>OX336388.2:385234886-390234886 GCA_946902985.2 Meconema thalassinum | reverse complement strand
CACAAGACACAATGAACTGAATTTAAGACCTGAATGCAAAGAAAATTCAATTTAATTCACACAAATATCTCACACAGTAACTTCTCGCGCACTTTTCTAAGACCCGGCTCGACCCAACAACAGGACACGTTGTTGGACATTATCGCTTGCAGTGCTTGTAGCGGCGGGACCACAAACTACCGTGCTATAATGGCGGAGTCCTCACACTAGGTCCTTCTATTCGTCATGCTGCTACTATGATGAATGTTAGATTGAATTGGAGATAGGCTACTGTCACACTTGTTTGAACAAACATCACATATTATATTGTAAATTAAGAGGAGGAATGAAACCATAGGCTCTAGACTACTAGAAATAATGTTCAATACAATCAAATTTCCCAACTCCTGCTTGGTGCAAACTATTGTAATTAAAATTAGATAAATCATAATTTAATGTAGATTCTGTTAAAATGACCCATAATGTTAAGATATAGGTCGTTTAAATCGATAATCCGGTAGCAAAAATAATTGCCGGGACTGGCGTTCGAACCTGAGACCTCATGATTCGCAGACCAAGATGATATCCACGCAGCCATTACAACCACAGACATCTGGAGTACAAGACAGGCACTCATTTTCACGTGCCGGTAATAATATGGAAGTATTTTGTTATGCTCCATTAATTTTTTTTTTCGATAATGTTCCTGCGTGGAATTTAGTTTTAAATTAGTTATAAATAAGCCTAATTGATAGTAAAGGGAATTCCTATAATGGTCTATGAAAGGTTAGCCCAGGTCCCGTATAAAATCATCCATATATATTACATTGATCACTGCACCACAATATGGGTTAATATCTGAATAGCCATTGTGCAGAAACATAATACCGGCTTTGTCGACTAGTTGCAATGTTTCATATAAAAGCATATCATTATTTAAATACTGATACGAAGACATGTGGTTTGTGTTTCAATGAGTTGACACCAGAGTTTGCATGAGCGTTTACCGTTCAGTATGAAAGTGTTCCGAAAAGTTACTCGGCGAGTGGATGCCCATCACTTTTATCCAGAGATTGAAAAACAGACTCTTATCATAATTGTTTTCAGCAAATATGATTTAATGAATATTTTTACACGAAAGAACGACAACTTGACGATGATCTATTGTAGAAATATCTGTAATGGCGCCCCCAAACCTTGAAGTAATCCGGATGTTATATACATTCAACATGGTACCACTGCCAGCTGGATCGGATCTAGCTGGCAGTGCGTCTTACACACTCTCATCCGATCCACTTCCGTCCCATTTTTCAAAATCACTCCCACAAAAATATCCAGCAACCGTGTGGAAAGATGTTACACATCAATCATTTTTTTGAAAAAAAAAAAAACATTTACGCACATAGAGTCGGGCTCCAGAATTGCGGCTTCTGTGGCATAATTGGTAGCATGCTGAGCTTCTATGCCCAAGATAGCGGGTTCAAACCCGGCCAAAGCCGTCGGATTTTTTAAGAGCGTTAAAATCCCTCAGTATGCCTTCCTTCGGAGGGGAAGTAAAGCCGGCGGTCCCATGTCACAGATTTATGGCATGTTAAAGAACCTTCCACTAATTACACCTGTGTGAAGCTAAATTGTATAGGTTAGGAATGCAAACAACGCTCTTAGGTTTCTACGTTCGTTGCCAAGAGCCAACTGCGGTGGCGTCTAGTAGCTAAGTTCTGAACGAGGCCTAGTAGTCTTTGACGGTGGCGTTTGGCGGCAAAAGTAGGAACTATTTGAAAAATTCAAAGTTGCAGTCCTTACATGAATTTAAAAAACTGATACACACACTAATACAGAGATCACAATTAACACCGGTTATCAGACAGATTCTACACACACCCAAAGTACACGTGACTACATGACCGCGTTGTCACAGCCCCTAAACTGAGGAACCAACTATCCTTCCAGAATGTCAGACTACCGCTAAAACTCCCCCGTTACTTCTGAACATTTATCACATTACTTCATGTTATCTTTGACCGTAGGGTACTCTTCCGTAGTGAATTATCTTCAATGGCGATCCAGATCTGTCTTCTTTGTTCGGAGGATATTTTCAACAAAACTTGCTACCAATCCTCTTCATTTTGTGGCATTACCGCAACAATAGTCAGGGTATATCTCCACCTCAATGAGCTCTTGAAGAGATTGTCGACTTTGGACTCACCGTCCACAAGAGACGAAGGTGTGATTAGCATTATTTAGCTCATTATCACAATAGATACAATCTGGTGAATAATACAAATAAAATACCAATAGTTGTATCATGTACTGATGTTATACCCAAAACTCTCCACAGTAGTCTATCAGTATTGAATCTGCATCCGCAGATATACTGTATATTGAACTGCAGAAGGTAGTTATGTTAAACACCTGCCATATTGTCAGGATGTTCCTTGGTGTAAATACTCCGGTCCATCAATCAGCAAGGCACGAAGATGAATCAGATGGAAATTTAGCTCATCCTATAAATGAAGGAAACTCGTGAAGAGTGCGGGTGCGAAATTTATATAATGTGAGGTTCCTGTACGGTGTAATTTACATACATTGTATTTCAGTACAGATGGCTCCTTGCTAACGCCAAACCAGACTATACCATTAAATGTAACCGGGTATTTGCCGTGATAATAAATAACCCCTGGCACTACAGCCCGTGAAGGGCCTAGGCCTACCAAGCGACCGCTGTCCAGCCATTTGGCCTGCAGGTATTGGAGTGACGCATGATTAGCACATCGGGCCCCATCAGCTGTTAATCTTGATTTTCTTTTTCGGGGCGCTGCCTCACTGTCATACACCTACTCAATTGTCCTTACGCGGCTGAGTGCAGCCCGTTCCAGCCCTCACGTCAGTTTGTAAAATCCCTGACGGAGCCGGGAATTGAACCCGGGCCTCCGAGTGAGGGGAAGGGGCGCTACCCCAACTCCATGGGGCTGACTTCCCGTGATAATGATGTCAAAAAATTAAACATCAATAAACACATAGGCCTATACGGCTTAAAGGACTTTTTCGTCATCCCAGTTGTCTCTGAATGGTCTAGTTGCAATGGGCTGGGAAAATGCAAAGGAGACGCTTGGCTTTAAGTGTAAACATATGCAGTTAATGTAAAAGGCAGCCCTCCTTGGTACTGTAAGTATTGTATGTGAGGTTTTGTCTCATCAGAGACTTGCTCTGAGTATCTTGAGAGATCCAGTTCTATCATCAGAGCGTCTTTGGCTTGCAAGGAGTCCAACGGTGATGGTTTTGCATTTTTATGTAAATTTCATATATATTCCTAATATTCATAATAACAGGTTATGAAGAAATTGAATATTTTACATATTTTATACTCTGAGTATATTGAGAATACCAAACCCACGATTCGGTAATATCACACATCCCATTTAAACTTATAATCATTCATGTTCTCATGGCCTGTTCGCCATCTCTTGATGAATACAGTACTTTTGCATTTGTCAGTTGGCACAGGCTAGAGTAAAAGGTGGCTTTTCACCGATGTCTCTGTCTCACTCATGGCTGTGATTATATGGAAGCTACTGAGGTATGGGTGGGGCTTAGTAATGGCATTCGGGGCACAGTCAGTGCCTGTGAATGCTGTGAAAGGTTCAACTCATAGGGTTAGGACTACTGTTCTGACTCAGTGAGGAAAGCAATGGCAAACTACCTCACTCCTCTTCTTGGCTAGAACGCCTCAAAATAGTGCTGCCTTGGGTTTTTGTGGGTATCTACTCACATAACGTAACGGCGGTACTTTTTGAGGATCCAACCAGCCTTCGGGCTGACTACCTAACAGTTCTCTGTTATTTATGAATGTTTGAGGATGAATTTACATGACTCGGAAATAGTTTAAGTACAAAATATTCATATTTGGTTTCACCTTCATTAAAACAAATGAATATTCACATTGACATTGTTCATTGCATAGCTCATAGAATACGCGTACCATGAAGGGAGTGTTTTACCATTCTGATGGGAAGTCCTGAATACTAGTGCAATTTACAAGTATTTCAGAGAATACTAGCTGAAATACAAATTTAACCTTTAAATATATCGGCTCTATGTTGAGGTTGGTTCGTTGGTTCCCCAGTTTAGGGGCTGTGACAACGCGGTCATGTATCCCCGTGTACTTTGGGTATGCGTCGAGTCGGTTTGATAACCGGTGTTAATTGTGATGGCGCTTGTCTATTCTGCTGGTGAATACTGTGGACACTGTCCACACAAAAAAGATTGATGTGCAGCTTAATGAAGCCATGAGAGTTATCACTGGGACTGTCAGATCTACTCCCATTCAGTGGTTACCTGTCCTAACTAATATTGCTCCGCACCATCTAAGGAGGACAGCAGCTAAGGTACAGTTGCTCAAGAAGATCACATCTCAGAAGAACTCTCCCTTGAACGATGCCCTCGAGATCCACCAACAACTCGTCTGAAATCACGCAAGCCACCCTGGGTTGATTTGAAAAGTATCAGTTCTTTCAACGTGACCTCCAAATGGCGCCAGCGCTGGCAAGAGCATCCACCCAACAATGCTTATCTGGTTCAAGATCCGACAAGGAAGGTTGAGGGATTCCATCTACCACGACAAACCTGGTCGAAGATGAGCCCCATTAGGACGGGTCAAGGGAGGAGTGGTTACACCTGGAAGAAGTGGGATTTCTGTTCATCTGCTGATTGCGACTGTGGAGCGGAACACCAGGTGATGGACCATAGTGTTAAGGATTGCCCCCTTCGAGCATTTGACGGTGATTTGAGGACTCTACACCAAGTGACTCCGAGTGCTCTGGACTGGTTGTTAAGTTTTGACATTTCAATTTGAATATATTTGAATAGTTTGTATAGGCCTACTTGTAAAGCCATACGATATATATTTATTATTATTTAGGCTATCACTCGTGATACGAGTATGATTGTCTTCCAAGTTACATTTATGTAAATCTTCGCTGTAATCCAACATTAGGCCTAATCATATTGCGTGAGTTCTTTGGTGACTGTACAGTCCGATCCGAGAACCACAGACTCTTCCACAATATTGGCACACAAGGTCTTGAGCAGCCAATGGATCTTGGGGGTTGATCATTCTGCGAATCATGCGCTCTTTCATGGCATTTCTTTTTTCAGCCAGAAGCCTTCTTCTCTCTTGTTCGAAGTACAAGTGGCCTTGATGGACGTTGCGGCGCCACTCTGATCGGTCGGATGCGACAGCTTCCCAGTTACCTGTATCAATTTGACATTTCTTCAAGTTGGTCTTCAGAACATCTTTGTAGCGTTTTTGTTGCCCACCCTGCTTTCTCTGACCGACATTCAGCTGGCAATATAAGATTTGTTTTGGGAGGCGGGACTCAGGCATGCGAACTACATGTCCTGTCCATCGAAGTTGGTGTTATATAATGAGAGCCTCTATACTAATAGTGCTAGCTTCCTCTAAAACACTTGTGTTAGTGCGCCGGTCTTGCCATTTAATACCAAGAATTCTCCTAAGGCATCGTTGATGGTATTTTTCTAAAGATACGAGGTGCCTTCTGTAAGTAACCCAGGTTTCGCAGCCATAAAGCAGAGTGGGAACTACAACAGCTTGATAAACGTATAATTTTGTTAGAATGCTAATGTCGTGGTTGTCAAACACGCGAACGAGCAAACGACCAAAGGCTGCACTGGCACATTGGAGGCGGTGTTGAATCTCAGCGTCAATGTTCGCATTTGTTGATAGGTGACTACCCAAATAGGGAAAATGATATATATATATATATATATATATATATATATATATATATATATATATATATATATATATTGTAATGGCTGTATTAGTGTGTTTTACCTGTTTTTAAAGCGGCTTCGGTGGCGTAGTCGGTAGCATGCTGAACTGCTATGCCCAAGATAGTGGGTTCAAACCCAGCCGAAGTCGTCGGATTTTTTAAGAGCGTTAAAAATCCTTCAGTATGCCTTCCTTCGGAGGGGAAGTAAAGCCGGCGGTCCCATGTCATAGATTTATGGTATGTAAAAGATCCTTTCACAGACTAAACTTGTGTAAAGCAAAATTTGTTAGGTTAGATTTCGTCAGAACGCTCTATCAAAGTTCCAACGTTCACCACTAGGTATCATTGATATCTGGTGGCAAAATTTGGAACTACTTGAAATTGAACGGAACTTGTAGCTCACCCTTTAGGGTATCCGCTGGAAGCAGCTACAGACTCAGGCGAGCCGAACATGTCCTCGGACACTCCCGGCACTAAAAGCCATACGATAAATAAAATAAAATAATCTGTTTTAATTCAAGTAAGGACTGCTGACAATCAAGTTGTTCCTACTTTTGCCACCAAACGCCACCATCAAAGACAACTAGTTGTAAACTTGGTCACTAGATGCCTCCGCAGTCGGCTTGATGTGGAGAACGTTGGAACTTAAGAGCGTTAGACAAATCTAACCTATAATTTAGCTTCACAAAAGTGTAATTAGTGGAAGGTTCTTTTACGTGCCATAAATCTATGACATGGGACTGTCGGCTTTACTTCCCCTCCAAAGGAAGGCATACTGAGGGATTTTTAACGCTCTTAAAGAATCCTACGACTTCGGCCGGATTTGAACTCACGACCTTTAGCATAGAAGCTCAGCAAGCTACCAAGTACGCCACCGAAATCGCTGCGCCCTCCCCTCTATGTTGAGGTATCTGGAGTATTTTGTGCAGTGTACAGTGTACAGTAGCAAAAATTACAAAGATTACCCAGAATTAATAAAAACTACATTTATCAAGAACATACAGATGTGTACAAGTTATCAGACTCAGATAAAGAATTTAAATCAGACACAATTTGTTATTCAAAATAATTTTATTTTATTTTTATTACCCTAATTTGTAATGTTTTCTCCTCTGTGGAATTACAACATTTCCCATGAGGAATTGCACCTGGAAATTTTCGAAATTGGAGATTCTGTGGGACACCTGAGCTGGATCCGTTCTTTCTTTTTCCATTGACTTTGGAATGTATCCTCTAAATCAGGTGATTTCTGTCCATTGTCCACGAATCTTTGAATGGGTCAAGAGTGGACAATCAATAATACAAGACTTCCAATCTCCCTAGTCTAAATTCACACGAAAACTAGATTTAAGCAATCAAAACAAAACGTGACATTCATTTGGTAGAAACTGTAAACAACCAGTTTACTGTCAGATTCTTTTAAAATTATGTTATTAAGACGATTGATTAAACATTTGAAATAATTTCAGCACCTTCCTAAACATTTCTACTGCATTAAGTTACAAAACGTACACACTAAATGTGGGGAAACTGCCATCGAGTCGAATAATTTGCACACCTCTGCAATTGTATTGTCAAATGAATGTTTGGGTTAAATTATTTCTTCTTTTATTGTATTTAAGCGGCCTCTGGTTGAAGAGGCTTTGTAACCTCAATGGCCTGTATAAGAACAACGATAAATACAGTTCAAATTCAAAATATACCAATAAATTTGCCTCGTAATAATTATGTGAATGACATATCGATTGTAAGTGTACAGTAGATGGTGTGGGGTTAAATTCAAAAATTTCATCGATGTATCTTTTCTCTTTTTTTCTTTTCCTTTGAGATTTATAATATTTTAAAATTTAAAATACATGACGAGTAGGCCTACGTCAATTTAAAATAACAAAACCTTCGCAAGGAATGGTAGGTTTTCAAGATCATTAAATGCCATATCCACAAGGGATGTAAGTGATCCAATTATGTGTTCCTGGCTGTGTCAAGGGTTTATTAACTGGGCGTCATGAGCATGAGTTTACATGCGATAGGGTGACGAGTTTATTCCAAATCCTCCACCTGTCACAGCATCTGGCAGGTTCCCATTTAGCATCACGAGACTGGAAGATCCTGTTTCTAGCCATACCAAGATTTTTATGATGGTGTTAACTGAATAGTTGATTAAATTAGTTCCGCTTTTTAATATGATTCTACCTCACAAACTACTGGTTCAATTGTTATGAAAATTTATCAACATTCACTTTATAAGATAAACTAGTTAGGTTACTGAAAAGTCAATATCATTCACTGTTACCAACATTACAATTAATCACTTCTTAAAAACAAAATATTAAGCAAAGGGTACGTTTATGACTTTACTATTGAAGTTACATATTTGAAACCAAATACACATGAAGAAGATTTCATGGCTTGCAATACAACTTAGAATCACAGTTCTATTTCTTCAAACTTTCTGTAAAAAAATCTATTTTACCCTCCAGGATGGTGGCTCCCACGGACTCCGCGAGGGAACTCACCACTACCGCCTCTACGGGCAGTGTCCTAGGGCTGGAAACATCTGATCGGAGTGCATACAACTGGGGAGGTGTGATCAACACCTCGCCCAGGCGGCCTCACCTGCAAAGCGAAGAGGGGCCTCATGAGGGATGGGAAGGGAGGGGAAGATCAGGATGGATAGGCAAGGAAGAGGGAAGGGGGCGGCTGTGGCCTTACAGTGGGTACTGTACCGTTATTTTATAGTCCTGGGTTCAGTATATTTTCTTACGCTGCATTACAACTCTGCGAGAAGCGAGATAGTCAGTCTTATGTTATGTCACATCCAGCTGATATTGTAGCTAGCGAGATTACGAAGCCCGGTGGACATTTCAAGGTCCCGGCGAGCATGCACAAAGGAAGTTGAGCTTGAAGCGCACGTCAGCGGCGATAGATGATGTGGATATACATATCGAACTGCTCACCTGAGACCTATTTATACTTATTACATTGGATTGAGAACTTTTTATGCAGTATATCCTATATAAAATGGTATCTTATAATAGCATGATGTTTATGCAATTGTACTTTCGTTGATATAAACGCTGTAAGATACCTGAGAAGTATTAATCAACATGCCTACGTGATTAATATCAACTTCCGATGCACCGTAGTGGGGGAAACGGAAGTTTCCTGTAAATGCTGCTGCAGAAGAGAAGATAGATCTTTACGTGTCACGGGTCGATATAATTCTAACTCGGGAGTGAGTAGTATATTCATGAAACATGTGCAGGCGATGATAATCACTATGTTGGTTCCATGTGTCGAAGGAACTTAGAACATTTCACGTACTTGTGAATATTAAGAAAGCACATCGAGGCAGGACTTTGAAAATTTACAGTCAATCTTGTGAAGATTGCATACACAAACACTTACAATGGGACATTGTACATGCGCCTTGATACTAATGAGTAGCAACGTTCGCTAATGTTACATTACAAAGGACTTGTAATTTCATGCTTCATGCTTATAATACTAACTGTGATAGTAACTTTAAATACAGTCTACTTCGAAAGGACTTCTACAATAAATATACTCCTTACATTTCAAGTCATGTTTAATCATAAGACGTCGGGAGGAATAGTTACATTGAAAATGGAATTGATAGCCATGACAGGCTAAACGTTAACATGAACACTACTTTCGAGTGTTGTCTTGAAATTGAAGTTTGTACCTACGTTGATGCTAAAAGTTATTTATTCTGGAATTACCAGTGCATATTAACCGCATAAACTTAGTTGTTTGAATTTAACTTTGAAAAGTTTTAATTTTTCTCAAATCTTAGGAGCATTCCATATTCTCATGAATAATGATTTCTAATGGATGAACAGTTGCCTAACCTTTGATGTTACCTGGATCCATGGTGTAGGGGTCATTGCTGATATTTTTGAGTTTGTTTGAGTAGGGAGGGTTCTCTTTTAGTCTGATCATTTCATTTTCGCTTCTTTCAAATTCCACGTGTACTTAGTGGATGTAGGATTTTCTTGATTTAGTAATGAGCTATTTCCATCGTTGGAGTATATTTATATATTTTGGCATGAGAATTAATCCAGTATGAAGATTCAGTCTTTCCCACATAATTCCCAAGGAACAATTTGAGAGTGGAGGAATATTTTTTACTAAATATACGTGACGAAGAACAATTTTGTAAGGCAGGGCTTTTCTACTCCTGTGGAATTTATTGATAATCCACATTTAATGATTTGAACTGAGTGCAATGATGTTAAATAATTTTGATCGATACGATATTATGTGCGATGGTTATTATGAAACTTGATACGTGTAATAAGGTTTATTGGTCACCATGAATGTTTTAATTGAGTATAAACATCTGTGGATGTCAGTTAGTATTAATGAATAAACTACTTGTTGAAGTACGTGTTTTATATTGTGCGATTGAGAGCAAAGTATGTGAACAGTTTCAATGGAATATTCTAAGAAAATGTTGATGGTATAAAACCATTTACGAATGGGAACGTGATTGTCAAGTATGACTTTAAGTAATATTGAACCATATCATAGTGGAGTTACACAGTAATGACATGTTTATTAATGATGATATTCGAAGCACAAGTTGATAGTTGTTGATTGGAACATTTTATTAATTCCAAATTGAAAGTTTAGATATCAATGCCTGCAAGGATACTTTAGTCATCCCTAAATAATTGTATTTATAATAATGTCGAATAGTTCAGTCCCAATGCAACTCGTGTTCATTGTTTTCAAGAACACACTCTGGCTGATCTTGGTGGTACGGAACTTTCTTTCCTTTCAGGAGCTGAAACTTATTAGTCAACTCCTGATGCAAGATTTTAGCAACTGCACCATGCTTTTTTTTGGGCTCCGTCACCAGGAAATGTCTACATGCAGATATAACATGCTGTATTTTTTCTGACTGTTGACAGCCGTAGCGGCACTTATCACTGGTACAGCGGGATCTTTTACAATGAACTTGAGGTAGTTCTTTGTAGGGATGACTTGGTCATGAATTGCAAGTATAAAACCTTCAGTTTCTGGAAATATCTGTCCTGAAGTTAGCCAGTAGTTGACGCAGTTATATCAACATTTGCTTAACTAACCTCATGTGGATGTCTTCCACGCAAAGCTTTTGCTTTCCATGCTTCCATCTTCTGAAGGTCAGTATGTAGGTGGTGTTGAATCTCCTATTGACACAAGACCATTGGCGTTGATCTGTCCGCCTCACTGATGGCTCTGTGAAGCTCAGATGACCTCGCTTCTGCGTATAAGTACTCTCTAAGGCTGTCGTTTCATCTGGTTATCAATGTCAACGAACCCACGTCCACCTAGGCTTCTGGGTAGAGTCATTCGCTCTATTGAAGATCGTGGGTGGTGTTTCCATCCTTTTGTGAGCATTGTTCTCATTTTTTACTCAAGACCTTCAATGTCCGTTTTACACCATTTGAATATGCCAAATGAGTAGCTCAGCACAGATACAGCCTACGTGTATTTATTATTATAATTCCTACAAGAGTAAATCACCTGGATTTAGAGTTTGAGGGCCGGTGTTTACAATATATAGAAAAATTACCTTGCTTCTCAAGCCCTGAAATAGCCATCGCTGATACAGTACGTGAACTTCAAATAGGATGGCGTTTTACTGGGGACGGATGCGGACTTTAATAACGTTGCTGATATAAAAGAGCAGATTGTGTTACCTGAGCTATAGTCCTATCACAGGAGCCTAATGCGTGTTCTCATTTACATGTACATAAATCTTCGCCAGGGTTCCTCTTTAAAAAATATACGTGTTTGCATAATGTGCGGCTGTGAAATTTACATATACATGTAACCCTTGCGGATGAATAATGCTATGTTACTAGGTATTTTTCATTTTGTTTCTGTTTCTCTGTTTTTAGTTTTTATGAACACTGCAATATTGATTTACCCTATAAAATATTTATTCAAAATATGCTGGAGTAACAAGTTAATTTATAGCAGTAATCTAGACAAGGTATAATATGGTAACTTGAAAAGAAGCATTATGAGCCTGATTTATAACGTAAATTTCTAGAATCAAAATGAAACATTTATATCCGCCGCTCATGTATCTTCGGTACTACATATACAAGCAACACGCATGTCGTTAATCTTAACTTCTTCCAGGAAATTCGAGGGTTGTTGTTTTTTCGGTTACCTATTATTACAGAGGAATTAAAAGAGTGGTAAAAGTTGCGTGATACGAATGGACTACTGCCCGGGAAATGTGAACCTCCATGAACCTGAGAGGAATGTGGACCGCGGTCGATGACGATATAATTATTATGACAGTCGTGCTGGGTTCCCGGTCCGTGCGTAGTAGCAGAACCAAATGTACTAAGCACGTTTAGGATACAAAAGAGGGCGATTAGAATGTAAACACTAGAGAATCATGCAGACCTCTGTTTAAAGAGTTAAACATTCTCCCATTGCCCTGCATTCATATCTTTGAAAGTATTAGGTTTTTTTAAAGAATTTAATGAATAAAGACGTTCTTCTTGAAACAAACAATGATGTTCATAGGCATAACACAAGACAAAATCAAAACATTCATATTTCACACACACACACACACACACACACACACACACACACAAGCATATATCAAAACGGAACTTTTCAAACAGGAGTTAACATATACAGTAAACTACCCCAGTATATACAATTTGCCCCAAAAATAAAAACCTTCGAAAAAATGTTGAAAGCTTATCTGCAGTGCCATTGTTAGCCTATTTTCAATTTTGAAAAAATAGGCTTATGAGATCACCTTTTGTCCGTATGTGTGTGCGTGTGTGTGTGTGTGTGTGCGTGTGTGTGTGATTCGTGTGTGTGTCCCCCCCCCCTAATAAAATCTAAACGGCAGGAGCGATTTCAATGAAACTCGGAAAGTTCATAGCACTATTCTTGGCGACCTCGACCGTGCCCTTCAAATTTTGTTACGACTCACCAATCCAACATGGCGGCTGTGCGAAATATTTCACCAGCATTCAATATCTCCGAAACTATTACCGATATTATCCTGACATTTTCTATGGTGATAGAGGGAACTACTGTAAGTTCACTTATGTGATTTTTGAAAACCTAGTAACTACAAAACCAACATGGAGGCCAAGCGAATTTGCGACTTTTAAATAGACGTTTCTCGTGATTTGACCAAGCAAACGCAATGAAACTTGGTACAGTATATGTTTATATACATTGTAATGCACCGACATCTAACTTCGTTCAATTGTTTACATAATCACAAGATGGCGGATGTGCGAAATATTTCACCGGCATTCTATATCTCTGAAACTATTAGCGGTATCTCCCTAAAATTTCGTACGGAGATAAAGGGCACTACTGGAAGTCCATCTATAAGACTTTCAAAAACCGGTTAACTACAAAATGAACATGGCGGCCAGGCGAATTTGAAAATTTTAAATAGACCTTTCTCGCGATTTAATGTTCCAAGCGCACTGAAACCTGGAACAGGAAATATTTATACACATTGTAATTCACTGGTATCTAATTTAGTTCAATTGTGTACATAACCTCAAGATGGCGGCAGTGCGAATTTTAAAATTAAGTTTTTATTTCTTGTGATGTAGTCATGCGATCGAAGTGAAAGTTTGAATAATGAACCTACGCAATAATTTTCCTTTAATGGTACATGACTCTATGGCCTATACATTTAACAATCCAACATGGCGACCATCCGAAATATTTAGACGATACTGAATGTCTACGAATCTATTTTAGCAATCAAACTGCATTTTTTATTGTTCATAGGGGTTATGAACTTCAGTTCACCTATAGGACTTTAAATAACCTGGTGATCACAAATCCAACATGGCGGTGACGCGAATTATAAATATTCACATGGACGTTTCTCGCAATTTAACCATCCGAGTGCAGTGAAACTTGGTACAATAAATCCTTATACGAATGTTAATCCACTGGCATCTAATTTATTTCAATTGTTTCCATAACCTCAAGATCGCAGCTGTGAAAAATTTTAAAATCTCCTTGTCTTTTCTTGTGTCCTAATTAAGCGATTGAAGTTTGAATACTACACGTTCACAATAATCTGCATGTAACAGTACATAACTCTAGGACCTACATATATAAAATCCATCATGGCGACCATCCGAAATATTTAGTCGGTTCTTAATATCTACGAATCTATTACAGCAATCAAACAGAAATTGTGTATGTTGATAGTGGCAATTAACATAAGTAGGATATATGAAAATAGGCTGTATAGTTCTTCACGGAACTTCTTAAGTTAGCTTTTTCTCAATACTATATTTTTCATCATTTTAAAAGTTCCAGCTGCACGAGTTTTGATCCCATTACCTTCAAACTTGGTTTGCACATACAACTTTGTGGTCTTAATAATATGTGGTATCCATTTTGAAAAATATTAATAAATTTCAGAAATATTTAGGTTCAAATCTGAAAAAATGACATATTTTAACAGAACAACATGTCATTCTAAGAAAATAAATAAACTATTTGCACTGATTTTAAAAGTAATACCATTTTTTAGCCTATTTTCAATTTTGAAAAAAAAAATAGGCTTATGAGATCACCTTTTGTCCGTGTGTGTGTGTGCGTGTGTGTGTGTGTGTGTGTGTGTGTGAGGTGTGTGTGTGTGTCCCTAATAAAATCTAAACGGCTGGAGCAATTTCAGTGGAACTCGGTAAGTTCATAGCACTATTCCCGGCGACCTCGACCGTGCCCTTCAAATTTTGTTACATCTCACCAATCCAACATGGCGGCTGTGCGAAATATTTCACTAGCATTCAATATCTCCGAAACTATTACCGATATCGCCCTGAAATTGTGTACGGTGATAAAGGGCACTACGAGATGTTCACCTTTGAGACTTTCAAAAACCTGGTGGCTACAAAACCAACATGGCGGCCAAGCGACATTGAGACTTTTAAATAGACTTTCCTCGCGATTTAACTATCCAAACGTAATGAAACTTGGTACAGCAAATGTTTATACACATTGCAATGCACTGGAGTCTAATTTAGTTCAATTGTTTACATAACCTCAAAATGGCGACTGTGCGAAATATTTCACTGTCATTCTATATCTCCGAAACTATTACAGATATCACCCTGCAATTGTGTACGGTGGTAAAGGGTACTGATGCAAGTTTACCTATGTATAACTCATAAACCTGTCAAGTACAAAACGAACATGGCGACCAAGCGAATTTGAAATATTTTAATAGTCTTTTCTCGTGAGTTAACTCTCTGAGCGCAGTGAAATGTGGTACAGTAAATGATTTTGCAGATTGTAATGTACTGCCATCTAATTTAATTCAATTGTTTACATAACCTCAAGATGGCGGCTGTGCGAAATTTCAAAATTAAGTTTTTATTTCTTGTGTCGTAATCATGCGATCGAAGTGAAAGTTTGAATAATGAACCTGGGCAATAAGTGTCCTTGAATGGTACATAACTCTATGGCCTATACATATAACAATCCTAAATGGCGAGCTTCCGAAATATTTAGACGGTTCTCAATATCTATGAATCTTTTACAGCAACCAAACTGAAATTTGTATGTTCATAGAGACTATGAACATATGTTCACCTATAGGACTTTCAGTAACCTGGTGAGCAGCAATCCAACATGGCGGCGACGCGAATTATAATTATTTAAATTGACGTTTCTCGCGAATTAACTATCCGAGTGCCGTGAAACGTTGCACGTTAAATGCTTACACAAATGTTGATCCACTGGCATCTAATTTATTTCAATTGTTTGCATAATCACAAGATGGCTGCTGTGCGTAATTTTAAAATCTCGTTTTTACTTCTTGTGTTCTAATCATGGGATTGAAGTTTGAATACCACACGTACACAATAATCTTAATATAATAGTACAAAAATAAAAATCCAACCTGGCGACCATCTGAAATATTTAGACGGTTCTCAATATCTACGAATCTCTTACAGCAATTAAACTGAAATTTTGTATGTTGATAGAGGCAATTAACGTGAGCAGGATATATGAAAATAGGCTGTATAGTTCTTCACGGAACTACTTGTTTTTACTCTATAGTTGAATATCTTAGTGTATAGAAACTATGAAATCTATAATTATATTTTACTTTTCTATTTTAATTGTAATACCTAGCTGTAAGTTGTTGTATTTATAGAATTAAGTTATCATATTGTAATAATAGAGTAAGGTGTAAATAGTTGTCCAATAAGATTGTATCTCTTAAGATCTTTCAGTATAATAAGTTATAAATAGCTATTGTATTAGTAATATATACCTGTAAGTTCTTTTATTTTATAGATGTAATTACTGACTTGTCCTATATCAAACATGTATTGTATACATGTAATTGATCAAATGGATTAATAAAAATCTAATCTAATCTAATCTAACCAAATACATAGGTCGGTGACTCACTCACTCATTCGCAACACCACATTGGTTTGAGCAACGGCCCTATGTTAACAGTATTGGAATAGACAGGAATACCAGATAACACGGCGGGCTGTTGACAGGCCTTTCTCTTCTCGCCTGCCCCTTCCCCTCACCCCGCAAGTTCACAGAAGTTGGACCCAAGCAGGCTAGTCCTCATTCGTTTTGGTTAAAAGTTTTCAGTTAATTTCAAGAGGATATTCTTAAAGAAAAGCCTATTCGTACATTATTATCTTCCACTACCCGAGTTCCAATTCGCGAAACAATTTTGAAAGCCTTCCCCACTTTTATTTTATTTTATTTATCGTATGACTTTTAGTGCCGGGAGTGTCCGAGGACATGTTCGGCTCACCAGAGGCTGTAGGTGCTTCTAGCGGACACCCATAGGGTGAGCTACAAGTTCCGTCCAATTTCAAGTACTGTAGTTCCAACTTTCGCTACCAGATGTCAATGATACCTAGTGGTGAACGTTGGAACATTGATAGAGCGTTCCACCGAAATCTAACCTAGAAATTTAGCATCACACAAGATTTGTCTGTGGAAGGATCTTTTACATGCCATAAATTTATGACATGGGACCACCGCCTTTATTTCCCCTCCGAAGTAAGAAAGTACTGAAGGATTTTAACGCTCTTAAAAAATCTGACGACTTCGGCCGGGTTTGAACCCGCTTCTTAGGCACAGCAATTCAGTATGCAACCAACTACGCCACCAAAGCCTTCCCCACTGATTGATTACGATGATTATCTTCAATGATTAAGGTTTGAAGCACTAGAACGATATCGTCCCCTGGAATGGTTACGAGGATGATTACGAGTGATTATTGTTTGACGTAGCCTACTGGAACGTATCGTTCACATGGAAGTCACCGAAGTGGTGTCAGATTCGAATAATTGCATCGGACTAGTGGGCCATCCGAATTTATTTTCATCATTATTATTAAAATTATTATTACTTTGAATAATCAAAGTAAGTTGTTTAAGAATTTAGCTAAAGAAAAACGATGTAACGCTACGTATCATGTGTATGTTGTAGTCGAGCTTGAATAACAAGTGTCACGTCTCGAAGCCAGTACCATTCAGTCCAAACCATTGAATTCAATAGCCTTAAATGTTGGAACTGATTGGCAATTGTACGATCAACAATAATTATTGTTACTTGAATTATTCAGAGTCATCCATGTACTGTACTTTTATAAAAATCACCTCATGGTGTAGCGGTTAGTATTATTGGTTGTCCTCTTGGATAAATCGGATTCAATTCGGGGAGTGCCAAAGGATCTGATTTTTGTCTAAGCCTTCAAATGAAACATTAACATCAGCACACTCTGACAGAGATTTATCAAGTTCGACCAAAGCTCTTCGTAGGTCAACGTAAACAAGAAAGTCATCACAGGTGAACATGCCGCATGGATATCTAGGTAAGGATGAAGATGATTGATGGTGATGATGATGATGGTAATTGTTGTTTTAAGGGATCTAACATCTAGCTAATATGTATGATATCAATTACTTCATATATATCATTAACGAACAATAGGTTCACAAAAGCTGACTTCTAATCCGACTGTGAAGCAAACTACACTGCGTTTTTCGAAATCGTTTATCAGAAAGATACTCATAAGAGAAGTTTGCGGAGGCTGATCTCACCCCAAGTATGTTGGAGGGAACATCGCAGAATATTATATCAATCAAACACTTACTTGTATATTGTTGTAAGGAAAGATACATCTAGTAAATGTTGTCAATTAATTCTAGGGGCCCCGTGTAGTTGGGTGTGAGTTTTACTTGTCTGATAATCTGTATTTATGTGATGGCTAGTATTGAGTACAACTGCATTAGAGACAGGGATGATGTAGGTGCCCTGGGACTTGAAGTGAGGTACTATCCGGGCATTTTCCTTGAGAGAGTACCAGAAAACCCTCAGTCATCACCAGAATTCGAACCCGCAATCTCCGTACTTGATGCAGTTGCCCTCGCGGCCATTGAACATCATTTAATGAGCACAGCTAAGCCATGGGACGTGCTATTCTCAACATTAGCTCCAGCCATTGGTGTTTTAAGTCGAATTACGTACACATTTTCTCGAGGGCTGCTGGAGAGTGTTTTTGTGCACTAAATGAAGCCCATGTCACGTACCTCATCAATATCTACGCAACGCATTATAAAGAACGCTTTGAAAAAATTCAAATTATTGCATAATGGAGCTTGAAGGCACTCTTCAACCTGCCCAATGACACACCAAGCAAACAGTTATACCAATACAATAAGGTTTCATCACTAAACCATCTACGTGATAAAGCTTCTGCTATCATGCTGAATGAAATGAACAAGATGTTCAGTAAAGAACATATAGCCAACTTTCTCCTAAATGCTTGGGTATTGTTGTAACTCTTTGTCCTTTTCAAGGGGTTTATTGAATGTTGGTTGTAGTAGCTTGTTGAAATACATCGTGTTTTACGGTTATTAAACATGAATATGAGGTGCCTTTTGCTAGCGCTACCTCTGTACAAAATTTCGTTCAATTCGCTTCACCGTGTTTGAATTGATAGGGGGAATCGATTTGCACACATACATGGCCGCTATCTTCAAACTATCGGGCTGATGACCTTGTCGTTTGGTCAAAGAACGCTTCGCGCATATAGGTATGTTGTTGCAAAATTTGGTAGAGATCAGATGATTAGCTGGTCGTAATTTGATTTAAGCTTTTAATATTTGGGTGGCCGCCATTACGTTTCCTTCAAAATGAGGGCGATATAAAACATGACAATGAGGTGCCCTTTGCTAATGCTATCACTGTACCAAATTTCATTCAATTCGGTTCAATTGTGTTTGAATAGATAGGGGGAATCGATTGTCACACATCCATGGCCGCTATCCGCAAATTATTGGGCTGGTGACCTTATAGTTCGGTCAAACGATTGTTCGTACATAAAGGTATAATGTTACAAAATTTGGTAGTGATCAGATGATTAGGTTGGTCGTAATTTGATTTAAGCTTTTAACATTTATGTGGCCGCATTACGTTTCTGTCAAGATGGCGGCGATATAAAACATGACACTGAGGTGCCCTTCGCTAGTGCTACCTCTCTACCAAATTTCGTTCAATTCGGTTTCTCCGTCTTCGAATTGATAAGGGGGGGACAGACATTCAGAGTACACACACTCACACACACACACAGACTCACACACACACAGACACACAATTTTTCGCCCTGTGTTGATCTCATAAGTCTACTTTCATTATTAGCAAAAATCGAAAGTGGGCTAACAAATAGGAAGCTTGCTCCAATACACTGTGTATTGAATCTCCGATGGGCAAGCGCCTAAACAAGAGGCACTAACAAAATTTTCTGTAACCGTATTACAGCAGTAATTACTTCAAGAGTCTCTTTGAGCGCTTACGAGTGGCTCCTTCTCTAGTAGAACTTAGAATAAACTTTTTAAATACTAAAATCATAAACGTATTAGATTTGTATATTGATTCTTATTTAATCCTTCGCCTACTGTAGAAGTTGCCCGAACATTAAAAAAATACAGAAATTGAAATATAGGTTTAAGATGTACCACTTTCGAGAAATTATAGTTCTAATAATAGTTATACTACGGTCATATACGACAGATGATCGTCTCCCGATGGACGAAACGTATCTTCAGTATCTTTGACTCAAAACCAAAAACGACAATTCCATAGTACGTCAACGTCCAGAGAGATCTTAAAGAAATGGGGATACGAGCAGAAGATGCACAAGACCGAAATCTTTATAGAGCAGATATCAAGACGTTTGGGACTTTCCAGGACGAAAAACGGACAACTGGTGCGAAATGGACAGAAGAACGTCGTGCTAAACACAGTGAGCTCACGAAGACAATATGGATCAAGCGAAAAATGAACAAATGCCAGAATGTAAAATGAGGCTTATCGTGGTCCCTAGTTGGCCGATTAGTGGAATTGAATGAATGAATAATACTAATCCCCCAGGTAAATAATTTCGAATACGTACGTGAAATCATACAACCATCTGGATTAAATCGTGAAAAAACAGAAACAAAGAGAGAATCTCTAAATTACTTAGAGGCTATAGAATCACATGGAACAGACCCAACAAATAATAATTCTCTTGGATTGCAAAATTAAAACATTATAGCACGGTAATTCAACATGAAACAATATACGCATCAGAAACCCTCATCATTGGAGGCAGATCACTAATTATAAATTTAGAAAAACAAGAAAGGAAAACCCTCAGAAAAATCTTTTGCTCAGTGTGCATAGAGGGAGTGTTGATGAAAAGATGTCTCACGAGTTATACCAACATTACGAAAAATATAAGCCGGTATTAGAAAAAGACGATTAACATTTCACGGATATATTCAGAGATTGGACATTGAAATACTTAAAGAAAGGATATTTAATCACGTCGCCTCATTAAAAGCCAAGAATAACTTGCTAATAGAAATTGAAAAGGATCTTCAAGAAGTCAAGGTAACAGACGAACGTTTGTTGGACAGGCCTACCTTCAGATCGTTGGTGAACAAACATCATTTTGCTGCAAACCCCCGAATGAGAGCCGCCAATGCATGGACAACAGAAAGGAAAAAAATCACAGTGAGAGAATAAAGTGAATTTGCGAAGAGAAGAAAGCTAATGCAAATTCATCTGTGAGATAGGTTCAATCGCGCTCCTTCGTTGGGCAAAACGTTGTAAATAATAATACTGTAATATTTTTTTAAATAATAGTTTCGGACTTCTATGGACCACTTTATTCCAAATGCCTTTTCGTTCGTTCTTTTACATTGGCCCAGTATTCGCGCATTCTTCTTCGGTGAGCTTCCTTCCGTTCTTCGGTCCACTTCTTGCCGGTTTTCAATATAGGTTTTGGCTGAAAACTCTGTATTTCCCCAAGAGTCACGGTCCAAGATGTCCTCATGTGATATCCCCAGTTCTTGTAGGTCTTTTTCCACCTCTGTAAACCAGATCCCTTTGGTTTTCTTTCCCACAAAGTAGGCACAGATTCGATTGGACAATCTTCCAGAGTTCATTAGTGTTAAATGGGCATAAAAGGAGAGTCTTATTTTGCGAATGGTGTCCGTTATTTTCTCCACATGTAGATAAAGTTCATCGTTGTGTCGTCATCTATACTCTCCTCGTTCCTTGACCGGGCCCAAGATCTTTCTCAGAATCTTCCTCTCTTTGGTTTCGAGTTGTTCTGTCAGGCCTTTCTTATTCATCGGCAGGCATTCTGATGCATATAACGCCTCCGGGCGAATAACGGTAAAGTAGTGCCTCAATATTATTATTATTATTAATAATAATAATAATAATAATAATTGCCAACACTGACTGCAAACATCGACACGATCAAGTTGCCAACATTATCCACCAGAAACTGGCCTAGAAGTACAAACTTCTTCAAAGCTCCGTCCCTTAATGGAAATAAAAACCATCCGCAGTACTCGAAAATGCCACAACACAAGCTCTACTGGGACAGACGAGTAATGACAGATGGTACAGTCAGTAACATCCGGCCAGATATCATCGTCATCAATAAAGAACACTGAGAGGCATTACTGATAGATATCGCATGTCCCAACACCCAAAACATCAAAAAACAGCTGCTACTAAAATATCTAAGTACACAGAGCTGGCAGTTGAGGTAATGCAGATGTGGAAACTTGAGTCGGTGACCACAATCCATATAATTGCATTGTGTACTGGTGTTATACCCAAAACTCTCCACAGTAGTTTATCAATATTGAATCTGCATCCGCAGATATATATTGAACTACAGAAGGCAGTTCTGTTAAACACTTGCCATATTGTCAGTAAGCTCCTTGGTGACAATACCCTGGTCGAACACTCAGCAAGGTTCGATGATTCAGATGGAAATTTAGCTCATCCTATAAATGAAGGAGACCCGTGAAGACTGCGGGCACGACATGGATGTACAGTAATGTGAAGTCTCTGAACAGTGAATACAAAATTATCTCAGTACAGATGGTTCCTTGCTAACGCCGAACCAGGCTGTACGTAAGATGTAGGCGGTATTTGCTGTGATAATGATGTCAAGTAATAATAATAATAATAATAATAATAATAATGAATTACAATAAGTGATTGAGATAAAATAAAATTTCATTAACTCAAAGTTTGATATTTATTGTATTTATATTTTTCTAACTCTTTTTACAAATATGTGGTTGCAAGACAAAATGATTATTTAATTGAAGTGGAAGCAATCTCATCAAGTTAGAGCTCTCAGAAACCTAGGAGGGGTGGATGCCGCCACTGACAACTATATTATATTGCCACACTTGGGTTCTTCTGTCTTGATTATTATGTTTGGTATCCATTTCCAAACAAACCCTGTATAAACATTCACCATGTCATCAATAAACAGACCTCGAGGCTTAGCTGTGCGCATTAACTTGCGCACTATGACCACGACGGAGAGCTGCAGTAAGTCCGGAGATCAGAGGTTCGAATCCCGGCGCCGATAGCGACTATCCTTAGTGTGGGTTTTCCCCAGATTTTCTACACTCTCTCCAGAAAATGTTGGGATAGAATACGCAGTCCCTATGCACCTACCCAATCCCCGTCAAACAAAGCTACTCACACACTACCACAGTCATCACAGAAACGCGGATTATTATCAGACAAGTTCAACACAAACCCCTCAAATGAATTAACAACATACTAACGGAATTTATGAGAAGCAGTAAGGGGGTAAGAACTCGCATTGCGGTTGCTAAAGAAGCCTTCAACAGAAAGAAGAGACTATTGTGTGGACGCATGGACTTGAGGAAGAGACTGCGAAAATGCTTTGTTTGGAGTGTGGCACTATAAGGAGCCGAGACCTGGACGCTATGGAAGGATGATGAAAGAAGACTAGAAGCGTTTGAAATGTGGTTATAGAGGAGGTTGGAAAGGATACCCTGGGTGGAAAGGGCCCGGAATGAGGAGGTATTGGAGCGAGTTGGAGAAAATCAGAGGGTGTTACATACCATCCATACCAGGAGTAGAAACTGGCTTGGGCACTGGCTGCGAATAAAGTGTTTGCTGAGGGATGCTCTCGAAGGATCAGTTAACGGAAAGAGAGGAAGAGGACGGAGAAGGTACCTGCTGATGGGCAGTGTCAAGATAGCAGGAAATTACCACCAAACAAAGAGAACGGCCGAAGACAGGATTGCATGGAGAGCTGCTGTGTGAAGACCTGCCTAAGGGCAGATCACGATATATAATCAATCCTGAATAAAACAAGTAGTTCCGTGAAGAACTATACAGCCTATTTTCATATATCTTACTCATGTTAATTGCCTCTATCCAAAAATAAAATTTCAGTTTGATTGTTGTGATAGATTCGTAGATATTGAGAACCGTCTAAATATTTCACATGGTCGCCAGGTTGGATATTTACTTATGTACTATTACATGAAGATTATTGTGTACATGTAGTATTCAAACTTCAATCGCATGATTAGGGCACAAGAAGTAAGAACGAGATTTTAAAATTTCGCACGGCTGCCATCTTGTGGTTATGAAAACAATTGAAATAAATTAGGCTCGATGCCAGTGGATTAACATTTGTATACGCATTTAACGTGCAAAGTTTCACTGCACTCGGATGGTTAAATCGCGAGAAACGTCAATTTAAATAATATATACTTCGCGTCACTGCCATGTTGGATTCTTGCCCACCAGGTTATTGTAAGTCCTATAGGTGAACGTATGTTCATAGTCCCTATGAACCTTAAAAAATCAGTTTGAATGCTGTAAAAGATTTGTAGATATTGAGAACCGTCTAAATATTTCAGATGGTCGCCATTTTGGGTTGTTTTATGTATAGGCTATAGATTTGTGTACAATTGAAGGAAATTTTTTGAGTAGCCTCATTATGCAATTTTCACTTCGATCGCATTATTACGACACAAGAAATAAAAACTTAATTTTAAAATTTCGCACAGCCGTCATCTTGAGTTTATGTAAATAATTGAACTAAATTAGATGCCAGTGCATTCAAATATGTATAATCATATACTGTACCATATTTTACTGCGCTCAGATGGTTAAATTGATAGAAAAATCTATTAAAACGTTTCAAATTCGCTCGGCTGCCATGTTCGTTTTGTAATTCACAGGTTTTTGAAAGTTACATTGACAAATGTGCAGTAGTATTCTTTATCATCGTACAAAATTTCAGGGTGATATCAGTAATAGTTTCGGAGATATAGGATGCCAGTGAAATATTTCGCACAGCCACCATTTTGAGGTTATGTAAACAATTGAACCAAATTAAATGCCAGTGCATTAAAATGTGTATAAATATTTGCTGTACCATGTTTCATTGCGTTTGAATGGTTAAATCGCGAGAGACGTCTTTTTAAAAGTCGCAACATCGCTTGGCCGCCACGCTGGTTTAGCAGTTCAGTAGTGTTCTTTATCACCGTACTGGGCGATATCGGTAATAGTTTCGGATATATTGAATGCTGGTTAAATATTTCGCACAGCCGCCATGTTGGATTGTGAGACGTAATAAAATTTGAAGGACACGGTCGGGGTCGGCCAAAATGGTGCTATGATCTTACCGAGTTTCATTGAAATCGCTTCAGCCGTTTAGAAGTTATTAGGGACACACACATCACACAGACACACACATGCGGACACACACACAGACACACACACGGACAAAAGGTGATCTCATAAGCCCTTTTTTTTTTCATAAAATGAAAATAGGCTAAAAATAAGATTCGTACTTCCCCGTCCAGTTAACAAAAGAAGCTATTCCGTAGTCATTATCCGTGGTTGTATGTATCGTGTGCGAGAACATTCCTCTCTAGAATCTGTGAATGTCGCAGTACAGCGCCCTGTTAATCTAAGTCTTGGAAGAGTGTCCGAGTAAGTCGTGTTAACGGCCAAGCGCACTTACTCAAACAGCAAGAGAATCGGGTTCGAATCCCGACTGTGGTCACGTTTTCAAGTCTTACTCATTAAACAAAGCAAACATATTTACCCGAGATTTTATGAGGGGAAATGAGCACCATTGGTGGAGTGACAGACTTCCATCACGACTTTGTCATTGCATGAACATAAAAGAGAGAATGGAATGATTCAGAATTTATTTTCCCAATTTTAAACATTGTCTGTGGAATATATTTTCTATATCAACAGAGCACTGAATTAAAATTTTAACTTACAGACATAACACAAAGAATACGATGGGAGCAACTCTTTGGGGTCTCTGGATCGATATAGTGGCAGAGTAGCAGGGCCAAAGGTTGGAGGTTATAGATTCACTTCTGACCTCGCCTTTGACTCCGTTGGATCCGCAACAAAATGGAAGAGCAAAAGTAAGGAGGCGAAATAAATAGGGAATAGAGTCGGATTTACAAGAAGCAGGATCATTCTGCGGCTTTCTGCAGTGGAGAGTAGAGACAGACACAACAGAACATGTTGGTACAATATAATGTATTATTAATATTAAGAATTCATGTGCTATTTAATAGTTCCACGTGCTCCTTAGGGGGCTGATCGAATATAATAATTATAAATATTATAATTATTAGTATTTATAATGGACGAAATGCAGTTAACTAACAAAATTTTCACCATACCTGATGGCAAATCTAAAATCTCTGACAAGTGGTTCAGAGAGATCAGGAAAAATCTGGAAAGATATGTTATGAAGCACGAAGACCTTACAAACAGAATCAAGTACCGGCAGCAGAACTATAACTTCTAGGGCTTTCACGAACCAGACTAGCTGAACAGTGGATGAACGGTGGAAAGGCTGCCAGGGAAGGAATGTAACGGACTGTGCTGCAAATAAGGCTTCTATGAATGTTTAAGAGATGTTTAACGTGGTCTCTAATGGCCGTAAATGAAATTTAAAATAATGATAATAGTAATAGTAATAATAAAAATAATAATAATAATAATAATAATAATAACAATAATAATAATAATAATAAAATCACTGTGGATTATTTAGCTTTTGCGGATGACAGTGCACTACTTACAGACCCACTGGATATTCCCAAAGAACAAATTAGAGAGTTGCAAAGACAGGGAGCCAAAGTCAGACTACAAATATCATTTGGTAAAACTAAGTTCATGACAAACATCACCGATGCCCCGAAAAGTATCACGATTCATGACAGTTCAGTAATGTAAAACAAATCTTTTTAAATACCTAGGAGAGTGGATAATGAACAACTCACAGGAACAGACAGCAATAGAAACGCGTATGCATAAATCACAAAGGTGTTTTCATGTGACAAAATATATATAATAACAAGACCTTATCCTGGAACACTAAATTAAGACACCATCAAACAGTGGTCAGACCTGAAACACTTAAATTAACAAGATTTGGTGATTTGGAAAAAATAGAGAAGACTGAAAGATAAATTCTGAGAAAATATCCTGGGAGCTAATCGAAATTATAATGCAGAATATGGGTTACGACCAAATGGAGAGTTATATTTGAAATGTGAAATATTAACTGATGTATTGAAAAGGAGAAGATTACAGTTTTTCTGGCCAATTTTTACAATGGAAAATAGTAGACTAACTAAACAGATGTTCAACTTACTGAATACTTACAAATCCAAACCCACATGAATCGTTGAAATTGACAAATATTTGACCAACGCCAGAATTCAGACAGACACAATATCAAACTGATCACTCTTCAGAGAAGCTATCAAAAGGTAGAATTTCTAGAAAATAAGAAAGAAAGAAAGAAAGAAAGACACAAACACCTCGCAGAAAGTGGACTCAAGAGGAGAAAGATCGTCACTCGAGAAGGATGAAGGAATTTTGGAAACAAAGGAAATTGAATACAATGGGCAATAGCCAATGTTCATTCATCACACCCTCCAAATGGGTTATTCGAAAGAAAATAATAATAATAATAATAATCTGAATTTTCAGACATGAATGTGAGGGTTGTATGGAACTGCGCCCAAGCTTCACTAATGACCCTGGTCATTAGCATCAACCTTCGAAACGTGGAAGTGGAACTGCGCCCATTGAGAGCGGTCAGGTAGGTTGCATCCCTCCAGCACTTTACCGAATTGTGTTTTGTCGAGTGGTGTGAATTTGAAGTGACTCATTTCAAATCGGTTGTGTCTTGATTGCGAACAAGTCAAAAACCGTCCAGATTGCGAACAACTACATATACCCTGTCCAGATTGCGGACAAGAGATTAGTGTTGGCCTGGGATACATAAAACAGGCACAGTTTTCAAAACAGACTAATATTTAAATTTTGTTCTAGCAATATTAGCATTAACTGGTACATTGGGATGTTTTCGACAACCTAGCCATATTTTAAAAAAAGTTTTGTTATTGCAAATGTTTAATAATCTAGTTTGAGGTAATCTTACCATTTAGAAGATTATTATATTTTTTATTGTATAACAAAACTAGAGGGGTAGTTATTTATGGTGGATTAGAGAGAGTTGTATTATTATTATTATTATTGTTATTATTATTGTAGCCTCCTTGGCTTAGGCAGCAGCACGCCGGCCTCTCACAGCTGGGTTCCGTGCTTCAAATCCTTGTAACTCCATGTGAGATTTGTGTTGGGCAAAGCGGAGGCGGGACAGGTCTTTCTCCGGGTACTCCGGTTTTCCCTGTCATCTTTCATTCCAGCAACACTCTCCATTAGCATTTCATTTCATCTGTCATTCATTAATCACTGTCCCAGAGGAATGCGACAGGCTTCGGAAGCCGGCACAATGCCTATCCTCGCCGCTAGATGGGGGCTTCATTCATTCCAACCCTGAACCGGTCCAATGACTGGAAAAAGGCTGTGGATTTTCATTTTTATTATTATTACCATTATTATTATTCACCTCTGTGGTGTAGTGGTTAGTGTGATTAGCTGCCACCCCCGGAGGCCCGTAGTACAGCTGCTTATCGGGACGGGGGACTACCTCTTATTCTCAGCAGTGCAGAAGCTAGTGGTGGGAGACAGTCCGTCACTTCCCCTTAAACCGACCTTGGGCTAACAGCCGACTTGACTACGGGCGCAGTTCAATCGGCCTAATTAAGAGGATCTGGAAATACCACTGATTATGGGCGCAGTTCCATATCTCCCGAATGTGAACGTAGAATCTTCAGCTGAAAAAGGGTTTGTGCTCCCTGTAACGCACTACGTACATTCCTGTCTTCAACACAATATCTAAAGTTCAGACATTTAGGGCCACCATGAGAATGTGTGACCAAACGTATTGGCTTATTTGGCGTATTCGAGTGGGATTTAAAATACCAAAATTGCAAATTTAAAACCTCATTGGAAGACAGCAAACAAGCCTGGAAATTCATTCATCCAAACATAAGTTCGGTTAAGAACTAAATAGCCTATTTTTATGAAATCCTACTGGTCTTAGGCCTACTTAGGACACAAGAAATTAAACAAATTAAAAAATTGCACAACTGCCATGTTTATGTTCTCATAAAATTGCATTAAATTAGACGTCAGTATATTAAGGTTTGTATGAAGATATACCGTGCCAAGTTTCACAGTGTTCGGATAATAAAGTCACGAGAAACTGCCATTTAGATATTTAAATTTCGAGTCGCCGCCATGTTGGTTTTATGCTCCCCATGTTTTCAAATGATCCATAAGTAGCCTATATATATATTATCGTATGGCCTCGAATGCCTGGTCCAAGCTTTGTTAATTGTCACCCAGAGGGTAGCTTGCATGTCGAATTTCGTCGTTCCTTTGAACGCTATGAAAGTCAAGGAGGTTAGATATCTAAACTCCTTGACATTACAGCGCTTTCAAGTAGAGAATGGAGGAACTTTGTGTTGGCGGAAAATCCCGAGTTTAATTTTGCCATTGAACACGGCCTACTGAATTCAAATGGGTTCTTTAACATGCTAACAACGTATGACATGAGTGTCGTGATTTTTGTCGCCTTTCAATAATCACTTACCATGGTCAGGAGCGAACCTGCAATCTTGGGGTTGGTAGTCCGACACTATAACCACTCACCCACCGTGGCAAGCGATCCATGAGTGAACTTATGTTAATAGTCTCTATCAACATACAAAATTTCAGTTTGATTGCTGTCATATATTAGTAGATATTGAGAACCGTCTAAATATTTCGCTTGGTCACCATATTGGATTGTTATATAGTGTATGTAGGCCACAGAGTTATGTAACATTAGATGAAGATTATTGCGTAGGTTCGTTATACAAACTTTCACTTCGTTCGCATGATTAGGACACAGAAATGAAAACTTAATTTTAAAATTTCGCTCAGCCGCCAACTTCAGGTTATGTAAAAAATTGAACTAAGTTTTATTTCCATGTATTACAATGTATGCATATATTTGCTGTAACATATTTCACTGCGCTTGGATGATCAAATCGCGAGAAAAGTCTATTTTAATTTTTAAATTCGCTTTGCCGCCATGTTCGTTTTGCACTTTACAGGTTTATGAATGTCAGATGTATGACCTTCTAGTAGTGCCCTTTATCACTGTACAAAATTTTAGGGTGATGTCTATTACTGTTGCGGAGATATAAAATGCCAGTGAAATATTTCGCGCGGCGAAATGTATTAAAATGTAAAATACACGTTGGAGGTCAGACAAGGTAGTAGTATTGCTTCGGCTGTTTAGATTTTATTAGGGACACACGCACACACACACACACACACATACACGCACGCACACACACGGACAAAAGATGATCTCATAAGCCTATGTTTTTCCTAAATGATAATAGACTAAATAGTATACGCATATTTTTCTATCTGCCTGTTAATATTATTATAATTATTCTTCTTTCTTCGTTTAGGCCAGCTATGGACCACGTCATTTCAACTGCTTACGTCTTTGGGCCTTGATCTTAGCCCAGTGTTCACGCATTCGCTGCCTGTGAGACTCCTTTCTTTCTTCAGGCCACTTCTTGCCGGTTTTTAATTTCGCTTTTTCTTGGAATTGGTGGTGTGCTCCAAGCTTTTCCTTAAAAAGGTCACATTCCATAATGTCTGCGTGGGTGATCCCTACTTCGTGTAAATCCTTGTCTACCTCACAAAACCAGGGGCCCTTGTTTTTTTTGTGTTTAGAAAATAGGTAAATATCAGATTGGTGATTCTCTCGGGTTTCATACGGGTTAAGTGGCCATAGAAAGATATTCTTCTCTTCCGAATTACTTGAGATGTCCTTTCTACATGATGGTACAACTCATTGTTATGCCGTCTCCTGTATTCACCATCGTCTTTCAACGGCCCTAAGATCTTCCTGAGTATCTTCCTTTCCTTGGCTTCCAATTTCTCAACCAGACCCTTCCTATTCATTGCCAGGCATTCTGCTGCGTACAGCGCCTCAGGTCGGATAACTGTATGATAGTGTCTTAGTTTCATTATAATAATTATTATAATCAATATTATTTATACTATTGTTTTTATTATTTACCATCAAATAAGGAAATATTGAGTCTTCATAACTTACCAGAGAACCCAATGGACGCGCACTCTCTGAATTTATTTAGACTTTGCAGACGAGTACAGTAGGTCAGAACAAGAGAAATATATTGGTCGAGAACATATATTTGAAAATTCCAGCCGCACATGCTTGAGATATTTCAGGAATTAATAAAAACATAAAAAGACCTATGAACCTTAAATACACTCTGAAAATTCCCACATCAGCAGTGATAGACTACACCATATTCATTATATTGGTTTTCTGTTAATAATTCATTTAACGGGCTTGGGACATATTCGTCATCAACTTCGCGTATATTGATGGGTTTTGAAATTGTTATAATAACCAGTGTTTATGCGGATTGAGGGACTTGGAAGGAAGGAGATCTATAAAAGGCAGATAGGAAAGTGAAAGAGGAGAGGGTCCTCCCCACAGGTAATGGATAAAAGGGGGAAAACCGGACCCAGCTCAAGAATTCCTTGGGGTCGCCAACTCCCGAATTCACCAGCCGTGAACCCCTGAGGGTGTAGCAATATCTAGGATGCACCAGAAGTGGTGGGGCTACATACATCCTGCCTCCTTGAGGGCCTTGGGCAGAAGGCAAGAGATAACAGGAAAAGAAAAAGAAGGCTGACCCCTCGCAGAAGGAGGGTATCAGAAAAGATGAGACAAAGGCCAATTAAGGCGGGAAAGGAAGAAACTCCCCAGGCCTCGGATACCCTAATACCGTCGGGGTCGGAAGAGAACAAGAGTTGACCAAGTGAAGTTGACAGGAAAGAAGACGGAGAGGAGCCCGGCACAAGTAAGTGGAAGCAATGCTGGACTCAACTGGGGCCCCTTGGTCGCCAACCCACGTCCCACTAGATGTGATCCCCTGGTGGAGATTATATAGGCGCAGTTTTGTTGAATAAATGCGACTTCTTGAAACTTGATTCGGAGAACTATGATTGTTTGACGCCCACAGAGAAAGAACCAAGCTAATTCGCTATCCACGTGCTAACCACGCGGTTATTGAGCGCAGTGAACTGAAGCGAGAATTGTGAGGGGACGGTGTATGAAGTGGCACGTAATGAAAGTAGATACCGTACTCGACATGTTCTGCATGACAATAATGAATATTAATTGAATTGGACGACATTGTCCATGCATGTAACCGTCACGTTATGCGATGTAAATAGTGCTCAACACGCCAAATGAATGACGGTAAAAAAGAAGCTCTCTCTCATATCCCGCACCTGTTATGGTACTTGACGCTACGTCCAAACGCTTTTTATTTTTACATGTCATGTTCAACGCATTTTTAATATTTAATGTGACTATTTTTGTTATGATAGTAGCTTCCGTGACGGAATCAATTATCATAACCATAATGGGCAGGAAAATGCGTCCAGTACTAAGCAGTGATGATGGTGCCAGGACGCATGATGGCCTAGATGTCAGGCTGGTTGTCTGTCACCAAGGCGACCCAGGTTGATCCACAATAATGCACGGGAGATGAAATGCCACATGCGGTAATTCAGATTCCACGCAAAAAGAAGGCCTTGCGGCTTATGATCACGAAATTGGCATCACAACCAAATTTGACTCTGTTCAATGGCCAATATATTGCCGGCTCCTTATCACACCATTGTCAGCAGCTAAGTAAACTGGGATCATTTGAATTAACCTTCTCTTGAACGGAGCTATGTAAAAATTGAAACATTTGACATTGTACATGTTGGTTTGTAGGCTAGATACTGCTAAAAGGAATACCGAGGAGGAGGATTGCATTAGCGACGTAGTTTGCGAGAGCAGTTACATTACTTAATGTACGACGGAGTGTTGTCACTAAGTGAGAAAGCCAATTTATGACAAAATGTTTTACGGATCAGAGGCAGCAACATTTGGAATGCCTCTTAGCTTATTGTGTACTGCACATAAATGAATGATGAACTAACAACATCAAACCAGTTAACCAAACTAAATTAAATTTAGTAATTCGTTTAGAACTTTAGTAAGTAACTAAGTGAGTAGGTAATTCATCAAATGAATGTAAGTATATTACTACGTAGGTGCGTGAATGTGAGAGTGAATAGGTAAGTGAGAGTATGGGCGAGTGAGTAAGCAAGAATAGATGTAAGTAAGTGAGGGTGAGAGCGAGTGAGTGAGTAAGTAAACAAGTGATTGTGTGAGAGAGTGAGTAAGCCTACGTGAGTGAGTGAGTACCGGGTGAGTTAGCCGTGGTGGTTACGGCATGACTGATGGCAGTCGCTCACATCCGGGAGGTGAGGAGGTTCGAATCCCCCCGCCGGCAATCTTGAAGATGGTCTTCTGTGGTTTCCCATCTTCCTTCCAGGCAAATGCCGGGGTTGGTCCCTAACTATAGGCCACAGCCGCTACCTTCCAACTCCTCGTCCTTACCTTCCAACTTTCCTTCCCAACGGTACTTGTAGCTCACCCATTGGGTGTCCGTCTCGAAGCAGCTACAAAACTGGCGAGCCGAACATGTCCTCGGACACTCCCGGCACTAAAAAAAAGCCATACGCTAAAAAAAAAGTGAGTGAGTAGGTAAGTAAGCTTGTGAGTGAGTGAGTGAGTGAGTAAGTAAGCCTGTGAGTGAGTGAGTGAGTGAGTGAATGAATGAGTGAGTGGGTAAGTAAGCTTGTGAGTGATTGAGTGAGTGAGTGAGTGCGTGGGTAAGTAAGCTTGTGAGTGAGTGAGTGAGTGAGGATATAAGTGTGAGAGCGAATGATTAATAATAACAATATTATTTACTAGTGGGCGTACGAGCTTTCGCAACGTGAATGTAGGTTTATGGGGTAGTAGGGAAGAATGTGGGAGAACGAAATTTTAAATATTGAAGAAATGTATTTATTGTTGTTAAACGGCATATGTACATGAGAAGAACACAACGAATTATGTAGAACAGTGTTTTGTACATGTCACAGCACCTCTTTTTAGCTAGCAGTACGCCGCGCTCCTGCCAGATGGCTGCCGCCGCCGTGCTGCCCTGCTCTCTAGCGGCAGGCTCGCCAGGTTACGGTGCTCCCATTGTAAATGTACAATTTTTAAGGTATTTATTTAATTGTGAGGCATTTAAAGAGGAAGTGAGTGCCTTTCGGGCACACATGGGGTTATGCGGAACCTGTAGGTACCCCATATGTGTAGGTTGTTGTTAATAGGACCTTATTTTTGGTATAAAACCGGAATAGGACCTTAGCAGAATAATATAGGGAGGATGTTCGACAATGTCGAAATGTAAATATTATAAATATGTCAGAAAACTGTATCATAATGGGGGGGCGTCATTATAACACTTTTTTTCATTATGAAACAGTTTCTCCCACAAATAAGAGCTCAAGAAACAGTTGTGTGACCAATTAGGTAAGGATAGCATCGCACTTTCGCTGACTCCCACGGCCTCCTATTTTAAATTTGACTGCGTGGCAAGTGTCACAGTGGGTTATTCAAGGAGGCCATGGTAAAATATAAGGTACTAGCAGTAGTACCCGGCTTCGCCCGGTGGAATGATGATAATGTTTTAAGGTCTCCTTAGAAATATAATGGACTTAAAATCTAAGTCATTTGCCCCCAAAGACAATGAGGGAGTAATATCTAGGTCATTTGCCCTTTTGATAAGGATGATAATAAAAACTACTGTTGAATTGACACGTCAAACTTACAAACTACCGTAATAGAAATACATATTTCAAAATTCACAGGCGAGTAAGACTTATTGTGTGTGGTGATTAATGGTGTAATGGGCGTAACATTTACTGTAGGTCATTTGCTCTTATGATGAGGATGATAAGGGAAACTACTACCGGTATTGAATTGACACTTCAACGTATAATGTACACAATGTACTGTAATAAAAATAACTATATGGCGGCTTCGGTGGCGTATTTGGTAGCATGCTGAGCTTCTATGCCCAAGATAGCGGGTTCAAACCCGGCCGAAGCCGTCGGATATTTTAAGAGCGTTAAAAATCCGTCAGTATGCCTTTCTTCGGAGGGGAAGTAAAGCCGGCGGTCCCATGTCAGATTTATGGCATGTTATTGAACCTTCCACTAATTACACCTGTGTGAAGCTAAATTGGATAGGTAAACAACGCTCATAGATGTCTACGTCCGTTGCCAAGAGCCGACTGCAGTGGCGTCTAGTAGCTAAGTTCCGAACTTGGCCTAGTAGTCGTTGACGGTGCCGCTTGGCGGCAAAAGTACGAACTATTTGAAGAATTCTAAGTTGCAGTTTGTACTTAAATTAAAAAACAGATAACACACACTAATACAGTCATCACAATTAACACCGGTTATCAGACAGATTCTACACACACCCAATGTACACGGGGCTACATGACCGCGTTGTCGCAGCCCCTAAACTTAAGAACCAACCAACCAAAAATAAATATTTTAAAAATCACAGTCGAGAAAGACTTTATGCGGCGGTGATTATTGGTATGATGCGCGTAACATCTAGGTCATTTGCACTTATGATGATGATAATAATAAGGTAATGAAAAATGACTACTAAACGAACATGGTGTTATTTTAAAACTGATATAGGTAATTCAGGTGTCTAGCTTTGATGTCTTCCAAAGTCTCAACCTTATTTTCTGGCTTAGGCCTGTACTGGATGCGTCTAGTGAAAGAGCGTACTGCTCGGCAAAGACAAAGAATATAGGTCCAAGCTGCACGAACCTGAGATGATCGCAGATGATGACGAAATATGATGACACACGTTCGGGGGTCCCCGTCCTATACAGATTGACCGGGAATCACTCACTGTTTCGCAACGGTCCTGTCCTGGCATCAGCATAGACAGCAGGAGATAACACGGCGGGCTCTGGAAAGTACTCTCAAGTCACCTCACGATGAATCAGCAAGCTATTCTCACAACTGACCCCCCCAGGGTCTCACAACTTGTGGGACGTGGGTTGGCGACCACGGAACCCCAGCTGAGTCTGGCATCGCTTCTACTTCCTGGTGCCGGGCTCATTTCAGTTCTCTTTCCTGTCGGCCTCCCTTGGTCAACTCTTGTTCTCTTCCGACCCAGACTGTATTAGGGTATCCGAGGGCTAGGGAGTCTTTCAATTTCCCGCCTTAATTGGCTTTGTCTCATCTTTCCTGATACCCTCATTCTTCGAGGGGTCTGCCTTCTTTTCCTTTTCATAATATCTCCTGTCTTCTGCTCAAGGCCCTCAAAGAGGCAGGGTGTGTGTAGACCCACCACTTCTGGTACACCCTCAAGGGCTCATGACTGGTGAGTTAGGAAGCTGGCAACCCCGAGGAATTCCTGAGCTACATGCAGGGAATGGAGTGGTATGTCAGAAATTTCAAGTGGACAGTGTCACGCATCGGGTTCCAAAGGGTAAGTATACACACTTTGTTTTCGATCGGTGAACGATGTAGATTTGTACCAAAGGGCCTTAATGCGGGAAATGGAGTGGTCTGTCCGAAATTTCGAGTGGACAGTGTTACTCGTCGAGTTCCAAACGGTAATTATGTAAAATCTGGTTGAGATCGGTGAAACGGTGTAGTTTTGTGCCAAGGGCCAAAATGCAGGGAATGGAGTGGCCTGTCCAAATTTTAAAGTGGACAGTGTTACTCATCGGGTTCCAAAGGGTATACACATTTTGTTTTCGATCGGTGAACGATGTAGGTTTGTGCCAAAGGGCCTAAATGCGTGGAATGGAGTGGTCTGTCCGAAATTTCGAGTGGACAGTGTTACTCGTCGAGTTCCAAAGGGTAATTATGTAAAATCTGGTTGAGATCGGTGAAACGGTGTAGTTTTCTGCCAAAGGGCCAAAAAGCAGGGAATAGTGTGGTCTGTCCGAAATTTAAAGTGAACAGTGTTACTTGTCGGGTTCTACGGGTAAGTATATAAAATTGGGGTCAGATCGGTGAAACGGTGTAGATTTGTGCCAAAGAGCCTAAATGCAAGGGATGGAGTGGCCTCGCCGCAATTTCAAGCAGACAGTGTTAGTCGCAGTGTTCCAAAGGGTAAATATACAAATTTTGGTTGAGATCGGTGAAACGGTGTAGATTTGGGACAAAGGGCCTAAATGCAGAGAATGGAGTGGTCTGTCCGCGATTTCAAGCAGACAGTGTTACTCGCTGCGTACCAAAGGGTAAGTTTACGAATATTGGTTCTGATCGGTGAAACGGTGTAGATTTGTGCCAAAGTGCCTAAATGCAGGGAATGGGGTGGTCTGTCCGAAATTTTAAGTGGACAGTGTTACTCGCAGGGTTCCAAAGGGTAAGTATACAAAGTTTGGTTCAGATCGGTGAAACGGTGTAGATTTGTGCCAAAGGCCCTAAATGCATGGGATGGAGTAGCCTCTCCGCAATTTCAAGCAGACAGTGTTAGTCGCAGTGTTCCAAAGGGTAAATATACAAATTTTGGTTGAGATCGGTGGAACCGTGTAGATTTGGGCCAAAGGGCCTAAATGCAGGGAATGGAGTGGTCTGTCCGCAATTTCAAGCAGACAGTGTTACTCGCAGGGTTCCAAAGGGTAAGTATACACATTTTGGTTCAGATCGGTGAAACGGTGTAGATTTGTGCAAAAAGGGCCTAAATGCAGGGAATGGCGTGGTCTGTCCGAAATTTCAAGCAGACAGTGTTAGTCGCAGTGTTCCATAGGGTAAATATACAAATTTTGGTTGAGATCGGTGAAACGGTATAGATTTGGGCCAAAGGGCCTAAATGCAGGGAATGGAGTGGTCTGTCCGCAATTTCAAGCAGACAGTGTTACTCGCAGGGCACCAAAGGGTAAGAATACGAATTTTGGTTTTGATCGGTGAAACGGTGTAGATTTGGACCAAAGGGCCAAAATGCAGGGAATGGGGTGGTCTGTCCGAAATTTTAAGTGGTCAGTGGTACTCGCAGGGTTCCAAAGGGTAAATATACAAATTTTGGTTGAGATCGGTGAAACGGTGAGGATTTGGACCAAAGGGCCTAAACGCAGGGAATGGGGTGGTCTGTCCGAAATTTCAAGTGGACAGTGTTACTCGCAGGGTTCCAAAGGTTAAATATACAACTTTTGGTTCAGATCGGTGAAACGGTGTAGATTTGTGCAAAAGGGCCTAAATGCAGGGCATGGGGTGGTCTGTCCGAAATGTAATGTTGACGGGGTTACCCGCAGTGTTCCAAAGGGTAAGTATACAAATTTTGGTTCAGATCGGTGAAACGGTGTAGATTTGTATACATAACAGACAGACAGACAGACAGACAGACAGACAGACAAACTTTGTGCTTTATATATATAGATAGATTCCCTGCGTCCTATGCGCTCTGTTTAGTTCATAAAACTGGTGAAATCTCGACAGATATTTATGAATATTTGTGTTCGAACATAAAATAGTTATAATTCTCGTCGAACATAAACAATCGTATGCAACTCACTTATAATGGTAATTAAGACACTCGTATGGGAATTATAAAACTCGCTTCGCTCGTTTTATTAACATATTCGTGTCTTAATTATTGCCATTATGGGCTCGTTGCATAATGTACTATTGTTTTACACCAGGGTGCTGGAATTTCGTCCCGAAGGGAAACTTTAACTTGTTAGTAAATACTGACATGGCTCCCACGCATTTGCACACTCTCAAATGCCCACTGGCCGTGCCAGGATTCGATATCGCTACCTTGGACAATATCAGGCGAGAACGTTACCGCTGAGCCTCGCAGCTAGACAAGAGCGAATGATTGAGAGAGTGAGTATATGTGCAAATAAGTAAATGCGTGAATACGTAAATGAGTGAGTCTGAGGGCGATGAGTAAGGCGCATGAGTGAGTGAGTGAGTGACGTGATTGAATGAGTGAGTAAATACGTTGTTGCTTTTGATTCAATTAGGGGCTTTGCGACATTGCGGTCATGTATCCTCGTGTACTTGTAGTACAGTACAGCTGGAATGGTTTTGATCCAATAACCGTACTATGGTTGGCTTTTTGTAAATCGTTAGAAAAGCACAAAAAAGCTTAACTCTAAATTTGGGAATAATTTGTAGTATCATGTTATCGGAAAACTAAAAAAAAATATTGAAAAGCGTTTTTCTCTGAATCTACATATTTTAAAGAAAAGTTTTTTAAACAAAAAATTTAGAGGGCATTGTCACCTACAATTTGTCTCATTGGGGTCATGCCATACGTTTTGAAATGCGGAAGCTAGGTGGCGCCAAAGTTTCCAAAAAATGTTCTTTTCACTTTTTGTCCAAGAAAAAAAGTTTTTTTTTCACAAAAGAGTGAATCAAAAATTTGTTCCTATAAAAATTGTCTGCAACATTTATTTAAACGTTTGTTTCCTCCGACGTACCGTTCCAAAGTTATAGCACAGCAAATGCAACGCTGGGTAGTCAAGGCTACTATTGTTGCTGCGGAGAGAGTGGTGGGCATAGTTTAGACCGTGACCGGTGTCGGACAATTTTCACATATCGGCAGACTATAACTTTGGAACGGTAAGTCGGAGAACAAAAAATGTTTCAATAAATGTTGTAGACAATGTTTTAGAGAAACAAATTTCTGGTTCGCTCTTTTGCGAACAAAACATTTTTTCTAGGACATAAAGTCAAAAAAGACTTTTTTGGAAATATTGGCGCCACCTAGCTTCTGCATTTCAAAACGTATGACATGACCTCAAAGAGACAAATTGTAGTTGACAATGTCCTCTACATTTTTTGTTTAAAACACGTTTCTTTAAAATACGTTGATTCAGAGAAAAACGCTTTTTTTTTAGTTTTCCGACAAAATGATCGTGCAAATTATTCTGTAATTTAGAGTTAAGCTTTTCTTGTGCTTTTCTAACGATTTACTAAAAGCCAACTATAGCACGGTTTTTGGAACAAAAGGGGTTTCTTCTGTGCAGCTGTACTGTACTATTGGGTGTGTGTGGTATTTGTATGATATCCTGTGTCATAGTGATGGCTGTATTAGATGTGAGTAAATTCGTAAGTGTGTGAGTGAGTGAGTGAATAAGTTAATTAGTGAAAGAGTGAGTGTGAGAACAGAGGGGTATATGAGCGAGCGAGTACATGTGTGAATAAGTGCGTGAGTAAATAAGCAACTTAGTAAATTGATGTGCACGCAAGGAGGCCAACTAGCTAAGGCTTTTAAATTAAAAGTTTAGGAATTATGGCTTCCGCAAAATCTTAACAGTATAGCGATTATTTATTACTACGTTTGCTGGTGAATATATTCTGAGAATCAGTCAAAGAGTGTGGTTTTGAAAAATTCCAGGATAAACCTTTCTTTTTTGTGAGTGAACACTCCTGGTTAAGCGGAGTACCACCAAAAATGTCGAGAAAGTTGCAAAGAACAGCTGAAACCATTCTTTTTAAATCTTTTCTTTCAAGCATAGAGTACTCGTTTGATTTTAAACATACTGTAGTAACACAGCTAAATTTTCTTACTCTAGAACTGATGTGATGGGGACAAATGACAGTAGGGTGGCTTCGGTGGCGTAGTTGGTAGCATGCTGAGCTTCTATGCCCAAGATCGCGGGTTCAAATCCGGCCGAAGTAGGCAAATTTTTTAAGAGCGTTAAAAATCCCTCAGTAGGCCTTCCTTCGGAGGGGAAGTTTTTTTTTTTTTTTTTTTTTAGCGTATGGCTTTTAGTGCCGGGAGTGTCCGAGGACATGTTTGGCTCGCCAGTTTTGTAGCTGCTTCGAGACGGACACCCAATGGGTGAGCTACAAGTACCGTTGGGGAGGGAAGGAGGGAAGTTGGAATGTAAGGACGAGGAGTTGGAAGGTAGTGGCTGTGGCCTATAGTTAGGGACCAACCCCGGCATTTGCCTGGAAGGAAGATGGGAAACCACAGAAGACCATCTTCAAGGTTGCCGGCGGGGGGATTCGAACCTCCTCGCCTCCCGGATGTGAGCGACTGCCAACAGTCATGCCGCAACGACCTCGGCTAACTCACCCGGTGGAGGGGAAGTAAAGCCGACGGTCCCATGTCATAGATTTATGGCATGTTAAAGAACCTTCCACTAATTACACCTATGTGAAGCTAAATTGTATAGGTTAAGAATATAAACAACTCTCTTAGGTTCCTACGTTCGTTGCCAAGAGCCGACCGCGGTGGCATCTGGTAGCTACGTTCTGTACTATTAGTCGTTGACAGTGGCGTTTGGCGGCAAAAGTAGGAACTATTTGAAAAATTCTAAAGTCTGCAGTCCTTACTTGAATTAAAAAACAAATAACACACACTAATACAGTGATCACAATTAACACCGGTTATCAGACAGATTCTACACATACCCAACGTACACGGGACTACATGACCGCGTTGTCGCAGCCCCTAAACTTAAGAACCAACCAACCAAATGTCAGTAGGTCCTTTATTTCATTAAAAACAAGATGTTCAGTAAAGAACATATAGCCTACTTTCTCCTAAATGCATGGGTATTGTTATAACTCTTTGTCCTTTTCAAAGAGTTTGATTGAATGTTGGTTGTAGTAGCTTGTTGAAATACAACGTGCTATAGGGATATAAAACATGACACTGAGGTGTCCTTTGCTAGTGCTACCTCTGTACCAAATTTCGTTCAATTCGGTTTCACCGTGTTTGAATTGATAGGGGGAATCGATTTGCACACATACTTGGCCACCATCTGCAAACTATTGGGCTGATGTTCTTGCAGTTTGGTCTGAATATGTTTCCCACATAAAGATATGGTGTTGCAAAATTTGGTAGAGACTAGATTATTAGGTTGGTCGTAATTACATTTTAGCTTTTAACATTTGGGTGGCCGCAATTACGTTTCCGTCAAGTTAGCGGTGATATAAAACATGACACTGAGGTGCCATTTGCTAGTGCTACCTCTGTACCAAATTTCGTTCCATTCGGTTTCACCGTGTTCGAATTGATAAGGGGAATCGATTTTCACACAAAGATGGCCGCCATCCGCAAAATATTAGGCTGATGACCTATTAGTTTGGTCAAAGGATGCTCACTCCATAAAGGTATGTTGTTGCTAAATTTGGTAGAGATCGGATTATTAGGTTAATCGTAATTTGATTTAAGCTTTGAACATTCGTGTGGCCGCCATTACGTTTCAGTCAAGATGGCAGCGATATAAAACATGACACTGAGGTGCCCTTTGCTAGTGCTACCTCTGTACAAAATTTCGTTCCATTCGGTTCCACCGTGTTCGAATTAATAGGGGGAATCAATTTTGACATAAAGATGGCCGCCACCCGCAAACTATTAGGCTAATAACCTATTAGATTGGTCAAAGGATGCTCCCTCCATAAAGGAATGTTGTTGCAAAGTTTGATAGAGATCGGATGGTTAAGTTAGTCGTAATTTAACTTAAACTTTGAACATTTGTGTGGCCGCCATTACGTTTCTGTCAAGATGGCGGCGATATAAAACATGACACTGAGGTGCCCTTTGCTAGTGCTACCTCTGTACCAAATTTCGTTCATTCGGTTCCACCGTGTTCGAATTAATAGGGGGAATCAATTTTGACATAAAGATGGCCGCCACCCGCAAACCATTAGGCTAATAACCTATTAGATTGGTCAAAGGATGCTCCCTCCATAAAGGAATGTTGTTGCAACGTTTGGTAGAGATCGGATGGTTATGTTAGTCGTAATTTAACTTAAGCTTTGAACATTTGTGTGGCCGCCATTACGTTTCTCTCAAGATGGCGGCGATATAAAACATGGCACTGAGATGCTCTTTGCAACCAAATCATCCAATCTCTACCAAATTTGGTAACAACATACCTTCGTATAGGATGCGTCTTGTGACCAAACTACAAGGTCATCCGCCATACCATTTCAGGATGGCGGCCGTGCGAATTATGCAAACTTTATAATCCATATCATGGGACCCACCAGTTCCGATTATCGAGCCGAGAATCGTTTTAACTGTTCTAAGGGAAGAGGCACGTACGAAATTAAAAGTTTATTTTGTAATACTATAGTGCAGACGTGATTTTAAAAAGCTCAGCTGATTCATTAATAAGACAAGATGGCAGCGGATATCTTGTGCCTGACTTATATTTCACTAATTTGAGTATTGCATGCAATATAGCGTACTGAAACAAAATAAATAAACTTTGTATGAAATGCTTTATATATAAATAATATACTTCTACCAAATTTGGTAACAACATACCTTCGTATAGGATGCGTCTTGTGACCAAACTACAAGGTCGTCCGCCATACCATTTCAGGATGGCGGCCGTGCGAATTATGCAAACTTTATAATCCATATCATGGGACCCACCAGTTCCGATTATCGAGCCGAGAATCGTTTTAACTGTTCTAAAGGAAGAGGCACGTACGAAATTAAAAGTTTATTTTGTAATACTATAGTGCAGACGTGATTTTAAAAAGCTCAGCTGATTCATTAATAAGACAAGATGGCAGCGGATATCTTGTGCCTGACTTATATTTCACTAATTTGAGTATTGCATGCAATATAGCGTACTGAAACAAAATAAATAATCTTTGTATGAAATGCTTTATATATAAATAATATACTTCAGTGATGAAATCGTTTAGTATAAATCATTATTTGCTAACAAGTTCTATGTAAGTCATTTTATATGGATCAATGTTCGTTGGCACAAATGGCTCAGTGGTAAAGCGTTAGTCTGTCATTCATATGCCTATGGTTCAAACCCCATCATAGATATGTTTTTTGCTTGACATTTTACATATTTGTTGCTTTGTAATGACTCAGACGTTTTAAAATTAAGCATTATATTGTGCATATTACGGTGCAAAACATATACTTAATTAAAACATAATTCGCCAGCAGATTTAATCGAGACATCTAGCTGACAAAAAGGTAACAGATTTTATTGAAAAGTTTCTTCTTCTGGCCGCTAGAATGCACTCGCTCTGTTAGGATTATATTGTTCGATATTTCACAACTAGATATCACGACTAGTTTTTATATTTATTGTTTCTTGAGTACTGAGACGTTATAAAATAAAGCTTTATATGGTGCTTTTTGCAATGGAAATTATATATTAAAAAAAACGACATTCTCCACTGGAGTGACATCTTCCATCCTTCAGTTGTACTATGCAGAAACTATAGATTCGAGCAGCGCTCTATACCGGCCAGTTAGTGAACCCAGTCTTAACGACTGCTAGGAGTAATAAGACAGTAACATTCGTTTATTCCTTGTGCACAGAGGCGTTGTTGATAATCTCAAAACTTGCAATATGGATGATTTGGAGATGGATTATTTTGTTATACCGTGTATTTAAGATTAGCCCATAAATTTACGGGTTGCGAAGTAACTTCACTTAGTTCTATATCATTCGTACACGACACAGAACAACAACGTGACGTCAGTTTCTGATCTGCTCTGATTGGCTATTACATTGCTGCAGTTGGGTAGTTGGCAGTCAAGGATAAAATTCTCGACTGCCAACTGCCAGCTACCAACTGCAACTTCATGTTGTGTATGGTGCCTATAGTATACACGGAGTCGATCGCGACTGCCGACCGAGGACTACCAACTACGGACTGCCGACTGCGCATTGTAGATGGGCCTTATTAGAGCAACGAAGTTTCAATTATTGTAAGTAGTCGGTGTTTGGAGTGTTTGCTGATGAAATTGCAAAATGCTGGGGTAAATTATAAACTATGGTTTGAACGCCACTGTTCAAATCCTGTGTGCCAATTTGCACTTCAAATAGGAAGAAATTAGGAGATGATAAGGACAGAGAGTTATAACTATACCCATACATTTCGGAGAAAGTAGGCTTATGTTCTTTCCCGAACATCTTGTTGTTAATTCGTTTTAGGGCCTTAGGATATCTTAGTCATCATCACCGTGTATTTAAGTGTGCTCGATTACCTGTGTTACCATGGTAACTGTAGAGTACGTGTGAGTGTGTGTACTTATAAGGGTCAAAACTTGAGGTAGGTGCCTCGAGACTTGGAAGGTTATTCTCGGCATGTGCCTAGAGGGAACGTGCAAATATCTAAGGAAAATCCACACTTAGGATAACCGCTGCCAGTGTGGCAATTCCAACCTCTGACCTTCCTACAGATCCCTATTGCGGTCATGGTGCGCAATTCAGTCATCTTTAACGTGCCAGTAAATCTACTGACACGCCTCCTTCGCATTTCCACACCCTCAAATACAAGCTGGCTGCGTCAGGATTCGATCCAGCAACCTTGAGCACAGCAGGCGAGTACTTTACCGCTGCGTAACGCAGCCAGTCATTTCACCAAATGACTCGTAGAGCATAAACAAAGTAAAACGAAGAAAGTCGAAAATGATCTAATGGGAATAAGGGTCTATGTGCATACATGCCTATCGCTAGTTATATTGGAGCTCCCCAAATTTGTCAAGCTCATAATTCTAAACATAATTCGGGCAAACCTAGAGCCTCATTGGACCGTACGAAATAATTACGTCTCGGTTGTTGCTCTGGAGGTCCGCGTTCAATTCCCGGCTCTGCAAATAAATTTAATTCTGGTCTGAAAGCTGGTACGGGGTACACTCAGCCTCATGAGGAAAACCTCAGATGAGGGAGGTTCGATTCCCACATCATCAATCCTGAAAGTGGTTTTATGTGGTTTCCCACTTCTAATACAAGCAAATGCCAGAATGGTTCCTCCATCCCAATCCTCACCCGAATTACAAATACACACACTACTTCAGACACCACAATAACACATGTTATCAGACTAATTCTATTCACACACACCCAAGTACACGGGGCTAAATGATCACGACGTCAAACAATTGCGAAAGTTGCCGCCTATCTCGAGATCCGTACCCCATATTTCCGAGTTTGCCGCTCTCAATCGAACTCCTGATACACCAATTAACGAGCTACCGTTTGTGGTCTCGGTGTACATTATTGAGACTCCTGATTAAACGATCCTGGGTTCGATTCCTTGCTCAGACAAAAATATAATTCTTGGTCTGAGGTTTGGAATGGGATACGCTCAGCCTTGTGAGGCAAACCCGAGAAGAGATGTTTTCAATCCCTACCTAATCTATCATAGAGATGGTTTTTCACAGTTTCCACACTTCTACTCCAGGCAAATGCAGGGATAGTACCTAACCAAAGGACACGGTCACCTATTCACAAATCCTTGCCTTTATTACAAATGCGCACGCTAGTATAGCCATCAAAATGACATGTTATCAGACAGATTCTATATACTAATAGTACTGGTATTGTTTTTACGTCCTATTTAACTAATGCGGCTATTAGAGACACAGAGGTGCCTGAATTTTGCCCCGAAGGGGATCTTTAACGTGTCAGTAAAACTATTGACATGGTTCCCTCACATTTGCGCACCCTCAAATGCCAAATGGCTGCGCCAGGATTCGATCCTGCAACCTGGCACAGAGCAAGCGAGATCGTTACCGCTGAGCCACGCAGCCAGCCGATTCTATAAACACACTCACCTAAGCATACGGGTCTCCTTGGCCAGGAAGTCACAAAGTCCCCAAACGAAACAGCACTTTAAATTAAAGAACATTTAAACGTCCATTTGGAAATAATCTTTTCCACCTTAAAGCATTTAAATGCTTTAAGTGTTGCTACAAAGTATGCAAAAGTTGAGGAAATTAAACTATTACGTGTGAAGGTGTTAGTATTCATGAAGACATCTTGAGGGCAGGCAGCATTGCTCGGCTGCAGCGTTAGCGTTAGTTCTCTCATCACAGCCCCACCCGCGAGGATGACAGCGCCATTTATCAGCAGCGCAGGCTTGAGCACTGAGTTAGGACAGCATTTCACAGGCTGCTGGCAATTCGGGAGACAACGTGGTGTGCAAGATTTATAACAATCCTTTGTCATAACGTAGCACTCAGATTGAGAGATAATAAAAATAATAATAATAGACTAATAATAATATATTCTGATCATTATCATTATATAACACACATTATTATCACAAATATTAAGATCGTATATTGGCTTTCACGGCCAATGAATTGAAACTCAGCAATCCTTCAAGGTATGTGCCGTGTTGTGTGGGGTTTCGCCTAGGACACCAAGCTGTCTCATCAGCGGGCTCTTGGTATCCCCGCCCGGATTTTTGATTATATATAATAGATAAACATATTACAATTAAAATTATAAATAGAAATTCTTAACCCTTTAGGCTATACGGCAAAACAACTTTTTACTTTTATGTGTTTCTATATTTATCTATATATTTAAAACAGTAAGGTGATTTTTGTTACCACGAGATGGAGAGAACGACAGAACTGATTTACTTCGTAGAGCACTCTAACGAAAGCTCTTGGCCTCTAGATTTGCAGAGTGTCTATAAAATAAACAAATATATTACGGTATATTTTTGAATTAATATAGAAAATAGCAGAATTCCTGCCCCTCACGCATGCGCACAATCCGCCTGGGGTCATGACAAAATGGCGGTGAGAAGCCCATTAAAATGTAAGTTATTTAATAAGCTTCCATGTAATTGAAAACATACATTAACCAAGTTCTGTCAATAAAATATAATAACAGTATGAACGTATACGAATGTGCAACATTGATTTATTTGGATAATGCAATGGATTATTTCCTTCAGACAGCGGCTTTTGAAGATAATGAACGGCTGCGTCTGTAGTTGATCAAGAGTGCGCGAGTAGCTATGTGGTTAAGGCGACTGACTGTGGTTCCAAGTTTCACCGGTTCGATCCCAGCCCTCGCCAATATTTTTTTTTTTCCTCTGAAATATTGTTTAATCAAGGAGTATTTGTAAGGTTTTATGTCTGTTAAAGATGCATATTTCTACATTCCCCTTCAATACGTTTTATTTCCGTTTTACCATTGCATTACAGCATGTGATCAAAAGAGCAAACTGTTGTCCTCAGTACGCCGTTTAAATATCTGCAATCAGTTCCTATAACTGACAACAGATGGCAGTACATCGCCCATATAGTTCCAGTAACTGACAGCAGATGGCAGCACCATTGCATCAATAAATTTAAAACACAAGACATGATACGTTTTCACGTGATGGAGAATTATAAAGGAGGGGAATATTTAAGAAGGGAAATTTTGAGGAACATTAACCGACAGTTGAATGTGTAGGCAATGTTGTTTATGTACCTTAATATTGCAATTTCTTCCCAATACTTCGGTGGTCGTTATTACCGTCCTAGACTAAAAGTTATAATTATGCATCGTCGATATACTCTTAAATTATTAAAGAAAAAAGTAGTTTTCCAGGCACTCGCGCGTGTCCACAATTGCTTTCGCCATGAGAGACACTTGGCAAACATAATTCGTTTGAAGGGCTCCGACATCGTGGTCACTCAGCCCCGTGTATTTGGGTGTGTATGTGTAAAATTTTCTCTCATAACCTGTGTTATTGTGATGGCTGCATTACTGTGTGTATTTGTAATTAAGGTGGTAAATGGCAAGGAGACGGCCAAGGCCTTAAGTTAGGAACCATCCCGGTATTTGCCTTAAGTGGAAGTGGGAAAACACGGAAAACCACATCCAAGATTGTCGAGGTGGGAATTAAACCTTCCTCTTCTTAGTTATACCTCAAGAGACTGAATGTGCCCCGTTTTTGCCCTCAGACCAGAATTAAATTTCTTGGCAGAGCAGGAAATGTAACCCGGGTATCCGGGGCGATAGACAAGAATAGGTGGGCCTCCCTGTGCTAATACGATTGTTGACATGCACGGGACATAGAATTCAAAAACTGCCTCCATTAGGGTGACTGCCGAAGTGAGTATTGAGTATAAGCCTATGGTCGTTCCAGCAGTTGGCGAAGTGATTCTATGTTCCCCTGCAAAATGTACTGCCATAACCTATAACAGGTGATGGAAATTGCTTAGTTAGAGCAGTTTCGTACTGTTTATAACAAAATGAAGAACGTCATTCTGAGCTGCGTTTTCAAGCTATTGCAAAAAATTTCGCTGGCAGGAACAATTATAAGGAATTTATTTTAAGCGATCAGTCTCATCGCATTCTTCTCATCAACCAACTTGAGTATTAAAGTCTCTGGACGGTCATGTTGAACTTCATTGTATAAGACAATTGTTTAATGATTATTTGTTTAGAGTACTGAGTCTAACTACGCAGTTGATTTCGGCAATGGAAGTATTATTTGCCATTTAATATTTAGCGGCTCCGTTATTGCAGGACACTATAGTGTTATCGAATAATACGAAGCCACATTTAAAATCCAATATAAATAGGCCATTTCAGAAACAATTCCAGATATTATGCAGAACAGTGTACTGTAAGGTCTTTGACGATCAAATGTAAACATTATTCTACATTGTATTTCTCTTGCGTAAAATCTATGCGTGGTTACTTTGGTCTTTACTGTTGTGAGGGTAAAATTGATCTGCTGGAATATAAAATATTTGCCAAGCTGCTACAATGTAATGATATTAATTTAAAAGTAATAATGTAATGTTATTGGTTTTACGTCCCTTTTAAATACACTGGCTTTTAGAGACGCCGGGGTTCCGGAATTTTGCCCCGAAGGGGATCTTTAACGTGCCAGTAAATGTACTGACACGGCTCCCTCGCATTTGCGCACCCTCATATGCCAGCTGACTGCGCCAGGTTTCGAACCTGCAACCTTGGGCTCAGCAAGCGAGAACGTTACCCCTGAGCCACGCAGCCAGACTAATTTAAAAGTCATTGAACTTATATCCAGTAGTTCAAACACATACATCAGCGTTAACAGATTGGATACTGAAGATGAAAGCCAGCAACTTCATTTCCCTATTATTGAATTTTTCAATTCCTTGGAATTAAGTGATTCGCCTCCACATACTCCGAACGTTTGAGCCATAGTTATGCTCCTTAGAAATCTGAACGTATCCCAAGGACTCACATATGGTAATATATTAATTGTAAGAAATATGTAAGAAATTGGTTGGATTCGGATATAATAGTTGCGGTAATATTAGGCAGAGAGCTCAAATCCTACGACTTGATTAACACCTTCCGATAAAACACTTGCAGGTACAGTACATTTTCTTTTAATAGGCAACAATGTCCTATTCGCTCGGCCTACTTTATCACAATCAATCAAGCTCAAGGAGAAACTCTTGAACGTATTGGGCTATTTACCTCATCACGTTTAAAGTCATGACCATCAGGATAGTGAAGGTACAAAAAAGGTCCTGTATGGGATGGTAAAGAATAAGAGGCGGAAGGATCCTACGGATTATGTTAGAATGGTGAACAAATGGGGACAAGGGATAGAAAATAGGGAAGAACTGAAGAAAATGTGGAAATAATATTTTGAAGAACTCCTGAATCCAAATGGAAACCACGGCGAGGAGGAAGAAATCGGGGAAGAGGTATAGTAGATGAACTGCAAACAGAAAAGGACTTAACATGGAAAGAAGTGGAAGATGCAGTGAGGAAGATGAAAGGAGGAAAGGCACCGGGTATGGATGAGTTAAGTGTGGAGATGGTGAGAGCAGCAGGAGAGGTGGGGATACAATGATTGTACCGAGTGATGAAGACAGCATGGAAGGAAAGGAAGACCCCCGAGGACTGGAAAAAGGGAATAATTGTCCCGATCTTCAAGAAAGGTAGTAGAACAGAATGCAGAAACTATCGGGGAATAACACTGATGTGTCATTGTGCAAAGATGTTTGAGAAAGTTTTGGAAAGGAGAATTAGGACAAGGATAGAAGGAGGGATGAGGGAAGAACAACATGGCTTCAGAGCAGGAAGGTCCACAGTGGATTTGATTTTTGCTGTAAGGCAGTTACAAGAACAGCACTATGAGTATGGAACAGATCTACTGATGGCCTTCCTGGACATTGAGAAAGCATATGACAGAGTATGCAGAAACAAAGTATGGAAGTCCCTGGAGAATAGAGGAGTAGAAAAATGGACTATAAGGAGGATAAAGGAGATGTACAAGGGAAGCGTGAGCTGTGTGAAAGTGGGAGGACAGAGATCGGACTGGGTGGAACAGAGAAACGGCCTGAAACAAAGAAGTGCACTGTCACCGTTACTTTTCATTGTGGTGATGGATGACATAATGACCCGAGCGGCACAAGTAATTGGGGAAGGAAAGATGAAAGCAATGGTGTTAGCGGATGATTTGATGATTTGGGGAAACAAGGAGGATGAGGTACAGGAACAGTTGGACGTGTGGGAAGGAATAATACAAGGATATGGGATGAAATTATCATAAATGAGAGTGAGATGGTGATCACAACAAGGAAGAAGGAAAGGACCACAACGGGAATAACAATTGGTGGGGAACAGCTGAAGAAAGTGGAGAGTTTCAAGTATCTGGGAAGCCTGATACAAAAGAATGGAAGAAACGATAGAGAAATAAATGAGCGGGGGAGACAGGCAGAAGCATTCCGGAGGAGTGTGAGAAGCATGTAATGGAGCAAGGATGTCCCTCAGAACAGCAAGTAGATCATATATCGTACTATGTCCCTATCCTGACGTATGCCTCGGAGACCTGGGTTATGAAAGGAAGGGAGAAGAGCAACATACAGGCCAGTGAGATGAGGTTCTTGAGAAGCAGTATTGGAGCTACAAAGATGGACAGAATAAGAAATGAGACGGCCAGAGAATTAATGAAGGAGGAACCATTACAGGATGGTATAGAGAAATCTAGACTTAGATGGTATGGACATGTAAAACGAATGGAGGAGAAGAGGATACCCAGGAGGATACACGAGACGAAGTGGGAAGGAAAGAGACCAAGAGGGAGACCGAGAGACAGGTGGCTGAAGGGGGTGGAAGAAAGCGTGAAGAAGATAGGAGAAGACTGGACAAGGGTGGAGGCTGAGAGATGGTGGGAAGACAGAAGACGTTGGAGAGGCTTGTGTTCCAAACAGACCCGGCCAGTGGCTGGAAACTGTGCAAGATGATGATGACCTCATCACGTTTTCAGTCATGACCAGCAATATGTTGCAACGCTGAGAGTGCTATCTTTTGACGCCCTTAAAGTTTGAATAGTGCTAAAAAGTAATCGTACAAATAATGTAACTTATATAAGAAGCTTCTTCAGTAAATTTGTTTTCCATTGTCCGTCATGTTTTGACGGGTTTCATCTAGTCTATATACTTGGCATGCAGATTTGCAGAGTGTCTCTAAAATAAACAAATATATTACGGTATATTTTTAAATTAATATAGAAAATAGCAGAATTCTAGGCCCTCACGCATGCGCACAATCCGCCTGGGGGTCATGACAAAATGGCGGTGAGAAGTCCATTAAAATGTATGTTATTTAATAAGCTTGCATGTAATTGAAAACATACATTAACCAAGTTCTGACAGTAAAATATAATAACAGTATGAACGTATACGAATGTGCAACATTGATTTATTTGGATAATGAAATGGATTATTTTCTTCAGACAGCGGCATTTAATGATAAAGAACTGCTGCGTCTGCTGTCGACCAAGAGTGCGCGTGTAGCTATGTGGTTAAGGCGACAGACTGTGGTTCCAAGGTTCACCGGTTCGATCCCAGCCCTCGCCGATATATATATTTTTTTTTACCACTGAAATATTGTTTAATCAAGGAGTATTAGTAAGGTTTTATGTCTGTTAAAGATACATATTTCTACATTCCCTCTCGGTATATTTTTGAATTAATATAGAAAATAGCAGAATTCTTGGCCCTCACGCATGCGCACAATCCGCCTGAGGTCATGACAAAATGGCGGTGAGAATTCCATTAAAATGTAAGTTATTTAATAAGCTTCCATGTAATTGAAAACATACATTAACCAAGTTCTGACAATAAAGTATAATAACAGTATGAACGTATACGAATGTGCAACATTGATTTATTTGGATAATGAAATTGATTATTTCCTTCAAACAGCGGCTTTTGAATATAATGAATGGCTGCGTCTGCTACTATACATGAGTGCGTGAGTAGCCATGTGGTTAAGGCGACTGACTGTGGTTCCATGAAGCGTCGGTTCGATCCTAGCCCTCGCCAGTTTTTTTTTTACCACTGAAATATTGCTTAATCAAGGAGTAACAGTAAGGTTTTATGTCTGTTAAAGATACTTATTTCTACATTCCCTCTAAATACGTTTTATTTTCGTTTTACCATTGCATTGCAGCATGTAATCAAAAGAGCAAACTGTTGTCCGCAGTACGCCGTTTAAATATCTGCAATCAGTTCCTATAACTGACAACAGATGGCAGTAATTCGCCCATATAGTTCCATTAACTGACAGCAGATGGCAACACCATTGCATCGATATATTTATAACACAAGACATGGCATGTTTTCACGTGATGGAAAATTATAAAGGAGGGGAATATTTAAGAAGGGAAATGTTGAGGAACATTAACTGACAGTTGAATGTGTAGGCTAGGTTGTTTATGTACCTTAATATTGCAATTTCTTCCCAATGCTTCGGTGGTCAAGTTATTAGCGTCCTAGACTAAAAGTTATAATTATGCATCGTCGATATTAAAGAAAAAAGTAGTTTTCCAGGCACACGCGCGTCTCCACAATTGCTTTCGCCATGAGAGACACTTGGCAAATATAATTCGTTTGAAGGACTCCGACATCTTGGTCACTCAGCCCCGTGTACTTGGGTGTGTATGTGTGAAATTTTCTTCTGATAACCTGTGTTATTGTGATGGCTGCATTACTGTGTGTATTTGTAATTAAGGTGGTAAATGGCAAGGAGACGGCCAAGGCCTTAAGTTAGGAACCATCCTGGTATTTGCCTTAAGTGGAAGTGGGAAACCACGGAAAACCACATCCAAGATTGTCGAGGTGGGAATTAAACCTTCCTCTTCTTAGTTATACCTCAAGAGACTGAATGTACCCCGATTTTGCCCTGAGACCAGAATTAAATTTCTTGGCAGAGCAGGAAATGTAACCCGGGTCTCCGGGGCGATAGACAAGAATAGGTGGGCCTCCATGTGTTAATACGATTTTTGACATGCACGGGACATAGAATTCAAAAACTGCCTCCATTAGGGTGACTATCGAAGTGAGTATTGAGTATAGGCCTATGGTCATTCCAGTAGTTGGTGAAGTGATTCTATGTTCCCCTGCAAAATGTACTGCCATAACCTATAACAGGTGATGGAAATTGCTTATTTAGAGCAGTTTCGTACTGTTTATAACAAAATGAAGAACGTCATTCTGAGCTGCGTTTTCAAGCTATCGCAAAAAATTTCGCTGGCAGGAACAATTATAAGGAATTTATTTTAAGCGATCAGTCTCATCGCATTCTCCTCACCAACCAACTTGAGTATGAAAGTCTCTGGACGGTCATGTTGAACTTCATTGTATAAGACAATTGTTTAATGATTATTTGTTTAGAGCACGGAGTCTAACTACGTAGTTGATTTCGGCAATGGAAGTATTATTTGCCATTTAATATTTAGCGGCTCCGTTATTGCAGGACACTATAGTGTTATCGAATAATACGAAGCCACATTTAAAATCCAATATAAATAGGCCATTTCAGAAACAATTCCAGATATTATGCAATACAGTGTACTGTAAGGTCCTTGACGATCAAATGTAAACATTTTTCTACATTGTATTTCTCTTGCGTAAAATCTATGCGTGGTTACTTTGGTCTTTACTGTTGTGAGGGTAAAATTGATCTACTGGAATATAAAATATTTGCCAAGCTGCAACAATGTAATGATATTAATTTAAAAGTCATTGAACTTATATCCAGCAGTTCAAACACATACATCAGCGTTAACAGATTGGATACTGAAGATGAAAGCCAGCTACTTCATTTCCCTATTATTGAATTTTTCAATTCCTTGGAATTAAGAGATTCGCCTCCACATACTTCGAACGTTTAAGCCGTAGATATGCTTCTTAGAAATCTGAACGTTTCCCATGGACTCATATATGGTAATATATTAATTGTAAGAAATCGCTTGGATTCGGATATAATAGGTGCAGTAATAATAGGCAGAGAGCTCAAATCCTACGACTTGATTTAACACCTTACGATAAAACACTTACAGGTAGCCTACAGTACATTTTCTTTTAATAGGCAACAATTTCCTATTCGCTCGGCCTACTTTATCAAAATCAATCAAGCTCAAGGAGAAACTCTTGAACGTATTGGGCTATTTACCTCATCACGTTTTCAGTCATGACCAGCAGGATAGTGAAGGTGCAAAAAAGGTCCTGTTTGGGATGGTAAAGAATAAGAGGCGGAAGGATCCTACGGATTATGTTAGAATTGTGAACAAAAGGGGACAAGAGATAGAAAATAGGGAAGAACTGAAGAAAATGTGGAAATAATATTTTGAAGAACTCCTGAACCCAAATGGAAACCACGGCGAGGAGGAAGAAATCGGGGAAGAGGTACAGTAGATGAACTGCAAATAGAAAAGGACTTAACATGGAAAGAAGTGGAAGATGCAGTGAGGAAGATGAAAGGAGGGAAGGCACCGGGTGTGGATGAGTTGAGTGTGGAGATGGTGAGAGCAGCAGGAGAGGTGGGGATACAATGGTTGTACCGAGTGATGAAGACAGCATGGAAGGAAAGGAAGACCCCAGAGGACTGGAAAAAGGGAATAATTGTCCCGATCTTCAAGAAAGGTAGTAGAACAGAATGCAGAAACTATCGGGGAATAACACTGATGAGTCATTGTGCAAAGTTGTTTGAGAAAGTTTTGGAAAGGAGAATTAGGACAAGGATAGAAGGAGGGATGAGGGAAGAACAACATGGCTTCAGATCAGGAAGGTCCACAGTGGATTTGATTTTTGCTGTAAGGCAGTTACAAGAACAGCACTATGAGTATGGAACAGATCTACTGATGGCCTTTCTGGACATTGAGAAAGCATATGACAGTGTATGCAGAAACAAAGTATGGAAGTCCCTGGAGGATAGAGGAATATAAAAATGGACTATAAGGAAGATAAAGGAGATGTACAAGGGAAGCGTGAGCTGTGTGAAAGTGGGAGGAGAGAGATCGGACTGGTTGGAACAGAGAAACGGCCTGAAACAAGGAAGTGCACTGTCACCGTTACTTTTCATTGTGGTGATGGATGACATAATGACCCGAGTGGCACAAGTAATTGGGGAAGGAAAGATGAAAGCAATGGTGCTTGCAGATGATTTGATGATTTGGGGAAACAAGGAGGAGGAGGTACAGGAACAGTTGGACGTGTGGGAAGGAATAATACAAGGTTATGGGATGAAATTTAGCATAAATAAGAGTGAGATGGTGATCACACAAGGAAGAAGGAAAGAACCACAACGGAAATAACAATTGGTGGGGAACAGCCGAAGGAATTGGAGAGTTTCAAGTATCTGGGAAGCCTGATACAAGAGAATGGAAGAAACGATAGAGAAATAAATGAGCGGGGGAGACAGGCAGAAGCATTCCGGAGGAGTGTGAGAAGCATGTTATGGAGCAAGAATGTCCCTCAGAACAGCAAAAAGATCATATATCGGACGTACAATGTCCCTATCCTGACGTATGCCTCGGAGACCTGGGTTATGAAAGGAAGGGAGAAGAGCAAAATACAGGCCAGTGAGATGAGGTTCTTGAGAAGCAGTATTGGAGCTACAAAGATGGACAGAATAAGAAATGAGAGGACCGGAGAATTAATGAAGGATGAACCATTACAGACTGGTATAGAGAAATCTAGACTTAGATGGTATGGACATGTAAAACGAATGGAGGAGAAGAGGATACCCAGCAGGATACACGAGACGAAGTGGGAAGGAAAGAGACCAAGAGGGAGACCGAGAGACAGGTGGGTGAAGGGGGAGGAAGAAATCGTGAAGAAGAGAGGAGAAGACTGGACAAGGGTGGAGGCTGAGAGATGGTGGGAAGACAGAAGACGTTGGAGAGACTTGTGTTCCAAACAGACCCGGCCAGTGGCTGGAAACTGTGCAAGATGATGATGACCTAATCACGTTTTCAGTCATGACCAGCAATATATTGCAATGCTGAGAGTGCTATCTTTTGACGCCCTTAAAGTTGCAATAGTGCTAAAAAGTAATCGTACAAAGAATGTAACTTATATAAGAAGCTTCTTCAGTAATTTTGTTTTCCATTGTCCGTCATGTTTTGACGGGTTTCATCTAGTATTAATTTAATTTTATTATTATAATCATAAATAATGATATTTTTTCTCTATTTTGAACGTTTATATATTTATTTTTAATTTTCTATTTATGTTCTTATAGATTTAAATTCAATATGTCTACTGAATTAATTAATTAATTAACTAATTTTGAATTGATTTTTACAATTATTTTCATAATTTTTATACTTATGTTTATTATTTTAATTTTTGTATTTCTTTTATTATTGCAATTTTATTTTTATGATTTTTATTTCTTTAGTCATATTTTATTTTTACACTTTAATTATTAATGTTTTTAGTTTTAAATATTTTAAAATGTTATCCAACACATTACGTCAAGTAGATACGTATATAATATTTGATTTATAGAAATACTAGCACTTTGGCATGGGAATTCTCTGAAATTCGGATGAAAGATTCAACTATCAGCATCTTTGAAAGCATAAACTGCCCTAATGATAGGTGGTTAATATAGAGACCACTATCCCATAAAGGGTTAATTCACAAAAATTAAAAAAAATAAAATTGAAAAATTTTAAAAGTTTAAAAATTGAAAATTCAAATTTTTAAAAATTCTCAATTCTTAGAGTTGCCTCCGTAGCGTAGTGGTCAGCATGGTTAGCTGCCTCCCAGGAGGTCCTGGGTTCGATTCCCGGCTCTGCCACGAAATTTGAAAAGTGGTACGAGGACTGGAACGGGGTCTACTCACCCTCGGGTGGCCCAAATGAATAGAGGGGGTTCGATTCCCCCTCAGCCATCCTCGAAGTGGTTTTCCGTGGTTTCCCACTTCGTCTTCGGGCAAATGCAGGGATGGTACTGAAACCGTATTTTGCATTTAGTTGGAAATAGGTTAAGTTGGCAATACCACTGATGGCAGTACTGCGACATTCTTTGAAATGCAGGTGCGCGGTGAGACTGTGGCGAGGTTAGGAGCAGCCAGCAGCCCGCCATACAAAGTGATGACCACATGCCAGACATCTGTAATACCTGTATTGAATACAAGACGGAGACAGCACCTCTGTCGTTATATTGCACACTGTGGTAAAGTAATATACACTTTGCAGTATGAAACAAAGATTGGGAAATGCATCCTATGGACAAAGGAAAATACCTGAGAACTTTTATATGAGTATAAATGCATACAGTACTATAACAGGTGATAATCGAACTCGGCAATGTGTATATATCGATTGTCACTATCGTTCAGAGAACGAGGTGCATTGTGGATCAACTGGAGACAGTATGATTTACGGGAACAGATGAAGAGTTGATTAGAGAATACAATTTCAGCGAGGAGGGTCACAGCTCTCTGGTCTAAGCACAAGTGCGTGCGTTGCCGTGAAATCGTGTTTGTTCGGTAACGTGGAGTTGAACTGACATATTCGTGTTACAGTACAAAACGTGATAGGATTTTCGTCTGATCTTATTATAGTTTCAGACAGTGTTAACCTTCAACTTGAGCACAGTGAACTTGCATTCAGGTATGATAAATTCTTCTCAAGCCAATAGCATAACAACTTGTTCTACATTGCAGTACAGTACAAACAGCATTAGCCATGATTGTGATAAATGATATGAGAAGAGAGAGATATTGCTGCGTTATGAAGATGCAGAACATGGGTTAAATACAGACAAGAAATGTGACACATAGCAGCATTGAATACTCAGGATGATTACTTGATCCCAATATGAGCAACTACAGCACAAGACTTTATAAGAGAAGATTGAAGAGATTGTGAAAGTTGGAATGACAATTCGTACTGCTACATAATGAAACTAATTTGGCTTACTACATCAACGTTATCCTGCTCTTTAGCAAGTGATAGAACAATGAACTTTGTCAAACGAACATCTGTTAGCTTCATCTCGTTCTCGACCGGTAATCGGGTCTTCTTGATGTCCAGTTGTTTCGTGACCGGTGCGGCTGAGCAGATGAGGGTTCGATCCTTGACAGGAGTATGTGTTCTAGCATTCTCACTCCATTCAACTAGAACTCCAACAAGGTAGCTGGCAGTTTTCTTTTAGTAGACAGTATGAATTTGTCATGCTTTTGAGTGCTCCTTTTCACCAAGGAGCTAAGGACATAACTGCCAAATTAGAAGACGGCCAGAAGAATTTGACCAAGGACCTAACTTCCAAATTAGAAGACGGTCAGAATAAGTTAGCAGAGGACCTAACCGCCAAATTTCTGGATGGCCAGAAAAATCTGGAAGAGTGTCTGCTGACGAAATTACAGGAAAGTCAAAATAAATTGGAACAGGGTCTGCGTCAGGAAGTCAACACCGTCTGCCAGGGCCTATGTGAGGAAGTCACAGCAGTAGAAAAGAAGTTCGACGCCTTACAAGAGGAAGTTGCCGAACTGCGCCAACGCCCACTGACGGGGGTGGAAGAAAAATTCAACGCTTTACAAAAAGAAATTTCTGAGCTGAACCAACGCCCGTCGACGGGGATGGAAGCTAGTTTCAACGCCCTTCAAGAGGAAGTTGCCGAGCTGCGCCGACGCCCGCCCACAGGTACACCGGGAATATCAGGAACGGGACAGAGCAGAGTGACGCCCCCAACCTTCGACGGAAAGGTCCCGTGGAGCACCTATTTACGTCAGTTCGAGGCAGCCTGTTCAATAAACAACTGGAACAGCACGGAAAAGGCTACAGCTCTCATTGTAGCGCTGAGAGGGGACGCCCTTAACGTCCTTCAGGCCATCCCGACTGGATCCCAGGACTACGCCTCACTAATCGCCCATATGGAGTCCCGATATGGAGATAGCCATCTTCAGCAGGCCTACCAGATGCAGCTCCGGACCCGGGTACAAAAGAACGCGGAAACCCTGCAGGAGTTCGAGATGGACATCGCACGTCTCGTAAGGCTCGCCTACCCAACAGCGCCGGCCGACTTTCTGGAGCAGATAGCGACGCAGACTTTCACCGACGGGCTACGGGACTCGGACACTCAACAGGCACTGCGACTCGCACGCAATAAGACCCTGACAGATGCGCTGAGCCACGCACTTGAGTTCGAGACGGCAAAACAGGCATCCAGAATGCACGCGCGGGTGCGTCAAGTGGACGTCGACGAGCCAGTAAAAACCAACGAGACCAAGCCCCTGGCCGACGAATTGATGGAGGCGCTAAGCCGTTTCTTCGATAGTCGCGGCACCACCAGTAACGACACAGCCGGAAGGCAACCGGAGAGGCGGCCCGGAAGAGGACTACCGACCTGCTGAACCTGCCGTAAGAGAGGCCACCTGAGCAAGGACTGCGGTGATCGCTGCCGCCAAGGGTTTCCGTCGGGACAGTCAGTCGTAGGGAAACCGCGCGGCCCAGGAAAGCAAGTATTAGCCAGCCTTGGGGGGCAAAGGTTGGCTTGTGACAGTCGTCAAGCCCCGGCAGTCCAGGTTCGTGTGACGAAGTTACGGAGGGACAATAGCAGCCTGATGGTCGACGGAGTCGTCAATGGAGAGAGCTGGCCCATGCTAATCGACACGGGAGCATCGAGGACCATCCTCAGTCCCACCGTGATCCCGAAGTGGAGTGTGCAAACCACACAAAGGAACCTCCAGCTAATAACCGCGACCGGAGAGACCGCACCGGTACATGGCGAAGCATCACTGGAGTTCGTCATTGGTCGACGGACGATAAAGCATCCAGTGCTTGTGGCTGACGTATCAAATGAAGTGATCATCGGACTGGACTTCCTGGACCAGAACAACATCATCTTGGACCTGAGTACCAACACTCTGCACTTCGGAGGTGAGGAACTTGCTTTGCAACCAGCACACGAGTCCGTCACCGCACGACGAGTAAGGCTGAGAGAAGACGTCATCGTTCCCGCCAGGACGGAGGTCAGCGCCGCCGTAATTGTCGACGGAACAGCTGAGGGAGTGGCGGCTGTCATCGATCCAAAATATGAGGACATCCAGACAAAAGGATTGCTAGTTGCCAAGACTCTCATCAACACGACGTCTCGGCAGTACGTCCGCCTGTCCAACCTGAACGACTACGATATTACGGTTCGCCGGGACACCAACCTAGGAATCTGCGAGCCCGTTACCTGGATTGCCCGCATCACAGACACGACGGACGGACACCTACAGACGGACAACCGAAGAAGACGCACACTGCCAGAAGAACTACAGAAGCTGTACCAAGAATCCCAGGACCATTTAGACGAGGAACAATCACGCCAACTTCGGGACCTGCTACACGAATTCCAGGATGTCTTCTCCGTGGGGAGCAAAGACTTCGGCAGGACAAGCTTGGTCCAGCATAGAATCGACGTTGGGGACAGCGCACCGATTAGGGCCCCATTCCGACGTGTCCTGCTCGCCAAGCAAGCCGAAGGCGACCGGATGGTAGAAGAGATGAAGGATCAAGGGGTGATCGAGCCATCACATAGTCCTTGGAGTTCTCCGGTCGTGCTAGTGAAGAAGAAGGATGGTTCCACCAGGTTCTGCGTGGATTACAGGCGGGTGAATGACGTCACGAAGAAGAACAGCTACCCTCTACCCCGAATCGACGATACCCTGGACACCATATCAGGGTCGAGATGGTTCTCCACCTTGGATTTGAAGAGTGGCTACTGGCAGTTGGAGGTCCACCCTAAGGACCGCGAGAAAACTGCGTTCTCTGTGGGCAGCGGGCTCTGGCAGTTCACCGTCATGCCATTCGGTATGTGCAACGCCCCTGCGACCTTCGAAAGGCTAATGGAGTTCATTCTGAGGGGACTACACTGGAAGACCTGCCTGGTCTACCTAGACGACGTCATCGTTCTGGGGAGAAGCTTCGAGGAGCACTACAGCAACCTGAAGGAGATCTTGTTGAAGCTACGGGCTGCCCAGCTGAAGTTGAGCCCCAAGAAGTGTCAGCTCTGGGATTCTTGGTACAGCTTCTGTAGTTCTTCTGGCAGTGTGCGTCTTCTTCGGTTGTCCGTCTGTAGGTGTCCGTCCGTCGTGTCTGTGATGCGGGCAATCCAGGTAACGGGCTCGCAGATTCCTAGGTTGGTGTCCCGGCGAACCGTAATATCTGGAAGCGGGTCCAGTACCTTGGGCATATCGTCTTGGCCAGTTCCGAAGGACAAGTCCCAACTACGAAGCTTCCTGGGACTCTGCACTTATTATCGTCGCTTCGTGAGAGGATTCGCCGACATCGCCAAACCTTTACATCGACTGACTGAGAAGGACCAACTCTTTACGTGGACAGCAGAATGCCACAGTGCCCTCGAACAACTCAAGCAGGCTCTGCGCACCGCGCCTATTCTGGCCTACCCCAGACCTGGAACAAGATTCATCGTCGATTCCGATGCCAGGGGGAATCCTGTCGCAAGTAGTGGACGGCGAGGAGAGAGTAGTGGCCTACTTCAGCAAGGCCTTGTCAAAGCCAGAAAGGAACTACTGCATCACCAGGAAGGAGCTGCTCGCCATCGTGAAGACCATTGAACACTTCCACAAGTACCTGTACGGGCAAGAATTTCTCATCAGGACCGACCATGCATCCCTGCGGTGGCTCCTGAACTTCAAGCAGCCCGAGGGTCAACTCGCGCGGTGGTTAGAGAGGCTTCAACAGTACAACTTTGAGATTCAGCACAGGAAAGGCCAACTGCATTCTAACGCCGACGCCCTGTCACGAAGACCGTGCCCCGAAGACTGCACCTTCTGTGCCCGAAGGGAGGAGAACACCGGGATACAGTGCCGAAGGACTACCGTGGAACTTCAAGGAAGCTGGAGCCACGAATCTTTCACGCGGGCACAAGCAGGAGATGATGACCTGGGACTGATAGCCGAATGGAAGAGGGCCTGTGTCCCCAGACCCGGGTGGAACATTGTGAGTGACGGCAGCCCAATGTTTAAGTCCTACTGGGCGCAGTGGGACTCGCTGGTTGTGAGGGATGGCGTCATATGCCGTACCTGGGAGAGCACCGACGGGAAGACATCTCGGGAACAAGTCGTCGTTCCAAAGGCTATGACGGAGGAAGTCCTGAAGGAAGTCCATGGAGGATCATCTGGTGGACACCTAAGGATAAAGAAGACCCTGGAGAAGCTGAGAGAGCGGTTCTACTGGATCGGATGCCGAACTGACGTGGAGAACCACTGCGCGAGGTGCCACGATTGCGCAGCCAGCAATGGCAGCAGGACGAAGACGACGGGGTCCACTGAAGACCTACAACGTGGGCGGCCCCATGGAGAGAGTGGCCATCGATGTTGCTGGGCCATTCCCCTTAAGCGAGGCAGGGAACCACTACATATTGGTCATCAGCGACTACTTCACCAAATGGCCGGAGGCGTATGCGCTCCCTAACCAAGAAGCCGCGACGATCGCAGAGACCCTGGTGAAGGAATTCGTCAGCCGGTACGGAGTACCCCTGGAGCTGCACTCCGACCAAGGGAGGAACTTCGAGTCGCAGGTGTTCCGAACCTATGCCAGCTGCTGTGAATCCGGAAGACAAGGACGACGCCGCTACACCCTCAGTCCAACGGGATGGTAGAGCGATTCAATCGCACCATCGAGAACCATCTCCGAATAGTCGTCAGCGAGCACCAGAGGGATTGGGACAGACATCTTCCTCTATTTCTCCTGGCCTACCGCGCCGCCGTGCATAAAGCCACCGGGTGCACGCCAGCCCGGGCCATGTTTGGGAGGGAACTCCGCCTACCAGTCGATCTTGCCTTCGGCCGACCTGGGAATGATCCGGTCCCGGTAAGCCAGTATTGTCAAGAGCTGGTCGACCAACTGGAGGACGTGCACGCGTTCGCGAGGAGGAAACTGCGGATGGAGACCGACCGAATGAAGACCCGATACGACCAACAGACGGATGCCGGCGGATTCCACGAGGACGACCTGGTCTGGCTCTTCAACCCGTTACGGAAGAAAGGCCTGTCACCCAAACTGCAGAAGTCCTGGGAGGGCCCGTACCGAGTCTTGAAACGGATCAACGATGTCGTCTACAGGATCCAGCAGAGCCCGAGGGCGAAGATGAAGATCGTGCATCGAGATCGCCTGGCAGCCTACGGAGGTACACAGACGGACCAATGAATGATCGGGGCGATCAGCCTTTTAGGAAGGGGGTGGTGTTACGGCTGTGAGTTTGTGTCATCGCTCGCCGCATGAGTCACAACTGCCCCAGGGCTGGGCTGTGCCTTGCCTCGTGTATTGCGTGCGCCTTATGCAACAGGGCTACTAGGACAAAGGGATGGTCCAGAATGTTCGTGACCCTGCCAGCGAAGGAAATGTCGAGAAGCCGTGTGTCCTGGACGATTCTAGAATTCATTGAGTCACCAGCCTGCTATATAAGCGGCTTCAACAGTGAGGGGACCGTGCTTTCTGTGGGTGTGTGTTTCGGAGCTAGTGCGTGTTTTCGTGAGCGACAGAAGTGTGGTGACGAAGTGCCGTGCGAGTTTCGAAATCCAGTGACATTGTTTCTCCCAGCTTGTGAACAGCCTGCAGCAAGTGATCGTAAGTAACTGTAGTCGGTGTACAATAAGGGAGAGGAGCAGGTAGTTTCTGTCAAGGCCACCGTACTCATTAGGACGGATTAACTTCTGTGGTCCGTTGACAAGTGAAAGGGCCAAGAGCGTTCAAGGAAGAGACTTAAGAAAACTGGAGTAAGGTTCCAATTGCTTGTATTTGCTGATGAGTAGTGTAATTTTCTGGTCGCAATAAAGTTAATTATTTCTTTAAAGAAACATTCCGTGTTGTGCTTCAACCCACCGTCATCCAGTTAACAAAAGTGCCACTAGGGGGGTGGCACGTAACAATATGTAAGTCATAATCGAGATGACAGATTTTTCGAATTCTCACACAGTTATTTAGACTTGTGAATACAATATTTTATCACTGTTCTGATAAAGATTATTCTCGACACTTTAACTTTTGGCTAATTTGAAGCAACATATTTATCTATGATTGTATAAATACTTGTGTGATATTTGAAATGTTTGGAAATTATTAAGAGCTGTTGAGCGATAATATGGTAATAATGGAATTTTGTCTGCGTATTTGAATTGCAATTTAGGAGATATTAGACATTTGTGGATAGTCAATATCAGTTTTTCCAGCACTGAATTAGCTATGGAGCTATTGCTGAGTGCACTACGGTGTATTATTTTGAACGTGAAATTGAGTCACGATTTTAGCTAGTGGAAAGCTAATGTACAATTTTGAATCCAGCATTTAAAAAACCAAGTATTGTAACAACATCGTTAATAATTTTTTTAAAATTTAGCAACATTTGTCTTTAGAGTAGAGTCTAATTGGAAAGACTGTAATATTAATACTTGTATAAACTTCAGATAGTAATAACTAAAATATTGAGTGATAGAAAATCTAATATCTGTGAGAAAGTGAAATGAAACATAATCATCATAATTAATAACATGACGTCCGATTAGCTTAATTGTTTGTCGTTTAGGACGGAACAGACTTGAAATCACATAAATGTATATGAATACATGAAAGTAACAGAGATGAATAGTACTAGGCGCAACTAACTCCCAGAATTAAAGTGTAATTATGTAAATTATGTATATATAAATTGCTACGATTGAATGGGGTGTTTTGTATTTGTGTCAAAAAGGGTTTACGATCATATTATAATATTTTTGTGTGTAATCTTCTTTATCTGAACTTCGTTGATAATGATGCGACGTTAGGCAGTTTGTGTGGCCTAGTTAAGGCGGTTGTCACTTAAACCCATTTTTCATGCTTCGGCAGAGGCATAATACTATATACCTTTGTTAAGTGGAGTTTCTACTTCACGACACTGCGGTTTTAGTTAATAAAATGTTGCTAAATTTTAAAAATTCTTACGAATGACTTAGTGATTTCTATTCGAACTAGGATGTGCTGCGAGGACCAGTGGGTCATTAGCTAGGATGCTTTGTAACGCGCCCGAGATTAGATTAATTTAATTATTTTTAAGAGTCTTGTTAGCTCACTTTGGGCTATTTTTCTTTTTTTATTTCATCGACCACTGGCATCTTCTTATCACATTCTTTTAATTTTTGTGGTATTCCTATCCATGATCGATCCTTGGTGGTGGTGTCTTGGGGGTTATTTCAGCCGGGGCTTCCAGATTCTACGATCCTGCATTTTCTTCGGATTTCACCAGGTAAGACCACGTGGATACGGGTGCAGTACCTTCTTCAAGGCCACGGCCGCCTCCTTCCCTCTTCCTTGTCTATCCATCCTAACCATCCCCTACCTACCCTCATGAGGCCCCTGTTCGCTTTGCAAGTGGGGCCGCCTGGGCGAGGTGCCAATCCCACCTCACTAGTTGTATCCCTTCCGATTAGATGTTTCCAGCTCCAGGACACTGCCCATAGAGGCGGTAGTTGTGAGTTCCCTCGCTGAGTCCGTGGGTTCCACCAACCTGGAGGGTAAACGACGACGACGACGACTCAATTCTTAATTTCAATTTGAATGAATTAATTATTTAATTAAATAAATAAACAAGAAGTTCCGTGAAGAACTATACAGCCCACTTTTCATGCCAATGATTATTCTACAATATATGAACCTATCTAGAATAATGACGAAATTAAGTTGGTAATATCGAAATATCTAATTAGTTCAAAATATACCTGGTATAATGTAGCCTAATAGAGCACTACAGTTGGCAGCCCTGGTGACTGAATATATTCTTAGTTCCACCTCTTAAGGTACAGAATACAAAATTTGGTTGAAGTCCAATGGACGTTACATGCAGTTAGACACTGGATCTATCAGCACGCGTAAAAGCATGTTGCCAACAATACCATGCATGTGCTGGTCAGAAATAATCTGAATTATTATGATATATTGTTGTGCCAATTTTGGATGAAATCCATTTGTTAGTATATAAGTTACATGTATTTTAAAATTGGACATATCAGCAAGCATAGAATCATGTTGGCAGCACTGCCTTGTATTAATTACTCCAAATTAATCTAGAATGTCAGGTGCTCTACGTGTGCAAAGTATGGACCTGTTGGCTTGCATACTTTCTGATATATTGATATTAGGGTAAAAATAATATAGACAGCATTTATTAACAGTTGGCAGCCCTGATTGCTCTTAACAATACTTATAGTCACATCTGTTATGGTACACATATCACATACGAAATTTGGTTGAAATCCAACTGATAGTATAGAAGTTACATGTATTTAAAAATTGGTACTATCAGCAGGCTTATGATCATGTTGGTAGAACTGACGTATATAAGTTACTCCAAATTAATCTAAAATGTCAGAATATACGTGTGCATAGTTTAAAGCTGTTGGCTTGCATACTTTCTGATATATTGGTATTTGGAAAAAAAATAGAGAGAGCAATTATTAACAGTTGACAGCCCTGGTGGCTCTTAAGAATACGCTGAGACATATCTGTTTATGTACAGATATTACATACAAACTTTGGTTGAAATCCAATTGATAGTGTAGAAGTTAGATGCATTTAAACATTGGACCTATCAGAAGGCTTAAAATTATTTTGGCAACACTGTCATGGTTCGTCTCCTGGAAATTAAACTGAAATAGTATTATCTACATGTGTGCCAATTTTGGATTAGCTCCCATGGATACCTTGCAAGATATCCAACATGGAGCTCAAATTTCTAGTGCGTTTTTTCAGTAGTTGGTAGCACTGACATCATTTTCAAATATGGACGTGAGCTATTCCGGTGCACATCTTTAATCATACTAAATTTGGTTTTGATTGCTACAGCCGTTTAGGAGTTGATAGGGGGACACACACACACAGCCAGACAGACAGAAGGACAGACAGACAGACAGACAGACAGACAGAAGGACAGACAGAAGGACAGACAGACAGACACACATTTTCCCGGATCGATCTCATAAGTCTACTTTTTCCTCATTTTTGCAAAATGTGAAAAGTAGGCTAATAAATGTGTCACACACCATATGCTACATACCAAAAAAATCACTGAAAACAGCTCTTTTCTTAATTAATAGAGAAGTGTAATATCCATCGCTTTTCAAATACTCTAAAACACAACTTTGCATTGCATGTACGTCTCATAGAATATTGAATAGAATCTGACAACATACTGTACTCTAGAAGCTATTTCTTCCCTTCTAATGAGAAAGATATCCCTCTATCAGTTTCTCTAAATTAAGGGTCTGAAGGAAGAAGTTGGAACTGCCTTCTCCAGCCCATTATAGCTGTACAAATATACGGGATTTACCGTAAATGAGAAAGTATCGCTGCGCGCTGAGTATTGAAGCTTATCGCAGGATTACGCGCGGTGCCTTTTCCAGAATTCGGAGTGAAATTGCTACCGGTTACAGCTGATTACATCGTGCTTCAGTAGCTTACACGAGAAATCATAAGTACACTCACGTCACAAAAAATATATATCCACCAATGTAATAAATGACATGTGTGAAATAGGATTGAGGATTTTATTTCTGACGATCTATAAATGCAGATTTAGGTAGATTTCTCATGAAATCTACGTATTGATATGGGTACCATCTAGCGACTTGCGGAAAATTTCGACATTATCTTCGCGTAAACCTCAACCACTGTCAGTTCAAAAGTGTATACCAGGTAAATCTGCTGCCCCTAATAATATTGTTTTATGCAGCCCAACTAACGCGTGTTGTCAGGAAGGTCGATATTTCCCATAGCCAAATGCATGGCAGTCTCAAAACTTCTTCGATTGAAGATTAATAACTCGGACATACAACACGTCAAATCCTTCACTTACCTAGTTCAAAAGATTACAGAAGACGGAAGGTACACCACTGAAGTTAAATGCCGCATTGCTCAGGCAAAACTAGCTTTTATGCAGAAGAGGAGATTACTGTGTACCAGTCGGCTTAAGCTTTCCCTCCGAATGAGAATGCTCTCATGCTTTTGTATGAACAGTTGCGTTGTATGCCTGTGAAACATACACTAAATTAAAATGAAAAGAACCGTCTTTGATACTTGGTGCTATGGTAAGATGATAAATATGACGTGGAGAGACAGGATATTGAACACAACGGTTTTCGACACCGTGAACCAACGGAGATCACTCCTACGCACAATCCGCAAACGTCGTCTTGCATGGTGGGGTCACACAATGCGCCACTCCAATTTAATGAGAACTGTGGCTGAAGGGTTCATTGAGGAAAAATATCCACGAGAAAGACCTGGAAATAGCATCTTTAAACAAATTCTAAACGACACCCAAGCGCAGAATTATAATTCAATGAAGGAAGCGGCAAATGACAAGACATGATTTTATGGCAACTGACCAGTCTTAGGACTGCAAACCAATGATAATGATGATGATGATGATCCCGATGGTACTAATGCAATGCAAGCATATCTCGAAAACCATACTGGACACTATTATTTTCCCTCGTTTTAGACTGTAGTCACGTCGAGGTAAAAAATAATAGTGTTGAGTATTTGTTTGCAGGATATGTTTACAGTGCAGTAGTACCATCGGGATGCAAGCAGAGAAATATCAACCTTCCTGACAACAACGCTAGTTGGGCTGCATAAAGCAATATTTTAGGGGCAGCTGATTCACCTATTTATGATTTTTATACATATATATATCCAGGTACAAGGTGTCCCAAAAATCACCGACAAGGCTCAGTATGATGTGCGGATAGGCAAACTGATCGGCTGACTTTCAAGAAGGAACCTATATCCTGAAACGCACGACTTGGACGCTGTAGCGCATCGAAGTGTGGGAGGATTGTGCGTTCCACAGGTCGTCAATAAACTCATCATGAGTAGCATATGGAAGGAGTTACAAATGGGATTCAAACTGTGTACCTCCGACGTCATTGCAGAGCCTATGTTCGCGGTGCTGAGTCGCACGCACACGACTTTGAAGGATGGCAATCGCTCAGTGGACACGAGCAATAAGGTCCTCCGCTAATGTAACAGGAGTGGCATACACCATAGCCTTCATACTACGCGGCATCGGTGGCGTGGTTGGTAGCATGCTGAGCTTCTAAGTCCAAGATCGCTGGTTCAAACCCGCCCGAAGTCGTCGGATACTTTTAGGACACTTAAAAATGCCTCAGTAGGCTATGCTTTCCTTCGGAGGGAAAGTAAAGCCACTGGTCCCGTGTCATAGATTTAGGTCATGAAAAAGGACCTTCCACTAACTACACCAGTGTGAAACCAAAATGTGTAGGTTAGAGTTGATAACGCTATATTAGTTCCAACGTATGCCACCAGGTGAAGGCTGTGATTACATCTAGTAGCCAAGGCCACACCTAGCTGTCGTGGACGGTAACATTTGGTATCAAAAGTAGGAACTACTTGAAAATTAATCTATGAAGTCCTTACATGAATCGCAAATAACACACACTAATACAGCCATCACAATAAACACTGGTTTTCAGACAAATTCTTCTCACACCCAAAGTTCACTTGGCTACATGACCGAGTTGTCGCACCCCCTAACCTAAGGAACCAAACAATCAACTTCATACTACCCCCACAGAAAATGGAGAGGTGTCAAATCGCGAGCAGAGTCTATTTAAAATTTTTAATTCGCTTGGCCGCCATGTTCGTTTTGTAGTTGACCGGTTTTTGAAAGTCTCATAGATTAACTTCCAGTCGTGCCCTTTATCTCCGTACACAATTTCAGGGTGATACCGGTAATAAATTCAGAGATATAGAATGCCGGTAAAATATTTCGCACAGCGCCATCTTGATGTTATGTAAACAATTGAACGAAGGTAGATGTCAGTTTATTACAATGTGTACATCCATATACTGTACCAAGTTTCATTGCGATCGGTTGTTTAAATCGAGCAAAACGTCTATTTAAAAGTCACAACTTCACTTGGCCGGCTTGTTGGTTTTTTAGTTACCAGGTTTTCAAAAGTCACTTAGGTGAACTTCTGGTATTTCCCCTTATCACCGTACAAGATTCCAGGGTGATATCTGTAATTGCTTGGAGATATTGAATTCTGGTGAAATATTTTGCAGAGCCGCCATGTTAGATTGGTGAGATGTAACAAAATTTGAAGGGCATGGCCGCGGTCGTCCAGAGTAGTTGTATGAACTTACCGAGATTCATTGAAATCGCCTCAGCCGTTTAGATTTTATTAGGGGGGAACACACACACGATTCACACATACGCACATACACACACAGACAGACACACGGACCAAAGGTGATCTCATAAGCCTATTTTTTCATAAACGAGAAGAACCACTGTCGGCATAACACAAAACGTAAAAAATTAACATAAATAAACACATTCGACATAAGATAAAACAGAGACGTTGCTGGTACATCAGAAATTTTAGGCAGCACTTCCGCTTTTTCGAATCTTCTATTGCTGAAGGAATTAAAGGAGTGACTATCTTTTTTTTTCTAAGTTGTAAATGAGAACATTATATATAATTCACCAACTTAATTGAACATGATCACTGAACGGGTCAACTCTTTTAACTATCTTGGTTACAACTTATCATTCCTGGATGAAAAAGACATGGGAGTCAAAATCTCAAAATGTATTAAAATTACAGGAGTAATCAATCAAGTTTTCAAGCCATCTCTGGTACAACGACACACTAGACTGACAGTATATGAAACTCTTGCTAGACCAGTTCTTCCATATGGAAGTGAGGCCTGGACCATCAGGAAGGCGGATGAAAAAAGACTGACAGCAGCAGAAATGAGATTCACGAGATGAACTTCCGTTTACTCCTTATTCGATCAACGAAGGGTTGGAGAAATCCTGCAATAACTGAAAATCACCCCAGTCGTTGAGCATATACAGGGTCCTTATATTTGCCGTGCTTACGCGCACGCGGCAGCCGACAACTGAGCAGTCACTGGCGGAGCGCGTGAGCGAGAATGAGCTAGCCTGTACAACAGCATAGGGAGAAAATGGAAAGAACATGTGGACAGGATGAGTTCTAGCCGAATCCGTAAACAGATTCTACCATATGCTCCAAGTGGTGGAAAAAAATTGGGAAGGCCAAAGAGACACTGGCAAATGACCGTAGCAGGTCTTTAGACCTAATAGGTGGAAGTTAATGATGATGACCAATTTAATTGTATACTAGTTGAAACCCGCCAAAACATGACGGACAAAGAACAACATATTTACTGAAGATGTTTCCTATATAAGTTACATTCTTTGTACGATTACTTTTTGGCACTATTGCAACTTTAAGGGCGTCAAAAGATTGCAGTCTCGACATTGCAACATACTGCTGGCACAAATCTCACATAGAGAGAACGGGATTTCAACCACGGACCCAACGGTTAGAGAGCGGCGTGCTGCCGCCTAAGTCACGGAGGCTTCCCCAAGAGATAAAATAAGGTATGAAAATGATATTTTGTCGTAATAAAACAAATATTTCCAGTGCAGAAGTGACAATTCAAATTGAAATCAACTTCTAATGACTCCCAGAACGGTATGTGAATCATAAATAATATATTTTCAATAATCTCCCTTGTGAAAGTTATGAAAAGGGAGGAGTACATACTCTCAACAATTAATGAATCTTCCCCTCCTTAATAATTCCTATAAATTACATTCACATTAAACCGCGCTGGACATCCGCCATGTCTGTCATGATCAAACTGATTCTGCGCATGCGATAGGTCCAATAATTTTGCATTTTTGTTTATAAATTAATAAAAAAATATGGTAACATATTTGTTTATTTTAAATAGAAGCCTCCGTGGCTTAGGCGGCAGCACGCCGTCCTCTCACCGCTGGGTCCGTGGTTCAAATCCCGGTCACTCCATGTGAGATCTGTGCTGGACAAAACGGAGGCAGACAGGTTTTTCTCCGGGTACTCCGGTTTTCCCTGTCAAAATTTCATTCCAGCAACACTCTCCACTATCATTTCATTTCATCTGTCATTCATTTAATCATTGCCCCAGAGGAGTGCGTCAGGCCCCGGCAGCCGGCACAGTTCATATCCTCGCCGCTAGATGGGGGCTTCATTCATTCCATTCCTGACCCGGTCGGAGACTGGAAGCAGGCTGTGGATTTTCATTTCATTTGTTTATTTTAAATATACTCTGCAAATATAAAGATCAAGGGCTTTCGTCAGGGTGCATTATGAAGTCAATTGGTTCAGCCATTTTGTCAATCTCGCGGTAACAAATATCAGCTTACTGTTTTAAATATATAGATATGGCAACGTAAATAGCGCAGAATTCCATAGATTACGGGAATGCTAAGAGAAAAATATGATTTAACAATGTTATAGCAATAGCAAGAATGAAGAATACGGTAAAGAAAAATTAGTTCCGTGAAGAACTATACAGCCTATTTTCATATATCCTACTTATGTTAACTGCCACTATCAACATACAAAATTTCAGTTTGATTGCTGTAATAGATTCGTAGATATTGAGAACCGACTAAATATTTCGGACGGTCGCCATGTTGGATTTTATATATGGAGGTCCTAGAGTTATGTACTGTTACACGAAGATTATTGTGTACGTGTAGCATTCAAACTTCAATCGCATGATTAGGACACAAGAAGTAACAAGGAGATATTAAAATTTCGCACAGCTGCCATCTTGTGGTTATGGAAACAGTTGAAATAAATTAGATGCCAGTGGATTAACATTCATATAAGGATTTACTGTACCAAGTTTCACTGCACTCGGATGGTTAAATTGCGAGAAACGTCCATGTGAATATTTATAATTCGCGTCGCCGCAATGTTGGATTTGTGATCACCAGGTTATATAAAGTCCTATAGGTGAACTTAAGTTCATAGCTCCTATGAACATAAAACATTCAGTTTGATTGCTATAATAGATTCCTAGATATTCAGAGCCGTCTAAATATTTCGGATGGTCGCCATGTTGGATTGCTAAATGTATAGGCTATAGAGTCATGTACCATCAAAGGAACAGTATTGCGTTGGTTCATTATTCAAACTTTCACTTCGATAGCATGATTACGACAAAAGAAATAAAAACTTAATTTTAAAATTCTCACAGCCGCCATCTTGAGGTTATGTAAACAATTGAACTAAAATAGATACCAGTGCATTACAATGTGTATAAACATTTCCTGTACCTGATTTCATTGCGTTTGGAATATTATATTGCGAGAAAGTTCTATTTAAAATTTTCAAATTCGCTTGGCCGCCACGTTCGTTTTGCAGTTAACCGGTTTTGAAAGTCTTATAGATGAACTTCCAGTAGTGCCCTTTATCTCCGTACAAAATTTCAGGGTGATATCGCTAATAGTTTCAGAGATATAGAATGCCGGTGAAATACTTCGCACATCCGCCATCTTGTGGTTATGTAAACAATTGAACGAAGTTAGATGTCCGTGCATTACAATGTGTATAAACATATACTGTACCAAGTTTTATTGCGTTTGGTTGGTTAAATCGCGAGAAACATCTATTTAAAATCGCAAATTCGCGTGGCCGCCATGTTGGTTTTGTAGTTATCAGTTTTTCAAAAGTCACATACGTGAACTTTTAGTAGTTCCCTTTATCACCGTGCAAAATTCCAGGGTGATATCGGGAATAGTTTCGGAGATATTGAATGCTGGTGAAATACTTCGCACAGCCGCCATGTTGGATTGGTGAGACGTAACAAAATTTGAAGGGCACGGTCGGGGTCGTCCAGAACAGTGCTATGAACTTACCGAGTTTCATTGAAATCGCTCCATCCGTTTAGAAATTATTAGGGGGACACACACACCTCACACACACACGCACACACACACGGACAAAATTGAAAATATGCTAAAAACATTCGGAGGTGGGATTCGAACTCCTTCCATTGCGCGATGCATAATCATAAGTCTTCGACTCGACCAGCTGAGCTCCGAAATCACTAGCAAAGGAGCGCAATATTAAGTTACTTAAACAACATACACACTCAACTTTCAGCTTACGTTTTTCAACATTTTCCGTCTTTTATAATTCTATTCCAGTATATATCGTGAAAACATCATCAACAATGTTGCCCTACTTTATAATTCTTATAAATAACTCTCACATTAAAACACGATTGACTTCCGCCATGTCTGTCATGACCAAACTGATTCTGCTCATGCGCTCGGGCCAAACATTTTGCGTTTTTGTTTATAAATTTAACAAGTAGTTCTGTGAAGAACTATACAGCCTATTTTCATATATCCTGCTCATGTTAATTGCCTCTATCAACATACAAAATTTCAGTTTAATTGCTGTAACAGATTAGTAGATATTGAGAACCGTCTAAATATTTCAGATAGTCGCCAGGTTGGATTTTTATTTTTGTACTATTACATTAAGGTTATTGTATACGTGTGGTATTCAAACTGCAATCGCATGATTAGAACACAAGAAGTAAAAACGAGATTCTAAAACTACGCACAGCAGCCATCTTGTGATTATGCAAACAATTGTAATAAATTAGATGCCAGTGGATCAACATTTGTATAAGCATTTTACGTGCAACGTTTCATGGCACTCGGATAGTTAATTCGCGAGAAACGTCCATTTAAATATTTATACTTCGCGTCGCCGCCATGTTGGATTTGTGCTCACCAGGTTACTGAAAGTCCTATAGGTGAACATATGTTCATAGTCTCTATTGTACCCATGTGAGTAATCTCGATGGAAAATATGCTTCTGCCTCCAGCTAGCTTCAGGACTCGAGGGTGTACCGTCCTCCCACTGAGCAGTTGCATACTTTGGATTTGAGGCTAAAAGGTATCAATTCTACAATGATAAGGAACACCTCTATTCTAAAACTTTAATTCAGTAAATAAAATCATGGCTTTTAACAAATAAAACAATCCCCATAACCATAAAACAAAGCAAACAAAAATTTACTTCCACAATCCACCAATATGAACATAATATAATCATAATAAAATCATATCATACCACAAACCTTTACCCTTATGTGAACTTCACAAAGATCTTCTAGTGCGCTGATGCACGTACAACTTCAGAAACAAACTGTACATTGATCCTACTGTCATACAATGTGACTTCTTTAATATCACAAAATTACTGATTCATTAAACCTTCTTAATTTGACTATTATGTGTACCGTGTGTGTTTTTATCTTTCTTTTCCCACCAAATGCTTCACATGCATTAGCCTATTCTGGTGTTGCACAGCAGTCAACGTGCAACTCCATAATTATGTAAGCTACCCCTACTCCACTATTTATATAGTTCCACTGCATGCCGTTTTGTGATTTCATATAATAAAAACGTTATGTTATTGCTGTGTCGGATGGTACAATCAAACTACCTTGCGCGCGTAGCCTGTGGAATCTGGTAACCAACTTCTGAAAAAGTTGTCAGTGACAGTACAAATGCACCGTCTAACCATTCGTTAGATAGCTAAAATCATGAACCATCAGGATAATATATAATTATCAATGTATTCTAAAACCACATGGCTTCATTACTCAACATAACAATATTTCACTTCATGTCATTAACAGGGTCTAAAATCTGTTCCTTTCAACCTTGCTTCTACGGTCCGCCTTGACCGTCCAGACCCTCTACCCGAGCGGTCGGCATACAATAGGAGTGTGGAAGGGGGTTCCAACATTAACTCGACCCTCGCTTTATGTCTGAAGGCTTATTTCCAAAGCAGTATAAGATTTTACAAGACAGTACTGTGCTCCCAATGACACACATATCTCAATGGATTTTAACTGAATATTATGCACCCAGGTAGTGAATGAGCTTTATATTTATTCCTACCCCGAGGATACTAATAACTGGCACCAAACTAGGCCCATTTCAACATGAAGGTACGAGGTTCGTAAAACATTGGTCTAATAGGCAACCGGTGTCTTAAATAAATTATGCGGTCAGTCCAAGCTGCCGACATTTGAGGTTCGCTTCAACAAGCCGAATCACTCAACAATAAGTTCTCGGGAAATCTTAGTGTCGAGGTGTCCATCGTTTGCCTCGCACCTACATGGGATTTCAATCCGGAACATTTCATCCATCATCAGAGTTAGGGTCCAACACTAAACACTCTGGCACAAAGTATATCTCCAGCTATGCCCCCGGCATAGGAGATTTCATACGTAGAATAGACCACCTGGCTCCTTCACCTAATGTTACGACTTCGTCCTATAATATTAAGAGAAATATATCAATTACTCTATAAGCTTCTCACATAAGCTGCAAATTCAATTCACTAAAAGATCTTCCATTCCTGGCATAATTATATTCCCATCAATACAATATATTCTGATATCAAACTCTTTCTTTAATCCCGTAATGTAATCTTACTGTATAATCTTACTGCTTGGATCGATAAGTCTTGCAAATAGCGTAATTATTTCCTGTTTACAACCTTTACCTGATGCGTTCATTAATACCTTTGATATTCATAATCCTTATTATTATTATTCTCACTGACATAAATTACCAAATCATTCCTTATTATTATTATTATATTTCTGACATAATTTACCAAAATCCGACACAACCAATCGTCTCAAAACTCGAACAACTGTGCTCGTAACATTTACATAACTGATTGCCATCTTAATTAATAGTGGTAATGATTAATCCACTTATTGATGCACATTAACATCTCAACTCTATCAAAATCAATACAATAATGATTAAACCTGGAGGGTCTACCTCCTAATCTGATTCTTACTGGCATCTTTACTGAAATCACATAACATGCAGTGGCCCATATTCTCTAATTAACCATAATTTGTGGGGTACTCACATATCTCTAGGCTTCTCATGGTGGCTTCAACAAATCATATCCTTCCAAGTCGCCCGCCATATGCAGGTTTAACGCGACATTTTTATCTTGAATACACACATTTTATGACACATATTTTCCGTTAACCACTCGGCACTTTGCATTTCTATAATGAAGCTATTGCTTCCAAACATGTGACACTTTATAACACTTATAAAACCACAACTTTAAAAGATATTTTACATATGCTTTATACATAACACACGTCACTTTGTACACTTTCCAATGCTTGAAATTCCCTAGCAAAGATATCAAAATTGCAGGTGTCGACGGCATCTCCCGTGCTCCTACCAACTCCTGATTGAAAGTCTGGTTTACCTGCCCTCGGAATTCACCAACAGTTTTTATCCATACTCCTACGGTAAGCTTCCTGCGTTGCATAAATATGCTAACTTCCGTCCTGAGCGTTATTATTTGGTATTCTTAAAACATTACCAAATGCTTCGTAAAGTTTCTCCCAGCGCATTCAAGCGTAATTAGACATGTATGATCAGTCGATATTTGATACATTGCGCTTAACACTGTCCATAATTTTACACAAATTATTATTATTTACAATAGTTCTGCCACTCGTCTTACGCGGTGCTTCCTAAGTGAACACGCCATTGTTCGTACTGCTGAGTATATCTGCAGCGCGATTATTATTAATAAAAGCTTATTAAATGCTTCACTCAAATGTAGAAATCTTTGTTCGCGCGTCCTTTCATGAGCCGGACCAACATATGTTCCGCCATGACGACTGTCTGCGACTCTCTTGACAAACTGTGACAAACCGGGGTGAGACTGGCTCCAACTAGGGTAAGACTGACTTAAGACTGACTGCTCTGCTAAGGGTCGGCCTCCTTATATTAGTTTCACACAAAAAATAGAGCGGAATCTTCCCGCGTGATCTCGGCTCCTCTCCCAGCATGATTCTGGTCTCGAAACCATGTTCATTGGGTTCCATTTCTTTCACTGATCCCAGAACTATCTGCGTGCTAAAGAATCGCTCGGCCAATTAATTAATATTAATTCTTTTCTCCATAGCGTGGGCACGCTACCTCACTGGGATTCCCTGGCACCATCCTCAAATCCCGCCGCGAACAATGATAGTCCTACGGTCCTTCCGCACTTCCTTAAATATGCGTCAATTTCGCAGATTAAAGGCTCTAAAATTAGCCTCCAGTCTAAAGATTCACCTGTGGGCAAGTCTCATGTCATTTCGTTACTCCAATCACGAGTAATCAATGATTTTCCTTGTGATCTCTCCCCACCATTCTCAAATCCATTCTCCGTCGGGGAAGAACTGGGTCATTATTCAGGCCCTCACCCTCTTCCAGACGACAGAATGAGGTCAGAAAGATTGACTTTCTCCACTGAACACCCCCCACCATTCAGGGCCTATTTGTAAAATGTCAACTCTGCACTTGCAGTGCTCCAAACCCCATATAGCCTACACCAAGTAGTCTAATAGTACTGTATTCTGCTCAATTTCCCTGCATTATTTTAATAAATAATGTCACTGCAACTGAAATCACACCAGTGATTTAATATACACTTCTCTCTAGGGGTTTTTACAATGAAACTCCCTCCACAGACTTCGGGTTCGTTCCCTGGTGGAACCTTTATTCTGAGATCACAGTCTCTGAGAACCACGTTCGATTTCAGTCAGCATAACCTCCTCGGGTTCACTATGAACATTTAAAAAAATCAGTTTGGTTGCTGTAAAAGATTCATAGATATTGAGAACCGTCTAAATATTTCTGAAGCTCGCCATTTAGGATTGTTATATGTATAGGCCATAGAGTTATGTACCATTCAAGGACAATTATTGCCTAGGTTCATTATTCAAACTTTCACTTCGATCGCATGATTACGACACAAGAAATAAAAACTTAATTTAAAAATTTCGCACAGCCGCCATCTTGAGGTTATGTAAACAATTGAATTAAATTAGATGGCAGTGCATTACAATCTGCAAAATCATTTACTGTACCACATTTCACAGCGCTCAGAGAGTTAAATCACGAGAAAAGTCTATTAAAATATTTCAAATTCGCTTGGTCGCCATGTTCGTTTTGTACTTTACAGGTTTATGAAATATACATAGGTAAACTTGTATCAGTACTCTTTATCACCGTTCAAATTGCAGGGTGATATCTGTAATAGTTTCGGAGATATAGAACGTCAGTGAAATATTTCCCACAGCCGCCATTTTGAGGTTATGTAAACAATTGAACTAAAATAGATTTCAGTGCATTACAATGTGTATAAACATTTGCTGTACCAAGTTTCATTACGTTTGGATAGTTAAATCGCGAGAAAAGTCTATTTAAAAGTCTCAAATTACCTTGGCCGCCATGTTGGTTTTGTAGTCACCAGGTTTTTGAAAGTCTCATAGGTGAACTTCTAGTAGTACCCTTTATCACCGTACACAATTTCAGGGCGACAACGGTAATAGTTTCGGAGATATTGAATGCTAGTGAAATATTTCGCACAGCCGCCATGTTGGATTGGTGAGACGTAACAAAATTTGAAGGGCACAGATGAGGTCACCGGGAATAGTGCTATGAACTTGCTGAGTTTCATTGAAATCGCTCCAGCCGTTTAGATTTTATTAGACACACACACACACACACACGGACAAAAGGTGATCTCATAAGCCTATTTTTAGCCTATTTTCAATTTTGAAAAAAATAGGCTTATGAGATCACCTTTTGTCCGTGTGTGTGTGCGTGTGTGTGTGTGTGATTCGTGTGTGTGTGTCCCCCTAATAAAATCTAAACGACAGGAGCGATTTCAATGAAACTCGGAAAGTTCATAGCACTATTCCCGGCGACCTCGACCGTGCCCTTCAAATGTTGTTACGTCTCACCAATCCAACATGGCGGCTGTGCGAAATATTTCACCAGCATTCAATATCTCCGAAACTATTACCGATATTACCCTGACATTTTCTATGGTGATAGAGGAAACTACTATAAGTTCACTTATGTGACTTTTGAAAACCTGGTAACTACAAAACCAACATGGAGGCCAAGCGAATTTGCGACTTTTAAATAGACGTTTCTCGTGATTTGAACAACCAAACGCAATGAAACTTGGTACAGTATATGTTTATATGCATTGTAATGCACCGACATCTAACTTCGTTCAATTGTTTACATAATCACAAGATGGCGGATGTGCGAAATATTTCACCGGTATTCTATATCTCTGAAAATATTAGCGGTATCTCCCTAAAATTTTGTACGGAGATAAACGGCACTACTGGAAGTCCATCTATAATACTTTCAAAAACCGGTTAACTATAAAACGATCATGGCGGCCAAGCGAATTTGAAAATTTTAAATAGACCTTTCTCGCGATTTAATGTTCCAAGCGCACTGAAACCTGGTACAGGAAATATTTATACACATTGTAATCCACTGGTATCTAATTTAGTTCAATTGTTTACATAACCTCAAGATGGCGGCAGTGCGAATTTTAAAATTAAGTTTTTATTTCTTGTGATGTAGTCATGCGATAGAAGTGAAAGTTTGAATAATGAACCTTGGCAATAATTTTCCTTTAATGGTACATGACTCTATGGCCTATACAGTTAACAATCCAACATGGGGACCGTCCGAAATATTTAGACGATACTGAATATCTACGAATCTATTTTAGCCATCAAACTGCATTTTTTAATATGCATAGGGGCTATGAACTTAAGTTCACCTATAGGACTTTAAATAACCTGGTGATCACAAATCCAACATGGCGGTGACGCGAATTATAAATATTCACATGGACGTTTCTCGCAATTTAACCATCCGAGTGCAGTGAAACTTGGTACAGTAAATCCTTATACGAATGTTAATCCACTGGCATCTAATTTATTTCAGTTGTTTCCATAACCTCAAGATGGCAGCTGTGCAAAATTTTAAAATCTCCTTGTTTTTTCTTGTGTCCTAATTATGCGATTGAAGTTTGAATACTACACGTTCACAATAATCTGCGTGTAACAGTACATAACTCTAGGACCTACATATATAAAATCCAACATGGCGACCATCCGAAATATTTAGTCGGTTCTTAATATCTACGAATCTATTACAGCAATCAAACAGAAATTGTGTATGTTGATAGAGGCAATTAACATAAGTAGGATATATGAAAATAGGCTGTATAGTTCTTCACGGAACTACTTGTTTCAAAATTGAATATAGGCTAAAAATATATGGTAACATATTTGTTAGCCTCTTGTGAGATCACCTTTTGTCCGTGTGAGTGTGTGTGTGTGAGAGGTGTGTGTGTGTCCCAGTAATAACTTCTAAACGGCTGGAGCGATTTCAATGAAACTTGGTAAGTTCATAGCACTTTTCCGGGCGACCCCGACCGTGTCCTTCAAATTTTGTTACGCATCACCAATCCAACATGGCGGCTGTGCGAAATTTTCACCAGCATTCAATATTTCCGAAACTATTACCGATATCACCCTGGATTTTTTACGGTGATAAAGGGAACTACTAGAAGTTCACCTATGTGACTTTTGAAAAATTGTTAACTACAAAACCAACATGGCAGCCACGCGAATTTGCGACTTTTAAATAGACGTTTCTCGCGATTTATCCAACCAAACGCAATAAAACTTGGTACAGTATATGTTTATACACATTGTAGTGCACCGAGATCCAACTTGGTTCAATTGTTTACATAACTACAAGATGGCGGCTGTGCGATATATTTCACCGACATTCTATATCTGTGAAACTATCACCGGTATCACTCTGAAATTTTGTACGGAGATAAAGAGCACTACTGGAAGTTCATCTGTAAGACTTTCAAAAACCGGTTAACTACAAAACGGACATGGCGGCTAAGCGAATTGGAAAATTTTAAATATACCTTTCTCGCAATTTAATGTTCTAAACGCAATGAAATCTGGTAGAAGAAATGTTTATACACATTGTAATGCACTGGTATCTAATTTAGTTCATTTGTTTACATAACTTCAAGATGGCGGCTTTGCGAATTTTAAAATTAAGTTATTATTTCTTGTGCCGTAATCATGCGATCGAGGTGAAAGTTTGAATAATTAACCTACGAAATAATTTTCCTTTAATGGTACATGACTCTATGGCCTATACTTTCAACAATCCAACATGGCGACCATCCGAAATATTTAGACGGCTCTGAATATCTACGAATATATTATAGCAATCAAACTGAATTTTTATGTTCATAGGGGCTATGAACTTAAGTGCACCTATAGGACTTTAAATAACCTGGTGATCACAAATCCAACATGGCGGCGACGCGAATTATAAATATTCACATGGTCGTTTCTCGCAATTTAACCATCCGAGTGCAGTGAAACTTGGTACAGTAAATCCTTATAGGAATGTTAATCTACTGGCATCTAATTTATTTCAATTTTTTCCATAACCACAATATGGCTGCTGTGCGAAATTTGAAAATGTCCTTGTTACTTCTTGTGTCCTAATCATGCGATTGAAGTTTGAATGCTACACGTACACAATAATCTTCATGTAACAGTACATAACTCTAGGACCTACATATATAAAATCCAACATGGCGACCATCCGAAATATTTAGTCGGTTCTCAATATCTACGAATCTATTAATGCAATCAAACTGAAATTTTGTATGTAGATAGAGGCAATTAACATAAGTAGGATATATGAAAATAGGCTGTAAAATTCTTCACGGAACTACTTGTTTATTTTAAAGACCTGCAAATATACAGATCAAGGGCTTTCGCCAGAGTGCATTACGAAGTCAATCGGTTCAGCCGTTTTGTCAATTTTGCGGTAACAAAAATATCAGCTTATTGTTTTAAATATCTAGATGTTAGGTTGTTTCGCAATTTCGGAGCTGCTTGGAAGTATTTCTTCCCCTTAATGTTCCCTAGTCTACGGAGTCGAGGATGAGAAAAGATGATCCTTACTTTGTTGGTGGCAGATGATTTGCATTGTCAGATGCCCTTCCTGACGCCAATTGAGGGATGAAATGTACGAGTGAAACTGTGCAAGGAGTCGGAAGGAAGGTTTTGTGACCTATTTGAAGGTAACGTCACGGTATTAGCCTGAAGTTGATAATTAGAAACTACGAAAGCTAATTCATGAATGTACTGTATTCCGTTGGGGTGTGAACCCACCTGCTTTCTGAGTCTGGAGAGAGCCTGATCGCATGACCTTGAGTCTTGTTTCGCGCAGCTACGCCAGTCGGTCTTTGTAGGTTCTAGAATGCTTCATTATATTGCTTGCCCGAATAAACTTTCTGGTGAATAAGATTCATTTGAATCATTTCTGTTGTTGTTCATATATTTTAGAGGCTATGCGATATCGCGCTCATGTAGCCCCCTGTGCTTGTGCGTGGAATTTTGTCTGTTAAACTGTGTTATTGTGATGACTGTAATAGTGTGTGTATTTGAAATTAAGGTAAGGCTTGGGAAGGAGGTAGCCGTGGCCTTAAATCAAGGACCACCCATGTCTTTGTCAGGAATAGAAGCGGGAAACCACGAAAAACTACTTCACGGACGGCTGCGGTGGGAATCGAACCGAACTATTCTCATTTTTGTCTCACGAGGCTGAGTGTACCCCGTTCGAACCCTCAGATCAGAATTACATTTCTTGGCAGAGCCGGGAATCGAACCTGGATCTCCGGAGTGACAGACAAGGCTGCTAGACGCTACACAAACAGGTGTTGAAATCATTTCTGCCAAATGAATTGTTTACAGTGTATATTGCATTACTTTTTGATGAGATAAAATTAATCTGAATGTTTTCTGCCCTAGGAATTGTTTATAAATGGCATGATTTTTCAATTTGCTAATTGTTTGAGGGGGGGGGGGGGGGTGAAAGTCTGTATTTAGAAGTATAAGTAAATTTACTTTTTATAGGTATTCACACTGCATAACCCCAACATATTACGGGACACTAAATGAATTTTATTCTAGACGTAGTCAGTGCGTCTAATCCAGTAGTCGGATTATACTGCTACCAAGTTCCTGCCTGGTAGCCTAACATACTACCGCGGTGTTAATTATAGAAATACGCTGAAGGTAACATGTCAAGTGCGTTAGCCAGACATGGTTAATATCTCGGAACGTACTCTGCATACTCAATTCAACTAATGGAACGTCCATGTATCGGACAAAAACTACTTCTCCCGCCATGGCAACCTTTACTAATATACAATGACCGAGTGCTCACAGCCGTCAAGCATTACAACACAGTCCTGATGTAGCATAGGATTGAACATGTGTGGTAGCTTGCTAGGGTTCTTAGAAAGATGAAAAGGAGTATTATGATCATTGAGGCTGTATTACAAAGGTTCATAATAATATTAACTAATATCCAAACACTAAACACCCCTCAACCCTCCAAGTGATGAACGTTTCACTCGTAAGTGCAAAACATTTTTAAGGCAGCGTGCAGATATATATATATATATATATATATATATATATATATATATATATATATATACTAGCAGGTACCCGCGGCTTCGCCCGCGATCAAGACAATGGGGACGATGCATTATTGTTGATAATTGGTCTATTCTATTACAGCAATCGCGGCTATAGGTGTGTCCATTCTAATTCTGAATATTCTGATACATACAGTATATTGATATGATCAGCAAAGTGGGAATTTTATCGAGTTGTGAACGTCTGCAGGGTTCGTTGTTACATTATGGTAACACATTTTAAAATTACGTTTATGGTTTTGCCATCTTCTGCTGAGACATAACGATTTTGTTGTCCGGATGCTCGCGAGCACGCCACATACAGTTGGCCATGGGAAAAAATTGTTTAGTCTAAATGTACACGTGCTACTGTTAAGTGTGTGTCATTGCGCTTTGTTAAAGAAATTGCGAATATTGTTTGAAGAGGGAACTGCACTCTTGCACACTGGAATGGCAAATCTATCGGAATATGGGGAATTAAATGTATTTTTACTTAAGCTATTCTGGATGTAATTTGGCCATACTAATTGATGATTTGAACGTAAACATATCCCTATTAATAGACCTATAGTTAAATATCGCTCACCTTGGCCGCTGATGTACATTATGCAGTCTCTTCCAGTGTTACATCCCAGGGATTGAAATTCTCCAACGACCCTTTTGCCCCACATGCCTCTCTAAGTAATTAAAATTCCTGATTGTTGTTGTTTGAGTCTTCAGTTTTTTAACTGGTTTGATGCAGCCCTCCATGTATCCCTCTCCTGAGAAAATCGTTTCATTTCTACATAGCTACCACACCCTACATCCGAGGCAATGTGTTTAACCCTGGTTTGCCCCTACAGTTCTAGTCTGCGACCCTCCCATCCATAACTACTGTCGACCAAACTATTATGTGTACTCGAGTTTGAAGTTTGTTTGTGAAGTAACCGATAAACCTATATAAAATCCAATAACATCATCATTTTCGTCGTTCTATTTTACGTTATATCATGTAGGTTTGGAATTTTTAATTTATATTTTAATATTTTTTATCACAGTTGGAACACAAGAAGTGCCTGTCTTAAAGCGTTTTTCAACCATGCGTCACATTTAAGAATTATTATCTCACAAACCCGTCATCAGATCGAATCCAAATTTTATCACAACATACACTGGAATGTTGTATAACAGGTTTATTAATTTTAAATTTTTTTTGTGTCCAAGAAACAAAGTTGTTATTATTTTTGTAAGGTAACTTTTCCTCGGCTCGGGATGGTTTGAAAATGTAGTTCTTGGTCGCGTTGTAATCCTTATACATCAAAACCGTATGCTGTATGACTGTGAAATACGTAAATTAATTCACTTATTGTATATCGGTTTGTATTTGTACGGAGAATTAAGAAATGGTTCACCAGTTAGCCGCTCCGGTGAAAGCAGTACATCATTGCCAAGATGGGCTACATCACGCGTCATGGCACGTCTCGCTCGGAAGAGATGGGCTCCATATCAGCAACGCTGTATAGCATTTCCCGGAGCGGCTAACTGGTGAACCATGTCTTAATTCTCCGTACAAATACAAACCGATATAAAATAAGTGAATTAATTTACCTATTTTACAGTCATACAGCATAACTTTTTGATGTGTAAGGATTACAACGCAACCAAGAACTACATTTTCCAACGACCCCGAGCCGAGAAAGAGTTACCTTACAAAAATAATAACAACATTCGTTCTTGAACACACAAAATTTTGAAATTAATAAACCAGTTATACAACATTCCATTGTATATTGTGTTAAAATTTGGATTCGATCTGACTACGGGTTTGTGAGATAATAATTCTTAAATGTGACGCATGGTTGCACGCTTAAAAAGGAGCACTTTTTGTGTTTCAACTGCGATAAAAAATATTAAAATATAAATTAAAAATTCCAAACCTACATGAACTAACGTAAAATCGAACGTCGAAAATGATGATGTCATTGGATTTTATGAAGGTCTATTGGTTACTTCACAAACAACCATCAAGCTCGAGTGCACATAATATTTTGGTCGACAGTAAGCTTGCTATTCCTGGGTGTCATAATATGTGTCCTACCCACCTATCTCTTCTCTTCATTAGCAGTCGCCAGAAACATCTCTTCTCTCCCACTCGTCTTAATACCTCTTCATTTGTTACCCTAACTACCCATCTGATCATCATTCTCCCTTATCACCACATTTCAAAAGCTTCAATTCTCCTCTTTTCTGCTGCACCATTAGTCCATTAGTGCAACTCAGCAACTTTTCTAGGTTTAAGCCGTGCCTTGTGCGGGGATTCAATGGCCGTGAAAGACAAAACAACAACTTTATTGAAATAAGTTTGCCCAATTCCTCAGTAAGAGTAATTAAGAAACAATAATAATTAACGTGACAGCCGGTAGAATACGACACATTCGACTGTGAATCAACGTTGCAGATCGTGGTTAAAAACGAAAAAGAGCAGATCAAAGTTGGCAAACAAAAATATTCAGTTAAGAAAAAACAAATTTATAAAGAAAATGAAAGCATACCGTGCAAAATAGAAAGTATCTTAACATTGTAAATTCGAGTAAACTTCTGAAAGCTCGTTTACAACAACCAGCCGAAAGAGTATAAAACTAGAATCAAAATCGCGATCATATCCGAGTCCCAAAAGCAACCTCTATATATAAAATATATCTCATTTTACGCGTATCAATGCGAGGAGCAACGTTCGTGGTTAGAGGTGGGAACCGAAACCAGCGTTTAAAGGCCCTAAAACGAACGGTTTTCGAGATATTGCCAGAAAAATATCCCCGGTCTGCGAAATTTCAGCGGTTGCCATAGTAACGTTGATCTGTTTCTCAGAGGGAACACAGTTATTTGGGAATATCTCCGAAACCGTTCATTTTAGGAACTTAAAATGTGTGTTTCGGGGTCCCTACAGGACCTCCGAGTATTGTTTCTCGTATGTGGCGGCTTAAAATGAGCTAAATCCGAACATTTTACCGACTGTCCTTGCTCAGTGCCAAAGGGCCGAAAAAAGTCACTTACAAATTGAATTTTCAAAAACCGTCTCTTATTGGGCCTCTACATACTCGGATCAACCAACATGCAAAATTTCAGCTTTCTAGGTCTAGTGGTTTGAGCCCTGCGTCGATGAGTCAATTTTGGATTGTCAATGCCAAAGGGCCGAAAAAAGTCACTTACAAATTGAATTTTCAAAAACCGTTTCTTAGTGAGCCTCTACATACTCGGATCAACCAACATGCAACATTTCAGCTTCCTAGGTCTAGTGGTTTGAGCCCTGCGGTGATGAGTCAGTTTTGGATTATATATAAGAGATAAAAATTCATACACATTTGTAACTATACACGGCATATTATATATCAATGCATTCAGGAAAAATTAGAGATTAAGATAATATTAGTTTTTTTTTACTTACAAGTATCCAGTAGAAGTATAAAGGATGATTAGTCAGGTTTTAAAAAAATCAAATAATATTCCAAATTTTAAGGTTGGTCACAAGCACTACTTTATCTGAAATAAAATTCGAAGATATACAAAATGTGCTAAATTTCATTACTTGCGCAATGATATACAATAATAGAAACTTTGATAAATAATGAATAACAAAAAGTCACAAGAAAGAAGTTGAACCATGTCACTTTGCACAGAATTTCAATCACATAAGTAAGTAGAAAGTCGTCACTTTTTTAGCCTACTTTCGATTTTTGCAAAAAATGAAAGTAGACTTATGAGATCACTAAAGGGCAAAAAAAGTGTGTCTGTCTGTGTGTGTGTATGTGTGTGAGTCTCTGTGTGTGTGTGTGTGTGAGTGTGTGTACTCTGAATGTCTGTCCCCCCCTATCAATTCGAACACGGTTAAACCGAATTGAACGAAATTTGGTACAGAGGTAGCACTGGCAAAGAGAACCTCAGTGTCATGTTTTATATTGCCGCCATCTTTACCAAAAGGTAATGGCGGCCAATCGAATGGTCAAAACTTAATAATGCATTACGACCAAACTAATCATCGGATCTTTACCAAATTTGGTAACAACCTACCTTCAAATGGGACGCGTCTTGTGCCCAAACTACAAGGTCATCAAACGTACCATTTCAGGATGGCGGCCGTGTGAATTATGCAAAATTTATAATCCATAACATGGGACCCACCAGTTCCGATTATCGAACCAAGAATCGTTTAATCTGTTCTAAGCGACGTGGTTCGTTTGAAATTAAAAATTTATATTGTAATATTATAATCTAGAAGTGACATTAAAAATCTGAATCGTCTCGGCTATTTGACAAGATGGCAGCTGATCTCTCGTTCTGACCTATATTTTACTAATTTCAGTATGTTGCATGCAATATAACCTACTGATAAAAATTATATGAACTTAATATGAAATGAACTCGGTTTGAAAAATACTCCAGTGAAGAAATCTTCAGTCCAAGTGATTATTTGCTAATACAGTACGTTATATGTATTTAATCGATAACGCGTGAGTTATGAGTGTACGATTGGCTGTGTGGTTAGAGCTCCCGTCTCTCATGTGGCTGGCCGGGGTTCAAACCCTATCAGAGTAGAACTTTTTTGCTTGATTTTTTTATATTTATTGTTTCTTGAGTACTGAGACGTTATAAAATAAAGCGTTATATGGTGCGTTTTGCAATGGAAATAATATATTAAAAAAACGACATTCTCCACCGGAGTGACATCTACCAGCCTTCAGTTGTACTATGCAGAAACTATAGATTCGAGCAGCGCTCTATACCGGCCTGTTAGTGAACCCAGTCTTAACGACTGCTAGGAGTAAAAATACAGTAACATTCGTTTATTCCTTGTGCACATCGAACCAAGAATCGTTTAATCTGTTCTAAGCGACGTGGTTCGTTCGAAATTAAAAGTTTATATTGTAATATTATAATCTAGAAGTGACTTTAAAAATCTGAATCGTCTCGGCTATTTGACAAGATGGCAGCTGATCTCTCGTTCTGATCTACATTTTACTAATTTCAGTATGTTGCATGCAATATAACCTACGGATAAAAATTATATGAACTTAATATGAAATGAACTCGGTTTGAAATATACTCCAGTGAAGAAATCTTCAGTCCAAGTGATTATTTGCTAATACAGTACGTTATATGTATTTAATCGATAACGCGTGAGTTATGAGTGTACGATTGGCTGTGTGGTTAGAGCTCCCGTCTCTCATGTGGCTGGCCGGGGTTCAAACCCTATCAGAGTAGAACTTTTTTGCTTGATTTTTAGCCTATTTTCAATTTTGAAAAAATAGGCTTATGAGATCACCTTTTGTCCGTGTGTGTGTGCGTGTGTGTGTGTGTGTGTGTGATTCGTGTGTGTGTCCCCCCCTAATAAAATCTAAACGGCAGGAGCGATTTCAATGAAACTCGGAAAGTTCATAGCACTATTCCCGGCGACCTGGACCGTGCCCTTCAAATTTTGTTACGTCTCACCAATCCAACATGGCGGCTGTGCGAAATATTTCACCAGCATTCAATATCTCCGAAACTATTGCCGATATTACCCTGACATTTTCGATGGTGATAGAGGGAACAACTATAAGTTCACTTATGTGACTTTTGAAAACCTGGTAACTACAAAACCAAAATGGAGGCCAAGCGAATTTGCGACTTTTAAATAGACGTTTCTCGCGATTTGACCAACCAAACGCAATGAAACTTGGTACAGTATATGCTTATATACATTGTAATGCACCGACATCTAACTTCGTTCAATTGTTTACATAATCACAAGATGGCGGATGTGCGAAATATTTCACCGGCATTCTATATCTCTGAAACTATTAGCGGTATCTCCCTAAAATTTTGTACTGAGATAAAGGGCACTACTGGAAGTCCATCTATAAGATTTTCAAAAACCGGTTAACTACAAAACGAACATGGCGGCCAAGCGAATTAGAAAATTTTAAATAGACCTTTCTCGCGATTTAATGTTCCAAGCTCACTGAAACCTGGTACAGGAAATATCTATACACATTGTAATCCACTGGTATCTAATTTAGTTCAATTGTTCACATAACCTCAAGATGGCGGCAGTGCGAATTTTAAAATTAAGTTTTTATTTCTTGTGATGTAGTCATGCGATCGAAGTGAAACTTTGAATAATGAACCTAGACAATAATTTTCCTTTAATGGTACATGACTCTATGGCCTATACATTTAACAATCCAACATGGCGACCATCCGAAATATTTAGACGATACTGAATATCTACGAATCTATTTTAGCAATCAAACTGCATTTTTTAATGTTCATAGGGGCTATGAACTTAAGTTCACCTATAGGACTTTAAATAACCTGGTGATCACAAATCCAACATGGCGGTGACGCGAATTATAAATATTCACATGGACGTTTCTCGCAATTTAACCAACCGAGTGCAGTGAAACTTGGTACAGTAAATCCTTATACGAATGTTAATCCACTGGCATCTAATTTATTTCAATTGTTTCCATAACCTCAAGATGGCAGCTGTGAAAAATTTTAAAATCTCCTTGTTTTTTCTTGTGTCCTAATTATGCGATTGAAGTTTGAATACTACACGTTCACAACAATCTGCATGTAACAGTACATAACTCCAGGACCTACATATATACAATCCAACATGGCGACCATCCGAAATATTTAGTCGGTTCTTAATATCTACGAATCTATTACAGCAATCAAACAGAAATTGTGTATGTTGATAGTGGCAATTAACATAAGTAGGATATATGAAAATAGGCTGTATAGTTCTTCACGGAACTACTTGTTTTATATTTATTGTTTCTTGAGTACTGAGACGTTATAAAATAAAGCGTTATATGGTGCGTTTTGCAATGGAAATAATATATTAAAAAAACGACATTCTCCACCGGAGTGACATCTACCAGCCTTCAGTTGTACTATGCAGAAACTATAGATTCGAGCAGCGCTCTATACCGGCCTGTTAGTGAACCCAGTCTTAACGACTGCTAGGAGTAATAATACAGTAACATTCGTTTATTCCTTGTGCACATCGAACCAAGAATCGTTTAATCTGTTCTAAGCGACGTGGTTCGTTCGAAATTAAAAGTTTATATTGTAATATTATAATCTAGAAGTGACTTTAAAAATCTGAATCGTCTCGGCTATTTGACAAGATGGCAGCTGATCTCTCGTTCTGATCTACATTTTACTAATTTCAGTATGTTGCATGCAATATAACCTACGGATAAAAATTATATGAACTTAATATGAAATGAACTCGGTTTGAAATACACTCCAGTGAAGAAATCTTCAGTCCAAGTGATTATTCGCTAATACAGTACGTTATATGTATTTGATCGATAACGCGTGAGTTATGAGTGTACGATTGGCTGTGTGGTTAGAGCTCCCGTCTCTCATGTGGCTGGCCGGGGTTCAAATCCTATCAGAGTAGAACTTTTTTGCTTGATTTTTTTATATTCATTGTTTCTTGAGTACTGAGACGTTATAAAATAAAGCGTTATATGGTGCTTTTTGCAATGGAAATTATATATTAAAAAAAACGACATTCTCCACCGGAGTGACATCTACCAGCCTTCAGTTGTACTATGCAGAAACTATAGATTCGAGCAGCGCTCTTTACCGGCCAGTTAGTGAACCCTGTCTTAACGACTGCTAGGAGTAATAATACAGTAACATTCGTTTATTCCTTGTGCACAGAGGCGTTGTTGATAACCTCAAAACTTGCAATATGGATGATTTGGAGATGGATTATTTTGTTATACCGTGTATTTAAGATTAGCCTATAAATTAACGGGTTGCGAAGTTACTTCACTTAGTCCTATATCATTCGTATACGACACAGAACAACAACGTGACGTCAGTTTCTGATCTGCTCTGATTGGCTATTACATTGCTGCAGTCGGGTAGTTGGCAGTCAAGGATAAAATTCGCGACTGCCAACTGCCAGCTACCAACTGCAACTTCATGTTGTGTATGGTGCCTATAGTATACACGGAGTCGATCGCGACTGCCGACCGAGGACTACCAACTACGGACTGCTGACTGCGCATTGTAGATGGGCCTTATTAGAGCAACGAAGTTTCAATTATTGTAAGTAGTCGGTGTTTGGAGTGTTTGCTGATGAAATTGCAAAATGCTGGGGTAAATTATAAACTATGGTTTGAACGCCACTGTTCAAATCCTGTGTGCCAATTTGCACTTCAAATAGGAAAAATTAGGAGATGATAAGGACAGAGAGTTATAACTATACCCATACATTTAGGAGAAAGTAGGCTATATGTTCTTTCCCGAACATCTTGTTTTCTTCCCGATGATCAACAAGAAGTTCCGTGAAGAACAAAAGCCTATTTTCATATATCCTACTTATGTTAATTGCCACCAACTAAATATTGCGGATGGTTGCCATGTTGGATTCTTATATATGTAGGTCTAAGAGTTATGTACTGTTACATGAAGATTATTGTGTACGTGTAGTATTCAAACTTCAATCGCATGGTTAGGACACAAGAAGTAAGAACGAGATTTTAAAATTTTGCACAGCTGCCATCTTGTGGTTATGGAAACAATTGAAATGAATTATAAGCCAGTGGATTAACATTTGTTTGAGAATTTACTGTACCAAGTTTCACTGCACTCGTATGGTTAAATTGCGAGAAACTTCTATGTGAATAGTTTTACTTCGCGTCACCGCCATATTGGATATGTAATCACCAGGTTATTGAAAGTCCTATAGGTGAACTTATGTTAATAGCCCCTATGGACATTAAAAATTCAGTTTGATTTCTGTAATAGATTCGTAGATATTGAGAACCGTCTAAATATTTCGGATGGTCACCAAGTTGGATTGTTATATGTATAGGCCATAGTGTCATTTAAAATTAAAGGAAAATTTTATTATTTTGTATGTTCATTATTCAAAGTTTCACTTCGATCGCATGATTACGACACAAGAAATAAAAACTTAATTTTAAAATTCGCATAGCCGCCATCTTGAGGTTATATAAACAATTGAACTAAATTAAATACCAGTGCATTATAATGCGTATAAACATTTGCTGTACCAAGTTTCATTGCGTTCGGATCATTAAATCGTGAGAAAAATCTAATTAAAACTTCCAACTTCGCTTGGCCGCCATGTTAGTTTTGTAGTTAACCGGTTTTTCAAAGTCTCTTAGGTAAACTTTCAGTAGTGCTTTTTACCTCCGTACAAAATTTCAGGGTGATACCGGTAATAGTTTCAGAGATATAGAATGCCGGTGAAATATTTAGCACAGCCGCCATCTTGAGGTTATGTAAACAATTGAACGAAGTTAGATATCGGTGCATTACAATGTGTATAACCATACACTGTAGCAAGTTTCATTGCGTTGGTGGCTTAAATCACGAAAAAGTCTATTTAAAAGTCGCATCATCGCTTGACCACCGTTTTGGTCTTGTAGTTACCTGGTTTTCAAACAGCACATAGGTGAACTTCTAGTAGTTCCTTTTATCACCGTACAAATTTCCATGGTGTCGGTATTAGTTTCGGAGATATTGAATGGTGCTGAAATATTTCGCACAGCTGCCATGTTGGATTGGTGAGACGTAACGAAATTTGAAGGGCACTGTCAGGGTCGTCCGGAATAGTGCTTGAATTATCGAGTTCCATTGAAATCTCTCCAGCCGTTTAGAATTTATTAGAGAGAGAGGGGGGGGGGGGCGGGACACACACACGAATCACTCACACACGCACACACAGCCAGACTCACGGACAAAAGGTGATCTCAGAAGCCTATTGTTTTCATAAATGAAAATAGACTAAAAACCAACTTGCATTTCCTACCAGATAGAAAATTTCATTTCACAGGGAGACTATTCGTAAAATCGATTGTTATATAGATTTTACGATTTGTTATATCGATTTCGCGAATGGTCTCACTTCGAGACGATAGCACTTCATCGGGGGTCCGATTCGTCTCGTACTGAGCCGATAGCACTACGAGGGTTAACAACATTGAAAATAAGATATGGATTATTTATTTGTAGGGGCTGGTCACTAAAGCTGTACCTCTAAAAAATATTTGTCGATCAAAGAACGTTAATAGTGGAAAGTATCGATTTTCCATCATATGGTCATACAAATCCAATTCTTTGAACGCAAAATGTTAACCCGAGACAATAAACAGGATGGGTAGAGTATAACTGAGCAGACGAGAACGTATGATTCCCCTGGTAAGGAAGTGCCGAATATCGTGAAACACGTTTGGTAGAATCTGTGTGGTTTAGCAAAAAAAAAGCATTTTCTTCACTGCATTTAAACATGTCTAGCAGGCTTATCGTTCGTTCTATAGACCTCGTGTTTGCTTTTTAGGCTGTGTAGTATAACAACACAGAGCAATTACGAAAATTAGTGATATGGTAGAAACCTGTAGGGAGTATCATGTGCCCAGAGGAAAATAAAACTGACCTTAAATTTCAAGGTGGCGGCCGGGCGTAATATTAAAACGTAATAGTGATTTATTCAGTATGTAATTGCTCAATTGAAATGGAAGTTGGCAAGAAAGAAATACCAAACAAGGAACGTTGCTGAAATAAGCCATAGGGATATTACTCTGAATACAATGCGATTCAGCCATATTGAAAGTATAGAATATGATGATGAATAACTCATAGCACCTTTATGATACAACAACCAAATTTAGTAGTAATGTATAACCTTGTAATTGATTTGCTATGAAGAAGTGAAAAGAACAGCGATTTTAAAGATTGAAGATTGCGGCTCCGCCAATCAGCACAAATACACTATTATACAGTTATTACACTGGCTATTACAACCATTACGGCTATTACACCGAAAGTTTACGTAGACTATTACGACTATTACACAGTCGATTACGCTACCACCGCAATTGTACTACAGCATTTATTACTCTATTACGCAAGTAATTTATATTGATTGCCATTTCAATTATCTATTTTTATTGTCATGTCGGAAACATACAAATGTACAGTTACTATACATATCAGAGTAAAATTGTCTATTTATATTGCACGTGCCCAATTCTGGGCAACATCCAAGGCGCTAAGAGTGGCTTGCAGGGGATCTTCCTCTGCTCAAGATGAAGAGCACAGAGGTCAATGAAGCATGTGTTTTGTGGTTTGCTCCTGTCCACATTCGCAAGACGTGTCACTTGTACTGAGGCTCCATCTCCTCTGACTGTCTCGGGATCTTCCAACTCCTGATCGTAACCTGTTCAGGGACTTCCTCACCAACCCGCTTTCGTTGTGTCCGGTAGTTCTACAGTTTCGCGCATACAACCGCAGGGGTGAGGGGTCGTCTTCTTCCATAAATCCAGCAATTATCTATTAATTAATACGGCCATTTTCTTACATTTTCTTATAGTTGAGTGTGCATCGGACATCTTGAAATTATAAAATAATAATAATAATGTTATTGGTTTTACGTGCCTTTTCAACTACTGCAGCGTTTAGAAACTCGGGGTGCCGGAATTTTGCCCCGAAGGGGATCTTTCACGTGCCAGTAAATCTACTGACACGACTCCCTCGCATTTGCGCACCCTCACATGCCAACTGGCTGCGCCAGGATTCGATCCTGCAATCTTGGGCTTAGCAAGTGAGAAAATTACCGCTGAGCCACGCAGACAGCCAATTATAAAATGCGCTAACAAACAATTCTATATATTTCTGAAACACCATGTCTCAAATTAGTTGTCTATTAATGTAGGACCGTATAATTATGGGCTTTGTGTACCATGTGAAAAAGAACACCCCCACCATATATTCAAGATGGTGGCTGAGCATACTTTTAAAACTTCAAAATACACAACTCATTATCAAATTTCGCAATTAACTCGAAACTTCGTAAGAGCGGAGACACTGATAAGATACCTTGCTTGCATTAGTCATATGATTATCACGCTGCATATAGCAGGTTGCCGCCTTCTTGAATATGTACGATATTAATATCAACAATCCCCTATTTATTACAGTTACAGTGACGAAACGCAGCAAATATGTAGTCTCGCGTAAAAGGCTTTCTCTGCAGAAGACGCAAGATAAACGATTCGATATATTCAAGATGGTGGATAGGCGTACTTTTCCAATGTTTCAATAAGTTCCTCCGGATGAAAGAGCAGAATTACAATGAACATAGTTGACGGGAAGTCTTATGTAGGATACAACACTTACATTAATGCTTGAGCGTGTGCAAATGCGAAGGAGCTGAGTCAATAGATTTACTGGTACGTTAAATATCCCCTTCGAGGCAAAAATTCTCCTAAACAAAATAATTTCGTAGAGAAAGAATGCACATGGTTTAATGAATACAGGCAGTTCCTGTTAATTTGGGTGAGGCAGTTGTTGTCCTCCATACAACATCAAGCAGGGTCATTTTATCCCGGCCCGGGTAGCAATTAGCTTTACCCTCTAGGGACCTGTCGTTCTTGAAGCCTTTACTGCTTTTGCTCCTCCTGCCAAGGTTTTTCTTTCATTAACGTTTGAGAGCACAGTTCCTGGCCAGCCAAGCAGCGGATTATATCACTTGCGTGGCGTACCGGCGGTGTTTCTCCGTCTTAATAGCTGCTCTGTACACTAGAATGCGGCATCCTCTCACATGCTTATTTTCAATCCACGAGTCTTAGACTTGAGCTACCGGGTGAGTTAGCCGTGGTGGTTACGGCATGACTAATGGCAGTCGCTCACATCCGGGAGGCGAGGAGGTTCGAATCCCCCCGCCGGCAACCTTGAAGATGGTCTTCTGTGGTTTCCCATCTTCCTTCCAGGCAAATGCCGGGGTTGGTCCCTCACTATAGGCCACAGCCGCTACCTTCCAACTCGTCGCCCTTCCCTTCCAACTTTCCTCTCCAACGGTACTTGTAGCTCACCCATTGGGTGTCCGTCTCGAAGCAGCTACAAAACTGGCGAGCCGAACATGTCCTCAGACACTCCCGGCACTAAAAGCCATACGCTTAAAAAAAAAAAAGACTTGAGCTTTAGCTTTTAGTTTTATCTTTAGACAGGTCTGATGCAGCACTCCTTCCTCCCTATCCTGAGCTAAATGATTCATCTCTACATAACGACTAAAACATACATCCAGGGTAATCTGTTTATTATAACCTAGCCTTGGCCTTCATTTTCCTTCCTCACCTACGTTTACCTTCCCTGGACGGCTTAGTGTCATCAGCGCTTGCCAAAAACATTTCTCCTCCACCACTCGCCTTTATACTTCTTCATTATTATTTTATCCATCCGTCTAATTTTCTTAATTATCCTTTAACTGAAGCCCTGCGCGGTTGTGGATAATGTTTGCATGGCTGTGCGGATAGCGGATAGCTTGCAGATAATATTTGGAGAAAATTTGCAGATAGTTTTTAGCCATCTTTTCACATTTTGCAAAAATGAAGAAAAAGTAGACTTATGAGATCGATCCGGGAAAATGTGTGTCAGTCTGTCGATATTTTCCCCCCCTAATATCAATATATCAGAAAGTATGCAAGCCAACATCTCTATACTTTGCACACGTATAGCACCTGATATCCTAGATTTATTTGGAGCAATTAATATAAGTCAGTGCTGCCAACATGATTCTATGCTTGCTGATAGGTCCAATTTTAAAATACATGTAACTTCTATACTAACAAATGGATTTCATCCAAAATTGGCACAACAAGATATCATAATATTTCCGATTATTTCTAACCAGCACACGCATGACATTGTTGCCAACATGCTTTTACGCGTGCTGATAGATCCAATGTCTAACTGCATGTAACGTCCATTGGACTTCAACCAAATTTTGTATTCTATACCTTAAGAGATGGAACTAAGACTATATTCAGTCACCTGGGCTGCCAAGTGTAGTGCTCTATTAGGCTACATTATACCAGGAATATTTCGAACTAATTAGACATTTCGATATTACCAACTTAATTTCGTCATTATTCTGTAGATATACTGTAGATTAATCATTGCCATGAAAAGTAGGCTCTTTAGTTCGTCACGGAACTTCTTGTTAGAATACAATCCTAACTTTAAATACTAGGAACCAGATGTTCCATTATGTTTTTTCAAGACAAACGTAAAATGATGATTTAAGCTAATCTCATTCAAATTATGTCAGTAAGCATAATCAACACTCCGAACTGGCAAGGGTTGCAATTCTGGCTGTATAACATTCATTTTAAACATAGCAAATGCCATACAGAGCTCAAGGGAACGACTTTTTCCTCAAATGTCAAAATATGTTGCTTTAGTAACTTATGCTTTATCTATATAAAAATATTATTGTCATTCCAGTAGATTTGAATAACAAACATGGGAATACGGAAAATGTCGTGCATTTGCGGATAACAGATGTGCTGATGCGGGGCGAATACGGATAACAGTTGTGCGGATTCGGGGCGGATGCAGATAATTGTTTATCCGCGCAGGGCAACAGTCCAAATTTCACTTCCATAGAGCACCACGCTCCAGACAAAAGCTTCTAAAAATGACTATCTTATACCTAAATCTATGATATAGACAGTTTAATTTTTTTTTTTTTTTTGTAGAAAAACCTTCCTTGCCTTTGCTAACATCCTTTCTGATGGTCCCTTTGCTTCGTCGATCGCTTCTTCCCAAGTAGCAAAAGTCTCCTACTTCCCTTAGCTTTTCACCTGCCAATGATTTCTTCCGGTCTCATTCTATTATTTTTGGTTTACTTTTAATGTCTTTCATCATGAACATTTCCTCAACCGCATGGTACTATACCCTAAATGAGTTCAAAATGATGCTAAAAGAAGAAATAATATACATATGGAGCTCATATTCCAGGAATGAAGTTTCAGCATGTTCAGGAACTAAGTTCCAAATATTTCCTACCTAGCTGCTAGATGAATAACCCCTAAGTCGTATCCAGGTATTAGAAGCCCTTTTTCAGTGTTGCACAGTATCTTTCATAGAATGACTTTCAGTCAGTTGTCACCAGTGTGTCCAATTAAATTCGGCGAGAAGTACAAATATTTTGGACACCCTAATCTGAAATAAATATTACATGAATTATCCCGTATATAACACACTTGTTGTGCAAAAAATGGGTCATACGTAATAGGATGACATGTTTCGACTGTCATGTGATCATCATCAGATCCTGTTCACAAAGCCTTAAATTAAGTTTGGCGGATTTCTTTTACACTTATTTACAATTGAAGGGTTCATTCTAAAAACCAGACAAAACAAAAATTGACTTTTTGAGATAAATAAGGCTTCTTCCTCCTCAAGGCCAGATACTATTGGTTTCTCCAGAAAATCAGGCAGGTCAGGTTATATACAAGTATGAAATATTGCGGATTCTACAAAAATAAGACAAGTGCAATGCTCTTCCAGTTTTTTAAAGATAATTAATCACCTGAAATGTTTAGCAATCAATAATGATTTGTACTTTGTTAGGATTTACATAATAAATAATCACATTTGAGGATTAAAATATTTTTCATTTTTGTATTGAACTAAGATTTCGGCGACGACCAGACTAGTCCATAGTTATTTTTAAGTGCTCTCAACTCCTCTTCTTCTACTTACCGTTTTCCGACAGGTGCAGGGTCCGCTGTCCGGTTCTTGGCTCGCCACTTGTGACGATCGCGAGCATCATAAGGTGTTAGGCTGAGCACCTTCATATCGGCATTTATCGTATCATGCCAGCGCTGTTTCGGTCTCCCACGTGGTCGTTGCCCATTGATTTCCAAGCACAGGGTAGAATTGGCTACTGTTCTGGGTGCAGCACGTAGGACGTGACCGTACCATTGGAGACGTTTTTGCCGAGCCTTCTTAGTGATGGGTGCAATGCCCATTTGCTGGCGAATTATGTCGTTTCTTACATGGTCCAGGAGTGCGATGCCCATTCACCAACGGAGCATACGCATTTCCATGCTGTGTAGTTGGCGCTCTGTAGCTCTGTCAGTTGGTCGACATTCAGCGCCATACAAAGCAACAGACGTACTATCATGCGATATATTTTGGATTTCAGATGTAGTGGCATCCTTCTGTCGCAGAGTACTCCTGTAACTTCCCTCCATCGCATCCAAGCTGCGTTTATCCTGCTTCGCGTATCATCATCTATCTCACCATCAGATTGTAAGTGAGATCCTAGATACCTGAAGCTTACGGTCTTAACTAATGTCTCTCCGTCAACTTGAATGGAGCCGTTGCTTGTGATGGTTTCAAGGTATTCGGTCTTCTTCTTATTCAGTCTGAGACCGTATTGTGAAATACGGCTGTTCCAAACTTCAACTTGATGCTGCAGTCCTCCTCTCAACTATCCACGTAAAAATATATCTCCTTTGAGTGCAATGTAAAACTGTTAGTGAGACAACAGTAGGTCTAAAAGCAATTTGTATTTCATTCAGCACAAATGAAGCTATACTGTTTTTTGAGTTTCTGAACAATTTCATGTTTGGACTAGTCTGGTTCTTGGAACGAACCCTTCAATTCTTCTTCTTCTTCTTCTTCTTCTTATTTTCGTTTGGGCCTACTGAGGACCACGGGGCTCGTTTTGACTTCTTGTAAAGAATTTATGTTTCTTCTAAGTCCAGGCAGCTTTCATCTTCTGGCTGTGTGTCTGCTTTCTTTCCTGTATCCACTTCGGTCTGGTAGTCCCTGTACTCTTCCTGCTGATGAGAAGCACTGGAAAGACAACATGTTGAATCATCTGTCGGAATTGTGATCGATCCTGTATGTTTTTTGATGAAATTCCAAGTTGCTCTAGGTCTGACTTCACTGTGGTGATCCATTTGTTTTTGGACGCTTTCCCTCTTCCTGTCGTGGCGAAGATCTGGCTGGTAAGTCTATCTGGACCCATGCGTGTCAGATGTCCGTAGAAATCTAATCATCTCTTCCTCATGGATGTGACGATATCTTCTTGATGATCATAGAGCTCATTGTTGTGCCTGATCCTGTAAGTACCACCATCTTCCCTTATTGGTCCTAAAATCCTTCTAAGTATTTTCCGTTCCTTGAGCTCTAGTTTCCTCAGTGGGCCTTTCCGGTTCATCAGGAGACACTCAGAGGTATATAGAACGGAGTTGTAATGTAGAAGTTTAAGGTTCTTAGAGAGGCACTTGGATGTGTAGATGCTCTTACAGGAGTGGTAGACCCTTTCCAGTTTCGTGCATCTAGTGTCTATTGCTAAGGTCTCACTCTCGTTTGCTGGAATCCACTCCCCTTGGTACTTCACTGCAGGAACATTTTGAATTGCGGTGTCTTTCACAAGAATAGTAGATGGGGCTCCCTTTATATTTGTCATGAACGCTGTTTTTTTTTGTCTAACTCCTGTTTGGATAGAGAAGCTGTCTGAGAGCTCACCTCTGAACTTGACTTTGGAGGTCGTAGTCTTCAGTGTAGCCTGGATTAGTCTGGTGGTCTTCGCATCCAGTCCAAATTCCCATGGAGTGGAGAAGAGGGTCTGTCTGTCTATTGAATAATAAGCCTTCTGGAAATCCACTAGTATGACTACCCATCGATGTCCGCCGCAAATCATGTACCTTAAGATTGTCTTGAGGTCTTGTATTTGCCCTATGCATGATCTATTTGCACGAAAACCGGCCTGATATTCACCCATCAATTATTATTAAATTACACATTTTTTTATAACTTGTGTAATGTGTCGATCTTATTTACAGATATTATTGCTCAGTTGGTCTATAGTGGCGGTTTGGGTGGTGCAGTTGGTAGCATCCTTAGCTTATATGCCCGAGATCGAGGGTTCAAACCCGGCTGAAGTCGTCGGATTTTTAAGGGCGTTAAAAATCCCTCAGTATGCCCTCCGTTTGTGGGGAAGTAAAACCGGTGGACCCATGTCATAGATGTATGGCATGCAAAAGAACATTCCACGAACTAAAATTGTGCGAAGCTAAAAATTTTAGGTGAGATTTGATTAACGCTCTGTTAAGTTCCAACGTTCAGTGCTAGGTGCCGGCTGTGATGGCATCTAGTAGCCAAGTTCAGAGCTGGGTGTCGTTGACGGCAGCATCTGGTAGCAAAAGTAGGAACTACTTTAAGTTGGCCGTCTGCAAACCTTACATAAATTACAGATAATGCACACTAATGCAGCCATCTCAATTAAGACCGGTTATCAGACAGATTCTCCACAAACCCAAAGTACACGGGGCTACATGACCGCGTTGTTGCAGCCCCTATACCACCAACCGACTTGGTCTAAATCATCTCTATAATTGTTACGTTATTATTAACATTGTTTATGTGGTTATGTCAACACTGCGATCTGTCAACTTATTACTGTAACAGACTTTAAATATGAATGTTGTCGACACTATTTAGTTAATGTCAGTTTCTATTCACGTTCCTAATTAACAGATTGTCTATTATAATGTGGTTAGTTTAAGCCGGCAATGATGTCGGGGTAGCACGCCTGCCTCTCACCCGGAGGCCCCGGGTTCGATTCCCGGCCCTGTCAGGGATTTTAGAAACTGACGTGAGGGCTGGAACGGGGTGCACTCAGCCTCGTTAAGACAATTCAGTAGCTGTCTGACAGTGAGGCAGCACCACGGTCACGAAAACCAAGATTAACATCCGAGGGGATCTGATGCACTGACCACGCGTTACCCCAATATCTGGAGGCTTAATGGCTGGGTAGCGGTCGCTTGGTAGGCCTAGGCCCTTCATGGGCTGCAGTTTCAGGGGTAAAAAAGAACAATATTGTTAGTTTAATATACAACTACTACATAGACTAGAGTTGAAAAAGGTTATATAAACTTGGCTGGTATTTGAATTAGGTCCGTTTCCCCTGATACTCTCAGTGGACTCCCTAAATTGGGAAAAACTGCCTCCAGCAGGGACATTCTATGGGTGTTTTACACATTATCAGAAACAGTCACCCAGATGGAAAAGATTATAAGGCATAAATTAGTTTCTACACTGAATTAAAATGTATACCTATGAATAGGGAAATAAATAATGATCCACCTTACAGTCAATAATACTATTTTACCTAGTAACTAATTATAATATAATAGCAGTTTCGGTTATCTTGTAAACTTCTTCAGTTATAGTATCAAGAAGTTCCGTGACGAACTAAATAGCCTACTTTTCTTAAGATTAAGATTTATGTCAATGATTAATCTATATGGACCTATCTAGAATAATGTCAAAATTAAGTTGGTAATGTCGAAATATACCTGGTATAATGTAGCCAAGTAGAGCACTACAGTTGGCAGCCCCGGTGACTGAATTCATATTCTTACTTCCATCCCTTAAGGTACAGAATACAAAATTTGGTTGAAATGCAATGGATAGCATGGACGTTACACGCAGTTAGACATTCGATATTATCAGCGCGAGTAAAATCATGTTGGCAACAATGCCATGCATGTATTGGACAGAACTAATCTGAAATATTATGATCTATTGATGTGCCAATTTTGGATGAAATCCATTTGTTGGTATAGAAGTTACATGTATTTTAAAATTGGTCTTATCAGCAGGCTTAGAATCATGTTGGCAGCACTGACGTATATTCGTTACTCCAAATTAATCTAGAATGACAGGTACTATACGTGTGTAAAGTTTAGAGCTGTTGGCTTGCATACTTTGTGATATATTGATATTAGTGTAAAAAAATAGAGTCAGCATTTATTAACAGTTGGCCACCCTGGTTGCTCTTAAGAATACGCATAGTCATATCTGTTATGCTACACATAGCACATACAAAATTTGGTTGAAATCCAAGTGATTCTATAGAAGTTACATATATTTAAAAATTGGTCCTATCAGCAGGCTTAGAATCATGTGTGTAGCACTGACGTATGTTAGTTACTCCAAATTAATCTAAAATGTCAGGTACTATACGTGTGCATAGTTTAAAGCTGTCGGCTTGCTTACTTTCTAATATATTGATATTTGGATAAAACATTTATTGACAGTTGGCAGCCCTGATGGCTCTTAAGAATACGCTCAGTCATATTTATTTATGTACACATAGTACATACGCAATTTGGTTGGAATTCAATTGACAGTGTGGAAGTTTTATGCATTTAAAATTGGACCTAATCATTTTGGCAACACTGCCATGTATGGCGGCTTCCTGAAAATTAAACAGATATAATATTGTCTAAATGTGTACTGGTGTAATTTTGGAATAGCTCCCATGCATACCTTCCAAGATATGCAACATGGAGCTCACATTTCAAGTGCGGTTTCTCAGCAGTTGGTAGCACTGACATCATTTTAAAATATGGGCATGAGATATTCAGGTATATATCTTTACTCATACCACATTTGATTTCGATTGCAGCAGCCGTTGAGGAGTTCATAGGGGGGGACACACGCAGACAGACCTACATTTTCCCGGATCGACCTCATAAGTCTACTTATTCCTTATTTTCGCAAAATGTGGAAAGTAGACTAACAAAGATGAACGTTTGAAATAGAATATTCACTATAAAAATAAATTCTCAAGTCGTCGTAGACTAATCTTCAAAAATATTAAAAATTCTGTTTAAAATACTGTTAATCGTAATCGAAAATATTGTCTAATTTGAAGAAATCGTTAAAAATATCGAAAAACATAATTTACAATTCCTTCAAACATTCAGGTCTGTAAAAATTATTGAAGTAGTAATGAAAATTTTAAAAAACGTTTACAAATTTTGCTTTTTTTTTGGGGGGGGGGGGGTCCAAAATATATAAATTTGCTTTTATGGAGTAGAAAAAAAAGGTAGTGAAAAGACGTTCCTTATGTTTTCAAATGTTATTATCTGGAATTAAATTAAAACATGGTTATTTTGAATAACATGCAAAAATCCACTTTTGATTGTAAAAGAAATAGTGAAATAAAGATAAATCAATGCGTGGCTTACCATAAACTAAGTTGCTCGTTATGATTTCAATCATTTTCACCTTCTTCGAACCGACAGTAGTGACTACGCTGAAAAAAGCGCAGCGTTAGGTCATGGGGCCAAGCTCTCTGCTGACTCGGTAGACGCGTGGGTTCGAGCCACACGGTCGGCTGTCCTTGAAATGGATTTCCGTGGTTTCCCATTTTCAACACCAGGCAAATGCGACAGTACCTTCTGACAGGCCACGGCCGCTTCCTTCCACATCCTTGCCCAGTTTCATTCATCTTCCTCTCTCATTCCGACGCGCAGGTCGCCAACGGGCGTCAACTAGAAAGACCTGCACTCGGCCTCTCAAGAGGCTACACGAAAAAAAAAAAAAAAAAAAACTTCTTGGGAAAGGATCAAATTGATGTGGCTGTAGAAACTTATTGAAATGTCCCCATCAATACATTCTACACTGAAGATAGTAACAATTCACTTAACTTTTACCTAACTCCCAAAATTAGCGTTCTAAGTGAATGATAGTACGGGAGGCACCGTCATATATGAGTATAATACAGTTTTAGGAGCGGATATCTTGAGATCGGCTTATTTAGCGAATATATTCTGGTAGACAAAATTGTAGAGTAAAATCTCTTCTTAATAAATTATGCATGTTTTTAGAATTTGCGTGGAAGAGGCTGATGTTTAGTAACTAATAATTTCCTGGTTTCAGGTGTTTGATGCTACAGTAATTGAAACCACGTTACAATATTATTCACCCTTCATACTGCACTAACATTTTATGCGTTCTGGAATTTTAAGATATGGTACAATCGCGCTAGTGCGTGTTATATGGTGTTTCACAACCATTGTTCCGACCCACACGTTCCGTGGCAAGCCGGAATTCAAATTACTGACTTCATTGAAGAAACTTAATTGCAAATCAGTTATTTGAATTAAAAGTTAAAAGATATTCTGGTACGTTATAGTACTTTCCAAAATGTCTTAGACAACCTTGGCTAACTTAAATGATTTGAAAATTTAAAAGAAATTCGTGCACATTTAGCCACTTTCGAAAATATCTTAGTAAACGTGGCTTACTTTCATGAACGAAAAGTTTAAAAATATTCCGGTACGTTGGAGCATTTCGCAAAATATCTTAGAAAACGTGGCTTACATGCTTGAAAGAAACGTTTAAAGATTTTCCGGTACATTGGAGTATTTTGCAAAATATCTCAAGAAAAGTGACTTACTTCCGTGTATGAAAATTCTAAAGATATTCGGGTATGTTGGAACACTTAGAAAAAGATCATAGAAAACGTGGCTTAATTTCATGAATGAAAAGTTCAAAAATATTCGGGTATGTTGGAACAGTTTGCAAGAACATTTTAGAAAACTTGGCTTACTTTGATGAGTGCAAAGTTTAAAGATATTCCGGTACGTTGGAGCATTTTGCAAAATAACTTAGGAAATGTCGCTCACATTTATGAATGAAAAGTTAAAAGACATTCTGATACGTTTGAACGCTTTGCAAAGTATTTTAGGAAACGTTGCTTACTTGAATGAATGAAAAGTTAAAAGATATTCCGGTGCGTTGGCGCACTTTGCAAAATATCGTGTGTTTGTGACACTTTCTAAATGATCTTCGAAACCGTGCACAGCAGTGTGATATCTCGTTTCCATCCAGTGAGGGAGCAATGAAACAATTGAAATTCAGAGCCTGCAAAGTTACTTAACTTAGTAACTCATTCATTATTAACACTCGATCGGTAGGCGACTCACGCACGCTTGGTAATGCTCTTCTCGCTTCCCGGGCACACGCGTGCGCGAAACGTGCGAACGAATGGCGACTTGGCAATGACGCGTGAACCAATGGTGGCTGTACAAAGCCACGCTTGACTGGACCAGTCATTGGTCTGTATGGATTTATAGTTTCATCTCATCCAACTTACAGCGAATTAATGTAATAAATTTAATTTATCGGTTAAGTTCAAGCACAATTAGAGGGATTTAGTAGTCATTAGTAATATTTCCAAAGCAAAGCCAACTCCGCACAGGCCATGGAGGCCCTGGGAGTAGTGGAAGGTAGAGACTTCCACTTTCTGTGACATCGGCACTAGATGGGATGGAGTTGTCAGCTCAATGCCCGGCCGTCTTTGCTCCCAGGAATTACCCTGGTACTCATTTCTGGTGTAGGCTGAGTGAACTCCAGGGCTATTTGCGTTACTGAAAGAGGTAGTTTTGTTTCTAAAATCCACTACCTGGGTGGGGATCGAACCCACTCCCTTTCAGTTAGAGGCTCAACGGCTCTACCGACTGCATCACGCAGCTCCCAGTAATATTACCAACATGGCAAATTTAAGAGAGCACATCTCTGCCTGATTTCAAGAAATATGATTTTCTTTTAAATTGGATGTTCATTTTTGGTGTTGTGTAATTCAGTGAAATTATTATTACTGATTCATTATTTTCCCTTTTCTTCCTTTCAAATTCTGGCTTTTCTACCATCGCTTCAGGGGCGTATTAGAGTTCTATTTGCAGGGACGGGGAGGAGAGAGAGACAGAGGGGGGGGGGGGGGGGAGTCGGGGGTATGGAACAGTCCCCAAAGAACAGGGATCCAGTGTTCCTCCCCGGGAAACGTTTGTAAAATTTAGTGCAAAATGATGAGTTTTAAGGCTATCTGACATCACTTTTTCAACCAATTTCTTGTGATGTTTCATGTTATTATTTATTCAACTTGCACTGACCTCATACAGCACATAGGAACAAAGGGGGAAGTAAGGAAAATCCAGTTTCGTCCAATTAACACCCGGGTTCAGTCGACCACAACTGGTGCTAGAGTGAACACGAAACTGCTCGAAGTTCCAGCCAGGAAGACAACCAGATAAGTATCAGCCTGTATTATTACAGTACAACCATAGTTGATTTTTTACAACCATATAATCACCCCAAACAGACAAACTCCGGATTTCTACCACCATTTTAGAATTTCACCTAACATTAGATATACTACACCGACAGTTGCATTACAAATAAGTTACTGCAACTAAATAATTGCACATATTGTAAATATTTTTCACCTGTATTCTCAAACATAGATGGTATAGCCTAAGTGTATGGATCTGATGATGATCGCTTGACGATCGAAACTGGTCATCCTAGTGTATTAGTTAATCTCATGTAATTTATTTCAGGATTAGGGCATAACCCAGCTCTCTTTGGGTACATTCGTGTTGACCGACTGAAAAGCACCAAACATTTGTTTACACTGAAAAATGGCTTCAAACCCCACAATGTTACTTTTTATTAATACACTCATATTGAGATAGAAATAATGATTATTACTGTTTTGATTCTGGGCACAAGACCTCGCTGTTGAAACCTCAATAACTAACTGTTTTGATTTGTGACTTACACTCGTATAATATTAAGTCAAGGTTTCTTGAAGCATGACCAAATTAGTTTATAAATTTGTTGGTGTCTTGTATGTCTCTCTGAATAGATAACAATGCTAGACCGTTCAGTCTGTTTTCAGAAGTAGAATTCCTTTAGTATGTTTTCAACCTACTCAAACTCGGAAAACTCCGTTCAGCGATAGCTACAGAGTCATGCCAAACTGCCAAAAGTTTGACAAGGGTAGGCTATACACGTTAGGGAATAAGCTTTTGTCATACACTTCAAGGGCACGTGTTGCTGTTCTTGGTAGGTTCTTAAGAGCGAAGGCACTGGAGAGTAGTATGAGGTTATTATTACACATACGAGACCAGAGCAAACTGATTGTCACACTGTTTATATCGCGCTATCGTCACCTCGCTTTGCAACGTTGCAATATGTTGCTGAGTAACCATAGTACATGGTAAAGTATATAAGTGAAAATCCACAGCCTGCTTCCAGTCTCCGACCGGGTCAGGAATGGAATGAATGAAGCCCCCATCTAGCGGCGAGGATATGAACTGTGCCGGCTGCCGAAGCCTATCGTTCTCCTCTGGGGCATTGATTAAATGAATGACAGATGAAATGAAATGATAATGGAGAGTGTTCTGGAATGAAATTGTGACAGGGAAAACCGGAGTACCCGGAGAGAAACCTGTCTGCCTCCGTTTTGTCCAGCACAAATCTCACATGGAGTGACCGGGATTTGAACCACGGACCCAGCGGTGAGAGGCCGGCGTGCTGCCGCCTTAGCCACGGAGGCTCGGTAAGTAAATATTGAGGTATATAAACTAATTCGCTTAAATATTTCATAGAAGCATACGATTTGAATTTTTCAACCTTTTAAACAATAATCAACACCACTCCTTACCAGGACATTTTTCACGAACAAGTGACGGTCAGGCAAAACAACGAAGTGTCAGTAAAGCATAGAGGCAGACACTCACCAATCCCGAGCATAAACTAGAACACACGTCCTGATACACATGTACATATTTAATAGAGACAGAGTTATGCCGCACGTCACTTGTGTCACAGTATTTTAATTAATCTTAAATTTACACACAGTGTTCGTTAATTTTATTTACAAAATACATTTGTCCACCAAACTGTGACAGTTCCGGAGTTAAATGTAGTCCCCTTCCGGTCTCTCTAGGCCTACCAGTCCATTCCACTGACAGATGGATGGAGCTTCCCCGTCTCATTTCATTACCGAAATTGCGTGAACTCATTGTTTGGAAATTTATCGACCCTTCTGATAAATACGTGATTGATTTACTTGGTACAAATAGCGATAAATATTGCTCCAATAAATCTGTGACAGACGGAACGATTAACGTCGGTCGGGAACCGCCTGATTTTTTTTTAATGGATCCTGCAGTGACAAATGGAACCATTTATCGACAGCAATGTACACAATAAAAAATAAGTTAGACTTGCATGATGTATTCACCTGAATAAAATTCCTTTGCTTAAGAATGCGGCCAAGATACAATTGGAGCATGGTATATTGGCTTTCGCGGCCTAGAAATTAAATCTCAGTAATTTTTCTCGGTATAGGCCTATGCCGTGTCTTGTGCGGTTATCACTTAGAAACACCGAGATAGGCTCATCAGCGGGCTCCTGGTGTCCCTGCCTGGACCCCCACAGGAGTAGCGAACTGTGCACTACCTCCCTTCTTATGAAGTGCACCTGCACTTCTTTAGTGCGAGAGCTAAATGCTCAAGCAGCCTCCCTATAAAGGCTTCCAAAAAGAAGGTTTATAGGCTTTCATGGATACCAAGAGCTTGCTGATGAGCCTATCTTGGTGTTTCTAGCCGAAATCCCGCACAAGACACGACATTAACATAAAAAAAAATGCTGAGTTTTAAAATTGGAGCAGATATGATAATAATAATAATAATAATAATATATCTCGGTGAGGTAATCCTACAAACTGGACTGGAACAAGAGGCCATCAATGGCAGGTTCTGAAAACCACACCAGGTGCTCCATCCGACGCAAAACATCTATAATAAGAATGGTGCTAAGCTTAAGCACTACTAGTTGAAACCCGTCAAAACATGACGGACAATGAACAAAATATTTACTGAAGAGGTTTGCTATATAAGTTACATTCATAATACAATTACTTTTTGTCACTATTGCAAATTTAAGGGCGTCAAAAGATTGCACTCTCGACATTGCAACAAACTGCTGGCACAAATGGCAAATGGAATGACCGGGATTTGAACCACGGACCCAGTGGTGAGAGGCTCGTGTGCTGCCGACTAGACTTCTCCAAGAGATAAAGTAGGGTATGAAAATGATATATTGTCGAAATGGAAGCGAAAAGGAAAAGTCGTGCATAATTAATGAATCTTCCCCTCCTTTATAATTCTTATAAATAACTAGCTGAAGTACCCGTGCTTCGCTACGCGTCATAAATAAATTAAAATGTGAAGGTGACAGTTAAAACAGGGGATGGGCGAGATGCTGCGCAGAGGGATATTAAGGATGGAACATTTTGTCCAACTACACCGCTCGGCGTTGACCGTGTTTTATAGCACAAATTTAGGTTTTTCTCGCTAACCGTTGGAGATACCTTTCGGATAGAAAATGTAATTTTAAACCTCGTATATGCCATCAAAAGTTTGCTATTTCTTAGCGTTCTCTTTTTATTTGAAATGGAAATATGAAAGTTTGAAACCAAAGGGTGTAGTGACGTCACTAAAATGGTCGCCATCTTTAAATAGTGCAAATTATTGAAATCAAAAGTAACCTATATGTTAACCAGGTAAATCAGCTACTTCCATGTAAAATTCATGTAAATCGGACCAGTGGTACTTGCGTGATTGAGTAATACACACACACCATCTCATTTTTAGCCTCGCTTCGCTCGCGTCATAGTCGTGTCATATTGTTATTGAATGAAATGCAGGTTTAACCCCGTTAACACCCCTTTAGAACCTGAATATCCAAAAATCCCTCCTTAGTAGACATTTTCGACACACAACAAACATATCCCCAAAATATCATTCTTCTAACTTTAATAGTTTTGGTTGGTCGATGAGAGTGAACATCCAAAAATCCTTCCTTAGTGGACGTTTTTCTTCCAGAATTTCACCCCTCCCCATAGGCCCCTTAAATTGTATTTATGAAAAAACGGTCGAACACCTATTTATTTTATATATTTATTTATTTATTTATTTATTTATTTATTTACTTATTTACAAGCTGTACCCGGCATGCGTTGCAATGCCAATCAAAGAAAGTGTTGGCGTTGAAATTCTGTTTCTTGAAGTGCTTTTGGATACACAACATGTTAACTGCCTCTAAGCTATCGTAAAATGGATTTGCTAATTTAGAACCATTCGTGGGAGCATGCACAACAACTTTCAAAAGTTTCATCGCTGTCACTCATTTGTTGAATCTACTCGTACGCTACCTATTGTGAAATGGATTTACTAAGTCGAAACCCTTCCCTGGCGTGTACAGAATAACTCATCAATGATTCATCGCAATCGGATGAATGGTATATGCACGTATAGGGATTTTTGTTTAAATGATTCGTGCGCTGTCACTCATTTGTTGAATCTACTCGTGCGCTACCTATTGAGAAATGTATTACGAAGTCGAAGCCCTTCCCTGGCGTGTACGCAATAACTCATCAAGGTTTCATCGCAATCGAAGAATGTTATTTGAACGCAATAGGGGATTTTGTTGAAACGCTTCGCGCGTCGTCACCCATGTGTTGCATCTACTCTTGCGCTACTTATTGTGAAATGGATTTACTAAGTCCCCTTCCCTGGCGGGTACACAATAACTGATCAATGTTTCATCGCAATCGGATGAATAGTATATGAACGCATACCTGATTTTGTTTAAACGATTCGCGCTCCGTCACTCATTTGTTGAATCTACTCGTGCGCTACCTACTGTAAAATGTATTTACTAAGTTAGAAACCGTCACGTAAGTGTCCACAACATCTCACCCAAGTTTCATCGCTATCGGACTAATGGGATATGAAGACATAGGGGACTGTATTGAAACGCTCCGCGTGTCGTCGTTCATTTGTCGAATCTACTCGTGTGCTACCTTCTGTGAAATGTATTTACTAAGCCAGAAACCTTCCTTGGAGTGTCCACCATATTTCACCCAAGTTTCACCGCTAACGGCAGAATGGTATATGACCTTATACGGGACTTTGTTGAAACGCTTCGCGCGTCGTCCCTCATTTGTTGAATCAACTTGTGCGCTGCATATTGTATAGTGGATTTACTAAGCCAGAAATTTTCCATGACGTGTACACAACATCTCACCCAAGTTTCATAGGTACGGACGAATGGTACATGAATCCATACGGGACTTGGTTGAAACGCTTCGCGTGTCGTCGCTCATTTGTTGATTCTACTCTTGCGCTACATATTGTAATATGGATATACTCAGCCAGAAACCTTCCCTGGAGTGTACACAACATCTCACCCAAGTTTCATCGCAATCGGATGAATGGTATGTGAACGTATACGTTGTCGAAACGCTTCGCGCGTAGTCACTCATTTGTTGAATATAAACGTGCGCTTCGTATTGTAAAATGGATTCACTTAGCCAGAAACCTTTCCTGGAGTGTACACAACAATTCACCAAACATTTATCACTATCAGACGACTGGTATATGACTTTATACGGGACTTTGTTGATACGCTTCGCGTGTCATCGCTCATTTGTTGAATCTACCGGTGCGCTACCTATTGTAAAATGTATGTACTAAGCTAGAAACCTTCCCTGGAGTGTACACAACATCTCACCCAAGTTTCATCGCTATCGGATGAATGGTATATGAAATTATATGGCACTTTGTTGAAACGCTTCGCGCGCCGTTGCTCATGTGTTGATTCTACTCGTGCTCTACCTATTTTTAAAGGGATTTACTAAGCTAGAAACCTTCCCTGGAGTGCACACAAATTTTCAGCCTAGTTTCATCGCTATCGGACGAATGGTATATGAACGCAAACGCGACTTTGTTGAAATGCTTCGCGCGTCGTAGCCCATTTGTTGAATCTACTCGTGCGCTGCCTATTGTAAAGTGGATGTACTAAGCCAGAAAATTTCCCTGCAGTGTACACAACATTTTACGCAAGTTTCATAGCTATCGGACGAATGGTATTTGAATGCATACGGGACTTTGTTGAAACGCATTGCGTGTCGTCGCTCATTTGTTGAATCTACTCGTGCGCTATCTACTGTGAAATGTATTCACTAATTTTGAAACCTTCACGTAAGTGTACACAACATCTCACCCAAGTTTCATCGCTATCGGACGAATGGTATATGAACACATACGGGACTTTGTTGAAATGCTTCGCGCATCGTCGCTCATTTGTTGAATCTCCGCGTGCGCTACCTATTGTAAAATGGATTTACTAAGTCAGAAACCTTCCTTGGAATGTACTCAACATCTCACCCAAGTTTAATCGCAATCGGACGAATGGTATATGAACGCATAGGAGACATACATACAGACAAACTATCACGTTACATTGATTTTTATATATATAGACTACCGCATTCAAACGTAGTGGACATCCGCCATGCCTGTCGTGAACCACGATGATTCTGCGCATGCGCTAAGGCCAGGAATGTTGTATTTTTCCTTATTAATTAAAAATATATGGTAACATATTTGTTTATTTTAAAGACATTCTGCAAGTCTACATGCCAAGAACATTCATTGGGATGCCTTACGTAGCCAATCGGTTAAGTTATTTTCTCAATCTCGCGGTTACAAAAATCAACTAAGTGTTTTAAATATATAGAGACACGTTACTTTAACCGGAAGGGCTGTATTCTTCGGAGACTTTGTATACACTAGGACAAGTGGACAAATTATTAATACGATAACAAAGGATATTACCGAAGATTTTAGGCAACAGATGGGTTGATGGCCAGGTCCGATTGAAATTCAGTGAAGAACTATGCAACAATAAAACCAATAATATCATCCATCAGAAAGAAAAGATTGCTGTTAAATGGGCACATTATCCGTATATCTGATGACCGACTAAGAAAATCTGGAATTTCACAAAGCTAAAGGCAACGAAATGGTGATCGTTCCAAGACTAAGACAAAAGCCTGATGCAAATTCCTGAAACCAAAATCCACGACAGATATGAATTTCGACAAATTGTTAAAAACTACCAACATTTTAAAGTGGAATCTGAACCCAGGAGTCGGAGAGGGCCTCTACCAGAAGCATGAAAGAAGGCACTGATTAATGGACTCAAGGAATAATGGGAGATTGTCAAGGTTGGTAGAAGAACAAGATCTAGACACAAATGAAGTTGATTGTTAATATGCAGTCCATAGTAGCTCAATTGAACATAACAAATAGTTCCCTGTGACGAACTAAAGGGCCTACTTTAATTCAAATTATAGAGATCATATATCAACAGCTGGCAGACCTGGCGACTTTAAACTTATTCTCAGTTCCATCTCTTAAGGTCCACAATGCATATGCAACATTTGGTTGAGATGCAATAGATAGTATGCACGTTACATGTATTTAAATATTGAATTTATCAGCCTGCGTAAAATCATCAGGTTGGCGACACTGCCATAAATTGGATGCTCAAACATATTATGAAATATTGTGATCTATATATGTGCCAATTTTGAAAGAACATCATTTATTAGTATGGAAGTTACATGTGATTCAACATTAAACCTATCAGCTCGCGTAGAATCATGTTGGCAGAACTGTCGTATATCGATTACTGAAAATTAACCTACATTTGCAGGTAATATATGCATGCAACGTTTAGAACTGTTGGCCTGCATACTTTCTGACATATTGAGATTAGGATAAAAATGTATAGTACGCATTTCTCAACGGTTGGCAGCCTGTTGACACTAAAAAATGTATATTCATATCTGTTCTGGTGCGCAAATCACATACCAAATTTGGTTGAAATCCAATAGATACTATGGAAGGCACATGCATTTAAAGATTGGACCTATCAGCAGGCATAGAATCATGTTGGCAACACTCATGTGTGGTCTCCTGTAAATTAATCTGATGTAATATTATCTATAATTATGTGTGTCAATTTTGAAACGATTCCCATGCATATCTTCCGAGATATCCAACACGGACATCAATTTTCAACTGTGTTTTTTAGCAGTTGGTAACACTGACGTAATTTTCAAATATGGCCTTGCAGTATTCAAGCATATCTCTTTACTCATACCAAATTAGGTTTCGACAACTGCAGCCGTTTAGGAGTTGATAGGGGGGGATAAACAGACCGACAGACAGACAGACATACAGAAGGACAGGCAGAGAGACAGCCTTACCCGGATCGGTCTCATAAGTCTACTTTTTGCTCATTTTTACAAAATGTGAAAAGTAGGCTAAAAATATAATGTTATTGGGTTTACGTTCCTTAAAACTGCTGTGGCTTTTATAGACGCCCGGGTGCCGAAATGTTGCCCCAAGGGGATCATTTACAACTGGCACGTCTCACTGCACATTTAAGAGTTCTAAAATGTCAACTTACTGCGCCAGGATTCTGACCTGCAACATTGGGCATCAATACCGCTACGCCACATAGCCATTCTGGATATTAAAAGATTTAAATAGCAGCACAAAGTTGGTCCATTATAACTTTGTTGAGGAAGCATTATTTCTACTATTTCTACACCTAATTATTCAAATTTCTTCGGTTTTGAGGATCTAGCCGCATACCCTTCCTGGAGAGTGATGGTTGTGGTGATTATTATTTATGAGGTGAAACATCTAGGACAGCTGCTTCTTGTGATGGAGACCTACTAGTACAGCTAGAACTACGTATACTAACCTCAAACTTATACCTAACTTACAAGTTATAAAAAAAATGACATGGTGCGGAGAGAAACAAGATGTTCAGAAAAGAACATATAGCCTACTTTCTCCTAAAGGTATGAGTATAGTTATAACTCGTTGTTATTATCAAAGAGTATAATAGAACTATTCTTTGTTGAAGACCTTAGAAACGATTTACCTCTACCAAACGCCACAACCTAGATAAAAACTGCTACCATCATTGAAGAAAGAAAGAAAGAAAGAAAGAAAGAAAGATAAGAAGTATATCAAGAATGTTATGGATCTGGAGACATAATCGACCGGACTGGCTGCGTAGCTCAGCGGTAACGTTCTCGCTTGCTGGGCCCTAGGTTGCAGGTTCGTATCCTGGCGCAGTCAGCTGGCATTTGAGGGTGCACAAATGCGAGGGAGCCGTGTCAGTACATTTACTGGCACGTTAAAGATCCCCTTCGGGCCAAAATTCCGGCACCCCGGTGTGTCTAAAAGCAGCAGTAGTTAAAAGGGATGTAAAACCAATAACATTATTATTATTAATATTATTATTATTATTTTTATTATTATTATTATTATTATTACATATACGACCTGCCGTGGGCAACATCCAACTTTGAGTTGAGGCATGTCTTTACACGTCTGGTTGTGCATGGCTTTCACAACCCTAATTGAATTAACAAATCTTTCCATGACCCTACAGAGACGTGTGTATACAAATTATGTGGATATTTTCGATTGCTATTTGCCTGAAATAAAAGTAGTAATTAATAACCTGAACTAACACCAACGGCTTGAATTCAGTTACTATGTGAAATCGTTTTGTTCTTTACTTCAAATAACATTTTCAAGTAACGCAAAATAGGCCGTTACAAACCCTTTAAAATAAAAAGTAAAAATGTATCGTAGTATCATCTTGTCATTCTTCAAATTCGATGCGCATAGAATGCCAATGGTATAGTAATCAATGGAGCCCCACGTAGACTAGTCGTGACATCTAGTGGTGAAATATCGAACAATATAATCCTAACAGAGCGAGTGCATTCTAGCGGCCATAAGAAGAAACTTTTCAATAAAATCTGGAAGTTAATAAGTAGGTCGGCGTGCAGTTACCTTTTTGGCAGCTAGATGTCTCGAGTAAATCTGCTGGCGAATTATGTTTTAATTAAATATATATTTTACACCATAACATGCACAATATAACGCTTAATTTTAAAACGTCTGAGTCATTACAAAACAATAAACATATAACATTTCAAGCAAAAAAACTAGCTCTGACCGGGTTTGAACCATAGGCATTTGACCGATAGGCTAACGCTCTACCACTGAGCTAATTGTGTCAACGAATATCGTTCTATATAAAATGACTTACATAGAACTTGTTAGCAAATAATGATTTATACTAAACGATTTCATCACTGGAGTATATTATTTATATATAAAGCATTTCATACAAAGTTTATTTATTTTGTATCAGTACGCTATATTGCATGCAATACTCAAATTAGTGAAATACAAGTCAGGCACAAGATATCCGCTGCCATCTTGTCTTATTACTGAATCGGCTCAGCTTTTTAAAATCACGTCTGCACTATAGTAATACAAAATAAACTTTTAATTTCGAACGTGCCTCTTCCTTTAGAACAGTTAAAACGATTCTCGGCTCGATAATCGGAACTGGTGGGTCCCATGATATGGATTATAAAGTTTGCATAATTCGCACGGCCGCCATCCTGAAATAGTATGGCGGACGACCTTGTAGTTTGGTCACAAGACGCATCCTATACGAAGGTGTGTTGTTACCAAATTTGGTAGAGATCGGATGATTTGGTTAGTCGTTATTTGATTTTACGTTTTGAACGTTTGAGTTTTAGTAAAGATGGCGGCGATATAAAACATGGCACTGAGGTGCCCTTTGCTTGTTCTACCTCTGTACCAAATTTCGTTCAATTCGGTTACACCGTGTTCGAATTGATAGGGGGGGACATACATTCAGAGTACACACACTCACACACACACTGACACACACACACACAGACTCACACACACACATACACACACACACACACACATACTCACACACACACATACACACACACAGACAGACAGACTTTTTTCGCCCTGTGTTGATCTCATAAGTCTACTTTCATTTTTTGCAAGAATCGAAAGTAGGCTAAAAACGTCGTCATGGAAATAAAGGGCAGGGAAAAGAAATGCCCTCAACCCTCGGAGATTGAGGATTGAGGGTATTGGAAGGGTGAATAAGTGTCAACTCGATTCTTCCTTCCCATATTTCGTAGCTATATAAGTATTTGTCGTACGGTGTATTGAATTCAAAGAGAATTTCATCCAACTCTCTTAGTGCCAAGCTATTTCCTGAAATACTTGCCAAGAAAGCCAAGCCATTTTTAATGGTCATGCAGACTATTCGAAAAAAAAATCATAAATACCATATTTCAAACAATAGAATCATTATTATTGCTTTGCATTATAATCAATACCTCATTCTTGCACACATTATGTTCTTAAAAGTAAATAAGGCATCAAAACTTTTTTAATTGAATTTATTCTGATAATTGTTCAATTTTTCATTTTTTTTGTGTAAAGAATCAGTTTTGAGCCTAAATTAAGTACACCTAAGAGTCATATTCGAAGAAACACTACGTTTCCTGCTGTAGAAAGTTCTTAGATACATCTGTAGGCAGAAAAAATTCAACAAAAAGAAAACAACTGCACCGCAATTTTGGAGGGAACGCGCGTGATTGGGAGAGCGCTAAGGGAGGGCGTGAATATAAACTCAAACCTATCCCGTAACGGACTTCGAAGTAAAAAAGTAAACACCGCACAGACAAGCTTGAAGCCTCACCTTTCCAACCATATGAAATAATCACGGACATATGCCTACAGAAATCTATAAATATAAGATAAACAGCGCGCCAATTGAATCGGCTTTGGCACTTTTGGCGCGAGCAGCGAGAGCCGATCTGATTGGCGCGTGGCAATGAGAGATTTAACTATTTGTCGTACGGTGTATTGAATTCAAAGATAATTTAATCCTTGTATAATGGAAGGTTTCGTGAAGCAAATCAGTAACAATGTTAGCTTTAGTGTCTAGAACAAGGGAATAAACGATTCAAATGATCCTTATTGAAAAGTGGATTTGACTGGTTTTTAAACTAAGCAAATGAATTCTGAATTTCATATGTGCCCCTTCGTATTTCCAACACTTCAATTTAGAGTATTATGGCCCTCACTGGAAGGATTGAGACACATCATAAGTCTGTCACGCGAGCTTCATTTCATTTCAGTTGATGTATAATATCAACCTTGCACAAGGCAATGGTAAATAATTTACCCATGCTGTAATCAGGTGCACTCTAATTGCTGTTATCTGCGTGTCGTATCGTGTCAACAGTCGTTTGGCTAATGTATGTCGCAACAACACAGGTTAAGTGATCCGGTGACGTGATGGCTATTCAGAGTATTCAGACCTTCTGCCCCATGAATACATTCTGCTACATAGTACTGTAGCCTAGAATCATAGCATGGCAGCGATAAATGAACTGGAGAGAGGTAATTCCATTCTCGTGAGTACGCTTCCCGGAACACTAGCAATGTTGAAGAAGATTAATAATAACGTGCACACAAATCTCTACCTTAGGCATGTATTTCAAATTTCTATGTGTATATTGTATTTAGCTTAGTGTGTTTATCAGAGTGTTTCAGAAGTTTGATACCGAATCTTCTGTGTATAAATATGTGTATATTAAAGTAGTTCCAACGTTAGTTTGCCACCGTGGGTGAGTGGTCAACGTGTCGGTCTACTAAACCCAAGCTTGCAGGTTCGCTCCTGGCCGTGGTAGTGATTTTTGAAAGGCAGCAAAAATTACGACACCATGTCATACGATGTTGGCATGCCAAAGAACCCATTTGAAATCAGTAGGCCGTGTTCAAATGGCAAAATCAATCTCGGGAGTTTCCGCCAACACAAAGTTCCTCATTTCTCTACTAGAAAGCGCTATAGTGTTCAAGGAGCTTAGATATCCAACCTCCTTGACATTCATAGTGCTTCAAGGAACAACGAAATTCGACATGCAAGCTACCCTCTGGGTGTCAAATAACGAAGCTTGCACCTGGCACCCGGAGTCATACGATATTATTATTATTATTATCATATTATTATTATTGTTATTATTAGTTCCAACGTTCGCCGGCAGGTGCTGACTGCGATGGCATCTGGTAGCCAAGTCCGCAAGCTAGGTGTCGTGGACGTAGCATTCGTTAGCAAAAGTAGGAACTACTTGAAATTACCGTCTCCTGTCCTTACTATAGGTATAATTGAAACAGATAACACACACTAATAGAGTCATCACAATTAACACCGGTTATCAGACAGATTCTACACACACCCAAAGTACACGGAGCTACATGACTGCGTTGTCGCTGTCCCTAAACTAAGGAACCAACAAACCGTAAATATGTGTAAAATTCTCAAATATTGTTCGTCGCAGGGTCGTTGCGGAGATGATTGCAATAATGTACACAGTGCACCAGAATTGCTCTATTACTTATTCTGAAAGGGAGTAGCAGCCTTTCAGAATAAATCAATTCTTTACTTGTCTTAGAGACGGTTAAGATATTGATAGTATAATCCAACTAATGGCTACACTGCGTTCTGCTGCACGGCTGAAAGCAACGGGAAACTACAGCCGAAATGCCCTTCCCGAGGATATGCACCTCTCTATGCATAATTCAGGACAGGGAGGCATAGAGCGCTGCATCAAACCAGTCAAAATACTGAAGATCCAAACAATTACAACCTCATGGTGTAGAGCAGCCGTTCTGAGCCTAGTGCTCACGAACACAAGCTCGCCTGAGATCCATTCTTCAATTCACATTCTGATGCACGAACCTGAATAATAAGGTACTGTTTTCATTAGAATATTTGACAGTCAGAAATATTATCATTTTGTGTATGAGTATCTACAGTGCTTGCCACGGTTGGTGAGTGGTCAACGTGTCGGTCTACTAACTCCAAACTTGCAGGTTCGCTCCTGGCCGTGGTATGTGTTATATTTTTTTTTGAAAGGCGGCAAAAATTACGACACGTATTGTGCCCGTTTAGACCGGAGTCCGCACGACCACATATGCATTTTACCAATAATCAGTCAGCACGAGAGTCAAAATATCCCGGAGCGCCAGATGGGTTAAAGCAAATCGCAAAAACGACATCAAATTTATAAAAAATGCTTTACTGATTTTTGGCTCAATGCAACAATAAGGATAGAAGGAGATTTAATTGGGTGAAACACATCTGGTAAAATTATCTCAGTTTATTTTAAAGTTAAAATCTGACTGCAAAGATGCTCAAAGCAGCATCACTCCACGTGTGGCGATCCACACACTTATTTACACACAATATACAGAAATTTTCCAAACACATTTGACAATCTTTTTGGAAACACAAGTCCGATTAATAGTCCTGTGGACTGTGTTCCAAAATTATTAATATGTAATTCCAGTTCAAAATTAATTGTCCATACTGGAAATAACGTAGATCACTGTTTGATTATTTACATGATATTAACACTCGTAGAATAAATGTTTATAGAATTTCTTAGACTTTCATTTGTTTTCCAGTTTTCAAAAATATATCGTTGAAAATATTATCATCATCGAAGCAACACAAATTATTAACACATATTAACAACATCTGAAAAGTATTTGACCTTGAGCATAGCATCGAAGAACTGTGCGAAGCACAACAACAATTAATTGTTCTTCTGACATTAAACATTCGAGAAGTGACTCGATTATGAACTTCAAGTTCCAAACAAAATATATGATTTCTGAATCATCAACTTGATCAATAAATGGTTGAACCATTCAACTATTAGATTTTCCACTTGGAATCATTATGAAAAAAATATTTATGTTTATGGCCATTTCTAGCAATTTTCACAACTTGCAATTCTTCGACAGAATGCGGAAATTAGAATTGTAGTTTTATAATGAATTCATTTAGTTCATGGCACTAGGATTGAAAACATCCTTCAAATTATTCGTGGTTAAAGAATTATTTTTAATTGGCAGTGGCCCATTCTATTATTTGTGTAAGAACACAATATTACAAAAACAACGGCAAAGGTCTTCCTCTGAAGAAGAATAAACTACTATCATGACAAATCCGGGTTCTAGCAAAATCAAAGTCTAAATGGAATTCGAAAACAAGGTTGAAACAAGAACTGATGGTTTCAAAGAAATAACCTTCGGGTTATTCATATGACGAAATGTGTGGCTCCAATACTCCTACTATAAACCTGAGCCATCGAACCTGCTATTTGATTGATGCTCGAAAAAACCTTCATTCCTGCGACTTAACATGCGCACCTGGTAATGGCATTTCAACTACTCCACACACATAAATTATCTTCCCAAAATTTATACAATAAATCAAGCCTCTGCTTGTTATCAACACTGGAAGATTAATAAACTGACAAGTTTATTTTATTTTACCATTCAGTTCAACCCGTGAATTTACCATACTCATGAAAATCTTCATTTCACTTTCGAGTGTATTTACTTCATGATTTTATATAAATACAAAAATATCCTATTTGATACAAATATCATCTGCTTCCCGTTTCATGCCTCTCCGTGTTATATGAAAAATATACTTTGCTCATAGCAAATATCAACTGTTCAACCAGAACTGAAATGTTGGTTGAATGCGGGCTTGCGCTAACCACTCTCCTTCGGAAAATCTCCTGTTCCAAACTAGAAATGTTTAAACTACTTCATAGGCTCTTTCTCAATACATATGATTATTATAAAATATAATATCCAAGAATTATTTAGAAAAATATGAAAATTATTATTATTATTATTAGTGGATTATTATTATTATTATAAATATGTTTGATTATCATCTCATTATGTGAGAATCCACATGTTCGAACCTTCGAATATGGAAAAAAATATCCATTCCTCAACAAAAATAAATTTAACTTTTACAGTTACATCGGCTGATTACCGTGATTTCCCAAAAATATGAAAAATTCAAATAAATGCTCAAAATGCTCGGTCATCGATCCTAAACTGTTCTGAGTGCTGAAAATGCTCAGAATAACTCTAATAAGTCTTGCGTAAATCATTGCAAGCTTTAAATACGACGAAAAAAATGTGTTGGTCATCTGCAGAAAAATAGTTTGTTCCAATTAGCTAGGCATAATATAATTCAAATGTGGCTTACATTTCTTGATGGTCTTGAAGTGTAGTAAACCTGGTCTGTACCAGATTTATCCATAGACATGCCCTATCGGACAAGCACGTATAATCCTTGTATCGGCCGCCATTGTAGACCCACAATTCGTCTAGTCAGACATAGTGGTAGTATCTTTCGACGTTTGAATAAACTGTGGTTCCATTTTAATATGGGCTTCTATCAAAGCCATAACAGTTTGTTGAAATAGGGTCAGATCTAAGTGATCTCTTCTTAAATATGTCAGTTGTAACATAACTCACTGTAATCTCATCAGTACAAGAAAAACATTGACAGTCTAAGCAATTAACGGCTGTTCTGAAGATCGTTCCCTGGGCATGGTTTGTATATCACCATCTGCCATGCGCTAGACAACTTGCAGTTTCCCTTGCGTAGACTAATGAACGCTACCGTTATAGACTAGTCTTCAATGTACTGACAGATCGAAGTGGTTAACTAGTTACAAAAATGAAAACTGACTTGAAATGGATTTAAACATCCAAGTATTAAGTTACTATTGGACTGTGACAAAATACTATTTCCTAGACAAAGTCTAGCATATGTCCTTTTGGAAATATAAATATTTCCACCAATGTCTGTAGAAATCAATCACCTCAGTGATTCTCCTCACCAGAAACTTACTAAGTTCCAACTCGTTTGCGCAGCACTTCTCGTGACTATCACGACTTGAAAAGAACTTCTGCGTAGATACGGCAACCATGAGCCTTGGCTCAGCGTAGACGCAACTTGCTTGCCAAGTGCTTGTGTTTGAATGAACTGACCATGCCTGCTCCAGCTGGCTTTTATTCAAAACTGTCAGGGTCACGCATCATCGCCTGATATCTAGAAATCCTCATATCTCTTGAATCCCTGGTCCGATTTACTTGATACTAATTACATTCTCTTTCATTTGGCCGTGCCAGTAATCTGATCCCAGTCTCAAGTCTCTACTCCGTAGTTAACTATTTAATCAATAAATAGCCTCCACCTCTGCTGTTACTCGCTACGTCACTTGACATCCAACTATCGGTAAAATCCTTCGAAATGCTTCTGGAAGCAATGTAGCGCGATATTCAAATATCTGAACTTTCAAAAGCGGCTACAGCCTTTCCCTTGATATCTAGGTGTCTGAAACTTGGAATACCCATTCCTAGAGTTGGGCACAGTATGTCATACGATGTTTGCATGTCAAAGAACCCATTTGAATTCAGTAGGCCGTGTTCATAATGACAAAATTAATAGCGGGAGTTTCCGCCAACACAAAGTTCCTCATTGCTCTACTAGAAAGCGCTACAGTGTTCAAGGAGCTTAGATATCTAAACTCCTTGACTTTCATAGTGATTCATGGAACAACGAATTTCGACATGCAAGCTACCCTCTGGGTGTCAAATTTCGAAGCTTGCATCCGAAGGATGGCATACTGAAGGAATTTTACACTCTTAAAAAATCGGACGACTTCGGTCGGGTTTGAACCCGGAATCATGGACATAGAAGCTCTGTATGTTACCGACTACACCACCGAAGCCACTATAATTTAACGCAGCGCTAGACCATGGGTCCAAGCCCCACCGTCGGCCGTAATTGAAGTGGTTTTCCGTGGTTTCCCCATTTTCAACTCCAGGCAAATGCTGGGGCGGTACCTTCTGACTGGTCACGGCCGCTTCCTTCCACATCCTTGCCGAGTTTCATTCATCATCACTTATTTAATCTCGCATTAACTCCTCTGTTGAGGTTGACATCAGGAAGGGCATCCGACCGTTAAAACCATCCGCCACATAGAATTTCATCACATCTCATTTCCGACCCCGTTGAAAACGGGAATAATAAGAGGTAGACATACGTTATTATTATTGTGTTCAATTTAATGGTGCTCGGATACTTGGTATGGCATAAGGGTGTTGTTCACAGTCTCAAAGAGGTTCAATACACCTGGTGTAGTGTTTAGCATTCTTGGATTTCATCGCGAAGTTCCAAGCTCGATTTCCGTCTCTGGGGGATGAAACGATCCACACTCAGCCTCGTGAGTCAAAACTATAGAACCTGGGATCGAATCTCACCATGGCCATCCAAGGAGCTGTTTTCTGTGGTGTCCCCTTTCAACTTCTAGTAATGAATGGGATGGTTCCTAAATTAAGGCCATGCCCATCTTCCACCGAAACCCTAGTCTTAACTATAAATAGGCTACACTCACTTGCGAGCCAACATAATGATACAGGTTATCAGACAGATTCAACATTCACCAAAGTACATGCTTTTAGATGTCCATGGTGTCGTAAAACCTCTGAATGGATTAACAGAAATACTTATTCCGACCGTTTAGACAACCGAAAAGGACCATACTTTCAGGAGACGTGTGTAGAAGTTACCTTGAATACAATTTTCTTTTATTTCGTTTAAAAAAACTAAAGAAATGTCAGTATGTGAAGGACAATACAGTTCTAACTCGATTTTTGATAATCCATATTAGTTTACCCTTTATAGTAACTGCTCTTGTGATACTTTATTTATTATTCCTCCACCAAAGAAGACCAAATAATCCTTTAGGAAGAAATAGTGTTGTTGGCACATGCCAAATTGAGTAATGGTTTCTTTCCTCTACACAACAATACCATAGAAAGGCGCACTGTAGTCTGATTTCATCACATATTAACGCTTGTCACGGTGGGTGAGTGGTTATCGTGTCGGATTACTAACCCCCTAGCTTGCAGGTTCGCTCCTGGCCGTGATAAGTGTTTTTTATTGAAAGGCGGCAAAAATCACGATACGCATGTCATACGATGTTGGCATGTCAAGGAACCCAATTGAATTCAGTAGGCCATGTTCATAATGGCAAAATTAATCTCGGGATTTTCCGCCAACACAAAGTTCCTCATTTCTCTACTAGAAAGCGCTGTAGTGTCAAGGAGCTTAGATATCTAACCTCCTTGACTTTCATAGTGCTTCAAGAAACAACGAAATTCGACATGCAAGCTGCCCTCTGGGTGTCAAATAACAAAGCTTGCATCCGGCACTCAAGACCATACGATATTATTATTATTATTATTATTATTATTATTATTATTATTATTATTATAACACATATTAACGATATTTGTGTTATATTTTTTTATTACATGCGCCTTTAGCAAACGAAATGGAGAACGCTCCACGCCAAAAAGCAGCTACATTCATGACCTGTCAGTTTGTGCGCTCTACGTTCTGGCATGCTTTCTTTTGAAAATATGTTATTTTCACTATGCTCCCTCTTCAAAAATACTTGTCTTTTTTTTTAATAATTACACCTCTCAATTTGTATACCTTCTGATATACAGGTGACAGAAAGTAGTAACATTACTGCACGTTAAAATAAATCTGAGTTCATTTTGGCATCTCAGTAATAAATTATGTCACAGGATATTGTTTCATTTGCCCCTTATCACTATTTATAATGCGGCTATTTATATATGGGTCCATATAGTATAAAGTGGATCACTTCTCTTTTTTCTTACATCCTTCAGACTAACAAACTGCCAAAGCAGTTTAAACGATCAAAAGTGATAGCCATTCTGAAATCTGGAGAGTCGGAGCAGAGACCTGAAAACTACCGTCCAATAGCACTTCTTAGTTGCTTTTATAAACTCTTGGAGCGAGTCCTCCTCACTAGGATCGCACCACTCATTGAAGATGTAATCCCTCCAGAACAAGCTGCTTTCAGAAGAAATCGTAGCTGTACTGATCAAGTGTTGGCTCTTACCACTCACATCGAGGCAGGCTTCCAAAAGAAGTTAAAATCAACAGCTGTCTTTATTGACCTGACAAGTGCATATGATACTGTCTGGCGACATGGACTAATTCTTAAAGTGCTGGAAGTAATTCACTGCTTGGAAATTGCAAACCTAATTTCCAACATGCTCTGTGAGAGAGAGAGTTTGTAGTATTCCAAGGTGATTCTAAAAGTCGTAAAAGAAAATTAAGTAACGGTTTGCCACAGGGATCATTTTTGGCCCCAGTTCTCTTCAACCTCTACAGCCATGACTTACCATCAACCTCAGCTATAGTGCAAACTTACTGTAAGTTTGCACTTATTTGACAGTTCGCGCGGGAACGAACACTCCTACAGAAGATATCAATCCGCCTCTACCACGTGCATTCCAGCCAATGAGCTATCACCCACATACCAGCCAGCAATGGCCTCTGTATTCCATCAAGGTGTCCACAGATGTTGTGAGTTGCCCAAACCTACATTCATCTCGCAATATCAATTCATTGCTCGTTTTAAAGGAAACTTGTATTCCTTCGTGACATTTATCAAATAATCGTTCTAACAGCACACCTAAAACCCACTGATGGCTCGATGATAGAATGTTACATCATTGGACGCGCTATGACCGAGATCTTGGCTATGACACAGCAGCTGATTACTTAAATGTATGAGTGGAATTATTTTAGGTCCATCATTTCACTGCTCGAGGAAAATGCTTGCTAAGGTAGTGTGTAAGATGTCCTTAATAAGACGATGCGATCATTACTTGACCTGTTGGATTGATATTAAAATAAAACGTACGAAATATTTCACCATGTAATTAGGCCTACACAACAACTTATATTTTAGGCCTACTTTTTTGCACAAATTATGCCATATGAAAATTATTCACCAGGCAAATGTCCTTGGGGAAATCAATAGTTCTGCTGCCTTTTCTTTTCTTTTCTTTTCTTGAACAAGAAATACCGTATCTGCTTCCGACTCGATATTCAAAACAAAGATGTCCGACCTAGAGACATCTCAGGCTACATAATTACTCAACATTTAAGATACCCGCTATATATTTATCTGAAAAGTGAACACGCGTTCATATGGAAACAATACTTTCAGAAGACTTTGCGCAATATCATCAATTATAATTATTATTATTTAATATAATTAACACGTTATTTTCTCAGGCGGATGAACACAGTAAAGCGTCCATTACCAACCGCACGCCCATGCAACAAGCACGAGGTAGTTCGGTTTGATAATGCAACTTTTCAGTCTGGCCGACAGAATATGTTGTCAATATATTCACAATTACTGGAACAAGCGAAAAAATAACCTGAAAAACTTACATGTTAATAAAACATGTATATACAGTGAAACTTGGATAATTCGAACCTCAAGAGACCAGTAAAAAAAATCGAATTATCCAAAAATTCGAATTATGAAAGTTCTTTGAAAAGGGTAGAGAAAATATTCAAATTCAAATTTTTCGGTTCCCTCAAACTTTTTCGGCTTTTGCCACTCTCATTTTCATAACCGAGAATTTTTTCTTTATTTTTAGGTATGTTGACAAAGTGTTTGGCGGAATCCCGAAATCCTTTGCAATTTCATATTTTTTCCTTCATTCCCTTTTCCACTTCTTTAATCACCGCTATTTTCTCCGCCAAGTCAAAGTTTTGTATGAAACCCGAGGCTTTGATGACCACGTCTTAGTTCTGTACACACACTTTAAAACACAGGCAAAACCAAACTTCTAAACAACAACCACAAGTCTAATCAGACCACTCAGCACGCACTACCAGACAGGTGTAAGGAATGACATTGTTATGAGTTATGAGATGTGGAGCGTTGCAAAACAATGAGAGGGGGATGAGTTGGGCATTGACCTTGGAAGGAACGTCGCTGGCGTGTTGTTAGTCATGTAGGCAAAACCATCGAGTAGGGGCCGCATGCCAATGATACGTCGTTTTTCAGGAATTCCTGACCCAACTGTTCGGCTTCCGATCGGCTTTTTACACGTAAAAACTTCGAATTATCCAAAATATAATTCGAATTAAACACGATTTTTTAGCATTGATTGTATATAAAATGCTAGGGATCGAGAGAAAAAATCGATTTAAAGAAGATTTCGAATTATGGAAGTTCGAATTAGCCACGTTCCACTGTATTTATTATGGACTACAGGTTATAAATTGAGTCTTTCCTTATGAAGGTTGGCAACCCTAGCTGTCAAAAAAGTGCAAACTTACAGTAGATGAACTATACTAAGTTTATCTATGCAAACGACATTGCACTGGTAGCTCAAAGCAGGAATTTTGAGGATGGAGAAGGCATTCTTTCAGCAGACTTGGACAAAATGGCAACATTCTTCAAGTCTTGGCGATTGATTCCAAGCGCTTCTAAGACTGAGGTTTCATGTTTCCATCTTAGCAACCGACTCGCAAACTACGAGCCATCTGTTTTATTCCTTGGTGATAAACTAAAGTACAACTCTTTCCCGAAATATCTAGGAGTCACCCTGGATAGAACTTAAAGCTACAAAGAACATCTCACCAAGCTCTCTCACAAAATCACTACAAGGAATAACATCCTACACAAGCTTTGTAGTAGTTCATGGGGCGCCTCGGCTGACTGCTTACAATTGTCTACTCTGCAGCGGAATACTGTGCCCTGCACATGTGCATAAAGTGGATACTGAGTTGAATGAAACCATGCGCTGCATAACTGGTACTGTAAAGTCATCACCTCACCATTGGTTACCCGTTCTTAGCCATATCCCACCACCCCACCTGAGGAGAAGGGAAGCTCTGCTGAGAGAAGCAAAGAAGATCCGGTCATCTCCCTCATTACCAGTTCACCAGGAATTTTGTTACCCATCGCCACAACGACTTCGATCTAGGAGACCAGCAAGTGTATTGGCCGGCCGACTCTTGAGGGACAATTTTAACCTAAACCGGAGCTGGCATGAAGAGTGGTCAAATTCAACACCTGGTACTAATACTCATGAGATAAATCCAACTCGGAAAATGAATGGATTTGACCTCCCAAGAAAACTATGGTGTCGCCTCAACAGACTGAGATCTGGGCATGGACGCTGTAATTTCTTGCGCCATAAGTGGGGATGGATGGATTCTCCAATGTGCGAATGCAGTGAAGAGGAGCAGACCATGGACCATGTCATCCTGCGCTGCCCTCTTCATGCCTAATCCGGAAGCCCCAGCGACCTGTTTCATCTTTCTGATAGTGAGTGCTGTTGTGTGGTTGATGAACTTGGAACTGGACTTAAGAATTCCTTGTTGTACTCACCATACGATTAAATAAATAAATGCGGCTTCAGTGGCGTAGTTGGTAGCATGCTGAACTGCTGCGCCCAAGATCTCAGGTTCAAACCCGGCCGAAGTCGTCGGATTTTTAAAGAGTGTTAAAATCCTTCAGTATGCCTTCCTTCGGAGCGGAAGTAAAACCGGCGGTCCCATATCACAGATGTATGACATGCAAAAGATCCTTCGACTAACTAAACTTGTGTGAAGCTAAATTTCTAGGTTAGATTTCGTTTAAACGCTCTATGAAAGCTCCAACGTTAACTTCTAGGTTTCAGTGACATCTGGTACCGAAAGTTGGAACTACTTGAATTTGAACGGAACTTGTAGCTCAGCCTGTGGGTGTCCGCTTGAAGCAGCTAGAGCCTCAGGCGAGCCGAACATGGCCTCGGACACTTCCGACACAGAAAGCCATACGATAAATTAAATAATTAAACTATTTATAATAAGGAAAACGGAATGTAAGCTCACCGAAAATAAAAAGTCACCCTCCTGGAGATATTGTTCAAATGCCGTGTAACGCTGACACTATTCTTGATAACCGCCTTGAGTGGAGGAATGGAGTCCATAGGCAAGCTACATTCTGGCTACTGATGATCAGATTACGTTAAGGCACCAAACTGTGGAGATACTTAATACTGCATTTTATCCGCTGTCCCTAATAATTTCACGTATTTAATATTGGATTAAGATCGGGCGATTTATAGGGCAAGTATAGGAATGAGAAAATGTCTGAATGTGAAGCCCGTCACTTTAGTGTGAAGCCTTATGAAGCGGCTGTTGTCATATTTGGAGAATGGAAGTAGTGTCCAATAATGCTCAATAGGGGGCATCGCGAGTTTTGAAATGAACATAGCGTATTGGTTCTGAGTTCTGAATGATTGGACACAAGCCATGTTACGAAGAAAACCCCCAAGGCGTCACAGATTTGCCAATTTCCTCCACACAGTGTTTGTTAGATACCTCTTTGGGCCGTCAGTGCTTTCGACGCCTTTCATCCTTTGAAAATACACAGGCTGGCGGCTCGTTGGCCCACACTACACGTTTCTAGTCAGCTATTGTCCCCATTTTCGGTGTTGTTTGACCTTTTGTAGAGTGCGGTTGTAAGACTGGTCAGCAGTGAATGGACACATGGCCACCTGGTACCAGTGAAACTCCATGTCCTCTTCCAAAGGACATCTAATTATTCGTCAGGTGAGCTTAGATATACGCAATGGTTCATATGATATTTGAGAAGGATATGCTAGGTTAATACGCTATATCTCATCGCTTATCCTCCCAGCTTGACTCACCCACTGACTCCACGAGGGATCATTTCTCTACCATCGCAAGGCCGGCGTCTGGGTGCTGGGCACACTTTGTCAGCAGATACAACTGAGAATGGTGACAGGCCGATCTCCCAGGCGACCACTAACTTTTATTCTAAGTAAGGAAGGGTCAGTGAAGGGATTTTGGAAGCAAGTCGGCCGTGAACTTATTGATAGGAACCGTCCCGGCATTTGCCTGGTAGTGACAATGGCAAACCACAAAAACTATTTTGAAGACGGCTGAGACGGAATTCAAACCCAAGCTCTCCCGATGCCAGTAAGATACGATCTAGCACATTAGCGCCCTCGGCCAGGCGCGGATTCAAGGGGGGGGTCACGGGGGTCATGACCCCCCCCCCCAAACGGAGACCAAATTTTTTTGCAAACTTAAAAAACGAAAACACAATTACCAGACAAATAAAGCTTAACGAATTTTAACTGAAAAACAGATTTTTTCATTTTATTCAATACTGAATTATCTTTATTGGAATTATTATGTTCTGTTACAACTGTACATATTTACAACTTCTAACCACTTGTATAAAAACTATTAGTTATACAACAAAATCAACTCGTCTATTTTGTTTAGCAAACCTTGTGATTACCGAATCGATGTTTATAGTGATGTCACGATGAATGTGCAGCAATGCACGGATAGGAAACTGGGGCTTTTTTCGCACCAAAAATTTTTGCCGACGTCCAAACTGCAAGCTTGGTTGGCAATTTAAGCTGTGACTTTCTCCCTTTTTCGGTACCAACTCGACTTGCCGAAACTGTTACGTAGGCTACCTTGATCCTTTTCTCGAAGCTCGATGTAAAAGTCGCAAAACACGCCGTTGCAATTTGTACGAATATTTTTGGTGCGCTAAACGCATCAAATTTCTATCCATGAAGCTTGCAAAAAAATTGGTCAGGTTTTGTACGTTTGGTTATTTTGTGATTGCGTTTTTAGTGATACCATTTTTCTTAACAATTTCGATTCTCTGACCCCCCCCCACAGCCCCCCCCCCCCAAGCCAAACTCTAGATCGATTCGCTGACCCCCCCCAAAACCAAACTCTAGATCCGCGCCTGCCCTCGGCCAACGTGACCGGTCTAAACAAAAAATATTAACCTGTAAATATGTGACCTCATGCTAAAACACTAAAAGAAAATATTAGGAAATTTAGTTAGTTAGCCTATCTACGGTCCTTGATTTAAGGAATGCATGCCACTTTGGTCTACCTGCCCACTCCTAGTTTATTTGTTCTAATTCCTATGCAATAGTAGTTGATATTAGTGTCTTAGAAGAGAGAAATGTAATACAGTACAATACAATGTAATACAATACTGTAACAAAGTGTTCTCTTATTATTTTACGGCATATTGTATCTTCTAAACATAATCCATTCTGACTGTGGCCTCATTCTCGAATTTTAATCATCTCTGTATATAAGAGTGAATGTTACGTGAGAGTTTGTAAGTATGTATGTATGTTTTTCCCTTTGGGTTCATATACCATTCATCCGATTGCGATGAGACATTGGTGAGTTGTTGTGCACGCTCTCACGAATGTTTCTGAATTAGTAAATCCATTTTACAATAGTTGAGAGGCAGTTTATGGAAAAAGAAAAAGAATATTGTGTATCCAAAAGAACTTCAACAAACAAAATTGCAACGCCAACACTTTCTTTAATTGGCATTGCAAAGCATGCCGGGTACAGCTAGTAGTAAATAATATATACTAGCTCAAAATTAGTACTTAATATCTAAATGGATTGTTACATGAAAAAGCAGTTGGAGCATTCATTATTTTATTTCCCCCGCTGTCGGAATGGATATTATTTTATTTCTGTTTGTCCAGGAAAGTTAATGTGCAACGCTGATAAAATTAGCTCGTCAGCGGTGGGTATGCACAACTGGATCTTAAACGAGATGTAGCTTTTAATTTATTCAGATAAAAGCAGAAAGCAAATTACATAAAGTACTTATATTAATATTGCTCTCTGAAAGAACTCTGTTTAATACCAATTTAACTTGGCATCCTAAGTTAATTTCCTTGTTTATATCACATAACTAAATTTCTGTGTAATCCCCTCCTATGGCCAGGAAGGAAACATTATTAGTGGAATGTGACAGTCTACACTTTAATATATTCTACCGTATTCGTCCGAATATAGTCCGCAGTCGAATATAAGCCGCACTGAAAAAATTCGAGGGACAAAAAAAGGAAAATACCAAAAAGACAGAAAAGACAGAACGATTGGAGAAAGAAGAGAGATTATGGAGAGGCAATAAACAGTTTTAATTTACGGAATTTGCTTTTAGCATAACACACAACTGCTAGTTTGAAATTTGCATCGTAACCACGCCGAATTCATTAGTTTGTTGATGCATTTAGCAACAAATACCGGTAATCGTTCATAGTAGCAAAAAATTAACGTTATTACAGTTCTATTACTATACTAGAATAATACAGCTCACAAGATTAACAAGTCACAATAATTCAGAGTTCAAACATTGCATTCTTACGCAATAAAGAAACCTTACACTTCTTCTCGCTTGCTGACACTAGCTACAGTATTCCCAAATGAGAAACACGGCCTATGTTTGAATTGTACTCTATACGACAATGTTGCGATGTGTTAGCGTTAGAGACAATTTTGTAAGGTCGCGTATATAAGCCGCACCTTAATTTCTCACGACCGAAATTTGGATAAAAAGTGCGACATATTTTCGGACCAATACGGTAATCATTAAACTGTGAGCCAAATTTTATATTTTTATTCTCGGATATTTTAAACTATAACTACGTACAAAAACACATATGCTAACCTTATTGAATATGCAGCAATAATAATAATAATAATAATAATAATAATAATAATAATAAGTTCATTAAGTCCAAGGCAACAGGGCCGAGATGGTTCGAGGAATGCGAAAAAGATCTCAGGCTAATTGGTATTCGAGACGAAGAAATTCCTGACAGGAACACATTCAGAAGATTGATGAACAACTACCACGGTTTTAAAATGGTTACAACTACCGGCAGACGGAGAGGACCTTTGTCCGAAGAACATAAATAGGCACTCGTCGCTGGGGTCAGAAGATACTGGCAGGAAGTCAAAGCCGGAGCAAGGACAAAACCTAGACACTAAAGTGAAGTTGGCTGTTACCACGTAGTCCATAGAGGCTCAACTCGATGTATAAAATAATAATAATAATAATAATAATAATGGTTTCAATTTAACCAAAGGTGTCTATAACACACGGTAAAATATCCTTAAAAGTAAAGCTAAATCATTAGTCCGGAGTTCCTGTATGTTTCAGAATGCCTCACGATAAAAAAAAAAGGCTTGGTCGAGAAACTCGAGGCCAAAAAAAGGAAGATTTGGAGAAAGATCTTGAGTCCCGTCAAGAAAATGGGGAATATAGAAGACGGCATAACCATGAACTGTACACTCACGTGGAGAAGAAGCAGACACCATCCGGAAAAAAAAGGATAAACTTTCATGGACTTGTGATGTGAATGAGCCCAGAGAAACAGATCAACCGCATCATTACGGAAAACAAAATGGGCCTGGTTCAATGAACTGGATAGAGATTTTAAAAGAAGTGTGGATTAAATCAAATAACATTCAGGTAGCGTATCCCACTGAAGAGGAAACTATAAGCATGCCAAGGTATCCAAGAAAACTGAGGCAAAAAACGGGATAGATTTTGACCCAGGCAATGAAGGACATCCACCAAGAACTGAGCAAATATCAAATCCCGAAGAATGAGCGAATTGGAATGACGCGATAGGAAATAAATAAATTAATAATAATGATAATAATAATATTAATAATAATAATAATAATAATAATAATGTACGCACAAAGGTTCCAAGGAGAAGCCGAAGCTGAAGACAGAGACGGCGTGGTCCCAAGAGAGAAAAGAACAACACCGGAGACGAATGCGGGAACACTGGGTGGTAGTTAGAGCTCGGAAGAAGAGACAGTTGAACTGACTTGGTCCCTAGTTGGCCGAATCGAAGAAAGAAGAATGATAATAATAATAATAATAATATGCATCTGAAACTATTATATTATAATCAATTTTGATGATGAGACACATATTCAACAGATAAAATGTTCAGATTTACAAGGTAATATTTAACATTTGAAATCCAATCAAGAGCAGGCTGCGTTGCATCATGAAAATCTTTCAGGTTCCTATTATAGGCTCGAAGGCTGCAGTCCTCCACAGTATGAGCAATTAATTTGCGACTCGTATTCTGTAACAGGGCACGATAATCTTGTGGCAAATGTATTCTCTCTCACCGAGTGGCCGAACATTGAACTATAGCCGCTGCAAAAACCAGACTACTCCAGGACTGTCTGGGTTCATTCGCCGGCAGAAACAATTAAAACAACCCCGACAGTTCCTTTTAGACTCCTACTACGCACCAAATCAGTGGAGCAGTACAGTTCTTGCACCGACAGATAACTGCACTGCATACTTTGTCTTGGAAAGAACGACTTCATTAGAGTTTTCTGCCGTTTTTATAAACCACTAGCAGTAGTACCTGGCTTCGCCCGGTGGATTTATTTGTTTTATTGACGATAATGAATACTACTACAGAACTGGAGCGCTGAAGGATAAGGATCGAAAAGCACAAACGTTATTGCAGCTGATAACCTCAGTATTCTGCACCAACAGCATCGCCCTTATACATAGGCATACTATTGTAATGATGAATACTGTTTTAAGGGGCATAATAAATCTTTTGGTACTATTTACTCCCCGTGACTTTAATTTTTAAGCAGCTCGCAATTCTGCACCAGAACACTGGTCGGGGCGACGCGATGCAGGCCGCATTGCCAGGCAACAATAGCCTTAGGTATTATTGAAGCTATTCGGAAGCGCTTGTTCTTCCGACTTACTGAACAAAAATCAATCTTTAAGATTACCTGAGAGGTGTAGCCTAATGCTGCATAGCCTAAACTATTCCTCTTGAATCTGGTGATCATATACAAAATAAATTTTTCGAATCCGACTGGTAGTTCCAGAGATTAGCGCGTTTAAACACACAAACAAACAAACACTTCAGCTTTATTATATTAGTATAAAAGTATAGATTTGATACCGTACTAAATTTGAATTATTTCCTTCAGTACATTCCCTTCTTTATGATAGCTCACAGCAATCGCCCTTATACATAGACATACTATTGTCATGATGATAGCTGTTTTAAGGGACCTAAGACATATTTTTGCACTTATTACTCCCCGTGACTGCAATTTATAAACAGCTCGCAATTCTGCCCCAGAACACTGGTAGGGGCGACGTGATGCAGCCCGCATTGCCAGACAGCAATAGACTTAGATATTATTGAAGCTGTTCGGGAGCGCTTGTTCTTCCGAGTTCTTCTTCTGTGGTGTTCATTCCGAAGATTGGTTTGTAGCAGCTTTCCATGAACTCCGGTCTGTGGTTAGTCTCTTCAAGTCCAAGTAATTATCACAACCTTTGTCGTGAATGATTTGTTTTATGTATCCCAGCCGTGGTCTACCTCTACAGTTCTTTCCTTCCACATTGCCCTCCCGAATTGTGTGCAGACGTCTTTCATGCCTCAAGATATATCCAATCCAATTGTCTCTTCGGTGAATAAGCATATTCCATAAACATGGCTTCTCTCCAATCCTCTTCAGCGTTTCTTCATTACTGATTTTGTCCACCCATGGAATTGTTAGCCTACTTTTCACATTTCGCGAAAATGAGGAAAAGGTAGACTTATGAGATCGGGCAAATGTGTGTCTGTCTGTCCTTCTGTCTGTCTGTCTGTCTGTCTGTCTGTCTGTCTGCCTGTCCTTCTGTCTGTCTGTCAGGCTGTGTGTGTGTGTCCCCTATCAACTCCTAAACGGCTGCAGCAATCGAAACAAAATTTGGTAGCATTAAAGATCTATACCTGAATATCTCACGGCCATATTTGAAAATGATATCAGTGCTACCAACTGCTGAAAAATCGCAATTGAAATTTGAAATCCATGTTGGATATCTTGGAAGGTATGAATGTGAGCTATTTCAAAATTGGCACACGTATAGATAATAATATTGCAGTTTAATTTCCAAGAAGCCATACATGGCAGTGTTGCCAAAATGATTATAAGCCTGCTGATAGGTCCACATTTTATATGCATATAACTTCTACACTATCAGTTGGACTTCAACCAAATTTCGTATGTGCTATGTGTACATAAACAGATATGACTGAGCGTATTCTTAAGAGCCACCAGGGCTGCCAACTGTTAATAAATGCTCTCAATTTTTTTCATCCAAATACCCATATATCAGAAAGTATGCAAGCCAATAGCTCTAAACTTTGCACACGTATAGTACCGGTACCTGGCATTCTAGATTAATTAGTAGTAACTAATATAGGCCTACGCCAGTGCTGCCATCATGATTCTAAGCCTGCTGATAGGTTCAATTTTAAAATGCATGTAACTTCTATACTAACTAATGGACTTCATTCAAAATTGACACAACAATTGATCATATTATTTCAGATTATTTCTGACCAGTGCATGTATGTCATTGTTGCCAACATGGTTTTACGCGCGCTGTTAGATCAATGTTTAACTGCATGTAGCGTCCATACTATCCATTGGACTTCAACCAAATTTTTTATTCTGTACCTTAAGATATGAAACTAAGAATATATTCAGTCACCAGGACTGCCAACTGTAGTTCTCTATTAGGCTACATTATGCCAGGTATACAGTATTTCTAACTAATTCGAAATTTCGATATTACCAACTTAATTTCGTCATTATTCTAGATAGATCCATATAGAAAGTAATCATTGGCATGAATGTTAAATTTTAAGAAAAGTAGGCTCTTTAGTTTTTCACGGAACTTCTTGTTAGTATTTTCCTGTAGCACCACATTTCAAAGGCTACTATTCGTTTCTTATCAGCCAAGCTAAGAGTCCAGGTTTCACTACCATATAACAGTACGCTCCACACATATATCTTCACAAGACGTTTCCTGAGGCTCATACTAATGTTTGTGCATGTAAAGAGCTTTCCTTTCTTGTTGAATGCTATTTTGGCTTGGTTGATGCGGCTGACTATTTCTCTTCTACTTCTTCCATCTGCTGTTATTTTGCTACCAAGGTAAGTGAACTCCTGTACATTTGTCAGCTGTTCTCCATTTAAAGTACAACGAGGAGGTTCATACTGCCGGCTACAGAGAAGAACTTTGGTTTTCATTTGGTTGATCTTCATGTTATATTTGTTAAAGGTGGATTCCATTTCTGCTAATGCATAATTCAGATCATCTTCGTTTTCTGCCAGGACTGCGATATCATCCGCAAAGCGAAGCATGGTAATTCTTTCTCCTTGAATCTTGAGACCTCCAGTCATTGGCAAATTATCATTTACTTCATCTATTGCTTTTTGGATGTATGCATTAAAAAGAATTGGTGAGAGCGAACAACCTAGCCGAACACCTTGCTTAATGTTGGCCTCTGTTGTGGAATCTCCACATCGTATAACGGCTATCTCGTCTTCATACAATTTCCAAATTGTCCTCTTGTCCTTGTACTTAACACCCAGTTCTTTCAACACCATGCATAGTCTATTCCACTCAACCTTATCAAATGCCTTCTCCAGGTCTACGAAAGCAATGAATGTATCAAGATCTTATCTTAGTCGTTTCTCTATAATCATTCTTAAATCTAGGATTGCCTTTCGAGTCCCTCTACACTTCCTGAATCCAAATTGATCTTCTGTCAACGCCAACTCTACCTTTCCTTCAATGCGTTTCAAGATAATGCTGGTGAGTATTTTAGAAGCATGGGTTACAAGGCTTAATGTGCGATATTGGTCACATCTATTAGCAGATGATTTCTTTGGAATGGGCACTATGACATATTTCCTAAAGTCCGATGGGATATGTCCCGTGTTATACATTTCACAAATCAGATCAAATAGGGATTTCTTCACATTGTCTCCAGTGGCTTTTATCAGTTCTGCTGGTATATCATCAACCCCGGATTCCTTTCCGTTTTTCAGCCTTTCCATTGCTTGATTAAATTCATCCAGGAGTATTTCAACTCCCTCTTCTTCTTTATCTACTAGCTCTTCATTTTCTAGTATTTCACAAGGTGTATGTTTTCCTCCATATACATTCTCAATATATTCTTTCCATTTTGAGCCAATTTCAGAATCTTCATACACCAGTTCTCCATCATCTGTCTGCAGTACATTGCACCTAATCCTCTTGTCCCCGAAGAACATTTTGGCTACTTTAAACGCTGTCTCAAATTTGTGATTATTAACTAGTTCTTCTACTTCCGTGCATTGCAATTCCAGAAATTTTTCTCTGGCTGCCTTCGCCTCTCGATTTATTTCGTTTCTCAATTTCCTGTATAGTTGTTGTCCTTCTTCAGTCGCAGAGTTCTTAAACTTTCTTCTTTTGTATATCTTCTCAATGATTTCATTAGTTATCCAGGCTTTCCTGTTCTGTGCTTTCGGCTTTCCCACAACATCTGTTGCTGCTGTTAGAACACTTCCCTTCCAAGTATTCCACTTATTCTCCATACGTCCTAAATCTATTGCTGATATGTCTGCCAGAAGTTCATCTGTCTTCTTCTTAAAATCTATAGCAAGGTTTTGATCTCTGAGAGCTTCGGTATTCCATTTTTGACTGTTCTTCCTTTTCAGTTTCTTCAGTTTTAGTTGGCATTCGCTCAAAACCATGTTGTGGTCACTACCAATATCTGGGCCAGGGCAGCTTCTACAGTCCTTCAGCTGTGTCTTAAATCTCTGCATAACTAAAATGTAATCAATTTGAAATCGATTCCCACCACCTGGCATTGTCCAATTATGACGTCTTCGTGCATGGTGTTGAAATAATGTATTTGCAACCACCAGCTGATTGTAAGCACAGAATTCCAATAAACGTTTTCCTCGATCGTTCCGTGTGCCTAGCCCAAATTTGCCCACAGCCACTCCATCTTTACTCTCTCCAATAACAGCATTCCAGTCTCCAAGGATTATCAGATTCTCATCTCCTTTAACACCTTTGATTAATTCTGTCAGATCATCGTACACTCTTTCCACTTCTTCATCTTCGTGGGGAGTGGTTGGCATGTAGACTTGAATGATCACGGTGTCCCTTGGTTTAGTATCTAATTTCACTAAAATCAGTCTTCCACTCTGCTGAACGCATCCTTTAACTCGGTGACCCATTCCCGTTGTCAGCACCACTCCTACTCCTCCCTCTCCAGGTTTGTCCATAATAGTCCCCATGTGGATTATCCTGTAATCTCCACTCCAAAAATCTCCATTATCAGGCCACCTCACTTCGGCTATTCCTAACACATCTACATTCATCCTTCCAATCTGAAGCTTTAGGTTTTCCAGCTTTCCACATTGTAGAAGTGATCGAACATTCCATGTTGCAATGCGTCTCCTACATTGAGCACTTGTTCAAGCACACCCCGCCCGGAGATCCGATCGCGGGGCTAATCCGGAACATTTTACGAGTACAGGTTTCATGACATGAGCCGCTATTCCTTGGGATATCCAGAGGATCCTTAATGCAGTGGTTTCCCGTTGCCTTCTGCATGCTATGCCGTTGACGTTTCCGTGTTCGTTCATCTGCCTTTAGGGGTGATTTCTCACCCCAAGGACAAGAGAGTGCCCTTTACCTCCTCCACGCTTGAACGAGGGAGACCACTTATACCGGTGGTCACTCGGTCGGACGCTGTTTAACGTCATACCCGGGACATTCTTCCGAGTTACTGAACAAAAATCAATATTTAAGGTTGCCTGAGAGATGTAGCCTAATGCTACATAGCCTAAACTATTCCTCTTGAATCTGGCTATCACATACACAAATATATTTTCGAATCCGACTGATAGTTCCAGAGATTAGCGCGTTTAAACACACAAACAAACTCTTCAGCTTTATTATATTAGTATTGTCACTGTTCATTTTTATAGGTTAAGGTTAGTAGCATGGCCACCTCTAGCTGATGGGCCATTGCAGGGAATATGGAGCCTGAGCTAAATGATTCTTTGTAATGGTGCAGCAGTGAGATAGAAGGGGGCCTTGCTCTATGAAGTTCCATATCTAGATAGATATTATTTTTACGATAGTCAATTGTTTTAGATTCTAGTTTTGTTGTAAAAGTTGGAAGTCTGTTGAGATTATGCCATGAAGAATTAGGAGGTTATCTTGGTTGAAAAAGTATAGAAGATAGTAGGCTTGTTTGAGAATGGATTGTGATGTGATTTGGAGAGGATGAAAAATGGGGAGTAATGTATCTGTTTGTGAGAGTAAAAGAAGGAGTTTATGTTTATAAAATAAAGATTACCTTATTGTGTTAAAACAACCACCACCTGATAATTAGTACAATTACAGTATAGATTTGATACCGTACTAAATTTAAATTAATTCCTTCAGAACATTCCTTTCTGAATGTTAGCTTACATCAACAGCAAAAAAAGATTAATACGTGGAGCTGTCTGTTTCTTGCGCCGGCTCTTCAATTTTCTAAATCAAAAAGGAATGTAATTAAATGGAAATGTAGCATCAATAATAAAATATTTTTTTTACGTTTCTTCTTGAAGTTTTCTTATCTAGTAGAAGTCACTGCTTATCAACATCTGTACCCAGTGACTGGAGGGAGAGAGAGAGAGAAGTTATGAAAGGAGTGGCTTGGAGGAGATGAAAAGTGAAGAATATGGAACACAACATGCGAAGAATGGGGGAGCCTGGCGCGTTCATTTAGCTCGCCCAGGAACATGTTGGTATTGTAATGGGGAGGATATTGTAAGGAAAATTAAACTTCTCCATCATTATAAATCTTGTCATGTTGTTACCGCCATGAACACTGGGACGCTGTGTAAAAGGAGGATATGTGAAAGTTCACTGCTGGTAGAATATACTACATACAGCGTGCCGAGACCCTGCACTAGTCTAAATCGAGGAGGCTAAATTTATTTTGTAGTGCGATTCACATTCATCCTTAAATACAATACTCCTTCTCCCTTATTCCCCATACCGCAAGATGTGCAAGGCATAATGCAATGATATGTCATCATCATCATCATCATCATCATCATTGGTTTGCAGTCTTTAGACTGGTCAGTTGCCATAAAATATGTCCTGAGGGTTCTGTTCCACGAATTAACTTTGCAACTTTTCACCTTGCACTTTGCACTTTTCAGTTCAGATTTTGTTCCACCATCACTTTTCAGATTTGCCTTGCAAACTGAAAAGTGAAAAGTGAAAAGTTAGGAATCTTTCCACTTTTGAAGCCTGTTATGTTCCTCCATTGGTGCAGAAATGCAAAGTGCAAAGGAATGAATGAAAATTTTTCAGAAATCTTTGCAAAGAGACGATTCCCTTTTCAGCTTTTAATGAGCAGGTCTATACACTAGTTTCTCGGCGCAGAATTTGATTTAGTGTTGTACATATGTTACGACGAGAGCTTTTGTTATCATCAAGTGAGGATAGTGATGAAGAATCCAACAAGAGGATGTACAAAGCCAGGATGAATTTTCATTACCTCACTTCGACGGAATTTCGTGAGTGTTTTCGTATTGCCCCAATACAAGCTGACTATATTCTTGAAATAATTGGCCATTTATTGAAACGTGCAACAAAAAGAAGTCGATCTCTTTCCGAAAAAGAACAAATTCTTATATGCTTACATTGTTTAGGAAATGGTGCCCAGCACGGTATAGCAGCAATGCATGGAACATCAAAATCAACTATTTTCAGAACTATTACTTAAGTCCTCAAGTTCACCACGAAAAGTAAAGCATTAAATCATGGAGTGTTATACTGTTTGTTCATGGAATAAACATGATCGGATCATTCCTACGCAATGACTTTTCACTTTGAAAAGAAATTGAAAACTAATACATAGATCATGGTGGAACAGAAAGACTTTGCACTTTGCAAGAATTGAAAAGTGCAAAGTGAAAAGTGAAAAGTTGCAAAGTTCATTCGTGGAACAGGCCCCTCATCATCCTGTCATTTGCCGCTTCCTTCATTGAATTATAATTCTGTGTTTGGCTGTCGTTTAGAATTTGTTTAAGGAAGGTATTTCTAGGTCTTCCTCGTGGATGTTTTCCTTCAATGAACCCTTCTGCCACAGTTCTAATTAAATTGGAGTGGCTCACTTTGTGACGACGTTTACGGATTGTGCGTAGGATTGATCTCCGTTGGTTCACTGTGTCGAGAACCCTTGTATTCGATATCCTGTCTCTCCACGTCACATTTATCATCTTACGATAACACCACATCTCAAAGACGGTTCTTTTTATTTTTATTTAGTGTCCATGTTTCACAGGCATACAACGCAACTGTGCATACAAAAGCATGCAGCATTCTCATTCGGAGGGAAAGCTTAAGCCGACTGGTAGACCTTCACAGTAATCTCCTCTTCTGCATAAACGCTAGTTTTGCCTGAGCAGTGCACCTTCCGTCGTCTGTAATCTTTTGACCTAGGTAAGTGAAGGATTTGACTTGTTGTATATCCGAATTATTAATCTTTAATCGAAGAGGTTTTGGGAATTTTGAGACTGTCATGCATTTTGTCTTTGAGGTGTTTATTTTCATGCCGTATGATATGTATCGATATGAAATTTAGCAATGTCTATTTATACGAGGGGTTGTATGAAACAAAGGTTACAAAGCTCGCAGTGAAACATGCACATATTATTTCTTACAAACAATGCAGCCAACGGATAGTACATACATTAGGTTACAGTCTCCATATCGGTTTAAGCACTTATCGCTTCGTGAGATAAGTTTGAATATTCCCTCATGGTAAAAATCCCGTCCTTGCGTGTTCAGTCACGTTGTCGGGAAGCGCTTCACCTCCTCGTCTCAAGTGAATCAGCGACCTCCTAGGTGCTCCTTCAAGTGAGAAAAGTGGTGAAAGGCCCTTGGAGCGAGGTCCGGATTGTAAGGAGGGTGGTCAATGATATCCTTGCGAGACCACTTCAACAGCGTTTTTATTCTTTCATTCATTCATTCATTCATTCATTCATTCATTCATTCATTCATTCATATATATATTCATTTATTTGCAATTGGGGGTGTGTCCCCCCCCCCCCCCCGGTGGCAAATTGGATACACATAACAAATAAATAATTATAGCCTACATGACAATTCAATAACATTTAAACTTGAGTATTAACAGTCTTTTCTTAAACACACCTATATGTTTGGGAAAAGGCTCTAAAACTGCGGCAGGTAGAGAGTTCCAGTTATCAATGGCACGGTTTACGAAATAATATTTGCCATAATGTGTACACTGTGGTCGGGCCTTAACTAAGTAAGGTCACTCCTACTCATGTAAGTGGGATTTCCCATGCGTTTGCTAAGCTCACCCCATGTTGGTTGATTTGTATACGTGTTGTACATAGCGCAGAGTCTAGATTTCATCCTCCTAGCCTGAAGTGATTCCCACCCAAGTTTCTTTAACATACGGCTCACACTGCTCCTGGGATTAAAGTCACTGAGCACAAATCTGGGCTGTATGAGGTCGCGCGTTGCCATGAAGGAAGATAACGCCCTCGGTGAAAGGTCCTGGCCACGGTTACTTGTTTCGCCCGCAGAATTCGAATAACTGAGCGGATCTCCTCGCGAGACCAGTTTTTCAAACGACTCGCCATTAGTTGTTTACCTACAACTAGTGCTGTAGGTGGCGAGTGGTCGAAACTCTACACAGTTACCAACCGTATGTATTCGAAATACTCCACAGTACTATTTTGCCTATAACAGATGAAACTCCAGAAATAAACCTTGTAACCATATTTGCTGATCAAACCCACGATAGTTTTTAGCCTACTTTCGATTTTTGCAAAAACTAAAAGTAGACTTATGAGATCTACGAGTATATGAGCCAAAAGTTGTCAGTCTGTGTGTGTGTGAGGGTGTATATCTGTCCCCCCCAATCTGTCCTATCAATTGAAACACGACGAAACCCAATTGAATCAAATTTTATACAGAGGTAGGACTAGCATAAGAAACCTCAGTGTCATGTTTTACATCGCCGCTATCTTGACAGAAACGGATTGGCGGCAACTCGAATGTTTAAAGCTTAAATCCAATTACGACTAACTTCATCATATGATCTCTACCAAAGTTTGAAACAATATACCTGCATGTGGGAAACAGTTTTTGACCAAACTACAAGGTTATCATCCAAATAGTTTGAAGATGGCGACCGTATAGAGGTAAAAACTGATCCCCCCCCTATCAATTCAAACACGACGAAACCGATCCAACGTTGGTACAGAGGTAGCACTAGCAAAAGGCAACTCAGTGCCATGCTGTATATCGCCGCCATCATAACGAAAAGAAATGGCGCCCACCCAAATGTTCTAAGCTTAAATCAAATTACGCTGATCCTAATCATCCGATCTCTACCAAATTTTGCAACTACCGGTATACCTACATGTGGGAAGCATCTTTTTCCGAAACTAGAAGGCCATCATCCAATAGTTTCAAGATGGCGCATGTATGAGTCATGCAATTAGTATGGCCTAAGCGTAACTTACGATTCAACATGGACCGGCTTCACTAAATCCGTTTATCGTACAGAGGGTGGTTTAAACTGTCCTCAAAGAGGTGACCTGTAGGATATTAACATTTTTCAATAGAATTATTATTCCCTAGTAGTGACTAATAGTTCAGGTTGAACATTCCGTACCTTGTTGGGCCGTGCCGGACCATTGGTTCAATATGGAAGCTATTGTTTGCTGGCTAGTCCATATTTCAGTAGATTGATATCCATTTAGGAATGTACTGAAGAAAATAATTCAAATTTAGTATCCAAAGGTTTGTAGAAAAGCAGAAAACGCTAATGAAGTCGTTCTTTCCAAAACAAAATATGGTATACAGTTATACTAAACCAGTTGTCAACGTAATACCAGCATTGGCCATGTGTGGGAGCGGGCTAGCGTCTTTAACTCTTAACCTGGAGGTTCATGGTTCAAAACCAAACGGGTACATTTTTTTACTCGATATCTTTTTTATTTATTGATTTATAAGTACTCACACATTATAAAGTTAAGCTTATAAAGTGTGTATTTGCAATCGAAAATACAGGGCGCCAGGAAATGTTCTCCGCAGTGGCTACATGCAGCTGTGAGAGTTAGCGTCATCAGTTTAGTTGGCAGCACAGTGTCCTTGATAGGGTGAAGGCCACATATGTGGGCTGTGGGCTGCCGAAATCGTCAGTGTGTATAGTTAGATTATTGGAAGAGTGCAACAGTATGTTATGAATGGCTGTAGTGAGTATAAAGTTTATTGTTTGTTTGTTTGTATACATGCGACAGCCGTGCTGCCAACGTAACTGGTGACGTAATCTCTCGCTGCAGCTTGTAGGCACTGCGGTGAACATTCTCTGGCGCCCTGTACTATATACTGTATACTTATAACACCACATATTTCAACACTGGACTACAGGGATTAAAATTCGTTGTCCTGGATCTGCGGTACAGATGGTTATTGTTTCTTTAGGGGCTCTGCGGCATCATGGTCATGTAGCCCTGTATACTTGAGTGTGTGTAGAAGTTGCTGACAACTTGTGTCACTGTGATATCTCTATTAGTGTGTGTACTTTTATCGAGGAAGGATTCGGGTAGGAAGCTGTTTTTGTTGTTGTTCCATTTCAGAGGTTTGGACATCATGGCCATTTACCCCCGTGTACTCTGGTGAGTTTTGAAATTTGTCTGATAACCTGAGTTATTGTGATGGTTGTATTAGTGTGTGTATTTATAATTGAGGTGAGATTCAATCAATGTATAATGTAGCACGTTGTTATTCAACAAGCTACTACAACCAACATTCAATTATACTCCTTGAAAAGGACAAAGATTTATAACTATACCCATGCATCTAGGTGAAAGTAGGCTATATGTTCTTTACTGAACGTCATGTGTTTTTTTGTTTTTTGTTTACTCTTTGACCCGTATGCGACAATATACTGTAACGGATCTTACGTCAACTACAAACGCTCCCATTACAATCACGGCATTTTGTTTATATCAATTATTAGCATTATTACCATCAAGTCAGATCATTTTGTTGTAGCGCATTTTACATCAATCATGCGTATTATTAGTTTTATTTATTTTGCGCATGCGCTTACACATTCTCAGCATTTGCAGGAAAGAAAACATTTACAATCCCAGATACCGTACTTATCACAAGGAGCAAATTCTTGGTGACTGCATTGAGTAGTTGCTTCATATTTCCCCCACTCCTTCAGGCCTGATTGGCCAAGAACAGCCTTACTACGCGACACGTAGAAAGTATGACTGTTTTCTGCATCAGTTTGAAAAGGCCTGGGTCTAATTTAAACGCCGTGAGCGATTCCTTTAAGTTGTTGGGAATCACGCCAGTGCTGGAGATAATAATAGGAACTGTCCTGACTTGTGCCATGTGCCATTGCTTCCTTATCAGTTCTGAAAGCTCTGTGTATTTTGACAGCTTTTCAACATGCTTTGTTAGTATGTTGCCACTGTTTGGGATCGCCACATCTATGAAGGTGGTGTGCTTCATACATTTGTCAACAAGAACTAAATCAGGTCTGTTGTGCACAGCTGATTGGTCTGTCAATAGAGTACGATCCCAGTACAACGTAAAGCTGTCATTTTCCAGTACACTTTCAGGAGCATATTTGTAGTATGGCACTTTCTTTGGCTCAGCAGTTGAAGTTGTATAGCCAATTCTTGATGTACTATCTTGGCAACAAAATCATGTCTCTTCCAGTGGCGGCCGACATACTGTTTGGCTGAGAGGGCGATCACATGATTTTTACCGCACCTTTTTATAAGTTGACAGAGGAAAAATGAGTACCGGTAAATTAAAAAAAACACTACTTAATGATTTACAGATTAATTATCACCAACAGAGAGATTACAACTGCTGAATATTACCACCGCACTCAAGACTCTTCAGCACGAAAGCGAAATAGCTCACTGGTGCCAACCTCTTCACTAACCACAGGATTCTAGCCAGAGGTCCGTGTTATACTTCACCATTGCAATATGAATGGAGATTCCTGTTCTCAGATGCTACACTTAAATGAAAATCCACAGCCTGCTTCCAGTCTCCGATCGGGTCAGGAATGGAATGAATGAAGCCCCCATCTAGCGGCGAGAATAGGAACTGTGCCGGCTACCGAAGCCTGACGCATTCCTTTGGGGCAATGATTAAATGAATGACAAATGAAATGATAGTGGAGAGTGTTGCTGGAATGAAATTTTGACAGGGAAAACCGGAGTACCCGGAGAAAAACCTGTCTGCCACCCTTTTGTCCAGCACAGATCTCACATGGAGAGACCGGGATTTGAATCACGGACCCAGCGGTGAGAGGCCGGTGTGCTGCCGCCTAAGCCACGGAGGCTCGCAAGATGCTACACATAAATATAATTATATATATTTTGTCTTCAAAGATAAACAAAGGGCTTGCTGCTCATGGATTGTTGTTATTTAAATTGTTTATTATATGCAACCATGGAGATTTGATTTATTCATTCACTAGCAGAAGTACCCATTCTTCGAACGGTGTTACATATTAACACCAGACATTATCAATTGAGCTACTGTTGCAATGGTTAGCGGTTTGTCATTCCTTCATAAGTTTATCAGAACGAAGATAGTTTTCTGGGAATATCACACACACTGTTAATTTAAGGGCTTAAAATATGATTTTCGGAGACCCCTTATAGAGTCGCGAATTTTGTGTCTCACAATGAGAAGCGCAACATATGCTTTGATCGTCCTTCTAGGATAATTTTTATATTTCGCCTATTTTAGCATGTATTTTGAGAAGTTTTTCCCTATATCCACCCGTCTACTGTGTGAAAAGTACGGTGAAGAGTTTTATAAATGATTGGTGTATTGACTCATGTTTACCATACCTAATTTTACGATGCACCAAGCATCCGAACACGATTTATAGGCGTACATAAAGATACACTGAAAGACAGACAGACAATTCTATTGTCTACAACATATCACCCAGATATCCAAATATGGGTATATCTACCATACAGTATCAAACAAAATCATCCTTACGATGAACCCGTATGTCGACAAAAAAAAAAGTTAAAATGTGCTCTCAAACTAAATTCACCTAACGTGTACTTCCTGACGTGAAATAGATTTGAAAGCCTTGTAGACGAAACGCAATACACCTCACATAAAAATGACTCTCTACGTTGTGTTAGGTCCCCACACACAGGCAGACCTCTTTCATTAATTATAAAGGCTTGTGGTGCATGAAAATTCAGGTTCTTTAGCCTCAAATGGCCCAAATTCCTAAAAGCCGCAAAAAATGCTGATTCAATTCAGGAATTTTTGAAAATAATGTTGCTGTTTGGAGATATAATAGACTTTCTGTACTATATGTCGCACGTGAAATTGCCTGAAAAAATTCTAGTTTACCCCTTGACCTCCTTAATTGCATTGACGAATTATACAGTCTACGTTGGTTCCGTGATAACCTTATAGCCATTTGCAAACTTTCACACAAATGTAATAAATGGAGTAGCCTAATAATAATATCGTATCTCCTCGGGTGCGGGTGCAAGCTTCGTAATTTGACACCCAGAGGGTAGCTTGCATGTAGAAATTTCGTTGTTCCTTGAATCACTATGAAAGTCAAGGAGGGTAGATATTTAAGCTCCTTGAACACAATAGCACTTTCTAGTAGAGAAATGAGGAACTTTGTGTTGGCGGAAATTCCCGAGATTAATTTTGCCATTATGAACACGGCCTACTGAATTCAAATGGGTTCTTTGACATGCCAACATCGTATGACATGCGAGTCGTATTTTTGCCGCCTTTCAAAAATTACTTACCACGCACGGCCAGGAGTGAGCCTGCAATCTTGGGGTTAGTAGACCGACACGCTATCCACTCACCCACCGTGGCAAGGTATAAATGGAGTGGCATTGCTTCTTACAGAAATAGATGGAAAGTTGGATGCCACCCCTTGAGATAATGTTATCATGGTTACCGATTTCCATTCCTTCATTAGTTTGTTAAATTAAATTAAATTAAATTAGTTTTCTGGGAATATTTCAGATACTGACGGTTTTAGAGCCTTATAATTTAGTTTTTGAGGCCCCCAAGTTTTGTTTCTGGCACCGAGGGGTTTTGTCTCCTCGTTGTACGCCATAATATAATACTAATAATAATAATAATAATAATAATAATAATAATAATAATAATAATAATAATAATAATATAATATAGGGATAGGAATATAATAGACCTGCCGTACCACACCCGCAGGTGTAAATCGCGTGAAAAAAATCTAGTGTACCCCTTGACCCCCTTAAGCGCATTATACGTATTGATGAATTTTACAGCTTAATTTCTTTCCGTGATAACCTTCTAGCCGTTTGCAAACTTTCACACCAATGTAATTAATGGAATTGCATTGCGTCTTACAGCAATAGATGGACCTCTGAGAATCTGTTGCCATGGTTACCGGCTTGAATTCGTTCATTAGTTTCTTAAATGAAATTAGTTTTCTGGGAATATCTCAAAAACGGTTGGTTTTAGGGCCTTAAATGTGGATTTCAGGCCCCCGAGTTTTGTCTCTCACATTGAGGGGCTGAAAATTATCTTTGTCTGCTCCTTCTACTCCTATTTCAGCATGTATTTTAAGGGGGTAGGCCCTCTTTTATGAGACGTACGGAGAAGGTTTACATCAATGATTAGTGTCGTGCCTCTGATGGATATCTGTACCAAATTTTACGTTGATACATCCAGCCGTTCTCGAGTTATAAGGGAACAAAGTTGTCCACAGACAAACAGACAGACAGACCAAAAAATTATTTTCGCGCGCATCCATAATAAAACAGTCTGAAACGCGTAAATAACTCAAATTTCCGTAGAAATTGCGAAAAAAACATACAAACTTTAATTTGTATGTATGTAGAGATATACTGCACCGCTCGGTGTTGACCGTGTTTTATTGCACAAATTTAGGTTTTACTCGCTAATCGTTGGAGATACACGAAAAGTGATAAGGACCTTTTGGATAGCAAATTAAATGGTAAATCTTTTGTATGCATCAAACGTTTGATATTTCTTAGCGTTCTCTTTTTATTTGAAATGGAAATATGAAATTTTGAAACCAAAGGGTGTAGTGACATCACATATGTGGGTTTTACTCGCTAACCGTTGGAGATACACGAAAAGTGATAAGGACACTTCGGATAGGAAATTAAATTTTGAAGCTCATATGTGCCATCAAAAGTTTGCTATTTCTTAGCGTTCTCTTTTTATTTGATATGGAAGTATGAAATTTTGAAACCAAAGGGTGTAGTGACGTTACTAAAATGGTCGCCATTTTTAGCCTACTTTTCACATTTTGCAAAAATTAGGTAAAAGTAGACTTATGAGATCGATCTGGGAAAATGTGTGTGTCTGTCTGTCTGTCCTTCTGTCTGTCTGTCCTTCTGTCTGTCTGTCTGGCTGTGTGTGTGTGTCCACCCCCCCCCCCGTATCAACTCCTAAACGGCTGCAGCAATCAAAACCAAATTTAGTATGAGTAAAGATGTGCACCGGAATAGCACACGTCCATATTTGAAAATGATGTCAGTGCTACCAACTGCTGAAAAAACGCACTAGAAATTTGAGCTCCATGTTGGATATCTTGCAAGGTATGCATGGGAGCTATTCCAAAATTGGCACACATGTAGATAATACTATTTCAGTTTAATTTCCAGGAGGCCAACCATGGCAGTGTTGCCAAAATAAATTTAAGCCTTCTGATAAGTCCAATGTTTAAATGCATATAACTTCTACACTATCAATTGGATTTCAACCAAATTTTGTATGTAATATCTGTATATAAACAGATATTACTGAGCGTATTCTTATGAGCCACCAGGGCTGCCAACGGTTAATAATTGCTCTCTCTATTTTTTTAATCCAAATACGAATATATCAGAAAGTATGCAAACCAACAGCTTTAAACTATGCACACGTATATTCTGACATTTTAGATTAATTTGGAGTAACTTATATACGTCAGTTCTACCAACATGATTATAAGCCTGCTGATAGTACCAATTTTTAAATACATGTAACTTCTATACTATCAGTTGGATTGCAACCAAATTTCGTATGTGCTATGTGTACCATAACAGAATGACTGTAAGTATTGTTCAGAGCAATCAGGGCTGCCAACTGTTAATAAATGCTGTCTATATTTTTTTACCCTAATATCAATATATCAGAAAGTATGCAAGCCAACAGCTCTATACTTTGCACACGTATAGCACCTGACATTGTAGATTAATTTGGAGTAAATAATACAAGGCAGTGCTGCCATCATGATTCTATGCATGCTGATAGTTCCAATTTTAAAATACATGTAACTTCTTTACTAACAAATGGATTTCATCCAAAATTGGCACAACAAGATATCATAATATTTCAGATTATTTCTGACCAGCACACGCATGGTATTGTTGGCAACATGCTTTTACGCGTGCTGATAGATCCAGTGTCTAACTGGATGTAACGTCCATTGGACTTCAACCTAATTTTGTATTCTGTACCTTAAGAGATGGAACTAAGAATATATTCAGTCACCAGGGCTGCCAACTGTAGTGCTCTATTAGGCTACATTATACCAGGTATATTTTGAACTAATTTGATATTTCGATATTACCAACTTAATTTTGTCATTATTCTAGATAGGTTCATATACTGTAGAATAATCATTGGCATGATAAGTAGGCTGTATAGTTCTTCACGGAACTTCTTGTTTAATAGTGCAAAATATCGAAATTAAAAGTATCCTATATGTAAACATGGTAAATCAGCTACATCCATGCAAAATTTCATTTAAATCGGACCCGTGGTTCTTGCGTTATTGAGTAACACACAGACAGACAGACAGATAGAAAGACAGACACACACCATCTCATTTTTAGCCTACTTTTCACATTTTGCAAAAATGAGGAAAAAGTAGTCTTATGAGATCGGGCAAATGTGTGTCTGTCTGTCTGTCTGTCTGGCTGAGTGTGTGACCCCCCCCCCCTATCTACTCCTAAACGGCTGGAGCAATCGAAACAAAATTTGGTAGGAGTAAAGATCTATACCTGAATATCTCACGGCCATATTTGAAAATGATGTCAGTGCTACCAACTGCTAAAAAATCGCAATTGAAATTTGAGCTCCATGTTGGATATCTTGGAAGGTATGAATGGGAGCTATTTCAAAATTGGCACACGTATAGATATTAAACTAGTTAACTCAGGGGGAAAACTGCTTTAAAGTATGTAAATAGCTGTTCGACAGTTTTTTTTTTCATAAATCAAATTTAAGGGATTTATGGGGTGGGGTGAAATTCTGAAAAAAGAAAATTGGAAGAAAATGTCCTGACTCACTCACTCACCCACTCATCATCACCCGGCCAAAATTATTGAAGTTAGAAACAAGACAGTTTGGGGATATGCTCATTGTATGTCAAAACCGTCTACTAAGGGAGGATTTTCGGATATTCAGGTTCTAAAGGGGTCTTAGGGGGGTTAAACCTGCAGTTCATTGAATAACAATATCTCCCGATTGGTTTCATTTTGGGATGTGATACACGGCATATCAACTCATCATTAAAAAGTAAGAAGACACGTGTCTGAGAGTTTTTCGATGTGGTGTATATTATGAGGTGAAAGGGGTGAAAAATGGGGATTGAAAGATTCCTAACGGAGCGTGTATCTCTTAAACGACATAGGCAAGAAATTTGAAACTCAGCGGGATAAAAAATCAGATTAAGAAGTAAGTAAATCGGTGTTCGAACGTTTTTTCATAAATTAATTAACGGGGCCAATGGGGAGGGGTAAAATTCTGGGGGGAAAATGGAGAGAAAGTGTCCTAACTGACTGACTAACCCATCAAACTCAGGGGAAAAAGACAGCTTAAAAATAATTTAATAGGTGTTCAAGCGTTTTTTCATCAATCCAATTTAAGGGGCCCATGGGGAGGGGTGAAATTCTGGTAAAAGTTAGTTAGTTATTGTTGTTTTAAGGCGCGGAACTACGAGGTCATATGCCCCATTCTGGTAAAAATAATTGAAAGAAAATGTCCTGTCTGACTCACTCACTCATCACGCCCAGCGAAAACTATTAAAGTTGGCTACATGAAATTTTGAGAATATGTTCGCTGTATGTCAAAAACGTCAAGTAAGGAATGATTTTTGTTTATTTCGGTTTAAAAGAGGTTTTAAAGGGGGGTAAACGTGCATTTCATTGAATAACGATATCTCATGAGTTGTTTCTTTGGGGATGTAATATTCGGTATACAAACTAATCATTAAAAATAATCAGACATATGTCTACGGGTTTATCGATCTGGTGTATATTATGAGGTGAAAGGGGTGAAAATTGGGGGTTGAGTGATTCTTAACGGGGCGTGTATCTCTGAAACGACATAGGCGAGAAGTTTGAAATTCGGCGGAAAAAAACTGCTTAAAATACAAGTTAATAGGTGTTCGACCGTTTTTTCATAAATCCAATTTAAGGGGCCCTTGGAGAGGGGTGAAATTCTGGGGAAAAAACAGGAAAGAAAGTGTCCTAACTGATTGACTCACTTACCCACTCATCAAACCCAGGGGGAAAACAGCTTTAAATAAGAAAATAGGTGTTCGACCATTTGTTTCATAAATCCAATTTAAGGGGTTCATGGGGAGGGGTGAAATTATCAAAAAAAATGAAAGAAAATGTCCTGACTGACTCACTCACTCATCATCGCCCAGCCAAAATTATTGAAGTTAGAAACATTAAATTTTGGGGATATGTTCTTTGAATGTCGAAAACGTCCACTAAGGAAAGAGTTTTGGATATTCAAGTTCTAAAGATGTGTTAAGGGGGTAAACGTGCATTTCATTGAATAACAATATCTCACGAGTGGTTTCATTTGGGGATGTGATACTTGGCATATTAACTAATCATTAAAAATAAGCTGACACATGTCTAATGGATTTTCGATGTTGAGTATATTATGAGGTGAAAGGGATGAAAAGTGGGGCTTGAAAGATTCCTAACGGAGCGTGTATCTCTTAAACGTCATAGGCGAGGAGTTTGAAACTCGGAGGAAATCAATCAGCTCAAAAATAAATAAATAAATAAATAAATAAATAAATAAATAAATAAATAAATAAATAAATAAATAAATAAATAAATAAATAAATAAAATAAATGGGTGTTCGACCGATTTTTCATAAATGCAATTTAAGGGGCCTATGGGGCTAAAAATGAGATGGTGTATGTCTGTGTATTACTCAATCACGCAAGTACCACTGGTCCGATTTACATGAATTTTACATGGAAGTAGCTGATTTACCTGGTTAACATATAGGTTACTTTTGATTTCAATACTTTGCACTATTTAAAGATGGCGACCATTTTAGTGACGTCACTACACCCGTTGGTTTCAAACTTTCATATTTCCATTTCAAATAAAAAGAGAACGCTAAGAAATAGCAAACTTTTGATGGCATATACGAGGATTAAAATTACATTTTCTATCCGAAAGGTATCTCCAACGGTTAGCGAGTAAAACCTAAATTTGTGCTATAAAACACGGTCAACGCCGAGCGGTGTAGTTGGACAAAATATTCCATCCTTAGTCTCCCTCTGTGCAGCACCTCGCCTATCCCCTGTTTTAACTGTCACTTTCACATTTTAATTTATTTATGACGCGTAGCGAAGTACGGGTACTTCAGCTAGTATTAAATAAGAAAGATGTAAGTCTAGTTACAAAACCAGCTTGAAGTAGTATATATGTGGGTTTAATACTGTATACAGGGTGATTCTTATTAACGTTTAATACTCTCTGTAGCGACGTAGATGGCATTGTGACAAGTAATTTGATATAGGACACTTAGGGTCGCATGTGTCCGGAAATACTTTAAAAGTGAACCACAACTCTTAAACATATGACGTCATCAGGTGACGGCTCAGCCACTGCCATCGTTATGTCCAGGCCGCAAGGTTCCTGTAGTGACGTCACGCGTAGGGCCGGTACAGCTGCCGCAGCAAGTCACGCGGCTCCTTTCAGGCTTTCACATGCAGTCACTCCATATTTATAGGAAAATGTTAATACTATTTGGAGTTCACTTACAGTTAGAAAAGTTACCACTAAATAGGCCTAGTTTTCGTTCCGCTAGTTCGAATCCTGCCGTTGTAGCAGGCATTTTACGAGATAACAAAATGGTACAACGTCTGTGCAATTACTAGGATGTTGACGCACCCAGACAGGACAAAATTGCAGTATTTTGACGTTCCTGTAAACATTATATCAATATGAAGAGGCATTGATACAGTTATTCAAATCAAGGTGTACCACAACGTCGATAAATCACATATGGCCAAACTGGGGATTGACGGAAGGAAACATTCGAATATTTCAATACCAAAAAAACAAGATGTTCAGCAAAGAACATATAGCCTACTTTCTCCTAAATGTATGGGTATCTTTATGACTCTTTGTCCTCATCCCTAACACAATCACCCCTACCACAATGTATTGTTTGTTTTCTTTTATATTGATAATAAGCCAGTAAGTGTCAAAATCAATATTATATACTTTATGATGATTGAATAACAAAACTACTAACTTATTGTAATGCATTCACGTCCGTTGATCTCTATACTAAGCCAGCCTGCAAAATTAAGAATCTTCCGCCCCAATCACAGTAGGTGGTGCTGCGACCTATCCGTGAATTAATCTTTATCTTGTACGCCTATGCACTGCCATCGTAATGTACTACGATGGCAGTGGCCTAAGGGTGTTGAATGAGTAGGCAGTTTAAAGTAGCCAAGAGGGAGGCGATCCAGCTGGCAGTGTTTAAAGGTATTCGGAGCGCGATCGTGGCTAATAGTTGAACTACCAGTATTACAAAATTGCCATACTTCAGGAGGCCAGCTCAGGCATTTACACAGCGTTATGTTTGGAACAATATTACCCACATAACCCACAAGAGGACAGCACCGTACAGAGGCATTAAGAAGGCTGTGGTTGGGTAGCTCTTCTATTCTCCTTTTCCTAATGGCTTCTGTTTATGTGCGATGCTGGGACTGTGATTTTATTAATATACGAGTGTATACTTTATCCTCTTCTTTGAGCTAAATGACATTTTATTCAGTATCTGTGGAAAAAGCTCGTGCACATCATTTGTAAAAGAATTCAAGAAAAAAAAACCTAACTGTAGCAGTACTCGATCCCCAGTCAACTGCGTGTTAGACTAACATGCTAGCCCAGAGCTAACCGTATCCATGACGTCAGGTGTTCTTAACTGACATATTAGATACAAACTGTTGGCAAATAATGACTTTAAATAAACGATTTCTTCACTGCAGTACATCTTCATTAAAGATCATTTCATACAAAGTTTATATTATTGTATCAGTACGGTATATCACATACAACATACTAAAACTACTGAAATATAAGACAGGCACATGAGGACAGCTGCCATCTTGTCGTGTGACACAAACGGCTCAGGTCTTTTAAGCCACTCATACTGTATAATATTATAATATTAAATTATAATAAATAACGGATCACGACCTTCAGGATAGCTTAAATCCCCCTAGGCTCGATAATCGGAATTGGTGGGTCTTAAGCTATTTATTAAAATGGTTGCATAATTCACACGGCCGCCATCCTGAAATGGCATGGCCGATGACCTTGAATTTTGGGTGAAAGACGCGTCCTATATAAAGGTATGTTGTCACCGAATTTGGTAGAGATCGGATGATTAGTTTAGCCGTAATTTGATTTTACGTTTTGAACATTTGAGTGGCCGCCATTCTGTTTTGGTAAAGATGGCGGCGATATAAAGTATGACACTGAGGTGTCCTTTACTAGTGCTACCTCTGTACCAAATTTCGTTCAATTCGGTTTCACCGTGTTCGAATTGATAGGGGGGGGACAGACATTCAGAGTACACACACTCACACACACACAGACACACACACACACACACACAGACTCACACACACACATACACACACACACAGACTCACACACACACATACACACACACAGACAGACACACTTTTTTCGCCCTGTGTTGATCTCATAAGTCTACTTTCATTTTTTGCAAAAATCGAAAGTAGACTAATCATTTTTTGCAAAAATCGAAAGTAGACTAAAAATTGCAGGAACAGTTTATTAATAAAATAAATCTATGTACACACAGAAAGAATACATAGACAGGAACACTTTTCTGTGCCTACTGCCATAAAAGCCCATTCAATTTCGAACGGACTTAAGTTATAAAATTCGACAATACTTAAGAATCTCTTGCAAGGAAAAGATACAAAATTATTATGTTCATCTCTAATTCTGTATTTTATTTTCCTTTCTTTCAGAGAAACAGGCCCCCTACTGCCTTCTTAAACATTATGCCCCCAAAAATTATTATTTTATTAACAGAAATATTCATTTCTAGACCTTGCTTACCTGAAATAAATCAACATAGAAGGTAACTTCCTTTCTGGATCTCACTCACAAAAGCTGCCAGTATCCTTCTGGCCCTTACTCACCAGTAAAACAGAATAACATAAAAAATTAAAGAAAGCAATTAACTACTCACTTCTGGACTTGTGTGACAAAAAAAAGGGCTATGTTTATTCGAAGAAGATCCTGTTTTGTGATCGTCATTAAGTTTTTCGAGATGAAGTCAAGTTGGACCAGTGATTTTTACATTAGTTTATTTGAAGGATCCTCAGTAAAGTGACATTGGTACCGGTATTTGAAATTAAACAATTTTTCAGTCGCTAGGCGACAATGAGACTAACACTGTATCATGATGAGATAAAAGGAGTTAAAAATCATTACAGAAATTTTTTGTCATAGACTAAACTACAGAACAAAAAAATTACCATCTAGATTGAGAACCGTCTAAACTTCAATCGCATGATTAGAACACAAGAAGTAAAAAAAGATTTTAAAAGTACGCACACCAGCCATCTTGTGATTATGCAAACAATTGAAATAAATTACATGCCAGTGGATCAACATTTGTATAAGCATTTAACGTGCAACGTTTCACGGCACTCGGATAGTTAATTCGCCAACATGGCGGCGAAGTATAAATATTTAAATGGACGTTTGAATACCACACGTACACAATAATCTTAATGTAATAGTACAAAAATGAAAATCCATCCTGGCAACCATATGAAATATTTAGACGGTTCTCAATATCTACGAATCTGTTACAGCAATTAAACTGAAGTTTTGTATGTTGATAGAGACAATTAACATGAGCAGGGTATATGCAAATAGGCTGAATAGTTCTTCACGGAACTACTTGTTTTTTTCTTAGTTGTATATGACAAAATGTTCTGTAATGATTTTCAACTTCTTTTATCTGGAGGTAGGGTAAGATTTGTTTTGTTCTCTTGCTAAAGGGTCAGCTAGTAGTAATTTTATTCAGAGAAGATCCTTAGTTAAGTAACCCTGATTTTTGGACCTTATCTTTATATATATAATTCTTCGACACGTGTGTATGCGACTGAACTCCTCCTAAACGACTGAACCGATTTTGATGGAATTTGGTATGTATATTAGGGTGGGTCAATGTATGGTTTAGATTCACAATCCGACCCGGTAGGTGGAATGAACACAATTTTAGAACCACAATTTACACACAATTTTAGAACCACAATTTACACACAATTTTAGAACCACAATACACAGTCAAAAACAGTCGTCATGGAAACCGCTAGCCTTGGCCTTCGTGAAAGCTGATGTCTTTGGACGGTTTGTCTCTGCACGTTAGAGTCACCTGGTCGCAACCTGTGCAACTACCGCCATTACATACACTCCGCCCGTGGCGGAAAGTTGTGTTTTATACCAAAGGTAGCAGTGATGTCGAATTCTACTGTTGGTCTCTGCACGTTAGAGCGTTTCAAAGTCCCGTATGCGTTCATATACCATTCATCTGATTGCCATGAAACTTGGGTGATATGTTGAGTGAGCTCCAGGGAAGGTGTTTGGCTTAGTAAATCCATTTTACAATAGATAGCGCACGAATAGATTCAACAAATGAGCGACGACGCGCGAAGCGTTTCAAAAAGGTCCCATATGCGTTCAAATACCATTCGTCCGATAGCGATGAAACTTGGGTGAGATGTTGTGTACACTCCATGGAAGGCTTCTGGCTTAGTAAATCAATTTCACATTAGGTAGCACACGACTAGATTCAACAAATGAGTGACGACGCGCGAAGAGTTTTAACAAAATGCCGTATGCGTTCAAATACCATTAGTCCGATAGCGATGAAACTTGGGTGAGAAGTTGTGAACACTTACGTGAGGATTTCTAACTTAGTAAATCCATTTCACAATAGGTAGCTCACGAGTAGATTCAACAAATGAGCAACGACGCGCGAACTTTTAATCAAAGTCCCGTATGCGTTCATATACCATTCATCCGATTGCAATGCAACTTGGGTGAGATGTTGTGTACACTTACGTGAGGGATTCTAACTTAGTAAATCCATTTCACAGGAGGTTTCGCACGAGTAGATTCAACAAATGAGCAACAACGCACGAAGCGTTTCAATAAGGTCCCGTATGCGTTCAAATACCATTCGTCCGATTACGATGAAACGTGGGTGAGATGTTGTGTACACTTTACGGAAGGTTTCTGGCTTAATAAATCCATTTTACAATAGGTAGCGCACGAGTAGATTCAACAAATGTGTGACGGCACGCGAATCATTTCAACAAAGTACCGTATGCGTCCATATACCATTTATCCGATTGCGATGAAACTTGGGTGAGAAGTTGTGTACACATACGTGAGGATTTCTAACTTAGTAAATCCATTTTACAATAGGTAGCTCACGAGTAGATTCAACAAATGAGCAACGACGCGCGAACTTTTAATCAAAGTCCCGTATGCGTTCATATACCATTCATCCGATTGCAATGCAACCTGGGTGAGATGTTGTGTACACTTACGTGAGGGTTTCTAACTTAGTAAATCCATTTCCCAGGAGGTTGCGCACGAGTAGATTCAACAAATGAGCGACGACGCGAGAAGCATTTCTATAAGGTCCCGTATGCGTTCAAATACCATTCGTCCGATTACGAAGAAACTTGGATGAGATGTTGTGTACACCCTACGGAAGGTTTCTGGCTTAATAAATCCATTTTACCCTAGGTAGCACACGACTAGATTCAACAAATTTGTGACGGCACGCGAATCATTTCAACAAAGTACCGTATGAGTCCATATACCATTTATCCGATTTCGGTGAAACTTGGGTGAATTGTTGTGTACACTCCAGGAAAGGTTTCTGGCTTAGTACATCCAGTTTTTAATAAGTAGCGCACGAGTAGATTCAACAAATGACCGACGGCGCGCGAATCGTTTCCACAATGTCCCGTATGCGGTCATATATCATTCATCCGATTGCGATGAAACCTTGGTGAATCATTGAGTACACTCCAGAGAAGGTTTCAGGCTTACTAAATATATTTTACAATAGGTAGCGCATGAGTAGATTCAACAAAGGAGTGACGGCACGCGAATCGTTTAAAGAAAATCCCGTATGCGTTCATACAATATTCATCGATTGCGATGAAACGTTGATGAGTTGTTGTGTACACTTACGTGAAGCTTTCTAACTTAGCAAATCCATTTAACAGTTGGTAGAGCAAGAGTTGATTCAACAAATGAGTGACAATGCACGAATCATTTAAACAAAATCCCGTATGCGTTATATGCCATTCATCCGATAGCGATGAAACTTTGGAGAATTGTTGTGCACGCTCCCACGAATGTTTCTAGATTAGTTAATTCATTTCACGATAGTTTAGAGGCAGTTAACAGAAATTGAGAAATAATATTGTGTATCCAAAAGCACTTCAAGAAACAAAGTTACAACACTTTCTTTGATTGGCAGGACAATGTCTACCGGGTCAGCTTGTAGCATATATTTTTCTGCTGGTCAAGTGGAACCACAGTGATTTCTTACCCACAAGTTTGTTTGATGAAGTGGTTCTTGAAACTTATTTTTCTGACAAGAGGCCTAGGGGGACGTAGTGTTTATATACAAAATTATGTTTATTTGAAGAAGGGTCATCATAGGATATCTGTTATTTTCTACAACAGATATTCATTATAAGAAGAGCCGCCAAGTTGGATTGGTGAGACGTAACAAAATTTGAAGGGCACGGTCGAGGTCGCCGGGAATAGTGCTATGAACTTACCGAGTTTCATTGAAATCGCTCCAGCCGTTTAGATTTTATTAGGGGGGGGGGGCACATACACACCTCACACACACACACACACACACACACACGGACAAAAGTTGATCTCATAAGCCTATTTTTTCAAAATTGAAAATAGGCTAAAAACTAAAAACCTACTGTCTTCCTAAACATTACACAACATTTTTGACATATATACAACATAACTGAAAACTTACTGTCATCCTAGCTCTTCTTCGAATGAATATCTGTTGTAGAAAATAACAGATATCTTATGCTGACACTTCTTCGAATAAACATAATTATGTACAAAAACACTATGTCTCCCTTGGCCTCCTGTCAGAAAAATAAGATACAAGAACCACTCGTTCGAATCAATTTGTGGGTATCAAATCACTGCAGATCCACTTGACCAGCAGAAAAGTGCAAGGTATAAGGTCCAAAAATCAGGGCTACTTAACCTTTAAGTACACGTGCTGGTGTATAAAGTACACCACGTACTAAAGATGGTATATTTTTGGTTGTAATGTTTCTGCAGGCTGTTAGGCACCAACTAACCTATCCCTAAAATGTTCCCAAACGACTACAAACAGTGTCATTGTTGCTGGATTCATTTATTCACAGGAAACCGGCCGCGGTGGCCGAGAGCACTAAGGCGCTACTTCGTGCCTCACTGGCATCGGGAGAGCGTGGGTTCGATTCCCACCTCGGCCGTCCTGAAAATGGTTTTCGTGGTTTCCCATTTTCACTACCAGGCAAATGCCGGGACGGTTCCTTTCAATAGGTCCACGGACGATTTCCTTCCAATATCCCTTCCCTGACCCGTCCTGAAAAGAAAAGTACATGGCCATTGGCTGCATTAATAATAATAAATTTATTCACAGGAATACCATAAACATCGAGCTGTTGCGTGGTATGGTAAACAAAGTTTTCCACGCGTGAATCTATATAAGTACAATGTTGATTCAATTATTTAACTCACTCTTATTTTTTAAATCATATTTCTATAGAATTTGAATCTTCTCCATGTCTCGTACGGTTCTGTGTTATTAGGGCTTGTATACAAGCTAAAAATCCGAAGCGACTTACTGAAGAGGAAATCTATGACGCTATAGCGCTAGCAGACTCGAAGTAGTAGTTTGATGAGACCAGATACTTCCAAGGAATAATTTATAGAGTAAAATGATCACGACACAGAATATCCATAACTATTGTGCTTGTAGAATAGTTGATTTAATGTGTTTACTAAGATAAAATGTTTAGGCTAAGTGATTTAGTGACATTATTCTCTTGATGTACAAAATTCACCACACGTGTACTTATTACGGTACATATTAATAGGTGCGTGTAGTCAAATGTTAACAGAGGATTCTCTGAATAAAATCACCACTGTCCCCCTGACTACTCTTTCAGTAAAATAAACACGGTTCAGAAATAAGTGCTCTTTTACTGACCCTTCAGGAAGAAAACAAAACAAATCTCAACCTATTTCCATATACGTAAAAGAATTTTTTTGTCATAAACAACTAAAAAAAACTGATAACCTACTGTCTTCCTAGCACTTCTTCGAATTAATATCTTTTGTACAAAATAACTGTTATCCCCCTTGACCTGTCAGAAAAATGTTTAATCAAAATATTAAACAATGGACCTTTGTTACCAGAAAATGAAAGACTTGCTGTTGTCTTTCTGGACCTCATCTGAGAAATTAAGTTACAGAGTTCTCCTGGACTGCTGGATTTCTTAGATAAAAAGTAGAGTTAAAGAAACCTGTTCTGACTTACTGGACCCAGTCGTTCTATCAATGGGAGTGACTGGAGGGGAATGGGTTATATTACCCATTCCGAGTCAAATAACTCTTCCCCCAGATGAATTAGGATATTGTAGGGCCTACACTGTACTTCACAACAACAATACCATGTAATGACCCAGTGGTGCCAATTTAATAATTTTGTTGCCAGTGACTGATTTTACGATATTAAAATATCTATTGTGACAAAATCTCATACATTTTCCACCATGTAAGTGGACATCCAAAGACATTTTTAACAATTCTCTCTGACAAACCTAATCTTGATCTATCAACTAGAAAACCTGCAAATTTTGCAATGCAATGAATTTTCCAAAGTAAAACTAAAAAAGTATAGAAAATTTACTGAAACGTTCTAGGTTCTCAAAGAACTCCATCCACACAACAAACTGATACATTTTTATGTTTTTATGTTTATCTATCACTGCACTTTTCAAAATACACTACTGTTTGTAGAAAGTGAAACACCCAGAAGAAATGGTCGGAGACACTCCCAGAACAGGGGTCGTGTAGGCCTGCAGTACCATACCAAGGGATTGAAATCGCAGAGAGATGGCGTGCACATTGTCCCACCAGTGTCGTGGGACCGGACAGGTCAGTGTTCCGTACAGCTTTGTCGGCGTGGGGCCGTCATACCAAGTGGAAACGTTTGAGCAAGTGCAACGATGCCTCGCCTACATCACAGAGTGGACTATCAGCATGTGAGTGAGCATGTGAGCTTGGGCTCGGGAGGCGGGTCTGTCGTTCCGGGACATTGCGGCTCGTTCAGGGAACGCTGCGTCAATAGTAAGGCGTATGTGGATCCAGTGGAGAGAGGAGGGCCGTACACAGCGACGACAGGATGCAAGATGAAGCAATGTGACCACAGCGCGAGACGACCGCCATCTTCTCCGCATGGTCGCATCGGACAGAACAGCGCCATCCTCTGTGTCGGCTCGACGCTGGAGCACTGCAACGGGGGTGGACATGTCTGCGTCAACAGTGCGGCGCCGTCTTTTGAGGGCTGGACTGGTAGCACGCATGCCACTGCGTCGGCTTCCAGTGACTGGGAACCACCGTCGCCTCCGACTACAATGGGCACGGGCACGCTGACATTAGCAGGCTGAGTGGCGAAATGTAGTGTTTTCGGATGAGTCCCGCTTAAACCTGTCCTACAGTGATGGCCTCATAAGCGTTCGACGCCGCTGTGGAGAACGCAATCAGGCAGTCTGTATTGTTGAGCGGCATAGCGGACAAACACCATGTGTAATGGTTTGGGGCGCAACTGCCTATAACAGGCGATCGCGCCTCATACGTCTTGTGAGCAATCTGAACAGTGACCGCTACATTAGGGAAGTTTAACAGCCCGCTGCACTGCCCCTCTTGCAGGTCGTTCCACAGGCCATATTCCAGCAGGACAATGCCTGCCCGCATGTGGCGAGGAATGTGCAAGCCTTCTTCGCAGAACGACGGATACCTCTGCTTTCCTGGCCTGCCCGTTCGCCTGACATGTCACCCATCGAACATGTCTGGGATATGGTCGGTTACTTGTTCGTTCAGGTCCATCTGCCGCCACTGTTGATGCTTTGTGGACGCGCCTACAAATCGCATGGGACAGTATTCCCCAGCAGCGTATTCAAGCGCTGCACGATTCCATGCCACGATGTCTATCGGCTCTGAGTGCAGCACTTGGTGGCGCGACACCGTACTGAAGATCGACCGTCAACGTGCATATACCGGACTGTCCTAATCAGTAATGTATTGTCATTTCCCTAATCTGTGGTATAAAGTGCAATGTGGTCACATCTCTTGTTCTTGGTGTTTCATTTTCTACAAACAGTACTGTATTTCTTACAAAATATGGGTGTTTTAGGAATGAAGGACATGTCATAAAACAATAAAAGAGGAGGTCAAGGTGATAAATGCTGGACCATAAAAGTCAAGTTATCAGAACATTCCTGTACAGCTTTAACGGATCTCTAAATGTGGGTCCAGACATGTTGCATATCCCCATATCGTTCGAAATACTAGAAGCCGTATCATTCTGCCGATATATTACAGCGCAAGACCTTTCCTCCGCATACCATCCAGGCGTTTTTTTTAACCCGTATTAAATTAAGGCAATGCTGACATCAGCAAGACTACACCAAACCTGAACATAGCAGCAGCGTAGCCTACAAATACATTTATTGTGCTATAAATAAGAAAACTAGAAATAACGTCTGTGGAAATCACAGATCTATGCTATATATTGCTCTGAACTTTTCCATGACATGTCCCTTAACTAATATGAATCGAGTGTAAAATGGACCCCATCTGTTGGAGGGTTGTCTTCTCTCGTGCATCCTATAATATAAGCTAATACGCTAAGGTGTGTGTTTCAAAAACTCAATCTCTTAAACCAGAGGGAGTTAGAAGGTATGGTTTGTACCAAAATCTTCCAGATCTTCTCAATAGTTCTGGAAAAATCTTGCAGGTCTTCGAAAGTCAATGGAAATATATTTATTTTTAGATTAAATATCTTACTTTTTCGTGCATAAATCTTTGATTGTTGCTATTCAAACATGGCCAAGCCACTACCCTACAAATAACTGCATGCGCCCATTCATACCTCTTCCGTGTATTTGAAGAAGGTCATCAACCAAGTCCTTAATGACGATAGAATACAGTTAACAATATGTACATATACGAATGTACAACATTGTTTTGTTTGTTAATGAAATGAAGGGATTTTTTCTCCGGATAGTGGGTGATCAAGATAGTGATTAGGTATGCCAAACCATTAAACGATAAATGCTGACAGCCCACAATGGTTAAGGCTTCAAGGAACTTCAAACCGCAAAGCTTGGGTTTGATTCCACCTCTTGGTGACTTATTTTTAGCCTTTAGTATTATTCCTTCAAAACATTTATTTTTACCACTCGAATATTGTTTTATCCAGGAGTATTACTAACATTTTACATTTTGTGAGTTACGCAACAGTTTAAAGTTCACAGGAATTATTTCTTCAGTGATACAGGCAAGACATCACCGAAAGCAAGTAGGTAAAGAAATCAAAAATTGTGTGCGCAGAAAAATTATCGATAATGGCGAAATTTAGCAAAATTTACGAGGTCAGAATGTGAATGTACTGTAAATTGAACATCAAAAATGGTTTAAATCTTTAAAAAAGGTTTTTTTTTAAACTAGCACGTAGATATTCTAGTTTTATTAAAATTCTCTGAACTTCTTCATGTCACATCCCATAACTTATATTATTCGGGTATATCTATAAGACACTTCTTACCCAACTACATTGCAAATGAACATAGAACCAAAAATATGAAGAGCATAAACTGGTAACGACTAATTTCTGTGCAAAGTTGAGAAGCAACAGCGTGATACAACCCGCATGTCCAGACTACCTCCATTGCCCTTTGTTGCGATAGGATAAGACCACCTAGTCGACAAGCCATTTGCAATTCAACCATGATGCAGTGTACCATCCATACTGATATGAAACAGATACAATATGGGGATACACAAGTCAAGATCTGCCTTTACACAAGCACCATATTAAATCATCTGAAGTACTTCAGCCTTTCGAGGCCTTTTACAAGAAAATGTGCCCACCCGTTTTGTGGACTTCTGTGCAATTTTTTCTATATGCCTCTTTGTTTTGAGTTTTGAGTAGTTATTCAGGAACACATTTACCCAAATATTTACACATTTATCAAAAACGTCAAACATGCTCATTCCACATTCACACTGGAAGCTCACATAATCTAGTTCAAAAACATCTGTTAAAACAGCTTTCATTAGACCTTTCGGAGAATCATGATTAATGAACATCATCTCATAATTTTCAGAAGTGAGAACAAGGAAAGCTTTATAACAATTAACCCCAACATTTACTGAAAATTATGTGGGGTACTTTAGGCCTCCACGGTCTAGGTTGTTAAGGTACTGCATTTCTATCGGCAACTCAACAGATATACATGTACATGTAATTAACAAGTGTTTACATTTTTCACACTTGCTACTTACTTTGCAGTCCACATATCCTGCGATAAAAATTGAACTTTCCAATGTTTCAGTGTCTACATCAACTTCAGCACTTGCAGCTTCTATTTTGTAGCTTTAATCACAAAGTACTAAATCAATACTTTCAGATTCACAAACACTATTAACCTGTGAAATTATATCGGCAACATTTATTTTAGCTCCATGTTCTCTCAATTTCAATAAGCTGGTCACTTTCAATTTCCTTTCTGACTCTATGATTTGTTGCACAGATATATTGTAGTTGCAACCACTTATTCTTCTATACAAACCAAGCCGTTCCTCGAGATCATCAGTTTGGAAGGAGCCAAGCAATACATAACAAAAATTCATACGGCTCAAAAGGTACTCGCACAGTTGCACTAGAGTCTCTGTTGTGTGTAGGATAGCATCAAATGTTTCTCTACTGAGCTTACCCACAGATTTCGGAGCATCTAAAATCACAACATCATTCCACTTTCTCAACCAATCACAAAATGCCATTAAAAACTGCACACTCTCTTGATCAACTCTACGAATAGGGTTGGCAAATGTTTCTCGTAAATGTATGCCTTTCATTGGGTGTTTTACATTAACAATTGTCCACCACTTCTGGATGATTGTCAACCATTCCTGTGTTCCTTGTGAATCACTGTCTAGAATGCCAGCAAGTGAACCCATGGCAGATATCGTAGTTTCATGAAATATAGAAACAACATAACTAACATTCTGCCTGTCTAGGCTATTTGGGTAGCACACTTTGTATGAAAGGCGAGGAGCATGTTTCACCAGAGAAGATTTCTCATGCTCATAAATTTGTCGAATGTGTTGAAATTTACACATTTTAATGTCGCTGGAAGAACTCATTGAAGGATAAATAAATGTCTTATTGCACTCGTTCAATAGGTTATTCCTCAAATTCTTGAGGACATGAACACTGTCATAGAGCAAGAAAATCTTCTTCTGATGATCACAAGGATTGGGTATACATGTGTGAACAGAAGTATCATTACTTAACAATCTGAACAGTTTAACATTAACTTTGTTGTTGTCAGAAATAATACTTATCACCTCATACCCTACTTCATGGAGAGTGGTCAGAACTTGCAGTGTAATCTGATGAAAAAAGTCAGCATTTAAATGTGTCACTGGAAGTAGTGCTACAACATCTTTAGATTTTGATAGTATAGACTTTACCATAAATACTTGCACAGTTGTGGCTACTTCAAACTGAGAAGTGTTACTGGCCATTCCCACAACCCTGTTGCCTTTATAGGTAATTTTAGGCTACACATATATCTCGTCTAACAACAGTGAAACTTTTCTTTCGTGTGGTTCTAATACCTGACATTTTTTCTGCAAGTATATTTTCAAGGGTGTACTTACCCTGTACCAATTTTTGACAAACAGAAGGTTTTTAAATATGTAGGATGGGGTATAATCATTATTTTCTGGTCCCTCAATAATTTGTATGCAGCAGGGAATGTGAAAAACAAATTACAGGCAAGCAGTAGCATTTCAACAGAGTACCTCACCTGCTTTGAAACTTGAAGTTGAAGCTGTTCACTGGTAAATTTAAAGAAATTTCTTTCTACTTCTGTGCAGTTTTCTACACATTTTGCTACAAGACCCTGAACTGCACAAATTATGTCTTCATTTGTGATTGTTTGTTGTTCAATGCCACCAAAATATTCTCCAATTTTGAATAAAAAATCACAAGTATGTTCTTTGCCCAATATCCACTCAAATCCTTTCATGTTCAGTTTTACACCATCCACTATTATCTCACTTTAAAGTCATCACGCATTATCACCACCTTTCTTAAAGAAGGAATATCTGTAAATTCTAAACTTAAAATATACAATAGATTGTAATTTAGCCTTTCACGGCCCGTGTTACTATTCATAATGTTGAATTTTGGGCTTATGCCGTGTTTTATTATATTAATATTCGACGCGTTTCGAAAGAAACCATGTCTTTCTTCGTCAGGAATAATCTGGAATACGACAATGTTGCTAAGAGAAAGCAACGAAGAACATATAGAAGGTGCCCAAAGATGGACGCCATTATAGCCCCATGTTAGGGACAACGGAAAGCAGCAGTGAATTACTTTCTCAGGGTTCTGATAATAGGTAGCCAGGATTCACTGAGATTGTAGCCGGTGTCACGGTTGAAATTATCTGGGTGTTATCGTATTTCAACCGCCTCCCTGATGATTCTGGGACGATATTGCTTTATACGGGCAAGAACATCCACTCCTTGGAACATGACATCATGGCCAGGTGTTAAAGCATGATCGGCAACGGCTGATTTATCAGGTTGAATGAGCCTGATACATCTATTATGTTCCTTAATGCGAGTGCATATTGTTCTCGAAGTCTGCCCGATGTAAACCTTGCCACAAGTACAGGGAACTCTGTAGATACCCGGTTGTTGCAATTTAGGCAAACTGTCCTTAATTGGTCGCAGGAGTTGCCTAATCTTAACAGAAGTTCCAAATACAGTTCGTATGTTGTACCGACGTAGGATTTTAGCAATACGATCCGTCGTGTTATGTATGTACGGAAGGTAAGCAGTTCCTCTTACATCTCTTTTCTCAACTGACGTCCTATTATTATTTGTTGGTTTCAGAACCGTAGAAAACAAAGCCTTGCTATAACCGTTGCTCTCAAAGGTGGTTCGCAGGGTGTTAATTTCTTCTTGTAAAGAAGACACTTCACAAATCCTCCTAGCCCTGGTAGTTAGAGTTGTAAGGATACCATGTTTCTGGGCAGGGTGATGGTGAGAACTTGCGTGGAGATATCTATTGGTGTGTGTTGGCTTACGAAAAACGCTGTGTCCTAAAGATCCATCCTCTTTCTTGGTGACGAGAACATCTAAAAAAGGTATTTTGCCGTCAGATTCCTTTTCCAGGTGAAACAAATAGAAGGGTGCTGGAGATTAAGGTGATCCAGGAAATGGCTAAGATTTTCTTCACCTTCCGTCCAAACAACGAACGTGTCATCCACATAACGCCACCAGATCTTCGGTTTGAAAGGAGCTGACGACAAAGCTTTCTCTTCAAAGTTCTCCATGAAAAAATTAGCCACAACAGGAGAGAGAGGACTACCCATAGCCACACCATCAGTCTGCTCATAAAAATTCCCATTCCATAGAAAGTAGGAGGAGGTCATGCAGTGATAAAAAAGTCTTGTGATGTCTTCAGGAAAAAAGCCATTAATGAGAGACATAACACCATCAATAGGTACTCTCGTAAACAGAGACACCACGTCGAGACTCAATAGGATATCACCCGGCTGAAGTGTTATAGCTTTCAAATATACCACGTAGTGTGTGGAATCCTTAATGTACGAAGGCGTGTTACCCAGAAGCGGCTGAAGTAGTCTAGTTAGGTATTTGGAAAGGGCATATGTAGGAGAACCAATCGTACTAACAATAGGTCTAAGAGGGACATCTTCCTTATGTATTTTAGGAAGACCATAGAGTCTCGGAGGAATAGCATCCCCTGGAAGGAGAGTCTTCGCTGCATCCGCATCCTTCCAGGGGATGCTATTCCTCCGAGACTCTATGGTCTTCCTAAAATACATAAGGAAGATGTCCCTCTTAGACCTATTGTTAGTACGATTGGTTCTCCTACATATGCCCTTTCCAAATACCTAACTAGACTACTTCAGCCGCTTCTGGGTAACACGCCTTCGTACATTAAGGATTCCACACACTACGTGGTATATTTGAAAGCTATAACACTTCAGCCGGGTGATATCCTATTGAGTCTCGACGTGGTGTCTCTGTTTACGAGAGTACCTATTGATGGTGTTATGTCTCTCATTAAAGGCTTTTTTCCTGAAGACATCACAAGACATTTTTATCACTGCATGACCTCCTCCTACTTTCTATGGAATGGGAATTTTTATGAGCAGACTGATGGTGTGGCCATGGGTAGTCCTCTCTCTCCTGCTGTGGCTAATTTCTTCATGGAGAACTTTGAAGAGAAAGCTTTGTCGTCAGCTCCTTTCAAACCGAAGATCTGGTAGCTTTATGGGGATGACACGTTCGTTGTTTGGACGGAAGGTGAAGAAAATCTTAGCCATTTCCTGGATCACCTTAATCTCCAGCACCCTTCTATTTGTTTCACCATGGAAAAGGAATCTGACGGTAAAATACCTTTTTTAGATGTTCTCGTCACCAAGAAAGAGGATGGATCTTTAGGACACAGCGTTTTTCGTAAGCCAACACACACCAATAGATATCTCCACGCAAGTTCTCACCATCACCCTGCCCATAAACATGGTATCCTTACAACTCTAACTACCAGGGCTAGGAGGATTTGTGAAGTGTCTTCTTTACAAGAAGAAATTAACACCCTGCGAACCACCTTTGAGAGCAACGGTTATAGCAAGGCTTTGATTTCTACGGTTCTGAAACCAACAAATAATAATAGGACGTCAGTTGAGAAAAGAGATGTAAGAGGAACTGCTTACCTTCCGTACATACATAACACGACGGATCGTATTGCTAAAATCCTACGTCGGCACAACATACGGACTGTATTTGGTACTTCTGTTAAGATTAGGCAACTCCTGCGACCAACTAAGGACAGTTTGCCTAAATTGCAACAACCGGGTATCTACAGAGTTCCCTGTACTTGTGGCAAGGCTTACATCGGGCAGACTTCGAGAACAATATGCACTCGCATTAAGGAACATAATAGATGTATCAGGCTCATTCAACCTGATAAATCAGCTGTTGCCGATCATGCTTTAACACCTGGCCATGATGTCATGTTCCAAGGAGTGGATGTTCTTGCCCGTATAAAGCAATATCGTCCCAGAATCATCAGGGAGGCGGTTGAAATACGTTAACACCCAGATAATTTCAACCGCGACACCGGCTACAATCTCAGTGAATCCTGGCTACCTATTATCAGAACCCTGAGAAAGTAATTCACTGCTGCTTTCCGTTGTCCCTAACATGGGGCTATAATGGCGTCCATCTTTGGGCACCTTCTATATGTTCTTCGTTGCTTTCTCTTAGCAACATTGTCGTATTCCAGATTATTCCTGACGAAGAAAGACATGTTTTCTTTTGAAACGCGTCGAATATTAATATAATAAAACACGACATAAGCCCAAAATTCAACATTATGAATACAATATATTGTTTTCTTTATGCAGTAGCCACTTCCCTTGAGAAAATCTTCCTGAATTATTAATTACATCGTCCAAATTTGGAATCTTGACTTCTGCTAGCCAGTGGGAATACATTTGCTCAACTCGATCATGATGTTCTCCTCTCCTTTCTTCGGGCTCTCGACGCACAGATGGAGGATTTACAGTTAAATATTCTGGCAAGTTTGGAAATATGCATGGAATAGCATCATCAGCTAAAGCCAACCTTTTTCGAGGTATCACCAGCTCAGTACCTGCATAAAAGAGAATAGCTATAGTAAGTTATCTCCAGTTGTATTAACATGACACCTGATTATAACAAATGAACAGGGCCTCGTCGTGCAAATGCCTGTTGACCACATACACACATTACATACATTTTCATTTGAGACTGATTTGCCTTTCAGTGTCCAGTCTAGTCTGCAAGCCTCTGTTTACAAACAAGTCGCCTCCATGATACCCTATTTGCAGTTTGTAATGCGGATTCCTCTGCTTCTACACCTCTCACTTTGAGATCGTTCATCACTGAATCTAACCATCGCCTTCTAGGTCTACCTCTGCTTCTCTTACGCTCTACAGCCGAACTCATTAACCTCTTAGGTAATCTCTCCTCCCCCATGAGACTTCTATAGCCCAACAAAATCCTCGATCGGTTTCATAATTCATACTATAAAAATAATTCCTCCTTGCTCGATACATTGTTCTAGTGCCAAAAATATTCCTTAAGGTACGTGTCAGATACCGTACCCCATTAATTCACAATGTATGTTTAAAAGAGGAAGCTTGTAGTTTAACGTGACCGTTAATCTAGTTATCACGAGCCACGGGACTTCCTTTTTACGTGGAATCTGAACCACAGGACATGGCATTTCACTTCGAAAATCTCACATGCATTGACGGGGAAATCTTGATGAGAGGCAAGATGCGCCACCACATCCCCTAATGTCTGTTTAGGTCTGCCATACATTTATGATGAATTTATAAAAGGATCTCTTACTGGTACTTAAATAAAGGTTATCGGTATGTTAGGAAAGTAATAAAATACCCTTCTGGAGGCTACTATCAAATCAGTCGATGGGAGGATAACACAAACAAGAACAACATATTTCACACAAATGTTTGAACCAGCTCTTCCATTGCAATGGACCAGCCTGATTGGAAAGATACTAGTAGTAATGGTTCTAGATTTGTGACCTTAATAATCAGTACTGTAGCCTATATGAAGAGTTTCCAAATTGAAATACTTTCCTAACTGCGCAACATGACCACTTGCAACATATTTTTAAATATATTCACACTAATTAAATTAATGTGGAACCATAAAGAATATCCTAATCAAAGTGTCAACATTTCAGTCAGTATTAAGCTACGGTTGTGATTCCACCACTAGAGCTTTAACCTCTGATGGTGTACGGAAAACTAATAACTTAACTAAAAGTATGTAGCCTATCTAGCTAGCATAGGCCTACATGTCTACATAAACTCTGCCCTGACACACATTCATTCAGAAATTTTACAAATCTAGTGATGATGTGAGTCAGGAGTTGGATTATATTTATTAAGTGAACCCTAAACAATCACTTAAAGTTGATCGGGACACCTCTCTGACAAAAATGTTACCTGCGACAGACTGAATGTACTGAATAGGCCTACTGAAAATAACTTCTCTGATTCACATTTTAAGTAGCAAGTAATTTAACCTCAGCATTATCATATTCTAGAAATGTTTTCAGTCCTAGCATAGGCTGACTTTTAGAAACTTCACACTATAATATTGAAACCATATTATGACTTACCATCAAGGCGAGTAGCTCTTATCTCCCGAAGTATTTTACTTTCAGGGAAATGTTTAATAAACACTCTTGTGTTCCCTGTAATGCGCAAATCTTTTCTAGTAATTTTGAGTATCCATTGGTTTCTTAACTTTTCATCGGCGGGGAAAGAAAAACAAGACACATAATCATCTCCATCATAATAGCTACTTTTGCAACCGGGAACGCAACAACTTTTCGGCATACCAGCGACCTGTGAAGGAATAATTGTTTTAATGCACAAATAGCATTTTATTACCATCCAAACAACCTGCATTAGTCGAAAATATAAGCGATGTAGGGTTTCTAACTGAACCATAACCTTAATAAGTGTGGTGGCAAACTTTTTATAGATACAGTCTAATAACCTACCTACAAAATGGACATTTGCTTCAGCCAATAAACGGAGTAATCCTCACTCTGGTTGGCGTAAGTAGTAGCTTATTAAGTATTGCTTTTCACTCCGACACTAAATAAAATATATTAACAACAGCACAAACCAAACACAGTTAAGCAAAATGGTCGTCACTTGTCACCCCTAGCGATCAGCTGATCAGTTGGTCATGGAGAGTAGTGGTTTTGTACGGGTTCAGATACCACCTCCACCTCCCCACCTCACAAGATGGCGGCGGTGCGATATCTCTCGAACTTATGGTTGGATTTTGACAAATGAGGTGTCATTGAACTCGGGCTGACACCCCCTTTCCAATGGACAACATATGTCCACCCCAAAAATAAAACCTACCCTACTAGGGGGTGAAATTGTATTTTTTTAGAGAATCTCTGTTACCAATTGCAACATGTGAGAGTCTGAATGCCGATATGGAATGAAATGTTGTTCCACATAAAGTGCTTATGTTCGGTGGAAAGCCACTATGAATTAGCATGCCCACTCATGGCTTTTGAAGAGGGTGGGGGGAGCGGATCTCTGTGGACGGGTCCTTGTGGACAGGTCCCTGTTGACGGGTCATTGTTGTCGGGTCCTTGTGGGCAAGTCCTTGTGGACAGGTCCTTGTGGACAAGTCCATGTGGACAGGTCCTTGTGGACGAGTCCTTGTGGACAAGTCTGTGTGGACAGGTCCTTGTTGACAGGTCCCTGTGGACGAGTCCTTGTCCCTTTGGACTGATCCCTTTGGACGGGTCCCTTTGGCCTGGTTCCTACGGACGAGCCCATGAATTTATTTAAATTATGTCAAAGGGCCTAACTACGTTTGTGTGTGTTGAATTGACGTTGTTCACCACTACTATAATGGAATAACGATATGAAAGGAAAGTGACGAAATACATGTGAACACGTGTGAAATGACCTTATTACCGTCCTCCTTGTGAAACAAGTCACATCCTGTTTTGCTTCATACGTGAGAAAATGTGAGTTCGAACCCGTGGTCGGATTTTGACGAATGAGGTGTCATTGAACTCGGGCTGATACCCCCTTTCCAATGAACAACATATTTCCACCCCAAAATAAAACCCACCCCTACTAGGGGGTGAAATTGTAATTTTTTTAGAGAATCTCTCTTTCCAATTGCAACATGTGAGAGTTTGAATGCCGATATGGAATAAAACGTTGTTCCACACAAGAGACATGTGTTTGGTGGGTAGCCACTATGAATTAACATGCTTGATTTTGTTTTTTGTTTTTTACGCATGCCCACTCATAGCTTTTGTAAGAGGATAGGCTTTTTAAAAGATGGCGGCTGTATTGTAACCTAACCTAACCCAACCCACGAGTGGTGATCAAAAAGTATTTTAAGTGACGCTTGTCGATTGGCAAACCAATAATCAAAGAGTGATATGTCAGGCCTTGAGGTGATAGCCCCTGTTGATTGATCTCTGTTGATTTGTCCCTTTGGACTGGTCTCTGTTGACTAGCCCCTTTTGGACGGGCCCTTTTTGACAGGGGGTCATTTTTGATGGATCCTTTTTGGCAGGTCCTTTTCGACGGGTCCCTGTTGACGAGTCATTGCTGACGGGTCCTTGTTGATGAGTCCCTGTGGACGGGTCATTGTTGACGTGTCCCTATTGACAGGTCATTGTTGACAGGTCATTGATGACAGGTCATTGTTGACGGGTCATTGTTGATGGGTCCTTGCTGACAAGTCCCTGTTGATGGGTCCCTGTGGAAGGGTTCCTTTAGACCGGCCCCTTTGGACTGATCCCTATGGACCGGCCCATGAAATTTATCCAAATTATGTCAAAGGGCCTAACTACATTTATGTGTAAAGCAGTGTGTTGAACTGACGTTGTTCACCAGTCCTTACTACTACAATTGGATAACGATATGAAAGGAATTGATTAACTAGACATGAGTTAACTACCAACGAAACACTTTGGCGACTCTGCTTGTTATTGACCAATGAGTAGGGTTTTAGAAAAACTGTTTGTTATTTTGGGTTATATACAAAAAATGCTTAGACCTTTTGAGTGACTATGTTTGCTAAACAAGACATTATACCAGACACGATTAGGATTCTTATGTAGCTCAGACAAGGAAAGAATTTCTACAGAATCTGTTGACATTGAATATAGATTTAGGTATTAGGAAGTCATTTTGAAGGCCTTTGTCTGGAGCGTGGCACTCTATGAAAGTAAAACTTAGACAATTGGTGTAGCAGAAAAGTGGAGAATTGAAGTGTTTGAAATGTGGTGTTACAGGAGAATGATGAAGATTAGATGGGTAAATAGGGTTACTAACAAAGAGGTATTAAGACGAGTGGGGGAGAAGAGATGTATCTGGCGACTGTTAATGAAGTAAAGAGATAGGTTGGTAGAACACGTACTAAGACACCCAAGAATAGCAAACTTAGTTAAGGAAGAAAGGTTCGAGGACGAGAACTGTAGGGGTAGACCAAGTTTAGAATATGTTAAACAGATAGCCTTGAATGTAGGGTGTGGTAGCTATATAGAGATGAAACGATTAGCTCGGGACAGATAGGCGCTGAGATCTGCATCAAACCAAAGGACTAAAGACTCAAACAACAACATGTAAGTTCACTAAAATAATGTTGTGTAACGGTATATGTTAGTCAACGAACAGTAATGCATTACTGAAACCCATGACACGATACCTAAGAGCTTTTCTAAAATGATTTTAAAATGCCTTTAACCCTATATTGAACACTCAGTTCACAAGACTCATAACTGCAATGTTATGGTAAAACAAAACAAAATCTATATTTCAAAACAAGCAAGTGGTTTAGTCAATGTATACTGGAAAAAGTTTTGTAAACACTCAAGTCCTCAAGACTAATTAAATTAGTAACTGTCAGGTTGACCGAGTGGTTAAGGTGTTTGACTTAAGATCAAATTTTCTGTATAAGGAAGCAAGGGTTCAAATCCCTTACCTGACATAACTATTGCCTTGACATGGCTTGGCCACACTGCATTATTATGACACTCGGTACACAAACTATAGATATAGTGTATTGTTTAAGGCCACTCTCTTTCTGAACATAGTCAGAGACTGTTGATGGTTAACAATTGTATTAATAGTGGGACATGGGGATAGTAATTAAGAAAAACAGACAATACCCATACAATATTTTTATTAAATTCATTTTATAATAGTTACACACTGAATTCAAGTCTATCTCTTTACCATTGTTCTATATAGATTTTTAAACACAACGCTTGTTGTAGATCCTTTTACAACTTTCTCCAGGTACTCTTGCTCTTAAAATCTGGGGAAGCCGCAATGGTTTTATAAACATAAAACCCTCATCCTCTTCTTTTTCATAATTATCATCATCATCATCATTATGAATATTATCATCAAAATTATTATAGTCATTGTCACCATCATTATCTTCATCATCATCATTCTCAACATCACTAGAACTATCCAATTCCTCTTGTTTGTTTTCCACAGGGACCTCTTGTAGAGTCTGCGTTGCTTTTGATAGTGTTAAGGGTTTTTTGAACGATGGTATTTGTCCTAACATGTCTTTTTTGAGGTGATGATGAATGCTTTTTAACAAACAATGCACTATCTTGAGCAGCAATATATTTTTCTTGGACTTGCTTTTTTATCTGGGTTAGAGTATTTTGCGTATTTAAATGTGTATTAATTTGAGATTCACAATGATGTTCTTTTGAAGTAAGTACGTTGGAGTCTTTTGTTTTAATCATTCCTCGACACTTTTTGGATCGTTGTTTTGAACATCGCCAAATAACAGTTCCATCTTTATTGGTTGTTTTTACAATATATGTATATCCTTTATAGAAGACACATGGCTTGCCATGACTGGTTGTTGAGACTTCCATATCAACTAATACATATGAATTAAATTTTAGTAAAGTCACATGAACAATTTTTAGATTACAAGTGATTTACACACACACACACACACACTTTCCTAAATGTCAAGATTTATGGATGTTGTTTTTTCCGCCAACAGCTGCTTACTGCGTATGACAAGGCTGGAGACTGGTAGGTGAGACGGTCTTTCACGATGTGAACACTGTAACAGGCAGTAGTCAACTGACAATATTATTATACCCTAGTCAAGGTTAACAGGTACTTACTGCGTATGACAAGACCGTACACTCGTAGGTTAGACCGTATTTTTTGTTTGTTGCTAAGGATCCCATATATACTCTAGACATGTTAGTTCTGAACACTTAGTGGTTAATTGTATATATTGCATTTAAATACACAGCTCATACAAGCACGTTTTGCGGATGGGAGGGGTGAGAGGCTGGCAAAAAAGGAAATGTTTTAGTTTAATGAAACGTTATGTCCTAGTAGGCGTGATTTATAGTAGACGCAATTGATAGTAGACGTAATTGATAGTAGGTGTAATCGATACTAGACGTGATTAATAGTAGACGCAATTGATACTAGGCGTGATTGATAGTAGGCGTGATTTATAGTAAGCGCGATTTATAGTAGACGCAAATGATAGTAGACGCGATTGATAGTAGGCGTGATTGATAGTAGACGCGATTGATACTAGGCGTGATTGATAGTAGGCGTGATTTGTAGTAAGTGCGATTTATAGTGGACGCAAATGATAGTAGGCGCGATTGATAGTAGGCGTGATTGATAGTAGACGCGATTGATAGTAGGCGCAATTTGACAAGGGCGCGACTCAGATCATTTTTGATATCATAAAGTTACAGTGTCAATGTTTATACAAAGTACAAGGTAGAGGGTATTTTAAGACATAACCTCAGTTCACTTAACATAACCTAACTTTACCTAACCTAACTTTGTCACGTGACATGTTCTACAAGTTTAGACTTGCTTTAAGACTGATTATGACGTCATAGATTGATGGGATGGGTGAGAGGCTGACAAAAAAGGAAATGTTCTGGTTTAATGAAACGTCATGTCCTAGTAGGCGCGATTTATAGTAGACGCAATTCATAGTAGACGCGATTAATAGTAGACGCAATTGATAGTAGACGTGATTGATAGTAGGCGTGATTTGACATGAGCGCGATTTATAGTAGACGCGAAAGATAGTAGGCGAGATTGATAGTAGGCGCAATTAGACATGGGCGAGATTTATAGTAGACGCAATTGATAGTAGGCGCGATTGATAGTAGGTGTAATTGATAGTAGGTGTGATCAGGTACTTACTGCATATCAAAAGGCTGTACACTCGTGTGTTAGACACTCAATCTTGTTAAGGACCCCTATATATTCCCTATACAAGGCTATACATGTTAGTTCTAAACACTTAGTGGTTATTTGTATTTTAAATTTATATACACAGGTTATACAAGCACTTTTTTTCACACAGTAAAACTTTGTCAAATAGCCACATGCGATACGCAAAGTATGTTTCCGCTATCTAGCGGTGACTATGGAAACTACCTGAACATATCCTAATCTAATCCTAGCTAACTTCACCTGACGTGACCATACCGGTTTGTAAGCAACAACAACAACACACTAAGATTCCATGAATTCCAGAGTACTTTTAGATTAATTATCGACTCTCAACTCTTATAACTATGTCTATCCCACTCTGTCAAAAACTCATTTTTTTTTTGTAATTTTTGCTTGATGTCAATACTAAAGTGATAATGGGTTTTCCGATCCTATCACTATAAATTCATTACCCCCACTCTTATCACGGTCTCGACAACAACCATGCCTATTTTTATTATGTCAGATGATGTAATGTTCGAGTGCAAAGTGGGTGTAAAAGTGAGGGCAAAGTGAGTGCAAAAGTGAGTGCAAAGTAAGTGTAAAAGTAGTTGTAAAAGTGAGTGCAAAGTGAGTGCAAAAGTGAGTGCAAAAGTGGGGTGTAAAAGTGGTACCCTATTTGTAATGGCTTATTTGACAAGTTATTTTGTGGTACCCTATTCGTAATGGCTTATTTCACAAGTTGTTTTTGTCAATGTATTTAGCGGATATTTCTCTTGTTCATGGAAAGTATCTCAGCCCTTTTTATGATAGCATAATGCTTACCGTCATGTTTGTAAGCAACAACAACACACTAAAATTCCAAGAATCCAAACTACTCTAACGTTAATGATGGTCTCTCAACTCCATTCCACGCCTAGTCAAAAAAACATTATACATTTCAATTTTTTCAAAAAAGGTAAATTGAGAAAGTAGGCTATATATTTAAACTAAAAAATCATATGCTAACTCCAACACCTACGTCTATCCCATTCTCAGTCAATATATATATATATATTCTTTAAATTTTTTCAAAAAATATTTGGAAAGTAGGCTATAATTTGAAAACTAATCATCCTAAAAAGTCATATATAGAATCAAGCCAATGGCTTTTATGTCCTTAATCGTTAGAACAAAACATGGAATTTGACATTTTTCCAAATATTGATCATTTTTAAAAATGGGCTATATTTTGTAAACTATGAATTACACAAAAAATGTGTTTGATATAAAAATGACAGGTATTTACCCCCTCTACCCACAAACCAAGTCCCAGGTCTCTGGGACAAAATCCAAAAAGGTTCAATTTTGAAAGTAGACGATATTTTGAAAACTAATCATTCTAAAAAGTCATATATAGACTCAAACAAATGTCCTTTAAGTCCCTTAACGTTAGAACAAATCTTAACATTTTTTTCATTTTTTCAAAAAAGTCCAATTTTCAAAATTGCCTATATTTTGGAAAATAAGAATTAGTTCCAAAATGGCGGTCGTAGCTTAACTCAACCTAACCTAACCCTACGAGGTGTGATCAAAAAGTACCAAAATGGCTGCCGTAGCTTAACTTAACCTATGATTGATCCCTGTTGATTGACCCCTTTTGATTGATCTCTGTTGATGTATCCCTTTGGACTGGTCCCTGTTGACTAGCCCCTTTGGACGGGTCTTTTCTAAAGGGGGAGTCATTTTTTTAACGGGTCCCGGGGGACGGGTCCTTGTTGACGGGTCCCTGTGGCGGGTCCCCTTTGACATAATTTGGATAAAATGCAAGGGCCAGTCCATAGGGATCAGTCCAAAGGACCCGCCCACAGGGACCCGTCAACAAGGACCCGTCCTCCGGGACCCGTTAAAAAATTGACTCCCCCTTTAAAAAAGACCCGTCCAAAGGGGCTAGTCAACAGGGACCAGTCCAAAGGGATACATCAACAGAGATCAATCAAAAGGGGTCAATCAACAGGGATCAATCAAAGGTTAAGTTAAGCTACGGCAGCCATTTTGGAACTTTTTGATCACACCTCGTAGGGTTAGGTTAGGTTGAGTTAAGCTACGACCGCCATTTTGGAACTAATTCTTAGTTTCCAAAATATAGGCAATTTTGAAAATTGGACTTTTTTTGAAAAAATGAAAAAAATGTTAAGTTTTGTTCTAACGTTAAGGGACTTAAAGGACATTTGTTTGAGTCTATATATGACTTTTTAGAATGATTAGTTTTCAAAATATCGTCTACTTTCAAAATTGAACCTTTTTGGATTTTGTCCCAGAGACCTGGGACTTGGTTTGTGGGTAGAGGGGGTAAATACCTGTCATTTTTATGTCAAACACATTTTTTGTGTAAATCATAGTTTACAAAATATAGCCCATTTTTAAAAATGATCAATATTTGGAAAAATGTCAAATTCCATGTTTTGTTCTAACGATTAAGGACATAAAAGCCATTGGTTTGAGTCTATATATGACTTTTTAGGATGATTAGTTTTCAAATTATAGCCTACTTTCCAAATATTTTTTGAAAAAATTTTAAGAATATATATATATTTTTTGACTGAGAATGGGATAGACGTAGGTGTTGGAGTTAGCATATTATTTTTTAGTTTAAATATATAGCCTACTTTCTCAATTTACCTTTTTTGAAAAAATTGAAATGTATAATGTTTTTTGACTAGGCGTGGAATGGAGTTGAGAGACCATCATTAACGTTAGAGTAGTTTGGATTCTTGGAATTTTAGTGTGTTGTTGTTGCTTACAAACATGACGGTAAGCATTATGCTATCATAAAAAGGGCTGAGATACTTTCCATGAACAAGAGAAATATCCGCTAAATACATTGACAAAAACAACTTGTGAAATAAGCCATTACGAATAGGGTACCACAAAATAACTTGTCAAATAAGCCATTACAAATAGGGTACCGCTTTTACACCCCACTTTTGCACTCACTTTTGCACTCACATTGCACTCACTTTTACAACTACTTTTACACTTACTTTGCACTCACTTTTGCACTCACTTTGCACTCACTTTTACACCCACTTTGCACTCGAACATTACATCATCTGACATAATAAAAATAGGCATGGTTGTTGTCGAGACCGTGATAAGAGTGGGGGTAATGAATTTATAGTGATAGGATCGGAAAACCCATTATCACTTTAGTATTGACATCAAGCAAAAATTAAAAAAAAAAAATGTGTTTTTGACAGAGTGGGATAGACATAGTTATAAGAGTTGAGAGTCGATAATTAATCTAAAAGTACTCTGGAATTCATGGAATCTTAGTGTGTTGTTGTTGTTGCTTACAAACCGGTATGGTCACGTCAGGTGAAGTTAGCTAGGATTAGATTAGGATATGTTCAGGTAGTTTCCGTAGTCACCGCTAGATAGCGGAAACATACTTTGCGTATCGCATGTGGCTATTTGACAAAGTTTTACTGTGTGAAAAAACGTGCTTGTATAACCTGTGTATATAAATTTAAAATACAAATAACCACTAAGTGTTTAGAACTAACATGTATAGCCTTGTATAGGGAATATATAGGGGTCCTTAACAAGATAGAGTGTCTATCACACGAGTGTACAGTCTTTTGATATGCAGTAAGTACCTGATCACACCTACTATCAATTGCGCCTACCATTAATCGCGTCAACTATCAATTGCGTCTACTACCAATCGCGCCTGCTAGGACATGACGTTTCATTAAACCGGAACATTTCCTTTTTTTGTCAGCCTCTCACCCCTCCCATCAATCTATGACGTCATAATCAGTCTTAAAGCTAGTCTAAACTTGTAGAACATGTCACGTGACAAAGTTAGGTTAGGTAAAGTTAGGTTATGTTAAGTGAGCTGAGGTTATGTCTTAAAATACCCTCTACCTTGTACTTTGTATAAACATTGACCCTGTAACTTTATGATATCAAAATGATCTGAGTCGCGCCCATGTCAAATTGCGCCTACTATCAATCGCGTCTACTATCAATCACGCCTACTATCAATCGCGCCTACTATCATTTGCGTCTACTATAAATCGCGCTTACTACAAATCACGCCTACTATCAATCACGCCTAGTATCAATTGCGTCTACTATTAATCACGTCTAGTATCATTTGCGTCTACTATAAATCGCGCTAATGTCTAATTACGCCTACTATCAATCGCGCCTACTATCTTTCGCGTCTACTATAAATCGCGCTCATGTCAAATCACGCCTACTATCAATCACGTCTACTATCAATTGCGTCTACTATTAATCGCGTCTACTATCAATTGCGTCTACTATAAATCGCGCCTACTAGGACATGACGTTTCATTAAACCAGAACATTTCCTTTTTGTCAGCCTCTCACCCCTCCCATCAATCTATGACGTCATAATCAGTCTTAAAGCAAGTCTAAACTTGTAGAACATGTCACGTGACAAAGTTAGGTTAGGTAAAGTTAGGTTATGTTAAGTGAGCTGAGGTTATGTCTTAAAATACCCTCTACCTTGTACTTTGTATAAACATTGACACTGTAACTTTATGATATCAAAAATGATCTGAGTCGCGCCCATGTCAAATTGCGCCTACTATCAATCGCGTCTAGTATCAATCACGCCTACTATCAATCGCGCCTACTATCATTTGCGTCTACTATAAATCGCGCTTACTACAAATCACGCCTACTATCAATCACGCCTAGTATCAATCGCGTCTACTACCAATCACGCCTACTATCAATCGCGTCTACTATCATTTGCGTCTACTATAAATCGCGCTTACTATAAATCACGCCTACTATCAATCACGCCTAGTATCAATTGCGTCTACTATTAATCACGTCTAGTATCGATTACACCTACTATCAATTACGTCTACTATCAATTGCGTCTACTATAAATCACGCCTTCTAGGACATAACGTTTCATTAAACTAAAACATTTCCTTTTTTGCCAGCCTCTCACCCCTCCCATCCGCAAAACGTGCTTGTATGAGCTGTGTATTTAAATGCAATATATACAATTAACCACTAAGTGTTCAGAACTAACATGTCTAGAGTATATATGGGTTCCTTAGCAACAAACAAAAAATACGGTCTAACCTACGAGTGTAAGGTCTTGTCATACGCAGTAAGTACCTGTTAACCTTGACTAGGGTATAAGAATATTGTCAGTTGACTACTGCCTGTTACAGTGTTCACATCGTGAAAGACCGTCTCACCTACCAGTCTCCAGCCTTGTCATACGCAGTAAGCAGCTGTTGGCGGAAAAAACAACATCCATAAATCTTGACATTTAGGAAAGTGTGTGTGTGTGTGTAAATCACTTGTAATCTAAAAATTGTTCATGTGACTTTACTAAAATTTAATTCATATGTATTAGTTGATATGGAAGTCTCAACAACCAGTCATGGCAAGCCATGTGTCTTCTATAAAGGATATACATATATTGTAAAAACAACCAATAAAGATGGACCTGTTATTTGGCGATGTTCAAAACAACGATCCAAAAAGTGTCGAGGAATGATTAAAACAAAAGACTCCAACGTACTTACTTCAAAAGAACATCATTGTGAATCTCAAATTAATACACATTTAAATACGCAAAATACTCTAACCCAGATAAAAAAGCAAGTCCAAGAAAAATATATTGCTGCTCAAGATAGTGCATTGTTTGTTACAAAGCATTCATCATCACCTCAAAAAAGACATGTTAGGGCAAATACCATCGTTCAAAAAACCCTTAACACTATCAAAAGCAACGCAGACACTACAAGAGGTCCCTGTGGAAAACAAACAAGAGGAATTGGATAGTTCTAGTGATGTTGAGAATGATGATGATGATGATAATGATGGTGACAATGACTATAATAATTTTGATGATAATATTCATAATGATGATGATGATGATGATAATTATGAAAAAGAAGAGGATGAGGGATTTATGTTTATAAAACCATTGCGGCTTCCCCAGTTTTTAAGAGCAAGAGTACCTGGATAAAGTTGTAAAAGGATCTACAACAAGCGTTGTGTTTAAAAATCTATATAGAACAATGGTAAAGAGATAGACTTGAATTCAGTGTGTAACTATTATAAAATGAATTTAATAAAAATATTGTATGGGTATTGTCTGTTTTTCTTAATTACTATCCCCATGTCCCACTATTAATACAATTGTTAACCATCAACAGTCTCTGACTATGTTCAGAAAGAGAGTGGCCTTAAACAATACACTATATCTATGGTTTGTGTACCGAGTGTCATAATAATGCAGTGTGGCCAAGCCATGTCAAGGCAATAGTTATGTCAGGTAAGGGATTCGAACCCTTGCTTCCTTATACAGAAAATTTGATCTTAAGTCAAACACCTTAACCACTCGGTCAACCTGACAGTTACTAATTTAATTAGTCTTGAGGACTTGAGTGTTTACAAAACTTTTTCCAGTATACATTGACTAAACCACTTGCTTGTTTTGAAATATAGATTTTGTTTTGTTTTACCATAACATTGCAGTTATGAGTCTTGTGAACTGAGTGTTCAATATAGGGTTAAAGGCATTTTAAAATCATTTTAGAAAAGCTCTTAGGTATCGTGTCATGGGTTTCAGTAATGCATTACTGTTCGTTGACTAACATATACCGTTACACAACATTATTTTAGTGAACTTACATGTTGTTGTTTGAGTCTTTAGTCCTTTGGTTTGATGCAGATCTCAGCGCCTATCTGTCCCGAGCTAATCGTTTCATCTCTATATAGCTACCACACCCTACATTCAAGGCTATCTGTTTAACATATTCTAAACTTGGTCTACCCCTACAGTTCTCGTCCTCGAACCTTTCTTCCTTAACTAAGTTTGCTATTCTTGGGTGTCTTAGTACGTGTTCTACCAACCTATCTCTTTACTTCATTAACAGTCGCCAGATACATCTCTTCTCCCCCACTCGTCTTAATACCTCTTTGTTAGTAACCCTATTTACCCATCTAATCTTCATCATTCTCCTGTAACACCACATTTCAAACACTTCAATTCTCCACTTTTCTGCTACACCAATTGTCTAAGTTTTACTTTCATAGAGTGCCACGCTCCAGACAAAGGCCTTCAAAATGACTTCCTAATACCTAAATCTATATTCAATGTCAACAGATTCTGTAGAAATTCTTTCCTTGTCTGAGCTACATAAGAATCCTAATCGTGTCTGGTATAATGTCTTGTTTAGCAAACATAGTCACTCAAAAGGTCTAAGCATTTTTTGTATATAACCCAAAATAACAAACAGTTTTTCTAAAACCCTACTCATTGGTCAATAACAAGCAGAGTCGCCAAAGTGTTTCGTTGGTAGTTAACTCATGTCTAGTTAATCAATTCCTTTCATATCGTTATCCAATTGTAGTAGTAAGGACTGGTGAACAACGTCAGTTCAACACACTGCTTTACACTAAATGTAGTTAGGCCCTTTGACATAATTTGGATAAATTTCATGGGCCGGTCCATAGGGATCAGTCCAAAGGGGCCGGTCTAAAGGGACCCTTCCACAGGGACCCATCAACAGGGACTTGTCAGCAAGGACCCATCAATAATGACCCGTCAACAATGACCTGTCATCAATGACTTGTCAACAATGACCTGTCAATAGGGACCCGTCAACAATGACCCGTCCACAGGGACTCATCAACAAGGACCCGTCAGCAATGACTCGTCAACAGGGACCCGTCGAAAAGGACCTGCCAAAAAGGATCCATCAAAAATGACCCCCTGTTACAAAGGGCCCGTCCAAAAGGGGCTAGTCAACAGAGACCAGTCCAAAGGGACAAATCAACAGAGATCAATCAACAGGGGCTATCACCTCAAGGCCTGACATATCACTCTTTGATTATTGGTTTGCCAATCGACAAGCGTCACTTAAAATACTTTTTGATCACCACTCGTGGGTTGGGTTAGGTTAGGTTACACTACAGCCGCCATCTTTTAAAAAGCCTGCCCTCTTACAAAAGCTATGAGTGGGCATGCGTAAAAAACAAAAAACAAAATCAAGCATGTTAATTCATAGTGGCTACCCACCAAACACATGTCTCTTGTGTGGAACAACGTTTTATTCCATATCGGCATTCAAACTCGCACATGTTGCAATTGGAAAGAGAGATTCTCTAAAAAAATTACAATTTCACCCCTTAGTAGGGGTAGGTTTTATTTTGGGGTGGAAATATGTTGTTCATTGGAAAGGGGGTATCAGCCCGAGTTCAATGACACCTCATTCGTCAAAATCCGACCACGGGTTCGAACTCACATTTTCTCACGTATGAAGCAAAACAGGATGTGACTTGTTTCACAAGGAGGACGGTAATAAGGTCATTTCACACGTGTTCACATGTATTTCGTCACTTTCCTTTCATATCGTTATTCCATTATAGTAGTGGTGAACAACGTCAATTCAACACACACAAACGTAGTTAGGCCCTTTGACATAATTTAAATAAATTCATGGGCTCGTCCGTAGGAACCAGGCCAAAGGGACCCGTCCAAAGGGATCAATCCAAAGGGACAAGGACTCGTCCACAGGGACCTGTCAACAAGGACCTGTCCACCCAGACTTGTCCACAAGGACTCGTCCACAAGGACCTGTCCACATGGACTTGTCCACAAGGACCTGTCCACAAGGACTTGCCCACAAGGACCCGACAACAATGACCCATCAACAGGGACCTGTCCACAAGGACCCGTCCACAGAGATCCGCTCCCCCCACCCTCTTCAAAAGCCATGAGTGGGCATGCTAATTCATAGTGGCTTTCCACCGAACATAAGCACTTTATGTGGAACAACATTTCATTCCATATCGGCATTCAAACTTTCACATGTTGCAATTGGTAACAGAGATTCTCTAAAAAAATACAATTTCACCCCCTAGTAGGGTAGGTTTTATTTTTGGGGTGGAAATATGTTGTCCATTGGAAAGGGGGTGTCAGCCCGAGTTCAATGACACCTCATTTGTCAAAATCCAACCATAAGTTCGAGAGATATCGCACCGCCGCCATCTTGTGAGGTGGGGAGGTGGAGGTGGTATCTGAACCCGTACAAAACCACTACTATGGAGGCTGCATGATGGCCTGTACATAACGATGGCAGTGGCTCAGCTCGAGCGGTCAGGCCCGTGCACTCTTACGCACACCAGAGCAAACGTTCAATATCATATCACTTTGGTTCCGTGTCCTGCTTCCACTTGAAAGGAGAAAAGAGAGAACAAAAAAAGCTGAGGGATAGGCCCCGAATTTGAACCTCGAACCCCACGCGCCCAAGTCGCACAAACAGACTCGGAGCCAGAGTGATATAACATTCAACGTTTGCTTTGGATGCTTTGGTGTGCGTAAAAGAGCACGGGCAAGACCACTCGAGCATAGCCGTCACTTGATAACGTCATATGTTTAACAGTTGTGGTTCACTTTTCAGGTATTTCCGGACACTTGCGACCTTAAGTGTCCTATATCAAATTACTCGTCTCAATCCAATCTACATCGCTACATAGAGTTTTAAACGTTAATAAGAATCACCCTGTATGTGGAATCTCTATTTACATTATAAGTAGCCTATACTGTATTAAATCCACGTAAGTATTTCCTTTCTGAGTTTCTAGTATTCGTTTCTCATTTCTATTTTATTTTTATTTTTAGATCTCTCCTACTTCAAGCTGGTTTTGTATCAAGACTTACGTCTTTCTTATTAAATATATTCTTGTAACAGATCTGTTTTTTAATGTAATGTGTTGTTTTAACTTTTATACGATTAATATTTTTAGAATTATTTTTGATAACAACTCTGTTGTGGTAAATTTGTTAATTGTAAGTTCTTGCACCTTTTCTTATTATAACTTGCGCTGAGGAAGTTCACAATGTCGACGAAACTGGTACAACATTAAACGTACATCATATATTGACTTATGGTTTTAATCTACATATTACATATTTCAATTAATTAAGTTTCTGTTTTGCTTCTGCGAGTGCGTAGTGAAAGGAGCGACGCACATCGATTAATCGATAAAACAATTAATCAATTTTATGATCAAACGATTAATCGATTAAACAAACAATCGATTAATCAATTTGTAGCAATTACTTGATATTACCCGTTTAGTCGATAACTGAAATTAATCGATTAATAGTACCAGCCCTAGTAATGTATAATGATGGCTTAGAACATTTTGTGTGTACCGCTTGCTCCAAGATGGAGATGATGTCGAGAGCAAGCGAAGTGTCACGTCATTTTGTAAACCGCTTACACCGAGAAAGCTAGGAAAACGATCTGACGAATACAAATAAGGCATTAGTTAGCAAGCGTGGAGAAGCACTCAGCGCCGGTTTGGTTTATACAGGAGCTGGCTGGCATCTGTCAACACTAGCTTCTATAACGTCACTGTACGACTCTTTCCTGCAGTATGCGATCATCTTTACAAAATATTCAAACATACATTTACTTACCTCGCCGAGTAATTAATATTTCATTCACTAAACCAGTGTCACCAACCCTTGTAATTTATAAATAAGTTTAGGGAATTTAATTGAAATCATTCTCATATTATTATTATTATTAGTATGATTGCCACGGTGGGTGAGTGGTTATCGTGTCTAATTACTAACCCCAAGCTTGCAGGTTCGCTCATGGCCGTGGTAACCGATTTTTGAAAGGCGTCAAAAATCACGACGCGCATCTCATACGATGTTGGCATGTTAAAGAACCCATTTGAATTCAGTAGGCCGTGTTCATAATGGGAAAATTAATCTCGGGATTTTCCGCAAACACTAAGTTCCCCATTTCACTACTAGAAAGCGCGCTAGTGTCAATGAGCTTAGATATTATCTAACCTCCTTGACTTTCATAGTGATTTAAGAAACAACAAAATTCGACATGCAAGCCGCCCACTGGGTGTCAAATAACAAAGCTTGCACCCTGCACCCAAGGCCATTCGGTGTTATTATTATTATTATTATTATTATTATTATTATTATTATTAAGACATTTTTACTTCACCACATCGGAGCGTACATATCAACATACCGGTATATTCGCCCTTGTTTTCAAGACGGTATGGGAAGTTCCTGTAAGGTGCCACGTAGAGAAATAGGCGAACTGTGGAATAAGGCTCCCAGATGACTACTTTCGGGATAACACAGTATTTTCATTTGTAGCTCTTCAGTTGGTCAACAAAAATATGCCCAATGAATGGGCGGGGTAGTCTACAAGATACTGTAGTCTATTAATATGTAAATACACTCCTGATAAAAATACATGGTATTAGATAATTGTCACAATTGAAATGAAAATCCACAACCTGCTTCCAGTCTCCGACCGGGTCAGGAATGGAATGAATTAAGCCCCCCATCTAGCGGCGAGGATATGAACTGCGCCGGCTGCCGAGGCCTGACGCACTCCTCTGGGGCAATGATTAAATGAATGACACATGAAATGAAATGATAGTGGAGAGTGTTGCTGGAATGAAATTTTGACAGGGAAAACCGGAGTACCCGGAGAAAAACCTGTCTGCCTCCGTTTTGTCCAGCACAGATCTCACATGGAGTGACCGGGATTTGAACCATGGACCCAGCGGTGAGAGGCCAGCGTGCTGCCGCCTAAGCCACGGAGGCTTAATTATCACAATTAAAAGGGCCAAATTTAAGAGTACGCGTTTTGACCCTCGAGTGACCATCATCAGATCCTTATCACTGTGCTGTGGTTTAAATTTACACTAAAAATAATTATGTTACTGTTGTCGTAGCTAGTCTTGGGTGAATTTTTTACGATTCGCAATTCGAATCTCGTTATACGTTAGGTTTGTTTGTCTTAAAGGTTTGGAAGGTTGGTTGGTTTCTCAGTTTAGGGGCTGTGACAACGCAGTGATGTAGCCCCGTGTACTTTATGTGTGTGTAGAATCTGTCTGACAACCGGTGTTAATTGTGATGGCTGTATTCGTGTGAGTTATCTGTAATACAGGTACGGACTGCAGATGATCAATTTCAAGTAGCTCTTACTTTTGCTACCAAATGCTACCGTCAACGACACCTAGCTGCGAACTTGGCTACTGGATGTCACCGTAACTGGCACCTGGCGGGGAATGTTAGAACTTAATAGAGCGTTAATCAAATCTAACCTACTTTACTGCCCCTCCGAAGGAAGGCATATTGAGGATTTTTAACGCTCTTAAAAAGTCCGACGGCTTCGGCCGGGTTTGAACCCTCTCTTAAAGGTTTAGGAATTACATAAGTAAAAAAGTATATGTCGCCTCCGTAGCGAAGTGGTCAGCATTGTTAGCTGCCACCCCGGAGGTCCTGGGTTCGATTCCCGGCTCTGCCACGAAATTTGAAAAGTGGTATGAGGACTGGAATGGCGTCTACTCAGCCTCGGGTGGTCCAAATGAGTAGAGGGGGTTCGATTCCCACCTCAGGCATCCTAGAAGTGGTTTTCCGTGGTTTCCCACTTCGTCTTCGGGCAAATACCGGGATGGTCCCTACTGTAAGGCCACGGCCGCCTCCTTCCCTCTTCCTTGCCTATCCATCTTAATCTTCCCATCCCTCATGAGGCCCCTGTTCGCTTTGCAGGTGAGGCCGCCTGGGCGATGTGCTGATCACACTTGCCCAGTTGTATCCACTCCGACCAGATGTTCCCAGCTCCAGGACACTGCCCGTAGAGGCGGTAGTGGTGAGTTCCCTCGCTGAGTCCGTGGGTAATTCGACTAAATAAATAAAATTTTTAAAAAAGATACGAGCCTTACAGTAGTCGCATATGATGTGTAACATCTGACATGTTATCCCACTCGTATACTACACAGCTTGGACATTCTTAAAATGTTAATTTACACTCCATTTTCATATTGGTACTATGATGAATGTATAGATTGAATTGGAGATATGCTACTGTCACATTTGTGGCGCAGCGGTCATGCTGTTAGTCTCTCACCAAGGTAGACCGGGTTTGATTCCCGGTCAATACATGTGAGATTTTCGAATTGAAATGCCATATCCTGTGGTTCGCATTCCACGTAAAAGGGAGGTACCATGGATCGTGAACGTGAGATTAACGGACACGCAAAACTACAAGCTTCCTTCCTTTTACATTAATAATTCATAATAACAAAGTGACACACAACGTCGACAGTACTCTCAAATACTGTGAGCACATTCCTCAGTAACTATAACATTCATTATTCTCAAGGCTCTCATACAGTTCGTCGTAAACAATCAAAACATGGCTTCCTACATTCATGAAATGACCTAGTCTCACATATGATGAAAATACAGCTTTTATTCCACTCATATAACAACATTCTGTTATGAATTTAATATTTGACTACTCACCCACAGCTTGACAATAATGCCGCTAACTTAAATGTCATTTGTCGTCTTTGTCCTACCCCATGTGATATTCAACCTTGAACGTGAAGCTTCATAAACTGCTCAATGACAAATGAAAGTCGGTGAAACATTTGCCACTGTGCTCGTCACACCAGTGCCTGCTAAATGCACTGCCTACTGTATTGACATAACATTCTCGCGCTACAGTGCACACACTGCCTTGTTTCCAATACACACATTTTCAATTGTACATCCAGCTGGCAGTGCGTCTTCACTTCCGTCCGATCCACTTCCGCCCGATTCACTTCCGTCCCCAATTTTCAAAACCACTCCCACAACACTATCCAGCAACCGAGCGGAAAGATGTTACACATCAATAATAAAAAAGTATATACACGTGTGTACTATTTCTTCTTTCTTTCCGAAGTGAAATGCCATGTCCTGTGGTTCGGATTCCACGTAAAAAGGATGTCCCGTGGCTCATGATCTCAAGATTAACGGTCACGTTAAACTACAACCTTCCTTTTTTCTTCTTTATTTCTTCCGAATTTGGCCGCCTGTGGACCGCATGGAACCTAAGGCTTTCTGGTTAATCTCCTCTTCTCTTCCCAAAACCTCTTCATTCGTTCACTTCTGATCTTTCGCTCCTCCTCGGATATTACCAGTTTGGCTCTAATTTTAGGTGTTTTCTCCTCGAAAATCTTGATGTTGTCAATTCGGTTTCTGAACTCTTTTCTGTTGCGGATCACATCCACGGTGAGTCCACATTCCTTGGCGTCTCTTTTAACCTCTTCTACCCACTTAGTTGTAGCCTTCAGCTCTGTAATATACTTGAATATCCTCTTGGTCAGTCGGTTCTCGTCCAGTCTCACCAAATGTCCGTGGAATTTCAACCTTCGCTTCCGCATTGTGACAGTAATTTTTTCAGTGTGTTTATAGAGGTCATCATTCCTTCTGTTCTTCCATGTCCCGTCAACGGTTTTCTGTGGTCCTAAAATTTTCCGCAAAATTTTCCTCTCCTTTTTTTAGGTAGATTTCATTAGAAAGCTAACTATTGCAATGGGTACCATGTTTCGACTTCCGGAAAATTTCGACATATCTTCGCGTTTCACATCCCCCAGACCCCAAAACCACCGTCAGTTAGAAAGATTATATATAATTTATGTATATATGTATCTATCTATCTATCTATCTATCTATCTATCTATCTATATATATATATATATATATCAGTTTCTTGTGGACACGATAACTGCCGTAATTTTGTACCAATCACTTTGAATTTTTTACATAATATGTATCCCTATAAAATCTCGGTCGAGTTCGTTAATGGGCAAAATCGGTCAAAGGGGGTGAAAATGGGGGGCTTTTTTTCGAAAAAGTGAAATTTCGCTATAACTCTCTTAATACGTGAAATATCGAATCCATTCAAAGTTTATAATATGTGTCGGATAAGTGCCAAAAATTTATGTCAAATAAGTTTTTTGATAGCACCAACCATTGACCAAAGGGGTGGAAAAAAGTGGGTTTTTCGGGAAACATTAATCATATCTCTCTTAATAGGCACAATATCAAAACCTTACAAAATGGAAAATATTCCCCTAATAATTACCTAAAACTTTTGTCTGAAAGAATTTTTGATATGACCCACCATTACGCCAAGGGATGAGAAAAATGCTTTCGGAATTTTAAAAAATGTCAAGTGCCATCAGAGGTTACCATAACAACGCTTTTAATTTGATAAGGGATGATCTATGAGAGGTTGCCAAGACAACGCCATTGACGAGATCACATTCATTTTTAGCCTACTTTTCACACTTTTCAACAAGTAGTTCCGTGAAGAAATATACAGCCTATTTTCATATATCCTGCTCATGTTAATTGCCTCTATCAACATACAAAATTTCAGTTTAATTGCTGTAACAGATTCGTAGATATTGAGAACCGTCTAAATATTTCAGATTGTCGCCAGGTTGGATTTTTATTTTTGTACTATTACATTAAGATTATTGTGTACGTGTGGTATTCAAACTTCAATCGCATGATTAGAACACAAGAATTAAAAACGAGATTTTAAAATTACGCACAGCAGCCATCTTGTGATTATGCAAACAATTGAAATAAATTAGATGCCAGTGGATCAACATTTGTATAAGCATTTAACGCGCAACGTTTCACAGCACTCGGATAGTTAATTCGCGAGAATCGTCCATTTAAATATTTATACTTCGCGTCGCCGCCATGTTGGATTTGTGCTCACCAGGTTAATGAATGTCCTATAAGTGAACATATGTTCATAGTCTCTATGAACATAAACAAATTCAGTTTGGTTGCTGTAAAAGATTCATAGATATTGAGAACCGTCTAAATATTTCGGAAGCTCGCCATTTAGGATTGTTATAAGTATAGGCCATAGAATTATGTACCATTCAAGGACAATTATTGTCTAGGTTCATTATTCAAACTTTCACTTCGATCGCATGATTACGACACAAGAAATAAAAACTTAATTTTAAAATTTCGCACAGCCGCCATATTGAGGTTATGTAAACAATTGATTTAAATTAGATGGCAGTGCATTACAATCTGCAAAATCATTTACTGTACCACATTTCACTGCGCTCAGAGAGTTAAATCACGAGAAAAATCTATTAAAATATTTCAAATTCGCTTGGTCGCCATGTTCGTTTTTTACTTTACAAGTTTATGAAATATACATAGATAAACTTGTACCAGTACCCTTTATCACCGTACAAAATTGCAGGGTAATATCTGTAATAGTTTCGGAGATATAGAATGTCAGTGAAATATTTCGCACAGCCGCCATTTTGAGGTTATGTAAACAATTGAACTAATTAGACTCCAGTGCATTACTATGTGTATAAACACTTGCTGTACCTAGTTTCATTACGTTTGGATGGTTAAATCGTGAGAAAAGTCTATTTAAAAGTCTCAACTTCGCTTGGTCGCCATGTTCGTTTTCTACTTTACAAGTTTATGAAATATACATAGGTAAACTTGTATCAGTACCCTTTATCACCGTACTAAATTGGAGGGTGATATCTGTAATAGTTTCGGAGATATGGAATGTCAGTGAAATAATTCGCACAGCCGCCATTTAGAAGTTATGTAAACAATTGAACTAAATTAGACTCCAGTGCATTACAATGTGTATAAACATTTGCTGTACCAAGTTTCATTACGTGTGGATAGTTAAATCGCGAGAAAAGTCTATTTAAAAGTCTCAACTTCGCTTGACCGCCATGTTGGTTTTGTAGTCACCAGGTTTTTGAAAGTCTCATAGGTGAACTTCTATTAGTACCCTTGATCACCGTACCCAATTTCAGGGCGATATCGGTAATAGTTTCGGAGATATTGAATGCTAGTGAAATATTTCGCACAGCCGCCATTTTGCATTGGTGAGACGTAACAGAATTTGAAGGGCACGGTCGAGGTCGCCGGGAATAGTGCTATGAACATACCGAGTTTCATTGAAATCGCTCCAACCGTTTAGATTTTATTAGGGGGGGGGACACACACACGAATCACACACACACACACACACACACGCACACACACACACGGACAAAAGGTGATCTCATAAGCCTATTTTTTCAAAATTGAAAATAGGCTAAAAATGAGGAAAAAGTAGACTTATGAGATCGATCCGGGAAAATGTGTCTGTCCTTCTGTCTGTCTGTCAGTCCTTCTGTCTGCCTGGCTGTGTGTGTGTGTTCCCCCCCCCCCCCCCTATCAACTCCTAAACGGCTGCAGCAATCGAAACCAAATTTAGTATGAGTAAAGTTGTATACCGGAATATCTCAGGCCCATATTTGAAAAAGATGCCAGTGCTACAAACTGCTAAAAAATCGCACTAGAAATTTGAGCTCCATGTTGGATATCTTGGAAGGTATACATGGGAGCTATTCTAAAATTGGCACACATGTAGATAATACTATTTCAGTTTAATTTCCAGGTGGCCTTACATGACAGCGTTGCCAAAATATGTTTAAGCCTTCTGATAAGTCCAATTTTTAAATGCATATAACTTCTACACTATCAATTGGATTTCAACCAAATTTTGAATGTAATATGTGTATATAAACAGATATGACTGAGTGTGTTCTTAAGAGCCACCAGGGCTGCCAACTGTTAATAATTGCTCTCTATTTTGTATCCAAATATATCAGAAAGTATGCAAGCCGACAGCTTTAAACTATGCACACGTAAATTACCTGACATTTTACATTATTTTGGAGTAACTTATATACGTCAGTTCTATCAACATGATTCTAAGCCTGCTGATAGGACCAATTTTTAAATACATGTAACTTCTATACCAACAAATGGATTTTATCCAAAATTGGCACAAAATGATATAATATTTCAGATTATTTCTGACCAGCACTCGCATGACATTGTTGCCAACATGCTTTTACGTGTACTAATAGATCCATTGTCTAAATCCATGTAACATCCTTTGAACTTCAACCACATTTTTTATTCTATACCTTAGGAGATGGAAGTAAGAATATATTCAGTCACCTGAGCTGCCAACTGTATTGCTCTATTAGGCTACATTATGCCTAGTATACCTTATTTCGAACTAATTAAGACATATCGATATTACCCACTTAATTTCGTCATTATTCTAGATAGGTTCATATACTGTAGATTAATCTATGGCATGAATCTTAATTTTAAGAAAAGTAGGCTCTTTAGTTCGTCACGGAACTTCTTGTTCCATCTGACTATGAGGGAAGCAGCTAACTGGTAGCATGCTGAACTTCTATGCCTAAGGTCGCTGGTTCAAAGCCGGCCAAAGTCGCCGGATTTTCTAAGAGCGCTAAAAATGCGTCAGCATGCTTTCCTTCGGAGGGGAAGTTACAACGTTCGTTGCAAGTTGCTGGTTGCGGTGGCATCTAGCAGCCAAGTTCACAGCTAGGAGTCGTTGACGTTAGTATTTGGTACAAAATTAGGTACTACTACTTAAAATTGACCGTCTGCAGACCTTACCTGGATTGCAGACTAATACACTCATCACAAATAACACCTTTTATCAGACAGATTCTACACACACCCAATGTACACGGGGTTACATGACCACCTTGTCGCAGCCCCTAAACTGAGGAACTAACCAACATCTCTGCGGGAAAATTTTGCGTGAAGAAGTAACAGACTGTTAGATAGTTACACATTAGTTCCAAACCTTGCATAAGGACAGTGTGATCACAAGTATAAAAATGAACCCCAAATGACAAGAAGGTTACCATCCCCATAAGACAGTAAAATGTTAAAAATATGCATAGAAAGACGACAAAATGTTAACTAACCTCCAATTGTAAAATACTTTCTCGCAATAAATGAGGTCTGATCCTCCTAAGAAAACCTGCATATTTTGCCTATTATAGCCTATCCCCTAGTTTGCCCGGTGAAATCTACCTCCGCCTTCCGGCGTGCCGAGAGGAATTTTTTCCAGTTCCTGAAGATCCCCTTTTTTATTCAGTGTCAAGCACTCCGAGGCGTACAGACCCTCTGGCTTTACTACTGTGCTATAGTGTCTGAGTTTTGCCTTGTAGGATATTGCTCGTTTGTTGTATCTGTTCTGGGTTAACCTATAAGCCAAATCCAATTTTCTAGCTCTTGCCCTATTTGCTTCTTTATCCATTTATAAAAGACACAATGGAGTACTAAATCAATAGGCTACAATAAATAAAATAAACAAAAATTAGCATGCACTAGAAAATTCTTTTTGCAATGTTTACTTACTTAGTAGTGCGTCGCCGCTCAATGGTGGTGTCCCGTCGAATGGCCTGCCACTAGCGATAATTAACTAATACATGTAGGTTACTTTTTCCAGGAGTGTATTGGCATATTTATATCTTGTACCCTGCCCATTTATAGCTGATGGCCTGTCTTATTGTGATGGTTGTATTAGTGTGCGTATTCAGGGGAGGATAGGGAAGGAGACGATGTTGGTCTTAAGTTAGGAACCGTCCTGGCATTTGCCTGGAGTAGAAGTGGGTAACCACAAAACAACACATCTTAAATTTCTTGGCAGAGCCGGGAATTGAACCCTGATCTCCACGGCGACAGCCAAAAATGGAAGCCGCTACACCACGAGGTGGTGACAGAAAAATAACCATTACCATTAAAATCGTTAAATATTTACTTCTGAAAATCATTGAAATTCACCCAGCAGCGTAGCCGATCGCTCAAAGACTTAAAATGGGTGCTGCAAGTTCAGAGAACAGAAATCTGATGTTAGAACAACAGTAGATATCTGAGTGTGATCTTCCTGGGGATTTGGATACTTACTTGCTAAGGTACAATATTCATGGTACTCAGGCACATAGCCTAAGAATTACAGTTGTACATACCACTGCAGCTTCCTCAGTATTACAGGTTATTAGACGAAGTATACGGGTTTCATAACAAAGATGTCGTTGGATTTTTAAGAGCGTTAAAATCCTTCAGTTTGCCTTCCTTTGAAACGCTCTATCGAGTTATAAGAAGGAGAAGAAGGAAGTTTGTAGTTTTACGTGACAGTTAATTGCGAGATCATAAGCCACGGGAGCTCCTTTTTACGTGGAATCTGAACCACAGGACATGGCATTTCACTTTGAAAATCTCACATGTATTGACCAGGAATCGAACCCGGTCTGTCGTGGTGAGAGGCCAACGGCTTGACCACTGTGCCACCACGCTTCCAAATATCAAGTTAGAACGGTCGCCATTAGGTGTTAGTGACTGTAGCATCTGGTACTCAAAGTTGAAACCACCGGAAATTGAACTTGCTGGGAGCCCACGGGCGTTCAATTAAAGTACCCTCCTATGACCATTGGCTGGAATTAATATACAATAACAATGATGTCCCTAACCCCAACTAGAAACAAGAACTATGTCATTGGATCGGATTGGTTTGAAGTAATAGTTGTTTCATTTAGTGCTTCGTTACCGCGTGGTCATGTATACACGTGTGCTTGTTATGTATGATAACCTGTGCCATTGTGAAGGCTGTAATGGTGAGTGTGTATTTGAGGCTAGGATTGGGAAGTAGGTTGTTTCGGACTTAAGTTAGGAAACGTTCCAGCATCAGCCTGGAGTACAATATTAGGAAATCACGGAAAACAACTTTAAGGTCAGCTGAGGTTTAAATCGAACCCATCTCTGCAGAGTTTGGTATCACTAGGGTGAGTGTAGACCGTTCCAACACTAAGAACGAAATCTTGGGAATCAAAAACAGGATGTTTTGAATCGGAAGTCTCAAAACGTCAATGCATGAGATTTTCGAAGTGAAATGCCATGCCCTGTGGTTTGGATTCCAAGTAAAAAGGAGGTCCCGTGGCTCATGGTTATAAAATTAACGGTTACGTAAAACTACAAGCTCCCTTACTTCTCAAAAAGGAGGTCCCGTGGCTCATGGTTATAAAATTAACGGTTACGTAAAACTACAAGCTCCCTTACTTCTCTAAACGTACACTGGGACCACAAAGGGCGGCAGTAATAATAATAACAATATCGTATTTGACGCCCAGAGGGCAGCTTGCATGTCGAATCTTGTTGTTCCTTGGAACGCTATGAAAGTCAAGGAGGTTAGATATCTAAGTTCCTTGACACTACAGCGCTTTCTAGTAGAGAAAGGAGGAACTTTTGTGTTGGAGGAAAATCCCGAGATTAATTTTGCCATTATGAACACGGCCTACCGGATCCAAATGGGTTCTTTAACATATCAACAACGTATGACACGCATGCCGTGATTTTTGTTGCCTTTCAAAAATCACTTACCACGGCCAGGAGCGAACCTGCAACCTTGGGGGTTGGAAGTCATACACGATAACCACTCACCTACCGTAGCAAGCAAGGCGGCGGTGTGTATACTCTTAATATTTGGGTTTTAATTGGAAAGCAGGTGGCTGTGTTACAGCATTTATCTGAAGTTATGGAAACCACAGGAGACCATTCTTAGGAACAGTTAGGTGGTAAATGAACCCTCCTGTTCGTATTTAATCTTACGAGACTCTGTATGCACCATTCCACATCAGAATTAAAGTTTTGTGTCCGAGATGAGACTCGAACTAAGAGCTCTAGGGACTTGAATCTCAACTCATACAACTGGGCCTAAGAAGGCGTCTCAACCAAGAGCGTTTTTTCGCAATATGGTCACCGGGAGTGATCATGTCGTGAATTCGAACCGCATACCTTTTTCCAGGAGCTTGTCAGTGTATGTAACTGTTTAGGTCAGTGTATTAGTACCATGGTCCTCGAGTCACTTTCTCTCTTGTTGTACAAACCTCGAGTCTATTTTCACAGCCGAACACGGGTCGATAAAGCTATTGATGCAAGCAGCTCGTCCTGCTGAATTTATCGCTGTCCGAACAGGTGACAGGAAGAGTGTGAGGCGGAGTATCGCTAAATCAAATACAAGGCAAAATAAATCACTGCTGTGGGAGTTTCTTTCATTGTGCTGTGAACTACCGCAATATTCTGTTTGTAACAATACAAGTAAAATGTTATTAAATGCGGCCTTCTTTGAATAATAATAATAATAATAATAATAGTACAGTGGAACTTGGATAATTAGAACCTCAAGGGACCAGTAAAAAAATCGAATTATCCAAAAATTCGAATTAAGAAAGTTCTTTGAAAAGGGTAGAGAAAATACAGTATATTGTATTACGTTTACATAATGATTTAATTTCAACAAAGCAGATTAAGAGACAATGGTAATTTATAAAGATTGTATCTTGAATAACCTCAAAAGTTTCAAATGAAAAATAAAACCCAAAAGTACTATTCACCTATTTAACGACAGTAGACCTAGTAATCCAGAAATCTAGTTAAGTCTCAAAGATATCTACTGTTTTTCAAAATAGTTTGAGATATTTACCTGTTTTCTACAATTAAGTCTCTTGGCCATCACAAAAGAATCTAACAAATTTAAGGAACGCGAAACAGAACCACTTACGTCATTTCTACTTTCAAAAAAACGCCTAAGTTCTGTAATGTGGTTTGTTGCTTGGGCTGCACTCGGCACTGCTTTTTCGGGAACTGACCCAACTGTTTGGCTTCCGATCGGCTGTTTACACTAAAAACTTCGAATTATCAAAAATTTAATTCGAATTAACCACGATTTTTTTTGCATTGATTGTATATAAAATGCTAGGGACCAAGCGAAAAATTCGAATTAAAGAAGATTTCGAATTATAGAAGTTCGAATTAGCCACGTTCCACTGTAATAATAATAATAATGGTAATAATAATACTGTAATAATGATGGATGACATAATGAAGGCAGCAATGAAAGAATATAGTAGGGCCAAGATGAAGGTATTGTTGTTTGCAGACGACGTTGTGATCTGGGACGAGGATGAGATGGAGGTACAAGAAGAGTTAGACGTAATAAATGAAAGGATTACGCAATGGGGATTGAAGATAAATGTGGAGAAGAGTAAAACAGTGGTGATGAGTAGAGATATGAAAGAAGGAAAAGGAGTAATCAAAAGAGGAGATAAGGAACTGGAAGTAGTGAAACACTTCAAATACTTGGGAAGTGAACTGACTTAAGATGGAAGACTAGATTTGTAAATTAGCAGAATAATACAACTCGGGAGTGCTTTCTACCAACTGGTACGGGGACTAGTATGGAACAAGGATATACCAATTAAGGCTAAAGAAGTTATCTACAAAGCATATTATGCTTCAATAATGGCATATGCAGCAGAAACTTGGACAATGACTAAGAGGGATGAGAGCAGAGTACAAGCAACAGAGATGAGATTCCTGAGAAGTATGGTCCAGAAAACGAGGAGGGACAGAGTGAGAAATGAAGTTATACGGAAAGAGCAGGGAGTACAGAAACTAAATGACAAACTGGAGCAAAACAGATTGAGATGGTTTGGACATGTCAAACGGATGAATGAAGTAAGGCTACCAAGACGAGCACTGGAACGACGGATGACAGGGAAGAGAGGACGAGGAAGACCAAGAATCCGTTGGATGGACTCAGTGGAGAATAGTATTAGAAAACGGAACCTGGATTGGAACACTGCGTCGGAAGAGGAATGGTGGAACGACAGAACAAAGTGGAGAGGAACCATATTTGCCCCCACCCAGTGTCAACTGAAAAAGGGGAAATGAAGATGATGATGATGATGAATACTGGTTTTTCGTCCCTCTTAACTACTGTGGCTTTTAGAGACGCCGGAGTGCTGGAATTTTCTCCCGAAGGGGATCTTTATCGTGCCAATAAATCTACTGACACAGCTCCCTCGCATTAGCGCACCCTCAAATGGCAACTGGCTGTGCCAGAATTCGATCCTGCAACGTTGGGAACAGCAGGCGAGACCGTTACCGCTGTGCCACGCAGTCAGCCGGGCCTTCGAGTTCCCATTCGTAGATATTATTGAGAAAGTGACTTTCTAGCTTCAGACGATTACTCATTTCATTTAAAACCAAATTGTAATGTAGAAAAACATTAACTTACCAGACAAAGTAGGGAGCCCCATCCAAACAAGAAAGTAAAATTAATCGACTTCCTCAATGCCAAACGTTGATGGGATAAAGGGCCTGGAATAGTTTCAAAATGTGAGTATTGGAGAGTTCTATCAAACTAAAACACTAAATTTCGAAAATCACTTCCAGCCTGTATGCAGTTCCGGGAAAACAGCCTGGAATCTCTTGTTCCTTTACTCGTTTCCTTTTCGAATCAGATACTAGCCAAATTATGGTATTTACATAATTATTTCTTTAATGTGTTCTTTGGTTCAATTCCCTCAGTCATTTTTAGATTATTTGAAACATTTTCACACCGGAAGTAGTTATAATGTGGGTTTGTGAAGGGATATGGCACGATAGACGCAATATTTGCTGTGCGCCAGCTGATGGAAAAATTCCGCGAGAAGAGGAGGCCACTACATCTTGCTTTCCTTGATCCTGAGAAGGCATTTGATCGGGTAGCACACCAGATGATTTGGTACCCTCTCCGAGATCATCAAGTTCCAGAAACGTACAGAAACGTATATAAACTGGGTAAAAATGCTGTACAACAACGCCAAAAGCCAAGTGCGATGCCCTGCAGGACTGACTGACAGCTTCCCTGTGACAGTTGGGGTTCATCAAGGCTCAGCTCTGTCTCCCCTGCTCTTTGTTATCGTCATGAATTCCGTAACGCGAGACCTGTAGAAGTGTGTCCCATGGTCATTGCTATACGCTGATGATGTGATACTTGCGGCAGACTCCAGGAAAGATCTTGAAACGCAAGTGCAGACATGGCATGATCGTCCGCAAGGATTTGGTCTTCGTTTGAACATCCACAAGACTGAATACCTCGAAACGATTTCATCCCCTGGAACTATAGGTATTAATGGAGCTCCTCTTACCATGGTAAATATATTCCGATACCTAGGATCACGATTGCATAGCGACAGCTCTGTGAATGAAGCTGTGCGAGCACGAATTAATGCCACTTGCATGCGATTCAGAGATGTCACCGGTGTTCTTTGTGATAAGAAGATGCCTATCCGCCTAAAATCAAAGATAAACCGCACAACGATGAGTCCAGTTGCATTATATGGTACCGAGTGTTGGCCAGCACCTAGAAGTGCTGAGCACTCACTTCATGTCATTGAAATGCGAATGCTGCGATGATCTTTAGACATCTCTCTGCTCGACTATATCCCCAACACAACGATTAGACTTATAGCTGGCAAGGCTCCAATCAATGAGAAAATGCAGGAATGGAGACTCCGTTGGTGCGGATAGGTTGTCCGTGCACCACAAAGTTCAAAGGAAGGAAAGGAAGGAAGCTTGTAGTTTAACGTGACCGGTAATCTTGAGATCATGAGCCACGGGACCTCCTTTTTACGTGGAATCCGAACCACAGGACATGGCACTTCACTTCGAAAATCTCACATGCATTGACCGGGAATCGAACCCGGACCGCCTTGGTGAGAGGCATACAGCTAGACCGCTGAGCCACCACGCCCCCACCACAAAGTTCAGTCATAGGCTCGGCCTACCATCTAACGGTCGACGGCCAGAGACAGCGTGTGAGACCAAAATTGCGGTGGCTGGACACTATTAACGCAGATTTACGATCAAGAAACTTGAAATCGCGGGAAGGTTTAGATCGCAAGAAATGGCTTGCATTGATCCAAAAAGCGGACCCCGTTCCTACGGGATGACGCTAAGAAGAAGAAGAGGAAGAAGTTATAAGGGCTTATGTGAAACTCTGCATTGACTCACACTAACGCTCATAGTGGTAGAAAAGGCAAACTGCTAATTTAATCGACCGGAGATGGTCGAGCTACCGGTGAACAAAGATCAGACCGCGTGTCATCATGCCGGCACCTCGTAAGAACCGTTTAGTGTGTCCTTTACGTTTTGAAATGTGGAGAAGTCAACAAAAATTAATTGCAAATGCACCAACAATAAGATTCAGCAATGGACCGGGTTCGAGTCAGCAATGCGATGGAAATGTAATCGTGATCAACAGTTAACGAGACGATAGTGACACGAACTATGACATTAAAGGATGTATTCAACATTGAGTTGCATTTTAGAATGGCTAGAGCTGTGGATTTTTAGCTTGGCTATGAAGCCTCGTGTACTTTGGGTGTGCGTTGAATCTGTCTGATGATGAAAATGAAAATCCACAGCCTGCTTCCAGTCTCCGACCGGGTCAGGAATGGAATGAATGAAGTCCCCATCTAGCGGCGAGGATATGAAGTGTGCCGGTTGCCGAGGCCTGACGCACTCCTCTGGGGCAATGATTAAATGAATGACAGATGAAATGAAATGGTAGTGGAGAGTGTTGCTGGAATGAAATGTTGACAGGGAAAACCGGAGTGCCCGGAGAAAAACCTGTCTGCCTCCGTTTTGTCCAGCACAGATCTCACATGCAGTGACCGGGATTTGAACCACGGACCCAGCGGTGAGAGGCCGGCGTGCTGCCGCCTAAGCCACGGAGACTGATGATAACCGGTGTTAATTGTGATGGCTGTATTAGTGTGTGTTATCTGTAATTAAGGTAAGGACTGAAAACGATCAATTTCAAGTAGTTCCTATTTTTCCTACCAAACGCTATTGTCAACGACTCATAACTGTGAACTTGGCTACCAGATGCCACCACAACCGGCACCTGGTGGCGAACGTTGGAACTTAATAGAGCCACTTAATACACTAACTTCGTTCCGTCTTTTCAATACTATTTAATTCACAAAATGCTGTCCTACTACATGTTTCGGGCACTTCTGTGTCCTTCTTCAGCTAGAAAACATGTTAAAACCTTATAGCTAAAAGATATACACTCAAAACATTGTGATTCATTAAAAAGTCATTAATGTGGGCACAGGGTGTCTCATTGTCCATACACTTGGAAAATGTCTGTCCCTTTCTATAACTAATTAAATCATGTCAATCTAGTGATTGGCATTAGTCAAATTCTTCCTGTTTTCAAAGCACTGTGCCTCTTTGTTGCACTTGAGCAGTCCCTCTCCAACCGTGCTCCGAGCAACACTGCTGAGTACTCACGTGTACGCATACTCAAACTCGTAGATTTGGAACAGCCTGACCTACGCATTAGACGAATTGTCTGTTTGATTGTTTACATTACGTCCGATACGCTAGCGATCCCAACTTGACTCAGTCAGACGCAGCGTCAGCCCAGCTTCGCTAGCAAACTCTGGACGCCCGAGTTCTAATGCCATTTATAAGACTTTTCTAATGATGAAGACAGGTTGAAGGAAGAAAGGAAACAGCATCGACTCATAGTTTATTTATGTTACAGTTGTTTTCAGTGTTGCCAACCGTAAGGTCACAGTTGGAAACAACGTTATAGCTACCCTTCTATTACCTTCTTCTACATGTGGAAAGTAGACGTGTTATTTATCATGCTTTTTCGGCTTTGGTATTACATCCATGTCTAAGAAAATTTTTGTTAAGACTTTGGTGTTTCTACCTCCCTCAAATATCTGAATTAATATGGTCCTTGTTGTACGCTTCCAGACCACATGACCGGTCAATTATCCCCCTCCGACATTTATTAGTGGTCCTGAATCTATGTCCATACACTCACCATAATGAAAAACCACTCATATATTTGATGCTCTAAATCAGATGTGGGGAAAATCGTTTTCAAATTAAACTGAGCGTATAAATTTCAACCTGCCCACGAGCAGAGTGGTATAAAATATGTGATGTACTGCAAAACACAACTTGCTGCAGGCCTACTTTGTGGCTGCTCATATGACCTTCCAACAACTCGTACATGTCAAATTAATGATTTCATTATTAGTATATTATTACATTTAATTTTTTATAAAATTTTACTTTTAATTTTCACACAAACCACCAATCTCCGGACTTACTGCAGCTCCACATCGCAGTTGTGGTGTGCGCACACCTATAGCTTGGGGATCAGAGACTGAACCGAGAATTCTTTATTAGTAAGATGCAAGCGTTAACCTACGCAGGGAATAAAGATGCTGTAGTCTGTTTCGTCACGAAGGAAGTATGGAAATAATGAAGGAAGGGAGAGTGTATGCAAGGAAGAAAGGGAGGGACGAAGAGAGGAAGTGTGGAAGGAAGGAAGGAAGGAAGTATGGAAGGGAGGGAGGAAGGGAGAAAGTGTAAAAGGAAGGTAGGGAGGAAGGAAAGAATGAATGAAGTGTGGAAGTATGGAAAGGAGGAAGTATGGAAGGGAGGGAGGAAGGGAGGAAGGGAGGCAGGGAGGAAGGGAGGAAGGGGGGAAGGGAGGGAGGGAGGGAGGGAGGTAGGAAGGGAGAAAGGGAGGAAGGGAGGCAGGGAGGAAGGGAGGAAGTGTCGAAGGAAGGGAGGAAGTATGGAAGGGAGGAGGGGAGGAAGGGAGGAAGGGAGGAAGGGAGGAAGGGAGGAAGGGAGGAAGAGAAGAGGGGAGGAAAGGAGGAAGAGAGGAAGGGAGGAAGGGAAGGAGGGAGGAAGGGAAGGAAGGAGGAAGGGAGGAAATGAGGCAGGGAGGGAGGAAGGGAGGGAGGGAGGAAGAGAGGAAGGGAGGAAGGGAGGAAGTGTCGAAGGAAGGGAGGAAGGGAGGAAGTATGGAAGGGAGGAGGGGTGGAAGGGAGGAAGGGAGGATGGGAGGAGGAATGGAGGAAAGGAGGAAGGGCGGAGGAGAGGAAGGGAGGAAAGGAGGAAAGAAGGAAGTATGAAAGGGAGGAAGGGAGGAAGGGATGAAGAGAGGAAGTATGGAAGGGAGGAAGTGTGGAAGGGAGGAAGTATGGAGGGGAGGAAGGGTATGAAGGGAGGAACGAAGGAAGTATGGAAGGGAGGCTGGGAAGAAGGGGGGAAGGAAGGGACGAAGGAAGGGAGGGAGGGAGGGAGGAAGTATGGAAGGGAGGGAGGGAGGAAGGGGGGAAGGGAGGAAAGGAGGAAGGATGTAAGGAGGGGAGGAAGGGAGGAAGTATGGAAGTCATGCAGCTTCGAATTTCGAATACTCTCAACATATCTTTGGTATCGGTGATCGTAAAGAACTTCGACGTGGTAGCACACATATCTAACATTGCTGGACGAACACAATTACGAATGCGGGGAAAAGCCAAGCAGGATATGAGATAACGAGACAGAACAGGATATTCCTTCCAGTTCGTGGAGGCAGTGGAGGTGCACAGGACCAGACCGCACATCGCTCAGTCAGCTAAGTTCACAATCCACTCCAACCTGACCATTTATTAACAATCACATATTCACATTAAGCAGGCACACTCGAAGATCAATCACCACTGTCAATATCATAACAAACACGTAGTTCCATGTATAACTAAATAGAATATTTTCATAATATCCTATCTGTGTTAATTGCCTCTATAAACATTAAAAAAATTAGTTTGATTGCTGTAATAGATTCATAGGTATTGAGAACCGTCAACATATTTCGGATGGTCGCCATATTGGATTTATGTAGGCCATAGAGTTATGTACTATTACTTGAAGATTATTGCGTAGGTTTATTATTCAAAATTCAGTCGCATGATTAGGACACAAGAAATGAAAAAAAAAATTAAAATTTCGCTCACCCGTGATCTTGATGTTATGAAACAACTGAAATAAATTAAGTTAGATGCCAGCAGATTAAAATTTCGATAAGAATTTACCGTACCAAGTTGCACTAGGCTCGGCTGGTTAAATCGCGAGAAACGTCTATTTAAATGTTTCAACTTTGCTTGGCCGCTATGTTCGTCTTGTATTTAACAGGTTTTTGAGAGTCATATAGGTGAAATTTTAGTAGTGCCCTATATCACCGTACAAACGTTCAGGGTGATATGAGTAATAGTTTCGGAGATATAGAATGCTGGTGAAATATTTAGCACAGCTGCCACCTTGGATTAGTGAGACGTAATAACATTTGCAGAACACAGTCGGGATTGGACAAAACAGTAATATGTACTTATCGAGTTTCATTGCAATCGCTCAAGCCGTTTAGATTTTATTAGGGGACACACACACACACATACACACAGGGACAAAAGGTGATCTCATCAGCCCATTTTTTCATAAATCAAAACAAGATGTTCAGTAAAGAAGATATAGCCTACTTTATTCTAAATGCATGGGTATTGTTATAACTCTTTCTCCTTTTCAAGGAGTAAAATTGAATGTTGGTTGTAGTAGCTTGTTGAAATGCAACGTACTGTACGGATATTAAACATGAATATGAGGTGCCCTTTGCTAGTGCTACCTCTGTAAAAAATCATTCAATTCGGTTTCACCGTGTTTGAATTGATAATGGGAATTGATTTGCACACATACATGGGCACCATATGCAAACTTTCGGACTGATGACCTTGTAGCTTTCTCCAAGAACGTTTCTCACAAAAAGGTATGTCGTTGCAAAATTTGGAAGAGAGCAGATGATTAGGTTGGTCTTAATTTGATTTAAGCTTTTTACATTTGGGTGGCCACCATTACGTTTCCGTCAAGATAGCGGCGATATAAAACATGACACTGAGGTGCTCTTTGCTAGTGCTACCTCTGTACCAAATTTCGTTCAATTCGGTATCACCGTGTTTGAATTGAAAGGGGGAATCGATTTTCACACATACAAGGCCACCATCCGCAAAGTATTGTTCTGATGACCTTGTAGTTTGGTTTCAAGATTCTTCATACATACAGGTATAAGTTGCAAAATATGGTAGAGATCAGATGAGTAGGTTGGTCGTAATTTGATTTAAGCTGTTGATATTTTGGTGGCCACCATTACGTTCACGTCAAGATGGCGGCGATATAGAACATGACACTGAGGTGCCCTTTCCTAGTTCTACCTCTGTACCAAATTTCGTTCAAATCGGTTCCACCGTGTTCGAATTGATAGGGGGGACAGGTATTCAGAGTACACACACTCACAAACACACACACAGATTCACACACAGACAGACACACATTTTTTCGCCCTGTGTAGATCTAATAAATCTACTTTCATTTTTCGCAAATATCGAAAGTAGGCTAATAGGCTTAAAACGAGAGTTTAAAATTTCATACAGCCGCCATCTTGTGGTTATGAATACAATTGAAATTAATTCGATATTAGATGGATTTAAATTTCAAAGAACATTTGCTGCATCGTGTTTCACTGCTCTCGGATGGTTAAATCGCGAGAAGCGTCCATTTAAATATAAAAATTTTGCGTCACCGCCATTTTGGATTTGTGCTCACCAAGTTATTGCAAGCCTCATTGGTGAACTTATGCTTATATCCTCTATCAACATACAAAATTTCAGTTCGATTTATAGATATTGAGAACCATCTAACTACTTCGAATGGTCACCATATTGGATTGTTATATAGCCTATGTAGGAAATAGAGTTATGTTATTAGATGAGGATTATTACGTAGGTTCATTATTCAAACGTTGGTTTCAATCGCATGATTAAGACACAAGAAATATACACTTAATTTTTAAATTTCGCTCAGCTGCCATCTTGAGGTTATGTAAATAGGCTAATTGATCTAAATTAGATGTCAGTGCATGACCATGTATATAAACATTTCTGTATTAAGTTTCACTCCATTTGGATGGTTAAATCGCAAGGAAAGTATATTTAGCCTAATTGTTTCAAATTTGTTTGACCACCATATTCGGATTGTAGATAAGAGGCGTTTGAAAATAACATAAGTAAACGTTTAGTAGGGCCCTCTATCACGGTACACAATGTTAGAGTGATATTAGTAATAGTTTCGGAGATATAGAATGCCGCCATGTTGGATTGGTGAGACGTAATAAAATTTGAAGGGCACGATCGGAGTCGGTCAAAATAGTACTATGACCTTACCGAGTTTCATTGAAATCTCTCTAGCCGTTTAGATTGTATTAGGGTGGGATACACACACCGACGCACACAAATGGACAAAAGGTGATCTCATAAGGCTATTATTTTTCATACTTTCATAATTGAAAATAGGCTAAGAATGGCTTTCAAAATGATAATGAACAAAGACGGTTCTCCTTAGATACACACACGGATTGGTTGCAAAGGCATTAGCGCTTCGTTTGTTGTCGGTTTATTAATTTGTGGGGATTGGAATATCTCCAATATCTTTGGCAGTGTGTTAGATTTGTCTGATAACCGGTGTTTCTATGGTGTGTAGCTGTAATGATTAGGTTAAGGAATGAGGGTAGGTGCATTGGGACTTGAAATAAGGTACCGTCCTGCCATTGGCTCGGACGGAGTGTAGGGAAACCTGGGAAAACCACTATTAGGGTGGCAGCAATCAGAACATGAATTCGAAAGACCGTTCTCGAGATTTTCTGCAGCCCCTCATTATGGCCATGGTGCGCGACTGGACGCGCATTGATAACTTAACCTGCAGGTATCAGTGATTCAAATGATATTCAAGTTAGATAATAGTTTCGACTATGTTCCGTTAATAATATTGGTGTCTCTTTGAGCCTTCAGTATTGTGACTGGTTTGGTGCAGCCCTCCATGCCTCCCTGTCATGGTTAATTGTTTCATCTCTACATAGCTACCTCATCATATATTCAACGAAATCTGCTTTACATATTCTAACTTGGTCTACATCTAAGTTTGCTATTCCTGGATGTCTTATTGCGTGTCCTACCAACCTATCTCTTGTCTTGATTAGCAATTGCCAGAGAGGTCTCCCCTCTCCCACTCGTCCTAATACCTCTTAATTTGTTACTCTGTCTATCTGATCTTCATTCTCCTGCAACAATACTTCTATTCTCTATTTTGCTGCGCCAATAGTCTTTAATTCAATTCCATGGAGAGCCATGCTCCAGACAAAGGCTTTTAAAAAAGATTTTCTCATACCTAAATCTATAATTGATGTCAACAGGTTTATTTTCTGTAGAAATGCTTTCCTCGTCTGAGCCAACCTACTTTAATATTCTCCTTCCCTCGTCCCAAGTTACGGAAGTCTTCTACTTCCTTTAGCTTGTCACCTGCCAATTTGACGTCAATACGGGTTTCTGATTTCATTCGCCTGCATTCCATTATATTTGTGTTACATTTATTGATGTTCTGTTTAATGTGTACACTAATGATCAGCCTACATCTCTACATACCAAGAGATTTATCTATGCAGATGACCTCTGTCTGACAGCACAAAGTGAAAAGTTTGAAGAAGTGGAGCAGATTCTCTCTGATGCACTGGAGGACCTTTCACTTTACTACAAGAGAAATCAACTCAAACCTAATCCATCCAAGACACAGGTTTGTGCTTTCCACCTCAGAAACAGGGAAGCAGCAAGGAAACTCAATATTAGCTGGGGAGGAGCTCACCTGGAACATTGTTTTACTCCAAAATACCTAGGGGTAACTTTAGATCGCACCCTATCTTACAAGAAACATTGTATGAATGTTAAACAAAAAGTATCTACACGAAATAACATACTTCGTAAGTTGATAGGGGCCGACTGGGGCGCCCATGCTGAAACACTACGTATGTCTGCATTAGCTCTGTGTTATTCAGCTGCTGAGTATGCTAGCCCTGTATGGTATCACTCAGCTCATGTAAAACAGGTTGATGTTGCCCTCAACGAGTCCTGCAGAATAATTACTGGTTGCCTGAAACCTACACCTGTCCACAAACTACATTCCTTGGCAGGAATAGCCCCACCTGAGGTACGCCGTGAGGTCATAGCACAAACGGAACGAAAAAAGTCCGCCGAGGACCATGCTCACCCTCTTTTTGGTCACCAGCCTCCAAGAAGGCGGCTAAAATCAAGGAAAAGCTTCCTGCAAACTACATCGATGCCTACTACAAAACCCGAAGTAGCCAGGATACAGCTATGGCAATCCACCATACCACCAGATTGGATGAAGGCCATGGAAAGGCTTCCAGCAGGCCACAACAACAACTGGGAAACTTGGCGGTCACTCAACAGACTTCGGACTGGTGTTGGGAGATGCAAAGTTAATCTCCACAAATGGGGATACCTACAGGAATCAGAACTCTGTGAGTGTGGAGAGAGACAGACCATGATGCACCTGTGTTCCTGTGAACTGGGCCCGTGCTCTTGCACAATGCAGGAGTTAATGGAAGGTCATGAAAAGGGTGTGACAGTGGCCCGTTTCTGGGCAAAGACAATCTAATTCGAGACATTGTTGTATGTATTATTTCTTTTTAATATTGTGTATCATCCCTCTGTGTATGTTGTAATGCTTTTGACTCGAATAAATAATAATCATGAATTGAGGCAGGGAGATCAAAAAACCCGCAAACTCCAATTTTTGGCGAAATTTAGTTATGGGCTGGATGGGACTTTTGGATTGTTCCTCATGGATGGATAGAAAGAATACTCTAATTCCTACATTCGTCTGCGTACAGGAGGTTGTTTTAAAATCCAGGGAAATCAAAACACCCCTTATTGCATGGAATTAGTGTGTTCTTGCTTTCCATGCTTCATTTACCGGTAGATGGTAACACCATCGCTTAACCAGCAGTGATTGATGGTCCAGTTCTTTTACACCTTGATACAGTAGGGGCGCTTTCATTTTATAGAGCAACATTATCCCCCGAGAGGACACAGTTTCTTACCAAATGACCGTGATTTAGGTCATATTGAGAGTGACAAAAAGAAACAGGAAACTGAGGAAACACCAAGCCAGTGGTTTGACATTGTAAGAAGTTCAGTTGGATTTGTTTTACAGGTCAAACAAAGTATGGTATATGACTATCCTCAACATTTCTCCAAAATATTCAAGAGAAACCCAAGTACTGAAGAAATTAAGGAAACTGAGTAATTCATCATATCAGAAAGTAATGTGATACGATATTCGGCATCCCACAAAAGTAAAATCCACGTGAAAATCCACGTAATTAAAACTATGAAAGGTACAATATGGAGTCTATTTAACATCCAGAGACCCAATACAACTGCATCTTTTCCCATTCAACAAAAGTACAACTCACACTTGGCACTGAAAATAGAAAAGCAAAAGGATTTGCAAAATGTAATGAAGTTTATTTCTGAGGAAAGTCGGATGTATTACAAAACTCTATTTGCTGACAGTAATAACCCTTAGCCACAGACTGAACAAGAGGGTGAACGTGAAACAGAATATTTGTACAACAAATCAGAGCGATGAAAGTATTAAGTTCATTTGTGGTTATGTTTCCGCATTTTGGAATGATTTAGGTTAGAGTGGATTATAGACTCACGCTGTACCTTTGAATTTTAAATGTTAAAAAGTGCAATGCTAATTTTCATAATATCGAATTATATCTTTTCATACGGTAGTTTTGATACATTAGAACCTTTTCTGTCATATTTATTGCTTGCCTATTTTATATTTCATACACACCGGAAGTTAAAAAAACTAACTCCAACACTATTTAATTCAAATTAGAGCCTTAAATAATATAAACACTTAGGTTATGAAGTATGTAATTGATAAAGAATATATTTTACTTAATATGATCACATAAACAAATACGATTTAAGATCAGTGAGGAAGATAATCAGTTTATTCTCTCTCCTGAAAAATTTGGTTTACTGGAGTTAGTGGGTTTTTGATTTCCCTGCCTCAATTGATGTCAACAGGTTTATTTTCTGTAGAAATGCTTTCCTCACCTGAGCCAACCTACTTTTATATTCTCCTTCCCTCGTTCCAAGTTACGGAAGTCTCCTACTTCCTTCAGCATTTCACGTTCCATTTTGACGTCAACAAGGGTTTCTGATTTATTTCGGCTGCATTCCATTATATTTGTGATATATTTATTGATGTTCATCCTGAATTCTTTCCTCAAGACGGAGTCCATACCAATAGAAACGCATTCACATCCTTTGGTGAATCGGCTAAGATGACAGTGTCATCAGCAAATCTCAGAGATTAATATATTATTTCTCTTTGAATTTTTACTCCTACTTTAAATTGTTCTCTAATTTCCTTCATTGCTTGTTCAATGTACAGATTGAAAGGTATGGGTGATAAGTTTCAGCCTTGCGTTACACATTGCTGAATACCAGCCTTTCTCTCATGAGCTTCGGCTCAAATAACTCCGGTCTGGTTTCTGTAGAGATTTTTATTTCTTTTATTTATCTTATGGCCTTTAGTGCCGGGAGTGTCCGAGGACATGTTCGGCTCGCCAGAGTCTGTAGCTGCTTCCAGCGGACACCCATAATAGGGCGAGCTACAAGTTCCGTTCAATTTCAAGTAGTTCCAACTTTCGCTACCAGATATGAATGATACCTAGTGATGAACGTTGGAACTTTGATAGAGCGTTCCGACGAAATCTATCCTAACAATTTAGCTTCACACAAGTTTAGTCTGCGAAAGGATCTTTTACATGCCATAACTCTATGACATGGGACCGCCGGTTTTACTTCCCCTCCAAAGGAAGGCATACTGAAGGATTTTTATCGCTCTTAAAAAAATCCAACGACTTTGGCTGGGTTTGAATCCGCTATCTTGGGCACAGCAGTTCTGCATGCTACCGACTACGCCACCGAAGCCGCTTATCCCTGTACATTATTCCATTCCTTTTCAATAATATCAGTAGCACCGATGTTACCATACTGATTACATTTTAGGGACATTTATAAGACACAAATTATAAAATTCGGTTCAGAAGATTTATAAGGTTGACATTATTATTGATTCACAATGTATGATATAAAGATGGTTAAACCCAGGAAGTAATTTGTAACCAATCGCGTGGCGTAGACCTATCCTGTCCCTGATGATACGTTCATTAATCTTTCTTGAATACCCCTGACTTATATTGTCATTCTCATAAACATGTTACCATACGTGGTAGGCTATTGTTTGCCGACATCAAAATGCTTTTCCAACCTGTTATGCTCCACGTGGCATAGTAGTCTATTGTCATCAGCTGATGAAACGTATTCATAATCCAAACAGCTTTATTCTACTCTTTCTACTTATAAATGTTACGTTATGAACATCAGTTTTGGCCTAATTTTCTTATAAATAAATAATTTGAAACTCAAGTAATGAAATCAATCACGAAGCGATATGTGTATTTCTGAATATCTGTCTCATCTATGATCTCTCCAACGGTTGCATCGAGTGCAGCGATAGTTTGTATGGAGGCAGAATTGGCCTTGTACATCCGTTATTTTTTATTTTCTTCAATAACATTTTAATCCAGATCAATGGTTTTTGCCTAGACCAACAACTGTGAGGTGCCGCGTTAGCCAATTTAAAAACCTGAACCACTTTTTTGGTTCATTCATAGTGTTCTATTTATATACTGTATTATACCAGCCGTACCGGCATGCGTTGGAATGCCAATCAAAGAAAGTGTTGGCGGTGTAATTTTATTTGTTGAAATGCTTTTGGATACACAATATTTTTTTCCAATAACTGCATCAAACTATTGTAAAATGGATTTAATATCTCAGAAACATTCGTAGTAGCGTGCTCAACAACTAACCAAAGTTTCATCACAATTTTTTTTTGCTAAGTGGTGTTTTAGATCCCTTAGTTGGGGGTAGTTAGGTCTAAAACAGGTGTGCTAGTGTACCAATTTGGAAGGTGATTCCTAGAGAGGGGCAGCTTCCCGTAGCTGGGTAAGCTTACCAGTGTAGAGTGTTATATGATGTTTAAATGATAGGGGGTGCTCCTATGAAGACGTAAGTGTCGCTTAGGGGATGATCCTCTGAGCCAGGTTAATGTACTTGACTCCCAGCTGTTCGAAAGGAATTATATAACAGACCTGCTTATGTCAGCTAGGCCGGCGGCGTGCTGCCAGCGGTCGCGTGCGAGAGACACAATGGAGCCTGAGTAGGCGATTACCGGCTACTGTTGTCACGCTTACTCGTGACGAGAGTCAGGAAGGGTGTTAGGATGTGAAGAGGCGTGTAATTACGAATACAAGGTGTAGCTTACTGACCAAGTATTTATTGGTCAGTGAGGTATGAAATTGTATGTCCCTTTTAGGAAAATGTGAACAATAGTGCAAATTATGTGTACAAGTTTGTGGGGTAGGTTTTACAAAGTATAGGATATTTGTACACTGCTGACTCACCTGATGATAACAGCTTGTACTAGGGCCTCCGGCTATACACACTGTATGGCTGATAATAGAGAGAGTGTGTCCTCATTAAGGCCTTCCTCTTATAGGCTCTGGCGTTGCTTCGTCGGCATTCCATTGATGTAGGTGTCCTAGTTAGCCATTGTGTAGATGTTTGTGAGTGTGATGCAAGTATTTGGCAGGCTCCCCAAACTGGGCAGCCGCCCTTGCTGTGTAAAAGGTGCTGTTCTGGCTTTATTGTGTCTGCCAGTTAGGGGTGGTTTTGATAGATGATGGAGGGTGGCTTCAGGGGGTGCAGCCCCCTGGGGGCCTGTACAGTGGTTTTATTTACATAGTAATAACGTTACACACACAGAAAGGAATTGTCAGTGCACAATGTGAATAGTTAATACAGAAAATAAAAGTCACTGAAACATTGTTTGTAAAGCAACACAGAAACAAATTGTCACTGCACCTTTGTAAAGGTCAACACAGAAATTAATCGTCACTGCACCATTTTAAAGTCAAAAGCACTTATAAGCATTAAATACTCCAGGCTGACGATAAGAACTCGTGGCTGTCCAATTCAAAACATACATAACAGCCGTCCAAACGCTGCAGTCAGTGTTTAGCGGATTTCCACCTCTCCCTGCGGAGGTGGTCCAAGAAACCCACCAGTGTGTGGTCCCGAGACCTGTGGCTGGAGAGGTTATAATGAATCGCTCCCGCCGTGAACCAGAGGATGGCGTTACGCTTTTCCCCAGTGGAATGTGTTACTGCAAAACGTTGCACCTTCTTGCCATCCGACACGTCCAGCGGCCGTCCGCAGATTCCATATACTGCCTGGAGGGTCCAAGTCCAGACGACTGTCGCATTCCCACACGTAGTGACCCGATGGTCTAATGTGTCAGTGCGACCACAGGCGTCACACAGGTCGACATCACTCTGCCCATGCCGAGACAGTTTTCTTCTGGTCGGCACAATTTCATTGAGGTACTCATACAATGTCGATCGCCATTCCAGTGGAATCCAGGGATTCCACAGGTTCTCCCAAATAGTCGACCAGGCTCGCGTAGGATATTTCATCTGTATATAGGGAGTGACGAGTCTTTCGGCGAGCAGAAACCTATAAAGCACCTTGGTAGGGAGGGCGGTGAAGGATGTGGAGACACTGGATTTCAGACGATTAAGACTTGCGAGTTCCTTCTTGAAAACATTAGCTGGGATGAGCATCTGGGGATTCGCACCTGGGACAAGTGACTGGATGCAGACAGTGTCAAAGGGGTCCCCCATATGGTGTTGCGCTCGAAAAAGCTGTGTGGCCAGCAAGGCGGCACATTTGTGTTCAACTGCCACAAGTTGCAGTCCGCCTCTTCGAAGTGACAGATTCATTTGATCTCGACGAATCCGATAGTGGTATCCAGACCAGAGGAAATACCCGATGGCCATTTCCATTCGTTGGCAGAGAATGTGCGGAGCTGGGATTGCTTGTGCCAGAAACCATACTTTGGAGAGGGCAAAGGTATTAATAAACCACACTTTCTGTATCAGGTTCAATCTTCTCGTCAGTTCTTCCTTTAATTGAAATCTCAGCGTATTTAGCCGCCGGTTCCAGTTGTAGCTGACAGTTTCTGCAAAATCGGGGAAGAAAGTTATCCCCAAGATTGTACACCTGTCAACTATGGGAATGGCTAGGTCGTGTGGAGTCCTGATTGTTGTAGGCAAGCAGATGGGCATGAGCGATGGCTTCGCAGTATTGATGCGTGCACCTGATGCTAGGGCGTAGGTGTCCATGATGATATTCGTAGACGTAAGTTCTGACTCATCAGTGATAAAGACGGTCACGTCATCGGAATATGCCCGCAGGGTGATATGGGCACCATGCAGATCGATACCTTGGAGTTTCTCGTCCAGACTGCGGATCAGGGGTTCAATAGCCAAAACAAAAAGCACCGTCGACAATGGGCAGCCCTGCCTGATGGATTTATGGACGGGAATTGGACGGGATAAAAATCCATTTATCAACACTCTGGATGAAGCGGATGCATAGAGTCGTTGGAGGCAGTGTATGAAGCCCAGAGGAATGTGAAAGTGACGCTAAGTTTTCCAAAGATATGCGTGGGAGACCCTATCAAAGGTTTTGTTCAGGTCAATATTCAGCAAGGCAGCCGCGTGATTCCCATTACCTGAAGCATAAAGAATGAGGTCTCGGATAGCAAGAATGCTATGCAGAATGGTCTTCTGGGGTATCGTGCAGGTTTGACCAGGGCCTATCAAGCTGTGAGGCACACTTTTAAGCCGAAGTGCTAGGACTTTGGCCAGCAACTTGTAATCCGTGTTGAGAATATTTATTGGTCTATAGTCAGCAATACCCCGCACACCATTAAGCTTGGGAATCAAAAGGATAACGCCTTCCGTAAAGCCGTGGGGTACTTCATGTGTGAATACGTAGTTGAGTACTTGGGTGACCTCATCCCCAACGAGGTGCCAGAAGTGTTTGTACCATTCATACGGCAGAGCATCTATTCCCGGAGTCTTGTTATTAGCTGTGTTTCTGAGAGCATAGTCCATATCTGCCTTCATGATTGGGGCGCCAAGTTGACGCATGCAGTCGTTGTCCAGGTGCCGGTCCGTAGACGTCAAGAGTTGGTTACCTGCCAATTCCGAGACTGGTTCCTCAGCCAGCATCTCCCGAAAATAGTGGTCACCTTCTGCAAGTAGTTCCTCACGGGTCATTAATATGCCCCCATCCGGTCCCGTCCACTGACGAATACACTGACGCCCTTGCGAGCGGCGGAGATGGCCAAGCTGATAAACATACATCTTTTCCCTGTCAATCAAGCAATATTTCTTGACATGCTGCTGCAGGGTGGCTAAATTGCTTTCTAGGACATGGCAGATGGTTGTCTTAATCGTGCGTAGTGCCACCGACACATTTCCCCCAAGTTGTTCTCGATGGTGGAGGTCCTGTAACACGGTGTCATAGAAGTCCAGTTTCCGATATAAACGTTGATTACGTTCAAAGGTTATGGCTTTGGCGACTGCTCGAATGGCCGGCTTCACCTTTTCTAACCACCAGTCAGCCACATTGTTGTAACGGTGTTTCAGCCGTTGACACTGCCGATACACAGCCTCAAAACGCTGTGAATCCTCTTCCCTTTCAAAGCAGTTGGTATTCATTTTCCACGTGCCTCGCCCTTGTATTGTGTGTGCAGGAGCGTCACTTCGCGCCGTAAATTAAAAGGCATTGTGGTCACTAAAGGCGACAGGGATTATCCGACAGCCGCGCACACGTGAGGCGAGCGTACTGGACATATACGCCCGATCAATTCTGGATTTAGAGGCGCCACGGCAAAATGTATATTGGATCTGGTTGCCATGTATGTGTGGCCATATATCTATTAGTTGCATGCTCTGGGTGAGTCCCTGTAACCCAGGACAGAAATTGAAGGAACCCGTCTGATCCTGGGGGCGTAAGGTGCAGTTGAAATCCCCCATCAATAGAATGGGGAGATTCGTTATCAGGTGGGGTAAGATGTCTTGCCTAAATGAAACGTTTCTCTCAGATTTATAATTGGAGCCAGACGGACTGTAAACATTTATGATCCTGACACCATGTACCGTAGCAGACGTTATATGCCCGGAAGGATCCATCACCACATCAGTTACTAGGGTGCCTTTACGGTAGATAATGGCCGTACCCCTAGCAGTGGTGCCCATGTTAACTATATAGTCATGGTAATACAGGAAGCCAATGTTGCATTCGCTGACTTCTTGCAGAAAAAGAATGTCAACATCATATTCACGCAGTAAACGGCATAACAGCGTCTGATTGGCCGGATTCCTCAAGCCAGGAACATTTACTGTGGCATAGGTCTTCTAATGTGAATTATGGTCCATAGTTGATATCGGCTAAGAGGGGAGCTAACTGTAGATCCAAATCCTGCAGTGCCTCCCGGAACTGCTCACTATATTTAGCCCGCATCTTGCTAACGAACTCGGGGACTCCCTCATGCTGACCCATTTGAGCGCACTTGCGTAGAAGTGAAATAATGGGTCCAGGGCTAGGAAGGGTTGCCATATGACACAGGTCCGACATCATTTCCTGAACCTCAAGGGCTTCGCCGGTAGTAAGGCTCTCAGCAGGTGAGGCCTCTGTTGGACAACTTCTGGGGGTTTCCGGCACTCGGAAACGGGGGTCTATCTCACTGACACGTATTTCACCTTTCTTCAGTTGCTTAGGCTTGTTCTGTGCTCGACGGGTTTTAACAAGTTCGGTGACGAGCGAAGCATCGGATTCATCGGAAGTAGGGTTAACCTTGCGCTTAGGTTTACGATTTTTCTCGACTGGGGTTGCGAGCGAAGCATCTGAGTCATCGGAAGTAGGCCCACGGCCAACGAGCATGCTTTCCTCAATGTCCTCAGACCAGGTGGTCATTTTGCGTATCCTCGAATTTTCCTGTGCCGAGCCTTCTCCGTGGGAGGAACTATGGGTAGGTTTGGAGACTGGAGGGGGCGACCGGTCAGCATCCAAGGGTTGTTGTGAAGACTCTTCCTGGTGCAAGACCACAGACTCTGGATACATGTCAGGCACACCTATGCTACAGCCAGGGTGACAGGCTCCGTCTCCATTGGCGGCGTGCAGTCTAGCGGGGGAAAGCCTGTATCGTAGCGTGATTGAGTATCGCCTGGGCTGTGAAGCGGGGAGTCGTCTATACAGCGGCTGGAACTAGGGGTGACCATAGCCGCAAGGCTAGTTGTCCGTGTGTCGCGTTCAAGGCGCGTCATGGCCGAGTATTGGCGCGGACAGTCGATACGCAGATGGTCCATAGCTTGACATATGGCACATGTTTTAACTTGCCCTTCCTAGCTAACCTGCCCACGGTGCCCTTCAATCGTGATAAAGGACGGAATTTGCTTTTTTAAATCAATGTGTATTTGTCGGATACCATTTGCAACTGATAACTTGTAATAATGGGACCAACTTTCATTTGTGATGGATTTGACGGTACCATATTTTGCGAAATGGGTGCGTATTGTATCATTTGATAATTCAGGCGGAATATTAAAGAGACTTACCCGCGTGGCTTCCATGCCGGCAGCGGAAATTTCTACCGAAACAGACTCCCCATTAAACAAAGTAAGCCTGTGTGTTCCCGCAAATTTACTCAAAAGTTTGTCCATAATAGATTGAGAGATTACCGTGATAAATACAGAGTTGGACGGTGCGTCAAGTTGCAGGGTCTCCAGTTGGTCGACCGTGAGTTTCAGCATCTCCGCCACAAAGGTGTGAATTTCCGCTGTCGACGGACGCGTGGTGTTCCGTTGGAAGGAGCATTTCAATGTATTTTTCCTGATGGTTTGCATTTTCTTCCTGGGGTTCTATCCAATTGACAAAGAGCCTGTTCTAAGCGTAGGCGAAGCTATCCGGCGCACTTAACTGTTGAGTGTTGGCTGCACTCTCACTGCTCCGATGCACCAGACATGCGTGACCTCACTCGTTCGTGGCTAGAGTCACACTGCAATCGGATGAATGGTTTATTAATGCATACGGGATTTGTTGAAACGAATCGCGCGCTGTCACTCATTTGTTGAATCTACCCGTGCCTTACTTATTGTAAAATGGAATTACTAAGTCAGAACACTTCGCTGGAGTGTACGCAACAACTCACCAAAGTTTCATCGCATTCGTATGAATGGTTTATGAACGCATACGGGATTTTGTTGAAAAGATTCGCGCGCTGCCGCTCATTTTTTGAATCTACTCGTGCACTACCTATTGTATAATTGGTTTACTAATTCATAAATATTTACAGGCGTGTACACAATAACTCACCAAAGTGTCATCGCAATCGAATAAGTGGCATATGAACGCATGTGGGACTAAGTTGAAACGAATCACGCGCTGTCTGTTGTGAATTAGATTTACTATACCTATAACCATCCCGGGAGTGTGCACAAAAAGTCACCAAAATTTGATCGCAATCTCTCGGCCTGTATTTCATATTTACTTCGATTTATGTTTAGAAGTATCCTACCCTTTAGGTTTCGTTATAGACCGAAAGATGGCGTGAGTTGTCTTGAGGGTTTGGGTGCACGTATTTCCTCAGCTTTTTGTCACGTACTGAGGGGGTGGACAGGTATCAATAATTTTCATCTAAACCAATGGTTTTTGTCTAGCCCAATATTTTAATCCACACCAATGGTTTTTGCCTAGACCAATATTTTAATCCATCCACACAAACGGTTTTTGCCTAGACCAATGATTGTTAGCTAGCGTGGCTCTTCGGGCCGTGGTAGTCAATATAAACACCCCTAGTTTTTTATCGCGCCCAGTGGGGGTAGTCACGCATCAATACTCTTTATGCAGGCCAATGGTTTTGCCAATTATTTGTTTTTCACATAATTACAACGTTACGTGTGTCGTGTTGTGTATGTAGTATCGGACATGTTGGCAACAGTGAATGGACGTGATATGACGTCAATGTGTGCGCCTCAAACATGGCTGCCATCATTTAATGAGCAAGAAATAAAAACATTTATTTACGTTATATTACAAATACTTCCAGTGCAGCAGTGATTATTGACAGTATTTTCAATTCCTAATCACTCCCAGAATGGTATGTGAATCATATATTTTCAATAATCTGCCAGGTACAAGTGTCAAAGCCAGTTTTTGGTCAAGGGAAGAATTTATGTTCTTTGTCCCTATTGTAGCTATTAACAATATTGGTATACAGCAATTCTCACACATTACTGAAATACATATTTATACACACTTCTTTCTCCAATACCACTCACATACTTGATTAATATGCATCTCCGTTTCAAAAGAACTCATAGTCAAATATTCCTCATCTATATTTTCAGCTGTGTATTCACTCATATGTTTGAGAAAAAATAAACATCCCTCTTATCGTTACACATATTATCATATCAGTTCAACTGACATGATTTTTTGCCTACTTTCGATTTTTGCAAAAGATGAAAGTAGACTTATGAGATCTACACAGTGCCAAAAATTGTGTGTCTGTGTGTGTGTGTGTGTGAGTGTGTGTAATCTGAATGTCTGCCTGCCCCCCCACTATCAATTCGAACACGGTGAAACCGAATTGAACTAAATTTGGTACAGAGGTAGCACTAGCAAAGGGCACCTCAGTGTCATGTTTTAAATCGCCGCCATCTTGACGGAAACGTAATGGCGGCCACCCATATGTTTAAAGCTTAAATCAAATTACGACTAACCTAATCATCCGATCTCTACTAAATTTTGCAACAATATACCTTAATGTGGGAAACGTATTCTGTACAAACTACAAGGTCATCCACCTAATAGTTTCAGGATAGTGTATGTATGAATCATGCAAGTATTATAGCCCTACCTTAACTTACGATTCAACAAGGCCTGATCACAACAATTCAGGTTATCGTACATATGGAGGTTTAAACTGTCCTCAGGGTGGTGACCGGTAGGATATTAGCCTGTTATAATAAAATATGTAACTGTAGAAGTGACTTAACAGGTCTGATTGACCATGCCATATGGTTGTGGGTCGTACACACAATGGCCGCTATTTCTGCTCGTAAATTCATTTATATTCGTAACTGCGTAAGTTTATACCCTTTTAGGAATGTACTGAACAAAATAATACGTATTTAGTGTCAAATGGTTTATAGAAGCACCAAAAACACTAATAAAATCGTTGATTACAACACAAAATATGATACATTCGTACTAAAGAAGTTATTTACATTTTTGTCTTGAACCGCGTCGTGGCGTAGTGGTAGCGAACTAGCTTGATAGTGAAGGGTTCTGTGGTTCGAATCCCCGTGGTTTTGTTTATTTTTACTTCGTTCTTTTTTGTATTTATTGGTTCATAACTACTCACCCGTTACAATGTTAAGCATATATTGTGTGTATTTGCAATCGAAAAATTATAATATGCTGTACTCATAAAACCACACATTTCAACACTCGACTAGAGCTATTTAAATTCTTTGTCCTTGATCCGCGGTTTGGGTCTATTGTTGTTATTTTTGTTGTTGATTATTTAGGGGTTTTCCGGCACCATGGTATTGTAGCCCCGTGTACTTGGGTGTGTGTAGAAGTTGTCTGATAACCTGTTTCACTGTGAGGTCTGTAGGCATACTAGTGTGTGTACTTTTATACGAGGCATGATTTGGGTAAGAAGCTGTTGTTGCTGATGTTTCATTTGAGATGCATGGACATCATGGTCATTTAGTCCCGTGTACTTGGGTGAGTGTTGAATTTTGTCTCATAACCCGTGTTAATGTGATGTCTGTATTAGTGTGTGTATATATCATTCAGGTGAGGATTCAATCAATCAACGTATAATATCCCTATAGCACGTTGTATTTCAACAAGCTACTACAACCAACATTCAATTATACTCCTTGAAGAGGACAAAGAGTTATAACTAAACCCATGCATTTAGGAGAAAGTAGGCTATATGTTCTTTACTGAACATCTTGTTTAAATTATTCATCTATTTAAATGAAATCAACATGAATCATCACTCATGTTCTAGACACTTATTTGCAAATTCTTAAAATGCAAGAAAAGTATTCGATATATTATTAAGTACCTGTATGAGAAATTGTATATTGAATTAAATGTGAAAATTCCCAAGATTATTATCGTTTTCATAAGCTCGTCGAAATTGTATCTAATAGGTTATGAATGCCATGGAAATTATTAATATCTCAATGACAATGAAAATGGTGTAATGTACCTTATAATAAGAATGAATTTCGGCCGAATGGCCATATTACAAATTACAAACTATCACAATTAAGTCTGTTCAGATTTACCATAGCAACTACTATTGATTATTTATTCTCTACTGTATTCATCTAACTTATGTAGAACAGGTCTCCATCAGCTGATGTCGGCAGACTTTCCTTCAAAAAACTACGCTTCTTCCTCCAGTTCTTCATTGTTGTGCTGTCCTTCTTGCTAGAAATTGTCCTCCCATCGGATATTAAATCCACTTCTTTATCGCCCTTACAATCAGTTGGTCCAATAGATACGATTATCCATATCACCATTTTCGTCCCTAATTATTCATCAAGCAGTTCATAATATCGGTTGGTTGTAACTGTACGTAATGTACGTAATGTTCTTGCCCCTGGCTCAGCATATTGAATTTCATAATGAATTTGTGCATCCTCGGTTTCAATTCGCATCTACGCCACTGTTGCATTCAATGTCCACCAATAAACATGTCCAACTATGTTCGTTTGTCGAGATAAGGCATACTAGGACCCGCAATTTCAACTGGTATGGTCGCCACTGCTACATTAATGTGTCTATCATTTATATCAATGCTCAACCATTGCCAATGTCCACAGGTAAACTCTAGTTTACCACAGCGTATCAACATTCGTCTAATGTCTCTGGGATGTTTCAAATGCAAAGTAACTGTCCATAGCTGCGTGCGAAATATTTCAAAGACTATTCTCCACAAAATGTTGGAGTACCATGGCCGTGAACTGTTCTCATACATTACTGCCGTTTATAAACGTCTACATGTTCCAATTGTATCCCGCACTGAATAATGCAAATACAGCATCACTCCATTCGAGAGTGAAATTTAGTGTGACTTAGCGTCCGCGTCCTCGTGACCAGGACGATCCTCTCGCATTCCGACCAAGTCAAATTATTTGCTGTTGAGCAACTTTGTTTACGATACGAACTCAATATTAGATGCCGGCCCGCACATATGACAGCGGATGTTTGTTCATTTAAAAGCTAATATTCTTATTCGTAACTTCGACTGGGTTGTCTGGTGTGTACTGGCTTTCTCTCCCACTATAGCTTAGGGGTGAGAGTGGGAATATTTCTTCTTCTTCTTCTTCTTCTTCTTCTTCTTCTTCTTCTTATGCTTCTTCTTCTTCTTCTTCCAAACTCTCTAATATATTTCTATGGAATCTATTTGAGCTTTTACATGACAACCACAGCTGCTATTTTTATTTTAGCACGGCTTATCTGGTATCTAGCCTACTTAACCATCACAAAGACCACATATTTGAGATTTTCCTGGTTACATATTTCGTCGTTATAATACAAATTATGCTGTTGGTTAAAATACCAAAATGGACGCTCAAAAAAGACAGGTGACAACTTTTGCGACTTGATGACGTGTGAAAGTCTCGCTCCAGTGCGTCTGACGAAGGGCTTGCTGATTAGCCACGTTACGTCACAGAGTGTTGAAGTCAGCACTTGGAAACTTTAAGATCACGCTAACGTAGGCGAGTGGTACAGGTTATATCAGGTACAATACATACATACAACTACATATTAGACTATTTTCCCTTTCAGCGTTCAGTCTAGTCTGCAAGCCCTGTTTGCTAATAATCCGCTTCCTTGATCCCCTATTATCAGTTGGCACTGTGGCCTCTGGCTTCGGCACCTCTAACTTTCAAATCGTTCAGAACTGAATCTAACCATCATCTCTTATTGTTAGATCTCCCTCTTCTGGCCTTACCCTCTTTATTATCAAACTCATTGGAATAACGGAAATAATCCACGGCGTGAGCCCATATATAGGTGTACCATATGTGGCGGGGCTACACATACCCTGCCTCCTTTAGGTCCTCTTGCAGTAGTCAGAAGATAATTTGAAATATAAGAAGAAATATGACCCCCGCCCCCCACGTAAGAAATAGGGTATCAAAAAGAAATAAAATCATTTGAGGCGGGAAAATATGGACACCCTGTGTTTTGTTGTTGTTTTCGTTTAGGGGTGGGGCAATCTATTCAAACAGCACAGGAACTGGTATTATTTATTTAATCGTATGGTGATACAATACAGAATACAAATAAGACAAAATTAAACTTTAAAGTCCTTCCTTTTCAACCATTCGGTTAGACTAGGTGTGAGATCAAACAAGTCGTCAGGAATTCCAGGGTATGAATGAAGAGGACAGCGTAGGACCAGGTGTTGTTCTTCTAAGTTACATTCACACATTGGTGAACTGATCCAGCCCCACTTGTACCTGAAATAATTACAACACCCATGTCCAGTCCTCAACCTGTTGATACGGCACCAGAGGTTCCTTGGTAGGTCAAAACCATTTGGCTTCTTTGTGGGATCAAGATGGTGGACACTTGTTCCCAATGTTTTTGTTGACCACTCATGCTTCCAGCTTTCCTTTATGTCAAATCCATCCGCGATGAGTTGCCTTGCAGTGACACTTGCCGGTCTTCTGGATTGCAATCGTTGTTGTGACGGATGGCAGAATTCCTGATGCAGTGGCAAAGAGGGTGATGCAAAGATTTTCTTAGCCTCCCTCAGTAGAGCTTGCTTCCGCCTTAAGTGAGGTGGAGGGATGTGGCTCAGCACGGGTAACCAGTGACATGGAGTTGATTTGATGGTACCAGTAATGCAACGCATTGTATCGTTCAGTTTCGTGTCTATCTTCTTCACATGTACGCTTTCCAACCAGACAGGCGCACAGTACTCAGCAGCTGAGTAAACAAGACTGATGCCAGTTAAACGTAGACAGTCAGCAGAGTCTCCCCAGGAGGTACCACTGAGCTTATGCAGTATGTTGTTTCTTGCGGCGACTTTGTGAGAGAGCTTGGTTAGAAAGGTTTATGATTCAAAAGAAGATTGGCAAATAGAGTGGAACAGCAATGGCAGGCATTGTTCAACATTCAAAATCTGCCAGCTGGCTTTGATTTGCCCCGCAAGACATGGTAACTCTCAACAGAGTCCGCACTTCCCACGGCAGATGCGGATCAATTATGTTCAAGCGGAGTATGCGATCTTCCCCAACCTGTGATTGTGCTGCAGTTAGACAGAGTATGAACCATATTGTCACTGAGTGTATTAGTAGGGCATTCACTGGATCAACACAGGACTTTGTAATAGCCTCTACTGAAGCCATAAGATGGCTAGAAAATTTAGACATTAATATTTGAACACCCTTTCCCTTGCATTATTGTTACAGTTGAAATGTGTTACCTATTAAAAAAACTTTCTTCGGCTTTTCCGAATTAATTGGGGTCGCCATGGTTTTGGCCGGGATATTTAAGGCCGGATGCCCTTCCTGATGCCACGTGAATTTTCAGGTGAAAATTCCACCCCGCTGTCACCGGGATTCGAACCCCAGCCGTCCGGGTGAAAGGCGAGTAGCTAAGCCACTGCGCCATCACGCTCTCCAATGTGTTACCTATTGTATATATGTATATGGTTTATGTTGTTTGTTTTGTGTTGTATCATACGCTAATAATAATAACGTGGTAATTTTATCCCTGTGTACTTGGGTATGTGTAACATTCGTTTGATAACCTGTTTTATTGTTGTGTCTATTTTGATTTCAGGTGAGGATGTGAAAGGAGGTGGCCGTGGATTGAGGTTAGGAACCACCCCAGCATTCTTCTGCAGAAGAACTAGGGTAATCAATAAAACCACTTCCAGAATGGTCGAGGTGGGGATTAAACCCAACCCTTCTCAGTTTTGCCACACGAGGTCTGCCCTTAGACCTCAATTTAATTTCTAGGAAGAGCTAGGAATCGGGCCCAGACCAACAAGATTGCCAAGCGCTAATCTCTAGGCCACAGACAATCTAATAACATCGTATCGGGAGAGAACAAGATTTGACAAATATAAGTCGACAGGAAAAATGAAAGAGAGAAGACCAGCACAAATAAGATAAAATAATGCCGGACTGAGCTGAGGTCCCATGATCGCCAAACCACGTCCTACTAGGTGTGAGCCGCTGAACGATTTAATGTTCACTCCTAACGACAAGATAATTATGATTTTGAACCAGTTGTTTAGTACTACATTTGTCACACCTTTACTGTAACACAGAGCAAGCAATGCCAGACTTGGCTGAGATCTCATGGTCGCCAACCCATGAGCTATTAGTTCTGAGTCACTAGACGATTTAATGCGCTTGGCTAATAGACGAGATAATTAACAATAATGATATGTTATATGTTTTACGTCCCTTTTAACTACTCTGGGTTTAAGAGACGCCGGTGTGCCGTAATTTTGCCCCGAAAGGGATCATTAATGTGCCAGTAAATCTACTGACCCGGCTCCCTCGCATTTTCGCACCCTCAAATTCTAGCTGACTGCACCAGTATAATAGCCTGCAACCTTGGGCCCAGCAAGAGAGAATGTTTTCACTGAGCCACGTAACCAGCCACTAGATAATTATGATTTGAACGTGTTGTTAGTACCACATTTGTCACACCTTTACTGTAACACAGAGCAAGCAATGACAGACTTAGCTGAGATCTCATGGTCGCCAACCCATGACCTATTAGTTCTGAGCCACTAGACGATTTAATGCTAACGGATAAACGACGAGATAATTATGATTTGAACGTGTTGTTAGTACAACATTTGTCACACCTCTACTGTAACACAGAGCAAGCAATGACAGACTTAGCTGAGATCTCATGGTCGCCAACCCATGACCTATTAGTTCTGAGCCACTAGACGATTTAATGCTAACGGATAAACGACGAGATAATTATGATTTGAACGTGATGTGTAATACCCTACTTGTCACACCCTTGCTGCAGTTTAAGCAAGAAACGTGGCCCTCAAATACTAGATTTAATTCCCGGGTCAACGAGCTCATCAATTGCGCTTGTATGAGATATTTTTCCAATTTATTTACGTGTTTGATTGCATTAATATCCGATCCGATAAGTGGCAGGGCAGAGAATCGATTCCTAGCTTTAGGTGGTGTCATGTGTATTGGGTTACCTGATATAATTAGACCCTGCCGTCATGGATTCAGCACATCCAACTGGAACAAACTATGCTTACTATGACACAAACAGAATACAAAATATTATCACATGTCGTACCTCATACTTATTCATACTTCGGTAGCGTAGTTGGTAGCCTGCTGAACAGCTGTGCCCAAGATAGCGAGGTTCAAACCCAGCCGAAATCGTCGGATTTTTTAAGAGCGTTAAATTCCTTCAGTATGCCTTCCTTCGGAGGGGAAGTAAAGCCGGCGGTCCCATGTCATAGATTTATGGCATGTAAAAGATCCTTCCACAGACTAAACGTGTGTGAATCTAAATTTCTAGGTTAGGTTTCGTTGGAACGCTGTATCAAAGTACCAACGTTCACCACTAGTTACCATTGACAACTGGTAGTGAAAGTTGGAAAAACTTGAAATTGAACGGAATTTGTAGCTTACCCTATGGGTGTCCGCTAGAAGCAGGTACAACCTCTGGCGAGCCGAACATGTCCTCGGACACTCCCGGCACTAAAAGCCATATGATAAATAAATAAATATTAATTCATGAATCGACCTCGTGGCACAGTGACTTGCATTCTTGGCTGTCCCCACTGAAGTTCAGGTTCAATTCCCAGCTCGGTAAAAAAGAACAAAAAAAAAAACAACTGGTCTATCGGGCTGATGACATGATTTGGTTGGTCGAAATTTGATTTAAGCTTTTTACATTTGGGTAGCCACCATTACGTTCCCGTAAAGATGGCGGCGATATAAAACATGACACTGAAGTGACCTTGCCTGGTGCTACCTCTGTACCAAATTTCGTTCAATTCGGTTTTACCGTGTTTGAAAAGATAGAGGGAATCGATTTGCACACATACATGGCGGCTATCCGCAAATTATTGTGCTGATGGCCTTGTAGTTTGGCCAAAAGATTCTTTATACATAAAGGCATAATGTTGCAAAATTTGGTAGAGATCAGATGGTTAGGTTGTTCGTAATTTGATTTAAGCTTTCAACATTTGGGTGGCCACCAGTACGTTTTTGTCAAGATGGCGGCGATATAAGACATGACACTGGAGTGCCATTTGCTAGTGCTACGTCTGTTCCAAATTTCGTTGAATTCGGTTTCGCCGTGTTTGAATTGATAGGGGGAATCGATTTGCACACATACATGGCCGCCATCTGTGAATTATTGGGCTGATGACCATGTAGTTTAGTCAAAAGACGCTCGCCATAAGAATATAATTATTTTGTTGCAAAATTAGGTAGAGATCGGTTGATTAGATTAGTTGTAATTTCATTTAAGCTTTGAACATTTGGGTGGCCGCCATTACAATCCCGTCAAGATGGCTGCGATATATAACATGACACTGAGGTGTCCCTTGCTAATGCTACCTCTGTACCAAATTTCGATCAATTCGGTTTCACCGTGTTCGTATTGATAGGGGGGGGGGGGAGACATTCAGAGAACACACACTCACATACTCACACACACACACACACACACACACACACACACACACAATTTTTGGCCCTGTGTAGAGCTCATAAGTCTACTTTCATATTTTGCAAAAATCGAAAGTAGGCTAAAGAAATAGGCTTATGAGATCACCTTTTGTCCGTGTATTTGTGTGTGCGTGTGTGTGTGCTTCCCCCTAATAACTTCTAAACGGCTGGATCGATTGCAATGAAACTCGGTAAGATCATAGCAACATTCTGGCCGACGCTGGCCGTGCCCTTCAATTTTTTTTGTATCTCACCAATCCAACATGGCGGCTGAGCGAAATATTTCACCAGCATTCAGTCTCTCCGAAACTATTTTAGATATCACCCTGAAATTGTATGCGGTGATAAAGGGCACTACTAGAAGTTCACCTATGAGACTTTCAAAAACCTGGTAACTAAAGAACTAACATGACGGCCAAGCGAATTTGAGACTTTTAAATAGACTTTTCTCACGATTTAACCATCCAAACGTAATGAAACTTGGTACAGCAAATGTTTATACACATTGTAATGCAATGGAGTCTAATTTAGTTCAATTGTTTACATAACCTCAATATGACGGCTGTGCGAAATATTTCACTGGCATTCTAAATCTCCGAAACTATTACAGATATCACCTTGAAACTTTGTACGGTGATAAAGGGCACTGGCACACGTTAATATATGTAACTTTCAAAAACCTGTAAAGTACAAAATGAACATGGCGGACAAGCGAATCTGAAACATTGTAATATACTTTTCTCGTGATTAAACCATCTGAACGCAGTGAAATGAGGGACAGTAAATGATTATACATATTGTAAAGCACTGGCATCTAATTTATTTCAATTGTTTACATAACCTAAATATGGCGGCTGTGCGAAATTTTAAAATTAAGTTTTTATTTCTTGTGTCGTAATCATGCGATCGAATTGAAAGTTTGAATAATGAAGCTACACAATAATATTTCCTTTATGTGGCATAACTCTATGGCCTATACATATAACAATCTAAAATGGCGAGCATCCGAAATATTTTGGCGGTTCTCAATATCTACGAATTTTTTACAGCAATCAAACTGAAATGTTGTATGTTCATAGAGGCTATGAACATAAGTTCACCTATAGGACTTTTAGTAACCTGGTGATCACAAATCCAACATGGCGGCGACGCGAATTATCAATATTTAAATGGACGTTTCTCGCGATTTAACCATCCGAGTGCAGTGAAAATTTGCACGTTAAATGATTATACAAATGTTAATCCACTGGCATCTAATTTATTTCAATTCTTTTCATAACCACAAGATGGCAGCTGTGCGAAATTTTAAAATACTGTCTTTACTTATTGTGTCCTAATCATGTGATTGAAATTTGAATACCACACGTACGCAATAATCTTCATGTAATAGTACATAAATAATAATCCAACCTGGCGACCATCTGTAATATTTAGACGGTTCTCAATATCTACGATTCTATCACAACAATCAATCTGAAATGTTGTATGTTGATAGAGGCAATTGCCATGAGTAGGATATATGAAAATAGGCTGTATAGTTCTTCACGGAACCACTTGTTTTCCTAAATGTTAGTGTGTTTTGAAGGAAGGCAGTTTGTAGTTTTTCGTGACCGTTAATCTCGCTATCATGAGCGACAGGACCTCCATTTTACGTGGAATCCGTACCACAGGACATGGAATTTCACTTTCAAAATATCACATGCATTGACCAGGAATCAAACCTGGTCCACCTTGGTTAGAGGCCAACAGCTTGACCGCTGTGCCGCCACGCCTCGTTAGTATGTTTTGTATAGACCTGATTTAATAGATTATTTTGAGGCCAAAACCCATTAAATTACCTGAATTACCTTAGGAAACTACTTACTATCTCCGACCATCCACGAGCTAGTCTCGGTGATCCCCATCTTGCCGAAATCTCGTAGCCGAGATCTCTCAGCAAAAGCAAAAGGGGGATGCAACAGTTACCTGTGGAGACGTTTTATTCCCCGACCAATTGGGCACATAAATGTATCCGACAGAGAGTAATTCATTTACAAGGGAAATTATGTTGCAAGACAAAGAGTACTTCTAGTAAATGAGTGAAGGTTGTTCATAGTTTTAGGGCTGTGTGAACCAGGTTAATATCCATCTCACATAGCCTACAGTTCATTGTTCTAAACTGGGAAGTTGGATATTAATTACAAAATGCGCTCTTCCTGCACAGGGCTGTCTGTCGTATGCTCCAAGTTGTGTATTAAAACAAGCGTTGTGGAGCAGATGTAGGTCTACATCTCGCTCATCTGTCAGGAGCAGCCAAGAGCTGTCATGGACCAAATACGCGTGGCTCTTAACAAACCAGTAGCTCACAATTGTATTGCGGCCGTGAACATTCACGTAAATTTAACAATAAGGTCTTTTGTCCATGAAGCCGTACACTAACCATGCACCAGGCCATTGAATTTACCTCCAAAGGAACATGAATGCTACACCATTGGACTTATAATATGAAGGCCAATAGGAATGAAGGGGGCTAACTTTCGATATATACTCCTTCAGTCGGTCAACAGCTCTTGCCCAATTAAATTTGGTGAGGTAACTTTATATATACAGGGTGTAACGAACATGTACGGCACACGCGTAGACGAAGAAATTATGTTATAAGAACATGGGTCCAGAAACGATTTGTTGCCATTTTACACCTCATTGTCTCCAACTCATTAATTACTGGAAACACAAAAGAATAGAACGTACCAGCATACCACATGCAACTCTTTCCCAGAGGAGATGTTCAATATGCCCTCCATGCACATTGATACATGTATCAACCCGCCGCTGTAGTGAATCTCGGATGTGCTAATGACATCCCTGGAGTATTGCGTGTGGTTTCGCAGCTTTCCATAATACGGTCTCGGAGACTGTGAACATCTTGTACTGGGGTTGGGCACACAAGAGCTTTCAAATGCAGCCACAAATGAAAGTCCAGTGGATTTCGATCAGGAGAGCGTGGAGGCCAGGCAATTGGCCTACCTCTACCTATCCATCTGTAACCGAATCTGATATTTAGAAGCCTTCGGACCTTATCACTAAAATTAAGAGGTTCTCCATCGTGCATGAAGTAGGCTACATGTTTTTCCGCACAGCTAAAGGCACATCTGCTAAGTCGCGTGACAAGAGGAACATGTAAAACAAAACAATGGCGGTGCACCCACGATAATGACAACCTAACCAGACGTAACCAAGAGTGCATGTTCGCCATGATTCTAACGTTCTGTTCTTGTGTGTTTCCCATGATTAATGTGTTGGAGTATATGAGTTGTAACATGGAAACATAGCGTTTCCAGACCCATGTTCATATACCGTAACATAATTTATTTGCCCACGTGTGAGGAATGTTTCCTGCATTTTGTACCGTACATTTGTGTTACACCCTGTATACCACACAATTCCTGGGCAGGGATATGGTTGTGGAGCTGTCAAGCTGTTTACCTCCCACCAAGGTGGACCGGGTTCGATTTCCGGTCAATTCATATGGGATTTTAAAAATTAAATGCAATGTCCTGTGGTATGGATTCCACTTAAAAATGAGGTCCCATGGCTCTTAACCGCAAGATTAACGGCCACGTAAAACTACAAGCTTCATTCCTTACTTCCAGCTTGGTTTTAATGTGGCCACCCTTCAATGGTCTGTAGATAATCATATGATGAACTTCCTACATTTACATTTTAAATTCCCCCCGGCGTAACCATGTGCGTTAATCCGCAGCTAGTCCCGAGGGGGGAGGTTCTCGAATATCGGTGCTGACAGCAGCTATCCTTACTGTGAATTTTCCTCGTTTTTTATCCATACTCCCAACAAGAAAATGCCGGGATAGTACCTTATTTCATGCGTTAGGGCACCTATCCCATCCCTGTCTCTAATACAGCTACACACACTATTACAGTCACCAATGGAGGGAGCCGTGTCAGTAGATTTACTGGCACGTTAAAGATTCCATTAGGGGCAAAATTCCGGCAACCCGGCGTCTCTAAAAGCCACAGTAGTTGAAAGGGACGTAAAACCAATAACATTATTACAGTCACCAATGGAACGCTGGGTATTAGACAAAATTCAAACCACACACACGTACACGGGGTTGTTGACCGAAGATGTCCTAAGCCCCTAATACGAATCTACAGACATTCAACAATAACTGTATATGTTTGTTCTTCAGGATATTTTTTCTCCTCTATTTGCTATTTGTTTTATTGTAATATTCAAATCATCTAATTCATTCTGAACTTGTTTGAACCAATTATTTTTTGGTTTTTCTGTAACGTAAACTATAAACTATCATTCATGGATAATCTTAAAGAGAATGAATGTAATCCATGAATTCATTAAAGAAGTGGTTTACCAACTCACTGAGAGCAAGGATCCCCAGAGGAAGAACCGCCACTCACTCTAATACGCACCACATATCGGAAATGTTCTTGAGTAGTTGTATGGTGAGAAGCACTAGAGGGTGCAAACCACTGTGATCGAAGGCTTTTAGGTGCGGCTAGCTGATCAGTTTACGGCTGTTCCAGAGACTGTAAAACTCAGCTCTCCAGAACAACGTACCACAGGTAGGGTCAATGTATAGGACAGCTACTATATCAATGAAAAGGAGGAAATTATCCTTGTCATTTTTTTTTTTTTTTTTTGTCGTGTGGCCTCCTGAGAGGCCGAGTGCAGGTCTTTCTATTCGACGCCCGTGGGCGACCTGCGTGTCGGGATGAGAGATGGAATGGATGAAGATGAATGACACTGGGCAAGGATGTGGAAGGAAGCGGCCGTGGCCTGTTAGAAGGTACTGTCCCAGCATTTGCCTGGTGTTGAAAATGGGAAACCACGGAAAACCATTTCAAGGACAGCCGACGGTGGGGCTCGAACCCACGCGCCTACCGAGTCATCAGAGAGCTTGGCCCCATGGCCTAACGCAGCGCTTTAGCCAGCGTAACCACTACTGTCGGTATCCTTGTCATGATGGGAGTGAAGCGTAGGCTAATCATTAGAGGCAGATGTGGCTAAAATGTCATTAGTTTATTTTCATTATGTCCACCTCGTTGCGTAGTGGCTACCACTCCTGGCTGTCACCGTGGAGGTCCAGATTCGATTCCCGGCTCTGCCAAAAAATATAATTCTGATCTGAGGCCAGGAACCGGGTACACTTAGAGAATCGTTACACAGAGCTTAGTGTAGAGAAATCTATGATTAAATGAAATTAGTTATCTGGGAATATCTCAAAAACTGTTGGTATTAGGGCATTAAAATGTGATTTTCAGGGCCCTTTAAGGTGTCCGAGTTTTGTTTCTCACATTGAGGGGCTAAAATGAGTTTTGTCTTGCCATTCTACGCCTATTTCAGCATGTATTTTAAGGGGCATGCCCCCTTTTATGCGAGGTACGGAGAAGATTTACATCAATGATTGGTGTCATGCCTCTGATGGATATCTGTACCAAATTTTACGTTGATCCACCCAGCCGCTCTCGAGTTATAATGGAATAAAATTGTCCACAGACAAACAAACAGACAGACACAACAATTACTTTCGCACGCATCCATCATAAAACAGTCTGAAACGCGTTAACATCGCAAATGTCTGTAGGAATTCAGGAAAAAGACAATATTTCATAGGGATTTTAAGGCATTTGTTTTATTCTCATGAATTTTAAATCGTTTATATAATTTATTTCTAAAACGCATGGAACGATAAATAAACTGACCAGTAATAATTCGTGAATAAGGAAAAAGTTATGGCAAGATTTGTAAATTGTGTGACAAAATAATCCGACAGCAAACATTTGATGAGTATAATTACCTAATAGCAAGGAACATTTATTTATATTCTACGTAATGAATGATCTTCATTAGGACTACCTGTTGACTGGAGTCCAATCATTTTGACTGGTTAGTAATAATACAATCTACTTAAATAATATCTCAATTCCGTGAAATGAAGACTCCAATTAATACGCAGTGTACACTCACTTGCTTGTCCAAGGAGCGTTATGACACAATGGTCAAGCTGCTTGCCTCCCACCAATGTGAACTGGGTTTCATTCCCGGATAGTGTATGAGCAATTCTTGAAGAGAAATGTTACGTCATGTAGTTAGGATTACACGTAAAACGAAGGTCCCTGGCTAATGATCGCAAGACTATCGGTCACGTAAAACAACAAGCTTCTTATTATCTGGCTGTCCTAGCAATAATTCCAGCTATCCTTATATCGGTCATCTTTGGCTTATGTATCAATTAATTCATTAAATAATTGACACAGTTTAAGTAGAAAAACTGCAGTACACACTATTAGAGCTATTCACATGAAAATGGAAATCCACAGCCTGCTTCCAGTCTCCGACCGGGTCAGGAATGGAATGAATGAAGCCCCCATCTAGCGGCGAGGATAAGAACTGTGCCGGCAGCCGAGGCCTGACGCACTCCTCTGGGGAAATGATTAAATGAATGACAGATGAAATGAAATGATAGGGGCGAGTGTTGCTGGAATGAAATTTTGACAGGGAAAACCGGAGTACCCGGAGAAAAATCTGTCTGCCTCCGTTTTGTCCAGTACAGATCTCACATGGAGTGACCGAGATTTGAAGCACGGACCCAGCGGTGAGAGGCCGGCGTTCTGCCGCCTAAGCCACGGAGGCTTTTAGAGCTATTCACATATTACCGCTTAATGACTTCTGTCGTTGGAGCATCCCAGATGATTGGTGAAAATCACCAATCATTCACCTACCAGCTGTACAATGTCTTGCGGAATGATGGTCACAGATTAACTACCCCGACACAAGAACAATGCTGTGTTCAATGAAGATCACATGTTAGCTTCCCCGCCACCCTCGTGATGTCATGTTGGATGAAGATGAATGGTTACAATGTTAAGACACTTTTGCCTTGAAAATTATTGACGTAATTATCAAATCATTGAGTAATTTCAGAACGTGTGTGGCATGGCAACAGAGGCGTTGCGTTTGACTTCACGTCTTGGAATGTTTGAGTCAATATTTCTTGCGGTAGCAATGCCGCTCTTATGTGTTGTTTGGCTGTACAGCGACAGTAATCACAATTCAGGCTATCGCTCACCAATACTTGCTCTCAATTGGAGCACTCCTCGATCAATCAATCACAAGACCATTGTGTCGACATGACAAGCGTCTCGGAGAATATACATTCAGTATACGGCACTCACTCACAGTGACAAGCAGAGAACACATGTCAAATTAGCAGGCATTCTCACGTGATTAATAACTTGATTATTTATATACTAGCAGGTACCGACGGCTTCGCTCGCGATCAAGACAATGGGGACGATGCAATATTGCTAATAATTGGTCTATTCTATTACAGCAATCGCGGCTACAGGTGGGTCCATTCTAATTCTGAAAATTCTGATACATACAGTATGAGCAGCAAAGTGGGAATTTTATAGATTTTTGAAAGTCTGCATGGTACGATGTTACATTATGTGAACACATTTGAAAATTACGTTTTTGGTTTTGCCAGCTTCTGCTGAGACATAACGATTTTGTTGTCCGGATACTCGCGAGCACGCCATATACCGTAGCCCATGGGAAAAAATGGTTTTGTCTAAATGTACACCTGCTGCTGTTAAGTGTGTGTCATTGCGCTTTGTTAATAGAAATTGCGAATATTGTTTGAAGAATGCACAATGAAATGGCAAATCTATCGGAATATGGGGAATTAAAAGTATTTTTCCTTAAGCTATTCAGGGTGTAATTTTGCCACACTTATTGATGATTTGAACGTCAACATGTCGCTATTAATAGACCTATAGTAAAATATCTCTCACCTTGGCCGCTGATGTACATACATAATGCAGTCTCTTCCAGTGTTACATCCCAGGGAATGAAATTCTCCAACAACCCTTTTGCCTCACATGCCTCTCTAAGCAATAAAAATAGTTGTAGTTTGAGTCTTCGGTTTTTTGACTGGTTTGATGCAGCCTCCATGCTGCCTCCCCTGAGCTAATCGTTTCATCTCTACATAGCTACCCCACCCTATATCCGAGGCAATTTGTTTAACCCTGGTATCCCCCTACAGTTCTTGACCTCGACCCTGCCATCCATAACTAAGCTTGCTATTCCCGGGTGACTTAATATGTGTCGTTCCAACCTGTCACTTCTCTTCATTAGCAGTCGCCGGAAACATCTCTCCTCTCGCACTCGTGTTATTACCTCTTCATTTGTTACCCTATCTACCCATCTGATCTTCATCATTCTCCTGTAACACCACATTTCAAACGCTTCAATTCTCCTCTTTTCAGCTGCACCATTAGTCCAAGTTTTACTTCCTTCAGTATCACGCTCCAGATAAAAGCTTTCATAAATGACGTCCTAACACCTAAATCTATATTCGATGTCAACAGATTCCTTTTCTGTATAAATGCTTTCCTTGCCTGAGCCAACCTACTTTTTATATCCTCTTTGCTTCGTCCATCACTGGATGTTTTGCTTCCTAAGTAACAGAAGTCTCCTACTTCCCGTAGCGTTTCACCTGCCAATTTGATGTTCATAGATGTTTCTATTTATTTCGGCTGCATTCCAATAATTTTGTGTTACATTTATTGATTTTCATCATGAATTCTTTCCTCAAGACGGAGTCCATACCATTCAAAATCTCGTTCAAATACTGTGGCGTATTCGCCAAGATGACGATGTCATCAGCAAATCTCAGAGATGAAATTATTTCTCCTTGAATCTTCGCTCCCACTTTAAATTTTTCTCCAATTTCCTGATTATTGTGTTCTTAAAGATCTTTGAAATGCGTTGCCTTCGCACATGGTGTAGATGCATTGTCAAAGGGAAACATTTCTTGTTACTAACATGAGCCACATAACCTGTACTGAAAGCTTCTGCAGATTTAACACAAGGCCTATTCTAAACAGCAGTTCCTTGAATTCAGATTTACCAACATTTTATTGTATCTTTTCATGTGGTATATCTCTGTACCTCAACATACAGAAGAGTGCTTTAAAAATCATGTCGTGTAAATTTAGGAAAAGGTAGTGAGTGTGTTTTTTGCCGGAGTGGATACTCGCTCGTAGAAATTCTTTTCAGTAAAATAGACTGGTTCATAATTTTGTATGTGCACATTGAGTTATGTAATGGCAGGATTCCTTCAGTGTTACGGAAACGGCAATAGCCGCCCCAGAGCTTCGTTGCTCTTGAAATAATGACCAGACTGATATTTGTACTTAACTATACGGGATTTGTGAGCCCAGTGTTTATGAAATTGAACGTAGCTATATCGCTACCTTTATTTAGTAACCACTAGTGTAGTGTTTAAACATTATAGGTGGTATTAGAAGGCGCTTTCCCTAATTTTAACCCCTGGCACTACAGTCCATGACGGGCCTTGGCCTATCATGCGACCGCTTCCCAGCCATTTGGCCTGCAGATATTGTGGTGACGCGTGGTCTGTGCATCGTGCCCCTCGGCCGTTAATCTTGTTCTCCGTGACTGGGGCGCTGGCTCACTATCAGACAGCCACTCAATTGTCCTCACGAAGCTGAGTGCACTCCGTTGCAGCCCTCACGTCAGTGTCTAAAATCTCTAACGGAGCCGGGAATCGAACCCGGGGCCTCCGGATGAGAGGCAGGCGCGCTACCTTGTTCTTATTGTCTTTATATATCTATATATCTTGAAAAAGATAATAAATGGATTGGCATTGCCTCCAACAGGGATATATAGAAACTCGGACGACATACATTGAGGTACTGTTGCCATGGAAATGGACTTCCATTAGTTCATCACTTTATCAGAGCGAAGATAGTTTTCTGCGGATATCTTTGAAACTGTTGGTTTTAAGGCCTTAAAATGTGGTTTTCGGTGCCCAGTAGGGACACACCGAGTATTGTTTCGCGCATCGTGGGGCGTAAAATGAGCTATGTCCGGTCTTTATGCGACAACTTCAATATTTTGTCCCAGTTTTTGGTGACTTGATTTTTTTTTTTTGGGGGGGGGGGGGGGGGTTGTGTTGTGTTGTTTGTTTTCGCTTTTGATTTTTAATTCTGCTTTTTGCTTTATGTTTTGGTCATGTGTTTGTTTTTGCTTTGTGCGGGGAGCAATACAAGACAATCAATGGAAGCAAACCTACACGTTTGATCTCGATAGTATTTGTTTCGTCTTATTTGCACCTCTCAATGTGCGGAAATGAACAGTTTAGGTCATACGGACAAAACTCTTAAGTACTAATCTGGTAAATGACCTTTTAGTTACGGTAAAAAAGGTCAAAATGTCTCTTGAATTATACTTAATACATTGAAATTACTTTATTATACTATAACACAACATTATTAATGCTTATATTCCCGCTAACCTTTCCGCCTGTATTGACGTAACAATTGTCTGGAAATAATACACAGGGCAAGTTACACTAAGCGCTAAAAATACCTAGTTAAGAGGTTAATAAACCGTTCATATAATATTTTTCCCATGTTTTTCCCATTTCGACCCCACTGTGCGGCATAGCGGAAAACATCTATTACTACATCATTTCCAGAATTATTTGTCATCACTACAAAAGGTATTTCGGCTAAGTTAACCCCTGTGATGCCAAGCTATTATAAGTGGTTATATAACAAGAAGTTCCGTGACGAACTAAAGAGCCTACTTTTCTTAAAATTGAAGATTCATGCCAATGATTAATCTAAATGGATCTATCTAGAATAATGACGAAATTAAGTTGGTAATATCGAAATTTCTAATTAGTACGAAATACTGTATACCTGGCATAATGTAGCCTAATAGAGAACTACATTTCGCAGCCCTGGTGACTGAGTATATTCTTAGTTCCATCTCTTAAGGTACAGAATACAAAATTTGGTTGAAGTCCAATGGATAGCATGGACGTTCCACGCAGTTAAACATTGCATCGAACAGCGCGCGTAAAATCATATTGGAATCAATGACATACATGTATTGGTCAGAAATAATCTGAAATAATATGATCTAATGTTGTGTCCATTTAGAATGAAATTCATTTGTTAGTAGATAAGTTACATGCATTTTAAAATTGGACCTATCAGCAGGCTTAGAATCATGTTGGCAGCACTGGCGTAGGCCTATATTAGTTACTCCAAATTAATCTAGAATGCCAGGTACTATACAGTACGTGCTCAAAGTTTAGAGCTATTGGCTCGCATACTTTCTGATATATTGATATTAGGGTAACAAAAATAGAGACAGTATTTATTAACAGTTGGCAGCCCTGGTTGCTCCTAAATATACCCATAGTCATATCTGTTATGGTACACATAACACACACTAAATTTGGTTGAAATCCAAATGATAGTATAGAAGTTACGTGTATTTAAATTTGGAACTCTCAGCAGGCTTAGATCCATGTTGGTAGCACTGACGTATATAAGTTACTCCAAACTAATATAGATTGTCAAGTACTATACGTGTGCATAGTTTAAAGCTGCCGGCTTGCATACTTTCTGATATATTGGTATTTGGATAAAATAAATTGAGAGCATTTATTTACAGTTGGCAGCCCTGGTGGATCATAAGAATACGCTCAGTCATATCTGTGTATGTACACATAGCACATACGAAATTTGGTTGAAATCCAATTGATAGTGTAGAAGTAATATGCATTTAAAATTTGGACCTATCAGCAAGCTTATATTCATTTTGGCAACACTGCCATGTATGGCCTCCTGGAAATTAAACTGCAATATTATTATCTATGCGTGTGCTAATTTTAAAATAGCTCCCATTCATACCTTCCAAGATATCTAACATGTAGCTCAAATTTCATTTGCGATTTTTCAGCAGTTGGTAGCACTGACATCATTTTAAAATATGGCCGTGAGATATTCAGGTATAGATCTTTACTCCTACCAAATTTTGTTTTGATTGCTCCAGCCGTTTAGGAGTTGATAGGGGGGGGGGACACACACACAGCCAGACAGACAGACAGACAGACAGACAAAAGGTCAGACAGGCAGACAGAAGGACAGACAGACAGACACACATTTGCCCGATCTCATAAGTCTACTTTTTCCTCATTTTTGCAAAATGTGAAAAGTAGGCTAAAAATGACCAACCATGTTTAGTGGTGTTTTGGTTTTGATCATGGCTACTCTTTGCTGGTGAACTATTGCAGGCCTCAGCGCAAAGCTTAGAGATTCCTGGCAATGGTGAACCAGTAAAGGAGAAGAGGGCCATGCTAAATTGAATGACACATCTGTATTTTTATTCCTATTTATGTTGTTCTTTTGTTTTTTGATATATCTTTGGTTTTTATTAGTACTCTATGACTATTCTTGTGAGGAGTCCATACTGGAAGATTTTTATGAGAGTATCTGTCGAGATTTTAATGAATTTGATGATATGCATGTGAAGTGAAGATATTACATATTAATAGTAAAACTCCCTTATGGTATAATTACCACCACCCCCGGAACAAGAGAGTGTACGGTCACAAATATGACGCCACAACGTGAGGGTCGAAAGAGGGATACGGGCACGAATAAGGAAAAGAAGAATAAAAGCAAACTTTAACAAAGTGATTCAGTGCAGGAAAAAGGAAGTATATGGCCTTATTATGCATAATAGCAGAGAGAGTTTGCTCCAAATGCTTACGGCTATGAAAGAATCTATGAAGAAGCAGGAAGAGTCGCTTCTCGAATGTATGAAGAAGCAGGAAGAGTCGCTTCTCAAATATATGAAGAAGAATGAAGAGTCCGTGAAAGAGATAAGTAAGGAAATAGGAGGTTTGAAAAAGGAATTAGGAGGTGTAGAAAAGGAAATAGAAGCTTGGAAAGTGTCTGTGAGTGTGACTGTGGAGGAGGAGAATGAAAGAGAAGGAGCCGAAGAAGGAGAAAGAGAAGGAGCAGGAGGAGGAGAAAGGGAAGTTGTAAGAGCACAGAGTGGAGATCATATGTATTGTAGTGAGATAGTACGTGATGCTGGAGGGCGTGTAGAAGATGGTAGTGGAGGGGAAGAAGGAATGAAAGATGGACAAGATAGAGAGGAGGAAGAAGTGGAGGATAAGATGAGGAGGAAGTGAATGAGATAAGTGAGATTAAGGAACAAGAAGATTATCAAAGATGTGGAGGGTGTAAGGAAGAAAATGGTCAAGAGAGAGAACAAGAGAAAAGAGAAACGGATAACGGAGAAGGTGAAATGGAAGAAACTGAAGGGAAAGGAGAAACGGATAAGGGAGAAGGTGAAACAGAAGAGCGTGAGAAAGCAAAAGATGTGGGAGAAATTGAAGAAAAGAAAGGAGAATCAGATGAGGTTGGTAATGAAGACAGTAGCAATCAAGAAAAAGAGGCTAAAGATGAGGATGAAAGTGCAAGAGTGAGCCATGGAGAAGACAACATACTAGAAGAAGATAAGGTGAAGAAGAAACAGTGGAAAACAAAGTGGAAGAAGAGAAAGGAACTATTGAGTAAGACACGACAGACGAGGAAGAGGTGGAAAATGTGCAAAGGAAGAAGAGAGAAGAGGTTGAGAATGAAGACAAAGAGGACCAGGAGAATAGATAAAAGAATGAGTTGGAAAGCAAAGAGAAGGAGTAGGAAGAGGATGAGATGTCAGGTAAAGGAAGATAAGAGAGTGAAGGATCAGAAGCAGAAGAAGAAGAAAATGAGCAAGGGAAGGAGAGAGGAACGGTGGAGATGGAAGATGAGGAGTACAAGGTACGGAATGACATGGCGGATAAAGAAAAGGACGAGATGGAAAGCAGAGAAGAAAACTGAATCCGAGAAGACGCCAAAAAGGAGCTCAAGTGGTAAACGTGGAGAACAGGATGCTGAATTGGAAACGCTGAGTAATGCTGATGAAAATCATGATCAGTCTATGGATGTTGATGGAAACGAATATTTATACATTCGAGAAGCTAATGGCATCGAAGGTAGCAGTTCGGATGATGAAAGGAGTGGAGATAGCATGTCTTTATCAAATGAACTCATTTCTTTAGCGCTTCGAGACTTATTTGGAAAGTGAATTGGCTTGATGACGATTATGTAGTTCCTTCGGAAGTAGTTCAGTTATTTTATGCTGTGTGTGATATTTTAGTATATGTGTGAAATGTATGACTTTATTTGTGTATTTTTAGCCTACTTTCGATTTTTGCAAAAAATGAAAGTAGACTTATGAGATCAACACAGGGCGAAAAAAGTGTGTCTGTCTCTGTGTGTGTATGTGTGTGTGTGTGAGTCTGTGTGTGTGTGTGTATGTGTGTGTGTGAGTCTGTGTGTGTGTGTGTGTGTGTCTGTGTGTGTGTGAGTGTGTGTACTCTGAATGTCTGTCCCCCCCCCCCCTATCAATTCGAACACGGTGAATGCGAATTGAACGAAATTTGGTACAAAGGTAGCACTAGCAAAGGACACCTCAGTGGCATGTTTCATATCGCCGCCATCTTTACTAAAACTGAATGGCGGCCAGTCAAACGTTCAAGACGTAAAATCAAATAACGACTAACCAAATCATCCGATCTCTACCAAATTTGGTAACAACATACCTTCGTATAGGATGCGTCTTGTGACCGAACTACAAGGTCGTCCGCCATACCATTTCAGGATGGCGGCCGTGCGAATTATGCAAACTTCATAATCCATATCATGGGACTCACCAGTTCCGATTATCGAGCCGAGAATCGTTTTAACTGTTCTAAAGGAAGAGGCACGTTCGAAATTAAAAGTTTATTTTGTAATACTATAGTGCAGACGTGATTTTAAAAAGCTGAGCTGATTCAGTAATAAGACAAGATGGCAGCGGATAACTTGTGCCTGACTTATATTTCACTAATTTGAGTATTGCATGCAATATAGCGTACTGATACAAAATAAATAAACTTTGTATGAAATGCTTTATATATAAATAATATACTCCAGTGATGAAATCGTTTAGTATAAATCATTATTTGCTAACAAGTTCTATGTAAGTCATTTTATATAGAACTATATTCGTTGACACAATTAGCTCAGTGGTAGAGCGTTAGCCTATCGCTCAAATGCCTATGGTTCAAACCCGATCAGAGCTAGGTTTTTTGCTTGAAATGTTATATGTTTATTGTTTTGTAATGACTCAGATGTTTTAAAATTAAGCGTTATATTGTGCATATTATGGTGTAAAATATATATTTAATTAAAACATAATTCGCCAGCAGATTTACTCGAGACATCTAGCTGCCAAAAAGGTAACTTCCAGATTTTATCGAAAAGTTTCTTCTTCTGGCCGCTAGAATGCACTCGCTCTGTTAGGATTATATTGTTCGATATTTCACCACTAGATGTCACCACTAGTCTACGTGGGGCTCCATTGATTACTATAGCATTGGCATTCTATGCGCATCGAATTTGAAGAATGACAAGATGATACTACGATACATTTTTAGCCTACTTTCGATTTTTGCAAAAAATGAAAGTAGACTTATGAGATCACTACAGGGCGAAAAAAAGTGTGTCTGTCTGTGTGTGTGTATGTGTGTGAGTCTGTGTGTGTGTGTGTGTGTGTGTGAGTGTGTGGTACTCTGAATGTCTGTCCCCCCATATCAATTCGAACACGGTGAAACCGAATGGAATGAAATTTGGTACAAAGGTAGCACTAGCAAAGGACACCTCAGTGTCATGTTTTATATCGCCGCCATCTTGACGGAAACGTAATGGCGGCCACACAAATGTTCAAAGCTTAAATCAAGTTACGACTAACCTAATCATCCGATCTCTACCAAATTTTGCAACAACATACCTTTATGAAGGGAGCATCCTTTGACAAATCTAATAGGTCATTCGCCTAATAGTTTGCGGATGGCGGCCATCTTTGTGTCAAAATCGATTACCCCTATTAATTCGAACACGGTGAAACCGAATGGAACGAAATTTGGTACAGAGGTAGCACTAGAAAAGGCCACCTCAGTGTCATGTTTTATATCACCGCCATTTTGACGGAAACGTAATCACGGCCACCCAAATGTTAAAGGCTAAAATGTAATTACGACCAACCTAATAATCTAGTCTCTACCAAATTTTGCAACAACAAATCTTTATGTGGGAAGCATATTCTGACCAAACTGCTAGATCATCAGCCCAATAGTTTGCAGATGGTGGCCAAGTATGTGTGCAAATCGATTCCCCCTATCAATTCAAACACGGTGAAACCGAATTAAACGAAATTTGGTACAGAGGTAGCACTAGCAAAAGGCACCTCAGTGTCATGTTTTATATCGCCGCCATCTTGACGGAAACGGAATGACGGCCACCCAAATGTTAAAAGCTTAAATCAAATTTCGACCATCCTAATAATTTGTTCTCTACCGGATTTTGCAACAACATGCCTTATTGTGGAAAGCATCTTATGACTGACTACAAGGTCATCAGCCCAATAGTTTGCAAATAGCGACCATGTATGTGTGCAAATCCATTCCCCAGATCAATTCAATCACGGTGAAACCGAATTGAATGAATTTTTTACAGAGGTAGCACTAGCAAAGGGCACCTCATATCTATATATTTAAAACAGTAAGGTGATTTTTGTTACCACGAGATTGAGAGAACGACGGAACCGATTTACTTCGTAGAGCACTCTAACGAAAGCTCTTGGCCTCTAGATTTGCAGAGTGTCTATAAAATAAACAAATATATTACGGTATATTTTTGAATAAATATAGAAAATAGCAGAATTCTTGCCCCTCACGCATGCGCACAATCCGCCTGGGGTCATGACAAAATGGCGGTGAGAAGTCCATTAAAATGTAAGTTATTTAATAAGCTTGCATGTAATTGAAAACATACATTAACCAAGTTCTGACAATAAAATATAATAACAGTATGAACGTATACGAATGTTCAACATTGATTTATTTGGATAATGAAATGGATTATTTCCTTCAGACAGCGGCTTTTAATGATAAAGAACGGCTGCGTCTGCTGCTGACCAACAGTGCGCGAGTAGCTATGTGGTTATGGCGACAGACTGTGGTTCCAAGGTTCACCGGTTCGATCCCAGACCTCGCCGATATATATTTTTTTTTACCACTGAAATATTGTTTAATCAAGGAGTATTAGTAAGGCAGAGCTGCAAAAAGCTATCAACGTAATGGAGAAATGGGCAGAAGATAACAAGCTGACCATCAACATGGAGAAAACTGTGAAAATGACCTTCAGGAAAGGGGGAAAGGAGAGTCACGACGATAGAATCTCGCTCGGAAACACTCCGCTCAACACAGTTAGCACATTCAAGTATCTCGGCGTAACACTCCAGACGACCATTAAATCCTTCAGACTACATGTAAAATCGAGAGCTACGGCAGCCACAAAGGCAATGTATGACATCAGGACCCCTAAAAAACTCTCACTAGATACAGCAATGTCGCTGTTCTACACAAAAATAATTCCAATTCTAACTTATGGAAGCGAAATAATATGGGGCAAACTGGGCATCGGAGACCTCAAAACCATGGGAGCAGTAAAGGCACGCTACCTAAAGGTAATCCTGGGCGTGTCCAGATATACAAGGTCCAGACTGGTGTATGAGCTGGCAAAGGAAACTTTCCTAATGCAAGATCTGAGGACTAAGCTCCAACTTCCATACACGGAGAGCTGGGAAAAATGCCTACAAGAAAGGGAAAATATGAGAGGAGAGATCCCGATGGATTTCTACGCTACCGAGGCTATGACAAATAGATCCTGGACTGAAACAAATCAAGACCTCCGACACTTTGTCAACTCACTGGCAGTCCATGGATATCATCATAAAGAGTGGAAAACAAAACACTACCATGAACCCAACGACAACTGCGTGTGCGACAGATGTGACTAAGACTGTAGCCGATACCATGTCCTTTATTGTGAAAGACGTGGAAAGCCAATCATAGAGTTCTGTACAAAGTGAACCACAAACAAACTATATAATTCTGCACTTCTTTATTACTTGTAATTTTGCACAATTTGTGCGCAATAAAACGTTAATTAGTAAGGTTTTATGTCTGTTAAAGATACATATTTCTACATTCCCTCTCGGTATATTTTTGAATTAATATAGAAAATAGCAGAATTCTTGCCCCTCAGCATGCGCACAATCCGCCTGAGGTCATGACAAAATGGCGGTGAGAATTCCACTAAAATGTAAGTCATTTAATAAGCTTCCATGTAATTGAAAACATACATTAACCAAGTTCTGGCAATAAAATATAATAACAGTATGAACGTATACGAATGTGCAACATTGATTTATTTGGATAATGAAATGGATTATTTCCTTCAGACAGCAGCTTTTGAAGATAATGAATGGCTGCGTCTGCTTCTGAACAAGATTGCGCGAGTAGCTATGTGGTTAAGGCGACAGACTGTGGTTCCTATGTTCACCGGTTCGATCCCATCCCTCGCCGTTATGTGTTTTTTTTTTACCATTGAAATATTGTTTAATCAATGTGTATTAGTAAGGTTTTATGTCTGTAAAAGATACATATTTCTACATTCCCTCTCAATACGTTTTATTTCCGTTTTACCATTGCATTACAGCATGTGATCAAAAGAGTAAACTGTTGTCCTCAGTACGCCGTTTAAATATCTGCAATCAGTTCCTATAACTGACAACAGATGGCAGTACATCGCCCATATAGTTCCAGTAACTGACAGCAGATGGCAGCACCATTGCATCGATATATTTAAAACCCAAGACATGGCACGTTTTCACGTGATGGAGAATTATAAAGGAGGGGAATATTTAAGAAGGGAAATTTTGAGGAACATTAACCGACAGTTGATTGTGTTGGCTATGTTGTTTATGTACCTTAATATTGCAATTTCTTCCCAATGCTTCGGTGGTCAAGTTATTAGCGTCCTAGACTAAAAGTTATAATTAGGCTATGCATCGTCGATATACTCTTAAATTATTAAAGAAAAAAGTAGTTTTCCAGGCACTCGCGCGTGTCCACAATTGCTTTCGCCATAAGAGACACTTGGCAAACATAATTCGTATGAAGGGCTCCGACATCGTGGTCACTCAGCCCCGTGTACTTGGGTGTGTATGTGTGGAATTTTCTCTCATAACCTTTGTTATTGTGATGGCTGCATTACTGTGTGTATTTGTAATTAAGGTGGTAAATGGCAAGGAGACGGCCAAGGCCTTAAGTTAGGAACCATCCCGGTATTTGCCTTAAGTGGAAGTGGGAAACCACGGAAAACCACATCCAAGATTGTCGAGGTGGGAATTAAACCTTCCTCTTCTTAGTTATACCTCAAGAGACTGAATGTGCCCCGTTTTTGCCCTCAGACCAGAATTCAATTTCTTGGCAGAGCAGGAAATGTAACCCGGGTCTCCGGGGCGATAGACAAGAATAGGTGGGCCTCCATGTGTTAATACGATTTTTGACATGCACGGGACATATAATTCAAAAACTGCCTCCATTAGGGTGACTGCCGAAGTGAGTATTGAGTATAGGCCTATGGTCGTTCCAGTAGTTGGCGAAGTGATTCTATGTTCCCCTGCAAAATGTACTGTCATAACCTATAACAGGTGATGGAAATTGCTTATTTAGAGCAGTTTCGTACTGTTTATAACAAAATGAAGAACGTCATTCTGAGCTGCGTTTTCAAGCTATCGCAAAAAATTTCGCTGGCAGGAACAATTATAAGGAATTTATTTTAAGCGATAAGTCTCATCGCATTCTCCTCACCAACCAACTTGAGTATGAAAGTCTCTGGACGGTCATGTTGAACTTCATTGTATAAGACAATTGTTTAATGATTATTTGTTTAGAGTACTGAGTCTAACTACGCAGTTGATTTCGGCAATGGAAGTATTATTTGCCATGTAATATTTAGCGGCTCCGTTATTGCAGGACACTATAGTGTTATCGAATAATACGAAGCCACATTTAAAATCCAATATAAATAGGCCATTTCAGAAACAATTCCAGATATTATTCAGTACAGTGTACTGTAAGGTCTTTGACGATCAAATGTAAACATTGTTCTACATTGTACTTCTCTTGCGTAAAATCTATGCGTGGTTACTTTGGTCTTTACTGTTGTGAGGGTAAAATTGATCTGCTGGAATATAAAATATTTGCCAAGCTGCAACAATGTAATGATATTAATTTAAGAGTCATTGGACTTATATCCAGTAGTTCAAACACATACATCAGCGTTAACAGATTGGATACTGAAGATGAAAGCCAGCTACTTCATTTCCCTATTATTGAATTTTTCAATTCCTTGGAATTAAGTGATTCGCCTCCACATACTCCGAACGTTTGACCCATAGTTATGCTCCTTAGAAATCTGAACGTTTCCCAAGGACTCATATATGGTAATATATTAATAGTAAGAAATATGTATGAAATTGCTTGGATTCGGATATAATAGGTGCAGTAATATTAGGCAGAGAGCTCAAATCCTACGACTTGATTTAACACCTTCCGATAAAACACTTGCAGGTACAGTACATTTTCTTTTAATAGGCAACAATGTCCTATTCGCTCGGCCTTCTTTATCACAATCAATCAAGCTCAAGGAGAAACTCTTGAACGTATTGGGCTATTTACCTCATCACATTTTAAGTCATGACCAGCAGGATAGTGAAGGTACAAAACAGGTCCTGTATGGGATGGTAAAGAATAAGAGGCGGAAGGATCCTACGGATTGTGTCAGAATGGTGAACAAAAGGGGACAAGGGATAGAAAATAGGGAAGAACTGAAGAAAATGTGGAAAGAATATTTTGAAGAACTCCTGAACCCAAATGGAAACCACGGCGAGGAAGAAGAAATCGGGGAAGAGGTACAGTAGATGAACTGCAAACAGAAAAGGACTTAACATGGAAAGAAGTGGAAGATGCAGTGAGGAAGATGTAAGGAGAGAAGGCACCGGGTGTGGATGAGTTGAGTGTGGAGATGGTGAGAGCAGCAGGAGAGGCGGGGATACAATGGTTGTACCGAGTGATAAAGGCAGCATGGAAGGAAAGGAAGACCCCAGAGGACTGGAAAAAGGGAATAATTGTCCCGATCTTCAAGAAAGGTAGTAGAACAGAATGCAAAATCTATCGGGGAATAACACTGATGAGTCATTGTGCAAAGATGTTTGAGAAAGTTTTAGAAAGGAGAATTAGGACAAGGATAGAAGGAGGGATGAGGGAAGAACAACATGGCTTCAGAGCAGGAAGGTCCACAGTGGATTTGATTTTTGCTGTAAGTCAGTTACAAGAACAGCACTATGAGTATGGAACAGATCTACTGATGGCCTTCCTGGACATTGAGAAAGCATATGACAGTGTATGCAGAAACAAAGTATGGAAGTCCCTGGAGGATAGAGGAGTAGAACAATGGACTATAAGGAGGATAAAAGAGATGTACAAGGGAAGCGTGAGCTGTGTGAAAGTGGGAGGAGAGAGATCGGACTGGGTGGAACAGAGAAACGGCCTGAAACAAAGAAGTGCACTATCACCGCTACTTTTCATTGTGGTGATGGATGACATAATGACCCGAGCGGCACAAGTAATTGGGGAAGGAAAGATGAAAGCAATGGTGTTTGCGGATGATTTGATGATTGTGGAAACAAGGAGGAGGAGGTACAGGAACAGTTGGACGTGTGGGAAGGAATAATACAAGGATATGGGATGAAATTTAGCATAAATAAGAGTGAGATGGTGATCACAACAAGGAAGAAGGAAAGGACCACAACGGGAATAACAATTGGTGGGGAACAGCTGAAGAAAGTGGAGAGTTTCAAGTATCTGGGAAGCCTGATACAAGAGAATGGAAGAAACGGTAGAGAAATAAATGAGCGGGGGAGACAGGCAGAAGCATTCCGGAGGAGTGTGAGAAGCATGTTATGGAGCAGGGATGTCCCTCAGAACAGCAAGTAGATCATATATCATACTATGTCCCTATCCTGACGTATGCCTCGGAGACCTGGGTTATGAAAGGAAGGGAGAAGAGCAAAATACAGGCCAGTGAGATGAGGTTCTTAAGAAGCAGTATTGGAGCTACAAAGAGGGACAGAATAAGGAATGAGAGGACCAGAGAATTAATGAAGGAGGAACCATTACAGGATGGTATAGAGAAATCTAGACTTAGATGGTATGGACATGTAAAACGAATGGAGGAGAAGAGGATACCCAGGAGGATTCACGAGACGAAGTGGGAAGGAGAGAGACCTAGAGGGAGACCGAGAGACAGGTGGCTGAAGGGGTAGGAAGAAAGCGTGAAGAAGAGAGGAGAAGACTGGACAAGGGTGGAGGCTGAGAGATGGTGGGAAGACAGAAGACGTTGGAGAGGCTTGTGTTCCAAACAGACCCGGCCAGTGGCTGGAAACTGCGCAAGATGATGATGACCTCATCACGTTTTCAGTCATGACCAGCAATATGTTGCAATGCTGAGAGTGCTATCGTTTGACGCCCTTAAAGTTGCAATATTGCTAAAAAGTAATCGTACAAAGAATGTAACTTATATAAGAAGCTTCTTCAGTAAATTTGTTTTCCATTGTCCGTCATGTTTTGACGGGTTTCATCTAGTTCATGTTTAATATCCCTATAGCACGTTGTATTTCAACAAGCTACTACAACCAACATTCAATTATACTCCTTTAAGAGGACAAAGAGTTATAACAATACCCATGCATTTAGGAGAAAGTAGGCTATATGTTCTTTACTGAACATCTTGTTTATATATATGTGATTCTCGCTTGTTTCACACGCGAGAATTACATATATAGGAGGGCGTATTATCCACTGCCGGCTGGATCGCAACACTCCTGGTTGCTTTAAACTGCCTGCCCATTCGACACTCACAGGCGTACAAGATATATGCATTAATTCACCGCTAGGTGCAGCACCAAGGCACTGAGATTGCCGCGGCTTTTTAAAGGGGAAGATACCTGAAACGAAGTATTGTTATGTTTGGAGGCGTAATATCGAGATTGACGGACGTGAAAACATTACACTAAGTTAGTTCCTTTGTTATTCTAACATCTGAAAGTATTCAGACACATACTTACGGGCAAATTTTCAGTATAAAAGAAAGCAAAAATACATGTGGTGGAGGCGATTGATTTTAAGGGGCGAAATGTCTAGCTCATTTTCCCGTAATTTTGCAGACGATAATAAAAATATAACTACTTCTAACTGACTTAATTCTATCTTACATACTTGGCGAGATGAAAAGAAAAGAATAAGGACAATAAAAGACAGGGAACAGAAATGCCTCCGGCCCCCGAAAAATGGGATGATGATTTATTTAGGGGCTTTGCGACATCGTGGTCATGTAGCCCCATGTACTTGGGTGTGAGGTGAATTTGTCTGATAACCCGTCTTATTGTGATGGCTGTATTGTACATTTTTACAGATTTTTTGGAAAGATTGTTAATTTTTTTACTTATTTATTTACTTACAAATTTATTTTTTTATTTTTTTATTTCTTTACTTATTTATTTGCTTATTTTTTGCTTTTTTATTTATTTACGTATTTATTTACGTATTTATTTACTTATTTGTTTATTTACTAACATGTTTATTTATTTAATTATGTATTTTCTTATTTCTTTGTTTATTTATTTATTTACTTACTTATTTACTTACTTATATGTTTTACTTACATATTTATGTATTTAATTATATATTTTCTTATTTATTTGTTTACTTATTTATTTACTTATTTATTTATTCACGTATATATTTATTTACTCATTTACTTACATATGTATTTATTTAATTATTTATTTACTTATTTTTATTTACTTCTTTATTTACTTACGTATTTATCTATTTACTTATTTATTTACTTATTTATTTGCTTATTTATTTACTTATTTATTTACTTATTTGTTTATTTACTTACATATTTATTTACTTATTTACTTAAACATTTATTTATTCAATTATTTATTTTCTTATTTATTTTTTGCTTATTTAATTATTTATTCGCTTATTTATTCACTTATTTATTTACATATTAATTTACTTACACATTTATTTATTTAATTATTTATTTTATTATTTATTTGTTTACTTATTTATTTAATTATTTATTATCTTATTTTTTACTTATTTATTTAATTATTTATTTTCTTATTTATTTGTTTAAATATTTGTTTACTTATTTATTTGCTTATTTATTCACTTATTTATTTACATATTTATTTACTTATTTACTTACACATTTATTTATTTAATTATTTTCTTATTTATTTGTTTACTTATTTATTTAATTATTTATTTTCTTATTTATTTGTTTACTTATTTATTTGCTTATTTATTCACGTATTTATTTACTTATTTACTTACACATTTATTTATTTTCTTATTTATTTGTTTACTTATTTATTGCTTATTTATTCACTTATTTATTTACTTACATATTTCTTAAATTATTTATTTACTTACTTACATATTTACCTACTTACATATTTATTTACTTACATATTTATTGTCTCACGTATTTACTCAATCATTCATTCATGTACCGGTATGTATTTATTTTTTTATTTTTTTATTTGCTTCCCCTGCGTTACCTTCTCTGGAAATTGCACGTAACCACATCCCACGCAGTGAATTGTCCGATGGTATCTCATGAAATGAGATTCCCCGGTATTCTAACTTGCCCTGTTCTGATTTACAAAAGGGCACGCAGCAGTACAGCATTATAAAATCATTCAGAATACATTCCAAACACAACTGCTCTATTAACATCAATACAAAACGTATGTCTGCCACAGTGCCTTGGTGCTGCTTCCTAGCGCCTTGATTTGGAAACGAGGTTGTACGCTCAAACCAATGCTGTAATCGTCGAATGGGCAGGCAGTTTAAAGCAACCAGGAGTGTTGCGATCCAGCCGGCAGTGGTATTATCACAGTACAATCTCTATGAATTTTGGTTTTGATCATGGCTACTCTTTGCTGGTGAACTATTGCAGGCCTCAGCGCAAAGCTTAGAGATTCCTGGCAATGGTGAACCAGTAAAGGAGAAGAGGGCCATGCTAAATTGAGTGACACATCTGTATTTTATTCCTATTTACGTTGGTCTTGTGTTTTTTGATATATCTTTGGTTTTTATTAGTACTCCATGACTATTCTTGTGAGGAGTCCATACTGGAAGATTTTTATGAGAGTATCTGTGCAATTCATCGATTAGATTATTGAGATGTTGATATGGAGGGGAAGAAGTGAGATGATTATTGTGTGTGTGCTTGAGAAGTTGGAATTAGAGTAAGAATAATAAATGGAGAAAGATTTTTTTTTGTTAAAAGTATCCCTCATTGAGTATAATCAACCATGACCCCGGAATGTACGGTTACAGTGGATTTAAAGATTTTTGATAAAAATTAAAATAGAATATTGATATTTTTCCATAGCTGGTTACTATACTTTAAATGTATTCGATACATAATAATACTGCGTTTCATTTGTTTCATTAAAATATTTTTCAATTTCTAATTTTTAAATTTAAATTATAATCTTTAACAGCATTTTGACAACGTACACATTATATAAATATCTTTTTTTTATTTCTTCTAACTTCATTCAAGGAGCTAGCCATATTTATCACCACGCAACTTAATTAGCTACGAGCAAGAACGTAATAACAAACGCCTGGGAGTTCAGATGACTTCAGTTTTTTCAAAGAATACTTATTACGAATCCAGTTAATCACGGCACCTAAACACATTGATATATCCAGAGAGAGAATAATTCCCACGTTGTTGTCGTTACAACACTGATAGCACTACTTGAAATAATAATTAAATACATATTTAAAATAATGTGCTTGTGGTATTTTTTGCAAAAGCTTCCTCGACCAATATATCAGTCCCCTGGCACTGTAAGGGTTAAGTAAGGTTCCGTATTGCTAATTATTCGTCAGTGATGAACCAAGATCCTACAGTTTCACTTAGGTAATATATCTAATGATTTTCATACCTTATTTGATACTCCGGGAATCATTACCACTTGGAATTACTGTCAATTATCACTACAACACGGAATATAACATGTGCTAAATTATGTAAATATCGGACTCAAGGAAGTGTGTTGTCACCATTATTGTTCGTAATCGTGATGGATGACATCATGAAGGCAGCAATGAAAGAATATAGTAGGGCAAAGATGAAGGTAATGTTGTTTGCAGACGACGTTGTGATCTGGGGCGAGGATGAGATGGAGGTACAAGAACAGTTATACGTAATAAATGAAAAGATCGAGCAATGGGGATTGAAGATAAATGTGGAGAAGAGTAAAACATTGGTGATGAGTAGAGATAAGAAAGAAGGAAAAGGAGTAATCAAAGTAGGAGATAAGGAATTTGAAGTAGTGAAACACTTCAAATACTTAGGAAGTGAACTGACTGAAGATAGAAGACTAGATTTGGAAATTAGCAGAAGAATACAACTCGGGAGTGCTTTTTACCAACAGGTACGGGAACTAGTATGGAACACGGATATACCAATTAAGGCTAAAAAGTTATGTACAAAGCATATAAAAAATATAAACTTGGACAATGACTAAGAGGGATGAGAGCAGAGTACAAGCAGCTGAGATGAGATTAGTGAGAAGTATGGTCCAGAAAACGAGGAGGGACAGAGTTAGAAATGAAGATATACGGAAAGAACTGGGAGTACAGAAACTAAATGACAAACTGGAGCAAAACAGATTTAGATGGTTTCGACATGTCAAACGGATGAATGAAGTAAGGCTACCAAGACGAGCACTGGAACGACGGATGACAGGGAAGAGAGGACGAGGAAGACCAAGAATGCGTTGGATGGACTCGGTGGAGAATAGTATCAGAAAACGGAACCTGGATTGGAACACTGTGTCGGAGGAGGAATGGTGGAACGACAGAGCAAAGTGGAGAGGAACCATATTTGCCCCCACCCAGTGTCAACTGGAAAAGGGGAAATGAAGATGTTGATGATGATGATAGTAGTTATATATTCTTCATTAAACGACGGCAATAAATTGTCATTGCTTGTCGTTGCTCAACTGCAACTGAAAGATGCGCATTAGGCGTGTTACCGAGACGTCATTTCCCTGTTGCCAATGTATGGTATCAGGGCATTTTTCAGGGGGAACGGGGGGGGGGGGGGGTACGCGTACCCCTTAAACATTTGAAAAGTGTTTAAGAGAAAATATTGGTACATTTGTATCTAGTCCGGCAAATATAACTTCCGACTTGAAAGTTCATCGATCAGCTGGCGTCAACGCGCCGTTTACAACATCTGGAGGAGATTTCAAGTAATCCTCGATTTAAATCGATCTATCGAATCAGTTTCTTTTGGTCGTCAATTCGGCATCCTGCAGAAAATCGAAAGAATAGGTCATATTATTTTCTGCTCGACAAAAGCTTTGTGTAATTGCTGCCGTATTCGAAGAAATTTACTTGTTTAGGCAAAAATAAGTAACATACTCGAACAACATTGAAAAGGAAGTTCTGTTCTTATAAGCACGTAGGCTCGTGGAGGTGATGTACTGTAGGTTGTTAGTTTGTGTGTGTGGTTAGTTTTGAAGGAAGAAGAAAATAGCCAACTATTTTACAGGCATCGAAAAAGCTGAAGACTAATGAATTAATGAGTTAATAAATTAATCAAATGTTCTCGAATGAGAATCAAATGGGTATTGTCCGTTGAGGCATTATAATTAACACAAAAAGTGATAAAATATCCAGTATAACTCAACACATTGCTAGCGTTTCGCCCCAGCGTGCCAATTGGGCTCTTCAGTTGGTAAAGGCACACCTACCAAGACGCGTAGCAGGTACACACAGAAGGCCATGCAAGACGCCTCGTCACATAATCGGCCACGTCACGAGCATGCCAGTGCACCACGGGAGTCAAAAACTCCAATTCCAAAAACAATAAACCTTGCTTTGGCGTTGAATATAATCAAATGTTCTCGAAAGAGAATCAAATGAGTAGTCCGTTGAGGCATTATAATTATCACAAAAAGTGATAAAAATATCCAGCATAACTCAACACATTGCTAGCGTTTCGCCCCAGCGTGCCAATTGAGCTTTTCAGTTGGTAAAGGCACACCTACCAAGACGCGTAGCAGGTACACACTGAGAAGGCCATGCAAGACGCCTCGTCACATAATCGGCCACGTCACGAGCATGCCAGTGCACCACGGGAGTCAAAAACTCCACTTCCAAAAACAATAAACCTTGCTTTGGCGTTGAATATAATCAAATGTTCTCGAAAGAGAATCAAATGAGTAGTCCGTTGAGCCATTATAATTAACACAAAAAGTGATAAAAATGTCCAGCATAACTCAACACATTGCTAGCGTTTCGCCCCAGCGTGCCGTGGTGCACTGGCATTCTCGTGACGTGGCCGCATATGTGGCGAGGCGTCTTGCATAGCCTTCTCAGTGTGTACCTGCTACGCGTCTTGGTAAGTGTGCCTTTACCAACTGAAGAGCCCAATTGGCACACTGGGGCGAAACGCTAGCAATGTGTTGAATTATGCTGGACATTTTTATCACTTTTTGTGTTAATTAATAAATTAACCCACTGCAACCTTTCATTTAACATGCCAGCCCATAAATGAAATGTGGACGTATCGCAGGATTTTAAGGATATCATGGACAGGTCAAGTCACAAATGTGGAAGTACTGCGTCGTATGAACAAAGACTTGGAAATTCTCAGTATCATCAAAAGGAGAAAACAAGAATACTTTGGTCATTTCATGCACAAAAACAAATACCACCTCTTGCAATTAATTATCCAAGGGAAGATTGATGGCATTAGGGGTCAAGCACGCAGACGAATATCCTGGCTAAAGAACTTAAGTCAGTGGTTTGGACTTAATACAGTGTCACTGTTTAGAACAGCTATGGACAAACAGCAGATCATGCTACTGATCGCCAATGTTCTTGGAGGACGAGGCACTTGAAGCCCATAAAATAATAACCCGACTCTACAAATTGCCGAAAATTGCAAGATCATGATGTTTTGTCGACTACAGCTGAGAGTAACCTTTAAATTTTGTTTAGAAATCGAGCACTGTATGGTGCACTATATACACGGCACAGGTCTTGCGTAGTGAGCTAATCGGGCGGAGCGAGAAACTATTGACTTCTGTCTGGCCGAAAATTATTGCTGTTACTAGGTTAGGCAATGTCTGGCCAAAAATTACTGCTTTTAGGCTACTACAAGCAAGGGGGTCTGGGGCCTTCGACCCAGGTTAGGTTTGTTTTTGTATGTAAAGCTTTCTTAACACAACGAAGTGAACGAATCGAGAAGAGCGAGCGCAGGATAAAGCAAACACCACACGGTACGGTTTGCGTCAGGTTGGCAACATTGTATTTATCCTATAAATCACGCCCACAGTTGCTGACAAAACTGAAATTTCACTATATAAGTTGTGTTATGATAAAGGGGAAGGTGGGTGGGGCTATAGACAGCGGAGGATAAAACATCCATTAGGACATAATTTCCACAATTATTACCCAAGGTATTTCGGCTAATTTAAGTTGTTTTATACTTGGTTCATAACTCCTGAATTAGCGGCTTCGGTGGCGTAGTTGGTAGCATGCTGAACTGCTGTGCCCAAGATAGCGGGTTCAAATCCGGCCGAAGTAGTCGGATTTTTTAAGAGCGTTAAAAATCCTTCAGTATGCCTTGCTTCGGAGGGGAAGTAAAGCCGACGGTTCCATGTCATAGATTTATGGCATGTAAACGATCCTTTCACAGACTAAACTTGTGTAAAGCTAAATTGGTAGGTTAGATTTCGTCGGAACGCTCTGTCAAAGTTCCAATGTTCACCACTAGGTATCATTGATATCTGGGAGCGTAAGTTGTAACTACTTGAAATTGAACGGAACTTGTAGCTCACCCTAATAAGGGTGTCAGCTGGAAGCAGCTATGGACTCAGGCGAGCAAAACATATCCTCGGACACTCCCGGCACTAAACGCTATACGATAAATAAATAAATAAATAAATAAATAAATAAACTCCCGAATTGTTGCCAAAACGTTTCACGGTATGTTTGGATCTCCTATAGTGTTAACCTAATTTGTTGGTAGTGTTCAAACAATGGCATTAAGTTTATGAACATTACTGTATATAAATATTCCTTTTTCATATATCGTTACTCAGTAACACAATAGATTACTTCCCGCGTTATAGGCTGGAAGGAGGATAATTCTTCTATGTAGACTCAGTTGTTGCTATTTCTAATCTCAGCATCGCTTGATGTTACCCTTCCTCTTCTACACTTGTTAAGATGTTCTTGTATGAATTGTTTCCATTTCTAAGGAAACTTAATGTTTTCACCAACACCTAGGTAGAATACTAGAAGTACTGTACTTCGAACTTCATTAATGAAATTCAGAGGCTTTTTAATACGTTCTTCCTTCACTTGGTACAAGCGTTATTTCCTTCATACAATATAGTTCAGGTCACGCCCAGCCTGTGTTCACTCCATGTACAGTCACTTTCACGCTGGAATGGGTGCACCAGTCATATATATAAACGTAGCGGGCACATGGCTATGCTTGAGAGAAACCTCCGTTTCCATACCATTATCTTCTGGCGTAACATTATCGTCAGCATCAATGCCTTCGTCCTCGTAGTTTTGTCCCTCTTCTTCCTCTTCGTCTTCATCATCATTGTGAGAACTTTGTGAGTTTTGTTTTTGATTATGGCAATGCCTATCACCGCTGTCCAAAACATTCATACCATTATGATATTCGGCTGTATCTTCCTCAGAATCATCTAAAGGATGTAAACGTTTGCAAGTAGGACATTTGTAGTTCTTGTGTTCCGTGCCATCTATTCGGTGGTTTCTATTCGATTTGTCTGACACTTTATTGCTCTCGTCTGCACTGTCAATGAAGGCGTTCTTAAGGCCACTGATTGCTTCTGGCATGTGCACATGACTGCTAGTGTTCCTTCCTTGTATGAATAAGTGTACATTATTTTTACCATGTTGGTCTAGTTTCGGATCCAACTCAATTATCTTAAGCTTCCCCCTCAACTTATTGTCTTTATCGTATTCCATTTCATATCGGTTCCTTATCGTGAAATGAAACTTTTTACTTGGGAATTGTCTTCCTATATCTCCAAATCCTTTACGAATTGAACATGAGCCATGAGGCTTGTTTTCTATTGTGCCATCATATTCAGTTTCCATGTTATATTTATTTCTTGTTTTATACATCTTGACGTCGTCTGTCAAATTTTTACCTCGTTCTTTTTTTATCCTCGGCGAATATACCCCAACATTGAATCCCTCTAAAGGTTCGTTTATACTACCTTTACCATCATTGAGTGATGGAGTATTAGTGTGGTGATCGGGAAGTTGCAATGCCAATCCATTATTTGTTTTATTGTAATCAATCAACATACTGTTCATATCATCGAATGAGCCTTTCTTTTCACTGTCACTATCGTTGTACATAGGGTGTACACTAATGTGTAAGATTCTTTGAAGTCTCTCGTCAAATTCTTCGAGATGCTTACCAGTTTGCTCTACTTTCTTTTGCAATAAATGGAGGGAGTTTTCAATTTCGGAGTCATAATTCTTAATCTGTTCCGTTGTATTGTAACACGTTCCTTTGGACATTCTTCTCTCAGGATAAGAGCGACCATGGTCATAACTGTCAAGTCCGAGGTCGTCCACTTTCCTATGTCCAAATGTTTTTGTATTATGGTGCTTGCGGTGGTGGACGCACCCACAATCTGCAATCGTCTCATCATTTTGCGCAGTTCTCTTCAAAAACTTGCTCAAGTTATGTTTTTGTACCTGCTCACTATCTTGTATGTGAGACGAATCTTCATCCACAAATGTATTTAAACCTCTATAGTCCGTATGATTAGAAGGGTCAAACGCCTCCTCTTGTGAAGAAAAGTTTTTTTCAGACATCTCGTCATGAGAGTTAGTATTTTCCAAAAATGACTTCGGTGAACTGAATGTGGTTGAGAATTGGTACTTGTAATCACCATTAATGGAAGTAAAGTGGGGTATGGAACAGCTAGTCCCTATATACAATATTAGGATGATCTTTGAGACCGAAGTAGACATTTTGATTTTCCTACATGAGTCATAACAACTATCAATTTCGTATCATTTCTATGGTAACGGTGTGACAATAAGATAAACCTAGAGCATTGTTTCACTGAAGGAAGACGCCCAATTTCAGAAAGGATAGCGGTAATAAGAAACGTAATACCAACTGTGACAGCCTTTTTAGAGAACCTATATGAACAGTGAATCTACCCTCCACTGCAGAGTTTGGAAGATTGAATGATTGATTGCTTACTCGATCATCGGAAGAATAAAGACATCCTGCAAGAGCTAGAAATCACCTCAGTTGTACAGTATACGACAGCATAGGGAACAAGTAGTTCCGTGAAGAACTATAACTTATTTTCATATATCCTACTTATATTAATTACCTATATCAACATACACAATTTCGGATTGATTGCTGTAATAGATTCCTAGATATTGAGAACCGTCTAAATATTTCGGATGGTCACCATGTTGGATTTTTATATACTGTATGTAGGTCTTAGAGTTATTACATAGAGATTATTGAGTAGGTGTAGTATTCAAACTTCAATCGCAGGATTAGGACACAAGAAATAAAATCGAGATTTTAAAATTTCACACAACTGCCATCTTGTGGTATGAAAAAAATTGAAATAAAATAGATCGTCATCATCATCATCTTGTACAGTTTCCAGCCCCAGGCTGGGTCTGTTTGGAACATAAGCCTCGCCACTTAGTTCTTTCTTCCCACCACCTCTCCGCTGTCACTCTGGTCCAGTCCTCGCCTCTCTTCTTGACACATTCCTCCACCCCTTTCAACCATCTATCTCTTGGTCTTCCCCTTGGTCGTTTCTTCTGCATCTGCATCTCATGTATCCTCTTGGGAATCTTCTTCTCATCCATTCTCTTTAAGTGTCCATACCATATCAGTCTTGATGTCTCAATCCTACCTTGCAAGGGTTCCTCTTTCACCATTTCCCTGACCTTTTCATTCCTCACTCTGTCTCTTCTTGTTACTTCATTTCACCTGCCTGTATTCTGCTTATGTCTCTTTTCTTCATTGTCCACGTTTCTGAAGCATAGGTCAGTATTGGGATATAGTAGCTTCTGTATAACACTTCCTTGCTTTTTTGTGGGACATCTTTATTCCACACTAAGCTCCTAATGCTTCTCAGGAATGCTTCTGCCTGTCTGCCACGTTCCGTAATCTCTTTGTCATTTCTCCCATTTTCCTCCACTATACTTCCCAAGTACTTGAGACTTTCCACCTTCTTCAGCTGTCCACCTCCAAGTGTTATCCCACTCATTGGTCTGTCCTTTTTCCTGGTCGTTAACAGGATCTCACATTTACTGATGTTGAACTTCCATCCGTACTCTCCCACTGTTTCTTCCCAAGCCTTCAGTTGCTCCTGAATTTCCTCCTCCTTGTTTCCCCAGACCATGAGATCATCTGCAAACACCATTGCTTTCATCTTATCTTCTCCTATCTTTCCTGCTATCCGTGTCATTACCTCGTCCATAACCACAATAAAGAGAAGGGGTGACAGCGCACTACCCTGTTTCAGGCCACTCATTTGTCTGAACCAGTCTGTTCTTTCCCCTCCAACTTTCACACAACTCACACTTCCACAATACATCTCCTTTACTCTGCCTACAGTCTCTTTTTCCACTCCCATGTTTTCCATTGCTTTCCAAACCATCTCCCTACACACACTATCATAGGCCTTTTCGATGTCCAGGAAGGCCATCAACAGATCCTCTCCAAACTCGTAGTGGAGTTCCTGGAGCTGCCTCACTGAAAATATGAGATCCACTGTTGATCTCACAGGTCTGAATCCATACTGCTCCTCTCTCAAATTTCTCTCCACTTTGGCTCGTATTCTACTTTCTAATATCTTTTCATATATCTTGGCACAGTGAGGTATGAGTGTGACTCCCCTGTAATTTCTGCACTCCTTTCTGCTTCCTTTCTTAAATACTGGGACAATTAATCCTTTCTTCCAATCTTCAGGGGTCTTTTTCTCCTTCCATATCACCCTCATCACACGGTACAGCCACTGTTTCCCAACCTCCCCTGCTGCCTTCACCATTTCAACACTCACTTCATCCACACCTGGTGCCCTTCCTCCTTTCATCTTGTCTATAGCCATTTCCAGTTCTCTCCAAGTCAGGTCCTTTTCCATTCCTGTGTTGTCTTCTCCATCTTCCAATACATTGTCTTTCTCCCTATGACCATTTGGATTCAGCAAATCCTCAAAGTACTCTTTCCACACTGTCTTGAGTGTTTCTTTGTTGTGTACCTCATTTCCGTTTTTGTCCATCATTACCACATCCTCTCGCAGACCTCTTCTCTTACTTTTGACCATCCCATAAAGTACTTTCTTATTTCCTCTGCTGTCTTCCTCCATAATCTCTGTCCACTTTACCATCCACTTCTTCCTCTCCTCTGCGACAATCTTGTTTGCTTCTTTCTTCTTTATCTTATAATCTTCCCTTGTCAGATCAGTTCTTTCCTGGAATCACACTCTGAAAGCCTTGTTCTTCCTTCCCACAGCTTCTTTTACTCTCTCATTCCACCATGGTGTCTCTTTACACCGCTTTCTGTTGCTTGTTCTTCCACATACTGCCACTGCAGCTTCCACCACTGTGTTTTTGAATTGCTTCCATTCCTCTTCCCCTGTTTTAGGATTGTCTGTTGGCATCCTTTCCCTTATTATCTTCTGGAATTCTTCCTTGACTTCCTTTTCCTTGAGTTTCCATACTTTGATTCTACTTTCCTGGTACTCTGTCCTCTTGCTATCCTTAACAACTCCCAGGTTCATTACAAGTATTCTGTGGTCGCTATCTAATGCCTCTGATGGTATTACCTTCATATCTCTGACACTTCTCTTCATTTCCCAGTCGTACAGCATGTAATCTACCAAAGATTTATTTGTTAAATCACTGCTGTACCACGTTACCTTGTGGCTTTCTTTCTTCCGGAACCAGGAGTTGCCTACCACTAAACCGTTTCTCTTGCAAAAATCCAGCAACTTTCTCCCTTCTTCATTCCTGCTACCCCATCCTTCTGCTCCCAATACATTTTCATATCCTTGCCTTTCACTTCCTACATGAGCATTCAAATCTCCCATGACAATGATGCTCTGACCATTCAACTGCTGTTGTAGCTCCTCCTCAAAGTCTTCCTTCTCTTGAGCTGTACATCCAACTTGAGGGGCATATACCTGGGCTATCTCCAGGCTTCTTCCCTTTACAGTTACTCTGATCTTCATGATCCTGTCACTTATTCCCTTTACCTCTTCCTTCATTCCATCTCTCACAACTACTCCTACTCCACTGCTCCTTCCTTCACTGTTCCCACACCAGTACAACCGGTACCCTTTCCTCAGTTCTCTGCGACCTTCTCCTTTCCATCTTGTTTCTGCCAAGCCCAGTACATCCAGTTTTCTTCTCTCCGTCACATCTACAATCTCCTCCACTTTTCCTGTCAGTGTCTGTATGTTTAATGTCCCAACTCGTAGTCCATTAGCATATCCGGGTCGTCGTCGTTTGCATCCGTCCTTTCCGAGGCCTGTTCCTGGTTTGAAAGCAAATATGATATCCACTACTGGCTTGCTAGGCCTATCGTAGCTTCACCAGAGCCCCGTCAGCCGTCATTTTTCAGGGTTCCCATAGAGCCTTCACAGCTACCGTAGCGGTCCCGGGGCACACAAAGTCCCCACTGTACTTCACCCCTACAGGCAATCCCCTACTTCATGACGTTGCCCGTCTCCCACCACGCGGAGGAGGGGTTGGACTTTTGGGATCTTTATATATGTAGGTCATAGAGTTACGTACTATTAGATGACAATTACTGCGTAGGTTTATTATTCAATAGATCGTAGTGGATTAAAATTTGTATAAGCATTTACCGTACCAAGTTTCACTGCACTCGGAAGGTTAAATCCCGAGAAACGTACATTTAAATAATAATTCGCGTCACCGCCATGTTCGATTTGTGCTCACCAGGTTATTGAAAGTCCCAGAGGTGAACTTATCATCATAGCTTCTATCAACGTACAAAATTTCAGTTTGATCGCTGTCATATGTTAATTGATATTGAGAACCGTTTAAATATTTCGGATGGTCGCCATCTTGGATCTTTATATATGTAGGTCATAGAGTTACGTACTATTAGATGACAATTATTGCGTAGGTTTATTATTCAAACGTTCACTTCGATCGCATGATTAATACACAAGAAATAAGAAACTTAATTTTAACATTTCACACAGCCGCCATGTTGACGTTATGTTAACAAATGAACTAAATTAGATGCCAGTGCATTGCAATGTGTATAAACATTTACTGTACCACGTTTCACTGCGTTTGTACGGTGAAATTGCGAGAAAAGTCTATTTAAATGTTTCAAATTCGCTTGGCCAACATGTTAGTTTTGTAGTTAACAGGTTTTTGAAACTCACATAAGTGAACGTTCAGTAGCGCACCTTTTTACCACACAAAATGTCAGGGTAATATCAGTAAGAGTTTCGGAGATATAGAATGCCGGTGAATTATTTCTCACATGTTAGATTGGTGAGACGTAAAACATTTTGAAGGGCACGGATAGGGTCGGCTGGAATGGTGCTATAGCCGTTTAGATTTTATTAGGGGGAAGGGGGACACACACACATAAGCACACACAAGAACAAAAGGTGATCTCACAAGCCTATTTTTAGCCTATTTTTATTTTATGAAAAAGAAAAAAGTCTTATGAGATCACATTTTGTCCTTGTGTGTGTTTGTGTGTGCGTATGTGTGTGTGTGTGGTGTGTGTGTATCCCTCTAATAACATCCAAACGGCTTGAGCGATTTCATTGAAACTCGGAATTATAGCCTTTTTTTAGCCTACTTTCGAATTTTGTAAAAAAAAAAGGTAGTAGACTTATGAGATCACTACAGGACCAAAAATTGTGTGTCTGGGTGTGTGTGAGTGTGCGTGTATATGTGTGTGTGTGTACTTTGCATGTCTGTCCGCCCATATCAATTCAAACACGGTGAAACCGAATTGAACGAAATTTGATACAGAGGTAGCACTAGCAAAGGACACCTTAGTGTCAAGTTTTATATCGCCGCCATCTTGACGGAAACGTAATGGCGGCCACCCAAATGTTAAAAGCTTAAATCAAATTACGACCAACCTAATCATCTGATCCCTACCAAATTTTGCAACAACATACATTTATGTGAGAAGCGTCCTTTTACAAAGCTACAAGGTCATCAGTCCAATAGTATGCACATAGCGACCATTTATGTGTGCAAATCGATTCCCCCTAGCAATTCAAACACGGTGAAACGGAATTGATCGAAATTTGGTACAGAGGTATCATTGGCAAAGGGCACCTCAATGTCATGTTTTATATCGCCGCCATCTTGACGGACACGTAATGGTGGCCACCCAAATATTAAAAGCTTAGAGCAAATTACGACCAAACTAATCATCTGCTCTCTACCAAATATTGTATCAACATACCTTTTTGTAGGAAGCATATTTTGACCAAACTAGTAGGTCATGAGCCTAATAGTTTGCAGATGGCGGCTATGTATGTGTGTAAATCGATTCCCCCTATCAATTCAAACATAGTGAAACCGAATTGAGGGAAATTTGCTAAAGAGGTAGCACTAGTAAGTTGGACCTCACTGCCATGATTTATTTTGCCGCCATCTTGACGGAAATGTAATGGCGGCCACACCTATGTTAAAAGTTTAAATCAAATTACGACCGACCTAATCATCTGGTCTCTACCAAACTTTGCAACGACATGCCTATACGTGGAAAGCATACTTTAACCAAACTACAAGGTCATCAACCCCATAATTTGCAGATAGCGGCCATGTATTTGTGCAAATCGATTCCCCCTATCAATTCAAACACGGTGAAACCGAATTGAACGTCATTTTGTACAGAGGTAGCACTGGCAAAAGGCAACCCAGTGTCAAGTTTTATATCGTCGCCATCTTAACGGAAACGTAATGGTGGCCACCCAAATTTTAAAAGCTTAAATCAAATTACGACCAACCTAATCATCTGATCATCAGAGGTATATTCTATTGTACACAAAAACTACTGTAGACTGGCTCCGTGGCTCAGCGATAACGTTCTTGCCTGCTATGCCCAAGGTTTCAGGATTGAATCCTGGCCCAGTCAGTTGGCATATTACGGTGCGCAAATGAGAGCAAGTCGTGTCAATAGAAATACTGGCACTATGAAGATCCCTTCCGGGGCAAAATTCCAGCACTCCGTCATCTCTAATAGCTGCAGTTGGTTAAAGGGATGTAAAACGAATAGCATTACTGTTTAATTATTATTATTATTATTATTATTATTATTATTATTATTATTATTATTATTATAACAGCCTCCGTGGCTTAGGCGGCAGCACGCCGGCCTCTCACCGCTGGGTCCGTGGTTCAAATCCCGGTCACTCCATGTGAGATCTGTGCTGGACAAAACGGAGGCAGACAGGTTTTTCTCCGGGTACTCCGGTTTTCGCTGTCACAATTTCATTCCAGCAACACTCTCCACTATCATTTCATTTCATCTGTCATTCATTTAAACATTGCCCCAGAGGAGTGCGTCAGGCCTCGGCAGCCGGCACAGTCCATATCCTCGCCGCTAGATGGGGGTTTCATTAATTCCATTCCTGACCCGGTCAGTGACTGGAAGCAGGCTGTGGATTTTCATTATTATTATTATAACTTCACGAGAATTATCTATGAAAATCTCTAAAGCACATGCCACGATCTCGTAATCATCTTTAATTTGCACTTCTAGCCCTCCATTATTAGCCCTCCATTATTAGCCCTCCATTATTGCATAGGTAAGTTGTCCCTTGAGCACCGAATCATGATAATTTTCATAGATATACAGCATTTACAGATTATAATTGCGTGATGTGGTACAAATGAATGATTTATTGAATTTGGCCGTACAATGGTGATATATCTGCATCGTGACTTGAGTGATCTGTTACATCGACCATGAACGTACTCCACACGGGAAAAATGATTATGGAGTTACGGTGGGGACTTGTGCTAAAGTAATTTGACCGTTAAAATTGATATAGCCAGCAATCTTCCATCATTTATATTTTTAATTTAAAAAATGCATTATGTAACTGCTTGTATACGATCTGAATCAATTACTTAGTACTAAGAATGATCACAGGTGGCAGGGCAGTGGGGATATTATCGACTGCTGTACGTGCTGCGTCGATGTTTAGCTGTGCATGGTGTTTGATGAACATTTGATAGTGGAAGTTTTGTTCTTACGCAGATGAGTTCATTTGAAAATGCTTTTAGCGGTTACCAAGGTATGTAGATATGATTAAAATCATATATTTATATACTTCTTCCCTATGGAAGATAAATACAGTGATATACTGTTTGTTGCTTATCAGCTACATAATGCATTTAATGCATTTCAGAACATAACCTAAACATGTCAATGGAAGATCAACTGAAGGATAGTCGAAAGTGGCTGGAGATACCAGAAGGTAGTGAAGGTGACCTAGACTACTCGTCTGAAGACTCGGTGCAAGACATGACATTGTCGCCGACTGTATTGCAAGATGGTGATGACGAAAGCGATTATGACACATCCGTATGTAGGCATAAGACCTGTAAGACCTGCAGTCACAAATTGTATAAATCGGTTTCGGAATTATAAGGTGCGTTCAAAAAGTAACGAGTCGGAGGCTGTAATGCGATAGCCTAATAAATCTTACTAATATATAAAAATGAGATGGTGTGTGTCTGTCTGTCTGTCTGTCTGTTACTCAATAACGCAAGAACCACTGGTCCGATTTAAATGAAATTTTGCATGGATGTAGCTGATTTACCAGGTTTACATATAGGATACTTTTGATTTCGAAAGTTTGCACTATTAAAAAATGGCGACCATTTTAGTGACGTCACTAGACCCTTGGGTTTCAAAATTTCATATTTCCATATCAAATAAAAAGAGAACGGTAGGAAATAGCAAACTTTTGATGGCACATATGAGCTTTGAAATTTAATTTTCTATCCGAAAGGTCCTTATCACTTTTCGTGTATCTCGAACAGTTAGCGAGTAAAACCGACATTTGTGACGTCACTACACCCTTTGGTTTCAAAATTTCATATTTCCTTTTTAAATAAAAAGAGAACGCTAAGAATTAGCAAACTTTTGATGGTATACATGAGCTTTAACATTAAATTTTCTATCCGAAAGGTCCTTATCACTTTTCGTATATCTCCAACGGTTAGCGAGTAAAACCAGAATCTGTGCAATAAAACACGGTCAACACCGAGCGGTGCAGTATATCTCTCTATATACAGTATAAATAAAATGAAAATTTGTGTGTTTATCTGTGAATTTCTACGGAAATTTGAGATGTTTACACGTTTCAGACTGTTTTATGATGGATGCGCGCGAAAATAATTTTTTTGTTTGTCTGTCTGTTTGTTTGTCTGTGGACAAATTTGTTCCCTTATAACTCGAGAACGGCTGGGTGTATCAACGTAAAATTTGGTACAGATATCCATCAGAGGCACGACACCAATCATTGAAGTAACTCTTCTCCGTACCTCTCATAAAAGGGGGCCTACCCCCTTAAAATACATGCTGAAATAGGCGTAGAAGGTCGAGACAAAACTCATTTTCAGCCCCTCAATGTGAGAGACAAAACTCGGGTCCCCGAAAACCACATTTTAAGGACCAAGACCAACCGTTTTTTAGATATTCCCAGAAAACTAATTTAATTTAATAAACTAATGAACGAATGCAAGCCAGTAACCATGCCAACGGATTCTCAGAGGTCCCATCTATTGCTGTAAGACGCAATGCAATTCCATTAATTACATTAGTGTGAAAGTTTGCAAACGGCTAGAAGGTTATCACGGAACCAAAGCCGTAAAATTCATCAATACGTTTAACGCGCTTAAGGGGATCAAGGGGTACATTAGAATTTTTTCACTCGATTTACACCTGCGGGTGTGGTATGGCAGGTCTATTATATTCCTATCCCTATATTATATTATTATTATTAGTAGTAGTATTATATTATGGCGTACAACGACGAGACAAAGCCCCTCGGTGCCAGAAACAAAACTCGGGGGCCCTAAAGGGTCCTCGAAAACTAAATTATAAGGCTCTAAATCCAACAGTTTCTGAAATATTCCCGGAAAACTAATTGAATTTAACATACTAATGAAGGAATGCAAATCGGTAACCATGACAACATTATCCAACTTTACATCTATTTCTGTAAGAAGCAATGTCACTCCATTTGTTAACATTTCTGTAAATGTTTGCAAATGGCTATAAGGTTATCATGGAACCAACGTAGACTGTATAAGTCATCAATGCAATTAAGGGGGTCAAGTGGTAACCTAGAATTTTTTCATGCTATTTTCACGTGCGACATTAGTACAGAAGGTCTATTATATCTACAAACAGCAACATTATTTCCCAAAATTCCTGAATTGAATCAGCATTTTTTGCGGCTTTTAGGAATTAGGGCCATTTGGGGCTAAAGAACCTAAATTTTCATGCACCATAAGCCTTTATAATTTATGAAAGGGATCTTCCTGTGTATGGGGACCTAACCCAACGTAGAGGGTAAGTTCTTATGTGATATGTATTGCGTTTCGTCTACGAGGCTTTCAATTCTATTTGACGTCAGGAAGTACACGTTAGGTGAATTTAGTTTGAGAGCACATTTTTACTAATCTTTTTTTAGGTCGACATACGGGTTCATCGTAAGGATGATTTTGTTTGATACGTATGGTAGATATACCCATATTTGGATATCTGGGTGATACGTTGTAGACAATAGAATTGTCTGTCTGTCTTTCTGTGTAACTTTATTTACGCCTATAACTCGTGTTCGGATGCTTGGTGCATCGTAAAGTTAGGTATGGTAACCATGAGTCAATACACCAATCATTTATAAAACTCTTCAGCGTACTTTTCACACAGTAGAAGGGTGGATATAGGGAAAACTTCTCAAAATACATGCTGAAATAGGCGAAATACAAAATTATCCTAGAAGGATGACCAAAGCGTATGTTGCGCTTCTCGATATGAGACACAAAATTCGGGAGTCTATAAAGGGTCTCCGAAAACCACATTTTAAGGCCCTTAAATTAACAGTGTGTGTGATATTCCCAGAAAACTAACTTCGTTCTGATAAACTTATGAAGGAATGACAAACCCCTAACCATTGCAACAGTAGCTCAATAGATAATGTCTGGTGTTAACACCGAACACCGTTCGAAGAACGGGTACTTCTGCTAGTTAATAAATAAATAAATATATTAATTAATTAATAATAAATAAATTCATGAACTACCTAAATTAAATATATGTAATAAAATAAAATATATAAATCTAATTGAAATCCCCTCTGCTAGTCATTCCTTGTCATCTAAATGTCTTGGATTAAGGATATGAGTATATCTCTCATATGCTACATGTAGGCTACAAATTGGATTTGAATTGTAACGACGGGTATTGAACATGGAATAACTACATTAATTCCAACTTAGAGAGACTTGAATGAGTTAACACAACAAAATATGTGTTTGAGAGACGTTTTCACTTTCCTACTTGCTACAGCAGTTGTGCGTGGCGTTAGAAATAATGTATGCCATGTAATCCTATTAAATTACCATAAAACAATACTGCAATATTCATGAGTGGCGCTCAGGCCCCGTCTCTTAAACAGATATGTACATTCGATACGTTCATTGTTAACACTACAATGCAAAGCATTTAAATCATTCCAATTCTACGATATGTTTTGCGTTTAAAATTTAATTTTCCACTATTTATAAAACAGGTTTTACAAGTAGGAATGTAATTTTGGTCGCTTAATACCATGTCCATTATATTTTTTTAAAATTAAATTGCGTGGAAAAATGTTACGCCAATGCTATTTTAAAATATGTGCACATTTTTGCCATTTATTGGGTGTACTGACGTGAATACATTATTTAATGTTGTTGGATAGAATATGAGTTAGCTTATGAACACCAATAGGAATATATAATTGGGATGTAAAGTATGTGGACGATCAGATTTTTATAAATATTTAAATGATAATAAGTGGCGATGTGTAGCTATGTAAATGGAAGATTAGGAAACTGATTCCACTTTTTGCCTCTCTATACTTTTACTCGGCTGGCGAATGAACTGTTTGGTGTCTCATAGCACACTCGCTAAGCTAGTAGCAACGTATGCCACATATCCATGCTGGACTTACAATACCACGTATCTGATAATGTTCTTCTTTTCCATTATCAGCCTTTATTATATAGGCTGATGAGATCACCTTTTGCCCATGCGTGTGTGTGTGTCCCTAATAAAATCTAAACGGCCGAAGCAATTTCAATAAAACTCGGCAAAGACATACTACTATTTTGACCAACCTCGACCGTGCTTTTCAATTATTTTAATACATTTCACCAACATTTCACCAATCCAATATGGCGGCCGCGCATCGTATTTCATTGGAACTCTATATCTCTGCAACGGTTATTGATATCACCCAGATTTTTTGCGGTGATAAAGGGTACTACTTTACGTTCACTAACGTGACGTTCAAAAACCTGTTAAGTACAAAACCCACATGGTCGCCATGCGAAGTTTAAAAAAAATAGAATTTTCTCGCGATTTAGTCATCCGAGTGCAGTGAAACTTCGTGCGGTAAATGTTTATACGATATTAAATATACCGTCATCTAAGTTAATTCACTTTTTATAACCTCAATATGGAGGCTGTGTGAAATTGAAAAATTAGGATTTATGAGCCTTGAATTAATTACACTGTAGAAACGTATATTTTCGTGTAGTCATGCATTCCTACAGTACAGTGTTTAGAAACTGAAGGATTCTTTATTTTGAATAACCACATACAGTATATACAAACATGTGAATTTTCTCATCTCTGTTAAAACAGTAACTATATGATATGTCACGAATTTAATCCTTGTATAATCCTTGATTTCCAAGGTCACCTTTGGCAGGCGCTGATTTACGAAAAATACAAAAAAAAAAACACCGGTTCATTTTCCTTTAGTGAATTGCTCTGTTGGACGCCACATCAACATACGGCTGGGAGGCATGGCCAATCAGAAGGAGAATAATTGAAGGGAAGAGCGTTAACAGATATGCGGTATTGCAACTTCAGCGACGATATGCTGCGATCTCAGGATACGCGATGGCTCTTCCTCACATCAGAGCGTACGTTAGAGGCGATTTTGTTAGGGCGATAACTGCTGTTACTGTATAACTAAAAGGGTTAAAAGTACGCTACATTTACTGAAACGTCTCTTTATTTATTCATCGTCAACTACGTAAGAAGAAACGAGAAATTATACCTTAATTATGAAAGGCGTTTCTTAAAAAAAAAGCGCTTATATTACAGTATTTTAAAAATATATTACATATCTTGCAAGTCAAAGATTGACTATTTCTTCGCCAGCAATCGTTTAAGCAACCATAATTATGATCAATTAATAATAATATAGTGATACATAGGGGATGTCCCATAAGTAATGTCATTTTTTGAAGAAAAAGTTATTTGGAAAGATTTCTCACAAGAAATGAAACTTCAGATTGAAGACCATCAGATTCTATGGTCTTACGCCATTTTTCAGCGAGGTTTATTATCCCTAGACGGTACCAGTCTCTAGGTTTTGATGCAAAGAATTCGAGCAGACCCACTTCCATTCAAAGTTTTCGAAATTGCTTCCACGCAAGAAATGGGTCATGGATCGACAATGATGGTAATCTGAAGGCGCAAGACCAGGGAAATATGCTGGATGTGGTATCAGATCAACACCTCCCAATTCTTGAAATCTTGACATGGTTGTTAGCGCAGTATGAGGTCTCTCATGTCCTGCTGTAAGATAACTCTATTTCGGTTAACTAATGCTGATTATCTCCTATTTTGGCAGCTTCGGTGAAGTAGTCGGTAGCATGCTTAGATTCAATGCCCAAGATAACGGGTTCAAACCCGGTCGAAGCCGTCGGATTTTTTAAGGGCGTTAAAAATCCCTCAGTATGCCTTCCTTCGGAGGGGAAGTAAAGCCGGCGGTCCCATGTCATAGATTTATGGCATGTTAAAGAACCTTCCACTAATTGCACCTGTGTGAAGCTAAATTGGATAGGTTAAGAATGTAAACAACGCTCTTAGGTTTCTACGTTCGTTGCCAAGAGCCGACTGTGGTGGAGTCTAGTAGCTAAGGTCTGAACTTGGCCTAGTAGTCGTTGACGGTGGCGCTAGGCGGCAAAAGTAGGAACTATTTGAAAAATTCTAAGTTGCAGTACTTAAATAAAAAAAACAGATAACACACACTAATACAGTCATCACAATTAACACCGGTAATCAGACAGATTCTACACACACCCAAAGTACACGGGGCTACATGACCGCGTTGTCGCAGCCCCTAAACTTAAGAACCATCCAACCAACCTATCTCCGTCTTGAAAATTCATGAACTCGTTCCAGTTGTTGAGAATAAAGAACCGCTTTAACTGCACGCCTGTTTGGAACAAATTCCCAGTGAATCACTCCTTCAAAATTCCATCAGACACACATCACTTTGGGGGCGAACAGGTCCTTTTCAACGACGCCTTTGTCAGGGTGACGGAGACTGAGGCACTGTTTCGAGCCGTCAGCGTTGCAGTAACAGACCCATTTTTCATCATTTGTGACAATTCTCCTGATAAATCTACCGTCCATGGGGTTACCGATAAGCTGACGACAGATATCCACTCTACGTTGGACCTGTTCATGGGTCAATTCAGATCTACAGCTTCTGTTTGATTTTCCAAGTTTCTTAATCTGGCCATGTATGGTATCTTTTGATGCAACATGTTCTTCTGGCAGCCTACGAGTACTTCTTTGCGGATTTTTTTTCCAGCACTCTACGTGTATTCTCAATATCCCATAGTTAACGTCGGCCAGAACGCAGTACAGCTGTAATATTTTCTTCTCCAGTGTTGAAAGGTTGGAACCATAGTTGTGCCACACGCTCACTAACGACACTTTCTCCTTTCACTTCACATATTCTTTGAGCCGCGGCAGCAGCTTTGTAATCTTGTTTCCAGTAGTGCTTTAGAAGGACCCCAACATCCAACTCTGAAAACACAATTTGTGATAGTGTATCACAATTAGCGACTGATACATTCTCGCAAAATACGCAATTCTAGTGATGTTCTCCTGTAAATAGCATTGGAGAACCCAAGAAAACCAATTCTATCTTATAAAACGCGAAACTTAAAAGCGACATTATTTATGAGATATCCTAATTTTTAAAATATAATTTAGAATGAATCCGTGGCAGAATATTGCAGACAAGAAATTATTATTAGAATAATTGCGATAATGGCTTAAGTACTCTCCAGGTGTGTCAACACTCCTAGCGAAATCAGAGAATAATTTCTCCATACCTGAATGTGCTTAACTCAGTATATTTATGGTGAATTTCAAACCAAAATTTGGCTAGAGTTCAAATAAGCTGCATTAGGAAACTGGGTGTTCCCACTAACTAACGTCGCAATACATAAACATGTGTTAGTATATCAGTAGGCTTTGTGTTTGAACTAGGTTGTGCAACACAACACAACGAGGAATTATGACTAGAGACGGGAATTTGCCTATTTGCCTATTTTATTCCTGTGTTTAGAAACGTAGGCTTTCGAGATATAAATCTGTTTTAGATTCTTTTAGGCTAGATTTCGTTGGTTTTATTGTGCCTATAAATGCCTAATTCAAGGGTTTGTGCCTATTTGGAGTATAATTGCCTATTTGATGCCTTTTGACTGTATTTTAAAGTGCATTATATTGCAGCTGGTGTGCTCGACAGATTTATATTCTCATTTCTCAATATGTGTTTACCCCACGAACAAGAATGGGAATTCTTGGAAGTCACCAGAAATAGTGCCTGGGATCTCGATATTTAGACTCCGAACTTAACAACCCTTCGTTTTGTCATTCTCTTTTCTTTATATTGAAAATTTGCCCGTTAGTATGTGTGTGAATTAATATCATAAACTTTATGCTGATTGAATAACAAAAGAACTAACTGTTTTCGCGTTTTTTCAATCTCGATATTATTGATATTAAGCCTCCAAAGTTAAAAACCCTTCGTTTCAGGTATCGTCCCCTTCAAAAGGCGCGTTAGGTTGGCGCTGAAACCTAACGGTGAATTAATATACAGTATATCCTGTACGCGTCTGAGTGTTGAATGGGCAGGCAGTTTAAAGCAGCCAGGAGGGATGCGATCCAGCTGGCAGTAAAAATGCCGCGGCGATCACAGTGGGTTGGTGCTGTAACCTATCTTGTGTTGAATGGACAGGCAGTTTAAAGCAGCTTGGAGGGATGCGATCTAACTGGCAGTGGGTGTAGAATGGCCTCTTACCGAGATAGATGGGAACGTGGTGGTCCCGTCTTGAGCTACTGTTGCCATGCAGCCAAGAGGGATGCGATCCAGCTGGCAGTGAAAATGCCGCGGCGATCACAGTGCGTTGGTGCTGTAACCTATCTTGTGTTGAATGGACAGGCAGTTTAAAGCAGCCAGGAGGGCTGCGATCCAGCTGGGAGTGAAAATGCAGTAGCGATCAGTGCGTTGGTGCTGTAACCTATCTTGTGTTGAATGTACAGGCAGTTTAAAGCATCTTAGAGATATGCGATCTGGCTGGCAGTGGGTGTAGCATGGCCTCTTACCAAGATAGATGGAAACTTGGTGGTCCCGTCTCGAGTTACTGTTGCTATGGAGATGGCCAGCCTTGCTATTACTTCATCAGTTTATTTTCTGCTTTTATTAGCCTTTGCTTGAGTGCAAAAAGGCCGAGAGCAGAAGAATGAGAAAGACTATCGAAAATTCATGTAGCCAGCCGTTCCTTCTGGGTCCTAAACTATGTGTATGCAAAATTTGGTTGAGATTGGTGGGACGGTGTAGATTTGTATACGGAACAAATCCACCCACCCACTTACATACATACATACAGACATTCACTTTTATATATAAGATAAGTATGTTATTAAATTATAAGTTGCTTATTGTTAATTCTTTTTATAGTAATTAAATATGTTATTAAATTACAATAATTTGTATGCCTTTTTTGTTGCCTATTTTACACGTTAGTGCCTGTTTACATGCCTATTTTGGCTATTTTAAGAGCCTATATTCGTGCCTATTTTAACTGTTTATAGTGCCTATAATTATCGTCTCTAATTATGACTATAAGTGGATCTCCTAAAAATCCATGTTACTGCAAACAATTTGGTGGGGGGAGGGGGAGGGGGAGGGAGGGAGGGGAGGGCGGCGTTACGCACCATACGCCATTCACGCCTTTCAGCATTTCCTTGTCTGAATAATTGTAAGTTTTCCTGCTACTTAACTATACCCTACTCACCCTGGTATAGGGATCTTTTTGAGACTTTATGCAGTATGACTGTATTAAATTTAAACATAATATTAGAAATTAAAACTAATAAATAATCATAAAAAATAACAAGTAGTTCGTGAAGAACTAAAGCCTGTACCCGATACCTATTTTAGGCTATCGGCTACGCCAGCAGACATTAAGCTGTAGTTGAGGTTTTGGGAAGCAATAAGAAAAGATAGCGCACCGATCGCGTCAAGAAGAAAGCCAAGATGACGTAGGAGGTCAAGAATCAAGGAGGCATTGAAATCTGTGAGAAGATAGAATTATGAATAGAGATGTGAAGCTTTATTGAAATGTATATGGGATTATAACAATTTAAACAACTTAGAAGAGGATATATAACATGCATTATATGTGGAAATAATTTTATGGAAGTAAGTTATTTTATAACAGAACAGCCGAGAGGATTCGGGTTCGAGACTATGTTCATGACGTGGGAGCACAGTGGTGAGGGAATGAGCCACGTGCCGCGCGGAGCAGATAAGCCGGAACACAGCGCTAGCAAGATCAGTTGAGCCCAAGGAGACGGGCAGTTCAGAGCAGCTCTGTAGCACAGCGAGACGGGCATTGAAGGTCACGCAACATACGGAAACCGTCACGGCATAAGTGTAGGCGACAGTTCTTGCATCGCCGAGCAGCGAAGGCCGAGCGGGTCGTTGATCCAGGCGGGCTGGCCGAGAAGGCAATTGTAGACAGCCGGGGTATTTCAAAACCACACTGCTCGTATTTGAAGACTTCATTTCAAGCTTCATTTCGACGCTGTTCAAACACAGACTTTTACGAATAACCTTATAACTATGCTGTTATATAACACATTCAAAGCGACTTTTACTATTCCAAGTAAACTGAATGTTTAGCATAGGCTCTGATGAACATTATATCGTGCATTTATAGGATTTATATCTTATACAGTTTTCATGAGTTACATATTACGAACAGATACAGGGTGTTTCGTAATCTTGAACACTATCAAGTAAAATTTTATTTTACTCAAGTGGGACTTTGCAGTAAGTTGAGATTGGACTTACAATACTCAAACTAAACTTTTAACGGAACAGTGGCGTATATTAGAAGAGGAGTAGGGGGTCCGCTGTTTCCATGAACTTTTCGAGAAGGAGTTGGACGATATCCGCTATGGGTAATCCGAGGTTCAACATGACCGAGTAAACGTGAATAGAGACAAGATGGCACCACAGAGCGATGGATTCGATTCCTGACGAGAGGAGTCCAACAGCTGATTCGCTTGGGATATCGAAGGAAATCGTCATTTCATGGATGAAATGATATTCACGCCGATCTTACGAGAAATTCTTTAGGTAGGGAAAATCGACGATCTTGGAAATTATATTACAACTGATAATGAAAGGTATTGTAAGAGTTCTAACTACCTGATACGATTATTTTCATGAATACTGGGCACACATGTATATTTTTCTAATAGGAGTGATTTGATTATTAAGACATGGTTTGAATTTATATACTTCGAATTTGCTAGAATATGGAGTGACCATATGATATGGCAGGCATCATTATACGAAATTCTCACCGTTGTTTGGCTTTATTAAGCAGATGTTTGGTCTTTTAGACATTTTTCCAGCTAGGATATTTTTCATGAATAGTTATTTTTGTGTAACGAGTATTTCGAACTCGTGATCTGCAATTGATTATCTGAAACTACTTCGTCAGTTCATTGCATACTAGCGAGTGTGTATTATTCATCAGTAGGGATTTTTTCCATTGGATTGTTTGGAGATATTAGGAAGTTATTCACTTTAGTGAATGAACGTCGCTTTTATATGACAACTAGAAACTTGTTGATTCCTTTCTGGTACATTCATTCATCCAGCCTACGAGATGGGGTCCTTCGTATTTATACGATTGTATGGTGGTACTCACCTTACCCATCGTTCAGGGAACTATCATCCAAGTCGACGGGGCGAGGTCCTTCGTATTTATACGATTGTACGGTGGTTACACATCTTACTCGCCATTGAGGGACTCATTTTATCATCCGAATGTACACGAGATGTAAGTGAATTAAACAAGGAACTACTAGTCACATATCAGTCGAAATTTTGTTAAATAAAGTAACGATAAATGTCAACAGGATTGCATTTAGTAATTCTTGTTTGCCAATCCAATATTTTGTTGCTATACTCTTTTGAGAGTAATTTCAATTTAACAGCTGTTACAGCTGATGCTTTGATGATTTTTATAATTGTGTTTGATACCTTTGAGAAGGATTTAAAGTAATTGAATCTTGTAAGATTAATCATTAATGGTCATAATTATTTTAAGGCAGATCAGTATTGCAGATTTTGATGTGAGAGATTATAGCACATTGGTGTTTTTCTGCGATGTGGATTTATGAAAATTATAAGAGAATTTATGCTATTTGAAAGCAAATCTTAAATTACTGAAGTAATATTTTTCTAATTGTTTAAGGAGTTGTCTAGATGTGATCAGAGTAATTACAGTCATTGGAGATTATGTGCGTTAATAATTTGAAGCCATTTATATATTTTTTGTGGATCATGCAACATGGTTAAGTGGAGTTTGTGATAGGCATTTTGTGGAATTTGCCATGTGATAGTTGCAACGTTGATAATGTATTTTGAGGCAGACATGAGGTCGTCGTACCCAGTCTAGCGTATTTGTTGAGATTCATGCTGTATGTGCTGAATATTTATGGAGTTTTTGGAGTAATTCTTATATTCAAATGTGATATTTGAAATATTGAAGAAATATAATGTCGTTGTGGATAGTTAGATCCAACGTGATGTCGTGGAGACAATAATATTTTTGGCATGATAAATTAAATACGAGATATAACTTGGAAGTAATAAAACTGTAAGACAACGTTCTATAAACCTTATTAAACAATTTGTTAGGAAATTAAACAAATAAATGAAGTTGATAATACAAGATTTTCTGAAAATAATAATTAACGAAGTAATAATCTGAGATTTAAGCATGTTAACGATCTGACCTAATGAAATAAAAATCAGAATGACTAGATGAAATAATAAAATTAAATAACCAGATGATTGGAATTTAAATAAGTTGATAAATTAAATTTTTGAATAAATCAATGAATTAAATAGATGGATGAATTAAAGATTGAATAAATAAACTGATTGAAATAAATTATTAGACGATTGTAATGATGATGAATAACTGAATTAGAAGGTGATAATTAATTAAAGAAGCTGATGATTAATGAATTTTTATGGAATTAAATAAATTTAATTGAGAGATAATTCGAAGGAATTGCAACTTGAATTGAGAATTTAAATGATGTAATGGTGATGAATTAACGATTCTGACAGGAATATTTGGAATTTTGAAGTGAGAGTTAAAGTGAGAAATATTTAATTTTGATAATGACGATGATGACGACCGATGAGAATTTGAATTTTCTGTAATTCACAGATAAGTGATTGAATGACGATGTAAATAATGTAAATTAATTATTCAATGTTTAGGAACATTTGTTTAACATGTTCTACGTTCAAATTATACCATGCAAACCATAATTTATGTGATATTTAATATGAGTGATTATTATATGTGTATGTTTAGGCAGATAAATAAAGTAATTAAATCCACATTGATGTTAAATTAAAGAGAATTAGGTCTCAGGTTTCACAAATATCAGTGACGAATGACATAGTGCTACAGTGATCCTAAGAACCCAAGAGGACTTTATACATTTTTCTTGTTATGTGGATTAAGATAAATTTGCATTAGAAAGGAGATGGTTCGATTTTTGGACAATGACAATTTAACTTTGCATTCGACCATACTCTTAGGTAGGAATTGTATTTAAAATGTCTGTCTGACTTTCAAAGTAAAATAAATTTGTTTTTATCTTAGTTGTGATCTGATGATGGTGTGATGTTCCTTTTTCTTTCCTTGTCTTGAGTAAGGCTTATCCGGAAAGGAAGTGGTTTTGCTAGGAATTCAGTTGATGGCGCCCATTTATATTTGAATTAATTTTTATTAACTTAAGCCCGTAACGACCCTAGAGATAATTTGTCTCGTGAAACCCACTGCTTTTTCGAGAACTCAGCTGAATTTCCGACACATTCCTTATTTGACTAGAGGTTCATTTAACTCCGCTCTGTCCTGGAACTCCAGGGATGTGATGTTATAGCAGATGGGTCATCGCATCCCCAGGACGAACGGGTACAGAGAGAGAGAGGGAGAATTGGCTTTATCCAACTAGTGGGGCTTTTCGAATTTTTTAATTCTATGGAATCACATCAGATTTAGATTACTGAGAGATTGATCTCAAGTTCATTTAAGTGTGTTACAAAATTTATTAAACTTAGTCAGACAATGTACTTGTGTGCCCAATCCAGTGTTCATGTTAATCGTATTAGTAATATCATGTTAGTTATAAGATATTTTTCCCTATACCCAAGTGAATGCAGGAATTGAGACATTGTGATGTGTTGTTGTCTAACGTCTCTATATAATTCTATATTGAAAATATAATTATGTTGCCGGAAGATTTAGCGAAGGTGTTAGGAGAGTTACAGACGGGTATGTCTGGAATTGCAGAAACTATTTCTAAGATGGAAACGGAAGTTAAAGAACAAATTAATAATTCAGAAGCTAGATTAGAAGCTAAATGTAAAGAGAATGTAAAATCATTACAGGCTAGTAACGAAGGCAATCTAAACGATAGTTTAAAGTCATTAGAGACTAGGCTACAGTCAACTACTGAAGAAAATTTAAAACTATTACAGTCAAATAGCAAAGATGAGTTGAAGTCATTAGAGACTAGGCTACAATCTAGTACTGAAGATAATTTAAAATTATTAGAGACTAGGCTACAGTCAAGTAGTGAAGCTAACTTAAAGGACAATTTTAAGTCATTAGAAGAAAGATTACAGTCAAGGACTGAAAGTCATTTAAAAGCTAGTGAAGCTAACTTTAAGTCGTTGGAAGAGAAATTACAGTCTCGTAGTGAAGAAACTAACACTGAATTAGAAAATAAGTTAACCAGATTAGAGAATAGTTTAACTTTAAAGAATAATGAGATGCTGAAGACTTTACAATTAGACATAATTGCAGTAAACATGAAAGGAGAGGAAAATGTTCAAATATTAAGGAAAAATATTATTGAGTTAGAAAGTAGAGGAGAAGAAAATATTTTTACTTTAAGAACAGACGTTATGACCATACAGAAAGACATTAAGTCAGATGTATCGAAGTTGAGATTCGACATCGATGGTTTAGTGGCAGATGTAGGAAAAATTCAAGATTGGTCTACCGAAGTATCTTTCGAGACTAAGATTAAAGGTCTAGAAACGAATCTAGGTAACGAGATAAAAGATTTAAAAACAGTAATTGGGACCATTAAAGAGGAAGTCTTGGGAGAGGTCAATTCTAATTTAAAGTCATTAGAAATTCAATTGCAGAAGGATATTAGGAAGATAGACGACGATATAGAGGAAAAGGTTAACGAAAACTTAGCTTTGTTTAAAAATAGAGTCGGAGCAATCGTGGAAGAACGGTATAGTGAGGTCGATGCCGAAGCAAAAGAGAAACGTGAAGGGTTAGATGAAAAATTAATCGCAGGTATGGCAAACTTAGAAGCTAGGTTTACGGAAAGCAAAGAAGCGATGAAGATAGATTCAACTCTATTTAGAACAGATGTTGATCTGTTGAAAGAACAAGTCGCGTTAGTAAAGAACACGTGCGAAGGAAAAATCGACAAGTTAAGAAACGATCTAGACGAGAGTAACAAGACGCAGGATGTTACATCGTTAGATGAGTTGAAGACTCAGGTCAAGACCGTTAAGAAATTAGCAGAAGACAGGATGACTAAACTAGAAACCATAGTTAACAGTTTCACCAGTCAGAATGTCACATCAGGGGAAACATTGATAAATCAAACAGCGATAGACCGCAGTATGACGAATCAAGAACCGAGCATGGTAGAAGACCGTCAAATGCAACCGAATGTGACATTCGAAAGGGCTAGTTCAACCCCGCAGGATAATCCAAGTTCGAATAGGAGTACGTTGGGTCCAAGCGAACGATACTCAGGTCCAGTCACTATTATAAGGAACCTGGATGACAAACCGAGAAAGTTTTCGCGAAATACAGGAGTTACACCAGTAGAATTTCTGCGAGATATTCGAGACTACATGGCGGAACACAGGGTAGCCAAAGAAAGAGAGCTAAGGATAGTAGAACGCGCCTTAGATGGATCTGCACTTACGTGGTTTAGAGCGTTCAGAAGCAATTTTGCGAACATGGAGCAATTTGCCATGGCTTTCTTGAGGAGATTCTGGAGTGCCGAGGATCAACTCAACGTAAGAGCGGAGATGTACTCCAAACGCTATTCTACGTCGCATCCGACGCATTACGCCAACTATTTCACGTCACAGCTGGCTAAATTACAGTTCCTTATTCCTCCATTGCCAGAAGAAGAGCTTTTGCAAGCTATAGCGCGACAGTTACCGATAGAGGTACAGCGATCACTGATAGCATCGGGAGCCAATACGCTGGAACATTATGACGATATTTTGCGGCGATTGGATTATACAAGCGCACAGGTTACACCTAGAAGTAACAGAAACGACAACAGAAACACGCAAGAAGTAAATGCGGTAGTCGTGGATAATGCAGCTCAAACGGTCAGAAGGGATTCCTGGGAAAACCGACGGAACGAAGGGAATCGAGGAAACATCCGTAACGCAAGAGGAAATGATCGATATAGAGGACCATATGAAAGGCCATACGATCAAGAAGCGAGAGATAGCCGGTATAGGAATTATAACCAAAATTCCAGGTATCAGGACAGGAATCGGTATAATAACAGATATCGGGGAAGGAATAACTGGGGCCAAGGTCAACAGTATAATGGAAACGACCGACAGGAGGGCCGAAGAAACGATCCTAACGACAGAAGGGACAATCGTGGACATGAGAGGTCGAGACAAGAGGATAGACAGCCTAGTGCACCACTCGAGGAGACAGTGAGAGATGTCAATCGAGCCAGCACGAGTGGCGAAGGAAAAAAAACACGTCAAATTAACACGGAGTCAAGATGTTAATCATTGGAAGTCATCATTATAGAGAGCCAGAAAGAACCATCATGCTGAGTAAGAGAATTGTAGAGCTATCGTGTACATGTAATATATATTGAATGCCTGAGAGTGTATTTTTTTTCTCAATCCTGATAAAAAAAAGGAGATGTACGGGAGAGATGTACCCGATACCTATTTTAGGCTATCGGCTACGCCAGCAGACATTAAGCTGTAGTCGAGGTTTTGGGAAGCAATAAGAAAAGATAGCGCACCGATCGCGTCAAGAAGAAAGCCAAGATGACGTAGGAGGTCAAGAATCAAGGAGGCATTGAAATCTGTGAGAAGATAGAATTATGAATAGAGATGTGAAGCTTTATTGAAATGTATATGGGATTATAACAATTTAAACAACTTAGAAGAGGATATATAACATGCATTATATGTGGAAATAATTTTATGGAAGTAAGTTATTTTATAACAGAACAGCCGAGAGGATTCGGGTTCGAGACTATGTTCATGACGTGGGAGCACAGTGGTGGGGGAATGAGCCACGTGCCGCGCGGAGCAGATAAGCCGGAACACAGCGCTAGCAAGATCAGTTGAGCCCAAGGAGACGGGCAGTTCAGAGCAGCTCTGTAGCACAGCGAGACGGGCATTGAAGGTCACGCAACATACGGAAACCGTCACGGCATAAGTGTAGGCGACAGTTCTTGCATCGCCGAGCAGCGAAGGCCGAGCGGGTCGTTGATCCAGGCGGGCTGGCCGAGAAGGCAATTGTAGACAGCCGGGGTATTTCAAAACCACACTGCTCGTATTTGAAGACTTCATTTCAAGCTTCATTTCGACGCTGTTCAAACACAGACTTTTACGAATAACCTTATAACTATGCTGTTATATAACACATTCAAAGCGACTTTTACTATTCCAAGTAAACTGAATGTTTAGCATAGGCTCTGATGAACATTATATCGTGCATTTATAGGATTTATATCTTATACAGTTTTCATGAGTTACATATTACGGACAGATACAGGGTGTTTCGTAATCTTGAACACTATCAAGTAAAATTTTATTTTACTCAAGTGGGACTTTGCAGTAAGTTGAGATTGGACTTACAATACTCAAACTAAACTTTTAACGGAACAGTGGCGTATATTAGAAGAGGAGTAGGGGGTCCGCTGTTTCCATGAACTTTTCGAGAAGGAGTTGGACGATATCCGCTATGGGTAATCCGAGGTTCAACATGACCGAGTAAACGTGAATAGAGACAAGATAGCACCACAGAGCGATGGATTCGATTCCTGACGAGAGGAGTCCAACAGCTGATTCGCTTGGGATATCGAAGGAAATCGTCATTTCATGGATGAAATGATATTCACGCCGATCTTACGAGAAATTCTTTAGGTAGGGAAAATCGACGATCTTGGAAATTATATTACAACTGATAATGAAAGGTATTGTAAGAGTTCTAACTACCTGATACGATTATTTTCATGAATACTGGGCACACATGTATATTTTTCTAATAGGAGTGATTTGATTATTAAGACATGGTTTGAATTTATATACTTCGAATTTGCTAGAATATGGAGTGACCATATGATATGGCAGGCATCATTATACGAAATTCTCACCGTTGTTTGGCTTTATTAAGCAGATGTTTGGTCTTTTAGACATTTTTCCAGCTAGGATATTTTTCATGAATAGTTATTTTTGTGTAACGAGTATTTCGAACTCGTGATCTGCAATTGATTATCTGAAACTACTTCGTCAGTTCATTGCATACTAGCGAGTGTGTATTATTCATCAGTAGGGATTTTTTCCATTGGATTGTTTGGAGATATTAGGAAGTTATTCACTTTAGTGAATGAACGTCGCTTTTATATGACAACTAGAAACTTGTTGATTCCTTTCTGGTACATTCATTCATCCAGCCTACGAGATGGGGTCCTTCGTATTTATACGATTGTATGGTGGTACTCACCTTACCCATCGTTCAGGGAACTATCATCCAAGTCGACGGGGCGAGGTCCTTCGTATTTATACGATTGTACGGTGGTTACACATCTTACTCGCCATTGAGGGACTCATTTTATCATCCGAATGTACACGAGATGTAAGTGAATTAAACAAGGAACTACTAGTCACATATCAGTCGAAATTTTGTTAAATAAAGTAACGATAAATGTCAACAGGATTGCATTTAGTAATTCTTGTTTGCCAATCCAATATTTTGTTGCTATACTCTTTTGAGAGTAATTTCAATTTAACAGCTGTTACAGCTGATGCTTTGATGATTTTTATAATTGTGTTTGATACCTTTGAGAAGGATTTATAGTAATTGAATCTTGTAAGATTAATCATTAATGGTCATAATTATTTTAAGACAGATCAGTATTGCAGATTTTGATGTGAGAGATTATAGCACATTGGTGTTTTTCTGCGATGTGGATTTATGAAAATTATAAGAGAATTTATGCTATTTGAAAGCAAATCTTAAATTACTGAAGTAATATTTTTCTAATTGTTTAAGGAGTTGTCTAGATGTGATCAGAGTAATTACAGTCATTGGAGATTATGTGCGTTAATAATTTGAAGCCATTTATATATTTTTTGTGGATCATGCAACATGGTTAAGTGGAGTTTGTGATAGGCATTTTGTGGAATTTGCCATGTGATAGTTGCAACGTTGATAATGTATTTTGAGGCAGACATGAGGTCGTCGTACCCAGTCTAGCGTATTTGTTGAGATTCATGCTGTATGTGCTGAATATTTATGGAGTTTTTGGAGTAATTCTTATATTCAAATGTGATATTTGAAATATTGAAGAAATATAATGTCGTTGTGGATAGTTAGATCCAACGTGATGTCGTGGAGACAATAATATTTTTGGCATGATAAATTAAATACGAGATATAACTTGGAAGTAATAAAACTGTAAGACAACGTTCTATAAACCTTATTAAACAATTTGTTAGGAAATTAAACAAATAAATGAAGTTGATAATACAAGATTTTCTGAAAATAATAATTAACGAAGTAATAATCTGAGATTTAAGCATGTTAACGATCTGACCTAACGAAATAAAAATCAGAATGACTAGATGAAATAATAAAATTAAATAACCAGATGATTGGAATTTAAATAAGTTGATAAATTAAATTTTTGAATAAATCAATGAATTAAATAGATGGATGAATTAAAGATTGAATAAATAAACTGATTGAAATAAATTATTAGACGATTGTAATGATGATGAATAACTGAATTAGAAGGTGATAATTAATTAAAGAAGCTGATGATTAATGAATTTTTATGGAATTAAATAAATTTAATTGAGAGATAATTCGAAGGAATTGCAACTTGAATTGAGAATTTAAATGATGTAATGGTGATGAATTAACGATTCTGACAGGAATATTTGGAATTTTGAAGTGAGAGTTAAAGTGAGAAATATTTAATTTTGATAATGACGATGATGACGACCGATGAGAATTTGAATTTTCTGTAATTCACAGATAAGTGATTGAATGACGATGTAAATAATGTAAATTAATTATTCAATGTTTAGGAACATTTGTTTAACATGTTCTACGTTCAAATTATACCATGCAAACCATAATTTATGTGATATTTAATATGAGTGATTATTATATGTGTATGTTTAGGCAGATTAATAAAGTAATTAAATCCACATTGATGTTAAATTAAAGAGAATTAGGTCTCAGGTTTCACAAATGTCAGTGACGAATGACATAGTGCTACAGTGATCCTAAGAACCCAAGAGGACTTTATACATTTTTCTTGTTATGTGGATTAAGATAAATTTGCATTAGAAAGGAGATGGTTCGATTTTTGGACAATGACAATTTAACTTTGCATTCGACCATACTCTTAGGTAGGAATTGTATTTAAAATGTCTGTCTGACTTTCAAAGTAAAATAAATTTGTTTTTATCTTAGTTGTGATCTGATGATGGTGTGATGTTCCTTTTTCTTTCCTTGTCTTGAGTAAGGCTTATCCGGAAAGGAAGTGGTTTTGCTAGGAATTCAGTTGATGGCGCCCATTTATATTTGAATTAATTTTTATTAACTTAAGCCCGTAACGACCCTAGAGATACTTTGTCTCGTGAAACCCACTGCTTTTTCGAGAACTCAGCTGAATTTCCGACACATTCCTTATTTGACTAGAGGTTCATTTAACTCCGCTCTGTCCTGGAACTCCAGGGATGTGATGTTATAGCAGATGGGTCATCGCATCCCCAGGACGAACGGGTACAAGCCTAAGACCTTAAATTATTCATCAAATTAATAATGTTATAAATTATTTTATTGAATTATGATATGTTTTCAAAACATATGCTTTCATAAAGCTTTAAAACTAATTTACTAATTTATCATCCTACTTATGTTAATTGCCACTATCAACAAACAATATTTCAGTTTGATTGCTGTAATAGATTCGTAGATATTGAGAACCGACTAAATATTGCGGATGGTCACCATGTTGGATTTTTATATAATTATGTAGGTCTTGGAGTTATGTACTGTTAGATGAAAATTATTGTGTACGTGTAGTATTCAAACTTCAATCACATGATTAGGACACAAGAAGTAGACACGAGATTTTAAAATTTCGCACAGCTGCCATCTTGTGGTTATGGAAACAATTGAAATAAATTAGATGCCAGGGGATTAACACTTCTATAAGCATTTACTGTACCAAGTTTCACTGCACTCGGATGGTTAAATTGCGAGAAACGTCCATTTAAATATTTATAATTCGCGTTGCCGCCATGTTGGATTTGTGATCTTCAGGTTATTGAAAGTCCCATAGGTGAACTTATGTTTATAGCCTCTATGAACATAAAATATTTCAGTTAAATTGCTTTAATAGGATCGTAGATATTGAGAACCGTCTAAATATTTTGGATGGTCGCCATGTTGGATTGTTATTTGTATAGGCCATAGAGTTATGTACCATTAAACGAAAATTATTGCGTAGCTTCATTATTCAAACTTTCACTTCGATCACATGTTTACGACACAAGAAATAACAACTTAATTTTAGAATTCGCAGAGTCACCGTATTGAGGTTATGTAAACAATTGAACTAAATTAGATACCAGTCCATTACAATGTGTATAAACATTTGCTGTACCATGTTTAATTGCGTTTGGATCATTAAATCATGAGAAAGGTATATTTAAAATTTTCAAATTCGCTTGGCCGCCATGTTCGTTTTGCAGTTCAAAGGTTTTTGAAAGCGTCATAGATGAACTTCTAGTAGTGCCCTTTATCTCCGTACAAAATCTCATGGTGATATCAGTAATAGTTTCAGAGATATACAATGCCGGTGAAGTATTTGGCACAGCCGCCATCTTGAGTTCATGTAAACAATTGAACGAAGTTAGATGTCGGTGCATTACAATGTGTATAACCATATACTGTACCAAGTTTCATTGCGTTTGATTGGTTAAATCGCGAGAAACGTCTATTTAAATGTCGCAACTTCGCTTGGCCGCCATGTTGGTTTTGTAGTTACCAGGTTTTCGAAAGTTACATAGGTGAACTTTTAGTGGCTCCCTTTATCACCGTACAAAATTTCAGAGTGATATCTGTAATAATTTCGGAGATATTGAATGCTGGTAAAATATTCCGCACATATTGGTGAGACGTAAAAAAATGGAAAAATAAAAATTAAATATATGAAAGATAATGATAAAAAAATATTATAACAAATTTAAAAAATTGGCAGTTGAAAACTAAGAAATGGCAAATAGAATATAAAAAATGAATTAAAAAATAAAAATCAGTTTTGAAAATAAATCTTCTGTTTCTTTAGCGTTTGTACCACCTTGTGGCAGGGTCCGCTATGGAATTGGAAATAAATAAAAGAACAGCTTTTAAGGTCAACAAAAAAAATTTGGACGCAGTTATCGCTTTTAGAAGTGTGAATGGACTATCTTTTCTAACTATAAAATCTCTCAATAAGAGATACACGCTAATCAACGCCCATGCTCCCATAAATAAGGATAATAAAACGAATCCAGAGAAAGTTGATGAATTTTGGGACGAGTTAGAAGCCAAAATTCTCAAAATTCCTTCTAATCATGAAAAAATTTTACTTGGAGATTTCAGTGCTCAGCTTGGATCTGAGAGAAAATTTTCTGATATAATAGGTAAATATCCCGCTCACAATAGAACCAACAGGAATGGTGAGAGATTGGTTAAACTCTGTGAACATCTAAACTTAAAGATTATGTCCACACATTTTAAAGCAAAACCAAGTAAAAGGAAAACCTGGGGCTCCCCAAATGCGTTGCTGGGTGAGTTCCAACTAGATCATGTAGCTATCTCTCGAAAGTGTTACAAAGAAATCCAAAATGTTAAGGTCAGAAAATCCATTAATGTAACTTCAGATCATTACCTTTCTCAAATCAAGATGAATTTCATACCTTTTACCCGCAAACAAAATACAACTAGAATTAAATTCCAAAAATTAATAGAGAGGTTCTTACAAATGAAAAAAGGATAACATATCAAGGAAAACTTAAAATATCAACCAATTGGAATGATGTTACTAATAACCTTCTTGAACCAGCTCAGGAAATTGCACCGATGAACTTTTATAGGAAACATGCTAGGTGGAATGAACAATGTGAAAGAGTGATCAAAGAAAGACATTGTGCTTGGCACAAGTGGAACGGGAACAAGACTCCAGAAAATTTAGAGGAAGTACAAAGCTTAAGGAAAATGGCCCACCAGACTTTAAGAACGATTCGAAGAATATATATGAAGGACCAAATAATGGAAATGGACGACAATTTTAAGAAAAATGACACACGATTATTTTATAGAGTATTTAAGAATGAAATCACTGGATATTCAGCGCCGAGTTTAAATTTCAAAAGGGAAGATGGTACGCTAGCATTAAACAACAAGGAGAATTGTGATATCTTGGCTGCGTATTTTGAGAAGTTGCTAAATTGTCCAAAACCGACAGACAAGTTGAGTTTCAAATTTACAACACAAAATTCTGACTCCACGCCACCAGATGTAAACGAAGTTAAAAGGTATTATCAACTCACTTAAAAACAATAAAGCCCTAGGCGAGGATGGAATAACTGCAGAAATGAGGAAGCTTGTACATGATGAATTTTTAATAGCGACGACAAATCTATTTCAGAAAATTTGGATTGAGGAAGCAATTACAGAAGACTGGTTAATCGCCTTAATTAATCCACTACACAAAAAAGGCTCAAAAATTGATGTCAATAGTTATAGGGGGATCTCATTGTTGTCTGTCACATATAAGATATTTGCCAAATTACTTCTAAACAGACTTGAACAACAGATCGAACCACAGCTTGGCGAGTTCCAAGGTGGTTTCAGAAGGAATAGATCGTGTGCAGAACAAATTCTTAGTTTAAAATTGATATTAAAATATTACAACAACAGGCCAAAGAATATCTTTATCTCATTCGTTGATTTTCAGAAAGTGTATGATTCAGTGGATAGGGATACTGTTTTTGACACATTGAAGGAATACGAAGTTGATCAAAAAACCATAAATTTAATAAAACTTACATTAACTAATACGATTTCCAGAGTCAAATTTTTAAATGAAGTTAGCGAGCCCTTAGAGGTGAAAACTGGGCTAAGACAAGGGGACAGTCTATCACCACTGCTTTTCAATTTGGTCTTGGATAAAGTCATGAGGACGTTTTGGGAGAAGAACGATTCAAGTGCTAAAATTGGTACAAAGAATCAGAACCTGAAAGTCAAAGGTTTAGCATTTGCTGACGAAGTAGCGTTGTTTGCTGAATCAGAACAAGAAACTATTAACCAAATTGATCAGTTAAAAGAAACGGCGGAAAAAGCGGGCTTACAGATTTCGTTGGTAAAAACAGAGATGATGACAAGTGATCAGAAATACACAAAGAAAATGATAAAAACAAATTATGGGAGCATCAGGGTCACTGACCGATTTAAATATCTTGGAGAAATAATTAGTAGCAATGGGACGGGTAAATTGGCAATGGAGAACAAAAAAGGGAAATTGGAATGATTAAATTTTTGCACAAAAAATATATACAATAAAAAGAACCTGTCTATCAATGCAAAATTACGACATTTTAATACAGTTGTTAGACCAGTCATCTTGTACGGCATGGAAACTACAAATATTACCGGAATGGAGAATTTGCTCAAGATAGAAAGAAGAATTTTAAGAAGGATTTATGGTCCTAGGAAATCACAGGAAGGTTATAGACTGAAATCCAATGCAGAAATTTATAGTAAAATCGATAACCTTGAAGTGATGATCAGAAAACGGCGACTTCAGTTCTGCGGACATATGGTCCGCATGGATTGCTCAAGGTTAAACAAACACATTTTTGATAAAATCTGGAACTATAAAGCGGAAGGAGGCTATGTAAAACAAATGAAAGAAGAACTTCAAAAATTCAAAATTACTGAAGAAGATTGTCTAAATCGAATAAAGTACAGAAAAATATGATTGGCCTCAAAATTCTTGTCGGGGAGAAGAAGAATCTCAACAGAGGAGAATGGACTGCTGAAAGAAGAGCTGCGCAGTCGACCAGGATAAAAGACTTCTGGAAGAGAAAGAAGGAAACTAGACCAATAAAGAAGTGATATTTGCGTGGTCCTTGTTGGCCTGTCCGCGGTGTATATATATATTCAACTAGCTGACCCGGCAGACGTTGTCCTGCCAATCAAAGAAAGTGTTGTAACTTTGTTTTTTGAAGTGCTTTTGGATAGACAATATTTTTCTCAATTTCTGTTAACTGTCTCTAAACTATCGTGAAATGAATTAACTAATCTAGAAACATTTGTGGGAGCGTGCACAACACTCCAAAATGTCATCGCAATCGGATAAATGGCATATAACGCATACGAGATTTTGTTTAAATGATTCGTGTGCTGTCACTCATTTGTTGAATCTACTCGTGCTCTAACAACAGTGAAATGGATTTACTAAGTTAGAAAGCTTCACGTAAGTGTACACAACAACTCATCAAAGTTTCATCGCAATTGATGATTAGTTATGAACGCATACGGGATTTTGTTGGAACGCTTCGCGCGTCGTCACTCATTTGTTACATCTACTCGTGCGCTACCAATATTGAAAAATGGATTTACCGAGTTGAACACCTTCCCTGGCGTGCACACAACAACTCATCAAGTTTTCATCGGAATCGGATTATGACATATGCACGCATACGGGATTTTCTTTAAACGATTCGCGTGCCGTCACACATTTGTTAAATCTACCCATGCGCTACCTGTTGTAAAATAGATTTACTGAGCCTGAAACCTTCCGTAGGGTGTACACAACATCTCACCCAAATTTCATCGTAATCGGATAAATGGTATATGAACGCATACGGTACTATGTTGAAATAATTCGCGTGCCGTCACTCATTTGTTGAATCTACTCGTGCGCTACCTAGTGTAAAATGGATTTATTAAGCCAGAAACCTTCCATAGTGTGTACACAATATTTCAATCAAGTTTCATCGTAATCGGACGAATGGTATTTGAACGCATACGGGACCTTATTGAAACGCTTCGCGCGTCGTCGCTCATTTGTTGAATCTACTCGAGCGCAACCTCCTGTGAAATGGATTTACTAAGTTAGAAACCCTCACGTAAGTGTACACAACATCTCACCCAAGTTTCATTGCAATCGGATGAGCGGTATAAGAACGCATACGGGACTTTGTTTAAACGTTCGCGCGTCGTCGCTCATTTGTTGAATCTACTCGTGCGCTACCTATTTTAAAATAGATTTACGAATCCAGAAGCCTCCCCTGGAGTGCACACGACATCTCACCCAAGTTTCATCGCTATCGGACGAATGGTATTTGAACGCATACGGGACCTTGTTGAAACGTTTCGCACGTCGTCGCTCATTTGTTGAATCTACTCGTGCGCAACCTCCTGTGAAATTGATTTACTAAGTTAGGAACCTTCGTTAAGTGTACACAACAACTCAGCAAAGTTTCATCTCGATCGATGAATGGTATATAAACTTATACGGGATTTTGTTGATACGCTTCGTACGTCGTCATTCATTTGTTGAATCTAGTCGTGTGCTACCTATTGTAAAATTGATTTACTAAGCCAGAAGCCTTCCCTGGAGTGAACACAATGTACCACTCAAGTTTCATCGCAATCGGACGAATGGTATTTGAACGCATACGGGACCTTGTTGAAACGCTTCGCGCGTCGTCACTCATTTGTTGAATCTACTTGTGCGCTACCTACTGTAAAATGAATTTACTAAACCAGACGCCTTCCCTGGAGTGTACACAACATCTCACCAAAGTTTCATCGATATCGGACGAATGGTATTTGAAAGCATACGGGACCTTTTTGAAACGCTTAGTGCGTCGTCGCTCATTTGTTGAATCTAGTCGTGCGCTATCTATTATAAAATGGATTTACTAAGCCAAACACCTTCCCTGGAGTGTACTCAACATCTCACCCAAGTTTCATCGCAATCGGATGAATGGTATATGAACGCATACGGGACTTTGAAACGCTCTAAAGTGCAGAGACAATCAGTAGAATTTGACATCACTGCCACCTTTGGTATAAAACACAACTTTCCGCCACGGGCGGAGTGTATGTTATGGCGGTAGTTGCACACGTTGCTTCCAGGTGGCTCTAACGTGCAGAGACAAACTGTCCAAAGACATCAGCTTTCACCAAGGTCAAGTTTGGTGGTTTTCATGACGACTGTTTTTGACTTTATATTATGGTTCTAAAATTGTGTGTAAATTGTGTTAATTCCACCTACCGGGTCAGATTGTGAATCTAAACCATACAAGGACCCACCCTAATATACATACCATATTCCATCAAAATCGGTTCAGTCGTTTAGGAGGAATTCAGTCACATACACACGTGTCTAAGAATTATATATATAAAGATAATAAAAGTCAGAAAAAGATAAAGAAATATAAAAATACATTGAAATAAATAAAAATTCATAATTAAGCATGAAAAATAAAACATACAACATAATAATAGATGTATATTAAAAATTAAAAATAAAACATAAAATTCAAAATTAAAGTAAAAATTTAAAAAAATCGAAAATAGGAGATCAAAAAATTAAAAAATAGAAAAAACAAGAAAAAATTAAAATAAAAGTAATAAATAAACAAGATGTTCAGTAAAGAACATATAGCCTACTTTCTCCTAAATGCATGGGTATTGTTATAACTCTTTGTCCTTTTCAAGGAGTATGATTGAATGTTGGTTGTAGTAGCTTGTTGAAATACAACGAGCTATAGGGATATTAAACATGAATATGAGGTGCCCTTTGCTAGTGCTACCTCTGTACCAAATTTCGTTCAATTCGGTTTCACCGTGTTTGAATTGATAGGGGGAATCGATTTGCACACATACTTGGACACCATCTGCCAACTATTGGGCTGATGTTCTTGCAGTTTGGTCAGAATATGTTTCCCACATAAAGATAAGGTGTTGCAAAATGTGGTAGAGACTAGATTATTAGGTTGGTCGTAATTACATTTTAGCTTTTAACATTTGGGTGGCCGCGATTACGTTTCCGTCAAGATAGCAGTGATATAAAACATGACACTGAGGTGCCCTTTACTAGTGCTACCTCTGTACCAAATTTCGTTCATTCGGATCCACCGTGTTTGAATTAATAGGGGGAATCAATGATAATGTTATTGGTTTTACGCCCCTTTTAACTACACTGGCTTTTAGAGACGCCGGGGTGCCGGAATTTTGCCCCAAAGGGGATCTTTAACGTGCCAGTAAATGTACTGACATGGCTCCCTCGCGTTTGCGCACCCTCAAATGCCAGCTGACTGCGCCAGGTTTCGAACCTGCAACCATGGGCTCAGCAAGCGAGAACGTTACCCCTGAGCCACGCAGCCAGACGATAGGGGGAATCAATTTTAACATAAAGATGGCCGCCATCCGCAAACTATTAGGCTAATGACCTATTAGATTGGTCAACGGATGCTCCCTCCATAAAGGTATGTTGTTGCAAAGTTTGGTAGAGATCGGATGGTTATGTCAGTCGTAATTTGATTTAAGCTTTAAACATTTGTATGGCGGCCATTACGTTTCTGTCAATATGGCGGCGATATTAATCATGACACTGAGATGCCCTTTGCTAGTGCTATCTCTGTACCAAATTTCGTTCCATTCGGTTTCACCGTGTTTGAATTAATAGGGGGAATCGATTCTGACTCAAAGATGGCCGCCATCCGCAAACTATTGGGCGAATGACCTATTAGATTGGTCAAAGGATGCTCCCTCCATGAAGGTATGTAGTTGCAAAATTTGGTAGAGATCGGATGATTAGGTTAATCGTAATTTGATTTAAGCTTTGAACATTCGTGTGGCCGCCATTACGTTTCAGTCGAGATGGCAGCGATATAAAACATGACACTGAGGTGCCCTTTGCTAGTGCTACCTCTGTACCAAATTTCGTTCCATTCGGTTCCACCGTGTTCGAATTAATAGGGGGAATCGATTTTCACACAAAGATGGCTGCTATCCGCAAACTATTACCCTGATGACCTATTGGTTTGGTCAAAGGATGCTCCCTCCATAAAGGTATGTAGTTGCAAAATTTGGTAGAAATTGGATGATTAGGTTAGTCGTAATTTGATTTAAGCTTTGAACATTCGTGTGGCCGCCATTACGTTTCAGTCAAGATGGCGGCGGTATAAAAAATGACACTGAGGTGCCCTTTGCTAGTGCTACCTCTGTACCAAATTTCGTTCCATTCTGTTCCACCGTGTTCGAATTAATAGGGGGAATCAATTTTGACATAAAGATGGCCGCCATCCGCAAACTATTAGGCTAATAACCTATTAGATTGGTCAAAGGATGCTCCCTCCATAAAGGTATGTTGTTGCAAAGTTTGGTAGAGATCGGATGGTTATGTTAGTCGTAATTTAACTTAAGCTTTGAACATTTGTGTGGCCACCATTACGTTTCCGTCAAGATGGCGGTGATATTAAACATTTCACTGAGGTGCCTTTTGTTAGTACTACCTCTGTACCAAATTTCGTTCCATTCGGTTGCACCGTGTTCGAATTAATAGGGGGAATCGATTTTCACACAATGATGGCCGCCATCCGCAAACTATTACGCTGATGACCTATTAGTTTGGTCAAGGGATGCTCCCCCCATAACGGTATGTTGTTGCAAAATTTGGTAGAGATCGGATGATTAGGTTAGTCGTAATTTGATTTAAGCTTTGAACATTTGTGTGGCCGCCATTACGTTTCCGTCAAGATGGCGGCGATATAAAACATGACACTGAGGTGTCGTTTGCTAGTGCTACCTTTGTACCAAATTTCGTTCAATTCGCATTCACCGTGTTCGAATTGATAGGGGGGACAGACATTCAGAGTACACACACTCACACACAGACACACACACACACAGATTCACACACACACATACACACACACACGCAGACTCTCACACACACACATACACACACACAGACAGACACACTTTTTTCGCCCTGTGTTGATCTCATAAGTCTACTTTCATTTTTTGCAAAAATCGAAAGTAGGCTAAAAATTAAGTAGAAAAATTGAAAGAAAATAATATCGTGTACTCCCGATGCCTTTTCAAATTTTCAGGTGATCATATTGTACGTCCTGGGAGCATTTTCTAGCTTGCATTGCACTGTAGTCTAATAGAGACGGATATAATTTAATTTCAGTCATTTTAGGAATGCTTTTCAGTTGCTTTCCTTCTTTTACATCAAGCAAATGTCGAGATGGTACCTCATTGCCAAGGTCACCATTTCCCCAATCATTGCTCCAATTGAAATTTCACACACTTAGGACTGATGATATCGATATCCACATCGAAACAATACTATTAGAGAACGGTAACGGTATCCTCTGAACAGAAGTGACTTGGAACTGCATTATCATACTGTATATGTAAAGATTTTACTGCAGTTCACAATACCTTTATGCGACATGTGCCTATTAATATATTTTTACTGATATGTCTTCCTTATTTATTTGCACCACTACAAAATATAGCAACATGCCCTGTCCCACTTGGCTTACTTCACGAAAGTTTCCTGAAGTTCCTGTTTCCGCCGGAAAGTGGCGGACATTCGTGAGCTCAATGAAGGCAGGCTATTTGTTATGGGTAGCTACTTGATGCAGCATCAGAAGTATTGCTTCAGAATGCTCCCACAGTACGTGGCACGAAGGATAGAAAGCAGATATCAAGTTTCACAGCTAACGTACGGTGACAGTTACATTGAACAACGATTGTTAATGCCAGTAGATTAAACAAGTTTCATTGCGCTCGGATGATTAAAACCTGTAAGAAATCTATTTAAATATTTTAAATTCGCTTCGTCGCCATGTTGGTTTTGTACATAACATGTCTTACGAAGTCTTATAGGTACACTTACATTAATTTTCTTCATCACCACACTAAATGACAAGTTGATATCAGTAACAACCTTCGGAGATATAGAATGCCGGTTAAATATTTCACGCGGTCACCGTGTTGCATTGGTTCAATGTATAAAACTTTGAAATGCATGGTCGAGGTCGGACGAGGTAGTAGTTTTCTATGTCCGTATCGAGTTTCATTGAAGTCACTCTGGTTGGTTGGTTGATTCCTTACTTTAGGGGCTGCGACAACGCGGTCATTTAGCTCCGTGTTCTTTGGGTGTGTGTAGAATCTTTCTGATAACCGGTGTTAATTGTGATGACTGTATTAGTTTGTATTATCTGTTTTCAATTCAAGTAAGGACTGCTGACATTGAATTTTTTCAAGTAGTTCCTGCCACCGTCAGCGACTACTAGTACAGAACTTGGTTACCAGATGCCACCGCAGTAGGCTCCTGGTGCCGAATGTCGGAACCTAAGAGCGTTTGTCAAATGTTTAACATATAATTTAGCTTCACACAGGTGTAATTATTGGAAGCTTCTTTAACATGCCATAAATCTATGACATGGGACCACCGGCTTTACTTCCCCTCCGAAGGAAGGCATACTAAAGGATTGTAACGCTCTTAAATGATCCGACGGCTTAAGTCGGGTTTGAACCCGCGATCTTGGGCACAGAAGCTCAGCATGTTACCAACTATGCCACCAAAGCTGCTCTAGTTGTTTATATTTTATTAGTGTCCTCACACACATATATACACATGCACGGGCAAAAGGTTATCCCAAAAGCATGTATGGTGCATGCTGAAAATGAGCAACAATATGTTTATAAAAAGGGAACAGAAAAGTAACGATGCGTTACTTCATTCATTGAATATGTAACGCAGTTAAAATTCACACAAAGTAACAGCAACTTCGTTACTGTTTGTGCTGAGTAACGGTGACTGTAAGTTCGTTACTATGTATGGTAAATAACGGTAACTTCATTACTCATGAAAAGTAGCTTGTTCAACTCTGGGTATACATGAGTGTTGACCGACCATGAGTTATCAATTAATAGGTATGTAATTTTAATCACCTTCTGTATAATTCCTTCACGGAGTTGCTGTATTCATTAACAGAAGTGTATATCATCGCATGGGCCAGATAACGATGGGCATGCAGACAGGGTTGCCAGACGTTCCATTTTACCCGGAGCAATTCCGTTTTTTGCTTGTTTTGTTCCGCGCTCCGTTTTAATCTTTAACGGAACCCCAAATAATTTTTGGTTAATTTGATAATATATTGAAATTCGCAACAAATTTCAAATATCCCGCTTCTGAATTGATTGTAATATCTAACTTGTTTTCTGGTGATACAGGTGCAAGTTTGAAAGAGAAGATAATTTCTATGTCTGTGTCAGATAGTTGGGTACATATTATAGATTTATTAGGGGCAACAAAATTGAGGAATATCTTAGACCCTTTTGAAGTTAATACTCAGCATTTTCCTCTCCAATGAAGAGAGTATTTTCTGTCAGGAATATCAAACGGAGAGATGATAGCAACAGAAGCTCCATTAGTTTGATAAGACGAGAATTGTTCACATATTACAATTATGACGGAAATTGTAGTGAATTTTATCAGAACGTACTTGCAAATAAAAAATCCTTGCAAAGGGTCGTTCAAATGAAAAGTATTTGCAAGTTGCTGATGTCATAGGCCTATATGATATGTCAGCATTATCTAGTTTTAGTTTTGTGTATTTGATTATGTAATGCTTATTTAATACATATGTGTATTATTTAGTACAACATTTATCAACCTTAATTTAAAAAATAACATGTTTTGGAACGTGTGTTCCGTTTTTCCATTCCTGTAATCTGGCAATCTGCAGATCATGCACAGCAGGAGCGTTCCCCCATCTTTAAAGCTGCAATTATTCTTGCAGATTGAACCCTTTTACATGAGCACTTATTGTAAGAGGGTAGATTAATAAGATATTGTGTTATATAGGTAGGAAGGAGAACGCTGGCACATTAAACGCGCTAGATGTTACGGCGGAAGTTGAGAAAGGAGAGTAAGTAAGGAAGTAGGGCTCACTCCTTGGGGAGCCAGTTAGAGCCAAGTGACTAAAGTAAATCCCTGGAGTGGTTCCGGAAGAAGCGCACACACCACGGAGCGATCACAGCTGTGCATTGACAGGAAACAGACCGGAGAAAGGACACCAGAACCCAAAGAAAGAACAAGATGTTCAGTAAAGAACATACGAGAGCCTACTTTCTCCTAAATGTATGGGTATAGTTATAAATCTTTGTCTTTATCAAGGAGTATAATAGACAGTTCTCAAGAGATAAAAGATACAGTCAGTCTGAGAGACTAGACTTTATATCATTTCAAATGACGCATGCTACAAATGCTATGTTAGAAAGGCTCAGGAGGGCTTCTCGCTTCACTCGAAGCCCCAGGACTCTTTAAACAGGCTCCATTACAGCACGAGACTTAGCTTTAGTAGATATAATAGCACTATTACTGTCAACAGACTCCATTATTAACACACTTTACGTAAACTGTAAGTAAGCAAGTTTAACGAACGAAGCCGCAAGTACAGAGATAGCAAGAATCACGCGAACGCTTCATGATCAACTAGTTGCAAGTCATTCAGGATCACGCAGCTAGCGCGTAGGCTTCCCGCGTGGGGAACGGGGAGCGGGAGGTGAACTCTGCTGCATGACGTCACGCACTCGCTTCCCGCGCGGGGAACGGGGAGCGGGAGGTGCACTGTGCTGCATGACGTCATACACGCCGTGACCGTAACGCATAACGTTAGACACAAGCATAACGACGAAGTCGACTAGATCATTTGAAATGTTAAAATGTCGCATTGAAAAGGCGGGGAGTGTTTTCTACTCAATGAGCTCAATTTTCAAATCCACGATCTTACCATCAACACCAAACTACGGCTCCTCAGGTGCTATGTGTTCTCAGTTCTCTTGCATGGTATAGAAACATTGACCCTTATAAAGGCTACCACTTGAAGCCTTTGAACTATGGCTTTACAGAAGAATACTGAGAATATTGTATGGGCTCTTTGTGTGCCCATACGGGGTTGTGTTAGGGGATGTGTTGATTAAAATGGTGTTAAGGGAAGTTTGGGTAAGTGTTCAGTGTGCGGTGTGGAGATGAGCTGTCTAGGGGCGTAGACTGGTCTCGAGGAAGGGCTTCCAGGTGTTCTGTATGACTGGATAGCTCGGGGGTGTGGTAGCTGTAAAGGGGTTGCTTAACAAATAACAGTCTGAGGCAACACGGTGCTCCTCAGCATACAGATACTGCGTGTACAGGCTAGCGAAGACTGGAACAAATTAGCTGAGGCGTACTCTGCGGCGATGCGTCAAGTGATTGCTCAGCTGATACCTCTAAACAATTAATACTAGAGTACCCTACTGGGGTAAGGTTTAGTGGGCAGGAGCTTATCAAGATGATCAAATAAGTCGAAAGACCAGTGAAGTAGAGACTAGATTTAATGAGTACTTCTATAAATGAAGTACGGTTACTGTTCAAAGCAGCTCCAGTGCTAATGAATCTACTGTTTAGCAATACAAAGACAATGTGTAAGACAAAGGGTAGAGTGTTAATGGTGTAGGGATGTTATGGAAAAGACGCTCGCAGATACACTTACCAAGATGGCAGCCGACGTGACGTTACCCTTCAGAGGTTTCACAATACATGGACCCCGAGCTGTGGGTGCCTGGCGGTTTTATAGTTGTAGTGTGCAGTGTGTGCAGAATGGACACATTCCGACCTGGTCGGTACTCATGCAGGGTTCATGGTGTTTCATTGGGAAGTTCACCTGAGTTCACTGGGGTTAAGGTAGTTCATGTGAGATGTACAATGTGTTGGAAAGTGTGTAGGTATTTGGGGACGAAAGGTATGATGTATGGGGTGGTGGCTGCATCCACCCCTGGGGATGTAAATTATAGGGCGAGAGGTGTGTATCCCCTACGGATACAACAATATCATGGATTCATAACGTTTCTAATGAGGAATAAGTTGAAAAAAGACCAGAACTGATCAACATCATTAATTGTCGTAAACTACACTATCTTGGTCACATTATGAGGAATCAAAAAAGGTATGAACTGCTTCAACTTATACTACAAGGAAAAATAGAAGGAAAGAGATCGCTCGGCAGAAGGAGAATTTCCTGGCTCGACAACCTTAGAACCTGGTTCAACAAAAGTTCTGAAGAATTGTTCCGAATTGCCACAGATAAAGCTAGAATAACCATGCTGATCGCCAGCGTCCGAAACGGACAGGCACGCAAAGAAGAAGAAGAAAATAATAGAATCATTTCTAGGTTGAAGACCTATGATACTATTTACCTCTACCAAATACCAGAGCCTCGGAAAAACTACTAACATCATTGAAGAAATGAAGAGAAGACATACCTCAAGAATTTTATGGAACCGGAGACAGTGGGCATCATCCAACATTGAGTTGAGGCATGTGTTTACACGTCTGGCTGACAATGGTTTTCACCACCTTAAATTAAAAAATCTTTTCATGACCCTACAGTGACATGTGTATGCCAACTACGTGGACAAGCATGTGAACGCTACCACTTAGACCTCTGTAGTAAAAGAAAACAATCAAACAAAGACTATGCAATATTCAAATCACCGGAGCGCAATTTTAGTGTACATGTTCATTATTTATTTTCGATTGCTATATGGCTACATTAAAAGTATTAATTAATATCCTGAACTAGCACCAACAGATAGAGTACTGGTACTATGTTGTATCGTTTTGTTCTTTAGCTTATAGCCTATAACATTTTCAAAGAACACACAATAGGCTATTACAAAAGCTTTATAATAAAAATGTATCGTATTATCAACTTGTCATTCTTCAAATTCGATGCATATAGAATGCCAACGGAAGGCCAACCAATGGAATCCCAAATCGAACAGTCATTACATATGGCGGAAAAGTTTCGCATAAGATAATCTAATAGGGCGAGTACATTCAAGCGGCCATTAGAGAATACTCTTCAATTACAGCTGTTCCAACGTCCAGAACGGTGCGCAGCTCACATCCAGTGGGCCATGTTTGTCACCCTCATAGTTCATCTGGTTGCTGTTATGTGTGTTTTTCGTGCAGATCCGGTGGCGAATGCTGTTTTAATTACATATATATTTTCCATTCTAATATGCACAATATAATGCTTAATTTCATAATGTCTCAGTAATTACAAAACAATAAATATAAACAAATTCAAGCAAAAAAAAAAACAAGTCAGATTGGTTTTGAATCCCGACCAAACGGTCAAATCTTACGCTTTACCTGAGAGCCAGCACGTCCAACGAAATTCATCTTTATCAATTGACTTACATACAACGTCTTTGCAAATAACGATTTCTTCAGTGGTGTAAAGTGTTATTATAAAGCATTTCATGCAATGTTTATATTATTTCTATCATTGGGCTATATTGCATGCAATACTCAAAGTTGTGAAATATAGGTTAGGCACAAGATATCAGCTGCCATCTTGTCTTGTAACCGAGACGGCTCAGCTTTTCGAAGTCTCTGCTACCGTGTAATATTATAATGCGAACTTTAAATACCGAACTGGCCACGTACTTTAGGACAGTTTCAACCATTTTCGGTTCGATAATCGAAACTGGTGGTTTCTAAGCTATGAATTATATTGCGTGCACAATTCACACGGCCGCTATTTTGAAATGGTCCTGCTGATGTTCTTGTAGTTTGGGCGCAAGACGCATCCCATATAAAAGATATGTTGTTACCAAATGTGTTAGAGATCGGATGATTAGTTTAGTCATAATTTGATTTTACGTGTTGAACGTTTGAGTGGCCACCATTCAGTTTTGGTCAAGATGGCGGCGATATAAAATATGACACTGAGGTGCCCTTTGCTAGTGCTACCTCTGTACCAACTGACAACTTTTGGCCCGTGTACATCTCATAGGTCCACTTTCATTCTTTGCAAATATCGAAAGTAGGCTAACAAGAAATAAGTACGAGAATTGTTGAACATAGCTCCTGGTTCAATGTTCCAATATCATCTAGCGTAAGATGTGGATAAGCGCTTGTTTAATCTTCGAGAACTCTATGAAATTTCAGTATAACAAGAAACCTGTATAATACGACCGTAACCTCTCACCACTACTGTTTATTTTATATAAGGACCAATTGCCGAAGATCATAAACTGGCTGCGGGGGATTCAATTAGGTGGAAAACCGGTAAGCAGTCTGGTCCATGGTGAGGACCTGGTTGTAATGACGTCCTTAATCCATTATCGCAATTAATCCAATAACAATTTGACGTTATCTGCAATGTTCCGTCCAAGTTTCATTATAAATTATATTTTAAATACAAGGGTTGCTTTTTTAGTTTTGGCAACGATGCTGCTGCTTTATGTGTTGGACTCTGCCATTATTACCAAAAGTAGCTAACCTGCATCCCCTCCCTTAGAGCACATGACCTCGTACGTCCCCTCTCCCATTCGTATGCAGTAGTGCCTGTTTGATGAGTAGTTGTGGGCAAGCGCTCGCGCAAGACGGTCGCAATGTTTTCGAAGCAGGAGCAGAGAACGAGGATAGAAATTCAGTGAGCTAGGGGTCGCACTGCTCGAGAGTGCCACCATGGACTCCAAGAGGCGTGCAGAGCATCTGTTTTACCTTACAGAACGGTAGCAAGATGGGTTGCAGCCTTTCGAGATGGGCGCGAACGTGTGGAGGACATGCCTTGATGTGGTCACCCACCAGTAAGTGATGAAAATGTACAGATTGTGTCCGCGTTAGTGGAGGCGGATCGGAACGTAACACTTCGTGAATTAGCGCAAAATACAGAAGTGGCGAATTCGACTGTCCTCCACATCCTGAAGGACTGTCTCAAAATGCAGACATGCAGAAATGGCTGCGATATGACGCTTCTCGTACGCACTTGTAGCGATATGAGTGCGAAGGAGAGGACTTCTTACGGCGTATCATAACCATTGACGAGACGTGGGCCAAATCTTATGAGCCACAGTTGGAACGCTAATCGAATGAGTGGTGGCACCACGGATCACCACGGAAACAAACAGTTCGACAAACCCCCACCAATGTGAAGGTAATGTTGATTCTTGGCTATGATTGGGATGGTGTGATCATAAAACATACCGTTCCCCCAGGGCAAACCGTTAATGAAAATGAAAATCCACAGCCTGCTTCCAGTCTCCGACCGGGTCAGGAATGGAATGAATGAAGCCCCCATCTAGCGGCGAGGATATGAAATGTGCCGGCTGCCGAAGCCTGTCGCACTCCTCTGGGGCAATGATTAAATGAATGACAGATGAAATGAAATGACAGTGGAGAGTGTTGCTGGAATGATATTGTGACAGGGAAAACCGGAGTACCCGGGGAAAAACCTGTCTGCCTCCGTTTTGTCCAGCACAGATCTCACATGGAGTGACCGGGATTTAAACCACGCACCCAGTGGTGAGAGGCCGGCGTGCTGCCGCCTAAGCCACGGAGGCTACAGCAAACCGTTAATGCGGCGTACTATTGTTCGTTTCTGCAAGACCTTCTCCTAGCAGCTCTGAGAATGAAACGGCGACACCACATCGATACTCCGCCTATTGTCCTGCGTGACAATGCTAGGGCAGAGACAGCAGGAGTTTTGTCTGCATTGTTGAATCGCTGGAACTGGGAGGTGCTCTATCATCCCCCTACTCTCCCGACTTAAGTCCCTGCGACTTTGATCTTATCCCGAAGATGAAGGAGCCACTGCGCGGGAACCGCTACCCTACAATTGGAGGTGTTGTGCAGGCTGCCGAGCGCTCTCTTCGCACCATCGATAGATTGGGCAGTGCCAAAGGAATCCAACGGCTTCCGCGTCGCTGGGAACACGTTGTACGCAGTGCCTGAGACTACATCGAGGGTCTATGAAACTTGGAACCATGTAGGTGTGTTAATTATCAATTTATAACATAGTTGCCAAAACTAAAAAAGCAACCTATGTATATCACTATATTATTAATAATTCATCATAATATGGTTGCAGATGATCATCAGATTCAATAAGCAAGACAAATAGCTCCACAAAACACAACCAAACATACAGTGACACCCACAGACAGTCTCTCTCCTCCAAAAATACACGAAAACCATTCAGAAACGTAGTAAGTGTCGTAATTATTACTGATAAAATAATATTAAGGCATTAAGCACCGAAAAAGATACACTTAACCTCGTTAGGCGAAACTGAGAACAGACAGATTCGATTCCTACCTCATACTGGAAGTGTTTTTCTGTGGTTTCCATCTTCTACTGAAGGCAAATGTCGGAATGGTCTCCGGAGTGAAAATTGAGTACAATCCCGGCATTTTCTTGATGGACGTGTGGAAAAGCACAGGATAAACCACACACCTACCTAAGCCACCGCCAATGCAGGCCCTTTTACTAATATACCGGTGTTTAATTATTTAGTTGCTTTCGGCATTTACGTTTGTTTATCGCCTAAAAGAAAAGTAAATTTAGACTTTAGCCTAGCCTAGTGGTAGTTGTGTCCCCAAACTGCAGCTCTACAATGCATTAAAAAAAATCCGCGTTCTTATACATTTATGGGTCTTTTGAAATAAAATTCTTCATCACTATTCCTCGACGCTATTTTTAGCCTATTTTCAATTTTGAGAAAATAGGCTTATGAATTCACCTTTTGTCCGTGTGTGTGTGCGTGTGTGTGTGAGAGAGAGAGGTGTGCGTGTGTCCCTAACAACTTCTAAACGGCTGGAGCGATTTCAATGAAACTCGGTAAGTTCATAGCACTATTCCGGGCGACCCCGACCGTGACCTTCAAATTTTGATACGTCTCACTAATCCAACATATGCGGCTGTGCGAAATATTTCACCATTCAATATCTCCGAAACTATTACCGATATCACCCTGGAATGTTTTACGGTGATAAAGGGAACTACTAGAAGTTCACCTATGTGACTTTTGAAAAACTGGTAACTACAAAACCAACATGGCGGCCACACGAATTCGCGACATTTAAATAGACGTTTCTCGCGATTTAACCAACCAAATGCAATAAAACTAGGTACAGTATATGTTTATACACATTGTAATGTACCGACATCTAACTTAGTTCAACTGTTTACATAACCACAAGATGGCGGATGTGCGAAATATTTCACCGGCATCTCTGAAACTATTAGCCGTATCACCCTGAAATTTTGTACGGATATAAAGGCCACTACGGGAAGTTCATATTTTACAAAACCGGTTAACTACAAAACGAACATGGCGGCCAAGCGAATTTGAAAATTTTAAATAGACCTTTCTCGCGATTTAATTTTACAAACGCAATGAAATCTGGTACAGGAAATGTTTATACACATCGTAATGCACTGGTATCTAATTTAGTTCAATTGTTTACATAACCACAAGATGGCGGCTGTGCGAATTTTAAAAATTAAGTTTTTATTTCTTGTGTCGTAATCATGCGATCGAAGTGAAAGTCTGAATAATGAACCTACGCAATAAATTTCTTTTTATGGTACATGACTCTATGGCCTATACATGTAACAATCCAACATGGCACTTTACATGAGCACTTATTGTAAGAGGGTAGATTAATAAGATATTGTGTTATATAGGTAGGAAGGAGAACGCTGGCACATTAAACGCGCTAGATGTTACGGCGGAAGTTGAGAAAGGAGAGTAAGTAAGGAAGTAGGGCTCACTCCTTGGGGAGCCAGTTAGAGCCAAGTGACTAAAGTAAATCCCTGGAGTGGTTCCGGAAGAAGCGCACACACCACGGAGCGATCAGAGCTGTGCATTGACAGGAAACAGACCGGAGAAAGGACACCAGAACCCAAAGAAAGAACAAGATGTTCAGTAAAGAACATACGAGAGCCTACTTTCTCCTAAATGTATGGGTATAGTTATACATCTTTGTCTTTATCAAGGAGTATAATAGACAGTTCTCAAGAGATAAAAGATACAGTCAGTCTGAGAGACTAGACTTTATATCATTTCAAATGACGCATGCTACAAATGCTATGTTAGAAAGGCTCAGGAGGGCTTCTCGCTTCACTCGAAGCCCCAGGACTCTTTAAACAGGCTCCATTACAGCACGAGACTTAGCTTTAGTAGATATAATAGCACTATTACTGTCAACAGACTCCATTATTAACACACTTTACGTAAACTGTAAGTAAGCAAGTTTAACGAACGAAGCCGCAAGTACAGAGATAGCAAGAATCACGCGAACGCTTCATGATCAACTAGTTGCAAGTCATTCAGGATCACGCAGCTAGCGCGTAGGCTTCCCGCGTGGGGAACGGGGAGCGGGAGGTGAACTCTGCTGCATGACGTCACGCACTCGCTTCCCGCGCGGGGAACGGGGAGCGGGAGGTGCACTGTGCTGCATGACGTCATACACGCCGTGACCGTAACGCATAACGTTAGACACAAGCATAACGACGAAGTCGACTAGATCATTTGAAATGTTAAAATGTCGCATTGAAAAGGCGGGGAGTGTTTTCTACTCAATGAGCTCAATTTTCAAATCCACGATCTTACCATCAACACCAAACTACGGCTCCTCAGGTGCTATGTGTTCTCAGTTCTCTTGCATGGTATAGAAACATTGACCCTTATAAAGGCTACCACTTGAAGCCTTTGAACTATGGCTTTACAGAAGAATACTGAGAATATTGTATGGGCTCTTTGTGTGCCCATACGGGGTTGTGTTAGGGGATGTGTTGATTAAAATGGTGTTAAGGGAAGTTTGGGTAAGTGTTCAGTGTGCGGTGTGGAGATGAGCTGTCTAGGGGCGTAGACTGGTCTCGAGGAAGGGCTTCCAGGTGTTCTGTATGACTGGATAGCTCGGGGGTGTGGTAGCTGTAAAGGGGTTGCTTAACAAATAACAGTCTGAGGCAACACGGTGCTCCTCAGCATACAGATACTGCGTGTACAGGCTAGCGAAGACTGGAACAAATTAGCTGAGGCGTACTCTGCGGCGATGCGTCAAGTGATTGCTCAGCTGATACCTCTAAACAATTAATACTAGAGTACCCTACTGGGGTAAGGTTTAGTGGGCAGGAGCTTATCAAGATGATCAAATAAGTCGAAAGACCAGTGAAGTAGAGACTAGATTTAATGAGTACTTCTATAAATGAAGTACGGTTACTGTTCAAAGCAGCTCCAGTGCTAATGAATCTACTGTTTAGCAATACAAAGACAATGTGTAAGACAAAGGGTAGAGTGTTAATGGTGTAGGGATGTTATGGAAAAGACGCTCACAGATACACTTACCAAGATGGCAGCCGACGTGACGTTACCCTTCAGAGGTTTCACAATACATGGACCCCGAGCTGTGGGTGCCTGGCGGTTTTATAGTTGTAGTGTGCAGTGTGTGCAGAATGGACACATTCCGACCTGGTCGGTACTCATGCAGGGTTCATGGTGTTTCATTGGGAAGTTCACCTGAGTTCACTGGGGTTAAGGTAGTTCATGTGAGATGTACAATGTGTTGGAAAGTGTGTAGGTATTTGGGGACGAAAGGTATGATGTATGGGGTGGTGGCTGCATCCACCCCTGGGGATGTAAATTATAGGGCGAGAGGTGTGTATCCCCTACGGATACAACAATATCATGGATTCATAACGTTTCTAATGAGGAATAAGTTGAAAAAAGACCAGAACTGATCAACATCATTAATTGTCGTAAACTACACTATCTTGGTCACATTATGAGGAATCAAAAAAGGTATGAACTGCTTCAACTTATACTACAAGGAAAAATAGAAGGAAAGAGATCGCTCGGCAGAAGGAGAATTTCCTGACTCGACAACCTTAGAACCTGGTTCAACAAAAGTTCTGAAGAATTGTTCCGAATTGCCACAGATAAAGCTAGAATAACCATGCTGATCGCCAGCGTCCGAAACGGACAGGCACGCTAAGAAGAAGAAGAAAATAATAGAATCATTTCTAGGTTGAAGACCTATGATACTATTTACCTCTACCAAATACCAGAGCCTCGGAAAAACTACTAACATCATTGAAGAAATGAAGAGAAGACATACCTCAAGAATTTTATGGAACCGGAGACAGTGGGCATCATCCAACATTGAGTTGAGGCATGTGTTTACACGTCTGGCTGACAATGGTTTTCACCACCTTAAATTAAAAAATCTTTTCATGACCCTACAGTGACATGTGTATGCCAACTACGTGGACAAGCATGTGAACGCTACCACTTAGACCTCTGTAGTAAAAGAAAACAATCAAACAAAGACTATGCAATATTCAAATCACCGGAGCGCAATTTTAGTGTACATGTTCATTATTTATTTTCGATTGCTATATGGCTACATTAAAAGTATTAATTAATATCCTGAACTAGCACCAACAGATAGAGTACTGGTACTATGTTGTATCGTTTTGTTCTTTAGCTTATAGCCTATAACATTTTCAAAGAACACACAATAGGCTATTACAAAAGCTTTATAATAAAAATGTATCGTATTATCAACTTGTCATTCTTCAAATTCGATGCATATAGAATGCCAACGGAAGGCCAACCAATGGAATCCCAAATCGAACAGTCATTACATATGGCGGAAAAGTTTCGCATAAGATAATCTAATAGGGCGAGTACATTCAAGCGGCCATTAGAGAATACTCTTCAATTACAGCTGTTCCAACGTCCAGAACGGTGCGCAGCTCACATCCAGTGGGCCATGTTTGTCACCCTCATAGTTCATCTGGTTGCAGTTATGTGTGTTTTTCGTGCAGATCCGGTGGCGAATGCTGTTTTAATTACATATATATTTTCCATTCTAATATGCACAATATAATGCTTAATTTCATAATGTCTCAGTAATTACAAAACAATAAATATAAACAAATTCAAGCAAAAAAAAAAAACAAGTCAGATTGGTTTTGAATCCCGACCAAACGGTCAAATCTTACGCTTTACCTGAGAGCCAGCACGTCCAACGAAATTCATCTTTATCAATTGACTTACATACAACGTCTTTGCAAATAACGATTTCTTCAGTGGTGTAAAGTGTTATTATAAAGCATTTCATGCAATGTTTATATTATTTCTATCATTGGGCTATATTGCATGCAATACTCAAAGTTGTGAAATATAGGTTAGGCACAAGATATCAGCTGCCATCTTGTCTTGTAACCGAGACGGCTCAGCTTTTCGAAGTCTCTGCTACCGTGTAATATTATAATGCGAACTTTAAATACCGAACTGGCCACGTACTTTAGGACAGTTTCAACCATTTTCGGTTCGATAATCGAAACTGGTGGTTTCTAAGCTATGAATTATATTGCGTGCACAATTCACACGGCCGCTATTTTGAAATGGTCCTGCTGATGTCCTTGTAGTTTGGGCGCAAGACGCATCCCATATAAAAGGTATGTTGTTACCAAATGTGTTAGAGATCGGATGATTAGTTTAGTCATAATTTGATTTTACGTGTTGAACGTTTGAGTGGCCACCATTCAGTTTTGGTCAAGATGGCGGCGATATAAAATATGACACTGAGGTGCCCTTTGCTAGTGCTACCTCTGTACCAACTGACAACTTTTGGCCCGTGTACATCTCATAGGTCCACTTTCATTCTTTGCAAATATCGAAAGTAGGCTAACAAGAAATAAGTACGAGAATTGTTGAACATAGCTCCTGGTTCAATGTTCCAATATCATCTAGCGTAAGATGTGGATAAGCGCTTGTTTAATCTTCGAGAACTCTATGAAATTTCAGTATAACAAGAAACCTGTATAATACGACCGTAACCTCTCACCACTACTGTTTATTTTATATAAGGACCAATTGCCGAAGATCATAAACTGGCTGCGGGGGATTCAATTAGGTGGAAAACCGGTAAGCAGTCTGGTCCATGGTGAGGACCTGGTTGTAATGACGTCCTTAATCCATTATCGCAATTAATCCAATAACAATTTGACGTTATCTGCAATGTTCCGTCCAAGTTTCATTATAAATTATATTTTAAATACAAGGGTTGCTTTTTTAGTTTTGGCAACGATGCTGCTGCTTTATGTGTTGGACTCTGCCATTATTACCAAAAGTAGCTAACCTGCATCCCCTCCCTTAGAGCACATGACCTCGTACGTCCCCTCTCCCATTCGTATGCAGTAGTGCCTGTTTGATGAGTAGTTGTGGGCAAGCGCTCGCGCAAGACGGTCGCAATGTTTTCGAAGCAGGAGCAGAGAACGAGGATAGAAATTCAGTGAGCTAGGGGTCGCACTGCTCGAGAGTGCCACCATGGACTCCAAGAGGCGTGCAGAGCATCTGTTTTACCTTACAGAACGGTAGCAAGATGGGTTGCAGCCTTTCGAGATGGGCGCGAACGTGTGGAGGACATGCCTCGATGTGGTCACCCACCAGTAAGTGATGAAAATGTACAGATTGTGTCCGCGTTAGTGGAGGCGGATCGGAACGTAACACTTCGTGAATTAGCGCAAGATACAGAAGTGGCGAATTCGACTGTCCTCCACATCCTGAAGGACTGTCTCAAAATGCAGACATGCAGAAATGGCTGCGATATGACGCTTCTCGTACGCACTTGTAGCGATATGAGTGCGAAGGAGAGGACTTCTTACGGCGTATCATAACCATTGACGAGACGTGGGCCAAATCTTATGAGCCACAGTTGGAACGCTAATCGAATGAGTGGTGGCACCACGGATCACCACGGAAACAAACAGTTCGACAAACCCCCACCAATGTGAAGGTAATGTTGATTCTTGGCTATGATTGGGATGGTGTGATCATAAAACATAACGTTCCCCCAGGGCAAACCGTTAATGAAAATGAAAATCCACAGCCTGCTTCCAGTCTCCGACCGGGTCAGGAATGGAATGAATGAAGCCCCCATCTAGCGGCGAGGATATGAAATGTGCCGGCTGCCGAAGCCTGTCGCACTCCTCTGGGGCAATGATTAAATGAATGACAGATGAAATGAAATGATAGTGGAGAGTGTTGCTGGAATGATATTGTGACAGGGAAAACCGGAGTACCCGGGGAAAAACCTGTCTGCCTCCGTTTTGTCCAGCACAGATCTCACATGGAGTGACCGGGATTTAAACCACGCACCCAGTGGTGAGAGGCCGGCGTGCTGCCGCCTAAGCCACGGAGGCTACAGCAAACCGTTAATGCGGCGTACTATTGTTCGTTTCTGCAAGACCTTCTCCTAGCAGCTCTGAGAATGAAACGGCGACACCACATCGATACTCCGCCTATTGTCCTGCGTGACAATGCTAGGGCAGAGACAGCAGGAGTTTTGTCTGCATTGTTGAATCGCTGGAACTGGGAGGTGCTCTATCATCCCCCCTACTCTCCCGACTTAAGTCCCTGCGACTTTGATCTTATCCCGAAGATGAAGGAGCCACTGCGCGGGAACCGCTACCCTACAATTGGAGGTGTTGTGCAGGCTGCCGAGCGCTCTCTTCGCACCATCGATAGATTGGGCAGTGCCAAAGGAATCCAACGGCTTCCGCGTCGCTGGGAACACGTTGTACGCAGTGCCTGAGACTACATCGAGGGTCTATGAAACTTGGAACCATGTAGGTGTGTTAATTATCAATTTATAACATAGTTGCCAAAACTAAAAAAGCAACCTATGTATATCACTATATTGAACCCTTATTGATCTTCGATAAATAAGTATTCATATTTATTATTATTATTACTACGGCCCAGGCAGCACGTAAGGAAGTCGACTTGGATATTAGGGAGGCCAGCATTTCGTAATGATTGCAACAGAAGCTGAGCTAGTAGCTATTCCTGGGGGACGGCCAGAATTAGTCGAGTTCAAGGCTAAATTGTGCAACTACTGGACCAAAATTGGAGACATAAAGGAAGAATCACGAGGTCCTCTCAACGAACATACGATTGAATCAGCCAATCGCAAGAGACCAAGCCATGACCACGAGGTGGACGGCGTCAGTAGTAAAAAGCCCGCGGAAGTGTGTATCTAAGGAACCGCCGAACGGATTAATTTCCGCTCGAGTAATTTGAGACGTTGGATTTATTTGGAGAAGAATGACACTAGCTACATCTTTGTGAGACAAAAACTCTGGAAGTTTTTATCCGACTTTGCCCCACTCCACCGCCCTTGTCAGTTTCTCATAAATAGCTTGGCCTGACGCCAATCTAAGTCTATTCTTGTGGAGCCTTGAGAGGCATACTCCACGTCAGTTTGGATTGTGATTTTGACGCTCGAATTTATCTAAGTCATTATTTGGTGTGAAAAACGATTTTACGCTCTAAATCAGTGGAGCTAATTCATTTTGTGAGCTTTGAGGAACTAAAGTCGCAGCGATCGCAGTATCAAATTTTAAAAGCGATAATGCATTTTGTTATAAAATCAACTTTGTTGTGTGATCTAAATATTCCACGCTAGCGCGTGATAAACAGTAACATTCATCTCTAGACGACGAGTTCAACTTTAAGAGGGAAGTATCGTATCACCCTGATTAGCGCTTACTAGAGCCGAAGTCCATAGTACAGACGGAAATACCGGACGAGATAGCGACTGCTAGTGCAGCCAGGATTGTGAACTTGTTAACGAGCCAGTGGCGCGGACTCGAGATGTATATTTTCTGTATAAATTGTGTGTATTTTATGTATGTTTTAGTGCGTGTGTCTGATATAATTAGGGCCAGTCTTCGCTATTAATCGCAATAGGACAATTGTGGGTGAACTGAGTAGCCTGCAAGCGATTATAGATAGGCAAATATTTAATATTGAACTTTTCTGCCAAGGAGTCGAGACCAAGATGAACAGCACGTGGTTTGAAGTTGGGATGAGCTTCAAGAAATCAGCACAGACGACTACTATGGAGAGCTAAATTGTCCATAGGGCAATGGGTTGAGGAGGATGTCCTTGGTCTACATGAAGAAGCGGTGATGTACAAAAATTGGATTATTTCAATTATGTAGTTAGATTTGGCCGGGGAACTTTGTATATAGTCATGTTTTTCTTTCTTGTTGTTTTAGAGTTTTTCTTGTACCGACACTATATGTTTAAATGTCCGTTGGCGCGTGGCCAAAGTGTTTGTTGATATTTTGTTTTCTTTCTTGAGTCAAGTGTAATGTACGCGGCGTGCGTGCGTGATTTGTATCCTTGCAATTTGCGGAACCCGTTACATTCGATAAATGGTGCTTTATTAACGTTAATATTTGAAATAGGAATGGGAGGAAATGAGTGTAAAACATTTTGCTGAACAGGTTATTATTCATGTTAGGGTAGCCGAGTGCACCAACTTAAAAGTAATTGTAGAACACCTTCGTTCTAATTTTGATAGATTTTCTTGAGTCCTTTTCAGGTGACTAGTCACGGCATAGAACGATGGCGCCAGCATGTGGATTTATTTGTGTCTTTTATTTCAGGGTCTGTCAAAACCCATACGTGTGATTCAGTGTGTGTTGATGTGTCTAGTGTGTGTTGATTCTACGTGAGGAGGGGGTAGTTGTCCTACCGCCCTTATATATTTTTGCTGCTATTGTATTTTTTTAGATGGAAAGACAGAGTGCTCTTGGGAGACTGCTGATTCTTGTCCATATGGTTATTCTGACACACACATGTATTATTGTGCTTTGGGGCACATTTCTTCGAGGTTCGACCCCATGTTCTGGGAGGTCGAGGTATTTTGACACGTGGGTTGACAGACATGCAGTGTTCCACAAACCGCCCGTTTTGCCTGTGACTTATTTTGATAGGCAGTCCTTTTGTCCGACTGAACCCTGTAAGCTTTCATATAGCAAACCTGTTCATTGTGATGGTTAATTTTTAAGCCATAATTAATTGGGGAGTTCGCCATGTGTGTAACGGATTGTTGTACCTTGTATGGATAAAATATTGTGATTAACGTAAATGTTGGCTGTTTGCCTATTGCTTTGTTGATGACTCGATTCATGTAATTTTTGTGTGACACACCCGTGTGGTGTAATGGTAGAGTATTTGTAAATTTTGACAGCGGCCATTTGAGTATTTTTCTATTGGTCACGTGATAATGTACTTGTGTTGATTTGTGTGAGAAGTCCTAAGTTTTTAGGCAGTAAATGTTGCTACGGCAATCTATGTCCAATTTCACACGGAAATTTTGTGTTTGTTTATAGTAGATTTAGGAAGTGTCGGTTTAATTTAAGTAGTGTAGTTGTGTTCCCCCGTGTCGGTCTAGCTCTAGGAAATGCGGATTCGGTGTTTGAAGGGTCATTCCGGATGATAACGAATCACGCATTCAAAGTACACATCGTGATGCATGTAGAACTGCATACGCACTTATATGGTCACTTTTGCATCTTTTATTTAAGGACACTTGGTCCAAGTAATTAATCTCTCCAGAGATACCGCCTAAGTTTTGGCATTTTATTAAATGGGAGTCAGTTGGGAGATTTCGTTGTTAATTGTTTATGTGTAAATATGGTGATTTGTTATTAAATTCAGTTGTTTTTAACCCTGGCTTCACTCTTTCCTGCATGTTATTTTGTTATATGTTACCCTGCAAGTTAATGAAGCGCCCTGACAGCAACTTACGAATATGACCTGTTACGCCCCGAATCTGAGTCTCATATGCTTCTTTGCAAGGGTTCATAAAACAAAAATGGCTGCCCAAGTGGGGATTGTTGTTGTTGTTGCTTCGTTGATCTCATATTTATTTCGTTGAGAAATGATGCCAGGTCAAGCGGACATGTAAATTCAGTAATTGGAGGCGATGTTGTACCGCCATGTGCATTAGTAAAATCACTGAGTTCCTAAAGTTAGGAATATTGAACAAGGTTAGAATTTGATTTTGTATTTGTTATAAACTTGTTCTGGCGCCCACATTAAAATTAGAAATTTGCATTATTAATGAACTCAGTCAAGCAGGAAGATGTTGCCTTATATTTGACATTTAATTGACTTCGGTTAATTGGTGTTTCGTAAATTCTGTTGGTTAGGAATTTAAAAGCAGATCACTAGGGGTTATTTTATTGTTTGGGAATAAGTGTCATTGTATTCAGTAAATTTTTGTTACTGAAATTTTCATTAAATTAGAGCCAGTAATATTTAAATGTGTGACATGTATGTGCGTATAGGGCTGAAACCTTAGCCCATAACCCTTTTTTTCTCTGTATATATTTTGTGTGTGTGAAATGGCGATTGTTGATGACATAAAGGTATTGTTAGAACAGATATCGATCCAAATGTCCGCGAAGACGGAAGAACAATTAAAGAACATGAAGGAGGAAATAAGCGAAGACAATAATAAACAATTAAAAGAACAATTAGAAGCTCAGCGGGAGCATAACGATAAACAATTAAGTGACATTACGGTCCAGTTACAAGCGCAGAAGATAGACTGTGAAAAACAATTACTTGATATGAGCGGTAACATTTCGGTCCAGTTAGAAGTCCAGAAATTAGACACTGACAAACAACTCAATGAACTAAACCACAAATTGTCACAACAGGCGGTAACACAAACCGAACAGTTAGGGAAAATCACAAATGATATCAATCAGAGTGTTCAAAAAGTAGAGAAACTGGCAGGCGAGGTTGCGGAAAACAACATCAGACAGTTAGGCGAAATGAAGAAATTGGAGGCGAAATTTGATAACAAATTAATACAATTTGACGAGATGGTGGCGGATAAACTTAAGCAGATAGAGGCAGCATGTGTCAGTAACACCGCGGGAGTGAAGAAGACCCAAGAGAAACTACAACAGCAAATTAATTCGGTAGATAACAACGTGCTGGAATTAATAAAGGAAATAGATAAAGTCGAAGTTAAGGCTGAAACTGAGCGGATACACTTGCGGGAAAATTTAGAGGAGCAATTAGGCAGAACACAAGAGATCATAAGGAAAGAGATGGAAGGCCAGCTAATAAACACACAAGAGGTTATAAGACAAGAAGTAGGGGAGCAGCTCGTCAAAACTCAGGATAATTTGGAAGAACAACTAGTGAAAACGCAGGAACGGATACGTGAAGAGCTAGAGAGAAATCAGGAGAGGAACGAGGAGAAAATAAACAGCTTGAAAAGTAGGATCCGGCGAGATTGGGACCAGCAGGCGCAGGCAAATAAGGAAGACAGGCTGGCAGTTTTAAAGCGAATGCAGGCACTGGAGGAAAATATGAAGTCGAAATTGCAGGAACAATCAGAATTAATCATAAAGAACGAGATTAGATCATTAGAGAATGCGACATTATTTTCAAATGAAAACATACAGGAAAAGCAAACAAGTATTGGAAGTCCGGCAGGTTCGAAGTTGGCTGAGGACACGAGTCGGGGTCAAAGTCCCAGACTAACGACTAATGCATTCCAGCAGTACAGGGGGGAGACTTCAACTCCGCAACCGAACTTGGCACCAGCCCAAGTCATCCAAGTCATTCGGGGTAATGATTTTAAGCCCGATAAGTTCAAAGAAAATTCAGGAACCACTCCCAAAGCATTTCTACGGCAATTAACGGATTACTTTAATGACCAACACATCGGCCCTGAGAAACAATTAAGACTGGTGGAGAAATTTTTAGAAGGACCTAGCCTGACCTGGTTTTTAAGTTTCAAGTACACATTTACAGACATGGATCAATTCCGCGAGGCGTTTTTGAAGAAGTTTTGGAGTCCTTCGTTACAGCAGGGGTTAAGAATGGACCTGTACACACGCAAATACCATAGTACCCATCCAACCCGTTTCTCAGAATTCTTTAGTCAGCAATTGGTAAAATTCAGGGATTTTGATGACCCGCCTAGCGAGCCGAATATGGTTCTAACCATCGGGAAACAACTCCCAATGCATATCCAACAATTGTTAGTCGCAGGAAACATTCAGACCGCAGTCCAAGCAGAAGAATTACTTAGACACTTAGATGAGACGAGTATGGTGAGCCCACAGACAGGAAGAAGGAATTTGGAATGTGTCAACACGGCAGAGGTAGTTCAGGGACTCCAAAATAACCAAGGCCAGGGGAACCAAAGTAAGACACAGTCCACAGGGACACAGTTCACGCCAAGAAGACAAGATTTTGACGGCCGAAACCAGTTCCATCACAACAATCATAACTATCAGAATAACCGCGGGAGATATCATCAGAATAACCAACATCAAAATAATCAGTGGACGTACCAGCGGGAGTACACGAATTGGAGGGGAAACCAGAGACAAGGTAGACCCTACCAAAGAAATGGAGATGGTAGATGGAGTAACGGCAGGGACTATCGCCAAGAAAACAGAGGAGATTATAGGAATAACTGGGACGAGCGATATATTGAATCCCGTAAATACCTGGATCAATTAAGTAATGAAGAAGCGGAGAAGGAAAAGTGGGGGCGTGCCATGGCGAACAGACAGAGCCCAGACAATCATCAAGGAGAGGGGGCAGAGAGTTTACTGAGGCAACAGGAGCGACAGAATGATAACCGGCGAAACACATCTAATGGGGCCCGGGATAAAAAAAAACCCAAATGAACTGAAAGGAGATAGGCTAGAAACGGAGATCGCCAGGGAGCAAGAAGAGATGATAGTGGCCAACATAGAAGAGTGGGTAGCATTCCCAGACGACTGCCTGGAGGAAGTGGTGAAGAACCGTGAAAACATTATCAGACAGCTACCAATTATTTACGCGCATATTGGAGGTATGAGGGTGAGATGTTTGATTGATACAGGTAGCCAGGTGAGCTTAGTCACTGAAATTTTGATAAAAGAAATAGCAAGAAAACAGACTGTTCCTATTATGCCGGTACCGCTAATGAAAGTCAGAGGTGTCATTCCTGACAAAACTATGAATTGTAAGCAGCAAGCATTCCTAGATCTGGAAATATTGAACCATACTTTTTCACAAACATTCATTGTTATTCCAAAGATGAACTACAATATAATTTTAGGAGCCAACTTCATCTGCGATTTTCATGCCGTAATTGATTTACATAACAACACTGTAAGCTTCAAACAAGTAGAAGGATTGGATCATGTGGGTTTAAATATGGAAGAGAATCCGCTGGAGAGAGAGGCCAACACTTGGGTTGTTGAGGAATGCACTAATGAGGCCGGAGATAAGATCTTGAGGGGAGAGCAAGTCAACCAGACAGCAGTGCTAGAAATGGACAGCCGAGATATTTCGCAGGAACTTTGGGTGCATTTGGCGGAAGAAGAAATGGGCGGAACCAAATTCGAAATTTTACTTCAGGAGCGACTTAAGGAAGCCATCGTAGGGGAATCTGATAGAAGAAGACTGGAAGAAATCTTAAGATTACATAAAGAAGCTTTTGACACCGTACCTGGGAAAGTTTTGAATTTTCAATATGCTATGCAGGTAACAGATTGGACCCCATTTAAAAGTAAATTGTACCCGATCCCAGAGAAGCATTTTTCTCAGGTGAAGGACATTATTACTAACTTATTAGATTCTGGCATGATAAGGAAAGCTGCAACTCCTTATCTGAACGCAATATTGGCTGTGACCAAGCCAAACGGATCAATTAGGCTATGCCTAGACGCGCGAGTTTTAAATAGTAAACTGCTAGTTGAGCACGACCAAGCACCAAGGATCAAAGATGTTTTGAAAGGCTTCCGTGGGAAGGAGATATACTCAAGTGTTGATTTGACGAATAGTTTCCACCATCTTGAACTTGAAGAAAAATCTCAACTGTTGACGGGATTTTTATTCGACAATCAAAGTTATATCTGGTGTCGAATGCCCTTTGGCGTGAAAACTGCGGGATGTGCACTCATTAGAGCACTCGACAGAAATCTGACTGAGGAGGTCAAGAACTTCACCACGAGATATGTTGATGACATATTAATCGCTTCTGAGACAATGGAAGAACACTTGATAAATTTAAATAAACTGCTGGACAACCTGAGAACCATGAACTTCAAGATCAACTTAAAAAAGTCACATTTTTGCCAGAGCGAAATTTTATATTTGGGACATATAATTGATGTCGAGGGCGTGCGGCCTAATCCAGCCAAGATTGATGCTATTAAGAAATTTCCCACACCTACCAAAGTGAAACATGTTAGAGCATTTTTTGGAGTGACAGGTTTCTTCAAAGAAAATTGCCCTGGTTACACAGAAACAGTAGCGCCTATGCAGGAGATGTTGAAGAAAGCGAATCGATGGTCGTGGAACGAGGAGTGCGACAGGTCTTTTAAAGCAACGAAGGATTTATTGGAAAACTGTGTGAAACTTGGATATCCGGATTTTGAGAAACAATTTATCATTCAAGCAGATGCTTCGTTAATTGGGATTGGTGCTATGCTGTACCAAGAGGACGCTGAAGAACCCAAGAAGAAATCCTATTTGGCATTTACGAGTCGTAAATTACGGAAACATGAGAGAAACTACACAGTTACGGAACTTGAGCTACTAGCAATTCTATATTCTCTCCAACAGTGGCGCAAGATGATCTATGGTTATTCCATCATTGTTAGAACCGACCACCATGCACTGACATTTTTATTTAAGACGACAATAGCCAGTGAGAGAGTAACGCGCTGGTCCATCTACATACAACAGTTTGACATCACAATAGAGCATTGTCCTGGGAAATTGAACGTCATACCAGATGCCTTGAGTAGAAACCCTGAGGACGGAAACGAAGTAATAGCGGAAGTTCACAATATTACCTTGACACCTAAGGCTCGTGAGTTTTTGGCAAGATTGAAGGATATTCGGAAGGAGCAAGAAGCTGACCCATGGATGATGATGATGATAAAATTCTATAGGAAGGAGTTACAACCAAATTCACCAGAGTACCGGGAAGCCAGTGCTAAACAAGCGAGATTTCACTACTTGAATAACTTGTTACATAAGTACGTGGATGAGCATCATACTAAACTGCGGATCTTAGTTCCAGCATCACTACAGAGGGGATTAACTTGGCATGTTCACGAGAGCCTAGCACATATCGGCACGGATAAGACTGAAGCTACGATAGGGGAGACCTTTACTTGGCCCAAGATGAGATTCACCATTGTTGAAGTAATTAGGACGTGTGACGCTTGTCAGCGCACAAAGCCGAACAACTTTATTCTGAAACAACCTCCAAGACCACTATTACCGCAGAAACCATGCGAGATGCTCGCGATTGATTGCTTTGGTCCTTTAGTAAAAGGAAAGCGTGGATGCCGACACCTCTTGGTGTGTGTCGATGTATTTTCAAAGATGGTCGTGCTATGTCCTATCCAGAAGACGACATCAAGACAAGTCCTCAGTAGAATTAAGAACAAAGTCATTCCGATGCTTGGGAAGCCGGAATCCATTCTATCAGATCACGGTACCTATTTCACAAGCAATGTTTTTAGGCAAGGTTTGGAGAGCCTAGGAATAAAACACATATTTTCAAGTATTCGTCATCCTTGTGGAAATCCGAGCGAAAGAACAATTCGCTGTGTCGCTAAATACTACAGAGTAATGATTCCTAACGAACACAATAAATGGGTAGACAAAGTAGGGGAAATTGAGATGTGCATGAACACTACTAAGCACGAGTCGACGGGTCAAGTCCCACTGATTGTACACCACAACAGATTGCCAGAAAGAACTTGGGATAAGATCATTCCTTGCCCAAGGGATCCATTATTAGCGCATGATTTGCGAATCCAGCGAACGAGGGAGCACATGAGGAACCAAGCGGACCGAAGGCTGAGACGGTACCGAGGAAAGAAGTTTCACCGAGAGTTACAAGAACATGAATTAGTGCTGGTTCGTAGACCACCGATCTCCGACCCTAAGAACAAAGTCTTCGCCAAGTTCTGTCCAAGGTTCATTGGTCCGTTCCGGGTAATTAAGAATCTGGGTAACAATGCCTACAGATTAGAAGAAGTGAGCACTGGTGCAAAATCTGTTTTTAATAGCGCTAATTTGAAACCGTACTACAGAAGGGAACCATTTGATGATTAGGAGAGATGATATGTGCAGAATCTGTATTGCAAAATTTATTTTTGAGAGCAAACACTCAAATCCACGGGGAGCGCCTGAGTACGCACTTTGTTTGTAAACAACGAGCAGCTGAGACGACGGGAGTGGCAACTACTTGAGGAGAAGGGGAGACCTAGTGAAAATATGAATGACATTCCAGCGAGAAGGGAGCACACTAATTGAGTCAGAGGAGCATACACTCGAGCAGCTGAGTGAGATTTAAAGAGATGTGTCGTTACTACAGTGGATTTTGTTTTTGAAATCCAAACCAATAAATTGTTTCGAATTTCAAAACCTTGCTGAGGATAAATGAACCCTTATTGATCTTCGATAAATAAGTATTCATATTTATTATTATTATTACTACGGCCCAGGCAGCACGTAAGGAAGTCGACTTGGATATTAGGGAGGCCAGCATTTCGTAATGATTGCAACAGAAGCTGAGCTAGTAGCTATTCCTGGGGGACGGCCAGAATTAGTCGAGTTCAAGGCTAAATTGTGCAACTACTGGACCAAAATTGGAGACATAAAGGAAGAATCACGAGGTCCTCTCAACGAACATACGATTGAATCAGCCAATCGCAAGAGACCAAGCCATGACCACGAGGTGGACGGCGTCAGTAGTAAAAAGCCCGCGGAAGTGTGTATCTAAGGAACCGCCGAACGGATTAATTTCCGCTCGAGTAATTTGAGACGTTGGATTTATTTGGAGAAGAATGACACTAGCTACATCTTTGTGAGACAAAAACTCTGGAAGTTTTTATCCGACTTTGCCCCACTCCACCGCCCTTGTCAGTTTCTCATAAATAGCTTGGCCTGACGCCAATCTAAGTCTATTCTTGTGGAGCCTTGAGAGGCATACTCCACGTCAGTTTGGATTGTGATTTTGACGCTCGAATTTATCTAAGTCATTATTTGGTGTGAAAAACGATTTTACGCTCTAAATCAGTGGAGCTAATTCATTTTGTGAGCTTTGAGGAACTAAAGTCGCAGCGATCGCAGTATCAAATTTTAAAAGCGATAATGCATTTTGTTATAAAATCAACTTTGTTGTGTGATCTAAATATTCCACGCTAGCGCGTGATAAACAGTAACATTCATCTCTAGACGACGAGTTCAACTTTAAGAGGGAAGTATCGTATCACCCTGATTAGCGCTTACTAGAGCCGAAGTCCATAGTACAGACGGAAATACCGGACGAGATAGCGACTGCTAGTGCAGCCAGGATTGTGAACTTGTTAACGAGCCAGTGGCGCGGACTCGAGATGTATATTTTCTGTATAAATTGTGTGTATTTTATGTATGTTTTAGTGCGTGTGTCTGATATAATTAGGGCCAGTCTTCGCTATTAATCGCAATAGGACAATTGTGGGTGAACTGAGTAGCCTGCAAGCGATTATAGATAGGCAAATATTTAATATTGAACTTTTCTGCCAAGGAGTCGAGACCAAGATGAACAGCACGTGGTTTGAAGTTGGGATGAGCTTCAAGAAATCAGCACAGACGACTACTATGGAGAGCTAAATTGTCCATAGGGCAATGGGTTGAGGAGGATGTCCTTGGTCTACATGAAGAAGCGGTGATGTACAAAAATTGGATTATTTCAATTATGTAGTTAGATTTGGCCGGGGAACTTTGTATATAGTCATGTTTTTCTTTCTTGTTGTTTTAGAGTTTTTCTTGTACCGACACTATATGTTTAAATGTCCGTTGGCGCGTGGCCAAAGTGTTTGTTGATATTTTGTTTTCTTTCTTGAGTCAAGTGTAATGTACGCGGCGTGCGTGCGTGATTTTTATCCTTGCAATTTGCGGAACCCGTTACATTCGATAAATGGTGCTTTATTAACGTTAATATTTGAAATAGGAATGGGAGGAAATGAGTGTAAAACATTTTGCTGAACAGGTTATTATTCATGTTAGGGTAGCCGAGTGCACCAACTTAAAAGTAATTGTAGAACACCTTCGTTCTAATTTTGATAGATTTTCTTGAGTCCTTTTCAGGTGACTAGTCACGGCATAGAACGATGGCGCCAGCATGTGGATTTATTTGTGTCTTTTATTTCAGGGTCTGTCAAAACCCATACGTGTGATTCAGTGTGTGTTGATGTGTCTAGTGTGTGTTGATTCTACGTGAGGAGGGGGTAGTTGTCCTACCGCCCTTATATATTTTTGCTGCTATTGTATTTTTTTAGATGGAAAGACAGAGTGCTCTTGGGAGACTGCTGATTCTTGTCCATATGGTTATTCTGACACACACATGTATTATTGTGCTTTGGGGCACATTTCTTCGAGGTTCGACCCCATGTTCTGGGAGGTCGAGGTATTTTGACACGTGGGTTGACAGACATGCAGTGTTCCACAAACCGCCCGTTTTGCCTGTGACTTATTTTGATAGGCAGTCCTTTTGTCCGACTGAACCCTGTAAGCTTTCATATAGCAAACCTGTTCATTGTGATGGTTAATTTTTAAGCCATAATTAATTGGGGAGTTCGCCATGTGTGTAACGGATTGTTGTACCTTGTATGGATAAAATATTGTGATTAACGTAAATGTTGGCTGTTTGCCTATTGCTTTGTTGATGACTCGATTCATGTAATTTTTGTGTGACACACCCGTGTGGTGTAATGGTAGAGTATTTGTAAATTTTGACAGCGGCCATTTGAGTATTTTTCTATTGGTCACGTGATAATGTACTTGTGTTGATTTGTGTGAGAAGTCCTAAGTTTTTAGGCAGTAAATGTTGCTACGGCAATCTATGTCCAATTTCACACGGAAATTTTGTGTTTGTTTATAGTAGATTTAGGAAGTGTCGGTTTAATTTAAGTAGTGTAGTTGTGTTCCCCCGTGTCGGTCTAGCTCTAGGAAATGCGGATTCGGTGTTTGAAGGGTCATTCCGGATGATAACGAATCACGCATTCAAAGTACACATCGTGATGCATGTAGAACTGCATACGCACTTATATGGTCACTTTTGCATCTTTTATTTAAGGACACTTGGTCCAAGTAATTAATCTCTCCAGAGATACCGCCTAAGTTTTGGCATTTTATTAAATGGGAGTCAGTTGGGAGATTTCGTTGTTAATTGTTTATGTGTAAATATGGTGATTTGTTATTAAATTCAGTTGTTTTTAACCCTGGCTTCACTCTTTCCTGCATGTTATTTTGTTATATGTTACCCTGCAAGTTAATGAAGCGCCCTGACAGCAACTTACGAATATGACCTGTTACGCCCCGAATCTGAGTCTCATATGCTTCTTTGCAAGGGTTCAATATTATTAATAATTCATCATAATATGGTTGCAGATGATCATCAGATTCAATAAGCAAGACAAATAGCTCCACAAAACACAACCAAACATACAGTGACACCCACAGACAGTCTCTCTCCTCCAAAAATACACGAAAACCATTCAGAAACGTAGTAAGTGTCGTAATTATTACTGATAAAATAATATTAAGGCATTAAGCACCGAAAAAGATACACTGAACCTCGTTAGGCGAAACTGAGAACAGACAGATTCGATTCCTACCTCATACTGGAAGTGTTTTTCTGTGGTTTCCATCTTCTACTGAAGGCAAATGTCGGAATGGTCTCCGGAGTGAAAATTGAGTACAATCCCGGCATTTTCTTGATGGACGTGTGGAAAAGCACAGGATAAACCACACACCTACCTAAGCCACCGCCAATTCAGGCCCTTTTACTAATATACCGGTGTTTAATTATTTAGTTGCTTTCGGCATTTACGTTTGTTTATCGCCTAAAAGAAAAGTAAATTTAGACTTTAGCCTAGCCTAGTGGTAGTTGTGTCCCCAAACTGCAGCTCTACAATGCATTAAAAAAAATCCGCGTTCTTATACATTTATGGGTCTTTTGAAATAAAATTCTTCATCACTATTCCTCGACGCTATTGTTAGCCTATTTTCAATTTTGAGAAAATAGGCTTATGAATTCACCTTTTGTCCGTGTGTGTGTGCGTGTGTGTTTGTGAGAGAGAGGTGTGCGTGTGTCCCTAATAACTTCTAAACGGCTGGAGCGATTTCAATGAAACTCGGTAAGTTCATAGCACTATTCCGGGCGACCCCGACCGTGACCTTCAAATTTTGATACGTCTCACTAATCCAACATGTGCGGCTGTGCGAAATATTTCACCATTCAATATCTCCTAAACTATTACCGATATCACCCTGGAATGTTTTACGGTGATAAAGGGAACTACTAGAAGTTCACCTATGTGACTTTTGAAAAACTGGTAACTACAAAACCAACATGGCGGCCACACGAATTCGCGACATTTAAATAGACGTTTCTCGCGATTTAACCAACCAAATGCAATAAAACTAGGTACAGTATATGTTTATACACATTGTAATGTACCGACATCTAACTTAGTTCAACTGTTTACATAACCACAAGATGGCGGATGTGCGAAATATTTCACCGGCATCTCTGAAACTATTAGCCGTATCACCCTGAAATTTTGTACGGATATAAAGGCCACTACTGGAAGTTCATATTTTAAAAACCGGTTAACTACAAAACGAACATGGCGGCCAAGCGAATTTGAAAATTTTAAATAGACCTTTCTCGCGATTTAATTTTACAAACGCAATGAAATCTGGTACAGGAAATGTTTATACACATTGTAATGCACTGGTATCTAATTTAGTTCAATTGTTTACATAACCACAAGATGGCGGCTGTGCGAATTTTAAAAATTAAGTTTTTATTTCTTGTGTCGTAATCATGCGATCGAAGTGAAAGTCTGAATAATGAACCTACGCAATAAATTTCATTTTATGGTACATGACTCTATGGCCTATACATGTAACAATCCAACATGGCAACCATCCGAAATATTTAGATGGATCTCAATATCTAGGAATCTATTACAGCAATAAAACTGATTTTTTTATGTTCATCGGGGCTATGAACTTAAGTTCACCTATAGGACTTTAAATAACCTGGTGGTCACAAATTCAACATGGCGGCGACGCGAAGTATAAATATTCACATGGACGTTTCTCGCAATTTAACCATCCGAGTGCAGTGAAACTTGGTACAGTAAATCCTTATACGAATGTTAATCCACTGGCATCTAATTTATTTCAATATTGTTTCCATAACCACAAGATGGCAGCTGAGCTAAATTTTAAAATCTCCTTGTTACTTCCTGTGTCCTAGTCATGCGATTGAAGTTTGAATGCTACACGTACACAATAATCTTCATGTAACAGTACATAACACTAGGACCTACATATAAAATCCAACATGGCGACCATCCGAAATATTTAGTCGGTTCTCAATATCTAAGAATCTTTTACATCAATCAAACTGAATTTTTTAATGTTGATAGTGGCAGTTAACATAAGTAGGATATATGAAAATAGGCTGTTTAGTTCTTCACGGAAATACTTGTTAATATAATTGATGGCTGTCTCCTCGGACGCGTACCCGGTTCAGCCGTTTGTGGCGCGCACTTTCACACTTTTACCAATCATGTTCAATAATGTGCTCATAGGCGATGCTGAACATACCCTCCCTCTCTTGTAACACACACCTGACATCCTCTGATGAAAGAATGTCTGTCAACTCTTTTATTATTATTATTATTATTATTATTATTATTATTATTATTATTATTATTTACGGAGCCTGTTTCCTTGAATCGTTTAGCGAGCCTGCTAATTGTATTGGGATTAGGCCAGATCTTCCTCGTTTCAGAACAAGATTTTCTGCTTTTTAAATACGAATTATGGATATACACACGTTCGTGCAATGTGAATTGGTATCTAGGTATGACCAACGATCTCAGTAATCACAATGTCACTAAACATGCAACACTGACGTCTAAGCTTTGCAGATACATGTCGAAATGAATGACAAAACACGTGTGAACTGACGATATGAGTTAGCGGAGTGTGCCAATCACCGGCTGAACCGGTTACGTAAAAACTTAGGAATGACTCTCCCATCAACAAAAATCAGTCATCCTCTCACAAAATAATTTATGAAAGTGTAGCTACTAAAACTACAGCAGAAATGTGAACTAGTGTGCGGAAATGAACTACAAGTTCTCTGTTGTGATGATTAAAAGCTATAACTACAACATAACATATTTGTCTACTACTAATATAGGTCATGAATATTCCCGAATGGGAATATGATGTTATTTCCGTTTGAGCAGATGAATTATCAATTAATAATGAAATGAAAATCCACAGCCTGCTTCCAGTCTCCGACCGGGTCAGGAATGGAATGAATGAAGCCCCCATCTAGCGGCGAGGATATGGACTGTGCCGGCTGCCGAGGCCTGACGCACTCCTCTGGGGCAATGATTAAATGAATGACAGATGAAATGAAATGGTAGTGGAGAGTGTTGCTGGAATGAAATGTTGACAGGGAAAACCGGAGTACCCGGAGAAAAACCTGTCTGCCTCCGTTTTGTCCAGCACAGATCTCACATGGAGTGACCGGGATTTGAACCACGGACCCAGCGGTGAGAGGCCGGCGTGCTGCCGCCAAAGCCACGGAGGCTTGAATTATCAATTAATAATAATAATAATAATAATAATATCGTATGGCCTCGGGTGCCTGGTGCAAGCTTTGTTAATTGACACCTAGAGGGTAGCTTGCATGTCGAATTTCGTCGTTCCTTTGAACGCTAAGAAAGTCAAGGAGGTTAGATATCTAAACTCCTTGACACTACAGCGCTTTCAAGTAGAGAATGGAGGAACTTTATGTTGGCGGAAAATCCCGAGATTAATTTTGCCATTGAATACGGCCTACTGAATTCAAATGGGTTCTTTAACATGCCAACAACGTATGACATGAGTGTCGTGATTTTTGTCGCCTTTCAAAAATCACTTACCACGGTCAGGAGCGAACCTGCAATCTTGGGGTTGGTAGTCCGACACTATAACCACTCACCCACCGTGGCAAGCTAATTATCAATTAACATGATAATATTGGTCCGGTTAGCTCAAACATAAAATGCCAGCGTTTCGCACCAGTGTGCCGTTGGGCTCGTCAGTTGTTACAGACACACCTCACCAATACGCATGGCTAGCACATATTCATAACCTATTCGAAATGCCAAGGTAAGGCTTTTGTTCTATGAAAGGAAGCTTGACTTCCGTAGCACATTGGCATCACTCATGACGTCAATACTACTTGTATTTTGCGTCTTGTGATGGCCTTCTCAGTATGTGCTAGCCACGCCTATTGGTGAGGTGTGTCTGTACCAACTGACGAGCCCAACGGTACACTGGGGCGAAACGCTGGCATTTTATGTTTTAGCTAACCGGACCAATATTATCATGTTAATTGATATTACTACTAATGTGTACAAAAACTACTGAAAAGTACAAATTGATAGTTTGCATTACTTATCAATAAAATTAAAGGCTTTGGGGATGAACTAGCTGACGTTTTGCCCTACTACGTCACTAATGACGCAGAATGAGTTAAACGCCCAACTCACGCACAGTGATACGAAACGGTTCGAGCGATTTGCGGTGTCTCAAGAATGGACGAACAGTCAAATGGCTACCGATATCTTTTTCGTTTCTGGACATAAGTGTATGTTTCATTTGATCAACGCTTGCCCCGGTGGGTGAGTGGTCAACGTGTCGGTCTACTAACCCCAAGCTTGCAGGTTCGCTCCTGGCCATGGTAAGTGATTTTTGAAAGGCGGAAAAAATTACGACACCATGTCATACGATGTTGGCATGTCAAAGAACCCATTTGAATTCAGTAGGCCGTGTTCATAATGGCAAAATTAATATCGGGATTTACCGCCAACACAAAATTCCACATTTCTCTACTAGAAATCGCTATAGTGTTCAAGGAGCTTCGATATCTAACCTCCTTGACTTTCATAGTGCTTCAAGGAACAACGAATTTCGACATGCAAGCTATCCTTTAGGTGTCAAATAGCAAAGCTTGCACCCGGCACCGAGGCCATACGATATTATTATTATTATTTGATCAACACTTACAAGGTCAGGTCACCAACCTCGACCTTCAGAGCGCACGTGTATGGGGGCAGGTTCAATAAAATGTTAACGAGATTCAGCGAGAGCATTAGAGGAAGTGCGTGCTTTGAGAAGATATGCGTGTAGCTCATAACAAATCATTGATTGATGTCAAAACTGGTATATTTTATTCATAAGGGTCCCTACCTCTTGGAAAAGCAGCCAATCCCCTCTGTTCTAGGGTCGATAAGCCATAACGAACTCCAGCATTGTTTATTACCTCGAAGACTTCTTAAGGAATATTTGATCATTTCCAGGAATCCATAACTTTCGTCCCAGAATGATTTTATTTCAAGCTACTGGCAGCCACCTCATACCACAGTCTAACATCCCATTGTTGATTATTAATTAAATTTGGAACCATGTTACTTCTCCGAGGAATATTCTTGCACGTACGGGAGAATTTGATAACTCCACAGAACTTGAAATATACTTTTTCTGCAGAGATACCCCAGTGCAAGAGACGAGTTCATGCCCAAGATCGCGGGTTCAAACCCGGCCGAAGTCGTTGGATATTTTAAGAGCGTTAAGAATCCCTCAGTATGCCTTTCTTCGGAGGGGAATTAAAGCCCGCAGTCATAGATTTATGGCATGTTAAAAAACCTTCCACTAATTACACCTGTGTGAAGATAAATTATATATTGGTTAAACATTCGACAAACGCTCTTAGGTTCCAACGTTCGTCGCCAGAAGTCGACTTTGGTGGCATCTGGTAATCAAGTTCTCGACTAGTAGTCGTTGACGATGGCGTTTGGTGGCAAAAGTAGGAACTACTTGAAAAAAATAAGGAACGAACCTTACAGTAGTCGCATATCATGTGTAACATCTGACATGTTATCCTACTTGTATACTACACAGCTTGGACATTCTTAAAATGTTAATTTACACTCCATTTTCATACTGGTACTATGATGAATGTATAGATTGAATTGGAGATATGCTACTGTCACATTTGTGGCGCAGTGGTCAGGCTGTTAGTCTCTCACCAAGGTAGACCGAGTTTGATTCCCGGTCAATACATGTGAGATTTTCGAATTGAAATGCCATGTCCTGCGGTTCGCATTCCACGTAAAAGGGAGGTACGGTGGATCATGATCGTGAGATTAGCGGACACGCAAAACTACAAGCTTCCTTCCTTCCTTTTACATTATAATTCATAATAACAAAGTGACACACAACGTCGACAGTACTCTCAAATACTGTGAGCACATTCCTCAGTAACTATAACATTCATTATTCTCAAGGCTCTCATACATTTCGTCGTAAACAATCAAAACATGGCTTCCTACAATCATGAAATGACCTAGTCTCACATATGATGAAAATACAGCTTTTATTCCACTCATATAACAACATTCTGTTATGCATTTAATATTTGACTACTCACCCACAGCTTGACAATAATGCCGCTTACTTAAATGTTATTTGTCGTCTTTGTCCTACCCCATGTGATATTCAACCTTGAACGTGAAGCTTCATAAACTGCTCAATGACAAATGAAAGTCGGTGAAACATTTGCCACTGTGCTCGTCAAACCAGTGCCTGCTAAATGCACTGCCTACTGTATTGTCATAACATTCTCGCGCTACAGAGCACACACTGCCTTGTTTCCAATACACACATTTGCAATTGTACATCCAGCTGGCAGTGGGTCTTCACTTCCGTCCGATCCACTTCCGCCCGATTCACTTCCGTCCCATTTTTCTGGCAGTGCGTCTTCACTTCCGTCCGATCCACTTCCATTCGATCCACTTCCGCCCGATTCACTTCCGTCCCCAATTTTCAAAATCACTCCCACAAAACTATCCAGCAACCGAGCGGAAAGATGTTACACATAAAAAAAAAATGTCTGCAGTCCTCACTTGAGATAACACTCACTATTACACTCATCACAATAATTAACACCGGTTATCAGCCAGATTCTAGACAGGACCAAAGTACACGGGGCTACATGACCGCGTTGTCGCAGCCCCTAAACTAAGGAACCAACCAACCCAACCATCTCACCAGTTGTGATGAGTCAACTATTTAGTTTCCCTTGGCTATGAATTTCGAAACGACATATGCTACCTCCTGGTGGTTAAATCGTGAAAACGTGTTTTCTTGTATTTTGTTTGGGAAATGTTACAGAATCTCATGTATTTCAGTGATGCATTTATGCGGTAGTGGTAGTAATGAAGCGTTTCATTAGGCTTCACATATTGTAGATTTAGACAAGGTGCCACGGATTTGGCACTGGTACCACTAGTATCAACCAAAAATCCCTAAAAAGTTACTAAATTTAAATGTTATTGAAAGCGTTAATTAGATGATTTGGGCAGCCCATGTCAGATAATTTTTTATAACTGAATGTATATCACACATATATAGTAATTAAGTTTCTGTGTTCATTTATTGAAACCATTTCCCTTCATTTATCTTGTGTACCATCAATCCCTTAAGGGACACTAGGGCTGAGTTTTTCGGCAAAAATTACAAAATAACTGTTTTTTGTTTTTCCCATATCTTATGGACCCCTGTGGATCATTTCAGTAAAACAGTTTTCATGCACCGCCATTTCTAAAGGCTCAGCGACATTTAAAATCTCCTCTGCGTAAAGAGAAGATGGAAGGCAAATCATAGAAAGTAGGCTATACTTTTAAAACTAGAAATGCTAGATAGTCGTAGATTAACTCAAACGAAATGGCTCACTGCTCTTTATCTCTACAACAAAACATTGTATTTTTCACATTTTTTCCACAAAAGTTCCATTGGGTGAGCCAAACTGGTTAATATAGCATGCGATTTTATAAAAATGCTTTTATCTCCAAACAACGTTTTTAGGTATTCAAAATGTTCCATGTGCATGAGGTATTCACCAATATTACTAAAAAATCACTGGATATTCAGAAACACAAGTGTTGCCAGATAAAATTGCAATATATCCAGCCACTTTGTAAATTACAGACCAAAAGAAAACTATGGAAAATTATCAAAATTCATAAAACATGATGGCACATAAAGACAAAATTAATTTGAAAGCATACATGTATCACTTTCCTGAAATGTCTCAATGTTATAATATTTAGAATAGTTTTATGTATATGTGATGAAAATATCAAGCGTTTTACACAATTGCTAATGCGCATGGAGCATTTTGATCCCACGGTAGTAGTAAGTGTTTGTTAGACTCTAAATATTGCATCATCATGACCAGAAATTGCGTAATCCTGATGACGTCATGGGATGACGTCATGGGTCCTTAGAGCGAGCACGTGGTCCAGGAGCGAGCATGTGCAGTGCACGTGTTAGCGTGGGAAGAGGTTGACCCTTTGGCTTGTTTGTGCGATGGTGATAAAAAGTTAATGGGTGTTGACGTCATGGAGGATGTTTATTAGGATGCTAACTGTCATCTGACACCCATGCGAGTGTGAGCACCAAAACAAAAGGTTATTCGCGGGTAGTGGGGTAGTGTATGTTCTCTTGCAAGTCGCGTGTGTGCTTGAATACGTATGGCTATGTTGGGAAATGTTTGGTGGCGGGCGAGGACTAGGGTTGAGTGAGGGTTCGTTTAAATGCTATTTTTCCCGCTCTATTTGATGGTGAGGTAATTTTTTAAAATGGGTGGAATTTGGAAACGCAATTTGAGGTAAACGTGCTTTTTTGACAATTTGGCGAATTTAATGAGCTTGTAAGGCTAGAACGATGCATATAGGGTGTCGTAGGACTTGTGGTGAACCACCCCTTGCTATGGACGGGAGTATATCCACCCCAAAATAAATCTACCCTTACCCGGAGGTTAAGTAGTGGTTATTTTTGTATGCATGCGCACTTGAGGGCTTTTGTAAGAGAGCGGAATTTTTAAAAGATTCTTTATAGATGAGGCTTTTTAAAAAATTTATTAAAAAAACAAAAAACTAATAGGTCATTCGATTTTTAGTATCTCGCTAACCAATAATGCGATGTAAACATATGGGGTGTCATAGGACTCGTAGTGAATTCTCCTTTTGTATGAATGAGGTATGTCAACCCCCAAAATAAAAACTACCCTTACCTGGGGTGAAAGAGCAATTTTTGTATGTATGCACACCGGTGGCTTTTGTCAAAAGGGTCTAACTACACATTTGTTAATATTTTCTGAACCCAGGATGGGATTTTCCCATAGGCAGTATCCTAGCACTTGGGGTGACACCTCGTTTTTGAAAGTATCATTCATTTATTTTCTTGTCAAAAGGGCCTAACTACACTTTTGTTAATATCTCGTGAACCAATCATGCTAGGGACTTGTATGAGGGGTCCTAGCACTTGGGGCGACGTCCCCCTTTATGGGGTGAAACTACCCCCCCAAAATTGAAAACTCAATATCTTGGAAACTATGAACCCTAAAATTAGGCGTTATAGCTTTAAAAATAGGTGATGACATAGGCTTTTACCTGGATTGGTCATTTCACCCCTAAAACAGTAAATAGTCATGTTATGGGGAAAAAACGTGTTAAACACCTAAAAATGATAAATGAAACTAAGATCTTTTGTTTTTGATGAAAAATAGCAGGGGGGGTGAAAACTACCCCCAAATTGAAAAATCGATACCTTGGAAACTAAGAACCGTAAAATTATGTGTAATAGCTTAAAAAATTCGTTGTGACATAGGCTTTTACCCGGATAGATGATGTCACCCCTAAAACAGTAAATAGTGATTTTACAGTGGGGAAAAAGGTCTTAAACGGGTAAAAATGATAATTGAACCTAAGATCTTTTGTTTTTGATGAAAAATAGCAGGGGGGGTGAAAACTACCCCCAAATTGATAAATCGATACCTTGGAAACTAAGAACCGTAAAATTATGTGTAATAGCTTAAAAAATTCGTTGTGACATAGGCTTTTACCCGGATAGATGATGTCACCCCTAAAACAGTAAATAGTGATTTTACAGTGGGGAAAAAGGTTTTAAACGGGTAAAAATGATAATTGAACCTAAGATCTTTTGTTTTTGATGAAAAATAGCAGGGGGGTGAAAACTACCCCCAAATTGAAAAATCGATACCTTGGAAACTAAGAACCGTAAAATTATGTGTAATAGCTTAAAAAATTCGTTGTGACATAGGCTTTTACCCGGATAGATGATGTCACCCCTAAAACAGTAAATAGTGATTTTACAGTGGGGAAAAAGGTTTTAAACGGGTAAAAATGATAATTGAACCTAAGATCTTTTGTTTTTGATGAAAAATAGCAGGGGGGTGAAAACTACCCCAAAATTGAAAAATCGATACCTTGGAAACTAAGAACCGTAAAATTATGTGTAATAGCTTAAAAAATTCGTTGTGACATAGGCTTTTACCCGGATAGATGATGTCACCCCTAAAACAGTAAATAGTGATTTTACAGTGGGGAAAAAGGTTTTAAACGGGTAAAAATGATAATTGAACCTAAGATCTTTTGTTTTTGATGAAAAATAGCAGGGGGGTGAAAACTACCCCAAAATTGAAAAATCGATACCTTGGAAACTAAGAACCGTAAAATTATGTGTAATAGCTTAAAAAATTCGTTGTGACATAGGCTTTTACCCGGATAGATGATGTCACCCCTAAAACAGTAAATAGTGATTTTACAGTGGGGAAAAAGGTTTTAAACGGGTAAAAATGATAATTGAACCTAAGATCTTTTGTTTTTGATGAAAAATAGCAGGGGGGTGAAAACTACCCCAAAATTGAAAAATCGATACCTTGGAAACTAAGAACCGTAAAATTATGTGTAATAGCTTAAAAAATTCGTTGTGACATAGGCTTTTACCCGGATAGATGATGTCACCCCTAAAACAGTAAATAGTGATTTTACAGTGGGGAAAAAGGTCTTAAACGGGTAAAAATGATAATTGAACCTAAGATCTTTTGTTTTTGATGAAAAATAGCAGGGGGGTGAAAACTACCCCGTATATGAAAGGAGTGTAGACTTATTGATGTTGCAGATTGGAAACAGTGAAAGTTATCACTTTTGTTTAATTAGAAATCTTGCTCGCCTTGTGCGTTCAAGCATCACTAGCACTCAGAGAAGGATTTATATATGTAGACGTTGTTTGTCATATTATCTTCTTGAGGATGAGTTAAATGTTCACTTTGCAGACTGTAAACAGTTTCCTGTTGCAAAAAGCATAATGCCGACTGATGAACAAAGATTTGTTAATTTTACAGAATTCCGAGTTAAAGATACAGTTCCATTTATAATATATGCAGACACTGAATGCGTTTTGTCTCCAATTTCCTCCTGTTTTCCAAATAGTGACATTCATAACTCTACTTTAACACATAAACATATTCCTTACAGCATTTCTTTATACCTTCATTGTAATTTCGATAGTGAATTGTGCAGTTTCAAGCTCTTTAGGGGAAATAATTGCATTGAATTGTTTGTAAAGGAACTTTATAGTATTGTGGATAAACTTCAAACATATTACTTATCGGTTAAGCCAATGTTAAAGATGACCGAAAATGAAGAAAGATTATTTTTGTCAAGTAAAATGTGTCACATTTGCGAGAAACCGATTGCAGTTAATGAACTCAAAGTACGCGATCATTGTCACTTAACTGGAAAATATAGAGGAAGCGCACACAATAGTTGTAATTTAAATTACAAAGTAACAAAGGTTTTGCCTATAGCATTTCATAATCTAACCGCCTATGATGGACATTTTATAATTAAAGAAATTTGCGAGAAACGTGATGGAGAGGTGTTACATAATCCTGGTCATATAAAATTGTTAGCGATGAATATGGAACGTTACAAAGGGTTTACAAAGTATGTACGGGCTAAGAATGGATTCATTCAGTTAAGATTTTTCGATACATATAATTTCTTGTCCTGTTCACTAGATCAATGTTCATCTTCGTTAAGCGAAGATTCAAAGCAAATAACACAACGTTATTTTAATGATGATGCACAGTTTCGACTTACTGCGAGAAAAGGTGTGTTTCCCTATGAATACGTCACGAGTATGGATGTTCTTAACGAAACTAAATTACCTGAAATATCCAAGTTTTATAGCAGCCTTAATGATCAAACAATATCGAATGAAGAGTATGAGTTTGCTCAATCGGTGTGGGAAACGTTTTCCTGTCAAACATTAGGAGAATACGCAGATTTGTATTTAAAAGTTGACACACTTCTTTTGGCGGATGTCTTTGAAAATTTTAGATCGAATGGCATGGAAACTTATGGCATTGATGCAGCTCATTTTTACACTGCTCCATCTATGTCTTGGTGTGCTATGAAAAAGATAACCAACGTTCAACTTGAATTGCTTCAAGATATTGATATGTTACACTTTTTTGAACGATCTATTCGAGGAGGAAATGTTCAGTGTATAACACGACATGCGATTGCTAATAATAAGTATATGAAAACTTATGATGAGAAAAAGCAAGAGTCCTACATAATGTACTTTGACGTTAATAATTTGTATGGATATGCGATGATGGAATATCTTCCAACGGGTGGCTTTAAATGGATTGCAAATGTTGAAGGCTTTGATGTTTTAACTATTGATGATACTTCAGAAATTGGATATATTTTGGAAGTAGATTTGACTTATCCTCAAGAGTTACATGACAAACATTCAGATTACCCTCTATGTCCAGAAAAGTTGACAAAGCTAATGGCTACCCTAGATAATAAAGAACGTTATGTTTTGCATTATAGATTGTTAAAGCAATGTATTCAACTAGGAATGAAATTAGATCGTATTCACAGAATAATTGAATTCAATCAGAGCCAATGGCTAAAACCATATATTGATGTGAACACAGAGAAACGAAAACAAGCCAAAAATGATTTTGAAAAGAATTTTTATAAATTGATGAATAATGCAATTTTTGGTCGTTCACTGATGAATGTGAGGAAGTTAAGGGACATCAAATGGGTCACCAAATGGCATGGAGCTCGTGGTGGTAGGTCTTTAATAGCTAAGGCTAATTTTAAACATAGAATTATATTCGATGAACAATGTATGGTCATCGAGATGAGTAGACTAAAGATTTTTCACAATCAACCAGTATATGTTGGTGCATCTATATTAGATTTGTCTAAATGTAAAATGAATGACTTTCATTACAATGTTATTTTAGCAAATCCTGAATCAAATGTGAGGTTGTTATACACAGACACCGATAGTTTTATGTATATATTCTATTATGATATTTATGAGTTCATGAAACAACATTCAAATTTGTTTGATACTGGAAACTATGAAACAAACAATCCTTTTGGCATTGTGAGACAAAATAAAGGTGAAATTGGTTTAATGAAAGATGAAAATGCTGGAAGGATTGTTGAAGAATTTGTGGGGTTACGACCCAAAATGTATGCAATAAAATTGTGTGATGAAATGAATAGCTTGTGTAAGGCTAAAGGCATTAAGAAGAGTGTGAGTAAAAGTAAGAATATTGATGAGTATCGAAAGTGTCTTTATAACAGAGAAAAAGTCAACAAAGTTCAAGTTTGTATAATTTCAAAATCTCATTCTGTATTTACTGTTCGGCAAAATAAGTTGGCAATTTCATCAAACGAAGATAAAAGACACATAACTGAAAACGGAATTGATACTTTACCGTTTGGTCATTTTTCTCTGAAAAATGATTAGAAACAAATTGAGATTAAAGCAGTTCATCTCACTTACTTTATTTCTTTCACACACACACTTTTATGCTGGTAATAATACTAATTTTTGTGTGTTCCTTTGCTTATGAAATCCTAGACTAGGAGTTCCACATTCGACATGATAGCGGAGTTTCATCTCCCATAAACTCGTCTCTGAGGTGGGTGCCAGAAAAGGCATCCAGCTGTAAAAACCACACCCTCACATAGACTTTCATAACTTCTTACGTTGAGGTTCATAACACTACGTTGATTGATTTATCGGTTTCCTTTTCACAATTCCTGTCTATACATTCCTCTTGAAGGTTGCAAGATGCTTGCAAGGTTCCTAAAATGCAATTAAATTTAATAAATACCTTAAGATGGTTTGATTTGTTTAATGATATGGTGTTAATAGTATTTTTAGGTTTTGACTGGCTTTGCATTAAGAATTGACTAACCAAACATGAGTTACCTATCAGGGAAACATTTTGGCCACTATGTTGGCTATTGACCAGTGAGTTTAGCTGTTTATCATTTTTTTAAATCATAAACAACAGAGGGTTAAACGTATAGATAAACCGTGTGACCATGTTTGTTAAACAAGACATTATACCAGAGACAATTAGAATACTTATGTAGAGTTTACCAAAAATAATGTTGTGTAACAGTAAATGCTAGTCAACAGTTATACACTTCTAAAAAAAATCATCATACAATACCTGAGAGCTCTTCTAAAATTATTGATGTGTAACATGATTCCACTAACTTGCTATGTATTTTTTGGCTTGGGGGTGATTTTCAAGAAATGCAAATGGAACTGAAATGCAATACAAACAATGAGCGTGCCTGGTGGCTGAGATTGATACCACGACGTACTGTCGGTTATGTAGCTATGTGGAATGTATATCAAATATGGTTTACTTCAAGGTCTGGAGATCCCTACAATTCCTACAATAAATGATCTTGAAATGGTCATCCTATGGTGTGAAAATATTTATTAGGTATATATATATTTACTGAAAACAATTATGATTTATTAAATGTTTATATGTTTACAGTATTGTTATTTAATGTAAGCACTTGAGGCACTACCGACCAATGGGAAGCAAAAAGTGGGAGCATATATGGGATGAAATGTGGGAGCAAAGCAAATATAAAAAGTGGGAGCAAATATGCTAACTTGAATTGTGTATATACTTTACTTTCAACTATCTTGAATTGTGTATATACTTTTGCCGGCATATTTGTTGACATATTTGTTAGCATATTTGCTCCCACTTTTTATATTTGCTTTGCTCCCACATTTCATCCCATATATGCTCCCACTTTTTGCTTCCCATTGGTCGGTAGTGCCTCAAGTGCTTACATTAAATAACAATACTGTAAACATATAAACATTTAATAAATCATAATTGTTTTCAGTAAATATATATATACCTAATAAATATTTTCACACCATAGGATGACCATTTCAAGATCATTTATTGTAGGAATTGTAGGGATCTCCAGACCTTGAAGTAAACCATATTTGATATACATTCCACATAGCTACATAACCGACAGTACGTCGTGGTATCAATCTCAGCCACCAGGCACGCTCATTGTTTGTATTGCATTTCAGTTCCATTTGCATTTCTTGAAAATCACCCCCAAGCCAAAAAATACATAGCAAGTTAGTGGAATCATGTTACACATCAATAATTTTAGAAGAGCTCTCAGGTATTGTATGATGATTTTTTTTAGAAGTGTATAACTGTTGACTAGCATTTACTGTTACACAACATTATTTTTGGTAAACTCTACATAAGTATTCTAATTTTCTCTGGTATAATGTCTTGTTTAACAAACATGGTCACACGGTTTATCTATACGTTTAACCCTCTGTTGTTTATGATTTAAAAAAATGATAAACAGCTAAACTCACTGGTCAATAGCCAACATAGTGGCCAAAATGTTTCCCTGATAGGTAACTCATGTTTGGTTAGTCAATTCTTAATGCAAAGCCAGTCAAAACCTAAAAATACTATTAACACCATATCATTAAACAAATCAAACCATCTTAAGGTATTTATTAAATTTAATTGCATTTTAGGAACCTTGCAAGCATCTTGCAACCTTCAAGAGGAATGTATAGACAGGAATTGTGAAAAGGAAACCGATAAATCAATCAACGTAGTGTTATGAACCTCAACGTAAGAAGTTATGAAAGTCTATGTGAGGGTGTGGTTTTTACAGCTGGATGCCTTTTCTGGCACCCACCTCAGAGACGAGTTTATGGGAGATGAAACTCCGCTATCATGTCGAATGTGGAACTCCTAGTCTAGGATTTCATAAGCAAAGGAACACACAAAAATTAGTATTATTACCAGCATAAAAGTGTGTGTGTGAAAGAAATAAAGTAAGTGAGATGAACTGCTTTAATCTCAATTTGTTTCTAATCATTTTTCAGAGAAAAATGACCAAACGGTAAAGTATCAATTCCGTTTTCAGTTATGTGTCTTTTATCTTCGTTTGATGAAATTGCCAACTTATTTTGCCGAACAGTAAATACAGAATGAGATTTTGAAATTATACAAACTTGAACTTTGTTGACTTTTTCTCTGTTATAAAGACACTTTCGATACTCATCAATATTCTTACTTTTACTCACACTCTTCTTAATGCCTTTAGCCTTACACAAGCTATTCATTTCATCACACAATTTTATTGCATACATTTTGGGTCGTAACCCCACAAATTCTTCAACAATCCTTCCAGCATTTTCATCTTTCATTAAACCAATTTCACCTTTATTTTGTCTCACAATGCCAAAAGGATTGTTTGTTTCATAGTTTCCAGTATCAAACAAATTTGAATGTTGTTTCATGAACTCATAAATATCATAATAGAATATATACATAAAACTATCGGTGTCTGTGTATAACAACCTCACATTTGATTCAGGATTTGCTAAAATAACATTGTAATGAAAGTCATTCATTTTACATTTAGACAAATCTAATATAGATGCACCAACATATACTGGTTGATTGTGAAAAATCTTTAGTCTACTCATCTCGATGACCATACATTGTTCATCGAATATAATTCTATGTTTAAAATTAGCCTTAGCTATTAAAGACCTACCACCACGAGCTCCATGCCATTTGGTGACCCATTTGATGTCCCTTAACTTCCTCACATTCATCAGTGAACGACCAAAAATTGCATTATTCATCAATTTATAAAAATTCTTTTCAAAACCATTTTTGGCTTGTTTTCGTTTCTCTGTGTTCACATCAATATATGGTTTTAGCCATTGGCTCTGATTGAATTCAATTATTCTGTGAATACGATCTAATTTCATTCCTAGTTGAATACATTGCTTTAACAATCTATAATGCAAAACATAACGTTCTTTATTATCTAGGGTAGCCATTAGCTTTGTCAACTTTTCTGGACATAGAGGGTAATCTGAATGTTTGTCATGTAACTCTTGAGGATAAGTCAAATCTACTTCCAAAATATATCCAATTTCTGAAGTATCATCAATAGTTAAAACATCAAAGCCTTCAACATTTGCAATCCATTTAAAGCCACCCGTTGGAAGATATTCCATCATCGCATATCCATACAATTTATTAACGTCAAAGTACATTATGTAGGACTCTTGCTTTTTCTCATCATAAGTTTTCATATACTTATTATTAGCAATCGCATGTCGTGTTATACACTGAACATTTCCTCCTCGAATAGATCGTTCAAAAAAGTGTAACATATCAATATCTTGAAGCAATTCAAGTTGAACGTTGGTTATCTTTTTCATAGCACACCAAGACATAGATGGAGCAGTGTAAAAATGAGCTGCATCAATGCCATAAGTTTCCATGCCATTCGATCTAAAATTTTCAAAGACATCCGCCAAAAGAAGTGTGTCAACTTTTAAATACAAATCTGCGTATTCTCCTAATGTTTGACAGGAAAACGTTTCCCACACCGATTGAGCAAACTCATACTCTTCATTCGATATTGTTTGATCATTAAGGCTGCTATAAAACTTGGATATTTCAGGTAATTTAGTTTCGTTAAGAACATCCATACTCGTGACGTATTCATAGGGAAACACACCTTTTCTCGCAGTAAGTCGAAACTGTGCATCATCATTAAAATAACGTTGTGTTATTTGCTTTGAATCTTCGCTTAACGAAGATGAACATTGATCTAGTGAACAGGACAAGAAATTATATGTATCGAAAAATCTTAACTGAATGAATCCATTCTTAGCCCGTACATACTTTGTAAACCCTTTGTAACGTTCCATATTCATCGCTAACAATTTTATATGACCAGGATTATGTAACACCTCTCCATCACGTTTCTCGCAAATTTCTTTAATTATAAAATGTCCATCATAGGCGGTTAGATTATGAAATGCTATAGGCAAAACCTTTGTTACTTTGTAATTTAAATTACAACTATTGTGTGCGCTTCCTCTATATTTTCCAGTTAAGTGACAATGATCGCGTACTTTGAGTTCATTAACTGCAATCGGTTTCTCGCAAATGTGACACATTTTACTTGACAAAAATAATCTTTCTTCATTTTCGGTCATCTTTAACATTGGCTTAACCGATAAGTAATATGTTTGAAGTTTATCCACAATACTATAAAGTTCCTTTACAAACAATTCAATGCAATTATTTCCCCTAAAGAGCTTGAAACTGCACAATTCACTATCGAAATTACAATGAAGGTATAAAGAAATGCTGTAAGGAATATGTTTATGTGTTAAAGTAGAGTTATGAATGTCACTATTTGGAAAACAGGAGGAAATTGGAGACAAAACGCATTCAGTGTCTGCATATATTATAAATGGAACTGTATCTTTAACTCGGAATTCTGTAAAATTAACAAATCTTTGTTCATCAGTCGGCATTATGCTTTTTGCAACAGGAAACTGTTTACAGTCTGCAAAGTGAACATTTAACTCATCCTCAAGAAGATAATATGACAAACAACGTCTACATATATAAATCCTTCTCTGAGTGCTAGTGATGCTTGAACGCACAAGGCGAGCAAGATTTCTAATTAAACAAAAGTGATAACTTTCACTGTTTCCAATCTGCAACATCAATAAGTCTACACTCCTTTCATATACGGGGTAGTTTTCACCCCCCTGCTATTTTTCATCAAAAACAAAAGATCTTAGGTTCAATTATCATTTTTACCCGTTTAAGACCTTTTTCCCCACTGTAAAATCACTATTTACTGTTTTAGGGGTGACATCATCTATCCGGGTAAAAGCCTATGTCACAACGAATTTTTTAAGCTATTACACATAATTTTACGGTTCTTAGTTTCCAAGGTATCGATTTTTCAATTTTGGGGTAGTTTTCACCCCCCTGCTATTTTTCATCAAAAACAAAAGATCTTAGGTTCAATTATCATTTTTACCCGTTTAAAACCTTTTTCCCCACTGTAAAATCACTATTTACTGTTTTAGGGGTGACATCATCTATCCGGGTAAAAGCCTATGTCACAACGAATTTTTTAAGCTATTACACATAATTTTACGGTTCTTAGTTTCCAAGGTATCGATTTTTCAATTTTGGGGTAGTTTTCACCCCCCTGCTATTTTTCATCAAAAACAAAAGATCTTAGGTTCAATTATCATTTTTACCCGTTTAAAACCTTTTTCCCCACTGTAAAATCACTATTTACTGTTTTAGGGGTGACATCATCTATCCGGGTAAAAGCCTATGTCACAACGAATTTTTTAAGCTATTACACATAATTTTACGGTTCTTAGTTTCCAAGGTATCGATTTTTCAATTTTGGGGTAGTTTTCACCCCCCTGCTATTTTTCATCAAAAACAAAAGATCTTAGGTTCAATTATCATTTTTACCCGTTTAAAACCTTTTTCCCCACTGTAAAATCACTATTTACTGTTTTAGGGGTGACATCATCTATCCGGGTAAAAGCCTATGTCACAACGAATTTTTTAAGCTATTACACATAATTTTACGGTTCTTAGTTTCCAAGGTATCGATTTTTCAATTTGGGGGTAGTTTTCACCCCCCTGCTATTTTTCATCAAAAACAAAAGATCTTAGGTTCAATTATCATTTTTACCCGTTTAAAACCTTTTTCCCCACTGTAAAATCACTATTTACTGTTTTAGGGGTGACATCATCTATCCGGGTAAAAGCCTATGTCACAACGAATTTTTTAAGCTATTACACATAATTTTACGGTTCTTAGTTTCCAAGGTATCGATTTTTCAATTTGGGGGTAGTTTTCACCCCCCCTGCTATTTTTCATCAAAAACAAAAGATCTTAGGTTCAATTATCATTTTTACCCGTTTAAGACCTTTTTCCCCACTGTAAAATCACTATTTACTGTTTTAGGGGTGACATCATCTATCCGGGTAAAAGCCTATGTCACAACGAATTTTTTAAGCTATTACACATAATTTTACGGTTCTTAGTTTCCAAGGTATCGATTTTTCAATTTGGGGGTAGTTTTCACCCCCCCTGCTATTTTTCATCAAAAACAAAAGATCTTAGTTTCATTTATCATTTTTAGGTGTTTAACACGTTTTTTCCCCATAACATGACTATTTACTGTTTTAGGGGTGAAATGACCAATCCAGGTAAAAGCCTGTGTCATCACCTATTTTTAAAGCTATAACGCCTAATTTTAGGGTTCATAGTTTCCAAGATATTGAGTTTTCAATTTTGGGGGGGTAGTTTCACCCCATAAAGGGGGACGTCGCCCCAAGTGCTAGGACCCCTCATACAAGTCCCTAGCATGATTGGTTCACGAGATATTAACAAAAGTGTAGTTAGGCCCTTTTGACAAGAAAATAAATGAATGATACTTTCAAAAACGAGGTGTCACCCCAAGTGCTAGGATACTGCCTATGGGAAAATCCCATCCTGGGTTCAGAAAATATTAACAAATGTGTAGTTAGACCCTTTTGACAAAAGCCACCGGTGTGCATACATACAAAAATTGCTCTTTCACCCCAGGTAAGGGTAGTTTTTATTTTGGGGGTTGACATACCTCATTCATACAAAAGGAGAATTCACTACGAGTCCTATGACACCCCATATGTTTACATCGCATTATTGGTTAGCGAGATACTAAAAATCGAATGACCTATTAGTTTTTTGTTTTTTTAATAAATTTTTTAAAAAGCCTCATCTATAAAGAATCTTTTAAAAATTCCGCTCTCTTACAAAAGCCCTCAAGTGCGCATGCATACAAAAATAACCACTACTTAACCTCCGGGTAAGGGTAGATTTATTTTGGGGTGGATATACTCCCGTCCATAGCAAGGGGTGGTTCACCACAAGTCCTACGACACCCTATATGCATCGTTCTAGCCTTACAAGCTCATTAAATTCGCCAAATTGTCAAAAAAGCACGTTTACCTCAAATTGCGTTTCCAAATTCCACCCATTTTAAAAAATTACCTCACCATCAAATAGAGCGGGAAAAATAGCATTTAAACGAACCCTCACTCAACCCTAGTCCTCGCCCGCCACCAAACATTTCCCAACATAGCCATACGTATTCAAGCACACACGCGACTTGCAAGAGAACATACACTACCCCACTACCCGCGAATAACCTTTTGTTTTGGTGCTCACACTCGCATGGGTGTCAGATGACAGTTAGCATCCTAATAAACATCCTCCATGACGTCAACACCCATTAACTTTTTATCACCATCGCACAAACAAGCCAAAGGGTCAACCTCTTCCCACGCTAACACGTGCACTGCACATGCTCGCTCCTGGACCACGTGCTCGCTCTAAGGACCCATGACGTCATCCCATGACGTCATCAGGATTACGCAATTTCTGGTCATGATGATGCAATATTTAGAGTCTAACAAACACTTACTACTCACGGTATATTTTAATAATATAATTAGTAAAAAATCAATTACATTTCATCCAATTGCTTTCAAATTTGGTATGTGACTTAGTGTTACTATTCTAAGTATGCATTTTAAATTTCAACTCATTCTGATAAAAAAATGTGGAAGTTGAAAATCTCAGCCCCAGTGTCCCTTAATATTGCGGATTTTGCTGAGCCTCGCCTATAACATAAACCGAATACATGGCCTTTGCTCGGTATCCTACGATTATGATATGAAATATACGTTTATAAGATATAGTCTTGTACGTGTGTGCTTCTAAGTGTGTGTCCCCTCTCCCCCGGTTGCTGTTGTACGACTGGAGTGTTGTTAATGACATGTTGTCTCTAATGGCAAGATTCCTGAAGGAATACGAAACACCTCAGTTGTTGAATTCGTAAACCACGTAATATAAATAGCTCATACAAAATTTTTGAAATATATCCGTGCCATACAGCTTTTTATAATATGTTTTGCCTATTTTTAAGTTTGAAAAAATAGGCTTATGGGATCACCTTTTGTCCGTGTGTGTGTGCGTGTGTGTGAGGTGTGTGGTGTGTGTGTGTGTGTGTGTGTGTGTGTCCCCTAATAAAATCTAAATGGCTGGAGCGATTTCAGTGAAACTCGGTAAGTACATAGCACTATTCCGGTCGACCCCGACCGTGCCCTTCAAATTTTGTTACTTCTCACAAATCCAACTTGGCGGCTGTGCGAAATATTTCACCAGCATTCAATATCTCCGAAACTATTCCCGATATCACCCTGGAATATTTTACGATGATAAAGGGGACTGCTAGAAGTTCACCTATGTGACTTTTGAAAAACTGGTAACTACAAAACCAACATGGCGGCTACGCGAATTTGCGACTTTCAAATAGACGTTTCTCGCGATTTAACCAACCAAACGCAATAAAACTTGGTATAGTATATGTTTATATACATTGTAATGAACAGTCATCTAACGCGGATGTACGATATATTTCACCGGCATTCTATATATCTGAAACTATTAGCGGTATCACCCTGAAATTTTGTACGTAGATAAAGGGCATGCTGACTCAGTAGACGCGTGGGTTCGAGCCCCACCGTCGGCTGTCCTTGAAATGGTTTTCCGTGGTTTCCCATTTTCAACACCAGGCAAATGCTGGGACAGTACCTTCTGATAGGCCACGGCCGCTTCCTTCCACATCCTTGCCCACTTTCATTGTTCTTCATCCTTTCCATCTCTCATCCCGACGCGCAGGTCGCCCACGGGCGTCGAATAGTAAGACCTGCACTCGGCCTCTCAGAAGGTCACACGAGAAAAAAAAACCTACTGAAAGTTCATCTACGTCTGTTAGGTAGTCAGCCCGAAGGCTGGTTGGATCCTCAAAAAGTACCGCCGTTACGTTATGTGAGTCGATACCCACAAAAACCCAAGGCAGCGCTATTTTGAGGCGTTCTAGGCAAGAAGAGGAGTGAGGTACTTTGCCATTGCTTTCCTCACTGAGTCAGAACAGTAGTCCTAACCCTATGAGTTGAACCTTTCACAGCATTCACAGGCAATGACTGTGCCCCGAATGCCATTACTAAGCACCTCCCATACCTCAGTAGCTTCCATATATTCACAGCCATGAGTGAGACTGAGACATCGGTGAAAAGCCATCTTTTACTCTAGCCTGTGCCAACTGACAAATGCAAAAGTACTGTATTCATCAAGAGATGGCGAACAGGCCACAGTTCATCTATAAGACTTACGAAAACCGGTTAACTACAAAACGAACATGGTGGCTAAGCGAATTTGAAAATTTTAAATAGACTTTTCTCACGATTTAATGTTCCAAACGCAATGAAATCAGGTACAGGAAATGTCTATACACATTGTAATACACTGGTATCTAATTTAGTTCAATTGTTTACATAACCTCAAGATGGCGGCTGTGCGAATTTTAAAATTAAGTGTATATTTCTTGTGTCGTAATCATGCGATCGAAGTGAAAGTTTGAATAATGAACCTACGCAATAACATGACTCTATGGCCTATACATATAACAATCCAACATGGCGACCATCCGAAATATTTAGATGGATCTCAATATCTAGGAATCTATTACAGCAATCAAACTGATTTTTTTATGTTCCGAGGGGCTATGAACTTAAGTTCACTTAAAGGACTTTAAATAACCTGGTGATCAGAAATCCAACATGGTGGCGACGCGAAGTATAACTATTCACATGAACGTTTCTCGCTATTTAACCATCCGAGTGCAGTGAAACTTGGTACAATAAATCCTTATACGAATGTTAATCCACTGGCATCTAATTTATTTCAATTGTTTCCATATCCACAAGATGGCAGCTGTGCGAAATTATAAAATCTCCTTGTTATTTCTTGTGTCCTAATCATGCGATTGAAGTTTGAATGCTACTCGTACACAATAATCTTCATGTAACAGTACATAACTCTAGGACCTACATATATAAAATCCAACATGGCGACCATCCGAAATATTTAGTCGGTTCTCAATATATACGAATCTATTACAGCAATCAACCTAAAATTTTGTATGTTGATGGTGGCAATTAACATAAGTAGGATATATGAAAATAGGCTGTATAGTTCTTCACGGAACTACTTGTTAGTATCCAAGATACAACCTCCGTGGAGATGATAGTAGTTCGAGTCATCATGTCACTTATGCACTTGTTTTAATAATGGATCATATCATAATTCACTAAAAGAATATAGTCCTTTTTTAACGTACTATATTTCTTTGTTTCTTTTTTTTCAATAGTATTAATAATGCAGTACTTTAGGTAGGTTATTTATTTAATTATTATATTCTAATTTGCATTATTTATCTTGTATAAAATGTTTGCTAATTGGTTTGTTTAATAATATATTTAGTTTTGTTAGTTGTTAAGCTAGGATTAGATTCTCATTGGAAAATTTCAAGCCAGAGCATTGTATACGATACATAAAGGGGCGCTTTAGCCTCAGTGGCGTTTCTTTATGAATAAAATGAAATTCAAATTAAAACTCCATATGCGGATACATTAACTTATTATTTTATAGCTACACACGGGGAGCGTGGTGGCGCTGTGGCTTAGCTGCTCGTCTTTCACCCGGACGGCCGGTGTTTGAATCCCGGTGATAGCGGGGTGGAATTTTCGCCTGAAAAATCACGTGGCGTCAGGAAGGGCATCCGGTCATAAATCTCCGGCTTAAACCAACATGAGCCTGGTTGGCTCCGGTGACCCCAATTAATTGGGAAAAGCCGAAGAGAGTTTTTATACCTACACATTCATTAACAATTCAATATGGCGGCTACGCAAAATATTTCTCCAGTATTCAGTACTTTGGAACCTAATACAACTAAACTGTAATTCTTAAATTGTACACAGAGATAGATGACTTATATTTATTTCTTATTGTTATTTTGAGGGCCTGAACAGCGAGGTGATCTACCTCAGAGGAGTATAAGGCAAGGTCACAAATAATATTGCTTTCAAACTGTAGAAAATAAAAATCATCATGAACTTAAAACTATTAATTCCATGTTTCGGAGTTTGTTACAGCTGTAAGCCCCATAATACAAGTTCACGGATATGACCAATATGGTGGTTATATGAAAAAATCCACAGCCTGTTTCCAGTCTCCGACCGGGTCAGGAATGGAATGAATGAAGCCCCCAACTAGCGGCGAGGATATGAACTGTGCCGGCTGCCGAGGCCTGACGCACTCCTCTGGGGCAATGATTAAATGAATGACAGATGAAATGAAATGATAATGGAGAGTGTTGCTGGAATGAAATGTTGACAGGGAAAACCGGAGTACCCGGAGAAAAACCCGTCTGCCTCCGTTCTGTCCAGCACAGATCTCACATGGAGTGACCGGGATTTGAACCACGGACCCAGCGGTGAGAGGCCGGCGTGCTGCCGCCTAAGCCACGGAGGCTTATGGTGGTTATATGTATGTTCAAAATTTCAGACAAAGCTTGACTGTTCTAGGGTCGATAATCCATAACGAACTCATGTATTGCTTTTTACCTCTAGAGTTACGGTATCGAATCCTATTGCAGTGAGATGGCATTTGTGGGTATTTACATGTGAGGGACTCGTGTCGGTAGATTTACTCAAACTATTGAAATATAAGACAGCCGAGAAAGATAAGTTGCCATCTTGTCTTGTAACCGAGACGGCTCAGCTTTTTAAAGTCACTGTTCTTGTATAATATTATATTATGAATTTATAATATCAAACGGGCCACGTCCTTAAGGACAGTTTAAACCATTCTCGATTCGATAATCGGAACTCGTGGGTCCTAAGTTGTGGATTGCAATGATTGCATCATTCACATGGTCGCCATCCAGAAATGGTAGGTTTTTTTAGTTTGGAAGTAAGACGCATCTCATATGAAGGTATGTGTTTACCAAATTTTGTAGAGATCAGATTATTAGTTCGGTCGTAATTTAATTTTAAGTTTTGAACATTTGGGTGGCCGCCATTAAGTTTTGGTAAAGATGGCGGTGATATAAAACATGACACTGAGGTGATCTTTGCTAGTGCTACCTCTGTACCAAATTTTGTTGAATTAGGTTTCGTCGTGTTTGAATTGATAGGTCGGGGGTGGACGCGACACTCACACACAGGCAGACTTTTGGTCCGTGTAGATCTCTCTTTCATTTTCTGCAAAAATCGAAAGTAGGCTAAAAATGAAAAAAAAATATAACAAGTTAAAAATAAAAAATAAACCAATAAAAAATTGATTAGATTAATGTAGATTAAATTAGATTAGTTGCAGTAATGGAGTAGGCAATAGAATCATTTTGTTTTCCTAAAATTTTACTTAGATATCTACCGTACGTCTGTTGTCTGATGGCGTATACAGTACACTACGTAATAATAATAATAATAATAATAATAATAATAATAATAATAATAATAATAATAATAATCATTCCCTGGAATGTAGTGCAACTCCCAGGCCTGAAACCCACCATCCGCGATTGCAAAGAGGCTTTTATCTCGGAACAGTGACACTTCTTGGAAGATGGGTTTTAGTGTACTTATGAGGGGAAAGTTAATATTATGCACTCCGTCTCTCCGTAGTTTCTGAACTCTCATGGAGTAGCTTTCACCATTGTCTATCAGCTAACAATCGTTGTATCTGTGATGGATAAGGAAAGTTCTTGATGTTAGATAAAGGTGGCAATTCTCCGAAAAGCCTGTATTAACGTAACAACTAAGTTATAACATTCTTTAAGTGTAGGAATAATAGATTTCTTATTGTAAAGCATTTCCTTCAGTTCAACAAAGTTTCTCCATCTCCATTTGCCTCTCATTGCAGGTAAAGTTTACGAGGAAATAAGAATCTAGCTCATGAGATGTCGAGCGTAAAAATAAGTATTGTTCAGAGATACAGTTGGAATACTCAGGGTTCATCAAAAATACTGGATTCCTCTTAATTACAATATCCATCACCCTTAGTACTTGATGTCATACACACTGTGATTGAGTAGGTATGAATGGCGTTGCCGAAAGTAACAAGCGGTCAGATATCATAGTGAACAAGGAGAACCCAGAGGTAATACTGATAGATATCGCATGTCCCAACACACAGAACATCCAAACAACAGCTGCTACTATAATGCGTATCTACGAACAGCGAGATGGCAATTGACATAAACAGGTGGGTTACTTGAGTCGGGGGAAACTTGAGTCGGTGTCTACAATCCCAGTAGTTACCGGGTGAGTTAGCCGTGGTCGTTACGGCATGGCTGCTGGCAGTCGCTCACATCCGGCAGGCGAGGAGGTTCGAATCCCCCCCGCCGGCAACCTTGAAGATGGTCTTCTGTGGTTTCCCATCTTCCTTCCAGTCAAATGCCGGGGTTGGACCCTAACTATAGGCCACAGCCGCTACCTTCCAACTCCACGTCCTTACATTCAAACTTTCCTACCCAGACAACACTCCACACGCGACGGTACTTGTAACTCACCCCATGGGTGTCCGCATAGAAGCAGACTGGCGAGCCGATCATGTCCTTGGACACTCCCGGCACTAAAAAAAGAGCCATACGCTAAAAATAAAATAAATAACAGTAGTTGTATCATGTACTGGAATTATACCTAAAACCGTCCACAATGTTCTGTCAGTATTGAATCTGGATCCACTTATATTCCAAGAATATCCAGGAAGTTCAAAAGCCAACTATCCACTGGAAAGGTGATGCTCACCCTTGTCCGTGATTGTATGGGCCCATTGCCGATTAATTTCAAGGAATATGATGTCTTCATCACTGGGGAACGGTACTGCACACAATACTGCGGAAATTACGGCGTGCAATTAAGGTGAAACGTCCAAGAAATCAGCGACAAGGGGTTCATTTATTTAATCGTATGTTGAGTACAACATGGAATTCATAAGTCCAGGTCCAAGTTCTTCAACCACACAACAGCACTTTATGAAAGATGAAACATATCCCTGGGGCTTCCGGAGTGGGCATGAAGAGGGCAGCGCAGGATCAGAAGTCGTTTGAGTCGACACCATATTTTTCTTGGGAGGTCAAATCCATTCATTTTCCGAGTTGGATTTATCTCATGAGCATTAGTACCAGATGTTGAATTTGACCACTCTTTCTGCCAGCTCCGGTTTACAGTAGGTTAAAAACTAGAGTTTTTGATGGGTAACATCTTTCCACTCGGTTGCTGTATATTTTTTGTGGTGGTGATTTTGAAGAAATGAAACGGACGTCCCCTACAATAAATCATCTCCAAGTAGTCGTCCTTTGTTGTGAAAATATTCAATATATCATATTTGCTGAAAGGATTTGGCATTGGAGTTTTGCAAGTAGTTATGTCAATGACCAACAGAGTTCACTGTTAACAAGGGATTTGAGCTCCTGGAAGAGCCCTATGTGGAATGTATATCGCATATGGATTACTTCAAGGTTTGTAGGCCCCATTAAAGATATTCCTACAATAAATCATCTTCAAATTGTCGTTCTTTGGTGTGAAAATATTCATTATATCATATTTGATGAAAAAAATATGATTTATTAAGTCTTCATACTTTTGCTGTATTCTTATTTAATGTAAGCACTCAAGGTACTGTCGGCCAAACTACAGCACTATGTGGAATGTATATCGCATACTTCAATGTTTGGAGGCCCCATTAAAGATATTCCTACAATAAATCATCTTCAAGTTGTCGTTCTTTGGTGTGAAAATATTCAATATATCATATCTGCTGTGTAGCCTCCGTGGCTTAGGCGGCAGCACGCCAGCCTCTCACCGCTGGGTCCGTGGTTCAAATCCCGGTCACTCCATGTGAGATCGTGCTGGACAAAACGGAGGCAGACAGGTTTTTCTCCGGGTACTCAGGTTTTCCCTGTCAAAATTTCATTCCAGCAACACTCTCCACTATCATTTCATTTCATCTGCCATTCATTTAATCATTGCCCCAGAGAAGTGCGTCAGGCCTCGGCAGCCGGCACAGTTCAGATCCTCGCCGCTAGATGGGGGCTTCATTCATTCCATTCCTGACCCGGTCGGAGACTGGAAGCAGGCTGTGGATTTTCATTCATATCTGCTGTAAGGATTTGGCACTGGAGTTTTGCAAGTAGTTATGTCAATGACCAACAGAGTTCACTGTTAACAAGGGATTTGCGCTCCCGGCAGATACATAGTAGGATAACATGTCATATGTTACCCATCATATGCGACTACCGTAAGGCTCGTGATTTTTTTAAATTACCTCTCGTGTTTCACAAAAGTGGTATTTTCTACATAGACTGTATCTGTGATATAATGCACAGCCTTTTCTGTGTTCACCAGTGGTGTATTGTGGTATAGAAGTCAGAAAGTGGATAGCTTAACTGAAGTGTGTGCTATAATAATATCCACAGGGAGAAACGTTCTTTGCACTTGCTACGCTCCGTTTGGATATACTCGTAAACGCGAAACTCATCTCTCGGTCGTGTCCATAACATAACACAGATTTTCCGAAGGTCTAATAAATATTCTACAATTATTTTAGCATTTTTTTACATATATTCTGAAACTTCAAGATATTCAGCATGGAGTGTTAGGCATAAAAACGGCGGGCTTAGTTTAAAACAACATTTACCGAGAACAGCATTTTACAGTATGATCAAATCCTCAAGGAGAGTGAATAAAAAAGGGATCTTTTGAGGTCACTAAAAGAGGATTATGTCAGTATTTTACGAACGAAAGTGGATTTTTCGTCGTTCGATGATACATAAAGAAACAAATGATGGACGCAGGAAAAGAAAGAGCTGTGCCCATTCCTTATAATTAATTTGTATATGGGAGGTTTTCTTTCTGTTCGTAAAAATTACCTAAAGTTGTTTTGTAAACAAAGACTTAGATCCATGTATACCAGGAAAACAAGAAACAGTGTACCAGGAATGAAAGGCTCATACGTTTATCTTACCAACCAAATACAGTCGAATTTGATATCGTTAGGGGAAATTTAAATAAATTTGACTCATTCAAAATATGAATTATGGAGATACTTAGGAAAATTATAGAATGTTGTGACATACTGGTTGCGAAATACAATTTGCTGTCTGTAACTAAACTGACTCGACGATTAAACGTTATGATCACAGATAGACCTATATCAGAAAACAGGCCAAACATTATTCTTATTGATAATGTGCACAAGAGAACCATTCAAATAGACATCGCAGTCCCTATCTCGCATTATATCCAATATGTTGATGCTGAGAAAGTGACCAAATACATGCCACTGGCTGAAGAGATCCAACAGATGTGACGACAGGATTTAGTTACAATATTGGAATGCAGCCGAAATAAATCAGAAACCTCTATGGACATCAAATTGGCAGGTGAAAAACTAAACGAAGTAAGAGACTTCTGTTACTCAGGAAGCAACATAGCCAGTGATGGACGAAGGAAAGAGGATATAAAAAGTAGGTTAGCTCAGGCAAGAAAAGCATTTCTACAGAAAAGAAATCTGTTGACATCGGATATAGATTTAGGTATTAGGAAGTCATTTTTCCCTTTGTCTTGACCGTGGCGCTCTATGGAAGTGAAACTTGGACTATTGGTGCAGCAGAAATGAGTAGAATTGAAGCGTTTGAAATGTGGTGTTACAGGAGAATAATGAATATCAGATGGGTAGATAGGATTACAAACGAAGAGGTATTAAGACGAGCTGGAGAGGAGAGATGTTTCTGTCGACTGCCAATGAAGAGGAGAGATAGGTTGGTAGGACACATACTAAGTCACCCATGAATAGCAAGCTTAGTTATGGAAGGAAGGGTCGAGGACAAGAACTGTAGGGATAGACCAAGGTTAGAATATGTTGAACAGATTGCCTCGGATGTAGGGTGTGATAGCTATGTAGAGATGAAACGATTAGTTCAGGACAGGGAGGCATGCAGATCTGCATCAAACCAGTCAAAACACTGAAGACTCAAACAACAACAACATTTCCTATCATAATATCTTACATTGAGATCATACTGAAGTCGATAATAATAATAATAATAATAATATCGTATGGCCTCGGGGGCCGGGTGCAAGCTTTGTTATTTGACACCCAGAGGGCAGCTTGCATGTCGAATTTTATCGTTTCTTGGAATGCTATGGAAGTCAAGGAGGTTAGATATCTAAGCTCCTTTACACTATAGCACTTTTTTTTTTTTTTTTTTTTCGTGTGGCCTCCTCAGAGGCCGAGTGCAGGTCTTTCTATTCGACGCCCGTGGGCGACCTGCGCGTCGGGATGAGAGATGGAATGGATGAAGATGAATGAAACTGGGCAAGGATGTGGAAGGTATCGGCCGTGGCCTATCAGAAGGTACCGTCCCAGCATTTGCCTGGTGTTGAAAATGGGAAACCACGGAAAACCATTTCAAGGACGGCCGACGGTGGGGCTCGAACCCACGCGTCTACCGAGTCAGCAGAGAGCTTGGTCCCATGACCTAACGCTGCGCTTTAGCCAACTGAGCCACTGCTGTCGGTACTATAGCACTTTCTAGTAGAGAATGGAGGAACTTTGTGTTGGCGGTAAATCCCGAGATTAATTTTGCCACTATGAACACGGCCTACTGAATTCAAATGGGTTCTTTGCCATGCCAACAACGTATGACATGCGTGTCGTAATTCTTGCCGCTATTCAAAAATCACTTAGTACGGCCAGGAGCGAACCTTCAAGCTTGTGGTTGGTAGTCCGATGCGTTAACCACTCCCACACCATGGCAAGCACCGAAGTCGATGAAGGACAACCTCGATGAACTGGGGCTCACCATAATCTGCATACCAGTATGCAGAAGGCAGTCATTTTATAGACTTGCTCCATAGTTCCTTCGTTCCTCAACCTAACAATATACAGAACTCCACTCCATCTTGCAACAAATGCCCATGAAATTGTGAACTGTACCCAATGACATGGTGAATATATGAAAAGTACGAATTCCTAATCAACAAACGTATTGTAGATATTCTTACGAATTAGTTCTCAGAAAGATTGAAAACTTGCCGTATCATTCGTCATTTAATTGAGTAAGTGGTCTGTTGAGTAAAGAAGTTCTTCACAAATTCTGCTAACATCTGGATTTGCTACTTCTAATTCTTTGCTGCTATTCAGCTTGCCTCAGTACTTTATCTTATAGCTGTCGGAGCTTAAAGCTCCAACTAACGTAAGTGTGGCGCTCGGAAAGGAATTCTAAGTTTTAATATCATTGTCTTAATTGAAGCGTATTACTCACGCAGAATTAACCACAGCAGTGTCATAGACTCCATTATAAACTCTTAAGTCTTCATTAATAGTTAAAATCCTCCTTTTCTTTTCAAATCGTGAATCAATATAAAACATGAAGGATAGGAATTAATAAATTCGAGCAATTATCCTGTGAATACTGCCACTCCGTATATGGAGGATAAGGACATTTGTTATTTATTGAACTTCTCTACAAATAGACCATCTCTCAAGTCTGCCATGGCAATATTTCATGCAAAAACAACTATACAGCCTATTTTCATATATCCTACTTATGTTAATTGCCTCTATCTACATACACAATTTCAGTTTTATTGCTGTAATAGATTCGTAGATATTGAGAAACGACTAAATATTTCGTATGGTCGCCATGTTGGATTTTATATGTAGGTCCTAGAGTTATCTACTGTTACATGAAGATTATTGTGCACATGTAGCATTCAAACTTCAATCGCATGATCAGGACACAAGTAGTACCAAGGAGATTTTAAAATGTCGCATAGCTGCCATCTTGTGGTTATGGAAACAATTGAAATAAATTAGATGCCTGTGGATTAACATTCGTATAAAGATTTAGTGTTCCAAGTTTCACTGCACACGGATGGCTAAATTGCGAGAAACGTCCATGTGAATATTTATAATTCGCGTCGCCGCCATGTTGGATTTGTGATTACCAGGTTATTTAAAGTCCTATAGGTGAACTTAAGTTCATAGACCCTATGAACATAAAAAAAATCAGCTGGATTGCTATAATAGATTCGTTGATATTCAGAGCCGTCTAAATATTTCGGATGGTCGCCATATGGGATTGTTAAATGTATAGGCCATGGAATCATGTACCATTAAAGGAAAATTATTGCGTAGGTTCATTATTCAAACTTTCACATCGATCGCATGATTACGACACAAGAAATAAAAACTTAATTTTAAAATTCGCAAAGCCACCATCTTGAGGTTATAAAAACAATTGAACTAAATTAGATACCAGTGTATTACAATGTGTATAAACATTTCCTATACCAGATTTCATTGCGGTTGGAACATTAAATCGCGAGAAAGGTCTATTTAAAATTTTCAAATTCGCTTGGCCGCCATGTTCGTTTTGTAGTTAACCGGTTTTTGAAAGTCTTATAGATCAACTTCCTGTAGTGCCCTTTATCCCCGTACAAAATTTTAGGATGATACCGCTAATAGTTTCGGAGATATAGTATGACGGTGAAATACTTTGCACATCCGCCATCTTGTGGTTATGTAAACAATTGAACCAAGTTAGATGTCAGTGCATTACAATGTGTATTAGCATATACTGTACCAAGTTTTATTGTGTTTGGTTGGTTAAATCGCGAGAAACGTCTATTTAAATGTCGCTAATTCGCGTGGCCGCCTTGTTGGTTTTGTAGTTACCAGTTTTTCAAAAGCCACATAGGTGAACTTCAAGTAGTTCCCTTTATCACCGTAAAAAAAATCCAGGGTGATATCGGGAATGGTTTCGGAGATATTGAATGCTGGTTAAATATTTCGCACAGCCGCAATGTTGGATTGGTGAGACGTAACAAAATGTGAAGGGCACGGTCGGGGTCGTCTAAAGTAGTGCTATGAACTTACCGAGTTTCATTGAAATCGCTCCAGCCGTTTATAAGTTATTAGAGGGACACCCACACACTCACTCCTCACACACACTCACGGACAAAAGGTGATCTCATAAGCCTATTTTTTCAAACTTGAAAATAGGCTAATAATACGTATTATTAATTAAATACAAGTTTTTCGGGCTTGTAGGCCGTGGTGGACGCAGTTTCCGGTGAAACGTCGGGAGATATCCCGTCTGGACCACGGCCTACAAGCCCGAAAAACTTGTATTTAATTATGAACGCCGGCCGTGAAAGCCTAAGCTGTAATACGTATTATTGTTTGCAGAATAGATATTACATGGGCTAAACTAACTAAGAGTGACCTCTCCACATTGGAAAAAGTCAAGGCAAGACTTTTAAAGGTCATCATTGGTGTATCTCGATATACACGATCACGGCTAGTATATGAGCTTGCTGGGAACCTTTCCTCATAGAAGATTTGAGGTTCAAGTTTGCTCTCCCTTCTACGGATGGCTGGAAGAAATTGTTGGAAGAAAGGGAAAAATAAACGAAAGAACATCTGGCTACAGTTCTACTCGACTAAAGCCATAAACTGGACATGGTCAGATGCGAACCAGGACCTTCGACACTTCGTTAACTCCATGGCCGTGCAAGGCTATCATCATAGAGTTGGCAAACTCAAGTCCTATCATGAGCCTTCAGCTGATTGTGTTTATCAGCTGTGTGATCACTGATCAGCATTGTGAACGGTACCATGTTGATAAATGCACACAGCGACCGTGCTCAATTATTAATTATTGCACGATGTGATTATTCGTTTGTAAAAGTGCATAATTTGTGTTTAATAATAGTGCATTATGCAACGAGCCTATAATGGCAATAATTAAGAGTGTCTTAATTACCATTATAGGCGAGTTGCATACGACTGTTTATGCTCGACGATAATTATTATAACTATTATATGTCGAATATAAATATTCATAAATATCTGTCGATATTTCGCCAGTTTTATGTACTGAACAGAGCGCATGAGACGCAGAGAATGCCTTGTATTTGACCATGGCCTTTTCGATTACCCTACTATGACACTATGCCACGCAGTGACATTTAAATTAGAAGGCCGTGGAACTCAGCGCATCTAATTATCTAATTGGTCAAAGAACTGTTTCTTGAGCTCTGATTGGTGGGAGACACTGTTGCATAATGAAAAATATTGTTATATCGAGCGTCACTATAGTACAGTTTTCTGACATAATAGTCAGGGTCGAACATAAAGTTATTATTATATTAATTAACTGTTACTCATCTCTGGATGTTTGGCTGGCTGCATGTCGCAGCGGTAACATTCTTGCCTGATGTTCCCAAGGTTGTGGAATTGAATCGCGAAGCAGGCAGTTGGCATTAAAATGTGCTTGTATGCAAGGAAGCCGTCTCAGTAGATTTGCTAGGACGTCAAAGATGCCCGTCACAGCAAACCTTCGGGCAGTCCAGGCTCTACAATTTACCTCAAAGTTGAAAAGGACGTAAAATTCAAAACATTCTTCCTCTTCTTTCTTCGTTTTGCCCACTTAAGGAGCTCGTTTGGACTTGTTGACTTGAGTTGGTGTTTTCCTCTTCTTCTCCTCCCAAAATCTCCTAATGAACTCGCTAAGCCCCTCCTTACGTTCCTCCGTCCATTTTTTTCACAGTAGTCTATCATTACGCTCCCGACTGCTACGATGCTACGTTCTTAGTGTCCTGCTCTATGGAGTTGAATCATGGACACTTACTGAGGTTTTAAGTAAAAAACTGATAGCATTTGAAATGTGGACGAATCGCAGGATTTTAAGGATATCATGGACAGCTGAAGTCACAAATAATGTGGAAGTACTGCGGCGTATGAACAAAGACTCGGAAATTCTCAGTAGCATCAAAAGGAGAAAACTAGAATACTTTGGTCATTTCATGCACAACTACAAATACCACCTCTTGCAATTAGTTATCCAAGGGAAGATCGATGGCATTAGGGGTCCAGGGCGCAGCCGAATATCCTGGCAAAAGAACTTAAGCCAGTGGTTCGGGCTTAATACAGTGACACTGTTTAGAACAGCTATGGACAAACAGCATATCATGCTACTGATCGCCAATGTTCTTGGAAGACGAGGCACTTGAAGAGGAAGAAGAATAAGTCTTTTTAGATTTTTCGGTGAAAGAGTGATTTGTTCCAAAAGCCTTGCGATTCATGATAATATACTATGTGATGTTTATTTCTATTAAGTCCTGTTTGATTTCTTCTAACCAACTGATTTTGACCTTCTTTGAATCTATTGTATCAAGCAGTTTTTTGTTGCATATCTGGTGTTGCCCATTCTGCAGATGTGACCATAATGAGGCTAATCGGCCAACTAGGGACCACGATAAGCCTCATTTTACATTCTGGCATTTGCTCATGTTTCGCTTGATCTACATTGTCTTCATGAGCTCAATGTGTTTAGCATGACGTTCTTCTGTCCATTTCGCACCAGTTGTCCGTTTTCGTCCCGGAAAGTCCCAAACGTCTTGATGGCTCCTCTATAAAGATTTCGGTCTTGTGCATCTTCTGCTCGTATCCACATTTCTTTAAGATCTTTCTGGACGTTAACATACCATGGCATTGTCGTTTTTGGTTTTGAGTCGAATATACTGAAGATACGTTTCGTCCATCGGGAGTCGATCATCCGTCGTATATGTCCGTAGAAACAAACTCTGCGTTTTCTCATTGTGTCTGTGATCTTCTCTATCCTCGAGTATGTTTCTTGCCTGGATTTTCTGATGTAGATGCCATTTTTGTAGTCCGGACCCAGTATGATGTGTAGGATCTTTCTTTCTTTCTTTCTTTCTTTCTTTCTTTCTTTCTTTCTTTTCTCTCTAACTTCGCGAGCAAACATTTCTCGGATATTATAAGGCATTCAGATGCATATAGCGGTACTGGTTTGATGACCGTGTTGTAGTGACGAATTTATGTGTTCATAGAAAAGCACTTTTTGTTATATACGTTGCGGGTGGTTTGAAAAGCGACTTCCATTTTCTTGATTCTTGCTTCTATGGCTTCCTTGTCAAGGCCATTTTACTGGATCCATTCCCCAAGGTATTTAAATTTATTAACATGGTTTATCGTTCCATATTTGGTGTTTAGTTGTGCTGTATAATCCTTCGACATAACTTCTGTCTTTTGAAAGGAAATTTGTAATCCTGTTTGTTCTGCTACTTCCTTCAATATATTGACCTGTTCTGTTGCACTTTCGAAATCTTCTGTCATCAGGGCTACCGGTATATCATCAGCGAATGCTAAGCAATCTATTTCCACTCGGTTTTTCTTTGTCCCGATCCTTAAAGGTTTGTAAAGGCCTCCTTCTTTTAACTTCTGTCGCTAATTCTGTATTACCTTTTCAAGCACGCAGTTGAACAACAGAGGTGACAGGCTATCTCCCTGTCGAACGCCTGTCTTGATTTCAAAGGGTTCAGAGATACATCCATGGAATTTGACTTTGGATGTGGTATTAATTAGGGTTGCCCTTATTATCGCCAGCAGTTTCATATCGGCTCCCATGTCTTCAAGTATGTTAATCAACATATCACGGTCGATGCAGTCGTACGCTTTCTTAAAGTCTACAAATGTCGATACATACGTTCAACCTCTCAACACATATTACCTAATTATGTTTTTTAGGTTAATGATTTGTTCTTCAGTCGATCGGCCTTTCCTAAAAACCCCTAGGTATTCTCCGAGTTAGTGTTCAACTTGATGTTCCAGTATTTCAAGGATGGAAAGTGACAGGATCTTGTAATCTACTGACAGAAGAGAAATACCACGATAGTTGTTCACATCTCTTATATTTCCTTTCTTGTGTAAAGGACGGATCAAAGCTAACTTCCAGTCCTCTGGGAGTTGTTCTGTCTCCCATATATTTACAACGGTTTGGTGTAGGATGTAAATTGCTTCTTCTAGGGCATGTTTCCACAGTTCTGCAATCATGGAGTCTTCACTAGGAGCCTTGTTATTTTTCAACCTCTTTATGTGGCGTTTGATTTCATCGCGATTTGGTGGAGAAGATGGCAAATTGTGGTTCATTTGTTTGTTCTGATGGAGTTGGGTGGCTTTTCACAATTTAGGAAGTTGTTAAAATACCCGGCTAAAATTTCGCAGTTTTCTTCGTTGGATGTTGCTAGAGTTCCATCTTTTCTTAGAAAACAAAGGGAAGGTGCCTTGTATCCTTGTATCTTCTTTTTAAAATCCCTGTAGTATTCACGGGTCTCATTTCTGTGAAAGTTTTGTTCAATTTTGTCCATTTGTTCTTTTTCATACTTGCGTTTCTCGCTGCGTATTATTGTTGCTGTTTGTGCTCGTTGGTCTCTATAGATGTTCCAATCTCCTTCCTCTTTGGTGGTGTAGTACTTTTTCCAAGCATTTAGACGATCCTTTAAGGTCTTCTCGCAGTTATTGTTCCACCATGTGTGTTTCTTCCTCTTCTTGGTTTCTGCTACTTCTTTTGCAGCGTTTATCATCTGCTTTCTCGTGCTGTTTAAGTCTTTTTCCTCTGGTTGGGCAAGTTCTTTGAATTCATTCTCCCTATCTCTGAGCATGTTTGTGTCGAAGCGGATTATGGTAGGTTTGTTTTTCTTTTTGTTTAGTGGAATGGGCTGGAACTTTATTACCGATACATAGTGATCTGAGTCTATGTTCATTCCCTTTTTTACGGTAACGTTCATGTTTTCCGGACTAGATGTTCGAGATATAGCCACATGGTCTATTTGGAACTCTCCTAATGGTTTGTTCGGGCATCTCCATGTAGTCTGTTTTCTAGGTAGGTGACGAAATTGTGTTGATATCAGCTGGATGTTATGGTTATTACATAGTTCAATGAGGTGTTCTCCATTCTTGTTAGTTCTATTATGGGCTGGATAGAGCCCAACGACATTCCTGTATTTCCGTTCACGTCCTACCTGTGCGTTGAAATCACCCATTAGGATCTTGACGTGGTGTTTCGGGATTTTTGCCAATCTAGCATCCAAGAGGTTCCAAAATCTATCGTGTCTTCCAACTCTTTTTTGTTTTGTTCATTAGTTGGAGCATGTACATTGACTAGCGTATATGTTTTGTTTGCACAGCGCAGAGATAGAAGGCATAACATATCGTTAACAGCTTCAAAATTCGATACTGACCTAAGAATTCTGGTGTTGACACCAAAGGCTGTACCGAAGATAGGGGTGTTCCTCATTACCCTCTTACGGGAAGAACCAATATTATTATTATTATTTATTTTGCGCATGCGCTTACACATTCTCAGCATTTTCTGGAAAGAAAACATTTACAATCTCAGATACCGTCCACATCACAAGGAGCAAATTATTGTTGACTGCATTGAGTAGTAGCTTCATATTTCCCTCACTGCTTCAGGCCTGATTGCCCAAGAACAGCCTTACTACGTGACACGTAGAAAGTATGACTGTTTTCTGCATCAGTTTGAAAAGGCCTGGGTCTAATTTCAACGCCGTGAGCAATTCTTTTAAGTTGTTGGGAATCACGCCATTGCTGGAGATAATAATAGGAACTGTCCTGACTTGTGCCATGTGCCATTGCTTCCTTATCAGTCCTGAAAGCTCTGTGTATTTTGACAGCTTTTCAACATGCTTTGTTAGTATGTTGTCACTGTTTGGGATCGCCACATCTATGAAGGTGGTGTGCTTCATGCATTTGTCAACAAGAACTAAATCAGGTCTGTTGTCACAGCTGATTGGTGTGTCAATACAGTACGATCCCAGTACAACGTAAAGCTGTCATTTTCCAGAACACTTTCAGGAGCATATTTGTAGTATGGCACTTTTTCTTGGCTCAGCAGTTGAAGTTGTATAGCCAATCCTTGATGTACTATCTTGGCAACAAACTCATGTCTTTTCCTATATTCTGTCCCTGACAAAATGGCGACAATCTGATATAATATGCTGAACAGTCTCAGATGTTGGGCAACCGTATCTGCAATGGTCATCTTGCACAGATGCATCCTTGATTATGAACTTGAGGTAGTTCCTCGAGGGGAAAACCTGGTCCTGCATAGCCATCATAAAGCCTTCTGTTTCAGGAAACATCTGCCCAGAAATCAACCAAAGGTTCGACGCTAGCTTGTCGACGTGAGTTTGGATGACTTCATTGGGATGTCTTCCGTGTAGTGGCTTGGACAACCAGGCATTGAATCTATCCAAATCACTGCGCACCTGAATTTGAGTCTCTTGCTGACTTAAGAGTAGTGGAGTTGAATCATCTGCTTCTGTGACAGCCTTGTGCAGCATCGAATGTTTCGATACAGAACAGAAGTACTTTCTTAGCTCATAGATCTGTCGAGCTACTTGGTTGTTTATATCAACAATTCCTCTCCCACCCATATGTCTCGATAACATGACTCGTTCCACAGATGTCCTGGGATGGTGTTTTCGTGATTTGGTCAGTGATGTCCTAATTGTCTGTTCTAAACTTGCAATGTCAATTTTATTCCACTTGATGACCCCAAACGAGTAACTAAGGATAGGGACAGCATAAGCGTTGATTGCCTTAACCAAGTTTTTACTGTTGAGGCAGGTGTTAGAAACAAGCTTAATTCTTCTGACACCTTCGTCAGATCTTGTTTCACTACTGAGTGTTCTATGTGTCTGGCTTGCTTCATTCCCAGATACTTGTAGGTCTCGCTAGTGAGCATTGTTGCAATCTGCTGGCCATGAGCTGTTTCATATACACCTTCCTGCAGCTTGCCTTTCATAACGTTCAGCGTCTTACATTTCTCCAGCCCGAATTCCATTTTCACATCCTGTGAAAAGGTTTCCACTATCTTCAACAGAAACTCTAGTTGTGCTCTGGCGGCAGCATATAGCTTTAGGTCATCCATATACAGGAGATGGTTGAGCTTTGCAAGCTCCCTGGAGTTCTTCTTGATACTGAAGCCATATTTTGTTGAATTAAGTTGGTTTGATAGTGGGTTCATCGCAAGACAGAACCATAATGGGCTCAAGGAGTCTCCTTGGAATATTCCCTTGTGGATTGGGATCATACTTGATGCAATACTGCCATTTGTAGTATTAAGGCACATTACTGTACGCCACGTTGCCATGGCGTGTACCAAGAAATATATAATCTGAGGATCAATCTTATACATTGACAAAATATGGATCAACCAATCATGGGGCACGGAATCATAGGCCTTCTTGTAATCAATATATGCCGTGAATGAATTTCTGTTATTGGTAAAGGCCTGGTTAGAAACCACTGAGTCAAAGATAAGTATTTCTTTACACCTTTTGGACCCTGTCGTGCATCCTTCTAGCTGTGTTGCTAGAATGTTATGTTGTTCACAATGGGCATATATCCTCCTACTATGACAGGACGTGATGATCTTATACATTGTGGGAAGGCATGTAAATGGACGGTATTTTCCAGGATCTTGCATATTTTGTGGGTCTTTCGGAAGTAGATGTGTTACACCTTGTGTAAGGAAATTTGGCATCTTCTGTGGATGAGCAACAACTTCATTCACCAGAGTAGACAGAAGATCGTATACGCACCAGAATATCTTATACCAGTAATTCTGTACCTGATCTAAACCAGGTGCTTTCTAGACCTTTAATGATGGAAGAAATTTCAGTGGATGTTATTGGATCATATTGCATTGGATTAAATTCTTTAGAGTTGTTTGTTACTTCCTGAACCCAATGGGAGTCTGAGTTAAAATTGGTGGTTTTGGATAATTGATTGATTCAAAACTCTTCAATTTCGTCTCTTGTTGGATAAGGAGCATTTAAGGATACATGGTTTTCTCTCAGTGCTCTGTAGAATTTCTTCTCGCCTTTGACAAATAAGTTGTTGTCCTGTCTCCGTTTCCTACTGGCTCTGTATCTGGAAAGTCTGTTCGCTCCCAACGTAAGTTTCTGTTTGAGTGTATCTAAACACTGTTCGGCTTTTGTGTTTGGATCATATCGGTCGGTGTGGATTTTGGACCGCCTCATTATTGCCTTACAGAGTCTCACCAGTCTTCTTGTGTGCGTTCCTCTGATAAACTCAGTCAAACGGCCAATATCTGTTCGCAATTTGTCGATATTGCCTATGAGACGTCTCTCCCACTTAGGAGTAACAGGAGCACATTTCTCACAGTTGGGTGCCCATAGTTCTGATAACTGTGACGGCTCCACAGTACAGAACAGTGTGAAGAGATTCTAAGTCATTCACATCTATCAAGTGTTTGGGTAGGATAGCTTGATTCATGATATTTAAAATGTTTGATACCTTCTTAGACGAATTTACTCGAGGCAAGGCAAGTCTAAGCATTGGGTCTGTTCCATTGAACTGAGTCATTGCCGTCATCATTTCATCTCCTAAGATCTTGGTATGTGACTCATCTTCATGATGTGTATCCGGCTGTATGCCACTGACTGGTTCATTGTGTTCTTCTTGATGTTGTTCCTGCTCATGGAGCTCCTGTGCTAATTCACTCTCCAGATTAGTTCCTTGATCACAATCAAACATTATTCTGACCTCCTGCTTGATTGTATTCAGTCTTGCTTCTGCCACTAAATTATTACGGACTATCGCCCTATATTGGTCCGCCACTCTCTGTTCAGTCACACGGAGTTCGGGGTATGCTTCATGGAACTCATTGAATAATTTCTGCCTATATCCAGTTAGTTCTGTTCCAATGCGGGTCACCTTATAATAAATCCGCATTATGGTCTCGTTCATTACGATTGACCATTTTAAGCGCTTTCTTGTCAGGCCTGCTTGGGTGAGTGCCGGAAGTGGTTCTGGCACAGCACTTTCAGCAGGTAAAGCACTTGACGTTGGTTGGCTTTGTTGTAGTTGTTGGGCTGTATCTTCTTGTGCGACAGGAGCCCGCCTCATCAGTGTCCTGCCATCGACGATTCGCTTTCTGTCATGTCCATCGCCGGCTCTAGACGTGCCCTGACGAACCTCAGGCAGCGGCCTTTCATTAATTTTTAAATTTATTTTCTCCATATTATGGGTGGGTGCGTTTTTAACCTACAGAAGGTGTTCATGTTCAGCCGCTCCTAACATGGAGAACAGACGCTGTTTGCAGCCGCCCGCTACGGATCGGACACTGCAGTTGAGGTTTGTTATCTGGGGTTTCCCTCCCCTAGGCAGGTTGCCTTATTATTATTATCTTTAATTTATCATAATTAGCCTATGGTACAAATCAGTTTACAATATACGGATTTGGAATCAAGTATCCTGTAAACTTACTACTGTGATAAAAATTTCCTGACAATATGGCACGTATCCAGCAGCACTGCCTTCTGTATTCTGGCAATCAGGTGTTTCATTTGCAGTTCCTCCAAAGCCATAGCCAACGTCTTTGGAACAACTCCCGTGGAAGAGATCACCACTGGCAAAATCCTCACGCATATTAGTCCCCATAGTTTTCGCATTTCTTCCGCCAACGGTGCGTACTTGTTTGTCTTTTTAGCATGGGTAGTTTGCATATTTTGGCTAACTGGGACAGTAACGTCTATCAAGTAGGCCTTTTTGGTTCCTTTTGTTGAGATAGACAATATCAGGTCGATTGGCGAAGATTTTCTGGTCGGTTAAAATAGGTCTATCCCAATACATCATATAATCCTCATTTTCAAGCACGTTGGCAGGCTGGTAATTGTAGTACACCATGCTCGTATCCAGAAGTCCAGATTTTATAGCTAGCTCTTGATGCAAGATCTTAGCAACATCATTGCCTCTTGGTATACTCTATACCAGCTAGAGTAGAGCAGCCACCGATGATATGATCGATAGTTTCCAGCGTGGAGGTGCATCTACGACATCGATCATCTGCTACATTCTCTTTAAGGATGTGCTTTCTATAATTTTTTGTTGCAATGACACGATCCTGTATCGCAATTACCAAGCCCTCAGTTTCACTGAAGAGCGAACCATACTTCAACAATAAGTTCGACAATGATCGGTCGACATGATGTTGGCTGAGCATGTGAGGGAGTACACCATGCAGTTCTTTTCGTAACCATGCCATCTGGCGCTGTTCAAACGAAGTAACGTGCTCTTTTGTGTCCTATTGCATGTCTGCAAGTCGTAGTGGTGTGAATTTCTTATCACTTTCAACAATGACTTCATACAGAGGAGTATTTCTTGCGCCAAAGTAGTACTGTCGCAGACGTTCCACTTGCCTACTTTGGGCGATTGTGAGATCAATGACCCCTCGACCGCCTTCGCTCCGTGGTAGTGTGATACGCTCGATCACTGCCTTTGGATGATGAAGCCGATATTTTTTCATTGACACTCGTACTCTCCGTTCTATCTGCTCCAAATCTGTCTTAGACCACTTAACGATCCCGAACGAATACGTAAGTACAGGTACTGCCCAGGTATTAAGAGCTTTGACCTTCTTGCCTGCATCCAAGTATGATTTCAAAACTATATCCAATTGATTAAAGAACTTCTTCTGTAAATTGGCTTTAATTTGTGTGTGTCGGATCCCTCGAAACTGAAGAAAGCCCAAGTATTTATAGGTCTCGCCCTCATCCAAACACTCGATCGCCTTGAATATTTAAAGTCCGAACTCCATCGCTATATGGTCGCTAAACGTCTGCTTAATATCTAAGAGTCCTTGCAGTACACGCCGTGTGCTTGCATAGATTTTTAAGTCATCCATGAACAGTCTATGTGAAACCTTCTGCTTCACCTCACCAGCTCGCATCTCAAATCCCATTCCACTCCTATTTAACTGCCCACTGAGCGGTTTTAAGTACAGACAGAACCATAGAGGACTGAACGAATCTCCCTGAAATATTCCACGGTTAATTCGAATTGCACGGGATGGAGTGACTTGGCATCGGTCTTTTAGATGAAGTTTCACATTCCATCTAGACATGATAGATTGTGGGCATTGGACAATGATGGGATCGCACTAGTAGATTTTTAGCCTATCTTCTATTTTGAAAAAAAAAAAAAATGGCTTATGAGATCACCTTTTGTCCGTGTGTGTGTGCGTGTGTGTGTGATTCGTGTGTGTGTCCCCCCCTAATAAAATCTAAACGGCAGGAGCGATTTCAATGAAACTCGGAAAGTTCATAGCACTATTCCCGGCGACCTCGACCGTGCCCTTCAAATTTTGTTACGACTCACCAATCCAACATGGCGGCTGTGCGAAATATTTCACCAGCATTCAATATCTCCGAAACTATTATCGATATTACCCTGACATTTTCCATGGTGATAGAGGGAACTACTATAAGTTCACTTATGTGACTTTTGAAAACCTGGTAACTACAAAACCAACATGGCGGCCAAGCGAATTTGCGACTTTAAATAGACGTTTCTCGCGATTTGACCAACCAAACGCAATGAAACTTGGTACAGTATATGTTTATATACATTGTAATGCACCGACATCTAACTTCGTTCAATTGTTTACATAATCACAAGATGGCGGATGTGCGAAATATTTCACCGGCATTCTATATCTCTGAACCTATTAGCGGTATCTCCCTAAAATTTTGTACTGAGATAAAGGGCACTACTGGAAGTCCATCTATAAGATTTTCAAAAACCGGTTAACTACAAAACGAACATGGCGGCCAAGCGAATTTGAACATTTTAAATAGACCTTTCTCGCGATTTAATGTTCCAAGCGCACTGAAATCTGGTACAGGAAATATTTATACACATTGTAATCCACTGGTATCTAATTTAGTTCAATTGTTTACATAACCTCAAGATGGCGGCAGTGCGAATTTTAAAATTAAGTTTTTATTTCTTGTGATGTAGTCATGCGATCGAAGTGAAAGTTTGAATAATGAACCTACGCAATAATTTTCCTTTAATGGTACATGACTCTATGGCCTATACATTTAACAATCCAACATGGCGACCATCCGAAATATTTAGACGATACTGAATATCTACGAATGTATTTTAGCAATCAAACTGCATTTTTTAATGTTCATAGGGGCTATGAACTTAAGTTCACCTATAGGACTTTAAATAACCTGGTGATCACAAATCCAACATGGCGGTGACGCGAATTATAAATATTCACATGGACGTTTCTCGCAATTTAACCATCCGCGTGCAGTGAAACTTGGTACAGTAAATCTTTATCCGAATGTTAATCCACTGGCATCTAATTTATTTCAATTGTTTCCATAACCTCAAGATGGCAGCTATGAAAATTTTTTAAATCTCCTTGTTTTTTCCTGTGTCCTAATTATGCGATTGAAGTTTGAATACTACACGTTCACAATAATCTGCATGTAACAGTACATAACTCTAGGACCTACATATATAAAATCCAACATGGCGACCATCCGAAATATTTAGTCGGTTCTCAATATCTACGAATCTGTTACAGCATTCAAACTGAAATTGTGTATGTTAAATAGTGGTAATTAACATAAGTAGGATATATGAAAATAGGCTGTATAGTTCTTCACGGAACTACTTGTTAATATTTCGATCAAATATGAATGAGGTACGGAGTCATAGGCTTTCTTGTAATCAATGTAGGCCATACACAAGTTTCTTTGTCCATTATTAGCCAAATTTACGATAACTGAATCTATTATAACTTGATCCTTGCAGCCTTGCGATTTCCGTCGGCACCCTTTCTGCTCTTCGGCGAGTATCCCATTCGCCTCGCAATTCCGATACACTCGTTCCACAATTATAGCCATAAATAGCTTGTAAAGTACCGACAGGCAAGTGATTATTATTATTATTATTATTCTTTCTTCGTCATGCCCGACTAAGGAGCACGATTGAACTTATTTAACTGATGGCATTGCCTTTCTCTTCTCCCAAAATCTCTTCATCTTCTCGCTGTGGCTTCTCTTGCGATCTTCTGACCAGGTTGTGTTGGTGATAGTGCTTGTAAGGTCTGCAAAGCGGTGATTATCGACAAACTTAGCTCTGTCTAGTACAATGTCATCTGTGATGGCTATTTCCTGAAGATATTTTCCAACTTCAAGCAGCCAGGTGTTTTTAACTTTCATTGACAGGGCAAGGTTAAGAATCCTTTTGGTTAGTCTCTGATTGCCCATCCTGAGAATATGCCCGTAAAATTCCAATCGTATTTTCCTAAATGTGTCTGACATTTTCTCCGAGTGCTGGTACAAGTCTCGGGATTTTCTTTTCATCCAGATTCCCCCTGTACAGACTGGTCCAAAAATAATTCTCAGGATTTTCCTTTCTTGCTTTTCCACACCTTTAATTAATGATCTGCCCTCAATAATCAGCGTTTCAGAAGCATATAGTGCTTCAGGCTTGATTACAGTGTTATAATGCCGTAATTTTGCATTTCTGGATATTGATTTTTATTATATCTGTTCCAAGTGAGCCTGTAAGCCTTTTGCAGTTTAGAGATCCTTTCATTGGTTACTTCACGATACAGTCCGGAAGGTTGGATGACTTCTCCCAGGTATTTGAATTTAGACACTTGACATATTTTGCCGAATTTGGTTGTGATTGGTAGTCCATCTTGGTGCCGAAGAGATACCTCCATGTAGTGTAGTTTCTGGTATTAGATCTGGAGTCCTGCTCTGGATACACTTATTATTATTATTATTATTATTATTATTATTATTATTATTATTATTATTATTATTATTATTTACGACGTTATGGCCAAATAAGGAGCACGATTGAACTCATTTCACAGATGAATTTAAATTAGCTTTCTTCTCTTCCCCAAACTCTTCATTCTCTCACTATGTTGTTTCTTCCTTTCTGCTGTCCATGCAGTGGTGACTCTCATTCGGGGGTTTGCAGCAAAATGATGATTGTTCACCAGCGATATGAATCGATGTCCCAAAAAATTTCGTCTGTTACGTTGATTTCTTGAAGGTCATTTTCAATTTCTATTATACAGCAATTCTTGGCTTTTAATGAGGCGGCATTATTAAATATCCTTTTTGTAAGTCTTTCATAGTCCATTCTTTGAATATGTCCATAAAATGTTAATCGTCTTATTCTAATAGTGTTTTTTTTTCAAAAGTTGGCATAACTTACGAGCCCTCTCTTTCTTCCACACTCCCTCTATGCACACTGGGCCAATGATTTTCTGAGGGTTTTCCTTTCTTGTTTTTCAAAATATTTAGTTAGTGAACTGATTTTTATTATTATTATTATTTTTGTCCAGGGCAGCGTGATAGCGGGGTTCGAATCCCAGTGACAGCGGGGTGGAATCTTCAACTGAAAAATCACCTGGCATCCAGCCAAACCTAAAATGAGACTGGTTGGCTCCGGCGGCCCCAAACATTGGAAAAAGCCGAAGAAAGATTTTTTAAATTATCATTGTCCAGATATTTTTGAAACGTTCTAATTATGTGACCCATTGTTCTTGTGTAAGGCTGGTATCATAATTTAAATACTGTAGTAATGTTGTTCATTTACGGATTTAGTGGCGTCAATGTTATGAATCCCTGTGTAGAATCTGTCTGATAATCATAATATGTGTCATTGTGATAGCTGTACTAGTGTCCATTTGTACTTAGGCTAGTATTTGGGTAGGCGGCGGCCGTGGCCTTTATTTAGGCACCATGCCGGCATTTGCCTGGAGAACAAGTGGAAATCCACGTTAAGAACTCGTATAGGATGGCTGAGGTAGAAATCGCACCCACCTCTTTTCAATTCTGCCTCACGAGGCTGAGTAAACCTAGTTCCAGCTTTCAAACAGGAATTGAATTTCTTGGCAGAACCGGGAATCGAACCCGGACTTCTGCGGTGACAGTTAAGATACAGTATATTATAATAACTACGCCAAGAGGTGAAACTAATTAAATTAACTAAATCTTCATTTTATATATTTTACTATTTGGCGCAGATGACCTCGCTGTTCCTACACTACTACTACTAATAATAGGCTAATATTAATAATAATAAATAACCTGTTCACAGAAGCCTCCGTGGCTTAGGCGGCAGCACGCCGGCCTCTCACCGCTGGGTCCGTGGTTCAAATCCCGGTCACTCCATGTGAGATCTGTGCTGGACAAAACGGAGGCAGACAGGTTTTTCTCCGGGTACTCCGGTTTTCCCTGTCAAAAATTTCATTCCAGCAACACTCTCCACTACCATTTCATTTCATCTGTCATTCATTTAATCATTGCCCCAGAGGAGTGCGTCAGGCCTCGGCAGCCGGCACAGTTCATATCCTCGCCGCTAGATGGGGGCTTCATTCATTCCATTCCTGACCCGGTCGGAGACTGGAAGCAGGCTGTGGATTTTCATTTCAACCTATTCACCAAATAAAATATTTCAGCTCTCCCGTGTTGAGACATTAATCTCTACTTAGTATAAAACAAAGTCCCCGATTCTTGGATGTTACGGGTAAACTCGAGAACCACTGGATGCATTTTGATTTGGTTTTCACCATTCTGTAAAGGATATCACCCCACTGACAAAACATATACCTATCAGGACCAATATTATACTCGGAAATACTGAAGAGGAAATACCGAACCTACTAACCCACAAGAACTCCAGGAAGATTGACGCAAATGCCCTAAGCAACAACGCACAATCCATGGAGGCAACAAAACAATGCCTTAACGAAAACAATCTGAACCAAGTCCTGACAACAATTCAGGAGGCCACACGAGCATCAAAAATCCCAATCAACCAAAGAAGAGCTAAGCCATGGTTTGATACGGAATGCTACACACTTAGAAACGAAGTCCTACTAAAACTACACATGGCCAAACTCCACAACACAAAAGGTCTTCTAGAAGAATATGCAGCACAAAGAAAGGAATATAAAACTCTCCTGAAAAAGAAAAAGGCTCAATACATAGAAAAACAAGCCTTAATGGAAGCAGAAGGAGCACTAAAAGACCTCTTCATAGCCATCAGAAGAAAGACTACGAGGAAATGTGGCCAAATTCAGATGGACATATAGGAAAATCACTTGTCACAAGTACTGAACCTAACTCAGTCACAAGCGGCGTATAACGCAACTTACCACACAAGCGTAGAATTGGGCACCCCATCACATCGGAAGAAGTAATTGCGGCAATCAGCAAGACAAAAAAAAAACAAGAAAGCGACAGGCCCAGACGGCATCTCCAATGAGATCCTGAAAGACTCGGCTGAAATTCTAAGTGAACTATGTTCAGATCTGTTTAACAGATGCCTAGCAACAGGGGAAATACCCGACGAATGGAGAAAATCCATCATTAAGGTTCTACATAAAGGCAAAGGAGAAGACAACGACCCAAACTCATACCGAGGAATCGCTCTAGAGAACAATATATTCAAAGTATTTTCAAACATTCTGCTCAAAAGGCTCACCCCGACAGTCGATCAACTGATTCCCGATCAACAATTCGGGCTCAGGAAAGGAAGGTCCACCCTTCAAGCTATCAACAATCTACTGAATGACATAGAACAAGCGCTTAGACACCCTAAAGGAATTTTCCATGCAATATTTGTCGACTTCTCGAAGGCCTTCGACCTACTAAACAGATCGAAGCTCATTATAAAACTGGAGCAAATAATGGATGAAAAATCCTAAATCACGTATATGATAAAAAACATCCTGGCTTTCAACAAAGTAGAGATACACGATGGGATATCAACTTCAAGAGAGATCACCCAAACCAACGGAGTACTACAAGGCGACCCATTGAGTCCCACTCTGTTCAACGTCGCGACAGCGGATATTATTCGGACTATTGAAAACACAAAATCAGTATCCCTTTACCTGTACGCAGATGACATGGTTCTGGGGTCTACAAACAGGCAGGAGCTACAAGAAGTGCTCAACAACTTGCAGGACTGGGCGGAGGAAAATGAGCTCAGTATAAATGAAAAGAAGACAGTGTATATGGCCTTCCGAAAAGGAGGAAAACTAGCCGCCGAAAACAAAATGATCCTGGGGGAGACTGCACTTGAGACAGTCAATTCCTACAAATACCTCGGCCTCACCCTACAGACAACGTGCCAATCCTTTACACTACATATAAAGGAACGGGCAGCAGCAGCCATTAGAAGAATGTATGATTTGAACAATATTACCAAACTATCGCTACAAACAGCAATGATTCTCTTCCACGCCAAAATAACCCCCGTCATTACATATGGTCTAGAACTGATATGGGAAAGGCTATCCATGACAGACCTAATCATAATTCAAAACGTAAAGGCTTCTTTCCTGAAAAGGGTGCTAGGAATTGCAAGAACGTCCCAGTCCAGGCTGGCATATGTCCTAACAAAAGAAACATACTACATCGAAGATCTCAGATTAAGACTACAACTGCCATCTACTAAGAATATAAAGAAACTCCTCGAGATAAGACGTCAGAAGCAGAACGAAATCCCGCTTGAATTCTACGCAACAGAGGCAATGGTCGACAGAAGATGGACAAACGAAAACCAGGAGATGAGACTCGCCGTCCACGGCTTCCACCACAAGATCTGTAAAAATGTTAAATACCATGAACCGAATGAAGAATGCATATGTTCTCTGTGCAATAACCCATGCGACAAATACCACATCACATCATGCAGCAAACGGACAAAGAGCATAGTTGAATACAGTAAAGATTAATCTACCTGTAATAATTATTTGTAAGCACACCTTATAACTGTCTATTATGGCCACATGGCTGCAATAAATAAATATTATTAAAGGATATCTCGAGGATGATTTCTGTATAAAATAATTTATTTATGGTCAAAGGAAGCCGAGCAGTAACGATTTCAGTGGAAAAGTCGTAAAAAGAACCTGGCGTCCGAGCGCTTTGTAAGCTTACGCTGGGCAAACCATTAAAAATATCTTAATACAATGAGTGTAAGAATTGTTCAGCATGAAAGGTTCTGCAAACAAGTCCGCGAGAGCATATGTCTATCTTCAATACAACGCCCACTATAAGTGTTTTTACGTTTTAATTTCTTCCAACCATGTCCATTCAACTACTGAGGCGCCAGTTTACGAGCTAGCTAAGGGCGAGTCTATCATCCCTGTTACGGCCTAGCTGGCGGGTGAACCTATTGCCCCAGATACAGCCAGAAGCAAACCGTCGATTCGTGTTGAGTTAAGACTTCTGAGAAGTGTGGTTGTGTTTGGAGTTTCCCTGGAAGTGCAACTCGGGTTTTCTTCATTTCGCCTGTGAAACACAGTCAAGTTAAGATTGGACGGAAGGGGGATTTCAGTTTTATTCACCTCGCCATTTCCTGGAAGTGCAACTCTCATTTCATCTGTGAACTTTTCGTTCCGTAAAATTCACAGTCAAATAAAGATTTGACGGATTATATTATACTAGCTGAAGTACCCGTGCTTCGCTACGCGTCATAAATAAATTAAAATGTGAAAGTGACAGTTACAACAGGGGATAGGCGAGGTGCTGTGCAGAGGGAGATTAAGGATGGAACATTTTGTCCAACTACACCGCTCGGCGTTGACCGTGTTTTATAGTACAAATTTAGGTTTTACTCGCTAACCGTTGGAGATACCTTTCGGATAGAAAATGTAATTTCAAACCTCGTATATGCCATCAAAAGTTTGCTATTTCTTAGCGTTTTCTTTTTATTTGAAATGTAAATATGAAAGTTTGAAACCAAAGGGTGTAGTGACGTCGCCATTTTAAATAGTGCCAAGTATTGAAATCAAAAGTAACCTATATGTTAACCAGGTAAATCAGCTACTTCCATGTAAAATTCATGTAAATCGGACCAGTGGTACTTGCGTGATTGAGTAATACACAGACACACACCTTCTCATTTTTAGCCTCGCTTCGCTCGCGTCATAGTCGTGCCATATTGTTATTCAATGAAATGCAGGTTTAACCCCGGTAACACCCCTTTAGAACCTGAATATCCAAAAATCCCTCCTTAGTAGACGTTTTCGACACACAACAAACATATCCCCAACATATAATTCTGCTAACATTAATAGTTTGGTTTGGTCGATGAGAGTGAACATACAAAAATCCTTCCTTAATGGTCGTTTTTCTTCCAGAATTTCCCCCTCCCCATAGGCCCCTTAAATTGGATTTATGAAAAAACGGTCAAACATATATTTACTTCTTTTTCATGTTGATTTTTTTCGCAGAGTTTCAAACTCCTCGCCTATGTCGTTTAAGAGATTCACGCTCCGTAAGGATTTTTTCAATCCCCACTTTTCACCCCTTTCACCTCATAATATACACCACATCGAAAAACCCTAAAACACGTCTCTTCTTATTTTTAAAGAAGAGTTTATATGCTGAGTATCACATCCGCCAATGAAACCAATCGGGAGATATTGCTATTCAATGAAATGCAGGTCTACCCCCTTAACACCCCTCTAGAACCTGAATATCCAAAAATCCTCTCTGAGCGGGCATTTGCGGCCCTTGAGGAAACTGCATACCAAATTTCATTCCAATCCGTTCGGTGGTTTTTGAGATTTCATGATGAATGAATGAATGAGTGAGTGAGTGAGTGAGTGAGTGGTTTGTAGTAGATAGTGAACCCGAGGGGGTCATGCTGACTGGTATCGAACGTGGATCTCAGAGACTTTGATCTCAGAATAAAGGTTCCACCAGGGAACGAACCCGAGATCTACTGAGGGAGTTTCGTTGTAAAAACCCCTAGAGGAAAGCATATATTTAATCACTGGTGTGATTTCAGTTGATAATGACATTATTTATTAAAATAATGCAGGGAAAATGAGCGGAATACAGCATTATTGAACTACATGGAGTAGGCTATGCTGGACTTAGAACGCAGAAGTAGAGAGTTTGACAGTTTTACTAATAGCCCCAGAATTGTGGGAGGAGACTCTTGGAGCCCTGTCAATCTCGCTGACCTAGTTAAGTCGTCTGGAAGAGGTCGGGGGGTTGAATAATGACCCAGTTCTTCCCCGTTTGAGAATAGGACTAAGAAGAGAGGGGAGAGATCCCAAGGAAAATCATTGATTACTCGTGATTGGAGTAACGCAATGACATGAGAGTTGCACACAGGTGAATCTTTAGCCAGGAGGCTAATTTTAAAGCCTTTAATCTGCGAAATTGAGGCATATTTAATGGAGTGCGTAAGGACACAGGACTATGGATGTTCGCGGCTGGGTTTGACGATGTCGCCAGGGATTCCCACTGAAACCGCGTCCCCACGCCATGGAAAAGGCAATTAATATTAATTAATTGGCCGATAGATCCTTCAGCACGCGGATAGTTCTGGGATCAGTGAAGAAAAAGGAACCCGATGAGCATTGTTTCGAGACCAGAATCACGCTAGGAGAGGAGTTGATATAGCGCGGGAATTCTAGCTCTACTTTTTGTGTGAAACCAATATAAGGGAGTCGACCCTTGGCAGAGGTCAGTTTTTGAACAGACTCGAGCGCGGAACGTATGTTGCTCTGGCTTAGGAGAGGACGCTCAAACAAAGGACTTGAACATTTAGTGTTAATCATTATATAGCCGCGCAGTGTAATGCACCAAGTGAGAAGATAATAATTCATAGTCAGGAAGTAATAAGAAGTACGGTAATCAACGAACTTTATTGTGTGAAATGCGTATTACCAAAGTCAAGGAAGGAGGCCCGGACTTCAACTTGGGAAGCCGTGCAATAAAACTTTTAGAAGGCTTGTATTATGGAAAGTCGTGCTGCATGTGTAGTCAGCAGTACGAGCAACGGTTTGTGTTCACATAGGAAGTACCGTGTGATATAAGTTGCAGAACTAGTGAATGTAATAATCTGTGTGAAAATTATGTGCAATGTTAAGCGCAGTGTATAATATATTGACTGGTTATACATGTATTATTACGCTGGAATGCGCTGGGAGAAACTTTATGAAGCATTTGGTATTGTCTTAATAATACCAAATAGTAACGCTCAGGACGGAAGTAAGCATATTTATGCAAAGCAGGAAGTTTACCATAGGATTATTGATAGAATGTTGGTGATTCCGGAGGCAGATGAACCAGACTTTCAATCAGGAGTTGGTAGGAGCATGGAGGATGCCGTCAGATACGTGCAATTCTGATATTTTGCCAGGGAATTTCAACCAATGAAAAGTGTAAAAAGTGACGTGTGTTATGTATAAATCATATGTGAAAAATCTTTTAAATTAATGGTGTGATAAGTGTCATAAAGTGTCATGTGTTTTGGAAGCAATAGCTTCTTAATAGAAATGAAAAGTGCCGTGTGGTTGGTGAAAGAAATGTATTATAAAATGTGTATAGGCAAGATGCAAATGTCGCACTAAATCTGCAAATGGCAGGCGACCCGGAAGGATATAGGTGGTTGGAGCCACCATGATGAGCCTAGATATGTGAGTACCCCACAAATTATGATTATGTAGAAGTATAGCCCACTGCATGTAATGTGATTTCAGAGTTATAAAGATGCCAGTAAGAATCAGTATTAGGAGATAGACCCTCCAGGTTTAATTATTATTGTGTTGATTTTAGTAGAGTTGAGACGTCGTTATACGTCAGTGAGTGGATTAATCGTTACCACTATTAATAAAATGGCAAATCAGTTATGTAAACTTAATTTAACGAACACGGTTGTTCGATTTTTAAGATGGTTAAGTTGTGTCGGATTTTGGTGATTTATGTCAGTAAGAATAATAATAATAAATGATAAAAGTATGAATGAATACATCAGAGAAAAATGTTGTAAGCGAGAAATATTTAAGCTAATTGGAAGACTTATCGATCTAAGCAGTATTTATTTATTTATTTATTTATCGTATGGCTTTTAGCGCCGGGAGTGTCCGAGGACATGTTCGGCTCGCCTGAGTTGTAGCTGCTTCCAGCGGACACCCTAAAGGGTGAGCTACGAGTTCCGTTCAATTTCAAGTAGTTCCAACTTTCGCCACCAGATATCAATGATACCTAGTGGTGAACGTTGGAACTTTGATAGAGCGTTCTGACGAAATCTAACCTAACAAATTTTGCTTTACACAAGTTTAGTCTGTGAAAGGATTTTTTACATGCCATAAATCTATGACATGGGAGATCTAAGCAGTAAGATTATACAGTAAGATTACATTAAGGGATGAAAAAAAAAAGAGTTTAATATCAGAATATATTGTATTAATGGGAATATAATTATGCAAGGAAATGGAAGAGCTTTCTAGTGAATTGAATTTGCAGCTTGTGTAAAAGCTTATAGAGTAATTGATAGATTTCTCTTAATAATTAACGGACGAAGATCATAACATTAGGTCATGGAACCAGGTAATCTATTCGACGTATGAAATCTCGTATAGCCGTGGGCATACTGGGATATGTGCTTTGTGCCAGAGTGTAATTAGTGTTTGGACCCTAACTCTGATGATGGATATGGAATGTTCCGGGTTCGAATCCTGTGATAGGTGAGAGGAGAACGATGGACACCTCTGCACTCTATCTGATCGCCCGAGAACTTATTATTGAGTGATTCGGCTCTTGTGAAGCGAATCTTATGAACGGCAGTATATGGCTGACCGCATCATTTATTAAGATACCGGTTATCCAGATAGACCAATGTTTTTATGAATCTCGTGCCTTCATGTTGAAATGGACCTATTTGGTGCCAGTTATTATTATATCCTCAGGATAGGAATAAATGTTAAGCTCATCCAGTACTTATTTGCATACCATTCAGTTTAAATCCATTGGGATATGTGTGTCATTGTGACCACGGCAATGTCTTTAAAAATCGTATTACTGTTTGGGGAGATAAGCCATGTGGCAGGAAGCGAGGGTCGAGGTACTGTTGGGACCTCACTCCACCCCATTGTATACAGGCCGCTCGGAAGAGGGGCTGAGCGGTCAAGCGAACCGTGAAAGTTTAAGGTTTAATAAAGGGCAGATTTTAGACCCTGTTTGTTACATGAAAGGAAACATTGTTATATTGAGTAATGAAGTCATGTGGTTTAAGAACACATTGGTAATTATAGATCACCCTGATGGTTCATGATTTTAGCAATCTAACGAATGGTTGGAAGTTGTATTTGTTACTGTCACTGACACCTTTTTCAAAAGTTGGTTACTTGACGCCACAGTCCACGCTCGCAAGGGTAGCTTAATGATACCATCCGACACAGCGATAACTAAAGTTTTTAAGATGAAATCACAACGGCATGCAGTGGAGCTATATAAATAGAGGAAGTGCAGGGGTAGCTTTACATAATTATGGGGTTGCACGTAGATTGTAGTGCAACACCTGGATAGGCTAATGCATGTAAAGCATTTGGTGGGAAGATAAAGACCAAACACACACGGTACACATAATTGTCAAAGTAAGACGAGGTTTAAAGTAATTTTGTGAAATTAAAGAAGTCACATTAGATGACAGAAGAATAAAAGTACAGTTTTGTTTATGAAGTTGTATATGCATCAGCGCACTAGAGTGAATTGTAAAGTTAATATAAGGGTAAAGGTTTGAGTTATGATATGAGTTTATTATGATAATATTATGTTAATATTAGTGGATTGTGGAAGTAATTTTTGTTTGATTTTGTTTTATGTTTGTGGGGATTGTTTTATTTGTTTGAAGCCATGATTTTATTACTGAATTAAAGTCTTAGAATAGAGTTGTGCCTTATCATTGTAGAGTTGATACCTTTTAGTCTCAAATCCAAAATATGCAACTGCTCAATGGGGGAACGGTACACGCCTGAGACCTGACGCTAGCTGGAGGCGGGAGCATATTTTCCATCGAGATTACTCACATGGGTACAATAGATAGTGTCAAGTCTTTGTTATGCTAAACTCGGTTGACAGTGCTGTGTGAGCAGTTGAGTAACTAACGGGATTTCAAGTAAAGATCCTCATTTTCTATACCGGTAGTGCAGAGCACAACTGGCATCCAGTCGGCCGTGTCTCGACATGAGCTATTTTGCCATGGAAACTATCTGCCTTGCCATTCCTTCATGAATATATTTTATGATTTGATTAGCCTGTGCATGAGTGGAAAAGGGCCGAAATCAGAAGAATGATAAAGACTATCGAAAATGCAAGTAGCCAGCGGTTCCTTCTGGGTCCTAAACTATGTGTGTGCAAAATTTGGTTGAGATTGGTGGAACGGTGTAGATTTGAATACGGAACAGACCCACCCACCCACATACATACATACATACAGACTTTCACTTTTATATATAAGACTAGCTGTTACCCGCGGCTTCGCCAGCAATAACATTTGGAATCCCGTTATAACATTAGTTTTATAGATAGATAAGCATGGGTCCTAGTGGAAAATAATTCTATCACCTGAAACCAAAAATGCATGGGACGAAAAAAAATATCAAAATATCATGTTGGATTCGGACCCTAAAAGACGTGAAAAATATAATAAAAGTATTTTTAAAAAGTATTTTTTGAAATTTCATTCGAATCAATTTTTATGTCATTCCTGGGACTAAGAAAATTCCGGCCAAAAAGTACAAAATCATTAATAACTTCCTAAGTATTCGTCGTATGATGAAATAGCAAGAGACAAAAAAGATGTAATGTGTTATTGTCTACAACATAGGCCATGTATAATTTTACACTCAGACATATTACGTATATTGCTATTCAATGAAATGCAGGTCTACCCCCTTAACACCCCTTTAGAACCTGAATATCCAAAAATCCTTTCTTAGTGGCCGTTTGCGGCCCTTGAGGAAGCTGGATACCAAATTTCATTCCAATCCGTTTGGTGGTTTCAGAGATTTCGTGATGAATGAATGAGTGAATTGTATTTGAGCTTTATATAGTAGATTAAATTATACTGATTGACGTATAATCTCTACTTAGTATAAAACGAAGTCCCCGAATCTTGGATGTCACGGGTAATCTCGAGAACCACTCGATGGATTTTGCTGCGGGTTTCACCATTCTGTACAGGATACCTCGAGGAAGGATTCTGTAGAAAATAATTTATTTATGATCAAAGGAAGACAAGCAGTAACGATTTCAGAGGATAAGTTGAAAAAGAACCTGGCGTCCGTGTGCTTTTTTAGCTTACGCTGGGCAAACCGTTAAAAATATCAATATACTATGAGTGTAAGAATTGTTCAGCAATAAGAGTTCTACAAAAACGTACCCGAGAGCACATGTCTATATTCAATATATCGTCCACTATAAGTGCTTTTAGATTGGACGGAAGAGGGATTAGTATTTCATGCACCTCGCCATTCTTATATTACGTCTGACAAGAATTTGTTGCACATGCATCTCCATGATAATATAGTTAATAGTCCAGTCATTGATTTTAACCCATCATGCTAAGACGTAAAACGGATATAGATCCTAGTTCATTGACATCGTCAAGAAGCGCTTATCACGTAATGCATTCACAACTGTCCCCGGGCGAAGCCGGGCCGGGTTGCTAGTTGACTATAATCAAAAGAGTGAGATTGGACGCCACAGTAATCAGTGTAGCCAAATTATAGTAGCTTCGTTAGCCAGATTGGCCTGCCAGAAGTTGTTTGTAACTCGAACAACAAGTAGCATATGATACGATCAACATACACGGTATGGCGGCAAGTTGTCTGCATGGTCCCACTGTTTGGCACGTGCAACACGATAAATAACAGCGACTCAACCCTGGTAAATCACCCCACCTTGACTAAACAATACTGGACGTTGGTCGTTCAACACTTGTGGAGGCGCCACAACAAACCGTTACATGCGGGTGGACACTGTCGTGTCAACAGGAGGAGATACAGTGTGTTTCACGATAAAGTAAAAATATTTACTGATATGAAAATCATAATATTGTTGATTTTAAAAAGCCCAACTGTTGGACCCAAAGGTAGACTAGAGAATCGCAGATACAAATTTGCCGAATCACCTACACGGAACAATAGCCTACATGGTGAACAGAAGAACTTGTAAGGACCACAAATAACATTTTATTTTTAAGTAATGGCAAGAGTTATTTAATTACTTTGTTGTTGCTATAAAAAAGTTGTTTAATAATGATTGTAAACAGCAAACAAAATAGTTGATATAAAAAACAGTGGTACGAGTATTCAGTGTCGACCATTAAATATTGACTTCTCTTTATATCAACTATTTTGTTTATTGTTTTCAACCATTTTTTTAACAACGTTTTTATAACATCAACACAGTATTTAAATAGCTCTTGCCAATACATAAATATAAAAAGTTTTGTGTAGTCCTTACAAACGCATAATAGACCACAGTTTACGGATGCAGATATATTGGGAACAAAAGAGGAATGATGTTGGTGATGATCATAATGATAACAAGTAGTTCCGTGAAGAACTATACAGCCTATTTTCATATATCCTACTTATGTTAATTGCCTCTATCAACATACACAATTTCAGTTTGATTGCTATAATAGATTCGTAGATATTGAGAATCGACTAAATATTTCGGATGGTCGCCATGTTGGATTTTATATATGTAGGTCCTAGAGTTATGTACTGTTACATGCAGATTATTGTGTACGTGTAGCATTCAGACTTCAATCGCATAATTAGGACACAAGAAAAAACAAGGAGATTTAAAAATTTTCACAGCTGCCATTTTGAGGTTATGGAAACAATTGAAATAAATTAGATGCCAGTGGATTAACATTCGGATAAAGATTTACTGTACCAAGTTTCACTGCACGCGGATGGTTAAATTGCGAGAAACGTCCATGTGAATATTTATAATTCGCGTCACAACCATGTTGGATTTGTGATCACCAGGTTATTTAAAGTCCTATAGGTGAACTTAAGTTCATAGCCCCTATGAACATTAAAAAATGCAGTTTGATTGCTAAAATACATTCGTAGATATTCAGTATCGTCTAAATATTTCGGATGGTCGCCATGTTGGATTGTTAAATGTATAGGCCATAGAGTCATGTACCATTAAAGGAAAATTATTGCGTAGGTTCATTATTCAAACTTTCACTTCGATCGCATGACTACATCACAAGAAATAAAAACTTAATTTTAAAATTCGCACTGCCGCCATCTTGAGGTTATGTAAACAATTGAACTAAATTAGATACCAGTGGATTACAATGTGTATAAATATTTCCTGTACCAGATTTCAGTGCGCTTGGAACATTAAATCGCGAGAAAGGTCTATTTAAAATGTTCAAATTCGCTTGGCCGCCATGTTCGTTTTGTAGTTAACCGGTTTTTGAAAATCTTATAGATGGACTTCCAGTAGTGCCCTTTATCTCAGTACAAAATTTTAGGGAGATACCGCTAATAGGTTCAGAGATATAGAATGCCGGTGAAATATTTCGCACATCCGCCATCTTGTGATTATGTAAACAATTGAACGAAGTTAGATGTCGGTGCATTACAATGTATATAAACATATACTGTACCAAGTTTCATTGGGTTTGGTTGGTCAAATCGCGAGAAACGTCTATTTAAAGTCGCAAATTCGCTTGGCCGCCATGTTCGTTTTGTACTTACCAGGTTTTCAAAAGTCACATAAGTGAACTTATAGTAGTTCCCTCTATCACCATGGAAAATGTCAGGGTAATATCGGTAATATTTTCGGAGATATTGAATGCTGGTGAAATATTTCGCACAGCCGCCATGTTGGATTGGTGAGTCGTAACAAAATTTGAAGGGCACGGTCGAGGTCGCCGGGAATAGTGCTATGAACTTTCCGAGTTTCATTGAAATCGCTCCTGCCGTTTAGATTTTATTAGGGGGGGACACACACACGAATCACACACACACACACACGCACACACACACGGACAAAAGGTGATCTCATAAGCCTATTTTTTCAAAATTGAAAATAGGCTAATAATAATTATATGAAAAATAATAATTACAACTCATCTCCACAACTTGATAGTTCAACTTGACGATAACTACACGCCACTACATCTGAACCAACAGGGTCTCACTGAAAAGCTAGAAACTGAAATAAAGGAAGCAGATATTGACATGCACCATGAATGGCAGAACAGGCAGATTCATAGCAAACATTATCATATAATCAATTTTCCAAAGACTGACAAATAAGCATGTAACACCTGGTTAACTAAATGTCTCCTACATTCTGAAACAGAAGGACTTACGATGACCATTCAGGACAATGTAATAGAATCCCGTAACTTCAGAAGGTACATCACCAAAGACAAAAACATCAACCGATTCTTGCCGAAAGTGCCAAAACAAAACTGAAACCATCGATCTCATACTAACAGCATGCCCAGTACTTGCGCAAAGGGACGTACGCCGGCATGACAATGTAGCTAAGATCATCTACCAAGAACTGTGCAAGCAGTGTCAACTGCCAATAGATCCAGACCTCTGACTTCAACCACAACCAATAGTAGAAAATTACACATTTAAAATACATTGAAATTCCTCTGTCTAGCTGCCAATAAACCAGACCTCATTGTTACAGACAAAGTGCACAAGAGCACATGACTTATAGACATTGCAGTGCCAAACTCCCACAACATCAGAACTAAGACCTACGAAAAGTGCAACAAATATATGTACTTGGCAACAGAAATAAAACCCATTTGGAAACATGATGTTGATAATTGTTGTTTTAAAGGGCCTAATATCTAGGTTATCGGCCCTATTTGGAAACAATCAACAGTCACTGTCATCTCAGTTATAATCTCAGCCACAGGAGTTACACCGAAACAGCTCAAAACAGCTCAACACTAACTCATTCTACCATTCAATATCCATCAGAATACGCAGAAGGCAGCAATATTGGACAGCTGTAACATAAACAAATTCACATGAAATTTGAAAAATGGTTGCCAGCATTTCGCCCCTGTGTACCAATGGGCTCTTCAGTAGGTTATGGTACACCTCACCAAGACGCGTGGCTAGCACATTCTGAGAAAGACGCTGCAAGGCACAAATGTCGCCCCGAGTAGCGCCAATGTAATACGGAAGTCAAAGCTTCCTAATCAAAATGGTGTTAGCTTACCTTGCTAATCCATATTGGAAATGTCTGCTCCCGAAGGAAACAGGATTTTAAATGTCCGATTGAGCTATATATATTAACAAATTCACATGAAATTTGAAAATTGGCCCTTCGGGAACAGACATTTCCAATATGGATTAGCCAGGTAAGCTAACACCATTTTGATTAAGAAGTTTTGACTTACGTAGTACATTGGCGCTGCTCGTGGCGACATTTGTGCCTTGCCGCCACCTTCTCAGTATGTACTAGCCACGCGTCTTGGTGAGGTGTACCATAACCACCTGAAGAACCCATTGGCACACTGGGACGAAACGGTGGCAAATGTTTTTGACCTAGCCGGACCGTATTTCAAATTTCATGTGAATTTGTTAATATACATTGCTCAATCGGACATTTAAAACCCTGTTTCCTTCGGGAACAGACATTTCCAAGCTGTGATAATGTCAGAAAATTCTTGAATAGTGATTCAGAACCAGAAAAGCTTCTTGTGTACGCCCACCGAAGTTTTGCCAAAGTCCAAAATAATAATAATAATAATAATAATAATAATAATAATAATAATAATAATAATAATAATAATAATAATAATTTTAATAATAACAAGAAGTTCCGTGACGAACTAAAGAGCCTACTTTTCTTAAAATTTAAGATTCATGCCAATGATTAATCTAAACGGATCTATCTAGAATATGACGAAATTAAGTTGGTAATATCGAAATTTCTAATTAGTTAGAAATGCAGTATACCTGGCATAATGTAGCCTAATAGAGCACTACAGTTGGCAGCACTGGTGACTGTATATATTCTTAGTTCCATCTCTTAAGGACCAGAATACAAAATTTGGTTGAAGTCCAATGGATAGCATGGACGTTATATGCAGTTAGACATTGGAACTAATAGCACGCATAAAATCATGTTGGCAACAATGTCATGCATGTGTTGGTCAGAAAAGATCTGAAATAATATGATCTATTGTTGTGCCAATTTTGAATGAAATCCATTAGTTAGTGTAGAAGTTACATGCATTTTAAAATTGGACCTATCAGCAAGCTTAGAATCATGTTGGCAACACTGACGAAATTAGTTACTTCAAATTATTCTAGAATGCCAGGTACTACACGTGTGCAAAGTTTAGAGCTATTGGCTTGCATACTTTCCGATATATTGATATTAGGGTAAAAACGTAGAGACAGAATTTATTAACAGTTGGCAGGCCTGGCTGCTCTTAAGAAGCGCATAGTCAAATCTTTTATGGTACACATAGCACATACGAAATTGGTTGAAATCCAAATGATAGTATAGAAGTTACATGTATTTAAATTTGGTCCTATCAGCTGGCGTAGAATCATGTTGGTAGCACTGACGTATATTAGGTACTCCAAATTAATATAGAATGTCAGATACTATACTTGTGCATTGTTTAAAGCTGTTGGCTTGCATACTTTCTGTTATTTTGGTATTTTGATAAAATAAATTGAAAGCATTCATTAACAGTTGGCAGCCCTGGTGGCTCTTAAGAATACGCTCAGTCATATTTGTTCATGTACGCATAGCACATACGAAGTTTGGTTGAATTCCAATTGATAGTGTAGAAGTTATAGGCATAAAAAAATTGGACCTATCAGCAGACTTAGAATCATTTTGGCAACACTGTCATATATGACTTTCTGAAACTTAAACTGAAATATTATTTTCTATACATGTGCAACTTTTGAAATATCTCCCATGCATACCTTCCATGATATCCAACATGGAGCTCAAATTTCAATTGCGATTTTTCTGCAGTTGGTTCCACTGACATCATCTTCAAATACGGCATTGAGATATTCAGGTATAGATCTTTACTCATTCCAAATTTTGTTTCGACAGCTGCAGACGTTTAGGAGTTGATAGGGACACACACACACACACACACACACACACACACGCCGACAGACAGAAAGACAGACAGGCAGAAGGACAGTCAGACAGATAGACACACACACATTTGCCCAGATCGATCCCATTAGTCTACTTTTTCCTCATTTTTGCAAAATATGAAAAGTAGGCTAAATATAATAATTCTTGGTATTAGATTTGAATGTCAATACGTTGCGTAGTCGATAGCATGCTGAGTTTCTATGCCAAAGATCGCGGGTTCAGACCCAGCCGAAGTAGTCGGATTTTTAAGAGCGTTAAAATCTTTCAGTATGCCATCTTTTGGAGGGGAAGTAAAGCCGGTGGTCCCTTGTCACAGATTTATGGCATTTAAAAGAACCTTCCACTAATTAAACTTGTGTGAAGCTAAATTTTCAGGGTAGATTTCGTTGAAACGCTCTATCAAAGTTCCAACGTTCACCACTGGGTGTCAGTGACATCTGGTGGCGAATGTTGGAACTACTTGAAATTGAACGGAACTAGTAGCTCACCTCATGGGTGTCCGCATTAAGCAGCTACAGCCTCCGGCGAGTCGAACATGTACTTGGACACTCCCGGTACGGAAAAGGTATATTACATGTCATATTTTTAGCCTACTTTTCACATTTTACAAAAATGAGGAAAAAGTAGACTTATGAGATCGATCCGGGAAAATGTGTTTCTGTCTGTCTGTCTGTCTGGCTATGTGTGTGTCAACCCCCCCCCCCCCTATCAACTCCTAAACGGCTGCAGCAATCAAAACCAAATTTAGTATGAGTAAAGATGTGCACCGGAATATCTCACGTCCATATTTGAAAATGATGTCAGTGCTACCAACTGCTGAAAAAACGCACTAGAAATTTGAGCTCCATATTGGATATCTTGCAAGGTATGCATGGGAGCTATTCCAAAATTGGCACACATGTAGATAAGACTATTTCAGTTTAATTTCCAGGAGGCCAACCATGACAGTGTTGCCAAAATAATTTTAAGCCTTCTGATAGGTCCAATGTTTAAATGCTTATAACCTCTACACTATCAATTGGATGTCAACCAAATTTTGTATGTAATATCTGTACATGAACAGATATGACTCTGGATATTCTTAAGGCCACAAGGGCTGCCAACTGTTAATAATTGCTCTCTCTATTTTTTTCATCCAAATACCTATATATCAGAAAGTATGCTAGCCAACAGCTTTAAACTACGCACACGTATATTCTGACATTTTAGGCTAATTTGGAGTAACTTATATACGTCAGTTCTACCAACATGATTATAAACCTGCTGATAGTACCAATTTTTAAATACATGTAACTTCTATACTATCAGTTGGATTTCAACCAAATTTCGTATGTGATATGTGTACCATAACAGATATTACTATTAGCATTGTTAAGAGCAATCAGGGCTGCCAACTGTTAATAAATGCTGTCTATATTTTTAGCCTACTTTCGATTTTTGCAAAAAATGAAAGTAGACTTATGAGATCAACACAGGGCGAAAAAAGTGTGTCTGTTTGTGTGTGTGTATGTGTGTGTGTGAGTCTGTGTGTGTGTGAATGTGTGTACTCTGAATGTCTGTCCCCCCCCCCTTTCAATTCGAACACGGTGAATGCGAATTGAACGAAATTTGGTACAAAGGTAGCACTAGCAAACGACACCTCAGTGTCATGTTTTATATCGACGCCATCTTTACTAAAACTGAATGGCGGCCACTCAAACGTTCAAAACGTAAAATCAAATAACGACTAACCAAATCATCCGATCTCTACCAAATTTGGTAACAACATACCTTCGTATAGGATGCGTCTTGTGACCAAACTACATGGTCGTCCGCCATACCATTTCAGGATGGTGGCCGTGCGAATTATGCAAACTTTATAATCCATATCATGGGACCCACCAGTTCCGATTATCGAGCCGAGAATCGTTTTAACTGTTCTAAAGGAAGAGGCACGTTCGAAATTAAAAGTTTATTTTGTAATACTATAGTTCAGACGTGATTTTTAAAAGCTGAGCTGATTCAGTAATAAGACAAGATGGCAGCGGATATCTTGTGCCTGACTTATATTTCACTAATTTGAGTATTGCATGCAATATAGCGTACTGATACAAAATAAATAAACTTTGTATGAAATGCTTTATATATAAATAATATACTCCAGTGATGAAATCGTTTAGTATAAATCATTATTTGCTAACAAGTTCTATGTAAGTCATTTTATATAGAACGATATTCGTTGACACAATTAGCTCAGTGGTAGAGCGTTAGCCTATCGCTCAAATGCCTATGGTTCAAACCCGATCAGAGCTAGGTTTTTTGCTTGAAATGTTATATGTTTATTGTTTTGTAATGACTCAGATGTTTTAAAATTAAGCGTTATATTGTGCATATTATGGTGTAAAGTATATATTTAATTAAAACATAATTCGCCAGCAGATTTACTCGAGACATCTAGCTGCCAAAAAGGTAACTGCACGCCGACCTACTTATTAACTTCCAGATTTTATTGAAAAGTTTCTTCTTCTGGCCGCTAGAATGCACTCGCTCTGTTAGGATTATATTGTTCGATATTTCACCAATAGATGTCACGACTAGTCTACGTGGGGATCCATTTATTACTATACCATTGGCATTCTATGCGTATCGAATTTGAAGAATGACAAGATGATACTACGATACATTTTTACTTTTTATTTTAAAGGGTTTGTAACAGCCTATTTTGCGTTACTTGAAAATGTTATTTGAAGTAAAGAACAAAACGATTTCACATAGTAACTGAATTCAAGCCGTTGGTGTTAGTTCAGGTTATTAATTACTACTTTTATTTCAGGCAAATAGCAATCGAAAATATCCACATAGTTTGTATACACACGTCTCTGTAGGGTCATGGAAAGATTTGTTAATTCAATTAGGGTTGTGAAAGCTATGCACACCCAGACGTGTAAAGACATGCCTCAACTCAAAGTTGGATGTTGCCCACGGCAGGTCGTATATGTAATAATAATAATAATAATAATGTTATTGGTTTTACATCCCTTTTAACTAATGCTGCTTTTAGAGACACCGGGGTGCCGGAAGTTTGGCCCGAAGGGGATCTTTAACGTGCCCGTAAATGTACTGACACGGCTCCCTCGCATTTGTGCACCCTCAAATGCCAGCTGACTGCGCCAGGATACGAACCTGCAACCTAGGGCCCAGCAAGCGAGAACGTTACCGCTGAGCCACGCAGCCAGTCCGGTCGATTATGTCTCCAGATCCATAACATTCTTGATATACTTCTTATCTTTCTTTCTTCAATGATGGTAGCAGTTTTTATCTAGGTTGTGGCGTTTGGTAGAGGTAAATCGTTTCTATGGTCTTCAACAAAGAATAGTTCTATTATACTCTTTGATAATAACAACGAGTTATAACTATACTCATACATTTAGGAGAAAGTAGGCTATATGTTCTTTACTGAACATCTTGTTTACCCTAATATCAATATATCAGAAACAATGCAAGCCTACAGCTCTATACTTTGCACACGCATAGCACCTGACATTCTAGATTAATTTGGAGTAATTAATACAAGGCAGTGCTGCCAACATGATTCTATGCCTGCTGATATGTTCAATTTTAAAATACATGCAGCTTCTATACTAACAAATGTATTTCATCCAAAATTGGCACAACAAGATATCATAATATTTCAGATTATTTCTGACCAGCACACGCATGACATTGTTGGCAACATGCTTTTACGCGTGCTGATAGATCCAATGTCTAACTGCATGTAACGTCCATCGGACTTCAACCAAATTTTGTATTCTGTACCTTAAGACTAAGAATATAAATATGGAACTAAGAATATATTTAGTCTCCAGGGCTGCCAACTGTAGTGCTCTATTAGGCTATATTTTGAACTAATTAGATATTTCGATATTACCAACTTAATTTCGTCATTATTCTAGATAGATTCATATTCTGTAAAATAATCATTGGCATGAAAAGTAGGCTGTATAGTTCTTCACGGAACTTCTTGTTTATTTTATTATACTTATTATTATTATTATAATAATTACGATTGTAATTCTTCTTCTTCTTGTTGCGTTTCAGCCAACAGAAAAACCACGCCATTTCAACTGGTTTGTGCGTCGAGCATTAATATTCACCTAGTACTGTCGCAAGAATTCTTGATGTTGTTGCTTCCTTTCATCCGTCCACTCCATGCCGGTTTTAATTTTAGGTTTGTGCAGGAATCTCCGGTGAGTTGTCCGTTTCATCTTAAATGACACACTCTCTGGCACATCGTCACATACAATCCCAATTCCTTGTAAATCTCTGCCTACCTCAGTTAACCAAGCCCCTTAATTTTCTTCTATTATTCAACTACATTAGATACTAGACTTCGTAGAAGAATAATAGAAAAAAATACGAGATAACAATACCAGGATTTAATGGATTAGAGGTATTAAGGATGATACCAAAAAACTCCAAGTAACACTGACAATCTCAAGAATAGAACAGATAAAATTAACATTCTACACGACTCACCTGTGCGACTCCAAACCAAAATATAAGGTGGGTTCAGAAAGTAACGAGCCGGAGACTGTAATGCGCAAACCGGTGACGACATCGGCTAATCGTGGCGTGTGTAACAAGGTGTGGTTCCGACCAGAGCGTGGAAAGTCATAGCACGTCGCTAGAGGGCACACGTGCACGTCACGTGACGATACAAAGCGAGCAACAGCATGCATCAATCGTCCAACGCTGCCCGTCGCATTGCAAACAGTGACATGGAGGCGACAAACGAAGTGCAAAGAGGTGTTTTTCGGTTTCTGACAGCAGAAGGAGTAGGGGGAACGGACATTCATCGCCAAATGTCACAAGTGTACGGTGAATACTGCATGTCCCTTGCAAGGGTCAAGGCGTGGCACAAGCTCTTCAGGGAAGGACGGGTGTCGTTAGCCGATGATTCCCGGTCTGGGGCACCTCCTGCATTACCGATGACAACGTCCAACTGGTTGATGCAGTCATTACCCAGGACCGCCGAGTGGCAGTGAACGCCATAGCCGCCGTGGTCGGATTGAGCGTCGGAAGTGTGCACACCATCACAAAGGAACGACTGCACTTGCGGGAAGTGTGTGCCCAAAGGGTGCCCCACAGTCTTCAACTACACCAGGAAGCATGTCGAATGGCCTACTGTCTTGGTCTTGGTTGGGCGATTAATTGCATGCTGCTGCTCACTTTGTATCGTCACGTGACGTGCACGCGTTTCCTCGAGCGACGGGCTGTGACCTTCCACGCTCTGGTCGGAACAACACCTCGTTACACACGCCACGATTAGCCGATGTCGTTACCGGTTTGCGCATTACAGCCTCCGGCTTGTTACTTTTTGAACGCACCTTGTAAATAAAAGAGAAATGTTCTCCACTGAAGAATGGATTTTGACAAATGAGAGGATGAAGAAATATTGGAATCATAGAAGAGAAAAATTGTCTGTGTATTATTGATTGTAGCGGTCCTATGTTAACTATAAAATATGAAATAAATAATTATTCACAGTAACAGTTTAACAACCTGAATATCTTATCCAGGGAAGTAAAACATAAATAAATGCACGTATTTCCTTTGCTGTTTGTACTGTATTATACGTCAGAGTACTGGGAGCTTAAGACATGTCCGAGGAACGCAAGTCGATGTGCGTGTATCTTGACCCTACGGCACGCTAGCCTCTCCATTGAAGTGCTCGTATTTTAGCAATCATTCATGCTATTTCTGGCAGAAGATCAATAGACTGTGTTGTGGTAAAAGGCGTGCTTTGGCACAAGCGAAGGGAGAGAACACATTAAATTCGAAACGTTACAGCCTTATCGAATGATGAAATCACTTCTGCTTGACAGCTGTACGTTAGACTTACTCTTTCTCTCTTTAGTGAAGATTTATCTTATAAGAGGTGCTCTACTAACGCGTGTCATTCTCAAAGTATATGGTGGGAGAAATTTATTTCAGGGGCTTTGAGACATCGTGGTCATTTAGCCCTTTATACTTGGGTGCAAGTAGAATTATTTTTCTGATTATCTGTGTTATTGTGGTTGCTGTGGTAGGTTGGTTGGTTCCTCAGTTTAGGGGCTGCGACAACGCGGTCATGTAGCCCCGTATACTTTGGGTGTGTGTAGAATCTGTCTGATAAATGGTGTTAATTGTGGTGGCTGTATTCGTGTTTGTTTCTGTTTTCAATTCAAGTAAGGACTGCAGACTTTGAATTTTTCAAGTAGTTCCTACTTTTGCCGCCAAACGCCACCGTCAATGGCTACTACTCCAGAACTTGGATACCAGACACCACCGCAGTCGGGTCCTGGTGACGAACGTCGAACGTAGAAACCTAAGAGCGTTTTACAAATGTTAAACTATAATTTAGCTTCACACAGGTGTAATTAGTGGAAGGTTCTTTAACATGGCATAAATCTATGACATGGGACCACCGGCTTTACTTCCCCTCCGATGGAAGGCATACTGAGGGAATTTTTAACGCTCCTAAAAATCCGCGATCTTGGGCATAGAAGCTCAGCATGCTACCAACTACGCCACCGAAGCCGCTGTTGTCGTGATATAGTGAGTATTACTAATGCAGGTGAGGATTGGGAAGGCGGTGGCCATGGCCTTTAACTAGTATACATCTCGCCATTTCCCTGGAGTTGAAGTGGGAATCCACGTGAAAGCACTTCCAAGATGGTTGATAAGGAAATCGAACCCACCTCTTCACAGTTTTGCCTCACGAGGCTATGTGGACTCCGGTACAACCCTCAGACCAGAATTAAATTGCCTGGCAGAGTAGGGAATTGAACCCGGACTACAGGGGAGAATCGACAGCTGTGGCTACGCTCGCTAAAAGCGCAGTGTTAGCCCATGGCGCTAAGCTCTCTGCTGACTCGGTAGACGCGTGGGTTCGAGCCTCAACGTCGGCTGTCCTTGAAATGGTTTTCCGTGGTTTCCCCATTTTCAAAACCAGGCAAATGCTGGGACGGTACCTTCAGACAGGCAACGGCCGCTTCCTTCCACATCCTTGCCCTGTTTCATTCATCTTCATTCATTTCATCTCTCGTTAATTCCTCTCATGAGGTTGGCGTCAGGAAGGGCATCCGGCCGTATAAACCATTCACCACATAGAATTTCATCGCATCTCATCCCCGACCCCGTTGGAAACGGGATGAATAAGGGGACATACACACATACACTACAGGGCCGACTGCGAAGGAAACATAAGGTTAATTTATTTCTCGTGACGGAATAACACAAATGTACAGTTGCTATACATATAAGGGTAAAATTGTCTATTTAGCACGTGCCCAAATACTGAGCAACATCCAAGGCGCCCGGAGTGGCTTGCAGGGGATCTTCCTCTGCACAAGATGAAGGGCACAGAGGGCAATGAAGCATGAGTTTTGTGGTTCGTTCTTGTCCACATTCGCAAGACGTGTCACTTGTACTGAGGCTCCGTCTCCTCAGATTGTCTCGGGATCTTCCAACTCCTGATCGCAACCTGTTCAGGGACTTCCACAGCAACCAGCTTTCGTTGTGGCGTGTGGTAGTTCTTCAGCTACTTGCATCCAAACACAGGGGTGAGGAGTCGTCTTCTTCCATAAATCCAGCCTTGCCTTCTCCAGTGAAATGGTAAGCATCTCAGATGTCCTCAGGAAGCATAAGGTAATACTGGAAGACTATATACAGACGTGGCTATATTATTAGAATTGATTGTTATTTTAATTGCGATGTGCAAAGGAGCTTTCATAACTTGAACTAAATGTATTGAATGAAAATCCACAGCCTGCTTCCAGTCTCTGACCGGGTCAGGAATGGAATGAATGGAGCCCCCATCTAGCGGCGAGGATATGAACTGTGCCGGCTGCCGAGGCCTGACGCACTCCTCTGGGGCAATGATTAAATGAATGACAGATGAAATGAAATGATAGTGGAGAGTGTTGCTGGAATGAAATTTTGACAGGGAAAACCGGAGTACCCGGAGAAAAACCTGTCTGCCTCCGTTTTGTCCAGCACAGATCTCACTTGGAGTGACCGGGATTTGAACCACGGACCCAGCGGTGAGAGGCCGGCGTGCTGCCGCCTAAGCCACGGAGGCTTGCGAACTAAATGTATTATCAATTTTAATTAGTGAGCGAAATGAAATTGTTGTATGGAATAAAATTTCGCTGACGGTGCGAAATAAAACCCGTTAACCACTTTTAATTTCGCTCCTGGTATGACATAATATTCCCTAACGGCATTTAGTTTAGCCCCCCAGCGTGAAATTAAAATGCATGGAAAATTTAATTTCATTTCTATAGTTAAAATATATTAGTTAAAATATTTTCGGTGAGATATTCATTGGTAATTGGTATTGTATCATTGTAATGTGAGGCAATGCCGGCAACGGTACAGCACTATGTCTTTCATCACAGCGAATGAATACTCGCGATTCGTTTATAATAATAATAATAATAATAATAATAATATCGTAGGATTTCGGGTTCCGGATGAAAGCTTTGTTAATTTACGCCCTGAGGGCAGCTTGCATGTCGAATTTTATCGCTCCCTGGAGCGCTATGAAAGTCAAGGAGGTTAGATATCTAAGCTATTTGACATCATAGCGCTTTGTAGTAGAGAAAGGATGAACTTTTTGTGTTGGCGGAAAATCGCGAGATTAATTTTGCCATTATGAAAACGGCTCACTGAATTCAAATGGCTTATTTAACATGCCAATAACGTATGACATGCACACCGTGATTTTGAGCTTTTCAAAAATCACTTACTACGGCCAGGAGTGAACTTGCAAGCTTGGGCCTGGTAGTCCGGCACGATAACCTTTCAACCGCCATGGCAGGCTAATTCGTTTATAATTACGGCAGATAGAGCAGATAGTACCATGTAGAGATATGAAGCCATTCCTTTTCAGTGTTGCCTATACAAATTGTCTTTTGTAGCTTTTCAGTCGGTCAACATGATTGTGCAAAATGAATTGGCGGGGTACAAAATATAAATATTTAAACACACTCCTGGAAAAAATGACATGTATTAGTTAATTATCACATTTAAATGGGACAATCTATACTAATATAATAAAGCTGAAGAGTTTGTTTAGGGGCAGATGACCTCGTATTTCCGCCCCTTAAAACAACAATAACTAACTAGTTTGTTTGTTTGTTTGTTTGTTTGTTTGTGTGTTTAAACGCGCTAATCTCTGGAACTACCAGTCGGATTCGAAAAGTTATTTTGTATATGATAGCCTGACTCAAGAGGAATAGTTTTGGGTACAAAGCAGTAGGCTACACCTCTCAGGTAACCTTAAAAATTGATTTTTGTTCAGTAATTCGGAAGAACAAGTGCTCCCGAACAGCTTCGTCAGGCTAAGCTGAAACTTGGTGGGCTCGATATCCACCTCGGCCACTGTAGAAGTGATTTTCCGTGGTTTTCCATTTTTACTTCAGACAAATGCCAAGATGGTTCCTAACTCAAGACCTCGGCCGCCTCCTTCCCAATCTTCACCTGAATTACAAATACACACACTTTGTCAGACACCACAGTTTATTATCAGACAAATTCTACACACACTCTAATGCATGGGGCTCAATGACCACAATGACGCTGAATTAACGACAAACACTACCCCCAGCGGTGTTCTGGGAAGTGTGTACCACGAGTCCACTGAAGAGCCTGACTTGGTGCACCTAGGCGAAACCCCGTAAGAGAAGCGCTAAAATCCTACAAGACTTGCTGGAATTGATTAATAGTTTAGCATCCCTTTTAATTACTGCAGCTTCAGAGTCGCCGGGACGGGGCTACACGACCGCGTTGTCGCAGTCCCTAAACTGAGGAACCAACCAGAGTCGCCGGGGTGACAGAATTTTGCCCCAGAGGGGATCATTAACGTAGCATTTTATATACTAACATAGCGGACTCGGTGTCATAGTCCGTAGCATGCTGAACTACTATGGCCAAGATCGCGGGTTCAAACCAGCCGAAGTCGTCGGATGCTTAAGAGCTTTAAAATCCTTCAGTTTTCCTTTCCTCGGAAGAGAACTAAAGCCGGCTGGCCCATGTCATAAATGTATGGCATGTAAAACAACCTATCACTACAATTTGGTAGTGTGTAACTAAATTTGTAGGTTATTTGGTTAGAAACTCTCTATCAAGTTCCAGCGTTCGCTACTACGTGTCAGTGACAGTGGCATCTCTGGTAGACTGATGTTGGAACTACTTGAAATTGGACTTGATGGGGAGCCTTCCGGCGTTCAATTAAAACATACCTGACTATGGCCATTGGCTTCAATTCAAATATAATTTATACTAACATGGCTTCCTCAAATTTAAGCACACTCAAATATCAACTGACTGAGCTGTTATTCGACCTCACATCCTTGGACGCAGCAGGCAGGTTTCATTAAGACTGTCTCTTGGATACAAGATGGCAATTTAATATATTTGGATAATACAAGTTGAGTGCATTAGCTAATGCTAGGCATATTCGTCATCACGGACCGGCAATTGATAATCTTCAGAGGTATTTGAATGATAGAATAGTATTCGTACTCTATAATTCCTTCATTGTACAGGGAAATTCTTTTGCTGGAGCGGAACTGGCGAGCGGCTACCGGGCGCGCGCGCCATCTGCCAGCTAATCGAGCTTGTACCGCGGATTGCGCGCTGGTGGAAACCGTAACAAATCATGATTAAAGAACTTACCTATCCACAGGAGAAGCTGAGAGTGTTCTTCTTTAGCTGACAGACAGGCGTTGTACCGCATAAATAAATTAGCGTTTACACGTTGTAATTCCCTTCTGTTGTGAGCGATATCTGCTGCCGTATATTGTTCTCCAGTTCCAGTAGGGTACGGGTAATCGATCTGTACACTTTGTATTTTAAATTAACCCACAATTGAACATCAAACTGGCTTAGGTCCGTGCTTCGATTAATTACAGTAGACACGCAGGGGGTGTAGCAGTAGCTATATAATGTAACTATGTAACTTCCATAGTTACTGTCTGTCAGCTGAAGGATAATTTTTTTTGTACCTTCTGTGAAAAGATACTGGTGACGTGAGGACATCCAGATTCCAAAAAAAAAAAAAAGAACATCTGTGCTTCATTAATTAAATCTTGCAGCTGTTGTTTATGTTACCTTGCTTTCTGTGCGCTGACACTACACACCCTAGTTGATGGACGTTTGGTGACATAACTACTTCAATGACCCTGGTTAGCTTGCCTCCGCCTCGCGCAACCGTGCGATTCCCGCTCCCGCAAAAGAATCTCACTGTATAACTCTCTGTTAGGTCTCAATCTTCGTTGTGCATCCACACATCTAGGTCCCAGAATCTTCCTCAGATCTATCCGTCTATCTATCTTTCTAAATTTGTCTCTATCTTTCTTTCTTTCTTTCTTTCTTTCTTTCTTTCTTTCTTTCTTTCTTTCTTTTTTCTTTGCGGTTGTTCCAGCAATCCTCTGCTTGTTAAATCCAAGGTCTCAGCAGCCTATAGTCAGTTTGGCTTGATTACAGTGTTATGGTGCTTTAATTATTATTATTATTATTATTATTATTATTATTATTATAAACTGAGCATCTTGTAACTTATTTCTCAATTATTACGTCGTATCGGAACAGCATGAAAGATGGAAAGAAATAATGTCCGCACAGAGAATTGCTAACAGAACAAAATGCAGCAACGTATGGAAATGGCGAGAGTGTATATTTAATGTTCATAGAGCCCTAGAAGTGCTTGGCACGTCACAAGTTTAGCAGGTGGTGTGAGGCTCCGTATATCGTTGTACACCAACTTAAGTTTACAGTGTTACGAGTTTCTGTAGTCCATTGAAGCTTGAGTGGCTTCTGTTTCATCATAAAACAAATAACATCACCAAGCCTGATATACAGAACGAGACTTGAGTACATTACTAAAACTAAATAACTGTAACACGCAATCAAAATGTTACCGTAAGTAGCGTAACGAATACCTTTGACCTTACCTGAAGTATTTCAAATGTACGAGTTATACAACGTGTTCTGATGGGTAATTACTAGGGACCAGTTTTTTAGATTTTTACTTATTAGCCTACGGGCCAAAAGGTTGTCAGTCTGTCTGTGTGTGTGAGTGTGTGTATCTGTCCCTCTCAATTCAAACACGACGAAACCGAATTGAACAAAATTTGGTACAGTGGTAGCACTAGCAAAGGACACCTCAGTGTCATGTTTTATATCGCCGCCATCTTGTCGGAAACGGAATAGCGCCACTGAAATATTCAAAGCTTAAGGCTAAATGACCCGACACTTTGGTAAGAAAATATTTCAACAGATGGCAGCACAAGCGAAGCTGAATTTATTTATATATTTTTTTTATCCAAGGGGAGCTCCGATCTGCGATCTGAAAACTGCTATATACTCTGTATAGTAGCAGAATTGATATCAATTCACTGTTTACTTTTTAATTTCAAAAACAGAAAAGTTGCTGTTTGTTTTTGAAATATCTGATTAAATAAAAAAAACGGGTAATTCGAAAGTTGAGTTTTACTCATTGATTCTTAAGACGTATCGAAAACCTAAATTGGTTGAATAGAATCGTCGGGATCACTTTGGGAAGTTTGGGAATAAAAGTGTTACTGCACTTGCGCGGCAGTAGACCAAGGTCCTCGAGAGCGGGTTGGGGAAGGGAGGGGAGCGGAACTCGAGTGATTTGAGAGAGCGATAACTTTACCTGACGGTATGGAATTCCCGAGCATCTAGTCCAATGTTGCGATTGAGTTAGTTCTGAATTATTGTCAAGGTCTGGATACTTCTGAGTGATCTTTTGACATTTTACGACTTCCTAGTTACGACTTCTTGTTTTTAGTTCATCGATCTCTTTAATTAGTTCTAGTTTAATTTATTTTATTTTGCACGGTAATAAAGAGCACTACTAGAAGTTCACCTATGGAACTTTCGAAAATCTGCCAACTACTAAACCTACTTGGCGGCCAAGAGAAATTGCGACTATTAAATAGACTTTTATCGCGATTTAACCATCCAAACGCATTGAAACATGGTACAGGAAATTTTTATACACATTGTAATGCACCGGCCTTTAATATAGTTCAATTGTTAACATAACCTCAAGATGGCGGCTGTGCGAAATATTTCACTTGCATTCTATATTTCCAAAACTATTACCGATATCACACTGAAATTTTGCACTATGATAAAGGGCAATACTCCATGTTTATATACGTAACTTTCAAAAACCTGTAAAGTACAAAACAAACTTGGCGGCCGAACGAAATTGAAATGTTATAATAGATTTTCTCGCGATTTAACCATCTGAGCGCAGTGAATTATGGTACAGCATATGATTATACATATTGTAACTAATTTAGTTCAATTGTTTACACAAACTCAAGATGGCGGCTGTGCGAAATTTTAAAATTAAATTCTTATATCTTGTGTCGTAATCATGTGATCGAAGTGAAAGTTTGCATAATGATACGCAATAAGTTTCCTCTAATGGTACATAACTCCGTGGCCTATACATATAACAGTCCAAAATGGCGACCATCCGAAATATTTAGACGGTTCTCAATATCTACGAATCTTTTACAGCAATCAATCTGAAAGTGTTTATGTTCATAGGGGCTATGCACATACGTTTACCTATAGAACTTTCAATAACCTGTTGGGCATTAATCCAATATGGCGGTCACGCGATATATATATTTTTAAATGGGTGCTTCTCGCGATTTAACCATCCGAGTACAGTGACACTTGTTACGGTAAATGCTTATACAAATGTTAATCAACTGGCATCTAATTTATTTCAATTGTTTTCGTAGCCACATAATGGCAGCTGTGTGAAATTTTAAAAATCCCGTTTTTACATCTTGTGCCCTAAGCATGCGATTGAAATTTGAATACTACACGTACACAATAATCTTCATAACACATAACTCTAAGAGCTAAATATATAAAAACCCAACATGACGACCATCCGTAATATTAGACGGTTCTCAATATCTACGAATCAATTACTGCAATCAAACTGAAATTGTGTATGTTAATAGTGGCAATTAACATAAGTAGGATAGATGAAGTCGCCTCCGTAGCGTAGCGGTCAGCATGGTTAGCTGCCGCCCCGGAGGTCCTGGGTTCGATTCCCGGCTCTGCCACGAAATTTGAAAAGTGGTACGAGGACTGGAACGGGGTCTACTCAGCCTCGGGTGGTCCAAATGAGTAGAGGGGGTTCGATTCCCCCTCAGCCATCCTCGAAGTGGTTTTCCGTCGTTTCTCACTTCGTCTTCGGGCAAATGCCGGGATGGTACCTTCTTCAAGGCCACGGCCGCCTCCTTCCCTCTTCCTTGTCTATCCATCCTAACCATCCCTTACCTTCCCTCATGAGGCCCCTGTTCGCTTTGCAGGTGAGGCCGCCTGGGCGAGGTGCCAATCCCACCTCACCATTTGTATCCCTTCCGATTCGATGTTCCCAGCTCTAGGACACTGCCCGTAGAGGCGGTAGTGGTGAGTTCCCTCGCTGAGCCCGTGGGTTCCACCAACCTGGAGGGTAAACGACTAAGAAAAGAAGAAAGAAAAGGATAGATGAAAATATGCTTTTGTTCTTCACAGAACTACTTGTTATACATACAGGGTGTAATTGATATACATGACGTCCGTTACACTGGTGACAGAAGAGACTATTCTAAACTTCCTAAGTAAAAAAAAGGCACCTATCTTTAGATTGCAAATTAAATTTTTAAAAGTCAATGTTTGTAAGTTTTTCAGAAAATGTTCAAGCAGATAGTGCAATCCAAGTCTGGGGGACTTGGGGCTGGACGAGATAGTTTGAGGCGTGGCTAGGGCGGGGCGAGAAGTTATTGCGTAATCGGAGCATTGACCTTCCTGTTGAGGAGGGGAGACTATTACCCTTTCACGATTGATTGCCGGCGGCCGAGATGGGAACTATTCTTTGTTTACTTGTGTCACACTTCAGCCTGCTACGTTGACAGGTACAGTTGCGTGATTAGGATATGACTCCGCTCCAGTAGCCTCAGTCATCGTATAACTGTCCGTGGTAACATGATTTCCTGCGATGCTTATCTGACAAAATGCTGCTTGACTTATGTGCAAACTGCACTCTGTCATCGCTGTGTACTCCGCTTCGCCCCGCGGAGCTCGTGCTACCATTAACAACAAACGCTGGTGCCGCCACGCTCAGCGGCAATCAAATGTTGAATGGGTAATATCAGCTGGTATGAGGATAGCTGTACTTGCCTTGTAAAGCCCCTACGTAAGCAAATTGTGTTGTTTTTGGAACCTCACATAATGGCCTGGAATATTTGGACCGGTAGAATTGTGAAGCCTACTTCTTAGGATTTAGGAAGTGTTGGTTGTTAATGTTGGCAGCATGAACAAATGAATGTATGTAAGACAGGCCTTCATGGCGACGGTTTTAAGTTGAGTCGCATTTTAAGTATTCCATTCGTGTTATGTTTGTTACCGGTATTGTAATGCAATTTAAGTACAATTAACCTAATGATAGCATCCGGTAGAATCAGTGTACATTCTATTGTAGTTCTTAACGCTACCAGACTAAAAAGTGTGGAAATCATTGATTGATGTTGATGTAAAGGATAAAATAATTTCAATATCAGCCCTGGTGTGTAGTTGGCTTCCAGCACGTGAAAGAACTACAGTGGGACAAAATTCCGACATCCCGTCGTCTGCTCAGAACTAGCATTTCAGACGGACGTAAACTATTTGATATTGTTTCGTTTGAGAGGCTTGGCGAATGTGGTCATAACCCCCATGTTCTAGTGTTAAGTGTGTGTAGAATTTGTCTCATAACCTGTGTTTTTGTGGTTTCTGTCGAATTGAGGCTATTTGTAATTCAGGTGAGGATTGAGCAGAAGGCTGCCCTAGCCATACTAGTAAGGTGCCACATGTACATAATAAAAATAATAAAAATAATTGAATGATAGCGAGGCTGTGTAGCTCAGGTAGTAGAGTGCTATCCTTCTATCTAGTCTTTATCTAGGCTGTCATGGAAGAAATAAAGGTGAGCATATACGACAGCCTTATGCCACTAGATTTTATGGCACCAACAAGAAATTCTGTGAACAAGAAATTCCGGCAACTCGACTTTCGCGAAGGAAATTAAATAGTGTGTTTATAATTCTATTATTATTATTATTATTATTATTATTATTATTATTATTATTATGAAGCCTCCGTGGCTTAGGCGGCAGCACGCCGGCCTCTCACCGCTGGATCCGTGGTTCAAATCCCGGTCACTCCATGTGAGATCTGTGATGGACAAAACGGAGGCAGACAGGTTTTTCTCCGGGTACTCCGGTTTTCCCTGTCAAAATTTCATTCCAGCAACACTCTCCACTATCATTTCATTTCATCTGTCATTTATTTAATCATTACCCCAGAGGAGTGCGTCAGGCCTCGGCTGCCGGCACATTTCATATCCTCGTCGTTAGATGGGGGCTTCATTCATTCCATTCCTGACCCGGTCGGAGACTGGAAGCAGGCTGTGGATTTTCATTTTCATTATTATTATTATTATTATTATAGTTGTTGCACTGCCTTCGTACAAAGTTTGACCGACGGTTCCTTTTAATAATTTGCCAAATCTCTATGATTTTAATTTTCTAATGTTTGTAGTGTACTATAGGCTACATTAGATCAATAAATTATGTCATAGACCAAAAGGCTGGCTAAATCCTAAACAAATCCGCCATCACTAGTCATTAAGGTTCGGATATTTAGGACATAAAGATGCGAGAAAATGCAAATATGCCTGAAAAAAATCTGAAATATGATATAGAATAGTACATTATGCAACGAGCCTATAATGGCAATAATTAAGACATTCGTGTCTTAATTACCATTATAGGCGAGTTGCATACGACTGTTTATGTTCGACTATAATTATACATTTATTGTTACGGCTGTGAGTTTGTGTCATCGCTCGCCGCATGAGTCACAACTGCCCCAGGGGTGGGCTGTGCCTTGCCTCGTGTATTGCGTGCGCCTTATGCAACAGGGCTACTAGGACAAAGGGATGGTCCAGAATGTTCGTGACCCCGCCAGCGAAGGAAATGTCGAGAAGCCGTGTGTCCAGGACGATTCTAGAATTCATTGAGTCACCAGCCTGCTATATAAGCGGCTTCAACAGTGAGGGGACCGAGTTTTCTGTGGGTGTGTGTTTTTGAGCGAGTGCGACAGAAGTGTGGTGACGAAGTGCCGTGCGAGTTACGAAATCCAGTGACATTGTTTCCCCAGCTTGTGGACAGCGAAACAGCGGGTAGCGGATTACCGTAAGTAACTTTAGTTGGTGTACCTGAGGAAGAGGTGCAGGTAGTTTCTGTCAAGGCCACCGGACTCATTAAGACGGTTTAACTTCTGTGGTTTGTTGACAAGTGAAAGGGGCAAGAGCGCTCAAGGAAGAGACTTGAGGAAACTGGAGTAAGGTTCTAATTGTCTGTAATTGCTGATGAGTGGTGTATGTTCTGGCCGCAATAAAGTTAATTATTTCATTTAAAGGAACAACCTGTGTTGTGCTTCAACCCAGCGTAATCCAGTTAATAAAAGTGCCACTCGGGGGTGGCACGTAACATTATTATATATTTTAACATAAATATACATAAATATCTTTGGGATTCAGAAACTTCAGTTAGTGAACAGAGCGCTCTGGGTGGTTTGCTAACTGAACAGAGCGCATGCGTGGGTCAAAAAATTTCGAAAGCAGAGGCCATTTACTTTGTTTGGCAATGCTATTGTTGAAATGTTTTTCCGTGGTTTCCCATTTTCAACACCAGGCAAATGCTGGGACGGTACCTTCTGATAGGCCACGGCCGATTGCTTCCACATCCTTGCCCAGTTTCATTCATCTTCATCCATTCCATCTCTCATCCCGACGCGCAGGTCGCCCACGGGCGTCGAATAGAAAGACCTGCACTCGGCCTCTGAGGAGGCCACACGACAAAAAAAAATGCTATTGTTTACAGCTTGCATGATGTCTAGAGCCGATCAGAACTAGCATTCACTAATATTGTCACCGAAGTCGTTTGAAAGCAATGCGCTGTGTAGAAATTGGAATTGGGAATATTAAGGTACAGTGCTATTTCTTGTCTCATATCAGCCAGTTTATTTACGCGAACATATGGGACGGTGCACTTTCCATGCCGGTAATTTATGAAGAAGGATGCTGTGTTGCTAACTTCTGGACGTAGATTCATAAATTTCTTGTATATTATGTCATAGTATTTTCTTGTTACCGTAAAGGTTCTTGCTGATTTTGCCTTTGTGTTTGGGATTTTAACTACAATTGTTGATCCGATATCCAGTTAGAACTTTCAAATAATGTAATTCATGTCCGACATGTTGGATTTTGTGCGCATACACGAAGCTATCCTTACCTAATTGGTCCATGAATGAGCTCTGATTGGCTGGAGAAACTGTTTCATAATGAAGAATAGTACTATAATGACCCTCATTATGATACAGTTTTCTGATATACAATATTTTCATTTCGACATCGTCGAACATAAACGTTTAAAAAATCCTATTCTACTGTACATATTAAGAACCTAAGGAAATCTATTTTATGTTTTTATAAACCTAAAAATCCGGTCCCAATTAATTAAACAATATGTAACATCTTGAAGAGTAACACAGATAATTATTAGCGGCACCTCTTCCAATCCAGTGCCCTGGAGAAGTACGGTTCATAGATTGGTTGGTTGGTTGGTTCCTTAGTTGAGGGGCTGCGACAACGTGGTCATGTAGCCCTGTGTAGTTTTGGGTGTGTGTAGATACTGTCTGACAACCGGTGTTAATTGTAATGCCTGTATTAGTGTGTGTATCTGTTTTAATTCAAGCATGACGAATAGAAACAAATAGTGTTATCACTCAACGAGTTCAACCGCGCCCCGCTCGGCTAGCGCTAGCGGCGCTGATCCCCAACGCTACACAGTCAGCTGTTCAATAGTGGGATACGCGCTGGGCTACGTAAACCTCTTTACGAAGGCTGCGGTTACGCTGATTACAACAAATTGTGGGTTTAGATTTATGAATAATACTGTCAAAAAGTTAGTATTAATATTCTCAGTCCCCATGTAGAACTATCGTTTAAAACCCTCCGTTAGTCGCGCATTGATCTGACAGCTCCATGGTTCGTTATATTAGTTTTAATATCAAGCCAACAGTTCAAGTTATGATCTTATCGTCTCGTGACATCTTTCACCAAACCTTAGTAAGCATTTCTCTGGAGTTGTGAAATAGCGTGCCTAAAAATAACTTTAACACGTGTAACATTTTGTCAGCGTGAGATTGATAGTACCAGCGCTCCCAATGATGTTACATTCTGTCAGTGAGTGGCAGGTGTGCTGTTATACCGATTATTTGGCTTAGTATGTTGCCTTAGTTAATATCAGTAAGGAGATTGCGCCTTACGAAAACCAAAGGATGCAGATGAAGCTTGTCACCTTCTGCTGAAAGATAACGATTAGCTAGTTCTTGATTCAGTAATTTCAAAGGAATTTGTGACTCTGATACTGAAGACAAAGTTGAAACAAGATCCGAGGAGGACGGTAACGGAAGCGAAGAATTGGATGACCGTTTATTTTATTGGCAGGTTGGCCATTATTATATGTCCGACTCATTCTTGGCCACTTGGCTATCACCACGGAAGTCCGGGTTCGATTCCCAGCTCTGCCAATACATTTAATACTGGTCTGAGGGCTGGAACGGTGTTCACTCAGCTTCGTGAGGCAAAAATGTTAAGAGGCGCGTTCAATTCCTACCTCAGCTATCCTGAAAGTGGATTTCAGTGGTTTCCCACTTCTCCTCCAGACAAATGCCGGGATGGTAACTAACTGAAGAACACGGCCGCTTCCTACCCAAATCCGACCTCTATGGTCAGCTTCAGTAGCAACCCATCACTCAGTGGGATAATTGATGTGTATACTGGCTATTATATAGTCACAAATGATGGGGGAGCAGAGAAAGATGTTCGAAGCCGTATCCGGAAGGCCTTTGTCCAGCTCTACCCCATCTGGAGAAACAGAAACATTTCCAGGAAGACCAAGCTCCGCCTTTTCAATACCAACGTAAAGTCAATTTTTCTCTAAGGCTGTGAAACATGGAAAGTCACAAAACCGATCAACAACCGGCTACAGGTGTTCATTAACAGATGTCTGCGTCACATCATGAATGTGAGGTGGCCGGACATAATCTCAAATGAAGATCTTTGGACTAATCAACAACCGATTAGCATCCAGATCAAGGAGAGGAAATGGCACTGGATTGGTCACACTCTAAGGAAGCCGGACGCAGCTGTTGAGGGGGCGGCGCTAGACTGGAATCCTCAAGGCGCCAGGAAGCGAGGTCGACCAAAGAAGACCTGGAAGATGACGATCGAAAATGAAATTGCAGAGGTGGACAAGAACTGGAGTCAAGTGAAGAGAATGGCCAGGAACCGTACTGCGTGCAGAAATTTCGCCAAGGCCCTATGGTCCTAAAGGAGCGGCAGAAATTAAGTGAAGTAAGTAAGTGAAGTGATACTGGCTGTTATCAAAATAAAGCACTCTAATTGCTGATATTAAACACGTTATTGGTCCAAATAGAAAGAGTGATATGAGTGGAACAGTCCTTCAATTATTATTTTAGCAGAGCATTTATTTTAACAGTCAGCAGCTTAATCACATTACTTAGTCTCTCACGTATTCACTCATGGAATATTGTATTTCATAAGCCACTCATGTAATTTTATGATGTATATGACAAAATCACATCAACTTTGTTAAAAAAAATATATATAAAACTCAGAGCAAAGATGAGGTTATATTTTTAATACACAAAGCCTAGCCCCACACGTATGTTTCATACACCATCCACGCAATAGCAAAAAATGCAAGCAAATAAAATTTGTTTTGCTTATTTTGTGGTGCTTTGTTATTTCGTAACCTTTTATTTTGCAGTGCATTATATTTTATAACGTGACTCCGAATTGAACTTGGATTCATTCATGCTTCCGTCAATTTCAATTATAAAGTTACTAAAATAAATATTTTTATTGGAATTGTGAGCATTGATTAAATTTTATTGTCCACGTCAACTCTACCATTTTTCTATAAACCTATCATTCCTGCCAACGCACAGTCAGGTATCTATATTGAAAGAGGAAATATATTTCACTATTTTATCACCCCAAGGTATGTGAAGTGTTTGGAATCAGCATAGACTGAAATTAGAATATTAAAGATCTCGCTCTCCCTTTCTGTCTCTCATGGTACTGCTTTTAACTAATTGAATTTTTTATGTGTATAAGGTTTGAACCCATACGTAATATGTCGAGTATTACTGCAAAGGAGCTCTTAAACACTTCAGTGTAGAAGTGCAAATAAATTCAATCACACAATTACTCTTCCTCCGGAGAGATTCAAAGGAATTTCGAATGACTAAAATTATAATCTATTGTTAAATTTGTTTCAAATGATGTAGGGCAGTATTAGCCTTCTTTCGATTAAAAAAAAGTATACTTATGAGATCTTCACAGGGCCAAAAATTGTGTGTCTGTGTGTGTGTTTGTGTGTGTGTGAGTGAGTTTGTGTTTGTTTGTCCAGCCCCCCCCCCCATCAATTTTTAGTTTTATCTCACGATGCTGAGTATACCCAGTTTCAATTCCCAGACGTAATTATATGTCGGTTATGCCGGAAGGGAAGATATGCAAGAAAATATAATGCCCGCTGGGAGGAACTAAATTGGAGCAGGTGTAACTTTTTAAATACTCGAGCTGTGGATTCTCTTCTTCCTCTTCTCCTTCCTCCTAGCGTTGTCCCGCTAGGTCCGCTTTTTTGATCATTGACCTCCATTTTGTCCGGTTTCGTGCGTCAGCTGGATTTAGGCCGGTAATTTTTAAGTCACCATTTAATGTGTCTTGCCAACGCTGCTTCGGTCGTCCTCTGGGGCGTAGGCCTTCATCGTCAAGATGAAGAACAGAGTTAGTAACAGTATCAGGCGCTGCACGCATGGCACGGCCATACCATCGGGGCCGATTCTCTCTAATTTTGTCCACAATTGGGGCGACAACCATTTGCTCCCGAATTGTGTCGTTTCTGACATGGTCAATAAGGGAGATGCTCATTGTCCAACGGAGCTTTCTCATTTCCATGGCGTATAGGTGACGTTCTAAAATTTTGTCGGATTGTCGACATTCAACTCCATACAGCGAAAATGGCTGTACCACTGTCCGATATATCTTGGATTTGAGACGAAGTGGCATTTTTTTTTTTTTGTCGCAAAGCACACCCGTGACCTCCTTCCACCGCAACCAGGTTGCGTTTACCCTGGCTCTTACTTCATCACTGAAGTTGCCATCACCCTGCAGACGAGATCCAAGGTACCTGAAGCATTCTGTCTTGACTACATTTTGCCCAGCGACTTGAATGGTACCGTCGCTTGGGTTTAACTCCAGATACTCCGTCTTTTTCACGTTCAGACATAGGCCATACTGGGAGAGGTGGTTATTCCAGTCTTCAACTTGACAATGGAGTTTTTCTCGGGTGACATCTGCAACCATTATGTCATCTGCATACAGAAGGGTCCAAGGAACCTTCCGTTGCAGGTCACGAGTGATGGTGTCCATCACGAGAACAAAAAGGGACGGTGATAGTGCTGAGCCTTGGTGGACGCCGACATTTACAGGAAAGTTTTCCGATGTGCCAACAGTACAACGTACTCTACTGCTGGTGTTCGTGTGTAACATCTTGACCACATTTACAAATTACTCTGGCATACCATGGCTACGGAGCGCATGCGAAATCAACTCATGCGGAACACGATTGAAGGCATTTTCAAGGCTTTATTTTCTCACGGTGCTTCTCCATGAGTAATCACGCTGCGAAGATGGCGTCAGCGGTTCCAGCCCCCTTTACAATCTCGCATTGGTTGGAGCTGGTTTCGGTGTCGATCAAGAATTCTCTCAAAGATCTTCATTGTATGTGAGAGAAGACGTACTGGGTGATAGTTTGAACATTCCGCTGGGTCTCTTTTGTTCTTGAAAATCGGTACTGTGAAACTTGTAGCCCAGTTAATAGGGATTTGGCCAGAGTCCAATATGGCATTGGAAAAGGTAACAAGCCAATCTATCGCCAGTTCTTGACGTTTCCAGAAGTCAGCAGGGAGGTTATCTGGCCCAGGAGATTTATGGTTTCTCATGCTTTTTAGGGCAGTAGTAACTTCCTGTACAGTGATTTGGGGAATAGGCCCGTTAGTTGGGACACCTTCTGCGGAAACTCTATGTTTGAGACCTCCTCGAAATGTTCTTTCCATCGCTTGAGAATAGCATGTTTGTTCTGTAGTCTTTGGCCTTCCTGGCTCTTTATGCACACTTAGTGTACAATATCGTTTGCTGTTCCCGCTCGGGCTTTGGCCAGACTGTAAATATCCTTTTCACCTTTTTTGGTGTCCAAGATAAGATAAAGGTGGTTGTTGTAGTGGTTGGCTCTTGCTTCAGCCACGGCTTTCTTTGCCTCTCGTTTAGCAGTGACGTACCTTTCTCTACTCACGTCTGTCTTAAGAGAAAGCCAGCTTGTATATGCTTTCTTCGTACCACGGACCTTTTCTTGTATAGTACCTGATCTGTCCATAACCATGTCTGCTTGTCAATAAGGAGACGCCCAGGCTTTGTGGTACCCAATGTTTCTATTGCAGCAGTAGTCACTGACTCACAGATATCAGTCCATGCCATGTCGATGGAATTCGGATCGACAAGAGGAAATGTTATACTGTTAACCAATGCTGATTTCTGGTCGTGTAGTTTCCACCACTTTACTTTTGTTGGGCCTCTTGTAGATCCACCTATCCTGCGTTTACTGATCCTCACGTCTGCAGTGAGTAGTTTGTGTTGGGAGGCGACACAATTGGAGGGTATAACCTTCTTTCTGGATAGTAGTATGGGGAAAGAAATAGAGTCAATATATGGAAAAGCCAATGCAGTGTGTTCTCAGTTATGATGTACAGTATTCTGAAAGAAAGAAGTTAATGTAGCGACGAAACTCTCCCTACATTGCTCATTATTTAGACCGACCTTGCTGTATGGAAGTGAGAGCTGGGTAGATTCAAGAGGTAACTGATATGAGGGTAGCACGAATTATTGCTGCACAAAGAGATGGGAGCAATGGCAGGCGAGTGCTCGTAAAGAAGAGATAAAAGCTAAGTTAGAAATGAACACGCTCGATGAAGCTGTTCGTGTGAGCCGACTAAGATGTTGGGGTCATGTAAAGAGAAAAAGGGACGAGAGAATACTTAAGAAGTTAAGGAGTTCGGCTGGAGAGGGTAAGAGAAGCAGTGGTAAGCCTAGGAGGCGATGGTTAGATTCAGTGTTAAACAATTTTAAAGTGAGAGGTGTAGAAGCAAAGAAGGCCGCAGTGCTAACTGCTAATAGGGGATCATGGAGATGGCTTGTTCGCAAACAGAGGCTTGCAGACTGGACTGGGGACTGAAAGGCAAAACAGTCTCAAATGGAAATGTATGTTGGTATGTATGAAATTAAATTTGTAGGCGAAGGTGGGAATAAAACCTAAGAACTTTGCCCCCCGGGGGCTCACATCTAGTGGGAAGTGAGCTGGCGACCACGGGGCTCCATCTGAGTCCGGCATTGCTTCCACTTACTTGTGCCAGGCTCTTCTCCATCTTCCTTCCTTTCGGCCTCACTTGGTCTACTCTTGTTTTCTACCGACCCCGACGGTATTAGGGTATCCTAGGCCTAGGGAGTCTCTTCCTTTCCCGCCTTGAATGGCCCTTGTCTCATCTTTTCTGATATCCTCCTTCTGCGAGGGGTCAGCCTTCATTTTCTTTACATGTTATCTCCTGCCTTCTGCTCAAGGCCCTCAAGGAGGCAGGGTGTATATAGCCCCACCACTTCTGGTGCACCCTTGATATTGCCACACCGTCGGGGGTTCACGACTGGTGAGTTTGGGAGTTGGCGACCCCAAGGGATTCTTGAGCTGGGTCCAGTTTTTCCTCTTTTATCCATTACCTCTGGGGCGGATCCTCTCCTCTTTCTCTTTCCTATCTGCCTTTCATGGCTCTCATTCCTTCCAAGTCCCTCAATCCGCATTCTTCGAGGGTTGAGGGCATTTATTTTCCTCCTATCATTTATTTGCCTTATTCTCCTTTTGTTTTCCATTTCTTCTTCTGGTATATAAGTTAGTAGTTAATTTTTGTTATAGTTTACATTTCATTATCATCCTCACGATCACCCAAACCATTAGGAGCCGATAACCTAGATGTTAGGCCCCTTAAAACAACAAATATCATCATCATCATCATCTATGAACTTCGGAACCAGAGTCCAAATACGTACTTTGAGACCACAGAACTTCCTTCCATGCGTTTTAAGTTACTTGATTCTCCTTTGATCGACTCTGACTGAAGGAGCACAAAGCATGGATCTGTTATCGGGGCTGAAGAGACGCTATGAGGTTGTAACGCTGCCGTAGATATCCGAGTAGCGCAGTTTCCAATTGAGTGGCTGGTCTTCCGATCCATGGAGCATGTGATACATCGCCCACGACCACCACTGCAGTTGTCAGGGTGCTAGTGGGCTAAAAACTCAGTGATATCTACTGTATGTTGCTCATAGATCCAGGATTACGATCAATAACTGTCCAGTGTGAGTCAACTTTAATATAAAAATCGGTGACGCATTCAAAATTGAGAAAACTGAGTCATGTGTATTTGTGAACTAACGAACTGTACATCGATTTGAGAATCATACTCTGGCTTCTAATTGGCGACGGAAGTTCGCACCTTTTCCTTCGTTCTTATCTTTCAGGGGCCAAGGACATCGTACTCATGTTGTCTTTAATGCAATTTAGGAGCTTGGGACTTCTTGGTCATCATCCCCATGTCGTCTAACCAAACAGCGGCCAATGGTTTCGTCCAGACTGTCGTTTAACCAAGTAGCGACCAATGGATTCGTTCAGACTGTTGTCAAACCTAGTAGCGACCAATGGTTTCGTTCAGACTGTCGTCTAACCTAGTAGCGACCAATGGTTTCGTTCAGACTGTTGTCTAACCTAGTAGCGACCAAAGGTTTCGTTCAGACTGTCGTCTAAGCTAGTAGCGACCAATTGTTTCGTTCAGACTGAGGTCTAACCAAGTAGCGACCAATGGTTTCGTCCAGACTGTCGTCTAACCAAGTAGCGACCAATGGTTTCGTTCAGACTGTTGTCTAACCAAGTAGCGACCAACGGTTTCGTCCAGACTGTCGTCTAACCAAGTAGCGACCAATGGTTTCGTTCAGACTGTGGTCTAACCAAGTAGCGACCAATGGTTTCGTCCAGACTGTCGTCTAACCAAGTAGCGACCAATGGTTTCGTTCAGACTGTTGTCTAACCAAGTAGCGACCAATGGTTCCGTCCAGACTGTCGTCTAACCAAGTAGTGACCAATGGTTTCGTCCAGACTGTCGTCTAACCAAGTAGCGACCAATGGTTTCGTTCAGACTGTGGTCTAACCAAGTAGCGACCAATGGTTTCGTCCAGACTGTCGTCTAACCAAGTAGCGACCAATGGTTTCGTTCAGACTGTTGTCTAACCAAGTAGCGACCAATGGTTCCGTCCAGACTGTCGTCTAACCAAGTAGCGACCAATGGTTTCATCCAGACTATCGTCTAACCAAGTAACGACCATTGGTTTCGTTCAGACTGTTGTCTTACCAAGTAGCGACCAATGGTTTCATCCAGACTATCGTCTAACCAAGTAACGACCAATGGTTTCGTTCAGACTTTTGTCTAACCAAGTAGCGACCAATTGTTTAGTCCAGACTGTCGTCTAACGCTCTAACCAAGGAGCGACCAATGGTTTCTTCAAGACAGTAGTCTAACCAAGTAGCGACCAATGGTTTCGTCCAGACTGTCGTCAAACCAAGTAGCGACCAATGGTTTCGATCAGACTGTTGTCTAACCGTAGCGACCAATGGTTTCGTCCTGACTGTCGTCTAACCAAGTAGCGACCAATGGTTTCGTCCAGACTTTCGTCTAACCAAGTAGCGACCAAAGGTTTCGAACATACTGTTGTCTAACCAAGTAGTGACCAATGGTTTCGTCCAGACTATCTTCTAACCAAGTAGCGACCAATGGTTTCGTCAAGGCAGTAGTCAAACCAAGTAGAGACCAATTGTTTCGTCCAGACTGTGGTCTAACCAAGTAGCGGCCAATGGTTTTGTCAAGACTCGTCAAAGTTAGTAGTGGCTAATGGTTTCGTCCAGACAGTGGTCTAACCTAGTAGCGAAAAATGGTTTCGTCTAGATAGTCGTCAAACATTGAAGCGACCAATGGTTTCGTCAAGACAGTCATCAAACCTAGTAGAGACCAATGGTTTCGTCCAGAGAGAAGCCTAACCTAGTAGCGAAATAAAAAGGTTTCAGACAGACATCTTACCGATTAGCGACCAATGGTTTCGTCAAGATAGTTGTCAAACCTAGTAGCGATCTGTTGTTTTGTCAAATCAGTCGTCTAACCAAGTAGTGACCAATGGTTTCGTCCAGTCTGTTGTCTAACCAAGTAGCGACCAATGGTTTCGTCAAGACAGTCGTCTAACCAAGTAGCAACCAATGGTTTCATCAAGACACTCGTCAAACTTAGTAGCGATCAAAGGTTTCGTCCACACAGTCATCCAACCTAGTATCAACCAATGGCTCTGTATCACCATGGCTTTAGAATAGTACTGTGCAAGTTTTAAATAAACTTTAACAACTAAAGGTAATTTATCAACATTCATAATACACAACCAAATCTTGCACTTTAGCACATATTACTACACCAGCATGTGAGGGGAAACCTAATACAGATCAGTAATATGGTGGCAATTCACGGCACAACAAACAAACGAACATCAACGTCCGAACGTCATTCGTGACGTCATCGACTACATTCAAAATCCCCTACACACATACGTATCGCGGTATATACTGTGCTTGAACCAGGGTTCGTTACCAAATAAAACAAAAATAAGAAATAAATCTTCATTAATTTGCAGGAAATCGCTGTAAAATGTATCGATTGTTTCAAGAATCATTACATGGATTGACTTGAAGTCAGAAATAGTTGTTACAAAAGTTTTAATATATGGTTGACAGTGGGTTCTAAATAAAAGAAGAATGTCTGTCCATAAGAACACCAACATATTTGTCGTCCAGGAATCACAGATCAAACATTCCATTCCTGGGACACTTATCAAGGACAAGCTGCAGTGAGACAGAGTGATGAGTTGAAGCGAATGAAGATGTGAGCGAACTTCCTCTGCAGATCGAACAACCATCGCAAAAAGTGCTTCGCAGCCGGAGATTACAAAAGAAACTTTACGTCAATTCTTGGCACGTGGAGGTCATAAGCGGCAAAGGTGAGTTAGAGAAAGGGTCAGGATGTTATCCGTCACTTCTTTTTATATGGCATCCCAGTTACTCTTCATTGAGCAGCGCACATCCTTCTCCATCAGACTTAAGAAACTTGCTTCACGAACATCATGTACAGTAGTTCTAATTTTTACTACACAGCTTTTGATTAATTTAGGGATATTGTGACATCGTGGTCGTGTGTCCCAGTGTACTCGGGTTTGAGTTGAATTTGACTGACAACTTGTGCCATTGTGACGGATGATGACGTTGCTGATTCTTTTTCTAAGGGACGAAACAGCGATATCCTGAAACCCTTGTAACACAGTTTAACTTTATTTAGTTAAAATTATGAGGCGAATGCTTAATATGAAATATACCTGATTTTCGTAAAATAAACTGATAATTATAATAACCAACAAATATATACTCCCTCAAATAGCAGCCAAAATAGGACTCCAAATTTCATTTGAGATGACAAAGTATATGGAAAGGACTAAATCAGGTTTCAACAATCAACCATTAATCACAAACTATGAGAATATCACTCAAGTAGAAAAATTCAAATTTAGGTAAAATTATTCAAGCAGCAGGGTTAAATCAGCAAGCTAACAGAGGAAGAAGTACAAAACTACAGAGAGCATACAAAATTACTTGGAACACATACAATAAAACAACCATGTCAACAAAGGCAAAATTAAGACCATATAAAACAGTCTTTAAAGCAGAAGCTCGATATGCATCTGAAACTACATATTATAATTGGTGGCAAATGTCGAATAAAAATGATCAAAATACATGAATGTAAAACACTCAGGAAAATCTTAGGACCAAAGTGTGAAAATGGAATTCGGATAAAAAAATATCTCATGAAATTGATCAAGTTACAGAAAAAAAACACAGATAGCATAAGGAAACGGCAGTTACAGTTTTACGGACACCTATATAGAATGGATAATAACAGGTTCACTAAGAAAAATGTCCAGCTAGCCTCCCCACTGAAAAATCAAAGCAACTGGCTAAAAGAAATCAGTGAAGACAAACATTAAATTGCCTGTCATGAAGAAACAATTCAAGACAGAACAAAATTCAGAACTTTAATTCACAAACACAAATTTCCTGAGAAGCCCACCCGACAAAACACAGGATGGACAGAACAGCGTAAAAGGGAACATAGCGAGAGGATGATGAGAAACTGGGAAGGGAAGAAGACAAAATGCTAATAAGTTCGAACGTGCTCCTTAATTGCGCACAACGAATCAAAAAGAAAGAAAGAAAGAAAGAAAGAAAGAAAGAAAGAATGAAATGTATACGGAATACAAACATTAATTTTTTTATTATCATCTCTATATGTTACGTGATTATTTGTCCCGTATGCTTTCATTTACCATTCTACCGATTGTGATTAAACTTTGGTGAATTGTTTTGCTCAATCCCTTGAAGGTTAAAAGTTTATGAATTAGTAAATCCATTTTACTGTACAATAGGTGGCACAGTATTTACAACAAATGAGTGCTGGCGTGCGAATCGCTTCAACAAAGTCCCGTATGCGTTCATCTACGGTACCATTCATCCGATTGTGATGAAACTTTGGTGAATTTTTGTGTACACTCCCGCGAAGGTTTCTGAAATCAGTAAATCCAATTTACAAAAGATGGGACGTGAGTCGTTTCAACAAATTTGTGTTGGCACATGAATTGTCTCAACAAATGCATTGTGGGTAGTTATCGTGTGCACGCCCGCGAAAATTTCTTGATTAGTGAATTCATTTCACAATGGGTGGTGGGCGAGTCGTTCCATCAAACACTCTTTGGTCAGCTGTTATGGAAGCTTCCGAAGGTTTCTGAATTAGAAAATTCATTTTACAATAGGTGGCTCAAGAGTCGTTTCTAGAAATGAGTGTTGGTGCGCTAATCGCTTCAACAAATAAACAGTGGTGAGTTGTTGCACACCCCTACGGAAGTCTCTTAATCAGTAAATCCAATTTACAACAGATGGCGCATCAGTCGTTTCAACAAAAATGTGTTGACACGTGAAATATTTGGACAAATTAGGCTACATTTGGTTAGTTTTCGTGTGCACGTCCGCGAAAGTTTCTTAATAAATATAAATTGATTTCACAAGAAATGGTACGTGAAATGTTTCAACAAATAAGAGTTGGCTCGTGAATTGTTTCAACAAATGAATTTTAGTAAGTTGTATGTACGCCCGCAAACTTTTCTTAATTAGGAAAACCATTTCACAATAGGTGGTACATATATCATATTATTAAATTAATTTTGTTGAGTTGTTGTACGGAAGCCTGCATATTATGTTTCTGAATCAGAGAATCCATATTACTATACATGGCGCGTGAGTTACTTCAACAAATGCACTTTGGTCAGCTGTTGTGCAAGCTCGCGAAGGTTTCTGAATTAGAAAATTAATTTTACATGGATGCCACATGAGACGTTTTAACAAACGGGTGTTGGTGCGCTAATCGTTTCAACAAGTGCGCTTTGGTGAAATTTTTGCGCACTCTCCCGAAGGTTTCTGTATCAATAAATACGATTTACAATATAGGCTACGGCATGCGAATCATTTCAACATATGAGGGTTGGCGCGTGAATTGTTTCAAGAAATGAACCTAGGTTAGATATCGTGTGCACACCCGCGAAAGATTCTTCATTAGTAAATTCATTTCACAATAGGTAGCTCAAAAGTTGTTTCCTATAATGACTGTACGTCATACTGTTTAGTAGCAGTTTATGAGTTTGCAAATGTTTACAGTTTTCAATGTGTCTTCCATTAGCGATGACCATCAACAAAGCACGGGGAAAATCCATACAAGTTTGTGGATAACATTTCGAAAGCCTTCTGATTTATTTATGCACGTACCAGACTGAAAAAACAACAACATATTGTGAATCCAAATGCATTTCAGTAAACAAATTGCAACACAGCACTTTCTTTATTTGATTGACATCGCAACGTTTGCCGCGTACAGCTGTTGCAAATACAAACAAACAAAAATCCCACACACACTAGAACAACGACAAAGTTAATACAGATTATAATACAGATTGCAAACTCCTGAGTACACACAGCTGATAGTCACGATATTACGAGCCCCTGAGTTAAATAATAATAATAAATTTAAATATTAATAATAGCAATAATAAGTAGTTCCGTGAAGAGCTACAGGCTATAGCCCGTTTTCATATATCCTACTTTTGTCAATTCCCTTTATCCACATACAAAATTTCAGTTTGATTGATGTAGGCCTAACACATGAATAAATATTGAGAACCGTCTAAATATTTTGGATGGTCGCATAATGGATTCTTATATAAGTAGGTCATAGAGTTATGTACTACGTTATTCAAACGTTGACTTCGAACGCATGCTTAGGACACAAGAAATAAAATCTTAATTTTAAAATTTCACACAGCCGCCATCTTGACGCTATGTAAATAATTCAACTAAAATAGATGTCAGTGCATCACAATGTGTATAAACATTTGCTCTTCGAAGTTGCACTGCGTTCGGATGGTTAAATCGCAAGAAAGGTCTATTTAATTGTTTGAAATTTGCTTAGCTGCCATCTTCGTTCTGTACTTAACAGGTTTTTGAAATTCACATTGGTGCACTCCTAGTGGTTCCTTTTATCACCATACAAAATGTCAGGGTGATACCAGTAATAGTTTCGGAGATATAGAATGCCGGTGAAATATTTCGAACAGCCGCCATATTGGATTGGTGAGACGTAATAAAATTTGAAGTGCACGGTCGGGGTGGGCCAAAATTTACTATGACCTTACCGAGTTTCATTGAAATCGCTCTCACCGTTTAGATTTTATTAGGGGCGGGACTCACACCCGGACGCACACCCACATACACACACACACACACACACACACACACGGACGAAATGTGATCTCATTAGCCTATTTCTTCAAAAATTAACATTGGCTAAACATATCTCAAATTGTTTGTCCGTAAATTTTTAGCCTACTTTTCACATTTTGCAAAAATGAGGAAAAAGTAGACTTATGAGATCGATCCGGGAAAATGTGTGTCTGTCTGTCTGTCCTTCTGTCTGTCTGGCTGTGTGTGTGTCCCCCTCTATCAACTCCTAAACGGCTGCAGCAATCGAAACCAAATTTAGTATGAGTAAAGATGTATACGGGAATACCTCACGTCCTTATTTGCAAATGATGTCAGTGCTACCAACTGCTGATAAAACGCACTAGAAATTTGAGCTCCATGTTGGATATCATGGAAGGTATGCATGGGAGCTATTCCAAAATTGGCACTCATATAGATAATACTATTGCAGTTTAATTTCCAGGAGGCCATACATGACAGTGTTGCCAAAATAATGTTGAGCCTTCTGATAGGTCCAACGTTTAAATGCATATAACTTCTACACTATCAATTGGATTTCAACCAAATTTCGTATGTAATATGTGCACATAAACAGATCTGAGCGCATTCTTAAGAGCCACCAGGGCTGCCAACTGTTAATAATTGCTCTCTTTTTCTTTATCCAAATATCATATATCTGAAAGTATGCAAGCCGACAGCTTTTTAACTATGCACACGTATAGTACCTGACATTTTAGATTAATTTGGAGTAACTTATATACGTCAGTTCTACCAACATGATTATAAGCTTGCTGATAGTACCAATTTTTAAATACATATAACTTCTATACAATCAGTTGGATTTCAACCAAATTTCGTATGTGCTATGTGTAACATAACAGATATGACTATAAGTAGTCTTAAGAGCAATCAGGGCTGCCAACTGTTAATAAACGCTGTCAAATTTTTTTTACCCAAATATCAATATATCAGAAAGTATGCAAGCCAACAGCTCTATACTTTGCACACGTATAGCACTTGACATTCTAGATTAATTTGGAGTAATTAATTTAGGTCAGTGCTGCCAACATGATTCTATGCCTGCTGATACGTTCAATTTTAAAATACATGTAACTTCTATACTAACAAATGGATTGCATCCAAAATTGGCACAACAACATATCACAATATTTCAGATTATTTCTGATCAGCACACGCATGACATTGTTGCCAACATGCTTTTACGCATGCTGATAGATCCAGTGTCTAACTGCATGTAACGTCCATTGGACTTCAACCAAATTTTGTATTCTGTACCTTAAGAGTTGGAACTAAGAATATATTCAGTCACCAGGGCTGCCAACTGTAGTGCTCTATTAGGCTACATTATACCAGGTACATTTCGAACTAATTAGACATTTCGATATTAACAACTTAATTTCGTCATTATTCTAGATAGGTTCATATAGTGTAGATTACTCAATGGCATTAGACTTAATTTTAAGAAAAGTAGGCTCTTCAGTTCGTCACAGAACTTCTTGTTACGAAGTGTGATTCACGTGTGATAAGAATTTCCAGAAATAAGAACAATAATATTAAAAATAATACGCATACCTCACAGTACAGATAGAAAAGTTGAACTTAGCGTAATATACTCACCCAAAATAAGCACCAACGGACAAGGGAAAGTAGGCTAGGACAGGGTGTCATGAATAGCTACATCAAAGCAGTCTAAGGGAAACGCAACGAACTCACCAGGATTGACAGCGTCTCCGATATGGGTCAATGCCAACTGCAGGAGCAGGAACACAACTGGCATCTGAAAATAACGTTAATTTTGTGTTATATTTTACAATTCTAAAAATACAGCAAATTGAATCAAGGGTATTAAAACAATTAAGCTCTAGGTGTAAATAAGACAAGAATGATGTCTTTCTTAAAGAAAACTTTCGAGCTCCTTGTGCTGCATTGGCTACCGATGTTGTTTGTCATGCGCGAGGTTTGGGTTTGATTCACTTCTTTGAAAATACATTTAATTATGATCTGAGGTCTGTAATGAGCCTTAATTTAGCTACCAACTAAACATTTGCTTAAAGTGCAAGTGGGGTAACTACAGAAAACAACTTCGAGGATGGATGAGGTGGGAATCGAACCCACATCTATGGGTCTTTAATATTTCATTTGAAAAGGTTTGCCATAAATCAAGCGTGCCGAAATATTTCATGTACGGACATAGGGACTGAATGACTTAATTTATATACCGGTACTTGTCTGCCACATTTTGAATATGCTTTCTTCCTGTTCTCTAAAGTTATAAGGACATAACTTAAGGGTTGAATGTGGGACTCCATCGGAGTTCAAACCAGTATCCCCAGGTTTTCGGGCAGGTACGTTCATCCATACAACTCTAACGGTGTATCCTTGTTATAATGGCGCACCATAGATTCAGCCATTTCATCAGAATTTACAAATGAGCTACATCAGGCGCCGAACGTTCTTAGTGTAATAGGTTCGTGTACTTGTGTAGAAAGAAGATACTGGTTCGAACCCGAACTCTTATGCTTCGACATTTATCCATCTTAAAGGGTACTTATCGGGAAGCCTCCGTGGCTTAGGCGGCAGCACGCCGGCCTCTCACCGCTGGGTCCGTGGTTCAAATCCCGGTCACTCCATGTGAGATCTGTGCTGGACAGAACAGAGGCAGACAGGTTTTTCTCCGGGTACTCCGGTTTTCCCTGTCAAAATTTCATTCCAGCAACACTCTCCACTATCATTTCATTTCATCTGTCATTCATTTAATCATTGCCCCAGAGGAGTGCGTCAGGCCTCGGCAGCCGGCACAGTTCATATCCTCGCCGCTAGATAGGGGCTTCATTCATTCCATGCCTGACCCGGTTGGAGACTGGAAGCAGGCTGTGGATTTTCATTTCAAAGGGTACTTATCGACACTACTGAAGACATTTCATTACATGATATCTTATTTTCTTGAATTTGATAACATTGATTCCAAGAATATAAACTAGTGGATTTTTGCCAAAAAAAGAAAAATTAAATACATTTGGGGGGTCTTTTTCAAAGATTAATCACAAAAATAACGTGGATATTTAGGACGCGATATATTTCCTCTTTTTTAACTTAATTGAGTCATTGTTGTCGCAAATTAATCTGCAGTATGTTCAGAATGTTGCATAGCAGAATCGTTTTTGTATCATTGATTGAGGCAAATATATTAGCTTCGTTTTACAATTTGCGTTATTTTGATTGAAAAAATAAATTAATTGTGGGGGGCGCGACCCCTAATTTCAATTTAACTGCTTCATTCTGCTTTACAACATAGCTGCATTATTTGTCTATTTTTAGCCTACTTTCGATCTTTGCAAAAAATGAAAGTAGACTTATGAGATCACTACAGGGCGAAAAAAAGTGTGTCTGTCTGTGTGTGTGTGTGTGCGTGTGTGTGTGTGTGTATGTGTGTGAGTCTGTGTGTGTGTGTGTCTGTGTATGTGTGAGTGTGTGTACTCTGAATGTCTGTCCCCCCCTATCAATTCGAACACGGTGAAACCGAATTGAACGAAATTTGGTACAGAGGTAGAACAAGCAAAGGGCACCTCAGTGTCATGTTTTATATCGCCGCCATCTTTACTAAAACTGAATGGCGGCCACTCAAACGATCAAAACGTAAAATCAAATAACGACTAACCAAATCATCCGATCTCTAACAAATTTGGTAACAACATACCTTCGTATAGGATGCGTCTTGTGACCAAACTACAAGGTCGTCCGCCATACCATTTCAGGATGGCGGCCGTGCGAATTATGCAAACTTTATAATCCATATCATGGGACCCACCAGTTCCGATTATCGAGCCGAGAATCGTTTTAACTGTTCTAAAGGAAGAGGCACGTTCGAAATTAAAAGTTTATTTTGTAATACTGTAGTGCAGACGTGATTTTAAAAAGCTGAGCCGATTCAGTAATAAGACAAGATGGCAGCGGATATCTTGTGCCTGACTTATATTTCACTAATTTGAGTATTGCATGCAATATAGCGTACTGATACAAAATAAATAAACTTAGTATGAAATGCTTTATACATAAATAATATACTCCACTGATGAAATCGTTAGGTCTAAATCATTATTTGCCAACGAGTTCTATGTAAGTCATTTTATATAGATCAATGTTCGTTGGCACAAATGGCATCGTGGTAAAGCGTTAGACTGTCATTCATATGCCTATGGTTCAAACCCCATCAGAGTTTGGTTTTTTGCTTGAAATTTTACATATTTGTTGCTTTGTAATGACTCAGACATTTTAAAATTAAGCCTTATATTTTGCATATTATGGTGTAAAATATATATTTAATTAAAACATAATTCGCCAGCAGATTTACTCGAGACATCTAGCTGCCAAAAAGGTAACTGCACGCCGACCAACTTATTAACTTCCAGATTTTATTGAAAAGTTTCTTCTTCTGGCCGCTAGAATGCACTCGCTCTGTTAGGATTATATTGTTCGATATTTCACCACTAGATGTCACGACTAGTCTACGTGGGGCTCCATTGATTACTATACCATTGGCATTCTATGCGCATCGAATTTGAAAAATGACAAGATGATACTACGATACATTTTTACTTTTTATTTTAAAGGGTTTGTATTGGGGAACAAGTTAGATCTGAACCTTCCGATGCGCATGTGCGTCCAGTTGCATTACGTCATCCCCCTGCCTGGATTCTTTGTCAACCAGTGAGCACATACTTCATCACGCGCTGGTTAGATGTTGCCAAGTAGTCATTATTCCCAACACCTTGGCACGGTACAGATGCTGTCAAGGCAAGCGAAGCACGACTGAGCAGCTCTGTATTATGACAAGCACGGCAACAAGCTTGCTGTAAGGAGTGTGTGAAGTGGGCGTGCTCTCAGTTCATTACCACCAATACCAATGCTATGTCACTGAGAATGCTCCTATTCGATACTTTAGGCTTGCATAATATAACCACGACGAGCAGCGAGCAGCCCCAAACAGTTGTTGCACCAAAGACGGGAAATCGCATTTGCGCCTAGTGATCCCACTACTTCCCCTCCTAGACGAGACTCCACCATGACAGGCCAGGTCTAACTTGCCACGCTATAACAGCCTATTTTGCGTTACTTGAAAATGTTATTTGAAGTAAAGAACAAAACGATTTCACATAGTAACTGAATTCAAGCCGTTGGTGTTAGTTCAGGTTATTAATTACTACTTTTATTTCAGGCAAATAGCAATCGAAAATATCCACATAGTTTGTATACACACGTCTCTGTAGGGTCATGGAAAGATTTGTTAATTCAATTAGGGTTGTGAAAGCCATGCACAACCAGACGTGTAAAGTCATGCCTCAACTCAAAGTTGGATGTTGCCCACGGCAGGTCGTATATGTAATAATAATAATAATAATAATAATAATAATAATAATAATGTTATTGGTTTTACATCCCTTTTAACTAATGCTGCTTTTAGAGACACCGGGGTGCCGGAATTTTGGCCCGAAGGGGATCTTTAACGTGCCAGTAAATGTACTGACACGGCTCCCTCGCATTTGTGCACCCTCAAATGCCAGCTGACTGCGCCAGGATACGAACCTGCAACCTAGGGCCCAGCAAGCGAGAACGTTACCGCTGAGCCACGCAGCCAGTCCGGTCGATTATGTCTCCAGATCCATAACATTCTTGATATACTTCTAATCTTTCTTTCTTTCTTTCTTTCTTTCTTTCTTTCTTCAATGATGGTAGCAGTTTTTATCTAGGTTGTGGCGTTTGGTCGTTTCTAAGGTCTTCAACAAAGAATAGTTCTATTATACTCTTTGATAATAACAACGAGTTATAACTATACTCATACATTTAGGAGAAAGTAGGCTATATGTTCATTAGTGAACATCTTGTTTAATTTTCAAATTAAACTAATATCTACATTCTAAGTGGACATTTTAACTGCCCAAGTCAAGACTGATATTGAAAAAAATGAAGTGAGAGAATTCGTAACTTAACGTTGAGGTACATATTTAGAGTAAAGAGTCTTACTTTTCAACTCAAAATAACTGTCTTTTCTTTGGATTTTAGGTCAATCTTCTACATTCTCCGACCCGAGAGTATCTCCTACATTGTTTTAGTTCCGAAGTAGACTGTTTCAAAGCCAGATTAATGTGTGCTTTATCTGCTGCACCAATGCATCAAAGTGACAGCTGCTGAAAAGCGTGCACACCGATCATTAAAGTGAATATAATTGAACTAAACAACAATAAAACTAGTATAAACTATATATTTCTGGAAACTAGAGAGGACATACTATCGAATAAGACAATAAAAACAATTCGAAAATTTTCTTCAAAATTACTAATGGAAGGGTCGATGAGTACCTCCGAGAAGCTACACGCTCGTTACTGTACAATTACTTTTGGGCTTTGCGGCATCGTGGTCATTTAGTCCCGTGTATTTGGGTGAGTGTGGAATGCATCTAATGATCTGTATCACTGTATGGAAGGAAGGAATGAAGGAAGTAAGTAAGTGTGTAGTTTTACGTGACCGTGATCATGTGATCATGAGCCAAGGGACCTCCATTTTTACGTGGAATCCAGACCACATGACGTAATATTTCACTTCGAAAATCTCACATCATTGACGGGGAGAAGAACCCTTAAAAGCCTTGGTGAGTGACAAGCAGCGTGACCAATGCACCACCACGGACTCCTGTGCCACTGTTGCTGTGGACATCAGTTAGGAACTATCCCGGTATTTGCTTCGAGTATAAGGGGGAAACCACGGAAAACAAATACCAAGTTTTACCTCGGGAGGCACAGACCAGACCAGAATTAAAATTGCTTGACATAGCCGGGATTCAAACTCGGACCTCCAAGGCGAAAGCCGAGAATGTTAGCCGCTAATACGCGTGGTTGTCTGAATGATTTTTGTATTCTATGTATAATTTTATTTAATTTTTAGTCTTTAGGGCACCGAAACCTATGTGACAATTTGAGTCTAATTTTACACTCTTGATATCGCTGCTGTTACGGAAGATTTTGAATCTTTACCTTATGACGAAAGGTATCACGCGCAATATATTGTATGCAATATCTACTAGAATTGAAGTGTTATACACTCCGTTAAGGTGTGTTCTACAACTGATAAGTTGACGTTTATGTTTTATTAATCATACTGTCTTTATGCTGCATTTTTTTATTCTTTTGTTTTACAAATCAGAAATACAGTAACTTTTGCGTGATATTGCAGATTGTTCTATGAATAGTATTTGCCTTTCTTATTCGGGTTATATTGTAATTGGTAATTACCCTGCTCTATGACTATGATAATTTGTAATGGAACCGAATATTAAATTATTAATTTGGTTGATAACATGTTAATAACATAATAAACTACTAAACATTCACAATGTTGTTCCTATGTTTATGTTTTTATATTAGCCATTTTAGTGCTTACTGACAAAAGCTATTGAATAGCCTGATGTTATAATTGTCATGAGTTCTAATCACACTGGGTCCCACTATAGCATTTTAGAGATTATTAAGGATTGAGTTTAGAGAATGTATTTCTTATCTTACGAAATACTTTAGAGGCTAAGGAAGTCCAATACGTGCAGAATCTAAGCATCATGTTTGATAATATCCTGGGATTAAACTTTGCTTAATTTACTTTAACTTGATGTGGATGAGATCATATGCATTTAAATTATTCTTACAGCAATAATGTTCCTTAATATGCTGTTACGAATAGGCTACATACTGACATACGTACGGGAATAAGTCATTTGCCATTATTCACGCAGTTTGTGCGGGGTTAAAAATCATAATACGTATATTTGACTCCACAATGATGACTTTATCTTCCAATCATTGAATAATTTAAATATTATTTCGTAACAAGAAAGAAATTGCTACATTTGAAAAATAATAGAGATAACTATGTGAACATTGCTATAAGACGTCTTACTTTCCCCATTAAATAAAAAATAAACACTATCAGAAAAGTAATTGTGAGACTGAGTTCTCGAGGAATTGTGTATATACTGTGCCCGTTTAGACCGGAGTCCGCACGACCACATATGCATTTTACCAATAATCAGTCAGCACGAGAGTCAAAATATCCCGGAGCACCAGATGGGTTAAAGCAAATCGCAAAAACGACATCAAATAAAAAAAATGCTTTACTGATTTTTGGCTCAATGCAACAATAAGGATAGAAGGAGATTCAATTGGGTGTAACACATCTGGTAAAATTATCTCAGTTTATTTTGAAGTTAAAATTGACTGCAAAAATGCTCAAAGCAGCATTATCCACGTGTGGCGATCCACACTCTTATTTACATAATATACAGAAATTTTCCAAACACATTTGACAATTATTTTTTGGAAACACAAGTCCGATTAATAGTCCTGTAGACTGTGTTCCAAAATTATTTATGATTAAATCCAGTTCAAAGTTAATTGTCTCTACTGGAAATATCGTAGATCACTGTTTGAATATTTACATGATATTAACACTCGTAGAATAAATGTTCATAGAATTTTTAACTTTCACTTATTTTTCCAGTTTCAAAAATATATTGTCGAAAATATTATTATCATTGAATCAACACACATTATTTACACATATTAATAACATCTGAAAAGTATTTGACCTTGAGCATAGCATCGAAGAACTGTGCGAAGCACAACAACAATTATTTGTTCTTCTGACATTAAACATTCGAGAAGTGACTCGATTATGAACTTCAAGTTCCTAACAAAATACATGATTTCTGAATCATCAACTTGATCGATAAATTGTTGAACCATTCAACTATTCAATTTTCCACTTGGAATCATTATTATAAAAAATATTTATATTTATGGCCATTATTAGTAATTTTCACAACTTGCAATTCTTCGACAGAATGCGGAAATAAGAATTGTAGCTTCATAATAAATTCATTTAGTTCATGGCACTAGGATTGAAAATATCCTTCAAATTATTCGTGGTTAAAGAATTATTTTTAATTGGCAGTGGCCCATTCTATTATTGTTATAAGAATACAAAATTCCAACAACAACGGCAAAGGTCTTCCTCTGAAGAAGAATAAACTACTATCATGACAAAACCGGGTTCTAGCAAAATCAAAGTCTAAATGGAATTCGTAAACAAGGTTGAAATAAGAACTGATGGTTTCAAGAAATAACCTTCGGGTCATTCATCCGACGAAATGTGTAGTTCCAATACTCCTACTATACCTGAGCCATCGAACCTGCTATTTGATTGATGCTCGAAAAAACCTCTTCATTCCTGCGACTTAAACATGCGCACCTGGGAATGGCATTTCAACTACTCCACACATATAAATTTTCTTCCCAAAATTTATACAATAAATCAAGCCTCTGCTTGTTATCAACACTGGAAGATTAATAAACTTACAAGTTTATTTTATTTTACCATTCAGTTCAACCCGTGAATTTACCATACTTATGAAAATCTTTATTTCACTTTCGAGTGTATTTACGTCATGATTTTATATAAATACAAAAACAAGATGTTCAGCAAAGAACATATAGCCTACTTTCTCCTAAATGTATGGGTATCTTTATGTTCGACCCCCACTATTATGTGTCAGGAAACTGTATCATAATGATGGTCATTATAACACTCTTTTTCATTATGATACAGTTTCTCCAGCCAATCAGAGCTCGTTCATTGACCAATTAGGTAACGATACCTACTCGCGTGCGCTCAAAATCCAACATGTCTATATAAATTACCGAAAGTGCACCGTCCATAATGTTCTCGTAAATAAACTGGTTAATATGAGACACTGTACCTTAATATCCTTAAATCCAATTTCTACACAGCGGGTTGTTTTCAAACGATTTCCGTGACATTTTTACTGAATACTGATGCTCAATCTGCACATACGGCATTGAAGTTCACAGAGCGCATGCGTCGGTCGGTCAGTGAGCTTGGACATCAGAGATATCCTACCCTGCGCAGCACCCGATCACAAAATTCTAGTGACAATCTCAACAGATATTTATGAATATTTATGTTAAAACATATAATAAAGTTGTAATTATCGTCGAACATAAACAGTCGTATGCAACTCGCCTATAATGGTAATTAAGACACTAGTATGGAAATTATAAAACTCGCATACGCTCGTTTTATAAAAAATACTCGTGTCTTAATTATAGCCATTATAGGCTCGTTGCATAATGTACTATTATCTTGTACGCCTATGCACTGCCATCGTAATGTACTACGATGGCAGTGTTCTATGGGTGTTGAATGAGTAGGCATTTTAAAGTAGCCAAGAGGGAGGCGATCCAGCTGGCAGTGTTTAAAGGTATTCGGAGCGCGATCGTGGCTAATAGTTGAACTACCAGTATTAAAAAATTGCCATACTTCAGGAAGCCAGCTCAGGCATTTACACAGCGTTATGTTTGGAGCAATATTACCCACATAACCCACAAGAGGACAGCACCGTACAGAGGCATTAAGAAGGCTGTGGTTAATGACAACGTGTATCTAGTTCTTCTATTCTCCTTTTTCTAATGTCTTCTGTTTATGTGCGATGCTGGGACTGTGATTTTATTAATATACGAGTGTATACTTTATCCTCTCCTTTGAGCTAAATGACATTTTATTCAGTATCTGTGGAAAAAGCTCGTGCACATCATTTGTAAAAGAATTCAAGAAAAAAAAACCTAACTGTAGCAGTACTCGATCCCCAGTCAACTGCGTGTTAGACTAACATGCTAGCCCAGAGCTAACCGTATCCATGACGTCAGGTGTTCTTAACTGACATATTTGATACAAACTGTTGGCAAATAATGACTTTAAATAAACGATTTCTTCACAGCAGTACATCTTCATTAAAGATCATTTCATACAAAGTTTATATTATTGTATCAGTACGGTATATCACATACAACATACTAAAACTACTGAAATATAAGACAGGCACATGAGGACAGCTGCCATCTTGTCGTGTGACACAACGGCTCAGCTCTTTTAAGCCACTCATACTGTATAATATTATAATATTAAATTATAATAAATAACGGATCACGACCTTCAGGATAGCTTAAACCCCCCTAGACTCGATAATCGGAATTGGTGGGTCTTAAGCTATTTATTAAAATGGTTGCATAATTCACACGGCCGCCATCCTGAAATAGCATGGCCGATGACCTTGAATTTTGGGTGAAAGACGCGTACTATATAAAGGTATGTTGTCACCAAATTTGGTAGAGATCGGATGATTAGTTTAGCCGTAATTTGATTTTACGTTTTGAACATTTGAGTGGCCGCCATTCTGTTTTGGTAAAGATGGCGGCGATATAAAGTATGACACTGAGGTGTCCTTTACTAGTGCTACCTCTGTACCAAATTTCGTTCAATTCGGTTTCACCGTGTTCGAATTGATAGGGGGGGACAGACATTCAGAGTACACACACTCACACACACAGACACACACACACACACACAGACTCACACACACACATACACACACACACACAGACTCACACACACACATACACACACACAGACAGACACACTTTTTTCGCCCTGTGTTGATCTCATAAGTCTACTTTCATTTTTTGCAAAAATCGAAAGTAGGCTAATATCCTATTTGATACAAATATCATTTGCTTCCCGTTTCATGCCTCTCCGTGTTATCTGAAAAATATACTTTGCTCATTGCAAATATCAACTGTTCAACCAGAACTGACATGTTGGTTGAATGCGGGCTTGCGTTAACCACTCTCCTTCGGAAAATCTCCTGTTCCAAACTAGAAATGATTAAACTACTTCATAGGCTCTCTCTCAATACATATGATTATTATAAAATATAATATCCAAAAATTATTTAGAAAAATCATGAAAATTATTATTATTATTATTAGTGGATTATTATTATTATTAGTTATATTATTTCAAATGTGTTTAATTATCATCTCATTATGTGAGAATCCACATTTCCGAACCTTCGAATATGGAAAAAGTATCCATTCCTCAACAAAAATAATTTAACTTTTACAGTTACATCGGCTGATTACCGTGATTTCCCAAAAATATGAAATATTCAAATAAATCTTCGTTATGCTCGGTCATCGATCCTAAACTGTTCTGAGTGTTGAAAATGCTCAGAATAACTCTAATAAGTCTTGCGTAAATCATTGCAAGATTTAAATACGAAGAAAAATAATGTGTTGGTCATCTGCAGAAAAAATAGTTTGTTCCAATTAGCTAGGCATAATATAATTCAAATGTGGCTTACATTTCTTGATGGTCTTGAAGCGTAGTAAACCTGGTCTGTACCAGATTTATCCATAGACATGCCCTATCGGACAAGCACGTATAATCCTTGTATCGGCCGCCATTATATACCCACAATTCGTCTAGTCAGACATAGTGGTAGTATCTCTTGACGTTTGAATTAACTGTTGTTCCATTTTAATATGGGCTTCTATCAAAGCCATAACAGTTTGTTTAAATAGGGTCAGATCTAAGTGATCTCTTCTTAGATATGTCAGTTGTAACATAACTCACGGTAATCTTATCAGTACAAGAAAAACACTGACAGTCTAAGCAATCAACGGCTGTTCTGAAGATCGTTCCCTGGGCATGGTTTAACACCATCTACCATGCGCTAAGCAACCTGTAGTTTCCCTTGCGTAGACTAATGAACACCACCGTTATAGACTAGTCTTCAGTGTACTGATAGATCGAAGTGGTTAACTAGTTACAAATAATGAAAACTGACTGAAATGGATTTAAATATCCAAGTATTAGGTTATTACTGGACTGTGACAAAGTACTAATTCTAGACAAAGTCTAGCATATGTCCATGTAGAAATATAAATATTTCCACCAATGTCTGTAGAAAAATCAATCACCTCAGTGATTCTCCTCGCCGGAAACTTACTAAGTTCCACCTCGTAGCGCAGCACTTTTGTGACTATCACAACTTTGAAAAGAACTTCTGCGTAGATCCGGCAACCATGTGCCTTGGCTCAGCGTAGCAGCAACTTGCTCGGCAAGTGCTTGTGTTGGAATGAGCTATCGATGCTTCGACCAGCCGGCTTTTATTCAAAACTGTCAGGGTCACGCCGCATCAGCTGATATCTGGAAATCCTCATATCTCTGGTATCCCTGGTCCGATTTACTTGATACTAATTGCATTCTCTTTCATTTGGCCGTGCCAGTAATCTGATCCAAGTCTCAAGTCTCTACTCCATAGTTGACTATTTAATCAATAAATAGCCTCGACCTCTGCTATTACTCGCTACGTCACTTGACATGCAAGTATCGGTATATTCTTTCCAATTGCTTCGAGAAGCAATGTAGCGCGATATTCAAATATCTCAACTTTCAAAAGTGGCTACAGCCTTTCCCTTGATATCTAGGTGTCTGAATCCTGGAATACCCATTCCTAGAGTTGGGCACATCCACCCCACACCTAGCAAAAAATAAAAATTGAAAAAATTTTATTTTTCCTATCTACACATTAAATCATCTGGTTCTTGAATAATAAATCTTCAAATTCGATGCATTATAAGTTCCCACGATGTTACCAGTTCGTGTATTAGCGACTTCATAGCTTCCATTGTTGTTTACTTCCACAATATTCAAAATCTTTAATTTCACCAGGTTTAATATCAAAAATATCGTGATACTCTTCTAAAATTTTCCCTAGCTCTGGGGACTCCTTCTCAGTGTAGACTTCTCTTCCTTCAGCTTCATGAAAAATCAGAGACCATTGCGCATCTCCCTCGGTGTCTTCCTTTTCTTTTCCCTCGAAGTTAATCTCTTCGGTATTCTTGAATCTGATCGTCTCTGTCTTCATGTCTATCACTGCTTGATATTTCTGAATGAAATCTGCTCCCAATATCATGTCAAAAGCCATGTCCTTCATTACAACAAATACATGTCGGTAATCATGTCCTCCAATCGTAATACATAAGTATAATTGTGTTTTACACAGAGATATTTTATTGGGTATTATTCCTTGGATCTTAATTCCTGATACTGGAATCTCCTCTAAATTCTCTTTGAGTTTCCACAGAACATAAAGCTTCTCACTCACAAGACAAAGCATAGCCCCAGTATCAATCAAAGTATCGACAGGCATACCGAATACTTCGCATGATATGATTGGCATTCTAATTCTTGTACCCATTTCTTTCCGTTCGTCATTCTGTTGAATTAAGTCATCATCCTCTGCTTGCCATTTAATAATTCTGGAAGTGAAAGTGTTCAAAATTCTATCTTCTACTGTGAATTCGAAGTTTTTTTTTTCGTTACCATTCCCCCGGGATTGTTGTGTTCCCGATGGACCTGGTTCATTGGGCCTCTGCTCCAAAAATTGCAAGTTATCTTGGTGTCTTGCTTCCAAGTTTTTCCTCGTCTCCTTGTTGAACTCTTCATTGGACTGACGAGTATCCACATTCCCTCTGTTATTGTAGTTGTTTCTACCATAGTATCTTCTTTCCTGGTACCTTCCTTGATTATCTCGTGGCCTTCTCCATCGTGTATTGTATCGATTTCCACCATCTGGTCTCGCATAAGGCTTGTAACTGTATCTGTTACTGTACTGGTTCCATCCTCTCTTATTTGGATCTTCCCTCGGCGTTTTCTCTTCTCGCCCCTCTCGAATCTCTCGAGGTGTTTGAGAATAACTATCAGCCATAACAGCGTACACAGCGTTGTTACTCTTTCCTCCCTTCTGATGGAAGAATTGAGCGTTCGTATGATCCAGCTTCTGTAATACTTCGTCAAATTGCTCCATATTATAGATATCAGCAGCGATCAAAGTCCTCTGGACGTCTGCTGGAAACTGAGGTATCAATGCAGTAATCAATTCGTTATCTGGCATCGGCGGATCTAAATGTTGAAGTTTAGAAAGCTGCCCAGAAAAGTACGTTGAGTATCGAGTAGGTTGTGACGTCGAGAATCTCTTCGAATATAACTCTGCTCTGACTTGCTGTTGGGTTTCCGGGGACCAAAACTTTTTCAATAACCCACGAGAAAACTCCTCAAAAGTGGTTAGAGTGGATCTAAAAGCTCTAAACCACAAAAGTGCAGGACCTTCCAAGAACTTCCCTATCACTCGGATCTGTCTTTCTTTAGGGATCTTTGAATCTTTCAGGTAATCACCTGCTTCTCTCAAAAATTCCACGGGTGTCACAGAATCTCGCCCTGAAAATTTAGAAGGCTTATCTTCTACATTCTTAAATACAGTTATGGGGTTGGATTGAAATACTGTCCTGACCTCATCCTGTCTTTGACTATCCGTTTCTCTAGCTCCTCCTAGATTTATCCTTATCTGTTCCTTTCCCCTTACATTTGGCATTTTCAACAAATGATGAGACTGTTTCTCGTCCTTGATTTGAGTTTTCATAGCCTCAAGTTCCTTCTGGTTTTCTTCTGCCATTTTCTTAATTGCTTCAGTTTCTATACAATTCTCCTTAACATCAATGGATATCTGGTTCATAACAGTCTCATGACTTTTCAATGACCCTGTCATATCTGATATGTCCTTCTGTGTTGCTTGGATATCTTTGGAAATTACTTGAATATGGGATGACAAAGATTCCCTAATCTCCTTGATTCCCTCTTGATTCTCCAGCTTGAGTGTGTCTTTAATTTCATTGACAACTGTGGTCTTGATTTCAGTTTGCAATTCATTAATCACACCTTCTCTTATTTCTCCCATGACAAGTTCTTTGAATTGTTCCGTTAAACGTTGAACAACTAGAATTCCCATCTCAATACTCTCCTTCTTCACTCTGACTTTTAGGTCGATCATGTCTTCACCAACTTTCCTAAGACCATGTTCTATCCTATCAGCTAAGCTTTGGGATCGAAGATCGGCATCGCGAAATTTTTCGTCCATTAAACTTGCGTTAGTAGCTAATGAAGTTTCGAGCTCATGTGTTTTTTCGCATAATTTATTCATTTTACTCTCAAGTGACATTTTCAAAATTTCGGAATTCTCTTTAAATTTACTTTCCATTGAATTAAATTTACTATTTAAATTTTCTTTCAAGTTACCTTTCAACCTGCTTTCTAAAGAATCAGAATTTTCTTTAAGTTTATTTTCCAGAGAATCAGAATTTTCTTTAAGTTTATCCTTCAAACTTTCTTTAAGTTTATTTTCTAAAGAATCAGAATTTTCTTTAAGTTTATTTTCTAAAGAATCAGAATTTTCTTTAAGTTTATCGTTTAAACTTTCTTTAAGTTTATCAGTATTTTCTTTAAGTTTCCTTTCCAAAGCCTCAGTATTTTCTTTCATAATGGCTGCTACACGCAATCCAGCCTCTTTGGAACTCTCCTCCAAACTCCTCATCATCCTCATCATTTTTTCCATAATTTCAATTATTATTCAAAACTTAGGGGTATACAATATTGGCAAACACAAGCTTATAACTAGAACAAGAAATATGAATAGCTAATTGGAACACTCTAATAAAATGAGATTTGTCCTAATGTCGACGTGATGGAAAAACAAAATTCTCTACTTTTACGAATTACATTTACCACAATATCACAAGAAAAAATATACAAGTTCTCAAATATCCTCCACCTGGATTCTAATAATGTGTATGTCCAGTCATCGAACGTTTACTACTGAATTTACTTGACGCCCTAATGGTTAAGCCATTATCAAAACTAATCAAACCCATTCTAATTATTAACCAGTTAAATTTTTAATTTTCCCCACTAATTGGGTTTCCTACTAATTTATTCATCCAAACCAGACATCTCTCAACTCCCAAAATATTTCTATAAAAATTATCACAATTTCAAATCGGCATGCGATTGACCATGTCTAAATCGAGACCCACGTTCGAAGCCATTTCTCTCTCTATCTTATTTTATGTGCCCGTTTAGGCCGGAGTCCGCACGACCACATATGCATTTTACCAATAATCAGTCAGCACGAGAGTCAAAATATCCCGGAGCGCCAGATGGGTTAAAGCAAATCGCAAAAACGACATCAAATTAAAAAAATGCTTTACTGATTTTTGGCTCAATGCAACAATAAGGATAGAAGGAGATTCAATTGGGTGTAACACATCTGGTAAAATTATCTCAGTTTATTTTGAAGTTAAAATTGACTGCAAAAATGCTCAAAGCAGCATTATCCACGTGTGGCGATCCACACTCTTATTTACATAATATACAGAAATTTTCCAAACACATTTGACAATTATTTTTTGGAAACACAAGTCCGATTAATAGTCCTGTAGACTGTGTTCCAAAATTATTTATGATTAAATCCAGTTCAAAGTTAATTGTCTCTACTGGAAATATCGTAGATCACTGTTTGAATATTTACATGATATTAACACTCGTAGAATAAATGTTCATAGAATTTTTAACTTTCACTTATTTTTCCAGTTTCAAAAATATATTGTCGAAAATATTATTATCATTGAATCAACACACATTATTTACACATATTAATAACATCTGAAAAGTATTTGACCTTGAGCATAGCATCGAAGAACTGTGCGAAGCACAACAACAATTATTTGTTCTTCTGACATTAAACATTCGAGAAGTAACTCGATTATGAACTTCAAGTTCCTAACAAAATACATGATTTCTGAATCATCAACTTGATCGATAAATTGTTGAACCATTCAACTATTCAATTTTCCACTTGGAATCATTATTATAAAAAAATATTTATATTTATGGCCATTATTAGTAATTTTCACAACTTGCAATTCTTCGACAGAATGCGGAAATAAGAATTGTAGCTTCATAATAAATTCATTTAGTTCATGGGACTAGGATTGAAAATATCCTTCAAATTATTCGTGGTTAAAGAATTGTTTTTAATTGGCAGTGGCCCATTCTATTATTGTTATAAGAATACAAAATTCCAACAACAACGGCAAAGGTCTTCCTCTGAAGAAGAATAAACTACTATCATGACAAAACCGGGTTCTAGCAAAATCAAAGTCTAAATGGAATTCGTAAACAAGGTTGAAATAAGAACTGATGGTTTCAAGAAATAACCTTCGGGTCATTCATCCGACGAAATGTGTAGTTCCAATACTCCTACTATACCTGAGCCATCGAACCTGCTATTTGATTGATGCTCGAAAAAACCTCTTCATTCCTGCGACTTAAACATGCGCACCTGGGAATGGAATTTCAACCACTCCACACATATAAATTTTCTTCCCAAAATTTATACAATAAATCAAGCCTCTGCTTGTTATCAACACTGGAAGATTAATAAACTTACAAGTTTATTTTATTTTACCATTCAGTTCAACCCGTGAATTTACCATACTTATGAAAATCTTTATTTCACTTTCGAGTGTATTTACGTCATGATTTTATATAAATACAAAAATATCCTATTTGATACAAATATCATTTGCTTCCCGTTTCATGCCTCTCCGTGTTATCTGAAAAATATACTTTGCTCATTGCAAATATCAACTGTTCAACCAGAACTGACATGTTGGTTGAATGCGGGCTTGCGTTAACCACTCTCCTTCGGAAAATCTCCTGTTCCAAACTAGAAATGATTAAACTACTTCATAGGCTCTCTCTCAATACATATGATTATTATAAAATATAATATCCAAAAATTATTTAGAAAAATCATGAAAATTATTATTATTATTATTAGTGGATTATTATTATTATTATTAGTTATATTATTTCAAATGTGTTTAATTATCATCTCATTATGTGAGAATCCACATGTTCGAACCTTCGAATATGGAAAAAGTATCCATTCCTCAACAAAAATAATTTAACTTTTACAGTTACATCGGCTGATTACCGTGATTTCCCAAAAATATGAAATATTCAAATAAATCTTCGTTATGCTCGGTCATCGATCCTAAACTGTTCTGAGTGTTGAAAATGCTCAGAATAACTCTAATAAGTCTTGCGTAAATCATTGCAAGATTTAAATACGAAGAAAAATAATGTGTTGGTCATCTGCAGAAAAAATAGTTTGTTCCAATTAGCTAGGCATAATATAATTCAAATGTGGCTTACATTTCTTGATGGTCTTGAAGCGTAGTAAACCTGGTCTGTACCAGATTTATCCATAGACATGCCCTATCGGACAAGCACGTATAATCCTTGTATCGGCCGCCATTATATACCCACAATTCGTCTAGTCAGACATAGTGGTAGTATCTCTTGACGTTTGAATTAACTGTTGTTCCATTTTAATATGGGCTTCTATCAAAGCCATAACAGTTTGTTTAAATAGGGTCAGATCTAAGTGATCTCTTCTTAGATATGTCAGTTGTAACATAACTCACGGTAATCTTATCAGTACAAGAAAAACACTGACAGTCTAAGCAATCAACGGCTGTTCTGAAGATCGTTCCCTGGGCATGGTTTAACACCATCTACCATGCGCTAAGCAACCTGTAGTTTCCCTTGCGTAGACTAATGAACACCACCGTTATAGACTAGTCTTCAGTGTACTGATAGATCGAAGTGGTTAACTAGTTACAAATAATGAAAACTGACTGAAATGGATTTAAATATCCAAGTATTAGGTTATTACTGGACTGTGACAAAGTACTAATTCTAGACAAAGTCTAGCATATGTCCATGTAGAAATATAAATATTTCCACCAATGTCTGTAGAAAAATCAATCACCTCAGTGATTCTCCTCGCCGGAAACTTACTAAGTTCCACCTCGTAGCGCAGCACTTTTGTGACTATCACAACTTTGAAAAGAACTTCTGCGTAGATCCGGCAACCATGTGCCTTGGCTCAGCGTAGCAGCAACTTGCTCGGCAAGTGCTTGTGTTGGAATGAGCTATCGATGCTTCGACCAGCCGGCTTTTATTCAAAACTGTCAGGGTCACGCCGCATCAGCTGATATCTGGAAATCCTCATATCTCTGGTATCCCTGGTCCGATTTACTTGATACTAATTGCATTCTCTTTCATTTGGCCGTGCCAGTAATCTGATCCAAGTCTCAAGTCTCTACTCCATAGTTAACTATTTAATCAATAAATAGCCTTGACCTCTGCTATTACTCGCTACGTCACTTGACATGCAAGTATCGGTATATTCTTTCCAATTGCTTCGAGAAGCAATGTAGCGCGATATTCAAATATCTCAACTTTCAAAAGCGGCTACAGCCTTTCCCTTGATATCTAGGTGTCTGAATCTTGGAATACGCATTCCTAGAGTTGGGCACAATACATCCCCTTTTACTATTGTTGCATGCTCTGCTACGTTATTGTATTACACTGTACTTTTCGACTAGGTTTACAGTGAGTTAATATTGCACTTGAGTAACATGAGAGTCGAGGAGAACTATGCTCTAATCTCATTTAGGGGCAGAATGAATATACTCTGTGAAATGTCTTGCCATGTATCTTTCTACAACATATAAAGACACCTCCCGGGCAACGCCGGGCACAATAGCTAGTACATAAATAAATAAATAAATCCCACCGTTCGTCTGGAGTAGTAGATGAGGCATCCCACGAAAAACCGCTCCTTGCGGATGTAGGAAGCAAAACACTTTCCTCTCAAAGGCAGAGTGAACCTTCTTCCAGGTTCCTGACTAGATTTTTTTTCGCAGAGCCTGGAATCAAACCCGAACCTCCGTGTTGATAGCCAAATATGCTAGTCACTACATCACGAAGTGGGCCCGCTGTACTTTAAAATAAGATGCATAAGAGAATGATTAAATTTTATAGCCACCTCACACGAATGAGCAACAATAGGTTCACCAAAAGGATATTCATTTACATTAGCAAATAAAAGTCCACCACAAAATGGGTTGAGGAAACACGAACAGATCTCAAAGAAGTTGACATCACTCAAGAAGATATTCTCAACAAATCACTTTTACGAAGGAAGGTTAATAAATTTAAAGAGTTTCAGGAAAAACCTAGCTCCAAACCCAAGGTCACCTGGTCTGAAGAAAGGAGGAGGGGACTTAGCGAACGCATGAAGAAATTGTGGAAGGAGAATAAGAGATTGGCAAGTCGGCCGTTTGTTCAACGCGGCCCACAGTAGGCCAAAATCGACATAAGAAGAATCTCTAAGAACCTAAGATATCAAATGTTTAAAACTATTTTACGTTTGGCAAGTTGAGAAATGCTTTTGGACTACTGAACTATAAACCACTTGAGGTAAAGCAAGCGCTCAGTACTCTGAAATGTTCTCAAGTGCCTACAAGGTAAACCAGACAGTGTTATAAGAGAAGTCAGAAACATGGAGACTTCAAACATGATTGGTTCAAGCAGTGCTCCTACGTTAGTTGTACTTCACTACCAAAAGGACTTTATGCAAATATTGTGCGCCTTTTTGTCCGTCTCACAAACGAGCTACACATGGTGGATTTATGGTCAAAGGGTACACACAGCATAAAAACTTTAATGTACACACTCGAGCTTGCATGAACTCCTAGAGCCAGCAACAAGCAAAAACTTTTATGGGTGGTTTATAAAGAAAATAGAAACGTTTAGTAAATTGATCCTGCAACGTATAAAATAGTAGAAAACAAATTGGAAATAGAAACTTGAAATATAAAGCTAGGATTGTACGAGGTACATTCAAAAATTGTTACACATTTACTTCAAAGATCAGTTAATGTTTAACATAACATTACACTTATTTATTTATATATTTATTTATGTATTTCTTCTTCTTCTTCTTCTTTCGTCGTTATGCCCATTCAAAGAGCGCGTTTGAACTTGTGATTGGCCTGATGGTTTTCGCCATCTTATCCTCCCAATATCTCTTCATGAATGCACTGTGTTGCATCTTGCGTTCTGTCGACCACTTACTAACAGTTTTCTTTATGGGTTTCTCCCTAAATTTATGGTTGGCTACCTTTGTCCTGAAAGCTCCACGATTGTCTATGATGTCGTCTGTGATATTCATTTCTTGTAGGTCCGCCTTAGTTTCTTCTAGGCATTTTATCTTGGTTGGTTGGTTCCTCAGTTTAGGGGCTGCGACAACGCGTTCATGTAGCCCCGTGTACTTTGGGTGTGTGTAGAATATGTCTGATAACCGGTGTTAATTGTGATGGCTGTTTTAGTGTGTGTATCTGTTTTTTAATTCAAGTAAGGACTGCAAATGTGAATTTTTCAAATAGTTCCTACTTTTGCCGCCAAACGCCATCGTCAACGACTACTAGGCCTAGTTCAGAACTTAGCTACTAGACGCCACCGCAGTAGGCTCTTGCCAACGAACGTAGCAACCTAAGAGCGTTGTTTACATTCCTAACCTATACAATTTAGCTTCACACAGGTGTCATTATTGTGAGGTTCTTTAACATGCCATAAATCTATAACATGGGACTGCCGGCTTCACTTCCCCTCCGAAGGAAGGCATACTGAGGGATTTTTAAAGCTTTTAAAAAATCCAACGGCTTCGGCCGGGTTTGAACCCGCGACCTTGGGCATAGAAGCTCAGCATGCTACCTACTACGCCACCGAAGCCGCCCATTTTATCTTGACGTTCTTTGAGTTGATTACTTTGATTAATCTCTTAGTTAGTATGTCGCTGTTCATTCTGTAGATATGGCCATAGAAATTCAGGCGTCGCTTCCGTATGGCATCAGTGAACCTGTCAGTGAAGGAGTTCACTGTCCGCTGTTCTCCTCGTAATCCACATTCCATTTTCTCTCGTGGGATCATACATTTTCCGGAGAATTTTCCGTTCATGTTTTTCAATGTCTGCAATTTTAGAGTGGCCACCCAGACATACGGTTTCTTAGGCATATAAAGCTTCCAGCAATACAACTGTCTTGTTGTGTCGTAATTTTGCATTACGCGATATGACTCTTTTGTTCTAGTAATCCCATGTCAGTCTGTACGCCTTAAGGTGTTTGTGGTTCTTTCTACATTGGCACTGCTGTCTAGTTCTGATGGTAGTATGATTTCTCCAAGATATTTGAAGGAGGATACCTGTGAAATTGTACCGTTTTCCAAATCTAGCGTAGTTCTTTTGCTATTTTGATGTAGATTTTCCATGTACTTGGTTTTCTCGTACGATATCTGGAGGCCTGCCTTTGATGCTATATTGTGTAGTCTCTGTATGGCATATCTTGTTTCATCCTTGGTCTTAGTAATGATTGCTAGATCATCAGCAAATGCAAAACATTTCACATTGGCCTTGCTTCCCAAATTTCCGATGTTCACACCCTTGATTTATTTTTCCATTCCCTAATAACTTTGTCTAGAACTGTTAAACAGAATAGGGGAGATACCGTCTCTTTGAAGAACACCCGTACATATTTCAAAGGGATCAGAGATTTCTCCAAAGAATTTCACTTTAGAGGTCGTATTCGTGAGAGTCTGCCGGGTAGTGCTCTGGTCTTCTTGTACACTCCGAGTTCTTCTAGAGTATCAAAAACTGTTTGTCTGTCCACAGAGTCATACGCCTTTTAAAGTCCACAAAAGTGACGAATGTGCTGGTACTTCGGTGAATCGTTAATATCGTCTTCAAATTCCATATTTGTTCTGCACATGATCGACCTTTCCTGAAACCCGCTTGGTACTCGCCAATCAGATGATCTGTCGGTTTTTCTAACCCGTTTAAGAGAGCTCTGGAAATAATTTTGTATGTGATTGGCAGTAGAGATATGCCTTTGTAGTTGTTTGGGTCCGCCTTGTCACCTTTCTTGTGCAATGGGTGAATTAATGCACACTTCCAATCCTGCGGGATTATTTCTGTTTCCCATATTTCTACTAGGACTGTATGAATTTTGTTTACACGGTCATCTCCAAGTTTATACATCTCCGCAGTGATGCCGTCCTCTCCAGGGGCTTTATTATTTTTAAGCGATCGTATGATCTCTGCTGTTCCCTGTATTGTCGGTGGTTGTGAATGAGGGTTGGGCATGGGCTTTTCAAAATCCAGTCTTTCCTTTGGAGGATCACAATTGAGGAGGTCTCGGAATTATTTAGCTAAAATGGTGCAGTTCTCTTCGGTGTTCGTTTCTATTGCTCCATTTGCTCGACGGGAGCATAAAGATGGTGGTTGATAACTGGATAAAATCTCACGGAAGGTCTTAGAGAAATTCCTGATGTTGTATCTGAGGAAATCTCGTCCGATTTCTATGAGTTTATTTTTATCATAGGCTCGTTTCTCCCAGCGGATTATTTTTGAGGAAATTTTCTGCACCTTTCGGAAGGTTTCTCATTTCTCAGTTGTTTGAAGTCCATTCCACTGATTCCACGTTTTCGTCCGGTCATCAAAGTCTTTAACACAAGTCGTGTTCCACCACCTATGCTTGTGTTTCCTTGGACGCTGTCCTAATTTCATGGCTGATGTCTGAAGTGTCTTACGAAGACCTGGACAGTCCTTGGGTTCCTGCTCTCGTATATCTTGTAGGAAGATCGTGGCATTCTGTCGAAGACATTCTGGATCAACTCTTACAGATCTTTTGTGTTTAGGTCTGCATGGTCTGCATCTGTTGGGTTGGATTCTCACTTTGATTTGTGTTTGGTGGTGGTCCGAGTCGACAACTCACTTCCGTACTCTAACATTTTGGATCTCACACATATTCTGTCTAGAGATTGCGACGTGATCGATCTGGAATTCCTCCAGTGACGGGTTTGGTGATTTCCACGTTTTCTTTTCGTGTGGGGGTCTCTCAAAATGCGTAGACATGAGTCTCAAGGCGAAAATTTTACAAAATCCTATAAGGCATTCTTCGTTCTTATTCGTCCTCAATGCCGAGTGATGACCTACAATGCATTTGTGATTCCTCTCTCTGCACACCTGTGCGTTAAACTCACCTACTAAGACATTATGCTTTGGAATCTTGCTCGTGGTTTCTTCTAAGAGTTCCCATAAGTCTTCAGCTTTCTCTGTTTTTAGCCTATTTTCAATTTTGAAAAAATAGGCTTATGAGATCACCTTTTGTCCGTGTGTGTGTGCGTGTGTGTGTGTGTGTGATTCGTGTGTGTGTCCCCCCCTAATAAAATCTAAACGGCCGGAGCGATTTCAATGAAACTCGGAAAGTTCAAAGCACTATTCCCGGCGACCTCGACCGTGCCCTTCAAATTTTGTTACGACTCACCAATCCAACATGGCGGCTGTGCGAAATATTTCACCAGCATTCAATATCTCCGAAACTATTACCGATATTACCCTGACATTTTCTATGGTGATAGAGGGAACTACTATAAGTTCACTTATGTGACTTTTGAAAACCTGGTAACTACAAAACCAACATGGCGGCCAAGCGAATTTGCGACATTTAAATAGACGTTTCTCGCGATTTGACCAACCAAACGCAATGAAACATGGTACAGTATATGTTTATACACATTGAAATGCACCGACATCCAACTTCGTTCAATTGTTTACATAATCACAAGATGGCGGATGTGCGAAATATTTCACCGGCATTCTATATCTCTGAAACTATTAGCGGTATCTCCCTAAAATTTTGTACGGAGATAAAGGGCACTACTGGAAGTCCATCTATAAGATTTTCAAAAACCGGTTAACTACAAAACGAACATGGCGGCCAAGCGAATTTGAACATTTTAAATAGACCTTTCTCGCGATTTAATGTTCCAAGCGCACTGAAACCTGGTACAGGAAATATTTATACACATTGTAATCCACTGGTATCTAATTTAGTTCAATTGTTTACATAACCTCAAGATGGGGGCAGTGCGAATTTTAAAATTAAGTTTTTATTTCTTGTGATGTAGTCATGCGATCGAAGTGAAAATTTGAATAATGAACCTACGCAATAATTTTCCTATAATGGTACATGACTCTATGGCCTATACATTTAACAATCCAACATGGCGACCATCCGAAATATTTAGACGGCTCTGAATATCTACGAATCTATTATAGCACTCAAACTGAATTCTTTTATGTTCATAGGGGCTATGAACTTAAGTTCACCCATAGGACTTTAAATAACCTGGTGATCACAAATCCAACATGGCGGTGACGCGAATTATAAATATTCACATGGACGTTTCTCGCAATTTAACCATCCGCGTGCAGTGAAACTTGGTACAGTAAATCTTTATCCGAATGTTAATCCACTGGCATCTAATTTATTTCAATTGTTTCCATAACCTCAAGATGGCAGCTGTGAAATTTTTTTAAATCTCCTTGTTTTTTCTTGTGTCCTAATTATGCGATTGAAGTTTGAATACTACACGTTCACAATAATCTGCATGTAACAGTACATAACTCTAGGACCTACATATATAAAATCCAACATGGCGACCATCCGAAATATTTAGTCGGTTCTCAATATCTACGAATCTATTACAGCAATCAAACTGAAATTGTGTATGTTGATAGTGGCAATTAACATAAGTAGGATATATGAAAATAGGCTGTATAGTTCTTCACGGAACTACTTGTTTTTCTTGTCGTCAATATTTGAGGGAGCGTGGGCGTTGACCAAGGAGTAAGCTCTGTTGCCAGATTTCACAGTTAGTACTGAGATTCTTTCAGATGGGGATGTAAAGTCAAGTACTGAATTAATGATAGTTTTTCGTACCGCAAGGGCTGTTCCAAGTTGTGTTAAATTCCCGTGGATTCTTATAGCAGGTTTACCCTTAAATATCCTGTACTCTTCAGAGTCAAAATGGTTTTCATCTTGGTAGCGCGTTTCCTGGAGTGCTATGATTTGAACGTCAAACTTGTCCAGGGCGTCCGTGAGCTGTTTAAGCTTGCCTATTTTCAGTAGGGTGTTGACATTAATTGTACCTAAGAAGGTCTTATTTTCTTAGGACGAAGAGATTTTGAGAAGCTCCGACTCTTCTCTGCATGATGCTCGCGATTCCCCAGAATCCGATGATCGGGAGAAACCCGACTAGGTATGTCCAGAGCCTGGGGTAGTTGCTGTGATAACGTGTTATCCATCATGCCAATGTTGCAAGTAGAAGATTCATGCAAGGGGGTGATCATACTGGTATGATCACAAGGTTACAACTCGATTGTTAAGATCGAGAGGTGCCTCTTGATGTTTTCCGGCTTAACTATCTTTTACGATTAATTAGTAGTCCGTGGTAAGAACTACGGTTGTAAGCCGTAGAGCCAGTTCTTCCGCCCTCTCAACAGTTGGGAAATATCCTCTTCCGTCGTCGAGGCCGTTGACTGCAGTCCTTTTTGCATCAGTTGATCCGCGGGTGCTTATTTGGCTTGGCCTTATTCACACCTGTCCTGCCTATCTACAGGAACATCCCCTATCAGCCATACGGCACGCGCCGTGTCAGGGTTGAGGGCCCCCACCCCAGTGTCTTCCGCGGAGTTATGTCCAGCACCTACTCAATTCGGTGACAGACCCCCACGAAAGCTGACTGGGCACAGTATTTATTTATGTATTTACTTATTTATTCATTTTTTATTTATAGAGTGATGGTTACATTAGAAGATATAAAACCTACAGCTTCCCTTGGTGATGCTACATATAGAAGGAGGTGGAACAGCATCTGCAATAAATATTTGAAATTGTGACCAGAAACATGCCTCTCGTGATTTTTATTTCACTTTTGTCTTCATTGTTATTTCATGGAATATCTTTTGTACTGTCTTTTGTAGTGGAATGTATATTCTCTGTTTTCTGTCATGGGTCTTCATGACCTGTTGAGTAGAGCAAATGATGATGATGATGATGATGTTTATTTATTTATTTGTTTATTTATTTATTTAAAATGTTTAGACCTATAGGATCACATAAAGAAATTCTATTTTGCTGCTGATATTGTCCTTGTTCTTCCAGAAATCCTTCATCGTTTCGCTATGTCGAACTTGATTTTCCTCCGTCCATCCTTTCTCCGATCTCCTTGGTCGATCTTCAGCTGTAACTTCCCAACTGTGCGTCTTATGTCTGAAAGTCATTCGATCCTCGATGTTTATTTGTGTGACAATGGCACTTCTGAGAATAATTTGGTCCTGTGTTATCCAGACTGTCGTCACTTAAAGTTTCCTTAAGTATGTCAGAATTCTCTTTGTTAATTAGTCATCATTCAGTCTCAAAATGTGGCCGTAAAATCTCTGTCGTCGTTTGCGGAAATATGTCACGAAGTTATTATTATTATGGCTGAAATATCGCAGTAATCTCCAACTGTAATTTGCAGAAAAAGGTGATATTGAAATCCGGAAATCCTCCATGGAAGCTGGGAGAGAAGCAGCTCATTTCACGCATTTCTTTTCTGACAAGATCTGGGCTGCATAAAAACTAGACCATCTGAGGTTAAACACTGATCCCTGAAGAGAACAACCTGGTTTTAATTCACCGAGAAAGGTATGGACATCATTGAACAGGATTTGAAAAAATAATTGACGATGCAATTTCTGGCTGCACAAGTGGGGAAGAAAGTAAGCCCATTCTGTGACTGTGCTAATGTACCACAGTCCATTCAGCATGTTGCCCTCGAGTGCCCAAGAAAGAGATTTGAAGGACCCATACAAGACGTACACAGTGCTTCCAATGATCCTATCAAATGGTTGAATACCATTGATATTGAGTTTCAAATGCCTAAATTGTAAATTACAATCAACTTTGTAAATATTGTACATATTTTATTCTCCTGCAACTGTAGTCCAACGCCTTTTTTGTGGAAAAGATATAAGTGGAATTTTCCGCTGAAAGGGCACGATGAAATGGTGCATTCTTCTAACTGAGGTATGTCAAGTCAGCGAGAAGGAATCGATCCCTGTGTGGGTTTTGTGAAGCTAAACATTATAAACATGGCTTCGTTTTTTTCTTTTCACCCAGGTGAAGTCAGAATCCACTGATAGTAATAGAATATCAATATTTATTTTTGGTATCCGAGCCTCCGTGACTTAGGCGGAAGTACGCCGGCCTCTCACTGCTGGGTCTGTGGTTCAAATCCCGGTAATTCCATGTGAGATTTGTGCTGGACAAAGCTAAGGCAGACAGGTTTTTCTCCGGGTACTCCGGTTTTCCCTGTCACAATTTCATTCCAGCAACACTTTCCACTATCATTTTATTTCATCTGTCATTCATTTAATCATTGGCCCAGGGGAGTGCGACAGGCTTCGGCAGCCGGCACAGTTCATATCCTCGCCGCTAGATGGGGCTTTCATGCATTCCATTCCCTGACCCGGTCAGCCGGATGGAAGCGGGTATCAGTCCAAACATCCCATCCAAATCAAGAAGAGCTCACCTCCATCACATTATCCCTGTGCACTCGGCGCTGTCATCGTCTGGGGAGATGGCTCATGGTGTACCGCCTCCTGTAACACAGCAAGGAGACAGGAATTCAGAATCGTCTCTTCCGTAGTATTCTCACAAGTCTCTCAATCCTATCATTCAACACTACAGTAAATAAATATAATTATAATATTAATAATAGTAATAACTTGAAATTAATCCCGGCGTTCCCAGCTGAATATGGAGAGGAATCATTCTACAGAATATACCGAATAGTTATTAACAAGAAATGAACATCTGCCTGAATCAATAATACTATACAGATGAAATTAATTATTTAACTTGTTTACAGTACATGTTTCGGGGATTAATTATATTTTATCCCCTTCATCAGCTGTTGAAAAAACAAAGCGTAGCACAATAATAAGATGAAATGAAAATCCACAGCCTGCTTCCAGGCTCCGACCGGGTCAGGAATGGAATGAAATGAATGAAGCCCCCATCTAACGGCGAGGATATGAACTGTGCCGGCTGCCGAGGCCTGACGCACTCCTCTGGGGCAATGAGTAAATGAATGACAGATGAAATGAAATGCTAGTGGAGAGTGTTGCTGGAATGAAATGTTGACAGGGAAAACCGGAGTACCCGGAGAAAAACCTGTCTGCTTCCGTTTTGCCCAGCAGAGATCTCACATGGATTTCATTGATTTGAACCACGGATCCAGTGGTGAGAGGCCGGCGTGCTGCCGCCTAAGCCACGGAGGCTCTAGCACAATAATAAGATACGTATTTAAAACCTAATATGGTGCACCATAAAATTTAGGGTATAAGAAGATAATAAAACGAAGAGAAAGAGATGGTGACGGTGATCAGCTGCTCATGACAAATATTAGTGGATATAAGCATACAGGCTCTTCATTGGTTATAGAACTACACGGATATGGTGAAGTATTGGTGATCCAATTGGATATAAGCATACAGGCTCTTCATTGGTTATAGAACTACACGGATATGGTGAAGTATTGGTGATCCAATTGGATATAAGCATACAGGCTCTTCATTGGTTATAGAGCTACACGGATATGGTGAAGTATTGGTGATCTAATTGGATATAAGCATACAGGCTCTTCATTGGTTATAGAACTACACGGATATGGTGAAGTATTGGTGATCCAATTGGATATAAGCATACAGGCTCTTCATTGGATATATAACTACACGGATATGGTGAAGTATTGGTGATCCAATTGGATATAAGCATACAGGCTCTTCATTGGTTATAGAACTACACGGATATGGTGAAGTATTGGTGATCCAATTGGATGTAAGCATACAGGCTCTTCATTGGTTATAGAACTACACGGATATGGTGAAGTATTGGTGATCCAATTGGATATAAGCATACAGGCTCTTCATTGGTTATAGAGCTACACGGATATGGTGAAGTATTGGTGATCCAATTGGATATAAGCATACAGGCTCTTCATTGGTTATAGAGCTACACTGATATGGTGAAGTATTGGTGTTACATATCTACCATTTCAAGGAACTACTATTTGTCATGAGCAGCTGATCACCGTCACCATCTGTTTCTCTTCATTTTATTCTATTCTTATACCCTAAATTTTATGGGGCACCATATTAGGTTTTAAATACGTATCTTATTACTGTGCTACGCTTTGCTTTTTGTTTTTTCAACAGCTGATGAAGGGGATAAAATATAATTAATCCACGAAACATGTACTGTAAACAAGTTAAATAATTAATTTTATATGTATAGTATTGATTCAGGCAGATGTTCATTTCTTGTTAATAACTATTCTAACATATCAATACGGAACCACCATGAGTCATTTAAATAATGTAATGAATATACCGAAGTCATACTGTATATGCGGGTTGATCAGAAACTAAGGTTATAAGGCCGGTATTCCTGGAGTTTCGTCTGTTATGGAGAAATTAGTAGTGTAGGCTAATTCTAATTAATACGGTTGGCAACTGGGCAGAGTTTTAGCCATCCACCACCGACAGCGCTAGTTGTAGGTAAACAACTAATGGCAACTCGTTTGGAAAACAAGTCTCGCGAAGAGACACCATCACCTATTCCAGCGGTTCCCAAACTTTTCTCCCTCCCGTACCCCTTTATACATATTTAACTAAAATAGTACCCCCTAAGAAGTAAACTTTTAAAACGTTTAATATTTTATGGGCAATATGTAGGCTTACTTAACTTAATAAAAACATTAATAATAAAAAATAACATAGCTATTTATAACTTTTTAATACAGTATAACTAATATTTTATATTTATTATTTGTGTACTGTTGGTGTGCATTTCATTTCAATAAATGCTAAATATATTTTTCTATTTTACTTTTATTTACTTGTGCAAATGGAGATGTATGAACATTTAGCAGAGGGAAATATACAATTGCAGTACATAAGATTAGATTACTTAATTTTGATTTTATTGAAAACCAATTAATTCTAGCGATTCGTTTGGCAAATATAGACAAATGAAGACAATAGCAGTGAAGGTGACTGGGGTTGTGGTAGGGTGGGAGCATTGACCTTGACGTGCGTCACTGCGCGTGATGGGAACATGGCACCCACCATTACCGTTTATTTTTGGCGTACCCCTAACCGGTTCGTTGCGAACCACCAAGGGGTACGCGTACCCCAGGTTGGGAACCGCTGACCTATTCCAAACGACCTTCACCTGTTTTCTCACTTCTAGGACACATAGGAGGTCGGCGATTCACTTCAGACGAGGTGGTGAAGGAAGCACTTCACGACAACGTGGCGGAACATGTCAAGTGGATCAAGAAAAAGGATTATTTTTTACGAACCATGCATATCTATCCATAACTACAAGTACATCCCATTCTTTAGCAGGTCTGCAGTAGATTTACTTGTTGATGCTGAAGAATCTTTATCAAAATACACGAGTAATTTCTTTAAACAATACTCTGTATATTTCTTTTGAAGTCCAGATGGTAGTCATCCTAATCTTTATAGATTCCCTACAAACCATTCAGGTTTACTTGTGCCATTGTGAGAACGCTAATTAAGTCTTCGTATCTATATGTAAATAGTTTTATTAGTTTATTGGGTTTGGTTTTATGTTATAGAACCTGTTAGAATGGTTTATATTTGTTGTGTTCTGTCGTCATTATATTTTTAATGACTGTGATCTATGTATGTTCTTCTTCTGGTGGGCAGATGGCCTCTCTGTGCAGCCCCTGAAAACAGCAGTAACTAAGTTAACTTTAAACGGATCCTAATGTGGAACAATTCTTTATGAAAAAATGTCTTTCAATTGTATAATTCATTGACTTGTTTAATAATTTTGTCCGTCTAGATTTGGGTTATTGGGAGATCTTTCCGATGCTGAAACATAATGACTTATTATTCGGTACGGAGAATTTTGTATGTGTTCTCCATATTTTAGCAACACGTTAACCGTTGGTTGTAAGTTCATATCAGAGTTGCATACAGACCACAAGACAATAGCGTTCACTGTATTGTGTATTGAATGTTCATTTACCGGGTCAATAGATACCAAACTCAAGGAAGACATCTTTCTGTCATTCACTCCATTAAAGAAAGACAATTCGAGCAATATTGAAACAATACTGCTTGGACAGTGATGGTCCCGTTACTCGTCAAACTGCAGGAACGATCGTTATCTGTGTGAATGTATGGAGTCCAGGACAAAGTGAATTGTACTGTGTGAAGCAATGCAGGAAAATTACAGAAATAAACAGGAGGCAAGTCCATTGAGAGGTGCTTCTGTCGTGCCTTCCGCAGAGCATAAATAGTCCTTATCGCCTCTGCAGACTACTCTCGCTATCTGCTGCCATTGAGCTGTACAAGTGTATCCTGTTACTTGCAGCAAAACAAACAAGAGAAGACAGGGTGTTCATAGTGTCACAGTTTCAATAGCCTGGTCCAGTTCACGTCCTTTAAACGCATGACAAATTCTCAGTTGCTAATGTACTCACTGCTTCATTCAAGCATTATAAGCACCGTGGTCACCGTAATCATGTTATTGCTATGTAGAGAATGTAACAAGTAGTTTTGTGAAGAACTATACAGCCTATTTGCATATATCCTACTCATGTTAATTGCCTCTATCAACATACAAAAATTCAATTTTATCATTGTGATAGATTCGTAGATAATGAAAACCGTCTAAATATTTCAGATGTTCACCAGGTTGGATTTTTATTTACGTACTATTACATTAAGATTATTATGTACGTGTGGTATTCAAACTTCAATCGCATGATTAGGACACAGGAAGTAAAAACGAGTGCATTGCAATATGTATAATCATTATTACTGTACCATATTTCACTGCGTTCAGATGGTTAAATCACGAGAAAAGTCTATTAAAATGTTTCAAATTCGCTTGGCCGCCTTGTACGTTAGTACTTTACAGATTTTAGGTAGATTTCATTAGAAAGCTAACTATTGCAATGGGTACCATGTTTCGACTTCCGGAAAATTTCGACATATCTTCGCGTTTCACATCCCCCAGACCCCAAAAACACCGTCAGTTCAAAAGTTTACATATAATTTATGTATGTATGTATATATATATATATATATATATATATATATATATATATATATGTATATCAGTTTCTTGTGGACACGATAAATGCCGTAATTTTGCTCAAATCACTTTTAATTTTTTAGCGAATATGTATACCTATACAATCTCGGTCGAGTTCGTTACTGCGCAAAATCGGTAGAAGGGGGTGAAAATGGGGGTCTTTTTTCGAAAAAGTGAAATATTGCTATAACTCTCTTAATATGTGAAATATCGAATCCGTTCATCGTTCATACTATGTGTCGGATAAAGCCCAAAAATTTATGTTTGAAGAGGTTTTTTATAGCACCAACCATTGACCAAAGGGGTGGGAAAAAGTGGGTTTTTCGGGAAACATTAATCATATCTCTCTTAATAGGCACAATATCAAAACCGTACAAAATGGACAATATTCCCCTAATAATTACCTAAAACGTTTGTCTGAAAGAATTTTTGATATGACCCACCATTACGCCAAGGGATGAGAAAAACAAGAAGTTCCGTGAAGAACTATACAGCCTACTTTTCATGCCAATAATTATTCTAGTATATGAACCTATCTAGAATAATGACGAAATTAAGTTGGTAATATCGAAATATCTAATTAGTTCAAAATATACCTGGTATAATGTAGCCTAATAGAGCACTACAGTTGGCAGCCCTGGTGACTGAATATATTCTTAGTTCCACCTCTTAAGGTACAGAATACAAAATTTGGTTGAAGTCCAATGGACGTTACATGCAGTTAGACACTGGATCTATCAGCACGCGTAAAAGCATGTTGCCAACAATACCATGCGTGTGCTGGTCAGAAATAATCTGAATTATTATGATATCTTGTTGTGCCAATTTTGGATGAAATCCATTTGTTAGTATAGAAGTTACATGTATTTTAAAATTTTACATATCAGCAGGCATAGAATCATGTTGGCAGCACTGCCTTGTATTAATTACTCCAAATTAATCTAGAATGTCGGGGGCTATACGTGTGCAAAGTATAGAGCTGTTGGCTTGCATACTTTCTGATATATTGATATTAGGGTAAAAAGAATATAGACAGCATTTATTAACAGTTGGCAGCCCTGATTGCTCTTAACAATACTTATAGTCATATCTGTTACGGTACACATAGCACATACGAAATTTGGTTGAAATCCAACTGATAGTATAGAAGTTACATGTATTTAAAAATTGGTACTATCAGCAGGCTTATAATTATGTTGGTAGACCTGACGTATATAAGTTACTCCAAATTAATCTAAAATGTCAGAATATACGTGTGCATAGTTTAAAGCTGTTGGCTTGCATACTTTCTGATATCTTGGTATTTGGATAAAAAAAAATAGAGAGAGCAATTATTAACAGTTGGCAGCCCTGGTGGCTCTTAAGAATACGCTCAGTCATATCTGTGTATGTACAGATTTTACATACAAAATTTGGTTGAAATCCGATTGATAGTGTAGAAGTTATATGCATTTAAACATTGGACCTATCAGAAGGCTTAAAATTATTTTGGCAACACTGTCATGGTTAGCCTCCTGGAAATTAAACTGAAATAGTCTTATCAATATGTGTGCTAATTTTGGAATAGCTCCCATGCATACCTTGCAAGATATCCAACATGGAGCTCAAATTTCTAGTGCGTTTTTTCAGCAGTTGGTAGCACTGACATCATTTTCATATATGGACGTGAGCTATTCCGGTGCACATCTTTACTCATACTAAATTTGGTTTTGATTGCTGCAGCCGTTTAGGAGTTGATAGGGGGGACACACACACAGCCAGCCAGCCAGACAGACAGACAGACAGACACACATTTTCCCGGATCGATCTTATAAGTCTACTTTTTCCTCATTTTTGCAAAATGTGAAAAGTAGGCTAATGATTTCGGAATTATAAGAAAATGCCAAGAGCTATCAGAGGTTGCCATGGCAACACCACTAAATTGATTAGGGATGAGCCGTTGCCATGACAACGCACATGCACGAGATCAGATTCAGTATTTCCATCTGACTAAGCCGGCCCCGTGGTGTTGGGGTAGCGCGCGTGCCTCTCACCCGGAGGCCCCGGGTTCGATCCCCGGCTCCGTCAGGGATTTAAAAACTGACGTGAGGGTTAGAACGGGGTTCACTCAGCCTCGTGAGGACAATTGAGTAGCTGTCTGACAGTGAGACAGCACCCCGATCACGAATACCAAGATTAACGGCCGAGGGGACCCGACGCGCTGATCACGCGTCACCCCAATATCTGCAGGCCAAATGGCTGGGCAGCGGTCGCTTGGTCGGCCTTAGCCCGTCATGGGCTGGATGGTGCCAGGGGTTGCCTTTGACATCTGACTAAGTGGGAAGCGGCTTCGGTGACGTAACTGGTAGCATGCAGAATGTCTATGCCCAAGGTCGCGGTTTCAAAGCCGGCCGAAGTCGTCGGATTTTCTAAGAGCGCTAAAATCCCTCAGTATGCTTTCCTTTGGAGGGGAAGTTCCAACGTCGTTACGAGTTGCTGGTTGGGGTGGCATCTAGTAGCCAAGTTCACAGCTAGGTGTCATTGACGGTAGTACCTGGTAGCAACATTAGGAACTACTGCTTAAAATTGACCGTCTGCAGTCCTTACCTGAATTACAGACTAATACAGCCATTACAATTCACACCGTTTATCAGACAGATTCTACACTCACCCAAAGTACACGGGGTTAGATGACCGCGTTGTCGCAGCCCCTAAACTGAGGAACCAACCAGAGGTAGATTTCATTAGAAAGCTAACTATTGCAATGGGTACAATGTTTCGACTTCCGGAAAATTTCGACATATCTTCGCGTTTCACATTCCCCAGACCCCAAAACCACCGTCAGTTCAAAAGTTTATATATAATTTATGTATGTATATGTATATATGAAAGCCTCCGTGGCTTAGGCGGCAGCACGCGAGCCTCTCACCGCTGAGTCCGTGGTTCAAATCCAGGTCACTCCATGTGAGATCTGTGCTGGACAAAACGGAGGCAGACAGGTTTTTCTCCGTGTACTCCGGTTTTCCCTGTCCAAATTTCATTCCAGCAACACTCTCCACTATCATTTCATTTCATCCGTCATTCATTTACTCATTGCCCCAGAGGAGTGCGTCAGGCCTCGGCAGCCGGCACAGTTCATATCCTCGCCGCTAGATAGGGGCTTCATTCATTCCATTCCTGACCCGGTCGGAGACTGGAAGCAGGCTGTGGATTTTCATATATATATATATCAGTTTCTTGTGGACACGATTACTGCCGTAATTTTGCACCAATCACTTTGAATTTTTTAGCGAATATGTATACCCATAAAATCTCGGTTGAGTTCGTTACTGGGCAAAATCGGTAGAAGGGGGTGAAAATGGGGGGCTTTTTTTTTCGAAAAAGTGAAATATTGCTATAACTCTCTTAATATGTGAAATATCGAATCCGTTCAACGTTCATACTATGTGTCGGATAAAGCCCAAAAATTTATGTTTGAAGAGATTTTTTTATAGCACCAACCATTGACCAAAGGGGTGGGAAAAAGTGGGTTTTTCGGGAAACATTAATCATATCTCTCTTAATAGGCACAATATCAAAACCGTACAAAATGGACAATATTCCCCTAATAATTACCTAAAATTTTGTCTGAAAGAATTTTTTATATGACCCACCATTATGCCAAGGGATGAGACAAATGATTTCGGAATTATAAGAAAATGCCAAGAGCTATCAGTGGTTGCCATGGCAACACTACTAAATTGATGAGGGATGAGCCATCAGACGTTGCCAAGATAACGCACTTGCACGAGATCATATTCAGAATTCCATCTGACTAAGTGTGAAGCGGCATCGGTGACGTAACTGGTAGCAAGCATGCTGAATGTCTATGCCCAAGGTCGCGAGTTCAAAGCCGGCCGAAGTCGTCGGATTTTCTAAGAGCGCTAAAAATCCCTCAGTATGCTTTCCTTTGGAGGGGAAGTTCTAACGTTCGTTGCGAGTTGCTGGTTGCGGTGGCATCTAGTAGCCAAGTTCACAGGTAGGTGTCGTTGACGGTAGTACCTGGTAGCAACATTAGGAACTACTGCTTGAAATTGACCGTCTGCAGTCCTTACCTGAATTACAGACTAATACAGCCATCTCTAAGTACACGGGGTTACATGACCGCGTTGTCGCAGCCCCTAAACTGAGGAACCAACCAAAATCTCTGCGGGAGATATAATTTTGCGTGAAGAAGTAACAGACCGGTACATAGTTACACATCAGTGTCGAAACCTTGCATAAGGACAGTGTGACCACAAGTATAAAAATGGACCCCAAATGACAAGAAGGTTACCGTTCCCATAAGACAATAAAATTTTTAAAATAAGCATAAAATGACGAAAAACAAAGTTAATTAATTTCCAATTATAAAATACCTTCTCGCAATAAATGAGGTCTGATCCTTCTACGAAAACCTGCATATTCTGCCTATTTTCGCCTATACCCAAGCTTGTCCGGTGAAATCTACCTCCGCCTTCCGGCGTGCCGACAGAACTTTTTTTTAATGTTAAATATATAAACTTGTAGCAGTGCCCTTTATCACCGTACACAATTTCAGGGTGATATCTGCAATAGTTTCGGAGATATAGAATGCCAGTGAAATATTTCGCACAGCCGCCATTTTGAGCTGATGTAAACAATTGAACTAAGTTAGACGTTAGTGCATTACAATATGTATAAACACTTGCTGTACCAAGTTTCATTACGGTTCGATGGTTAAATAATATTTAAAGGGCACGCTCGGGGTTGGCCAGAATGGTGCTATGATCTTACCGAGTTTCATTGAAATCGCTCCAGCCATTTAGAAGTTATTGGGGGGGGGGGCAGACACACACACACACACAAGCACACACAGACACACGGACAAAAGGTGATCTCATAAGCCTATTTTTTTCATAAAATGAAAATAGGCTAAAAACTATGTGAAACCTTTAATAACACACATTTTTTCAGATAAATTGATCAAAATACCACAAACATATGGCCTAAAATTATTTTGAAACTATACGTCCACATCACAGTGAACAGTGTACGCTCGATTATGTTCAGTATAAATATTAAGATAATATATCACATGAATATCAGGCTTAAAACAAACACTTAGAATGTCCCACGTTATGGCGCATTAATGCATTAACACCTCGTCACGCGTTGCTCTGAAACGCAGACGAGCTGCTATATTCCTGAAATACTATGGATTTCCTCACAGCAGGAACGAGGAATGACGTGCTCCGAGTTTCCATACACAAAAACTCTGTAATGCTCCTATCAATAACAATCTAGTGGATTTAGGTCCAAAGAACTCGTAGGCCAAATCAAGGGTCCATCTTTATCGATCTATCTGTCCCAAAACCATTGGTTAAGAAACTGACAAACATTGAAACTGAAATGGACAAGAGCTCCATCGTGCAATATGGAATATATTTTGTCCTTAACTGCAATAGCAGAAGAGCTAACAGCACGAGTTAGGCATTCCCTCAGAATACGTGGATTGTTGGTTCATTTAACTTGTATGAAAGGAAATGTTCCAATAAATTCCTAATGCTAAATGACAGTTGACTACAATAATTTGTACAACACTAGATGGAGTATACTTAACTATATTAGAATGTCTCATAAGTAATGTCGGTTTTAGCCTATATTGTTTTATGAAAAATGGGTTTATGACATCACCTTTTGTCCGTGTGTAGGTGTGGCTGTGTGTCCGTGTGTCACCTCCCCTCCCACACACAATCTAAACGGCTGGAGCGATTTCAATGAAACACGGTAAGGTCATAGTACTATTTTGGCCGACGCCGACAGTGTCCTTAAAATTTTATTACGTCTCATCAATCCAACATGGCGGCTGAGCGAAATGTGTCACCGGCAGTCTATATCTCCGAAACTATTACTGACATCACCTTGCAATATAGTAGAGCGATAAAAGGCACTACTAGAAGTCCGCCTATGTCACATTCAAAAGCCTGTCAAGTACAAAACGAACATGGTGGCCAAGCGAAGTTGAAACATTGAAATCGACTTTTATCATGATTTAACCATCCGAATGCAGTGAAACTTGGTAAATCAAATGTTCATGCGCTGACATCTAAGTTAGTTCAATTGTTTACATAAGCTCAAATTAAAATTAAGTTTTTTATTTAAAGTGTCCTACTCATGCGATCGAAGTCAACGTTTATATAATGAGCATTAGCAATAATCCACATCATAATAATACATGACTCTATGGCCTGCCTACATATATTAAAATCCATCATGACGGCAACCGAAATATTTAGACGGTTATCAATACCTATTAATCATGACAGCAAACAAACTGAAATTTTGAATGTTGATAGAGGCTCCAAGCATAAGATCACCTATCGGACTTTCAATAACCAGGTGACCACAAATCCGACATGGCAGCGCCACAAAATTTAAATATATAAATGGACGTTTCTCGAGATTTAACCATCCGAACGCAGTGAAACTTGGTACGGAATATGCTTATACAAATTTTAATCCACTGGCATGTAATTTCTTTCAATTGTTTTCATAACCACTAGATGGCGGCTGTGTGAAATTTCAAAGTCTCGTTTTTATTTCCTGTGTCCTAATCATGCGATTGAAGTTTGAATAATTCACCTAAACAATAATCTTCATGTAATAGTACATAACTCTAAGGCCCACATACATAAAAATCCAACATGGTGACCCTGCGAAACAAATGGATGTTTGTCAATATCTACGAATCTATTACAGCAATCAAACTGAAATTTAGTATGCTGATAGAGGCAATTAACATAAGTAGGATATATGAAAATAGGCTGTATAGTTCTTCATGGAATTACTTGTTTAAGTTTGGAGTTTTAAAAGATAACAATTGGTTTTCTTTGGTTCGCCAATGCTACTTATTTATTTATCGTATGGCTTTTAGTTCCGGGAGTGTCCGAGGACATGTCCGGCTCGCCTGAGTCTGTAGATACTTCCAGCGGACACACTTAGGGTGAGCTACAACTTCCGTTCAATTTCAAGTAGTTCCAACTTTCACTACCAGATATCAATGATACCTAGTTGTGAACGTTGTAACTTTGATAGAGCGTTCCGATGAAATATAACCTAACAATTTAGCTTCACACAAGTTTAGTCTGTGGAAGGATCTTCTACATGCCATGAATCTATGACATGGGACCGCCGGCTTTACTTCCCCTCCGAAGGAAGGTATACTGAAGGATTTTTAACGCTCTTAAAAAATCCGACGGCTTTGGCCGGGTTTGAACCCGCTGTCTTGGACACAGCAGTTCATCATGCTACCAACTACGACACCGAAGCTACTTACAGGAGTCTATGACAAGACTTACTTATATTGCGAGAATGTAGGCTATCAGTAGTCAGTTGTTGATAGATAATCACAAATGGAACTTATAAAGTTGGAGGTTAGGGTCCATTGAAACCACTATTTGAAACAATCTTACAAAGCTGCTGTCGCGGCTCGAAGAATATGTGATGTGGAAGGAGAACGTGTTGTTAGTGAGCGTGTGGCACAACGATGGTTCCAACTTTCCAAAATTGGAGATGAAAACAGTACAGATTTACCGCGTTCTGGAAGACATAAATTATGGGATATTGAGATTACATGCAGAGTTTTGGAAGAAATTCCGCAAAGATGTACCCGTAGGCTGTCAGAAGAACCTGGTGCATCAAAAGAAGCTGTAGATCTGTATCTTATGAATAAATCCCTGAACAGGCTAAACGTAGAGTGCATATCTGTCGTCAGTTTATCGGTAACCCCATGGATGGTATATCAGGAGAAATTGTCACATGTGATGAAAAATGGGTCTATTGCCACAAGCTGACGCCTTGAAACCATAGCTCAGTCCCCATTAACCTGCCAAAGTCATCGTTAAAAAGGATCTGTTCGGCACCAAAGTGATGTTGTGGTTATGGTGGAATTTTGAAGAAGTGATTCACTGAGGGTGTGTTTCAAACAGACGTGCATTCAATGCGGATCATTATTCTCAACAACTGGAACGAGTTCAAGAAATTTTAAGATGGAGATACTCAGCATTACCTAGCCGAAATAGAATTCCCTTGAGCGGCTTCGGTGGTGTAGTTGGTAGCATGCTGAGCTTCTATGCCCAAGATCGCGGGTTCAAACCCGGCGGAAGTCGTCGGATTTTTTTAAGAACGTTAAAAATCCCTTAGTATGCCTTCCTTCGGAGGGGAAGAAAAGCCAGCTGTCCCATGTCATAGATTTATGGCATGTTAAAGAACCTTCCACTAATTACACCTGTGTGAAGCTAAATTAATATAGGTTAAACATTTGACTAAAGTTCTTAGGTTCGTACGTTCGTCGTCAAGAGCCGACTGCGGTGGCATCTGGCAACTAATTTCTGAACTGGTTGGTCGCTGACGGTGGCGTTTGGCGGCAAATGTAGGAACTACTTGAAAGTTGATCGTCTGCAGTCCTTAAATTACTTGAATTAAAACAGATACACACACTAATAGTCATCACAATTAACACCGGTTATCAGACAGATTCTGCACACACCCAAAGTACACGGGGCTACATGACCGCGATGTCGCAGCCCCTAAACTGAGGAACCAACCAGAGTTCTCTTGCAACAGAACAAAGTGAGACCTCACACTGCAGGAACATTCATGTTAAAAATTCAGGAATCGGGAGGAGTCTAACTGCTACCACATCCAGCATACATCCATGATCTTGCGCCTTCAGATTACCGTCTTTTATGATCCATGGCACATTTCTTGCGTGGAAGAAATTTTGAAAACATTGAAGCTGTGGAAGTGGGTCTCGCTGAATTCTTCGCATAAACACCCAGGGACTAGTATCGTCGTGGCATAAGAAACCTCTCAGAAAGATAACTCCAGACCATGGAATCTATAGGTCTCTCTCTACTTTGAAGATTAGTATAATTTCCTATCAGGAAAATTTGGAAATGAAATTCTTTAAAAAAGGCGACATAACTTATGAGACATCCCCTGTATCATAACAGCAGAACGTTTATGATGCTTGGAGTGGTTTATGCGTTGACTAAACATCTAGCCAACTTAGGAGTTAAAAGGATTTCCTTAAAGCTGCAGCACACCAAACATTTCTCTTAACAACAGAAGTTATTTCAAAGGATTGGCGCAAGTGGTGACCATTTACAAACGTTATCTTTCCCTATACACAGCACATCTTTGTAGGCAGACGGACGGATGAAAGACCGAGATTAGTTTGGATCCGATGTGAGGGTGTCCTCAGAATTCTTTTTCAGTACAAACCGAATACAGTTCCCTTTTATTTCGAAGGAACAATACTCATCGCTTGAGAATCTATGGTTAAGAAAAGCGAGGGCTACGTGCTACTGCGCAATAACTGATTAGTGTGCATGCTGAAGAATTGTTCACTGCATGCTTAAATACAATTATTTACGCCGATATTACCAATATCACTGGAATTCTAATGCGTTAATATTATTTCTTTTCACGTTACACCTGTAAACTTACACATAACAGTGTAACAGTTGAGTAAAACTTGAAAATAAAATCACAGTCGGGATTCGAACAGGAATCTCCTGCTGGCCGGGCAGGTGGGGGGCGGGGAGGGGTGATATTTTCTGGAGTCATTTCAACTGTAACTTATGTAACTTGACCAAATTTCTGAAATTAAATGACTTACGGAGATCTGTCAGATCTGTCCGAGTCTGGTGTTTATTTTCTGGACTGCATGTAAGTAAAAACGATGAGCAGGTAACTTCCTAACATAAACTAATACTCGCCTCCATGGCTTAGGTGGCAGTACGCCGGCCTCTCACCGCTGGGTCCGTGGTTCAAATCGCGGTCACTCCAGGTGAGATTTGTGCTGGACAAAGCGGAGGCAGACAGGTTTTTCTACGGGTACTCCGGTTCTCATTGTCACAATTTCATTCCAGCAACACTCTCAACTATAATTTCATTTTATCTGTCATTCATTTAATCATTGCCCCAGGGGAGTGCGACAGGCTTCGGCAGCCGGCACAATTCATATCCTCACCGCTAAAAGGGGGCTTCATTCATTCTGACTCGGTCGGTCGACTGGAAGCAGGCTGTGGATTTTCAATAATATTTTGAATTCGTTAACGGCTACGTATTACAGACCGCGTTAAACAGCTATTGCACATACATGGAAGCCTTCTTTGCAGCTCAATCACTTATCAATGAAGGAAATTAGAGAAAAATGTAAAGTGGGAGTGAAGATTCAAGGAGACATAATTTTAACTCTGAGATTTGCTGATGACATCGTCATCTTGGCCGACGCGCCTCACGATTTGAGTGAGTTTTTGAATGGTATGGACTCCGTCTTGAGGAAAGAATCCATGATGAAAATTAATAAATGTAAAACAAAAATTTTTGAATTCAGCCGCGATAAATCAGAAACCTCTACGGACATCAAATTGGTAGGGGAGAAACTAAGGGAAGTAGAAGACTTCTGTTACTTAGGAAGCAAAATAACCAATGATGGACGAAGCAAAGATGATATAAAAAGTAGGTTGGCTCAGGCAAGGAAAGCATTTCTATAGAAAATGAATCTGTTGACATCGAATATAGATTTATGTATTAGGGAGACATTTTTGAAAACCTTTGTCTGGAGCGTCGCACTCTATGGAAGTGAAACTTGGACCATTGGTGCAGCAGAAAAGAGGAGAATTGAATCGTTTGAAATGTGGTATTACAGGAGAATGATAAAGATCAGATGGGTAGATAGGGTTACAAACGAAGAGGTATTAAGACGAGTGGGAGAGGAGAGATGTTTCTGGCGAATGCTAATGAAGAGAAGAGATAGGTTGGTAGGACACTTACTAAGACATCCATGCATAGCATGCTTAGTTATGGACGGAAGGGTCGAGGACAAGAACTGTAGGGGTAGACCAAGGTTAGAATATGTTAAACAGATTGCTTCGGATGTAGGGTGTGGTAGCTATGTAGAGATGAAACGATTAGCTCAGGCATGGAGGGCTGCATCAAACCAGTCAAAAGACTGAAGAATCAAACAACAACAGGTCTGCCATCAAGTATAGTGAAAATCTGTTAGTCAACGGCTTTTCGTCCATTCTAAATACTGTAGGTGACCATAGAGTTTGAGTCTTCGCTTCTTTATGGATTCAAAAAGTCGTTCGTTACTTTGATACATTTCCGTACTTCCTAGCAATCTGTATTGAATCCAAATTGTAATGGATGCTATTCGCCACACCTAAAAAAGTGACAGTCAGTCTGAAAGACTAGACTTTGTATCATTTTAAATGCTACAAATGCTGAAAAATGTTATAAAGGCTGGAGGCTTCTCGCTTCGCTCGAAGCCAAAGACTCTTGACAAGTTAGAAAATTATCTGCATAATACTTATCTTGCTTATCTTGTTTCAAATTACTCGCGAACGGCGATTGCAAACCAAGGGCATAGCAAGGTCAAGCACGGGATGCCGTCACGCTCACCAGAGCGCGCGGGGACGTGCCCCTTCCATCCAGTCTAAAAACACTTATAGTGGGCGATGTATTGAAGATAGAGATATGCTCTATAAGGTGCGTTCAAAATGTAACGAGCCGGAGGTATAATTACGGAAACCAGTACCTGTATGTTAGATGTATTGGCCCTGGCTGTTGAGGCACTTGTCCCACTGTGACATGAGGCGGTGAATGGCTGTATCATAAAATTCCCTGGGCGGCGATGTGAACCAGTTCCGCACGTACAGCTGGATGTCGGCGTCCGAGGTGAATCGTTGGCCCCGCAGAGCCCTTTTCAGGGAACCAAACATGGCGTAATCGCAGGGAGAGAGGTCTGGACTGTATGGAGGGTGGCCGAGAACCTCCCATTTGAATTTCTGCAGGAGTGCCGCGAATGTGTTGGCCGTATGAGGTCGTGCATTGTCGTGGAGCGACCACGGCGGCTATGGCGTTCACTCTCACTCGGCGGTCCTGGGTAATGAGTGCATCAACCAGCTGGACGTTGTCATCGGTAATGCAGGGGGGTGCCCCAGAGCGGGCTTCATCGGCTAACGACACCCGTCCTTCCCTGAAGCGCTTGTGCCACGTCTTGACCCTACCAAGGGACATGCAGTGTTGGCCGTACACTTGTGACATTCGGCGATGAATGTCCGTTCCCCCTACTCCTTCCGCTGTCAGAAACCGACCAACACCTCTTTGCTCTTCGGTTGACGCCTCCATGTCACTGTTAGCAATGTGACTGGCAACATTGAACGATTGATGCATGTTGCTGCTCACTTTGTATCGTCACGACACGTGCACGCGTGCCCTCTAGTGACGGGCTGCGACCTTCCACGCTCTGGTCGGAACCACACCTCGTTACACACGACACGATTAGCCGATGTAGTCACCGGTTCACGCATTCCAGCCTTCGGCTCGTTAGTTTTTCAACGCACCTGATAAATAGCCTATTTTCATACATTCCACAGGCCTTTTACATTAAAACTCTCCCGCTAATGAAGAGGATTTTCCATATGACATTCTGAATAGCTTTTGATGCACGACCTACTTCTCCACTAACACTATTGCATTGAGAAATTATGTGCTTGAATTATATAACTTTCAGTATCGGTGATAAAGATTCGTCCTGAGATATGGCATCTTAATGTAACGAGTCAGAGGAGATTTTTTTAAGAAACGTCAAATGCATGGTTTCTATGATTTACGAAATGTAAGCTACGGAATGATTTAGTGCCATTAGCAAATGATTATTATAATGGCTCATCAAAAGATTCTTCTCTTCAACCGCTTGTATACAACACGAGAAATAAGAAAATGAAGGTTTAAAAATTTCAAACTGATGCCAACTTGTATTTTTTTAAACAATTGAACTTGAGATGTCTATACTAAGCTCTGAATAAAAGTTCGTTGTTCTTAGATTAATTGCTATCGGGTGATTAGATCCCCAGAATAGTCATTTGAAAATGATGATGATGATGTTAATGATTGTTGTTTTCAGTGACCTAACATCTAGGTTATCGGCCCCTAAATTTGAAAATTACTTGGCTGCCATATTGCACATAATAATAAATAATATCGTATGGCCTCGGTGCCGGGTGCAAGCTTCGTTATTTGACACACAGACGGCAGCTTGCATGTCGAATTATGTTGTTCCTTGAAGCTCTATGAAAGTCAAGACACTATAGTGCTTTCTAGTAGAGAAATGAGGATTTTTGTGTTGGTGGAACTCCCGAGATTAATTTTGCCATTATAAAGACGGCCTCCTGAACTCAAATGGGTTCTTTGACGTGCCAACGTCGTATGACATGCGTGTCGTAATTTTTGCCGCCTTTCAAAAAAATCATACCACGGCCAGGAGTGAACCTGCAAGCTTGGGGTTGGTAGACCGACACGATAACCACTCACCCACCGTGGCGACAGCCATAAATGCTAGCTATCACGCCATGAGGGGTCATCAATCACTAGTGAATAAGTATAGGTTTAAATATAGCAGGGAACGTTTTAAAAGGGTCAATGCAGTAAAACTACCGGCAATGATGACTTCATGTTTGGCTGGGAGTGAATTTGAAGACAAGTGTGTTACGGACACACAAGTACAGCTCCAGTAATTAGCAGTTTCCGCTTATGTTATCTAAGTTGGATTCATACTCAGTTGAACTAGTTATTTTCATGACCTGTTTAACTTCACTCTCTCCCTACAACTTTAAGTGTACTTTATGTCTGCAAGTTTCTGTACATTAATACCCAGTTGGGAGGAGCAGTTCCAGTACATTACAACCACTAGCAGTGTATAAATTGGTACATCAGTTACTACTGAGAACATGCAATTCAAGATTATTAATAGGTCTGTCATCATCGCAACAAGGAAACACATGGGACCACAACTTCTATGACTTAATCCAACGTTCGTTCTAATTGCTGAAACTAACCATCAACTTACCCGAAAGCGTTGAGTCACATTCTAAGATAGAAAAAGCGCAGCTTGTCTGGAGCTTGTAGGTTCAAATCCACAAGATGATAGCGGCCATTATGAGTGAGTTTCCACACTCCCTCCAGGTAAATGCCGTCATGGTACTCTATGTAAAAACCTCAGCATTTACCCTGTCCTAGTCCCAAACTAAATCTTCTTGGCGACTACATAACCAATACATTCCTTACCATTTCATAATACAGTAACTTCGTCACACCTATTTCCAAAGTTCTCTCTACAATATCTCTCTACATGACAATTACACATCAACCATCATTCATAACATAACTTATTCAGCATATCCATTTTCACATACACATCTCTTCAATTCAACGCTGTTTTATCAAGACTTTTATATGCTTTATTAACAACATTTTTGTAATAGATCTGGGTTTTGAAATTTTACTCTGTGAGCTTTGGAACAAAAGAATTTATAGTATCGTCTATTATGACATAAAATGTATTTAGTTGTATGTTACTGCACAGTTACTTATTCTACACCACGCTGAAGAAGGTCACACACAATGTGAAATCGGTAGAAGAAAGTCGCCATATATGGGGAGGTTTCCTTATAAGGGGAAGTAGTATTTTGTCATTTAGTAGATGCTGTAACCTTGCGGTGAATACGTTAAATTGTTGTTGTCCATGTGCTCTGTGGGTAACGCACGAAGTTCCCGTTAGATGCGCATCATAGACATATTGTTATTGAAGTTTGATTTTCTACATCGTTGTGAAATATTTCTCAGTTTTCTGAATTAGTACGAATTGATAACAAAATGTAAGTGAATTAATTTTCTAAATGTGTTTGTATATACAGTGAGAGGCTTGGGTTCAACGTACTATTGTAGTATTTTGTCTTAGCCTGTAAATTTCTTGGAGATAAAATGGTAAAACATGGACACTGGGATTGCCTAATATGGGGAGTTCATTGTCCCTTGATATGGGGAACCCCATATTACGTTCTATTGAATGTAATGGAATAGTTCAGCTCTCACTAAGTGGCATATCACTTATTTTTAGATGCCGGGAAGGAAGAAATGGGTTGGTGAGCTGTTGGGTCGTGCGTATATGAAGGCAGCAACTGTTGAAAATGTAGGAGGGTTCCGTAAATCTGGGCTTTATCCGTGCAATAAGAACATGTTCCACGACCATGATTTTCCGTACCTCTCAGTAGAAGTACTACATGGAATTCTAGATCTTCTCCTCCAAACAAAAGTGGTGACATTTCACCAGAGGCTTCAACATCTGATTAGGGGAGGGGAGGAGGGGGAGGGGAGGGGGATAGGAGGGATTGGGGGAGGGGGGAGGGGGGGGGGGCGGCGAGCCGTCGACTAGTTCGAGCAGTTGACATCCTTCCAATCCCAAATTGGCTGCTAACAGGGGAAATGGATTGCGTGCTGGAGCTGCAGAGTTAATAAACAAATAGTTCTCCCTGAGTGTTCATGCCTTCCCTCGTGCCCCACACTCGCCCTGAAGAGGCGACAGACATATGTAAACAGTTGGCAGCGCACTCACATTAATTCAAAATAGAGTGCTGGGCTTACGCATTGTGTGTAGAATCAGAGACAGGTTGTTTCGTTTGGAAGTTCGGCAATAGGAAACTAGGACTGTTATTAACTTACAATGTTCATTTTTGTACTATTTATGTACATGATTTTATTACATTGTCAGAATTAATGCTTTAATTAGAAGGGTATATTATTCAGTATATCTATTATAAATAAAAACTCTGAGGTTTCTCACCTCCCCATATTACGAACCCCGGTTGCTTAATATGGGGAAAGTGCACTTTTAAAGTTAACAATAATATCAGAGGGCATTACAACATCAAACGTGCCCATGTTTGTAATATACATAGTATATATCTCCTGAGGTTTACATTGGTGATAAAACCAAAATTATTTCGTTTCTACTTATGACTAATGTAATCCCTATAAAAAAAAACTCCCCATATATGGCGACTTTCCTCTACAGTTTCAATGTACTAAATATTGACTTAAGGTAATAAATACTGTAGTTTATTAGAATTAATACGTCAATAACGTATCGGGCTATCATGGTCATTTGCATGTCATTCTATAATAAGAAGCATCATGAGAGGCTTCACGCACGACACCGTCCTGAAATAATGCGAGAGCGGTTCCGGGACGGAGACACAAGTCTTGGGAGAAGAGTGTGAGGTTTGAAGTGGGTAAGGATCCGCACACTTGTGGAAAGCGGACCCCCACAAGAGTTTCAGGCAAGATTTTCTACATTCTCTTGTAAAAGAAAAAACTGACACAGTCAAATCCAATACCAACAGATGCACATGGGGTCTGATGACTGGAAATGTTCCTCTCCCCTAGTTAAATAAACCATATAAAACTAACTACAGATAGGCTTATCTTCTTAGTTTCTCGTTTCTGACCTCACTAATCGACCCGTGTTCCCTTCCAACAGCTGTCGTGTGTGTTGCGGGGTACCTAGGTGTACCAATTTAGAGCCCACTGATGAGCCTAACGTGGTACACCTAGGCGCAACCTCCCTAGATACCTCGCAAAAATACAGAAGGTTTGCTAGAGTTAAACATTGGTATTCTTTATTCTAGACATAAGGTAATAATAATATCTTATGGCCTCGGGTGCTGGGTGCAAGCTTTATTATTTGACACCCAAAGGGTAGCTTGCATGTCAAATTTCGTTGTTCCTGGAAGCACTATGAAAGTCAAGGAGGTTAGATATCTAAGCTCCTTGAACACTATAGCCCTTTCTAGAAGAGAAATGAGGAACTTTTTGTTGGAGGAAATTCCCGAGATTAATTTCGCCATTATGAACAAGGCCTACTGAATTCAAATGGGTTCTTCTGACATGCCAACATCGTATGACATGGTGTCGTAATTTTTGCCGCCTTTCAAAAATCACTTACCATGGCCAGGAGCGAACCTGAAAGCTTGGGGTTAGTAGACCGACACGTTTATCACTCACCCACCGTGGCAAGCAGACATAAGGTGATTGACTACATTGATGTGTTCGCTTTGAGACATTTGTTACTGTTACGTCGTATTAATTGGTTTATCTCTCTTCCAACCTTACTACCTCATCCCAGAAGTGATCAAAATTTTACTCCCCTCCTCCCATACATGTGGTATTTGGATACATAATCTATATGTAGTAGCCTACGTGGTGGCTAGAAGCAACATCAATACTGGGCGCTCGAACACGCAGTCACTTGGCGACAAGTTATATAGATATATATATTTCCTGAAGGACATCCGCCCGGCATTCCGGGAGACCATAAAGATCAAGAATACAGTGTAGGTACATTGTTGGTTCTACAGTACATAATTCATTACGATATACCATATAAATGGTTATGTAGCATGTTGATTGAAGCTCTCAAAATGCCCAAGCAGATCTTCTCAAGATCATCCTCGATGATGCCAAGCTTCTTGAGGATATCCACGACGACCTTATAAGACGTTCCACGAGCTCCGAATAGAAGGCCATTCGCTTTCCATGCATTTTTAGGTAAGTTATATCTCTCACTCAAGTGAGGTATGCATGGTCGGTAAATAGCCTCTTTCTCCTCGTTGACTCGTACGGCTTGCGGAATGTCCACTTCCATTCGTACCGTGGGGTCCAGGACCAAACCCCTTCCGTTCTTCCTGTCAATGGCAACGATATCTGCTCTACGGTGACTACCATTTTCCAAAATGCAGTGTACTTCCTCATAAACTTCCCATTTCAATTTCCTCAGGGGAGTGGCAATTGATGATCGAACTCGGTGATGGCGGGACTTTCGTAACAGTTCTCCTTTAGAATATTGGCCCAGGACATGTCCTAGCGTCTCTGGTTGGTCACATCCTGGTTGTCGGCATAGGGTTGTGTGCTGACTTCTCCCCGGCAAATCAATAATAAAAAAGTATGACCAACGCTTAAAAGAGAGTAGGTTCATAACCTCGAATCCCGAAGAAACCATCGTTGGAAGTCGGAACGTGAAGAAGAACCAGTGGACGAGCAGACTGCAGGCCAGGCTTCAATTCCAGTTCCATGCGGTGACGCAGTGAGCAGAATTGCCGAGTTAAGATAGAGCCAAGCCATGATATTCTTCATAAATTCTTTTAGATATCTGAGTTCTTCTTAGGGTAAATGAATCCGTGATTCTTTGAAATAAAAACAAAAGGTCATTGCCGAAGTTATGTGTCATCGTGCACAAGAACACTTTAAAAACTTTCTTTTTCGTAAGGTTCTCTGCGAGTAATTTTATGGACCATTTGTATTTTCCTTGCCAAAACCCTATTCACATCCAAATAAATAACTACTTCTCGTAGGCCTAAATAAATAACAAGTTGTTCCGCGAAGAACTGTATAGCCTTCTTTCATGTATTCTACTTATGATAATTGCCTCTATCAACATACAAAATTTCAGTATGATTGCTGTAATAGATTCGTAGATAGCGAGAACCGTAAAAATATTTCGGATGGTCGCCATGTGGGATTTCAATATATACTGCTCAAAAAAATTAAAGCACCACTTTTTTCAAAGGCCACCAAATTTGGAAAATTGACTGCACAAGGTCGAAATCTCAGTATGACGTTTGCCCCGACGCCTACCAAGCACATGCTTCAGCACAACTGCCCAACTTGTGTAGTTTCGGGATAGCGCCCCCAAAACCAGCCCATTCTTGAAAACCGTAAATTGAAGTTTGCGAAAAACGCTGTAGGACTTGTCGCAGGTTGCCAAAGCAGTCGAAAATGAATGAGTCTTGCTCTTAAGGTTCCACGAACACGTTGAAATCGTTACATTTGACGTTTGGGCATTTTAAACCCCCTTCATCATCCCCTAAACATGGACTGCCATTGGGGGCGCCTGAGAAGGTACCGGATGTGTTTAACCACCTGAAAACCTGCACACCGTCCTCAGTTGCTGATTGCAGTAAGTTCTTAAGGCCTCCGGCAATGTTCACCCCTCCTAACACCCTCAACTGGCAAGGGACCAAACCACCCCGTCTTGATTCACCCCTAAGGAAGGTTAAAATCGAGATTTTTATCAGTGCTGCTAATTGGGGGTCTTCTCCTAACGTTTCAAAAGAGGACCTGCGCCTGTGTCGCCACTCCTTCCCTTGCTACCCCCTTTTGTATGATTTTTCGAATCAGGCCCTTTTTACGGGCTGAAATGAGGTCTTAATCGCTGAAAGGGCTGTAAAGGTCCTTAGAAGTAGTGGTGACACGAAATCAACCCCTTCCGATGTTTGATTGACATTCCATCCCCCAAAGTTGACATTTTTGCACCCTCAACCCTCCCTGTCTGGACGCGTAACGCGTCATGGCAGAGTTTTCAGAGTTGGATGAAAATGAAGCTTATGGCCTGAAATGGAGCCCAAAACAGCAGGTTGGATGAAAATTCATCGGTAGGGTGGGAAACGGGACCAAAAAGTTTTCAAAAAAGTTAACAGCCTCAAGTAAGTACACCAATGGATAGGCAACCCACATCACGTCATTTTTCTCCCATTGCCAAACTTTGTAACCTATTGCCGATCATAGGCAACCCACACGCACGGACGTGATGTGGGTTGCCTATGCATGGGCGTACTTACTGTAGGCTGTACACTTTTTTGAAAACTTTTGGTCCCGTTTCCCAACCTATCCAGCCTGCTGTTTTGGGCTCCATTGCAGGCCATAAGCTTTATTTTCATCCAACTCTGAAAACTCTGCCTTGACGCATTACGCGTCCAGACAGGGAGGGTTGGGGGTGCAAACATTTTGAATTTGGGGGACGGAATGTCAATCATCGATCGGAAGGGGTTGATTTCGTATCACCACTACTTCTAAGGACCTTTACAGCCCTTTCAGCGATTAAGACGTCGTTTCAGCCCTTAAAAAGGGCCTGATTCGAAAAATCATACAAACGGGGGTTGCAGGGGAAGGGGTGGTGACAAAGGCACAGTTCCTTTTTTGAAACGTTAGGGGAAGATCCCCCCCCATTAGCAGCGCTGATAAACATCTCAATTAAAACCTTCCTTAGGGGTGAATCGAGAAGTGGTGGTTTGGTCCCATGCCAGTTGAGGGTGTTAGGGGGTGTGGACATTACCGGAGACCTCAAGAACTTACTGCAATCAGCAACTGAGGACGGTGTACAGGTTTTCAGGTGGTTAAACACACCCGGTACCTTCTCAGACGCCCCCAATGGTAGTCCATGTTTAGGGGATGATGAAGGGGGTTGAAAATGCCCAAACGTCAAATGTAACGATTTCAACGTGTTTGTGGAACCTTTAAGAGCAAGACTCATTCATTTTCGACTGCTTTGGCAACCTGCGACAAGTCCTGCAGCGTTTTTCGCAAACTTCAATTTGCGGTTTTCGAAAATGGGCTGGTTTTCGGGGTGCTACCCCGAAACTACTCAAGTTGGGGAGTTGTGCTGAAGCATATGCTTGGTAGGCGTCAGGACAAACGTCATACTGAGAGTTCGAGATTGTAGGTCAACTTTTCAAAATTTGGTGGCCTTTGAAAAAAGTGGTGCTTTAATTTTTTTGAGCAGTATATGTAGTCCTTAGAAGTATGTACTATTACATGAAGATAATTGTGTAGGTGTATTATTCAAACTTCAATCGCATGATTAAGACACAAGAAATAAAAACTTAATTTTAAAATTTCACACAGCTACCATCTTGCAGTTACGGAAATTATTGGTATAAATCAGATGCCAGTGGATTAAAATTTGTATAAGCATTTACCGTACCAAGTTTCACTGAACTCGGATGGTTAAATAGCGAGAAACGTCCATTTAAATATTTGAATTTTGCGTCGCCACCAAGTTGGATTTCTGCTCACCAGGTTATTGAAAGTCCCATAGATGAAATAAAGTTAATAGCCTTAACCAACATACACAATTTCAGATTTATTGCAGTCATAGATTATTAGATATTGAGAACCGTCTAAATATTTGGGATGTTCGCCTTGTTTGATTTTTATATATGTAGGTCATAGATTTATATATGTAGTCTACTATTAGATAACGATTATTGCATAGGTTCATTATTCAAACGTTGACTTCATTCGCATGATGAGGACACAAGAGATAAAAACTTAACTTTAAAATTTCACACAGCCCCCATCTTCAGCTTATGTAAACAATTTAATTGAACTAGATGTCAGTTTATCGAAATATGTATACACATTTCCTTTACTAAGTTTCACTGCGTTCGGATAGTTAAATCACGAGAAAAGTTTATTTAATTGTTTCAAATTCGCTTGGCCGCCATGTTCGATTTATAGTTAACAGTGTTCGAAAGTCACATAGTTGAAACTTTAGTATCACCCTTTATCTCTGTACAAATCTTCAGTCTGATATCGGTAATAGTTTCGATTGTACAGAATGTCGCTGAAATATTTCACTCAGCCGCCATGTTGGATTGGTGAGACGTAATAAAATTTGAAGGGCACAATCGGGGTCGTCCAAAATAGTACTATGATCTTAGCGAGTTTAATTGAAATCGCTCTGGCTGTTTGGATTTTATAAGGGGGTCACACACACACACGGACAAAGGGTGATCTCATAAGCATATTTTTGATACAGTAAAATAGGCTAAAAATACATTAACAAGCCACTATAAAGGAGTGAAGCGCAATAGTGAAGCCTTATAAAAGGAGCTACGATTTGATAAGAGGCGGCCATGGTCTTAAATTGGATATCATCCAGGCAGTTGTCTGGAGTAAAAGTAGAAACCACGGACAACCATTTCCAGGATGACTGATGTTGGAATCGAAACAGCCTCTTCTCAGTTTCAGCTTAATAATACTGAATATATCATGTTCCAACCATCAGACCAGAAATAATTTATTTGCATAGCGGGGAAACGAACCCTGACCTCCATGGTCAACACTTGTGAATTGTCAAACATAAATTAACCGAAGGGGTACGTCATGAATAGATCCAACCTAACTTAAAACTCCAGCAGCATGAAAACTAGGAATAACTTTTGAGGCATTTTTAATCTATGTAAGGGCCACCGCGACCCCGGTGTGCAGATTAATTAATCAATACACTGTAGATGTGTGCAGAGGGAGTGATAAGGGGGGGGAGGCCACAAAAGAATCAAAAACTATAACGATATTTAATAAATAACTGTGCCTGTCACAAATCTTGCACAAAAATTATACACATTTCCAAGGAGACAGACATCTTTGCTACCAGAAAGAAATTTAAAACCTTTAAGTATTCTAATGACCACTATGTTTATCCTACTTTCATTTATGAAAAAAATAGGCTTATGAGATCAACGTTTGTCCGTGTTTGTGTATATGTGCGTCGGTGTTTGTGTGTGTGTGCGTATGTGTGTATGTGTGTCCCCTCCCAATAAAATCTAAACGACTGGAGCGATTTCAATGAAACTCGGTAAAGTCATAGTGCTATATCGTTCGATCCGGTCCGTGCCCTTAACATTTCAGTACGACTCACGAATCCAAAATGGCGGCAGTGCGAAATAATTCACCGGCATTCTATCTCTCCAAAACTGTTACAGCTGCTATCACCCTGAAATTCTGTACGGTGATAGAGGGTACTACTCGACGTTCCCTATGTGATTATCACAATTTTGTTAAGTGCAAAATGAACATGACGGCCAAGCGAAGTTGAAACATTTAAATAGACTTTTCACACGGTGCAGCTAATGTTTATACACATTGTAATTCCCTGTCAACAAATTCAGTTCAATTGTTTATATAACCTCAATATGGTGGCTGTGCGAAATATTAAAATTAAGTTTTTATTTCTTGTGTCCTAATCATGCGAACGAAGTCAACGTTTGAACAATAAACCTACGAAATAATCCTCATCTAGTGGTAGTCTACATAATTCTATGGCCTACATACTGTATACAACAAGGAGTTCCGTGACAAACTAAAGAGCCTACTTTTCTTAAAATTTAAGAATCATGCCAATGATGAAACTATATTATGGATCTATCTAGAATAATGAAAAAATTAAGTTGGTAATATCGAAATTTCTAATTAGTTCGAAATACTGTATACCTGGCATAACGTTGCCTAATTGAGAACTACAGTTGGCAGCCCTGGTGACTGAATATATTCTTAGTTCCATCTCCTAAGGTACAGAATACAAAATGGGTTGAAGTCCAATGGATAGCATGGACGTTACATGCAGTTAAACATTGGATCTAACAGCGCGCGTAAAATCATGTTGGCAACAATGACATACATGTATTGGTCAGAAATATCTGAAATAATATGATCTATTGTTGTGACAATTTTGAATGAAATCCATTAGTTAGTACAGAAGTTACATGCATTTTAAAATTGGACCAATCAGCAGGCATAGAATCATGTTGGCAGCACTGGCGTAGGCCTATATTAGTTACTCCAAATTAATCTAGAATGCCAGGTACTATACGTGTGCAAAGTTTAGAGCTATTGGCTTGCATACTTTCTGATATATTGATATTAGGGTAACAAAAATAGAGACAGTATTTATTAACAGTTGGCAGCCCTGGTTACTCTTAAGAATCGGCATAGTCATATATGCTATGGTACACATAGCACACACAAAATTTGGTTTAAATCCAAATGATAGTACAGAAGTTACATGTATTTAAAGTTGGACCTCTCAGTAGGCTTAGAATCATGTTGGTAGCACTGACGTATATAACTTACTCCAAATTAACATAGAATGTCAGGTACTATACGTGTGCATAGTTTAAAGCTGTCGGCTTGCATACTTTCTGATATATGGGTATTTGAATTTAAAAAATTGAGAGAATTTATTTACAGTTGGCAGCCCAGGTGGCTCTTACGAATACGCTCAGTAATGCATGTTTTTGTACACATAGCACATACGAAATTTGGTTGAAATCCAATTGATAGTGTTGAAGTTATATGCATTTAAAATTTGGACCTATCAGCAGACTTATAATCATTTTGGCAACACTGACATGTATAGCCTGCTGGAAATATGACTGCAATATTATTATCTATATGTGTGCCAATTTTGAAATAGCTCCAATTCATAACTTCCAAGATATCTAACATGGAGCTCAAATTTCAATTGCGATTTTTCAGCAGTTGGTAGCACTGACATCATTTTCAAATATGGCCGTCAGATATTCAGGTATAGATCTTTAATCCTACCAAATTTTGTTTTGATTGCTGCAGCCGTTTAGGAGTTGATAGGGGGGAACACACACACAGCCAGACAGACAGACAGAAGGACAGACAGACAGACAGACACACATTTGCCCGATCTCAAAAGTCTACTTTTTCCTCACTTTTGCAAAATGTGAAAAGTAGGCTAAAATCCAACATGGTAACCATCCGAAATATGTAGACGGTTCTCGGTATCTAATAATCTATGACAACAATCAAGCTAACATTTTGTATGTTCATAGACAATTAACATATGTGGGATATATGAAAATAGGCTGTTTAGTTCCTCACGGAACTACTTATTTTATCTAATTTTCTAATTTTACCCTTGCCTTGAGCTTTTCGATAACACTATAGGAGGCTCAAAGAAACTGTAACTCTGAACCAGAGATGTGTGTGCGTGTGAGGGGGGGGGGGGGCGGATGATGGTGGCGCTGAGTGTCATAAAGGGGGGCGCTGGCTCTGATGGACTAATAAACTCGTACTTTTCAGTCTCATTTCACAAGAACTAACTAGTAGATCCAACCTTCAGTAATTATGAGAAAAAGTGTCGAGTGACATTTCCCACACTGCACGCTTCACCCGCCACCCGCGGAGTATATCTCCTTGCCGACTAAAGACAATAAATTACTTGACAATGAGACCGCCACTTCCTTACAAGAATAGATTCCTCTATTTCTGCCATTGTTGACTCAAACTCAGCCAGGCCTTTGCAGTCGGTTCAAGGACGGTTAGATAACAGGTGAATTCTAGTGCATGTTTAGTGGAAGTGATTGTTATTATTCTTCTTTCTTCGATTCGGCCAACTAGGGACCACGTCAGTTCAACTGTCTCTTCTTCTGAGCTCTAACTACCGCCCAGTGTTCCCGTATTCGTCTACGGTGTTGTTCTTTTCTCTCTTGGTACCACACCTTCCCTGTCTTCAGCTTCGACATTTCCTAGAAACCTTTGTGCGTACGTAGTTTTTCCTGAAGTGGAACACGCTCCTGGATATCTTTAGGGGAAATTTCCATTTCACGTAGATCCTTCTCAACTTCCGTGAACCATGCCCCTTTGGTTTTCTTATCCTCAAAGTACGTCAATATCCGTTTTGATATCCTGCCTGGGCTCATTCGTGTCACGTGGCTATAAAAGGCAATCCTTCTTTTTCGAATCGTGTCACTGATCTTCCCCACGTGCTTGTATAATTCGTGGTTGTGACGCCTTCTGTACTCACTGTTTTCTTCGATAGAACCCAGGATTTTCCTCAAAATCTTCCTTTTTTCGCCTGTAGATTTTCCATTAGACCTTTCTTGGTCATTATTAGAGTCTCAGCCGCATATTATTATTATTATTATTATTATTATTATTATTATTATTATTATTATTATTATTATTATTATTATTATTATTATTATTATTATTATTATTATTATTATTATTTTAACTGGTAGTTGCAGTAATTAGACAGAAGCAAATACTCAAGATCAGTCATGGGCAAAGTACGGCCCTACAGCTAGTCTAATCCGGCCCGCGACATGGTTTCGAATTATTTTTCCTACAAATACACATAGGTCATATTTCCTGTTCTTTGTACCTAGAAGTGAAAAACTATTTCAATCCCATTGAGTTAATGCGTATTTTTGTAATATCGTTTTGGGCGAAAAATCTCCACGACGAATTTGAATGAAGATTTCAGTACTTGGACGTTTTCAGCAAGCCATTTATTGTTGACTGTTAAAACAGTAAACTCAGAGTTGCAGCTAAATCTGATTGAGTTACAATTTAACAACTAATTAAAGCAACTATTCCTCAACGTTTCGAAAATTGAGTTCTACAAGGCCCTACAAAAATCAAGCTTCTTAAAAGTGAAATCTCATGGACAAAATATAACCACCATGTTTGCATCTTACTAAATCTGTGAACAGGTGTTTTCTACAATGAAGCTTCGCAAAAATAGCGTCAGAAATAGATTGACAGACCACCAAATCAGCTCTTCCCAGTTTCAACCAGATTATGAAAAACATTTAGAAGCCAACATGTTTTGATTTAAAATTCAGAAAAACAAGTTTATAATATATCTAAGTTATATACATGTGTTGTTCTCTTTTTCGGCCCGCCTAGATTATTTTGTATTGCATCTGGCCCGGTCCCTAAATAGTATGCCAATGTCTGCTCTAGATCTTGTGATCCATCTTTTCTTTTGTGCGAAGTGGCTTATGAGAATTGGGTTGTGTCCTGATTGCGGTCATTCTAGATTGCGTCACCTCATTATCAGCCCAGATTGCGGTCACTTTCATTTTAGGGAAGAACTATAAGCATACCTGCGTCCAAATTGCGTTCACTTATCTGGGGAGACCGGTTCTCGGTTCTTGGTTCTTCCCAACTGACTTATACCTTCCATAAGTTTTGTGGATAACAGGGGGAAACTGATATTTCACTACCTATCCAAAGAATACAGTCCAGTGTTCAGCTGAGCACACCCCATAAAACTTCGCTTAAGAAAATCAAATCCCCTCCCAATCTGATTGCACCTCGTAAAGCAATGATTATAACATTTTCAGTCTTAAGAACAGAAACGTTTCAGGATCAGAATCAACAACGTTCACTTTCAACAAAATTGTTGTAACTGGAAATTTTATACTTGCAGGGTATAATTTTTAATTTCTTCCCCTCCTCTCCCATTTGAGGCGCGAGATATCTATTTTTATAACAGGTACTGTATAAGGTGAACAATATTCTTGTCATTACCTCGAAAAATTCGTCTCGTAAAAGTAATTTGTTCTGCGTTTGATTCTAAACCCCTTTGTAATCAATTTTTTCCCCGTCCCCTCCTACACACAAAATCAAACATTTGAAGTTTTAGGTTTATGAACATCTCAGATTTGAAATCTGTGACTTTTGATAAGTCAAAATCAATAAGTTCACTGTCAAAACTACTCAAATTATAAGATGGTATTTTTGAAGGAAGCTTTCCCCCTACCTAGCCCTCAATGATGTGGTCATGGTAGGATACTCCTGCAAGTGCGTAGGGTCCGGACCGGTCTCCCAAGAAAAGTGATCGCAATCTGGACGCTGGAATGTTCATAGCTCTTCCCTCAAATTAAAGTGACCGTAATCTCGACTACTAATGAGGTGAACGCAATCTGGAATGACCGCAATCAGGAAGACACCAAGAATTGTTAAGAAAGGTAAGAATAAAGGGGAGGAGGTGGTAGATACTTCAAGTTTCAGAAGAGGCCGTGACGGATCAAGTTTGAGAACCCCTGTTCCACACTACTAAAATTACATGAATAATAATTCTGTTTTTTTTTGATATTTTAGATGTACTAGATGTTTTCTTTTTTGTTGTTGTTTCATTAGGGGCTTTATGGCATTGTGGTCATTTTGCCCCGTGCACTTGAGTGTCTAATAATCTGTGTCAATGTGATGTGTCAAGTAGAGTGAGCATTTGTAATATAGGTAGGATTTGGGTAGGAAGTGGCCGTGGCTTGAGTTATATATCATCCCGGCATTTGTCTGGAGTAGAAGTTGAAAACCACGGAAATCCACTACCAGGATGACTGAGCTAGGAATCGAAGCCGCCTCATTTTAGTTTTACCTCACGATGCTGAGGGTATCCCGTTCCAGCCCTAAGATCAGAATCTACTCTATTGGCGGAGCTGGAAATCAAACCCGGGCCTTCGCGGTGCAGCCAAGAGTGCAAACCACTCACTGTTTGGCATTTTAAATTGTATGTCCACCTTAATTCTTTACCGTCCAAAAATCATTGTCCTATGTAAAAATCCGCTCGTAAAGTTGGTTTCACTCTGTATGAGATCTGTCACCCCAGAGGTCCGGGTTCGATTCCTGACTCTGCCAAGAAATGTAATTCTGGTCTGAGGACTGGAACGGAGTACACAGTGGGTCAGCCACTTGAGACAAAACTGAGAAGAGGTGGATTCGATTTCCACCTTAGTTATCCTGGAAGTGGTTTTCCGTGGTTTACCCACTGATTCTCCAGGACACTCCTTCTCACATCCTAACCTGCATTACAAATTCACACGCCACTACAGACAACACAATAAAACAGGTTATCAGCCAAATTCTACACACATCCGAGAAGACTGGGCTAAATGACCAAGATGTCCAATCCCCTCAAATGAAACAACAACAAATTATGCTTCGTCCTATAAGAAATGCCTTAACGGCGCTATGCGCTCGACAAGAACATCGAAGTTGCGAAAAGCTCTTGCAACAGGAGCTCGGTTCTTAAAGCTGACACTCGGTTCCGTGGTGGACTCCATGGAGAAGCAATTAAGACAAAATTGCCTGAGGCAGGAGCTTCGTACAAGCCACTTCCAACTTACTTGGAATAGAAATGAAGAGGGAGCTGCTATTTTTCACTCAACTGAATTACAATATCACAAAACACACGGGAGGTACGTTAATGGTTCTGACGTAACGAAACTTTTTAAGAACCACATTTCACGAGGCGATGTAATTAGATTTCATCCTTGGCAGTGTGCTGACTGCTTGTAATTTCTTTAACGCCGCATATTTCATGACAGAGGCTAAAGTGAATAAGCCTTGCTTGCATTGGAGCTAAATGTTATTCTTAATGTATTTCATATTAGAAACACACAGGGATGGCGTCTACATAGAGAAAGTCCTCTCTATTGTTTTGTGTTAGTGATTCTTACCAGTGGCTAAGTAGTTGAGCGTCCTAAAGTGAATAAGCCCGGCTTGCTTTGGAGCTACGGAATTTTAGACTACTATGAATGTCTTTCAAATCGGAAACACGCAGGGATTCTGATGGCATCTTCACAGAGAAGGACCTATCTATTGTTTTGTGTTGGGCGTTTCTTCTGTCTGTTATGTACTCAGCCCGAAGGCTGGTTGGATCCTCAAAAAGCACCGCTGTTAGGTTATGCGGGTGTTTACCCACAAAAAAACAAGGCAGCGCTATATTGAGGTGTACTAGGCAAGATGAGGATTGAGGTAGTTTGCCATTGCTTTCCTCACTGGGTCAGAACAGCAGTATTAACTCTATGAGTAGAACCTTTCACAGCATCCACAGGCACTGACTGTGCCCTGAATGTCATTACTAAGTACCACCAATACCTCAGTAGCTTCCATAATAATCACAGCCATGAGTGAGACTGAGACATCTGTGAAAAGCCATACTTTACTCTAGCCTGTGTCAACAGACAAATGCAAATGTACTGCATTCATCAAGAGATGGCAAACAGTTATCAGTGGCTAAGTGAATAAGCCTGGCTTGCTTTGGGGCTACGAAATGTTACTCTTAATATCTTTCAAATCAGAAACACGCAGGGATTCTGATGGCGTCTACGCAGAGAAGGTCCTCTCTATTATTTTGTGTTAGTGTTTCTTACCAGTTGCAAAGTGGTTGAGCGTCCACTAAGGACGTTAAGATCCTTAGCAGACGCTCAGGCGAGGGGGAGTCTTCTGTCCTTGGGGTAAATCATCGCTTTTAGTGACATCGGCCAAAAGCGAATGCTTCCACTTAAGTGAAAAAGCAGCGCATCGATTGGGTTCTCATCAGGAGGAAGAATTGAATTCTCAGCCGAGGATGTCGAATTTTTGAAGGACTTTAAAAATAGCGCCACACCGATTTGGCTCGCAAAAATCCTCTCGTATCACATTAGGTGATTAAAAGTCAAAATTAATTAAATCAGAGCCACAGGTTCCCCAATAATGTTCTGGTTTCACTACCAGATGGCAGTGTTAAACAATGTCGAAGTAGGAGAGTAAATTGCCTCAAATGGTTGTTGTTGTTTTCATCTAGGGCAGGACTGCCCAACCTACGGCTCGCGGGCCAGAAACGGCCCGCAAGACTATTTTGTGCGGCCCGCCGCTCGGCGTCCATGCAGTGTCGCCAAAACTTTGAAACAACTAAAGCCACCAGGACAAAGAAGTACGCGCGCACTCTTACCCAAGGTCATTGACTCACTTATGAACACTAAAAATACTTATTAATGATTGGTACAACTAAGATCGATTGTAAGTACCGATACAAAGCTTTTGCAGTCGTCGCACTGAACTAAATTTTCATGAACTTTATTTCATAATTTGATTAATAATTGTGTCAAATGAACATAAATACTCACTCTTTGTCATTCATGCTGTATTAGTGTAATAAATATCATCATTTCTTATTGTTTTTTACCATTATAAATAAATATAGAAAACGGCAAAAATACTAATAAAACTAAGGTGATTAAGAGCGTTAAAAATCCCTCAGTATGCCTTCCATCGGAGGGGAAGTAAAGCTGGCGGTCCCATGTCATAGATTTATGGCATGTTAAAGAACCTTCCACTAATTACACCTGTGTGAAGCTAAATTGGATAGGTTAAGAATGCAAACAACGCTCATAGGTTTCTACGTTCGTTGCCAAGAGCCGACTGCGGTGGCGTCTAGCTAAGGTCTGAACTTGGCCTAGTAGGCCTAGTCGTTGATGGTGGCGCTTGGTGGCAAAAGTAGGAACTAGATGAAAAATTCTAAGTTGCAGTCTGTACTTAAATTTAAAAAAAAACAAAAAACAGATAACACACACTAATACAGTCATCACAATTAACATCGGTTATCAGACAGATTCTACACACACCCAAAGTACACGGGACTACATGACCGCGTTGTCGCAGCTCCTAAAACTTAAGAACCAACCAAACTATGGTCAGACAACCATAAAGCTCACCATATTGCACCTATATTTTTAAAAAAGTTCCCTACCCCCCAAACCTCCCGGAGTGTTATTGGGCCACAAGGTCCCCCAACTATTTACAATGTGGCCCTTAGTTAAAAAAGGTTGGTCACCCCTGATCTAGGGCAGACGTGGGCAAACGCTTTAGGGACAGGGCCAGATGCAATGCAAAATAATTTAGGTGGGGCGAAAAGAAAACAACACATGTTTGTAGATAGATTAAAAACTCTTTATTTCTGAATTAAAATAAATTAAACTTATAGGCTAAAATGGTTGAAACCTTAGGAATAAAGAAAACACCTTCATTATTTGTTACAAGAGAAAGGAATATGTGGCAACTGAATCTATGGCTGTGCTTCTAATAGTTTTTCATAATCTGGTTGAAATTGGGATGAGCTGATTCTTAGTAGCGCAGCTAATTGGTGGTCCGTCAATATATTCCTGACGCTTATTATTGCGAAGCTTCATTGTAGAAAAACACCTGTTCACAGATATAGGAAGTTGCGAACATTGCAGTTATCTTCTGTGCACGAGATTTCAAGTATCACAGCTTTTGGCAGGGCCTTGTAAAACTCAATAGTTGTTTCAATTCAACACAATGAGATTGAAACAGTTTTTCACTTCTAGGTACATAGAACAGAAAATATGACCTATGTGTAATATTGTAGGTCAGGCTGTTCCAGCCGAGCTGCTCGCCAGTGAGCATTGGAGTACTCGCCGCCTTGCATGAGAAAACCTGCAACATGCAATACAGCTCTGCTGTGGGGGCTGCCGTCACTGCGCGGTGGATACATCAAGACTGGGAGGAAGCGCATAGACTTGTGCTATGACCTGCGCCCAGTGACGTATTGGCTATCACCCCCAGTCCCTCACCAACCGTGCTCCGAGCATCTCTGCTGAGTACTCGCGTGTACGCATACTCCAACTCGTGGATTTGGAACAGCCTGTTGTAGGTAGTATAATTCTAAACCATGTCGCGGGTGGATTAGACTAGCACAAGGGCCTCACTTTGCCCACGGGCCGTACTTTGCCCATGACTGATCTAGGGGCTTTGCGACATCATGGTGATGACACCCCGTGTACTTGAGTTAGTTATAGTTAGTTATTGTTGTTTTTAGGGGCGAAGGTCGTCTGCCCCTCGTAACACAGATTAAAGAATACAAATTTGAAATTGAATTTAAAATTTTGAGGTGGACGCCTAAATTTAAAAAGACCAAAAATTAATAAAACAAAAACAAACAAAAAAATTAAATAAAAATTAAAAATTATAAAAAATAAACAAAAATTACAGAAAAACAAAACATTATCATTCAAAAACGAACAAGTCGTTGAGTCAATTTATACTGGAAAATTTAGATTGCTGGCCCTAACCCACTCTCTCTTATAAAGCGGATAACGCGATCAGCAGCCACCGCGTCATCGGCTAATATAAGTTTGAGTGTCATCTGCAAACCAAGGTTTCTTCGTAAGTCAGCAAGATCCACACACTCGGTGAAAATGTGGGCCACGGTGAAAATCAGATACGAATGGGTGGATCTTGTATGACCTATCCTTAGCCTACACAAAATGACGGACTCTCTCCGGAAAGAGCTCCACCACACGCGAGTAGTTCCCTTGATCGCTCTCAGTTTACTGGGCATTGGGTCAGCTAGCCACTAACTCTTCCCAAAAGCCAGAACTTGTTGGCGTAACTGATAGCGAATATCTCTAGCGGGTACCTCCATTGGTCGAGGTGGAGGTGATACCGCCTCTTTTGCAGCTAGATCAGCTAACTCATTTCCCGCAATTCCCATGAGGTTTGGAAGCCACAGAAAGGTGATTCGAGTGTGATATCTATAGTAGAGCGTGTGTATTTATAATTCACGTGAGGATTGGAAAGGAGGTGGCCCTGGCCTTACGTTAGGTACCATCCCGGCATTTGCATGGAGTAGAAGTGCGGAAACCAACGATAACCACTTCCTGAATGGCTATGGAGGGAATCGAACCCACCTCTTCTAAGTTATGCCTCACGAGGCTGAGTGTACCACTCTGATTCAATCCTCACACCAGAATTAAATGTCAGGCATAGCCGGGAATCGAACCCGGACCTCTAGGCCGACAGTCATAATTGCTAGCCCCTTCGCAACGAGGGGGACAGGACCAAAATTAAATTTCTTAGCACAGCTAGGAATAGAATCCGGACCTCAGGGGCGACAGCTAGATATATTAACCACTGCACGACGAGTACATTAGCGGTACTGAAAGGAATACGCCTCGGCGGTTTGGGATCCATATCAAGAAGGGTTCATCAATGAGTTGGCAATGGTACAACGAAAGGCCGCTAGATTTGTGCTCAGTGACTTTAATCCCAGGAGCAGTGTGAGCCGTATGTTAAAGAAACTTGGGTGGGAATCACTGGAGGCTAGGAGGATGAAATCTAGACTCTGCGCTGTGTATAACACGTACTGTATACAAATCAACCAGCATGGGGTGAGCTTAGCAAACGTATGGAAAAGCCCACTTACAAGAGTAGGAGTGATCATTCTTTCAAAGTTAAGGGGCGACCACAGCGTACAAATTATGGCAAATATTCTTTCATTAACCGTGCCATTGATAACTGGAACTCTCTACCTGCTGCGGTCTTAGAGCCTTTTCCCAAACATACAGGTGTGTTTAAGAAAAGACTGACGATTTGTGTAAATACTCCAGTTTAATTGTTATTGAATTGTTATGTATAATTATGTATATGTTATGTATACCCAATTTGCCACCGGGGGACACACCCACAATTGCAAATAAATGAATGAATGAATGAAAAGCTGAAGATTGAAATATCCAATGTGGCTGGAGGCATTTCAAATCGAGGATGCAAAAAAATGGAGAAAAGGAAATGTAAACACTGGTGCTCTGGAAGGGATTATTCGGAATAGAAATTAGGAAAAGCTGCTTAAACGATCAGCACGTTAAAGTAATAATGCCGTCGCTGTTCCCGCGTCACATAACCCAGCGCCAGTGTTAATCTGGTGATAGGGATAGATATAAGCCTACATGTAACGTAATGTGCCCAGCTTCTCTAGTGTGAAAGTGAAATATACAATAAATAAATAATGGAGAGTGGTCTCTAGAGAGACCTGGTGCAGACCCTTTGAGTTTACGCCCGTGGGTGAGCTGTGCATCATGATAGGATAAAATAAATAATGAAGATGTAATAAACACACTATCCCGAAGCTAGGGAAATTTACAGTAAAATAATGTAATTATAGCTACAACTACTACTACTACTAACACTATTACTGCTAATAATAGTAAATACAGCCCTTCAAAATACCCTAAGGGCAATGGCCTCCTTCCTAGGAGGGATTTTGCTGTATTATACTCATTAGGAGCGCAGTCCTAATGAGTAGAGAGACACTTGGTACACTTTCTTGGCCTATTAGTAATCTATGTTCTTATAACTTGATATACGTATGTATTCCTAACCTACTTATTTCTATGTTATATACTCTTGTTCTTTTATCTAATAAGTACCCGTTCTTCGAACGGTGTTCGGTGTTAATACCAAACATTATCAATTGAGCTACTGTTGCACTGGTTAGCGGTTTGTCGTTCCTTCATAAGTTTATCAGAACGAAGTTAGTTTTCTGGGAATATCACACACACTGTTAATTTAAGGGCCTTAAAATGTGGTTTTCGGAGACCCTTTATAGACTCCCGAATATTGTGTGTCACATTGAGAAGCGCAACATATGCTTTGGTCGTCCTTCTAGGATAATTTTAATATTTAGCCTATTTTAGCATGTATTTTGAGAAGTTTTTCCCTATATCCACCCTTCTACTGTATGAAAAGTACGGTGAAGAGTTTTATAAATGATTGGTGTATTGACTCTCATGGTTACCATACCTAATTTTACGATTCACCAAGCATCCGAACACGAGTTATAGGCGTACATAAAAATACACAGAAAGACAGACAGACAAATCTATTGTCTACAACATATCACCCAGATATCCAAATATGGGAATATCAGTATATCTACCACACAATAACAAACAAAATCATCCTTACGATGAACCCTATGTCGACAAAAATAAATAAATAAATAAATGATGAGTTAAATGTGCTCTCAAACTAAATTCACCTAACGTGTACTTCCTAACGTAATGTTACGTGCCACCCCCTAGTGGCACCTTTGTTAACTGGATTACGGTGGGTATAAAGCACAACACCAATTACTGCTTAAAGAAATAATTAATTTTATTGCAGCCAGAAAAATACACTACTCAACAGCAATCATTACCTTACTCCAGTTTCCTCACGTCGAGAATACTTTCCCTTTCACTTGTCAACAGACCACAGTTAATCCTCTTCGCTAATGAGTCCGCTCCCGTACGCTCGCTGGAAATAGCTGCACTAGGTCTGTCACTGTATTTTACACTGTTTCACAAGCACCACAATCACTTCCTCGGTGTCAAGAGAATCAGCTTCACTAGGGGTTTCGCAAGTCACCACACTTCTGTCGCTCAAGATAATCGCTCGCACTAGCTCGTAAAACACAACAACAACCACTGCTAGACAGGTCGCACTTATATAGCAGGCCGGTGACTCAATAAATGCTTCTAGATCCATCCAGGGTTCACGGCTTCTCGAGGTTTCCATCGCTGGTCCAGTCACGAATATTCTGGACTACCCCTTTGTCCTAGTAGCCCTGTTGCATAAGGCACACGCAATACAGGAGGCAGGCCACAGCCCAGCCCTGGGGCAGTTGTGACTCATGCGGCGAGTGATGACACAAACTCACAGCCGTAAGACCACCCCCTTCCTAAAAAGGCTGATCGTCCCGATCAATCATTGGTCCGTCTGTGTCCCTCCGTAGGCTGCCAGGCGATCTCGATGCACGATCTTCATCTTCGCCCTCGGGCTCCGCTGGATCCTGTAGACGACATCGTTGATCCGTTTCACGACTCGGTACGGGCCCTCCCAGGACTTCTGAAGTTTGGGTGACAGGCCTTTCTTCCGTAATGGGTTGAAGAGCCAGACCAGGTCGTCCTCGTGGAATCCGCCGGCATCCGTCTGCTGGTCGTATCGGGTCTTCATTCGGTCGGTCTCGATCTGCAGTTTCCTCCTCGCGAACGCGTGCACGTCCTCCAGTTGGTCGACGAGTTCTTGACAATACTGGCTTACCGGGATCGGATCATTCCCAGGTCGGCCGAAGGCAAGATCGACAGGTAGACGGAGCTCCCTCCCAAACATGGCCCGGACTGGTGTGCACCCGGTGGCTTCATGCACGGCGGCGCGGTAGGCCAGGAGAAATAGTGGAAGATTTTTGTCCCAATCCCTCTGGTGCTCGCTGACGACTATTCGGAGATGGTTCTCAATGGTGCGATTGAATCGCTCTACCATCCCGTCGGACTGAGGGTGTAGCGGCGTTGTCCTTGTCTTCCGGATTCCCAGCAGCTGGCATAGGTTCTGGAACACCTGCGACTCGAAGTTTCTCCCTTGGTCGGAGTGCAGCTCCAGGGGTACTCCGTACCGGCTGACGAATTCCTTCACCAGGGTCTCTGCAATCGTCACGGCTTCTTGGTTAGGGAGCGCATACGCCTCCGGCCATTTGGTAAAGTAGTCGCTGACGACTAATATGTAGCGGTTCCCTGCCTCGCTTAACGGGAATGGCCCATCAACATCGATGGCCACTCTCTCCATGGGGCCGCCCACGTTGTAGGTCTTCAGTGGACCCCGTCGTCTTCGTCCTGGGCCCTTGCTGGCTGCGCAATCGTGGCACCTCGCGCAGTGGTTCTCCACGTCTGTTCGGCATCCGATCCAGTAGAACCGCTCTCTCAGCTTCTCCAGTGTCTTCTTTATCCCTAGGTGTCCACCAGATGATCCTCCATGTACTTCCTTCAGGACTTCCTCCGTCATAGCCTTTGGAACGACGACTTGTTCCCGAGATGTCTTCCCGTCGGTGCTCTCCCAGGTACGGCAGATGAGGCCATCCCTTACAATCAGCGAGTCCCACTGCGCCCAGTAGGACTTAAACTTTGGGCTGCAGTCACTCACAATGTTCCACCCGGGTCTGGGGACACAGGCCCTCTTCCATTCGGCTATCAGTCCCAGGTCATCATCTTCTGCTTGTAACCGGGTGAGTTTGCCGTGGTGGTTACGGCATGACTGATGGCAGTCGCTCACATCCGGGAGGCGAGGAGGTTCGAATCCCCCCGCCGGCAACCCTGAAGATGGTCTTCTGTGGTTTCCCATCTTTCTTCCAGGCAAATGCCGGGGTTGGTCCCTAACTATAGGCCACAGCCGCTACCTTCCAACTCCTCGTCCTTACATTCCAACTTCCCTCCTTCCCTCCCCAACGGTACTTGTAGCTCACCCATTGGGTGTCCGTCTCGAAGCAGCTACAAAACTGGCGAGCCGAACATGTCCTCGGACACTCCCGGCACTGAAAGCCATACGCTAAAAAAAAAAAAAAAAAAAAATCTTCTGCTTGTGCCCGCGTGAAAGATTCGCGGCTCCAGCTCCCTTGAAGTTCCACGGTAGTCCTTCGGCACTGTATCCCGGTGTCTCCTCCCTCCTAGTACAGAAGGTGCAGTCTTCGGGGCACGGTCTTCGTGACAGGGCGTCGGCGTTAGAATGCAGTTGGCCTTTCCTGTACTGAATCTCAAAGTTGTACTGTTGAAGCCTCTCTAACCACCGCGCGAGTTGACCCTCGGGCTGCTTGAAGTTCAGGAGCCACCGCAGGGATGCATGGTCGGTCCTGATGAGAAATTCTTGCCCGTACAGGTACTTGTGGAAGTGTTCAAAGGTCTTCACGATGGCGAGCAGCTCCTTCCTGGTGACGCAGTAGTTCCTTTCTGGCTTTGACAAGACCTTGCTGAAGTAGGCCACTACTCTCTCCTCGCCGTCCACTACTTGCGACAGGATTCCCCCTATGCCAAAGTCGCTGGCATCGGTATCGACGATGAACCTTGTTCCAGGTCTGGGGTAGGCCAGAACAGGTGCGGTGCACAGAGCCTGCTTGAGTTGTTCGAAGGCACTGTGGCATTCGGCTGTCCACGTGAAGAATTGGTCCTTCTCAGTCAGTCGATGTAAAGGTTTGGCGATGTCGGCGAATCCTCTCACGAAGCGACGGTAAAAAGTGCAGAGTCCCAGGAAGCTTCGTAGTTGGGACTTGTCCTTCGGAACTGGCCACTCCCTCACAGCTGCGGTATTCTCTGGGTCGGTGCGCACCCCTTCCTCGGAGACGATATGCCCAAGGTACTGGACCCGCTTCTGGAAGAGCTGACACTTCTTGGGGCTCAACTTCAGCTGGGCAGCCCGTAGCTTCAACAAGATCTCCTTCAGGTTGCTGTAGTGCTCCTCGAAGCTCCTCCCCAGAACGATGACGTCGTCTAGGTATACCAGGCAGGTCTTCCAGTGTAGTCCCCTCAGAATGGACTCCATTAGCCTTTCGAAGGTCGCAGGGGCGTTGCACAGACCAAATGGCATGACGGTGAACTGCCAGAGCCCGCTGCCCACAGAGAACGCCGTTTTCTCGCGGTCCTTAGGATGGACCTCCACCTGCCAGTAGTCACTCTTCAAATGCAAGGTGGAGAACCGTCTTGACCCTGATATGGTGTCCAGCGTGTCGTCGATCCGGGGTAGAGGGTAGCTGTCCTTCTTCGTGACGTCGTTCACCCGCCTGTAGTCCACGCAGAACCTGGTGGAACCGTCCTTCTTCTTCACAAGCACGACCGGAGAACTCCAAGGACTATGTGATGGCTCGATCACCCCTTGCTCCTTCATCTCTTTTACCATCCGGTCGACTTCGGCTTGCTTGGCGAGCGGGACACGTCGGAATGGGGCCCTAATTGGTGCGCTGTCCCCAACGTCGATTCTGTGCTGGACCAAGCTTGTCCTGCCAAAGTCTTTGCTCCCCACGGAGAAGACATCCTGGAATTCGCCTAGCAGGTCCTGAAGTTGGCTTGATTGCTCTTCGTCTAAATGGTCATGGGATCCTTGGTACAGCTTCTGTAGTTCTTCTGGCAGGGCGCGTCTTCTTCGGTTGTCCGTCTGCAGGTGTCCGTCCGTCGTTTCTGTGATGCGGGCAATCCAGGTAACGGGCTCGCAGACTCCTAGGTTGGTGTCCCGGTGAACCGTAATATCGTAGTCGTTCAGGTTGGACAGGCGGACGTACGGCCGAGGCGTCGTGTTGATGAGGGTCTTGGCAACTAGCAATCCTTTTGTCTGGATGTCCTCATATTTTGGCTCGATGACAGCCGACAATCCCTCAGCAGTTCCGTCGACAATTACGGCGGCGCTGACCTCCGTCCTGGCAGGAACGATGACGTCCTCTCTCAGCCTTACTCGTCGTGCGGTGACGGCCTCGTGTGCTGGTTGCAAAGCAAGTTCCTCACCTCCGAAGTGCAGAGTGTTGGTACTCAAGTCCAAGATGATGTTGTTCTGGTCCAAGAAGTCCAGTCCGATGATCACTTCGTTTGATACGTCAGCCACAAGCACTGGATGCTTCACCACCCGTCGACCAATGACGAGCTCCAGTGATGCTTCGCCATGTACCGGTGCGGTCTCTCCGGTCGGGGTTATTAGCTGGAGGTTCCTTTGTGTGGGTTGCACTCTCCACTTCGGGATCACGGTGGGATTGACGATGGTCCTCGACGCTCCCGTGTCGATCAGCATGTGCCAGCTCACTCCGTTGACGACTCCGTCGACCATCAGGCTGCTATTGTCCCTCCGTAACTTCGTCACACGCACTTGGACTGCTGGGGCTTGACGACTGTCACAAGGCAACCTTTGCCCCCCAAGGCTGGCTAATACTCGTTTCCCTGGGCCGCGCGGTTTTTAGACGACTGATTTCCCGTCGGATACCCTCGGCGGCGGCGATCACCGCAGTCCTTGCTCAGGTGGCCTTTCTTACCGCAGGCCCAGCAGGTCGGTAGTCCTCTTCCGGGCCGCCTCTCCGGTTGTCTTCCGGCTGTGTCGTTGCTGGTGGTACCGCGACTATCGAAGAAACGGCTTAGCGCCTCCATTAATTCGTCGGCCAGGGGCTTGGTCTCGTTGGTTTTTACTGGTTCGTCGACGTCCACTTGACGCACCCGCGCGGGCATTCTGGATGCCTGTTTTGCCGTCTCGAACTCGAGTGCGTGGCTCAGCGCATCTGCTAGGGTCTTGTTGCGCGCGAGACGCAGCGCCTGTTGAGTGTCCGAGTCCCGTAGCCCGTCGGTGAAAGTCTGCGTCGCTATCTGCTCCAGAAAGTCGGCCGGCGCTGTTGGGTAGGCGAGCCTTACGAGGCGTGCGATGTCCATCTCGAACTCCTGCAGGGTTTCCGCGTTCTTCTGTACCCGAATCCGGAGCTGCATCTGATAGGCCTGCTGAAGATGGCTATCTCCATATCGGGACTCCATCTGGGCGATCAGGGAAGCGTAGTCCTGGGATCCAGTCGGGATGGCCTGAAGGACGTTAAGGGCGTCACCTCTCAGCGCTACAATGAGAGCTGTAGCCTTTTCTGTGTTGTTCCAGTTATTTATGGAACAGGCCGCCTCGAACTGACGTAAGTAGGTGCTCCACGGGACCTTTCCGTCGAAGGTTGGGGGCGTCACTCTGCTATGTCCCGTTCCTGATATTCCCGGTGTAACGGTGGGCGGGCGTTGGCGCAGCTCGGCAACTTCCTCTCGTAGAGCGTTGAATTTCTCCTCCACCCCCGTCAGTGGGCGTTGGCGCAGCTCGGCAACTTCCTTTTGTAAGGCGTTGAATTTCTCCTCCACCCCCATCAGCGGGCGTTGGCACAGCTCGGCAACTTCCACTTGTAAGGCGTTGAATTTCTCCTCCACCCCCATCAGCGGTCGTTGGCACAGCTCGGCAACTTCCACTTGCAAGGCGTTGAATTTCTCCTCCTCCCCCGTCAGTTGGCGTTGGCGCAGCTCGGCAACTTCATTTTGTAAGACGTTGAATTTCTCCTCCACCCCCATCAGCGGGCGTTGGCGCAGCTCGGCAACTTCCACTTGTGAGGCGTCGAACTTCTTTTCCACTGCCGTGACTTCCTCACGCAGACCCAGTTCTAATTTCTTCAGGTCCTGTGTCAACTTATTCTGACCGTCTTCCATCTTCTTCTGGCCGTCCTCTATCCTCTTCAGGTCCTCCGCTAGCTTATTCTGACCTTCTTCTAATTTGGAAGTTAGGTCCTCGGCTAAACTTTTCTGGCTGTCTTCCAATTTGGCAGTTAGCTCCTTGGTTAAATTCTTCTGGCCGTCTTCTATGCCATTTAACTTTTCTAGCAATGCTGCCAATTGCGCCTCCATTTTAGTTGTTTGCCTTGTAAAGGGCATGCACTCACAGGAAAATTAGAGAAAATGACCTGCTCGGGTTTTGAAACCAGGACCGTCAGGTGTTGTGCTTGAGTTCGTAATCCGGCTTCTGACACCAGTTGTTACGTGCCACCTCCTAGTGGCACCTTTGTTAACTCGATTACGGTGGGTATAAAGCACAACACTAATTACTGCTTAAAGAAATAATTAATTTTATTGCAGCCAGAAAAATACACTACTCAACAGCAATCATTACCTTACTCCAGTTTCCTCACGTCGAGAATACTTTCCCTTTCACTTGTCAACAGACCACAGTTAATCCTCTTCGCTAATGAGTCCGCTCCCGTACGCTCGCTGGAAATAGCTGCACTAGGTCTGTCACTGTACTTTACACTGTTTCACAAGCACCACAATCACTTCCTCGGTGTCAAGAGAATCAGCTTCACTAGGGGTTTCGCAAGTCACCACACTTCTGTCGCTCAAGATAATCGCTCGCACTAGCTCGTAAAACACAACAACAACCACTGCTAGACAGGTCGCACTTATATAGCAGGCCGGTGACTCAATAAATGCTTCTAGATCCATCCAGGGTTCACGGCTACTCGAGGTTTCCATCGCTGGTCCAGTCACGAATATTCTGGACTACCCCTTTGTCCTAGTAGCCCTGTTGCATAAGGCACACGCAATACAGGAGGCAGGCCACAGCCCAGCCCTGGGGCAGTTGTGACTCATGCGGCGAGTGATGACACAAACTCACAGCCGTAAGAGTAAAATAGAATTGAAAGCCTTGTAGATGAAACGCAATACACGTCACATAAAAACTGACCCTCTACGTTGTGTTAGGTGCCCATACACAGGAAGACCTCTTTCATAAATTATAAAGCCATGTGGTGCATGAAAATTCAGGTTCTTTAGTCTCAAATGGCCCAAATTCATAAAAGCCGCAAAAAATGCTGATTCAATTCAGGACTTTTGAAAATAATGTTGCTGCTTAGAGATATAATTGACCTTCTGTACTATATGTCGCACGTGAAAATTGCATGAAAAAATTCTAGGTTACCCCTTGACCCCCTTAAATGCATTGATTTTTAGAGTCTACGTTGATTCCGTTATAACCTTATAGCCATTTGCAAACTTTCACAGAAATGTAATAAATGGAGTGACATTGCTTCTTCCAGAAATAGATGGAAAGTTGGATGCCACCCCTTGAGATAATGTTGTCATGGTTACCGATTTGCATTCCTTCATTAGTTTGTTAAATTAAATTAAATTAGTTTTCTGGGGATATTTCAGAAACTGTTGGTTTTAGAGCCTTATAATGTAGTTTTCGAGGAACCCTTTAAGGCTCGGTGTTGACCGTGTTTTATTGCACAAATTTAGGTTTTACTCGCTAACCGCTGGAGATACACGAAAAGTGATAAGGAACTTTCGGATATAAAATTAAATGTTAAAGCTCGTGTATGCCATCAAAAGTTTGCTATTTCTTTGTGTTCTCTTTTTTATTTGAAATGGAAATATGGAATTTTGAAACCAAAGGGTGTAGTGACGTCACAAATGTGGGTTTTACTCGCTAACCGTTGGAGATACACGAAAAGTGATAAGGACCCTTTGGATAGCAAATTAATTTAAAGGTCGCATGTGCCATCAAAAGTTTGCAATGTCTTAGCGTTCTCTTTTTATCTTATATGGAAATATGAAATTTTGAAACCAAAGGGTGTAGTGACGTAACTAAAATGGTCGCCATTTTTTAATAGTGCAAAATATCGAAATCAAAAGTATCATATATGTCAACCTGGAAATCAGCTACGTCCATGCAAAAATTCATTTAAATCGGACCAGTGGTTCTTGCGTTATTAAGTAGCACACAGACAGACACACACACCATCTAATTTTTAGCCTACTTTTCACATTTTGAAAAAATGAGGAAAAAGTAGACTTATGAGATCGGGCAAATGTGTGTCTGTCTCGGCTGGAGAAATCGAAACAAAATTTGGTAGGAGTAAAGATCTATACCTGTTTATCTCACGGCCATATTTGAAAATCATGTCAGTGCTACCAACTGCTGAAAAATCACAATTGAAATTTGAGCTCCTTATTGGTTATCATGGAAGGTATGAATGCGAGCTATTTTAAAATTGGCACACGTATAGATAATAATATTGCAGTTTAATTTCCAGGAGGCCATACATGGCAGTGTTGCCAAAATGATTATAAGCCTGCTGATGAGTCCAAATTTAAATACATGTAACTTCTATACTATCATTTGGATTTCAACCAAATTTTGTGTGTGCTATGTGTACCATAACAGATATGACTATGCCGAGTCTTAAGAGTAACCAGTGCTGCCAACTGTTAATAAATGCTGTCTCTATTTTTGTTACCCTAATATCAATATATCAGAAAGTATGCAACCCAATAGCTATAAACTTTGCACACGTATAGTACCTGGCATTCTAGATTAATTTGGAGTAACCAATATAGGCCTATGCCAGTGCTGCCAACATGATTCTAAGCCTGCTGATAGGTCCAATTTTAAAATGCGTGTAACTTCTATACTAACTAATGGATTTCATTAAAAATTGACACAACAATAGATCATATTATTTCAGATTATTTCTGACCAATATATGTATGTCATTGTTGCCAACATGATTTAACGCGCGCTGCTAGATCCAATGTTTAACTGCATGTAACGTCCATGCTATCCATTGGACTTCAACCAAATTTTGTATTCTGTATCTTAAGAGATGGAACTAAGAATATATTCAGTCACCAGGTCTACCAACTGTAGTTCTCTATTAGGCTACATTATGCTAGGTATAGAGTGTTTCGAACTAACTAGGAATTTCGATATTACCAACTTAATTTCGTCATTATTCTAGATAGATTCATATAGATTAATCATTGGCATAAATCTTAAATGTTAAGAAAAGTAGGCTCTTTAGTTCGTCATGGAACTTCTTCTTATATATTAATATGATTTCTGAAATTGTTCACTTCTATCACACATTAATTTTATTTTAGGTGATTTTCCTTTATCTTCATCGTTTTGTCTATCCTTGCGAAATTAAAATTACATGACCCAGCCGGGAATAGAACCCAAGATGTTTGAGTTCGAGGACCAAAAACATATGTGATACTGAAATGAGTAAGGGGACGGGGCGACGAGATGAAGTTAGTTGATGTAAAACACGCTTCTAAATCCAGCCTTAATTATATGCTAGGCAGTTAGACTAATGCTATTAATAAAACTCTCTTATTCTCGAACTATGTAGCGTCTCAGACTGTCAACTGGTGGACTGGGTTCAAAACCATACAAGGTTAATTTTTTACTTGTTTTTGTTATATTTATTGTTTTATAATTTATCAGACGTTTTTGTATTAAGCATATTTAGAGCGTATTTTGAAATGGAAAACATTTCATATACTTATAGGACCACATATTTCAGCACGCTACCACAGCGAAATTTTAGGCATAGCCAGGAATCGAACCCGGACCTTTAGTGCGACAGCCAAAAATGCAAGCCCCTTCGCAACGTGGCGGATAGGAACGAAATTAAATGTCTTAGCACAGCCAGGAATTGAACTCAGACCTCAGGGGAGACAGCGAGCAATATTAGCCACTGCGCCACATTACCGGTACTGAAAAGCTTAAGATTGAAATATCCTATGTGGCTGGAGGAATTTGAAATGGAGGATGAAAAAAATAGAGAAAAGGAAATGTAAACAATGATTGTCCTTGATCCGCGGTAGAGTATACTACAGCCAACATAATATATTCTAACACGTAAACCAAATATTATTCTTTATATTACTAATAGATTATGTACTTTTTGGCAAAGGGACGGGTGTAGGAATCCTTAGCCAATAACCTAGTCTCTTTGTTGTGGAAACTTGCAATACAACGTGCTGCGGACTCCGTATTTTTTCCCATTAGGGCTATAAAATACGCACTATAAGGTATATAAAAATAGGCACACATTTTATAACAATTAGTTCCATGAAGAACTATACAGCATATTTTCATATATCCTACTTATGTTATTTGCCTCTATCAACATACACACTTACAGTTTGATTCTTGTAATAGATTCGTAGATATTGAGAACTGACTAAATATTTCGGATGTTCGCCATGTTGGATTTTTATATATGTAGGTCTTCGAGTTATGTACTGTTACATGAAGATTATTGTGTACATGTAGTATTTAAACTTCAATCGCATGATTAGGATACAAGAAGTAAAAACTAGATTTTAAAATTTCGCACAGCTGCCATCTTGTGGTTATGGAAACAATTGAAAAAAATTAGATGTAAGTTGATTAACATTTGTATAAGGATTTACTGTACTCGGATGGTTAAATTGCGAGAAACGACCATGTGAATATTTATAATTCGCGTCACCGCCAAGTTGGATTTGTGTTCACCAGGTTATTGAATGTCCTATAGGTGAATACTCATGTTCAATGCTCCTAAGTAAATAAAAAAATCAGTTTTTTGCTGTAATAGATTTGAAGATATCGGTCTAAATATTTCGAAAGATCGCCATGTTTGATTGTTATAGGTATAGACCGTAGAGTCATGTACCATTAAAGGAAAATTATCGCGCGGGTTCATTATTCAAACTTTCACTTCAATCGCATGATTACGACACAAGAAAAAAACTTAATTTTAAAATTCGCACAGCCGCCATCTTGATGTTATGTAAACAATTGAACGAAGTTAGATGCCGGTGCATTACGATGAGTATAAACATATACTGTACCAAGTTTCATTGCGTTTGGTTGGTTAAATCGCGAGAAACGTCTATTTAAAAGTCGCAACTTCTCTTTCAACCATTCTTCTTTCGCTTCCTTGCATTTTTTGTTAACCTCATTTCTCAGACGTCGGTATTCTGCTTTCCCCTTTCTTCTCTTACTTTCTTGTGTTTCCGCCTTTCAGCCACCAATTCTAGTATATCCTGAGTGATCCACGGTTTTCTACCTATTATTTCTTTCCTGCCAATATTTTCTTCTGCGGATTATATTATTTCATTCTTCGAATCTTTCGTTTACATCCTTCACTTTCAGTCTGTCTATCGCCCAACTTTTTGGCTTTTGACTTTTCTTCAGTTTCTTCAACTTTAATCTGCATTTCGTCACAACCAGATTGTGGTCAGAGTTTATGCCATCACCAGGATATGTTTTACAATCCAAAATCTGGTTTCGAAACCTCTGCTTGACCATAATGAAGTCGATTTGGTAGCACCCTGTATCTCCTGGTCTCATCCATGCTTATATTCTTCTATTGTGGTTACTGAGTAAGGTGTTAGCTATGACGAATTCGTGCTCGGTGCAGAATTCCATCAGCCTACTTCCTCGATCATTCCTTTCACCTAATAGTTTCAGAGATATAGAATGCCGGTGAAATATTTCGCACAGCCGCCATCTTGAGGTTATGCAAACAATTGAACGAAGTTAGACGCCGGTGCATTACGATGTGTATAAACATATACTGTACCAAGTTTCATTGCGTTTGGTTGGTTAAATCGCGAGAAACGTCTATTTAAAAGTCGCAACTTCGCTTGGCTGCCATGATGGTTTTGTAGCTACCCGTTTTTCAAACGTCACATAGGTGATAATCTAGTAGTTCCCTTTATCACCGTACGGAATTCCAGGGTGATATCGGTTATAGTTTCAGAGATATTGAATGCTGGAGAAATATTTCGCACAGCCGCCATCTTCGATTGGTGAGAAGTAAAAAAATTGAAGCGCACGTTCGGGGTCGTCCGGAATATTGATATGAACTAACAGAGTTTCATTGAAGTCGCTCCAGCTGTTTAGAAGTTATTAGGGGGACACCCAAATTTAATCTCACACACACGTACACACAGATAGACACACGTACAAAAGGTGATCTCATAAGCCTATTTTTCATATATGAAAATAGGGTAAAAATTACATATTCTTAACCCGGCTACACGGTGAAGAGCCTAGTGTCCAGCCCACTTAACCAAACTATCACATTGAGTTAAGAAGTTGATAATAGGTTCAGCAATGATTGCAAATAAAACAAGAAGTTCCGCGACGAAATTTAAATTTAAGATTCATGCCAATGGATAATCTATATGGATCTGTCTAGAATAATGGCGAAATTAAGTTGGTGATATCGAAATTTCTAATTAGTTCGAGATACTGTATACCTGGTATAATGTAGCCTAATAGAGCACTACCGTTGGCAGGCCTGGTGACTGAATATATTCTTAGTTCCATCCCTTAAAATTTTGTTGAAGTCCAATGGTTAGCATGGACGTTTTATGCAGTTAAACATTGGATCTAACAGCGCGCCTAAAATCATGTTGGCAACAATGTCATGCGTGTATTGCTCAGAAATAATCTGAAATAATACGATCTATTGTTTTGCCAATTTTGAATGAAAGCCATTAGTTAGTATAGAAGTTACATGCATTTTAAAATTGGAACTATCAGCAGGCTTAGAATCATGTTGGCAGCTCCGACGTATATTAGTTACTCCAAATTAAACTAGAATGCCAGGTACTATACGTGTGAAAAGTTCAGAGCTATTACCTTGCATACTATCTGATATATTGATATTAGGGTAACAAAAAGAGAGGACAGCATTTATTAACAGTTTGCAGCCTTGGTTGTTCTTAAGAAAACGCATAGTCATATCTGTGTTGGTACACATAACAGATATGAAATTTGGTTAAAATCCAAATGATAGTGTGGAAGTTACATATATTTAAATTTGGACCTTTCTGCAGGCTTAGAATCATGTTGGTAGCACTGACGTATATGAGTTACTCCAAATTAATATAGAATGCCAGGTACTATATGTGTGCATAGTTTAAAGCTGTCGGCTAGCATAGTTTCTGATATATTGGTATTTGGATAAAAGAAATTGAGAGTATTTATTAACAGTTGGCAGCCCTGTTGGCTCTTAAGAAAACGCTCAGTCATATCTGGTTATGTACGCATAGCACATACGAAATTTGGTTGAATTATAATTGATAGTGTAGAAGTTATATGCATTTAAAAATTGGAGTTATCAGCAGGCTTAGAATTATTTTAGCAACACTGCCATATGTGGCCTCCTGGAAATTAAACTAAAATATTATTATCGATACATGTGCCAATTCTGAAAAAGCTCCCATTCATACCTTCCAAGATACCCAACATGGAACTCAAATTTCATTTGCGATTTTCTAGCAGTTGGTAGCACTGACATTATTTTCAAATACGGCATTGAGACATTCTGGTATAGATCACTACTCCTACCAAATTTTGTTTCGATTGCTGCATCCGTTTAGGAGTTGATAGGGGTGACACACAGCCAGACAGACAGACACACATTTGCCCGTATCGATCTCATAAGTCTACATTTTCCTCATTTTTGCAAAATGTTAAAAGTAAGCTAAAAATCTATAGCACACTATAACGCACAGGTCTAACACTGCAGCAGTTGTCCTCACGGTTCCGTCCATTAAAACAATATTCAATTAATGTATAATACACCCCGTTGTATTTTAACATGCTGCTACAACTAGCATTTAATTATACTCCTTGATAAAGGTAGAGAGTTGTTAATTAGTTATTGTTGTTTTAAGGGGCGGAACTACGAGGTCATCTGCCCCTCATAAAGGGTTGTAACTATACCTATATATTTAGGAGAAAGTAGGCTATATGTACATTAGTTAGTTCTTGTTGTTTTAAGGGGAGGAACTACTGAACCCGAGGAGGTTATGCTGACTGGAATCGAAAATGGTTCTCAGAGACTGTGATCTCAGTATAAAGGTTCCACCAGGGAACGAACCAGAGATCGGTAGAGGCAGTTTCATGGTAAAAACCCCTCGAAAGAAATGTATATTTAATCACTGGTGTGATTTTGGGGCAATGACATTATTTAATAAAATAATGCAGGGAATAATGAGCAGATTACAGCATTATTAGACTACTTGGTGTAGGCTATACGAGGCTTGAAGCACGGAGAGGACAGAGTTGACATTTTACAAATTAGCCCAGGATTGTGGGAGGGCCCCAGTGGAGCCATGTCCATCTCTGTGACCCCATTCTGTCGTCTGGAGCAGGGTGGAGGCCTGAATAATGACCCAGTTATTCCCCGACGGAGAATAGATTTGAGTAGGGGGCGGAGAGATGCCCAGGAAAATCATTGATTACTCGTGATTGGAGCAACGAATTGAGATGAGAGTTGCCCACAGGTGAATCTTTTGGCAGGAGGCTAATTTTAGAACCTTTTACCTGCGAAATTGAGGCATATTTAACGAAGTGCGGAAGGAATGTAAAACTACCATTGTTCGCGGATAGATTTGAGAATGTTGCCGGGGAATACCCGTAAGATAGCGTCCCACGCTATGGAGAAAGGAATTAATATTAATTAATTGGACGAGCGATTCCTTTGCACGCAGATAGTTTTGGAATCTGTGAAGAGAGAGGAACCCAATGATCATGGTTTGGAGACCAGAATCATGCTGGGAGAGGAGCCAAGATTACGCGGGAAGATTTCGCCCTACTTTCAGTAAGAATCTGATATAAGGGAGTAGACCCTTGGAGGAGCGCTCAGTCAAAGACCAGTCAAACGCAGTCAAGCTCAGTCTACGCGCAGTTCACGTGCAGTTACAGCCAGTTACAGTCGAGCAAGTTGCAGTCTTACGCAGTCTTCACGACGTTAGAAGTTACCCAGTTGTAGCACAATTGCAAGAAGTTGCAGTCAGTATGCAGCAAGTACGAGGGCAGTACGAGACAGTATGTAAGCAGTCTACAGCAGTCTTCAAGTAAGTTACGAGCCGTCTTCAAGTGAATCTTCAGTCAGTTACAGCCAGTTTGAAGCAAGTTCGTCAAGGCAGAACGCATGGCGGTTCTACTCATAATAGACGCCGAACAAAGACTGGTACATGTAAATGAAGCATTTAATAAGCTTGTATGAATAATAGTCGTGCTATAGGCATAATCAGCAGTACGAACTATGCCGTGTTCAGTTACGAAGCACCGTATAAGACTAATGGCAGAAATATTGTAAATAATTATTTGTGTAAAGTATTGGACAGTGTGTATCGCAATGTGTAAAGTATTGACTGATCGTATATGTGTAATTACGATGGAATGCGCTAATGAAACTCTACGAAGTGTTTGGTAATGTCATGAGAGTACCAGATGACAACACTCAGGACGGGAGCCAGCATATTTGTGCAACGCAGGACGCTTACCGTAGGAGTAGGAATAAAAACTGTTGGTGAATTCCGAGAGCAGATAAACCAGACTTTCAATCAGGAGTTGATAGGAGCACGGGAGATGCCGTCGGCACCTGCAATTTCGATCTTTGCTAGGGAATTTCAGCATTGAAAAGTGTATAAAGTTGTTGTTGATGAAAATTATGTGTTATAAAATGTGTGTACTCAAGATGAATATGTCGCGTTAAACCTGCTAATGGCGGGCGACATGGAGAAATATGATTGGTCGGAGCCACCATAGACGCCTATAGAAATGTAAGTACCCCACAAGTTATGATTATGTAGAAATATGGGCCATTGCATGTTGTGATTCCGTAAAGATGCCAGTAAAAATCAGTTTAGGAGGGAGATCCTCCATGTTTAATCATTATTGTGTTGATTTTTATAGAGTTGAGATGTTAATTTGCATCATTAAGTGGAGTAATTATTCCCACTATGAATTAAGAATGGCAATCAGTTACGTAAATGTGACGAACGCGATTGTTCGGATTTTAAGAAGTTTAGCTATGTTGGATTTTTGGTAAAATTTCTGTGAGAATAATAATAAAGAATGATTTTGGTCATTTATGTCAGTGAGATTAATAAGAATAATAAAGTAATGATTTTGGTCATTTATGTCAGTGAGATTAATGGTAATAATAATAATGAATATTAAAAGTATGAATGAACACATCAGGAAACAAATAAATGTTTTAAGCGAGAGATTTACGCTAATTGCAAGACTTATCAATCTAAGCAGTGAGATGATACAGTAAGATTACATAACAGTAATTAAGGAAAGGAGTTATATATCAGAATATTGCATATATTCAATAATGATGCCAGTAATGAAAGAGCTTTTAGTGAATTGAATTTGCAGCTTATGTGAGAAGCTTATAGAGTAAATTGATAGATTTCTCTTAATAATATAGGTCGGAGGTCGTAGCATTGAGTAAAGGGGCCAGATGGTCTATTCTACGTATGAAATCTCCTATGTCTTTGGCATAAGTGGAGATATAATTTATGCCAGAGTTGTAGTGTGTACCCTAGCTCTGAGGAAGGATATGAAAGTGTTCCGGGTTGGAATCCTGTGATAGAGACGAGGAAAACGAGGACACCTCGAAACTCTATGGTCTCCCGAGAACTTATGGATGAGTTATTTCCGCTCGTGGTAGCGAAACTCATGGCGACAGCTGCAGTGAGCGCCTATATTTTACTTGAGACATCGGTCACCCGTCAGACTAATGCATTACGAACCCCGAACCTTCATGTTGAATGGACCCGTGTGAGGCCAGTAATTATTATATCCTCTGTGTAGGAGTAATTATAAATGCTCGTTCAATACCTGTTTGCATAATAGTCAATTAAGATCCTTTGGGATATGTGTGTCGGTCAGACAACAGTATTTGTCTTGTAAATCTTTACTGCTTAGAAAGGAAAGCATTCAAACCTTTAAGGAGGGTCGAGGTAATTGGTGGAACACCCATCCCACATTCTATTGTGTGCTGACTCCTCTAGCCGAGGGTCTGCAGGCGGCCACTCGAACCGTCAAGGCAAGTTGAAAGGAAAAGATTTTAGACCCTGGTAAATGACATATAATGAAAGATTGTTATGTTCAGTAATGTAGCCATGTGGTTTAGGAACACATGGATAATTATAGATCATCCTGATGGTTCATTATTTTAGCTATCTGACGAATAGTTAGACGATGTATTTGTACTGTCACTGAAACCAAGTTATGAAGTTGGTTACTAGATGCCAATCGCCACGAGAGCAAGGTAATCTAATTGTACCACCCGACACTAGCTATAACGTAACGTTTTATGTAGGAATCACATACAGCATGCAGTGGAACCATATAAATAGAGGAAGTGGAGGGGTAGCTTACATAATTATGGAGTTGCACGTTGATTCCGGTGCAATGTCCGAATAGGTAATGCATGAAAGCATTTGTTTGGTGAGAAGAGAAAAATCAAAACACGCACGGCACACATAATTGTTAAAACCAAGAGGTTTAAGGAATAATTAATTTGTGATATTAAAGAAGTCACATTGTATGACTGTTATGTTAATGTACAGTTTGTTTTGAAGTCGTAGGTGCATCAGCGCACTAGAATATCTTTATGTAGTTCACATAAGGGTACAGCTTTATGGTTAAATATGACTTTATTATGATTTATTTTTGTTTATTTGTGGATTGTGGAAGAAAAATTTTTGTTTGCTTTGTTTTATGGTTTTGGGATTGTTTTTGTGTTTGAAGCCATGATTTTATTTATTAAATTAAAGTTTTAGAATAGAGTTGTGCCTTATCATTGTAGAGTTGTTACCTTATAGTCTCAAATCCAAAATATGCACTGCTCATTTGGGGAGACGGTACACGCCTGAGACCTGATGCTAGCTGGAGGCAGCTGCATATTTACCATCGAGATTACTCACATGGGTACATGGGATTTGATGTCCTATATTGTGATTTGAGCTATAGGTACGACTAAAGTCGGTCAGATCTAGTGCACACAACTCTATTAAAGTAAGAATTAACGAAGTAGGGAATGACCGCTCCTATCCATAGATAAGTTCCGATACGTACATATAAATTTTGATAGATATATAAGTACTACTCCTTTGTAATTATCATATAATTATCATGGTCCAAGCAACGTGAGGCGGTATTAATTCATTATGGAACCGCCTGCGTTAGTGCAATATGAGCGATGTGTATTTCATTGCACATGCATGAAATACACGAATGATAACTGCATATAATTTATCATGACGCCCGTCTGTGGGGTCTGTAACATACTCTCTAATTTATCATGGCGAGACCCAAGTGGGGCATTCGACAGTACAACCGAGACCTCGGAGGGTTGCTGCGATGTCTTAACGTGGACCACCTCCCATGACATTACACTAAATTTATCATGGCGAGACCCAAGTGGGGCATTCGACAGTACAACCGAGACCTTGGAGGGTTGCTGCGATGTCTTAACGTGGACCACCTCCCATGACATTACACGAAAATTTATCATGGCGCCCAGGTACGTGGAGCTTATGGGATTTAGGGAAAACCCATAGATTTTTTATGGTATTTCATGGGGAAAACCATAGTAATTGTTTTTTTGCCTCAAACTGTGTTTGAGTGATTTTTGAATTCAGTAGGCTTTTTATGTAACGCAGAATCTCTCTATTGAGAAGAGAATTGCCCAAGGGTATGAGCGCTACATACCAGATCCACAATCTACCATAATATTATCAGGTTTTGTACGACTTCACAATATGTGTGCAGTGTTTGATGTTTCTCTTCGAAACGTATCCACATATTTTTCCAGGAAGCCTGCCTGCATATTTAAGTGTGTTATTGTAAAATGTTAGGTACGCAGGAGATCTTGCAAGTTATTGCAGGATTGAAACAGCATTTTGATGCTGCTAACGAGCAGAATAAACTGGAAGCCAAGGCTTTCCAGGAGAGCATAAACACTCGTTTAGATGCAAATCAGGTTGCACTGAGTAATCGGTTAGATGATAACCAGAGTGAGTTAAGTAACAGGTTAGATGCAAATCAGGTTGAAATAAACAACCGTTTAGATGCAAATAAAGTTGAGATGAATAATAACCAGATTGAATTAAACAATAAGTTAGGTCAAATGCAAGAGGTAATTAAGACCGAAGTAACAGATACTGTTGTAAGCATTGTATCGGAAATGCAGGTTAAAACTGATAAACGTTTCGAGGCTATAGAAGCCAAACTTGAGGGTAATTTACAAGCGTGTAAGCATGCTCAGGAGGAAACCAACAGTAGATTAGATGCGTTGTCTAGCGATATTAAGGATATTCAAATCCAAAATGAGGCGAATCTCGAACGCCAAGCGAAACAGTTCGCAGAGTTTACAAAAACGGTAGACCAGAGATTAGAGGAGAACGACTCCAAATGGGACCAGAAATTGAAAAGCTATGCTAGAGCAATTAACGGTGACCTCAAGAAACAGGACCAGAATATATTAGGTCAATGCCAGGAAATAGGCGAAATTAAGGCTATCGCTCAAGAAAGTAAGGAGCTGGTCAGCAACGTGAAAAGTCAGATGGGCAAAGTTCATCAAGAACTGGACCAAGTTCAAAGTGACATTGTAATAGTTAACAAAAGGCAAGAGGAGAATAGAGGTGAGATCACCAAGGTCCGGAATGAATTGTCTAAAGTCAATGGACACATTCAAGATGAAATTAAAGGGTTGAGAGAAGAACTCGAAATAAGAGAAGGCCAGAAAACAGAGGCAAGCGACAAGACCCTTGCTCAAATTAAAGAAGATGTAGAGGATGAAATATCCCATATCAAACAAAGTCTGAAAGAAGACAAGGTGAAAATATTTCAAGTAGCCGAGGAAAACCGAGATAGGCTTACAAGAATAGAGAAAGAAGTCATTACTCGCCTAGAAAGAGCAGAGATGCGCCACAATCAAATGGAGATTAGGATAATAGCACATGAGGAAACGATTCGGAAAGATCCTAAGTCAAGTGAAGGCAGCATGGAGGATATGAGGAAAACAAGGTGGGCAGACTTGGGAACCCAACCTATGAGCGGGAATGCTACAGGCTCAGGGGAAAGTCCTTATATGACGCCAGGTGTACCAATTGCGGCATCGACGCCACATGAAAATGCTATGCACACCCAGGTGATAAACGTCATTAGGGCAAGCGAAGAAAAAACAAGGAAATTTTCAGGTAGCCACTGTAGTATGACACCAAAATATTGGTTAAAGGAAGTGACTGAATATCTAAATGATGCACGAATACCGCAGGAGCGTAGGCTACGTGCTATAGAGAAATTAACAGAGGGGGAGTGCGCATTATGGTTTCGCAGCTTCCGTTACATTTTTGATACTGTTGAGGAGTTTCGTGAGGCATTCAAGAGATATTGGGACGCCGCGACTCAACAGAATTTACGGTTGGATTTATATGCAAAGAAATACAGTACCAATAATCCAACAAAGTACGCAGAATTTTTCATATCGCAGATGTGTCGCTTTAAAGAGCTGGATCAAAAACCGAGCGAACTGGAGCTATGTATTGCTATCGCCAAACAGCTTCCATACGAGATCCAAAGGCTACTAATCTCGGCTAATGCGAAAACTGCCATGGAAATGGAGACAGTTCTAAGGCAACTGGACCTCACCACAGCAAATACAATGCGTCAGAGTCGAACCGTGGAACAAGTCCACGTGACCAACACACAGACTGACCAACAGCAAGCTCCAAGGAACAACAAAGCTACGAGCACAGAAACATTAGATTCCTATGGACGGCAATGGGAACAGGAACCCAGAAGATGGCAGTCAAAGTTCAAAGGAAATGCTAATAGAGGAGGAAGAGGTCGAAGTTCGTGGAATAAGCAGAATACCAGGGGCAAACCGTACCATAACAATGGAGGTAATAATGGCCAAGAAGGCAATAATAGAAATTGGAGACCCCAAGAAAGAAGAAGTAACTTCGATGACGAGGTAGAAGAACGATATCATGCTTCTTTGCGATACCTCGAAGAAAGGGGAGATGAGCCCCAGAAACAACAAGTTCGCTGGCAAGAAGTCATGCAGAACAGGACATCGCCAGACAGATATGGAGATGGAGCTAAGAGTTTGGAACTACAGCGCAGCGAACAGGAGAGAAGAAACTCCAAGGGGGCGGGCGCTGAAGAAAAAAAAACGCCAAAATTAGAAGAGTTTGAGACTGATGGATGGAAGTCTATTAACATCATCAATTGGATAGCCAAACCAGAAGAACTAATTGAGGATACAGGAGGACCACAGGTCATGGTCAAGAGAGAATTGCCTATTATAATTGTAAGAGTGGCAGGATTAAAAATCAGAAGTCTGCTAGACACGGGATCAACAGTGAGCCTTATGACACAAGCTCTATATAATGAAATAGCCCGGAGAGAGAACATTTTGAAAATACAGATCCTTAGTGTCAAGATTAAAGGCGTAATTCCAGACCGAACAATGATATGTAAATACCAGGTATTCCTAGATTTACAGATAGGAGGCTCTATTTTCTCACAGAGTTTTCTGTTAGTAAACAAATTGCCTTATAACCTACTTATTGGGGCAGAGTTTATAAGGGAATACAGAGTGGTAATCGACCTAGCACAGGACAGGGTTATGTTCCATGTGAATGAAGAAGCTGAAGGCTTAGAGGTCGCACTCAATGAGATTGAACCAGGATCAAGTGAACAAGTATGGCATACATACAGAGATGTGGCTGAGGAAGGAGTGTTAGCTATTGGGCAGTTAGAAGAGGAGCTTAAAACACTAGCCACAGACTTGGAAAAAGATCTGGAACCCAAATTGGAAGAATATATTTCGGAAAAGCTAGAAGAAGCGAAAATTGGGCTAAAAGAGAAGGAAAATTTAAAGCAGTTATTACTGGAACAGAAGGAAGTCTTTGATTCGAGACCTGGTCGGATAAAGAACTTCACTTATGCTTTTCAAGTCAGTGATTGGACACCATTTAGGCAGAAACCCTACCCTATAGCTGAAAAGCATTATGCTAAAGTGAAAGAGGCAATTCAGGAGATGTTGGAGGCCGGTGTTATTGAGAAGACACCTACGCCTTATGTAAGTCCATTGGTAATTGTACCAAAGACAGACGGATCTGTCAGAGTCTGCCTGGACCTGAGACGCTTAAATTTGCGAGTTATTCCGGAATTTGACCAAGTGCCACCGATTAAAGAGATCCTCAGGAAGTTTAAAGGAAAAACCATATTCACAAATTTGGATATTACATCCAGTTTCCACCATCTTGAATTAGAGAAGAAAACTAGTCTGTTGACAGGATTTATGTTTGATCAACATACATTCACATTTTTAAGGCTACCTTTTGGGTTGAAAACAGCTGGTTCAGCCCTGATAAGAGCGTTAGATCGCAATCTATCAGATGAGGTTAAAGAGAGTACCATCAGATATGTAGACGACATTCTACTCACATCAGAATCCCTGGAGGAGCACATGAGAGACCTGAAGAAGTTGCTAGATGACCTTCGAGAAGCTAACTTTAAGGTTAATATCAAGAAATCGCACTTCTATCAGAGGGAAGTCAAATTCCTTGGGCATGTTATTGATGCAAATGGAGTGAAGCCTAACCCAGATAAATTGGAAGTAATTCGAAATTTCCCTCGACCCACGAAAGTTAAGCACGTCCGACAGTATTTGGGAGTAATTGGATTCTTTTCGAACCACTGCCCAAACTATACTACGACAGTAGCACCCCTGCAGGACCTATTGAAGAAAGGCGGCAGATGGAATTGGACGGAGCAATGTCAGGAAGCATTCGTGAGGTCAAAACAAATGCTTTTGGAATATGTGAAGCTGGGATACCCGGATTATACCCAGAAGTTCATCATACAGACGGATCCATCACTTATTGGGATCGGAGCGATGCTATTCCAGGAAAATGTTGACCAGCCTGAGAAGAAAGTTTTTATCGCCTTTATAAGCAGGAGACTGAAAGCCCATGAGAAAAACTACACGATCACAGAGATAGAGTTGCTCGCAATTTTGTACGCGTTGCAATCTTGGCACAAACTCGTGTATGGCTTCAAAATAGTCCTCAGAACAGACCATAAAGCTTTAACATTTTTGTTAAAGACAGATTTGTCTAGCCAGAGATTGACAAGATGGTCCCTGTATATCCAGCAATTTAATGTGGAAATAGAATACTGTCCAGGGAAAGAGAATGTAATATCGGACGTATTAAGTCGTTACCCTAGAGAAGAGGAAGCGCTAGCGGTCCAGATTGAGAATCGAGATCAGAAGACGTTGGATGACTTAAGGAACCTTACCAACCTACAACGCGAAGACCCATGGTTGAAGATGATGATCGATTACTTTGAGGGACGCTTAGCAAGGGGAACTGCGGTATACAGAGAGGCGGAGGCATTGGCAACAGAATATGTATGGTATAATCAGATATTACACAAGTGGGACGATGTAGATCATACACGTCAAAGGATTGTATTTCCTGCATCTTTGCAGAGAAGATTGGTATGGCTAACCCACAGAGCATTTGGACATCCCGGGATAGATAAAATCTGTGCTCTGTTGAAGGAAGAATTTACTTGGCCAAAATTGAGAGAAACGGTGAGAAATGCTATTAGGACATGTGATCTATGCCAGAGGGTAAAGCCAAATCCCTTTTTAATGAGGCAACGACCTATCCCGTTGTTACCGGAGAAGCCAAGGCAGCTATTGAGTATAGACAACTTTGGACCATTGCCTAGAGCACGTAGAGGCAATAGACACATTTTTGTAGCCATGGATGTATTTACGAAAATGGTGGTGTTGTGCCCCATACAAAAGACAAGTTCAAAACAGGTCTTGAAGCGCCTGAAAGAGAGAGTTATTCCGATTCTTGGGAAGCCGGATAACATTCTCTCGGACCACGGAAGTTGCTTTACAAGTGCAGAATTTCGTCGAGAACTGGAAACTCTAGGAATTAGGCAGATTTTATCTACCATTCGCCATCCTGAGGCAAGTCCAGTTGAAAGAGTAATGAGAGAGATCCAGAAATACATGAAGATCTACTGCTCTGAGGAGAATTGGCGTTGGATAGAATTTCTAGAAGTCATTGAATACTGTATAAATAATACTGTACATGAGGCGACAGGTCAGGTTCCCGTGACTCTACATCTGGATCAAAGACCGGAGAGACCGTGGACTGGTGTTATTCCATTGCCAGTAGACGCACAGCCAGGTAGAGAATTGAGGATCCAACGAACCTTTGAATATCTCAAAGCACAGGCGGAGAGACGTCAGAAAAGAAATCGTGCGAAGAGGTATCATAGACCGCTTCTCGTGGGAGAGAAAGTTTTAATTAAAAAACCCGCCAGTTCAGATCCAGAGGCACGCAAGTATAAAAAGTTCAATTTTGCTTATCACGGCCCGTTCGAGGTGATAAGAGACCTCCAGAACAATGCATACAGGTTAAGGCATCTAGAAAATGGAAACGAGGTCGTTATGAACGTAGCCAACTTAAAAGTTTATTACTCGCCAGAAGAATTCGACGAACAAGAAGAGGTATTAGTAACGCACACCCAACTCAACGTGGAGAGCGACGTCAGCCAAGCAGTCAGACCTGAAAGTTGGAACGGCAAGACGGGACGAGAAGCAGACAGTTTACCCAGTGTAAGCGAAGAGAAGAAAGAATGCCAGTGTCTGCGAGAATTCTATGAAGAAATGGCCAGAGTGGCGAGAGAGGTTGAAGCAATAAACGCGACCCTCCGCATGGAGAATGAACAGCTTAGGAAGAAGGCCGAGTGTGGAAGGGGGAACAGTACTAACCTACTCGCAGCCAGACGAGGTGAAGGACCCCAGATGTAAACACAGACAGTGGTAGACAGTCAGCTGGTTACTTATAGAAAGCCACTTGCAATTGACTTTTATAAGTTTCGCAAGGGGAATATGAACCCGAGGAGGTTATGCTGACTGGAATCGAAAATGGTTCTCAGAGACTGTGATCTCAGTATAAAGGTTCCACCAGGGAACGAACCAGAAATCGGTAGAGGCAGTTTCATGGTAAAAACCCCTCGAAAGAAATGTATATTTAATCACTGGTGTGATTTTGGGGCAATGACATTATTTAATAAAATAATGCAGGGAATAATGAGCAGATTACAGCATTATTAGACTACTTGGTGTAGGCTATACGAGGCTTGAAGCACGGAGAGGACAGAGTTGACATTTTACAAATTAGCCCAGGATTGTGGGAGGGCCCCAGTGGAGCCATGTCCATCTCTGTGACCCCATTCTGTCGTCTGGAGCAGGGTGGTGGCCCGAATAATGACCCAGTTATTCCCCGACGGAGAATAGATTTGAGTAGGGGGCGGAGAGATGCCCAGGAAAATCATTGATTACTCGTGATTGGAGCAACGAATTGAGATGAGAGTTGCCCACAGGTGAATCTTTTGGCAGGAGGCTAATTTTTGAACCTTTTACCTGCGAAATTGAGGCATATTTAACGAAGTGCGGAAGGACTGTAAAACTACCATTGTTCGCGGATAGATTTGAGAATGTTGCCGGGGAATACCCGTAAGATAGCGTCCCACGCTATGGAGAAAGGAATTAATATTAATTAATTGGACGAGCGATTCCTTTGCACGCAGATAGTTTTGTAATCTGTGAAGAGAGAGGAACCCAATGATCATGGTTTGGAGACCAGAATCATGCTGGGAGAGGAGCCAAGATTACGCGGGAAGATTTCGCCCTACTTTCAGTAAGAATCTGATATAAGGGAGTAGACCCTTGGAGGAGCGCTCAGTCTAAGACCAGTCAAACGCAGTCAAGCTCAGTCTACGCGCAGTTCACGTGCAGTTACAGCCAGTTACAGTCGAGCAAGTTGCAGTCTTACGCAGTCTTCACGACGTTAGAAGTTACCCAGTTGTAGCACAATTGCAAGAAGTTGCAGTCAGTATGCAGCAAGTACGAGGGCAGTACGAGACAGTATGTAAGCAGTCTACAGCAGTCTTCAAGTAAGTTACGAGCAGTCTTGAAGTGAATCTTCAGTCAGTTACAGCCAGTTTGAAGCAAGTTCGTCAAGGCAGAACGCATGGCGGTTCTACTCATAATAGACGCCGAACAAAGACTGGTACATGTAAATGAAGCATTTAATATGCTTGTATGAATAATAGTCGTGCTATAGGCATAATCAGCAGTACGAACTATGCCGTGTTCAGTTACGAAGCACCGTATAAGACTAATGGCAGAAATATTGTAAATAATTATTTGTGTAAAGTATTGGACAGTGTGTATCGCAATGTGTAAAGTATTGACTGATCGTATATGTGTAATTACGATGGAATGCGCTAATGAAACTCTACGAAGTGTTTGGTAATGTCATGAGAGTACCAGATGACAACACTCAGGACGGGAGCCAGCATATTTGTGCAACGCAGGACGCTTACCGTAGGAGTAGGAATAAAAACTGTTGGTGAATTCCGAGAGCAGATAAACCAGACTTTCAATCAGGAGTTGATAGGAGCACGGGAGATGCCGTCGGCACCTGCAATTTCGATCTTTGCTAGGGAATTTCAGCATTGAAAAGTGTATAAAGTGACGTGTGTTAAGTGTAACGCATATGTAAAATAGCCTTTAAAGTAGTGATTAGATAAGTGTTTCACATGTTTGGGAGCAATAGCTTCCTGAGAGTTATGCAACGTGCCGTGTTGTTGATGAAAATTATGTGTTATAAAATGTGTGTACTCAAGATGAATATGTCGCGTTAAACCTGCTAATGGCGGGCGACATGGAGAAATATGATTGGTCGGAGCCACCATAGACGCCTATAGAAATGTAAGCACCCCACAAGTTATGATTATGTAGAAATAAGGGCCATTGCATGTTGTGATTCCGTAAAGATGCCAGTAAAAATCAGTTTAGGAGGGAGATCCTCCATGTTTAATCATTATTGTGTTGATTTTTATAGAGTTGAGATGTTAATTTGCATCATTAAGTGGAGTAATTATTCCCACTATGAATTAAGAATGGCAATCAGTTATGTAAATGTGACGAACGCGATTGTTCGGATTTTAAGACGTTTAGCTATGTCGGATTTTTGGTAAAATTTATGTGAGAATAATAATAAAGAATGATTTTGGTCATTTATGTCAGTGAGATTAATGGTAATAATAATAATGAATATTAAAAGTATGAATGAACACATCAGGAAACAAATAAATGTTGTAAGCGAGAGATTTACGCTAATTGCAAGACTTATCAATCTAAGCAGTGAGATGATACAGTAAGATTACATTACAGTAATTAAGGAAAGGAGTTTTATATCAGAATATTGCATATATTCAATAATGATGCCAGTAATGAAAGAGCTTTTAGTGAATTGAATTTGCAGTTTATGTGAGAAGCTTATAGAGTAAATTGATAGATTTCTCTTAATAATATAGGTCGGAGGTCGTAGCATTGAGTAAAGGGGCCAGATGGTCTATTCTACGTATGAAATCTCCTATGTCATGGGCATAAGTGGAGATATAATTTATGCCAGAGTTGTAGTGTGTACCCTAGCTCTGAGGAAGGATATGAAAGTGTTCCGGGTTGGAATCCTGTGATAGAGACGAGGAAAACGAGGACACCTCGAAACTCTATGGTCTCCCGAGAACTTATGGATGAGTTATTTCCGCTCGTGGTAGCGAAACTCATGGCGACAGCTGCAGTGAGCGCCTATATTTTACTTGAGACATCGGTCACCCGTCAGACTAATGCATTACGAACCCCGAACCTTCATGTTGAATGGACCCGTGTGAGGCCAGTAATTATTATATCCTCTGTGTAGGAGTAATTATAAAAGCTCGTTCAATACCTGTTTGCATAATAGTCAATTAAGATCCTTTGGGATATGTGTGTCGGTCAGACAACAGTATTTGTCTTGTAAATCTTTACTGCTTAGAAAGGAAAGCATTCAAACCTTTAAGGAGGGTCGAGGTAATTGGTGGAACACCCATCCCACATTCTATTGTGTGCTGACTCCTCTAGCCGAGGGTCTGCAGGCGGCCACTCGAACCGTCAAGGCAAGTTGAAAGGAAAAGATTTTAGACCCTGGTAAATGACATATAATGAAAGATTGTTATGTTCAGTAATGTAGCCATGTGGTTTAGGAACACATGGATAATTATAGATCATACGGATGGTTCATTATTTTAGCTATCTGACGAATAGTTAGACGATGTATTTGTACTGTCACTGAAACCAAGTTATGAAGTTGGTTACTAGATGCCAATCGCCACGAGAGCAAGGTAATCTAATTGTACCACCCGACACTAGCTATAACGTAACGTTTTATGTAGGAATCACATACAGCATGCAGTGGAACCATATAAATAGAGGAAGTGGAGGGGTAGCTTTCATAATTATGGAGTTGCACGTTGATTGCGGTGCAATGTCCGAATAGGTAATGCACGAAAGCATTTGTTTGGTGAGAAGAGAAAAATCAAAACACGCACGGCACACATAATTGTTAAAACCAAGAGGTTTAAGGAATAATTAATTTGTGATATTAAAGAAGTCACATTGTATGACTGTTATGTTAATGTACAGTTTGTTTTGAAGTCGTAGGTGCATCAGCGCACTAGAATATCTTTATGTAGTTCACATAAGGGTACAGCTTTATGGTTAAATATGACTTTATTATGATTAATTTTTTTAATTTGTGGATTGTGGAAGAAAAATTTTTGTTTGCTTTGTTTTATGGTTTTGGGATTGTTTTTGTGTTTGAAGCCATGATTTTATTTACTAAATTAAAGTTTTAGAATAGAGTTGTGCCTTTTCATTGTAGAGTTGTTACCTTATAGCCTCAAATCCAAAATATGCACTGCTCATTTGGGGAGACGGTACACGCCTGAGACCTGATGCTAGCTGGAGGCAGCTGCATATTTACCATCGAGATTACTCACATGGGTACATGGGATTTGATGTCCTATATTGTGATTTGAGCTATAGGTACGACTAAAGTCGGTCAGATCTAGTGCACACAACTCTATTAAAGTAAGAATTAACGAAGTAGGGAATGACCGCTCCTATCCATAGATAAGTTCCGATACGTACATATAAATTTTGATAGATGTATAAGTACTACTCCTTTGTAATTATCATATAATTATCATGGTCCAAGCAACGTGAGGCGGTATTAATTCATTATGGAACCGCCTGCGTTAGTGCAATATGAGCGATGTGTATTTCATTGCACATGCATGAAATACATGAATGATAACTGCATATAATTTATCATGACGCCCGTCTGTGGGGTCTGTAACATACTCTCTAATTTATCATGGCGAGACCCAAGTGGGGCATTCGACAGTACAACCGAGACCTCGGAGGGTTGCTGCGATGTCTTAACGTGGACCACCTCCCATGACATTACACTAAATTTATCATGGCGAGACCCAAGTGGGGCATTCGACAGTACAACCGAGACCTTGGAGGGTTGCTGCGATGTCTTAACGTGGACCACCTCCCATGACATTACACGAAAATTTATCATGGCGCCCAGGTACGTGGAGCTTATGGGATTTAGGGAAAACCCATAGATTTTTATGGTATTTCATGGGGAAAACCATAGTAATTGTTTTGTTGCCTCAAACTGTGTTTGAGTGATTTTTGAATTCAGTAGGCTTTTTATGTAACGCAGAATCTCTCTATTGAGAAGAGAATTGCCCAAGGGTATGAGCGCTACATACCAGATCCACAATCTACCATAATATTATCAGGTTTTGTACGACTTCACAATATGTGTGCAGTGTTTGATGTTTCTCTTCGAAACGTATCCACATATTTTTCCAGGAAGCCTGCCTGCATATTTAAGTGTGTTATTGTAAAATGTCAGGTACGCAGGAGATCTTGCAAGTTATTGCAGGATTGAAACAGCATTTTGATGCTGCTAACGAGCAGAATAAACTGGAAGCCAAGGCTTTCCAGGAGAGCATAAACACTCGTTTAGATGCAAATCAGGTTGCACTGAGTAATCGGTTAGATGATAACCAGAGTGAGTTAAGTAACAGGTTAGATGCAAATCAGGTTGAAATAAACAACCGTTTAGATGCAAATAAAGTTGAGATGAATAATAACCAGATTGAATTAAACAATAAGTTAGGTCAAATGCAAGAGGTAATTAAGACCGAAGTAACAGATACTGTTGTAAGCATTGTATCGGAAATGCAGGTTAAAACTGATAAACGTTTCGAGCCTATAGAAGCCAAACTTGAGGGTAATTTACAAGCGTGTAAGCATGCTCAGGAGGAAACCAACAGTAGATTAGATGCGTTGTCTAGCGATATTAAGGATATTCAAATCCAAAATGAGGCGAATCTCGAACGCCAAGCGAAACAGTTCGCAGAGTTTACAAAAACGGTAGACCAGAGATTAGAGGAGAACGACTCCAAATGGGACCAGAAATTGAAAAGCTATGCTAGAGCAATTAACGGTGACCTCAAGAAACAGGACCAGAATATATTAGGTCAATGCCAGGAAATAGGCGAAATTAAGGCTATCGCTCATGAAAGTAAGGAGCTGGTCAGCAACGTGAAAAGTCAGATGGGCAAAGTTCATCAAGAACTGGACCAAGTTCAAAGTGACATTGTAATAGTTAACAAAAGGCAAGAGGAGAATAGAGGTGAGATCACCAAGGTCCGGAATGAATTGTCTAAAGTCAATGGACACATTCAAGATGAAATTAAAGGGTTGAGAGAAGAACTCGAAATAAGAGAAGGCCAGAAAACAGAGGCAAGCGACAAGACCCTTGCTCAAATTAAAGAAGATGTAGAGGATGAAATATCCCATATCAAACAAAGTCTGAAAGAAGACAAGGTGAAAATATTTCAAGTAGCCGAGGAAAACCGAGATAGGCTTACAAGAATAGAGAAAGAAGTCATTACTCGCCTAGAAAGAGCAGAGATGCGCCACAATCAAATGGAGACTAGGATAAGAGCACATGAGGAAACGATTCGGAAAGATCCTAAGTCAAGTGAAGGCAGCATGGAGGATATGAGGAAAACAAGGTGGGCAGACTTGGAAACCCAACCTATGAGCAGGAATGCTACAGGCTCAGGGGAAAGTCCTTATATGACGCCAGGTGTACCAATTGCGGCATCGACGCCACATGAAAATGCTATGCACACCCAGGTGATAAACGTCATTAGGGCAAGCGAAGAAAAACCAAGGAAATTTTCAGGTAGCCACTGTAGTATGACACCAAAATATTGGTTAAAGGAAGTGACTGAATATCTAAATGATGCACGAATACCGCAGGAGCGTAGGCTACGTGCTATAGAGAAATTAACAGAGGGGGAGTGCGCATTATGGTTTCGTAGCTTCCGTTACATTTTTGATACTGTTGAGGAGTTTCGTGAGGCATTCATGAAGAGATATTGGGACGCCGCGACTCAACAGAATTTACGGTTGGATTTATATGCAAAGAAATACAGTACCAATAATCCAACAAAGTACGCAGAATTTTTCATATCGCAGATGTGTCGCTTTAAAGAGCTGGATCAAAAACCGAGCGAACTGGAGCTATGTATTGCTATCGCCAAACAGCTTCCATACGAGATCCAAAGGCTACTAATCTCGGCTAATGCGAAAACTGCCATGGAAATGGAGACAGTTCTAAGGCAACTGGACCTCACCACAGCAAATACAATGCGTCAGAGTCGAACCGTGGAACAAGTCCACGTGACCAACACACAGACTGACCAACAGCAAGCTCCAAGGAACAACAAAGCTACGAGCACAGAAACATTAGATTCCTATGGACGGCAATGGGAACAGGAACCCAGAAGATGGCAGTCAAAGTTCAAAGGAAATGCTAATAGAGGAGGAAGAGGTCGAAGTTCGTGGAATAAGCAGAATACCAGGGGCAAACCGTACCATAACAATGGAGGTAATAATGGCCAAGAAGGCAATAATAGAAATTGGAGACCCCAAGAAAGTAGAAGTAACTTCGATGACGAGGTAGAAAAACGATATCATGCTTCTTTGCGATACCTCGAAGAAAGGGGAGATGAGCCCCAGAAACAACAAGTTCGCTGGCAAGAAGTCATGCAGAACAGGACATCGCCAGACAGATATGGAGATGGAGCTAAGAGTTTGGAACTACAGCGCAGCGAACAGGAGAGAAGAAACTCCAAGGGGGCGGGCGCTGAAGAAAAAAAAAACGCCAAAATTAGAAGAGTTTGAGACTGATGGATGGAAGTCTATTAACATCATCAATTGGATAGCCAAACCAGAAGAACTAATTGAGGATACAGGAGGACCACAGGTCATGGTCAAGAGAGAATTGCCTATTATAATTGTAAGAGTGGCAGGATTAAAAATCAGAAGTCTGCTAGACACGGGATCAACAGTGAGCCTTATGACACAAGCTCTATATAATGAAATAGCCCGGAGAGAGAACATTTTGAAAATACCGATCTCTAGTGTCAAGATTAAAGGGGTAATTCCAGACCGAACAATGATATGTAAATACCAGGTATTCCTAGATTTACAGATAGGAGGCTCTATTTTCTCACAGAGTTTTCTGTTAGTAAACAAATTGCCTTATAACCTACTTATTGGGGCAGAGTTTATAAGGGAATACAGAGTGATAATCGACCTAGCACAGGACAGGGTTATGTTCCATGTGAATGAAGAAGCTGAAGGCTTAGAGGTCGCACTCAATGAGATTGAACCAGGATCAAGTGAACAAGTATGGCATACATACAGAGATGTGGCTGAGGAAGGAGTGTTAGCTATTGGGCAGTTAGAAGAGGAGCTTAAAACACTAGCCACAGACTTGGAAAAAGATCTGGAACCCAAATTGGAAGAATATATTTCGGAAAAGCTAGAAGAAGCGAAAATTGGGCTAAAAGAGAAGGAAAATTTAAAGCAGTTATTACTGGAACAGAAGGAAGTCTTTGATTCGAGACCTGGTCGGATAAAGAACTTCACTTATGCTTTTCAAGTCAGTGATTGGACACCATTTAGGCAGAAACCCTACCCTATAGCTGAAAAGCATTATGCTAAAGTGAAAGAGGCAATTCAGGAGATGTTGGAGGCCGGTGTTATTGAGAAGACACCTACGCCTTATGTAAGTCCATTGGTAATTGTACCAAAGACAGACGGATCTGTCAGAGTCTGCCTGGACCTGAGACGCTTAAATTTGCGAGTTATTCCGGAATTTGACCAAGTGCCACCGATTAAAGAGATCCTCAGGAAGTTTAAAGGAAAAACCATATTCACAAATTTGGATATTACATCCAGATTCCACCATCTTGAATTAGAGAAGAAAACTAGTCTGTTGACAGGATTTATGTTTGATCAACGTACATTCACATTTTTAAGGCTACCTTTTGGGTTGAAAACAGCTGGTTCAGCCCTGATAAGAGCGTTAGATCGCAATCTATCAGATGAGGTTAAAGAGAGTACCATCAGATATGTAGACGACATTCTACTCACATCAGAATCCCTGGAGGAGCACATGAGAGACCTGAAGAAGTTGCTAGATGACCTTCGAGAAGCTAACTTTAAGGTTAATATCAAGAAATCGCACTTCTATCAGAGGGAAGTCAAATTCCTAGGGCATGTTTTTGATGCAAATGGAGTGAAGCCTAACCCAGATAAATTGGAAGTAATTTGAAATTTCCCTCGACCCACGAAAGTTAAGCACGTCCGACAGTATTTGGGAGTAATTGGATTCTTTTCGAACCACTGCCCAAACTATACTACGACAGTAGCACCCCTGCAGGACCTATTGAAGAAAGGCGGCAGATGGAATTGGACGGAGCAATGTCAGGAAGCATTCGTGAGGTCAAAACAAATGCTTTTGGAATATGTGAAGCTGGGATACCCGGATTATACCCAGAAGTTCATCATACAGACGGATGCATCACTTATTGGGATCGGAGCGATGCTATTCCAGGAAAATGTTGAGCAGCCTGAGAAGAAAGTTTTTATCGCCTTTATAAGCAGGAGACTGAAAGCCCATGAGAAAAACTACACGATCACAGAGATAGAGTTGCTCGCAATTTTGTACGCGTTGCAATCTTGGCACAAACTCGTGTATGGCTTCAAAATAGTCCTCAGAACAGACCATAAAGCTTTAACATTTTTGTTAAAGACAGATTTGTCTAGCCAGAGATTGACAAGATGGTCCCTGTATATCCAGCAATTTAATGTGGAAATAGAATACTGTCCAGGGAAAGAGAATGTAATACCGGACGTATTAAGTCGTTACCCTAGAGAAGAGGAAGCGCTAGCGGTCCAGATTGAGAATCGAGATCAGAAGACGTTGGATGACTTAAGGAACCTTACCAACCTACAACGTGAAGACCCATGGTTGAAGATGATGATCGATTACTTTGAGGGACGCTTAGCAAGGGGAACTGCGGTATACAGAGAGGCGGAGGCATTGGCAACAGAATATGTATGGTATAATCAGATATTACACAAGTGGGACGATGTAGATCATACACGTCAAAGGATTGTATTTCCTGCATCTTTGCAGAGAAGATTGGTATGGCTAGCCCACAGAGCATTTGGACATCCCGGGATAGATAAAATCTGTGCTCTGTTGAAGGAAGAATTTACTTGGCCAAAATTGAGAGAAACGGTGAGAAATGCTATTAGGACATGTGATCTATGCCAGAGGGTAAAGCCAAATCCCTTTTTAATGAGGCAACGACCTATCCCGTTGTTACCGGAGAAGCCAAGGCAGCTATTGAGTATAGACAACTTTGGACCATTGCCTAGAGCACGTAGAGGCAATAGACACATTTTTGTAGCCATGGATGTATTTACGAAAATGGTGGTGTTGTGCCCCATACAAAAGACAAGTTCAAAACAGGTCTTGAAGCGCCTGAAAGAGAGAGTTATTCCGATTCTTGGGAAGCCGGATAACATTCTCTCGGACCACGGAAGTTGCTTTACAAGTGCAGAATTTCGTCGAGAACTGGAAACTCTAGGAATTAGGCAGATTTTATCTACCATTCGCCATCCTGAGGCAAGTCCAGTTGAAAGAGTAATGAGAGAGATCCAGAAATACATGAAGATCTACTGCTCTGAGGAGAATTGGCGTTGGATAGAATTTCTAGAAGTCATTGAATACTGTATAAATAATACTGTACATGAGGCGACAGGTCAGGTTCCCGTGACTCTACATCTGGATCAAAGACCGGAGAGACCGTGGACTGGTGTTATTCCATTGCCAGTAGACGCACAGCCAGGTAGAGAATTGAGGATCCAACGAACCTTTGAATATCTCAAAGCACAGGCGGAGAGACGTCAGAAAAGAAATCGTGCGAAGAGGTATCATAGACCGCTTCTGTGGGAGAGAAAGTTTTAATTAAAAAACCCGCCAGTTCAGATCCAGAGGCACGCAAGTATAAAAAGTTCAATTTTGCTTATCACGGCCCGTTCGAGGTGATAAGAGACCTCCAGAACAATGCATACAGGTTAAGGCATCTAGAAAATGGAAACGAGGTCGTTATGAACGTAGCCAACTTAAAAGTTTATTACTCGCCAGAAGAATTCGACGAACAAGAAGAGGTATTAGTAACGCACACCCAACTCAACGTGGAGAGCGACGTCAGCCAAGCAGTCAGACCTGAAAGTTGGAACGGCAAGACGGGACGAGAAGCAGACAGTTTACCCAGTGTAAGCGAAGAGAAGAAAGAATGCCAGTGTCTGCGAGAATTCTATGAAGAAATGGTCAGAGTGGCGAGAGAGGTTGAAGCAATAAACGCGACCCTCCGCATGGAGAATGAACAGCTTAGGAAGAAGGCCGAGTGTGGAAGGGGGAACAGTACTAACCTACTCGCAGCCAGACGAGGTGAAGGACCCCAGATGTAAACACAGACAGTGGTAGACAGTCAGCTGGTTACTTATAGAAAGCCACTTGCAATTGACTTTTATAAGTTTCGCAAGGGGAATATGAACCCGAGGAGGTTATGCTGACTGGAATCGAACGTGGTTCTCAGAGACTGTGATCTCAGTATAAAGGTTCCACCAGGGAACGAACCAGAAATCGGTAGAGGCAGTTTCATGGTAAAAACCCCTCGAAAGAAATGTATATTTAATCACTGGTGTGATTTTGGGGCAATGACATTATTTAATAAAATAATGCAGGGAATAATGAGCAGATTACAGCATTATTAGACTACTTGGTGTAGGCTATACGAGGCTTGAAGCACGGAGAGGACAGAGTTGACATTTTACAAATTAGCCCAGGATTGTGGGAGGGCCCCAGTGGAGCCATGTCCATCTCTGTGACCCCATTCTGTCGTCTGGAGCAGGGTGGTGGCCTGAATAATGACCCAGTTATTCCCCGACGGAGAATAGATTTGAGTAGGGGGCGGAGAGATGCCCAGGAAAATCATTGATTACTCGTGATTGGAGCAACGAATTGAGATGAGAGTTGCCCACAGGTGAATCTTTTGGCAGGAGGCTAATTTTTGAACCTTTCACCTGCGAAATTGAGGCATATTTAACGAAGTGCGGAAGGACTGTAAAACTACCATTGTTCGCGGATAGATTTGAGAATGTTGCCGGGGAATACCCGTAAGATAGCGTCCCACGCTATGGAGAAAGGAATTAATATTAATTAATTGGACGAGCGATTCCTTTGCACGCAGATAGTTTTGGAATCTGTGAAGAGAGAGGAACCCAATGATCATGGTTTGGAGACCAGAATCATGCTGGGAGAGGAGCCAAGATTACGCGGGAAGATTTCGCCCTACTTTCAGTAAGAATCTGATATAAGGGAGTAGACCCTTGGAGGAGCGCTCAGTCTAAGACCAGTCAAACGCAGTCAAGCTCAGTCTACGCGCAGTTCACGTGCAGTTACAGCCAGTTACAGTCGAGCAAGTTGCAGTCTTACGCAGTCTTCACGACTTTAGAAGTTACCCAGTTGTAGCACAATTGCAAGAAGTTGCAGTCAGTATGCAGCAAGTACGAGGGCAGTACGAGACAGTATGTAAGCAGTCTACAGCAGTCTTCAAGTAAGTTACGAGCAGTCTTCAAGTGAATCTTCAGTCGGTTACAGCCAGTTTGAAGCAAGTTCGTCAAGGCAGAACGCATGGCGGTTCTACTCATAATAGACGCCGAACAAAGACTGGTACATGTAAATGAAGCATTTAATAAGCTTGTATGAATAATAGTCGTGCTATAGGCATAATCAGCAGTACGAACTATGCCGTGTTCAGTTACGAAGCACCGTATAAGACTAATGGCAGAAATATTGTAAATAATTATTTGTGTAAAGTATTGGACAGTGTGTAGCGCAATGTGTAAAGTATTGACTGATCGTATATGTGTAATTACGATGGAATGCGCTAATGAAACTCTACGAAGTGTTTGGTAATGTCATGAGAGTACCAGATGACAACACTCAGGACGGGAGCCAGCATATTTGTGCAACGCAGGACGCTTACCGTAGGAGTAGGAATAAAAACTGTTGGTGAATTCCGAGAGCAGATAAACCAGACTTTCAATCAGGAGTTGATAGGAGCACGGGAGATGCCGTCGGCACCTGCAATTTCGATCTTTGCTAGGGAATTTCAGCATTGAAAAGTGTATAAAGTGACGTGTGTTAAGTGTAACGCATATGTAAAATAGCCTTTAAAGTAGTGATTAGATAAGTGTTTCACATGTTTGGGAGCAATAGCTTCCTGAGAGTTATGCAACGTGCCGTGTTGTTGATGAAAATTATGTGTTATAAAATGTGTGTACTCAAGATGAATATGTCGCGTTAAACCTGCTAATGGCGGGCGACATGGAGAAATATGATTGGTCGGAGCCACCATAGACGCCTATAGAAATGTAAGTACCCCACAAGTTATGATTATGTAGAAATATGGGCCATTGCATGTTGTGATTCCGTAAAGATGCCAGTAAAAATCAGTTTAGGAGGGAGATCCTCCATGTTTAATCATTATTGTGTTGATTTTTATAGAGTTGAGATGTTAATTTGCATCATTAAGTGGAGTAATTATTCCCACTATGAATTAAGAATGGCAATCAGTTATGTAAATGTGACGAACGCGATTGTTCGGATTTTAAGACGTTTAGCTATGTCGGATTTTTGGTAAAATTTCTGTGAGAATAATAATAAAGAATGATTTTGGTCATTTATGTCAGTGAGATTAATGGTAATAATAATAATGAATATTAAAAGTATGAATGAACACATCAGGAAACAAATAAATGTTGTAAGCGAGAGATTTACGCTAATTGCAAGACTTATCAATCTAAGCAGTGAGATGATACAGTAAGATTACATTACAGTAATTAAGGAAAGGAGTTTTATATCAGAATATTGCATATATTCAATAATGATGCCAGTAATGAAAGAGCTTTTAGTGAATTGAATTTGCAGCTTATGTGAGAAGCTTATAGAGAAAATTGATAGATTTCTCTTAATAATATAGGTCGGAGGTCGTAGCATTGAGTAAAGGGGCCAGATGGTCTATTCTACGTATGAAATCTCCTATGTCATGGGCATAAGTGGAGATATAATTTATGCCAGAGTTGTAGTGTGTACCCTAGCTCTGAGGAAGGATATGAAAGTGTTCCGGGTTGGAATCCTGTGATAGAGACGAGGAAAACGAGGACACCTCGAAACTCTATGGTCTCCCGAGAACTTATGGATGAGTTATTTCCGCTCGTGGTAGCGAAACTCATGGCGACAGCTGCAGTGAGCGCCTATATTTTACTTGAGATATCGGTCACCCGTCAGACTAATGCATTACGAACCCCGAACCTTCATGTTGAATGGACCCGTGTGAGGCCAGTAATTATTATATCCTCTGTGTAGGAGTAATTATAAAAGCTCGTTCAATACCTGTTTGCATAATAGTCAATTAAGATCCTTTGGGATATGTGTGTCGGTCAGACAACAGTATTTGTCTTGTAAATCTTTACTGCTTAGAAAGGAAAGCATTCAAACCTTTAAGGAGGGTCGAGGTAATTGGTGGAACACCCATCCCACATTCTATTGTGTGCTGACTCCTCTAGCCGAGGGTCTGCAGGCGGCCACTCGAACCGTCAAGGCAAGTTGAAAGGAAAAGATTTTAGACCCTGGTAAATGACATATAATGAAAGATTGTTATGTTCAGTAATGTAGCCATGTGGTTTAGGAACACATGGATAATTATAGATCATCCTGATGGTTCATTATTTTAGCTATCTGACGAATAGTTAGACGATGTATTTGTACTGTCACTGAAACCAAGTTATGAAGTTGGTTACTAGATGCCAATCGCCACGAGAGCAAGGTAATCTAATTGTACCACCCGACACTAGCTATAACGTAACGTTTTATGTAGGAATCACATACAGCATGCAGTGGAACCATATAAATAGAGGAAGTGGAGGGGTAGCTTACATAATTATGGAGTTGCACGTTGATTCCGGTGCAATGTCCGAATAGGTAATGCATGAAAGCATTTGTTTGGTGAGAAGAGAAAAATCAAAACACGCACGGCACACATAATTGTTAAAACCAAGAGGTTTAAGGAATAATTAATTTGTGATATTAAAGAAGTCACATTGTATGACTGTTATGTTAATGTACAGTTTGTTTTGAAGTCGTAGGTGCATCAGCGCACTAGAATATCTTTATGTAGTTCACATAAGGGTACAGCTTTATGGTTAAATATGACTTTATTATGATTTATTTTTGTTTATTTGTGGATTGTGGAAGAAAAATTTTTGTTTGCTTTGTTTTATGGTTTTGGGATTGTTTTTGTGTTTGAAGCCATGATTTTATTTATTAAATTAAAGTTTTAGAATAGAGTTGTGCCTTATCATTGTAGAGTTGTTACCTTATAGCCTCAAATCCAAAATATGCACTGCTCATTTGGGGAGACGGTACACGCCTGAGACCTGATGCTAGCTGGAGGCAGCTGCATATTTACCATCGAGATTACTCACATAGGTACATGTACGCATAGCACATACGAAATTTGGTTGAATTCTAATTGATAGTGTAGAAGTTATATGCATTTAAAAATTGGAGTTATCAGCAGGCTTAGAATTATTTTAGCAACACTGCCATATGTGGCCTCCTGGAAATTAAACTAAAATATTATTATCGATACATGTGCCAATTCTGAAAATGCTCCCATTCATACCTTCCAAGATACCCAACATGGAACTCAAATTTCATTTGCGATTTTCTAGCAGTTGGTAGCACTGACATTATTTTCAAATACGGCATTGAGACATTCTGGTATAGGTCACTACTCCTACCAAATTTTGTTTCGATTGCTGCAGCCGTTTAGGAGTTGATAGGGGTGACACACAGCTCGACAGACAGACAGACACACATTTGCCCGTATCGATCTCATACGTCTACTTTTTCCTCATTTTTGCAAAATGTTAAAAGTAAGCTAAAAATCTATAGCACACTATAACGCACAGGTCTAACACTGCAGCAGTTGTCCTCACGGTTCCGTCCATTAAAACAATATTCAATTAATGTATAATACACCCCGTTGTATTTTAACATGCTGCTACAACTAGCATTTAATTATACTCCTTGATAAAGGTAGAGAGTTGTTAATTAGTTATTGTTGTTTTAAGGGGCGGAACTACGAGGTCATCTGCCCCTCATAAAGGGTTGTAACTATACCTATACATTTAGGAGAAAGTAGGCTATATGTACATTAGTTAGTTCTTGTTGTTTTAAGGGGAGGAACTACGAGGTCATCTGCCCCTTATATGTAAATTACGTTACTGAACATCTTGTTTAAAATACACAGGCGTGAAAATTATTAGAATAATTTCAATTAACAAAATATTTTTGTTTTATCTCCTAATTAGATGTAGTATTTCACTTTCATTATGAGTTTAAATGTTAGTGCATTTCAGTTTCATGTTCTAAGAATGATTTTAAGTATTTATTACCTAATTCAAGAGTAATTTTAGAACAATTGGGACATTTCTTGGACATTGTGTCATGTTACCTAAAGTGTATGTTTGAACAATTGATTTCAGAAGTGAGGTTTTATCATTGTTGTAATGCGTAGTGTTGCTAAGTGTATTGTTACATGTTACCATAGTTTCCTAAGTGATTTCTCTGCCTAATTTATTATGAGTTAGTGAATTGTATTAGTCTCCAGCTATTTTGTTGTTAATTGTGTGTGTGTGGGTGTGATATTGACAATGGACAAGAAAAGTGACATTTCTCCTAGGAAAGTGGCTTCGGGCAAGTGTCTTCTGGATGAAAAACGTTACACGGAAGTATAAATAGCAGTTAGGTTACAAATTTCACAAGGAGGCGTGATTTTAGCCTACTTTCGTGGGCGGCGTGCAGAGAGACCAGCAGATATCAGTTTTCGACGGACTGTCGAATCACAGACATTTACACCGTAGTTCTCCAAACTCTTTTGAAATCCCCTCTAGTAGCTCTTCTATTTATTTTTGCCATTTGAACTAATTTCCTTTCAATCCTAGGGCAGAATTTATTTTTCCTCCCACATTTCCCTACCCGAGAGCTTGCATACTCGGAACTAGAATTCAAGGGCTTTTTCATTCTACATACAGATGCTTGTAACCTATCTTCTATTTCTACTTGCGTGTAACGCTTTTCATTCAGAGGACTCTTGACACTTCCTATAAGAAAGGTCACTTCTCTTGCCCATTGTCAATATCACACCCACACACACACAATTAACAAAAAAAAATAGCTGGAGTAATAAAATCAACAAAATCATAATAAATTAGGCAGAGAAATCACTTAGGAAACTATGGTAACATGTAACAATACACTTAACAACACAAGGGCTATACAACAATGATAAAACATCACTTCTGAAATCAATTGTTCAAACTTAAACTTTAGGTAACATGACACAATGTCCAAGAAATGTCCCAATAGTTCTGAAATTACTCTTGAATAAGGTAGTAAATACTTCAAATCGTTCTTAGAACATGAAACTGAAATGCACTAACAATTAAACTCGTAATGAATGTGAAATAGTACACCTAATTAGGAGATAAAACAAAAATATTGTGTTGATTGAAATTATTCTAATAATTTTCACACCTCTGTAATTTCAAAATGTCTATTGTCTAATAGAGAGAGAGAGAGAGAGAGAGAGAGAGAGAGAGGATACAAACATCTAAATTAGTGGGGAAGTATAATTAATATAGACTTAGGAAGGAACAATCAGGAACACAAATAATTTGATGCAGGAATGATATTTGGAAAATGTTGATGATTTTATGCATTCACGAGCTCCTTAAACGCCATTTACATACCCTATTAAAATTGTGACTTAGCCCCTTATTTCCGTGTGTCGATATACAGTAAATTTGTTCCCTGCTCAGTTCATGATATTTGTTGGATGGTAACAGACCCACATCTCACAAATTGTATAGACACGAGACTTCAAGCTGAAGTTCATTTCGAGTGACTCATGCTCTTGAATCAGTAGTCTATGAATAATTAACGCTGTTTTCCTATACCGTAGTGCTAGGAAGGTGATCGTGCTACAGCATAACCTAGTTACAGCGTCCAAGCAATCGATTGGAGATGAATTCTTGATTAGTTCAGCTGCTGCTCACACAAGATCTATGGGTAGAAGCCACCCCCTACCGCTACCAACACAAGGTAGATCACTCCTTTCCGATAAATCTGAGATGAACTTTATTCACTCTAACCCACATTTCATTGCACACACACATACATACTTGCATACATATATACATACATACATACATAATATTACATTGCATTGCGTACATATAAGAGTTGTTCTAATGCAATTTAGACTGATGTCTAGAAATAACACAATTTGTATTGGGGACGTGGTCTCGGGTACGTATTTAGACTCCATATCCGGAGTTCCTGGATTCGATTCCCAACTCTACTGTCCTACAAGTAGTTTCCGTGGTTTTCCATTTCTACGCCAGGTAAATGCCTGGATGGTTCATAACTAATGGCTATGGTCGCCTCCTCCCAAATCATAGGCTCAGATTTTAGCCTTTAAAGATACGACTGCCGCTGAACTTGGCTGTGCCAGTATTTTGTTGATCATAACAGCAGGATATTTGCGGGACGATGAGGGTGCAGCCTGCACTGAACTCAAGTAGCATTGTGCACGCTACTTGTGTTAGACAGAAGTTATAGGAATGGAAACAAGTAGTTCCGTGAAGAACTAAATAGCCTATTTTCACATATCCTACAATAATTGCCTCTATCAACATACAAATTATCAGTTTGATTGCTGTAATAGATTCGTAGATATTGAGAACCGTGTAAATATTTTGGATGGTCACCATGTTGGATTTTATAGGCCTACTAGCTGAAGAACTCGTGCTTCGCTACGCGTCATAAATAAATTAAAATATGAAGGTGACAGTTAAAACAGGGGATAGGCGAAGTGCTGCGCAGAGGGAGATTAAGGATGGAACATTTTGTCCAACTACACCGCTCGGCGTCGACCGTGTTTAATAGCACAAATTTAGGTATAACTCGCTAACGGTTGAAGATACCTTTCGGATAGAAAATGTAATTTTTAACCTCGTATATACCATCAACAGTTTGCTATTTCTTAGCGTTCTCTTTGTATTTGAAATGGAAATATGAAAGTTTTAAACCAAAGGGTGTATTGAAGTCACTAAAAAGGTCGCCATCTTTAAATAGTACAAAATATTGAAATCAAAAGTAACCTATATGTTAACCAGGTAAATCAGCTACTTCCATGTAAAATTCATGTAAATCGGACCAGTGGTACTTGCGTGATTGAGTAATACATAGACGCAAATCATCTCATTTTTAGCCTCGCTTCGCTCGCGTCATAGTCGTGTCATATTGTTATTCAATGAAATGCAGGTTTAACCCCATTAACACCCCTTTAGAACCTGAATATCCAAAAGTCCCTCCTTGGTAGACGTTTTCGACACACAACAAACATTTCCCCAAAATATCATTCTTCTAACTTTAATCGTTTGGGTTGGTCGATGAGAGTGAACATCCAAAAATCCTTCCTTAGGGGACGTTTTTCTTCCAGAATTTCACCCCTCCCCATAGGCCCCTTAAATTGTATTTACGAAAAAACGCTCGAACACATATTTATTTTATTTATTTATTTATTTATTTATTTATTTATTTATTTATTTATTTATTTATTTATTTATTTATTTATTTATTTATTTATTTATTTATTTATTTATTTATTTATTTATTTATTTATTTATTTATTTATTTATTTTTAAGCTGATTGATTTCCTCCGAGTTTCAAACTCCTCGCCTATGTCGTTTAAGAGATACACGCTCCGTTAAGAATCTTTCAACCCCAACTTTTCATCCCTTTCACCTCATAATATACACTACATCGAAAAACCATTAGACATTTGTCAGCTTATTTTTAATGATTAGTATATATGCCAAGTATCACATCCCCAAATGAAACCACTCGTGAGAAATTGTTATTCAATGAAATGCACGTTTACCCCCTTAACACCTATTTAGAACCTGAATATTCAAAACTCTCTCCTTAGTGGACGTTTTCGACATACAACGAACATATCCCCAAAATTTCATGTTTCTCACTTCAATAATTTTTGCTTGGCGATGATGAGTGTGTGAGTGAGTGAGTCAGGACATTTTCTTTCATTTATTTTTGATAATTTCACCCCTCCCCATGAACCCCTTAAATTGGATTTATGAAACAAAAGGTCGAACACCTATTTACTTATTTAAAGCTGTTTTCGCCCTGAGTTTGATGAGCGAGTAAGTGAGTCAATCAGTTAGGACACATTCTTTCCTGTTTTTCCCCCCAGATTTTCACCCCTCTCCAAGGGCCCCTTAAATTGGATTTATGAAAAAACGGTTTAACACTTATTTACTTGTATTTTAAGCTGTTTTTCCCGCCGAATTTCAAACTTCTCGCCTATGTCGTTTAAGAGATACACGCTCCGATTAGAATCCCTCAACCCCCAATTTTCCCCCCTTTCACCTCATAATATACACCACATCGATAAACCCTTATATATATGTCTGATTATTTTTAATGATTAGTTTATATACCGAATATCACATCCCCAAAGAAACAACTCATGAAATATCATTATTCAATAAAATGCACGTTTACCCCCTTAACATCTCTTTACAACCCGAATAAACAAAAATCATTCCTTAGTTGACGTTTTCGATATACAGCGAACATATTCCCAAAATTTCATTTTTCCAACTTAAATAGTTTTTGTTGGGCGTGATGAGTGAGTGAGTCAGACAGGGCATTTTCTTTCAATTATTTTTACCAGAATTTCACCCCTCCCCATGGGCCCCTTAAATTGGATTGATGAAAAAACGCTTGAACACCTATTAACTTATTTTTAAAGCTGTCTTTTTCCCCTGAGTTTGGTGAGTGAGTGAGTTAGTCAGTTAGGACACTTTCTCTCCTTTTTCCCCCCAGAATTTCACCCCACTCCATTGGCCCCTTAAATTAATTTATGAAAAAACGGTCGAACACCGATTTACTTATCTTTTTAGCTGATGTTTTCTCGCTGCGTTTCAAATTTCTCGCCTATGTCGTTTAAGAGATAGGCCTACACGCTCCGTTAGGAATCCTTCAATCCCCACTTTTCACCCCTTTCACCTCATAATAATACACCACATCGAAAAACCCTTAGACACATGTCTGCTTATTTTTAATGATTAGTTTATATGCCGAGTATCACATCCACAAATGAAACCACTCGTGAGATATTGTTATTCAATGAAATTCATGTTTAACCCCCTTATGACCCCTTTAGAGCCTGAATATCCAAAAATCCTCCCTTAGTGTACGGTTTTGACATACAACGAACATATCCCCAAAATGCCATGTTTCCAACTTCAATATTTTTGGCTGGGCGATGATGAGTGAGTGAATGAGTCAGGACATTTTCTTTCATTTTTTTTCCTTCAGAATTTCACCCCTCCCGATGAACCCCTTCAATCTGATTGATAAAAAACTGTCGAACAGCTATTTACTTACTTTAAAGCATTTTTTCTCCCAGAGTTTGATGAGTGAGTCAGTCAGTCAATCAGTTAGGACATTTTCTTTCCAGTCCCCCCCCCCCCCCACAGAATTTCACCCCTCCCCATGGGCCTCTTAAATTGGATTTATGAAAAAACGGTCAAACACATATTTACTTATTTTTATGCTGATTTTTTTCCGCTGATTTTCAAACTCCTCGCCTATGTCGTTTAAGACATACACGCTCCGTTAGGAATCTTTCAATCCCTACTTTTCACCCCGTTCACCTCATAATATACACCACATCGAAAAACCCTCAGACGCGTGTCTTATTTTTAATGATGAGTTAATATGCCGTGTATCACATCCCCCAATGAAACCAATCGGGAGATATTGTTATTCAATGAAATGCAGGTTTAACCCCACTAAGACCCCTTTAGAACCTGAATATCCGAAAATCCTCCCTTAGTAGACTGTTTTGAAATACAATGAACATATCCCCAAACGGTCATGTTTCTAACTTCAATATTTTTGGCTGGGCGATGATGAGGGAGTGAGTGAGTGAGTGAGTGAGTCAGGACATTTTCGTTCAATTTTCTTTTTTCAGAATTTCACCCCTCCCCATGAACCCCTTAAATTTGATTTATGAAAAAAACTGTCGAACAGCTATTTACTTACTTTAAAGCAGTTTTCCCCCTAAGTTTGATGAGTGAGTCAGTCAGTCAATCAGTTAGGACACTTTCTTTCCTGTTTCTCCCCCCCCCCCCTCCAGAATTTCACCCCTCCCCATGGGCCCCTTAAATTGGATTTATGATAAAACGGCCAAACACATATTTACTTATGTTTATGCTGATTTTTTCCCGCTGAGTTTCAAACTCCTCGCCTATGTCGTTTAAGAGATACACGCTCCGTTAGGAATCTCTCAATCCCCACTTTTCACCCCTTTCACCTCATAATATACACCACATCGAAAAACCCTCCGACTCGGGTCTTCTTATTTTTAATGATGAGTTTATGTGCCAAGTATCACATCCCCCAATGAAACCAATCGGGAGATATTGCTGTTCAATGAAATGCAGGTCTACCCCCTTAACACCCCTTTAGAACCAGAATATCCAAAAATCCTCTCTTAGTGGGCATTTGCGGCCCTTGGGGAAGCTGCATACCAAATTTCATTCCAATCCGTTTGATGGTTTCTGAAATTTCGTGATGAATGAATGAGTGAGTGAGTGGTATTTGACAAATATATAGTAGAAGATAGTGTCAAGTCTTTGTTATGCTAAACTCGGTTGACAGTGCTGTGTGGGTAGTTGAGTAACTAACGGGATTTCAAGTAAAGATCCTCATTTTCTATACCGGTAGTGCAGAGCGCAAATGGCATCCAGTCGGCCGTGTCTCGACTTGAGCTATGTTGCCATGGAAACTATCCGCCTTGCCATACCTACATGAGTATATTTTATGATTTGATTAGCATGTGCTGGAGTGCAAAAGGGTCGAAATCAGAAGAATGAGAAAGACTATCGAAAATTCATGTAGCCAGCGGTTCCTTCTGGGTCCTAAGCTATGTGTATGCAAAATTCGGTTGAGATTGGTGGAACGGTGTAGATTTGTATACGGAACAGACCCACCCACATACCCACATACATACATACAGACTTTCACTTTTATATATAAGATTATAGCCCTTAGATTTATGTACTATTACATGAAGGTTATTGTGTAGGCCCTAGGTGTTTTATTCAAACTTCAATCCCATGATTAGGACACAAGACATAAAACCGGGATGTTAAAATTTCGCTCAGCCGCCATCTTGTGGTTATGAAAATAATTCAAATGAATTAGATGCCAGTCGATTAAAAGGTGTATAAGCATATACCGTATCAAGTTTCACTGTGCTCGGATGGTTAAACGCGAGAAACGTCCATTTGAATATTTAAGTTTCGCGTAGCCGCCATGTTGGATTTGTGCTCGCCAGGTTACTGAACGTCCGATAGGTGAACTTATTCGTATAGCCTCTATACACTTAAACAATTTCAGTTTGATTGCTGTAGTACATTAATAGATATTGAGAACCGTCTAAATATTTCGGATGGTCGCCATGTTAGATTTTAATATATATTGGCCATAGAGTTAAGTACTATTAGATGATGATTATTGTGTACGTTCATTATGCAAATGTTGATTTCGATCACATGAATAGAACACAAGAAATGAAAACTTAATTTTTGAAATTCGCACAGCCGCCATCATGAGGTTACGTTAACAATTGAACTAAATTAGATACCAGTGCATTACAATGTGCATAAACATTTGCTGTACGAAGTTTCATTGCGTTTGGATCATTCAATCGCGAGAAAAGTCTATTTAAAACTTTAATTTTCGCTTGGCCGGCATGTTCGTTTTGAAGATAACCGGTTTTTAGAAATCTCATAAATGAACTTCCAGTAGTGCCCTTTACCTTCATACAAAATTTGATGGTGATACCGGTAATTGTTTCAGAGATATAGAATGCCGGTGAAAATTTTCGCACAGCCGCCATCTTTAGGTTATATAACCAATTGAACGAAGTTAGATGTAGATGCATTACTCTGTGTATAAACATATACTGTACCAAGTTTCATTGCGTTTGGTTGGTTAAATCGCGAGAAACGTCTATTTAAATTCGCAAATTCGCTTGGCCGCCATGTTGGTTTTGTAGTTACCAGGTTTTCAAAAGTCACATAGGTGAACTTCTAGTAGTTCTCTTTATCACCGTACAAAATTCCATGGTAATATCGGTAATAGTTTCGGAGATATTGAATGCTGGTGAAATAGTTCACACAGCGCCATGTTGGATTGGTGAGATGTTACAAAATTTGAAGGGCACGGACGGGGTCGCCCGGAACAGTGCTATGAACTTACCGATTTTCATTGAAATTGCTCCAGCCGTTTAGAATTTATTAGGGGGGGACACACAAAAATCCTCACACACACACATAGACAGACACACACACACGCACACACACACTCAGACACACGGACAAAAGGTGATCTCATAAGCCTATTTTTTCATAAATGAAAATAGGCTAATAAAAATAATGAACAAAATAAGAATGGTGCGTTTCTATTTGTTTCGCAACAGCACAGCTAAGCTTAGTACGAGCTCATGTCACCACGGAGAATAAAACGATGACTGAGGCTACTGGAGCTGAGTTATATCCTACCCACGCCACTATACCTATCAACCAAACAGGCTGACAGCATGCCACAATAAACAAGTAATATGTTGTTGTTGTTGATTCATTAGGAACTTTGTGACAATTTAGATCAGCCTAGTGTACTTGTGTGTGTGTGTATAATTTGTTTGATAGCCTGTGTCACTGTGATGGCTATACTAGTGTGTGTACATGTAGTCGAGGTTTGATTTACGTACGAAGCGGCCGTGGCCAAGTTAGGAATCATCCCAGCATTTGCCTGAAGTAGAATTGGGAAAACCACGGAAAACCACTCCCAGGATGGCTGAGGTAGGAATCAAACCTCTACTCAATTATGCCTCACGAAGCAGAGTTTACCCCGTTTCAACCCTCGGGCCTCCGCGTTGACAGCCAAGAATGCTGGCCACTACGCAAGGAGGCAGACGCACAAATATATCCTTTGTTCATTACACTCAATATACCGTATATAATTTGTTAGTTACCCGTTGAATGTTATGGAAGTTAGACGCAGTTAAACATTGAACCCATCAACACCCGTAGAATTTTAAATATTGTTAACTCAGAACCAGGAGGCATGGAAAGATGCATCAAACCAGTCTTAACAAGTAGTTCCGTGAAGAACTATACAGCCAATTTTCATATTTCCTACTTATGTTAATTGCCTCTATCAACATTAAAAAAATCAGTTTTATTGCTGTAATAGATTCGTAGATATTGAGAACCATCTAAATATTTCGGATGGTTGCCATGTTGGATTTTTATATATGTAGGTCTTAAGAGTTATGTAGACTACTATTACATGAAGATTATCGTGTAGTATTCAAACTTCAATCGTATGATTGTTATGAAAACAATTGAAATAAATTAGGCGTCAGTGGATTAAAATTTGTATAAGCATTTACCGTACCAAGTTTCATTGCACTTGGATGGTTAAATTGCGAGAAACGTCAATTTAAATATTTATATTTCGCGTCACCGCCATGTTGGATTTGTGCCCACCAGGTTACTGAAAGTCCCATAGGTGAATTTATGTTTATAGCCTTTATAAACTTTAACAATCAGTTTGTTTGCTATAATAGACTCGGAGATTTTGAAAACCGTCTAGATATTTCGGATAGTCGCCGTGTTGGATTGTTATATGTCTAGGCCATAGAGTTATGTACCATTAAATTTTAATTATTGCGTAGGTTTATTATTCAAACTTTCACTTTGATCGCATGATTACGACACAAGAAAATTTCAACTTCGCTTGACCACCATGTTTGTTTTGTAGTTAACAGGATTTTGAAAGTATCATATGTGACCATTTAGTAGTGTCCTTTATGATTATACAAAAGTTCAGGATGATGACGGTAATAGTTTCGGTGATATAGAATGCCGGTGAAATATTTCACACAGCCACCATGTTGGATTGGTGAGGCGTAATAAAATTTGAAGTGTACGGTTGGGGTTGGCAAAAATGTTGCTATAACCTTACAGAGTTTCAGTAAAATCACTCCTGCAGTTTTGAAGTTATTAGAGGGGGACACACACACACACACACGGACAGAAGGTGATCCCATAAGCCAATTTTCATAAGGGAAAATAGGCTAAAAATGCCTTCAATTACCGGACTAACATGAGTTCCTAATTTCAATAATTTGTATGAATGGTATCGAATTTTGTCCTCGTAACCTCCCAATTATTTAAATCCTGGATGAATGTTAATACATCCATTTGTCTGTTGGTCGGAATGAGAACAGTCCCGAATATTTATAAACGTGTATTGTCTTTCTCAGTAACATAAAATACTGGTGTTCCATTTATAGCAGCTGAGTGTCATGTTTTCTGCGCACGATATAATTAATGTGTATTTTAAAATGGCGAATGTTTTGATAAACCATGCAGCACAATGGACGTAGCCTATTTGTCGTTACTGCAACATTTTGTTATGATATCGCACTCCTTGTCCACTGCCACACTGCACGGGATAACACAAACTACACGGACCAACGCTTCCAAATTTTATTTCATATCAATTGAACAATACATAAATCTAAAACAATGGAAATCATTACATCATTTAACACATTTGATATAAATAAATTGACATTGGGACAATAGCCAACTATACAGGGTGTCTTTTATGTACCTTTGGAGAATGATAGGTCGTGTAGGGGACGGGTATAGAAGTAGTTTGAGATAGGGAACTTGGGGTCGGAGCGGCCTCCTGAACCCCTAAAATAAGGGTTGATTCAGGCCCTCCACCCTGTAAGTTAGGCAACCGACCCAAGCCTCTACTACCTTTCTCAATCCTTTAACTCCTGGCAAGATTCATTTCACCATGTGGCGCTGGCAGGGACTACCGGCCTTTCGCACCGCAACGCTATCCATTATGTCAGCGCCACATGGTGAGATGGATCTTGCCAAGAGTTAAAGGATAGAAAAGGTAATTGAGGTTTGGGTCGGTTGCCTAACTTACAGGGTGGAGGACCTGAATCAATCCTTATTTTAGGGGTTAAAGAGGCCGCGCCGACCCCAAGTTCCCTATCTCAAATTACTTCTATACCCGTCCCCTACACGACCTATCATTCTCCAAAGGTACATAAAAGACACCCTGTATACGATAAAATGCACCCTCTGTCTGAAAAGTTCGGTGAATGGGCTATATTACGAATGGATTGTTGGCTTACCTGAAACAGCCGTTAGTCTCCTTCGAAGTAATCCCCGCGGATGGTTATGCACTTCCTAGAACTGCTGTACAAGTGCTGGCATAATATTCCTGAGGGATAGCCTTCAGGTGGATCGTCACATTACGTTGGATGTCCGAAATGTCCGAAAACCTCTGGCCTTTCGGGGCTTTTTGGTGACCCAGGACTCCGATACTCCATACGTCGAAGTTTGCTTTCGAGGTCGTACCTCAGGCACCAGGTCTCGTCACCCATGACGATGGTTTTCAGGACCATTCCACGGAACATTCACCCTTCTCACTGCCACCCGTCGAACAGGTGTGCACGTTAGGTTGCATTAATTCACCCTTCTCACTGCCGCCCGTCTATCAGGTGTGCAAGGCAGGTTGCATAAATTGCTTTCAATTTAGAGTTTTGACGATTCAAACTGAAGGCTCTTCCTAAAGAAGACTATTCCAGGAGTTTCCAGGACTTGTTCTGTCGTTCTCAGAAGTGCATAACCATCCACGGGGATTACTTCGAAGGACAGTAACGGCTGTTTCAGGTACGCCAACAATCCGTTCGTAATATAGACCTCTTCACCGAACTTGTCAGACAGAGGGTGTATTTCGTATCAGGCATTCAAATAACTGGCAGTTGTAATAGAGCGGGACCTATGTTCACAAGGCGTTGTGTCTGATTTATTGGTTTAAGTATATACCGAAATTCTTACGTGTCAAAAGGAAATTTTCTAATTTAGTCGATGACGTCACGGATGGCGTATGGATATTGATGTTATTTAGATCGTAGACTTTCGCGGCCGGTGTCTAGTTTATCATCTAGGCTTACAGGATTGAGCCGCGTCGCATATCGGTTATTATTTCCCGACGTTTCGGCTGACATTGCAGCAGCCTTAATCATGGGTAGGTGTGAGTTGGTGTCCGTACTCAAATTAACGGTTATTGCCAGTCAGATGTGCTTGCTTGCCCTGCATTGACGTCACGCTGCTCCCTGATTGGTCCCCGCCCCTGGCAGTCGCGCGCTAGAAGAACTTTCCAAATGTTGCTAAGTTTGAAACCATCATCGAGTTTGAAATTATTGGGATGCTTCACGACCTCTATTGCCTCTCTAATTAACCTGTTTTGATATCCGGGAATTTTAGCAAAAGTTTCGGCCTGATCAAATTCGATGGCGGGTCTCGTGACGTCAGCATATTCAGCTATTGCAGAAGTGTAGTTTGTCTGTTTCGTGTCTCGAATGTGCTCGGAAATCCCAATGGAAACGCGTCTTTTTGTTTGCCCAATGTAAACCTGTCCACAGGAGCAACGCACTTTGTAAACTCCTGCGTCCTGGTTTGTCTGCTTTATCACGAGACACGCCATCGAATTTGATCAGGCCGAAACTGTTGCTAAAATTCCCGGATATCAAAACAGGTTAATTAGAGAGGCAATAGAGGTCGTAAAGCATCCCAATAATTTCAATCGCGATGATGGTTTCTAGCTTAGCAACATTTGGAAAGTTCTCCTAGCGCGCAACTGCCAGGGGCGGGGACCAATCACGAAGCAGCGTGACGACAACCTACCCATGATTAAGGCTGCTGCAATGTCAGCCGAAACGTCGGGAAGTAATAACCGATATGTGACGCGGCTCAATCCTGTAAGCCAAGATGATAGACATTGATGTTAGTTTACTCGATCACTGTACCGTAGTACCTCAAATCGGAGTTAGGTAACTCTGCTGTTTTAATTCATTGTATGTTGGTATGAGGTTTAACGCAGTGCGTGGTCGCATGTGGATGCAGTTACAAGTGTTCAAGTCCCAGGCGTGCAAGGTTAGTTGTGAATTAAGAATGTTTACAAATACTTTAATTATTGAATTCGATTAAAATGTTTTACTTCAGTCTTCTAAAGCTATAGTGAGACAAGATAATATATCGCTACTGGTTGTTAGTCCATAGCCTTGGGTGGATCACTGTCTGGAAAAAGCCATTGATCGCTACTAGGATGGATCACTGTCTGGGCAAAACCATTGACCACTACTGGGGTGGATCACTGTCTGGACGAAACCATTGGCCGCTACTAGGTTAGACCACTGTCTGGACGAAACCATTGATCGCTAATAGGATGGAGCACTGTCTGGACGAAACCATTGGCTGCTACTAGGTTAGACCACTGTCTTGACGAAACCATTGGCTGCTATTAGGTTAGACCTCTATCTGCACGAAACCATTGACCATTAATAGGTTAGATCACCAGCTGGTCGAAAATGTCTGCTTGTACTAAACGAAAGGGGGTCTGCGGTTTAAGTCTCATCCTAGGTATGTGTAACTATGTGAAACTTTATTAATATTAATTTATTAATGATCCAATTTTGATGGAAATAGTGACCTATAGTACTCCCGATTAATCTAGGGGCTTTGTAACATTGCGATCTAGTCCTGTGTACTTGTGTATATAGGATGAACCCGAACTCCACCGACAAAAATCTCTGAGGCTGCTCAGAGACACCTTCCGAGTGTTTTGGTGTGGAAAACGATAGGTCTCCGTTGACTCGTTACAGAGTAACAATGCAATTATGATTTATTTGGTTTGTTGCCTCAATCATCCTTGTTTCGTAGATAACACCTTCACAAGAGTGAACTATAAGTTCCTACTTTTCATAAAATTAAAGATTCATGCCAATTAATCTGTATGGATCTATCTTGAATAATGACGAAATTAAGTTGGTAATATCGAAATTACTAATTAGTTTGAAATACAGTATACCTGGCATAATGCAGCCTAATAGAGCACTACAGTTCCATCTCCTAAGGTACAGAATACAAAATTTGGTTGAAGTCCAATGGATAGCATGGACATTACATGCAGTTAAACGTTGGATCTAACAGCGCGCGTAAAATCATGTTGGCAACAATGTCATGCATGTATTGGTCAGAATTAATCAGAAATAATATGGTCTATTGTTGTGCCAATTTTGAATGAAATCCATTAGTTAGTATAGAAGTTACATGCATTTTAAAATTGGACCTATCAGCAGGCTTAGAATCATGTTGGCAACACTGACGTATATTAGTTACTCCAAATTAATCTAGAATGCCAGGTACTAAACGTGTGAAATGTTTAGAATTACTGGCTTGCGTACTTTCTGATATATTGATATTAGGGAAACAAAAATAGGGACAGCATTTATTAACAGTTGGCAGCCCTGGTTGCTCTTAAGAATACGCATAGTCATATCTGTTATGGTACGCATAGCACATACGAAATTTGGTTGAAATCCAAATAATAGTATTGAAGTTACATGTATTTAAAGTTGGACCTCTCAGCAGGCCTAAAATCATGCTGGTAGCACTGACCTATATAAGATACTCTAAATTAATATTGAATGTCAGGTGCTATTCGTGTGCATAGTTTAAAGTTGTCGGCTTGAATACTTTCTGATATATTGGAATTTGGATAAAATAAATTGAGAGCCTTTATTAACAGTTGGCAGCCCTGGTGGCTCTTAAGAATACGCTCAGTCATATCTGTTTATGTACACATAGCACATACGAAATTTGGTTGAATTCCAATTGATAGTGTAGAAGTTATATGCATTAAAAAATTGGACCTATCAGCAGGCTTATAATCATTTTGGCAACACTGCCATGTATGGCACCCTGGAAATTAAACTGAAATATTATTATCCATACGTGTTCTAATTTTTAAATAGCTCCCAATCATACCTTCCAAGATATCCAACATGGATCTCAAATTGCAATTCCGATTTTTCAGCAGTTGGTAGCACTGACATCATTAACAAATACGGCATTGAGATATTCAGGTATATATCTTTACTCCTACCAAATTTTGTTTCGATTGCTGCAGCCGTTTAGGAGTTGATGTGGGGGGACACACACACAGCCAGCCAGACAGACAGACAGACAGACAGAAGGACAGACAGACAGACAGAAGGACAAATAGACAGACAGACACACATTTGCCCGGATCTATCTACCTTTTCCTCATTTTCGAAAAATGTGAAAAGTAGGCTAAAAAAACTATAATGAGCAATAACCAAAACGTACAGCACAAAACACAGAGTAATTAAACAACCCTGCGATGAACTGGGAAACTATTTCTTCAGAGGTAGGCTACGTTAGTGATGTTAACAAATTAACCGGAGTAACCGAAAACTTCATAAGGATACGCCGGTTATGTTGGCAACGGATGGGGAACATTTTCAGCATCTACTGTAAGCATGGTGAGTAAAAATGCATGATACTGATGTTGAGCGTCGTATTCTGCCGTACATACGCGCGCGCGGCAGCCGGGAACTGAGCCGTCACTGGCGGAGCTCGTGGGCGAGAATGTCCTTGCCAAAAAAAATAAAGACCCTGTATAAGAACAAAGAAATTTGATTGGCAGCGTAAAGAACTTTTTGATATCAAGGTTGTAACATCATTAGATGTAACTCCTAAGAATTAAATCTATAGCAGTAAATGTTGGTATATATCACTGTTAATATGCAGTGTAAATTTGATAAATATGGCTCTATTGATACAGAATCCCAAAGTGTCACTCATAAATCATGAGTAACATTAAGACGTCCATCACCGCCTCTAGCATGCCTTGCATTCGAACGATGCACAAATTACAAGCTAAGCTATGAGCCAATAGAGCATTTTATCGCTACGTCATCAAGGCAAAGAGGAAATAGAGCATAAAAGCACGGGTTCTGAAAGAAGATTATCCTTTAAGAAAAGAAATTGAGCACAGAGGATATCGATGAAGCATTCCACAGCGATTGCCTCTTCAGCAGAATGCATCATTGGATCTCAAAACTTGATTTTACCAGCTTGAAGAATCCTATCTTGTAGCGTTTTATTTTATACGAGCGAGTACAGCTTTTATCCCATTCAAATAAAAGAACAAGAGGAGATATATGATCGCTCAATTGACTGATAGAGCCGCGCTGTTACGTTTCAACACAATTTTCACCAGAAGAATATAATTCCATTTGTATACAGAGCACGGAAGATTTTGCTGTTACTATCGCTATGAATTCCGTATCTAGAATTTGTACTGCCTCGCTTTTACGGCTTTATATTTCTTGATGTTACTCTCGACATAAAATTTGAAGTAGATTGTAAGACAGTGTTCCGTTATGGAAGAGCACACGCAAATGGAGTATGTTTTGTCTCCCGATTGCCCGTCTATATGTCCGTAGGGAGTCCATTATCTTTAGAAAATAATAATATGATGATTGTTGTTTTAAGAGGCCTAACATCGTGGTTATCGAACCCTAATGGCTTGCGTGATATTGGAAAAAGGTGATTAAATGGTTGGTTCCTTAGTTTAGGGGCTTTGACAACGCGGACATGTAGCCCCGTGTACACTGGGTGTGTGTGTATAACCTGTCTTATAACCGGTGTTAATTGTGATGGCTGTATTAGTGTGTGTTATCTGTGTTTAATTCAAGTAAGGACCGCAGACGATAATCTCAAGTAGTTCCTACTTTCGCTACCTAATGCTGTCTTCCACGACAGCTAGCTGTGAACTTCAATACTACTAGATGTCCTCGCAACAAGCACCTGGTGACGAACGTTGGAACGTAAGAGCATTAATAGAACCTAACCTACAAATTTTGACTTCACAGAAGTGTAGTTGGTGGAAAGTTTTTTTTCATGCCATAAATCTATGACATGGGACAGCCAACTTTATTTCCCCTCCGAGGGAAGGTATACTAAGAGATTTTAACGCTCTTAAAAAATCCGACGACTTCGGCTGGGTTTGAACCCGCGACCTTGAGCCTAGATGTTCAGCTTGCTACCAACTACGCCACCGAAGCCGCCGATGATTAAATGAATAACTACGAATATAACTAACTATGGACGAACTACGATTTTAAAACTATAAGGGGCAGTCAAATGAAAACGAGGCAGATGGTATAACGAGCACGTGCGGACGGTAGTAGCGCAGGTAGGTGTGTGTATAATAGTGTCCGTCTGTTAGACGTGCTCGGTGTGAGGACAGTGAGTCGTGTGTGCATCCGACGTCTCTATGGAGGCTGGGGAAAATGAACAGTGAGCTATAGTACTGTTCTTGACAGCGGAAGGAGTGTCAGGAAGTGAAATCCATGGCTGAATGTCTACTGTGTCCTGAAGAAAGACATTCGTGGTGGCCGATTTGCTTCGGATGCAGAGGTGCACGCCTGGGCACAATCATGGTTCCGGAGGCAACCACAAACATATTTTACAAGAAGGCATTGGCTGTCTTGTCCCACAGTGGGATAAATGAGTTAACAGTTATTGCGAGTACTTTTGAATAATAATAATAATAATGATATTGGTTTTACGTCCCTTTTAACTACTCTGGCTTTTAGAGACGCCGAGGTGCCAGAATTTTGTCCCAAAGTGGATCTCTAACGTGCCAGTAAATCTACTGACATGGTTCCCTCTCATTTGCGCACCCTCAAATGCCAGCTGACTATGCCAGGATACGAACCTGCAACCTTGGGCCCAGCAAGCGAAAACGTTATCGCTGAGCCACGCAGCCAGTCAACGAACGAGTACTTTTGAAATTACACACAGTGTACTTACTTTTTGTCCATCTGTCTCGTTTTCATTTGACTGCCCCTTCATAACTTACAGTACTACTAAAAAGTAGTGGAGAAAAAGGAATCAAGTAAATAAACGACACGGAAAAGAAATGTCCTCAACCCTTGAAGAAATAAGACTTGGAGGCTTGGAAAGAAGTAGAACCATGAAAGGCTAATGTGAAAGGGATAGAGGAGAAAATCTGCCCCAAAGTAAGTAGAAGAAAATAGAAACAGACCCGTCTCAGGAATCCGTCGGGGTCACTCAAAGAATGAGGGTATCTTGAAAGAGATAAGGGCCAATTAAAGCGGGAAGGTGAAAGGCATTGTAGTCCTCGGACACCCTAATACCATCGGGATCGGAAGATAACAAGACTTGACAAAGGGAGGTCGACAGGAAAGAAGACAGAGGAGCCTGGCACAAGTAGGAGTGGAAGCAATGCCAAACTCAGCTGGAGTACCGTGGTCGCAAAGCAACGTCCCACTAGTCGAGGAGCCCTGGAAAAGATCAACCTTCCGACATAAATTATGTTATTGGTTCACCAAGTCGTCAAGGCCATCAAAACACTATTAGCATCATTGATGTCACAAACTGCCTAGACTAGCTTTGAAAGAAATTGAAGGTGGACAACAAATCAACCACAATCACGTCTTGTAGTAAGTCTTGCCGGCCGGTAACATCCAAGCTTGCGGATATACATTCACTCATAGAAATAATGAGCGCATTCTTGATACCTGTTTCGCTTAATCCCTACGGTGGATTTACACCAGAACTTATAGCGGTTTCGGTGGCGTAGTTGGTAGCATGCTGAACTGCTGTTCCCAAGATAGCGGGTTCAAACCCGGCCGAAGTCGTCGGACTTTAAAGAGCGTTAAAAATCCTTCAGTATGCCTTCCTTCGAAGGGGAAGTAAAGCCGGCGGTCCCATGTCATAGATTCATGGCATGTAAAAGATCATTCCACAGGCAAAACTTGTGTGGAGCTAAATTTCTAGATTAGATTTCGTTGGAACGATGTACCAAAGTTCCACGGTTCACCACTAAGTATCATTGATATCTGGTGGCGAAAGTTGGAACTAATTGAAATTAAACGGAACTTGTAGCTCACCCTCTGGGTGTTCGCTGAAAGCAGCTACAGACTCTGGCGATCCGAACATGTCCTCGGACACTCGCGGCACCAAAATCCATACGATAAATAAATAATAACCTGAACTTATACTAGGTATCAGGGATACTCAGGACAGTAGTACAGTAGTTGTTTCATTTCAGGGGCATGAACACCGTGATTATTCAGCCTAACTAGCTGTGTGGTGCAGCGGTAACGTTCTCGCATGCTTTGCCAAAAGGCTGCAGGATCGAATCCTGCCATACTCAGCATTTGAGGGTGCGCAAATGTCAGGGAGCCGTGCCAGTAGATTTACTGACACGTTAAAGATTCTCTTCGGGGCAAAATTCCTGAACCCCGGCGTTTCTAAACACATCAGTAGATAAAAAGGACTTGGAACCAATAATACTATTATTATTATTATTATTATTATAATTATTATTATCCTTAAAATTGTGAGCATTAGTATGAAATACGTGAATTTCTTATTGACAAAGTTTAATAGATCATGAGAATCAAAACCTTAAGGCAATAAAATGTACTTTTAATTAAAGTAACTTAGTACCTGTTTTGGCCACATTGTGACCTTTCACAGCAGATCAGATCTCTGCTTTGTCTTTCACCTTTAATTGGGAACAGATTTGATTGTTTAGAATGTTTATGTTCGACGATGTCGACATGTAAATATTATATGTCAGAAAACTGTATCATAGTGATGGTCATTAAAGTACTAGTTTTCATTATGATACAGTTTCTCCAACCAATCACAGCTCAAGATGTATGATGTGTGACCAATTAGGTACTTGATAGCTTCGCACTTGAACACAGAATCCGACATGTCGGACATGAATTACATGATTTGAAAGTTGACAATGTAACATATAACCGATCAACCATTGTTGTTATAATGTCAAACACAAAGACAAAATCAGCACGAACCTTTAAGGTACCGGTAATAAGAAAAAGTTGTTGCGAGTTTCCTGTAGTCTATCTCGGTAGTGCTCCCAGTCTTCGAATGAAGTATTATCAGTGAAGTATTATCCGTAACAAAGCGTGTTGTATTTGCCCTCTGTCTGGTTCGCTTTCTTCTTAGACTGGGTAAAATTCCATCTGTTGATCGTTATTGCTCATGTTGTACGTGTGTTCCCGGAAATGTGCAAGGCAAAGAGCTGTTAATCTGTTATCTGAAGTATCGAATGATTTTCGGTCAGGTGCTACTGGTATCGCTAGTATCGACGCTTAGATTGAATGTTAATTACTATAGTCAGTTTTATATTATCTCTGGCCTGCGCTCCGATTTTATAATATCTATGTTTAGCACCAGGTGTCACTAAAATAAGCACGAACGAAACATAATGTAATTACACAAATACATAACCAAACAAGAAGTTATTAGGGTCATTCAACAGCTATTCAGTTTACAAATTAATGTGTAGCTTTGTCACTTATCTGTAGCCGGTTGCGAAGTTTGAAACCTACCGTCCAAAATAGTCTAATAATTGCAGGTCTTCCCTCAGTCATGAGGTTCCGTAATGCAATTGCAGAGTAAAAACTTTAGAGAGGCTTCAATTTCTGTAGTATAGGCCTAAACAGATTATTCCTCAGAATCACTTGATATCATGCGATATCCCGAGTGTTAACGGCACCAAATGTTGTGGTTAATAGAAATGGATAACGGGAACACTACAATCGGATCTTTATTTAGTCTAACCAAGATGTGACAAGTGAAGTAATAACAATAATACGAATGACAATCATAAATCGCAATCCATAGATTACACGTCTCAATTCCCCACCTCATATGCAAGAAATTTATGAATCTACGTCCAGAAGTTAGCAACTCAGCAACCTACTATATAAATTACCGACATGGAAAGTGCACCGTACCATATGTTCGCATAAATAAACTGGCGAATATGAGACAAGAAATTGCACTGTACCTTAATATCCACATCTCCAATTTCTACACAGCGCATTGCTTTCAAACGACTTCGGTGACAAAATTAGTCAATGTTAGTCTTGATCGGCACTAGACAGGCCGTAAACAATAGCATTGCCAAGCAAAGTAAATGGTCTCTGCTTCCGAAGGTCTTTGACCCACGCATGCGCTCTGTTCAGTCCATTGGTTCAGTTAGCAAACCACCCAGCGCGCTCTGTTCACTAACTGAAGTTACTGAATCCCACAGATATTTATGAATATGTATGTTAAAACATATAATAAAGTTATAATTATCGTCAAACATAAACAGTCGTATGCAACTCGCCTCTAATGGTAACTAAGACACTGGTATGGAAATTATAAAACTCGCTACGCTCGTTTTATAAACACACTCGTGTCTTAATTACTGCCATAATTGGCTCGTTGCATAATGTACTATAATGCATTTTTAGCTTTCAGCAAACCAGTATTTTTAGAGATATTTTTCAAAACAATCTTTGTTCGGAAAATATTTAAGTGTAAGACTTGCAACTGAACTTGGTTTATCTGAGATCTGATCTGCTGAGGAAGGTCACAATGTGGCTGAAAGCAGTACTACTCGAATTAAAGTATATTTTATTGCCAGGTTTAAATTCTCATAATACTAATATTTTTATTATAATTATCACTTAGCTTATAAAACAGTTATTCTGCGAGAAGCAACATATGCCGCTGAAACAATAGTAATCGATGGTCATTCCAAGATTAGGGAACTCGAAAGACAGGAACGAAAAATTCTCCGGAAGATCTACGGAGCAATCAACAGAAGCGGCATTTGGATGAAGAGACCTAGTACAGAACTCTATCAAAAGACCAGTACGAATACAGACTAAATTAGAAAACGCAGAGCCAAATTCTACATTCACATACTAAGGATGGCCACCTCCAGATTGCCAAAGAAACTACTTGGTATGATAACGCAGAGTAATTGCGGCACAGAATGGCTTAAAGAGGTACAGAGACACATACAAGTAATCAATATAAAAAATTTCGAAGACTGAACTGAGTGCCAGACGAAAATCGCGAATGGTAGGCCTATGTTTGAACCAAGATTATTACAACCGGAGAAAAAGTGGACGAATGAGAGGAAGAGGGAGCATTCCGCGAGAATGAAGAGATTTAGGGAGGAGCGGAGGAGACACACCTCCAAATAACATCATATGATCAAGTTTAATCGCTCTGCTGCAGGGGAATTTTCGCTTTAATAAATAAATAATTGTCACAATGCCCCGTGTACTTGAGTAGTGTGAAAAATTGTCCGATAACCTATGTTATTGTGGTGTCTGTAGAAGGGTCGGTATTTGTTATTCAGGTGAGGATTTGGATAAAGCCAGCCGTGACCTTAAGGTAGGATTCATCCTGGCATTTGCCTGGAGTATAAGTGGGAAACCATCGAAAACCAATTCCAGGATGGCTGAGTTGGGAATCTAAGCCATCTCTTCACCGATTTGCTTCACGAGGCTGAGTGTACCACGTTCCAGCCCTCAGACTTGAAGTTTCTTTTAGCAGAGCCGGGTATCTAACCCGGACCTAAGGGGTGACTGCCAAGAATGTAAGTCAGGAGGCGGGCAAGAAAGGAGAATCAAAGAAGGAAATAAAAAACATAACTTTTGACAGAATTAAATTTTATTTAGTCCAAATCGATTGTGCGGAGAGTAATGCATATTTATCACCCTACTACATGAAGTCCGCCTCGTTGCGTAGTGTATTGGCTATCACCGAGGAGGCCCCGTATGATTCCCGGCTCTGCTAAAAGAAATTTAATTCTGGTCTATGATCTCGAAGGGGATCCACTCATCCTTGTGAGGCAAAACTGAGAAGAGGTGTGTGTTCGATTCCTATCTCAGCCATCCTGGAAGTGGGTTTCAACTGTTTCCCCACTATTACCCCAGGCGAATGCCGGGATAGTTCCTAACTGAAGACCACGACCACCTCCTTCCCAATCCTCATCCGAATTACAACTACACCCACTAATACAGCCATCTCAATAACACAGGTTATTAGACAATTTCCACACACACCCAAGTACACAGGGGTACATGATCACGATGTCAGAAAGCCCCTAAATTAATTAACAACAACAAATACATTACGGAAATTAATTATTTATACCGTAACAAACTACTCTAATAACTGGGGTGCTGGGCTTTATCCATTTAATATCATTTGTTAGAGAAGTTTTTTACTTTATACATAATTCATGTAGCCTAATAGGATAATAAAATAATTGTTATCTCCAGTCCAATCTACACCGGTCAAAAAAAGTTTTGCATATTGCAAGCTTATGTATTTGTGGACTATATAATATAATTCACATACTTTATCCCATAACTGTTTTATTTATTAGTGTAGAGAATGGCATTACACGTGAATAATAATAATAATAATAATAATAATAATAATAATAACAATAATAAGTACATATCGGGCGCGTTCTTTAAGTAAAACCCTTGTGATATTATGCCGTTGCAGCGCTGCGGTCGGCATTCCGTGCAGGCGCGCTGTGTACCTGCATCTATTGGAAGGCTGAGACGACATTACGGCAACAGTCGCCATGTTTAGGTGTGTTGACAAGCTTTTGAAATGGCATCGCCGATCGATAGTCCCGCCGACTCGTCGACAAGTAAAAGAACTCCCCTGTAAGATATGCTGCCATTTGGCCACCACTGTCAGGCAAATTGCGTGTGCACTCAGGAGAACTCCGTATTTATTATTATTATTATTATTATTATTATTATTATTATTATCATTATTATTATTGTGATTCATGTGTAATGCAATACGCTACATAAAGAATTAAACAGTTATCGGATAAGGCACGTGTATTATATTTAGTTATCAATTAGTATGATAAAATTGGTCCGGCTAGATCAAACATAAAATGCCAGCGTTTCGCCCCGGTGTGCCGTTGGGCTCGTCAGTTGGTACAGACACACCTCACCAATACGCATGGCTAGCACATACTGAGAAGGCCATCACAAGACACAAAATACAAGTAGTATTGACGTCACGAGTGATGCCAATGTGCTAAGAAAGCCAAGCTCCCTTTCATAAAACAAAAACCTTACCTTGGCAATCCAAATAGGTTATGAACATTCTCGAATGGGAATATGATGTTATTTCCGTTTGATCAGATAAATTATCAATTAGTATGATAAAATTGGTCCGGCTAGATCAAACATAAAATGCCAGCGTTTCGCCCCGGAGTGCCGTTGGGCTCGTCAGTTGGTACAGACACACCTCACCAATACGCATGGCTAGCACATACTGAGAAGGCCATCACAAGACACAAAATACAAGTAGTATTGACGTCACGAGTGATGCCAATGTGCTAAGGAAGTCAAGCTCCCTTTCATAAAACAAAAACCTTACCTTGGCAATCCAAATAGGTTATGAACATTCCCGAATGGGAATATGATGTTATTTCCATTTGATCAGATAAATTATCAATTAGTATGATAAAATGTTTGATCTAGCCGGACGAATTTTATCATACTAATTGATAATTTATCTGATCAAACGGAAATAACATCATATTCCCATTCGGGAATGTTCATAACCTATTTGGATTGCCAAGGTAAGGTTTTTGTTTTATGAAAGGGAGCTTGACTTCCTAAGCACATTGGCATCACTCGTGACGTCAATACTACTTGTATTTTGTGTTTTGTGATGGCATTCTCAGTATGTGCTAGCCATGAGTATTGGTGAGGTGTGTCTGTACCAACTGACGAGCCCGACGGCACACCGGGGCGAAACGCTGGCATTTTATGTTTGATCTAGCCGGACCAATTTTATCATACTAATTGATAATTTATCTGATCAAACGGAAATAACATCATATTCCCATTCGGGAATGTTCATAACCTATCATATTTAGTTCACAAAAACATAAGCTAGCAATATGAAAACCTTTTTTTGACCTGTGTATTTGGACACTCATGTGTCGATCGACTGAAATGCAATTATTTTAATAGTTTACAAAGACAATATTGAAACAAGACTTCTAGCATATCAATAGAAAGAAGTCAAGTCAGCTCGGGCCAGTGGTTCAGCCTTGCTAATTATTTCACAAGTAGCGGCCTGAGCAGGCTTGCGCTCTCCTGGATAGCTGGCAGTGACTACTCAACCAGCAAAAAGTCACTCTGCTTTATCGTAATTTTAGACAATATAAGCAATAAGCAACAAGGGCTATGAGTTAACAATAAAAAGACCAAATACATGGTCAGCACGATAGGAAAAGAAAGGTTCCGTGAGGATAGTCACTTGAAATGTGAAGACGGAAGTTATGAGTGAGTAGGTGAATTTCAGTACCTGGGGAGACTGGTGTAACACGTCATAATTCGGCCAGTGGTGCTCTATTGATGTGAAACGTGGACGCTCGTCGAGCGTGACAGAAATTTGCTTCTGGCTTGGAAAGGAAGGTGCTGAGAAATACCTTCAGGGTGGTCTGTGAGGATGGTGAGTGGCTCATTCGTACCGACCAAGAAGTGTATCAGTTGTATGGTGATATTGACCTGGTTGCGGAGGTAAAGAAGAGACGGCTGCCGTTACCTGGGGCATATTATAAGAATGGAGAATGATAGAATTGCTTAGAAGGTCCTTTACCAACTACTCGAAGGCAGAACGAAGCCAGGTAAGTCAAGGATGAGGTGGATTGATGACGTCGGAGAGGATGTACAGGCGCTGGGGGTCCAGAACTGGAGGAGATGCGCTGCAACCAAGGAAGAATGGATGATGGTGATAATGATAATTGTTTTTAGGGGCCTATCATCTAGGTTATCGGCCCCTAATGGACTGGGTGATAGTGAAAATGACAATGAAGTGGAAACCACAACGAAAATTAAGTGAGAATGAAAATACTTACTAAATGGAAGACAGATTGAACGGACTCACAAAAAGTAGAGTGGAAATACTTACAAAAGGTAATTTAGAAAGAAAATACTCACAAAAGGAATATATTGAAAATATACGCACAAAATGTAGTTGAGGTTCAAAATACGTACAAAATGCAATGTAGATTAGATATACTTACAAAATGCAATTGAAATTCAAATTTCTTACAAAATACAAATGAGATTGAAGATGCGTACAAAATGCAATTGAGGTTCAAAATACTTACAAAATACAATTGACGTTCAAAATACTTACAAAATGGAATTGAAATTGTAAAAACACAATGCAATTTAGATTGAAAAAGGCCATTTTCGATTCAAAATACTCACAAAGTGCAATGGAAATTCAAAATACTTACAAGATGCATTTGAAATTAAAAATGCTTACAAAATGTATGGTTGATTCAAAATAGTCATTTGGATTGAAAATACTTACAAAATGTAATTTCGATTCAAAATACTCACAAAATGCAATTGAAAATTAAAATGCTTACAAAATGTCCACCACACAAAATGCAATTTAGATTGAAATTACTTGAAAAATGCGGTTTAGGTTGAAAATACTTACGAAATGCAATTGAAATACTCACAAAAGTGCCTCCACCTACATTGAAAGACTTACTGAAAAGCACGTTAGATTGTCATTCCTTACAAAATTTAATTGAGGTTGAAAATACTCGCAAAATGCAAATTAGATTGAAAATTCTTACAAAATGTAGTGCAGATTCAAAATACTCGCTAAAGATAATTTAGATACACGGGGAGCCAATTCACAAAAAATATAGTGCGGGAATCTTAAAGAGAAAAGGAAATAGAATGAAAAGAAAATAAGAGGTCTGACCCTCGAAGAAGGAGGGATCAGGAAAGATGAGACAAGGGCCAATTAAGGCGGGAAAGTGAGAGACTCCCTAGTCCTTGGATACCCTAATACAATCGGGGTCGTAAAAGAACAAGAGTTGACCAAGGGTGTCGACAGGAAAGAAGACAGAGGGAAGCCCGGCACCAGTAAGTGGATGCAATGCCGGTCTCAGCTGGGGTCCCATGGTCGCCAACCCACGTCCCACTAGATGTGAGCCCCTGGGGTGAAAGGAAGAATGGACGGCTGCTAAAAGAGAGACCAGGGTCCTTTATGGACTGTAACGCCACGAGATAATGATGATGATGATAAGTGTTGTTTTAAAGGGCCAAACATCTTGGTTATCGGCCACTAATTGTCTGGGTGATAGCCAAAATGACAATGAAATTGAAACTAGAACGAAAATTAAGTGAGACTGAAAGTACTTAAAAAAATAACTAATTTCGAAACGACTCACAAAATGGAGAGCGGTAATACTTACCAAAATGAATTTAGAACGAAAATACTCACAAAAGTAATACATTGAAAATTACGCACAACATTCAGGTTAGGTTTAAAATACGTACAAAATGCAATGTAGATTCGAAATACTTACAAAATGCAATTGAAATTCAAAATACTTACAAAATGCAAATGAGATTGAAAAAAACGTACAAAATGCAATTGAGGTTCAAAAAACTTACAAAATGCAATTGAAATTGCAATATACAATGCAATTTAGATTGAAAAGGCCGTTTTCGATTCAAAATACTCAGAAAGTGCAATAGAAATTCAAAATACTTACAAGATGCAATTGAAATTAAAAATGCTTTCAAAATGTATGCAAAGCAAAGCAAAGCCAACTCCGTACAGGCCATGGAGGCCCTGGGAGTAGTGGAAGGTAGAGGCTTCCACTTTTTGTGACATCGGCACTAGATGGGATGGAGTTGTCAGCTCCACGCCCGGCCGCCTTTGCTCCCAGGATTTACCCTGGTACTCATTTCCGGTGTAGGCTGAGTGAACCCCAGGGCTATTTGCGTTTCCGAAAGTGGTAGTTCTGTTTCTAAAATCCACTACCTGGGTGGGGATCGAACCCACTCTCTTTCAGTTAGAAGCTCAGCGCCTCTACCGACTGGTAGATTCAAAATGCTCATTTGGATTGACAATACTTACAAAATGCAATTTAGATTGAAAATACTTACAAAATGTAATTTGGATTCAAAATACTCACTAAATACAATTGAGAATCAAAATGCTTACAAAATGCAATTTAGATTGAAATTACTTGAAAAATGCGGTTTAGGTCGAAAATACTTACGAAATGCAATTGAAATACTCACAAAAGTGCCTCCTCCTACATTGTAAGACTTACTGAAAATCAAGTTGGATTGCCATTCCTTACAAAATTCAATTGAGGTTGAAAATACTCACAAAATGCAAATTAGATCGAAAATACTTACATAATTCAACTTAGATTGAAAATACCTACAATATGTAGTGCAGATTCATAATATTCGCTAAAGATAATGTAGATACACGGGGGGCCAATTCACAAAAAAAAAATGCGGTAATCTTAAAGAGGAAAGGAAATAGAATGAAAAGAATACCCCTCCAAGAATGAGGGATCAGGAAAGATAAGACAAGAGCCAATTAAGGCGCAAAAGTGAAAGACTCCCTAGGCCTCATATAGTCTACCCTAATACCATCGGCGTCGGAAAAGAACAAGAGTTGACCAAGGGAGGTTGACTGGAAAGAAGATGGAGAGGAGCCCGACACAAGTAAGTGGATGCAATGCCGGTCTCAGCTGGGGTCCCATGGTCGCCAACCCACGTCCCACTGGATGTGAGCACCTAGGGGAAAAGGAAGAATGGACGGCTGCTTTAAGAGAGGTTAGGGTCCTTTATGGACTGTAGTGCCACGAGAGTGAGTGAGTGAGTAGGAGTAATAAGCAATTTGAGGTTTATTGAAGCGAGGGAACCAACGGGAACGGTCAGTAACCCTTTATAGGGCAAAAGACTGCGGGTATAAAATATATATATTTTTTTAGCACATTTGTGATTGGAGGTGATAGATGGATAGGATATGCAACAATTTTATGGATGTGAATTCTATTTTATGAAATATGGGGTGGGAAATTATTATCCCTCTGCTCACACCCGACAGTATGTTTTCTTAAGTGAGTAATGGGGTAATAATCTCTCACCTCCAAATTATGATGATACTGTGTTTATCAATCAATAATGAGGTTTATGTTCGACCCTCACTATTATGTGTCAGATAACTGTATCATAATGATGGTCATTATAACACTGTTTTCCATTATGATACAGTTTCTCCACCCAATCAGAGCTCGTTCATTGACCAATTAGGTAACGATAACTTCGCGCATGCGCTCAAACTCCAACATGTCGGACATAAACACAACATCGAACTATAATAAATTACCGACATGGAATACCCACCGTCCATATGTTCGCGTAAATAAACTGGCGAATATGAGATAAGAAATAGCACTGTACCTTAAAATCACCAACACTAATTTCTACACAGCGCATTGTCTTCAAATGACTGCGGTGACAATATTACTGAGGGACGGCTAATGTAAACATATGGTTGCATATGGCATTGCAACCACACAGAGCGCATGCGTCGGTTGTTCAAAGCTCTTGAAAGACAAAAATATAACACCCAACGCTCGCTCTGCGATCACAAAATTCCAGTAGCTGACTCTCAACAGATATTTATGAATATTTATGTTAAAACATATAATAAAGTTATAATTATCGTCGAACATAAACAGTCGTATGCAACTCGCCTATAATGGTAATTAAGACACTCGTATGGAAATTATAAAACTCGCATACGCTCGTTTTATAAAAAATACTCGTGCCTTAATTATAGCCATTATAGGCTCGTCGCATAATGTACTATTATTTAACATGATATCTTATATATAAAAGTGAAAGTCTGTATGTGGTTATGTATGTGGATCTGTTCCGTATACAAATCTACTCCGTTCCACCAATCTCAACCGAATTTTGCATACACATAGTTTAGGACCCAGAAGAAACCGCTGGCTACATGAATTTTCGATAGTCTTTCTCATTCTTCTGATTTCGACCATTTTGCACTCCAGCACATGCTAATCAAATCATAAAATATACTCATGAAGGAATGGCAAGGCGGATAGTTTCCATGGCAACATAGCTCAAGTCGAGACACGGCCGACTGGATGCCATTTGCGCTCTGCACTACCGGTATAGAAAATGAGGATCTTTACTTGAAATCACGTTAGTTACTCAACTTCTCACACAGCACTGTCAACCGAGTTTAGCATAACAAAGACTTGACACTATCTTTTACTATATATTTGTCAAATACCACTCACTCACTCATACATTCATCACGAAATCTCAGAAACCATCAAACGGATTGGAATGAAATTTGGTATGCAGCTTCCCCAAGGGCCGCAAATTCCCACTAAGAGAGGATTTTTGGATATTCTGGTTCTAAAGGGGTGTTAAGGGGGTAGACCTGCATTTCATTGAACAGCAATATCTCCCGATTGGTTTCATTGGGGGATGTGATACGCGGCACATAAACTCATCATTAAAAATAAGAAGACACGAGTCGGAGGGTTTTTCGATGTGGTGTATATTATGAGGTGAAAGGGGTGAAAAGTGGGGATTGAAAGATTCCTAACGGAGCGTGTATCTCTTAAACGACAAGGGCGAGGAGTTTGAAACTCAGCGGGAAAAAATCAGCATAAAAATAAGTAAATATGTGTTTGACCGTTTTATCATAAATCCAATTTAAGGGGCCCATGGGGAGGGGTGAAATTCTGGAGGGGGGGGGGGAGAAACAGGAAAGAAATTGTCCTAACTGATCGACTGACTGACTCACTCATCAAACTCAGGGGGAAAAACTGCTTTAAAGTAAGTAAATAGCTGTTCGACAGTTTTTTTCATAAATCAAATTTCAGGGGTTCATGGGGAGGGGTGAAAATCTGAAAATAGAAAATTGAAAGAAAATGTCCTGACTCACTCACTCACTCATCATCGCCCAGCCAAAATTATTGAAGTTAGAAACATGACAGTTTGGGGATATGTTCATTGTATTTCAAAACAGTCTACTAAGGGAGGATTTTCGGATATTCAGGTTCTAAAGGGGTCTTAATGGGGTTAAACCTGCATTTCATTGAATAACAATATCTCCCGATTGGTTTCATTGGGGGATGTGATACACGGCATATGAACTCATCATTAAAAAGTAAGACAAGTGTCTGAGGGTTTTTCGATGTGGTGTATATTATGAGGTGAAAGGGGTGAATAGTAGGGATTGAAAGATTCCTAACGGAGCGTATATGTCTTAAAAGACATAGGCGAGGAGTTTGAAACTCAGCGGGAAAAAATCAGCATAAAAATAAGTACATATGTGTTTGACCGTTTTTTCATAAATCCAATTTAAGAGGCCCATGGGGAGGGGTGAAATTCTATGTGGGGGGGGGGGGGGTACAGGAAATAAAATGTCCTAACTGATTGACTGACTGACTCACTCATCAAATTCAGGGGGAAAAACTGCTTTAAAGTAAGTGAATAGCTGTTCGACAGTTTTTTATCAATCAAATTGAAGGGGTTCATCGGGAGGGGTGAAATTCTGAAGGAAGAAAATGTCCTGACTCATTCACTCACTCATCATAGCCCAGCCAAAAATATTGAAGTTGGAAAAATGGCATTTTGGGGATATGTTCGTTGTATGTCAAAACCGTACACTAAGGGAGGATTTTTGGATATTCAGGCTCTAAAGGGGTCTTAAGGGGGTTAAACCTGAATTTCATTGAATAACAATATATCACGAGTGGTTTCATTTGTGGATGTGATACTCGGCATATAAACTAATCATTAAAACTAAGCAGACATGTGTCTAAGGGTTTTTCGATGTGGTGTATAATTATGAGGTGAAAGGGGTGAAAAGTGGGGGTTGAAGGATTCCTAACGGAGCGTGTAGGCCTATCTCTTAAACGACATAGGCGAGAAATTTGAAACGCAGCGAAAAATCATCAGCTAAAAAGATAAGTTAATCGGTGTTCGACCGTTTTTTCATAAATTAATTTAAGGGGCCAATGGAGTGGGGTGAAATTCTGGGGGAAAAAAGGAGAGAAAGCGTCCTAACTGACTAACTCACTCACTCACCAAACTGAGTGGAAAAAGACAGCATTAAAAATAAGTTAATAGGTGTTCAAGCGTATTTTCATCAATCCAATTTAAGGGGCACATGGGGAGGGGTGAAATTCTGGTAAAAATAATTGAAAGAAAATATCCTGTCTGACTCACTCACTCATCACGCCCAGCGAAAACTATTAAAGTTGGAAAAATGAAATTTTGGGAATATGTTCGCTGTATGTCGAAAACGTCAACTAAGGAATGATTTTTGTTTATTCGGGTTTTAAAAAGATGTTAAGGGGGTAAACGTGCATGTCATTGAATAACGATATGTCATGAGTTGTTTCTTAGGGGATGTGATATTCGGTATATAAACTAATCATTAAAAATAATCAGACATATGTCTAAGGGTTTATCGATGTGGTGTATATTATGAGGTGATAGGGGTGAAAATTGGGGGTTGAGGAATTCTTGACGGAGCGTGTATCTCTTAAAGTACATAGGCGAGAAGTTTGAAATTCGGCGGAAAAGAACAGCTTAAAATACAAGTCAAGAGTTGTTCGACCGTTTTTTTTTTCATAAATCCAATTTAAGGGGCCCTTGGAAAGGGGTGAAATTCTGGGGAAAATACAGGAAAGAAAGTGTCCTAACTGATTGACTCATTTACTCACTCATCAAACTCAGGGGGAAAACAGCTTTAAATAAGTAAATAGGTGTTCGACCGTTTGTTTCATAAATCCAAATTAAGGGGTTGATGGGGAGGGATGAAATTATCAAAAAATAAATGAAAGAAAATGTCCTGACTGACTCACACACTCATCATTGCCCAGCCAAAATTATTGAAGATAGAAACATGAGATTTTGGGGATATGTTCGTTGTATGTCGAAAACGTCCACTAAGGAAAGAGTTTTGGATATTCAAATTCTAAAGAGGTGTTAAGGGAGTAAACGTGCATTTCATTGAATAACAATATATCACGAGTGGTTACATTTGGGGATGTGATACTTGGCATATATACTAATCATTAAAAATAAGCTGACACATGTCTAATGGTTTTTCGATGTAGTGTATATTATGAGGTGAAAGGGATGAAAAGTGGGGGTTGAAAGATTCCTAACGGAGCGTGTATCTCTTAAACGACGTAGGCGAGGAGTTTGAAACTCGGAGGAAATCAATCAGCTTAAAAATAAATAAATAAATAAATAAATAAATAAATAAATAAATAAATAAATAAATAAATAAATAAATAAATAAATAAATAAATAAATCTATATATATAAAAATCAATGTTACGAATAGTTTGTCTGTATGTATGTCTCCTATGCGTTCATATACCATTCGTCCGATTGCGATGAAACTTGGGTGAAATGTTGAGTACACTCCAAGGAAGGTTTCTGACTTAGTAAATCCATTTTACAATAGGTAGCGCACGCGTAGATTCAACAAATGAGCGACGATGCGCGAAGCGTTTCAAGAAAGTCCCGTATGTGTTCATATACCATCCGTCCGATAGCGATGAAACTTGGGTGAGATGTTGTGTACACTTACGTGAAGGTTTCAAATTTAGTGAATACATTTCACTGTAGATAGCGCACGAGTAGATTCAACAAATGAGCGACGACACGCAAAGCGTTTCAACAAAGTCCCGTATGCATTCATATACCATTCGTCCGATAGCTATGAAACTTGCGTAAAATGTTGTGTACACTGCAGGGAAATTTTCTGGCTTAGTACATCCACTTTACAATACGCAGCGCACGAGTAGATTCAACAAATGAGCTACGATGCGCGAAGCATTTCAACAAAGTCCCATATAAGGTCATTTACCATTCATCCGATAGCGATGAAATTTTGGTGAGATGTTGTGTACACTCCAGGGAAGGTTTCTGGCTGAGTACATCCATATCACAATAGGTAGCGCAAGAGTAGAATCAACAAATGAGCGACGACACGCGAAGAGTTTCAAACAAGTCCCGTATGCATTCATAAACCATTCGTCCGATAGCTATGCAACTTGGGTGAGATATTGTGTACACATCATGGAAGGTTTCTGCCTTAGTAAATCCACTATACAATAGGCAGCGCACAAATAGATTCAACAAATGAGGGACGACGTTTCTAACTTAGTAAATACATTTTACAGTAGGTAGCGCACGAGTAGATTCAACAAAGTCCCGTATAAGGTCATATAGCATTCTGCCGTTAGCGGTGAAAATTGGGTGAAATATGGTGGACACACCAAGGAAGGTTTCTGGCTTAGTAAATACATTTCACAGTTGGTAGCCCACGAGTAGATTCGACAAATGAACGACGACACGCGGAGCGTTTCAATACAGTCCCCTATGCCTTCATATCCCATTAGTCCGATAGCGATGAAACTTGGGTGAGATGCTGTGGACACTTATGTGACGGTTTCTAACTTAGTAAATACATTTTACAGTAGGTAGCGCACGAGTAGATTCAACAAATGAGTGACGGGGTGCGAATTGTTTAAACAAAATCCGGTATGCGTTCATATATTATTCATCCGATTGCGATGAAACATTGATCAGTTATTGTGTACACGCCAGTGAAGGGTCTCGACTTAGTAAATCCATTTCACAATAAGTAGCGCAAAAGTAGGTGCAACAAATGGGTGACGACGCGCGAAGCGTTTCAACAAAATCCCCTATTGCGTTCATATAACCTTCTTCGATTGCGATGAAACCTTGATGAGTTATTGTGTACACGCCAGGGAAGGGCTTCGACTTAGTAATACATTTCTCAATAGGTAGCGCACGAGTAGATTCAACAAATGAGTGACAGCGCACGAATCGTTTTAAGAAAACCCCGTATACGTGCATATACCATTCATCCGATTGCGATGAAACATTGATGAGTTATTGTGTACACGCCAGGGGAGGGTTTCGACTTAGTAAATCCATTTCACAATAGGTAGCACACGAGTATATGCAACAAATGGGTGACGACGCGCGAAGCGTTTCAACACAATCCCCTATGCGTTCATATAACCTTCTTCGATTGTGATGAAACCTTGATGAGTGTACACGCCAGGGTAGGGTTTCGACTTAGTAAATCCATTTCTCAAGTAGGAAGCGTATGAGTAGAATCAACAAATGAGTGACAGCGCACGAATCGTTCAAACAAAATCCCGTATACGTTCATATGCCATTCATCCGATTGCGATGAAACTTTGGAAAGTTGTTGTGCACGCTCCCACGAATGATTCTAAATTAGAAAATCCATTTTACGATAGCTTAGAGGCAGTGAACGGAAATTGAAAAACATGTTGTGTATCCAAAATCACTTCAAGAAACAGAATTTCAACGCCAACACTTTCTTTGATTGGCATTGCAACGCATGCCGGGTACAGCTTGTATATATATATAAAAAGGAATGTCTGTGTGTTCGTCTTTTATGCGTTCATAAACCATTCATCCGATTGCGATCAAATTTTGGTGAGTTGTTGTAAACACTTCCAGAATGATCATAGGCATAGTTAATCCATTTCACAATAGATAGCGCGCGAGTAGTTAAAACCAATGCGCAATGGCGATGCTTTCATATACAATTCGTCCGATTGCGATCAAATTTTGGTAAGTTGTTGTGCACAATCCCGGAAAAGTTATAGGCGTAGTAAATCCAATTTACAATACATGGCGCACGAGTAGCTTCAACAAAATGGCGTGCGATTGTTTCAAGAAAGTCCCACATACGTTCATATACCATTCATCCCATTGCGATGAAACTTGGGTGAGATGTTCTGTACAGTTCAGGTAAGGTTTCTGGCTTAGTAAATCCACTTAACAATAGGTAGCGCACGAGTAGATTCAGCAAATGAGCGACGACGGGCGAAGCGTTTCAACAAAGCCCTGTATGCGTTCACATACCAATCGTCCGATAGCGATGAAACTTGGGTGAGAGGTTGTGTACACTACATGCAAGGTTTCTGGCTTAGTAAATCCTTGTTATAATAGGTAGCGCACGAGTAGATTCAACAAATGAGCGACGACGCGCGAAGCGTTTCAACAAAGTCCCGTATGCGTTCATATACCATTCGTCTGATAGCGATGAAACGTTGGTGAGATGTTGTGTACACTACCGGGAAGTTTCTGGCTTAGTAAATCCACTTAACAATAGGTATCGCAGAAGTAGATTAAACAAATGAGCGAAGACGCGCGAAGTGTTTCAACATAGTCCCGTATGCGTTCATATACCATTCGTCCGATAGTGACTAAACTTGGGTGAGTTGTTGTGTACACTCCAGGGAAAGTTTTAGGCTTAGTAAATCCATTTTTAAATAGGTAGCGTACAAGTAGATTCAACAAATGAGCGAAGTCGCGCGAAGCGTTTCAAGAAAGTCCCGTATGCGTTCATATACCATTCGTCCGATAGCGATGAAACTTGGGTAAGATGTTGTGTACTCATCAGGGAAGGTTTCTGGCTTAGTACATCACCTTTACAATAGGTATCGCACAAGTAGATTCAACAAATGAGCGACGGCACGCGAATCGTTTCATCCAAGTCCCGTATGCGTTCATATACCATTCATCCGATTGCTATGAAACTTTGGTGAGTTGTTGGGAACACTTCCGAAATCGTTATAGGCATAGTCAATCCAATTTACAATGGACAGTGCGCGAGTATTTTAAACAAATGAGTGTTGGCGATGCTTTCATATATCTTACAATTCATCAGATTGCGACTAAATTTTGGTGGTTTGTTTGGCACACTTCCGGGATGGTTATAGGCATAGTTAATCCAATTAACAATAGATAGCACACCAGTAGTTTAAACAAATGAGTGTTGGTGATGTGTTCATATACAATTCACCCGATTGCAATCAAATTTCGGCGAGTTGTTGCGCATACGCCAGGAAAAGTTATAGGCATAGTAGATCCAATAAACAATAGATGGCGCGTGAGTAACTTCAACAAAATGGCGTGCGTTTCTTTCAACAAAGTCCCACATGCGTTCATATACCATTCACCCCAATGCGATGAAACTTGGGTGAGCTGTTGTATACATTCAGGGAAGGTTTCTGGCTTAGTAAATCCACTTAACAATAGGTAGCGCACGAGTAGATTCAACAAATGAGCGACGACGCGCAAAGTGTTTCGACAAAGACCCGTATGCGTTCATATACAATCGTCCGATAGAGAGGAAACTTTGGTGAGTTGTGTGCACTCCAGGGAAGGTTTCTGATTTAGTAAATCCATTTTACAATTGGTAGCAAACGGATAGATTTAACTAATAAGCGACAGCGCGTGAATCGTTTCAATAAAGTCCCTTATGCGATCATATACCATTCATCCGAGTGTGATAAAACTTTGGAGAGCAGAGTACAGTCCTGCGAAGCTTCATGAATTAGTAAGTCCGTTTTTCAATGGGTGGCGCACAAGAATATTCAACAAATGAGTGACGGCGCGAATCGTCTAAACAAAATCCCGTATGCGTTCATATGCCATTCATCCGATTGCGATGAAACTTTGATGAGTTGTTGTGTTCACGCCAAGAAAGGTTTTCGAGTTAGTAAATCCATTTTACAATAGGTAGCGTACGAGTATATTCAACAAATGGGTGACGGCGCTCTAATCGTTTCAGCAGTCCCGTATGCGTTTATATACCATTCATTTCATTGCGATGTAACTTTCGTGAGTTGTTGATCACGCTCCCGTGAATGTTTCTGAGATAGTAATTTTTTTTATAATAGTTTAGAGGTAGTTAACGGAAAAAGAAGGAAATATTGGGAATCCAAAAGCACTGCAACTAACAAAGTCAAAACCCCAACACTTTCTTTGATTGGCATTGCAACGCATGCCGGGTACAGCTAGTAAATAAATAAATAAATAAATAGAAGCTCGACCGTTTTTTCATAAATGCAATTTAAGGGGCCAATGGGGAGGGGTGAAATTATGGAAGATAAACGTCCACTAAGGAAGGATTTTTGGATGTTCACTCTCATCGACCAACCAAAACTATTCAAGTTAGAAGAATGATATTTTGGGTATATGTTTGTTGTGTGCCGAAAACGTCGACTAAGGAGGGATTTTTGGATATTCAGGTTCTAAAGGGGTGTTAACGGGGTTAAACCTGCATTTCATTGAAGAACAATATGACACGACTATGACGCGAGCGAAGCGAGGCTAAAAATGAAATGGTGTGTGTCTGTGTATTATTCAATCACGCAAGTACCACTGGTCCGATTTACATGAATTTTACATGGAAGTAGCTTATTTACCTGCTTAACATATAGGTTACTTTTAATTTCAATACTTTGCACTATTTAAGGTTGGCGACCATTTTAGTGACGTCACTACACCCTTTGGTTTCAAACTTTCATATTTCCATTTCAAATAAAAAGAGAACGCTAAGAAATAGCAAACTTTTGATGGCATATACGAGGTTTAAAATTACATTTTCTATCCGAAAGTTATCTCCAACGGTTAGCGAGTAAAACCTAAATTTGTGCTATAAATACGGTCAACGCCGAGCTTTGTAGTTGGACAAAATATTCCATTCTTAATCTTCCTCTGAGCAGCACCTCGCCTATGACCTGTTTTAACTGTCACCTTCACATTTTAATTTATTTATGACGCGTAGCGAAGCACGGGTACTTCAGCTAGTCTAATATATAAAAGTGAAAGTCTGTATGTATGTGGGTATGTATGTGGATCTGTTCCGTATACAAATCTACACCGTTCCACCAATCTCAACGAAATTTTGCATACACATAGTTTAGGACCCAGAAGGAACCGCTGGCTACATGAATATACGATAGTCTTTCTCATTCTTCTGATTTCGACCCTTTTGCACTCCAGCACATGCTAATCAAATCATAAAATTTACTCATGAAGGAATGGCAAGGCGGATAGTTTCCATGGCAACATAGCTCAAGTCGAGACACGGCCGACTGGCTGCCATTTGCGCTCTGCACTACCGGTATAGAAAATGAGGATCTTTACTTGAAATCACGTTAGTTACTCAACTTCTCACACAGCACTGTCAACCGAGTTTAGCATAACAAAGACTTGACACTATCTTCTACTATATATTTGTCAAATACCACTCACTCACACATTCATTCATCACGAAATCTCAGAAACCATCAAACGGCCGCAAATGCCCACTAAGAGAGGATTTTTGGTTATTCTGGTTCTAAAGGGGTGTTAAGGGGGTAGACCTGCATTTCATTGAACAGCAATATCTCCCGATTGGTTTCATTGGGGGATGTGATACTCGGCACATAAACTAATCATTAAAAATAAGAAGACACGAGTCGGAGGGTTTTTCGATGTGGTGTATATTATGAGATGAAAGGGGTGGAAAGTGGGGATTGAAAGATTCCTAACGGAGCGTGTATCTCTTAAACGACATAGGCGAGGAGTTTGAAACTCAGCGGGAAAAAATCAGCATAAAAATAAGTAAATATGTGTTCGACCGTTTCATCATAAATCCAATTTAAGGGGCCCATGGGGTGGGGTGAAATTCTGTGGGGGGGGGGGACAGGAAAGAAAATGTCCTAACTGATTGACTGACTGACTCACTCATCAAACTCAGGGGGAAAAACTGCTTTAAAGTAAGTAAATAGCTGTTCGACAGTTTTTTTATCAATCAAATTGAAGGGGTTCATCGGGAGGGGTGAAATTCTGAAGGAAAAGAAATGAAAGAAAATGTCCTGACTCATTCACTCACTCATCATCGCCCAGCCAAAAATATTGAAGTTGGAAACATGGCATTTTGGGGATATGTTCGTTGTATGTCAAAACTGTACACTAAGGGAGGATTTTTGGATATTCAGGCTCTAAAGGGGTCTTAAGGGGGTTAAACCTGAATTTCATTGAATAACAATATCTCACGAGTCGTTTCATTTGTGGATGTGATACTCGGCATATAAACTAATCATTAAAAATACGCAGACATGTGTCTAAGGGTTTTTCGATGTGGTGTATTATTATGAGGTGAAAGGGGTGAAAAGTGGGGGTTGAAGGATTCCTAACGGAGCGTGTAGGCCTATCTCTTAAACGACATAGGCGAGAAATTTGAAACGCAGCGAAAAATCATCAGCTAAAAAGATAAGTAAATCGGTGTTTGACAGTTTTTTAATAAATTAATTTAAGGGGCCAATGGAGTGGGGCGAAATTCTGGGGGGAAAAAGGAGAGAAAGTGTCCTAACTGACTAACTCACTCACCAAACTCAGGGGAAAAAGACAGCTTTAAAAATAAGTTAATAGGTGTTCAAGCGTTTTTTCATCAATCCAATTTAAGGGGCCCATGGGGAGGGGTGAAATTCTGGTAAAAATAATTGAAAGAAAATGTCCTGTCTGACTCACTCACTTATCACGCCCAGCGAAAACTATTAAACTTGGAAAAATGAAATTTTGGGAATATGTTCGCTGTATGTCGAAAACGTCAACTAAGGAATGATTTTTGTTTATTCGGGTTTTAAAGAGATGTTAAGGGGGTAACCGTGCATTTCATTGAATAACGATATATCATGAGTTGTTTCTTAGGGAATGTGATATTCGGTATATAAAGAAATCATTAAAAATAATCAGACATATGTCTAAGGGTTTATCGATGTGGTGTATATTATGAGGTGATAGGGGTGAAAATTGGGGGTTGAGGGATTCTTGACGGAGCGTGTATCTCTTAAAGGACATAGGCGAGAAGTTTGAAATTCGGCGGGAAAAGAACAGCTTAAAATACAAGTAAATAGGTGTTCGACTGTTTTTTTTTTCATAAATCCAAATTAAGGGGCCCTTGGTGAGAGGTGAAATTCTGGGGGAAAAAAACAGGAAAGAAAGTGTCCTAACTGATTGACTCACTTACTCACTCATCAAACTCAGGTGGAAAACAGCTTTAAATAAGTAAATAGGTGTTCGACCGTTTGTTTCATAAATCCAATTTAAGGGGTTCATGGGGAGGGGTGAAATTAACAAAAATAAATGAAAGGAAATGTCCTGACTGACTCACTCACTCATCATAGCCCAGCCAAAATTATTGGGCCGATTGCAGAAACGATGACTAGTTTTAAGACTTAGGCAATGTCTACCTAGACGACGTTTAAGTAATGATCGATGTTCTGTAGCTTAGACAGTGTTTAACCGGTGTCTAGCTAGACATCGTTTATGTTTCGATTTCAGTACGAAAACGGAAATAGAAATGTCTTCCATGCTACTCTTTGCCAGCTGCGACCAATGAAAACTCATCGATGCTGGCACCATCATTAATCAGCTGATGATGAAAGAAATCCATTCCTAACAGCTGCGGGTTTAAGAGTTACAGGAGAAGAAGGCTTTGTTGGACATATATTTAATCGAGAAAGAGATTATAAAGAAAGGGCATAACCTGCCGCAATGGCACGAATCAGTGAATTAAACAGTGAACAGAATAATGTAAGTGAAATAATAATTAATAAATATATTTTTCTTTTACTTGAGGTGATCTTGTCTTGGCATGATTTCTAGCGGTTGAAGTAATTATCAATGACGAGCTGACGCCATCTGTTTTGTCATATCATCAGCTATCGGATCAACAGGCACTTCATCATCTTGTAAGTCTGCCTCCAGGTCAAGTTCACCGCGCCGCACAGCGAGGTTAAGTAGCACAGCAGTTGCAATGATTTTCAGGGTTTTTCGTACTTTCGTTCACAGACCATGTGCAAGACAAGTAAATCTTCTTTTCCACGAACCAAAAGTTCTTTCTACTACATTTCTGGCCTGGACATGCGCTCGGTTATAACGCGTATCAGCTGCGTTCCTTGGATTCAAAATTGGAGTGAGTTTTTAAAGTATTTATTTCAAGTGCAGCCAGAATCTCCGACAAGATGTCCCCTAACCTCTCCTCTTTCCAGGCGGTCGTGAATAGTGGAATTGCGAAATATTCTGCTGTCGTGGGTCGAGCCAAGCCATCGAGCAACAATACTCCTTATTTTCATCTTTGTGTCACATATCACCTGAAATGAAATAAAAATCCGCTGTATAGAGTAGTAGGTTTAAACCATAGAGGTAGTAATATTTTATTTTGTTGCCGCTGCTGCTACGTGTTGTAAAGGAGCGTTAACATGAACTCGTTAATCCGTATTGTTATCCACTGTTGTGCATGCCGTATAATGAAATGTAGTTTTGATTATATTGTTGTCGTAGGGTGAGTACAAATAACAGCGACAACGGAAAAAAGAACTACTGTGTAGTTGTGTTGTGTGTACTTACTTGGCAGTTAATAGAATAGAATCCCTTCCGATTCATGTACGTGACAGCCCTCTCACGATCGGGACAAGTTATTCTGATATGGGTACAGTCAATAGCACCTATTATTCCGGGGAAGTTAGCCCTAGAAATAATAAAATAATCACGTTCCACAGTGTAAGAGATAACACTGGAGTTCGCATTATATATATAGTCTATACACGTTATCAAGGAGAGCCGATAGTTAACAATCCACAGAAAGAACAATTATTTACCTGGATAGGACAGCGAAATCATTCCTGATAGTGGATAACTCATCATTATTAGGGAAGTTGATAAATCCACTCCTCAAACTATTGATGGCAGTCACAACACGATCTACTGTCCGGCACACAGTCGCTGCGTTGACATTTATAGTGTCGCCATTCATAGTATAAAATGCACCGGTTGCCAAAAATCGTAATGCCAAAAGGAGATGTAGGGTGACGGGTGATGGGCAACCCCTGGTGTCGTGCTCGAGAAAATCTCCCACGTCACGCAACAAGTCCCTCACTGTTTCTTTTAGAAAGCAAAATCTTATTTTAAACTGTGTATATCCGTACATTTCAAAAGGATTGCTCCGATCTCGCAGCATCCGACGTACATGAGGCCGTCTGAATAACAACTCTCTTCTGAACCGTCTCAACATAGCGATATAATTTACATGCTCCATAGTAAACAACCACCGGCTGAGATTTGCTCCTACATTTGGGGTTAAACAGTGTTCTCAACAGTGTTTAAACATGGATCCTTAAACGCCGACTTTAGACGATGTATAAGTGATAAATAACGTCTTCACAATGCGGAAGCCATATTTAGACATTGTTTAACCTTAAACAGCGTCTAAATACCGTCTCTGCAATCGGCCCATTAAAGTTAGAAACATGACATTTTGGGGATATGTTCGTTGTATGTCGAAAACGGCCACTAAGGAAAGAGTTTAGAATATTCAGGTTCTAAATAGGTCTTAAGGGGGGTAAACGTGCATTTCATTGAATAACCATATCTCACGAGTGGTTTCATTTGGGGATGTGATACTTGGCATATATACTAATCATTAAAAATAAGCTGACACATGTCTAATGGTTTTTCGATGTAGTGTATATTATGAGGTGAAAGGGATGAAAAGTAGGGGTTGAAAGATTCCTAACGGACCGTGTATCTCTTAAACGACATAAGCGAGGAGTTTGAAACTCGGAGGAAATCAATCAGCTTAAAAATAAATAAATAAATAAATAAATAAATAAATAAATAAATAAATAAATAAATAAATAAATAAATAAATAAATAAATAAATAAATAAATAAATAAATAAATAAATAAATAAATAAATAAATAAAATAAATATGTGTTCGACCGTTTTTTCATAAATCCAATTTAAGGGGCCTATGGGGAGTGGTGAAATTCTGGAAGAAAAACGTCCCCTAATGAAGGATTTTTGGATGTTCACTCTCATCGACCAACCCAAACGATTAAAGTTAGAAGAATGATATTTTGGGGATATGTTTGTTGTGTGTCGAAAACGTCTACCAAGGAAGGATTTTTGGATATTCAGGTTCTAAAGGGGTGTTAATGGGGTTAAACCTGCATTTCATTGAATAACAATATGACACGACTATGACGCGAGCGAAGCGAGGCTAAAAATGCGATGATGTGCGTCTATGTATTACTCAATCACGCAAGTACCACTGGTCCGATTTACATGAATTTTACATGGAAGTAGCTGATTTACCTGGTTAACATATAGGTTACTTTTGATTTCAATACTTTGTACTATTTAAAGATGGCGACCATTTTAGTGACTTCACTACACCCTTTGGTTTAAAACTTTCATATTTCCATTTCAAATACAAAGAGAACGCTAAGAAATAGCAAACTTTTGATGGTATATACGAGGTTAAAATTACATTTTCTATCCGAAAGGTATCTCCAACCGTTAGCGAGTAAAACCTAAATTTGTGCTATAAAACACGGTCAACGCCGAGCGGTGAAGTTGGACAAAATGTTCCATCCTTAATCTCCCTCTGCGCAGCACCTCGCCTATCCCCTGTTTTAACTGTCACCTTCATATTTTAATATATTTATGACGCCGCGTAGCAAAGCACGGGTACTTCAGCTAGTAATATATAAAAACACCCATCATGCTCTATAATTTAAAAAAACGTAACTCCTACGCAACACAAGGTCAGTGACCTATATCATCTTTGCCGATAACTGCATACAAATATAAAAGTGATTTTGGAATGTTAAAAGTTAATATATTCGATTATAATTCAATAATTTCAAAATAGTATTTACTAAAAACACAGAAAATTAATTTTTAAAATCTTCTATTCTATGGCAAACACCCTGAGCAGGATAATTATTTCCATTCTAGCTGAAATATATTTACTCAAGTGAACAAAACCATTATTATCATTGTATTTCAGTTATATACCAACGTTTATAAATCTCTTATCTTCAATAGAAACACCATCTTCTGTAAAACAATACATTTCTTTCACTCAACACAACCGAACTGGCGAGCACGTGCACTGTGGAGACCACTGGGATATATGCTTCCCACCTTTGGTTTCTGATGACAGTATACATCAAATTAATGGATTTTCAATATTTCTCTGCATCTAGCTTGTGGATGCATGTGGAACTGCTTGAAATGCATGGGGTGGGAAGATTCTCTCCCTAACACTGTTCTATAAATACATGGTGGGGAGTTAGTATCCCAAGGACCTATAATGGGGTGATATAGCACTTAAAAACAAAATATACGAGCCATACAGTAGTCGCATATGATGTGTAATATCTGACATGTTATCCTACTGTGAAATTGAGATGGAATTTATATGAAGTCATCTGACATGTTATCCTACCAGAAATTGAGATGAAATATATGCGAAGTCAATTTCTTTCGGCTGTATTCCTCCAGTTTATTTTTTTTCTCACGATTCCTTTGTCGATAATTTCCCAAATTTTCTGCTTAGGATTTACCCATCTCTGCAAATCACAAAATCATGAAAAAGGGGCGTCACCCCGAGTCCTACAAAACCTCATACAAGTCCCTAGCATAATTGGTTCGCGAAATATTAAAAAGCCGATGATCTATTAGTTTTGGGTCCTTTCGTTAAATAAAGAGGGAGATAGAAAAACGGGGAGCGTCACCTTGACTCCTAAGACAACTCATACAAGGCCCTAGCATTATTGGTTCGCGAAATATTAAAACAGCCGATGACCCTTTAGTTTTGGCTCTTTTGGTTAAATTAAGAGGGGGATAGAAAAACGGGGGGCGTCACCCCGACTCCTAGGACACCTCATACAAAACCATAGCATCATTGGTTCGTGAGATATTAAAAAGACGATGACCTAATAGTTTTGGGTCTGCCGGGAGCGCAAATCACTTGTTAACAGTGAAATCCGTTGTTCATTGAAATAACTACTTGTAAAACTACAGTGCCAAATCCTGGCCGGTGCGCATACGCGAGGTACGTCGTGGAACCAATGATTTATTTTTGTAATATCTTTAATGGGGCCTCCAAACCTTGAAGTAAACCGTATGCGATATACATTCCACATTGTTTCCTCTTACACATTTCCGTCCCATTTCCGTCCCATTTGCAAAATCACTCCCACAAAAAATATCTTGCAACCGCGTGGAAAGACGCCCAGTAGTCCTGCTTGGGTAATATTGTATAGTGTTTTACGAATGATCACGCCCCTACTTTAGATCACTCTTAGTTTACCCACCAGCATGCAGGCACTTTATTTTCAACTAACAAGCTTTATATCCTCCTCTTTAACTTACACCTCGAACCTTCACTCGGGACGAGAAGTTTATACGCTGCTTTGGCACACATATTGGAGCCTGGTTGCTAGGGAAAGTTCTTGCTTGTTCCTCCGGCGGATGAACAGGGAGATTCATGGCAGTTGCCTTGCTGAGCGATGTTTATGCTATGCCCACGCATATTCTGTAGGCAGATAATGAGATTAATAACTGATCACTGTCCGCTGCCTGGTGTTAATGAACACTCGTGTAATTAGGCTGGTTTCATTAAGTAACCGAAGCCGCCATCAACACTAATTTGTATTTCACAGCACGTAACCATCATACAAGAAATTGGAAAGCTGATTAAATAACTGTACCTAGATTGGGCATAAGAGAACTGCGCATTTCCAATGACAAGGATAGCGAATCTCGTTGCCTAAAGATTCTGTGGATGCATGGTCAAAGCGATGACACCCTCAACCGCATTGTACCTTTGCTACCGAATCAACTACCGATCTCTTCTTATAAGCCTGAGAGTACGCCGTTCCAGTCCTCATGATCTGATCCTAAATTTGTCCACATCGTGGCATAGTGGCTTGAGATCCGGGTTTGATTTTCAGTTCTACTAAGAAACTTAATTCTGGTCTGAATGCTGGAATGGGGCTTACTCAGCATCGTGAGGTAGAACTGCGGAGAGGTGTGTTCAATTCCTACATCAGTCATCCTAGAAGTGCACTTTCGAGGTTTCTCACTTCTACTACAAGCGAATGCCGGGATGGTACCGTACCTAAATTAAGGCCAAGGACACCTCCTACCTAACTCCTAAGCTCATTTCGAAATACACACATTGGTACTGCACCCTTCATTAAAGCATTGTTTTCTCAAGATTCAATCTACGGGGTCGTGTTCAGTCCTGACAGCTTTTCACAGCAAAGTTCACAAAAACAATATGCTCTAATGAATAGAAAGGTCCATAACAGAGGCTATGCAAGAAATAAAATGAATAACAAGTAGAATAAAAGATATTTAATGACTGAAAAATATGTGCATAATAAAAATAATAATAATAATAATAAACAGAAGTCCCCCCTGACATTCACACCCAAGAAATAAATATATTACTGAGCGGTAAGCACTCGCTCCACACAACAAAACAATGTGAATATAGCTTCACACAAAATGGTTAATCATAACATAAAATTGAGCGGTAGGAACTCGCTCCTCACAACATATGGATGCAAGTCCATTTTTTCTGGTCAAGAAATTATATAATGCGTGGTGTACTGCTTCTTAATAAGAAAATGAGTACTGATGCGAGTCCGTTTACAACTGAAACAGTCATCTTGTTCACGGAGTTGCATCTTTTAAATCACACTACGGCTATGGGACCAACCCTTAATTAACACACTATAATTACTACTGACACATGCAAGATCTAATAATACAAAAACATGAAGAACCTCCATGAGATTCTACCCGGTGCTAAAGCACACAAAACATAAAGAGCATGCCTAAAATAGGCCAAAAAGCTCGCATCACAAATTGGGAACACAGCCTCGCACATACTAATGCCACACGGGATCATTGAACGCGTAAAATAAACACACAAGAAGTCAAGCAACAACAACAAAATACAAGCCTAACGGCTGAAAAATTATGTTTACATTTTTATAAAACGCCAGACAAACAGTTGTTTCGGGAGCTACCTTACAACTATGGACAACACCCATTTAATCAATCAAATACTCTTTATAACCGATCAGATTTTGTGAATTTTAAACAACGTCGTAAATTGAAATACAGGACCCTGGCCTGTTACTAATGACACGTCGCGTTATCTGATTTGAGGGCACTCCTGTATGAGTCATCGCTGTCTCTACACACTCTCAGCCCTTCAAGCTTGGTGCTATTTATATGAGACCACACTGATCCCGTTATCCATCTGGAAACGCAGACATATCTCACTCATCCACTAGGATGGCAAGAATACACAAATATATACCACGAGTTCAGCCTCGCGAGGTTATGAACTGGGCCGATATGCAGCAAGCCGGAATAATCTCAATGATATATCCCCGCGAACACATCGTAAAATCACACACACCATAAAGCTTGGACTGACTCAGTCATAAACATACCAACTGGGTCGGCTCAAAACAGATCAACCTACTTGCGTCCATAGACACATTAAACAAAATAAACAACAAAAACTCGGGTGCAAAGTGCCATCCCGTACAGATCTGCTAGAACAGCAACTATCAAGATAATCCTGATCCGTCATAAAATTCTTCTCACAAATAATCTTTACCCTCCAAATTCTATTTTTAATCTCAAATTAATTCAGTTCCATTTTTGTTATAAGGCATACCTCCGAATTTATAATGCTTGACCACGATTTACGCAAGCGAATGCGAGCACGAGCTGCGCATAGCCCCGTATAGTTGAACCAAACAAAATCACAATATTTACAAATTACAAAGTGCTCAGCTTGTCCCATACTTAATGTGTCAGTAAACAAGAACTAAGAATCTACATTACCAAACAAGCAAACAAATATCTACAAAAATACGTCCCATAAAACCATAGCTGATTTAATAAATAAATAAATTCATTCGTACTCATTCCTGTAGAACAGCGTCAGGGAAACATCCGCAGCCATCACTCTTTTAAAATGCTTAGCTCGTCATCGACATCTTCTGGCAAATGTCCTGCTGGTTCCAAGATCCGCCCTCGTTCCCAGACGTCATCTCGTGCTGAATTAAAATAATGTTTGTCAGATACACACACGATATATTTCCGATTAAATTCACCGATCAAGTACTAAATTCCTTGACAGTCTATTGGTGAATTATTTCGATGAACTGGTCCTATCTGGCAGTACTAGGACTACAAATAAATCACTGAAGTTACACTTATAACTTGACGAAAATATTCCATGTTCAAATACATGAAAAAAATATGAAGTTGTGCCTCGTGTCCTCAGACACCTGAATAACGGCCTTACTTCCTCAAAAGCTCAAATAAAAGGTCCCTACGTCCTCAGACGCTCAAATAAAAGTCATCTCTCAAAGCTTCCTGGACCATATATAAATGAAACTGGCTAGAGTAGGTATGGAAGGGGGTTTATGGAAAAATATTCCATAATAATTATCAGACTAGCATGCGATCGGTATCATTGAGTTCGTAGCAATGTGGAGGTTACGATTATGCTGAAGCTAGCTCGGATCGATCGTGGTATTAATCCGTAGATAACTCCCGCGTTAATTTACCAGGGTGCGTTACCATGCCGAGTTGCCGCTTTAACAGGGCGTCTTGATATTATTGGTTCAGACTCTTGTAGATCTTTGCGCGCTCTTACTTGTATTCCTGCCACATGAAGTGGTTAACATGAAGATTGACCAATTACACCGTAGCCTTCAATCTTCTTCTTGGCGCCAACTCTTACAGTAACAAGCCATATTTTGCGTACCCAAGCCATCTTCGCGCTAAAAGTTGCGCCTGTCCTATGTGTCATGAATTTTATGCTACTTTCTAAAATACCACAGGAGCTTAACCCATTGTGTTCTCTCTGCCACTGATTTCTCAATATTTCCCAACTCCGTCTGGCTCTCATATCTGCTGTCTGTAGAAATGTATCAAAAGACGATGAATAATTTATTAGAATCCTTTATACAGCCTGTGGATAAAGGGTTCACAATCCTACTGCATGGAAAAAATCGACCATAGCATATAGTCGATTTTTAGCCTATTTTCAATTTTGAAAAAATAGGCTTATGAGATCACCTTTTGTCCGTGTGTGTGTGTGAGGTGTGTGTGTTTGTCCCCCTAATAAAACCTAAACGGCTGGAGCGATTTCAATGAAACTCGGTAAGTTCATAGCACTATTCCCGGCGACATCGACCGTGTCCTTAAAATTTTGTTACGTCTCACCAATCCAACATGGCGGCTGTGCGAATTATTTCACTAGCATTCAATATCTCCGAAACTATTACCGATATCGCCCTGAAATTGTGTACGGTGATAAAGGGCACTACTAGAAGTTCACCTATGAGACTTTCAAAAACCTGGTGACTACAAAACAAACATGGCGGTCAAGCGAATTTGAGACTTTTAAATAGACATTTCTCGCGATTTAACTATACAAACATAATGCAACTTGGTACAGCAAATGTTTATACACATTGTAATGCACTGGAGTCTAATTTAGTTCAATTGTTTACATAACCTCAAAATGGCGGCTGTGCGAAATATTTCACTGACATTCTATATCTCCGAAACTATTACAGATATCATCATGCAATTTTGTACGGTGATAAAGGGTACTGATACATGTTTACCTATGTATATTTCATAAACCTGTAAAGTACAAAACGAACATGGCGACCAAGCGAATTTGAAATATTTTAATATACTTTTCTCGTGATTTAACTCTCTGAGCGCATTGAAATGTGGTGCAGTAAATGATTTTGCAGATTGTAATGCACTGCCATCTAATTTAATTCAATTGTTTACATAACCTCAAGATGGCGGCTGTGCGAAATTTTAAAATTAAGTTCTTATTCTTGTGTCGTAATCATGCGATCGAAGTGAAAGTTCGAATAATGAAGCTAGGCCTTGTCCTTGAATGGTACATAACTCTATGGCCTATACATATAACAATCCTAAATGGCGAGCTTCCGAAATATTTAGACGGTTCTCAATATCTATGAATATTTTACAGCAACCAAACTGAATATTTTAATGTTCATAGAGACTACGAACATATGTTCACCTATAGGACTTTCAGTAACCTGGTGAGCACAAATCCAACATGACGGTGACGCGAAGTATAAATATTTAAATGGACGTTTCTCGCGAATTATCTATCCGAGTGCCGTAAAACGTTGCACGTTAAATGCTTATACAAATGTTGATCCACTGGCATGTAATTTATTTCAATTGTTTGCACAATCACAAGATGGCTGGTGTGCGTACATTTAAAATCTCGTTTTTACTTCTTGTGTTATAATCATGCGATTTAAGTTTGAATACCACACGTACACAATAATCTTAATGTAATAGTACAAAAATAAAAATCCATCCTGGTGACCATATGAAATATTTAGACGGTTCTCAATATCTATGAATCTGTTACAGCAATTAAACTTAAATTTTGTATGTTGATAGAGACAATTAACATGAGCAGGATATATGAAAATAGGCTGTATAGTTCTTCATGGAACTACTTGTTTTAAAACCACATAACATCTGTAATCCATTTCTGCCCATCCTAGAGAAATCTCCCTCTCATAATTCTAGTCTAGCCGCCACTGTCGTTGGAGTGTCGACACGCACTCGTGTTTACTTCCTGCTCCTTCATTAATTCAGACATTCCATGCCTGGCTGCTTGTCTGATCGCCTAAGGCTAGTACCTCTCCTGCCCAGTATCCTTATCTCTCTCGCTCGCTCGCTGTGTCATTATCGTCATCGCTCAATAGTGTTTGACAACAACAGGCTGCCCCCAACTTCCTTGTTCAACTGACGTACTCATGGACCCCCGTATACTTGGATGTGCAAAAGTACTTCCATATATTCAATTTGCAGCATAATTTCTGCGTTCCCAAGGTTCGCTAGTAAAATACACTTTTAAATTCGCTGCGTTGTAGACAGACATTGTACCTGTACTCAATTATTTTACTCTGTATGCGTTGTTACCAAGATTACGCACAATACAGAAGGGTCCAATAAATTTGGGACTGAACTGGTTGAATACCTTCTTTTCTGGATCAGATGTCGCTGGTTTCCGTACTAACACAAGCTCGTTTACTAATAGTTCTCTGTGATACCTCTTATTTCTGATACGACGTAATCTGCGATCCACCTGGTTTCTCATATGGACTCTCGTTCTCTCAATTCTCAGCTCATGACCAACCATGGGATCTTGTGGGCAATTGATGATGTTGCTCCACGATCTTACTGGATATTCGTTCATGTGCAAGACCATGGGAATCTGGCCTGTCGACTCATGTCTAGTTGTATTCATACAGGTCTCTACGTTTTTGATCCTGTCTACCCACTTGTAATGTTCATTGGGAATGAAGATTCTTAAGTATTTAGTAACGCATTTCATTGCGCGTTCGCTAGGATTAGCTTGAGGGTGGCGAAAGCTACTAAACATGTGTTTTACATCCAAGTCCTCCATACCTGTCTTGAATTTGGCGCTCGTAAAATAGCTTCCATGGTCCGACAATATAAACTCTGGTTTTCCAAGGATTGGAATAACTCTATTTCGAATACGACTGAGTACTTGTTTCGATGCAGTTTTCTGAATGGGGCACAACACAACAAACTTAGGAAACACATCAATACACACTAGTAAGTGACGGCAACCTCGCCTACCTTTCGGGATCGGACCGAAACAATCCAGTGCCACAAGCTCGCAGGGTTTCTGAGGTAGCAATGGTCTAGGATACTGCCTCATTAAGTAATTATTCGGCTTCGTCCTCTGACAAGTATCGCAAGTCTTTATTACGTCACAGATGGTAGTCCTCATTCGCGGCCATGTAAACGTTTCTCCTATGGTCGATTGTGCCTTGTCGATTCCCACATGTCCGAAACTTTCATGTATGTGCCAAGTAAGTCCTCTTTCTAATGATGCAGGAACCATGATACGTAATTTGGTGTGTTCTTCATCTATCCATATATGCAGTAAAATGTTGAGGTAGACATATCTTCCTTCTCTGGCTTTTGCTTCTCTGTACGCTGGGGTTCCTGCTGGTAATTCCTTCTTAAAATACTGGATCATTTGGTACATCCATAGTTCAGCTTCCTGCTCTCGTTGTATCTCCCGTAATTCCTCCAAGAATGCATGGTCCTTTGCTGTTAATTCAATATGCTGTACTATTGCTGTTTCTTCGGTATCAGGCTCGGGGTTCCTGCTTAATACATCCGGAATTACGTTCATTTTTCCTGGGCAGTGTTCAATTTCGATGTTAAATTGTTGTATATAGATGGACCAACGTGTCACATGCTCGCTAGCCATAGATGTCTTGAACAAGAACGTTAGTGCTTTGTGGTCTGTTCTAATAATAATGGGGTAACCATACACAATCCGTTTCCATTGTTGTAAAGCATGAATTATTGCCAACAATTCGAGTTCCGTGACCGTATAGTTGCGCTGGTGTTTACACAATCTGCGGCTCACAAATGCTAAATAATCACATGTTGAAGATTAGCTGGATCTTCTTGGTATAACATCGCTCCTATACCAACCATGGAAGCATCCGCATGGATAATAAATTTCCGTTGAAAGTCTGGGTAACCTAATTTGATACAATTTTCCAGTAATACTTTAGTCTCTTGAAATGACTTCTCACACTCAGCGTTCCAAAGCCATTTGTTGTTCTTCTTCAGCATCTCCTGCAAAGGTGCTCCGGTTGCAGTATATCCTGGGCAGTTTTTCTTAAAGAAGCCCGTCACGTCAAGGAAAGCTCTGATATGTTTCACTCTCGTTGGTGTAAGGAAATTCTTTATTGCCTCTATCTTCGCAGGGTTTGGCCTCACTCCCTCCTGGTCAATGATGTGCCTTAAGTATAAAATCTCCTTCTTGAAGAAATGGGATTTCTTCAAGTTAACTTTAAAGTTTGCAGTTCTAAGGTTGTCCAAAGGCTTATCCAAATTTTCCATATGTGTCTCGATGTTATCTGGAGCCAAGAGTATATCGTCAATATATCGTACCGTCATTTCCTTCACTTCTTCAGTCAGGTTCCGATCCAAGGCTCGAATTAATGCGCATCCAGCTTTTTTTTAACGCAAAGGGCATACGGACGAAGCAATATGTCTGATTATCGAACAAGAAGCCAGTAAGAAGCTGTGACTTCTCATCCAGTTCGATATGGTGAAACGGACTCGTCAGATCTACGGACGAATAGATACTCTTTTTCTTAAATCCTTTTAAGACGTCTCTGATGATTGGCGCTCTGTCATACTCGGGAAAAATAAGGCGCATATTTAGATTTCTGGCGTCTAGACAAAGTCTAATGGATCCATTGGGTTTTGTGACTGCCAAAATCGCATTTAAATAAGGTGTAGGAGTCTTCTTAATCACTCCAACTTGCAACATATCATCAATAATCCTTTTGACCTGCTCCCGATGTTTTTCTGGTATAGGGTATAATTTACTTCGAAATGGGGACCAATCCTCAACCTGCATAGAATATTGAAAATTTATTATCTTCCCTGGAACTGTGTCAAACACTGCCTTGTGTCTTCTTAAGATCTCCTCAAGTCTCTTCCTATGTTCAACCCCTAGTTGGATGTCACTGAGCCGCTCCTGTAATAGTTCTTCAAACTGAGTATCGCTGTCCTCTCCTTCTGCTAGTAAAGCCCATATCTCCTGAGAGTCACTCTCTTCATTTAATTCCACAACAGCCACATCTATAAGGTCATCTTCCGCCTTTCGTACTTCCTCTTCTGTCTCCTCTGCTATTGCCTCCAATGCCCATGAATTCACGTCCTTCCCTGTAGTGATTTCATCCATGTGTAAGCCCACATCCTTCAGTTTATCAAACTCCTTAAAACTGACTGTATTATTGTGCAAATCTATGACTGCCTGGTAGTCACAAATGAAATTTGCACCCAGAATAATGTTAAAATTCATTTTAGCCTTAATGATAAAAGTCTGTCCAAATATATGGTCTAATATATCCAATTCTATAAATGCTTGACGTTTGCAAGTGACGGTGCGTTCGGGAATAACGCCCCTCACCTTGAGTTGCGGTACTGGAATCACAGGAATATTCTGACTCCGTCCCAACTCTCGAACCAAAACCTCCGATACAAGACTAATTTGTGAATCCGTGTCAACTAAGCATCTCACGTTAATTCCACCAATCCTGGCATAAATAATAGGTAGTTGTTTGATATCATCATTCCGTGGTTTTACAATCTCCTCCAGGCAATCTTCCGGCATAGCTATCCACTCTTGTATGTGTGCCACGACCCATCCTTCTTCACAATCCGGCTGTTGCTCTCTCAATTTTGCAATTATTGGGATTTTTTTACAACCCCCGCGACTACCATCATCCTTCTGTCGCGTATTTCCCTGACGTTCTTCCTGCTTGAATAAACTCTCGGCCCCCTCAATGTGAGTGTCAGGATTTGACCTCCTATTAATGACACGTTTCCAATGTCCTTGTTCGTCCCCTCCATTAGCGTGTAATTCTTCCAGGTAACGCTGCGATTCGGCGTGTCTGTCGTTCCATTCATTCCTATAATTTCGATAGTGCCCCTGGTTCTGGTATCTCCATTCACGCCACTGTCGATTCTCATTATTGCTACTTTCGTACCGTCTGTAGGGTCCCTCATTTCTCCTATTATTTCTCCATTGTTGGTACCCTCGCTGTTGATACTTATTGTTGCCCTGGGTCTGCCTATCATTATTATTATCATGTCGCTGGTGTGACCTATTTTCTTCGCCCTCCTGACCTCGTCTTGGTGTTGTTGACACACTTGTATTTGTTGCCTGCGATCTGGTGTGTACTTGAGTGGGTTTAACCACCTCCGTTGTGTTTACAAGTTCCAGCTGTCGTCCCCCTCTCTGATGCAAGTGAGATGTTGTCTCGTCAATCTGACGTAAGATTTCTTCGACTCGAACCGCTGTGTCCACGTTTGCCGCCACCAACACCTGCTGAACATTGACTGGCAACTGCCGCGCAATCGTCATAACCAGATCCGATTCTTCTAAAGGATGATCCAAATCTTTAAATTTTAACAATTGTAACGAAAACAAAATCTGAATATTTCGTCTGCTCAGTTGACTGATATTTTCTCGAATAAAGTTCCATTCTAAGGCTTTGCTGTAGAGAAGCCGACCAATACTTTCTAAGAAACGCATCCTTGAAATCATCCATCCCTCCGAAAGTATATTTGAAGCTCAAGAACCACGTAAGTACATTTCCCGAAAGAAATCGTTCCATCAGTCTTAAACGACGTGCGGGCGGTATGTTATTGTCATTAATATAGTCCTCCATCTCCCTAAGATACGCCTTTGGTGTGACACCAGGATTTTCTGTGAATTTATTTGGTTTAAATTCATTTGATCGAATAACTTGTACGACTTGAGGGTGCTGATAGCCATGTTGAGGAGTAGAGGTTCCCCCAACGTTGTTGTGAAATCTCTCTGTGTTAGTCGTTAATGGGCTGCCTGTCAGTCCGTGGCTACTCGCCGCGCTAATTGCCCCTGGGCTTGCTGAGGCTACTTCCTTATCTTTATCGTGCTCTGTCTGAAATAACGTGTTCTGTCCCAACGAACGCAATTCTTCCTTTATGATTCTGTCCGTCTGTTCCTTCATTTTACTCTTAATTTCTTCCTCAAGTGCTTTAACGTGCGTATGGTTATCACCTACGGTCTTCATGATTGTTAACCGTTCTTCTTTAGAGTCGCTGCTCATCTTACGCCAATCCTTTCTGATGCTATCTTTAATCGCGCCCAGTTTTTCTTCCATCTGCTGTTTCGTATCCTCCTGATTCGATTCTATCTTCTCAAGCCTGTTTTCAAGACGTAGATTATTCTCATCTATCGTACTCTTCAAATTATCCTGGTCCGATTCTAGGTTTCGCCATCGCTCTGATGATTGTATTTCTAATTTATCCATGTCCTTTATCAGGCCCGTAATACTTTCATTTACTGCTGACAATTGTCCCTGGATAAACGTAGAATCCTCCTCCATCTTATCAAACCGCTTTTCAAGACCATCCTGTGCCGTTTTAACCTCAGTGTTATTTACCGTGTATGCTAATTCTATCTGAGCTAGTTTTGCCTATACAGTTTCGTCCAAATCATTTAATTTTCGGTTGAAGGTGTCCTCTAATTTTTTTTATCTGACCTAGCTGTTTGTCGTTATTCTTACTTATATCAAGCGCGATTTGAACCATTTGCTGCGTAGTGTACTCTTTCATCTCTGCAGATAATGTGGCTAACTGACTCGTATTTCCACTTTCTTGCGCTTCTAATTTTTTGTTTATATTTTCATTTACTTGCGCTTGTAATGAGTTACCCTGTTCAATTAATTTAATTTCTAATGACTCTCTCTGTTCAGATATCTTATTGTCTATTTTTGTCACTCTGTTCAGCTAGTTGTGTTTTAAACTCGCCTGACTGTTCGTTTAATTGTTTAGTTATAGTGTCATTCATTTGAGTCTGGAATGACTCATTCTGTTCAGATAATTGTGCATTCTGATCAGATAATTGTGTCTTAAACTCGCTTGACTGTTCGGATAGTTTAGTGTCTAACTTCGCACTCTGTTCCTTTAATAGTTTCTGGGTTCGTGCCGTGGCACTTTCAAAGATCGCCTGGATCTCCGCTACTATTGCCATTATCACACACAAAAATATATATCACTGAGAAAATAGGAGGATGACATGTAAATGTCTCCCCGGCACACACATATATAATTCTTGACATACATTTACTTCATTTGACCACTTTCAGTTCATTTAATCTTATTCCCTTTACTCCCGCAAATCAATCTGCATCACTGAATGGTTCTAATTTTACTTAATAAATTCTTAACCCCGCACATATTCAGTCATAAAATTACTATCCAGATCTGATGTTAACACTGACTAATTAACAAAGTATTAATTGTCATTTAAGGCTACCAGCCTCCTAACATATTCATGAGTTTGACTTTCTAGACAAATCAAATTTTACATTTATTCAATGGGCGCCCGATTTCACGTACACTACTTTACTAATTACATCAATAAACAAAACGTGAATCGTATTTAACTTGCAAACTCGTGATTCTACTGTATATTCCATTTTCTTGGTGGTATTTCTCTTCGCCGTATTTACGTTAACAAAATATCACTTCCGGTGATTTCAAACAGTCCCATATATCAGTGAAATACCACATTTTCGCGACAGCTTGATCTACTAGATCTATGATGACTATCCAATGTGTTCTAGCGGTAACTAGCAACGAACTAGCCCCAACTTGGCGCGCCAGCTTGTCTATGATCCGCTAGAAAAGACTAAAACAGCGAAAGGCCCCACGTTGGTTAAGCCAGCTTGTCTATGCACCCTTTAATAAAGCATTGTTTTCTCAAGATTCAATCTACGGGGTCGTGTTCAGTCCTGACTGCTTTTCACAGCAAAGTTCGCAAAAACAATATGCTCTAATGAATAGAAAGGTCCATAACAGAGGCTCTACAAGAAATAAAATGAATAACAAGTAGAACAAAAGATATTTAATGACTGAAAAATATGTGCATAATAAAAATAATAATAATAAACAGAAGTCCCCCCTGACTTTCACTCCCAAGAAATAAATATAATACTGAGCGGTAAGCACTCGCCCCACACAAGAAAACAATGTGAATATAGCTTCACACAAAATGGTTAATCATAACATAAAATTGAGCGATAGGAACTCGCACCTCACAACATATGGATGCAAGTCCATTTTTTCTGGTCAAGAAATTATATAATGCGTGGTGTACTGCTTCTTAATAAGAAAATGAGTACTGATGCGAGTCCGTTTACAACTGAAACAGTCATCTTGCTCACGGAGTTGCATCTTTTAAATCACACTACGGCTATGGGACCCACCCTTAATTAACACACTATAATTACTACTGACACATGCAATATCTAAGAATACAAAAACATGAAGAACCTCCATGAGATTCTACCCGGTGCTAAAGCACACAAAACATAAAGAGCATGCCGAAAATAGGCCAAAAACTCGCATCACAAATTGGGAACACAGCCTCGCACATACTAATGCCAAACGGGGTCATTGAACGCGTAAAATAAAAGCACAAGAAGTCATGCAACAACAACAAAATACAAGCCTAACGGCTGAAAAATTATATTTACATTTTTATAAAACGCCAGACAAACAGATGTTTCGGGAGCTACCTTACAACTATGGACAACACCCATTTAATCAATCAAATACTCTTTATAACCGATCAGGTCTTGTGAATTTTAAACAACGTCGTAAATTGAAATACAGGACCCTGGCCTGTTACTAATGACACGTCGCGTTATCTGATTTGAGCGCACCCCTCCTGTATGAGTCATCGCTGCCTCTACACACTCTCAGCCCTTCAAGCTTGGTGCTATTTATATGAGACCACACTGATCCCGTTATCCATCTGGAAACGCAGACATATCTCACTCATCCACTAGGATGGCAAGAATACACAAATATATACCACGAGTTCTGCCTCGCGAGGTTATGAACTGGGCCGATATGCAGCAAGCCGGAATAATCTCAATGATATATCCCCGCGAACACATCGTAAAATCACACACACCATAAAGCTTGGACTGACTCAGTCATAAACATACCAACTGGGTCGGCTCAAAACAGATCAACCTACTTGCGTCCATAGACACATTAAACAAAATAAACAACAAAAACTCGGGTGCAAAGTGCCATCCCGTACAGATCTGCTAGAACAGCAACTATCAAGATAATCCTGATCCGTCATAAAATTCTTCTCACAAATAATCTTTACCCTCCAAATTCTATTTTTAATCTCAAATTAATTCAGTTCCATTTTTGTTATAAGGCATACCTCCGAATTTATAATGCTTAACCACGATTTACGCAAGCGAATGCGAGCACGAGCTGCCCATAGCCCCGTATCGTTGAACCAAACAAAATCACAATATTTACAAATTACAAAGCGCTCAGCTTGTCCCATATTTAATGTGTCAGTAAACAAGAACTAAGAATCTACACTACCAAACCAGCAAACAAATATCTACAAAAATACGTCCCATAAAACCATAGCTGATTTAATAAATAAATAAATTCATTTGTACTCATTCCTGTAGAACAGCGTCAGGGAAACATCCGCAGCCATCACTCCTTTAAAATGCTTAGCTCGTCATCGACATCTTCTGGCAAATGTCCTGCTGGTTCCAAGATCCGCCCTCGTTCCTAGACGTCATCTCGTGCTGAATTAAAATAATGTTTGTCAGATACACACACGATATATTTCCTATTAAATTGACGGATCAAGTACTAAATTCCTTGACAGTCTATTGGTGAATTATTTCGATAAACTGGTCCTATCTGGCAGTACTGGGACTACAAATAAATCACTGAAGTTACACTTATAACTTGACGAAAATGTTCCATGTTCAAATACATGAAAAAATATGAAGTTGTGCCTCTTGTCCTCAGACACCTGAATAACGGCCTTACTTCCTCAAAAGCTCAAATAAAAGGTCCCTACGTCCTCAGACGCTCAAATAAAAGTCATCTCTGAAAGCTTCCTGGACCATATATAAATGAAACTGGCTAGAGTAGGTATGGAAGGGGGTTTATGGAAAAATATTCCATAATAATTATCAGACTAGCATGCGATCGGTATCATTGAGTTCGTAGCAATGTGGAGGTTACGATTATGCTGTAGCTAGCTCGAATCGATCGTGGAATTAATCCGTAGATAACTCCCGCGTTAATTTACGAGGGTGCGTTACCATGCCGAGTTGCCGCTTTAACAGGGCGTCTTGATATTATTGGTTCAGACTCTTGTAGATCTTTGCGCGCTCTTACTTGTATTCCTGCCACATGGAGTGGTTAACATGAAGATTGACCAATTACACCGTAGCATTCAATCTTCTTCTTGGCACCTACTCTTATAGTAACAAGCCATATTGTGCGTACCCTAGCCATCTTCGCACTAAAAGTTGCACCTGATCTATGTGTCATGCATTTTATGCTACTTTCTAAAATACCACAGAAGCTTAACCCATTGTGTTCTCTCTGCTACTGATTTCTCAATATTTCCCAACTCCGTCTGGCTCTCATATATGCTGTCTGTAGAAATGTATCAAAAGACGATGAATAATTTATTAGAATCCATTATACAGCCTGTGGATAATGGGTTCAGTACAGCCATCATAATGTTGAAAGTTACCAGACAGATTCCACATACTCACAAAACCGAGTATACGGAGATATATCACTACAATTTTGCAAAGCCCCTAAATGAAACAACAACAATAACAGATGTTTAAGTTCTGGTGGAGTCAAAAATCGAACCCGGGGTCTCCTAGGTAAGAAGCAAGAATGCAACCCTGTATCAATGGGCCAGTGGAAAGTCTATCAGATTTTGTATATTTGGCACGCAAACCCTTAAATAATAATAATAATAATATCGTATGGCCTTGAGTGCCGGGTGCAAACTTTGTTATTTGACACCCAGAGAGTGGCTTGCATGTCATATTTCATTGTTCCTTGAAGCACTATGAAAGTCAAGGAGGTTAGATATCTAAGCTCCTTGAACACTGTAGCGCTTTCTAGTAGTGAAATGAGGAACTTTGTGTTGGCGGAAACTCCCGAGATTAATTTTGCCACTATGAACACGGCCTACTGAATTCAAATAGGTTCTTTGACATGCCAATATCGTATGACATGGTGTCGTAATTTTGGCCGCGTTTCTAAAAACACATCCCACGGCCAAGAGCGAACCTGCAAGCTTGGGGTTGGTAGACCTACACGTTGACCACTCACCCACCGTGGCAAGCACCCACTGATATATACGTAGTGTGTAAGGAAAGTACAGAAGTGTGCAAATTATTAGACTGGACGCCAGTTTCCCAAAATAACATTTATACTTTTCACGGCTTTATTCACTAAATATGTTTGCAAGACTGTGAAATTACTTCCAATTTTTAACCAAGAGCCTTAATTATATTTTCTTTTAAGAAGCTCAGAGAAAAATTTTTTTTTTTTGCATTTCCATTAACAGAGAAGCCTTGCTAAGCAAAATGCCACACGTTTTGTTTTTATTACTTCAGTCTACTTTTCGTATGACTTTAGAGCTGAAGGACTTGGAGTCATTTTACTGATGATCCGCTTTTCATCTGTTCAAAGATTCATGAACTATGGATTGAAATCACCTGACATACAGGTACATTCCGAAGTCAATTAAGAAATAGAAAATGGGCCAAGCTCAGGTATCCCTCGGAATACCCAATTCTGAAAGATTCCAGGCACAATTCGTTATGAGAAAAGTTGTACACGGGAGAAAACATTACTAAGTAAGGTTAAAAAAGATGGCAGCAGATGGTCAATAAAACAATTTTGATATAAAAAATTGTGACTGATTTGAATTGTTTATTTGATTCTAATAATTTGCACACCTCTGTAATAAGACTGGAAGTATAGTGTGCAATCGTGCAACACTGGTGACATGGGACTTGGAGGGACGCAGATACGCCATCAGTGTTGGTTGGCCCTATTTGTCCATAGTGATTACGAGTATATTAGTGACGCAGGTTTTGCTTATGTAGGATCGGACAATGAGTGACACTTTTACTGAGAGGTTCTAGAGGGACTTTCACTCAAATTGGGTGACCGCGCAGCGTGGTGCGTGGAGGGTCGGACGAGCACATGGCAACTCAATGAGTCTGGGGTCGAGAGAGCGCTCGTACGAATCGCATGTAAATTACAAGCACACATAACACATACTCAAAGTAAATTCATTGTCACAGAAGATATTGAAAATATCCTCCACCTGCATCTATACATTTCTGGCATCTTCTTAGGAAATTTTCATTCAAACGCATTAGTTCATCTTCTGAGATAGCCTCAATTTCTCTCGTTATATTTCGTTTGAGTTCATCTAGAGTGTGAGGGTTTGTGGCATAAACCTTATTTTTCATCTTTCCCCATGAATAAAAATAGAAGTAGGCCTAGTAGAATTTAACACTTAGAAACAACACGTTATAAAATTATGAAACACAATTAAACAACAACCTCGTACACATGTTATAAACTTATTACACGTGTACCTTAAGGTAGGCTATATTTGAAATAACGAAGTCAACTTTACTCGTCAAATCCTGCGTCGCAACCCTTGCAATTTCAGTGTACCAGTATTTAGTGCAGAAGAACATTCCTGTGACTCCTCAGTCCACTTATTCACCCGATTTTAAACCTTAAGACTTTTTCCTCTTTTCGAGATTGAAACAAACCACAAGAGACTTCGTCTTGGGGGCACAGGACACCATTCAAATGGCTGTAACCAACCAGAGGAAGGTGATTCCAGTATCCGAGTTTCAGCACTGTTATGAGGAATGGAAGAACAGCCTCCAGCGCTTTGGGGCTTCCTAAGGCAGTTACTTTAAAGCGGACGGTGTTGAATTGTAACGATGATGATGACGATGATGACGATGATAATAGTTGATTTAAGGGGCCTAACATCTGGGTTATCGGCCCCTAATGGTCTGGGGGATAGCGAAATTGACAATGAAATGGAAACCATAACGAAAATTAAGCTGGACTGTAAATACTTACAAAATGGAACTCAGATTGAAATGGTTCACAAAATATAGAGTAGAAATACAAAAGGTAAAGGTAATGTAGAAGGAAAATACTCACAAAAGGAATTTAGATTGAAAAATACGCACAAAATGTAGTTTAGGTTCAAAATACTTACAAAATGCAATGTAGATTCAAAATACTCAAAAAATGCAATTGAAATTCAAAATACTCATACAAAATGCAATTGAAATTGAAAATACGTACAAAGTTCAATTGAGGTTCAAAATACTTAAAAAATGCAATGGAAATTGAAAATATACCATGCATGTTAGACTGAGAAAGGCCGGTTCAGATTCAAAATACTCTCAAAGTGCAATTGAAATTCAAAATACTAAGAAAATGCAATTCAAATTGAAAATGCTTTCAAAATGTATGGTATTATAGATTCAAAATAGTCTACTCACTGATTCAAATACTCACAATATGTGGAAGCACGCGATTCGAAATCATGTAGTTACAACATCCAATTTAGATTGAGATACTTACAAAAATTAAGTTTAGATCAAAAATACTTGCAAAATACAATTGAAAATACTTACAAAATATGGGTAAGATTATAAACAAAACCTCACAAAATATAATTTAGAGACACCGGGAGCCAATTCATATAAGAAAAGACACCAAGGCGGGAATCTTGAAGAAAATAGGGACTAGAATGAAAATAAAAAGAAGGCTGATCCCTACGAGAAAGACGGATCAGGAAAGATGAGACAAGAGCCAATTAAAGCGGGAAAGTGAAAGACTCCCTAGGCCTCGGATTCCCTAATTTCGTCGTGGTCGGAAAAGAACAAGAGTTGACCAAGGAAGTTCGACAGGAAAGAAGACGGAGAAGTAAGTGGAAGCAATGCCGGACTTAGCTGGGGTCCCGTGGTCGCCAACCCATGTCCCTGGGGGAGAATTGTGATGATATTGGAATAGAACTAGTCTTATTACTTAATTTAGGCTATGCACCTCGCATATCTGGCATGCACTGGATATTGGTTGTTGTTACTTCATAAGAGCTTGGGAAATCTTGGGTCATCAATCCTATGTGCTTGTGTTAATGAATTGCAGAACCTGTGCTTCTGTGGTGACTAGTAATGTGGTAGTATGTTAGTTATTGCTGATTCATTGAGCGGCTTTGGGAAATCATGGTCATACTACCCTGTGTATTTGAGAGTGTGCAAGGAATCCGTTGGTGGAGGCTGCAGTAGTGTGTGTATTTGGCTATTCCCGGGTGTCTTAGTAAGTGTCCTACCAACCTATCCCTTTTCTTCATTAGCAGTCACCAGAAACATATCTCCTCTCCCACTCGTCTTAATACGTCTTCGTTTGTAATCCTATCTACCCATCTGGTCTTCATCATTCTCCTGTAACACGACATTTCAAAAGCTTCAACTCTCATCTTTTCTGCTGCACCAATAGTCAAGTTTCACTTCTATACAGTGCCACGCTCCAATTTTAAAATGTAAATAAAATTAATACAAACAAATAAAAAATGTTTAAAAAAATGAAAAGAATTCATTAAGAATATTATAAATAACTGTATACAAAAGCAAGAATGGTAATCAATGGGAACAAAGTATAAAAAGGGATATGGAAGAGATGGAAGTAACAGTAGATATTATTCAGGACGGACCACTTTTCAGAAATATTATCAAAACTATCAAGGGTTTCCAGGAGATGGAAAGGAAGAAGACACCCGGGAATAGCCAATTACACACACTACTGCAACCTCCACCAACGGATTCCTTCCACACTCTCAAATACACAGGGTAGCATGACCATGATTTCGCAAAGCTGCTCAATGAATCAGCAATAACTAACAAGCTAACTCATTACTAGTTTACGAACTAAGGGCGAGTCTTATCATCCTTGTTACAGCCTAGCTAGCGGGAGAATCTATAGCCCCAGATACAGCCAGCAGCAAACCGTTGAGTCGTGTTGAGTTAATACTTCTGAGAAGGGTGGTTGTGTTTGGAGTTTCCCTGGAAGTGCAACTCGGGTTTTCTTCATTTCGCCTGTGAAACACAGTCAAGTTAAGATTGGACGGAAGGAGGATTGGATTTTCATTTACTTCGACATTCCCTGGAAGTGCAACTCTCATTTCGCCTGTGAACATTTCGTTCCGCAAAATTCACAGTCAATTTAAAATTGGACGGAAGGGGGATTATATTATATTAAATTATACTGATTGACGTATAATCTCTACTTAGTATAAAACAAAGTCCCCGATTCTTGGATGTTACGGGTAAACTCGAGAACCACTCAATGGAATTTGATGCGGTTTTCACCATTCTGTAAAGGATATCTTGAGGAAGGTTTCTGTAGAAAATAATTTATTTATGACCAAAGCAAGTCAAGCACTAATGATTTCAGTGAAAAGTTCCAAAAGAAACTGACATCCGTGCGCTTTTTAAGCTTACGCTGGGCAAACCGTTAAACATATCTATATACTATGAGTGTAAGAATTGTTCAGCATGAAAAGTTCTTAAAAAAGCCCGGGAGAGCATATCTATACCTTCAATACATCGCCTACTATAAGTATTTTTACGTTTTCATTTCTTTCAACAATCTCCATTCAGTTACTGAGGCGACAGTTTACGAGCTAGCTAGGGGCGAGTCTTTCATCCCAGTTACAGCATAGCTAGCGGACGAGCTTATTGCCCCAAATACAGCCAGCAGCAAACTGTCGAGTCGTATTGAGTTAAAAACTTTAGAGTAGAATGGCTGTGTTTGGAGTTTCCTTGGAAGTGTAACTCGGCTTTTCTTCATTTCGCCTGTGAACTTTTCGTTCCGCAAAATTCACAGTAAAGTTAAGATTGGACGGAAGGGGGATTTGTATTTCATGCACCTCGCCATTGTTAATTTACGTCTGACAAGAATGTGTTGCACATGCATCTCCATGATAATATAATTAATAGTCCAGTCGGTCCCATCATGCCGAGACGTAAAACGGATATTGGTCGTTGTTCATTGACATTGGATAAAAGAGCGCTTACCACGTAATGCATTCAAAATTGTTCCCGGGCGAAGCCGGGTCGGGTTGCTAGTTGTATATGTAAGCCTAGATAAAGAGAGAGAGAGCGAGATAGCTACTCAATTGCGAACAGAGATGGTGCTGCTATTTACGGTTGTGTTTGGAAACCAATTGACCCGCGTAATGCAATGCCAAAATTAATTAATACGAAGGTTGTGTACAGCAGCCAGAGGATGAAATCTATCTGACAGTGTGTGAGACAAAGGCTATGATTACAAATCGGGAGTGCGTCGCTATTGTGACATTGTATCTGTTGCACTAATTAAACGGCGTTTATAAGACACAAGCCGGTGAACGTATCTGTCCAGTGATATCTTTGTAATAGTTGAGAAAAAGATAAGTTGAAACCTAAATAATATATTATTAATATTATTTTTACAATTATTATTTATTATTATTATTATACTTCTTGAAGAACTTTCGTTTTTAGCCTACTTTTCACATTTTGCAAAAATTAGGAAAAAGTAGACTTATGAGATCGATCTGGGCAAATGTCTGTCTGTCTGTCTTTCTGTGTGTCTTTGTGTGTGTGTGTCCCTATCAACTCCTAAACGGCTGCAGCAATCGATACCAAATTTGGTATGAGTAAAGATCTATAGGCTACCTGAATATCACAATCCCATATTTAAAAATGATGTCAGTGCTACCAACTGCTGAAAATTCCCAATTGAAATTTGAGCTTCATGTTGGATATCTTGGAGCTATTCCAAAATTGGCACACGTATAGATAATAATATTTCAATTAAATTTCCAGGAGGCCATACATACCAGTGCTGCCAAAATGATTCTAAGCCTGCTGATAGGTCCAATGTTTAAATGCATATAACTTCTACACTATCACTTGGATTTTAACCAAATTTCGTATGTAACATGAGCACATAAACGGATTTGACTGAGCGTAGTCTTAAGAGCCACCAGGGCTGCGAACTGTTAATAAATGCTCTCTCTATTTTTTTACACAAATACCAACATATCAGATAGTATGCAAGCTGACAGCTTTAAACTATGTACACGTATAGTACCTGACATTCCAGATTAATTTGGAGTAACTAATATCCGTCAGTGCTACCAAGATGATTCTAAGCCTGCTGATCGGACCAATATTTAAATACATGTAATTTCTATACTATCAATAGGATTTTAACCAAATTCACGTGAGTACCATAACAGATATGACTACGCGTATTCTTAAGAGCAACCAGGGCTGCCAACTGTTAATAAATGCTGTCTCTATTTTCTCTCTAATATTAATATATCAGAAAGTATGCAAGCCAACTGTTCTAAAATTTTCACACGTATAATACGTGGCATTCTAGATTAATTTGTGGCAACTAATATACGTCAGTGCTGCCAACATGATTCTAAGCCTGCTGATAGGTCCAATTTTAAAATGCATGTAATTTCTGTACTAACAAATGGATTTCTTCCAAAATTGACACAACAAGAGATCATAATATATCAGATTATTTCTGACCAACACATACATGACATTGTGGCAAACATGATTTTACGCGCGCTGATAGATCGAATGTCTAACTGCATGTAACCTCCATGCTATCCATTGGATTTCAACCAAATTTTGTATTCTGTTCCTTAGGAGATGGAGCTAAGAATATGTTTAGTCATCACGGCTGCCAACTGTAGTATTATATTAGAATACATTATGCCAGGTATATTTCGAACTAATTAGAAATGTCAATATTATCAACTTAATTTCGTCATTATTCTAAATAGGTCTATATAGATTAATCATTGGCATGAATCTTATGTTTTAAGAAAGGTAGGCTCTTTAGTTCGTCACAGAACTTCTTGTTTTCAATCTGAGTTCGAAACTTGAAGTAATTTTTGAGTTTAAAGCAAACACTAAAAAAAATTTTAAAAACATAAAATTATACAATTTTCACCTGAAACGCATAAAAACTAGGTACCTTTTCTGAAGACATTATTGGACAGACAGGCAATTTTCTCTATGTAGAATACAGTTCAAATTTCTCGTCAAGTCTGGAGCAAACATTAACGCGTACTTCGGAACAGAGTGCGAAGAAGAAATGGCATTCAAGGATCAGTTTAGGCAGGGCGCAGTTCATTAGAAACCTTGTCACTAATCGTTTCTATTAAGCGCTAAGTTCCTTTGCTCGGTATTGAGAAGCTGGGTCTTTAATTGGCCAATTTTCCTCAAGTGAGAATCGTTCCCTTTCCCACGTAGAATTGGTGCAAGTGAAACAAGAAAGTGCCAACTATGGAGTAGCTTGTTGCTGTCTAACTAGTGCCAAGTTCCCACATCTTCGTTAACTGCCTCATTGTAGGCCTACAACGCGGTTCACCTAACACGACGAACGAGAATCATTACGCATTTTATTAACTAGTTTTGATACGGTCGTTCTTACTATTCTTTAAGTCGTAGAATTGTTTCTGTTAGCACATAAAAATGGAGAACATTTTCTGCATTGAGTTAATACCGTACTATTTCCCTTTCATAGCCTATCCACGTAAGAAAACAGAAAAGTTAGACATTCCTATAAACATGGGAGATGTAAGGGAAATGGCAAATGATGGCTCAAAAGAAAAACACAGTTCCTTCGCTACAATGAGGAACATCGAATCATAGATACGTTTTTCAGATCTAGATGATGAATACAATTTAACCTTTCTAACAAGAAGGTTCTTCTTGCCTAGTACGCCTCAATATAGCGCTGCCTTCTGTTTTTGTGGGTATCTATCCACATTACCTAACGACAGTACTTTTTGAGGATCCAACCAGCCTTCGGGCTGACTACCTAACAGAACAAGAAGGTTCTATTACAGGCAAGCACGTGTTTACACCACTCGCAATTTGCATGGGGATAGGTCTGTAAACCAGTTTCTTTATAAAGTTGTTGACACACTAAGTTAGCTAATTTTGCATTGGAGTTGCGTGGACAAGTAAAAATCCAGAACCAGAACAAGAAATGTCTCAAAGGTTCAGTGGACGACATGTTTACACTAAGCAAGTTACTCCACAACTGCGCAATTAACTATCGAAATTTATATTAGGCCTATTGGCACCTGACAGAGTCAAGAATGAGATGATGGTAGTGTAAGCGCATGTCCGCTTAGGGATAAGGTGCGCGGTAGACCATCATACATTTTGTATCACGCAAATATCTGCTTGACAGACAGACACACACACCCACACACAACTATAGACATTACAATAAAATAGAATATCAGGCAAATACCACACAAACCCAAGTGCACGGGGCTAAATGATCACGTTGCCTAAGCAATAGTAACATAGAGTTTAGTGCTTTTCAGTCGGTCAACACGAATATACCCAAAAGAGCTGGGTTATGCCCTAATCCTGAAATAAATTACATGATATTAATAAATACCAGTTTCGATCGTCAAGCTATCATCATCAGATCCATTACACTTAGGCTATACAATCTATGTTTGAAAATACAGGTGGAAATATTTGCAATATGTACAATTATTTAGTTGCAGTATTGGTACTGTCAGTGTATGCTAAATGCAATATATATGATGTTAGGTGAAATGCTAAATGGTGATAGATATCCGGAGTTTGTAATTTGGAGTGATTATATGGTTGTAAAAATCAACTATGGTTAAAATGTAATATTACCGGCTACTACTTATCTGGTAGTCTTCCTTGCTTGCGCTGCGCGCAGATTTCGTGTTCACTGTAACTCCAGGTGTGGTCGACTGACATGGTCTGTTATCTCAACGACACGGGTTTTTCCCTTTACTTCCCCCTGTTCATATGTGCTGTGCGGAGTCATCCTAGTGTATTTATTAATCTCATGTAATTTATTTCAGGATTAGGGCATAACCCAGCTCTTTTGGGTACATTCGTGTTGACCGACTGAAAAGCACTAAACTCTTGTTTACTAAGGCAACACTGAAAAAATGGCTTCAAACCCCACAACAATAGTAACATCATGAAGGACTGGGAACGAACTCCGGTGAAATGTGCAACATATTCAATAATACAGAGAAAATGTTAATTATAGAGATAAAGCAAGCAAGCTCATACAGTGACAGCCTTCCCTATAGAACGGAATCAGTGTTGAGTCAGCGTCACTTGACTAGTATCTACCGTTACACAACAGTGCGTCGGGGGAAGTCCCGAATTGCATTTATTACATACAGAGCTGGCAAATTATATCAGTTGTGATAATTACGACTTGTGGTGAAGTTGGTCTAGTGTAGGCTATCCCGTATCCCGTGAACATGGTTAGGTATGGAACAAAACATCAAATTTTCATAGTGGAAGCTTACCTTCTCGTGAAGAATTTTCCAGTAAATGTGTTCGTAAGTTCCGCCCCTTAAAACAACAATAACTAAGTTTCATCGCCGTGCCATTTTTAGCCTACTTTTCACATTTTGCAAAAATGAGGAAAAAGTAGACTTATGAGATCGATCCGGGAAAATGTCTATCTGTCGTTCTGTGCCCCCGCCCCTATCAACTCCTAAACGGCTGCAGCAATCAAAACCAAATTTGGTATGGGTAAAGATCTATACCGGAATATCTCAATGCCATACTTGAAAATGATGTCAGTGTTACCAACTGCTGAAAAGCCGCAATTGATATTTGAGCTCCATGTTGAATATCTTGGAATATATACATGGGAACTATTCCAAAATTGGCACACATATAGATAATAATACTTCAGTTTAATTTTTAGGAGGCCATATATGACAGTGTTGCCAAAATAATTCTAAGCCTACAGATATGCCCAATCTTTAAATACATGTAACCTCTATACTATCAATTGGATTTCAATCAAATTTTGTACGTACTATCTGCACATAAACAGACATGACTGAGCGTATGTTCAAGAGCCACCAGGTCTGCCAACTGTTAATAAATGCTCTGTTTATTTCTTTATCCAAATACCAATATATCAGAAAGTATGCGAGCCAAAAGCTTTAAACTTTGCACACGTATTGTATCAGATATTCTAGATTAATTTGGAGTAACTAATGTATGTCAGTAGTACCAACATGACTCAAAATTTTTAAATGCATGTAACTTCTATACTATCAATTGGATTTCAACTTAACTTCGTATGTGATATGAGTACCATAATAGATATGCCTATGCGTATTTTTAAGAGCAATCAAGGCTGCCAAAGGTTAATAAATGCTGTCTGTATGTTTTACCCTAATATCAATCTATCGGAAAGTACGCAAACCAACAGCTCAAAACTTTGCGCACGTAGTCTATAGTACCTGAAATTCTAGATTAATTTGGAGTAGCTAATATACGTCAGTGCAGCCAACATGATTCTAAGCCTGCTGATAGGTCCAAATTTTAAATACCAGTAACTTCTATACTAACAAATGGATTTCATCCAAAATTGTCACAACAACATATAATATTTCAGAGTATATCTGACCAAAAAATCATGACATTGTTGCCAACATGATTTTACGCACGCTGTTAGATCCAATGTCAAACTGCATATAACGTCCATGCTATTCATTGGACTTCAACCAAATTTTGTATTGTGTACCTTAAGAGATGGAACTAAGAATATATGCAGTCACCAGATCTGCCAACTTTAGTGCTCTATTAGGCTACATTATGTCAGGTGTATTTCGAACTAATTAGAAATTTCAATATTACCAACTTAATTTTTTGTCATTATTCTAGATAGGTCCTTATAGATTAATAATTGGCATGAATCTTACATTTCAAGAAAAGCGGGCTCTTAATTCGTCATGGAACTTCTTGTTACTTGTGGGGGGATCTCAGATACAATCCGCGTACTCTGGAGGCTCTTGAGAACGAAATAACTGCAGTGATACAGTGAGGAGGAATTACAGCGAGTGTACCAAAACTTCCTACGTTGGTGCAATGTGACTTTTTAAAATGAAGGACAGCATTTCCAACAACTATCCTGGAATATTCATGTAAGTATCGATGATTACTAAATATGTTAAAAAAGTGTAAATGTGTTAAATTAGTTGGGCGCTACGCTGCTGTTAGCACCAGTGCCTTGCTTGACAGGTGGCTAGCTAGTGTGCTCCGGCCGTCACACGGCGCATCCGAGGCTCCGGTCTATAGTGAAGGTTCTCACTGTAGTGTAACGTCACTTTGAGCCTAGTGATCAGACCACACATTATACACTGGAAGGAACATTTCGTTTAAATTGGCATGTAGGCTATTAACCAGGAGTTAAATCCGGTCTGTCGTGTTGAGAAGCAAGCAACTCGGCCACTACATCATCACGCCCCTCGATTCAAGAGATGCTTATCAACCAGTTCGTACTGGAGTCCATCTACTCGCAGACTAACTTTACTGCTGCTTAACCAGAATCAATAGTGCATATAAACACGCTCCATGCCACAGGCTGAGTTGTGATTGATTGTCCCATGATACCCGCTTGTGTGAACGTAACGCAAGCACTTTGCTGTCGTCAGACCAGCCTTGCTCGCAGCAAACTAACACTTTAGACAATATAATGCTCTCCGCTTCAACATCAATCTTGTCTTACGTAGTTATGCAAAGTATGTTATTTAGAGAATGCCGGAAAGTGAGGTATTGCAGTACTAGACATAGGATACATGAACGTTTACTTGTCTCTAATCCTTGCCTTGCTATCATTAGCCACAGAACCCTCTTTTGACGTGGAAACGAAATCCTCTGGACGTGACATTTCACCTTAAAATTCTCACATGTATTAACTAGGAATCGAACCCGGCCTATAGTGGTTCGAGGAAAGCAACTTGATTACTGCACCATCATGCATCAATCTCTACATAGTAGGCCAGAAATCTAAGTCCCCGAATCTTGGATGGAGCGGGTAATCTCAAGAACCACTGGATGGATTTTATTGCGGTTTTCTCCATTCTGTAAAGGATTTCTCAAGGAAGGTTTCTGTACAGAAACGTTCATTTATGACGAAAAGAAGCCGAGCAGTGACGATTTCAGTGAATCGAGTCGAAGAGAAACCTGCCACTCGTGCGCCTTTTAATCTTACGCGGGGTAAACCGTTAGAAAAATCTATATACTGTACCCTTGCACAAGGTCTTCAGAACAGGACTCTGTCGTCGGGGCATGAACGGTACACTAGCTTGAATATGAAACTGTTCTGGATATTATAGGAAGATCACTAGGGCTGAATAAACTTCATCACACACAGATTCTTAATGAAAATAAACAAATTTAATGCACCAAACACCAGTACAACAAAAACAAATAAATAAAATAAAACCAAAATAGTAGAAATGAAATTTAAAATAATAATAATAATAATAATAGTAGTAACTCAAAAGTAAAATAAATCATTTACGGAATCAATAAAATTAAGTCAGAATCAGAAATATAGACAATGGACTAATTAATGTCCAATAACCATCAATTAAATGCTAATCAGCATCAATTAACATTTATCATAATAGTCATGATGTAAGATTACAATCAAATTTATTAACAAATAAAAACCAATCATATGTCAAAATAAAGAAAATGATTCGAAATGAAATCTGGTTAACACCAATTAACCTTAATTGCCATAATCAAATTTATTAATTACGATGATAAGATATCATCAGAAAGTTATGTATTAAGAGATGAGGGATCAGGAGGGTCCGGTCAACTGCAACAACAGTATGGATTAAGAAAAAGAAATCCAATTATACGAAATTAATCAATCATAAATCTGAGTAAACATAATGATCATTGAGCCTAATATCATCCAATTACATTTCAGATACATGGTATGGTCAATATCAGAGACATCCATGGCAATTCCGAAGTATACATTATAGCCTAGCCATTGGCTCATCTAATTATTAATGGCGTTTAATTAACATTAACATTAACGGAGATCCCTCCGTTAAATAAAAGTTTACCCTCATATCAAATCTTAACCTTCATGGCATTAATTATGTATTTCTATCTGCAAACATGAACATGATTTATGCATCTTATTTACATACTCTTGTAAATTAATTATGGAAGCCTTTTCCGTACGAAATCTTAATGTCCAATCCCGACATTACTTTCGACGTCTTAGCTTTAAAACAAATTAGCTGAATCAATGAAGCCATTTAGTATCCTTAGCCTTGAAACACACTTACAAATTGTCACACATTACATTAGCATATTAGCGATATGATAAGCTTGGCTTCGGTCCTTGCGTTCGACGTGATACACTCTCGAACCAAGCACTCGATGCCTTGTCAAATAATTCATGGATATTCAATAAACAAACTAAGAAAAGTGCCTTTAAAACAAACAAAAATAACATCATTAAAAATTATGACTAATCATCTGCCTATCAATCTTGGGTTGGATAAACAGGAATAACAATTAATAATTCCAACCAAACATTATTAAAGTAATCGTATCGTGTCAGAGTCACGTTAGGCAACGGTGAATGTATTTGAAGCCGCGACCCCTAGAAAAGATAGACATGACACAAATGTGTTCTAAGCGGCCTACTCAATAGGGTCAATATGTATTTAGGGGTGTTCGCTACCTATACACTCCTTACCTTGGGTGCCCCTATCTTGCAGAACGAGGTTACAATAGAACAAAGCATGGTCTGTTCAACAATTATCGAGAAAAAAAATCTCATGATAATTTTGAACCAATATTAACTATCAAAAAAATCTAATAATAATTATTTTCCCGGACCGAAAATAATTATTCATGAACACAGGACCCTATGGTCACTGTCTAGCTAGTACCCATTTAAAAAGACTGATCGACCAGGCATAAACAAGGGGATTTCGAACACGGGATTGCAAGGTTACTGCCTATCTAACACCCGTTTAAAATAGTTTCTGGACCAGGCATAACAAGAGGATATCGAACCCGGGACTGTTTGGTCAACAGACAAAACCGTCCCTCATATCAAAATGATCAGTAAAAAAAACACTATCGACTGGAGGCTCAGGGTAGTGACCTAACGTACCCTTACGTAAATATTAAACTTGGGACCAAACACAAAAAAAAAAAAAAAGAATCGCTGCGACGCAACAACTCGTGCCTGCAGTGAGCTCCCTTCTTTGTGAAAGATGACAATGAGTGAGCCACGCCTGCTAGCTAACCTTGACCGCGAAAGGGTGGAGATGCCAGTCTTCACACCCCCCCCCCCCCTCCGGGCTAACATGTGGCTGTACTTTTACCAGCTGTTCGGACCAGATCTTAGTATTCTAATTGTGGGGCGAAGCGCTCTCACTTGAATATAAATTAATTATTACAGTCACCTCGTCATGACTTATACCATTCTCTTACCTGTGAAATATTATTGCAATGCGAATTCTTCACCTTCATCCCTCTGTATGATATGATTTCAATCAAATATAGATTAATTATAGCATTATTTTACCTGCGACTATTGGCCACTACCTTGCACGTACAATTCACTTATATCACTGTAAACTTATCATACTTACTTTCATCCAATATCTTCTCCTCAGGTCTTATTAACCTGGCATTATTATCTATTTTATCTTATTTCATCGTTAATTTCTCCTTACAACATCTTACCTGTATGGCCTTAAATATCACACGCGTTCTATAATAACTAATGTAACCAATAGTAAGGCTGGATCAGCCGTCACTTCTTAAATAATTCACGCCATTGTAAACTGTCCTCTAAACTCTTACTCATTGCTACACCATAATATCCCATCATTATCCATCACATATACCATGGTCCTTTAAATATCGTCCCAAAAAATCCTCGGATATTAATTCAACCGGTATGTAAATACAAAAATTACTATCTCTGGTCATTTACATGAAATAATGAGATTTTGCCTGGAAAGGGCATCTATCGAAATACCATGCTTCGTTCGTCCTATTCGGGTGAAAAACACAGGGGATAATTCTAACACACACTTATAAATAAAATAGGGAATTCTACCATGTGTTTTATGTACAGATAGGATTACCTAGCAACATCCTTACGTTAATTTAGGCACTTTTAATTCATTAAAATAATTATTGTGATCATTAATCATTATTAGCGTACCCAGCTCCATCAGATGCACAACTATGGTCGCCATTGACACAGTCATTGCACACACAATATAAAACAAATCAAAAGAAAAAAATAACATGCTAACAATACGGCGATGAAATCCATGAATTATTGACACTTTAAAATATAATCAAAAGGTACTCATCACATTGAAGGCTTCCTTCATCGCTTGTATGAGCTGGACCTGAGGCCCGCACCAATATGACTTAGTACGTGACCTCCATGGTCATTTCGAATCCCATCACGATGATGTAAAACCACTCGCTAATAACACTGCAATCCTCCATATCACTAGGATACTGTAAGCCAGCACCCTTTTAAAATGCATACACACACATATTTAATTAAATTATGCACCACTCTAAAAATATACTTTAGTGGGCTACACACTTGTGTCATAGATTGACAAATCCTCGCACTATTACCACACTTTTTGCGGACACATTTTTCTGTTATATATTTTTCACTTGAATTACACATAATTTCACATCTTTCCTTTCTGTTATATACATTCACAGCTCAGTATTCATTTTTAATATTATTTCGCATCAGCCGAACAATGGACTGTGCGTTTTGTGCGCTAATGCTAAGCGTGGTGCTACAGGGACCAGCATCCACTGACATCGGCTGAGTGATGAACAGTGCGCCCTGTCACAGATTTCCACCCGCATATATGACAAAATGGTTGCCAATTCACAGTTTTGCACATACGACACCAAATGCTCCTTTCACAATCATATAATACAGTAATCAGGCACCTTAATTTATACACAAAAATATGGCCTTGCTAATCATATGGCTCACGATGGAACTCGATCATAGGCTAAATTAATATCATCAGCGCTTGGGTAGGACTAATTTCTTGCTGAAGGACGCTTATGCCCTCTCTCTCACACACTCGACGTTGTCAAATTTCCTTGCGCAGAGGACTACTTCTACTCGATGAACACAGATATATTTAATTCGTTACCGCATTCCCAAAATTCTTGATAACAATTAGATTCATCATGGGCGTTTCAGATCATTCCTGTAATGTCTTGATCTCTCGTAACCAACTGAGGCGTACTCTTTGAGGGCGGAATCAAGCATCTTCTCCGTGTTAACTTGAGATGGTTACTGCGTTTTAGCAAGATTCTCAAAATTCGCTGGAGTGCTCCTGCTCTGAAACTTGCGGGCAAGCGACTACTGACGCACCTGCTCGGTCCATTGTGCGAAAATCATAAATATCTCCCTGTCGAAACTGCCAAGCCTTCTACAGTATATGTGCTCTCAACACGGCAAAAAGATCCTAGTTATTATTATCATCATTCCACAATGATGATTTCATTCTCATGCCACAGTATTTCACATCATGATATTGCCCTATATAAGTACTCCAGCGACGTAATGTGTCCTTGGCCTAAGACGTAGGTCAAAGGGCACAATACTACGACTGTAAGAATTGTTCAGCCTGAAAAAAGTTCTACAAAACCGTCGGTGACAGTATATATCTATCTTTAATAAATCGGCCACTTTAATTGATTTAACGTTTTTATTTCTTCCAACAATCTCCATTCAGTGGAAATGTAAGTTACTAGCTTCGGAGCGTGTTTACGAGCTAGTGAACGAATCTATCACCCCAGCTTCAGGCAGCGAAAAACTGTCGAGTCGTGTCGAGTTAAGACTTCAGAGAAGAGTATATGTGCTTGGAGTTTCACTGTTCACCTCGGCTTTTCCGAATTGCGTCTGGGACCTGCCGTCCGTGCGCCTTTTAAGCTTACGCTGGGTAAACCGTTAAAGATACCGGGCAAAGCTGGGGTGCTAGATGACTGATAACCTCCAGTCATTTAATAGTGTTTGGTAGAGGAGATTATCTGAGGGAGATATTTACCTTCAGCAAAGTAGCACTACTAGGATATCTGCTGCAGTTGAGCAAGGTTAAATATTCCAGCGCACAGTGGGTCAAAATCGAAATCTAGGAGCACAAAATTATTTATTTTCATGATTAAAAATCAAAATTTATTACTTATACAGAATTCTCATATAATTGCCGCTCACTATTCTGGGATATAAACGTATCATAGTGTAAATCTGTCACCACTGTTCGAGCAGTCTGAATTGGAGGGTGAATGTAAGTGGCTGTGGTTTGGATGTCTTTGTGGTTAGTGTGATGCTTTAAGATGGAACATGCAGCTGAAGGTATGATCTTTGTAACGTGTTTCAGTTATTAATGGGCGTAATTGTTACGTAATTTTAGCTATATTTGCATTATATAATATTTAACTATTATTTTTAAAATTATATTTTCGCTTAGATTTTTAGTATGTCGCGTCACTCAGCGTCACTTTCTACTTAATGTTAAAATGTAGATAAAGTCCTGTAGCTTACGCCTGTTATAAGATTTATTGCATCTTTTTGCAACTTACTTAGTTATTTTTAGTTTTAGAAGATGCCGCGCAACCAGTTCTCACACGTCTACAACTGCTTGAAGCCCTGGGTTCGACGATTACGTCAAATGTGGAACTTTGTGGCTTTGTTAAAAGTAAATTAGGGGTAGAAAATTGTTCTGAAGAAATAACTGAAAGCTCTATCCAACTCCTAGTCATAGACAATTTCTTGCATGTGTAGACGTAGCTTAGAAAAAGTCTTAACTGATGTTTATTATGAAGTAAACAAATAATATACGTTGCATTCACTCTAAATTCATGATTAAAACGTAAACATAATTTTGTCCCCCTGGATTTCGAATTTTACCCACTGGGCAGTGGGCTCCAGTCAGGGTGTTTGAAAAGCCCGCTAACGGGCCCAACATGGGCGAAGTCCCTTTACTGACACTGAAAAGAAAAACTAGAATTGCTAGAATTTATAGCCATACGGTTATATAGCCCTAGGTGATTTACTAAATTCAGAAACAATCATACATATCTTGTATGTCGCTTGAAGGAAGGAAGGTAGCTTGTAGTTTTACGTGCCCGTTAATCTTACGATCATGAACCATGGGACCTCCTGTTTACGTGGAATCCGAACTACAAGACATGGCATTTCACTTCGAAAATCTCACATGCAGTGACCAAGAATCGAATCAGGTCCATCTTTGAGAGAGGCAAACTGCTTGACCGCAGCGCTACGTCCATTGAAACTTGAGAGTTAAAAATGAGACTGATGAAGACTCAAACCCGTATAGCCTACATTTCAGACAGGTGAGCTAACCCACTACAGAATGAGAGTTTTCGTTGTTGGTAATGCATTCCAGGGACTTGGGACATCTTGGTCATCAGCCCCGTGAAGTTCGTTGTATGTTGAATTTTTCTGATAACTTGTATTTATCTGATAACTGTAGCAGTGTGTGTAGCTGGTCATACCCGAAGGAAATCCATATAAAAGTTTGATTTAATGGCTACAGAAAACTATTGCGGACAAGGTATATTTCAACAGCTTTGTTTGACGAAGGTCGTGCATTAGGTGCAACCCGCCGTCATGTAGTGGGTTAGCACACTCGTCCAGAGGGCAAGGAATATGGGATCGAGTCCCCCTAGCAAAGCATTCGAACTTCTAAATATACAAACTGTCCGCCTAGGGCAGGCGATACTCAGGTAGAATTTCTATGAATTTTGTTATCATATTATAAGGTGTGTTCAAAAAGTAACGAGCCGGAGGCTGGAATGCGCAAACCGGTGACGACATCGGCTAATCGTGGCGTGTGTAACGAAGTGTGGTTCCGAACAGAGCGTGGAAAGTCACATCCCGTCGCTAGAGGGTACGCGTGCACGTCTCGTGACGGTACAAATCGAGCAGCAGCATGCATCAATCGTCCAATAAAGACCAAGTAGGCCATTCGACATGCTCCTGGTGTGGTTGAAGACTTTGCGGCACCAATTGGGAACAAACTTTCTGCAAGTGCACTCGTTCCTTCATTATAGTGTGCACACTTCCGACGCTCAATCCGACCACGGCGGCTATGGCGTTCACTGTCACTCGGCGGTCCTGGGTAATGGGTGCATCAACCAGCTGGACGTTGTCATCGGTAATTCAGGGGGATGCCCCAGACCGGGCATCATCGGCTAACGACACCCGTCCTTCCCTGAAGCGCTTGTGCCACGCCTTGACCCTTGCAAGGGACATGCAGTGTTCGCCGTACACTTGTGACATTCGGCGATGAATGTCCGTTCCCCCCACTCCTTTCGCTGTCAGAAACCGAACAACACCTCTTTGCTCTTCGTTTGACGCCTCCATGTCACTGTTTGCAATGCGACTGGCAGTGTTGGACAATTGATGTATGCTGCTGCTCGCTTTGTATCGTCACGTGACGTGCACGCGTGCCCTCTAGCGACGGGCTGTGACCTTCCACGCTCTGGTCGGGACCATATCTCTTTACACACGCCACAATTAGCCGATGTTGTCACCGGTTTGCGCATTACGGCCTCCGGCTGGTTACTTTTTGAACGCACCTTATATTATTTTACATCCCAATCCCTGTCGAAGAAGAGGGATTGAATCTATCTAGCTGATCTTGCACTTTGTCCTCCAAAATTATATTCAACTACTAGCTATGGGTCTTTCTGCGTTCCTCTGTTCAAGATCTGATGGTTGTACTGTTTAGGGTGGTCTGAAAATTGACGATATTATTTTCCTGAATTTAGATCTCTCCAACACCGTATGACTTGGGATGCCTATTCCCTGAACGTTTTTTTTCATCCTCAAGCAAGCTTGCCACGGTGGGTGAGTGGATAGCGTGTCAGTCTACTAACCCCAAGATTGCAGGTTCGCTCCTGGCCGTGGTAAGTGATTTTTGAAAGGCGGCAAAAGTACGACACGCATGTCATACGATGTTGGCAATTTCGACATGCAAGCTACCCTCTGGGTGTCAATTTACAAAGCTTGCACCCGGCACCCGCGGCCATACGATATTATTATTAGTATTATATCCTCAAGCAGCCAGCTGTTCTTATCTTTCATTGAAAGGGTGAAAAAAATAATTCTTGTACTCGATCTGTGATGGCTCATTCCGAGAATATGCCAATTAAATGTAGAACGTTTTATAATTGTTATTTTTAAAACGGCTGAGATAGCCGCCTGCATTAAGGCACAAGGCTATGGGCTCAGACCATCTCCGAACTCGGAAGATGACCAAGTTCAAATTTTACCGTCAGTCATGCCTCGAGTTGGTTTTCATTAGCTTCCCATTTCCATCTCCAGGTAATTGTCGGGACGGTAAGGACACGGGTGCCTCATTCCAACTTCTTTCATTTACCTTTCTCATTTCATTTACTCAATCATTAACTCCAATGAGGTTGGTATCAGCAAGTGCATTCGACCCCTAAAATCCGTCTGCCACGTAAGACTTAATTTATGGTACAAATGAATTGTAAAATTCCATTATTATTATTATTATTATTATTATTATTATTATTATTATTATTATTATTTCTGATCATTCCCCTCCAGGAGAGCGTGAGACCTTGAGCCAATCACAGCTTCACTTCCTTTTCCTCTCTTCTTTTTTTCCCAAAACCTCTTCATTAGTTCACTGTGCTTTTTCTTCATTTCCTCTGTCCATTTTTCCCTGATGTGTCCTTCCTTGAAACTTGTACAATTTCCGTGTTTCTGAAATTATTTCTAAATTGTTCTCTGTCCTAAATGTCGTCTTCAGAGATTTTAAGTAATTTCATGTCTTCATGTAAGTAGTGGTTTTTGGATGGTTCTAATGCCACCGCCACCGTTTCACCGCTGGAATTTAAAAATGGTTATATCTTTTGAACAAATTATTGGAGGAAGTCCTCTTAGATGTCAAATTACTCAGGGTGAAGCCCCCTTTTCATCCCGCCTTTTATTTTTATTAAATTTTGACAAAGGGCCTAACTACACATTTTTTAAATGCTGCCATGGATGACGCGCTTTTCAAATAAAGATGGTGAGCATAGCTTAACCTAGCCTATCCTAGTCAAGCTATTGTAGTCTAGTATACCAAATCAAACCTAATTGAGGACATGCCAAGGCCTAAGTGTAAAACTTGGTGAATGGATGCTCTCTAGCGCTGAGGCTAATGCATACACCCAAGTACACGGGGCACACGAACTATTCCTTGCTGTTTTATGAAGGGTGAGGGAAAGCTAGCACTGGGGCTAATGCACACACCAAAGTACATGAGGCACATGCAACTCTCCCATACTGCTCTTATAGAGGGTAAGGTAAGTATGTCATGTGTGATTTTTAAACATGCCAACTATCGCAGCGTATGTCATCACGCGATGCAGGTGCTACAACCTGATGCAAGGTCAGCGTTAGGGTAAGGAAGTGTGTGAAACATAATTCTTGCTGACGTAGAATGTCAGCGACAAAAATAACTCGCCACCGGATGCAAGGTTTAGTGTTACAAAATAGCAAGTTTGCGAAATATGATTCTTGCAGACGTAGGATGTTAGTAAAACATGAACTTGCCACCGGATGTAAGGTGTTGTGTTACAGGATTCAGGTGTGTGAAACATGATTCTTTCAGATGTATGATGTCACGTGATGTAGGCGTTTATTATCAACCATGAGAAATGTTACATTGACAGATATTTGAGTCAACACAGGTGCACGCAGGACATAGGTGTGTTTGTGGTATAAAATGCTAGGGAGGGGGGGGGGAGGCTTTTCCCACTTTGTACTTGAATCTCGTGAACGACAGTTGACAACTTGTTATCTCTACATCTTACCTGTGTGTCGGAAGAGGACTTGAAAATACCTTAATACTTTGGTAATATGTTTTCTTTAAAAATTATATTTTAGTTGGATATAAGCACTCTATTAAGTTCCAGCGTTTACCACTGGGTGTCAGTGACAGTAGCATATCCGGTAACCAAAGTTGGAACTACTCAACAATTGTGTAAAGTTAAATTTGTAGGTTTCATTTGATTAACGCTCTATCAAGTTCCAATTTTCACCGCCAGGTGTCAGTGACAATGGTATCTAATAACCAAAGTTGGAACTACTCGACAATTGTGTGAAGCTAAATGTTTAGGTTAGATTTGATTAACACTCTATCAAGTTCAAATGTTCACCGCTAGGTGTCAGTGAGAATGATATCTGTTAACCAAAGTTGGAACTACTTTAAATTAGACTTGCTGAGTGTCCACAGACGTTCAATTAAAATACCCTGCTATGACCATTGGCTGTAATTTAATTAAAATATTTATATTTTACTTTATTTTAGCTTGTATTAACATTTATGATTTCTTTCATTATAGGTAATTTGGAAAGTGATTGATAATCATCATGTTCAAGTGTAGTGATTGTAAAAACAGTTCTCAAGACCTGACAGCCTTCAACGGCATGCAAGTACTAAACATAATCTTAAAATGTTTGTGTGCAGTCATTGTGCTACGACATTTAACAGACAGGATAGTCTTACACGACATGTAAATTTAAAGCATGTCAGTTCATCACCTTTCTCGTGTTCAGGTTGTGATCTTAGTTTTTCTGCTGTAAAGCGATATCAATCCCACATGGTTGAAGTGCATGGAGAACAACAGGAATTAAAAACTGCAAAACCACCAACTATCACTGAACCTTTAAACAAATGTGATATTCAAAAGCGTAAACGTTCTCGAGATTGGAAAAATAGTTGTTGAACAAAAAGAAAGAAGAATGGTGAACCTTCGATTACGCATTGTGATGTATGTAATATTGATATAACTTCTTCAACCCTTCATGGACATTTACGCAGTATTAATCATAAAAATAACGCTTGCCATGAAAGTAATACTGCGAATATTCAACAAATTGGTAGTGCGTTTAAAAGTCGAATTGCTAGTTACAGACTTCATAGTAAAGAAAAAAACTCAAAGTATTGAATCATTTTTAAAGACTGTTCAACCTAGTGTGTTTGGCTTGGTAGATAATGTTTTAGTAGAGCATAAAACATTCAAAGTGAATTTTGAACTCTTTGGACTGTATGTAAAAACTGGGAGTGAGGGTGAAATTACGGACATCAAATTTTTTAATACAAGAAACGTAATTGTTAGTGAAACAACAAATATCAGTGATATGTACCAAGGTATTTCAAGTGCTAACATTGTAAAGAGTGAAGAGTTCCAGGAAAAGGAGTCAGGCTGGGCATTGGTTGAAGTACTTAATTTAGAAACCAACATGAATATATATGACCCCATTCGAGCATCATCATACATTGATTTACCTGCATGGATCAAATGAAAGAGAGCTGTTGTGAACCTTTTGATTAGTGATCAAGCATGTTTTGCGTGGGCCGTAACCTCAGCTCTCTATCCAGCAGTGAGGGACACGATGAGAACATCATCATATCCTCACTATTCCTCAGTGTTAGATTTAAAAGAAATAGAATATCCTATGGAGAAAAAAGACATTAAACATTTTGAAGAGCTGAACAATGTAAGTATTAATGTGTACGGAATTGAAAACAAGAGTATAGTTGGTCCTCTATATTATACTCAGGAAAAAAGGATGCTCATGTAAATTTACTATACATAACCGAAGGTGAAAATGCCCACTATTATTGGATAAAACATTTAAGTAGACTTGTCGGTAGTCAGCTGTCAAAACGTAATAATTGGAAGTGGTTGTGTGATGGTTGTTTACTATATTTTAGAAAAGAGGATCAACTAACTCAACATCAAAAAATGTGCTTGTAATCATGTTTGAACGGTATTACCTACTCCTAGAAATAACATTCTGAAATTTAAGGACTTTGAGAAGCAGCTTCGAGTACCATTTGTTATATATGCTGACTTTGAGGCTTTGCTAAAACCTTTTAATACATGTCCATCGAATCCAACCAAAACTTTTACCAAAACTACCCACATCCATGAACCTTTTTTAGCTTTGCGTATTATATTAAATGTGGTTATGGTGACTCGTTAAATAAGTTCGAGCTCTATAGCGGACCTTACGCACCTAATGTTTTTATGTAAAGACTTGAAAAAGATGCAATCCCTATATCCTCTATTTTAAATACGATCATTCCAATGGAGCCACTAACATCATCACAGCAAATGGGTTTTGAAACTGAAACTAATTGTTTTAAATGTGGTGAATGTTTACATATATATAGGGTTCGCGATCATGACCATTTAACAGGAAAATATCGTGGTGCTGCTCACCAAGAATGTAATTTAAAGTATAGAGTAACAAAATTCATTCCAATCACTCTACATAACGGTAGCAAATACGATAACCACATTATCGTTATAGAATTTGGAGCTTCAGATGAGAAAATTGATGTGATTGCAAATAATAAGGAACAATACATATCGTTTACAAAATACATCAAAAATGACAATAAAAAACATTAAAACTGTGATTTTTAGATTCATTCCGCTTTATGCTGAGTAGTCTTGATAAGCTGGCTAGTAATTTAAAATCAGATCAGTTTCATGAAATTCAACGTGTCTTTCCTAAAGATGATGATTTTAATTTGATTTGTGAAAAGGGTATATTCCCATATTAATATATTAACTGTGTGGAACGTCTTGAGGAGTGTTCTTTACCACCAAAAGATGCATTTTACAGTTCCTTGTACACAAGTCATATCAGTGATCAGGAATATTTACATGCACAATGTGTATGGACACAGTTTGACATTCAAACTTTAGGTGAATTTTCAGACATATATTTGAAGACAGATGTGTTGTTATTAGCAGATGTTTTTGAAAATTTCCAGAATGTTTGTATGAAAACTTACGACCTTGATCCTTGTCAGTATTTTACTGCTCCTGAGTTAAGTTTCAGTTCAATGTTGAAAAAAAACGAAAGTAAATTTAGAATTGATGACTGATATAGACATGATTAATTTTATAAAATCATCAATTCGAGGTGGATTAAGCCAATGTAGTGGACGGTATTCTAAAGCAAATAATACATACATGCCTAGCTACAACCCTTGTGAAGAGTCAAAGTATATTGTCTACCTCGATGCAAAAAACCAATACGGTTGGGCTATGAGTCAAAATCTACCACTGAAAGATTTTCACTGGCTGACACAACCTGAAATTGATGTCTTACATGTTAACACTCTAAATGGTAACGACGAGAAAGGATATATTTTAGAGGTAAATCTTGAGTACCCTAAAGAGTTACATGATGATCATAATGATTTACAATTTTGTCCTGAGAATATGAAATCTCCATACATCACGAACGAAAATGTTAATTGCTAATGTGAATGATAAATGTAGATATGTAATACATTATCAAAACTTGAAACAGTGTCTACAGCATGGATTGAAATTAACTAAAATTCATCGTGTATTACAATTTCATCAGTCAGCATGGCTCAAACCGTATATTGATCTAAACAATAATTTAGGAACACTGTCAACAAATGCTTTGGAAAAAGATTTTTATAAACTCATGAGTAATAGTGTTTTTGGAAAGACTATGGCGAATGTTGACAAGCGAGTTGATGTAAAGCTGTTAACAAAGTGGGAGAATGATGGTAAAATGTATGGTGCGAGCAACTTATTAAGAATAGCTGTTCAATTATTCATGAGGATTTAGTTGCAATACAAATGAATCGTATTAAAGTAACTTACAACAAACCCATATATGTGGGTTACGCCATTCTGGAATTGTCAAAAACACCTATATATGAATTTCACTATGATTATGTTAAGAAAAACTATCATGATAATGCAAAATTACTCTATACAGATACAGATTATTTTATTTATGAGTTTAAAACTGATGATTTTATGAGGATATCAAAACTGAGCTAAATAGGTTTGATACAAGTGACTGTCCCAAGGATAATATTTATCATTTACCACTTGTAAACAAAAAGGTTCTTGGAAAATTTTAAGATGAATGTGCTGGTGTTGTTATAGACACCTTTGTAGGCACAAAATCTAAATCATACATCTATATGAGAATTGATGATGTAGTAATAAAAGTATTAAAAGGAGTAAAGAAGAATGTTGTTAGTAAAGAGTTAGATATAAGTGATTATAAGGATTGTATACTCAGTAACCCACCAATATTATATAAGAAAATGTGTGTATTTAGAAGTAAAAATCATCAGCTGTATACTAATTAGATGAACAAAGTTGCTTTAAGTAATGAAGACAACAAACGATTCATTATACCCAGCTCATTTGATACGCTCGCTTGGGGAAACAGTCGCATTGACGACTATTACTTTACTTAAGCCTGATGTTCACCATATTGTGTTATTTGTAGTATGTTTATATTGTACCGGTAATATATTTGTAAAATCTGTAAGTATGATGTATAAAGTTAGACTACTGTAGTTAAGTAAAAATATCATAAGTAGGCCTAATACATTTTACTGTAAAATTTTGCTTTTTAATTATGGAAGAGATTTTAAACAAGATGTTCAGTAAAGAACATACAGCCTACTTTCTCCTAAATGTATGTGTATAGTTATAACTCGTTTTTATTATCAAACAATATAATAGAATCATTTCTTGGTTGAAGACCATAGAAACTATTTACCTCTGCCAAACGCCACAACCTAGAAAAAAACTTCTACCAAAATTGAAGAAAGATAGATAAGAAGTATCTCAAGAATGTTATGGATCTGGAGACATAATCGACCGGACTGGCTGCGTGGCTCAGCGGTAACGTTCTCGCTTGCTGGGCCCTAGGTTGCAGGTTCGTATCCTGGCGCAGTCAGCTGGCATTTGAGGGTGCACAAATGCGAGGGAGCCGTGTCAGTAGATTTACTGGCACGTTAAAGATCCCCTTCGGGCCAAAATTCCGTCACCCCGGCGTATCTAAAAGCAGCAGTAGTTAAAAGGGACGTAAAACAATTAACATTATTATTATTATTGTTATTATTACATAATCGACCTGCCGTGGGCAACATCCAACTTTGAGTTGAGGCATGTCTTTACACGTCTGGTTGTGCATGGCTTTCACAACCCTAATTGAATTAACAAATCATTCCATGACCCTACAGAGACGTGTGTATACAAACTATGTGGATATTTTCGATTGCTATTTGCCTGAAATAAAAGTGTTAATTAATAACCTGAACTAGCACCAACGGCTAGAATTCAGTTACTATGTGAAATCATTTTGTTCTTTACTTCAAATAACATGTTCAAATAACGCACAATAGGCTGTTACAAACCCTTTAAAATAAAAAGTAAAAATTTATCGTAGTATCATCTTACCATTCTTCAAGCTCAATGCGCATAGAATGCCAATGGTATACGGTACTAACCAATGGAGTCCCACGTAGACCAGTCGTGACATCTAGTGGAGAAGTATCGAACAATATAACCCTAACAGGGCGAGTGCATTCTAGTGGCCATAAGAAGAAACTTTTCAATAAAATCTTGAAGATAATAAGTAGGCCGGCGTGCAGTTACCTTTTTGGCAGCTAGATGTCTCGAGCAAATCTGCTGGTGAATTATGTTATAATTAAATATATATTTTCCACCGTAATATGCAAAATGTAACGCATAATTTTAAAACGTCTGAATCATTACAAAACAATAATTATATAAAATTTCAAGCAAAAAAAAAAACTCTGATGGGGTTTGAACCATAGGCATATGAGTGATAGGCCAACGCTTTACCACGGAGCCATTTGTGCCAACGAACATCGTTCTATATAAAATGACTTACATATAACTTGTTAGCAAATAATGATTTAGACTAAACCATTTCATCAGTGGAGTATATTATTTATTTATAAAGCATTTCAACAAAGTTTATTTATTTTGTATCAGTACCGTACGCTATATTGCATGCAATACTCAAATTAGTGAAATATAAGTCAGGCACAAGATATCCGCTGCCATCTTGTCTTCTTACCGAGACGGCTCAGCTTTTTAAAATCACGTCTGCACTATAGTATTACAAATAAACTTTTAATTTCGAACGTGCCCCTTCCTTTAGAACAGTTAAATCGATTCTCGGCTCGATAATCGGAACTGGTGGGTCCCATGATATGGATTATAAAGTTTGCATAATTCGCACGGCCGCCATCCTGAAATGGTACGGCGGATGACCGTGTAGTTTGGTCACAAGACGCGTCCTATTTGAAGGTATGTTATTACCAAATTTGGTAGAGATCGGATAATTTGGTTAGTCGCTATTTGATTTTACGTTTTGAACGTTTGAGTGGCCGCCATTCAGTTTTGGTAAAGATGGCGACGATATAATACATGACACTGAGGTGCCCTTTGCTTGTTCTACCTCTGTACCAAATTTCGTTCAATTCGGTTTCACCGTGTTCGAATTGATAGGGGGGACAGACATTCAGAGTACACACACTCACACGCACACAGACTCACACACACACACACACACACACAGACAGACACACAATTTTTGGCCCTGTAGTGATCTCATAAGTCTACTTTCATTTTTTGCAAAAATCGAAAGTAGGCTAAAAATGTACAGGTTGAGAGAACTGAACAAGGGGATTGTATACAAAATGTACCATCATAAAATGTATGTAAAATGTATAGTCTATTGAATAAAAAATACTTGATCTTGCAATATTATTTTATTTCATATATAATATAACGTTACAAAAGAAAATCATAGTTATACATATCGCTTTAACTATATAAGCCCACTTTTCCTCATTATGTCTAGGCAGTTACGTTGATACATTACACAATAATACCAGCATAACGAAGTTCATCTTCTATTTCTAATAGTTCTTCCTCATAACAATATGTATAACTTGTTTAGAAGCATGCAAAAAGCATAATATGCCTTACCATGGCTGGTTGTTGATACTTTCATAAACTAATACACTTTAATTCAATGTTAGAAAAGTCACTTTAGTAATAATAACAGTAAAATAAATGAAGTGGATTTATATTTATTAAAGGTGGAATTTTGAAAGTACTGTCAAGAATAATACTTATATGAACAATTTTTAGACTACAAGTGATTTACACACACACACACACACACACACATTGCTTAATGTCAAGATTTATACTCAACACAATTTATGGTGATTATGATTTTTATTGACTACTAGCTGAAGTACCCGTGCTTCGCTACGCGTCATAAATAAATTAAAATGTGAAAGTGACAGTAAAAACAGGAAATAGGCGAGGTGCTGCACATAGGGAGATTAAGGATGGAACATTTTGTCCAACTACACCGTTCGGCGTTGACCGTGTTTTATAGCACAAATTTAGGTTTTACTCGCTAACCGTTGGAGATACCTTTCGGATAGAAAATGTAATTTTAATCCACGTATATGCCATCAAAAGTTTGGTATTTCTTAGCGTTCACTTTTTATTTGAAATGGAAATATGAAAAATTGAAACCAAAGGGTATAGTGACGTCACTAAAATGGTCGCCATCTTAAAATAGTGCAAAGTATTGAAATCAAAAGTAGTCTATACGTTAACCAGGTAAATCAACTACTTCCATGTAAAATTCATGTAAGTCGGACCAGTGGTTCTTGCGGGATTGAGTAATACACAGACACACACCATCTCATTTTTAGCCTCGCTTCGCTCGCGTCATAGTCGTGTCATATTGTTATTCAATGACATGCAGGTTTAACCCCCTTAACACCCCTTTAGAACCAGAATATCAAAAAATCCCTCCTTAGTAGACTTTTTCGACACACAACAAGCATATCCCCTTCTTCTAACTTTAATAGTTTTGATTGGTCGAAGAGAGTGAACATCCAAAAATCCTTCCTTAGTGGACGTTTTCCTTACAGAATTTCACCCCTCCCCATTGGATTTATGAAAAAAAAAACGGTCGAACACCTACTTATTTTAATTATTTATTCATTTATTTATTTTTAAGCTGATTGAAACTCGGAGAAAATCAAACTCCTCGCCTATGTAGTTGAAGAGATACACGCTCCGTTAGGACTCTTTCAACCCCCACTTTTCATCCCTTTCACCTCATAATATACACCACATCGAAAAACCATTAGACATATGTCAGCTTATTTTTAATGATTAGTATATATGCCAAGTATCACATCCCCAAATGAAACCACTCGTGAGATATTGTTATTCAATGAAATGCACGTTTACCCCCTTAACACCTCTTTAGAACCAGAATATCCAAAACTCTTTCCTTAGTGGACGTTTTCCTCATACAAAGAACTTATCCCCAAAATTTCATGTTTCTAACTTCAATAATTTTGGCTGGGCGATGATGAGTGAGAGTCAGTCAGGATATTTTCTTTCATTTATTTTTGAGAATTTCACCCCTCCCCATGAACCCCTTAAATTGGATTTATGAAAAAAAAAACGGTCGAACACCTATTTACTTATTAAAAGTTGTTTCCCACAGTACCCGTTCGTCCTGGGGATGCGATGACCCATCTGCTATAACATCGCATTCCTGGAGTTCCAGGACAGAGCGGAGTTAAATGAACCTTTAGTCAAATAAGGAATGTGTCGGAAATTCAGCTGAGTTCTCGAAAAAGCAGTGGGTATCACGAGACAAAGTATCTCTAGGGTCGTTACGGGCTTAAGTTTAATAAAAAATAATGCAAATATAAATGGGCGCCATCAACTGAATTCCTAGCAAACCACTTCCTTTCCGGATAAGCCTTACTCAAGACAAGGAAAGAAAAAAGGAACATCACACCATCATCAGATCACAACTAAGATAAAAACAAATTTATTTTACTTTGATGATCAGACAGACATTTTAAATATAATTCCTACCTAAGAGTATGGTCGAATGCCAAAGTTAAATTGTCATTGTCCAAAAATCGAACCATCTCTTTTCTAATCCAAAATTATTTTTATCCACATAACAAGAAAAATTTATAAAGTTCTCTTGGGTTCTCAGGATCACTGTAGCACTATGTCTTTCGTCACTGACATTTGTGAAACCTGAGACCTAATTTCTCTTTAATTTAACATCAATGTGGATTTAATAAAGTTATTAATCTGTCTAAACATACACATATAATAATCACACATATTAAAAATCACGTAAATTATGGTTTGCATGGCATAATTTGAATGTTGAACATGTTAATCAAATGCTCCTAAACATCGAATAATTAATTTACACTATTTACATCGTCATTAACAATCACTTATCTGTGAATTACAGAAAATTCAAATTCTCATTGGTCATCATTATCGTCAACATCAAAATTAAATATTTCTCACATTAATTCTCACTTCAAAATTATACATATTCCTGTCAGAATCGTTAATTCATCACCATTACATCATTTAAATCCTCAACTCAAGTTGCAATTCCTTCAGATTATATCTCAATTAAATTTATTTAATTCCATATAAATTCATTAATCATCAGCTTCTTTAGTTAATTATCACCTTCCAATTCAGTTATTCATCATCATTACAATCGTCTATTAATTTATTTCAATCAGTTTATTTATTCAATCTTTAATTCATCCATTTATTTTATTCATCGATTTATTACAAAATTTAATTTATCAACTTATTTAAATTTCAATCATCTGGTTATTTAAGTTTTCATTATTTCATCTAGTCATTCTGATTTTTATTTCATTAGGTCAGATCGTTAATATGCTTAAATCTCAGATTATTATTTCGTTAATTATTATTTTCAGAAAATCTTGTATTATCAACTTCATTTATTTGTTTAATTTCCTAACAAATTGTTTAATATGGTTTATAGAACGTTGTATTACAGTTTTACCACTTCCAAGTTATATCTCGTATTTAATTTATCATGCCAAAAAATATTATTGTCTCCACGACATCACGTTGGATCTAACTATCCACAACGACATTACATTTCTTCAATACTTCAAATATCACATTTGAATACACCAATTACTCCACAAAACTCCATAAATATTCAGCACATACAGCATGAATCTCAACAATTACGCTAGACTGGGTACGACGACCTCATGTCTGCTTCAAAATACATTAGCAACATTGCTACTATCACTTGGCAACTTCCACAAAATGCCTACCACAAACTCCACTTAACCATGTTGCATGATCTACAAAAAATATATAACTGGCTTCAAATTATCAACGCACACAATCTCCAATAACTGTAATTAATCTGATCACATCTAGACAACTTCTTAAACAATTGGAAAAATATATTACCTCAGTAATTTAAGATCTGCTTTCAAATAGCATAAATTCTCTTACAATTTTCATAACTCACATCACAGAAAAGACACCAATGTGCTATAATCTCATATCAAAATCTGCAATACTGATCTGCCTTAAAATAATTATGACCATTAATGATTAATCTTACAAGATTCAATTACTTTAAACCCTTCTCAAAAGGTATCAAACACAATTATAAACTCATCAAAAGCATCAGCTGTAACAGCTGTTAAATTGAAATTACTCTCAAAAGAGTATAGCAACAAAATATTGGATTGGCAAACAAGAATTACTAAATGCAATCCTGTTGACATTTATCGTTACTTTATTTAACAAAATTTCGACTGATATGTGACTAGTAGTTCCTTGTTTGATTCACTTACATCTCGTGTACACTCGGATGATAAAAATGAGTCCCTCAATGGCGAGTAAGATGAGTAACCACCGTACAGTCGTATAAATACGAAAGACCTCGCCCCATCGACTTGGATGATAGTTCCCTGAACGATGGGTAAGATGAGTAGCCACCATACAATCGTATAAATACGAAAGACCCCACCTCGTAGACTATATGAGTGAATGTATCAGATAGGAATCAACAAGTTTCTAGTTGTCATATAAAAGCGATGTTCATTCACTAAAGTGAATAACTTCTTAATATCTCCAAACAATCCAATGGAAAAAATCCCTACTGATGAATAATACACACTCGCTAGTATGCAATGAACTGACGAAGTAATTTTTGATAATCAATTGCAGATCACGAGTTCGAAATACTCGTTACACAAAAAAAACTATTCATGAAAAATATCCTAGCTGGAAAAATGTCTAAAAGACCAAACATCTGCTTAATAAAGCCAACCAATGGTGAGAATTTCGTATAATGATGCCTGCCATATCATATGGTCACTCCATATTCTAGCAAATTCGAAGTATATAAATTCAAACCATGTCTTAATAATCGAATCACTCCTATTAGAAAAATATACATGTGTGCCCAGTATTCATGAAAATAATCGTATCAGGTAGTTATGACTCTTACAGTACCTTTCATAATCAGCTGCAAATAAATTTCCAAGATCGTCGATTTTCCCTACATAAAGAATTTCTCGAAAGATCGGCGTGAATATCATTCCATCCATGAAATGACGATTGCCTTCGAAATCCCAAAGTGAATCAGCTGGTGGACTCCTCTCGTCAGGAATCGAATCCATCGCTCTGCGGTGCCATCTTGTCTCTATTTTCGTCTACTCGGACATGTTGAACTTCGGATTACCCATAGCGGATATTGTCCAACTCCTTTTGAAAAAGTTCATGGAAACAGCGGACCCCCTACTCCTCTTCTAAGATACGCCACTGTTCCGTTAAATGTTCAGTTTGAGTATTGCAAGTTCAATCTCAAATGACTGCTAAGTCTCACTTTCGTAAAATAAAATTTTACTTGAGAGTGTTCAAGATTACGAAACACCCTGTAGTAGTCTGTATTTGGTAATTCATGAAAACTGCATAAGAAGTAAATCTTATTAATGCACGATCTGATGTTCATCAGTGCCTATGCTAACAACATTCCGTTTACTTGAAATAGTTAAAGTAACTTCGAATGCGTTATAGGAAAGCATAGTCATAAAGCTATTCGTAAAAGCTATGTTCAAACTGCGTTGAAATGTAACTTGTAATAAAGTCTTCAACTACTTGCAGTGCGGTTCTGAAATATCCCGGCCGTCCGTAATTGCTTCCTCGGCCAGCCCGCCTGGATCAATGACCCGCCTGGCCTTCGCTGCTCGGCGATGCAGGAACTGTCGCCTACACTTTGCCGTGACAGTTTCTGTATGTTACGTGACCTTCACGGTGCGTCTCGCTTGCGCTATAGAGCTGCTCCTACCTGCTCGTCTGACTGAGATCAACTGAATGTGCTGGCACTGTCTTCTTGCTTATGTGCTTGGCGCAGGCACGTGGTGTAGTCCCCCACCACTGTGCTCTCACGTCACGATCATAGTCTCGAACCCGTATCATCTCGGCTATTCCGTTATAAAATAACTTAAGGGTTATCGGACTTCCATAAAATTATTTCCACATATAATGCATGTTATATATCCTCTTCTAAGATGTTTAATTACTATAATTCCATAAATATTCTAATAAAACTTCACATCTCTATCCATAATTCCATCTTCTTACAGATATCAATGCCTCCTTGATACTAGACCTCCTACGTCATCTGGACATTTTTCTTGACGCGATCGGTGTGCTATCTTTTCCTAATTCTTTCCAAAACCTCAACTACAGCTTAATGTCTGCTGGCGTAGCCGATAGCCTAAACTAGGTATCGGGTACATCTCTCCCGTACATCTCCTTTTTTTATCAGGATTGAAAATAAAATACACTCTCAGGCATTCTATATATAATACATGTACACGATAGCTCTACAATTCCCTTACTCAGCATGATGGTTCTTTCTGACTCTCAATAATGACGATTGACTTCCAATGATTAGCATCTTGATTCCGTGTTATTCTGACGTTTATTTCTTCCTTCGCCACTCGTGCTTGCTCGATTGACATCTCTCACTGTCTCCTCGAGTGGTGCACTAGGCTGTCTATCTTCTTGTCTCGACCTCTCATGTCCACGATTATGTCGTCTGTCGTCAGGATCGTTTCTTCGGCCATCCTGCCTGTCGTTCCCATTATACTGTTGACCTTGGCTCCAGTTATTTCTGCCCCGATATCTATTGTTATATCGATTCCTGTCTTGATATCTGGAATTCTGGTTATAATTCCTATATCGGCTATCTCTCGCTTCTTGATCGTATGGCCTCTCATATGGTCCTCTATATCGATCATTTCCTCGAGCGTTACGGATGTTTCCTCGATTCCCTTCGTTCCGTCGGTTTTCCCAGGAATCCCTTCTGTCCGTTTGAGCTGCATTGTCTACGACTACCGCATTCACTTCTTGCGTGTTTCTGTTGTCGTTTCTGTTACTTCTAGGCGTAACCTGTGCGCTTGTATAGTCCAATCGCCGTAAAATGTCGTCATAGTGCTCCAGTGTATTGGCTCCCGACGCTATCAGTGATCGCTGTACCTCAATCGGTAACTGTCTCGCTATAGCTTGCAAAAGCTCTTCTTCTGGCAATGGAGGAATAAGGAACTGTAATTTAGCCAGCTGTGACGTGAAATAGTTGGCATAATGCGTCGGATGTGACGTAGAATAGCGTTTTGAGTACATCTCCGCTCTTACGTTAAGTTGATCCTCGGCACTCCAAAATCTCCTCAAGAAAGCTATGGCAAATTGCTCCATGTTCGCAAAATTGCTTCTGAACGCTCTAAACCACGTAAGCGCAGATCCATCTAAGGCGCGTTCGACTATCCTTAGCTCTCTTTCTTTGGCTACCCTATGTTCCGCCATGTAGTCTCGAATATCTCGCAGAAATTCGACTGGTGTGACTCCTGTATTTCCCGAAAACTTTCTCGGCTTGTCATCTAGATTCCTAATAATGGTGACTGGACCTGAGTATCGTTCGCTTGGACCCAACGTACTCCTATTCGAACTTGGATTATCCTGAGGGGTTGAACTAGCCCTTTCGAATGTCACATTCGGTTGCATTTGACGGTCTTCTCCCATGCTCACTTCTTGATTAGTCATACTGCGGTCTATCGATGTTTGATTTATCAATGTTTCCCCTGATGTTATATTCTGACTGGTGAAACTGCTAAACATGGATTCTAGTTTAGTTATCCTGTCTTCTGCTAATTTCTTGACCTGAGTCTTCAATTCATCTAACGATGTAACATCCTGCGTTTTGTTACTCTCGTCTAAGTCGTTTCTTAACTTGTCAATTTTTCCTTCGCACGTGTTCTTTACTGACGCGACTTGTTCCTTTAACAGATCAACGTCTGTTCTAAATAGAGTTGAATCTATCTTCATCGCTTCCTTGTTTTCCGTAAACCTCGCTTCTAAGTTTGCCATACCTGCGATTAATTTTTCATCTAACCCTTCACGTTTCTCTTTTGCTTCGGCATCGACCTCACTATACCGTTCTTCCACGATTGCACCGACTCTATTTTTGAATAAAGCTAAGTTTTCATTAACCTTTTGCTCTATATCGTCGTCTATCTTCCGAATATCTTTCTGCAATTGATTTTCTAATGATTTTAAATTAGATTTGACCTCTCCTAAGACTTCCTCTTTAATGGTCCCAATTACTGTCTTTAAATCTTTAATCTCGTTACCTAGATTCGTTTCTAGACCTTTAATTTTTGTCTCGAAAGATACTTCGGTAGACCAATCTTGAATTTTGCCTACATCTGCCACTAAACCATCGATGTCGAATCTCAACTTCGATACATCTGATTTAATGTCTTTCTGTATGGACATAACGTCTGTTCTTAAAGTAAAAATATTTTATTCTCCTCTACTTTCTAATTCAATAATATTTTTTCTTAATATTTGAACATTTTCCTCTCCTTTCATGTTTACTGCAATTATATCTTATTGTAGAGTCTTTAGCATTTCATTATTCTTTAAAGTTAAACTATTCTCTAATCTAGTTAACTTGTTTTCTAATTCAGTGTTAGTTTCTTCACTACGAGACTGTAATTTCTCTTCCAATGACTTAAAGTTATCTTTCAAGTTAGCTTCACTAGCTTTTAAATGACTTTCAGTATTTGACTGCAATCTTTCTTCTAATGACTTAAAATTGTCCTTCAAGTTAGCTTCACTATTTGACTGTAGCCTAGTCTCTAATGATTTTAAATTATCTTCATTAGTTGACTGCAATAATTTTAAATTTTCTTCAGTACTAGACTGCAATAATTTTAAATTTTCTTCAGTACTAGTCTGTAGCCTAGTCTCTAATGACTTTAAACTGTCGCTCAGATTGCCTTCGCTATTAGCCTGTAATGCTTGTACATTTTCTTTACATCTAGCTTCTAATCTAGCTTCTGAATTATTAATTTGTTCTTTAACTTCCGTTTCCATCTTAGAAATAGTTTCTGCAATACCAGACATACCCGTCTGTAACTCTCCTAACACCTTAGCTAAATCCTCTGGCAACATAATTATATTTTCAATATAGGTTTATATATAGAGACGTTAGACAACAACACATCACAATGTCTCAATTCCTGCATTCACTTGGGTATAGGAAAAATGTCTTATAACTAACATGATATTACTAATACGATTAACATGAACACTGAATTGGGCACACAAGTACATTGTCTGACTAAGTTTAATAAATTTTGTAACACACTTAAATGAACTTGAGATCAATCTCTCAGTAATCTAAATCTGATGTGATTCCATAGAATAAACAAAATCGAAAAGCCCCACTAGTTGGATAAAGCCAATTCTTCTCCTCTACTTTCTGTACCCGTTCGTCCTGGGGATGCGATGACCCATCTGCTATAACATCGCATTCCTGGAGTTCCAGGACAGAGCGGAGTTAAATGAACCTTTAGTCAAATAAGGAATGTGTCGGAAATTCAGCGGAGTTCTCGAAAAAGCAGTGGGTATCACGAGACAAAGTATCTCTATGGTCGTTACGGGCTTAAGTTTAATAAAAAATAATGCAAATATAAATGGGCGCCATCAACTGAATTCCTAGCAAACCACTTCCTTTCCGGATAAGCCTTACTCAAGACAAGGAAAGAAAAAGGAACATCACACCATCATCAGATCACAACTAAGATAAAAACAAATTTATTTTACTTTGATGGTCAGACAGACATTTTAAATATAATTCCTACCTAAGAGTATGGTCGAATGCCAAAGTTAAATTGTCATTGTCCAAAAATCGAACCATCTCTTTTCTAATCCAAAATTATTTTTATCCACATAACAAGAAAAATTTATAAAGTTCTCTTGGGTTCTCAGGATCACTGTAGCACTATGTCTTTCGTCACTGACATTTGTGAAACCTGAGACCTAATTTCTCTTTAATTTCACATCAATGTGGATTTAATAAAGTTATTAATCTGTCTAAACATACACATATAATAATCACACATATTAAATATCACGTAAATTATGGTTTGCATGGCATAATTTGAATGTTGAACATGTTAATCAAATGCTCCTAAACATCGAATAATTAATTTACACTATTTACATCGTCATTAACAATCACTTATCTGTGAATTACAGAAAATTCAAATTCTCATTGGTCATCATTATCGTCATCATCAAAATTAAATAGTTCTCACATTAATTCTCACTTCAAAATTATACATATTCCTGTCAGAATCGTTAATTCATCACCATTACATCATTTAAATCCTCAACTCAAGTTGCAATTCCTTCAGATTATATCTCAATTAAATTTATTTAATTCCATATAAATTCATTAATCATCAGCTTCTTTAGTTAATTATCACCTTCCAATTCAGTTATTCATCATCATTACAATCGTCTATTAATTTATTTCAATCAGTTTATTTATTCAATCTTTAATTCATCCATTTATTTTATTCATCGATTTATTCCAAAATTTAATTTATCAACTTATTTAAATTTCAATCATCTGGTTATTTAAGTTTTCATTATTTCATCTAGTCATTCTGATTTTTATTTCATTAGGTCAGATCGTTAATATGCTTAAATCTCAGATTATTATTTCGTTAATTATTATTTTCAGAAAATCTTGTATTATCAACTTCATTTATTTGTTTAATTTCCTAACAAATTGTTTAATATGGTTTATAGAACGTTGTCTTACAGTTTTACCACTTCCAAGTTATATCTCGTATTTAATTTATCATGCCAAAAAATATTATTGTCTCCACGACATCACGTTGGATCTAACTATCCACAACGACATTACATTTCTTCAATACTTCAAATATCACATTTGAATACACCAATTACTCCACAAAACTCCATAAATATTCAGCACATACAGCATGAATCTCAACAATTACGCTAGACTGGGTACGACGACCTCATGTCTGCTTCAAAATACATTAGCAACATTGCTACTATCACTTGGCAACTTCCACAAAATGCCTACCACAAACGCCACTTAACCATGTTGCATGATCTACAAAAAATATATAACTGGCTTCAAATTATCAACGCACACAATCTCCAATAACTGTAATTAATCTGATCACATCTAGACAACTTCTTAAACAATTGGAAAAATATATTACCTCAGTAATTTAAGATCTGCTTTCAAATAGCATAAATTCTCTTACAATTTTCATAACTCACATCACAGAAAAAACACCAATGTGCTATAATCTCATATCAAAATCTGCAATACTGATCTGCCTTAAAATAATTATGACCATTAATGATTAATCTTACAAGATCTAATTACTTTAAACCCTTCTCAAAAGGTATCAAACACAATTATAAACTCATCAAAAGCATCAGCTGTAACAGCTGTTAAATTGAAATTACTCTCAAAAGAGTATAGCAACAAAATATTGGATTGGCAAACAAGAATTACTAAATGCAATCCTGTTGACATTTATCGTTACTTTATTTAACAAAATTTCGACTGATATGTGACTAGTAGTTCCTTGTTTGATTCACTTACATCTCGTGTACACTCGGATGATAAAAATGAGTCCCTCAATGGCGAGTAAGATGAGTAACCACCGTACAGTCGTATAAATACGAAAGACCTCGCCCCGTCGACTTGGATGATAGTTCCCTGAACGATGGGTAAGATGAGTAGCCACCATACAATCGTATAAATACGAAAGACCCCACCTCGTAGACTATATGAGTGAATGTATCAGATAGGAATCAACAAGTTTCTAGTTGTCATATAAAAGCGATGTTCATTCACTAAAGTGAATAACTTCTTAATATCTCCAAACAATCCAATGGAAAAAATCCCTACTGATGAATAATACACACTCGCTAGTATGCAATGAACTGACGAAGTAATTTTTGATAATCAATTGCAGATCACGAGTTCGAAATACTCGTTACACAAAAAAAAACTATTCATGAAAAATATCCTAGCTGGAAAAATGTCTAAAAGACCAAACATCTGCTTAATAAAGCCAACCAATGGTGAGAATTTCGTATAATGATGCCTGCCATATCATATGGTCACTCCATATTCTAGCAAATTCGAAGTATATAAATTCAAACCATGTCTTAATAATCGAATCACTCCTATTAGAAAAATATACATGTGTGCCCAGTATTCATGAAAATAATCGTATCAGGTAGTTATGACTCTTACAGTACCTTTCATAATCAGCTGCAAATAAATTTCCAAGATCGTCGATTTTCCCTACATAAAGAATTTCTCGAAAGATCGGCGTGAATATCATTCCATCCATGAAATGACGATTGCCTTCGAAATCCCAAAGTGAATCAGCTGGTGGACTCCTCTCGTCAGGAATCGAATCAATCGCTCTGCGGTGCCATCTTGTCTCTATTTTCGTCTACTCGGACATGTTGAACTTCAGATTACCCATAGCGGATATTGTCCAACTCCTTTTGAAAAAGTTCATGGAAACAGCGGACCCCCTACTCCTCTTCTAAGATACGCCACTGTTCCGTTAAATGTTCAGTTTGAGTATTGCAAGTTCAATCTCAAATGACTGCTAAGTCTCACTTTCGTAAAATAAAATTTTACTTGAGAGTGTTCAAGATTACGAAACACCCTGTAGTAGTCTGTATTTGGTAATTCATGAAAACTGCATAAGAAGTAAATCTTATTAATGCACGATCTGATGTTCATCAGTGCCTATGCTAACAACATTCCGTTTACTTGAAATAGTTAAAGTAACTTCGAATGCGTTATAGGAAAGCATAGTCATAAAGCTATTCGTAAAAGCTATGTTCAAACTGCGTTGAAATGTAACTTGTAATAAAGTCTTCAACTACTTGCAGTGCGGTTCTGAAATATCCCGGCCGTCCGTAATTGCTTCCTCGGCCAGCCCGCCTGGATCAATGACCCGCCTGGCCTTCGCTGCTCGGCGATGCAGGAACTGTCGCCTACACTTTGCCGTGACAGTTTCTGTATGTTACGTGACCTTCACGGTGCGTCTCGCTTGCGCTATAGAGCTGCTCCTACCTGCTCGTCTGACTGAGCTCAACTGAATGTGCTGGCACTGTCTTCTTGCTTATGTGCTTGGCGCAGGCACGTGGTGTAGTCCCCCACCACTGTGCTCTCACGTCACGATCATAGTCTCGAACCCGTATCATCTCGGCTATTCCGTTATAAAATAACTTAAGGGTTATCGGACTTCCATAAAATTATTTCCACATATAATGCATGTTATATATCCTCTTCTAAGATGTTTAATTACTATAATTCCATAAATATTCTAATAAAACTTCACATCTCTATCCATAATTCCATCTTCTTACAGATATCAATGCCTCCTTGATACTAGACCTCCTACGTCATCTGGACATTTTTCTTGACGCGATCGGTGCGCTATCTTTTCCTAATTCTTTCCAAAACCTCAACTACAGCTTAATGTCTGCTGGCGTAGCCGATAGCCTAAACTAGGTATCGGGTACACCACCTGAGTTTGATGAGTGAGTAAGTGATTCAATCAGTTAGGACACTTTCATTCCTGTTTTTCCCCCCGAATTTCACTCCTCCCCATGGGCCCCTTAAATTGGATTTATGAAGAAATGGTCGAACACCTATTTACTTATTTTTAAGCTGCGTTTTCCGCTGAATTTCAAACTTATCGCCTATGTTGAATAAGAGATAGAGTACACGCTCCGTTAAGAATCCTTCAACCCCCAATTTTCTCCCCTTTCACCTCATAATATACACCATATCGATAAAACTTTTGACATATGTCTGCTTATTTTGAATGCTTAGTTTATATGCCGAATATCACATCCCCAAATGAAACAACTCGTGAGATATTGTTATTCAATGAAATGCAAGTTTAACCCCCTTAACACCCCTTCAGAACATGAATATCCAAAAATCCAACCTTAGAGGACTCTTTCGACATACAACGAACATATCCCCAAAATTTCAAATTTCTAACTGCAATAGGTTTGCTGGGGGATGATGAGTGAATATCCAAAAATCCTTCCTTAGTGGACTTCTTTCCCCAGAATTTCATCTCTCCCCATGAGGCCCTTAAATTGGATTTATGAAAAAACGATCGAACACCTATTTACTACTTTTTCAATCTGATTTTTCTCCCTGAGATTCTTACTTCTTGCCTCTCTATTATAAGAGATACTTGCTCCGTTAAGAATCCTTCAACACTCACTTTTCACACATGCACCTCATAATATACTCCACACCGAAAAACCCTCAGACATGTGTGTTCTTATTCTTAATGATGAGTTTATATGCCTTGTATCCCATCCCAAAGAAAACCAATCGGTAAATATTGTTATTCAATTAAATGCAAGTCTACCCCCTTAACACCCCTTTAGAACCTGAATATCCAAAACTCCTTCCTTAGTGGACGTTTTCGACATACAACGAACATAGCCCCTTAATGTCATGTTTCTAACTTCAATAATTTTGGCTGGGGGATGATGAGTGAGTGAGTAAGTCAGGACATTTTCTTTCAATTATTTTTCAGAATTTCACCCCTCTCATGAACACCTTAAATTGGATTTCTGAAAAAAAAACGGTCGAACACCTATTTACTTATTTTTGAGCTGTTCTTCCCCCCTGAGTTTGATGAGTGAGTGAGTTAGGACACTTTCTTTCCTGTTTATTCCCCCAGAATTTCACCCCTCTCCAAGGGCCCCTTAAATTGGATTTATGAAAAAAGGGTCGAACACCTATTTACTTATATTCTAAGCTGTCTTTTCCCGACGAATTTCAAACTTCTCGCCTATGTCGTTTAAGAGATACACGCTCTGTTAAGAATCCCTCAACCCCCAATTTTCACCCCTTTCACCTCATAATATACACCACATCGATAAACCTTTAGACATTTGTCTGATTATTTTAATGATTAGTTATATACCGAATATCACATCCCCAAAGAAACTCATGAGATATCGTTATTCAATGAAATGCACGTTTACCCCCTTAACACCTCTTTGAAACCCGAATAACAAAAATCATTCATTAGTTGACGTTTTCGACATACAGCGAACATATTCCCAAAATTTCATGTTTCTAACTTTAATAGTTTTTGCTGGGCGTGATGAGTGAGTGAGTCAGACAGGACATTTTCTTTCAATTATTTTTACCAGAATCTCACCCATCCCCATGGGCCCCTTAAATTGGATTGATGAAAACGCTTGAACACCTATTAACTTATATTTAAGCTGACTTTTTCCCCTGAGTTTGATGAGTGAGTGAGTTAGTCATTCAGTTGGGACACTTTCTCTCCTTTCCCTCCCCCAGAATTTCACCCCGCCCCATTGGCTCCTTAAATTAATTTATGAAAAACGGTGGAACACCGATTTACTTATTTTTTAAGCTGATTTTTTTTCGCTGAGTTTCAAATTTCTCGCCTATGTCGTTTAGGAGATAGGCCTAGCCTACACGCTTCGTTAGGAATACTTCAACCCCCAATTTTCACCCCTTTCACCTCATAGTAATACACCACATCGAGAAACCCTTAGACACATGTCTGCTTATTTTTAATGATTAGTTTATATGCCGAGTATCACATCCACACATGAAACCACTCGTGAGATATTGTTAATCAATGAAATGCAGGTTTAACCCCCTTAAGACCCCTTTGAAACCTGAATATTCAAAAATCCTCCCTTAGTGTATGGTTTTGACATACAACGAACATATCCCGAAAATGACTTGTTTCCAACTTCAATATTTTTGGCTGGGCGATGATGGGTGAGTGAGTCAGGACATTTTCTTTCATTTTTTTCCTTCAGAATTTCACCCCTCCCGATGAACCCCTTAAATTTGATTTATCAAAAAACCTGTCGAACTCACATATACTTATTTTAAGCAGTGTTTCCTCCTGAGTTTGAAGAGCGAGTAAGTCAATCGGTTAGGACACTTTCTTTCCTGTTTTTTTTTACCAGAATTTCACCCCTCCCCATGGGCCCCTTAAATTAGATTTATGAAAAAACGGTCAAACACCTATTTACTTATTTTTTGCTGATTTTTTCCGCTGAGTTTCAAACTCCTCGCCTTTGTCGTTTAAGAGATACAGGTTCCGTAAGGAATCTTTCAACCCCCACTTTTCTCCCCTTACACCTCATAATATACACCACATCGGAAAACACTCAGACCCGTGTCTTCTTATTTTTAATGATGAGTTTATATGCCGAGTATCACATCCCCCAATGAAAGCAATCGGGAGATATTGGTATTCAATGAAATGCAGGTCTACCCCCATAACTCCCCTTTAGAACCTGAATACCCAAAAATTCTTTCTTAGTGGGCGTTTGCGGTCCTTGAGGAAGCTGCATACCAAATTTAATTCCAATCCGTTGGGTTGTTTCCGAGATTTCGTGATGAATGTGTGAGTGAGTGTGTGAGTGGTATTTGACAAATATCAAGTAGATAGTGTCAAGTCTTTGTTATGCTATACTCGGTTGACAGTGCTTTGTGAGCAGTTGAGTAACTAACGGGATTTCAAGTAAAGATCCTCATTTTCTATACCGGTAGTGCAGAGCGCAAATGGCATCCAGTCGGCCGTGTCTCGACTTGAGCTATGTTGCCATGGAAACTATCTGCCTTGCCATTCCTTCATGAGTATATTTTATGATTTGATTAGCCTGTGCTTGAGTGCAAATGTGCCGAAATCAGAATAATGAGAAAGTCTATCGAAAATTCATGTAGCCAGCGGTTCCTTCTGGGTCCTAAACTATGTGTATGCAAAATTTGGTTGAGATTGGTGAAACGGTGTAGATTTGTATACGGAACCAACCCACCCACCCACCCACATACATACATACATACAGACTTTCACTTTTATATATAAGATGATTGATAGTAGCCACGGTTAGTAGACGCGTTTGATACTGGGTGGGTTTTATACTGATTATGATTTATACTGAGCTCGATTTTTACTGAAAGCAATTTCACTGGGCGTAATTGATAGCAGGCGTTATTGATACTTAAGGCAATTAATAGTAGGCGCAATTGATAGTAGGCACGACTGATAGTAGGCGCAATTAATAATAGGTCAATAAGTAGGTGCAATTGACAGTAGGCGCGATTGATAATAGGCGCAATTGATAGTAGGCGCGATTGATAATAGGCGCTATTAGTAGGCGCGATTGATAGTAGGCGCGATTGATAGTAGGCGCGATTGGTAGTAGGCGCAATTGGTAGTAGGCGCGATTGATAGTAGGCGCAATTGGTAGTAGGCGCGATTGATAGTAGGCGCGATTGATAGTAGGCGCTACTAGTAGGCGCGATTGGTAGTAGGTGCGATTGATTGTAGGCACTATTAGTAGGCGCGATTGGTAGTAGGCGCGATTGGTAGTAGGCGCTATTAGTAGGCGCGATTGGTAGTAGGCGCGATTGGTAGTAGGCGCAATTGATAGTAGGCGCTATTAGTAGGCGCAATTGGTAGTAGGCGCGATTGGTAGTAGGCGCAATTTATAGTAGGCGCGATTGGTAGTAGGCGCGATTGGTAGTAGGCGCAATTGATAGTAGGCGCTATTAGTAGGCGTGATTGGTAGTAGGCGCGATTGGTAGTAGGCGCAATTGATAGTAGGCGCGATTGATAGTAGGCGCGATTGGTAGTAGGCGCAATTGATAGTAGGCGCTATTGGTAGTAGGCGCAATTGATAGTAGGCGCGATTGATAGTAGGCGCGATTGATAGTAGACGCAATTGGTAGTAGGCGCAATTGATAGTAGGCGCGATTGATAGTAGGCGCAATTGGTAGTAGGCGCATTTGATAGTAGGCGCGATTGGTAGTAGGCGCAATTGATAGTAGGCGCGATTGGTAGTAGGCGCAATTGATAGTAGGCGCGATTGGTAGTAGGCGCGATTGTTAGTTGGCGCGATTGATAGTAGACGCAATTGGTAGTAGACGCGATTGATAGTAGGCGAGAATGGTAGATCTTGAGGTGATAACCCCTTTTGATTGATCCCTGTTGATTTGTCCCTTTGGACTGGTCCCTGATGAGTAGCCCCTTTGGACGGGTCATTTATGAAGGGAGTCATTTTTGACGGGTCCCTGTGGACGGGTCCTTGTTGATGGGTCCCTGGACCCTGTGACATAATTTGGATAAATGCATGGGCCCGTCCACGGTGACCCGTCAAAAATGACTCCCTTCATAAAGGACACCTAACACGACTTCCTCCAATAATTTGTTCAAAAGATATCGCCATTTTTAAATTCCAGCGGTGGAGCGGTGGCGGTGGTGCTAGAACCATCCAAAAACCACTACTCATGTACTTCTTTTATCCAACTTGTCTTTAATTCAGTCGCATTCACGATATTGAAAATCTTCTTAGTGAATCTGTTCTCATTCCTCCTTTATATTATTATTATTATTATTATTATTATTATTATTATTATTATTATTATTATTATTATTGCCCGTTTCACCCACTTTGGGGTACGACAGATCAATCAGTGTTCAGAGGGTCGTGTTTTCCTGTCCTCCCAGTAACTTTTCATCCTTTCAGATTTTGCCATCCTCTCTTCTTCAGAAATTCTGTATAGTCTTTTGGTCTTGACCCTTCCTGGAACCTCTTCATTTTATCTTTGGTACTATATTCTTCGAGGATTCATCTGCAAGCATCCCTTCTGTAATTTGGAACTCTCGTAGGTTCTTCTCTGTCTCCTTTAACCAGTTCGGCTTGGTTTTCTTATTGCGGAAAAAGTCGAAGATACTTTCAGTTATCCTTTTCCGGTCCATTGTTAGGATGTGGACTTAGAAGTCAATCCTCCTTTTACGTATTGTTATTATTATCATTCTTTCGTTTTGTTGAACTAAGGACTTTGTCATTGCAACTGTTTCCTTTTAGCATTAAAATTATTCTAGTATTTCCTCATTCATAGAGAGTGTTGCTCCTTTCTCTCTTTTGTCCACGCCTTTCCAGTTGTCATCGTCGGATTTGGTTTGCAACTTTGATGTTCGAAGACATTTCTCATAAGCCGGTAACGCACCTGGATATCTTTACTTGAGTTCCCAATCTCGTCGAGATCATTTTATATCCCAATGAACCTGGCTTCCTCTGTCTTATTCTTAGGATAAAGGTGTGTTGTTAGTTGGGTATGATGTGTAAGCTATGCTCCCCAATACTTCCAAGCACCGCGAATGGATAAGGTTATGTCTGCTCACTCGATGTCACATACTAACGTGACTGTACATTTGGTTCACCTTGTCGTGTACCTCGGCTAGATCGTAACCTGCCAGCAATGTTGTGGTGTATAATCCAGTGGCCCAAGTTACTGTATTACACAAGCTTCCTGCTCAGACACCAGGCAGGTAACCACCGCGGTAACCAGCCGCCAAGTAGGATCAATCCCTAAGCTACACACACACAGTACAGTCGTGGGGATATTCACAGGTCAACCACTGATCAAGTACAATAATCCCGTATTGCAATTGAGGCAGTGAGAGAAGGAGCTATATCAGAGCTTATAATACTCCGTGTCTCACATGTAACGTATTTTACACGATAGCTGACTGATTTTCGCAGTTCTCACCAGCTGTGCTCAAGGATGCGGGATTGCGGGATTGTATCCCATGGCAGTCAGTTGATATAAGAAGGTGCTTAAATGTGAGAGACAAGTGTCAGTAGATTCACTTGCACATTAAAGATCCAAATCAGGGCAATGTTGCGGCACTCCGGTGCGTCTACAATGGCAGCAGTTCGAAGGAAAGTAAACCCATTACATTATTATTATTATTATTATTATTCGTATGTTCACCATGTCATTGGGTACAATTCCCCATTTCATCGGCATTTGTTGCAACATAGAGTGGAGTTCTCTATGTCGGTAGGTTGAGGAACGAACGAACTATGGAGCAGATCTCAAATATAACTACTTTCTGCACTGGTATGCAGACTATGGTGGAGCCCCATTTTATCGAGGTTGGCCTTCAGCGACTTCAATAATAATAATAATGTTATTTTTTTACGACCCTTTTTAACTACACTGGCTTTTATAGACGCCGGGGTGTCGGAATTTTGCCCCGAGGGGATCTTTAACGTGCCAGTAAATCTACGGACACGGGTCCCTCACATTTCCGCACCCTCAAATGCCAGCTGACTGCACCAGGATACGAACCTGCAACCTTGGACCCAGCAAGCGAGAACGTTACCTCTGAGCCACGCAGCCAGCCTTCAGCGACTTCGGTATGATCCCTGTGGAAGATATTATAATTGGCAATATAGTGACAATTTACTGTCGCCGCATCATGCGGATCTCTTCAGCCAGAGGCATGTATTTCGACACTTTCTCAGCATAAATGTGTTGGATATTATGCGAGTTAGGGACTGCGATGTCTATTAGAAGCGTTCTCTTTTGCATTTGATCAATAAGAATAATGTCTGGCATGTTTGCTGATATACGTATATCTGTGATCACTGACCTGTCCCAGAGTAACTTGTGTGTAACGTTCTCCAGAACAGTATCAAGAATATATTGACAATGAGGCAGACCATTATTACTTAAGGAGTGCTTCTTTGCCGGGTTCAGATGGATTATCTTGGCTACTTGGTCATGCCTCTTCAAGTAGTAGGCTACGTAGATGAAATTGTTGTACAGACCCCTGTAATATGCTGAATGGTCTCCGATTCGCGATGGCATCTCCTACACTTGTCATCTGGCATGTCTGCCTTAATGATATATTTTAGGTAGTTATTTTTTCTACCACTCGGCCTTATATCGCGACCATGAACCACTCAGTCTCAGGAAATAGATCCGCATGGGTCAACCAGCTGTTCGACGAATGTGTGTCGATATATTCTTGACTGAGATCATACGGATGACGGCCGTGCACTGCTTTCTGAGTCCACTGTTGAAGCTTGTTGGTTATGTGCTCTTCAAACGTAGCTATGGTCACATCCCTGGTATGGAGAAGGTTCAATTGAGTGTACTTTTCATCCGCCTTAATAACATCTTGATCCAAGGGAGAGTTCGTTTTGCTCAAAAAGTAGGCCTGAATATTCTTCACCTGCTTGGCATGTAGGTGTATAATATCAGTAAGAGCGCGTCCACATCTCTGCCGTGGCAAAGTCAGTCGTTCAACTGCTGACTACGGATGTAGAAGACAACTGTGTTTCGTTAAGGTAGTGCGTGTCTTAGTAAGAATATTTTCTAGGTCTGTCTTATTATTATAATTATTATTATTATTATTATTTATTTATTTTTTATTTTACACGTTACAGGCCTATTAGACCACGCGAAGTAATCATGACTTTTTGTTCTTGCTGTCTTTCCAGTACTCTTTCATTCGTGCACTAAAGGCCCTCTTCCTTTCTTCGGTCCACTTTGGTCTTTGGGCTGTAGGTGCAGCTCTCTCTGACAACACTTCCCACTTGTATACTTTGTGTCTAAATACGCTTCTGTCTATGACGTCTTCTGGGTCGACCTGTGCTTTAACTAGATCAATTTTTACTTGCATCATCCAAGGTGTAGTAATCTTGAGCCGCTGTATGTATCTAAGAATTTTGTTGGTGAGTCTGGTTTGTGGGAGTCTGCTAATGTGGCCGTAAAATTTTAGTCGCCTCTTTCTGATGTCTGCTGCGATGTTGGACAATTTCTCTGTGGTATCTCTGGAGTGAAGCCTGTATCCTTCGTGTGTGTGCTTTGGTCCAATTATTTTCCTTATTATTTTTTTTCCCTCTGTGAGGATTTTTTCCAAGTCGCCCTTAGTCTGTAACGTCAACGTCTCACTAGCATAAAGCACCTCAGGTTTAATAACCGTGTATTATTATTATTATTATTATTATTATTATTATTATTATTGTATATCGATTGTGTCACCTTAGTAGAGCGATTGAACTTGAATTCACGATTTCATCTTCGGGCGTTTTCCCTCATTTCTTACCAAAATCTCTTCATCATCTCGGAATGCCCCTTCTTCCGCTCAGCTGTCAATTCTTTTCCAGATTGTCGTGATGTTCTTTGCCCAAACTTAACTTTTGTGATTTTATTCCGGCACTGGGGGCGGATCTCGAGATTTTCTATGTTGATCTGTTGTAGGTCCCTCTGGACCTCTATCAGCCATTCCGTGCCGCATGTAGGCTACTCTTTGTCATGATGTTGAGTAGTTTCTTTCCCGTTCTGGAGTTTTCCAACCTGTAGATGTGTGTGCAAGTTTCCAGAATTCAGCGATGATCCCATCTTCTCCTGCGTTGTTGTTTTTGAGCTGCTTGATGATCTCCTGAAGTTCTTCGAGGTCAGGGGCTTGTGAGTCTGGGTGCGTGAATACCGGAGGGACAAGTCAAAAGAAGGGAGTTGACGTATTGGGCTAAGATTTTGCAGTTATTTTTTGTGTGAGTTTCCAATGTGCCGTCGGATTTTTTGAAACACAGGCTGGGCGTTTGACATCCCTGTAGATTTTCTCTAAACGTCTTGTATAAATTTCTTGTACTATGTTTGGTGAAATCCTGCTGAATTTCGTGGAGTCTTTTGTTGTCAAATCCTAGTTTTTCTTTCCTATATTTTTGAGGCAATTGTTTGAGTTTTAAGTAAGTTCTGCCAGCTTTCCTTGGTTATTCTTCTTCTTGTTGCGTTTCGGCCAACTAAGGACCACGCTATTTCAACTGGGTTCTGCGTCGAGCTTTAATATTCGCCCAGTACTGTCGCAAGAATTCTTGATGTTGTTGCTTCCTTTCTTCCGTTTACATCATGCCTGTTTTAAGCTTAGGTTTTTCCAGGAAACCCCGCTGAGTTGTCAGCTGCATCTTAAGTGACACACGCTCCTGCACACCGTCTCATGAAATCCCACTTTCTTGTAAATCTCTGCCTACCTCAGTGAACCAAGCTCCCTTAGTTTTCTTCTTTAGAAAGTAGGTTAAGATCCTGCTTGTCAATCCCACAGAGCTCATTGGTTTCATGTGGCCATCAAATAAAATTCTTCTTTTCCACATCACATCAGTTATTTTTTGTACACGTGCGTAGATCTCGTGGTTGTGCCGTCTCTTGTACTTACCATTTTCCTTTACTGGGCCCAAGATCTTTCTTTCTTTCTTTCTTTCTTTCTTTCTTTCTTTCTTTCTTTCTTTCTTTCTTCTACTTCCAGTTTCTCCATAAGTCCTTCCTATGCATTTCAAGGCATTCCGCAGCATATAATGCCTCCAGGCGGATGACTGTGTAATAGTGTCTTAACTGTACATTTAGGGATATTCATTTCTTGTTGTAAACACCCTTTGTTAGATGATATGCCATTTCCATTTTTAGCCTACTTTTCACATTTTGCAAAAATGAGGAAAAAGTAGACTTATGAGATCGGGCAAATGTGTGTCTGTCTGTCTGTCCTTCTGTCTGTCTGTCTGTCTGGCTGGCTGTGTGTGTATCCCCCGATCAACTCCTAAACGGCTGGAGCAATCGAAACAAAATTTGGTAGGAGTAAAGATCTATACCTGAACAACTCACCGCCATATTTGAAAATGATGTCAGTGCTACCAACTGCTGAAAAATCGCAATTGAAATTTGAGCTCCATGTTGGATATCTTCGAAGGTATGAATGGGAGCTATTTCAAAATTGGCACTCATGTAGATAATAATATTGCAGTTTAATTTCCAGGAGGCCATACATGGCAGTGTTGCAAAAATGATTATAAGCCTGCTGATGGGTCCAATTTCTAAATGCATATAACATCTACACTATCAATTGGAATTCAACCAAATTTCGTATGTTGTATGTGTATATAACCAGATATGACTGAGCGTATTCTTAAGAACCACCAGGGCTGCCAACTGTTAATAAATGCTCTTAATTTCTTTTATTCAAATACCAATATATCAGAAAGTATGCAAGCCGACAGCTTTAAACTATGCACACGTATAGTACCTGACATTCTATATTAATTTGGAGTAACTTATATACGTCAATGCTACCCACATGATTCTAAGCCTGGTGAGAGGTCCAAATTTAAATACATGTAACTTCCATACTATCATTTGGTTTTCAACCAAATTTCGTATGTTCTATGTGTACCATAACAGATAAGACTATGCGTATTCTTAAGAGCAACCAGGGCTGTCAACTGTTAATATGTGCTGTCTCTATTTTTGTTACCTTAATATCAATATATCAGAAAGTATGCAAGACAACAAAGCAAAAGGAAGCTTGTAGTTTAACGTGACCATTAATCTCGCGATCATAAGCCACGGGACCTCCGTTTTACGTGGAATCCGAACCACAGGACGTGGCATTTCACATCGAAAATCTCACATGCAGTGACCGGGAATCGAACCCGGTCCGCCTTGGTGAGAGGCATACAGCTTGACCGCTGCGCCACCACGCCCCATGCAAGACAACAGCTCTAAACTTTGCACACGTATAGTACCTGGCATTCTACATTAATTTGGAGTAACTAATATAGGCCTACGTCAGTGCTGTCAACATAATTCTAAGCCTGCTGATAGGTCCAATTTTAAAATGCATGTAACTTCTATACTAACTAATGGATTTCATTCAAAATTGGCACAACAATAGATCATATTATTGCAGATTATTTCTGACCAATATATGCATGACATTGTTGCCAACATGATTTCACGCGCGCTGTTATATCCAATGTTTAACTGCATGTAACGTCCATGCTATTCATTGAACTCCAACCAAATTTTGTATTCTGTACCTTAAGAGATGGAACTAAGAATATATTCAGTCACCAGGGCTGCCAACTGTAGTGCTCTATTAGGCTACATTATGCCAGGTATACAGTATTTCGAACTAATTAGAAATTTTGATATTACCAACTTAATTTCGTCATTATTCTAGATAGATCCATATATATTAATCATTGGCATGAATCTTAAATTTTAAGAAAAGTAGGCTCTTTAGTTCGTCACGGAACTTCTTGTTCTGATGCGTGTTTCAAAAGCTGCCTTCTCGGAGGTGTTGAACTCTATCCACTCACCTAGATAGTTGAACTATTTAGTTCGTTTATTCTGTCCCTCACCCACGTTTATCTCTTTGGGTACTTGTTTAATGTTATTGATAAACACTGTCTTCTCAAAGGAGATCTTAAGGTCTGCTTTTGCGGCTTGAGTCTCAAGTTGTTTGATCTGCACTGCTGCTGTGTCAAGGGAATCTGAAAAAGTCTGGAGGTCGTCTGTGAAGGCTAGGCAATCAACTGTCATGTTCAGGATTCTGTAACCCAATATGACTCCATTTACAACCCCAATTTTGTTAATTTCTTTGCGCCACTCTCGGATGACTTTCTGGAGTGCACAATTGAAAAGCAGAGGCGATAATCCATCTCCCTGCTTAACACTGGTCCTGATTTCAAACGCGTTTGAAATTTCTCCCCTAAATTTCACTTTGGAGGTGGTGTTGGTCAGGGTCTTCTCGATGATTTTTCTTGTTTTCTTATCCAATCCCAGTTCCTTCTGTATTTGAAATCGGGTGAATCGATCAATGAAGTCATAAGTCTTCTTAAAATCAACGAAGGTCATCACAAAATCCTCGGTTATTATTATTATTAACATTACATCCTATTTATGGCATAGTGTATAGGCCTTTACCCTTTGGTCCCAGGAGATGTGATTCGTCGCGTTCAGATGGTTAATTTTTCGAAGCACGTTTCCAATCGATGGAAAACTATACGACAATAATAATACCTTAACGGCATGCAATTTTTCATTGTAAAGGTGGTGGTGGTTGTAGTTGTTGTAATGGACGAAAAAGAAGGTCATAAGCCACAATTTTATAATGTGGGTATCATAAACTCTAGGTTACGCGCATAATCATTTCTGAAAAGAAACACATTCTTCTGATAGTTTATTGAAACGGTAAGTTGATAAACCAGTACAGTATTCTTTAGAGCTGTATTCATGTATTGTAGATAAGCCTCATCGTGTAACATATTTTCCAGTGCTGGGGGTGTGTTGTCGTGAGTAATCTTGAGGACCGATAAAAGGTTATATTTAAGACATGAGCATGTACTAGTGCCCTAGTAAGACAATTTTACTATGTCAAGATCTACTTTTATATTTCTTGTCTGTAATGACTGTAACTTATGGATACAGTATTGTGTTTTAAGGTTAAAATTGCTGCTCCATACTTTATGACAACATAGGAGTATTGTGGTGCATGACCCTCTGCTCCCTGTTGGCAGTGACTGGTACTATTGAGATGAACTTGTCAAAGAGCTATAAATGTGCTTCTCTATCTTGTTCCTTTTATCTTTGGTTTATGCTAATTCCTTGTTGCTTAGATATAGCAAATAAATATAAGCACGTGCGTGTCTTAATTTAATGATATAAAGTGATAACCGGCCACATTAAGGGTGGTCAAAAATTCCCGTTACCCCTATGTAAATCATACTAAAGGTATATTTGTATATCTGTGCCTTCCCTCAGAGGGGAAGTAAAGCCGGCGGTCCCCATGTCATAGATTTATGGCATGTGAAAGATCCTTCTGCAGACTAAACTTGTGTGAAGCTAAATTTCTACGTTACATTTCGTTGGAACGCTCTAACAAAAGTTCCAACGTTCACCACTAGGTATCATTAATATCTGGTAGCGAAAGTTGGAACTACTGGAAATTGAACAGAACTTGTAGCTCACCCTATCGGTGACCGCTTGAAGCAGCTACAGCTTCTGGCGAGCCGAACATGTCCTCGGACACTCCCAGCACTAAAAGCCATACGATAAATAAATAAATACATAAATAAATGTGTATCTGTTACAGACAGTATGACTGATACGTCTACTTACACTATTGAACAGCGTGTTATAGCAAGTTGTTGGTTGCATGGCAGAACTCACACAAGAAAGACCAGGCCCGACGAGAGGGTGGGGCAAACGGGGCTGCAGCCCTGGGGCCCGTACTTGCTGAGGGGTCTGGGGGCGGTAGAAGAGCCCAAATAGACAATTTCCCTGAACAGAATTTCTAAACGTGTTTGAATTCTTTTGACAAGGCTATATTATTTAATGTAACAGCAACTAGTGAATAGTCAGGAAAAAGTCATAAGGAGAACATAAAATGAATGTTATTATAACCATGATGTTCTTAGCTTCTCTTACGGGGAAATGGTAAAGTTTCCAGAGTTATTAATTTAATGCATGACACATTGAAATTAGAGTTCCTATACGGCGAAAGATTTAAATATTTGAAAAATCGATTTACTTAGTATGGTCTTGAAAAGCGTCTTGCTTCTCCTTGTGGTGAGCATAAACAGTTATAACGCAGCAAAAATGACTAAAGTCCACACTGATCAAAAACAACAAGTAAAATAAAACAATGGAAGAGAATAATAATGGTCTGAATAACGGAAGAGCAAAACACTCATATTTAATTAGACAGCCTATACTAAATTGCAGAGATTTACGGGGAGATTGATGCTCCCAGGTTAATGTCACGGGGCGAAAAAAAATAAGAGGCCCGGAAGTTCTAGCCCTGGGGCCCGCGGTCGCTCTCTACGGCCCTGAGAAAGACTATTGCAGAGGCCCATTCTGAATTTGGACAGCGTATTTGACGGGATACTTCTCCAAAAGAAACGTGATCCAGGCGTTTCTGCATAATCAACAGGGGTATGAACAGTTCTGCAAATTGCCTACGATGTCGAATATTCTTTGGCGATCTCTTCACGCACTTCTCGAAAAGCCTGTATGTTTCGTCTTTCTGGAAGATTCGTCAGTTTGATTCTGATAATTTCCATCACCTGTGGAAAAGAGTTCATGTCCCCGCCTCAGCAATGTTTCGGAGAAGAATCAAGTAGAAAACGCTAGCGAAAATCAGAACGAATCTCCTCAATAGTTTATTCATCGTGAGTTCTGCCGTTGACCCAACAACTCATTACAATACGTTGTTCAACTGTAAAAGCAGACGTATCAGCCATTGTTAACTCCATACTGTCTGAAAGAGAATCACAAAGACAGGTTTAATACTGTATGATTTACACAGGGGGTAACGGGACGTTGAGGCCACCTTTCTTTGTTTCCTCATGCCTAAGGTCGCGGGGTCAAACCCGGCGGATATCGTCGGACTTTTTAAGAGCATTGAAAATCCCTCAGTATGCCTTCCTTCGGAGGGGAAGTAAAGCCGGGTTCCCATGTCATAGATTTATGGAATGTACAAGAACCTTCCATTAATTATATTTGTTTGGAGCTGAATTACAGATTAGATTTGACTAATGCTCTTATGTTCCACCGTTCGTCTCCAGGAGCAGACTGCTCTGGCATCTAGTAACCAAGTTCAGAACTAGTTGTCGTTGACGGTGGCGTTGGTAGCAAAAGTTGGAACTACTTGAAAATTGAATGTCCTTACTTGAATTGAAAACAGATAACACACACTAATGCAGCCATCACAATTAACACCGGTTATCGGACAGATTCTACACACACCCAAAGTACACGGGGCTACATGGCCGCGTTGTCGCAGCCCCTAAACTGAGGAACCAACCATCTTTGAAAGTGCATTGTTGCGACTTCTTTACAAGATGTCGTACCTCCAACGATTACGCCTCAGATTGCCATGAAAGCGTTCATTTTGGGGTCCTTTTTTGCACATTTTAGCACATTCTTTTCGTTTTTCGGTAGATCGTGTACCAAGAGTTATTTAGTAGGCTACATCACATGTAAAATCGTTTTATTAGGCGGGGGAGTATTTTTAGCAAAAGATCAGCAGGATAAATGAAAATGAAAATTGGATATTTAGTTCGCGAGAGAAACTACTTGTTCAGATTAAATTTCCACCTTTCATTAATAGGAATCAAAATTATCGGTCAGTTCCTTAGCCACTGCTCAACAACGTTGTTGTTGCTTCCTTTGATGGGCTTATACATTGTGGTCATTTAGCCAAGTGTAAGTGGATGTGTGTGTATTTCTTTCTGATAACCTCTGTTTTTGTGATGGCTGTATTGTTCTCTGTATTTTTAATGCTGGTGAGGATTTGGAATGAGGCAGCAGTGGCCTCTTTTCAGTTTTACCTCACGATACTGAGTGTACCCCGTTCCAGCCATCACATCAGAACTAAATTTATTGGCAGGCACATGAATCGAACCCGGACCACGTGGGCGAAAGCCAATAATGCTAGCTGCTACTCCACGAGGTGGTCACTCTACAACAAACTCCTTCCCTATAGAAAATCCAGTTAAAGTTGCTAAAAACACGAACGCCTCCATTCGATGAGAGTAAATCACAGAGGATGTACTGCTCCATAAACTGTTCCTGGTCAGTAAATCATGAATCACCTGAAGTTATATTTCATCGTTCCCGTGGGTAGAGACAGGAATTGGAGTTGGTGAAGTGCATTAAGTGTTTCCTGATTTCAGCTTGTTATTGGATTTTCTTCTTCTTCTTCCTTAATTGAACTTTTAAAGAAGTCTGTCTGGATAAGAGTCGAGTCTGTCCTATTAGTTTATTTTCAAGAAACAAATTGTACCTCGGTTTGCAGTACGAATAGCTTCTTTTAACGTGTTTCTTATCTGCATCAGTTTCAATATTATATGTCATCCTAATAAGAATGGATTGTACCGGGTCGATCTGGTAATAGTCGATGTTCAGTTAATCGATAATAATAGATTAATCGAATAATTCGACATCGTAAACGATTTATCGATTAATCGATTAATCAACTGACCGCTCAATCGATTAATGGATTAGCCAAATAATTGATTAATTGACTAAATGAATTTTCTATTAATCGGGTAATAGATTAATAATAGATTAATCGAATAATTTGCAATTAATCTTAATGATTTATCGATGAACAGAATAGTAGATTAATTGACTAACCGAAGAATTTATTAACCGGGCAATTGAAGAATCGATTAATTGATTAGTAGACACGAGATTAGAAAAGAAGTTTAAATGAGAAGTTATTTATTTAGCGTATGGCTTTTAGTGCCGGGAGTGTCCGAGGACATATTCGACTCGCCAGAGGCTGTAGCTGCTTCAAGCGGCACCCATGGGGTGAGCTACTATTTCCGTTCAATTTCACGTAGTTCCAACTTTTGCTACTAGATGTCACTGACACCTAGTGGTGAACGTTGGAACTTTGATAGTGTTTCAATGAAATCTAACCTAGAAATTTAGCTTCACACAAGTTTAGTTATTGGAAGGATCTCTTACATGCCATAGAGAGTAAATAGTAAATCCATTTTACAATAGGTAGTGCACGAGTAGTTTCAACAAATTAGTGACGGCGCGCGAATCGTTGCAACAAAGTTCCGTCTGCACTCAAATACCATTCATCTGATTGCGATGAAACTTGGATTAGTTGTTGTGTACATACTAGGGAAGGTTTCTGACTTAGTAAATCCATTTTACAATAGGCAGCGCACAAGTAGATTCAACAAATTGGTGATTACGCCCGAATCGTTTCAACAAAGTCTCGTATGCGTTCATAAATCATTCATACGATTGTGATGAAACTTTGGTGAGTTGTTGTGCACGCGCCCACGAATGTTTCTGAATTATTAAATCCATTTTATAACACTTTAGAGGCAGTTAACAAAAAAGAAAAAAATATAATTGTGTATCCAAAAGCATTTTAAGCAAAATTACAATGCCAACATTTTTTTGATTGGCATTGCAACGCATGCGGGGACAGCTTGTCCTAAATAAAATGTCCATCCATCATCCATACGCTCTCTTGCTGTGGGGGCAGATAACTAAATGAGAGGTCATCGCTTAACTTGAGATACGCTTATTTTCGGAAAGATGCAAATCTCTCCATATATAAGAATGAAAGTTTGTCTGTTTTTTCTGAATTTCTACGGAAATTTGCGTTATTTACGCGTTTTAGACTGTTTTATGACGGATGCGCGCGAAAATGAAATGTTTGTCTGTCTGTCTGTCTGTCTGTTTGTTTGTTTTTTTGTTTGTCTGTGGACAATTTTTTGTGTCCTTATAACTCGAGAACGGCTGAGTGGATCAACGTAAAATTTGGTACAGATATCCTTCAGAGGCAAGACACCAATCATTGATGTAACTCTTCTCTGTACCTCTCATAAAAGGGGTCCTACCCCCTTAAAATACATGCTGAAATAGGCGTGGAAGGGCAAGACAAAGCTCATTTTCAGCCCCTCAATGTGAGAAACGAAACTCGGGGGCCCTTTTAAGGCCCTAAAACCAATAGTTTTTGAGATATTCCCAGAAATTTAATTTCATTTAATACAATAATGAAAGGAAGCTAGCCGGTAACCATGGCAACAGAAATTCACAGGTCCATCTATTGCTGTAATATAAGACGCAATACAATTCCATTTATTACATTACTGAGATAGTTTGCAAACGGCTAGAAGGTTATAATGGAACCAAACTAAGCTGTAAAATTCATCAATACATATAATGCGCTTAAGGGGGTCAAGGGGTACTCTAGAATTTTTTCACGCGATTTACACGTGCTGGTGTGCTACGGAAGGTCTATTATATCCCTATCCCTATATTGTTATATTATTATTATAATTAATATTATTATTACACTACGGAAAGGAAGACCCCAGAGGACTGGAAAAAGGGAATAATTGTCCCGATCTTCAACAAAGGTAGTAGAACGGAATGCAGAAACTATCGGGGAATAAAACTGATGAGTCATTGTGCAAAGATGTTTGAGAAAGTTTTGGAAAGGAGAATTAGGACAAGGATAGAAGGAGGGATGAGGGAAGAACAACATGGCTTCAGAGCAGGAAGGTCCACAGTGGATTTGATTTTGCTGTAAGGCAGTTACAAGAACAGCACTATGAGTATGGAACAGATCTACTGATGGCCTTCCTGGACATTGAGAAAGCATATGACAGTGTATGCAGAAACAAAGTATGGAAGTCCCTGGAGGATAGAGGAGGAGAAAAATGGACTATAAGGAGGATAAAAGAGATGTACAAGGGAAGCGTGAGCTGAGTGAAAGTGGGAGGAGAGAGATCGGACCGGGTGGAACAGAGAAACGGCCTGAAACAAGGAAGTGCACTGGCACCGTTACTTTTCATTGTGGTGATGGATGACAATGACCCGAGTGGCACAAGTAATTGGGGAAGGAAAGATGAAAGCAATGGTGTTAGCGGATGATTTGATGATTTGGGGGAACAAGGAGGTACAGGAACAGTTGGACGTGTAGGAAGGAATAATACAAGGATATGGGATGACATTTAGCATAAATAAGAGTGAGATGGTGATCACAACAAGGAAGAAGGAAAGAACCACAACGGGAATAACAATTGGTGGGGAACAGCTGAAGAAAGTGGAGAGTTTCAAGTATCTGGGAAGCCTGATACAAGATAATGGAGGAAACTATAGAGAAAAACTGAGAGGGGGAGACAGGCAGAAGCATTCCGGAGGAGTGTGAGAAGCATGTTATGGAGCAAGGATGTCCCTCAGAACAGAAAAAAGATCATATATCGGACGTACTATCCCCCTATTCTGACGTATGCCTCGGAGACCTGGGCTATGAAAGGAAGGGAGAAGAGCAAAATACAGGCCAGTGAGATGAGCTTCTTGAGAAGCAGTATTGGAGTTACAATGATGGACAGAATAAGAAATGAGAGGACCAGAGAATTAATAAAGGAGGAACCATTACGGGATAGTATAGAGAAATCTAGACTTAGATGGCATGGACATGTAAAACGAATGGAGGATAAGAGGATACCCAGGAGGATACACGAGACGAAGTGGGAAGGAAAGAGACCGAGAGGAAGACCGAGAGACAGGTGGCTGAAAGGGATGGAAGAAAGCGTGAAGAAGAGAGGAGAAGACTGGACAGTGGTGGAAGCTGAGAGATGGTGGGAAGACAGAAGACGTTGAAGTGGCCTGTGTTCCAAACAGATCCGACCAACGGCTGGAAACTGTGCAAGAGGATGATGATGATGATACTACGGCCTACAACGACGAGACAAAGCTCATTTTCAGCCCCTTGGTGTCAGAAAAAAACCTCGGGGCCCCTAAACAGTCGTAAAGGGTCCCCGGAAACTACATTTTAATGCTCTAAAACCAAGAGTTTCTGAGATATTCCCAGAAAACTAATTTCATTTAATAAATTAATGTAGGAATGCAAGCCAGTAACCATGACAACAGTGTCTCAAAAAGGTACATCCAACTTTCCATCTATTTCTGCAAGAAGTAATGCCACTCCATTTATTAAATTTCTGTGAAAGTTTGCAAATGGCTATAAGATTATCACGGAACCAACAAAAACTGTAAAATTCATCAATGCGCTTAAGGGGGTCAAGAGGTACCCTGGATTTTTTCACAAGACTTAAACGTGCGATGTGTCGTACAGAAGGTCTATTATATCTTCAAACAGCAACATTATTTTCAAAAATTCCTGAATTGAAATAGTTTATTTTTTATTTTATTTTTTTGCTTTTAGGAATTTGGGCCATTGGAGGCTAAAAAACCTGAATTTTCATGCACCAAAAGCCTTTATAATTTATTAAAGAGGTCTTCCTCTGGATGTGCACTTGACACAACAGTGTGGATCAGTTTTTATGTGACATGAATTGCATTTCGTCTACGAGGTTTTCAATTTTATTTTCACGTCAGGAAGTACACGTTAGGTAAATTAGTTTCAGAGCATATTTCAACTAATCATTTATCTTTGTCGACAAACAGGTTCCAAGCCCCTAACCATTGCAACAGTAGCTCAATTGATTACGTTTGGTTATTAATACCGACGACCGTTCGAAGAATGGGTACTTCTGCTAGTACATCTATAAAAGTAACTTTTTGCCTAAATATAGTCTAAAAGGTATCCTTCCTTGTTTATGTTAACAATAACAAAATGATAGTCAGTGACAGTAGAAGGACAAACATCAATCAAATTGAGAAGGGTTTCGAAAGCAGAAAACAAAGAATTTTCGGCAAAGATTTTGAGTTCTTGTTCAATGTTTACAATTGAGTCGTTCAGTTGCAACTCTCGTTTTATCCACCTGTGAATAAGGATCATGTCGTAAAATTATTAATTTAACTATTTTATTTTATTTATTTTATTTTGTTTTATTTTCTTTTGTTTAATTTTATTTTGTTTTGTTTATTTTGTTTTGTTTTGAAAAGTTATGTTTAATCTTTTGTTTTGTTTTTTGTTTTGTTTTTATAATTTTATTTTGTTGTGTTTTATTTTGATTTTGTTTTGTTTTGTTTATTTTGTTTTATTTTATTTTGTTTTGTTTTATTTTATTATTATTTTCCAGAAAACAAACACAAAACAAAAACCAAGAAACACAAAACAAAAAGCAAAATTCCAAAAAGGCAAAAGTAGAAACCAAACTCAAAACCAAGAAAGAAAAGCAAAACGTAAAATTCGAAAGCAAAAGCACAAAGCAAACACAAGACCAAAAACCAAAAACACAAAGCACGAGTTTTGCAACTGTACGACTCATATGTACTATTAAATATGATTATTGTGTACGTTCATTTTGTGTTTGGTGTTTTCTACTTTTCTCTTTGTGGCGAACGTTGATTTCGATCGCATGATTATAACACAAGAAATAAAAACTTAATTTTCGAAATTCGCACAGCCGCCATCTTTAGGTTACGTAAACAATTGAACTAAATTAGATACCAGTGCATTACAATGTGTACATACATTTGCTCTACGAAGTTTCATTGTGTTTGGATCATTAAATCGCGCGAAAAGTCTATTTAAAACTTTCAAGTTCTCTTGGCCGCCATGTTCGTTTTGTAGTTAACCGGTTTTTGAAAGTCTCATAGATGAACTTCCAGTAGTGCCCTTTATCTTCGTACAAAATTTCATCGTGACACCGTTAATAGTTTCAGTGATATAGAATGCCGGTGAAATATTTCGCACAGCCGCCACCTTGAGGTTATGTAAACAATTGAACGAAGTTAGATGTCGGTGCATTACAATGTGTATAAACATATACTGTACCAAGTTTCATTGCGTTTGGTTGGTTAAATCGCGAGAAACGTCTATTTAAAAGTCGCAAGTTCGCTTGGCCGCCATGTTGGTTTTGAAGTTGCCAGATTTTCAAAAGTCACATAGGTGAACTTCTAGTAGTTCTCTTTATCACCGTACATAATTCCAGGGTGATATCGGTAATAGTTTCGGAAATAGTGAATGCTGATGAAATATTTCGCACAGCCGCCATGTTGAATTGGTGAGACGTAACAACATTTGAAGGGCACGGTCGGGGTCGCCCTGAATAGTGCTATGAACTTACCGAGTTTCAATGAAATAGCTCCATCCGTTTAGATGTTATTAGGGGGGACACACATAAATCCTCACACACACACACGTGCACACACAGACAGACTCACGGACCAGAGGTGATCTCATAAGCCTATTTTTTCATAAATGAAAATAGGCTAAAAGCGGCTTTGAATTTATGCGTTGAGAGGCAAATACACAGAGAAATGTGCCTGAGAACCAACCAGGAGCTGAGATGACATTTGCTAAATTGCTTTGGAAACTGGGCGGGCACCCTTGACGCCAAGAGGTAATTAACGTCAGTCATTCTGGAACTCTTTTCGGGGGAGGAGAAGCCCCCAACTGACCGAGAAACCCTGTGAGACAAAGAAATACACGAGAGTAGGGGGTAGAAGGAGCCATAAATGAAGGAATTTAATCGAACGACAGGCTAATAATTGAAAGGGGAAGTCATATCAGAACGAAAAAAGGATGTACATAATTATGAAGCCATAACAAGGGTTAACAATAGCTAAGTTAAAACCCAGACGCGGATCCCCACTGGGGTCAGTCGTCGCGACACTAGCGGAGTGTTTTAAAAACGCAGTCTGAAATGTATAAGGAGCGTGGCGTCACTTTATTCAGGAAAGCACGAAGTGTATATCTATTCAGTGAACGATGGGACCAGATTCCGCTGGGTACCATTGAAACCACAAGGAAATTCCAAGCAAGATGGAATTAGAACTGAAGTCCTCAGCGGTGAGAAACAGAAAATCATCTCCCGATGAAATAGAAATAGGAAATATTCTGCTCAAAAGGTTTTTATAGGTTGAAAGCCGGAGACGCACACACAAATTATTCAGCCCTTGAAAGGTAAGGTCCACGACGACGCTTTGAATTCGGAAATAGACGCCGTAACATTTCATAAGTTGGAGTAGCGAGTACAAAGTGAACAGTATCGAAATTAGTTATAACCAGTTAAATGTTATAACGTTAATAAGGTCGAGTAAATCAACGAAGACTTTGAACACGATTTTACAGTGATTAAGTAAGGCACATACAAGTAATGCACCAAGCAATTATCAGTTACTAGACAATAGGGGTCGCTCGTGTAGAATGTTGAACGGTGAACGAAATGTTAAAGCGTTCACGTGTGTGAACGAAGTGATCGTTAAATAATCACTATAGGCAGTGGAAGTACGCTATAATTAGCAGGACACTAAGAATCATTTGAAGATATCTCGTAACGAGTATTATTACACCCGCGAATGAGAGTAAAAAGGTCGTCACAATGCGAGGTAGGCTACGCTGTGGAAGGCCTCAGACAGACATTGTTTAGTAGGTCTAGAACAATTCATAGCAGAATTAACTTCAAAGAGATTCCCATGACATATGGAACAGTGAGTCAGGGAGCAGATACTCTTTAATTCATACCAATCGGAGATTGGAGGAAGCATCTCGGATCGCCCAAATTCCACCTGTGTAGATGAAACTAATTAGAAGTAATGGAAGAAGACGGTGTAAAGTGTAAAGTGAAAGTGTAACAGTGTTGTGTGAAGCACAAAGAAAATGTTGATGCGTCAAATTGTAAAAAAAAAGAAGGTAATTTGTGAAATGTGTAAGGATTAAGAAGTGTAAACAAGTGTTAAATTGTGTATTGCATGATCAAGTGCAAAATGTGTGAAGGAGCTCATAATGTGAAGATGGAGTGTAGTTGCTAAAGCATCAACAGGTGGGCGGATTATCCGCCTGGATGAAAGATCATCCCCCATGAAAGTACCAAATTTGATTATAGTGAACGAAACCATGCATCTTGACGTAGATAGGCATGTATAACAAGTAGGAAGTTAGAATCCGAAATACAAAGTAGTATAATGTGAAAAATTATGTAAGCGAACGGGACCGAACCAGTAAAATGTCATGAAAGTAGTAAACGATGAATTTAGGATACGAATTGTCAAGTCATTAATAATAATAAAAATAATTTGTGAAACACCACAACGAATTATAAATCGGAAAAATGAATTGATGGGCTTTGATAGACGTTGATATTGAGGCGACAATGAGCCTATGTAAATTACAAGAGGATAGGAATAGATAGAATTACGATCATAGACCCCTCGCTAAGGTTGAAGCCTAGCTGAAAGTATGTCGACAAATGAAGTGTTTGATACACTTAGAAAAGGTAAGCAGTGAAGTGTTGGGATACTCAATGAAGACGTGCCAGGTAGAGCATGAGATCGTCAGAGATATAGGCTAGTAGTGAGCCAAGTGAAATCTCGATATCACAAGGACGGTTGGAAGTAGTAATATTGATGGAGAGAATTTGTTGTTTTGGTGTTAATTCATTTTAAGGGTTTGAGACAGAGTCCTAAAGGTGGAAGGGTTCCCATCTTAGAAATTAACAGAAATAAGAGATAGTTTTGAGAGTGAAAATTGTGATCACCTCGCTATCCAAAGCAGCGGTACAGCTTCATGAGGATGTTGTCTATGGTCAAAATGAAGTAAGCGGAAGCCCACTGGCGACATATTTGGCCCATGGTTAATTAATTGTACCTAGTCACAATTCCAGAAAAGGGATTACAGGTTTTAAGCCTTTCAATGCAATTATCGATGCGTAATTAGGAATGTTGTGGCATGCGAGACGATTTGAGTGGAGGAAGATCCATAATTGAAAAAGGTCATTGTGTTCGTAACTGGTGAAGGGGGTCAGCAGTGATCGTCCGCAGAGCCAAGTTCTTTTGTCAGACAAGCGGCAATCTTGGAGTCGCTATATCCTTGTCATAAATCAGCCATGTCTGTTTTGGTTATGTAAGTGCGTAGCGAAAGAAGCGACGTACATTGACAAAACAATCAATTATTATACAAAACAATCAATCGATCTATGTAACAATTAATCGACATTTCTGCTTAGATTAATCGATTAATTGTTATCTGACATTAATCTAATAAAGTACCGACCCTAGTACCGGGGTTTTATCCTCGCCAATCATATTACGCTTAATATGCATCCGGTTAATGATACCAACTTCAGATGCCAAGATCGCGGGTTCAAACTCGGCCGAAGCCGTCGGATTTTTTAAGAGCGTTAAAAATCCCTCAGTATGCCTTCCTTCGGAGGGGAAGAAAAGCCGGCGGTCCCATGTCATAGATTTATGGCATTTTAAAGAACCTTCCACTAATTACTCCGGTGTGAAGCTAAATTAGGTTAAACATCTCACAAACTCTCTTAGGTTCCGACGTTCATTGCCAGGAGTCGACTGCGATGGCACCTGGTAACCAAGTTCTGAACTAGTAGTCGTTGATGGCGGCAAAAGTAGGAACTACTTGAAAATAATCAATGTTTTCAGTCCTTACTTGAATAGAAAACAGATAACACACACTAATACAGTCATCACAATTAACACTGGTAATCAGACAGATTCTACACACACCCATAGTACACGGGGCTACATGACCGCGTTGTCGCAGCCCTTAAACTGAGGAACCAACCAACTAACTTCAGATGATATAATCAAATACGGTACGCTCCTATGTACGTTGGAAGATAGCGACAAATTAGCCTCAGAACTTTAAAAAAATTCCGACGGGGCTAATGACCATGATGTCTCAAACCCTTAAAATGAATTAATACCAAAACAACAAATTCTCTCCATTTAGGCTACAAACGAATCAATATTACGAAACATTAATGTTGAAATCAGCTGCCATGTTGCTCAAGAAACGTTTCGTTTGCTTTCTTTGGAGGGACTTGGGATATCGTGGTGATTGACTCCTTACACCGTGTATGCTTGCGTGACTGCTAGTTGTCTAATACCCTTGTTAAACAGCGACTTTTTCCAGAGTATCTGTAACCGTATTGTGAAAGCCTATAAATATATCACGATAGCATTATTATTAAAATTTGTTGTTGTTGTTGTTGTTGTTTGACTAGTTTGATGCAGCCTTCCAAGCTTCCCTGTTCTGAGCTAATCGTTTTATCTCTACATAGCTACCACACCCTACTTCCGAGGCAATCTGTTTTACATCACTTCTGTGATGTTAGCTCCCTCTCGAGTAGTTCCCACTCGGGATCCAAACGGGGGACTATTTTACCTCCATATTAGAATAATGCAATGGATAGTAAAAAACGGAACGGCATTTGTAACAAATGCTTGAGATTGTGATCGGGATAATGCCTCCTGTGTGATTGATTAGGATAGTGTTATGTAATGTTGTATATTTGATGTGTTTGTAATGTTTCTTTGTTTTCTGACATGGGCCTTAATGGCCTGATATGCACAATAAATGATGACGATGATGATGATGATGATGATGATATTAGAATTTTACAAGAGAGGAAACCCTCATCACATGTAATTATGCACAGACAGGTGAACATCCTCGGGAAGAGTATTACGGCTGTAGTTTCTCGTTGCTTCCAGCCGTGCAGCAGAACGCAGTGTAGTTATTAGTAAGCTAATGTCATCAATATATTTACCGGATATAAGACAAGTAAAGAATTGATTTATTCTGAAATACTATTATTATTATTATTATTATTGACATGGGGAAATTAATTACTTTCGGACACATATGTTGAGAGGTCATGGCAACCTTCATCGTAAGGCCAAAGTAAGGAGTCCAGTATGTATTTACTGCGAGAACGTACGAGATGACGTATTTCATACATTCTTCGTCTGCGCTCGTTGGACAGCGGAAAAACAACGACTTGAAGCTGAGGTTGGTTCAATAACGCCGGACAATACAGCTGGAATTACAGTATGTTGAGGAACCAGCTCAGCTGGGATACGGTCGCTTTCTTCGTTGAGGTGGTCCTTCGTCAGAAGAAGTCGGATGGGGACATGCACGATTCAGTTGATTAAATCTACGATCCGCGGGCTGAGTATGAATTGAGAAGTAAGAAGTTGCTTGTGAAGCAAAGAAAATGGCTCCATCCTGAAGTAATACGAAAGTGGTCCCGGGATGGGTTTTGTCAAGAGGATTGGGTGTGGTTCTTGGTGGGTAAGAATCCCACATACTTGAGGAGTGCGTACCCTTCTCAAAGTCTTATGTAAGATTTTCCACTTCCCTCGTAAAAGAAAAAAGAAAAAAAGACTAAAATTATAAACATATACATTTGTTAACGAATCAGCTTCATATTTTTATCAAATACCTACGCCTATAATAGAAATCATCACACTGTGGTTTTGGAAAATTTAATTATTAATTTGTGAGTTATGTGTCTTTTTAATTCAATTTACGATGCAGCACGAGATAAACTCCTTGCGTCACAGTTTCCTTTCTTTAAAGCTGAAATTCAAGAACTAAGCCTAAATACACAGACAATTAATTGTTACTGTGTACTTTTGTTGTTAGAAAATACAGTATAGTAGGCTAAGAGATATATTTTTAAATTTTCTCTGACTTGAAAAATTTGTAAACAAGATGTTCAGTAAAGAACACATAGCCTATTTTCTCCTAAATGCATGGGTATTGTTATAACTCTTTGTCCTTTTCAAGGAGTATAATTGAATATTGGTTGTAGTAGCTTGTTGAAATACAACGTGCTATAGGGATATTAAACATGAATATGAGGTGCCCTTTGCTAGTGCTACCTCTGTAAAAAAATTCATTCAATTCGGTTTCACCGTGTTTGAATTGATCCGGGGAATGGATTTGCACACATACATGGCCGGTATTTGCAAACTATTGGGCTGATGACCTTGTAGTCAGTCATAAAATGCTTTCCACAAAAAGGCATGTTGTTTCAAAATCCGGTAGAGATCAAATTATTAGGATAGTCGAAATTTGATTTAAGCTTTTAACATTTGGGTGGCCGTCATTCTGTTTCCGTCAAGATGGCGGCGATATAACACATGACACTGAGGTGCATTTTGCTAGTGCTACCCCTGTACCAAATTTCGTTCAATTCGGTTTCAACGTGTTTGAATTGATAGGGGGAATCGATTTGCACACATACTTGGCCACCATCTGCAAACTATTGGGCTGATGATCTAGCAGTTTGGTCAGAATATGCTTCCCACATAAAGATTTGTTGTTGCAAAATTTGGTAGAGACTAGATTATTAGGTTGGTCGTAATTACATTTTAGCCTTTAACATTTGGGTGGCCGCGATTACGTTTCAGTCCAGATGGCGGTGATATAACACATGACACTGAGGTGGCCTTTTCTAGTGCTACCTCTGTACCAAATTTCGTTCCATTCGGTTTCACCGTGTTCGAATTAATAGGGGGAATCGATTTTGACACAAAGATGGCCGCCATCCGCAAACTATTAGGCTAATGACCTATTAGATTTGTCAAAAGATGCTCACTTCATAAGGGTATGTTTTTGCAAAATTTTGTAGAGATCGGATGATTAGGTTAGTCGTAATTTGATTTAAGCTTTGAACATTTGAGTGGCCGCCATTACGTTTCCGTCAAGATGACGGCGATATAAAACATGACCCTGGGGTGCCCTTTTCTAGTGCTACCTCTGTACCAAATTTCATTCCATTCGGTTTCACCGTGTTCGAATTAATAGGGGTAATCGATTTTGACACAAGGATGGCCGCCATCCGCAAACTATTAGGCTAATGACCTATTAGATTTGTCAAAGGATGCTCCCTCCATAAAGGTATGTTGTTGCAAAATTTGGTAGAGATCGGATGATTAGGTTAGTCGTAATTTGATTTAAGCTTTGAACATTTGTGTGGCCGCCATTACGTTTCCGTCAAGATGGCGGCGATATAAAACATGACACTAGGGTGCTCCTTGCTAGTACTACCTCTTTACCAAATTTCGTTCCATTCGGTTTCACCGTGTTCGAATTAATAGGGGCAATCGATTTTCACACAAAGATGGCCGCCATCCGCAAACTAATAGGCTGATGACCTATTCCTGTGTTCAAAGGATGCTGCCCCCATAAAGGTATGTTGTTGCAAAATTTGGTAGAGATCGGATGATTAGGTTAGTCGTAATTTGATTTAAGCTTTGAACATTTGTGTAGCCGCCATTACGTTTCCGTCAAGATGGCGGCGATATAAAACATGACACTGAGGTGTCCTTTGCTAGTGCTACCTTTGTACCAAATTTCGTTCAATTTGCGCTCACCGTGTTCGAATTGATAGGGGGGACACACATTCAGAGTACACACACTCACACACACACACACACACACACACACACACACACACACACACACACAGAGAGAGAGACTCACAAACACACATACACACACACAGACAGACACACTTTTTTTCGCCCTGTAGTGATCTCATAAGTCTACTTTCATTTTTTGCAAAAATCGAAAGTAGGCTTAAAAAAAAAGAAGTTCACTGCTAGTTTAATCAGCAAAAAAGGGTAGTAATTTTCACTTGACCCTAAAAAGGAAAGTAACTTTTAACTCTTACGTGTACTGGAAGATGTTCTGAAAGTTTCACATGAACTGGATAAGAACTGTATTGCAAGGAGCATTTTGCATGCGAAGAAATATTGAAATTTATAAAACTTAGAAAACAGCAATTAGTGCAGGCGAACATACTCAGAATTTTGAATGAAAAAAATGGCGCTCATAGCTTTAATAATGGTGTTACGGTGAAAGAAATTATATTTTTTGGAAGAGGGAGGACACATTAGTTTTGTAGGCGCAAAATCTAAAAATACCTTTTTTTAGAAAATATCCAAATGGGCCTCTAAGTTTATCGGTCCCTCATCGTTTGAAAAATAAAAAATAAACTATAAGTTTAACTATTCATAATGTTGAATTTTGGGCTTATGCCGTGTTTTATTATATTGAAATTCGACGCGTTTCGAAAGAAACCATGTCTTTCATCGTCTGGAATAATCTGGAATACGACAATGTTGCTAAGAGAAAGCAACGAAGAACATATAGAAGGTGCCCAAAGATGGACGCCATTATAGCCCCATGTTAGGGACAACGGAAACAGCAGTGAATTACTTTCCCAGGGTTCTGATAATAGGTAGCCAGGATTCACTGAGATTGTAGCCGGTGTTGCGGTTGAAATTATCTGGGTGTTTACGTATTTCAACCGCCTCCCTGATGATTCTGGGACGATATTGCTTTATACGGGCAAGAACATCCACTCCTTGGAACATGACATCATGGCCAGGTGTTAAAGCATGATCGGCAACAGCTGATTTATCAGGTTGAATGAGCCTGATACATCTATTATGTTCCTTAATGCGAGTGCATATTGTTCTCGAAGTCTGCCCGATGTAAACCTTGCCACAAGTCCTGGGAACTCTGTAGATACCCGGTTGTCGCAATTTAGGCAAACTGTCCTTAGTTGGTCGCAGGAGTTGCCTAATCTTAACAGAAGTTCCAAATACAGTCCGTATGTTGTACCGACGTAGGATTTTAGCAATACGATCCGTTGTGTTATGTATGTACGGAAGGTAAGCAGTTCCTCTTACATCTCTTTTCTCAACTGACGTCCTATTATTATTTGTTGGTCTCAGAACCGTAGAAATCATAGCCTTGCTATAACCGTTGCTCTCAAAGGTGGTTCGCAGGGTGGTAATTTCTTCTTGTAAAGAAGACACTTCACAAATCCTCCTAGCCCTGGTAGTTAGAGTTGTAATGATACCATGTTTCTGGGCAGGGTGATGGTGAGAACTTGCGTGGAGATATCTATTGGTGTGCGTTGGCTTACGAAAAACGCTGTGTCCTAAAGATCCATCCTCTTTCTTAGTGACGAGAACATCTAAAAAAGGTATTTTGCCGCCAAATTCCTTTTCCATGGTGAAACAAATAGAAGGGTGCTGGAGATTAAGGTGATCCAGGAAATGGCTAAGATTTTCCTCACCTTCCGTCCAAACAACGAACGTGTCATCCACATAACGCCACCAGATCTTCGGTTTGAAAGGAGCCGACGACAAAGCTTTCTCTTCAAAGTTCTCCATGAAGAAATTAGCCACAACAGGAGAGAGAGGACTACCCATGGCCACACCATCAGTCTGCTTATAAAAATTCCCATTCCATAGAAAGTAGGAGGAGGTCATGCAGTGATAAAAAAGTCTTGTGATGTCTTCAGGAAAAAAGCAATGACAATATAAGTTTAACTGACTACAGACTTCCATTCCAGAAGAAAAAAAGAAACAGAATACGGGAAATAAAGGCAAGTGGTAAATAAATGCCCTCAACCCTCGAAGAACGACTTGGACTTGGAAGGAAAGAGAGCCATGAACGGAAGATAGGAAAAAGGGGAGAAAGTCCGCACCAGAAGCACTGAAGTTGATAAACCGGACTCAGCTCAGGAATGCCTCTGGGCTGCTAAATCCCGAACTCACCAGCCCCCTTGAGGGTGTAGGACAATCCAGGTTGCACCATAAGTGGTTGGGCTACATACACCCTGTCTCCTTTAGGACCTTGAAAAGAGGGCACGAGATTGCCTATCATAAAATGAAAAAGAACAGGTCTGGCCCCTCGAAGATTCAGGGATCAGGATAGATGAGACAAGAGCCAATTAAGGCGGGAAAGGGAAAGACTCCCTAAATCTTGGACACCTTAATATCGCCAGGATCAGCAGAGTTGACCAAGGGAGGTCAACAGGAAAGATGACATAATGGGCCCCGGAACAAGTGAGTGGAAGCAATGTTGGACTCAGATGGGGTTTTGTGGTCGTCAACATCGTCCCACTAGTTATGAAATCCTGGGGAGAGTAAGTAAATAAGTATATAAATAAATAGATAAATAAATATATAAGAAGGTAAAGAAGTAAATCGGAACACCTTTAAAAGCCATCGGACTGAACACGCTATCTTGAGATTTTAAGGTCATCTGGTAAGAAACAGCTCCACATAGTTTGGTACAGTGTTTGGTATAAAAAAGAATAATATTATGCAGTATTTCAAATGTGTAGTGCGCTTACCGTTATTGCATTTTACTAATTTAGTTTCACAAAGTATTTCTAAATGCATGAATAGTGTATCAGACTTCATACTATTACAGTCCTCGAACCTCGACTGCCACAAATAAAGCAGACGAGAGTGAGTTAGGAAGCCACAATGCTAACAAAATGCTCTGCATGTGTCGGAATTAATGGCTAATATTTATTAACCCTACAACGACCGTAACAACATGTTCGCCTCTCCCGACTGGATATGACATTGAAACTCTTTGTTATTTATCCCCAGGATTATTGAATGAGTGAGCTTCAGCGTCATTTTTCAAAAGGTCATTTAACTAATGAGGTATCAGGCAGTCCAATATGTTACGCATGTACGGCCAGCTTACACGAGACCGAGTTGTGACGTAAATAATTACTCATCAGTGAGACTCATCAGGGTAATCAATAAGTAGGGTTCTATAAATGTAACACGTACTATTTTAAAATCTAAATTAGCTATACTTTTACAGCAATTAGCCAAGTATTTTTGCAAACTAGCAATATATATAGTATATTGGCTTTCCCGGCCAGTAAATACATAGTACTGTAGTTCTCTCAACAACCCAAACCGTCCGGAAGTGCATGGGTAGCGACATTCCAGCTTAGAAGTATTATAAGTCAGAAAACTGTACTATAATGAGGGTCATTTAAGTACTAGTCTTCATTATGATACAGTTGTCATAGATTTATGGCATGTAAAAGATCCTTTCACAGACTAAACTTGTGTAAAGCTCAATCGTTAGGTTAGATTTCGTCGGAACGCTCTATCAATGTTCCAACGTTCACCACTATGTATCATTGATATCTGGTAGCGAAAGTTGGAACTACTTGAAATTTAACGGAACATGTAGCTCACCCTAATAATGGTGTCCAGTGGAAGTGGCTACAGACTCAGGCGAGCAGAACAATCCTCGCACACTCCCGGCACTAAAATCCATACTATAAATAAATAAATAAATAAATGAATAAATAAATAATAATAATAATTATGATACAGTTTCTCCCACCAATCAAAGCTCAAGATTTTCATTATGAAACAGTTGTGTGACCTATTAGGTACTTGATAGTTTCGCACATGCAAACAAAATCCAACATGTCAGACATGAAATACATGATTTAAAAGTTGACAATGTCTAGGATATCGGATCAATGCAATAAACAAACTGGGGAATGTGACAATAGTACATTATGCAACGAGCCTATAATGGCTATAATTATGACACGAGTATCTTTATAAAACGAGCGTATGCGAGTTTTATAATTTCCATACGAGTGTCTTAATTACCATTATAGGCGAGTTGCATACGACTGTTTATGTTCGACGATAATTATAACTTTATTATATGTTTTAACATAAATATTCATAAATATCTGTTGAGATTGTCACTAGAATTTTGTGATCGGTTGCTGCGCTGGGTGTAGGATATCTCTGATTTCCAAGCTCTCTGATCGACCGACGCATGCGCTCTGTGTGCTTCAATGCCATATGTGCAGATTGAGCGCCAGTATTCAGTAAAAATGTCACCGAATGCGTTTGAAAACAACGCGCTGTGTAGAAGCTGGATTTGGAGATATTAAGGTACAGTGCTATTTCTTGTCTCATATTCACCTGTTTATTTACGCGAACATATGGACGGTGCACTTTCGGTAATTTATACAGACATGTTGGATTTTGAGCGCATGCGCGAAGGTATCCTTATCTAATTGGTCAAACAACTGTTTCTTGAGCTGTGATTGGTGGGAGACTCTGTTTCATAATGAAAAATAGTGTTATGATGACCATCATTATGATACAGTTTTCAGACATATAACAGTCAGGGTCGAACATAAAGGTACACTGTAGGCTACCTTAATATCCGCAACTCCTATATCTACATAGGGCATTGCATACGACTTCGCCGACTAATTTAGTGAATGGTGGCGTTTATATAGCCACACTATAACGTCATGGAGGTTGGAAAATTAATGACATTTGATCCACGGAAATCAATAACCTAGGTCACAGTTTAGTAAAGGAATTTCTTATGCGAAACGTTTAGCCAGATGTCATGACTGTACTATGTGGGACTCAATTGATTTGCCTTCCGTTCACAATCCATACGCATCGAATTTGAAGAATTAGTAGTTGATAATAAGCGTTTGTTACAGCCTATTTTGTGTTATTTGAACAAAATAACAAAATAATCTCGCACAGTACCTGTTCGTTCTTGTTCAGGATAAACAATGTTTCAAAGCTTTGGAATGTGTTATTGAGTAGAGATCAAATGCTGAGTCCACACAATTCTGAGGAAGAACAAGTCAACCGACAGAAACTCGACAGATATTTATGTCAAAACATATAATAAAGTTATAATTATAATTATAAACAGTCGTATTCAACTCGCCTATAATGGTAATTAAGACACTCGTATGGAAATAATAAAACTCGCTTAACTAGTTTTTTTTTACATTCGAATTGAGTCACTATGGACTACGGAGTAATAATAAAAATCAATGTTTCGTTCTAGATCGTCTGCCAGCTTTGATGTCCTGCCTGTATCTCTTGAGCCCTTCAATCGTGTCTTAATTATTGCCATTATAGGCTCGTTGCATAATGTACTATTAAACTTTAAACAGTTTTAACTCACTGGCCGTGAAAGCCAATATACCATCTTTTTGGAAGCCTTCATAGGGACGATAAGGCCGCTTGAGCTTTTAGCTATCGCAGTAAAGAGGCACGGGTGCGGTTCATAAACAGAGAGGTAGCGCAAAGTTCGCTACTCCTGTGGGGTCCGAGCACCGACACCAAGAGCCTGCTGATGAGCCAGCTTGGTGTTCCTAGGTGAAACCCCCTCACAAGTCACGGCATAAACCTAGGAAAATTCCTAGTTATAACTCACTGGCCGTGAAAGCCAATATACCATCTTCTTGGAAGTCTTCATAGGGGGGTTATGGATGCTTGAGCTATTAGCTCTCGCAGTAGAGGCACAGGTGTGCTTCATAAAAAGGAGATATCTACTCATGTGGGGGGTCCGCTGATGAGCCACGTTGGTGTTCCCATATAAGACACGGCACAAACCTGGACAAATTGCTGAGGTTTTTCTATATTTATTTATATTCATCGACGTCATGGCCGTGTGGAGAAACTACCTACACTAAAATATAAGGTGCGTTCAAAAAGTAACGAGCTGGAGGCATAATTACAGAAACCAGTACCTGTATGTTAGAAATATTGGCCCTGGCTGTTGAGGCACTTGTCCCACTGTGACATGAGGCGGTGAAATTCCCTGGGCTGCGATGTGAACCAATTCCGCAAGTACAGCTGGTGAGGTGAATCGTTGGCCCCACAGAGCCTTTTTCAGGGGACCAAACATGGCGTACTATCAGGGAGAGAGGTCTGGACTGTATGGAGGGTGGCCGAGAACCTCCAATTTGAATTTCTGCAGGAGTACCGCGACAGTGTTGGCCTTATGAGGTCGTGCATAGTCGTGGAGCGGACCTGGGTAATGAGTGCATCAACCAGCTGGACGTTGTCATCGTTAATGCAGGGGGGTGCCCCAGACCGGGCATCATCGGCTAACGACACCCGTCCTTCCCTGAAGAGCTTGTGCCACGCCTTGACACTTGCAAGGGACATGCAGTGTTCGCCGTACACTTGTGATATTCGGCGATGAATGTCCGTTCCCCCTGCTCCTTTCGCTGTCAGAAATTGAACAACACCTCTTCGGTTGACGCCCCCATGTCACTGTTTGCAATGCGACAGGCAGCGTTGGACGATTGATGCATGCTGCTGCTCACTTTGTATCGTCACGTGACGTAAACGCGTGACCTCTAGTGACGGGCTGTGAACTTCCACGCTCTGGTCGGAACCACACCTCGTTACACACGCCACGATTAGCCGATGTAGTCACCGGTTTGCGCATTCCGGCCTCCAGCTCGTTAATTTTTGAACGCACCTTATACAAGGGCAAGGGTCTAGGCTATCTCCAGGCTCGGAGAGAGAGTGGTTGTTGATACATTTAGGTCTAGAAATATTTTGGCAATCAGCTTCGTTTATTTGGTTATATGTCGATTTATCTATTAACGTATGTTTCTCTAGTGATTGTAATAGAGGGTGAAGCTGAAATTTTTGGGTATAGAATTTGGATAGGGCTCTCTGGATCATCTCAGCATTTATCTTAGAGAGATGAGGAAATCTTTGGGCAAAAATCTAACAGAAGACCACCACTGTGAGCGATGTGATTCAAATATCCGAAGTCCAAGTTTCCAATTTCGCCGAGCAGAGAGGGGCTAATGGCTTCGAACACCACAGTCAGTTACCGGGTGAGTTAGCCGTGGTTGTTACGGCACGACTGCTGGCAGTCGCTCACATCCGGAGGCGGGGAGGTTCGAATCCCCCGCCGGTAACCTTGAAGATGGTCTTCTGTGGTTTCCCATCTTCCTTCCAGGCAAATGCCGAGGTTGGTCCCTAACTATAGGCCACAGCCGCTACCTTCCAACTCCTCGTCCTTACATTCAAACTTTCCTCCCCAGACAACACTCCACACGCGACAGTACGTGTAGCTCACCCATTGGGTGTCCACCTTGAACCTGGCGAGCCGAACATGTCCTCGGACACTCCCGGCACTAAAAGCCATACGCAAGAAAAAAAAAGCAGTCAGCTGTCTCTGACATGGTATTCCTCAGTTTCCAGTTTCAACTCTATACAAATGCTGGGATGGTGCCACTATCGATTTCTTCCAATTTCTATCCCAGTTTAACTTATCTTCATATGTCATGAATCACTATGATTTGTTTGGCGTCGGGAGAAATATCCGATCGTAAGATTCATCAGCCATATAAATTCATCCCATCTCATCACCGACATCGTTGTTGTTGTTTCATTTAGGGGTTGGACAACGTGGCCCTTTAGCCCCGTACACTTAGATGTGTAGTTTTATAATTGGCCTGATAACATTGTGTCATGGTGTAATTGCAATTGAGACGAAGATTGGAAAGGCTAATAAATTGATGTTACAACTTTTCAGTTGGACAAGACAATGTAATCCCAATTACTGGGAGATTCAAAAAATAACTATCAATATTATTATATCTCTACTTAGTATAAAACAAAGTCCCCGATTCTTGGATGTCACGGGTAATCTCGAGAACTACTGGATGGATTTTGATGCGATTTTCACCATTCTGTAAATTATATCTCGAGGAAGGTTTCTGTTGAAAATAATTAATTTATGATCAATGGAAGCCGAGCAGTAACGTTTTCAGTAAAAAAGTCGAAAAACAAAGTGGCGTCCGTGCGCTTTTTAAGCTTACGCTGGACAAACCGTTAAAAATATTAATATACTCGTACTATGAGTGCAAGTATTGTTCTGCAGGAATAGTTCTAAAAAAATGTCCGCACGAGCATATCTCTATCTCCAATACATCGCCCACTATAAGTATTTTTACGTTTTCATTTCTTCCAACAATCTCCATTCAATTACTGCTGCAAACATTTCCTTCCGCAAAATACACAGTCAAGTTAAGATTGGACGGGAGGGGGATTTGTGTTTAATGTATCTCGCTCTTCTTAAATTACGTCTGGCAAAAATTCGTTGCACATGCTTCTATCACCATGATAATATAATTAATAGTCCCGTCAGTGAATTTCACCCATCATGCCGAGACGTAAAACGGATATAGGTCATGGTACATTGACATCGAAAAAGAAGCGCTTATCACGTAATGCATTCATAACTGTGTCCGGGCGAAGCCGGGTCGGGTTGCTAGTTGTATTTATAACAGACAGTGAGGGCTCTCCCTATAGAACAGAGCATTGCAGAAGCCGTGGCACGGACACGTCACAATGACTCAGTCACATTTATAGCATGTGCTGATTACAACAGCGGGCCATGAAGCCCTGGATCTGTCATAGCAGCTATTACATCGCAGATGGCAAGATTCCTTAGTTGTTATAATTGAGATTTTCTGTTAAGTTCTGTAGTCTGCCTCGTGACCCGTGAACATTGTTAGGTATAGAACTAAACATCAAATTTTCCTATTGTAAACATATATTTTCCCGGCCAATGTCGTCGGATTATTTAAAAACGTTAAAATCCATCAGTATGCCTTCCTTCGGAGGGGAAGTACAGCTGGTGGTCCCACGTCATAGATTTACGGCATGATAAAGAACCTTCCACTAATTACACCTGTGTGAAGCTAAATTAATATAGGTTAAAGATTTGACTAACGTTCTTAAGTTCCTACGTTCGTCGTCAGGAACCGACTGCGGTGGCATCTGGTAACTAATTTTGAAGCTAGTTGGTAGTTGACGGTGGCGTTTGGCGGCAAAAGTAGGAAATACTTACAAATATTCAATGCCTGCAGTCCTTACTGAGACCGTCGGTGGAGCTGTCAGGATAGCCAACAACCGCAATGACTTCCCTAACATCTCATCCGTCCGACATAACTGCCGTGAGGATCAGGTGAACTTCCTAATAGGCCAAAGCGGCACGAGAATCTGTAGTCCACAGGGATCGTGGTACATGGTGACGATGGTCATAGACTGCCTAAGGAAAGGTTCACCTTAAAAACTAGACTGAGAAAATAAACATCCAGACTTATGTAAAACATCGTGAAAATTTATTGTTAAAATTCACAAACCCCTAGCCTAGTTCGGAGGGTTTCAATCGGCTAGTCCGCAAGCTAATAAAGAATCAAAAATAAAGAGCAGGTCCCTACCTGAGAAGTTACGGAAAACCCTCGCGAAAGATCTATCTCACAATAACAAAGCAACAACAGCAACACTAGGAAAATGGTACGACGCAAATCCCAAGGTCAAATTACAAGATCAAGCTAATATCTGAATTTACATTTAACAGGGTAGCAAAACAAATCTATGTTAGGATGATACCATCTCCACATTTACATTTAACGTTAATTCATCTAGCTAAGTCCTGTCAATTAATAACAAAATTTACGGCGATGACGTCCGTAACAGAAAACAATTACATTCAAAGCTAAGTGAACAGCCATATAAGAAAAACATTTAATTATTCTTAGAAACTAGGTGCTAACAGTACACAATAGGGTGACATGTAGGATTCATACTCTTGTATATCATAAATAATTAATAAGAGACAACAGTTTTATTAAAATGCCTGCCTGCACCTTGGTTTACTCTTTGTAAGCCATAGTCACCTAATGTGTGTAGTTACGGTGACGACTGCGTAGGAAAGACTATGTCTAACATCGCATGGCCTGCGCTCCACAAGCTACGAACTCAAGGTTCGAGCAAGCTTCAGGTCGCATCAAGAGTGTCAGCTGTCCTAGTCATTTCCTCAAACGAAATACCTTCATTAGCACGGCCATGTCAGCAGGTTCCAAATGCAAAAGAACAAAGTTAGATAGAAAGAATTCGTTAGTTAGCTTTTGTGTTTCCAAAATTATGCGTTTTATTATTAAGATGTCGGTTTAGGTTTATCGTTGGTTTATGGCGAATAATACTGACAATAGCCTGGGCACGGAGTGTCTCCACTGAGATCAATCTCCACCAAAAGCCTCGACTCAAAAGTCGGAATACAATCAACGAGCATTAACAACTTGGACACACAATAACACAAGTTACCAGTGGCGCAAAGCTCGCGTTCAATAACTCTGGGATGGGCCTGCACACTCATTCACCCTCCAAAAACATCTGGTCAACGGGACAATCCCGGACAAGGTACACACAAATACCTTCATACAATAAATATCTCCTTTAACAGGGCAGCCTACAACGTACTATAGAAAACCTGACATAACTGTACACGTCAAAAGACAGTACACGCAAAAGTGCGTTTAACTAACGAAAACAAAATCTATAAAAACATGTGATCAGATACAAGGTTGGACACTGGGTTCCATGAGCTAAATAGCAATGAAAGAAAGAGCGAATACTAAAAGCATTCTGTCTTCAGTCAATCTATGTCTGTCTCATAATACAAGCGTGCTCTCAAGGGCACTGGGTCACAAACCAGTTTCTGTCGCCGCAGGCTACAACATTCCTGCGTGGTCTGACACAACACACACTAACTATCAAGGCCGGCGATTTAAGCAAAATATAATCTGTACAACTGGCCTTATCATAAAAACTTTACCATAGGTTATAAACCTCGAAGAATACGTGTATAAAAAACACGCTATAAATCTGAATACAATAATATAATTCCGCCTTTCAAACCAAAGACATCTAAATGGTAGCAATGTAACATTGCTGGAGCTCTTTGCTCTCAAAGATATAATACTTCAGTAGTTGCTTGTACAACATCAAATAAATACGTGTCTTCACATGACACTAACAAAATAATAATTGTGACGCAGATTCCACACTCTGGATCTGCTTAATGATACTTTGGGAACTGGGTTCGATGCTAGACAACGAAACATCCCTTCTACTAGTAAGGTCCACACTTGACCTGATGGCTTCTGAGCAACATCTCAAATGAAATATAATGCAGTTACAAAACTGGTAATTACAGTCGATTACCTAACTGATACGACTGTTCTTACGAAGTCAGGGTTGTAACAAAGACTGGTTGCAAAAAATGCAGTTAAAGAAATATAACCATGGCATCTGATTGCCATAACTAAAGTCAGCAAAGACTTGAAAAATCACCCCAGATAGGGTTAAACAAAGTAGCCTCAAATGACTACGGTCACGTTCAGCAAAAGATAGGCATTGACGCTCTACGACGTTCATCAAGCTGCACCAGGGTTGACCAAAATGTCTGACCCAAGGATGTCTCACTCTAACTGAAATAAATGACATCTAATTAGACTAGTTACATTCCCTACCGATAAAAATGGCTTTCACTGAGTTCGGTTGGTTCACAAACTACATTAAACCTACTATACCACCAGAAACTAGAACGAAAAAGGGTGTACAAAAACTCACGACATGGAGGAGCTCTCACTCAGCCCTCTGTTCAACGACAAGGGTTGAACAAATTCATCCCTGGCTTTCCGGAAGTGAATCGTCCTCATCAGGACTCCCATCTGGACTCTTACGAAGACCAGGGTTCGATCTGTCCCTGTCGATAACTTCGTGAATGTACTGGACTTGCCTGGGAATGGCATCCTGGTTACCTTCCTCCTCGTTCGCTGTTCTGGAAGCTCCACCATCATGCTGGTTCCAATAGATACATCACCCTCATACCATAATGGTATTAGCCCATGATGTCGGTCTCAAACATGGTGTAGAATAATACGATCACGTGGGTGGTGGAATAAATCGTGTAGCAGTTCATTCTTTCACTTCAAAAATCACAATGTTCGTTGAAAATGTTACAGGCTTTAATACAATTAATAACACAGCCTTTACATAGCAGATATAAAATTAATACGTGAGCAAGCACTGTTCTGTGGTTCTTCACGTGTACTGACGCCACTTTTACATCACGTAGCATCCGTGAAATGTGCGTCGTTTTGTGATTGAAAAATTCACTGTGGCAATTCAAATATACTGTACATTCATAATCACAATTGCTTAAAATAGTTATAACACGTTTACCTTTATATTTTTCACCAGGCTCTCGGCCCTCCACAAACACGTGGGTGTAAAATGTGGTGTTACGGTAATGTTATAAAATTCACTATACTTGCCAATTATTTCACAAAATGCTTCTCGTTGTTCACTGTGCATCAATAACAGTGATTTGCAGAATATTCGTGCTCGATGGCACCCGATGACAACTTCCACGCTAAACAGCGGATATTTTCTACGTCTTACAAGACGGATGCAATTTCACGCCTACACGGGGCGGATTCTCCAGACGTAGTGCAAGGCACAGGGTTACTCGAGGAAGTAGGTCGTCAAACCAAAGTCGTTGAGCGACTACTTACATTCCTGTTTGCATATCTGCAAGGGTATTACCTTACCTTAAGCGAAAATAACATTCTCCAAAATGTTTTAATAATGCTGAATGACGAAATGGAATATTCTGAGTCTCGTGGAAAGATAAAATTAATTAATAAGACCTCAGATAAATAATTAGCAGACTTCACCAAAGTCAAAAGTGCGATTCACCGCTACTTCAAAGAGTATCGCGTGAGCTCTCAGCCCCACGTGGCTTTCTGGTTGTGTTCAAAGGTACTTCATCCCATCATAAATGTGCTGTTATAAAAATATCACATGAACCTTAGCTCAGCGGGTTCATTACGTGAATTAAAACAGATTACACACACTAATACACTCATCACAAATTAACACCGGTTATCAGACAGATTCTACACACACCCAAAGTACACGGGGCTACATGAACACGTTGTCGCAGCCCCTAAACTGAGGAACCAACCAACCAAACACATATTCTCAAGAAGAAGTTTGCAGAAAATCTGTTTCAGGACAGTGCCAGTTTCACTTGTAGGGCAACCTCCAACAAAAGGTATACAGAAACAACTCGTGTATTCTGGAACTTCTAGAGTACCACTATATAACTACACTGATACGAAATATCAGTGAGGATTTACAGCGAGTGTACTTAAACTTCCTACGTCAGTGCAACGTGTGTTTAGAAATTGAAGGACCGCATTTCCAGCAAACTACCCTAATATTCATATAAGTAATTGTGATTATTAAATACGTAAAAATGTCTAAGTATTTTGAATTAGTTGAGCGCTACGCTACTGCTAGCACCAATGCCTTGCACAACAAGTGGCTAGTTACAGTGTCCCAGCTGCCATGCGGCCACCGCAAGTCTCCGTTTGATGGGAAGGGTCCACGCTCTATTTAATACTTTCCTAATTTCGCATCATGTTACGTTCTTGGTACTAAGTTGGGAACAGTAACTTCAAGTAGTTCAATGATCTTACCACAGGTGGTAGCATCTTTTACTGGCGCTATCTGACGAGGAATCTCAGTACCGTGAACGTTTTTCTTTGCTTGTCGAAACAAATTTACTGCGAAATAAGGCAAGTTAATCAAGCAAGCAAGCTCGTAGTTTAACGTGACCGATAATCACGAGATCATGAGCCACGAGACCTCCTTTTTACTTGGAATCAGAACCACAGGACATGGCATTTCACTTCGAAAATCTCACATGCATTGACCGAGAATCGAACCCGGTCCACCTTGGTGAGAGGCATACAGCTTGACCGCTGCGCCACCAAACCCCTCGGCAAGTTTCTCCATGTATACATTAATCACATGTATTTCTTTCAGGTTATTTTTCGCATCTGTCAACAATTTTGCGTATCGATACTTAGTGTACGCCACTCCAGCTCTCAGACCAGAATGAAAATTCTTGACAAAGTCGTGAATCGAGTCCGGACCTACGAGATGACAGACAAGAACGCTATTCACTACACCAAAAAAGGCGGCTGCATGAAACCAACACAGTATCTCCTGCACTATAGCAGAAAGTATGGGCTAGATTTACCGAGCTACTTCATTCTATTTTAAGTTCTACATCCGTGTGAAAAGTAGCTGAGTTGTTGAGCGCAGTGATTTGAATAAGTTATACAGCCCCCGGGTGGGAGACTGATGTCCTTCCCCCAGGCTCTGCTCGCAGTTCCGGGTTGATTACATCTATTCACGAGATATATTCTCCAGAATTCTGAATTAGCTCACGATGTTTCACTCTCTGCTCAGATACATAGGTTTAAAGTGAGAAAGCTGGAGTTAGTGGGAAGTAAGTAGGATTCTGGTAACTCTCGTGCATGTGAAAACAAATCCATCACGCTACAGGCGATCGACTAGAGATAGCCTACTGTAAACAGTCCTGTCAAATGATTATAAGTATATTTAATACAAAATATTGATCAATATCATATTAATTAATATTACTTTTAGCCTATTTTCATTTTATGAAAAAAAAAAAAGGCTTATGAGATCACATTTTGTCCGTGTGTCTGTGTGTGCGTGTGTGTCACTTAATAACTTCTAGACGGCCAGAGCGATTTCAAAGAAACTCGGCAGGATCATAGCACCTTTCTGGCCGACCCCGACCGTAACCTTAATTTTTTTATTGTATCTCATCAATCCAACATGGCGGCTGTGCAAAATATTTCACCAGCATTCAGTATCCCCGAAACTATTACAGTTATCACCCTGAAATTTTGTACGGTGATAAAGGGCACTACTATGAGACTTTCAAAATCCTGGTAACTACAAAACCAACATGGCGGCCAAGCGAAGTTGAGACTTTTAAGTATACTTTTCTCGCGATTTAACCATCCTAACGTAATGAAACTTGGTACCGCAAATGTTTATGCACATTGTAATGCACTGGCGTCAAATTTAGTTCAATTGTTTACATAACCTCAAAATAGCGGCTGTGCGATATATTTCACTAGCATTACTATATCTCCGATACTTTTACAGATATCACCGTGAAATTTTGTACGGTAATAAAGGGCACAGCTACAAATTAATCCATGTAACTTTCAAAAACCTCTAAAGTAAGAAACGAACATGGTGGCCAAGCGAAGATGAAACATTTTAATAGAATTTTCTCTTGATTTAACCATCTCAGCGCAGTGAAATGTGGTTCAATAAATGAATTTACATATTATAATGCACTGGCATCTAATTTAGTTCAATTGTTTACGTAACCTCAAGATGGAGGCTGTGTGAAATTTTAAAATTATGTTTTTATTTCTTGTGTCGTTATCGTGCGATCGAAGTGAAAGTTTGAATAATGAAGCTACGCAATATATTTTTTAATGGTACATAACTCTATGGCCTATACATATAACAATTTAAAATGGCGAGCATCCGAAATATTTTGACAGTTCTCAATATCTACGAATCTTTTACAGCAATCAAACTGATTCTTTTAATGTTCATAGAGACTATGAACATAAGTTCACCTATATGCCTTTCAGTAACCTGGTGAGCACAAATCCACCATGGCGGCGACGCGAAGTATAAATATTTATATGGACGTTTGTCGCGAATTATCCATCCGAGTGCAGTGAAACGTTGCACGTTAAATGCTTATACAAATGATAATCCACTGGAATCAAATTTATTTCAATTGTTTTCATAACCACATGACGGCAGCTTTGCGAATTTTTAAAATATCTTTTCTACTTCTTGTGTCCCAAACATGCGATTGAATTTTGATTACCACACCTTCACAATAGTCTTCATGTAATAGTAAATAAATAAATATCCAACCTGGCGACCATCTGAAATACTTAGACGGTTCACAATATCTACGAATCTATCACAACAACCCAACTGAAATTTTGTATGTTGATAGAGGGAAATAACATGAGTAGGATATATGAAAATAGGCTGTATAGTTCTTCACGGAACTACTTGTTCAATACATATAAAAATAAACATAAAAAATAAATCTTAAAAATTAAAAATAAAAGGTACAATATTTAAAAACTTAAAATTACAAATGGGCTACAAAATAAGAAAATAAATATAAATATAAATATAAAAAATTAATACGAATCCATACTAATATATAACTAGATGTTCAGTAAAGAACATATAGCCTACTTTCTCCTATTTATTTATTTATTTATTTATTTATCTATGGCTTTTAGTGCCGGGAGTGTCCGAGGACAGGTTCGGCTCGCCTGAGTCTGTAGCTGCTTCCAGCGGACACCCTAAAGGGTGAGCTACGAGTTCCGTTCAATTTCAAGTAGTTCCAACTTTCGCCACCAGATATCAATGATAACCTAGTGGTGAACGTTGGGACTTTGATAGAGCCTTCTGACGAAATCTAACCTAACAAATTTTGCTTTACACAAGTTTAGTCTGTGAAAGGATCTTTACATGCCATAAATCTATGACATGGGACCGCCGGCTTTACTTCCCCTCCGAAGGAAGGCATACTGAAGGATTTTAACGCTCTTAAAAAATCCGACGACTTCGGCCGGGTTTTAACCCGCGATCTTGGGCATAGCAGTTCAGCATGCTACCAACTACGCCACCGAAGTATGGGTATTGTTATAACTCTTTGTCCTTTTCAAGGAGTATAATTGAATGTTGGTTGTAGTAGCTTGTTGAAATACAACGTGCTATACGGATATTAAACATGAATATCAGGTGTCCATTGTTAGTGCTATATCTGTACAATATTTCATTCAATTCGGTTTCACCGTGTTTGAATTGATATGACGAATCGATTTGCACACATACATGGCCGCTATCTGCAAACTATTAGGCCGATGAACTCGTAGTTTTGTCAAACGATTCTCCATACATAAAGGTATACCGTTACAAAATTTGGTAGAGATCAGATGAATAGGTTGGTCGATTTTTGATTTAAGCATTGAACATTTGGGTGGCCACCATTACGTTTTCGTCAAGATAGTGGCGATTTAAAACATGACACTGAGGTGCCCTTTGCTAGTGCTACCACTGTACCAAATTTCATTTCAATTCCTTTTCATCGTGTTTGAAAAGATAGAGGGAATCTATTTGCACACAAACCTGGCCGCCATCTGCAAATTATAGGGCAGATGACCTCGTAGTTTGGTCAAAAGATTCTTTGTACATAAAGGTATAGCGTTACAAAATTTGATAGGAATCAGATGAATGGATTGGTCGTAATTTGATTTAAGCTTTGATCATTTGGGTTGCCGCCATTACGTTTTCGTCAAAATGGCGGCGATATAAAACATGACACTGAGGTGCTCTTTACTAGTGCTACCTCTGTACTAAATTTCGTTCCATTCGGATTCACCGTGTTTGAAAAGATAGAGGGAATCGATTTGCAGACAAACATGGCCGCCATCCACAAATTGTTGGGCAGATTACCTCATAGTTTGGTCAAAAGATTCTTCATACATAAAGGTATAAAGTTATAAAATTTGGTAGAGATCAGATGAATAGGTTGGTCGTAATTTGAATTAAGCTTTGCACATTTGGGTGGCCACCATTACGTTTACGTCAAGATGGCGGCGATTTAAAACATGACACTGAGGTGCCCCTTGCTAGTGCTACCTGTGTACCAAATTTCGTTCAATTCCGTTTCACCGTGTTTGAAAAGATAAGGGGAATCGATTTGCACACAAATATGGCCGCCATCCGCATATTGTTTGGCAGATGACCTCGTAGTTTGGTCAAATGATTTTCCATACATAAAGGTATCAAGTTCCAAAATTTGGTAAAAATCAGATGAACAGGTTGGTCGTAATTTGATTTAAACTTTGAATATTTGGGTGGCCGCTATTACGTTTACGTCAAGATGGTGGCGATATAGAACATGACACTGAGGTGCCCTTTACTAGTGCTACCTTTGTACTAAATTTCGTTCAATTCGGATTCACCGTACTTGAAAAGATAGGGGGAATCGATTTGCAGACAAACATGGCCGCCATCCGCAAATTATGGGGCAAATGACCTCGTAGTTTGGTCAAAAGATTCTTCGTACATAAAGGTATAAGGTAACAAAATTTGGTAGAGATCAGATGAATAGGTTGGTCGTAATTTGAATTAAGCTTTGCACATTTGGGGGGCCGCCATTACGTTTACGTCAAGATGGCGGCTATTTAAAACATGACACTGAGGTTCCCTTTGCTAGTGCTACCTCTGAACCAATTTTCATTTCAATTCCTTTTCACCGTGTTTGAAAAGATAGGGGGAATCAATTTGCACCCAAACATGGCCGCCATCCACAAATTATAGGGCAGATGACCTCGTTGTTTGGTCAAAAGATTCTTCGTACATATAGGTATAGCGTTACAAAACTTGGTAGGAATCTGACGAATAGGTTGGTCGTAATTTGATTTAAGCTTTGAAGATTTGGGTGGCCGCCATTACGTTTACGTCAAGATGGCGGCAATGTAAAACATGACACTGAGGTGCCCTTTGCTAGTGCTACCTCTGTACCAAATTTCGTTCAATTCGGATTCACCGTGTTCGAATTGATAGGGGGGGACAGACTTTCAGAGTCCACACACACACTCACAAACACATTCACACACACACACACACACACACACACACACACACACAGACAGACACACAATTTTTGGCTCTGTGTTGATCTCATAAGTCTACTTTCATTTTTTGCAAAAATCGAAAGTAGGCTAAAAATAAGATGGTGAGTGTCTGTCTGTGTGTCTGTGTGTTACTCAATCACGCAAGAGCCACTGGTCCGATTTAAATGAAATTTGGCACGGGTTTAGCTGATTTACCTGGTTAACATATAGGCCACTTTTGATTTCGATATTTTGCACTATTTAACAAGTAGTTCCGTGAAGAACTATACAGCCCATTTTCATATATCCTACTTATGTTAATTGCCTCTATCAACATACAAAATTTCAGTTTGATTGCTGTAGAGTAATAGATTCGTAGATATTGAGAACCGACTAAATATTGCGGATGGTCGCCATGTTGGATTTTTATATATGTAGGTCTCAGAGTTATGTACTGTTACAGGACGATTATTGTGTACGTGTAGTATTCAAACTTCAATCGCATGATTAGGACACAAGAACTAAAAACGAGATTTTAAAATTTCGCACAGCTGCCATCTTGTGGTTATGGACACAAATGAAATGAATTAGATGCCTGTGGATTAACATTTGTATAAAGATTTACTGTACCAAGTGTCACGGGACTCGGATGGTTAAATTGCGAGAAACGATCATGTGAATATTTATAATTCTCGTCGCCGCCATGTTGGATTTGTGATCACCAGGTTATTGAATGTCCTATAAATGAACTCATGTTCATAGCCCCTATGTACATCAAAAAATTCAGTTTGATTGCTGTAACAGATTCGTCGATATTGTGATCCATCTAAATATTTCGGATGGTCGCCATGTTGGATTGTTATATATAGGCCATAGAGTCATGTACCATTAAAGGAAAATTATTTCGTAGGTTCATTATTCAAACTTTCACTTCGATTGCATGATTACGACACAAGAAATAAAAACTTAATTTTAAAATTCGCTCAGCCGCCATCTTGAGGTTATGTAAACAATTGAAATAAATTAGATACCAGTGCATTACAATGTGTATAAACATTTCCTGTACCGGTACCAAGTTACATTGCGTTTGGATCATTAAATTGCGAGAAAGGTCTATTTAACAATTTCAAGTTCGCTTGGACGCCATATTCGCTTTGTAGTTAAACGGTTTCTGAATGTCTTATAGATGAACTTCCACTAGTGCCCTTTATATACGTACAAAATTTCAGGGTGATACCCCCTAATAGTTTCAGAGATATAAAATGCCGGTGAAATATTTCGCACAGCCACCATCTGGAGGTTATGTAAACAATTGAACGAAGTTAGATGTTAGTGCATTACAATGTGTATAAATATATACTGTACCAAGCTTTATTGCGTTTGGTTGGTTAAATCGCGTGAAACGTCTATTTAAAAGTCACTACTTCGCTTGGCTGACATGCTGGTTTTCTCGTTACCAGATTTTCGAATGTCACATAGGTGAATTTCTAGTAGTTCCCTTTATTACCGTAAAATATTCCAGGGTGATATAGATAATAGTTTCGGAGATATTGAATTCTGGTGAAATATCTCGCAAAGCCGCCATGTCGGATTGGTAAACGTAACAAAATTTGAAGGGCACGGTCCGGGCCGTCCGGAATAGTGCTATGAACTTACCGAGTTTCATTGAAATCGCTCCAGCCGTTTAAAGTTATTAGGGGGGGGGGGGGCACACACACCATCACATACACACGCACACACAGACAGACACACGGACAAAAGGTGATCTCATAAGCCTATTCTTTTTCCTAAATGAAAATAGGCTAAAAAGGTGACCATTTATTGACGCCACTACACCCTTTTGTTTCAAAATTTCATATTTCCATTTCAAATAAAAAGAGAACGCTAAGAAATAGCAAACATTTGATGGCATATATGAGGTTTAAAATTTAATTTTCTATCGGAAAGGTACTTATCACTTTTCGTGTATCTCCAACGGTTAGCAAGTAAAACTTACATTTGTGCTATGTTAGTCTATTTTAGTCCCTATATGAACTGTTTAAGTTATAGAGGTGGTTTGCGGGGTCTGAAACGAGGCGTGATTTTGAGTGTAATTTTATACTCTTTGTACCGGTTATTTTATATGAATATTTGGATCTTTACGCTGTTTTACAATGTTATGGTGCTTTCTACTTTGCAAGTTATGCTTTCTTACTGTTTATAGATTTGTTTTTTCTCAACTGAATATTTCTGTTGGCCAATATTTATCTGCTTTTTTTAGTTTTTTTACCATGATCAGAAACCCAAATTCACAGACTAATGTGTCGTAGTCTACCGACTGTCACATTAGTTTATTTAGTTTTCATAATTAATCTTACTGCAGAATTGGGCAAACTTATTTCAATAAAGTTGGTATTTTGCCTTTCACGGCCAATGAAACCCCGCACAAAACACGGCGTAAACCTAGAAATGTTGCTGAGTTTTAATTGCTTGGCCCTGAAATTCAATATACAATCATTTTGGAAGCCTTTATAGGGAGGTTACAGACTGTTTGAGCGTTTAGCTCTCGCAGTAAAGTACCGGAGGTGTTGTAGACTAGAATTGAGGTATCGCGTAGTTTGCTACACCTTTGGCGATCCACAAATGGACCACAAGAGCTCGCTGATGAACCGTTTCGGTGTTACTAGGCGAAATCTCGCACAAGATACGGCATAAACTTAGAAAATTTGCTCTGATTAAAACTGATTTTGTTATTATTACTTGGGATGATTAAAGTTTGTTTCGTTACTGTTACTCTTTATCATGACATGATACTTTTTTCCGCAATATTACTTACTGCGGATATGACAATTGCTACCAAGTTTGATGTATTTTTAGCATACTATTTATATGTTTAAATAGGTAGTATGAAGGCGTTAAACGATAGGTGATCAATATTTAAGAAAGGTTATTTAAATTTTACTACATAAAAGCTAATAATTATTTCCATATATAAACGCACTTTCCTACCTACAAAGCGGATGCAGACAGGTTTTACTCCGGATACTCCGGTGTTCCCTGTCACAATTTCATTCCAGCAACAATCTTCACTATAATTTCATTTCATCTGTCATTTAATCATTGCCCGAGGGGAGTGCGACAGGTTTCGTCAGCCGGCACAGTTCATATCCTCGCCGCTAGATGGGGGTTTCATTCATTCCATTCCCTGACCCGGTCGGTCGACTGAAAACAGGCTGTGGATTTTCACTTTCCTACCTCTGATTAATAACTGGGTGAGTGAAAAAGCATGTAGTCTACACATGTAGTTGGTTACACGGAAACAACATAAGTGTTTTACGAATGTGTGATTATATTAATGATTTATGCCAGCAAGTACTAAAAGCCGTTCGAAGAACGGGTACTTCAACTAGTATTAAATATAATGGAAATTTAATGTGTGTCAGTCGATCAACATGACTGTACCTAATGGTAATTGGGGTTTCCCTAATCCTGAAAAACAATACATGAGACTGATAAAAACACTAGTTAATACAAGTTTCGACCATCAAGCGATTATCATCTGACTCTTTATACTTATGAAATCTATGTCTAGAAGAATGAGTGATGATATTTACAATATACACCCATTTAGTTGCAGAAGTGATTAAGTTAACACAACTAGTCAATATATGTGATATTTTGTTGAGATCAGTATGTAATTTTCAATAACCTTATAAACACAAAATCCATCATGGCGGACATGCGATATTGAAAAAATGAAAATTACTAATTTTCTTTGACGTATCGTATTCGAGAGAACAAAGATATGTTTCGTATAATGAACCATTGCAATAATAATAGCAATAAAAATAATAAGCAATAGAATACAGAACAACTAAATTTAAACAAGCATAAAGACTTATCTGGCCAATCTATAAAAAGAAATCTCTTTCGATAAACACTAAGCTGAAACACTATAATTCCATAGTTAAACCAGAGGCAACTTATGCTAGTGAAACTTTATTCAAATTGAATGTAAAATGTACAACAGACAAATTACAGAAAACCGACAGAAGAATTATTAGAACAATTATTAAATAAAAACCACCATGTTGATGGTCAGTGGAGATTGTTGCCTAACTACATCGTCTATCGTGAATGTGAATCAATAATAACTACAATGCGTAAAAGAAGATTTTCCTTTTTCTTTCCAATATCAGGACTGACAGAAACCAGGATATTGAAACAACTATTTGATTACTTTTTGAAATATAAAATCAATAATAATTGGTTCAAAGAAGTTCAGGATGATTAGGAAGAATTGGGTATAACTCGGCAACAAATCAAAGACAGAGAAGAGAAGAGGATTTTGAACAAAAGCGTAAGTCTCAAACTAATAACAGTTTAACGGAAACAATATACTATATCGGACAGACAAAGGGCTTCCAGGTTGGAGAGGAAGATAAGGTTCTGGGAGGAGAAAAATAAACATTTACTCAAAAATGTATTGATTTAAGTGCTCCAACGTGGGCGTAAAATATGTAAATAAATAATACATTATAATTGTATAATTATTTTTATTAGGCTATAATAATATTCAGGAAGCCAGAAATCAAATAATAAGCCTACAAAATATAGCACAAAAAATTGGACTTCAGATATCATTTGAAAAGACAGAGATAATGGTAGCAAATCCACTTGTAATCAATCACGTAACAGTAAATAACAAGAAAGTTAAAATAGTGAAGCAATTTAAATACTTAGAAGAAATTATAATTTACAACTTGGATGAGAAACCTGCATGGCAAGAAAGAACTAATAAAATGATAAAAGCCCCAAAAATTAACATAGTCTACATATAAAAGAAAATGTATATCCATCGCAAAAAAATTAAAACATTACAAGACGGTGGTTCAACCAGAGGTGACATATAGAAGTGAAACTCTTTTTAAGTTACTCGGAAAAACAGAATTAACAACATTTTAAAAGTAGAAAGACGAATAGCTAGAACATGCATAAATAACAAATATCGCAAAGATGGACAGAGGCGGATAGTACCAAATGAAGTGGAATACAGAGAACTGGAGCCCATCACTGATACTATTCGTAAGAAACGGATTTATTTTTAGGTCACATTATGAGGACACTGGAAACCAGGTTTTCTTGAAAAATTGTAGTGAAACTTTGGACTAGGAAACAACAAGTAGGATGGATTAAGGAAATTAGAGAAGATATGAAAGAATTAGAAATAGCCTTGGATGACTTGCAAAACAAAACAAAAAAAATTAAAAAAATTAAAGATATAAAAATAAGATTTTAGGCAAAAATAGACAAACGTAATAGCCTACAGTAAAAAGGGTATTTACAGATGAGGAACGCCAGAGAAGATCAGAGTGAATGAAAAGCTACTGGGCAACTCGGAAAGAAAACTTACTGAAGAAAAGGACCAAGAAATGATTGACTGAAGTGGTCCAATGAGGCAGTAAAAGCAGACGAAGAAGAATCATTACAATAATACATTATTATCACGTAATGTCAGTGAATTATGCAGCATTCCATTAATTTATATAAGCCCTACATTTGACTTTTCTATAAATTGACCGCTGTGTCTCGTTACATAAAGTTGCCATCTCGCGGAAGGAAGCATAATTAACCGATACTAAAAGTCATATGTTCTTTATAGCATGCAATTCTTCATTGTATCGGTGGTAGTTGTAATTGTTGTATGAGGCTGATAAACGGAGTTCTAATGTGGGTATCGTAAACTATAGGTTATACGCATATTCATTTCTGAAATTGGATACATTCTACGGATCTGCTATTGAGACGGTCTCTCGGTAAGTTAATAAACCGATACCAATTGAAATATAGACTGCAAGACAACTGTTCGAATAATCAGGCGGAGCAATTAGCTATACTTAAATATCTGGAGTTCTTAGATACTACTAGGACAGAGGATGATGAAGATAAGAAAGTAATTATTTACACAGATAGTAAAATAGCAATTGACTCCATTGCGGACTTCAGAAATCATAACGTACTAATTGAGAATATAAGAAGGACTACAGCTATTCTAAAAAGAAGAAAATAGATAGTAAAATTTGAATGGGTTAAAGCACATACAGGTGTTGCAGGCAATGAACTGGCTGATAAAATTGCAAAGGAGGCTACAAAATTAAGTGAGATTTGTTTCGATAGAATACCCATCTCAACTTAAAAAAATCTCAAAGAAGAATCAATTCATGAATGGCAGCAAAAATGGGAACAAACTTCAAAAGGCACACTTACAAAAGAATTCTTTCCAACAGTTGCAGGTAGATTAAAATCCATAATCACCTTAACACCTAATATGACTACAATACTGACTGGACATGGAAATATTGCTTCGTACTTACACATACTTAAAATTATACGTAATCCCGAGTGTTCCTGTAAAAGCAGCTCTCAGACTATAGATCATATAATGTTCGTGTGCAGTGAAGTGAAAAATATTAGGCAATTCTTGATCAATAGTGTTAATAGAGACGATAACTGGCTGATTCAGAAATCTGTGCTATTAAAAAAGTATTTGAAGGAATTTTCTAGATTTGTTAATGCTCTAGATTTTCAAGCTCTAAGGGAAAACGATGAATAATATTGTTTGATATTGTTAAGATTAAGTCATCTTGAAATTGAATTATTATAATGTAAATTATTTTGTTCATTAGCCTACTTTCGATTTTTGCAAAAAATGAAAGTAGACTTATGAGATCAACACAGGGCGAAAAAAGTGTGTCTGTCTGTGTGTGTGTATGTGTGTGTGTGAGTCTGGGTGTGTGTGTGTCTGTGTATGTGTGTGTGAGTGTGTGTACTCTGAATGTCTGTCCCCCCCTATCAATTCGAACACGGTGAATGCGAATTGAACGAAATTTGGTACAAAGGTAGCACTAGCAAAGGACACCTCAGTGTCATGTTTTATATCGCCGCCATCTTGACGGAAACGTAATGGCGGCCACACAAATGTTCAAAGCTTAAATCAAATTACGACTAACCTAATCATCCGATCTCTACCAAATTTTGCAACGACATACCTTTAAGGGGGGAGCATCCTTTGACCAAACCAACAGGTCATCAGCGTAATAGTTTGCGGATGGCGGCCATCTTTGTGTGAAAATCGATTCCCCCTATTAATTCGAACACGGTGCAACCGAATGGAACGAAATTTGGTACAGAGGTAGTACTAACAAAAGGCACCTCAGTGTCATGTTTTATATCGCCGCCATCTTGACGGAAACGTAATGGCGGCCACACAAATGTTCAAAGCTTAAATCAAATTACGATTAACCTAATCATCCGATCTCTACCAAATTTTGCAACTACATACCTTTATGGAGGAAGCATCCTTTGACCAATCTAATAGGTCATTCACCTGATAGTTTGCGGATGGCGGCCATCTTTATGTCAAAATTGATTCCCCCTATTAATTCGAACACGGTGGAACCGAATGGAACGAAATTTGGTACAGAGGTAGCACTAGCAAAGGGCACCTCAGTGTCATGTTTTATATCGTCGCCATCTTGACTGAAACGTAATGGCGGCCACACGAATGTTCAAAGCTTAAATCAAATTACGATTAACCTAATCATCCGATCTCTACCAAATTTTGCAACTACATACCTTTATGGAGGGAGCATCCTTTGACCAATCTAATAGGTCATTCACCTAATAGTTTGCGGATGGAGGCCATCTTTATGTCAAAATTGATTCCCCCTATTAATTCGAACACGGTGGAACCGAATGGAACGAAATTTGGTACAGAGGTAGTACTAGCAACGGGCACCTCAGTGTCATGTTTTATATCGCCGCCATCTTGACTGAAACGTAATGGCGGCCACACGAATGTTCATAGCTTAAATCAAATTACGATTAACCTAATCATCCGATCTCTACCAAATTTTGCAACTACATACCTTTATGGAGGGAGCATCCTTTGACCAATCTAATAGGTCATTCGCCTAATAGTTTGCGGATGGCGGCCATCTTTGTGTCAGAATCGATTCCCCCTATTAATTCAAACACGCTGAAACCAAATGGAACGAAATTTGGTATAGAGGTAGCACTAGCAAAGGGCACCTCGGTGTCATGTTTTATATCACCGCTATCTTGATGGAAACGTAATCGCGGCCACCCAAATGTTAAAAGCTAAAATGTAATTACGACCAACCTAATAATCTAGTCTCTACCTAATTTTGCAACACCTAATCTTTATGTGGGAAACATATTCTGACCGAACTGCAAGAACATCAGCCCAATAGTTTGCAGATGGTGGCCAAGTATGTGTGCAAATCGATTCCCCCTATCAATTCAAACACGGTGAAACCGAATTGAACGAAATTTGGTACAGAGGTAGCACTAGCAAAGGGCACCTCATATTCATGTTTAATATCCCAATAGCACGTTGTATTTCAACAAGCTCCTACAACCAACATTCAATCATACTCCTTGAAAAGGACAAAGAGTTATAACAATACCCATGCATTTAGGAGAAAGTAGGCTATATGTTCTTTACTGAACATCTTGTTTATAAAATGTAATGTAAGTGTATGTAGTGGAGAATGCAGAGAGTATGAACAATAAATTTTAAAAAACCGGTACCATGAACTAGTACCCAAAACCTTAGTGTTGTATTTATTTAATATAGATAAGTCTCATCGTTGGTCTTTGAAAACATTTTCCAGTGATGACAGTGTATTGTTATGAGTTATCATGTGTAACGATGAGAGGTTTATTGTAATACTGGGCAAATACGACTACTGTTTTCAAATATCTTCATATTTCTTGCCTGAAATGACTACTACGTTTGGACATTGAGTTTGATATTGTTGCCCTATACCAGAGATTCCCAAACTGGGCGATATTTGCACGCCAGTGGGCGAAACTGACAGAATGTGAATTCGATGGGCGATTTGAAAGAAAAAATGGACAAATAATTCATTTTTTATATATACAATCTGACCGAGAATTTTTTGTCTATAAAAACAAGGAATAAAATAAAATAGACGGATTGTTTGCCGTTGCTTCTCTGTTAAAGCCCAGGTTTGACAGCCGTATAGCAATACCGGCATTACACAGGTTTCTAGCACTTCTGACTTTAGACTTATCTTCTGGGATTTGTCCATCCATATAAATTTTAAGGACCAGTTGTTTAATTAATTAGATTTAAAATTCATGTAGCTTTAATTTCATTTTTTCCTTTAATTAATTTCATTGATTGTTATTCCTTTTTAGACCTATTATTTGGAAAATTTTAACGTGTATACAGTAATTATACCTAAATAAACATGATGTACCTAGCAACAGAAAAATGTCTGTAAAAATCCTCATCTCTGAACTTATTTGTAGGTATTTGAATGTATGTGTTAGTAATTTCAAGATTTGCGCGTTTTTTGAAATGAGGTGGGCGAAAAATATTATAAATCTTGAAAATGGGCGATGGTCAGAAAAAGTTTGGGAAACCCTGCCCTATACCTTATGACAATATAGGTCGTGTACCTAAAGATATTTAGTTCATCATATTATAGATAATATATTTAACAGGTGGGAGGCAGATATAATATACGTATGAATATAGGCTTTTTAGTTTCTCACGGAACCTCTTGTATTTATTTTTTCTTCGTTGGCTTGGACAACACTCCTGACGTTAATAACGTTCCTTTCCAGGCGTCTTCCCTCCTCCTATCATTTTTCCACTCTTATCTTCGAAAGGGGATGTTCGATGTTCTTTGACGTCGTACCATCTCCCCACTCCCAAGTGTTTACCTTTTTTCACACTTCCATCCCATACCTTTCTGCTGTATAGCTTTGATGGTTCCATCGATCGACGGATAGACTAGGCTCCTCTACAAGTCTGTCTTCTTAAATTTCTCAGGCTTTAAGGGGTATAACAACAGAAGATTGCACAGTGAAGTGCAACTAATTTACTAATTTCCCGGCTTACTATTAGTTTCACGGATGTTGTATCCTGGAAACTAAAAATATTATAAAACAGCCAGTGTGTTATGGATACAGGGTATACTAGCAGAAGTACCCACTCTTCGAACGGTCATCGGTATTACTAACCAGACGTAACCAAATGAGCTACTGTTGCAATGGTTAGAGGCTTGCCTTTCCTTCATAAGTTTATCAGAACTAAGTTAGTTTTCTGGGTATATCGCAGACACTGTTAAATTAAGGGCCATAAAATGTGGTTTTCGGAGACCCTTTATTGATTCCCTAGTTTTGTGTCACACATTGAGAAGCGCAACATATGCCTTGGTCGTCCTTCTAGGATAATTTTTATATTTCGCCTATTTTAGCACGTATTTTGAAAAGTTGTTCCTTATACACACCCTTCTATGAGAAGTACGTTGAAGAGTTTTCTAAATGATTGGTGTATTGACTCATTGTTACAATACCTAATTTTACGATGCTCCATGCACCCGAACATGAATTGTAGGCGTACATAAACATAAAGATAAATCAACCACATAGTGTCAAACAAAATCATCTTTACGATGAGCCCGTTTGCCAACAAAAATATGATTAGTTAAAATGTGCTGTCGAGCTAAATTCACCTAACGTGTACTTCCTGACGTGAAAATATTATTGAAAACCTCATTGACGAAACGGAATATATGTCAAATTAAAACGGACCCTCGCCGTTGTGGAAAGTCCCCATCCCCAGCAAGACCCCTTTAATAAATTATAAAGATTTGTTGTGTACGAAAATTCAGGATTTGTAGCCTCCAATGGCCCAAATTCACAAAAGCTGCAAAAACCACTATTCAATTCAGGAATTTTGTATAATAATGTTGCTGTTTGGAGATATAATAGACCTTCTGTACAACATATCGCACGTGTAAGTCGCGTTTAAACATTATAGGGTGCCCCTTGACCCCCTTAAGTGCATTGATGAATTGTACAGTCTATGTTTGTTTCCATGATAACCTTATAGCCATTTGCAAACTTCCGCAGAAATTTAATAAATTGAGAGGCATTGCTTCCTACAGAAATAGATGAAAAGTTGCTTGTCACTTCTTGAGATACTGTTGTCATGATTAGCGGCTTGCATTACTTCATTAGTTTCTTCTTGTTCTTCTCCTTTCAGATGGTGCAGCTAAGGACCACGAAGTAGAACTTTTCAGCTTGGCGAGGGACTTGATGTTTGCCCAATATTCGCGCATTCTCTGGCTATGTTTCTCCTTTCTCTCTTTTGTCCAGATGATGCCGGTTTTCTTACAGGGTGGTCTGTCCTAAAACCACTTCTGTTTAGGTATCTTTCTGAGATGTGATCGGCTTCTAATATAGCTTTGCATTATCTTCAGTACTTGGATGTTCTTGTTAACTTCTGTTAGCCACGGTGTCACGCTCTTTCTATTCTCCCAGTAGTTGAGAAGGCGGTTGGTTAGTCTCGTTGGGTTCATCCCTGAGACATGTCCGTAGAAAGCCAGATGTCTCTTCCTGGCCACATCTGTGGTTTTCTCAGTATATCAATATAGCTCCTGATTTGGTGTTCTTCTGTACTCTTTATCTATTTATTAGTTTATTAAATGAAATTAGTTTTCTGGGAATATCTCAGAATCGTAGTTTAGATCCTTAAAACATAGTAGCCACCGAGGGGCTGAAAATGACTTTTGTCTCGTCTTTGTACGCCATAATGTAATAATAATCACAATAAAATTAATAATTTAATAATATAGGGATAGGGATATAATAGATCTTCAGTACCACACCCGCACGTGTAAATCGCGTGAAAAAATTCAAGAGTATCCCTTGACCCCTTAAGTGCACTATATACGTATTGATGAATTTTACAGCTTAAGTTAGTTCCGTGATAACCTTATAGACGTTTGTGAACGTTCACAGTAATGTAATAAATTGAATGGCATTGCGTCTTACAGAAATAGATGGACTCCTGAGATTGTGTTGCCATGGTTATCGGCTTGCTCATTAGTGTGTATTAAATGAAATTAGTTTTCTGGGAATATCTCAAAAACTGTTGGTTTTAGGACCTTAAAATGTCGTTTTCGGGGCCCGTAGGGCTCCTGAGTTTTGTTTCTCACATTGAGACGCTGAAAATGAGCTTTTTCTCGTCTTTCTACGCCCATTTCAGCATGCATTTTAAGGGGGTACACCCTCTTTTATTAGAGGTATGGAGAAGAGTTACATCAATGATTACTTTCGTGCCTCTGATGGACATCTGTACCAAATTTTACATCGATCCACTCAGCCGTTCTCGAGTGATGCGCGTGCAAAGTTGAACACTGAGAGACAGACAGACAGAGAGACAAAAATTTTGTTTTTGCACGCAACCGTCTTAAACCAGTCTGAAACGCGTTAATAACTCAAATTTCTGTGGAAATTCAGAAAAAACAGACAAACTTTCATTTTTAGCCTATTTTCAATTTTGAAAAAATAGGCTTATGAGATCACCTTTTGTCCGTGTGTGTGTGCGTGTGTGTGTGTGTGTGTCCCCCTAATAAGATCTAAACGGCTGGAGCGATTTCAATGAAACTCGGAAAGTTCATAGCACTATTCCCGGCGACCTCGACCGTGCCCTTCAAATTTTGTTACGACTCACCAATCCAACATGGCGGCTGTGCGAAATGTTTCACCAGCATTCAATATCTCCGAAACTATTACCGATATTACCCTGACATATTCTATGGTGATAGAGGGAACTACTTTAAGTTCACTTATGTGACTTTTAAAAACCTGGTAACAACAAAACCAACATGGCGGCCAAGCGAATTTGCGACTTTTAAATAGACGTTTCTCGCGATTTGACCAACCAAACGCAATGTAACTTGGTACAGTATATGTTTATATACATTGTAATGCACCGACATCTAACTTCGTTCAATTGTATACATAATCACAAGATGGCGGATGTGCGAAATATTTCACCGGCATTCTATATATCTGAAACTATTAGCGGTAAACCCCTGAAATTTTGTACAGAGATAAAGGGCACTACTGGATGTCCATCTATAAGACTTTCAAAAACCGGTTAACTACAAAACGAACATGGCGGCCAAGCGAATTTGAAAATTTTAAATAGACCTTTCTCGCGATTTAATGTTCCAAGCGCACTGAAACCTGGCACAGGAAATATTTATACACATTGTAATCCACTGGTATCTAATTTAGTTCAATTGTTCACATAACCTCATGATGGCGGCAGTGCGAATTTTAAAATTAAGATTTTATTTATTGTGATGTAGTCATGCGATCGAAGTGAAAGTTTGAATAATGAACCTACGCAATAATTTTCCTTTAATGGTACATGACTCTATGGCCTATACATTTAACAATCCAACATGGCGACCATCCGAAATATTTAGACGATACTGAATATCTACGAATCTATTTTAGCAATCAAACTGCAATTTTTAATGTTCATAGGGGCTATGAACTTAAGTTCACCTGTAGGACTTTAAATAACCTGGTGATCACAAATCCAACATGGCGGTGACGCGAATTATAAATATTCACATGGACGTTTCTCGCAATTTAACCATCCGCGTGCAGTGAAACTTGGTACAGTAAATCCTTATACGAATGTTAATCTACTGGCATCTAATTTATTTCAATTGTTTCCATAACCTCAAGATGGCAGCTGTGAAAAATTTTAAACTCTCCTTGTTTTTTTTTCTTGTGTCCTAACTATGCGATTGAAGTTTGAATACTACACGTTCTCAATAATCTGCATGTAACAGTACATAACTCTAGGACCTACATATATAAAATCCAACATGGTGACCATCCGAAATATTTAGTCGGTTTTCAATATCTACGAATCTATTACAGCAATCAAACTGAAATTGTGTATGTTGATAGTGGCAATTAACATAAGTAGGATATATGAAAATAGGCTGTATAGTTCTTCACGGAACTACTTGTTATATATTTAGTGATTCTAGAATTCCGTAAGAAATATTTATATTTTACATTGAGAAGCACATTCATGGTTTACGAATTCAACCAAGGTGTTTCGTACTCTTTCGGGAATCTGGACGCTGCGTATTTCCTGAGTTGCGTAGTGTTAACATAGTTCGTAAATGAGTGAAGATCGAATGCATTAAGGAAATATATACGGCGCATGGGAATATGTAAAACTAATTGTGTGTGATGTGGACAAAGTTCATTGTTTTTAAACACATTATAGAGGTAATCAGAGTACCGTATGTTGTATAACTTATAACAGTTTCTGTGATAGAATCGTAATTGACAGGTGCCTACTTCTACGAAGTTTCAACCGCTGCATTTGAATATAATAAATTGTAACGTGTACAAGGATTGAGGAACTTGGAAAGAGATAGAGCTATAAAAGCCAGATAGGAAAGTGAAACAGATGAGAATCCAACCCCAAAGTAAACGGAAAAAGAGGAAAGAACTCACTCAGGAATCCCTCGGAGTCCCCAATTTCCGTACTCACCAGTTATAAGCCCTTGAGTATAGCACTATCCATGGAGCAACACACTAGGAGGATATACACGCACCCTGTGTCATATAAGGCCTTTTGCAGAAAGCTGCAGATAGAAAGACGTCTGACCCCTCAAAGTTCGATGAATCAGGAAAAGCAAAAAATAACCTGGGCCAATTTAGGTGGAAAATTGTCGGAATTGAAGGAGAACAAGTGTTGACGTAGGGAGGCCGATAGAAGAGATGAAAAAGAGGATCACAGCACAAGCAAGTGGAAGCAATTACGGACTTAGCAGGGTTCCCGTGGTGGCCAGTCCTACTAGTAGTGAACTTCTGGGGGCACTGCAAATGAGAATTGGACGGGAGGTGAGAAGTGTATTTAATGAATGTGTTCATAAGGCTATTTGAGTATATTAAAACATATTTAAATTGATGTCATGCATGTTAAATCACTCACCACCATCCCGATGGGGAGCTGCAGCAAGTAGGCAGGTCAAAGGTTCGAATTCCGGCGCTGACAGCACTTATCCTGAGTGCGAATTTTTATTTTATTTTTTAATTTTATTTTTATTTTTACACATTCCTTCCAGACAATTGCCGGGACAGTAACTTATCTCAAGTTCTGGGACCCCTATCTTATTCCCTAACTTAATAATTACAGTTACACACAATACTTCAGACACCACAAAAACACAGGTTATCAAACAAATCGAACATACACACAAGTGCATAGGATTGTTGACCGATTTTTACAAGCCCCAGGAACGAATAAAAAAAAATGTTAGAAAAAAAATATAAGTTTTATAAATTATCCGTCAACGATGGGCACAATAGCAAGTCATTTATATAGATTTAGCGCCAGCATGTGTTGAATACAATGCCTAATTATTGACTGGGCTCATACTTCCACGTCACATTGTTGGGTTTTATATCCATATTTGCTAACTTTTCTAGACAGCCTAGCGCGAAATGACATAAATGCCTGATGTAACCAGGGATTCCATGACAAATGATGCATTGTTAAATTGGTAAATTACCTAGTGTGTCGATAAATCATTCTCGGTGAACGTACCTGCGACACGATTAGTACCGACACGCATGGACCTGTCATCACAATTTGATGCCCGTCAAACATCACAGGCTTTCGCTTCATGTTAGTTTCATTTACCAACTGGCCTTTCATGCGAAGCTGACAGCTCCTGTTTCATTTATAATATGCTTGTGCTGCCTTTCTCAATACGAAGAATGTTGTTCATACCAGTGAGCAGGAGAAATTGAAGCTTTATTCAGGAAATTAAATGAGACTGCTGCAAAAATAGGTCTAAAGATTAATGAAGAGAAGACAGAATACATGATCATACAGAGAGAAAACATGACTACAGACCAACGCAACAACCTTCATATAGGCAATTTTACCTTTAAGAACACGCCAAACTTCAAATACCTTGGGGTAAATATAAATGACTGCAATAGAAGACAAGTTGAACACCAAATTAGATTGCGGAATGCAAACAAAGTTTACTTTTCCCTGCATAAATTACTTTCCTCCAAACTTTTGACCAGGAAAACAAAACTAAAACTATACAACACGATCATCAGGCCGGTACTGCTATACGGAGCCGAAACATGGAGTGTGACCAAAAGGGAGGAACGCCAACTTACAGTCTTCGAAAACAAGATATATAGAAAAATTTTCGGCCCCATCTTTGACCAGGAAACACAAAGATGGGTTCTCAGATCAAATCATGAGCTGTACAAGTTGGCCAATCAACCCAGAGTAGTGGACGTCATGAAAGCGAAACGTCTGCAATGGGCAGGGCATGTTATCAGAATGGACGCTGCCAGAATAGTTCGCCAGGTGTATGAGAAGAAGATCGAAGGCTCGAGACCCCCTGGAAGACCTAGGAGTAGATGGCAAGATGAGGTGACCTCTGACTGAAGACAAATGGGTATTACTGTATGGGAGAATACTGCGCTGGATAGGAGGAAATGGAGGCAGATAGTGAGAGCGGCACGGGATCGTCACGTCCCAGAGAAGCCAACGGAGTGAGTGAGTGAGTGAGTGAGTGAGCACTATACGAAACATTACGTCCAGTTGCAAAACTCGTTTAATCCACTTGTGAATAAGGATCATGTCGTAAAATCATTTATTTATTTATTTATTTAATTATTTTATTTTAATTTTATTTTGTTTTTATTTGTTTTGTTTAGTTTTTATTTTGTTTTGTTTTTCGTATTATTTTGTTTTAAATTGTTTTTTGTTTGTTTTTTTTGTTTTGATTTTTTGTTGTTTTGTTTATTTTGTTTTATTTTATTTTGTTATGTTTTGTTTTATTTTGATTTTGTTTTCTTTATTTTGTTTTATTTTGTTTTGTTTTATTTTGATTTTCCAGAAAACAAACACAAAACCAAAATCAAAAAACACGAAGCAAAAAGAAAAATTCAAACACAAAAGCAAAAGCAGAAAACAAAAAAAAAATGAAACACGAAGCAAAAAGCAAAATTCAAAAACAGCAAAAGCAGAAAACAAACACAAAACCAAAACAAAAAAGAGGACGCAAAAGCAAAATTCAAAACAAAAGAAAAGGCAGAAAACCAAAAACAAGAAACATTAAGCAAAAAGCAAAATTCAAAAAAGCAAATGCAGAAAACAAACACAAAACCAAGAAAGAAAAGCAAAATGTAAAATTCAAAAGCAAAAGCACAAAGTAAACACAAAACCAAAAACCCAAAGCAAAAGTAGAAAACAACAAACACAAAAGATACGTGAGGCGAAGTCCAGAGAAATGCTTGTCATCAAAATGATTCTTATTCACAAGTGAATTAACCGAGTTTTGTAACTTGACGACTCATTTGGTGATTGGTGGTTATTGAATTTTATAGTTCCAAAACCAGTCTTTGGCATGTTTCCAATGTTTAGTGTGGATAGGTAGACTATACATTTCTGGCTTAACCTATCATTTACATGAAATCTATTTCATGGATATTAGTAGACTAAAATCATAATAATAATAATAATAATAATTGTTTAACGTCCCTTTTAATTCTGCGACGTTTAGAGACGCCGAGGTGACAGAACTTTGCCCTGAAGGGGATCATTAACGTGCCAGTAGATCTAATAGCATGACTCCCTCGCATTTAAGCACCCTCAAATGCCAACTGACTGCGCCAGGATTCGATCCTGCAACCTTGGGCACAGCACGCGAGAACGTTATCATTGTCCCATGCAGCCAGTCATTAGACTATAATTAGGTTCACTACAACAAATTGTATCACATTCGCAACTAGTTTCTTTTGGCGTTGTTTTTGTTATTGTTGTTGTTGTTGTTGTTGTTGATGATGATGATGATGATGATGATGATGATGATGATGATGATGATAAATTGAGGGGCTTTGTGACATCGTGGTCATATAGCTCCGTGTAATGGGGTGTAGGTGGTGGGATTGGATGATGACTTGTGTTATTGTGACGGCTGTATTAGATTGTGTATTTGTAATTCAGATGAGGATTGGGAAGGAGGCAACCGTGGCCCTAACTTAGGAACCATCCCGGCATTCAACTGGAATAGAAGTGGGGAAACCACGGAAAAACACTTCCAAGATGGCTGAGGCGGAAATCGAACCCAGCGCTTCTCAAGTTTGGATAATATGTGGCTAGTTAGCATGCTCAGGTGCTGTCAGCAACTTATTCCATTTAAACAGCATGTCTCTGCACTTACCATGGCCTGTTCTTATTCTATTCAGGACAGTCCATGTTTTACGTGGTAGCTGGAATCCACTTGGAAGTTTTGCACCCGAGAACATACTATGTATCTCCGTTGCTGCTTCCTACTGTCTTTTCCACTCAGTAGTTGGGTCGTAGCCTCTAGCAACCATGTCAGAGGCATTACTTAGAACTGGATGGCGTGAACGTAATCTGTTTTGATTAAGAGTGGGTAGATCTTCATGATACCCGGTCAAGTCACTTGACTGTGACTGAATGTTACTCACAAACTCCTCGCCTGATTGGCTAAAACATTATTACACATTTATGTTGTTGTTGATTCTTTATGGGCCTTCTGACATCGTGCTCATGTATCCCCGTGAATTTGGGTACGTGTGTAACCTGTGTTACTGCAAAGGCTGTATTAGTGTGTGTATTCGTAATTCAGAAGAGGATTGGGAAGGAACTGGCCGTGCCCTCAATTGAATAACTATCCTGGCATTCGCCTGGAGTAGAAACCAAGGAAAACTACTTCCTGGATGGCTGAGGCTGGAATTGAACCAGCCTCTTCTCAGTTTTACCTCACGAGGCTCAGTGTACCCTGTTCCAGCCCTCAAATGAGAATTAATTTATTGGCAGAGCCGGGAATCGAACCTAGGCTTCCTCAGTGACAGCTAAGAGTACTAGGCACTACACAACGCGGCGGTCTAGCACATGTTTATGCAGCGTTATATAATTATATAGTTTAATTGGGGGAGGGGCCGGGTGGCAGAATTGATTACCCTGTTTGACATATAAATTTTACAGTTTCGGCAATATAAGATGACAAATACTATATGAATATTTCCTATATTAAATGAAAACCAAGTGATTAATACTCGCAAGTGTATTGAAAGAGTTTTAGAACTGAACTACTCTATTGGAAGTAGAATTTCAGAGATAGGAACTTTGTGAACAAATATCTCCATGATTCAAACCATTTCCTAAACACAGTCGCAGCCTGTCTGCCAACCCCGATTGAGGGCACGTGTGCAGAGATGTGACTGACGGATACATCATGCAGACATATGCATACTGAGCTGACAATAAATTTATCTGACAGATAAACGTTCATATCATCACATCACTACATTTTCTGTGAGGCGATAACATGTCTGTCACACATGTAGCACCGAAATTCAGAGTTCTATTTGTTAATCCATCCTTCAAATGCCACAGCAGTTTGAGTACCAGTCAGTCAAAGGAATAACTGAACATCATTAATTGTTTGTAATATTTTGTGTTATGATGAGTAGTAAACCAGGATTAGTTCCAATATGAACGCAATAAGCAGGATTTAATACTTCCCAAAAAATCTAGTACCACCAGAGCCATCCAAACAATCTTCGCTGGAGGTAAACGAATGAAACAGCTGTCTTAGCCATCACAGGCGTAACAATTCGGTATGTCAACAGTTTATAGACAGATTCCTTAAATATAGAAAATGTAAATCATCATACAGTATAAGATTATTCATAAGAACTTTGTGAACTAATATCTCTATGATTCAAACCATTTCCAAAACACTGTCGCAGCTAATCTATACTAATATAATAAGGCTGAAGAATTTCTTTGTTCGTTTGTTTGTTTGTTTGTTTGTTTGTTTGTTTAAAAGCGCTAATCTCTGGAACTATCAGTCGGATTCGAAAAATTATTTTTGTATATGATAGCATGATTCAAGAGGAATAGTTTAGGCTATGTAGCATTAGGCTACACTTCTCAGGTAACCTTAAAGATTGAATTTTGCTCAGTAAGTCGGAAGAACAAGTGCTCCAGAACAGCTTCAATAATACCTAAGTCTATTGTTGCCTGGCAATGCGGGCTGAATCACGTCGCCCCTACCAGTGTTCTGGTGCAGAATTGCGAGCTGCTTATAAATTGCAGTCACGGGGAGTAATTAGTGCTAAAAGATTTCTTAGGCCCCTTAAAACATGACAGACCGCCCAAAATCAAGGATATTTGAGGAAATTTAAAAGCAAAAGATTTCTGACTTCAATTGACAGTTATCATCATGACAATAGTATGCCTCTGTATAAGGGCGATGGTGTTGGTACAGTATACTGAGGTTATCAGCTGCAATAAGCGTTGGTGCTTTCCGATCCTTATCCTTGAGCGCTCCAGTTCTGTAGTAGTATTCATTATCATCCATAAAACAAATAAACCCACCGGGCGAAGTGGGCACTACGGCTAGTCGTATATAAAACGGTAAGGAATATCTTTCACAGAACGCAAGGTCTTAAACCAGAGGGAGTTAGAGAGCCAAATTCTTTCAAGTCATCTTAGTGGATCAGGAAAAATCTTGCATTTCTTGCAAAGTCGAATAAAATATATTTATTTGTTTATAAAGTGCGTTGAAACAAATCAACAAGACGATAGGCCCTGCCAGGAACTGTGTCGGGTTCAGCCTGCATAGCAGTAAAGCTGCGAGGATGGTCGATACACAAGGGATGGTCACAAGTAACCGATAGTAACAAATGAGCAATCAAAAGAAAGAGAATTACCCACCCACAACAGTGACGAATTGCACTCTGATTTCATAAAAACTGTTTTGAAAGTTCGTTTACACAAATAAACAAGATGATGCCAGAACTGTGTCGCGTTGGCTGCCTAAAATGAATTTAACAACAAGTAGTTCTCATGAAACTAATCAAAAAATTATCAGAATAGATCCTTCTGTATTAAGAATTAATACTTTTTCGGATGAAACTATATTTTAAAATGTTTGCATCTATTCGTATTAATTTTATTTTGTTCTTTATAATTTACTGTGTTTTTTAGCCTATTTTCATTTATGAAAAAAATTAGGCTTATGAGATCACCTTTTGTCCGTGTCTGTCTGTGTGTGCGTGTGCCCCCCCCCCCTAATACCTTCTAAACGGCTGGAGTGATTTCAATGAAACTCGGTAAGTTCATAGCACTAATCCGGACGATCCTGACCGTGCCCTTCAAATTTTGTTACGTCTCACCAATTCAATATGGCGGCTGTGCGAAATATTTCACCAGCATTCAATATCTCCGAAACTATTACCGCTATCACCCTGGAATATTTACGGTGATAAAGAGAACTACTAGACGTTCACCTATGCGACTTTTGAAAACCTGGTAACTACAAAGCCAACATGAAGGCCAAGCGAATTTGAGACTTTTTAATAGACGTTTCTCGCGGTTTAGCCAAGCAAACGCAATATAACTTGGTACAGTATATGCTCATACACATTGTAATGCACCGACATCTAACTTCGTTCAATTGTTTACATAACCTCAAGATGGCGGCTGTGCGAAATATTTCACCGGCATTCTATATCTCTGAAACTATTAGCAGTATCACCATGACATTTTGTACGGAGATAAAGGGCACTACTGGAAATTCATCTATAAGACTTGCAAAAATCAGTTGACTACAAAACGAATATGGCGGCCAAGCGAAATCAAAAAAATTAAATAGACCTTTCTCGTGATTTAATGACCCAAACGCAATGAAACTTGGTACAGGAAATGTTTATACACATTGTAATGCACTGGTATATAATTTAGTTCAATTGTTTACATAACCTCAAGATGGCGGCTGTGCGAACTTTAAAATTATGTTTTTATTTCTTGTTTCGTAATCATGCGATCGAAGTGAAAGTTTGAATAATGAACCTACGCAATAATTTTCCTTTAAAGGTACATGACTCTATGGCTCATACATATAACAATCCAACATGGCGACCATACGAAATATTTAGATGGATCTCAATATCTACGAATCTATTAGAGCAATCAAACTGAATGTTTTATTGTTCAATGTTTTAATGATTAATGTTCACATATATAGGACTTTCAATAACCTGGTGATCACAAATCTAACATGGCGGCGACGCAAAATATAAATATTCACATGGCCGTTTCTCGCAATTTAACCATCCGAGTGCATTGACACTTGGTACAGTAAATCCTTATACAAATGTTAATCCCCTGGCATCTAATTTTTTTCAGTTCATTCCATAACCACAAGATGGCAGCTGTGCGAAATTTTAAAATCTCGTTTTTACTTCTCGTGTCCTAATCATGCGATTGTAGTTTGAATACTACACGTACACAATAATCTTCATGTAACAGTGCATAACTCTAAGATCTACATTCATAAAAATCCATCATGGCGACCATCCGCAATATTTAGTCGGTTCTCAATATCTAACAATCTATTACAGCAATTAAACTGAAAATTTGTATGTTGATAGAGGCAATTAGCATAAGTAGGATATATGAAAATAGGCTGTATAGTTCTTCACGGAACTACTTGTTATTATAATTTTAACTTTTAATTTAATAATAAAAGTTTCAAAAGTTTTAAAATAATTATTATTTTGATTGGTTAATATTTATATTTAAATTTTAAAAATTAAAATTCATATTATAGTTATTCATTTGCATTTTACAATTTTTATTTGAACTGAAAGTAATTTTATTTTTAGTAGCGGTAATTTGCGCACCTAGGTACTTGTTTGTCGATGTCGCATTACAGTAAAGCCAAGCGGTTGAAAGACTTCTCGCACAAGCCTTCTAGTGAAAATGAAAATCCACAGCCTGCTTCCAGTCTCCGATCGGGTCAGGAATGGAATGAATGAAGCCCCTATCTAGCGGCGAGGATATGGACTGTGCCGGCTGCCGAGGCCTGACGCACTCCTCTGGGGCAATGATTAAATGAATGACAGATGAAATGAAATGATTGTGGAGAATGTTGCTGGAATGAAATGTTGACAGGGAAAACCGGAGTACCCGGAGAAAAACCTGTCTGCCTCCGTTTTGTCCAGCACAGATCTCACATGGAGTGACCGGGATTTGAACCACGGACCCAGCGGTGAGAGGCCGGCGTGCTGCCGTCTAAGCCACGGAGGCTTACACAAGCCCTCTAGTATACATATCAAATTGTATTTCAATCTGGCATAAAACTTGCTACGAATTAATCACACACCAAAAATGGTATATAATATAAAGGCAACATCAGAAGACTTGGCTAATAGTCCAGTGAAGCTAATGAAAATCTTAAAATATATTTTGCTCCTCTCTTTGAATTGAATGTTTTGGTTTAGTACATGCTTTGGAGGACCGGTTCGATTCGCGGTTCTTCCAGGAATGTTATTTCTGGTCATCGATCGGATTGGAGTTGGCAGAAAACATAAGAAAATCACTCTATAATGTTGTTGGTAAAATAATCGGCTGAAATTACCATTAAGCCTCCACAGTATTTAAAAGCGATTAAAAAGACACGGAACAGGGAGTCAGCACTTGAGAGTGGAAAGGATGGCGGTTGCCTGCTCGCTTCGACAACGCGAACGGCTGTCGGTGAATGGCTCGACTCGTCGCCCTCTCCTCCACCCTCCTCCACTCACCCAATGTTGTGCTCGCTCAAGTCTAAAGGGTCAGAAATTCGTGCGGAAACCAGCTTACACTTGAAACATTGTGATCTGGTCTGTAAGGTACAGTCACTCGAACAAAGTTGTTGTTAATTAATTTTAGGGGGTTGAGACATCTTGGTCATCCGCCACATGTAGTTGGTTGTGTGTTGAACTTATCTGATAAACTGTATTTATGTGATGACTGTAGTAGTGTGTGTAACAAAGAATGGACATTCTCTTAGTAATTATTTTGGACAAGTTCCAAAGATGGGCTTACAAGAGAATCTTTTCAGAGCGAAGGGAGAATCAGTAGACTATATAATAATATAACAATCAATACTTGAATTATAATGACTTCTATGGAGCAGTTGGAGCTTTATATTAATACGAAATTATTTCCCACGTTTCATTTTAATCGAGTTAATATTTTTGACAGTATTTCGTTTAACGGAATTAACGAGTTCACTAACCATAAATCTTTAGGTTACTTATAACCAGGCTTCGGATATTTATGCACTTAAAAGTGCCAAAATATGCATGCAAATCTGCACTAAAAAGTGTCTAAATAAGCACTAAAATATGCATTAAAAATAAACATATATCTGATATCAATTAGTGGTTTATATTACAAGAAATGAATGTTACATATTAAATATCGCCAAAATAAAGAAAATTACTTACAGTACTACAGTAGATTGCTCCAGTTTGTCAATAAAATTTACAAGTCTTGATTACACTTAATCACTGCATGATGTAATAGGTTTTCAAACACAAACTTGCGCCTATTTTCACTTAAAATGACTTTGTATTCAGAAAACACTCTCTCCACATCACATGCCACAATTGGAGCATACTCCAACTTGGCGTAATCAGAGACCTCTAGTATCGATGCACTGTCAATTTTGTCCTTGCCTTGGATAACACCACAAATGCTTTTAAGTTTGAGGAGACCGGAATTTTTCAGCACTACATTCTGCAATTTTTTCGAGAAAACTTGATTAGTTAGGTTCTTTAGGGATCGATCGACTTCTTCAACAATTCCAATGCTAACGTGAAGAGGCAGTCCTTTTTCTTGCAATTCCTTGATGGCTGAAGGTATGCAACGCAAATTGGAACGAATGAATATAAGTTGCTCACGAACACCATCTTTGCTCAAGACTTCTTGAGCTTCTTTAATAGAAGCAGCTTCTTCAGAATCGAGGTCTTCAACTACCTTTTTTACTACCTCGAAATAATTGGCATAATAAATAGCAGCTTCGAGCCACGTTCCCCATCTTGTATGAACTGGTGAAGGCGGGAGCGGCACATCATGAACTGCATCAACAAATTTTTCTTTGCGACTTGGAGCCTTCAGGAACACTCTTTTCACTGTGGAGATCAACGTGTTTACTTCAGGAAAGGAAGCCCTGACTGCTTCAGCGACTCGATGAAGTCCATGTGCTACACATGTGACGTGTATCATCTTGGGATATAATATCCCAAGACCTCCCATGGCTTTACACATGTAAGGTGCGGCATCCGTGCAGGCCACGATAACATGATCGTAAAGAATGCCTGATGGCCACAAACAAGAAAGTGCATCATTGAAAAATGCAGCAACTGTTGAGTGATTCACCTTAGGCAACACAGCCATAGTTAGTAGATATGATTTGTCTCTCTCTTCTTCTTCTCCTAAAATTCCAAACACGAAGTTAGCTACATATCTTTGATCTACGTCCGTTGTTTCGTCTAGTGAGACCCAAATATATTTTCCATGAGCTTTCTCCCTTAGTTTAGCTAACGTTACATTGTAAAGCTCAGGAACGTAATTCTTCCTAATTGTTGATTCACCTGGGACTGGTTGTTTCGTATACTCCTGCAGAAACTGAACTAAGTTCTTATTGTTTAGTTTAGCCAACGGTATATTTGCCGAGAGAAATGCTTTACACAGATCTTCATTGAATTTACTACGTGTTGGTCCAGGTTTAACTAAAGCAGTGGTTAGAAGAACCTGGTGTTTTTGTTTCAGGTTAACGTCTTTCAATTTATTGTGTTTTGTTGTTTGATGATGTTGTTGAATTTGATACTTTTTAGATGCGTTTACGACTGTGCTACAGTATTTGCAAAACAATACACTTCCGTCAGTTGAAAAGTCTTGAATCTCTCGTACATACCCTTTCATTACCTCATTAACAGTTCTCTTCTCCTTAGGCATCTTAAACACAGTAGCTATTTAACGTGCTATGAGCCACAGCCTGTTTAAACTCAACGAAAGTAACACTGACAAGGTAACTATATAAGGAATGAGGAAAAGATAACCTGCTTTACGGGAAATATCAAGAATCAGTCCCCACCTAATTGCATTGCAGGTAGACAAAGCTATGGCCGGATGGAGGGCTCGTGTTGCTAAATTTAAACACGATGCAAACCCAGCACTGCTCAACATTCCTGTTACCTGAAATACATGTCAAATATTCCAAAAGTGTCCTGCAGAAGCTGATGTCTACACTCAAGATTAAGAATGTTCTTGAAATATGCACTAACAGGAGGAATCCCTTAAATATGCACTGTTAAGTTAAAACTGTCCCAAATATGCAATTGCATATGCAATATGCAAAATGCATAATTATCCGAAGCCTGCATATAACTATTTGATCAACCATATCTACAGCATTTGCCAATTTTGAAATATGAATGTTTGAATAGCTTGGAAATATGAATAATTCGAATTGTCGAATACATCGAATATTCGTTGTCGAAATCATTCGAACAATTCGAATAACTCGATGTTCAAATATGTACAGCCCTAATACATATACAGGTTGGGTGTAGTTTAACAGCTGGCAACCTATTATTCCCTAGGTCAGGACGCACCGAAAGACGTGACATATGTATAGTGAAAGGTGCATGGTTTAGCGGGAATGAAAATGGTTTAGTGACATGTTTTAACCCTTGAGAACTGGCGTGAATCAACAATTATAACACGTGGACTAGCGGCGGGTCATTTTGACCCATAGTGTGTCACTACCTTTTCGTCGTTGTTGTACGGATTTTAATGAATTAATTTTACACCTGGTGTCTTCCTAAGAACTATTCTCAATCTCTACTTAGTATAAAACAAAGTCCCCGAATCATGGAAGTTACAGGTAAACTCGAGAACCACTGGATGGATTTTGATGCGGTTTCCACCATTCTGTAAAGGATATCTCGAGAATGATTTCTGTAGAAAATAATTTATTTATGATCAAAGTAAGCCGAGCAGTAACGATTTCAGTGGAAAAGTAAAACAAACTTGGCGTCCGAGCTCTTTGTAAGCTTACGTTGGGCAAACCGTAAACAATATCTAAATACTATGAATGTAAGAATTGTTCAGCATCAAAAGTTCTACAAAAAAGTCCGCGAGAGCATATGTCTATCTTCAATACATCGCCCACTATAAGTGTCTTTACGTTTTAATTTCTTCCAACCATGTCCATTCAACTACTGAGGAGAAAGTTGACGAGCCAGCTAAGGGGGAGTTTATCATCCCTGTTACAGCCTAGTTAGCGGGCAAACCTATTGCCTCAGATACAGCCAGCAGCAAACCGTTGAGTCGTGTTGAGTTAAGACTTCCGAGAAGGGTGTTTATGTTTCGAGTTTCCCTGGAAGTGCATCTCGGGTTTTCTTCATTTTGCCTGTGAAACACAGTCAAGTTAAGATTGGATGGAAGGGGGATTTGTGTTTCATTCACCTCGCCATTCCCGGGAAGTGCAACTCTCATTTTGCCTGTGAACTTTTCGTACCGCAAAATTCACAGTCAATTTAAGATTGGACGGAAGGGGGATTATATTATATTAAATAATACTAATTGGCGTATAATCTCTACTTAGTATAAAACTAAGTCCCCGATTCTTGGATGTCACGGGTAATCTCGAGAACCACTGAATGGATTTTGATGCGGTTTTCACCATTCTGTAAAGGATATCTCTAGGAAGGTTTATGCAGAAAATAATTTATTTATGACCAAAGGAAGTCAAGCACTAACGATTTCAGTGAAAAGGTCTGGCGTACGTGCGCTTTTTAAGCTTACGCTGGGCAAACCGTTAAACATATCTAGTGTAAGAATTGTTCAGCATGAAAAGTTCTACAAAAAAAAGCCTGGGAGAGCATATCTCTATCTTCAATACATCGACTACTATAAGTGCTTTTACATTTTCATTTCTTCCAACAATCTCCATTCAGTTACTGAGGCGACAGTTTACGAGCTAGCTAGGGGCGAGCCTATCACCACAGTTAGCTTAGCTAGCGGACGATCTTATTGCCTCCAGATACAGCCAGCAGCAAACTGTCCAGTCGTGTTAAGTTAATAATTTTAGAGAAGAGTGGTTTTGTTTGGAGTTTCCCTGGAAGTGCAACTCGGCCTTTCATCTTTTCGCCTGTGAATTTTTCGTTCCGCAAAATTCACAGTCAAGTTAAGATCGGACTGAAGGGGGATTTGTGTTTTATGCACCTCGCCATTCTTAAATTAAGTCTGATAAGAATTTGTTGCACATGCATCTCCATGATAATATAATTAATAGTCCAGTCAGTGATTCTAACCCACCATGCCGAGATATATAACGGATATTGGTCGTTGTTCATTGACATAAAAAAGCGCTTATCACGTAATGCATTCATAACTGTTCCCGGGCGAAGCCGGGTCGGGCTGCTAGTATATAATAAAATTAGGATTATTTATATTTTTCAAATTTAACATGCAGAAAAATTACAATATTTTTCGTAACAGTATAATTGGCCTTGATAATGGCGGTAAAGACAGAGGAGTGCGACAGGCTTCGGCAGCCGGCACAGTTCATATCCTCGCCGCTAGATGGGGGCTTCATTCATTCCATTCCTGACCCGGTCGGAGACTGGAAGCAGGCTGTGGATTTTCATTTTCAATGGCGGTAAAGCAGTCATCTCGATTTTTTTGAACAAAGAAGCTGATGACCAAGGTGTATCTTGACCCTAAATATGGATCAACAAGAACGTGAGCTATGTGATTGTTCTGCACCAAAAAAGTTGTATTTTCTCTCTTAAAGTTTACAGATTGTCCCGAGTAACGTAAGCCGAAAATTGTTACTTGAGGAATGACGCCATGGGTAAATCTCATCCGACCCTAAATCTAATATATAAAAGTGAAAGTCTGTATGTATGTATGTATGTATGTATGTATGTATGTATATATGTTGGTTCCGTATACAAATCTACACCGTTCCACCAATCTCAACCATATTTTGCATACACATAGTTTAGGACCCAAAAGGAACCGCTGGCTACATGAATTTTCGATAGTCTTTCTCATTCTTCTGATTTCGGCCCTTTTTCACTCAAAAACAGGCTAATCAAATCATAAAATATACTCATGAAGGAATGGCAAGGCAGATAGTTTCCATGGCAACATAGCTCAAGTCGAGACACGGCCGACTTGATGCCAATTGCGCTCAGCACTACTGGTATAGAAAATGAGGATCTTTACTTGAAATCCCGTTAGTTACTCAATTGCTCACACAGCACTGTCAACCGAGTTTAGCATAACAAAGACTTGACACTATCTTCTTTCTACTATATATTTGTCAAATACCACTCACTCACTCACTCACTCATTCATTTATTCATCACGAAATCTCAGAAACCACCGAACGGATTGGAATGAAATCTGTATGCAGCTTCCTCACGGGCCGCAAATGCCCCCTAAGAGAGAAATTTTGGCTATTCAGGTTCTAAAGGGGTGTTAAGGGGGTAGACCTGCATTTAATTGAATAGCAATATCTCCCGATTGGTTTCATGGGGGGATGTGATACTCGGCATATAAACTCATCATTAAAAATAAGAAGACATGTGTCTGAGGGCTTTTCGATGTGGTGTATATTATGAGGTGAAAGGGGTGAAAAGTGGGGATTAAAAGATTCTTAACGGAGCGTGTGTCTCTTAAACGACAGGCGAGGAGTTTGAAACACAGCGAAAAAAAATCAACATAAAAAAGAAGTAAATATGTGTTTGACAGTTTTTTCATAAATACAATTTAAGGGGCCCATGGGGAGAGATGAAATTCTGGGGGGGGGGGAAACAGGAAAGAAAGTGACCTAACTGATTGACTGACTGGCTCACTCATCAAACTCAGGGGGAAAAAACTGCATTAAATTAAGTAAATAGCTGTTCGACAGATATTTTTTTCATAAATCAAATTTAAGGAGTTCATGGGGAGGGGTTAAATTCTGAAAAAAGAAAATTGAAAGAAAATGTCCAGACTCACTCACTTAATCACTCACTCATCATCGCCTAGCCAAAATTATTGAAGTTAGAAATTTGACAGTTTGGGGATATGTTCATTGTATGTCAAAACCGTCTACTAAGGGAGGATTTTCGGATATTCAGGTTCTAAAGGGGTCTTAAGGGGGTTAAACCTGCATTTCATTGAATAACAATATCTCCCGATTGGTTTCATTGGGGGATGTGATACACGGCATATAAACTTATCATTAAAAAGTAAGGAGACACGTGTCTGAGGGTTTTTCGATGTGTTTATGAGGTTAAAGGGGTGAAAAGTGGGGATTGAAAGATTCCTAACGGAGCGTGTATCTCTTAAACGACATAGGCGAGGAGTTTGAAATTCAGCGGAAAAAAAATCAGCATAAAATAAGTAAATATGTGTTTGACCGCTTTTCCATAAATCCAATTTAAGGGGCCCATGGGGAGGGGTGAAATTCGGGGGGGGGGGACAGGAAAGGACGTGTCCTAACTGATTGACTGACTGACTCACTCATCAAACTCAGGGGGAAAAACTGCTTTAAAGTAAGTAAATAGCTTTTCGACAGTTTGTTTTTCAATCAAATTGAAGGGGTTCATCGGGAGGGGTGAAATTCTGAAGAAAAAAAAATTGAAAGGAAATGTCCTGACTCATTCACTCCCTCATCATCGCCCAGCCAAAAATAGTGAAGTTGGAAACAAGACATTTCGGGGATATGTTCGTTGTATGTCAAAACCGTACACTAAGGGAGGTTTTTTGGATATTCGGGTTCTAAAGGGGTCTTAAGGGGGTTAAACCTGCATTTCATTGAATATCAATATCTCACGAGTGGTTTCATTTGTGGATGTGATACTCGGCATATAAACTAATCATTAAAAACAAGATGTTCAGCAAAGAACATATAGCCTACTTTCTCCTAAATGTATGGGTATCTTTATGACTCTTTGTCCTCATCCCTAACACAATCACCCCTACCACAATGTATTGTTTGTTTTCTTTGATATTGATAATAAGCCAGTAAGTGTCAAAATCAATATTATATACTTTATGATGATTGAATAACAAAACTACTAACTTATTGTAATGCATTCACGTCCGTTAATCTCTATATTAAGCCAGCCTGCAAAATTAAGAATCTTCCGCCCCAATCACAGTAGGTGGTGCTGCGACCTATCAGTGAATTAATCTTTATCTTGTACGCCTATGCACTGCCATCGTAATGTACTACGATGGCAGTGGCCTAAGGGTGTTGAATGAGTAGGCAGTTTAAAGTAGCCAAGAGGGAGACGATCCAGCTGACAGTGTTTAAAGGTATTCGGAGCGCGATCGTGGCTAATAGTTGAACTACCAGTATTACAAAATTGCCATACTTCAGGAGGCCAGCTCAGGCATTTACACAGCGTTATGTTTGGAACAATATTACCCACATAACCCACAAGAGGACAGCACCGTACAGAGGCATTAAGAAGGCTGTGGTTAATGACAACGTGTATCTAGTTCTTCTATTCTTCTTTTCCTAATGGCTTCTGTTTATGTGCGATGCTGGGACTGTGATTTTATTAATATACGAGTGTATACTTTATCCTCTCCTTTGAGCTAAATGACATTTTATTCTGTATCTGTGAAAAAATCTCGTGCACATCATTTGTAAAAGAATTCAAGAAAAAAAAAACCTAACTGTAGCAGTACTCGATCCCCAGTCAACTGCGTGTCAGACTAACATGCTAGCCCAGAGCTAACCGTATCCATGACGTCAGGTGTTCTTAACTGACATATTAGATACAAACTGTTGGCAAATAATGACTTTAAATAAACGATTTCTTCACTGCAGTACATCTTCATTAAAGATCATTTCATACAAAGTTTATATTATTGTATCAGTACGGTATATCACATACAACATACTAAAACTACTGAAATATAAGACAGGCACATGAGGACAGCTGCCATCTTGTCGTGTGACACAAACAGCTCAGCTCTTTTAAGCCACTCATACTGTATAATATTATAATATTAAATTATAATAAATAACGGATCACGACCTTCAGGATAGCTTAAACCCCCCTAGGCTCGATAATCGGAATTGGTGGGTCTTAAGCTATTTATTAAAATGGTTGCATAATTCACACGGCCGCCATCCTGAAATGGCATGGCCGATGACCTTGAATTTTGGGTGAAAGACGCGTCCTATATAAAGGTATGTTGTCACCGAATTTGGTAGAGATCGGATGATTAGTTTAGCCGTAATTTGATTTTACGTTTTGAACATTTGAGTGGCCGCCATTCTGTTTTGGTAAAGATGGCGGCGATATAAAGTATGACACTGAGGTGTCCTTTACTAGTGCTACCTCTGTACCAAATTTCGTTCAATTCGGTTTCACCGTGTTCGAATTGATAGGGGGGGACAGACATTCAGAGTACACACACACACACACAGACACACACACACACAGACTCACACACACACATACACACACACACACAGACTCACACACACACATACACACACACAGACAGACACACTTTTTTCGCCCTGTGTTGATCTCATAAGTCTACTTTCATTTTTTGCAAAAATCGAAAGTAGGCTAATACGCAGACATGTGTCTAAGCGTTTTTCGATGTGGTGTATTATTATGAGGTAAAAGGGCTGAAAAGTGGGGGTTGAAGGATTCCTAATGGAGCGTGTAGGCCTATCTCTTAAACGACATAGGCGAGAAATTTGAAACTCAGCGAAAAAAAATCAGCTTAAAAAGTAAGTAAATCGGTTTTCGACTGTTTTTTCATAAATTAATTTAAGGGGCCAATGGGGTGGGGTGAAATTCTGGGGATAAAAAGGAGAGAAAGTGTCCTAACCGACTGACTCAGGGGAAAAAGACAGCTTAAGAAATAAGTTAATAGGTGTTCAAGCGATTTTTAATCAATCCAATTTAAGGGGCCCATGGGGAGGGGTGAAATTCTGGTAAAATAAATGAAAGAAAATGTCCTGTCTGACTCACTCATCACGCCCAGCGAAAACTATTAAAGTTGGAAACATGAAATTTTGGGAATATGTTCGCTGTATGTCGAAAACGTTAACTAAGGAATGATTTTTGTTTATTCGGGTTTTAGAGACGTGTCAAGGGGGTAAACGTGCATTTCATTGAATAACGATATCTCATGAGTTGTTTGTTTGGGGATGTGATATTCGGTATATAAACTAATCATTAAAAATAATCAGACATATGTCTAAGGGTTTATCGATGTGGTGTATATTATGAGGTGAAAGGGGTGAAAATTGGGGGTTGAGGGATTCTTGACGGAGCGTGTATTTCTGAAACGACATAGGCGTGAAGTTTGAAATTCGGTGGGAAAAAACAGCTTAAAATACAAGTAAATAGGTGTTCGAACGTTTTTTCATAAATCCAATTTAAGGGGCCCTTGGAAAGGGGTGAAATTATGGGAAAAAAGCAGGAAAGAAAGTGTCCTAACTGATTGACTCACTTACTCACTCATCAAACTCAGGGGGAATACAGCTTTAAATAAGTAAATAGGTGTTTGACCGTTTGTTTCATAAATCCAATTTAAGGGGTTCATGGGGACGGGTGAAATTATCAAAAATAAATGAAAGAAAATGTCCTGACTGACTCACTCACTCATCATCGCCCAGCCAAAATTATTGAAGTTAGAAACATGAAATTTTGGGGATATGTTCGTTGTATGTCGAAAACGTCCACTAAGGAAAGAGTTTTGGATATTCAGGTTCTAAAGAGGTGTTAAGGGGGTAAACGTGCTTTCCATTGAATAACAATATCTCACGAGTGGTTTCATTTGGGGATGTGATACTTGGCACATATACTAATCATTAAAAATAAGCTGACACATGTCTAATGGTTTTTCGATGTAGTGTATATTATGAGGTGAAAGGGATGAAAAGTGGGGGTTGAAAGATTCCTAACTGAGCGTGTATCTCTTAAACGACATAGGGAGGAGTCTGAAACTCGGAGGAAATCTATCAGCTTAAAAATAAATAAATAAATGAATAAATAAAATAAATAGGTGTTCGACCGTGTTTTCATAAATGCAATTTAAGGGGCATATGGGGAGGGGTGAACTTCTGGAAGACAAACGTCCACTAAGGAAGGATTTTTGGATGTTTGCTCTCATCGACCAACCAAAACTATTAAAGTTAGAAGAATGATATTTTGGGGATATGTTTGTCGTGTGTCGAAAACGTCTACTAAGGAGGGATTTTTGGGTATTCAGGTTCTAAAGGGGTGTTAACGGGGTTAAACCTGCATTTCATTGAAAAACAATATGATACGACTATGACGTGAGCGAAGCGAGGCTAAAATTGAGATGGTGTGTGTCTGTGTATTACTCAATCTCGCAAGTACCACTGGTCCGATTTACGTGAATTTTACATGGAAGTAGCTGATTTTCCTGGTTAACATATAGGTTACTTTTGATTTCAATACTTTGCACTATTTAAAATGGCGACCATTTTAGTGACGTCACTACACCCTTTGGTTTCAAACTTTCATATTTCCATTTCAAATAAAAAGAGAACGCTAAGAAATAGCAAACTTTTGATGGCATATGCGAGGTTTAAACTACATTTCCTATCCGAAAGGTATCTGCAACTGTTAGCGAGTAAAACCTAAATTTGTGCTATAAAACACGGTCAACGCCGAGCGGTGTAGTTGGACAAAATGTTCCATCTTTAATCTCCCTCAGCGCAGCACCTCGCCTATCCCCTATTTTAACTGTCACCTTCACATTTTAATTTATTTATGACGCGTAGCGAAGCACGGGTACTTCAGCTAGTCTTATATATAAAAGTGAAAGTCTGTATGTATGTATGTGGACCTGTTCCGTATACAAATCTACACCGTTCCACCAATCTCAACCAAATTTTGCATACACATAGTTTAGGACCCAGAAGGAACCGCTGGCTACATGAATTTTCGACAGTCTTTCTCATTCTTCTGATTTCGGTCCTTTTACACTCAAGCACAGGCTAATCAAATCATAAAATATACTCATGAAGGAATGGCAAGGCAGATAGTTTCCATGGCAACATTGCTCAAGTCGAGACACGGCCGACTGGATGTCAGTTGCGCTCTGCACTACCGGTATAGAAAATGAGGATCTTTACTTGAAATCCCGTTAGTTACTCAACTGCTCACACAGCACTGTCAACCGAGTTTAGCATAACAAAGACTTGACATTATCTACTATATATTTGTCAAATACCACTCACTCACTCATACATTCATCACGAAATCTCAGAAACCACCGAACGGATTGGAATGAAATTTGGTATGCAGCTCCCTCAAGGGCCGCAAGTGCCCACTAAGAGAGGATTTTTTGGATATTCAGGTTCTGAATGGGTCTTAAGGGGGTTAAACATGCATTTCATTGAATAACAATACCTCACGAGTGGTTTTATTTGTGGATGTGATACTCGGCATATAAACTAATCATTAAAAATAAGCAGACATGTGTCTAAGTGTTTCTTCGATGTGGTGTATTATATGAGGTGAAAGGGGTGAAAAGTGCGGGTTAAAGGATTCCTAACGGAGCGTGTAGGCCTATCTCTTAAACGACATAGGCGTGAAATTTTAAACTCAGCGGGAAAAAAATCAGCTTAAAAAGGAAGTAAATCGGTGTTCGACCGTTTCTTCATAATTTAAGGGGTCAATGGGGTGGGGTGAAATTCTGGGGGGAAAAAGGAGAGAAAGTGTCCTAACTGACTGACTAACTCACTCACTCATCAAATTCAGGGGAAAAAGACAGCTTAAAAAATAAGATAATAGGTGTTCAGGCGTTTTTTCATCAATCCAATTTAAGGGGCCCATGGGGAGGGGTGAAATTCTGGTAAAAATAATTGAAAGAAATGTCCTGTCTGACTCACTCACTCATCATGCCCAGCGAAAACTATTCAAGTTGGAAACATGCAATTTTCGGAATATGTTCGCTGTATGACGAAAACGTCAACTAAGGAATGATTTTTGTTTAATCGGGTTTTTAAAAGGTGTTAAGGGGGGTAAACGTGAATTTCATTGAATAACGATATATCATGAGTTGTTTCTTTGGGGATGTGATATTCGGTATATAAACTAATCATTGAAAATAATCAGACATATGTCTAAGGGTTTATCGATGTGGTGTATATTAAGAGGTGAATGGGGTGAAAATTGGGGGTTGAGGGATTCTTAACGGAGCGTGTATCTCTGAAACGACATAGGCGAGAAGTTTGATATTCGGCGGGAAAAAACAGCTTAAAATACAAGTAAATAGGTGTTCGACCGTTTTTTTTTCATAAATCTAATTTAAGGGGCCCTTTGAGAGGGGTGAAATCCTGGAGGAAAATGAACGGGAAAGAAAGTGTCCTAACTGATTGACTCACTTACTCATTCATCAAACTCAGGGGGAAAACAGCTTTAAATAAGTAAATAGGCGTTCAACCGTTTGTTTCATAAATCCAATTTAGGGGGCTCATGGGGAGGGGTGAAATTTTCATAAATAAATGAAAGAAAATGTCCTGACTGACTCACACACTCATCATCGCCCAGACAAAATTCTTGAAGTTAGAAACATGAAATTTTGGGAATATGTTCGTTGTATGTCGAAAACGACCACTAAGGAAAGAGTTTTGGATATTCAGGTTCTAAAGAGGTGTTAAGGGGGTAAACGTGCATTTCATTGAATAACAATATCTCAGGAGTGGTGTCATTTGGGGATGTGATACTTGGCATATATACTAATCATTAAAATTAAGCTGACACATGACTAATGGTTTTTCGAATTAGTGCATATTATGAGGTGAAAGGGATGAAACGTGGGGGTTGAAAGATTACTAAAGGAGCGTGTATCACTTAAACGACATAGGCGAGGAGTTTGAAACTCGGAATAAATCAATCAGCTTAAAAATAAATAAATAAATAAATAAATAAATAAATAAATAGATGTTCGATGTTTTTTCATAAATGCAATTTAAGGGGCTTATGGGGAGGGGTGAAATTCTGGAAGAAAGCGTCCATTAAGGAAGGATTTTTGGATGTTCACTCTCATCGACCAACCAAAATTATTAAAGTTAGAAGAATGATATTTTGGGGATATGTTTTTTGTGTGTCGAAAACGTCTACTAAGGAGGGATTTTTGGATATTCAGGTTCTAAAGGGGTGTTAACGGGGTTAAACATGCATTTCATTGAATAACAATATGACACGACTATGACGCGTACGAAGCGAGGCTAAAAATGAGATGGTGTGTGTCTGTGTATTACTCAATCACGCAAGTACCACTGGTCCGATTTACATGAATTTTACATGGAAGTAGCTGATTTACCTGGTAAACATGTAGGTTAATTTTGATTTCAATACTTTGCACTATTTAAAGATGGCGACCATTTTAGTGACGTCACTACACCCTTTGGTTCAAACTTTCATATTTCCATTTCAAATAAAAAGAGAACGCTAAGAAATAGCAAACTTTTGATGGCATATACGAGGTTTAAAATTACATTTCTATCCGAAAGGTATATCCAACGGTTAGCGAGTAAAACCTAAATTTGTGCTATAAAACTCGGTCAACGCCGAGCGGTGTAGTTGGACAAAATGTTCCATCCTTAATCTCCCTCTGCGCAGCACCTCGCCTATCCCCTGTTTTAACTGTCACCATCACATTTTAATTTATTTATGACGCGTAGCGAAGCACGGGTACTTCAGCTAGTAATATATAAAGACGAGAGTATTCAGAAATCTATGGATATGTATATAACGAAGCCTCGGGTCAAAATAACCCATGCGCCAGTCCTCGCGGGTTAAACATGTCTAGGATATCGATTTCTCAATTAAAATTTCCATAATAAAATTAATGGATTAACATTCACCAATCCATTAATTCCACTATGGAAACAGAAAACATCCAACGCATAGATTACTTAGATTTAACTATCCACCGAGCGGATAATAATGTAACGTACTCCATATACCGTACGAAGACGCAAACGTCACACACTATTGATAACTGCTCGAAACACCAAACTTCACACAAATTACCAGGCATCAAATGCATGCTAAATAGGGCCAACATCGTACCTGTGTCAAAACAAAACAACAGGTAGCAACGGAGAACAATTTTCCGTCTCACACGGTAAACCAGATATTGGATAAACAACGGAAGGAAGAAAAGAGGACAGATCGCCAACCCAAAATGAAAATAAGTGCATACGATTCAATTTCGTGAAGAAAGACAGTTATAAAATAACAAACATCTTCAAGAAACATGGACTAAGCAGAACTAATAACTCGCTCGGTAAACACCTAGTAATGAAAACAGTTCCTGAGTCCATAGCATGCAGTTTTCGTAAGTCATTCCAACCTCATAGAGTTGGTTCAGGTACAACGATTTAATTCATTCAAAACTTCAGTTACAACGTCCGACAGGATGACGCAGGATGCGCAAGATGACAAGCGAGCTAGGCTAGCCTAGGCTAAGAGCTCACCGCGTCAGTAGCGTTATGAAGGATAATAAGTCAACATCGCTGTGAGGAGAAAAACACCAAGTTAAATGCACATTATAATTAGATTTGTTCCAGTGCATGCTAAGATTGGTTAATTGATATATTATTATTACAGTGTGTTGTTCTGAATTGTATAGACGTGTATATATACCGTTAATCACGTAATTCACAAAACCTTGAACACGAAACAAACCTAACGGATAACTAGATTCAAATTACGGATCATATTATCACCTAACGATGTGCTATTGAATTACAGTAGATTTATGGGTTGTAAAAGATCCTTCCACAGACTAAACTTTTGTGAAGCTAAATGGTTAGGTTAGATTTCGTCGGAACGCTCTATCAAAGTTCCAACGTTCACCACTAGGTATATGGTAGCGAAAGTTGGAACTACTTGAAATTGAACGGAACTTGTAGCTCACCCTAAGGACGCAGCTACAGACTCAGGCGAGCCGAACATATCCTCGGACACTCCCGGCACTAAAACCCATACGATAAATAAATAAAATAAACACTAGTGAATTTACATTAGTGAAAAATTTTACTTTAATACAGTGACATGCGGCCTACAGTTAGGGACTAACCCCGGCATTTGTCTTGAAGGAAGAAGGGAAACCACAGAAGACCATCTTAAAGGTTGCCGGTGGGATTCGTACCTCCTTGCCCCCCGGATGTGAGCGACTGGCTGCAGCCACGCCGTAACGACCATGGTCAACTCACCCGGTGATATCAATACTATTTCTCACTCATATTCATGGAATTGGAAAAAAAAAATCGAAGTCGTGAATGTTATTTTACTCATTTATCTAAAAGTACGGCTAATATCAGTGGAAACGTTTCTAGAATCAGTCTTCAGTAATTTGTACTCCTCACACGATTGGAGATCAATCTCATTATGATCCCTCTTATTAGCTTAGTCTTTGGAGTACACGCATCCACAAATATTCTGCAGATTTATTCAAATGTGAGTGTACAATAGAAAGGATTATGAAATAGAATTCATTCAAGTGTAAATAAATCTCTTAACTATTCCTGCTCTTCAAATGAACATACATTTGTGTGTGTGTCAAGCTTCATTTTGCATTCTCGCCCGTCTCCTGATTTACATACTTCCGTTTGTTTAATCTCCAGTAGAGCGTTTTGAGATTAACTCACATCATGGACGCTGGCTACTGCGTGGATGGCAAGTTGGTTGATCAATTCATTAGTAGGGGTGTGATTTTCTGCTCACTCTGCTGGGCTTTTTAATGGCCATATTTCCCGTAGTCTATCACAATGGCAACGACTTCCATGAAAGAGTTTCCGGCACTCTATCTCTACAGTCCAATACTCTAATGCTGGTAATATCACAGAATTATTCGCTTGTATGAAAACTGCTTCAAAAGATCAACTTGTAGGTCTACCTTTGAGCAGAAAATGAAAAGTTTGATGGTGTTGTAGTACTCCACCATCAATGGAGAGGTATTGGGTTGATTCCCGATGAGGCAAACATCACATCTGTTATCTCCATCGCTTTGTCGTCATATGAACGGCATAAAATTATGGGGTTTGAAGCCATTTTTCAGTGTTGCCTTAGGTTGGTTGGTTCTTAAGTTTAGGGGCTGCGACAACGCGGTCATGTAGCCCCGTGTACTTTGGTGTGTGTAGAATCTGTCTGATAACCGGTGTTAATTGTGATGACTCTATTAGTGTGTGTTATCTGTTTTTTTTTAATTCAAGTAAGGACTGCAAACTTTTGAATTTTTCAAATAGTTCCTACTTTTGCCACCAAACGCCACCGTCAACGATTACTAGTTCAGAACTTAGCAACCAGACGCCACCACAGCCGGCTCTTGGCAAAGAACGTAGGAACCTAAGAGCGTTGTTTACATTCTTAACCTATACAATTTAGCTTCACACAGGTGTAATTAGTGGAAGGTTCTTTAACATGCCATAAATCTATGATATGGGACCAGCAGCTTTACTTCCCCTCCGAAGGAAGGAATACTGAGGGATTTTCAACGCTCTTAAAAATACTATGGCTTCGGTCGGATTTGAACCCACGATCTTGGGCATAGAAGCTCAGCATGCTACCGACTACGCCACCGAAGCCGATAGGTGTTGCCTAAGTAAACAAAAGTTTGGAATTCTATCACAACTTTCAGCATCTCACTAAAACACCATATAGACCACAACTAACAGATACCGACAAGTTGCATTACCAATACAGCAACTAAATAATTATACATATTGTAGCCTAAATATGTTCACCTGTATTTTCAGACATAGATTTGTAGCCTAAGTGTAATGGATCTGATGATGATCGCTCGACGGTCGAAACTGATCATCCTAGTGTATTTATTAACCTCATGTAATTTTTTTCATGTACCCAACTCTTTTGGGTACATTCGTGTTGACCGACTGAAAAGCACCAAACTTTTGTTTGAATGACTTAATATAGTTCAGTGCATGCATACGTCAAGATACCAGCTTCCGGTTTCCATTTCAGTACATGTTCCAATTTAAAATGGAAATTGGCAATTCCTTAGATCTCCTTACTAAGCAAATTTTCATTCTTCTAGCCCAAATCTAAAGATAAAGTGAATAAGAAGGAAAAATGCGTCAACCAAGCAGACCCGACATAAAATAAGAAGAAAAAGAAGAATAACAAATAATAATGTTATTGGTTTTACGTCCCTTTTATCTAACGGTACTGCGGCTTTTAGAGACGCTGGGGTGCCGGAATTTTGCCTCGAAGGGAATCTTTAACGTGCAAGTAATTCTACTAGCACGGCTCCCTCGCATTTGCGCTCACTCAAATAGCAACTGATTGCGCCAGGAATTGATCCTTCAACCTTGGGAACAGCAGGCGAGAAAGTTACCGCTGAGCCACGCAGCCAGCTAAAAATGAAGAACAGAGGGGACCTACTGTGTGGTAATCCTAAACGGACGAACTATGTAGGGCAAATGCAATACATTCTCATCAATGTCCTCTTTGGGATAAATCTGTGCTGGGCGCTTCTTCGTATGCCCAATTTTATTAGACGCCAAAATGCTAACCTATATCATCATACGCAAAATCTGAGGAAATACTGGTCACATACCTATAAAAAGTATTTATTAGAGCACGTGATAGCATTTCAGGAAGTACGTCTATATAATAATCCTGAATCGAAAGTAGGATTATCAACGTTTTTACAAAAAATCTCGAAGGAGACATTTAAGGTTTGTGGGTGGTGTCTGTTGTTTCGAGGGGTTAATTATCAAGATCGTCTTTCGTGAAACGGCTTGACGTGACTCAATTATTATAATAACCTCGGTAAAACATTGGTGGAAAGTAAAATAGTTGGCAACACTGTTAATCAGACCACTTGACCCCGATGCCCCCACCGAAATATTTCTTAAAATTCCTGCGTCAGTTCTCGCTACTCTAGAGTGGAGATAGAATCTCGACACTGTGGTGCCAGTGTCTTCTGTCCGCGAACACACTGGCAAGATTCCTCGTAGAGATACAGGCACAAATCGGCCGCACGGAAGGTGGCTGTAGCCAATCGAACTGCTCTACAGCTTTATAGACCGTGTGCTAGTTACGCAGTGTGATTTAAAGGAAACTCTGGTTAAATCCAAAAGGCTCAAAACATTTATTAGTTAGGGATTGGCTTTCGTCGCAGAAGGCTAACTACCTCAACGAGAGTGCTTAAAATCACTGAAAATAATAAATAAATACAAAAACTACACTGACCGTCAAAAGATCCAATCACTTAAAAAATCCAACATTACTTTCATTCAAATTATAAATATGAACGGTATAGGCCTAGTACAGTACATACTGCAGGTTAAATTGGTTTCCTGGATGCATTACCATTCTGCATGTCATTGTTTCACTTAACAATTGCAATTCTTTGACATGATGCTGTTTCTCGCGGAAAGATGTGGGTGTCATCGCTATCGTCAACAATGCAATGTTTTCTTTTTCTTTTCCCACTTGTTGTCATAGGAAAAGATCAATACAGCCACATCCTCAGTTGTTCTTGTGCAATTCAGAAACGAATATGCGCTTGAGGCCTGAAGATGTTGCCAGGGCAGTGGCTCTCATCGAAAATGTTGGCGCGCACATCTTTTACGCGGGAAACAGCATCATGTCAATGAATCGCTATTGTTAAGTAAAGCAATGACATGAAGAATGATAATACATCGAGGAAAACCATTAACCTTACTTCCATGCTGTAAACAGTAACTTATGTACCAGGCCTAGAACGTTCATATGATTTACTGTAAATGAAAGTAGAGTTGAATTTTTCAACGGATGTTTTTAGCCTATTTTCAATTTTGAAAAAAATAGGCTTATGAGATCACCTTTTGTCCGTGTGTGTGTGCGTGTGTGTGTGTGTGTGTGTGTGTGTGTGTGTGTGTGATATTCGTGTGTGTGTCCCCCCCTAATAAAATCTAAACGGCTGGAGCGATTTCAATGAAACTCGGTATGTTCATAGCACTATTCCCGGCGACCTCGACCGTGCCCTTCAAATTTTGTTACGTCTCACCAATGCAAAATGGCGGCTGTGCGAAATATTTCACTAGCATTCAATATCTCCGAAACTATTACCGATATCGCCCTGAAATTGTGTACGGTGATAAAGGGTACTACTAGACGTTCACCTATGAGACTTTCAAAAACCTGGTGACTACAAAACCAACATGGCGGTCAAGCGAAGTTGAGACTTTTAAATAGACTTTTCTCGCGATTTAACTATCCACACGTAATGAAACTTGGTACAGCAAATGTTTATACACATTGTAATGCACTGGAGTCTAATTTAGTACAATTGTTTACATAACTTCAAAATGGCGGCTGTGCGAAATATTTCACTGACATTCTATATCTCCGAAACTATTACAGATATCACCCTGCAATTTAGTACGGTGATAAAGGGTACTGATACAAGTTTACCTATGTATATTTCATAAACTTGTAAAGTAGAAAACGAACATGGCGCGCAAGCGAAGTTGAGACTTTTAAATAGACTTTTCTCACGATTTAACCATCCAAACGTAATGAAACTAGGTACAGCAAGTGTTTATACACATAGTAATGCACTGGAGTCTAATTTAGTTCAATTGTTTACATAACCTCAAAATGGCGGCTGTGCGAATTATTTCACTGACATTCTATATCTCCGAAACTATTACAGATATTACCCTGCAATTTTGTACGGTGACAAAGGGTACTGGTACAAGTTTATCTATGTATACTTCATAAACTTGTAAAGTAAAAAAACGAACATGGCGACCAAGCGAATTTGAAATATTTTAATAGACTTTTCTTGTGATTTAACTCTCTGAGCGCAGTGAAATGTGGTACAGTAAATGATTTTGCAGATTGTAATGCACTGCCATCTAATTTAAATCAATTGTTTACATAACCTCAATATGGCGGCTGTGCGAAATTTTAAAATTAAGTTTTTATTTCTTGTGTCGTAATCATGCGATCGAAGTGAAAGTTTGAATAATGAACCTAGGCAATAATTGTCATTGAATGGTACATAATTATATGGCCTATACATATAACAATCCTAAATGGCAAGCTTCCGAAATATTTAGACGGTTCTCAATATCTATGAATCTTTTACAGCAACCAAACTGAATTTTTTTTATGTTCATAGAGACTATGAACATATGTTCACCTATAGGACTTTCATTAACCTGGTGAGCACAAATCCAACATGGCGGCGACGCGAAGTATAAATATTTAAATGGACGATTCTCGCGAATTAACTATCCGAGTGCTGTGAAACGTTGCACGTTAAATGCTTATACAAATGTTGATCCACTGGCATCTTATGTATTTCAATTGTTTGCATAATCACAAGATGGCTGCTGTGCGTAATTTTAAAATCTCGCATTTACTTCTTGTGTTCTAATCATGCGATTGAAGTTTGAATACCACACGTACACAATAATCTTAATGTAATAGTATAAAATAAAAATCCAACCTGGCGACAATCTGAAATATTTAGATGGTTCTCAATATCTACGAATCTGTTGCAGCAATTAAACTGAAATTTTGTATGTTGTTAGAAGAAATTAACATGAGCAGGATATATGAAAATAGGCTGTATAGTTCTTCACGGAACTACTTGTTTTGTTTGGCGGCCAGTGAATGTTGAAAAACGGTATGACGATGTATAAAATGATAACACTTACATATATAATTCCAAGCTAAGGACATGATATAAACCACCTACGCGCAATAGTGGGAAGTAAAACATTATTATTATCATTATTATTTTATTATTATAATTATTATTAGTCAGATTAAATGTTAAAAGGATGACGTGCCAATTTCAATACGTCATCATCATCTTATTATTATTATTATTATTATTATTATCTTCTTCTTCCGCCAATAATTCATCATTCTTTCGATATGTATCATTTTTCTATCATCGGGCAATTTTGAGTATGATTTTCTATCCTTCCTTTGGAATCCTTCCTTTTTAACACTTTCATTCTGAAAATCTCTCTCTCTCCTTTGTTTCGTCTTCGTCGTCTACTTCTTCTCATTTATTGTTTATTACCAAATCTCCTTTGACTTCTTGAATACAAGAAATTGTTTGCTTCCTTTTTCCAAAGATATTAATTGAATATCAGCATAGTTTATGTATCATCCCGGAATTCACCTTGGGTAGAAGTGGGAAATCACGGATAACCACTTCTAGGCCCGGGAATCGAGCCCATCCCTCTCAGTTAAATTTCTTGGCAGAGTCAGAACGTCCACGGTGATTAGCATTAATGCTAGACACTACGCCGCGATGAAGAGAACAATAGAGAGACACGCTTTCAATAGTAGGTTCCTATTAACTTGAAGAACCGTAAAAAATAGTTCGGTTCGTTAAATTAATTACCTAATCAAGAGCAGATGACCTCGATCATGTATCCCTAAAAACACAACCACCGCCACAACACTAACTTCTTTAGGATTGTTCACAATTATTTTAATATATTCTCTGGAAATAGGGAGTGATAAATAGATATGGAGGAGGAAAAAGTTTTGTTTTTACTGTTATGAGAAAGCACCAACCAATCTATTCCATCTTTTCTCTCTTTTGCCTACATTTTTTTAAAATGATGAAAAAGTAGACTTTTGGGATAAATCCGGGAAGATGTGTGTCTGTCATTTCTTCTACCTGTTAAAATAGCACAGATCTGTATGGTAGATATGACTATGTGTAGCATATTCATTAGAGTCTCTATAAATTTGAACCCTAGTCTCGATATATCAGAAAGTACGTAGGCTAATATAAAATTGCAGATTAACGTAGAGTAACCCAAGCTTGACAGTTCTGCTAACAATTTTCTACGCGTCTTGCTAGATTCAATATTTATCTGCATGTAACAACCATACTAACAAATTAATTTCTTACAGAATTGGCACAAATAGAGACCATACTATTTCTAATTAATTTCGAGTACCACACACGCGACAGTATTGCCAACAGGATTCTACACGTGCTGATTATGTCAATGACTCAATGCGTATAACTTCATTATTAAATGAATTTCGATTTCATACACATGATTTATGTGCAGTGCAAGCTTTAAGACATACAGTATAACTGTTCTGAATATAATTGCCATCAGGGCTACCAAATGTGTATTAATGATCTCGAGATTTTTGAGCCCCAGAGTCAATAACGTGGAATACGTGTAAGGAAAATCCTTAAACTTAGCACAGCATACGTCCAAGGTATTTTGGACATATCTAGTTGATTTAGTTGATGTACTATCCCAGAATGTGCCTGGTGGAAGTGTGGGAAAACCACACTTGGCATAGCCACTGTCTACGCCGGGATTCTAACCTGCAGTCTCTGAATTTGCTACAGCTACCCTTGCGGCGGTACTGCACGATTTAACGAGCAAGTCTACGTGGCAAGATATACATATTTAGAGTAGATACACAACGTCAGTGCTACCAATGTTCAATGTTCACCTGCATGCTATTGCCAAACTATATAATTTATGGATTTATACACAATTTTACAGCAGTGGTAACGTTCTCGCCTGCTGTGCTCAAGGTTGCAGGATCGGATTCTGGCTTAGTCAGTAGGCATAGGAGGGCACGCAAATGCGAAGGAGCCGTGCCAGTAGATTTACTGGCACGTTAAAGATCCCCTCCACGGCAAAATTTCGGCACCTCGGCGGCTCTCGCAGTACTTAAAAGGGACGTAAAACCAATAATATTTTGTCGGTCTCGGTGGCGTAGTTGGCAGCATGCTGGGCTTTTATGCCCAAGGTCGCGGGTTCAAACATGGCCGAAGTCGTCGGACTTTTTAAGAGCATTAAAATCCCTCAGTATTCCTTCCTTCAGAGGGGAAGTATAACCGGCGGGCCCATGTCATAGATTTATGGCACGCAAAAGAACCTACCACTAACTAAACTTGTGTGAAGCAAAATTTGTAGGTTAGGTTTGATTAATTCTCTAAGTTCCAACGTTCTTCACCAGGCGCTGGTTGCAATGGCATCTAGTAGTAGCCAAGTTCACATCTAAGTAACGTGGACGGTAGCATTTGGTGCCGAAAGTAGGAACTACTTGAAATTATCGTCTGGAATCCTTACTTGAATTAAAAACAAATAACACACACTAATACAGTCATCACAATTAACACTAGTTATCAGACACATTCTACACACACCCAAAATACACGGGGTTACATGACCGCGTTGTCGCAGCCCCTAAACTAAGGAGCGAACCAACCAATAATATTATTGTAATATAATATAATTTAGCACAAGCAATGCATGCATTAGCAGACATAAGTAGACTTATTTACAGAGTCCACGGGATAACCAACTGCCTGGTAACATTCTGAGGCACATTGATCCCTAGATTCAAATTCATAGAATCTGTTCACATAAATCATTTGAAACTCTATACACTATAATGTCTTAATATTGTGCGTGAAGTTTGAGTAACACGTATATACGAGTTTAACAGTGATACCTAATATTTTTATGCACCAGGACGTTTTTATGGTCTACGTTTAACTGAATGTAACTTCCGTATAACTTTCAGTGGTTTTCTCCCAAATGCTATGTATAGGCTACAGTGTAGGTTACAAGGTATATTTGTGCACATTCTATGTCCTACCACTTGCCTAATATCTCACTCGGGGCATTTGACCCTTAGACGATATCAGAATCTTTGCAAGAAAATAATTTCGAACATACTGTAGTCCTACTGTCCGTTAAGGCCACAATATTTCAGTTATATTTTCAAATACATTTTACAATGTTATAATGTCAGTGCCACTAACAGAATTCCGTAGATAAAATAAGGTTAAAAATGGGTCCAATTAGAGCAATAAGAATTGAAGTTTACATTTTCAGAAAAAATAGACTCTTTAGTTAGCCCCTGAGCTATTTGTTATAATTGAAATGTAAACTTAAACTTCTGTCAGAATATTTTTCTTTCAAGTCACCACATTATTTTGTATTTATAGGTAGGCTAGGTTATATTGCACTATATTTCCACTCGTATTGGCCCGCATCATGCTATAGGCACAGTTATTGATAGCTATTCATAACTGGTAATTTTTTTAAAATCAACATCAATATTCTTGATGGCTCCAATGGGCGACTTTATAAATCAGAATAGCATTTAGCTCGATGCGTTGGGTGATACCAGAGATAACGCGCCATGACAGGCAGATGGATAGGGGCACCCGAGTGACATTAAAAGAGTTCTCGAGAGGGATTTTGAGTTCTGAGACGTGCCATTAGAGGCTGAAACAGAACACCGCACCAAAAAGCAGCAACACAATGGAAACATTTTGAAAGAACGTTACCACAATTTTTATGTGAACCACCATTTATGTTGACAGAAACAGACTTATTGACATATTGGCCAGGGATTGTGTCCCCCAACAGTTAATTGATAAAATTTACAAAATGTATAGTGGTACTCTTATTGCAGTAAGGTTAAGTAATCATAAATCCGAGTGGAAGCCAATCAGCAGAGGGGTAAGACAAGGCTGTGGACTCTCTCCATTGCTATTCATAATCTACATGGATGCTATAATAAAGGAATGGAGGTGTGAAAGGCATGGTTCAATACCTATCAGCAGGCATCTAAGAAATTTAGACGCTATACTATTTGCTGATGATGTTGCATTGGTAGCAGCATCTGAAGATGATCTGCAGTGGTCAATATTCAACCTCCAGAAAGTGGCATCAAAATTCAGCATGTGCATTTCTACTGAAAAGACTAAAGTAATGGCCTTTAAAGGTAAGGACCCTATCCCCAGTAAAATTTGTCTGGATGATAAAATTTTAGAAAGAGTTAACGAATTCAAGTATTTAGGATATAATTTATCTTTTCAAGAAGAACGAGACATAACTGCAAAAATAACTAATTATACCGGAACAACAGGAATCATCAATCACGTCATGAAGCCATCTCTTGTCCAAAGGCATACACGCTTGCGTTTGTATAACACATTAGCCAGACCAACCCTGTGCTATGGCAGCGGGGCATGGACAATAAGATCTCAGGACATCTCCAGACTCACAGCACGCGAAATGACATTTATGCGCCGAACAGCAGGCTATACTAAATGGGATCATAAGAGAAACGAGGATGTGCTGAAGGAACTAAAAGTGAAACCAATAACTACATACATTTGTGAGTACCAAGAGAACTGGAAGCGTCATGTCCAAAGGATGGAACCTGGAAGATTACCATAGGAGATCCTTCGCCACCAGCCAATGGGAAATAGATCGATAGGACGTCCGATGAAGAGATGGAGGGAAAGTGCAAGACCGTAACGGGACATTTGGCCCAATACTTGGAAGGAAGAAGAAGAAGACCACCAATTCCCAAAAAGTAAGAAGGAATCGGTACGAGTAACAATTAGCATTGTCAATGGATACCATCGTTTGTAAATAATATGCACTATAGCTGCAAGGCAATGGATTTTTAATTGCGTTTTTTAATTGTAGGTAAAATACTGTGATTGCATTACATTCGAAAGAAACCTGTATATTTTACAGCCAGGCCAAGTTTAACGTAGGAATTATTTCGTATCATATATGGTGATCTGCTTTTAACGAAATAGGAAATTAAACACTAATCAAGATAAATGTTCTCCTTGTACCGTCTCAGACCATAACTACATTCTGGTAGTTAAGTCAATTCAGTACTTCCATAGTGTAGTAGTGATGATGTTGATAAATTTGTTTTAATAGGTCTAACATCTGGATTATGGGCACCTAATTGTTAGGGAGATACTGAAAATGATGACGAAATGAAATACCACAATCAAAACGAACTACTGACTTACAACTAAATTTTCTACAAGAGAAAGAAAAGGCAAGGAATAAAGAAGGAAAATTAAACCCTCAATGGACACACTTTCTTGAATGAAACGTAAAGGTCACAATGGGGCCTGACGAACCCCAATATTTTACTGAATGCTATACAATATATTTACAACAATTATAAATAAATGAACAGAGGATTGCCACGAAAGTGCATAGAAATATATAGAAAAAATGTTCATAATGTTCACTCGCAGCAAAATTGAGTTAGCAATTTCTTCCTTTGGTTGCATTTAAGTACATGGTATTTGTCACAGAACCCCTCACAGAGATCACATATGCCCGTAGAACTTGCATCATGGTAGTCTTCAGTTCGGCAGATAAAATGAACAGATATTTTCAGAGGTTCAGTAAATATTGTAAAACTGAATACAATCTTATATCAAAAGAAGAAAAATGAAAATATTTCCAATTTAATTTGCAAATACTCCTGGAATAAATAATTTACCTGTACACATTATGCTAACAATCGCCTCTGGTCAAGTAAAAGTAACAATGTGGGTAATTAAGTCATAACATACTCTTACAGTGGTGTTAAAACTCCATTGTGTATTCACTGCAATCTAAGCATAACACTGTCCGTTGTTCATCGCAATAGCTCACTGGCAAGATTATCTCATCAGTTATATCTTCTGATCCTTTACTCGGGGACAGATGGAGTACCTTTGCTTACGACCTACTGACTCACGTGACGGAATCCGTCGATCTACCTTCAACATACCACTGACTGATAATCGAAAAGATTTCAAGAAGAGTCGCACTGGGGTCCGACCAACCCTGCATTCGATTCCACTTCCCTCTGATAGAAACGCAGTGAAAGAATGGAGCTGCGGATAAGTTAAATGTAAAGTTTTCAAGCCTTTTCGTCAGTTTTGCCTGTAAGAAACTGTTAGTTGTAACTCTTCAGTCGGTCAACACGAATTTGCCAAATCACTGGGCGGGGTACAATGTACTGTTTACTGTGTAAAATTCAGACGTGACCAAAATATTAGGATTAAAAGTAAAATTTCATAAATTCATTAACACATACTCCCAGAGATATATATTTTAGCCCAAGTGTAATGGATCTGATGATGATCGCTTGACGATCAAACCTGGTCATCCAAGGGTATTGATTAATCTCATGTAATTTTCTTTCAGGATAACCCATCACAAGTGGGTACAACCGTGTTGACCGACTGAAAAACATTAAACTTCGTTTACTAAGGCAACACTGATAATGGCTTCAAACTCTACAATCATTGACTATTTGTAATCCTAATTCAGAATATAGGCTTTGCCTCCAATAAATTTGATTTTAGTCAACGTATGAAATTTTTAAGTGAAAGGGGTTGTTTCTACGCCATTGTTTCGTGAAAAATTCTCACATACCTCTAAAAATATTTCTATTCATAAAACATTCACATTTTCCAGAAAAAACAAATGTAGGCCTGTAAGGTATTTCAATAGTCAAACAATTAAATTAAACACTGCAACATCATTTATAATCCAATAACATTTCATTAATAGCACTTATCACCACATACGGACTAGAAATCATTTGGGAGAAATGACTCTAGCGAACCTGATGACGCTAGAAGCACTTCTCGAAAGCTACCCATGGGAATATCGAAATACGCAAAATCTAGACTATCGTATAAACTTGCTAAGGAGATCTTCTTCATTGAGGGCATCCAAGGTGAAGAGAGGGCTACCATCCACTGACGCCTGGGAGAATCTAATGCAGGTCAGAGTGAAGAAGAAATCTGGCTCGAGTTTTACTCATGATAAACAGGATATGGACAGACACTAACCAAGTCCTGCGACACTTTGTAAACTCTATGGTGGTACATGGGTACCACCACAAACTGTGCAACAACGAGTACTTCCATGACCCAGACAACTCCTGTCTATGTAATTTGTGCGGTATGCAATGCTGCCGATAACACGTGATCACTTGAAAAAATCGGGGATCATCCATTGTTATCTTGTGTACAAGCGAGAGGTGACAGTACGCGTGATTATTCGAGTTTGTAATCAACAATATGCACAATTTATTTGTGCGCTGTAACTTTAATAATTAATGATAAAAATTGTAAGCGATTATGTAGCAGGACCATATTACTTTCTAATGCAATTGTTTTTAGCCTACTTTCGATTTTTACAAAAAATGAAAGGAGATCAACACAGGACGAAATATTGTGTGTCTGTGTGTGTGTGTGTACTCTGAATGCCTGTCCCCCCTATCAATTCGAACACGGTGAAATCGAATTGAACGAAATTTGCTACAGAGGTAGCACTAGCAGAGGGCACCTCAGTGTCATTTTTATATCACCACCATCTTGACGGAAACGTAATGGCGACCACCCAAATGTTAAAAGCTTAAATCAAATTGCGAACAACCTAATCATCTGATCTCTACTAAATATAACAACAACATACCTTTAAGCGGGAATCGTCTTTCGACCAAACGACAAGGTCATCAGCACAATAGTTTGCAGATAGCGGCCATGTATGTATGCAAATCGATTCCCCCTATCAATTCAAACACGGTGAAACCGAATTGAATGAAATTTTGTACCGAGGTAGCACTTGCAAAGGGCACCTCATATTCATGTTTAATATCCGTATAACACGTTGTATTTCAACAAGCTACTGCAACCTACATTCAATTATACTCCTTGAAAAGGTCAAAGAATTATAACAATACCCAAGCATTTAGGAGAAAGTGGGCTATATGTTCTTCACTGAACATCTTGTTGTTTTATTTCCAACGTTTGTGGTTTAAACGTAGCCTACCTCAAAAATTTAAATGAAAATTCAAAGAATCCATTTAATTTAATAGTGATCAGAACTAATGAAAATCCACAGCCTGCTTCCAGTCTCCGACCGGGTCAGGAATGGAATGAATGAAGCCCCCGTCTAGCGGCGAGGATATGGAAGTGTGCCGGCTGCCGAAGCCTGTCGCACTCCTCTGGGGCAATGATTAAATGAATGACAGATGAAATGAAATGATAGTGGAGAGTGTTGCTGGAATGAAATTGTGACAGGGAAAACCGGAGTACCCGGAGAAAAACCCGTCTGCCTCCGTTTTGTCCAGCACAGATCTCACATGGAGTGACCGGGATTTGAACCACGGACCCAGCGGTGAGAGGCCGGCGAGCTGCCGCCTAAGCCACGGAGGCTCTAGTGATCAGAACTAATACCTTAGATTTTTCAGGAGATTTTATTATAACTCATCATTACAGACGTGGCCATAATATTAGAATATATTATTAGAAAAATGTGCTCTTTTTGGTTTTCTAAAGAGAGAAATTAATTATATAGAAGTCTCGTAACGATTCATTTTCCTACCAGATTAGGCTGTCTTAATAACAATTAATATTATTTCATGTTAACCGACTAAAGAGTTAGAACTAACAGTAATGGCGGCTGATTAGACCTTAGCTCCACAACACTACTAACTCCATTTACATGGGAGAGTAAGGTCATGTTTTCTGCGTTATAGAATGTGTTATGAAAACAATAACAGCCGGGGTCTGAGGGACCCCGCGTGTGTCCGTTGAGGGTTTAAAAATACGCCATCGTATATTCTAGTTTTCATTTTATTCATATATATATTTACTTATTTATTTATGAAAATACACACGTCATTAACCTAATTCAGTACCTTTTTGACAGATAAATACGCCGTCGGATTTTTAAGAGCGTTAAAAATCCCTCAGTATGCCTTCCTTCGGAGGGGAAGTAAAGCCGGCGGTCCCATGTCATAGATTTATGGCATGTTAAAGAACCTTCCACTAATTGCACCTGTGTGAAGCTAAATTGGATAGGTTAATGTAAACAACGCTCTTAGGTTTCTATGTTCGTTGCCAAGAGCCGACTGCGGTGGCGTCTAGTAGCTGAGTTTCGAACTTTGCCTAGTAGTCGTTGACGGTGGCGCTGGGCGGCAAAAGTACGAACTATTTGAAAAATTCTAAGTTGCAGTACTTAAATTAAAAAAGACAGATAACACACACTATTACAGTCATCACAATTAACACCGGTAATCAGACAGATTCTACACACACCCAAAGTACACGGGGCTACATGACCGCGTTGTCGCAGCCCCTAAACTTAAGAACCAACCAACCAACACATAAATACAAAGAAGATAATAGTAAATATAAATAATAATTTTAAGAACAGACAAGAAATAAACAACTACAACTACAACTCTGGACATATTAGTCTCCCTCTTCCAGGAGATTTGGAGAACGGGTACTATACCAGTTGAATGGCAATCAGCACTAATCCATCCTCTGCACAAAAAAGGAGACAAGAAGAAAGTTGACAATTACAGAGGTATATCGATAGTTCCTGTTCCTTACAAGATTCTTTCTAAAGTACTCCTTAACAGAATCGAAGCTCATCTTGATCAATAGATTGGCGATTACCAGGCTGGTTTCCTCAAGGGCCGATCCTGCCCAGAACAAATTTTCAATCTGAAGAACATCATCAGATACAAGAAAACTGGGGGGATTGAATATGTGGTCGTATTCGTGGATTTCAAGAAAGCATACGATTCGATTGATCTGGAGTCTTTATTGAATGTTCTGGAAGGAGTTTGCGATGGATGTTTCATCCAGAAATTTGATTAAACAGACTCGCACCAACACAATATCTAAGTTAAAATTCAAGAATGAAATCTCAGAGCCCTTCGAGATAAAAAAAAAAGTGGGGTCAGACAAGGAGATGGACTTTCTACACTTCTTTTCAATATTGTATCTTAGAAAATGTAATTCGAGAATGGAGAAAATCACTGAACAAAGAAGAAGGAAATGAAGATCAGGTTCGATTACGCCCCAAACATAAAGAAGTGTATGTTGACTGTCTGGCGTTCGCGGATGACGTAGCCATATTTGCAAACATCACCAGTTCAGCAATCAGGAAGATAAACCTTCTTAAAAAACAGCAGAGAAAGTAGGACTACAAATTTTGTTTGATAACACGAAATACATGACTAACATCAGTGAAAGCCCAGAAATGTTGTTCACAGAACATGGAAAGATTCGAAGAGTCAATAAGTTTAAATACCTGGGTGAAGTAATCCAAGAGAATGGGCTAGAACAAGAAGCGACCAATAACCGCATCCTGAAACTAGAGCGAGCGTTCCAACTGATTAAAAACATCTACAATAAGAAGATGCTAAGTATAGGAGCCAAACTAACGCATTCCAGCACTGTTGTCAGACCAGAAGGTTTAAATGCTTCGGAGACCCTGTGTATCAATCGGACAGGGCAAGTCAATCAGCTATGATACTTAAAAGAGAACGCAGACTACTACGGAAGATCTTGGGCAACAGATGGTTTGACGGACAGGTTCGACTGATATCAAATAAAGAAGTATTCAGCAAATGAAACCGATAACAACAACAATTATAAGAGGATGATTGCTGTTTTATGGGCACATCTTCCGTATGAATAATGACCGGCTCACAAAGAAAATCTGGAATGTTCCTAAACCGAAGATCTCCAAGCTGAAATGGTTCCAAGAGTGTGAGAAAGATAAGAGACAGATTGGCATGACGGAGGATAAAACCAAAGACAGGAATAGTTTCAGAAGGATGGTGAAAAGCTATCAGGGTTTTATGGCGGAGGCAGAACCCAGAAGACGAAGAGGCCCTTTTACAGAGGAGCGGAAGAAAAAGCTGATAGATGGGCTCAAGAGATACTGGCAAGATATCAAAGCCGGCAAACGAACAAGACGTAGACACTGAAATGAGAGTGGTTGTTAACACGCAGTCCATAGAGGCTCAAATCGACGGTAGAAAAAAAAAGAAACTTCATGACATAATTAGTCACCCATATAGCTAATGTTTAGATATAAATAAAACGAACTAACAAATAAAAAAACATCAACATGAACACATTGACGAAATAAGGACAGTACCTAAAAGAGAGGTACAGCTTATAATTTGGATACAAAGATTTTTAGTTTGTTTTTGAACACAACGTCTGATTCAATAAATACATCGATGACCGTAGCACATATGGAACTTCATACCCTACCTTCAAGTTACTAAACCGCGAATTTTGTACTACTCGATCCCTTTGATCTGCAGCCACTTCAAGTATTAATGTTTTCTATGAACGTTCCTCCTTTACTTAATTAAAACGTAGAACATGAAAGGCAATATGCCTGATTTACTACAGCTTATTTTATCTGCTCTCTGTACCAGGATGCATATTACATTCGCAAAGAACTAGAGAACGGAAGTTTTCACTTGCAGATGTTGCGCCTCGATTGTTCTTGTGGCTTAGAAAAAGAAAGTGAAAAACGTGACTGGAATATCATGTGGAAGAACACGGTGAGTTTTAAACTAGTGTATGGGTTATGTAAATTGAAGCAAGTGATATTAAATAACTTGTGTTGAACTTGTTGGAGAACATACCGTAGTTATCCTGGGCTGAAGTTTAAAATCACAAACCCCACTCAATAGCAGCGGAATGTTTTACAGATATATATACACACGTGCTTTCCAGAAGAAACGGGGCCATTCTAATGTTCAGTTATGCTGAGATGAAGAAACAACCTTTGAATTGGACAACCAATATTAATTACGAGGTTTAATAAATAAAGAACGGGATAATTTTTCCAGTTTCTATACGGCAATTAGTTCATAAAGTGTACACTTGAAAAGACTATGGTTCATACTTGCTCGGGTTATGTTAGTGGCAGAACAAAGGGAAAGCGTAAACATCTCCCGCCGTTCTCACTAACATGCAATAATTTTGATAATTCACCGAATTACACCACTCAACTTACTTACTTACCTACTTGTTCTCAAAATTTTATGTTTTTCAGTCGGTCAACACGATTCTAGCCAATTGTAATCTAATCCTGCAAGTAAAAACAAGAGATTAATAAATACTTTTCGATCATCAAGCGAAAATCATGATGTCCTTTGCTTCCATAAATCTATGTCTACTAGCATAGGTGATGGTATTTCCAATATATACACTTATTTAGATACAGTATTAACCCTGCAGTGGCCGCGTGCAAATCTCACGCATAGAAGGCCACGTGGCGCCTCAGAGACGCCATTACCATTCTGAGAGATTAATTTAATTCTAGGTTACAAGTGAGAATTTAAATGAATTCCTGGACATTTCTGAAGTGTTAGCGTCTGTTATGTATTATAGAGAATTAATATAAAGGCAATTTATTTTGTAATTACTTCTTATATAATTATAATATACAACAATTGATTAACAAGTACGCTGATATAGTCCGCAAATCACTACAAAGCCTGCCATTACTGAAACAGAACACTGAAGGTTATGTAAACAAATGTAAAGAACAGTTGTGAATTGCACTACCTCCACGTGGGTAGCTGCAGCAAATCCGGAGATCAGAGGTTCAAATCCCAGCGCTTACAGTGGCTATCCTGAGTGTGTTTTTCCCCGTTTTTTCCCACACTCCTTCCAAGCAAATGGACCTTACCTCAAATCCCGAGCCATCTACACCATTCCGGTTCCTACTACTGCATATACACAGTACTACAGTCATCACCGAAATACAGGTTATAAGATAAGCTTCACACACACCCAACTACAAGGGGTTGAGAACCATGATGTCACAAGCCCCTTAAATGAATTGAAATGAAAATCCACAGCCTGCTTCCAGTCTCCGACCGTGTCAGGAATGGAATGAATGAAGCCCCCATCTAGCGGCGAGGATATGAACTGTGCCGGCTGCCGAGACCTGACGCACCCCTCTGGGGCAATGATGAAATGAATGACAGATGAAATGAAATGATTGTAGAGAGTGTTGCTGGAATGAAATGTTGACAGGGAAAACCGGAGTACCCGGAGAAAAACCTGTCTGCCTCCGTTTTGTCCAGCACAGATCTCACATGGAGTGACCGGGATTTGAACCATGGACCCAGCGGTGAGAGGCCGGCGTTCTTAAATGAATTAACAACAGCAAATAAACAATTTCTTGGAATAATCATAAAGAAAATACGTTCAAGGAGAAACTTACTTTGCAACGCTGAAGTTCGCGTGGCGTCTCACACACATTCACACACACGGACAAAAAAGTGATCTCAAAAGCCTACTTTTTCAAACATAAAATAGGCTATAATCTCCTATAACCGACAAATCTTGACTAGTTGCGCTAGCTTAATAACTACTACACCTAAATAACTGTATTGTATACTGTTATATACCATTAGCCATACTTGTAGACTTATATTTAATAGCTTAAGTGTAAAGGAACTGATGATGATCGCTTGACGATTGAAACTGGTCATCCAAGTGTATTTATTAATCTCATTTTTAGCCTATTTTCATTTATGAAACAAGTAGTTCCGTGAAGAACTATACAGCCTATTTTCATATACCCTACTTATGTTAATTGCCTCTATCAACATACAAAATTTCAGTTTGATTGCTGTAATAGATTCGTAGATATTGAGAACCAATTAAATATTTCGAATGGTCGCCATGTTGGACTTTATATATATAGGTCCTAGAGTTATGTACTGTTCCATGAAGATTATTGTGTACGTGTAGCATTCAAACTTCAATCGCATGATTAGGACACAAGAAGTAACAACGAGATTTCAAAATTTTGCACAGCTGCCATCTTGTGGTTATGGAAACAATTGGAACAAATTAGATTCCAGTGGATTAACATTTATATAATGATTTAATGTACCAAGTTTCACTGCACTCGGATGGTTAAATTGCGAGAAAGGTCCATGTGAATAATTATATTTCGCATCACCGCCATGTTGGATTTGTGATCAGCAGGTTATTTAAAGTCCTATAGGTGAACTTAAGTTCATAGCCCCTATGAACGTAAAAAAAAATCAGTTTGATTGCTATAATAGATTCGTAGATATTCAGAGCCGTCTAAATATTTCGGATGGACGCCATGTTGGATTGTTAAATGTATAGGCCATAGAGTCATGCACCATTAAAGGAAAATTATTGCGTAGGTTCATTATTCAAACTTTCACATCGATCGCATGATTACGACACAAGAAATAAAAACTTAATTTTAAAATTCGCAAAGCCGCCATCTTGAGATTATGTAAACAAATGAACTAAATTAGATACCAGTGTATTACAATGTGTATAAACATTTCCTGTACCAGATCTCATTGCGGTTGGAACATTAAATCGCGAGAAAGGTCTATTTAAAGTTTTCAAATTCGCTTAGCCCCCATGTTCGTTTTGTTGTTAACCGCTTTTTGAAAGTCTTATAGATGAAATTCCAGTAGTGCCCTTTATCTCCGTACAAAATTTCAGGGTGATTCCGCTGACAGTTTCAGAGATATAGAATACCGGTGAAATATTACGCACATCCGCCATCTTGTGGTTTATGTAAACAATTGAACCAAGTTAGATTTCGGTGCATTACAATGAGTATAAACATATACTGTACCATGTTTTATTGCGTTTGGTTGGTTAAATCGCGAGAAACGTCAATTTAAAAGTCGCAAATTCGCGTGGCCGCCATGTTGGTTTTGTAGTTACCAGTTTTTCAAACGTCACATAGGTGAACTTCTAGTAGTTCCCTTCATCACCGTAAAAACGTCCAGGGTGATATCGGGAATAGTTACGGAGATATTGAATGCTGGTGAAATATTTCGCACAACGGCCATGTTTGATTGGTGAGACGTAACAAAATTAGAAGGGCACGGTCGTGGTCGTCCGGAATAGTGCTATGAACTTACCGAGTTTCATTGAAATCGCTCCAGCCGTTTAGAACTTATTATGGGGACACACACACACTCTCCTCACATACACACACACGCACACACACAAGGACAAAAGGGGATCTCACGAGCCTATTTTTTTTGAAATTGAAAATAGGCTAAAAATAGGCTTATGAGATCACATTTGGTCCGTGTGTCTATGTGTGCGTGTGTGTGTGATGGTGTGTGTTCCCCACTAATAACTTCTAAACGGCTAGAGCGATTTCAATGAAACTCGGTAAGTTCATAGCACTATTCCGGACGACCCTGACCGAGCCCCTCAAATTTTGTTACGTCTCGCCAATCCAACATGGCGGCTGTACGAAATATTTCACCAGCATTCAATATCTCCGAAACTAGTACCGATATCACCCTCGAATATTTTACGGTGATAAAGGGAACTACTAGAAGTTCACCTATGTGAATTTTGAAAACCTGGTAACTACAAAACCAACATGGCGGCCAAGGGAAGTAGTGACTTTTGAAAAGACGTTTCTCGCGATTTAACTAACCAAACGCAATAAAACGTGGTACAGTATATGTTTATACACATTGTAATGCACCGACATCTAACTTCTTTCAATTGTTTACATAACCTCAAGATGGCGGCTGTGCGAAATATTTCACCGGCATTCCATATCTCTGAAACTATTAGCGGTATCACCCTGAAATTTTGTTCGGAGATGAAGGGCACTATTGGAAGCTCATCGATAAGACTTTCAAATACCGGTTAACTACAATACGAATATGGCAGCCAAGCAAATTTGAAAATTTTAAATATATCTTTCTCGCGATTTAATGATCCAAACACAATGAAACATGGTACAGGAAATATTTATACACATTTTAATGCACTGGTATCTAGTTTAGTTCAATTGTTTACATAACCTCAAGATGGCGGCTGTGCGAATTTTAAAATAAAGTTTTTATTTCTTGTGTAGTAGTCATGCGAACGAAGTGAAAGTTTGAATAATGAACCTACGCAATAATTTTCCTTTAATGGTACATGACTCTATGGCCAATACATATAACGAGCCAACATGGCGACCATCCGAAATATTTAGAAGGATCTCAATATCTACGAATCTGTTACAGCAATCAAACTGAATGGTTTAATGTTCATGGGGGCTATGAACATAAGTTCACATATAGGACTTTCAATAACCTGGTGTTCACAAATCCATCATGGCGGCGACGCAAATTATAAATATTCACATGGTCGTTTCTCGCAATTTAACCATCCGAGTACAGTGACACTTGGTACAGTAGATCCTTATACAAGTGCTAATCCACTGGTATCTATTTTTTTCAATTGTTTCCATAACCACAAGATGGCAGCTGTGAGCAATTTTAAAATCTCGTTTTTACTTCTTGTGTCCTAATCATGCGATTGAAGTTTGAATACTACACGTACACAGTAATCTTCATGTAACAGTACATAACTCTAAGACCTACATATATAAAATTCCAGCATGGCGACCATCCGCAATATTTAGTCGGTTCTCAATATCTACGAATCTATTACAGCAATCAAACTGAAATTTTGTATGTTGATAGAAGCAATTAACATAAGTAGGATATACACACATCAAAAAAAGTTTTGCATCACCTCGGTTCCAAGAGTTCCGGAACCGTTAAATACAAAGGGAATAGAGATCAACACAAACAACATTTCAGCTCGTTTTATTGCTCATGAGACCCACACATTGCATGTTGTACCATCATACAGCTAGACTTTCAGCATTTGTGGTCCAGATTGCAGTACACACCACTACCTCTAATACCCAGTAGCACGTCCTCTTGCATTGATGCATGCCTGTATTCGCCGTGGCATACTATCCACAAGTTCATCAAGACACTGTTGGTCCAAATTGTCCCACTCCTCAACGACAATTCGGCGTAAATCTCTCAGAGTGGTTGGTGGGTCAAGACGTCCATAAACAGCCCTTTTCAACATATCCCAGGCATGTTCGATAGGGTTCATGTCTGGCGAACATGCTGGCCACTGTAGTCGAGCGATGTCGTTATCTTGAAGGAACGCATTCACAAGATGTGCACGATGAGGTCGAGAATTGTCGTCCATGAAGACAAATGCCTCTCCAATATTCTGCCGATATGGTTGCACTATGGGTCGGAGGATGTCATTCAGGTATCGTAAAGCCGTTTCGGAGCCTTCCATGACCACCAGTGGCGTACGTCGGCCCCACATAATGCCACCCCAAAACATCAGGGAACCACCACCTTGCTGCACTCGCTGGACAGTGTGTCTAAGACGTTCAGCCTGACCAGGGTGCCTCCAAACACGTCTCCGACGATTGTCTGGTTGAAGGCATATGCGACACTCATCGGTGAAGAGAACGTGATGCCAATTCCGTGGGGTCCATTCAGCATGTTGTTGGGCCCATCTGTACCGCGCTGCATGGTGTCGGGGTTGCAAAGCTGGACCTCGCCATGGACGTCGGGAGTGAAGTTGCGCATCATGCAGCCTATTGCGCACAGTTTGAGTTGAAACACGACGTCCTGTGGCTGAACGAAACGCATTATTCAACATGGTGGCATTGCTGTCAGGGTTCCTCCGAGCGGCAATCCGTAAGTAGCGGTCATCCACTACAGTAGTAGCCCTTGGGCGGCCTGAGCGAGGCCTGTCATCGACAGTTCCTGTATCTCTGTACCTCCTCCATGTCCGAACAACATCGCTTTGGTTCACTCTGAGACGCCTGGAAACTTCCCTTGTTGAGAGCCCTTCTTGACACAAAGTAACAATGCGGATGCGATCGAACTGCGGTATTGACCTTCTAGGCATGGTAGAACTACAGACAACATGAGCAGCGTACCTTCGTCCTGGTGGAATGACTGGAACTGATCGGCTGTCGTACCCCCTCCGTCTAATAGGCCCTGCTCATGCATGGTTGTTTACATCTTTGAGCAGTTTTAGTGACATCTATGAACAGTCAAAGGGACTGTATCTTGGATACAATATACACAGTCAACGTCTATATGCCGGAGATCTGGGAACCGAGGTGATGCAAAACTTTTTTTGATGTGTGTATGAAAATAGGCTGTATAGTTCTTCGCGAAACAACTTGTTTATGTCGGGATTGGGTACAATCATGTTGACTGATTGTAAAATATATAATTTAAATTACTAATGTAATACTCAAATTGACTCCTAACATGATAATATTACTTAATTTCCTTTTTAATTCTGAAATATCCTTCGAAGAATTTATTTTATTATATTTTATTTTATTCCAGATACTTACAAATGGTCACCGGTAGTGAATATTTTAGAATTGCTCTCGCACCAGACTAATTTGAGGACGCTCTATAGCTTAATTTAAAAACATAGTTTCTATTGGAAAACAGAAAGACTTTTTCAACCTGAAATGCACGTCGAAAGATATAGTCAATAAAACGCAACACAATTGAAAATACTGAAGAAATAGTGAGTGACGATTCTTTGGCGAAACAATCTGTAAATACATCTTTTATTGAACTTGTTACAAAAGCAAACATTTGGCATGTTTTCCACTTCGGACATCTGACAATCCTACATAATTGGACGTAGCGAATAGTTGCTATTCCAGAAGGGATCCAAACGGAGCGTACCGACCTTCATCTGACTAGCCCAATTGGTCCACCGGGGAGAAACGCCACAGACAAGCCATAATAATAATAATAACAATTAGAAAATGGAAATGGAATATAATCTAACAAAGGCCATTTACAATAAGAAATCCATATCAACAAATGCCAAGTTAAGACACTACCAAACAGTCATCCGTACAGAGGCTTTGTATGCTGCAGAGTGCCTTGCAATGCATCTCAGGGGACTAACAGAGAAGCTGGAAGTGAAGGAAAGACACATTCTAAGAATAATCTTGGGTTCGGTAAAAGAAAATGGGGAATATAGGAGACGGCACAACCACGAACTTTACACCCATGTGGAAAAAATAACTGATACCATGAGGAAACGGAGAATTGCCTTTTACTGTCAAATAACAAGAATGAACCCAGCACGATTGACAAATAGAATTTTCACCAACTTCCTCAAAAAGAAAACCAAGGGAGCTTGGTTCACTGAGGTGGACAAAGATTTACAAGAAGTGGGAATTACGGGCAACGATATTTGAGAACGTTAAAGAAAAACTAACAGTACACCGATGTTTCCATGTAAAGCCAAAGCTTCCAACTGGCAAGAAGTGGACTGCAGAAAGGAAACAACAGCATCGATAACTAATGTGAAAGTACTAGGAGGATGTTAAAGGTCGATGTAACAAGAAACAGTTGAAATGACGTGGTCCTTAGATGGCCAAATCGAAAGAAGAAGCAGAAGGAGAGTAATAATAACGATTATCGTATGTTTTGCTATAATTAAGATAACTTAAGTTGGAGCCATTCAGTCGATCAACTGTCCAATTTCGAGGTTCGGTTAAGCACAACCATTAGGCAGTGAGTGGACATAGCTTTTAACGAGTCCACACGTATTGTCACTGGATGTCTGAGACCTACTCCAGTGCAGAAGATCTACCCTCTCGCTGGCATTGCACCTCCAGTTATTCGACGCAGGGTGGCAGCAGAGAAAGAGAGACAAAAGCTTGAATCAGATCCCAGACATTCTATGTTCAACCACAAGGTGACCACTCCTCGCCTACGATCCAGGAAGTGTTTTATTAAGAGAACAGTACCCCTCCATACCAAGCCAGACGTCCGGCATGTGTCACTCTGGAAACAAATAGTACCAGAGGGGTTTACCCCTAAAGAAGAACTGAGCAGTGGTAGTCATTTGCCTTATACCACCTGGAGGTCCTTAAACCGGATGAGAACAGGAGTGCCTAAGTGTCGTAGCAACCTTGTGAAGTGGGTTTGTGCAGAAGATCCACGATGTGCCTGTGGAGAAATCCAGACTCCACAACACCAGCTCACGTGCAAAGATCTTGATGACACCTGCGGCCTGAAAGACCTTATGTTGGCCACAGACCGAGGGATAAGAGCTGCCGAGTTCTGGAAAGGAAGAATTTAGTGTGTCTCTCGGACACGGAAAGTAAAGTAAGTATTAGGCAGTGGAACTGGAACTCGGCTGTGCAAACTGTGGCTGAGAATTAGTAAATAATATGTCTTGCGAACACCAAATTAATGTGACACGAAAGATCATCTACAAGCCGTCATCGTACGACTCAGATATTTGCCACCTCCACTTCTTCATCTGGGATCTGAAACCACTATCTTGGGATCATGAAGTGAACAGTCGACCTCTGCTCCGCCAAGTAAGTTACATATTTGTTAGAGGAAATTAATTGTTACATTCGTTTTCAAAAAAGTTTATTTATTTAAGGGCTTTCTGGCATCATGGACATGTAGCCCTGTGTACTTGGCCGTGTGTGGAATGTGTCTGATATCCTGTCATATTGTGATGGATGTATTCTTGTAAGTCAAGTGATGATTGGGAAGGAGACGCCCCTGGCCTTAAATTCGGAACCATCCCGGAATTTAACTGGAAAACAAGTGGAGAAACAAAGGAAAACCACTTCCAAGATACCTGAGGTGGGAATCGAATCTACCTCTTCTCAGATTTTCCTCACGAGGCTGCGTGTACCCCATTGTGTCCTCAGACAAGAATTGCATTTGTCAATGAGTAGACATGATACCTTCGATGTTGAAAGGAAGGAGTCGATTGCGTGTCGAGTGGTTTTTGTTGCGACCCGCACTCGCGGGAGCTTGTGGTCAATTGTTTTAAATTGTTAAGCTTACGACAAAAAGTAAGGACAAAATAAAAAAAGAATTTAGCAATCAGTAAACGCAACAGCGTTTTATTCATTTCAAAAATGCATACAATAACAAAACTGGGAATCGAACCCAAACCTCCGGGATGACAGCCAAGCATGATAGCCACGTCATAACAATGTATACAAAAGAATGACGGAGAATAAAGGATACGTAGGAGCAATTGAACTTGAATCATTCATTTAATGAATCATACAGTTCTCTATTTAGTAACTTTGATGTGTAGGGTTCGGCAGTTTAAGACCTAAAGAAGTACTAAATAGGCAAGCAAATATGCCCTAAAAACTATATGATCCATAAAAGTATGAAATATGACATCATGTTGAAAGGCGGAAGCACACTATCGTCATGTTCCGTGACCTCATGCGTACAGTGTCGCAATCCAACTTGTCCAGAAAGATGTGCTAAAAGACGTCAGTAGAGGAGAAGCGCCTTCTTGGAATCACTTCTTATAAACCTGCTATCTACCTGTTCCGGGAAAAGAAAGAAAAATACATCTGCTACACTATTCGGAAATCCTGTGTTTGCAACTCGATGCAGATAACACGTACCTTGTTAACGACGCCTCAATTTAAACAAAAATGCTGAAATTATAACCAAATATGACCTTATATCACTAAAATATGACCAAATATTGAACCCTTCAGAATAGCAGTGTTTATGTGCAAGAATCTTGATCAAGGGGTCGCGCTCAGTTCATAGTGTGATGTTTACGTCCGCCAAACAACATGCTCTACTGAGGCAAGGGTCATAGGATTAAAACTATAATTAAGAAAGTAAGGAGACATGACGTAAAATAATAACATGATTTAATGACTAATTGTGCATAAAAAGAAAATAAACAACAATAACAGAAATATCCTCCCTGAATTTTCCCATGACAAGAACATCTATCAATGTTGAGGAGTCAGACGGATCTCCCCCTTTATAAAAATGTGGATCCATGTTCCACTACCTTGCATTTGAATTTTATGTACGCGTGGTGACTAACTACGAGAAATGAGTACTTGGATGACTGTTCGTTTACAACGGGTTAACAGCCACGGTGCTCACGAACAATCATCGCGTAAATCAACGTTTATGGATATGGGCATGACATTAATAAAAACCCTTAAAATCTAATGCTGACACCCATACTACAAATCTACTATTTACAGGAATCTCCCTGAGACCCTCATTAGTGCGATGACGCACTTAACAAGCTGAGCTGCCAACCTGGCCAATTGCTCAATAAACACACAAGGAAAGACAGCATTGCACGTGACTTCACGGGTCACTGATATGGAAAATAAACATGGAATAAAACCAACAACAACAACAAAAGCCTGGCCGGCTGCATGTTAAGGTAACGCTTCGGAGATTATCGTGATTCGTAGGCAACTCCCATTTATTTAAACAATTTTTACCATTGATCAGTTCTTATTCTGTATTTCAAGTAATTACGGAGTCAATAAGCGCTCCTCACTAATGACCTTGCTTGCAACGTTCAGACCGCCTTGTGAAACATCTCCCCCTTCTTCAATACTCGTCATGTCCCAACTCCAGTGTATATAAATAACTGACCAGCTGTGCCGTTATCTCAAGGAACCAACAGCAACAAAAATCTCAACCACCTCAACATATGGTCAGACAATAATCAAAATATCCACAATTGCCCTCGCAAGGTTACAATATGGATCTGGCACCAAGCTGACAGAAATCAGTCTAAGCTGAAAATCCCGCTTGTAATGACCACAAAATACACACAATCACACCTCTGGGAATGACATGACGATTTTCACACAGGTCTGCTGAATAGATGCTCGCAAACATTTAAAACAATATTTAAAACCTACGATAGAGCTGATTGATCTTCGTCACAAATTACATTGCTCCAAAGGCAATAATCTCACTGAATCTGATCAATAATAAACCTTAAACAATTTAATTACCCTCCAATCTACTGTATCATTATATTAACTCAGTCCTACTTCTGAAACACAACATATCTCCGAGAGACGTTTTTAACCGCATTGCGAACATATGCAAACACGGCCGTTCACATAGCTACTTTAGTTAAAACAACAAACAAAAACAAGAACCTTCCACTAATAACATATGCGAGCTGTTTCCATACAAAAGGTGTGTCAGACCAAAACTAAAATACTACGTTAATCAAACAAGCAAAGTATTTACAAAAATATGTCCCATAAACCATAAGTTAATTTATCAAATAATAAAGAATATTATATTGTACTCATCTCTCGTTCAGTCACCCGTCAAAGAACATCAGCTGCCATCTCCCAATTGAATGGTTCTTATCTCATCTCAGCCATCTGGACGGAGTGTTGAGAATTCCAAACTTCTTCTATGGTAATCGATGTCATCTCTCGTGCTGATTCAGAAAGTTAGATTAATATACACTTGATATCTGACTACTAAATTCGCCGTTCCAGGTACTACTTTCCCCGTAACAGTTTGTTGGCGAATTATCGACGATACTGCCCCTACAAAATATAGTACTGTGACTATCTATCACTGAATTTAACACATTTACAATAACTTCTATGTCCTCATGACACGCAAAAGTATAACAGCCTACGTCCTTAGACGCACAAAATAAAGTCACAAACTTGTGTCTTCGACACACAAAATGTAATACGTTCCGTCCTCAGACGAACACAAGTAAAAAGTCAACCTGTGTCCACGACACACAAAATAATAGTCCTTGTCTTGGCTTTTCACGCCACTTATAAATGAACTGGCCCTAGGTCTTGATGGGGGGGGGGGGGGGGAATTATACAAAAAATTCTCGAAATAATGGTGGTACAGGTATGAAATAAATATCACTGAACTCGTAACATTGCACAGGTCAAGAATATGCCCATTAATCCTAGAATCGATCGTAGAGATTTTGTCTAGGCGATTTCCCGCGTGAATGCTAGCTACCGCGTACCCAAGCTGGTCTTGCCGCACTCGTAGGCATTCATTTCTCATTGGTTCCACATTTTCTGTAACTTGGCGGTTTTTAGCAGATCTTGGCGTCGTAGGAGTGTCTATTATCTTCATCAGCCACTCACGTTACTGCATCATATTTCTTCTAGGCGCGAATATTACAATGAACATACCAGAACCATGTCTCACTGCGCGTAGCTTCTATTTTGAGGTGGCCAACACCCGTCCTTCTGACACATCGCTAGGCTATTTCCTTTCACAGCTAAAGTATTTAGCCTTTTGTCAAACTGCTTCAGGTATGTCCCCGCTGTCTCCAACAAATGCTTGAAATTTCCTCATCTCCGTCTGGCTACTTTCATGATGCTGGTGGAAATATTTATTAATTGAAGAAATAAAACATAGTAGAATCATTTATCCAACAGAGGATAAAGGGTTCACAACTCTCCCACTCACAAAATTTCGAACTTAGGAATAAAGTCGACAATTTTAAAAGACTTCCGTAGGCCAATTTGTTTTATTTCAGAATCACCCCTTTTCTATTACTTGGTCTAGCCGCTCTTGTCTTGAATGGCATTTACTCGTTTTCATTTCCTGCTTGTATCTCCCCTCTCAGTCTGCTTGCATGACCCGCTGATGCCTGAGGCAACACTCTGCTCGTCTCGTTAATGTTTGTCAACACCAACTCTACTTCCTCCTTCACGTGCCGTACTCAACTGCTCCCCGTTCACTTTGTTGATAGTAGGACGTCCATATATTCAAACTGCATCGTTATTTCGGCGCTCTCATGGATCGCTTCTTCGATACTTTTTTAAGTTGGCTGCATTGTAAACTGACATTGTTCCTGTGCTTAACTCTTTCACTCTGTAAGCATTATTTCCAAGGTTTCTTACGATAGAATAGGGTCCTATGAACTTTTCGCAGAATTTACTGAAGATTTTCTTCTCTGGGTCCGATGTAGCGGGTCGTTTCACCAAAACGAGCTGGTTGATTTCAAGATCACTGTGAAACCTCTTATTTCTTACTCGCCGTAATCTGCGGTCTGCTTGTTTTCTCATGTAGGCTCTCGTTCTCTCAATTCGCAGGTCAGGTGCTATCATGGGATCTTGTGGACAGTTAATGAGGCTTTTCCACGTTCTCACTGGATACTCGTTCTTGTGTAGGACCATAGGGATTTGTCCTGTTGACTCGTGCCTGGTAGAATTCATGCATGTCTCTACGTCCTTAATTTTATCCACCCATCTGTGATGTTCATTGGGAATGAAGATTCTCAAGTATGATGTTACACATTGTATTGCTCTCTCACTTGGATTACCTTGGGCATGTCGGATACTGCTTAAAACGTGTTTTATACCCATGTCCTCCATACCTTTCTTGAATTCGGCGCTTGTGAAATAACTGCCATGATCTGACAATATAAATTCTGGTTTTCCAAGAATTGGAATAACTCTATTTCGAATACGACTGAGTACTTGCTTCGATGTAGTTTTCTGAATAGGGCATAGTACTACGAACTTAGAAAATACATCAATGCACACTAGCAAGTGACGGCAACCTCGCCTTCCTTTCGGAATTGGACCGAAACAGTCCAGGGCCAGTAGCTCGCATGGTTTCTGAGGTAGAAATGGTCTAGGATACTGCCTCATTAAATAATTATTGGGCTTTGTCCTCTGACACGGATCACAAGTTGTAATGACGTCACATATAGTTGTTCTCATACGTGGCCATGTAAATGTCTCTCCTATTGTCGCTTCGCACTTGTCTACGCCCACGTGACCGTAACTTTCGTGCGTATGCCATGTCAGTCCTCGCTGTAATGATGCAGGTACTAATATGCGTAACTTGGTGTGGTCATTATCTACCCATTTGTGCAGCAAATTGTTGACATAAACATATCTTCCTTCTTTGGCTTTTGCTTCTCGAAATGCAGGTGTTCCTGTAGGTAGCTGCTTTTTGAAGTATCGAATTAATAGCATCATCCATGGTTCCGCTTCCTGTTCTCGCTGTATTTCACGTAACTCCTCCAAGAATTCCCGGTCCTTCGGTGTTAACTCCAAGTGTTGTACCGTCGCTGTTTCTTCATTATCAGGCTCTGGGTTCCTGCTGAGTGCATCCGGAATCACGTTCATCTTTCCTGGGCAATGTTCAATCTCAATGCTAAACTGCTGAATATATATAGACCAACGTGTCACACGTTCGCTTACCATCGACGTCTTAAACAAGAATGTTAGTGCCTTGTGATCAGTCCTGACAACAATGGGGTAACCATAGATTATTCGTTTCCATTGTTGAAGCGCATGAAGGATGGCCAACAATTCTAGCTCGGTTACAGTATAATTGCGCTCGTGCTTACGCAATTTTCGGCTGACAAATGCCAAATATGTCTTGTGTTGCAGGTTAGCTGGATCTTCTTGGTAGAGCATAGCACCTATACCAATTAGTGAAGCATCCGCTTGGATTATAAATTTGTGCTTGATATCTGGATATCCTAATTTAATGCAGTTTTCCAATAGCTGTTTTGTTGCTTGGAATGCCTTCTCACACTCCGCATTCCATAACCATTTATTATTTTTCTTTAACATTTCCTGCATGGGAGCTACAGTCCCCGTATAACCTGGACAGTTTTCTTTAAAGAATCCCGTTACGCCTAAGAAAGCCCGAATGTGCTTGACTCTCGTTGGTGTAGGAAAATTCTTTATCGCTTCGATCTTAGCTGGATTTGGCTTCACTCCCTCCTTGTCAATGACGTGACCCAAATATAAGATCTCGCTCTTGAAGAAATGCGATTTCTTCAGATTTACTTTGAAATTCGATGCATTCAGGTTGCCAAATACTTTATCTAAATTCTCCATGTGAGTTTCAATGTTGTCGGATGCCAGCAGAATGTCATCAACGTAGCGTACCGTCATCTCCTTAACTTCCTCGGTTAGATTCCGGTCCAGGGCTCGGATTAAAGCACAGACCGCTGTTTTGAATCCAAAGGGCATTCGGACGAAGCAAAACGTCTGGTTATCGAATAAGAAGCCAGTTAGAAGCTGTGACTTCTCATCCAATTCAAGATGGTGGAAACTGGACGTCAAATCGACTGATGAATAAATGCTCTTGTTTTTAAAGCCTTTTAGTACGTCTCTGATAATTGGCGCTCTGTCATATTCAGGAAAAATCAGTCTCATGTTGAGATTTCTGGCATCTAAACAAAGACTAATAGATCCATTTGGTTTTGTGACTGCCAAAATCGCATTTAGATAAGGTGTAGGTGTCTTCCTTATCACTCCTGCTTGTAACATCTCATCTATAATGTCCTTAACTTGACCACGATATTTTTCAGGAATTGGGTACAACCTGCTTTTGAAAGGTGACCAGTCCTCGACTTGCATAGAATATATGAAATTTAATATTTTCCCAGGTACTGTATCAAATACTGCTTTGTGCTTCCTTAAAATCTCTTCCAACTGTTTTCTGTGTTCACCTCCAAGTTGAATGTCATTGAGCCGCTCCTGTAGTAACTCTTCAAATTGTGCATCACTGTTATCTCCTTCTGTCAATAAAGACCATATCTCCTGGGATTCAATCTCCTCATCTAGTTCCACAACAGCCCCTTCTACGATGTTATCTTCTGCCTTTCGTATCTCCTCTTCCGTCTCTTCTGATATTGATTCCAATGCCCAAGAATTTACATCTCTTCCGGTAGTGATTTCATCCATATGCAATCCCACGTTCTTCAGCTGATCATACTCTCTAAAACTGACTGTATTCTTGTGCAAATCTATCACTGCTTGATAGTCACAAATAAAATTTGCATCAAGAATTATATTGAAATTCATCTTTGCCATGATAATGAATGTTTGCCCAAAAGTGTGTTCCAATATGTTCAGCTCTAAATATGCCTGACGTTAACAAGTGACGGTGCTTTCAGGAATAACACCCCTCACTTTGAGTTGTGGTACAGGAATTACAGGAATATTCTGACTCCGTCCCAACTCTCGAACCAAGGCCTCCGATACCAGACTGATCTGTGACCCCGTATCCAATAAACATTTTATCTTAATTCCACCAATCCTCGCGTAAATAATGGGTAATTGCCTAATTTCATCGTTCCTTGGTTTCACCGTCTCCTCCAGGCAGTCTTCTGGCAAAGCAATCCATTCTTGTATGTTCGCTACTATCCATCCATCTTCAACTTCCGACTGTTGCGTTTGTAGACTGTCTTCTTTATCCAAATTTAGCATTTTTTTAGCTCCATTGCGACTCCCCTCATCATTCTGTCGCTTATGCCCTTGATATTCCTCTTGTCTCAGTAGACTTCCAGCTTCCTCAGTATGTGTGTCTGGATTCTTCATGTTCCCAATGGCCTTTTCCCATCTTCCAAGCTCTCCACCTTGGCTAGCGTGTAACTCCTCTAGGTAATTTTGCGATTGAGCGTGCCTATCATCCCAGCCATTTCGATAATTACGTGGCTCTCCTTGATTTTGACCTCTCCTTCCTTTCCATCTTTGATTGGCATTGTAATCACCGTATCTTCCATAAGGCCTGTCATTCCTCCGATTTTCACGCCATTGCTGATATTCTCTCTGTTGATATCTATTGTTGCCTTGGTATGATCTATTGTTATAGTTATTTTCGTTACGCTGGTATGGTCTGTTTTCTCCTTCCTCCTGGTTTCGCCTAGGTGTGGAGGTGCTTGTATTAGTACCCTGCGTTTTAGTGTTTGCCTGTTTTGGTTTTATGACCTCTGTCGTATTGACTAATTCCAGCTGTCTTCCTCCTCTATAATGATTCTGAGATGTAGTCTCATCTATCTGGCGTAATATCTGCTCTGCATGTAAGGCCGTACTAACGTTCGCTGCGACTAGTACTTGCTGCACGTTGACTGGTAATTGCCTCGCTATTGTCATCACCAGATCTGCTTCATTTAAAGGGTAATCAAGGTCGCGAAATTTTAGCATTTGCATGTTAAAGAAATCTGAGTATTTCGTTTGCTGGGTAGTTTGGTATTTTCTAGAGTAAAGCTCCATCCTTAGACTGTGTTGTATTGCTGGCGACCAGTACTTGCGCAGAAACGCTAATCTAAAATCTGACATGGTTCCAAATGTATATTTGAAGCTTAAAAACCATGTAAGGACATTTCCTGATAAAAATCTCTCCATCATCCTCAATCTACGTGCTTCAGGTACCCCAGTGTCATTGTAATGGTCTTCAATCTCTTTGATAAAAGCTTTAGGCGTCACCCCTGAATTTTCCGTGTACTTCTGCGGTTTGTAATCGTTTGAGCGAATTACCTGAATAAGTTGTGTGGGCTGATGACCGTCTTGTGGTGTTGAACTCCTTTCTATATTCTTGCGAAACCCTTCCGTGTTTGTTGTTAATGGGCTCTCCGCCTGAGTCTGACTTCCTGCTATGCTAGTACCCTCCGGGCTATTTGAGTCGTCCTGCTTGTCTTTCAACGCTCCCGTTTTAAATATCGACGATTGCTCTAATGACCTGAGTTCGGCTTTAATGATCCTGTCCGTCTGTTTTTTAAGCTTGCTCTTAATTTCTTGCTCTAATGCTTGAATACGAGTGTGATTTTCGCCCACTGTCTTAAGAATGGTGGATCTTTCCTCTTTAGAATCGATATTCATTTTTTTTTTCAATCTTTTCTTATCTGCTCTTTAATCGTGCTTACTTTCTCGTCAATCTGGCTTTTAGTGTCGTCTAAGGTACTCTTTAATTGCTCCTGATCCGCTTCTAGGCTTTTCCATTGTTCCGCTGATTTTATTTCGAGACGGTCCATATCTTTAATTATGCCGGATATGTTTTCATCTACTGCTGATAATTGTTGTTGAATGACCCTGCCGCTTTTCTCCATCTCCTTAAATCGTCCTTCCAACTTATCCTGAGCTATCTTGACCTCGCTTGTATTCATAGTATATGCTATTTCAATTTGCTCTAATTTAGCTAACACCGTTTCATCCAGAATGCTAAGTTTTTGATCAAAAATACTTTCCATTTTCTTAATCTGATCTAATTGCTTTTCATTATTTTTAATAACATCTAGGGCCAGTAATACCATCTGTTGATTAGTATGATCTTTCATCTCTGCGATTAGCGTCTCTAACTGTGATTTGATAGTGTCATTAATTTCACTTTTTAATAACCTAGCTTGTTCCGCCTGATATTCATTTTGTTCCATCCTACTGTTATTTAATTGTGTCCGCAATGATTCACTTTGTTCAGCTAGTTTAGTTTTCAGTGATTCACTCTGCTCGGATAATTTGTTTATAGACTCACTTTGTTCTCGCCTACTATCGTTTAATTGTGTCCGCAATGATTCACTTTGTTCAGATAATTTGTTTATAGCTTCATTTTGTTCTAGCCTATTAGTGTTTAATTGTTCAGATAATTTCGTGTTTAGCGATTCACTTTGTTCAGCTAATTTAGTGTCCAACAATTTCTGTGTTCTCCTAGCCGCACTCTCAATGATTTCTTGAATCTGTTCCACCGTTGCCATGTTATACAATTTATATGAGACATTAGGGAAATGGCATAAAGCAATGCCCTTTGACACATACATACAATCCAATGCACATTTAATTTATTTACCCTACTCAGTTCATTTATTTTTACATTTAATCCCACTAGTCGATTGCATCTCTGAGTAGTTCTAGTTTTCTTCAATTTAATTTTAAACCCAAGCACATATTTAGTCATTAAATTGTTATCCTAATCTGATATTAACACTGACTAATTAACAAAGTATTAATTGTCATTTTAGGCTACAGCCTCCTAATATATTCATGAGTTTGACTTTCTAAACAAATCTAGTTTTAACTTTAATCATTGGGCGCCCGGTATCACATATATTACCTTTTACTTTAATTCAATAGACAAAAACGTGACACGTATTTTACTTTGCAAACTCCTGATTTTAATTTATATTTCACACATTTGGCGGTATCCACGTCGCCTCAATTACTTTTAATAAAATATCACTTTCCGGTGATTAAATACTGTCATATCTGCCTGCACTTGCGGCATGTCAGTTTTACTCAAATACGCCAATATTGATATGTGTAATTTCTCCGCCGTTACACCACAGTGAATGGCCCCACGCTTGGCCGCGCCAGTTTTATCCCTATGAACCCTTCAGAATAGCAGTGTTTATGTGCAAGAATCTTGATCAAGGGGTCGCGCTCAGTTCATAGTGTGATGTTTACGTCCGCCAAACAACATGCTCTACTGAGGCAAGGGTCATAGGATTAAAACTATAATTAAGAAAGTAAGGAGACAAGACGTAAAATAATAACACGATTTAATGACTAATTGTGCATAAAAAGAAAATAAACAACAATAACAGAAATATCCTCCCTGAATTTTCCCATGACAGGAACATCTATCAATGTTGAGGAGTCAGACGGATCTCCCCCTTTATAAAAATGTGGATCCATGTTCCACTACCTTGCATTTGAATTTTATGTACGCGTGATGACTAACTACGAGAAATGAGTACTTGGATGACTGTTCGTTTACAACGGGTTAACAGCCACGGTGCTCACGAACAATCATCGCGTAAATCAACGTTTATGGATATGGGCATGACATTAATAAAAACCCTTAAAATCTAATGCTGACACCCATACTACAAATCTACTATTTACAGGAATCTCCCTGAGACCCTCATTAGTGCGATGACGCACTTAACAAGCTGAGCTGCCAACCTGGCCAATTGCTCAATAAACACACAAGGAAAGACAGCATTGCACGTGACTTCACGGGTCACTGATATGGAAAATAAACATGGAATAAAACCAACAACAACAACAAAAGCCTGGCCGGCTGCATGTTAAGGTAACGCTTCGGAGATTATCGTGATTCGTAGGCAACTCCCATTTATTTAAACAATTTTTACCATTGATCAGTTCTTATTCTGTATTTCAAGTAATTACGGAGTCAATAAGCGCTCCTCACTAATGACCTTGCTTGCAACGTTCAGACCGCCTTGTGAAACATCTCCCCCTTCTTCAATACTCGTCATGTCCCAACTCCAGTGTATATAAATAACTGACCAGCTGTGCCGTTATCTCAAGGAACCAACAGCAACAAAAATCTCAACCACCTCAACATATGGTCAGACAATAATCAAAATATCCACAATTGCCCTCGCAAGGTTACAATATGGATCTGGCACCAAGCTGACAGAAATCAGTCTAAGCTGAAAATCCCGCTTGTAATGACCACAAAATACACACAATCACACCTCTGGGAATGACATGACGATTTTCACACAGGTCTGCTGAATAGATGCTCGCAAACATTTAAAACAATATTTAAAACCTACGATAGAGCTGATTGCTCTTCGTCACAAATTACATTGCTCCAAAGGCAATAATCTCACTGAATCTGATCAATAATAAACCTTAAACAATTTAATTACCCTCCAATCTACTGTATCATTATATTAACTCTGTCCTACTTCTGAAACACAACATATCTCCGAGAGACGTTTTTAACCGCATTGCGAACATATGCAAACACGGCCGTTCACATAGCTACTTTAGTTAAAACAACAAACAAAAACAAGAACCTTCCACTAATAACATATGCGAGCTGTTTCCATGCAAAAGGTGTGTCAGACCAAAACTAAAATACTACGTTAATCAAACAAGCAAAGTATTTACAAAAATATGTCCCATAAACCATAAGTTAATTTATCAAATAATAAAGAATATTATATTGTACTCATCTCTCGTTCAGTCACCCGTCAAAGAACATCAGCTGCCATCTCCCAATTGAATGGTTCTTATCTCATCTCAGCCATCTGGACGGAGTGTTGAGAATTCCAAACTTCTTCTATGGTAATCGATGTCATCTCTCGTGCTGATTCAGAAAGTTAGATTAATATACACTTGATATCTGACTACTAAATTCGCCGTTCCAGGTACTACTTTCCCCGTAACAGTTTGTTGGCGAATTATCGACGATACTGCCCCTACAAAATATAGTACTGTGACTATCTATCACTGAATTTAACACATTTACAATAACTTCTATGTCCTCATGACACGCAAAAGTATAACAGCCTACGTCCTTAGACGCACAAAATAAAGTCACAAACTTGTGTCTTCGACACACAAAATGTAATACGTTCCGTCCTCAGACGAACACAAGTAAAAAGTCAACCTGTGTCCACGACACACAAAATAATAGTCCTTGTCTTGGGTTTTCACGCCACTTATAAATGAACAGGCCCTAGGTCTTGATGGGGGGGGGGGGAAATTATACAAAAATTTCTCGAAATAATGGTGGTACAGGTATGAAATAAATATCACTGAACTCGTAACATTGCACAGGTCAAGAATATGCCCATTAATCCTAGAATCGATTGTAGAGATTTTGTCTAGGCGATTTCCCGCGTGAATGCTAGCTACCGCGTACCCAAGCTGGTCTTGCCGCGCTCGTAGGCATTCATTTCTCATTGGTTCCACATTTTCTGTAACTTGGCGGTTTTTAGCAGATCTTGGCGTCGTAGGAGTGTCTATTATCTTCATCAGCCACTCACGTTACTGCATCATATTTCTTCTAGGCGCGAATATTACAATGAATATACCAGAACCATGTCTCACTGCGCGTCGCTTCGATTTTGAGGTGGCCAACACCTGTCCTTCTGACACATCGCTAGGCTACTTCCTTTCACAGCTAAAGTATTTAGCCTTTTGTCAAACTGCTTCAGGTATGTCCCCGCTGTCTCCGACAAATGCTTGAAATTTCCTCATCTCCGTCTGGCTACTTTCATGATGCTGGTGGAAATATTTATTAATTGAAGAAATAAAACATAGAATCATTTATCCAACAGAGGATAAAGGGTTCAATATGACCAAAATAATAAAAAATACCCGAAATATGCATTTATAGGCAACGTCAAATTGCTTTAAACGTGGTCAGGGACCCGTAATTCAAACTTATTTTTAAGATTTCGGGTAAAATGAACTCGGGGGAAAAAATATGACTTTTCCTTACCATCCGAAATTTATTGATGTGCATTGCTTGTTATTGCAGAGCCACCATGACCACATACTGGGCACACTCATGCAACATTCAGTTTGCCTTGGAGAGCTGACAGTGTAGCTACATAGAGGAAGAGGTAGGCGCTGCATACAGATGTACTGTAAACTGGGAGAACTCACAGGGAAGACAGAGTGATGTGTTCCAATAGCCTACGTGTTACATATAGGTATACAGGATGACAAACAAATAACCAGTACCATTAATCAAATACAGGAACCATGGGCCAGAAATTCCTAGCCATGGCGAGTGGTGGACGTAATGTACAGTGGTTGTACATAGAGGATTTTCGTTTTACCAGAGGACACTTGTCATAGCGGCTTGAACGCAGTTGACAATTGAGATTGCATCATTCAACACAGCATTAGTAGACCAACGAAGCTTATTTATATTCACTCTTCTAGGTTTTTACCATTATTTCAGAGGAGTACTCGTAAACTTTTACCGCATATTAGTTTACAATTGTAATAATAATAATAATAATAATAATAATAATAATAATAATTATAATATTGGTTTTACGTTCCATTTAACTAGACTACTGCGGCTTTTAGAGATGTTGTAATTTCGATCCGAAGGGGATCTTCAACGTGCCAGTAAATTTACTGTTACGGCTCCCTCGCATTCGCTTCCTCAAATGCCAGCTAACTGCACCAGGATTTGATCATGCAACCTAGGGCACAGCAGACGAGAACGTTACCGCTCAACCACCCAGCCAGTCAGTTTAAAATTCTAGCTTGGCGCTTATCACTTAAGAGGGGCTGGAATGTCCAATGCTGTCCATGTTAATTTGGCTTTCATGGTCAGTGAATTAATACTCAGCAATATTTCTAGGTTTGTGTAATGTCTTGTGTGGGGTTTCGCCTAGGATAACAAGCTGGCTCATCAGCGGGCTCTTGGTGTCCCAGCCCGAACCCCCATAGGAGTAGCGAACTGTGCGCTACCTCCCTACCATCCTTTTGGAGGCCTTCATAGGGTGGTTATGGCTGCTTGAGCATTTAGTTCTTGCAGTAAAGAGGCGCAAGTGTGCTTCATAAAGAGGGAGGTAGCGCGCAGTTTGCTACTCCTGTAGGGATCTGGACGGGGACACCACGATCCCGCTGATGAGCTAGCTTGGTGTCCGAGACGAAACCCCACACAAGACATGGCAAAAAACTAGAAAAATTGCTGAGTTTTCAAATCTTAATTTACAATGTTCTCAGTAACTAGTAACAGAACTGATTGCATCATTTTTCAGGGATGTTCCTAGATGTTATAGCCAAGCTTTTTAAAACTAAGAATGTTTTTTGATTTGTCGTGTTTTTTTTAATAGCGTAATTTTAACTGATTTTCCATGAACATTACCCCCAAGCTTGCAGGTTCACTCCTGGCCGAGGTAAATGATTTTTGAAAGGTGACGAAAATCACGGCACGCATGCCATACGTTTTTGGCATGTTAAAAAACTAATTTGAATTTAGTACGCCGTGTTTATAATGGCAAAATTAATCTCAGGGTTTTCCGCCAACACAAAAGTTCCTCCTTTCTCTCACTAGAAAGCTCTATAGTGTCAATAAGCTTAGATGTCTAACCTCATTGACTTTCATAGTGCTCCAAGGAACGACAAAAATCGACATGCAAGCTGCCCTCTGGACGTCAAATAACAAAGCTTGCACCCGGCACCGAGCCCATACGATTGTATATTTTTTATTTTTAGCCTACTTTTCACATTTTGCAAAAATGAGGAAAAAGTAGACTTATGAGATCGGGCAAATGTGTGTCTGTCTGTCTGTCTGTCTGTCTGTCTGTCTGTCTGTCCTTCTGTCTGTCTGGCTGTGTGTGTGTCCCCCCCTATCAACTCCTAAACGGCTGCAGCAATCGAAACAAAATTTGGTAGGAGTAAAGATCTATACCTGAATATCTCACGGCCATATTTGAAAATGATGTCAGTGCTACCAACTGCTAAAAAATCGCAATTGAAATTTGAGCTCCATGTTGGATATCTTGGAAAGTATGAATGGGAGCTATTTCAAAATTGGCACACGTACAGATCATAATATTTCAGTTTAATTTCCAGGAGGCTAAACATGGCAGTGTTGCCAAAATGGTTATAAGCCTCCTGATAGGTCCAATTTTTAAATGCATATAACTTCTATACTATCAATTGGAATTGAACCAAATTTCGTATGTTGTATGTGTACATAACCAGATATGACTGAGCGTATTCTTCAGACCTACCAGGGCTGCCAACTGTTAATAAATGCTCCTAATTTATTTTATCCAAATACCAATATATCAGAAAGTATGCAAGCCGACAGCTTTAAACTATGCACACGTATAGTCCCTGACATTCTATATTAATTTGGAGTAACTTATATACGTCAGTGCTACCAACATGATTCTAAGCCTGCTGACAGGTCCAACTTTAAATACATGTAACTTCCATAATATCATTTGGATTTCAACCAAATTTTGTATGTGCTATGTGTACCATAACAGATATGACTATGCGTATTCTAAGGAGCAATCAGTGCTGCCAACTGTTAATATGTGCTGTCCCTATTTTTGTTACCCTAATATCAATATATCAGAAAGTATGCAAGCCAATAGCTCTAAACTTTGCACACGTATAGTACCTGGCATTCTAGACGAATTTGGAGTAACTAATATACGTCAGTGCTGCCAACATGATTCTAAGCCTGCTGATAGGTCCAATTTTAAAATGCATGTAACTTCTATACTAACTAATGGATTTCATTCAAAATTGGCACAACAATAGATCATATTATTTCAGATTATTTCTGACCAATACATGCATGACATTGTTGCCAACATGATTTTACGCGCGCTGTTAGATCCAATGTTTAACTGCATGTAACGTCCATGCTATTCATTGGACTTCAACCAAATTTTGTATTTTGTACCTTAACAGACGGAACTAAGAATATATTCAGTCATCAGGGCTGCCAACTGTAGTACTCTATTAGGATACATTATGCCAGGTATACAGTATTTCGAACTAATTGGAAATTTTGATATTAGCAACTTAATTTCGTCATTATTCTAGATAGGTTCATATTCTGTAGAATAATCATTGGCATGAAAAGTAGGCTGTATAGTTCTTCACGGAACTTCTTGTTTTTAATTTATTTATTCTTTAATTCCCCATACGGAGAGCGTTACAACACAATCCATTTTCATGTTTATTCTGGACCCTTCTTCTTTTTTCCAAAAACCTCTCATATACAAACTATGCTTCCTCTTTCTCTCCTCCGTCCATTTCTTTCCCGGTTGCCTCTCATTGGGAGTTTGTTCAAACTTCTATTGTCTAAGTTTTTCTCTGTATGTGCTCCTGGCTGTCATGTCTTCTGTAGAGATGTTTAGTTTCTTGAGATTTTCCACGGTTTCCTTTACCCAATTGGTTTTTAGTGTACTATTCGTAACAATATTAAAATTTTTCTTGGTCAGTCTGTCTTCTGTCGTCCTATGTGTATGTCCATAAAATTATGCCCACCTTTTCCTTATGTTGTTTGTAATCGTCTCTGTCTGTTTGTACAGTTCTATCGTCAGTCTCTCTACCCATATTCCCTCTTTCTGAACTGGCCCGTAGATCTTTCTCAGAATTTTTCTCTCTTGTATTTCTGAATCCTTGATTTTTGTTCGTCCCTTGATTGCTGTCGTTTCTGAATCGTATAAGGCCTCTGGTAAGGCTATTGTACAATAGTGTCGTAATTTAGCATTGATGGAAATACGTTTTTTATTGTAGTGGTATTATTGTTATTATTATTAGGCAAAATTAAAATAAAGTTAGTATTAATAAACAGCTATTTAATATATAACACACACAAGGAGGAATATCTTCTTAAACTTTCAGCTTTGCATGTTGTAAAGTTGCTGAACAAAGGGACTTTTTATATCAAGAAATTTGTGGATTTTGGCAAGAAAATGGAAGGAAATTTTTTTTCTGCTAGCTGAGGAAATGGCGACAGAGGTATGCCCCAACATTGCAACACCCGATATGGTTTCTCAAAACTGTTTATTTCTATTGTCTAATAGAGAGAAAACTAAGATCAGGTGAAAAATGTACATTGTGAGAATACCAATAGGACACGCGGTTGTGCGAAAGTGTAAGGAAAGTAGTATTTTGCAATGGGGCTTGAAAAAATGTAAGTTTGGAAAGCTAACGATCCGTAGCTTATTATAACGTAAACAAGAAGTTCCGTGAAGAACTAAAGAGCCTACTTTTTTAAAAATTTAAGATTCATGCCAATGATTAATCTATAATGATCTATCTAGAGTAATGACGAAATTAAGTTGGTAATATCGAAATTTCTAATTAGTTCGAAATACCGAATACATGGCATAATGTAGACTAATGGAGAACTACAGTTGGCAGCCCTGATGACTGAGTATATTCATAGTTCCATCTCTTAAGGTACAGAATACTAAATTTGGTTGAAGTCCAATGGATAGCATGGACGTTACATGCAGTTAAGCATTGGATCTAACAGCGCGCGTAAAATCATGTTGGCAACAATGACATACAAGTATTGGTCAGAAATAATCTGACATAATATGATCTATTGTTGTGTCAATTTTGAATGAAATCCATTAGTTAATATAGAAGTTACATGCATTTTAAAATTGTACCTATCAGCAGGCTTAGAATCATGTTGGCAGCACTGGCGTAGGCCTATATTAGTTACTCCAAATTAATCTGGAATGCCGGGTACTATACGTGTGCAAAGTTTAGAGCTATTGGCTTGCATACTTTCTGATATATTGATATAGGGGTAACAAAAATAGAGACAGTATTTATTAACAGTTGGCAGCCCTGGTTACTCTCAAGAATCGGTTTAGTCATATCTGTTATGGTACACATAGCACTCACGAAATTTGGTTGAAATCCAAATGATAGTATAGAAGTTACATGTATTTAAAGTTGGACCTCTCAGCAGGCTTAGAAACATGTTGGTAGCACTGACGTATATAAGTTACTCCAAATTAATATAGAATGTCAGGTACTATACGTGTCCATAGTTTAAAGCTGTCGGCTTGCATACTTTCTGATATATGGGTATTTGGATTTTAAAAAAATGAGAGCATTTATTATCAGTTGGCAGCGCTGGTGGCTCTTTAGAATACGCTCAGTCATATCTGTGTATGTACATATAGCACATACGAAATTTGGTTGAAATACAATTCATAGTGTAGAAGTTATATGCATTTAAAATTTGGACCTATCAGCAGGCTTAATAATTTTTGCAACACTGCCATGTGTGGCCTCCTGGAAATTAAACTGGAATATTATTATCTATACGTGTGCCAATTTTGAAATAACTCCCATTCATACCTTCCAAGATATTCAAAATGGAGCTCAAATTTCAATTGCGATTTTTCAGCAGTTGGTAGCAGACATCATTTTCAAATATGGCCGTGAGATATTCAGGTACAGGTAATTACTCCTACTAAATTTTATTTCGATTGCTTTAGCCGTTTAGGTATTGATAGGGGGGGGGGGGACATACACAGCCAGACAGACAGACAAACAGACAGAAGGACAGACAGACAGATATACACACATTTGCCCGATCTCATTAGTCTACTTTTTCCTCATTTTTGCAAAATGTGAAAAGTAGGCTAAAAATGAAATTTTGAAATTTTTATTGTTAACTGAATACTGTAGTTGAACATAACAATTCAGTTTCTTAATATGTTCCAACCACACAAACTGCTGAATCAATTGTTATGGAAATATATTAACATTTATCTTTATAAGATAAAGTAGTTATGTTACTGAAAAGGCATCATCATTCACTGATACCAACATTACAATTAATAATATTTATAAACAAAATATCAATTCAACTATTGAAGTTGAAGGGTTTGAAACATATTACAACTGATGAGAATTTCATGGCTTGCAATCCAAATTAGAATCAAGATTCTAGTGCTTCGGTGGCGAATTTGGTAGCATGCTGAACTGCTGAGCCCAAGATAGCGGGTTCAATCCCGGCCAAAGTCGTCAAATTTTTAAGAGCATTAAAAATCCTTTAGTATGCCTTCCTTCGAAGGGGAAGTAAATCCGGCGGTCCCATGTCATAAATTTATGGCATGTAAAACATCCTTCCACAGACGAAACTTGTGTGCAGCTAAATTGTTAGGTTAGAGTTCGTCGGAACGCTCTGCCCAAGTTCCAACGTTCTCCATTAGGTATCATTGATACCTGATAACGAAAGTTGTAACTACCTGAAATTGAACTGAACTTGTAGCTCACCCTAAGGGTGTCCACTGGAAGCAGCTACAGACTCAGGAGAGCCGAACATGCCCTCGGACACTCCTGGCTCTAAAAGCCATACGATAAATAAATAAATATTGGTAAATTTTTCTTTGATAAGTATAAAAAGTTTTGAATCAATGCAGTTTTACCAAGTTACATTAATACTGCAGCCATTACTGTAGGTCAGATTAGTGTGCATAAAGATAATGTGAACATTTCAAGTAGATCGGGGCAGTAATTTATGAGATAACTAGCAACCCGACCCGACTTCGCCCGGGAACAGTTATGAATGCATTACGTGATAAGCGCTTTTTTTTCAATGTCAATGAACAACGACCAATATCCATTTTACGTCTCGGCATGATGGGTTAAAATCACTGACTACAGAATTATATTATCATGGAGATGCATGTGCAACAAATTCTTGTCAGACGTAATTTAAGAATGGCGAGGTGCATGAAGCACAATTCCCCCTTCCGTCCAATCTTAACTTGACTGTGAATTTTGTGGAAGGAAAAGTTCACAGGCGAAATGAAGAAAAGCCGAGTTGCACTTCCAGGGAAACTCCAAACACAACCACCCTTCTCAGAATTCTTAACTCAATACGACTCAACGGTTTGCTGCTGGTTGTATCTGGGGCAATAGGTTCGCCCTCTAACTAGGCTGTAACAGGGATGATAGACCAACCCTTAGCTAGCTCGTAAACTGTCACCTCAGTGTTGAATGGACACGGTTGGAACATATTAAAACGTAAAAACACTTATAGTGGGCGATATATTGAAGATAGACATATGCTCTCGCGGACCTTTTTGTAAAACATTTCATGCTGAACAATTTTTACACTCATAGTATTTAGGTATTTTTAACGGTTTGCCCAGCGTAAGCTTTCAAAGCGCTCGCACGCCAGGTTTTATTTCAAATTTTCCACTGAAATCGTTACTGCTCGGCTTCCTTCGATCATAAATAAATTATTTTCTATAGAATTCATCGTCGAGATATCCTTTACAGAATGGTGAAAACCGCATCAAAATCCATGCAGTGGTTCTCGAGTTTACCCGTAACATCCAAGAATCGGGGACTTAGTTTTATACTAAGTAGAGATGTACCTTATTTCCAGAAAAATAAAAGTTGTATGAAATCGCTTTCAAAGAAATGTCTGCGAAGGTAGATGAATAAAGAAATGATAGATATTTTTCAAAGTTGACAAACTTCAAATCCCTTATCTTGGAAACAGATTAACAGTTTTGCTCCAAAATAACGTCCTATGATATTTCAATATGCTGAGAACCCAAAACATCAGATATGAGAAAATTGAATTTTTTATCCGAACATCTTCATGCAATAGTTTGTGGAGGGGGGGGGGATTGTCAATTCACAGTCTTACAACCTTCTGGATATTAAAACAATTAGTACCTTCTTAGGAAGCTTAAGGCTTAGTCTTTCACGGCAGTACTAGCCACATTTTCATGATTTTTCCGTGCCTTCAGTGGGTTTTTGTTGCAGGGTCGCGACCGTACGTGGTAAGCTTTGTGGGTTTTTGTAGTGTAGAGGAATTTGGATCTAATGATGCTCGCTTGACAAGTGAAACATTTAAACCCAATTAAACCCTCCCCCGCATTTGTTAGAGTTGTGTTTAATAAACAATTCGGTGAAAAATAAATGACACTTTCCATCCAATCTAATCTGGGCACGTTTGTGTTGACTGACTGAAAATAAATTTTCTCGTATGATACAGGCAACACTCAAAAACGGCTAGTAACATTTCAATAGACTACCTATATTTGTAACTAAAACCAGTTGGCGTAACTGAAATTCGACATAAGGGTTTTGAGTCTCAGAAGAGGTTACGAGAATGGCCGTTACAGTTTATCATCTTGAGAATTACAGTTTCCCTGAAGGGAGTGAGGAATAACGCGAGGAAACGCCACAAGAAGGATAGCCGCTGTCAGCGCTGGTATTCGAATCTCCGTTCTCCGAACGTCCTGCAGTTCTCCAACGCGGTCGTGTTGAGTGATTTGATGTGCATGGCTATACCATGGGGTGGCGACGATTACTTACAGCACTCTATTTCCCCACTGTGATGTTTCAAGCAGATTGAATCATGATACAGTTCAGTTTCACACACCCCCACACTGTATATTGTTATCTTCACGCTATTTATATTTCGGAAGTAAGAATAATCAGTTGAAGAGTGCCGAGAAGCTTGTAGCAAAGTAATGCGATTATTCTCACTTTCATTTAAACGACGCTTGAAGCAGCAAGAAATGTTTCATTATTTAATTAGAATAAAGCTGTATGGATTTCTGCTTCAAGCTTCCTAGCTTCTTCTCTGTGATTTTTTATTTATTTCCATCAAGCATACTCTGTAATGTAGAAATGCAATTCTTCTTCTGTCAAGATATGGGATCAGATAATACAACATTTGATGCTATATAATAGCTAGAGAAGGAAATACGAAAGGCTTGACGTTGGAGTTACATAGCCTACCCGCTCCCGTCCCAGTGGCTCAAATCGTGGGATGTGTGAAGGTGACCACGGGGCCTCAACATATCCCTATATTGCTTTAATTTCTTTGTACTATAATCCTCTCCGTCATCTCATGACTTATGTGGCCTGAGAGTATCTCGACGTTAAGTGACTGGCATTTTTGGCTGTCACCATGGAGGTCCGGATTTGATCCCTGGCCCGGCCAAGGTACAGTATTTAATTCTGATCTGAGTGTGGAAACGGGCTACACTGAGAACTGAACTGATGGTTGGTTCCTCAGTTTATGGGCTGTGACAACGCGGTCATGTAGCCCCGTGTACTTTAGGTGTATGTAAAATCTGTCTGAAAACCGGTGTTAATATGGCTGTATTAGTGTGTGTGATCTGTAATTCAGGTAAGGACTGCAGACGATCAGTTTCAAGTAGTTCCTACTAAATGCTACCGTCAACGATACCTAGCTGTGAACTTGGCTACTAGATGCCACCGCAACTGCCACCTAGCGCTGAACGTTACAACTTAATAGAGCGTTAATCAAATCCTACCTACAAATTTAGCTTCACAAAATTGTAGTTAGTGGAAGGTTCTTCTACATGCCATACATCTATGACATGGATCCGTTGGCTTTATTCCCCTCCGAAGGAAGGCCTACTGATGGATTTTTAACGCTCTTAAAATATCCGACGACTTTGGCCGGGTTTGAAACCGCGATCTTGAGCATAGACGCTCAGTATGCTACCAAGAACATCACTGAAGCCACCAGAACGTAACTGAGAAGAGATTGGTTTGATTGCCAACTCAGCTGTCCTAGAGGTAGTTTTCTACGGATTCCCCCTTTTACTTCAGACAAATGCCAGGATAGTTCCTAATTTAAGACCACGGTCACCTCCTTACCAATACTTGTATATATTACAAATATTCACACTATTATAGACACCACATTAACACAGATTAATTTTCAGACAAATTCTACAGTTACCCAAAGTACACAGGGATACAAGACCGCGATGTCGCTTAGCCACTAAATCAATCAACAACAACTTAATCAACTCACAGTATGACGTCACGTAATTATATCCAACAAATCCTGTAATTTTGGTTGACCTTTGTGGGGTAGAAAACATGGACAAATCTACTAGAGAATTCAGTGCCGACTGTAGAGCTTGAACCACGACCCATTGCCACTTGAGCCACACCAGCCACATACGAGTTGTACACGTTCCACAGAGACATATTTATTATTTAGGAACCCACATACAAACAAACCCCAACAGCAGTTCACTGCTCATAGAACAACTAAAACACACTCTCTTATCACAGAAACTGAATATTCCGTAATGCACTAGCTGCCCGATATATGGTCAGTACAAGTTCCATTGATATGGAAATAATTTGTATACAGTTGAATTGTATATAGATCCACACAGCGCATAAAATAAAGTGGCTTTCGATAAAAATGTTGACGTTCCTACACAAATTTATCAATAATACATTCTATCTCTCGGGACATATTTCCATTGCAACATTCTAAATGTACCTCCCAACGCGACCGGAATACGTAAACTGAACAAGAAGTCTTCTCGAGGGAAATGTATCAAGGGAACAATCCCTTTCTTCTTTTTTGTTCCGTAGTAGAGAACATTGGGAATAATATTACTTTATATTCGACCATGGAAAAATGTAAATATTATATGTCAGAAAACTGTACTATAATGAGGCTCATTATAGTACAAGTTTTCATTATGATGCATTTTATCCCACCAATCAGAGCTCAAGAAACAGTTATGTGACCAAATAGGTAAGGATAGCTTCATGCATGCGCTCAAAATCCAACATGTCGGACATGAATTACATGATTTCAAAGTTCAAATTGGATATCGGATCAACCATTGTAATTACAATCCCAAACACAAAGACAATAACAGCACGAACCTTCACGGTAACAAGAAACTATTATGACATATGCAAGAAATTTATGAAACTACGTTCACAAGTTAGCAACACAGCATCCTTCTATATAAATTACCGACATGGAAAGTGCACCGTCCATATGTTCGCGTGAATAAACTGGCGAATATGAGACAAGCAATATCACTGTAACTTAATATCCATAACCCCAATTTCTACACAGTGCATTGCTTTCAGACGACTTCGGTGACAATATTAATGAATGCTAGAGCTGGACGGCACTAGTCATCATGCAGGCTGTAAACAATAGCATTGCCAAGCAAAGTAAACGGTCTCTGCTTTCAAAGTTCTTTGACCCACCCCAATGGTATATAAAACCATTCTAAAAATACTATCAAAGTGAAGTCTTCCATTAACATTTTTGGCACTTAAGAGCAATGAGAAAGTTGAGGTAATATCCATTAAAGTGGATCGCTTCTTTGGCCTTGTTCTCACTCCGTAGATCACGAACCATACGAGGTACATCACAATATACTGTATATTTAATTCCAACGGCGCCCGTTTATTTGGTGAAAATATGGTATAAAGGCAAAACACTAGTACATTAGGCAACAAGACTATAATGGTACCAATTAAGACACGAGTATGTTTATAAAACGAGCGAAGCGAGTTATATAATTTCCATACAAATGTCTTAATTACCATTATAGGCGAGTTGCACACGACTGTTTATGTTCGACGATAATTATAACTTTATTATATGTTCTAACATAAATATTCATAAATATCTGTCGAGATTCTGTCGGTTGAATTCTTCTTCTTGTGGAATTGTGTGGGCTCAGCATTAGATCTCGACCCAATAACGAATCCCAAAACTTTCAAACACTGCTTATCCTGAACTAGTCCCAACAGATAGCGCACAGGTGCTATGTTGGATCATTTTGTTATTTTTGGTCAAATAACAAATAAATAAATAAAAAATAGGCTGTTACAAACGCTTTAAAATTAAAATGTATTATCAACAAGTTATTCTTCAAATTTAATGCGTCTGGAATGTCAACGGAAGTGAAATCAATTAAGTCCCAATTAGAACAGTTATAACATCCGGCGGAATATTTTCCCATAAGAAATCCATTTACTGAACAGAGAGCTGGATTATAATTTCGGTGGAACTAATGTCATACGCCTGCTTCCTCCATGACGTTCTGGTGTGTATATGTCAACAACAACAATCACTAAAATTGTCGGCGGGATCTTACGAATGTGTGGAAATTGAACTTTGGGATATTAAGGTACAGTGTTATTTCTTTTGCAATATTGCCCAGTTTGTTTATGCAATGTAAGTACATAGGTTGATCCAATATAGGCTACATCGACAACTTTCAAATCATGTAATTCATGACCGACATGTTGAAACTAAAGGCAGGACTACGCAGGGCCTGGTTATGTCAGAAGCTATCCTCACCTAATTGGTCAATGAATAAAAATATTGAGCTCTGATTGGTTGAAAAAACTGTGATATAATGAAAAGTAGTACTTTAATAACACCCATTATGATACAGTTTTCTGACATATAATATTTATATATCGACATCGTCGAATATAAAATATTTATAATATGAATTTCATTCAGTTATTGAGATAATTTATAATTTATCGTATTTGATTAGCCGATAAATAACAATTAGTTCCGTGAAGAACTATACAGCCTATTTTCATATATCCTACTTATGTTAATTGCCACTATCAACATACACAATTTCAGTTTGATTGCTGTAATAGATTCGTAGATATTGAGAACCGACTAAATATTTCGGATGGTCGCCATGTTGGATTTTATATATGTAGGTCCTAGAGTTATGTACTGTTACATGCAGATTATTGTGAACGTGTAGTATTCAAACTTCAATCGCAAAATTAGGACACAAGAAAAAACAAGGAGATTTAAATATTTTCACGGCTGCCATCTTGAGGTTATGGAAACAATTGAAATAAATTAGATGCCAGTGGATTAACATTCGGATAAAGATTTACTGTACCAAGTTTCACTGCACGCGGATGGTTAAATTGCGAGAAACGTCCATGTGAATATTTATAGTTCGCGTCACCACCATGTTGGATTTGTGATCACCAGGTTATTTAAAGTCCTATAGGTGAACTTAAGTTCATAGCCCCTATGAACATTAAAAATGCAGTTTGATTGCTAAAATAGATTCGTAGATATTCAGTATCGTCTAAATATTTCGGATGGTCGCCATGTTGGATTGTTAAATGTATAGGCCTTAGAGTCATGTACCATTAAAGGAAAATCATTGCGTAGGTTCATTATTCAAACTTTCACTTCGATCGCATGACTACATCACAAGAAATAAAAACTTAATTTTAAAATTCGCACTGCCGCCATCTTGAGGTTATGTAAACAATTGAACTAAATTAGATACCAGTGGATTACAATGTGTATAAATATTTCCTGTACCAGGTTTCAGTGCACTTGGAACATTAAATCGCGAGAAAGGTCTATTTAAAATGTTCAAATTCGCTTGGCCGCCATTTTCGTTTTGTAGTTAACCGGTTTTTGAAAATCTTATAGATGAACTTCCAGTAGTGCCCTTTATCTCCGTTCAAAATTTTAGGGAGATACCGCTAATAGTTTCAGAGATATTGAATGCCGGTGAAATATTTCGCACATCCGCCATCTTGTGATTATGTAAACAATTGAACGAAGTTAGATGTCGGTGCATTACAATGTATATAAATATATACTGTACCAAGTTCCATTGCGTTTGGTTGGTCAAATCGCGAGAAACGTCTATTTAAAAGTCGCAAATTCGCTTGGCCACCATGTTGGTTTTGTAGTTACCAGGTTTTCAAAAGTCACATAAGTGATCTTATAGTAGTTCCCTCTATCACCATAGAAAATGTCAGGGTAATATCGGTAATAGTTTCGGAGATATTGAATGCTGGTGAAATATTTCGCACAGCCGCCATGTTGGATTGGTGAGTCGTAACAAAATTTGAAGGGCACGGTCGAGGTCGCCGGGAATAGTGCTATGAACTTTCCGAGTTTCATAGAAATCGCTCCTGCCGTTTAGATTTTATTAGGGGGGGGGGGACACACACACGAATCACACACACACACACGCACACACACACGGACAAAAGGTGATCTCATAAGCCTATTTTTCCAAAATTGAAAATAGGCTAAAAAGACGGTTCTAAGATTTGGAACGGGTTAGGCTTAGCGTCATAATGTAAAACTAAGAAGTGGGTTCGATTCTCACCTTAGTATTCAAATAAGATCATTTTCAATGTTGGTTGGTTGGTTCCTCAGTTTAGGGGCTACGACAACGTGGTCATGTAGCCCCGTGTACTTTGGGTGTGTGTAGAATCTGTCTGATAACCGGTGTTAATTGTGATGGCTGCATTAATTTGTGTTAACTATTTTTAATTCAAGTAAGAACTGCAGACATTCAATTTTCAAGTAGTTCCTACTTAAGCTACCAAACGCCACCGTCGACGACAACTAGACCTGAACGTGGTTACTAGATGCCACCGCAGTCGGCTCCTGGCGACGAACGTTGTAACCTAAGAGCGTTAGTCAAATTTCACCTAATTTAGCTTCAACAAGTGTAACTAGTGGAAGGATATTTTACATGCCATTTTCAAAATTCCCTACTTCTTATTCATAACAATTGTAGGGGTGATTCTTACCTTAAGGTGTCGCTAACTTAGATTTCGGTTGAAAAATTCCATTTTCTCTTTTCTGATGTTTTGTGTTCTCAGAATATTGAAATATCATAGGAAGTTCGTTTGGAGCAAAACTGTTAATCTGTTTCCGAGATAAGAGTTTTTGAACTCTGTCAACTTTGCAAACATCTACCAAATCGTTATGCATCTACCTTTGTAGACATTTCTTTGACATTCATTTCTTACAACTTCTATTTTCTATTTATATCAGAAATTACTGCCCCGACAACAGTAGCTACGCTCGCTAAGGCGCAGCACTAGTCCATGGAGCCAAGCTCTCTGCGGACTCGGTAGATGTGGGTTCGAGCCCCACCGTCGGCCGTCCTTGAAATGGTTTTCCGTGGTAACCCATTTTCATCTTCAGGCAAGTGCTGGGACGGCATCTTCTGACAGGCCACGGTCGCTTCCTTCCAGGTTGGTTGTTTGGTTGGTTCCTCAGTTTAGGGGCTGCGACAACGCGGTCATGTAGCCCCGTGAACTTTGGGTGTGTGTAGAATTTGACTGATAACTGGTGTTAATTGTGATCACTGTATTTGTGTGTGTTATTTGTTTTTATAATTCAAGTAAGGACTGCAGACTTCGAATTTTTCAAATAGTTCCTACTTTTAACGCCAAACGCCACCGTCAACGAATACCAGTACAGAACTTAGCTACTAGACGCCACTGCAGTCGGCTCCTGGCAACGAACGTAGCAACCTAAGAGCGTTGTTTACATTCTTAACCTATATAATTTAGCTTCACACAGGTGTAATTAGTGGAAGGTTTTTTAACAAGCCATAAATCTTGACATGGGACCGCCGGCTTTACTTCCCCTCCGAAGGAAGGCATACTGAGGGATTTTTAACGCTCTTAAAAAATCCGATGTCTTCGGCCGGGTTTGAACCCGGGATCTTGGGCACAGAAGCTCAGCATGCTACCAACTACACCACCGAAGCAGCTCTTCCTTCCAGGTCCGTGTCCAGTTTCATTCATCTTCATTCATTTCAGCTCTCATGTAGTTGGCGTAAGGAAGGGCATTTGGACGTAAAAACCATCTGCCACAAAGACTTCCCTCGCATCCCATCCGCGACCCCGTTGTAAAACGGGAATAATAAGGGGTAGACATACATCTCAGAAATTACTCCACCGATGTGACTTACTTGAAATTTGCTCATTATCATTATGCGCATGTGTATTAATCTGACCTGGAATAATGGCTGCAGTTTTTTTTTTGTTTTTGTTTTTGTTTTTAGCCTATGGATTTTAGTGCCGGGAGTGTCCGAGGACATGTTCGGCTCGCCAGATTGAAGCTGCTTCTATGCGGACAGCCATGGGATGACCTACAATTACCGTCGCGTGTTGAGTGTTGTCTGAGGAGGAAAGTTTGAATGTAAGGACGACGAGTTGGAATGTAGCGGCTGTGGCCTATAGTTAAGGACCAACCCTGGCATTTGCCTGGAAGGAAGATTGGAAACCACAGAAGACCATCTTCAAGGATGCCGGCGAGGGGGTTCGAACCTGCCAGCAGCCATGCCGTAACGACCACGGCTAACTCACCCGGTAACGGCTGCAGTATTTATGTACCTTGAGAAAAAGTTCATTGCTTCAAAACATATTAAATTTATCAAAGAAACATTTACAAATAAAACGTTGGAAGCACTAGAATCACGGAAGAAAGTGCACGCGCAACAACAGACAGCGTAAGGGCAGACACCTGATTTGCTACTCGAAGTGTGGCGAGTTCTTTTCAGCATTACTGGTACAGGGTGCAGGGTAAGTACAAAGTTCGTAAGTGCTGGACAGCGAGGAGAGAAGCAGACTCGACCAAAGATCTATTTTCTTTTAAGGAAAATAAGTTACTGTAGGTGGATTATAAAATACAATTTTGAGATGAAGGATTTGAAAAGAAAAAAAAACGAATTCCGATGTTGTTACACCGGCACTGTGGCGCTAAACAATTCACCTCTGGTTTCTCTGCCCTCTGTGGCACGATACGCCAAAAGCCTACATTCTGAAGCAAACACTTTGACTCTCCTGGCTAAGCGTTACATAGTGTATCAAGCCTCAAGAGAAACTTGTGCGGGGAAGAGTAAATATAGGGCAACACCGTTCTCTCCTGTTACTGTTATTCTAGAAACGATCGATAATAATTGATTTGCCAACGCCCCCGTTGAGTGTGACAGCCATCGTCAATGGCATCCAATATCGTATCTGTTCTTCTCAAGGGAGGACCTGCCACAATCTTCCCAGTGACACAGACTCGCAGCTGACGCGAGCTCCACCCCCACCGAAGTAGTTATTATATTCAGGCACTAGAACAACAAATTATAATTATTAGCCTACTTTCTAATTTTGTCTCCACCCTTCTTTATGGTGTTGAAGCTTGGACCTTGTCCGTAGCTACAGAAAAGAAGATTCGAGCTTTTGAAATGTGGATATACCGGCGGATTCTTAAAATTTCGTGGACAGAACATGTGAGTAATGCCGAGGTTCTTCAGCGTGTGAGCAGCCAACCTGAGCTGTTAAACACAATTAAGAAGAGGAAATTGGAATACTTGGGACACATGATGAGGAGTCCAAAATACCGTCTGCTTCAAGTTATACTTCAGGGTAAAATTGAAGGTCAGCGTGGACCGGGAAGGAGACGAATAACTTGGATGGATAATTTAAGAACGTGGTTTGGGCTGTCTTCCACGGAACTCTTCAGGATTGCACAGGATAAGAAGGTGTTAGCCATGGTGGTAGCCAACGGCCGTATCGGATAAGGTAGAAGAAGAAGAAGAAGAAAGTAAACTTATGCGATCTACACGGGACAAAAGTTTTCAGTATGTGTGAACGTGTGTGTGTGAGAGAGAGAGAGTGTCAATTCCCCCCCCCCCTATCAATTAAAGACGACGAAACCGAATTGAACGAAATTTGGTACAGGAGTAGCACTAGCAAAGAGCACCTCAGTGTCGCCACCATCTTTACCAATACTTAATGGTTGCCACTCAAGTGATCAAAACTTAAAATTAAATTACGACCCAACTAATCATCGGATCTTTACCAAATTTGATGAAAAAACATACCTTAGTATAGGACGCGTTATGCACCCAGACTACAAGGCCATCAGCCGTACCATTTCAGGATGGCGGCCGTGTGAATTATGCAAGCTTGATATTCCATGACTTAGGAATTACCAGTTCCAATTATCGAATCGAGAATGATTTAAACTGTTCTAAAGGACGTGACCCGTTCAAAATTGAAAGTTTATATTACAGTATAATATTATAATGCAGAAGTGACTTTGGAAAGCTGAGCCGTCTTGGTTACAAGACAAGATGGCAGCTGATCTCTCATTCCGAGCTATATTTCACTAATTTGAGTATGTTACATGCAATATAGTCTACTGATAGAAATAATAAAAAAATTGTATGAAATAAATTATAATGAATATATACTCTAATGAGGAAATGGTTTAGTCCAAGTGATTATTTGCTAAGACTTTATGTATATCGATTGATAATGTTTGACCTTGGTGGATATGTTTGGCTCTGTGGTTAGAGCTTTGGTCTTTCACCCTGCCGACCGGGGTTCAAAACCTATCAGAGTTGTATTTTCTTGCTTGCTTTTTTATGTTCATTGCTTCTAAGTACTGATACGTTATAAAATTCAGCGTTATGTTGTGCATTTTTAATGGGATATATATATATATATATATTTAATTAAAAGAAAGTTCTCCACCGGATCTGCACGAGTGACATCCACTAGCAACCAGTTGAACTATGCGTTTGATAACCACGGCCTACTAGATGCGAGCTGCGCTCTATAACCGCCTTGACATTCCCATTTAGTGAACCCATGCATACGGTGTAATTGAAAAAATTCCTCTTGTTGCCTATGCTCACCCCCAAGCATAGGCGCGATTTAAAAAATTAGCTGACCTGTAAGTTTCTCCCAGTGATACGTTTAGAACAACGAATTTTGGTTTCAGTTTCAATTATTCTAAGTAGTCGGTGTTAATATACTGAATTCCCACGTTGTTTGGTGTGTTTGCTGAAGAAATTGTAAAATGTTGGGGTGATTTAGGCTATAACTATGGTTTAAACGCCGCTGCACAAATCCAGTATGTCATACTGTTGTGTGCCATTTTGCACTTCGAATAGGAAGAAAATAGGAGGTGATAAGGACAAAGAGTTATAACTATTCCCAAAGAATTAGGAGAAAGTAGGCTATATCACCTGAACAGCTCATTTTTAGCCAACATTCGATTTTTGCAAAAAATGAAAGTAGACTTATGAGATCTACACAGGGCCAAAAATTGTGTGTCGTCTGTGTGTGTGTGTATGTGTGTGTGTGTTAGTGTGTGTACTCTGAATATCTGTCCCCCCCCCCTATCAATTCAAACACGGTGAAACCGAATTGAACGAAATTCGGTGCAGAGGTAGAACTAGCAAAGGGCACCTCAGTGTCATGTTTTATATCCCCGCCATCTTTACCAAAACTGAATGGCGGCCACTCAAACGTTCCAAATGTAAAATCAAATAACGACTCACCAAATCATCCGATCTCTACCAAATTTGGTAACAACATATCTTCATATAGGACGCGTGTTGTGACAAAACTACAAGGTCTTCCGCCATACCATTTCAGGATGGCGGCCGTGCAAATCTTGCAAACTATATAATCCATATCATGGGACACACCAGTTCCGAGTATCGAGCCGAGAATCATTTAAACTGTTATAAAGGAAGAGGCACGTTCGAAATAAAAAGTTTATTTTGTAATATTACAGTGCAGAAGTGATTTTAAAAAGCTGAGCCGTCTACGATACAAGCAAGATGGCAGCAGATATATTGTGCCTGACTTATATTTCACTAATTTGAGTATTGCATGCAATATAGCGTACTGATACAAAATAACTAAACTTTGTATGAAATGCTTTATATATAAATATTATACTCCACTGATGAAATCGTTTAGTCTAAATCATTATTTGCTAACACGTTCTATGTAACTCATTTGATATCGGACGATATTCGTTGGCACGTTTGGCTCCGTGGTAAAGCGTTGGCCTATTACTCTTATGGCTATGGTTCAAACCCCATCAGAGTTACGTTTTTGATGTGTAACATCTTTCCACTCGGTTGCTGGATAGTTTTGTGGGAGTGATTTTGAAAATTGGGGACGGAAGTGGATCGGAACGATCGAGCTGGCAGTGGTGGATCAAACGGAAGTATGCACTGCCCGCTCGATCGATCAAACGGAAGTGTGCTAGCTGGCAGTGGTGGACAAAGGAAGTATGCATTGCCCGCTCGATCGATCAAACGGAAGTGTAGTAGCTGGCAGTGGTGGACAACGGAAGTATAAACTGTCCGCTCGATCGGTCGAATGGAAGTGTGCCCTAGCTGGCAGTGGTGCATCGAACGGAAGTATAAGACGCACTGCCAACTCGATCGATCGATCCTGCTGGCACTGGTCAGAGAAACAATCAGCGCGCGGTGTCGAAAATTGATACCATGATGCACTCTCGGCCATGTGGAATGTATATGACATACTAAACGGAAAACGCCCATGCGAACTCTGGTGTCAAGTGATTTAAACAAATGACATGGTACATGTTCGAAGTCTTCGTATCATTATTTAAATGGTAAAATGCCTTAATATCAAACATTGTAAGTAGTCGGCATTGCATTGGCATAAGGCATTTTAAACTCAATGTCACTCAGGAACATTATCGAAACAAGAAAAATATAAATGAAACTTAATTCCGTAATGCAGTATTATTGGAACGTGGAAATAAGTCACCATCTTGTGCACAATATTTGCCTAGTCGAAATAGCCGTGGAGGTATTCCGTATAACTGTGAATCGAGAGATATTGGGTTCGAATCCTGGGCGGGGTAGATGTTTTTGCTACCGGATTATCATTTTAAAGGATATTTATCATATCAATATGACTCATTTTAACAGAATCCATATGAAATTACGTGTTGGTCTGTGAATCAAGAGGACCTGTATATAAGGAATTTAAGGTTATGAGCGGTGTCGCGTCTATTAATCTAGTTGATCCATATCGAATTCTTTATTTATGCTAGTGCTGGTGGAAGCAACAAATCATCTAATAAAATGAGTTCCGTATTATAAACTACAATATCTGTAAAATATTCCCTTTTACAATAGATTAATATTTGTGCCAATAATACTATAAAATACTGGTGTATCAACAATTTCACGTGAGGCTTCTTCTATGTCAAATGTTACACATCATATGCGACTACTGTAAGGCTCGTAATTCTTTGCCTACTTTTCACATTTTGCAAAAATGAGGAAAAAGTAGACTTATGAGATCGATCCGGGAAAATGTGTGTCTGTCTGTCTATCTGTCTGGCTGTGTGTGTGTGTCCCCCTATCAACTCCTAAACGGCTGCAGCAATCAAAACCAAATTTAGTATGAGTAAAGATGTGCACCGGAATATCTCACGTCCATATTTGAAAATGATGTCAGTGCTACCAACTGCTGAAAAAACGCACTAGAAATTTGAGCTCCATGTTGGATATCTCGCAAGGTATGCATGGGAGCTATTCCAAAATTGGTACACATGCAGATAATACTATTTCAGTTTAATTTTCAGGAGGCCAACAATGACAGTGTTGCCAAATAATTTTAAGCCTTCTGATAGGTCCAATGTTTAAATGCATATAATTTCTACACTATCAATTGTATTTCAACTAAATTTTGTATGTAATATCTGTACATAAACAGATATGATTGAGCGTATTCTTAAGAGCCACCAGGGCTGCCAATTGTTAATAATTGCTCTCTCTATTTTTTTTATCCAAATACCAATATATCAGAAAGTATGCAAGCCAACAGCTTTAAACTATGCTCACGTATTTTCTGACATTTTAGATTAATTTTGGGTAACTTATATTCGTCAGTTCTACCAACATGATTATAAGCCTGCTGATAGTACCAATTTTTAAATACATGTAACTTCTATACTATCAGTTGGATTACAACCAAATTTCGTATGTGCTATGTGTACCATAACAGAATATCTGTAAGTATTGTTGAGAGCAATCAGGGCTGCCAACTGTTAATAAATGCTATCTATATTTTTTACCCTAATATCAATATATCAGAAAGTATGCAAGCCAACAGCTCTATACTTTGCACACGTATAGCACCTGACATTGTAGATTAATTTGGAGCAATTAATACAAGGCAGTGCTGCCAACATGATTCTATGCCTGCTGATATGTCCAATTTTAAAATACATGTAACTGCTATACTAACAAATGGATTTCATCCAAAATTGGCACAACAAGATATCATAATATTTCAATTTATTTCTGACCAGCACACGCATGGTATTGTTGGCAACATGCTTTTACGCGTGCTGATAGATCCAGTGTCTAACTGCATGTAACGTCCATTGGACTTCAACCTAATTTTGTATTCTGTACCTTAAGAGATGGAACTAGGAATATATTCAGTCACCAGGGCTGCTAACTGTTGTGCTCTATTAGGCTAAATTATACCAGGTATATTTTGAACTAATTTGATATTTCGATATTACCATCTTAATTTTGTCATTATTCTAGATAGGTTCATATACTGTAGAATAATCATTGGCATGAAAAGTAGGCTGTATAGTTCTTCACGGAACTTCTTGTTTATCATTTCATATGATCTTGTTGACTTCGTCGTTATGCTTGAGTCTAACGTTATGCGTTACGGAGACGAAAGTGACGTCATGCAGCCGCGCGGGAAGCGAGTGCGTGACGTCATGCAGCCACGCGGGAAGCAGAAGCTAATTGTTAATGGAGTCTGTTGAAAGAGTCCTGGGGCGTCGAGCGACCTGGGGCTTTGAGCGAAGCGAAAAGAATACAGGGTGCCTCCTAAAGCGGTGTGCAGGATATCCGAGCAAAATACAGTACCAGATGCCAGCTAACAATACCGGGTGACTCCTAAAGAGATGTGCAAGATGCCAGATAAGAATTCAAGGTGACTCTTAAAGAGGTGTACAAAATGGCAGAGAAGAATACAGGGTGACTCCTAAAGAGGTACACAAGATGTCAGACAAGAATACAGGGTGCCTCCTAAAGAGGTGTGCGGGATGACAGAGCAAAATACAGTATAAGATGCCAGATAAGAATACAGGGTGACTGATAAAGAGATATACAAGATGCCAGATAAGAATACAAGGTGACTCTTAAAGAGGTGTACAAGATGGCATAGAAGAATACAGGGTGACTCCTAAAGAGGTGCACAAGATGTCAGACAAGAATACAGGGTGACTCCTAAAGAGGTGTACAAGATGTCACACAAGAATACAGGGTGACTTCTAAAAAGATATACAATATGCCTGTTAAGAATACATGGTGCCTCCTTAAGATGTGTGCAGGATGTCAGAGCAAATTATAGGGTGATACTTAACGAGGTGTACAGTATGTTAGATTCAATTCAAATACAGGGCGACCCTTAAAGAGGTTTGCAAGATATCAGTTTCAATTAATGGGTGACTCTTAAAGAGTTGTAAAAGATGTCAGACTCATATACAGGGTGACACTTAAAGAGGTGCCCGCGCGGGAAGCCTAATTTAATGGGTAATGGAGTCTGTTTAAAGAGTCCTGGGGTTTCGAGCGAAGCGAGAAGCCCACCTGAGCCTTTCTAACATACGTAGCATTTGTAGCATGCGTCATTTGAAATGATATAACGTCTAGTGTTTCAGACTGACTGTAATTTGGTTTGCTTGAAAATGTTTATATTTATTGTTTTGTAATGACTTGGACGTTTTTAAATTAAGCGTTATATTGGGCATATTACGATGGAAAATATATATTTAATTAAAACAAAATTCGCCAGCAGATTTGCACGAGACATCTAGCAGCAAAAAAGTAAATTATCATGGCCAACTGGCGGCGAACTGCACGCCGGCCTACAGATTAACTTACTGTTTTTATTGAAAAGTTTATTTTTATGGCCGCTAGAATGCACTCGCCCTGTTAGGATTATCTTGTTCGATACTTCTCCACTAGATGTCACGACTGGCCTACGTAGGACTCCATTGATTAGTATACCATTGGCATTCTATGCGCATCGAATTTGAAGAATGACAAGATGATACTACGATACATTTTTACTTTTTATTTCAAAGGGTTTGTAACAGCCTATTGTGCGTTATTTGAAAATGTTATTTGAAGTAAAAAACAAAACGATTTCACATAGTACCTGAACTCTAGACGTTGGTGCTGGTTCAGGATATTAATTAATACTGTCATTGCAGCCAAATAGCAATCGAAAATATCCGCATAGTTGGTATACACACGTCTCTGTAGGATCATGGAAAGATTTGTTAAATCAATTAGGTTTGTGAAAGCCATGCACAGCCAGACGTGTAAAGACATGCCTCAACTCAAAGTTGGATGTTGCCCACGTCAGGTCGATTATGTAATAATAATAATAATAATAATAAAATGTTATTGGTTTTATGTCCCTTTTAACTAATGTTGCTTTTAGAGACGCCGGGGTGCCGGAAATTTGCCCAGATGGGGATTTTTAACGTGCCAGTAAATCTACTGACACGGCTCCCTCGCATTTGTGCACCCTCAAATGCCCGCTGACTGCGCCAGGATACGAACCTGAAACCTAGGGCCCAGCAAGCGAGAACGTTACCGCTGAGCCACGCAGCCAGTCCGGTCGATTATGTCTCCAGATCCATAACATTCTTGAGATACTTGTTATATTTCTTTCTTCAATGATGGTAGCAGTTTTTTTCGAGGTTGTGGTGTTTGGTAGAGGTAAATAGTTTCTAAGGTCTTCAACCAAGAAATGATTCTATTATACTCTTTGATAAAAACAACGAGTTATAACTATACTCATACATTTAGGAGAAAGTAGGCTATATGTTCTTTACTGAACATCTTGTTCTTTTTTTTAAATTCTTTTATAACGTTATGCCTAACTGGACCTATTTGACAGATGAATTATCTTTCTTCCCAAAATCTCTTCAATCTGTCACTATGATCTTTCTTCCTTCCTTTTTCAGCAAAATTATGTTTGTTCACAAACGATCAGTAGCTAGGCCTGTCCAATAAAATTTCGTGTTACGTTGATTTCATTTCAATTCTGGCTTTTAATGAGGAGGCATAATTAAATATCCATTTAGTAACCCCGGAGGTTCGAGGTTCGATTCCCGGCTCCGCCACGAAGTTTGAAAAGTGGTATGAGGACTGGAACGGGGTCTATTCAGCCTCGGGTGGTCCACATGAGTAGACGGATTTCGATTCCCATCTCAGCCATCCTCGAAGTGGTTTTCCGTGGTTTCCCTCTTTGTCTTGAGGAAAATGCCGGGATGGAACTGTGCCCGATTAATTATGAACAGTACTTTTCGAATCTGATGGAACAGCTGGATCGTAGAACCTGAAAGTTCCCGGCTAGAAGAAAAAAATTACAGTCAGTCTGAATAACTATACGTTATATCATTTCAAATGACGCATGCTACAAATGCTACACATGTTAGAAAGGCTCAGGAGGGCTTCTCGCTTCTCTCGAAACCCCAGGACTCTTTCAACAGACTCCATTACCCATTAACTTAGGCTTCCCGCGCGGGCACCTCTTTAAGGGTCACCCTGTATTTGAGTCTGACATCTTTTACAACTCTTTAAGAGTCACCCATTATTTGAAACTGATATCTTGCAAACCTCTTTAAGGGTCACCCTGTATTTGAATTGAATCTAACATACTGTACACCTCGTTAAGTGTCACCCCGTAATTTGCTCTGACATCCTGCACACCTCTTTAGGAGGCACCCTGTATTCTTATCTGGCATCTTGTATATCTCTTTAGAAGTCACCCTGTATTCTTGTGAGACATCTTGTACACCTCTTTAGGAGTCACCCTGTATTTTTGTCTGACATCTTGAGCACCTCTTTAGGAGTCACCCTGTATTCTTCTCTGCCATCTTGTACACCTCTTTAAGAGCCACCTTGTATTCTTATCTGGCATCCCTGTATTCTTGTGTGACATCTTGCACACTCTTTTAGGAGTCACCCTGTAATCTTGTCTGACATCTTGTGCACCTCTTTAAGGGTCACCCTGTATTCTTATCTGGCATCTTGTATATCTCTTGATGAGTCACCTGTACTCTTATCTGGCATCTTGTACTGTATTTTGCTCTGACATCCTGCACATCTCTTTAGGAGGCACCCTGTTTTCTTGTCTGACATCTTGTGCACCTCTTTAGGAGTCACCCTGTATTCTTCTCTGCCATTTTGTACACCTCTTTAAGATTCACTTTGTATTCTTATCTGGCATCTTGTATATCTCTTTAGGAGTCACCCTGCATTCTTATCTGGCATCTTGTACACCTCTTTAGGAGTCACCCTGTATTCTTTTCGCTTCGCTCAAAGCCCCAAGTCACTCGACGCCCCAGGACTCTTTCAACAGACTCCATTAACCATTAGCTTCTGCTTCCCGCGTGGCTGCATGACGTCACGCACTCGCTTCCCGCGCGGCTGCATGACGTCACTTCGTCTCCGTAACGCATAACTTTAAACTCAAGCATAACGACGAAGTCGACAAGATCATATGAAATGATAAAACCTCAAAGTCCTACCGACAAGCACTACTTAAAATGGAACACACATACCCTATTAAGATTGCGTTAAGAAAATGACCTAAATAAGAGGAAATAAAATTTAACTAGTTCGATCGATAACAATCGAGAATCAAGAAAAATAAATCTCAAAGCAATGCGACTAATATGGGATTAACATCTATCACTGCTCTTCCTAACACAATCTCTCACCAATTATTATACTGTAAACACAACGTCAAATTTGCATAAACATATCATTAAATTTATTAATTCGATGCTAGTACAAGCACAATATCAATTCGTAATCAAAGAATATCCAAATACTGTATCACACGGCATGAACTAGGCGTAGAAATATTGTACGTTTGAAACAAATAAATGCAAGAAGTTCAATATATATCCCACGTTTACACGTGGATATTTACGTTCTCATAACTATACAACACTCACCCTAAATGTATACATAGCTTAACGTGAAATGAGTCAATCATGTTGTTCGAAGTCTTATTCCTTTCAATGATGACGAAGATATATTCCAACAATATATAGGCTACACTAATTTGCAAACTCATATTTCCTCATCACAACTAAATTCATCATACTGATATCATCACCAAAATGTATTTCATATTCTTTCATTTCGTCACAGCAGTAAATTGTAATCATATTCTAGCCTATTTGACTGAGCAATTAAGCTAAGTTCAAACGTTAATTTCAAATTCGTGGCAAATAGTTAATAATGATAGTAAAGAACACTATCATGAGCTTCGCATATCATTTCTTCCTAAAAACAACATGTTTAACAATATTCAATATTTAATCCTATCCCATCCAAATTTTCACTTCCATAAATCCTTCTTACAGCATAAAAATACTTCATCATATTCTCCAAGTAATTATCCGTGTCATATATCACGACTAAATTCTTTGTAAATAATCACATAATATGTATGTATTGTACTCTCATATAGCTTCAATCATATATTTCAACAACTTAAATACCACTTCTGTATCCAACATTACTTCATAATACTTCAATAAATTCAATACCACTTCTGCATGCAACATTACTTCATAATACATACTCTTTAATTAATAGACTCGCTGAAAATTCTTATGCCACTCGACAATTTTATACATCCATGCTGGTTTCAATTTATTAAATACATGTTCAATGCTCATTTCGTCGAATTCATATAGCTTTACTGTTTCATAATACTTCCGCTTCCTTCCACATCCTTGCCCAGTTTCATTCACCTTCATCAATTCCATCTCTCATCCCGATGCGCAGGTCGCCCACGGGCGTCACTTAGAAAGACCTGCACTCGGCCTCTCAGGAGGCCACACGAAAAAAAAAATACTCTTCATTATATTTTAATAATAATATATTTAGTTACTCTCAACCAGAACTAATTCGTAATAAACAATATCAAACAACTTTAAATTCTGATTGGTTGGTTGGTTCTTAAGTTTAGGGGCTGCGACAACGCGGTCATGTAGCCCCGTGTACTTTGGGTGTGTGTAGAATCTGTCTGATAACCGGTGTTAATTGTGATGACTGTATTAGTGTGTATATCTGTTTTTTAATTTTAAGTACTGCAACTTATAATTTTTCAAATAGTTCCTACTTTTGACGCCAAGCGCCACCGTCAACGACTACTAGGTCTAATTCAGAACTTAGCTACTAGACGCCACCGCAGTCGGCGCTTGGCAACGAACGTAGAAACCTAAGAGCGTTGTTTACATTCTTAACCTATCCAATTTGGCTTCACACAGGTGCAATTAGTGGAAGGATCTTTAACATGCCATAAATCTATGACATGGGACCGCCGGCTTTACTTCCCCTCCAAAGGAAGGCATACTGAGGGATTTTTAACGCTCTTAAAAAATCCGACGGCTTCGGCCGGGTTTGAACCCGCTATCTTGGGCATAGAAGCTCAGCATGCTACCGACTACGCCACCGAAGCCGCACTTTAAATTCTCAGTTTGAAAATTAATAATGTCAATAAAATTGCTCATATGAAATCCATTAGAATCTGCAAATTAGTAAGTATGGCAATAATCCTTACTCAAATGAAATCCATAAGTCTGCAATACCTTCTACACCATGAAAATCACGTTATAAGATTACTCACTGAAATTCATTAGAATTTTATTGACTGCAATATATCATTTTAATAGAGCATTAATAGGATATCTCAAAATTTGAGAATATTTTATATTTTTGTTCCTAGTTCATAAGGAGGCGAACGTGGTCTTAAGTTAGGAACCATCCCGGCATTTGCCTGGAGTAGAAGTGGGAAACCACGAAAAACCACTTCCAGGGTGGCTGAGGTGAGAATCTAACCCTTCTCTTCTCAGTTTTATGTCACGAGGCTGAGTGTACCACGTTCCAGCCCTCAGACCAGAGAGGTGAGAATCGAAGCCATCTCTACTCAGTTCTGCGAAACGAGGTTGACTGCACCTCGTTGCAGCCCTCACGCCAGAATTAAATTATGGTCTCCCGTAATACCGGACAGATGTTCTTATGGGTCTACTAGCAGAAGTACCCATTCTTCGAACGGTCTTCGGTATTAATAACCAGATGTTATCAATTGATCTACTGTTGCAATGTTTAGGGTCTGGGAACCTGTTTGTTGGCAAGAAAATGATTAGGTAAAATGTGCTCTCAAACTAAATTTACCTAACGTGTTCTTCCTGGCGTGAAAATAAAATTGAAAACCTCGTAGATGAATCGCAATACACGTCACATACGAACTGACCCTAACAGTTGTGTCAAGTGCCCAACTACAGGAAGACCCCTTTTATAAATTATTATAAAGACTCGTGGTGCATGAAAATTCAGTTTTCTTTAGCCTCCAATGGCCCAAATTCCTAAAATCAGCAAAAAACAGTCTACTATTTCAAATCAGGAATTTTTGAAAATAATGTTGCTGTTTGGAGATATAATAGACCTTCTGTACGACATATCGCAAGTGTAAGTCGTGTGAAAAAAATCTAGGGTACTCCTTGAACCCCTTAAGCGCATTGATGAATTTTACAGTTTTAGTTGGTTCCGTGATAACCTTATAGCCATTTGCAACCTTTCACAGAAATGTAATAAATGGAGTGGCATTACTTATTCCAGAAATAGGTGAAAAGTTGGATGCCACCTCTTGAGATACTGCTGTCATGGTTAGTGGCTTGCATTCCTTGTTTAGTTTATTAAATTAAATTCGTTTTCTGGGAATATCTAAGAAACTGTTGGGTTTCGAGCCTTAAAATATAGTTTTTGGTGACCCTTTACGGTTCTTGAGGGGCCCCGAGTTTTGTTTCTGACACCAAGGGTTTGAAAATGAGTTTGTCTCATCGTTGTACACCATAATAATGATAATAATTAAAATAATAGTAATAATAATATAACAATATATGGATAGGGATATAATAGACCTTCCGTACCATACCGGCACGTGTAAATCGCGTTAAAAAATTCTAGAATACCCCTTGACCCCTTAAGCGCATTATATGTATTGTTGAATATTTCAGCTTAATTTGGATCCGTTATAACCTTATTGTCGTTTGCAAACCTTCACAGTAATATAATAAATGGAATTGCATTGCGTCTTACAGAAATAGATGGACCTCTGAGATTCTGTTGCCATTGTTACCGGCATGCATTCCTTCATTAATTTATTAAGTGAAATTAGTTTTTTGGGAATATCTCGAAAAATTTTGGTTACAGGGCCTTAAAATGTGGTTTTCGGGGTTCTTTTAGGGCCCCCGAGTTTCGTTTCTCACATTGAGGGACTGAAAATGAGCTTTGTCTCACCCTTCTACGCTTATTCCAGCATGCATTTTAAGGGGGTAGACCCCCTGTTATGAGAGGTACGGAGAAGAGTTACATCAATGATTAGTGTCGTGCCTCTGAAGGATATCTGCATCATATTTTACGTTAATCCACCCAGCCGTTCTCGAGTTATAAGGACACAAAAAATTGTCCACAGACAAACAGACAGACAGAGAGACAAAAAAAATATTTTTGCGTGCATCCATCATAAAACAGTCTGAAACGCGCAAATATCGCAAATTTCCGTGGAAATTCAGAAAAAACAGACAAACATTCATTATTATATAATAGAGAAGAGATATAATAGGCCTTCCGTACCACACCCGCACGTGTAAATCGCGTGAAAAAATTCTAGAATACCCCTTGACCCCTTAAGCGCATTGTATGTATTGATGAATATTTCAGCTTAATTTGGATCCGTTATAACCTTATAGCCGTTTGCAAACCTTCACAGTAATGTAATAAATGGAATTGCATTGCGTCTTACAGAAATAGATGGACCTCTGAGATTCAGTTGCCATGGTTACCGCCATACATTCTTTCATTAATTTATTAAGTGAAATTAGTTTTCTGGGAATAACTCAAAAACTGTTGGTTTTAGGGCCTTAAAATGTGGTTTTAGGGCCCCCGAGTTTCGTTTCTCACATTGAGGGGCTGAAAATGAGCTTTGTTTCACCCTTCTACGCCTATTTCAACATGTAATTTAAGGGGGTAGGGCCCCTTTTATGAGAGGTACGGAGAAGAGTTACATCAATGATTAGTGTCGTGCCTCTGAAGGATATCTGTATCAAATTTTACGTTGATCCACTCAGCCGTTCTCGAGTTATAACTTCACAAAAAAATGTCCACAGACAAACAAACAGACAGTCAGTCAAACATTTTATTTTTGCGCGCATTCATCATAAAACAGTCTGAAACGCGCAAATATCGCAAATTTCCGTGGAAATTCAGAAAAAACAGACAAACTTTCATTCTTATATATACACTAGCTGAAGTACCCGTGCTTCACTACGCGTCATAAATAAATTAAATTGTGAAGGTGACATTTAAAACAGGGGATAGGCGAGGTGCTGCGCAGAGGAAGATTAAGGATGGAACATTTTGTCCAACTACACCGCTCGACCTTGACCGTGTTTTATAGCACAAATTTAGGTTTTACTCGCTAACCGTTGGAGATACCTTTCGGATAGAAAATTTAATTTTAAACCTCGTATATGCCATCAAAAGTTTGCTATTTCTTAGCGTTCTCTTTTTATTTGAAATGGAAATATGAAAGTTTGAAACCAAAGGGTGTAGTGACGTCACTAAAATGGTCGCCATCTTTAAATAGTGCAAAGTATTGAAATCAAAAGTAACCTACATGTTAACCAGGTAAATCAGCTACTTCCATGTAAAATACATGTAAATCGGACCAGTGGTACTTGCGTGATTGAGTAATACACAGACACACACCATCTCATTTTTAGCCTCGCTTCGCTCGCGTCATAGTCGTGTCATATTGTTATTCAATGAAATGCATGTTTAACCCCGTTAACACCCCTTTAGAACCTGAATACCCAAAAATCCTATCCTTAGTAGACGTTTTCGACACACAACAAACATATCCCCAAAATATCATTCTTCTAACTTTAATAGTTTTGGTTGGTCGATAAGAGTGAACATCCAAAAATCCTTCCTTAGTGGACGTTTTTCTTCCAGAATTTCACCCCTCACCATAGGCCCCTTAAATTGCATTTATGAAAAAACAGTCGAACACCTATTTATTTTATTTATTTATTTATTTTTAAGCTGATTGATTTCCTACGAGTTTCAAACTCCTCGCCTATGTCGTTTAAGAGATACACGCTCCGTTAGGAATCTTTCAACCCCCACTTTTCATCCCTTTCACCTCATAATATAAACTACTTCGAAAAACCATTAGACATGTGTCAGCTTATTTTTAATGATTAGTATATATGCCAAGTATCACATCCCCAAGTGAAACCACTCGTGAGACATTGTTATTCAATGAAATGCACGTTTACCCCCTTAACACCTCTTTAGAACCTGAATATCCAAAACTCTTTCCTTAGTGGACGTTTTCGACATACAACGAACATATCCTCAAAATTTCATGTTTCTAACTTCAATAATTTTGGCTGGGCGATGATGATTGAGTGAGTCAGTCGGGACATTTTCTTTCATTTATTTTTGATAATTTCACCCCTCCCCATGAACCCCTTAAATTGGATTTATGAAACAAACGGTCAAACACCTATTTACTTATTTAAAGCTGTTTTCCCCCTGAGTTTGATGAGTAAGTGAGTCAATCAGTTAGGACACTTTCTTTCCTGTTTTTTTCCCCAGAATTTCACCCCTCTCCAAGGGCCCCTTAAATTGGATTTATGAAAAAACGGTCGAACACCTATTTACTTGTATTTTAAGCTGTTTTTTCCCGCCGAATTTCAAACTTCTCACCTATGTCGTTTCAGAGATACACGCTCCGTTAAGAATCCCTCAACCCCCAATTCTCACCCCTTTCACCTCATAATATACACCACATCGATAAACCCTTAGACATATGTCAGATTATTTTTAATGAATAGTTTATATACCGAATATCACATCCCCAAAGAAACAACTCATGAGATATCCTTATTCAATGAAATGCACGTTTACCCCCTTAACACCTCTTTAAAACCCGAATTAACAAAAATCATTCCTTAGTTGACGTTTTCGACATACAGCGAACATATTCCCAAAATTTCATGTTTCCAACTTTAATAGTTTTCGCTGGGCGTGATGAGTGAGTGAGTCAGACAGGAAATTTTCTTTCAATTATTTTTACCAGAATTTCACCCCTCCCCATGGGCCCATTAAATTGGATTGATGAAAAAACGCTTGAACACCTATTAACTTATTTTTTAAGCTGTCTTTTTCCCCTGAGATTGATGAGTGAGTGAGTTAGTCAGTGTGTTAGGACACTTTCTCTCCTTTTTTCCCCCAGAATTTCACCCCACCCTATTGGCCCCTTAAATTAATTTATTAAAAAACAGTCGAATACCGATTTATTTACTTTTTAAGCTGATTTTTTTTCGCTGAGTTTCAAATTTCTCGCCTATGTCTTTTAAGAGATAGGCCTACACGCTCCGTTAGGAATCCTTCAACCCCCACTTTTCACCCCTTTCACCTCATAATAATACACCACATCGACAAACCCTTAGACACATGTCTGCTTATTTTTAATGATTAGTTTATATGCCGAGTATCACATCCACAAATGAAACCACTTGTGAGATATTTTTATTCAATGAAATGCAGGTTTAACCCCCTTAAGACCCCTTTAGAACCTGAATATCCAAAAAACCTCCCTTAGTGTACGGTTTTGACATACAACGAACATATCCCCGAAATGTCATGTTTCCAACTTCAATATTTTTGGCTGGGCGATGATGAGTGAGTGAATGAGTCAGGACATTTTCTTTCAATTTTTTAGCCTATTTTCAATTTTGAAAAAATAGGCTTATGAGATCACCTTTTGTCCGTGTGTGTGTGCGTGTGTGTGTGTGTGTGTGTGTGTGATTCGTGTGTGTGTCCCCCCCTAATAAAATCTAAACGGCAGGAGCGATTTCAATGAAACTCGGAAAGTTCATAGCACTATTCCCGGCGACCTCGACCGTGCCCTTCAAATTTTGTTACGACTCACCAATCCAACATGGCGGCTGTGCGAAATATTTCACCAGCATTCAATATCTCCGAAACTATTGCCGATATTACCCTGACATTTTCTATGGTGATAGAGGGAACTACTATAAGTTCACTTATGTGACTTTTGAAAACCTGGTAACTACAAAACCAACATGGAGGCCAAGCGAATTTACGACGTTTAAATAGACGTTTCTCGCGATTTGACCAACCAAACGCAATGAAACTTGGTACAGTATATGCTTATATACATTGTAATGCACCGACATCTAACTTCGTTCAATTGTTTACATAATCACAAGATGGCGGATGTGCGAAATATTTCACCGGCATTCTATATCTCTGAAACTATTAGCGGTATCTCCCTAGAATCTTGTACGGAGATAAAGGGCACTACTGGAAGTCTATCTATAAGACTTTCAAAAACCGTTTAACTACAAAACGAACATGGCGGCCAAGCGAATTAGAAAATTTTAAATAGACCTTTCTCGCGATTTAATGTTCCAAGCTCACTGAAACCTCGTACAGGAAATATTTATACACATTGTAATCCACTGGTATCTAATTTAGTTCAATTGTTTACATAACCTCAAGATGGCGGCAGTGCGAATTTTAAAATTAAGTTTTTATTTCTTGTGATGTAGTCATGCGATCGAAGTGAAAGTTTGAATAATGAACCTACGCAATAATGTTCCTTTAATGGTACATGACTCTATGGCCTATACATTTAACAATCCAACATGGCGACCATCCGAAATATTTAGACGATACTGAATATCTACGAATCTATTTTAGCAATCAAACTGCATTTTTTAATGTTCATAGGGGCTATGAACTTAAGTTCACCTATAGGACTTTAAATAACCTGGTGATCACAAATCCAACATGGCGGTGACGCGAATTATAAATATTCACATGGACGTTTCTCGCAATTTAACCATCCGAGTGCAGTGAAACTTGGTACAGTAAATCCTTATACCATTGTTAATCCACTGGCATCTAATTTATTTCAATTGTTTCCATAACCTCAAGATGGCAGCTGTGAAATTTTTAAAATCTCCTTGTTTTTTCTTGTGTCCTAATTATGCGATTGAAGTTTGAATACTACACGTTTACAATAATCTTCATGTAACAGTACATAACTCTAGGACCTACATATATAAAATCCAACATGGCGACCATCCGAAATATTTAGTCGGTTCTTAATATCTACGAATCTATTACAGCAATCAAACAGAAATTGTGTATGTTGATAGTGGCAATTAACATAAGTAGGATATATGAAAATAGGCTGTATAGTTCTTCACGGAACTACTTGTTTTCTTGAGAATTTCACCCCTCCCGATGAACCCCTTCTATTTGATTGCAAAAAAACCTGTCGAAAAGCTATTTACTTACTTTAAAGCAGTTTTTTCCCCTGAGTTAGATGAGCGAGTCAGTCAGTCAATCAGTTAGGACACTTTCTTTCCTGTTCCACCACTCCCCCCCCCCAAAAAAAAAAATTTCACCCCTCCCCATGGACCCCTTAAATTGGATTTATTAAAAAACGGTTAAACACATATTTACTTATTTTTTATGCTGATTTTTTTTCGCTGAGTTTCAAACTCCTCGCCTATGTCGTTTAAGAGATACACTCTCCGTTAGGAATCTTTCAATCCCCACTTGTCACCCCTTTCACCTCATAATATACACCACATCGAAAAACCCTCAGACACGTGTCTTCTTATTTTTAATGATGAGTTTATATGCCGAGTATCACATCCCCCAATGAAACCAGTCGGGAGATATTGCTATTCAATGAAATTCAGGTCTACCCCCTTAACCCCCTTTAGAACATGAATATCCAAAAAACCTCTCTTAGTGGGTATTTGCGGCCCTTGAGGAAGCTGCATACCAGATTTCATTCCAATCCGTTCGGTGGTTTCTGAGATTGCGTGATGAATAAATGAGTGAGTGAGTGAGTGGTATTTGACAAATATATAGTAGAAAGAAGATAGTGTCAAGTCTTTGTTATGCTAAACTCGGTTGACAGTGCTGTGTGAGCACTTGAGTAACTAACGGGATTTCAAGTAAAGATCCTCATTTTCTATACCGGTAGTACAGAGCGCAATTGGCATCTAGTCGGCCGTGTCTCGACTTGAGCTATGTTGCCATGGAAACTATGTGCCTTGCCATTCCTTCATGAGTACATTTTATGATTTGATTAGCCTGTGCATGAGTGAAAAAGGCCGAAATCAGAAGAATGAGAAAGACTATCGAAAATTCATGTTGCCAGCGGTTCCTTCTGGGTCCTAAACTATGTGTATGCAAAATATGGTTGAGATTGGTGGAACGGTGTAGATTTGTATACGGAACCAACCTACATACATACATACATACAGACTTTCACTTTTATATATTAGATAGAGAAAAGATATAAATGAGTCAGAATTGTTGGGCAGAACGCAATTGTGATCATGAGCTAAGTAGCATCACGTGTCTCAGCATGAATGATAATTAACGGTTTATGACTCCCCCCATCGCTGAGAGAGAGCATCAGGGTTCATCTTTCTCCTCAGTTGTCCTCACTAGGCTGATTGAATGACGTTCCAAACCTCACACAATGTTTGAAACCCCCTGTTCCAGAACATGAAAACGAAGCCAGGCGATATATTCTAGACACACGTGAGGTTCATCCATGCGACAATATTAGTCCTGAAGCATATCACAGTAATGATGATCCCAAGTGAAGGGTTTTGTACTTCAATGCACAACTCTCACTTCACAGCTGTTAGTTCTCCCAAGTTCGTAAACAGCAACAAATGCACATATGCGTGCGTCTCTTGTGTCGTCACCACGCATGCGCAGGGGCACACAGAGTAAGGACGTTGTAAAATATTGCACTAAATTGCTACAAAAGTTTGGTGCTTTTCAGTCCGTCAACACGAATGTACCCAAAAAGAGCCGGTTTATGCCCTAATCCTGAAATAAATTACATGCTATTTTGAGTACATTCGTGTTGACCGACTGAAAAGCACCAACATTTTGTTTACTTTGGCAACACTGAAAAATGGCTTCAAATCCCCCAACTAAATTGCTAACTGACCTCTTCGATGCTATCTAGACTGTTATAAGGCGGCTTCGGTGGCGTAGTTGGTAGCATGCTGAGCTTCTATGCCCAAGATCGTGGGTACAAACCCGGCCGAAGTCGTCAGATTTTTAAGAGCGTTAAAAATCCCTCAGTATGCATTCCTTCGGAGGGAAGTAAAGCCGGCGGTCCCATGTCATAGATTTATGGCATGTTAAAGAACCTTCCACTAATTTCACTCGTGTGAAGCTAATTTAGGTTAAAATGTAAACAACGCTCAGGTTCCTACGATCGTCGCCAGGAGCCGACTGCGGTGGCATCTAGTATCCAAGTTCTGGACTAGTAGTCGTTGACGCTGGCGTTTTGCGGAAAAAGTAGGAACTACTTGAAAAATTCAAAGTCTGCTGTCCTCACATGAATTAAGAAACAGATAACACACACTAATACAGTCATCACAATTAACACCGGTTATCAGACAGATTCTACTCACACCCAAAGTACACGGGGCTGCATGCCCGCGTTGTCGCAGCCCCTAAACTGAGGAATCAACCAAGACTGTTATATGTTGGTATTTTGAATGCGTTCTCCTGAATCTAACATTATCTCCTTCTTAGGGAAAGTTATGATTTCGATTCTAATACCTTATAGCTTACTAAACAGCTTATTATGAGTCGACTGATGTTAATATTATATGATTTTCTTTGCAATTATAATTGCATAACTTTCGTCCGGGCGTGCGGACGGTAGATTACAGTCACATTCACAAATCTTTAGTCTGGGCTAACGCAAGAGGGAGGGAGTGACGTGTCATATAATATGTCACTAAACTCGTGTGTAATCCTTGGTAACTTCTCGCGGGCCCTCGGAGATCTCTCACAAAGTTTACAAGTGTTTGGTAGATCACCATCGCGCCCGCCAAAGTAATCAGATGCGTTGCATATCAAAGCAAAATGTGAGTACCGATATCAGATTTTTCGGAGGTACATTGGATTTATTATCCGTTATACTACACACACTTATTCTCATTGCTCTGTACCTTATAAGATTGTATCTGACAGAACGTAATTTGTAAAGGAGAAAAGGATAATTCAGGGGCCTAGATGCCTGGAGAGTCAAGTGATATCTGTTAAACGAGGGAAAATGATCCATAAAAGATATGTCAGTAAGGGGGATTTTCCCAGATATCACTTGTCACCCTTGGCTTCTAAGCTCCTCAATTCATTTACCTATGTTACTATATTTTGTTATTTGGGGAGCGTGGTAGAGCAGTGGCTGAACTACTCGTCCTTCACCCGGACGGCCGGGGTTCGAATTCTGGTAACAGTGAGGAGGAATTTTCACCTGAAAAATTACGTGGTGTCAGAAAGGGCATCCGGTCTTAAATCCCCGGCTAAAACTAAAATTGCCTGGTTAGCTTCGGCAACTCCAATTGACTGGGAAAAGCCGAAAAAATAACTATATTTTGTTATTTATTACACATATAAAATGTTAATATTATCTTTTTAACTTTCACTCATGTGTGCTCGATGTTTTTCATCAAATTGATCTCTATTTCAAAGGTTTAGGATGATGAAGATGAAATTGTTATTTTAAGGGGCCTAGCATCTATATTATCGGCCCCTAATAGTTTGGGTGATAGTGAAAGATATGATGAGAATGAAAACTATAACTAATACTAACTACAAACTTACATACTAGAAGAAGAAATGGTAAACAAATAAAGGATCAGGCAAATAAAGGACAGGAAGAAAAGAAATGCCCCTCAACCCTAGAAGAATGAGGATTGGGGGACTTGGAAGGAAGGAGAACCATGAAAGGCAGATAGGAAAGGGGAAAGAGGAGAGGGCCAACCCCAAGGGCAGAGGAAAAACTAAGAAGGGGACAAAACGGACCCAGTTCAGGAATCCTTCGGGGTCATGAATTCCCAAACTCACCATTCGTGAGCCCTTGAGGGTGTAGCACTATCAAGGGTGCACCAGAAGTGGAGGGGCTAAACACACCCTGCCTCCTTGAGGGCCTTGTGCAGAAGGCAGGAGATAACATGAATAGGAAAAGAAGGCTGACCCCTAGAAGAGTGAGAGTATCAGGAAAGATGAGACAATGGCCAATTAAGGAGGGGAAGGGAAAGACTCCCTAGGCCTCGGATAACATAATACCGTAGGGGTCGGATGAGATCAAGAGTTGACCAAGAGAGGTCGAGAGGAAAGAAGACGGAGGGGAGCCCGGCACAAGTAAGTGGAAGCAATGCCGGACTCAGCTGGGGTCCCGTGGTCGCCAACCCACGTCCCACTAGATGTGAGCCCCTGGGGGTTTTAGGATGAAGCGTTGAGTAAAGAAAGGCACAAGAACAGAGACACAGTGAATTACAGTCTCGCGCCCGCTTGCGCTACCTCGCAAAAACATGGGTTATTAGCCAGATTCAAGACATACCCAAGTACACGAGGCTACATGAACACAATGTGACTAGACAGCTCAAGTGAATCAACAAATATAAAATTGTTTCTGTTAATTCATTTAAAGGGGCTTAGGACATCTGGGTCATCAGTCCCGCGAAATGATTAAATCCACCCATCAGAATACCGATAACTAAAGAAAAAGGAACAATAAGAAATAAATATTTGTTAACAGGCTATACATAAAAGTAGAGCCTCCGTGGCTTAGGCGGCAGCACGCCGGCCTCTCACCGCTGGGTCCGTGGTTCAAATCCCGGTCACTCCATGTGAGATCTGTGCTGGACAAAACGGAGGCAGACAGGTTTTTCTCCGGGTACTCCGGTTTTCCCTGTAAAAAATTTCATTCCAGCAACACTCTCTACTATCATTTCATTTCATCTGTCATTCATTGAATCATTGCCCCAGAGGAGTGCGACAGGCTTCGGCAGCCGGCACAGTTCAAATCTTCGCCGCTAGATGGGGGCTTCATTAATTCCATTCCTAACCCGGTCGGAGACTGGAAGCAGGCTGTGGATTTTCATTTTCTATACATAAAAATGCGCAGGTTTACTGTATATAAAGGTTTACATATGAGATTGGCTGATCTTGTGGTCACAATTGGAGTGCTAAAACACGGAGTTTAATGGCATCGATCGCGTAGTCAGTAGCATGCTGAACAGCCATGCCCAAGATCCCGGGTTCAAACCTGGTCGAAGTCGTCGGACTTTTAAGAGTGTTAAAATCCTTCAGTATGCCTTCCTTCGGAGGGGAAGTAAAGCCGGTAGGCCAATGTCAAAGATTTATGGCATGTATTAGAACCTACCACTACAATTGGTAGTGTGTAGCTAAATGTATAGGTTATATTAGGTTAGAGCCGCTCTATCAAGTTCCGACGATCACCGCTAGGTGTCAGTGACAGTGGCATCTGGTTGCCAAAGTTGGAACCACTTGTTATTGAACCCTGCTATGGCCATTGGCTGCAATGCATTGTATATTAATTAAAATACGGAGTTTAAAAAACACAACAATAATGAAGATGCATGAAACTGTGATCACCATCGCCACCACTACCAATAGCATTCTTGCGGTATAAGCCAGGCGACAGGTCGAAAAAAAAGCCTTAATAAGGAAATAATTAGTGGAAAGCTGTAAATTGCTTTAATCGCTTTATTTGGACCCAGATATTACTCAAATATCTCCCAAACCATCAAGTTTATCAAGAAAATACATATTATAAAAAATAATCTAGAGAAAATTTCCTACAGAAATATTTGTCAGCATTCCAGGTGCACAAGCTGTTAACTTGTTAAAAGTATAACAGCTTTTCAATGTAAACAGCTGTGGCAAAGTACGTACCATTAGTATTATTATTGCGTAGTATTGGCATAAAATCACTCTTTTCCACACCACCTGGCGGTAGAGTAAATGGTGCGTTTCTTTGAAAGTGGTGTCCCCAGGAGGCCTAATCCACTGTTCAAATGTCAAAGTTAGTCGATTTTAAACAGTTTTGATGAAGGCTGGCAGAACCTTGAAGATTATTAAGAATCAAAGACAGTGTTGTTAAACACGACGCAGAATATCAAACCGGCAAGTAAGATTACGTAGAGAGTAATTGAAATTAATGACGCTGTGTGACATTCTAGTGACATATAAGTGGACTCGTTCCGGATATAATCTGCCACCTAGTCATTAGCAAGCTTGAAAGCGCGAGTTCCCAAGATTCTACAGCTCTTTTGACACTTTAATCTGGCGCTGTCCAAAGCGAAGCCCACAAATTGAAATACGCGCTAACATCCACATGAATTTCCTTTAGGCAATGTCTATCAAGATATTTTTCCGATTGAAATTTTCAATGGAATATCAGCGAATCATCTTGTTGTAGTTGTTGTTGATTCTTTGGAGGCGGCTTTGCGACATCGTGGTCATACAGCCCCGTGTACATGGGTGTGTGTAGACGTTGTCAGATAACTTGTGTGACTGTCATGTTTGTACTACTGTCGACCAAAATATTATGTGCACTCGAGTTTGAACGTTGTGTGTGAAGTAACCAATGGACCTACATAAAATCCAATAACATCATCATTTTTGCCGTTCTATTTTACGTTACTTCATGTAGGTTTCTAATTTTAAATTTATTTTTTAATATTTTTTACCGCAGTTGAAACACAAAAAATGCCCGTTTTTAATCGTGTTTCAACCATGCGCCACATTTAAGAATCATTATCTCACAAACCCGTCATCATATCGAATCCAAATTTTAACACAATATATATTGGAATGTTGTATAACTGGTTTATTAATTTCAAAATGTTGTGTGTTCAAGAACGAATGTTGTTATCATTTTTATAAGGTAACTTTTTCTCGGCTCGGGGTCGTTGGAAAATGTAGTTCTTGGTTGCGTTGTAATCCTTATTCATCAAAAGGTTATGCTGTATGACTGTGAATTACGTAAATTAAATCACTTATGTTATATCGGTTTGTATTTGTACGGGGAATTAAGACATAGTTCACCAGCTAGCCGCTCCAGGAAACGCTGTACAGCGTTGCTGATATGGAGCCCATCACTTCCGAGCGAGGCGCGCCATGACGCGTAATGGAGCCCATCTTGGCAACGTTGTACAGCTTTCACCGGAGCGAGAAAAAGTTACATTAAAACTTTTTGTGTTCCAATTGCGATAAAATATTAAATTATAAATTAAAAATTCCAAATCTACATGAACTAACGTTAAATAGAACGACGAAAATGATGATGTTATTGGAATTTATGTAGGTATGTTGGTTACTTCACAAACAACCTTCAAATTCGAGTACACATAATATTTTGGACGACCGTAGTGTGTGTACTTGTAATCGAGGTAAGATTTGGGTAGGAAACGGCCATGGCCATAAGTTGAGTACCATGCTGGCAGGGTTTTGCCCGCAGTAGAAATGGGAAATCACGGAAAACCCCTTCCAGGATGGCTGAGTTAGGAATAAAACCCACCTTGTCTAACTTTTGTCTCACGATGTTGAGTGTACCCCGTTCCAACTTTCAGATCAGAATTAAATTTCTTGGCAGAGCCGACAATCAAACCTGGACCTATGCATGGATAGCCAAGAATGCTAGCCGCTATACCACGAGATGGTCAAGCAATATTCTAATCATTCCGATAACGACTCAAATTTTACCTCTAACACTCATGAATTTCGTAATTCCTTGCAGTTCCTACAATTTATTTTTTTCTCGTGTGGCCTCCTCAGAGGCCGAATGCAGGTCTTTCTAGATGACGCCCGTGGGCGATCTGCGTGTCAGGATGAGAGCTGGAAATGGATGAAGATGACTGAAACTGGGCAAGGATGTGGAAGGAGGCGGCCGTGGCCTGTCAGAAGGTACCGTCCCAGCACTTAGCTGGTGTTGAAAATGGGAAACCACGGAAAACCATTTCAAGGACGGCCGACGGTGGGGCTCGAACCCACGCGTCTACTGATTCAGCAGAGAGTTTGGCCCCATGACCTAACGCTGCGCTTTAGCCAGCGTAGCCACTGCTGTCGGTTTTCCTACAATGATAGGCCGCCTCAATCTGACGAAGTATTCCATTACAACATTTATGTTAAAACATGTAATATACATTGAAGTATTAGAAGCCACCTTTCAGTGATGAAAATGAAAATCCACAGCCTGCTTCCAGTCGACCGTTCGGGGCACGGATTGGAATGAATGAATCCCCCATCTAGCGGCGATAACTAAGAGCTCAAGCAGCCATAACCTCCCTATGAAGACTTCCACAACGATGGACAAGGCACAAAACTAGAAAAATTGCTGAGCTTTAATTCACTGGTCGTGAAAGCCTATAACCATCGTTTTGGAAGCCTTCATAGATAGGTTATGGCTGCTTGAGCTCTTAGTTCTCGCAGTGAAGAGGCGCAGGTGCGCTTCATAAAAAGGGTGGTAGCGCGCAGTTCGCTACTCCTGTGGGGGTCCTGGCGGGGACACCAAGAGCTCGCTGATGAGCCTGCTTGGTGTCCTAGGCAAAACCCCACCCAAGACACGGCATAAACCTAGAAAAAATGCTAATCTTATGTAATGTTTTTCTTGTTAGGGCATATTATCAATACTTATTTTATGTTCGACCCTGACTACTATATGTCTGAAAACTGTATCATAATGACGGTCATTATAACACTATTTTTCATTATGAAACAGTTTCTCCCACCAATCACAGCTCAAGAAACAGTTGTTTGACCAATTACATAAGGATACCTTCGCGCATGCGCTCAAAATCCAACATGTCTATACAAATTACCGAAAGTGCACCGTCCATATGTTCGTGTAAATAAACTGGTGAATATGAGACAAGAAATAGCACTGTACCTTAATATCCCTAAACCCAATTTCTACATAGCGCGTTTGTTTTCGGTGACATTTTTACTGAATACTGGTGCTCAATCTGCACATATGGCATTGAAGCACACAGAGCGCATGCGTCGGTCGGCCAGAGAGCTTGGAAATCAGAGATATCCTACACAGCGCAGCACCCGATCACAAAATTCTAGTGACAATCTCAACAGATATTTATGAATATTTATGTTAAAACATATAATAAAGTTATAATTATCGTCGAACATAAACAGTCGTATGCAACTCGCCTATAATGGTAATTAAGACACTCGCATGGAAATTATAAAACTCGCATACGCTCGTTTTATAAACATACTCGTATCTTAATTATAGCCATTATAGGCTCGTTGCATGACGTACTATTCTCGCCTAATGTAATTGGGTACAACATTTGTGTTGACGCAATCTTCTTGTTCCAGTGTTCACTGGTCACTAGCCTAAACCTGACATATTAGTAGTCATTTACTGGTAATTTGGAATCTACATCCTCAACTGATCTGCTCCTCGGATTAGGCCAGTTCTATCACATTATGCCCATAGCAGATACATTGGCTGTTAATGTGTGAAGTAGCTTCATTAGAATCTGCAGCCTCCAAGAGCTTTAGAGCACATAACTCCTGTAATATTCATTGAACGGAACTGTTGGGAGTTGCTCTGCACGGACTTTGCCTTGCAAAACCATTACCAGTAATGTTCTGGACTAACAACCCGGAATAAGTGCCTGATAATATTCTACTTGTCATCCCTAAAAACAGATGTGTCCACAAAGCAACCAAGTATGTTATTATTATTATTATTATTATTATTATTATTATTATACGTCCTTCAAAATAAAATATTTTTATTTATATGTTGTTGTTTGAGTCTTCAGCCTTTTGACTGGTTTGATGCAGCTCTCCATACCTCCCTGTCCTGAGCTAATCGTTTCATCTCTACATAGCTACCACACCCTACATCCCAGGCAATCTGTTTAACATATTCTAACCTTGGTCTACCCCTACAGTTCTTGTCCTCGACCCTTCCTTACATAACTAAGCTTGCTATTCCAGGGTGTCTTAGTATGTGTCCTACCAGCCTATCTCTTCTCTTCATTAGCCGTCGCCAGAAACATCTCTCCTCTCCCACTCGCCTTAATACCTCTTCGTTTGTAACCCTATCTACCCATCTGATCTTCATCATTCTCCTGTAACACCACATTTCAAATGCCTCAATTCTCCTCTTTTCTGCTGCACCAATAGTCCAAGTTTCACTTCCATACAGCGCCACAATCCAGACAAAGGCTTTCAAAAATGACTTCCTAATACCTAAATCTATATTCGATGTCAACAGATTCCTTTTTTGTAGAAAGGCTTTCCTTGCCTGAGCCAACCTACTTTTTATATCCTCTTTGCTTCGTCCATCACTGGTTATTCTGCTTCCTAAGTAACGGAAGTCTCCTACTTCCTTCAGCTTTTCACCTGCCAATTTGATCTCCATAGAGGTTTCTGATTTATTTCGGCTGCATTCCAGTATTTTTGTTTTACATTTATTAATTTTCATCATGAAGTCCTTCCGTAAGACGGAATCCAAACCATTCAAAAACTCATTCAAATCCTCAGGCTTGTCGGCAAAGATGACGATGTCATCAGCAAATCTCAGAGTTGAAATTATTTCTCCTTGAATCTTCACTCACACTTTAAATTTTTCTCCAATTTCCTTCATTGCTTGTTCAATGTAAAGATTGAAATGTATGGGTGATAAGTTGCAGCCTTGCCTTACACCTTTCATAATACCAGCTTCTCTCTCATATCCTTCAGCTCGAATGACTGCTGTCTGGTTTCTGTATAGATTGTATATCACCCTCCTATCCCTGTACTTTATTCCAATAGATTTCAAAATGTTAAACAATTTAGTCCAATCAACGTTATCAAAAGCCTTTTCTAAGTCTACAAATGCCATGAACGTTCTCTTATCTTTCGTTATTTTACCTTCCAAAATCAGCCTAAGACTTAGTACAGCTTCCCTTGTTCCTACATTTCTCCTGAAACCAAACTGGTCTTCACCCAACTCCGTCTCTATCTGGCTTTCAATCCTCTTGTAAATTATTCTAGTCAGGATCTTTGAAGCATGAGTAATCAAGCTGATTGTACGGTAATCTTCACATCTGTCAGCTCTTACTTTCTTTGGTATAGGGATGATAACATTCTTCTTGAAATCAGGGGGTACCTCACCTGTCTCATAAATCCTACACACCAAGTGAAATAACCTGATCAGACCTTCATCTCCTATGCAGCGTAGCAACTCAATCGGTATATCATCTATGCCTGGTGCTTTGTTCCTGCCTAAGTCCTCTAATGCTCTGTCAAATTCTGATCTCAATATTAAATCTCCCTTTGCATCCTCATCAATTTCCTCCTCCCTTTCCATTACATGATTCTCAATCTCCTTTCCCTTATACAAGCACTCTATGTAAGCTTTCCATCTCTCAACCTTTTCTTCCCTATCTGTTAGAGGCTTTCCATTTGTGTCCCTAATATTACAGCACTTAGTCTTCTTTTCCCCAAAAGTATTCTTAATCCTTCGATAAGCTGTGTCTACTTTTCCTAATTTCAGACACTTTTCTATACCTGTACATTTCTCTTTCAACCATTCTTCTTTCGCTTCCTTGCACTTCTTGTTAACCTCATTTCTCAGACGTCTGTATTCTGCTTTCCCCTCTTCATCTCTTAGATTCTTGTGTCTCCGCCTTTCATCCATCAATTCTAGTATATCCTGTGTGATCCACGGTTTTCTACCTATTCTTTCTTTCCTACCAATGTTTTCCTCTGCCGATTTTGTTATTTCATTCTTCAAAAGTGCCCATTCGTCTGCAATTGAAGTTTGTTTAGGGGTTTTGATTAGTCCTTCCTTTATACTCTTCTTGAATCTTTCGTTCACATCCTTTACTTTCAGTATGTCTATTGCCCACCTTTTTGGCTTTTGACTTTTCTTCAGTTTCTTTAATCTGCATTTCATTACAACCAGATTGTGGTCAGAGTTTATGTCAGCACCAGGATATGTTTTACAATCCAAAATCTGGTTTCGAAACCTCTGCTTGACCATAATGAAGTCGATTTGGTAACGCCCTGTATCTCCTGGTCTCATCCATGTGTATATTCTTCTATTGTGGTTATTGAATAAGGTGTTAGCTATGACCAACTCATGTTCGGTTCAGAATTCCATCAGCCTGCTTCCTCGATCATTCCTTTCACCTAATCCGAAATCTCCTACTATCTTCCCTTCCCTCCCTTTTCCTACCACAGCATTCCAATCTCCCATTACTATAACATTTTCATCACCTTTGATATACCTCAGAATGTCATCTATTTCTTCGTAGACCTTTTCAACATCCTCATCATCAGCTTGACTGGTAGGCATATAGACTTGTACCACTGTGGTGCACGTAAGTTTAGTATTGATTTTTGCTACAATAATCCGTTCACTGTATTGCTCATAATATTCCACCCGCTGTCCAAGTTTCCTACTCAATATGAGACCAACTCCTGTTTGGCCATTGTTTGATTTAGTGCTAATGACCCTATAGTCTCCTGACCAAAAGTCCTGTTCTTCCTGCCAGCGCATTTCACTAATCCCAACCAAATCCAACCTCAACCTATCCATTTCCCTTTCTAAGTTTTCTAACTTTCCACTTCCTAGCAGACTTCTAACATTCCACGCTCCGATCCGTAGAATGTCAGATTTCCTCTTTGTCACTTCTGTGATGTTAACCCCCTCTCGAGTAGTCCCCACCCGGAGATCCAAACGGGGGACTAGTTTACCTCCGGATTGAAATTTTATAAGGGAGGAGGCCATCATAACATGTAATTATGCGTAGAGAGGTGCATATCCTCGGGAATAGCATTACGGCTGTAGTTTCCCGTTGCTTTCAGCCCTGCAGCAGAACGCAGTGTAGCCATTAGTTGGCTTATATTATCAATATCTTAACCGTCTATTAGACTAGTAAAGAATTGATTTATTCTGAAAGGCTGCTACTCCCTTTCAGAATAAGTAAAGAGCAATTCTACTAACAAAAATACTAACCTTCTACCGTACTAACAATTAAATACCAAAATTCTACTAACGAAAAAAAATACTTAAGTTTCACCAACAACAAATACTACCACTAAAATACAGTCATCATAATCAACACCGGTTATCAGACAGATTCTACACACACGGGCTACATGCCCGCGTTGTTGCAGCCCCTGAACTAGAAGGAACCAAAATAATTTCTGTTCACTGGTAGCCTGAGTCCTGAGGAAACAAACTGACTGCTTGTGCCCTAGTTGGTCATATTGCAGTAGCGCCACACGAGGAGGAATGCGGATCTAGGAACAGATACATTAAGGAGACACACTCTTTTGGGGGCCAGACCCTCCCAGACTCGGAGAAGTGACTCATGCCGACAAGGTTATTTATATTATGCTCAAGAATCCTCCGTGGCTTAGACGGCAGCACGCCGGCCTCTCACCGCTGGGTCCATGGTTCAAATCCCGGTCACTCCATGTGAGACTTGTGCCGGACAAGCGGAGTCAGACAGGTTTTTCTTCGGGTACTCCGGTTTTCCCTGTCACAAATTTCATTTCAGCAACACTCTCCACTGTCATTTCATATCATCTGTAATTCATTTAATCATTTCCCCAGGGGAGTGCGACAGGCTTATGCAGCCGGTACAGTTCATATCCTCGCCGCTATATGGGGGCTTCGTTCATTCCATTCCCTGACCCGGTCGGTCGACTGGAAGCAGGCTGTGGATTTTCATTTTCATTATGTTCAAGAATAAGACCATATGCTAATATTTGATGAGATGTAAGTGATCTTTGGTCAATCAATATTGGAATATTTTTTTACATATCATTCCATATCAGGCGGAACCCACCATTGGCGTCTTGAGGACAGTGACACGGTGACATGAAAATGTCAATAGAACTGTTCAAAACCGTAAAAGATTGGAATGAAACTTATTTATAAAATCTCAAACGCAACACCTGACTCTCGCGTGACAGACACGGAGCTGTGTACAAAGCAGAAGGATCGGTTTTAATGTGGACTGCGTGTGAATCCTCGTATAGAGAGGGGGCTCGAACGGGGTGCACTCAGCCACGCGATGCAAAACTGTGAAGAGGTGGGTTAGATCCCTACCTCAGCTCTCCTGGAAGACAGTGCCTCCATGTGACAGACCAGGCTTGTCAACCAGTGCTGTTTTACAAGGGCAGAATGATACAGCACGAATTGAAATATAATCATTCAATTATTATTATTATTATTATTATTATTATTATTATTATTATTATTACAGATACATTCCCAATTCCTATCTCCACTAAAACACTCTCATTGCTCCACACCCTCATTCACTAAAAATTTCGACTAATTCGATACACACATACAGTAAATACTAACGTGAGGCTTTTTAAATTCCAAATAGTAACCCGCTCAGGCTTCGTCGAGTATCTTTAACGCTTTACCCAGCGTAAGCTTAAAAGGCGCACGGACGGCAGGTTCCAGACTCAATTCACAAAAAGCCGAGGTGAACAGCGAAACTGCAAACACGTATACTCTCCTCTCAAGTCTTAACTCGACACGACTCGACAGTTTGATGCTGACGAAGCTGGGGTGATAGGCTCGCTAGCTCGTAAACTCACAATGAGGCTAGTAATTTAAATTTCCACTAAATGGAGATTGTTGGAAGAAATGAAACGTTAAAACACTTACAGTGGGCGATGTACTAAATATAGAGATATGCTGTCATGAACTTATTTGTAGAACATTTCATGCTGAACAATTCTACACTCATAGTATATAGATATTTTTAACGGTTTACCCAGCGTGAGCTTAAAAGGCGCACGGATGGCAGGTTTCTCTTCAACTTGATTCACTGAAATCCTTACTGCTCGGCTTTCTTTAGTCATCAATGAATGATATACTACAGAAACCTTCCTCGCGAAATCCTTCACAGAATGTTGAAAACCGCATAAAAGCCCATCCAGTGGTTCTCGATATTACCAGTTACATCCGAGTATCGGGGACTTTATTTTATACTAATGTAGAGATTTAAATGCCGATCTGATCTTATAATAGCCTACAGATTTTGTATGAATAAAACAACGAAACTTATTTTCGGAACAGCCCTAAGTGAACTATAGTTGGGGGTTGGTGTGTGTCTGTGTATGTGTATGTGTGCAGGGAGGTTGGTAAAGTGAGTTATCATCATCGTATATTATATCGTATATTAAACGGTAAGGTGTACATTGTGTTTCATAAAACACAAGATCTTAAACCAGAGGGAGTTAGAAAGTGCGGTTTGTACTAAATTCTTCCAAAATCGCTTCAATAATACAGAAAAAATCATGCATATCTTGAAAAGTCAACGGAAATATATTTGTTTGTTTATAAAATACGTTAAACAAATAAACTTGATAGCCCCTGCCAGAACTGCATTGCGTCGAGCCCTTACAACAGTAAAGCCTGGAGGGAGGTCTACACACATGCGAGAGTTTTCGCATGGGTCTGCTACTCGTACAATATATTTCAGTAGCCACCTTCGACGTGAGGGCAGCATTATTAAGAAAGCTTTCAAGGCACTCTTCAGTGTTGCCTGGGATAATGTGATATAGCCCTCATAATAAGAGAAATTAGTATTTAATGACATGCTGATAAGTTTCAGGTGGTATCATGTAATAAGATCTAACGTTCCACCACTGAGAGGGATCTCCATGAGTATTATTCCACACTCCCTCCATACCCCCTCCCCCGTAGCTCCACAGCCCATGAAGGGCCCTGGTCTACCGAGCGACCACTGCCCAGCACTTCCGTCTACAGAGTGTGGGCTGAAGCGCGATCAGCATTTGAATGAAGTCGAGCACGCTAATCTGCTGCTTCTCCTTCTGCTCATATTATACACCACTTCGGAGAACCCTTAGACACATGCCTGCTTATTTTTAACGATTAGTATACATGCCGAGTATCACATCCCCAAACCACTCGTGAGATAATGTTATTCAATGAAATGCAGGTGTAACCCCCTTAATACCCCTTTAGAACCTGAATATCCAAAAATCCTTCCTTAGTGGACGTTTTTGACATACAAAGAACATATCCGCAAAATGTCATGTTTCTGACTTCAATAGTTTTGGCTGGGCGAAAATGATGAGCTCAATAAACTAATCTGCAAAGCTCAAAAATCAATGCGCAACTCGAAAAACTAATCTGCGCAGCTCAAAAAATCAAGTACCGCCTTTGCACTGTTGGCGCGCTGTGTCACTTCCTGTTCAAAAGTAAGTCTGTGGTCTAGCGTGGTTCCCAAATACTTAGTAGCTGACTGTCATCTTATCACTTCGCCGAAGAAAGGTGAGGTCCTGGACGTCTTCGTTCAAAGAGCTAGCCGTATTCATCACGCTTTGTCACAGCACTAGCACCATGGCTCCTCTGCTGTCACTTAATCTTTCAATAATCTCGGAAATATTATCTTTTGTCAAGACGATATAAGATCCCTTTTGGCCCTTAATGCTAGTTTCCGTGGCCAAGGCGTTGTCTCACTGTCAGACAGCTACTCAATTGTCCTCACGAGGCCGACTACTCCCAGTTGAAGCCCTCTCGTTAGCTCTTAAAATCCCTGAAGAGTGAAAGTCAGGCGCGCAACTCCAACACCGCAGGGTTGACATCCCTTTTTACACTAATACAATTTATTTATATTACGTCCCTATTAACTACTGAGGGTTTTAGAGACGCCGGGGTGCCAGAATTTCGCCCAAAGTGGATCTTTAACGTGCCAGTATATTTACTGACACCGCTCTCGCGCATTTTCACACGTTTAAATGTCATTTGACTACGCCAGGATGCAATCCTGCAACCTTGGTCACAGCAGATGAGAACGTTACCGCTTTTCACGAAGCCAGTCTCTGTACACAGAACTACGTAAATTCACATGCAAGGTTGAGCTCTACTATTCAGTAAGCCTATGTTCAACTTTTGTTTAGGTAACTTTGGATCGCAAGTGAAGTGAACCTACTTGGCTTGATGACCACGGTCGGTTGGAATAGTTTCTGTTTGAATTACCAATCCCTCTTAACAAGATCTTAACTCTTGAAACTTGTGTTCCACGTCAGGAGTACGAATTAGGATACGAAAGTTGGGTGGAATGAGGGAGAGAGGAAGATTATTCAGCACTTCACACTCACTTGTCCCTAGAGGCTCTCAAGTAGTGGGGAGTGAGATGGTGACCATGGGATCTCAGCTGAGTCTTGCATTGCTTCTAATGATAAGTACCGCGATCCTGTCTTTCATCTTTCTGTCGACCTCTCTTGATCGATTCATGTTTTCTTACGAGCCCGGCCACCGCATGGTGTAGTGTCTAGCATTCCATAAAGTCCAGGTTTAATTCCCAGCTCTGTTAAGACATTTAATTCTGGTCCGAGGATTTGAATGGGGTACACTCAGCCTCGTGAGGCAAAATGGAGTAGAAGTGGGTTTAATTTCAACCTCAGGCTCCAGGGAAATGTCAGGATGTCCTAACTTAAGGCCAAGGCCGTTTTATTTCTAGTCTCGACTACGGTTGTTTGGTTGGTTCCTTAGTTTAGGGGCTGCGAGAACGCGGTCATGTAGTCCCATATAATTTGGGTGTGTGTAGAATTTGTCTGAAACCGGTGTTAATTGAGATGGCTGTATTAGTGTGTGTTATCTGATAAGCACCAAATGTTTTTTGCTACCAAATGCTACCATACACATCTAGCTGCGGCCGTGGCCACTAAATGCCATCGCAGTCACCACCTGGTGGCGAAATTTGGAACTAATATAGCTTTATCAAACTAACCTACAAATTTTAGCTTCCACAAGTGTAGTTAGTGGAAGGTTCTTTTTCACGCCATAAATCTATGACAAGGGCCCACCAGCTTTACTTCCCCTCTCAAGGAAGGCATACTGAGGGATTTTTAACGCTCTTAAAAGATCCAACGACTTAGGCCGGGCTTGAACCCACAATCTTGGGCTTAGAAGCTCAGCATGCTACCAACTACGCCACCGTTGACGCTACTCTCGACTACAAATGCACTACTACTACTACGAGTTCGATTCCATGCTCTGCCGAGAAATTTCATTACTCCAAGCCAATGCCGGGATGGTTCCTTACTTATAGCCACGATCACCTCCCTCCCAATCCTCAGCTGAATTACGAATACACTCAATACTACAGATAACACAGGTTATCAGACAAATTCCACACACACCCAAGTACACGGGGATGAATTTTCCCGATGCCCAAGTCCCTCAATTGAAACAACAACAACGGAACCGACCCCACCCTTTCTCAATGTTTTGCTTTACAAAACCGAATGCAACTCTCTGAACACAAATTTATTTCTTTTGAGAGCCAGGAATAACAAGTGGTACGACCCCTCGTGTACTGTAGCGGCAATGATTCTCGGTCATCTACCTGCAGGTCCGGGTTCCTCAAAACTGCTACGAAATTTCATTCTGGTCTGAGTGCTGGAACGGTGTACACTCTGCCTCGTGAGGCAAAACTGTGAAAAGGTAGGTTCAATTCCTACCTCAGCCGTTCTGGAAGTAATTTTCAATGGTTTTCCACTTCTACTCCAAGCAAGTGCCAGGATGGTACCTATCTTAAGGTCACGGCTGCTTCCTTCCCATTGCTCACCTGAATTACAAATACACACACGAATTCAGCCATTCCACTAACAAAGGTAATCAGACAAAATTCCCAACATGCCCAAGTGCACGAGACTATATGACAATTGATGTCCAAGCTCCTCATATTGAACAACAATAGAACCTGGTACTTCTGTAACGGCATCATACAGCGCTTGCAACTGCACTACTGGTCCTGGTTGTGTATAAATGGGATTAGAACGGGGAAGAAGGAGTGAGGATATCAGTAAGGTTATAAGGTAGCCTACCTCTTAACTGTTTGGCTCCTAAAACGCCGGGGTACCTTAATTTCGGCTTAGCGTAGTAAATAGCCGATAAATCAACCTGCACGAAGTTATAGGATTTAAACACCTATGACTGAAACTCAAACAATGTTTCTAGGTTTATGCCGCGTCTTGTGTGGGGTTTCATCTAGGTCACCAAGCTGGCTCATCAGCGGGCTCTTTGTGTCCCCGCCCGGATCCCCACAGAAGTAACGAACTGTACGCTACCTCCCTTTTTATGAAGTGCACCTGTGCCTCTTTATTGCGAGAACAAGAAGCTCAAGCAGCCATAACCTCCCTATGAAGGCTTCCAAAAACATGGTATATTGGCTTTCACTGCCAGTGAATTAAAACTCAGCAATTTTTTCTAGATTTGTACCGTGTCTTGTGTGGGGTTTCGCACAAACCTAGAAAAATTGCTGAGTTTAAATTCACTGGCCTTGAAAGCCAATACCGTATACCTATGACTGAGCCCAATATGTTGCAACTTAAAGACTGACACTCAGACTGAAAATCGGTAGTGAGTCACTGGATACTCTTCTTTTTCTTTTACGTGAAATCCGAATCATTTCTCCTAGAAAATCTGTCCACCTCGTTGCGTAGTGGCTGGCATTCTTGGCCGTCACCGCGGGGGCCCGGGTTCAATTCTCACGTTAGCCATCCTGGAAGTGGTTTGCCGTAGTTTACCACTTCTAATCCAGCCAAATGCCTGGATAGTACCTAACTTAATACCACGGCCGCTTCCTTTCCAAATCCTACCTCGGTTGGAGATATACACACTAGTACAGACATCACAGTGACACAGGTTATCAGACACCTTCGACACCCACCCAAGTACAAGGGGACACATCACCACGATGTCAAAAAGCCCCGAATGAATCAACGACAACAACCTAGGAAGTCCCGCATGCATTATCCGGGGATAGAACTAGGTGAGCTTAGCTTGTGTTATCACGTTACTTTGTAGGTACTATACAACTATTTCAGAAATCGTACCCACTGTTTTGGGTCGCCGTGCTTTGGCATAAGGTGACCTGTTTCAATGGCTATGCAATTTTATTCTAAGTAATGTAGTTAAATTATGTTTTTCGAGTTTCAGACGGTAATATGAAATAAGATTTCGTAAACATGCCATTACAGTATTTATCTGAAGCAAGTGTGTACAAGACAAACTACTCCCTCGATATTCAAGACACTACAGTCCACATTCAATCTGCTCCAGTGTTTGGCTCTGGGTCGAATAATAGGAAATGATTTGCTTCACTACAGTATGACGATTGTACCTTATTTCCCTCGCCTGGTTCGTTCTAACTAAATTTATAATATATAGTTGAACCTCGTTATAGTGAACCTCTGTATTGGAAAGATATTTCTAGGTCGTCATTTTTAAGGTGAAAAAATCTATTCAAGAAACTATTGTACTCCTGTATAAGAAAGTTGAGTTTGACTCATTAACCTCTGTATAGGAAAGAAAGTACGTTCATGACCTCTAGACAAGGAAGTGGTGCCTCTCTTACCCTGTTGTTTTCCCTGTTTACTCTCTGCATCAGACTACGTACTGTACTGCATCATTTCTATTGCCAGAGTTCTGTCTGTTTTTAGGAGTAAACGCACTACGGTATCATAATGTCTACTAAGCGGAAACTTTTTTCTCTAAGCGATAAACTGAAATTGATTGAGAAAATTGAAAGTGGGAGGTCACGCAAAGAAGTGTGCATACTGTATGTATTGTGTTTATCTACTGTAAAAATATGACATAATGAACCAATACATTTCTTGTCCATTCATAACATTACCTAGTAACACGTATTTCCAACGTTTTCATTCCATTATGTCTCTTCCTCGCAAATACATACCAAACTACCCGTTATAACCTAACTATTTCAACTTAGCTAGTTTCACATTTCTTCTATTCCACGATGTTTTAATCAAGACTTTTTCGTGTTTTTCTCAACACATTTTGAAACAGATCAGTTTTTAAATTTTTAATTTGTGAGCTTTTGGAACAAGAATATTTTAGAATTCTCTGTTATGGCAAAATTTATATTAAGTTTATGTTTTTGCATATTTACATAACTATGCTGAGGACGCTAAGGAAGGTTGCAATGTTACTGAAACCGGTACGCTTGTAATGTACAGCATATATTGACTTATGGTTATATAAACTTTTATTATAATTGTAGGCAATGTACTGTATTAAAGACCGTTATTTTTCTTTACTTGCAATATTCACCTATGTTCAGTATGTAACTGACTTACAACCTCGATACAAGAAGAAAATTGCTTGGATAAACTTGGGTATAAGCCAACCTGGGTACACCGAAAACCTCTATATAAGAAAGAATAACACTTTCCCCTTCAACTTTCTTCTAACCAGGTTCAACTCTATGACATAATACCTAATATTTAATATTTTTGACGTGTAGGCATTAAGAAGTTCTTATTTATTTGGCCAGCCTAATAAACAATCATTGCTTTCGCGCCGATTTAAATGCACTGTAAAAAAGAGGTAAATGCCTTACTAACATAGAAAGTTTTGCAAATCAAATGTAACTTTATGGAAAAGAAAATAAATCATGAATATTTTGCTCTGAAATATTAACTGTCACAATGACATGCTTTATTTGGATTTCCAATTAATTTATACTAAGTTCAGAACAAAATATTCCCGAAACATTTGGTTTAAAATACTATCAAAAATTACTACAACATTGGCAACAAATCCCGCATGTCTGATGAGAAATTCCGTTAAAATGGGAATATATTTGCATGAAAACATTTTATTTTGTGCTTACATCCACGTGTTAAAAATACTACCTACAATACATAATTAGTTTGGTAATTAACCTTACCGCAATGAACGGTCCCGCCTATGGAGGCATGGTAATCCTACACAGCACGCACTATTCACGCACTACCACGAGGTTTGCACACGTCAGGAGCTCACGCCGTCCCGACGTTGACTGTCGCGCCAACTGGTGAAGTTTGAGGCGCTGCCACTTGAGCGCTAGCTACACCAAACACAATCAATATGAAAGATCACTCCACAAAGAGATTTTCGGCAATAAACAGGACCATTCATATGTTGTAGAGGAAGGAAGACCTCTCTACACCTGTGGAGCTTACAAATTCACCAGGGTTCATATAAATGGGAGACACAAGTACAAATGGACAGTCGCATACATTATGCAGCTGTGAAAAGCGCTATACCGTAATTACTATGCGGTAGTAATTTAATCATAATGTCTGTGATGTACGTACATTCAAATGATGAAATATTCTCCGTCATAATTATGCTCATTTTAAATTACAATTATTTGAGAGTGAAATTGTGCAGTGGTTAAGCTGCTTGCCTCTCACCAAGGTGGACCGGGATCGACTCCCAAGCAATACGTGTGAGATTTTTGAAGTGATATATCACGTCCTGTGGTTCGTATTCCACGTAAATATGGAGGTCACGTGGTTCACGATCGCGAGATTAACCAAACCCATCGCACTACAGTCAATGAAGGGCTTTGGCCTACCAAATGACCGCTGTCAAGCTATTTGACCTGCTGATTATGGGGTGACGCGTAGTAAGCGCGTCGGGTCCCGTCGGCTGTTAATTTTGGTCTCCATGTTCGGTAGCGAGATAAACGGTCACGTATAACTGCAAGGTTTTAGTAGTTCTGTGTTAAAATACGATCCGCTCGATAACCGGTGGAAGTTGTGATTATCGCTGGAGTATACAACAACATTCATAATAATATTGTTATTAATAATCACCTCGGAAACCTTGATCATCTTATTATATACTGTAATACGCTAAGGTGTATGTTTCTCAAAACACATGCTCCTAAACCAGAGAGAGATAGAAGGTGTGGGTTGTAGGCCTACCAAAATCTTCCAAATCGTCTCAATAGTACAGAAAAAATCCTGCATTTCAGGATAAGTCAACGGGAATATATGTTTATAAAGTGCTTTTAAACAAATATAAAAGAGACGATAGCCCCTGCAGAACTGTGTCGCGTACAGCCCGCATTGCACTAGGGCCGGGCGGGTAGTCTGTACACATGGGGCGCACACAACCCATTATGCGAGAGTTATCGCACGGGTCCGCTAGTAATAATAATTATAATAATAATTTTCTCCTTCTTCATCTTCAGTTAGAAGCCATTTTTCAGTTTTGTCTTAGTAATCGAAATTGAATGTTTTTCAGTCGGTCAACATTATTGAACCTAATTGTAATGGGGGTCTCTCTCACCCTGAGGAAATTACATTGATAAGTACAATTGGATGACCAGTTCTGTTCGTCAAGCGATCATCATTGTAAATAAAGTGTAGGCATAGATTTAGTAACCTAAGTGTAAAGGATCTGACGATGATCACTTGACGATCGAAACTGGTCATCCAAATTAATTTATTAATCTTATGCACTTTTCTTCAGTATTACAGAAACATGCGTTACAATTGGGAACAATCGTGTTGACCGACAGAAAAACATTATATTTCGACAGTTAAACTAATTTGTGATTTAGTTTATCCAGGGTAACCATCCAATGTTCTCAGAATAGCCAAAGAAATTAATTTACTCACCACTGGTCTTGTCATATCAGTAGATGGATGTATATTTCACAGTTGCTTCCTCTTAACCCCATTATCCCTTTTTATGTGTATCTACCCCTTATTATTCCCGTTTTCCAACGGGGTCGGGGATGAGATGGAATGCAAGTCATTGTGGTGCATGGTTTTTACGGATGGATGCCCTTCCCAACGCAAACCTCATGAAAGGAAATGAATAATGATAAATGAAACTGGACAAGGATGTGGAAGGAGGCGGCCGTGGCCTGTCAGAAGGTACCGTCCCATCATTTTCCTGCAGTTGGAAATGGGGAAACCACGGAAGACCATCTTAAAGACGACTGCCGGCGTGGCTCAAACCCACGTCTACAGAGTCCGCAGAGAGCTTGGCCCCATGCCCTAGCGCTGCGTGTTAGCAAGCGTAGCGACCACTGCCGGTCCCATATCCCATTGTATTACATTATTATTTTATTAAAGAATGCTTTCCATTCGGTCAACACAAATTGTGGGTGAGTTAGCCGTGGTCGTTACGGCATGACGGCTGGCAGTCGCTCACATCCGGGAGGCGAAAAGGTTCGAATCCCCCCGCCGGCAACCTTGAAAATGGTCTTCTGTGGTTTCCCATCTTCCTTCCAGGCAAATGCCGGAGTTGGTCCTTAACTATAGGCCACAGCCGCTACCCTCCAACTCCTTGTCCTTACATTCAAACTTTCCTCTCCAGACAACACTCCACACGTGACGGTACTTGTAGCTTACCCATTGGGTGTCCGCTCGAAGCAGCTACGAAACTGGCGAGCCTAACATGTTCTCGGACACTCCCGGCACTAAAAGCCATACGCTAAAAAAACTAAAACAAAAAACAACACACATATTGTGCCTAATTATATTAGGCGGAAAACACGTATTTACTTGCCCTAACCGGAATGAAAAGATATATTATTAAAAAGTAACTCGCTTTTATGTACAAAATTGGGTACATAATGGGATGACATGTTTCGAACGTCAAGCATTCATCTTCAGATCATGTTCACTGAGGCTTAATTAGTGTACAATGTTTATGAGTTACATTTATGCATAAATACCATACAATGTTTAGATTGGAAGGAAGGAAGATTGTACTAGGTAGTTTAACGTGACCGTTAATCTCGAGATCATAAGCCACGGGACCTCCTTTTTACGTGGAATCCGAACCACAGGACATGGCATTTCACTTTGAAAATCTCACATTCATTGACCGGGAATCGAACCCGGTCCGCCGTGGTGAGAGGCCAACAGCTTGACCGCTGAGCTGCTTGGATTTTAAAGACGTCCAAACATTTGTATGAATCTTCTCCTACAAGTATTTCCGAGCAAAAGTTATATTGAAAATCTTGCTTTCGAGTTTCCCTATTTTTATGAGCTTGCCACGGTGGGTGAGTGGATAGCGTGTCGGTCTACTAACCCCAAAATTGCAGGTTCGCTCCTGGCCATGGTAAGTGATTTTTGAAAGGCGGCAAAAATACGATATGTATGTCATACGATGTTGACATGTCAAAGAACCCATTTGAACTCAGTAGGCCGTGTTCATAATGTCAAAATTAATCTCGGGAGTTTCCGCCAACACAAAGTTCCTCATTTCTCTACTAGAACGCGCTATGGTGTTCAAGGAGATTAGATATCTAACCTCCTTGCCTTTCATAGTGATTCAAGGAACAACGAAATTCGACATGCAAGCTACCCTCTGGGTGTCAAATTACAAAGCTTGCACCCGGCACCCGAGGCCATACGATAATATTATTATTATTATTATTATGAGGCTACATTTTCTTCTATTTCTTTTCATTATAGTGTCAATCACCCACTTATAGACCAGGTTCAGGTCATCTTGAAGTACTGCGTTGTCTTGTGACCATGTATCCTTCGATATATTACGCAATCACCCGCAAACAATCGACAGCCACTCACATCCCTGTTGGTAAGTCATTTATAAACGCTAAAAATAACGAAGGTCCGATCACGCTGCCCTGAGGGATGGCCAACGTTACGGTAATTTCTTCCGTGAATTGGCCTTCGACTTTCACTTTCTGGGAACGACCCGTCATTAATAATTGGATCCATAAAATTATTCTTCTATCAATATTACTTTTCTATCAATCGATTAGCGGCTTCGGTGGCGTAGTTGGTAGCATGCTGAGCTTCTATGCCCAAGATAGCGGGTTCAAACCCAGCCGAAGTCGTCGCATTTTTAAGAGCGTTAAAAATCCCTCAGTATGCCTTCCTTCGGAGGGGAAGTAAAGCCGGCGATCCCATGTCATAGATTTATGGCATGTTAAAGAACATTCCACTAATTAAACCTGTGTGAAACAAAATTGTATAGGTTAAGAATGTAAACAACGCTCTTAGGTTTCTATGTTCGTTGCCAAGAGCCGACTGCGGTGGCATCTAGTAGCTGAGTTATGAACTAAGCCTAGTAGTCGTTGACGGTGGCGTTTGGCAGCAAAAGTAGGTACTATTTGAAAAATTCTAAGTTGCAGTCTGCACTTAAATTAAAAAAACAGATACACACACTAATACAGCCATCACAATTAACACTGGTTATCAGACAGATTCTACACACACCCAAAGTACACGGGGCTACATGACCGCGTTGTCGCAGCCCCTAAACTTAAGAACCAACCAACCGATGTAACTGTGATGTCTCTAATAATGTGTGTATTTGTATTTGAGTTAAAATTTGGGTAGGAAGCGGCCGTGGCCTTAAGTTAGGCACCATCCCAGCATTTGTTTAGAGTAGAAGTGGGGAAACTGTGGGAAACCACTTCCAGGATGGCTGAGGTAGTGATCAAACCGCCTATTCGCAGTTTTGCCTCATGAGGCTGAGTGAAGCCCATTCTAGCCTTCAAACCAGAATTAAATTCCTTTTCAGAGACAGAAACCAAACCCGTACCTCCGTGGTGACAGACAAGAATGCTAGCCACTACGGTGTTGATTAGTACCATGTGGCGCTGATTGTACATCTCAAACTTTGAATTCCATTAGTAAAACACAGGAAAGGTGGCGTTAGTTAATGCACGCCTCAGGAGATATAATAATCTAATAAACAAGCTTTTGTTGCGGTAAAGGGAAAGTACCAGGAATATCGTTTGACGGATGAGGATTTCAATTAATGCTCCAATGAACAGAGGAGATGATCTGCCAGGCTACCACCTCTGGCCAATTCCCTTTGTTCTGATATTATTACATTGAAACTTGTTGTTCAGTCATCGGTATCCAACTGATTTCACACCACAGCAGTTACTTACCGGGTGATTACCAACCAACGCATGTTTTTCCCCTGATGCGACTACAGACTAATGAAAATGAAAATCCACAGCCGACTTCCAGTCGACGGACAGGGTCAGGGAATGCATCGAATGAAGCCCCCGTCTAGCGGCGAGCATATGAACTGTGCCGGCTGCCGAAGCCTGTCACACTCCCCTGGGACAATGATTAAATGAATGACAGATGAAATAAAATTACAGTGGAGAGTGTTGCTGGAAGGAAATTGTGACAGGGAATACCGGAGTACCCGGAGAAAACCCTGTCTGCCTCCGATCGGTCCTGAACAAATCTCACATGGAATGACCGGGATTTGAACCACGGACCCAGCGGTGAGAGGCCAGCGTGATGCCGCCTGAGCTACAGAGCCTCCCACTACAGACTAATACGAGGGAAAAATAATAGTGTTCAGCATCGTTTGTGGAGTATGCTTGCAGTGAATTAGTACCTTACGGGATGCATGGAGATAAATTAATGTCGACGTTCCTGTCAACACGCGTTAGTTGGGATGCAGCAATCGATAATGGAAGGGGCTGCTGAATCACCCGGTATAGTACGAGCAACATTTGTTTTAGTCTGGAAACTATTGGGATTATGTCATATATTACTTTAACAACCTTCTCTTCAGCATGCTGAGTCATGTTTGAAACATTTCTGTTGGGGCTAGCGTTCTTGACTGTCACCGCGGAGACTCGGGTTTCATTCCCAGCTCTGGTAAGAAATTGAATTCTGGTTTGAGGGCTGGAACAGGGTACACGTAGCCTCGAGAGGCAAATTTGAGAAAAGGTGGGTGCGATTTCTACCTCAGTCATCCTGTAAATGATCTTCCGTGGTTTCCTACTTCTACTCCAGGGAAATGCCTGGATGGTATCTAACTTAAGGCCACGACCGCTTCCTACTCAAATCCTACCTTGATTTCAAATAGACTACATACACTAGTACAGCTCGGGTCCAAGCGGACCTGAGAGAAATATGGTTCGCGGACTATTAGAAGTGATGGTGACGAGTGATGAGGTTTCCCGGTTCGTGCATTGTAACAGAACCAAATACATTGGTCGGTGACTCACTCACTCATTCGCAACACCTCAGTGGTTTGAGCAACGGCCCTATGTTAGCAGTATTGGAATAGAAAGGAATACCAGATATCACGGTGGGGTGTTGACAGACCCTTCTCTTCAGACCTAGCCCTTCCTTGCCCCTTCCCCTCACCCCGCAAGCTCATAGAGCTTGGACCCGAGCAGTACAGACATCACAGTGACACGAGTAGCTTCTAAACACACCAAAGTACACAGAGGTACATAAACACGATGCCGTAAAGACCCTTAAGAATCTATAACAAATGAAACATCACTAAAGCCACGGATTATTTATAAATTGTTGAAATGTTATTGTCTTGAATAATACTAAAACTTCATTAACTAGAGACATCGCCCCAGTCAATATGGCGAATATTCACGGTTAACACACATCAAGTATATTCATAAGGAAGCTTTCCCGGATGTATAGAACCCTAATCCTTTCCTTTTACTGGAGTAGCACGAGTTGTTTTGTTCACCCCACTGGAAGCTATTGGCAAGGGCATGATAACGACCGATGTATTTAAGCATGCCCTCCTGGTCTCGCGGCTATCGCCCCGGAGGTCAGATCGAACCCAGACCTCTGGGGCGACAGCCAAGAACGCTAACCGCTACATCACAAGATTGCCCCCTGCTTTGGTCGCTTGGTAGGCCAAAGCCCTTAATAGACTGTAGTGCCACGGGGTTGGTTCATTGGTGATGTCGGCCTAAATGGCACAGGACTCGAAGTGAGGTATTATCCCAGCATTTGCCTGGATGCAATGTAACTACTATCAGTGCCGGGAATCAAACCTTTGTTCTCTGGACTTGCTTCAGTTCCCCAGTGCGGTCATTATAAGCAATTTTACACGCACGTCTGCACGGGGTGATGAAAGAATTATTCAGGAAACTGAATTTACAATGGAACATTTTTAGAGAATTCAATAATTTGAAAGGAGTTTTATATAAAATCCCATGGGTGAACAAACGAATCTGACCGCACAGGGAAATTTGGGGCTTAAAAACCACACGTGTATTTTAATGTGCTAAAAGGCCGTCAATAAATGAAATGGCCATTAGATTTTACGATGTCGAGTGACGAGTGAATGCAAGATGTTCGCTTGCACGAATAGGTTTTTGTTTGCTTCATAATTTTTTCCCTATTGGTTTGAATCTATCTTATTTAACTGCCCATTGTATTCCAGTTTCATTTTACCCTTGGCTGCTCGCCTCTCCCACTTCACTCTAGATGACGTCTCCTCGTGACGTCATTCTGGATGTATACAAGGCGAACCAGAAATACTGGCCCTGGTGCGCTTTCGTAAAGTCAGCAATGAAAATCTGTTGCACCACTTTCTGTAGGGTTATGTATGACGGTAAAATAAAACTTGTTGTCTACAAGATGCGGAAAAACACAGAATTAGTACAGCGTACTTAGTTATTTATTAAGGTTTTAAGGAGCCACAACATCGTACATAACCCGTATCATATCAAAAGGCACGCTGTTAGAAGCTATGGCCCAACATAACCATGGTTTCTTGCAAAACATACATGGTAAAAACAACTGAAGTCTTACACTGATCATTCTTATGAAGTCCAATACTGTGCCACAATTTACTTATTTATTCATTACTCTATGTACAACCAGTTGATCACTTAACATTAATCGTTGAAGTTGATCACAAGATAATACTTTTCAGGAGTATGGTATATACAAAACAAGATGTTCAGTAAAGAACATATAGCCTACATTCTCCTAAATGCATGGGTATTGTTATAACACTTTGACCTTTTCAAGGAGTATAATTGAATGTTGGTTGTAGTAGCTTGTTGAAATTCAACGTGCTATAGGGATATTAAACATGAATATGAGGTGCCCTTTGCTAGTGCTACCTCTGTACCAAATTTCGTTCCATTCGGTTTCACCGTGTTTGAATTAATAGGGAGAATCGATTTTGACACAAAGATGGCCGCCATCCACAAACTATTAGGCTAATGACCTATTAATTTGGTCAAAGGCTGTTTCCTCCATAAATGTATGTTGTTGCAAAATTTGGTAGAGATCGGATGATCAGGTTAGTCGTAATTTGATTTAAGCTTTGACCATTTGTGTGGGCGCTATTACGTTTCCGTCAAGATGGCGGCAATATAAAACATGACACTGAGGTGCCCTTTGCTAGTGCTACCTCTGTACCTAATTTCATTCCATTCGGTTTCACCGTGTTCGAAGTAATAGGGGGAATCGATTTTGACACAAAGATGGCCGCCATCCACAAACTATTAGGCTAATGATCTATTAGCTTGGTCAAAGGATGCTCCCTCCACAAAGGTACGTTCTTGCAAATTTTGGTAGAGATTGGATGATTATGTTAGTCGTAATTTGATTTAAGCTTTGGACATTTGTGTGGCCGCCATTACGTTTCTGTCAAGATGGCGGTGATATAAAACATGACACTGAGGTGCCCTTTGCTAGTGCTACCTCTTTCATTCGGTTTCACTGTGTTCGAATTAATCGGAGGAAACGATTTTGACACGAAGATGGCCGCCATCCGCAAACTATTGGGCTGATGACCTATTAGTTTGGTCAAAGGATGCTCCCCCCATAAAGGTATGTTGTTGCAAAATTTGGTAGATATCAGATGACTAGGTTAGTCGTAATTTGATTTAAGCTTTGAACATTTGTGTGGCCGCTATTACGTTTCCGTCAAGATGGCGGCGATATAAAACATGACACTGAGGTGTCCTTTGCTAGAGCTACCTTTGTACCAAATTTCGTGCAATTCGCGTTCACCGTGTTCGAATTGATAGGGGGGACAGACATTCAAAGTACACACACACACACAGACTCACACACACACAGACTCACAGACACACATACACACACACAGACAGACCCACTTTTTTCGCCCTGTGTTGTTCTCATAAGTCTACTTTCATTTTTGGCAAAAATCGAAAGTAGGCTAATATATTCGATATATAACGAATATAATCTTTCCCTGGCGGTTGCTTTTTAATTATGTGGAATGACTTGGAAGCTACAAAGTTTTCAGGAAGGTTATGAAGAGCTATGAATGGTGCCGGACAATGTATGCATGTACATACCTAACTCCTATAATTGAACGATATACATAAATGTATCAAACGTTTTTATAATAGAAATATATTCACGAACATAATATTATATGGTCTTCGTTTTACTACCGGTGTGGTAGTCATCTTGTCAACATCATTGAACCCTTATAATCGTTGATATTCATTTATCACGTGCCTTCATAGAAGATCCGTTAGTCGGTGGTGAGTGGATTCCGCAGATCTCTTCTATAAATTAGGTAGATTTCATTAGAAAACTAACTATTGCAATGGGTCCCATGTTTCGACTTCCGGAAAATTTTGACATACCTTCGCGTTTCACATCCCCCAGACCCCAAAACCACCGTCAGTTCAAAAGTTTATATATAATTTATGTATGTATGTATCTCTCTATATATAAAAATGAAAGTTTGTCTGTTTTTTCTGAATTTCCACGGAAATTTGCGATATTTGCGCGTTTCAGGCTGTTTTATGGCGGATGCGCGCAAAAATAAATTTTTTGTCTGTCTGTCTGTCTGTCTGTGTGTCTGTGGACAACTTCTACGAGTCCTTAAAACTTGAGATCGGCTGGGTGGATCAACGTAAAATTTGATACAGATATCCATCAGAGGCACCACACTCATCATTGATGTGATTCTTCTCCGTACCTCTCATAAAAGGGGCCCTATCCCCTTAAAATACATGCTGAAATAGGCGTAGAAGGGTGAAACAAAGCTCAGTTTCAGCCCCTCAATGTGAGAAACGAAACTAGGGGGCCCTGTGGGCCCCCGAAAACCACATTTTAAGGCCCTAAAACCAACAGTTTTTGAGATATTCCCAAAAAACTAATTTCACTTAATAAATTAATGAAGGAATGCATGCCGGTAACAATGGCAACAGAATCTCAGAGGTCCATCTATTTCTGTAAGACGCAATACAATTCCATTTATTACATTACTTGAAGGTTTGCAAACGGCAATAAGGTTATAACGGATCCAAATTAAGCTGAAATATTCATCAATACATATAATGCGCTTAAGGGATCAAGGGGTAATCTAGAATTTTTTAACGTGATTTACACGTGCGGGTATGGTCCGGAAGGTCTATTATATCCCTATCCCTATTTTGTTACATTATTATTCTTATTATTAGTACCGACAGTAGTGGCTACGCGGGCTAAAGCGCTGCGTTAGGTCAAGGGGCCAAGCTCTCTGCTGACTCGGTAGACGCGCGGGTTCGAGCCCCACCGTCGGCTGTCCTTGAAATGGTTTTCCGTGGTTTCCCATTTTCAACACCAGGCAAATGCTGGGACAGTACCTTCTGACAGGCCACGGCCGCTTCCTTCCACATCCTTGCCCAGTTTCATTCATCTCCATCCATTCCATCTCTCATCCCGACGCGCAGGTCACCCACGGGCGTCGACTAGAAAGACCTGCACTCGGCCTCTCAGGAGGCTACACGACAAAAAAATATATTATTAGTATTATTCTTTTAATTATTAACATTATTATGGCGTACAACGAAGAGACAAAGCTCATTTTCAAACCCTTGGGGTCAGAAACAAAACTCGGGGCCCCTCAAGAGCCGTAAAGGGTCCCCGAAAACTATATTTTAAAGCTCTAAACCCCACAGTTTCTTAGATATTCCCAGAAAACTAATTTCATTTAATAAACTAAAGAAGGAATGCAAGCCACTAACCATGACAACAGTATCTCAAGAGGTGGCATCCAACTTTCCATCTATTTCTGGAATAAGTAATGCCACTCCATTTATTACATTTTAGTGAAAGGTTGTAAATGGAGTACCCTAGATTTTTTTCACACGACTTACACGTGCGACATGTCGTACAGAAGGTCTATTATATCTCCAAACATGAACATTATTTTCAAAAATTCCTGAATAGAAATAGTAGACTGTTTTTTGCTGATTTTAGGAATTTGGGCCATTGGAGGCTAAAATCACTGAATTTTCATGCACCACAAGCCTTTATAATTTATAAAAGGGGTCTTCCTGTAGTTGAGCACTTGACACAACGGTTAGGGTCAGTTCGTATGTGACGTGTATTGCGATTCTTCTACGAAGTTTTCAATTTTATTTTCACGCCAGGAAGAACACGTTAGGTAAATTTAGTTTGAGAGCTCATTTTAACTAATAATTTTTCTCTGCCAACAAACAGGTTCCAAGCCCCTAAACATTGCAACAGTAGCTCAATTGATAACATCTGGTTATTAATACCGAAGACCGTTCGAAGAATGGGTACTTCTGCTAGTATATATATATATATATATATATATATATATATACCAGGTGGCCCACCTGCGCCGTGCAATCTACTTATAAATGTCCCGCATGTACTAGTGTTGAACGGGAGGTCTAATAACTGAAATGCTAAGGGGTTACCTTGCATACAAGCAGGTTACGTCAGAATGCCAAGAGATAACAACCAGACAGCCGCACACTGCATGTTCCTCAGTGCTCCCGTCTAATGCGCCCCAAAGCGGTACGAAGCCTCGCTGGAGAGCGCAGAATAGTAGCTTTGCACGTGGCACAGCAGTATTAAAGTTGCTATCAACACATCGACAATGGCTGAGGTATTCACCAAAAACGAGTGCGCACACACAAAATTCTAATCTATGGAGAATCTGGTCACAGTCCAGCCAAAGCTCGCACATTAATGCACAGGAGATTCCAAATAGACGCCTGCCTTTTGTATACGAATTTCCCCGAACAGAGCTGTAATTAAGTGCTAGACCCGTCTGCAACAATTCTGATGTTGTGCAGACTGTACATCAGTATTGTGATCCAAGCCTTCACACGGTACGTTGAATTTCACCGTACTGAAATAATGAACTGTCGAATTTCAGGGGCTTTACAACACAGTGAGCATGTAGCCCCGTGTACTTGAGTGTGTGAAGAATTTGTCTGATAACCTGTGTCACTATTGTTATTTTATTATTACAGTCTAGTGCAGACATCATAGTGACAATAGTAATAATAATAATAATAATAATAATAATAATAACAATAATGATAGGAATCCTGTTACAGTACTTGTGTATTAAAACTACTGCTAAATAGTTGCACAACATGCAACATATTGTATACCACGTTGTAACGCTCCTTTGAAAACAGCGATTTCTCTAATAAACAGGGTTCGTTCGTAAATACGCCAAAGATGCAGAAAAGAAAGTTTAATAACACGTTAATTTGTACATGTAGGCTACAGAAATTCCACTCTACAATAGCAATGCTTGCTAATTGGACAAAAACTCACATATTATTGCATCAAAGCTTAGAAAATAAAATAAATTACAATGTCACACTTGGACAGCTATTCATAATGAATATGCTCAAAGACATGTCCCTGGTGGCGAATACAATGCTGAACACGTCTTGCAGTGTCTGCATGGACACGTCGTAACATTTCAGGTGTCACTGCAGCACAGGCCTCACCAATACGTTGTTTTAATTGATCGACATTTTCTGGCGCCGTTTCGTAGACTTTTGATTTTATATAGCCCCACAGAAAGAAGTCCAGAGGGGTTAGATCAGGCGATCGTGCTGGCCACTGCCATGGGCCTCCACGACCTATCCACCGTTCAGGGTATCGTGCATTTAGATATTCCGTAACGGCTCGGAAGGTGTGAGGTGGAGCACCATCATGCTGTTACCAATGCTGTAATACAACCTGGAATGGAATATCTTCTAGAAGGTTTTCCAGAGTCAAGTCGGTTTGTAAAAATTCAAGATAATTCCTACCTGTGAGTCTGGGGGCTATACAAACAGGCCCAATTATGTAGTCTCCCAGAATACCACACCACACATTAACTCCCCAGTGGATCTGAACGTGCTGTGCTCGAACCCAGTGGGGGTTTACTGGAGCCCAGTAATGCAGATTGTGAGTATTGACGTTGGCATCATTGGCAAAATAGCATTCATCACTCCACAGAATATTCCTGGCAAAATGTGGATCTTTTTGTAATGCAGCGGCCACTCTTCGGCAATATGCTACCCTGCGATCGAAATCATTTCCATACAGTTGTTGGTGTAGGTGCGGCTTATAAGGATGCCATTTTCGCTCCTTCAGGATCCTCTGTATTGAAGTTCGTGGCACTCCTAGGTCTCTTGCAGCTTCTCTTTGCCCTAAGCAACAATAAATATTTGCATATTGTAACATAGATGGTTCGTATTATTATTATTATTATTATTATTATTATTATTATTATTATGGTTTCAAGAGACTAAATTATCTTGCACCAGCACTATTTAACGAACTACTACCTCGATTGTCCAACATGAACAGCAAACAACTAGCTATACGTCGCATAAAAAATCATTACCTAAATAAACATTAATAAACGTATTATTGTATGCACTCTGGTATTGGAATTCAAACCGTATAATGCTGTGAAAAATAATTAATGTCTCACAGGTAATCTCTACTGATTTCGCCGTCAGATTCTGAGACACATCACAAATGTATTATCAATAGTAATTAATAAATAAATTCTAATACAAAATTCAAATTATTATTATTATTATTATTATTATTATTACTATTATCAGCAGTAGTTCAGTAAGGCGAAGTGTAACTGTTCGTGTGTAGGACTCCGTTCGAAGTACTCTTGTACATTCCGTACAACTTCAGCATTACCGCAGACGGGTCTAGTCCTGCTGGTATGTGCCTGGAACATTCCATTCGTTCGTAATTGCAGCTCTGTTCGGCGAAATACTTGTCGAGACGGTAGACGTCTATCTGGAAACACCAGTGCATATCGTCTACGAACTTCAACGGCATTACGACCAGCTTCTCCATATATTAGTATAATGTCCGTGTACTCATCGATGCTGAATACACCCGCCATTGTCAATATCTTGCCAGCAACTGTCGTGTCATTCTACCACATTTTATGAGTCTATTGCGCTCTCAAATGCTAGGGTCAGAAAGGCATTGGGGTGCATTAGACGGGTAGCGCTGAGGAACATGCAGCTAGCGGCTGTCCTGTTGTTATTCCTTCGTATTCTGACGTAATCGGCCAGCATGCACTGTGACCCCCGTGGAAATCAGTTATTAGGCATCCCATACAGCATTAGTGTATGCGAGACATCTAAAACTAGATTGCACGGGGGAAACGGGCCACCTGGTATATATATATATATATATATATATATATATATATATATATATATATATGTATATCAGTTTTTTGTGGACACGATAACTGTCGTAATTTTGCACCAATCACTTTGAATTTTTTACCGAATATATATAACTATGAAATCTCGGTAGACTTCGTTACTGGGCTAAATCGGTCGAAGGGGGTGAAAATGGGGGGCTTTTTTTCGAAAAAGTGAAATATTACTATAACTCTCTTAATATGTAAAATATAGAATCCATTCAACGTTCATAGTATGTGTCCGATAAAGCCCAAAAATTTATGTTTGAAGAGTTTTTTTATAGCACCAACCATTGACCAAAGGGGTGGGAAGAAGTGGGTTTTTCGGGAAACATTAATCATATCTCTCTTAATAGGCACAATATCAAAACCGTACAAAATGGACAATATTCCCCTAATAATTACCTAAAACTTTTGTCTGAAAGAATTTTTGATATGACCCACCATTACGCCAAGGGATGAGAAAAATGACTTCGGAATTATAAGAAAATGCCAAGAGCTATCAGAGGTTGCCATGGCAACACTACTAAATTGATGAGGGATGAGCCATCAGACGTTGCCATGACAACGCACTTGCACGAGATCAGATTCAGTATTTCCATCTGACTAATAAGTGGGAAGCGGCTTCGGTGACGTAACTGGTAGCATGCTGAATGTCTATGTCCAAGGTCGCGGTTTCGTTCCAACGATCGTTGCGAGTTGCTGGTTGGGGTGGCATCTAGTAGCCAAGTTCACAGCTAGGTGTCGTTGACGGTAGTACCTGGTAGCAACATTAGGAACTACTGCTTGAAATTGACCGACTGCAGTCCTTACCTAAATTACAGACTAATACAGCCATCCCTAAGTACACGGGGTTACATGACCGCGTTGTCGCAGCCCCTAAACTGAGGAACCAACCAAAATCTCTGCGGGAGATATAATTTTGCGTGAAGAAGTAACAGACCGTTACATAGTAACACATCAGTGTCGAAACCTTGCATAAGGACAGTGTGACCACAAGTATAAAAATGGACCCCAAATGACAAGAAGGTTACCGTTCCCATAAGACAATAAAATGTTTAAAATAAGCATAAAATGACGAAAAACAAAGTTAATTAAGCTCCAATTATAAAATACCTTCTCGCAATAAATGAGGTTTGATCCTTCTACGGAAACCTGCATATTCTGCCTATTTTCGCCTATCCCCAAGTTTGTCCGGTGAAATCTACCTCCGCCTTCATTTTTGTTCTGACCGTTGTTAAAACAACAATAACTGAATAATAATTTCACTTTACTCATGTGCACATAATTTAACTCACAATAAAGGTCACAGGCTCTACAACTCAACTCTCTGTACTCGCTCGTTGCAGCTATTAAAGACACAACGAACCCTTGAATCCTAGTTCGCGTGGATTTTTGTGACGAGCAACTTCAACAGGTAAATAGGCTATCTATAGCTGGCATAGTTTTGTAAACCTGTACAGCATAATTTACCGTGTTTGAAAACACACGGAACATCTTAACTGCGTCATTTTCATGAAGATTGACAAAAAATATCGCATTTCTGCTGGTCATGCATTGCTCTCGACTTAAACGTACAAGCAGTACATTGACTACGTCGCAGAAGGATTTGGGGTACGTGCCATAGCTGGCTTGTCTTTCTCGTTGGCCGTGGGATATATACTCTAGCGCCTAGAACTACTGATCCTGGCTTCTTGTTCAGGACTCATGCTGAACGCTTCTCTCCGAATCTAGTCTACCTAGCGGGATCTCACCTGCGGATCGACCAAGCTCTGGTCTAGCATTCACTCTTTTTAAGGTTTGAAAGTCACTGTAGCTAAGGTCACTCCAAATAATTTGTATCCCGTATGTGAAAATACGTAGTATTTTGGCCTAAAAATATTTCATGGCTGTTGAAAGTGAGCGGTTTCGGTGGCGTAGTTGGTAGCATGCTGAACTATGCCCAAGATTGCGGGTTCAAACCCGCTCGAAGTTCTTGGATATTTATAAGAGCGTTAAAATCCCTCAGTATGCCTTCCTTCGGAGGGGAAGTAAAGCCGGAGGGCCCATGTTATAGATGTATGGCGGGTAGAAAACTTCCGCTAACTACAATAAATTGTGTGAAGCTAAATTTGTAGGTTAGATAATATTAACGCTCTTTTAAAGTTCCATTGTTCGTCGCCAGGTGCCGGTTGCGGTGGCATCTTGTAGGCAAGTTCGCAGCTAGGTGTCATTGACGGTAGTATTTGGTAGCAAAAGTAGGAACTACTTGAAATTGATCGTCTGCTTTCCTTACCTTAATTGCAGATAACACACACTAATACAGCCATCACAATTAACACCTGCCATAAAACAGACTCCACACACACCCAAAGTACACGGAGCTACATGACCACATTATCGCAGTCCCTTATCTGAGGAACCAACCAATTAATAGTTTTTTTTTGTTTTATTAATTTTCGGTATTTTCAAATTTAGCTTTCCACCTGTAAATTTTAAATTCCATTCCAAATTTGTATATTTCAATCTGTGTTAAGGGGCAGATGGCCTCGTAGTTACTACCCTTAAAACAACAATAACTAACTACTAACTCCGTATTTTTGTTTATTAATATAATTATTTTTTATTTTTGTTTTTTAGTTTTATTAATTTTCGATCTTGTTATATTTAGGTGTCCACATCTAAATTTTAAATTCCAGTCCAAATTTGTATATTTTAATCTGTGTTAAGAGGGGCAGATGACCTCGTAGTTCCGCCCCTTACAATAACAACAACCAACGCTCTTGCAAGTGATAATTGTGTGAAATTTTGTATGTCATGTATTGCTCTTTCACGTGCATTCGAAATTACTTGGCTGTTGTTTGGAATGTTATCCTCAAGTACATGAAGGCTTAATTAATTTGCAGAATGTTGTCCTGGAGAGAATGTGGTCACCTTTGGAAAGACGACCACCCTTTCTATTAACCATTTGTACTATCTTTGCTACGCGGAAAAGAATTTTTGAGGCGCATGGTTAAGAACAGCGTCGTACAAAGGCAGAAAATAATGCACTTTTAAGATATGCTTATACAACAAAGTATTTATTTTAGAACCACCATAATCAACAAGTCTGCAATGTAATTTCTTAATTGTGATAATATCAACCCAAGCAGCTAACACAACTTGCTCTTGTATTGCTTACATAGCTCAGCTGCGCCTACGAGTAGTTACATGCCTTGCCAACCCTCATACGATGCCATCTTTAATAGAAACTCGTCAAAGAAACTCAAGAAGGCTGAAATCACGCTCTTGAAGCTTTCTCTTCTCCTACTGTCACTTTCCAAAGGAATATTAATGTTGAAATATTACCAGAAACACCGTCAGGAAATTAAGATATGATATATCTTTGTTAACCCAAATTATATTGTTTGAGGGTTAAAGAGCACGATGATAAAGCTGTGGTAGTGGCGCCTGCTGCCGACTCTTAGGGTTCTTCCACTACAAATTTGAAATTGCTTTGTGAAAGCAAATATTTGCTTGCGACCTTTAGAAGGTGTTAACCACCACAGCGAGTTCAGCTCAGAATTGGATAATAATAATAATATATCTGGAACCATAAAGTTGACTTTCATGAAACTTACGGTACTTATGTACCCCGTTCCAGCCCTCAGACCAGAATTAAATTTCTTGGCGGAGCCGAGAATCGAACCCTGACCTCCGTGGTGAAAGCTGCTACATCCTTACCCATTCCTGATGTAAAACATGCATGTAATAATATGAATGAATTTGGATAGTTCTGGGTTTAAGAATTCTTATCTGAATAATTATTATTACCATTGAGGTACTACAACATTTGTAGCGGTGATTTTTTTCTGAAACTATGCATGCTTTTGAGCACTGTTTCAGTTTCCATTTGCATAACTGTCTTTTTTACATAAGGCTAAACAAGCGGCTTCGGTGGCATAGTTGGTAGCATGCTGAGCTTCCATGCCCAAGATCGCGGGTTCAAACCCGGCCGAAGTCGTCGGATTTTTCAAGAGCGTTAAAACTCCCCCAGTATGCCTTCCTTCGGAGGGGAAGTAAAGACGGCGGTCCCATGTCATAGATTTATGGCATGTTAAAGAACCTTCCACTATTTACGCCTGTGTGAAGCTAAATTGTATATAGGTTAAACATTCGACAAACGCTCTTAGGTTCCGACGTTCGTTGCCAGGAGCCGACTGCGGTGGCATCTGCTAATCAAGTTCTTAACTAGTATACGTCGACGGTGGCATTTGGCGGCAAAAGTAGGAACTACTAGAAAAAATTCAATGTCTGCAGTCCTCACTTGAATTGAAAACAGATAACACACACTAATACAGTCATCACAATTAACATCGGTTATCAGACAGATTCTGCACACACCCAAAGTACACGGGGCTACATGACTGCGTTGTCGCAGCCTCTAAACTGAGGAAACAACCAACCTAGGCTAAACAATCACACACATAAAAAGGAAAATGGCAACCAAGTATATTCAATAGAGCCTTATGAAAGTGCCCCTCGCTTTAACAATTTATTGATCGGTTTCTGGTGTATTTATTTTATTCTCATCAAGTGATTTTAAGTAACAAAGTAACTAAGAAATAAACCTGTTTGTATTAGTGATTTACAAGGAACAAAGAGCACGAAGAGGGCAGCTCTCAAAGCGTTGTTCGAACGCTGGTCACGTGCGACGACCAATCCGCCTTGATTACAACCAGCGAGGTGCTATCTCCAGCGAAAACTAGGTGGGTGTCAACATTCACTTCCCAGCTTAACAGATTCGTACATAATACAATTTAATATGGACAACTTGGATTCTATAATAGACTTTCAATCAGGAATGGGTAATGGTGTAGCGGCTTTCGCCACGGAGGTCAGGGTTAGATTCTTGGCTCCGATAAGAAATGTAATTCTATTCCGAGGTCTGGGACGGGGTCCATTCAGCCTCGTGAGGCAAAATTGACAATGGGTGGGTTCAATTCTCAACTCAGCCATCCTGGAAGTGATTTTCTGTGGGTTCCCACTACTACTCCAGACGACAGCCGGGATGGTTTCTAACTTATGGCCACGATCGCTTCCTTCTCAATCCTCACCTGAATTACAAATACACACTCTAATATAGCAATCACAATAACACAGGTTTTCCAGACAAAAAATCCACACTCACTCAGGTACACGAATCTAATTACGACGATGTCCAAAACCCTCAAATTAAATAACAACATGGTTGGGTAAGTTACTTCTTAAATGTAACTACATCACAGTTTCCGTTACTTACCAAACATAACAAAGTTACCGTTACAATTTCTTCTTATGAAATATAACTGCGTTAAAATTATCACAATAATATTGTCAAAGTAACGCATTAGTATTGTCCCGATATTTCTATGTTAAACAGCTGTCTAATAATAATGTTCTTCTACTAAATTGGCCGACACGCCTCAGGATTTGAATGAGTTTTTGAATGGTAAGGACTCCGTCTTGAGGAAAGAATTCTTGATGAAAATTAATAAATGTAAAACAAAACTATTGGAATGCAGCCGCAATAAATCAGAAACCTCTATGGACAACAAATTGGCAGGGAAGAAACTAAAGGAAGTAGGAGAGTGTGAGAGGAGAGATGTTTCTGGCGACTGCTAATGAAGAGAAGAGATAGGTTGGTTGGACACATACTAAGACACCCAGGAATAGCAAGCTTAGTTATGGAAGGAAGGGTCGAGGACAAGAACTGTAGGAGTAGAACAAGGTTAGAATATGTTAAACAGATTGCCTCGGATGTAGGGTGTGGTAGCTATGTAGAGATGAAACGATTAGCTCAGAACAGGCAGGCATGGAGAGCTGCATCAAACCGTTCAAAAGACTGAAGACTCAAAAAACAACAAAAATCATATATTTGTTATGGATTACAGAAGATGAAAATCATTAATTAATAACTGTGGTTTATAAAATGTCAATTCATTTTTCAGGTTGTTTTTCGCACGTCCCTTTAATTGGGATTTTAATGTGCTAACCCACTGAACAGTTGTAATATTCTTAAAAATGGAACACTGAAAATTGGCTTCAAAGCACACCCAATAAATATTAGAGTAACGCACACAATAACTCACTTTTAACAGATATATGCATTGCACAATCGGAACGAAAAACGACCGCAGAGGATCATGCTCACCCTCTCTTTGGTCACCAGCCTCGAAGAAGGCGGGTATAATCAAGGAAAAGTTTTCTGCAAACAACATCGATGCCTACTACAAAACCCATGGTTGCCAGGATACAGCTATGGCAATCCACCATACCACCAGATTGGATGAAGGTCAAGGAAAGGCTTCCAGCAGGCCACAACAGCAACTGGGAAACTTGGCGGTCACTCAACAGACTTCGGAGTGGTGTTGGGAGATGGAAAGTTAATCTCCACAAATGGGGATACCTACAGGAATCAGAACTCTGTGAGTGTGGGGAGAGACAGACCATGATGGTACACCTGTGTTCCTGTGAATTGTGCCCGTGCTCTTGCACAACGCAGGAGTTAATGGAAGGCCATGAAAGTGGTGTGACAGTGGCCTGTTTCTGGGCGAAGAAAATCTAATTCGAGACATTGTTGTGTATATTATTTTATTATTCCTTTGTTGTACTGTGTATCATCCCTCTTGTGTATGTTGTAGTGCATTTGACTCGAATAATAAAATAACAGATATTTGCTTCATTCATTTTCGAGGCTCGAGACATATTGGTCATAATCTCCGTTTGTACCGACAGCAGTGGCTACGCTGGCCAAAGCGCAGCGTTAGGTCATGGGACCGAGCTCTCTGCTGACTCGGTAGACGCGTGGGTTCGAGCCCCACCGTTGGCCGTCCTTGAAATGGTTTTCCGTGTTTTCCCCACTTTCAACAGGCGAATGCTGGGACGGTACCTTCTGATAGGCCACTGCCACTTCCTTCCACATCCTTGCCCAGTTTAATTCTTCTTCATCTATTCCATCTCTCATCCCGACGCGCAGTTCGCCCACGGGCGTCGACTAGAAAGACCTTCACTCGGCCTCTCAAGAGGCCACCCGCCAAAAGAAATCTCCTTTTGTAGACTGATTAATTTAAAATATATGTTTGCCTGTTAACCTGTTTTTTAGCCTACTTTCGATTTTTGCAAAAAATGAAAGTAGACTTATGAGATCAACATAGGGCGAAAAAAAGTGTGTCTGTCTGTCTGTGTGTATGTGTGTGTGTGTGAGTATGTGTGTGTGTGAGTGTGTGAACTCTGAATGTCTACCCCCCCCCCTATCAATTCGAACACGGTGAACGCGAATTAAACGAAATTTGGTACAAAGGTAGCACTAGAAAAGGACACCTCAGTGTCATGTTTTATATCGCCGCCATCTTGACGGAAACGTAATGGTGGCCACACAAATGATCAAAGCTTAAATCAAATTACGACCAACCTAATCATCCGATCTCTACCAAATTTTGCAACAACATACCTTTATGGGGGGAGTATCCTTTGACCAAACTAATAGGTCATCAGCCTAATATTTTGCGGATGGCGGCCATCTTTGTGTCAAAATCGAGTTAATGGAATTAAACGCTCTTAAAAAATCCAACGACTTCGGCCGGATTTGAACCTGCGATCTTGGGCATAGAAGCTCAGCATGCTACCAACTACGCCACCGAAGAATAAGATGTCCCAAGCACCTTAAACGAATTAATAACATTCATCATGATCGAGTTCATACTTTATCGGGTTAACATGCAAGATTCACAATTTGACAGTGGAATCAATGATATTCCAACTATTTGATTTTTAATATTTGAAGCAATGGCATACGAGGAATGTACTGTAATATGAGAACTGCTCCGAACAGTAATTTACAAAGCCAGCTGAATTTCAATACCCGGGGGTTCGTTCATTCCCATCTTTCTGTGTGCGACCATTAAGGCCAGGCATGAATTAACTGTAACAAGCAATTGTTCCAATTCCTTTGAGGTTCTTCAACAGGTACGGTAGGATCAAAGTGAATGGTATGTCGGCACATTAACTAGGGGAACGCAAACCGATCATTACCGCTTCGGCTTTATGAGTTGTTTTATACATCAGAGTCTTCTTTTGTTTTGTTTCAAATGTAACATATTCAGTGATATGTGAAACGTTCCAGCTCTTGACATTCACGAACGAAAATATATTTTCACCTAATATTCCCTAGAGACACGTATGTGTGTATGTATATCTACCTCTTATTGTTCCCGACGCCAACCACATGAAATGAGTTAATGAGAGATGATGATGATGATGATAATTGTTGTTTTAAGGGGCCTACCATCTAGGTTATCGGCCCCTAATGGTTTGAGTGGTCGTGAAGATGTTAATGAAATGTAAACTCTAACTCTAACTACTAAGTTATATACTAGAAGAAATGGAAAACAATAGGAGAATAAGGCAAATAAAGGACAGGAGGAAGAGAAATGCTCTCAACCCTCAAAGAATGTGGATGAGGGACATGGACGGTATGAGAGCCATGAAAGGCAGAGGGGGAACTAAATGAGGGTCCGCCCCAGAGGTAATGGATAAAAGGGGGAAAGACAAACCCAGCTCAGGAATCCCCCGGGGTCGCAAACTCCCGAACTCACCGTCCATGAGCCCCTGAGGGTGTAGCACTATCGAGGGTGCACCAGAAGTGGTGGGGCTACACACACCTTGCATCCCTAAGGGCCTTGAGCAGAAGGCAGGAGATATCATGAAAAGAAAAAGAAGGCTGACCCCTCGAAGAATGAGGGTATCAGGGGAGATGAGACACGGGCCAATTAAGGCGGGAAAGTTAAAGATTCCCTAGGCCTCGGATGCCCTAATACCGTCAGGGTCGGAAAAAAACAAGAGTTGACCAAGGGAGGTCGATAGGAAAGATGACAGAAAGGAGCACGGCACAAGTGAGTGGAAGTCATGTCGAACTCTGCTAGGGCCCCGTGGTCGCCAACCCACGTCCCACTAGATGTGAGCGCCTGGGGGGTTAATGAGAGATGAAATGAATGAAGATGAATAGAACTGGGCAAGGAAATGGAAGGAAGTCACCATGGCTTGTCAGAAGGTCCTAGCATTTGTCGGGAATTGAAAAAGGGAAAATGGGAAGAAGAAGAAGGAGAAGGAATTCAACCAAGAAGAGTAGCAATTCAAAACCTGGGTTTTATTTATTTAGCGTATGGCTTTTAGTGCCGAGAGTGCCCGAGGACATGTTCGGCTCCCCAGAGTCTGTAGCTGCTTCTATGCGAACATCCATGGGGTGAGCTACAAGTACCGTCGCATGTGAACGAGATGAAATTAATGAATATGAATGAGCAAGTTCCAATTCAAGTAGTTCTAACTTTGGCTACCAGATGTCACTGTCACCCAGCGGCGAATGTTGGAATTTGATTGAGCGTTTCTAGCCAAATTTAGCTACACAATACCAATTGTAGTGGTAGGTTCCTTTTCATGCCATACATTTATGACATGGGCCCGACAGCTTTATTTCCCTTCCGAAGGAAGGCATACTGAAGGGTTTTAACGCTCTTAAAAAATCCGACGGCTTCGGCCAAGTTTGAACCCGCGATCTTGGGCATAGTGGTTCAGCATGTTACAAGTCGGACGTTTGTTTTAGACTATTGCCCTTGATCTTGAGGCTTGCGGGTGAGCCTCTACACAGTCACTCTCTCGCCCTCTCACTTCACATTTGTCACCACCAGTCTGAAGTAATGGAATTCCAGACTTGAGCACATGAAGACACCACTGTGCAGAACAGTACAGTCCAAGTCGAAGTATTGTGTGACGTGGAAGTATATTTAACATAGTTACGAACCGAACGCCATTATATTTCCCAATGACTGTACTTCAACAGTAGCGTGGGATAGTTTTGTCCATCACCGAGCCGCATGGGGCAGCTGACAACAACACAGGTACTGTAGTAACTCGCCTCCAGGCTTCCATTATGATTTTCCACTCGTATAAACAAACGTCCGACCTGTACCAACTGCGCCACCGAAGCATAACCTTAATAATTACGAGGCTCGTTTTTTAAGCATTACCCAATATGATATTACGCCGTTGCAGCGCTGCGGTCGGCATTCCGTGCTGGTGCGCTGTATACCTGCATCTATTGGCATGGCTGAGACGCCATTACGGCAACAGTCGCCCATTTTTGGGTGTGTTGACAAGCTTTTGAAATCGACCACCAATCGCGTGTCCTGCCTACTGGTAGAAAAGAGAGAGAACTCCCCAGAAAGATATGCTGCCATTTGGCCACCACTGTCAGGAAAATTGCTTATGTGGTCAGGAGAACTCCTAAACATACGAAGTTCTCCTGGTAAGCACGCAATTTGCCTGACAGTGGTGGCCAAATGGCAGCATGTCTTACAGGGGAGTTCTCTCTCTTGTCTAAGAGTCGGTGTGACTCAAGGCTAGTAAACTACAGAGGTTGCCTCAATATGGAGCTCTTAGGCGAGGGGATCGTGGAGGGAAGGGAAAGGACGTGACGTCACACGTTTCCTCGTAGCGCGCGAGGCGCGAGATATGCAAGGAAAGTCAACTTATATTGTATGGATTGCAGTGGTTTAAACACGTGTTTTAAGCCCTTTTGTTTATAATCATGCCAGGCCAAAGATGTGCTGTGGCAGTTTGTCACAGTTATTATAAAGTTGGAAATGACGTGTCGTTTTTCACGATGCCTAAAGACGCATGCCTTAGCAATCAGTGGATTGCTGCATGTAAGCGAAAAGATCATTGCAACCCTCTAACTAGTAGGATATGTTCCCTCCACTTTAAGAGTGAAGACTTCGAATTAGACTACAGGGCCGAATTGCTTAATATAAAGCCAAGATTTCCAAGGAATCTAAAACCAAATGGTAAATGAGCCTAGCTGGCCTACTCTTAAGTTTTGATGACCTGCTAGGATGATTTTAAAGCTGTTAATATTTTTGACATATTTCGTACATGGTCTCTGGGGCGTATATACAATTTTTTCGAGGGGGGGGGGGGCTGACTATCGTGGAAAATTTGAGTACTTAATGAATTTTCTATTATAGCCTATGGAGTATGAATGGAAAATATCTAAATGGGCTACTTGTCAATTTATAAAGCACAAAGGTAAACACTCATTTTCTTTTACAAATTGATAATTATTCCTTAAAAGTAGACTGCTGTGAAATACATTGTATGTTGTACCCAAGTTGGCTTTTTTCGGGGAGGATCTGGAGCCCCCTCAGGGGGGGGGGGCTTATATACGCCCATGCATGGTATTTTGTTTTTGGACAAGATGGAAAATTTCATGAGTAATTCTCTTTGCATTGGTAAAAATTATTTGCAAATATTCCAGAAAGCAGTCATCTTTCCAATAAAATCCCTTCGACTTCTGTTCCAAGATATGGCCCGTAGGCATAATACAAAGTACATTCTCACACATAGGCCAAATCAAGATGTACTGGAAAACCTTTCTTTCACAATTGCGAACCCGTGGTGGCTCCCCTTGACTGCATTTACAGACTGAGGATGATTATTTTTGGAAAAAATCCAGGATTTGTTCAATAGCAAACAAACACTGCTGAACCAGATTCAGATGAATATGTAGTTGTTAAAGCACTAAACAAAGCTGGCATAGTGTCTGAATCAAGTAACGTGCTTCCTGAACCAACCTTAGGGAGCAATGTGCAACCTGAGTCCTTCATTGCCAATATCATGGAACAAAGTGAGGAAGATGGCAAGGCTTATGTTGCAGGTTATGTAGCCCACAAGTTGCAAGATAAATTTCCACAACTTGGGAACTTAACCTATTGAATGCAAACTCAACACGATTATGCATTACCAACCTGGATTAAACACTTGTCATACGGTGGTATGACCGATCCCTCAGAAACTTGGCTAAATCAGTTCCGGCACATTTCAGCAAAATTCGTCACATTTCACGGAAAATACAGATTTCAACGAGGCAAGGACGTTCGAAGAAGAATGACAGATTTTGTGTCGAGAGAAGTTTCTGACGTACCGTCTGGTGGGGTTGAGGCAGCTGTGATAATAATTTTCTTCTTCAAATTGAAACATTCCAATTCTATCTTGCATAAGAAGTGGTTATTGGAAGTCACTAACACCCACGATACTGCTACCGATTCTAGGCGAATTTCCAAGAAATTCAAGAAGATCACAACATAAAATGTAAGTAGGCAACATTCAGTTATTTTATCACCCATTTACCAATAATTTCATGAGAATAAACTGTTCTTTGCGTACTCAACAGCTGATGTTGACAGTTTCGTTACGTTCCCCACATGGCGCGTTTGGTATCTTGTGACGTCATCCGCCTTGTGAGCGCTGATTGGTGAGTGAAAATTGAGGCAACCTCTGTAGTTTATAAGCCTTGGGTGTGACTCACGTTCGGCGGTTTGATTTCAAAAGCTTGTCAACACACGCACACATGGGCGCCTGTTGCCGTAATGGCTTCTCAGCCTTGCTAATAGATGCAGGTACACAGCACACCAGCACGGAATGCCGACCGCAGCGCTGCAACGGCGTAATATCAAAACGGGTATTACTTAAAAAAAGAGCCTCGTACATAACGACGTAATTAACAAATGTATATTTGAATAACGAGAAGAAGTAACTTTAACTAAGGTATCGTATCTTATATTATTTCTCGTGTAAGCCTACATGCTTTTCTGTATTTTTAGCCTACTGTTCACATTTTGTAACAAGATGTTCAGTAAAGAACATATAGCCTACTTTCTCCTAAATGTATGAGTATAGTTATAACTCGTTGTTATTATCAAAGAGTACAATAGAACTATTCTTTGTTGAAGACCTTAGAAAGGATTTACCTCTACCAAACGCCACAACATAGATAAAAACTGCTACCATCATTGAAGAAAGAAAGAAAGAAAGATAAGAAGTATCTAAAGAATGTTATGGATCTGGAGACATAATCGACCGGACTGGCGCGTGGCTCAGCGGTAACGTTCTCGCTTGCTGGACCGTATGTTTCAGGTTCGTATCCTGGCGCAGTCAGCTGGCATTTGAGGGTGCACAAATGCGAGGGAGCCGTGTTAGTAGATTTACTGGCACGTTAAAGATCCCCTTCGGGACAAAATTCTGGCACCCCGGCGTCTCTAAAAGCAACAGTAGTTAAAAGGGACGTAATACCAATAACATTATTATTATTATTATAGTTTATTGTTTGACAACATTATCACGGCAAATACCGGCTACATTTTCTTTTACAGCCTGGTTCGGCCTTAGCAAGGAACCATCTGTACTGAGATAATTACGATTACACTGTTCAGAGACCTCACATCCATGTCGTGCCCGCATTCTTCACGAGTCTCCTTCATTTGTAGGATGAGCTAAATTCCCATCTGGATCATCGAGCTTTGCTGAGTATTCGGCCAGGGCATTGTCACCAAGGAACTTCCTAACAATATGGCATGTGTTTAACAGAACTGCCTTCTGAAGTTCAATATATATCTGCGGGTGCAGATTCAATATTGATAGACTACTATGGAGAGTTTTCGGTATAACACCAGTACACGATACAATTATTGGGATGGTAGTCACCGAATCAAGTTTCCACATCTGCTTTATCTCAATTGCCAGCTCTGTGTACTTATATATTTTAGTAGCAGCTGTTGTTTGGATGTTTTGATTGTTGGGACATGCGACATCTATCAGTAATCCCTCTTTGTGTACTTTATTGATGACAATGATATCCGGCCGGTTGTTACTGACTGCGACATCTGTCACAACTCCTCTGTCCCAATAGAGCTTATGTGTGGCATTTTCGAGTACTGCAGATGGTGTGTATTTCCAATAGGGGACGGAGCTTTGAAGAAGTTTGTACTTCAATGCCAGTTTCTGGTGGATAATGTTGGCAACTTGATCGTGTCGATGTTTGTAGTCAGTGTTGGCAAGGTGGGAACAACCTGATATGACGTGTTGAATGGTCTCACTACATTTGCCACAGCGGCGACATTTCTCACTCTCTGTTGCTGGATCTTTAATGATAAATTTCCGATAGCTTCGAGTAGCAACAACTTGGTCTTGGATAGCTACAACAAATCCCTCTGTTTCCGGAAAGAGGACCGAGTGGGTCAGCCATGCGTGCGACGCTAACTTGTCGATGTGAGGCTGGTCCAACTCATGTGGAAACTTCCCATGAAGCGCCTTCTGTTTCCAATTCCCGATCTTGTATTCAGTAGTTTTCATTTCTTTTACTGGTGGATCTAAAGATGACAGATGGAGCGGTGTGTAATTATCATCAGCTGAAGATACAGTGTGATGGAGAGGGGATGTTTCTCCTTTGTTGTGGAAAAATGCACGCAGAGTTGTCACTTGTTTTGTATGAAGGTTCATGATGTCTATCAGTCCTCTACCACCTTCAGACCGAGGTAGAGTCAGGCGCTCTGTTGCTGATTTCGGATGGTGCATACGATGGCGTGATAAAAGCACCGATGTTTTTCGTTGCAAATCGTGCAGTTCAGTTTGAGTCCACCTGATTATACCAAAGGAGTATGTAACTACGGGCATTGCAAATGTGTTAACTGCCTTAATGATATGTTTAGCGCTAAGTTTTGAAGAGAGAACACTGCGAAGTCGTGAAGTAAACTGCTCAGTTATGTTCTTCTTGATATCACCATGTCTGAGACGGGTACTCTGGGCGAACCCAAGATATTTGTACAATGCGCCTTCCTCCAACGGCTGAATACTTCTTTGTCCCTCTCCAACATGTATTCCTTGTGCAGAGTGCGAGCCTCTAATAACAGTCTGTGTTCTGCACTTATCAAAACCAAACTGCATATGGATATCTGAAGAAAAGCTCTGAGTGATAGAGATGAGATATTGTAGGTGCACTTTAGTTGATGCATACAGTTTAATGTCATCCATTATTATTATTATTATTATTATTATTATTATTATTATTACATAATCGGCCTGACGCGGGCAACATCCAACTTTGAGTTGAGGCATGTCTTTACACGTCTGGCTGCGTATGACTTTCACAACCCTAATTGAATTAACAAATCTTTCCATGACCCTACAGAGACGTGTGTATACGAACTAGGCTATGTGGATATTTTCGATTGCTATTTGGCTGAAATAAAAGTATTAATTAATATCCTGAACTAGCACCAACGGTAGAGTTCAGATACTATGTGAAATCGTTTTGTTCTTTACTTCAATTAACATTTTCAAATAACGCGCAATAGGCTGTTACAAACCCTTTAAAATAAAAAGTAAAAATGTATCGTAGTATCATCTTGTCATTCTTCAAATTCGATGCGCATAGAATGCCAATGGTATAGTAATCAATGGAGCCCCACGTGGACTAGTCGTGACATCTAGTGGTGAAATATCGAACAATATAATCCTAACAGTGCGAGTGCATTCTAGCGGCCAGAAGAAGAAACTTTTCAATAAAATCTGGAAGTTAATTAGTAGGTCGGCATGCAGTTACCTTTTTGGCAGCTAGATGTCTCTAGTAAATCTGCTGGCGAATTATGTTTTAATTAAATATATATTTTACACCATAATATGCACAATATAACGCTTAATTTTAAAACATCTGAGTCATTACAAAACAATAAACATATAACATTTCAAGCAAAACAACTAGCTCTGACCGGGATTGAACCATAGGTATTTGAGCGATAGGCTAACGCTCTACCACCTTTTTTTTTCACTTTTTTATTAGCTCTTTACAGAATTAGAGAATTTTCAGATATGAAAAATAACATACTAATACATCACAAGAAATCCAGATAGTGTCCATATTTATCGTACAATTGTCCACCTTCACTAAGCTTCCAACGCTCTTTTTGCAGGTGATACCTGAGATCCAGGAACGAGAAATGTTGATCATTGTCCATCACGAAGTGTACATATTGGCCCATTATCCACACAATGGCAGTCTGTTTAATTTGGGGGAAGGCGGTCACCGACAAACGAACCAACTTCCTGTCATCAAGGTCATCCGTGGGCACATTTAATAGTTGACATACTTTTCCCTTACACCACAGCCACGTGGAGGCAACTCGCGTGCATGATGTGAAGCGGTGTATCGCCGTATCAGTTTGACCACATATAGTACACCATGGGTAAGCTTCAAGACGGATGGTATATCGCCGTAGAGCGGTTGGGATGAGATCGTTGAGGAAGATAAAAACCTGGGAGTGTACAGCAGAAGAAATGGTCATAGCCCCAAAATTTTTCCAAACAGTGGGCCAATGGACGTAGAGGGTGGTGGCCTCTATTCGCGGTTTGGAGTGTACCACTTGCCGCAACATGTTATAGATACTTTTCGTCGTTGGAACAGTCCCTGATGGCATTTGGCGAACAGTTTCCAGAAGGTGCTGTTGATGGTCCCTAAATATCTTCGGCAAAGCTCTATCACAACCACGGGCTGTGTTTCGAATATCTTTGTATAGCGCTTTCGTAAAAGTGTCATGTTGGGAAAGAATGGTGATATCGTTATTGCAGAGGAGTGCACGGCATTTCATGCCATGAGCTATTAGCCCTAGCCCGCCTTGCCGGGATGGGAGATACAACTGTTCCCGTTGTACTCGGAACAAAAATCCTTGCCATATAAACCAACCTGTATATTTTGCCAATTGGCTCTCAAACAATTTGGGAAGTGGGAAAAGTTGTGCGACATACCATATTTTAGAGAGCGCAAACACGTTGAGGACCATGACCTGTTGCACTATATTGAGGTTTCTTTGACCAAATTGGATCAGCACTCCCCTAACTTTGGCAATGACCTTAGTCCAGTTTGCTTGCACTGTGTCCAGAAGCGATTGCTTCCAGGTAATGCCAAGAATTTTCACCTCATTTACTATCCGGAACCAGGACTGTGGGGTAATCACTGAGCTAGTATTGAGTGGAAGCAAAGCAGTTTTCTGGGGGTTCGATTGTGCTCCAGAGGCGATATGGTAGAGCTGATGGACGCTATCGATGTGGGAGATGTCTTCATTATTGCGGATCAATATTGATACGTCATCAGCATAGGCGCACATTCCAAAAACATGTGTGGACAGTTTGTAACCCTGTAGCTTCACCTGGGTAGTCCGAATGAACGGTTCAAGGCCAATGGCAAAAAGTAGCATAGAAAGGGGACATCCTTGCCTAACTGATCGTTGTATTGGAATCAGAGGGGAAAGAAAACCGTTGACGAGCACTCTAGACGTAGCATTACAATTTATCATAGGAATGTAGTCAATAAGGATTTCAGGAAATTCGAAGTGTTGCAAGACCATGTACAAGTATTCATGACTGATGCGGTCGAAAGCTTTATCAAGATCTAAGGTGAGAAAACTCATTGGCTCAGTGGGGAGCATTTCGGCTTTTAGGTGTAGGTCCCGTAGTATCGCTAAGTTTGTTAACAGAGTTCTTCCAGGAATACTGCAACATTGTTCATCACCAATGATATCAGGTAGAACAGTCTTCAATCGGCATGCAAGTACTTTGGTAAGGACTTTATAGTCACTGCAGAGCAGAGTAACTGGTCGGAAGTCACCAACTGCCATGGGAGAGGATGTTTTTGGTATGAGGACTATGGTACCCTCGTGATGTGATTGACAAAGAGCACGACGTTGGAGAATGGTACGCAGGACATGACAAAATTCTTTGCCAATGAGAGGCCAGAAGTGTTTATACATTTCATATGGCAGTCCATCAATGCCAGGTGAGCGGTTGTTTGGGAGTTGCTTAACCACAGAGTGAATCTCTTCTTCCGTAATATCCGCGCTGAGCAGAGTTTTGTTGTCCGGAGACAGTTGGGTACTGCAAGATGACAGCAATAGGGTCACCTGCTGTGGATCAATGGGAGCCTTAGCGTAGAACCGTTGATAAAATAATGATATTTCACGACGTATAGCGTCAGGGGAGGTGACGACACTTCCAGTACTGGTGCGGAGGCGGTGGATATATTTACGTTGCCGCTCACGTTGTCCTTTGGCGATATGATATACACTTGCACTTTCGTCCGGGAGCACTGTACGATCTTTTAAAGCCACGTTTATATGAGCGAGCGTTCGTTGCTGTAGAGACAGGAGCTTGGTTTTAACTTCCCGGATCTGGTCATATATACGCTCCCCAGCATCAGATCCTTGCTGGAGCTGGCGAAGAACTCGATAGTAAAATTCAACTGTATCCCGTCTTTCCCGACCTCGTTGGTAAGATATGTTCTTAAAGACGCGGCGGATCCCTGGTTTAACTAAAATATCCCACCAGTCTGTGCAGTCGCGAAATTTGCATTTTTGTTGGACCCATCGAGTCCAGTGTTGTCTGAAAATATCTTGGCATTCCTCCTCCAGTAACAGCGAGCAATTCAGCTTCCAATAACCTCTTCCTATGTGAAATATGGGATGGGGGTAAGAGATTGTACATACGACAGCATGATGGTTAGTGAAACTGGCAGGTATCACTTCATATCGTCTAGGCTGGATAAGTTCCTGTGAAAAGTAGATGCGGTCAAGTCGTGATGAGGAGTTGTGACATATACAGGTGTAATGGGGCAGGGGCACCCTTAAACTATCCACAGCATCAATGAGGTGTAGGGAGGTAAGAAGGGTCCTGAGAGCCGGGTTGACACCTTGGTATGAGCTAGTGGAATCTTCTGGGCGTTGAATACAATTGAAATCCCCTGCATGAATAAGTTTTTCCTTAACGTCGTGCAGATGAGGCAGTATACTCTATTGAAAGAACATTTTCCGTTCCACACGTTTATTGGACCCGGATGGGGCATATACATTTATCAGGGTGGTATTGTTTATGTGTCCAGATATTATGCGTCCTGATGGATGACATAGCACACCTTCGAGTGGGATATCATGTCTTATGAGGAATCCGGTCCCTCTATTCGTATTACCGGTATTGATGTATTGTTTGTAGAAGGCAGATATGGGCAAACAGGGTAGAGCAACTTCTTGAATGAAGGCAATGTCAATGTCTGCATCTCGAAGGAATCTCTCCAACAGTTGAAATTTCAGAGGGCATTCTATTACATTGATATTCACAGTGAGAAATTGCGCCATTAAGAGAAGTATAAAAGTTGTGCTAGACATACTGAAAGTTGGACTCGAGAAAAAAGAAAAAAGAAAAAAAGACACAGGTGAGAAATATACTGGTGCACTATGTCAAATTAGGTTGAGAAAGTTCCTTATGACTGCCATTCATAGGCCGGCTGTCAGCGGTTGAGAGCGTTCGTGGGTCCCTAGATGACGTAGAATGAAGATTTTGTTTCTTTTTCACAGCTGCGGGAACGTTTGTAGAGCCAGTTTGATTCTTCGGGGCTGGTACGGCAATCGAGGCATTTGTTTTAATCTTCTTAGAGACGTTCTCGGATCCCCGATCGACCTGCTTAAGTGAGTCGGTAGGGACCAGCGAAGGTGGGGGCAGTGAAGACAAAATTTCTGTGGCAGCCTGTAGTGACGGCATAGTTGGTTCTAAGGCTGCGATACAGGTTGCCGATAGCACAGGGGCACTCTGTGGCTCGCAGCTCTGGTCAGGGCAAGGTACCAGTTCTGCGTCAGATGTATCCGAGGCCACTTCTGGTGTTGTCCCAGCTGACTGATCAATAAGCATGTTTTCATATGACGTTTGCTGCGACACAACTTCCGAGTATTGGACACGTCGTTGTTGTGTAGGAGTTATACCGAGGGGAATCATTTTCTTTGGGCAGTTAATACGTAGATGTGTGGTAGCATTGCAAATTAAACAGGTCTGTTTCTGTCCATTATACGTTATATAGCCAGAATGGCCACCAAAAGTCTCAGTGGAGGGGATATCTTGTTTGATTTCCATAGTGACGGCACGTATTCCATTATACACCGGGAACTGATAAGCAGAAGACCATTGTTCTTTCCTGACGTCACTCACAGTGCCATATTTCGACAGGACGGATTTGAAAATTTCAGGGGGAACTTCGAGTGGGACATTAAATATACGCACTGTGGTAAAATTGGAATCCGCTGTGGAGAGCTTAACATTTGTCATTTCGCCTGAGTCATACTGAAATTTAATAGGATCTGCAAAAGTATTTAACAATTTCTGATAAATAGATATGCTGATTACCTTGATGTACATGGTTTTTTCGTGCGCATTTAACTGGATGGCTTCTACTTGGTCGACAGTCAACCGGAGGGTATCGCCAATCCAGCGGTGAATTTCTCCTGGTGAGGGGCGAGAACTCTGCCTGTCCCATTGGCAGCGTACGGTGTTTTTCCTCTGGTATCCGGACATGATTTTCAGCGGGGTTTTCTGGGTTTCTGGTTTTGTTGTCCTATCTGGAACACTACTTGAAAAAGTATTGTCCGAATGACACACGGAAGGTCAGTACACACGTGGAACTAAGGAAGCACCGGTATTAGGAACCGTAAACTCTTCCAATGCGGTCACACAGCGCGCACACACGTACCTCACTCGGCCACGACTAGTGACCAACTGCCGCACCACTGAGCTAATTGTGTCAACGAATATCGTTCTATATAAAATGACTTACATAGAACTTGTTAGCAAATAATGATTTATACTAAACGATTTCATCACTGGAGTATATTATTTATATATAAAGCATTTCATACAAAGTTTATTTATTTTGTATCAGTACGCTATATTGCATGCAATACACAAATTAGTGAAATGTAAGTCAGGCACAAGATATCCGCTGCCATCTTGTCTTATTACTGAATCGGCTCAGCTTTTTAAAATCACGTCTGCACTATAGTATTACAAAATAAACTTTTAATTTCGAAACGTGCCTCTTCCTTTAGAACAGTTAAAACGTTTCTCGGCTCGATAATCGGAACTGGTGGGTCCCATGATATGGATTATAAAGTTTGCATAATTCGCACGGCCGCCATCCTGAAATGGTATGGCGGACGACCTTGTAGTTTGGTCACAAGACGCATCCTATTGGCAACTCCAGCTATCTGATATGACATTTAGCGGTAAAAATGAGAAACTTACCAAGTAGGGTACATTTGTCACGTGGTGACTGTTTGTATATGGTTTCTTGTATTGGTAAACAGATCGTGGTAAATTGTTCGTGTCTTTATACATAAGTAATAAGTTTTACTCGTTGATAGAGTGAAAAATGAGTAAAGGCAAAGTGTATTGCTCAGTTTACGGCTGTAAGTCGATGTATAAGAGGGCTGCGGACATACGTTTTCATCACTTTCCAAAAGATGCAAATAGCAATAGCCGAAATGTGATGATACCTAATAATACCTAATACCTAATAATAATACCTTTCCACCCCGGGAAGGATCTAACACTTGTCGAGGTAGACAGACAGAAGACCTGCGACGTAAAGCCAGTGAAGGTTATTCAGTTTAAAAACAGCTGTTACGATGGGCGCGCTGGTAAGATTGAAGTTACTTGAATAATTAATTATTGGCTGCTTGGTAGGGAGAAGGGATGAGTTTAACTTGTATTAAAACTCGGGGGGCGACAGGAATTGCTTGATTTGGATGGTTAAAAGGTGGGTTTGGTGTTGAATATTTGACTGGTAGCGGAATCACTCATTCTACAGTGCCCACGGGGAGGCAAATTAGGCCTATATGACTCGTAGTGGAATAGCTCGAATATCGAAGAACTTAGCGATTACGAGGTGTAGGCTTGGCGGAAAGGCTGGCGGATCATCAGTTTGACATCAATTCACGATATAAGTCGGAGCTTGGAACAGTGGCGTCTGGTTTGCGTGGATGCTAGTCTCGGTATGATAAAAGTAGCACAGCTTCGGTGTGTTATTTATTTGTTTATGTACCGTATTTCTCTATTTGAATGTCCTCGGCGTTGACTCAGGATCGACATTTACATTATATTGCGCATAATAGTACCGAAATAATGTCCGAAGTGTAGCCCTGTGTAAATTTGAATCAGCTGATCTACATCACCCATAAAAACTGATGCTTGATAATATGCAAATGACACCAAAAATCCAGTGGAACACACAAATTAGATCACGTGTATCGCACAGTTATACATATATACAATTAAAAATAACACTGTCATTACTTTAGAGACCATATTTACTGATTATAACCGAAAAATAAAAAGTGTTCCATATCAAACGCGTGTTATTGAGTATTTTAAACCCTACTTATTCAGACCGACCGCAGCGCCCCAAGTGTTAGTTTGAGTTGCCAATACGAAGGTACGTTGTTACCAAATTTGGTAGAGATCGGATGATCTGGTTAGTCGTTATTTGATTTTACGTTTTGAACGTTTGAGTGGCCGCCATTCAGTTTTAGTAAAGATGGCGGCGATATAAAACATGACACTGAGGTGTCCTTTGCTAGTGCTACCTTTGTACCAAATTTCGTTCAATTCGCATTCACCGTGTTCGAATTGATAGGGGGGGACAGACATTCAGAGTACACACACTCACACACACACACACACAGACACACACACACACAGACTCACACACACACATACACACACACACACAGACTCACACACACACATACACACACACACACACACAGACTCACACACACACACACACACACAGACAGACACACTTTTTTCGCCCTGTGTTGATCTCATAAGTCTACTTTCATTTTTTGCAAAAATCGAAAGTAGGCTAAAATGATGTAAAAGTAGACTTATGAGATCACCCGGGCAGGTGTGTGTGTGTCCGTCTGTTAGATGTCTGCAGCCGTTTAGGAGTTGATAAGAACACACACACGGAATGAAGAACAGTCTACTGTTTTATAGTTTTCGCAAAATGTGATAACTAGGCTAACAAGAAATTCCGTGACGAACTAAAGAGCCTACTTTTCTTAAAATTTAAGATTCATGCCAATGATTATTCTATACGGATCTATCTAGAATAATGACGAAATTAAGTTGGTAATATCGAAATTTTTAATTAGTTCGAAATACTGTATACCTGGCATAATTTAGCCAAATAGAGAACTACAGTTGGCAGCCCTGGTGACTGAATATATTATCAGTGCCATCTCTTAAGGTACAGAATACAAAATTTGGTTCAAGTCCCATTGATAGCATGGACGTCACAAGCAGTTAAACATTAGATCTAACAGCACGTGTAAAATCATGTTGGCAACTATGACATATAAGTATTGGTCAGAAATAATCTGAAATTATATGATCTATTGTTGTGTCAATTTTGAATAAAATCCATTAGTTAGTATAGAAGTTACATGCATTTTAAAATTGGACCTATCAGAAGGCTTATAATCATGTTGGCAGCACTGGCGTAGGCCTATATTAGTTACTCCTAATTAATCTAGAATGCCAGGTACTATATGTGTGCAAAGTTTAGAGCTATAGGCTTGAATACTTTCTGATATACTGATATTAGGGTAACACAAATAGAGGCAGTATTTATTAACAGTTGGCAGCCCTGGTTACTCTTAAGAATCGGCATAGTCATATCTGTTACGGTGCACATAGCACACACGAAAAATGGTTGAAATCCAAATGATAGTATAGAAGTTACATGCATTTAAATTTGGACCTCTCAGCAGGCTTAGAATCATGTTGGTAGCACTGACGTATATAAGTTAATCCAAATTAATATAGAAAGTCAGGTACTATACGTGTGCATAGTTTAAAGCTCTCGGCTTGCATACTTTCCGATATATGGGTATTTGGATTTAAAAAAAATTGAGAGCATTTATTAACAGTTGGAAGCCCTGGTGGCTTCTAAGAATACGCTCAGTCATATCTGTTTATGTGCACATAGCACATACGAAATTTGGTTGAATTCCAATTGATAGTGTAGACGTTATATGCATTTAAAAATTAGACCTATCAGCAGGGTTATAATCATTTTGGCAACACTGCCATGAATGGTCACCTGGAAATGAAACTGCAATATTATTATCTATACGTGTGCCAATTTTGAAATAGCTCCCATTCATACCTTCGAAGATATCCAACATGGAGCTCAAATTTCAATTGCGATTTTTCAGCAGTTGGTAGCACTGACATCATTTTCAAATATGGCCGTGAGATATTCAGGTATAGATCTTTACTCCTACCAAATTTTGTTTCGATTGCTGCAGCCGTTTAGGAGTTGATAGGGGGGGGGGGACACACACAGCCAGACAGACAGACAGAGAGAAGGACAGACAGACAGACACACATTTGCCCGATCTCATGTCTACTTTTTGCAAAATGTGAAAAGTAGGCTCAGAATCCAACGATTAACAGTGTGAGTCACGCAGGGGCACAATAACTTGATGTTGAATTCGATGATGTGCACGGAAGATTCATTCTAAAATGTTAAAGATTTAAATGGCACTTATCCTATTTTCCAAATAAACCGGCGTTTCTCAGATACTTTCAATGAACCTTTAGGGGTGCAGCCGTTGTTGTTATTAATTCATTTTAGGTCCTTGGGACATATTGGTGATCCGCCCTGTGTACTTGCGTGTGTGTTGAACTTGTCTACTAGCTTGTGCTACTGTGATGACTGCAGTATTGTATGAGGAACAGGCATAGTGCAGGTGCTCCGGCACTTACAATAAGGCTGTGGCCTGTCATTTGCTTCCAGAGTGTGTGGAAAAACGTTGGGTGAGCTACACTCAGGATAGCCCTTGCCAACGCTAGGATTTGAACCTCTGATCTTCGGATTCCCTCTCATGGTAGTGGCGCTTGATTTAAGGAAATGAAGGAGGATGGTCGGACTAAATAGTCATTTGTAACTCTTCATTCGGTCAACACTAATATGCTTTTAATGGGTGGGGTAAAAATATAAATATGTACACCCTTTGTCTGAAAGGTTCGGCGAATGGGTCTATATTACGAACGGATTGTAAGCTTACCTGAAACAGCCGTTACTATCCTTCGAAGTAATCCCCGTGGATGGTTATGCACTTCTTAGAACGGCTGTACAAGTCCTGGCATAGTCTTCCTGAGGGATAGCCTTCAGGTGGGTCGTCACATTACGTTAGATGTCCGAAATGTCCAAAAACCTCTGGCCCTTCAGGGATTTTCGTCGATCCTTTTCGTTGAACGACTGAAGAGCTAAAAATGACAATTTTGTACCGGCAATACTGAAAGAATGACTTCAAATCTCTACGTTGGGTCGGACTTGGAAAAGATTTAAAGTCGGAAAATTGTTAGATTTCAAGAGACAATGTCCAAACAGACATGGCAAGACTGTTCGTATTGCATAACATTTCAAGAAAAGTTGCTTATGTTTCCGAAAATTTCCACATATTTATATTTCAGCGTAATTCACATTTTGCAAAAAAGTTAAGAAATATAAGACTTACGAGATGAATCCCGGCAGATGTGTGTGTGTCTGGCTTTCTGTCTAAGTGTGTTCCCCAGCACCCCTTATTAACTACTAAACGGCTGCAGGTATTAAAACCAAATTGCGTATCAGCGAAGATATATAGAAGTGCATCTAAATGCCATATTTGAATATGACTTCAGTGCTACCAACTGCTGGAAAATCAGAATTAAAATTACACCCTAAATTTGCTATAAAGAACATAATATTCTAGTTTATTTTCCAGTATTACCAACTTTAGTCTACGCATGGTGATAGGTTTAATTTGTAGTCTAGTTTCCACGCTTTGTAAAAATGAGGCAAAAGTAGACTTATGAGAACGATCTGGGCAAATGTGTGTCTGTCTGTCTGTGTGTGTGTGTCCCTCCGTATTGTACCCATTTATCATCATGTGGAACATGTGTTCGTATCCCAGCTAACTCACGGTCTTTCGAGGTATGGGACGTTCCTGCCCACCATACGACCACATGCTCAGGATTTGAGTCTACCAGGTAACTACTCTACATGAAAGAAACAACATATTCCTAAATAAAACATTTACTGATCTAAAGTCATGGCTATACAACAAAATACAAACAAAGGATAATTTACATTTAATTCCCACAATGAAAATCAAGGTTATTTTGTGAGTCTCTTCTTAATTAGTGCTACACTGCACTCAAATCTATTTCTAGCATCCTATCATTGATACTTTCAGACATCTACGAGTCTCCATAGTGTTCCTTATGTGACACAATTTTACATAACTGGAGTATCACAACACAAATGTCACATATCACATTAAATGACATTAATTCTGTAATAATTAAACATTAATCTGTTTCTCACGGGCATTTACATTCATTAACATAAATTCATTATTTTATGCCTTAATTAACAAATGTTGTTGTGTCGTGTGAATCATCTTCCCTCTTTTCCACCAATATGAAACGCTAAAAAGTGGTACGTCTCCCCTTCCAAAATACACATGGATAGAAATGTTTATAGTTTCACCATACAACGATTTTCTGGGTCTGGTCGAAATTATTATCGTTACAAACGTGTCATGTTCTAAGAAATCACATACCCGTCTGCATAAATTAGTGTGAACTTGGCAAAAATGCACTTTAAAAAGATGCCTACATTTATTTGGTTCAGCGTTCCTCCTCAGAGAATAACTGGGCCAAATATTATCCGATTTCAAAGATCCGACTATGTATGTGTGTTGAAACACATCGTTTAATTCAATTGGCATCATCATAACAATCATATCTTAATTACATTTCAAAATATCGAGATTCTTAAGTGTCCCACTCTGCTTTAAAATAAAGGGACTGGGTCTCCAAACCTCCCCTTCCAAGCAGTCAATAAAATTAGTTCCAGCTGGCCGAGCAAGATGGCCGTCGCCCTAGTGGTCTACTACCACTCCCCTCTTGACTGCAAGCAAGGTCATCTTTGTTTACAATTGAGTCGCCTAGATGCAAAAGTGTCCATGTCCTCCATAACTGGTTTTGAGAAAAAGTGGAAAATGTGTTTTTACTGGGTGGATTGGTATAAGCCTACACTGTTTGTATTATAAATAAGTATCAATTAGTACAAATCTGCTTCGGCTATTGACAAAAAACCAGGAACGCAATGCTTGCAAGATATAAGCAAAATAAAAATGGACATGGACACTTTTGCATCTCATTTTGCCGATGGACACTTTTGCATGCAACTGTAATGGACAGTTTTGAAAAAGACTAGAGACTATGTGAAGGGAAGACATTTGATGATCATAAATCTAAATTTTTGTATTCAATTTTTAATTTATGGAATGAACATAAATCTAAATTTGTGCATTTTTTTAAAACGTACATGGTGGAATATCTGACTATCTGGCACGCACTTAGTACATCATACCTGGAACAATGTCTTTATCCTCTCCTGCTAGCCTAATAAGTTCATGTACTATAACACAGAGTTAATCTCCCTCCAGGTCTCACCATAGTGTTTCTCGAGGAGATTTGAAACATTTTCCAGTTATTTTTCATTAATGGTCACCGGAGAGTTTGTTAAGCAGCCCGGGTTTACCTGTTTATAGTGTATTCCCCGTTTGCATACACCCATTGGTTCATTGATGTTAGACCTATAATTAGGCTCACCTTGGACGTGAATTACATTCTGTGAATTACGGATGATGAAGATGATGATGATGACTCTTTTTACTTTTGTTATCTGGAAGAGGAACGACGCTGCGGATTGGATGACGTTTTGAATGGCCCTTTCCAGTCAGCTATCTCCCAGTCTCTCCCTAGTTTGTGGAGGGTCCCATACTCTTCCAAGATGCTATGGTTGAAACTATCGTTTCTCGTTTCCGGAGTTGCCTTTTGATGAGCCCAATCATTCTATCGGAAGGTATGGATGAATATCCAGTAATGGGATAATTCACTTCTATTTTGTTGACGCTTGTTGCGTGTTTGTACATCCAGTGACACAGCATCTAGACAACTATTGTGTTTTTATTTTGCCCAGGGCACCCATCGGCAATTAAGCCCAAAGTTTGTATGTTGCTCATGTCTGTATGGCATAAACAGTGGTAGAGAGCTAAGCATATTTCATTTGACCCTTTCTTACCTTCGCTCTCAAGCCATGTGTACATGAATACATTATTAGTGGTTAACCTTGATTTGAAGAGGAACATACTATAATGGCAAGATTGTATAGGTATAATTGCCTACTGTAATAGACATTCTGATCAGATATTTTAATTCCTTTGGCAGTCGAAAGACATGGGCAGAATTGTCTCGCATTTCCTTCAGCAATGGAAAGAAACAACTTGCTTCACTGATCTTCACGGCGTACTCGCTTCCTAGAACGGTCAGGTATTGTTTCCGCAATGCCTTGATCAACATTACTGACATGTTTCATATTTATTGTGACGAAAACAGTGCGTATAACTTTCAGCATAAACTTTAAAACACACACAAGGGCTCAATGTTTACATACATAAGACGGCCATCTTGTATTAGTCATCTGACATCAATCTTCATTGCGATTGGTGGAAAGGGGCAAGGCAAGTTTTGAGCCTCATTTACGTATGGACATGGACAGTTTTGAATCCAACCACACTTTTCGAGAGCTGGTATTCATAGGACATGGACAGGTTTGAGCATAAATAGCATTTCAGGCATGTGTAATAAGTCTAGCTCTACACTCCAGTGTTACCAACTCATTTTTTTGGAAAAGTGGACATGGACAGTTTTGCATCTAGGCAACTCAATTGCAGTACAATGGAGTTACGCTAAGTGTTGTCTCAAGTAATTGAGTCATTCTGATTATTTACCACCTATTTTTATAGTGTATTGGGCTCAACTTGGCTCCTTAATTAACATTCATGGCTGGGGATGGATTCTGTAATAGCCTTGCCGTTCTGTGGCGATTCTAGTGGCTTTGGGCGCGCATCATAATGAGAACACAAGATTGCTCATCAGCAGCTGCCTAAAAATAATAAGGAAACCTGCGTTTCCTAAACGACGAACATGAATCTCCTCTCAGGGCAGATCATATAATACATGTGCTCACGGGGTCTCGAAGAGCATCCCTCGTGGCAATTATTCCTGCAAGCGATGGATACAGACAGGCTCTGTCCAATTCGCTGCGAATAATATAAGTACGCTCCACGGCGGCACTAACTCGTAGATTGGCCAACTTTTCACCTAACGCGCAAGCTATGTTAGCTTGGTCCCCGCAACTTTATTTACGTAAATCACTGGATTCTACGTTACTTTGCTCGCTCAATGCGGCTCAAACAATACTTCTCATAGATGACTCAATTATCAAGGCACCCGCGTCCTCTCTGCAATTACTCTTAAGCCAAAGCTTTAAATAGCTCCTAAAACAAGTATAAATTTACTGGCTTACATTACTTTAATGGTTCTCAAATACAATCCTAAGAATTGACCATATCAAATATTCATTCAACACTTCATTGACACTGAAAAACTCTCGTATATCGCTATATTCCACGTTACTTTCTTACTGTTTACCAAAATACAGCATATTTATATTAGACATGACACACTTTGAACGTTCTTTAGGCCTGAAATGCCTATTACTTTACTTTACTGTTACCGACCCCAGATATTATTATTATTATTATTATTATCATTTAACGCTACCGTTACATTCATCACTATCTTAGGCCTGAATGGCCATAAACAAATCACCTTCCAAGCCATATTCTACCAAATACGAGTGGTGAAAGCGCGTACATAAGTGACTGTTACATTTTATTCTTAAAGTGATGCATCGTTGTATGGTGAACTATCTAGTTAGAATAACATTGTAAATTTGTACTCACTTTTTCATTTTCGCTGGATTATTCCAGCACACCAGCCACGGACCTACCATGACGCTTGATATAAGCCATCATGCTATATCTCACACGACACTTGATATCACATATTTCCCACATGATAATCATACTCTTATCAGTGGCTTTTCTCACTTTTACACAATACATATTAATCACAATACACATAACCACTTCTGAAATCACTATAATAAAATTTATATACACTTTTACACTATTTCACAGGATGATCCTTAATCGGACTCCTCCTAACGCCTGACCTCAGAGATGCGATGAAGCTACGACAATCGCTGGTCTCCGTGAAAGTCTATCTGCGTATACGTGCGTTCGATTCTCGTTCCCTTCAATACTGTTCATTTCACCGTCATGATTACTTGTGATGCCTCTCGGGCTCCCATAACTGCAATGATCCTGACGATACTGCGTCATTTATAAGTATGACAATACCTCCTGGTATTCATTGTCCAAAACCATCCTAAATTATTGCTACGCTGTAGCAAACTACACTTGCGTATGACAATGGATAAATATATTCTGTAGATTAAATCTTAAGCGATACATGATTACTATTAAGAAGCTATATGATGCGCTTCCATTGTTCTCCAAATATACTCTAACATTTCGCGCACTTACTGGCAGCGTGTGCGTATAGACTGCAGATGAACTGACGACGATCTGAAGACGAACTGTAGAAGACTGAAGAACAACTGGCTTGGTCTGTGCTGCTTCCCCTATATAAAGGTTTCTCGTAAAATGTAGTCCACAGGACACACGAGAGCGACTCCTTTCTTGAAATAAAGCATTTCCATTCAAAATGACGTATACACCTCGTTCATCTAGATGTGGAAGTCCCATAATCACTCTCGTGCTAGCGATCGCTTCGGCCAACTAATTACAATTAATTGCCTTATTCCTTTGCGTCATGACGCCACCATGGTGAATCCCCTCTTGCTGGTCACCAAATCACTCCTCTCGAGCGTAAGCTCGGTGTTAACAGGCTTATTTAGAGATATAGGCTTTAATTTAGGTGTAAGACCACTCCTAAATTATCTCTCCTAGAATATATTCACCTGGGTGTACTTTTCATTCCATTTCGATGCTCCAATTGGCTGCAATCGATTAATTTCCGTGGACAATCATCCCCACTCCAGTCTCAAGTGTTGTCCATCGGGGACTCCCAGGGTCATTAATTTCGAGCTGTTTCCTCGGTCCAGACGAAATAAGTTCCTTCGGCGCCTTGAATCTCCTCCCCTCTGTTGGCTGTAATTAGTAAAGTGTCAAGCTGGCCTGCTTTCACGTTTCTATACTTCGAAAACGTACATATGACTGCAATTTCTGACAACTATTCCCTTAAACAGCCATGATATTCACATTCTAGCCGTGAAATCATGCTATATTATTATATGTCATTATACATCTCATTGCTCTTCCGGTTCCCTGTAGCTGTTCCCCCTCAGAGATCAATGGTTCGACTCTAGGCAGAATCATGGGCCTGGTCTTCTCTGATAAGACCCGAGTTCGATGGCAGTCTGCCGTGTCCGATTGGGCACAGTATCAACTCCTAAACGGCTGCAGCTATCGAAACCTGTATATCTCACGTCCATATTTCAAAATGTCGTCAGTGCTACCAACTGCTGATAAATCGCAATTGAAATTCAAACTCCATGTTGAATATCTCAGAAAGTATTCATAGGAGCTACTCCAATATTGGAACACATATAGATAATAATATTTCAGTTTCATTTCCAGGAGGCCATATATGGCAGTGTTGCAAACATGACTCTATGGCTGCTAATATATCATCTATTGTTATATGCACGTAACTTCCCTACTATCAATTCGATTTCAACCAAATTTCGTATGTAGTATGTGTACCAAAACAGATATAACTATACGTATTTAAATTGCAACAAGAAGTTCCGTGACGAACTAAAGAGCCTACTTTCCTTAAAATTTAAAAATCATGCCAATGATTTATCTATATTATGGATCTATCTAGAATACTGACAAAATTAAGTTGGTAATATCGAAATTTCTAATTAGTTAGAAATACTGTATACCTGGCATAACATTGCCTAATAGAGAACTACAGTCGGCAGCCCTGGTGACTGAATATATTCTTAGTTCCATCTCTTAAGGTACAGAACACAAAATTTGGTTGAAATCCAATGGATAGCATGGAGGTTACATGCAGTTAAACATTGCATCTAACAGCGCGCGTAAAATCATGTTGGCAACAATGACATACATGTATTGGTCGGAAATAATCAGACATAATATGATCTACTGTTGTGTCAATTTTGAATGAAATCCATTAGTTAGTATACAAGTTACATGCATTTTAAAATTGGACCTATCAGCAGGCTTAGAATCATGTTGGCAGCACTGGCGTAGGCCTATATTATTTACTCCAAATTAATCTAGAATACCAGGAACTATACGTGTGCAAAGTTTAGAGCTATTGGCTGGCTTACTTTCTGATATATTGATATTAGGGTAACACAAAATAGAGACAGTATTTATTAACAGTTGGCAGCCCTGGTTACTCTTAAGAATCGGCATAGTCATATCTGTTATGGTACACATAGCACACGCAAAATTTGGTTGAAATCCAAATGATAGTTTAGAAGTTACAGTTATTTAAAGTTGGACCTCTCAGTAGGCTTAGAATCATGTTGGTAGTACTGACGTATATAACTTACTCCAAATTAATATAGAATGTCAGGTACTATACGTGTGCATAGTTTAAAGCTGTCGGCTTGCATACTTTCTCATATATGGGTATTTGGATTTTAAAAATTTAGAGCATTTATTAACAGTTGGCAGCCCTGGTGGCTCTTACGAATAGGCTTAGTAATATATGTTTATGTACACATAGCACATACGAAATTTGGTTGAAATCCAATTGATAGTGTAGAAGTTATATGCATTTAACATTTGGACTTATCAGCAGGCTTATAATCATTTTGGCAACACTGACATGTATGGCCTCCTGGAAATATAACTGCAATATTATTTTCTATATGTGTGCCAATTTTGAAATAGCTCATTTTCATACCTTCCATGATATCCAACATGGAGCTCAAATTTCAATTGCGATTTTTCAGCAGTTGGTAGCACTGACATCATTTTGAAATATGGACGTCAGATATTCAGGTATAGATCTTTATTCCTACAAAATTTTGTTTCGATTGCTGTAGCCGTTTAGGAGTTGTTAGAGGGGTGGGGGGGGGGGGGCACACACAGTCAGACAGACAGACAGAATGAAGGACAGACAGACAGACAGACAGACAGAAGGACAGACAGACAGACACACATTTGCCCGATCTCATGTCTACTTTTTCCTCATTTTTGCAAAATGTGAAAAGTAGGCTAACCAGGGCTGCCAACTATTAATAAATGCTCTCTCTATTTTTAGCCTATTTTCATTTTATGAAACAAGAAGTTCCGTGACGAACTAAAGAGCCTACTTTTCATGCCAATGATTATTCTACAGTATATGAACCTATCTAGAATAATGACGAAATTAACTTGGTAATATCGAAATGTCTAATTAGTTCGAAATATTCCTGGTATAATGTAGCCTAATAGAGCACTAGAGTTGGCAGCCCTACTGACAGAATATATTCTTGGTTCCATCTCTTAAGGTACAGAATACACAATTTGGTTGAAGTGCAATGGACGTTACATGCAGTTAGACATTGGATCTCTCAGCACGCGTAAAAGCATGTTGGCAACAATGTCATGCGTGTGCTGGTTAGAAATAATCGGAAATATTATTATATATTGTTGTGCCAATTTTGGATGAAATCCATTAGTTAGCATAGAAGTTACATGTATTTTAAAATTGGTCCTGTCAGCAGGCATAGAATCGTGTTGGCAGCACTGACTTATATTAATTATTCCACATTAATCTAGAATGCCAGGTGCTATACGAGTGCAAAGTATAGGGGTGTTGGCTTGCATACTTCCTGATATATTGATATTAGGGTAAAAAATATAGACAGCATTTATTAACAGTTGCTCTTAATTGCCCTGATTGCTCTTAAGAATACTTATAGTTATATCTGTTATGTTACACATAGCACATACGAAATTTGGTTGAAATCCAACTGATGGTATAGAAGCAACATGTATTTAAAAATTGGCTCTATCAGCAGGCTTAGAATCATGTTGGTAGAACTCAAGTATATAAGTTACTCCAAAATTAATCTAAAATGCCAGGTACTATACGTGTGCATAGTTTAAAGTTGTCGGCTTGCATACTATCTGATATATTGGTATTTCGATAAAAGAATAGAGAGAGCAAATAATAACAGTTGTCAGCCCTGGTGGCTCTTAAGAATACGCTCAGTCATATCTGTTTATGTACACATATTACATACAAAATTGGGTTGAAATCCAATTGATAGTGTAGACGTTATAGGCATTTAAAAATTTGACCTATCAGAAGGCTTTAAATTATTTTGGCAACACTGTGATGTATGGCCTCATAGAAATTAAACTGGAATAGTGTTATCTGCATGTGTGCCAATTTTGGAATAGCTCCCATGCATACCTTCCAAGATATCCAACATGGAGCTCAAATTTCTAGTTCGTTTTTTCAGCAGTTGGTAGCACTGACATCATTTTCAAATATGGACGTGAGATATTCCGGTATAGATCTTTTCTCATACTAAATTTGGTTTCGATTTCTGCAGCCGTTTAGGAGTTGATAGAGGGGGACACACACACAGCCAGACAGACTGAAGGACAGACACACATTTTCCCGGATCGATCTCTTAAGTCTACTTTTTCCTCATTTTTGCAAAATGTGAAAAGTATGCTAAGAATAGGCTTTTGAAATCACCTTTTGTCCGTGTGTGTGTGTGTGTGTGCGCGCATGTGTGTGTGTCTGTGTGTCTGTCTGTGTGTCTGTAGGTTTCCCCCAAATAACATTTAAACGGCTGGGGCGATTTCAATGAAACTCGGTAAGGTCGTAGCACCACTTTGTTTGACCCCAACTGTGGCCTTCAAACTTAATTACATCTCACCAATCCAACATGGCGGTTGTGCGAAATATTTAACCAGCATTCAATATCTCCGAAACTATTACCGATATCACCCTGAATTTTTGTACGGTGATAAAGGGCACTACTAAAAGTTCACCTATGAGACTTTCAAAAACCTGGTAACTACAAAACCAACATGGCGGCCAGGCAAATTTGAGTCTTTTAAATAGACTTTTCTAGCGATTTAACCATCCAAACGCAATTAAACTTGGTACAATAAAAGTTTATACGCATTGTAATGCACTGACATCTAATTTCGTTCAATTGTTTACATAACCACACGATGGCGGCTGTGCGAAATATTTTACTGGCATTCTATATCTCCAAAATTATTTCATATATCACCCCGGAATTTTGTACGGTGATACGGGGCACTACGACAAGTTTATATTCGCAAGTTTCAAAAACCTTTAGAGTACAAAACGAACATGGCGGCCATGCGAACTTGAAACATTTTAATAGATTTTTCTCGCGATTTAACCATCTGAGCGGAGTGGAATATGGTACATTAAATGTTTATACATATTGCAAAGCACTGGCATCTAATTTAGTACAATTGTTTTCACACCTCGAGATGGCGGCTGTGCGAAATTTTAAAATAAAGTTTTGATTTCTTGTGTCGTAATCATGCGATGGAAGTGAAAGTTTGAATAATGAACCTACGCAACAATTTTCCTTTAATGGTACATAACTCTATGGCCTATACATATTACAATCCAACATGGCGACCAACCGATATATTTAGAGGTTCTCAATATCTACGAATCTTTTACAACATTCAAACTTAAATTATTTATGTTCATAGAGGCTATAATCATAATTTCACCTATAAGACTTTCAATAACCTGGTGTGCACTAATCCAACATGGCGGCGACGCGAAGTATAAATATTTAAATGGACGTTTCTCGCGATTTAACCATCCGAGTGCAGTGAAACTCGGTACGGTAAATGCTTAGGCTATACAAATCTTAATCCACTGGCATATGATTTATTTCCATTGTTTTCATAACCAGAAGATGGCAGCTGTGCGAAATTTAAAAATCTCGTTTTTACTTTTAGTGTACTAATCATGCGATTGAAGTTTAAATACTACACCTTAACAATAATCTTCATGTAATGGTACATAACTCTAAGACCTAAATATATAAAAATCTAACATGGCGACCATCCAAAATATTAGACGGTTCTCAATATCTACGAATCTATTACAATCAAACTGAAATGTTGTATGTTTATAGAGACCATTAACATAAGTAGGATATATGAAAATAGGCTTTAGTTCTTCACGGAACTACTTGTTGTATCCTAAAACAACATGTCAGAAAAAATGCAAGGCAACAGCTCGAAACTTTGCACACGTATCGTACATGACCTTCCAGATTAATTTGGAATAACTAATAGACGTCAGTGCTGCCAACATGATTTTAAACCTGCTGTTTTAAACCTCCTATTTCTAAATGCATGTAACTTCAATAATTACAATTCGATTTCAATTAAATTCCGTAAGTGCTTTGTATATCCCAATTGTTATGCCTCTGCGTATTCTTAAGAACCTGCAGGGCTACTAACTGTAAATAAATGCTCTCTCTATTTTTCACCCTAATATCTATAAATAAGAAATGGAAGCCAACATCTCTAAACTTTGCTCACGTATAGTACATGCCATTTTAGATTAATTTGGAGTAACTGATATAGTACATCAGTGCTGCCAACATGATTCTAAGACTGCTGATAGGTTCAATTTTGAATACATTTATTTTCTATTGTGCCCAATCGGTCACGGCAGATTGGCATCGAACTCAGGTCCTATCTGAGAAGACCAGGCACATGATTCTAACTAGAATCGAACCATTGATCTCTGAGGGGGAACAGTTTTAGGGAACCCAAAGAGCAATGCGTTAAATAATGACATATAGTAATGTAGCATGATTTCACGGCCAATATGTGAATATCATAGCAGTTGAAGGTGAAGAATTGTAAGCAAATGCAAGCAAATATACGTTTTCGATGCATACAAGAACGAGAGGAGGCCAGTTTGACGTTTTACTAATTGGAGTTGGCAAGTGGGTGGAGATCGTAGGCGCCGACCGGACTACTTTCGTCTGGGCCGAGAAGACAGCTCAAAATTAATGACTTGGGTATTCACCGCTTGACAACGATGGAACCTATGGTAGGGATGACTGCCCACGGAAATTAATTAATTACAGCCAAGTGGAGCATTGAAATGGAGTGAAAGATACACCCAGGTGAATATATTTTAGGAGAGATAATTTAGGAATGATCTTACACCTAAATTAAAGCCTATATCTCCATATGAGTGTGTTAACACCGAGCTTACACTCGAGAGGATTGATTTGGTGACCAGCCAGAGGGGAATCTCCATGGTGGCGTCCTGACGCGATGGACTAAGGCAATTAATTGTGATTAATTGGCCGAAGCGATCGCGTGCACGCGAATGTTTATGAAACCTCCACACCTAAATGAACAAGATGTATATGTCATTTCGGCTGAAAAGGTATTATTTCAAGGAAGGAGTCGCAACCGTATGTCCGGTGGACTAGTTTTTACGAGAAACCTATATAAGGGGGAGCAGTGCAGACCAAAGTAGTTGTCTTCAGTCGTCTTCAGTCTGTTCTCAAGTTCTTCTCCAGTATACACGTAACTAATACGCTGCCAGCAAGCGCGCGAAATGTTACAGTATCGACGCTCAGCAATTAAAGAACAATAGAAGCACATCCTACAGCTTCATAAGTATAATCATGAAGTGCGTCGAAGTAAATTTAATACAGATATTTATCCATTATCTGACGCAAATATAAATTCGCTACAGCGAAAGAGTAAGAATAATGTTTTTGGATATTACATATACCAGGAGGTATTGTCAGAGTTGAATATGACATTATCATCAGGATCACTAAAATTATGGGAGCCTTGGGAGGCATCGCCAATTAATCTTGACAGTGAACTGAACGATATGGAAGGTGACGAGGATCGAACGCCCGTAAGCGCAGTTAGACTTTCACGGAGACCAGCGGTTGGCGTAATTGCATCGCATCTCTGAGGTCAGGCGTAGGAGGAGTCCGATTAAGGATCAACCTGTGGAATAGTGAGAAAGTGTACATAAATTGTGTTATAGTGATTTAAAAAGTGTTCATGTGTATAGTGATTAATATGTATTGTGTAAAAGTGAATGAAGCCACTGATAAGAGTATGTTTATCATGTAGGAAATATGTGAAACCAAGTGTCATGTAAGATATAGCATGATGGCTTAAATCAAGCGTCATGGTAGGTCTGGAGCTGAAATGCTGGCATCATCCAGCAAAAATGAAAAAGTGAGTACCAATTTACAATGTTATTATAACTAAATAGTTCACCATACAACGATGCATCACTTTGAGACTAAGATGTCACAGTCACTTATTGAACGAGTTTTCACCACTCGTCTTGAATAGAATATGGCTTGGAAGGTGATTTGTTTAGGGCCATTCAGGCCGAAAATAGTGATGGATGTAACGATAACGTTAAATAAATAAATAATAATAATAATAATCTGGGGTCGGCAACAGTAAAGTAATAGGCATTTTTGTCCTAAATAATGTTCAAATTGTGTCATGTCTAATAAAAAGATACTGTATTTTGGTAAACAGTAAGAAAGTAACGTGGAATATAGCGAGATACGAGAGTTTTTCAGTGTCAATGATGTGTTGAATGAATATTTGAGATGGTCAATTCTTAGGATTGTATTTGAGGACCATTAAAGTAATGTAAGCCAGTAAATTTATACATTGTTATTGGGAGCTATTTAAAGCTTTGGCTTAAGTGTTATTACAGAGAGAACGCGGGTGCCTTAATAATTGAGTCATCTATGTGAAGTATTGTTTGTGCCGCATGGAGCGTGCAGAAATAACGTAGAATCCAGTGATTTACGTAAATATATTGCGGGGACCAAACTAGTATAGCTCGCGCGTTAGGTGAGAAGTTGGCTAATCTACGAGTTAGTATCGCCGTTGTGCATACTTTTTATTATTCGCAGCGAATTGGACAGAGCCTGTCTGTATCCATCGCTTGCATGAATTATGGCCACGAGTGAGGTCCGTCGAGACTCCGTGAGCATGTGTAAAATGATCTACCCTGGGAGGTAAGAATCATATTCGTCGTTTAGGAAACGCAGATTTCCTGATTATGTTATTATTGAGACAGCTGCCGGTGGGAATCTTGTATTCTCATTTTGATGCGCGTCCAAAGCCACCAGTATTCACCATAGAACGGCAAGACTATCACAGGATCCATCCCCAGCCATGAATGTTAATAAGGAGCCAGTTGAGCCCGATACACTTTAAATATGTGTTATATAATTAGAATGACTCAATTACTTAAGAACAACACCTAGCGTAACTCTACTGTACTGCGATTGTAAACAAACTTGACCTTGCTAGCAGATGAGAAGGAAGTGGGGTGGCCCACTGAGACGAGCGGCCATCTTGTGCAGCTTGCCGGAACTAATTTTATTGCCTGCTAGGGGAAAGGGGACGTCGGTCCGCCAGTCCGTTAAATTAGAGTCATACTGGGACACTGAAGAATCTCGATATTTCGATATGCAATTAAGATATGAGTGTGATGATGATGCCAATTGAATTAAATGATGTGTTTCAGCACACATACATTTTTGGATCACAGAAATTGGATACTATTTGGCCCAGTTATTCTCTGAGGAGGAACACTGAACCAAATAAAGTGTTAGGCATCTTTTTAGAATACATTTTTGCCAGTTCACGCTAATTTATGCAGACGGGTATGTGATTTCTAAGAACATGACACGTTTGTAACGATAATAATCCCGACAAGACCCAGAAAATCGTTGTATGGTGAAACTATAAACATCTCTATTCATGTTTATTTTGGAAAGGAGACGTACCACTTTTTAAGCGTTTCATATTGATGGAAAGAAGGAAAATGATTCACACGACACAACAAATATTTGTTAATTAAGCCATAAAATAATGAATTTATGCTAATCAAAGTAAATGCCATAAGAAACGGAGTAATATTTTATTATTACAATATTAATGTCATTTAGATGTGATATGTGACTTTTTATGTTGTGATACTCCAGTTATTTAAAATTGTGTCACATGATGAACACTATGGAGACCCATAGGAGTCTGAGAGTATCAATGATAGGATGCTAGAAATAGATTTGAGTGCAGTGTAGCAATATTGAAGAAGAGACTCACAAAATAACCCTGATTTTAATTGTGGGAGTTAAATATAATTTATCCTTTATTTGTATTTGTTGTATATCCATGATTTTATACTAGTAAATGTTTTATTTTAGGAATATGTTGTTTATTTCATGTAGAGTTATTACCTGGTAGACTCAAATCCTGAGCATGTGGTCGTATGGTGGGCAGGAACGTCCCATACCTCGAAAGACCGGGAGTTAGCTGGGATACGAACACATGTTCCACATGATGACTGTTGCGTACACTATATTAAATAATGGATTTAATCCCAAATTGGCGCAATAATATATAGATAATAAAATTTCAGATTAATTCTGAGGAACACAAACATGTCACCGTTGCCAACATGATTTTACGCACGCTGATAGATCCAATGTCTAACTGCATGTAACGGCATTACTATGCTTTGGACTTCAACCATGTTTTGTACGTGTATTCTGTACCTTTCGAGATGGAACTAAGGATATACAGTATTTAGATTCACCAGGACTACCAACTGTAGTGCTCTACTAGACTGCACTATTTCAGGTATATTTAGAACTAATTAGAAATGTTAGTATTACCACTTAATTTCGTTACTATTCTACATAAGTATATATAGATTAATAATTGGCATCTTAACTTTTAAGAAAAGTGGGCTCTTTAGTTCGTCACGGAACAACTTGTTATCTGTATGTAACTTCCATACTAATTTATAGATTTCTTTCAGAATTAGGACATACATTGATCATAATATTTCAGATTAATTTTAGGCAACGCATACATGGAAGTTTTGCCAACATGAATCTATGCGAACTGATATATTCAATGTTTGTCTGCATGTAACGTCCATACTATCTATTGGACTTAAAACAACATTTGGATAAGCAAAGTGCACCTTACGAGATGAACTAGACTTATAGACTATTCAGAGGCGTCAGAGCTGCTAACTGTTGATAAATGTTCTCTATAATTTTGAACACTATTCTCAGTATATCAGTATGTATACCGGCCAACAGCTGTAAATTTAGACACGCATAAAATTAAATTTCAGGATAATTTTGAGTAATCCATACATGCCAGTGCTGGACACATGATTCTACGGGTGCTAATAGGTTCAATGTAACTGCATGTAACTATCTTCCATATTGACAAATAGGTTCTTTTTCAAATTTAGCACTTGTATAGTTCTATTGGCTTGCAGTTCAAGGCAAAAAATTGCGTTTCAAAAATCTGCTCTCCAGTGGTCATGCTTCATTCATAGAACCATTCAGTACAGTAACAAGTAATCACAAAATCAGATATGAAGGCGGTTTGTGTATGAAATTATGAACACGCATTAAACGAAAATCTTCCGCAAGAATGAAGGGCACTTTAAGAAAAAAGACCCACATAGTTATGCTTCATTCATTTAGATTTGCATGATGTTCGTCCTTGGAAATAAGAACTCTTTAATGATTCATTAGCAATGCATTTTGATTGTGGATTGCTTCTTATGTACGGTATATTCCCTTTCTGCTACTGACCTGTTTCGGTCTTTGTCTTCCTTGCTGAAGCCTTGCGCTTCGTAGCATGTAACAGGATTAGAAAGGATTCTGTTTGGTCCAGTGCCTTCCATAGAGACTGAACTGAAGTAGCTTTCTTTTCACAATTTACCTTACTTCTTGTAAACCGGTTAGAGCATTTGCGGTCTACATCACTTTCTGACGAGAATCATTCTTGAGAACAGTGAATTAAACTTACAGCACGCACGTCTTATAAGAAGATAGGCAACCAGTTTTAGCCTACATTCATTCTTGAAAAAATAGGCTTATGCATGTGTGTGTGTGTGTGTGTGTGTGTGTGTGCGTCTGTGTGTGTGTGTCAATATAACTTCTAAACGGCTGGAGTGATTTCAATGAAACTCGGTAAGGTCATAGCTCTATTTTAGCCACCGTATCCTTTAAAATTAATTAAGTCTCACCAATTAACATCGCGGCTGTGCAAAATATTTCAACGGCATTCTATATATCCAAAACTATTATTCATATCACCCTGAAATTTTGTACGGTGATAAATGGCACTACTAGACGTTCACGTATGTAACTTGCTGAATCCTGTTAACTACAAAACAAGCATGGCAGGAGAGCAAATTTGAAACATTTCAATAGATGTTTCTCGCGATAATAATAGACGCAGTGAAACTTGGAACAGTGAATGACTATATAAATTGAAATGCACCGACATCTAATTTAGTTCAATTGTCTACATAACCTCAAGATGACGGCTAAGCAAAATTTTACAATTAACTTTTTATTTCATGAGTTCTAACCATGCGATCGAAATCAACGTTTGATTAATGAACGTACAAAATTATCCTCATCTAATAGTTCATAATGCTATGGCCTACATATATTAAAATCCGACATGGCGACCATCGAAATAGTTGGACGGTTCTCAATATCTATTAATCCATGACGACAATCAAACTGAAATTTTCTATGTGTATAAAGGCTATAAACATAAGTTCACCCATGGGTCGTTCAATAACCCGGTGAGCACAAAACCAACATGGCGGTGACGTGAAAATTAAATATTGAAATGGACGTTTAGCGCAATTTAATCATCCGAGCGCAGTGAAACTTGGTACGGTAAGTGCTTATATGAATTTGAATCCACTGGCATCTAATTCATTTAAATTAATTTCATAACCACAAGATGGTGGCTGAGTGAATTATAAAAGCTCGTTTCTATTTCTAATCATGCGATTGAAGTTTGAATAAAACTCCAACACAATAATCTTCATGTAATTGTACACAACACTAAGGCCTATACGTATATAAAAATCCAACAGGGTGACCATCCGAAATATTTAGACGGTTCTCATTATTTATGAATCTATTACAGCAATCAAACTGAAAATGTGTATGTTGATAGAGGCATTTAATGTAAGTAGGGTATATGAAAATAGGCTATTTAGTTCTTCAAGGAACTACTCGTTCTCGTTGGATTTAATCCGTCTTCATATTTAAATGCAGTTTTTGTTGTTGTTGACCATACGTACATCGGGCTGCAGCGTAAAACATTTGCCTCGCTGAGCGAGTCAGTGTCTGGTTGTGAGAACCTATTGTCATGCGCGTCAATGTTTTCAGATAGGGGAGTATTCGCACACTCCCCACACCACTCTTCACCCCTCTCGTACTGCTAAGCTCTCAAGGTCAAGTGCATAGCCAAACGCCGCTACTTGTACTTTTTCCCTCGATGTGACTGCACACTAATATGAGGGAAAAACAAGATGTTCAGCAAAGAACATATAGCCTACTTTCTCCTAAATGTTTGGGTATACTTATAACACTTTGTCCTCACCCCTAAAACAATCACCTCCACCACCATGTATTTTTGTTTTCTTTTATAATATATTGATAACTAGCAAGCCACCCCGGCTTCGCCCAGGAACAGTTATGAATGTATTACGTGACAAAACGTAAAACACTTATAGTGGGCGATGTATTGAAGATAGAGATATGCTCTCACGGACTTTTTCTGTAGAACTTTTCATGCTGAACAACTCTTACACTCATAGTATATTGATATTTTTAACGGTTTGCCCAGCGTAAGCTTATAAAGCGCACGGATGCCAGGCTTTATTTTCGACTTTTTAACTGAAATCGTTACTTCTTGGCTTCCCTTGATCATAAATAAATTATTTTCTACAGAATCCTTCCTCGAGATATCCTATACAGAATAGTGAAAACCGCATCAAAATCCATCCAGTGGTTCTCGAGATTACCCGTGACATCCAAGAATCGAGGATTTTGTCTTACACTAAGTAGAGATTAGTCAGTAAGTGTCTAAATCAATATTAAGTTATATACTTTATGATGATTGAATATCAAAACTACCAACTTACTTGAATGCATTCACATCCGTTAATCTCGATATTAAGTGTCTAAACCAATATTAAGTTATATACTTTATGATGATAGAATATCAAAACTACCAACTTACCTGAATGCATTCACATCCGTTAATCTCGATATTAATCCTCCAAACTTAAGAATCCTTCGTCTTAGGTATCTTCCCCTTTAGAAATATGCGGCGATCACAGTAGGTTGTTGCTGCAAGCACTTGCGTCTAGCTACCAAGGTGTCAGCGGGGCTTCGGGATCCTTCGCCTGCTATCGGCAAACCGCGCGTTAGCTCGGATTTTCCCTCCATTGTCAATTAAACACGTGGCACTGTTCTAGTGGAATGCAATAAATCTAAAGGTCTGTTCTCTGAAGTATTTCAAGTTATTCGTGCTACAATACAAGCTTTGTAATTCTTCTGTGATTAAATTGTTTAGTTAACGAACTACCGTAACGTATTGTTTTATGTAATGGAAAATTATTATTATCCAAGTCAAGTGTGCTAAACCTACAATAAAATCTCTGTTTGCCACGAAGAAGCCACCAAAGAAGCTCCGCAAATTGACTTTCGTTAAGCCTGACGGAAAGGAGCGAGATGATATAAAAACTGAATTAATAGAAAAGACTTGTATGTCCCTATAAAGCACACCAAGGACTCATTTTGATACATATTTTATTCATTCACGACTTGTGTTATGAACACTAGCGTTAAATTTGTAATTATACTGTGATTAATTTGTTTAGTTGACGAACTACCGTGTTAAATGATGTAATTGAAAATTAATATTATGCATGTCTTTACAGAATGTTATGAATGTAGTTTTAATTTAAAGTACATAATATAGTGTGCTAGACCTACAATATAAGATCTAAGCTCAATGCAATTCCATAGCCTGCTGTTTATTTGCACGATGATTACTGAGAGTACCGACCTAACGCAAAGTGCTGCAACCTAGCAGAGAATTGATATATGCTATATCTTGTACGCCTCTGAGTGTTGAATGCGCAGGCAGTTTAAAGCGACCATGAGGGAGGCGATCCAGTTGACAGTGCTTAAAGGTAATCGGAGCGCGGTCGAGGCTAAAAATTTTACTATTACGAAATGCCCATATTTCAGGAGGCATTTGCAAAGCGGAATGTCTGGAACAATTACCCACGTAACCCACAAGATACAGTGCCGTAAAGAGGCATTGAGAAGACTGTGGTTGATGATAACGTGTATCTTGTACTTATTAGAATCTCCATTTTCTAATGGCTTCTGTTTATGTGCGATGATGGAGCTGTTATTATTAATAAACGAGTGCATACAATAGCCTCTCCTTTGAGCTAAATGGCATTTTATATAGTATATGTGTAAAGAGCTCGTCCACAATATTTATAAAAGAATTCAAGTTTACAAAAATGTCACCTATAAGTTAGTAGGATTCGATCGCCAGGCAACCGCGTGAGAGACCAATACGCTAGCCCAGAGCCAAACATGACCTTAAAACATTGGTGTTATTAACTGAATTAGATACAACGTGTTTGAGACTAATGTCTTGAAATAAATAATTTCTTCACTGCAGTGCATCTTCATTATAAATAGTTTCGTACAAAGTTTATATTAATACTTTCAGTAGGCTATATCGCATACAACATACTCAAATTACTGAAATATAGGACAGGCGCAAGAGGACAGCTGCCATCTTGTCATGTGACAGAGACTGCTCACTTCTTTTAAGTCCCTAATACAGTATAATATTATAATATTAAATTATAATAAATAACGGATTACGTCCTTTAGGATAGCTTAAACCACCCTTGGCTCGCTAATCGGAATTGGTGGGTCCCATGTTATGGATTATAAAGTTTGCATAATTCACAGAGCCGCCATACTGAAATGGTACGGCCAATTAGCTTGCAGTTTGGGTGTAAGACGCGTCCCATATGAAGGTATGTTGTTACCAAATTTGGTACATTTGAGTGGCCGCCATTCAATTTTGGTAAAGATGGCGGCGATATAAAAGAATGACACTGAGGTACCCTTTGCTAGTGCTACCTCTGTACGAAATTTCGTTCAATTAGGTTTCACCGTGTTTGAATTGTTAGGGGGAGACAGACATTCAGAGTGCACACACATACTCACTCACACACACACACAGACTAACAATTTTTGGCCCTGTGTAGATCTCAAAAGTTTACTTTCATTTTTTGTAAAAATCGAAAGTAGGCTAATAATAGAGTTCAGTATCGTTTGCAGGATAGGCTTTCAGTGCATTAGTACCATACGTGATGCAAGCAGAGAAATACCGACCTTCCTGACAGCAATGCGAGTTGGGCTACATAAAACAATATTGGAAGGGCAGTTGATTCACCCGGTATTGAATGTTTCAATCCATGAATCGTACAATGAATATTATTCATTTTAAATAGAAAATCAATCATATTTTCACAGCTCTGATTGAATCTAACACCCCAAGATGGCAGATGTAGCAAGTTAGACACACTATTAGTAACATACATGATGCAGGTAGAGAAATACCGACCTTCCTGACATCACGCGTTAGTTTGGCCGCATGAAACAATATTGGAGGGAGCAACTGATTCAGCTGGTATAATTAGAAGTCAATAGTTAGGATGTCTATTTTACAGTGGGATGTTTGAAATTGTGTATCAGGATGAAGGGTAATTTATTGCATGTTTTACGTATACTAGCGGACCCGTGTGAGAAATCTCGCATGTTCATAAACCACATTTTCCCCAATACGTTTATAATGAGAGACTTAAGGAGAAAGGTTTTTAGCCTACTTTTCACATTTTGCAAATATGAGGAAAAAGTAGACTTATGAGATCTATCCGGTAAATATGTGTCTGTCTGTCTGTCTGTTTGCCTGTCTGTCTGGCAGTGTGTGTGTCACCCCCCCCCCCTATCAACTCCTAAACGGCTGCAGCAATCGAAACCAAATTTAGTATGGGTAAAGATGTATACCGGGATATATCAAGCCCACATTTGAAAATGATGTCAGTGCTAACAACTGCTGAAAAAACGCACTAGAAATTTGAGCTCCATGTTGGATATCATGGAAGGTATGAAAATGAGCTATTTCAAAATTGGCACACATATAGAAAATAATATTGCAGTTATATGGTATGCATGGGAGCTATTCAAAAATTGGCACACATATAGATAATACTATTTGTGTTTAATATCCAGGAGGCCATACATGACAGTGTTGCCAAAATAATGTTAAGCCTTCTGATAGGTCCAATTTTTTAATCCCTATAACTTCTGCGCTATTAATGGGATTTCAACCAAATTTTGTATGTAATATGTGTACAGAAACAGATATGACTGATTGTATTCTTAAGAGCCACTAGGGCTGCCAACTGTTAATAATTTCTCTTTCTATTTTCTTCATCCAAATACCAATATATCTGAAAGTATGCAATCCGACTGATTTAAACTATGCACACGTATAGTACCTGACATTTTAGATTAATTTGGAGTAACTTATATACTTCAGTTCAACCAACATGATTCTAAGCCTGCTGATAGGACCAATTTTTTTATACATGTAACTTCTATACTATCAGTTGGATGTCAACCAAATTTCGTATGTGCTATGTGTAACATAACAGATATGACTGACTATAAGTATTCTTAAGAGCAATCAGGGCTGCCAACTGTTAATAAATGCTGTCTCTAATTTGTTACCCTAATATCAATATTTCAGAAAGTACGCCAGCCAACAGCTCTTTATTTTGCACACGTATAGGACCTGACACTCTAGATTAATTTGGAGTAATTAATATAAGTCAGTGCTGTCAACATGATTCTATGCCTGCTGATAGGTCCAATTTTAAAATACCTGTAACTTCTATACTAACAAATGGATTTCATCCAAAATTGGCACAACAAGATGTCATAATATTTCCGATTATTTATAACCAGCACACGCATGACATTGTTGCCAACATGCTTTTACGCGTGCTGATAGATCCAATGTCTAACTGCATGTAACGTCCATTGGACTTCAACCAAATTTTGTATTCGGTACCTTATGAGATGGAACTAAGAATATTCGGTCTCGAGGGCTGCCAACTGTAGTGCTCTATTAGGCTACTTTATACCAGGAATATTTCGAACTAATTATACATTTCGATATTACCTACTTAATTTCGTCATTATTCTAGATAGGTTCATATACTGTAGAATAATCATTGGCATGAAAAGTAGGCTCTTTAGTTCGTCACGGAACTTCTTGTTATGTTATTATTTCAACCAAATGATTATACAGTGCGGCTCTGAGCCACAAGGAATGTGCCGCACCACCTGCGTCACGTCAGCGGACAGCCTGTCAAGGGCTATTACTACTACTAATGGCACAGGAAACATTTACTTACTAGATGAAGGTGTTCACAGTGGAGTTGCTAGTTCAGACTCGCATCCAGATTGAGCTTCACTGGAAACCGTGTTGTCAGGAGAACTAGAAACATCACTATCACTCGAATCACTGCCGGTGTGTATTGGTACAATGCCACCTGCGCGCCCAATGCTTTCATAACAGCATTCGAAAACGTTTCCTTTTGTCGCACGCCGCAGCGCTCTCCCTCACCCAATCACTCCACTCTAATTTACCTCCCTCAACCTTCCCCACCCGCCAGGGATCATAAGCTGGGAGCCCTACTGTACAACACTATTTACATTTAGAGTTAAAAATCCAAGTTCTACTGTGCCCGTTTAGACCGGAGTCCTCACGACCACATATGCATTTTACCAATAATCAGTCAGCACGAGAGTCAAAATATCCCGGAGCGCCAGATGGGTTAAAGCAAATCGCAAAAACGACATCAAATTAAAAAAATGCTTTACTGATTTTTGGCTCAATGCAACAATAAGGATAGAAGGAGATTTAATTGGGAGAAACACATCTGGTAAAATTATCTCAGTTTATTTTAAAGTTAAAATCTGACTGCAAAGATGCTCAAAGCAGCATCATCCACGTGTGGCGATCCACACTCTTATTTACACACAATATACAGAAATCTTCCAAACACATTTGACAATCTTTTTGGAAACACAAGTCCGATTAATAGTCCTGTGGACTGTGTTCCAAAATTATTAATATTTAATTCCAGTTCAAAATTAATTGTCTATACTGGAAATAACGTAGATCACTGTTTGACTATTTACATGATATTAACACTCGTAGAATAAATGTTTATAGAATTCTTAAACTTTCACTTGTTTTTCCAGTTTCAAAAATATATCGTCGAAAATATTATTATCATCGTATAAGCAACACAAATTATTTATACATATTAATAACATCTGAAAAGTATTTGACCATTGAGCATAGCATCGAAGAACTGTGCGAAGCACAACAACAATTAATTGTTCTTCTGACATTAAACATTCGAGAAGTGACTCGATTATGAACTTCAAGTTCCAAACAAAATATATGATTTCTGAATCATCAACTTGATCAATAAATGGTTGAACCATTCAACTATTCAATTATCCACTTGGAATTATTATGAAAAAATATTTATATTTATGGCCATTCTTAGTAACTTTCACAACTTGCAATTCTTCGACAGAATGCGGAAATTAGAATTGTAGTTTCATAATGAATTCATTTAGTTCATGGCACTAGGATTGAAAATATCCTTCAAATTATTCGTGGTTAAAGAATTATTTTAAATTGGCAGTGGCCCATTCTTTTATTTGTGTAAGAACACAATATTACAACAACAACGGCAAAGGTCTTCCTCTGAAGAAGAATAAACTACTATCATGACAAATCCGGGTTCTAGCAAAATCAAAGTCTAAATGGAATTCGTAAACAAGGTTGAAATAAGAACTGATGGTTTCAAAGAAATAACCTTCGGGTCATTCATCCGACGAAATGTGTGGCTCCTATACTCCTACTATAAACCTGAGCCATCGAACCTGCTATTTGATTGATGCTCGAAAAAACCTCTTCATTCCTGCGACTTAACATGCGCACCTGGGAATGGCATTTCAACTACTCCACACATAAATTTTCTTCCCAAAATTTATACAATAAATCAAGCCTCTGCTTGTTATCAACACTGGAAGATTAATAAACTTACAAGTTTATTTTATTTTACCATTCAGTTCAACCCGTGAATTTACCATAATTATGAAAATCTTTATTTCACTTTCGAGTGTATTTACGTCATGATTTTATATAAATACAAAAATATCCTATTTGATACAAATATCAATTGCTTCCCGTTTCATGCCTCTCCGTGTTATCTGAAAAATATGCTTTGCTCAATGCAAATATCAACTGTTCAACCAGAACTGACATGTTGGTTGAATGCGGGCTTGCGCTAACCACTCTCCTTCGGAAAATCTCCTGTTCCAGACTAGAAATGATTAAACTACTTCATAGGCTCTTTCTCAGTACATATGATTATTAGAAAATATAATATCCAAGAATTATTTAGAAAAATTATGAAAATTATTATTATTATTATTAGTGGATTATTATTATTATTATTATTTATATCATTTTAAATATGTTTAATTATCATCTCATTATGTGAGAATCCACATGTTCGAACCTTCGAATATGGAAAAAATATCCATTCCTCAACAAAAATAAATTTAACTTTTACAGTTACATCGGGGTTTTCCGTGATTTCCTTAAAATATGAAAAATTCAAATAAATGCTCGAAATGCTCGGTCATCGATCCTAAACTGTTCTGAGTGCTGAAAATGCTCAGAATAACTCTAATAAGTCTTGCGTAAAGCATTGCAAGCTTAAAATACGACGAAAAATAATGTGTTGGTCATCTGCAGAAAAATAGTTTGTTCCAATTAGCTAGGCATAATATAATTCAAATGTGGCTTACATTTCTTGATGGTCTTGAAGCGTAGTAAACCTGGTCTGTACCAGATTTATCCATAGACATGCCCTATCGGACAAGCACGTATAATCCTTGTATCGGCCGCCATTGTAGACCCACAATTCGTCTAGTCAGACATAGTGGTAGTATCTTTCGACGTTTGAATAAACTGTGGTTCCATTTTAATATGGGCTTCTATCAAAGCCATAACAGTTTGTTTAAATAGGGTCAGATCTAAGTGATCTTTTCTTAAATATGTCAGTTGTAACATAGCTCACTGTAATCTCATCAGTACAAGAAAAACATTGATAGTCTAAGCAATTAACGGCTGTTCTGAAGATCGTTCCCTGGGCATGGTTTATTAATATCACCATCTGCCATGCGGTAAGCAACCTGCAGTTTCCCTTGCGTAGACTATTGAACGCCACCGTTATAGACTAGTCTTCAATGTACTGACAGATCGAAGTGGTTAACTAGTTACAAAAATGAAAACTGACTTGAAAATGGATTTAAACATCCAAGTATTAAGTTACTACTGGACTGTGACAAAATACTATTTTCTAGACAAAGTCTAGCATATGTCCTTTTGGAAATATAAATATTTCCACCAATGTCTGTAGAAATATCAATCACCTCAGTGATTCTCCTCACCAGAAACTTACTAAGTTCCAACTCGTTTGCGCAGCACTTCTCGTGACTATCACGACTTGAAAAGAACTTCTGCGTAGAATCGGCAACCATGTGCCTTGGCTCAGCGTAGACGCAACTTGCTTGCCAAGTGCTTGTGTTGAAGTGAGCTAACCATGCCTCCTCCAGCTGGCTTTTATTCAAAACCGTCAGGGTCACGCGTCATCGCCTGATATCTAGAAATCCTCATATCTCTTGAATCCCTGGTCCGATTTACTTGATACAAATTGCATTCTCTTTCATTTGGCCGTGCCAGTAATCTGATCCCAGTCTCAAGTCTCTACTCCATAGTTAACTATTTAATCAATAAATAGCCTCCACCTCTGCTATTACTCGCTACGTCACTTGACATCCAACTATCGGTAAAATTCTTCTAAATGCTTCTCGAAGCAATGTAGCGCGATATTCAAATATCTGAACTTTCAAAAGCGGCTACAGCCTTTCCCTTGATATCTAGGTGTCTGAAACTCGGAATACCCATTCCTAGAGTTGGGCACACTACGTTCCCAACTTAAGAAGGCAATCACTGAAAAAAGGATCATCATAACACTCACCGGTTATTCGATATTTATGAAATTATACGATTTGAGTACTCATTCCTTTGATTTACTGTTTCTCAAATCCATGAAAAATTATAAAGGAAAGACCTCAAGATGTTAAAATGACAAGAAACAGACGTCACAGCGGCCAAACTGTGAAGTGGACAGCAATTATGGAGAGACATTTCCTACAGAAACAGTATCTGCAAATCGAACACTTCGTACATTTTTTAAAGTAATTTCCTAAAGAAATTATAGATATTTATAGAGTGCAATTCGTCACTGCTATTGTCTATTCTCTTTCATTTGAATGCTCATTTGTCACGATCGGTCGCTTGTGAGCCCCGCAGGAGGGATCTATACTGCTGAAATAATATATACGATGATAATTTATATTTAATGCAGCCAAATAGAATAATATCACTTTCACATCTGTGCATATTCACTTTAATGGTGACAGTGCGCTCATGCGTGCAGAGTGAGAAATAACATAAGACTGAGTACTGTCACTGTTTTTGAGCTTTTGTTGCAGTTCAGCACATGGCATTTGTCACATTTCAGTACACAGAATTTACAAATAAACTTATCCATCACTACATGAAAATTATTTATGGAACACACTATTATGATGGAAGCTATGTACGCCCAGCCTCGTTACGACGTTCCTTATGTTTTGGTTCCATCCTGTCCAGCTCCTGTCTATCAGGGCACTTGTTGCATATAAGTTTTTTTTACTTCACTTCTCCTCTTCAGGCTTTCTGCAATCAGTTCTCTGTAGGCCTCTGTTGCCGAAGTAGTATCGCGTAATGAAGATCTTCCGTCAGAATGAGCTCCATCGTCGGGATGTACATATCTTGATGTGGTGAATTTGGACATCCCAATTGCTATGTTTTATTTAAGATGGTGTAATTTGATGCAATTAACTTAAACATGCACGAGCAGCCACTTTTATTTAGTGATGGCCCGAATGAATTTGGGGATGTTTTCAATGTGACCTGCTCTGCATGTAGGCTATTTATTTACTTAATCGAATGGTGAGTATAACAAGGAATTCATAAGTCCAGGTTCAAGTTCTTCAATCACATACCATCACTTTCTGAAAGATGAAACCGGTCCCTGGGGCTTCCGGAGTAAGCATGAAGCGGGCAGCACAGGATGACGTGGTTCATGGTCTGCTCCTCTTCACTGCATTCACACATTGGAGAATCCATCCATCCCCACTTATGGCGCACAGCCTCCATGCCCAGTTCTCAGCCTGTTGAGGCGACACCATAGTTTTCTTGGGAGATAAATTCCATTCATTTTCCAAGATGGATTTATCTCATGAGCATTAGTACCAGATGTTGAAATGGATCACTCTTCCTGCCAGCTCCGGTTTAGGTTAAAATTGTCCCTCAAGAGTCGGCCGGCCAATACACTTGCTGGTCTCCTAGATCGAAGTCGTTGTGGCGATCGGTAACAAAATTCCTGGTGAACTGTTAATGTGGGAGATTACCGGATCTTCTTTGCTTCTATCAGTAGAGCTTCCTTTCTCCTCAGGTGGGGTGGTGGGATATGGCTATGAACCGGTAACCAGTGGCGAGGTGTAGACTTACAGTACCAGTTATGCAGCGCATGGTTTCATTCAACTTTGTATCCACTTGATGCACATGTGCACTTTCCAGCCATACAGGCGCACAGTATTCCACTGCAGAGTAGACAAGCTTAAGCAGTCAGCCGAGGCGCCCCATGAACTACCACAAAGCTTGTGTAGGATGTTATTCCTTGTAGTGAAATTGTGAGAGAGCTTGCTGAGATGTTCTTTGTAGCTCAGAGTTCTGTCCAGGGTGACTCCTAGTTTTTCGTATTTCGGGAATGGGTTGTACTTTAGTTTATCATCAAGGAATAAAATAGATGGCTCGTAGTTTGTGAGTCGGTTGCTAAGATGGAAACATGAAACCTCAGTCTTAGAAGCACTTGGGATCAATCGCCAACACTTGAAGAATGTAGCCATTTGTCCAAGTCTGCTGAAAGAATGCCTTCTCCATCCTCAACATTTCTGCTTTGAGCTATCAGTGCAATGTCGTCTGCATAGATAAACTTAGTAGTTGAGATTGATGGCAAGTCATGGATGTAGAGTTTGAAAAGAACTGGGGCCAATACTGATCCATGTGGCAAACCGTTATTTAATTTTCTTTTACGACTTATAGAATCACCTAGGAATACTACAAACTCTTAGGTTTGCAATTTCCAATCAGGGAATTACTTCCAGCACTTTAAAAATTAGTCCATGTCGCCAAACAGTATCATATGCACTCGTCAGGTCAATAAAGACAGCTGTCGATTTTAACGTCTTTTGAAAACCTGCCTCGATGTGAGTGATAAGAGCCAGAACTGTATCACTACAGTTACGATTTCTTCTGAAACCAGCTTGTTCTGGAGGGATGACATCTTCAATGAGTGGTGCAATCCTAGTGAGGAGGACTCGTTCCAAGAGTTTATAAATGCAACTAAGAAGTGCTATTGGATGGTAGTTTTCAGGTCTCTGCTCCGACTTTCCAGGTTTCAGAATGGCTATCACCTTTGATCGTTTAAACTGCTTTGGTAGTTTGTTAGTCTGAAGGATGTAAGAAATAAGAGAAGTGATCCACTTTACATTATATGGACCCATATATCGAAGGAATTCGTTTTAGATATTATATGGGTCAGCAGCCATACCGGTCTTCAACATTTTGATAGCAGCTTCAACTTCCTGAATAGAAAATGGCCTGGACGGATCCTCATTCTTCTGTGATCCATGTTTGAGCTCGGTGAGCTTACGCTTCACAGTTTTCGTATGGCATTTATCTCTCATGGTTCGGGTGATTCCAACCATTATATTTGCTATGGCATCTGGACTCAACTTAGTGCACTGGCTTTTAGAATTATGTTTCCCAATAAGTCGATTCAAGACCCTCCAAGCTTTCCTACTCGATTTTTTAAAAATCCATGTCTTTCACTGTTGCTTTCCACTTTTCTCTCCTATTCTTGTCTAATGACTGTAGAAGCTATGAACCTACTTCATGACTACCTGCTGTTTGATATTCTTCATACAGGGCCACACTTACTGGATTCCAACCAGGCACATACAATTTTCTGAAACCTCTCGGAACGTTTGATTTGGCAGTTGAAATGACCAATGACTATGCAATGCTCTCTAGGGATGGCCTGAAAGGATTTGGGGATGTTTTCTATTTGACCTGCTTTAAATGTATCCAAGGTCTCACCGAGATCAGACGGTTGAAGTTCGCGGTTAGCACTTTATGCCACAACTGAAAGTGTTTAGAGAATACTCTAAATGTGAGTGTCTCCAACCCGTAATCGAACCACAGGCCTCAGGCGACGAGGAAACCATAAAAAGCTTCACAAAATTATTGGCGCCAAATACTTCAACAATTGCAAACACTCTACCATGGCAGCGTAGCCAAGATCGACTAATGGCGGGGGTTATAATAAGTGGGGGATTGTTATGTAATACTGTATGAAGCAGCTCGACGATCTCATATTCAAGAAGTTAACAATACTAATGACCTGTTTCTGTATCCGTACAATTTTCTAGGTCTTTTTTTAAAAATAAAAATGAACATTTTTTTAAGTTATTATATTATATTTTTAATTAAAACCAGATTATTATTATTATGTGCGAATGGACCCAGATGGATCACTCAGTACTTTCATGATTCGCCTTTCTGAGCTTCCATATAGACCTAATTCTCTCTCCGTGGGCCATCTTCCTTTCATCAGTCCACTTGGATCCTGCTCTCTTTGGAGCGTCATTTTCTGGTGTTACATTCCATCCATTTACCCTACATCATAATAGTCTCCTGTCAAAGATTTCCACTTTTTTTACTTGGGCCTTCTTCAAATCCTGTTTGACTTGCTGAATCCACGGTATATTCTTCAGTCTTTCTGCGTGCATCATGATCTTGTGATTAAGCCTAGTCAGTGGAAGTTTTGACCGGGTTAGTTAGCCGTGGTCGTTACAGCATGACTGATGGCAGTCGCTCACATCTGGGAGGCGAGGAGGTTCGAATCCCCCCGCCGGCAACCTTGAAGATGGTCTTCTGTGGTTTCCCATCTTCCTTCCAGGCAAATGCCGGGGTTGGTCCCTAACTATAGGCCACAGCCGCTCGAAGCAGCTACAAAAAAAACTGGCGAGCCGAACATGTCCTCGGACACTCCCGACACCAAAAAGCCATACGCTAAAAAAAAAAAAAAAAAAACTTGCATACAGAGCTTCCGGTTTAATCACCGTGTTGTAGTGTCTCATCTTTGTATTTGTGGACATGTACTTTTTGTTGTAGATGTCGCGCGTTCTCCCATACGTTCTCTGTAGCCGAACTCTTAGTGCTTCTTTTACTAAACCTGTTGGTTCCATGATCTCCCCTAGGAACTTGAAGTGTGAGACGCGATTGATTTTTCCATATTTGCTGTTCAATTCCGGATGAACCCAGTAGAGAAGAACTCAGTTATCTCAAAACAGATGTGTAGGCCAACTTTTCCAGCAGATTCCTCGAGGACTTCTATCTGTTTGATTGCAGTAATTTCACTGCCCGCTAGTATTGCTAGATCGTCTGCGAAAGCTAAGCCTTATTGTCATCTTTTGCTCGACCAATTTCCGTCCCGTTAAGAAAAGGAAACTAGATAATTGTCCCGCTCGGCGGGATTAAATCTATTTGGCGCTAGGCTCTGTTAGAAATAAGCTGTATTTAGGGGGAGAACGCTAGATTGGCAACCCTGCGAGGATGGAGATATTAATTGTCATGGTGACGTGTGTAGTCTCAAATGGAGAGCTGGGCCAAAAGGCGGCAACAGTACATCAACAAGTAGCTGGCGCGGTGGTGATGCAGACAAAAATAACAACCATACCGATTTCCCACATACCGTAGTAAATGTTTTGACTCATAACCAGTATGATTATTTAACTTAAGAAATGTTTAATTAGCTCATTATTTATTATTAGTTACTGTTAATTTTTATATTTTGTAAAATTCCAAACTGGGGTTCTAACCCCCCAAGTAACACCCCTCAGTCTACGCCTCTGCTATAAACTACTGCACTCCTCGAAAATAATGTCAATACTCCTGTATTTTAGAAGCATTTACATTACTTAAAGTTAACGGAATACAGAGGTGATAAAAGAGCTTTAAAAGAAATACCCAACTAACAATATCTCGAGTGATCCGCTTAAAATTTTCCCGGATGCCAGGGAACATGCACGGGTTAAGAAAGTTCTAGGAACATCCACTAGAGCAACGAGGTTCCCTATTTCTTTGGGTCGGAGACTATAACTTGTGCTGATCTGACATCAACTTAGACGTTATTTCACTTAGTAAAATATAAGTGACAGCAAGTAGCAACATACCATTTTGAAAAGAGTTTCAATGTAATTTAGACTCACATATGTTTAAAATGACACTTTACATAATAATAATAACAATAATAATAATAATAATAATAATAATAATAATAATAATAATACAAAATCACATCTTCAGAATGACCGATATCGACTGATTAAGAAAGTTTGAAATTTTGTGAAACCAAAAGCAAAGCAAGTAGTTCCGTGTAGAACTAGATAGCCTATTATCATTCAGTATTTTCTAATGTTAATTGCCTCTATCAACGTACAATACTTCAGTTTGATTGCTGTAATAGATTCGTAGATATTGAGAACCGTCTAAATATTTCGGATGGCCGCCATGATGGATTTTGAAATATGTAGGCCACAGATTTATGCAGTTACTTCGTAGGTTCATTATTCAAATATCAATCGCATGATTACGAAACAAGAAATATAATCAAGATTCCATAATGTCGCACAGCCGCCATCTTGAGGTTATGATAACAGTTGAAATAAATTAGATGTCAGTTGATTACAATTTGTAGAAACATTTACCGTACCAAGTTTCACTGTTTTCGGATGGTTAAATCGCGAGAAACGTCAATTTAAATATTTAAATTTCGCGTCCCCGCCATGTTAGTTAGTTATCGTTGTTTTAAGGGACGGAACTTCGAGGTCATATCGCAACGTTTGATTTGTGTTCATCAGGTTATTGAAAGTCCAATAAGTGAACTAATGTTTTTTGCCTTTGTCAACAGACAATAATACAGTTTGATTGCTGTAAAAGATTCGTAGATATTGAGAACTATTTAAATACTTCAGATGGTCGACATGTTGGATTTTTATATATATTGGCCATAGAGTTATGTAGTATTACATGCAGTTTATTGCGTAGGTTTATTATTCAAACTTCAATCACATGATTTGTGCACGAGAAATTAAAAAGAAATTTTGAAATTTTGCACGGCCACCATCTTGAGGTTAGTAAAGAATGGAACTAAATTAGGTGTCAGTGCATTACAATGCGTATAAACATTTCTGTACCAAGTTTCACTGCGCTTGGATGCTTATCGCGAGAAACGTCTACTTAAATGTTTCAATTTCGCTTGGCCGCCATGTTATCTTTGTGCTTAACAGGTTTCTGAAAGTAACAGAGGTGAACTTCTAAATAACCTTAACAATTTCAGGGAGATATCAGTAGTACAGTAGTTTCGGAGATATGAAATGACGATAAAATATTTCGCACAGCTGCCATGTTGGCTTGGTGAGACTTATTAAATTTTGAAGAGCATGGTCGGGGTCGGACAAAATAGTACTATGTCCTTACCAAGTTTTATTTGAATCGTTCCAGCCGTTTGGATTTTACTATGGGGGGGACCCACACACATGGACAAAAGGTGATCTCATAAGTTGACTTATGAGATCTACACAGTGCCTAAAATTGTGTGTGTGTCTGTGTGTGAGTGTGTGTGTACTCTGAATGTATATCCCCCCCCCCCTACCAATTCGAACACGGTGAAACCGAATTGAACGAAATTTGGTACAGAGGTAGAACTAGCAAAGGGCACCTCAATGCCATGTTTTATATCGCCGCCATCTTGACGGAAACGTAATGGCGGCCACACAAATGTTAAAAGCTTAAATCAAATTTCGACTAATCTAATCATTCGATCTCTACCAAATTTTGCAACAACATATATTTATATGGCAAGCGTCTTTTGAGTAAACTACTACATTCCAGCTGTTAAAGGTGAGTAACTTGTCTCTATCACTAGTCCAATGTAGTCCGGATGAGGTCAAAAGCAAAATTAATGCCTTGGATATTCATAAGGGCTGTGGTCCTTATGGTATTCCTCCTTCCATTTTGAGGCATTGCTCTGATCTTCTTTGTGGGACCTTGGCGGATTTGTTTAATATGAGCCTACAAGAAGGCACTTTCCCTTCGTTTCTAAAGTCAAGTTATATTGTTCCGATCTTCAAGGACGGTTGTCGGGAAACTGCAAGTAATTATCGCCCCATCACAATACAGTCTTCAATTGCTAAAGTATTTGAAGCTTTAGTGCTTGACAAGCTGAAGCCTCTCATCACATCGGTTCTTATCCCTGAGCAGCATGGGTTCACGTTAGGACGTTCAACGACTACTAATCTTGTTGTGTTTGAAGAGTTTATACTGTGTGCCTTTTCTAACAGTCTTCAGGTGGATGCCATGTATCTTGATTGCAGCAAAGCCTTTGATAAAGTGAATCATTCCATTCTTATATCTAAATTGAAAGCTTATGGTATCACTGATCCTTTGTTGTCTTGGTTGAGGAGTTATCTTTCTGGTAGGGTCACGACTGTGAGGTTTGCGGATGGTTGTTCTGATCCTTTTGAAGTCGTCTCAGGTGTTCCCCAGGGGTCGCTCCTCGGACCCTTCCTTTTTAATCTTTTCATGAATGATATTAGCGAGACTATCGATTGTGAGTTCTTGATGTTTGCTGATGATATCAAGCTTTTTGACAAGATCAGTCTTAACGAGAATTGTAACACTCTTCAAAGTTCTCTTGATAACATTAGCAACTGGTGTACGGAAAACAGGATGCAACTCAATGCCTCTAAATGTATGGTTCTCTCCTCTCACCGTGGTCAGTCTATCCATGTTGTGGCCTATACTATAAATGTCACTTCCGTACAACGTTACGAGGTTGTAAAGGATCTTGGAGTTCATCTTAACAACACTCTTTCGCCTGACCATCATATTGAATTACTTTGTAGCAGAGCTAGTAGACTTTTGGGATTTCTTTGGCGTGGTGTTAATAGCGGTCTCTCTGTTCACTCCTCAGTTATCCTTTACAAGTCTCTCCTCCGTCCCATTCTTGAATACGCTTCGGTTGCTTGGAAGCCGTTCTACAATTTTCATATCTCTAGACTTGAAAGGATTCAAAGAAGATTTGTGAGGCTACTTGGTGTTAAATTGGGTTTTAGGTATCTTGATTTGCAAGTTGATGATTTAATGAGTCAATTCGATCTTTGTCCTCTTGAAATCCGTCGTGATCTTGCTGATTTGATCTTCCTGCACAGATTAATTAATGGCTTAATTGATTGTCCTGCCCTTCTATCTAGACTGAATTTTAGGATCCCTGGGGCCTCCAGATCTTCTGACCTCTTTGCTCATTGCTACCATAGAACAAACTATCTGAAACATGGTCCAGTTGCTAGATTTCACCGTCTGGGTAATACTTTACCTGCTGAGGTTGACTTCTTTTTTGACAGCCAAAGAGTTTTCAAAGATAAAGTATTGGCTCATCTTGTCACTTTTCGCCAACTTTAACCTTAGCTTCCATTTCTAAAACTATTTTATTGTTAAATTCAATTCTTATTTATTACCTTTCTCTGTTTTTCATTTACTGTTATTATCGTTTCCTTATTTGTTGTTAATTTTTTGTCGTAATTTTAAGTTTGCTCTTAATTTTTGTTACCGTACCTAATTTGTTCTTTTTTTAATTTTTGTCAGCCAAAGATTTGACATAGATAAAGCTTGGGCTCATCTTGTCACTTTTCGCCGACTTTAACCTTTGCTTCCATTACTACCACTATTTTATTGTTAAATTTAATTCTTATTAGCTTTCTCTGATTTTCATTTACTGTTATTATTGTTACCCTTATTTGTCGTTATTTTAAGTTTGCTCTTGTTTTTCGTTACCTATAATAGCTTTTTTCTTCTTGTTATTATTATTAATTCAGTTGTTAATTAGTTTATCTTTCTTAGCTTTATGTATTAATTATTTAATGTTATCATTCTTGTTGTATTTTTCATGTATATATTGGCTTTGCCGTTGGGAATAATAAATAAATAAATAGTTTGTAGATGGCGGCCATGTATGTGCGCAAATCGATTCTCCCTATCAATTCAAACACGTTGAAACCGAATTGAACGAAATTTGGTACAGAGGTCGCACTAGCAAAGGATACCTCAGTGGCAGGTTTTATATCGCCGCCATCTTGACGAAAGCGTAATACCGGCCACACAAATGTTAAAAGCTTAAATCAAATTACGTCCAACCTAATCATCTGATCTCTACCAAATTCTGCAACATTATACCTTTATGTGTGAAGAATATTTTGACCAAATTACAAGGTCGTTAGCCCAATACATTGCGGATGGTGGCCATGTATGTGTGCAAATCGATTCCCCCTATCTTTTCAAACATTTTGAAGCCGAATTGAACGAACTTTGGTACAGAGGTAGCAGTAGTAAAGGGCACCTCAGTGTCATGTTTTATATGGCCGCCATCTTGACGGAAACGTAATAGTGGCCACCCAAATATAAAAAGCTTAAATCAAATTACGACCAACCTAATCATCTGATCTCTACCAAATTTCCTGGCCTACTTTTAAAATTCCCGCTCGTTTCCATCAAGTAGCATTTTGTTCTGCACTTGTTTCATATAATTGCATGTGCATCGCACCGGAATATAACGTCTGTCTGTGTTTTATGGCAAGACACAAATTAATTATTAGTCGTCCAATGCCACCGCTTGGATGTTGTTCCCGAATACTACGTATGTTGTCTCACCGTATTAAAACTAGCAACAATGAATGCTGTATGCCACTTTTAAATGTGGAAGACAGATAGAGCTTCATTCGCATTTCATGCCCTACCAGAAAGTCTACTCTGAAAGTGAAAACAAGGTGGAGGTACCTCTGAGGCTCTGAGAGGCCAGAGAAGGATGAAGGAATACCATGAAAGTTCCATGGAAGAACGTGTGTATGTTCTAGAAGGTTTCTGATATGATCCAAACAGCATGTACGGTAAGTGACAATATACCAAGTACACTTTAAATATGATTTGCTCATTAATTCATTTTCAAACATTTGAGTTCATTCAATGTGCTTTCATTTTTGTCACAGTAGAGGTATTTGCATGATTGTAAATTTAAATTACTGAGAAAATGTAATTTTAATAACATCCCTTTCTAAATCCCTTCTCTGGTCGACCTGAAAATAAAATAAATGGTCATTGACAGCACATAAATTCAAATAAAAGTATTAAGTTAATAATATTGTAAACAAATCTGTTCAACAGCACTTTAAGAAACTAAAGTTTTAGTGAGATTCGTTTTGTAGCTTAAGGGGTCAAAACAATAGCGGTTTTGATATTATAACTGTGCCTGTCAGAGATCTCATACATTAATAATAAACATTTCCAATGAACAGAGTTTTAAAATTTAAAAATTCAAATCGTAACTAATTTTATCCTTTTTTCCTAATTTGGTTATTGCTTTGTGTTGACTTTCATCGTTTCCCTCATATCACCCATGTTTATTGGAATATTTGAAGTAAGTTTGGGAAATAGAATTCTCTTGTCCAAGTCTACTATTCGTGTTAAATGAAACTCTATAATATTTGATAGCGTGATAAGTGTCAAGATTCCAAAATTACCAACGAAGACTGCCAAATACGCGCATGTTTGCCACCATCCACGACGTAAACAAGACACGAAACTCTGTGAGCACATGTTTCTGACTATAAGAAATAATATAAATACAGATTGTCAGAGGTTCTCGCGGAATATAAACGTGAGTTAAAATTGCCTTCTTCATATTCCCATAAAATTGCTGCTATCAAGGGTAAAAATAACGAAATAATCAACAATAAAGGCCGCTAACGATGGATCGTTACCCTGACAGTTTTGGCTCGAACAGGGCGTAACGACAGATCGTTATCTTGAAAGTCAAAGGGTTAAGAAATGTAGCAGGTAGAACATTATAAGTACCCTTGTGTAAATGGCAACATAGAAGTTTCTATAAACAATTAATATTGGTGTTAAATTTGCTTCAAAATCTGTTCACTTCATTATGATAAAACAACAGAAATATTTAACATTACCAGAGAATATTTTTGAAAAAACTCTAGTGTTGATGACAATCCTGATAGAATGACACATTAATCCATTCTGCAATTAATACTCCTTAATAGCAACTGGAACTACAGCCAGTGAAGGGCCTAGACCTACCATGCGACCACTGCCCAGCCATTTGGCCTGTAGATATTTGGGTGACGCGAGATCAGCGCATCGGGTTCCCTCGGCCGTTAATCTTGGTCTTCGTGATCGGGGCGCTGCCTTACTGTCAGACAGCTACTCAATTGTCCACACGAGGCTGAGTGCACCCCGTTCCAGCCCTCACGTCAGTTTCTAAATTGCCTGACGGAGCCGGGAATCTAACACAGGACCTCTGAGTGAGAGACGGGTGAGCTATCCCAACACTACGGGGCCGGCCATGAATACTCCTTACATATTTTAAATAATTGAAATAACATATATCAATAAAACAATTTGATTATTTTCATATAACCCACTTTTTATACCAGTCAGTATACATCACCAAACAGTTTCAGAGCTTGACTAGGCTGGAGTATTGTAGGCCTGTACTATCGGAATTTAAGAGCGAGGCTTCAAATGACGTGCTATGCCATACCGAACTGGTGTCTATTTAATACGTCCCGGGATGCCATTAGTGGCTATGTTATTGCCAACGACTGCAATTTGAAGCCTGTCAAAATTGCCGTTGGTAATGATGATCGCTGAGCTCGTACACGTGTTTGTCGACAATTTGGCTACCGGTAGCTCTGTGCGAAGTGGACATGGCCTCAATGAACGCATACCAATGAGGAGGTAATTACAACTAAACATGCTATGTAAACTGTGGAATAACAAAATAATCGCTTTGGTTAAACCCCTGACGCTGTGCCTTTTAAATCACTAGACTACTAATAGGCTTGAAAAACGGTAATTGATTGAAATGTTTGGCAGTGCAACAAGTTCATACATCTATGTTAGGGACTCGAAACTTTCACAATCCACGAATTCACTAATATAGCCTACATACATATACAGTATGAGTAGCATATTTATTAGAGGAAACTTCAGTTGGTCTTATCTCATTAATAAACACCCGTGGCGTAGCTGTGCACGTTATATCACTACAATGACGTGACAGGTAGCTGAAGCAGATTGGAATGTAGGAGGTTCGAATCGCAGTGTCGACAACGGCTCTTTCAACACTCCCTCCAGGCAAATACTGGTATTAGGCTATCCGAAGCCTAGCTTGTCTTTCATTTTCATACCTTAATTGGCCCTTGGCGGGGTAGGCAAGCATAATTATTCAGGAAATGTTTTAGGAGCCGAGTAAGGAGTAAGGATGTCCCTCAAAACAGCAAAAGGGTTATATATAGTGCGTACTACGTTCCGATCCTGACGTATGCCTCAGAGACCTGGGTTATGAAAGGAAGGGAGCGAAGCAGAATACAGGCTAGTGAGATGAAATTCTTGAGAAGCAGTATTGGAGTGACAAAAGTGGACAGGTTAAGAAATGAGAAGATCAGATAATTAGTCAGGGAGGGAGCATTGCAGGATAGGATAGAGGAATCAAGTCTTAAATGGTATGGGCATGTTAAGCGAATGGATGGGAGGAGGATACCCAGGAGGATGCACGAGATGGAAATAGAAGGAAAATGACCAAGAGGAAGGCCAAGAGATAAGTGGCTGAAGGGTGTGGAAGACTGCGTGCGAAAGAAAGGAGAAGACTGGACCAAGGAGGTGACGGAGAGATGGTGGGAAGACAGAACACGATGGAGAGGCATATATGTTCCAAACAGACCCGGCCAGTGGGTAGAAACTGTTCAAGATGATGATGAATTGGCCCTTGAATATTTTTAGCCTACTTTTCGCATTTTGCAAAAATGAGGAAAAAGTAGACTTATGAGATTGATCCATGAAAATGTGTGTCTGTCAGTCTGTCTGTCCTTCTATCTGTCTGGCTGTGTATCCCCGCCCCTATCAACTCCTAAACCGCTGAAGCAATCGAACCCAAATTTAGTAAGAGTACCTGAATAGCTCAATGTCATATTTGAAAATAATGTCAGTACTACCAACTTCTGAAATATCGCAATTGAAATTTGAGCGCCATGTTGGATATCTTAGAAGGTATGCATGGTAGCTATTTCAAATTTGGCTCACATATAGATAATAAAACTTCAATTTAATTTCCAGGAGTCCGTACATGACAGTGTTGCCAAAATGATTCTACGCCTGCTGATACAGTAGGTCCAATTTTTAAATGCATATAACTTCTACACTATCAATTGGATTTCAACCAAATTTCATATTTACAATGTGTACTTAAAGAGATATGGCTGAGCATTTTATTAATAGCCTCCAGGGCTGCCAACTGTTAATAAATGCTCTCACTATTTTTTGAAATCAAAATACAAATATAACAGAAAGTATGCAAGCTGATAGCCTTAAAATATGCACACGTATAGTACCTAACATTCTAGTTAATTTGGAGTAAGTAATTTACGTCAGTGCTACTAGTATAATTCTATGCCTGCTGATAGGACCAATTTTTAAATTCAAGTAAATTCTATACTATCAATTGGATTTCAACCAAATTTCGTATGTGCTATGTGTACCATAATTGATGACTATGCGTATTCATAAGAGCAACCAGGGCTGCCAGCTGTTAATAAATACTGTCTCTATTTATTTTGTTTACCCTAATATCAATATATCAGACAGTATGCAAGCCAAAAGCTCCAAACTTACCACACGTAGGCTATAGAACCTGACATTCTAGATTAATTAGGAGTAACTAATATACGTCAGTGCTACCAACATGATTCCAAGCCTCCTGATAGGTCCAATTTTAAAATACAAGTAACTTCTATACTAAGAAAGGGATTTCATCCAAAATTTGCTCAACAATAGGTCATTATATTTCAGATTATTCCTGACCAACACATGCATGACATTGTTGCCAACATGTTTTTATGCGCGCTGACAGATCCAATGTCTAGCTGCATGTAACGTCCATGCTATCCATTGGACATTAGCCAAATTTTGTATTATGTACCTTAGGAGATGAAACTGAGAATATTTTCAGTCACCAGGGAGTCCAACTGTAGAGCTCTATTAGGCTACATTATGCCAGGTATATTTCGAACATTCGAAATTTCAATATCACCAACTTAATTTCGTCATTATTATAGATAGGTCCTTATAGTTTAATCAATAGCATGAATCTTAAATTTTAAGAAACGTAGGCTCTTTAGTTCGTCACGGAACTTCTTGTTCAATCCTGATACGCTCATTTGTCGATAGGCTAACAATAATAATACTAATACTTGCGCAAAGAGACTACGTTTTTCCGACATTACAATGTAATATCGTCTACCAAGAACTTTTTGCAAGCAGTGTCAACTGCCAATAGATCTAGAGCCGTACTTCACAATCCATAGTAGAACATGACACATTGAAAATACATTGGAATTTACTCCATTGTCAGCACCAACAAGACAATAGCTGCCAATAAACCTGACCTTATTGTCACAAAGTGCACAAGAACACACGGTTCATATATATTGCAGTACCAAATTTTCACAAAATCAGAACTAAGACCCACGAAAAATGTAGCAAGATTATGGACTTTGCAACACAAATAAAACGCCTTTGAAACAACAAACAGTCGCTGTCATCCCAATTGTAATGTCAGCCACAGGATTAATACCAACTCAAAACAGCTCTAACCAATTCAATCTACCATTCAATATCCATCAGAGAATTCAGAAGACAACAATACTGGACAGCTGTAATATTTTCAGAAAATTCTTGAATAGTGATTGAATAATAGAAAAGCTTCTTGTTTAAGCCCACCGAAGTTTTGCCGAAGACCAGTTTGGTTGGTTTGTTCCTCAGTTTAGGGGCTGCGACAACGCAGTCAAGTAGCCCCGTGTAGCCTACTTTGGGTGTGTGTAGAATATGTCTGATAACCGATGTTAATTGTGATGGCTGTATTAGTGTGTGTATCTGTTTCCAATTCAAGTAAGGACTGCAGACATGGGATTTTTTCAAGTAGTTACTACTTTTGCCGCCAAACGCCACCGTCAACGACTACTAGTTAAGAACTCGGCTCCTGGCGTCGAACGTCGGAACCTAAGAGCGTTTGTCAAATGTTTAACCTATAATTTAACTTCACACAAGTGTAATTAGTGGAAGGTTCTTTAACATGCCATAAATCTATGACATGGGACCGCCGGGTTTACTTCCCTTCCGAAGTAAGGCATACTGAGAGATTCTTAACGCTCTCAAAAAATCTGATGATTTCAGCCGGGTTTGAACCCGCGATCTTGGGCATAGAAAGACAGCATGCTACCAACTACGCCACTGAAGCCACTGCCGAAGACCAGAAGAACTGTGTTTGATGAAGAAATTTTGATAATATTACTGTAATAATAATAATAATAATAATGATAATAATAATAATGTTTGTTGTTGATTCACTTAGTTGCTTTAAGACACCACTGTCATGCAGGCCCGTATATTTGGGTATGTATAGAATCAGTCTGATGACATATGTCATTATGGTGTCTGTAGTAGTGTGTGTGTTTGTGATTCACCGTTTGCCTGGAGTTGGAATAGGATATCACGGCTATCTACTTCTAAGATGGCAGAGGTGAGAATCGAACCCACCTCTTCTTAGATTTGTCTCAGGAGGCTAAATGTACCCCGTTTCGGTTCTCTAATCAAATTTTCGAATTTTCGATACAGTAATCTTGCAGTGGTGACAAAGATATAACCTCTTGTTATCGTACTTTCAGATGCTTTATTCGTGATCTCTAGACCGATTTTTCAGGATGACCTCACATCCTGAAGAGCATCACCTAACCACAAAAAGCTTTAGAATTGAGGAAGGGTTACAGCCTCACTGCATCGTTTCAGCAAAGCTTTTGACAGAGTTCACCAAGAGATCCTACTAGTTAAATTAAGAAATCTAGGCCTTTCAAAGTCAGTAACGAACACTGGTATGTGTATTACTTCACAGGCAGTTGTCAGAGAGTAGTCCAAGCAGTGGACTATGTTTCAGAATGGTGTGAAGCCACTACAGGTGCGCCCCAGTTTTCGGTCCTTGGTCCACTCCTGTTCTCCGTGTACCTAGGTATATAAGACCTTCCATCTGTCCTTAAATTCTGTCAACATCATAATGTACAGCCTGTTCCGATTCACCACGGAACTGTAAAATGGGTTGCCTACCCACTCGCAATCGGCTTGAAATCTTCTCGCAGCGCGCTAATGACGGGGCTGAGTTCGATTTCACTGATTGCCGCCTTCTTATGCAGCATTTCAAAGCCCTGGATTTCTTCATTTGGAGCTACGTCAGGTCGAGAGTATTTTTAAGATCATCAATAACACCCGAAGAAATGGGGCTCGTCTTTACCGAAGCCTTTGCGGAAATTACTCCTCAGATGTTGTCGAACGCAAGAGAGAACTTCATGCAACGAGTGGCCCTCTGCTTGGGGAATGATGGACGCCACTTCAAACACCTCATGTAAATGTCAATTTGCAGTACATGTAACGTCTGTGAAAAATTAAATTTTTAGTCGCATCGAAGACTGATTACAATTTTGTAACAAATCATTTCTAAATTGTATCTCGTTTTGTGGTATTGGGTTAAAAAGAAATACATTGTGTTGTAAATAAAATACAACACAAAAAGACATTGTGTTTTAATAAACTATGTTGTAAACTAAAATTTTATCTCATAGAAATGCTCTGCAAAAGCTATTAACAGAAGCGTAAAATAACAAGTTCTGAATCAGAAATCGTTCCAACTTATTGTAAAGACTGTGTAAATATATTTTCAACGAGCAAAATACTTTGCAATGCTGCAAGCCGATTGCGGGTGGGCGGGCAACCCATTTTACAGTTCCGTGTTGAATCGGAACACGCTGTACGCAGATAACCTACAGCTACATCTACATAGGGATCTGAAATCCATTCATTTGAACGTAGCCCTAATTAACAGTAACATTCAAAGCCTATCTCAATACGCACTCGATCACAATCTCATACTTAAATTCGAAAAAAAAAAAACCATTATCATCGGCTATACCAAATTACTCAGTTCTCTCCCCGACCCACAAACAAACCAACATTCAACAGCTGCCCTTAATAATATGCAGCCCAATTAACGCGTGTGGCCAGGAAGGGCGATATTTCTCTGCTTGCATCCCGTATGGAACTAATGCACTATAAGCATATCCCGTAAACGATACTGAACACTATCATTTTCCCACGTATTAATCTGTAGTCACATCTAGGAAAAATAATAGTGTTCAATATCGTTTGCAAGATATGCTTGCAGCGCAATATACTGGATGCAAGCAGAGAAATACCGACCCTGATAACAACGCTAGTTGGGCTGCATAACACAATATTAATAGGGGCAGCTGATTCACCCGGTATGGTCTATCTATAGATTGTATTTCTCTGCAGCACCAACCAGGTACACATAATTGTAAACCTTTGAGCTCTTTCGGTGTTCTAATCTAGCTTATGACACGTATTATTACTATAGGAACTTTTATGAATGCATATTAATTAGAGAGCTTGGCACATTGCAGTTGTAGTATATTGATGATAATTGCTCAATTTGCTGAGTTGCGTGCCTCTGTTTGGAGGTAAAGGGATGCTGGAAATCACTTGTGTTAGAGATACCTCGCAGCCAGTCTGTCCCTTTGTTCGTGCCGAGTAAATCTGCTCTTCCTCCCCGCTGATTTATCACCCGCTATTACGTGATAGCACACGTACTCCCTCCCGCTGTTTGGAAGCCACATTTCACAGCCAGTGGTTCGTGTGAAGCACCTTTACCTTATCATCACAAGTGTTAAATGTTGGGAGACAGCGTCACAACATTATAGCTGTGCTAATTAATATCTTAACCGTAATTATTGTAATATGAAACGACTTGATCTGGCTAAATGTCACTGGTGGATGTCATAACAGAAGACTCATGGAGCAAATTAACTCTGCCCTAATAAAGATGGAATCGAAGTTGGTAACCCCGAGTTCACTAATAAAACTATTAATAATGTCCGTATTTTCAATACAATGTTAATAATCTATTGGGTTAACATCATATTAGGAGACAACACACAACATTTTCAAAGTTAATACAATCAAGCATAGACCTACAAGCATTTTTAGCCTACTTTTCACATTTTGCAAAAATGAGGAAAAAGTAGACTTATGGGATCGATCCGGGAAAATGTGTGTCTGTCTGTCTGTCTGTCCTTCTGTCTGTCTGGCTGTGTGTGTGTCCCCCCCCCCCTATCAACTCCTAAACGGCTGCAGCAATCAAAACCAAATTTATTATGAGTAAAGATGTGCACCGGAATATCTCACGTCCATATTTTAAAATTATATCAGTGCTACCAACTGCTGAAAAAACCGCACTAGAAATTTGAGCTCCATGTTGGATATCTTGCAAGGTATGCATGGAAGCTATTCCAAAATTGGCACACATATAGATAATACTATTTCAGTTTAATTTCCAGCAGGCCAACCATGACAGTGTTGCCAAAATAATTTTAAGCCTTCTGATAAGTCCAATGTTTAAATGCATATAACTTTTACACTATCAATTGGATTTCAACCAAATTTTGTATGTAATATCTGTACATAAACAGATATGACTGAGCGTATTCTTAAGAGCCACCAGGGCTGCCAACTGTTAATAATTGCTCTCTCTATTTTTTTTATCCAAATACAAATATATCAGCAAGCCTCCGTGGCTTAGGCGGCAGCACGCCGGCCTCTCACCGCTGGGTCCGTGGTTCAAATTCCGGTCACTCCAAGTGAGATTTGTGCTGGACAAAACGGAGGCAGACAGGTTTTTCTCCGGGTACTCCGGTTTTCCCTGTCAAAAGTTCATTCCAGCAACACTCTCCACTATCATTTCATTTCATCTGTCATTCATTTAATCATTGCCCCAGAGGAGTGCGTCAGGCCTCGGCAGCCGGCCCAGTTCATATCCTCGCCGCTAGATGGGGGCTTCATTCATTCCATTCCTGACCCGGTCGGAGACTGGAAACAGGCTGTGGATTTTCATTTCACAAATATATCAGAAAGTTTGCAAGCCAACAGCTTTAAACTATGCACACGTATATTCTGACATTTTAGATTAATTTGGAGTAACTTATATACGTCAGTTCTACCAACATGATTATAAGCCTGCTGATAGTACCAATTTTTAAATACATGTAACTTCTATACTATCAGTTGGATTTCGACCAAATTTCGTATATGCTATGTGTACCATAACAGATATGACTATAAGTATTGTTAAGAGCAATCAGGGCTGCCAACTGTTAATAAATGCTGTCTATATTTTTTTTACCCTAATATCAATATTTCAGAAAGTATGCAAGCCAACAGCTCTATATTTTGCACACGTATAACACCTGACATTCTAGATTAATTTATAGTAATTAATACAAGGCAGTGCTGCCAACATGATTCTATGCCTGCTGATATGTCCAATTTTAAAATACATGTAACTTCTATTCTAACAAATGGATTTCATCCAAAATTGGCACAACAAGATATCATAATATTTCAGATTATTTCTGACCAGCACACGCATGGTATTGTTGGCAACATGCTTTTACGCGTGCTGATTGATCCAGTGTTTAACTGCATGTAACGTCCATTGGACTTCAACCAAATTTTGTATTCTGTACCTTAAGAGATGGAACGAAGAATATATTCAGTCACCAGGGCTGCCAACTGTAGTGCTCTATTAGGCTACATTACACCAGGTATATTTTGAACTAATTAGATATTTCGATATTACCAACTTAATTTCGTCATTATTCTAGATAGGTTCATATACTGTAGAATAATCATTGGCATGAAAAGTAGGCTGTATAGTTCTTCACGGAACTTCCTGTTTACACTCATATGGGCTTTGGTGTAATTTTACAACATAATATTATTTCTTCTTTGGATGTCGCAAAACTATCGTACTGTTTTATCTGCGGAATATTTACAACATAATTTTATTTCTTCTTTGGATGTCACAAACTATTGCACTGTTTTATCTATGGAATATTTTCATCGTATGTATTTGATAGTGTGCATCATATTTGTTTATGTCTTAATGTATATTTGGGCTGAGGAAGTACAGATGACTGTACGAAACATGTACCCAGTTGTATAAATAGATTATTAACATTCTATTGAAAAGATGGACATTATTAATAGTTTTATTAGTGAACATATTCAATACGGACCTAAAATGGAGAATATTGCTCTAACCCTGAGTTCTACTCTGTGTTGTTTAAAAACCCACTCACGCAAAACGTTGTCGAACTGCTTAGACTTTTATCATGACGTTTACTTCCTCGGAGTCAGCTAGTTGTAGTACAAATCCCAAAACTTTGGTCAGACATTTGACAGATGAGTGTATGTAATAAACATAGCTAAGGGGCAGCAAATGTTTCATCATTTATGAAACTTCCCTTTGTGCATATTAATCTACGGACTTTTACCTTTCTAACGGTACATTTATTTTTTCATATCTCATTCCTGAGACTATTTTCCTTATCTTTTCCTTAATCGTGCGTTTTATAGGTAAAAACACAAATGTAAGTTTTTTTTTCATTGGACGATAGATACAAAAAAGAACTTTTAAGAACGAGGCTGCGTTAGAAGCATGGGTAATGGGAAATGAATTAATAGCAATATGGTTGCTAGTTCTTCAAATGGAAGAAGAGGAATCCTATGATAATGGCACGTTCTGAAAACAGCCTTTTTTAATTTACTTTAGTTTAATATTGCCAGATGAAAATGTTCATGAAATTGCCATAAAAATTATGCAATTTTAAAACGATTCATGAAAATTTGAAAGAGCATTTACTTTTAAAAAGTCCTGGGTCAAAGTAAGGGCAGAATCTTAAAAAAATCCCTGAAAAATTCTATAAGTTTCTGGTAACAGTTTCTGATAGAAAGGTAAATAAAATGTTGTAGATTAGCATGGGAAATATGGGACATTCCCAAGTCCCTTAAAGCGATTGCCAAAATTAGCATTTCGTAACTTTGATCAGTCAATTCATATTGGAATGTGCGATGTATTTTCTTCCATTATTATTCAAGGTTATCGAGTTCGCTTCAACCAGAAAAAGTGAAAGAAAATTCAGGAAAGCCCTTTAACCAATGAATGCAAAGCAATCAGAAATTGACAGTTTCCTCATACATTTTTTTGCACTTTCACTGTCGTAAACGAAATAATTGGTGAGCCATTTCGAGAAGACTTTGTTTCTGATGATGCATCGTATCAAAACTTTCTGCGATAATGTGCGCCAAAACTACATGTAACAGTAAACCATTTTCCACCAACAATGAGGATCTATTTTAAACCTCGGTTCGTTCACATGTTAGGAAAACGTTTGTAAGGTTAACAATGTAGGGCAGAATGGAAGAATTTTCGAAACACGTTACAAGGAACACAGTAATGTAAAACAACACCACAATCACTCAGTTACCTGTAAACACATGACAACAACTATCGTTTCACCAAAATAGAAACAGACCTACAGATTACACGCAACAAAGCAAAGGGCGGACCTCTCGACAAATCTGCTGACTCGTCTCCCTCACATTTGCGCACCCTCAAATGATAACAGACTGCACCAGGATTCGATCCCGTAATCTTGGGAACCACTGAGCCATGCGGCTAGTCCAAGAAAATTAATAGGATTGTTACATTCACCCCATTTTGACAGATTCCAACTAATCGAGTTCTTAAAACACACTCAGTATGACTCTTACAATATAGCGAGATTAAACATTGTTATTGATGGAAAGATAACACAACAGATGGAAACAACCTTGCTATTAAATGTCTGACGAATCCTTGCCGACAGCAGAGAGAAACTTGGGGGATAGTTGTATACTCGTAGACTACAATGTATGTCGATGAATCATTGTGACACAAGCTGGGGTAGTCGGTTATTGGAGAGTTTATTGTTTATACTATGTAAATTGCTCTAAGGTATTCAGAAGCTTAAAGGAAAAGTAGTACTACATGTGTTTATGGAACACAAAGCCCCCCCCCCCCCAGTACATGCCAAGTGATCCGATCACAAAGTAGAAGGGTCATACATTATCTACCAAAACCTTGTAGGGATGACAATTTAAAAACATCTCTAAGCATCCCGTACAAAACGTTGTGGAGGTATTCTTTAAGTTGTGAAAGTTCTGTGTATAATACCACCAGGAGTGTGAGCGAGCCAAACAAGCCGTGTACTGTTTTATATTATCTATATTTAGATACTAGCAGGTACCCGAGGCTTCGCTCGCGATGAAGGCAATGAGGACGATGCATTATTGCTGATAATTGGTTTATTCTATTACAGCAATCGCGGCTACAGATGGGTCTATTTTAATTCTGAAATTTTTGATACATAGGCTACAGTGTATTGATATGAGCCGCAAAGTGGGAATTTCATGGAGTTGAGAAAGTCTCCAGGGTACGATGTTGTATTATGTGAACACATTTGAAAATTACGTTTTTCGTTTTGCCATCTTCTGCTGAGACATGACGATTTTGTTGTCCGGATACTCGTGAGCACGCCACATAGAGTTGCCCATGGGAAAAAATGGTTTTGTATAAATGTGCACCTGCTGCTGTTAAGTGTGTGTCATTGCACTTTGTTAATAGAAATTGCGATTATTGTTTGAAAGGGGAACTACACTCCTGCTCACTGGAATGGCAAATCTATCGGAATATGGGGAATTATAAGAATTTTTCCTTAAGCTATTCAGGGGGTAATTTTTCCATTATTATTGATGATTTGAACGTCAACATGTCGCTATTAATGGACCTATAGTAAAATAACTCTCACCTTGGCCGCTGATGTATATTATGCAGTCTCTTTCAGTGTTACATCCCAGGGACTGAAATTCTCCAGCAACCCTTTTGCCTCGCATGCCTCTCTAAGTAATTAAAATTCCTGATTGTTGTTGTTTGAGTCTTCAGTCTTTTGACAGGTTTGATGCAGCCCTCCATGCCTCCCTATCCTGAGCTAATCGTTTCATCTCTACATAGCTACCACACCCTACATACAAGGCAATATGTTTAACCTTGGTCTACCCCTACAGTTATTGTCCTCGACCCTCCCATCGATAACTAAGCTTGCTATTCCTGGGTGTCTTAATATGTGTCCTACCAACCTATCTCTTCTCTGAATTAGCAATCGCCAGAAACATCTCTCCTCTCCCACTCGTCTTATTAACTCTTCATTTGTTACCCTATCTACCCTGTGGGGAACTGTAGTATTCCGTGACGACAGTCTATGTATGTTCCATGATGGTCGTGGTGGCCGTGTAAGTGTAGTATCTTGTACCTTGGTGTTCTTTTGACTTGCAATAAAGGCAAAGATGGCGTACTGTTGAAGTGAATGTGTTGTTTATTGGTCCACTAAAGAAAAACGCTATTTATATTCCCCAGAATATAACAACTGTAACCCCCCCATATTTTGGTGCCGAAAGCACGGGAAGGAACATTTATGTCCCTTAAACAAACGGAAGACAATTCAAGAGACGCTGTTCAGTACAGATAAGTTGCAATAAGCTATACGGTTACTCACTATATTTTGGAGGAGAATAGCGTAGGTACAATTTGTTACGCACGATGTAAACACTGAACACTAGTTATATGCTACACATACAATACAGCATCAATATAATAACGCACGCACGTGTAAGTTACGATAGCGCCATCTGTTAACAAATACCGTACCTAATAGGAATACTGAACACGCATTAGACTACATGGATACTGAAGTCATTTAGGAATACTTTATCATGACGAGTTCAGAAGAAATAGCTCTGAAACTTAACAATATTAAGAGGAAACGCACACGAGAGAGGGCAAATGTCACACGATTCATAAATGCTATAAACGTATTTAATGAAAGCACTGATATCACAGAATACGAGCACCATCGCGGGCGCTTGGAGGAAAGATTAACATTACTCATTGATTTAGATAACGAACTACACGAACTCCTCACTGACACGGAATACTGCGAGGATGTTAAATCTTGTGACGATTACATTGACAAAGCAAAGTTAGCCATCCTACATGCCACTAAGCACATTGAAAAGAAGATTTCTTCAGGCATGGCAAATCTCACCGTAATCCACCTCCATCTTCACATCAGGCTCTAAACAATACATTCAGTCACTCGGTAAAATTACCTGCAATAAAGTTGGAAATGTTTTCAGGAGACGTTGAAAGTTGGCAACGCTTCTGGGAGCAGTTCAAATCTTCTGTTGACTATAACCCATCGTTTTCCACGATCAACAAGCACGTATTCTTACGCGGCTATCTGGACGGAGAACCAAAGCTACTAGTCGATGGTATCGCCGTCACAGCGGCCACTTACGAAGACACAAAGCGAATGCTCCACCAACGCTATGGAGATCGAAATAGAATTATTCAAGCACACTTGGATTACTTGGAAACAATACAACCAATTCAGTTTGCCACACCCGAAACACTGAACAGCACGTTTATTGAATGTAATAGGCGTATTCAAGCACTTCGATCATTAGGGGAAGATATCAATGCTTACGGGAGAATTTTAGCACCCAAAATTCTACGAGCTTTTCCGCTGGATATCTGCCAGAGATGGATCGTTCACGTTAGACGGCAAAATATTGCAGAAGCAGACATATTGAAGCTCAAAAATTAGGGGAGATTTCACTCAACCACATAATTTTACTGCTACGGCTGCAACGTTACACGTAAACACGAAATCAAAACGGACTGCAAGGATAACCAATAATATACCTTCACAATTCTGCGTATTCTGCGAGAAAAGAGGGCACTGGGCTCAGGAATGCAAGCAGTTTACTGACGTGCAGGCAAGGATTGGGAAACTGAAGCAGTCATCAAGATGTTTCCTTTCTCTCAACTGCGGCCATTCAGTTAGGAACTGCACAAAACGTGGGAAGGTCACATGCTCAAAGTGCAAAGGATCACATCATCACTCGATATGTGCAAATTCTGTTTATGACTCAACAATTACAACAGTCCACCAAATTGACACTCAATTGCCGTCAAGAAGAAAAAACAAGGACTTGAAAAATGGCGAATTGTGTTTGACGCATCATCTCACCCACCCGGATCCCCATCACTGAATGATATCCTAGAAACTGGACCTAATATCGTACCAGAAATGATGGCTATACTACTTTGATTCAGATTATTCAAACATGCCATCCTCAGTGATGTCAGGCAGGCATTCCTACAACTGTCTTTGGACCCGGTTGGCAGAGATTTAACCAGGTTCTTATGGTTCCGTGTGGTATCAACCGATGATGGCCAGTATCAAACTACGAACGACGTTCTCACATACCGGTTTACCAGATTACCATTTGGCCTTTCATGCAGCTCATTTCTGTTATCTGCAACCCTTAGAGAATTAGCTACAACACACATACAGTCATTTCCTTCCGCAGCCGTGCTTGTGGATAAATACACGTACATGGATGACTTCGTTACTTCACTCACGGAAGAATCAGAGCTCTTCACAATATACACAGAGCTTACAGCACTCATGGGAATCATCAAGCTTCCCATGTCGAAGTGGGTCACCAACTCGGTGTCACTTCAGGAAACTTGGAAAACACAATGTTTAACACCACAGATAAATGCACAGGTCCTGGGAATTGATTGGAATACCAAGCGTGATTTACTTTCTACTTCGTCCAATGATATCCTGAAAACTCTTTCGGAGCAACATGCTACAAAGCGAAACCTACTTCAAATAACCTCCAGAGTGTACGATCCACTCGGTCTCTTCTCACCAATAACAATACTCGGGAAGTTACTTTTTCAGGAGTCCTGGTGCCGAGGGATCGGTTGGAACGAAACACTCCCCCCTGATATCGGTGAAAAGTGGTCATTATGGTGCTCAAATCTAACATACCTGTCAAACATACGCATTTCACGCTGGGTAGGAGCCTTAAACCACCAAGTTGAATGCTCCACACTTCATGTCTTCTGCGACGCATCTGAAAGGGCGTATGGTGCAGTCATATATCTACGCACACAGTCAGAAGTAAAAACAACAGTAGAACTGGTTTGCAGTAAAGCCAGACTAGCACCAATAGAAAGGGTCACACTTCCTCGTCTAGAATTGCTTGCAGCTGGAGTAGGAGCAAGACTTTTGCATTACTTCTGCCAGGCCACGAGTAGCGACATTACAAAGGCAACATTATGGACGGATTCCACCATCACCCTTGGCTGGATACGCAGTGAACCTAATCGCTGGAAGACCTTCGTATGTAATCGCGTTACCAAAATCGTCGCATCACCTTCACCCTCCCAGTGGAGACACTGTCCAGAAACTGACAACCCAGCAGACAACCTGTTCCGAGTTCTTCATGCCTAGGAACTGGCATAGACAGACACATGGTGGCACGGCCCCAATTGGCTCAAGGTCTCATCAGAATTATGGCCTCATGACTTTTCACCCAAGCATTCTTCACTCCCAGAAGCGAGAAAAGCGATACATCAAGCGCTCGTAGTCACCACAGACGAACCCTTCATCACTTCTTCTAACTTCAGCTCTTACACTAAGTTACTCCGTACGATGGGCTGGATTCTTCAGTTTTGCAATAATCTTCGCAGATCAAATCTTCAACACGGCGAACTAACAGCTTCCGAAATGGATAATAGTCACACTATGTTAATCTCCGTTGCCCAAAGGGAGAGTTTTCCAGCGGAATGCGAGGCTCTAATGAAAAACTTGCCACTTCCAAAGAAATCCCAAATCACGAACTTTCAGCTCTTCAAACAAAATAATATCATCCGGTTAGGAGGTCGGCTTCGGGTTATGGACGCATCCTTTAATGAACAACATCCGCTAATCCTCGATGGCAGTCACCACTTCACTCATCTACTGATTAGACACACTCATGTCAAGCTGCACCATTTAGGATTAAGGATTGTTCTTTCGGAATTACGAGCACAGTTTTGGATTATTCGCACACGACAAACAATAAGGAAAGTTCTCCGCACATGCTTACCTTGCAATCTTGCAAACAACCCCCACGGACAAGCACCTGAAGCTCCACTACCAGCGGACAGAGTTCGAGGCTCACTCCCATTCTTAGTCACAGGATTAGATTTCGCTGGGCCACTATATGCGAAACACAACAATACCGTCTCCAAGGTTTACGTTCTGTTGTTAACCTGCGCCACAACTAGAGCAGTTCATCTTGAGCTCACCTCCGACATGACAGTAGACAAATTTATCCTGGTATTTCAAAGATTCGTCAGTCGTAGTGGTAATCTTCACAAGGTGTACTCCGATAACGCAACTTCCTTCCACGCAGCCAACAAAGAACTGAGAGAGCTATGCACCATTTTCAAGGAAGACAAAACTGCCCACTACTTCACCACAAACTGCATCCACTGGAAGTTCAACGTGCCACGGGCGGCTTAGTGGGGAGGATGGTGGGAGAGAATGGTCGGCACGGTAAAGCGCTGCTTAAAGAAGACCCTAAGACGCAGACAAGTGGACCATGAAACTTTGAACACCATCCTTACGAGTGTAGAAGCCGCAATAAATTCACGCCCCTTCGAAGACCCAACGGACACCATATCACACGTCCCGTACAGCTGGTCATCCCCCTGGAGGTTGACCAGGGTGGGGAGAATGTGGGGAACTGTAGTATTCCGTGACGACAGTCTATGTATGTTCCATGATGGTCGTGGTGGCCTTGTAAGTGTAGTATCTTGTACCTTGGTGTTCTTTTGACTTGCAATAAAGGCTAAGATGGCGTACTGTTGAAGTGAATGTGTTGTTTATTGGTCCACTAAAGAAAAACGCTATTTATATTCCCCAGAATATAACAACTGTAACCCCCCCCCCCCCCCACAACCCATCTGATCTTCATCATTCTCCTGTAACACTATATTCCAAACGCTTCAATTCTCCTCTTTTCTGCTGCACCATTAGTCCAAGTTTCACTTCCTTATAGTGCCACGCTCCAGACAAACCTTTCAAAAATGACTTCCTAATACCTAAATCTACAGTATATTCGATGTCAAGAGATTCCTTTTCTGTAGAAATGCTTTCCTTGCCTGAGCCAACCTACTTCTTATATCCTCTTTGCGTCGTCCTTCACTGGTTATTTTGCTTCCCTAGTAACGGAAGTCTCCTACCTCCCGTAGTGTTTCACCTGCCAATTTGATGTCCATAGAGATTTCTGATATATTTCGGCTGCAGTCCAATAATTTTGTTTTACATTTATTGATTTTCATCATGAATTCTTTCCTCAAGACGGAGTCCAAGCCATTCAAAAACTCATTCAAATCCTCTGGTGTATCGGCCAAGATGACGATGCCATCAGCAAATCTCACAGTTGAAATTATTTCTCCTTGAATCTTCACTCCCACTTAAAATGTTCTCCAATTTCCTGATTATTGTGCTTTTAGAGATCTTTGAAATTCGTTGCTTCTGCAGATTTAACATTAGGCCGATTCTGAAAAGCGGTTCTTTGAACTCAGATTTGCCAACATTTTATTGTATCTTTCCATGTAGTATATCTCTTTACCTCAACATAAAGAAGAATGCTTTCAAAATCACGTCTTGTGTAAATTTTGGAAAAGGGAATGAGTGTGGGATTTGGTGGAGTGGATACTCGCTCTTAGTAATTATTTTCAGTAAAATAGACTGGTTCACAAATTTGTAAGTACACATTGAGGTATGTGGCGGCGGGATGCCTTTAGTGTTACGGAAACGGCAATAGCCGCCACAGAGCTTCGTTGCTACTGAAATAACCACCAGACTGATATTTTTACTTAACTATTCGGGATTTGTGAGCCCAATGTTTATGAAATTGAACTTAGCTATATCGCTACCATTATTTAGTAGCCGCTACTGTAGTGTTTAAAAGTTAAAGGTGGTATTGGGAGGTGCTATCTCACACTACTTTTCGTTATTGTAGTTCTAAAACCTAGAACGTTATTTATTTTAAAATTATGATATAGATATATCTTGAAAGAGGGATGCCTGTTTAGATTTGTTACGCTGTTATCGTGTTTAGATATATCTTGAAAAAGGTATGACCGTTTAGATTTCTAATGTTATTATCGTGTTTTAATAATAATGTTATTGGATTTACGTTCCTTTTAATTACTCTGGCTTTTATTGACGCCGGGGTGCTAGAATTGTGCCCAGAAGGGGATCGTTATCGTCCCAGTAAATTTACTGACCCAGCTCTCTGTTTTGCGCACCCTCAAATGCCAGCAGACAGCGCCATGCAACGAACCTGAGACCTTGGGCCAAGCAAGCGAGAACGTTAACGCTGAGCCACACAGCCAGTCTATCGTCTTTTGGATAATAAATGGATTGGCATTGCCTCTTTCAAGGATGGATAGAAAATTGGATGCCATGTCTTGAGCTACTATTGCCATGGATACGGACTTGCGATTCGTTCATCAGTTTATCAGAGCCTACTCTTGCCATGGATAGGGATTAGTTCATCAATCAGAGCGAAAATAGTTTTCTGGGAATATCTTTGAAACTATTGGCTTCAGGGCCTTAAAATGTGGTTTTCGGTGCCCCGTAGTATTGTTTCTCGCATCGAGGGGCGTAAAATGAGCTACGTCCGGTCTTTATGCGACAACTTCGATATTTTGTCTCAGTTGAATATTTTTGGTGATTTTTCAGTTATGATGCCCGTTCCAATGATTTATTTCTGGATGAAAGTCAGCCTATATGTTAATACTTGATGTTACCCGCGGCTTCGCCCGCAATAACATTTGGAATCCCGTTATAACATTAGTTATATAGATAGATAAGCATGGGTCCTAGTGGAAAATAATTCTATCACCTGAAACCAAAAAAGCATGGGACGAAAAAAAACATCAAAATACCATGTTGGTTTCCGAACCTAAAAGACGTGAAAAATATAATAAAAGTATTTAAAAAAACAATTTTTTGAAATTTCATTCGAATAAATTTTTATGTCATTCCTGGGACTTAGAAAATTCCGACCAAAATGTACAAAATCATTAATAACTCCGTAAGTATCCGTCGTATGATGAAATAGCAAGAGACAAAAAAGATGTAATGTGTTATTATCTACAACATAGGCCATGTATAATTTTACACACAGACATATTACGTTTACCCCCCCCCCCCTCCCCCATAATTTCACCCTTCCCCACGGGCCCCTTAAGTTGGATTTATGAAAAAACGGTCAAAACACCTGTTTAGTTATTTTTTAAGCTGATTTTTATCGGCTGAGTTCCAAACTCCTCGCCTATGTCGTTTAAGAGATACACGCTCCGTTAGGAATCCTTCAACCCCCACTTTTCACCCCTTTCACCTCATAATATACACCACATCGAAAAACCCTCAGACATGTGTCTTCTTATTTTTTGTGATGAGTTTATATGCCGAGTATCACATCCCCCAATGAAAGAATCGGGAGATATTGCTATTCAATGAATTGCAGGTCTACCCCCTTAACACCCCTTTATAACCTGAATATCCAAAATTCCTTTCTTAGTGGGCGTTTGCGGCCCTTGAGGAAGCTGGATACCAAATTTCATTCCAATCCGTTCGGTGGTTTCTAAGATTTCGTTGGTTTCGGAACCTAAAAGACGTGAAAAATAAAATAAAAGTATTAAAAAAAAAACAATTTTTTGAAATTTCATTCGAATCAAATTTTATGTCATTCCTGGGACTTAGAAAATTCCGACCAAAAAGTACAAAATCATTAATAACTCCGTAAGTATTCGTCGTATGATGAAATAGCAAGAGACAAAAAGATGTAATGTGATATTGTTTACAACATCGGCCATGTATAATTTTACACTCAGACATATTACGTTTACCCCCCATCCCCCATAATTTCACCCCTCCCCATGGGCCCCTTAAATTGGATTTATGAAAAAACGGTCAAACACCTGTTTATTTATTTCTTATGCTGATTTTTCTCGCCTGAGTTCCAAACTCCTCGCCTATGTCGTTTAAGAGATACATGCTCCGTTAGGAATCCTTCAACCCCCACTTTTCACCCCCTTTCACCTCGTAATATACACCACATCGGAAAACCCTCAGACATATGTCTTCTTATTTTTTGTGATGAGTTTATATGCCGAGTATCACATCCCCCAATGATCCCCATCGGGAGATATTGCTATTCAATGAAATGCAGGTCTACCCCCTTAACACCCCTTTAGAACCTGAATATCCAAAAATCCTTTTTTAGTGGGCGTTTGCGGCCCTTGAGGAAGCTGCATACCAAATTTCATTCCAATCCGTTCGGTGGTTTCTGAGATTTCGTGATGAAAGAATCAGTCAGTGAGTGAGTGAGTGGTATTTGAGCTTTATATAGTAGACAAGCTGTACCCGGCATGCGTTGCAATGCCAATCAAAGAAAGTGTTGGCGTTGAAATTCTGTTTCTTGAAGTGCTTTTGGATACACAACATCTTAACTGCCTCTAAGCTATCGTAAAATGGATTTTCTAATTTAGAACCATTCGTGGAAGCGTGCACAACAACTTTCAAAAGTTCCATCGCTGTCACTCATTAGTTGAATCTACTCGTACGCTACCTGTTGTGAAATAGATTTACTAAGTCGAAACCCTTCCCTGGCGTGTACACAATAACTCATCAATGATTCATCGCAATCGGATGAATTGTATATGCACGTATACGGGGTTTTGTTTAAACGATTCGTGCGCTGTCACTCATTTGTTGAATCTACTCGTGCGCTACCTATTGAGAAATGTATTACTAAGTCGAAGCCCTTCCCTGGCGTGTACACAATAACTCATCAAGGTTTCATCGCAATCGAAGAATGTTATATGAACGCAATAGGGGATTTTGTTGAAACGCTTCGCGCGTCGTCACCCATTTGTTGCATCTACTCTTGCGCTACTTATTGTGAAATGGATTTACTAAGTCCCCTTCCCTGGCGGGTACACAATAACTGATCAATGTTTCGTCGCAATCGGATGAATAGTATATGAACGCATACCTGATTTTGTTTAAACGATTCGCGCTCCGTCACTCATTTGTTGAATCTACTCGTGCGCTACCTACTGTAAAATGTATTTACTAAGTTAGAAACAGTCACGTAAGTGTCCACAACATCTCACCCAAGTTTCATCGCTATCGGACTAATGGGATATGAAGACATAGGGGACTGTATTGAAACGCTCCGCATGTCGTCGTTCATTTGTCGAATCTACTCGTGTGCTACCTACTGTGAAATGTATTTACTGAGCCAGAAACCTTCCTTGGAGTGTCCACCATATTTCACCCAAGTTTCACCGCTAACGGCAGAATGGTATATGACCTTATACGGGACTTTGTTGAAACGCTTCGCGCGTCGTCCCTCATTTGTTGAATCAACTTGTGCGCTGCATATTGTATAGTGAATTTACTAAGCCAGAAATTTTCCATGACGTGTACACAATATCTCACCCAAGTTTCATAGCTACGGACGAATGGTACATGAATGCATACGGGACTTGGTTGAAACGCTTCGCGTGTCGTCGCTCATTTGTTGATTCTACTCTTGCGCTACATATTGTAATATGGATGTACTCAGCCAGAAACCTTCCCTGGAGTGTACACAATATCTCACCCAAGTATCATCGCAATCAGATGAATGTTATGTGAACGTATACGGGACGTTGTCGAAACGCTTCGCGCGTAGTCACTCATTTGTTGAATATAAACGTGCGCTTCGTATTGTAAAATGGATTTACTTAGCCAGAAACCTTTCCTGGAGTGTAAACAACAATTCACCAAACATTTATCACTATCAGACGACTGGTATATGACTTTATACGGGACTTTGTTGAAACGCTTCGCGTGTCATCGCTCATTTGTTGAATCTACTGGTGCGATACCTATTGTAAAATGTATATACTAAGCCAGAAACTTTCCCTGGAGTGTACACAACATCTCACCCAAGTTTCATCGCTATCGGATGAATGGTATATGAAATTATATGGGACTTTGTTGAAATGCTTCGCGCGTCGTCGCTCATTTGTTGATTCTACTCGTGCTATACCTATTTTTAAAGGGATTTACTAAGCTAGAAACGTTCCCTGGCATGCACACAAAATCTCAGCCTAGTTTCATCGCTATCGGACGAATGGTATATGAACGCAAACGTGACTTTGTTGAAATGCTTCGCGCGTCGTAGCTCATTTGTTGAATCTACTCGTGCGCTGCCTATTGTAAAGTGGATGCACTAAGTCAGAAAATTTCCCTGCAGTGTACACAACATTTTACGCAAGTTTCATAGCTATCGGACGAATGGTATATGAATACACACGGGACTTTGTTTAAACGCTTTGCGTGTCGTCGCTCATTTGTTGAGTCTGCGCGTGCGCTACCTATTGTAAAATGGATTTACTAAGTCAGAAACCTTCCTTGGAGTGTACTCAACATCTCACCCAAGTTTCATCGCAATCGGATGGGTGGTATGTGAATGCATAGGAGACATACATACCCACAGACAGACAAACTATCTCGTAACATTGATTTTTATATATATAGATAAGCATGGGTCCTAGTGGAAAATAATTCTATCACCTGAAACCAAAAATGCATGGGACGAAAAAAAAACATCAAAATATCATGTTGGTTTCGGACCCTAAAAGACGTGAAAATATATAATAAAAGTATTAAAAAAACTATTTTTAGCCTACTTTCGATTTTTGCAAAAAATGAAAGTAGACTTATGAGATCAACACAGGGCGAAAAAAGTGTGTCTGTCTGTGTGTGTGTATGTGTGTGTGTGAGTCTGTGTGTGTGTGTGTATGTGTGTGTGTGAGTCTGTGTGTGTGTGTGTCTGTGTGTCTGTGTGTGTGTGAGTGTGTGTACTCTGAATGTCTGTCCCCCCCTATCAATTCGAACACGGTGAAACCGAATTGAACGAAATTTGGTACAGAGGTAGCACTAGTAAAGGACACCTCAGTGTCATACTTTATATCGCCGCCATCTTTACCAAAACAGAATGGCGGCCACTCAAATGTTCAAAACGTAAAATCAAATTACGGCTAAATTAATCATCCGATCTCTACCAAATTTTGTGACAACATACCATTATATAGGACGCGTCTTTCACCCAAAATTCAAGGTCATCGGCCATGCCATTTCAGGATGGCGACCGTGTGAATTATGCAACCATTTTAATAAATAGCTTAAGACCCACCAATTCCGATTATCGAGCCTAGGGGGGTTTAAGCTATCCTGAAGGTCGTGATCCGTTATTTATTATAATTTAATATTATAATATTATACAGTATGAGTGGCTTAAAAGAGCTGAGCCGTTTGTGTCACACGACAAGATGGCAGCTGTCCTCATGTGCCTGTCTTATATTTCAGTAGTTTTAGTATGTTGTATGTGATATACCGTACTGATACAATAATATAAACTTTATATGAAATGATCTTTAATGAAGATGTACTGCAGTGAAGAAATCGTTTATTTAAAGTCATTATTTGCCAATAGTTTGTATCTAATATGTCAGTTAAGAACACCTGACGTCATGGATACGGTTAGCTCTGGGCTAGCATGTTAGTCTGACACGCAGTTGACTGGGGATCGAATACTGCTACAGTTAAGTTTTTTTTTCTTGAATTCTTTTACAAATGATGTGCACGAGCTTTTCCCACAGATACTGAATAAAATGTCATTTAGCTCAAAGGAGAGGATAAAGTATACACTCGTATATTAATAAAATCACAGTCCCAGCATCGCACATAAACAGAAGACATTAGAAAAAGGAGAATAGAAGAACTAGATACACGTTGTCATTAACCACAGCCTTCTTAATGCCTCTGTACGGTGCTGTCCTCTTGTGGGTTATGTGGGTAATATTGTTACAAACATAACGCTGTGTAAATGCCTGAGCTGGCCTCCTGAAGTATGGCAATTTTGTAATACTGGTAGTTCAACTATTAGCCACGATCGCGCTCCGAATACCTTTAAACACTGCCAGCTGGATCGCCTCCCTCTTGGCTACTTTAAACTGCCTACTCATTCAACACCCATAGAACACTGCCATCGTAGTACATTACGATGGCAGTGCATAGGCGTACAAGATAAAGATTAATTCACTGATAGGTCGCAGCACCACCTACTGTGATTGGGGCGGAAGATGATTGGGGCGGAAGATTCTTAATTTTGCAGGCTGGCTTAATATAGAGATTAACGGACGTGAATGCATTACAATAAGTTAGTAATTTTGTTATTCAATCATCATAAAGTATATAATATTGATCTTGACACGTACTGGCTTATTATCAATATAAAAGAAAACAAACAATACATTGTGGTTGGGGTGATTGTTTTAGGGATGAGGACAAAGAGTCATAAAGATACCCATACATTTAGGAGAAAGTAGGCTATATGTTCTTTGCTGAACATCTTGTTTGAAATTTCATTCGAATCAATTTTATGTCATTCTTGGGACTTGGAAAATTCCGACCAAAAAGTACAAAATCATTAATATCTCCGTAAGTATTCGTCGTATGATGAAATAGCAAGAGACAAAAAAGATGTAATGTGTTATTGTCTACAACATAGGCCATGTATAATTTTACACTCAGACATATTACGTTTCCCCCCTCCCCCATAATTTCACCCCTCCCCCCCATGGGCCCCTTAAATTGGATTTATGAAAAAACGGTCAAACACCTATTTACTTATTTTTTATGCTGATTTTTTCTCGCTGAGTTCCAAACTCCTGGCCTATGTCGTTTAAGGGATACACGCTCCGTTAGGAATCCTTCAACCCCCACTTTTCACCCCTTTTACCTCATAATATACACCACATCGAAAAATCCTCAGACATATGTCTTCTTATTTTTTAGCCTATTTTCAATTTTGAAAAAATAGGCTTATGAGATCACCTTTTGTCCGTGTGTGTGTGCGTGTGTGTGTGTGTGTGATTCGTGTGTGTGTGTCCCCCCTAATAAAATCTAAACGGCTGGAGCGATTTCAATGAAACTCAGTAAGTTCATAGCACTATTCCGGGCGACCTCGACCGTGCCCTTCAAATTTTGTTACGACTCACCAATCTAACATGGCGGCTGCGCGAAATATTTCACCAGCATTCAATATCTCCGAAACAATTACCGATATTACCCTGACATCATGTATGGTGATAAAGGGAACTACTATAAGTTCTCTTATGTGATCTTTGAAAACCTGGTAACTGCAAAACCAACATGGAGGCCAAGCGAAGTTGCGACTTTTAAATAGACGTTTCTCGCGATTTATCCAACCAAACGCAATGAAACTTGGTACAGTATATGTTTATATAAATTGTAATGCACCGACAACTAACTTCGTTCATTTGTTTACATAACCACAAGATGGCGGATGTGCGAAATATTTCACCGGCATTCTGTATCTCTGAAACTATTAGCGGTACCTCCCTGAAGTTTTGTACGGAGATAAAGGGCACTACCGGAAGTCCATTTATACGACTTTAAAAAACCGGTTATATACAAAACAAACATGGGGCCAAGCGAATTAGAAAATTTGAAATAAAACTTTCTCGCGATGTAATGCTCCAAACGCACTGAAATCTGGTACAGGAAATATTTATACACATTGTAATGCACTGGTATCTAATTTAGTTCAATTGTTTACATAACCTCAAGATGGCGGCTGTGCGAATTTTAAAATTAAGTTTTTATTTCTTGTGATGTAGTCATGCGATCGAAGTGAAAGTTTGAATAATGAACCTACCCAATAATTATCCTATAATGGTACATGACTCTATGGCCTATACATTTAACAATCCAACATGACGACCATCCGAAATATTTAGACGGCTCTCAATATCTACGAATCTATTGTAGCAATCAAACTGAATTTTTTATTGTTCATAGGGGCTATGAACTCAAGTTCACTTATAGGACTTTAAATAACCTGGTGATCACAAATCCAACATGGCGGCGACGTGAAGTATAAATAATCACATGGACGTTTATCGCAATTTAACCATCCGAGAGCAGTGAAACTTGGTACAGTAAATCCTTATACGAATGGTAATCCACTAGCATCTAATTTATTTCAATTGTTTCCATAACCTAAAGATAGCAGCTGTGCAAAATTTTAAAATCTCCTTGTAACTTCTAGTGTCCTAATTATGCGATTGAAGTTTGAATACTACACGTACACAATAATCTGCATGTAACAGTACATAACTCTAGGACCTACATATATAAAATCCAACATGGCGACCATCCGAATTATTTCGTCGGTTCTCAATATCTACGAATCTATTACAGCAATCAAACTGAAATTGTGTATGTTGATAGTTGCTATAAGTGGGAATATGAAAATAGGCTGTATTGTTCTTCACGGAACTACTTGTTAATGATGAGTTTATATGCCGAGTATCACATCCCCCAATGAAACCAATCGGGAGATATTGCTATTCAATGAAATGCAGGTCTACCCCCTTAACACCCCTTTAGAACCTGAATATCCAAAAATCCTTTCTTAGTGGGCGTTTGCGGCCCTTGAGGAAGCTGCATACCAAATTTCATTCCAATCCGTTCGGTGGTTTCTGAGATTTCGTGATGAATGAATCAGTCAGTGAGTGAGTGAGTGAGTGAGTGGTATTTGAGCTTTATATAGTAGACTAGCTGTTACCCGCGGCTGGATGAAAGTCAGCCTATATGTTAATACTTGATGTTACCCGCGGCTTCGCCCGCAATAACATTTGGAATCCTGTTATAACATTAGTTAAATAGCTAGATAAGCATGTGTCCTAGTGGAAAATAATTCTATCACCTGAAACCAAAAATGCATTGGAGGAAAAAAACAACATCAAAATATCATGTTGGTTTCGGACCCTAAAAGACGTGAAAAATATAATAAAAGTATTAAAAAAAAAGTCCTCTCGGCACGCCGGAAGGCGGAGGTAGATTTCACCGGACAAACTTGGGGATAGGCGAAAATAGGCAGAATATGCAGGTTTTCGTAGAAGGATCAGACCTCATTTATTGCGTGAAAGTATTTTATAATTGGAGATTAATTAACTTAGTTTTTCGTCATTTTATGCATATTTTAAACATTTTATTGTCTTATGATGACGGTAACCTTCTTGTCATTTGGAGTCCATTTTTATACTTGTGGTCACACTGTCCTTATGCAAGGTTTCGACACTGATGTGTAACTATGTAACAGTCTGTTACTTCTTCACACAATATTATATCTCCCGCAGAGATGTTGGTTGGTTCCTCAGTTTAGGGGCTGCGACAACGCGGTCATGTAACCCCGTGTACTTTGGGTGAGTGTAGAATCTGTCTGATAAACGGTGTGAATTGTGATGGCTGTATTAGTCTGTAATTCAGGTAAGGAATGCAGACGCTCAATTTCAAGCAGTAGTTCCTAATGTTGCTACCAGATACTACCGTCAACGACACCTAGCTGTGAACTTGGCTACTAGATGCCACCGCAATCAGCAACGAACGTTGGAACCTCCCCTCCAAAGGAAAGCATACTGAGGGATTTTTAGCGCTCTTAGAAAATCCGACGACTTTGGTCGGCTTTGAACCCGCGACCTTGGGCATGCTACCAGTTACGTCACCGAAGCCGCTTCACACTTAGTCAGATGGAAATGTGAATCTGATCTCGCGCAAGTGCGTTGTCATGGCAACGTCTGATGGCTCATCCCTCATCAATTTAGTAGTGTTGCCATGGCAACCACTGATAGCTCTTGGCATTTTCTTATAATTCCGAAATCATTTTTCTCATCCCTTGGCGTAATGGTGGGTCATATCAAAAATTCTTTCAGACAAACGTCTTAGGTAATTATTAGGGGAATATTGACCATTTTGTACGGTTTTGATATTGTGCCAATTAATAGAGATATGATTAATGTTTCCCGAAAAACCCACTTTTTCCCACCCCTTTGGTCAATGGTTGGTGCTATAAAAAAACTCTTCAAACATAAATTTTTGAGCTTTATCCGGCACATAGTATGAACTTTGAACGGATTCGATATTTCACATATTAAGAGAGTTATAGCAATATTTCATTTTTTTGAAAAAAGTCCCCCATTTTCATCCCCTTCGACCGATTTAGCCCAGTAACGAACTCGACCGAGATTTTATTCGGTAAAAAATTCAAAGTGATTGGTGCAAAATTACGGCAGTTATCGTGTCCACAAGAAACTGATATATATATATATATATATATATATATATAAATTATATATAAACTTTTGAACTGACGGTGGTTTTGGGGTCTGGGGGATGTGAAACGCGAAGATATGTCGAAATTTTCCGGAAATAGAAACATGGTACCCATTGCAATAGTTAGCTTTCTAATGAAATCTACCTAAAATACTTCCATCAACGACACCTATCTGTGAACTTGGCTACTAGATGCCACCTGAACCATCAACTCGCAACGAACGTTGGAACTTCTCCTCCGAAGGAAAGCAAACTCAGGGTTTTTTTGCGCTCTTAGTAAATCCGACGACTTCAGCCGGGTTTGAACCCGCGACCTTGGGCATAGAAGTTCAGCATGCTACCAGTTCCGATACCGAAGTCGCTTCCCACAGACAGATGGAAAACTGAATGTTATCTCGTGCATTGGCGTTGTCATAGCAACTGCTGATGGCTCATCCCTTATCAATTAAAAGTAAAGTTGTCATGGCAACCTCTCTTGGCACTTGGCATTTTCTTATAATTTATATCATTATCAAAAATTCTTTCAGACAAACGTTTTAGGTAATTATTGGAGGAATATTGTCCATTTTGTATGGTTTTGATATTGTGCCTATTAACAGAGATATGATTAATGTTTCCCGAAAAACCCACTTTTTCCCACCCTTTTGGTCAATGTTTGGGGCTATAAAAAAACTTTTCAAACATAAATTTTAGGGCCTTGTCCGGCACATAGTATGAACTTTGAATGGATTCAATATTTGAGATATTAAGAGAGTTATAGCGATATTTCACTTTTTCGAAAAAAGCCTCCCATTTCACCCCCATTGACCGATTTTGCCCATTAACGAACTCGACCAAAATTTTAAGGGTATACATATTATGTAAAAAATTCAAAGTGATTGGTGCAAAATTACGACAGTTATCGTGTCCACAAGAAACTGATATACACATATATATATATACTGTACCCGATACCTAGGTTAGGCTATCGGCTACGCCAGCAGACTTTAAGCCGTAGTTGAGGTTTTGGGAAGAGTTAAGAAAAGATAGCGCACCGATCGAGTCAAGAAGAATGTCAAGATGACGTAGGAGGTCTAGGATCAAGGAGGCACTGACATCTGTAAGAAGATGGAATTATCGATAGAGATGTGAAGCTTTATTGAAATATGTATGGAATATGGTATTTAAACATCTTAGAAGAGAAGATATAACATGCATTATATGTGGAAGTAATTGTAAGGAAGTTAAATAACCCTTAAGTTATTTTATAACGGAATAGCCGAGATGATGTGGGTTCGAGACTATAATCGTGACGCGAGAGCACTGTGGTGGGGGACTACACCACGTGTCTGCGCCAGGCAGATAAAAGAGAAGACAGTGCCAGCACATTCAGTGGAGCTCTGTCAGTCGAGCAAGTAGGGTCGAGCTCTATAGCGCTAGCCAGACGCACGGTGAAGGACGCGTAGCATACCGAAACTGTCACGGCAGAGTGTAGGCGACAGTTTCAGCATCGCCGAGCAGCGAACGCCAAGCAGGTCATTGATCCAGGCGGACTTGCCGAGGAAGCAATCACAGACGGCCGGGATATGTTAGAACAGCACTGCAAGTAGTTGGAGACTTTATTACAAGCTACATTTCAACGCAGTTTGAACACAGTTCTTTTGAATAATATGACGACTATGCCTTTCCATAACGCATTCAAAGTTACTTTAACAATTTCAAGGAAACGGAATGTTGTTAGCATAGGCACTGATGAACATTAGATCGTGCATTAATGAGATTTATTTCTTATGCAGTTTCATGAATTACCAAATACAGACAACTACAGGGTGTTTAATAAACTTGGACACTCTCATGTAAAATTGTATTTTACGAAAGTGAGACTTAGCAGTTATTGGAGATTGGTCTTTCAATACTCAAACTGAACATTTAATGGAACAGTGGCGTAACTTAGAAGAGGAATAGGGGGTCCGCTGTTTCCATGAACATTTTTCGAGAGGAGTTGGACAATATCCGCTATGGGTAATCCGAAGTTCAACATGTCAGAGTAGACGCAGATAGAGACAAGATGGCACCGCAGAGCGATGGATTCGATTCCTGACGAGAGGAGTCCACCAGCTGATTCACTTGGGATTTCGAATGCAATCGTCATTTCATGGATGGAATGATATTCACGCCGATCTTTCGAGAAATTCATTATGTAGGGAAAATCGACGATCTTGGAAATTTAATTACAGCTGATTATGAAAGGTACTGTAAGAGTCATAACTACCTGATACGATTATTTTCATGAATACTGGGCACACATGTATATTTTCCTAATAGGAGTGATACGAGTATTAAGACATGGTTTGACTTTATATACTTCGAATTTGCTAGAATATGGAGTGACTATATGATATGGCAGGCATCATTATACGAAATTCTCACAATTGGTTGGCTTTATTAAGCAGATGTTTGGTCTTTTAGACATTTTTCCAGCTAGGATATTTTTCATAAATAGTTTTTTTTGTAACGAGTATTTCGAACTCGTGATCTGCAATTGATTATCTAAAATTACTTCGTCAGTTCATTGCATACTAGCGAGTGTGTATTATTCATCAGTAGGGATTTTTCCATTGGATTGTTTGGAGATATTAAGAAGTTATTCACTTTAGTGAATGAACATCGCTTTTATATGACAACTAGGGACTTGTTGATTCCTATCTGGTACATTCACTCATATAGCCTACGAGATGGGGTCTTTCGTATTTATACGATTGTATGGTGGTACTCATCTTACCCATCGTTCAGGACAATATCATCCAAGTCGACGGGGCGAGGTCTTTCGTATTTATACGACTGTACGGTGGTTACACATCTTACTCGCCATTGAGGGACTCATTTTTATCATCCGAGTGTATATGAGATTGTAAGTGAATCAAACAAGGAACTACTAGTCACATATCAGTCGAAATTTTGTTAAATAAAGTAACGATAAATGTCAACAGGATTGCATTTAGTAATTCTTGTTTGCCAATCCAATATTTTGTTGCTATACTCTTTTGAGAGTAATTTCAGTTTAACAGCTGTTATAGCTGATGCTTTTGATGAGTTTTATAATTGTGTTTGATACCTTTGAGAAGGATTTAAAGTAATTGAATCTTGTAAGATTAATCATTAATGGTCATATTTATTTTAAGGCAGATCAGTATTGCAGATTTTGATATGAGAGATTATAGCACATTGGTGTTTTTCTGTGATGTGAGTTACGAATTGTAAGAGAATTTATGCTATTTGAAAGCAGATCTTAAATTACTGAGGTAATATATTTTTTTCCAATTGTTTAAGAAGTTGTCTAGATGTGATCAGAGTAATTACAGTTATTGGAGATTATGTGCGTTGATAATTTGAAGCCAGTTATATATTTTTTGTAGATCATGCAACTTGGTTAAGTGGAGTTTGTGGTAGGCATTTTGTGGAAGTTGCCATGTGATAGTTGCAACGTTGATAATGTATTTTGAGGCAGACATGAGGTCGTCGTACCCAGTCTAGCGTAATTGTTGAGATTCATGCCGTATGTGCTGAATATTTATGGAGTTTTGTGGAATAATTGTTATATTCAAATGTGATATTTGAAGTATTGAGGAAATGTAATGTCGTTGTGGATAGTTAGATCCAACGTGATGTCGTGGAGGCAATAATATTTTTTGGCATGATAATTAAATACGAGATATAACTTGGAAGTAATAAAACTGTAAGACAACGTTCTATAAACCTTATTAAACAATTTGTTAGGAAATTAAACAAATAAATGAAGTTGATAATACAAGATTTTCTGAAAATAATAATTAATGAAATAATAATCTGAGATTTGAGCATATTAATGATCTGACCTAATGAAATAAAAATCAGAATGACTAGATGAAATAATGAAAACTAAATAACCAGAAGATTGAAATTTAAATAATTTGATAAACTAAATTTTGGAATAAATCAATGAATTAAATAAATGGATGAATTAAAGATTGGAGAGATAAACTGATTGAAATAAATTAATAGACGATTGTAATGATGATGAATAACTGAATTAGAAGGTGATAATTAATTAGAGAAGCTGATGATTAATGAATTTATATGGAATTAAATAAATTTAATTGAGAGATAATTTGAGGAATTGCAACGTGAGTTAAGAATTTAAATGATGTAATGGTGATGAATTAATGATTCTGACAGGAATATGTAGAATTTTGAAGTGAGAATTAATGTGAGGAATGTTTAATTTTGATGATGACGATAACGATGACCAATGAGCCATGAATTTTCTGTAATTCACAGATAAGTGATTATGAATGACAATGTAAATAGTGTAAATTAATTATTCAATGTTTAGGAGCATTTGACTAACATGTTCAACAGTTAAATTATGCCATGCAAACCATAAATTACTTGATATTTAATATATGTGATTATAATATGTGTATGTTTAGACAGATTAATAACCTTTTCAAATCCACATTGATGATGTTAAATTAAAGAGAAATTAGGTCTCAGGTTTCACAAATGTCAGTGACGAAAGACATAGTGCTACAGTGATCCTGAGAACCCAAGAGATCTTTAGAGATTTTTCTTGTTATGTGGATAAAAATAATTTTGGATTAGAAAAGAGATGGTTCGATTTTTGGACAATGACAATTTAACGTTGGCATTCGACCATACTCTTAGGTAGGAGTTTTATTTAAAATGTCTGTCTGACTATCAAAGTAAAATAAATTTGTTTTTTTATCTTAGTTGTGATCTGATGATGGTGTGATGTTCCTTTTTCTTTCCTTGTCTTGAGTAAGGCTTATCCGGAAAGGAAGTGGTTTGCTAGGAATTCAGTTGATGGCGCCCATTTATATTTGTATTATTTCTATTAAACTTAAGCCCGTAACGACCCTAGAGATACTTTGTCTCGTGATACCCACTGCTTTTTCGATAACTCAGCTGAATTTCCGACACATTCCTTATTTGACTAGAGGTTCATTTAACTCCGCTCTGTCCCGGAACTCCAGGAATGCGATGTTATAGCAGATGGGTCATCGCATCCCCAGGACGAACGGGTACAGAGAGAGAGAGAGGGAGATTTGGCTTTTTCCAACTAGTGGGGCTTCGATTTTGTTTATTCTATGGAATCACATCAGATTTAGATTACTGAGAGATTGATCTCAAGTTCATTTAATTGTGTTACTAAATTTATTAAACTTAGTCAGACAATGTACTTGTGTGCCCATTCCAGTGTTCATGTTAATCGTATTAGAATAATATCATGTTAGTTATAAGACATTTTTTCCTATACCCAAGTGAATGCAGGAATTGAGACATTGTGATGTGTTGTTGTCTAACGTCTCTGTATAAAACGTATATTGAAAATATAATTATGTTGCCGGAAGATTTAGCTAAGGTGTTAGGAGAGTTACAGACAGGTATGTCTGGTATTGCAGAAACTATTTCTAAAATGGAAACGGAAGTTAAAGAACAAATTAATAATTCAGAAGCTAGATTAGAAGCTAGATGTACAGAAAATGTGCAATCATTAGAGACTAGGCTACAGACTAGTACTGAAGAAAATTTAAAATTATTACAGTCAAATAGCAAAGATGAGTTGATGTTATTAGAGACTAGGTTACAGTTAAATAGTGAAGACAATTTAAAGTCATTAGAAACTAGATTACAGACTAGTACTGAAAGTCATTTAAAAGCTAGTGAAGCTAACTTGAAAGATAACTTCAAATCGTTGGAAGAGAAATTACAAGCTCGTAGTGAAGAAACTAACACTGAATTAGAAAACAAGTTAACTAGATTAGAGAATAGCTTAACTTTAAAGAATAATGAAATGCTAAAGACTTTACAATTAGACATAATTGCAGTAAATATGAAAGGAGAGGAAAATGTTCCAATATTAAGAAAAAATATTATTGAATTAGAAAGTAGAGGAGAAGAAAATATTTTTACTTTAAGAACAGACGTTATGTCCATACAGAAAGACATTAAATCAGATGTATCGAAGTTGAGATTCGACATCGATGGTTTAGTGGCAGATGTAGGCAAAATTCAAGAGTGGTCTACCGAAGTATCTTTCGAGACTAAAATCAAAGGTCTAGAAACGAATCTAGGAAATGAGATTAAAGATTTAAAGACAGTAATTGGGACCATTAAAGAGGAAGTCTTAGGAGAGGTTAATTCTAATTTAAAATCATTAGAAAATCAATTGCAGAAAGATATTAGGAAGATGGACGACGATATAGAGCAGAAGGTTAATGAAAACTTAGCTTTATTCAAAAATAGAGTCGGTGCAATTGTGGAAGAACGGTATAGTGAGGTCGATGCCGAAGCAAAAGAGAAACGTGAAGGGTTAGATGAAAAATTAATCGCAGGTATGGCAAACTTAGAAGCGAGGTTTACGGAAAACAAGGAAGCGATGAAGATAGATTCAACTCTATTTAGAACAGTTGTTGATCTGTTAAAGGAACAAGTCGCGTCAGTAAAGAATACGTGCGAAGGCAAAATTGACAAGTTAAAAAACGATTTAGACGAGAGTAACAAAACGCAGAATGTTACATCGCTAGATGAGTTGAAGACGCAGGTCAAGAAATTAGCAGAAGACAGGATAACTAGACTAGAATCCATGTTTAACAGTTTCACCAGTCAGAATATAACATCAGGGGAAACATTGATAAATCAGACAGCGATAGACCGCAGTATGAGTAATCAAGAAGCGAGCATGGGAGAAGACCGTCAAATGCAACCGAATGTGACATTCGAAAGGGCCAGTTCAACCCCTCAGGATAATCCAAGTTCGAATAGGAGTACGTTGGGTCCAAGCGAACGATACTCAGGTCCGGTCACCATTATTAGGAATCTGGATGACAAGCCGAGAAAGTTTTCGGGAAATACAGGAGTCACACCAGTCGAATTTCTGCGAGATATTCGAGACTACATGGCGGAACATAGGGTAGCCAAAGAAAGAGAGCTAAGGATAGCCGAACGCGCCTTAGATGGGTCTGCACTTACTTGGTTTAGGGCGTTCAGAAGCAATTTTGCGAACATGGAGCAATTTGCCATAGCTTTCTTGAGGAGATTTTGGAGTGCCGAGGATCAACTTAACGTAAGAGCGGAAATGTACTCAAAGCGCTATTCTACGTCACATCCGACGCATTATGCCAATTATTTCACGTCACAGCTGGCTAAATTACAGTTTCTGATTCCTCCATTGCCAGAAGAAGAGCTTTTGCAAGCTATAGCGAGACAGTTACCGATTGAGGTACAGCGATCACTAATAGCGTCGGGAGCCAATACACTTGAGCATTATGACGACATTTTACGGCGATTAGACTATACAAGCGCACAAGTTACGCCTCGAAACACCAGAAACGACAATAGAAACACGCAAGAAGTGAATGCGGTAGTCGTAGACAATGCAGCTCAAACGGACAGAAGAGATTCCTGGGAAAACCGACGGAACGAAGGGAATCGAGGAAACATCCGTAACGCTCGAGGAAATGATCGATATAGAGGACCATATGAGAGGCCATACGATCAAGAAGCAAGAGATTGCCGATATAGAAATTATAACCAGAATTCCAGATATCAGGACAGGAATCGATATAACAATAGATATCGGGGCAGAAATAACTGGAGCCAAGGTCAACAATATAATGGGAACGACAGGCAGGATGGCCGAAGACACGATCCTAACGACAGACGAGATAATCGTGGACATGAGAGGTCGAGGCAAGAAGATAGACAGCCTAGTGCACCACCCGAAGAGACAGTGAGAGATGTCAATCGAGCAAGCACGAGTGGCGAAGGAAGAAACAAACGTCAGAATAACACGGAATCAAGATGCTAATCATTGGAAGTCAATCATCATTATTGAGAGTCAGAAAGTACCATCATGCTAAGTAAGGGAATTGTAGAGCTATCGTGTACATGTATTATATATAGAATGCCTGAGAGTGTATTTTTTTTCTCAATCCTGATAAAAAAAAGGAGATGCACGGGAGAGATGTACCCGATACCTAGGTTAGGCTATCGGCTACGCCAGCAGACTTTAAGCCGTAGTTGAGGTTTTGGGAAGAGTTAGGAAAAGATAGCGCACCGATCGAGTCAAGAAGAATGTCAAGATGACGTAAGAGGTCTAGGATCAAGGAGGCACTGACATCTGTAAGAAGATGGAATTATGGATAGAGATGTGAAGCTTTATTGAAATATGTATGGAATATGGTATTTAAACATCTTAGAAGAGAAGATATAACATGCATTATATGTGGAAATAATAATTGTAAGGAAGTTAGATAACCCTTAAATTATTTTATAACGGAATAGCCGAGATGATGTGGGTTCGAGACTATAATCGTGACGCGAGAGCACTGTGGTGGGGGACTACACCACGTGTCTGCGCCAGGCAGATAAAAGAGAAGACAGTGCCAGCACATTCAGTGGAGCTCTGTCAGTCGAGCAAGTAGGGTCGAGCTCTATAGCGCTAGCCAGACGCACGGTGAAGGACGCGTAGCATACCGAAACTGTCACGGCAGAGTGTAGGCGACAGTTTCAGCATCGTCGAGCAGCGAACGCCAAGCAGGTCATTGATCCAGGCGGACTTGCCGAGGAAGCAATCACAGACGGCCGGGATATGTTAGAACAGCACTGCAAGTAGTTGGAGACTTTATTACAAGCTACATTTCAACGCAGTTTGAACACAGTTCTTTTGAATAATATGACGACTATGCCTTTCCATAACGCATTCAAAGTTACTTTAACAATTTCAAGGAAACGGAATGTTGTTAGCATAGGCACTGATGAACATTAGATCGTGCATTAATGAGATTTATTTCTTATGCAGTTTCATGAATTACCAAATACAGACAACTACAGGGTGTTTAATAAACTTGGACACTCTCATGTAAAATTGTATTTTACGAAAGTGAGACTTAGCAGTTATTGGAGATTGGTCTTTCAATACTCAAACTGAACATTTAATGGAACAGTGGCGTAACTTAGAAGAGGAATAGGGGGTCCGCTGTTTCCATGAACATTTTTCGAGAGGAGTTGGACAATATCCGCTATGGGTAATCCGAAGTTCAACATGTCAGAGTAGACGCAGATAGAGACAAGATGGCACCGCAGAGCGATGGATTCGATTCCTGACGAGAGGAGTCCACCAGCTGATTCACTTGGGATTTCGAATGCAATCGTCATTTCATGGATGGAGTGATATTCACGCCGATCTTTCGAGAAATTCATTATGTAGGGAAAATCGACGATCTTGGAAATTTAATTACAGCTGATTATGAAAGGAACTGTAAGAGTCATAACTACCTGATGCGATTATTTTCATGAATACTGGGCACACATGTATATTTTTCTAATAGGAGTGATACGAGTATTAAGACATGGTTTGACTTTATATACTTCGAATTTGCTAGAATATGGAGTGACCATATGATATGGCAGGCATCATTATACGAAATTCTCACCTTTGGTTGGCTTTATTAAGCAGATGTTTGGTCTTTTAGACATTTTTCCAGCTAGGATATTTTTCATAAATAGTTTTTTTTTGTGTAACGAGTATTTCGAACTCGTGATCTACAATTGATTATCTAAAATTACTTCGTCAGTTCATTGCATACTAGCGAGTGTGTATTATTCATCAGTAGGGATTTTTCCATTGGATTGTTTGGAGATATTAAGAAGTTATTCACTTTAGTGAATGAACATCGCTTTTATATGACAACTAGAGACTTGTTGATTCCTATCTGGTACATTCACTCATATAGCCTACGAGATGGGGTCTTTCGTATTTATACGATTGTATGGTGGTACTCATCTTACCCATCGTTCAGGGCAATATCATCCAAGTCGACGGGGCGAGGTCTTTCGTATTTATACGACTGTACGGTGGTTACACATCTTACTCGCCATTGAGGGACTCATTTTTATCATCCGAGTGTATATGAGATTATAAGTGAATCAAACAAGGAACTACTAGTCACATATCAGTCGAAATTTTGTTAAATAAAGTAACGATAAATGTCAACAGGATTGCATTTAGTAATTCTTGTTTGCCAATCCAATATTTTGTTGCTATACTCTTTTGAGAGTAATTTCAGTTTAACAGCTGTTATAGCTGATGCTTTTGATGAGTTTTATAATTGTGTTTGATACCTTTGAGAAGGATTTAAAGTAATTGAATCTTGTAAGATTAATCATTAATGGTCATATTTATTTTAAGGCAGATCAGTATTGCAGATTTTGATATGAGAGATTATAGCACATTGGTGTTTTTCTGTGATGTGAGTTACGAATTGTAAGAGAATTTATGCTATTTGAAAGCAGATCTTAAATTACTGAGGTAATATATTTTTTTCCAATTGTTTAAGAAGTTGTCTAGATGTGATCAGAGTAATTACAGTTATTGGAGATTGTGTGCGTTGATAACTTGAAGCCAGTTATATATTTTTTGTAGATCATGCAACATAGTTAAGTGGAGTTTGTGGTAGGCATTTTGTGGAAGTTTCCATGTGATAGTTGCAACGTTGATAATGTATTTTGAGGCAGACATGAGGTCGTCGTACCCAGTCTAGCGTAATTGTTGAGATTCATGCTGTATGTGCTGAATATTTATGGAGTTTTGTGGAATAATTGTTGTATTCAAATGTGATATTTGAACTATTGAGGAAATGTAATGCCGTTGTGGATAGTTAGATCCAACGTGATGTCGTGGAGGCAATAATATTTTTTGGCATGATAATTAAATACGAGATATAACTTGGAAGTAATAAAACTGTAAGACAACGTTCTATAAACCTTATTAAACAATTTGTTAGGAAATTAAACAAATAAATGAAGTTGATAATACAAGATTTTCTGAAAATAATAATTAATGAAATAATAATCTGAGATTTGAGCATATTAATGATCTGACCTAATGAAATAAAAATCAGAATGACTAGATGAAATAATGAAAACTAAATAACCAGAAGATTGAAATTTAAATAATTTGATAAACTAAATTTTGGAATAAATCAATGAATTAAATAAATGGATGAATTAAAGATTGGAGAGATAAACTGATTGAAATAAATTAATAGACGATTGTAATGATGATGAATAACTGAATTAGAAGGTGATAATTAATTAGAGAAGCTGATGATTAATGAATTTATATGGAATTAAATAAATTTAATTGAGAGATAATTTGAGGAATTGCAACGTGAGTTAAGAATTTAAATGATGTAATGGTGATGAATTAATGATTCTGACAGGAATATGTAGAATTTTGAAGTGAGAATTAATGTGAGGAATGTTTAATTTTGATGATGACGATAACGAATTTTCTGTAATTCACAGATAAGTGATTATGAATGACAATGTAAATAGTGTAAATTAATTATTCAATGTTTAGGAGCATTTGACTAACATGTTCAACAGTTCAATTATGCCATGCAAACCATAAATTACTTGATATTTAATATATGTGATTATAATATGTGTATGTTTAGACAGATTAATAACCTTTTCAAATCCACATTGATGGTGTTAAATTAAAGAGAAATTAGGTCTCAGGTTTCACAAATGTCAGTGACGAAAGACATAGTGCTACAGTGATCCTGAGAACCCAAGATAACTTTAGAGATTTTTCTTGTTATGTGGATGAAAATAATTTTGGATTAGAAAAGAGATGGTTCGATTTTTGGACAATGACAATTTAACGTTGGCATTCGACCATACTCTTAGGTAGGAGTTTTATTTAAAATGTCTGTCTGACTATCAAAGTAAAATAAATTTGTTTTTTTATCTTAGTTGTGATCTGATGATGGTGTGATGTTCCTTTTTCTTTCCTTGTCTTGAGTAAGGCTTATCCGGAAAGGAAGTGGTTTGCTAGGAATTCAGTTGATGGCGCCCATTTATATTTGTATTATTTCTATTAAACTTAAGCCCGTAACGACCCTAGAGATACTTTGTCTCGTGATACCCACTGCTTTTTCGATAACTCAGATGAATTTCCGACACATTCCTTATTTGACTAGAGGTTCATTTAACTCCGCTCTGTCCCGGAACTCCAGGAATGCGATGTTATAGCAGATGGGTCATCGCATCCCCAGGACGAACGGGTACAATACATACATAAATTATATATAAACTTTTGAACTGACGGTGGTTTTGGGGTCTGGGGGATGTGAAACGCGAAGATATGTCGAAATTTTCTGGAAGTCGAAACATGGGACCCATTGCAATAGTTAGCTTTCTAATGAAATCTACCTAAAAAACTATTTTTTGAAATTTCATTCGAATCAATTTTTATGTCATTCCTGGGACTTAGAAAATTCCGGCCAAAAAGTACAAAATCATTAATAACTCCGTAAGTATTCGTCGTATGATGAAATAGCAAGAGACAAAAAAGATGTAATGTGTTATTTTCTACAACATAGGCCATGTATAATTTTACACTCAGACATATTACGTCCCACCCCATAATTTCACCCCTCCTAATGGGCCCCTTAATTTGGATTTATGAAGAAACGGTCAAACATCTATTTACTTATTTTTTATGCTGATTTTTTTCGGCTGAGTTCCAAACTCCCCGCCTATGTCGTTTAAGAGATACATGCTCCGTTAGGAATCCTTCAACCCCTACTTTTCACCCCTTTCACCTCATAATATACACCACATCGAAAAACCCTCAGACACGTGTCTTCTTATTTTTAATGATGAATTTCTATGCCAAGTTTCACATCCCCCAATGAAACCAATCGGGAGGTATTGCTATTCAATGAAATGCAGGTCTACCCCCCTTTACACCCCTTTAGAACATGAATATCCAAAAATCCTTTCTTAGTGGGTGTTTGCGGCCTGTGAGGAAGCTGGATACCAAATTACATTCCAATCCATTTGGTGTTTTCAGAGATTTCGTGATGAATGAATGAGTCAGTGGTATTTGAGCTTTATATAGTAGACTAGCTGACCCGGCAGTCGTTGTCCTGCCAATCAAAGAAAGTGTTGTAACTTTGCTTCTTGAAGTGCTTTTGGATACACAATATGTTTTTCAATTTCTGTTAGCTGACTCTAAACTATCGCGAAATGTATTAACTAATCTAGAAACATTCGTGGCAGCGTGCACAACAACTCTCCAAAGTTTCATCGCAGTCGGATAAATGGCATATAACACATACGGGATTTTGTTTAAATGATTCGTGCGCTGTCACTCATTTGTAAAATCCACTCGTGCTCTACCAACTGTGAAATGGATTTACTAAGTTAGAAAGCTTCACGTAAGTGTACACAACAACTCATCATGGTTTCATCGCAATCGATGAATAGTATATGAACGCATACGGGATTCTGTTGGAACGCTTCGCGCGTCGTCACTCTTTTGTTACATCTAATCGTGCGCTACCAATATTGTAAAATAGATTTACCAAGTTGAACACCTTCCCTTGTGTGTACACAACAACTCATCAAAGTTTCATCGGAATCGGATGAATGACATATGAACGCATAAGTGATTTTCTTTAAACGATTCGCGTGCCGTCACTCATTTGTTGAATCTACTCATGCGCTACCTATTGTAAAATAGTTTTACTAAGCCTGAAACCTTCTCTGGAGTGTACTCAATGATTCACCAAGGATTCATCGCAATCGGATGAACGATATATGACCACATACGGGACATTGTGGAAACGATTCACGCACCGTCGCTCATTTGTTGAATCTACTCGTGCACTACTTATTAAAAACTGGATTTACTAAGCCAGAAACCTTCCCTGGAGTGTACACAACAATTCACCAAAGTTTCATCGCAATCGGATAAATGGTATGTGAACGCATACAGGACTTTGTTGAAACGATTCGCGTGCTATCGCACATTTGTTGAATCTACTCGTGCGCTACCTATTCTAAAATGAATTTTCTAAGCCAGAAACCTTTACTGAAGTGTACACAACAATTCACCAAAGTTTCATCGCAATCGGATAAATGGTATATGGACGCATACGGTACTTTGTTGAAATTATTCGCGTGCCGTCACACATTTTTTGAATCTACTCGTGCGCCACCTATTGTAAAATTGATTTATTAAGCCAGAAACCTTCCGTAGGGTGTACACAGCATCTCACCCAAGTTTCATCGTAATCGGACGAATGGCATTTGAACGCATAAGGGACATTTTTGAAACGCTTCGAACGTCGTCGCTCATTTGTTGAATCTACTCCTGCGCAACCTCCTGTGAAATGGATTTACTAAGTTAGAAACCTTCACGTAAGTGTACACAACAACTCATCAAAGTTCCATCTCAATCGATGAGTGGTATATAAACTTATACAGGATTGTGTTGGAACGCTTCGCGCGTCGTCGCTCATTTGTTACATCTACTCGTGCGCTACCAATATTGTAAAATGGATTTACCAAGTTAAACACCTTCACTGACGTGTACACAACAACTCATCAAAGTTTCATCGGAATCGGATGAATGACATATGAACGCATAAGTGATTTTCTTTAAACGATTCGCGTGCCGTCACTCATTTGTTGAATCTACTCATGCGCTACCTATTGAAAAATAGATTTACTAAGCCTGAAACCTTCTCTGGCGTGTACTCAATGATTCACCAAGGTTTGTTCGCAATCGGATGAATGATATATGACCGCATACGGGATATTGTGGAAACGACTCACGCGCCGTCGCTCATTTGTTGAATCTACTCGTGCGCTACTTATTAAAAACTGGATTTACTAAGACAGAAACATTTCCTGGAGTGTACACAACAATTCACCAAAGTTTCATCGCAATCTGATAAATGGTATATGGCCTCATACGGTACTTTGTTGAAACGATTCGCGTGCCGTCACACATTTTTTGAATCTACTCGTGCGCTACCTATTGTAAAATGGATTTATTAAGCCAGAAACCTTCCGTAGGGTGTACACAACATCTCACCCAAGTTTCATCGTAATCGGACGAATGGTATTTGAACGCATACAGGACCTTATTGAAACGCTTCGCACGTCGCCGCTCATTTGTTGAATCTACTCGTGCGCAACCTCCTGTGAAATGGATTACTAAGTTAGAAGCCTTCACTTAAGTGTACACAACAACTCATCAAATTTCATCTCAATCTATGAATGGAATATAAACTTATACGTGATTTTGTTGAAACGCTTCGCGCGTCGTCACTCATTTGTTGAATCTAGTCGTGCGCTACCTAATGTGAAATTGATTTACTAAGCCAGAAGCCTTCCCTGGAGTGTACACAACATCTCACCCAAGTTTCATCGCTATCGGACGAATGTTATTTGAACGCATACGGGACCTTTTTGAAACGCTTCGTGCGTCGTCGCTCATTTGTTGAATCTATTCGTGCGCTATCTATTGTAAAATGGATTTGCTAAGCCAAACACCTTCCCTGGAGCTCACTCAACCTATAACCCAAGTTTCATGGCAATCGGATGAATGGTATATGAACGCATACGGGGCTTTGAAACGCTCTAACGTGCAGAGACAAACAGTAGAATTCGACATCACTGCCACCTTTGGTATAAAACACAACTTTTCGCCACGGGCGGAGTGTATGTAATGGCGGTAGTTGCACAGGTTGCGACCAGGTGGCTCTGCGTGCTAAGTCCAAAAGCATCACTTTTCACTAAGGCTAGCGGTTTCCATGACGACTGTTTATGACTGTATATTGTGGTTCTAAAATTGTGTGAAAATTGTGTTTCTAAAATTGTGTTCATTCCACCTACCGGGTCAGATTGTGAATCTAAACCATACATGGACCCACCCTAATATACATACCAAATTCCATCAAAATCGGTTCAGTCGTTTAGGAGGAGTTCAGTCACATACACACGTGTCGAAGAATTATATATATAAAGATAGGGTATAAGCTATCTCCATTTTAAATTTCATCCAAATCCGTCTAGCCGTTTTAGTGTCAAGAGGTAACAAACTAACACACACACTCACATACACACACAAACTTTCTCAAATATAATATATATAGGGATTATTATTATTATTATTATTATTATTATTATTATTATTATTATTATTATTATTATTATTATTATTACTGACTGAGTCGATAATGGCTTTACTTGCGCGCGGTAACCGGTACCTGTTGACGGAATTTGTAACTGCTCCTAATTTAAAATTTAAAATCCGTTTGAGGCTGCACTGACTTTACAAAATGGTGTATGTTAGTGAGTCTAGAACTCTACTACTGAAGGCCATTTACTTCACCTACCACATATTAGACAAAAGGTCCATATACTCGTATGCTTGCTACCAGTCTTAAAGGTGGGATAGGATCTACAGAAGTCCTTTACTAAGGCCTAGGTTTGTTTAGAATACGCACAGGATGTATCCTCTTCAAATATAATGTTTCCCTAATCATTCCTTAACATATGCATATACACACTCTGTCTGAAAATTTCGGTGAATGAGTCTATATCACGAACAGATTGTTGGCTTACCTGAAGCAGCCGTTACTATCCTTCGAAGTAACCCCCTTGGACCGTTATGCACTTCTAAGAACTGCTGTACAAGTCCTGGCAAAGTCTTCCTGAGGGATAGCCTTCAGTTGGGTCGTCACATTACGTTGGATGTCCAAAATGTCCGAAAACCTCTGGCCCTTCTTGGCTCTTCGGCGACCCTGGACCTCGATACTCCATACTTTGACGCTTGCCTTCGATGTCGTACCTCAGGTACCAGGTCTCGTAACCCGTGACGATGTTTTCCAGGACCATTCCATTCCACGTAACATCACCCTCCTCACTGCCACCCGTCGACACTGAGGTCGTTAGATTGCATAAATTCGCCCTTTTCACTGCCTTCCGTCTATCAGGTGTGGATGGCAGGTTGCATAAATTTATGCTTCTCTCTTGCTTTCAAGTTTTGACGACCAAAACTGAAGGCTATTCCTAAAGAAGACTAGGCTATGCCAGGAGTTTCCAGGACTTGTTCAGTCGTTCTAAGAAGTGCATTATCATCGACGGGGATTACTTCCAAGGACAGAAACGGCTGTTTAAGGTAAGCCAACAATCCGTTCGTAATATAGACCTACTCGCCGAACTTTTCAGACAGAGAGTGTATTTCCTCATCTAATCGTTGAAGGTGTGGACTAACATTGTTAAGAAGCGCAAGTAGTGGGGATTCTTTTGGAAGCATGTGTTCGTTCAGATTGGCTACATTATCATTCTTGGCAAAATCTATTAAATTTCTCTCTTTAATGTCGAGAGGTCTGCCCTTTGCTTTGTAGTGTAAAATATTTAGTTCTGTTTCTACTTTAGTGAAACGATGGTTGTTTTCGCACATGTGTTTACAGATAGCTGAGTGTTTGTTGTGTTTATTGTGTTTAATCACATTTCTGTGTTCCTTGCAACGTATTTTGAACATTCTTGAGATACATAATATTTAGCTTTACAGACTTCTTCTGGCATGTGAAAAAATCTACATCTGATTTTGATAGTGGGTTTCTCTTTGTTAAGTTGCTATTATGTGTGTTTCTACCGAGTGTGCTGTTTGTCCTGTATACTATTGAGTCCTTGTTTTTAGAAAATATTCGTTATTTTATGTATTTTTTCACGAAGTATAAACGCTCGCCCTTGATTTTCTTATGGGGTGGTGAATTTTCCTTTTTTCTTTCGTTTCTTTTATCACCATTCGATTTATTGTTTTGGGTATACAATTGTTCACTGCTGCCACTTGTTTTGCCATTTTAATTTCACTATTAAAGTTCTGGGTTGATATCGGTATACTGATAGCACTATTCAACGTTGAATTACCGGGTGAGTTAGCCGTGGTGGTTACGGCATGACTGATGGCAGTCGCTCATATCCGGGAGGCGAGGAGGTTCGAATCCCCCCGCCGGCAACCTTGAAGATGGTCTTCCGTGGTTTCCCATCTTCCTTCCAGGCAAATGCCGGGGTTGGTCCCTAACTATAGGCCACAGCCGCTACCTTCCAACTCCTCGTCCTTACATTCCAACTTCCCTCCCCAACGGTACTTGTAGCTCACCCATTGGGTGTCCGTCTCGAAGCAGCTACAAAACTGGCGAGTCGAACATGTCCTCGGACACTCCCGGCACTGAAAGCCATACGCAAAAAAAAAAACAACGTTGAATTGATGCCCACTAATTTGTGTGACTTTGAGTGGTTGGAACGATTGCCAATAGAGTGGGATGTTTGTGATCCTTTGCGGTAATTGGAATATGTTAGATTTTGGTCTGTTTGGCGGATTGTTCTGTCTAAGTAATTTCTGTGCCTGTTATTTTCTGGTTCCATAGTGAATTTGGTACTTTGGTGCCAGTAACTTGTTGATTGTTTGGAGTAGTGTTTTTTTTCATTATTTATTTATCGTATGGCTTTTAGTGCCGGGAGTGTCCGAGGACATGTTCGGCTCGCCTGAGTATGTAGCTGCTTCCAGCGGACACCCTAAAGGGTGAGCTACAAGCTCCGTTCAATTTCAAGTAGTTCCAACTTTCGCCACCAGATATCAATGATACCTAGTGGTGAACGTTGGAACTTTGATAGAGCGTTCTGACAAAATCTAACCTAACAAATTTTGCTTTACACAAGTTTAGTCTGTGAAAGGATCTTTTACATGCCATAAATCTATGACATGGGACCACCGGCTTTACTTCCCCTCCGAAGGAAGGCATACTGAAGGATTTTTAACGCTCTTAAAAAATCCGACGACTTCGTTCGGTTTTGAACCCGCTATCTTGGGCATAGCAGTTCAGCATGCTACCGACTACGCCACCGTCTTGCATTGCATCTCATCACCGATTCCGTTGAAAACGGGAGTTATAGTGGAAACGCGTACCGTACATTATTAGTATTATTGTCATCCATATCACTATGATTATTTTTAGTATTAAATAATAATAATAATAACAATAATTAATAAGCCAACCATGGCATTAAGGCAAGCAGTCCTATGTTTAGGTAAAGGTCCGATGGCATCCACGATGAAATTATTTTGGTTGCTGCTGTTCTTCCGCGTCGGATTGCAATCTCTGTTCTTTCGGGATTTCCTGCTCAAACAGATGAACATTACATATCTTCACGGTCATCGTGGAACATTCGTGATGAATCATTTACAGTTGTTATTACAAGCACTTTTCGCCATATACAGCCACCTTTCTTGGATGGAAGTACACTGGCTTGCAATTCTCTGCCTTGTAAATCGGGATTACTGCTCGTTGGTCATCCTTGGATGGGTTCGGAATCACACCAATCTTCCTGTGTAAAGCCATGTGTATACAAAGAAAACAACGTGCAAGTATCCGACCAACTGCGCATGAGCCATACATTTGTGCATACGTAACAACAAACCACAACACAACATGTAGCATGTTTTGAGCAGGTTTCAATTGAACACATCTCGTAGTTTTAGTTAGCGAAGAGACTGGAGAGATTAAGTACTGCTATTTGCGTCAAAATAAACGACTTCTCTATTAAAGATAGAACTTAGAGTAATTAAACTTCAAAGACCACTGAAGATTCAGTGTATAGAAATAGTGTTACATATATTAATTTCAACCATTTTGCTAATTGGTGCCTTAGCACAAAGTTCGTAATGTACGTAAATGTAACGTATGATTAGCATAAAGCATCAATTGAATAATGTTAGTATTCTAGGGTGAGGCTACGAAAGGCACAATGGCACAAATGTTTGCTAACTAAACGTTAACTACATCGTGGCACAGTGACTATCATAGTTGATTGTCACCTCTTAGGTCTGGTTTGGATTCCCGGCCCTGCCTAGAGATTTTATTATGATCGGAGTGCTGGAACGGGGAAACTGAGCCTCGTGATGCATAACTGAGAAGTAGTAGATTCAATTTCCACATAAACCATCCTGGAAGAAGTTCTCCTTGGTTTTCCTCTTCTACTCCGATTAAATGACGTTATCATGCCTAATTTAAGGCCAAGGGCACCACCTACCCAATCCTAGATACACTAACAAATAGACACACACTAATACAGCCATCACATTGACACAGGCGATCAGAACATTTTCACACAAGTACAGGCGGCTGCATGACCACGATGTCCTTGAATTAAAGAACAACCACATAATTAAACGTTAACTTAAAGAATGTTGTCGTTTATTGTGCGACTGGCAGCGTGGCTCAGCGGTAACGTTCTCGTTTGCTGGTTTCAAGGTTGCAGGATTGAATCCTGGCGCAGTCAGCTGGCATCCGATGGTGTGCAAATACAAGGGAGCCGTGTAAGTAGATTTACTGGCACGTTAAAGATCCCCTTTGGGGCAAAATGCTAGCACCCCGGCGTCTCTAAAAGCCTCAGTAGTTAAAACGGACGTAAAACCAATAACATTCTTCTTCTCCTGTCGATTTTGGCCTACTGTGGACTTGCCAATCTCTTCTTCTCCTTCAACCAGAAATTCTTCATGCGTTCGCTGAGTCTCCTCCTTCCCTCAGACCGGATGAACTTGGTTTTTGAACTAGGTTTTTCCCGAACCCTTTAAATTTATCAACCTGCCTTCGAAACAGTGATTAGTTGAGAAAATCTTCTTGAGTGATGCCAACTTCTTTGAGATCTGTTCGTGTTTCCTCAACCCATTTTGTGGTGGACTTTAATTTGCAAATGTAATTGAATATCCTTTTGGTTAAACTATTGTTGCTCATTCGTGTTAGGTGGCCATAATATTTAATCCTGCTCTTACGCATCGTGTCCGTAAGTTTCTCCACCTGGTTGTACAAGCCACTGACCCTCCGTCTCCTCCATAAGCTATCTGCTCTCTGTACTGGCCCCAATATTTTTCTTAGGATTCTTCGTTCTTTCTATTCTAACTGCTCTGTTTCTCCTTTTTTGTTTAAAACAAGGTATTTAGAACTATAAAGAGCTTCCGGTTTAATCACAGAAGAATAATTTCATAACTTTGCTGTGAAGGATATGACTTTCTTGTTATACCTATTCCGCGTTAATCGATATGCAGTTTCCATCCTACGAGCTGTGACCTTATTGGCTTCCTTATCAAGGCCATTAGTGTGAATCCATTCACCAAGATATTTGATTTTTTCTGTCCTTTTGATATTATTATTATTATATTTATTGTGCAAAAATATTATTCACAAGATTCACGATTTAAGTTTGCGTAGAGAACAGCTGATATCGGAGAAGGATGAAATGCAATGGAGCTTTGTTTTGCTGCACTCTAAATGTTGGAAATACTGCCTCGTCTTTTGATCATGTCTTTTCCCTGAAGCACGTTTAAAGTCGTCTGTTACAAAATTACATCAGAATTGTTAATTACCTGTGCCTTGAAAGAGAAAAGCAGGAAGCCTTACGACTAGCAACAGCTTGTCCTTTGCTAGCGAATCTATATATTCATCAATGGAAGTTGACTGAAGAACATTGAAGGGGGGAGAAAACCAATAACTCGTCCTAAAGAATACAACATGAGTGCAATGAAGCACGGAAGCCCCATATTAGTGGCTCCGGAACTACAAAGCCGTTCACTCGGGCGTATGACGAACGTTGACGGAAGCTATTGTGAGGGTACAAAGTTCCTCTGCGTTGTCAAACAATAAAAAGTCAGGAGTCCAATAATATTAGAATTTGTGCCGGTGAAGATGAAAAGAATTTTATCAGTGTTCCAAATGGAACACCATCATAAAAGGGATCATACAGGCTGTTTCAATATGGTGGTCCATTCTTGTCAGAGCGAGAACTTAACTATCTCAAGCCTTCGTAGAGTTATAAGGTTTCAAACATGTCACATTGGAATTAAAAGCTGAACTGGTAAATAATAAACACAGGCGGCAGTAGAGATTTTATACAAATTCCGTGAAGCGTGTGCGGATATGTCAACAGAACAACGGAAGATCGCCAAATCATTCAGTCTAATGTTTCTGTCGAGATAATGAAAATGAAAATCCTCAGCCTGCTTCCAGTCGACCGACTGGGTCAGGGAATGGAATGAATGAAGCCCCCATCTATCGTCGAGGATATGAACTGTGTCGGCTGCCGAAGCCTGTCGCACTCCCCTAGGCCAATGATTAAATGAATGAGAGATGATATGAAATGATAGTGGAGAGTGTTGCTGGAATGCATTTGTGACGAGGAAAACCGGAGTACCTGGCGAAAACAATGTCTGCCTCAGCTTTGTCCACCACCAATCTCACATGGAGAGACCGGGATTTGAACCACGGACCCAGTGGTGAGAGGCCGGCGTGCTGCCGCCTAAGCCATGGAGGCTCGTTTCTGTCGAGATAATATCATATCATATTATGATAGAATCTTGACAGAGTATGTGAGACTATCAATGTGGGAACTGCAATAATAACATCAAACATGCATATCCATTTCGTGGCTGTGATACACACGATGTGTAGCATGTGGACTCATATGCTACTGTCTCCTATCACGCTTAGCACTTTTAGCATATACACGGCACAGGTAAATCATATCTCCAATTCAGAGACGGCAGGCTTTCATACAGGTCGCAATTGACATACCAGTATATGATGTCTCTTAAACAGGATTGGGCCATTCTAAGTACATTTTTCCATAATATTTTGGTATATATTTCAATGTAAGATCAAATGATAGAATATTAAAGTTTCTGCACTACACTGAAAAAGTCAGAATCATGGATAAGTTTTAATTGAATTAATGAGTTCCAAAACGCAACATTTCCACAACAATACGAAATTGAGATAATGCCAATTTCTGTATCTTTGACGCAATGCGTTTATGAAGACAAATTGATACATGTCCTGTAGTCATTTGATATTGAATATTGCAGTCATTTCCAAAACTTACCTTGACCACAAGCTAGTCCGCTCCATAACTCAACATGCCCATGTTCTTAAATTTAAAAGGGAAATGTTAGAGAGATATGTGTGCTTAGAGGTTTTATGAATTATTTGTTATAAAAAAGTCCGTAGCATATCATTTTAAGGACTAAAAACCCACAAAGACTGATTCTTATATGTTAAAACTAGCAACCCGCCCCCGCTTCGCCCGGAAACAGTTTTGAATGCATTACGAGACAAGCACTTTTCTTTTTCGATGTGAATGAACTACGACCTAGGCCTATATCTGTTTTACGTCTCGGCATGATGAGTTAAAATCACCGACTTGACTATTCATTATATTATCATGGAGCAACGAATCATGTGCAACGAATTCTTGTCAAACATAATTTAAGAATGACGAGGTGCATTAAACACAAATCCCCCTTCCATCCAATCTGAAAACACTTAGGCCTATAGTGGGCCATGTATTGAAGATAGAGATATGCTTTCAGGGACTTGTTTGTAGAACTTTTCATGCTAAACAATTCTTACACTCATAGTATATTGATATCTTTAACGGTTTGCCCAGCGCAAGCTTAAAAAGCGCATGGACGCGAGTTTTTTCGACTTTTTCACTGAAATCATTACTGCTTGGCTTCCTTTGATCATAAATATAATATTTGCTACAGAAACCTTCCATGAGATATCTTTTGCAGAATGGTGAAAACCGTATCAAAGTCCATCCAGTGGTTCTCGAGATTACCCGTTGGTGTATTCTTTGGAATACACGTCTAGTTAGAGTTAGCAATTGCTGCTCTTTGCTTTCTTTCTTTCACTGATTCTTTCTTTCTTTCTTTCTTTCTTTCTCTTCTTGCAGACATCAACAGTGACCCTCTGTATTCTATTTTTCACCAAACATGTATTTAAGTTGTTTCTAAGTTTGTTCCAGATGTGTATCTTCTATGAAATCTACCTAGCGGCATCTCGTGGCAACCCGTCGAAGCCATTGAACTCAGCAATTTCAAGATTGGATTCATTCCACTCAATCAGAGGTCGTCGCTGTCGCTGTCGCCGTCTGCCATTTCCACGAAGATAAATTCTATGTATCGAAGTTCGAAATGATGAATCTTTGTCTTTTTAATGTTCCCACTCTGCTATATGATCCTTTGTTTTCTTCCCCCTCCTCCTCGCCTACCTAACTCCCTCGTGTACTTCTCCGCTCGTTTTCTCTTCTCGTCCGGACTTTTAAGTTAACAGTTCAGTACTCTGTCAGAGGCTGTCCTCCTCTTCAAATAAGGAAAGTTAAAAATCGGCACTATGTCTGATTTCTTCGTGTGACGGTCAAAGGAGGCTTCAACTTCAGACATCATGCAAATACCTACATTGAACTTTTAAAACATTTTAAAAAGGGTTTTAATCAACATTTGGAATGCTTTTACTAAACGTTATAGGCAGTGTTGGGATTTCATAAAATTGTGCTACATCTGACCCTCGAGGGAATCGCTTTTCTTAGCTAACAAAGCTAAGCTTTCTACTAGTCATGAGATCAAGTATTTTCTATACCTAGTAAGGGAATACTTTCCCGCAACGAGGGATTCATTTCCAATTAACCGCTGTCTAAAACTTAACTTGTTTCTTCCGAGGGATTATTACCGCATCATTTAACCTGTCACTACAGTTCAGGAATTTTCCATTCAAAATAAACTCCAAACTGCAAAGAACTATGATCAATACTGTCAAAGTGCTGAAAACCTAAAGTTAAATGGAACTATTATTTGCAACTTAAAACTTGTTTAACGCAAGAAACATGTTAAACTCAACTAAGTGCATCTACATAAGCTGCAATAACCTTTCTCTTGTTCCACTAACTTTCAGTGCTTCAATAGTGAATATTAACAAACTATAAACAAACTTTCGTGCTACAGAAACAGTGTCTGTTCAACAAGCTACCGCGTCGCGATTCGTTCGTATCAATAAATCTGGCCAAGACTCAAATCCCATGTTCTCTACACTTCTAATCCCCCTTACTAACAAAATTTGTAAAATTTAAACTAGTTATTACTCTACGAGGCCTCGCTTAAATTTAGGCACCTTCACGAAATTGCTCCACTTATAACTTACTAGCAGGTACCCGCGGCTTCGCTCGCGATCAAGACATTGGGGACGATGCATTAATTGGTCTATTATATTACAGCAATCGCGGCTACAGATGGGTCAATTCTAATTCTGAAAATTCTGATACATACAGCGTATTGATATGAGCAGAAAAGTGGGATTTTTTTTGAGTTGTCAAAGTCTGCAGGGTACGATGTTACATTATATGAACACATTTTAAAATTACGTTTTTGGTTTTGCCATCTTCTGCTGAGACATAACGATTTTGTTGTCCGGATACTCGCGAGCACGCCACATACCGTTGCCCATGGGAAAAAATGGTTTTGTCTAAATGTACACCTGCTGCTGTTAAGTTTGTGTCATTGCGCTTTGTTAATAGAAATTGCGAATATTGTTTGAAGAGGGAACTGCACTCTTGCACACTGGAATGGCAAACCTATCGGAATATGGGGAATTAAAAGTATTTTTCCTTAAGCTATTCTGGGTGTAATTTTGCCACACTTTTGATGATTTGAACGTCAACATGTCGCTATTAATAGACCTAAAGTGAAATATATCTCACCTTGGCCGCTGATGTACTCGTACATTATGCAGTCTCTTCCAGTGTTACGTCCCAGGGATTGAAATTCTCCAACAATCGTTTGCCTCACGTGCCTCTCTAAATAATTAAAATTCCTGATTGTTGTTGTTTTTTGTTGCTTGATTCTTCAGTTTTTTTGACTGGTTTGATGCAGCCCTCCATGCCTCCCACTCCTGAGCTAATCGTTTCATCTCTACACAGCAACCACACCCTACATCCGAGGCAATCTGTTTAACCCTGGTCTACGCCTACAGTTCTTGTCCATGACCCTCCCTTCAATAACTAAGCTTGCTATTCCTGGGTGTCTTATTTATGTGTCCTACCAACCTATATCTTCCCTTCATTAGCAGTCGCCAGAAACAACTCTACTCTCCCACTCGTCGTCATTTGTTACCCTATCTACCCATCTGATGTTCATCATTCTCCTGTAACACCACATTTCAAACGCTTCAATTCTCCTCTTTTCTGCTGCACCATTAGTCCAATTTTGACTTCCTTATAAAGTCACGCTCCGGACAAAAGCTTTCAAAAATGACTTCCTAATACCTAAATGTATATTCGATGTCAACAGATTCCTTTTTCTGAAGAAATGCTTTCCTTGCCTGAGCCAACCTGCTTTTTATATCCTCTTTGCTTCGTCCATCACTGGATATTTTGCTTCCTAAGTAACTGAAGTATCCTACTTCCTGTAGCGTTTCACCAGCCAATTTGAGGTCCATAGAGGTTTCTGATTGATTTCGGCTGCATTCCAATAATTTTGTTTTACATTTATTGATTTTCATCATGAATTCATTCCTCAAGACGGAGTCCATACCATTCAAAAACTTGTGCAAATCTTCTGGCGTATCGGCCAAGACGCCGATGTCATCAGCAAATCTCAAAGATGAAATTATTTCTCCTTGAATCTTCGCTCCCACTTTAAATTTTTCTCCAATTTCCTGATTATTGTGGTATTAGAGATCTTTGAAATGCGTTGCCCTCGCACATGGTGTAGATGCATTGTCAAAGGATAACATTCCATGTTACGAACATGGGCCGCATAACCTGCACCGAAAGCCTATTCTGGACAGCAGTTCCTTGAATTCAGATTTGCCAACATTTTATTGTATCTTTCCATGTGGTATATCTCTGTACCTCAACATACAGAAGAGTGCTTTAAAAATCATGTCTTGTGTACATTTTGGAAAAGGTGGTGAGTGTGGTTTTTGCCAGAGTGGATACTCGCACGTAGAAATTCTTTTCAGTAAATAGACTGGTTCACAATTTTGTAAGTGCACATTGAGGTATGTGACGGCGAGATGCCTTAAGTGTTACGGAAACGGCAATAGCCGCCACAGAGCTTCGTTGCTACTGAAATAACGACCAGACTGATATTTGTACTTAACTATACGGGATTTGTAAGCCCAATGTTTATGAAATTGAACGCAGGTATATCGCTAACTTTATTGAATAGCCGCTAGTGTAGTGTTTAAAATTTAAAAGTGGTATTAGAAGGCGCTATCCCTATTTTTTATCCCTGGCACTACAGCCCATGAAGGGCCTAGGCCTATCATGCGACCGCTTCCCAGCCATTTGGCCTGCAGATATTGTGGTGACGCGTGGTCAGTGCATCGTGTTCGCTTGGCCGTTTATCTTGTTCTTCGTGACCGGGGCGCTGCCTCTCTATCAGACAGCTACTCAATTGTCCTCACGAAGCTGAGTGCACTCCGTTGCAGCCCTCACGCCAGTGTCTACAATCTCTGACGGGTCCGGGAATCGAACCCGGGGCCTCCGGATGGGAGGCAGGCACGCTACCCTGTTCTTGTGTTTATATATCTCTTGAAAAAGATAATAAATGGATTGGCACTGCCTCCTACAGGGATATATAGAAAATCGGATGTCATACCTTGAGGTTTAGTTGCCATGGAAACGGACTTTCCATTAGTTCATCAGTTTACCAGGGTGAAGATAGTTTTCTGCGAATATCTTTGAAACTGTTGGTTTTAGGGCCTTAAAATGTGGTTTTCGGCGTCCCGTAGGGACCTACCGAGTATTGTTTCTCGCATCGAGGGTCGTAAAATGAGCTTTGTCCGGTCTTTATGCGACAACTTCGATATTTTGTCCCGGCTGAGTATTTTTGGTGACTTTTCAGTTATGTTGCCCGTTCGACGGGAACAATGATTTATTTCCGGATGAAAGGCAGCCTATAGGTTATCCCAGGGTATAAGCTGTCTCCATTTCAAATTTCATCCAAATCCGTCCAGCCGTTTTAGTGTCAAGAGGTAACAAACTAACACACACACACACACACAGACACACAGATTTTCACAATTATAATATACTAGCAGGTACCCGCGGCTTCGCTCGCGATCAGGACAATGGGGACGATGCATTATTGCTGATAATTTGTTTATTCTATTACAGCAATCGCGGCTACAGGTGGGTAGATTCAAATTCTGAGAATTCTGATACATACAGTATATAGATATGAGCAGCAAAGTGGGAATTTTATAGAGTTGTGAACACATTTGAAAATTTTAGTTTTGGTTTTGCCATCTTCTGCTGAGACATAACGATTTTGTTGGCCGGATACTCGCCAGCACGCCACATACATTTGTCCATGGGAAATAATGGTTTTGTCTAAACGTACACCTGGAATGGCAAATCTATCTGAATATGGGGAATTAGAAGTATTTTTCCTTAAGGTATTTTGGGTATAATTTTGCCACACTTATTGATGATTTGAACGTCAACATGTCGCTATTAATAGACCTATAGTAAAATATATCTCACCTTGGTCGCTGATGTACATTATGCAGTCACTTCCAGTGTTACATCCCAGGGATTGAAATTCTCCAACAACCCTTTTGCCTCACATGCCTCTCTAAGTAATTAAAATTCCCCATTGTTGTTGTTTGAGTCTTTAGTTTTTTGACTGGTTTGATGCAGCCCTCCATGCCTCGCTCTCCTGAGCTAATCGTTTCATCACTACATAGCTACCACACCCTACATCCGAAACAATCGGTATAACCCTGGTCTACCCCTACAGTTCTTGTCCTTGACCCTCCCATCCATAACTAAGCTTGCTATTCCTGGGTATCTTAATATGTGTCGTACCAACCTATCTCTTCTCTTCATTAGCAGTCGCCAGAAACATCTCTCCTCTCCCACTCGTCTTAATAGCTCTTCATTTGATACCCTATCTAACCATCTGATCTTCATCGTTCTCCCGTAACACTACATTTCAAACGCTTCAATTCTCCTCTTTCTGCAGCACCATTATTCCAAGTTTCACTTCCTTATAGTGACTCAAAAGCTTTCAAAAATGACATCCTAATACCTAAATGTATATTCGATGTCAAGGGATTCCTTTTTGTGTAGAAATGCTTTCCTTGCCTGAGCCAACCTGCTTTTTATATCCTCTTTGCTTCGTCCATTACTGGTTATTTTGCTTCCTAAGTACCGGTAACAGAAGTCTCCTACTTCCCGTAGCGTTTCACCTGCCAATTTGATGTCCATAGAGGTTTCTGATTTATTTCGGCTGCATTCCAATAATTTTGTTTTACATTTATTGATTTTCATCATGAATTCATTCGTCAAGACGGAGTCCATACCATTCAAAAACTCGTTTAAATCTTCTGGCGTATTGGCCAAGATGACGATGTCATCAGCAAATCTCAGAGATGAAATTATTTCTCCTTGAATCTTCACTCCGACTTTACATTGTTCTCCAATTTCCTGATTATTGTGCTTTTAGAGATCTTTGAAATGCGTTGCCCTCGCACATGGTGTAGATGCATTGTCAAAGGAAAACATTCCATGTTACGAACATGGGCCACATAACCAGTACCGAAAGCCTATTCTGGACAGCAGTTCCTTGAACTCAGATTTGCCAACATTTTATTGTATCTTTCCATGTGGTATGTCTCTGTACCTCAACATACAGAAGAGTGCTTTAAAAATCATGTCTTGTGTAAATTTTGGAAAATGTAGTGAGTGTGGTTTTTGCCGGAGTGTATACTCGCAAGTAGAAATTCTTTTCAGTAAAATAGACTGGTTCACAATTTGGTAAGTGCACATTGAGGTATATGACGGCGGGATGCCTTAAGTGTTAAGGAAACGTCAATAGCCGCCTCAGAGCTTCGTTGCTATTGAAATTATGACCAGACCGATATTTGTACTTAACTATACGGGATTTGTTAGCCCAGTGTTTATGAAGTTGAACGTAGCTATATCGCTACCTTTATTTAATAGCCGCTACTGTAGTGTTTAAAAATTAAAGGTGGTATTAGAAGGCGCTTCCCCTAATATTTTTTACCCCATGCACTACAGCCCATGAAGGGCCTAGGCCTATCATGCGACCGCTTCCCAGCCATTTGGCCTGTAGATATTGTGGTGACGCGTGGTCAGTGCATAGTGTCACCTCAGCCGTTAATCTTGTTCTTCGTGACCGGCGCGCTGCCTCAAAGTTACTCAATTTTCCTCACGAATATGAGTTCAGCCAGTTGCAGCCCTCACGTCAGTGTCCAAAATCTCTGACGGAGCCGGGAATCGAATCCGGGGCCTCCGGACGGGAGGCAGGCGCGCTACACTGTTCTTATTGTGTTTATATATATCTTGAAAAAGATAATAAATGAATTGGCATTGCCTCCTAGAGGGATATATAGAAAATCGGATGTCATACCTTGAGGTAGTGTTGCCATGGAAACGGACTGGCGATTAGTTCATCAATCAGAGCGAAGATAGTTTTCTGCGAATATCTTTGAAACTGTTGGTTTTAGAGCCTTAAAATGTAGTTTTCGGTGTCCCGTAGGGACCTACCGAGTATTGTTTCTTGCATCGAGGGGAGTAAAATGAGCTTTGTCCGGTCTTTATGCGACAACTTCGATATTTTGTCCTGGTTGAGTAATTTTGGTGACTTTTCAGTTATGTTGCCCATTCCACGGGAAGAATGATTTATTTCCGGACGAAAGGCAGCCTATATGTTATCCCAAGGTATAAGCTGTTTCCATTTCAAATTTCATCCAAATCCGTCCAGCCGTTTTAGTGTCAAGAGGTAACAAACTAACACACACACTCACACACACACACACACACACACACACACACACACACGGACACACAGATTTTCACAATTATACTATATATAGGGACTAGCAGGTACCCGCGGCTTCGCTCGCGATCAAGACAATGGGGACGATGCATAATTGCTGATAGTTGGTTTATTCTATTACAGCAATCGCGGCTGCAGGTGGGTAGATTCAAATTCTGAGAATTCTGATACATACAGTATATAGATATGAGCAGCAAAGTGGGAATTTTATAGAGTTGTGAACACATTTGAAAATTTTAGTTTTGGTTTTGCCATCTTCTGCTGAGACATAACGATTTTGTTGGCCGGATACTCGCCAGCACGCCACATACATTTGTCCATGGGAAATAATGGTTTTGTCTAAACGTACACCTGGAATGGCAAATCTATCTGAATATGGGGAATTAAAAGTATTTTTCCTTAAGCTATTCTGGGTATAATTTTGCCACACTTATTGATGATTTGAACGTCAACATGTCGCTATTAATAGACCTACAGTAAAATATCTCTCACCTTGGTCGCTGATGTACATTATGCAGTCACTTCCAGTGTTACATCCCAGGGATTGAAATTCTCCAACAACCCTTTTGCCTCACATGCCTCTCTAAGTAATTAAAATTCCCGATTGTTGTTGTTTGAGTCTTAAGTTTTTTGACTGGTTTGATGCAGCCCTCCATGCCTCGCTCGCCTGAGCTAATCGTTTCATCACTACATAGCTACCACACCCTACATCCGAGGCAATCTGTATAACCCTGGTCTACCCCTACAGTTCTTGTCCTTGACATTCCCATCCATAACTAAGCTTGCTATTCCTGGGTGTCTTAATATGTGTCGCACCAACCTATCTCTTCTCTTCATTAGCAGTCGCCAGAAACATCTCTCCTCTCCCACTCGTCTTAATAGCTCTTCATTTGATACCCTATCTAACCATCTGATCTTCATCATTCTCCCGTAACACCACATTTCAAACGCTTCAATTCTCCTCTTTACTGCAGCACCATTAGTCCAAGTTTCACTTCCTTATAGTGACTCAAAAGCTTTCAAAAATGACATCCTAATACCTAAATGTATATTCGATGTCAAGAGATTCCTTTTTGTGTAGAAATGCTTTCCTTGCCTGAGCCAACCTGCTTTTTATATCCTCTTTGCTTCGTCCATTACTGGTTATTTTGCTTCCTAAGTACCGGTAACAGAAGTCTCCTACTTCCCGTAGCGTTTCACCTGCCAATTTGATGTCCATAGAGGTTTCTGATTTATTTCGGCTGCATTCCAATAATTTTTTTAGGGTATAAGCTGTCTCCATTTCAAATTTCATCCAAATACGTCCAGCCGTTTTAGTGTCAAGAGGTAACAAACTAACACACACACGGACACACAGATTTTCACAATTATAATATACTAGCAGGTACCCGCGGCTTCGCTCGCGATCAAGACAATGGGGACGATGCATTAATTGGTCAATTCTATTACAGCAATCGCGGCTACAGATGGGTCAATTCTAATTCTGAAAATTCTGATACATACAGTACAGTATATTGATATGTGCCGAAAAGTGGGATTTTTTTAGAGTTGTCAAAATCTGCAGGGTACAATGTTACATTATATGAACACATTTTAAAATTACGTTTTTGGTTTTGCCATCTTCTGCTGAGACATAACGATTTTGTTGTCCGGATACTCGCGAGCACGCCACATACAGTTGCCCATGGGAAAAAAAGGTTTTGTCTAAATGTACACCTGCTGCTGTTAAGTGTGTGACATTGCGCTTTGTTAATAGAAATTGCGAATATAGTTTGAAGAGGGAACTGCACTCTTGCACACTGGAATGGCAAATCTATCGGAATATGGGGAATTAAAAGTATTTTTCCTTAAGCTATTCTGGGTGTAATTTTGCCACACTTTTGATGATTTGAACGTCAACATGTCGCTATTAATAGACCTATAGTAAAATATATCTCACCTTGGCCGCTGATGTACTCGTACATTATGCAGTCTCTTCCAGTGTTACGTCCCAGGGATTGAAATTCTCCAAAAACCCTTTTGCCTCACATGCCTCTCTAAATAATTAAAATTCCTCATTGTTGTTGCTTGATTCTTCAGTTTTTTTTACTGGTTTGATGCAGCGCACCATGCCCCCTCTCCTGAGCTAATCGGTTCATCTCTACACAGCAACCACACCCTACATCCGAGGCAATCTGTTTAACCCTGGTCTACGCCTACAGTTCTTTTCCTCGACCCTACCTTCCATAACTACTAAGCTTGCTATTCCTGGGTGTCTTATTTATGTGTCCTACCAACCTATATCTTCCCTTCATTAGCAGTCGCCAGAAACAACTCTCCTCTCCCACTCGCCTTAATACCTCTTCATTTGTTACCCTATCTACCCATCTGATCTTCATCATTTTCCTGTAACACCACATTTCAAACGCTTCAATTCTCCTCTTTTCTGCTGCACCATTAGTCCAAGTTTGACTTCCTTATAATGTCACGTTCCAGACAAAAGCTTTCAAAAATGACTTCCTAATACCTAAATGTATATTCGATGTCAACAGATTCCTTTTCTGTAGAAATGCTTTCCTTGCCTGAGCCAACCTGCTTTTTATATCCTCTTTGCTTCGTCCATCACTGGATATTTTGCTTCCTAAGTAACAGAAGTATCCTACTTCCTGTAGCGTTTCACCAGCCAATTTGAAGTCCATAGAGGTTTCTGATTTATTTCGGCTGCATTCCAATAATTTTGTTTTACATTTATTGATTTTCATCATGAATTCATTCCTCAAGACGGAGTCCATACCATTCAAAAACTCGTTCAAATCCTCTGGCGTATCGGCCAAGACGACGATGTCATCAGCAAATCTCAAAGATGAAATTATTTATCCTTGAATCTTCGCTCCCACTTTAAATTTTTCTCCAATTTCCTGATTATTGTGGTATTAGAGATCTTTGCAATGCGTTGTCCTCGCACATGGTGTAGATGCATTGTCAAAGGATAACATTCCATGTTACGAACATGGGCCGCATAACCTGCACCGAAAGCCTATTCTGGACAGCAGTTCCTTGAATTCAGATTTGCCAACATTTTATTGTATCTTTCCATGTGGTATATCTCTGTACCTCAACATACAGAAGAGTGCTTTAAAAATCATGTCTTGTGTACATTTTGGAAAAGGTGGTGAGTGTGGTTTTTGCCAGAGTGGATACTCGCACGTAGAAATTCTTTTCAGTAAATAGACTGGTTCACAATTTTGTAAGTGCACATTGAGGTATGTGACGGCGAGATGCCTTAAGTGTTACGGAAACGGCAATAGCCGCCACAGAGCTTCGTTGCTACTGAAATAACGACCAGACTGATATTTGTACTTAACTATACGGGATTTGTAAGCCCAATGTTTATGAAATTGAACGCAGGTATATCGCTAACTTTATTGAATAGCCGCTAGTGTAGTGTTTAAAATTTAAAAGTGGTATTAGAAGGCGCTATCCCTATTTTTTTATCCCTGGCACTACAGCCCATGAAGGGCCTAGGCCTATCATGCGACCGCTTCCCAGCCATTTGGCCTGCAGATATTGTGGTGACGCGTGGTCAGTGCATCGTGTTCGCTTGGCCGTTTATCTTGTTCTTCGTGACCGGGGCGCTGCCTCTCTATCAGACAGCTACTCAATTGTCCTCACGAAGCTGAGTGCACTCCGTTGCAGCCCTCACGCCAGTGTCTACAATCTCTGACGGGTCCGGGAATCGAACCCGGGGCCTCCGGATGGGAGGCAGGCACGCTACCCTGTTCTTGTGTTTATATATCTCTTGATAAAGATAATAAATGGATTGGCACTGCCTCCTACAGGGATATATAGAAAATCGGATGTCATACCTTGAGGTTTAGTTGCCATGGAAACGGACTTTCCATTAGTTCATCAGTTTACCAGGGTGAAGATAGTTTTCTGCGAATATCTTTGAAACTGTTGGTTTTAGGGCCTTAAAATGTAGTTTTCGGTGTCCCGTAGGGACCTACCGAGTATTGTTTCTCGCATCGAGGGGCGTAAAATGAGCTTTGTCCGGTCCATATGCGACAACTTCGATATTTTGTCCCGGCTGAGTAATTTTGGTGACTTTTCAGTTATGTTGCCCGCTCGACGGGAACAATGATTTATTTCCGGATGAATGGCAGCCTATATGTTATCCTAGGGTATAAGCTGTCTCCAATTCAAATTTCATCCAAATACGTCCAGCCGTTTTAGTGTCAAGAGGTAACAAACTAACACACACACGGACACACAGATTTTCACAATTATAATATATATAGGGATATAGGGATATATATAGGGATATAGGGATATAGGGATTAATTCTGTTTAAATAATAGAGGTTCTAGAAACCTCTTATTAATCTCTTTCTTCTTATCCTGCTTGCTCAGGAATTCATATAACCGTGGTTAAATCCATGTTTTAATACGCTTTTTTGTCCTGCCGCAATCAGGAAGTTCTAATTTTCCAATTGTTAAATGTATATCTATTTGTCCAATCCAGGCTTCACAGAAGGTGACCAGACCAATTTGAATGTATCACATACTCAATTCTGCGTCAATAGCAGAAGTTATAGAAACCACTTATTAATCTTATTAGCCTACTTTCGATTTTTGCAAAAAATGAAAATAGACTTATGAGATCACTACAGGGCGAAAAAAAAGTGTGTCTGGCTGTGTGTGTGTATGTGTGTGTGTGAGTCTGTGTGTGTGTGTGTGTGTGTGTGTGAGTGTGTGTACTCTGAATGTCTGTCTCCCCCTATCAATTCGAACACGGTGAGCGCAAATTGAACGAAATTTGGTACAAAGGTAGCACTAGCAAAGGACACCTCAGTGTCATGTTTTATATCGCCGCCATCTTGACGGAAACGTAATGGCGGCCACGCAAATGTTCAAAGCTTAAACCAAATTACGACTAAACTAATCATCCGATCTCTACCAAATTTTGCAACAACATACCGTTATGATGGGAGCATTCTTTGACAAATCTAATAGGTCATTAGCCTAATAGTTTGCGGGTGGCGGCCATCTCTGTGTCAAAATCGATTACCCCTATTAATTCGAACACGGTAAACCGAATGGAATGAAATTTGGTACAGAGGTAGCACTAGCAAAGGGCACCTCAATGTCATGTTTTATATCGCCGCCATCTTGACGGAAACGTAATGGCGGCCACACAAATATTCAAAGCTTAAATCAAATTACGACTAACCTAATCATCCGATATCTACCAAATTTTGCAACAACAAACCTTTATGAAGGGACCATTCTTTGACAAATCTAATAGGTCATTAGCCTAATAGTTTGCGGATGGCGGCCATCTTTGTGTCAAAATCGATAACCCCTAGTAATTCGAACACGGTGAAACCGAATGGAATGAAATTTGGTACAGAGGTAGCACTAGCAAAGCACTTGCAACAACACGGTGAGCGCAAATTGAACGAAATTTGGTACAAAGGTAGCACTAGCAAAGGACACCTCAGTGTCATGTTTTATATCGCCGCCATCTTGACGGAAACGTAATGGCGGCCACACAAATATTCAAAGCTTAAATCGCGGCCACCCAAATGTTAAAGGCTAAAATGTAATTACGACCATACCTAATAATCTAGTCTCTACCAAATTTTGCAACAACAAATCTTTATGTGGGAAGCATATTCTGACCAAACTGCTAGATCATCAGCCCAATAGTTTGCAGATGGTGGCCAAGTATGTGTGCAAATCGATTTCCCCTATCAATTCAAACACGGTGAAACCGAATTGAACGAAATTTGGTACAGAGGTAGCACTAGCAAAAGGCACCTCAGTGTCATGTTTTATATCGCCGCCATCTTGACGGAAACGGAATGACGGCCACCCAAATGTTAAAAGCTTAAATCAAATTTCGACCATCCTAATAATTTGATCTCTACCGGATTTTGCAACAACATGCCTTTTTGTGGAAAGCATCTTATGACTGACTACAAGGTCATCAGCCCAATAGTTTGCAAATAGCGGCCATGTATGTGTGCAAATCCATTCCCCGGATCAATTCAAACACGGTGAAACCGAATTGAATGAATGTTTTTACAGAGGTAGCACTTGCAAAGGGCACCTCATATTCATGTTTAATATCCCTTTAGCACGTTGTATTTCAACGAGCTACTACAACCAACATTCAATTATACTCCTTGAAAAGGACAAAGAGTTATAACAATACCCATGCATTTAGGAGAAAGTAGGCTATATGTTCTTTACTGATCATTTTGTTTTTTCTTATCCTGCTGGCCCAGGAATTGGTAATCTTCTAATTGTTAAACTTTTGTACCTGATTTTTTCTTGATCCAGGCTTCGTTAATACGACCTGGCCCTTTTGAATGTAACGTTTATTAACTTCTGTTTGAATAATAGCGGTCACCTTCGCTTGTAAATCTCTTCTTTTCTCCTGCTACTATCAGGAATTTAATCTATTTATTTATAGCCTTTTCGCTTGCCATAAGGGCATTCCACTCGTGCTGGTATCCTACCTAACTAATTTAACAAAATGTTATACTAAATTGTAAATCTTTTATAATTAACCTAAAAGGTCTAAAACCTTTTAATTATACGCTTATTAAATAACTCTTGTTAGTTTTTTGTACAAATAGGGTTCTTAGACTTCTAAGTTTTTAAACAAACATTTCTTTCTTTAGCTTAAAATAGCTAAATTGTTGTTAAATATTAGCTTACTCATTTTGTAAAATAAATTATTTATTATTTTGTTTCTATCTCTCTTGCTAGAAATACGGTTAGGCAGGACTTTCTCTTCCCTGATTCTTCTCCTCAAATTACTTTCTATTTATTGAAAAAGGCAATGACTGAATTAATAAAAAAAATCGATCACTTGTTGCGTTTAAAACAAAACTTCCAATAAAAACATTTGCAAAGTTCCTCTTAGCTATTACAGCTAATTCTGGTAAACTTAAGGCAAGTATAGCTCGCTCTGCCAGCTTCCTACTTGTAGAGATTTTCTCTCTGACTTATAATTTACCGTTCAAATTTTGGTTTTGTTTAAGTTAGGTTTGAGGTCTTTCCTCTGTTCTAAACTATTAGTCGGCACTCTGCAGGGAAAGAGTTTAGCCTGCTTTGGATGCAAGAATTGGTGCTCTTTAAAGATTCCACTAATAATAATAAAAACATTACTAAAAGCACTAGAGTTGCTTTATCTCTGCCCACTTTGGGGGCCGACGGCCGTTCTGTCAGGGATCCTATAGCGATGGAAAATATAATTATTCCGACCAATTGAAGTATTTTTAGCTTTTCGGAATGCTGAGTAAAATCCAACCCTTTTGAAGGGATAACATATAAATCCACTTCCTCTCATATATCCTTGCTTGCTGGGACACTACCTATCCACATAGTACCCAAAAACGTGCTCGGTAGGGAAAGAACAAATAGCGATAGCCTGCAGAAAACCGTAGCTGACGCTGCTCTCTCCGTCAACGCTGTCCGAGCTCCCTCTTACTTTAGCTGTTTTACGGGCTTCGCCCAGTGTAATCCATCTTTGGATTATTATTTTCTTATTAAATTTTATTGGTTTCTCTTTCTCTCTGCCTAACATTGATTCCACTCCTAAATCCATCTCCTTTTATTCTCATCATCTTCCCTCAGGTAGTGTTGACACTCAGTATTAACCTACCACCGTGGCATCCAAGAATCAGGAACTTTGTTTTATACTAAGTAGATATACTATGGTTCCAACATATTGAGTGATAAAGATTTTAAACTAAATGTATACTAAATCTTTCAGTTGAAATATTAACTATATGTTTCCAAAGAGTGTGAAAAATATATATAGGCCTATCTAACTAAAAACATAAGAATTTAAATTACGAGAAAACAGTTTGTTGCATAAGTCAACATGTCCACATCAGTCTATTACAAAACTTAACATGTCCAGTAACTTGTACCAAAACTTAACATGCCATAGTATTTTCTTTGTTTTTATGTAATAGCCTAATATTCTACAGATTTCTGAAACTTTCACATAGAATTCCTAATAATTATACCAACTTTAGGAATTATTTTAAAAATCATAACTTGATAAGGAGACCTTCTGAACGTTTTTTGGTCATTTACTGAAATGTCAACTTCCTGGACATGTTAACTTTTGGAACTAATCAACCCAATTATTCTACCTCGCTGAGGAATGAGGAATGAGAACAACTCTGCTAATATCAGAAGTGATGTATTTGCTGATTGGTCAAAACTTATGTAGTTTCCTAGATATCTCTTCCGTATCAGCAAGTAACAGTTTAATTATTTCAAATAAATGTATTCGTCTTCTTCTTCCTTCGATTCGGCCAACTAGGGACCACGTCAGTTGAACTGTCTCTTCTTCCGCTCTAACTGCCGCCCAGTGTTCCCGCATTCGTCTCCGGTGTTGTTCTTTTCTCTCTAGGGACCACGCCTTCCCTGTCTTCAGCTTTGGCTTTTCCTGGAAACCTTTGTGCGTACGTAGTTTTTCCTGAAGTGGAACGCGCTCCTGGATATCTTTAGGGGAAATTTCCATTTCACGTAGATCTTTCTCAATTTCCGTAAACCATGCCTCTTTGGGTTTCTTATCTTGAAAGTACGTCAGTATCCGTTTTTATATCCTGCCTGGGTTCATTCGTGTCACGTGGCTATAAAAGGCAATCCTTCTTTTTCGAATCGTGTCACTGATCTTCTCCACGTGCTTGTACAATTCGTGGTTGTGACGCCTTCTGTACTCGCTGTTTTCTTTGATGGGACCCAGGATTTTCCTAAAAATCTTCATTTCTTTAGCCTCTAGTCATCCCATTAGAGCTTTCTTGTTCATTATTAGAGTCTCAGCCGCATACAGAGCCTCTGGTCGAATAACAGTGCCGTAATGTCTAATTTTGGTGTTTAAGGATATCGATCTCTTATTGTAGATGTCTTTAGTCAGGTTGTATGCCATTTCCATTTTAGTAATGCGTGACATGAAGGCTTCCTTATCTGATAGGTTAGGCTCTATCCATTCACCGAGGTATTTAAACTTTCCTGCCTTCTGAACTTTCCTAGTCTGACCTCCAATTCCCTGGGCACCGATTTTATGATTGTCATGAATTGTGTCTTCTCAAATGTGATTCGAAGCCCAGCCTTCAGTGCTTGATTTTTCATCTGGTTAAGTTGTTCTTCTGCCATATCAATGGAATCTGAAAAGATCACTAGATCATCTGCAAAGGCTAGACAGTCGATTGTAAGATTCATATACTGGTATTCTAGCCTTACCCCATTTTCTACCCTTGAATTTTCCATTTCCTTCCACCATTCTCGAATGACCTTTTCCAATACACAATTGAAGAGAAGCGGTGATAGCCTGTCTCCTTGCCTCACTCCTGTCCTGATTTCAAAGGCATCAGACATCTCTCCTCTGAACTTTACTTTGGAGGTGGTGTTGGTCAGGGTTTGCTGGATAATTGATTGTGTCTTGTTATCTAAGACAAACTCTTCAAGGATTTGCAATAGGGTGGTTCGATCAATTGAGTCGTACGCTTTGCTAAAATCAACAAAGGTCTGGATTTAAATTTTCCAACTTATGGGTGAATTCTTTGTTGCTCCTAAGCTTGTCTCTGTCATACTTATCAGTTTTTCTTGGAGTAATCTTCTTGTTATTTCTTGGAATTAGTCTAACTTTGATCTGCGAAAGGTAGTGATCTGAGTCTAAGTTGCCACTTCTCAGAAACTTGACGTTCTGGATCTCTCGTTGCGCTTTCCGTGCAATGGCGACATGATCAATTTGGAATTCACCAAGGTTGGAGTTTGGAGAAATCCAGGTCTTCTGTTTTCTGGGTAGGTGTTTGAACGCCGTTGACTTTAGGACCAGACTGAATGCTCTGCATAACTCCACAAGCCTCTCTCCATTATGATTATTTCTCCTGCGAGCTGGGTAGTTTCCAATAATCTTCTGATATTTTCGTTCTTTGCTAAGCTGGGCATTGAAATCCCCTAGCAGAATGATTGCATGTTTGTCAGGTACCTTTGAGAGGATATATTCCAGCTCCTCCCAGAACGCGTCTGTTCCTTCCGGGTCCTTCTTATTCGCCTGATTGATTGGCGCATGTACGTTCACCATTGTGTAAACTCTATTTGTACACCGAAAAGAAAGAGTAGATACTCGGCTCTTAGGGGATGTGAAGTCCACAATCGAACCCAAAATCTTCCTGTTGACAATAAATCCTGTGCCTAAGTGTGGGATGGTTTTTACTACATGTTTACCGGTCTTGCCTTTGATAATTCTATAACCTTGACACTAGAAGCACCGTTAATCCGTGAATATTGTTTCCTGAATTGCAGCGATTAGTATCTGACATCAGTAACCTGTTTGAGTTAGCCGGTCTTAAGAAGTGAATTTGTGTTGAAAGTAGAAAAAATATCCCGGCATTTGTGTCGGATCTTTCCTGGAGTCTCCGATACCTCCACGCATGTCTGCGCAGGCTCCCCAGAATCCGAAGGCCTGCATGCTTCACTCAAGGTGAAGGTGGATTGTTTACCACCTGGGGTAGTGGCTTCTGCTGAATTTTTCTCCATGCTTTGAACAGCTGAAAAACTGTAGATTGGGGTCAGTGATATTTCGCATTGACCAAAATACTACCAAGGTTGTGAGCCTTGGAGGGCCTCATGATGTCTTCCGGCTAAGAGCAGGAATTTCCTCATACTCGAAAAAGGTATGGTTTTCCCGCCAATATTCGGATGGCTGATTGCAGTGGTATTATTATTATAGTTTATTGTTTGAATACATTATCCCGGCAAATACCGGCTACATTTTCTGTTACAGCCTGGTTCGGCCTTAGCAAGGAACCATCTGTACTGAGATAATTTCTATTACACTGTTCAGGGACTTCATATCCATGTCGTGCCCGCAGTCTTCACGAGTCTCCTTCATTTGTAGGATGAGCTAAATTTCCATCTGGATCATCGAACCTTGCTGAGTATTCGGCCAGGGTATTGTCACCAAGGTACTTCCTAACAATATGGCATGTGTTTAACAGTACTGCCTTCTGTAGTTCAATATATATCTGCGGGTGCAGATTCAATATTGATAGACTACTGTGGAGAGTTCTCGGTATAACACCAGTACACGACACAATTATTGGGATGGTAGTCACCGAATCAAGTTTCCACATCTGCTTTATCTCAATTGCCAGCTCTGTGTACTCAGATATTTTAGTAGCAGCTGTTGTTTGGATGTTTTGAGTGTTGGGACGTGCGATATCTATCAGTAATGCCTCTTTGTGTTCTTTATTGAAGACAATGATATCTGGCCGGTTGTTACTGACTGCGACATCTGTCACAACTCCTCTGTCCCAATAAAGCTTGTGTATGGCATTTTCGAGTACTGCAGATGGAGTATATTTCCAATAGGGGACGGAGCTTTGAAGAAGTTTGTACTTCAAGGCCAGTTTCAGGTGGATAATGTTGACAACTTGATCGTGTCGATGTTTGTAGTCAGTGTTGCCAAGGTGGGAACAACCTGATATAATGTGTTGAATGGTCTCACTACATTTGCCACAGCGGCGACACTTCTCATTTTCTGTTGTTGGATATTTTATGATAAATTTCCGATAGCTTCGAGTAGCAACAACTTGGTCTTGGATAGCTACAACAAATCCCTCTGTTTCCGGAAAGAGTACCGAGTAGGTCAGACATGCGTGCGACGCTAACTTGTCGATGTGAGTCTGGTCCAACTCATGTGAAAACTTCCCATGAAGCGCCTTCTGTTTCCAATTCCCGATCTTGTATTAAGTAGTTTTCACTTCGTTTACTGGTGAATCTAAAGATGGCAGATGGAGCGGTGTGTAATTATCATCAGCTGAAGATACAGTGCGATGGAGAGGGGATGTTTCTCCTTTGTTGTGGAAAAATGCACGCTGAGTTGTCACTTGTTTCGTATGAAGATTCACGATGTATATCAGTCCTCTACCACCTTCAGACCGAGGTAGAGTCAGGCGCTCTGTTGCTGATTTCGGATGGTGCATACGATGGCGTGATAAAAGCACCGATGTTTTTCGTTGCAGATCGTGCAGCTCAGTTTTAGTCCACCTGATGATACCAAAGGAGGATGTAAGTACGGGCATTGCAAATGTGATAACTGCCTTAATGATATGTTTAGCACTAAGTTTTGAAGAGAGAACACTGCGAAGTCGTGAAGTATACTGCTCAGTTATGTTCTTCTTGATATCACCATGTCTGAGACGGGTACTCTGGACGAACCCGAGATATTTGTACAATGCGCCTTCCTCCAACGGCTGAATACTTCTCTGTCCCTCTCCAACAGGTATTCCTTGTGCAGAGTGCGAGCCTCTAATATCAGTCTGTATTCTGCACTTATCAAAACCAAACTGCATATGGATATCTGAGGAAAAGCTCTGAGTGATAGAGATGAGATATTGGAGGTGCACAGTAGTTGATGCATACAGTTTAATGCCATCCATGTAAAGAAGATGGTTCATCTTGTACGCTTCACCATGATTACCCTTAATACTAAATCCGTAGTTGCTACTGTTCAGGATTTGCGAGAGAGGATTCAAAGCCAGACAAAACCAGAGTGGGCTTAGCGAGTCTCCTTGGAAAATTCCTCGGCGAATCGGTATTAATGAAGATGTTAAACGAGTGCCACCCACTGGAAGTTGGAGGGCAGTGCTCCATGAGACCATTGCGCACTTCAGGAAGTTTACTATAATAGGGTTGACCTTGTAAACCTCCAAGCTCTGTATAAGCCATGTATGAGGCACGGAATCGAAAGCTTTTTGGTAATCAATAAAGCAGGCATAAAGATTTCGTGATCTATGACAGGCCTGCTCTAATACCACGGCATTAATAGTGAGCTGTTCCTTACATCCTTGAGAATTCCTTCTGCAACCCTTTTGCTCCTCTGCGAGAATGGCGTTTTCCTCACAATGCGCATGAATTCGTTTTGCAATAATGGATGTAATGATCTTATACAAGTTTGGCAAGCAGGTGATGGGGCTATATTTAGATGGGTTTGTGATTTTAGAGTCCTTTGGCTTGAGATAGGTTAACCCTCTGGTTAGAAAAACTGGAAATACAGCAGGATTTTCCAGAAAACATTGTACCGGTATGTGAATAGCCAGTAAACGGTGGGTACATGTGAGCCTTTTATAGTAGTAGTTATGGATCCGGTCAATTCCAGGTGCTTTTCATTTCTGTAGACAGCTGATGACCTGGCGTAGTTCCTCAACATCAACGTCTGTATGTGCCATTTGATTTATTCGTCTGGTAGCATTCTCTTATTATTATTATTATTATTATTATTATTATTATTATTATTATTATTATTATCTTGATTCGTTATGCCCAACTAAGGAGCGCTCTAGAAGGTATTTGGCAGAATGTTTTCTATTTTCTTCCCAATATCTCTCCATCCATTCACTGTGCTCTCCTTTGCGCTCCATTATACAGGGTCATCGAAAAAAGTGAGACTGTGTGATTGTTGGATTGGAATATTATACTGCATGGAAGGTAGCTTGGCACCTGACTTTGACCCGTAGTTGTTAAACTTGGTGGTGATTGGTGGTGACATAACTAGGTGCAGTTATTATTATTACTATCATAGCGGCTTCGGTGGCGTAGTTGGTGGCATGCTGAGCTTCTGTGCCTAGGATCGCGGGTTCAAGCCCGACCGAAGTCTTTTTAGCCTATTTTCATTTATGAAACAAGATGTTCAGTAAATAACATATAGCCTACTTTCTCCTAAATGCATGGGTATTGTTATAACACTTTGTCCTTTTCAAGGAGTATAATTGAATGTTGGTTGTAGTAGCTTGTTGAAATACAACGTGCTATAGGGATATTAAACATGAATATGAGGTGCCCTTTGCTAGTGCTACCTCTGTAAAAAAATTCATTCAATTCGGTTTCACCGTGTTTGAATTGATCTGGGGAACGGATTTGCACACATATATGGCCGCTATTTGCAAACTATTGGGCTGATGACCTTGTAGTCAGTCATAAGATGCTTTCCACAAAAAGGCATGTTGTTGCAAAATCCGGTAGAGATCAAATTATTAGGATGGTCGAAATTTGATTTAAGCTTTTAATATTTGGGTGGCCGTCATTCCGTTTCCGTCAAGATGGCGGCGATATAAAACATGACACTGAGTTGCCTTTTGCTAGTGCTACCTCTGTACCAAATTTCGTTCAATTCGGTTTCACCGTGTTTGAATTGATAGGGGGAATCGATTTGCACACATACTTGGCCACCATCTGCAAACTATTGGGCTGATGATCTAGCAGTTTGGTCAGGATATGCTTCCCACATAAAGATTTGTTGTTGCAAAATTTGGTAGAGACTAGATTATTAGGTTGGTCGTAATTACATTTTAGCCTTTAACATTTGGGTGGCCGCGATTACGTTTCCGTCAAGATGGCGGTGATATAAAACATGACACTGAGGTGGCCTTTGCTAGTGCTACCTCTGTACCAAATTTCATTCCATTCGGTTTCACCGTGTTCGAATTAATAGGGGTAATCGATTTTCACACAAAGATGGCCGCCATCCGCAAACTATTAGGCTAATGACTTATTAGATTTGTCAGAAGATAATCCTTTTATAAAGGTATGTTGTTGCAAAATTTGGTAGAGATCGGATGATTAGGTTAGTCGTAATTTGATTTAAGCTTTGAACATTTGGGTGGCCGCCATTGCGTTTTCGTCAAGTTGGCGGCGATATAAAACATGACACTGGGGTGCCCTTTGCTAGTGCTACCTCTGTACCAAATTTCATTCCATTCGGTTTTACCGTGTTCGAATTAATATAGGTAATCCATTTTAACACAAAGATGGCCGCCATCCGCAAATTATTAGGCTAATGACCTATTAGATTTGTCAAAGGATGCTCCCTCCATAAAGGTATGTTGTTGCAAAATTTGGTAGAGATCGGATGATTAGGTTAGTCGTAATTTTATTTAAGCTTTGAACATTTGTGTGGCCGCCATTACGTTTCCGTCAAGATGGCGGCGATATAAAACATGACACTGGGGTGCTCTTTGCTGGTACTACCTCTGTACCATATTTCATTCCATTCGGTTTCACCGTGTTCGAATTAATAGGGGCAATCGATTTTCACACAAAGATGGCCGCCATCCGCAAACTATTAGGCTAATGACCTATTAGATTTGTCAAAGGATGCTCCCTCCATAAAGGTATGTTGTTGCAAAATTTTGTAGAGATCGGATGATTAGGTTAGTCGTAATTTGATTTAAGCTTTGAACATTTGTGTGGCCGCCATTATGTTTCCGTCAAGATGGCGGCGATATAAAACATGACACTGAGGTGTCCTTTGCTAGTACTACCTTTGTACCAAATTTCGTTCAATTTGCGCTCACCGTGTTCGAATTGATAGGGGGGGACAACATTCAGAGTACACACACTCTCACACACACACACATACACTCACACAGACAGACACACTTTTTTTTTCGCCCAGTAGTGATCTCATAAGTCTACTTTCATTTTTTGCAAAAATCGAAAGTAGGCTAAAAATAGGCTTATGAGAACACCTTTAGTCCGTGTGTCTGTCTGTGTGTGCGTGTGTGTGTGTGTGTGAGGATTTGTGTGTGTGTTTGTCCCTAATAACTTCTAAACGGCTGGAGCGATTTCAATGAAACTCGGTAAGTTCATATCACTATTCCGAGCGACCCCGACCGTGCCTTCAATTTTTGATACGTCTCACCAATCCATCATGGCGGCTGTGCGAAATATTTCACCAGCATTCAATATCTCCGAAACTATTACCGATATCACCCTGGAATTTTGTACGGTGATAAAGGGAACTACTAGAAGTTCACCTACGTGACATTTGAAAACCTGGGAACTACAAAACCAACATGGCGGCCAAGCGAATTTGCGAGTTTTAAGTAGACGTTTCTCGCGATTTTACCAACCAAACGCAATGAAACTTGGTACAGTATATGTTTATACATATTGTAATGCACCGACATCTAACTTCGTTCAATTGTTCACATAACCTCAAGAAGGTGGCTCTGTGAATTATTTCACCGGCATTCTATATTTCTTAAACTATTACTTTTAAAATAAATATCTCCATGAAATTTTGTACGGAGATAAAGGGCACTACTGAAAGTTCATCTATGAGGCATTCAAATAGCGGTTAACTACAAAACGAACATGGCGGCCAAGCGAAGTTGGAAGACTTAAATAGACTTTTCTCGCGATTAAATGATCCAAACGCAATGAAACTTCGTACAGCAATGTTGCATACACATTGTAATGCACTGGTATCTAATTTCGTTCAATTGTTTACATAACGTCAAGATGGTGGCTGTGCGAATTTCGAAAATTAAGTTTTTATTTCTTGTGTTCTAATCATGCGATCGAAATCAACAATTGCATAATGAACGTACACAATAATCATGATCTAATAGTACATAACTCTATGGCCTACATAATATTAAAATCCAACATGGCGACCATCCGAAATATTTAGACGGTAATTAATATCTATTAATCTACTACAGCAATCAAACTGAAGTTTTGTAAGTGTATAGATGCTATAAGCATTAGTTCACCTATGGGACGTTCAATAACCTGGCGAGCACAAATCCAACATGGCGGCGACGCGAAATTTAAATATTCAAATAGACTTTTCTTGCGTTTTAACCATCCGAGCGCAGTGAAACGTGATACGGTATATGCTTACACAAATTTTAAACGGCTGGCATCTAATTTATTTAAATTATTTTCATAACCGCAAGATGGCGGCTGAGCGAAATTTTAAAATCCCGCTTTTATTTCTTGTGTCCTAATCATGGGATTGAAGTTTGAATAAAACACCTACACAATGATCTTCATGTAATAGTACGTAAATCTAAGGCCTATAATATAAAAATCCAACATGGTGACCATCCAAAATATTTAGACTGTTCTCAATATCTACGAATCTCTTACAGCATTCAAACTGACAATTTGTATGTTGATAGAGGCAATTAATATTAGTAGGATATACGAAAATAGGCTAGTTAGTTCTTCACGGAACTACTTGTTTTAAGAGCGTTATAAGTCCCTCAGTGTGCCTTCCTTTGGAGGGGAAGTGAGGCGGCGCACAGTGGGCCAGAATCTTGAAAACGTGGCCACAAAGGGAAAAAGAAAAGTTTCTAGATGGGAATTTTGGACTATCAGGTTGGCTACAGTAATGTTGGGGCTACTTAATACCAGTTGTGCGGACGAGCAGTTGTTCATTTCGTTCGTTATATCTCAGGTCAATCGCGGCAATTCATTCTTAGCGGTGCGTGCAGCCGACCAGGAAACAAAATAGTCTTGTCGTTAAAGATAAATATTTGTGTTCTGTGTTACTGAAGCGACTATTTTCAATACGTAAGGTGTTCTAGTAGGTATGTACTAATTAAAACACACTTATATCATTATTAAATCATTAGTTGTACATGGTGTTTTTTTAATTGAATTAATACCGAAAAATCATGAGAAAATTGTAGGATGTGCTTAAAAAATAGAGATAAGTTACGAATTCCACGACATTCCGCTTTCTTTTGCACTGTGTTCGCAAGTATATATTATTATTTTTGTGAATTAACCTCAAAATCCACCTACTGGTACCAACTCCGGCTTTGAGTCATGTTTTAAATGATACATGCAAGATGTCGTTTTCGCATTATTTTGCAGACGATTTGGAGCGGACATCAAATCGACGTTGAAAAGTTTCGAGCTTACACCATAGGAACTGCCAGGCACTACGTCAAAGAATACCCCTCGTACAACATGCCAACAGCAGTCCAGTCCATAGATTGTTGATCCACACACCAGACATTATTTCTTCGGCTATTTTACCCATCGGTCAACTGTCGAAGGATGCTCCAGAATCAACCAATAAGTTGATAAAGCAAAATGCCTATCGCCTGAGATTTTCTCGAAAGCTTTCCAGAGTTAAGACTATGGAAGACGTGTTCAGGAGATTGTTGGCAACCACAGGCCCTATATTTCTTCTCCACGCAAATAATCACCAAAGAAACTGAAGAGTTTGTCGCCAGAAGCCGTTGCCCTCTTAGTTACTGTGGTGGAAGATTATGAGAATTCCGACGCAGATGATGAGGAAACAGTCTCTGAAGATGATGCTGATGCTGCTGATGATGATGATGATTCAGTTGATGAAGCAGAGGAAGAAAAACAAGTAGTTCCGTGAAAAAATATACAGCCTAATTTCATATATCCTACTTATGTTAATTGCCTCTATCAACATACAAAATTTCAGTTTAATTGCTGTAATAGATTCGTAGATTTTGAGAACCGACTAAATATTGCGGATGGTCGCCATGTTGGATTTTTATATATGTTGGTCTTAGAGTTATATACTGTTAAATGAAGATTATTGTGTACGTGTAGTATTCAAACTTCAATCGCATGATTAGGACACAAGAAGTAAAAACCAGATTTTAAAATTTCGCACAGCCGCTATCTTGAGGTTATGTAAACAATTGAACTAAATTAGATACCAGTGCATTACAATATGTATAAACATTTCCTGTACCAAGTATCATTGCGATTGGATCATTAAATCGCAAGAAATGTCTATTTTAAATTTTCAAATTCGCTTGGCCGCCATATTCGTTTTGTAGTAAACTGGTTTTTGAAAGTGTTATGGATGAACTTCCAGTAATGCCCTTCATCTCCGTACAGAATTGCAGGGTGATACCGCTAATAGTTTCAGAGATATAGAATGCCGGTGAATTATTTCGCACAGCCACCATCTTGACGTTGTGTAAACAATTGAACGAAGTTCGATGTCGGTGCATTACAATGTGTATAAACGTATACTGTACCAAGTTTTATTGCGTTTGGTTGGTTAAATCGCGAGAAACGTTTATTTAAAAGTCGCAAGTTCGCTTGGCCGCCATGTTGGTTTTGTAGTTACCAGGTTTTCAAAGGTTGCATAGGTGAACTTCTAGTAGTTTCCTTTATCAACGTAAAATATTCCAGGGTGATATGGGTAATATTATCGGAGATATTGAAAGCTGGTCAAATATTTCGCACAGCCGCCATGTTAGATTGGTGAGTTGTAGCAACATTTGGAGGAAAGGTCGGAATAGTGCTATGAACTTACCGAGTTTCATTGAAATCGCTCCAGGCGTTTAGAAGTTATTAGGGGGGGACACACTCACCATCGCGCACACAAAATCACACACGCACACACAGACACACGGACAAAAGGAGATCTCATAAGCCTATTTTGTCATATATGAAAATAGGCTAATTATTTGAATAACTTTTGTCCGACATCTTCGATCCACCATTTTGTTTAAAAAAAATTGAACTTATAATCTTCATCAGCAATCTCCATAATTCCCCCAAAAAATACGTTTACAGTATATGAATTTATCGATATTTGCCCGCCATCTTGGACCCGCCATTTTGTTCTTTTCACTTTTTGATATCATATTCTTAATCGGCAACTTCGATAAACTTTACATACTAACTTTGGTACAAATTGAACAACTATTTATATTTTGGCCACGTTTTCAAGATTCTGGCCCACTGTGCGGCGTTCCCGTGTCGTAGATTTATGGCATGTAAAGGAGCCTTACATTAATTAAACTTGTGTGAGGCTGGATTTGCGGGTTGGATTTCGTTCAAGCCCTCTATAATAGTTACAACGTTCACCACTTGGTGTCACTGATATCTGGTAGCGAAGGTTGGAACTACTTGAAATTGAATGGACTTGTAGCTCACCCCATGGGTGTCCGCATTGAAGCAGCTACAGCCTCTGGTGAGCCGAACATGTCCTCGGACACTCCCGTCACTAAAAACCATACGCTAAATAAATAAATCGAAAAATGTTGCAGCAATTTTAAAAATTCATATCTCCCGTTGTAAGTCAGAAAAATTAACAATTTCACCTAAAAACTAATCAGAATTTCATCGAGTTTTAGTTTTATATGTGACTGTACTCCCCCCATAACCTTCAGCCGATGCGCAGAATGAGTGCGCGAGAGGAAGCTGCCACATCACTGTGGGAATGTGATTGCAATGGCGACATTTCAGCAGAAATCACACTGTGTGTTGTGGTTAGCGGAGTTTAAATCTGTTATAACCGTTCAGCGCACTTTCCGACGTGTTTATGGTAGGGATCCTCCTCATGCTAATAGCATTAGACGTTGTTATGAACAGTTTCAGGAAACTAACAGCGTTGACGTGAAAAAGTTTCCGGAATGCCCTAGAACAAGTGACGAAACAAGGGAGCACACATAGAAACATTATAAGGTATGGAAAGAACCTTTTGAGTTCGTAAATTTAAAATACTCGTTTTAATATCGAAAACAGTTCCTGAACTATGATTTTATGAAATTGCTGCAACCTTTTTCGAAAAACCTATATATTCTGGTTTATCAGGAAATGTGTATCTGCTTAATAGCTTTCTAAATTTTGGGCTGTTGTGAATGATTTCTTCATTGAAACCAATCTCATGTAGTTCTTGAGTTATTCAATCCAGCCAATTGTTGTGGATTTTCAGAGATGCGGCTAAGATTAAAATTTATTTTTTGATGGAATCGGTGAATTTTTTAATACTTCGAAGGTGGATCAAAACGTTAGTTGCACTAACGCGCTCCAGCAGCGCGCTGTGTGTCCCAAACATGGGCACAGCGGAGAAAGGGGCAGACACTGCCTACACATCTGTTAGGCAGGTCGCTGTGGTGTCTCGTCTTGTATGGTGTGAATAGCGGCCAAAAGCAATGGCGCGTCGACTGAACGTTCACTCCAATTATGAGGTGCGTGCGACAATCCGATTCCTATGGGCCAAAAGGAAGAATTGCACGAACATTCATCGTGAAATTAGGGCCATTTCCCGGCAAGGGATCGTCAAGTGCTGTCAGCAATTCGAAGCTGGACGCACGGATATCACGGACGAAAATCGCTAGGGCAAGCCCGCAACGTCCAGGACCCGTGCAAATGTCAACAGTGTGAATGCGATCATTAGACAGAACGGTGGTCGACATTCCCAGACCGATAAGGAGGTGAAGGCCGCTGTCTTCGTGTGGTTGCAGAACGCTGGAGGAACTTTCTATGCATCCGGCATCGACAAGTTGGTTGTGCGTTCGCAGAAATGTTTGGAGTCTCTTGGAAACTATGTGGAAAAGTGACGATACATTGTATCTCGTTATATGCGTGTTGCTGTTGTATAGGTGGAGTAATAAATGGCCATAACTGGGAAGTGCAACTTATTTTTTGATCTTCCCTCGTATTATAGATTTCATGTAGCTTCTTTTTCCTCCGAACCCCATTTTCATATTTTGGTCCTAATATTTTTCTGAAGTTTCTTCTCATTTGTTTCTTCATGTTTTTGACATGACATCTGCTAGGATCATTAGAATTGACTTCCATTATTTTAGGTCCGTATTGATAAATAGATCGTTTTGAATTGGTAATGATTGGCAGTGATTTTCATCACCAATTCAAAGTGATGTGATCTGCTCACAATTATTAAAGCTTCAGTTGGTTTATATGCTTCTGGTTTGACGATGCTGCTGTAGTACCGCGATTTTGTGTTATGTGTGTGGTATGGATTCTTTATGCTTTTGGCAATTTTGCAATTCTATAACTGTTCGCTTCTTGTTTTAACCCTGATGGCTGAATAATATCTCCTAAACACTGGAATTTTTCTCCATCTTTATTTCGAATTTTGATGATGAAAGGTTGGTTGCTAGATTTTTTTAGTTCCTACCATTTATTTATTTTTCTCAAATGAAATTCGGTGTCCTGTTCTTGCTATTACTTCATGAAGTTTTACTGTGGAATGAATTGCTTCTTGCCTATTGATGGAATGAACAGAAACGTTCGAATTTCTAATATTGAATGGTTGAGATATTATTATTAATATTATTTATTTCTTTGGCATCATTAACACGGCAGATACAGGTTACATTTTATATTACAGCCTGGTCCGGACTCTTCAGGAGTCTCCCTCATTTATAGAATGAGCTAAATTTCCTTCTGAATCATCTTCGAGCCTTGCTGAGTGTTCGGCGAGGGTATTGTCACCAAGGAACTTCCTGACAATAAGGCAGGTGTTTAACAGAACTGCCTTCTGTAGTTCAATCTATATCTGCGGGTGTAGATTCAATATTGATAGATATTATTATTATAATTATTATTACTATTTTTAATATTATTAGGGGCGTGATGGCGCAGCAGTCAAGCTATTTTCGTGTCACCAAGGTGGACCAGGTTTGATTCCCGGTCAATTCATGTGAGATTTTCGAAGTGAAATGGCATGTCAGGTGGTTCGGATTCCAAGTAAAAATAGAGGTCACGTGGCTCATGATCGCACGATTAACGGTTACGTAAAACTACAAGCTTCCTTCATTATTATTGTTATTTCGTTTCAGCCACTAAGTAACGCGTCATTTCGACTGTTTCCTTTGAGCTTTAAAATTACACCAGCATTCCTGTATTCGTAGACGGTGTTGTTCCTTTCTCTCTTTTGTTCACGCGATTCCAGTTTTCAGCATCGGCTTTGGTTGGAAACTCTAATGTTCGAACAGTTTTCTCTTTAGCTGGTTACCTCCTGGACCTCTTCACATGAGATACCAATCTCGTGCAAATATTTATGTATCTCGCTGAGCCTGTCTCGTATTGTCTTTCTCCTTTGAAGAAATGCTAAAACGCGATAGGTTAATTGTATTGACGTCATTCGGGCCACATGCCCAGAAGACGTAATCCGTCTTTTCCGCAACGCGTCAGTTATTTACGGCACATGAGTATATACATCCTGGTTATGCCGTCTTCTAATAGGAACATGATTTTCTTCAAAATCTTCCTTTATTTGGTTTCCAATTTCTTCGCCATCCCTTTCGTGTTCATGGCGAGACATTACTCTGCATATAAAGCTTCTGGCCGGACGACAGTGCTGTAATATTTGACCTTTGCATTCAAGGATATAGATATAGATCTTTTGTTACGTAGCCTACTGTATTTGTTATATACACACCGCGGACAGGCCAACAAGGACCACGCAAATATCACTTCTTTATAGGTCTAGTTTCCTTCTTTCTCTTCCAGAAGTCTTTCATCCTGATCGGCTGCGCAGCTCTTCTTTCAGCAGTCCATTCTCCTCTGTTGAGATTCTTCTTCTCCCCGACAAGAATTTTGAGGCCGAAAATTTTCTTTCTGTACTCTATTCGATTTAGACAATCTTCTTCAGTAATTTTGAATTTTTGAAGTTCTTCTTTCATTTGTTTTACATAGCCTCCTTGCCCTTTATAGTTCCAGATTTTATCAAAAATTTGTTTGTTTAACCTTGAGCAATCCATACGGACCATATGTCCGTAGAACTGAAGTCGCCGTTTTCTGATCATCACTTCAAGTTTGTCGATTTTACTATAAATTTCTGCATTGGATCTCAGTCTATAACCTTCCTGTGTTTTCCTAGGACCATAAATGCTTCTTAAAATTCTTCTTTCTATCTGGAGAAAATTCTCGATTCCGGTTATATTTGTAGTTTCCATGCCGTACAAGATGACTGATCTAACAACTGTATTAAAATGTCGTAATTTTGCATTGATAGACAGGTTCTTTGTATTGTATATATTTTTTGTACAAAAATTTAATCTTTCCAATTTCCCTTTTTTGTTCTCAATCGCCAATTTATCCGTCCCATTGATACTAATTATTTCTCCAAGAAATTTAAATCGGTCAGTGACCCTGATGCTCCCATAATTTGTTTTTATCATTTTCTGAGTGTATTTCTGATCACTTGTCATCATCTCTGTTTTTGCCAACGAAATCTGTAAGCCCGCTTTTTCCGCCGTTTCTTTTAACTGATCAATTTGGTTAATAGCTTCTTGTTCTGATTCAGCAAACAACGCTACGTCGTCAGCAAATGCTAAACCTTTTACTTTGAGGTTCTGATTCTTTGTACCAATTTTAGCACTTGAATCGTTCTTCTCCCAAAACGTCCTCATGACTTTATCCAAGACCAAATTGAAAAGCAGTGCTGATAGACTGTCTCCTTGTCTTAGATCAGTTTTTACCTAGAAGGGCTCTCTAACTTCATTTAAAAATTTGACTCTGGAAATCGTATTAGTTAATGTAAGTTTTATTAAATTTATGTTTTTTTTAATCAAATTGGTATTCCTTCAATGTGTCAAAAACAATATCCCTATCAACTGAATCATACGCTTTCTGAAAATCAACGAATGAGATAAAGATATTGTTTGGCCTGTTGTTGAAATATTTTAATATCAATTTTAAACTAAGAATTTGTTCTGCACACGATCTATTCCTTCTGAAACCACCTTGGAACTCGCCAAGCTGTGGTTCGATCTGCGGTTCAAGTCTGTTTAGAAGTAATTTGGCAAATATTTTATTTGTGACTGACAACAATGAGATCCCCCTATAACTACTGTATTGACATCAATGTTTGAGCCCTTTTTATTTAGTGGATGAATTAAGACGATTAACCAGTCTTCTGGAATTGCTTCCACAATCCAAATTTTCTGAAATAGAATTGTCGTCGCTATTAAAAATTCATCATCTACAAGCTTCCACATTTCTGCAATTATCCCATCCTCACCTGAGGCTTTTTTATTTTTAAGTGTGTTGATAATTCCTTTAACTTCGTTTACATCTGGTGGCGTAGAGACAGAATTTTGTGTTGTAAATTTGAAACTCAACTTGCCTGTCGGTTTTGGACAATTTAACAACTTCTCAAAATACGCAGCCAAGATATCACAATTTTCCTTGTTGTTTAATGCTAGCGTACCATCTTCCCTTTTGAAATTTAAACTCGGCGCTGAATATCCAGTGATTTCATTCTTAAATGCTCCATAAAATAATCGTGTGTCATTTTTCTTAAAATTGCCGTCCATTTCCATTATTTGGTCTTTCATACTGTATTATCTTCGAATCATCCTTAAAGTCTGGTGGGCCATTTTCCTTAATCTTTGTACTTCCTCTAAATTTTCTAGAGTCTTGTTCCCGTTCCACTTGTGCCAAGTACAATGTCTTTCTTTGATCACTCTTTCAGATTGTTCATTCCACCAAGCATGTTTCCTATAAAAGTTCAACGGTGCAATTTTCTGAGCTGGTTCAAGAAGGTTATTAGAAGCATCATTCCAATTGGTTAGTATTTTAAGTTTTCCTTGAAATTCTAACCTTTTTTCATTTGCAAGAACCTCTGTATTAATTTTTGGAATTTTAATTCTAGTTGTGTTTTGTTTGCGTGTAAAAGGTATGAAATTCATCTTGATTTGAGAAAGGTACATCTGAAGTTACATTAATGGATTTTCTGACCTTAACATTTTGGATTTCTTTGGAATAATTTCGAGAGATAGCTACATGATCTAGTTGGAACTCACCCAGCAACGCATTTGGGGAGACCCACGTTTTCTTTTTACTTGGTTTTGCTTTAAAATGTGTGGACATAATCTTTAAGTTTAGATGTTCACAGAGTTTAACCAATCTCTCACCATTCCTGTTGGTTCTATTGTGAGCGGGATATTTACCTATTATATCAGAAAATTTTCTCTCAGATCCAAGCTGAGCATTGAAATCTCCAAGTATTTTTTTACATGATTACAGTAGAAGGAATTTTGAGAATTTCGGCTTCTAACTCGTCCCCAAATTCATCAACTTTCTCTAGATTTGTTTTATTGTCCTGTATCTCTTATTGAGATATTTTATACTTAGAAAAGATAGTCTGGCATTCACACTTACAAAAGCGATAACTGCGTCCAAAAATTTTTTGTTTACCATAAAAGCTGTTCCCAGGTGTGGCATGTTCTTCATCACTCTCTTCCCAACTTCTCCTTTGAAAATTCAGAAGTTGTCAGATTCAAAGGTGTCCTCATCCAAGAACCTGGTCTTTTATATGATAGGCCATTTCAATTTTATTCACTTGACGTCCATAATCTATCGCGTGCCCTTATTATTATTATTATTATTAGTAGTAGTAGTAGTAGTAGTAGTACTATTATTATTATTATTACTAGTATTATTATAACTATGTTGGAATAGTAAAATTCGCCATTAATTAACAGTGATTAAACCGGAAGCTCTTTATGCTTCAGAAACGCTCAAATTACAACTTAAAACAATAAAGGAACGATTAAGGAAAGGAAATTTATGCGAAAGATGATAGGGCCCAAAATTAAAAATGGCATACACTATCCCAAACCCAACTCTGAAATATATATGAAAACTAGCAGAAGTACCCATTCATCGAACGGTCTTTGGTATTAATAACCAGACGTAATCAATTGAGCTACTGTTGCAATGGTTGGGAGCTTGGAACCTGTTTGTCGACAAAGATAAATGATTAGTTGAAATATGCTCTGAAACTAATTTATCTAACGTGTACTTCCTGACGTGAAAATAAAATTGAAAACCTCTTAGACGTAACGCAATACACGCCACATAAAACTGACCCTCACTGTTGTGACAAGTCCGCATCCAGAGGAAGACCCCTTTAATAAATTATAAAGGCTTGTGGTGCATGAAAATTCAGTTTTTTTTGCCTCAAATGGCCCAAATTCCTTAAAAAAAAGAAATATTTCAATTCAGGAATTTTTGAAATTAATGTTGCTGTTTGAAGATATAATAGACCTTCTGTACGACATATCGCAAGTTTAAGTCTTGTGAAAAAATGTAGGGTACCCCTTGACCCCCTTAAGCGCATTGATGAATTTTACAGTTTTTGTTGGTTTCGGGATAACCTTGTAGTCATTTGCAAACTTTCACAGAAATTTAAAAAATGGAGTGTCATTACTCCTTGCAGAAATAGATGGAAAGTTGGATGTAACTTTTTGAGACAATGTTGTCATGGTTACTGGCATGCATTCCTACATTAGTTTATTAAATGAAATTAGTTTTCTGGAATATCTCAGAAACTATTGGTTTTAGAGCCCTAAAATATAGTTTTCGGGGACCCTTTATGGCTGTTTAGGGGCCCCGAGTTTTGTTTCTGACACCAAGGGGCTGAAAATAAGCTTTTTTCTCGTCATTTTAGGCCGTAGTATAATAATAATTATTATAATAATAACATAAAAATATAGGGATAGGGATATAATAGACCATCCGTTCCACGCCAGCACGTGTAAATCGCGTGAGAAAAAATCTAGAGTACCCCTTGACCCCTTTAAGCGCATTATATGTATTGATGAATTTTACAGCTTAATTTAGTTCCGTTATAACCTTATAGCCGTTTGCAAACTATCCCAGCAATGTAATACTGTGAATGGAATTGTATTGCGTCTGACAGCAATTTTAGTTTCTGTTGCCATGGTTACCGGCTTGCGTTCTTTCATTATTGTATTATAAGAAATTAATTTTCTGGGAATATCTCAAAAACTGTTGGTTTTAGGGCTTGAATTTCGTTTCTCATATTGAGGGGCTGAAAATGAGCTTTGTCTCGCCCTTCTACGCCTATTTCAGCAAGTATTTTGAGAGGTACAGAGAAGAGTTACATCAATGATTAGTGTGGTGCCTCTGAATGATATCTGTACCAAATTTGACGTTGATCCACCCAGCCGTTCTCGAGTTATAAGGGAACAAACTTGTCCACAGACAAACAGACAGACATACAGACATAAAAAAAATATTTTCGCACGCTTCCGTCATAAAACAGTTTAAAACGCGTAAATAACGCAAATTTCCGTAGAAATTCAGAAAAAAACAGACAAACTTTCATTCTTATACAGTATATATAGAGATTTCTAGGCTTAACCGATACCATGAGAATGAGACGAATTCAATTTTTGGGCCATTTGGAAAGAACGAATCATACGAGACTTACTTACCGAATCCACAAATTTCTGCAGAACAAACGTACAAGACCAAAGTGGTACAAACAAGTGGAGAGGGACCTAGTGGAGATGGGATCGCCAGACCTGATGAATAGAAATACTATCAGGAGTATTGTTCACACAAGAGGATTTGAGGAAGATCAGAAGAAACCAACACGACGTGCATGGTCGGAGGAACAGAAACTACAACAATCCATGCACATGAAGAGCTATTGGGCAAGGAGGAAGGCTCAACATACGTTGATTCCGCGTGGTCCTAAGTGTCCCATCGCGAGAAGAGGAAGAATAAGATTATAACTGTGTATTTATTTATTTATTTGAAGCGAATTCTCCCAATTAATGGAGGACGTCAAACAAATAACTCAATCAACGTTTTTGATTCTTATTGTTGTTCCAATAGACTTTCATTCTTTCCGAGAAGGCTTGTTAACGTTCTTCGGACGACTTTGGTCTGTACTGTATTGTTTTGGTTGTTCCGATGTAACTTCTCATTTGTTTACTTTGTGTCTGAAGGTGTCCTTTTCTGAAAAGTCTGTTGAACTCATGCTTGCGTTTCTGAGGTCATTTCAAAGTTATTTGTTAAATATATTTGCGACCGTAGGATGAATAATCTTTTGAAGTCCAAAATCTATCGCACTGTCTTCCGCCCTGTCGCATTATATAGTTGCAAGTGCTGGCCAATTACGTCTGATGCAGAGCATCCTTTAGACCATGTGTCAAATGACATCAGGAAGCAGTATGGTGTCGCACTTATCCAAGATGAAATGCGCGAGGGCTGTCTGCGATGGTTCGGGCTTGTACGATCTATAAAAGACCAAAAGGGACGAACGAGGCAACGATGTGCCGATACGCTACACAAAGACCTCAGACGCGTTAATCCTCCCCCAGACATGGTCAGAGACAGAAATGTACAGAGACAGCGCATCCATGTAGTGAAGCCTGCAACCAGGCAGGACAAGAGCTGAGGAAATAAAAGAAGAAGAAGAAGATTATACCCCAATCCACTTATGGTTTCTGCAATATGTCATATTTTTGGAAACCTCTATGGGAAGGAGAAGATACGAGTATGTGAGAGCTCTTGTTTCCCGCAGCAAAGTGGCTCACGGAGTGCTGTAAGTATGGGACATAGTGTAAGATGCGCTACTCCAGCGGCGGTCCGGGCAGGGTGTACCAAGAGCCCGCTGAAAGACCTGACTTGCTGTACCGATGCAAAACCCCGCAAGAGACCGACAAAATGATTGCTGAATTATAGAGATGAAAGCAATAGGCTCCTAAGCCAAAAAATGACTACAAAGTATAAAAGTAAAAGTAAAATTCATTTTCACAGCAGATGTTTTCTACAGCGAGTTGGGGACAATATGTTTCGATGCAGCGTCATGCAAGCATTTAGGCGGATATAAATCGTACGTGCGAAACGCTTCGTGTCGTAAATAAATGATGGATACCAGTGATATTTTTCTTCTCTCCTAGCAGGCGGAAATCAAGTTTTACGAGCCCGTTCTGGGGTGTGACCTGACTTTGATCGCTGCCAGGATACAGAGAATTGTAAAAGGCGCTGCACAGAAGAGAACTCACATTACATCGCATGGCGTGGAAATCGTAAAACACGTCCATGTGATCCCCGGTGTCTACTAGCTAAAGACGATGGTGCCCGTAATAAAGTGACGAGATAGACTTGCATGTGGCCTGGTCAGCTAGCTTGTTTCTGCTGTTGTTGTTGCTTATTGTAGGAGCTGTGACATCGTTGTCATGTAGCCCCTTGTATTTGGGTTTGTGGGCAATTTGTATGAAGAACAGCGTAATTTTCGTATTTGTAAATTAGGGATAGAATTGGGAAGGAGGCGGTCGTGGGCTTATGTTAGGAACCATCCCAGGATTTGTCTGGAGTTGAAATCAGGGGGAAACCACGAACATCCACTTCCAGGATGGTTGAGGTTTGAATCGAACCATCCATTCAGTTTTACCTCACGGGGCTGAGTGTACCCCGTTCCAGCCCTCACGCCGGGATTACACTTTCTTGGAATCGAACTTGGACCTTCGGGGTTACAGCCAAGAACGCTAGCCGCTACATCACGTGGTGGCCGGTCAGCTTGAAAGAAGTATTTGTCCCTCAGGGAATCAAGACAACTGAAACATGAGTTGGCGACAACATGGCCCCAGAGTCAGGAAAATCTTAAATAAAATCCGTGTATTTTAGCCACTTTTCACATTTCGCAAAAATGAGGAAATAGTAGACTTATGAGGTCGATCCGGGCAAATGTCTGCCTGTCTATCTGTCTGTCCTTCTGTCTGTCTGGCGGTATGTGTGTCCCCCCTATCAACTCCAAAACGGCTGCAGCAATCGAATCCAATTTTGGTATGAGCAAAGATCTATAATTGAATATCTGAAGGACATATTTGAAAATTATGTCAGTGCTATCAACTGCTGAAAAACCACAATTGAAATTTGAGCTCCATGTTGTATATCTTGGAATATTTGCATGGGATCTATTCCAAAATTGGCACACATATAGATAATAATGTTTCAGTTGAATTTCCAGGAGGTCATACATGGCAGTGTTGCCAAAATGATTCTAAGCCTGCTGATAGGTCCAATTTTTAAATGCATATAACTTCAATATTATCAATTGGATTACAAACAGATATCGTATGTGCTATGTGTAACATAACAGATATGGCTATGCTTATTCTTAAGAGCAACCAGGGCTGCCAACTGTCAATAAATGATGTCTCTCTCTTTGACCATAATATTAATATATCAGAAAATAGGAAAGCCAACAGCTTCAAAATTTGCACACGTATAGTACCTGACATTCTAGATTAATTTGGAGAAACTAATATACGTCAGTGCTGCCAATATGTCTCTAAGCCTGCTGATAAGTCCAATTTTAGAATACATGTAAATTCTATACTAACAAATGCATTTCATCCAAAATTGTTACAACATGAGTTAATAATATTTCAGATTATTCCTGACCAACACATGCATGACATTGTTGCCAACATGATTTTACGCGCGCTGATAAATCCAATATCTAACTGGATGTAACGTACATGCTATCCATTGGAATACAACCAAATTTTGTATTCTGTACCTTAAGAGATGGAACTAAATATATATTCAGTTATTAGAGCCGCCAACTGTACTGCTCTATTAGGCTACATTAAAACAGGTATATTTCGAACTAATTAGAAATTTCGATATTACCAAATTAAATTCGTCATTATTCCTGATAGGTCTATATAGATTGGCATGAATCTTAAATTTTAAGAAAAGTAGGCTCTTTAGTTCGTCACGGAACTTCTTGTTACCATGTTAGATTTGTAACATTTTTATCGTATTGACTAATGGTTAAATATTCCTGTATGTATACACATCAAAAAGAGTTTTGCATAACACTTGTTTACCATGATGCAGAGTGTATGTAGGATTATGGGCTAGGTTATTACAAAAGAGCCAGTATTCTGACAAATCCTACAGACTTTCTTCATGTGCGAAAAGAAAATTACAAACAGGAAGACAATTTGCCTGTTAAGGCCATGGGCGCCTCTTTCCCAATTCTCAACCGAATTACTACTACACACAGTACTACAAATACACAATAATACAGATTATTATCAGACACATTCTATATACACACACAGATACACGTGGCTAATTGAGTATGATGTCCAAGCCCCACAAATGAAACAACAACATGTATTATTACTCCATCATGGAGCGTATAATGAGATAGTTCATTGCTCTATATGCACTTACGGTACATTAAAGAAAAAAAGCCACATTTCGCATTTCGTTACATCAAATAATATGCTAGGTTGTTCTTCCTCTCAAAGAAATGAGACATTGTAGAATGCAAATGAAAGGGGACAGATTCTTCCAAACGTGCTCTAGGTTCTCTTTTCTTCGATCGTAGGCTGAACTTTCAGGGAATGGTAAGGAGTTCATAAAGCTTGGACTTTTGCTTCAGCAGGAACAATAATGTCGAAATGTATTGTAAGGGACGTACAGGTTAATGGACGAGAGATTCTTATAGCCATTAACATTCCCTGAAGAATTTCCTAACTCTGTATTTATGTGTCCAATATCTCCTGCTATTGTTGATTAATTTCGAGGCTTTGCAATATTGCAGCTATAAAGCCCTGTGTACTTGGGTGTTTGTGGAATATGTCTGATAATCTGTGTTATTGTGATGGTATATTATTGTTTGTATTTTGTAATTGGGGCTAGGACCCATTTTGAGGAGACCGTGGTCTTAAAGTAAGACAGACCTGCCTATCTCGCCCATCTTAAATCTTCAAATATTTGGTACTCTTTACTCAAAATCGGTTTGGGTTAGCCAATTGACATTTTCAGGAATTATTGTTTGGATCATTCCTTCCTTCCTTTTTCGGCTTTTCCCAATTAATTGGGGTCGCCGGAGCCAACCAGGCTCATTTTGGTTTTGGCCGAGGATTTAAGGCCGGATGCCCTTCCTGACGCCACGTGATTTTTCACATGAAAATTCCTTCCCCCCCCCCCCCTTGTCACCGGGATTCGAAACCCGGCCGTCCGGGTGAAAGACGAGCAGCCAAGCCACTACGCCATCACGCTCCCACTGTTTGGATCATTATCAGAAATAATATGGTGGATTATTGACCAAAACTACATACTTTTGCCAGTATGATTTTTTTAGAGGTACGATGTTTTAACCCAAAATTATGTCTAAAAAGACTTATATTTCATTATTTATATTATTTAATGGGATATCCCTTCTTATTACTGTTCATTAGGATGATGTTGATCTACATAAAAATAATTCTGGACCTATTTTTAAGTTTTCTTACAAATAGTACTAAAGTAGTACGATCCCGGCATTTGCCTGGAGTAGAAGTAGAAAAATATGGACAACCTTTTCCAGTGTGTTTGAGGTAGGAATCAAGCCCACTTCCACTTCGAGTGGCGTGAATTTCCCTCTGAAAATGATCTTTACCGAGCAATAAATCTACTGGCATTGGGCTCTGAGATTACAGCACATTCGAATGTCAAATGTCAACTAACTGGGATTCGATTCTGCATCTTTGGGCCCTGCAGGTGATCCACTGCGCCACGCAGCCAGTCTTCCACACGTTAAGGCGCACAAAGTGGCTCCGAAGTTCACTTTTATCTACGGGAAGTATTAGTTTGTACAGGCACTCTTGTGTTTGTGGACTCGCTATAAAGAAACGAGATTCAGTAAACACTGAAAGAAAGGGACTGCCAAGGCTTTGAGAGGCTGGAACGCGCCAAATGAGAGCAATTGGAAAACAGACGAAGAGGAGAAGGAAATTGGAAACAGAACAAATGCTGTGCTCCAGCCAGAGAAACAGAGGTAATGAATTAAAGGACGGGCGATCTGTTAGCGGTTATCAGCAAGAATCAATCGTATGGTCACCAAATTGCTCTCCAACCGGTTTACACAGTTAAAGCTTAGGGGCCGTCCACATATTACATAATCCCAAAGAGATTACTATCATGAACACGTTGATGACGTGCGGGGTAGGGGGTAAAGGAACTGATTACGTAGTTACTTAACAAATTAATAAAATCGGCTCATTTTACACTCTACTTGGCTTTCCAGCCCCGCTGACGGAGGATGGAAGCCTTGCCTTGTTACTTGAATGCATAGGTCATTTTTGTTTTACTTTTATAGCTGGAAGACTCTTCTTATGCACGCACGTATGCTGTTCAATCATAAATTATCATAATTATTGTTTTTACATCATAGCCTACCATTACTCATCCTCCAAATTGTGTAGATCTTTCTCAAATAAGTCTCCATTGACAGAAATGCGCTTGTGCTATCTATTTTTTTCCCAGGCTTCAAAGATATCGCCCCACTGCCTTGACCACTGATTCTGATTCTGATGAAAAACGCTTCCCGCGAAGGTGTTTCTTCAGAGTAGAAGTAAAAACAATGTCACACGGGGCTAGGTTTAGACTGTAGATGCAATGAGGAATACATGTCACAATTATTTTCACGAGATATTCAGCAACTGCATACGTGATGTGTGGTCTTGTATTATCGTGGTGTAGCATCCACCCTGTCTCTTTCAAATGTGAACTTTTGCCTTTGATATGGTCTTGGAGAGTCTGCATAATGTTACTCAACCATCTTCACTGACAATAACAGCGTCAGTGATGATTTTGGCTTATGTAGGAACAGTGACACAAGCTCCAAGTCAACCTTCCTTTGAAACTGATTGCCTCCCTTATTAAAGCAACCTTGGATGGTGCGTTTGTTCCACTAGGGGCTGCGAAAACGCGGTCATGTAGCTCCGTGTACTTTAGGTGTGTGTAGAATCTGTCTGATAACCGGTGTTAATTGTGATGACTGTATTAGTGTGTGTGTTATCTCAGATTCAGGTAAGGATTGCAGACATTCAATTTTTAGGTAGTACCTACTTTTGCTACCAAATGCTACCGTTAACGACAACTAGTTATGAACATGGTTACTAGATGCCACCGCAGTCGTCTCCTGGCGACGAACGTTGCATCTTAAGAGCGTTAGTCAAATCTTACCTATAATTTAGCTTCACACAAGTGTAATTAGTGGAAGGTTCTTTCACATGCCATAAATCTATGACATGGGACCGCCTGCTTTACTTCACCTCCGAAGGAAGGCATACTGAGGGATTATTTATTTATTTAGCGTTTGGAATCACATTGCACAAATACAATTATAGTCCATATACACATTTAAATAATAATCTATACACGACATCTTCATGGGTGTTTTCAGTGTTATTAATGCACAGAAGGTATGCATTTTATATACTGCTCCGTACATATGTTGCCACACCATAAACCTTATCATACGTAGCACCTAGGAGATCAAAACCAGGTATTTTACCTCTTGAGGAGAATTGGTTTACATTCTCAACATGATCTTCTTGAACCGCAAGTACAGTCAACTCTGCTATCTTCCAAGATCTTACGTAAGAGATGGCATTTGGCTGTACTAATGCCTTCAATGTTCAGTTGATACAATCTAATGTTTGGACTCAGATTTCTGTATAGATGGTCAAGAAAAGGTCCGCTTCTTTGATTTTTGATCATTTTGGCAATGTGATATATGCCAGGAGATCACAAGGATTATCTAGCTCCAGTAATATTGTTGCTCGTTTAGCACCACCCAGGGGACACGTGCAGAGTAATGTAAGGTTATACCTGCGGACGTGAGTAACGCTCTTAAAAAGTCCGACGACTTCGGCCGGGTTTGAAACCGCGACCTAGGGCATAGAAGCTCAGTATGCTACCAACTACGCCACCGAAGCCGCCTAAATCAACCTTAGGTTACCGCTGCGCTACGCAGCCAGAACATTATAAACCATCTTCTAGCTGTTCTATGGGGAATGATAGAGTCAATATACGCGTCCTATAGAATGGCATTGGTCTCGGCTGGCGAATTCTTCAGGTAAGATACCTTACTGATTCCTTAACATACTACCAGGTGGTCCTTTTGCACGACCTGGGCGCTCAAAATGTAAAAAAATAAATGTCTTGTATTTTCATTATGTATGACATTTTTAGTATCAGCAATGTCAGAGGACCTCAGAACTGTACTTATATGTCTTATTTGTTCACCCCCTGGAATGTGAAAGACCGCTGAAGTAGGACGTTTCTTATCATATCCACAGCTGGAAGCAAAGCTGATTATTTATGTTTGAATCTTGTGCTTGTAAAGACTTATTAGTTCAGCTATCTTCATCGTTTGTCGGTGGATATGACAGACTATGATATGATCTTTCTTTATGAAATTTGCAAAATCCTATACAAATCGCTGTGTTTATGAGATAAACGTTTGAAAATAGTGAATTTTTGTTATAAAATAATTCTTCTGTTATGGGTTTTCAGACCGGGAAATTCACAATTGTCAACCATTGGTGAATTTCTTTCCAATAGCCTATAGCGTAAACCCTATTATGCTTTCTGTGTAAAAATTATTTGCAACTTTTTGCAACTTTGGCTTTTGCTCTCGTTTTAGTGTTGTCGTAAGGATTTTCGTGGAACAATCTTTACTATGCTTGGCGCATTGTAGGTGGAAAAGCGAAAGGATTTGAACCTATCTAATAGAAAACAGCGATCTGAAATCCCTTGGACAGTCTGTTAAGGATAATATTAGAAAAGAATCTTATTCATTTTTCCGCCAGTTAAGAACAAGATGTTCAGTAAAGAACATATAGCCTACTTTCTCCTAAATGCATGGGTATTGTTATAACTCTTTGTCCTTTTCAAGGAGTATGATTGAATATTGGTTGTAGTAGCTTGTTGAAATACAACGTGCTATAGGGATATTAAACATGAATATGAGGTGCCCTTTGCTAGTGCTACCTCTGTACCAAATTTCGTTCAATTCGGTTTCACCGTGTTTGAATTGATAGGGGGAATCGATTTGCACACATACTTGGCCACCATCTGCAAACTATTGGGCTGATGTTCTTGCAGTTTGGTCAGAATATGTTTCCCACATAAAGATATGGTGTTGCAAAATTTGGTAGAGACTAGATTATTAGGTTGGTCGTAATTACATTTTAGCTTTTAACATTTGGGTGGCCGCGATTACGTTTCCGTCAAGATAGCGGTGATATAAAACATGACACTGAGGTGCCCTTTGCTAGTGCTACCTCTGTACCAAATTTCGTGCATTCGGTTCCACCGTGTTCAAATTAATAGGGGGAATCAATTTTGCCATAAAGATGGCCGCCATCCGCAAACTATTAGGCTAATGACCTATTAGATTGGTCAAAGGATGTTCCCTCCATAAAGGTATTGAGACCGTTTAGTTGATGTCAACAACCACGATGACTCAACTAACGACACATGAATCGAATAAAAAGAAAGTACCGTGAGGATCAGGTGACCTTCCATAAAGGCTAAAGCGGCACGAGAGTCCGTAGTCCACAGGGATCGTGGTACATGGTGACGATGGTCATAGACCGCCTAAGGAAAGGTTCACCTTAAAACTAGACTGAGAAAATAAACATCCAGACTCATGTAAAACACCGTGAAAATTTATTAGAATTCACAAGCCCCTAGCCTAGTTCGGAGGGTTATAATCGGCTAGTCCGCAAATTAATAAATAAACTAAGATAAAGAACAGGTCCCCTACCTGAGAAGTTACTGAAAACCCTCACGAAAGATCTAACTCACAATGATAAAGCAACAACAGCAACGCTAGGAATATGGCACGACGCAAGTCCCTAGTTCAAGTTACAAGATCAAGCTAATATCCGAATTTACATTTAACAGGGTAGCAAAACAAATCTAGGTAAGGATGGTACCATTTCGACATTGAAATTTAACATTAATTCAACTAGCTAAGTCCAATCAATTAACAAAATTTACGGCGATGACGTCCGTAAAAGAAAACAATTACATCCAAAAGCTAAGTGTACAGCCATGAAAAACAAACAATTTAATTATGCTTAATAACTATGTGCTAACAGCACACAATAAAGTAACATGTAGGGTTTAATACACTTGACATCATAAATTAATAACGAAATAGACACAGTAGTTTTATTAAAAATTCCTGCCTACACCTTGGTTTACTCTTTGTAAACCATAGTCATCTAATGTGTATAGTTACGGTGACGAATGCGCAGTTGAGACCACGTCTGACATCGCATGGCCTGAGCTCCACAAGCTACGAACTCTAGGTTCGCACATGCTTCAGGTCGCTACAAAAATGTCAACTGTCCTAGTCATTTCCTCACAAGGAAATTATCTTCAACTGCACGGCTATGTCAACAGTTCCAGAATGCAAAGAACAAAGTTAGATAGAAAGAATCGTTAGTTAGGCTTGTTTTACAACAATTATGCATTTTATTATTAGAATGTCGGTTTATAGGTTTATCGTAGGTTTATGGCGAATAACATTGACAATAGCCTGGGCACGGAGTGTCTCCAACTGAGATCATTCTCCACCAAAAAGCCTCGACTCAACAGTCGGAATATAATCATCGAGTATAACAACTCGGACACACAATAACACGGGTTACCAGCGGCGCCAAGCTCGCGTTCAATAACTCTGGGATAGGCCTGTACAACAGTTACCTTCCAGTAACATCTGGTCAACGGGATCATCCCCGGACAAAGCATACAATAACATCCTGCTATAACAGGGTAGACTTCACCATACTATGGAAAACCTTACATAACTGTACCTGTCATACGACAATACACGCAACAGAGCGCTAAACTAACAAAAACCGATCCATAAAACAAGTGATCAAATACAAGAGTGGAAACTGGTTTCCATAAGCAAAATAGCAATGAAAGGAAAAGCGAATACAAATTGTACTCTGTCCTCGTCTATAGTAGTTTTGTCTCACAATGAAGCAGGCGTGCTCTAGGTCACTGGGTTACATAACCAGTTTATTCAAGGCCGGCGATTTAATCAATACAAAACCTGCACTTGGCCGGTTCATAAAAAACTTTACCATATGTTACGGATCTCTACAGAGTCCGTGTATCAAACGCACGCTATAAATCTGAGTATAGTAATACACTTCCGTCTTTCTACCAAAGACGTCTAAATGAAAGTAAACTTACAATAACTGAAGCTCTTTGCTTTAAAAATGCAACTCAATAGTTGCTAGAACATCAAATAAAAACGTGTCTCACACGACACAAGAAAAAAAATGATAAATGTGGCACAGATTCACACACTAGATCTGCTTAATGATACGTTGGGAACCGCGTTCGATGCTAGGCAACGAAACATTCCTTCTAGTTGTTAGGTTCAAACATGACCAAGAATAGCTTCTGAGCTTATTCAAAATGAAATATAATGCATTTACAAACTGGTAGTTACTGTCGACTACCTAAATGATACGACCGTTCTAACGACAGTCAGGGGTGTAACAAAGGATGGCTGCGAAGAATGCAGTCAATTAATAACCAAGGCATCTGATTGCCATAACTACAGTCAGCAAAGACTTGAAAATTACCCCAAGTAGGGTTGAACAAAATAGCCTCAAAATGACTACGATCAGGTTCAGCAAAAAGGTAGGCATTGACGTTCCACGACGTTCACCAAGCTGCACCAGGGCTGACCAAAATGTCTGACCCCAAGGGTGTCTCACTCTAAACTGAAATAAATGACATCTAACTAATCTAGTTACATCCCTACCTAGAAAAATGGCTGACACTGAGTGTGGTTGATTCACAAACTACATTAAAACTACTACACCACCAGAAACTAGAACAAAGAAGGGGTGTGACAAAAACTCACGAAATGGAGGAGCTCTCACTCAGCTCTCTATTCCACAACAAGGGTTGTACATAAACCTCTCTGGCTCTCTGGATCGGTATCCTCCTCATCAGGATTCCCATCTGGACTCCCCCAAAGACCAGGGTTCGATTTGTCCCTGTCGACATCTTCGTGGATATGCCTGGAAATGGCATTTTGGCTCCTTCCCTCTCGTTCATCGTTCTGGAAGTTCCACCATCATGCTGGTTCCTGTAGAAACGTCACCCCCCCATACTGGGATGGTATTAGCCCATGGTGACTGCTTCAGCCATGGTGAATAAAAGTCCAATCACGTGGGTAGCGAAATAAGTTGCGTGATTATTCATCCTCTCACTTCCAAAATTATAATATCCGTCGTGACTATTATAGGCTTCAATTATAAGATACGACACAGCCTTAATCTTGCAGATGTGGATTAGCATATGAGCTAATACCATTTTATAATGCTGCACGTGCTAGTGACGCTACTTTTGTATCACGCAGCATCCGTGAATTATACGACGTTTCAAAGATGAAATTTCCACTTTGGCAATTTAAATATCTCATACAATTATAATCACACTTATTCAGGATAATTGTAACACTATTACCTGTATATTTCCACTAGGCATCTGCCCTCCACATACGCGTGGGTAATATGTGATGTCACAGCAATGTTGTGCAATACACTATACTTGCCAATAATTATTTCCCAAGCTTCTTATTTAATTCACTGGACTTCATCGACAGTGAATATTAGTATTTGCTTACTCGATGGCACCTTATAATCACTTTTAACGCTAAACAGCGGATATTCTTCTACGTCTCGTAGGACAAATGTAATTCCACGCCTACACAAGGCGGATTCTCAAGACGCAGTGCTCCGGTACTGGTGTCTCTAGAAAGTAGGTCGTCAAAACGAAAACGTTGAGCGACTACTTACGTTCCTTTTTGCGTATCTGCAAGGGTATTACCTTACCTAAAGTAAAAATAAACATTCTCCAAAATGTTTTAATAATGCAGCATGACGAAATGGAATATTCTGAGTCTCGTAGGAAAGATAAAAATAATTAATAAGACCTCAGATAATAATGAGCAGTTTACACCAAAGTCAAAAGTGCGATTCACCGCTACTTCAAAGTATCGCGTGATCTCTCAGCTTCACGTGGCTTCCTGGGTGTGTTCAAAAGTACAACATCCCATCATAAATGCTCTGTCATAAAAAATATCACATGAACCATAGCTCAGCGGGTTCATCTGCCTCTCTGTCGTTTCAAATAAAATGTTGGGATAACATTTTTATTTGCTTTGAAATTCATTCAAGAGTGATATTTTTTTAGATTGGCTGCATTAAAGGTTCCAATACGTTCTCCTGTCCTAATGTCTTCTATCACATAACTTCCATTGTCTAAAGGCTGTCGGATACGACTAGGGCCATAATACAAGGATAGAAATTTCCCATATATGCGGTCTATAGGACTAGAAATTCCGGGTCTCCTTATAAGGATAAGGTCTCCTTCTACTAGTGGTTCTCAAAACCTCTGGCGTCTAGTTCTTCTCAAGCGCTTGGCAGCTTGTCTGTCCATAGTCTCTCTTGCAGCTAAAAGTCTGCTGGCATGTGATGGTTGTAAACAAGGTGGATTTACAATCACACGATCCCATATTCTCAGCGGCATCTGGTTCAAATGCAAGACCATAGGTATTTGACCAGTGCTTTCATGTACTGTTGAATTAATACATTTTGCCATAATAACAAGGACTTCAGTCCATCGCCAGTGTTCTTCTTGACAATATAATCGACAGAATTTTGCGATAATAGACATCACGCATTCTGCTGGGTTGCTCTCTGGATGTCGAATAGATGATAAAATATGACCTATTTCAAGCTCATTCATGGCATTGGCAAATTCTGCTGAGGTGTACTGTGATCCGTGATCAGTCAACAAGAATTGTGGCTTTCCTGCCTCCGGTATCACTTGACGTCTAATCCTCTGAATAATCTGATGTGCAGTAGCTTTTTGAATTGGATGAAGCATCGTATATTTCGTGAACACATCCACCGTTACAACGATGTATCGATTCCCACGACGAGCCTTAGGTATTGGGCCATACAGGTCCTGTGCATACAACTCTCTAGGTTGAGTTGGTAGTATTGGTCTAGGTTGTTCCTTCAGCAAGTGTGACGTGTATTTGTTCCGCTGGCATGCGTCGCAAGCACGTAAACACTGTCTAACGGTGGCTCCTAACCCTTTCCATGTGAAAGACTCCTTGATAGTTGCAATGGTTTTGTCTGTTCCACCATGTCCAATGGATAAATGTACCATAAGAATAACAGATTCTTGGTATCTCCTAGGAATAACTGCACGCAGTTGAGTGTGGTCCTCGTCTACAAACTTGTATAAGACACGATGATAAATCAAATAATCATCTGCAACAGCAGCAATCCTTGCATAATGATCATCCTGTGGATCCATTCTTCGTTCTAGGAAACGGATAATATGTCTGAGTTCCTCCTCACGTCGCTGTCCTTCAGGTAAATGACGAAATCGGCGAAGGTGTTCCTCGCATTCTCCCTCGATGTCTATGGCATTAACAGTAGCTTCAGGATTCCGGCTGAGGATGTCGGCCAACACATTCTCTCTGCCTGGTCGATAAACTATTTCCAAATCGAACTGTTGGAGAAACAGCGTCCAACGTGTGATCCTGTCGCTTGCCAGTCTTGTTCTCAAGATGAAGGTCAACGCATGATGATCGGTTCTCACAATAATCCTCTGACCTAACAGAAGTTTCTGCCAGTATTCAAGTGCGTAAACAATTGCAAGTGCTTCTATCTCGGTCGTGAAGTAGTGAGATTCATGTGCTCTTAAACGTCGGCTTAAGAAAGCAATGTAATGACGTTTCTTCTCATCATCTTCCTGCAGTAAAATGGCTCCTATACCAATGGCAGATGCATCAGTTTCAAGAATAAAGTTCCGAGAGTAATCTGGATATTCTAACTGAATTGAGTCCACAAGCATCTGTTTAGCTCTCCTGAAAGCTATCTCGCATTCATCATTCCAGTTCCACCTGCAGTTCTTTTTCAATAATCCTTGCAGTGGTGCAACAGTTTCGGAATACTTCTCACAATGAGCAGCAAAGAATTGGAGAATTCCTAAGAATTGTCTCACGTGTTTCACACGGGTTGGTGTTGGAAATGCAGCAACAGTTCTAATCTTTGCCGGATTCGGTCTATATCCTTCTCCATTGATTATGTGTCCTACGAATTTCACTTCTTCCTGAAAAAATCGACACTTGTCAAACTTGACCTTAAAATTTGCCTGTCGGAGATTCTCAAAAACAAGGCGCAATGTCTTTAAATGCTCTTCTTCTGTTCCCGAAGCTATGATTATGTCATCCACATAACATATTACCTTCTGCTTCACTTCATGAGTCAGCTTGGCATCAAGTGCTCTGATTAATGCAGCTCCGGCATTTTTCAATCCAAATGGTAGTTTTTGGAATACATAAGTAGTCTGATCAAACAAGAATCCAGTATATTTCTGAGTATGCTCAGATAATCTGATATGGTAATAAGACTGAACCAAGTCTAATGATGAAAATATCCTTTTTCCTTTGAACTTCCTGAGAATGTCCCTAATCTTGGGCGGTCTGTCGTGCTCAGGAGCTAGGCGTTCATTCAAGGCTCTGGCATCAAGACAAAGTCTCAAGCTTCCATCTACCTTAACCACAGGTATTATGGGATTCAAGAAAGGAGTCGGTGATTTCTTGATTGTACCTGCTGCTTCCATCTCATGGATCTTCTTAGCAGCTTCTTCGAGATGTTTCTCGGCAATCGGATAGATCCTTTTCTGGAATGGGGAATCGTCCAGTAATACAAGATCATACTCGTAGTCTAATATCTCACCAGGTGTGGTGTCGAATATATCTCTGTATTCGTTCAGTATTGCCTCAAGATCCTCATGTGTGGGTGCTGATAACGATTCTGCCTCTTCGTCGGCATCTAGTGTCGCCTCAATTTCCTTGCCCTTTAATGCTTCGACTACGTCTACTTCGGATAGGAATTCCGGTTCTTCTTCAATTAGGCTCATCTGAATGGGTTCGTTCGGCTTAAACTCTACCGTATTCCGTCCCATGTCAATGATTCCATCATATTTTCTAATGAAGTCTGCGCCTAAAATGGCATCATGATGCAGGCCCTTCATTACGAGAAATTCGTGCAAGTACACGTGGCTCGAAATCTTCACAGTACACAAAATCTGGATTTTGCACGTTACAACGCGGTCAGGTATGACACCTCTGACTCTTATAGCTGAAATGGGCAACTCCGTCACCTCAGAGTTTGCTCTAAGTCTGGCATGGCAATCGGCGGAAATTACACTAATCATCGCCCCAGTATCGATGAGTATGACTACACTGACTTCATTCAAGGTGGCTACAATCTTGGGTAGACGTGTTAATTCATAATTGTGGTTCGTCGTTCGTCGTTCGTCCAACAAGTCTTCTTGGATTGGCTCCCAGAGTAATATAGAGGCAGTTACTCGGTGCTCAACCAAACAAGAATCTATTGATTTTTCGGAGTTTTTTTTCTGTCATGGCGAGAAGTACTGGGCTGGTTCTGCTCCGTTTCCTGCGCCGAATGTCTATTTTCCCTCGAAGTAGGGTTCCGTTCTCCCTCTTCTTGGATCTGCAATTCTCTCAATTGTTGGAGGTACTCACGGCTCTCCCGCGCTCTTCCTTTCCAATTCCTGTCTGGCTGGTATCTAGGGTCTCGATTTCTGTCGTAACCCCCACTATATCGATAGTCTCTACGGATACGTCCGTGTTGCTGATTTCTTCCTTCATTCCCTCGGCGGTTGTTTTCATGACGTCGGTTGTCGTCCGTCCTTCGGTCGAATCGCCGGTCCCAATGACTTCGCCGGTCATCATGTTGATTTCGAGTATACGGAGTGTTGTTCCATTCTCTCCTGTTATAACTGTAATTGTTATCACGTCGCCCAGAATCCTCTGTGGTTTGTGTTTGTTGTGGCGTCTGGCTCACTTTATCAACAGTCGTCAGATTCATATGTCTATCCTCGCGTCTATCAGCCTTCTGCTGACGGTGTGTAGGAAACTGTTCTGTGTTAGCGTCCAACCTTCGCAGTATCTGGTCACACTGCTGGAAAGTGGATGCCCCTGCAGCGATTAACACACGTTGTACATCCGCAGGGTACTGCCAAACAATTGTGTTCACCAAATCTTGTTCGGACAATGGAGGCTGAAGACAACGGAGCTTCGCGAGCTGTATTGCGAAGTAATTCGCATAACGAGTAGGTGTATTGGAACTGTACCTTCGAGTGTACATCTCAGCTCGGATACTCTGCTGGATGTCGCTCGACCAATATGTTCTTAATAACGCTTCCTTAAAGTCTTGGTAGCCTGTGAATGAGTATCGGAATGCTCTGAACCAGGTACCGGCTTGTCCCTCAAGCAGTCGCTCTATAACTCTTAGTTCCCTCTCTGGAGTTACCATAGTATCACGTAAGTAGCTTTCGACATTTGCTAGGAATTCCACTGGAGTAACACCGCTCCCAGTTCCCGAGAAGCGAGCTGGTTGCTCCTCTCTTGAACGAATTATGGTGACATTTCCCTGCGTATTCGCGGGTCTGAAAGTATTTTGCATGTAACTCTGCGTAGGAGTGTTAGCCTCATGACTAATTCGATTAGATGCTGGTTGAAACGGGTGAGCGTTAAAGTTCAAGGTCTGACCTTGCGCTAAATTAGTGAATTGTGACGGTTGCGATTCCATAGGCGCGCTGGGTTGGAAATGGGTAGGCATCATTCCTCCTGATTGAGATATAGGCGTTTCCTGAGATTCTCCCATCTGTGGGTGTACGTGTCTCTCTCTTGGAGTCGTCTCGAGTCTGTCCAGGCGTCTTTCTATTACTTCAAGACCTGGGATGGTTCTGGCTGCGACTTTGTTGCCTAAGTCGTTCAATTGCAGCTCGATCCTGTCAACCTTTCCCTTGAGGTTTGTGTCTACCTCGCGTATGGCCGTCCTAAGGTTATAACTGAGGTCTAACCTCTCGGTCACCGCGACTTCCTCAAATCTCTTTTGTAAGGAATCGATATCTCCTTCAACTCTGGACATATTTTCTTGGATTTTACCCACATCGTCTCTAACCTCGGCTACCTTAGCCTTGACTGTAGCTTCGTGTTCGTTGAGGTCACCTCTCAATAACATGAGGTCAATTTTGTGTTCCTCATGATGAACATCAACTGTCTCACGTAGACTGGCTACGGTTTCCGTCAATTCAGAAATGTTTCTCCTGTTGGTGTTAAGTTCCTCTTTAATCTCCATCATGCCATCAACGATAGTCTTCACGTTGATATTAACGGCATTGGCAGCTCCTCTCATCAAGATTAAACCAACGTTCATGGTTGCCATGTCCTTCTTCACATTTCCGATAAATCCCTCGACGTGATCTAGTCGAGTCCCGAATTCTTCCCTGGAATGTTCCAGATCTGCTCTCATGTCTATCTGGACTTTATTCAAGGTTGTCTGAATTTGAGCTGTGTGCTCCTCCAATCGGTTTTGCACCTCCTCCCTAGCTCTATTCATCTGGTCGGTTAAGCAATCTACGCGCTGGTTAGCCTCCTGATGGTGTCGTATGACATCAACCCTAACAGCTGCTAAACCTGTCGTCAGATCATTTCTCGCTTCGATCCTATATGTGTCCATGTCTGCCCTGACTTGAGTTAAATCAGCCCTAACATTATTTACAGAGTGAGTGTTAATCTCTAAGTCCTGTCTTACATTGTTTATAGACTGAGTGTTAATCTCTAAGTCCTGTCTTACATTGTTGACTTCCTGTCTAACCTGGTCCACATGACCACTTACAGTATTTACAGCCTGAGTATTCTGTTGAAGATTGGCATTCACACCTGCCATCATCTCTCCAAACACACGACGAATAGTTTCCTCATCCATAGATAAGAAATATATGAGAAAGTGAGGGATCAATTTCTACTGGAACTTACAGCTATGATTAGTTACTTGGTGGTATAAAGCTTGCTTCATTTATATAAATATCACGAGTACAGCTGGAGTATGCAAACTAAGTGCTTCTACATTTACAAAGACAACGGTGAGCAAAGCAAAGTATTACATTTACTTAGGATGAGGCATCATCAAAGAAAATCCTATCCTTCATTTATTCAACACTAAAGCCTCACCCCATGGACTTCTATCAAACATGAATGCCATGCGGTCAATTGATCTGCAGTACGACTTTCTAAGTTCGTCCCAGTCCTGTCAATTTACCATTAATCAACATTAGGATCCTCAAAAAAAATAACATGGTACTGAGGGTCACCACGTTAACGTCGGCACATGAGTTGGGCGCCATTTTATGATGCCCAAGTCCGCCCACAACGTTGTGCGCCATTTTATGAGACCGTTTAGTTGATGTCAACAACCACGATGACTCAACTAACGACACATGAATCGAATAAAAAGAAAGTACCGTGAGGATCAGGTGACCTTCCATAAAGGCTAAAGCGGCACGAGAGTCCGTAGTCCACAGGGATCGTGGTACATGGTGACGATGGTCATAGACCGCCTAAGGAAAGGTTCACCTTAAAACTAGACTGAGAAAATAAACAGCCAGACTCATGTAAAACACCGTGAAAATTTATTAGAGTTCACAAGCCCCTAGCCTAGTTCGGAGGGTTATAATCGGCTAGTCCGCAAATTAATAAATAAACTAAGATAAAGAACAGGTCCCCTACCTGAGAAGTTACTGAAAACCCTCACGAAAGATCTAACTCACAATGATAAAGCAACAACAGCAACGCTAGGAATATGGCACGACGCAAGTCCCTAGTTCAAGTTACAAGATCAAGCTAATATCCGAATTTACATTTAACAGGGTAGCAAAACAAATCTAGGTTAGGATGGTACCATTTCGACATTTAAATTTAACATTAATTCAACTAGCTAAGTCCTATCAATTAACAAAATTTACGGCGATGACGTCCGTAAAAGAAAACAATTACATCCAAAAGCTAAGTGTACAGCCATGAAAAACAAACAATTTAATTATGCTTAATAACTATGTGCTAACAGCACACAATAAAGTAACATGTAGGGTTTAATACACTTGACATCATAAATTAATAACGAAATAGACACAGTAGTTTTATTAAAAATTCCTGCCTACACCTTGGTTTACTCTTTGTAAACCATAGTCATCTAATGTGTATAGTTACGGTGACGAATGCGCAGTTGAGACCACGTCTGACATCGCATGTCCTGAGCTCCACAAGCTACGAACTCTAGGTTCGCACATGCTTCAGGTCGCTACAAAAATGTCAACTGTCCTAGTCATTTCCTCACAAGGAAATTATCTTCAACTGCACGGCTATGTCAACAGTTCCAGAATGCAAAGAACAAAGTTAGATAGAAAGAATCGTTAGTTAGGCTTGTTTTACAACAATTATGCATTTTATTATTAGAATGTCGGTTTATAGGTTTATCGTAGGTTTATGGCGAATAACATTGACAATAGCCTGGGCACGGAGTGTCTCCAACTGAGATCATTCTCCACCAAAAAGCCTCGACTCAACAGTCGGAATATAATCATCGAGTATAACAACTCGGACACACAATAACACGGGTTACCAGCGGCGCTAAGCTCGCGTTCAATAACTCTGGGATAGGCCTGTACAACAGTTACCTTCCAGTAACATCTGGTCAACGGGATCATCCCCGGACAAAGCATACAATAACATCCTGCTATAACAGGGTAGACTTCACCATACTATGGAAAACCTTACATAACTGTACCTGTCATACGACAATACACGCAACAGAGCGCTAAACTAACAAAAACCGATCCATAAAACAAGTGATCAAATACAAGAGTGGAAACTGGTTTCCATAAGCAAAATAGCAATGAAAGGAAAAGCGAATACAAATTGTACTCTGTCCTCGTCTATAGTAGTTTTGTCTCACAATGAAGCAGGCGTGCTCTAGGTCACTGGGTTACATAACCAGTTTATTCAAGGCCGGCGATTTAATCAATACAAAACCTGCACTTGGCCGGTTCATAAAAAACTTTACCATATGTTACGGATCTCTACAGAGTCCGTGTATCAAACGCACGCTATAAATCTGAGTATAGTAATACACTTCCGTCTTTCTACCAAAGACGTCTAAATGAAAGTAAACTTACAATAACTGAAGCTCTTTGCTTTAAAAATGCAACTCAATAGTTGCTAGAACATCAAATAAAAACGTGTCTCACACGACACAAGAAAAAAAATGATAAATGTGGCACAGATTCACACACTAGATCTGCTTAATGATACGTTGGGAACCGCGTTCGATGCTAGGCAACGAAACATTCCTTCTAGTTGTTAGGTTCAAACATGACCAAGAATAGCTTCTGAGCTTATTCAAAATGAAATATAATGCATTTACAAACTGGTAGTTACTGTCGACTACCTAAATGATACGACCGTTCTAACGACAGTCAGGGGTGTAACAAAGGATGGCTGCGAAGAATGCAGTCAATTAATAACCAAGGCATCTGATTGCCATAACTACAGTCAGCAAAGACTTGAAAATTACCCCAAGTAGGGTTGAACAAAATAGCCTCAAAATGACTACGATCAGGTTCAGCAAAAAGGTAGGCATTGACGTTCCACGACGTTCACCAAGCTGCACCAGGGCTGACCAAAATGTCTGACCCCAAGGGTGTCTCACTCTAAACTGAAATAAATGACATCTAACTAATCTAGTTACATCCCTACCTAGAAAAATGGCTGACAATGAGTGTGGTTGATTCACAAACTACATTAAAACTACTACACCACCAGAAACTAGAACAAAGAAGGGGTGTGACAAAAACTCACGAAATGGAGGAGCTCTCACTCAGCTCTCTATTCCACAACAAGGGTTGTACATAAACCTCTCTGGCTCTCTGGATCGGTATCCTCCTCATCAGGATTCCCATCTGGACTCCCCCAAAGACCAGGGTTCGATTTGTCCCTGTCGACATCTTCGTGGATATGCCTGGAAATGGCATTTTGGCTCCTTCCCTCTCGTTCATCGTTCTGGAAGTTCCACCATCATGCTGGTTCCTGTAGAAACGTCACCCCCCCCCCCCATACTGGGATGGTATTAGCCCATGGTGACTGCTTCAACCATGGTGAATAAAAGTCCAATCACGTGGGTAGCGAAATAAGTTGCGTGATTATTCATCCTCTCACTTCCAAAATTATAATATCCGTCGTGACTATTATAGGCTTCAATTATAAGATACGACACAGCCTTAATCTTGCAGATGTGGATTAGCATATGAGCTAATACCATTTTATAATGCTGCACGTGCTAGTGACGCTACTTTTGTATCACGCAGCATCCGTGAATTATACGACGTTTCAAAGATGAAATTTCCACTTTGGCAATTTAAATATCTCATACAATTATAATCACACTTATTCAGGATAATTGTAACACTATTACCTGTATATTTCCACTAGGCATCTGCCCTCCACATACGCGTGGGTAATATGTGTCACAGCAATGTTGTGCAATACACTATACTTGCCAATAATTATTTCCCAAGCTTCTTATTTAATTCACTGGACTTCATCGACAGTGAATATTAGTATTTGCTTACTCGATGGCACCTTATAATCACTTTTAACGCTAAACAGCGGATATTCTTCTACGTCTCGTAGGACAAATGTAATTCCACGCCTACACAAGGCGGATTCTCAAGACGCAGTGCTCCGGTACTGGTGTCTCTAGAAAGTAGGTCGTCAAAACGAAAACGTTGAGCGACTACTTACGTTCCTTTTTGCGTATCTGCAAGGGTATTACCTTACCTAAAGTAAAAATAAACATTCTCCAAAATGTTTTAATAATGCAGCATGACGAAATGGAATATTCTGAGTCTCGTAGGAATGATAAAAATAATTAATAAGACCTCAGATAATAATGAGCAGTTTACACCAAAGTCAAAAGTGCGATTCACCGCTACTTCAAAGTATCGCGTGATCTCTCAGCTTCACGTGGCTTCCTGGGTGTGTTCAAAAGTACAACATCCCATCATAAATGCTCTGTCATAAAAAATATCACATGAACCATAGCTCAGCGGGTTCAGTATGTTGTTGCAACGTTTGGTAGAGATCGGATGGTTATGTTAGTCGTAATTTGATTTAAGCTTTAAACATTTGTGTGGCCGCCATTATATTTCTGTCAATATGGTGGCGATATTAATCATGACACTGAGATGCCCTTTGCTAGTGCTATCCCTGTACCAAATTTCGTTCCATTCGGTTTCACCGTGTTTGAATTAATAGGGGGAATCGATTCTGACACAAATATGGCCGCCATCCACAAACTATAAGCGAATGACATATTAGATTGGTCAAAGGATGCTCCCCCCATAAAGGTATGTTGTTGCAAAATTTGGTAGAGATCGGATGATTATGTTAGTCGTAATTTGATTTAAGCTTTGAACATATGTGTGGCCGCCATTACGTTTCCGTCAAGTTGGCGGCGATATAAAACATGGCACTGAGGTGCCTTTTGTTAGTACTACATCTGTACCAAATTTCGTTCCATTCGGTTGCACCGTGTTCGAATTAATAGGGGGAATCGATTTTCACACAAAGATGGCCACCATCCGCAAACTATTACGCTGATGACCTATTGGTTTGGTCAAAGGATGCTCCCCCCATAAAGGTATGTTGTTGCAAAATTTGGTAGAGATCGGATGATTAGGTTAGTCGTAATTTGATTTAAGCTTTGAACATTTGTGTGGCCGCCATTACGTTTCCGTCAAGATGGCGGCGATATAAAACATGACACTGAGGTGTCCTTTGCTAGTGCTACCTTTGTACCAAATTTCGTTCAATTCGCATTCACCGTGTTCGAATTGATAGGGGGGGACAGACATTCAGAGTACACACACGCACACACACAGACACACACACACACACAGACTCACACACACACAGACTCACACACACACATACACACACAGACAGACACACTTTTTTCGCCCTGTGTTGATCTCATAAGTCTACTTTCATTTTTTGCAAAAATCGAAAGTAGGCTAAAAACGTGGGTTGCCAATTGCAGGATCTTAAGAAGGTGTGACACAAAATAAGAATAGCCTGGAATGGAACATGGAGAGGGAATACAAGTAATGTGGGTCGTCCTTCTCAATCACTCGTGGAGTGTAGTGAATTTTCGAAACGAAGGAAATTGCGACCTTTAATACAAAAACTCAGCAGGGAGGAGCTAGCGTTAGCGTTACTCAGAAGTGAGTATACGCTTAGAAGGAAGGAGAGACACCACTGAACTTATTGAAAAAACAAAGCAGAATTTTCTCCCAGTTTAGCGGCGTTTAGAAAAATCCTAATCCAGTTGAAAAATATTATTATTTTTATTATTATTATTAGGCTAATAAGACAAGTTTAACCTCAATTATTGTTGTTGTTGCTTATTTTAGGGGCTGCGACATCGTGCTCGTATAGTTCCATGTATTATGGGCGTGTCTGTGAAATTTATGTGATAACCTGTGTTATTGTGATGCTTGTACTACTATTTGTACATTTGGGATAGGATTGGGAACACGGCAACCGTGACCTTAAGTTAGGAACCATCTCAGCATTTGCATTTGCCTGGAGTAGAAGTGGGGGAAATCACGGAAAATCACTTCCAGGAAGGTTGGGATGGGAATCGAATCCTCCTCTTCTCAGTTTTGCCTCAGGAAGCTTAGTGTACCCCGTACCAGTCCTCATCCCAGAAGTAAAATTTCTTGGCAGAGCCGGGAATCTAACCTCCGGGACCCCTTCCAGGATGGTTGAGGTGGGAATCGAACCCTCCTCTTCGCAGTTTTGCCTCAGGAAGCTTAGTTTACCCCATACCATCACCCACACCAGAATTAAAATTTCTTGGCAGAGCCGGGGATCGAACCATGACCTCCGGGGTGACAGTCAAACTTAAATTCTTATAAATGAGAATAAGGAAATTGTTTTACATAATTTTCAACAGTTATTTTAAGGTTTATAGACCAATTCTATATGCAAAGGTATTTTGTGCGGCCAGATACCCTAAAAGGACCACTGTGGGACGTAAAGCTGTAGCTAGAGACAGTGTCTCATTACCTTAGCAGTCATCTGTGGTCTCGGGTGTACGTATTGAATTGAGACTCCGGGCCGAAAGGTCATGGGTTTAATTCCCGGCTCGGCCAAGAGATTTAATTCTAGACTGAGGGATATAACGGGATGCACCCAGCCTCATGAAGAAGAATTGAGAAGAAGTAGGTTCGGTTCCTACTTTATCTCTCGAAGACGTGGTTTTACGTGGGGTCTCCTTCAAAGTGTTTGCTTTCCTAGAAATACGATTTCAATACTTACGAACCCAATTGAAATATTCATATTACCTTTTGTCATATTGGTAAGCCTCCGTGGCTTAGGCTGCAGCACGCCGGCCTCTCACCGCTTGGTCCGTGGTTCAAATCGCGGTCACTCCATGTGAGAATTGTGCTGGACAAGGCGGAGGCAGACAGGTCTTTCTCCGGGTACTCCGGTTTCCCCTGTTACAAATTTCATTCCAGCAACACTCACCACTATCATTTCATTTCATCTGTCATTCATTTTATCATTTCCCCACGGGAGTGTGACAGGCTTCGGCAGCCGGCACAGTTCAAATTCTCGCCGCTAGATGGGGCTTTAATCATTCCATTCCCTGACCTGGTCGGTCGACTGGAAGCAGGCTGTGGATTTTCACAATTTTTAGCCTACTTTTCACATTTTGCAAAAATGAGGAAAAAGTAGTCTTCTGAGATCGATCCGGGAAAATGTGTGTCTGTCTGTCTGTCCTTCTGTCTGTCTGGCTGGCTGTGTGTGTGTCCCCCCCCCTATCAACTCCTAAACGGCTGCAGCAATCAAAACCAAATTTAGTATGAGTAAAGATGTGCACCGGAATAGCTCACGTCCATATTTGAAAATGATGTCAGTGCTACCAACTGCTGAAAAAACGCACTAGAAAATTGAGCTCCATGTTGGATATCATGCAAGGTATGCATGGGAGCTATTCCAAAATTGGCACACATGTAGATAATACTATTTCAGATTAATTTCCAGGAGGCCAACCATGACAGTGTTGCCAAAATAATTCTAAGCCTTCTGATAGGTTCAATGTTTAAATGCATATAACTTCTACACTATCAACTGGATTTCAACCAAATGTTGTATGTAATATCTGTACATAAACAGATATGACTGAGCGTATTCTTAAGAGCCACCAGGCCTGCCAACTGTTAATAATTGCGCTCTCTATTTTTTTAAATCCAAATACCAATATATCAGAAAGAATGCAAGCCAACAGCTTTAAACTATGCACACGTATATTCTGACATTTTAGATTAATTTGGAATAACTTATATACGTCAGTTCTACCAACATGATTATAAGCCTGCTGATAGTACCAATTTTTAAATACATGTAACTTCTATACTATCAGTTGGATTTCAACCAAATTTCGTATGTGCAATGTGTACCAGAACAGATATGACTATAAGTATTCTTAAGAGCAATCAGGGCTGCCAACTGTTAATAAATGCTGTCTATATTCTTTTTACCCTAATATCAATCTATCAGAAAGTATACAAGCCAACAGCTCTATACTTTGCACACGTATAGCACCTGACATTCTAGATTAATTTGGAGTAATTAATACAAGGCGGTGCTGCCAACATGATTCTATGCCTGCTGATATGTCCAATTTTAAAATACATGTAACTTCTATACTAACAAATGGATTTCATCCAAAATTGGCACAACAAGATATCATAATAATTCAGATTTTTTCTGACCAGCACATGCATGGTATTGTTGGCAACACGCTTTTACGCGTGCTGATAGATCCAGTGTCTAACTGCATGTAACGTCCATTGGACTTCAACCAAATTTTGTACTCTGTACCTTAAGAGGTGGAACTAAGAATATATTCAGTCACCAGACCTGCCAACTGTAGTGCTCTATTAGGCTACATAAGATAGGTTCATATACTGTAGAATAATCATTGGCATGAAAAGTAGGCTGTATAGTTCTTCACGGAACTTCTTGTTCATATTCATATAATTGTCTCTTCTGAGGAAGAAAGTGACAGCGGTACAGCTGGATTAACTCAAGGAGATCGTAGCATTAATATAAGAGTTTTGTACTCATTCTTCCTGTATATACAGTAGTAGCTTCATCTGGGCGGCTCAGAAAATGAAGGTTTTTGGCACCATGTACTTGTTTAAATATGTGTGTGTAATCTGCAAAGTTACCTGAGCTCATTTATTGAGATTGCATTTCACTAAATTTCAAAATTCTTTCCTGAAGACGCCAATCCATAATCTTGAGAGATGTGAGTTCATTTGGTTAGATTACTATTTCCCTCACAAGATTTTAAGACCGTTAAAAATCGCCCAGTATGCCTTCCTTCGGAGGGGAAGTAAAGCCGGTGGTCCCATGTCATAGAATTATGGCATGAAAAAGAACCTTCCACTAACTACACTTGTGGAAGAAAAAATTTGTAGGTTAGTTTGATAACGCTATATTACTTCTAACGTTTGCCGCCAGGTGCTGACTGCGATGCCATTTAATGGCCACGACCACAGCTAGGTGTCGTTGACGCTAGCATATGGTAGCTTGAAAAAATTAACCGTCTGCAGTCCTTCTACCTGAATCACAGATAACACACACTAATAAAGCCATCACAATTGACACTCGTTATCAAACAGATTCTACGCACACACCCAAAGTACACGGGGCTATATGAACGCGTTGTCGTAGCCCCTAAACTAAGAAACCAACCAATGCCTCACAAGCCAGCATGTTCATGGGGCTCTCTCCAGACTCGGATCACAAGGAGGTCAGAATTCCACCGTCTCATCGCGACGCATGGCGTCGCGTTGGAGTTCCTTGAAATGGTTTTTCATTGTTTCCCACTTTTATCTCCAGGTAAATGGCGGAAATGTATAAGCCATGGTCAGTCCATTCCAACTCCTTGCCCTATTTCATTCATCTTCAAACATTTCATTTCTCTTGATGCCTTCTTATATGGTTGACGTCACGAAGAGTAACCGGACGTAAGAAATAACCACCACAAGGAATACTCTACTCACGTCAACCCCAACTCTACTGAAATAAGAATAATACGGGCTAGAAACACAGTAGCAAGCGCAACACATGTAGCCCACAGCTATTTCTCGCTTACTCGATATATCACCTGCCTGATGTTCGGTAAGTGACGTAGTGATTAGAGTAATTAGCTGCCATTCCCAGGTCTTCGGCTCCACTCCCAGCTCTACCAAGGTACACTGACCTATAAAAGGAGTCATACACCAGGAAGGAATTGTGGATTTGAAACTGAGGACTGCAACGATGGAGGTAGGATCTGCACGACGTGCCTTACTGTACAAAATAATGATCCGACGATGTCTCTCCCAGTGGATCGTGGAGAATGGTTTGAACCCAGTGGTCATGTGTACATGCCCTAAGGTCGAGGATCGATTCCTGAGTATGCCAAGAAATTTAATTCTGGTCTGAGGGCTGGAACGGGGTCCACTCAGCCTTGTGAAGCAACATTCTCTCCGATTCTTTCCTCAGCCAACCCAGAAGTGGTTTTACGTAGTTTCCCATTTATTCTCCAGCAAATGCCAAGATGATCCCTAAATTATGACCACGACCACTTCCATCGCATTCCTCGCCTCAATGCACATAGGCCTACACACAATAATACAGAAACCACAAAAAGATAAGTTATCAGATAAATCGTACATACATACTTGCATACGTACAGTACATACATATTGTACAGGCCCGGGGGGCTGTACCCCCTGAAAGCCACCCCCCATCTTTTACTAAAACCACCCCAACTGGCAACATCATAAGACCAGAACATTATCTTTACACAGCAAGAGGCGGCCACCCAGCTCGGGAGGTTAGCCAACTACTTGCGACACATACATAAACATCTACACAACAACTAACTGGGGCAGCTACGTCGACGGAATGCTGACCACGCAGCGCCGAGAACTATAAGAATGGAGTCCTTATTGGAGCCATTATCTGTTATACAGTGTGCGTCGCCGAAGGCCCTAGCCGACGTCTGTTCCAGCTGCATCATCAGGTGAGACTCAGCAAAGTGCTCAGAATCCTTTATTCTGTAAACACCCACTCATAATCTTGTACACTCTACTTGTATAATTGCCTACATTCCCCCTAGAGGGACTTACAAATTCACACTCACTGACCAATAAACACATGGTCAGTAAATTACACTTTTATTGATAATTACACTCCTCTTTACATCCTCATACCCTTCCTGACTCTCGTCTCGATTGACCGTGACCATAGTAGCCAGTAATTGCTTGGTCAGACTCCATTTTGCTTCCCGCACGTGACTCGACTACGTAACGTCGAGCCGCTGACATAAGCACGCCTATTGTATTACTCATCCCGTCCAGCTGGCAGGCCGGTATAGTAGCCTGCATTTAGAGGTCCATCCCCTAATCAACACTTGCATCTTTTCAGGAACACCCCCTAGCGTTTAAACACTAAACAACACACTACACTAGTAAGCTCTCCCAGCTACGGGCAGCTACTCTCTCCTAGGAACTACCTTCCAAATTAGCACAGTGACACAAGTGTTTTATCCCAACCCCCCCCCCCAACTAAGGGATCTAAAACATATTGGTGGAGGCGCTGCTACCATGCACAATAAGGGTAGGACTCATACAACGAGCCCTCGTGGTAGAAACGACCCGTACCGCACACAGCCAGGCGAGACTATTTTTTTTATCCTACATTACGTCCCACACTTTTTCTTTATTACACGGGGCTTTGTATTACTACACCCACCCCCATCCTCCCCATAGTACAAGGTCTGTGGAAATTAAATGACCACGTTTAGAACCACACTAAGGGACTTTGCGCACCATCTGTCGGCTAGTACAACTCCACTCCTGCCGAAGTTAAGAATTAAGAACAGTGACTTGATAACTGACCAGACTGCAGTACAACTTCTTAGGGAACTCGAAATAAAGGCATCAGAGATCCGCGCTCAACACCCTGCAGCACAAGTCACACATTTTACACGATCCCAGGCCAGTGAACACAGACAAGAATCACCAATATCCAGCGCTAGTGAAGTAGAGTGTCTGCCAACGCTCCACCCCCTATTGTTGCAGCAACTACAAATCACAGAGCAGAAAACTGATAATCTGCTCGAGCGCATCACACAGTTATTAGATACAGACACTGTTAAAGCAGACAATCACATGACAGAGGCAGTCCTAGACATACACACTATTTTGCAAACAGTATAATAGGATTTAGACAGGACTGTGAACGTAGTCAAATCCACACAGTACGACAACACACCATCAATCAGTGACGATATATCAGGTGACGAGCCACCTGGTAACGTAACACACGTGTCGTATACGGGGAGCGAGGCTAATTCCCCTCAGAATAACACAAACAGCTCGGCATACGATAGCGGTGCGAACAGCATAAACAGATCACAATCCCTACACAGCCAACGAGAGACAGTCGAACAGGAAATGAACAGACACACAAAATACCCCATGATCCACCCCACAAAGTTCACGGGGAAAGGCCAGGATCCCGAGGAATACCTCAAGGCCTTCAATAGAACGGCTCGGATCAATGGCTGGAGCGATGAAGTCAGAAAACGGCTCCTCCCTGCATACCTCACGAAGGCGGCCATGACATGGTATGAGCTCCATGAGGACACCCTAGAAGATGCCACATGGGAGGAAATCACTTTATCGTTGATAAGTGAATTCCAGCTCATACCAGATGATGAGGACCTGTATGACCAAATTCGACAGAGGTCACAGGGACATAAAGAAAGCGCACAGTCGTACCTCAACGCAAAGTTGCTAATGTGCGATAAATATAACGCAGCTAGGACAAATAAGCAGAAAGTTAAGCTGCTAATGCAGGGCCTTAGACCATCCATCGTGGACAAGTTATGCATCATGAACAACCCCACGGTCCAACACATGCTGAATAACATAAAGATAATTGAGGCAGGAAAAAAGATCACGGAAAAAGCTACGGAGAAAGCCGTGAATCAGCACTTTCTTCCACACAAGGACGACACTAGTCAGAAGATGGATGAATTAGTGGACAGGATGGAAAAATTAACGATAGCTGCCATCCAAGCAGGCGGCAGACCGCCCAGGGGTGAATACACAGACACGGAAGAGCGCTATTATCCTGAAAAGGACAGGGGGTACACGGAGAGGAGACACTACGGGAGGGAGGAAATTTACTACCCTCCACAGCGGCCGACAACACCACACGCACAGGACAGGTCACACTACCCTCCGCGGTACTCACCGGTATCATACGCGGACGTAGAGCCGACATACCCCTCACGGCGACCACCATCCCCGTACACACCGGAGTACTACCCTGAAGAGTACGAGCACACCATCCCCCGGCGAAGCAGCCCGCCACCAAGCAGACAGGGCTATGCCGCCCCACAATACAGGGCAGACAGGGAGTATCGGGAAAACTCGCCCCCAAGCAGGCAAGGCTATGCAGCCCCTCAATATAGGGGAAATGGGGACTATCGGGAGAACCCGCCCCCACGCAGGCAAGGCTATGCACCCCCACAGTATAGGGGAAATGGGGACTATCAAGGAAACCCACCCCCGAGCAGGCAAGAGTATGCATACCCACAACACAGGGAAAACGGGGAATACCGGGAGAACCCACCCCCAGGAAGACAGGGGTATGCACCCTCCCAGTACAGGGAAAAGGGGAATCGCCGGGAAAACCCGCCCCCGCAGCAGCAAACGCACACCCCACCCTGGCGGAGACAGGAAAACGAACCACCGGGCAATAACCGCCAGACAAAAAAAAAACATAAAAGGACGGGAAACTAGAAACACATACCCAAAGCGACCGGAACACTATCCCCTCCCCGACGAACACCCGAGGGAGTTTAGGGATGAGGCACCCCGCCGGGCAGACAGGGGGGCAATACTTCCCACACCTAGCTACACACCGCAAGCGGGGAGTTGGCGCAGCCACCCCGAGGGGGGGCGTACATACAGTACAGGGAGACGAACGCCCACGTTTCCAAAAAACGCTTAGACGGGGAGGTTCGGCCAGCTGATAAAGCGGCTGAGGTTCCTCCCCCAACACAACACCAGAAAGGCCCCTCGCTTAAACAGACTCGTAAGAGCAAGGGGAAAAAGCAGCCAGCTAAAGCCAAGGCTGACGATCCGCCCCCGGGCCGTTTCCAGACACACCCCGTACAAGGAGACGGCAACTGCCTGTTTAGGGCCATTAGCTTCCTAGTCCGGAACACCGAGGATCATCATAGGGACTACAGATAGAAAACGGTCCAACATATTCTGGCCAACTGGAAAGAGTACCGGGATTTTGTATCGGACGAGCGGGAAAACCCATTCCAGCCCGGGGCGGACTACCAAAAATACATGGGTAGGGACGGTACCTATGCCAGCGCCGTAGAGGTGACCGCTCTCGGCAAGGTGCTTAAAGTAAACATACATGTATACACTGATGTGCACTCGCCTCCCCCCCCCCCTATTTACAACTGCGGGATTTGACAGGGACCCACACATACTGTTTACAGGGAACCCTAGGGTGGGACACTATACGCCCCTCACAATCACGCACAAACAAGACGGAGGAAAACCCACACCCTCCAAACAGGAAACCATACCCCCTACACCAGCACACGGGGCGGGAAGTGACCCCACACAGGCGCAGGGCGCGAGCTCACTCGGCATAGGGAAGCCAGCAACAGGAGTCGAACTCGCAACCGCCTGGAACAAAAAACGGGGTAACAAGTGCAAACGTAGTCACATTTGCAGACACACCTTCCCAGGAGGGAGAAAACAGCAACACACCTACACAAAAACTGGGAACGGTCAATACATTAAATGTTCGCCAGAAGCCCTCTATTTTCACAGCGCGGGCAGTTAAGAGAGCAGGCAATGTACTCAGTGGGCGCACTTCGCTGTCCGAGGCAAAGTACTCGAGACAGGAAGTAAACCGAGAGGCCAAGCGTGCCAAGTACGATAAGCGGCCAACTCCATGCCTTCCCAGCACAGATGTTACGCCAGTAGCAACAACAAAAACATATACCCTATACAACACATCTTTGCAGGGCAAGGGACTCCAGGTATCAGCACTCACGATACACGCCAGCATAAATGGCCACAGGGTGCAGGCCATAATTGACACTGGGGCAGCGGTAAGTTGTATAAACAGAAAACACGTTACCGAAGGGCAAATACACGGTGTCACGGGTGACATCCGGCTGGTAGCGGCCAATGCTCAGACGCTAGAAAACACGGGGGTGGCAAACATACATCTCAGGCTAGACCATTTTGCCACAACTCACCCCATGTTCGTTATAGAACATCTTTCTGCGTCAGCCATAATTGGCATGGATTTCCTCGCTAAGTATGAAGCTAGCATAAATTTTGCTAGCGGTAGGATGCTTTTAAAGCATGACCAGAGGCTCACCACACATCCCATGATATACACCAGAAACACAGATGGGATTCGAGCGGAGCGAGAAATCCACGAGCACCAGGCCTCTACACTGCACACAATCAGCAAACACACAGACACACACACAGATAAGGCGGCCAATCAGACTCACAGACAGGACCTGACACCGGAGCAAAATAAAAGGCTCACGGACCTCCTGGAGGCCAATAGGGATATCTTTGCCCATTCGATGAAGGATCTCGCAGTGACAGACCTTATCGAACACCACGTCACACTCACCAGTGACCGGCCAGTCCACCAGCCTCCCTTCAGGGTGAGTCACAAGGAGAGACACGCCATCGACACTCAGATCACAGAGATGCTCGAGGCGGGGGTCATCGTCCCGGTAATTTCAAATTACAGTGCACCGGTCTTGCTGACCAAGAAACGGGACGGTTCCCACAGGTTGTGTACTGATTACCGTAGGCTCAATAAGTTAGTCGAAAATGACAGTTATCCACTTCCAAGGGCCGACACCTATTAGGATGCCCTCGGCGGGGCTAGCTGGTTCAGTTCGATGGATTGTTATAGTGGATTCTATTCAATCCCCGTCTATGAACCGGATAGGCACAAGCTGGCGTTCGTTACAGAGAACGGTCTATATACCTATACAAGGTTACCAATGGTCCTCCGTAATGCCAGCCAGACCTTCCAAAAGCTAGTGGATAAAACATTTTCAGGGCTAAAATGGCGTTCCGTATTAGTCTACGTGGACGACATAACGGTCTTCTCCAACACCTTTGACGAACATCTCGTACATTTGGAGGAGGCTTTCGCAAGGATTAGAGAGGCCAAATTAAGGTTTAAACCTGAAATGTCAATTTGCCAGACAGCAGATTAACATATTTGGCCATATTGTAAACAGAGAGGGCATTATTCCCGACCCAGCGAAGACTGACGCAATAACGGGCATCCCAATGCCCACAAATTTGAAACAATTGCGCAGTTTTATTGGGCTGGCCTCTTATTACAGAAAATATATCCACAGGTTTGCGCACATCGCCCACCCCCTAACTGAACTCACACGTGAGAAAACGCCCTTCAGCATTAAACAGGAACATATAGATGCCTTCAACACACTGAAGCAACTATTGACTTCACCACCATTACTGCAACACTTCCATAGTGATAGGCCCACCTTTTTACACGTGGGTGCCAGCCAGTACGGGCTGGGGGCGGCCCTATTACAGGAAGATGCAGAAGGGCGCATACGGCTCATAGCTTACGCTAGCAGGAAACTAACGGCCGTCGAGAGTAGATACTCTGCCACAGAGAGGGAAATGCTGGCATTTTCATGGGGAGTGAACTATTTTCGGGTGTACCTCTATGGTATCCAGTTCACGGTAGTGACTGACCACGCGAGCCTGCTCTTTTGGGACAAATTCAAAAACCCAAATTCGCGGCTCAATAGGTTTATATTCCGCCTGTATGAATATAACTTCGTGGTCAAGCACAAGAAAGGCGCTACACACCTAGATGCAGATGGGTTGTCTAGGCTGCCAGTAGCCGACCCCCCAGATGACAGTAAGGACCTCGAATGGGACGACATGCCCACTTTTGCCCTGATGGTGGTTAACATCAAGCAAGAGCAAGAACGTGATCCATACTTGAAACAGATTCTAATGGCACTAAAAAAACTTGGATAAGGTGGATTCCATGACTGCACGGCTGTCTAGGCGATTTTTCCTAGACAAAGACGGGGTACTGAAATTTAAACCCACAGCCATGCACGATAATGCACCTATAGCGGTTCCGGAGTCATTGAAAGAGAATATCATGATCGGACACCACAATAGCCCAATGGCAGGGGCACATTTGGGTACGCATAAAACATTCCATAGAATCCGGGACAAGTATTACTGGGTAAACATGAAGGCCGACATAGACACCTTCGTAAAGACATGTCACACTTGCCAGCGATTTAAAACAAGGCCTGGCAAGCCTCATGGATTACTCAAGCCTATTCCCGTAGGAGAGCTATTTCATAGAGTCGGGATAGATGTTAAAGGCCCGATTACGACATCTCAAAAAGGTAATAGATACATACTGGTGGCCACAGAGTATCTCACCCGGTATATGATCACAAAGGCTGTTCCCAAAGCAGACACGAACAGCATAGTCGAATTCCTATTCGACATAGTCACACGATATGGCCTATTCCAAACCCTACTATCCGATAGAGGTACCATTTTCACCTCGAGAGTGCTCCAACAGTTTTTGGAGGTGCTCAGGATAAGGGCATACACGACCACGAGTTTTTCCCCACAAACCAACGGACTCACGGAGAGTATGAATAAAATAAATGGAATAGCGCTAGCTAAATTCACGGGGGACACAGGGACAGACTGGGATGATTATCTTCAGCCCATTACATTTAGCTACAACACTTCCATATCCACGGCCACAAAACACTCTCCACACTTCCTGTTGCACGGATATACACCCAGAAGTCCCATAGACAACATATGCATCCCACAGGACACTCTCCCGGACAATGCCGCCCGTCTAGAGCACTTGCAGATAGCTTGCATGGACGCCAGAAAAAACATAGCCGCGGCACAGAGAAAACCAAAAGAACGGTACGATCGGCAAAGAAAGGCCGTGGAATACACACCTGGGCAATTGGTTATGGTTTCCAATTCCGCCCGTAAGAAAAATGTGTCCGAGTTCCTCCTGTCACGTTGGTCAGGTCCCTTCAAAGCCTGCAGGAAGGTATCTGACCTAAACTATATCGTAAACGTGCGCCATGGACGCAAACTCATCAAAGACACTATGCACGCCCGCCGTACGAAGGCATATCACACCCGCAAAACGACACCTACACGTAAAGGCGGGAACACTGTCAAAAGGAAGGGAAATCATTCCACGGGCAGACGTGAAAAGAAGACCAAGAAATAGCCTTCGGTCCCCGATGGCCTCACCGGGATACGAACCTAACACTGCCAAACTGTCCCGGAGACACAGGCCTAAAAGGCACCAGGAATAACTACCCTGAACAATGATGGTCTCGGTCCCGCGACCTTCTGAATACCAGGAACGCAAGGTCGGGTAACTATCCAGTTGAAGCATAGGGCAATAAGGGACAGTCACACTGACAGACATTCATATGCACAAAATAATAAAATCACCTCCGACACCTAGTCACCAAACACGCAACTAGCGGCCCGGTGACACACATACATAACGACATCTAGTTACCGCTAACAGGATTATATTCCCCCCACACTAACACAAAAAACTGGGGATACAATTATAGAGAGCAGAAGGTTCTTTTCCATGACGGAAAGCCATGCTCACAACAAGAGAGCGAGCAACCAAGCTCACACACACGTGCTGGACATATGCACATCGCCAGACAAGTAACAGGTAATGCCCACGTCAATGAAATTAGACACTATCGCAGTCAGCGATAACACACTCGTGAGCAGGCGACCTTCACTAGCTACGGCCAACCTAAGAGTATTTCAGTCCTGGCTGTAACATACACAGTCATTCACGCCAGTTTTAAAACCCGATAACTCCCAAAATTAGAGTACGAGGGTCTTCGCGAAAGGCACAAAATATTCACGCTAAAGCATATTTTCATCCAAGGGGCTCAAACACACGATACGCGCGCCATGGCACATACAGTACAAAAATTGTAACACCAGGACCTTAGACCAAGGCGGGTGCGAGCGCACGATAACACGATATAGTCGTGCCAAAAACAAGCTACCCAATGGTATTTTTGGCGCGAAAACACAATCAGGGCCCACACTAGGGACGCTCAAATCCCAACAGACAACGCAGACATGAAACACGGAGTATTACACGGGATCCCGGGTCCGAATGCCCAATAATGGCGGACACCGTGGAAAACAAGAAGTGTCGACCAACGAAACACGGTTTTTTCATCATGACAGGTCAGAAAACTCAGCCAGCACGACTAGACACCGAATAGACCCATTTACAGGGGAAAATTCACTCCCACTCAGACGGAAATAGGACCGTATACAAGTACATAAGCGGTTGAGCCACACGATTTTAATGACAGTGAGGTTCTTTACCATACATACAGGAGCATAGATTCGTTCCAAGGTACTCGCTACAACAGCCTACCCAAGGCATTAGCGACCCCGGGACTACCAAAAGGGGCCGTACCGAAAGCACCAGACTTCCACGGAAACCACAAGATACTTTTCTTTGAACCACAGCGCCCGAAACCTAGATACGGGGGACGCAACTCCCACAGACAAAAAACAGGTAACACCACATTTTTATGGCCTGAAATCAGGCCAAAATTTCGATTACCCCGAACATATGAAATAGACTTCCTAAGACATGAATTACAGAGAATTACACAAGGCAAAGGTCTTGCGGAATAAATGTCTACACAACATCGGTAAGCAAAAACGGGACAAATTAGCACACTGGCCCTCCCAGAATGCACAACAATGTCAATACACGAACATTGGCAAAAGTCACGTTCCGGCAGCCGACATACGTAACATCAGAGACTTCCCGTATACAAGGACATGAAAACAAAACACGACAAAACACTGAGTTGCGAATTCTAGAGCATTGCAACACTGCTGTCGGCAGACACTCTTGTTATAACGGAAGTGATAATGAAATGCGGACATGGCCACAAAAAAAACAATAATAATAGCATACAGTGACACAGGATTCCGCGTTATTACGATAGGCTTGGCACTTAGTAATGCACAGATACGGTGGGCCATATTGACATAAGGAACACAAGAGCATGTTCACAAGGGCGATAACAAGTTACACGCGCCGCCTGACAATTAGCATCACGACACACGATAAGACGTATCCGATAACGGCACGCGCGCCAGCGCGCTGCAGCGGAACGCAACCACAGTCATGCAAGCCTCAGTAACCACAGCCACGGGCACCTCCTGCCCACACGCGACCACTAATTAGGGGCGAATACAGACAGATTCCCTGAAGGAACAACCCCCCCCAATAACTACTTCTCTCCTTGTTTTTTTCTTCAATCCTTAAAAAACCATCATAGGCGATCGGGACATGACCAGTTACACTCACGATCACTTGCTACCTCAACATTATAAACGAGAGACCAGATTAGGCCATGAAGTCACAGCGTCACCGCACTTCACCATCCCAAGGAGCGGATAGAAAGCAGATAGTGACCAAGTGAGGATGACAGGTGCAGAGATGGATAGTGCCAGCAGGATGGCCAAGACACCACCTACGGGCTACCATTATACCACCCTTTTCCTTCCATAACCTTGTCACTAACAACACTATCCAACACAAACACATAAACACATAAAAACAGCTAAACTACATGCCAAAATATACATCGGGGTTGATAGACTTCATGCGTCTAAAGAGAGGGTCCACTACGCCCTGGTTCTCAATGCTTACACCCGAGTATTAGGGGTGAGTCGGAAAACGACATTAAGCGCAATGCACATCTCTATGTAAAGAGATGAGGCCGCATTTAAACTAACAAATATTTACTTACTAAATAATCCCACATGCAAGGGACATAGGATTATTACACCTCAGCCCACACCTATCCACAAATGAGAGCGGATACGCCTCATATCCAACCTCATGCATGGAATATCCTACCCTCACACCGGGGTTATTATTATTATTACACCTTCATGGAATTTTTAAAATTTTTGCAAACCCGGGAAGTACCTACCCCATCCACTCACTGTAAAAACATCCTAGCAGCATCACCGGCTCCCGGCCACCATTAACATGGAGCCCAACGATGCACAACCCTCTCCTACCACGCTTTAAGCCCATCCAGCAGATAACACCCCCGGATCCTAATAACAAGGGACCCAACGCCATAAAAACCTATTAACGACTCCAAGAAAATTACCAAGGCATTACCGCTGGAAGTCCGACATGGCTACAGAAGGCCTAAAGTAGTCCATGCATTTCGAAGATTCTACAACCCCAGAACACTTAAAAATTTACATAATCACACAGTAAATTATTTACATAGCACACTCATTTTTTATTACAAAAGGAATCCGATGTCACGCTGAATGGTGATGACAGCGTAAACAGAAGGGCAGAGGCGCCACACAGGAACAGAGCTGGGGAAGGCGATGTTGAGCCCTGCCCCAGTTAACTCAATGACCCAGACTAAATAACAGACGGAATTACGTAAGGTCGAAGCGCCGATGACCTAGCACGGGCAAACTTCGGAATCCCGGGAGTACCTAGCCTGTCCCCGGGACAAAGAAACGTTACACCCACTATGTGCTACGGGCATCGAAGCCAGACCTGCAGGGGAGACTTTCTATGGCTGGTGGGAGATTTAGCCAGCTCCACACCGGACTCAGGAGATGAGCCTAGGGACGACCACATTAGGACTAGACTCCTAGTTTAGTATGTAAGTAAGTAGAGCTTCTATGGCGGGAAGTTATTCTTCTGCTCGCAGAAGCGAAGAAGGATCTCAGGATTCAGCGGGATCAATCCTAGATCCGACAAGTCCTTGCCCCGCGTGACGAGGTGAAGGCAACCCAACAAATGAATAATGAATAAACAAATAATGAATAATATATATGGAATGAATGCGATCATTCGAGCCCGTGCCCACATAAATGGCTGACAGCGAGTCACCAGAGCTTAAATGGTAACGCAGCGAGCGGCCAGAGATATTAAATAGGCATGCAGCGGGCTGCCAAGAGGGGTTCGCGTGGGAAGACCCAGCAGTGGAGAATAATGCCAATATAGGCGAAGAGGATTCCCGGACGCTAAAATTCCCGGATGTTATTATTAATGCCAATATAGGCGAAGAGGATTCCCGGACGCTAAAATTCCCGGACGATATTATTCTATCAGACGATTTTTCCCCAACGATGTCCCATGCCCACATAAATGGCTGACAGCGAGTCACCAGAGCTTAAATGGAAACGCAGCGAGCGGCCAGAGATATTAAATGAGGAACGCAGCGAGCTCTCACAAGGGTTACAGTGGGCAAACCCACCAATGATGAATACATCAATAAATAACACAGGATGGCCGGGCGAAGCGTTTGCTCTCCAGCAGCGCAGGCGCCCGGGACTTTATTAATTACTAGTTATGAATAACTAATATAAATGTCGACAATTAGTATTAAGGGAGTGGAATCCGGTGGTTTTAGAGACAACCGGTGTTTCTAGAATACACGCGGGTGGTGATCTGAGGAAGTAAATTGCCTCAGGCGATCGCTCCGGTCAAAATTCTAGCATGTAAGACAGTTTCATTTGGAACGCAACTTAGAATTAAGCAAATTTAATAAGTGCTGTTGTAAAACAGCTGCTACAGCACATTTCGGCACTAGATTAAGGTAAAACCATTCGGATTGTAAATACAAAATATTTTTTCTTAATTATCAGAAATTAGGCTAAGCACCTTAAGATTAAGGTAAAACATTTCGGCACCTGGTTACCAAAAACCGTTACCAGGGTAAGCCCGACAACGCATAGAATAAGCTGGATAATACCTAGGCTAACCTAGATGTAAGTTACACCTCAGTGGCGCCACACTTAGTTTTACAAATTAAGCGCTACCAACGAAGTGTTATATATATACATGTAAAGTATTGCAATGTATTGTAATGTCTTATTAATCATTAATCCACTTTCACCCACACAGGAAAGCGAGGAAGCAAACGAATATACATGTTTTCCAAATACATGGCCAATAATCCATTTTTGTTTCACAGATGACAAGGAGCACGAGCATGTCTATTGTAAATATGTTTTCCACACCAAATTACACATACCCTTATCTCTGTCACACAAACACACTGTTCCTCATCGTTCTTCAGTCGCGCCAATAAGGTGACGGCGCCGCGATCAGCGACGTAAGTTGACGTGGGGCACCGAGTGACGCTGACGCAAACACACGTTCGATATGCTTCAATAAAAAGCAATATTCGGCAGCCAGGGGCGGTGCAGAGGTTGTGAGCACCTAACCTCGCCGCCAAGGTAAATTTTTCCACCCACGGGGAAAATTTGCGAAAGGAAAAGTAACGGCATGACCACTAACCCACAGCCATAGGTGAGAGGCACCTACAGCTCAGCGGATAATAAACGAAGGGAGAATGAGTCGACAGACGAGAGCGCTACAGAAGGCCTAGAGAATGAGACGAGGTACAAGGCTCATGAGCAAAAACGGTCTAGCAATAAGGTTATTATTTTATGTCATTTCATGTTATATTATGTTATGTTATGTTATATCATCATTGTAAAAGCAAAAACTGTAAATCCAAAGCATACACAAACATAATGGTGCTCAACTGTACACCTACACACATAAACTCACAAATTGTCACGCCATTTTGCACGCCATAATATCCACACTGAATACACTTTTTTTCCCTTTCTTTGTGAAGGTGTCCCGTTTCATCCCAAGAACAATAAACCATTATGATATTTCCTTTAACTTATACCCTGGGGCACCTACTTTTGCTATTCTCTTCCATCTTTTAAACAATACACTGAAGGGAGCAATTTTTTTCTCCATACAACGCCGGACGGCACAACCATCCGTCCGGACATGGTTTTTTTTCCTCCCTGAAAGATAACAATACATATATATATACAACGTCGAGACCATGCATTTTTTGTGTGTTTCTATCTTTATTATTACCATGTCAACTTGCAAAAATGAGCCATTCTAAAAATTAACTATGTATAACATGTATATCCCAAAACCTTCCCCTCTGAGCACAAGCTGGACTCACATCACCACGACATCGACACACCTACATCAACACGGAAGAAAAGAAGAAGAAGTACAAGAAGAAATCAAAAACGACCCATCACATCGACACCCCCACTCTACGTCCCGTTCCCGTTTGCGGGGACGCAAACTAATCGAAGAAGAGGACTTGTACAGGCCGGGGGGGCTGTACCCCCTGAAAGCCACCCCCCATCTTTTACTAAAACCACCCCAACTGGCAACATCATAAGACCAGAACATTATCTTTACACAGCAAGAGGCGGCCAGCCAGCTCGGGAGGTTAGCCAACTACTTGCGACACATATATAAACATCTACACAACAACTAACTGGGGCAGCTACGTCGACGGAATGCTGACCACGCAGCGCCGAGAACTATAAGAATGGAGTCCTTATTGGAGCCATTATCTGTTATACAGTGTGCGTCGCCGAAGGCCCTAGCCGACGTCCGTTCCAGCTGCATCATCAGGTGAGACTCAGCAAAGTGCTCAGAATCCTTTATTCTGTAAACACCCACTCATAATCTTGTACACTCTACTTGTATAATTGCCTACATTCCCCCAAGAGGGACTTACAAATTCACACTCACTGACCAATAAACACATGGTCAGTAAATTACACTTTTATTGATAATTACACTCCTCTTTACATCCTCATACCCTTCCTGACTCTCGTCTCGATTGACCGTGACCATAGTAGCCAGTAATTGCTTGGTCAGACTCCATTGTGCTTCCCGCACGCGACTCGACTACGTAACGTCGAGCCGCTGACATAAGCACGCCTATTGTATTACTCATCCCGTCCAGCTGGCAGGCCGGTATAGTAGCCTGCATTTAGAGGTCCATCCCCTAATCAACACTTGCATCTTTGCAGGAACACCCCCTAGCGTTTAAACACTAAACAACACACTACACTAGTAAGCTCTCCCAGCTACGGGCAGCTACTCTCTCCTAGGAACTACCTTCCAAATTAGCACAGTGACACAAGTGTTTTATCCCAAACCACCCCCCCCAACTAAGGGATCTAAAACAATATAAACAGGGTGAATTTTATGTACACCGACATTTATTTATTTATTTATCGTATGGCATACATGAAAATCTATATTCTACTAATAAAAGCTGAAGAGTTTGTGTGTTTGTGTGTTTGTGTGTTTAAACACGCTAATCTCTGGAACTACCAGTCCGATTCGTAAAATTCTTTTTTTATATGGCAGCCAGATTCAAGAGGAATAGTTTAGGCTGTGTAGTATTAGGCTACACCTCTCAGGTAACCTTAAAGATTGATTTTTGTTCAGTAAGTTGGTAGAACAAGCGCTCCCGAACTGCTCTATCCACATGCGCTGGCGTTATAGTTAGTGATACGTACCTTTGGAACCCTGCGAGTAACACTGTCTACGTGGAATTTACGACAGACCACTCCATTCCCTGCATGTAGGCCCTTTGTCACAAATCTACACCGTTTCACCTATCTGAACCAACATGTGTATACTTGCCCTTTGGAACCCTGCGAGTAACACTGCCTACATGAAATTTACGACAGACCAGTCCATTCCCTGCATTTAGGCCCTTTGGCACAAATCTACATCTTTTCACCGATCTGAACCAAAATTTGTATACTTACCTTTCGGAACCCTGCGAGTAACACTGTTTACATGAAACCAAATTTTACATACCTACCCTTTGGAACCCGACGGGTAACACCGTATGCTTGAAATTTCGGACCGACCACTCCATTCCTTGCATTTGAGTCTTTTGGCACAAATCTACACCGTTTTGCCGATCCGAACCACATGTTGTATGCTTACCCTTTGGAACCCTGCGGATGAGACTGTCCACTTTAAATTTTGGACAGACCACTTCATTCCCTGCATTTAGGACCCTTATCACAAACCTACAACGTTTCTCCTAATTGCACCAAATTTTACATACACTTTGAAACCCTGCTGGTAACACTGTCCACTTGATATTTTGGACAACGCTCCCCATTCCCTACATTTAGAATGACAGAAAAAATAAACTTGAAAACCACATATTAAGGTCCTGGAACCATTCATGTCCGTAGTAGTGTAACTGTAAGAGTAAGTCTATTGTTGACGGTCAGTTAGGGTTGCATCACGTCACCCCTATCAGTGTTCTGGTGCAGAATTGCGAAAATAGTTGCATCTTGCGCTGTTTATAAATTGCAGTCACGGGGAGTAATTAGTGCAAAAGGATATATTAGGCCCCTTAAAGCAGTTAGCATCATGAAAATATTATTCCTTTGCATAAGTGCAATGGTGTTGGTGCAGTACATTGAGGTTAACAGCTGCGATAAGCGTTGGTGCTTTCAAATTTACTTTCAATTACGTATTCCGATTATCCTTGAGCGCTATGTGGCGATAAATGATACTATTGCTACCTCAGGAGCTCGGGACAGCCGAAGTTTTCCAAAGTGTTCTGATTATTTTCCTACGGCGCTATGCGATAAAAGACGACAGTATTGGTCTCTACATTTCTAACAGCCAATGAGATATAGGCCCTAGGCAGTGTCTTTTATTTCACTTACTCCTCTTCTAATATTTTTTAAAAATTTGTTTGTAAATTACAAGTGTCAGTGCTTTAGTTAGAAAATAGCCGTTTAATTATTTATGATTATCATTAATATCATTACGGGAAAATGACCTGAATGATACGTCCATTATACCGTATTACTTATCACCCCCACTACAACCACCACCACCACCACCACCTCCACAAAAAGTTATATTTTTTAAAATATTTTTTTTCTGTTAGTTTAAGTATCATGTGCCAGTTCTGTAGTAGTATTCATTATCATCCATAAAACAAATATATCCACCGGGCGAAGCCGGGCACTACTGCTAGTTATTTATCACTAGATATCAACGTTAGAAACATAATGTAGTGCCTGAGGTGTCCCTAGGAAAAAGTCACTAGATTCACCACTGTAAGATGTTTGTGGGCATTCTTGAACTAGGTGCCGAACAGTCTGTCTTTCCGCGCGGCATTCGCGACATGATGAAGATCATTTCCTCCAATTGTACAGGAGATCCCCGCATACACCTTGATTGGTCGGGATTCTATTAAATTTTGACCAGGTCTTTCTAGGCTGAGAGAACCCTGTCACCTCCTCAGCTATGCATTGCATTACTGAACTCTCAGGAGGGGCAAACGAATTCCAATCAGTTGACAATCTCTCAGTCATGTTGAATTTGATAGCCTACTTTCGATATTTGCAAAAAAATGAAAGTAGACTTATGAGATCTACACAGGGCCAAAAATTGAGTGTCTGTCTGTGTGTGTGTGTGTGTGTGTGTGTGTGAGTGTGTGAGTGTGTGTACTCTGAATGTCTGCCCCCCCCCTATCAATTCGAACACGGTGAAACCGAATTGAACGTAATTTGGTACAGAGGTAGAACTAGAAAAGGGCACCTCAGTGACATCTTTTATATCGCCGCCATCTTGACGGATACGTAATGGCGGCCACCCAAATGTTCAAAGCTTAAATCAAATTACGACTAACCTAATCATCCGATCCCTACCAAATTTTGCAACAACATACCTTTTTATAGGACGCGTACTGTGACCAAACTACAAGATCATCAGCGCAATACTTTGCGGATGGTGGCCATGTATGTGTGCAAATTGATTCCCCCTATCAATTCAAACACGGTGAAACCGAATTGAACGAAATTTGGTACAGAGGTTGCACTAGCAAATGGACCACAGAGTCATGTTTTATATTGCCGTCATCTTGACGGAAACGTAATGGCGGCCACCCAAATGGTAAAAGATTAAATCAAATTACGACCAACATAATAGTTTGATCTCTACCAAATATTGTAAAAATATATCTTTATGTGGGAAGCATATTCTGACCAAACTACAAGATCATCAGTCCAATATTTTGCATATGGCGGCGATGTATGTGTGCAAACCGTTTACCCTATCAATTCGAACACGGTAAAACCGAATTCAACGAAATTTGGTCCAGAGGTAGCACTAGCAATGGGCACCTCAGTGTCATGTTTTATATAGCCGCTATCATGACGGAAACGGAATGGCGGCCATCCGAATGTTAAAAGCTTAAATCAAATTATGACCAAACTTATCATCTGATCTTTACCAAATTTTGCAACAACATACCTTTTTGTGGGAAGCATCTTTTGATTGAACTACACGGTCATCAACCCAATTGTTTGCAGATAGCGGCCATGTATGTGTGAAAATCGATTCCCCATATTAATTCAAACACGGTGAAACCAAATTGAATGACTATTTTACAGAGGTAGCACTAGCAAAGGGCACCTCATATTCATGTTTAATATCCGTATAGCACGTTGTATTTGAACAAGCTATTGCAACCAACATTCAATTATACTCCTTGAAAAGGATAAAGAGTTATAACCACACCCATGCATTAGCAGAAAGTAGGCAATATGTTCTTTACTGAACATCTTGTTGATTGCAAGATTCTCCCCTGTGCAGATAGGTGAATATCTTGAACCTAATCGTTTCACATATAGATCAGCAATGTCTCCTTGGATAGGTAGTCTGGATCTTTCAGACAAACTGCAAATTACTGGAATTCGAGCAGAAAAGTTTTTATCAACATATGTCCGGTAATGGTCGGCGAGCTTGCAACGACAGAAAGTAGTTCCGTCACACTGTACATGGTCTGAAGCTCATTCATGTCACAATATGTGTTCCAAGTGGCCTCCATTGGATGTAATATAAGAGTTCACACGTCACATCATAGATTGCGGCTCTCTTTCGAATGTTCTGGCCAGTACTACTGGCCTGTTGTGTTGCCAAAGGCACATTATCAAGCAATAGTGGCAGCGTGTTCTGCAGGAAGTACTGATGATGTCTACCGGGGCAACGATGTATTTCCGAACATATTTATGTTGATATGGACTTTCCTACTCCATTTTCAGTCAAGATGCCCTACCTGCAGTGTGTCGGTGTACTTAAAATTCACCCTGTATATACACCCAGGTACACGGGGCTGAAATTACCACGATGTAAAAAGCTCCAAAATGAAAAAACAACGATTATAACTCAAAACTCGAAAATAATGCGTGAAAATACACTTCATAAATGTAGTAACTTTTGAGAATGGAAATTACACATTGTTAAAATATCTATAAAACATTTTGAGAAATTACTATTTACAAAGTTAACTAATAATATTCAAAAGAACAGAAATAACAAGAAGATCCGTGACGAACTAAAGAGCCTACTCTTCTTAAAATTTAGTATTCATGCCAATGATTAATGACGAAATTAAGTTGGTAATATGGAAATTTCTAATTAGTTCGAAATACTGTATACCTGGCATAATGTAGCCTAATAAAGCACTACATTTGGCAGCCCTGGTGACTGAATATATTCTTAGATCCATTTCTTAGGGTACAGAATACAAAATTTGGTTGATGTCCAATGGATATCATGGACGTTACATGCAGTTAAACATTGGATCTAACAGCGCGCGTAAAATCATGTTGGGAACAATGTCATGCATTTATTGGTCAGAAATAATCTGAAATAATATGATCTACTGTTGTGCCAATTTTGAATGAAATCCATTAGTTATTATAGAAGTTACATGAATTTAATATTGGACGTCTCAGCAGGCTTACAATCATGTTGGTAGCACTGACGTATATAATTTACTCCAAATTATTATAGAATGTCAGGTACTATACGTGTGCATAATTTAAAACTGTCGGCTTGCATACTTTCTGATATATGGGTATTTGGATTAAACCAAATTGAGGGCATTTATTAACAGTTGGCAGCCCTGGTGGCTCTTAAGAATACGCTCAGTCATATCTGTTTATGTACACATAGCACATACGATATTTGGTTGAAATCCAATCGATAGTGTAGAAGTTATATGCATTTAAAATTTGGACTTATCAGCTGGCTTATAATCATTTTGGCAACACTGCCATGTATGGCCTACTGGAAATTAAACTGCATTATTATTATCTATACGTGTGCCAATTTTGAAATAGCTCCGATTCATACTTTCCATGATATCCAATATGGAGCTCAAATTTCAAATGCGATTTTTCAGCAGTTGGTAGCACTGACATCATTTTCAAATAAGGCCGTGAGATATTCAGGTACAGGTCTTTACTCCTACCAAATTTTGTTTCGTTTGCTGCAGCCGTTTAGGAGATGATAGGAGGGGGGGGGGGGACACACACAGCCAGACAGACAGAAGGACAGACAGACAGACAGAAGGACTGACAGACAGACGGACAGACAGACATACACACATTTGCCCGATCTCATAAGTCTACTTTTTACTCATTTTTGCAAAATGTGAAAAGTAGGCTAAAAATAATATCCGTTACTTAACCATTGCTATCGACAAATGTAACATAAAATATGAAACTACAGTACGTGGTTATATTATATCACCTGCACGCTCGTGATGATTTCTTTCTTCGAACACTGATTTTCTCTACACCCTAATTTCCTACAGGTGTCCCAATTTTATGGTAATTTTGACCTATTTACGATTTTGAAAAAAAAAAGGCTTATGAGATCACCTTTTGTCCGTGTGTGTGTGTGTGTGTGTGTGTGTGTGTGTGTGTGTGAGGTGTATGTGTGTGCCCGCCCCCCCCCCCCTCCGTAATAAATTCTAAACGGCTGGAGCAATTTCCATGAAACTCGGTAAGTTCATAGCACTATTCCGGACGACCCCGACCGTGCCCATCAAATTTTGTTACGTCTCACGAATCCAACATGGCGGCTGTGCGAAATAGTTCACCAGCATTCAATATCTCCGAAACTATTCACGATATCACCCTGGAATTTTTACGGTGATAAAGGGAACTACTAGAAGTTCACTTATGTGACTTTTGAAAAACTGGTAACTACAAAACCAACATGGCTGCCACGCGAATTTGCGACTTTTAAATAGACGTTTCTCCCGATTTATCGAACCAAACGCAATAAAACTAGGTACAGTATATCTTTATACACATTGTAATGCACCGACATATAACTTGGTTCAATTGTTTACATAACCACAAGATGGCGGAGGTGCGAAATATTTCACCGGCATTCTATATCTCTGAAACTATTAGCGGTATCACACTGAAATTTTGTACGGAGGTAAAGGGCACTACTGGATGTTCATCTGTAAGACTTTCAAAAACAGGTTAACTACAAAACGAACATGGCGGTCAAGCAAATTTGAAAATTTTAAATAGACCTTTCTCGTGAATTAATGTTTCAACCGCAATGAAATCTGGTACATGAAATGTAGGCCTATATGCACATTGTAATACACTGGTATCTAATTTAGTTCAATCGTTTACATAACCTCAAGATGGCGGCTTTGCGAATTTTAAATTTAAGTTTTTATTTCTTGTGTCATAATCATGCGATTGATGTGAAAGTTTGAATAATGAATCTACGCAATAATTTTCCTTTAATGGTACTGCCCCCGTAAAATGAATTATAAGGGTTGAAAATGGGAATAATATTTTTTTTTTCGAAGCCCTTGATAAAAATTTAACCAAGGAATATGATGGCTGGAACTTTGCAGAAACCAGTCGTGAGGCGACGTCGAGCAAGTAGGGAAATTCCGTCACGTGATTGTATTGCGCAATGGAAGTTTCTAGAAGCTTGGAATCGACCTAGCAACAGCGAATATTCCCAGGATTTGTTTAAATATTGTTATAAATTATCCCATTGGATATGAGCTGACAGCCAAAAGGAAGAAGTTTAGAGAAGACGGGAGTTCCAGCAACTAAATTTTTATGGATATTTAATTCATTTAAGCCCTTAGAGAATGAATTTATGTATTCGAAAAGAGAAGAATATGATATAAGTCAATAGCAGGTCGCTATTGGAAGGAATAAGCGATTTGCTAGAGCCCGGGCGAATTCGAGAGAGAACTCGAAAAGGCGGCTAAAATCGGTAGACTTGGAGGGGAGACGCCAAGCACCGGGGCTCTTGTATATCTGAACGTCGAAGAGGTCAGACGTGTGCAATTGGAAGAGAAAGGAGTTACGAGTGTTTTACCGAGCTAGTAGAAGGTGACTCGTTGAGACAAGGCATAAGCAAGGGCGTAATTAGGAGACGACCGCGCCTTGAATCTAGGTGAAGTTGCGAGGTTCACATATACCGCAATCACTTCGGTCTGATCGGCTTCAGAGACTTTATTTCAACTACGTATTGTAGCTGACTAGCAGATATTGTATATTACGAACTTTCAGAAGTTTGAGAGAAGTATTTCTGCAATTATAAGCAGTTTTGTGAAGCGCGAGAAAAGTGTTTCTTTCCAGCGCGATACGACACTTTGTCCGAGCGACTGCAGCTCAGGCAACAGCCACGAGTGAGTACGAGTGTCTATTAATATTGCTTGTGTGGAACTGTATTACAACACTTAGGATGGAGATGTATTCCATAGTGAAGAACAATATTCAGTCCAGTATTATGAAGATTATTATGGACTAAATTATTATGTGCGCCAGGAGTATAAGCAGATAGAAGCAATATAGTCAGCGATGGAGCATCGTTAGAGGAGACTAACGGTGAATGTCTACATAGTGAGCGATCATGAGGCTTGATGCACGACTCTATTCTAGTGCATTCTTGTCAAACATGAGCTCAACATTAACATCAGAGACTACAGAACGATGTTCAGATTCCATCTACATGAATGTTCGTTATACGAGTGAGGTTCAAGACTTTCTCTTCAAATGCCTTTTGAAGGGAAAAGCAGAACTTTCGACGCTACTACCTGTTATGATGAGACTGTGCTGTGTCGGAGATAGAAGAAACATCAAGATTGTCAAGAGGTCCAGGGATATCCCGGTCAAAATGAAGATGATGATTGGAGGCCCGCAGTTCGATTCCGGTCGGAGCTTGCTGTTTCCAGTGGGGGAATTCGTTCCTTTCCTGAGGTCACGAGTTCGTGGAGACGAGCTAGGATCCAGCCCAGATCTTTGGTAGATGTAACATCCGAGTATTTTGTTATACACTTATCTTGATCTTCTAGACTTCGAGACCAGGTAGCAGTGTTCACTAACCTTGTAGTTAGAGCTTGTAGTGACATTTTCTGAGCAAATCTTTTATCCATTTTTCGACACTGTATTTATGTACTCCATGTATAGCATTTTTATTCTTCGAAATTTATTATAGAGATCGTCTTGCGATGCTATTAACTTCGTTTGTTAGGAATCCAGTTTCTGAACTGAGATTATTTACTTGTTCGAGGAACAAGCTTTTGTCATTTCCTTTAAGGAACAGTAATTTAATTACGACGTTTTTGTATTCATTCTGAATGCAAGTAATAGACATTTTCGTCTATGTTACTCATTAAATTAATTTTTATTAGTTTATTTTGGGCATTTTATCCGTCGAGAAGAAACGTCAAGAAAGAAGATCTTGGTAGTGATATATTGTGAAATATCATGTCACATTGTGGAAATGAAACATTTAACGTGGACACGATTATTATCGTCAGAACCCATAGACGTTCGTTATGAATGAAGAGAATACGAATATGACTAACTGTATGTTTTTATTGAAGAAAGCTTATGAACTTTCAGTCATTTAATTTATTGGAAGCTAGAATCTTTTCGGAAGATTATTTATCATCCGACGTTAAGGGTAGTTATCGTTTGATATCCTCGTCGTGATAGATTCTTGTTGGACACAAACACATAGATATGATGTTGTGATTAAATGTCACGTTGTGGACATAATATTCCTTCCTCGATTAAAGTCGAACCCAGATACGTGAAGATGAGATGTAATGTTTTTATTAAATGTATTGTTACGTGCCACCCCTAGTGGCACTTTTGTTAACTGGATTACGGTGGGTAGAGAGCACAACACATGATGTTCCTTTTAAAGAAATAATTAATTTAATATCGGCCAGAATGTTACACTACTCATCAGCAATTCCAAGGAATTACTACCTTACTCCAGTTTCCTCAAGTCGAGAACACTTCCCCCTTTCACTTGTCAATGAGCCACAGAAGTTAATCCTCCCGCTAATGAGCCTGGTGGCCTTGACAGAACTACATGCAACTTCTTCCTTTTGTACACAAATTACAGTTACTTACGATAACTTGCTACACGCAGCTTCGCTGTTCACGAGCTGGGAAACAATGTCACTGGATTTCGTAACCACAATATCTCAGACACTCAGTGAAATCACACTCACTCAAAACACAGGCAGTCCCCTGTATGCTTCTCACTTCGTCGATGTCAAGAGATATGGCTTCACTAGGGGTTTCGAAAGTCACCACACTTCTGTCGCTCAGGATAATCGCTCACACTAGCTCGTAAAACACAACAACAAATGCTTGACAGGTCGCTCTTATATAGCAGGCCGGTGACTCAATAAATGCTTCTAGACCCACCCAGGGTTCACGGCTTCTCGAGGTTTCCATCGCTGGCTCAGTCACGAATATTCAGGACCATCCCTTTATCCTAGTAGTCCTGATGCATAAGGCTCACGCAATACACTGAGGCCAAGCAGCCCAGCCCTGGGGCAGTTGTGACTCATGCATCGAGCGATGGAACAAACTCACAGCCGTAACACCACCCCCTTCCTAAAAGGCTGATCGTCCCGATCAATCATTGGTCCGTCTGTGTCCCTCCGTAGGCTGCCAGGCGATCTCGATGCACGATCTTCATCTTCGCCCTCGGGCTCCACTGGATCCTGTAGACGACATCGCTGATCCGTTTCACGACTCGGTATGGGCCCACCCAGGACTTCTGCAGTTTGGGTGACAGGCCTTTCTTCCGTAATGGGTTGAAGAGCCAGACCAGGTTGTCCTCGTGGAATCCGTCGGCATCCGTCTGCTGGTCGTATCGGGTCTTCATTCGGTCGGTCTCGATCCGCAGTTTCCTCCTCACGAACGCGTGCACGTCCTCCAGTTGGTCGACCAGTTCTTGACAATACTGGCTTACCGGGACCGGATCATTCCCAGGTCGGCCGAAGGCAAGATCGACAGGTAGACGGAGCTCCCTCCCAAACATGGCCCGGGCTGGTGTGCACCCGGTGGCTTCATGCACGGCGGCGCGGTAAGCCAGGAGAAATAGTGGAAGATGTTCGTCCCAATCCCTCTGGTGCTCGCTGACGACTATTCGGAGATGGTTCTCGATGGTGCGATTGAATCGCTCAACCATCCCGTCGGACTGAGGGTGTAGCGGCGTTGTCCTTCCGGATTCCCAGCAGCTGGCATAGGCTCTGGAACACCTGCGACTCGAAGTTCCTCCCTTGGTCGGAGTGCAGCTCGAGGGGTACTCCGTACTGGCTGACGAATTCCTTCACCAGGGTCTCTGCAATCGTCGCGGCTTCTTGGTTAGGGAGCGCAGACGCCTCCGGCCATTTGGTAAAGTTGTCGCTGACGACCAATATGTAGCGGTTCCCAGCCTCGCTAAACGGGAATGGCCCAGCATCATCGATGGCCACACTCTCCATGGGGCCGCCCACTTTGTAGGTCTTCAGTGGACCCCGTCGTCTTCGTCCTGGGCCCTTGCTGGCTGCGCAATCGTGGCACCTCGCGCAGTGGTTCTCTACGTCAGTTCGGCATCCAATCCAGTAGAACCGCTCTCTCAGCTTCTCCTGGGTCTTCTTTATCCCTAGGTGTCCACCAGATGATCCTCCATGGACTTCCTTCAGGACTTCCTCCGTCATAGCCTTTGGAACGACGACTTGTTCCCGAGATATCTTCCCGTCGGTGCTCTCCCAGGTACGGCAGATGAGGCCATCCCTCACAACCAGCGAGTCCCACTGCGCCCAGTAGGACTTAAACTTTGGGCTGCAGTCACTCACAATGTTCCACCCGGGTCTGGGGACACAGGCCCCCTTCCATTCGGCTATCAGTCCCAGGTCATCATCTTCAGCTTGTGCCCGCATGAAAGATTCGCGGCTCCAGCTCCCTTGAAGTTCCACGGTAGTCCTTGGGCACTGTATCCCGGTGTTCTCCTCCCTTCGGGCACAGAAGGTGCAGTCTTCGGGGCTCGGTCTTCGTGACAGGGCGTCGGCGTTAGTATGCAGTTGGCCTTTCCTGTGCTGAATCTCAAAGTCGTACTGTTGAAGCCTCTCTAACCACCGCGCGAGTTGACCCTCGGGCTGCTTGAATTCAGGAGCCACCGCAGGGATGCATGGTCGGTCCTGATGAGAAATTCTTGCCCGTACAGGTAGTTGTGGAAGTGTTCAATGGTCTTCACGACGGCGAGCAGCTCCTTCCTGGTGACGCAGTAGTTCCTTTCTGGCTTTGACAAGGCCTTGCTGAAGTAGGCCACTACTCTCTCCTCGCCGTCCACTACTTGCGACAGGATTCCCCCTATGCCAAAGTCGCTGGCATCGGTATCGACGATGAACCTTGTTCCAGGTCTGGGGTAGGCCAGAATAGGCGCGGTGCACAGAGCATGCTTGAGTTGTTCGAAGGCACTGTGGCATTCTGCTGTCCACGTGAAGAGTTGGTCCTTCTCAGTCAGTCGATGTAAAGGTTTGGCGATGTCGGCGAATCCTTTCACGAAGCGACGGTAATAAGTGCAGAGTCCCAGGAAGCTTCGTAGTTGGGACTTGTCCTTCGGAACTGGCCACTCCCTCACAGCTGCGGTCTTCTCTGGGTCGGTGCGCACCCCTTTCTCGGAGACGATATGCCCAAGGTACAGGACCCGCTTCTGGAAGAGCTGACACTTCTTGGGGCTCAACTTCAGCTGGGCAGCCCGTAGATTCAACAAGATCTCCTTCAGGTTGCTGTAGTGCTCCTCGAAGCTTCTCCCAAGAACGATGACGTCGTCTAGGTAGACCAGGCAGGTCTTTCAGTGTAGTCTCCTCAGAATGGACTCCATTAGCCTTTCGAAGGTCACAGGGGCGTTGCACAGCCGAATGGCATGACGGTGAACTGCCAGAGCCCGCTGCCCACAAAGAACGCAGTTTTCTCGCGGTCCTTAGTGTGCACCTCCACCTGCCAGTAGGCACTCTTCAAATCCAAGGTGGAGAACCATCTCGACCCTGATATGGTGTCCAGGGTGTCGTCGATCAGGGGTAGAGGGTAGCTGTCTTTCTTCGAGACGTCATTCACCCGCCTGTACTCCACGCAGAACCTGGTGGAACCGTCCTTCTTCTTCACTAGCACGACCGGAGAACTCCAAGGACTATGTGATGGCTCGATCACCCCTTGCTCCTTCATCTCTTCTACCATCCGGTCGACTTCGGCTTTCTTGGCGAGCGGGACACGTCGGAATGGGGCCCTAATCGGTGCGCTGTCCCCAACGTCGATTCTGTGCTGGACCAAGCTTCTCCTGCCGAAGTCTTTGCTCCCCACGGAGAAGACGTCCTGGAATTCGCGTAGCGGTTCCTGAGGTCCTCGTCTAAATGGTCCTGGGATCCTTGGTACAGCTTCTGTAGTTCTTCTGGCAGTGTGCGTCTTCTTCGGTTGTCCGTCTGCAGTTGTCCGTCCGTCGTATCTGTGATGCGGGCAATCCAGGTAACGGGCTCACAGACTCCTAGGTTGGTGTCCCGGTGAACCGTAATGTCGTAGTCGTTCAGGTTGGACAGGCGGACGTACGGCCGAGACGTCGTGTTGATGAGAGTCTTGGCAACTAGCAATCCTTTTGTCTGGATGTCCTCATATTTTGACTCGATAACAGCCGCCACTCCCTCAGCAGTTCCGTCGACAATTACGGCAGCGCTGACCTCCGTCCTGGCGGGAACGATAACGTCTTCTCTCAGCATTACTCGTCGTGCGGTGATGGACTCGTGCGCAGGTTGCAAAGCAAGTTCCTCACCTCCGAATTGCAGAGTGTTGGTACTCAGATCCAAGATGATGTTGTTCTGGTCCAGGAAGTCCAGTCCGATGATCACTTCATTTGATACGTCAGCCACAAGCACTGGATGCTTTATCGACCGTCGACCAATGACGAACTCCAGTGATGCTTCGCCATGTACCGGTGCGGTCTCTCCGGTCGCGGTTATTAGCTGGAGGTTCCTTTGTGTGAGTTGCACTCTCCACTTCGGGATCACGGTGGGACTGACGATGGTCCTCGATGCTTCCGTGTCGATTAGCATGGGCCAGCTCTCTCCGTTGTCGACTCCGTCGACCATCAGGTTCCTATTGTCCCTCCGTAACTTCGTCACACGAACCTGGACTGCCGGGGCTTGACGACTGTCACAAGACAACCTTTGCCCCCCAAGGCTGGCTAATACTCGTTTCCCTGGGTCGCGCGGTTTTCAGACGACAGATTTCCCGTCGGATACCCTCGGCGGCGGTGATCACCGCAGTCCTTGCTCAGGTGGCCTTTCTTACCGCAGGTCCAGCAGGTCGGTAGTCCTCTTCCGGGCCACCTCTCCGGTTGCCTTCCGGCTGTGTCGTTGCTGGTGGTGCCGCGACTATCGAAGAAACGGCTTAGCGCCTCCATTAATTCGTCGGCCAGGGGCTTGGTCTCGTTGGTTTTTACTGGTTCGTCGACGTCCACTTGACGCACCCGCGCGTGCATTCTGGATGCCTGTTTTGCCGTCTCGAACTCAAGTGCTTGGCTCAGCGCATCTGTCAGGGTCTTATTGCGCGCGAGTCGCAGCGCCTGTTGAGTGTCCGAGTCCCGTAGCCCGTCGGTGAAAGTCTGCGTCGCTATCTACTCCAGAAAGTCGGCCGGCGCTGTTGGGTAGGCGAGCCTTACGAGACGTGCGATATCCATCTCGAACTCCTGCAGGGTTTCCGCGTTCTTTTGTACCCGGGTCCGGAGCTGCATCTGGTAGGCCTGCTGAAGATGGCTATCTCCATATCGGGACTCCAAATGGGCGATTAGTGAAGCGTAGTCCTGGGATCCAGTCGGGATGGCCTGAAGGACGTGAAGGGCGTCCCCTCTCAGCGCTACAATGAGAGCTGTAGCCTTTTCCGTGCTGTTCCAGTTGTTTATTGAACAGGCTGCCTCGAACTGACGTAAATAGGTTCTCCACGGGACCTTTCCGTCGAAGGTTGGGGGCGTCACTCTGCCCTGTCCCGTTCCTGATATTCCCGGTGTACCTGTGGGCGGGCGTCGGCGCAGCTCGGCAACTTCCTCTTGAAGAGCGTTGAACTTCTTTTCTACTGCTGTGACTTCCTTACGTAGGCCCTGGCAGACGGTGTTGACTTCCTGACGCAGACCCTGTTCCAATTTCTTTTGACTTTCCTGTAATTTCGTCAGCAGACACTCTTCCAGATTTTTCTGGCCATCCAGAAATTTGGCGGTTAGGTCCTCTGCTAGCTTATTCTGACCGTCTTCTAATTTGGAAGTTAGGTCCTCGGCTAAACTTTTCTGGCTGTCTTCCATCTTTTTCTGGCCGTCTTCTAGCTTCTTCTGGCCGTCTTCTAATTTGGCAGTTAGGTCCTTGGTTAAATTCTTCTGGCCGTCCTCTATTTTGGTTTCCATGCCATTTAACTTTTCTAGCAATGCTGCCAATTGCGCCTCCATTTTAGTTGTTTGTCTTGTAAAGGACATGCACTCACAGGAAAATTAGAGAAAATGACCTGCTCGGGTTTTGAAACCAGGACCGTCAGGTGTTGTGCTTGAGTTCGTAATCCGGCTTCTGACACCAGTTGTTACGTGCCACCCCTAGTGGCACTTTTGTTAACTGGATTACGGTGGGTAGAAAGCACAACACTGGATGTTCCTTTTAAAGAAATAATTAATTTTATTTCGGCCAGAAAGTTACACTACTCATCAGCAATTCCAAGGAATTACTACCTTACTCCAGTTTCCTCAAGTCGAGAACACTTCCCCCCTTTCACTTGTCAATGAGCCACAGAAGTTAATCCTCCCGCTAATGAGCCTGGTGGCCTTGACAGAACTACATGCAACTTCTTCCTTTTGTACACAAATTACAGTTACTTACGATAACTTGCTACACGCAGCTTCGCTGTTCACGAGCTGGGAAACAATGTCACTGGATTTCGTAACCACAATATCTCAGACACTCGGTGAAATCACACTCACTCAAAACACAGGCAGTCCCCTGTATGCTTCTCACTTCCTCGCTGTCAAGAGAAACGGTTTCACTAGGGGTTTCGCAAGTCACCACACTTCTGTCGCTCACGATAAACGCTCACACTAGCTCGTAAAACACAACAACTGCTGCTTGACAGGTCGCTCTTATATAGCAGGCCGGTGACTCAATAAATGCTTCTAGACCCATCCAGGGTTCACGGCTTCTCGAGGTTTCCATCGCTGGCTCAGTCACGAATATTCTGGACCATCCCTTTGTCCTAGTAGTCCTGTTGCATAAGGCGCACGCAATACACTGAGGCCGAGCAGCCCAGCCCTGGAGCAGTTGTGACTCATGCGGCGAGCGATGGAACAAACTCACAGCCGTAACAGTATGCACGACAGTTTATACTAATCAGAGTATCGTTTCAAGAGTATTACGTGAGGAGGTTTTGTATCGTGAATTCCAAAGGTCGTTAAGATGTATAAATTAATAATTTAACAATTGTTGTTATTGTTCATGAGACCAGCGATTGTGGCGACAACGCTGAGATATTATGCCCTTTTGTAAGGAATGCCAGGTTGAAAGAAGTGGAGTTGATAACCATTTGACAGTGGTATTTTGTGTATTTCCGTATGTAGTTGGCATACAAGGTTATTGCGAAGGTGTGTTCCGCATTTTAAAGTACAGTCATTGCGTGGGCATGACTAGTTTTGGCAAAGGCATTCGAGTGTGAGTTGAGAGTACTCCTTATTTTGTTATACACGACCTGGGATTTAGAGAGGACAGGAAGGGTCACGGTTGAAATTGGAACGGGAAATTGATGATGACAGCAGTTATGCTATACTTTTATCGAGATTATTAAGCCCAGACTTTTAACAGCATATGTTTCACCTTAAGTGGTCGAATGTATAAAAACTATTTTGACACCAGATCAGAGAGGAGAGACTGGTGGTGGTCATTTCTGGTGATGTAGAAGATTTTTGGATCACAGTTCACTGTATTTGACATAACTGCTAGATCAGAGCGCAGGCTCGAGTGTATTCAGACGCTATTACTTTGAAAGGACTATAGCTGATGCTATAAGCGTCATTATAAATTCTTTTAGTGTTAACCTTTATTATTTGCCAATCGAGTGTATAACATGTTAGGAATAGGAAGTTTATAGTTTGTTTAACGTAGAGATTAGAGTATGAATGAATATGTGACTGTATATGGGTTGTTTCTTGTTCAGTGCGAATGAAATGAACTCCATTGGGATGTCACAATGCGAGAGTATGAATGAGAGTGTGTGTAGAAGTTTTATGTCAGTAGCATGTAGGATTTGTGTGCAGTTCACGTTTTTGTCTGACGTGAATCTGCTTCAATTTAACACAGCTTTTATTGTTATGGAGAGCACATTTGTGGACCAGGCAGGAATAGCGAGGACTTCTTTAAAACTCGTTTCTAGCCAAGGCCATAGTTCGGCCAGGCCACACAAATGGGGAGAATGGTTGTGAACCGCACGGCTCGCTCTTTTTCTTTTTTTTTAAACCAGCTAGACTGGGAATGAAACGGTGAATGTTATGTCATCGGACACGTGGCAAGGGTCGCGTGCGCCGAGTGCCCATATGTTCTTGGGAACGTGCCAGAAGGATGTAAATACACAGAGGTGTGTAATTGTTGTACAGCTTGATGTATGGACACAAGCTACACCAAATTTTGTCATTATGTTCATAGAACCCCGTTCTATCAGTGGCGTGAGTGTAGAGATGAGCGAATGGGAGTGTGTATTTTATATTGTTGTGTGAATGTTTAGCTTTAGTTTACATTTGTTATTAAATCGTTTAGTTTTATTAGAAGCCATGTCGTCATGAATTATTTTAGAAATAAGGAGATGCAACTGTGAAACCCATTATAGGTCCAGAGAGGCTGACCTCGAGATCCCCGAGAATAAGGTAGGTGTTTTACTGCGAGCTAAGTGTATTATCATGTAATTCACAGTTGTATTGTAATTTCCTCCACGTATATTCGCGAGGGTCTAGTTGGACGTAGATCCTTGACTAGTATTTTGCGCCGGAGCAGTCAGGGTCTACGAATCCAGCCGTTGCTTCGGATATCCAACAGACCGCCTCTAGAATATACGGGGATAGTACATCACTCTATGGCCTATACATTTAACACTCCAACATGGCGACCATCCGAAATATTTAGACGGCTCTGAATATCTACGAATCTGAATATTTTTAATGTTCATAGGGGCTATGAACATAAGTTCACCTAAAGGACGTTAAATAACCTGGTGATAACAAATCCAAAATGGCGGCGTCGCGAAATATAAATATTCACATGGAGGTTTCTCGCAAAGTAACCATCCGAGTGCAGTGAAACGTGGTACAGTAAATCCTTATACGCATGTTAATCCACTGGCATCTAATTTATTTCAATTGTTTCCTTAACCACAAGATGGAAGCTGTGCGAAATTTTATAATCTCCTTGTTACTTCTTGTATCCTAATCATGCGATTGAAGTTTGAATGCTACATGTACACAATAATCTTCATGTAACAGTACATAACTCTAGGACCTACATATATAAAATCCAGCATGGCGACTATCCGAAATATTTAGTCGGTTCTCAATATCTACGAATTTATTACAGCAATCAAACTGAAATTTTGTATGTAGATAGAGGCAATTAACATAAGTAGGATATATGAAAATAGGCTGTATAGTTCTTCACGGAACTACTTGTTTTGTATTAGTCACAAATGCTTTAGATGAATCTATTTGTCGACCTATTTCTCTTTGAGAGTGACCATTATAACGAATTAGCAGTGTAACACAGGCCTTATTCCCGGACGAAAGATACTATTATTTTGAATTCCCCGTCTTAAAGAAGATTTTTTCTCCCTGCTCAATACACATATAACCGAGAAAGGTACTACATTAATTTAAATAAATATCAATCACAAATTCACTGTTATTACAATGCAGCTACAGCTACCTGAAAATATCAGCCACTCACAGAAACTATTGCGTACCTTTATAATCGCTCACAGGAAGCAAATGTATATTGCCATTCAATGCCAAAAACGTAGAAGCGAGTTATATAACTTCCAGCTACAGACAATTTGTATTTAGAGCGAACAACGCTAATAGCATCGAGAAGCAAGAAATCAAGGAATAATTATAATAATATGGTCAAGAGCTGTCTTCTTGATGAAATCTACGTCATAAAAATAACAAAATTGTTAAAAATTATTGATTTACTATTATTAATTTTTAAGGCAAGTTTCTCTAAATACGAGCTAGACTACAGTAGGCCTATATACAAGCTCAATATATATTTGTTTGTTATTTATACAAATCTACACTGTTTCACTGATCTGAACCAACTTTTACAACCACTTGAAATTTCGGTTAGACCTCTCCATTCCCTGCAGTTAGGCCCTTTGGCACAAATCTACACCATTTCACGAATCTGAACCAAATTTTACGTACTTTCCCTTTGGATCCCAACGAGTAACGCTGACTATCGGTACTTGAAATTTAGGACAGACCACTCTATTCCCTGCAGTTAGGCCCTCTGGCACAAATCTATACAGTTTCACTGATCTGAACCAAATTTTATGTGTTTACCCGTTGAAACCCGACGAGTAGTACTGCCCACATGAAATTTAGGACAGCCCTCTCCATTCCCTACATTTAGGCTCTTTGGCACAAATTTACAAATTTGACCAAATTTACTAAACCAAATTTTACGTTGGCTACTTACCTTTTGGAACACTGCGGATTACACTGTCTGCTAGAAATTTGGACAGTCCTCTTTTTCCCTAGATTGAGGCCGTTTGCACAAAATAACCAATTCTCGAAGAACCAATCTTGGCTCATTTTAAGCCTCGCAATACATGGAACAAAACTCGTGATATGAAATTCGGCACAGTTCTGTGAAATGTTATAGCTTTGTATAAATAAGGCTCAAATTAAGCCTCGCAAGGCGAGAAAAAAATCACTGGACGTAACATTTGACCAGTTTGCTGAAACGGTTTACATTTGTATAAATAACAGACGGACAAATGGGCCCGAAAATCACGTTCTATGACCCTAGATTCAACTGTGTCGGAAGTATTTCGGTGTAGTAGGGGTCCAGAAAAACTGGGAATTGTAACTGTATGATTATTTAAATGAGTCTATTGTTGGCTGGCAATGCGGGCTGAATCACGCCACCCCTACCCGTGTTCTCGTGCAGAATTGCGAAAATAGTTACAGCTTACGCTGCTTACAAATTGCAGTCACGGGAAGTAATACTTGCAAAAAGATTTCTTTGGCCCCTTAAAACACTTATCATCATTAAAATATTAGGTTTCTGTATGAGTGCGATGGTGTTGGCGCAGTACATTGAGGTTATCAGATGTAATAAGTGTTCGTATTTTCAAATTTTCATTGGTGTACTCCAATCATTATCCTACAGCGCTATTAAGATTTCCTTTATTGAAACAATAACTGTACATCCTAACTGAAAACACATTAAAGAAAAAGGATCGCCCTAATGGGCATTATTTTTTCTATAATCACTTAATGACTTTAAACTTTTGCGGCACGTCGTAATATGATACCTGGTACACCTCTCGTTGCATAAAATACATTGTCAATTGGACTATGGAAGGATCTGTTGGAGCATATCTTATGATGGAATCCGTGAATGGCGAGTCTCGTTATTTTGACGTGTCTTTGATCCTGACTCTCGTTAGACAACGCTCTGTCCATCATGGCATTAGTGATATATAAGTCTGGATCTATCTCTCGTCTCTTTGCTCTTCTAGACTCCAGAAAGTCAGTAGAGGATCTTGTAGCCGGCGATGATACTTTCAGTCTGAGGTATTCGATGAAGAAGATTTCCTTTGCAAACTCGTAGACTAATATTGTGGGAGCCATCTTTCAACCAGCGCTATGTGGCTAGAAAATTACATTATTGCTCCCTCAGGAGCTCGGACAGCCGAAGTTTTCCCAAGTGCTCCGATGTTGTTCCTACGGCACTGTGCGTCAAATGATGACACTGATGCTCGCTATTTTTCTAACAGTCAATGATATACAGTCAGCGTCTTTTATATGTAGATCAATTCTAATAATCATTTTTAAATTGTAGTAAAATACATCTGTCGGTACTGTAGTTAGTAAATAGCCGTTTCTCTGTAATTATTATTATCATTATCATTAGGGTAAAATGTCCTAGATGTTATAGTCTATTATATTACTTACAGCGGCTTCGGTGGCGTAGTTGGTAGCATGCTGAACTGCTGTTCCCAAGATAGTGGGTTGAAACCCGGCCGAAGTCGTCGGAATTTTTAAGAGCGTTAAAAATTATTCAGTATCCTTCCTTCGAAAGGGAAGTAAAGCCGGCGCGGCGATCCCATGTCATAGATTTATGGCATATAAAAGATCCTTCCACAGACTAAACTTGTGTGAAGCTAAATTGTTAGATTGATTTCGTCGGAACGCTCTATCAAAGTTCCAACGTTCACCACTAGGTATCATTGATATATGGTAGCGAAAGTTGGAACTACTTGAAGTTGAACGGAACTTGTAGCTCACCCTAAGGGTGTCCGCTGGAATACAGCTACAGACTCGGACGAGCCGAACATGCCCTCGGACACTCCCGGCACTAAAAGTCATACGATAAATAAATAAATAATACTTATCAGCACCACCACAAAAAGTTATATTTTTACCTTTTTCTGTTAGTTTGTTAATTTAATGTGTCAATTCAGTAGCATTCATTATCATCCATAAAACAAATAAATCCTCCGGGCAAACTCGGATACTACTGCTAGTGTCGACAAAAATATTATGTGTATTCCAGTTTGAATGTTGTTTATGAAATAACCAATAGACCTACATAACATCCAATAACATCATCATTTTCGCCATTTTATTTTACGTTAGTTCATGTAGGTTTCGAATTTTTAATATATATTTTAATATTTTTATCGCAGTTGAAACACCAAAAAGTGCCCATTTTTAAGCGTATTTCAACCATGCGTCACATTTAAGAATTATTATCTCACAAACCCGTCATCAGATCGAATCCAAATTTTAACACAATATACATTGGAATGTTGTATAACTGGTTTATTAATTTTAAAATTTTGTGTGTCCAAGAAACAAAGTTTTTATCATTTTTGTAAGGTAACTTTTTCTCGGCTCGGGGTGGTTTGAAAATGTAGTTCTTGGTCGCGTTGTAATCCTTATACATCAAAAAGGTATGCTGCATGATTTTGAAATACGTAAATTAATTCACTTATTTTATATCGGTTTGTATTTGTACGGGGAATTAAGACATGGTTCACCATTTAGCCGCTCCGGTGAAAGCTGTACTGCGTTGCCAAGACGGGCTCCATCTCGCGTCATGGCGCGCCTCGCTCGGAAGTGATGGACCCCATATCAGCAACGCTGTACAGCATTTCCCGGAGCGGCTAGCTGGTGAACCATGTCTTAAATCTCCGTACAAAAACAAACCGATATAAAATAAGTGAATTAATTTACGTATTTCACAGTCATACAGCATAACTTTTTGCTGTATAAGGATTAGAACGCAACAATGAACTATATTTTCCAACGACCCCGAGCTGAGAAAAAGTTACCTTTCAAAAATGATAACAAATTTCGTTCTAGACCACACTAAATTTTGAAATTAATAAACCAGTTATACAACATTCCAATGTATATTGTGTTAACATTTGGATTCGATCTGATGACGGGTTTGCGAGATAATAGTTCTTAAATGTGACGCATGGTTGAAACACGCTTAAAAACGGGCACTTTTTGTGTTTCATTTGCGATAAAAAATATTAAAATATAAATTAATAATTCGAAACCTACATGAACTTACGTAAAATAGAACGGCGAAAATGATGATGTTATTGGATGTTATGTAGGTCTATTGGTTACTTCACAAACAACCTTCAAACTCGAGTGCACATAATATTTTGGTCGACAGTAGTGTTTTTATAAAATATATCTTTCTCGTAATTAACATTATATGAAAAAGTTACATAATATGGAAGAATGCAGAGCCCATGTAACACAATTGCAATCCTGTATGAGAAAACTTCTCCAGTATATTATATAGGGCTGTAGGAGCTTTTATTACAGTTGGTGCTCTTATTTCTGAGGGGTTAATTTGTAGAGAGTTGAGAGCACAGAGGTCGGTGGCCTGAGTGCTATTGGCTCCTCGCTTGTAACTGTTTCCCTGGGAAATGGAATTAAGGAAAACTTGCTAACTCCATGAAGATCTGGAACTCGTGATTGTCTACTTGAACTTCTCACCACAGTAATTATACGATCCACACCACAAATCGAGTTCTGTTCGCCTCCCCGGCCGGAGTTCAAGAGAAAGTGAGAGAGACGGGCTGGCACTCTTACCAAATTATCAGGGCAATTATAGCAATACCACTAACCTGGATAACAGTACTCAAGATATCTATTGCTCCAAATATATATTACTAGCAGTAGTGCCCGGCCTCTCCCGGTGGATTTATTAGTTTTATGGATGATAATGAATAGACTACTACTACAGAACTGGCACATGAGACTTAATCTAACAGAAAAAGATATTTTAAAAATATAACTTTTTCTGGAGGTTGTAGTGGGGGTGATAAGCAGTACAGTATAATGGACGTTACATTCAGGTCATTTTCCCGTAATTCTAATGATAATAATGAATAGTTGTTGTTGTTTTAAGGGGCCTAACATCGAGGTTATCGGCCGATAATAATGAATAGGGAAACAGCTATTTACTAACTACAGCACTGTAATATGTAATTTACAAACACATTTTAAAAAATGATTAGAAAGAGGGTAAGCCTCCGTGGCTTAGAAGGCAGCACGCTGGCCTCTCACCGCTGGGTCCGTGGTTCAAATCCCGGTCACACCATGTGAGTTTTGTGCTGGACAAAGCGGAGGCAGTCAGATTTTTCCTGTCACAATTTAATTCCAGCAGCGCTCTCCACTATCATTTCATTTCGTATGTCATTCATTTCATCATTGCCCCAGGGGAGTGCGACAGGCTTCGGCAGCCGGCACAGTTCATATCCTCGCCACTAGATAGGGGCTTCATTCATTCCATTTCCTGACACGGTCGATCGACTGGAAGCAGGCTGAGGATTTTCATTTCATTAGAAAGAGGAGTAAGTGAAATAAAATACACTGCCTAGGGCCAATATCTCATTGACTCTTAGAAATGGAGAGACCAATAGTGTCGTCTTTTGTCGCATAGCTCCGTAGGAAAATAAACAGAACACTTTGGAAAACTTTGGCTGTCCCGAGCTACTGAGGTTTCAATAGTATCATTTATCGCCCGATAGCGCTCTACGATGATGATGACGATGTTCGTGTGGCCTCCGGAGGGGCCGAATGCAGGTCTTTCTAGTTGACGCCCGTGGGCGACCTGCTCGTCGTAATGAGGATGAAGTATTGATGAAGACGTCACATACACCCAGTTCCCGAGACACAGGAATTTACCCCAGGAGATTAAAACCCCTGGTCGCTCGGCCGGGAATCGAACCTGGGGCACTTCGGGCCAAAGCCTAGCGCGCTAAACATTTAGCCACGGAGCCGGACAGCGCTCAACGATAAGGTTCGGAATAAATGAGGGTAAATTGCACCAACGCTTATTGCAGCTGGTAACCTCAATATACTGCACCAACACCATTGCACTTATACTGAGGCATAATATTTTCATGATGATAACTGTTTTAGGGGGCCTAAGAAATCTTTTTCCATGTGTAGATTTGTGCCAAAGGGCCTAAATACGGGAAAGGAGTGGTGTGTCCAAAATTTCATGCAGACAGTGTTACTGGCAGGGTTCCAAAGGGTAAGTATACATATTTTGGTTCAGATCGGTGAAACGGTGTAGATTTGTGCCAAATGGCCTAAATGCAGGGAATGGAGTGGTCTGTTATATAAATTTCATGTAGGCAGTGTTACTCGCAGGGTTCCAAAGGGTAAGTATACATATTTTGGTTCAGATAGGTGAAACGGTGTAGCTATGTGCCAAAGGGCCTAAATGCAGGGAATGGAGTGGTCTGTCCGAAATTTCATGTAAACAGTGTTACTCGCAGGGTTCCAAACGGTAAGTATACAAATTGTGGTTCAGATCGGTGAAACGGTGTACGTATCACTAACCATAACGCCATTGCATGCGGATAGAGCTGTTTGGGAGCGCTTGTTCTACCGACTTACTGAACAATAATCAATCTTTAAGGTTACCTGAGAGGTGTAGCCTAATGCCACATAGCCTAAACTATTCTTCTTGAATCTGGCTATCATATAAAAAAAAATCGAATCGGACTGGTAGTTCTAGAGATTAGCGCGTTTAAACACACAAACACACAAACTCTTCAGCTTTATTAAATTAGTATAGATTACTTACCTTACACAAGGTGTCATGTAACTAAGTACACCTCGTGGTGTAGTGACTAGCATCCTCGACTGTCACCGTGGAAGTTCGGGTTCAATTCTCGGCTCTGCAAAGAAATACAGGATGTATCAAAATGAATATCGGAATGTTAAGGTTTTGTAGTATTTATTACAGCTAACTTACGATTATAAATAATTCATCAAATCAAAGAGCAACTCAAACAGTTTGTCCTACAATTAATGTTCGTACCTGTGCGCAAGCGCATCCATATGCACCGGTTCCTCCGTCTTCCGATGGAAGCGCTAGTAGCCAAGATGGCAGACACCTTTTTGTGTTTTACAGTTTGCAAGGGCTGAATCTGTAGTTGCAGTGCAACGTGTGGAAAGTGTATGGGCCTTTCTTTTACGCTGGAGCAACTGTAACTGGTGTTTCTTATCTTGATGCGCTACGACTATGGCTCTTCCCTCAATTACAAGAAGCTGAAAAAGAGAAATTTATTTGGCAGCAAGATGGTGCGCCGCCTCATTGGCATGCCTTAGTAGACGATTGGTTAAATGACGTTGTACTCAACCGCTGGATTGCCCGTAAGGGACCGGATGACAGAGCTTGTTTCGCATGGCCTCCACGTTCACCCGATCTGACGCCGTATGAATTTTACCTTAGGGCGGTTCGTAAAGAATCTTCTGTATGTGCATCCGCTACTGGCTGATCTAACCGACTTAAGTAAGAGGATTGAAGCATTTCTTGCAACAATTACTCCAGAGACAATGAGCAAGTTTTGGGTCGAACTCGGCTATCGACTCGATGTGTGCCGTATGATGAATGGTGCTCACATTGAACACTTGTAGGACAATCTTATAGGTGCGAAAACACTTCGTGAAAAGTTTTGTATGGAATATTGCAAGTTATGGCTCTGAAACATGGATTCTGCGACAAGCAGATGTATCAAAACTTAGGGCATCCGTGATGTGGTGCTGGCAACTACTACTAAAGATACCTTGGACTGATAAAGTCACGCATGGGAATGTTCTCAAAAGAGCAAAGGAGACACGTAGAGGGTATGGACGGACGAATCGGGTCAACAGATGAATTGGGTCAATTTTAAAATTTTTCTCCTAGCCACCAAATGAAACACACTCAAGGAAGTACTCCCATCTAGCGGCATGCATCTTAACTTCGTCTGTAAGCAGGTGACAAGTAGCTACTGTGAGTCATTTTTGTTTGTGTGTTATTATTGAGTAAGTTCGTGCTGTTTCAGATAAGTTTCGATTTTGTTTTTGTTTTCAAAATAGTATTAACTTTATTTTGAACTGGCTGCGATAATTTTATTATTAACAGGTTGAATATTTGCCATAAAAGAAACTGATATATTATTATGAAAGAGGCTATGTCGTTCCACGCTTTTACTGGCTCTTGCAGGTTTGCCAACGTAGAAAGTTTAATGCTACTTTTCAGGGGAATAAGGTCACTTAAATGCAGGTGAATAGGGTCAATATTTTCCACGTATTTTCCTTTCAATAATTTATTTTATTTCGCTTCAAATTACTGATGGGGAAATATAAAAGGAAAACCAGCTCTCAGTGGATCGAGGATGATATGCAAAGAGCAATTAAAGCTTTCCGTGAGGGTGGAAGCCAGTGCCATGCAGCAAAGTTCTTTGGAGGTCCGCATTCATGCCTTCAAAGGTGACTGCAAAGTGGTATGGATACTCTTGCAAAGACAAAGGGTGGTCAAAGTATATTTGATAAAGAGCAAGACAATTAGTTTGTTTCTCGAATCCTGAAACTGTCTGGTTGTGGGTTCCCGTTAGATTCAACGGTTGTAAGAAACTGGAAACTGGAAAGGAGACTGCAATTTACCAAAACATTGCGTAAGGGTATACACGAACATCATCATCAACATCATCATCATCATCATAGTCATCCGAATCCAAGGAAGAAGCGGATGGCGAGGAAAATGTCACCTTATGTGAACTCTGCAGCATCAAATACACGGATCCAATGCCTGTTAAACTTGGGGACTGGATTCAGTGTCAAGGCAAGGGGAGGGAATGGTACCATGAGAACTGTGTTGGTACTAAAGAGGAACGTTTTATTTGTGGAAAATGTGTTGCTCTTTAGTGATATTTCAAATTTTGGATTGACCCTATTCGCCAGACACTGTGACCCGATTCGCCTCACCTAAGAAAGGCGAATAGGGTCATGCAGAACTCTTTTATGACTTATTTTTATAAACAGTGAACAATATTTATAAACTGTTATGTATTGATGTTTGTAGCTGAAAGGTGGATCTTTAAAGATATTTGCAATAATCAGAGTTTATGGTGACGAGTTGACTGCAAATCATAGTTTTCCTATTTTTGACCCGATTCCCCCGACCTTACCCTACCTTGTTTGAATCCTTAAACAGAAGAAGGAATCGTTTTGTTGGCCATTTGATTCGTCATTCTGACTGGTGCACCACACTTTTCGAAGGGAAGCTAGAAGGAAAGAGGAGTCAAGGAAGACCAAGGACTCAATTTATAGACATCATTAAAGGCAAACATACTTATTGCCATTTGAAACTACAGGTCAGTGAAAGAAGACGTTTCGGAAGACATGCATGTTACCCACCAACCTAGCGGTTGAGGAGGAGAAGTAGAAGCAGAAGAAGAAGAAGAATACGAAAAATAATAATAAGAAGAAGCAGAACAAGATGAATAATAATAAGAAGAATATGTTAACTGTATTAAATGCTACAAAGCCTTAAAATCCCCGATATTCATTTTGATACACCCTATATACAGTAATTCTGGTCTAAAGACAGGAACGCGCTTCACTCAGCCTAGTGACGTGGGCATTCAGTTCCTACCTCAGCCATCCTAGAAGTGTTTCTCTACCTATGCTCTAGACCAGGGGTCTCCAAACAATTCAGCCTAAGGGCCACACAGACTCCTCCACTAACTCTCACGGGCCAAGACCTATCTAGCTCGTAACACAAACATACTGTACATTTGAATTAATCGCTAAGATTCGTTTCGGGACTGGCCGGCGAGTGAGATATCTCTGGCACACTGCGCGGTGGGTAATCTGCATCGTAGCGATATTTTAAAAGAAATACACAGTATTTAAATTCATCATTGCTGAAATTTAATAACAGTCTTCCACTCCACACAGTTTAATCAGTTGCGTAAAATACCTTTTCAAGTTTTATCACTACTTACGTGTTCCTTTAAAATGAAATAAAGTATACGAACATGATTTACAGATCCAAATTAACTTATGAGCATTTGAAGCCACTGCTAATTATTTCCACTAGTAAAATTGATCCACAACTACAAAAATTGACAGTGGAAAGTTACAGCTACTGGATATAAAACCCATTAATCATTGTAATACTAACAAGTAGTTCCGTGAAGAACTATACAGCCTATTTTCATATAGGGCGTCCAGGTCCTGGAAATTACACTCTGGGATACTTCAATAGCTGCAGCCACCTCCCTCTGTGTCCGTCCCGCTCCCAACCATCCTATGGCTCGGGAAAGCCACATATCCTACTCATGTTAATTGCCTCTATCAACATACAACATTTCAGTTTGATTGCTGTAAATGATTTGTAGATACTGAAAACCGTCTAAATATTTTGGATGTTGCCATTTTGCATTGTTATACAGTATGTATAGGCCATAGAGTAATGTACCATGAAAGGAAAATTATTTCGTATGTTCATTATTCAAAGTTTCATTTCGATCGCATGATTACCACACAAGAAATAAAAACTTAATTTTAAAATTTCGCACAGCCGCCATATTGAGGTTATGAAAACAATTGAACTAAATTAGATGCCAATGCATTACAATATGTGCACTCATTTACTGTATTACATTTCACTGCGCTTAGATGGTTAAATTGCGAGAAAAGTCTGTTAAAAGTGTCAATTTTGCTTGGCCGCCAAGTTGGTTTCGAAGTTACCAGATTTTTGAAAGTCTCTTAGGTGAACTTCTAGTAGTACGTTTTATCAGCGTACACAATTTCAGGTAGATATCAGTTATAGGTTCGGAGATATTGAATGCTGGTGTAATATTTCACACAGCTGCCATGTTGGATTGGTGAGACGTAATAAAATTTGAAGGGCACGGCCGGGGTCGGCCAAAAATGGTGATATGACCTTACGGCGTTTCATTGAAATCGCTCCAGCCGTTTAGAAGTTATTAGGGGGGGGGGGCACACATACACACCATACACACATGTGCACACAGGGACAAAAGGTGATCTCATAAGCCAATTTTTTCATAAAATAGGCTAAAAATCAATAATTTAATTATGTGAATTGCCTGTAATTAATGACATTAGATTTACCCTAACAACTTAGTCTAATATAATTATGTGAATTACAAGTTCAATTTCACTATTATGTCAGTTGTTGTGGTTCTTGATTTGTCGTTAAAGAAAAAAATCTTTGTATAAGAGGGTCATCCCATAAGTCATGGCAATTATGTTATGTCTTTCAAACATATGGAACTACGGTAATGTCCGAGTCTGTTAATAAACAGTGTTTTTATTCGACGATGTCGAAATGTAAATATTATATGTCAGAAAACTGTGTCATAATGCGGGTTATGATAACACTATTTTCCATTATGAAAAAGTTTCTCCTACCAATCAGAGCTCAAGGAACAGTTGGGTGACCAATTAGGTAAGGATAGCATCTCATCTGCGCTGACTTCCACGGCCTCCTATTTTAAATTTCACTGCGTGGCTAGTCTCATAGTGGGGGGTATTTGATGAGTCCACGGTCAAATGGTCAGGTATTCTCTGCGTCCCTTGTGCTCTGTTCAGTACATAAAACTGGCGAAATCTCGACAGGTATTTATGAATATTTATGTTCGAACATAAAACAGTTATAATTATCGTCGAACATAAACAGCCGTAAGCAACTCGCCTATAATGGTAAATAAAACACTCGTATGGAAATTATAAAACTCGCTTCGCTCGTGTTATAAACATACTCGTGTCTTAATTATTGCCATTATAGGCTCGCTGCAAAATTCACTATTCAATGCTTGGAAACGGTGCCTTGGTTGTTAATTGATTGATTTGTGTTCCATTTTTACTAGTGAAAAACAAATTTACACTGAGTTCCATTGTGTGGTTTTCATTTGTACCTTTGGGTGGTGTATTCTTTGGAATACACGGTAAGATAGAGGAAGCTTCTGCTTCTCTTTGCTTTAGTTCATCCCTTCCTTTTTTTTCAAACAACAACAGTGATCTTCTGATTTCTCTTTGTTGGTATATGTCTCTCATATTACCTGTAAGTCTGTTCTAGATATATATCTTCCATGACCCACCTAGCGACATCTAGCAGCGAATCTCTGAAGTTCCTCAATTCTTCCCTGTACAAGAGGACTTCCTTATCAATCTAGCCACCAGATCTCGTCGCCATCGCCAGCTATCATCTCCGTGATCAAGAGAACTTCGTCTACTTTTTCACCCTCCAGGCTGCGCTAGTGACTCCTACTATCAACTCTTTGAAGACCATTTCATCAAGAAGATTATGTTTAACTGTTAAATTGGCTATTCTTATATGTACTCCTTTTGTCTCCTAACACCACTCCTTTCCCTTCCCTGGTCCCTCCGAGCTCCGTTGAGCGTGTCTCACTTATACGTCGGAAGTGGACCCAGTCAGCTAGAGCTTAACTAAAGCTCGCCTCCTCAACTCTAGAGGAAAACATTTAAATTTCGACGCCATGTTCGAATTTTAGTACCAACCGTCAACAGGAACATCGCCTTCTTCACGAAGTAAAGATAAGTACCGACTTCAGGTTTAACCTCATTCTCATCGCTTTTTAAAGGCTTAATGCTTTACTTCTATTTTATAGACAGTGAAAGTTGCTATGTGATAATAACTGCTTTCAAGAGATCTTCTTGATCAAACTTAAACTATCAAGTCTAACTTTCAAAATGAAAGATTTTCTGAGATGCTATCTCACATCGAGGGATATTTCTTAAATACCCACTGCCTATATAATCTAGATTTCCGCCGAGGGATTCTCTACCCAATTTAAACAAGTCATCATTGCTCTGGAATCTTCCAGAACTTGTACTCTATCTACCAGTTATACTGTCATGTATTTTCCACTCACATATGGGAATGCTTTTTCAAACCAAGAAGTCTTCCTTATGAACTGCTAGTCAATATCTAGTTTTTCTTCCTCCGTTGGGATTTTTCGGGTGCATTCAACTATAACTTAAGAGTTTCTCAAGCAATAGACTCTCGCTAATCTAGTGTAACTAGTTATTTTCCACCATTGCAATAACTTTCTTTGCCATCAACTTTTTGTGCTACTACAGTGAACATTTCTGCTATATCAACAGACTATAGTAAACAGTGCTAGTTCAACCATTCACCCGCGTCGCGCATGTTCGAGTACAATAAATACGGCCATCAACACTTTTCCACAATCCCACTTGATCTTTCCCAAATCCTTTACTATCAAACCAAAATAATAAAATTGTTACTTTAGGTCTTTGTTCAATGAGGTGTCACTCTGCATAAATGCCCTCCCTTATTTTGGTTCATGTATAACGAATTGATGTCTGTAAAACATCGTGTCTACTACACGCCTTAAATTATATTGTTTCTCCCTTCTAATGAGGGAATACAATTCATTCAGCTCATAAGTGAGTTATCTCTAGGTTTCACGAAAGGGAAACTTTCCCCATTTTTCTCGTGATCCCTACTTAAACATAGGAGTTCTAGAAACTTCCTTTCGATTTTTCTCTTCAGGTTTCACAATAAGTGACCTGCCCTATTTGTATAATCCAACCAAGTAGTTCAGTATTAATACAAGAAGTGTTAGAAACTTCTATTTTATTCTTCCTGCTTTTTGTTGTTGTTACTTTCGAAGTTGTTATTCTTTCTAAGATACTTATCTAGAAATCCTTAAAGTACACACCTTGTACTTGGTTTATTGTCTAACTTTAATTACGTCAGTTATCTTTGAATTTTTCCTTTATTTATCTTCGTCATTTCAAAATCTTACGAAGATTTTAAAGCATATAAAAGGTTTAAAACCAAAAGAATTATCAACGGCCTGGCGCAAGATTTAGATGTTTCGGAGGTCTGCGACCCCAATTGTTTATAGAAATCAAAATTATATATTTGTTACGAAACGTCTTCCTTTTGCATTGTTAAATAAATTAAATATTTGTTTTTCGCTTTATCATTTCTCTAACATAACGGTTAGGCAAGATCCTGTCTTCCTTGATTCTTCCTATTTAATGCAAATAAATCTATTGATAGGGTTTTCACCACTTGTTGCATTTGAGCAAGAAATCTTAGTTGGTAACTTAGTAAAGTCTCTATTAGCTTTAATAGCTAATTCTAACTGGCCAGTAAGGCAAGCATAGCTCGCTACGCCAGCTTCCTGCTTGTGCAGATTCTCTCTAACACTTATGGTTGGTTTTTCAAAATATAAGTGTTTCTCATTGTCTAAACTTTTAGTCGGTGCCTTGCAGGGTAAAAGCTTAGCCATTTCTAAATGCAACTATTGGTGCACTTACCAAAATTATTCCCAAAGGTATAATTGCTTTATCCCTATCCTTCTTGGAAGCATTTGGTCGCTCTTTAGGAATTCTACGATTTCAAAAACTAAAATATCAAAGCTAGCCACGCGTCTTGGTGAGGTGTACCATAACCAACTGAAGAGCCCATTGGTACACTGGGGCGAAACGCTGGCAACTGTTTTGAGCTAGCCGGACCATTGTATCAAATTTCTTTGTGAATTTGTTAATGTACATAGCTCAATCGGACAATTTTACATCCTGTTTCCTACGGGAACAGATATTTCCAATATGGATTAGCTAGGTAAGCTAGCATTATTTTTGAAATGAAGTTTTGACTTCCATAGTACATTGGCGCTGCTCGTGGCAACATTTGTGCCTTGCAGCGGCCTTCACAGTATGTACTAGCCACGCGTCTTGGTGAGTTGTACCATAACCAACTGAAGAGCCCATTGGTACACTGGGGCGAAACGCTGGCAACTGTTTTGAGCTAGCCGGACCATTGTATCAAATTTCTTTGTGAATTTGTTAATGTACATAGCTTAATCGGACAATTTTACATCCTGTTTCCTACGGGAACAGATATTTCCAATATGGATTAGCTAGGTAAGCTAACATTATTTTTGAAAGGAAGTTTTGACTTCCATAGTACATTGGCGCTGCTCGTGGCAACATTTGTGCCTTGCAGCGGCCTTCACAGTATGTACTAGCCACGCGTCTTGGTGAGGTATACCATAACCAACTGAAGAGCGCATTGGTACACTGGGGCGAAACGCTGGCAACTGTTTTGAGCTAGCCGGACCATTGTATCAAATTTCTTTGTGAATTTGTTAAAGCATTTCCAAGGTTCCACAGTTTCGTAAGTTATACTTTAATTTACCTATTTTGTCATGGCACTTACAGAAAAGGATAAGGATGAAAAACTTACTTCTATACGAGCATCCTATAAAGGGCAAATTACCCGATTCAGAAAATACATCAAAGAGATAGTTCCCTCAGAAGCTCAATTAGACTTGTTAAAACATCGTGAAAAGGATTTTGAACTTTCATATGAAAATTATTGTAACATACAAACTGAAATCGAAACTTGAATGCTCAATCAAACTGAAGATCGAGTCGAAGTAGAAAATCAATATTACGAAGGAATAGGTTCTGCTTTTAAAATAATACGCCAACTCGAAGAAGAACAGAAAAAGTCGGTTCTGTTCTTGTTTCCCTTCACGAACATCAAACCTCTTCTCGCGAGGGCACTCACAAGCCCAAACCAATTCTACCTAAGATAGATTTACCCCACTTCTCTGGAGACGAATCTACTTGGGATTCTTTCTATGAACTATTTTGTTCTCTTGTTCATGACAATGAAGACATTCAAGTCATCTACAAGTTTCATTATTTGAGATCTATCCTCCGAGGTCAAGCTCTGCAGTTAGTTGAAGCACTCCCATTAAGTGCCGAAAACTACCCCATTGCCTTTAACTTGTTGAAAGAAAGATACGGTAATTCACGGTTACGTATTCAACGCCATATGAAGGCTCTATTTATCTTACCTGCGTCACAGCACAATGACGTCACTAGTTTACGTACTCTCATTGATACAACACAACTTCACGTTAAAGCTTTGTCCCAATTGGATCAACCCACTGAACACTGGGACACTTTCTTAATACATTTAGTGGTTTCTAAAGTCGATGTTGCTACCCTCAAAGCTTGGGAGATTGAACTTTCCAGAGAAGACGATTACTCTTACGAGCATTTAGTCACTTTCATAAATGCTAGATGCCAACTCTTAACTGCTTTAGCTAATCAAAGTGAACCCTCATCCCCTAGTTCTAAGTTTGAATCAATGTCTCTTAAACCTAAAAGCGAACGCTTAGCGTCTAGTACCCAAAAACCTGGGTCCAGCTCATCTAAACTCAAGTCAAACGCCACTGGTTACCCAACTAAGTCTAGTGAACGCGGTATTGCTAGTTCTCTAGTTTTAAACACTCAAAGCGAACCCCGCAAGAGTTTAAATGAAACATTAAAGTGCATACTTTGTAAAGATTCCCACGCCTTATATTTATGTAAATCTTTTAAGGAACTGTCAGTCGACGACAGAAGAAAATTAGTTTCCCAGAATAAACATTGCTTCAACTGCTTAGCACCCACGCATTCTGCTTCAAATTGCAAGTCCACCAGACTTTGCTTCCATTCTGAAAAAGCTCATCACACTTTACTACATCGTCATGATCAGGCAAGGTCATCGACCGCTTCTACTTCTCAGAAAAGTGACAATGCTAACAGTTCCAATGCTTCATATTACATTCAAAATGCCAAGTCCATAAGTAGTGGCCAAGTACTATTGTCTACTGTCCAAATCGATGTTCAAGATAACTCGGGCAACTGGGTCCGTGCACGCGGTCTTCTTTATTCAGCGGCAACTCATGATTTTGTGTCTAATTCTTTGATTAGAAAACTAGGTCTACCTGTAAACCCCACTTCTATTAACGTATCGAGCATTAACAGCTCAAAATCGCAAGCTTTACAGTTTTCAAAGCTAACCATAAGAGACATTTGTCACAGAAACAACTTTCTCAAACTGAATTGTCTCATTCTCAATAGCATAGGAGAATATACTCCAAGTCACTCTGTGGATATTTCAGGGTTAAACATTCCCTCGCATTTAAGGCTAGCCGATCCTCTGTTCAATGTACTAAACCCCATTTACATACCCTTTAGTGCCAATGTTTTCTGGAATTGCCTTCGTAAACAGGTTCGCAAGTTATCCTCAAACGTGGTTGCCAGAGACACTAATTTTGGATGGATCGTCACCGGTCAACTTCCTCATTATTCTCCCCAACCCGCATCGCAATGTTATTTCTCTAATACTGACTTGGAACAGTTCTGGAGGCTTGAAAGCGTTGATTCTCCTAACGTGACCTCCTAACGAATTCTGTGAGCAACTTTTTCTGAACACCACCACTCGTTCCTCTGATGGCCGGTTCATTGTTCAGATGCCAAGATTACATAATCACCCTAACCTTATTAACTCTCAACCCAAAGCTCGAAAAGCTCTCTTTGCTATCGAGAGCAAATTCAAGAAAGAACCTCTCGTTAAACAGCAGTATACTGATTTTATGGATGAGTATGAAAGCTTAGATCATATGGAAGTTGTTAACAAATCTGATGACGAATTATACCCCCCAGTTGAAACGGTTTTCTTAAATCATCATCCCGTGTGGAAAAACCCTCTTGTAAAAGATAAAATCCGAGTCGTTTTCAATGGTTCATCACCTGACGTTAATGGCAACAGTCTTAACGATACTCTTTACTCTGGTCCTGCTATTCAGTCAGATTTATCTGCTATACTCTTACACTTTCGATTATTTCCCATAGCTGTTATAGCGGATATAAAACAGATGTACCGTCAAGTTTTAATTCAGCCTGAACAACGAAATCTCCAAAGAATCTTGTGGCGCGACGAAATCAGCAAGCCCATTAAGGTATTTCGCTTAAAAACGGTTACTTATTGCTTAAAACCTTCCGCTTTCCATGCCATCCGATCCCTACACTTGTTAGCCTCTCAAGATGGTCATTTATTTTATTCTAAAACTTCCGAAGCACTAACTACATCATTCTATGTTGACGATTATTTGCAGTCCTTCCCCACTCTGGAGGAAGCTTTTTTTCGTGTCATTAGAACTTCAGGCATTGCTAAAGAATGGAGGTTTCCCACTTCATAAGTGGAATTCCAACTCCCATGAGTTTCTCGCCCAGTTTCCCATTGAAGATGTAGATCCCTCCTCCGTCGACATTTGTGGAAACTCCGAATCCATAAAAACTCTTGGAGTTCATTGGTGCACTAGCACTGACACTCTCATCTATAAAGTTTCGCTCGCAGAAGAGCTCCCTAACACAGAAAGACAAATTCTCTCTGAAATTGAAAAAATGTTGATCCGCTTCAATTTCTTGCCCCGGTTATTGTTATAGCCAAACTTTTCATGCAAGAGCCATGGTCGCTCAAATGTGAATGGGACGACACTGTGCCCCTTTCTTTTCTTAACAGATGGCTCTCTTTTCGCAGCAATTTGTTTGATCTTTCCCTTATTGAAATTCCCAGGAATTTAATTAACGCTCATCCTAATGCATCTTTTTTCCTTCATGTGTTCGCGGACAGTTCTGAAAAAGCTTACGGTTGCTGTGCATATTTGGTTTATCGCGGTTCATTAAATGGATCTTCAGTGTCCAACCTTGTTTGTGCCAAATCGAAGGTGGCTCCTCTTAAAACTATCACTTTGCCTAGGCTTGAATTGTGTGCTGCACTCATGGCCGCAGAACTTGTTAAGAAATTACGGGAAGTCTTAAAAGTCGAATTCTCGCAAATCTATATCTGGAGCGATTCCATGATCACCCTTTCTTGGATCGCCAAGAACCCCGCTCATTGGCAAACTTTTGTTGCAAACAGGGTTTCCAAAATTCAAACTCTTTCTTCGGGATGTCAATGGAGGCATGTGCCCAGCGCTGACAACCATGCCGGCATAATTTCTGGTGGATGTTTACCCTTTCAATTGGCAGCTTCTCAGTTGTACTGGCATGGGCCCTCGTGGTTAATCGGAGACTCTTCTTGTTGGCCTTCTAAACCTCCAGCTACAAACTTCAACTTGCCTGACGCTAAAGTATCTAAATCTACTGCTTCGTGTCTTGTTTCCAACGTTTCTCATCCCTTGTTGTCCCGCTATTCTTCCTTTCACAAATTAATTCGAATTGTTGCCTATCTCCTTAGATGGAAATATCTTGTGGTTGACCAACCTCTTCTCCCCAAACCACACCTTACCAATCATGAATTGAATCTCGCTACCATTAAGGTTTTGCAACTAACACAGCAAGAAGCCTTTTCTTCTGAATTGTCTTTACTTTCCTCTAAAAAGGATCTTCCCAAATCCAGTCGTCTTCGTGCCTTAGCCCCGTTCCTTGATGACAATAGGTTACTCAGGGTAGGTGGTAGACTCTCGCAATCTTTGCTTTCTCAGGACAAAAAGCATCCTGTTATTTAGCCTTCTAAACATCACGTAACTTCTTTAATTATACGTGACTTTCATTATCGTAATCTGCATGTTGGTACACGCACACTGCTTTGCCTCTTAAGGGAAAAGTACTGGATTATAAATGGAATTCATGAAGTTTCCTCTGTAATTCACAAGTGCATTCCTTGCTTCAAAGCAAAACCTAAAGTCAATACTCAATTAATGAGCGATCTGCCCTCGTTTCGCTCTTCTCCTACACGTCCATTTGCTCTAACTGGTGTGGACTATATGGGTCCGTTCCAATATCAACGCAATTCCCCTGAAGCTAAACGCAAATTGTTTCGTAAGCTCTAAGTTTCTCTCTTTGTTTGCATGGTTACTGGCGCGATCTATTTGGAACTAGTAACGAATGCCTCTACTTCTTACTTTTTATCAGCAGTCTCTCGCTTCGCTGCTAGGCGTGGTGTTCCTTCGGAGATGTTCTCTGATATCGCTTCCACTTTTCAAGGCGCAGCTTCCTTGTGGAAGAGAGCTCTCACATCTTCTCCTGCCATGGAACAGATTTCTAATTTTTCCTACTCAAAGGGTTTCAAATGGCGTTTTATACCTCCCTACGCTCCTCACCACGGTGGTAGGTGGGAATCCTGCGTAAAGCTCACTAAACGTCACTTAAGAAAGGTATTAGGTAATCGCATTCTGACTTATGAAGAATTTAATTCGCTGTCTGTTCTGATTGACGGTGTTGTTAATTCTCGCCCTTTAACTCCGCTTTCCAATGACCCTGATGACCTGCTTCCACTCACACCTGGTCACTTCCTTATAGGCACTTCTCATTCTGTCCCTCCTCCCCTTTCCAACTCTTACAGGGATTCTAATTTACCTATTGTTTGGCGTAAACTTGAAGCCCTCCGCAATTCTTTCTGGATGAGGTGGAATGAGGAATACTTAACTTCCCTACAACGGAGACAGAAGTGGTCTCTTTCCAATCCCAACATTAAGGTGGGGGACTTGGTCCTGGTTAGGGATGTTTCTCCTCCCTTGGTCTGGATTTCTGACAGAGTGACCGAGTGAGTAGTAGGGCTAAGCCGGTCCTGGATAGATTTCAAGGTCATCCATGGTTTCTCGTGGTCACGTGCCCCCCCAGGCGTTCCCTGGGGGGGGGGCTTGGGGGAGGGGGGGGGGAGGGGATGGGAAAGGGTGGAAGGTCTGGCTTGGAAGCAGACCCAGTTGTTAGCCGACCTGTGTTGGCCAGCCAACTGACTGAGCTGGCTGGTGTGCATTACCTATATAGCTTGTGGATGGAAGTGGGGGAGGGGACCGGTTCGGGCGACTGTCGAAGGCAGTCGAATGTGACCGAGTGTAACTTAGTAGTAGGGGGCTGCTAGGAGTTCTGCCCCATCCCACCACCTCTCCCTCTGACGTCACATACTAACCCGCAATACATTCAGGGGCAAAGTCGATATCTCGCAAACCCATGGTCCGATTTTGACAAATGAGGTGTCGTTGGACTCGGGCTAACGCCCTCTTTCAAATGGACCACTCATTTCAACCCCTAAATAAAACCTACCCCTACTATAGGGTGAAATTGTATTTTTTTGTGAAAGTCTCCTTTCAAATGCGACATGTATAAGGAGCGCTGCTAAAATGAACTTAAACGTGGTTGCTCATATCGCGCATGCGTTTGGCTGGCTGCCGATATGGATTCATATTTTTGTTTTTGTTTTTTACGCATGCGGACTTGGGATTTTTGTAAGAGGGCGAGCTCTTTGAAAAAAATGATTGATAAGAAGGGGTTTTGGTGGTGAGGAGAGAACCAGATAGTCGCCTACTTTCCTACGAAGTTTGCCGATATCTCTCGAACGCAAGGTCGGATTTGGACGTGTGACGTGTCAAATCGCTTGTCTCGAAGCTCTATACACGTTATTAATAGGTTAAAGTTTTGAGAATGAGGGAAACAGGGTTTCTTGGGGGTAAAACCGTGATTTTAGACTTTTTCCGATATTTCACGAATGCCTGGTCGGATTTGGTCCTATGTCGTGTCAAATGGCTTGTCTCGAAACCCATTTTATTTTTGTAATAGGTTTAAGTTTTTGAGAATGAGGGAAACAGAATTTTTTGTTGTAAAACTGTGATTTTAGACTTTTTGTTATATCTCACAAACCAATAACGCCAGAGACGTATACGAGGGGTCGTAGGACTCGGGGTGACGCCCCTCCCCTCTCCCCCTTTCGAATATAGTATTTATGTTTTAAAAAATGTGAAAGGGCCTAACGACACTTTTGTTGAAAACATTTCAATTTTTAAAACTTTTCTTAAATTTGTCTAAAATGTTCATGACGAGTGGTTGTAGATAGAAAGAGACGATACCACTGGACACGTGTTTCAACGAAGCTATTACTGGCCACGGTGGTGATATACCAATACAGTATTCGCTGTTTCGATGAGACGGCGGGTCGAGGGTTCGTTTTCTGATTTTTCCTATGATGGATTTCCTGATTCCTAAACCCCCTGAAGGGGGTATTTAACGTGTAAACGATTATGAGTGACATGACAAATGATAATTCCTTGATCCGATGAAGTTGGCTTTAGATAGAACAAACAGAACTTGGTTATATGTTGCTTGAAGTGAGTATAGAAAACAAACTTGCTGGGGCAGACTGACAGGATGTGAATGTTATTTGAACTTATTGGAATGCATTGACTTGACTTGACAACAGGGCAATGAAAAAAAGCACAGAGATGCTGAGGACACTTGAAGGTCAAACGATATGGCAACCATGGTGGGAGGGGGAAGCTAGGATGATGTCGCCGATCATGTTCAATGTTCAATGGATGAATTTATATTTTGCGAAGCATTGTTCGGAGAGGGTCATGTGACGACTTGTTTTAAGGGTATTTATTTTTTCGATGTTTCCTATGGTGGACTCATTGATTGAAATAATCCAAAACTGCTAGGGCATGGCCTTGAGATTTTATAAACCGATAATGGGATTTTGACATACAAGATCCACTCAGAACTTGACATGATGTCATTCTTTTTATGGCTTATGAATTTCCCCAAAAAAGACCCAAAACAACAAGATCATGGACTTTTGCTTTTCTTAATATATTGCAAACCCATAATGTAAGATGTTTACTGTGAGTGACGAAATCTAGCTAGGTAAAGAAAGAATTATTGTAGGATATATGTATGGTGACTGACACGTCTTTGACCATTGGAACTTGTTTTCAGATCTGACTGTAGTACATAGGGAGTATAGGTTGTAGACATGGATTGACAAACGGTGTACACAAAATTCAATTTATCGATTCAAGAATTAAGAGTAGACTATCATTAATTAATTGGTTAAAGAGTGTAGCTAAAAATAAAAAAATGGTGACTACAATAAACTAAACTGAACCAAGTCGAATCAAACCCAACTGAACCAAACCAAGCCTAAAGCAAACCAAACCTAATCAAGAACAAGCCAAGAGCTTAAGTGTAAAACTTGTGGGGGAATGCAGTCATTGGCAATGTCCAAAGGAAGGGATAACGCTCTACCTCTAGAGGGCAAGGTAAAGCTAGCGCATGGTGCTAATGCATATTCCCAAGTACATGAACCACACACACACAACTATCCTATGCTGTTTTTATGAGTTAACTGTTAAAACTTACTCAGTGGTTACTGAGCAAGATGGTCGCTACACACAACAAGCTTTAAATACTTGAGGCTAATAATCTATACACACACACACACACACACACACACGCTTGTTCTAAACTAAACTGTATTGCTGGCAGTGCTCTCACAGTAGGCAAATGACAGAAATGCTTGGCTAACAGAAATACAATCATTTTCGTTTGTCTAATGTTACCAGCTAACCATTACATGCTATAGTGGTGAGCACATGTGCCTCTTGCACTGGAGATCGTAACTCGATTTCTAGCTCTAAGGCCTAGAATGAATCAAATTAAGAAAGAAGGGTACGGTAACGCAGTGGTTAAACTGTTAGCCTTTCACTAAGGTAGACTAGGGTTTGATTTTAGGTTAATATACATGTCATAAACAAACAAACAAAAAAGCAGAGATAATGTTTAAAACTGATTACACTTGTCTCTTTTCAAATTATTACTTAGATTGCAAATACAAAGGTGGACTGGGTTTGATATACAGTTAATGCTGCCTATCGCATACTAGCCTGTAAGAAAGCCGAACAAGCAAAAGGCGTAGGTAGAGCAGTGGTAAAATCGCTATGTGTAGAGAACTGCCTAACGGTTTTATGAACTGGCAATGGTATGTCGCATAAACAGTGCAGGATACAATCCAGCAACCATAATTTTTATCTTGTGGAGCAGAGAAAACATATATATAGAGAGAGACATAGAAAGCTTGTGTATGTATGGGTAGCATTGATTGTTTGACCAGAGAAAATACGATGAGGTAGGGTGGGGAGAGGGAGAATTAACACTTATATATGAATGAATGGTAAATAGTTTTTTTTTCAATAGTTTTGTTTTTCAAATGCAGTGGTAGATAGCCGTTATTTTGTAAAACATTCTTACTTGCAGTAGTAATAAGACTCTATGGTTCCGCTAACACATAGATAGACTGTATTATTGCCATGGTCAAGCACTCACATTAAGATCATTTACAAAATCATAAAATGAAAAATAAAAAATCTTGTTTTGGAAATATCGTTTTTCAACATACACAAAATAAATATATAAAAAATTTGTAAACAGCAAAATGGAAAATCCATGGTCCAGCACTCACATTAAGATCATTTACAAAATCATAAAATGAAAAATAAAAAATCTTTTTTTGGAAATATCGATCTTTTTCAACATACACAAAATAAATATATACAAAATTTGTAAACAGCAAAATGGGAAATCCATGTTTCCATATAGACAAAATTTAAAAACCTTAAACGGACATTTAAGAAAATATATGCAAATGGGAAATTGACAAATGTGTAAATATGAAAATGGAAAAATCCATGTTTCCAAATCATGAAATTGAAAAACATCAAACTGTCATTTTAAAAAAATGCAAATGGAAAATTGACAAATTGCAATGTGTGAAATGTGAAATTGAACAAATTGCTATCATTATTAAAAAATAAAAAATAACATGGTGCTCTATGGTTGAGGTGTGAATCAAACCCTCTCTACTTATTTGGACCACCCGAGACTGAGTAGACTAGTTTTAGTTGTCATACCGCTTTTAAAAGTTTGTGTTAAATCTAGGAATTGAACCCAAGAGCTTGTAGGGGAGATCCAAGGTTATAATATGTTAAACAGATAGCCTTGAATGTAGGGTGTGGTAGCTATATAGAGATGAGACGTTTCGCTCGGGGGAGGGAGGCATGGAGATCTGCATCAAACCAGTCAAAAGACTGACGACTCAAACAACAACATGTAGAGCTCACCAAAATAATGTTGTGTAACGGTAAATGTTAGTCAACGAACAGTAATGCATTACTAAAACCCATGACATGATACCTAAGAGCTTTTCTAAAATTATTTTAAAATGCCTTTAACCCTATATTAAACACCCAGTTCACAAGACTCATAACTGCAATGTTATGGTCAAAAAAAAATCTATATTTCAAAACAAACAAGTGGTTTAGTCAATGTATACTGGAAAAAGTTTTATAAACACTCAAGTCCACAAAAATAATTAAATTAGTAACTGTCAGGTTGACCGAGTGGTTATGGTGTTTGACTTAAGTTCAAATTTTCTGTACAAGAAAGCAAGGGTTCGAATCCCTTACCTGATATAACTATTGCCTCAACATGGCTTGACCACACTGTATTATTGTGTACTCGGTACACAAACCATAGATAGAGTGTATTGTTTAAGGTCACTCTCTTTGCGAACATAGTCAGAGACTGTTGATGGTTAACAATTGCATTAATAGTGGGACATAGGGATAGCAATTAAGAAAAACGGACAATACACATACACTATTTTTATTTATTTAATGTAAGTACTTGTACAATAGTTATACACAAACTACAACTCTCTTTTGTCTATAACTATCTAGTCCTTTTCGATCCACTTGCATATCAAGGGCAGATGACTTTGTAGTTCAGCCCCTTAAAACAACAACAACACTACTTCTTGCATAGTCTGTGATGTTGATGACTCTTGAGGCGTGGAAGATGGATACAACATAACTTTTACAACAGGGGTTAAACGTTGCTCAACAAACAATGCACTATTTTGAGTAGCAACATCTTTCTCTTATACTAACTTTTTAGCATTCTGATGATTTTTTTGTCAACACCATCAGTGTTTTGTCTGGAGCACTACATTGATGATCACTCACACTTAAAACCACACCATTTCTACTTTTCATATTGCCTCGACATTTTGTTGACCTCTGTTTTGAGCATTGCCAGAATATTATTCCTTTTACATTTTGTCGTCTATAGTTATAAGAGTAGCCTTTATAGAGTACACGTTGTTTACCTCGGTAGTTGTAGTAAGTTCCAAAGTAGTAACTAACCTGTTAGTATGATTTGCACACTACAAAGGTTATCTCTGTTCTGGTAATAGAATTATTTAGCGTTGGCTTTTATATTTAATATGTACAGTTAAAAGTGATAGAAATGTGGTAGAAATGTGGTAGACAAGTGGTAGACAATTGGTAACATAGTGGTAGAAAAGTGGTAGCAAAGTGGTAGAAAAGTGGTAGCAAAGTGGTAGAAAAGTGGTAGAAAAGTGGCAGAAAAGTAGTAGAAAAGTGGTAGCAAAGTGGTAGAAAAGTGGTAGCAAACTAGAAAAGTGGTAGAAAAGTGGCAGAAAAGTAGTAGAAAAGTGGTAGCAAAGTGGTAGAAAAGTGGTAGCAAACTAGAAAAGTGGTAGCAAAGTGGTAGCAAAGTGGTAGAAAATATTACATGTATTGTTAAGAAATAGTTTATGCGGTTACATGTATTCATTACACTATAATTTTAGCATTACGAAGCTCATTTTCTATATCCAAAAGTTCTTCCTCATATTTAGTATGACCAGCCTGTTTACAGGTATGCAAGTACTGAAGCCGCTGGATTAGCTTACTGGGATTGTTCCAGTAAACAAATTTAACAAATGATTTTTTTGGGTGTAAACCATTATCATCATCATCATCATCATCATTATCATGATAATCATCATCATCATCATGGTTATCATCATCAATATAATTATCATCAATATAATCATCATCACTATTACTATCTAATCCTTTTTGTTCATCTTGCAATGCAACAACCTGTGGCATAGTTTGTGTTGTCTTTGATAGTGTTAGAGGTTTCTTAGACGTTAACGACTGTCCTAACATGTCTTTTTCAGGAGATAATAAATGCTCTTTAACAAACAAAGCACTATCTTGAGCCACACTATTTTTTTCTTGGTCTTGCTTTTTTACCTTGGTTAGAGTATTTTGTCCATTTAAATGAGTATTATTTTGAGATTTACAATGATGATCGATTGAAATAAGTATGTTGGAGCCTTTTGTCTTAATCATTCCTCGACACTTTTTAGATCGTTGTTTCGAACAGCACCAAATAACAGTTCCATTTTTATTAGTTATTTTTACAATATATGCATATCCTTTATAGTAAGCACATGGCTTACCATAGCTAGTCGTTGATACTTCCATGCCAACTGTTAAGCATAAACTAATCTCTAGTAAAGTTAACTCGATAATAAAAATGATTGTTTGTAGTATGTGCAGTTTAAAGTAAGAGCAAAAGTGAGAGTCAAATGGTAGAAAAGTGTTAGCAAAGTGGTGGAAGAGTGGTAGCAGTTTATAGTAGTCATGATCTTTTTTACCAGAATGTGATTTGAGTAAATGTAATTTCTAATCCTTAGCAGTGAGTAGTCAGTTAGTCTTGGTTCAGACAAGCGTAAACAGTTCTCCAATGAATCAGAGATCAAGATTTTCATTATGAAACAGTTGTGTAACCAATTTGGTATCGGTACTTGATAGCTTTACACATGAACAAAAATTCCAACATATCTGACATGAATTATATGATTTGAAAGTTGACAAAGAATATCCAATCAACCATTGTAGTTACAATGTCAAACACACAAAGACAAAATCAGCATGAACTTTTAAGTTACAGGAAAATTCTATGAAATAGTCTATGCAGGAAATTTGGAAATACACATCAGAAGTTTGCAACACCATCCATCTAGCCTATATAAATTATCGACATGGAAAGTGTGCACTGCCCCAAACATTAAACCAATTTATCAATAACACAAGTCAACAATCAAAACATTTTGTGTTGAGTCTATCATTTAATGCATATATTCTGTCTACATTGAACAGTAACACAAAAAAAACGCCATTCATAATTAATTAAGTTTGCTTTAATTCTCTATGTAATGATATATACATATTTAAAGTTTTGGCTGACTGTTCAGGGTGAATCGACTTTGAACACATAAGAGAGGGAATATTTTAAGACTCAACCTCAGCTCACCTAACATAACCTAAATTTACCTAACCTTGTCATATAGGTAAGAAACGGGTCATGCTATGCTTTCGACTACCGAGTTTCAGCTACTGTGCAAGGTTACTCTCCCAAACATTGCCGGAGACTGCTGATAAACACCTATGTTCGCACGGCGGCGGCGCGCAACGACTTACATGACGCGCTTTCCCCTTTTCATTGATTCCAGTTGATTTGTCCCTTTGGACTGGTCCTTTTGGCTGATTCCTTTGGACCAGTCCACAGGGACCCGTCAAAAATTACTCCATTCAAAAAGGGCCCGTCCAAAAAGGGCGTCAACAGGGACCAGTCCAAAGGGACAAATCAACTGGAATCAATGAAAAGGGGAAAGCGCGTCATGTAAGTCGTTGCGCGCCGCCGCCGTGCGAACATAGGTGTTTATCAGCAGTCTCCGGCAATGTTTGGGAGAGTAACCTTGCACAGTAGCTGAAACTCGGTAGTCGAAAGCATAGCATGACCCGTTTCTTACCTATATGACAAGGTTAGGTAAATTTAGGTTATGTTAGGTGAGCTGAGGTTGAGTCTTAAAATATTCCCTCTCTTATGTGTTCAAAGTCGATTTACCCTGAACAGTCAGCCAAAACTTTAAATATGTATATATCATTACATAAAGAATTAAAGCAAACTTAATTAATTATGAATGGCGTTTTTTTTGTGTTACTGTTCAATGTAGACAGAATATATGCATTAAATGATAGACTCAACACAAAATGTTTTGATTGTTGACTTGTGTTATTGATAAATTGGTTTAATGTTTGGGGCAGTGCACACTTTCCATGTCGATAATTTATATAGGCTAGATGGATGGTGTTGCAAACTTCTGATGTGTATTTCCAAATTTCCTGCATAGACTATTTCATAGAATTTTCCTGTAACTTAAAAGTTCATGCTGATTTTGTCTTTGTGTGTTTGACATTGTAACTACAATGGTTGATTGGATATTCTTTGTCAACTTTCAAATCATATAATTCATGTCAGATATGTTGGAATTTTTGTTCATGTGTAAAGCTATCAAGTACCGATACCTAATTGGTTACACAACTGTTTCATAATGAAAATCTTGATCTCTGATTCATTGGAGAACTGTTTACGCTTGTCTGAACCAAGACTAACTGACTACTCACTGCTAAGGATTAGAAATTACATTTACTCAAATCACATTCTGGTAAAAAAGATCATGACTACTATAAACTGCTACCACTCTTCCACCACTTTGCTAACACTTTTCTACCATTTGACTCTCACTTTTGCTCTTACTTTAAACTGCACATACTACAAACAATCATTTTTATTATCGAGTTAACTTTACTAGAGATTAGTTTATGCTTAACAGTTGGCATGGAAGTATCAACGACTAGCTATGGTAAGCCATGTGCTTACTATAAAGGATATGCATATATTGTAAAAATAACTAATAAAAATGGAACTGTTATTTGGTGCTGTTCGAAACAACGATCTAAAAAGTGTCGAGGAATGATTAAGACAAAAGGCTCCAACATACTTATTTCAATCGATCATCATTGTAAATCTCAAAATAATACTCATTTAAATGGACAAAATACTCTAACCAAGGTAAAAAAGCAAGACCAAGAAAAAAATAGTGTGGCTCAAGATAGTGCTTTGTTTGTTAAAGAGCATTTATTATCTCCTGAAAAAGACATGTTAGGACAGTCGTTAACGTCTAAGAAACCTCTAACACTATCAAAGACAACACAAACTATGCCACAGGTTGTTGCATTGCAAGATGAACAAAAAGGATTAGATAGTAATAGTGATGATGATTATATTGATGATAATTATATTGATGATGATAACCATGATGATGATGATGATTATCATGATAATGATGATGATGATGATGATGATAATGGTTTACACCCAAAAAAATCATTTGTTAAATTTGTTTACTGGAACAATCCCAGTAAGCTAATCCAGCGGCTTCAGTACTTGCATACCTGTAAACAGGCTGGTCATACTAAATATGAGGAAGAACTTTTGGATATAGAAAATGAGCTTCGTAATGCTAAAATTATAGTGTAATGAATACATGTAACCGCATAAACTATTTCTTAACAATACATGTAATATTTTCTACCACTTTGCTACCACTTTGCTACCACTTTTCTAGTTTGCTACCACTTTTCTACCACTTTGCTACCACTTTTCTACTACTTTTCTGCCACTTTTCTACCACTTTTCTAGTTTGCTACCACTTTTCTACCACTTTGCTACCACTTTTCTACTACTTTTCTGCCACTTTTCTACCACTTTTCTACCACTTTGCTACCACTTTTCTACCACTTTGCTACCACTTTTCTACCACTATGTTACCAATTGTCTACCACTTGTCTACCACATTTCTACCACATTTCTATCACTTTTAACTGTACATATTAAATATAAAAGCCAACGCTAAATAATTCTATTACCAGAACAGAGATAACCTTTGTAGTGTGCAAATCATACTAACAGGTTAGTTACTACTTTGGAACTTACTACAACTACCGAGGTAAACAACGTGTACTCTATAAAGGCTACTCTTATAACTATAGACGACAAAATGTAAAAGGAATAATATTCTGGCAATGCTCAAAACAGAGGTCAACAAAATGTCGAGGCAATATGAAAAGTAGAAATGGTGTGGTTTTAAGTGTGAGTGATCATCAATGTAGTGCTCCAGACAAAACACTGATGGTGTTGACAAAAAAATCATCAGAATGCTAAAAAGTTAGTATAAGAGAAAGATGTTGCTACTCAAAATAGTGCATTGTTTGTTGAGCAACGTTTAACCCCTGTTGTAAAAGTTATGTTGTATCCGTCTTCCACGCCTCAAGAGTCATCAACATCACAGACTATGCAAGAAGTAGTGTTGTTGTTGTTTTAAGGGGCTGAACTACAAAGTCATCTGCCCTTGATATGCAAGTGGATCGAAAAGGACTAGATAGTTATAGACAAAAGAGAGTTGTAGTTTGTGTATAACTATTGTACAAGTACTTACATTAAATAAATAAAAATAGTGTATGTGTATTGTCCGTTTTTCTTAATTGCTATCCCTATGTCCCACTATTAATGCAATTGTTAACCATCAACAGTCTCTGACTATGTTCGCAAAGAGAGTGACCTTAAACAATACACTCTATCTATGGTTTGTGTACCGAGTACACAATAATACAGTGTGGTCAAGCCATGTTGAGGCAATAGTTATATCAGGTAAGGGATTCGAACCCTTGCTTTCTTGTACAGAAAATTTGAACGTAAGTCAAACACCATAACCACTCGGTCAACCTGACAGTTACTAATTTAATTATTTTTGTGGACTTGAGTGTTTATAAAACTTTTTCCAGTATACATTGACTAAACCACTTGTTTGTTTTGAAATATAGATTTTTTTTTGACCATAACATTGCAGTTATGAGTCTTGTGAACTGGGTGTTTAATATAGGGTTAAAGGCATTTTAAAATAATTTTAGAAAAGCTCTTAGGTATCATGTCATGGGTTTTAGTAATGCATTACTGTTCGTTGACTAACATTTACCGTTACACAACATTATTTTGGTGAGCTCTACATGTTGTTGTTTGAGTCGTCAGTCTTTTGACTGGTTTGATGCAGATCTCCATGCCTCCCTCCCCCGAGCGAAACGTCTCATCTCTATATAGCTACCACACCCTACATTCAAGGCTATCTGTTTAACATATTATAACCTTGGATCTCCCCTACAAGCTCTTGGGTTCAATTCCTAGATTTAACACAAACTTTTAAAAGCGGTATGACAACTAAAACTAGTCTACTCAGTCTCGGGTGGTCCAAATAAGTAGAGAGGGTTTGATTCACACCTCAACCATAGAGCACCATGTTATTTTTTATTTTTTAATAATGATAGCAATTTGTTCAATTTCACATTTCACACATTGCAATTTGTCAATTTTCCATTTGCATTTTTTTAAAATGACAGTTTGATGTTTTTCAATTTCATGATTTGGAAACATGGATTTTTCCATTTTCATATTTACACATTTGTCAATTTCCCATTTGCATATATTTTCTTAAATGTCCGTTTAAGGTTTTTAAATTTTGTCTATATGGAAACATGGATTTCCCATTTTGCTGTTTACAAATTTTGTATATATTTATTTTGTGTATGTTGAAAAAGATCGATATTTCCAAAACAAGATTTTTTATTTTTCATTTTATGATTTTGTAAATGATCTTAATGTGAGTGCTGGACCATGGATTTTCCATTTTGCTGTTTACAAATTTTTTATATATTTATTTTGTGTATGTTGAAAAACGATATTTCCAAAACAAGATTTTTTATTTTTCATTTTATGATTTTGTAAATGATCTTAATGTGAGTGCTTGACCATGGCAATAATACAGTCTATCTATGTGTTAGCGGAACCATAGAGTCTTATTACTACTGCAAGTAAGAATGTTTTACAAAATAACGGCTATCTACCACTGCATTTGAAAAACAAAACTATTGAAAAAAAAACTATTTACCATTCATTCATATATAAGTGTTAATTCTCCCTCTCCCCACCCTACCTCATCGTATTTTCTCTGGTCAAACAATCAATGCTACCCATACATACACAAGCTTTCTATGTCTCTCTCTATATATATGTTTTCTCTGCTCCACAAGATAAAAATTATGGTTGCTGGATTGTATCCTGCACTGTTTATGCGACATACCATTGCCAGTTCATAAAACCGTTAGGCAGTTCTCTACACATAGCGATTTTACCACTGCTCTACCTACGCCTTTTGCTTGTTCGGCTTTCTTACAGGCTAGTATGCGATAGGCAGCATTAACTGTATATCAAACCCAGTCCACCTTTGTATTTGCAATCTAAGTAATAATTTGAAAAGAGACAAGTGTAATCAGTTTTAAACATTATCTCTGCTTTTTTGTTTGTTTGTTTATGACATGTATATTAACCTAAAATCAAACCCTAGTCTACCTTAGTGAAAGGCTAACAGTTTAACCACTGCGTTACCGTACCCTTCTTTCTTAATTTGATTCATTCTAGGCCTTAGAGCTAGAAATCGAGTTACGATCTCCAGTGCAAGAGGCACATGTGCTCACCACTATAGCATGTAATGGTTAGCTGGTAACATTAGACAAACGAAAATGATTGTATTTCTGTTAGCCAAGCATTTCTGTCATTTGCCTACTGTGTGAGCACTGCCAGCAATACAGTTTAGTTTAGAACAAGCGTGTGTGTGTGTGTGTGTGTGTGTATAGATTATTAGCCTCAAGTATTTAAAGCTTGTTGTGTGTAGCGACCATCTTGCTCAGTAACCACTGAGTAAGTTTTAACAGTTAACTCATAAAAACAGCATAGGATAGTTGTGTGTGTGTGGTTCATGTACTTGGGAATATGCATTAGCACCATGCGCTAGCTTTACCTTGCCCTCTAGAGGTAGAGCGTTATCCCTTCCTTTGGACATTGCCAATGACTGCATTCCCCCACAAGTTTTACACTTAAGCTCTTGGTTTGTTCTTGATTAGGTTTGGTTTGCTTTAGGCTTGGTTTGGTTCAGTTGGGTTTGATTCGACTTGGTTCAGTTTAGTTTATTGTAGTCACCATTTTTTTATTTTTAGCTACACTCTTTAACCAATTAATTAATGATAGTCTACTCTTAATTCTTGAATCGATAAATTGAATTTTGTGTACACCGTTTGTCAATCCATGTCTACAACCTATACTCCCTATGTACTACAGTCAGATCTGAAAACAAGTTCCAATGGTCAAAGACGTGTCAGTCACCATACATATATCCTACAATAATTCTTTCTTTACCTAGCTAGATTTCGTCACTCACAGTAAACATCTTACATTATGGGTTTGCAATATATTAAGAAAAGCAAAAGTCCATGATCTTGTTGTTTTGGGTCTTTTTTGGGGAAATTCATAAGCCATAAAAAGAATGACATCATGTCAAGTTCTGAGTGGATCTTGTATGTCAAAATCCCATTATCGGTTTATAAAATCTCAAGGCCATGCCCTAGCAGTTTTGGATTATTTCAATCAATGAGTCCACCATAGGAAACATCGAAAAAATAAATACCCTTAAAACAAGTCGTCACATGACCCTCTCCGAACAATGCTTCGCAAAATATAAATTCATCCATTGAACATTGAACATGATCGGCGACATCATCCTAGCTTCCCCCTCCCACCATGGTTGCCATATCGTTTGACCTTCAAGTGTCCTCAGCATCTCTGTGCTTTTTTTCATTGCCCTGTTGTCAAGTCAAGTCAATGCATTCCAATAAGTTCAAATAACATTCACATCCTGTCAGTCTGCCCCAGCAAGTTTGTTTTCTATACTCACTTCAAGCAACATATAACCAAGTTCTGTTTGTTCTATCTAAAGCCAACTTCATCGGATCAAGGAATTATCATTTGTCATGTCACTCATAATCGTTTACACGTTAAATACCCCCTTCAGGGGGTTTAGGAATCAGGAAATCCATCATAGGAAAAATCAGAAAACGAACCCTCGACCCGCCGTCTCATCGAAACAGCGAATACTGTATTGGTATATCACCACCGTGGCCAGTAATAGCTTCGTTGAAACACGTGTCCAGTGGTATCGTCTCTTTCTATCTACAACCACTCGTCATGAACATTTTAGACAAATTTAAGAAAAGTTTTAAAAACTGAAATGTTTTCAACAAAAGTGTCGTTAGGCCCTTTCACATTTTTTAAAACATAAATACTATATTCGAAAGGGGGAGAGGGGAGGGGCGTCACCCCGAGTCCTACGACCCCTCGTATACGTCTCTGGCGTTATTGGTTTGTGAGATATAACAAAAAGTCTAAAATCACAGTTTTACAACAAAAAATTCTGTTTCCCTCATTCTCAAAAACTTTAACCTATTACAAAAATAAAAAGGGTTTCGAGACAAGCCATTTGACACGACATAGGACCAAATCCGACCAGGCATTCGTGAAATATCGGAAAAAGTCTAAAATCACGGTTTTACCCCCAAAAAACCCTGTTTCCCTCATTCTCAAAACTTTAACCTATTAATAACGTGTATAGAGCTTCGAGACAAGCGATTTGACACGTCACACGTCCAAATCCGACCTTGCGTTCGAGAGATATCGGCAAACTTCGTAGGAAAGTAGGCGACTATCTGGTTCTCTCCTCACCACCAAAACCCCTTCTTATCAATCATTTTTTTCAAAGAGCTCGCCCTCTTACAAAAATCCCAAGTCCGCATGCGTAAAAAACAAAAACAAAAATATGAATCCATATCGGCAGCCAGCCAAACGCATGCGCGATATGAGCAACCACGTTTAAGTTCATTTTAGCAGCGCTCCTTATACATGTCGCATTTGAAAGGAGACTTTCACAAAAAAATACAATTTCACCCTATAGTAGGGGTAGGTTTTATTTAGGGGTTGAAATGAGTGGTCCATTTGAAAGAGGGCGTTAGCCCGAGTCCAACGACACCTCATTTGTCAAAATCGGACCATGGGTTTGCGAGATATCGACTTTGCCCCTGAATGTATTGCGGGTTAGTATGTGACGTCAGAGGGAGAGGTGGTGGGATGGGGCAGAACTCCTAGCAGCCCCCTACTACTAAGTTACACTCGGTCACATTCGACTGCCTTCGACAGTCGCCCGAACCGGTCCCCTCCCCCACTTCCATCCACAAGCTATATAGGTAATGCACACCAGCCAGCTCAGTCAGTTGGCTGGCCAACACAGGTCGGCTAACAACTGGGTCTGCTTCCAAGCCAGACCTTCCACCCTTTCCCATCCCCTCCCCCCCCCCCCCCCTCCCCCAAGCCCCCCCCCCCCCCCCAGGGAACGCCTGGGGGGGGCACGTGACCACGAGAAACCATGGATGACCTTGAAATCTATCCAGGACCGGCTTAGCCCTACTACTCGAGTGTTACCCTGGAAGGGATGGGAGAGTTAGGATAGCCAAGATCTTGACCGCTAATGTGCATATCATAAGACCACTGTCTTTAATTGCTCCTTTACCTGTAGACTTTTAATTGCTCGTCGTTGATCTCTGTTGGTTTTTTTTTACCCTCCCAGCTTGGTGTATTCTTTGGAATACACGGTAAGATAGAGTAAGCTTCTGCTTCTCTTTGCTTTAATTCATCCCTTCCTTTTTTTCAAGCACCAACAGTGATCTCCTGATTTCTCTTTGTTGGTATATGTCTCTCATATTGACTGTAAGTCTGTTCTAGATATATATCTTCCATGACCCACCTAGCGTCATCTAGCAGCGAAACTCTGAATTTCCTCAATTCTTCCCTGTACAAGAGGACTTCCTTATCAATCTAGCCACAAGATCTCGTCGCAATCGCCAGCTATCATCTCCGTGATCAAGAGAACTTCGTCTACTTTTTCACCCTCCAGGCTGCACTAGTGACTCCTAATATCAACTCTTTGAAGACCATTTCATCAAGAAGATTATTTTTAACTATTAAGTTGGCTATTCTTATATGTATTCCTTTTGTCTCTTAACACCACTCCTTTCCCTTCCCTGGTCCCTCCGAGCTCCATTGAGCGTGTCTCACTTGTACGTCGGAAGTCGACCCAGTCAGCTAGAGCTTAACTAAAGCTCGCCTCCTCAACTCTAGAGGCAAACTTTTAAATTTCGACGCCATGTTCGAATTTTAGTATCAACCGTCAACAGGAACATCGCCTTCTTCATGAAGCAAAGATAAGTACCGACTTCAGGTTTTAACCTCATTCTCATCGCTTTTTAAAGGCCCAATGCTTTATTTCGATTTTATATACAGTGAAAGTTGCTATGTGATAATAACTGCTTTCAAGAGATCTTCTTGATCAAACTTAAACTATCAAGTCTAACTTTCAAAATGAAAGATTTTCTGAGACGATATCTCACACCGAGGGATATTTCTAAAATACCCACTGTCTATATAATCTAGATTTCCGCTGAGGGATTCTCTACCCAATTTAAACAAGTCATCATTGCTCTGGAATCTTCCAGAACTTGTACTCTATCTACCAGTTATACTGTCATGTATTATCCACTCACATATGAGAATGCTTTTTCAAACCAAGAAGTCTTCCTTATGAACTGCTAGTCAATATCCAGTTTTTCTTCCTCCGTTGGGATTTTTCGGGTGCATTCAACTATAACTTACAAGTTTCTCAAGCAATAGACTCTCGCTAATCTAGTGTAACTAGTTATTTTCCACCATTGCAATAACGTTCTTTGCCATCAACCTTTTGTTCTACTACCGTGAACTTTTCTACTATATCAACAGACTATAGTAAACAGTGCTAGTTCAACCTTTCATCCGCGTCGCGCTCGTTCGAGTACAATAAATATGGCCATGAACACTTTTCCACAATACCATTTGATCTTTCCCAAACCCTTTACTAACAAACCAAAATAATAAAATTGTTACTTTAGGTCTTTGTTCAATGAGGTGTCACTCAACATAAGTGCCCTCCCTTATTTTGCTTCATGTATAACGAATTGATGTCTGTAAAACTTCGTGTCTAGTACACGCCTTAAATTATATTGTTTCTCCCTTCTAATGAGGGAATACAATTCTTTCAACTCATAAGTGAGTTATCTCTAGGTTTCACGAAAGGGAAACTTTCCCCATTTATCTCGTCATCCTTACTTAAACATAGGAGTTCTAGAAACTTCCTTTCGATTTTTCTCTTCAGGTTTCACAATACGTGACCAGCCCTATTTGTATAATCCAACCAAGTAGTGCAGTATTAATACAAGAAGTGTTAGAAACTTCTATTTTATTCTTCCTGCTTTTTGTTGTTGTTACTTTCGAAGTTGTTATTCTTTCTAAGATACTTATCTAGAAATCCTTAAAGTACACACCTTGTACTTGGTTTATTGTCTAACTTTAATTACGTCAGTTATCTTTGAATTTTTCCTTTATTTATCTTTGTCATTTCAAAATCTTACGAAGATTTTAAAGCATATAAAAGGTTTAAAACCAAAAGAATTATCAACGGCCTGGCGCAAGATTTAGATGTTTCGGAGGTCTGCGACCCCAATTGTTTATAGAAATCAAAATTATATATTTGTTACAAAACTTCTTCCTTTTGCAATGTTAAATAAATTAAATATTTGTTTTTTGCTTTATAATTTCTCTAACATAACGGTTAGGCAAGATCCTGTCTTCCTTGATTCTTCCTATTTAAGAAAAATAAATCTATTGATAGGGTTTTCACCACTTGTTGCATTTGAGCAAGGAATCTTAGTTGGTAACTTAGTAAAGTCTCTCTTAGCTTTAATAGCTAATTCTAACTGACCAGTAAGGCAAGCATAGCTCGCTACGCCAGCTTCCTGCTTGTGAAGATTCTCTCTAACACTTATGGTTGGTTTTTCAAAATATAAATGTTTCTCATTGTCTAAACTTTTAGTCGGCGCCTTGTTGGGTAAAAGCTTAGCTAATTCTAAATGCTACTATTGGTGCACTTACCAAAATTATTCCCAAAGGTATAATTGCTTTATCCCTATCCTTCTTGGAAGCATTTGGTCGCTCTTTAGGAATTATACGATTTCAAAAACTAAAATATCAAAGCTGATTCAAATTATTGGCACTCTTCAAATTACCTGTTTGGAAACAAACTCCTTTGAACAGACACATAATTAATCCGTTACTCTTTGTCTTGCAAGACCACCACCCTTCCCCATAGTAGGCATATGTATGCTTGCGAGGGAATACGCTAAAGTAACTTTCTTGCAAACAACCCAAGTTCCAGCTGCGTTTCCCGTTAGCTTTGCCCTGGTCCTTACCCACTTTAGGTATCGGAGAGTGGATTTGCAGTGGCAGCTGTCTTTTAGTATATTTAAAGTTAAACTTATAACTTCTGTAGGACTCTCATCCTATTTCTCCATCCTTTTTCTCCAGTCCGAAACCCACTTCCTTTTCTTTATCATCTTCCCTTGGGGGTTAGGTTATTCCCAAGCTAATAATCTACCCATTGGGTTAACTCCTGTACTTGAATTGTATTTTCTGTTGGAATGGAGATATCACACAGCCTTAACGGTTCGATGCACATCGTGGATTTCCCATGCTATATACCTAACCATTATAATAAAACTGAAGAGTTTTTTGTTCGTTCGTTTGTTCGTTTGTTTGTTTGTTTGAACGCACTAATCTCTGGAACTACCCGTCTGTCTCGAAACATTCTTTTTGTATATGATAGCCAGATTCAAGAGGGATAGTTTAGGCTATGTAGCTTCTGGCAAGACTTCTCTGGTACCGGTAACCTTAAAGATTGATTCTTGTTCAGTAAGTCGGAAGAACAAGTGCACACGAACAGCTTTATCCGCGTGCGCTGGAGTTATCGTTAGTGATACATACAACGTTTCACCGATCTGAACCAAACTTTTTATACTTACCCTTTGGATTCCTGTGGATAACACTGACCACTTAAAATTTCGGACAGACCACTCCATTCCCCGCATATAGGCCCTTTATCACAAATCTACACCATTTCCCCTAATTGTACCAAATTTTACACATTTACCCTTTGAAACCCTGCTGGAAACACTGTCCACATGATATTTTGGACAACGCTCTCTATTCCCTACATTTAAAAAAACGGACAAAATGAACTTGAAAACTATGAATTAAGGCCCTAGGACCATTCATGTACGTAGCAGTGTAACTGTGAGAGTATTTTAATGAGTCTATTGATGACTGGCAATTCGGGCTGCATCACGTCACCCCTACCAGTGTTCTGGTGCAGAATTGCGATGATAATTGCATCTTGCGCTGTTTATAAATTGCAGTCAGTGGATTAATTAGTGCAAAGCGATTTATTAGGCCCCTTAAAACAGTTATCATCATGAAAATATTGTGCCTCTGTATAAGTGCAATGGTGTTGGAGCAGTAAGCCTTGGTGCTTTCTAATGTATTCTGAAACTTATCGTTAAGCGCTATGTGGCGATAAATGATACTATTGCTACCTCAGTAGCTTGGGAGAGCCGAAGTTTTCCAAAGTGTTCTGCTTATTTTCCTACGGCGCTATGTGACTAAGGACGACACTATTGATCTCTACATTTCTAACAGCCAATGAGATATAGGCCCAGCGCAGTGTCTTTTATTTCACTTAAACCGCTTTCTAATATTATTTTTTTCATTCGTTTGTAAATTACATGTGTCAGTGCTGTAGTTAGTAAATAGCCTGCAGCTTCGGTGGCGTAGTTGGAAGCATGCTGAACTGCTGTCCCCAAGATCGCGGGTTCAAACCCGGCCAAAGTCGTCGGATTTTTAAGAGCGTTAAAAATCCTTCGGTATGTCTTCCTTCGAAGGGGAATTACAGCCGGCGGTCCCATGTCATAGATTTATGGCATGTAAACAATCCTTCCACAGACTAAACTTCTGTGAAGCTAAATTGTTAGGTTAGATTTCGTCGGAACGCTCTATCCAAGTTCCAACGTTCACCACTAGGTATCATTGATATCTGGTAGCAAAAGTTGGAACTACTTGAAATTGAACGGAAGTTGTAACTCACCCTAAGTGTGTCCGCTGGAAGCAGCTACAGACTCGGGCGAGCCGAACATGAACTCGGACTCTCCCGGCACTAAACGCCATACGATAAATAAATATATAAATAGTAAATAGCCGTTTCTCTATTCATTTTTATCATTATAATTACGGGTAAATGACCTGAATGTTACGTCCATTATATTGTACTACTTATCACCCCCACCACGACCACCACCACCACTGCCACCACAAAAAGTTACAATTTTTTCTGTTAGTTTAAGTATCATGTGCCAGTTCTGTAGTAGTACTCATCATCATCCATAAAACCCGTTGTATGAATGTCAAACAAAATGTGTCCACACGAAATAATATACTTCGTAAGTTGATAGGGGCCGACTGGGGCGCCCATGCTGAATCACTGCGTATGTCTGCATTAGCTCTAGGTTATTCAGTTGCTGAGTATGCTAGCCCTGTATGGTAACACTCAGCTCATGTAAAACAGATTGATGTTGCCCTCAACGAGTCCTGCAGAATGATTACTGGTTGCCTGAAACCTACACCTGTCCACAAACTATATTCCTTTGCAGGAGTTTCCCCTCCAGAGGTACGCCATGAGGTCATAGCACGAACGGAACACAAAAAGTCCGCAGAGGACCATGCTCACCCTCTCTTTAGTCACCAGCCTCCAAGAAGGCGGGTACAAGCAAGGAAAAGTTTTCTGCAAACAACATCGATGCCTATTACAAAACCAGAGATAGACAGGCAGTCCACCATACCACCAGATTGGATGAAGGCCAATGAAAGACTTCCAGCAGGCCACAACAACAAATGAGAAACTTGGCGGTCACTCAACAGACTTCGGAGTGGCATTGGGAGATGGAAAGTTAATCTCAACAAATTAGGATACCTACAGGAATCAGAATTCTGTGAGTGCTGGGAGAGACAGACCATGGTACACCTGTGTTCCTGTGAACTGTGCCCGTGCTCTTGCACAACGCAGGAGTTAATGGAAGGCCATGAAAGAGGTGTGACCGTGGCCCGTTTTTGGGCGAAGAAAATCTTATTCTAATTGTATGTATTATTCCTTTTTAATATTGTGTATCATCCTTCTTGTGTATGTTGTAGAGCTTTTGACTCAAATTTAAAAAAATCCATAAAACAAATAAATCCACCGTGCGAAGTCGGCCACTATGCATGTTGAAATATACGACGTAGTTGCCATGACATATGGAATGACCGTCATAATTAGTATGATATACTTAGATTGTAAATATTACAATGTAATTAAAATAAATTATGGCGAGCAGGATTGGTGGTGCTCGCGGGCCGGTGTTGGCTCGCGGGCAGTAGTTTGTTGAACCCTTCTAAATTAAACAAATGCTGAGATAGTTCCTATATTAAGGCCACGGCCAACTCCTATCTTAATTCTAGCCCTAAATACAAATGCACACACTAGTACAGTCACACACAATGACACAGGTCATCATATTTATTTCAGACACACCTTATATAATAATAATAATAATAATAATAATAATAATAATAATAATAATTCTACGGAAACCTTGAGAGAATGAACGAATCAAGATTGACCTGTGTAATCCACAGAGCCAGCTGCTGCAAGAAGACAACATCACTGTGCTACCAGCAAGAACTGCAAGCTTCAACATCTCTGAATCCGTTATACAAGACAGGCGAGATTTCCGGAAAATGTTGAAAGAAGACCCACAGATTAAATAAGAAAGGGCAGAGACCGAAGAGGTCAGAAGTAGATAAACAACTACAAAGTCAGAAAATGGAGGAGATATGGTCTAGGAAGAAGACTCTTAAGAACATGAAACCAATCCCAACTCATCAAGCTGAAAACCATTTGGTTAACCTACGTAGTCCATAGTTGGTTCATTCGAAGAAAGAAGAAAAAGAATGATGTTGATGATGATGATGATTATTATTATTATTATTATTATTATTATTATTATTATTATTATTATTAATAGAGCCTCCGTGGTTTAGGCGGCAGCACGCTGGCCTCTCACCGCTGGGTCCGTGGTTCAAATCCCGGTCACTCCATGTGAGATCTGTGCTGGACAAAACGGAGGCAGACAGGTTTTTCTCCGGGTACTCCGGTTTTCCCTGTCAAAATTTCATTCCAGCAACACTCTCCACTATCATTTAATTTCATTTCATCTGTCATTCATTTAATCATTGCCCCAGAGGAGTGCGTCAGGCCTCGGCAGCCGGCACAATTCATATCCTCGCCGCTAGATGGGGGCTTCATTCATTCCATTCCTGACCCGGTCGGAGACTGGAAACAGGCTGTGGATTTTCATTTTCATTATTATTAATAATAATAAGCCTCCGTGGCTTAGGCGGCAGCACACTGGCCTCTCACCGCTGGGTCCGTTGTTCAAATCCCGGTCACTCCATGTGAGATTTGTGCTGGACAAAGCTGAGGCAGACAGGTTTTTCTCCGGGTGCTCCAGTTTTCCCTGTCACACTTTCATTCCAGCAACACTCTCCACTATCATATCATTTCATCTGTCATGCAATCATTTCCCCAGGGGAGTGCGACAGGCTTCGGCAGCCGGCACATTTCCTATCCTCGTCGCTGGATGGGGGCTTCATTCATTCCATTCCGTGACCCGGTCGGTCGACTGGAAGCAGGCTATGGATTTTCATTTCGTTATTATTATTATTATTATTATTATTATTATTATTATTATTCATTCATTCATTTCGTATAGGCCATCTATGGACCGCGTCATTCCAACTGTCTTCTACTGGCTTTGATGTTTGCCCAGTACGCCCGCATTCGTTCTCGGTGGACTTCCTTCCGTTCCTGGGTCCAAATCTTTCCCGTTTTCAGCTTCATTTTTTTCTTGGAAACCTTTGCAAGCTTGAAGTTTCCTTTTGAGTGGGGCGCGCTCCTGAATGTCTGTTGGTGATATTCCCACTTCTTTCAGATCGTTATCCAGTTCAATGAACCAGGTCCATTTTGTTTTCCTCTCCTGAAAGTAAGTTATGTTGCGGTTGGTCAGTCTCGCAGGGCTCATTCGTTTCACATGTCCAAAAAATGTTATCTTTCTCTTCCGGATGACGTCACTTACCTTCTCCACATGAGTATATAGTTCATGGTTATGCCGTCTTCTGTTTTCCCCGTTGTCTTTGATGGGACCCAATATCGTTCTCAAAATTTTCCTTTCTTTGTCCTCCAGTTTTTCGACCAAGCCTTTATTGTTCATCGTGAGGCATTCAGAAGCATACAAGACCTCCGGACGGATGACACTACAGTTTTGCGTTTAAGGATATTGGTCTTTTCTTATAGATGTCCTTAGTTAAATGGTAGGCCATTTCCATTTTGCTCATGCGTGATGTGAATGCTATTTCTCTGATACATTAGGTGTTATAATTTCTCCCAGGTACTTAAACTTTGCAACACGCTTAATTTTTCCTCGTTCCACCGCAAGGTATTATTATTATTATTATTATTATTATTATTAATATATAAATAAAATATGCATTGGAGGAATATAAGATTTTATCATTTTTACGTGTTCAAATGTTTGTTTGTACTGTACTATTGGTATAAGTCAGAGAGCTGTAAATAGGTCGTACAAATACTGGTATCACATGTGTATAAATACAACAAACGAAATATCATGGGTAAATTACCATATGTTATAAAACCATAAAACTTGATACTTCGCCTACAATATGTCAAGCATGAATAGCGCTAATAACACGTGGTTATCGCAGTAGCTCGTCCAGTCTGTTTATAGTATAGATAGATGATAGCCAGCACTTTCCACACACATTTTGTTATCAGTGCGAACTGACGTCAGCAACACGGCATATGGTGTGTTGATTCATTCAGGGACTTTTCGATATCGCCATCAGCTAGTTACGTGTACTTGGGTGTGCTTGGATTCTGTCAGATAACCTGTGACACTGCGATGACAGAAGTACTGAGGGAGTCAGAAAATTCAAAGTTGAAGGGACCTACAAAAAATCGAATTATCCAAACTTATGAATATTAGAGACATTAAATCCTTTGGGTTTCGTTTTATGTCTAATAATGCCTGACATGGTCAATCTTGCAATAAGTAAATATTTACTGAGAAATGTTATGTGTAAAAGAAAATACGAGGCACGTCCAGAAAGTAAGTTCCGTTTTGGTAATAAAATTAAATTGTGTACAGATACAGAAAAATTATTTATTGCACAACATTCTACACCACTTAAACTACTTTTCCACATAACTGCCGAACTTTTGCAGGCATTTGTAATAGCGTGGCACAAGTTTTGGGATACCTTCTTCATAGAAGTTTGCCGCCTGTGTCTTCAACCAGTTGGAAACATCTTCTTTCAGCTCGTCATCATTATTGAAGTGTTGACCGCCAAGGAAAGACTTGAGATGTGTGAACAGATGAAAGTCGCTAGGAGCGAGGTCAGGACTGTACGGAGGGTCGTCAAACACGTCCCAGCCAAATCCCTGTAGGAGGATTTTCGTCACATTTGCAGTGTGTGGTCGTGCTTTGTCGTGAAGAAAAACAACACCTTTTGACAGCAACCCTCGGCGCTTATTCTGTATTGCGCGGCGCAATTTCCTAAGTGTCTCGCAGTAAGCATCTGCGTTGATTGTTTGACCACGTGGTAAGAAATCAATGAGTAAGATGCCTTTCCAACCCCAGAACACTGTGCACATCATTTTCCGAGGTGTCAAGATTTGTTTCGGCTTAACCTTTGCTGGGGATGAAGTGTGCCTCCATTCCATGGATTGCCGCTTACTTTCAGGGGTGTCGTAAGAAATCCAAGTTTCATCTCCTGTGAATATCTGTGTCAGAAATTCTTCGCCGCCTTCATTGTAACGGGTCAAAAACTGAAGTGCACTACCCATCCGTTTTGTTTTGTGTTGCTCCGTAAGAATCTTTGGTACCCAACGTCGGCAATGTTTACGAAAGTTCAGTTTTTCGGTAACAATTTCATGAATTAGTGATCGTGAGATTTGGGGAAATTCCATAGCGAGAGCACTAATTGTAAACCTGCGGTTTTCCCTGATCTTGTCATCAATCGCGTGAACCAGTTCTTCTGTAACCAAAGATGGACGCCCACTTCGTTCTTCATCGTGCGTTTCACTACGTCCTTCATTAAACTGTCGGACCTATCTTCTCACCATTGTATCACTCATCGCATTTTGTCCATACACTTCGCAAATTTGCCGATAAATTTCAAATGGTTTCACTTTCCTAGCATTCAGAAAACGAATCACAGATCTGATTTCACAAGCGGCGGGATTTTCAATCAACACCGACATTGTACGAGTAAATATGCACAACAACGCGTACGTGGCTGACAGCGCTCTCCAAATGGCGCACGTTTCTTCTCCTTGATACAGAGCGTCTACCGCGCATATGCGGACCTGCGCTGCAGCGGAACGTACAACTAGTTGAAGACACAGGCGGCACACGTCTATGAAGAAGGTATACAAAACCTCGTGTCACGCTACGACAAATGCCTGAAAAATGTCGGCATTTATGTGGAAAAGTAGTTTAAGGGTTGTAGAATTTTGTGCAATAAATAATATTTCTGTATCTGTACACAATTTAATGTTATTACCAAACGGAACTTACTTTCTGGACGTACTTCGTATGCACGATATTTAATATTATTACAGATTGCATTATAATAGGTGAGAATGGGAAGCAGAAGCGGCAACTATGTGGGAAACACCGTCACCAAGGAGTGAAGGAGCAGTATGAAAGATTTCCAAGAATGATTCACGAACTAGACAATGACGGAGACAACAACAACAACAACAACACAGCGATGACCACTATACAATAAGGATAAAAGTGATGCAATGTCACTTTCACTGTTCCCACAGTGAATAGTGCGGGAACTTCTGCACTAGCTTTTGACATATAAACTTTAGTAGCCCAAATACTTTGAATTATCCACGATTTTTAGCCTATTTTCATTTGCGAAAATATAGGCTTATGAGATCACCTTTTGTCCAAGTGTGTACGTGTGCGTGCGTACGTGTGTTTGTCATCCCCTAATGAAATCTAAAAGGCTGGAGTGATTTCAATGAAACTCGGTAAGGACACAGTGCTATTTCGCCGACCCCGACTGTTCCCTTCAAATTAAAATAGGTCTCACCAATCCAACATGGCAGCTGTCCGAAATATTTCACCGGCATTCTATATCTCCGAAACTACTACCGATATCACCCTGAAATTTTGTAGGGTGATAAAGGGCACTACTAGAAGTTCACCTATGTGACTTTAAGACACCTGTTAAGTACAAAACAAACATGGCAGCCAAGCGAATTCGAAACATTCAAATAGACATTTCTCGCGATGTAACCCTCCGAGCGCAGTGAAACATGCTACAGCAAATTATTATACACATTGTAATGCACTGAAATCTAATTTATTCAATTGTGTGCATAACCTAAAAATGGCGGCTGTGCAAAATTTTCAATTAAGGTTTTATTCCTTGTGTCCTAATCATGCGATCGAAGTCAACGTTTGAATAATCAACATACGCAATAATCGTCATCGACATAATTATATTTAAATTCTACATGAAGACCATCCGAAATAATTAGACAGTTCTCAATATCTATTTATTTGTTACAGCAATCAAACTGAAATGTTGTATGTTGACAAAAGCTATTAACAGAAGTTCATCTATGGCAATTTCAATAACCTGTTGTGCACAAATAAAACATGGCGGCAACGCGAAATTTTAATATTTAAATGGATGTGTCTCGCGATTTAAGCATTCGAGCGCGATGAAACGTGGTACGGTAAACGCTGATACAAATTTGAATCCACTGACATCTAATTTATTTCAATACTAGCAGAAGTACCCGTTTTTCGAACGGTGTTCGGTATTAACACCAGACATTATCAATTGAGCTACTGTTGCAATGGTTAGCGGCTTGTCATTCCTTCAGAAGTTTATCAGAATGAAGTTAGTTTTCTGGGAACATCACACACACACTGTTAATTTAAGAGCATTAAAATTTGGTTTTCGGAGACCCTTTATAGACTCGCGAATTTTGTGTGTCACATTGAGAAGCACAACATATGCTTTGGTCGTCCTTCTTGGATAATTTTTATATTTCGCCTATTTTAGCATTTATTTTAAGAAGTTTTTCCCTATATCCACCCTTCTACTGTATGAAAAGTACGGTGAAGAGTTTTATAAATGATTGGTGCATTGACTCATGTTTACCATACCTAAATTTACGATGCACCAAGCATCCGAACACGAGTTATAAGCGTACATACAGATACACAGAAAGACAGACAGACAATTCTATTGTCTACAACATATCACCCAGATATACAAATATGGGTATATCTACCATACAGTATCAAACAAAATCCACCTTACGATGAACCCGTATGTCGACAAAAAAAAAAGAAGAAAAAAGGTTGTTAAAATGTGCCCTCAAACTAAATTCACCTAACGTGTACTTCCTGACGTGAAATAGAATTGAAAGCCTTGTAGACGAAACGCAATACACGTCACATAAAAACTGACCCTCTACGTTGTGTTAGGTCCCCATACACAGGAAGACCCATTTCATAAATTATAAAGGCTTGTGGTGCATGAAAATTCAGGTTCTTTAGCCTCGAATGGCCCAAATTCCTCAAAGACGCAAAAAATGCTGATTCAATTCAGGAATTTTTGAAAATAATGTTGCTGTTTGGAGATATAATAGACCTTCTGTACTATATGTCGCACGTGAAAATTGCATGAAAAAATTCTAGGTTACCCCTTGACCCACTTAATTGCATTGATGAAATATACAGTCTATGTTGGTTCCGTGATAACCTTATAGCCATATGCAAACTATCACAGAAATGTAATAAATGGAGTGACATTGCTTCTTACAGAAATAGATGGAAAGTTCGATGCCACCCCTCGAGGTAATGTTGTCATGGTTACCGTTTGCATTCCTTCATTATTTTGTTAACTTAAATTAAATTAGTTTTCGGGGAATTTTTCAGAAACTGTTGGCTTTAGAGCCATACAATGTCTTTTTCGAGGACCCTTTAGGGCCCCCCAAGTTATGTTTCTGGCACCGAGGGGCTGTGTCTCGTCGTTGTACGCCATAATATAATACTAATAATAATAATATAATATAGGGATAGGAATATAACAGACCTGCCGTACCACACCCGCAGGTGTAAATAGCGGGGGGAAATTCTAGAGTACCCCTTGACCCCCTTAAGGGCATTAAACGTATTGATGAATTTGACAGCTTAATTTGGTTCCGGGATAACCTTCTAGACGTTTGCAAACTTTCACACTAATGTAATTAATGGAATTGCATTGCATCTTACAGCAATAGATGGACCTCTGAGAATCTGTTGCCATGGTTACCGGCTTGCATTCGTTCATTAGTTTATCAAATGAAATTAGTTTTCTGGGAATATCTATAACACGGTTGGTTTTAGGGCCTTAAAATGAGGTTTTCGGGGACCCTTTAGGGCCCTCGAGTTTTGTCTCTCACATTGAGGGGCTGAAAATGACCTTTGTTTCGTCCTTCTACTCATATTTCAGCATGAAATTTAAAAGATAGGTCCCCTTTTATGAGAGGTACGGAGAAGAGTTACATCAATGATTAGTGTTGTGCCTCTGATGGATATCTGTACCAAATTGTAGGTTGATACACCCAGCCGTTCTCGAGGTAGAAGGGAACAAAATTGTCCACAGTCAATCAAACAAACAGACAGACAAACAAATTATTTTCGCGCGCATCCATCATAAAACAGTTTGAAACTCGTAAATAACTCAAATTTCCGTAGAAATTCAGAAAGAAAACCGAACTTTCCTACTTCTATATGTTGAGATATACTGCACCGCTCGGTGTTGACCGTGTTTTATTGTACAAATTTAAGTTTTACTCGCTAACCGTTGAAGATACACGAAAAGTGATAAGGACCCTTTGGATAGAAAATTAAATGTTAAAGCTCGTGTGTACCATCAAAAGTTTGCTATTTCTTAGCGTTCTCTTTTTATTCGATATGGAAATATGAAATTTTGAAACCAAAGTGTGTAGTGACGTCACTAAAATGGTCGCCATTTTTAATAGTGCAAAATATCGAAATCAAAAGTATCCTATATGTAAACCATGTAAATCAGCTACATCCAGGCAAAATTTCATTTAAATCGGACCAGTGGTTCTTGCGTTATTGAGTAACGCACAGACTGACTGACAGACACACAGAAAGACAGACACACACCATCTCATTTTTATAAACTAATATGATTGTTTTCTTAACTTCAAAATGGCGGCTGTGCGAAATTATAAAATCTCGATTTTATTTCTTGTTTCCTATTTATGCGATTGAAGTTTGATTAATCTTCATCGAATAGTACATAACTATAAGGCCTACATACAGGGTGTATCTTAATTATACCGACAATAAAATCAGGGACGCTCTGCGTGTTATGTAAAAGACGATGCCGCAATCGGATTGGCGGAGAAAATTTTTCCCTCCAAGAAAATGAGGTTACTTTGTTACTTCCGGGCGCGCGATTCAAATCTACGAACTCGCCGTATTTGCTGAGCCAGGCAGCAAGCCGCTGGCCACTGCTGTGCTTCAGGCAAGCGAAGGAAGTGTGATAGAAGGAGACAGAGATATGCTGGCGGGCATGCGGCAAGCCTAGGCGATCGAGGAAACTTGCGCATGCCCGCCAGCATATCTCTGTCACCGTCTATCACACTCCCTTCCGTTGCTTGAAGCACAGCGGTGGCCAGCGACTTGCTCTCTAGCTCTGCAAATACGGCGTGTTCGTAGATTTGAATCGCGCGCTCGGAAGTAACAAAGTAACCTCATTTTCTCGGAGGGAAAATTTTTACATAACACGCAGAGCGTCCCTGATTTTTTTTGTCGGTATAATTAAGATACACCCGGTATATAAAAATACAACATGGTGACCACCCGACGGCTGTTAATAACTACGAATCTATTACAGCAATCAAACTAAATTTTGTATGTCGATTGAGGCAATTAACATAAATGGGGTATATGAATAGGCTATATGCTATTTAGTTCTTCACGGAACTACTTGTTTAACGATGAAAAATTTCTTAGCTGACAAAGTAGGGATCCCCATCTTAGCATAAAGTAAAATTAAGCAAGTTCCTCAATTGTGACAAACGTTGAAGGGCTAAAGGGTCCGGAAAGGTTTAAAATAGTGAGTCTTAGAGAGATCTGTCTAACTAAATAACCAAATTTCAAAAATCACTTCCGGCCTAAATGCAGTTTTGTAAAAGAGCGTAAAACTGCTTGTTTCCTTACGCGTTTCATTATTCTCCTAGTAAATTATCCAATTTACATAGGCCTAATTATTTTAATGTGTTCCTTGGTCCAATTCCCCCAGGTGCTTTTTGATTTTGAAAAGTCCTCACACCGGAATTAGTTATAAGTAGGGCTCGGATTTTTAGGTAAATAAATATTTTTTCATGTAAATACATTTTTTAAGCATTTTTTCTATAAATACGTAAATTCTTGCTTTTCACTTATTTGCACATAAAACGATATAATATTTATATTTTTTAAAATCAGTATGCTAGATCTTTCAGTTTATAGCATTTTTTTCTGTGTTACTTCAACAGGGAAGAACCTGTGAGCTATCTAATCTTCATTCAGAGCTTATATCAGCTTGCGACTGTGTTATTCTTAATTTGTCGTCCCGTGCCATTCACTGTGGAAGCCGGGAATTTCCTTGTCCATAGCCATATTGCACCACGTGCTAGACCTCCCCCAGCTACCTGGAACTAGTTTCACTCGCATGCAGTTCATTTCTGGCACTGTGAAGTGTAAGGCAGTTCTACGATGCCAAAAGTAGAAACAACTACAAGTTGTCGTCTGTTGCAGATATTTAAAGATAATTTTACTCCTCCTGGGGGCGTTCTGTTCCACCAACCATGTGGGAAAGCAATCAAGGCTGAACAGCGATCTTAAGTTACACAACACCTCAAGGTTAAGAGGCATATTTCCGCAGTTTCACGCCTTTAGAAGAAGTGTTTCGCGATAATCGTCGGTCATTTGTGATGGACAACCTGAAGATGTATCCCGTATCAGCAGTCAGTGAGACATGGCATACATTTCAGTCGTGGGTACTGCATATTGTTTATATTGTCACTAAACTAAATTATAATTAAATATTTTTACTGTTTTGGTCACATATTTCAGGTATTTTTTTTTTAGCCTACTTTCGAATTTTGCAAAAAATGAAAATAGACTTATGAGATCAACACAGGGCGGAAAAAGTGTGTCTGTCTGTGTGTGTGTATTTGTGTGTGTGAGTCTGTGTGTGTGAGTGTGTGTGTGTGTGTGTGTGTGTGTGTGTGTGAGTATGTGTACTCTGAATGTCTGTCCCCCCCTATCAATTCGAACACGGAGAATGCGAATTGAACGAAATTTGGTACAAAGGTAGCACTAGCAAAGGACACCTCAGTGTCATGTTTTATATCGCCGCCACCTTGACGGGAACGTAATGGCGGCCACACAAATGTTCAAAGCTTAAATCAAATTACGACTAACCTAATCATCGGATCTCTACTAAATTTTGCAAAAACATACCTTTATGGGGGAAGCATCCTTTGACCAAATTAATAGGTCATCAGCGTAATAGTTTGCGGATGGCGGCCATCTTTGTGTGAAAATCGAATGCCCCTATTAATTCGAACACGGTGCAACCGAATGGAACGAAATTTGGTACAGAGATAGCACTAGCAAAGGGCACCTCAGTGTCATGTTTTATATCGCCGCCATCTTGACGGAAACGTAATGGCGGCCACGCGAATGTTCAAAGCTTAAATCAAATTACGATTAACCTAATCATCCGATCTCTACCAAATTTTGCAACTACATACCTTTATGGAGGGAGCATCCTCTGACCAATCTAATAGGTCATTCACTTAATAGTTTGCGGATGGCGGCCATCTTTGTGTCAAAATCGATTCCCCCTATTAATTCAAACACGGTGAAACCGAATGGAACGAAATTTGGTACAGAGATAGCACTAGCAAAGGGCATCTCAGTGTCATGATTTATATTGCCGCCATGTCGACAGAAACGTAATGGCGGCTACACAAATGTTTAAAGCTTAAATCAAATTACGACTAACATAACCTTCCGATCTCTAACAAACTTTGCAACAACATACCTTTATGGAGGGAGCATCCTTTGACCTATCTAATAGGTCATTAGCCTAATAGTTTGCGGATGGCGGCCATCTTTGTGTGAAAATCGATTCCCCTTATCAATTCGAACACGGTGAAACCGAATGGTACGAAACTTGGTACAGAGGTAGCACTAGCAAAGGGCACCTCAGCGTCATGTTTTATATCACCGCTATCTTGACGGAAACGTCATCGCGGCCACCCAAATGTTAAAAGCTAAAATGTAATTACGACCAACCTAATAATCTAGTCTCTACCAAATTTTGCAACACCATATCTTTATGTGAGAAACATATACTGACCAAACTGCAAGAACATCAGCCCAATAGTTTGCAGATGGTGGCCAAGTATGTGTGCAAATCGATTCCCCCTATCAATTCAAACACGGTGAAACCGAATTGAACGAAATTTGGTACAGAGGTAGCACTAGCAAAGGGCACCTCATATTCATGTTTAATATCCCTATAGCACGTTGTATTTCAACAAGCTACTACAACCAACATTCAATCATACTCCTTGAAAATGACAAAGAGTTATAACAATACCCATGCATTTAGGAGAAAGTAGGCTATATGTTCTTTCCTGAACATCTTGTTTATACATAAAAATAAATATTTTCCCGATTTTTAGCACCTACAAATCCGAGCCCAAGTTATAAGCACAGTGGAGAGGCTGTCTACTCTGGGCGTCCGCGCACAACCTCTGGTTACTTCACGATTTGAGTTTATCGCTAATCCTTTAGACGGACATTACTGTAGTATGTTATTTGATATCCCTTCAAGTTATAACCAGAATTCAACCTCCTTTCTCAACCAGGCTTAGGACCGGCCATGGCGGAGTTAGGAATATGACTACTGTATTTAAACTAAGGTACTTTTTAGTCAGTCAGTCAGTACGTTCTTTTAACCCAATAATATCTTCCGATTACCATTGATGATTGGAGGAGTAAAGATGACAAATCAGGCTAACACAGTTAAAGAGGGAGTCATAAGTGGATGCAGACAAAAGAGGCGATGGTTAAACACAGTGTTCAACGATGTCAAGAGGAAAGCTATAACAAATACATGATGTTCATTAAAGAATATATAGCCTACTTTCTCCTAAATGCATGGGTATTGTCTTTGTCCTTTTCAAGGAGTATAATTGAATGTTGGTTGTAGTAGCTTGTTGAAATACAACGTGCTATACGGATATTAAACATGAATATGAGGTGCCCATTGGTAGTGCCACCTCTTTAAAAAACATCATTCAATTCGGTTTCACGGTGTTTGAATTGATATGGGGAATCGATTTGCACACATACATAGCCGCTATCTGCAAACTATTGGACTGATGACCTTGTAGTTCAGTAAAAGATGCATCCCACAAAAAGGTATTTTGTTGCAAAATTTGGTAGAGATCAAATTATTAGGTTGGTCGTAATTTGATTTAAGCTTTTAACATTTGGATGGCCGCCATTCCGTTTCCGTCAAGATGAAGGCGATATATAGCATGACACTGAGGTGCCCTTTGCTAGTGCTACCTCTGTATCAAATTCCGTTCAATTCGGATTTACCATGTTTGAATTGATAGGGGGAATCGATTTGCTCACAGACATGGCCGCCATATTCAAACTATTGGACTGATGACCTTGTAGCTTGTTAAAAGAACGCTTCTCACATACAGGCATATTGTTGCAAAATGTGGTAGAGATCAGATGATAAGGTTGGTCGTAATTTGATTTAAGCTTATAACTTTTGGGTGGCTGCCATTACGTATTCTTCAGGATGGCGGCGATATTAAACATGACATTGAGGTGTCCTTTACTAGTGCTACCTCTGTACCAAATTTCGTTCAATTCGGTTTCACCGTTTTTAATTGATAGGGGGAATCGATTTGCACACATACATGGTCGCCATCTGCAAACTACTGGGCTGATGACCTTGTAGGTTAGCCAAAGGACGCCCACCATATATATATATATATATATATTGTACCCAACTGTCATCATGTGGACCATGTGTTCGTATCCCAACTAACTCACGGTCTTTCGAGGTATGGGACGTTCCTGCCCACTATACGACCACATGCTCAGGATTTGAGTCTACCAGGTAACTTCTCTACAGGAAATACACAACATTTTCCTAAAATGAACTATTTACTGGTCTAAAATCATGGCTATACAACAAATACAAATAAAGGACAAATTATATTTAATTCCCACAAATAAAAATAGGGTTATTCTGTGAGCTTTCTTCTTAAAATAGTGCTACACTGCACTCAAATCTAATTCTAGCATCCTGTCAATGATACTTTCAGACTTCAATGGGTTTCCATAGTGTTCATCATGTGACACAATTCTAGTTAATGGGAGTATCATAACACAAAAATCACATATCACATAAAAATTATATTAATAAAACATTATTCCGTTTCTTACGGCATTTACCTTGATTAGCATGAATTCATTATTTTCTGCAATCATTAACAAATATTTGTTGTGTCGTGTGAATCATCTTCCTTCTTTCCATCCATGTGAACGCTTTAAGAAAAGTGGTACTTATCCCTTCCAAAATAAACATGGATAGAATATTTTATAGTTTCACCATATAACGATTTTCTGGGTCTTGTCGGGCTTATCATCGTTACAAATGTGTCATGTTCTGGGAAAACACATACCCGTCTGCATAAATTAGCAGGAACTGGCAAAATGCATTCTAAAGAAGATGCCTACATTATTTTGGTTCAGCTTTCCTCCTCAGATAATAACTGAGCCAAATATTATCTGATTTCTATGATCCAACAACGTATGTGAGTTGCAACACACCATTCAATTCAATTGGCATCATCATAATACTCATATCTTAATTGCATATTGAAATACCGAGATTCCTCAGTGTCCTATTGTGACTCTAATTTCCAAGGGACCGGTCGACCGACCTTCCTCCCCCTCAGCAGGCAATAAAATTCGTTCCAGCTGGCTAGTCAAGATGGCTGCCGCAGAAGTGGTCCACAACCCCACCTCTCTCTGCTGCTGTCAAGGTCAAGTTTGTTTACAATCGCAGTACTGGAGTTACGCTAAGTGTGGCTCCTAAATAATTGAGTCATTTAATTATTTAACACCTATCTTTATAGTGTTTTGGGCTCAACTGGCTCCTTAATTAACATTCATGGCTGGGGATGGAACTCTAGTGATAGCCTTGCCGTTCTATGCTGACTATTAGTGGCTTTTGGACGCGCATCATAGTGAAAATCCACGATTTTCACCAGCAGCTGTCAATAAAATATAAGGAAATCTGCGTTCCTAAACGACGAATATGGTCCTTACCTCTCAGGGTAGGTCATTGATACACATGCTCACTGCGTCTCGACGGACGTCAATAGTGGCCATAATTCATGCAAGCGTTGGATACAGACAGGCTCTGTCCAATTCGCTGAAAATAATACAGTATGCTCAAGGGCGATACTACTCGTAGATTCAGCCAACTTCTCACCTAACGCGCAAGCTATACTAGTTGGTCCCCGCAATTATCTTACTTAAATCACTGGATTCTACGTTAATTCTGTACGCTTACATGCGGCTCAAACAATACTTCACATAGATGACTCCATTATTAAGGCACCCGCGTTCTCTCTGTCATACCACTTAAGCCAAAGCTTTACATAGCTCCTAACACAATGTAATAAATTTACTGGCTTACTTTACTTTAATGGTCCTCAAACATAATCCTAAGAATTGACCATATCAAATATTCATTCATATTTCACTGACACTGAAAAAGCTCTCGTATTTCGCTATATTCCACGTTACATTTTTACTGTTTACCAAAATACAGTATCTTTATATTAGAAATGACATTATTTGAACATTATTTAGGCCAAAAATGCCTATTACTTTACTGTTGCCGACCCCAGATTATTATTATTACTCATTTAACGTTACCGTTACATCCATCACTATTTTCGACCTAAATGGCCCTATACAAATCACCTTCCAAGCCATACTTTATTCAAGACGAGTGGTGAAAACTCGTTCAGTAAGTGACTATTACATCTTATTCTCCAAGTGATAAATGGTGAACTATTTAGTTATAATGACATTATAAAATGGGTACTCACTTTTTTCCTTTTTGCTGGATAGTGCCAGCGCTTCAGCTTTAGCGCTACCATGACGCTTGATTTAAGCCATCATGTTATCCTTTACACAACACTTAGATTCACACATTTTCCACCTGATAAACATACTTTTATCAGTGGCCTCTTTTACTGCTACACACTGCATATTAATCACTATACACATGAACACTCTTAAATCACTATTACACAATTTATGTACACTTATCCACTACTTCACATGTTGATCCTTAAATCGGACTTCGCCTACGCCTGATCTCAGAGATGCGATGCAATTATGACAACCGCTGGTCTACGTGAAAATCTAACAGCGTTTTACGGACGTTCGATCCTCGTTCCCTGCAATCTTGTTCAGCTCACTATCCAGATTAGGTGGCAATGATTTCCAAGCTCCCATCATTGTAGTGATCCTGATGATAATGTCATATACAATTCTGACAATACCTCCCGGTATAAGAACTGTTCAAAAACATTATAAGTTCCTTTTTCGCTGTGGCGAATTTATATTTGCGTCAGATAATAGATAAATATCTGTATTAATTTACTTTCGACGCGCTTCATGATTACTTATGAAGCTTTATGACTTGCTTCTATTGTTCTTCAACGGCGGAGCGTTGATACTTTAACATTTGGCGTGCTTACTGGCAGCGTCTTAGTTACGTGTATACTGTAGAATAACTCTAGGCGAACTGGCTTGGTGTGAGCTGCTCTCCCTTATAAAGGTTTCTCGTACAAAATAGTCCACTGGACACATGAGAGCGACTCCTTTCTTGAAATAATACCTCTTCAGCCGAAATGACATCTACATCTTGTTTATTTAGATGTGGAGGTTTCAAAACCATTCGCGTGCCGGCGATCGCTTCGGCCAATTAATTACAATTAATTGCCTTAGATCAGCGCGTCAGGACGCTACTGTGGTGGTTCCCCGTTGGCTGGTCACAAAGTCACTGCTCTCGAGCGTAAGCTAGGTTGTAATTCGTTCATTTGGAGATAAAAGCTTTAATTTAGGTGAAAAACCACTCCTAAATTACCTCTCCATGAATATATTCACCTGGGTGTATATTTCAATGCATTTCAATACTACACTTGGCTGTAATTAATTAATTTCCGTGGGCCATCATCCCTACTCTAAGTTTCACCCTTGTCAAGCGGTGAATACCCGGGTCATTAATTTTGAGCTGTCTCTCCGCTCCAGACGTAAATAGTGCGCTCGGCGCCTAAGTTCTCCGCCCACTTGCTAAGGGTAATTTGTAAAACTTCAAACTGGCCTCCTCTCATTCTCGTATGCTCTGAAAATGTATATTTCCTTGCATTTGGCTATAATTCTTCCTCTTAAATTGCTATGATGTTCACCTATAGATCGTGAAATCACGCTACACTATTATATGTCAGTATACCTCTCATTGCTCTTTGGGTTCCCTGTAATTGCTCCCCCTCAGAGATCAATGGTTCGACTCTAGGCATAACCATGTGCCTGGTCCTCTCTGATGAGACCCGAGTTCGATGCCAGACTGCCGTGACTGATTGGGCACAATATATGTTGTTGCAAAATTTGGTAGAGTTCGGATCATTAGGTTAGTCGTAATTTGATTTAAGCTTTCAACATTTAGGTGGCCGCCATTACGTTTCCGTCAAGATGGCGGTGATATAAAACATGACACCGAGGTGCCTATTGCTTTTTCTACCTCTATACCAAATTTCGTTCAATTCGGTTTCACTGTGTTCGAATTGATAAAGGGGGAGACAGACATTCAGAGTACACACAGTCACACACACAGACAGACCACAATTTTTGGCCCTGTGTAGATCTCATAAGTCTACTTTTTTTTTCAGAAATCGAAAGTAGGCTAATAGGGCCCAGTTATGACTGGCAATAGGGTTTAATTGACGTGGCTAGTTATCCCACAGAAACTTGAAGACTACACTAGACGCTGAACGGCACAATAGTTTATAATCCAAATGAATGAATGATAATTGATAACACTGAAGAAAACACAAAACACGGAAGTAAAAGTGATACTTGCCAATACAAATCGATCAAAACAGAAATATTATGCTCACCTGTTATAAATAAGTGAACATTTAATTGATTTGCAGAAGATGCCACAACTTGAGAATTGAGAGATGGCAAGTTTCAATTACGAAGTATCTTACACTCTAAAATTGTATAAGAAAGTGCTTAGGAAAAATCTCCCCTGCAATTCCCTTTTTGTCTTCATATTTCAAAATTCCATCTCATATTTCTAGTTCTTTTCTTTCACTTAGGATGAAGTAAGTCACAAATCTCATGACCAATAGAAGCTTTAGTTTGTAATTATATCATGCCTGTTTATTGAAACTCATTATGGGAGGGAATGAGAGATCCTTTGGATTTTAAGAAGATGGTGTCTTTTGTTTTTAATTATTAATTATTTTGTACATGTTTATTCATGGAGATTTGAATGTATTGATTGATTGATTGATTGATTATTTCTCTATTTAGCCTGGCAAGGGTCCAGTGACCTTCTCTTACACCTAACCAGATTCACAATGCCTGTCTGTTAGGTACTCAGCCCGAAGGCTGGTTGGATCCTCAAAAAGTATTGCCGTTAGGTTATGTGAGTAGATACCCACAAAAACCCACGGCAGCGCTATATTGAGGCATACTAGGCAAATTATATTATGGCAATATGTATAGAAATGCGTTACTATGAGTTAGAGAATGGTAAATGACAATGAGAATAATTACTGTTAAGATAGAAATTAACTAGGCCTATTTATGCTTAAGTTATACCAATCATAAATATATAAGTATGACAAATATGTATAGTCCAATCTTAAATAACAAGCATAATAGAAATTGAATTAGTTATACGAGATGAGTTTCGGAGGTCGGTGTCACCCCTTCTAAAGTCTATTCGCCGAGTCCAGACAGTGCTTCTGGCTACCCGGACAGGGAAACACGCCCAGTTCACGTCATCGGCTCTGCCGGACAGGGGTAGCCAAGAAGCTCCTAGATCTTTAGTCATGCCGTAGCCCTAGAAAAGACAAGACTTGCTGCAATTAGTGTTGTACTGCACTGAATACTGTTGCCTGTCATAAGGAGTTAAGAACGTATTAATTAATAAATTAAATACATACATAAACGAGCAATAAATAAACCGCGCTGTAGCATGTAACCGATAAGTCAGCTCGCTTCACAAGTAGGCTATACACAGCACTGAAATTGGCGTACATTCAACAGGCACGGGTCTATGCGCCCCTTGCGGGAAGCCCTGCAATCACGTGCACAACTGTGTTTACTTCCAGTATCTCGACTCGGCGAACAGACATTAGACATTAGTGGCTACCTAATTGATGATAGTTTTCCCTTACGATAGACAATGATTTTGTCTTTCAATTGCCTCTTTTTGCGATGGGGTAGGAAAGGATCTAATAAGGAACTAACATTCAGTTAGTATTTTGTCGTTTAACATCAAATAATTGGTTCATTAAGCTCATTATTAAAGTCACTGTTACTTACTGATTGGCGCAGAAGTAATGGACTTTAAGTAACGTCAACTTCTAGTTTGCCTATTATTATTTTTTGGACTTGCCTACATCAATGTTCAAGTAGAATACTAAATAATAAATCGGTAGCCTAACTTTTGGGGAACCAATCATCTCTTTTATGCTCTCCAGATTGTAATTGGAGTAAATCCATCTCTTGAGAACGATGTCATATTACTAAATACGCTTCGTCCCTTCACTCTTGCATATCAATTTGCGCAAATATTTCCACACACTCAGTTCAACCCATGTCCACGTAGTTCTCTGTAAAACAGGTCATGGAAAAATAATTAATTTGTTAATTCATTTATTTATTTATTATAAATAAAGCCCAGCGCGGATGAGGGTATCTGCGGATAAACCCGGCGGATACCTGCAACATTTTCCGCTTTGCGGATATAGTTTGCATGGCTATGTGGATAGTGGGTAAGCTGCGGATATTGCTTAGAGTAAATTTCTGGATAGGTTTTAGAAAACAATGTTGAACTAGATGTCTTCTAAGTAATTTTATATTTTGCTAAGATCTGCGTCTTTCACGTTTCTTGTTATTTCCCTATTTGCTTTCGCAAATAGAGAAGTGAGAGAAGCCAGTCATGGAATTACCCCCAATTAGTGTTGACTTTTGCCAAAATAGTACATTATGCAACGAGCCTATAATGGCAATAATTAAGACACGAATATGTTTATTAAACGAGCGTAGCGAGTTTTATAATTTCCATACGATTGTCTTTATTACCATTATAGGCGAGTTGCATACGACTGTTTATGTTCGACGATAATTATAACTATTTTATGTTCGAACATAAACATTCATAAATATCTGTCGAGAAATCACCAGTTTTATGTACTGAACAGAACGCAAGGGACGCAGAGAATACCTTGTATTTGACCATGGCCTCCTGGAATACCTCACTATGACACTCGCCATGCAGTGAAATTTAAAATAGGGGGCCATGGAAGTGAGCGCAGGTGCGATGCTATCCTCACCTAATTGGTCACACAACTCTTTCTTGAGCTGTGATTGGTGGGAGAAACTGTATCATAATGAAAACTTGTACTATAATGAGCCTCATTAAAGTACAGTTTTCTGACATATAATATTTACATTTCGCCAGGGTTGAACAAAAAAAAAAACTTTATACCTGCACTTGCCTACTTGGGTATATCCGACGACTAAGTAAGAACTATAATATTACCCAGCCGCTGTTTCACATGGCGTTACTCACAGCGACAAAACTCAATCAACATTATCTTGCGATTCACAGCCTAGGGGAAATAATGTCTACTTAAATGCATAAATGTGTTGCTTTATTTATTAGAGAGATAAATTAACAAGATGTTCAGTAAAGAACATATAGCCTACTTTCTCCTAAATGCATGGGTTTTGTTATAACTCTTTTCAAGGAGTATAATAGAATGTTGGTTGTAGTAGCTTGTTGAAATACAACGAGCTATAGGGATATTAAACATGAATATGAGGTGCCCTTTGCTAGTGATACCTCTGTACCAAATTTCGTTCAGTTCGGTTTCACCGTGTTTGAATTGATAGGGAGAATCGATTTGCACACATACTTGGCCACCATCTGCAAACTATTGGGCTGATGACCTTGTAGTCAGTCATAAGATGCTTTCCACAAAAAGGCATGTTGTTGCAAAATCCGGTAGAGATCAAATTATTAGGATGGTCGAAATTTGATTTAAGATTTTAACATTTGTGCGGCCGTCATTCTGTTTCCGTCAAGATGGCGGCGATATAAAACATGACACTGAGGTGCCTTTTGCTAGTGCTACCTCTGTACCAAATTTCGTTCAATTTGCGCTCACCGTGTTCGAATTGATAGGGGGGGGGACAGACATTCAGAGTACACACACTCACACACACACACACACACAGAGACTCACACACACATACACACACACAGACACACTTTTTTTTCGCCCTGTAGTGATCTCATAAGTCTACTTTCATTTTTTGCAAAAATCGAAAGTAGGCTAAAAATATTATTGCAATGTCAGCGAATTTGGATAAAAGACGTGTGGATGTGGGTTAAAGTCCTGCGGTTGCGGGATGGATCCGGATAGCATTCGATGGGTTGCAGGGCGGATGCGGATAACAAACGTGCGGATGTGGGCTGGTTGCGGATAACGATTTGTTTATCAGCACAAGGCTCTAATTATAACCCATTACTCAATAATGTGTCTAACTCTTTCAGAGATGAAGAATCAGAGTCCGAATTGATGCAAGAACAAAGACGCTTGTAACTTCATTATAACACCTTTAAACCAACTTCTGAGGGCTCAGTATAATCCAGCTCTTATCTGATGAAAAGCTACAGCTATTGGATGTAGTGATTTAACATGTCCCTAGGTGAACTGAGATATTTTTTTAAATGTGAATAACATCGACAGGGAATTTCATTTTCCCTATCGGGATTGATGATTGAATCTGGTATTCAAACCTCCCAAGTGGATAGCACGTTATACATACCTCCGCAAATTGTCACAATATCGGCGTATCATTTCACCGTAAAAATAACTCCATTTTGGCGATATTGTAGAAATGTATTGCAGAAGAATGATCTGGAATTTTTATTTGATACTGTAATTTTTCCTCTCTTTTTATTATACAGATATGATGGTACATTTATTTTAAATACAACGGAATAAGCATTGGGAATTCACAGCACAATGGTTATTTAGTCAGATGCGACTCGTGGATTTGCCACAGAATAATATCAGGAATGTATAAGGTGCGTTTAAAATTTAACGAACCGGAGGCATAATTACAGAAACCAGTACCTATATGTTAAAAGTATTGGCCCTGGCTGTTGAGGCACTTGTCCCACTGTGACACGAGGCGGTGAATGGCTGTCTCATAAAATTCCCTGGGCTGCGATGTGAAGCAGTTCCGCACGTACAGCTGGACGTCGGCGTCCGAGGTGAATCGTTGGCCCCGCAGAGCCCTTTTCAGGGGACCAAACATGGCGTAATCGCTGGGAGAGAGATCTGGACTGTATGGAGGGTGGCCGAGAACCTCCCAATTGAATTTCTGCATGAGTGCCGCGACTGTGTTGGCCGTATGAGCTCGTGCATTGTCGTGGAGCAGAATGACCCCACGGGTGAGATTGCTTGGTCGTTTTGTTTTGATTGCTTGGCGAAGGGAAGGTCTAGGTTTGCGAGTAACGCTGGGCATTCACTGTTGTACCGTGCGGGATGAAGTGTATCAGAAGGGGGTCATCTTGGTCAAAGAAGAACGTCAGCATTACTGCCAGCGTTGGACGATTGATGCATGCTGCTGCTCGCTTTGTATCGTCACGTGACGTGAACGCACACCCTCTAGCAACGGGCTGTGACCTTCCACGCTCTGGTCAGAACCACACCTCGTTACACACGCCACGATTAGCCGGTTTGCGCATTCCAGCCTCCGGCTCGTTACTTTTTGAACGCACCGTATACCTTTTACAGCGATCAATTTACGGAAGTGTCAGATGTTGCAGGTTAGAACTTTTCGTTATCGCAGTTTGTCGGATGCAAATTCATATGCTCCTGAAAGCCTCACAAAGATATGACACCAGTTCAACGTTATCTTTGAAATGAAAAATAAACAAAAGAAGAATGTACTGTACATCGAAAATAATGGGATGCGTGTCCCGACTTTCTTTCATATATGTCCCAGATCAACCTCAAAAATATTTTCCTCAAAATATTGTTTAACTTTCAGAAAGCTGGAAATGTTTTGGTTGAATGCAAGTAATTTGGAAATAAAATGACTCGTATTCAATTAATTTTACTAGACTGCCCTTTGAAAAAGGAAAAATCATGAACCAACTCTTTCATTACGACCCACCACATGGCCAGTTCCAGGTGTATTTGAGAGCAATGCGAACTTCAACACTGGATATATCTGGCCTTCTATGTTCACGTCTGTACTGTGTGTAACTAAAACAAGTAATTAGAATACGCCACTGAATCTTAGTATTTAAACAGTTTGTAGCCAGGATATCCGAAGATTGCTCGTACTTTAAGTTGGAGAGGAAATACTTAACGAAAACAGTAATGATATAAGTTGTAGTCATTGTTGTTTTAAGGGTCATAACTATTACGTTATCTACCCCACAGTAAAGTAACATAGTCTCTTATTAAATGGTCGAGATATCTTCTTAATACAAGCAAACATTTATGCATACACACACAGAAGGAAGGGAGGGAGGAAGGAATGAAAGACAAATGAATATCGATGAACGATATAAATTTGAGATATAGTGGGGTATTATGGCTATTAGTATTAGATGCACACATGATAGATGTGAACAAACAAAGTTGATGTTCTTAGTGGTACAGGGCCGACTTTCCAGATCTCGTTACATCACTCACTCGGTTATCAGCATCGTTTGGATGCAAATCTACTATTTTAACCTACTTTTGATTTTTGCATAAAATGAAAGTACACTTATGAGATCTACCCAGGACCAAAAATTGTGTGTCTGTCAGTGTGTGTGTGTGTGTGTGTGTGTATGTATATCAGTCTCCCCCTATCAATTCAAACACGACGAAACCGAATTGAATGAAATTAAGCCCAGAGCACTTCAGTGTCATGGTTTGTATTGCCGCCATATTTCCAAAACTGAATGGCGGCCACCCAAATGTTCAAAAGGTAAAATCAAATTACGACTAAACTAATCATCCTATCTCAACCAAATTTGGTAACAACATACCTTTATATAGGGCGCGTCTTGCCCTTAAACTACAAGTCAATCAGCTGTACCGTTTCAGGATGGCCGTGTGAATTATGCAAGCATTATAATAAATAACTTTGAACCCACCAGTTCCGATTATCAAACCGAGAATGGTTTAAACTGTCCTAAAGAACGAGGCTTGTTTGATATTTTAAGTTTTTATTACACGGTAGCAGTGGCTTCAAAAAGGCGAGCCACCTCGGTTACCAGACAAGATGACAGCTGGTTATGTGAGTCAATTGATAACGACGAATTTCAGTGGACATGCTTGGCTATGTGGTAAAGCGTTAGTCCTTTACCCGTTTGGCTGGGGTTCAAAATCTCTCAGAGTTGGGTTTTTAGCTTAAATTCTTTAAATTTATTGTTTTTTAATTACTCAGACGATCACAAATTTAGCGTTATATTGAGCATATTAGAATGGAAAATGTATATCATACTAATATATAACAAGTAGTTCCGTGAAGAACTATACAGCCTATTTTCATATATCCTACTTATGTTAATTGCCACTATCAACGTACACAATTTCAGTTTGATTGCTGTAATAGATTCGTAGATATTGAGAACCGACTAAATATTTCGGATGGTCGCCATGTTGGATTTTATATATGTAGATCCTAGAGTTATGTACTATTACAAGCAGATTATTGTGAACGTGTAGTATTCAAACTTCAATCGCATAATTAGGACACAAGGAAAAACAAGGAGATTTAAAAATTTTCACAGCTGCCATCTTGAGGTTATGGAAACAATTGAAATAAATTAGATGCCAGTGGATTAATATTCGGATAAAGATTTACTGTACCAAGTTTCACTGCACGCGGATGGTTAAATTGCGAGAAACGTCCATGTGAATATTTATAATTCGCGTCACCGGCATGTTGGATTTGTGATCACCAGGTTATTTAACGTCCTATAGGTGAACTTAAGTTCATAGCCCCTATGAACATTAAAAAATGCAGTTTGATTGCTAAAATAGATTCGTAGATATTCAGTATCGTCTAAATATTTCGGATGGTCGCCATGTTGGATTGTTAAATGTATAGGCCATAGAGTCATGTGCCATTAAAGGAAAATTATTGCATAGGTTCATTATTCAAACTTTCACTTCGATCGCATGACTACATCACAAGATATAAAAACTTAATTTTAAAATTCGCACTGCCGCCATCTTGAGGTTATGTAAACAATTGAACTAAATTAGATACCAGTGGATTACAATGTGTATAAATATTTCCTGTACCAGGTTTCAGTGCGCTTGGAACATTAAATCGCGAGAAAGGTCTATTTAAAATTTTCAAATTCGCTTGGCTGCCATGTTCGTTTTGTAGTTAACCGGATTTTGAAAATCTTATAGATGGACTTCCAGTAGTGCCCTTAATCTCCGTACAAAATTTTAGGGAGATACCGCTAATAGTTTCAGAGATATATAATGCCGGTGAAATATTTCGCACATCCGCCATCTTGTGATTATGTAAAAAATTGAACGAAGTTAGACGTCGGTGCATTACAATGTATATAAACATATACTGTACCAAGTTTCATTGCGTTTGGTTGGTCAAATCGCGAGAAACGTCTATTTAAAAGTCGCCAATTCGCTTGGCCGCCATGTTGGATTTTTAGTTACCAGGTTTTCAAAAGTCACATAAGTGAACTTATAGTAGTTCCCTCTATCACCATAGAAAATGTCAGGGTAATATCGGTAATAGTTTCGGAGATATTGAATGCTGGTGAAATATTTCACACAGCCGCCATGTTGGATTGGTGAGTCGTAACAAAATTTGAAGGGCACGGTCGAGGTCGTCGGAAATAGTGCTATGAACTTTCCGAGTTTCATTGAAATCGCTCCTGCCGTTTAGTTTTTATTAGGGGGGGACACACACACGAATCACACACACACACGCACGCACACACACACGGACAAAAGGTGATCTCATAAGCCTATTTTTTCAAAATTGAAAATAGGCTAAAAATGAGATGGTGTGTGTCTGTCTTTCTGTCTGTCTGTCTGTTACCTAATAACGCAAGAACCCCTGGTCCGATTTAAATGAAATTTTGCATGGATGTAGTTGAAATAACACGTTTACATATAGGATGCTTTTAATTTCGATATTTTGCACTATTAAGAAATGGCGACCATTTTAGTGACGACACTACACCCTTTGGTTTCAAAATGTCATACTTCCATATCAAATAAAAAGAGAACGGTAGGAAATAACAAACTTTTGATGGCACATACGAGCTTCAAAATTTAATTTTCTATCCGAAAGGTCCTTATCACTTTTCGTGTATCTCCAACGTTTAGCGAGTAAAACCTACTTTTGTGACGTCACTACACCCTTTGGTTTCAAAATTTCATATTTCCATTTCAAATAAAAAGAGAACGCTAAGAAATAGCAAACTTTTGATGGTATACACGAGCTTTAGCATTTTGTTTTCTATCCAAAAGGTTCTTATCACTTTTCGTGTATCTCCGACGGTTAGCGAGTAAAACCTAAATTTGTGCAATAAAACACGGTCACATCGAGCGGTGCAGTATATCTCTACATATATACAAAATAAAATTTGTCTGTTTTTTCTGAATTTCTACGGAAATTTGAGTTATTTACACGTTTCAGACTGTTTTATGATAGATGCGCGCGAAAATAATGTTTTGGTCTGTCTGTCTGTTTGCTTGATTGTCTGTGGACAACTTTGTTCCCTTATAACTCGAGAACGGCTGGGTGTATCAACGTAAAATTTGGTACATATATCCGTCAGAGGCACGACACTAATCATTGATGTAACTCTTCTCTATACCTCTCATAAAAGGGGGCATACCCCCTTAAATACATGCTGAAATAGGAGTAGAAGGACGAGACAAAGCTCATTTTCAGCCCCTCAATGTGAGAGACAAAACTCGGGGGCCCTAAAAGCACATTTTAAGGTCCTACGTCCAACCGTTTTTGAGATATTCCCAGAAAACTAATTTAATTTAATAAACTATGAACGAATGCAAGCCGATAACCATGGCAACAGATTCTCAGAGATCCATCAGAGCCGGTTAGAATGATAGTGGTGTAAGTCATACGAACATTGTTTTGAGTAATCGAAGGTTTTGTGTAAGTATCTATAAAAAAATCAAGATAGCATATATTTAACTGTGAGCGATGGATTCGTGTTTGAAGATAGTCCCTTTATTAATATGCATTAATGTTAGGGTCTAAACCAGCCTGTAAGTAATTTTTATTGTTATTTAAATGTTAGTCCAATGACTTACACCACTATCATTCTACACCGTAAGTGGGTTCACTGAAAGGAAGTTAAAGTGAAATGTCACATACACATTTATTGTTCGGAAGTTTTTAGTTTGGTTATTATAACACAGTTTGATACCATTTCAGACAACTTTGAATGACTATAACTAAACTTGCAATCGGATCAATTTGTAAAAGATGATACTGTATATTGGCTTTCACAGCCAGTGAATTAAAACTCAGCAATATTTCTAGGTTTGTGCCATGTCTTGTGCGGGGTTTCGCCTAGGACACCAAGATAGGCTCATTAGTGGGCTATTGGTGTCCGTGCCCGGTCTCCCACGGGAGTAGCGAATTTCGCAGTAAAGAAGTGTGGGTGCGCTTCATAAGAAGAGAGGTAATGCAGGGGTCCGGGCACGAACACCATGAACCCGCCGATGAGTCTATCTTGGTGTTCCTAGGCGAAACCCCGCACAAGACACGGTATAAACCTAGAAAAATTGCTGAGTTTTAGATCAATTTGATATTATCTGTTATAATAAAAATAAATTATTAAGGGTCCTTTCAGTTTCCTCCACAATCTGCTTCATCAAGTTAGTAACTCCACGTCTTCATACTGAGGTAAGGGGCCTATGTTGTCTTCAACGTTGGTAATTTTCAAACTGTTAAAAAACTCATGGTGTATTGGTGGTATGAATGGTAAGAGATCTGTCATGTCTGCCTTCTTTTATATGGACACTGGCCTGATGTTTGGGTACAACAGGTCCTCTGGCAGATTGTTGAAACGTACTGGTCTCCCTTTTCGACCTGTTGGAGTAAGATCTAGTGTGTCAAAGTCAATGCACTCTTGAAGCGTTTCTTTGTACTTAACGCTGTAAGAAAGGTTTTTTTCGAGTCTCATCCACTGTATTTTCAGCCAGTTTACGTCCATTTTGTTTGCGTTTCTTTTTATCCTACTAATATTACGTTCTAACTGTTTGGTAGAGTAAAACTCTTCACGATTCATTGAGCAAACAATAAACTTTTTGGTATGACGGCATTATGTCATGATACGATACCAATGTTCAGGTACATACACAGGTTTTCCTTTAGCAGCTACTTCCACGCACCCGAAGTCGGAGTCATTAGGGAGAAACGAATGTCCCGACACAAGAAATTTTTGATCTATGATTTCAATGACCGTCTCGTCACTTTGAACAAATCTCATTAAAGCAAGGGTTATGTTTATATTACGGTTCTGCCCCGTACAAATGTCACTGTAGATAGTTACGTGTTTCTTCCTGGAAGCATACATTTTTAAGTGTTTCACTAAACAAGAAGCTAAATCTTGCGATCCTCTGGATGCTATAGTTTCGTCCAAACATAAAAATAACCAAGTGTTTTTCCCAAATCATATACTCCGAAATTATAACAATAGCAATTCCGTTTGTAATATGCATCACTTACTGTTAATATGGGAAAAGGAAGAGCTTTCTGTAAATCCATACTACAAGCATAACTGTCCGGATTACTTTTAGCAGATGTTGCATCATTTTTCATAGTGTCCCTGGCTAATTCGGCCCTCCGTAAGTGCAATTCATGATCAGTATGCAACATGGCCTTTTCAGTAACACTCAATTCAGGATTAGAATATTGCATCTTAAAAATGTCACATTTTTTACAGGTGTCCTTCTTGGGTATATAAAAGTGTAAATTGAATTTGGTATTAAACACATACCTATAGTAATGTTCTTTTACAGGGGTTTTGCCAGATGAAATACACATTTCTTCATAAAGTGCATACATTTTTCTAATGTTGAGAGAATCTCAAAGGTATGTTCTATTTGGATTGTGCTTCCTTGTGTAGTGACTTTCGTAGGACGGAAATGAACGTATATGTTCCATTACCAAGTTGGTATCATCATCAGATATTTTTCTTGATGGACAGCCCTAGTTACCTCTACGATCTTCCCCGGGAGTGTTTCCTTGAACCATCTTTTTCAGGCTTCTGTCAACTCTCCCACCTGACACACCGAACGTGTTTAGAAAATATTTTTTACATACGTGCATAGATACGCCCTTTTCGGACTTCAAAAAATATTTGTATGACCCTCCCCTTATTAACCCATCCACTTTCCTTGGTCTCCTTTGTTTAATTTCATGCTGCTGGATCAGACCACAAATGTATGCATTTTGCCTCCGAAAATCACCTATTTGCCAGAAGTTCTCAAAAATAGATTTATGTTCATCTTTTGAAAAATTGTCATTACACTTCAGTTTGCAGTTGCATTTTGCATCAGAATATTCTTTCTCATGTATAATACTACCTGTTTTGTTGATATATTGTTGACCAGAATTTCTAAGGCGCTTGGCTTCTTTTTGTTTATGATTTGCAAGAACTCTGGTCCTCTTTCTAGATTTAATTTTATTATCAGGCCCAATAGACTCGGGGGTATGTTGTGAATTGTCAGGCTCTGAATCCTCGGAATTTGTTGTAGACGAATAGCTGACAAGTCTTTTTGCACGGGGTACAATATGTGACAGATCTACATTGTAATCGGGATCTTCGTCAGAATCGTCCTCAAACTGAGAATCACTGCTCAAAGGCTCAAACCTGTTACTAGGCCTAGCCATTTTAATATTGTTTTAAGGATTGTAATAGTTCACATAACCTCAAAACACCACATAGCAAAATAATTTGTTTTTTAAATCAAATGCAATAAGTCTTCACTAGTTTTCAGATACACATTGTCACTAAAGCACTATAAAGAATCGAAACACACACACAACGCTGCAAAACATCGATTACAGTAGCTACAGTAACTAGTAATAAACATCCGCAGCCTTGCAAGTGACTTACACCAGTGTCATTCTCAACTATACAGCTGTTCAGTTCCATATCCAAAGTTGGTGCTGATCCTAGTGGCCAGTTTGTGTACTATTGACTTACATCACTATCACACCAAGTAGAGGAACTAAAATGGAACACACATCCACACATAAGTCAGATTGTGCAATTTACTGACTTACACCACTGTCATTCTAACCGGCTCTCTATTGCTGTAAGACGCAATACAATTCCATTAATTACATTAGTGTGAAAGTTTGCAAACGGTTAGATGGGTATTATGGAACCAAATTAAGCTGTAAATTTCATCAATACGTAAAATGCGCTTAAGGGGGTCAAGGGGTACTCTAGAATTTTTTCACGCGATTTACATCTGCGGGTGTGGTATGGCAGGTCTATTATATTCCTATCCCTATGTTATATTATTATTGTTAGTATTATATTATGGCGTACAACGACGAGACAAAGCCCCTCGGTGCCAGAAATAAAACTCGAGGGTCCTCGAAAACTACATTATAAGGCTCTAAAACCAACAGTTTCTGAAACATTCCCAGAAAACTAATTAAGTTTAATTTAACAAACTAATGAAGGAATGCAAATCGGTAACCATGACAACATTATCCCAAGGTGGGGCATCCAACTTTCCATCTATTTGAGTAAGAAGCAATTTATTACATTTATTACATTTCTGTGAAAGTTTGCAAATATAAGGTTCTCACGGAACCAACGTAGACTGTATAATTCATCAATGCAATTAAGGGGGTCAAGGGGTAACCTAGGATTTTTTCATGCAATTTTCACGTGCGACATATAGTGCAGAAGGTCTATTATATCTCCAAACAACAAAATTATTTTCAAAAATTCCTGAATTGAATCAGCATTTTTTTGCGGCTTTTAGGAATTTGGGCCATTTGAGACTAAAGAACCTGAATTTTCATGCACCACAAGCTTTTATAATTTATGAAAGAAGTCTTCCTGTGTATGGGGACCCAACACAACGTAGAGGGTCAGTTTTTATGTGACGTGTATTGAGTTTCATCTACAAGGCTTTCAATTCTATTTCATGTCAGGAAGTACACGTCAGGTGAATTTAGTTTGAGAGCACATTTCAACTAATCTTTGTCGACATACGGGTTCATCGTAAGGATGATTTTCTTTGATACTGTGTGGTAGATATACCCATATTTGGATTTCTGGGTGATATGTTGTAGACAATAGTATTGTCTGTCTGTCTTTCTGTGTATCCTTATGTACGCCTATAACTCATGTTCGGATGTTTGGTGCATCGTAAAATTAGGTATGGTAAACATGAGTCAATACACCAATCATTTATAAAACTCTTCACCGTTCATTTCATACAGTTGAAGGGTGGATATAGGGAAAACTTCTCAAAATACATGCTAAAATAGGCGAAATATAAAAATTATCCTAGAAGGACGACCAAAGCATATGTTGCACTTCTCAATGTGAGACACAAAATTCGCGAGTTTATAAAGGGTCTCCGAAAACCACATTGGAAGGCCCTTAAATTAACAGTGTGTGTGATATTCCCAGAAAACTAACTTCGTTTTGGTAAACTTATGAAGGAATGACAAGCCGTTAACCATTGCAACAGTAGCTCAATTGATAATGTCTGGTGCGTCTCTAAAAGCAACAGTACTTAAAAGGGACGTAACACCAATAACATTATTATTATTATTATTATTATAATGTCTGGTGTTAACACCGAACACCGTTCGAAGAACGGGTACTTCTGCTAGTTTAATTAAAAAAACATTCGCCACCGGATCTGCGCTAGAGACATCTAACGGCACCAGAAGAACTATGAGGGTGACATCATGGCCAACTGGTTGCGTGCAGTGCACCGGCCTGGACCTTAGCCTCCAATAATACACTGAAAAAATGGAAATTGCAACACCCAGAAGGAGTGGTGCTACATTGCTGCACTTAAAAACTACAAAAACCATACATTTCTCATAGAGAAAATTAGAAGAAAAGCAATTGAAATGGAGAAACAGAATTGGGTGATTGTCTTCAGTTGGGTTAAGGCGGAAATGAGGGAAATGAATTAGCGGACCAGCTGGCTAAAGAAGCAGCACAAAGCGGTTTAAGTGAGTGCTATAATAGAATTCCAAAAAGTAATATGCTAAAAGAATTAAGTGTGTTTAGTTTGAGAAAGTGGCAGAATGAATGGGACAATACATCCAAGGGCGAAATTACAAAATCATTTTCCCCCAGTGTACAGGACAGACTAAAATTGAAAATGAACATAACGCCCAATTTTACAGTTATGACAACAGGACACGGCAATATTAAATCATACTTATTCAGATTTAAAATTATAGATAGTCCAACATGTATATGCAATAACGGTCACCAGACTGTAGATCACTTACTATATGAGTGTAAGTTATTAGGGAAAGAAAGAGGTATATTAATAGCACATGTTTTAAGATCAGACAACTGGCCTATAAAGAAAGATGAACTTGTTAGAAACTACCTTAGGGAATTCTTTACTTTTGTAAACTCTATCTCATTTGAAATACTAAATAGATAATTTTTATTTATATTTTCTTAACTGTTAATCATTTTAGTGTCACAAATTTCATTTAACAGGCCATAGATATAAAATATTTATAATATAAATTGTATAGTTTTAATCTGAAATGATTAATAAGTAATAATTAAGCATGTAGTATTACTACATTGTAATGGGGCATGCTGTAAAAAAAAATAAAAAAAAATAGGGACAACCATTGGATTGAGTACCCTATCAACGTACTGTCGAGCAGTTATAGTGCCCGCAACAAGCACTAATTGTGATTTCACATTAAAGCCAATAGCTCCCCAGCCCATAATGCTTGATGTTGACCCTGTGTGCCTCTCGACACTAAGGTCTGGGCGGCCCCTCTCCCCGGTACGTCGGCGCACACGATTCCAGCGATCACTGCGGGCAAGACAGAAGCGCGATTCATCACTAAAGACGACCCTATGCCATTCGTCGACCCACGTCGATCGTTCTCGACACCAAGCCAATCTTACACGACGCTGTTGTGGGGTCAATGGAACACCTTCTGCAGGGACACGGGATTGTAAGCCAGCTGCACGCAGGCGATTACCAACTGTTTGTTGTGTAACGTGGGGTGCCACAGCTGCTCGAATTTGCGCTGCTGTTGCATGGGGTTCCATCCGGGCCATCCGAATGATGCGGCGATCCTCTCTCACAGTTGTCTGTCGCGCTGGACCTGTGCCAGGTCTACGAGTGTGGATACCTTCATTTGGCCACTGCTGCCATACACGTTGTACCGTAGATGCCTGTAGGCCAACACGTGCAGCGACAGTCCTTAGCGATAATCCAGCCTCACACAGCCCAATTATCCGAGCCATCTCAAACGGCGACAGTTGTTAATAAGGTGTTCTTCTCTGTCGTCGAGGCATGTTTGACGGGGAACACTTCACTGCACAGACTGCAAGTCAACTACGCTTCAGCAGAGTCCGTATACTGGAGTTGATTCCTCCGTGACCAATCACGTGGGGACACCCGTAGCAACAATCCAATGGGTCTGAAACTTTGATCGTTTACATACCTACATGGCATCGTTCCATATCTTGAAAATCAACAAAAAAGACCAATGCCTTCATGGTGTTGCAATTTCCATTTTCTTCAGTGTATAGAGCCTACTCAATCGTAGCGTTCTCTCTGTCAACACTGTCCTCCTAGCAGTGCGCATATTGACCACTGCAGCGCTGAGTACCCACCTAACATTTAGCCTACATGTAATAGCATTGCTATCACAAGCTATAACCAGCAAAAGTATACCTATACACTATATTTAGCCTACAGTACATGAATACACATTGTTGAGTAGAATGAAGTAAAATAAAATAGATGTTCGTTTTTTACTACTAGGAGTTCGTTTCAACTGTGGATTTCCCTTATTAGATAGCACGCACAACTGTCTGGTATGTAGGCCTACAAGAGTAAGGTACGGTACTCTCAGTAGATGGTTGCACCGAATTGTTTTACCAGTGTATCATAGAGTTTCAGTGAAGAGGAACGACTTTTCTTTATTTTTGTGATTCTTTCTTTTCATAATTTGTTTTTCTTCTCAAGACGTAGACTCGTGTCATTGGTGTAGTTAGAGACAGATGGGCGCAGAAACATTTGCAATTTTATCCTGCTAGTTTCCACAGGATGATCACTTACTCCACACTGTATAATACGATTTTTAGCAACATGTGGCAACAGTATTCTAGTTAATGTTCATGCTATTCCTGGACTGCTCAGCGTAACCGAAACAAAACCTTGCTTACAATACCGGAGTCCACCTCTCCCTCTGGCTTTGAATTTTAAATTAGTGACATTACTGGAGATGGACTCTTGATACCGAGGAGCAGTTGACCTCGCTGTTCCGTCCCTTAAAACAATAACTAACTCGGGATACTACTAATTTTATCAAGCTCTCTTGACATGATATAGGTTGCTATGGTTTTCAGCCCGTTGTTATTGTTATTGTTTCTTTAGGGGCGTTGCAACATCGTGGTCATGTAGCCCCGTGTTCTTGGGTGTGTGTAGAATTAGTCTGATGACCTGTATCACTGTAATGTTTGTAATAGCGTACTTATTCTTTCTTCGGCTTTTCCCTATTAATTGGGGTCGCCGGAGCCAACCAGGCACATTTTGGATTTTGTCGGGGATTTAAGGCCGGATGCCCTTCCTGACGCCACGTGATTTTTCAAGTGAAAATTCCACCCCACTGTCACCGGGATTCGAACCCCGGCCCTCCGGGTGAAATACCAGCAGCTAAGCCACTGCGCCATCACCCTCCCAATGTGTGTAATAGTGTGTGTATTTGTAATTGAGGTAAAGTTTGGGTAGGAAGCGGCCGTGGCCTTAATTAGGTACCGATACCATCCCGGCATTTGCTTGGAGTAGAAGTGGGAAACACTTCCAGAATAGCTGAGGTAGGAATCGACCCGCCTCTTCTTAGGTTGCCTAACAAGGCTGAGTGTACCCCGTTCCGGCCCTCAGAACCAGGAATCGAACTCAGGCCTCTGCAGTGACAGCCAAGAATGCTAGCCACTACGCAACGAGGTGGACTCGACAGCTCGTACCAAATTCCCTCCAATATAGGTCATTGCTCCTCTAGTTATAGAAATTTGGTCATTTAGCCCCATGCCGGCTACCCTGTGTCATTGCGGCGTGTGCATTTGTAATTCCGGTGATGATTTGGAAGGTGACCTTAAGTTAGGAACCATCCCGGCATTTGCCTGGAGTAGAAGTGGGAAACTACAGAAAACCTGTTCAGGAAGGATGAGATGGAAATCTAACCCACCTCTTCTCAATTTTACCTCATGAATCTGAGTGTACCCCGTTCCAGCCCTCAGACCAGAATTACATTTCTTGGAAGAGCCTGGTTTCTAACATGTATCTCTGGGGGCGACAACCAAGAATGCTAGCCACTACACGTCGAGGTCAGGTATCATCATCATCAGAACTGGAGCAATAATACAAGATCACCTAATTCTCAGTCAGCGTAGGCTACATACCTTGTCTTCGTGCTTTAATCCATAATTTATTAGTTGGCTCTGGACTAGAAAATTCATGAAAACTAGTTCCAGGAACAATATTTCTAGAGCCTTGTTTACAAAAGGGCTCTTAACAGTATACCATCGTAAGACAAAGGCCTTATTTCAGTAATATAACATGACTCGTGCGTACAAAAAAGTGTATAAATACCGCCAACTGAACTGATCATGTGGGGGGGGGGGGGTGGGGGGTATGCAGCGCCTCTAGCGGCAAACGTAGCATCTGCAGGGCGGACAGCTCCCAGAGGCCATTGGGCAGGCTTTTTATTTTTAGAGGCTAAGCCTGGACGTTGGAACACCTGTAATTGAAATGATTTCTATTATGGCCACTAGAATGCACTCGCCCTATTAGGATTATTTTATGTGAAACTTTTATTTGAACTAAAGATCAAAACGATCCCACATAGTAGGCCTACCTGTACTCTACCTGTTGGTGCTAGTTCAGGATTTTAATTAATACTTCTATTGCAGCCAAATAGTAATCGAAATTAAAGAATGAACATGTGAACTAAAATTTTCGATCTGGTGATTTGAATTGCATAGTCTTTGATTGCTTGTTTTCTTTTACTACAGAACTCTAAGCGGTAGCGTTCACATGCTTGTCCACAGTTGGAATACACACGTCACTGTAGGGTCATGTAAAGATTTGTTAATAAAATTAAGGTGGTGAATCCCATGGACAGCCAGATGTGTAAACACGTGCTTCAACTCAAAGTTGGATGTTGCCACCGTCCGGTCGATTATGTCTCCAGTTCCATACATTTCTTGAGGTATGTCTTCTGTTTTTCTCTTCAATGATGTTAGTAGTTTCTCCGAGGCTCTGGTGTTTGGTGGAGGTAAATAGTTTCTAAGGTCTTCAACCAAGAAATGATTCTATTATACTCCTTGATAAAGACAAAGAGTTATAACAATACCCATACATTTAGGAGAAAGTAGGCTATATGTTCTTTAGTGAACATCTTGTTTTAGAACTTCACTTAACCCTTGGACACTATCGCTAGTAATAGATACAGCGTTACTCGCGCGGGCTACATATGTAGCCCAAACAGTTATTCGATCTGGTGTTCAGTTTCAATAACATGATAAATAGTAGTATATATTAGCATTCTAAGCTAAATATGAAGATTTTATGTAGGCTTTTATCTTCATATGGAGAGAAAATTCAAACCTAAGAAGAAAATTCAATTATATCCTACATCTTCGGTAAAACTGCAACAAAAATAAAACTAATGGAACTAGAACTGTTCAATTATTTTTATGTAAATATAAATACTTATATTAGTGCATATATAGATTGGAATTAAACAAAAATAACACTATGTTAGGTAATTTCCTAAGAAAATCAGCACTTATTATGAACAATTTCAGCATTTTCATGTAATTTATCTCGAAGTTTCGAAGTTAATTTTTGCCCTTTTGGCTACAATCTATAGCCCAGGAAATCCACAAGCATTCTTACACTAATTTGTCACTCAAGCATTCTGTGCAAATGGACACAATGATCCAAGAAGGACTTCATTTCACTTTGCGCATCTGTTCCTTGTTGATTTATCCCTTTCTCGTCCACACAAGAAGTAACATCCTACTTTATTTCCACTACACTCAACCTCTCATTACTTTCATCTAAACACTGACTGATTTGAAAGTCATCTACATGGCCGCGTCACCCACATATCTGCAGGCCAAATGGCTGGGCAGCGGTCGCTTGGTAGGCCTAGGCCCTAATGGGCTGTAGTGCCAGGGGTTATTATTATATGCGGAAATGACCTACAAGTACTCTGTTGTGATGGTAAAAAGCTAGGACTACAACTCTTGAAATAGCGTTTGTCAACTAGCTATTAAAGTGTTGATTAATCTGATGTGGATACTTATCTGAAATTGTGGTATGTCTACAGGCCTCTCGCTTTATTCAGGTAATAAACTATTACTATGTTAGGAACAATTTGAAATCTTTGAATTGGGTAACTTTTATAAAAGCAGTTATCTCTTGAGAAGTTTTCAAATTATGTAAGAATGAAATACTGTATCTTAGGTTACATTCAAACAATAGTTTTTCAGACGCGATAGACACGAATGTTAGCCACTACACCCATTGATACAGTAATAATAATAATAATAATAATAATAATAATAATAATAATAATAATAATAATAATATCGTCCACGAACCTACTACGCTGTCGTAGCAGGCGGAGAGGTGATACTCCGACGTGGCGCGTCCCAGGTGGCGGATAGGGGGGTCCTCACCGGCTTGCCGGCGGACTTGAGCGAAATAAAATAGCTCTCGCGGACCAAACACACTTAAGCCAGAGAACACCTAGAGGCACCTCTCGATCTCAACAATCGAGTAGTAATTTCGTGATCTTATCTTAAGATCACCACTAGTTGTATATTCAACTTGTAACTAAGGCATGATGGAACACACACTACTAACGCAACTACCCCAGGCCCCGGACACAGGTCCGGTCTTTCCCGATCATCGGATTCTGGGGGATCGGGAACGAAATCATGCTTCAGAGAAGGATCGGAGCTTCTCAAAATCTCTTCGACCCAAGAAAAAGAACTTCTTGGGTACTATTAACATCAATACCCTGTTGAAAACAGGAAAGCTCAAACAACTGACTGACGTCCTGGACAAATTTGATATTCAAATCCTAGCAATTCAGGAAACACGATTCCAAGATGAGAACCATTTCGACTCTGAAAACTTCAGGATATTTAAGGGTAAACCAGCCATTAATATCACAGGCAATTTACTAATGTTTGGGACGGCTTTTGCAGTGAGGAAAACTATCTTAGATTCAGTTATTGACTTCACATCGCCATGCGAAAGAATTTCAGTGCTTACAGTAAAATCAAGCAACAAGGCATATGCCTTGATAAATGCCCATGCTCCAACTAACATAGACAATAAGAGAAATCCACAGAATGTAGAAGACTTTTGGGAATTACTAGAGGAAACTACAAGTAAAATCCCCAAACATCACGTGAAAATCTTATTAGGGGATTTCAATGCACAGGTTGGCAGAGAGAAGATATACAGATCAATAGTAGGACTCCATCCCGCACATCGGCGGACTAATAAGAATGGAGAGCGTCTAATAAACTTTTGTACATTATTCATGCTGAGACTCATGTCCACGCACTTTATGAGACCATTACACAAAAAGAAAACCTGGAGATCACCTAACCCGTTATTAGGGGAATTTCAGATAGATCATGTGGCTATTTCCGCAAAGAATATGCTGGAGATTCAGAATGTTCAGGTACGAAAGGGAGTGGTAGATTCGGATCACTACCTCACGCAAATCAAGGTTCGGTTTCAACCAAACAGATCCAAACCTAAAGGCAACCGGTTTCCAAGAGTTGATCCGGACTGCTTGAGGAAGAACGCCGAGGTTTTCCTACGAGATTTACAGGAAGAAAATCCTAGGGAGTGGCCAGACCTTCGCAAAACATTACAGTCATCAGCCATGAAATTAGGACAACCACCTAGGAAAAGAAAGCACAGATGGTGGAACACAACGTGCGATGAAGCCGTCAATGACCGAGTCAAAGCTTGGCATCAGTGGAATGGACATCGGACAGTGGAAAGATGGGAGAACTTCCTAAAAACTCAAAAACTGACCTCTAAAACAATCCGGCGCGAAAAACGTGCCTACAACAAAATCAGACTCGAAGGGTTAGAACAGGATTTCCAGAAAAACAACACTCGAAATTTTTACAAGACATTCCGTGAGGACTTGTCAGGGTACAAACCACCAACTCTAAGTTTCCGTCGACGTAATGGACGACTAGAAACAAACAGTAAGGAGAACTGCAAGATACTGGCTGATTATTTCCAAACTCTACTGAACTGTGATCCTCCAGTGGAAAGACTGCAGTTTGAAAAACCTGTACCAAACCCAGACTCACTTCCCCCAACAACTCAAGAAATAAAAGAGATAATCCAATCGCTCAAAAATAACAAAGCCCCTGGGAACGATGGAATAACTGCTGAGATGTTGAAAATAGGAGGAGATGACCTCATAAGGAGAATTCATACACTCCTAACAGAAATATGGGAGAGCGAAATAATTCCGAAGGACTGGAAGAATGCCATTATCCATCCGTTGCATAAAAAGGGTGACCGAGCGGACCCCAACAACTACAGAGGTATATCACTTTTACCAATTATATACAAGGTATTATCTAAAGCACTCTTAAACAGAGTAGAACAACAAACTGATCATTTGATTGGTGAATACCAGGCAGGCTTTAGGAAAGGTAGATCGTGTTCGGAGCAGATTTGGAGCCTAAAGACGATATTAAGAATACGCCGCAGTACCAACACGTTTGTCACCTTCGTGGATTTTAAGAAGGCGTATGATTCTATTGACAGACAAACTGTTCTGAACACCCTAGAAGAGCTCAGAGTTGACAGGAAAACCAGGGACTTAATCCGCCAGACTCTCACTGACACAACATCTCAAGTGAAGTTCCTAGGTGAACTATCCGAGCCTTTCGAAGTACATACCGGAGTTCGACAAGGTGACGGCCTCTCCCCACTGCTTTTTAACTTAGTGTTAGACAAAGTCATCAGGGAGTGGGAAAACAACATCAAAGGCATAAGCATTGGTACTCTGGAACAGAAAATAAAAGTAAAATGCCTAGCTTTTGCTGATGATCTAGCTATCTTTACCAAGACTAGTGAAGAAACCAAGTATGCCATAGAGAAGTTACATGAGTTAGCATCAAAGACAGGACTCCAAATATCGTATGAGATGACGCATTTCATAGTAAATGGAGACCAGAATATCCCGAGATCTCCACTACAGACCAACTATGGAATAATTAGACACGTACCTTCCTTCAAATATTTAGGAGAAATTATTGTACCGTCTGGATTGGACAGGAAAGCTAATTTAGAAAGAGCTACCAAACTTCAGAAAGCATACCGAATAACATGGAATCACTATAATAAAAGAGTGATGTCACGAAATGCAAAACTACGGCACTACCAGACAGTTGTTCTTCCGGAAGCATTGTACGCCTCCGAAACTATATCTCTAGGAGGCCACTCTCAAATTGGTGAAATCGAAATCCAGGAACGTAAAATTCTCAGGAAAATATATGGCCCCGTTTATGTTAATGGTATATGGATTAAAAGGAAAACCACAGACTTGTACACAGTAATCAATAAGTTCACTGATACCGTGCGTAAGAGACGATTGAAATTTTATGGTCACATCTGCCGAATGGACAACACCAGATATGCAAAAAAACTGCTTGATATAATTAATTCAAAGAAGGTCAAAATCAGTTGGTTGGAAGAAATCAAACAGGACTTAAAGGAAATAAACATTACAGAAGATAGCATCATGAATCGCAAGACTTTTGGAACCCGAGTTACAAATCACTCTTTCGCCGAAAAAGCTAAAAAGACCACTGGAAAAAAATGGACGGAGGAACGTAAGAAGGGGCATAGCGAGTTCATGAGGAGATTTTGGGAGGAGAAGAAGAGGAAAGCTCCATCAACCCGAGTCAACAAGTTCAAGCGCGCTCCCTAAGTGGGCAAAACGAAGAAAGAAAGAAGAATAATAATATCGTATGCCCTCAAGTGCCGGGTGCAAGCTTTTGCTATTTTACGCCCAGAGGGCAGCCTGCATTTCAAATTTTTTGTTGTTCTATGGAGCGCTATGAAAGTCAAGGAGGTTAGAAATCTAAGCTCCATGACACTATAGCGCCTTCTAATGGAGAAAGGAGGAACTTAGTGATGGCCGAAAATCCCGAGATTAATTTTTCCATTATGAACACGGCCTACCGAATTCAAAAGGGTCATTTAACATGCCAACAACGTATGATTATGAGCACAAGATGGTAGCAGAGAAAATCGTTACGCGAACACGAAATGACATGATATATCGATATGAATGTGTTGAATGACACATTAATGCAACGTGTCTGGTGACCGCTAGGTACATCTAGATCAGTACTTAACGTCAAGTCGGAAGTTATAATGATCCAACTATAATACACAAACTGTGCGATTGGAAGTTTCATTGCTTTAGGGTGAATACCTTCGAAATACAGGCGTCAGTTAATTAAAGCATGGTGTTCAATATGGTATTTTTTTTAAATCTTCCAATCAGTAACAACAGTATTGAAAATTGTAGTATTGCTGAAACGATTGCAGAGGGACCATTAATCATTTCCCAAGTGAGCCGTTTCATTGTAAAGGACATACACATTCGATTATTTGGTTCGGTAAATGAAACATCGCTTAGATATTGGTTTTCGATTGATTATAACTCATGGTTGTATGAACAAGGGGAGAAAACCGAGCCGTGTGAGTTGAAGAGGAAAGGAAAAATTGTAACTACACTAAAAAAGCAAAACCCAATACTTATCATTTACTTCCTTGTATATGATTGGTTTTATTGCTTCTGGCTTTGAGTTTAGTGAGTAGTGCGATGATTCATTGATAATGTACCACAAGGTTTTCTGAAATGGGTGTGATTTATTTTTAGTCCAGCAGTTGCATACTGCACATTAAAACATCAACATAACAGAAGCCTAATCAGATTTAAACAAGATGTTCAGTAATGAACATATATCCTACTTTCTCCTAAATGCATGGGAATTGTTATAACTCTTTGTCCTTTTCAAGGAGTATAATTGAATGTTGGTTGTAGTAGCTTGTAAAAATTCAACTTGCTATACGGATATTAAACATGAATATGAGGTGGCCTTTGCTAGTGGTACCTCTGTACAAAATTTCATTCAATTCGTTTTCACCGTGTTTGAAATGATATAGTGAATTGATTTGCACACATACATGGCCGCTATCTTCAAACTATTGGGCTGATGACCTTGTAGTTAATTCGAAAGATGCTTCCCACATAAAGGTACAGTATGTTGTCGCACAATTTGGTAGAGATCAAATGATCAGGTTGGTCGTAATATGATTTAAGCTTTTAACATTTGTGTGGCCGCCATTCCGTTTCCGTCAAAATGGCGGCGATATAAAACATGACACTGAAGTGCCCTTTTCTTGTGCCACCTCTGTAGCAAATTTCGTTCAATTCGGTTTTACCGTGTTTGAATTGATAGGGGAATCGATTTGCACACATACATGGCCGCCATATGCAAACTGTTGGGCTGATGACCTTGTAGTTTCGTCAAAAGATGCTTACCACATATAGGTATGTCGTTACAAAATTTAGTAGAGATCAGATTATTAGGTTGGTCGTAATTCGATTTTAGCATTTAACATTTGGGTGGCCGCCATTACGTTATCGTCAAGATGTCGGCGATATAGAATAAGACGCTGAGGTGCTCTTTGCTAGGACTACCTCTGTACCAAATTTTGTTCAATTTGGTTTCACCGTGTTAGAATTGATAGGGGGAATCGATTTGCTCACAAAAATGGCCGCCATCCGCAGAGTATTGGGCTGATGGCCTTGTATAAGGTGCGTTCAAAAAGTAACGATCCGGAGGCTGTAATGCGCAAACCGGCGACTACGTGGGCTAATCGTGGCGTGTGTAATGAGGTGTGGTTCCAACCATAGCCTGGAAAGTCGCAGCCCGTCGCTAGAGGGCACGCGTGCACGTCACGTGACGATACAAAACGAGCAGCAGCATGCATCAATCGTCCAACGCTGCCAGTAGCATTGCAAACAGTGACATGGAGGCGTCAAACAAAGAGCAAAGAGGTGTTGTTCGGTTTCTGACAGCGAAGGGAGTAGGGGGAACGGACATTCATCGACGAATGTCACAAGTGTACGGCGAACCATGCATGTCCCTTGCAAGGATCAAGGCGTGGCACAAGCGCTTCAGCGAAGGTCGGGTGTCGTTAGCCGATAATGCCCTGTCTCGAGGACCCCCCTGCATTACTGATGACAACGTTCAGCTGTTTAATGCACTCATTACCCAGGACCGCCGAGTGACCGTGAACGCCATAGCCGCCGTGGTTGGATTGAGCGTCGAAAGTGTGCACACCATCATGAAGGAACGACTGAACATACTGATAGTGAGTGCCCAATGGGTGCCCCACAGTCTTCAACCATACCAGGAAGCATGTTGAATGGCCTACTCTCTTGGTCTTGGTTGGAAGATTGATGCATGCTGCTGCTCGCTTTGTATCGTCACGTGACGTGCACGTGTGCCCTCTAGCGACGGGCTGTGACCTTCCACGCTCTGGTCAGAACCACACCTCGTTACACACGCCACGATTAACACATGTCGTCACCCGTTTTCGCATAACAGCCTCCGGCTCGTTACTTTTTGAACGCACCTTATACAAGGCCATCAGCCCAATAATCTGCGGATGGCGGCCATGTTTGTGAGCAAATCGATTCCCCCTATCAATTCAAAACGGTGAAACCAAATTGAACGAAATTTTGTACAGAGGTAGCAGTAGCAAAGGACACCTCAGTGTTATGTTTTATATCGCCGCCATCCTGACGAAAACGTAATGGCGGCCACCCAGATGTTAAAAGCTTATAGTTTAGTCAAAAGATTCTTCATACACAAAGGTATAATGTTGCAAAATTTGGTAGAGATCAGATGGTTAGTTTGGTCGTAATTTGATTTAAGCTTGTTTGTAATTATTTAAGTACCGTACTGTATAAGATTGTTTTTGACGTCGTTGGTATTTCACGACCTGTTTGACCTCGAGTAATTGTGTGTGTGTGAAATCCGTCTAATAATCTATGTCATCGTGTTGGCTGTAATAGTGTGTTTATTTGTAATAAATGATAGAATGTGGGTACACGGTGGCTCTGGCCCTAAAGTAGGGTAACATCCGACATTTTCAAGGTGTAGAATTGGGAAATGACGGAAACCACTTCTAGACGGTTGAAGTGGAAATAGAACACACCTTGAACCCTTTATCCTCTGTTGGATAAATGATTCTATGATTTATTTCTTCAATTAATAAATATTTCCACCAGCATCATGAAAGTAGCCAGACGGAGATGAGGAAATTTCAAGCATTTGTGGGAGACAGCGGGGACATACCTGAAGCAGATTGACAAAAGGCTAAATACTTTAGCTGTGAAAGGAAATAGCCTAGCGATGTGTCAGAAGGACAGGTGTTGGCCGCCTCAAAATAGAAGCGACGCGCAGTGAGACATGCTGCTGGTATGTTCATTGTGATATTCGCGCCTAGAAGAAATATGATGCAGTAACGTGAGTGGCTGATGAGCATGCTAGACACTCCTACGACGCCAAGATCTGCTAAAAAACCGCCAAATTACAGAAAGTGTGGGAACCAATGAGAGAAGAATGCCTATTTAGTGCGGCAGGTCTAGCGTGGGCACGCTCGGCTAGCATTCACGCGGGAGATCGCCTAGACAAAATCTCTACGATCGATTCTAGGATTAATGGGCATATTCTTGATCTGCGCTATTTTCGAGTTCAGTGATATTTATTTCATTCCTGTATCACCATTATTTTGTGAAATTTTTATCTAAAGTCCCCCACCATCAAGACCTAGGGCCAGTTCGTTTATAAGTGGTGTGAAGAGCCAAGACATTGCTTATTATACTTTGGTGTGTCGAGGGCAAGCCTATTACTATGGTTCGTCTGAGGACGGAGGCTGTTATTTTGTGTGTCAGTGGACACAGGCTTTTATACTTTGCGCGTCTTAGGACGTTGACAGTTATACTTGGCGTGTCATGAAGGACACAGAAATTATTATTGAAAGTGTTAAATTCAGTGTTAGATAGTCACAGTACTATATTTGTAGGGGCAGTATCTTCGATAATTCGCCAATAGACTGCTTTGGGGAAAGAAGTACCCGAACGGCGAATTTAGTAGTCAGACATCAAGTGTATAATAATTTAATTTTTGAATCAGCACGAGAGATGACATCATTGACCATGGAGGAAGCCTGGAAATATCAAGACTCCGTCAAGATGGTTGAGATGAGATAAGAAGAATCCAGTTGGGAAATGGCTGCAGATGTTCTTTGACGGGTGACTGGCTGAGGATGAGTACCGAATAATATTTATTATTATCTGATAAATTAACTTATGGTGTATGGGACATATCTTGTTTTGTAAATAATTTGCTTGTGTGATTAACGTAGTCTATTTAGTTTTGGTCTGACACACCTTTTGCATGGAAACAGCTCGCATATATATTTAGTAGAAGGTTCTTTTCTTGTTTGTTGTTTTAACTAACGTAGCTATGTGAACGGCCATGTTTGCATATGTTACGCAATGCGGTTAAAAACGTCTCTCGGAGATATGTTGTGTTTCAGAAGTAGGACTGAAGTAAAATAATTATACAGTAGATTGGAGGGTAATTAATTTCTTTTGTTTTATTATTGATCAGATTCAGAGAAATTATTGCCTTTGGAGCAATGTGATTTGTGACGAAGAGCAGTCAGCTCTATCGTAGGTTTTAATATATTTTTAATTGTCGGCGAGCATCCATTCAGCCGATCTGTGTGAAATAACGTATTGTCATTCCCAAATGTGTGTGTGTGTGTGTTTTTGTGTCATTACAAGCGGGAATTTCAGCGTAGACTGATTTCTGGCAGCTTGATGACAAATCTAGATTGTGACCTCGCGAGGGCAATTCTGGATATTTTGATTATGTCTGACCATATTTTGAAGTGGTTGAGTTTGTTGCTGTTGATTCCTTGAGATAACGACACAGCTGGTCAGGTATTTATACACACTGGAGTGGGACAATGGCAGGTGATTGAGGAAGAGGGGAGATGTTGCACAAGACGGACTGAGGATTGCCAGCCAGGTCATTAGTGGAGAGTGCCTGTGTGGCTCAGTAATAACTTTAAATACAGAATAAGAACTGATCAATGATAAAAATTGTTTAAATAAATGGGAGTTGCCTACGAATCACGATAATCTCCGAAGCATTAGCTTAACATGCAGTTTTGTTCATATAAAGTAATGTCAGCCAGTCAGGCTTTTGTTGTTGTTGGTTTATTCCATGTTTTTATTTTATCCAGTGACCCGTGAGTCACATGCTTGCTGTATTTCCTTGTTTGTGTTGAGCAAGTTGGCCCGTGTTGGCAGCTCAATGTCAAGTGCGTCTTTGCGCTAATGAGGGTCTCAGGGAGATTCCTGTAAATAGTAGATTTAGTGCGTGTGTCAGCATTACTTTTTAAGGGTTTTTATTAATGTCATGTTCCATATCCATAAACGTTGATTTACGAGATGATTGTTCGTAAGCATCGTGGCTGTTAACCCGTTGTAAACGAACAGTCATCCAAAGTACTCATTCCTCGTAGTTAGTCATTACGCGCACATAAAACCCAAATTGCAAGGTAGAGGAACCAGGATCCACATTCTAAAATAAAGGGGAGATCCGTCTGACTCCTCAAATTTATAGATATTCCTATCATGGGAAATTCAGGGAGGATTGTTTATATATTTTATTGTTGTTTATTTCTTTATATGCACTATTAGTCATTAAACCATGTTATTATTTTACATCTTGTCACCTTTCTTTCTAATTTATAGTTTATATCCTATGACCCTTACCTCAGTAGAGCACGTTGTTTGGCGAACGTAAACATCACATAGGAACTGAGCGCGACCCCTTGATTAAGATTTCTTACATTAAACACTGATTTTCTGAAGGGTTCAACCTCTCCTATGTTCTGCCCCAAGAGGCTGCGTGTAGTGTTGTATATGCCTTATTGGGAAACTTTCTAAATTAAGATGATGATAATGATGATGATAATTGTTGTTTTAAGGGGCCTAACATCTAGGTTATCGGCCCCTCTAAATTAAGAAATTCAAGTATTCTTTAATTGATAAAGGTTCCCTGTTAGGTATTGCAGTACCAAGCCTGCATTTGCCTGCAGTAACTATGGAGAAAACCGGACGGAAACCACGCTCAGGTTTGTAGCTGTCCATGCCGGGATTCTAACACCGGATCTTCGAACGTCAACCATTCCGTTCTGACGTAAAGGATGGGCCTCAGATCATCCATCTGTGAAGATGGGATCATCTAAATACACATTGATTTGACCCACTATTGGTATTTGTTTGTCATTGTTGTTCATTTACGGGCTTGGGCATCTTGGTTATCAAGCCCATTTGCTTGGTTCTGTGTGTTAAGTTTATCTGTTAACATGTGTTATTGTGATGTCTGATGTTTGTATTTTTGTGATTGGGAAGGAGGAAGTCTTGGCCTTAAGTTAGGAACCATCCTAGCGTTTGTCTGGTGTGGAAATGGTAAACCACGGATAGCAATGTCTAGGGTGCCTGTGGCGATAATTGAATTCACGTCTTCTCAGTTTGTCAACATTATTGAGAACATCCACCGGAAAATTAAACAAAAAGAGCTAATATGTAATACATTAACGCCTATTTCTAGAGTTCTACTGGAGCTATATAATTTAATGTCGTTCGTAAGCTCTTCCGGGTTACATTTCATAAGATATCTTGGAGTGGCAGTTTAATCCAAACAAAAAACAAGTAGTTCCGTGAAGAACTATACAGCCTATTTTCATATATCCTACTCATGTTAATTACCACTATCACATACAAAATTTCAGTTTGATTGCTGTAATAGATTAGTAGATATTGAGAACCGACTAAATATTTCGGATAGTCGCCACGTTGGATTTTATATATGTAGGTCCTAGAGTTATGTACTGTTACATGAAGATTATTGTGTAGGTGTAGTATTCAAACTTCAATCGCATGACTAGGACACAAGAAGTAACAAGGAGATTTTAAAATTTCGTACAGCTGCCATCTTGTGGTTATGGAAAAAGTTGAAATAAATTAGATACCAGTGGATTAACATTCGTATAAGGATTTACTGAACCAAGTTTCACTGCACTCGGATGGTTAAATTGCGAGAAACGTCCATGTGAATATTTATATTTCGCGTCACCGCCATGTTGGATGTGTGATCACCAGGTTATTTAAAGTCCTATAGGTGAACTTAGGTTCATAGACCCTATGAACATAAAAAAATCAGTTTGATTGCTATAATAGATTCGTAGATATTCAGAGCCGTCTAAATATTTCGGATGGTCGCCATGTTGGATTGCTAAATGTATAGGCTATAGAGTCATGTACCATTAAAGGAAAATTATTGCGTTGGTTCATTATTCAAACTTTCACTTCGATCACATGATTACGACACAAGAAATAAAAACTTAATTTTAAAATTTGCATAGCCGCCATCTTGAGGTTATGTAAACAATTGAACTAAATTAGATACCAGCGTATTACAACGTGTATAAAATTTCCTGTACCAGATTTCATTGCGTTTGGAACATTACATTGCGAGAAAGGTCCATTTAAAATTTTCAAATTCGCTTGGCCGCCATCTTCATTTTGTAGTCAACCGGTTTTTGAAAGTCTTATGGATGAACTTCCCTTAGTGCCCTTTTTCTCTGAACAAAATGTCAGGGTGATACCGCTAATAGTTTCAGAGATATAGAATGCCGGTGAAATATTTCGCACATCCGCCATCTTGTGGTTATGTAAACAATTGAACGAAGTTAGATGTCGGTGCATTAAAATGTGTATAAACATATACTGTACCAAGTTTTATTGCGTTTGGATAGTTAAATCGCGAGAAACGTCTATTTAAAAGTCGCAAATTCTCGTGGCCGCCATGTTCGTTTTGTAGTTACTAGTTTTCCAAAAGTCACAAAGGTGAATTTCTAGTAGTTCCCTTTATCACCGTAATAAATTCCAGGGTTATATCGGGAATAGTTTCGGAGATATTGAATGCTGGTGAAATATTTCGCACAGCCGCTATGTTGGATTGGTGAGACGTAACTTAATTTGAAGGGCACGGTCGGGGTCGCCGGGAATAGTGCTATGATCTTACCGAGTTTCATTGAAATCGCTCCAGCCGTATAGAACTTATTAGGGACACACACACACACACACTCCTCACACACACACACACACACACACACGCACACGCACACACACATGGACAAAAGGTGATCTCATCAGCCTATTTTTTCGAAATTGAAAATATGCTAAAAACTACTGGTACAATAAAAGTGGAAAAATGTAAACGACTTCCTACCAGACCAACTTTAACAATTTCAAGTCGTTCGTTTAAACTGAATGTTTAACGGAAGTTTCCAACATAAATGAATCAGTAATTTAAGAAATAGCTCACTCGTATTTTTGTTCAAAATCTGTTTTTAGCCTACTTTCGATTTTTGCAAAAAATGAAAGTAGACTTATGAGATCAACACAGGGCGAAAAAAGTGTGTCTGTCTGTGTGTGTGTATGTGTGTGTGTGAGTCTGTGTGTGTGTGTATGTGTGTGTGTGAGACTGTGTGTGTGTGTGTGTGTGTGTGTGTCTGTGTGTGTGTGAGTGTGTGTACTCTGAATGTCTGTCCCCCCCTATCAATTCGAACACGGTGAATGCGAATTGAACGAAATTTGGTACAAAGGTAGCACTAGAAAAGGACACCTCAGTGTCATGTTTTATATCGCCGCCATCTTGACGGAAACGTAATGGCGGCCACACAAATGTTCAAAGCTTAAATCAAATTACGACTAACCTAATCATCCGATCTCTACCAAATTTTGCAGCAACATACCCTTATAGAGGAAGCATCCTTTGACCAAATGAATAGGTCATTAGCCTAATAGTTTGCGGATGGCGGCCATCTTTGTGTGAAAATCAATTCCCCCTATTAATTCAAACACGGTGGAACCAAATGGAACGAAATTTGGTACAGACGTAGCACTAGCAAAGGGCATCTCAGTGTCATGTTTTATATCGCCGCCATATTGACAGAAACGTAATGGCGGCCACACAAATGTTCAAAGCTTAAGTTAAATTACGACTAACATAACCATCCGATCTCTACCAATCTTTGCAACAACATACCTTTATGGAAGGAACATCCTTTGACCAATCTAATAGGTTATTAGCCTAATAGTTTGCGGATGGCGGCCATCTTTATGTCAAAATTGATTCCCCCTATTAATTCGAACACGGTGCAACTGAATGGAACGAAATTTGGTACAGAGGTAGTACTAACAAAAGGCACCTCAGTGTCATGTTTTATATCGCCGCCATCGTGACGGAAACGTAATGGCGGCCACACAAATGTTCAAAGCTTAAATCAAATTACGACTAACCTAATCATCCGATCTCTACCAAATTTTGCAACAACATACCCTTATAGAGGAAGCATCCTATGACCAAATGAATAAGTCATTAGCCTAATAGTTTGCGGATGGCGGCCATCTTGGTGTGAAAATCAATTCCCCCTATTAATTCAAACACGGGGAAACTGAATGGAACAAAATTTGGTACAGAGGTAGCACTAGCAAAGGGCATCTCAGTGTCATGTTTTATATCGCCGCCAAATTGACAGAAACGTAATGGTGGCCACACATATGTTCAAAGCTTAAGTTAAATTACGACTAACATAACCATCCGATCTCTACCAAACTTTGCAACAACATTCCTTTATGGAGGGAGCATCCTTTGACTAATCTAATAGGTTATTAGCCTAATATTTTTCGGATGGCGGTCATCTTTATGTCAAAATTGATTCCCCCTGTTAATTCGAACACGGTGGAACCGAATGGAACGAAATTTGGTACAGAGGTAGCACTAGCAAAGGGCACCTCAGGGACATGTTTTATATCGCCGCCATCTTGACTGAAACGTAATGGCGGCCACACGAATGTTCAAAGCTTAAATCAAATTACGATTAACCTAATCATCCGATCTCTACCAAATTTTGCAACTGCATACCTTTATGGAGGGAGCATCCTTTGACCAATCTAATAGGTCATTCGCCTAATAGTTTGCGGATGGCGGCCATCTTTGTGTCATGATCGATTCCCCCTATTAATTCAAACACGGTGAAACCGAATGGAACGAAAGTTGGTACAGAGATAGCACTAGCAAAGGGCATCTCAGTGTCATGATTAATATCGCCGCCATATTGACAGAGACGTAATGGCGGCCACACAAATGTTTAACGCTTAAATCAAATTACGACTAACATAACCATCCGATCTCTACCAAACTTTGCAACAACATACCTTTATGGAGGGAGCATCCTTTGACCAATATAATAGGTCATTAGCCTAATAGTTTGCGGATGGCGGCCATCTTTATGTCAAAATTGATTCCCCCTATTAATTCGAACACGGTGGAACCGAATGAACGAAATTTGGTACAGAGGTAGCACTAGCAAAGGGCACCTCAGTGTCATGTTTTATATCACCGCTATCTTGACGGAAACGTAATCGCGGCCACCCAAATGTTAAAAGCTAAAATGTAATTACGACCAACCTAATAATCTAGTCCCTACCAAATTTTGCAACACCATATCTTTATGTGGGAAACATATTCAGACCAAACTGCAAGAACATCAGCCCAATAGTTTGCAGATGGTGGCCAAGTATGTGTGCAAATCGATTCCCCCTATCAATTCAAACACGGTGAAACCGAATTGAACGAAATTTGGTACAGAGGTAGCACTAGCAAAGGGCACCTCATATTCATGTTTAATATCCCTATAGCACGGTGTATTTCAACAAGCTACTACAACCAACATTCAATCATACTCCTTGAAAAGGACAAAGAGTTATAACAATACCCATGCATTTAGGAGAAAGTAGGCTATATGTTCTTTACTGAACATCTTGTTTGGTATAGAATATTGTCAAAGGGGTAGATACATGATATTGTATTGAATAGGCTGAACTGTGTACTTTTATGGAAGAAATAGCTGCCAATGGCCGCTTTATCAACTGCACAACTTCATGATCTCTGCGCAAACACTCAACCAGTTCCTTAAGCAATAAAGGAAGGGAGTTGTTTGCTGACGTATTACATCTCTGAAGAACATAGTTTTTACAAATAATTAACTGCATGGCGTGCTAGTACAACAGGCAATGATGGGTGACAAAGAATATTTCTGTTTTCATTTATGTTCGAAAATATTTATTATTAATTAATATTTTATATTTTGAACAATATTATTAAAAATGCAATCCATTTGTATCACTTTTCACATCATTGGCATTGATTTATGGTAAATGTTCACCGCAATCATTTAAAAATGGCTCAATTACATATATCTCTACCTAGTATAAAACAAAGTCCCCGATTCTTGGATGTCACGGGTAATCTCGAGAACCACTGAATGGATTTTGATGCGGTTTTCACCATTTTGTAAAGGATATCTCGAGGAAGGCTTCTGTAGAAAATAACTTATTTATGATCAAAGGAAGCCAATCCGTAACGATTTCAGTGAAAAGTCGAAGAAACTTTGCGTCTGTGCGCTTCTTAAGCTCACGCTGGGCAAACTGTTAAAAATATCAATATACTATGAGTGTAAAAATTGTTCAGCATGAAAAGTTCTACAAAACGTCCGCGAGAGCCTATCATTCTCTATCTTCAATACATACCTCAAGCCCACTATAAGTGCTTGAACGTTTTCATTTCTTCCAACAATCTCTCTTCATTTACTGAGGCGACAGTTTACGAGCTAGCTAGGGGCAAACTGTCGAGTCATGTAGAGTTAAGACATCAGAGAAGAGTGGTTGCGTATGGAGTTTCCCTGGAAGTGCTACTCGTCTTTTCTTCATTTCACCTGTGAAATTTTCGTTCCGCATATACACAATGAAGTTAAGATTGGACGGAAGGAGGATTTGTGTTTCATGCACCTCGCCAAAATTACGTCTGACAAGAATTCGTTGCACATGCATCTCCATGATAATATAATTAATAGTCCAGTCAGTGATTTTAACCCATCATGCCGAGACGTAAAACGGATATAGGTCGTAGTTCATAGACATCGAAAAAAACAGTGCTTGTCACGTAATGCATTCATAACTGCTCCCGGGCAAAGCCAGGGTGGGTTTCTAGTTTAAGATACATTAATGAGTTAATTTTTACTAGGGGCCTGTGCTACACATCTTGCATGTGCATAAACTGTTATGCCAGCTTCTTATTTCTTTCTTTCTTTATTTCTTTATTTAAGCGCACTTTTCAAACAATTTGTTGAAATTTATGACATCAGAGTGCAATTTGACACTGTTGCGGGTAATTCTGTTTCCTTACAATGCACAGTTGGTTATTTGAGAGCGCTCCATGTGTATAGACCTCAAATACTATGACATACTGTGGCAGTATATATACTCATTACCTTAAGGAACTTCCTATCTGATATTGTGTATTTTTGGTTTGTTCACTTTGAGTTTGATCAAGAAGGCTGTGCATTAAGTTTGGCAATCGGTTGTTACTTGAGATTGAAAAATAATAATAATATTATTTTTTATTTATTTTTGTTAAGAAATGCATTTACGCACAGAGTGTCGGGCTCCTGCTCCTGAGTAGAAGACTACGGACTGAAACTCCCCCTGTTACTTCTGAACACTAGCCTGGAACCGTTTATCACATTGCTTCAGGCTAGAGTCATTTTATATTTGCCCGTATGGCACTCTTCCGTAATGAATTATCTTCATTGGCGATCCAGATCCGTCTTCTTTGTTCGGAGGATATATTCAACAAAACTTGGTACCAGTTTCCAATTTTCTTCATTTTGTAGCATTACCGCAACAATATTGTCCGGAGATATCTCTACATCAATTTGATCTTGAAGAGACTGCATATTTTGGACCCACCGTCCACAAGAGAAGAAGATTAGCACTATCTAGCTCATTAACACAGTAGAAACAATCTGGTGAATCCACTTTTCCCTTCTTCTTAAGATAAGAACAGAAGTACCCATAGCCAGTCAAGAACTGAGTGAGATAATAACCAACCTCTCCATGTTTCCTCTCTGTCCAAACCTGCACCTGGGGTATCATTCTCCTAGTCCACTGGCTTCGGTGTCCTTGCTCCCATTTAATCTGCCAATTATGAAAAGTTTGTGCTCTTGCTGCTCGTCTTGCATTTTGTAAAGCTCCAGTAAATGTACTTGCGTTCATTCGCCAAAAAAATTAGAATTATCCCAGCAATAACAAGAACTGCTTCATCAGAGACCGTGCGATAAGCAGATGCCACGCGTAAAGCACCCCGCCTCTGCACTTGTGCTAGTGACTTCCTATAAATTTCCTTATCCAGGACATCCGCCCATATTTCCGCTCCATACAATAGAACTGAATGGATGACTGTCATCAGTAATAATATATATAATTCGTTGAGGCCATCTAGGACCACGATAAGTCTTGCTACATTTTGCAATTTGTTCCGCCTTCCTCTGAGCCCAGAATTCCCTCATTCTCTGTGAGTGGGCCATCTTGCGCTCCGTTGTCCAGGTGGTACCTTGTCTTCTTTTCGGGTTCGATGTCTCGTCTCGGGTTAGCCCATTAGTCAGTATCTTTTTGCGGAAGAGATCTGTATTGAAGGCGTCGTCGGGTTTTAGATGCAGTATTTTGAGGTCGTCTTTGGTATTCATAAACCAGGGCATTGTGGTTTTGGGTTTGGAGTCAAAGAAATGAAAAATCTGTTTAGTCAGCCTGTTTCCGCCCATTTGTTTGAGATGACCGTAATACCGTGCCCGCCTTTTACGGATCGATTCTGAAATTTTCTCTATTTCACTGTAAACTTCTTTGTTGGATTTTTTATAGTGGATACCATTCTTGTAATTTGATCCCATTATACCTCTGACGATTTTGCGCTCTTTTTTCTCCAGTTCTTCAAGGAGTCCTTTATTAGCATTTAGGGATAGGGATTCGGCTGCATACATAACTACTGGTTTCAGAACAGTTTCATAATGACGTAGTTTAGTATTTTTGGACAGGCATTTTTTGTTGTATATTCTGAGCGCGATGTTTGATAGGCTATTTCGAGTTTGCGTACTCGTTCCTTGAGTGCTTCTTTGTCCAGTCCACTTTTCATGATGATCTCTCCCAAGTACTTAAATTTTTCCACTCTGTTGATCTTCCCGTATTTTGTCTGCAGTTTTGCTGGGGCGTCTTTGATGTCAGTCATTACTTCTGTTTTTTCGAATGATATCTGCAAGCCAGTTTGTTCAGCGATTTCTTTTAAAAGGTCGATTTGCATCCTAGCAGTTTCTACGTCGTTTGACACAATGGCGATGTAATCAGCGAATGCTAGACAGTCGACTATGATCCCCTTGGATTTTGCTCCCATTCTCAGAGGGCTATACTCAGTTTCTAATAATTTTGTTCTCCAGGTCCGAATGACTTTTTCGAGGACGCAGTTGAAAAGCATTGGAGAGAGCCCGTCACCTTGTCTGACTCCCGTTTTGACCTCAAAGGAATCCGACAGACATCCCCGGAACTTTACTTTGGATTTTGTTTCAGTTAGGGTGACGCTAATTAATACCAGCAGTTTCAGGTCAACCCCGAATTCGTTGAGGATGTTCAACAGGACTTCGCAGTCTATCGAATCGTAAGCCTTCTTAAAGTCCACAAAGACTGATACGTACGATTTGGACCTGAGATTGCAATATCTAATGATCGTTTTGAGGTTGTGGATCTGTTCGGCAGTTGAACGACCCTTCCTGAATACCCCTTGGTATTCTCCTATTTGATGCTCGACTTCGGCTTCTAATCGCTCCAGGATAGCAAGTGAAAGAATTTTGTATGTTACCGGTAGGAGGGATATTCCTCTGTAGTTGTTGACGTTTTCATGCTGCCTTTCTTGTGTAACGGATGGATCAAGGCCGTTTTCCAATCTTCTGGTAGAATTTAATTTTTCCAAATTTGTTCTATTTGCTTCTGCAAGATTTCAACTGCTTCTTCGGGAGCAACTACAGAGTCTTCCCCGGGCGCTTTGGTGTTTTTTAGTCGAGCAATGTGACGCTTGATTTCGTCTTTGTTGGGTGGTCTTGATTTTGGGCATCTGAGAATGGGTTCCTCGGTCTTGATGGGATTTTTGGGTTGATCACAATTTAGTAAATTCTTAAAGTAATCAGCTAGGATGGTACAATTTTCTTAATTTGAGGTCGCCAGTGTACCGTCCTTCCGCTGAAAGCATAATGACCGAGGTTTATAACCCGTAAGTTTCCTTTTGAACGTTCCGTAGTACTCTCTGGTGTTGTTTCTTTTAAAGTCTTGGTCGATCTTCTCAATAAGTGACTTTTCATATTTACGTTTCTCAGCTCGGGTCACTTTAGCTGTCTGGGCTCGTTGGGCTTTGTAGGTTTCCCAATCAGTTTGCGATTTTTTTGAGTAATATTGTTTCCATGCATCGAACATTTCTTGAGAACTGAGACACATGTATCAATCCACCAGGCATGTTTCTTGCTTCTTTTAATTTCAGCAATTTCCTTGGAAGCCTCGATCAGGCGTTTTTTTTTTGTGTTGTTAAAGTCACAGTCGATAGGTCGAGCGTTTTCCTGGAACTCGGTTACATTCTGTTTGAGTTTATCAGTGTCGAGGCGAATAATTTGTTTGGGCGTCTTGTTGGTGTTTGCAGGGACCGGTTTGAATTTAATTATGGACATATAGTGGTCTGAAGCCACGTTTATGCCTTTTTTAAACTTAACATTCATAATCTCAGGACTGTTTTTACGAGAGATCGCGACGTGATCTATTTGAAACTCTCCGATGGCGTCGACAGGAGATCGCCATGTTGTCTGCTTTCTGGGAAGATGGCGAAAGTGTGTCGACATGATCTGCAAGTTATGGTTTTCGCAAATGGAGACCAATCTCTCACCATTTTGATTTGTTCTTTTGTGGGCAGGATAGTTTCCAATGATTTTCCTATACTTGTGTTCTCGACCAAGTTGAGCATTGAAGTCCCCCATAAGAAGTTTATCATGGTGTTTAGGAATTTTGGCGAGCTTTTCATCCAGTAGGTCCCAAAAGTTATCCACTTCCTCCGGGTCAGATCTGTTCTTGTCATTTGTGGGGGCATGTGCGTTAACTAGGCTGTAGGTTTTGTTGGCGCATTTGATTGTTAGGGGTGAGTGAGTAAGCACAAGAGCTCCATGAGCAGGAACAACATCAAGAAGAACGCAATGAGCCAAGATCTTAGCAGATGAAATGATGACGGCAATGGCTTAGTTTAATGGAATAGATCCAATGCTGAGACCTGCCTTGCCTGGAGTGAATTCGTCTAGGAAGGTACCAAAAATATTAAATACCATGAATCAAGCCATCCTACCCAAACACTTGATAGATGAGAAGACTCAGAATCTCTTCACACTGTTCTGAACTGTGGAGTCATCAGAGTTATCAGAACTATGGGCATCCGACTGAGAGAAAAGAATAATTCCTGCAGTAAAAAATGTGCTCCTGTTACTCCTAAGTGGTCGAGACTTCGGATAGGCAATATCGATTAATTATGGACGGATATTGGCCATTCGGCCGGTTACGTTGGTAGTGAACAGACTTTCCAGTTACAGAGCCAGTAGGAAACGGAGACAGGACAACACCTTATTTGTCAAAGGCGAGAAGAAATTCTACAGAGCACTGAGCGGAAACCATGCATCCTCAAATGCTCCTTATCCAACAAGAGAAGATATTGAAGAGTTTTGTAGCTATTTACTATCCAAGGCCACCAATGTTAACTCAGACTCCCATTGGGTTCAGAAAAACAAACGTCTCTAAATAATATCATCCGATGCAATATGATCCAATAACTGAAATGTCTTCCATCATTAAAGGTCATCCTAACTGGAAAGCACCTCGTTTAGATCAGATACTGAATTACTGGTATAATAAATTCTGGTGCGTATACGATCCTCTGTCTACTCTGGTGAATGAAGTTGTTGCACATTCACAGAAGATGCCAAACTTTCTTACACAAGGTGTAACACATCTACTTCCAAAGTCCCAAAAAATACGCAAGATCCTGGAAAATACCGCCCAATTACATGCCTTCCTACGATGTATAGGATCATCACGTCCTGTCTTAGTAGGAGGATATATGCCAACTGTGAACAAAGGAACATCCTAGCAACACAGCAAGAAGGATGCATGAAAGGGTCCAAAGGGTGTAAAGAAATACGTATCATTGACTCAGTGGTTTATAACGAGGCCTTTGCCAATAACAGAAATTTATTCACGGCATATATTGACTTCAAGAGGACCTATGATTCCGTGCCCCATGATTGGTTGATACATATTTTGTCATTGTATTTTGTCAATGTATATTTCCAAGAACACGTCGTGGCAAAGTGGCGTACAGTAATATGCCTTAGTACCACAAATGGTAGTATTGCAACAGGTATGATCCCAATCTAGAAGGAAATATTTCTAGGAGATTTCTTGAGCCCATTATAGTTCGGCCTTGCGATGAACCCACTATCAAACTAACTTAATTCAACAAAATATAGCTTTAGTATCAAGAAGAACTATACGTTGCTTGCCAAGCTCAACCATCTCCTGTATATGGATGGCCTAAAGCTATATGCTGCCACCAGAGCACAGCTATTGTTTATGTTGAAGATAGTGGAAACCATCTCGCAGGATGTGAAAATTGAATTTGGGCTGGAGAAATGTAAAACTCTGAACGTTATGAAAAAGTAAGTTGCAGGAAGGTGTATATGAAACAGTTCAGGGCCAGCAGATTGCAACAGTGCTCACTAGCGAGACCTACAAGTGTCTGGGAATGAAGCAAGCCAGACACATAGAACACTCAGTAGTGAAACAAGATCTGACGAAGGAATTTGTCAGAAGAATTAAGCTTGTTGATAACGCCAGCCTCAACAGTAAAAACTTGGTTAAGGCAATCAACGCTTATGCTGTCCCTATCCTTAGTTACTCGTTAGGGGTCATCAAGCGGAGTAAAACTGACATTGCAAGTTTAGAACAGAAAATTGGAACATCACTAACCAAATCACGAAAACACCATCCCAGGACATCTGTGGAACGAGTCATGTTACCGAAATATATGTGTGGGAGAGGAATTGTTGATATAAACAACCAATTAGCTCGACAGATCTATGAGCTAAGAAAATACTTTTGTTATGTATAAGACCATTTGATGCTGCACAAGGCTGTCACAGAAGCAGATGATTCAACTCCACTACTCTTAAGTCAGCAAGATACTCAAAATCAGGTGTGCAGTGATTTGGATAGATGCAATGCCTTGTTGTCCAAGCCATTGTTCGGAAGACATTCCAATGAAGTCATTTAAACTCACATCAAAAAGCTAGCGTAGAACGTTTGGCTGATTTCTGGGTAAATGTTTCCTGAAACCGAAGGCTTTATGTTGGCTATTCAGAACCAGGTTGTTCCCACGAGGAACTACTTTAAGTTTATCATCAAGGATGCATGTGTGCAAGATGACCAATGCAGATACGGTTGCCCAACATCGGAGACTGGTCAGCATATTATTTCAGGTTGTCGCCATTTCACAGGGACAGAATATAGGAAGAGACATGATTTTGTTGCCAAGATAGTACATCAAGAATTGGCTATACACCTTCAATTGCTGAGCCAAGAGAAATTACCGTACTATAAATATGCCCCTGAAAGTGTACTGGAAAATGACAGCTTTACGTTTTACTGGGATCGTACTGTATTGAAAGACCAGTCAGCCGTGCACAACGGCCCTGATCTGGTTCTTGTTGAAAAATGCATGAAGCACACCACTTTCATAGATATGGCAATTCCAAACAGTGGCAACATGCTAACAAAACATGTTGAAAAGCTGTCAAATTATAAAGAGCTTTCAGAACTGAAAAGGAAGCAACGGCACATGGCAAAAGTCAGGACAGTTCCTATTATCATCTCCAGCACTGGAGTGATTCCGAACAATATAGTAAGAGACAGAATATGGTAAGAGACATGATTTTGTTGCCAAGATAGTACATAACATCGCTCACATAGTTGAAATTACACCCAGGCCTTTTTAGGATTATACAGAAGACAGTCATACTTCCGACGTGTCGCTTAGTATGGCTGTTCTTGGCTAATCAAGACTGAAGGAGTGAGGGATAAGTGTAAGTCTACTACGGAATGCAGTCACCGAGAATTTGCTCGTTATGATTTACATCTGGGCTTGTAAATGTTTTCTTTCCAGCAAATATGCTGAGAATGTGTAAGCGCATGCGTAAAATAAATAATAATAATAATAATAATAGTGTTTTGTTATAACGCATGTTGGATTTAAGTATTATATTTAACGTTAAATCCATATTAGCGACCCCGACGAGATTATATTTCACGGTTTCATTTTTGATGCATAACGTAGTAAATTTTGCTTCCAACATTAATAAAAAACAAATAAAATCATGGGACAGAAATATAGTACTAAATCCCACAAAATTTCGCCTTGCAGGAACCGTACCTTAATCTTTTTATTTTTCAGATCGAAGGAATCTCTCTTAGTGTCTCCTGAAATAATAGGATATTCCTTTCTGAAACGATTGTGTCAAATAGTCCGTTTATATAAACGAGCTAGGTTAAGACACAACAAAACTTTAAAAACCGATGTCCAAAATAAATTTCGATTACGTTATTTTAACAAGACGTTCCGTGACGAACTTAAGAGCCTACTTTTCTTAAAATTTAAGAGTCATGCCAATGATTAATCTATATGGATCTATCTAGAATAATGACGAAATTAAGTTGGTAATATCGAAATTTCTAATTAGTTCGAAATACTGTATACTTGGCATAATGTAGCCTAATAGAGAACTACAGTTGGCAGTCCTGGTGACGGAATATATACTTAGTTCCATCTCTTAAGGTACAGAATACAAAATTTGGTTGAAGTCCAAAGGATAGCATGGACGCTACATGCAGTTAAACATTGAATCTAACAGCGCGCGTAAAATCATGTTGGCAACAATGACATTCATGTATTGGTCATAAATAATCTGAAATAATATGATTTATTGTTGTTTCAATTTTGAATGAAATCCATTAGTAGGTATAGAAGTTACAGCATTTTAAAAATGGACCTATCAGCAGGCTTAGAATCATGTTGGCAGCACTGACGTATATTAGTTACTACAAATTAATCTAGAATGCCAGGTACTATACGTGTGCAAAGTTTAGAGCTATTGGCTTGCATACTTTCTGATATATTGATTTTAGGGTAACAAGAATAGAGACAGTATTTATTAACAGTTGGCAGCCCTGGTTACTCTTAAGAATTGGCATAGTCATATCTGTTATCGTACGCATAGCACATACGAAATTTGGTTGTAATCCAAATGATAGTATAGAAGTTACATGTATTTAAAGTTGGAACTCACACCAGGCTTAGAATCATGTTGGTAGCACTGACGTGTATAAGCTACTCCAAATTAATATAGAATGTCAGGTACTATACGTGTGCGCAGTTTAAAGCTTTCGGCTTGCATTTTTTCTAATATATATGTGTATTTGGATAAAAAAAACAATTGGCAGCCCTGGTGGCTCTTAAGAATACGCTCAGTCATATCTGTTTATGTACACATAGCACATACGAAATTCGGTTGAAATCCAATTGATAGTGTAGAAGTTATATGCATTTAAAATTTGGACTTATCAGCAGGCTTACAATCATTTTGGCAACACTGCCATATACGGCCTCCTGGAAATTAAACTGCAATATTATTATCTATACGTGTGCCAATTTTGAAATAGCTCCCATTCATACCTTCCAAGATATCCAACATGGATCTCAAATTTCAATTGCGATTTTTCAGCAGGTGGTAGCACTGACATCATTTTCAAATATGGCCGTGAGGTATTCAGGTAGGCCTATAGATATTTACTCCTGCCAAATTTTGTTTCGATTGCTGCAGCCGTTTAGGAGTTGATAGGCGGGAGGGGGGACACACACACACACACAGACAGACAGAAGGACAGACAGACAGACAGGACAGACAGACAGACACACATTTACCCGATCTCATAAGTCTACTTTTTCCTCATTTTTGCAAAATGTGAAAAGTAGGCTAAAAATCAGTTTATAATGGAACGGGAAACTGTTTTAAAGCGGATCGCTATCTCGATCCATTTGAAAATCAACCTACTACCACAGTTGTATTTTAACATTTAGCGAAATGTATTGCCAGTTAATAATAATTTAAGAAATGGAAGGCGAGGTACTGCACTCAAGTTTATTTTCATAACAGCGTTTTAAACATTTAAGCATTCTTCTTAAAAAATCCATTTATTTCAGTTAAATGTTGAATAAAAAGTGACTACACACTCTTGTTAAAAGTCTTATCTATGGGATTGTGTACATGAGAATAGCTTTATCCGAGATTAAAACTCGGTTCATATTTATAACACTAAAAATATTGTCCACATTACTCATATGGGTAATTCTCATGGGACCAGGAGTCATTTGTCAAACTTATAGCTACGTGCATTGCAAGGCACAGTACTGGTATACGATGCCCAGCCCTGCAGTAAATATAAAATATTTAACGAGTATATTCTCCACAAATACAAGTTCATATACACTTTAAAATGTAAATTAATCTAATCAATACCAAATGGTATGATTAGGCCCTACTGTTTACAGGGTTTAGCCGTTTGAAGAAGGAAATGAAGCTTCTAGTTTTACGTGACCGTTAATCTCACGATCTACAGGGTGGGCAGGAAGTAACTTGGTATTGAAATTGACGTATATTTGCAGAGTAATTTATTCTAAATTAATACAGTATATACTCTGGTATATGGGAATATGATTGCATACCATACAATTCCATTCCATTTCGATGTAGGCACCTGGGGCGTCGGCCAATGTCCTCAGACGACTTGGAATGGAATCCACAGCTTTCTGGAGGAAGTTGTGTGGGTATTACGAGGGATACCTGACTCCGTGCTTCCAATTCGTCCAATGTGCAAGGTTTCGTATGGTACACCCCTCTTTTGCCCAACCCCATAAGAAAAGTCGCAGGGTGTAAGGTCTGACTTCTTGCAGGCTATTCATGAGATCCATGTCTCCCCGACATTTGCAAAGGCAGGCAGTGCGCCGTCTTGCACGAAGCTAATGTTGGCGGTATTTTCCCATCCAGTAATCGTGGTCCAAACGTAATCCTGAAGCATTGAACGGTTGCGTGTCCCATTCATTGTGTTACGCAGGGGATATCAGGCGATCGGCCATCTTTGTTATTGTTGAGTGTACCGCCTCTCGCGGCCACAATTGGTACTACGTGGCATGAAAAATCACATTCCTCTTTAATGTTCTGTATAATTGCGCTATTTCCAATATTATTCGATCAATATTAAAAAAGTCCTCTCGGCACGCCGGAAGGCGGAGGTAGATTTCACCGGACAAACTTGGGGATAGGCGAAAATAGGCAGAATATGCAGGTTTTCGTAGAAGGATCAGACCTCATTTATTGCGTGAAAGTATTTTATAATTGGAGATTAATTAGCTTTGTTTTTTGTCATTTTATGCATATTTTAAACATGTTTTTGTCTTATGATGACGGTAACCTTCTTGTCATTTGGAGTCCATTTTTATACTTGTGGTCACACTGTCCTTATGCAAGGTTTCGACCCTGATGTGTAACTATGTAACGGTCTATTACTTCTTCACGCAGAATTATATCTCCCGCAGATATTGGTTGGTTCCTCAGTTCAGGGGCTGCGACAACGCGGTCATGTAACCCCGTGTACTTAGGGTGAGTGTAGAATCTGTCTGATAAACGGCGTGAATTGTGATGGCTGTATTAGTCTGTAATTCAGGTAAGGAATGCAGACGCTCAATTTTAAGCAGTAGTTCCTAATGTAGCTACCAGATACTACCGTCAACGACACCTAGCTGTGAACTTGGCTACTAGATGCCACCGCAATCAGCAACTCGCAACGAACATTGGAACCTCCCCTCCAAAGGAAAGCATACTGAGGGATTTTTAGCGCTCTTAGAAAATCCGACGACTTTGGCCGGCTTTGAAACCGGGACCTTGGGCATAGAAGTTCAGCATGCTACCAGTTACGTCACCGAAGCCGCTTCACCCTTAGTCAGATGGAAATCTGAATCTGATCTCGCGCAAGTGCGTTGTCATAGCAACTGCTGATGGCTCATCCCTTATCAATTAAATGTAAAGTTGTCATGGCAACCTCTCTTGGCACTTGGCATTTTCTTATAATTTAAATCATTTTGCTCACCCCGTGGCGTAATGGTGGGTTATATCAAAAATTATTTCAGACAAATGTTTTAGGTAATTATTGGAGGAATATTGTCCAATTCGTACGGTTTTGATATTGTGCCTATTAACAGAGATATGATTAATGTTTCCCGAAAAACCCACTTTTTCCCACCCCTTTGGTTAATGGTTGGTGCTATCAAAAAAATTTTCAAACATAAATTTTAGGGCCTTGTCCGACACATAGTATGAACTTTGAATGGATTCAATATTTCAGATATTAAGAAAGTTATAGCGATATTTCACGTTTTCGAAAAAAGCCTCCCATTTTCACCCCCTTTGACCGATTTTGCCCATTAACGAACTCGACCGAGATTTTAAGGGGATACATATTATGTAAGAAATTCAAAGTGATTGGTGCAAAATTACGGCAGTTATCGTGTCCACAAGAAACTGATATACATATATGTATACATATACAGGGTGTATTTGATATGATGGAAGTCCGTTACACTGGTGATAGAAGAGACTATTCTAAGCTTCCTAGGTAAAAAATTTGTCACCTATCTTGAAATTGATAATTAATCATTAAAAAGTCAATGTTTTTAGTTATTTCAGAAACTAATCAGGCAGAAAGTGGTGCGGCAGGCTGGGGAAACGAGGCGGAGCCCGATGTGACGACGCGCGAAGGGGAAGTTGTTACGTAATCGGAGCATTGACCTTACCGGTTGACTTGAGGGGTGGTAGGCTATCAGCTGTTATGAGGATGAGCTCTACCGTCTCGTAAGAAAATGTGCATTGCCGTTGTTCTTGTTGTTGTTGTTGACAACGCACGCAATGGCTTGGGACGTCAGGACCGGTAGTATTGTGTAGCCTACTTTGTAAGTGTGGAATTCATTGATTGATGTTCATGTATAAAATAATTTCGATACTCAGCCCTGATGTATCATTGGCGTCCGTGTCGGACCTTCTGTTGACTAGTTTCTGAAAATACTAAAAACATTCTCTTAATGAAATGCAGTGTGACAAAATTCCGACATCCCGCAGTCTGTTCAGAACTAGGCATTTAGGACGGAAGTAAAAAACTTGATGTTTTGTTTGAGAGGCTTGGCGATTTTGGTCATTTAGCCCCATGTAGCTGGGTGTGGGTAGAATTTGTGTGATAACCTGTGTTTTGTGGTTTCTGTAGTAATGTGGGTATTTGTAATTCAGGTGAGGATTCGGAAGAAGGCGCCGGCCCTGTGGTGTTGGGGCAGTGCAACTGCCTCTCACCTGGAGGCCCTGGGTTCGATTCCTGGCTCCATCAGGGATATTAGAAACTGACGTGAGGGCTGTAACGCAGTGCACTAAGCCTCGTGAGGGCAATTAAGTAGCTGTCTAACAGTGAAGTCGGATTTCATGAAGTCGGATCTTAATTAGTGTAGGTGGAATAAAATCACAAAAATCGTCGGTCAATGTCTTGGAAACGGGCTTTCACTTCGTTCCCCTCAGCAGCAGAGCTGACTTCTCCCCGTCACCCTCCCCTCCTACGCTGAGGAATGTTGACCAGAGTCTGCAGTTGAGTGACCTCCTCGCCTTGTCTGCCAATGACATTGAAATACACAAACCGAGCCTATGGACAGCTGATTCACCCCTTCATGGGGAGTGGCTACATGACTAGTGATGGTGGATCTGTCTAGGATTCTGCCAGCTTCATGGACTATGCATAGAAAATAGAAATCCTAAAGATTTGGTAAATTAATTTAAGGAAATGTTGGTCTATCTTTGTGTGAAGATAGTGCAACAACTCTAATAAACGTATTAATAATACTAATAATAGTAATAATAGGCTTTTAGACACACTAACGACTTTTATGTTTCTTTTTGGTATGTCGAGTTGCCAGACTTTAATGTACGTAGGATTTCTTGTATGTGCCAAGAAATCCATGGAGATGATCGTATTAGATCCCATTCATTTACTACATGACTGAACGTAGATCGCACCCTCGGGAAGGTTAGCACTCTACCACCCGAACTACACATGCTGACTCGTATTATTATTATTAGACTATTATAATTATTATTATTATTATAACACTGTATTATAACAATGTATTTGTATTTTATTTTCATTTTTGTGTATTTTCATATGTATTTACATCGTTGATGGACCAATAAATCAACCCTCCCCCCCCCCCCCCCCCCTCTCCAGTTAATGGCCACCCCAGGGCTGGAGATGGGATGGGACAATTCACAATATGAACAAGAGGTACCGTACTAGTATTAAATCTTGGAAGTAGTTTTCCATGGGTTCCCACTTCTACCCCAGGCAAATATCGGGATTGTTCCTAACTTAAGGCCACGGCCGCCTTCTTCTCAATAATCATAACCGCTGGCAGTGCAGCCCATGAAGGGCCTAGGCCTACCAAGCGACCGCTGTCCAGCCATTTGGCCTGCAGATATTAGGGTGACGCGTGGTCAGTGCATCGGGTCCCCTCGGCCATTAATCTTGGTTTTCCTGACTCGGGCACTGCCTCACTGTCAGACAGCTACTCAATTGCCCTCACGAGGCTTAGTGCACTGCGTTCCAGCCCTCACGTCAGTTTCTAATATCCCTGATGGAGCCAGGAATCGAACCCAGGGCCTAGGTGAGAGGCAGTTGCACTGCCCCAACACCACAGGGCCGGCGCCTTCTTTCGAATCTTCACCTGAATTACAAATACCCACATTACTACAGAAACCACAAAACACAGGTTATCACACAAATTCTACCCACACCCAGCTACATGGGGCTAAATGACTAAAATCCCCAAGCCTTTCAAACAAAACATCAAGTATTTTACTTCCGTCCTAAATGCCTAGTTCTGAAGAGACTACGGGATGTCGGAATTTTGTCACAATGCATTTCATTAAGTGAATGTTTTTGTATTTTCAGAAACTAGCCAACAGAAGGTCCGACACGGACGCCAATGATACATCAGGGCTGAGTATCGAAATTATTTTATACATGAACATCAATCAATGAATTCCACACTTACAAAGTAGGCAACACAATACTGTACTACCGGTCCTAACGTCCCAAGCCATTGCGTGCGTTGTCAACAACAACAACAACAAGAACAACGGCAATACACATTTTCTTACGAGACGGTAGAGCTCATCCTCATAACAGCTGATAGCCTACCACCCCTCAAGTCAACCGGTAAGGTCAATGCTCCGATACGTAACAACTTCCCCTTCGCGCGTCGTCTCTCCTGGCTCCGCCTCGTTTACCCCAGCCTGCCGCACCACTTTCTGCCTGATTAGTTTCTGAAATAACTAAAAACATTGACTTTTTTATGATTAATTATCAATTTCAAGATAGGTGACAAATTTTTTACCTAGGAAGCTTAGTATAGTCTCTTCTATCACCAGTGTAACGGACTTCCATCATATCAAATACACCCTGTATATATATATATATATATATATACATACATAAATTATGTATAAACTTTTGAACTGACAGTGGTTTTGGGGTCTGGGGGATGTGAAACGCGAAGATATGTTGAAATTTTCCGGAAGTCGAAACATGGGACCCATTGCAATAGTTAGCATTCTAATGAAATCTACCTAAAACCCAAGAGACATTTAATAATACCTAGTTACTTCCCGCCCACCCTGTAGAGCCACGGGACCTCCTTTTTACGTGGAAGCCAAACCACAAGAAGTGGTATTTTATTTCGAAACTCTCATATGCATTGACCGGGAATCAAACTCCGCCTTATAGGTCGTTTGTACGACACAGTGAGGTACATTAAAATATGAACATTGCAAAAATGGTCTGCGTTTTCTGTTCCATTATGGATGGATTTACTCGTGCTGTTAGGATTGTAGCTGGTGAGAATATAAAATAAGTGGTTTCCTACGTCTAGTCCAGGCCAATAACCCAGATCATCTGTATACACCAAATAATGTATGTTACAAACTAAAGTACACAAAACTCGTTGACCACTATACTTACATAATATAGTACATTATGCAACGAGCCTATAATGGCAATAATTAAGGCACGAGTAAGTTTATAAAACGAGCGTGTGCGAGTTTTATAATTTCCATACGAATCTCTTAATTACCAATATAGGCGAGTTGCATACGACTGTTTATGTTCGACGATAATTATTATAACTATTTTATGCTCGAACATAAATATCCATAAATATCTGTCGATATTCGCCAGTTTTATGTACTGAACAGAGCGCATGAGACGCAGAGAATACCTTGTATTTGACCATGGCCTCCTTGATTACCCTACAATGACACTAGGCCACGCAGTGAATTTAAATTAGAAGGCAGTGGAACTCAGCGCAGGTGATATGTTATTGGTCAAACAACTGTTTCTTGAGCTCTGATTGGTGGGAGTAACTGTTTCATAATGAAAAATTGTGTTATAATGACCATCATTATGATACAGTTGTCTGACATATAATAGTTAGGATCGAACATAAAATACATTAAAATACAAAAAAATAAAATATAACACCACAACAAGAAATGGTCCGAGGAATGTAAGACCGAGTTTACCAGGAAAATGAGAGAATTCTGGGTCAAAAGAATACCTCAAGGATTCAGCGTGAAAGCAGCTGCCCAACAATCCACCACGAACACATCAGAAGTGGCAGACGACAACTACAGTTAAACACAGCCCAAACGATCAAAGAATAATATAATACGAAAATATAAAATAAAAAATAAAATAAAATAGAATAAAATAAAATAAAATAAAATAAAATAAAATAAAATAAAATAAAATAAAATATAATATAATATAATAAAATAATATAAAATAATATAAAATAAAATATAATAAAATAATATAAAATAAAATAAAATAATATACAATAAAATAAATTAAAATAAATTAAAATAAAATAATATACAATAAAATAAAATAAAATAATATACAATATAATAAATTAAAATAAAATAAAATAATATACAATAAAATAATATACAATAAAATAAATATAAAATAAAATAAATATAAAATAAAATTAATTAAAATAAAATAATATACAATAAATAAAATTAAAATAAAATAATCATCGAGCCATTTCTCTCCTCCAATCACATACAAGATCCTCTCAAAAGCCTTACTCCCTAGAGCCAAGGAACAACTTGACTCACAAGTAGGCGAGTATCAGGCCGGCTTTGGAAAATCCAGATCATGTGCTGAACAGATCGTGAATCTGATAAAGACCATCGTTTATCAGAAACTGAGAACTGGACCATTCCTCATCGCCTTCGTAGACGTTCAGAAAGCTTACTACTCCATTGACCGAGAAACTCTTCTCCAAGTGCTCCAGGAATTTGGTCTTGACAATAAGACTCGAAAGATTTATTTATTTATTTATTTATTTATTTATTTATTTATTTATTTATTTATTTATTTATTTATTTATTTATTTATTTATTTTTTGATGGTACACAACAGGGCTCAGTGTGCGCCCCAATAACAGTGCACCTACACAGTAAGATACATTTCCTGATATGTCTGCATTAAGTATTAATATCTTAATGTAATTCTTTAAACTAAGAAGTTCACACAGATCAAAATGCATAGTAGTAAAAAGATAATATAAAAACTAAATCTAAATATGATCTAATGCCAAATATAAAAACAGGTTTTGAAATTATTGCATAATAAACTAAAAGGTAACATTAATAACTAGGGAACAGGCCTATCCACATATATACATTGTTGATTCTGTAATGTGTGATAATTTTATTTCAAGTATGAATTAGAGTGACTGGATTATAATTTCCAAGAACGGTCTGATTGAGAGACAGAAATCTAGTTTCCAGTTTACACGAACCGCAACGTTGTAAATACTGCAAAGCCTCCATACAGGTGAATTGTTATGTGAAGTGGTATTGGTTATATCATTTTTAGCCTATTTTCAATTTTGAAAAAGTAGGCTTATGAGATCACCTTTTGTCCGTGTGTGTGTGCGTGTGTGTGTGTGTGTGTGAGGTGTGTGTGTGTCCCCCTAATAACTTTTAAACGGCTGAAGCGATTTCAATTAAGCTCGGTAAGTTCATAGCACTGTTCCGGGCGACCTCGACCGTGGCCTTCAAATTTTGTTAAGCCTCACCAATCCAACATGGCGGCTGTGCGAAATATTTCACCAGCATTCAATATCTCCGAAACTATTACCGATATCACCCTCGAATTTATTACGGTGATAAAGGGAACTACTAGAAGTTCACCTATGTAACTTTTGAAAAACTGGTAACTACAAAACCAACATGGCGGCCACGCGAATTTGCGACATTCAAATAGACGTTTCTCGCGAATTAACCAACCAAACGCAATAAAACTTCGTACAGTATATGTTTATACACAGTGTAATGCACCGACATCTAACTTGGTTCAATTGTTAACATAACCACAAGATGGTGGATGTGCGAAATATTTCACCGGCATTCTATATCTCTGAAACTATTAGCCGTATCACCCTGACATTTTGTACGGAGATAAAGGAAACTACTGGAAGTTCAACTATGCAACTTTCAAAAAGCGGTTAACTACAAAACGAACATGGCGGCCAAGCGAATTTGAAAATTTTAAATAGACTTTTCTCGCGATTTAATGTTCCAAACGCAATGAAATATGGTACAGGAAATGTTTATACACATTGTAATGCACTGGTATCTAATTAAGTTCAATTGTTTACATAACCTAAAAATGGCGGTTGTGCGAATTTAAAAATAAAGTTTTTATTTCTTGTGCCGTAGTCATGCGATCGAAGTGAAAGTTTGAATTATGAACCTACGCAATAATTTTCCTTACTGGTACATGACTCTATGGCCTATACATTTAACAATCCAACATGGCGACCATCCGAATTATTCAGACGACTCTGAATATCTACGAATCTGTTATAGCAATCAAACCGATTTTTTTTATGTTCATAGGGGCTATGAATGTAAGTTCACCGATAGGACTTTAAATAACCTGGTGATCACAAATCCAACATGGCGGCGACGTGAATATAAATATTATCATGGACGTTTCTCGCAATTTAACCATCCGAGTGCAGAGAAACTCGGTACAGTAAATCCTTTTACGAATGTTAATCCAGTGGCATCTAATGTATTTCAATTGTTTCCATAACCACAAGATGGCAGCTGTGCGAAATTTTAAAATCTCCTTGTTACTTCTTGTGTCCTAATCATGCGATTGAAGTTTGAATGCTACATATACACAATAATCTTCATGTAACATTACATAACTCTAGGACCTACATATATAAAATCCAACATGGCGACCATCCGAAATATTTAGTCGGTACTCAGTATCTACGAATCTATTACAGCAATCAAACTGAAATTTTGTATGTTGATAGAGGCAATTAATATAAGTAAAATATATGAAAATAGGCTGTATAGTTCTTCACAGAACTACTTGTTGAATGTTATGGTTGATCTTGTAGTTAAGCGAGGGATGTTGAAATTTAGGAGCGATAGGAAAAATGAGTTATCAATTTGAAAGATAATCCAGAGTACGTTTTCTGATACAACTTCCAAAGTAAAGTTCATAGCCGAGATTTCTGAACCCTTCCACATTCAATAATGTGTTCGACAGGGTGATTGATTATCACCACTGCTTTTTAACTGTGCCCTTGAGAGAGTCATAAGAGAATGGGCACACGTTCTTCAATCCAAAGGATTTCCTAATGGAGTACACATAGGCAGACCTCGGGATAACATCAATATTGATTGCCTCGCCTTTGCCGATGACCCCGCTTTGTTTACTTTCTCTCGAGAAATAGCCATTCAACAAGTAAATTACTTACATGATTGAGCAACCAAAATAGGACTCAATATATCTTACCGTACACTAAAACTCAAGTCATCTCTAATACGGTATAAAAGAAGCTCCGACTCATCTTCAAACCACCCACGGCCAAATTTTAAAAGTTCAAAAGTTTAAATATATTGGTGAGTGGATCGAACCAAATAATTCTGAAAAGTTCGCCATGTCAACACGAGTCAATAAATTCGAAACAGCCTTCCGCCTCACTCACCAAATGTACAATAAAAAATCCATCTCTAGGAATGCAAAGTTAAGACACTATCAAACTGTGATTAGACCGGATGCAGCGGAATGCCTAACGAACTGCGTAGCTACCCAAATAGAGAGACTTGAAGTTAAGGAAGGAAATATCATTAGGAAGATTTTTGGTCCTAAGTTCAAAGATGGAGGTTACAAGCTCTGGAGTAATTCAGAAATATACTCCCACACTGAAAAGATCTCAAGTGTAATCCGGAAACGGAAAATAACATTCTATGCCCACCGCCTCCGAATGCCAGTCAGTAGATTCCCCAACCGTCTATTATCGTACTTCCGAGGTTTAAAGGTGATACCTCTTAGGCTGGTGGAAGTCGATAAGGACTTGTTAAAGATTGGAATTTCTGAATCAGGTATCTTGCTCTAAACCCCATTGAAACAAAAACTCCGTCAGGTTCAACAAGAGGAAGTAAAACCCAGCAAGAGATATTTTCAATCGGATGAATGGAAGAAGTCCCATTCTGAAAGGATGTAGGCATGGTGGGCAAACAAGAAGAAAAGGAGTTGAGATCTCGCGGACCCTAGTGGCTACAACGATAAAAGTAAAGTAAGTAAAATATAGTTCAATAAAAAATAGAAAATGAAAAAATAAATAATAATAAAAAATAAAATAAAAATATGAAATTGAAAAAATAAAATAAAAAAATAAACAAGTAGTTCCATGACGAACAAAGAGCCTACTTTTCTTAAAATATAAGAGTCATGCCAATCGATATAGACCTATCTAGAATAATGACGGTATCAAGTTGGTAATACTAACATTTCTAAGTACTGCAGTTTGAAATACACCTGACATAGTGTAGCCTAGTAGAGTATCTTATTGCAGTTGGCAGCCCTGGTGACTCTGAATTTTAGTTTCATCTCTTAAGGTATAGAATGCACATACAAAATGTGGTTGAAGTATAATGGATAGTATCGACGTTCCATGCTGTCTGATATTGGATTTATCAGTGCGCGTAAAATCATGTTGGTAACAATGTCATATATGTGATGCTCAGAATTAATCTGAAATATTACGTTTTATTATAGTGCCGATTTTGGATAAAATCCATTTGTTAGTATAGGAGTTGCAGGCAATAAAAAATTGAAACAATCAGAAAGCTTAGAATCATGTTGGCAGCACTGGGGTATATTAATTACTCCAAATTAATCTACAATGTCAGGAAATATACGGGTGCAAAATTTAGAGTTGATGACTTGCATCATTTCTGATATATTGATATTAGGATTACACAAATGGAGAGAGCATTTATTAACAGTTGGCAGCTCACTGGTTACTACGAATACGCATAGTGACGACTGTTAAGGCACACAAAGCACATACGAAATTTGGTTGAAATCCATTTGTTGGTATAGAAATTATATGCATTTAAAAACTGGACTTATCAGCAGGCTTAGAATCGTGTTGGCAACACTGATATATTTAAGTTACTCCAAACTAAAGTAGAATGTCGGGTACTATATGTGTGCAACGTTTAGAGCTGTTGGCTTGCATTCTTTATGAAATATTGATATTAGAGTTAAAACATAGAGTGAGCATTTATTAACATTTGGCTTCCCTGGTGGCTCTTTAGAATACGCACAGTCATATCTGTTGTAGTACACATAATACTGTTACGAATGCTAGACAGTTTCGTCGCCCGCGCGTGACTCAGGCCGCCCCAGGCTATCCCTGACTGAGTGTTACCAGCACCTTATGCAACGGGGCTGCAAGAACTAAGACATAGTCCAGAAGGTTCTTGGTCCGCCTAGTACTGGAAATGTCGAGGTGTAAACCCTGGTCTACTCTAGAAACATCCATTGAGTCACCAGCCCCGCTATATATAAGGCGACCTGGCCAGAGAGGGACGGACTGTGATTTTGAAGAGTGTGTGTTTGACTGTGCGACGGAAGTATTGAGGCGAAGTGCCATGCGAGTGTGTTCTTACCAGTGCAATAGAGGTGTTACGGTGACGTGTGAATTGCGAAACAGTGTGTAGTATGGTATTCAGGAACAGTGAGTGACAGACTTTGGCTGGACACGGGTCTACCTAATTAGTGAAGGATTAACTGAATACGGAAGTGAAAGGGTGAGTGTCCTCCATAAGGGAGCAAACACGAAGAAAGACAGCTAATAGTTTCCATTTGATTATTTTGTGGTGTAACCTTCTAGACCTGCAATAAAACTATATTTCTTTAAAGGACCAATTGTGCTGTGCTTTTACCCATTGTAATCCAATTAACGAACTCGCTAATAGGGGTAACACGTAGCAAAACATACGAAATTTGTTTGAAATCCAATCGATAGTAGAGAAGTTACATGCATTTAGAAATTGGACTTATCGGCAGACTTAGAATCATGTTGGCAAACTGGCATCTATGGACTTCTGAAAATTAATCTTGAATTTTAATATCTACGTATGTGTCAAGTTTGAAATAGTTCGCATGCGGGATTCAGGTATAGATCTTTACTCCTACCAAATTTGGTTTCGATAGCTGCAGCCGTCTAGGAGTTGATAGGGGGACACACAGACGCAGACAGACAGAAGGACAGACACACAACTTTTCCCTGGATCTCATAAGTCTACTTTTTCCTAATTTTTAGCCTATTTTCATTTTATGAAAAAATAGGCTTATGAGACCACCTTTTGACCGTGTCTGTGTGGGCGTGTGTGATTCATGTGTGTGTGAGTGTGTCCCTAATAACTTCTAAACGGCTGTAGCGATTTCAATGAAACTCGGTAAGATCATTGTACAATTTTAGGCGACCCTGACCGTGCCCTTCAAATTTTATTACGTCTCACCAATCCAACATGGTGGCTGTGCGAAATATTTCACCGGCATTCTATATCTCCAATATTAGTACTGATATCACCCTGAAATTCTGTATGGTGATAAAGGACACTACTAGACGTTCACCTATGAGACTTTCAAAAACCTGTGGACTACAAAACGAACCTGGTGGTCAAGCGAAGTTGAAACGTTTAAATAGACTATTCTCGCGATTTAACCATCCAAACGCAGTGAAACTAGGTACAGCAAATGTTTATGCACATTGTAATTCAATGGCATCTAATTTAGTTCAATTGTTGACATAATCTCTAGATGGCGGCTATGCGAATTATTTCACCGGCATTCTATATCTCCGAAACTATTACAGATATCACCCTCAAATTTTGTACGGTGATAAACGGCACTACGAAAAGGTCATCTACGAGACTTTCAAAAACCTGTTATCTACAAAACGAACATGATTGCCAAGCGAATGTTATACTTTTAAATAGACTTTTCTCGCGATATAACCATCCAAACGCAATGAATCTTGGTACAGCAAATGTAATGTAATGCAGTGGCATCTAATTTAGTTCAATTGTCTACATAACCTCAGGATGGCTGTTGTGCCAAATATTTCACCGGCATTCTATATCTCCGAAACTATTACCGATATCAGCCTGTAATTTTGTACGGTGGAAAAGATGATGATGATGATAATTGTTTTTTTTAGGGGCCTAACAACGGTGGAAAAGAGTACTACTAGAACTTCATCTATGAGACATCTAAAAACCTGTTTAATACAAAACGAACATGGCGGCCAAGCGAAAGTGAAACATTTTAATAGACTTTTCTCGCGATTTAACCATCGGAGCGCAGTGAAATATTGTACAGTAAATGTTAATACACATTGTAATGCACTGGCATCTAATTTAGTTCAATTGTTCACATAACCTCAGGATGGCGGCTGTGCGTAATTTTTAAATTAAGTTTTTATTTCTTGTGTATTAATCGTGTGATCGAAGTGAACGTTTGAATAATGAATCTACGCAGATATCCTCATCTAATAGTACATAACTCTATGGCCTACATACATAAAAATCCAACATGGCAGCTAACCGAAATATTTAGACTTTTCTCAATATCTACTAATCTACGATAACAATCAAACTGAAATGTTGTATGTTGATAGAAGCTATTGACATAAGTTAACCTACGGGACTTTCAATTACCTGGTGAGCACAAATTCAACATGGCGGCGACGCAAAATATAAACATTGAAATTGACGTTTCTCACGAATCAACAATTCGAGCGCAGTAAATCTCGGTAGGGTAAATGCTTATACAAATTTTAAACCACTGGCAACTAATTTATTTCAATTGCTATCAGAACCACAAGATGGCAGCTGTGCGAAATGTTAAAATCTGATCTTCATTTCTTGTGCCCTAATCATGCGATTGAAATTTGAATACTACACCTACACAATAATCTTCAAGTAATAGTACATAACTTTAAGTCCTACATATATAAAAATCCAACATGGCGATCATCCGAAATATTTAGACGGTTCTCAATATCTACGATTCTATGACAGCAATTAAACTGAAATGATTCTTATGCAAAATTTTATTTCTACAGCTACACAAACAGGCACATTTTACATAAATCTGCCAGTTCAATACAATCTTGAAATAAAATATCTGTATTAAATTAACTACCCTATAACAAATAAAATATCTCGTCCATATTTAGATCGAATCGATTGGTATCAGCTCGTACCTAAATTAATCTAATCCAATTAAAGATGATAAAGTAAAACAAATAAAAAAAGATACGAGCCTTACAATAGTCGCATATGATGTGTAACATCTGACATGTTATCCTATTCGTATACTACACAGCTTGGACATTCTTAAAATGTTAATTTACGCTCCGTTTTCACACTGGTACTATGATGAATGTATAGATTGAATTGGAGATATGCTACTGTCACATTTGTGGTGCAGCGGTCAAGCTGTTAGTCTCTCACCAAGGTAGACCGGGTTTGATTCCCGGTCAATACATGTGGGACTTTTAAATTGAAATGCCGTGTCCTGTGGTTCGCATTCCACGTAAAAGGAGGTACAGTGGATCATGATCGTGAGATTAACGGACACGCAAAACTACAAGCTTCCTTCCTTCCTTTTACATTAATAATTCATAATAACAAAGTAACACACAACGTCGACAGTACTCTCAAATACTGTGAGCACATTCCTCAGTAACTATAACATTCATTATTCTCAAGGCTCTCATACAATTCGTCGTAAACAATCAAAACATGGCTTCCTACAATCATGAAATGACCTAGTCTCACATATGATGAAAATACAGCTTTTATTCCACTCATATAACAACATTCTGTTATGCATTTAATATTTGACTACTCACCCACAGCTTGACAATAATGCCGCTTACTTAAATGTCATTTGTCGTCTTTGTCCTACCCCATGTGATATTCAACCTTGACCGTAAAGCTTCATAAACTGTTCAATGACAAATGAAAGCCGGTGAAACATTTGCCACTGTGCTCGTCAAACCAGTGCCTGCTATATGCACTGCCTACTGTATTGCCATAACATTCTCGCGCTACAGAGCACACACTGCCTTGTTTCTAATGCACACATTTTCAATTGTACATCCAGCTGGCAGTGCGTCTTCACTTCCGTCCGATCCACTTCCGTTCGATCCTCTTCCGCCCGATTCACTTCCGTCCCTTTTTTCTGGCAGTGCGTCTTCACTTCCGTCCGATCCACTTCCGCCCGATTCACTTCCGTCCCCAATTTTCAAAATCACTCCCTCAAAACTATTCAGCAACCGAGCGGAAAATTGTTACGCATCAATAGAGACTCAAGACGTTGATATTAGCGACCTTCAAGGTTCAGCTCCTCCTCTCCCGTATAAAATAAAATTAGCCTTGTTTAGAGTATTCAACAGTGATCTATTCTTGAAGGAAATTTCTAATAGTCTATATAGAATACATTTTCAAAATGCTGTGTCCCAATATACTGGATCTGTGTGAATCTTGTAGTGAGTGGGTCATCGCCCCGCAGTGAGGCCTCTTCCTTCATATACAGGGTGTATTTGATATGATGGAAGTCCGTTACACTAGTGATAGAAGAGACTATTGTAAGCTTCCTAGGTAAAAAAAATTGTCACCTATCTTTAAATTGAAAATTTATCATTAAAAAGTCAATGTTTTTAGGAATTTCCGAAATTCTTCAAACAGAAGGTGAGGCAGCAGACTGGGGTAAACGGGGCGGGGCTAGGTGGGGCGATGCGCGGAGGAGAAGTTATTACGTAATCGGAGCGTTGACCTTACTGGTTGAGGGGAGGTATCAGCTGTTACGAGGAGCGAGCGATAACCGTCTCGTAAGAAAGTTTGTATTGCTGTTGTTGTTGTTGTTGTTGTTGAAATTGCACGCAATGTCTTGGGACGTTATGACCGGTAGTATTGTGTAGCCTACTTTGTAAGTGTCATTGCCGTCCGACACTTTAATGAAATACAGTGTGACAAAATTCCGACATCCCGTATTCTGTTCAGAACTAGGCATTTAAGACGGAAGTAAAATACTTGATGTTTTGTTTGAGAGGCTTGGCGATTTTGGTCATTTAGCCCCATGTAGCTGGGTGTGGGTAGAATTTGTGTGATAACCTGTGTTTTTGTGGTTTCTGTAGTAATGTGGGTATTTGTAATTCAGGTGAGGATTCGGAAGAAGGCGCCGGCCCTGTGGTGTTGAGGCAGTGCAACTGCCTCTCAACCGGAGGCCCTGGGTTCGATTCCCGGCTCCATCAGGGATATTAGAAACTGACGTGAGGGCTGGAACGCGGTGCACTAAGCCTCGTGAGGGCAATTGAGTCGCTGTCTGACAGTGAGGCAGTGCCCCAGTCAGGAAAATCAAGATTAATGGCCTAGGGGACCCGATGCACTGACCACGCGTCACCCTAATATCTGCAGGCCAAATGGCTGGGCACCGGTCGCTTGGTAGGCCTAGGCCCTTCATTGGCTGCACTGCCAGCGGTTATGGCTATTGAGAAGAAGGCGGCCGTGGCCTTAAGTTAGGAACAATCCCGGCATTTGCCTGGGGTAGAAGTGGGATCCCATGGAAAACTACTTCCAAGATTTAATACTAGTACGGTACCACATGTACATTTTGTGAATTGTCCCATCCCATCTCCAGCCCTGGGGTGGCCATAAACTGGAGAAGGGGGGGGGGGGGGGGTGTTGATTTATTGGTTAATCAACAATGTACATACATATGAAAATACATGAAAATGAAAATAAAATACAAATACATTGTTATAATACAGTGTTATAATAATGAAATGAAAATCCACAGCCTGCTTCCAGTCTCCGACCGGGTCAGGAATGGAATGAATGAAGCCCCCATCTAGCGGCGAGGATATGGACTGTTCCGGCTGCCGAGGCCTGACGCACTCCTCTGGGGCAATGATTAAATGAATGACAGATGAAATGAAATGATAGTGGAGAGTGTTGCTGGAATGAAATTTTGACAGGGAAAACCGGAGTACCCGGAGAAAAACCTGTCTGCCTCCGTTTTGTCCAGCACAGATCTCACATGGAGTGACCGGGATTTGAACCACGGGCCCAGCGGTGAGAGGCCGGCGTACTGCCGCCTAAGCCACGGAGGCTTTGTTATAATAATAATAATAATAATAATAATAATAATAATAATAATAATAATAATAATAATATTAATAATAATAGGATAATAATAATAATAAGAGTCTGATAATAATAATAAAAGTCAGCATGTGTAGTTCTGGTGGTAGAGTGCTAACCTTCCCGAGGGTGCGATCTACGTTCAGTCATGTAGTAAATGAATGGGATCTAATACGATCATGTCGATGGATTTCATGTCACATACAAGAAATCCTACGTACTTTAAAGTCTGGCAACTCGACATACCAAAAAGAAACATAAAAGAAGTTAGTGTGTCTAAAAGCCTATTATTACTATTATTAGTATTATTAATATTTCTATTACAGTTGTTGCACTATCTTCACACAAAGATAGACCAACAGTTCCTTAAATTAATTACCCAAATCTTTAGGATTTCTATTTTCTATGCATAGTCCATGAAGCAGGCAAAATCCTAGACAGATCCACCAGCACTAGTCATGTAGCCACTCCCCATGAAGGTGTGGAACAGCTGTTTGTGTATTTCAATGTCATTGGCAGACAAGACGAGGAGGTCACTCAACTTCAGGCTCTTATCAACATTCCTCAGCGTGGGAGGGGTGGGGACGGGGAGAAGTCAGCTGTGCTGCTGAGGGGAACGGAGTGAAAGCCCGTTTCCAAGACATTGACCGACGATTTTTGTGATTTAATTCCACCTACACTAATTAAGACCCGACTTACGTTCATGAAGATATTTGCTCAGAATACCATCTTCTATCACCAGTGTAAAGGACTTCCATCATATCAAATACACCCTGTACTTCCTCTGTGAGTGGAAGTTATTGGCTGATCGTTGGCGTTCCTCCCAGAGCAACGCCGAGCCATGCAGAATATGGCACACTGCCTGGAAGGAGCTCTTTAGGGCATCGTATTTTAAAGTCAAGGATATCTCTTTGAATAGCAACCTTTGCCAGCATAAAGGGACCCACTGGCGAACAATTTCCTTCTCAAGGAAGATAAGAGAAAAGTGCAGCATCGAACTTAAAATATTTCTATATTTACAGAGTATTGAACAATCCTAAAAGTACTTCCATCGGAGTCTATTGAACCACCGTAAATAATTGCCATGAAATTCAATCAATGCGGAATATTTTCCATAGAAGTAAGAATTTTATGTTCGACCCTGACTATTATGTGTCAGAAAACTGTATCATAATGAATCTTGTAGTGAGTGGGTCATCGCCCCGCAGTGAGGCCTCTTCCTTCATATACTTCCTCTGTGAGTGGAAGTTATTGGCTGATCGTTGGCGTTCCTCATTTTCATTATGAAACAGTTTCTCCCACCAATCAGAGCTCAAGAAACAGTTGTGTGACCAATTAGATAAGGATACCTTCGCGCATGCGCTCAAAATCCAACATGTCTATATAAATTACCAAAAGTGCGCAGTCCATATGTTCGCGTAAATAAACTGGTGAATATGAGACAAGAAATAGCACTGCACCTTAATATCCCCAAAGCCAATTTCTACACAGCGCGTTGTTTTGAAACGACTTCGGTGACAGTTTTACTGAATACTGGTGCTCAATAAGAACATATGGCTTTGAAGCACACAGAGCGCATGCGTCGGTTGGCCAGAGAGCTTGGAAAACAGAGATATACTACCCAGCGCATCACCCGATCACAACATTCTAGTGACTGAACAGATATGTATGAATAATTATGTTAAAACATATAATAAACTTATAATTATCGTCGAACATAAACAGTCGTATGCAGCTCGCCTATAATGGTAATTAAGACACTCGTATGGAAATTATAAAATTCGCATATGCTCGTTTTATAAACATACTCGTGTCTTAAAAATAGCCATTATAGGCTTGTTGCATAATGCACTATTAAATTACAAAATGTACGGTAACATTTTAATAATAATAATAATAATAACGATATTATTTGTATTAATAATAATAATAATAATAATAATAACGGTAACCTCTGCTCCAAAGAGCCCCGGGTGCAATTCCCGATGGGGTCGTAAGATTTTATCTTCGGTAGGTTAATTCCCTTGACTTAGGTACCAGGTATTTGTGACGTTTTCATCATTCACTCTATCCACATAAACGAGCAGGTCACCTACGCAAGGGTGTATGTTTTACAAAACTCAAGCTCTTAAACCTGATGGAGTTACTGCCCGTGTCCAAGCTCTGTGAACTTGAGGGGTGAGGTGACGCGGGAGGCAGGAAGAGAAGGGGTTGTCAACAGCCCGCCATGATATCTGGAATTCCTGTCTATTCCAATACTACGAACATAGGGCCGTTGCCTAAAGCACTTTGGTGCTGCGAATGATTGAGTTAGTGACCGAACAATGTATTTGGTTCTGTTGCTACGCACGGACCGGGAACCCCCCACATCTCTGCTCATCGTCCGTAATCCACATTCCTCTCAGGTTCACAGACCTTTGATTCGAACAGTAGAAAGTGCAGTGTGTACCAAAATCTTCAAAATCGTCTCAATAGTACAGTAAAAATCTTGCATTTCTTGAATAGTCAACGGAAACGGTTCAAACCCAGCCGAAATCGTTGGATATTTCAAGAGCGTTAATAATTCCTCAGTAGACTATGTCTTCCTTTGGAGGGAAAGTAAAGCTGGTGGGCTCATTTCATAGATTTATGGCGTGTAAAAGAACCTTCCACTAACTACAATAATATTGTTTGAAACTAACTTTGTAGATTAGATTTGAATAACGCTCAATTAAGTTCCAACCTTCGCTTTCATGTGCCGGTTGTGGTGACATCTAGGAATCAAGTTCGCAGCTAGGTGTCGTTGACGGTAGCATTTGGTAGTATAAGTAGCAACTACTTGAAATTGACCGTCTGCAGTCCTTACCTGAATTATAGATAACACACACGAAAACAGCCATCACAATATTTAACACCGGTTATCAGATTCTCCACACACCCAAAGTACACACGGCTACATGACCGCGTTGTCGCTGTCCCCAAAATGAGGAACCAACCAACCAATCTCTTTTTCTAACATTCAATAAAGATATGACGAAAGCAAGGTATAAGCTGAATCGAGCAATTTCATTTCTTCAGAACGTATAGCAATCTAAATTGTGACTGAGCTGATAATATCAGAAAATATCTCAGGAATGATAGGATTTATAAGGCGATATCCCTTCCAGCGTGGTAACATTCCTCAAACAACTCACCTGATCTCCAGGTCTCTCTCTCCTTTGTCCTGACAAACAGGCTTTTTTTTGTCACTTCGTCTCATTTAAGAGCCAAGAAGAGAATTTGCTTTAATATATTTCCTGCTAGTGTCATTATATCTCCCCAGCTGCAAGTGGCACCGCAGGATTCTTCTTGATTACTCGATTATATCCCGGAGACGCCAGATGTCAGTGGTGAATATATTGCTTTTTACAGCGCAGCTTCTCCCGGGTGGTGGAAAGAAATTGAAAAGGAACGGTTTCTTTAATATTGGCTAACAGGTGCCTCTAGACGAACATTCTCGCTTCTTGCGAAAATGAAGCTTCACATCAAGAGCGAATTTAAAAACGCCACAAACCGCAATTATTAAACTGAGAATATTCTCCCTCACCAAACCAGTTGATCGAGTGATTTAAATATTCATCAACTTAAAGGCTTTTAGAATATGTTGATTTAAGGCTCTATAACTATTAGAGCCCTGCGCGGATAAACAAACGGTTCTCCGCGTCCACCCCGCATTCGCACGATTGTTATCCAGATCTACTGACATTAAAATAATATTTTAAATTAGATGATAGTACATTATGCAACGAGCCTATAATGGCAATAATTAAGACACGAGTATGTTTATAAAACGAGCGTATGCGAGTTTTATAATTTTCATACGAGTGTCTTAATTACCATTATAGGCGAGTTGCATACGACTATTTATGTTGGACGATAATTATTATAACTATTTTATTTTCGAACATAAATATTGATAAATATCTGTCGAGATTTCGCCAGTTTTATGTACTGAGCAGAGCGCATGGACGCAGAGAATGCCTTGTATTTGACCACGGCCTCCTCGATTACCCTACTATGACACTAGGTCACGCAGTGAGATTTAAATTAAAAGGCCGTGGAACTCAGCGTAGGTGAAATCCTATTGGTCAAACAACTGTTTCTTGAGCTCTGATTGGTAACAGAAACTGTTTCATAATGAAAAATAGTGTTCAAATGACCATCATTATGATACAGTTTTCTGACATGTAATAGTCAGGGTCGAACATAAAGAATAAAGCATTATTCTTTGCCTTCTTTGCATGTTACGTGCTATGTTTAAAATTACTGTTATACAGCCAGAATTGTAACCCTTTTCAGTTCGGAGGGATAATTATCGTGCTTAATGACATAATTAGAAAGAGATTATTTGAAATCTTCATCTTTCATTTGTCATGAAAGCGGCTTCGGTGGCGTAGTTGGTAGCATGCTGAACTGCTGTGCCCAAGATAGCGGATTCAAACCCGGCCGAATTCGTCGGATTTTTAAGAGCGTTAAAATCCTTCAGTATGCCTTCCTTCGGAGGGGAAGTAAAGCCGGCGGTCCAATATCAGAGATTTACGGCATGTAAAAGATCCTTCCACAGACTAAACTTGTGTGAAGCTAAATTGTTAGGTTAGATTTCGTCGGAACGCTCTATCAAAGTTCTAACGTTCACCACTAGGTTTCATTGATATCTGGTAGCGAAAGTTGGAACTACTCGAAATTGAACGATACTTGTAGCTCACCCTAAGGGTGTCCGCTGGAAGCAGCTACAGCCTCTGGATAGCCGAACATGTCCTCGGACACTCCCGGCACCAAACGCCATAAGATAAATAAATAGATACATAAATAAATAAATAAATAAATAAATAAATAAATTTGTCATGGCAAAAACATAACGGAAAAATAATGATATGCATAAACATACGGATCCTAGTTATGATGATCAAAATGTTCATATTCACTATTCTAAAATCTATCCGCAAGTTTACTCCAAAAATTATCCATAGTTTATCTGCTATCTGCACAATCATGCAAACTATATCTGCATGGCGAAAATTGCTGCGGATATCCTCGGGCAAGGCTTTAAGACTATCTTCTTCTTCTCCCTAGCATTTGTCCCGCCTGGTGGCAGGGTCTGCTGTGAGGATTCGTTGTCTCCATTTCGGTCTTGAGCCATATCTGGGTGTAGATGTGCAGTCTTCAGGTCATTAGGGATCGTATCAAGCCACCTCTGCCTTGGCCGTCCCTTGGGCCTCTTTCCCGTGACTTCCAGGTTATATGCTGACTTAGCTATTGTGTCTTCTTCTGCACGCAGCACATAGCCAAACCAGTGTATACGGCCTTCCCGCATTTTCTCATGGATCGGCACCACTCCGAAACGTTTCCGTATATCAACAAAGGTAACATGATCCATTCTAGAGACGCCGCCTGTCCACCTAAGCATCCTTGTCTCCATGACGCTTAGCCGACGTTCCACCTCTTTTGTAGTGGGCCAACACTCGGTACCATAGAGTGCGACTGGACGGATAACAGTGCGGTAGATCTTGGATTTAAGGTGGTCTTTCATCCGGCGGTCACAGGTGACACCTGTCGTCGTACGTCATTTCAGCCAAGACGCCTGCGTCCTTGCGTTCAACTCGACAATGATTCTTCCATTGTCAGAGACATTAGATCCAAGATAATTGAATTTAGTTACACGAGGGAGATCTTCTGATGGTCCCAACTTCTTGGGGATCTAAAGTCATATACTCCGTCTTCCTTTTATTCAGTCGCAGGCCATATTCAGCTAATCGGTCACTCCACATTTGTGTTTGGTGCTGGAGTGCAAGTTTGCTGTTTGCAGCTAACATGACATCATCAGCATACAGAAGCGTCCATGGGATTGGCTTTAAGACTATAACGACACAAATTTAGCTAAACAGTCGAAGTCAGTCGATTAAGTGGTGAGTGCTATTAGCTACAACCCTATTTGTAATTTAACGCTGCGTAGTAGCAGACAACTTTGGAAATATAAGATATGACAATGAAAATCCACAGCCTGCTTCCAGTCTCCGACCGGGTCAGGAATGGAATGAATGAAGCCCCCATCTAGCGGCGAGGATATGAACTGTGCCGGCTGCCGAAGCCTGACGCACTCCTCTGGGGCAATGATTAAATGATTGACAGATGAAATGAAATGATAGTGGAGAGTGTTTCTGGAATTAAATGTTGACAGGGAAAACCGGAGTACCCGGAGAAAAACCTGTCTGCCTCCGTTTTGTCCAGCACAGATCTCACATGGAGTGACCGGGATTTGAACCACGGACCCAGCGGTGAGAGGCCGGCGTGCTGCCGCCTAAGCCACGGAGGCTTACGGAATATAAGATATGGTTGTTTTTAATTCATTTGAAAGATCTTGGTCATCAACCCAGTGTAGTTGGGTATGGGGCGTGTCTTAACTTGTCTAATAGCCCTGTATTTATATGATGACTAGTAGTTTGTGTGGCTGTGCTAGGGACAGGGATGAAGAAGGTGACCCGGAACTTGAAATAAGGCCTGGAGGAAGTGTGGAAAAACCACAATCAGGATAGCCATTGCTAGGATTCAAAACTACGATCTCCGGACTTGCTGCGGCTGCAGCTAGAGTGGAAAACCACGGAAAATCACTTCCAAGAGGGACAAAATGGGAATCAAACCTACTTCCTCTCTGTGTTTTCTCACAATGCTTAGAGTACCACGTTCCAGTCCTCCCACCAGTATATTTTTCTCTTTTGGTAGAGGCTGGAATCGACCCTGGAACCTCCGCGTTGATATCTAAGAATACTAGCCAGTAAATTTCGAGGCGAACGTAATTATAATTAATAGGATTAAAGTAAGGAAAGATCCTGGCCTTATTTGGAGGTAGTATGGAAAACCCTGGGGAAAACCACATTAAGAATAGTAGCTGTTGGCGCCGGAATTCGAACCTCCGATCTCCGGACTTACTGCATCTCCCCATCGCGATTTGATGTGCAGAGGGTAAGTGAGAAGTGCTGTGTGTGCAAATAATTTAGAGAGAATACCGAAGGCGAGAGCTGTTTTAGAAGGGAGAACAATAGACTGCGCCTGCACTAAATAAACACCTCTTCCCGGATCGGTTCATTCAAGGGGAAGAAATTCCTGAAGAAACACTGTCTGAGTTTTTAGTGTGGTGTCCGAAGTTCCCAAGGGCTTCGCGAAACGGGCACTATTCCAAGTTATAAGAAAGGGTTTCAATTTGCTGTGAATATCTTGGCTTCTTCCAGAAATAGATTGCACTGGGCTACATTGGTGGTTACTGTCAGAGCTTACTTCCAGTCAATGCTCGGTAATCTCTGACCCAAACGTTTCCCTGTGGATCTTATCTATTCCGGGAATCAACTTTCCCTTTCTGACTGATATGTCACTAGTTTTCAAAATATCCTTTTCTAGTTATTTTGGTTTTATAATTATTAAGAGTTCGTAAATATATCCCTACATTGTTATTCGAACGGCCTCTGCTAAGTACTGACCAAAAGCTAACACATATTTTAAAATATTATTTGCACTTGACGTATTGATTGCTACCATATTGAGTGTGTTTTCTCCCAGATTCTGCCAGAAACTAGGATATATAAAAGCAAAAACATGTAGTATTTAAGGAAAAATAAGCTTCTGCCTAAATTGAGCCGTCCAGTTATAATGTAACTCTGGTGGAAATTATTTAAGATATTTTTCCATAACGGTGAGGGTGGTCAGCAATATTCAGTGAAGAAGGTAGGCATATCGCACTTACGGGTGATTAGAGGACACACTTATCGGAACAGCCTACTGAAGAAATGAGTTCACTGTTCACGAAGAAGTTCACAGTTTAGCGAAAACGTAGGTATTCGAAGAAATTGAAGATATCTAGATGAGGAAAAGCAAAAAGTTTGGTATTTCGTTGTTGTTGATTTGTTGTTGATTCATTTAGGGTCTTTGCGACATCGTGGTATGTAGACCCGTATACTTGGGTGTGTGTGTCTGTGGAATTTGTATGATAACCTGTGTTATTCTGATGGCTGTATTAGTGTGTGTATTTGTAATTCAGATGAGGATTGGGAATATGGCAGCCGTGGCTTTAAGTCAGGAACCATCCCGGCATTCGCCTGGAATAGAAGTGGGAAACTGCGGAAATCCACCTCCAAGATGTCTGAGGTGGTAATCGAACCCGCCTTTTCTCACTTTTGCCTCACGAGGCTGAGTATACCCTGTTCCAGCCCTCAGACCAGAATCAAATTTCTTGACAGAGCCAGGAATCGATCCCAGGCCTGCTTGAATGCCCATTACCTGTTCGATATAGAAATAACATAAATGAAATAAAAGACAAGATATAGGGCTACGAGAAATATTGGCGTGGCGTCGTAACGCTTCCAAATGTCTACGATTTTAGAACTGGAGAACAGCAATGAAATTCTGGAACTAATATCTTAAAACTACGTACGTACCTGTAATATTCAGGGAGTAAAATTGATATAATTGATGTCCGTTACACTGGTGGTAGAATAAACTATCCTAAGCTTCCTAGGTAAAAGAAGTATGTCACATTTCTTTAAATTGAAAACTAAACATTAAACAGTCAATGTTTGTAGGTTTTTCAGAAACTCATCAAGCAGAAGGTGGAAACGCAGTCGAGGGGAAACGAGGCGGAGCGAGGAGGGACGAAGCGCGGAGGGGATGTTGTTACGTAATCGGAGCATTGACCTTACCGATTGAGGGGTGGTGTCAGCTGAAATGACGATGGCGGTACTCGTCTCGTAAGAAAATTTGTTGTTGTTGTTGTTGTAGTGGAAATCGCACTCTATGACTTGGGACGTTAGGACCGGTAGTATTGTGTAGCCTACGTTTTAAGTGTGGAAGTCATTGATTGATGTTCATATAAAGGAAAAATAATTTCGATGATCAGCCCTAGTGTGTCATTGGCGTCCGGCACGTTAAGGAAATACAGTGGGACAAAATTCCGACATCCCGTCATCTGTTCAGAACTAGCATTTAAGATGGAAATAAAATACTTGAGTTTTTTTTGAGAGGCTTGGCGATTTTGTTCATTTAGCCCCATGTAGGTGGGTGAGGGTAGAATTTGTCTGATAACCTGTGTTTTTGTGGTTTCTGTAGTAATGTGAGTATTTGTAACTCAGGTGAGGATTGGGAAGAAGGCGGCCGTGACCTCAAGTTAGGAACCATCCCAGCATTTGCCTGGGGAAGAAGTGGGGAAACCATGGAAAACTACTTCCAAGATTTAATACCAGTACGGTACCACATGTACATGGTAATAATAATAGTAATAATAATAATAATAATAACAATAAAGCAAATATAGCGAGTTGGTCGGCCCTATTAAACGGCAATGGCATGAAGAACGGGTAATGTCCATACCTATCGTTGTCTCAAGTACGGGCGTGATATCAAGTACCTTGCTCCAAGACCTTAAAGAACTGGATCTGTACAAACTAATGCAGAAGGCAGTAGTTCTCTCAACAACCTGAATCGTCTGGAAGTTCATGGGTCGCGATTTTGACATACCTGCTTAGACGTGGCTGTTTCAGTAACTATACTTTGGTTCTCTGAAACCCGTATAGTTATGTTGTGATGTAACAGCAATGTGTTATATGTACTGTATAAAACAATAATAATAATTAAATGATAGCGAGGCTGTGAAGCTCAGGTAGTAGAGTGCTATCCTTCTCTATAGTTCGATCTAGTCTCAGTCATGTAATAAATGAAGGTGAACAAATACGATAGCCTTATCCGATGGATGTAATGGCACGTACTGCCCCCGTAATTTGAATTATATTGAGACCACGACGGTTGTATTGGAAAATATGAAGAAAGTTATGGCTGTCATAGTTGTGACGTGGATACTCATGATGTAAGCACGGATGACGCAGACTTCACGCAAGTAGGCTGATTGAGCTGAGATTCTTGGTGACGTCATGATTTGTTCGAGAAAGATCTGAGATTTACGACGCAGTCGCAGGGAAACATGGAATTGTGCTGAGGAAGAAGTTACGCGATTGGAGGAGAGACTCAAACCAATGAACGATAGTTAGGAGGGAGACGGAGATTACTGAAACTATCATATTTAGTTACTTTTGGAATGCAGAATTGTGGAAAAACTATTTTCAGTTATGGCATTGATTTGGAATTTTGAAGAAATTATTTTTGAGTTTTTGAAATTTGAAAATCCGTCAAGTATTGCCAAAGTTAGAACTTCGAGCGATGACGGAGAAACAAGCTATGGAAGGGATGGATACGCCCCTTAAGAAGTTGATAAAAGGTCTTGCACAGCAGAGAGGAGCTCTCATATCTCATATGTCTGATACCGGAGATATATTGCTGATGTTATAGTCGTTTTCAAGTGAATAAGTGAAACAAGTCGTCTTTAGCGTGTGGTAAAGCCAACCGCATCGAACGAGCTTCGAGCGTGCCGCAGTTCCAATTTACGGTATTTGAAACTAGGCGAAGTTGAAACGCACTCATTTTCAAGTCTACAAGTTAACATATCAAGAGTTGACTAATGCCTTTAAGCTAATTCGATTGTGCAGTACTATATCAAAGTGTGTAGAAAGGTTGAACATTTTCAAGAATATAATTCGAAAGATATAGGCATTTTAAGACGGCAGACAAAAGTGATTTTCTCGCCATCTGAGAAGCACTTTAAAAAAATATATCACATTGTACGCTACGGCTGACACTGGTATTGCAACAGTGCTACTGCATATTGTTTTTGATAATATAACGCTGCATTCTAACATGGAACAATATAATATGGCAATTCTTTCAACTATTATAACGGAAGTGGAGATGGAAGACTAAAGACTTTAATGCAATTGGGACATATATCGATGGAGTGAATTAACAGCATGGAACTTCGCTAATCGTCTTTCTACAAAAGCGAGCATGTAGTGAACATCCAACTACACTCATGCATCGTAGTCCAACGCTGAATTATTTCAAATGGCAGTGGAAACATATTCATACTCCACAAATATGAATATTTCTACGGAAATAACTGCAATAAACTTCATGGCGAATTACTACCAGAACTTCAGGAACTATCAAGAGAGGCCAGGGTGGACCCGGCTCACACAGAAGAGTTTTGCCAGAAGGATGTCTATCGTATACACGGAGCAGTGCAATTTCCGGAGGAGGAAGCAGTTCGATTCTCCGAGGGCGCTGATTCCAGGTTCGAGGATGGAGCACATCTTTTTGGTGAAATGGAACCATCACCAGTCTTCTTTGGAAGATTTTCCTCTGGAACTTCAATCAACAGATAAGGTAGTCGTGAACGTTTCTTGTTTTATTTGAGTCATTTAGCGATATCTATATATATATTTTGCCCCATTTTCTTGTTTGTGATTTCTGTACCTTCGATGATTTACGCCTTTTTCTACGATTTATTAAGACATTGTTATGTCATTGGCAGATTTAAATAATTTTGGATCAGTTGAGACTGATAATTAATTTTCTTTCAGTAATTTGCATATTTTTGTAGTCACGATTTGACTGTAAAGTTAATGATTTTCTATGGCAGATTTGAATTCAGACAGCGTGTCACTTTATTAAAGTAATTCTTTTCAGTAAATTACTTTGACCAATTTTCTGTCATCCTCAAGAAAGAAGAATAATTAAAAGATTTTAGAGCGTTAAAATCTATTTCTGTATCGACGATCTTGGAAATACTAGTCGTTTTATGAACATGATTGCAACATAGACATTTATCGTCAGTTATCGTCATTACCATTGCATTACAGACAATTTTATGAAATATGAACATCGATTACGATTTATTGAATACACTATAGTAATGAACATTTGATAGGAATTTTTCTCAATACTAGATTGGAACAATAATGTTTGCATTCCAAAGTCTAATTGTATTCTGTTCGACTATTTTGCAGTTTAGATGAACTTTGTTTGAAGATAGTATTTATATACTACGATACTTAGGCGATATTAATCTCAATTTTGATAGACCAGAGAGGCGTGTATAATCGTATTTGCTATTAAATTTATTTTTGTGATTGGCATTTTTTTTTACTTCATATCGATTCATGAATGAAACCCACGAAGGTTAAATAAATAACAGTTTTGAAACAATTAATGAATATAAGAATTTTTGAAGTGGAACTATGGAGGTATAAACGTTAGTTCAGTGGACATGTAAAAGTCGCTGATGAATAATGCCCTTGAATAATTGAAGGAGGTTCCCACAGTAATATTAATGATGTTGATGAGATTACAAGTGGAGGTTTTGTGTATGGATTATGGAAGATTTTTATGCCATATATATTGAAATATATGATGAATTCTGGGCCTATTTTATGCAATTTGTGCGTTTGAAGCGAAGTATTTTTCCGCTGAGTTTATTGTCCAGGTCTTTTGAAAATTAATCATGTGAAATTACTGTTAAAATTAACAAGAGTGTTAAATAATTTGAGATAACGATTTTGAATGGAGGTTACCGTCACTAATAATAATAATAATTATTAAAACTTATTAAACCTGGATTTATAACACTTAAATATAACTAACCTTCATTGGTCGATTATGTTAACCTGATTTGAGTAATTATCAACCGGATAAACGTGTGGTTTAATGTATTTCTAAAATAAATAAATAAATAAATAAATAAATATAAATATTGTAAATAAATTATGTAATTATCTTTAATAATAATTGGAAATGAAAGGAATTAAGAGAGGCGTGTATAGATTTTCAATTGTCATTTGACAATATTATAAACAATTTGTAATTGTTATAAACAATTAATGAGCATTTGTTATGAACATTAAGAGTTTTGTTAATATACTCTAAAGAACGCTAATTATACAAGTGGATTATACCATTAAACAAGTTTTGGGATTATTAGAGTAATCCAGTAACATGTGAATGAAGCATTTAAAAGATTTGCGTGTTAATATTGGAGTTGAGTTGAGGACATTTAAAGCGTTTGAAAAGGAGCTAAGCTCGAAGGTTACGAGCATATGCTAGCACTAGCCGAACAGGTGGGCCCGTTTGACGACGTGGGCATCCGACTTGTTGAAGGGTGGATCGCAGCTGGCCTGACAACTGTATGTTAGAGGCCAAGGCCGATTACATAACAGGCTTGCCGTTATAAATAAAGTGTGATGTTTATGAAAGAGGAAAACAATTGCTACGTGTCTTGTCCAATTCCCTCATCCATTCCAAGTGTATTACTATTATTACGTTCTTTATAAGCAAGTGAAAGATAAAATTTTGTATGTAACGTCTACCAGTCCTACAGGAGGACATGATTATATTGACAATGGCTTCTGATTGCCACGTGTATTTTGTTGAGTTTTTGTTAAAGTCATTCCCTTTATGTGAAATAAATTATTGTACAGTTTAAAGTTTCTTATCTTCGTCTTGGTTCAATTTTAAATATCATGGTGGAGGTTATTGTGTGGGCATACTTTAAGTGATCCAGTTGGCAACCCATTCCCGAGATTAATTTGAAGAGGTAAGTAAAGGTAAGTATGAACCCCCGTATATTTTGGTGTGTTCCACATTAATTTCTTGTTAACTGCTGTGCTCTAATCTCGGTAGTATCTGTCAGTGCCATTTTCATTGATGTAGCTGTGCCGGTGCGTTTGATTTTTGGCAATCCGATTGAGGGGGCAGATATCTGACAGCCTACTATCCGGATTTACGGGGACAGTAGGATTGGTGACCCTATAACGTGGGGCAGGTTCGACAAAACTGGATTACCAGGTTGAACGCCAGTAGGATTGGCGACCCTGAAACGTGGGGCACGATCAGCTCGATCAGCTCGATTGGCACGTTCAGCAAAATATTGGATTACCAAGTTATTGCAGTAAAATTGGCACCGCAATTTAGTGGAGTGTTCGAATAACATTGGATTACCAAGTTATCGATGTCAATGGGATTGTGAAGACTCAAATGAAGAGGTTGTTTCTTTGTTAGATGTCTTGGCCAATTGTAGAATTTGAGAGTGTGATTATATAGGGATTAAATGTTGTGTTGTATTAGGAAAATTACACTCAGAAAAGATCAGATCTTATACAACTTGAGAGAGGTTAAATAGGCTGGAAACTTAGAAAAATCGCCTATGATCTGGAATCTTATTTTATTTGACCGGCTTATGACATGTTTCGTCATATTAAAGATAAATTTAAACTATTTGGATTGTAAATGTAAATTATTTGTGTTAGGATATTTTAAAATGAACCAAAGAAATTTGAACATGTGCTTGAGTTTATTTCAACATGAAATGTCTACGAAGGTTAATTATAAGGTAATTATAAGTTAGATTTAAGACAGAAAATTGCTCAAACTTATATATGGTGAAAAATGTTGCTCAGATGTTGTTATTTTGCTCTGTTTGATGTATGTCCCTAAAGCAGTCTATTTTTGAATAATATTGAAATGGCAGATGCAAGTATAAGAAAGATGTTAGAGGAGATGGAAGCTAGGAATGTTAGTCGAATGCAGGAAATGGAAGTTAGGAATACTAGTCGAATGCAGGAGATGATGAAGGAGAATTCTAGTAATTTGTCTGCTAATTTGTCTACTAGGATGGATGAAAATTTGAAAGTTATTCAGACCAGTTCTGCAATCATAGAAAATGATATGTCGCGTTTACAGATCAGTACCCAGGGAATCGAGAATGCTGTAAGTGACATTCATAAAGATGTTTCTGATGTTAAGACTGATGTTTCTAAGGTACAGAAAGATCTTACTATGTTGAATCTTGATGTTGCTAATGTCCGGGGTGATAGTTCATGTGCTAGAGCTGAAGTAATTGTTGTTAGGAACGATGTTGCTACTGTACAAGATAAAGTTGAAGAGGTTCAAAGAGAGATTCATAATGTTCGAACCGATGTGTCAAATGTTCAAGTAGACATTAATAACATTCATTCCGAAGTAAATGAGATACAAAGCGATATAACTAAGATACAAGTAGAAGTTAACACTGTTTTTGTAGATATTGCTAAAGTTCAAACTGATGTTAATAAAGTTAGAGAAGCAATTGAAACTTCAAAAACACTTTGTACTCGTAACATTAGTGCATTAACAACTAGGTTAGTTGACGAGTCTGTTAGGACAACAGCTTCTTTAGCAGGTTTAAAGTATGATGTAGAGGTCATGAGAACCCAAGTATTAGATCACAATCGTTTACTTAAAGAAGATATCGAAGTAGATATTGCGGAAATGTTAACTGCAAATGTAACGGTATGGAAAGATGAATGGAATAGGTCAAGTGGGGAACATGTAACTCAGATTCAGGAACGAATCGAAAGAAAACTTGCCAGTACACAAGTAGACATTAATAATGAGGTAGTGCAAATTAGGAAAGATTTGAGTATAAGGATGGACTCGCTATCCGAAAAGCAGGTAGAGGATAGAACGCAAATAGGTCAGGACGTGCAAACATTAAAGGAACAGATTCACAAGGTTGTCTCTGATGTTAATGAAACTACGAGCAAACTTCAGAATTTGAAACTAGGAGAAGCCAGCATGATGGAAACCTATAAAGAAGAGTTGATCAGGAAAGTTATAACGGAAATCACTGATAAGGATCCAGAAGGATTAACTTGCGAAGATGACAGGAATTACGTCAGAAGATGTAACCTCGCTACAGAAGAGAGAGATATTAGTCCTGAGGAACGTATATCCAGATTCCGGGAAGAAGATGAGGATAGGAATATTGAACCTGAATGGAGATATCGTGATACTGGGAAGAATTACATGGATTCATATCCGAGAAATGTGACAGTCATCCGGAACTTCGAGGACAAACCTCAAAAATGTAGCAATACTGATAGTCTAACACCGATAGAATATATCAGGAACCTGAAAGACTATTTCATTGAAGCTCACATTCCCAGAGAAAGAGAGATGAGGATAGTGGAGAGATTTCTAGCTGGAGGACCCCTTGAATGGTTCAGAGCATTTCGCTATACGTTCAGTAATTTTGACGAATTTGCAGAGGCACTGATAAAACGATTCTGGTCCATCGAAGCGCAGAATTCATTAAGAGCGGAGGTATACTCAAGGAAGTATTCAGGTACTCTTCCAACACGGTACGCTGATTTCTTCACGAGCCAATTATCACGCTTGAGATTTTTGCAACCCCCATTGTCAACAGAGCAGTTGATAGATGCGATTTCTCGTATGCTGCCTGTGGAGGTGAGAAGACTCATCATATCGTCAAACATCAGGGATTTGACCAGTATGGACGAATTGTTGAGGAGGCTTGACTTCACGAGTCCAATGCCAAATGTGGTACAAAAAGGTCAGAGGCACGAATTCAAAGACATCAATACTGTTTATATGGATCAAGTTCAGCAAACTGACAAGCCTGATGAAGAAAAAACTGAAAATATAGGTCCTCACAGGAATAATCACTTTCGCAACCACAGATCGCAAGGTTACCGTCCATATCAGCAAAGAAGAGGCTGGAATAATAATAGAGGAAACTACAACAATGGAAGAGGTAGATACTACAATAACCAGGGCTACAATAGGAATTACAATAGAAATTACCAGAATCAAAATCAGAATTCTGAAGGTCAGGTTATGACACCCGACAAATATCAGGAAAGAGAGAAAGAAAGTCAGCAGTATCTTAAGGAATTACGGGAGAAGGAAGCTGAAAACCAAAAGAAAAGACAGGATGTAGTGATCGATCCTGGTCCTTCTACAAGCCAGCAGAACTTCGAGATTGGTAACACAAAAAAAACGCCGATTTCTCAACGACAGTGAGAAACCATAAATACATTGCCACACCACACCTAATTACCATTAACGAAATTTATGAAGTAACTGATGAGGATTTATTAGAAGAGAGGGGAATCGTCAAAGAGGAAAGACCATGTGCATTACCTATTATTTCTGTACTGATAGATGGCCAACAGTACAAAGCTCTTATGGATACCGGCGCAATTATCTCTATCATTTCTGATGAATGCTATCAAAGTTTGTTAAAAGGAGAAAACATGACAGTTTTACCTGTTTCTACCGTCAAAGTGAGAGGAATTTTCCAAGACAAGGCAGTGAAATGCAAGATCCAAGTGTTGTTGAACTTTGAAATTAATGGAAGGACTTATGAACAGATCTTTATTGTGGTGAACAAGATCCATTTCGATATTGTGCTAGGAATCGATTTTATATCGAAAGTTGGAGCCATTATTGACATGAAGAATAGGATTATTAGCTTTAATGATGGGTACATGATCACAGAAGAGATCGAAGAACAGGACGTGAAAAACAGTCTGGAGATAGACCTTAGGGAAGAAATTTTAAATACTATTATCAATGAAGTGGAAAATCTAACAGAAATACCCAGTAGAAAAACTGAAGGATTTGAAGAAATTCAGGGGGAATTTGAGGATTTGATAAAGGAATTCCAAGATATTTTTGATGAAAAGCCTGGATTGATTAAAGACTATAAGTACAAGATAAGGCTGACCGATGAAACCCCTTACCAAAAGAGAATATACCCCATACCTGAGAAATACTATCAAGAAGTACGAGGGTTGATCTGAAAAATGGAGGTAGACGGGATTATTAAAAAACAGGCGTTGTCTTATATAAACCCCATCACTGTAGTGAAGAAAAGTAATGGTCAGATACGTCTTTGTCTCGATGTTCGGACCATCAACTTGAAGATTCTTCCAGAAAATGACCGACCACCTAAGATCAGAGATCTGCTTAGAAAGTTCAAAGGGAGAGCATGTTTCAGTGTTCTTGACTTGACATCTTCGTTTTACCAAGTTCAATTGGAAGAAGAAAGTATGCAGTACACTGGATTCTTATTTGACCAGACGTCATGGGTCTTTGTGAGAATGCCTTTTGGAATGGTCAACAGTGGACCAGCACTTATTCGAGCACTTGATAGTAAGCTCACTGACGAAGTAAAGGAAAATGTAATCTGCTACATTGACGATTTAATTGTATCTTCACCCAACGCCGCAGAACATTTAGTGCATTTGAGAAAGTTGTTTGAAAATTTAAGGGAGGCCAATATCAAGGTCAATTTTGGAAAATGCCAATTCTTGAAGAAGGAAATCAACTACTTGGGGCATACGATTGATAAAGATGGATATCATCCAAACATGCAGAAAGTAGATGCGATCACAAGATTCCCAAAGCCAACTAAGGTGAAACAAGTCAGAGAATTTGTAGGCGCATGCCAATTTATCAGCAGTCACTGTCCGAGATACTCTGAAATTATGGCTCCTCTGTATGACTTACTCAAGAAGAATAACAGATGGAAATGGAGTACCGCAGCAGACGAGGCTTTTGAGAAAGCAAAGGAGATGCTTAGAAACAACGTTAAACTGGAGTACCCAGACTTTGAGAAGGTGTTCTATATAGAGTCTGATGCATCAAGAATAGGCATTAGTGCAGTCTTATACCAAAAAGACGAGGCAGGCAACAAGCACTACATTGCGTTCACTAGTCGAAAGTTAAGGAAACACGAGGAAAACTACTTTACGACAGAACTAGAAGCGTTAGCTTTTGTAACAGCTTTACAAGCCTGGAAAAAAATGTTGCTGGGACACAAGGTTATCATTATTACAGATCACAAAGCACTTCAGTTTATGCTGCAAACTGACATGTCTAGCGATAGATTGACACGTTGGGCTTTGTTCACCCAACAGTTTAACGCCACTATCGTCCATCAGCCTGGGAAAGGTAACTTACTGGCTGATGCTTTATCACGCAACCCTATCAAAAATGTGCAGATACACCATGTACAATTGGAGCAGCAAGATCAAGAGACCGTTAGGAGGTTAGCCCGAATCGGTGTGTCACAGAAGAGACACGCTCCAATCAGGAAAATGTACAGGTTCCTTAAGGGTTACATGGACAATACTGATGTTGACTATGCAGCCACACAGAGAGAATCACGACACATTGTCTTGAGTGGAGACATCGTATGTAAGTATGCTGACTCTGCGCATACAAAGCTCCGAATAGTCGTGCCACCTAAACTTGTTGTCAATTTAGTGTGGGTAGCTCATCACGCAACTGGACATGCAGGTTTAGATAAAACTCTTGATACTCTTAAAGAGAGGTTTATATGGACTAACATGCGTTCCAGCATTGCTAATGTCATTCGATCATGTGATAAATGTCAGAGAGCAAAGTATGCTTCCGCTCTATTAAAAGGAAAACCTAAGGCTATGATTCTTTCTAAACCAAATGAACTCATGGCGACAGACATATTTGGTCCTTGTCCGAAGGGATATCAGGGTAATCAGTATCTGTTGGTTACCGTGGATGTCTTCTCGAAATTTGTTACAATGAGTCCCATGCAAAAAGCTAACACGAGGAATGTTGTAAGCAGACTGGAACATGCTGTATTTCCAAAAGCTGGTAAACCAGAATATCTACTGTCGGATCATGGAGCTCAGTTTACATCCTTAGAATTTGCTGCAGATATGGAAAGGCTTGGTATTAAGCACTTATTTTCAAGCGTGCGCTATCCAGAATCGAATTCTTCAGAAAGATATATGGCTGAATTTTCGAAATTTTGTCGAATTTTCTGTCCGAATGATCACTCTGGTTGGGTGAGATTTGTACCCCTTATTGAGGAATGTCTAAATTCTACAGTGCAGGAGAGCACAGGAGAAGTGCCCATGAGACTTCATCTAGGAAGAAACCCAGAAAGGCCGTGGGATAATCTTTTTAACCACGTTCCTAGAGATCCCGACCTAGGAAGGCAGCAGAGAATTGACAGAGCAAAGGAACAACTCCAGAAATCAGCAGAGAAACGATTGAAAAGAGTTGCTGGAAAACGTTTTGGCGCGCCCTTAGAAATTGGAAATCTAGTATTACTACGCAGACCTGTCAAGGCTGATGTGAGTAAGAAAATCTATCCCAAATTTGGAATAGTGTTCATGGGTCCGTTCAGAATTACGAATGCTTATGGCAACAACTGTTATGAACTCTACGATGATGAGAATAATGTTGTATATGGCAAGTTCAACGCTGGAAACTTGAAGAAATACTATCCAAGAGTAAACCAATAATAATTCAATTTCGTGTTCAAGTGAATTGAGATATTTATAACACAGAGTTTAAAAACAATTTTCAACTGTTTTTAAAACGTGGTAAAAGGAGAATGCCCCCGTAATTTGAATTATATTGAGACCACGACGGTTGTATTGGAAAATATAAAGAAAGTTATGGCTGTCATATTTGTGACGTGGATACTCATGATGTAAGCACGGATGACGCAGACTTCACGCAAGTAGGCTGATTGAGCTGAGATTCTTGGTGACGTCATGATTTGTTCGAGAAAGATCTGAGATTTACGACGCAGTCGCAGGGAAACATGGAATTGTGCTGAGGAAGAAGTTACGCGATTGGAGGAGAGACTCAAACCAATGAACGATAGTTAGGAGGGAGACGTAGATTACTGAAACTATCATATTTAGTTACTTTTGGAATGCAGAATTGTGGAAAAACTATTTTCAGTTATGGCATTGATTTGGAATTTTGAAGAAATTATTTTTGAGTTTTTGAAATTTGAAAATCCGTCAAGTATTGCCAAAGTTAGAACTTCGAGCGATGACGGAGAAACAAGCTATGGAAGGGATGGATACGCCCCTTAAGAAGTTGATAAAAGGTCTTGCACAGCAGAGAGGAGCTCTCATATCTCATATGTCTGATACCGGAGATATATTGCTGATGTTATAGTCGTTTTCGAGTGAATAAGTGAAACAAGTCGTCTTTAGCGTGTGGTAAAGCCAACCGCATCGAACGAGCTTCGAGCGTGCCGCAGTTCCATTTTACGGTATTTGAAACTAGGCGAAGTTGAAACGCACTCATTTTCAAGTCTACAAGTTAACATATCAAGAGTTGACTAATGCCTTTAAGCTAATTCGATTGTGCAGTACTATATCAAAGTGTGTAGAAAGGTTGAACATTTTCAAGAATATAATTCGAAAGATATAGGCATTTTAAGACGGCAGACAAAAGTGATTTTCTCGCCATCTGAGAAGCACTTTAAAAAAATATATCACATTGTACGCTACGGCTGACACTGGTATTGCAACAGTGCTACTGCATATTGTTTTTGATAATATAACGCTGCATTCTAACATGGAACAATATAATATGGCAATTCTTTCAACTATTATAACGGAAGTGGAGATGGAAGACTAAAGACTTTAATGCAATTGGGACATATATCGATGGAGTGAATTAACAGCATGGAACTTCGCTAATCGTCTTTCTACAAAAGCGAGCATGTAGTGAACATCCAACTACACTCATGCATCGTAGTCCAACGCTGAATTATTTCAAATGGCAGTGGAAACATATTCATACTCCACAAATATGAATATTTCTACGGAAATAACTGCAATAAACTTCATGGCGAATTACTACCAGAACTTCAGGAACTATCAAGAGAGGCCAGGGTGGACCCGGCTCACACAGAAGAGTTTTGCCAGAAGGATGTCTATCGTATACACGGAGCAGTGCAATTTCCGGAGGAGGAAGCAGTTCGATTCTCCGAGGGCGCTGATTCCAGGTTCGAGGATGGAGCACATCTTTTTGGTGAAATGGAACCATCACCAGTCTTCCTTGGAAGATTTTCCTCTGGAACTTCAATCAACAGATAAGGTAGTCGTGAACGTTTCTTGTTTTATTTGAGTCATTTAGCGATATCTATATAGACCTATATATTTTGCCCCATTTTCTTGTTTGTGATTTCTGTACCTTCGATGATTTACGCCTTTTTCTACGATTTATTAAGACATTGTTATGTCATTGGCAGATTTAAATAATTTTGGATCAGTTGAGACTGATAATTAATTTTCTTTCAGTAATTTGCATATTTTTGTAGTCACGATTTGACTGTAAAGTTAATGATTTTCTATGGCAGATTTGAATTCAGACAGCGTGTCACTTTATTAAAGTAATTCTTTTCAGTAAATTACTTTGACCAATTTTCTGTCATCCTCAAGAAAGAAGAATAATTAAAAGATTTTAGAGCGTTAAAATCTATTTCTGTATCGACGATCTTGGAAATACTAGTCGTTTTATGAACATGATTGCAACATAGACATTTATCGTCAGTTATCGTCATTACCATTGCATTACAGACAATTTTATGAAATATGAACATCGATTACGATTTATTGAATACACTATAGTAATGAACATTTGATAGGAATTTTTCTCAATACTAGATTGGAACAATAATGTTTGCATTCCAAAGTCTAATTGTATTCTGTTCGACTATTTTGCAGTTTAGATGAACTTTGTTTGAAGATAGTATTTATATACTACGATACTTAGGAGATATTAATCTCAATTTTGATAGACCAGAGAGGCGTGTATAATCGTATTTGCTATTAAATTTATTTTTGTGATTGGCAAATTTTTTACTTCATATCGATTCATGAATGAAACCCACGAAGGTTAAATAAATAACAGTTTTGAAACAATTAATGAATATAAGAATTTTTGAAGTGGAACTATGGATGTATAATCGTTAGTTCAGTGGACATGTAAAAGTCGCTGATGAATAATGCCCTTGAATAATTGAAGGAGGTTCCCACAGTAATATTAATGATGTTGATGAGATTACAAGTGGAGGTTTTGTGTATGGATTATGGAAGATTTTTATGCCATATATATTGAAATATATGATGAATTCTGGACCTATTTTATGCAATTTGTGCGTTTGAAGCGAAGTATTTTTCCGCTGAGTTTATTGTCCAGGTCCTTTGAAAATTAATCATGTGAAATTACTGTTAAAATTAACAAGAGTGTTAAATAATTTGAGATAACGATTTTGAATGGAGGTTACCGTCACTAATAATAATAATAATTATTAAAACTTATTAAACCTGGATTTATAACACTTAAATATAACTAACCTTCATTGGTCGATTATGTTAACCTGATTTGAGTAATTATCAACCGGATAAACGTGTGGTTTAATGTATTTCTAAAATAAATAAATAAATAAATAAATAAATATAAATATTGTAAATAAATTATGTAATTATCTTTAATAATAATTGGAAATGAAAGGAATTAAGAGAGGCGTGTATAGATTTTTCAATTGTCATTTGACAATATTATAAACAATTTGTAATTGTTATAAACAATTAATGAGCATTTGTTATGAACATTAAGAGTTTTGTTAATATACTCTAAAGAACGCTAATTATACAAGTGGATTATACCATTAAACAAGTTTTGGGATTATTAGAGTAATCCAGTAACATGTGAATGAAGCATTTAAAAGATTTGCGTGTTAATATTGGAGTTGAGTTGAGGACATTTAAAGCATTTGAAAAGGAGCTAAGCTCGAAGGTTACGAGCATATGCTAGCACTAGCCGAACAGGTGGGCCCGTTTGACGACGTGGGCATCCGACTTGTTGAAGGGTGGATCGCAGCTGGCCTGACAACTGTATGTTAGAGGCCAAGGCCGATTACATAACAGGCTTGCCGTTATAAATAAAGTGTGATGTTTATGAAAGAGGAAAACAATTGCTACGTGTCTTGTCCAATTCCCTCATCCATTCCAAGTGTATTACTATTATTACGTTCTTTATAAGCAAGTGAAAGATAAAATTTTGTATGTACCGTCTACCAGTCCTACAGGAGGACATGATTATATTGACAATGGCTTCTGATTGCCACGTGTATTTTGTTGAGTTTTTGTTAAAGTCATTCCCTTTATGTGAAATAAATTATTGTACAGTTTAAAGTTTCTTATCTTCGTCTTGGTTCAATTTTAAATATCATGGTGGAGGTTATTGTGTGGGCATACTTTAAGTAATCTAGTTGGCAACCCATTCCCGAGATTAATTTGAAGAGGTAAGTAAAGGTAAGTATGAACCCCCGTATATTTTGGTGTGTTCCACATTAATTTCTTGTTAACTGCTGTGCTCTAATCTCGGTAGTATCTGTCAGTGCCATTTTCATTGATGTAGCTGTGCCGGTGCGTTTGATTTTTGGCAATCCGATTGAGGGGGCGGATATCTGACAGCCTACTATCCGGATTTACGGGGACAGTAGATGAAATTCTGTGAACACAACATTCCGGAATCTCGACTTCCCCGAAATAAATTAAAATAGTGTATCTAAAAACCTATTATTATTATTATTATTATTATTATTATTATTATTATTATTATTATTATTATTATTATTATTATTATTATTATCATTATTATTATTATTATTATTATTATTATTATTATTATTATTGTGGGAAACGGTTTCCAGATCATGACACTCACAAGCATCGAATATAGAACTGAATTATTTAATATAACAATGAAACTGATTAAAATACAGTAGAGAATTAAGGGAATGTGTTTCGCGGCTCATCGGAACTCGGAATATTGCTTCTCTTCTTTTTATTCTCAGACAATGGCGCTGAGCTTACTCCTGTGCCCGCTAGATCCCATACTCGGCCTTCTTGATCCTCATCCGGTTCCCACACTCGGCCGTCCTGATCCTCATCCGACCCGGATGAAGAAAATTCGCCCGGCCAGGGCCTCATGAACTCCGCACAGGACGATGAGATTCTTGGTCCAGTAGGGTCTCCTTCTCTGCTGACGTCATATGTGTCGTTGAGTTTTACTCGAGTCACTCGATAAGGTCCTAGACTTTTGGTTTTAGGTAGATTTCATTAGAAAGCTAACTATTGCAATGGGTCCCATGTTTCGACTTCCGGAAAATTTCGACATATCTTCGCGTTTCACATCCCCCAGACCCCAAAACCACCGTCAGTTCAAAAGTTTATATATAATTTATGTATATATATATATATATGTATATATATATGTATATCAGTTTCTTGTGGACACGATAACTGCCGTAATGTTGCACCAATTACTTCGAATTTTTTACCGAAGATGTATACCTATAAAATCTCGGTCGAATTCGTTACTGGGCTAAATCGGTCGAAGGGGGTGAAAATGGGGGGCTTTTTTCGAAAAAGTGAAATTTCGCTATAACTCTCTTAATACGTGCAATATCGAATCCATTCAAAGTTCATAATATGTGTCGGATAAGTGCCAAAAATTTATGTCAAATAAGATTTTTGATAGCACCAACCATTGACCAAAGGGGTGGAAAAAAGTGGGTTTTTCGGGAAACATTAATCATATCTCTCTTAATAGGCACAATATCAAAACCGTACAAAATGGACAATATTCCCCTAATAATTACCTAAAACTTTTGTCTGAAAGAATTTTTGATATGACCCACCATTACGCCAAGGGACGAGAAAAATGATTTCGGAATTATAAGAAAATGCCAAGAGCTATCAGTGGTTGCCATGGCAACACTACTAAATTGATGAGGCATGGACCATCAGACGTTGCCATGACAACGCACTTGCACGAGATCAGATTCAGTATATCCATCTGATTAAGTGGTTGGTTGGTTGGTTCTTAAGTTTAGGGGCTGCGACCCGTGTAATTTGGGTGTGTGTAGAATCTGTCTGATAACCGGTGTTAATTGTGATGACTGTATTAGTGTGTGTTATCTGTTTGTTAATTTAAGTACTGCAACTAACAATTTTTCAGATAGTTCCTACTTTTGCCGCCAAGCGCCACTGTCAACGACTACGAGGCCGAGTTCAGAACTGAGCTACTAGACGCCGCCGCAGTCGGCTCTTGGCAACGAACATAGAAACCTAAGAGCGTTGTATACATTCTTAACCTATCCAATTTAGCTTCACACAGGTGCAATTAGTGGAAGGATCTTTAACATGCCATAAATCTATGACATGGGACCGCCGGCTTTACTTCCCCTCCGAAGGAAGGCATACTGAGGGATATTTAACGCTCTTAAAAAAACCGACGGCTTCGGCCGGGTTTGAACCCGGTATCTTGGGCATAGAAGCTCAGCATGTTACCGACTACGCCACCAAAGCCGCCTGATAAAGTGGGAAGCGGCTTCGGTGACGTAACTGGTAGCATGCTGAATGTCTATGCCCAATGTCGCGGTTTCAAAGCCGGCCGAAGTCGTCGGATTTTCTAAGAGCACTAGAATCCCTCAGTATGCTTTCCTTTGGAGGGGAAGTTCCAACGTTCGTTGCGAGTTGATGGTTGGGGTGGCATCTAGTAGCCAAGTTCACAGCTAGGTGTCGTTGACGGTTGTACCTGGTAGCAACATTAGGAACTACTGCTTGAAATTGACCGTCTGCAGTACTTACATGAATTAAGACTAATACAGCCATTACAATTCACACCGTGTATCAGACAGATTCTACACTCACCCAAAGTACACGGGGTTAGATGACCGCGTTGTCGCAGCCCCTAAACTGAGGAACCAACCAGAGGTAGATTTCGTTAGAAAGCTAACTATTGCAATGGGTACCATGTTTCGACTTCCGGAAAATTTCGACATATCTTCGCGTTTCACATCCCCAGGCCCCAAAACCACCGTCAGTTCAAAAGTTATATATAATTTATGTATGTATATGTATATCAGTTTATTGTGGACACGATAACTGCCGTAATTTTGTACCAATCACTTTGAATTTTTTACCGAATACGTATACCTATAAAATCTCGGTCGAGTTCGTTACTGGGCTAAATCGGTCGTTGGGGGGTGAAAATGGGGGGCTTTTTTTTCGAAAAAGTGAAATATTGCTATAACTCTCTTAATATGTGAAATATCGAATCCGTTCAACATTCATACTATGTGTCGGATAAAGCCCAAAAATGTATGTTTGAAGAGTTTATTTTATAGCACCAACCATTGACCAAAGGGGTGGGAAAAAGTGGGTTTTTCGGGAAACATTAATCATATCTCTCTTAATAGGCACAATATCAAAACCGTACAAAATGGACAATATTCCCATAATAATTACCTAAAACTTTTGTCTGAAAGAATTTTTGATATAACCCACCATTATGCCAAGGGATGAGAAAAATAATTTCGGAATTATAAGAAAATGCCAAGACCTATCAGTGGTTGCCATGGCAACACTACTAAATTGATGAGGGATGAGCCATCAGACGTTGCCAAGATAACGCACTTGCACGAGATCAGATTCAGATTTCCATCTAAGTGTGAAGCGGCTTCGGTGACGTAACTGGTAGCATGCTGAATGTTTATGCCCAAGGTCGCGAGTTCAAAGCCGGCCGAAGTCGTCGGATTTTCTAAGAGCGCCAAAAATCCCTCAGTATGCTTTCCTTTGGAGGGGAAGTTCCAACGTTCGTTGCGAGTTGCTGGTTGCGGTGGCATCTAGTAGCCAAGTTCACAGCTAGGTGTCGTTGACGGTAGTACCTGGTAGCAACATTAGTAACTACTGCTTGAAATTGACCGTCTGCAGTCCTTACCTGAATTACAGACTAATACAGCCATCCCAATGTACACGGGGTTACATGACCGCGTTGTCGCAGCCCCTAAACTGAGTAACCAACCAAAATCTCTGCGGTAGATATAATTTTGCGTGAAGAAGTAACAGACCGTTACATAGTTGCACATCAGTGTCGAAACCTAGCATAAGGACAGTGTGACCACAAGTATAATAATGGACCCCAAATGACAAGAAGGTTACCGTTCCCATAAGACAATAAAATGTTTAAAATAAGCATAAAATGACGAAAAACAAAGTTAATTAAGCTCCAATTATAAAATACCTTCTCGCATTAAATGAGGTCTGATCCTTCTACGAAAATCTGCATATTCTGCCTATTTTCGCCTATCCCCAAGTTTGTCCGGTGAAATCTACCTCCGCCTTCCGGCGTGCCGAGAGGACTTTTTTAGTTTCAGATGTGGACCGATCTGAGTGCGTTTGATGGCAACCAGGTCGTCGACCTGATACTTCTTAGGCTCCTTACGTCGTCGGTTGAATTCAGCACGATTTTCAGATTGTACTTTTTCTATCTGCTTTTTTGCATCTTCTCTCATCTGATCACGTTTTTCGTTGAACGAATCGATCAGCTCCTCTTCGATGAGTTGCACTATACGTAGATCATTTTGGTTGTGCATTCTGACTCCTGTCAGCAGCTCGAAAGGTGACATTCCGATGCTCCTCTGGAACGCAGAGTTGATAGCTCGTTGGACAGATGGTACAACCTTGTACCATTTTGTTGGATCGTCAATGCTAAGTTTAGCGATGATCTTGGTCACTGTTGAGTTGACTCTCTCGATTTGACCATTGGCTCTTGGCAGTCCAGCTGTGATCAAGACGTGCTTGATACTCTGCGATTTACAGTAGTCCTGGTACTCATGGGAGGTGAACGATGGCCCCCTGACGGTGATCACTTGAACTGGGTTTCCAAAGTTCGTCCTCTGAAACTCCATCTTTTCAATCGTCTGGGCCGATTTGGTAGTTTTCACAGGATACAGCCAGGTGAACTTCGTGAAGGCGTCTATCACACAGAAGATGTGTTCATATCCCTTGTGTGTAGACTTAAGTGGTCCAATGTGATCCATGTGGTAGGTGTGCAATGGCACACTCTCCTTGAACATCGGATGTAACCAACCTTCTTTCTTGCCTGCCTTCCTGTTAACCACCAGACACTTCACACAGTTGGCTATGACTCGTTTCACCTTGTTGGCCAAGTCTGGAATATAATATTCCTGCTTCACGTCTTCTTCAGTCTTTTTAACAGCGTAGTGTCCCTTCTCATGTGCATCTCTGATGATTTCATGGTGCATTGCTCGCGGGACCACCAACATCTCTCGCCCGTCAACAAATTTAAATAGCAGTCCATCTCTGACGATGAAGTTTTCGTAAGGCCCTTTCTCCAGTGTCGCTTTTATTGCTGTCAATCCTTCGTCTTTTCTCTGGGCGATTTTGATCCTCGCTGCAAGGCCATCAGGGAATCCAAACATCACTGCTGGACATCGGCTCAGGACATCGACATGTTTCATCCTGGTTGCAGTTCGGTGTTCGATGGTATAGTCAAACTCCTCCAAGGCCATAGCCCATGTAGCTACTCGTGGGACCAGGTCCCTTTTGTGCATTGTATTTTGGAATGCCATACAGTCAGTCACAATCTTGAACGGATTTCCATTTTTCTTTTTGACTAACTCCACTTGGCATGTATATTCTGATTGACTCGGTTCTATGATATCTTCCTCCAGCCACGCCTCGACTTGCTCATCGACAAATTCGTTCTCAAGCGGTGCCATTCGTCTGGGCCTGCTAAATATCGGGTTTTCTTCTTTCAATGTGATCTTCATCTTGACATCAGTAGATTTCGTCTTCTTTGGTACATATCTCGCTACCAAATCCTGGATCTGTTCCCTTTTTTCCTCATCAACGCAGTTCTCGATATCCAACTCCTGTTCGTCGGCTACCCCGATCAACATCATTGGGACCTCTAGTTTCTTGATGGTAACTCCTTGCTTGCTCAGGATGACCTCACCCTGATCCAATAGATCGTTACCAATAACCATGTCCGACTCCATAGTATCATCAGAAACAACATAGACGTTGGTTTGGAACTCCAGCTCGTCTACTTCAACGACTGTTGTGAAGTAACCTTGAGGAGCAACAAAACCATTACCGAATCCTTTCAAAACAAGATCCGTGCTCTTCAATCCTGGGGAACCCATGGTCTTATGGATGTTTTGTCGCAGTAGGTTATAAGGACTGCCACAGTCGATAAGTGCCTGAAGTTTCTGCTGACCCAAACTAACCTCTTTGAACTTGAGGCAGCTTTTCTTTTCATCAATAAGATTGATACCTTGATTATTCCTCTTATCGTTCTTCCTCTATTTTTTGCTCTCGGATGAAATGTGGCCAAACTCATTGCAGTTGAAACATCTCTTGCCTTTATCCTTGTGCTCACATTCCTTTGAACTATGACCAGATCTATCGCAATTATAACATATATCTCCACTACTCGCCTCTTTCTTCTTTGTACTGCCCCAGCACTTTCCGTCCTTCTCGTTGGCACTCTTGGCACTTCCTTGAAAATTACTGTTATTATACTTTGTGCTTTTCTTTGGCAAAGACTTCACTGCCATCTCATAACTTTTCATTTTCTCCTTGAAATCCTTGGAATTTTTTGCTCCATAGAGAAGAAGTTTTGATCCTGAATCGTCCTCGATCCCATCAATCACGTACTGACACAGAGAAACTTGCTCAACATCACCTCTACTGGCGATTTCCTTCATCACAAGAAAGTACTCCTGTAGAGATTCGTTGCGCTTTTTTCGTCGCTGGGTTAACAACTTGTGAATTTCTGCACTGCTTGCCGCCACGTCAAACTCCTCTTTCAAGGCCTTCTTCAGTGCAATCCAGGACGTCAGTCCTTTCTCACCTTGAATAAAAAGCTTAGCTAAACCATCGAGTGATTTCTTAGCGAAAATAAACTTTTGCAGCTCACTCCATCCCATCAAGATTGACGTCTCCTCAAAATCTGCGATCCATTTCTTCACTGGGTAACCATCCTTACCGTTAAATGTTTTCATAGCGCCCTCTACGTCGCGGAACGACAATGAAAACTTATGTTGTTCTCTATACCTACTGTGCTGGTCTTCCTCTTCGCTCTCTTCGTCTTCTTCGTCTTCTTCATCTTCGTCATCATCGTCTATATTAGTTGCGAGTTCATCCAAATTTCTCAAGTAATAACAAATGGTGTTAATCATTACCTCCTTTGTCCCGATCTCGGTATTATGAATCTCAGAAACACGCAACAGATCAGCCTTGGAAAATGTTTCTTCGATAAATTTCTTCTTAGCTTCCTCTTCAATGGAATTTTCGTCAAAATCGAATCCAGGAAACTCTCGCAGTCGTTTTCGATTCTTCCTGTCGTCTGGTATATGCTCGAAAATGAGGTTATGTAAAACTTTGATTGCTTTGACCGGAGCATCACTTATGTTCTTATTTATTTTCTCTATTGCACCGAGTGTAGTCATCTTATTTGTTTACTCACGTCTATCAAGTAGATTTCCGTCAATGTCGCTTCCTCAAAACCTCGCTATCAAACCTGTTTAACCTCATTCATCAAACCGGTGATATTTGTAGGTGATATCGTTGAATACCGCTTCCCGTCGTTTCTCTCTGACGAGTCGCTATCCTCTTACCACATCCACAATCCTCTGTCGTCGTTTAGATTCCGACCCTCGTCGTCGTCGTCACGGCACCACTAATTGTCACTGAAACTGAAGAACAAATTTTGCTAGCCTATGAATCCTCGTCGTAGATTCGCACGTCGTGGGCTCACAAAACTGCACGTCGTCTCGTCGTCAGCGTCGTAGGCAACAGCAACAAATATGATTAGCCGTCCACTTCGTCAAAAATAGCGTTGTATTTTGCGTCGTACTTCTTGTCGTGGATTGCGTCGTAACTCGTTGTTTCAGTCCATCCCGGACGAGCTCCCATTTGTGGGAAACGGTATCCAGATCATGACACTCACAAGCATCGAATATAGAACTGAATTATTTAATATAACAATGAAACTGATTAAAATACAGTAGAGAATTAAGGGAATGTGTTTCGCGGCTCATCGGAACTCGGAATATTGCTTCTTTTCTTTTTATTCTCAGACAATGGCGCTGAGCTTACTCCTGCGCCCGCTAGATCCCATACTCGGCCTTCTTGATCCTTTTCAGTCCATCCCGGACGAGCCCCCATTTGTGGGAAACGGTTTCCAGATCATGACACTCACAAGCATCGAATATAGAACTGAATTATTTAATATAACAATGAAACTGATTAAAATACAGTAGAGAATTAAGGGAATGTGTTTCGCGGCTCATCGGAACTCGGAATATTGCTTCTCTTCTTTTTATTCTCAGACAATGGCGCTGAGCTTACTCCTGCGACCGCTAGATCCCATACTCGGCCTTCTTGATCCTCATCCGGTTCCCACATTATTATTATCAAATTCATTTCACCACATAAGTGGAACATATCAACGTATCGTCGGTTTGTTTGCAAGACTAATCCTTCTAAGGTGGCACATTGAGAAACGAGCGAACAATAGAACAGGATCCAAGATGACGACCTTCTGCATGATGATAAGTAGACCAGGATTTATTCTCAATAGTTCTAGATTGCGAGCTAATTATTTAGGGATGATGCTAGTAGAAGAAATGACTATGGGCAGAACCACTGTACTTTCCTCTCTCCACATTTGCTGTATTTCCTCAGCCAAGGGCAGATATTTGGTGATCTTATCACAGCAGGTTTGTTGCAGATTATGGGAATTATTATTATTATTATTATTATTATTATTATTATTTGACAACATTATCACGGCAAATACCGGCTACATTTTCTTTTACAGCCTGGTTCGGCCTTAGCAAGGAACCATCTGTACAGAGATAATTTCTATTACACTGTTCAGAGACTTCACATCCATGTCGTGCCCGCAGTCTTCACGAGTCTCCTTCATTTGTAGGATGAGCTATGTTCCCATCTGGATCATCGAGCTTTGCTGAGTATTCGGCCAGGGCATTGTCACCAAGGAACTTCCTAACAAGATGGCATGTGTTTAATAGAACTGCCTTCTGAAGTTCAATATATATCTGCGGGTGCAGATTCAATATTGATAGACTACTGTGGAGAGTTTTCGGTATAACACCAGTACATGATACAATTATTGGGATGGTAGTCACCGAATCAAGTTTCCACATCTGCTTTATCTCAATTGCCAGCTCTGTGTACTTAGATATTTTAGTAGCAGCTGTTGTTTGGATGTTTTGAGTGTTGGGACAGGCGATATCTATCAGTAATGCCTCTTTGTGTACTTTATTGATGACAATAATATCTGGCCGGTTGTTACTGACTGCGACATCTGTCACAACTCCTCTGTCCCAATAGAGCTTGTGTGTGGCATTTTCGAGTACTGCAGATGGTGTGTATTTCCAATAGGGGACGGAGCTTTGAAGAAGGCCAGTTTCTGGTGGATAATGTTGGCAACTTGATCGTGTCGATGTTTGTAGTCACTGTTGGCAAGGTGGGAACAACCTGATATAACGTGTTGAATGGTTTCACTACATTTGCCACAGCGGCGACACTTCCCACTCCCTGTTGTTGGATCTTTTATGATAAATTTCCGATAGCTTCGAGTAGCAACAACTTGATCTTGGATAGCTACAACAAATCCCTCTGTTTCCGGAAAGAGGACCGAGTGGGTCAGCCATGCGTGCGACGTTAACTTGTCGATGTTTGGCTGGTCCAACTCATGTGGAAACTTCCCATGAAGTGCTTTCTGTTTCCAATTCCCGATCTTGTATTCAGTAGTTTTAATTTCTTTTACTGGTGAATCTAAAGATGACAGATGGAGCGGTGTGTAATTATCATCAGCTGAAGATACAGTGTGATGGAGATGGGATGTTTCTCCTTTGTTGCGGAAAAATGCACGCAGAGTTGTCACTTGTTTTGTATGAAGGTTCATGATGTCTATCAGTCCTCTACCACCTTCTGACCGAGGTAGAGTCAGGCGCTCTGTTGATAATTTCGGATGGTGCATACGATGGCGTGATAAAAGCACCGATGTTTTTCATTGCAGATCGTGCAGTTCAATTTGAGTCCATCTGATTATACCAAAGGAGTATGTAACTACGGGCATTGCAAATGTGTTAACTGCCTTAATGATATGTTTAGCGCTAAGTTTTGAAGAGAGAACACTGCGAAGTCTTGAAGTATACTGCTCAGTTATGTTCTTCTTGATATCACCATGTCAGAGACGGGTACTCTGGGCGAACCCAAGATATTTGTACAATGCGTCTTCCTCCAACGGCTGAATACTTCTCTGTCCCTCTCCAACAGGTATTCCTTGTGCAGAGTGCGAGCCTCTAATAACAGTCTGTGTTCTGCACTTATCAAAACCAAACTGCATATGGGTATCTGAAGAAAAGCTCTGAGTTATAGAGATCAGATATTGTAGGTGCACTTTAGTTGATGCATACAGTTTAATGTCATCCATGTAAAGAAGATGGTTCATCTTGTACGCTTCACCATGATTACCCTTAATACTAAATCCGTAGTTGCTACGGTTCAGGATTTGCGAGAGAGGATTCAATGCCAGACAAAACCAGAGTGGGCTTAGCGAGTCTCCTTGGAAAATTCCTCGGCGAATCGGAATTAATGAAGATGTTAAACGAGTGCCACCCACTGTAAGTTGGAGGGCAGTGCTCCATGAAACCATTGCGCACTTCAGGAAGTTCACTATAATAGGGTTGACCTTGTAAATCTCCAAGCTCTGTATAAGCCATGTATGAGGCACCGAATCGAAAGCTTTTTGGTAATCAATAAAGCAGGCATAAATATTTCGTGATTTACGACAGGCCTGCTCTAATGCCACGGCATCAGTAGTGAGCTGTTCCATACATCCTTGAGAATTCCTTCGGCAACCCTTTTGCTGGCGTTTACCTCACAATGCGCACGAATTCGATTTGCAATAATGGATGTAATGATCTTATAAAGGTTTGGCAATCAGGTGATGGGGCGATATTTAGATGGGTTTGTGATTTTAGAGTCCTTTGTCTTGAGATAGTGAACCCTTCAGAATAGCAGTGTTTATATGCAAGAATCTTGATCAAGGGGTCGCGCTCAGTTCCTAGTGTGATGTTTACGTTCGCCAAACAACATGCACTATTGAGGTAAGGGTCATTGGATTTAAACTATAATTAAGAAAGAAAGGTGACAAGACGTAGAATAATAACATGATTTAATGACTAATAGTGCATAAAAAGAATATAAACAACAATAATAAAAAATATCCTCCCTGAATTTTTCCATGACAGGAATATCTATCAATGTTGAGGAGTCAGATGGATCTCCCCTTTATAAAAATGTGGATCCTGGTTCCACTAACTTGCATTTGGATTTTATGTACGCGTAATGACAAACTACGAGGAATGAGTACTTGGATGACTGTTCGTTTACAGCGGATTAACAGCCACGATGCTTACGAACAATCATCTCGTAAATCAACGTTTACGGATATGGGACATGACACTAATAAAAAACCTTAAAAATTAATGCTGACACACACACTAAAATCTACTATTTACAGGAATCTCCCTCGAGACCCTCCATTAGCGCGATGACGCACTTGACAAAATGAGCTGCCAACTCCGGCCAATTGCTCAATACACAAACAAGGAAAAGACAGCATCGCACGTGACTTCACGGGTCACTGATATGGAATATAAACATGAACTAAAACCAACAACATCAAAAGCCTGACCGGCTGAGATTACTTTATATGAACAAAACTGCATGTTAAGCTAACGCTTCGGAGATTATCGTGATTCGTAGGCAACTCCCATTTATTGAAACAATTTTTATCATTGATCAGTTCTTAATTTTGTATTTCAAGTAATTACGGAGCCAAAGCACTCCCCACTAATGACCTCGCTTGCAACCTTCAGTCCGCCTTGTGAAACAGCTCCCCCTTCCTCAATACTTGTCATTGCCCCAACTCTAGTGTGTAAAAATAACTGACCAGCTGTGCCGTTATCTCAAAGAATCAACAGCAACAAATCTCAACCACCTCAACATATGGTCAGACATTAATCAAAATAGCCACAATTGCCCTCGCAAGGTAACAATATGGACTTGGCACCAAGCTGACAGAAATCAGTCTACGCTGAAATTCCCGCTTGTAATGACCACAAAATACACACACTCACACTTCTGGGAATGACATGACGTTTTTCACACAGGACGGTTGAATAGATGCTAACAAACTATTTTAAAAAAAATATTAAAACCTACGATAGAGCTGACTGCTCTTCGTCATAAAATCACATTGCTCCAAAGGCAATATTCTCACTGAATCTGATCAATAATAAACCTTAAAAAGATTAATTACCCTCCAATCTACTGTATAATTATATTAATTCAGTCCTACTTCTGAAACACAACATATCTCCGAGAGACGTTTTTAACCGCATTGCGTAACATATGCAAACACGGTCATCCACATAGCTACGTAAGTTAAAACAACAAACAAACAAGAACCTTCTACTAATAACATTTATGCGAGCTGTTACCATGCAAAAGGTGTGTCAGACTAAAACTAAATATACTACGTTAATCACACTTGCAAAATATTTACAAAAATATGTCCCATATACCATAAGTTAATTTATCAGATAATAAGAATATTATTTTGTACTCATCCTCGGCCAGTCACCCGTCAAAGGACGTCAGCTGCCATCTCCCAACTGAATGCTTCTTAGCTCATCTCAGCCATCTGGACAGAGTGTTGATAGTTCCAAACTTCTTCCATGATAAGCGATGTCATCTCTCGTGCTGATTCAAAAAGTTAGATTATTATACACTCGATATCTGACTACTAAATTCGCCGTTTCAGGTACTACTTTCCCCGGAACAGTCTGTTGGCGAATTTTCGATGCTACTGTCCCTACAAAATATAGTACTGTGACTATCTATCACTGAATTTAACACATTTATTAATAATTTCTGTGTCCTCAAGACACGCAAAAGTATAAGTGTCTACGTCCTTAGACGCGCAAAATGTAAAGTAACCTGTGTCCTCGACACACAAAAGTATAATAGCCTGTGTCCACCGACACACAAAATATAATAAGCCTGTGTCCTCGACACACCAAATATAATAATAAGCCTGTGTCCTCGACACACAAAAGTATAATAAGCAATGTCTTGGCTCTTCACGCCACTTATAAATGAACCGGCCCTAGGTATTGATAGAGGGGGAAATTATATAAAAATTTCTCAAAATAATAGTGGTACAGGAATGAAATAAATATCACTGAACTCGTAAAATTGCGCAGGTCAAGAATATGCCCATTAATCCTAGAATCGATCGTAGAGATGTTGTCTAGCCGATCTCCCGTGTTAACGCTAGCCATCGCGTGCCCAAGCTAGACTTGCCGCGCTCGTAAGCATTCATCTCCCATTGGTTCCACATTTTCTGTAACTTGGCGGTTTTTATCAGACCTTGGCCTCGTAGGAGTGTCTAGTATATTCATCAGCCACTCACGTTACTGCATCATATTTTTTTCTAGGCGCGAATATTACAATGAACATACCATAAGCGTGTCTCACTGCGCGTCCCTTCTATTTTGAGGTAGCCACCACCTGTCCTTCTGAAACATTGCTAGGGTCTATCTTTTCACAATCCTAAGTATTTAGCCTTTTGTCAAACTGCTGCAGGTATGTCCCCATTGTCTCCAACTAATGCTTGAAATTTCCTCATCTCCGTCTGGCTATTTTCATGATGCTGGTGGAAATATTTATTAATTGAAGAAATAAAACATCGAATCATTTATCCATCAGATGATAAAGGGTTCACAACTCCTCCACTCACAAAATTTCGAACTTAGGAGAAAGTCGATAATTTTTAAAAGACTTCCGTAGGCCAATTTGTTTTATTTCGGAATCACCCCTTTTTCTATTACTTGGTCTAGCCGCTCCTGTCTTGAATGGCATTTACTCGTTTCATTTCCTGCTTGTAATGACCCTCTCAACTGCTTACATGACGCGCTGGTGCCTCGGGCAACACTCTGCTCGTCTCGTTAATGTTTGTCAACACCAATTCCACTTCCTTCTTCACGTGCCGTTCTCAACTGCTCCCCGTCCACTTGGTTGATATAGGACGTCCATATATTTAAACTGCATCATTATTTTGGCGCTCTCATGGTTCGCTTCTTCGATAATTTTTAAGTTGGCTGCATTGTAGCCCGACATTGTTCCTGTGCTTAACTCTTTCACTCTGTATGCATTATTTCCAAGGTTTCTTACAATAGAATAGGGTCCTATGAACTTTTCACAGAATTTGCTGAAGATCTTCTTCTCTGGATCCGATGTAGCGGGTCGTTTCACCAAAACGAGCTGGTTGATTTCAAGATCACTGTGAAACCTCTTATTTCTCACTCGCCGTAATCTGCGGTCTGCTTGTTTTCTCATGTAGGCTCTCGTTCTCTCAATTCGCAGGTCAGGTGCTATCATGGGATCTTGTGGGCAGTTAATGATGCTTTTCCACGTTCTCACTGGATACTCGTTTTTGTGTAGGACCATAGGGATCTGTCCTGTTGACTCGTGCCTGGTAGAATTCATGCATGTATCTACATCCTTAATTTTATCCACCCATTTATGATGTTCATTGGGAATGAAGATTCTCAAGTATGATGTTACACATTTTATTGCTCTCTCACTTGGATTAGCTTGGGCATGTCGGATACTACTTAAAACGTGTTTTATACCCATGTCCTCCATACCTTTCTTGAATTCGGCGCTTGTAAAATAACTGCCATGGTCTGACAATATAAATTCTGGTTTTCCAAGGATTGGAATAACTCTATTTCGAATACGACTGAGTACTTGTTTCGATGTAGTTTTCTGAATGGGGCATAATACGACAAACTTAGAAAATACATCAATGCACACTAGCAAGTGACGGCAACCTCGACTTCCATTCGGAATTGTACCGAAACAATCTAGGGCCAGTAGCTCGCAGGGTTTCTGAGGTAGCAATGGTCTAGGATACTGCCTCATTAAATAGTTATTGGGCTTTGTCCTCTGACACGGATCACAAGTCGTAATGACGTCACATATAGTTGTTCTCATACGTGGTCATGTAAATGTCTCTCCTATTGTCGCTTCACACTTGTCTAATCCGACGTGTCCGTAACTTTCGAGAGTATGCCATGTCAATCCTCGCTGTAAGGATGCAGGTACTAATATGCGTAACTTGGTGTGGTCATTATCTACCCATTTGTGCAGCAAATTGTTGACATAAACATATCTTCCTTCTTTGGCTTTCGCTTCTCGAAATGCAGGTGTTCCTGTAGGTAGTTGCTTTCTGAAGTATTGAATTAATAGCATCATCCATGGTTCCGCTTCCTGTTCTCGCTGTATCTCACGTAACTCCTCCAAGAATTCCCGGTCCTTCGGTGTTAACTCCAAGTGTTGTACCATCGCTGTTTCTTCATTATCAGGCTCTGGGTTCCTGCTGAGTGCATCCGGAATCTCGTTCATCTTCCCTGGGCAATGTTCAATCTCAATGCTAAACTGCTGAATATATATAGACCAACGTGTCACACGTTCGCTTGCCATCGACGTCTTAAACAAGAATGTTAGTGCCTTGTGATCAGTCCTGAAAACAATGGGGTATCCATAAATTATTCTTTTCCATTGTTGAAGCGCATGAAGTATGGCCAACAACTCTAGTTCCGTTACAGTTTAATTGCGCTCGTGCTTACGCAATTTTCGGCTGACAAATGCCAAATATGTTTTATGTTGCAGGTTAGCTGGATCTTCTTGGAAGAGCATGGCACCTATACCAATTAGTGAAGCATCCGCTTGGATTATAAATTTGTGCTTGAAATCTGGATATCCAAACTTAATGCAGTTTTCCAGTAGCTGTTTTGTTGCTTGGAACGCCTTCTCACACTCCGCATTCCATAACCATTTATTATTCTTTTTTAGCATTTCCTGCATTGGAGCTACAGTCTCCGTGTAACCTGGACAGTTTTCCTTAAAGAATCCCGTTACGCCTAAGAAAGCCCGAATGTGCTTAACTCTCGTTGGTGTAGGGAAATTCTTTATCGCTTCGATCTTAGCTGGATTTGGCTTCACTCCCTCCTTGTCAATGATGTGACCCAAATATAAGATCTCGCTCTTGAAGAAATGCGATTTCTTCAGGTTTACTTTGAAATTTGATGCATTAAGGTTGCCTAATACTTTATCTAAATTTTCCATGTGAGTTTCAGTGTTGTCGGATGCCAGCAGAATGTCATCAATGTAGCGTACCGTCATCTCCTTAACTTCCTCGGTTAGATTCCGGTCCAGGGCTCGAATTAAAGCACAGCCCGCTGTTTTGACTCCAAAGGGCATTCGGACGAAGCAAAACGTTTGGTTATCGAATAAGAAGCCAGTTAGAAGCTGTGACTTCTCATCCAATTCAATATGGTGGAAACTGGACGTCAAGTCAACTGATGAATAAATGCTTTTGTTTTTAAAGCCTTTTAATACGTCTCTGATAATTGGCGCTCTGTCATACTCAGGAAAAATGAGTCTCATGTTGAGATTTCTGGCATCTGAACAAAGTCTAATAGATCCATTTGGTTTTGTGACTGCCAGAATCGCATTTAGATAAGGTGTAGGTGTCTTCCTTATCACTCCAGCTTGTAACATCTCATCTATAATGACCTTAACTTGACCACGATATTTTTCCGGAATTGGGTACAATCTACTTTTGAAAGGTGACCAATCCTCGACTTGCATATAATATTTGAAATTTAATATTTTCCCAGGTATGTATCGAATACTGCTTTGTGTTTCCTTAAAATCTCTTCCAATTGTTTTCTATGTTCACCCCCAAGTTGAATGTCATTGAGCCGCTCCTGTAGTAACTCGTCAAATTGTGCATCACTGTCGTCTCCTTCCATTAATAAAGACCATATCTCCTGGGATTCACTCTCCTCATCTAGTTCCACAACAGCTCCTTCTATGATGTTATCTTCTGCCTTTCGTATCTCCTCTTCCGTCTCTTCCGATATTGCTTCTAATGCCCAAGAATTTACATCTCTTCCGGTAGTGATTTCATCCATATGCAATCCCACGTTTTTCAGCTGGTCATACTCTCTAAAACTGACTGTATTCTTGTGTAAATCTATCACTGCTTGATAGTCACAAATAAAATTTGCACCAAGAATTATATTGAAATTCATCTTTGCCATGATAATGAATGTTTGCCCAAAAGTGTGTTCCAATATGTTCAGCGCTAAGTATGCCTGACGTTTACAAGTGACGGTGCGTTCAGGAATAACACCCCTCACTTTGAGTTGTGGTACGGGAATTACAGGAATATTTTGACTCCGTCCCAACTCTCGAACCAAGGCCTCCGATACCAGACTGATCTGCGACCCCGTATCCAATAAACATCTTATATTAATTCCACCAATCCTCGCGTAAATAACGGGTAACTGCCTAATTTCATCGTTCCGTGGTTTCACCGTTTCCTCCAGGCACTCTTCTGGCAAAGCAATCCATTCTTGTATGTTCGCTACTATCCATCCATCTTCAACTTCCGACTGTTGCGTTTGTAGACTGTCTTCTTTATCCAAATTTAGCATTTTTTTTAGCTCCATTGCGTCTCCCATCATCCTTTTGTCGCCCATGCCCTTGATATTCCTCTTGTCTCAGTAGACTTCCAGCTTCCTCAGTATGTGTGTCTGGATTCTTCATGTTCCCAATGGCTTTTTCCCATCTTCCTAGCTCTCCACCTTGGCTAGCGGGTAATTCCTCTAGGTAATTTTGTGATTGAGCGTGCCTATCATCCCAGTCATTTCGATAATTACGTGGCTCTCCTTGATTTTGATCTCTCCTTCCTTTCCATCTTTGATTAGCATTGTAATCACCGTATCTTCCATAAGGCCTGTCATTTCTTCGATTTTCACGCCATTGCTGATACCCTCTATGTTGATATCTATTGTTGCCTTGATATGACCTATTGTTATAGTTATTCTCGTTACGCTGGTATGGTCTGTTTTCTCCTTCTTCCTGGTTTCGCCTAGGTGTGGAGGTGCTTGTATTAGTACCCTGCGTTTTAGTGTTTGCCTGTTTTGGTTTTATGACCTCTGTCGTATTGACTAACTCCAGCTGTCTTCCTCCTCTATAATGTTTCTGAGATGTAGTATCATCTATCTGGCGTAATATCTGTTCTGCATGTAAGGCCGTACTAACGTTCGCTGCGACTAGTACTTGCTGCACGTTGACTGGTAATTGCCGCGCTATAGTCATCACCAGATCCGCTTTATTTAAAGGGTAATCAAGGTCGCGAAATTTTAGCATTTGCATGTTAAAGAAATCTGAGTATTTCGTTTGCTGGGTAGTTTGGTATTTTCTAGAGTAAAGCTCCATCCTTAGACTCTGTTGTAATGCTGGCGACCAGTATTTGCGCAGAAACGCTAATTTGAAATCCGTCATAGTTCCAAATGTATATTTGAAGCTTAAAAACCATGTAAGGACATTTCCTGATAAAAATCTCTCCATCATTCTCAATCTACGTGCTTCAGGTACCCCAGGGCATTGCAATGATCTTCAATTTCTTTAATAAAGGCTTTAGGTGTCACCCCTGAATTCTCCGTGTATTTCTGCGGTTTATAATCGTTCGAGCGAATTACTTGGATAAGTTGTGTGGGCTGATGACGTGGCGTGGAACTCCTTTCGATATTCTTGCGAAACCCCTCTGTGTTTGTGATTAATGGGCTCTCCGCCTGAGTCTGACTCCCTGCTGTGCTAGTACCCTCCGGGCTATTTGAGTCGTCCTGCTTGTCTTTCAATGTTTCCGTTTTAAATATCGAGGATTGTTCTAACGACCTCAGTTCGGCTTTAATGATCCTGTTTGTTTGTTCTTTAAGTTTACTCTTCATTCTTGCTCTAATGCTTGAATACGAGTATGATTTTCGCCTACTGTCTTAAGGATGGTTGATCTTTCCTCTTTAGAATCGATATTCATTTTTCGCCAATCTTTCCTTATTTGCTCCTTAATCGTGCTTACTTTCTCCTCAATCCGGCTTTTAGTGTCATCCTGATTGCTTTCTATCTGGCTCAGCCTATCTTCCAATCTTGCGCTATTTTCGTCGATGGTACTCTTTAATGGATTCTGATCCGCTTCTAGGCTTTTCCATTGCTGCGCTGATTTTGTTTCGAGACGATCCATATCTTTCATTATGCCGGATATATTTTCATCTACCGCTGATAATTGTTGTTGAATGACCTTGCCGCTCTTTTCCATTTCCTTAAATCGTCCTTCTAACTTATCCTGAGCTATCTTGACCTCGATTGTATTCATAGTGCATGCTAGTTCAATTTGCTCTAATTTAGCTAACACCGTTTCATCCAGAATGCTAAGTTTTTGATCAAAAATACTTTCCATTTTCTTCATCTGATCTAATTGTTTTTCATTGTTTTTACTAACATCTAGGGCCAGCAATACCATCTGTTGATTAGTGTGATCCTTCGTCTCTGCGGTTAACGAAGCTAATTGGTTCGTGTTTTTAACATTCTGCGCCTCTAACTGCGAATTTATAGTGTCATTGATTTCATTTTTTAGTAATCTAGCTTGTTCCGCCTGATATTCATTTTGTTCAATCCTACTGTTATTTAATTGTGTCCGCAATGATTCACTTTGTTCGGATAATTTGTTTATAGACTCACTTTGTTCTAAAATAGTATTGTTTATTGCTTCACTTTGTTCGGATAGTTTAGTTTTTAGCGATTCACTCTGTTCAGACAATTTGTTTATAGACTCACTTTGTTCTAACATAGTATTGTTTAGTGATTCACATTGTTCTGATAGTTTAGTGTTTATTTGTTCAGATTATTTTGTGTTTAGTGATTCACTTTATTCAGATAGTTTAGCGTTTAATGATTCGCTCTGTTTCGCCTATTTAGTGTCCAACAATTCCTGTGTTCTCCTAGCCGCACTCTCAATGATTTCTTGAATCTGTTCCACCGTTGCCATGTTATACACCTTATATGAGACATTAGGGAAATGGCATAAAGCAATGCCCCTCGACACACACATACAATCCAATGCTCATTTAATTTCTTTATCCAACTCAGTTCATTTATTTTTACATTTAATCCCACTAGTCGATTGCATCTATGAGTGGTTCTAATTTTACTCAATTTAATTTAAACCCAAACACATATTCAGTCATTAAATTGTTATCCTGATCTGATATTAACACTGACTAATTAACAAAGTATTAATTGTCATTTAAGGCTACCAGCCTCCTAACATTTTCATGAGTTTGACTTTCTAAACAATTCTAGTTTTAACTTTAATCATTCGGCGCCCGGTATCACGTATATTAATTTATTTTAATTCAATAGACAAAAACGTGAACCGTATTTTACATTGCAAACTCCTGATTTTAATTTATATTTCACACATTTGGCGGTATCCTCTTCGCCTCAATTACTATTAATAAAATATCACTTCCCGGTGATTAAAATACTGTCATATCTGCCTCCACTTGTGGCCTGTCAGTTTTACTCAAATACGCCAACTAAATGTGTTCCAGCAGCGAACCAGCAACAAAATTACACCTTCATTGTTGCGTCAGTTTGAAAACCCAACTACGCTTACATTGACATGTGCAATTTCTTTGCCTTTACACCACAGTGAACCGCCCCACGCTTGGCCGCGCCAGTTTATCTCCTATGAACCCTTCAGAATAGCAGTGTTTATATGCAAGAATCTTGATAAAGGGGTCGCGCTCAGTTCCTAGTGTGATGTTTACGTTCGCCAAACAACATGCTCTACTGAGGTAAGGGTCAAAGGATTTAAACTATAATTAAGAAAGAAAGGTGACAAGGCGTTGAATAATAACATGATTTAATGACTAATAGTGCATAAAAAGAATATAAACAACAATAATAAAAAATATCCTCCCTGAATTTTTCCATGACAGGAATATCTATCAATGTTGAGGAGTCAGACGGATCTCCCCTTTATAAAAATGTTGATCCTGGTTCCACTAACTTGCATTTGGATTTTATGTACGCGTAATGACTAACTACGAGGAATGAGTACTTGGATGACTGTTCGTTTACAGCGGGTTAACAGCCACGATGCTTACGAACAATCATCTCGTAAATCAACGTTTACGGATATGGGACATGACACTAATAAAAAACCTTAAAAATTAATGCTGACACACACACTAAAATCTACTATTTACAGGAATCTCCCTCGAGACCCTCCATTAGCGCGATGACGCACTTGACAAAATGAGCTGCCAACTCCGGCCAATTGCTCAATACCAAAACAAGGAAAAGACAGCATCGCACGTGACTTCACGGGTCACTGATATGGAATATAAACATGAACTAAAACCAACAACAACAAAAGCCTGACCGGCTGAGATTACTTTATATGAACAAAACTGCATGTTAAGCTAACGCTTCGGAGATTATCGTGATTCGTAGGCAACTCCCATTTATTGAAACAATTTTTATCATTGATCAGTTCTTAATTTTGTATTTCAAGTAATTACGGAGCCAAAGCACTCCCCACTAATGACCTCGCTTGCAACCTTCAGTCCGCCTTGTGAAACAGCTCCCCCTTCCTCAATACTTGTCATTGCCCCAACTCTAGTGTGTAAAAATAACTGACCAGCTGTGCCGTTATCTCAAAGAATCAACAGCAACAAATCTCAACCACCTCAACATATGGTCAGACATTAATCACAATAGCCACAATTGCCCTCGCAAGGTAACAATATGGACTTGGCACTGTACCCGTTCGTCCTGGGGATGCGATGACCCATCTGCTATAACATCGCATTCCTGGAGTTCCAGGACAGAGCGGAGTTAAATGAACCTCTAGTCAAATAAGGAATGTGTCGGAAATTCAGCTGAGTTATAAAAAAAGCAGTGGGTATCACGAGACAAAGTATCTCTAGGGTCGTTACGGGCTTAAGTTTAATAGAAATAATGCAAATATAAATGGGCGCCATCAACTGAATTCCTAGCAAACCACTTCCTTTCCGGATAAGCCTTACTCAAGACAAGGAAAGAAAAAGGAACATCACACCATCATCAGATCACAACTAAGATAAAAACAAATTTATTTTACTTTGATAGTCAGACAGACATTTTAAATATAATTCCTACCTAAGAGTATGGTCGAATGCAAAGTTAAATTGTCATTGTCCAAAAATCGAACCATCTCTTTTCTAACCCAAAATTATTTTTATCCACATAACAAGAAAAATTTATAAAGTTCTCTTGGGTTCTCAGGATCACTGTAGCACTATGTCTTTCGTCACTGACATTTGTGAAACCTGAGACCTAATTTCTCTTTAATTTAACATCAATGTGGATTTAATTAAGTTATTACTCTGTCTAAACATACACATATAATAATCACACATATTAAATATCACGTAATTTTATGGTTTGCTTGGCATAATTTGAATGTTGAACATGTTAATCAAATGTTCCTAAACATCGAATAATTAATTTACACTATTTACATCGTCATTCATAATCTCTTATCTGTGAATTACAGAAAATTCAAATTCTCGTTGGTCATCATTATCGTCATCATCAAAATTAAATATTTCTCACTTTAATTCTCACTTCAAAATCCTACATCTTCCTGTCAGAATCCTTAATTCATCACCATTACATCATTTAAATTCTCAATTCAAGTTGCAATTCCTTCAAATTATATCTCAATTACATTTATTTAATTCCATGTAAATTCATTAATCATCAGCTTCTTTAATTAATTATCACCTTCTAATTCAGTTATTCATCATCATTACAATCGTCTATTAATTTATTTCAATCAGTTTATTTATTCAATCTTTAATTCATCCACTTATTTAATTCATCGATTTATTCAAAAATTTAATTTATCAAATTATTTAAATTTCAATCATCTGGTTATTTAGATTTTATTATTTCATCTAGTCATTCTGATTTTTATTTCATTAGGTCAGATCGTTAATATGCTTAAATCTCGGATTATTATTTCATTAATTATTATTTCAGAAAATCTTGTATTATCAACTTCATTTATTTGTTTAATTTCCTAACAAATTGTTTAATATGGTTTATAGAACGTTATCTTACAGTTTTACCACTTCCAAGTTATATCTCGTATTTAATTTATCATGCCAAAAAATATTATTGTCTCCACGACATCACGTTGGATTTAACTATCCACAACGACATTACATTTCTTCAATACTTCAAAAATCACATTTGAATACAAGAATTTTCCACAAAACTCCATAAATATTCAACACATACAGCATGAATCTCAACAATTACGCTAGACTGGGTACGACGACCTCATGTCTGCTTCAAAATACATTGTCAACGTTGCAACTATCACATGGCAACTTCCACAAAATGCCTATCACAAACTTCACTTAACCATGTTGCATGATCTACAAAAAATATATAACTGGCTTCAAATTATCAACGCACACTATCTTCAATAACTGTAATTACTCTGATCACATCTTGACAACTTCTTAAACAATTGGAAAAATATTACTTCAGTAATTTAATATCTGCTTTCAAATAGCATAAATTCTCTTACAATTTTCATAACTCACATCGCAGAAAAACACCAATGTGCTATAATCTCTCATCAAAATCTGCAATACTGATCTGCCTTGAAATAAATCTGACTATTAATGATTAATCTTACAAGATTCAATTACTTTAAACCCTTCTCAAAGGTATCAAACATAATTATAAAAATCATCAAAAGCATCAGCTGTAACAGCTGTTAAACTGAAATTACTCTCAAAAGAGTACAGCAACAAAATATTGGATTGGCAAACAAGAATTACTAAGTGCAATCCTGTTGACATTTATCGTTACTTTATTTAACAAAATTTCGACTGATATGTGACTAGTAGTTCCTTGTTTGATTCACTTACATCTCGTGTACATTCGGATGATAAAAATGAGTCCCTCAATGGCGAGTAAGATGAGTAACCACCGTACAGTCGTATAAATACGAAAGACCTCGCCCCGTCGACTTGGATGATAGTTCCTTAAACGATGGGTAAGGTGAGTAGCCACCATACAATCGTATAAATACGAAGGACCCCACCTCGTAGACTATATGAGTGAATGTATCAGATAGGAATCAACAAGTTTCTAGTTGTCATATAAAAGGGATGTTCATTCACTAAAAGGGGGCGTGGTGGCTCAGCGGTCTAGCTGTATGCCTCTCACCAAGGCGGTCCGGGTTCGATTCCCGGTCAATGCATGTGAGATTTTCGAAGTGAAATGCCATGTCCTGTGGTTCGGATTCCACGTAAAAAGGAGGTCCCGTGGCTCATAATCACAAGATTCACGGTCACGTAAAACTACAATCTTCCTTCCTTCCTTTTCATTCACTAAAGTGAATAACTTCTTAATATCTCCAAACATTCCAATGGAAAAAATCCCTAATGATGAATAATACATACTCGCTAGTATGCAATGAACTGACGAAGTAATTTTAGATAATCAATTGCAGATCACGAGTTCGAAATACTCGTTACACAAAAAAAAAACTATTCATGAAAAATATCCTAGCTGGAAAAATGTTTAAAAGACCAAACATCTGCTTAATAAAGTCAATCAATGGTGAGAATTTCGAATAATGATGCCTGCCATATCATATGGTCACTCCATATTCTAGCAAATTCGAAGTATATAAATTCAAACCATGTCTTAATAATCATGTCACTCCTATTAGAAAAATATACATGTGTGCCCAGTATTCATGAAAATAATCGCATTAGGTAGACATAACTCTTACAGTACCTTTCATAATCAGCTGTAATAAAATTTCCAAGATCGTCGATTTTCCCTACATAAAGAATTTCTCGAAAGATCGGCGTGAATATCATTTCATCCATGAAATGACGATTGCATTCGAAATCCCAAGTGAATCAGCTGTTGGACTCCTCTCGTCAGGAATCGAATCCATCGCTCTGCGGTGCCATCTTGTCTCTATCTGCGTCTACTCGGACATGTTGAACTTCGGATTACCCATAGCAGATATTGTCCAACTCCTTCTCGGAAAAGTTCATGGAAACAGCGGATCCCCTACTCCTCTTCTAAGATACGCCACTGTTCCGTTAAATGTTCAGTTTGAGTATTGCAAGTTCAATCTCAAATGACTGCTATGTCTCACTTCCGTAAAATAAAATTTTACTTGAGAGTGTTCAAGATTACGAAACACCCTGTAGTTATCTGTATTAGGTAATTCATGAAAACTGCATAAAATAAAAATCTTATTAATGCACGATCTAATGTTCATCTGTGCCTATGCTAACAACATTCCGTATAATTGAAATAGTTAAAGTCGCTTTGAATGTGTTATAGAACAGCATAGTTATAAGGTTATTCGTAAAAGCAATGTTCAAACTGTGTTGAAATGAAGCTTGAAATAAAGTATTCAACTGCTTGCAGTGCGGTTCTGACATATCCCGGCCGTCTGCGATTGCTTCCTCGGCCAGCCCGCCTGGATCAATGACCCGCCTGGCCTTCGCTGCTCAGTGATGCAGGAACTGTCGCCTACACTCTTGCCACTGACAGTTTCTGTATGTTGCGTAACCTTCACGGTGCGTCTTGCTTGCGCTATAGAGCTGCTCTTACCTGCTCGTCTGATTGAGCTCAACTGGCTGTGCTGACACTGTCTTCATGCTTATGTGTTCGGCGCAGGCACGTGGCGTATTCCCCCACCACTGTGCTCTCACGTCATGATCATAGTCTCGAACCCGTATCATCTCGGCTATTCCGTTATAAAATAACTTACTTCCATAAAATTATTTCCACATATAATGCATGTTATATATCCTCTTCTAAGATGTTTAATTGCTATAATTCCATATATATCTCAATAAAGCTTCACATCTCTATCCATAATTCCATCTTCTCACAGATATCAATGCCTCCTTGATTCTAGACCTCCTACGTCATCTTGACATTCTTCTTGACGCGATCGGTGCGCTATCTTTTCTTAATCCTTTCCAAAACCTCAACTACAGCTTAATTTCTGCTGGCGTAGCCGATAGCCTAAACTAGGTATCTGGTACATCTCTCCCGTACATCTCCTTTTTTTAATCAGGATTGAGAAAAAAATACACTCTCAGGCATTCTATATATAATACATGTACACGATAGCTCTACAATTCCCTTACTCAGCATGATGGTTCTTTCTGACTCTCAATAATGATGATTGACTTCCAACGATTAACATCTTGATTCCGTGTTATTCTGACGTTTATTTCTTCTTTCTTCACTCGTGCTTGCTCGATTGACATCTCTCACTGTCTCCTCGAGTGGTGCACTAGGCTGTCTATCCTCTTGTCTCGACCTCTCATGTCCACGATTATCCCGTCTGTCGTTAGGATCGTCTCTTCGGTCATCCTGCCTGTCGTTCCCATTATACTGTTGACCTTGGCTCCAGTTATTCCTGCCCCGATATCTATTGTTATATCGATTCCTGTCCTGATATCTGGAATTCTGGTTATAATTCCTATATCGGCTATCTCTCGCTTCTTGATCGTATGGCCTCTCATATGGTCCTCTATATCGATCATTTCCTCGAGCGTTACGGATGTTTCCTCGATTCCCTTCGTTCCGTCGGTTTTCCCAGGAATCCCTTCTGTCCGTTTGAGCTGCATTGTCTACGACTACCGCATTCACTTCTTGCGTGTTTCTGTTGTCGTTTCTGTTACTTCTAGGCGTAACCTGTGCGCTTGTATAGTCCAATCGCCGCAAAATGTCGTCATAGTGCTCCAGTGTATTGGCTCCCGACGCTATTAGTGATCGCTGTACCTCAATCGGTAACTGTCTCGCTATAGCTTGCAAAAGCTCTTCTTCTGGCAATGGAGGAATAAGGAACTGTAATTTAGCCAGCTGTGACGTGAACTAGTTGGCGTAATGCGTCGGATGTGACGTAGAATAGCGTTTTGAGTACATCTCCGCTCTTACGTTAAGTTGATCCTCGGCACTCCAGAATCTCCTCAAGAAAGCCATGGCAAATTGCTCCATGTTCGCAAAATTGCTTCTGAACGCTCTAAACCACGTAAGTGCAGATCCATCTAAGGCGCGTTCGACTATCCTTAGCTCTCTTTCTTTGGCTACCCTGTGTTCCGCCATGTAGTCTCGAATATCTCGTAGAAATTCGACTGGTGTGACTCCTGTATTTCCCGAAAACTTTCTCGGTTTGTCATCCAGGTTCCTAATAATGGTGACTGGACCTGAGTACCGTTCGCTTGGACCCAACGTACTCCTATTCGAACTTGGATTATCCTGAGGGGTTGAACTAGCCCTTTCGAATGTCACTTTCGGTTGCATTTGACGATCTTCTCCCATGCTCGCTTCCTGATTCGTCATACTGCGGTCTATCGCTGTCTGATTTATCAATGTTTCCCCTGATGTGATATTCTGACTGGTGAAACTGTTAAACATGGATTCTAGTTTAGTTATCCTGTCTTCTGCTAATTTCTTGACCTGAGTCTTCAATTCATCTAACGATGTAACATCCTGCGTTTTGTTACACTCGTCTAAGTCGTTTCTTAACTTGTCAATTTTTCCCTCGCACGTGTTCTTTACTGACGCGACTTGTTCTTTTAACAGATCAACATCTGTTCTAAATAGAGTTGAATCTATCTTCATCGCTTCCTTGTTTTCCGTGAACCTCGCTTCTAAGTTTGCCATACCTGCGATTAATTTTTCATCTAACCCGTCACGTTTCTCTTTTGCTTCGGCATCGACCTCACTATACCGTTCTTCCACGATTGCACCGACTCTATTTTTAAATAAAGCTAAGTTTTCATTAACCTTTTGCTCTATATCGTCGTCTATCTTCCTAATATCTTTCTGCAATTGATTTTCTAATGATTTTAAATTAGAATTGACCTCTCCTAAGACTTCCTCTTTAATGGTCCCAATTACTGTCTTTAAATCTTTAATCTCGTTACCTAAATTCGTTTCTAGACCTTTAATCTTAGTCTCGAAAGATACTTCGGTAGACCAATCTTGAATTTTGCCTACATCTGCCACTAAACCATCGATGTCGAATCTCAACTTCGATACATCTGATTTAATGTCTTTCTGTATGGACATAACGTCTGTTCTTAAAGTAAAAATATTTTCTTCTCCTCTACTTTCTAAGTCAATAATATTTTTTCTTAATATTTGAACATTTTCCTCTCCTTTCATGTTTACTGCAATTATGTCTAATTGTAAAGTCTTCAGCATCTCATTATTCTTTAAAGTTAAGCTATTCTCTAATCTAGTTAACTTATTTTCTAATTCAGTATTAGTTTCTTCACTACGAGACTGTAATTTCTCTTCCAATGACTTAAAATTATCTTTCAAGTTAGCTTCACTAGCTTTTAAATGATTTTCAGTACTAGTCTGTAATCTAGTTTCTAATGACTTCAACTCATCTTTGCTATTTGACTGTAACCTAGTCTGTAATGATTTTAAATTATCTTCACTAGTTGACTGCAATAATTTTAAATTTTCTTCAGTACTAGTCTGTAATCTTTCCTCTAATGACTTTAAATTATCTTCACTAGTTAACTGTAATCTAGTCTCTAATGACTTTAAACTGTCGTTCAGATTGCCTTCGCTATTAGCCTGTAATGCTTGTACATTCTCTTTACATTTAGCTTCTAATCTAGCTTCTGAATTATTAATTTGTTCTTTAACTTCCGATTCCATCTTAGAAATAGTTTCTGCAATACCAGACATACCCGTCTGTAACTCTCCTAACACCTTAGCTAAATCTTCCGGCAACATAATTATATTTTCAATATATGGTTAATATAGAGACGTTAGACAACAACACATCACAATGTCTCAATTCCTGCATTCACTTGGGTATAGGAAAAAATGTCTTATAACTAGCATGATATTACTAATACGATTAACATGAACACTGGATTGGGCACACAAGTACATTGTCTGACTAAGTTTAATAAATTTTGTAACACACTTAAATGAACTTGAGATCAATCTCTCAGTAATCTAAATCTGATGTGATTCCACAGAATAAACAAAATCGAAAAGCCCCACTAGTTGGATAAAGCCAATTCTCCCTCTCTCTCTGTACCCGTTCGTCCTGGGGATGCGATGACCCATCTGCTATAACATCGCATTCCTGGAGTTCCAGGACAGTGCGGAGTTAAATGAACCTCTAGTCAAATAAGGAATGTGTCGGAAATTCAGCTGAGTTATCGAAAAAGCAGTGGGTATCACGAGACAAAGTATCTCTAGGGTCGTTACGGGCTTAAGTTTAATAGAAATAATGCAAATATAAATGGGCGCCATCAACTGAATTCCTAGCAAACCACTTCCTTTCCGGATAAGCCTTACTCAAGACAAGGAAAGAAAAAGGAACATCACACCATCATCAGATCACAACTAAGATAAAAACAAATTTATTTTACTTTGATAGTCAGACAGACATTTTAAATATAATTCCTACCTAAGAGTATGGTCGAATGCAAAGTTAAATTGTCATTGTCCAAAAATCGAACCATCTCTTTTCTAACCCAAAATTATTTTTATCCACATAACAAGAAAAATTTATAAAGTTCTCTTGGGTTCTCAGGATCACTGTAGCACTATGTCTTTCGTCACTGACATTTGTGAAACCTGAGACCTAATTTCTCTTTAATTTAACATCAATGTGGATTTAATTAAGTTATTACTCTGTCTAAACATACACATATAATAATCACACATATTAAATATCACGTAATTTTATGGTTTGCGTGGCATAATTTGAATGTTGAACATGTTAATCAAATGTTCCTAAACATCGAATAATTAATTTACACTATTTACATCGTCATTCATAATCTCTTATCTGTGAATTACAGAAAATTCAAATTCTCGTTGGTCATCATTATCGTCATCATCAAAATTAAATATTTCTCACTTTAATTCTCACTTCAAAATCCTACATCTTCCTGTCAGAATCCTTAATTCATCACCATTACATCATTTAAATTCTCAATTCAAGTTGCAATTCCTTCAAATTATATCTCAATTACATTATTTAATTCCATGTAAATTCATTAATCATCAGCTTCTTTAATTAATTATCACCTTCTAATTCAGTTATTCATCATCATTACAATCGTCTATTAATTTATTTCAATCAGTTTATTTATTCAATCTTTAATTCATCCACTTATTTAATTCATCGATTTATTCAAAAATTTAATTTATCAAATTATTTAAATTTCAATCATCTGGTTATTTAGATTTTATTATTTCATCTAGTCATTCTGATTTTTATTTCATTAGGTCAGATCGTTAATATGCTTAAATCTCGGATTATTATTTCATTAATTATTATTTCAGAAAATCTTGTATTATCAACTTCATTTATTTGTTTAATTTCCTAACAAATTGTTTAATATGGTTTATAGAACGTTGTCTTACAGTTTTACCACTTCCAAGTTATATCTCGTATTTAATTTATCATGCCAAAAAATATTATTGTCTCCACGACATCACGTTGGATTTAACTATCCACAACGACATTACATTTCTTCAATACTTCAAAAATCACATTTGAATACAAGATTTATTCCACAAAACTCCATAAATATTCAGCACATACAGCATGAATCTCAACAATTACGCTAGACTGGGTACGACGACCTCATGTCTGCTTCAAAATACATTGTCAACGTTGCAACTATCACATGGCAACTTCCACAAAATGCCTATCACAAACTTCACTTAACCATGTTGCATGATCTACAAAAAATATATAACTGGCTTCAAATTATCAACGCACACTATCTTCAATAACTGTAATTACTCTGATCACATCTAGACAACTTCTTAAACAATTGGAAAAATATTACTTCAGTAATTTAATATCTGCTTTCAAATAGCATAAATTCTCTTACAATTTCCATAACTCACATCGCAGAAAAACACCAATGTGCTATAATCTCTTATCAAAATCTGCAATACTGATCTGCCTTGAAATAACTCTGACCATTAATGATTAATCTTACAAGATTCAATTACTTTAAATCCTTCTCAAAGGTATCAAACATAATTATAAAAAGCATCAAAAGCATCAGCTGTAACAGCTGTTAAACTGAAATTACTCTCAAAAGAGTACAGCAACAAAATATTGGATTGGCAAACAAGAATTACTAAATGCAATCCTGTTGACATTTATCGTTACTTTATTTAACAAAATTTCGACTGATATGTGACTAGTAGTTCCTTGTTTGATTCACTTACATCTCGTGTACATTCGGATGATAAAAATGAGTCCCTCAATGGCGAGTAAGATGAGTAACCACCGTACAGTCGTATAAATACGAAAGACCTCGCCCCGTCGACTTGGATGATAGTTCCCTAAACGATGGGTAAGGTGAGTAGCCACCATACAATCGTATAAATACGAAGGACCCCACCTCGTAGACTATATGAGTGAATGTATCAGATAGGAATCAACAAGTTTCTAGTTGTCATATAAAAGCGATGTTCATTCACTAAAGTGAATAACTTCTTAATATCTCCAAACAATCCAATGGAAAAAAATCCCTAATGATGAATAATACATACTCGCTAGTATGCAATGAACTGACGAAGTAATTTTAGATAATCAATTGCAGATCACGAGTTCGAAATACTCGTTACACAAAAAAAAACTATTCATGAAATATATCCTAGCTGGAAAAATGTCTAAAAGACCAAACATCTGCTTAATAAGGTCAATCAATGGTGAGAATTTCGAATAATGATGCCTGCCATATCATATGGTCACTCCATATTCTAGCAAATTCGAAGTATATAAATTCAAACCATGTCTTAATAATCATGTCACTCCTATTAGAAAAATATACATGTGTGCCCAGTATTCATGAAAATAATCGCATTAGGTAGACATAACTCTTACAGTACCTTTCATAATCAGCTGTAATAAAATTTCCAAGATCGTTGATTTTCCCTACATAAAGAATTTCTCGAAAGATCGGCGTGAATATCATTTCATCCATGAAATGACGATTGCATTCGAAATCCCAAGTGAATCAGCTGTTGGACTCCTCTCGTCAGGAATCGAATCCATCGCTCTGCGGTGCCATCTTGTCTCTATCTGCGTCTACTCGGACATGTTGAACTTCGGATTACCCATAGTGGATATTGTCCAACTCCTTCTCGGAAAAGTTCATGGAAACAGCGGACCCCCTACTCCTCTTCTAAGATACGCCACTGTTCCGTTAAATGTTCAGTTTGAGTATTGCAAGTTCAATCTCAAATGACTGCTATGTCTCACTTCCGTAAAATAAAATTTTACTTGAGAGTGTTCAAGATTACGAAACACCCTGTAGTTATCTGTATTAGGTAATTCATGAAAACTGCATAAAATAAAAATCTTATTAATGCACGATCTAATGTTCATCTGTGCCTATGCTAACAACATTCCGTATAATTGAAATAGTTAAAGTCGCTTTGAATGTGTTATAGAACAGCATAGTTATAAGGTTATTCGTAAAAGCAATGTTCAAACTGTGTTGAAATGAAGCTTGAAATAAGGTATTCAACTGCTTGCAGTGCGGTTCTGACATATCCCGGCCGTCTGCGATTGCTTCCTCGGCCAGCCCGCCTGGATCAATGACCCGCCTGGCCTTCGCTGCTCGGTGATGCAGGAACTGTCGCCTACACTCTTGCCACTGACAGTTTCTGTATGTTGCGTAACCTTCACGGTGCGTCTTGCTTGCGCTATAGAGCTGCTCTTACCTGCTCGTCTGATTGAGCTCAACTGGCTGTGCTGACACTGTCTTCATGCTTATGTGTTCGGCGCAGGCACGTGGCGTATTCCCCCACCACTGTGCTCTCACGTCATGATCATAGTCTCGAACCCGTATCATCTCGGCTATTCCGTTATAAAATAACTTACTTCCATAAAATTATTTCCACATATAATGCATGTTATATATCCTCTTCTAAGATGTTTAATTGCTATAATTCCATATATATCTCAATAAAGCTTCACATCTCTATCCATAATTCCATCTTCTCACAGATATCAATGCCTCCTTGATTCTAGACCTCCTACGTCATCTTGACATTCTTCTTGACGCGATCGGTGCGCTATCTTTTCTTAATCCTTTCCAAAACCTCAACTACAGCTTAATGTCTGCTGGCGTAGCCGATAGCCTAAACTAGGTATCGGGTACAGCACCAAGCTGACAGAAATCAGTCTACGCTGAAATTCCCGCTTGTAATGACCACAAAATACACACACTCACACTTCTGGGAATGACATGACGTTTTTCACACAGGTCGGTTGAATAAATGCTCACAAACTATTTAAAAAATATTAAAACCTACGATAGAGCTGACTGCTCTTCGTCACAAAATCACATTGCTCCAAAGGCAATAATCTCACTGAATATGATCAATAATAAACCTTAAAAAGATTAATTACCCTCCAATCTACTGTATAATTATATTAATTCAGTCCTACTTCTGAAACACAACATATCTCCGAGAGACGTTTTTAACCGCATTGCGTAACATATGCAAACACGGTCGTCCACATAGCTACGTAAGTTAAAACAACAAACAAACAAGAACCTTCTACTAATAACATTTATGCGAGCTGTTACCATGCAAAAGGTGTGTCAGACCAAAACTAAATATACTACGTTAATCACACTTGCAAAATATTTATAAAAATATGTCCCATATACCATAAGTTAATTTATCAGATAATAAGAATATTATTTTGTACTCATCCTCGGCCAGTCACCCGTCAAAGGACGTCAGCTGCCATCTCCCAACTGAATGCTTCTTAGCTCATCTCAGCCATCTGGACAGAGTGTTGATAGTTCCAAACCTCTTCCATGATAAGCGATGTCATCTCTCGTGCTGATTCAAAAAGTTAGATTATTATACACTCGATATCTGACTACTAAATTCGCCGTTTGAGGTACTACTTTCCCCGGAACAGTCTGTTGGCGAATTTTCGATGCTACTGTCCCTACAAAATATAGTACTGTGACTATATATCACTGAATTTAACACATTTATTAATAATTTCTGTGTCCTCAAGACACGCAAAAGTATAAGTGTCTACGTCCTTAGACGCGCAAAATGTAAAGTAACCTGTGTCCTCGACACATAAAAGTATAATAGCCTGTGTCCACCGACACACAAAATATAATAAGCCTGTGTCCTCGACACACCAAATATAATAATAAGCCTGTGTCCTCGACACACAAAAGTATAATAAGCAATGTCTTGGCTCTTCACGCCACTTATAAATGAACCGGCCCTAGGTATTGATAGAGGGGGAAATTATATAAAAATTTCTCAAAATAATAGTGGTACAGGAATGAAATAAATATCACTGAACTCGTAAAATTGCGCAGGTCAAGAATATGCTCATTAATCCTAGAATCGATCGTAGAGATGTTGTCTAGCCGATCTCCCGCGTTAACGTTAGCCATCGCGTGCCCAAGCTAGACTTGCCGCGCTCGTAAGCATTCATCTCCCATTGGTTCCACATTTTCTGTAACTTGGCGGTTTTTATCAGACCTTGGCCTCGTAGGAGTGTCTAGTATATTCATCAGCCACTCACGTTACTGCATCATATTTTTTTTAGGCGCGAAAATTACAATGAACATACCATAAGCGTGTCTCACTGCGCGTCCCTTCTATTTTGAGGTAGCCACCACCTGTCCTTCTGAAACATTGCTAGGGTCTATCTTTTCACAATCCTATGTATTTAGCCTTTTGTCAAACTGCTGCAGGTATGTCCCCATTGTCTCCAACTAATGCTTGAAATTTCCTCATCTCCGTCTGGCTATTTTCATGATGCTGGTGGAAATATTTATTAATTGAAGAAATAAAACATGGAATCATTTATCCATCAGAGGATAAAGGGATCAATAGGTTAACCCTCTGGCTAGGAAAACTGGAAATGCAGCAGGATTTTCCAGAAAACATTGTATGTGAATAGCCAGTAAACGGTGGGTACATGTGAGCCTTTTATAGTAGTAATTATGGATCCGGTCAATTCCAGGTGCTTTCCAATTCTGTAGGCTGCTGATGACCTGGCGTAGTTCCTCAACATCAACGTCTGTATGTGCCATTTGATTTATTCGTCTGGTAGCATTCTCTATTTCCTTAAACCACGGAGCTTCATTGTTGTGTTCTTCCGGCCTAGACCATATTGATGACCAGTAGTCGGTAACACTCTCCGCACTGGATCCTTCTGGAGAATCATTCTGAACTTGAGGTGTATTTTTCAGGTCTTCATAGAACTTTCTCTCATTTCTCTTGAAGTCATTGTTCTGTTTCTTCCGTTCGGTAGTGTTCTGGTATCTCTTAGGACGCTTAGAGAGGGCTGCAAGTTTTTGTTTATAAATATCAAGTACTTCTGTTATCACTGCGTCCTCGGGGACCTGAAATTCTTCTGGTGAGGAGTCCATCATGATCCTTCGTATGCGGTTGTTCAGACGTCTACTTCTCACTCCATTCTTATACTGTTGCAGTCTGTTCACATTCTGGCGTAGTTGTTCAATGCGTTGTTTTAAACGTTTTGCCCATGGTGGATCGCTGGGTTTCCTTGCAGCAGACTGTTGGTTTGGAGGGCGTGGCCTACCCCCATTAATTCGTACTGCAGCTAGTGCTGCACAATAGATAGCAGTATGAACCTCCATGAAAGATTGGTGCTGTTCTAAATAGTTGGGAAGTACGGTTTCGTTCAGTTCTTTCAACACCATGGCAAACTTGCGGGAAGACTGCTGCCTCGGAAGTATTGGACGTTGGGTAGGGTCAGTACCTGCATATTCAAGCAGAGCTGAATTAAATTCGTCTTGGATCTTGGAATGATGGCTTGTTTCCCCATTCTGAAGTTCATTTACGTGAGTCGATTCATTCATGGAGACCTCATTGTCAGTATTTATTTGGTTAGTTTCACCACTTGCAACTGAGGGATATAGTTCATGAGATATCCCCTGTCTGATTCGATCCAGAACAGGGTCGGGAACTAAATGATTCTTTACAATTGCTCTTCTTTGATCCGCGACTCGTTGCTCAGTGATGCTAAACAGAGGATACTGCTGCTTGAAAGACGCATGCAGTGCTTGGCGGTAGTTTGTTATATCTGTTTCAAGACGAGTTATTCGATAATATGCCCGCATGATATATTCATTCATATGAGTTTCCCATTTCATGCGTTTTCTGGGCTTACCTGCGAGAGTGGTTGTATTTATTACAAAGGCACTGCAATCAGGTGCGGTGCGAGACTCGAGATTTTGTGTACCGCCAATATCGTCTTGAGCTGCTGGAGCTTCTTCGGGTCTACTGGTGGGTGGACAGCAGCTTGTCATCCCACTGCCACCGGTTTGCGTATTGTCACCTATAGCGGTGGTTCTAGAGGTAACCTGCCGTATCACAGGCAGTGACATTTCTTAAAGCAAATTACTATTATTGCCTTTCCTGTGTGCTTTTTATACCTTCAGCCAGGTATTGCCTGGGTATTGCCTTTGATACCTATGGCAAGTATTACAACACTCCTGTGAATGCTAGTGTGTTATTTTGACTGTTCGACGCAGATTCTTTGTAAATATGTGATCCAACTGATGTCATTTAACTCAATCCTAACCCCTGTTTCTAACGAAATAAACGACATTACAAAATGAATATCTGTTATAGGGGCCCAATTGGATTAATTGAGTAAACGGAGTAATAAACACACAATACAGGGCATAGATTAAACTATTTTAAACGAAGTATTTGTGGCAATGTTAACCTAACCTGTACCAGCAATTCCTAGGCAACCACGTAAACAAGTTTCATGCACAGACATATGATATCCAAATATCACTATAAAAACCTCGCACAATCACTATTAAACACTGTGTACTGTCAGTAAGTCACTAATAAACACCTTCCAAACCATAAAGCACTGACTTATACATGAAATAACTAAATAAGCTATATAAATAGGAGGAGCCTCGATCCGATCAGCCTCACCAAGTCACAGCCTTCTATTATTGTTATTATTATTATTATTATTATTATTATTATTATTATTATTATTATTATTATTATTACTATTATTATTATTATTATTATTATTATTATTATTATTATTATTATTATTATTATAACTATAGCAGTATGTGTAGTTGTAACTGTAGTTATTAGGGTTGTGAATGAGGTTGGTGCCCCTGGTCTCGAAATACGATACTATCCCGGCATGTGCTTGGAAAGAGCGTGGAAGAATCCAGGAAAATCCAAACTCATGATAGCCACTGTGGGTGCTGAGTCGGACCTCCAATCACCGGTGGTGCATGTATAAACGCGCATGCCTACACCGCGGGGGTAGGAAGGAAAGCAGCCGTGGAAGATCGACCCTGGATGCGATACAAGAAATTGTTGCAGCTGTCGAGCGGGCGGAGAATTACAATCACCAATCCCGTCGTGTGGTTCTCTTTGTTACTCTTGACGTAAGAAATGCATTCAACTCTGTCAAGTGGAGTGACATGCTGAATGCGTTGGAGAATACATTTCATGTTCCAAATTATATCTTACGGATGATAAATTCCTACTTGAAAGATCGTTCGTTGCTTTATAACACGACAGAAGGACAACGCAGGATAGAGATCTCAGCCGGAGCAGCACATGGTTCGATTTTAGGACCAGATCTATGGAATATCACATATGATAGCTTGCTGAGATCTGAAGTCCCTGATGAAACTATCCTAATAGGTTATGCAGATGACGTTGCTGCTCTTGTAGCAGGAAGAAGTGTCGAACAGGCACAGTTGCGACTCAATATGGTAATGCGTACAATCAATAGTTGGATGGAAGAACATGGTCTGTCTCTAGCACTTAGTAAGACAGAAATTGTAGTCCTGACAAAGAAGAGAATTCAGACAATACTCCCAATACAGGTAGGAGACATACAAGTAGAGACGCGGCCAGCAGCAAAATATCTGGGCCTCATGATCGACAATAAACTGAATTTTGGAGAACAAATTAGACGGACTGCAGATAAGGCGGCAAGAGGAGTAACGTCTCTCAGTCGGCTAATGGCCAATGTTGGTGGGCCAAAATCTAGTAAGAGGAGATTACTGATGACAGCCATCCATTCAGTTCTGCTGTATGGAGCGGAAATATGGGCGGATGCTCTGGATAAGGAAATTTATTGGAAGTCACTAGCACAAGTGCAGAGGCGGGGTGCTTTACGCGTGGCATCTGCTTATCGCACGGTCTCTGAAGAAGCAGTTCTTGTTATTGCTGGGATAATTCCATTTTTTTTCTAGCGAAAGAACGCAAGTACATTTACTGGAGGAAATCGGAAGTAGGTTTACAAAATGCAGGACGAATAGCAAGAGCACAAACCTTTCACAATTGGCAGATCAGATGGGAGCAAGGACACCGAAGCATGTGGACTAGGAGAATGATACCCCAGGTGCAGGTTTGGACAGAGAGAAAACATGGTGAGGTTGGTTATTATCTCACTCAGTTCTTGACTGGCCATGGATACTTCTGTTCTTATCTTAAGAAGATGGGGAAAGTGGATTCACCAGATTGTATCTACTGTGTTAATGAGGTAGATAATGTTAATCACACCTTCTTTTCTTGTGGACGGTGGGTTCAAAATAGGCAGTCTCTTCAAGATCACATTGGTGTAGAGATATCTCCCGACAATATTGTTGCGGTAATGCTACAAAATGAAGAACATTGGAAACTTGTAGCAAGTTTTGTTGAAGATATCCTCCGAACAAAGAAGACAGATCTGGATCGCCACTGAAGATGATTCATTACGGAAGAGTGCCCTACGGGCAAATATAAAATGACTCTAGCCTGAAGTAATGTGTTAAACGGTTCCAGGCTAGTGTTCAGAAGTAACGGGGGAGTTTTAGTCGGTAGTCTGCTACTCAGGAGCAGGAGCCCGACACTCAGTGCGTAAATGCATTTCATCCCCTAAAATATATATATATATATATATATATATATATATATAACTATTATCAGACCTATTATGAGAGATTATATATTTACTTAATGTTATTTATTTTTAAGTAGGGTTCCAATTGTTTAGGACCTGCAGTAAATAAATATTTTTGGTAACAACGATGATGGAAGAGACTTGCAAGCTTGTTGTGATGGTTGTTGTTAATTCATTTTAGGGGCTTGAGACATTTGTTTATCAGCCACGTGAAGTTGGGTGAGTTTTGAATTTGTCTGATAAACTGTGTTGACTGTAGTAGTATGTGTAGTGAAAAGAAAAATGTTCGTGTAGCCTCCTGAGAGGCCGAGTGCAGGTCTTTCTAATTGACGCCCGTGGGCAACCTGCGCGTCTTAACGAGGATGAATTGACGATGAAGACCGCACATACACCCAGTCACCGATCGACGTGAATTAACCCCAGGTGATTAAAATCCCTAACGGCCCGGACAGGAATCGTACTCGGTCAACGGCGGGTCAAAGCCTTGCGCGCTAACCATTTAGCCACGGAGCCGGACAGTATGTGTAGTTGTAACTGTAGTTTAGGGTTGTGAATGAGGTTGGTGCCCCGGGTCTCGAAATACGATACTATCCCGGCATGTGCTTGGAAAGAGCGTGGAAGAATCCAGGAAAATCCAAACTCATGATAGCCACTGTGGGTGCTGAGTCGGACCTCCAATCACCGGTGGTGCATGTATAAACGCGCATGCCTACACCGCGGGGGTAGGAAGGAAAGCAGCCGTGGTGTTATGAAGGTACATCCCTACTCTGGCCTCGTGGGATGCCACCGGAAATCATCTTGTAGCGCCGATGGTGGAAAGGTAGGAAGCTTGGAGTCTTAAATGACCGTAAATGTCGTGATCATGAGCTACTGGACCTCCTTACTAAGTGGAATCTAAACCACAGGACATGGCATTTCATCCGAAAATCTCACATGCATTGACCAGGAATCAAACCCGGTCTTCCTTGGTGAGATTCTAATGGCTTCACTGCTGCACCACCAACCCCCTTGCCGATGGTGGGACTTGATGCTCAGCATACAGCTACGAAATGCTTTTAATGCAATATGGACGTTGACAGGTTTTCTAGCGCCAGTAGGGTTTCGAAAGTCTACATGCATGTTTTAAATTTTGTAGGGTAATTATTACATTAGTCATTACTTGCATATCACCTGGTAATACTGTAGTGAACTGTATCAATACTAGCACCATATGTAGATAATGATAATAATAATGATAATAATAATAATAATAATAATAATAAAAGCTCTGGTCGTAGAGTGCTATCCTTCTTGAAGATTCGTTCTAGGTTATGTCTAATGTAAATTAAAGTGATGAAATACGACAGCCTTATGTCGATGCATTTAATGGCACGTAATAGAAAATAATCATTGAACTCAAAGTTCGGGCAACACGATATCCTCAAAATACACAAAAGTAGTGATTGTGTTTAAATTATTATTATTATTATTATTATTATTATTATTATTATTATTATTATTATTATTATTATTATTATTATTATTATTATTATTATTATTATTGCATTCCTTTCACCACGTAAGTGGGACAAATCAACATATTATCGGCTTGTTTGTAAGACGGTATGACAAACTCTTTTAGGGTAGCACAATGAGAAACTAGGGAACTATTATTATTATTATTATTATCGTTGTTGCGCTGTGTTTGCACAAACGTAGACCATAACGGTTCCTTTCAATAATTTAGCACATCTTTAGAATTTCAATCACCTAATGGAGGCTATGCACTATATCGTAGACCAATAAGTCATTAATAGGCCATAAGATTGGCTGAATCCTAAACACATCTACCACCCATAGTCATGCAGGCCACTCCCCGTGACTGAGTGAATCGGTTGTTCATAGCCTCGGTTTGTTTATTCATAAACACTTGTAGGACAGCTGACGTAGAATTAGAATCCATCTCTTCTCAGTTCTCTTCAAGTGACTGAGTGTACAGTGTCAACCCTCAAGCTAAAATTACATCTCTATTCAGTCTCGAGAACTAAACCTACTAACTTCAGATTTGGAGTCGTAGTACAGACACCTCAATAATTAAACCTCCAAAGAATTGACATAGCCTTCTAAGCGGCCGCTACCCAACCATTTGAACTGCAGATTCTGGGGTGACGCGTGGTTGGCTTGTCGGATTCCCTCGGCCACTCATCTTGGTTTCCATGATCATGGCGCTGTTTCACTCCATGAGAGTTACTCAATTGTCCTCACGAGGCTGAGCACACCCCGGTCCAGCCTTCACGTCAGTTTCTAAAAATCCATGTTGGAGGGGGGAATCGAACCAGAATAAAATACTGTATAAATACGAATATACTTGCATTAATTGCCAGCATTCTACAGTGAAACTTTGCCTCTACGTACATGGTTCCATTAATATCGTGGATTAGGTTATTCCCACCTGTTATGTTGAACCTGACTAATTATAAACCCGTTACTAGCGATCACCCTCGACTTAATGAAGGTATTTTATTACTCCTCGGCCTTTCCTATTACGTGTATGTAAATAGGCTCGCACCCACATTAAACCATCGTCTGACAAAGCTGCGTCAGCACGACCAAGCTGCTGAAGCAACAATATTTGCTGGAGAGAATCGAAGTCGATGGAGAACGCTGACTAGTTAATCGTGACTGCTAGCCATTCAGAATTTTATAATGATGGCTACAAACTGTTCGAGAAGAAAAACTTCTGTCTGCGCACTTGAATCAATACTGCGGAGCGACTTTAAACTTTAGATGAACAATGTGCCAATGGTTTCGATAGATTTCTCAAATTCTCAAAATACACTGTAAAAGCCAGTGATGCCGAAGGTAATTCCACGCAAAGTCTGTCAACAGGCGTATTATAGGCAATATAGGAAAAACCCGCCTCGTTGTTATGAGAAAGAAGACGTTCCTAAGGGGAGGGGTACATGTTTCGCATGACAATTTCTACTCAGTTAAAAGAAATTATATATCACATACTATATGCTGCAAAGAAATAAAACTTTTCAGGATTATTAAACACCGTTCACTCATAAGTATGAATAAAACACATTTTATAATATGCTAGCAGTCATGCATTGTTATACCACCAAACTTTCAGCTGTTTCTTGTACAGTTGGAGAGCGTTTACATGATAAGTACCCCAAAATTCAAAATATGTATATGAATGTTCTTTTGAGCTGTTGGTATTATTCGCGACTATAACATATACCAAAATAATTGATGCACATATAATATTTTTCATTTTCTTACTCTAAATGTATATTTATTTACCATTGCTCAGTACGGAATATTCTCTTAAATGGCAAGTATGCTTGATACACAAAATATTTTGGTATATATTATTCATATTAGTATAATACCCAATTATGAAACATTTCTTTGAGTTATCTTGAATAGTACTGGAGTTATCATGTAAACGCTGTGTTGAGAGTAGAATTTTAGGAGAATACTTAACCGACCGTAACTAACATTTAGGGGCATATCTCTGGAAGTATTCAAGATATTTTCATTTTGTTTTTACCAAATGAAAGAAAAAAGATTAAACATAAATCATCTTCATCTCCCCTTTTCCAGCAGACACTGGGTGGGGGCAAATATGGTTCCTCTCCAATTTGTTCTGTCGTTCCACCATTCCTCTTCTGACACGGTGTTCCAATCCAGGTTCCGTTTTATCATGCTATAGTCTACTTGACCGAGTCCATCCAACGCATTCATGGTCTTCTTCGTCCTCTCTTCCCTGTCATCCGTCGTTCCAGTGCTCGTCTTGGTAGCCATACTTCATTCATCCGTTTGACATGGCCAAACCATCTCAGTCTGTTTTGCTCCAGTTTGTCATTTAGTTTCTGTACTCCCAGTTCGTTCCGTATATCTTCATTTCTCACTCTATCTCTCCTCGTTTTCTGGACCATACTTCTCAGGAATCTCATCTCAGCTGCCTGTACTCTGCTCACATCCCCCTTAGTCAACGACAACAAAAGATTAATCATTCAAATAATTTATGAAAAAAGGAAATATCCTGAAAGGTGTACCTCCCCCTTTTTTCTTGTATCGCTATACCTTTACTCCTTTACATTATTGGAAGCGTGCCTGTTCAAAAAGTGATATTTCTATCAAAAGAAATTTGTGGTAAAACGACGACACGTATGAAGTAAAAGTCATACTGAACGTAGTCTTAATTGGAAATGGTTCAATATAATTACAGCTTATTTTTTCAGACTGCACGTGGCATCGGATAGAATTTGACTATTGCAGGTCATATGCATGATATGGTACTGGAAGTGAAAATAGCATACATTAAACAGACACCTATCATTTGTAGTGTTTAATAGGATATTTTGATAATGGCTCAAATTGTCTGCTCTTACGAAACTCTGTTAGTGTATACTGTAACCTATTTTTTATGAGTTCCCCATGACAGTTTTAATGTAGGCTAGTGGGTTTATTATTTCTTTATATCTATGTTATCGTGTTGGCAACGTGTTCAATTGCATTGGACACGTCTGCAGGAGATGCAGTGTCATTATTATTATTATTACTATTATCATATACGTATACTTTTTGTTATTAAATATTCAATGTATTTTAGGTCACTTTTGACGAGATTCTGGAGCTTGCTTTGATTCTATGTCGTAAAGAATAAAGTATGTTTCATTAGTACAGTTTTGGTATATTTAAGTACGGAGAATGGTGGGGGAGGTAATTGCCTGTCACTTATTGGTGAAATGTGTGTCTGCTGCTGGTCATGAGGAAACTGCCAAGCAAGGGGTGTGCTATAAGTGGTTTGGACAGACAATAAAGATTCTGAGAAGGGACTACCTGGCAGAGGTGCGGCTTGAGGGACGGGCTGTGGCATTGAGACGTGCGGTAGCAAGCTACCTGAGAGCACTGCTGGGGTGATTGTCTCTCTAGACGTTGAGATTACTGGTTGGATAGTGTGTCTCTCTTGAGCTGAGTGCTTCTTGTTTCGACGGAGGGTGATTGGGTTCTGGCTGTTATGCCACAATCACAGTAGGGCTGATAACCTATGCAAATAATTGTGCAACGTTGAAGAGCACCGTCAAATGTGAAGGCATGGCTGACCTGCTTCAAAGTGGTGTAGAGGTGAAATGGACATATGGGGCAGACGACCGCATTACCGGTAATGTGAAAACAAACTAAGAAATCTTTACAGGCCTAAATATTATTATTATCATTATATTATTATATTATATATTTTTAATTGCATTTCTTGTGTGTCACTCTTTTTTATTATATTTATCCATTTCTTGCATGCAGCTTCAGAATATAAAGTAAATTTAAATTGGATAGTTTCTTTTTAGTTAGATGCATGTAAACCTTCCTTCGTCTTTAAAAATTTATAGGAGGTTTGGGTAAGGCCTATGTACGAGCCAGTCCTTTCAGAATATCTGCACACGCCCGGAGATAAGAAGAGTTTCAAAAAGGTGGATTTGTTCAATTACAGCACTAATTATGTCATTTGCTTAAATTTTAAAGAAAGGCCATTTATGAGGCAGAATATTCATTTTTATTTAATTTTTGTATCTTCAAAGTTACAAATGGCTTCTCTGGGTGAAGCCATCTTGTGGCAAGAATTGATAGATTACAATACTTCACAAAAGAGTCTCATTAAGCTTCAGAGTGCTTGGGCCTTGAATGAGCATAAGACTCTCAAAGCATGAGTAGGGAACTAGGGTGCCATGTTCGGCATTTTGAGATTCAGGCTGTCGTCTCCGAACGGTTAAGGCAATTGCCGACTGCTACGACCCCTTGCTGTCAGTGTTGACAATAACACAGGCCTCCGATGAAAACAATACAAGGGAAGTGATATCTAAACTTGATGTATTTATCGGTGTTGATTTTGAAAACAGTAATTAAAAAGTTCTATCACGTCACGCTTTCTTGAAAAATACAATTGTTAGATCTTGATGAACATTTACCTGAGATTGAAAATAATACAAGAACGTCAAGAAATAGTTTCAAATAACAAAGATTACGTACTTAAATAGACACTTTGTTGTGTTTTTTTTCTCAGTTTAAAATTTGTTTTGAACGTTCATGTTAACATACATAATATTTGTTCCTCTTGGTCGATGGTCTATTTAATGTTAGTTTATTCTAGAAACTGCACCATAATTTGATGTAAAATGTTCAAACTCAAGGCAATTTTTTCTTTGCTTTGATGTTAGCAAAATCATCGATAACGATTTTACAAAGAACCCTGACGTAGGCTAATGGAAAACAAGATGTTCAGTAAAGAACATATAGCCTATTTTCTCCTAAATGTATGAGTATAGTTATAACTAATTGTTTTTATCAAAGAGTATAATAGAATCATTTCATGGTTGAAGACCTTAAAAACTATTTACATCTACCAAACATCACAACCTCGAAAACAACTGCTACCATCATTGAAGAAAGAAAGAAAGAAAGAAAGAAAGAAAGAAAGAAAGAAAGAAAGAAAGAAAGATAAGAAGTATCTAAAGAATGTTATGGATCTGGAGACATAATCGACCGGACTGGCTGCGTGGCTCAGCGGTAACGTTCTCGCTTGCTGGGCCCTATGTTGCAGGTTCGTACCCTGGCGCAGTCAGCTGGCATTTTAGGGTGCACACATGCGAGGGAGCCATGTTAGCAGATTTACTGGCACGTTAAAGATCGCCTTCGGGGCAAAATTCCGGCACCCCGGCGTCTCTAAAAGCAACAGTAGTTAAAAGGGACGTAAAATCAATAAAATTATTTTTATTATTATAATTACATAATCGACCTGACGTGGGAAACATCCAGCATTGAGTTGAGGCATGTCTTCACACGTCTGGCTGTGCATGGCTTTCACAACCCTAATTGAATTAACAAATCTTTCCATGACCCTACAGAGACGTGTGTATACCAACTATGTGGATATTTTCGATTGCTATTTGGCTGCAATAAAAGTATTAATTAATAGCCTGAACTAGCATCAACGGCTAGAGTTCAGGTACTTTAAAATATCGTTTTGTTCTTTATTTCAAATAACATTTTCAAATAACGCACAACAGGCTGTTACAAACACTTTAAAATAAAATGTAAAAATATAACGTAGTATCATCTTGTCATTCTTCAAATTCGATGCGCATAGAATGCCTATTGTATACTAATCAATTGATATCCCACGTAGACCAGTCGTGACATCTAGTGGAGAAGTATCGAACAAGATAATCCTAACAGGGCGAGTGCATTCTAGCGGCCATAAAAATAAACTTTTCAATAAAAACTGTAAGTCAATCTGTAGACCGGCGTGCAGTTCGTCACCAGTTGGCCATGATAATTCATTTTTAGCCTACTTTCAATTTCGAAAAAATAGGCTTATGAGATCACCTTTTGTCCGTGTGTGTGTGCGTGTGTGTGTGTGTGTCCCCCTAATAAATTCTAAACGGCTGGAGCGATTTCAATGAAACTCGGTAAGTTCATAGCACTATTCCGGGAGACCCCGACCGTGCCCTTCAAATTTTGTTACGTCTCACCAATCCAACATGGCGGCTGTGCGAAATATTTCACCAGTATTCAATATCTCCGAAACTATTCCCGATATCACCCTGGAATTTTTCACGGTGATAAAGGGAAATACTAGAAGTTTACCTATGTGACTTTTGAAAAACTGGTAACAACAAAACCAACATGACGGCCACGCGAATTTGCGACTTTTAAATAGACGTTTCTCGCGATTTAACCAACCAAACGCAATAAAACTTGGTACAGTATAAGTTTATACACATTGCAATGCACCGACATCTAACTTGGTTCAATTGTTTACATAACCACAAGATGGCGGTTGTGCGAAATATTTCACCGGCATTCCATATCTCTGAAACTGTTAGCGGTATCACCCTGACATTTTGTAGGGAGATAAAGGAAACTACTGAAAGTTCATCTATAAGACTTTCAAAAACCGGTTAACTACAAAACAAATATGGCGGCAATGCGAATTTGAAAATTTTAAATAGACCTTTCTCGCGATGTAATGTTCCAAACGCAATGAAATCCGGTAAAGGAAATGTTTATACACATTGTAATGCACTGGTATCTAATTTAGTTGAATTGTTTGCATAACGTTAAGATGGCGGCTTTGCGAATTTTAAAATTAAGTTTTTATTTCATGTGTCGTAATCATGCGATCGAAGTGAAAGTTTGAATAGTGAACCTACGAAATAATTTTCCTTTAATGGTACATGACTCTATGGACTATACATTAAACAATCCAACATGGCGACCATCCGAAATATTTAGACGGCTCTGAATATCTACGAATCCATTATAGCAATCAAACTGGATTTTTTTTTTGTTCATAGCGGCAATGAACTTAAATTCACCTATATGACTTTAAATAACCTGGTGATCACATATCCAACATGGCGGCGATGCGAAGTATAAATATTCACATGGACGTTTCTCGCAATTTAACCATCCAAATGCAGTGAAACATGGTACAGTAATTCCTTATCCGAATGATAATCCACTGGCATCTAATTCATTTCAATTGTTTCCATAGCCACAAGATGGCAGCTGTGCGAAAATTTGAAATCTCCTTGTTACTTCTTGGGTCCTAATCATGCGATTTAAGTTTGAATGTTACACGTACACAATAATCTTCATGTAACATTACATAACTCTAGGACCTACATATTTAAAATCCAACATGGCGACCATCCGAAATATTTAGTCGGTTCTCAATATCTACGAATCTATTACAGCAATCATACTGAAATTTTGTACGTACATAGAGACAATTAACATAAGTAGGATATATGAAAATAGGCTGCATAGTTCTTCACGGAACTACTTGTTTTGCTGTTAGATGTCTCTTGCAAATCTGCTGGCGAATTTGTTTTCAATTAAATATATATTTTCCATCGTAATATTCACAATATAACGCTTAATTTTAAAAGTCTGAGTCATTACAAAACAATAAATATAAAATATTTCAAGCAAGAAAAAAAAGAAACCTAACTATGATGGGCCAACGCTTTACCACGGAGCCAAGAGTACCAACGAACATTGCCCGATATCAAATGAGTTACATAAAACGTGTTAGCAAATAATGATTTAGACTATACGATTTCATCAGTGGAGTATATTATTTATAAATAAAGCATTTCATACAAAGTATATTAATGTTGTATGAGTACGCTATATTGCATGCAATACTCAAATTAGTGAAAAATAAGTCAGGCACAAGATATACGCTGCCATCTTGCCTTGTAACTGAGAAGGATCAGCTTTTAAAATCACTTTTGCACTATAGTATTACAAAATAAACTTTTAATTTCGAACGTGCCTCTTCCTTTAGAACAGTTAAAACGATTCTCGGCTCGATAGTCGGAACTGGTGCGTCCCATGATATGGATTATAAAGTTTGCATAATTCGCACGGCCGCCATCCTGAATGGTCCGGCGGATGACCTTGTAGTTTGGTCACAGGACGCGTCCTATATGATGGTATGTAGTTACCAAATGTGGTAGAGATCGGATGATTTGGTTAGTCGTTATTTGATTTAACGTTTTGAAAGTTTGAGTGGCCGCCATTCAGTTTTGGTAAACATGGCAGCGATATAAAACATGACACTGAGGTGCCCTTTGCTAGTACTACATCTGTACCAAATTTCGTTTAATTCGGTTTCACCGTGTTAGAATTGATAGGGGGTCAGACATTCAGAGCACACACACTCACACACACACAGACTCACACACACAGACAGACACACAATTTTTGGCCCTGTGTAGATCTCATAAGTCTACTTTCATTTCTTGCAAAAGTCGAAATTAGGCTAAAAATGGAAGTCATTTTGGAAATAAACACACCAAATAACATAAAAATTAGCGAAAACTTATCTTGTATTTTTCTAAAACTTAAATTTTGCAAGCCTGTGTAATTAAGCACCTACACGTAAAATGTTGCGGTACATACAGTAGGCCTATATTATCGTTTGTGGTGATAAGTCTTAATTCGTGCCCTGTGATTTGGACGTGTTGCGTAGGTCTGTAACACATACAATTTATTAACGTACCCTGTGAACGAGCCACTACTGACCTGTAGTTATACAGGAGGGCGTGATGGTGCAGCGGTGAGGCTGCTTGCCTCTCACCAAGGTGAAACGGGTTCGATTCCTGGTCAATACAAGGGAGTTTTCTTATGAATCGCTTATCTTCCCAGCTTATCTTCACACACGGACTCTGCGAGGGATCATTCCTCTGCCGTCGCATGGACGGTGTCTGGGAGCTGAACACACATTGTCTGCCAGTGCAACTTGGGATGGTGACAGGCGACTGGTAATTTGGGTAAAATTAGTAAAGGGTCAGAGAGGGGGGTTTTTGGAAGGAAGTCGGCCGTGGAGCTGTTGATAGGAACCGTCCCGGCATTTACCTGGTGGTGAAAATGGGAAACCACCGAAACGGGTTTCAGGGTGGCCGAGGTGAGATTTGAACCCACGCTCTCCAGAAGTCAGCGAGACACGAGCTAGCACGTTAGCACTTTCGACCACCGTGGCCGGTGTGAGATCTTTGAAGTGAAATATCACGTCCTGTGGTTAGAATTCCCTTGGCTCATGATTGCGAGATAAACGGTCACGTTAAACTAGAAGCATCCTTCCATCCTTCCTTCTTTCCTTCCTTCTTTCCTTCCTTCCTTCGATCCATCCTTCCTACCTTCCTTCCTTCCTTCCCTCCTTCCTTCCTTACTTCCTTCCTTCCTTCCATCCTTCCTTCCATCCTTCCTTCCTTCCTTTCTTCCTTCCTTCTCACGGAGAGAGTCCGTCATTTTGTGTAGGCTAAGGATAGGTCATACAAGATCCACCCATTCGTACCTAATGAGAAGGTAAGACCCCCCACTCTGTACCTTTGGAGCCGGTTTCACCGTGGCCCACATTTTAACCGAGTGTGTGGATCTTCCTGAATCACGAAGAAACCTTGGTTTGCAGAAGACACTCAAACTTATATTACCAATGGCGCGGTGGTTGCTGATCTCATCATCCCCTGTATAAGTGAGAGTGGCTTTGGGCCAGAAATCTAAATTTTCCAGTGTACATTGACTCAACGACTTGTTCGTTTTTGAATGCTGAACTTTTGTTTTTCAGAATTTTTGTTTATATTAAAATAATTAGTTTTATTAAACTCTTTTGTTTTATTAATTTTCGGTCTTTTAAAATGTAGGTGTCCACCTCCAAGTTTTAAATTCCATTTCAAATTTGTATACTTTAATCTGTGTTAAGAGGGGCAGATGACCTCTTAGTTCTGCCCCTTAAAACAACAATAACTAACTAACTAACTAACTCCCTCCCTTCGTCCCTTTGTTGGCTAACTGTAAAATGTGTGTGTGCCATTAAGAAAATAAACAAACCTTTGGGCGTATTTGTGAGAATTCTGAATTCTTAAACAATGGACAAGTACTGGATGGCCTCTAAGGGAGTGAGTTGTGGTCGGGTATTTACCAATATATGCTGTAATAAACAAACGACCGCCGGTATTATTATGCCGCGTTTCATGATACAGGTTGCCCGGGTATGTTCTCCACAGTGGCTACGTGCAGCTGCGAGTGGTTGCGTCATCAGATTAGTTGGCAGCACTGTGTCCTTGAAACGGGGATTCCCACGCGTGTGGGCTGTAGGTTGTCGAAATCATCAGTGTGTATTGCAGTAAGCGAGCGTGTATGTCTTCAGAGTGTATTGCAGTAAGCGAGCGTGTATGTTTTCAGTGTATATTGCAGTAAGCGAGCGTTCAGATAGATTATTGGAGAAGTGCAACAGTACACAGGCGGTAATGTTTACCACTGAAGAGAGAGTTTTTTTTTGGTGGAATACGTTTTTCGCGAAGGCGATCGGTTTGCCGAAAATGTAAAATTAAGTTTTCAGGCGCGGTTTCCTAATTCAAAGTGTCCAAACCGTGATACCGTTCGGGATTTGACAAGTAAATTGCGTGTGACTCACTCAGATCACGATGTACCGGGAACAGGCAGGCCTATGATTTTAACATACGAAAAACTTGATGAAATCTCCGATATAATGCTGCGTGGTCCAAGTAAATCCACACGAAATCTGAGGTATACAAAACTAAACGATTGAGGAACTTAAAGTGAATATCATTAATTATATACAGTCCATTCCGCAAGAAACTTTAGTGAAAGTCTTCGATAATATGTGTAGACGTGTTGATGTCTGTCTTCGAACACAAGGACAACACTTCCAGGATCTGTTATGCATGGCTGTGGTGAGTACAAAGTTTATTGTTTGTTTGTTTTGATGCAAGCGGCAGCAGTGCTGTCAACGTATCTGCTGTAGCCAGCTCGCGCAGATGCATGTAGGCGCTGCAGAGAAATTCCCGGACTCACTGTACAATTTTGTGTGAATAGTCTACTTGTATCAGTACTGTATTGAAATTGGGTTAATGTTGTCAGACACGGTCTCATGTTCTTAAAATAATTAGGAGATTAGTCACGTTTGTGAATAAATTCATTGTTTTGGAGTTTACATGACCCTGTAAGAAAATGAAATTACTTTTATCAACAGGACACTGAGAGTCTGGTAAGTTTAAATGGAATAATTAAACTAGGGCATCATAAGTACCTGCTTGTTTTACTGATATTGATGATTTACGAGAAATGAGTCTAATAGATCTAATAATGCACTAAGTTTGGAATTGTTTCCGTGCATTGACTCTGAGGCATTAAGCCTGGGGGTCAAATGTCTGGATAGCGTTATTTGACGGTTGGAAATCCTGATAACTCTGAAAATATGCCAAGTCATAAAATAAATATTTAACAACGAGATTATTTCGAATGCAGTCTGTAATAGTGTTACGGGTCAGCACTCCTACCTACAGTATAATGCCGGGGAATCAGACTCAAGTGCCGATGGTGATCTTATGTTTAACTCCCATGCTTCAAAGTACTGTAGACTTGTGTAATTTCAGGGTTTTGGGTTAAAATTCATATTCATAAAAATATCCATACACATAGGGTAAAAATCTTTCAGGAGGATGACTTCATACACACACTATCCACTGAAGTGAATTTGCGCAGTAACTGGCTAAAATCCGTAGCTAACCCTCTTGTGCATATTAGCGGACTATAAAGTATGTACCTCAAAGAGCGATTGTTCCACGATTAATCCTGATTTATACAGCACACAGGAGGGATGTCAACAGTCGTTAAGTTAATGGATGTCAATATCAAAGGATAAGCGATAATGTGTCGTCCAACGACTGTCAGGGGTCATTCAAGAGATTATCCCGTCCTCGCAGTGTGCCGAAGATCAATATAGATCTAAAACTGCTGCCTGGTGTCTATCATGTCGCAACAAGCATTACACAACACGTGCGTAGGAAGAGCTTCCGTAGATTCATGGAAATATTTTTTATATTATTGGCAGTTAAACATTCTGATTGTTTCCTTTTATGTCTGACTGTATACATGATTAATTGATTGATTGATTGTGAGACTTGTGTGCATTTCGAAGATTTGAGGTTAAAATTCATTACCACGAAAAATGTCATACGCATGGTGAAACATCACACCATTCTTATTAAGATTTTTGGATACCGATATGTTTGGTTAGGCGTTAACTGAAAATGGGTGCATATATCTTCATGAAACTTAAATGTTAAGTAGCATAAACCATATATATATACATGTAGATTTTTTAAGGTGTAGGGTGTTTTAATATTAATTTTAACACGAAATTATAAGAAGTACATCATACCATTATTATAAGCATCCTTGGAATTCTACCAAGATAGACGTTCTTTTTGTTTCTGATTCTAACATTATTTTTAAGCAGATTATATTTTATACTAGCTGAAGTACCCGTGCTTCGCTACGCGTCATAAATATATTAAAATATGAAGGTGACAGTTAAAACAGAGGATAGGCGAGGTGCTGCGCAGAGGGAGATTAAGGATGGAACATTTTGTCCAACTACACCGCTCGGCGTTGACCGTGTTTTATAGCACAAATTTAGGTTTTACTCGCTAACGGTTGGAGATACCTTTCGGATAGAAAATGTAATTTTTAACCTCGTATATACCATCAAACGTTTGCTATTTCTTAGCGTTCTCTTTGTATTTGAAATGGAAATATGAAAGTTTAAAACCAAAGGGTGTAGTGAAGTCACTAAAATGGTCGCCATCTTTAAATAGTACAAAGTATTGAAATCAAAAGTAACCAGGTAAATCAGCTACTTCCATGTAAAATTCATGTAAATCGGACCAGTGGTACTTGCGTGATTGAGTAATACATAGACGCACATCATCTCATTTTTAGCCTCGCTTCGCTCGCGTCATAGTCGTGTCATATTGTTATTCAATGAAATGCAGGTTTAACCCCATTAACACCCCTTTAGAACCTGAATATCCAAAAATCCCTCCTTGGTAGACGTTTTCGACACACAACAAACATATCCCCAAAATATCATTCTTCTAACTTTAATCGTTTGGGTTGGTCGATGAGAGTGAACATCCAAAAATCCTTCATTAGGAGACGTTTTTCTTCCAGAATTTCACCCCTCCCCATAGGCCCCTTAAATTGGATTTATGAAAAAACGGTCGAACACATATTTATTTTATTTATTTATTTATTCATTTATTTATTTATTTATTTATTTATTTATTTATTTATTTTTAAGCTGATTGATTTCCTCCGAGTTTCAAACTCCTCGCTTATGTCGTTTAAGAGATACACGGTCCGTTAGGAATCTTTCAACCCCCACTTTTCATCCCTTTCACCTCATAATATACACTACATCGAAAAACAATTAGACATGTGTCAGCTTATTTTTAATGATTAGTATACAGTATATGCCAAGTATCACATCCCCAAATGAAACCACTCGTGAGATATGGTTATTCAATGAAATGCACTTTTACTCCCCTTAACACCTATTTAGAACCTGAATATTCTAAACTCTTTCCTTAGTGGACGTTTTCGACATACAACGAACATATCCCCAAAATATCATGTTTCTAACTTTAATAATTTTGGCTGGGCTATGATGAGTGAGTGAGTCAGTCAGGACATTTCCTTTCATTTATTTTTGATAATTTCACCCCTCCCCATGAACCCCTTAAATTGGATTTATGAAACAAACGGTCGAACACCTATTTACTTATTTAAAGCTGTTTTCCCCCTGAGTTTGATGAGTGAGTAAGTGAGTCAATCAGTTAGGACACTTTCTTTCCTGTTTTTTTTTCCCCCAGAATTTCACCTCTCACCAAGGGCCCCTTAAATTGGATTTATGAAAAAAACAGTCGAACACCTATTTACTTGTATTTTAAGCTGTTCTTTTCCCGCCGAATTTCAAACTTCTCGCCTATGTCCTTTAAGAGATACACGCTCCGTCAAGAATCCCTCAACCCCCAATTTTCACCCCTATCACCTCATAATATACACCACATCGATAAACCCTTAGACATATGTCTGATTATTTTTAATGATTAGTTTATATACCGAATATCACATCCCCTAAGAAACAACTCATGATATATCGTTATTCAATGAAATGCACGTTTACCCCCTTAACATCTCTTTAAAACCCGAATAAACAAAAATCATTCCTTAGTTGACGTTTTCGACATACAGCGAACATATTCCCAAAATTTCATTTTTCCAACTTTAATAGTTTTCGCTGGGCGTGATGAGTGAGTGAGTCAGACAGGACATTTTCTTTCAATTATTTTTACCAGAATTTCACCCCTCCCCATGGGCCCCTTAAATTGGATTGATGAAAAAACGCTTGAACACCTATTAACTTATTAGCCTACTTTCGATTTTTGCAAAAAATGAAAGTAGACTTATGAGATCAACACAGGGCGAAAAAAGTGTGTCTGTCTGTGTGTGTGTATGTGTGTGTGTGAGTCTGTGTGTGTGTATGTGTGTGTGTGAGTCTGTGTGTGTGTGTGTGAGTGTGTGTACTCTGAATGTCTGTCCCCCCCTATCAATTCGAACACGGTGAATGCGAATTGAACGAAATTTGGTACAAAGGTAGCACTAGCAAAGGACACCTCAGTGTCATGTTTTATATCGCCGCCATCTTTACTAAAACTGAATGGCGGCCACTCAAACGTTCAAAACGTAAAATCAAATAACGACTAACCAAATCATCCAATCTCTACCAAATTTGGTAACAACATACCTTCGTATAGGATGCGTCTTGTGACCAAACTACAAGGTCGTCCGCCATACCATTTCAGGATGGCGGCCGTGCGAATTATGCAAACTTTATAATCCATATCATGGGACCCACCAGTTCCGATTATCGAGCCGAGAATCGTTTTAACTGTTCTAAAGGAAGAGGCACGTACGAAATTAAAAGTTTATTTTGTAATACTATAGTGCAGACGTGATTTTAAAAAGCTCAGCTGATTCATTAATAAGACAAGATGGCAGCGGATATCTTGTGCCTGACTTATATTTCACTAATTTGAGTATTGAATGCAATATAGCGTTCTGATAAAAAATAAATAAACTTTGTATGAAATGCTTTATATATAAATAATATACTCCAGTGATGAAATCGTTTAGTATAAATCATTATTTGCTAACAAGTTCTATGTAAGTCATTTTAAATAGAACGATATTCGTTGACACAATTAGCTCAGTGGTAGAGCGATAGCCTGTCGCTCAGATTCCTATGGTTCAAACCCGATCAGACCTAGTTTTTTTGCTTGAAATGTTATATGTTTATTGTTTTGTAATGACTCAGATGTTTTAAAATTAAGCGTTATATTGTGCAAATTATGGTGTAAAATATATATTTAATTAAAACATAATTCGCCAGCAGATTTACTCGAGACATCTAGCTGCCAAAAAGGTAACTTCCAGATTTTATTGAAAAGTTTCTTCTTCTGGCCGCTAGAATGCACTCGCTCTGTTAGGATTATATTGTTCGATATTTCACCACTAGATGTCCCGACTAGTCTACGTGGGGATCCATTGATTACTATACCATTATCATTCTATGCGCATCGAATTTGAAGAATGACAAGTTGATACTACGATACATTTTAACTTTTTATTTTAAAGGGTTTGTAACAGCCTATTTTGCGTTACTTGAAAATGTTATTAAGCGTTATATTGTCCACATTATGGTGTAAAATATATATTTAATTAAAACATAATTCGCCAGCAGATTTACTCGAGACATCTAGCTGCCAAAAAGGTAACTTCCAGATTTTATTGAAAAGTTTCTTATTCTGGCCGCTAGAATGCACTCGCTCTGTTAGGATTATATTATCGAAAATATCCACATAGTTTGTATACACACGTCTCTGTAGGGTCATGGAAAGATTTGTTAATTCAATTAGGGTTGTGAAAGCCATGCACAACCAGACGTGTAAAGACATGCCTCAACTCAAAGTTGGATGTTGCCCACGGCAGGTCGTAATAATAATAATAATAATGTTATTGGTTTTACATCCCTTTTAACTACTGCTGCTTTTAGAGACACCGGGGTGCCGGAATTTTGGCCCGAAGGGGATCTTTAACGTGCCAGTAAATGTACTGACACGGCTCCCTCGCATTTGTGCACCCTAAAATGCCAGCTGACTGCGCCAGGATACGAACCTGCAACCTAGGGCCCAGCAAGCGAGAACGTTACCGCTGAGCCACGCCGCCAGTCCGGTCGATTATGTCTCCAGATCCATAACATTCTTGATATACTTCTTATCTTTCTTTCTTTCTTTCTTTCTTCAATGATGGTAGCAGTTTTTATCTAGGTCGTGGCGTTTGGTAGAGGTAAATCGTTTCTAAGGTCTTCAACAAAGAATAGTTCTATTATACTCTTTGATAATAACAACGAGTTATAACTATACTCATACATTTAGGAGAAAGTAGGCTATATGTTCTTTACTGAACATCTTGTTAAAGCTGTCTTTTTCCCCTGAGTTTGGTGAGTTAGTCAGTTAGGACACTTTCTCTCCTTTTTCCCCCAGAATTTCACCCCACTCCATTGGCCCCTTAAATTAATTTATGAAAAACCGGTCGAACAACGATTTACTTATCTTTTTAGCTGATGATTTCTCGCTGCGTTTCAAATTCCTCGCCTATGTCGTTTAAGAGATAGGCCTACACGCTCCGTTAGGAATCCTTCAACCCCCACTTTTCACCCCTTTCACCTCATAATAATACACCACATCGAAAGACCCTTAGACACATGTCTGCGTATTTTTAATGATTAGTTTATATGCCGAGTATCACATCCACAAATGAAACGACTCGTGAGATATTGTTATTCAATGAAATTCAGGTTTAACCCCCTTAAGACCCCTTTAGAGCCTGAATATCCAAAAATCCTCCCTTAGTGTACGGTTTTGACATACAACGAACATATCCCCAAAATGCCATGTTTCCAACTTCAATATTTTTGGCTGGGCGATGATGAGTGAGTGAATGAGTCAGGACATTTACTTTAATTTTTTTTCCTTCAGAATTTGTCCCCTCCCGATGAACCCCTTCAATTTGATTGATAAAAAAAACTGTCGAACAGCTATTTACTTACTTTAAAGCAGTTTTTCCCCCTGAATTGATGAGTGAGTCAGTCAGTCAATCAGTTAGGACATTTTCTTTCCTGTCCCCCCCCCCCCCCCACAGAATTTCACCCCTCCACATGGGCCTCTTAAATTGGATTTATAAAAAACAAGATGTTCAGTAAAGAACATATAGCCTACTTTCTCCTAAATGCATGGGTATTGTTATAACTCTTTGTCCTTTTCAAGGAGTATGATTGAATGTTGGTTGTAGTAGCTTGTTGAAATACAACGTGCTATAGGGATATTAAACATGAATATGAGGTGCCCTTTGCTAGTGCTACCTCTGTACCAAATTTCGTTCAATTCGGTTTCACCGTGTTTGAATTGATAGGGGGAATCGATTTGCACACATACTTGGCCACCATCTGCAAACTATTGGGCTGATGTTCTTGCAGTTTGGTCTGAATATGTTTCCCACATAAAGATATGGTGTTGCAAAATTTGGTAGAGACTAGATTATTAGGTTGGTCGTAATTACATTTTAGCTTTTAACATTTGGGTGGCCGCGATTACGTTTCCGTCAAGATAGCGGTGATATAAAACATGACACTGAGGTACCCTTTGCTAGTGCTACCTCTGAACCAAATTTCGTTCCATTCGGTTTCACCGTGTTCGAATTGATAAGGGGAATCGATTTTCACACAAAGATGGCCGCCATCCGCAAAATATTAGGCTGATGACCTATTAGTTTGGTCAAAGGATGCTCCCTCCATAACGGTATGTTGTTGCTAAATTTGCTAGAGATCGGATGATTAGGCTAATCGTAATTTGATTTAAGCTTTGAACATTTGTGTGGCCGCCATTACGTTTCCGTCAAGATGGCGGCGATATAAAACATGACACTGAGGTGCCTCTCGTTAGTACTACTTCCGTACCAAATTTCGTTCCATTCGGTTGCACCGTGTTCGAATTAATAGGGGGAATCGATTTTCACTCAAAGATGGCCGCCATCCGTAAACTATTACGCTGATGACCTATTGGTTTGGTCAAAGGATGCTCCCCCCATAAAGGTATGTTGTTGCTAAATTTGGTAGAGATCGGATGATTAGGTTAGTCGTAATTTGATTTAAGCTTTGAACATTTGTGAGGCCGCCATTACGTTTCCGTCAAGATGGCGGCAATATAAAACATGACACTGAGGTGTCCTTTGCTAGTGCTATTTTTGTACCAAATTTCGTTCAATTCGCATTCACCGTGTTCGAATTGATAGGGGGGGACAGACATTCAGAGTACACACACTCACACACGCACAGACACACACACACACAGACACACACACAGACTCACACACGCACATACACACACACAGACAGACACACTTTTTTCGCCCTGTGTTGATCTCATAAGTCTACTTTCATTTTTTGCAAAAATCGAAAGTAGGCTAAAAACGGTCAAACACATATTTACTTATTTTTATGCTGATTTTTAGCCTACTTTCGATTTTTGCAAAAAATGAAAGTAGACTTATGAGATCAACACAGGGCGAAAAAAGTGTGTCTGTCTGTGTGTGAGTATGTGTGTGTGTGAGTCTGTGTGTGTGTATGTGTGTGTGTGAGTCTGTGTGTGTGTGTGTGAGTGTGTGTACTCTGAATGTCTGTCCCCCTTATCAATTCGAACACGGTGAATGCGAATTGAACGAAATTTGGTACAAAGGTAGCACTAGCAAAGGACACCTCAGTGTCATGTTTTATATCGCCGCCATCTTGACGGAAACGTAATGGCGGCCACACAAATGTTCAAAACTTAAATCAAATTACGACTAACCTAATCATCCGATCTCTACCAAATTTTGCAACAACATACCTTTATGGGGGGAGCATCCTTTGACCAAACTAATAAGTCATCAGCGTAATAGTTTGCGGATGGCGGCCATCTTTGTGTGAAAATCGATTCCCCCTATTAATTTGAACACGGTGCAACCGAATGGAACGAAATTTGGTACAGAGGTAGTACTAACAAAAGGCACCTCAGTGTCATGTTTTATATCGCCGCCATCTTGACGGAAACGTAATGGCGGCCACACAAATGTTCAAAGCTTAAATCAAATTACGATTAACCTAATCATCCGATCTCTACCAAATTTTGCTCCAACATACCTTTATAGAGGAAGCATCCTTTGAACAAATAACTAGGTCATTAGCCTAATAGTTTGCGGATGGCGGCCATCTTTGTGTGAAAATCAATTCCCCCTATTAATTCAAACACGGTGAAACCAAATGGAACGAAATTTGGTACAGAGGTAGCACTAGCAAAGGGCACCTCAGTGTCATGTTTTATATCGCCGCCATCTTGACAGAAACGTAATGGCGGCCACACGAATTTTCAAAGCTTAAATCAAATTACGATTAACCTAATCATCCGATCTCTACCAAATTTTGCAACTACATACCTTTATGGAGGGAGCATCCTTTGACCAATCTAATAGGTTATTAGCCTAATAGTTTGCGGGGGGCGGCCATCTTTATGTCAAAATTGATTCCCCCTAATAATTCGAACACGGGGGAACCGAATGCAACGAAATTTGGTACAGAGGTAGCACTAGCAAAGGGCACCTCAGTGTCATGTTTTATATCGCCACCATCTTGACTGAAACGTAATGGCGGCCACACGAATGTTCAAAGCTTAAATCAAATTACGATTAACCTAATCATCCGATCTCTACCAAATTTTGCAACAACATACCTTTATAGAGGAAGCATCCTTTGACCAAATAACTAGTTCATTAGCCTAATAGTTTGCGGATGGCGGCCATCTTTGTGTGAAAATCAATTCCCCGTATTAATTCAAACACGGTGAAACCAAATGGAACGAAATTTGGTACAGAGGTAGCACTAGCAAAGGGCACCTCAGTGTCATGTTTTATATCGCCGCCATCTTGACAGAAACGTAATGGCGGCCACACGAATTTTCAAAGCTTAAATCAAATTACGATTAACCTAATCATCCGATCTCTACCAAATTTTGCAACTACATACCTTTATGGAGGGAGCATCCTTTGACCAATCTAATAGGTTATTAGCCTAATAGTTTGCGGGGGGCGGCCATCTTTATGTCAAAATTGATTCCCCCTATTAATTCGAACACGGGGGAACCGAATGGAACGAAATTTGGTACAGAGGTAGCACTAGCAAAGGGCACCTCAGTGTCATGTTTTATATCGCCACCATCTTGACTGAAACGTAATGGCGGCCACACGAATGTTCAAAGCTTAAATCAAATTACGATTAACCTAATCATCCGATCTCTACCAAATTTTGCAACTACATACCTTTATGGAGGGAGCATCCTTTGACCAATCTAATAGGTCATTCGCCTAATAGTTTGCGGATGGCGGCCATCTTTGTGTCAAAATCGATTCTCCTTATTAATTCAAACACAGTGAAACCGAATGGAACGAAATTTGGTACAGAAATAGCACTAGCAAAGGGCATCTCAGTGTCATGATTTATATCGCCGCCATATTGACAAAAACGTAATGGCGGCCACACAAATGTTCAAAGCTTAAATCAAATTACGATTAGCCTAATCATCCGATCTCTAGCAAATTTAGCAACAACATACCGTTATGGAGGGAGCATACTTTGACAAAACTAATAGGTCATCAGCCTAATATTTTGCGGATGGCGGCCATCTTTGTGTGAAAATCGATTCCCCTTATCAATTCGAACACGGTGAAACCGAATGGAACGAAATTTGGTTCAGAGGTAGCACTAGCAAAGGGCACCTCAGTGTCATGTTTTATATCACCGCTATCTTGACGGAAACGTAATCGCGGCCACCCAAAAGTTAAAAGCTAAAATGTAATTACGACCAACCTAATAATCTAGTCTCTACCAAATTTTGCAACACCATATCTTTATGTGGGAAACATATTCAGACCAAACTGCAAGAACATCAGCCCAATAGTTTGCAGATGGTGGCCAAGTATGTGTGCAAATCGATTCCCCCTATCAATTCAAACACGGTGAAACCGAATTGAACGAAATTTGGTACAGAGGTAGCACTAGCAAAGGGCACCTCATATTCATGTTTAATATCCCTATAGCACGTTGTATTTCAACAAGCTACTACAACCAACATTCAATCATACTCCTTGAAAAGGACAAAGAGTTATAACAATACCCATGCATTTAGGAGAAAGTAGGCTATATGTTCTTACTGAACATCTTGTTTTCCGCTGAGTTTCAAACTCCTCGCCTATGTCGTTTAAGACATACACGCTCCGTTAGGAATCTTTCAATCCCTACTTTTCACCCCTTTCACCTCATAATATACTCCACATCGAAAAACCCTCAGACACGTGTCTTACTTTTTAGTGATGAGTTTATATGCCGTGTATCACATCCCCCAATGAAACCAATCAGGAGATATTGTTATTCAATGAAATGCAGGTTTAACCCCATTAAGACCCCTTTAGAACCTGAATATCCGAAAATCCTCCCTTAGTAGACTGTTTTGAAATACAATGAACATATCCCCAAACTGTCATGTTTCTAACTTCAATCATTTTGGCTGGGCGATGATGAGTGAGTGAGTGAGTCAGGACAATTTCTTTCAATTTTCTTTTTTCAGAATTTCACCCCTCCCCATGAACCCCTTAAATTTGATTTATGAAAAAAACTGTCGAACAGCTATTTACTTACTTTAAAGCAGTTTTTCCCCCCGAGTTTGATGAGTGAGTGAGTCATTCAATCAGTTAGGACACTTTCTTTCCTGTTTCTCCCCCCCCCTCCAGAATTTCACCCCACCCCATTGGCCCCTTAAATTGGATTTATGATGAGACGGTCAAACACATATTCACTTATTTTTATGCTGATTTTTTCCCGCTGAGTTTCAAACTCCTCGCCTATGTCGTTTAAGAGATACACGCTCCGTTAGGAATCTTTCAATCCCCACTTTTCACCCCTTTCATCTCATAATATACACCACATCGAAAAACCCTCCGACTCGTGTCTTCTTATTTTTAATGATGAGTTTATTTGCCGAGTATCACATCCCCCAATGAAACCAATCGGGAGATATTGCTTTTCAATGAAATGCAGGTCTACCCCATTAACACCCCTTTAGAACCAGAATATCCAAAATTCTTCTCTTAGTGGGCATTTGCGGCCCTTGGGGAAGCTGCATACCAAATTTCATTCCAATCCGTTTGATGGTTTCTGAGATTTCGTGATGAATGAATGAGTGAGTGAGTGGTATTTGACAAATATATAGTAGAAGATAGTGTCAAGGCTTTGTTATGCTAAACTCGGTTGACAGTGCTGTGTGAGAAGTTGAGTAACTAACGTGATTTCAAGTAAAGATCCTCATTTTCTATACCGGTAGTGCAGAGCGCAAATGGCATCCAGTCGGCCGTGTCTCGACTTGAGCTATGTTGCCATGGAAACTTTCTGTCTTGCCATTCCTTCATGAGTATATTTTATGATTTGATTAGCATGTGCTGGAGTGCAAAAGGGTCGAAATCAGAAGAATGAGAAAGACTATCGTAAATTCATGTAGCCAGCGGTTCCTTCTGGGTCCTAAACTATGAGTATGCAAAATTTGGTTGAGATTGGTGGAACGGTGTAGATTTCTATACGGAACAGATCCACATACCCACATACATACAGACTTTCACTTTTATATATTAGATTTGGAAGTTTAATCAACAAAAAGTTACGATTTTTTTTAATGATGACATTTTAAATTTTAATGCTTAATTATTATGGGACAGGCGACAGGGGTTTGCTTAGTTACGACTAGCCTGCATAACTTTGTTTGACCAACTAGCACCTGTGATTTCGAAATTTCCACCTGGTACACCAAAATTAATCAAAATAGTGAAATGTCAAAAATTGCAGTAATAGAAATAAATTCGACCTGTTAAAAATACTCCAAGGGAAGATCAACAGCAAAAGAGGTCCAGGAAGAAGAAAAATATCTTGGTCCGACAATCTTAGATGCTGGTTCAATATGTATTCATCTGAATTACTCCGCGTCGCCACCAAAAAGACAAGAATATCCATCATGAATGCCAATATCCGAACTGGATAGACATCGAAAGAAGAAGAAGGAGATGAAGGCATTATCTTCCTTAGAATTAGGTACTGGTAAGAAAAGAACTGTTAGAGAATAAACGTCTACGTCATGACACGATAATAGCTCACGGTAGCTTGCCCGTATTGTGAGGTTATGGTGCCGTGTTCCTTGTCTACGTCATGACACGATAACACCCCACAGTAGCTTGCCCATATTGTGAGGTTATGGTGCCTTGTCCCTTGTCTACGTCATGACACGATAATAATTCACGGTAGCTTCCCCGTATTGTGAGGTTATGGTGCCGTGTTCATTGTCTACGTCATGACACGATAACACCTCACGGTTGCTTGCCCATATTGTGAGGTTATGGTGTCTTGTCCCTTGTCAACGTCATGACACGATAATAGCTCACGGTAGCTTGCCCGTATTGTTGTCTACGTCATGACACGATAATAGCTCACGGTAGCTTGCCCGTATTGTGAGGTTATGGTGCCGAGTTCTTTGTCTACGTCATGACAGGATAACACCTCACGGTAGCTTGCCCATATTGTGAGGTTATGGTGCCTTGTCCTTTGCCTACGACAAGACACGATAACAGCTCACGGGAGCTTGCCCATAGTGTGAGGATATGGTGCCTTGTCCCTTGTCTACGTCACGATAATACCTTACAGTAGCTTGCCCGTATTGTGAGGTTATGGTGCCTTGTCCCTTGTCTACGTCATGACACATTAATAGCTCACGGTAGCTTGCCCGTTTTGTGAGGTTATGGTGCCGTGTTCCTTGTCTACGTCATGACACGATAACACCTCACGGTAGCTTGCCCATATTGTGAGGTTATGGTGTTTTGTCCATTGTCAACGTCATGACACGATAATAGCTCACGGTAGCTTGCCCGTATTGTTGTCTACGTCATGACACGATAATACCTCATGGTAGCTTGCCTTTATTGTGAGGTTATGGTGCCGAGTTCTTTGTCTACGTCATGACACGATAACACCGCACGGTAGCATGCCCATATTGTGCGGTTATGGTGCCTTGTCCTTTGTCTACGTCAAGACACGATAACAGCTCACGAGAGCTTGCCCATAGTGTGAGGTTATGGAGCCTAGTTCCTTTTCTACGTCATGTCACGATAATACCTCACGGTAGCTTGCCCGTATTGTGAGGTTATGGTGCCTTGTTCCTTGTTACCGTCATGACACGATAACACCGCAAGGTAGCTTGCCCGTATTGTGCGGTTATGGTGCCTTGTCCTTTGTCTACGTCAAGACACGATAACAGCTCACGGGAGCTTGCCCAAAGTGTGAGGTTATGGAGCCTAGTTCCTTTTCTACGTCATGACACGATAATACCTCACGGTAGCTTGCCCGTATTGTGAGGTTATGGTGCCTTGTTCCTTGTCACCGTCATGACACGATAATAGCTCACGGTAGCTTGCCCGTATTTGTGGTTATGGTGACTTGTCGCTTGTCTACGTCATGACACGAAAATACCTCACGATAGCTTGCCCGTATTGTGAGGTTTTGTTGCCTTGCCCCTTGTCTACATCATGACGCGATAATAGCTCACAGTAGCTTGCCTGCATTGTGAGGTTATGGTGCCATGCCCCCTGTCTACGTCATGACACGATAATATCTCACAGTAGCTTGCCCGTATTGTGAGGTTATGGTGCCTTGTTCCTTGTCTACGTGATGACACGATAACACTTCACGGTAATTTGCCCGTATTGAGAGGTTATGGTGCCTGGTCGATTGTCTATGTCATGGCACGATAATACCTCACGGTAGCTTGCCCGCATTGTGAGGTTATGGTACCTTGTCCATTTTCTAAGTCATGACACGATAATACCTCACGGTACCTTGCCCGTATGGTGAGGGTATGGTACCTTGTCCCTTGTCTACGTCATGACACGTTAATAGCTCACGGTAGCTTGCCAAAATTGTGAGGTTATGTATAGTGCCTCGTTCCTTAAATACGTCATGACACGATAATAGCTCACTGTACCTTGCCCGTATTGTGAGGTTATGGTGCCCTGTTACTTGTCAACGTCATGACACGATAACACCTCACGGTAGCTTGCACATATTGTGAGGTTTTGGTGTCTTTTCCCTTGTCTACGTCATGACATGATAATAGCTCACGGTAGCTTGCCCGTATTGTGAGGTTATGGTGCAGAGTTCCTTTTCTAAGTCATGACACGATAACACCTCAAGGAAGCTTCCCCATATTGTGAGGTTATGGTGCCTTGTCCCTTGCCTACGACATGACACGATAATACCTCACAGTAGCTTACTCGTATTGTGAGTTTATGGTGACTTGTCCCTTGTCTACGTCATGACACGATAATACCTTACGATAGCTTACCCGTGTTGAGAGGTTATGGTGCCTTGTTCCTGGTCTATGTCATGACACGATAACACCTCACGGTAATTTTCCCGTATTGTGAGGTTATGGTGCCTTGTCCCTTGTCTAGGTCATGACATGATAATACCTCACGTTAGCTTGCCGTATTGTGAGGTTATGTTGCCTTGTTCCTTGTTTACGTCCTCACACGATAATACCTCACCGTACCTTGCCCATATTGTGAGGTTATGGTGCCTTGTTCATTGCGTACGTCATGACACGATAATACCTCACGGTAGCAGGCCCGTATTGTGAGGTTATGGTGCCTTGTCCCTTGTCTAGGTCATGACATGATAATACCTCACGGTAGCTTGCCCGTATTGTGAGGTTATGGTGCCTTGTCCTTTTCTACGTCATGACACGATAACACCTCACAGTAGCTTTCCGGTATTGTGAGGTTATGGTGCCTTGTCACTTGTCTACGTCATGACACGATAATCCCTCACAGTAGATTTCCCGTATTGTGAGATTATGGTACCTTGTTCCTTGTCTACGCCATGACACGATAACACCTCACGGGAGCTTGCCCGTATTATAAGGTTATGGTGCCTTGTTCCTTGTCTACATCATGACACGATAATACCTCGCGGTAGCTTGCCCGTATTGTGAGGTTATGGTGCCTTGTTCCTTGTCTACGTCATGACACGATAATACCTCACGGTAGCTTGCCCATATTGTGAAGTTATGGTGCCTTGTTCCTTGTCTACGTCTTGACACGATAACACCTCACGCTAACTTGCTCATATTGTGAGGTTATGGTGCCTTGTCCTTTGTAGACGTCATGACACGATAACACCTCATGGTAGCTTGCCCGTATTGTGAGGTTATGGTGCCTTGTCTCTTGTCTACGTCATGACACGATAACACCTCACGGTAGCTTGCCCGTATTGTGAAGTTATGGTGCCTGGTCTCTTGTCTACGTCATGACACGATAACACCTCACGGTAGCTTGCCCGTATTCTGAAGTTATTGTGCCTTGTCCCTTGTCTACGTCATGACACGATAACACCTTATGGTAGCTTGCCCGTATTGTGAGGTTATGGTGCCTTGTTCCTTGTCTACGTCATGACACGATAACACCTCACGGAAGCTTGACCGTATTGTGAGGTTATGGTGCCTTGTACCTTGTCTACGTCATGACACGATAACACCTCACGGTAACTTGCCCGTATTGTGAGGTTATGGTGCCTTATCCCTTGTCTACGTCATGACACGATAATACCTCACGGTAGCTTGCCCGTATCGTGAGGTCATGGTGCCTTGTCCCTTGTCTACGACATGACGCGATAATACCTCACAGTAGCTCGCCCGTATTGTGAGGTTATGGTGCCTTGTTCCTTGTCTACATCATGACACGATAATCACTCAAGGTAGCTTGCCCGTATTGTGAGGTTATGGTGCCTTGTTCCTTGTCTACATCATGACACGATAATAGCTCACGGCAGCTTGCCCGTATTGTGAGGTTATGGTGCCGTGTTCCTTGTCTACGTCATGACACGATAACACCTCACGGTAACTTGCACATATTGTGAGGTTATGGTGCCTTGTACTTTGTCTATGTCATGACACGATAATACCTCACGGTACCTTGCCCGTATTGTGAGGTTATGGTGCCGTGTAACTTGTCTAGGTCATGACACGATAACACCTCATGGTAGCTTGCCCGTATAGTGAGGTTATGGTGCCTTGTCTCTTGTCTACGCCATGACACGATAACACCTCACGGTAACTTTCCAGTATTGTGAAGTTATGGTGCCTTGTCTCTTTTCTACGTCATGGCACGATAACACCTCACGGTAGCTTGCCCGTATGGTGAAGTTATGGTGCCGTGTCCCTTGTCTACGTCATGACACGATAACACCTCATGGTAGCTTACTCGTATTGTGAGGTTATGGTGCCTTGTTCCTTGTCTACGTCATGACACGATAACACCTCACGGTAGCTTGACCGTATTGTGAGGTTATGGTGCCTTGTACCTTGTCTACGTCATGACACGATAACACCTCACTGTAACTTGCCCGTATTGTGAGGTTATGGTGCCTTGTCCCTTGTCTACGTCATGACACGATAATACCTCACGGTAGCTTGCCCGTACGGTGAGGTCATGGTGCCTTGTCCCTTGTCTACGTCATGACGCGATAATACCTCACCGTAGCTCGCCTGTATTGTGAGGTTATGGTGCCTTGTCCCTTGTATACGTCATGACACTATATTACCTCACAGTAGTTTGCCCGCATTGGGAGGTTATGGTGCCTTGTTCCTTGTCTACTTCATGACACGATAACACCTACGTTAGCTTGCCCGTATTGTGAGGTTATGGTGCCTTGTTTCTTGTCTACGTCATGACACGATTATAGCTCACGGTAGCTTGCCCGTATTGTGAGTTTATGGTGCCTTGTCGCTTTTCTACGTCATGACACGATGATACCGCACGGTAGCTTGCCCGTATTGTGAGGTTATGGTGACTCGTTCCTTGTCTACGTCATGACACGATAATACCTCACGGTAACTTGCCCATATTGTGAGGTTATGCTGCCTTGTTCCTTGTCTACGTCATGACACGATAATACCTCACGGTAGCTTCCCGTATTGTTAGGTTATGGTACCGTGTCCCTTGTCTACGTCATGACACGATAACACCTCACGGTAGCTTGCCCATATTGTGAGTTTATGTATGGTGCCTCGTTCCTTGTCACCGACATGACACGATAATAGCTCACGGTAGCTTGCCCGTATTGAGGGGTTATGGTGACTTGTCGCTTGTCTACGTCATGACACGATAATACCTCACGATAGCTTGCCCGTATTGTGAGGTTATGTTGCCTTGTCCCTTGTCTACATCATGACGTGGTAATCGCTCACAGTAGCTTGCCTGCATTGTGAGGTTATGGTGCCATCCCCCTTGTCTACGTCATGACATGATAATGCCTCACAGTAGCTTGCCCGTATTGTGAGGTTATGGTGCCTTGTTCTTTGTCTACGTGATGACACGATAACACCTCACGGTAATTTGCCCGTATTGAGAGGTTATGGTACCTTGTCGGTTGTCTATATCATGACACGATAATACCTCACGGTAGCTTGCCCGTATTGTAAGGTTATGGTACCTTGTCCATTGTCTACGTCATAAAACGATAATACCTCACGGTACCTTGCCCGTATTGTGAGGTTATGATGCCTTGTTCCTTGTCTACGGCATGACACGATAATACCCCACGTAGCTTGCCCGTATGGTGAGGTTATGGTACCTTGTCCCTTGTCTACGTCATGACACGTTAATAGCTCACGGTATCTTGCCAAAATTGTGAGGTTATGTATAGTGCCTCGTTCCTTAAATACGTCATGACACGATAATAGCTCACAGTACCTTGCCCGTATTGTGAGGTTATGGTGCCCTGTTCCTTGTCTACGTCATGACACGAGAACTCCTCACGGTAGCTTACCCGTATTGTGAGTTTATGGTGAATTGTCCCTTGTCTACATCATGACACGATAATACCTTACGATAGCTTGCCCGTGTTGAGAGGTTATGGTGCCTTGTTCCTCGTCTATGTCATGACACGATAATATCTCACGGTAATTTGCCCGTATTGTGAGGTTATGGAGCCTTGTCCTTTGTCTAGGTTATGGCATGATAATACCTCACGTTAGCTTGCCGTATTGTGAGGTTGTTGCCTTGTTTCTTGTCTACGTCCTCACATGATAATACCTCACCGTACCTTGCCTGTATTGTGAGGTTATGGTGCCTTGTTCCTTCCTTACGTCTTAACAAGATAACATCTCACGGTACCTTGCCCGTATTGTGAGGTAATGGTGCCTTGTTCCTTCTCTACGTCATAACACGATAACAACTCAAGGTAGCTTGCCTGTATTGTGAGGTTATGGTGCCTTGTTCCTTGTCTACGACATAACACGATAATACCTCACGGTAGCTTGTCCGTATTGTGAAGTTATGGTACCTTGTACCTTGTCTACGACATAACACGATAATTCCTCACGGTAGCTTGCCCGTATTGTGAAGTTATGGTGCCTTGTTCCTTGTCTACGTCATGATACGATAATACCTCACGGTAGCTTGCCTGTGTTGTGAGGTTATGGTGCCTTGTTCCTTTTCTACGTCATGACACGATAATACCTCACGGTAGCTTGCCCGTATTGTGAGGTTATGGTGCCTTGTTCTTTGTCTACGTCATGACACGATAACACCTCACGGTTACTTGCTCATATTGTGAGGTTATTGTGCCTTGTCCTTTGTCTACGTCATGACACGATAACAACTCATGGTAGCTTGCCCGTATTGTGAGGTTATGGTGGCTTGTCTCTTGTCTACGTCATGACACGATAACACCTCATGGTAGCTTGCCCATATTGTGAAGTTATGGTGCCTTGTCCCTTGTATACGTCATGACACGATAACACCTCACGGTACCTTGCCCGTATTGTGAAGTTATGGTGCCTTGTCCCTTGTCTACGTCATGACACGATAACACCTCATGGTAGCTTGCCCGTATTGTGAGGTTATGTTGCCTTGTTCCTTGTCTAAGTCATGACACGATAACCCCTCACGGTAGCTTGACCGTATTGTGAGGTTATGGTGCCTTGTACCTTGTCTACGTCATGACACGATAACACCTCACGGTAACTTGCCCGTATTGTGAGGTTATGGTGCCTTGTCCCTTGTCTACGTCATGACACGATAATACCTCACGGTAGCTTGCCCGTATCGTGAGGTCTTGGTGCCTCGTCCCTTGTCTACGTCATGACGCGATAATACCTCACAGTAGCTCGCCTGTATTGTGAGGTTATGGTGCCTTGTTCGTTGTCTACGTCATGACACGATAACACCTCACGGTAACTTGCACATATTGTGAGGTTATGGTGCCTTGTTTTTGTCTATGTCATGACTCGATAATACCTCACGGTACCTTGCCCGTATTGTGAGGTTATGGTGCCGTGTACCTTGTCTATGTCATGACACGATAACAACTCATGGTAGCTTGCCCGTATTGTGAGGTTATGGTGCCTTGTCTCTTGGCTGCGTCATGACACGGTAACACCTCACGGTAGCTTGCCCGTATTGTGAAGTTATGGTGCCTTGTCTCTTGTCTACGTCATGACACGATAACACCTCACGGTAGTTCGCCCGTATGGTTAATTTATGGTGCCTTGTCCCTTGTCTACGTCATGACACGATAACACCTCATGGTAGCATAACCGTATTGTGAGGTTATGGTGCCTTGTTCCTTGTCTACGTCATGACACGATAACACCTCACGGTAGCTTGCCCGTATTGTGAGGTTATGGTGCCTTGTCCCTTGTCTCCGTCATGACACGATAATACCTCACGGTAGCTTGCCCGTATCGTGAGTTCATTGTGCATTGTCCCTTGTCTACGTCATGACGCGATAATACCTCACAGTAGCTCGCCCGTATTGTGAGGTTATGGTGCCTTGTTCCTTGTCTACATCATGACACGATAATCCCTCAAGGTAGCTTGCCCGTATTGTGAGGTTATGGTGCCTTGTTCCTTGTCTACATCATGACACGATAATAGCTCACGGCAGCATGCCCGTATTGTGAGGTTATGGTGCCGTGTTCTTTGTCTACGTCATGACACGATAACACCTCACGGTAACTTGCACATATTGTGAGGTTATGGTGCCTTGTACTTTGTCTATGTCATGACACGATAATACCTCACGGTACCTTGCCCGTATTGTGAGGTTATGGTGCCGTGTAACTTGTCTAGGTCATGACACGATAACACCTCATGGTAGCTTGCCCGTATAGTGAGGTTATGGTGCCTTGTCTCTTGTCTACGCCATGACACGATAACACCTCACGGTAACTTTCCAGTATTGTGAAGTTATGGTGCCTTGTCTCTTTTCTACGTCATGGCACGATAACACCTCACGGTAGCTTGCCCGTATGGTGAAGTTATGGTGCCGTGTCCGTTGTCTACGTCATGACACGATAACACCTCATAGTAGCTTGCTCGTATTGTGAGGTTATGGTGCCTTGTTCCTTGTCTACGTCATGACACGATAACACCTCACGGTAGCTTGACCGTATTGTGAGGTTATGGTGCCTTGTACCTTGTCTACGTCATGACACGATAACACCTCACTGTAACTTGCCCGTATTGTGAGGTTATGGTGCCTTGTCCCTTGTCTACGTCATGACACGATAATACCTCACGGTAGCTTGCCCGTACGGTGAGGTCATGGTGCCTTGTCCCTTGTCTACGTCATGACGCGATAATACCTCGCCGTAGCTCGCCTGTATTGTGAGGTTATGGTGCCTTGTCCCTTGTATACGTCATGACACTATATTACCTCACAGTAGTTTGCCCGCATTGGGAGGTTATGGTGCCTTGTTCCTTGTCTACGTCATGACACGATAACACCTACGTTAGCTTGCCCGTATTGTGAGGTTATGGTGCCTTGTTTCTTGTCTACGTCATGACACGATTATAGCTCACGGTAGCTTGCCCGTATTGTGAGTTTATGGTGCCTTGTCGCTTTTCTACGTCATGACACGATGATACCGCACGGTAGCTTGCCCGTATTGTGAGGTTATGGTGACTCGTTCCTTGTCTACGTCATGACACGATAATACCTCACGGTAACTTGCCCATATTGTGAGGTTATGCTGCCTTGTTCCTTGTCTACGTCATGACACGATAATACCTCACGGTAGCTTCCCGTATTATTAGGTTATGGTACCGTGTCCCTTGTCTACGTCATGACACGATAACACCTCACGGTAGCTTGCCCATATTGTGAGGTTATGTATGGTGCCTCGTTCCTTGTCACCGACATGACACGATAATAGCTCATGGTAGCTTGCCCGTATTGAGGGGTTATGGTGACTTGTCGCTTGTCTACGTCATGACACGATAATACCTCACGATAGCTTGCCCGTATTGTGAGGTTATGTTGCCTTGTCCCTTGTCTACATCATGACGTGGTAATCGCTCACAGTAGCTTGCCTGCATTGTGAGGTTATGGTGCCATCCCCCTTGTCTACGTCATGACATGATAATGCCTCACAGTAGCTTGCCCGTATTGTGAGGTTATGGTGCCTTGTTCTTTGTCTACGTGATGACACGATAACACCTCACGGTAATTTTCCCGTATTGAGAGGTTATGGTGCCTTGTCGGTTGTCTATATCATGACACGATAATACCTCACGGTAGCTTGCCCGTATTGTATGGTTATGGTACCTTGTCCATTGTCTACGTCATAAAACGATAATACCTCACGGTACCTTGCCCGTATTGTGAGGTTATGATGCCTTGTTCCTTGTCTACGGCATGACACGATAATACCCCACGTAGCTTGCCCGTATGGTGAGGTTATGGTACCTTGTCCCTTGTCTACGTCATGACACGTTAATAGCTCACGGTATCTTGCCAAAATTGTGAGGTTATGTATAGTGCCTCGTTCCTTAAATACGTCATGACACGATAATAGCTCACTGTACCTTGCCCGTATTGTGAGGTTATGGTGCCCTGTTCCTTGTCTACGTCATGACACGAGAACTCCTCACGGTAGCTTACCCGTATTGTGAGTTTATGGTGAATTGTCCCTTGTCTACGTCATGACACGATAATACCTTACGATAGCATGCCCGTGTTGAGAGGTTATGGTGCCTTGTTCCTCGTCTATGTCATGACACGATAATATCTCACGGTAATTTGCCCGTATTGTGAGGTTATGGTGCCTTGTCCTTTGTCTAGGTTATGGCATGATAATACCTCACGTTAGCTTGCCGTATTGTGAGGTTGTTGCCTTGTTTCTTGTCTACGTCCTCACATGATAATACCTCACCGTACCTTGCCCGTATTGTGAGGTTATGGTGCCTTGTTCCTTCCTTACGTCTTAACAAGATAACAACTCACGGTACCTTGCCCGTATTGTGAGGTAATGGGGCCTTGTTCCTTCTCTACGTCATAACACGATAACAACTCACGGTAGCTTGCCTGTATTGTGAGGTTATGGTGCCTTGTTCCTTGTCTACGACATAACACGATAATACCTCACGGTAGCTTGTCCGTATTGTGAAGTTATGGTACCTTGTTCCTTGTCTACGTCATAACACGATAACACCTCACTGTAGCTTGCCTGTGTTGAGAGGTTATGGTGCCTTGTTCCTTGTCTACGACATAACACGATAATTCCTCACGGTAGCTTGCCCGTATTGTGAAGTTATGGTGCCTTGTTCCTTGTCTACGTCATGACACGATAATACCTCACGGTAGCTTGCCTGTGTTGTGAGGTTATGGTGCCTTGTTCCTTTTCTACGTCATGACACGATAATACCTCACGGTAGCTTGCCCGTATTGTGAGGTTATGGTGCCTTGTTCTTTGTCTACGTCATGACACGATAACACCTCACGGTTACTTGCTCATATTGTGAGGTTATTGTGCCTTGTCCTTTGTCTACGTCATGACACGATAACAACTCATGGTAGCTTGCCCGTATTGTGAGGTTATGGTGCCTTGTCTCTTGTCTACGTCATGACACGATAACACCTCATGGTAGCTTGCCCGTATTGTGAAGTTATGGTGCCTTGTCCCTTGTATACGTCATGACCCGATAACACCTCACGGTAGCTTGCCCGTATTGTGAAGTTATGGTGCCTTGTCCCTTGTCTACGTCATGACACGATAACACCTCATGGTAGCTTGCCCGTATTGTGAGGTTATGTTGCCTTGTTCCTTGTCTAAGTCATGACACGATAACCCCTCACGGTAGCTTGACCGTATTGTGAGGTTATGGTGCCTTGTACCTTGTCTACGTCATGACACGATAACACCTCACGGTAACTTGCCCGTATTTTGAGGTTATGGTGCCTTGTCCCTTGTCTACGTCATGACACGATAATACCTCACGGTAGCTTGCCCGTATCGTGAGGTCTTGGTGCCTCGTCCCTTGTCTACGTCATGACGCGATAATACCTCACAGTAGCTCGCCTGTATTGTGAGGTTATGGTGCCTTGTCCCTTGTATACGTCATGACATTATATTATCTCACAGTAGTTTGCCGTATTGTGAGGTTATGGTGCCTTGTTCCTTGTCTACGACATAACACGATAATACCTCACGGTTGCTTGCCCGTATTGTGAAGTTATGGTGCCTTGTTCCTTGTCTACGTCATGACACGATAATGCCTCACGGTAGCTTGCCCGTATTGTGAGGTTATGGTGCCTTGTTCCTTGTCTACATCATGACAGGATAGTAGCTCACGGCAGCTTGCCCGTATTGTGGGGTTATGGTGCCTTGTTCGTTGTCTACGTCATGACACGATAACACCTCACGGTAACTTGCACATATTATGAGGTTATGGTGCCTTGTTTTTGTCTATGTCATGACTCGATAATACCTCACGGTACCTTGCCCGTATTGTGAGGTTATGGTGCCGTGTACGTTGTCTATGTCATGACACGATAACACCTCATGGTAGCTTGCCCGTATTGTGAGGTTATGGTGCCTTGTCTCTTGTCTGCGTCATGACACGGTAACACCTCACGGTAGCTTGCCCGTATTGTGAAGTTATGGTGCCTTGTCTCTTGTCTACGTCATGACACGATAACACCTCACGGTAGTTCGCCCGTATGGTTAATTTATGGTGCCTTGTCCCTTGTCTACGTCATGACACGATGACACCTCATGGTAGCATAACCGTATTGTGAGGTTATGGTGCCTTGTTCCTTGTCTACGTCATGACACGATAACACCTCACGGTAGCTTGCCCGTATTGTGAGGTTATGGTGCCGTGTTCCTTGTCTACGTCATGACACGATAACACCTCACGGTACCTTGCACATATTGTGAGGTTATGGTGCCTTGTCCTTTGTCTACGTCATGACACGATAATACCTCACGGTACAATGCCCGTATTGTGAGGTTATGGTGTCGTGTACATTGTCTACGTCATGACACGATAACACCTCATGGTAGCTTGCCCGTATTGTGGGGTTATGGTGCCTTGTCTCTTGTCTACGTCATGACACGATAACACCTCACGGTAGCTTGCCCGTATTGTGAAGTTATGGTGCCTTGTCTCTTGTCTACGTCATGACAGGATAACACCTCAAGGTAGCTTGCCCGTATGGTGAAGTTATGGTGCCTTGTCCCTTGTCTACGTCATGACACGATAACACCTCATGGTAGCTTGCCCGTATTGTGAGGTTATGGTGCCTTGTTCCTTGTCTACGTCATGACACGATAACACCTCACGGTAGCTTCACCGTATTGTGAGGTTATGGTGCCTTGTACCTTGTCTACGTCATGACACGATAACACCTCACTGTAACTTGCCCGTATTGTGAGGTTATGGTGCCTTGTCCCTTGTCTACGTCATGACACGATAATACCTCACGGTAGCTTGCCCGTATCGTGAAGTCATGGTGCCTTGTCCCTTTTATACGTCATGACGCGATAATACCTCACAGTAGCTCGCCTGTATTGTGAGGTTATGGTGCCTTGTCCCTTGTATACGTCATGACACTATATTACCTCACAGTAATTTGCCCGCATTGGGAGGTTATGGTGCCTTGTTCCTTGTCTACGTCATGACACGATAACACCTACGGCAGCTTGCCCGTATTGTGAGGTAATGGTGCCTTGTTTCTTGTCTACGTCATGACACGATTATAGCTCACGGTAGCTTGCCCGTATTGTGAGGTTATGGTGCCTTGTCGCTTTTCTACGTCATGACACGATGATACCGCACGGTAGCTTGCCCGTATTGTGAGTTTATGGTGCATTGTTTTTGTCTACGCCATTACACGATAATAGCTCACCGTAGCTTGGCCGTATTGTGAGGTTATGGTGCCTCAATCCTTGTGTACGTCATGACACGATAATACCTCACGGTAGCTTGCACATATTGTGAAGTTATGTATGGTGCCTCGTTCCTTGTCTACGTCATGACACGATAATACCTCACGGTAGCTTCCCGTATTGTTAGGATATGGTACCCTGTCCCTTGTCTACGTCATGACACGATAACACCTCACGGTAGCTTGCCCATATTGTGAAGTTATGTATGGTGCCTCGTTCCTTGTCTACGTCATGACATGATAATAGCTCACGGTAGCTTGCCCGTATTGTGAGGTTATAGTGCCGTTTTCCTTGTCTAGGTCATGACACGTAAACACCTCACGGTAGCTTGCCCATATTGTGAGGTTATGGTGCGTTGTCCCTTGTCTACGTCATGGCAAGATAATGGCTCAGGTAGCTTGCCCGTATTGTGAGGTCATGGTGCCGTGTTCCTTGTCTACGTCATGACACGATAACACATCACGGTAGCTTGCCCATATTGTGAGCTTATGGAGCATTGATCCTTGTCTACGTCATGACGCGATAATACCACACAGTAGCTTGCCTCTATTGTGAGGTTATGGTGGCTTGTTCCTTGTCTACGTCATGACAAATATTACCTCACGGTAGCTTGCTCGTATTGTGAGGTTATGGTGCCTTGTTCCTTGTCTACGTCATGACACGATAATACCTCACGGTAGCTTGCCCGTATTGTGAGGTTATGGTGCCTTGTCGCTTTTCTACTTCATGACACGAGGATTCCTCACGGTAGCTTGCCCGTATTGTAAGTTTATGGTGCATTGTTTCTTGTCTACGTTATTACACGATAATTGCTCACGGTAGCTTGGTCGTATTGTGAAGTTACGGTGCCTTGTTCCTTGTCTGCGTAATGACATGTTAATAACTCACGGTAGCTTGCCCATATTGTGAGGTTATGTTGCCTTGTTCCTCGTCAACGCCATGACACGATAATACCTCACGGTAGCTTCCCGTATTATTAGGTTATGGTACCGTGTCCCTTGTCTACGTCATGACACGATAACACCTCACGGTTGCTTGCCCGTATTGTGAGGTTTTGGTGCCTTGTTCCTTGTCTATATCATGACACGATAATAGCTCCCGGTAGCTTGCCCGTATTGTGAGGTTATTGTGCCATGTTCCTTGTCTACGTCATGACACGATATTACCTCACGGTAGCTTGCCTGTATTGTGAGGTTATGGTGCCTTGTTCCTTGTCTACGACATAACACGATAATACCTCACGGTAGCTTGCCCGTATTGTGAAGTTATGGTGCCTTGTTCCTTGCCTACGTCATGATACGATAATACCTCACGTTAGCTTGCCTGTATTGTGAGGTTATGGTGCCTTGTTCCTTGTCTACGATATAACACGATAATACCTCACGGTAGCTTGTCCGTATTGTGAAGTTATGGTGCCTTGTCCCTTGTCTACGTCATGACACGATAATACCTCACGTTAGCTTGCCTGTGTTGTGAGGTTATGGTGCCTTGTTCCTTGTCTACGACATAACACGATAATACCTCACGGTAGCTTGCCCGTATTGTGAGGTTATGGTGCATTATTCCGTGTCTACGTCATGACACGATAACACCTCACGGTAGCATGTCCGTATTGTGATATTATGGTGTCTTGTCCCTTGTCTACGTCATGACTCGATAACACCTCACGGTAGCTTGCCCGTATTGTGAAGTTATGGTGCCTTGTCTCTTGTCTACGTCATGACACGATAACACCTCACGGTAGCTTGCCCGTATTGTTAAGTTATGGTGCCTGGTCCCTTGTCTACGTCATGACACGATAACACCTCACGGTAGCTTGCCCGTATTATGAAGTTATGGTGAATTGTCCCTTTTCTACGTCATGACACGATAACACCTCATGGTCGCTTGCCCGTATTGTGAGGTTATGGTGACTTGTACCTTGTCTAGGTCATGACACGATAACACCTCACGGTAACTTGCCCGTATTGTGAGGTTATGGTGCCTTGTCCCTTGCATACGTCATGACACGCTAATACCTCACGGTAGCTTGCCCGTATCGTGAGGTCATGGTGCCTTGTCCCTTGTCTACGTCATGACGCGATAATACCTCACAGTAGCTCGCCTGTATTGTGAGGTTATGGTGCCTTGTCCCTTGTATACGTCATGACACTATATTACCTCACAGTAGTTTGCCCGCATTGGGAGGTTATGGTGCCTTGTTCCTTGTCTACGTCATGACACGACTATAGCTCACGGTAGTTTGCCCGTATTGTGAGGTTATGGTGCCTTGTCGCTTTTCTACGTCATGACACGATGATACCGCACGGTAGATTGCCCGTATTGTGAGGTTATGGTGCATTGTTTTTGTCTACGCCATTACACGATAATAGCTCACGGTAGCTTGGCCGTATTGTGAGGTTATGGTGCCTCGTTCCTTGTCTACGTCATGACACGATAATACCTTACGGTAGCTTGCCCATATTGAGGTTATGCTGCATTGTTCCTTGTCTACGTCATGACACGATAATACCTCACGGTAGCTTCCCGTATTGTTAGGTTATGGTACCGTGTCCCTTGCTACGTCATGACACGATAACACCTCACGGTAGCTTGCCCGTATTGTGAGGTTATGTATGGTGCCTCGTTCCTTGTCTACGTCATGACACGATTATAGCTCACGGTAGTTTGCCCGTATTGTGAGCTTATGGTGCCTTGTCCCTTTTCTACGTCATGACACGATGATACCGCACGGTAGCTTGCCCGTAGTGTGAGGTTATGGTGCATTGTTTTTGTCTACGCCATTACACAATAATAGCTCACTGTAGCTTGGCCGTATTGTGAGGTTATGGTGCCTCGTTCCTTGTCTACGTCATGACACAATAATACCTCACGGTAGCTTGCCCATATTGAGGTTATGTTGCCTTGTTCCTTGTCTACGTCATGACACGACAATAGCTCAGGGTAGCTTGCCCGTATCATGAGGTCATGGTGCCTTGTCCCTTGTCTACGTCATGACGCGATAATACATCACAGTAGCTCGCCTGTATTGTGAGGTTATGGTGCCTTGTCCCTTGTATACGTCATGACACTATATTACCTCACAGTAGTTTGCCCGGATTCGGAGGTTATGGTGCCTTGTTCCTTGTCTACGTCATGACACGATAACACCTACGGTAGCTTGCCCGTATTGTGAGGTTATGGTGCCTTGTTTCTTGTCTACGTCATGACACGATTATAGCTCACGGTAGCTTGCCCGTATTGTGAGGTTATGGTGCCTTGTCGCTTTTCTACGTCATGACACGATGATACCGCACGGTAGTTTGCCCGTATTTTGAGGTTATGGTGCATTGTTTTTGTCTACGCCATTACACGATAATAGCTCACGGTAGCTTGGCCGTATTGTGAGGTTATGGTGCCTCGTTCCTTGTCTACGTCATGACACGATAATAGCTCACGGTAGCTTGGCCGTATTGTGAGGTTATGGTGCCTCGTTCCTTGCCTACGTCATGACACGATAATACCTCACGGTAGCTTGCCCATATTGAGGTTATGCTGCCTTGTTCCTTGTCTACGTCATGACAAGATAACACCTCACGGTAGCTTGCCCATATTGTGAGGTTATGTATGGTGCCTCGTTCCTTGTCTACGTCATGACATAATAATAGCTCACGGTAGCTTGCCCGTATTGTGAGGTTATAGTGCCGTTTTCCTTGTCTAGGTCATGACACGTAAACACCTCACGGTAGCTTGCCCATATTGTGAGGTTATGGTGCGTTGTCCCTTGTCTACGTCATGGCAAGATAATGGCTCACGGTAGCTTGCCCGTATTGTGAGATCATGGTGCCGTGTTCCTTGTCTACGTCATGACACGATAACACTTCACGGCAGTTTGCCCATATTGTGTGCTTATGGAGCATTGATCCTTGTCTACGTCATGACGCGATAATACCTCACAGTAGCTTGCCTGTATTGTGAGGTTATGGTGGCTTGTTCCTTGTCTACGTCATGACATGATATTACCTCACGGTAGCTTGCTCGTATTGTGAGGTTATGGTGCCTTGTTCCTTGTCTACGTCATGACACGATAATACCTCACGGTAGCTTGCCCGTATTGTGAGGTTATGGTGCCTTGTTCCTTGCCTACGTTATGACATGATATTACCGCACGGTAGCTTGCCAGTATTGTGAGGTTATGGTGACGTGTCCCTTGTCTACGTCGTGACACGATAATACCTCACGTTAGCTTGCCTGTTTTGTGAGGTTATGGTGCCTTGTTCCATGTCTACGACATAACACGATAATACCTCACGGTAGCTTGTCCGTATTGTGAAGTTATGGTGCCTTGACTCTTGTCTACGTCATGACACGATAATACCTCACGGTAGCTTGCCAGTGTTGTGAGGTTATGGTGCCTTGTTCCTTGTCTACGACATAACACAATAATACCTCACGGTAGCTTGCCCGTATTGTGAGGTTATGGTGCATTGTTCCTTGTCTACGTCGTGACACGATAACACCTCACGGTAGCATGTCCGTATTGTGAAGTTATGGTGTCTTGTCCCTTGTCTACGTCATGACACGATAACACCTCATGGTAGCTTGCCCGTATTGTGAAGTTATGGTGCCTTGTCTCTTGTCTACGTCATGACACGATAACACCTCACGGTAGCTTGCCCGTATTGTTAAGTTATGGTGCCTGGTCCCTTGTCTACGTCATGACACGATAACACCTCACGGTAGCTTGCCCGTATTGTGAAGTTATGGTGCCTTGTCCCTTGTCTACGTCATGACACGATAACACCTCAAGGTAGCTTGCCCGTATTGTGAGGTTTTGGTGCCTTGTACCTTGTCTACGTCATGACACGATAACACCTCACGGTAACTTGCCGGTATTGTGAGGTTATGGTGCCTTGTCCCTTGCCTACGTCATGACACGCTAATACCTCACGGTAGCTTGCCCGTATCATGAGGTCATGGTGCCTTGTCCCTTGTCTACGTAATGACGCGATAATACCTCACAGTAGCTCGCCTGTATTGTGAGGTTATGGTGCCTTGACCCTTGTATACGTCATGACTCTATATTACCTCACAGTAGTTTGCCCGCATTGGGAGGTTATGGTGCCTTGTTCCTTGTCTACGTCATGACATGATAAAACCTACGGTAGCTTGCCCGTATTGTGAGGTTATGGAGCCTTGTTTCTTGTCTACGTCATGACACGATTATAGCTCACGGTAGCTTGCCCGTATTGTGAGGTTATGGTGCCTTGTCGCTTTTCTACGTCATGACACGATGATACCGCACGGTAGCTTGCCCGTATTGTGAGGTTATGGTGCATTGTTTTTGTCTACGCCATTACACGATAATAGCTCACGGTAGCTTGGCCGTATTGTGAGGTTATGGTGCCTCGTTCCTTGTCTACGTCATGACACGATAATACCTCACGGTAGCTTGCCCATATTGAGGTTATGCTGCATTGTTCCTTGTCTACGTCATGACACGATAATACCTCACGGTAGCTTCCCGTATTGTTAGGTTATGGTACCGTGTCCCTTGCTACGTCATGACACGATAACTCCTCACGGTAGCTTGCCCATATTGTGAGGTTATGTATGGTGCCTCGTTCCTTGTCTACGTCATGACACGATTATAGCTCACGGTAGCTTGCCCGTATTGTGAGGTTATGGTGCCTTGTCCCTTTTCTACGTCAAGACACGATGATACCGCACGGTAGCTTGCCCGTATTGTGAGGTTATGGTGCATTGTTTTTGTCTACGCTATTACACGATAATAGCTCACGGTTGCTTGGCCGTATTGTGAGGTTATGGTGCCTCGTTCCTTGTCTACGTCATGACACGATAATACCTCATGGTAGCTTGCCCATATTGAGGTTATGCTGCCTTGTTCCTTGTCTACGTCATGACACAACAATACCTCAGGGTAGCTTGCCCGTATCGTGAGGTCATGGTGCCTTGTCCCTTGTCTACGTCATGACGCGAGAATACCTCACAGTAGCTCGCCTGTATTGTGAGGTTATGGTGCCTTGTCCCTTGTATACGTCATGACACTATATTACCTCACAGTAGTTTGCCCGGATTGGGAGGTTATGGTGCCTTGTTCCTTGTCTACGTCATGACACGATAACACCTACGGTAGCTTGCCCGTATTGTGAGGTTATGGTGCCTTGTTTCATGTCTACGTCATGACACGATTATAGCTCACGATAGCTTGCCCGTATTGTGAGGTTATGGTGCCTTGTCGCTTTTCTACGTCATGACACGATGATACCGCACGGTAGTTTGCCCGTATTGTGAGGTTATGGTGCATTGTTTTTGTCTACGCCATTACACGATAATAGCTCACGGTAGCTTGGCCGTATTGTGAGGTTATGGTGCCTCGTTCCTTGCCTACGTCATGACACGATAATACCTCACGGTAGCTTGCCCATATTGAGGTTATGCTGCCTTGTTCCTTGTCTACGTCATGACACGATAATACTTCACGGTAGCTTCCCGTATTGTTAGGTTATGGTACCGTGTCCCTTGACTACGTCATGACACGATAACACCTCACGGTAGCTTGCCCATATTGTGAGGTAATGTATGGTGCCTCGTTCCTTGTCTACGTCTTGACACGATAATAGCTCACGGTAGCTTGCCCGCATTGTGAGCTTATGGTGCCTTGTTCCTTGTCTACGTCATGACACGATAACACCTCACGGTAGCTAGCCCGTATTGTGAGGTTATGGAGCCTTGTTTCTTGTCTACGTCATGACACGATTAGAGCTCACGGTAGCTTGCCCGTATTGTGAGGTTATGGTGCCTCGTCGCTTTTCTACGTCATGACACGATGATACCTCACGGTAGCTTGCCCGTATTGTGAGGTTATGGTGCATTGTTTTTCTCTACGTCATTACACGATAATAGTTCACGGTTGCGTGGCCGTATTGTGAGGATATGGTGCCTCGTTCCTTGTGTACGTCATGACACGATAATACCTCACGGTAGCTTGCCCATATTGTGAGGTTATGCTGCCCTGTTCCTTGTCTACGTCATGACACGATAATACCTCACTGTAGCTTCCCGTATTGTTAGGTTATGGTACCGTGTCCCTTGTCTACTTCATGACACGATAACACCTCACGGTAGCTTGCCCATATTGTGAGGTTATGTATGGTGCCTCGTTCCTTGTCTACGTCATGACACGATAATAGCTCACTGTAGCTTGCCCGTATTGTGAGGTTATAGTGCCGTTTTCCTTGTCTAGGTCATGACACGTAAACACCTCACGGTAGCTTGCCCATATTGTGAGGTTATGGTGCCTTGTCCCTTGTCTACGTCATGGCAAGATAATGGCTCACGGTAGCTTGCCCGTATTGTGAGGTCATGGTGCCGTGTTCCTTGTCTACGTCATGACACGATAACACATCACGGTAGCTTGCCCATATTGTGAACTTATGGTGCATTGATTCTTGTCTACGTCATGACGCGATAATACCTCACAGTAGCTTGCCTGTATTTTGAGGTTTTGGTGACTTGTCCCTTGTCTACGTCATGACATGTTATTACCTCACGGTAGCTCGCTCGTATTGTGAGGTTATGGTGCTTTGTTCCTTGTCTACGTCATAACACGATAACACCTCATGGTAGCTTGCCCGTATTGTGAGGGTATGGTGCCTCGTTCCTTGCCTACGTCATGACACGATAATACCTCACGGTAGCTTGCCCATATTGAGGTTATGCTGCCTTGTTCCTTGTCTACGTCATGACACGATAATACTTCACGGTAGCTTCCCGTATTGTTAGGTTATGGTACCGTGTCCCTTGACTACGTCATGACACGATAACACCTCACGGTAGCTTGCCCATATTGTGAGGTTATGTATGGTGCCTCGTTCCTTGTCTACGTCTTGACACGATAATAGCTCACGGTAGCTTGCCCGCATTGTGAGCTTATGGTGCCTTGTTCCTTGTCTACGTCATGACACGATAACACCTCACGGTAGCTAGCCCGTATCGTGAGGTTATGGAGCCTTGTTTCTTGTCTACGTCATGACACGATTAGAGCTCACGGTAGCTTGCCCGTATTGTGAGGTTATGGTGCCTCGTCGCTTTTCTACGTCATGACACGATGATACCTCACGGTAGCTTGCCCGTATTGTGAGGTTATGGTGCATTGTTTTTCTCTACGTCATTACACGATAATAGTTCACGGTTGCGAGGCCGTATTGTGAGGATATGGTGCCTCCTTCCTTGTGTACGTCATGACACGATAATACCTCACGGTAGCTATCCCTTATTGTGAGGTTATGCTGCCCTGTTCCTTGTCTACGTCATGACACGATAATACCTCACGGTAGCTTCCCGTATTGTTAGGTTATGGTACCGTGTCCCTTGTCTACATCATGACACGATAACACCTCACGGTAGCTTGCCCATTTGTGAGGTTATGTATGGTGCTTCGTTCCTTGTCTACGTCATGACACGATAATAGCTCACGGTAGCTTGTGCGCCGATAAAGCTCTAGTAAATATAATAATAATGCGCGTCAGAGTAGCAGAGGAAGATAAAATCAACAAGGTCGCAAAATGGACAGGGGAAAAGACGTCTTGCTCGACCCGGTGCTGGGCCCAAGGTTTTCGGAGCGAGCAAAAGATGATTTCCAAAAAACCAAATGCAAACAAATAATTGCTTAATGGAATTATCAAAAGTGCAAAAACGAGATTCCCATAAAATTAATTAAAGAAATCCCAGAGGCGTGTTAATCGTGTCTTTGTTACATCACAAAGACAAGATTGACGAAATCGAGATAAGGATAAGGAAGGGGAACTTAAATATAAGAAATGAAAAGACAAGGGAGCTATATTACTTAAAATATAAAAATGTATTAATGATAAAAGAAAGAGCGTGCACATGAAATAAACAAGTTACTTAAAACAAAGAAAAAAGGTAAGCTAAGATAAAATTGATAATACAAAATAAACCCAATACCAAGAATAAAGACTTAAAAACTAAAAAGCACAACAGAACCTGAGTAACAGCTCGACAATATGAATCTAACGAAACGATACGAGCATGAAAGAAAATAAAATGAAACTTACGAAAGCCAGAGAGAAACGCCAAACTTGCAAAAATTCAAAAATCGAATATTAACGAGACGCGAAGTTTTTCATGATGTTATTGTAAACATACCTGAGGGATGGGGGAGGAGTGAGGGGAGTAAAACAAAGGGAAGAGAGATTTCACGGAGGTAGGAAGAAGGGGAAGAAAAGGGGGGATATCATTAAGTTATGTAATACGGCGAAAATCGAAAGAGAAAAACAAAACAAAAGGAAAATGAGATATACGGAGATACATTACATTACAATTGACTTGGGACGAAAGAGACCGGTAAAAATCGAAAGCACGCTATAAAAAATAGGCTTATACTCCAACACAATGCCGTACCAACGCGACATATAAAAAAAGAATAATATGACATCGGAGCTGGAGAAAATCCCAGTTAACCACCGTCACATATATTCTATAAACAAAAGGGACATGTATTAGTGGGACGTTGGACATCAGTCCCGTTACCTCACACATACTGTCCACAAACAAAGGTCCAATTGCTACCAATCAAATGAAACATTTGTGGTACAAAGAGACACCGACGCAAAAGACGAGCACTAAGGCCCGACAGGAAATATATTTAAGCCAAGACGCAGAAACGCAATACTTTCGAATCTTACAGGTATTAACCAAAATAATAAAACTGTGAGGTGGGCACATAACAAAAGCAACAAAAAGAACTCCGCCGTATGACATTACGCAAGGTCCCGGAGATCTGGTTCAAGGATGAAAATACTAACAGAAACATCTTGAAAAGGAAAGAGAATTAAGCAAAAGAAGGAACGTTTAACAAAAACAATTACATTGCGTTAGATAGAAATACATTGAGCCGTACTCACATTCCGCTGCGCCATGAGGGTGGGCCTCTGCCCGAATACACACGTTCGCCTTACATCTCGGCGCGTCTAAGACTGACTAAGCTTCTGTCCCCCAGAGGGGAGAGAAGCCTCTCAGAAAAATCAAATGCGTAGTTTGGGAGTGGCCCCAAACTCGCGTCAAATATTGTCAGAGCCAATGGCAGAACGAATTGCACAACAAAATGCAAGGTAGCAACAACACTAGCCAATACGAGAGAACAAGGCAGTATGTAGCCAGGGGTTGCACAACGTTAGACAGAGAGATACATACACTCAAACTGCGCACTTTTAAACTCTCGAGGCGTAATATAGAGATGTCACAACACATGACAATAATAATAATAATAATCATGATGATAATAATAATAAAAACTCGCAATTCTTCTAGGTTTGTGCCGTGTCTTGTGTGGGGTTTCGCCTAGGACACCAAGCTAGGCTCATCGGCGGGCTCTTGGTGTCCCAACTTTTTAATAATAATAATTACAATAAATTCTGAAAAGTGGTTCAAATTCCACCGCTTTCTCCAAAAAAAATTCTTTTACATAACAAAGGCATAAAAGAATTTTTTTCTTTTTCATAACAAAATTATATAAAATAACATTCTTCGATTAGATACATTTGAACAGGGTGAAGGAAAGAAAATTCCATCATGTACACTAGATACATACATGAAAATAAAGACATAATAAAATGTTCTCACATTTCTCTTATTCATATGACGCAGCTTAATTAAAAGTTCTTTAAACGTCATAACTTCCATAAAAGGCTTGACGAAACGCAAGTCTCTTTTCTCAAACACACATATATTTTCATACACACGTATTCACGAAGATGTTCACTGATGAGGAAAATTATTCCTTTTTGGTACGAAAGAAAAAAAAGACTTTAAAATGAAATTAAAACAACAAAAATTCAAATTATATAAAGGATCAGTACAGCCGTGAAATAAAGGCGGATCCTACCTCTACTGCACGTCAATACGTCACACATATTAAAAATGGATGTACCAAAAAGAAAATAATGATAATAAAACGGTCAATCTTGAGCTAGACTCTGCCAGATGACGTGGAGAAAGCGAGGTCTTCTTAATGGCGACCTTCTGGAAATCAGCCAATTTTCTAATAATAAAAGAAAGAAAAAGGTTAAATCATGATCACAAAAAAATATAAAGGGGACACCCTGTATACAAAATAAGGTTTGCGTCGGGGAAATATTTGGGGTTACATAAGCTGCGTCAGAGGGAAAGTGGATTCATTCTGCCAGCTGGAAAGTAAAAGTATGAATAGGCAGGGTCGTCAGACCAAATGAAAGAAGAGAAAAAGAGCCGTGAACGGGGTCTAAAGGATACACCGGCCACTTCTCAGGTACTTGGAGACTAGCTATCGCTACCGGAAACACTCTCCAAATATATGACAGATACAGGAAAATAATACACATTATCTTAGAGAAAACATTAGATTGAAATGATTTATAAAAACATGATATCACAAAAACGTAAAACATAAGTTACGATAAATAGTAAACAACTATATCAATAAACAAATCACTGTCACTACAAGAAAAGAATGTAAGTCAACAGACCATCTCAGGCGCTGTCGAACAATAGCAAGTCGTGTCTGCAGCTCGGACAATGGGCCGGGCCGGCTCCCTACAACAAAAGCAGGCAGGTACCGGAAATTGCCTTAGGCAGAAGTATAGTTCAACACATCTTTCGAAATCCTCCGTGTAACTCAGGCGGCCACGGGTGTCTCCTGCCTAACTAGATACATAGTAGGAGTAAAGGGGAAAAATGTACTAATAACCTTCATCAAAAGACATTAGATACTAACAAATGAAAAGGAATAATAACTCAAAGTAGCTGTCGAAACAAAAAATACCATTCCGGACAGAGAACGAAAATCCAAATAATTACGTTACAAAATACCTTCCAAATAAAAGGAACAGACTGGAACCTCGCATAAAACCAATCAAGACCAGACATACAATCAATCAAACTCGAAACCCAATAATAAATATTACCAACCCACAAAAATAAAATGGTTACTGCGTCAATATACGGGCCGTAGACCTCAGAGGTACCGCATAAAAAAATTAAAGACAGAGAGGGTATGGCCTATCCCATACTAATATAAGAAAATTGGGTAATGCACGCCAGAGTAGTTCACACGAACATCAATGTCCCATACCACGGAAGCCGTAGACCTAAAATGGTTGGTATCTCTGAGTAATACTTATCGTATATTTGGTTTGCCAATAAAAACGAATAAATAGTTCGTACGTAATATATATATATAGTTTAAATTGAATAGGGTATAAAATCAAAATTGAACTAAATTTGAAACCACCCACAAATACCTATTGATAAAAATTCATTAAACTCATAGACACACACATTCATCTCAAAATACAACCAACAACAACAACAACACTACATACATACTCCTTCCCATAAACAAATAAAAATTTCCCCATTACACCAGAATGCGAATGTGGGTCGTTGGAACACCATGGAAACGCAAACAATGGACTACAGGTCATCGTGACAAACTTCATCCCATACTAAAGATTGACGACTCGTGTAGAATCTATGTACACCCTAAGTGGGCGTCGAAGCCGTGGGACAGGTCCCATACCCTAATCCCGACGGAGACCTCACCTAGCAGGTTTCCCAACGAAATACACACTACCATACTGAACATATAGTAACATCAAGCTTATATAAACAATTTTAAATGAAAACCAAAATTGAAAATCCCCTGACAAAAATAAAACAATCACCCTCCCTAATTATGAAACAAACTTAACTCCCAATCATAACACACATAATAGCTCAACAGACCATTCATAACTGAGACAACAAACACTTTACTAACATCAAACGTTAGTATAATTACGCGAGGCTCAAGGTGGGTCGGGGTGACCGTAGGATTTAAAGAGACGGTTCCCATAAGTGGGCCGGGGAAAACTTCGGAGAAAGAGGGGCGGGGGTTTTAGGCTGTACGGTAATGACAAGAAACCTGTCAGCAGCTGTTCCAGACTGAGACGTATGAAGGCGTGAGGCGAGTTCTGAGAAATATCACAGTTAACAAAGCGACTATTTACAACAAAGGTTAGGAAGGACTCAAACCCTTGAGAGAAATGCATTTTCTACTTCACAGAAAGTAAAATAAAAACGTCCACAACACTGACGAAATGAAAAGGAAGAGAAAGTAAACAAAATTTTCTGTCGCCTTAAAATCACCGTTAACTAAACAAATGTCTACTAGAGGAAGCAAATACATAAAAGCAGGTTACAATACCGTGACGTGTCGTGTTCCAGCGATGCGATGTACTCACTGATATGTTGCCACTGTTCACCTCGAAGCTGGGTCTTTTGGATGTCTTGTTTACTTGATGGACAAAACCACCTTTCCTTGGAGATGGGTTTCCTGGATGCCCGTAGTTCACACAGAAAGTAACTTCACCCTTTCTTCAGGGGTGGGGGAAAACAATTCACTGAATTCCTTAAACTCAAAGAAAAACAAATTTTTATACAATGTAAATGAAGATAAAAATAATAAAAGGTTAATAACTTGAGAGAGGAGAGGAGGGAACGATTTCGCACGCAACCACGCTCTGCTACCATTGCGCCGATAAAGGTCTAGTAAATATAATAATAATGCGCGTCAGAGTAGCAGAGGAAGATAAAATCAACAAGGTCGCAAAATGGACAGGGGAAAAGACGTCTTGCTCGACCCGGTGCTGGGCCCAAGGTTTTCGGAGCGAGCAAAAGATGATTTCCAAAAAACCAAATGCAAACAAATAATTGCTTAATGGAATAATCAAAAGTGCAAAAACGAGATTCCCATAAAATTAATTAAAGAAATCCCAGAGGCGTGTTAATCGTGTCTTTGTTACATCACAAAGACAAGATTGACGAAATCGAGATAAGGATAAGGAAGGGGAACTTAAATATAAGAAATGAAAAGACAAGGGAGCTATATTACTTAAAATATAAAAATGTATTAATGATAAAAGAAAGAGCGTGCACATGAAATAAACAAGTTACTTAAAACAAAGAAAAAAGGTAAGCTAAGATAAAATTGATAATACAAAATAAACCCAATACCAAGAATAAAGACTTAAAAACTAAAAAGCACAACAGAACCTGAGTAACAGCTCGACAATATGAATCTAACGAAACGATACGAGCATGAAAGAAAATAAAATGAAACTTACGAAAGCCAGAGAGAAACGCCAAACTTGCAAAAATTCAAAAATCGAATATTAACGAGACGCGAAGTTTTTCATGATGTTATTGTAAACATACCTGAGGGATGGGGGAGGAGTGAGGGGAGTAAAACAAAGGGAAGAGAGATTTCACGGAGGTAGGAAGAAGGGGAAGAAAAGGGGGGATATCATTAAGTTATGTAATACGGCGAAAATCGAAAGAGAAAAACAAAACAAAAGGAAAATGAGATATACGGAGATACATTACATTACAATTGACTTGGGACGAAAGAGACCGGTAAAAATCGAAAGCACGCTATAAAAAATAGGCTTATACTCCAACACAATGCCGTACCAACGCGACATATAAAAAAAGAATAATATGACATCGGAGCTGGAGAAAATCCCAGTTAACCACCGTCACATATATTCTATAAACAAAAGGGACATGTATTAGTGGGACGTTGGACATCAGTCCCGTTACCTCACACATACTGTCCACAAACAAAGGTCCAATTGCTACCAATCAAATGAAACATTTGTGGTACAAAGAGACACCGACGCAAAAGACGAGCACTAAGGCCCGACAGGAAATATATTTAAGCCGAGACGCAGAAACGCAATACTTTCGAATCTTACAGGTATTAACCAAAATAATAAAACTGTGAGGTGGGCACATAACAAAAGCAACAAAAAGAACTCCGCCGTATGACATTACGCAAGGTCCCGGAGATCTGGTTCAAGGATGAAAATACTAACAGAAACATCTTGAAAAGGAAAGAGAATTAAGCAAAAGAAGGAACGTTTAACAAAAACAATTACATTGCGTTAGATAGAAATACATTGAGCCGTACTCACATTCCGCTGCGCCATGAGGGTGGGCCTCTGCCCGAATACACACGTTCGCCTTACATCTCGGCGCGTCTAAGACTGACTAAGCTTCTGTCCCCCAGAGGGGAGAGAAGCCTCTCAGAAAAATCAAATGCGTAGTTTGGGAGTGGCCCCAAACTCGCGTCAAATATTGTCAGAGCCAATGGCAGAACGAATTGCACAACAAAATGCAAGGTAGCAACAACACTAGCCAATACGAGAGAACAAGGCAGTATGTAGCCAGGGGTTGCACAACGTTAGACAGAGAGATACATACACTCAAACTGCGCACTTTTAAACTCTCGAGGCGTAATATAGAGATGTCACAACACATGACAATAATAATAATAATAATCATGATGATAATAATAATAATTACAATAAATTCTGAAAAGTGGTTCACTTGCCCGTATTGTGAGGTTATAGTGCCGTTTTCCTTGTCTAGGTCATGACACGTAAACACCTCACGGTAGCTTGCCCATATTGTGAGGTTATGGTGCCTTGTCCCTTGTCTACGTCATGGCAAGATAATGGCTCACGGTAGCTTGCCCGTATTGTGAGGTCATGGTGCCGTGTTCCTTGTCTACGTCATGACACGATAACACATCACGGTAGCTTGCCCATATTGTGAACTTATGGTGCATTGATTCTTGTCTACGTCATGACGCGATAATACCTCACAGTAGCTTGCCTGTATTTTGAGGTTTTGGTGACTTGTCCCTTGTCTACGTCATGACATGTTATTACCTCACGGTAGCTCGCTCGTATTGTGAGGTTATGGTGCTTTGTTCCTTGTCTACGTCATAACACGATAACACCTCATGGTAGCTTGCCCGTATTGTGAGGGTATGGTGCCTTGTCTCTTGTCTACGTCATGACACGATAACACCTCACGGTATCTTGCCCGTATTGTGAAGTTATGGTGCCTTGTCTCTTGTCTACGTCATGACAGGATAACACCTCAAGGTAGCTTGCCCGTATGGTGAAGTTATGGTGCCTTGTCCCTTGTCTACGTCATGACACGATAACACCTCATGGTAGCTTGCCCGTATTGTGAGGTTATGGTGCCTTGTTCCTTGTCTACGTCATGACACGATAACACCTCACGGTAGCTTGACCGTATTGTGAGGTTATGATGCCTTGTATCTTGTCTACGTCATGACACGATAACACCTCACTGTAACTTGCCCGTATTGTGAGGTTATGGTGCCTTGTCCCTTGTCTACGTCATGACACGATAATACCTCACGGTAGCTTGCCCGTAACGTGAAGTAATGGTGCCTTGTCCCTTTAATACGTCATGACGCGATAATACCTCACAGTAATTTGCCCGCATTGGGAGGTTATGGTGCCTTGTTCCTTTTCTAGGTCATGACACGATAACCCCTACGGCAGCTTGCCCGTATTGTGAGGTTATGGTGCCTTGTTTCTTGTCTACGTCATGACACGATTATAGCTCACGGTAGCTTGCCCGTATTGTGAGGTTATGGTGCCTTGTCGCTTTTCTACGTCATGACACGATGATACCGCACGGTAGCTTGCCCGTATTGTGAGTTTATGGTGCATTGTTCTTGTCTACGCCATTACACGATATTAGCTCACCGTAGCTTGGCCGTATTGTGAGGTTATGGTGCCTCGATCCTTGTGTACGTCATGACACGATAATACCTCACGGTAGCTTGCCCATATTGTGAGGTTATGCTGCCCTGTTCCTTGTCTACGTCATGACACGATAATACCTCACGGTAGCTTCCCGTATTGTTAGGTTATGGTACCGTGTCCCTTGTCTACGTCATGACACGATAACACCTCACGGTAGCTTGCCCATATTGTGAAGTTATGTATGGTGCCTCGTTCCTTGTCTACGTCATGACATGATAATAGCTCACGGTAGCTTGCCCGTATTGTGAGGTTATAGTGCCGTTTTCCTTGTCTAGGTCATGACACGTAAACACCTCACGGTAGCTTGCCCATATTGTGAGGTTATGGTGCGTTGTCCCTTGTCTACGTCATGGCAAGATATTACCTCACGGTAGCTTGCCCGTATTGTGAGGTCATGGTGCCGTGTTCCTTGTCTACGTCATGACACGATAACACATCACGGTAGCTTGCCCATATTGTGAGCTTATGGAGCATTGATCTTTGTCTACGTCATGACGCGATAATACCTCACAGTAGCTTGCCTGTATTGTGAGGTTATGGTGGCTTGTTCCTTGTCTACGTCATGACATGATATTACCTCACGGTAGCTTGCTCGTATTGTGAGGTTATGGTGCCTTGTTCCTTGTCTACGTCATGACACGATAATACCTCACGGTAGCTTGCCCGTATTGTGAGGTTATGGTGCCTTGTTCCTTGTCTACGTTATGACATGATATTACATCACGGTAGCTTGACCGTAATGTGAGGTTATGGTGCCTTGTCGCTTTTCTACGTCATGACACGAGGATTCCCCACGGTAGCTTGTCCGTATTGTAAGTTTATGGTGCATTGTTGCTTATCTACGTTATTACACGATAATTGCTCACGGCAGCTTGGTCGTATTGTGAAGTTACGGTGCCTTGTTCCTTGTCTGCGTCATGACATGATAATACCTCACGGTAGCTTGCCCATATTGTGAGGTTATGGTGCCTTGTTCCTCGTCTACGCCATGACACGATAATACCTCACGGTAGCTTCCCGTATTATTAGGTTATGGTACCGTGTCCCTTGTCTACGTCATGACACGATAACACCTCACGGTTGCTTGCCCGTATTGTGAGGTTATGGTGCCTTGTTCCTTGTCTATATCATGACACGATAATAGCTCCCGGTAGCTTGCCCGTATTGTGAGGTTATGGTGCCATGTTCCTTGTCTACCTCATGACACGATATTACCTCACGGTAGCTTGCCTGTATTGTGAGGTTATGGTGCCTTGTTCCTTGTCTACGACATAACACGATAATACCTCACGGTAGCTTGCCCGTATTGTGAGGTTATGGTGCCTTGTTCCTTGTCTACGTTATGACATGATATTACCTCACGGTAGCTTGCCCGTATTGTGAGGTCATGGTGCCGTGTTCCTTGTCTACGTCATGACACGATAACACATCACGGTAGCTTGCCCATATTGTGAGCTTATGGAGCATTGATCCTTGTCTACGTCATGACGCGATAATACCTCACAGTAGCTTGCCTGTATTGTGAGGTTATGGTGGCTTGTTCCTTGTCTACGTCATGACATGATATTACCTCACGGTAGCTTGCTCGTATTGTGAGGTTATGGTGCCTTGTTCCTTGTCTACGTCATGACACGATAATACCTCACGGTAGCTTGCCCGTATTGTGAGGTTATGGTGCCTTGTTCCTTGTCTACGTTATGACATGATATTACATCACGGTAGCTTGACCGTATTGTGAGGTTATGGTGCCTTGTCGCTTTTCTACGTCATGACACGAGGATTCCTCACGGTAGCTTGCCTGTATTGTAAGTTTATGGTGCATTGTTGCTTATCTACGTTATTACACGATAATTGCTCACGGTAGCTTGGTCGTATTGTGAAGTTACGGTGCCTTGTTCCTTGCCTGCGTCATGACATGATAATACCTCACGGTAGCTTGCCCATATTGTGAGGTTATGGTGCCTTGTTCCACGTCTACGCCATGACACGATAATACCTCACGGTAGCTTCCCGTATTATTAGGTTATGGTACCGTGTCCCTTGTCTACGTCATGACACGATAACACCTCACGGTTGCTTGCCCGTATTGTGAGGTTATGGTGCCTTGTTCCTTGTCTATATCATGACACGATAATAGCTCCCGGTAGCTTGCCCGTATTGTGAGGTTATGGTGCCATGTTCCTTGTCTACCTCATGACACGATATTACCTCACGGTAGCTTGCCTGTATTGTGAGGTTATGGTGCCTTGTTCCTTGTCTACGACATAACACGATAATACCTCACGGTAGCTTGCCCGTATTGTGAAGTTATGGTGCCTTGTTCCTTGTCTACGCTATGACACGATAATACCTCACGTTAGCTTGCCTGTATTGTGAGGTTATGGTGCCTTGTTCCTTGTCTACGACATAACACGGTAATACCTCACGGTAGCTTGTCCGTATTGTGAAGTTATGGTGTCTTGTCCCTGGTCTACGTCATGACACGATAACACCTCATGGTAGCTTGCCCGTATTGTGAAGTTATGGTGCCTTGTCTCTTGTCTACGTCATGACACGATAACACCTCACGGTAGCTTGCCCGTATTGTTAAGTTATGGTGCCTGGTCCCTTGTCTACGTCATGACTCGATAACACCTCACGGTAGCTTGCCCGTATTGTTATGTTATGGTGCCTGGTCCCTTGTCTACGTCATGACTCGATAACACCTCACGGTAGCTTGACCGTATTGTGAAGTTATGGTGCCTTGTTCCTCGTCTACGCCATGACACGATAATACCTCACGGTAGCTTCCCGTATTATTAGGTTATGGTACCGTGTCCCTTGTCTACGTCATGACACGATAACACCTCACGGTTGCTTGCCCGTATTGTGAGGTTATGGTGCCTTGTTCCTTGTCTATATCATGACACGATAATAGCTCCCGGTAGCTTGCCCGTATTGTGAGGTTATGGTGCCTTGTACCTTGTCTACGTCATGACACGATAACACTTCACGGTAACTTGCCCGTATTGTGAGGTTATGGTGCCTTGTCCCTTGCCTACGTCATGACACGCTAATACCTCACGGTAGCTTGCCCGTATCGTGAGGTCATGGTGCCTTGTCCCTTGTCTACGTCATGACGCGATAATACCTCACAGTAACTCGCCAGTATTGTGAGGTTGTGGTGCCTTGTCCCTTGTATACGTCATGACACTATATTACCTCACAGTAGTTTGCCCGCATTGGGAGGTTATGGTGCCTTGTTCCTTGTCTACGTCATGACATGATAACACCTACGGTAGCTTGCCCGTATTGTGAGGTTATGGTGCCTTGTTTCTTGTCTACGTCATGACACGATTATAGCTCACGGTAGCTTGCCCGTATTGTGAGGTTATGGTGCCTTGTCGCTTTTCTACGTCATGACACGATGATACCGCACGGTACCTTGCCCGTATTTTGAGTTTATGGTGCATTGTTTTTGTCTACGCCATTACACGATAATAGCTCACGGTAGCTTGGCCGTATTGTGAGGTTATGGTAACTCGTTCCTTGTCTACGTCATGACACGATAATACCTCACGGTAGCTTGCCCATATTGAGGTTATGCTGCATTGTTCCTTGTCTACGTCATGACACGATAACACCTCACGGAAGCTTGCCCATATTGTGAGGTTATGTATGGTGCCTCGTTCCTTGTCTACGTCATGACACGATTATAGCTCACGGTAGCTTGCCCGTATTGTGAGGTTATGGTGCCTTGTCCCTTTTCTACGTCATGACACGATGATACCGCACGGTAGCTCGCCCGTTTTGTGAGGTTATGGTGCATTGTTTTTGTCTACGCCATTACACGATAATAGCTCACGGTAGCTTGGCCGTATTGTGAGGTTATGGTGCCTCGTTCCTTGTCTACGTCATTACACGATAATACCTCACGGTAGCTTGCCCATATTGAGGTTATGCTGCCTTGTTCCTTGTCTACGTCATGACACTACAATACCTCAGGGTAGCTTGCCCGTATCGTGAGGTCATGGTGCCTTGTCCCTTGTCTACGTCATGACGCGATAATACCTCACAGTAGCTCGCCTGTATTGTGAGGTTATGGTGCCTTGTCCCTTGTATACGTCATGACACTATATTACCTCACAGTAGTTTGCCCGGATTGGGAGGTTATGGTGCCTTGTTCCTTGTCTACGTCATGACACTATAACACCTACGGTGGCTTGCCCGTATTGTGAGGTTATGGTGCCTTGTTTCTTGTCTACGTAATGACACGATTATAGCTCACGGTAGCTTGCCCGTATTGTGAGGTTATGGTGCCTTGTCGCCTTTCTACGTCATGACACGATGATACCGCACGGTAGTTTGCCCGTATTTTGAGGTTATGGTTCATTGTTTTTGTCTACGCCATTACACGATAATAGCTCACGGTAGCTTGGCCGTATTGTGAGGTTATGGTGCCTCGTTCCTTGTCTACGACATGACACGATAATACCTCACGGTAGCTTGCCCATATTGAGGTTATGCTGCTTTGTTCCTTGTCTACGTCATGACACGATAATACCTCACGGTAGCTTCCCGTATTGTTAGGTTATGGTACCGTGTCCCTTGACTACGCCATGACACGATAACACCTCACGGTAGCTAGCCCGTATTGTGAGGTTATGGTGCCTTGTTTCTTGTCTACGTCATGACACGATTAGAGCTCACGGTTGCTTGCCCGTATTGTGAGGTTATGGTGCCTTGTCGCTTTTCTACGTCATGACACGATGATACCTCACGGTAGCTTGCCCGTATTGTGAGGTTATGGTGCATTGTTTTTGTCTACGTCATTACACGATAATAGCTCACGGTTGCGTGGCCGTATTGTGAGGATATGGTGCCTCGTTCCTTGTGTACGTCATGACACGATAATACCTCACGGTAGCTTGCCCATATTGTGATGTTATGCTGCCCTGTTCCTTGTCTACGTCATGACACGATAATACCTCACGGTAGCTTCCCGTATTGTTAGGTTATGGTACCGTGTCCTTTGTCTACGTCATGACACGATAACACCTCACGGTAGCTTGCCCATATTGTGAGGTTATGTATGGTGCCTCGTTCCTTGTCTACGTCATGACACGATAATAGCTCACGGTAGCTTGCCCGTATTGTGAGGTTATAGTGCCGTTTTCTTTGTCTAGGTCATGACACGTAAACACCTCACGGTAGCTTGCCCATATTGTGAGGTTATGGTGCCTTGTCCCTTGTCTACGTCATGACACGATAACACATCACGGTAGCTTGCCCATATTGTGAGCTTATGGTGCATTGATCCTTGTCTACGTCATGACGCGATAATACCTCACAGCAGCTTGCCTGTATTTTGAGGTTTTGGTGGCTTGTCCCATGTCTACGTCATGACATGTTATTACCTCACGGTAGCTTGCTCGTATTGTGAGGTTATGGTGCTTTGTTCCTTGTCTACGTCATAACACGATAATAACTCACGGTAGCTTGCCCGTATTGTGAGGTTATGGTGCCTTGTTCCTTGTCTACGTTATGACATGATATTACCTCACGGTAGCTTGCCAGTATTGGAGGTTATGGTGACGTGTCCCTTTTCTACGTCATGACGTGATATTACCTCACGGTAGCTTGACCGTATTGTGAGGATATGGTGCCTTGTCCCTTGTCTACGTCATGACGCGATAATACCTCACAGTAGCTCGGCTGTATTGTGAGGTTATGGTGCCTTGTTCCGTGTCTACGTCATAACACGATAACATCTCACGGTAACTTGCCCGTATTTTGAGGTTATTGTGCCTTGTCGCTTTTCTACGTCATTACACGATGATTCCTCACGCTAGCTTGCCCGTATTGTAAGGTTATGGTGCATTGTTTCTTTTCTACGTTATTACACGATAATTGCTCACGGTAGCTTGGTCGTATTGTAAAGTTACGGTGCCTTGTTCCTTGTCTACGTCATGACATGATAATACCTCACGGTAACTTGCCCATATTGTGAGGTTATGATGCCTTTTTCCTTGTCTACGTCATGACACGATAATACCTCACGGTAGCTTCCCGTATTGTTAGGTTATGGTACCGTGTCCCTTGTCTACGTCATGACACGAACTCACGGTAGCTTGCCCATATTGTGAGGTTATGTGTGGTGCCTCGTTCCTTGTCTACTTCATGACACGATAATAGCTCACGGTATCTTGCCCGTATTGTGAGGTTATGGTGCCGATTTCCTTGTCTACGTCATGACATCATAACACCTCACGGAAGCTTGCCCATATTGTGAGGTTATGGTGCCTTGTCCCATGTCTACGTCATGTCACGATAATAGCTCACGGTAGCTTGTCCGTATTGTGAGGTCATGGTGCTGGGTTCCTTGTCTACGTCATGACACATTAACACATCACGTTAGCTTGCCCATATTGTGAGGTAATGGTGCATTGTTCCTTGTCTACGTCATGACGCGATAATACCTCACAGTAGCTTGCCTGTATTGTGTGGTTATGGTGCCTTGTCCCTTGTCTACATCATGACACGATAATACCTCACTGTAGCTTGCCCGTATTGTGAGGTTATGGTGCCTTGTCCCTTGTCTACGTCATGACATGATATTACCTCACGGTAGCTTGCCCGTATTGTGAGGTTATTGTGCCGTGTTCCTTGTCTACGGTATGGCATGATATTACCTCACGGTAGCTTGCCAGTATTGTGAGGTTATGGTGACTTGTCCCTTGTCTTCGTCATGACATGATATTACCTCACGGTAGCTTGACCGTATTGTGAAGTTATGGTGACTTGTCCCTTGTCTACGTCATGACACGATAATAGCTCACGGTAGCTTGCCCGTATTGTGAGGTTATGGTGCCTTACTCCTTGTCTACGTCATGACACGAAAATACCTCACGATAGCCTGCCAGTATTGTGAGGTTATGGTGACTTGTCCTTTGTCTACGTCATGACACGATAATACCTTACGATAGCTTGCCCGTATTGAGGGGTAATGGTGACTTGTCCCTTGTCTACGTCATGACACATAATATCTCACGATAGCCTGCCCGTATTGAGAGGTGATGGTGCCTTGATCCTTGTCTGCGTCATGACACGATAATACCTCACGGTAGCTTGCCCGTATTGTGAGGTCATTGTGCCTTGTTACTTTTTTTATTAGATTAATTTATAGTCGCTTTAACTTGGAAAGTCTTATCGCGACTTTCACTGTAGATTTACTTTATACAATACAATACATACAATACATTGAATTGAATACACTATACAATCATAAAATGAACACTAGAATTAAAGAAAAGTCCCACTACTATGAGTTGATAAATCAGATTTTGAAATAAATTTCCGAGTCTTTGAAGAACTTGATGAGTTTTTTGAGCTGTGAAAGAGATGAGAAGGCCTCACATATCTTCTTGGGAATGCTGTTGTGCTGGCGCGAGTGGTTGTAGAGAGCACAGTCTGAGATTATGTGCTGCACAGTCAGTACGCTGTTACATGCTGAGCAGATAGCTTCTCGAGGAGATAGCTGTGGGTGATGTTGGTATGACCTATTCTTATTCGTGATATTAGAACTTGATCTTGCCTGGAAATTTAATGATGGAGATATTATTGTGTGGTTCCTGATGTTATTCCATGGTGTTTACTGGTAGAAGTTCTAAGCCAATGATTCTTCTTCTGTTGGAATACTTTTCTTTTGACGTAGGAAATGATATCAGTATGAGGTGTAGCTGTTGTAGGATCACATAAAGGTATAAGTGTGGCTTCTTTAGCTGCTTGATCGGCAGATTCATTGCCATGAATGCCTCTATGAGAAGGCACCCACACAAATATGACTTATTTACCTTGCTTCACCACTTTATGGAATATCAGTTGAATTTCTTGTACAAGGACATTTGTCGAAGGTAGATTCTCTATTGCGTTTAATGCAATTCGTGAATCGGAGTAATTAATTAATGAGTTGCTGCAGCTGGCTGTATTCAAAATGTATTTCATGGCCTTTTTAAGAGCAAAGAGTTCATTAGAGTAGACAGTGAAAGATTCAGCAAGTCGAAAAAGCATGGTATGGTCAGGATAAATTATCCCACAACCGTTTCTTTCATCATATTTCGAACCATCAGTTTAAATAGCACTGTGCATTGGGTATCTATTGGAGATTTCAAGAAATAATCGATGGTACTGTTATCTGTCAATTTAGTTTTTAACCAAGTTGTTCAGTTCGAAGTTGACTGTTGGTAAGGTAATTGTCCATGGTGGGATATCAAGAGAATGGTCTGAGAGTAGTATGGGAGGAATATTTAGATTTAATTCTTCAAGTAACTTGGATATTCTGACATTGAAGGGCGAAGGTTGTCGTCTTGATTCAGTGTTTGTTCTTGTGTGGCTGTTAGTAGGGAAAACATACGACTTAATGCGTGATTTAGGCATAGTTGATACTTTGAGTGCATATGATAAACTTAGTTGTTGACGTCTAATTGCATGAGGTGGTTCATTGCCTTCTATTTGAATACTGGTTACTGGACTGGTGCGGAGAGTTCCCAGAGCAATTCGAAGAGCAGCTGAATGGATAGAATCAAGGATCTTGAGGGAGGACGCTGTTGCAGAGTTGTATACTATACTGCCATAATCTAATTTGGCCCTAATAATTGATCTATAAGTATTCATGAGCACTTGATAGTCTGCTCCCCAGTTTTTTGCTGCGAGAATCTTCATTAAATTAATCCGTCGTAGACACTCATCCTTGAGATTTTTCAGGTACGGAATCCAACTTAATTTACTATCAAACAGAATTCCCAGGATTTTAAGAGTAGATACTGTATCAATTTTATGATTTTTATGTTGAGCTCGGGATCTGGTACAGAGTGTTTGTTTTTAGAGAATACTATGCATTTGGACTTTGTTTTGGAGAATTTGAAACCTGTTATCTTGGCCCATTGTTGAATATTTTCAAGTGATTCTTGAAGTAGTTGTTGAGTAGTTGAACTATTTCTTCCAGCACAAAATATGGTCAAATCGTCGGCAAAAAGACAAGCCATTACTGGCAAGTGGATGTTGGATACAATTCCGTTTATTGCGACCAGGAATAAAGTAACACTGATAACTGATCCTCGAGGGACTCCATTGTCGATTGTAACTTCCTGTGACAAAATGCCATTTGTCTTAACTTGAATTCTACGATCTTTGAGGAAGTTGTAGATGAAATAGAGCATATTTCCTGAAATTTGATAATCCATCAATGATTTAAGTACATGGTCTTTGAACACAATGTCATATGCCTTTTCAATATCTAGACTAACTGCTATGAGATTATTGGTTGTTTAGGAAAGCCTCCAGAATTTCAGATTCCAAACTTATGAGAGTATCGACAGTTGAACGTCCTTTACGAAATCCACTTTGTAACTCACTAAAAAAGTTCATATGTTCACGATACCATCGTAATCTCCTGTTAACAATTTTCTCCATTAATTTGCATATTGCATTTGTTAAAGCGATTGGACGGTAATTTTCTGCAATTGAGTTATCCTTCCCTGGCTTGAGTATTGGAACAACAATGGCTCTGCGCCATTGATCAGGGAACGTCTGAGAGGTCCATATGTAGTTGAAAATAGCAAGAAGATAATGTAATGCGTTTAGTGGGAGCTGTCTTAGGAACTCATAAGGGACCGTATCTGGGCCAGGGCTGGATTTGCCACATTTGTCAAGTTCAATAATCATGTCCTGTAATTGAAAAGGTTCATTTAAATTAGAATTGGAGTCGGAGAAGGTTCTTTTTAGATCAATAGGTTCGCTGGTTTTCTTTATATGGAGAAAATTTTGGTCATAATTGTGGTCACTAGAAATCTCGGAGAATGTGTCAGCTAATTTATCAGCAATGATTTGAGGGTTGGTTATGAAGGATCCATCATTCGGGTTTCTGAGAGAAGTAATGTGGAACTGGTTATATTTACCATTTACACGTTTGAGTTTATTCCATACTTCTTTTTGTGCAGTTTGAGAATTTAGTGAGGAAACAAATGTCAGCCACGAGTTCTTTTTGCTATCTTTAATTTCTTTTCTGGCGATTGCTCTACATTTCTGAAATTGGGCTTTATTTTCAGGAGTTGGTTTTCTCTTAAAGACATAGAAAGCATGGTTTTTATTCTTTAGAGCTTCCTTACATGCATCGTTCCACCAAGGTACTGTCTTCATACACGAGTTTATCTTTATTTTCGGAACACTAAGGTTTGTAGATTTAACTATTGCTTCTGTAAAATCTTGAACAATATGATTGATGTGTTTGGAAGGGAAGTCATGTGGATGGGTTAGGCCAATTAAATGGTTGTTGACTATATGATTGAACTGCGTCCAATTTGCTTTATTTAAGTTCCATTTAAGGGTTTGGGCTGTCGGGGCGTTGATTAAAGCGCTGTCGTTATTGATCAGTATGGGGAAGTGGTCACTATTTCCTTGGAGTGTCAAATAGACAGACCAATCAAAACCAGTTGCTATCTCCGGAGTGCAGATAGTTAGGTCTATGCTACTATAGGTTCCATGAGCAATATCGAAACGAGTTGGAGCAGTTGAATTCATTAGAATTAGGTCAAATTTATCTAGTATCTTTTCTATCTCCTTCCCTCTTGCATCGGAGTGATGACTGCCCCATAACGTGTTATGGCTGTTGAAGTCGCCCACTAGAATGAATGGTTTAGGTAGCTGACGGATAAGATTTCGTAGATCATCTCCGTGAAATAGATAACTGTTTGGTATATTAATATTGCAGATACACAGAGAGGGAGGTAGATGCAATGAGAGCTTCCAAATTGGAGTTTAAGAAATTTCTTTAAGGTTTATATTGTTTTTGACATAGGTAGCTACTCCTCCACTTGCATGACTTGCATTAGTTCTGTTTTTATGATACACATTGTAAAGTCTTAGATTAGCAGCAAAATCGTTCCGAAAGTTGGTCTCTTGGAGACAGATAATGGGTGGTTTGTGTTTATTTATTAGGAGTTGTAGGAATTCTAACTGGGATCGATAGCTGTTGATATTCCATTGGAGTAGTGTTGTTGCCATAAGTATGATAAGGAATAGCAAAAGATTCATTTCCATTATTATAGAAGGAGAGATTAGTCATCGCTAGAGTAGTCTAGAGAAACATTGTTATCCATTTGGTCTTTGCTTAGGTTGACGAACTTCAGTAATTTCTTCACTATCCGAGAGCTTCTGTTTTTAATGCTTTTATCGGTGTAGTAGGGGTATAGTTTCTGTAGGGCTTTAGCAAGTCCTTCTATGTCTTGGGTGTAATTGAAATCAATTGCCACCACGTCCTTGACACCTTGGGAATTTTCGAGAAAAGATTGGAGTTACAACTGAGAGGAGCTAGTGAAGAAACAGCTTCCAAAACCTGTTTCACAGGAAGGAGCATATCGCTGATTGTTGGTTTTGTGGTCATTTCTTGGGTTTCTTAGAAGTGTGATTTACCTTGTGATTCTCAATTCGTTCAGAAGAGTTGATTTTGGGTCTGTTGCTATTAGAAATATTTTGATCAGTTCTTTCACTGCTGGCGAGTGACATTGGTCTTTTAAATCCAGGGAAATGTCCAGTTGATGAGGCAGGACATGTTTCACTATGTCCAGGCACTATTCCTTCTATTGGAATTTCGGAGAGAGAAATACCATTACAATCTTGGATTTGAGTTAAGTTAAGGATAGCTGATGAAGTTTCATCATGTGAATTTGTTGGAGGAAGGTCGGAAGTACTGGTTGCATTTTTGGGGTTCATCTCTGTTGTTTGTGGTTTCTCTTGTAATTTAGGAAAATTGGAGAGGTTAGGTTTGTCATTTTCATGAATGTCGTGCTGAGAGGTTAGTTTATCATTTGGAACTGAGTTGTTAGTAGGACAGTCTTTGGCCAAATGTCTCTCAATTTACAAATAAAGCATGTGGGTGAGTCAGATGATAGGTAAATCCAGTAGTTAGTGCCATCGTATTCAATTTGGAGAGATGCAGGGAGTTTATCGAAGTCTTCATTTTGGATATACGTTTGTCTTCGAAAGTTCAAAATATGAGAGAAACCTGGGATGGATAAGCCTGCTCTGATAGGGGTAATTTTAGACATGATTTTCACACCAATGTTTAACAATTCCTCTTCAATCACATAGTTGGGTAATACAGGACAAACGTTTGATAATATTATACGCTTGTTTTTAGTTAAGAGTGGTCGTATTTCCAAAGATACATTGTTTATTAAGATCTTGGGGTTTGCTAATATTAACTCTTCAACAACTTTCTAGCTAGAAAGAAAAATGCATGTTCGTCCATTCGATATTCGTGAAACAAAACGAATGTTGCTAGGGCTAGTGAGTTTTCCTACAGCTAGCACATAATCTTTGATACAGATTCCATCTTGGGATTCAATTACGATAGCTTGTTCTTTGGAGGGGAGAGATTGAGCTATAGCAGAATAGCGTGATCTTGGATTTGTTTCTTTGGTACCGGTAGTTATTGTAGTTGTCATTTGGCTGCCAGATGTACTGTTGTTAAAATCAGGGTTATTTACAGTATTATAATAATTCATTGATTGGTTTGGTACTTGGTGGGTTGATACGTCAGAAGTTTTATCATTCCTTGTGTTCGTTAAGAGACGCCGACCTCTATCAACAGAGGTGGTGGCCTTGTTGGGTTGATCAGAACAGAGTTTTAGGTTGTGTATTTTCCACTTCACGTACGGTAAGGTTCACAATTATTAGGAATAATACTTACAAAAGTGTTGTAGGTATCTAGAATATTTTGATATACAATTCGCACTCCAATATGATATCCAAAAACCTCTCCGAATGAGATGTAACTACGGCAGCACGAACCTCGTGAACATTGTCTAGTCACAGCCTTCTCGACTCTCCATTGTTCCTTGTCTACGTCATGACACGATAATACCTCACGGTAGCTTGCCCGTATTGTGAGGTTATGGGGCCTTGTTTCTTCTCTACGTCATGACACGATAATACCTCACGGTAGCTTGCCCGTATCGTGAGGTTATGGTGCCATGTCCTTTGTCTACGTCATGACACGATAATACCTCACGGTAGCTTGCCCGTATCGTGAGGTTATGGTGCCATGTCCTTTGTCTACGTCATGACACGATAATACCTCACGGTAGCTTGGCCGTATTGTGAGGTTATGGTGCCTTGTACCTTGTCTACGTCATGGCACGATAATACCTCACGGTAGCTTGCCCGTATCGTGAGGTTATGGTGCCATGTCCTTTGTCTACGTCATGACACGATAATACCTCACGGTAGCTTGGCCGTATTGTGAGGTTATGGTGCCTTGTACCTTATCTACGTCATGGCACGATAATACCTCACGGTAGCTTGCCCGTATCGTGAGGTTATGGTGCCATGTCCTTTGTCTACGTCATGACACGATAATACCTCATGGTAGCTTGCCCGTATCGTGAGGTTATGGTGCCTTGTACCTTGTCTACGTCATGGCACGATAATACCTCACGGTAGCTTGCCCGTATTGTGAGGTTATGGTGCCTTGTTTCTTCTCTACGTCATGACACGATAATACCTCATGGTAGCTTGCCCGTATCGTGAGGTTATGGTGCCTTGTACCTTGTCTACGTCATGGCACGATAATACCTCACGGTAGCTTGCCCGTATCGTGAGGTTATGGTGCCATGTCCTTTGTCTACGTCATGACACGATAATACCTCACGGTAGCTTGCCCGTATTGTGAGGTTATGGTGCCTTGTACCTTGTCTACGTCATGGCACGATAATACCTCACGGTAGCTTGCCCGTATCGTGAGGTTATGTTGCCATGTCCTTTGTCTACGTCATGACACGATAATACCTCATGGTAGCTTGCCCTTATCGTGAGGTTATGGTGCCTTGTACCTTGTCTACGTCATGGCACGATAATACCTCACGGTAGCTTGCCCGTATCGTGAGGTTATGGTGCCATGTCCTTTGTCTACGTCATGACACGATAATACATCATGGTAGCTTGCCAGTATCGTGAGGTTATGGTGCCTTGTACCTTGTCTACGTCATGACACGATAACACCTCACGGTAGCTTGCCCGTATCGTGAGGTTATGGTGCCTTGTCCCTTGTCTACGTCATGACACGATAACACCTCACGGTAGCTTGCCCGTATCGTGAGGTTATGGTGCCTTGTACCTTGTCTACGTCATGACACGATAATACCTCACGGTAGCTTGCCCGTATCGTGAGGTTATGGTGCCTTGTACCTTGTCTACGTCATGACACGATAATAGCTCACGGTAGCTTGCCCGTATTGTGAGGTTATGGTGCCTTGTACTTTGTCTACGTCATGACACGATAATACCTCATGGTAGCTTGCCTGTATTGTGAGGTTATGGTGCCTTGTACCTTGTCTACGTCATGACACGATAATAGCTCACAGTAGCTTGCCCGTATTGTGAAGTTATGTGGTGTCTTAAACGTTATCGATTGCGAAGCCCCAGAGGGAGGGTTACACCACTCGACTTTGTTCAAGTGTTTACTGCTTCTGGCAGCCCCTTCAGCAGTATGATTTATGACTATCCCGCGCAGCCTGGGTTAATATCAAAAGAAGTGCTGTCACGAATTCAAAATACTTCCTATCACCGCAGTCAAGGAAATGTAGCGCTCCTTAATGGAGGAATTTGACTTAATATTCCTTCAAAATAGTCGTTAAATAAAGCACAGTAACTTTCGAAGGCACGTGATGAATTCATTTGTTAAATCCTCCAGTTAGTAGCAATGTACGGTAAGCAAATTCAGTTACAATTACGAAACATTTTAGCCGGTACTTAATCGGGGATTATAATATATTGTATTGTCTCCCTGTAACCTGAAAATACAAAGTTTTTAAATTAACTTAATTCCCATGTAAAACAACACACGATGTTGGTTAGTGAACAGAGCAGAATTTAGGCATTTAGAAGACAATCAACATAACTGAAAGCTGAGAAGCACGATGGGATAGAGATTCTGAAGACTTTGAATGTAAGTGCTTATTTTCAAACTTTGTAACATTAGTCCCCTGATTAATAAATGTCTCAATATGCCTTGAGGCAATCTTAAGGAGAGAAGCTATTGTAATGAATGATTTATTTTCTGTAGGTAAGCTGTGCTATTCAATTGATGAGTGGCCACGGATACTTAGGAAGAGTGCGTTTTGAAAACGTAGTAATTAGTTATTTGTATTCGTAATATACCAGTATCTGATTTCAAATATATCTCAGCATCTTATATCATATTTATGGTATGTATGGGAAGACTGCTGTTGAAATATTAATTTAAAAATACAGTAGGCTATTCACAGTGATCTAGAGAGAGAGAGAGAGAGATAGAGATGATAACATAATTTACTCTCTTTTTAACCCGCCATCGGTAGCGTTGTCCTCACTTACGCGAGAGTTATCGTGTATAGGCGCTCCCTAACATCAGCTTGGGGTAAGATGTAGTGCTTATACGTGCTCTTCATGGCATTTAGAATAAATGATACTAGTCTTTGGTTATTTACTAATATATCAGGGTAAGTATATACTTACATATTTGTATATATCCACAATAGTTTATTGCCTAAAAATTAACTACTACAATTTTGACTCCTGCATTATTTTCGTTCTTTTAGAAGGTAATTATAATTTTGTTTTATTAGACTCGTTTTGTGTTACCCCTTTATATACACATAAATATACATAAACATTACTAAATATTATGAAAAGGAACAAAAAAACTTGGCATTGCATTGCTAAACATCTAATTTGATCATGATTTGTAAACAACAATATTTTCTATCGTTGTCCTATTCACTCATTTCACTATCTGAATACCGGGTGAGTTAGCCGTGTTGTTACGGCGTGGCTGCAGTCAGTCGCTCACATCAGGGAGGCGAGGAGGCTCGAATCCCCCCCGCCGGCAACCTTGAAGATGTTTTTCTGTGGTTTCCCATCTTCCTTCCAGGCAAATGCCGGGGTTGGTCCCTAACTATAGGCCACATCCGATATCTTCCAATTTCTAGTCCTTACATTCACACTTTCCTTCCCCAGACAACACTCCACACGCGACGGTACCTGTAGCTCACCCCATGGGTGTCCGCTAGAAGCAGCTACTAACTCCGGCGAACCGAACACTCCCGGCACTAAAAGCCATATGCTAAAAAAAACTATCTGAATCGTTGGATTGCTCAGTATCAGTTTGATGCATGGAATGTTCTCTAGGAGCATCACTTAGACATTCAGAAGCACAGTCTTGGTCGTCAACATCTGTAAATACGTCGTCCTCTTCTTAAATCCAGCTCAAAAGAACAGATTCACTAAGCCTATCAGCCTTTAAAACTTCTCTTTGACACTTCTCAAAAAAATATTACACCAGCACGGAACGCCTAAAAAATGTAACGCCAAAGGTATCGAGGCTAGAAACCACCTAACATTGCCTGTGACACTGACTCACCACCTTCCCACATGCGACACGTGTGCGTGAATCATCGCCTAACAAAGCAAAACATGTGACTCATACACTCATTTGAGAATACCTGGAGTTTGAAAAGGTTGAGTCTTAAAACAAAATAGTTAGCTTTCTAATGAAATCTACCTAAAACTTTTCTTAATAAGGAATGTTTTTGTTAGGAGCAACCTAACAACGATACCGATGGCAGGTTCATAACTTTTTTTTATCTCGATGTAGTTGCACTTCACACCTAGAAACCTCTTTTGGGAATAATTGCCACCCAGAACTTAACAAGCTGGGAATTCTTCATGCAGTCATCTGCTACTGTTTTAAAAAATGCACGAGATCATTGGCATTTTGAATTGCAGCATAGGATTATACCGTAAGAATTTTTTGTAGCTTTCATTTGTATAAATGAAATATGCCAATTTGAGTCAACTGGGGAGCTAGTGATTATAACTTAAATTATTCTTCAGCCGCGAACCTGGCGACGAACGTTGGAACTAATACAGCGTTAGTCAAATCTAACCTACAAATTTTTAGCTTCACACATGTGTACTTAGTGGAAGGTTTTTTACATGCCATAAATCTATGACATGGCATACTGAGGGAGTTTTAACGCTCTTAATACTTCCGACGACTTCGGCCGGGTTTGAACCCACGACCTCGGACATAGAAGCTCAGCATGCTACCAACTACATCACCGAAGCAGCCCCTTAAAACGTATCCCTGTTAAGATGAAGTAAGAAGATGAAAACGGTAATGTTAATAAAATCCATGGAAAATAATGAGGGTTAAGGGTGGTGGGAAAAATTAGAGTCATAAAATACAGGAAAGAAAATAATAATAATAATAATAATAATAATAATAATAATAATAATAATAATAATAATAATAATAATAATAATATTGTGTAGAGTTTATAAAGGCATCTATGTTTTAAAGCACGGATTGTGCGACATCTAACTTAGTAGGTGATCTATTAATGTATTCATTACTACACATGTGTTAATTATTATTACCAGGCCTATATTTTATTTGATTATTATTATTATTATTATATAGATAACATACTGAAGATCGTATCAACCGATACATTGTGATATAAGAACAACAATATTATTATTACTATTGTTATTATTATTATTATTGGTTTTCAATTGCATATTTCATCTAATTTTCAATTATATATATAAACATTCCAATTGCTCGAGAAAATTCGTGGTTAAGAAAGATGTAATTTCGTAATTTAAGCAAGGTATAGCCGGCGACAGCGAGACGGCCTTAGCGAGGAAAAACAGCGGGGAGGCTCTGTAAATAGAAGGGGAAACAACGACGGTTGATCAATTTCCCGGAATCAAGGTTGGGTGAACGCCACTATAGTTGGTCAACTGACACGCGACTCGAAGATGAATACATAGGGATGTGACGTCAGAGCATCAGCCAGCCGATTTGAATCCGGTGACGTTAGGTGTGGCGCGCGGTGTTTGAAGAGACCAGGGTTTTTGTGGGCCAACCGCATGGCAGGAACATCATCAGTGACAGGCGATATGGGGGAATATCACCCGTGATTGGTTCCCGGTCTCGATATCGAGTCTCACTTGGAAGGAGATATGAAAAGTCTATGAAAACTTTTACTGAGTTAACTCAGTCCCCAAACTTCTACAGAAATTTTGATTTAATAGACTTCGTCACGGCGCTCATCCATGAGGCCGATTGCAGTTTGATATTGGCAAAGGATGATTGACGCAATCATGTCTAATTCATCTGTGGTTATAGCTTGATCTGGCTATTTACCACAAACCGTGACCTAAAGGAATCAGATTCCGTCGCAGCCAATTTCCAACAGTGTACACGTATTGTCGCTGTTTGTTTAATTACCTACGCTAAAATCTACTACATCGCTACCACGAGGGATGATGTCCGACTACACACGAAGCCAACGCCTCATCGCCACGAGCATATAGATGATCCTGAGTTTGACTACAGTGAGCCAACTGATCTACTTACCTAAAATCTCTATTTTCAATGAAGTTAACGGCACGTAAATTCAAGATATTTCAGTAACGTCATATTTAGAATCATCTCCCTCCTTAGTATCTTCGCCGAGCCATTGTAACTTTAGTAAACTCAGTAATTTATTATTATTTTCGGTTATCGTAATTTCCTGTTTTTTTATATATAACAAGCTGTACCCGGCATGCGTTGCAATGCCAATCAAAAAGAGTGTTGGCATTGTAATTTTGATTCTTGAAGTGCTTTTGGATACACAATATTTTCTTCAATTTCCGATAACTGCCTCTAATGATCGTAAATGGATTTACTAATTTAAAAACATGCGTGGGAGCGTACACAACAACTCACCAAAGTTTCATCGTAATCGGATGAATGGTATATGAACGCAGATGGAACTTTGTTGAAACGATTCGCGCGTCGTCACTCATTTGTTGAATCAACTCGTGTGCTACCTATTGTACAATGGATTTACTAAGTCAGAAACCTTCCCTGCATTATGCACAACAATTCATCCTAGTTTCATCACACTCGGATGAATGGTATATGAACGCAGATGGAACTTTGTTGAAACGAATCGCGCGCCGTCACTCATTAGTTGAAACTATTCGTGCGCTATCTATTATACAATGGACTTACCAAATTAGAAACGTTCCCTGCAGTGTGCACAATAACTCACTCAAGTTTCATCGAAATCGGATGAATGTTATATGAACGCATACGGGATTTTATTTCTACGTTTCGCGCGCCGTCACTCATTTGTTGAACCTACCCGTGCGCTGCCTATTGTACAATGAATTTACTCAGTCAAAAACATTCTCTGCAGTGTGCACAACAACTCACCCATGTTCCATCGCTATCGGACGAATGGTATATGAACGCGTACGGGACTTTTTTGAAACGATTCGCGTGTCGTCGACCACTTGTTGAATCTACTCGTGCGCTGCCTATTGTAAAATGGATTTAGTAAGCCAGAAGCCTTCGTTGGAGTGTAATCAACATCTCACCCAATTTTCATCGCTATCGGACGAATGACATATGAACCCATACGGGACTTTGTTGAAACGCTTCGCTCGTCGTCGCTCATTTGTTGAATCTATTCTTGCGCTACCTATTGTAAAATGGATTTACTAAGCCACAAACCTTCCCCGGAATGTACTGAACATCTCACCCAAGATTCATCGCTATCGGATTAATGGTATATGAACGCACACGGAACTGTTTGAAACGCTTCGCTTGTCGTTGCTCATTTGTTGAATCTACTTGTGCGCTGCCTATTGTAAAATGGATTTACTATCCCAGAAACCTTCCTTGGAGTATACTCAACATCTCACCCAAGTTTCAACGCTATCGGATGGGGGGTATGTGAACGCATAGGAGACATACACACCCACAGACAGACAAACTATCTCGTAACATTAATTTATATATATATAGACTAGCAGGTACCCGCGGCTTCGCTCGCGTCATAGTCGTGTCATATTTTTAGCCTACTTTCGATTTTTGCAAAAAATGAAAGTAGACTTATGAGATCAACACAGGGCGAAAAAAGTGTGTCTGTCTGTGTGTGTGTATGTGTGTGTGTGAGTCTGTGTGTGTGTGTGTGTCTGTGTGTGTGTGTGTGTGTGTGTGAGTGTGTGTACTCTGAATGTCTGTCCCCCCCTATCAATTCGAACACGGTGAATGCGAATTGAACGAAATTTGGTACAAAGGTAGCACTAGCAAAGGACACCTCAGTGTCATGTTTTATATCGCCGCCATCTTGACGGAAACGTAATGGCGGCCACACAAATGATCAAAGCTTAAATCAAATTACGACTAACCTAATCATCCGATCTCTACCAAATTTTGCAACGACATACCTTTATGGGGGTAGCATCCTTTGACCAAACCAATAGGTCATCAGCTTAATAGTTTGCGGATGGCGGCCATCTTTGTGTGAAAATCGATTACCCCTATTAATTCGAACACGGTGCAACCGAATGGAACGAAATTTGGTACAGAGGTAGTACTTACAAAAGGCACCTCAGTGTCATGTTTTATATCGCCGCCATCTTGACGGAAACGTAATGGCGGCCACACAAATGTTCAAAGCTTAAATCAAATTACGATTAACCTAATCATCCGATCTCTACCAAATTTTGCAACGACATACCTTTATGGGGGTAGCATCCTTTGACCAAACCAATAGGTCATCAGCTTAATAGTTTGCGGATGGCGGCCATCTTTGTGTGAAAATCTATTCCCCCTATTAATTCGAACACGGTGCAACCGAATGGAACGAAATTTGGTACAGAGGTAGTACTAACAAAAGGCACCTCAGTGTCATGTTTTATATCGCCGCCATCTTGACGGAAACGTAATGGCGGCCACACAAATGTTCAAAGATTAAATCAAATTACGATTAACCTAATCATCCGATCTCTACCAAATTTTGCAACTACATACCTTTATGGAGGGAGCATCCTTTGACCATTCTAATAGGTCATTCACCTGATAGTTTGTGGATGGCGGCCATCTTTATGTCAAAATTTATTCCCCCTATTAATTCGAACACGGTGGAACCGAATGGAACGAAATTTGGTACAGAGGTAGTACTAGCAAAGGGCACCTCAGTGTCATGTTTTATATCGCCGCCATCTTGACTGAAACGTAATGGCGGTCACACGAATGTTCAAATTTTAAATCAAATTACGATTAACCTAATCATCCGATCTCTACCAAATTTTGCAACTACATACCTTTATGGAGGGAGCATCCTTTGACCAATCTAATAGGTCATTCGCCTAATAGTTTGCAGATGGCGGCCATCTTTGTGTCAGAATCGATTCCCCCTATTAATTCAAACACGCTGAAACCAAATGGAACGAAATTTGGTATAGAGGTAGCACTAGCAAAGGGCACCTCAGTGTCATGTTTTATATCACCGCTATCTTGATGGAAACGTAATCGCGGCCACCCAAATGTCAAAAGCTAAAATGTAATTACGACCAACCTAATAATCTAGTCTCTACCTAATTTTGCAACACCATATCTTTATGTGGGAAACATATTCTGACCAAACTGCAAGAACATCAGCCCAATAGTTTGCAGATGGTGGCCAAGTATGTGTGCAAATCGATTCCCCCTATCAATTCAAACACGGTGAAACCGAATTGAACGAAATTTGGTACAGAGGTAGCACTAGCAAAGGGCACCACATATTCATGTTTAATATCCCTATAGCACGTTGTATTTCAACAAGCTCCTACAACCAACATTCAATCATACTCCTTGAAAAGGACAAAGAGTTATAACAATACCCATGCATTTAGGAGAAAGTAGGCTATATGTTCTTTACTGAACATCTTGTTATTCAATGAAATGCAGGTTTAACCCCGTTAACACCCTTTTAGAACCTGAATATCCAAAAATCCCTCCTTAGTTGACGTTTTCGACACACAACAAACATATCCCCAAAATATCATTCTTCTAACTTTAATAGTTTGGGTTGGTCTATGAGGTTGAATATCCAAAAATCCCTCCTTAGTGGACTTTTTCTTCCAGAATTTCAGCCCTCCCCATTGGCCCCTTAAATTGGATTCATGAAAAAAAAAACGATCGACCACCTTTTACTTATTTTTCAAGCTGATTCTTCCCCCTGAGTTTCATACTTTATGCCTCTGTCTTTTAAGAGATACTTGCTCCGTTAGGAATCCTTCAACCCCCACTTTTCACACATACACCTCATAATATACAGTTCATCGAAAAACCCTCAGACATGTGTCTTCTTATTCTTAATGATGAGTTTATATGCCGAGTATCGCATCCCCCAAGGAAACCAATCGGGAGATATTGCTATTCAATTAAATGCAGGTCTACCCCCTTAACACCCCTTTAGAACCTGAATATCCAAAAATCCTCCCTTGGTGGACGTTTTCGACATACAACGAACACAACCCCAAAATTTCATGTTTCTAACTTCAATAATTTTGGCTGGGCGATGATGAGTGAGTGAGTAAGTCAGGACATTTTCTTTCATTTATTTTTCAGAATTTCACCCCTCTCATGAATCCCTTATATTGGATTTATGATTTAAAAAAACGGTCGAAGACCTATTTACTTCTTTTTAAGCTGTTCTTCCCCCCTGAGTTTGATGAGTGAGGGAGTTAATCAGTTAGAACACTATATTTCCTGTTTTTAGCCTACTTTCGATTTTTGCAAAAAATGAAAGTAGACTTATGAGATCAACACAGGGCGAAAAAAGTGTGTCTGTCTGTGTGTGTGTATGTGTGTGTGTGAGTCTGTGTGTGTGTGTATGTGTGTGTGTGAGTCTGTGTGTGTGTGTGTGTGTGTCTGTGTGTGTGTGAGTGTGTGTACTCTGAATGTCTGTCCCCCCCTATCAATTCGAACACGGTGAATGCAAATTGAACAAAATTTGGTACAAAGGTAGCACTAGCAAAGGACACCTCAGTGTCATGTTTTATATCGCCGCCATCTTTACTAAAACTGAATGGCGGCCACTCAAACGTTCAAAACGTAAAATCAAATAACGACTAACCAAATCATCCGATCTCTACCAAATTTGGTAACAACATACCTTCGTATAGGATGCGTCTTGTGACCAAATTACAAGGTCGTCCGCCATACCATTTCAGGATGGCGGCCGTGCGAATTATGCAAACTTTATAATCCATATCATGGGACCCACCAGTTCCGATTATCGAGCCGAGAATCGTTTTAACTGTTCTAAAGGAAGAGGCACGTTCGAAATTAAAAGTTTGTTTTGTAATACTATAGTGCAGACGTGGTTTTAAAAAGCTGAACTGATTCAGTAATAAGACAAGATGGCAGCGGATATCTTGTGCCGGACTTATATTTCACTAATTTGAGTATTGCATGCAATATAGCGTACTGATAAAAAATAAATAAACTTTGTATGAAATGCATTATATATAAATAATATACTCCAGTGATGAAATCGTTTAGTATAAATCATTATTTGCTAACAAGTTCTATGTAAGTCATTTTAAATAGAACGATATTCGTTGACACAATTAGCTCAGTGGTAGAGCGTTAGCCTATCGCTCAAATGCCTATGGTTCAAACCCGATCAGAGCTAGGTTTTTGCTTGAAATGTTATATGTTTATTGTTTTGTAATGACTCAGATGTTTTAAAATTAAGCGTTATATTGTGCACATTATGGTGTAAAATATATATTTAATTAAAACATAATTCGCCAGCAGATTTACTCGGGACATCTAGCTGCCAAAAAGGTAACTTCCAGATTTTATTGAAAAGTTTCTTCTTCTGGCCGCTAGAATGCACTCGCTCTGTTAGGATTATATTGTTCGATATTTCACCAATAGATGTCACGACTAGTCTACGTGGGGATCCATTGATTACTATACCATTATCATTCTATGCGCATAGAATTTGAAGAATGACAAGATGATACTACGATACATTTTAACTTTTTATTTTAAAGGGTTTGTAACAGCCTATTTTGCGTTACTTGAAAATGTTATTAAGCGTTATATTGTGCACATTATGGTGTAAAATATATATTTAATTAAAACATAATTCGCCAGCAGATTTACTCGAGACATCTAGCTGCCAAAAAGGTAATTTCCAGATTTTATTGAAAAGTTTCTTCTTCTGGCCGCTAGAATGCACTCGCTCTGTTAGGATTATATTATCGAAAATATCCACTTAGTTTGTATACACACGTCTCTGTAGGGTCATGGAAAGATTTGTTAATTCAATTAGGGTTGTGAAAGCCATGCACAACCAGACGTGTAAAGACATGCCTCAACTCAAAGTTGGATGTTGCCCACGGCAGGTCGTAATAATAATAATAATGTTATTGGTTTTACATCCCTTTTAACTACTGCTGATTTTAGAGACACCGGGGTGCCGGAATTTTGGCCCGAAGGGGATCTTTAACGTGCCAGTAAATGTACTGACACGGCTCCCTCGCATTTGTGCACCCTCAAATGCCAGCTGACTGCGCCAGGATACGAACCTGCAACCTAGGGCCCAGCAAGCGAGAACGTTACCGCTGAGCCACGCCGCCAGTCCGGTCGATTATGTCTCCAGATCCATAACATTCTTGATATACTTCTTATCTTTCTTTCTTTCTTTCTTTCTTTCTTCAATGATGGTAGCAGTTTTTATCTAGGTTGTGGCGTTTGGTAGAGGTAAATCGTTTCTAAGGTCTTCAACAAAGAATAGTTCTATTATACTCTTTGATAATAACAACGAGTTATAACTATACTCATACATTTAGGAGAAAGTAGGCTATATGTTCTTTACTGAACATCTTGTTTTCCCCAGAATCTCACCTCTCTCCAAGGGCCCCTTAAAATGGATTGATGAAAAAACGGTCGAACACCTATTTACTTATATTTTAAGCTGTTTTTTTTCGCTGAATGTCAAACTTCTCGCCTATGTCGTTTAAGAGATACACGCTCCGTTAGGTATCCTTTAACCCCCAATTTTCACCCCTTTCGCCTCATAATATACACCACATCGATAAACCCATAGACATATGTCTGCTTAATTTTAATGATTAGTTTATATGCCGAATATCACATCCCCAAAGAAACAACTCGTGAGATATCGTTAATCAATGAAATGCACGTTTACCCCCTTAATACCTCTTAAGAACCCGAATAAACAAAAATCCTTCATTAGTTGACGTTTGCGACATAGAGCGAAAATATTCCCAAAATTTAAACTTTCCTACTTCAAGAGTTTTCGCTGGGCGATGATGAGTGAGTGAGTCAGTCAGGTCATTTTCTTTCAATTATTTTACCTGAATTTTTCGCCCTCCCCATGCGCCCCTTAAATTGGATTTATGAAGAAACGCTCGAACACCTATTAACTTATATTTGAAGCTGTCTTTTTCCCCTGAGTTTGATGAGTGAGTGAGATTGTCAGTCAGTCAGGACACTTTCTCTCCTTTTTTTTCTAGAATTTCACCCCACCCCATTGGCCCCTTAAATTGAATTTATGAAAAAACGGTCGGACACCGATATACTTACTTCTAAGCTGTTTTTTTACGCTGAGTTTCAAACTTCTCGCGTATGTCGTTGAAGAGATACACGCTCCGTTAGGTATCCTTCAACCCTCACTTTTCACCCCTTTCACCTTATAATATACACCACATCGAGAAACCCTTAGACACATGTCTGCTTATTTTTAAAGATTAGTTTATATGCCGAGTATCACATCCACAAATGCAACCACTCACGAGTTATTGTTATTCAATAAAATGCAGGTTTAACCCCATTAAGACACCTTTAGAAACTGAATATCCGAAAATCCTCCCTTAGTGCACGGTTTTGACACACAACGAACATATCCCAAAAATGTCATGTTTCTAACTTCAATAATTTTGGCTGGACGATGATGAGTGAGTGAGTGAGTCAGGACATTTTCTTTCATTTTTTTTTCAGAATTTGTCCCCTCACAATGAACCCCTTAAATTTGATTTATGAAAAATAAGCTGTCAAACACTTATTTACTTATATTTAAGCAGTTTTCTCTCCCTGAGTTTGAAGAGTGAGTGAGTGAGTCAATCAGTTAGGACACTTTCTTCCCGGTCCCCCCCCCCCCCCCAGAATTTCACCCCTCCCCATGAGCCCCGTAAATTGAATTTAAGAAGAAAAACGATCGAACATCTATTTACTTATCTTTTAATCTGATTTTTTCCGCTGAGTTTCAAACTCCTCGCCTATGTCGTTTAAGAGATACACGCTCCGTTAGGAATCCTTCAACCCCCACTTTTCACCCCTTTCACCTCATAATATACACCACATCGAAAAACCCTCAGACACATGTCTTATTATTTTTTATGTGTTCATATTGTGAGTAACACATCCCCCAATGAAACCAATCGGGCGTTATTGTTATTCAATGAAATGCAGGTTTAACCCCCTTAAGACCCCCTGAATATCCGAAAATCCTCCCTTAGTGGACGGTTCCGACATACAATGATCATATTCCCCGAAATGTCATGTGTTTAACTTCAATAATTTTGGCTGGGCGATGGTGAGTGAGTCAGGACTTTTTCTCTCAATTTCCTTTTTTCAGAATTTCACCCCTCCCCAAGAACCCCTTAAGTTGGGTTTATGAAAAAGACTATCAAACACCTATTTACTTAAGCAGTTTTTTTCCCTGAGTTTGATGAGAGAGTCTGTCAGTCAATCAGTTAGGACACTTTCTTTCCTGTTCCCCCCCCCCCCCAGAATTTCACCCCTCCCTATTGGCCCCTTAAATTGGATTTATGAAAAAACGGTCAAACACCTATTTACTTATTTTTTAAGCTGATTTTTTTCCACTGAGTTTCAAACTCCTCGCCTATGTCGTTTAAGAGATACACGCTCCGTTAGGAATCCTTCAACCCCCACTTTTCACCCCTTTCACCTCATAATATACTTCACATCGAAAAGCCTTCAGACACCTGTCTTCTTATTTTTAATGATGAGTGTATATGCCGAGTATCACATCACCCAATGAAACCAATCGGGAGATATTGCTATTCAATGAAATGCAGGTCTATCCCCTTAACACCCCGTTAGAACCTGAATATCCAAAAATCCTTCCTTAGTGCGCGTTTTCGACTTACCACGAACATATCCCCAAAATTTCATGATTCTAACTTCAATAGTTTTGGCTGGGCGATGATGAGTTAGTCAGTCAGTCAGTCAGTCAGGACACTTGTTTTTATATAAGAGATTACATTCTATCTTTCATCAGATGCAGTCCTTTTCAATCCTAGTAGTTAGAGATAGCTTTTAGTCATCCCTAACTCCTAAAGCAAGTACCATCCCGGTTAATGACGGAGTCTTACCACAACTTGAGAAGCAGACGTCTCAGGTGCTTTACCAGAGGTGTAAGTGACACATTTTGGTCATCTGATGCATATCACGACCATGGCGCCCAACAGGATTAATATAACCATGTTTTACGCAATATAATCAGTTAATAATTTCTCTTACATAACTTACATTTCATTGGTCACACTAGAGTGGGAGTTGCTGCGGTTTTTCCGTGCTCCCGCCAGGAAAGCATTATATTTGGGTCTCACACACTTAACCACGTTACAATACGAAGAGGCTCGAAAATGTCCATGTTTGTCCAAAAAAATCCTTATTGACAAAGTTGAATAAAACTTTCTTCGGCTTTTCCCAATTAATTGGGGTCGCCGGAGTCAACCAGGCTCATTTTGGTTTTGGCCGGGGATTCAAGGCCGGATGCCCTTCCTGACGCCACGTGTCACAGGGATTCGAACCCCGGCCGTCCGGGTGAAAGGTGAAAGACGAGCAGCTATGCCACTGTGCCATCACGCTCCGTTATTGACAAAGTTGAATAATTAAGGAAAACAATACCTTTTTAAATCAATAAGATTAATATTCTTTAAATACAATGTACCTTCGTCAGAAAAAGTAATTAATACGAAAAAAAGTTGCAAGTCTGATACTAAAATTTATAAAAGACTGATTTCAAAACTATTCTAAATATATTAACTATCTAAATTGTTAAAAATATACTAAAAGACTAAAAAAACAGATCCGTTACTATTTGTCATTAATGTGGAAATATATATCTCTTGAAACAACAGCTCCATGTGGGAAATATCAATGATGTGGACATGATGTATTGGTGCATTGAAAATTTGAGGTTGGGTTGACTTATGCTGTGTTGAGATGTTTACGTGAAAATAAAAAGCTTTATGATAACGTTGCTGTGAGTATTGTTAATGCAAGAAAAGTTTTGAAATCAGCGTTTCGTATCAGACTTGCAACTTCTTTCGTATTAATTACTTCTTGCTGACGAAGGTCATAATGAGATCGAAACCGGCACATTGTATTTAAAGAATAATAATTTTAATGACTTAAGGTATTATTTTCTTAAATTATATAATAATAATAATAATAATAATAATAATAATAATAATGTTATTGATATTATGTCCGTTTTAATAAATGCAACGTTTAAAGACGCAGGGGTGCTGTAATACTGCCCTGAAGAGGACCTTTAACCTGCCAGTAAATCTACTGACATGGCTCCTTGGCATTTGCGAACCCTTAAATGATAGGAAAGGGAATGAGGAGAGAGTCCACACCAAAGTCAACGGATAAAGGGGAAAAGCGAACTCAGCTCTGGAATCCCTTGGGGACGCCAATTTGCACCAGGCATGTTAGGACTGCACACACCCTGCCTTCTTTAGGACCTCTTACAGTAGACATGAGTTACCATGAAGAAACAAGAAATGGTTTTACCCATCGAGAAAATGAGGGCATCAGAAAATAAATAAACAGATGAAAGAGAGGAGTAAGACTACTCAGCTGGGGTCTAGTCGCCGCTAACCTACGTCTCACGAGATATGATTCTTTTTGTGGAATACGTTAGTCAGAAGGGCGTCTCTAAAAGCCTGAGTAGTTAAAAGGGACGTAAAACCAATAACATTATTATGTTAGTCAGAAGGGTCTTCAAAGATACGGCGGATCACATTGTTTCTCCTCATTTTTCTGGAGAGCCGCAATCAGGAATGGGAACAAAAGGTAGTGACGTACGCAGGCTTTCTTTGCATGAAAACTATTTTAATTATTTTTTCCAGCACAGAAAAAAAATGAATACATTCAAAATGTATAAAAAATATGGAAAACAGTAACTACTGAAAATATGTAAACTGAAATGATGCATTTGTATCTACGTGACTGTTTGATATTATATGTGAGAAAAGTAAAGTTTCTCTCTCTACGCTAACGCGCTACCTCGTGCCTCGCTGGCATCGGGAGAGCGTGGGCTCGAATCCCACCTCGGCCGTCCTGAAAATGGTTTTCCTGGTTTCCCAATTTCACCACCAGGCAAATGCCGGGACGATTCCTTTCAATAGGTCCACGGCAGATTTCCTTCCAATATTCCTTCCCTGACCCATCCTGAAAAGAAAAGTACATGGCAATTGGCTGTATCAATAAAATTATAATCAGTCTATCTTGATCCTTCATTGATAGGAATGCATTTCAGAACTCCTCATGTACCGAATTATGTTTAACGAAGTGATACAGATATGCACATTTAAAGCAGCCCGAAGCGACGTGAAGAAAGCTACCGATCGCACTCTTTAACAGCAAAACTGATCCATGGTTAGTTCCAACGTTGAAGGAGATTGGTTGGTTGGTTTCTCAGTTTAGGGGCTGCGACAACGCGGTCATGTAGCCCCGTGTACTTTGGGTTTGTGTAGAATCTTTCTGATAACCGGTGTTAATTGTAATGGCTGTATTAGTGTGTGTATCTGTTTTTAAATTTAAGTACAGACTGCAACTTAGAATTTTTCAAATAGTTCCTACTTTTGCCGCCAAACGCCACCGTCAACGAATACTAGGCCTAGTTCAGAACTTAGCTACTAGACGCCACCACAGTCGGCTCTTGGCAACGAACGTAGAAACCTAAGAGCGTTGTTTACATTCTTAACCTATCCAATTTAACTTCACACAGGTGTAATTAGTGGAAGGTTCTTTAACATGCCATAAGTCTATGACATGAGACCGCCGACTTTACTTCCCCTCCGAAGGAAGGCATACTGAGGGATTTTTAACGCTGTTAAAAATCCGACGGCTTCGGCCGGGTTTGAACCCGCTGTGTGAGTACAGTGTACGGCATTTACCAAGTTATGAACGTGATCATATTATTTAAAATATATATACAGGAATAAATAAGACTCATTAGCGGTAGTGTAAAACATTTACTAGGCGATAGATGGTATAATATAAGGATTCAATCAAACAAGTGTATTTGGAGAGGAGAAGGGGCTTCAACTCCAACCCCTTTCTCTGTCGGTACGCCACTGCCAAAAGCGTAATACTGGATCTATTGTTCTGACCACCAAAGAACTGAAGAAATATGGTGTAAGATAATGTAATGGAGAAATGTAATATTTCGAACTCCCAAGATAGGAATTTGCTCGTACAAGTCGATTTCAAACTTGGCTTTGTTTTGCGATAAGCTTTGTTTTCAATAATGCAACACTTTCAGGTTGAGTTGATTTGCTTTTGTCTATTTCTGCCATTCCACCATCACATGTATACATTCCGTGGAATTCAATGCACAAACATAAAATGATTCTGGATATTGAATATTTTATCTATTCCATTCTCATAAAGTTTATACAGGCGATATTCTTGTGAATAAACTTGAAGTACTGTATTTCAAAAGTGTTCCAAAGCTCCACTACGCCTTTCTGATCTCTCCTAAGATTGCCCTTGTTTCCGCTCGCATGGAGACGATGAATCAGATGGGATTCTTAGGTCTCGTTGTTGTTGTTGTTGTTCCATTTGAGGGGCTTGGGCATCGAGGACATTTAGCTACTTGTACTTGCGTGTGTATAAATTGATATATAGAAGTAGAATTTGTGTGATAAACTGTGTTATAATGGTGTCTGCGTAGTGTGTGTATTTGTAATTCCGGTCAAGATTGGGAAGGAGGCGGCCTTACCATACCAACTTTTGCCTGGAGTACAAGAGGGATACCATAGGAAAACCATTTCCAGGATGACTGAGCTGGGAATCGAATCCACATCTGCTCAATTTCGATTCCCGGCGTCGATATTAGCAGGCTGTCCATTTTAGCTTTCAAAGTGGACAGTTGGATCTATTATGCATCCTACTGACGTGAGAGCTGTTCTTTAATGGCAACAAGTCAAACCTTCTACTGCTGCCATCAGTTGCCAAGCCGCTCTTGGCTGACATCCCAGACGTCCGGGTCTGCCAATAAATTTAATTCTCGTCTGAGTCTGGGAGGGGGTACATTCAGCTTCGTGAGGCAAAACTGAGGAGAGATGGGTTTGATTCCCACTTCTGCTATCCTGGAAATTGTTTTCTGTGGTTTCCCGCTTCTACTTCAGATAAATTCCGGGATGGTTCCTAACTTGAGGCCCCGAAAGCCTCCTTCCCAATCTTCACCTCAGGCAGTGGCGGCTGGTAATAATCTCATGGTGGTACCAGCAACACAATATTCCTCATTTCTGTACTAGAAAGCGCTATAGTGTTCAAGGAGCTCAGATATCTAACATCTAACCTCCTTGACTTTCATAGTCATGGAACAACGAAATTCGACATACAAGCTAACCTCTGGGTGCCAACAAAGATTGCACCCGGCACCGAGGCCAAACGATATTATTATTATTATTATTATTATTATTATTATTATTATTATTATTATGATACCAGCAAATTCAAAATTTGCAATCAAATCGTTTGAACATTGCAAGTAGAGACACTGAATATTTTATGCTATAGGCCTAATTTTCAAAATCATAGTATTAAACTCTGTCATTGTACAAGACACGCAATACAACTTTGAAACAATTTCATCTGCCGCTACGAAATAAGAAGGTGGGAATGATATGAAAAAGATGCCCTACCGTCAAGACTAACTAACATGCAGATATAAACTTGGTAAGGATATCCTCTGCACCCGATTTACACAAAAATTATTTAATGACGCTATTATTAAACATTCGCAATGCTACCAGAATAGTTAACAAACCTGAGAATGGGTATTCGCTTTCTAATAGGCGTAACTGTGTCGCCAACTTAAATCAACGAAACAAAGCAAAACTTACTGGTAAAAGTCCGGATTGTTACATTATCCCTCGGATACTCGCGCGGGCTACAAGTGTAGTCCAGTGATTCATTTTGTTGTAGCGCAGAGTATATTTTTTCTAGGAATATTGAGAATCTCTGTAGCTGCCTGTTGATGATGTATTTAACAGACGGGTGTGATTCCAACTGAACCAATCGCACCAAACTGACACCAGATGCATTAGAAGACGTCTGGGCTACAATAGTAGCCCGCGCGAGCATCGCTGTTTCAGAATTGAGTATGCAAAGGAAACGTTGCCTCACAGGAGGCGGCCATTTAGATGAGTTTCAAATCAGTCAGTGTTTAGATGAAAGTAATGATGGGTTGAGTGTAGTGGAAATAAATTAGACTGTTGCTTCTTGTGTGGACGAGGAAGGGATAAATCAACAAGGAACAGATGCGCCAAGTGCAATGAAGATCTTCTCGGATCATTGTGTCCATTTGCACAGAATGCTTAAGTGACAAATTTGTTTGAGCGTGCTTATGGATTTCCTGGGCAAAAATAAACTTCAAAACTTCGAGAAAAAAAATGAAAATACTGAAATTGTTCATAATAAGTGCTGATTTTCTAAGGAAAATACCTAACCTAGTTTTATTTTTGTTTAATTCCAATCCAAATATGCACTAATACAGGTATTTAGGTTTAAATAAAAAATAATTGAACGGTTCTAGTTCCATCAGTTTTATTTTTGTTGCAGGTTTACCAATGATGTACGATAAAATTTAACTTTCTTCTTAACTTTGTAATTTCTCTCCATATGAAGATATATGCCCACATAAAATCTTCAGATTTAGCTTAAGATACTAATATATACTACTATTTATCATATTATTGAAACTGAACACCGAAAATAACGTGTGCGAGTTCATCAGATTGAATAACTGCTTGGGCTACATATGTAGCCCACGCGAGTAACGCTGTATATACGAGGCACGTCCAGAAAGTAAGTTCCGTTTGGTAATACAATTAAATTGTGTACAGATACAGAAAAAATATTTTTGCACAACATTCTACGCCTCTTAAACTACTTTTCCACATAACTGCCGAACTTTTGCAGGTATTTGTCATAGCGTGGCACAGGTTTTTGGATACCTTCTTCATAGAAGTTTGCCGCCGACCCGTAAACGAGAGTGAAGACTCCCCTGTAAGATATCCTACCGTTTGACCACAACTGTTAGGAAAATTGCGTATGGGGTCAGGAGAACTCCTAAACATACGCAGTTCTCCTGGTAAGCACGCAATTTGCCTAACAGTGGTGGACAAACAGTAGGATATCTTACAGGGGAGTCTTCACTCTCGTTTACGGGTCGGCGGCAAACTTCTATGAAGAAGGTATACAAAAACTTGTGCCACGCTATGACAAATGCCTGCAAAAGTTCGGCAGTTATGTGGAAAAACAGTTTAAGAGGTGTAGAATGTTGTGCAATAAATAATTTTTCTGTATCTGTACACAATTTAATTTTATGACCAAACGGAACTTACTTTCTGGACGTGCCTCGTATTACAAACGCGAGTGTCTCGGGGTTATAAATAGAGATAAAATTCTTCCTGCCACCAATATGAGTGTGAGAAAGTCACTAACTGTCTAACAAGAAAGAACTAAAAGCATCTTGTATATACGGATATAGTGACAAAGCATTAAATTGGGAAACCTGGAGATGCGTACTCTGCGTTGTGCTGCCATATTATGTTGTACACTGGTGGTTGAATTATAAATCACTTCAAGCAGTTCTACCTTGCCCTTACATGCCGAATTCTGATGATTGCGCCACGAGGCTTTTGGCTCTACCTCAGCCCAACACTATACAACACATGCTACCCGAGACAAACTAGCCCTTATTGGCATTGAGTCCTATTTTCGGAGGTGGAGCCCGTGAGATCTGGCTCATTCATTCAGGAAAGCGCCGCCATAGCGTGTTTCAGTTCGTGCGCTCATCAAATGAATGCAAAATAAGAAATTTAATACAAACTGTCACGAGAGAGCAAAAAGATCTTCTCCTTGGTTGAAAGCTACAAGACTGGAAGCCTGTAGCTTAAGGAAGTACTAAAGGACTTGAATTCGGCTGGAATTGATGATCTTGATGTAGAATATCGTTCCAAATTGTGTGCTATGGTAGAGTCTTGGACCCCACCACCTCGAGTCTCTTCATGTCGGAAGCCCCTTTCTCAGGAGAGAAATGAGAAATTATCAGCAGGGCTCAAGATATATCGGGAATGGAAAAGTGCATCTAAGAAGAACTAGTCATAAGCGCTCCGTAGTGGGCTTAAATCAATAATAATAATAATATGAGAGAGCACATTGGTGTTGCTATGGTACACCGGCACTACCTCACGAGCCACCCCTGACCTCAGGTACAATTACACACACTAATACAGCCATCAAAGTAACACAGGTTGTCAGACAAGAAATTAACACACACCCAAACACACGGTGTTAAATGGCCACGATTTACAAGCCCCGCAAATGAAACAATGAAGTGGCCATGGTATTTAATAATCATCTAGGCATTTTGGTTGGTGTAGAAGTGGGAAACCACGTAAAACGACTTCTAGGTTGACTGTGATGGGAATCAAGCTCTCCTCTTCTCATGTTTGCTCCACGAGGCTGTGTATACCTCTTATCAATCCTTCAACCAGAATTACATTTCTTGGCAGAGCTTGCAATCAAGCTCGGATCTCTAGGGTGACAGCCAAGAATGCTAGTCACTATGCCAGGAGGTGGAGATAAAAAGAATTATAGGTAGGAAAACCCAGGAAGGAAAACTACACACAAGATATCCGTTGTCACTGTCGGTATTCGAACCTCTGATTTCCGGACTCGCTGCAGCACCCCATCGTGATCGTGGTGGGTGATGCAACGTGCACGGCTACGCAGCGGGTAAGAGAGTTCTGTTTTTATAACAGTGTGTACTAAATCTTCCCTTTTAAGAGCATCATGGGACATGCTTCCTTGTGTTGGATTTATATCGACTCTGCAATCTTCAAGGGAACAAATATGAAGTTAACGATAGGAACCGAGCAGCCTCTGCTAATAGAATCACGAATAAAGTATTAGTCATCCTACACTAGTCGCCTTCCTCCTGGTCGTCTCACTGCAAGCTCAGCTTCCGTAGAATGTAAGGTAAGAATCGTGAGAATTTTTCAAACAACCACTTCTACAGTTTAAATCCAAGCAGCAAACAGCGATTGCAGAGGGCTTTCATTTCTCAGACGGAATTACTATCTTGGAGTTCATACATTCTGGTGTATAAAGTAAAGTATTTCTTTGCCAGACACCGGAATATCTTGTTTAACTCATGTGGGTAGTAACGTACGAATGTTCAGCCTAATACCGGTCCTAAATTGAAAACCTTACGTGACTTAGCATCCAAGTGGCGTAGTTTACTCCTTACTCAATATTACTCATTTGCCATTGAATTAGGGAAATCCTTCCACATTCAGAGAGAAGTCATGATTCAGGAGAGACTTCAAGATGTATCTTTCCAATTTCATGTATTAAGTCGCACGCTGAATAACTGCAGGAAATTGGCAAGGTTTCCAAAGAGAATGAATGATGAAAAACGAAGGCGAATATTTCATAATTTTAGACCATGTCCCTCCTGTAGTCTGTTATTTAATTCTTTCTTACATTCTGTACAACACACGACTTACACTGTGAGCATTCCTTTCGCGGATTCGGTGGCATAGTAGGTAGCATGTTGAGCTTCTATGCCGAAGGTCGCGGGTTCAAACCCGGCTGAAGTCGTCGGATTTTTTAAGAGCGTTAAACAATTCTCAGTATGCCTTACTTCGGAGGGGAATTTAAGCCGGAGGACCCATGTCAAAAATGTATGGCATGTCAAAGAACCTTCCACTAACTACAATTGTGTGAAACTAAATGTGTAGGTTAGATTTGATTAACGCTCTTTAAGTTCCAATGATCGTCGCCAGGTGCTGGTTGCGATGACATCTAGTAGCCAAGTTCACAGCTAGGTGTCGTTGACGGTATCACCTGGTAGCAAAAGTAGGAACTACTTGAAATTGATCGTCTGCAGTCCTTACCTGAAATACAGATAACACACACTAATACAGCCATCGCAATTAACACCGGTTATCAGACAGATTCTACACACACCCAAAGTACACGGGGCTACATGGCCGCGTTGTCGCAGCCACTAAACTGAGGAACCAACCACCAACAAGCATGCATTTGTCATCAACACCATTGTATACATCCATTTCTAGAATCCAAAGCCCACAGCAAGCAACTTGTTATTGTTGCTTAATTGAGGGGCTTTGCGACATCGTGGTTATGTAGCCCCGTGTGCTTTGGTGTATATGTAATTTGTCTGATAACCTGTGTTATTGTGATGGCTGTATTAGTGTATGTATTTGAAATTCAGATGTGGGTTGGGAAGGAGGCGGCCATGGCCTTCATTTAGCAACTATTCCAGCATTTGCTTGGAGTAGAAGTGGTAAACCGGTTCCAGGATGGCGGATATGGGAATCGAACTCACCACTTCTCAGTTTTGCCTCACGAGGCTGAGTGTATAACATTCCAGCCAACAGACCAGAATTAGATTTCTTGGCAGACCGGGGAATTTATCCCAGGCCTCCGCGGTGACAACCAAACGTGCTAGCCACTACACCAGGAGGCGGTCCATTCATAATTATTAGTGTAATAAAGTGTGGCATTACCATTAAGGCCCTCCAAGAGAGTAAATGTCAGGCAAAAATTATAAAAGGAGGGTTCGATTCCCACCTCAGCCATCATGGCAATGGTTTTCCGTGGTTTTCCATGTCAGATAGGTTCCAGTTGTCTCCTTCTCTACCTCCTCTGAATTAAAACTACCCACACTAATACAGTCATCGCAGTAACACAGGTTATCAGACAAATTCTACACACACACACACGCACACACCCAAGTAAATGGGACTACGTTTATTTACGTATTTGTTTATTTATTTATTTCCTTCACTATTCATTTTATATATTTGTTTGTTTATTTATTTCTTAATTAATTAATTAATCTATTTATTTATTTATTAGCCTACTTTCGATTTTTGCAAAAAATGAAAGTAGACTTATGAGATCAACACAGGGCGTGTGTGTGTGTGTATGTGTGTGTGTGAGTCTGTGTGTGTGTGTGTGTGTCTGTGTGTCTGTGTGTGTGTGTGTGTGTGTGAGTGTGTGTACTCTGAATGTCTGTCCCCCCCTATCAATTCGAACACGGTGAATGCGAATTGAACGAAATTTGGTACAAAGGTAGCACTAGCAAAGGTCACCTCAGTGTCATGTTTTATATCGCCGCCATCTTGACGGAAACGTAATGGCGGCCTCACAAATGTTCAAAGCTTAAATCAAATTACGACTAACCTAATCATCCGATCTCTACCAAATTTTGCAACAACATATCTATATGGGGGAAGCATCCTTTGACCAAACCAATAGGTCATCAGCGTAATAGTTTGCGGATGGCGGCCATATTTGTGTGAAAATCGATTCCCCCTATTAATTCAAACACGGTGCAACCGAATGGAACGAAATTTGGTACAGAGGTAGTACTAACAAAAGGCACCTCAGTGTCATGTTTTATATCGCCGCCATCTTGACGGAAACGTAATGGCGGCCACACAAATGTTCAAAGCTTAAATCAAATTACGACTAACTTAATCATCCGATCTCTACCAAATTTTGCAACAACTTACCTTTATGGAGGGAGCATCCTTTGACCAAACTAATAGGTCATTAACGTAATAGTGTGCGGATGGCGGCCATCTTTGTGTGAAAATCGATTCCCCCTATTAATTCGAACACGGTGCAACCGAATGGAACGAAATTTGGTACAGAGGTAGTATTAACAAAAGGCACCTCAGAGTCATGTTTTATATCGCCGCCATCTTGACGGAAACGTAATGGCGGCCACACAAATGTTCAAAGCTTAAATCAAATTACGATTAACCTAATCATCCGATCTCTACCAAATTTTGCAACTACATACCTTTATGGAGGGAGCATCCTTTGACCAATCTAATAGGTCATTCGCCTAATAGTTTGCGGATAGCGGCCATCTTTATGTCAAAATTGATTCGCCCTATTAATTCGAACACGGTGGAACCGAATGGAACGAAATTTGGTACAGAGGTAGCACTAGCAAAGGGGACCTCAGTGTCATGTTTTATATCGCCGCCATCTTGATGGAAACGTAATGGCGGCCAAACAAATGTTTAAAGCTTAAATCAAATTACGACTAACATAACCATCCGATCTCTACCAAACTTTGCAACAACATACCTTTATGGAGGGAGCATCCTTTGACCAATCGAATAGGTCATTAGCCTAATAGTTTGCGGATGGCGGCCATCTCTATGTCAAAATTGATTCCCCCTATTAATTCGAACACGGTGGAACCGAATGAACGAAATTTGGTACAGAGGTAGCACTAGCAAAGGGCAACTCAGTGTCATGTTTTATATCACCGCTATCTTCAAGAAACGTAATCGCGGCCACCCAAATATTAAAAGCTAAAATGTAATTACGACTAACCTAATAATCTAGTCTCTACCAAATTTTGCAACACCATATCTTTATGTGGGAAACATATTCTGACAAAACTGCAAGAAAATCAGCCCAATAGTTTGCAGATGGTGGCCAAGTATGTGTGCAAATCGATTCCCCCTATCAATTCAAACACGGTGAAACCGAATTGAACGAAATTTGGTACAGAGGTAGCACTAGCAAAGGGCACCTCATATTCATGTTTAATATCCCTATAGCACGTTGTATTTCAACAAGCGACTACAACCAACATTCAATCATACTCCTTGAATAGGACAAAGAGTTATAACAATACCCATGCATTTAGGAGAAAGTAGGCTATATGTTCTTTACGGAACATCTTGTTTTTCTTTCTTTCATTCTTTCTTTTTTTATAAAGGCCTCACTTTCATTTCATTGCAATTAACGTAAGGTTTTTAAAGTATGCATGTCATGAAACAAACTGAAAGCATGTAATAACTGACAAAAGAAACCGTAAGTATTGGACTTGAAGAAAAATGCAAAACTCTGAATTATAGAATGTTTTGAAACTTTAAGACGCTTTTTTCTCAGAAATACAAAAGTATGCTCCGAGCCTTCCTATTAGGTAGATTTCATAGAAAGCTAACTATTGCAATGGGTCCCATGTTTCGACTTCCGGAAAATTTCGACATATCTTCGCGTTTCACATCCCCCAGACCCCAAAACCACCGTCAGTTCAAAAGTTTATATATAATTTATGTATGTATATATATGTATATCAGTTTTTGTGGACACGATAACTGCCGTAATTTTGCACCAATCACTTTGAATTTTTTACCGAATATGTATACCTATAAAATCTCGGTCGAGTTCGTTACTAGGCTAAATCGGTCGAAGGGGGTGAAAATGGGGGGCTTTTTTCGAAAAAGTGAAATATTGCTATAACTCTCTTAATATGTGACATATCGAATCCGTTCAACGTTCATACTACTGTATGTGTCGGATAAAGCCCAAAAATTTATGTTTGAAGAGTTTTTTTTTATAGCACCAACCATTGACCAAAGGAGTGGGAAAAAGTGGGTTTTTCGGGAAACATTAATCATATCTCTCTTAATAGGCACAATATCAAAACCGTACGAAATGGACAATATTCCCCTAATAATTACCCAAAACTTTTGTCTGAAAGAATTTTTGATATGACCCTCCATTACGCCAAGGGATGAGAAAAATCATTTCGGAATTATAAGAAAATGCCAAGAGCTATCAGAGGTTGCCATGGCAACACTACTAAATTGATGAGGGATGAGCCATCATTGTTGCCATGACAACGCACTTGCACGAGATCAGATTCAGTATTTCCATCTGACTAAGTGGGAAGTGGCTTCGGTGACGTAACTGGTAGATTGCTGAATGTCTATGCCCAAGGTCGCGGTTTCAAAGCCAGCCGAAGTCGTCGGATTTTCTAAGAGCGCTAAAATCCCTCAGTATTCTTTCCTTTGGAGGGGAAGTTCCAACGTTCGTTGCGAGTTGCTGGTTGGGGTGGCATCTAGTAGCCAAGTTCACAGCTAGGTGTCGTTGACGGTAGTACCTGGTAGCAACATTAGGAACTACTGCTTGAAATTGACCGTCTGCAGTCCTTACCTGAATTAAGACAAATACAGCCATTACAATTCACACCGTTTATCAGACAGATTCTACACTCACCCAAAGTACACGGGGTTAGATGACCGCGTTGTCGCAGCCCCTAAACTGAGGAACCAACCAGAGGTATATTTCATTAGAAAGCTAACTATTGCAATGGGTACCATGTTTCGACTTCCGGAAAATTTCGACATATCTTCGCGTTTCACATCAACCCAGACCCCAAAACCACCGTCAGTTCAAAAGTTTATATATAATTTATGTATGTATATATATGTATATCAGTTTCTTGTGGACGATAACTGCCGTAATTTTGCACCAATCACTTTCAATTTTTTACCGAATATGTATACCTATAAAATTTCGGTCGATTTTGTTACTGGGCTAAATCGGTCGAAGGGGGTGAAAATGGGGGGCTTTTTTCGAAAAAGTGAAATATTGCTATAACTCTCTGAATATGTAACATATCGAATCCGTTCAACGTTCATACTATGTGTCGGATAAAGCCCAAAAATTTATGTTTGAAGAGTTTTTTATAGCACCAACCATTGACCAAAGGGGTAGGTAGAAGTGGGTTTTTCGGGAAACATTAATCATATCTCTCTTAATAGGCACAATATCAAAACCGTACAAATTGACAATATTCCCCTAATAATTACCTAAAACTTTTGTCTGAAAGAATTTTTGATATGACCCACCATTATGCCAAGGGATGAGAAAAATGATTTCGGAATTATAAGAAAATGCCAAGAGCCATCAGAGGTTGCCATGGCAACACTACTAAATTGATGAGGGATGAGCCATCAGACGTTGCCATGACAACGCACTTGCACGAGATCAGATTCAGATTTTCATCTGACTAAGTGTGAACCGGCTTCGGTGACGTAACTGGTAGCATGCTGAATGTTTATGCCCAAGGTCGCGAGTTCAAAGCCGGCCGAAGTCGTCGGATTTTCTAAGAGCGCTAAAAATCCCTCAGTATGCTTTCCTTTGGAGGGGAAGTTCCAACGTTCGTTGCGAGTTGCTGGTTGCGGTGGCATCTAGTAGCCAAGTTCACAGCTAGGTGTCGTTGACGGTAGTACCTGGTAGCAACATTAGGAACTACTGCTTGAAATTGACCGTCAGCAGTCCTTACCTGAATTACAGACTAATACAGCCATCCCTAAGTACACGGGGTTACATGACCGCGTTGTCGCAGCCCCTAAACTGAGCAACCAACCAAAATCTCTGCGGGAGATATAATTTTGCGTGAAGAAGTAACAGACCGTTACATAGTCACACATCAGTGTCGAAACCTTGCATAAGGACAGTGTGACCACAAGTATAAAAATGGACCCCAAATGACAAGAAGGTTACCGTTCCCATAAGACAATAACATGTTTAAAATAAGCATAAAATGACGAAAAACAAAGTTAATTAAGCTCCAATTATAAAATATATTCTCGCAATAAATGAGGTCTGATCCTTCTACGAAAACCTGCATATTCTGCCTATTTTCTCCTATCCCCAAGTTTGTCCGGTGAAATCTACCTCCGCCTTCCGGCGTGCCGAGAGGACTTTTTATTTATGCGATTGAGTTTAACTTCATTGAATACTCAGACTGGAATTTAAACTTTTGCTAGAATTCAATTGAAAACCTTTGAGATCGGTGTTTTGATATGGATCTTTCAACCAGGAATGTGAACCTTCATGGGCTCACTGCGTCAATTACGAAACCTTTAAAAATTAGCAAGTTATATTAAGAAGAGGTGGTGTGGCTGCCTCACAGCCTGCTCTTGCCAATCTTATTAAGGAAAGTCTGGAAGGATGTGCGACAGCAGCTACAACCATCATCGCTCGTTATTGAATATTACAACATTGTGTTACTTAAGCTGATCGCCTCGCTCTAATGGGAATATTATACAAGAAAGTGCGGCCGACAGTTTAACGGCAGCGCCAAAGTGATTTAAACATAGCCCAGATATTGGTTTTACATTTTCACGCTGTCACATCTCACCGTACAATACGTTCCCGTCTTTAACTTAACCTCGCCCTAACGTTAGAAACGGAGATTCTCGTTCGTAAGTGCCATTTGATATCTTTTAAATGGTTGCCTTGATGGAACTAAAGTTTCCAGTTAAATCTCGGCCATGAAAGTTGGACTTTTGATGGAAAAGAGAATTCATGGCAGGCAATGTCGAACAGTGAGTGTGTGCAAGAACACTAATTAACTAAGTAGGTATTCAGCCAAAGCTCACCTAAGTAAACCTGTCATTTCCTCTGATAGATGGCAACAAAAACAGGACGTGGAAATTGACATACAGTTTCCTAAAATGGCATCAATTCCAAGTGCATGTAGTCCAACCAGTTGTAGATATTTCTTTCGGAGCTGAATGACATCGTGGTCATGTATCCCTGTGGGCTTGGGCGGGTGTAAGTTGTCTGATGACCTGTGCCCCTGTATTGTCTGTACTAGTGTGTGCATTTCGTAATCGAAGTAGTATTTTGAGTAGGAAGCGACCGTGGCCCTACGTTAGGCACCATCGTGGCATTTGCATGGAATAGAAGTGGGAATCCAGGCCGGGATGGTTCCTAAGTTGAGGCCACGGCCCCCTCCGCCCAATCATATCCCCAATTTGCAAACACACATATTAGTACAGCCATCACAAAAACGCAGGTTATTAAACAAATTTCACATATGCCCAGTGCTAGATTTGTGACGATACGCAACGGTACGGCATACCGAAACCTCTGATCGGGGGAAAAGTCAACTATATAACCTAATTTTAAGCCTACTTTCGATTTTTGCAAAAAATGAAAGTAGACTTATGAGATCACTACAGGGCGAAAAAAAAGTGTGTCTGTCTGTGTGTGTGTATGTGTGTGTGTGAGTCTGTGTGTGTGTGTGTGTGAGTGTGTGTGAGTGTGTGTACTCTGAATGTCTGTCCCGCCCTATCAATTCGAACACGGTGAGCGCAAATTGAACGAAATTTGGTACAAAGGTAGCACTAGCAAAGGACACCTCAGTGTCATGTTTTATATCGCCGCCATCTTGACGAAAACGTAATGGCGGCCACACAAATGTTCAAAGCTTAAATCAAATTGCGACTAACCTAATCATCCGATCTCTACGAAATTTTGCAACAACATACCTTTATGGAGGGAGCATCCTTTGACCAATGTAATAGGTCATCAGCCTAATAGTTTGTGGATGGAGGCCATCTTTGTGTGAAAATCGATTGCCCCTATTAATTCGAACTCGGTGAAACCGAATGGAACGAAATTTGGTACAGAGGTAGTACTAGCAAAGGGCACCCCAGTGTCATGTTTTATATTGCCGCCATATTGACGGAAACGTAATGGCGGCCACACAAATGTTCAAAGCTTAAATCAAATTACGACTAACCTAATCATCCGATCTCTACCAAATTTTGCAACAACATACCTTTATGGAGGAAGCATCCTTTCACAAATCTAATAGGTCATTAGCCTAATAGTTTGCGGATGGCGGCCATCATTGTGTCAAAATCGATTACCCCTATTAATTCGAACACGGTGAAACCGAATGGAATGAAATTTGGTACAGAGGTAGCACTAGCAAAGGGCACCTCAGTGTCTTGTTTTATATCGCCGCCATCTTGACGGAAACGTAATGGCGGCCACACAAATATTCAAAGCTTAAGGGACACTGGGACTGAAATTTTCAAATTCTATATAAACTGAGGTACAGCTTTGAAATTGTATATGGTTATGAATAGTCATATTATAAACCACTTTGGGAAATGTGAGCATTGTAAGTTGATTAGTTCTCTAGATATTAATTATTTTGTACATTTATTGTGCTAATTATTCAAGTTTTATAAAGGTCAGCCGCGTTAAAAAAAACAAGATAGTGTAACTTTTAGGTAATATTCTATTGCACTATAACAATTGGAAGAAACCTACGGATCCGATTTTGAATTGCATTAATGAGTGTCAAGAAATTAATTTTTTTCCATCTCCAAGTTTTTTTCTAAAAAAAATCGTATTTTTTCCAGTTTGAATTTTTTTTGCAGCCAAACCAAAAGTGCAATCTAAAAAACGATCCGCAGGTTTATAGTCATTGCAATGAAGATAATAAATTCCCATTTTGAAAGCAATATCATAAGATTTATGACGCGAGTAACATTTTGAATGCCTGAAAAAGTGAATCCGAGAAAACAGCAATTTTCTAAAATGATGCACAATTTACAAGGTTTCAGCTTACCAATGACATTAGGACTGTCCTACAGCATAGGTGACACCCTCCTTCTTCTGTTTTGCAGCCTCCTCCTTCATTTCTGTCAGTTTCACCTTCCGTCGACATGCTTTCGCTTCTCCAATTATGACCGCGGACTTACATACTTCCTGCGACTGTCACATCTTTCAAGTGTTTGTGCTGTGACATGAGATACTGAAGTTAGTCTTATTCCTGATTTCAACTCTGTTGTTGCACTACACCCCATGTTGAATTCTGTTACAGAATTCCAAACAGCAATTTCAAGTATCTTCCGTGAAATAAAAATCTCTTTCCGGCACTTCCTCCAGATAACAGAATGCAGAGACTCATTCTGATTTTCAGTAGCACCACGGATGCATCTGGATAGTAGCTCATCTGATGCCAGCCTTTGATAAACAGCATAATCTTGACAACTAAGGGTTCTTAAAGTTCTACAGCCATTTTGTCATGACTCTGTGGTGTTTTACCAGCTGCGATACTTCGATTGTAGAAACACCAAGACTCAGAACCTTCAGGACACTTACTGTGCTGGGGCGTTTAAAGGACACACCGTGCATTTTAAAGCTACGCCAGGGCTTTAAAAATGGCGGAATTCGGATAAAACACTGCTATATGATCCGCAGGGGATAGGGGTGTATTAATATGGAAAAACCGAAAATCGACATTTTCCACAAATTTCACTAAAATTTCAGTCCCAGTGTCCCTTAAATCAAATTACGATTAACCTAATCAACCGATCTCTACCAAATTTTGCATCAACATACCATTATGGAGGGAGCATCCTTTGACCAAACTAATAGGTCATTAGCCTAATATTTTGCGGATGGCGGCCATCTTTGTGTGAAAATCCATTCCCCCTATTAATTCGAACACGGTGAAACCGAATGGAACGAAATTTGGTACAGAGGTAGCACTAGAAAAGGCCACCTCAGTGTCATGTTTTATATCACCGCCATCTTGGCGGAAACGTATTCGCGGCCACCCAAATGTTAAAGGCTAAAATGTAATTACGACCAACCTAATAATCTAGTCTCTACCAAATTTTGCAACAACAAATCTTTATGTGGGAAGCATATTCTGACCAAACTGCTAGATCATCAGCCCAATAGTTTGCAGTTGGTGGCCAAGTATGTGTGCAAATCGATTCCCCCTATCAATTCAAACACGGTGAAACCGAATTGAACGAAATTTGGTACAGAGGTAGCACTATCAAAAGGCACCTCAGTGTCATGTTTTATATCGCCGCCATCTTGACGGCAACGGAATGACGGCCACCCAAATGTTAAAAGCTTAAATCAAATTTCGACCATCCTAATAATTTGATCTCTACCGGATTTTGCAACAACATGCCTTTTTGTGGAAAGCATCTTATGACTGACTACAAGGTCATCAGCCCAATAGTTTGCAAATAGCGGCCATGTATGTGTGCAAATCCATTCCCCAGATCAATTCAAACACGGTGAAACCGAATTGAATGAATTTTTTTACAGAGGTAGCACTAGCAAAGGGCACCTCATATTCATGTTTAATATCCCTATAGCACGTTTTATTTCAACAAGCTACTACAACCAACATTCAATTATACTCCTTGAAAAGGACAAAGAGTTATAACAATACCCATGCATTTAGGAGAAAGTAGGCTATATGTTCTTTACTGAACATCTTGTTTTAGAAATGTGGAACGTTAGTTGTAGGTCAAGGTCAACTTGGTTTTTGACTGGACTGTACTTCTAGCACTACACAAGGTGCTAGATGACTCGTCCTTCCCTCCCTTGACGCCCAACAGTTCAGCTTTCACTAATATCCATCAATGTCAGTGCAGTCAGAACATTCGACTGCCTGTCACCGTTTTACGGTTTTGTTCTGTTTAATCGTGTAGTGTTTTGGATTCAAAGTGCGTAAATTTCGCTAATTATGTGTTGTTCAGCGTGTACGTGCCTTTACAATGCATAAAATAACTAATTATTTTAGTAAACCTAAGAATCCTAAACTTGACGAAGAAACTGAAAAATGCACGACACTTCCAATCGAATTAGATCACCAGGAGTCAACACAGCCAACATCCTCCAGCGTTACTTCATCTTCTTCTAATGCCGACATCAAAGAAGGTGATTAACAGTGGCCAGACTGTTAGATTTTAGAACAAAGGAACGAGTTTCGTAAAAAATACAGTTGCCCTATTGTACACAAAAACGCTGGGGTGTGAGGTTTGCCGGAATGTTGGATATCTACGTAGGCCTATAGAAAGAAAATCTGATTAATTCATGAAGATGTTCAGAAAATAGTAAAACTAACGTTTTTAGAACGCTATATTCCAAAACCCCTTCCCCCCTCCCACCAACACCCGGTAACCCAAAGTACCGGAACCTCTTTTATTTACAAATCAAGCACTGCATACACCCAAAAGTACATGGGGCTATATGACTGCGATGGCACAGCCCCCAAAATAAGCGACAACAACAACACACTGAGCATTACAAACCTTGCCACTTGTCAACATTGCGGACGAAAATACCCAATTCCTGCAATCAATAGCAACAATCACATTACCATAGACAAGCATACGTCAGCGTCGTAGATGTATCATATATTATCATGGACCCTTTACCTCAGTAGTCAAGAGCAACGGTGTAGGAAGTCGCAGGACATGGTTTCGAATACCACATGGGTCAAGAACTTCCATCTACAGTACATGGCTTGTACTCTTTACACGACCAAATAGCGTAAGACCTTCACTTAAAATCATTCAATTCTAGGAACATTGTTGTTACCCTATTATTGTATAGAATGTTAATTACGGGCACTAGTGAATAATAATAATAATAATAATAATAATAATAATAATAATAATAATAATAAAATACAGATTAAGCACTCAAACAATATCACAACACAGTACATCTCAAGAAGCACACCTAACTCGACTAATAATTTCATAAATATTAGAAGAACATTTCTATTTTGGTTTGAACGTTCAATTAATATTCCTTTTATGTCCAAAATTTACAAATTGTATTTTATTTTAAATCTTGAGGGTAAAAAACACTTTTATAAGATTTTTAAGATAATTTACAGGAAACCACATATATTCTATTTGATGCTTCTTTTATTTTCAATTAATTTCATTTCCGGTTAGTAAAAAGTTTTTTTTTGGTGCTAAATTCTGTAACTTTGTAACTAATATTGGAATATCTTAAGACTATCTCAAAGAACAACATAGTTTCAATTATCGTAACTTTCTTTTTAACTAGTTGAAACCCGTCAAAACATGATGGTCAATGGGAAAATATTTACTGATTTTTAGCCTACATTCGATTTTTGCAAAAAATGAAAGTAGACTTATGAGATCAACACAGGGCGAAAAAAGTGTGTCTGTCTGTGTGTGTGTATGTGTGTGTGTGAGTCTGTGTGTGTGTGTGTGTGTCTGTGTGTCTGTGTGTGTGTGTGTGAGTGTGTGTACTCTGAATGTCTGTCCCCCCCCCCCTATCAATTCGAACACGGTGAATGCGAATTGAACGAAATTTGGTACAAAGGTAGCACTAGCAAAGGACACCTCAGTGTCATGTTTTATATCGCCGCCATCTTGACGGAAACGTAATGGCGGCCACACAAATGTTCAAAGCTTAAATCAAATTACGACTAACCTAATCATCCGATCTCTACCAAATTTTGCAACAACATACCTTTATAGAGGAAGCATCCTTTGAACAAATAACTAGGTCATTAGCCTAATAGTTTGCGGATGGCGGCCATCTTTGTGTGAAAATCAATTCCCCCTATTAATTCAAACACGGTGAAACCAAATGGAACGAAATTTGGTACAGAGGTAGCACTAGCAAAGGGCACCTCAGTGTCATGTTTTATATCGCCGACATCTTGACAGAAACGTAATGGCGGCCACACGAATGTTCAAAGCTTAAATCAAATTACGATTAACCTAATCATCCGATCTCTACCAAATTTTGCAACTACATACCTTTATGGAGGGAGCATCTTTTGACCAATCTAATAGGTTATTAGCCTAATAGTTTGCGGGTGGCTGCCATCTTTATGTCAAAATTGATTCCCCCTATTAATTCGAACACGGTGGAACCGAATGGAACGAAATTTGGTACAGAGGTAGCACTAGCAAAGGGCACCTCAGTGTCATGTTTTATATCGCCACCATCTTGACTGAAACGTAATGGCGGCCACACGAATGTTCAAAGCTTAAATCAAATTACGATTAACCTAATCATCCGATCTCTACCAAATTTTGCAACTACATACCTTTATGGAGGGAGCATCCTTTGACCAATCTAATAGGTCATTCGCCTAATAGTTTGCTGATGGCGGCCATCTTTGTGTCAAAATCGATTCGCCCTATTAATTCAAACACGGTGAAACCGAATGGAACGAAATTTGGTACAGAGATAGCACTAGCAAAGGGCACCTCAGTGTCATGTTTTATATCGCCACCATCTTGACAGAAACGTAATGGCGGCCACACAAATGTTCAAAGCTTAAATCAAATTACGATTAGCCTAATCATCCGATCTCTAGCAAATTTAGCAACAACATACCTTTATGGAGGGAGCATCCTTTGACCAAACTAATAGGTCATCAGCCTAATATTTTGCGGATGGCGGCCATCTTTGTGTGAAAATCGATTCCCCTTATCAATTCGAACACGGTGAAACCGAATGGAACGAAATTTGGTACAGAGGTAGCACTAGCAAAGGGCACCTCAGTGTCATGTTTTATATCACCGCTATCTTGACGGAAACGTAATCGCGGCCACCCAAATGTTAAAAGCTAAAATGTAATTACGACCAACCCAATAATCTAGTCTCTACCAAATTTTGCAACACCATATCTTTATGTGGGAAACATATTCAGACCAAACTGCAAGAACATCAGCCCAATAGTTTGCAGATGGTGGCCAAGTATGTGTGCAAATCGATTCCCCCTATCAATTCAAATACGGTGAAACCGAATTGAACGAAATTTGGTACAGAGGTAGCACTAGCAAAGGGCACCTCATATTCATGTTTAATATCCCTATAGCACGTTGTATTTCAACAAGCTACTACTACCAACATTCAATCATACTCCTTGAAAAGGACAAAGAGTTATAACAATACCCATGCATTTAGGAGAAAGTAGGCTATATGTTCTTTACTGAACATCTTGTTTATATGCATTCTTTGAACCATATATTTTTGGCACTATTAAAACATAAATGGCGTCAAGAGATTGCATTCTCGACTTTGCAACATACTGCTGGCCATGACTAAAAACTTGATCAGGTAAATCTTGATTTTAACCTCACTTATTATTTCCAAATCCAAGCAATTTTCATACATATTTCTTACAATTAATCTGATTCCATATAGAAGCCCCTGAGAAGCGAACGCTTGGAGTACGAATATGTGGACTTCAAGAATTCTGTAGGAAACTAATGCAGCTGGCTTTCATCTTTAGTGTTTTGGCTGATAACGCTGGTGTATGATTTTGAACTACTGGATATAAGTTCAATGACTTTTAAATTAATTTCATTTCACTGTTACTTTTTGGCGTAAGATTGCGAACTTACGAGAAATGTAATATATCCTTCGCAGAAGTGAATGTTTAGCCGTAAATCTGCCATGTTATCATCGTGTCTGACTGGTAATTCGCTAACTTTTGATTCCTCACCATCCACAGTGGGGTAGTCACCGTCAACTAAGAGAAAAAAAAGCAACTGAAAATTCCATTTCATCTGGTTTCGATCGCTTGTTTTTATGTAAGTGGAGTGTTTTCGAGAAGGGTCAGAGAGAAGAGTAATTGATACAATTGTGAATACTGTAGCTGCTTGTCGAGAAGCGTGTGGCGCAACAGGCAAAACCTACCTGATGTCTCCTCCAAGATCAATAACTATCCTACGAAAAGGATTAATGTCGTTACGTATAATATCTTTAAGAAGTCGATTCACACACTTTAATGAATGAATATTTGCCATTAGGGCTTCACTTCATTAGCCATGCTAATCGAATATCGTCAGCTGGATTGCTAATTAATTTGTAGGTATTTTAAATGGTGAATGTAGGTGTTATATGCTCTAACAAAATATTGTTTAAAATATGAAGTGTGTTCTGACTTGATTTGCAGATCTGATTTCAATAGTCTTTGAGGATTCTAATATATACAATTGGCCGTAAGAACTGTCTCTAATATTTCTGGAATACATGGAAGAAATGCGATTGTGTGCATTTTCATATATTTTAAAACAATATGGACCTTATTCATGTAGCATCGTAAAATTGGCACCAGAGGAAACGAAGGACATAGCGTGGTTGTACTGCCGAATATTCTGTCTGAAATTTGTTGAGATATCATTCAGTGAAAAGTTGTTGCATCCTGTGAAATACGGTATTTGATATTCTGGCAGATCAATTTTACCATTACAACAGCAGAGACCAAAGTAACCAGGCGTAGATTTCTGGCAAGAAAAATACAATGAAGAACAATGTTTAAATTTGTTCGTCAAGGACCCTACACTCTAGATTACTGCAATATACAGTATCTGGAATTGTTTCTGAAATGGCATATTTATATTGGATTTTAAAAGTGGCTTCGTATTTTCTCCGATTTCTCACTCTTTTGCGGCCAATGTTCCTTTTCGTCGAACGGGTTTATTTATAGTAGTATTTCTCCACACATTATTGTCATAGATAGTACTATAGTGTCCTGCATCAATGTAGTCGCTAAATAGTAAATGGCGAATAATACTTCCATTGCCAAAATCAACAGCATGGTTAGACTCATTGTTATGTACTCTAAACAAATAATCAATAAACAATTGGCATTTACATTGAAATTCAACATGACCAGTGTATTCACTGTCCAGAGACTTTCATACTTAAGTTGGTTGCTGAGGAGAATGAGATGAGACTGATCGCCAATAATAAAATCCTTCCAGCAACAATTTTGCAATAGTTTGCAAACATACCTCAGGATGACGTTCTTCATCTTGATATAAACAGTACGAAACTGCTCTAAAAAGCAATTTCCATCGCCTGTTAAAGGTTTAATTCATTTTGTTTCCATGACAGCTAATTATGCAGGAGTTTAGAATCACTTCGCCAAATACTGAAATGAGCGTAGACTCGCTCACCAGCCACTGTAATGAAGGCAGTTTTAGAACGATAAAAATGTCCCGTGCATGTAAAAGATCCTATTAACACAGGGAAGCTCACTGTTAAGGCTACATTCTTGGGTATAGCTCCAGAGGTTTGGGTTTGATTCCCTGCTCTACCAAGAAATTTTATTCTGGTCTGAAACGGGGAACGGGGCGCCCTCAGCCTCGAGAGGTAAAACTGAGGGGAGGTGGAATCTATTCCAACCTCAACGATCTTGGATGTGGTTTTCTGAGGTTTCTCACTTCCACTCAAGGAAAAAGTGAGTCAGTCTGAAAGACTAGACTTTGTATCATTTTAAATGCTACAAATTCTGAAAAATGCTAGAAAAGCTGGAGGTTTCTCGCTTCGCTCGAAGCCAAGGACTCTTGAAATGTAACAAAATTATCTGCATAATACTTATCTTGCTTATCTTGCTTCAAATTACTCGCGATCGGCAATTGCGAACCAAGGGCAAAACAAGGTCATGCGCGCAGGATGTCGTCATGCTCACCAGAGCACGTGGGGACGTGCCCCTTCCATCCAGTCTAAAAACAATTATAGTGGGCCATGTATTGAAGATAGACATATGCTCTCACGGATTTTTTTGTGGAACATTTCATGCTGACCAATTCTTACGCTCATTGTATATTGATATGTTTAACAGTTTGCCCAGCGTAAGCTTAAGAAGCGCACGGACGCCAAGTTTGTTTACGACTTTTTCACTGAAATCGTTACTGCTTGGCTTCTTTAATCATACATAAATTATTCCCTACAGAATCTTTCCTCGAGATATCCCTTACAGAATGGTGAAAACAGCATCAAAATCCATCCAGAGGTTCTCGAGATCCGTGACATCCAGGAATCGGGGATTTTTTTCTTATACTAACGAAGTATAGAATTTCGGGGAACACATGCACCAAGCTGTACTATGACGTCACACACCTCAGTGCATCTGGGTACATTTCGTCCCGTCACAGTAACGTAACGCCAGACCCCAGCGTAACGACGAAGTCGACAAGATCATGTAAAAAGATAAAATACCGGGATGGTTCTTAACTTAAGGCCTTGGCCGTCTTCTTCCCATTCCCCTCCTTAACCACAAATACAAACATTAATACAGCCATCACAATAACACAGGTTACCATATAACATTTTACACACTGACCAAAGTATAAAGGGCTGTGACCACGATGTCCGATCCCTTCAAAAGGAATATGTTCGCCAGGTGTCTCTCATGGCGAAAGTGAATGTGCACACGCGCGAGTGCCTAGAATACTACATTTTTAGCCTACTTTCGATTTTTGCAAAAAATGAAAGTAGACTTATGAGATCAACACAGGGCGAAAAAAAGTGTGTCTGTCTGTGTGTGTGTATGTGTGTGTGTGAGTCTGTGTGTGTGTGTGTCTGTGTGTGTGTGTGTGAGTGTGTGTACTCTGAATGTCTGTCCCCCCCTATCAATTCGAACACGGTGAATGCGAATTGAACGAAATTTGGTACAAAGGTAGCACTAGCAAAGGACACCTCAGTGTCATGTTTTATATCGCCGCCATCTTGACGGAAACGTAATGGCGGCCACACAAATGTTCAAAGCTTAAATCAAATTACGACTAACGTAATCATCCGATCTCTACCAAATTTCGCAACGACATACCTTTATGGGGGGAGCATCCTTTGACCAAACCAATAGGTCATCAGCGTAATAGTTTGCGGATGGCGGCCATCTTTGTGTGAAAATCGATTCCCCCTATTAATTCGAACACGGTGCAACCGAATGGAACGAAATTTGGTACAGAGGTAGTACTAACAAAAGGCACCTCAGTGTCATGTTTTATATCGCCGCCATCTTGACGGAAACGTAATGGCGGCCACACAAATGTTCAAAGCTTAAATCAAATTACGATTAACCTAATCATCCGATCTCTACCAAACTTTGCAACATCATACCTTTATGGGGGGAGCATCCTTTGACCAAACCAATAGGTCATCAGCGTAATAGATTGCGGATGGCGGCCATCTTTGTGTGAAAATCGATTCCCCCTATTAATTCGAACACGGTGCAACCGAATGGAACGAAATTTGGTACGGAGGTAGTACTAACAAAAGGCACCTCAGTGTCATGTTTTATATCGCCGCCATCTTGACGGAAACGTAATGGCGGCCACACAAATGTTCAAAGCTTAAATCAAATTACGATTAACCTAATCATCCGATCTCTACCAAATTTTGCAACTACATACCTTTATGGAGGGAGCATCCTTTGACCAATCTAATAGGTCATTCACCTGATAGTTTGCGGATGGCGGCCATCTTTATGTCAAAATTGATTCCCCCTATTAATTCGAACACGGTGGAACCGAATGGAACGAAATTTGGTACACTGTGCAACGGAATGGAACGAAATTTGTTACGGAGGTAGTACTAACAAAAGGCACCTCAGTGTCATGTTTTATATCGCCGCCATCTTGACGGAAGGTATGCAACTACATACCTTTATGGAGGGAGCATCCTTTGACCAATCTAAAAAAGGAAGCTTGTAGTTTAACGTGACCGTTAATCTCGCGATCATAAGCCACGGGACCTCCGTTTTACGTGGAATCCGAACCACAGGACATGGCATTTCACATCGAAAATCTCACATGCATTGACCGGGAATCGAACCCGGTCCGCCTTGGTGAGAGGCATACAGCTTGACCGCTGCGCCACCACGCCCCTCTTTGACCAATCTAATAGGTCATTCACCTGATAGGTAGCACTAGCAAAGGGCACCTCAGTATCATGTTTTATATCGCCGCCATCTTGACTGAAACGTAATGGCGGCCACACGAATGTTCAAAGCTTAAATCAAATTACGATTAACCTTATCATCCGATCTCTACCAAATTTTGCAACTACATACCTTTATGGAGGGAGCATCCTTTGACCAATCTAATAGGTCATTCGCCTAATAGTTTGCGGATGGCGGCCATCTTTGTGTCAGAATCGATTCCCCCTATTAATTCAAACACGCTGAAACCAAATGGAACGAAATTTGGTATAGAGGTAGCACTAGCAAAGGGCACCTCAGTGTCATGTTTTATATCACCGCTATCTTGATGGAAACGTAATCGCGGCCACCCAAATGTTAAAAGCTAAAATGTAATTACGACCAACCTAATAATCTAGTCTCTACCTAATTTTGCAACACCATATCTTTATGTGGGAAACATATTCTGACCAAACTGCAAGAACATCAGCCCAATAGTTTGCAGATGGTGGCCAAGTATGTGTGCAAATCGATTCCCCCTATCAATTCAAACACGGTGAAACCGAATTGAACGAAATTTGGTACAGAGGTAGCACTAGCAAAGGGCACCTCATATTCATGTTTAATATCCCTATAGCACGTTGTATTTCAACAAGCTCCTACAACCAACATTCAATCATACTCCTTGAAAAGGACAAAGAGTTATAACAATACCCATGCATTTAGGAGAAAGTAGGCTGTATGTTCTTTACTGAACATCTTGTTTAGCCTACTTTCGATTTTTGCAAAAAATGAAATTAGACTTATGAGATCACTACAGGGCGAAAAAAAGTGTGTCTTTCTGTGTGTGTGTATGTGTGTGTGTGAGTCTCTCTGTGTGTGTGTGTGTGTGTGTGTGTGTGAGTGTGTGTACTCTGAATGTCTGTCCCCCCCTATCAATTCGAACACGGTGAGCGCAAATTGAACGAAATTTGGTACAAAGGTAGCACTAGCAAAGGACACCTCAGTGTCATGTTTTATATCACCGCCATCTTGACGGAAACGTAATGGCGGCCACACAAATGTTCAAAGCTTATATCAAATTACGACTAAACTAATCATCCGATCTCTACCAAATTTTGCAACAACATACCTTTATGAGGGCAGCATCCTTTGACCAAACTAATAGGTCATCAGCCTAATAGTTTGTGGATGGAGGCCATCTTTGTGTGAAAATCGATTGCCCCTATTAATTCGAACACGGTGAAACCGAATGGAACGAAATTTGGTACAGAGGTAGTACTAGCAAAGGGCACCCCAGTGTCATGTTTTATATCGCCGCCATCTTGACGGAAACGTAATGGCGGCCACACAAATGTTCAAAGCTTAAATCAAATTACGACTAACCTAATCATCCGATCTCTACCAAATTTTGCAACAACATACTTATATGGAGGGAGCATCCTTTGACAAATCTAATAGGTCATTAGCCTAATAGTTTGCGGATGGCGGCCATCTTTGTGTCAAAATCGATTACCCCTATTAATTCGAACACGGTGAAACCGAATGGAATGAAATTTGGTACAGAGGTAGCACTAGCAAAGGGCACCCCAGTGTCATGTTTTATATCGCCGCCATCTTTACGCAAACGGAATGACGGCCACCCAAATGTTAAAAGCTTAAATCAAATTTCGACCATCCTAATAATTTGATCTCTACCGGATTTTGCAACAACATGCCTTTTTGTGGAAAGCATCTTATGACTGACTACAAGGTCATCAGCCCAATAGTTTGCAAATAGCGGCCATGTATGTGTGCAAATCCATTCCCCAGATCAATTCAAACACGGTGAAACCGAATTGAATGATTTTTTTTTACAGAGGTAGCACTAGCAAGGGGCACCTCATATTCATGTTTAACATCCCTATAGCACGTTGTATTTCAACAAGCTACTACAACCAACATTCAATTATACTCCTTGAAAAGGACAAAGAGTTATAACAATACCCATGCATTTAGGAGAAAGTAGGCTATATGTTCTTTACTGAACATCTTGTTGTTTACTAAGTATATGGCATCGTAAATCGCGGAGGATTCTTTACTTTACGGAAATGATGAAAGTAAATATGATTTTACAATGTAATACTAATAGCAAGAAAGAAGAATACGGAAACAACAAGAAGCTTCCTGACGAACTAAAGAGCCTACTTTTCTTAAAATTTAAGATTCATGCCAATGATTAATCTATATGGATCTATCTAGAATTATGACGAAATTGAGTTGGTAATATCGAAATTTCTAATTATTGCGAAATACTGTATAGTTGGCATAATGTAGCCTAATAAAGAACTACAGTTGGCAGCCCTGGTGACTCAATATATTCTTAGTTCCATCTCTGACGGTAAAAAAAAAAAAATGTGGTTGAATTCTAATGGATAGCATGAACGTTACATGCAGTTAAACGTTGGATCTAACAGCGCGCGTAAAATCATGTTGGCAACAATGACATACATGTATTGGTTAGAAATAATCTGAAATAATTATGATCTATTGTTGTGTCAATTTTGAATGAAATCCATTAGTTAGTATAGAAGTTACATCCATTTAAAATTTGGACCAATCAGCAGGTTTAGAATCATGTTGGCAGCACTGGAGTAGGCCTATATTAGTCACTCCAAATTAATCTGCAATGCCAGGTACTATAAGTGTGCAAAGTTTAGAGCTATTGGCTTGCATACTTTCTGATATATTTATATTAGGGTAACAACAATAGAGACAGTATTTATTAACAGTTGGTAGCCCTGGTTAATCTTAAGAATCGGCAAAGTCATATCTGTTATGGTACACATAGCACACACGAAATTCGTTTGAAATCCAAATGATAGAATAGAAGTTACTTGTATCTAAAGGTGGACTTCTCAGCAGGCTTAGAATCATGTTGGTAGCACTGAGTTATATAAGTTACTCCAAATTATTATAGACTGTCATGTACAATACATGTGCATATTTTAAAGCTGTCGGCGTGCATACTTTCTGATATATGGGTATTTGTATAAAAAAATTGAGACCATTTATTAAAAGTTGGCAGCCCTGGTGGCTCTTAAGAATACGCTCAGTCATATCTGTTTATGTACACATAGCACATACGAAATTTGGTTGAATTCCAATTGATAGTGTAGAAGTTATATGCATTTAAAAATTGGACTTATCACCAGGCTTATAATCATTTTGGCAACACTGCCATGTGAGACCTCCTGGAAATTAAACTGCAATATTAATATCTATACGTGTGCCAATTTCGAAATAGCTCCCATCCATACCTTCCAAGATATCCAACATGGAGCTCAAATTTCAATTTCGCTTTTTCAGCAGTTGGTAGCAATGACATCATTTTCGTATATGGCCGTGAGATATTCAGGTATAGATCTTTACTCCTACCAAATTGTGTTTCGATTGCTGCAGCCGTTTAGGAGTTGATAGAGGGGGGGGCCACACACAGCTAGACAGACAGATTGAAGGACAGACAGACAGACAGACTGAAGGACAAACAGACACACATTTGCCCGATCTCATAAGTCTACTTTTTCCTTATTTTTGCAAAATGTGAAAAGTAGGCTAAAAATACATATCGGGGGTGGGATTCGAACTCCTTTGACTTTGCACTATATAATTCAAAGCCAGAGAAGCTACCACCTGAGGCATCGAAACACAGCAAGGGTAACGCAATACTAAGCTACATAAACATCGTACACATTCAACAGTCAGTTTAAATTCTTCAATATTTCCCTTCTTTTATTGTTCTATTCCAGTATATATGTCGTAGAAACATCATAGAAAATATTCCCCTTACTTATAATTCTCATGCATTTTTTTCGCTACTGGTTTACCCTCCAGGGTTGGCTTTTCCTACGGACTAAGCGAGGGATCCCACCTCTACCACCACTGAGGGCTGTGTCCTGGAGCTTGAGACTCTGAGTCAGGGATACAACGGGGGTGTGGGACCAGCACTACGCCCAGGCGGCCTCACCTGCAAAGCGAACAGGGGGCCTGATGAAGGGATGGGAAGAGAGATTTTAATTATAATAAAAACAATAATCAAACTAAGAAGCAAGTCACTGATAAATGGTTGATGTTGTATCACGAATAAGGAGGATTAAGCGTGATAACCAGAACCATGTCGTAGAAACTGGTATTATAAGAATACTTAACTCCAAACGCAAAATATAAACCCAACAAACGCCAATCGAAATAAAACTGACACCATCGATATCACACTAATTGCATGCTCACAAACGGATTAGGTAGGCCTACACAATTATAATTTACCAAAATGAGTACTTTGACTTCTCTCACAATAATTCACATTTGGTAGCGACACATTTGAAATACACTTGAATTCTCTATCAACAAGATACAGATAAGGATGCAGATTACAGGCTAGTGTTCAGAATGAGAAAAGTGAAGGTGATGAAGCTGGCCGAAAAGAAACCAAGGAGGGGTATTCTTGAAAGAAAAACGATAAACAGCGAGCCAAAAATATTGTACATTGTTGTTGTTGTTGTTGTTGTTGTTGTTGTTGTTGCTACAACTGTTAATTCACATTAGTGGGTTGTGATATCCTAGTTATCAATTCCGTGTATGTGTATGTGTTGGATTTGACTGGTTTTGTGATTCTGTGATGTCGAAATAGGGTGTCTAATTTGATTTAAGGTATTCTCCCAGCATATACTGACGGACACAGTTGATGAATCCATGGAAAATATGTACTCAGGATGGCCACTGTCAGCGCGGAGATTCAATTCTTCGGAGTTCCAGCTCCTCATTGAAGTTGTGGTACGTGACTGAACGCACATGACTAGGCTGCCCTGCGAATAAAGGATTACTGGCAGAGGAGGGAACAACCGGATCACGCAAACGAAGTTGATTAACCATAGTTCGTAAATAATAATAAATATGATAATAATAATAATAGAAATAATAATAATAATTAATAATAATGTTCCTAACGGATGACAATAGACTAACAAAGAAGATTTTAAACCTACCACTGTCTGTGAAAAAAAAATGTCTTCTAGAAAATTAGTCAAGACCTACAAAAAATTGTTATCAACGAAGAAAGCATTCACAATAGACCAAAATTTAGAACCCCAAAAAACAGATACAAATTTGCCGAGATACCTACACGGAGGAATATAGGATGGAAAAAAAGAACAGAAAAGCACAGTCAACGGATGAAGATACACTGGGAAGAAAAGAGGAAACAATCAGCAAAATAAGTTCTAAAACACTCTTTAATTGGGCATAACAAATTAAAATAAATATTATGATAATAATAATAATATAATATGATGTTGATGTTGATGATTGTTGTCATTGTTTTAAAGAGCGGAACTTCGAGGTCATGAGCCCTTGGTAATTAAGTTAATATAGCCAACGAATTTTTATTTTTAAAATTTAAAAATAGATATTGGGATTCCTTAAATGATAAAACGGTCTATAATTGGAAGTGAAAAATAAAAACAAATAAAATTATATTAACAAAAACTGTACGGAAAAAAATATACACAATTTATAAATCAAAGACGCAAATATATTTAATTTCAAATAAGAATAAAATATACTTTTTCTTAGTAATAACAATAATAATAATAATAAAATAGTAAAACAAATCTAATAATAATAATAATAATAATAATAATAATAATAATAAGCCTTTTGCGCACTAAAAGGAGGTAATTTTGCACCAAATATTATTGGAATGTTTCATGCGAAGAATATCACACAGCCCCAAAACAAATTTGTGGTTTCAATCCTCGTTTATAATTATGAAGAAAGGTTATTTAATATTTAAATAGAAATGTTTTTTCTTCCTGTCATTTACTCGTACCTAGATTAAAACAGTCAAGTCTTTTGTAATATTCCTGACATCCTCCCACAAATTCCGCGCGGAATTCAGAGAAGCATTACAGCAGCTGTGATAGCCAGCGGACGTGCTCTAATATTCATGGAAAAAATATAATTCTGGCGATTAAAACGAGCCCGGACAACGTGTCTCGGTTGTTTTGGAAGTAATTACGGAGCGACTCTTCTTCATTCGCACATTGTGCAACATTTCGCCTCTCTCCTTCTTTCAATTCAGTTATGACAAAACACTTCTCACAATCACGTTTTTTTCTTTTTTTGCATGTCTACCCTGCAAATTAAATTCAAGAGATGGGATGGATATTACAGCCAGGACCACGCATCAAACATAGCACAAAGGAGAGTCATTTTCATAATAATGATCTACGGTTTATAGTGTTCATGTGTAGGCCTATTCTCGTATGCACAGTCGATGAAGCACACCTCTGAACTAAACAGGTATAAGAATGAAATGACGTCTGTATCAGAATCCTCTTAAAGAATGAAAGCTACGTAGGTCAAGAATGTTTTTGTGCACATTCTACTGTATTTTGAGTTGTATAAATGAAATCCCAGCCATTTCTACTAATGCTCTAAAATGAGTTACATGCACTAACATAATCTCCAAATGTTCGTATATAGCCTACTATCATCCTACGCCATACAGTGTCAATTCCTTATTTCCTCACTTTGTGCACGAGAAGGGTTAAATTGGAATGCTGAAATTCCACCAAAGAATAGTTGCGAGTGTGGCTGAAGCTCCTGATAGTGCAGTGCTCTGATAACAGCAAGCCCACGGGATAGGAAACGTGAAGGTCTACATGTTTGGATTTTATTTTTCCCGTAGTACGTCACTGGTAAAACACCTTTAATTTGCTTGTATATCTCAATTTGACATCAAAGTGTATATGTTACCAATATACAACTAATAGATATCGACAATAATGAATATCAGGCATGTACGAACGTACGCTGGTTGAAAAGCAACTACAGTACCGACTTGTAAAAAATAAATCATATTTTTTTTAAATGTATGCAATAATCTCGGCCAGAAAACATGAAATCTTACGAAGGACTGTTAAGTACATACAATTTTATTTGAGACTGTTTAGCCTTTGAGCATCCAGTCTAGTCCGACACTTTATGATGAGCAACGTGAGAAGGATTTTCAATGAAAATAAATAAATTTTTCTATTTCCTGAAAAATTATCAAAAGTGGAAATGGAGAGGTTTGAGTATATACGCTTCATATAGGCTCCGTACGTTGAAAGGAGAAATGCAATGTTGCACTAAAAGTGGCCAAACTTATAACCGTTTGAGTATCACCATGCTCTAGGAGGAGCGATATGTGTATAAGTTACGGTATTATATGTAGGTAGGCTATATTATTCTGTAAAAGGCACATGAATTAGTGAGGCGTATCCAGATATCAACATAGTTCCATTAGAGCTGTTACTCACGAGATATCTAGTAAGGTCTAATATTCTAAATTTTTTGAGAGAGCCGAGCTAAAGGAATTTGAAATTGGGGTTCAAGAGGAGAACGGTGTAAATTGCGCAAGCATAAGCATTTCTACAACCACAGACGAAGTTTGATGATGATGATTGTTGTTTAATGTGGCATAACAACGAGGTCATCTGCTCCTCTAGGATAAACTTATTTTTCCAAAGCAATGCGTTAGAGTTTTTGTGGGCTCAAACGTTTCGTGTAAGCCCAAACCAACTTATAACATCAAAACCAAAGAAAGTGTTGAGAACATTTTCCGAGATATTAAGGAGGACAAGTCGTGGTGCAACGATGTAGGCAACAGGGTTTGTCCTGAAAGTAGTGAGACTGTGACAATTTTTTTAAAAAAAAAGTTCGAAATGATAAATTCGCTCAATATTCTTCAAAGTAGGACCCTTCTGCATCCTCAAACCACTGTCAGCGGGATTTCCTACTCTCGTACGCTTTCTCTAAAGCAGCAAACAGAATGCTGTCGAGCTCCCGCGTCGCGGTCTGTTGCTACGCTTCCATGGAGCCTTGACGATGACCTTTTAGGGTGGTTTTATCATTTTAAATGATCTTGTCGACTTCGCCGTTATGCTAGGGTCTGGCGTTACGTCACGGTGACGGGACGAAATGTACCCAGATGCACTGAGGTGTGCGACGTCATAGTACCGCTTGGTGCATGTGTTCCCCGAAAATCTCTACTTCGTTAGTATAAGACAAAAATCCCCGATTCTTGGATGTCACGGGTAATCTCCAGAACCACTGGATGGATTTTGATGCACTTTTCACCACTCTGTAAAGGATATCTCAAGGAAAGATTATGTAGAAAATAATTTACGTATGATCAAAGGAAGCCAAGCAGTAACGATTTCAGTGAAAAAGTCGAAAACAAACTTGGCGTCCGTGCGCTTCTTAAGCTTACGCTGGGCAAACCGTTAAAAATATCAATATAATATGAGCGTAAGAATTGGGCAGCATGAGAAGATCTACAAAAAAGTCCGCGAGAGCATATCTCTATCTTCAATACATCGCCCACTATAAGTGTTTCTAGACTGGATGCAAGGGGCACGTCCCAGCGCGCTCTGGTGAGCGTGACGGCATCCCGCGCGCTTGACCTTTCTTTGCCCTTGGTTTGCACTTGCCGTCCGCGAGTAATTTGAAACATGATAAGCAAGATAAGTATTATACAGATGCTTTTCTAACATGTCAAGAGACTTTGGCTTCGAGCGAAGCGAGAAGCCTCCAGCCTTTCCAACATTTTTCAGCATTTGTAGCATTTAAAATGATGCAAAGTCTAGTCTTTCAGACTGACTGTCACTTTTAATGTGGGGGAAGAGGAAAATGTCTGCTGTGGCATTGTCGGGACTGTAGGGTGTCCGAGGCAGGGTTGCGATGTTGCGTTGGGCCAGGATGTGTGGAGTGGCTCATTGTCGTGATGGAGCCGCCAGGGGTTAGTGATCGCTGGGCGGACACGGACGATGCGTTTTCTCAGCGGTTTAAGGATCTCCACGTAAAAACCTTACTCTGAGGTCATTGTCAAAAAAATTCTTCACTCTTGCACATTTTCATCCGTTTTGGTGCTCGAAGGTCGTCCTGAACGGGCATTGTCTTCAACGTCTTCTCCCTCCCCAAACTGCTTGTGTCAGTCAAAAACACTCAATCTGCCCACCGTAAGCCGTCTTGATCATATCACGAGTCTTTTTCTCGTTTTTTCCGAGCCTAACACAAAATTGTATGGCGTAGTGCGCTGTTTCAACAGACGAACGATGACGTAGTGTGACGAGTGCACTTGCAGAGGTTATGGAGACGAGCGATTTACACTCCACTACAACTGGGAATCAACTGTGGGGCTGGCTCCCAGCCTTCCTTACACCCCCGTCCACCAACCCCCATCGGAGATTCCGTGGGCAGTCCGTCCGTCTTCTTCGGAAAAATCCAGTCCGAATACTTTCAAGACAGACTCTGTATATGAAGGACAAAAATGAAAATAGACATGAATTGAAGAGCCAGGCGTAAGAACCCGACAGCTCCACATTTTGGTCAAATTTTCTTTGCTAAAAGCTCTATCTGTCAGTGGAAGAACTGCACTGCTCCACTGATTTGGTGCGTAATAGGAGTGTAAAAGGAGCTGTCGAGATTGTTTTAACTGTTTCTTCCGGCACATGAACCAAGACAGCTCACGGAGCAGTCTGGATCGTGCAGCGGATATAGTTCAATGTTCGCCCACGTGGCAGGAGATAATATTCGAGGGCCGTTTTTTAGTAATACACGTTGTGATATTACGCCATTGCAGCGCTGCGGGTGGCATTCCGTGCAGGTGCGCTGTGTACCTGCATCTATTGGAAAGGCTGAGACGCCATTACGGCATCAATCGCCCTTGTGTGGGTGTGTTGACAAGCTTTTGAAATGGCATCGCCGATCGCGAATCACGCCGACTCGTAGACAAGAGAGAGAAACCTCCCCCGTAAGATATGCTGCCATTTGGCCACCACTGTAAGGCAAATTGCGTGCTTACTCAGGAGAACTCCGAATGTTTAAGAGTTCTCCTGAGCACATACGCAATTTGCCTGACAGTGGTGGTCAAATGGCAGCATATCTTACGGGGGAGGTTTCTCTCTTGTATACGAGTAGGCGGGACTAGCGATCGGTGATGCTATTTCAAAAGCTTGTCAACACACCCACACAAGGGCGACTGATGCTGTAATGGTGTCCTAGCCTTTCCAATAGATGCAAGTACACAGCGTACATGCACGGAATGCCAACCGCAGCGCTGCAATGGCGTAATTTCACAACGGGTATTACTTAAAAAACGGCCATTGTATTTACCACAAGATTATCGTGCTCTGGTGCAGAATGCGAGTCACAAGTCCATTGTTCATGATATAACACGAACAATGTTTTTGGACAAGAAACTCACTTCAGAACCTTTTTCGAAACAAAGGTCAATAAAGGTGCACCGTTTATAGTGTCAAAATATAGATACGTTGAATACAACAGCAATGGACATTCGCAGTATCAATGCGAGTATCATGGTAAGAGATGTCTTAGTTTAGGAGAAAGCAGAAGCTTCTCTTTCTTTTCCAGACGCATCGCAGTGTCTAAAAAGTGACAGTCAGTCTGAAAGACTAGACTTTGTATCATTTTAAATGCTACAAATGCTGAAAAATGCTAGAAAGGCTGGAGGCTTCTCGCTTCGCTCGAAGCCAAGGACTCTTGACATGTTAGAAAATTATCTGCACAATACTTATCTTGCTTATCTTGTTTCAAATTACTCGCGAACGGCAAGTGCAAACCAAGGGCAATGCAAGGTCAAGCGCGCGGGATGCCGTCACGCTCACCAGAGCAGGCGGGGACTTGCCCCTTCCATCCAGTCTAAAAACCCTTATAGTGGGCGATGTATTGAAGCTAAAGATATGCTCTCACGGACTTTTTGTAGAACTTTTCATGCTGACCAATTCTTACGCTCATAGTATATTGATATTTTTAACGGTTTGCCCAGCGTAAGCTTAAGAAGCGCACGGACACCAAGTTTGTTTTCGACTTTTTCACTGAAATTGTTACTGCTTAGCTTCCTTTGATCATACATAAATTATTTTCTACAGAATCTTTCCTAGAGATATCCTTTACAGAATGGTGAAAACCGTATCAAAATCCATCCAGTGATTCTCGAGATTACTCGTGATATCCAAGAATCGGGGATTTTTGTCATATACTAACGAAGTAGAGATTGTCGGGGACCACATGCACCAAGCGGTACTATGACGTCACACACCTCAGTGCATCTGGGTACATTTCGTCTCGTCACCGTAACGTAACGCCAGACCCCAGCGTAACTACGAAGTCGACAAGATCATTTAAAATGATAAAAGTCAATGCAAATAAGGCAAATTATTTTGAAGATACAGGGTGATTCATAATTCCTATTACAAACTTCTGAGTGTTGTAGAGGGGACTAAGTAGATCACATTTTGATTAGGAACCCATGTCCGGACATTATCATTTCGATACCAAATCAGTTTGACTCGAATGTACATCTCCCACTTCACTAGAGACATGTATGTACTATAAGAGTTGTTCCACATGGCGACCCTGCTGTTCATTACACAACGTGTACCTGCGCAGCATGTTGTCATCCACACGTACCACGAGACCTGGTGTGTGTTCAATAATGTGCGCTGCCACCAGAACGCGTGCAACAAGATCTTCTTCCGACTCGACAGGAGTCTCATGAACATGGTTCTCCATGTGGCCCCACAGGGAAAGGTCATGGGGAGTTAAATCTGGTGTTATTATTATTCCCTGGAATTAGTCTGTAGTCACATTGAGGGAAAAATAATAGGGTTCAGTATCGTTTGCAGGATATGCTTGCAGTGTATTAGTACCATAGGGGATGCAAGCAGAGAAATATCGACCTTCTGACAACATGCGTTAGTTGGGCTCCATAAAAAAATATTATCAGGGGCAGCTGATTCACCTGCTATATATATATGCATACAAGTACACGTGGCTAAATGACCACGATGTCCAATCCCCTCATATGAAACAACAAGAACGTGTTTGATCTTCCGTTTGTATTTTTTTTAGCTACACCATTGCTTCTGGTCACTACCACTACTATTTTCATAATCCTTGCTACACACTGTAATGTTTGACACTAGCAATAAAGCTGTAAACATTGATATTGATTAACTCTGTTTAATAATATATGGAGGAAATTGGTTTGGTGGCACTTGTAACTGGAAAATGGCACATTATTTTTCCTCTTCTAATTACGTGTACTATGTTCTGTACTGCATCGGTCTTGTCAGATGAACTGGACTGTTATTACTTACGGTTATTCTTCAAGTATCAAGGCCATTTTCAGTGTTGTCTAGTTCTATTAATGATAGCTTTCCAATCGGTCGACACAAAATAACTCCGATTACATTAGATGGGAAGACAGGTATTTATACACCCTACCTGAAAGAAATACTAGCCTACATATCACGAACTAACACGCTTTTATGTACAAAAATTGGGAGAGAGGGTAGATAAAAGCGTGTTATTTAATGGAATATTTCTTTCAGGTTAGGGTGTAAAAATACTCTTGATTCTCGCCGAATATATATAGACACAATTTGTAATGACGAACTGGATAGCTTACTTTACTAAGATTATTCTTGTTGTTAGTGTGTCATTTAGGGACTTGTGAAATTTTGGTCATAATAATAATAACGTATGGGTCGGGTGCCGGGTGCAAGCTTTGTTATTTGACACCCAAAGGGTAGGTTGCATGTCGAATTTCGTTGTTCCTTGAAGCACTATGAAATTTAAGGAGGTTAGATATCTAAGCTCCTTGAACACTATAGCGCTTCCTAGTAGATAAATGAGGAACTTTGTTTTGGCGGAAACTCCCGAGATTAATTTTGCCATTATGAACACGAACTACTGAATTCAAATGGGTTCTTTGACATGCCAACATCCTATGACATGCGTGTCGTAAATTCTTGCCGCCTCTCAAAAATCACTTACCATGGCCAGGAGCGAACCTGCAAGCTTGGGGTTAGTAACCCAACACGTTAACCACTCACCCACCCATCTACTTGGATATGTATTGCGTCAGACTGGTAACCGATGTTTCTGTGGTAATTCTAGCAGTGAAAAGGATTCAGGTATGTATCTCAGAACTTAAAATACAGCACTTCACTGATACTTCCCAAGAGGGAATATGGAAGATCTAAGCGTTGGAAAATAATTATACTCAATACGCCCATTGTCAGTGCTGGGGATCTCCAAACTTAAAGCTATCTATTGCAGTCTTAAAATAAGACTTGACAACGCTGCAGGGTATATTACTAACACAAATGTCTAAAAATGAAGTAGTTGTAACTGCATAACGAAGTATAAAATGATCGCTATCGGCGTGTTGCAAGTGCGAGCAGTGCGATGGTCTAATTAAGATGAGAACTAATCATGACAATGTGTTTCCCCCACCTCGTTAAATGTGACAGCTGTAAATTGAATGCTATCATTTATGAATCGCAATACAAATGAAATTCAATTTATTTCTTCCCATTAAATTCAGATCCGATTGAGTTGCCAGATAGGCACGTATTCATTGGACCAGCTAACATGCTTGCAAAGGAGGCGTAAGCTTCAAGCATTGGATTAACTGTGACGATGTTTCCGACAGTGCCGTACTAATGAATCCGCAAAGCTAGAGAAGAGATTAAAATCAGACTGTGTAGCACTTGCAATGACACCTCATGTCCTTAAGTATCTTTCGATAGGCTTGACACATGTGTAAATAATTATACTTGAAATATTCATCCATATAAGGAAAAAGTTAATAACAACGGAATAGATTATATTAGGTAAAGGCATAATTAAAATGTCAAAAATGTAATTATTCTCACCTCCATCAATTTGGTAGGGAATCGACATATTAATTATATCTACCAACTTAGGTAAAATGTGTCTGAGTTGGAGTTTAAAAATATATGCCGGGGAGGGATCCATCACAATATCTAGGATGCAGTTCAAGAATATAGGTTTATATGTAAAAAAAAAATAGATATTGAACTCAGCTACGCTGCAGTGAATAATAATCGGGGCATCGAAATCTCCCTAACATTCCCCTTTAACATATTGCAAAATCCGGAATTTAAGTATTCTGATACTCCAATCAGACAGTCTCGTAAAAATAATAATAATCCCTATTTTACCTGCGCTTTCAATAATCACCAGCCAATCCCCATGTGCTCATTGAGGGGCGTACATCAATATCGGAAACTTTTAAATTCTACATTCTTAATAAAATATTTTTAACAAATATCTACTTGAAATGCAATAATTTCTTACCCTCATTTCATTGTACCATCGGCCTACATATGCACTAAAATCATTTCATACATATAGTAACGCTTACCAAATATTTGGTAACGAGAGAAAACTACTGTAGGAGAACCGTTCAACTAATGCCCAGAAAAGAGTCAGTTATACATAGTTAAACCAAATATCTATTTTAATTTAAATAAGAAGTTCCGTGAAGAACTATACAGCCTACTTTTCATGCCAATGATTATTCTACAGTATATGAACCTATCTAGAATAATGACGAAATTAAGTTGGTAATATCGAAATATCTAATTAGTTCAAAATATACCTGGTATAATGTAGCCTAATAGAGCACTACAGTTGGCAGCCCTGGCGACTGAATATATTCTTAGTTCAATCTCTTAAGGTACAGAATACAAAATGTGGTTGAAGTGACGTTACATGCAGTTAGACACTGGATCTATCAGCATGCGTAAAAGCATGTTGGCAACAATATCATACGTGTGCTGGTCAGAAAGAATCTGAAATATTATGATATCTTGTTGTGCCAATTTTGGATGAAATCCATTTGTTAGTATAGAAGTTACATGTATTTTAAAATTGGACATATCAGCAGGCATAGAATCATGTTGGCAGCACTGCCTTGTATTAATTACTCCAAATTAATCTAGAATGTCAGGTGCTATACGTGTGCAAAGTATAGAGCTGTTGGCTTGCATACTTTCTGGTATATTGATATTAGTGTAAAATAAATAAAGACAGCATTTATTAACAGTTGGCAGCCCTGATTGCTCTTAACAATACTTATAGTCATATCTGTTATGGTACATATAGCACATACGAAATTTGGTTGAAATCCAACTGATAGTATAGAAGTTACATGTATTTAAAAATTGGTCGTATCAGCAGGCTTATAATCATGTTGGTAGAACTGACGTATATAAGTTACTCGAAATTAATCTAAAATGTCAGAATATACGTGTGCATAGTTTAAAGCTGTTGGCTTGCATACTTTCTGATATATTGGTATTTTGATAAAAAAAAAGAGAGCAATTATTAACAGTTGGCAGCCCTGGTGGCTCTTAAGAATACGTTCAGTCATATCTGTTTATGTACAGATATTACATACAAAATTTGGTTGAAATCCAATTGATAGTGTAGAAGTTACATGCATTTAAACATTGGACCTATCAGAAGGCTTAAAATTATTTTAGCAGCACTGTCTTGGTTGACCTCCTGGAAATTAAACTGAAATAGTATTATCTACATGTGTGCCAATTTTGGAATAGCTCCCATGCATACCTTGCAAGATATCCAACATGGAGCTCAAATTTCTAGTGCGTTTTTTCAGCAGTTGGTAGCACTGACATCATTTTCAAATATGGACGTGAGATATTCCGGTGCACATCTTTACTCATACTAAATTTGGTTTTGATTGCTGCAGCCGTTTAGGAGTTGATAGGGGGACACACACACACAGAGCCAGACAGACCGACAGACAGAAGGACAGACAGACAGACAGACAGACACACATTTGCCCGGATCGATCTCATAAGTCTACTTTTTCCTCATTTTTGCAAAATGTGAAAAGTAAGCTAAAAAATATAAAAATAAAACCTGGTTAAAAGCACCCAACGCGTATCCTAATGTCCCGAACTTTGATGTGTATAAACTGCTTGAGGATTGTCTATTAGATATTCAGCCAAAAAGCAGATTGTATCTTCATAGATACCCACAAAAAACACAAAAGCCTAGGGAAATGCTATAATGAGGCTTACTCGGCAGAGTTTGGCATTGTTTTCCTCATTGAGACAGTAAAGCAGTTCTAACCCTATGAATAAATCCTTTAACAGCTTCCACAGGTACTGGCTGTGCCTGAATGCTATTACTCTTCACCACACATACCTCAGTAGCTTCTACGTAATCACAGACAGAAAAGAGCGAGATATCAGTGAAAATCCTAATTTTACTCTAGCCTGTACCAACAGACAAATGTAACAAGTAGTTCTGTGATGAGCTAAAGAGCCACTTTTCTTAAAATTTAAGATTCATGCCATTCTAAATACACCTATCTAGAATAACGACGAAATCAATTTGGTTTTACTAACATTTCTAAGTACTGCACTTTGAATAACAACTGAAACAGTGTAGCCTAATAGAGTAACTTACTACAGTTGGCAGCTCTGGTGACTCTGAATATATTCTTAGTTCCATCTCTTAAGGTATAGAATGCACATTAAAATTTGGTAGAAGTCCAATGGATAGTATGGACCTTACATGCTGTTTGATATTGGATTTATCAGTGCGCGTAAAATCATGTTGGGAACAATGTCGTGTATGTGATACTCAGAATTAATCTGGAATATTACGATCTATTATAGTGCCAATTTGGATAAAATCCATTTCTAAGTATAGAAGTTACATGTGATTAAGAATTGAAACTATCAGTAAGCTTAGAATCATGTTGGCAGCACTGAGGTATATTAGTTACTAAAAATTAACCTAGAATGTCAGGTATTATACGTGAGCAAAGTTTAGATCTGTTGGCTTGCATTATTTCTGATATATTGATATTACGGTTAAAACATAGAGACAGCATTTATTAACAGTTGGCAGCCCTGGTGGCTCTTTAGAATACACACAGTCATAGCTGTTTTAATACACATAGTGCATACGCAATTTCGTGTAAATCCAATCGATAGCATAGACGTTACTTGCATTTAGGAATTGGACCTATCGGCAGGCTTAGAATCATGTTGGAAACACTGGCATGTAACGCATTCTGAAAATTAATCTGGAATATTCTTATCTATATGTGTGTCAATTTTGGATGCATAACTTCTGAGATATCCAACATAGGGCTCAAATTTCAATTGCGATTTTCAGCAGTTGGTAGCACTCACGTAAATTTCAAGTATGGTCGTGTGATATTAGGTATAGATCTTTACTCTTACCAAATGTGGTTTCGAGAGCTACAGCCGTTTAGGAGTTGATAGGGGAGGGGGACACACAGACAGACGGAAGGACAGACAGACACACATTTTCCCTGATTGATCTAATAAGTCTACGTTTTCCTAATTTTTAGCCTATTTTCATTTTATGAAAAAAATTGGCATATGCGATCACCTTTTGTCCGTGTGTGTGTGTGTGTGATGGGGTGTGTGAGTGTGTTCCCCCTAATAACTTCTAAACGGCTGGACCGATTACAATGAAACACGGTAAGATCATAGCACTATTCTGGCCGACCCTGACCGTGCCCTTAAAATCTAATTGTGTCTCACCAATCCAACATGGCGGCTGTGCGAAATATTTCACCAATATTCAGTATCTCCGAAACTATATCCGATATCGCCCTGAAATTGTGTACGGTGATAAAGGGCACTACTAAAAGTTCACCTATGGGACTTTCAAAAACCTGGTGACTACAAAACCAACATAGCGGCCAAGCGAAGTTGAGACTTTTAAATAGAGCTTTCTCGCGATTTTACTATCCAAACCTAATGAAACTTGGTACAGCAAATGTCCATACACATTTTAATGTACTGAAGTCTAATTTAGTTCGATTGTTTAAATAACCTCAGAATGGCGGCAGTGCGAAATATTTCACTGACATTCTATATCTCCGAAACTATTACAGATATCACCCTGAAATTTTGTACGGTCATAAAGGGTACTGATACAAGTTCATTTATGTAATTTTCATAAACCTATAAAGTACAAAACCAACATGGCGGCCAAGCGGATTTGAAATATTTTAATAGACATTTCTCGTGATTTATCTCTCTGAGCGCAGTGAAATGTGGTACAGTAAATGATTTTACATATTGTAAAGCACTGGCATCTAATTTAGTTCAATTGTTTACATAACCTCAAGATGGTGGCTGTGCCAAATTTTAAAATTAAGTTTTTATTTCTTGTGTCGTAATCATGCGATCGAAGTGAAAGTTTGCATAATGAACCTAGGCAATAATTGTCCTTGAATGGTACATAATTCTGTGGCCTATACATATAACAATCCAAAATGGCGAGCATCCGAAATATTTAGACGGTTCTCAATATCTATGAATCTTTTACAGCAATCAAACTGATTTCTTTAAAGATCATAGAGGCTATGAACATATGTTTACCTATAGGACTTTCAGTGACCTGGTGAGCACAAATCCAACATGGCGGCGACGCGAATTATAAATATTTAAATGGACGTTTCTCGCGAATTAACTATCCGAGTACAGTGAAACGTTGCACGTTAAATGCTTATACAAATGTTGATCCACTGGCATCTAATGTATTTCAATTGTGTGCATAATCACAAGATGGCAGCCGTGCGAAATTTTAAAATCTCGTTTTTACTTCTTGTGTTCTAATCACGCGATTGAAGTTTGAATACCACACGTACAAAATTTCACGGAACTACTTGTTGCAAAATGAGAAAAGTAGGCTAAACCTACAGCATTCGTCAAAACATGGTAATAGACCAACAAGAGATTTAAGAAAGCAGATCTCAATATTGAAACCAAGCTCCGCTATAGAATTTCGAATGAAGAAGTTTGAAATATGGAAAGACTTCTAAAGTTCTACTCCACAAGAAATAAACCCGAACCTGTCTTTCCCTTCCCAATAATCACTGCACAAATAAGCCAGAAATATTAATGGAAAAGCTACGTTCTTGCTCTATCCTGCCTAAATTGTTAAATATAAAAAATTGTATAAAATTCAAGATATAGAAACAGGCCGTTTTGTAGTCTTATCCGTGCTAAATGCCAATTTGTACATTACTGGTACTTACATTTCCACTTCGTTTCCCGTCATCAAGTTATTGGAAAATATGTAACCTTTGTCTAATTAATTTTATCAATCCTTAAATACATTAATATGAGCCGCCAGAATAGACAGGTTTGAAATAGCAGGCGATATAATATTAATTTTGTGACGTAATTAAAGTTGATATTATTGCATTAAATTTTACAGCTGAATTATAAATTAAATTCCATAATCCGCAGCACATTCAATTATGGGGTAAAAACTCTTTGATGTGGTTCATGTCACTTCTAACAGTTCAATTATTACAAGGGAACGCACTGTAATATATGATCAAGAGCAAATAAATTCATCACAAATTTTAAGTATGAAGGATAGTAAAATGTCTGAGTTCCTAGAACAGCAATATCCACTAATATGATTAGATATTAAACACCTTCAAATATTCTAGGTTATCTACCTTTCTGTTGCTGCAAGAACCTATTTAATCACTTGACCACGAAAGCCCCAAGTAGATTTAGTTATACTCAGCCTATCCAAAATTTTGAACTTTTGATTGAACGTCTGGAAATAAGTATGGGGTTGGTTGCCAAAGTTGTCTCCTAGGATATACAGACGTGGTCATATTATTAGAATAAATTTCTATATCAGTTCTCCAGATAGAGAAATTATTTCTGAAGTAGTCTTGTAACGATTCATTTTCATACTCGTGTATCTTGAAGTAAATCCGTACCGTGATATATTTTGGTGAATTTGATATAGGCTACATTTAAGCCACAAACGTCTGTATTCTGATTCAAAAATGTTGATATCTACATTCGCTTTTTACCATACGAGCGATAGAAAGAGGCTCATAAAATAATAAAATAACGAGTATTGTCATCCTCCTGATTGTGGCATTGTTGTTAACTCATTTTAGAGGCTTGGGATGAGTTTATCCCCGTACAGACAGCAGTGGCTACGCTGGCTAAAGCGCAGCGGTAGGTCATGGGGCCGAGCTCTCGGCTGACTCGGTTGAAGCGTGGGTTCGAGCCCAACCGTCGGCCGTCCTTAAAATTGTTTTCCGTAGTTTCCCATTTTCAACACCAGGCAAATGCTGGGACGGTACCTGCAGACAGGCCACGGCCGCTTCCTTCCACATCCTTCCCCAGTTACATTCACCTTCATCCATTCCATCACTCATCCCGACGCACAGGTCGCCCACGGGTGTCGACTAGAAAGACCTGCACTCGGCCTCTCAGGAGGTCACACGACAAAAAGAATGTTTATCCCCGTGTACTAGGGTGCGTGTTGAAACATGTGTGATAGCTTCAGTTACTCTGATGACTGTAGTACTCGTAGTAAGTTATGTGTAGATGTAATAGGATCAAGGATGGGTTAGGTGCCCGGGAACTTGAAATAAGATACTATTATGACATTACTCTTGAGGGAGTGTGGAAATACTTGAGAAAATAAACATACTTAGGATAACCGCTGTCAGCACCGGGGTTAAAACCTCAGAAATCCGGATTTGCTGCATCTACTCATTGTGGTTGTGATTTAAGGCGCATGGCTAAGCCGCGATATTCTGAGTTACTAACTGGTGAGCTTCTTCCGTATTTCTAGCCTATTTTCATTTATGAAACAAGATGTTCAGTAAAGAACATATAGCCTACTTTCTCCTAAATGTATGAGTATAGTTATAACTCGTTGTTATTATCAAAGAGTATAATAGAACTATTCTTTGTTGAAGACCTTAGAAACGATTTACCTCTACCAAACGCCACGACCTAGATAAAAACTGCTACCATCATTGAAGAAAGAAAGAAAGAAAGATAAGAAGTATATCAAGAATGTTATGGATCTGGAGACATAATCGACCGGACTGGCGGCGTGGCTCAGCGGTAACGTTCTCGCTTGCTGGGCCCTAGGTTGCAGGTTCGTATCCTGGCGCAGTCAGCTGGCATTTGAGGGTGCACAAATGCGAGGGAGCCGTGTCAGTACATTTACTGGCACGTTAAAGATCCCCTTCGGGCCAAAATTCCGGCACCCCGGTGTCTCTAAAAGCAGCAGTAGTTAAAAGGGATGTAAAACCAATAACATTATTATTATTATTATTACGACCTGCCGTGGGCAACATCCAACTTTGAGTTGAGGCATGTCTTTACTCGTCTGGTTGTGCATGGCTTTCACAACCCTAATTGAATTAACAAATCTTTCCATGACCCTACAGAGACGTGTGTATACAAACTATGTGGATATTTTCGATAATATAATCCTAACAGAGCGAGTGCATTCTAGCGGCCAGAATAAGAAACTTTTCAATAAAATCTGGAAGTTACCTTTTTGGCAGCTAGATGTCTCGAGTAAATCTGCTGGCGAATTATGTTTTAATTAAATATATATTTTACACCATAATGTGGACAATATAACGTTTAATAACATTTTCAAGTAACGCAAAATAGGCTGTTACAAACCCTTTAAAATAAAAAGTTAAAATGTATCGTAGTATCAACTTGTCATTCTTCAAATTCGATGCGCATAGAATGATAATGGTATAGTAATCAATGGATCCCCACGTAGACTAGTCGGGACATCTAGTGGTGAAATATCGAACAATATAATCCTAACAGAGCGAGTGCATTCTAGCGGCCAGAAGAAGAAACTTTTCAATAAAATCTGGAAGTTACCTTTTTGGCAGCTAGATGTCTCGAGTAAATCTGCTGGCGAATTATGTTTTAATTAAATATATATTTTACACCATAATTTGCACAATATAACGCTTAATTTTAAAACATCTGAGTCATTACAAAACAATAAACATATAACATTTCAAGCAAAAAAACTAGCTCTGATCGGGTTTGAACCATAGGAATCTGAGCGACAGGCTATCGCTCTACCACTGAGCTAATTGTGTCAACGAATATCGTTCTATTTAAAATGACTTACATAGAACTTGTTAGCAAATAATGATTTATACTAAACGATTTCATCACTGGAGTATATTATTTATATATAAAGCATTTCATACAAAGTTTATTTATTTTTTATCAGTACGCTATATTGCATTCAATACTCAAATTAGTGAAATATAAGTCAGGCACAAGATATCCGCTGCCATCTTGTCTTATTAATGAATCAGCTGAGCTTTTTAAAATCACGTCTGCACTATAGTATTACAAAATAAACTTTTAATTTCGTACGTGCCTCTTCCTTTAGAACAGTTAAAACGATTCTCGGCTCGATAATCGGAACTGGTGGGTCCCATGATACGGATTATAAAGTTTGCATAATTCGCACGGCCGCCATCCTGAAATGGTATGGCGGACGACCTTGTAGTTTGGTCACAAGACGCATCCTATACGAAGGTATGTTGTTACCAAATTTGGTAGAGATTGGATGATTTGGTTAGTCGTTATTTGATTTTACGTTTTGAACGTTTGAGTGGCCGCCATTCAGTTTTAGTAAAGATGGCGGCGATATAAAACATGACACTGAGGTGTCCTTTGCTAGTGCTACCTTTGTACCAAATTTCGTTCAATTCGCATTCACCGTGTTCGAATTGATAGGGGGGGACAGACATTCAGAGTACACACACTCACACACACACACACAGACTCACACACACACATACACACACACAGACTCACACACACACATACACACACACAGACAGACACACTTTTTTCGCCCTGTGTTGATCTCATAAGTCTACTTTCATTTTTTGCAAAAATCGAAAGTAGGCTAAAAATTGGCTTATGAGATGACCTTTTGTCCGTGTGTGTGTGCGTATATTTGTGTGTCCCCCTAATAAAATCTAAACAGCAAGAGCGATTTCAATGAAACTCGGTGAGGTCATAGCACCATTTTGGCCGACACCAACCTAGCCCTTCAAATTTTATTATGTCTCACCAATCCAACATGGCGTCTGTGAGAAATATTTCACCGTCATTCTATATCTCCGAAACTATTACTGATATCACCTTGAAATTTTGTAAGATGATAAAAGGCACTACTAAAAGTTCATCTAAATGACTTTCAAAAATGAACATGGCGGCCAAGCGAAGTCGAAATATTTAAATGATCGTTTATCGCTATTTAACCATCCAAACGCAGTGAAACGTGGTACAGTAAATGTTTATACTCATTGTAATGCACTGGCATAGTATTTAATTCAATTGATTACTTAACCTCAACATGGGGGCTGTGTGAAATTTTTAAATTAAATTCTTATTTTCTAGCGTACTAATCATGCGATCGAAGTGAACGTTAGAATAATAAACCTACGCTAAAATTGGCATCTAATAGTACATAACTTTATGGCCTACGTGTATGAAAAACCAACATGGCGACCATCCGAAACATTTAGACGGTTCTCAATTTCTATTAATCTATTACAGCAATCAAACTGAAATCTTGTATGTTGCTATAGCTATGATCATAAGTTCACCTACGGGACTTTTAATAACCTGGTGAGCACGAATTTAACATGGCGGCAACGCGAGATATTGTGCCCAATTAGACATGGCGGACTGGCATCGAACTCGGGTCTTATCAAAGAAGACCAGGCCCATGATTCTGCCCAGAATCGGATCATTGATCTCTGAGTGGGAACAGCTACAGGGAACCCGAGGAACAATGAGTTATATCTGCATATAATCATAATAGCAGGATTTCACGGCTAGAACGGGAATATCATAGCTTTTAAGGTGGATCATTGCAAGAAAATACAAGCCCATGTACGTTTTAGAAGCCTGAATGCAAGAAAGCAAACCAGCTTGAGAGTTGACAAATCGTGGTTAGCGAAGGGGCGTTTTTAGGTGACGCCAAGGAACTAATTTTCGTCTGGACCGCAGTGACAGCCCATGATTAATGGCTCGGGGATTCACAGTCTCACAAGGCATAGAAGTGGAGTGGGGGCAGTCGCCCACAGAAATTAATTGATTACAGCCAATTGGAGCAATGAATTGAAATGAAACTTACACCCAGATGAATATATTCTAGGAAAGATAATTTAGGAGTGTTCTCACGCCTAAATTAAAGCATGCAACTGTAAACGAACCTCTGCACAGTCCTCTTCCGCTTCGGAGGAAGGTTTTGTAGATGAGCCCAGGGGAATTACCAGAATAGCGTCATGACGCCATGGAAGAAGGCAATTAATTATAATTAATTGGCCGAAGCGATCGCTTGCACGCGAGTGATTTTGGGACCTCCACACCTAGACAAACGAGAATTATACTTCACTTTGTCTGGAAATGTATTATATCGAGAAGGGAGTCGGTCTTAGATGTCCAGTGGACGATGTTTCACAAGGAAGCCTTATATTGGGGAAGCTTCGCAGGGAAGGCATTTCGTCTTCAGTTCGTCTTCACTCAACACGTGAACAAACACGCTGCCAGATCACGCAAGGAAGTGCGCGAATTTATAAAGTATCGACTGTCAAATGTATCAGTGGAGAATAATGGATAGCGCATCATGCAGCTTCACAAGAGTAATTATGCCTCGTGTAAGATTTAGTCTACAGCAGACGTTTAACCAATAACATACTCGAGTATAGATTCAGTACATCGTAGGGATAATTTAGGATGTTTATAGAAAATGAACATACCAGGAGGTGTTGTCATAGTTAAAATGACACATTATTGTAAGGATCACTACAGTTACGTGAGCCTGGAAGGCGTCACAAATAGTCGTGACATAGGATTGAACAGATTTGCAGTAGAGGAGATATAATCTGTAGGTGACAGGAGTCGAACACACACACACGCAAGATAGACTTTCATGGAGACCAGCGGTTGTCAGGAGTTAGCTGCATCGCATCTCTGAGGTCAGGCGATAGTTGGAGTCCAATCAAGGTTGCATGTGTGAAATAGTGCGAAAATTGTGTATAAAGTTATATTACAGTGATTTTTAAAAGTGTTTATGTGTATATGGTAAAATAATATGTATTGTGTCAAAGTGGAAAAAAAGCCAGTGATGAAAAATATGATTTCCATGTGTTAAGTGTATACAATGTGTCGTGTGATAGATATCATGATGGCTTAAGCCAAGCATCATGGTAGGCTCGTGGCTGGCGTGCTGGACTAACCCAGCAAAAATGAAAGTGAGTACAAATTTTATATGTTGATATGATTAAATAGCTCACCATACAACGAAGCATCACTCTAAGACTAAGAATTAACAGTCATTTATGTACGAGATCACACCCCTCGTATTTTGGTAAAATATGGCTTGGAGGGTGATTTGTTTACGGCCATTTAGGCCTAAGATATTGATGAAAGTAACGGTAACGTTAAATAATAATAATAATAATAATAACAATAATAATCTGGGGTCGGTAACAATAATGAATAAATAAATGGGCATGTCAGGCCTATAGTAGGTGCAAAGTGTGTCATGTCTAACGTAGGAATACTGTGTTATTGTAAACAGTGAGAAACGTAAAATATCGTGATAATGAGAGTTTTTCAGTGTCATTGAATTCTTGAATGAATGTTTATTATGGTATATTATACTGGGTTGTATTTGAGAGCCATTAAGGTAGTTATTGTAAGCCAGAAAATTGATACTTGTTTTGGGAGCTACATAGAACTTTGGCTTATGAGTAATTGCAGAGAGGACGTGAGTGCTTTAATAATTGAGTCATCTATAAGAAGTATTGTTTGAGCCGCGTTCAGCGAGCATGTAACGTAGAATCAAGAGATTAACGTCAATAAGTTGCGGGGATCATCCAAACATAGCTTGCGTGTTAGGCGAATCTAGTCGGCTAATCTTCGAAATCTACGAGATAGTATCGCCTTGGAGCATACTTGTATAATTCGCAACGAAGTTGGGACAGAGTCTGTCTGTATCCACTGTTTGCAGAATTGTTGCCACCAGGGATAACTATTAGAGACCCTGGGTGAGCCCATATATTAATTGATCTGCTCTTAGAGGTAAGACTAATGGTTCTTCGTATTGGAAACGTCGATTTCCTCTTGTTATAGGCAGCTGCACCAATGAGAGAACTTTGATACTCACTTGAGATGCGCGCCAGAGCCACTAATGTCGCCCACAGAACGGCAAAGCTATTCCGTGATCCATCCCCTGCCATGAATATTAATTAGGAGCCGAGATGAGCCCATTATACTCTAAATGTAGGTGTTAAATAATTAGAATGACTCAATTACTAGGGAAACAACCCACTCAGGGTACCTCCAGTGTAACTGCACCAGTAAATGAACTTGACCTTGCGAGAAGCCAGATGGGGTGGCAGGAAGGCCACTAGACCGGCGGCCATCTTTCTGAGGCAGCCGAGAGTAATTTATTGTCCGCTTGGAAAGGAAGTCTGTAGACCTGATCCTTTTATTTTAAAAGTATAGTGGGACATTGAAGAATCTCGATATTTCGAAAAGTAATTAAGATATGATTGATGTGATGATGCCAATTGAATTAAATGCATTATTTCCACACACATACCATGTTGGAACGTTGTGATCGGATAATATTTGGCCCAGTTATTCTCCGAGGAGGAATACTGCACCAAATAAATATAGGCATCTTTGTAAAGTGTATTTGCCCAGTTCGCACTAATTTATTCATACGGGTAGCGTAATTTGAATGACATGACACGTTTGTAACGATAATGTTTTGACCAGACCCAGAAAATCGTTGTATGGTGAAGCAATAATACATCTCTATCCATGTTTATTTTGGAAGGGAAAGCGTACCACTTCAGCGTTTCAAATTGATGAGAAAAAGAATACGATTTGCACGACACAACACTTATTAATTAAGGCATAAGATAATTAATTAATGTTACTGAAAGTAAATGCCCCGTGTAAAACGGATAAATGTTTAATAATTGCAGATTTAATGTCATTTAAATATAATTTGTGTTTATTGTGTTTTGATATTCCAGTTTGTGTTAAATTGTGCCACGTGAAGAACACTATGGACACTCGCAAATGTCAGAGAGTATCAACAATAGGAGGTTTTAAATAGTCTTGAGTGCGGTGAAGCACTAATTTTAAGGAGAGACTCACAGATAACTTTGATTTTCGTTGTGGGAAGTAAATGTAAAGTATCTTTTTTTGTGTTTTGTGTTGTATTGCCTTGATTTTCTATCATTAAATGTTATACTTAGGAATATGTTGTTTCTTTCAAGTAGAGTAGTCACCTGACAGACTCAAATCCTGAACATGTGATCGTATGGTGGGAATGAACGCCCCATACCTCGAAAGACCGTGAGTTAGCTGGGATACGAACACATGTTCCATATGATGACGATTGGGTACAATATACATATTTAAATGTACGTTTCTGGCGATTTAACCATCCGAGCGCAGTGAGTCGTGGTACGGTAGATGCTTACAGAAATTTTAATCCACTTGCATCTAATTTTTTCAATTGTTTTCATAAACTCAAGATGGCAGCTGTGCGACATTTTAAAATTTTGATTATATTTCTTGTTTCCTAATCATGCGATTGAAGTTTGAATACTGCACCTGCACAATAATCTCCATGTAGGCCTAATAGTACATTACTCTAAAACCTACATATATAAAAATCTACATGCCGACCATCTGAAATATTCAGACGGTTCTCAATATCTTCGAATCTACTGTATTGAGGCAATCAAACTGAAATTGTGCATGTTATAGAGGCAATTAACATAAGTCGGATATATGAAAATAGGCTGTATATTTCTTCATGGAACTGTCGGCAGTACAATATTTCTTAATTGGACAAATTCATCAGCAAAATTATTTTAGCTTCCAGTCGAGCATATTCAGAGGAGATGCTTGCAACATTTTAGCAAAGTCACAGGGAATAAAGCCACAGCTATCTGACTTACAAATATACACACTGATTCGGCCATCACAATAACACAGGATATTCGAAAAATTTCACGCACACCCAAATACACGAGGCTAAATTACAACGATATCGAAAATCCCCTAAAGAATCAACAGCATTTATGTTGTAGGAGGCATCATGGTGCGGTGGTCAAGTTGCTTGTCATTCACCAAGTTCGATTACCGGTCAATGCATGGGAGAAGTTCAAAGTGAAATATCAAGTCCTTTGGCTCGGATTCCACGGAAAACTGAAAGTTTCATGGCTCATGACCGCGAGAGTAATGAACCCCCACTGTTGAATGTTCGCCATGCCCAACCATTGCATCAGTTGCTAGCTGTGTGGTCACCAAAATAAGAATACGGGGAAAAATATTTCCCAAAGAGAACTGTTCCTCATCGGTCATCAACGTTCAGCGATTACCATAAAGGAATGTTGGATTTGCCGCATCGTGCACCTTTTATCTGTTTGGGGCGTTGAAGAAATTTGTAAAGGGACAAATTTGCAAAATTACAAACTTCCTTTTTCAGATAATGTAGGTTGAAACACCGGTTATGTAGGATCAGAGTTGCCAGACGTCCCTGATTTTACGGGTCAGTCCTGCATTCGTGTTAAATGTCCTGCATACCGAGCAGTTTTGAAACTCGAGAGAAATACGTCTGTGTTTACACCTCTGGTATATTATGTCCTTCAAAAAGTTCCCTTTGGATTTTTCTGCCTGAAGTTTTCATTGGTTGTTGATTGTTCCTCCGTTTAGGGGCTGCGACAACGCGGTCATGTAGACCCGTGTACTTTGGGTGTGTGTAGAATCTGTCTGATAACCGGTGTTAATTGTGAGGGCTATATTAGTGTGTGTTATCTGTGTTTCAGGCAAGGACTGCAAACGATCAATTTCAAGTAGTTCCTACTTTTGCTACCAAATGCTACTGTCAACGACATCTAGCTATGAACTTGGCTACTATATTCCACCGCAACCGGCACCTAACAACGAACGTTGGGACTTAATAGAGTGTAAATCAAATCTAACTTACAAATTTAGCTTCAAACAATTGTAGTTAGAGGAGGGTTTTTTATGCCATAAATCTATGACATGGGAGCGCAGGCTTTACTTCCCCTCCGAAGGAAGGCATACTGAGGGAGAAATTTTCATTGCAAAGAGTATTTGCTCTGGTATTCGTTCGTAATTACTGAGGAAACTCTTTTATTTTATTTTTATTTTTGTTTATTTCGGTGAATTTATTTCCAGTTTCATGCAGAGACTTTTATAAAATTGTTAAGAAAGACAATAAACTATTAAAAATCTGTTCAGAGTAACGAAAAATATGCTGAATGACGTAGTATCGATAAGGAAACATAATGTTAGTTTCAGTAGCCTATATGTCTTACTGGTAAAGATATTTATTATTATTAGCATGTGAAAGGTCGCACCCGTGGCACATTGCCGCGCTTTTTGAAATTTCTTAATAATTATTTTGCTATTTGCGGTAGAGTTTTGGGTGCCTGTCTTATCTCTCCCAGCACTCCTTCGCGCCTGACCTTGACGATTGTCAGAGTCTCATCTGTCCTGTTCCCGAGTGGTTTATGACTGCCGCGGCAATTTGTTTTCATGTGACCTCTCGTGTAACACATTCTACTTTTCGAGATAGTTTGATTCAAGTGAAATTCATTCTTTTCGTATTGGTTTACATTATTTACTTGAATTGTGAACAAATAATTCTTTGAAATGCATACGTTCAGTCAGTTTGCTCAGGCGCGGTGAAAACTCCAGGATGACATGAGATTTTGCAATACATGTTTTTAAACGTTGCGACAATATTTTTTACACACAAATTATATTAATATCAGTTGAAAGGTAGTGAAACAGGGTACATTTCGTAATTATGTCCAAGCATTCACTGAAAATGCAAAATATTAGATGTTGAAAATTTTAAGCATGAGCAATTTGCCCTCGTGCGACCTGTCGCGTATAATAATGAGTGCGACCTCTGGCATGTGAATTTCAATATAACTTCAGTAATATTACATTATGCAACAAACCTATAATGGCAATAATTAAGACACGAGTATGTTTATAATACGAGCGAAGCGAGTTTTATAATTTCCACACCAATGTCTTAATTACCATTATAGGCGAGTTGCTTAAGACTGTTTATGTTCGATGATAATTATTACTATTTTATGTTCGAACATAAATATTCATAAATATCTGTCGAGATTTCACCAGTTTTATATACTGAACAGAGCGCGTGGGACGCAGAGAATACCTTGTATTTGACCATGGCCTCCTGGAATACCTCACTATGACACTCACCTCGCAGTGAAATTTAAAATAAGGGGCCGTGGAAGTGAGCGCAGGTGTGATGCTATCCTCACCTAATTGGTCACCCAACTGTTTCTTGAGCTCTGATTGGTGGGAGAAACTGTATCATAATGAAAACTTGTACTATAATGAGCCTCATTATAGTACAGTTTTCTGACATATAATATTTACATTTCGCCATGGTCGAACATAAAACCATTCTTAAAGGAATTTCACTAGTCATCAATTATATCACGCACCGATTCCCCCGACAGCACATGTGTCCCTCATTTTGTTTTCAAGAATTTGGCAACCCTGTGTAGGATTGATGGCCAATAATAACCCTAGCAGCTGAAAGAAACAAAAGTAGCAGTTAGCCTATATAACTAAAGGTCCACGCGTTATTAATTCACCGAGATTAAAGCGTTGCTGTACAGAGTTATGAACTCCCACTGTTGAATGATGGCGATACCCAACCAATGCATCAGCTGCTCACAGTGCGGTCACCAAAATAACGAGGGCGAACTCGTAAAAAAAAAGTTAGTGAACCTTGTTAATTACGTCCCAAAATTCGATAACGAGGCCAGAGGTGGCTCTATCCGCAGGTTATTAGTGCAGATATCACGTTATTCTGGCGTTCCATCCACTGGACTGCGCACTGTATTACGGTAATATTTCTATGATTGGGTTACTGGTACAATTAATCAGCATTAATAATGATGGTGAGGATAAAAGAACGAGTGGGACTGATGTTCCGTTACACATGGCAATTCTCTTGCCACATGACTCACACTTTTGTGTAAAACAGACACTGAACTGATTATTAACAAGAAGTTCCGTGCCGAACTAAAGAGCCTTCTTCCATGCCAATGATTATTCCACAGTATATGAACCTATCTAGAATAATGACGAAATTAAGTTGGTAATATCGAAATGTCCAATTAGTTCGAAATATTCATGGTATAATTTAGCCTAATAGAGCACTACAGTTGGCAGCCCTAGTGACTGAATATATTCTTAGTTCCATCACTTAAGGTACAGAATACAAAATTTGGTTGAAGTCCAATGGACGTTACATGCAGGTAGACATTGGATCTATCAGCACGCATAAAAGCATGTTGGCGAAAATGTCATGCGGGTACTGGTTAGAAATAATCTGAAATATTATGATATCTTGTTGTGCCAATTTTGGATGAAATCCATTTATTAGTATAGAAGTTACATGTATTTTAAAATTGGACATATCAGCAGGCATAGAATCATGTTGGCAGCACTGCCTTGTATTAATTACTCCAAATTAATCTAGAATGTCAGGTGCTATACGTGTGCAACGTATAGAGCTGTTGGCTTGCATACTTTCTGATATATTGATATTAGGGTAACAAGAATATAGGCAGCATTTATTAACAGTTGGCAGCCCTGATTGCTCTTAACAATACTTATAGTCATATCTGTTATGGTACACATAGCACATACGAAATTTGGTTGAAATCCAACTGATAGTATAGAAATTACATGTATTAAAAAATTGGTACTATCAGCAGGCTTATAATCATGTTGGTAGAACTGACGTATATAAGTTACTCCAAATTAATCTAAAATGTCAGAATATACGTGTGCATGGTTTAAAGCTGTCGGCTTGCATACTTTCAGATATATTGGTATTTGCATAAAGAAAATAGAGAGAGCAATTATTAACAGTTGGCAGACCTGGTGGTTCTTAAGAATACACTCAGTCATATCTGTTTATGAACACATATTACATACAAAATTTGGTTGAAATCCAATTAATAGTGTAGAAGTTATATGCATTTAAAAGTTGGACTTATCAGAAGGCATAAAATAATTTTGGCAACACTGTCATGTATGGCCTCCTGGAAATTGAACTGAAATAGTGCTATCTACATGTGTGCCAATTTTGGAATAGCTCCCATGCATACCTTCCAAGATATCCAACATGGAGCTCAAATTTCTAGTGCGTTTTTTCAGCAGTTGGTAGCACTGACATCATTTTCAAATATGGGCTTGAGATAGTCCGGTATACATCTTTACTCATACTAAATTTGGTTTTGATTGCTGCAGCCGTTTAGGAGTTGATAGGGGGGGGGGGACACACACACACAGCCAGACAGACAGAAGGACAGACAGACAGACAGACAAACACACATTTTCCCGGATCGAACTCATAAGTCTACTTTTTCCTCATTTTTGCAAAATGTGAAAAGTAGGCTAAAAATGTGCTCAATTGAAACCCGTTCGAAACATACTTCGTGTTGTTGCTTCAGGTTGTAAATACGCGGTGAGGGCGTGGTGTCGCAGACGTCAAGCTGTTGACCTCTCACCACCAAGTTGGACCAGGTTCGATTCCCGGTCCATGCATGTGAGATTTTCGAAGTGAAATGCCATGCCCTGTGGTTCGCATTCCGCATTCATGATCGCATGATTAACGGCCGCGTAAAACGAAAAGCTTCCTTTTAAATATGCATGCGCAAGTGAAGTTAAAAGTATGGCTCATGTGCTATGCTTGGGTACTTACGTTTTGCTTTGTTGTAGACGCATGTCAGTACATTATGGTGACTGGTGTGATTCAAAACCCGTCTAATGAAGACCAACGAGCAATAATGGAGATTTAACGGTAGAGGGTTGCACGGCAGTGGTGATTGATTTGGAATGGTTGTTATAGCCTATACGGTGTAATAATATGCTCGTCAAAGACAACTGTTTCCGATCGCTAAACATAATTGCTCTTCAATCGGTCAACACAAGAGTGCCCAAAGAGATTGGGGGGGGGGAGGGAAGTGACGATTATTTTGTCACCCTATTATCTGAAAAAAAAAACCAGCCTCAGGTACTTTTAAATTACGTTAGTTACACCTTCTGCGAACATATACCACGCGCAAGGATGTCCAGGAAGACGTACTCGATAGCGTGTCAATTGAGAGCAGGCAAGCTTAGTGCACACTTGTACAACGAACGTGCTGTGAAATCTGTAATGACAATATACATAGTGGAATTAAAAGTGCATGCTCTAATTTTATTATATTATGCTTGTTTTAACTTTATATACGTGCATAATATTCAAATGTAGTTCACAATTCTGCATGAAACAAGCTAACCAGATTCAAACTGCGAATCATAATATAAACATTAACAAGACTCATTATACAAAGATAATAATAGCACATTTGTTATTATTTGTACTGTATATAAATATAAACCTCAACTCAACTGAGACCAACGAACCATAAAAGAAAAGCTAAATTCGCAGGCCTCATCTTGCGACTTAACGCTTTCCTAACTAATATCTTGGAAGGAAAAATCACAGGAAGAAAAGGCGAGGACGACTGATAAAATATTATCTTCAAGACATCACACTAAATCTTCATTATGGTTCCTACTATGAAAAGAATCGAGGTGCTGAAGCAGGCGCGGATCTAGAGTTTGGCTTTGGGGGGGGGGGGGGGGTTCAGAGAATCGAAATTGTTAAGAAAAATGGTATAACTGAAAACACAATGCCCCCCCCCCCCCCCGACCTTCAATCCGCGCCTGAAGCTGAAAACAGAGATCAATGGTTGCGGAGATAAGACATTGCCTTTGGAAGTTGATAATGACTCTGGTGATCAAAATCTGATGAAGATCGATTGATGGTCGGAACCCTTAATCCTAAATTTCCCATTATTTAATCATACTAATATATAACAAGTAGTTCCGTGAAGAACTATACAGCCTATTTTCATATATCCTACTTATGTTAATTGCCTCTAGCAACATTCACAATTTCAGTTTGATTGCTGTAATAGATTCGTAGATATTGAGAACCGACTAAAAATTTCGGATGGTCGCCATGTTGGATTTTATATATGTAGGTCCTAGAGTTATGTACTGTTACATGCAGATTATTGTGTACGTGTAGTATTCAAACTACAATCGCATAATTAGGACACAAGAAGTAACAAGGAGATTTTAAAATTTCGCACAACTGCCAATCTTGAGGTTATGGAAACAATTGAAATAAATTAGATGCCAGTGGATTACCATTCGTATAAGGATTTACTGTTCCAAGTTTCACTACACTCGGATGGTTAAATTGCGAGAATCGTCGATGTGAATTTTTATATTTCGCGTCGCCTCCATGTTGGATTTGTGAACACCAAGTTATTGAAAGTCCTAGCCCCTATGAACATTAAGAAATTCAGTTTGATTGCTATAATAGATTCGTAGATATTCAGAGCCGTCTAAATATTTTGGATGGTCGCCATGTTGAATTGTTAAATATATAGGCCATAGGGTCATGTACCATTAAAGGAAAATTATTGCGTAGGTTCAATATTCAAACTTTCAATTCGATCGCATGACTACATCACAAGAAATAAAAACTTAATTTTAAAATTCGCACAGCCGCCATCTTGAGGTTATGCAAACAATTGAACTAAATTAGATACCAGTGGATTACAATGTGTATAAATATTTCCTGTACCAGATTTCAGTGCGTTTGGAACATTAAATCGCGAGAAAGGTCTATTTAAAATTTTCAACTTCGCTTGGCTGCCATGTTCGTTTTGTAGTTAACCGGTTTCTGAAAGTCTTATAGATGGACTTCCGTAGTGCCCTTTATCTCCGTAAAAGATTTCAGGGAGATACCGCTAATAGTTTCAGAGATATAAAATGCCGGTGAAATATTTCGCACATCCGCCATCTTGTGGTTATGTAAATAATTGAACGATGTTACATGTCGGTGCATTACAATGTATATAAACATATACTGTACCAAGTTTCATTGCGTTTGGTTGGTTAAATCGCGAGAAACGTCTATTTAAAAGTCGCAACTTCGCTTGGCCGCCATGTTCGTTTTGTTGTTACCAGATTTTCAAAGGTCACATAAGTGAACTTATAGTTGTTCCCTTTATCACCATACAAAACGTCAGGGTAATATCGGTAATAGTTTCGGAGATATTGTATGCTGGTGAAATATTTCGCACAGCTGCCATGTTGGATTGGTGAGTCGTAACAAAATTTGAAGGGCACGGTCGGGGTCGCTATGAACTTACCGAGTTTCATTGAAATCGCTCCAGCCGTTTAGATTTTATTAGGGGGGGGGGACACACACACGAATCACACACACACACACACGCACACACACACGGACAAAAGGTGATCTCATAAGCCTATTTTTTCAAAATTGAAAATAGGCTAAAAATGAGATGGTGTGTGTCTGTCTTTCTGTCTGTCTGTCTGTCTGTCTGTCTGTTACTCAATAACTCAAGAACCACTGGTCCGATTTAAATGAAATTTTGCATGGATGTAGCTGATGTACCATGTTTACATAATGGATACATATGATTTCAAAATTTTGCACTATTAAAAATTGGCGACTATTTTAGTGACGTCATTAGACCCTTTGGTTTCAAAATTTCATATTTCCATATCAAATAAAAAGAGAACGTAAGGAAATAGCAAACTTTCGATGGCACATACGAGCATTGAAATTTAATTTCCTATCCGAAATGTCCTTATCACTTTTCGTGTATCTGGAACAGTTAGCGAGTAAAACCGACATTTGTGACGTCACTACACCCTTTGGTTTCAAAATTACATATTTCCTTTTCAAATAAAAAGAGAACGCTAAGAAATAGCAAACATTTGATGGTATACATGAGCTTTAACATTTAATTTTCTATCCGAAAGGTCCTTATCACTTTTCGTATATCTCCAACGGTTAGCGAGTAAAACCAGAATCTGTGCAATAAAACACGGTCAACACCGAGCGGTGCAGTATAACTCTCTATATATAAAAATGAAAATTTGTGTGTTTATCTCTGAATTTCTACGGAAATTTGAGATGTTTACACGTTTCAGACTGTTTTATGATGGATGCGCGCGAAAATAATTTTTTTGTTTGTCTGTCTGTTTGTTTGTTTGTCTGTGGACAAATTTGTTCCCTTATAACTCGAGAACGGCTGGGTGTATCAACGTAAAATTTGGTACAGATATCCATCAGAGGCACGACACCAATCATTGATGTAACTCTTCTCCGTACCTCTCATAAAAGGGGGCCTACCCCCTTAAAATACATGCTGAAATAGGCGTAGAAGGACGAGACAAAACTCATTTTCAGCCCCTCAATGTGAGAGACAAAACTCGGGTCCCCAAAAACCACATTTTAAGGACCGAAGACCAACCGTTTTTTAGATATTCCCAGAAAACTAATTTAATTTAATAAACTAATGAACGAATGCAAGCCAGTAACCATGCCAACGGATTCTCAGAGGTCCCATCTATTGCTGTAAGACACAATGCAATTCCATTAAATACATTAGTGTGAAATTTTGCAAACGGCTAGAAGGTTATCACGGAACCAAAGCCGTAAAATTCATCAATACGTTTAACGCGCTTAAGGGGATCAAGGGGTACTCTAGATTTTTTCACGCGATTTACACCTGCGGGTGTGGTACGGCAGGTCTATTATATTCCTATCCCCATATTATTCATTCATTCATTCATTCATTTCGTATAGGCCATCTATGGACCGCGTCATTCCAACTGTCTCCTACTGGCTTTGATGTTTGCCCTGTACGCCCGCATTCGTTCTCGTTGGACTTCCTTCCGTTCCTGGGTCCAAATCTTTCCCGTTTTCAGCTTCGGTTTTTCTTCGAAACCTTTACAAGCTTGAAGTTTCGCTTTGAGTGGGACGCACTCCTGAATGTCTGTTGGTGTAATCCCCTCTTCTTTCAGATCTTTATCCAGTTCAATGAACCAGGCCCATTTTGTTTTCCTCTCCTGAAAGTAAGTTATGTTGCGGTTGGTCAGTCTCGCTGGGCTCATTCGTTTCACATGCCCAACAAATGGTAAACTTCTCTTCCGGATGACGTTGCTTATCGTCTCCACATGAGTATATAGGTCATGGTTATGCCGTTTTCTGTATTCCCCATTATATTTGATGGAACCCAATATCTTTCTCAATTTTTTTCTTTCTTTGGCCTCCAGTTTCTCGACCAAGCCTTTTTTGTTCATCGTGAGGCATTCAGAAGCATGCAAGACTTCCGGACGGATGACACTGCAGTAATGTTTTAGTTTTGCGTTGAAGGATATTGATCTTTTCATATAGATGCCCTTAGTTAAATGGTAGGCCATTTCCATTTTGCTCAAGGGCGATGTGAATGCTTCTTTCTCTGATAATATCCCTTCCCTGACCCGTCCTGAGAAAGAAAAGTACATGGCCATTGGCTGAATAAAAAATAATAAAAAATAGGTGTTATAATTTCTCCCTATATTATGTTATTATTAGTATTACATTATGGCGTACAACGACGAGACAAAGCCCCTCGGTGCCAGCAACAAAACTCGGGGGCCCTAAAGGGTCCTCGAAAACTACATTATAAGGCTCTAAATCCAACAGTTTGTGAAATATTCCCAGAAAACTAATTTAATTTAATTTAACAAACTAATGAAGGAATGCAAATCTGTAACCATGAGAACATTATCTCATGGGGTGGCATACAACTTTCCATCTATTTCTGTAATAAGCAATGACACTCCATTTATTACATTTCTGTGAAAGTTTGCAAATGGCTATAAGGTTATCACGGAACTAACGTAGACCGTATAATTCATCAATGCCATTAAGTGGGTGAAGGGGTAACCTAGAATTTTTTCATGCAATTTTCACGTTCGACATATAGTACAGAAGGTCTATTATATCTCCAAACAGCAACATTATTTTCAAAAATTTCTGAATTGAACTAGCATTTTTTGCGGCTTTTAGGAATTTGGGCAATTTGAGTCTAGAGAACCTGAATTTTCATGCACCACAATCCTTTATAATTTATGAAAGGGGTCTTCCTGTGTATGGGCACCTAGCACAACGTAGAGGGTCAGTTTTTATGTGACGTGTAATGCGTCTCGTCTACAAGACTTTCAATTGTATTTCACGTCAGGAAATTTAGTCTGAGATCACATTTTAACTATTTTTTTTGTCGACATACGGGTTCATCATAAGGATGATTTTATTTGATACTGTGTGGTAGATATACCCATATTTGGATATCTGGGTAATATGTTGTAGACAATAGAATTGTCTGTCTGTCGTTCTGTGTATCTTTATGTACGCCTATACCTCGTGTTCGGATGCTTGGTGCATCTTAAAATTAGGTATGGTAACCAGGAGAGTCAATACACCATTCATTTATAAAACTCTTCACCATACTTTTCATACAGTAGAAGGGTGGATATAGAGAAAAAATTCTCAATATATGCTAAAATATGCGAAATATAAAAATTATCCTACAAGGACGACCAAAGCATATATTGCGCTTCTCAATGTGAGACAGATAATTCGGGAATCTATAAAGGGTCTCCGAAAACTACATTTTAAGGGCCTTAAATTATCAGTGTGTGTGATATTCCCAATAAACTAACTTCGTTCTGATAAACTTGATGGAATGACAAACCGCTAACCATTGCACAGTAGCTCAATTGATAATGTCTGGTGTTAACTACGAACACCGTTCGAAGAACGGGTACTTCTGCTAGTACTGATTATAAATATATAGAACATGTATTTTTTTCAGGAGAGTTTATTTATTTATTGATGTGTTGTGCCCGTTTAGACCGGAGTCCGCACGACCAAATATGCATTTTACCAATAATCAGTCAGCACGAGAGTTAAACTATCCCGGGGCGCCGGATGGGTTAAAGCAAATCGCAAAAACGACATCAAATGAAAACAAGTAGTTCCGTGAAGAACTATACAGCCTATTTTCATATATCCTACTTATTTTAATTGCCACTATCAACATACACAATTTCTGTTTGATTGCTGTAATAGATTCGTAGATATTAAGAACCGACTAAATATTTCGGATGGTCGCCATGTTGGATTTTATATATGTAGGTCCTAGAGTTATGTACTGTTACATGCAGATTATTGTGAACGTGTAGTATTCAAACTTCAATCGCATAATTAGGACACAAGAAAAAACAAGGAGATTTTAAAATTTTTCACAGCTGCCATCTTGAGGTTATGGAAACAATTGAAATAAATTAGATGCCAGTGGATTGACATTTGTATAAGGATTTACTGTACCAAGTTTCACTGCACGCGGATGGTTAAATTGCGAGAAACGTCCATGTGAATATTTATAATTCTCGTCACCACCATGTTGGATTTGTGATCACCAGGTTATTTAAAGTCCTATAGGTGAACTTAAGTTCATAGCCCCTATGAACATAAAAAATTCTGTTTGATTGCTAAAATAGATTCGTAGATATTCAGTATCGCCTAAATATTTCGGATGGTCGCCATGTTGGATTGTTAAATGTATAGGCCATAGAGTCATGTACCATTAAATGAAAATTATTGCGTAGGTTCATTATTCAAACTTTCACTTCGATCGCATGACTACATCACAAGAAATAAAAACTTAATTTTAAAATTCGCACTGCCGCCATCTTGAGGTTATGTAAACAATTGAACTAAATTAGATACCAGTGGATTACAATGTGTATAAATATTTCCTGTACCAGGTTTCAGTGCGCTTGGAACATTAAATCGCGAGAAAGGTCTATTTAAAATTTTCAAATTCGCTTGGCCGCCATGTTCGTTTTGTAGTTAACCGGTTTTTGAAAGTATTATAGATGGACTTCCAGTAGTGCCCTTTATCTCCGTACAAAATTTTAGGCAGATACCGCTAATAGTTTCAGAGATATAGAATGCCGGTGAAATATTTCGCACATCCGCCATCTTGTGATTATGTAAACAATTGAACGAAGTTAGATGTCGGTGCATTACAATGTATATAATCATACACTGTACCAAGTTTCATTGCGTTTGGTTGGTCAAATCACGAGAAACGTCTATTTAAAAGTCGCAAATTCGCTTGGCCTCCATGTTGGTTTTGTAGTTACCAGGTTTTAAAAAGTCACATAAGTGAACTTATAGTAGATCCCTCTATCACCATAGAAAATGTCAGGGTAATATCGGTAATAGTTTCGGAGATATTGAATGCTGGTGAAATACTTCGCACAGCCGCCATGTTGGATTGGTGAGTCTTAACAAAATTTGAAGGGCACGGTCGAGGTCGCCGGGAATAGTGCTATGAACTTTCCAAGTTTCATTGAAATCGCTCCTGCCGTTTAGATTTTATTAGGGGGGGACACACACACGAATCACACACACACACACACACACACACGCACGCACGCACACACACACGGAAAAAAGGTGATCTCATAAGCCTATTTTTTCAAAATTGAAAATAGGCTAAAAATGCTTTACTGATTTTTGGCTCAATGCAACAATAAGGATAGAAGGAGATTCAACTGGGCATAACACATCATGTAAAATTATCTCATTTTATTTTGAATTTAAAATTGACTGCAAAAATGCTCAAAGCAGCATCACTCACGTGTTGCGACCCACACTCCTATTTACATAATGTACAGAATTTTTCCAAACACATTTGACAATTATCTTTGGAAACACAAGTCTGATTATTAGTCCTGTAGACTGTGTTCCAAAATTATATCGATTATTTGTGATTAAATCCAGTTCAAATTTAATTGTCTTTACTGGAAATACTGTAGTTCACTGTTTGAATTTTTACATAATATTAACACTCGTAGAATAAATGTTCATAGAATTTTTAACTTTCACTTATTTTTCCAGTTTCAAAAAATATTGTCAAAAAATATTATTATTTCTGAATCAACACAAATTATTTACACATATTAATAACATCATCTGAAAAGTATTTGACCTTGAGCATAGCATCGAAGAACTGTGCGAAGCACAACAAAAATTAATTGTTCTTCCGACATTAAACATTTCGAGAAGTGACTCGATTATGAACTTCAAGTTCCTCACAAATATATGATTTCTGAATCATCAACTTGATCAATAAATTGTTGGACCATTCAACTATTTAATTTTCCACTTGGAATCATTATTAAGAAAAATATTTATATTCATGGTCATTTTAGTAACTTTCACAACTTGCAATTCTTCGACAGAATGCGAAAATAAGAATTGTAGCTTCATAATAAATTCATTTAGTTCACGGCACTAGGATTGAAAACATCCTTCAAATTATTCGTGGTTATAGAATTATTTTTAATTGGCAGTGGCCCATTCTATTATTTTCATAAGAACACAATATTACAACAACAACGGCAAAGGTCTTCCTCTGAAGAAGAATAAAATACTATCATGACAAAACCGGGTTCTAGCAAAATCAAAGTCTTAATGGAATCCGTAAACAAGGTTGAAATAAGAACTGATGGTTTCTAAGAAATAACCTTCGGGTCATTCATACGACGAAATGTGTAGTTCCAATACTCCTCTATAAACCTGAGCCATCGAACCTGCTATTTGATTGATGCTCGAAAAAATCTCCTCATTCCTGCGACTTAAACATGCACACTTGGGAATGGCATTTCAACTACTCTACACACATAAATTTTCTTCCCAAAATTTATACAATAAATCAAGCCTCTGCTTGTTATCAACACTGGAAGATTTATAAACTTACAAGTTTATTTTATTTTACCATTCAGTTCAACCCGTGAAGTTACCATACTTATGATAATCTTTATTTCACTTTCGAATGCGTATTTACGTCATGATTTTATATAAATACAAAAATATCCTACTTGATACAAATATCATTTGCTTCCCGTTTCATGCCTCTCCGTGTTATCTGAAACATATACTTTGCTCATTGCAAATATCAACTGTTCAACCAGAACTGAAATGTTGGTTGAATGCGGGCTTGCGCTAACCACTCTCCTTCGGAAAATCACCTGTTCCAAACTAGAAATGATTAAACTACTTCATAGGCTCTCTCTCAATAAATGTGATTATTAGAAAATATAAGATCCAAAAATTATTTAGAAAAGTTATAAAAATTATTATTATTATTATCAGTGGATTATTATTATTATTTTTAGTTATATTATTTTAAATATATTTAATTATTATTTCATTATGTGAGAATCCACATGTTCGAATCTTCGAATATGGAAAAAATATCCATTCCTCAACAAAATAATTATTAACTTTTACAATTACATCGGTTGTTTCCCGTGACTTCCCAAAAATATGAAATATTCAAATAAATGTTCGTTATGCTCGGTCATCGATCCTAAACTGTTCTGAGTGCTGAAAATACTCAGAATAACTCTAATATGTCTTGCGTAAATCATTGCAAGATTTAAATACGAAGAAAAATAAATGTGTTGGTCATCTGCAGAAAAAATCGTTTGTTCCAATTAGCTAGGCATAGTATAAAGTCAAAATGTGGCTTTCATTTCTTGATGGTCTTGAAGCGTAGTGAACCTGGTCTGTACCAGATTTATCCAGAAACATGCCCTGTCGGACACGCACGTCTAATCCTTGTATCGGCCGCCATTATATACCCACAATCCGTCTAACAAGACATAGTGGTAATATCTCTTGACGTTTGAAGTAACTGTTGATCCATTTTAATATCGGCATCTGTCAAAACCATAGCCGTTCGCTTAAATGGGGTCAGATCTAAGTGATCTATTCTCAAATATGTCAGTTGTAACATAACTCACGGTAATCGTTTCAGTACAAGAAAACACTGACAGTCTAACCAATCAACGGCTGTTCTGAAGATCGTTCCCTGGGCATGGCTTCACACCATCTATCATGCGCGAAGCAACATATAGTTTCCCTTGTCGGCTAATGAACAACACCGTGATAGACTGGCCTTCAATATACTGAGAGATCGAAGTGGTTATCAGGTTACAAATAATGAAACTGACCAAAATGGACTAAAATATCCAAGTATTAAATTATTACTGGTCTGTGAAAAAGTACTTTCTAGACAAAGTCTAGCATATGTCCATAAAGAAATAAAGTATTTCACCAGTGTCCGTTGAAAAATATCAATCACCTTAGTGATCCTCTCTGCCGGAAACTTACTATGTTCCACATGTCGCAGTACTTTTACAACTATCACAATTTGAAATATCTTCTGCATAGATCCGGCAACCATGTGCTTTGGCTCAGCGTAGCGGCACCTTGCTAGGCAAGTGCTTGTTTCGAAGTGAGCTGAAGTTGCCTGTGCCGGCCGGCTTTTATTCAAAACGGTCAGGGTCACGCTGAATCAGCTGAAATCTGGAAATCCTCATATCTCTGGTATCCCTGGTCCGATTTACTTGATACTAAGTGCATTCTCTTTCATTTGGCCGTGCCAGTAATCTGATCCAAGTCTCAAGTCTCTACTCCATGGTTAACTATTTAATCAATAAATAGTCTCGATCTCTGCTACTACTTGCTACGTCACTTGACATGCTCTTAGCTGCATAAAATTTCCAATTGCTTCTAGAAGCAATGGAGCGCGATATTCAAATATCTCAACTTTCAAAAGCGGCTGTAGCCTTTCCCTTGATATCTAGGTGTCTGAATCTTGGAATACCCATTCCTAGAGTTGGGCACAGTGTGACACCTTTCCACTCGGTTGCTGGATATTTGTGGGAGTGATTTTGAAAAAATGGGACGGAAGTGGATCGGACGATCCAGCTGGCAGTGGTGGATCGAACGGAAGTGTGTAAGATGCACTTCCAGCTGGATCGCATTTCTGAACACTTTCATTCTGACTGTAAACGCTCATGCGAACTCTGGTGTCAAGTGATTGAAACAAAGCACATGGCACATATTCGAAGTCTTCGTATCAGTATTTCAAAGAAAAAATGCTTTAATATCAAACATTATAAGTAGTCGGCATTGCCGGTATTATGTTTCTGCACAATGGCTATTCAAATATTAACCCTCATAGGGGTAATGCAGTCATCAATATAATATAATCGTTGCGTTTATACGAGAACTGAGCAAGCCTTCACGAACTATTGCTGAATACATTCTCTTAACTCACAAGAGGGCCTATTCATTAGGCATTTTAAAATCAATTTCACGCAGGAACATTATCGAAACGAGCAAAATATAAATGCAACTTAATTCCGCTATGCCGTTTTATTGGTGCGTGAAAATAAGTCGCCATCTTGTACCTAATATTCGTGTGGTCGAAATAGCCGTGGCGTTAGCGTCATTGACTGTGAATCTAGAGATCTAGTGTTTGAATCCCGGACGGGTTAGATATATTTGCTACCAGATTATCGTATTAAACGATATTTATCAGATCAATATGACTCATTTTAACAGAATCCATATGAAATTACGTGTTGGACTGTGAAGCAAGAGGTCCGGGAACTGAGCAAGCCTTTTATGATCTACTGCTGTGCATATTGCATTTACTCGCAAGTTGGCCTATTTATAGAGAATTTAAGGTTATGAGCGGTGTCGCGTCTATTAATCTAGTTGATCCATATCGTATTCTTTATTTAGGCTAGTACTGGTGGAAGCTACAAAACCTCTAATAAAATGAGTTCCGTATTATAAACTACAATATCTGTAAAACACTCCATTTTACAATAGATTAATATTTGTGCCAAAAATATTATAAAATACCGGTGTATCAACAATTTGCCGTCCTTGAAATGGTTTTCCGTGGTTTCTCATTTTTAACTTCAGGCAAATGCTGGGACGGTACCTTCTGACAGGCCACGGCCGCTTCCTTCCACATTCTTAGCCAGCTTCTTTCACCATCATTCATATCAAATCTCATTAACTCCTCTCGTGAGGTTGGCGTCAGGAAGGGCATCCGGCCGTAAAAACCATCCGCCTCAAATACTTCCATCGCATCTCATCCCCGACCCCGTAGGAAAACGGGAATAATAAGGGGTAGACATACAATACCGGTGTATCAACAATTTCATGTGTGGTTTCTTCTATGTCAGATGTTACACATCATATGCGACTACTGCAAGGCTCGTAAAGTTCTTTTTATATATATACACTGTATCTCTGGCCAGTCATCTTTGGTAAATTTGTGTTGAATGACTGAAGAGTTACTACTGATAGTTTGTACAGGCAACGCTGAATAAATGACTTCTAAACGTAACATTACAGAATAACACACGCTCACAAAAACGTTTGGAGAATTTCTTTCATTGATGAAAACTCCTCTCATGAGGTTGGCATCTGGACGCACATCCGGCAAAACAGAAGCACTTGCCACATACAGCAGACTGTCATCACATCTCATCGCCGGACCCGTTGGAAACAGGAATGATGTGGGGTAGACATACATACACATACATTTTATTCACGATGTTATGCCCAAATAAGGAGAGTGATTGAACCTATTTCACATATGAATTTATATTGGCTTTCTTCTCTTTCCAAAGTCTCTTCATTCTCTCACTATGATGTTTATTCCTTTCTGCTGCCCATGCAGTGGTGGTTCTCATCCGGGTATTTGCAGCAAAATGATGTTTGTTCTCCAACAATCTGAATCTTGGTCTTTTTCATGAAATTTTGTCTGTTACCTTCAGATCTTGAAGATCAATTTCAATTTCTATTAGCCAGTTATTCTTGGCTCTTAATGAGGAGGCATGATTAATATCCTTTTAGTAAGTCTTTCATTGACCATTCTTTGATACGTCCATGAAATTGTAATCGTCTTCTTCTAACAGTGATTGATATTTTCTCGAAATGTTGGTATAACTTGTGAAACCTCTTCATCCACACTCTCTCTATGCACATTGGGCCAAAGATTTTCCTGAGGATTTTCCTTTCTTCTTCTCCTTCTTCATCTTCTTCCTATTATTATTATTACAATCCCTTCCACCTTTAGATACCTATTTTCGTAGAACATCTCGAAAGCTAGAGCCTGGGAAATCCTATCAACGCCTCTGTTTTTATCTTCTTACTCAACCTACTTATTGAAAACATTAAAAACAAGTAGTTCCGTGAAGAACGAAATAGCCTATTTTCACATATCCTACTAATATCAATTGCCTCTATCAACATATAAATTGTCAGTTTGATTGCTGTAATTTATTGACTCGTAGAAATTAAGAACCGTCTAAATAATTTGGATGGTCACCATGTTGGATTTTTATTTATAGGCCTTAGATTTATGTATTATTACATGAAGATTATTGTGTAGGTGTTTTATTCAAACTTCACTCGCATGATTAAGACACAAGAAATAAAAGCGGGATTTTAAAATTTCGCTCAGCTGCCATCTTGTGGTAATGAATATAATTTAAATGAATTAGATGTCAGTCGGTTAATATTTGTATAAGCATATACCGTATCACGTTTCACTGTGCTCTCGGATGGTTAAAACGCATGAAACGTCCATTTGAATATTTAAATTTCGCGTCGCCGCCATGTTGAATTTGTGACCGCCAGGTTATTGAACGTCCCATAGGTGTACTTATGCTTATAGCCTCTATACACTTACAAAATTTCAGTTTGATTGCTGTAGTAGAATAATAGATATTGAGAACCGTCTAAATATTTCGGATTGTCGCCATGTTGGATTTTAATACATGTAGGCCATAGAGTTATGTACTATTAGATGATGATTATTGTGTACGTTCATTATGCAAATGTTGATTTCGATTGCATGATTAGAACACAAGAAATAAAAACTTAATTTTCGAAATTCGCACAGCCGCCATCTTGAGGTTATATAAACAATTGAACAAAATTAGATACCAATACATTACAATGTGTATATGCATTAGCTATACCAAGTTTCATTGCGTTTGGATAATTAAATCGCGAGAAAAGTCTATTTAAAACGTTCAAATTTCCTTGGCCACCATGTTCGTTTTGTAGTTAACCGGTCTTTGAAAGTCTCATAGATGAACGTGCAGTAGTGCCCTTTATCTCTGTACAAAATTTCATGGTGATACCGGTAATAGTTTCAGAGATATAGAATGTCGGTGAAATAATTCGCACAGCCGCCATCTTGAGGTTTTGTAAACAATGGAACGAAGTTAGATGTCGGTGCATTACAATGTGTATAAACATATACTGAACCAAGCTTCATTGCGTTTGGTTGGTTAAATCGCGAGAAACGTCTATTTAAAAGTCGCAAATTCGCTTGGCCGCATTGTTGGTTTTGTAGTCACCAGGTTTTCAAAATTTACATAGATGAACTTGTAGTAGTTCCCTTTATCACCGTACAAAATTCCAGGGTGATATCGGTAATAGTTTCGGAGATATTGAATGCTGGTGAAATATTTCGCACAGCCGCCATGTTGGATTGGTGAGACGTAACAAAATTTGAAGGGAACGGACGAGGTTGCCCGGAATAGAGCTATGAACATACCGAGTTTCATTGAAATCGCTCCAGCCGTTTAGAAGTTATTAGGGAGCGACACAAAAAATCATCACACACGCACACACAGCCAGACACACGGACAAATAAAGGTGATTTCATAAGCCTATTTTTAGCCTATTTTCGATTTTTGCAAAAAATGAAAGTAGACTTATGAGATCACTACAGGGCGAAAAAAGTGCGACTGTCTGTGTATGTGTGTGTGCGAGTCTGTGTGTGTGTGTGTGGGTGTGTGTGTGAGTGTGTGTACTCTGAATGTCTGTCCCCCACCTATCAATTCGAACACGGTGAGCGCAAATTGAACAAAATTTGGTACAAAGGTAGCACTAGCAAAGGACACCTCAGTGTCATGTTTTATATCGCCGCCATCTTGACGGAAACGTAATGGCGGCCACACAAATGTTCAAAGCTTAAATCAAATTACGACTAACCTAATCATCCGATCTCTACCAAATATTGCAACAACATACCTTCATGGGGGCAGCATCCTTTGACCAAAGTAATAGGTCATTAGCCTAATATTTTGCGGATGGCGGCCATCTTTGTGTGAAAATCGATTCCCCCTATTAATTCGAACACGGTGAAACCGAATGGAACGAAATTTGGTACAGAGGTAGCACTAGAAAAGGCCACCTCAGTGTCATGTTTTATATCACCGCCATCTTGACGGAAACGTAATCGCGGCCACCCAAATGTTAAAGGCTAAAATGTAATTACGACCAACCTAATAATCTAGTCTCTACCAAATTTTGCAACAACAAATCTTTATGTGGGAAGAATATTCTGACCAAACTGCTAGATCATCAGCCCAATAGTTTGCAGATGGTGGCCAAGTATGTGTGCAAATCGATTCCCCCTATCAATTCAAACACGGTGAAACTGAATTGAACGAAATTTGGTACAGAGGTAGCACTAGCAAAAGGCACCTCAGTGTCATGTTTTATATCGCCGCCATCTTGACGGAAACGGAATGACGGCCACCCAAATGTTAAGAGCTTAAATCAAATTTCGACCATCCTAATAATTTGATCTCTACCGGATTTTGCAACAACATGTCTTTTTGTGGATAGCATCTTATGACTGACTACAAGGTCATCAGCCCAATAGTTTGCAAATAGCGGCCATGTATGTGTGCAAATCCATTCCCCGGATCAATTCAAACGCGGTGAAACCTCATATTCATGTTTAATATCCCTATAGCACGTTGTATTTCAACAAGCTACTACAACCAACATTCAATTATACTCCTTGAAAAGGACAAAGAGTTATAACAATACCCATGCATTTAGGAGAAAGTAGGCTATATGTTCTTTACTGAACATCTTGTTTCATAAATGAACTTAGGCTAAAAACCTGTGTATTGCACGGATTTCCAATGACCAAACAACAAAATTCATAAATATCATACATCCAAATTCTATAAAAATCTCCCTCCTTCTAACTGAATGTGGCAAAGACTATATAACCGATACAAAATTACAAACAGACCCTGAATGTATGGCATGGTGTATGTATCGTACATCAGAATGCAAGTTGATTAATGTATTTTCTGTTATATCATGAAATTAAATTTTAACTACTAAATTGGTTACAGTTCATTGCGATACGCTGATATTGAATTCAATTTCCAGTTCATGGTAATGAAATATTTTAACATCGATGCATATTAAAATGTGATTGATGAACAATATAACTCGTCTCAAATAATCGAAGGATTTTAATACACTAAAAATCCTCTAAAATACCATGCATTTTGTGGCTGTTGTATGTCATGGTGGAGATTAACTTTTCCGACCAAATATTTGAATTACTCTCATCGTGCTCATATTTGACCGACTGCATTTACAGAAGGAGTATTGATGAGTTTGTTAGATAACCAGCAAAATATATACTATTCCTAAATAATTATCCACCTCCTCTGGTATTGCTTTCCCTTCAATGTGTCACGTTCATCTATCCCATTGAGACTTATGTGTTTAATTCTGTTCTGAGGCCAGGAACGGGATACACTCAGCCTCGTGAGGCAAACCTTAGAAAAGGAGGGTTCGATTCCCTTCTCAGTCGTCTTGGATATGGTTTCCCATAGTTCCCCACTTCTACTGCAGGCAAATGCAGGGATGATTCCTAACTTAGGCCTCGGCCATCTCCCTCCAAATCCTGATATGAATTATAGACACGCACACTGATACAGCCATCACAATATCATAGGTTTTCAGAGAATATTCATATACACACACCCAAGTGCATGAGGCTACCTGAGCACGATGTCGCAAAGCTTTGACAACAATCATCACCACAGTCATAATATAAAGTTATGCACACGAATATTGTTTGGGTCACAACTCTTTCCGGTAGCTTACACACTTGGCGAAGAGGTAGTTGTGCAGGGGAGTGCTCAGGGAAGGACGACTTCCTCAAACGGGGTGTGTAGGTGCGTTGGGGGAGCGAAGATGGAAGCTCAGGATGGCCGATTATGGAGGCTAGGATGTGAAGGAATACGGGACTGGCTAGGACATGATTCTGAGTGCCGCTGTTGGCCTTGTATCACGTGGTCGAATGCTAATTCGGGAAAAAGGGTTTCTGACTGCACTTGAAACAACGTCGCCGAGCGTGGGTCAGGAGTTCTAATCACGTCTTGGGGAGAGTTTGGGTTCACTACAAAGGAAAACAGATTCCTTATGTGGAATTCGTCAGTTTTTATGTAAGCTTGGAGTAAGGGCGAAGGTATTGTCAGACGTGTAGGAAATAAGGAAAGTGTAACCATCTCAGGAGGTCTTGGAGTCCCGTGGGCTACATCGTGTACAGACAGGCAGCGTTTCCCTAATTAACAGTACCTCGCCTGTTGACATTATTCCGTTTTTAATGTCTTGTGTTGTCATCAAGGAAACAGGGGAGCGTGATGGCGCAGTGCCTTAGTTTTCTCGTCTTTCGCCCGGATGGCCAGGGTTCGAATCCCCGTGACAGCGGGGTGGATTATTTCACCTGAAAAATTACGTGGCGTCAGGAAGGACATCCGGTCTTAAATCTCCGGCCAAAACCAAAATGATCCTGGTTGGCTCCGGTGACCCCAATTAATTGGGAAAAGCCGAAGAAAGTTTTTGTCATCAAGGAATTCTCTGAGAGTTATAATTATGGCTCTGAGTATTATTTGCTAAAAATCGTATTAAAGATTTCTGAAATATGTGACAAAAAAGTAAAAATATTTTATTATAATTTAGTTTATTAATGACAATATAAACAATATGCAGTACTCACGAATGCAATTTATGCTATGCCTCACTGACTGTTGAAGCATTACAATACACAACGATATACATCTTCAGATTGTCCATCACAAATGAACGACGATTATCGCGAAACACTTCTTGTGAAGCCACGAAACTGCGGCAATATGTGTCTTGCCCTTGAGGTGTTGTGTAACTTGAGATCGCTGTTCAGCCTTGATTGCTTTCACATGATTGGCAGAACACAACGCCCACATCAGGAGTAAAATTATCCTTAAATTCTGCAACATACTGCTGCAGACGATAACTTGTAGTTGCTTTTACTTTAGGCATCCCCGGCTTCCACAGTGAGTGGGACGGGGCAACAAGATAAGAAAAACACAGTTGCAAGCTAACATACGCTCTGCATGAAGATTAGATAGCTCACAGATTCCTTACTGTCGAAGTAACACAGAACAAAAATGCAATAAACTGAAAGATCTAGCGTACTGATTTTTTAAATGTAAATATCATGTCTTTTTATGTGCTAATAAGTAAAAAGCAGGTATTTATGTATTTTTAGACAAAATATTTAAAAAATGTACTGTATTTACATAAAAATATATATTTACCTAAAAATCCGAGACCTAGTTAAAATTTGCGTAATGAATGTAGTCGTGATGTATGGTTCGGAGACTTGGACCAAAACACAATGTGATGAGGAATTGTTAAGGAGATCGGAAAGGAAGATACTCAGAAAAGTATATAGACCAGTAAAGGAGGGTGAATTCTGGCGAATCAGAAATAATATCAAGATAAGAGAGTTTTATGTTAAGCCAGATACCTCTTTGTGGAAATAAAGAGTAGTAGACTGCGTTGGTTGGGACATGTAGAAAGAATGACAGAGAACAGGGTGGTAAGGAAGGTCTTCAATGGGAAGCCAGGAGGACGGCGTGTGAGGGGAAGACCTAGGGCCAGATGGCTGGACAACGTGGAGGGGGATCTGAGAAAGATAGGAGTCAGAAGATGGAGAAACAAAGCAGTCAACAGGGAAGATTGGGTGGAGATTGTCTGGGAAGCCAAGGCCCTACAAGGGCTGTAGCGCCAAGGAGTAAGTAAGTAGTCGCAAGCGTTTCAAGTGTTTGTATTGGCAACTCCATCTATATGATATGACATCTAGCGGTAAAACTGAGAAACCTACCAAGTAGGGTACTTCTGTCACGTGGTGACTGTTTGTATATGGTTTCTTGTATTGGTAAATTATTCGTGTCTTTATACATAAGTAATAAGTTTTACTCGTTGATAGAGTGCAAAATGAGTAAAAGCAAAGTAAATTGCTCAGTTTACGGCTGTAAGTCGATGTATAAGAGGGCTGCGGATAAATGTTTTCATCACTCTCCAAATAGCAATAGCCCTAAGGTGACGATACTAAATAAATACGGGCAACAGGAGCGGGTTGGACCACTCACCACTGCACTCACTGACGACAGGACGGGTTGTTCACTGTTACGCCGAGCCAAGCCGCCACTAGACAGCCAAGCACAGACTCGCCGAGCCAAGCCGTACCAAGACAGCCAAGCTTACACCAAGCGAGGACAGCCAAGTTTCATCAGTCAGGTATCCTTCCCCGCTCCGTAGTTCATTTCCAATAACCCTACCAATCGCCATCACCTCGCTCTGCGATTTCAGAGCCCTTCCACTTCGAGTCATAAAGGCCAAATTTGACTTCGCAGGGTAAATATCTACTCTGTGAGAACCTGCTACCAGTCCGATATTCAACACCAAACCCACCTGCTAACCAACCAAATCCAGCAATTCCTGTCTCCCCTGAGTTTTAATTCAAGTTAAACTCATCCCTTCGCCCTACCAAGCAGCAAATAATTTCTAGAGTCTATGGTACAGTGAGCAAACTCAATTATAGCTTTTTAACGTAACATCACCATGACTCGAACTGGCGAAAAACAAATACCAGCAGACAACCGATGCTTGATAATATGCAATTGACACATAAAATCCAGTGGAAGGCACAAATTAGATGACGTGTATCGCACAGTTATAGGCTACATATATACACTTAAAAATAACACCGTCATTATTTTAGGGACCACATTTACTAATTATAACCGAAAAACGAAAAGTGTTCCATATCAAACGCGTGTTATTAAGTATTTTTACACTACTTATCCAGACCGACCACAGCGCCCCAAGTGTTAGTTTGAGTTGCCAATTGCTGTGGCAATGAGTGCATCGCTTTGTTGAATCTAGACTTGCTTCCTGTGTTTGTATTTACTGGATGGGCTCTTCTGTGAACTTGCTTCATGTCCTCTCATTTTTATGTAGATTAGGGTAAATTGGCATTCTAGGCGTGCGTTATGACTGGGTTCGTAACAATATAAAACTCTTAATATAGTCTAATTATGCCCCCCATTTCGAGTTCACATCTTTCTTTCACTAGTTATATCAGTCAAAGTACTGTTATATGCACGTGATCTACGGGTATATAATGTCTGAATCGTATATTAGTGACTTCCGTTCACAAGGATGAACATTATAGTAGTTTTAATCACTCATTTTTAAATCAATCGGTTAGGCCTAATTAATGCAGGGAAAAATATACACTTCCAAACTATGTACACCATCTATAGTTCATGGAAACACCATGTAAAAGTAAAATGAGCATATTTTGTTCATTGTACTAGTACGGTGCCAGCCCCGTGGTGTTGGGGTAGCACGCCTGCCTCTCACTCGGAGGCCCCGGGTTCGATCCCCGGCTCCGTCAGGAATTTAAAAACTGACGTGAGGGTTGGAATGAGGTGCACTCAGCCTCGTGAGGACCATTGAGTAGCTGTCTGACAGTGAGACAGCGCCCCGATCACGAATACCAAGATTAACGGCCGAGGGGACCCGACCCGCTGATCACGCGTCACCCCAATATCTGCAGGCCAAATGGCTGGGCAGCGGTCGCTTGGTCGGCCTTAGCCCGTCATGGGCTGTATAGTGCCAGGGGTTGTTTTTTTTAGCCTATTTTCAATTTTGAAAAAATAGGCTTATGAGATCACCTTTCGTCCGTGTGTGTGTGCGTGTGTGTGTATGTGTGTGTGTGTGTGTGTGTGTCCCTAATAAAAACTAAACGGCTGGAGCGATTTCAATGAAACTCGGTAATTTCATAGCACTGTTCCCGAAGACCCCGACCGTGCCCTTCATGTTTTGTTATGTCTCACCAATCCAATATGGCGACTGTGCGAAATATTTCACCAGCATTTAATAATTCCGAAACTATTCCCGATATCACCCTGGATTTTTTTACGGTCGTAAAGGGAAGTACTAGAAGTTCACCTATGTGTCTTTTGAAAAACTGGTAACTACAAAAGAAACATGGCGGCCTCGCGAATTTGGGACTTTTAAATAGACGTTTCTCGCGATTTAACCAACCAAACGCAATAAAACTTGGTGCAGTATATTTTTATACACATTGTAATGCACTAAATCTAACGTCGTTCAATTGTTTACATAACCACAAGATGGCGGATGTGCGAAATATTTCACCGGCATTCTATATCTTTGAATCTATTAGCGGTATCACCCTGAAATTTTGTACGGAGATAAAGGGCACTACTGGAAGTTCATCTATAAGACCGGTTGACTACAAACCGAACATGGCGGCCAAGCGAATTTGAAAATTTTAAATATACCTATCTCGCGATTTAATATTCCAAACGCAATGAAATCTGGTACAGGGAATGTTTTTACACATTGTAGTGCACTGGTATCTAATTTAGTTCAATTGTTTACATAACATCAAGATGGCAGCTGTGCGAATTTTAAAATTAATTTTTTCTTTCTTGTGTCGTAATCATGCGATCGAAGTGAAAGTTTGAATAATGAACCTACGCAACAATTTTCCTTAAATGGTGCATGACTCTATGGCCTATACATTTAACAATCCAACATGGCGACCATACGAAATATTTAGACGGCTCTTAATATCTACGAGTCTAATATAGCAATCAAACTGATTTGTTTTATGTTCATAGGGGCTATGAACTTAAGTTCACCTATAGGACATAAAATAACCTGGTGATCACAAATCCAACATGGTGGCGACGCGAAGTATAAATATTCACATGGACGTTTCTCGCAATTTAACCATCCGAGTGTAGTAAAACTTGGCACAGTAAATGCCTATACGAATGTTAATCCACTGGCATCTAATTTATTTCAATTGTTTCAATAACCACAAGATGGCAGCTGTGCGAAATTTAAAAACTCATTGTTTTTTCTTTTGTCCTAATCATGCGATTGAAGTTTGAATGCTACACGTACACAATTATCTTCATGTAACAGTTCATAACTCTTGGACCTACATATATAACATCCAACATGGCGACCATTCGAAATATTTAGTCGATTCTCAATATCTACGAATCTATTACAGCAATCAAACTGAAATGTTGTATGTTGATAGTGGCAGTTAACATAAGTAGGATATATGAAAATAGGCTGTATAGTTCTTCACGGAACTACTTGTTTTGTTTGTTTGTACTAGTACTGTATATTCTGTAAACGTCCGCTGCAATAGGGTCCATGCACACAAAAAATAGCCTATGCTTTTATTTTTCATAACACCACAACTACAGTATCTATAATTGAGAAGAAGTACGCAGGAAACTGCATGCCAGAATGATTCACTCACAGCATCGGTCCATAATACCACGTTTCACTGTGATTGGGTCACTCCCTGACCTGATGGAGGAATTCGTTTCTAAGGAATTGAAATGCACTCCATGTGTAATTTATGAACAGAAATGTATGTAACAGTAGAATTATGTTAGTGTATAACGTGTCACTCATAATTGAACAAGTCAAGCGAAAATTCATGAATCGGCATTCGTGCCATTTATACTTCATTTAAAGTAGGATTGAAGCGTTGGAAATGTGGTGTTACAGGAAAATGATGAAGATCAGATGGGATCAAGACGAGTGGGAGGGGATAGATGTTTCTGACAACTGCTAATGAATAAAAGAGACAGGCTGATAGGAAACGTACTAAGACACCCAGGAATATCAAACTTAGTTATAGAAAGAAGGGTTGAGGATAAGAACTGTAGGGGTAGACCAAGGTTAGAATATGTTAACCAGATTGCCTCGGATGTAGGGTGGGGTAGCTATGTAGAGATGAAACGATTAGATCAGGACGGGGAAGCATGGAGAGCTGCATCAAACCAGTCGAAAGACTGAAGACTCAAACAACAACAACATAGATTTTAGACTACAGTTGAGATAAACTACACTAGGTTTTACAAATATCGGATTATTCTGCGAGGACTTAAAGAAAAGCATATCTTACGAATTAAAATGCGAGCTAATATTAGTGAAAAAAAGGTATTTATTTATGCACCTTGCAGATTAGATTATAATAGGTTTCCTCTATATGTCATATTTTAAGGTTGGTTGGTTCCTCAGTTTAGGGGCTGCGAAAATGCGGTCATGTATCTCCGTGTACTTTGGGTGTGTTTCGAATCTGTATGATAACCGGTGTTAATTGTGATGGTTGTATTAGTGTGTGTTATCTGTTTTCAATTCAAGTAAGGACTGTAGACATTGAATTTGTTCATGTAGTTCCTACTTTTGCCGCCAAACACCATGGTCAACGACTACTAGTCAGAACTTGGTTACCAGTTGCCACCGCAGTCGGCTCCTGGCAGCGAACGTCGGAACCTAAGACCGTTTGTCAAATGTTTAACCTATATAATTTAGCTTCACACAGGTGTAATTAGTGGAAGGTTCTTTAACATGCCATAAATCTATGACATGGGACCGCCGGCTTTACTTCCCCTCTGAACGAAGGCATACTGAGGGATTTTTAACGTTCTTAAAAAATCCGACGCCTTTGTCCGGGTTTGAACCCACGATCTTGGGCATAGAAGCTCAGCATGCTACCAACTACGCCACCGAAGCCGCTATATTTTAGAGTGATCGGATCATTTAGAGACAAAATAAGTGAATTAATGTTTGAGGAATTGATATGGGCGCCATCTACAATTTATGAAAAGTAACGTATATATTTGTGAATCCTTAGGTTTAGACTCTTGCAGTGATACACTGTATGATATTTTACAGAGATCTGGTCAATCCGTGATGAGGAAAGTGTTCGACTTTGAATAATTGAACAACGTTATGTGCTACTGTATATACTAAACTCTGATTAAGAATTCACTCAGCCAAGTTTGACTGCTCTGCTTTCTTAATAATCCTACTGCAGTGAAACTTGGCACGGTAAATATACACGGTTCAATATATAAGCGTCTATTTCAATTCATTTTGTTAAAGAAATATTGGTGGCAGTGTGAAATTTAGGAATACGTTTTTATTTCTTGTGTCCTAATCAAGCGTTCGAAATGAAAGTATGTACTGTATAATGAACCACTATTATAATATTGATCTTCTGGCATATGGGCTACATACAGTATAAATCGATTTAATAGGCCTATGTCGACCATGAGAAATATTTCACAGGCTTTCAATATTTCCGAAACTATTACATCAATCACACTGACATTTTGTGTGGTGATATGGAACATAAATGGTTCATTCTGGTTCCGTATCGATAAACTAATTAGTATAAACAGGTTAAAGGTTCCGCCTGATCAATACTTTTATTGATAACAAAATTGCGACCACGCGATGTTCAAATGTTTAAAATGACTTTTCTGGCGTTCTACACATCCGTGAAAATTTGAAATTATCATTTAGATTGCTTGAATAAAATGCAAGAAATAAAATATGATTTAACAAATCCACACATCCAGCATATTGTTTTTCATTAAACAATGTAATTATATTAGACACCAGTAAACTACACACATCAAAAAAAGTTTTGCATCACCTCGGTTCCAAGAGTTCCGGAACCGTTAAATACAAAGGGAATAGAGATCAACACAAACAACATTTCAGCTCGTTTTATTGCTCATGAGACCCACACATTGCATGTTGTACCATCATACAGCTAGACTTTCAGCATTTGTGGTCCAGATTGCAGTACACACCACTACCTCTAATACCCAGTAGCACGTCCTCTTGCATTGATGCATGCCTGTATTCGCCGTGGCATACTATCCACAAGTTCATCAAGACACTGTTGGTCCAAATTGTCCCACTCCTCAACGACAATTCGGCGTAAATCTCTCAGAGTGGTTGGTGGGTCAAGACGTCCATAAACAGCCCTTTTCAACATATCCCAGGCATGTTCGATAGGGTTCATGTCTGGCGAACATGCTGGCCACTGTAGTCGAGCGATGTCGTTATCTTGAAGGAACGCATTCACAAGATGTGCACGATGAGGTCGAGAATTGTCGTCCATGAAGACAAATGCCTCTCCAATATTCTGCCGATATGGTTGCACTATGGGTCGGAGGATGTCATTCAGGTATCGTAAAGCCGTTTCGGAGCCTTCCATGACCACCAGTGGCGTACGTCGGCCCCACATAATGCCACCCCAAAACATCAGGGAACCACCACCTTGCTGCACTCGCTGGACAGTGTGTCTAAGACGTTCAGCCTGACCAGGGTGCCTCCAAACACGTCTCCGACGATTGTCTGGTTGAAGGCATATGCGACACTCATCGGTGAAGAGAACGTGATGCCAATTCCGTGGGGTCCATTCAGCATGTTGTTGGGCCCATCTGTACCGCGCTGCATGGTGTCGGGGTTGCAAAGCTGGACCTCGCCATGGACGTCGGGAGTGAAGTTGCGCATCATGCAGCCTATTGCGCACAGTTTGAGTTGAAACACGACGTCCTGTGGCTGAACGAAACGCATTATTCAACATGGTGGCATTGCTGTCAGGGTTCCTCCGAGCGGCAATCCGTAAGTAGCGGTCATCCACTACAGTAGTAGCCCTTGGGCGGCCTGAGCGAGGCCTGTCATCGACAGTTCCTGTATCTCTGTACCTCCTCCATGTCCGAACAACATCGCTTTGGTTCACTCTGAGACGCCTGGAAACTTCCCTTGTTGAGAGCCCTTCTTGACACAAAGTAACAATGCGGACGCGATCGAACTGCGGTATTGACCTTCTAGGCATGGTAGAACTACAGACAACATGAGCAGCGTACCTTCGTCATGGTGGAATGACTGGAACTGATCGGCTGTCGTACCCCCTCCGTCTAATAGGCCCTGCTCATGCATGGTTGTTTACATCTTTGAGCAGTTTTAGTGACATCTATGAACAGTCAAAGGGACTGTATCTTGGATACAATATACACAGTCAACGTCTATATGCCGGAGATCTGGGAACCGAGGTGATGCAAAACCTTTTTTGATGTGTGTATATTCAACTCTAAGGAACACTTCGCTGTGCTAAGTTTCATTGCACCTGAAAGGTGAGATTACTAGAAAAGTCAATTTAAGAATTATAATTTCATGTGGTTGCCATGATGTATGCACAATGTCTGAAAATAGGATATATTAGTTCTTCATGAAACTACTTGTTTTAAAGGTAGACCCTAAACTTCGCAGTCATTCAGGTTCAAATATTAACCATGCCTTTCTCTTAGGATAATTAGTATGGCGTGATATTAGCCACTTAAATTAGTTTTATTTCAAAGACTGATTGAAATCTATGAGGCTAATGTTATACGTACTACTTGTACGTAAATCTAGATCTCAGACCAACCCTTCGTACGGCACGCATTTTCCCCTGTTATGAGTCTGTGCATCGCGTTAGCGTCTCTGGCATGTAAAATTGATGGAGGGGGCGGTGAGAGGGGGTGATGATATCACATACCAGCACATGAGCCGGGCACAGACCGCCTACAAAGTAACTGCATGGGACTGTCTGATTCGACCCAAATAGCAAAATATAGAGTATTTGAAAATTATATATCTAACGAAGGGCAATAAAAACGCTACATTAATTTACTTGACTATCCATAGCCTGGTACCTTCTTGCTGCATATCTATGGATGTTGTGGGAAATGCTACTTGTACAGTCAGTATAATCAGACTGGCTCAGTAAAGAAAGAAGTTGCAAAGGTCTCCACCCTTCACTCTGACAAGTTATAAGGCCTCATATCAGCCCTGCCTTTGTATTTTCAGGTTTATAATCACATAAAGCCTTAGCCATGTGTAAACACTGGATCCCGTGAGATCTCCGAAGTTAGGCAACATACGGCGTGGTCAGACCTTGGTTGGGTAACCAGTTCTGGGTGACCAAAAAGGAGTTGGCCACTCTACCGCAAGAAAACTCTGAATCAAGACCATCTCTTTGGAGGCGCATACCAGCCATACGGCTGAAAACCCTTCTTCTTATTCTTCATCTCCTTTATTTTCTTCTTCTTCAACCACATCACACACAATGATGCTTTTTGATGTGTAACATCTTTCCGCTCGGTTGCTGGATAGTTTTGTGGGAGTGACTTTGAAAATTGGGGACGGAAGTGGAACGGAACGATAGAGCTGGCAGTGGTGGATCACACGGAAGTATGCACTGCCCGCTCGATCGATCAAACGGAAGTGTGCTAGCTGGCAGTGGTGGACAACGGAAGTATGCACTGCCCGCTCGATCGATCGAATGGAAGTGTGCCCTAGCTGGCAGTGGTGGGTCGAACGGAATTATAAGACGCACTGCCAACTCGATCGATCGATCCAGCTGGCACTGGTAAGGGAAACAATGAGCGCGCGGTGTCGAAAATTGATACCATGACGCACTCTCGGCCATGTGGAATGTATATGACATACTGAACGGAAAACGCTCATGCGAACTCTGGTGTCGAGTGATTTAAACAAATGACATGGTACATGTTCGAAGTCTTCGTATCAGTATTTAAATGGTAAAATGCGTTAATATCAAACACTGTAAGTAGTCGGCATTGCATTGGCATAAGGCATTTTAAACTCAATGTCACTCAGGAACATTATCGAAACAAGCAAAATATAAATGAAACTTAATTCCGTAATGCAGTATTATTGGAACGTGGAAATAAGTCACCATATTGTGCACAATATTTGCATAGTCGAAATAGCCGTGGGGTTATTGCGTATGCCTGCGAATCTAGAGATCATGGGTTCGAATCCTGGGCAGGGTAGATTTTTTTGCTACCAGATTATCATTTTAAACGATATATATCATATCAATATGACTCATTTTAACAGAATGCATATGAAATTATGTGTTGGTCTGTGAATCAAGAGGACCTGTTTATAAGGAATTTAAGGTTATGAGCGGTGTCGCGTCTATTAATCTAGTTGATCCATATCGTAATCTTTATTTAGGCTAGTGCTGGAGGAAGCTACAAATCATCTAATAAAATGAGTTCCGTATTATAAACTACAATATCTGCAAAACACTCCCTTTTACAATAGATTAATATTTGTTTCAATAATACTATAAAATACCGGTGTATCAACAATTTCACGTGAGGTTTCTTCTATGCCAGGTGTTACCCATCATATGCGACTACTGTAAGGCTCGTAATTTTTTAGTCTACTTCTTACATTTTGCAAAAATGAGGAAAAAGTAGACTTATGGGATCGATCCGGGAAAATGTGTGTCTGTCTGTCTGTCTGGCTGTGTGTGGGTCCCCCCCCCCCCTAACAACTCCTAAACGGCTGCAGCAATCGAAACCAAATTTAGTATGAGTAAAGATGTATACAGGAATATCTCAAACCCATATTTGAAAAAGATGTCAGTGCTACCAACTGATGAAAAAACGCACTAGAAATTTGAGCTCGATGCTGGATATCATGGAAGGTATGCATGGGAGCTATTCCAAAATTGGCACACAAGTAGATAATACTATTTCAGTTTAATTTCCAGGAGGCCATTCATGAAAGAGTTGCCAAAATAATGTTAAACCTTCTGATAGGTCCAATTTTAAAATGCATATAACCTCTACACTACTATTTGGATTACAACCAAATTCTGTATGTAATATGTGTACATAAACAGATATAACTGAGTGTAATCTTAAGATCCACCAGGGCTGCCAACTGTTAATAATTGCTCTCTTTATTTTCTTCATCCAAATACCAATATATCTGAAATTATGCAAGCCGACAGCTATAAACTATGCACACGTATAGTACCTGACATTTTAGATTGATTTGGAGTAACTTATATACTTCAGTTCTACCAACATGATTCTAAGCCTGCTGATAGGACCAATTTTTAGCCTATTTTCAATTTTGAAAAAATAGGCTAATTATATCACATTTTGTCCGTGTGTGTGAGAAGTGTGTGTCCCCCTAATAACTTCTAAACGGCTGGAGCGATCTCAATGAACCTCGGTAAGATCATAGCACTATTCCGGACGACCCCGACCGTGCCCTTCAAATTTTGGTACGTCTCAAAACTCCAACATGGCGCTGCCAGAAATATTTCACCAGCATTCAATATCTCCGAAACTATTCCCGATATCAACCTGAAATTTTTACGGTGATAAAGGGAAGCACTAAAAGTTCACCTATTTGACTTTTGAAAAACTGAAAACTTCAAAACCAACATGGCGGCCACGCGAAGTTGCGACTTTTAAATAGACGTTTCTCGTGATGTAAACAACCAAACGCAATAAAACTTGGTACAGTATATGTTTATACACATTGTAATTCACCGACATCTAACTTCGTTCAATTGTTTACATAACCACAAGATGGCGGATGTGGGAAATATTTCACCGGCATTCTATATCTCTGAAACTATTAGCGGTATCACCCTGAATTTTTTTACGGAGATAAAGAGCACTGCTGGAAGTTCGACTATAAGATTTTCAAAAACCGGTGAACTACAAAACGAACATGGCGGCTAAGCGAATTTGAACATTTTAAATAGACATTTCTCGCGATTTAATGTTCCAAATGCAATGAAATCTGGTACAGGAAATGTTTTCACCCATTGTAATAAACTGGTATCTAATTTAGTTCAATTGTTTACATTACCTCAAGATGGCAGCTGTGCGAATTTTAAAATTAAGTTTTTATTTCTTTTGTCGTAATCAGGCGATCGAAGTGAAAGTTTGAATAATGAACCTACGCAATAATATTCCTTTAATGGTACATGGCTCTATGGCCTATACATTTAACAATCCAACATGGCGACCATCCAAAATATTTAGACGGCCCTGAATATCTACGAGCCTATTATAGCAATCAAATTGAATTTTTTAATATTCATAGGGCTATGAACTTAAATTCACTTATAGGACTTTAAAATTAATAACCTGGTGATCACAAATCCAACATGGCGGCGATGTGAAGTATAAATATTCACATGGACGTTTCTCGCAAGTTAACCATCCGAGTGCAGTGAAACTTGGTAGAGTAAATCCTTATAGGAATGTTAATTCACTGCCATCTAATTTATTTCAATTGTTTCCATAACCACAAGATGGCATCTCTGCGAAATTATAAAATCTCCTTGTTACTTCTTGTGCGATTGAAGTTTGAATGCTACACGTACACAATAATCTTCATGTAACAGTACATAACTCTAGGACCTACATACTGTATATAAAATCCAACATGGCGACTACCCGAAATATTTAGTCGGTTCTCAATATCTACGAATCTATTACAGCAATCAAACTGAAATTTTGTATGTTGATAGTGGCAGTTATCATAAGTAGGATATATTGTACCCAACTGGGGTTGGTACAGGATATGAACTTAGGATCTCTGAGATGAAGAGAGGTTCAGTTACAAGCTAGCCATGAGGAAATAAGAAGTGATTCAGGCAATGACGCATAGCATTGAAAAGCCTTATCTGAAGTCAAAGGATGCAAGCTGTGTGTGAATCATGAGGACAGTCACGCTGCGACGAATCAACCAGAGCAGATTGGCAGGGGAAACACCGTAGAGTGTTTTTATGACAACCCTGGATTGCATCCCAACACCGCAAAATTTTGAAATAACCCGTTTTCGCGAAAACAACGCAAAATTACATAAATAGGTTTACGTAGAACAGAATAATCCAGGGAATTATGAATTAATCAAGACTAAAATCGAATAATTTAAGCCCAGGGAAAAAGTCCTTACGAAGCAGTTACGTCATTAGTCGGAGCTAAGAGGAGGTCTTGGTAAGGAGAAAATAAAACTCAGTCGCCCACACTGCTGAGGAGCCTTGTAGATTTTATTTAAAATAAACAGACGATCGATTTTCGGGAAACAAGATGATAATGTAACGTTTGAATTATAGGGAACATAATGATATATTTTACAAAAACGTGCGACGTCTATTTCAAAAGACAGTTCCAAGAAGAAGACAAAAGTAATTTATTTTTACAAGTTCCCAATATATATCCGAGGTTTTCAACCAGAGAGCATGCAGTCTACTACAGAACTCGTAAGGAGGTACTATATCGCCAATTGCAGTTTTCCAACTGCCCGAGAGGGGGCGTCAGGCTGTATCAAATTTAGTATTCGTCAGCCCGGTGAGGCGTTAGGCTGTATCAGAAGCAGTTTCACCATCAGAAAGCGTAGAAGCGCTACACGCTGTCTCATAAAATGAAGAAACGCTGCATCATATCAGTCGAAATTCAGTCAAGCCCGGAGAGGCTCAGCGCAAATTCGCACCGTACATAAGCATACAGTACACAGAATTATCAGGCTGCCTGGACGGAAGTCCGTCCTCACGTTACTAAAAACTCATCACACTCTTGTATGAAGATGTCACAGTGAGTAACTCAGTTCGTTACCAACCGCTAAAAGTGGATCGTGTTAAGACAAATTAACAAATCGTCAGTATCCGCGGTTTCAACAAAAGTTTGTATGTGCGTGGTAATATAAATACGTCACGTCAAAAAAAAGGACTGTTGTTTGTAAGTGATCACTAAAGCACATGTTCTAGATCAAATAAAATTGTACGCTACCCGGAAACCGTGACAAAGTAAGTTGCGCCGCGTCAAATTCTAGAACATTAATCAGCTAGAAACATCAGTCCAGATCAGTAGAGACATTACGCTGGAAAACATCGGTTCGAGCCTATAGATAGGTCTTCGTGAATGTCAAGTAAAAGACCACAGTATTAAGGGTCAGATATTGGAACGAAATCCAAAAATTCAAGTAAATGGACACGGGTTCGAGACCAAAAGCAAATTCAATGAACTTTAGCGTAGTTACCGTGTGTCAAACAGGGACGTGGCCAGAAAAACATTCTCGTAGGCAAAAGAAGAAAAATCTTGTCGCAGTATACAAAAAGGACAGATTACGGTCAAGAAGTAAGCGGGCCATAGGTTCGATAGACCGCTACATAAGTGTAGGGCAAGTGAAAAATGCAAATCTATATATATGAAAATGAATTGCTTTTCGTTAGTCATGCTAAAATTCGAGAACGGCTGGACCGATATGGCTAATTTTGGTCTTGAATTATTTGCGAAAGTCCAGAGAAGGTTTAAGAGGTGAATAAATATGAAAGTTGTAGCGCACGAGTAGATTCAACAAATGAGTGACGACACGCGAATTGCTTAAATAAAGTCCCGTATGCGTTGATATACCATTCATCCGATTGCTATGAAACATTAGTTGTATTGTTGTGCACACTCCAGGAAAGGTTTCTGACTTAGTAAATCCTTTTTACAGTAGGTAGCGCATGAGTAGATTCAACAAATGAGCGACGACGGCCGAAGCGTTTCAACAAAGTCCTGTATGCGTTCACATACCATTCGTCCGATAGCGATGAAACTTGGGTGAGAGGTTGTGTACACTACAGGCAAGGTTTCTGGCTTAGTAAATCCATGTTATAATAGGTAGCGCACGAGTAAATTCAACAAATGAGCGACGACGAGCGAAGCGTTTCAAATAAGACACGATTGCGTTCATATACTATTCGTCTTATAGTGATGAAACTTGGGTGAGATGTTGTGTACACTTCATGGAAGGTTTCTGGCTTAGTAAATCCACTTAACAATAGGTAGGGCACGAGTAGATTCAACAAATGTGCGACGATGCGCGAAGCGTTTCAATAATGTCCCGTTTGCGTTCATATACTATTCGTCTGAAAGCGATGAAACTTGGGTGAGATGTTGTGTACACATCAGGGAAGGTTTCTGGATTAGTCAATTCACTTTACAATAGGTATCGCACAAGAAGATTAAACAAACGAGCGGCGAAGCGCGAAGTATTTCAACATAGTCCCGTATACGTTCATATACCATTCGACTGATAGCGACTAAACTTGGGTGAGTTGTTGTGTACACTCCAGGGAAAGTTTCAGGCTTAGTTAATCCATTTTACAATAGGTAGCGCTTAAGTAGATTCAACAAATGAGCGAAGGCGCGCGAAGCGTTTCAACAATGTCCCGTATGCGTTCATATACCATTTGTCCGGAAGCGATGAAACTTGGGTGAGATGTTGTGTACACTTCAGGGAAGGTTTCTGGCTTAGTACATCCACTTTACAATAGGTATCGCACAAGTAGATTCAACAAATGAGTAACGGCGTGCGTATAGTTTAAAGAAATATCTGTATGCGTTCGTATACCATTCATGCGATTGCAATGAAATTTGGAGAAATGTTGTTTCCACTCCCGCAAAGATTGCTGAATTAGTAAATCCACGTTACAATTGAGCCGTTGAGAGCCCAAGTGGTGTAACTCCTCTCGGAATTACAGGAAAGTCTAAACCTTATGGGAAGCAGGCATAGCTCAGGGCCAGTGTGTGTGAAGCATTGGAAGTGAGCATTGCGTCTGTCAGCCACAAAGGTTAGACTTGCCTGTTATTCCGAGAGGAGTTACACCACTTGGGCTTTCAACGGCTCAATTGGAAGCGCACGATTAGATTCAATTAATGGGCGACAGCGCGTGAATCGTTTCAACCAAGTCCCGTATGCGTTCATATAACATTCATCCGAATATCATAAAACTTTGGGGAGTTGAGCACAGTCCTGCGAAAGTGTATGATTTAATAAATCTGATTTTCAATGGGTGGCGCAAAAGTAGATTCAACAAATGGGTGTCGTCGCGTGAATCATTTAAGCAAAAACCCGTGTGCGTTCTTATGCCATTCATCCGATTGCGATGAAACTTTCATGAGTTGTTGTGCACACGCCAGGGAAGGTTTTCACTTAGTAAATCAATTTTACAATAGGTATCGTACGTGTAACCTATATTCAACTAATGGGTGACGGCGCTCGAATCATTTCAACAAAGTCCCGTATGCGTGCATATACCATTCATATCATTGCGATGAAAATTTGGTGAGTTGTTGAGCACGCTCCCATGATTTTTTGAGAGAGTAAATTAATTTTACAATAGTTTAGAGGTGGTTAACGGAAAAAGAGAAACAATATTGGGTATCCAAAAGCACTTCAACATACAAAGTTACAATGCCAACATCTTCTTTGATTGTCATTGCAACGCATGCCGGGTACAGCTAGTCGCTTATAAAAAAGACGATAAAGAAAGCCGAAATATACTGTTAAAAGGACAGGGCAGGGACTTATCCAGTGAAGAACTAAGAGCCGTTCGAGTTATCACGCGTCCAATGCAGGGTCTTAGGATCTCATCAGGGCGTCGATCACCGATAGGAAGTGCCGAAGATCACTGAGATATGGTGGAAAAATAGTGCTGTGTAAATAATTTAAAATATATATGTGTTTAGTGTTAATATAGTGTTTTATAGAATAATAATGTGTTTAAATATAAGTGAAGGTCGATTGGGCCTAAGTGAAATGAAATTCACAAAAGAAAGTGCCATGGAAAAGTGTTAATTATGCCGTAGATGGGTGAATCCTTCTAACGATGAAGCAGGAGAAGCACACTGGTGAGTCATGATATTTCATTAAAATTTGCAGCCGTACGATGCACTGACCCAGTGAAATCAGTCGTGACTAGGGAGTTTAACGATTGATTCATCAGGTTTTTAAATGCATTAATGTGATTATGTTGGGAGAGAGAATGATCTCGAAAAAATAAGTATACAAATGGGATCAGTAATATAAAGTAATAAAAACCCCGGAAATGAAATGATAAGTAAAAATGATTTGGAGGAAGGAATCGAAAATAATGACCTAAATGGCTTAAGATTTTTGGCCATAGTAAGATCAAGTTATGAAATAAATATGCATCATAATGAAGTCGTTAAAAGTCGATTTGTTAAGGAAAATAAAAATAGTTTGATTTTATAACATATAATTTAATGGCAAATAACAAAAAGTTGTAATAAAAATATATGAAATCTGAGATGATAATAATAAAAATAACTATTATTGAGTTGTCATACATTAGAAATAAAGTGGCGATAAAAATCATAATAAGGAACTCAAGTAATAAAACGGAACGAAATAAATAATACCTTGACACTGTGCCCGTTTCCCCGACGTCACGTTGGCCCGGCGATTGCAACGAGAATCCGAAGAAGGGACACAGGCGATAAAAAAAAATTACGTCTTGGAAATATTTGTCCTATACAAAAAAATCAAAACAACTAGCTCGGGCAGGCAAGTGATCGAATATCTCGGGTCGTTTAAAGGGATAGGCATGCAAGGTTCAACAGGACAAATAACCCACAAACAAGAAAAGGAAAAAGTATCACTGACTCGGGAGAAGTTCCAAACTACAGGAATAACTAGAACTTGTTAAAATCGAGATCCTAAATTTATTTTAGAGCAGACGGACAAAAGAAAGATATGAACACTCTTATTACTCAAGGCAAATCATTAGGTTGGGATGCAAGTATCCATAATGTCCATTTGTGCCGTTGAGCTGTCCTATTTCACTTAAATGGGAAGTTCTCACAAAAGAAAATTAATCATAGTTCGAGAGTTCGTTGTTTAGCTGAATATGAATTTAAAAAAACACTTCACTATCAGTTTCAGCTTTGTAGAAAAAAATAACAAAACATTTTTTTCTTGCCATAAAACAGACTAACTTAATAATTCACACACAAATTATACGCATCCATGATATTTACATATATTCGATTGACATTAATGACCGTTAATTAATTAATTGGATTAAATTAAGTATAGACAAATAAATGATTATTATAATTATATCACCACAATAATTCCAAGTTTCCATATGGAAAACATCTCAGCTCAAAGTAGCATTAATCTCTCGTAATTTCTCAAAACATTGGTTTACAAGGGAATTCTAATCACTCAAGTCATTCTCAAATAAGAAATTGGATTCAACATATGCTTATGGGAGAAATTAAATTGTTCAGAATGCGATGATGTAAAAGTTACATTCAAAGATAAAGGAATACAGCAGAATTGCCTAAGATCTGCATAGTTATTAAATTGAATTGACCAGCTCATTAAACCCTAACAACAGTGCACAAAATGACGATAAATTGGACGAGAAAATAAAACTTATCATCGCACTATTTCCCAAAGTTGGAAATATAAATATAATTAATATAATAAAGCACATACTAGGTCATCTGACCTAGGACTGCATATACCCTGCATCCTGGCATAATCACAAACATTTATATCATCGAAGAAATTCATTATTTATTAAAGCATTGGAATGGAATATCTCATTTCCAACAGTTGCTGCTCTTAGACCACTATAATGTGTCTACAACTTATTAATAATCGTGCTTTATTCAAAAACCATTTCCAAAATCCTTTTGACATAATGCCAAGTAATCCTTAAGTGGCAATAATAAGACTGGCCAGAATCTCTTAATGTCTACGATTATTATCGGCTTCGTATTTTTTTATACAATCTGAATTAATTACTGTAGGGTTCAGGATCGCACATCATGAATCCAGATGATAATTACTGTACCAAGAATTAATTATCTAGTTTCAAAAATTAGCTCTGCAAAAAGTTTAATGTTCCGCTCACAACCGCCGTAAAGGAATAATACGCCATGAGTAAGAACGAAACTAAGTTTAGAATAAGTTTATATAAAAATGGAATCCAACCATAAAACATTTTGTGAAATATCTTACATATATGTGTGAAATTACTCTTAATATCCATAAATTATTTGCTCTTTAGTTTGGGAATTCATTCGAAATATATATCAGTCATCTGGAAGAAAGAACATTATGATAACATGGTAATGGCTTGTCATATAATTTCAGACAAATTGTCTGAAAGCATGCTCAGGGTTACGGAGAATGTGTTGCCTATGTGATTTCCCACGACGTGGTTGATCTTGGTCCTATACTTAATTTTGCAAGATCGCCGCTTAGGATACTCTTGTAATGCATCCATCATCGTGACGTCAGATCTAACGTGAATTCGGTCCCCCAGAACTTGGGCTCATCCTGGTCATTAAGCTTCCCTGTTGATGGCTTAAGCTATCATCTTGAATAGTAATAAAGTATTTATTAATGTTCCCATGTTACTGTTCTTAATTACAAGTGGCATCGTGGATGACTTTATACAACCCCTTAAATCATAATTGGTTGTACGCCACTGATGGTAAAATGTTCCGACTATTTTATCAGTATGGAATAGGAGGTGTAATTGCAATATTGTTCATTAATCATGAATGCAATTGCTATTAATCCAATTAAATATTGATCTTATTCTGTTACATGTAGTACAGCTATCGTGTCGAAAAAAAAGTTCAACATTGTATATCTTCGAGCCTGGCAGAATAATATGACCTGGCAGAATAATATGACGAGATCTGTCATATGTTGTGCGCTGCAACAAGTTGTATTTCAATGTCTACTGGCCTGCGTTCTACGGTGAATATATTTCCAGTCCACTAATGGTGTTGTGAATGTGTCCGCTGAATAATATTATAATTCGTACTTACAGTATTTCTGCCACTTGTAGGAAACTCTGACTTTACTTTATTTAACAACTGGTAAATAAATTATTATAAGTATCGGCGTATCACCAGCCAGATTGTGATGGTTAGTTAAATAGTGCAAACACACGCTTTCCACACGTATTAGAAAAAATCATCTTCGCGCACACATGGGTTTAGCCAGTGAAAAAGAATTCTCGAATGGCCGTGTTCTAGAACTGACAGAGTCCACGCTGCCTAGTCACCTGATTCATAGCGGTGCGTGGGGAAATTTCCACCCCTCATCTATTGCGTCACGACTTGTCAAAGCCGTTAGGGGTTGAAGATGTTCGACTCTCGCTTGTGCTAAATTTTTAGCTCAATGCCATAAGGATAGGTCCATTTATCAGCTAGAATAATTATGAAGAATGTTTCTTTAGCTCTGGGTCTGCTACAAACACATGCTGGAATACATTACAATATGTTACATTCATCAACTACTTCCCAGGATGCTTTGAGAATCTCGGTAATTAAACATCACCAACATGGTGGATTTCAGTCACGTGTTCCCCTCTCCTGGTTTTTATAAGTTTTGGTCAGAAAACTTATAAAACTTCATTATGCTAAGATTATGTGAAGAAATCAAACATGTCTGTCCAGTATTAATTCTCAGGTTTGAAATATTTTCTTAGATTTCCAGCGTTGTAGTTTCAAATCACTCGGTCGGAGTGTATTTCTGCCAAACGATAACTGTTGTTGGCGAATACTCTTAATATCTTTACTGGACCATAATAAAACTTAGCGAATTTGTTATAGACTCTCATGGGTAAGTTGGATGATACTGGTCTCCTTATCAGGACTAAATCGATTTCCCGTAGAGGTTCTCTGAATTTTCTTCCTGCCTGTCTTTTTTTTCTCTTTTCGGCGTGGCGATCCAAGCTCTCTCTAGCCATGTCCATGCGCGTGGGAATTGATTGAATTATTTCCGGTGCTGTGGAAATAATCCCATCCCATACTCTCTCTGGTTTACGTCCATAATGTAACATGTATGGCACTTGCGATGTACTTTCATGTATAGTCGAATAAAGGCTTTCTTCAATGATGGGTATAACCTTCAACCATTTATCATGATTATCCGAACAGTAAAGTCGACAGAATTTTCCAATTTCAGACATTATTCTTTCTGCAGGATTTCCTTCAGGATATCTGATAGTATTGAGGATGTGCTTTACATTTAGCCTTACCATTACCTGCTGAAATTCTTGACTTGTGAATTGGCTCCCATGATCACTTAATAAGAATTCGGTTGTGCCGGCTTGTTTGAAAACACAATTCTCTAGCCGCCTAATGATATATCGCGATGTTGCCTTCAGAATCGGGTGCAACATTACCTGTTTAAAGAAATCATCTACTGGTTTCCTCTAAATGATCTTGGAAGTGGACCATAAATGTCCATTGCATATAATTCTCTCGGTCGGGACGGAATTATAGCAATCGGTGGTTCTTTAGCAAGCTTCGAAATGTATTTGCTCCGCTGGCAATTATCGCAGGACCTTATAACCTTACGTATGGTTTCCCTCATACAATTCCAAATAAAAGCTTCTTTAGCTGCGTGCAGAGTCTTGTCCAGTCCGGAGTGTCCCGTTGAACGATGGACTAGCCAGATTACTTTATTAACAAGTTTGGGTGGTAAGACTGTTCTCAACTACGTATGATCCTTGTCCGCATATTTCATGACAACGTCTCCCACGATGTGGTTGTCTCCCGCTTGTCTCGAAGTTGGGATGAAATACGGATCATGCTTGTCCATTCTCTTCCTTAGGAAACGATACATGTTTCTCAAGGGTTCATATCTCTTCTGTGATGCTGCGATTCTTCTAAGTTTATCTAACGTATCCGCATCTTCCGGAACAACCTCAATCAAGTGTGTGTCTTCCCCGAGAGGATTACGACTTAGAACATCGGCTAATATGTTCAATTTGCCAGATCGATGAACTATATCCACGTTAAATTGCTGCAAGAATAAGGTCCACCTGGTAATTCTATCATTAGCGAGGTCTGTTTTCAACATGAATTGCAAAGCTTGATGGTCGGTGATTATTGTGACTTTATATCCTATCAATATCTTTTTCCAAGTCTGTAAAGCATATATGGCAGCTAATGCTTCCAATTCTGTCACGGTGTAATTGGCTTCATGGCTTTTATGTTTGCAGCTGGCAAATGCAAGATAGTGATGTTTTCCCTCGGCATCCATTTGATACAATACAGCACTCACACCAATCTTTGACGCATCCGATTCTATGAAGAAATTCCGAGAGAAATCGGGGTATTCCAATTTAATATGATCAACCAGCATTTGTTTAGCTCTATCAAACGCCTCACTACATGCTTCGCTCCATTTCCATTTATTGTTTAATTTCAACAAATTCTGGAGTGGTGCCATCACTTCCGTATAGTTAGGACAGTGCGTCGAAAAGAATTGACACATTCCTAAGAATTGTCTAACTTGACGTACTTTCTTCGGTTGAGAAAACTCCGCAATTGCCTGAATCTTCGTAGGATTAGGCCTATATCCGTGTCCGTCGATGATATGACCTAAAAACTTTATTTCAGTTTGAAAAAACTGCATTTGTCACTGTTGACTTTGAAGTTGGCTGCTTTCAAATTATCAAACAATAATCTGAGGTGTTGTAAATGTTGTTCCCCGTCTGTAGATGCAATTATTATATCGTCTATGTAGCATATCACATTCGCTTTGACTTCTTGCTTTAGGTTGGAATCCAATGCTCTTATCATCACAGGACCGCTGTTCTTTAAACCGAAAGGCATTCTCTTGAAAGCATAGGTTATGTAATTAAATAGAAGACCAGTGTATTTGCGGCAATTTTCAGATAACGCTACGTGATAAAATGATGGAGTCAAATCGATGGTAGAAAAATATATTTTTCCTTCAAATTTCGTCAACATTTCCCGAATTTTTGGAGGTCTATCATGTTCCAAGAGCAGACGTTCATTCAATCCCCTTGCATCCAGACATAAGCGTAACTGTCCATTCGCCTTTTTCACAACCGCCAGTGGATTTAGGAAAGGCGTGGGCATTCGACAAATGATGTCATCATCTTCCATCTTCTGGATCATATCTTCAACTTCAGCTAGCCACTTTTCCGGAATAGGATATAATTTCTTTCGATAAGGAGTAGCATCAGTTAACTGGATTTCATACTCAAAATTCTTAACTAGTCCAGGTTTGCTATTGAAAATATCATCATATTCTTCTAATAAATCATTCAACTTCTGTTGAGTTTCTGGATTGATTTTTCCTCCTATATTCCCATGCTCTGTTTCCACTGAATTGATTATTTCATTCATGACATCCATATTTCCAAACACCCATACTACGCCTGCACGAGCCTCTTCTTTCAGTCCCTCGGTGGAAGTAAAAGGAAAGGAAGGAAGATTGTAGTTTTACGTGACCGTGAATCTTGTGATTATGAGCCACGGGACCTCCTTTTTACGTGGAATCCGAACCACAGGACATGGCATTTCACATCGAAAATCTCACATGCATTGACCGGGAATCGAACCCGGACCGCCTTGGTGAGAGGCGGTGGTAGTAAAATATATTATATCGGTTCTTCATATCAATGACCAGACCATTGTCAGATATGAGATCAACTCCGATTATGATATCGAAATTTGAATTTGATAAGACCAGGAAGATGTGTTGTATCTTCCTTCCGGCAAGTTCCATTTCTAACATTACCTGTTGTTTACATTTAATTATCCGGTCAGGGATAACTCCTCTAATCTTTACAGTTGATGCCGGAAGAATGTCAAGTTTTCCTTTTGAGTGGAGCAAGTCTAAGCATGACTGTGATATAATGGAAACCATGGCCCCTGTGTCCACTAACGTCTTTATTTGTCATCCCATTATATTTAAAGAAATAATCGGTAATTCATGTCTGATCCCTCGGCGTACTTCTTCATTTTCAAATATGAGGTCTTCATCCTTTATTTCGTATAATTCCTGAATTTGTACAATGTCCGAGTTGATTAGAATTTCATTACCTATTGTTGATTGGACGTTTTTTTTTCTTGGTTCAGCCCACTAATACTAGGCTGGTTTAACTCTTCTTCTGTTGGGGCTGAAGGTCGAGTATTTCCTAATTGTTCTATATATTCTCGGCTTTCCTGATACCTGGTGTCCAAATTGTTACTGTTTTGCTTGTTCTTCTCTTCTTGAGACCTATTATTCTGGTTGGAGTAGCTGTTAAACCTCTCGCGTTGGTACCAGTTATTTTGTCCTTTGTTACGATACCTCGAATATCTTCGATTGTACGGGGTATTCCTCTGATTATTATTATCATTTCTACGATTGTAGTGATAATCATCTTGTCGGTGGTCAGAATCCCTCTATGTCTTCTCTTCTTGTTGCGCTGGTCTTTCTGTTTGGGCTGTCCTATCCATTAAGACTGCATTTATTTCCAGACTTTCCTTTCTGTCATGTCTACCATTATTGCCTTGAGTAGCGTGATCCATACGCCTAAGAACTTCTTCACAATCTTCCAGGGTTTCTACTCCCGATACTATGAGCATGCGCTGTACTTCGATGGGAAATTGCCTCGTTATGGCTCTTATCAGTTCCTGGTGTGGTAACGGTGGAGTTAGAAACTGTAGCTTTGTGAGCTGCGAAGTAAAGTAATTCGCATATCTAGTCGGATGGGACGTGGCATATTTCTTAGAGTACATTTCCGCTCTAATATCCAATTGTTCATCTGAACTCCAAAAACGGTGTAGAAATGATTGACTAAAGTCTTCCATATTAACAAACGAACATCTCACTGCCCTAAACAAATTTAAAGGAACTCCTTCCAAGTGTCTTTCAACTATTCTGAGCTCTCTGTCCATGGATATCCTGTTTTCATCCATGTAATCCCGAATGTCTCTCAGGAATTCCATCGGTGTCAAGTTATTACCCCCATTAACATTGCGTGGTCGATCATCAATGTTTCGAATTATTGTGACTTGTCCCTTTGTAGTTGAATTGGCTCTATTCCCTTCCGTATCTAACGTTCCACAAGCATTAGGACTATCTGATGTTTTTAAAACATTGGGACCATCTGATTGCAATATTTGTCCTGGTTGCTCATAAGTGTGGCTAACATTATTTTTCATGTTGGATAGTTCGGTTTCCAGATTCGATATCCGAATTGTGGTCATGTCGTGCTCTAACTTGCGTTTATTTTCCATATCTGCCGCTGTAATAATTACACTATTCCTCATCTGTGTATGTAGCTCATTACGCACGTGCTCGAAATCGTTGTTACATTTCTCTGTTATCTGGTTTACTTTCTCTTTGATATCTGCTATCTCCGTAGAATTAGTGGCAGTGACTGTAAGCAAATTCTTAACTACTCTTTCATTTTTGTGCTGTACCCTCTCATTATAATCTGATAAATCTTTACTTAAACCATCTAAATTGTCGGTTAACTTCTTTTCTAAACCTTGCAATCTGTCTACAAATTGTGTCTTGACAGCGTTAACTTGACCTGATACGTGGGTATGCAATTCCTTTCTAAGAACTTTGAGATTATGGGTAAGTCTTGTATCACAAGCATCTAACGTTTTGTCTAAGGCTGAATTACTTTTTTCAACATCTGCCTGCACTTGCGCAATTTGCGTTTGCAAACGGACATCTAAACTCTTTACAACGCTAGATACCATTTGAGTATCTGTATTTAAGGACTGAATATCTGATTTAATATCTATTATAGAATAGTTAATACTTTCTATTTCCATATTGGCTTTTAATATATCAGTTCTTACATTTAATATATCAGCATGAATATCCTGTGTATCATCTTTAATCAACTGCACTTTGCTTGATAAATTGTCAATAACGGTTTTTAGTTCCTGCTTACCAGTAGCTAAACTTTCATTTAATGTAGTTATTCGCGCATTAAGTTCCTGCTTATCAGCAGCCAAATTATCTTTAAGATCATGCTTATCAGTAGCTAAACTATATTTAAGTTCCTGTTTATCCGCAGCCAAAGTGTTCTTTACCACATTAAAATCCTCATACAGTCTGTCAAAGCCCCTTTGGATTTGAGCAAGAATGCCCTGGGGTCCTTCTACTTCTGCTGCACCAGTCATTATAATTACACAAATAGGGCTATATAAATATACTTAAGACTAGGGAAACTTAATAGTAGGATGACGAACCAAGACCATGAGATTATATTCGAATGAATTCCAAACATGTTTTACGTCTAACAAATCCAGCACAACGATTTCTCAAACCTCCAATTATCCTGACATTTATCTTTACCTGATAAGTTAAACAAACAACATCTAGATTTGAATAAGAAATCCCGATTCAATGACATTGCTAGATATCAGAATTCGTATGACTATCCAACTATCCCAAAAATAATGGCCTGGATTTATTTTACCAATCTGTCGAGCTAATCACGCTCGGCGCAAAATCGCTGCCTTACGTAACGTTTCCCCGCGATAGAGTGCCAAATCGCTGTGCCCGTTTCCCCGACGTCACGTTGGCCCGGCGATTGCAACGAGAAACCGAAGAAGGGGCACAGGCGATAAAAAAAATTAAGTCCTGGAAATATTTGTCCAATACAAAAAAAATCAAAACAACTAGCTAGGGCAGGCAAGAGATCGAATATCTCGGGTCGTTTGAAGGGATAGGCATGCAAGGTTCAACAGGACAAATACCTCATGGCGCAGAGTGAGTAACACGACTAAGGATCGGCTCGTGGAAATTGTGTACTTGGCAGGTGTAAACGCAGTGTAGAGAGGGAAAAGAAGTATAGTGTGAATCAATTCAGTATATTAGTTTTAGCTAGTGAGATTATTTCACACTCATCATCCTTTAATTTACAAAAATCGTAAAAACTAAAGAGTGAAACGTCTTCTAAGAAGAGCAAGCAGCAGCAACAGCAACAGCAGAAGCATCAGACAGGTAACGACAGTTCCAGTTCTACCAACTCCATAGAGGAAGTAGTACGGCGTGTGATGGAGGATTCCTTGCAGTCAAAATCATTTGTGGACCTAATTGTAAGTACTGTAGTGGATAAGATCACGGAATGTGTATTAAGTAAACTTGAGGAAACGATCCAATTCAACGTGAATCTTTGCGAGGACCTCAAAGTTCAGTTAAAGAAACGGGATAATGAGATCGAAGATCTCAAATCGGAAAGCAACTCCAAACACGATGAACTGGAGCAATACCAAAGGAGGCAAAATCTCCGTATCTTCGGTGTGCCAGAGCATCCTAATGAGGACAGAGATAATTTAGTGCTGAAAGTTGCCGGAGACATTAAGGCAAACATCGCTCTTGCGGACATAGACAGAAGCCATAGGTTAGGCCCCAAGATTGGGACCAAACCCAGGCCAATCATAGTAAAATTGGCGACGTATCGTGCTAGGCATGAATTGTTTAAAAACAAGAAACAGCTCAAAGGTACCCCGGTGACAATCAGGGAAGATCTCACAGCCACAAGACTAGCGATTTTGAAGGCGGGAATTTCAAGATTTCAGCAATCCAACGTATGGACTTACGATGGCGTAATTTACGTGAAGAAAACAGATGGCAGCAAGCACCGTGTTACAAAGATGTGTGAGTTACCCAAAGCTTAAAGTAAGGCCACTTACCATATAGCAATAGATTGTTTTAGTAAGCAAAAGTTGGTACACCTTCTAAGATAACCCACACCACAATCTGTCTGTCTCTCTCCCGCATAACTGTTCATTGCATACCTCCCCTGCCGTGTTTCTGGTGCTATTTCAAACTGACCTTTCACTTTCCTCCCCTCAACAGCTGAATTCCACTCCACCACTCCCTCCAAGATATCTCACAATAACTTGACCGCTAACACTTAACACTTTTCCTCATTCAATTGTATGAACACTTCTGAGGAAACATCCAATACAGTAATTAGAATACCTTACTAACAGATCTAAACAGCTGACTAATTGTAAATATCCTGTTCATGTCAAATATTTCTGTGTATGACTTTATTTAATGATGACTTTGTAAGATATCAAATTCATACAGAAGTAGGTAGAGGTATTGATCAATGTGTGTCTCAAATACTTAAATTTAAGAAGGTAAATAACTTAAGCATATTTCACACAAATATTAGAAGTCTATCTAAAAATAAAATAAATTTAGATGCCGAGTTAGAAGCATATAACCATATATTTGATGTCGTTATACTCACAGAAACTTGGAAATTAGGTAACTTTAATATATGCAAGCATTCCAACTATAAAACATACTATAACGAAGGATGCTTTAATAAATGTGATGGAGTTGTTTTTATGGTGAAGAATTCTATTGACCACGAGGTAGAAACTGTGAATTACAATGATTTCAAACTCCTTAGGCTCAAAATAAATTATGGGAACAATAGAATTGCATTGACAGGCATATACCGTTCGTCAAAATACAATAAACAACTATTTATTAATAATCTCCATGATCATGTCCAGCAAAAATGTACACTAGAAACCGAGGTGATTCTAGGCGACACTAACATAGAACTATTCGATGAGTACGACTCGAATGAATATTTAAACTTACTGCATGAGCATAATTTTAGATCGTTGATATATGGCACCACTAGAGAAACTTCAACGAGCAAAACCTGTATTGATCATGCACTTATTCGTAGCGGTATTTCTAATGATAACATCTTACCCATTATATCACAGAGCAGAATTACAGATCACTATACTATATTAGTTAGTATACATCTTGAAAATGGCCGTGACTTAGAAGCAGCTCAGTGTAACATACGTGAACATAGATTTAAGTTAGATAGTGAGATGCTTAAAAATAAATTGAGCAATATTAATTGGGATACAGTATTAGGGAACAACCACGTGGATTCTAAAGTAGATAAATTTATACAAACTATCCAAAATTGCATAAAAAATTCTTCAATACAATTAAATTCAAAGCAACGAAAGAGAAAGGAGTGGATCACGCACGCGCTAATTAAGTCCATTCACACCAGAGATAGGTTGTATCAGGAATGTATAGCAAATAAAGAGAACAATGCCATGAAGGAGAAATATAAGCGGTATAGAAATAAATTAAACGAATTGCTTAATAAAGCTAAAACTGACCACTATAAACAATTAATAAATTCCAATTCTAATAATCCAAGAAAAGTATGGGGCATTGTCAATGAAATAACACAAAGAATAAGTCATAAAGAAAAAATAACAAAAATAAGATCTCAAAATCATGTTTACGATGATGATTTCACTATAGCTAATACATTCAATGATTATTTTATTAACAAAACTACTGACATGTCTAAAAATATTAAGAACAATCCAGATTTTTCCTTTATAATCAACAGAAACACATATTCCTGTTTTTTTATTCCGATTACCGAAGCGGATTTACATAAGTACCTACACGAAATAAGCGACACTAAAGCAATGGGAATAGATAACATCTCAGCTCGAATTATTAAGCAGAATTTTAATTCTTTAAATAATCCTTTACTAACAATAATAAACGAGTCACTTTCAGTTGGATACTTCCCAAAGCAATTAAAAATTACAATTGTAAAACCGCTACATAAAGCAGGCAATCCTTCAGAACCAAAGAACTATCGACCGATATCGTTAACGACAGTCATATCAAAATTATTTGAAAAATGTATAAAAAATCATATTTATCAGTTTTTGAAGAAACACAATCTACTATCAACTAGACAATTTGGCTTTATAAAAAATGTCAGCACCACTGATGCTATTGGGGAATTAACTAGGCGAATTTATGAAAATATGAACAGTATGAAACCGACCTTGGGCATATTTCTCGACTTAGAGAAGGCTTTTGACACCATACCTCACCATATTCTCCTTCAGAAGATGGAAAGATATGGCATCAGAGGCATAGCACTAAAATTGATAGAAAGCTATTTGACTGAAAGGATTCAATACGTTCGAATAAATGGAATTACAAGTCTACCTTTAAGAGTGAAAAGAGGAATACCACAAGGCACAGTGTTGGGTCCATTATTATTTTTGATTTTTATCAACGATATTGAATCATCTATACATGGAATTGAAAATGTTAATGTCATATCATACGCAGATGATACGGTAGTTTGTGTTGAAGGTAGAACATGGGGAAATGTAAAACAAATTGCAACTGCGGCATTGAAATTGTTAAAGGTATGGTTAGATGGTAACGAACTATTTTTAAATATAAATAAATCAAAGTTCGTAAGATTCAGTTTAAAAGCAGTTGAAGATGATTTTAATGAACTAAAAATACACACTTTGAACTGTAATCAGAACTGTGACTGTCCTAAAATAGCTAAAGTGGATACAGTTAAATATCTGGGATTATTTATAGATAGTGACATGAAATGGAAAAGCCAATGCAAACACCTTACAAGTAAAATAAGAAGAACAATCTATATATTTCACAATTTAAAACATATTGTCAATTACAAATTAATAAGAGACATCTACCATGCTCTAGTCCAGTCAGTTCTTACATATGGTATTCTTGCCTGGGGAGGTGCCTATGAAAATGTACTAAAAATGTTCAGATAGTGCAGAATCTCATATTACGAATAATGTTGAAGAAAGATAGATTATATCCGACTATGAGACTGTATGCTGAGACAAGGGTCTTCAACATTAAACAATTGTATGCTTTTGAAATATATAAATACATTTTTAAAGATAGAAATAGAATTCAAGTTGTTAGCCACGAGTATGAAACCAGAAGTATTACAGAGAATCTCTCTATTTTATATCAACCTAAGTTAGGTATAGCCAAACGTAACTTTCTGTATTTCTCACCAAAATTATATAACATTCTCCCAATTAAATTAAAAGAATTTAAAGGAAATCATGCAAACCTGAAGATGCAAATAAAACATTTTCTCAGAGAAAACAAAATTAAAATTGAAAATAGAATTAGTTGAGCTTACAAGTTTATAAAACACAAATTCAATTTTCCTTCTTATTCATTTTTTTTTGTGTACACACCATTTACATAGAACGTGTTATTCAGCTAAGCCATTATGCAATTTTTAGAAATAGTAATCAACGATATGCATGCCACACACAAGGTTGCACCTTTAGTGGCATATGTGATATCTTTTCCTGCTCTGTATGAATTTGATATCCTATTTCGACCTGTCTTTATCATATTGTAACAATATAATTTAATAATTGTAAATTTACAGGTTAAATAATGAGTAGGAAGTGCAAGAAAATTCATAAAATGTGTACAGATATTATGAATTTTGTAAAATGTGTGTATTTGTAACGATTAAATAAATAATAATAATAAGAAAAGGAAAAAGTATCACTGACTCGGGAGAAGTTCCAGACTGCAGGAATAACTAGAACTTGTTAAAATCGATATCCTAAATTTATTTTAGAGCAGACGGACAAATGAAAGTTATGAACACTCCTATTACTCAAGGCAAATCATTAGGTTGGGATACAAGTATCCATAATGTCCATCTGTGCCATTGAGCTGTCCTATTTCACTTAAATGAGAAGTTCTCACAAAAGAAAATTAATCATAGTTCGAGAGTTCGTTGTTTAGCTGAATATGAATAAAAAAAAACACTTCACTATCAGTTTCAGCTTTTTAGAAAAAAAAAAACATTTTTTTTTCTTCCCATAAAACAGACTAACTTAATAATTCACACACAAATTATACACATCCCTGATATTTGCATATATTCGATTGAGATTAATGACCGTTAATTCATTAATTGGATTAAATTAATTATAGACAAATAAATGATTATTATAATTCTATCACCACAATAATTCCTAGTTTCCTTATGGAAAACATCTCAGCTCAAAGTAGCATTAATCTATCGTAATTTCTCAGAACATTGGTTTACAAGGGAATTCTAATCACTCAAGTCATTCTCAAATAAGAAATTGGATTCAACATATGCTTATGGGAGAAATTAAATTGTTCAGAATGCGATGATGTAACAGTTACATTCAAAGATAAAGGAATACAGTAGAATTGCCAAAGATCTGCATAGTTATTAAATTGAATTGACCAGCGCATTAAACCCTAACAACAGCGCACAAAATGACGGTAAATTGGACGAGAAAAAAAACTTGTCATCGCACTATTTCCCAAAGTTGTAAATATAAATATAATTACTATAATAAAGCACATACTAGTTCATTTGACCTAGGACTGCATAGACCCTGCATCCTGGCATAATCACAAACATTTATATCATCGAAGAAATTCATTATTTATTAATTTATTAAAACGTTGGAATGGAATATCTCATTTCCAACAGTTGCTGCTCTTAGACCACAATAAAGTGTCTACAACTTACTAATAATTGTGCTTTATTCAAAAACCATTTCCAAAATCCTTTTGACATAATGCCAAGTAATCCTTAAGTGGCAATAATAAGACTGGCCAGAATCTCTTAATGTCTACGATTATTATCTGCTTCGTATTTTTAATACAATCTGAATTAATTACTGTAGGGTTCAGGATCACACATCATGAATCCAGATGATAATTACTGTACCAATAATCAATTATCAAGTTTCAAAAATTAGCTCTGCAAAAAGTTTAATGTTTCGCTCGCAACCGCCGTAAAGGTATAATACGCCATTAGTAAGAACGAAGCTAAGTTTAGAATAAGTTTATAAAAAAATTGAATCCAACCATAAAACATTTTGTTAAATATCTTACATACATGTGTGAAATTACTCTTAATATCCATAAATTATTTGCTCTTTAGTTTGGGAATTGATTCGAAATATATATGTCATCTGGAAGAAAGAACATTATGATAACATGGTAATGGCTTGTCATATAATTTCAGACAAGTTGTCTAAAAGCATGCTCAGGGTTACGGAGAATGTGTTGCCTATGTGATTTCCCACGATGTGGTTGATCTTGGTCCTATACTTAATTTTGCAAGATCGCCGCTTAGGATACTCTTGTAATGCATCCATCGTCGTGACGTCAGATCTAACGTGAATTCGGTCCCCCAGAACAGCTTCCCTGTTGATGGCTTAAGCTATCATCTTGAATAGTAATAAAGTCTTTATTAATGTTCCCATGTTACTGTTCTTAATTACAAGTGGCATCTCGGATGACTTCATACAACCCCTTAAATCAAAATTGGTTTGATGCCACTGATGGTAAAATGTTCCGACTATTTTATCAGTGTGGAATAGGTGGTGTAATTGCAATATTGTTCATTAATCATGAATGAAATTGCTATTAATCCAATTAAATATTGATCTTATTCTGTTACATGTAGTACAGCTATCGTGTCGAAAAAGAAAGTTCAACATTGTATATCTTCGTGCTTGGCAGAATAATATGACCTGGCAGAATAATATGACGAGATCTGTCATATGTTGTGCGCTGCAACAAGTTGTATTTCAATGTCTACTGGCCTGCGTTCTACGGTGAATATATTTCCAGTCCGCTAATGGTGCTGTGAATGTGTCCGCTGAATAATATTGTAATTTTTACTTACAGTATTTCTGCCACTTGTAGGAAACACTGACTTTACTTTATTTAACACTGGTAAAGAAATTATTATAAGTATCGGCGTATCACCAGCCAGATTGTGATGGTTAGTTAAATAGTGCAAACACACGCTTTCCACACGTATTAGAAAAACTCATCTTCGCGCACACATGGGTTTAGCCAGTGAAAAAGAATTCTCGAATGACCGTGTTCTAGAACTGACAGAGTCCACGCTGCCTAGTCACCTGATTCATAGCGGTGCGTGGGGAAATTTCCACCCCTCATCTATTGCGTCATGACTTGTCAAAGCCGTTAGGAGTTGAAGATGTTCGACTCTCGCTTGTGCTAAATTTTTAGCTCAATGCCATAAGGATAGGTCCATTTATCAGCTAGAGTAATTATGAAGAATGTTTCTTTAGCTCTGGGTCTGCTACAAACACATGCTGGAATACATTACAATATTTTACATTCATCAACTACTTCCAAGGTTGCTTTGCGAATCTCGGTAATTAAACATCACCAACATGGTGGATTTCGGTCACAACACATTGTTGTTAAATGATCAATTTGTAAATCTCTAAAGTAAATGGTGAATAAACGCCCAAGGGAAAACGTATTATTGCAGGCTATCAAGCCAAAGTTATGAGAATAAAATAATCGGATGACCGAGGTCTTGCCGCTATAAATGAAAAATTATATAAGATATTAAATAAACCGCGAATGACCAAGCGAGAAATCGTGTTGCCGAAAAGGCCAAATAATAAAATAAATGTAGCTTCAAGCTAATGAATATGCGTTAATCAGGATATATTTATTCGGGAGATGGAATGTATCGTCGACGTATTGTGGATGGAAGATTCCCACAAATGTATTGTTGTTGTATGAAAACGTCGTATTATATTGGGTAGGTGAAATTCCCATTAAAGTATTGCCAAAGTGAAGCGTCGAAAATAATAGTTACACGTAAGACCGTGAAGGCATTGTTATAAATAAAGTATGTGAATATACGAGTAAGACCATGAAGGCATTGTTATAAATAAAATATTGTAGGCAATAATCGTCGAAATAAAGCATCGTGTGCGAATGTACAAGTAAGACCGTGAAGGCATTGTTATAAATAAAGTTAGTGAATGCACAAGTAAGACCGTGAAGGCATTGTTATAAATAAAATATTGTAGGCAATAATCGTCAAAATAAAGCATCGTGTGCGAATGTACAAGTAAGTCCAAAATGGCATTGTTATAAAAGTTGTATTGTGATAAGACGTCATACAAGTTATTATTAAAGTTGGGATAGTCAACTATTATACATCCTCTCCGGAATAAGTAATAATTATCCGGTAAACAACGAAATGTAATTATAATAATAATAATAATATAAGCAGGAACAAGTAGCCGCTTTAGAAGTGAAATGTAAGTCTTGGGATCATATGGTTAAATAGTAAACGCAAGGCGGTCGGCGAGACGCCATAAATCAAGTGAAGTGTCTCAGGAAGAAGGGGGTCGCTGTTAAAACCTGACCTACCATAGTGAGGGAGTGAGAGATAAATTTTAACGAGTTCCGCGGTAAATTATTGTCCAGCAAAGACTAGGAATATGTAAGTTTTTATTAAAAGTTGCAAGCTCAAAATAATCTATAAAATCAAGATGCTGGGATTGAGACAATTCTCCAGAATATAAGTTTGAAGCGTTTATATAGATTTTGACGGATTTTGTCAAATACTTTTATTGTTGATAAAAGGATTCCTTCCTCAAACAGAATGAATAACGGGTTAAGAAACAATGTAATTTTAAAATGAATAAAGATCCCAATATAATAAATAACACAGTGCATGGTACGCTTCTGAGAAAGATCACCTGTTGCATGGAGTGTAACTGGTGGAATAAGGGTTCGATCCACAGACATGGCATGTTCTTGTACAGTATTTTTTAATGTTTAAAATCTAAGGCTTTGTGAAGTATTCTTATTAAGGTCCAGAGGACTAAATAAATGATAAATAAATAATGTTTATGTAAACATAAAAGAAACCCTCAAGGGTAAAGATTGAAATGAATGTTATGTCCAAAGCCTCGGATAGATTATATGACGTAAATAGTAGGCGCGCTCGACGCCTGAGTAAAATATACTACAAATAGTAATAATTTAATTTAAGCAAGAAAAAATAGTTACGAAGTCCGTGGAATAATGAAGTGACATTATAGTGAATTTGATGAATTTTTAACAAAGAGATTTTTAGTTTTGAGTGACACTTGAAGAGACTATGCCAAGTGATTGATTTTTGACAAGTTCTGAGTGAATCTAATTTTCTTTTATGAAATAAATTATGTAAATTATAACGTAGTTTTTCCTCTAATCCTTGTGAACCTTGAGTATTCCATATCGGATGTTAAGTCAGCAGTGGAGAGAACGTTACACGCCCCGATGCCGCAGTAGCAATAAAGCCGAGTGCTGACTAACCATCCTCCGTATAAACGGGCACAATATGAAAATAGGCTGTATAGTTTTTCACGGAACTACTTCTTAAATACATGTAACTTCTATACTATCAGTTGGATTTCAACCAAATTTCGTATGTGCTATGTGTAACATAACAGATATGACTATAAGTATTCTTAAGGGCAATCAGGGCTGCCAGCTGTTAATAAATGCTGTCTATATTTTTTTTTACCATAATATCAATATATCAGAAAGTATGCAAGCCAACAGCTGTATACTTTGCACACGTATAGCACCTGCCACTCTAGATTAATTTGGAGTAATTAATACAAGTCAGTGCTGCCAACATGATTCTATGCTTGCTGGTAGCTCCAATTTTAAAATACATGTAACTTCTATACTAACAAATGGATTTCATCCAAAATTGGCACAACAAGATATCATAATATTTCCGATTATTTCCAACCTGCACACGCATGACATTGTTGCCAACATACTTTTACGCGTGCTGATAGATCCAATGTCTAACTGCATGTATCGTCCATTGAACTTCAACCAAATTTTGTATTCTGTGCCTTAAGAGATGGAACTTAGAATATATTCAGTCAACAGGGCTGTCAACTGTAGTGCTCTATTAGGCTACATTATACCAGGAATATTTCGAACTAATTAGACATTTCGATATTACCAACTTAATTTCGTCATTATTCTAGATAGGTTCATATACTGTAAAATAATCATTGGCATGAAAAGTAGGCTCTTTAGTTCGTCACGGAACTTCTTGTTTAATTATCAGTTCTAGTCGCGTTGGCATTAACGTTCTACTCCTGGAGAATATTACTAGTTCACAATATAGTACACACACAATGTTAACACAGGTTTTCACACTGATTTCATGTACGCAACCAAGTACACAGTGCTTTCAATAAAGTCTAGAGATGAGAAAATAAGACAGGTTTTAATTTCATTTCGGGTCATTTTATTTATTTATTTGTTTATTTATTTATTAAGTATTACTTACACTAGGTTATTATAACGCATCGTAAGTATCTACTAAATTGGCAATTTGTAATTTGTTTCTATATCAATGGTCTAACAGCCTACTTAACTGTTGGTACAGGCAGGAGCTGCATTTCTAAATCCTCTCAATTATAGTGCAGAACTAGAAAGTAAACCTCTGTCGGAGTGTGAGAATTCTCATTGAATTGCGGTTCACCGAGAAGCAATTACAAGAAATGCAATTAGTACTGTAGTTGGGAGAGTGCAATGTTATTGAATTTCTACTCGCATAGCAGATACAAGTGTTTTAACGGTAGTGTTATCACGAGTTCATAGCTTCATTATTCTTCATGGTATTCTCTCTCTACAGTATATAACTTATATACCCTACATTGATTCCTGGTCTCTTGGATATAACGTTCGTTAATTTGATTTTAGTTAGAAATAGTACATCATGCAACAAGCCTATAATGGCAATAATTAAGACACGAGTATGTTTATAAAACGAGCGTATGCTAGTTTTATAATTTCCATACGAGTGTCTTAATTACCATTATAGGCGAGTTGCATACGACTGTTTATGTTCGACGATAATTATAACTTTATTATATGTTTTAACATAAATATTCAAAAATATCTGTTCGATTCAGTCACTAGAATTTTGTGATCAGAGTGCAAGAGCTGGGTAGGATATCTGTGTTTTCCAAGTGCTCTGACCGGCCGACTCATGCGCTCTGTGTGCTTGGCAATGTTTACAGCCTGCCGATGTGCATCTGCATTCAGTCATACTGTCACTGAAGTCGTTTGAAAGCAATGCGCTGTGTTGAAATTGGAGTTGGGGATATTAAGGTATATACAGGGGTATTTCTAGTCTCATATTCGCCAGTTTATTTACGCGAACATATGCAGAGTGCCCTTTCGGTAATTTATATAGACATGTTGGATTTTGAGCGCATGCGTGAATGTATCCTTACCTAATTTGCCAAACATCTGTTTCTTGAGCTCTGATTGGTGGTAGAAACTGGTTCATAATGAGAAATAGTGTTATAATGAGTCTCATTATGTTACAGATTTCTGACACATAATGTTTAAATTTCGACATCGTCGAACATAACAGTACATTATGCAACAGTCCTATAATGGCAATAATTAGGACACAAGTATTTCCATAAGTCTTAAGTACCATTATAGGTGAGTTGCATACGACTGTTTATATTCTACGATTAACTTTATTTTATGTTCGAAAATAAATATTCCTAAATATCTGTCGATATTCCGCCGGTTTCGCTTACTGAACAGAGCATATGGAACGCAGAGAATTACCATTATAGACGAGTTGCATACGACTGTTTATGTTCGACGATAGTTATAAATTTATGTATAACGCAGTGATTACCTTGTATATGACCACGGCCTCCTCGAACACCCCACTATGACACTAGACACGCAGTGAAATTTAAAATAGGAGGCCGTGGAATTCAGCGCATGTGCGATGCTACCCTTACCTAACTGGTCAAACAGCTGTATCGTAATGAAAATCTTGATCTCTGATTGGTGGAGAACCTGTATCATAATGACACTTCAACTATAATGAACCTCTTTAAGATGCAGTTTTCAAGCATATAATATTTATATTTCGGCATAGTCGAACACAAAATATATAATTGTGTCGTAAATAAGACACTCTATGATGAATCCAATGTGTTTCTGCCATTAATTTGATGACGATGATGATGATGAAAATGATGATGATGATGATGATGATGATGTTAAATATGATGATTGTTGTATTAAGTGACCCAACAACTAGTTTATTGGCCATACCGTTAGATTAGGTAGCATATGTTTTTATCCTATGATTAGTCTACATATTGATACTAGAGTGTTATATTGTTCTTACTACTGTTCAAATATGTTGTGTTTCGTGTTATGACTCAAAGCTTAGCACTGTAATAAGAAAGACTATTAAACTTAATATGGTGCACCATTTATTTAAAATTCTGTTATTAAGAAAGAACTTGCAGGACATTAATAAGCTTTGTAGTTAGTAACACCAATTTAAGATTACTTTATATTGTTGAATTTAAACTACTATTCAATATAGTTATTAAAAGAAGTATACATCCGCCTGAATCAATACTATAAATAAATAAATGATTAAACTTTTTCTTAGTACATGTTTCGGGGATTAATCAAATTTTATCCCCTTCATCAGCTAAAAATATATTGAAAACAAAACAAAGCGTAGCACTGTGATATGAAAGGTTATTAAACCTAATATGGTGCACCCTATATTAAGGTTGTAAAAAATTAGAATAACATGAAACATTGGCTTAACCCCAAACATATACTTAGAGTTAACCTCTTTACCAAGAGATGTATTTTCCACCACGTCGTGTTAACTTGATGCCGCTTTGAATGGCTTATGGATCTTTAAGCATAAAGGCTTCTTCATTAATGATGCACGGATTGGTGAAGTCTGTCATCTCAAGCTTTTGACCTTCTCAATACGGAACTGTGAATGTAGTGTCACTGTTTGTCATACATCTTCATTAGCATCTGCAGGCTGATCACCGCCACCAACTACTTTATTTTGTTCTAATGTTTAATAACCTTTCATATTACAGTGCTACGCTTTGTTTTGTTTTCAATATGGTTTTAGCTGATGAAGGGGATAAAATTTGAATAATCCCCGAAACATGTACTAAGAACAAGTTTAATAATTTATTTTATGTTCGATCCCCACTATTATGTGTCAGGAAACTGTATCATAATGATGGTCATTATAACACTCTTTTTCATTATGATACAGTTTCTCCAGCCAATCAGAGCTCGTTCATTGACCAATTAGGTAACGATACCTTCACGCGTGCGCTCAAAATCCAACATGTCTATATAAATTACCTAAAGTGCACCGTCCATAATATTCTCGAAAATAAACTGGTGAATATGAGACACTGTACCTTAATATCCTTAAATCCAATTTCTACTCAGCGGGTTGTTTTCAAACGATTTCGGTGACATTTTTACTGAATACTGATGCTCAATCTGCACATACGGCATTGAAGCTCACAGAGCGCATGCGTCGGTCGGTCAGTGAGCTTGGACATCAGAGATATCCTACCCTGCGCAGCACCCGATCACAAAATTCTAGTGACACTCTCAACAGATATTTATGAATATTTATGTTAAAACATACAATAAAGTTGTAATTATCGTCGAACATAAACAGTCGTATGCAACTCGCCTATAATGGTAATTAAGACGCTCGTATGGAAATTATAAAACTCGCATACGCTCGTTTTATAAAAAATACTCGTGTCTTAATTATAGCTATTATAGGCTCGTTGCATAATGTACTATATTTATAGTATTCTATTGATTCAGACGGGTGTATAATTCTTTTAATAACTATATTAGCATATCAATACGGAACCACCATGAATAATTTAAGTAATGTAACTACTAGTCAGGTATTAATTTTGTTAAATAGGTGTGTATTGGGCTTATACTATGTTCTTGATAATGGTATTCTTTTCATATGGCAATGTGCACTGTCAGAAAGAAAATTAGTTAATTCTTTGATTAAACTTATTCAAAACAAGCTGTACCCGGCATGTGTTGCAATGCCAATCGAAGAAAGTGTTGGCGTTGTTGAAGTGCTTTTGGATGCACAATTTTCTTTTCCATTGACTGCCTCTAAACTATTGTAAAATAGATTTGCCAATTCAGAAATATTCGTGGGAGCGTGCACAACAACACACCAAAGTTTCATCGCAATCGGATGAATGGTATATGAACCCAGACGAAACTTTTTGAAACGATTCCTGCGCCTTTCACTGTGGTGATCAATTGTTTTTGGACGCTTTCCCTCTTCCTCTCGTGGTGAAGACCTGGCTGGTAAGTCAGATGTCCTTAGAAAGGTAATCGTCTCTTCCTCATGGATGTGATGATATCTTCTTGATGATCATAGAGCTCATTGTTGTGCCTGATCCTGTAAGTACCACCTTCTTCCCTTATTGGTCCTAAAATCCTTCTAAGTATTTTCCGTTCCTTGAGCTCCAGTTTCCTCAGTGGGCCTTTTCTGTTAATCGGGAGAGACTCAGAGGCATATAGAATGGAAGGTCTTACTACTGAGTTGTAATGTAGAAGTTTAAGATTCTTAGAGAGGCACTTGGATGTGTAGATGCTCTTACAGGAGTGGTGGACCCTTATTTATTTATTTCTTTATCGTATGGCTTTTAGAGCCGGGAGTGTCCGAGGACATGTTCGGCTTGCCTTAGTCTGTAGCTGCTTCCAGCGGACACCCTTAGGGTGAGCTCCAAGTTCCGTTCAATTTCAAGTAGTTCCTACTTTCGCTACCAGATATCAATGCTACCTAGTGGTGAACGTTGGGACTTTGATAGAGCGTTCCGACGAAATCTCACCTAACAATTTAGCTCCACACAAGTTTAGTCTGTGGAAGGATCTTTTACATGCCATAAATCTATGACATGGGATCGCCAGCTTTACTTCCCCTCTGAAGGAAGGCATACTGAAGGATTTTTAACGCACTTAAAATATCCGACGACTTCGGCCGGGTTTGCTCCCGCTATCTTGGGCACAGCAGTTCAGCTTACCACCAACTACGCCACCGAAGCCGCTACGTCCCTATAAATTACTGCGTATTTAAGAAACGTCCGACTGCCGGAATGTTACCCCAAAGGGGATCTTTAACATGTCAGTAAACCTACTAACAAGACTCTCTCGTACTTGTGCCCTCAAGAGCAACTGACTGTGCCCGTATTTATGATGTTTATCCCGATTAACACAATTTTCACGTTGCCTTTTATTTCTGAGAAATGGATTTTATCTGGATGATCTTGCTGTTAGGCCATTTTCGAACAATATTTTCATCTAACACATATTGCAGAAACGTGAACTACCTGCATGACGCTTAACCTACAACGACAAATACACTGCTGATACTCCCGCCAGGAGTCAACAATGAACAGTACTAAATATATTCAAGAGCACTAACATTCAAGAAATTCAACAATGATATGTATGTCAGTGGATAGTAATATGACACACTAATACAGTCATCACAATTAACACCGGTTATCAGACTGATTCAAAACACACCCAAAGTAACGGGGCGACATGACCGCGTTGTCGCAGCCCCTAAACCGAGGAACCAACCAATCGATAGTAAGATGCATCAAAACGCATTTCATCTTTTCATAGGGGCGTGGTGGCGTAGTTGTCAAACTGTTGGCCTCTCACCAAGGTGGACCGAGTGCGATTCCCGGTCAATGCATGTGAGATTTTCGTTGTGAAATGCCATGTCCTGTGTTTAGGGTTCCACGTAAAAAGTAGGCCCCGTGGCTCATAACCGCACGATTAACGGTCACGTAGAACTATAATCTTCCTCCCTTGCCTTCCTCTTTTCCTATTGTAATTATTAGTAAATACCAATGAATAAGGGCCAAATTAACTTTATATCGATCACATTTAGCTTTGGAGTTGGTACTAATGAAGGTTTAAATTTTGTTCACCAGCTCAGAAACAATGTTTAAATGCAAATCGTTTCCAGAATTATGGCCTCCAGTGTATGTGAAGTGTACCGCACTTAAATGCCTCATAATGAGCCTGCCCTATTGCACCTATGCGAAACCCCCAAAAAGACACGTGAAAACCTAGAAGATTTGCAAGATTTCATTACTTAACCGTGAAAGCGACTACGCTTACACTTGCTTGTGTTAATCACTTATGTTTCATCTCCTCTATCCCAACATTTTTAGCCTACATTTCACATTTTGTAAAAATGAGGAAAAAGTAGACATGAGTTCGATCCGGAAAAATGTCTGTCTGAGTGTGTGTGTGTGTCTGTGTGTCCCCTCTATCAACTCCTAAACTGCTGCAGCTGTTGGAACCAAATCTAGTATGAGTAAAGATCTATATCTGAATATCTTATGATCATATTTGAAAATGACGTCAGTGCTACCAACTGTTGAACAATCACAATTGAAATTTCAGCTCCATGTTGAATATCTTGGAAGGTATGCATGGGAGCTATTCCAAAATTGGCACACATATAGATAATACGATTTCAATTTAATTTCCAGGAGGCCATGCATGGAGTGTTGGCAACATGATTCTAAGCGTGCTGATGGGTCCAATTTTTAAATGCATGTAATGTCTACACTATCAATTGGTTTTCAACCACATTTCGTATGTAGACTACTATATGTACAATAACAGATATGACTTTGCATATTCATGGGAGCCGCCAGGGCTGCCAACTGTTAATAAATGCTATCTCTCTTTTTTATCCTAATACCAATATATCAGAAAAAAATCCAACCAAGAGCTCGAAATTTAGCACACGTATAGTACATGACCTTATAAAGTCATTTGGAGTACCTAGTATATGTCAGTGCTGCCAACATAAGTCTAAGCTTGTTGATAGGTCCACATTTTAAATGCATGTAATTTCTATACTAACAAATGGATTTCAACCAAATTTCATATGTGATTTGTGTACCTTAACTGATATAAATATGCGTATTCTTAAGAGCCAAGAGGGCTGCAAACTGTAAATAAATGATCTCTCTATTTTTACCCTGATATCTATAAATCAGAAAATATGCAATCCAACAGCTCTAAATTTTGCATACGTATAGTACATAACATTCTAAATTAATTTGGAGCAACAAATATACGTCAGTGCTGCCAACATAATTTAAGCCTGCTGATAAGTCCAATTTTTAAACACATACTAACAAATGGAATTCATCCAAAATTGGCACAATAATAGATCATAATATTTTATATTAATTCTTAATTGTAAGAAAAGTAGGCTCTTTAGTTCATCACGGAACTTCTTGTTAACAAATTCAGTTATCGTATTGTTGATATATTTTAGAGGATAGGAACATTTTAGGCATCAACACCGAAACTACAACTGAAATGTTATTAAATGTCACATATAAGTAGGTTGATTTAGCATAGTATTCTCAATCACCATATAAAATTTCAGAATGATATCAGCAACTGTTTCGAAGATATAGAAAGCCGGTGAAATATTTCGCGTGGCTGTCATGTTGGATTGGTGAAACCTGTAAATATTTGAAAGGCACCGTCGAGATCTAACGAGGTAGTAGTAGACTATGTCCTAGTTATTTATTGTTGTTTTAAGGGGTGGAACTACGAGGTCATCTGCCCCTGTCCTTTCTTAGTTTTAATTAAATACAACATTCCACTTGTAAGGGATTTGGTTGTTGTGTGTAGGACATTTAGACATTTTAACGGTAAAGTCTGAAATTCAAGGCAATATTACAAAGAAAACACTTAAATCAAAATCCTTTTTATTTTATTTGCCCACTTTTTATAAATTTATTGCACAGTACTCGACGGGATCTATCTAATGACAGCTCCCACGACGTCCTACAACGCAGCGTTCACGAGATGGACTGAGCTGAAAGGTGTTATCTACTGAATTTACGGACCGAATCTGGCGTATTTACCCAGGGCGGGATAACGCCATGCGGTGAACGAGAGCTTAAAATGACACCTCGTTTGTTGTGGTATCTTTTAGCGTTACAATCATTACAAATATTATGCACCTATATTTTCGTTTAATCGGTCCTAACTAGTTTACAGTCCATACATGTGGCTAAGAAAGACGTAGTTAAAAGTCAAACGCCAACTTCGATGCACTTTGCTGCACTTGAAGGCAGTTGCTGAGCTGCTGATCGGAGCTGATTCACATATTCATTAACGTTAGGACAAATATTTTCAATATATGCAATGCTACAACATAATGTTTTTTTGGTTGCAACCGTATCAGTGTAAACAAAATTAGTTCCAACACGTGGTTTTCAATCAGCTGTATCTTGGATGTAGTTGAGAATAGGACATGTTTTTACTTCACAATCTTTTGAACAAATAAATCACGGAATCTGGCCTTTCCTTCTGACTCAAACTATATATACTCCCAATTCTTTAAACTCCGTTACACGATTGTGATAGTAATTGTTTTACCGCTCTTCATGTTCATTGGGATTGAAAAAGGCAGAAATGGAGATCACCTCATTGTCATATTTCAGGGGTCTTCAAATGGTGGATCTCAAAGTAGTATTTCGTGGACAACCAGGTTAATGTGATGTCAAGGTTTAAAACAAAAGAAATATATAGAATTTCAATTAAACCAGTAAAAATATTTCCGAGAATAATGTACAACTTATAATTATACATATCGTGGCATGCTTTTGGAAATTCTACAGCTACAAAATACAGAAATTGATGGTATCTGTCGAAAGATATACAAACCCTAACTTGTGAAAATATGTGCTGGCAATAATTGGGCCGATATGTGTGTGAAGGTACTGTACCTTCATTCTCATGACTGGAATGCCTTTATGGGAAGGTAATATGTTTTTACCTGTGAACAAGAATGGCGAGACAGGATCATATGTTTCGCGACCCACAAGTTGACTTTGGATAGCGATCTCGACGAGAGAAGCGGGGCGCATGCGTTGCATGTACTGTCGTCACAGCCGATTGGTTAGGAGTATTGATTATTTTATCGATTAGCAACAAGAGATAGATTATGCTTTTGTGGTAGGGAATTCAAGTCTTTTATACGTTCGGGCATAGTTTAACATGTCTGTAATTATAGCAGGTGTTGGATTATTAACTTCTTTCAAATAATTGTACTCTTAGGAACCCAGAAATAAGATATTTGCATCTTATCAGTTCCAGTTTTGAGCGCTCGTGGCGCGACGGTAGGTGATCTGGCAGTCGCGTTCTGACGTGAACAACGAGTAGAGTAGATTGGTTTAAGCCACGCACGAACACACATGTTTTGAGATATACCGGTGACCGGCGGCGAAACGTCACGTGCACCGTGAGTGAAAGTTTGTCTTGAGTAGTGTACTATCATTGTATCGAGGAGAGTTGCCTTAGTGACGGAAAGGACTCCAATTTTAGTTCTGGTTAGGAAATGGCAATCGAAATGAAAACGCAGCTTGTCTTGATAGATAGCTGTTCTTTATAGGCCAGCCATATAGTGTTCGCATGAAAGGTGGATACTTGCTTTAACAAGAACACAGTCATAATGTTCGTTCAGTAGACATTCTTCGCGTTGGAACTGGCTGTAACGATACACTTACTTCGTGTGTGTTGTCAGAACAATAAGCACCTTCATTTGATAAGTATTTCTCAATACAAGTGCTTGGATATTGTATATACTTTTTATATTCATAATTGGCCTAACTCATATGTCTGTGATCTTGCAACTATGTTGAGCAAGTTCTTGTCGAAAGGAAAGGCTGTTATGAACTTCAGTGACTTAAACATGTGCGGCTAGATGTGTTAAACATGAGTGTCACTATGCGAGCGAAGTTACGTGCATTCCGATGCTATACGTCGCGCGGCCCGTGCTGGTGACTGCGAACACAGCTGTTGTTTGGCAGTACAGTGTGTATCAAAATGATCCGATTACGCGGGGCCGATGAACTTTGGTGTTCGGGCCGATATAGACATCATTGCGTGCTGCGATTGATGGGACGTTATCCGAAGATGAAAGAAACTGTCGTTGGTATTAGAGTGGAACATTCAGTCTGGATGGGCGATGTCTGGAGATCCAGGGTTCGTTTCTCGCTTTCCTGGACAGTGAAGACTTCCATTGCTTGCATGGAGGGTACAGTCATAATGGACATGACTGTGTCGTGTCGAGATCTACAAGAATCATCTAAGGTACTGAATTAACCATCTTCAATCGTAGCTAAGCATGTTCATTCTAACGTTGTCTCCCTGCCACATTTATTTTCTTTTTGGGAATTTTCGTAGAATGTCTAAGAATGGAGTTTAGGCTTGATCCCAGTGTCAAGACTGATTCTATTCTGGACAGGGTTTTGATTCTACTAAAAGGATGCGCCCATTGTAATTAATTGCATTATAGTGTAATTTTCTATTGATTACTGTAAATTCAAGTTCATTTTATGGGGATTTATTTAATGTAGAGAAGAGGAACTTTAGGCCACTCAGAATTAATCAGTTTTCGTGGTTGATTTATATTGAAAATGAACACTAGTTTTATGCCTTCATATGACATTACTCGAGCTTGAGTAGACTCAATTTGGAGTTTCTACTTCCGTAAGCCTTTTTAGAGGACTGTTATACACTCAAAAGTGAAATTTCAGTATTCAGGTTGATTTTCGAATATTGCAGTAAGCTGTAGGAAGCGAGTTCAGTGAAGAAAGCGGATCTGCTTTGATTTGCAATTTTGACTTGATCCAGGTTCTTTCTAACATTTTTTTTTGAGATCTTACATCACGTTTTCTTTATTAGATTCGATCAAGATCCATTATTAATGGACTAGACAGATGTTTTAAACACAATTTGAAGACATTTGAATACATTCACCCTACGTTATTAACGCGAATCCCAGACTAGATCTATGTGGAAGTAGATATATCGACAAAAATGCAATTGTTATTTAACACTTACTGAAAGCTATGCATATTGATCGTGAATAATAATAACATAAGAGCAAATGAAATAATAATTTAACAGTGATTAATTGAACTGTAAATAAACTTGTATAAATTTAGCAACAATATTTCACTGTGAATGTGACTTGTCAATTAAGCTGAATTTTTGTTCACTAAGAAAGATAACTAGTTGAAGCGCTAAAGAGATAGTAGTAATGCCTGATAATATGAATAAGATGAATGCTTAATATAGCATGATATTAAATGGCAAAGCCATGTTAAGGCTAATGCCCTTGATTATTAAAAGGGTATTCAATGGAATATTCCAAGTTGTAATATAGAAAGTAATCCACTTAGATTGTGAAATTAGGGCAATTTACTTCACTATCAGTTCAAGTAAATAATTTGTTGTGAAATTCATGCATTTCAGGCATGTTGAAAAAAACCTATCTGGTAAAATTTTCGATTATTTGTATCAATGCAATGCTTAACAGGCGTTTTAAGAATCACTAATTCCGGTCTGGCGAGGACAGTTCATTTGAAGGGTGTTAAAATTAAATGAAAGAAATTAAATTTTTGACTTAGCTTTATTGTTCGGTCAGAAGAGATGAATAAAATCAAAAAAGAAAAAAAACCAGCAAACATAAATATAATAAATTATGTGGAAGATGTCACTTCTGAATCCTATAAAAGAAACACGCTAAGAATGTGTTATAACAAGATGTTCAGTAAAGAACATATAGCCTACTTTCTCCTAAATGCATGGGTATTGTTATAAATCTTTGTCCTTTTCAAGGAGTATGATTGAATGTTGGTTGTAGTAGCTTGTTGAAATACAACGTGCTATAGGGATATTAAACATGAATATGAGGTGCCCTTTGCTAGTGCTACCTCTGTACCAAATTTCGTTCAATTCGGTTTCACCGTGTTTGAATTGATAGGGGGAATCGATTTGCACACATACTTGGCCACCATCTGCAAACTATTGGGCTGATGTTCTTGCAGTTTGGTCAGAATATGTTTCCCACATAAAGATATGGTGTTGCAAAATTTGGTAGAGACTAGATTATTAGGTTGGTCGTAATTACATTTTAGCTTATAAAATTGGGGTGGCCGCGATTACCTTTCCGTCAAGATAGCGGTGATATAAAACATGACACTGAGGTGCCCTTTGCTAGTGCTACCTCTGTACCAAATTTCGTTCATTTGGTTCCACCGTGTTCAAATTAATAGGGGGAATCAATTTTGACATAAAGATGGCCGCCATCCTCAAACTATTAGTCTAATGACCAATTAGATTGGTCAAAGGATGCTCCCTCCATAAAGGTATGTTGTTGCAATGTTTGGTAGAGATCGGATGGTTATGTTAGTCGTAATTTGATTTAAGCTTTAAACATTCGTGTGGCCGCCATTACGTTTCTGTCAATATGGCGGCGATATTAATCATGACACTGAGATGCCCTTTGCTAGTGCTATCTCTGTACCAAATTTCGTTCCATTCGGTTTCACCGTGTTTGAATTAATAGGGGGAATCGATTCTGACACAAAGATGGCCGCCATCCGCAAACTATTAGGCGAATGACCTATTAGATTGGTCAAAGGATGCTCCCTCCATAAAGGTATGTAGTTGCAAAATTTGGTAGAGATAGGATGATTACGTTAATCGTAATTTGATTTAAGCTTTGAACATTCGTGTGGCCGCCATTACGTTTCAGTCAAGATGGCGGCGATATAAAACATGACACTGAGGTGCCCTTTGCTAGTGCTACCTCTGTACCAAATTTCGTTCCATTCGGTTACCGTGTTCGAATTAATAGGGGGAATCAATTTTGACATAAAGATGGCATCCATCCGCAAACTATTTGGCGAATGACCTATTATATTGGTCAAAGGATGCTCCCTCCATAAAGGTATGTAATTGAAAAATTTGGTAGAGATCGGATGATTAGGTTAATCGTAATTTGATTTAAGCGTTGAACATTCGCGTGGCCGCCATTACGTTTCAGTCAAGATGTCGGCGATATAAATCATGACACTCAGGTGCCCTTTGCTAGTGCTACCTCTGTACCAAATATCGTTCCATTCGGTTCCACCGTGTTCGAATTAATAGGGGGAATCAATTTTGACATAAAGATGGCCGCCATCCGCAAACTACTAGGCTAATAACCTACTAGATTGGTCAAAGGATGCTCCCCCCATAGAGGTATGTTGTTGCAAAATTTGGTAGAGATCGGATGATTAGGTTAGTCGTAATTTGATTTAAGCTTTAAACGTGGCCGTCATTACGTTTCTGTCAATACGGCGGCGATATTAATCATGACACTGAGGTGCCCTTTGCTAGTGCTACCTCTGTACCAAATTTCGTTCCATTCGGTTCCACCGTGTTCGAATTAATAGGGGGAATCAATTTTGACATAAAGATGGCCGCCATCCGCAAACTACTAGGCTAATAACCTACTAGATTGGTCAAAGGATGCTCCCCCCATAAAGGTATGTTGTTGCGAAATTTGGTAGAGATCGGATGATTAGGTTAGTCGTAATTTGATTTAAGCTTTGAACATGTGTGTGGCCGCCATTACGTTTCCGTCAAGACGGCGGCGATATAAAACATGACACTGAGGTGCATTTTGTTAGTACTATCTCTGCACCAAATTTCGTTCTATTCGGTTGCACCGTGTTCGAATTAATAGGGGGAATCGATTTACACACAAAGATGGCCGCCATCCGCAAACTATTACGCTGATGACCTATTAGATTGGTCAAAGGATGCTCCCTCCATAATGGTATGTTGTTGCAAAGTTTGGTAGAGATCGGATGGTTATGTTAGTCGTAATTTAACTTAAGCTTTGAACATTTGTGTGGCCGCCATTACGTTTCTGTCAATATGGCGGCGATATAAAACATGACACTGAGATGTCCTTTGCTAGTGCTACCACTGTACCAAATTTTGTTCCATTCGGTTCACCGTGTTTGAATTAATAGGGGGAATTGATTTTCACACAAAGATGGCCGCCATCCGCAAGCTATTAGGCTAATGACCTACTCATTTGGTCAAGGGATGCTTCCTCTATAAGGGTATGTTGTTGCAAAATTTGGTAGAGATCGGATGATTAGGTTAATCGTAATTTGATTTAAGCTTTGAACATTTGTGTGGACGCCATTACGTTTCCGTCAAGATGGCGGCGATATAAAACATGACACTGAGGTGCGTTTTGTTAGTACTACCTCTGTACCAAATTTCGTTCCATTCGGTTGCACCGTGTTCGAATTAATAGGGGGAATCGATTTTCACACAAAGATGGCCGCCATTCGCAAACTATTATGCTGATGACCTATTAGTTTGGTCAAAGGATGCTCCCCTCATAAATGTATGTTGTTGCAAAATTTGGTAGAGATCGGATGATTGGGTTAGTCGTTATTTGATTTTACGTTTTGAACGTTTGATGGCCGCCATTCAGTTTTAGTAAAGATGGCGGCGATATAAAACATGACACTGAGGTGTCCTTTGCTAGTGCTACCTTTGTACCAAATTTCGTTCAATTCGCATTCACCGTGTTCGAATTGATAGGGGGGACAGACATTCAGAGTACACACACTCACACACACACACAGACTCACACACACACATACACACACACAGACTCACACACACACATACACACACACAGACAGACACACTTTTTTCGCCCTGTGTTGATCTCATAAGTCTACTTTCATTTTTTGCAAAAATCGAAAGTAGGCTAAAAATGACTGTACATTTGTAATATAGCTTTAAATAATTTTTTTTTTTTGCAGGGTATAAATTGATATATGTCTTGAAAATATGAAAATTTCCAGGCTTTATTTTTAAATGTTGCAATTGCTGTCAGCATCTATGTTGGAATATACATATGATTGGTGTTCACCATTCTTGGGTAAAATGCTGTCAATGACATTGATGAATGTGGGGCTAGTATATTTTTTTTCCCATGTTCATGATACTTCGGATGGAAGTTGGGCACTTTGCTTTGAAGTATATTATAGTGACTTACACTATATTATCATTTCCTGAATAAATTGTTCTTTGATCAGTTTAAAATCTTCGAAGTGTGGTACTTTATAGAAACGATAAGAGAACACGTTAAGAAGGCCAGCGGTGGGTATTTCAGTGGTTTTCCCACACACCTGAGATTGCGTTCATTGTTATTCTTGTGCTTTTGAGTTTTTTTATGCCGTTCACCTTGGTTTTTCTTAACGTAGTCTCAGTTAGGAATTCCTGTACCCCATTTCCTCGTCTCATGTTGGGTAGAATCTGGCAAATTTTATAGCCGGGGTTTCCAGGCTCTACGATCCAGCTGTCTTCGTGGGATTCCAACATGCTGATGGTAGTTATTTCGGGTACATAGAAAATGGCTTCCAACGCTCAGGGTCGAGAATTTACTGGAGTACCATTAAATTCCAATGGTTTTTTGAGACCAATGTTTGGAAGAGATATAAATGGAATGGAAGAGAGAGAGCCATAGCTTATGGGGACTTAGACAGAGATGTCATACTCCATGATGTTTCTATAGGCCGGTTGAATGACGCCATTTCATGCTAGTGTTCGACATTGCTGTCAAACGCGTGGAAGGAGTCATAAACGGGTATACTCTGACGCCATTACATCGATCATTGCTAATTCTTTGAATGAACGTCAGAAAGTAATGGTGTACTGACATTTTTAGCACAAAATGCCGGAATTCACTTGTGAACAAAGCGTATATGAGGACACTCAATTTGCATGGCATACATGTAGATACGCAACCATTAATAGATTTTCTTTTTATTAATAGTGGTGCTACACTTGTTTGTAATAAATATACGATTGGAACATGAACAGTGAAAGGAATTCTCTGGAATCTTTACTGACGTGTTTGGTCGACTGGGGCATTGGATGTAGTTCTCGTTTGAGCTACACACACAGTGCTTGGTGTAGTTAAATCCGGCTGATGAGCATTTTTGAACTCATCGTAATTAGGAGGGTTTTTATTCATTTAAATTATGGTCAAATTAGGATCTTTAATATGATTATCGTCGATATAAAGCATCACACGTTTAGGAGTGGAAAATTTCATATTTATAGCTGACTTTATTATTAGTTATGTTTAAGTTAGCCTAGTTATAAGGTAATGCAATACATTAAATAAATTCCCATGTGGCAGTGGATTTCATTGGAATGTTCGTGCTTTGCTTAGTTATAGTGATACTCATGTTGTTTGTCTTTAGTGAATTATATTAATTATACCATGTCTGGAGAAGAGGAGGTAGTGGACCTTAAGTCGTTATACAGTATGTTACAAAATAAAATCGATGCCATACATGATCATTGGACAAATACAAGTACAAGTCGTATACAAGATGTAGTTGCTGAGAGTCTCAGGCAAGATATTACGGATATCCAAGGCACATTAAAGGAACTACAAAATAGTTCTAAAAGAGTAGATACCAAAGTGAATAGGGTAGATGAAACAGTAGATGAGGTCCAAGTGGACGTAAAACAAGCCCATACAGACATTCATAAAGTACAAACGGACTTAGGAGCAGTTCAAACTGGACAAATGAAGCTAGAATTATGCGGCAATAAACTTCAATCCACAGTTGATGAGCTTCAATTGAAAATAGGTAAAGTTGAATCTAGTCAAGATAACCATCAACGAGAACTAAGTAAAATTAAAACTAGCCAGGATAGCATTAAATTCAGTCAGGATTGTGTTAAACTTAGCCAGGATAATCTTGAAACAGAACTAAGTAAAATTAAAACTAGCCAGGATTGTGTTAAACTTAGCCAGGATAATCTTGAAACAGAACTAGGTAAAATTAAAACTAGCCTAGATAAAACAGAAACAAAGTTACTTAAAATTGAATCAACACAAAGCCTGATGCAATCTACACAGTCAAATATACAAACCAAGATAGACATAGTAGATGCCAGTCAGAAATTGTTACAGGTCCAGTTGAATGAAGCTGAACAATCCAATAAAGATTTTCAATTAGAAATGCGATTAGAATTATCCAATAATAAGAGAGAATCTAAAATTAATATTGAAGCACTTCAATTACAAGTGTCAAATGACACAATTCACACCCAAGCATCTTTAGAAAACTTAAAAGAAGAGTTATTGTTGTTGCAAACACAAGTTAGGGACCACAATAAACTTCTTAAAGACGACTTTGATGTAGATATAAAGGGAATTATAAACGAAAATGTAGTCACTTTAAGGCAAGAGATGACTAAAATTAATGAAGACTATTTCAAAGACTTCAAATTAGAGCTCAATAAGAATATTGTCGAAGGTGAAATTAGATCCAGCAAGGAAATCACAGATGTAAGGGAGGACCTGATAAAAAGGTTGAATGTTATTCAGTCCAATCAAACTACAAACCATGGTAACATGGAGGATAGAATTCAAACTTTAGAGGTAAAATTTGATCAAGGCAAAACGGAATTAATTGAATTGCGTGAGAAAAAGACTTCGGAAATCAACCAAATCAGAGATCAACTTGAGAGTTTAACAATTGGGGACGGTTTAGATCTGGATAAGTTAAGGGATAAATTAAGGGTAAATTGGATCGCAGATTTGCAGACCACGATTAAGGAGATTAATCTCACTTCACATGAAAGGGAAGGAGGCGATAAATATCCAATTCCTATGGCAAATAGTAGTCCACAGTATCAAATTAATCCAAATTTGAGCTCAGCTAATCCACGTGTCCAAACATACACGTCACCGATGACACATACAGGAACGGGAGCCTACAATCTGAACACATCTAATGGGGCAGGCCACATTACGATTATTAGGAATTTTGAGGATAAGCCTCGTCGTTTCAATAATCTTGATGGGACGACACCTATAGAATTCATAAGAAGTATGCGTGACTATTTTATTGAATCTCACGTGCCAAGGGAAAGACAACTACGTATGGTAGAGCGTTTTCTTTCCGATGCACCGCTTCAGTGGCACAGAACGTTTAGATACACGTTTAACGACTTCGAGGAGTTTGCCGATGCATTTATCAATCGTTTTTGGTCTACGGAAGTTCAGAATAACGTTCGTTCCGAAATCTATTCGAGCAAGTACTCAAGTACTGGTCCGACCAGTTACTCGGAGTATTTTTCTAGTCAGTTATCGAAATTAAGATTTTTACAGCCTCCGTTAACCGAAGAACAATTGATCGAGGCGATATCTCGACAGTTTCCTGTTGACGTAAGGAGGAACATAATTTCATCCGGAATCACTAGTTTAGCCGCGATGGACGATTTGTTGAGACGTCTGGACTATGTGAGTGCTGTTACGACACCCACAGTGGTGAGAAACAATCGACATGAACACAGATCCGTGAATACCATCGTCATGGACAGAACACAGCAAACAGACCCAGCTAAACCAGAAAACAGAAACTATGTTAAACCAGGGTGGAATAGGAACAATTACCAAAGGGACGATCGTCAGATCGATCGATACGCCGAACGAAATGAACAACCTTGGACACGAAAATACGAAGAAAGAAATTTCTATCGTCGGAATAATGAATATGATCCAAATAAGTACCGAGATAGACCATACAACCCCAACTATAGACCACGTACTGGTTATAGCAGATACAAAAACTATAGGACGGAGGAATTTGAACGAGATCAAGAGAAACAAAGGCTCAGAAGCGAGCAGGAAAAGTCTAAAAATAATAGAAGAAAAAATTCAGGAGAGAGGGAAAATCAGGAGATTGATGAACGAGAAAATAGACCGAGTACGAGTCGTCAGGGGAGCATCGAACAGACTCCTGACGAAGAAAAAAAACGCCAATCTCGAAACGCAAGTAGGAATTCAGAATTTGACACTTCCATATGAGATAACTATAAATGAAACATTCAACGTAGCGGACGAGGATCTCTTATATGAAGAAGGAGGGAGAGGGGAAGGAAGGCCTACTGAACTACCGGTGATCCAAGTACAAGTAGGAGAGCAACTATGTAGAGCTTTAGTTGATACGGGGGCTATGATTTCGATCATAAGCGAGGATTGTTTTGAAAGATTAAAAAAGGAAGATCCTTTTGTCATACTGCCAGCGTGCTCTATGAAAGTTAAAGGAATATTTAAAGACAGGTCGATGAAATGCAAAATTCAAGCTCTGATGAAATTCCGGATAAACAACAAGCTATATGAGAATATATTCGTCGTTGTGAGGAACATCAATTTTGATTTAATCATTGGGATGGACTTTATTATCAAAGCTAGAGCTGTGATTGATATGAATAAAAGACTAATAAAATTTCATGAAGATGCTACAGATCAGGTGGCAATAGAAGAACAAGATATAGATAACATTAATGATGAACACCCTAGATTGGATATCCTAGAAAACATAGTCAATGAAGTCGAGCAAGAGAGGGAGCAGTATGCACTCAAAGCCGAGGGATTTGAGGACGTTGAACAGGAGTTCAAAGAATTAATAGAGAAATATGAGGACGTTTTTGACGACAAACCAGGAATGATTAAGGATTTTAAATACCGGATAAGGTTAACTGATAACTCTCCATACCAGGCGAAGTTGTACCCAATTCCGCAGAAATACTATGATGAAGTCAAAGTCATCATAAGGAAAATGGAGCAAGAAGATTATATGAATAAATGAGAATGATGTTCCATTATGTTGAGAGGTTTGTTTTCGTATACATATAAGTCTGTTCCGACTTTATGTATCTTGTCGAGAGGAATATGTACCTTCATTCTCATGACTGGAATGCCTTTATGGGAAGGTAATATGTTTTTACCTGTGAACAAGAATGGCGAGACAGGATCATATGTTTGGCGACCCACAAGTTGACTTTGGATAGCAATCTCGACGAGAGAAGCGGGGCGCATGCGTTGCATGTACTGTCGTCACAGCTGATTGGTTAGGAGTATTGATTATTTTATCGATTAGCAACAAGAGATAGACTATGCTTTTGTGGTAGGGAATTCAAGTCTTTTATACGTTCGGGCATAGTTTAACATGTCTGTAATTATAGCAGGTGTTGGATTATTAACTTCTTTCAAATAATTGTACTCTTAGGAACCGGGAAATAAGATATTTGCAACTTGTCAGTTCCAGTTTTGAGCGCTCGTGGCGCGACGGTAGGTGATCTGGCAGTCGCGTTCTGACGTGAACAACGAGTAGAGTAGATTGGTTTAAGCCACGCACGAACACACATGTTTTGAGATATACCGGTGACCGGCGGCGAAACGTCACGTGCACCGTGAGTGAAAGTTTGTCTTGAGTAGTGTACTATCATTGTATCGAGGAGAGTTGCCTTAGTGACGGAAAGGACTCCAATTTTAGTTCTGGTTAGGAAATGGCAATCGAAATGAAAACGCAGCTTGTCTTGATAGATAGCTGTTCTTTATAGGCCAGCCATATAGTGTTCGCATGAAAGGTGGATACTTGCTTTAACAAGAACACAGTCATAATGTTCGTTCAGTAGACATTCTTCGCGTTGGAACTGGCTGTAACGATACACTTACTTCGTGTGTGTTGTCAGAACAATAAGCACCTTCATTTGATAAGTATTTCTCAATACAAGTGCTTGGATATTGTATATACTTTTTATATTCATAATTGGCCTAACTCATATGTCTGTGATCTTGCAACTATGTTGAGCAAGTTCTTGTCGAAAGGAAAGGCTGTTATGAACTTCAGTGACTTAAACATGTGCGGCTAGATGTGTTAAACATGAGTGTCACTATGCGAGCGAAGTTACGTGCATTCCGATGCTATACGTCGCGCGGCCCGTGCTGGTGACTGCGAACACAGCTGTTGTTTGGCAGTACAGTGTGTATCAAAATGATCCGATTACGCGGGGCCGATGAACTTTGGTGTTCGGGCCGATATAGACATCATTGCGTGCTGCGATTGATGGGACGTTATCCGAAGATGAAAGAAACTGTCGTTGGTATTAGAGTGGAACATTCAGTCTGGATGGGCGATGTCTGGAGATCCAGGGTTCGTTTCTCGCTTTCCTGGACAGTGAAGACTTCCATTGCTTGCATGGAGGGTACAGTCATAATGGACATGACTGTGTCGTGTCGAGATCTACAAGAATCATCTAAGGTACTGAATTAACCATCTTCAATCGTAGCTAAGCATGTTCATTCTAACGTTGTCTCCCTGCCACATTTATTTTCTTTTTGGGAATTTTCGTAGAATGTCTAAGAATGGAGTTTAGGCTTGATCCCAGTGTCAAGACTGATTCTATTCTGGACAGGGCTTTGATTCTACTAAAAGGATGCGCCCATTGTAATTAATTGCATTATAGTGTAATTTTCTATTGATTACTGTAAATTCAAGTTCATTTTATGGGGATTTATTTAATGTAGAGAAGAGGAACTTTAGGCCACTCAGAATTAATCAGTTTTCGTGGTTGATTTATATTGAAAATGAACACTAGTTTTATGCCTTCATATGACATTACTCGAGCTTGAGTAGACTCAATTTGGAGTTTCTACTTCCGTAAGCCTTTTTAGAGGACTGTTATACACTCAAAAGTGAAATTTCAGTATTCAGGTTGATTTTCGAATATTGCAGTAAGCTGTAGGAAGCGAGTTCAGTGAAGAAAGGGGATCTGCTTTGATTTGCAATTTTGACTTGATCCAGGTTCTTTCTAACATTTTTTTTGAGATCTTACATCACGTTTGCTTTATTAGATTCGATCAAGATCCATTATTAATGGACTAGACAGATGTTTTAAACACAATTTGAAGACATTTGAATACATTCACCCTACGTTATTAACGCGAATCCCAGACTAGATCTATGTGGAAGTAGATATATCGACAAAAATGCAATTGTTATTTAACACTTACTAAAAGCTATGCATATTGATCGTGAATAATAATAACATAAGAGCAAATGAAATAATAATTTAACAGTGATTAATTGAACTGTAAATAAACTTGTATAAATTTAGCAACAATATTTCACTGTGAATGTGACTTGTCAATTAAGCTGAATTTTTGTTCACTAAGAAAGATAACTAGTTGAAGCGCTAAAGAGATAGTAGTAATGCCTGATAATATGAATAAGATGAATGCTTAATATAGCATGATATTAAATGGCAAAGCCATGTTACGGCTAATGTCCTTGATTATTAAAAGGGTATTCAATGGAATATTCCAAGTTGTAATATAGAAAGTAATCCACTTAGATAGATTGTGAAATTAGGGCAATTTACTTCCCTATCAGTTCAAGTAAATAATTTGTTGTGAAATTCATGCATTTCAGGCATGTTGAAATAAACCTATCTGGTAAAATTTTCGATTATTTGTATCAATGCAATGCTTAACAGGCGTTTTAAGAATCACTAATTCCGGTCTGGCGAGGACAGTTCATTTGAAGGGTGTTAAAATTAAATGAAAGAAATTAAATTTTTGACTTAGCTTTATTGTTCGGTCAGAAGAGATGAATAAAATCAAAAAAGAAAAAAAAAACAGCAAACATAAATATAATAAATTATGTGGAAGATGTCACTTCTGAATCCTATAAAAGAAACACGCTAAGAAGGTGTTACAAAAATGACTGTACATTTGTAATATAGCTTTAAATATTTTTTTTTTTGCAGGGTATAAATTGATATATGTCTTGAAAATATGAAAATTTCCAGGCTTTATTTTTAAATGTTGCAATTGCTGTCAGCATCTATGTTGGAATATACATATGATTGGTGTTCACCATTCTTGGGTAAAATGCTGTCAATGACATTGATGAATGTGGGGCTAGTATATTTTTTTTCCCATGTTCATGAAACTTCGGATGGAAGTTGGGCACTTTGCTTTGAAGTATATTATAGTGACTTACAATATATTTTCATTTCCTGAATAAATTGTTCTTTGATCAGTTTAAAATCTTCGAAGTGTGGTACTTTATAGAAACGATAAGAGAACACGTTAAGAAGGCCAGCGGTGGGTATTTCAGTGGTTTTCCCACACACCTGAGATTGCGTTCATTGTTATTCTTGTGCTTTTGAGTTTTTTTTATGCCGTTCACCTTGGTTTTTCTTAACGTAGTCTCAGTTAGGAATTCCTGTACCCCATTTCCTCGTCTCATGTTGGGTAGAATCTGGCAAATTTTATAGCCGGGGTTTCCAGGCTCTACGATCCAGCTGTCTTCGTGGGATTCCAACATGCTGATGGTAGGTATTTCGGGTACAGTACCAATATGAATTTTGTTAAAATAGCTCTAAAGCCAGAATAACTGATGAACACATGAGGGTTTACTGAACCATTGTTGGAAATTCGTTCTCTCCGGACTTTGAAACGATTTCACAAAACAAGGGATACAACTTCTCTCACCGACAAGATTGCGTGGGTGAGCTGCATATCTCAAACTTGTATATTGTCATAGAATTTAAAATTTTATTTGTCCAAAAATTGATACTAATTCCCACCATAGTCTACTTAGAGTTCTGTTTATGCGTCGTACCAACCAACGTGTCGTAAGTAATACAGGGACATATTTGGGAACCAGAGCCCCCCTACTGCAATACTACCATCAATCGGGACCCCATGGAAAATGAACTGTGGACCCCTGACCTATTCCAAAAAACTAGAAAAAAAACATAGGCGAGAGCACAAGAATGACACTACCACCTCCGTGACTAAGATATCTATTCTCCGAACAGTACATTCCTTTCAGTCTTCTTGGAGCTGCAGTACAGAGCGAGTTAATGTGATGCCTGCAGCTGCCAGCAAGAATTTCCAGGCCGTTCTGCATCTATCTCCCTCTCCGAGCCCGAGACGTCCATTTATGTTTGTATATTTCCATTCTAAGTTAAGCCCTTGTAACTGACGTGAATCTCTGACCACGGCCACAATTTAATTGGACCAGGCAATGTTCTGCTTCATTTGATTTACGAGTATATTTTCGTGACGCAGACCATTGAGCTCTGTCAAATAATCCATATCAGAGGCTGCATGAAACGCTTTGTCCGAGCAAATAGAAAAAGAATACCAACCACTGGAAAAGTTTAAAGATAGGCTATAATGAAGTGAGCCTAGCGATTTCACAAAATCCAAACCTTTAATAAATAATGTAGCCTACATTATGGGGTTTGAAGCCATTCTTCAGTGTTGCCTTAGTAAACAAAAGTTTGCTGCATTTCAGTCGGTCAACACGAATGTACCCAAAAGTGTTGGGTTATAACCTAATCCTGAGTAAAATTACATGAGATTAATAAATAATAAATAATAAATAATAAATAATAAATAATAAATAATAAATAATAAATAATAAATAATAAATAATAAATAATAAATAATAAATAATAAATAATAAATAATAAATAATAAATAATAAATAATAAATAATAAATAATAAATAATAAATAATAAATAATAAATAATAAATAATAAATAATAAATAATAAATAATAAATAATAAATAATAAATAATAAATAATAAATAATAAATAATAAATAATAAATAATAAATAATAAATAATAAATAATAAATAATAAATAATAAATAATAAATAATAAATAATAAATAATAAATAATAAATAATAAATAATAAATAATAAATAATAAATAATAAATAATACATAATAAATAATAAATAATACATAATAAATAATAAATAATACATAATAAATAATAAATAATAAAAGATAATTAATAAATAATAAATGACAACAACTATATTTTTCCTCGGCTTATCCCAATTAATTGGGGTCGCCGGAGCCAACCTGGCTCATTTTGGTTTAAGCCGGGGATTTAAGAACGGATGCCCTTCCTGACGCCACGTGAATTTTCAGGTGAAAATTCCACCCCGCTGTCGCCGGGATTCGACCCCGGCCGTCCGGGTGAAAGACGAGCAGCTAAGCCACATAGCCATCTCTCTCCACAAATAATAAATTATATATAATGAATAATACGTATTAAATAATAAATAACCATTTTAAGTTATGTACACACCCCTTTTTTTCTTGAAGTAGCTGGTGATTTCTATTTTTTTGTATTATCTTTTGTATTGATACCGTAGCAAATTTTATATGAAGCGTTTCTTTTATTAGTTATCCTTTTTTATTATGTCAACGGATTATGGCGGATGAGCTCTTGTAAGAGGGTAATGGGCCCTCAGCAGAAGGAAATGCTGTTGAAATTCCATTAGCTGCAGCGTCTGTACTCCAGTGGGGCGGCTGCAAAAGGCGTCTGTTCTCCATGTTAGGGGCGGCCTCATTATGTGCTGGCAGCAGCTATAAAATGCTTGGCGACAGGCTATGTGACAAGCCGGCTGTAAAAACAATTCGTCACATCCCCATGACATGCTGTCTCAAGGATCTGAACTAAAGGCTAGGGTGTCCCCCAGAAGCGACGCGCGACGACGAGGCCCGGTTGGCGCGAGAAGTATGCAAGGGTTACCGTCGCACGGGCGGCGACGGCTAAACAAGCTAGTCCCTACATCCCGAATTTCATCACTTAATGTCTGCACTATGTCTGGACGTTACAATGAGCTAGCGAAAGCGCTTGAAATGAGGCGCATCGATGCCTGTGCTGTACAGGAAACACGGTGGAGAGGTGATAAGGCGAACAACATTGGGTGTGGATACAAGTTGTATTATAACGGTACAGGTGGAACTACCAGTGGTGTGAGAATTGCAGTATCAGCACAGTTTGATGGTTCTGTTTCCGAAGTCCAGCGGTATGATGATCGTCTGATGAAAATCGTCTACATCGCCGATGGAAGAAAAATCCTCCTCTTCAGCGCCTATGCTCCTCAGACAGGCCTAACGGCAACGATCAAAGACGCCTTCTGGGCGTTGCTTGACGAAAAGACCGCTGAAGTGCCCTTAGAGGACTACCTCATAGTTGCAGGCGACCTAAATGGACTTGTCGGTCGCTTGAAAGAAGACCATGCCGCCCATGGCGGATTCGGATATGGTGAGAGGAACGACGACGGACTGAGAATTCTAGATTATGCGGAAACCCATGACCTAGTCATTACGAACACATGGTTTAATAAACGTGATTCATATCTAACCACATACTACAGCGGCACAAATACAACACAAATTGACTTCATTCTGGTAAGGCGCAAAGACCTTAAAGACGTGTTGGACACTAAAGTCGTCCCTTACGAAACAGTTGCGACCCAACACCGACCACTTATCTGCAAGCTCCGTGTAAAGCCGCCAATGGTCATACAGGCACGAACAGGACCGGCGAGAATCAGATGGTGGCAATTTAAAAAGAATGAAGAAGAAGTCATTAGATGTCTTACGCTGCCGACGATTACGACCGTTGAAGAAAGCTGGACAAAAATGAAGAAAGCTGTTCACGAAGCCACGCATGCCATTCTTGGACTTACGAAGCCAGGAAGACGTCGGATTGATAAGGACACATGGCTTTGGAACGACGCAGTCAAAACTGCGGTACGCAAGAAGAAGCAGCTTTATCACGAGTTTCTGGAAGACAAAACACCTTCTCGTTGGAATGCTTACAAAATAGCACGCCGGGAAGCAAAGAAGACTGTTGCTTCGACAAAATCGGCTCGGTACGCAGACCTCTACGCGAAGCTGGACACACGCAAGGGAGAGCGGGACATCTATCGCCTCGTCAAATCCAGGCACTATAAATCTCAAGATATCCAACGCTTCTATGGCATCAATGACGATAAGGGCGTATTGCTAGTCGACTGGAAGAGGGCGAGAGAACGTTGGCGAAATTACCTTGAGAAGGTCTCAACAGAGGAATTCCAGCACAACCAGATACCTGTCGCTACTGCTGTCGAAGGTCCTATCAAACCTATTGATGTCTTAGAGGTAGCAGGGGCCTTGAAACAAATTAAACCAGGGAAGGCAACTGGTCCAGATGACATCGCGGCGGAGCTATGGTGCTCTCAGAAGTGGGATTGGTTAGCAAGACTCTTCAACCAAATAGTCAAAGAAGGACGAACGCCACTTGATTGGCAACACAGCATCACGATACCTATCTTCAAAAAGAAGGGAAGTCCAGCCGAGTGTGCTAATTACAGACCAATTCGACTGTCACACCATGAAGGTCTCCGAGCGCATTCTTGATAAGAGGATACGTGCAATCACCCAGCTGGATTTGTGAAAAATTGCAGCACAACAGATGCTATCCACGCCACACGGCTTTTAGTGGAAAAGCATCGCGAAAAGAATAAGCCGTTGCACCTAGCTTTCTTAGATCTCGAAAAGGCTTTTGATCGTGTGCCGCACGACTTGATCTGGTTGAATCTCCGACAACATGGCATCCGAGAGTACCTTGTCAACTGAGTACAGTTGCTCTACGCGGAGCCAAGAAGTTACGTCCAAGCCGCCGCAGCAGCGTCGGAAAACTTCCATGTAACAGTTGGTGTTCATCAAGGTTCTGCCCTGTCACCATTGCTCTTCATTATGGTCATGGACACGGTTACTGCAGATCTACAACCACCGTTAACTTGGACCATTCTGTACGCTGATGACGGTATGTTGGCCGCTCAAAACAAGCTGGATCTCCAATATCAAGTCCAGGAATGGAGTGATCGTTTAAGTCAATATGGCCTGCGGCTTAACAAAGCTAAAACAGAATATATGACAACGGATGGTGGAGAAATCGGAACAATCCAAGACGACGGCGATGATCTGCCTCGAACGACAAAATTTAAGTATCTTGGCTCTACGATAACTGTTGAAGGTCGTCTCACTGAGGAGGTCAACATAAGAATTAATGCTCCGTGGATGAAGTGGCGAACAACGACAGTAGGGGGGTGATGCCGATTCCAAATAGTGTCATGGCCGCCGCGTTAGTCCAAGCCAATATCTCGCGAACCCATGGTCGGATGTTGACATATGAGGTGTCGTTGAACTCGAGCTGACGTCCTCTTTCCTATTGACCATGTATTATATTTTTCAAAAATTCTTTGAATTTTTTTGTTTTCGAAAGTTGGCGATAGTTTGAAAACCAAAGATGATAGAACGTTGTGCCATGGTTCAAACGAATGGTCTTTATGCCCTTTATTTTCTATAATAAAACGTTTTTACTTTTTATGTTTTTTTGAAAACACTCGAATTTTGAAAATCCTATATTTTGGAAACTAGGAACTCTACAAAAAAAATTGTTTAACGTAAATCAATGGTCCCTACCCCCTCTACCCCTAAAATAAATTTCAAGTCTCTAGGATGAAAACCTGTAGTAGTGGGGTAAGGAGAGAGCTGCCCACTTAGGAAGTTGTGAGCCCCTGCGACCTTGGAATGGAAGGAGCCATGCTAGGAGGGCGTGCTTGGATTCGTTTTTTTCGTCTCGTCGTGCTCTTTATGGAAATGTAGGTGTCGAAAAGGTGAAATGCTGGAAACACGGTCTTTTTGGGGTAAAAACGTGATTTTAAACTTTTTGCTATATCTCGCGAACCAAGTATGCTAGAGGCGTGTACGATGGGTCCAAGGACTCAGAGTGACGTCCTCGTTGCTATGGACCACTCGTTATATTTTTAAAAATAAAATTGGAAACTCGATTTTGAGGTAAACATGTGTTTTTTGTGATTTTTGTCGATATCTCACGAACCAATAACGCTAGAGACGTGTACGAAGTGTCCTAGGACTCGGACTAACGCCCCCTTTCAAATGTGGTAGATATTTTTTTTCAAAAAAATAATTCACAAAGGGCCTAACGCCATACATGTTGAAAAAACGTTTTCCTTTTCTTTACCTGTTTATAATGTTCATGAAGCGTGGTGGTTGAGAGAGACGATACGGCTGGGTGTGTGTGTCAATGAACCTATCGCTAACCACAAGGACCATGCTTAATAGAACAATCGCTATTTCGGCGGGTCGGTGTATGAAAGAGCGAGCGTGCGTTTTTCTGATATTTTACCTTTAACGTGTAAACGGTAATGAGAACTTGGTTCTATGTTGGTCGAAGCGAGTACAGAAAACAAACTTACAGGAGGTGAAGGTCATTTGAGCTTATTGGAAGGCGTTGATCTGACTTGACAACAGGTGACGCTTGAAGGTGAAATAATCTGACCATTGTGGTGGCAGGGAAGATCGAAAGGCATGTGAACACATGTGTGAAACCACATGCACGCTAAACCAGTGACATCCTGTCTCGCTTCGTACGTGACAAAATGCAAGTTCAGGTGAAATTTGATCTACCGCAGGTGTTCACCTGGGACGTTAGCTGTCCACGTGCGCGATAACTGTTAACAAGTCACATCCTGTTTTGCTTCGTACGTGACAAAATGCAAGTTGACGTGAAATTTGATCTACCGCAGGTGTTCGCTTGGGACGTTATCTGTCCACATGCGCGATAACTGTTAACAAGTCACATCCTGTCTTGCTTCGTACGTGACAAAATGCAAGTTGACGTGAAATTTGATCTACCGCAGGTGTTCACCTTGGACGTTAGCTGTCCACGTGCACGATAAGAGAATGTTCAAAGCGTGGGAATCGCTGAATCAGTAAAAAGTATGATGCAACTTGTCGGAATGATGTCACAACCAATAGATAGGCAAGAGCTGCAAACAGCAGTGGTGGGAGGTGAAGGGAGGGAGAGGGGAGGGGTAATGTAAGAGAGAACACAGGTGGAAAGGGAAAGGCAAACATGTATGAACATGCACGAAGCGTGGAGCGCTGTACACATAGAGCTATAGGTGGTGTACAACATGTGTGAATAAATAAAAAGTACACAGGTTCACACAACATGTAATTTATTGATCCAAGAATTAAACGTAGAGTTAAACCCTAACCATTTGACGTAGAGTTTATTTCCTTTTTGTTTCAACACTTTTTCCACAAGATAATGCCGAGGAAATGCTGTTTTCTGAAGTTCATGGAGATAAAATCTACCTTTTATGGGTTGATGGTTGAGGTCCTCGAGTAAATAGGTGACTGGAGTGTCCAAGTTGACTCGACGAATTCGAAATAGTTCAGTCCCCCACTGAGGCGTGTAACCCTTATTGAAGGCAGACTTAAATTTGCTCACACGAACAAAATCCCCAATGTTCAGTCGGTGACGTTTAGGATCGGCTGTTTTTATGGGGTTAAACAGTTTATCCAATCGCTGAATATTTTTAGTCACGAGGCGTGGCTTGGTCCCAATCGTTCTATGTTTGGTGTCATTGTAACGTGACACTAGCTCAGGTAACATGTCCAACCAGCGATAACTGCCCTGAGCGGTAAACGCTTTCCACATATGGGTTTTCAATGTTCGGTTGAACCGCTCGACCACACTGGCTTTGAGATTGCTGTACGTGGTGTAATGGTGAATATCCTTAGATTTGAGAAAACGGGAGAAGTCCTTGTTGAAAAATTCTTTCCCCTGGTCGGTTTGTAGCAGCTGAGGTTGACGTTTGGAGTGTTGGATAATATGTTGAAAGGCCTTGGTAACTAGTGGGCCAGACTTGCGACGCACAGGTTCAACAAAGGCCATTTTGGAATAGACATTTATTTTACAATAGGTAGCGCACGAGTAGTTTCTACAAATGAGTTACGGCGCACGAGTCGATTCCACAAAGTTCCGTTTGCGTTCATATACCATTCATTCGATTGCGATTGAACTTTAATTGTTTGGTTTTCAAATGCAGTGGTAGATAGTCGTTATTTTGTAAAACATTCTTACTTGCAGTAGTAATAAGACTCTATGGTTTCGCTAACACATAGATAGACTGTATTATTGCCATGGTCAAGCACTCACATTAAGATCATTTACAAAATCATAAAATGAAAAATAAAAAATCTTGTTTTGAAAATATCGTTTTTCAACATACACAAAATAAATATATAAAAAATTTGTAAACAGCAAAATGGAAAATCCATGGTCAAGCACTCACATTAAGATCATTTACAAAATCATAAAATGAAAAATAAAAAATCTTGTTTTGGAAATATCGATTTTTTTCAACATACACAAAATAAATATATAAAAAATTTGTAAACAGCAAATTGGAAAATCCATGTTTCCATATAGACAAAATTTAAAAACCTTAAACGGACATTTAAGAAAATATATGCAAATGGGAAATTGACAAATGTGTAAATATGAAAATGGAAAAATCCATGTTTCCATATCATGAAATTGAAAAACATCAAACTGTTATTATAAAAAATGCAATGGAAAATTGACAAATTGCAATGTGTGAAATGTGAAATTGAACAAATGGCTATCATTATTTAAAAAAAAAGAACATGGTGCTCTATGGTTGAGGTGTGAATTAAACCCTCTCTACTTATTTGGACCACTCGAGACTGAGTAGACTAGTTTTAGTTGTCATACCACTTTTAAAAGTTTTTGTTAAATCTAGGAATTGAATCCAAGAGCTTGTAGGGGGGATCCAAGGTTGTAATATGTTAAACAGATAGCCTTGAATGTAGGGTGTGTTAGTCAACGAACAGTAATGCATTACTAAAACCCATGACACGATACCTAAGAGCTTTTCTAAAATTATTTTAAAATGCCTTTAACCCTATATTAAACACCCAGTTCACAAGACTCATAACTGCAATGTTATGGTCAAACAAAACAAAATCTATATTTCAAAACAAACAAGTGGTTTAGTCAATGTATACTGGAAAAAGTTTTATAAACACTCAAGTCCACAAAAATAATTAAATTAGTAACTGTCAGGTTGACCGAGTGGTTATGGTGTTTGACTTAAGTTCAAATTTTCTGTACAAGAAAGCAAGGGTTCGAATACCTTACCTGATATAACTATTGCCTCAACATGACTTGACCACACTGTATTATTGTGTACTCGGTACACAAACCATAGATAGAGTGTATTGTTTAAGGTCACTCTCTTTGCGAACATAGTCAGAGACTGTTGATGGTTAACAATTGCATTAATAGTGGGACATAGGGATAGCAATTAAGAAAAACAGACAATTCCCATACACTTTTTTTTAATTTATTTAATGTAAGTACTTGTACAATAGTTATATACAAACTACAACTCTCCTTTGTCTATTACTATCTAGTCCTTTTCGATCCACTTGCATAACAAGGCAGATGACTTTGTAGTTCAGCCCCTTAAAACAACAACAACACTACCTCTTGCATAGTCTGTGATGTTGATGACTCTTGAGGCGTGGAAGATGGATACAACATAACTTTTACAACAGGGGTTAAACGTTGCTCAACAAACAATGCACTATTTTGAGTAGCAACATCTTTCTCTTGTACTAACTTTTTAGCATTCTGATGATTTTTTGTCAATACCATTAGTGTTTTGTCTGGAGCACTACATTGATGATCACTCACACTTAAAACCACACTATTTCTACTTTTCATATTGCCTCGACATGTTGTTGACCTCTGTTTCGAGCATTGCCAGAATAGTATTCCTTTTACATTTTGTCGTCTATAGTTATAAGAGTAGCCTTTATAGAGTACACGTTGTTTACCTCGGTTAGTTGGAGTAAGTTCCATAGTAGTAACTAACCTGTTAGTATGATTTGCACGCTACAAAGGTTATCTCGGTTCTGGTAATAGAATTATTTAGCGTTGGCTTTTATATTTAATATGTACAGTTTAAAGTGATAGAAAAGTGGTAGAAACGTGGTAGCAAAGTGGTAGACAATTGGTAACATAGTGGTAGAAAAGTGGTAGCAAAGTGGTAGAAAAGTGGTAGAAAAGTGGTAGAAAAGTGGCAGAAAAGTAGTAGAAAAGTGGTAGCAAAGTGGTAGAAAAGTGGTAGAAAACTGGCAGAAAAGTAGTAGAAAAGTGGTAGCAAAGTGGTAGAAAAGTGGTAGAAAATATTACATGTATTGTTAAGAAATAGTTTAAGCGGTTACATGGATTCATTACACTATAATTTTAGCATCACGAAGCTCATTTTCTATATCCAAAAGTTCTTCCTCATATTTAGTATGACCAGCCTGTTTACAGGTATGCAAGTACTGAAGCCGCTGGATTAGCTTACTGGGATTGTTCCAGTAAACAAATTTAACAAATGAGTTTTTTGGGTGTAAACCATTATCATATTCATCATCATCATTATCATCATAATCATCATCATCATCATGGTTATCATCATCAATATAATTATCATCAATATAATCATCATCACTATTACTATCTAATCGTTTTTGTTCATCTTGCAATGCAAAAAACCTTGGCATAGTTTGTGTTGTCTTTGATAGTGTTAGAGGTTTCTTAGACGTTAACGACTGTCCTAACATGTCTTTTTCAGGAGATAATGAATGCTCTTTAACAAACAAAGCACTATCTTGAGCCACACTATTTTTTTCTTGGTCTTGCTTTTTTACCTTGGTTAGAGTATTTTGTCCATTTAAATGAGTATTATTTTGAGATTTACAATGATGATCGATTGAAATAAGTATGTCGGAGCCTTTTGTCTTAATCATTCCTCGACACTTTTTAGATCGTTGTTTCGAACAGCACCAAATAACAGTTCCATTTTTATTGGTTCGTTTCACAATATATGAATATCCTTTATAGTATGCGTAAGGCTTACCATACCTAGTCACTGATACTTCCATGTCAACTGTCAAGCATAGACTAAGCTCTAGTAAAGTCAACTTGGTAATAAGAATACTAGTTTAATGTGAGAGCAAATATGGATCCAAAGAGTTCAGGTAAAAGTGGAAGCAAATAAGCAAATATTAGAACCAAGAGTGGGGTTAAAAGTGGTCGCAAAGTGGTAGACCCATTACACAATAATTTCAGCATGACGAAGCTCTTGTTCAATTTCTTTGATTTCCCAATCGTGACCGATATGCCCAGCTTGTCGTAAAGCATGCAATTGTCGAAGCCGTTGAATTAGCTTACTGGGTTTGTTCCAGTATACAAATTTAACAAATGGATTTTTAGGTGTAAACAAAGCACTACCATTATCATGATCATTATCATCATCATCATTATCATCATCATAATCACCATTATCATCATGACCATCATCACTGTTACTATATAGTCCTTTTTGATCCTCTTGCAATACCATTTTATTTATAGTCTGAGTTGATTTTGATAGTGTTGAAGGTTTCTTGGACGTTGACAATTGTCCTAACATGACGTTTTGAGGACATGATAAGTCCTTTTGAACAAACACTGCACTATCTTTAGCCGCAATATCGTTTTCTTGAACTTGCTTTTTAGCATTTTGATAATTGTTTGTAAACAGTAAGCGTGGTTCGTTTCGAGCACTACATTGATGAACACTCACACTTAAAACCTTTCCATTTTTACTTTTCAGATCGCCTCGACATTTTGTTGACCTCTCTTTTGAGCATCGCCAGAATATTATTCCATTCACATTCTGGCGATTATAGTTATAGGAGTAGCCTTGATAGAGTGCACGTAGCCTACCTTTGTTGGTTGTAATAAGTTCCATAGTAGTAACTGACCTGTCAGTACGATGTTCACACTACAAAGATTACAATTGTTTTGCTGATGGAGTGACCTACCATAAGCTTATATATTGGCTTATGTGTTGGCTTTTTGTGTTGGCTTTTTATGTTGGCTTTTCGTGTTGGCTTTTGTGTTGGCTTATGTGTTGGCTTTTTGTGTTGGTTTTTTGTGTTGGCTTTTCGTGTTGGCTTTTGTGTTGGCTTTTCGTGTTGGCTTTTTGTGTTGGCTTTTCATGTTGGCATTTCGTGTTGGCTTTTGTGTTGGCTTTTCGTGTTAGCTTTTTGTGTTGGCTTTTCGTGTTGGCATTTCGTGTTGGCTTTTCGTGTTGGCTTTTTTGTATTGGCCTTTCATGTTGGCTTTTTGTATTGGCTTTTCGTGTTGGCTTTTTGTGTGGGCTTTTTGTGTTGGCTTTAGTATTGGCTTTTGTATTGACTTATTTGACAAGTTATTTGTGTCAATGTATTTAGTGGATTTTTTTGTTGGTGTTGGAAAGTAGTTGAATGAGAGGGAATATTTAAAGACTTAACCTCAGCTCACTAACCTAACCTAACCTAACCTAACTTTACCTAACCTAACCTAATCTTTCAACTCTCAGATGTTAATTAAATTCTGTGCATAGTCGAGTTGGAACCCAAGACCTCAGGGGTAAAAAAACAATTATTTTTGACGGCTTATTTTGGTAACTTATTTTAATGGCTAACCTAACTTTACCTAACCTAACCTAACCTCAGCTCACTTTGGATATTACTAGTAAGTGTTCATATTCTCTGCTAGGTAGCATGCTAGTAGTACAGGTAGTGCTCATATTTACCGCTAGGTAGCGGAAACATACTTTGCATGCTGCATGTGACACTTGTGAAGTTTATCCACATGCAAGACGTGCTTGTATAAGTTCTCTATTTAAACTCAATATACAATTAACCACTAAATGTTCAGAACTAACATGTATAGCCATGTTTAGGGTATATAGGAGACCCTTAGCAAGAAAGGCTGTCTAACCCACGAGTGTACAGCCTTGTCATACGCAGTAAGCACCTGTTGGCAGAAAACAACAACAACAACAATTTGAGAAAGCCAACAAAAAACTGTTTCCTTTAAATACCTTAATGGATATGTTGTTGGCTTTCTCAAATTGTTGTTGTTGTTGTTTTCTGCCAACAGGTGCTTACTGCGTATGACAAGGCTGTACACTCGTGGGTTAGACAGCCTTTCTTGCTAAGGGTCTCCTATATACCCTAAACATGGCTATACATGTTAGTTCTGAACATTTAGTGGTTAATTGTATATTGAGTTTAAATAGAGAACTTATACAAGCACGTCTTGCATGTGGTTAAACTTCACAAGTGTCACATGCAGCATGCAAAGTATGTTTCCGCTACCTAGCGGTAAATATGAGCACTACCTGTACTACTAGCATGCTACCTAGCAGAGAATATGAACACTTACTAGTAATATTCAAAGTGAGCTGAGGTTAGGTTAGGTTAGGTAAAGTTAGGTTAGCCATTAAAATAAGTTACCAAAATAAGCCGTCAAAAATAATTGTTTTTTTTACCCCTGAGGTCTTGGGTTCCAACTCGACTATGCACAGAATTTAATTAACATCTGAGAGTTGAAAGATTAGGTTAGGTTAGGTAAAGTTAGGTTAGGTTAGGTTAGGTTAGTGAGCTGAGGTTAAGTCTTTAAATATTCCCTCTCATTCAACTACTTTCCAACACCAACAAAAAAATCCACTAAATACATTGACACAAATAACTTGTCAAATAAGTCAATACAAAAGCCAATACTAAAGCCAACACAAAAAGCCCACACAAAAAGCCAACACGAAAAGCCAATACAAAAAGCCAACATGAAAGGCCAATACAAAAAAGCCAACACGAAAAGCCAACACGAAATGCCAACACGAAAAGCCAACACAAAAAGCTAACACGAAAAGCCAACACAAAAGCCAACACGAAATGCCAACATGAAAAGCCAACACAAAAAGCCAACACGAAAAGCCAACACAAAAGCCAACACGAAAAGCCAACACAAAAAGCCAACACAAAAAGCCAACACATAAGCCAACACAAAAGCCAACACGAAAAGCCAACATAAAAAGCCAACACAAAAAGCCAACACATAAGCCAATATATAAGCTTATGGTAGGTTACTCCATCAGCAAAACAATTGTAATCTTTGTAGTGTGAACATCGTACTGACAGGTCAGTTACTACTATGGAACTTATTACAACCAACAAAGGTAGGCTACGTGCACTCTATCAAGGCTACTCCTATAACTATAATCGCCAGAATGTGAATGGAATAATATTCTGGCGATGCTCAAAAGAGAGGTCAACAAAATGTCGAGGCGATCTGAAAAGTAAAAATGGAAAGGTTTTAAGTGTGAGTGTTCATCAATGTAGTGCTCGAAACGAACCACGCTTACTGTTTACAAACAATTATCAAAATGCTAAAAAGCAAGTTCAAGAAAACGATATTGCGGCTAAAGATAGTGCAGTGTTTGTTCAAAAGGACTTATCATGTCCTCAAAACGTCATGTTAGGACAATTGTCAACGTCCAAGAAACCTTCAACACTATCAAAATCAACTCAGACTATAAATAAAATGGTATTGCAAGAGGATCAAAAAGGACTATATAGTAACAGTGATGATGGTCATGATGATAATGGTGATTATGATGATGATAATGATGATGATGATAATGATAATGGTAGTGCTTTGTTTACACCTAAAAATCCATTTGTTAAATTTGTATACTGGAACAAACCCAGTAAGCTAATTCAACGGCTTCGACAATTGCATGCTTTACGACAAGATGGGCATATCGGTCACGATTGGGAAATCAAAGAAATTGAACAAGAGCTTCGTCATGCTGAAATTATTGTGTAATGGGTCTACCACTTTGCGACCACTTTTAACCCCACTCTTGGTTCTAATATTTGCTTATTTGCTTCCACTTTTACCTGAACTCTTTGGATCCATATTTGCTCTCACATTAAACTAGTATTCTTATTACCAAGTTGACTTTACTAGAGCTTAGTCTATGCTTGACAGTTGACATGGAAGTATCAGTGACTAGGTATGGTAAGCCTTACGCATACTATAAAGGATATTCATATATTGTGAAACGAACCAATAAAAATGGAACTGTTATTTGGTGCTGTTCGAAACAACGATCTAAAAAGTGTCGAGGAATGATTAAGACAAAAGGCTCCGACATACTTATTTCAATCGATCATCATTGTAAATCTCAAAATAATACTCATTTAAATGGACAAAATACTCTAACCAAGGTAAAAAAAGCAAGACCAAGAAAAAAATAGTGTGGCTCAAGATAGTGCTTTGTTTGTTAAAGAGCATTCATTATCTCCTGAAAAAGACATGTTAGGACAGTCGTTAACGTCTAAAAAACCTCTAACACTATCAAAGACAACACAAACTATGCCAAAGGTTTTTGCATTGCAAGATGAACAAAAACGATTAGATAGTAATAGTGATGATGATTATATTGATGATAATTACATTGATGATGATAACCATGATGATGATGATGATTATGATGATAATGATGATGATGAATATGATAATGGTTTACACCCAAAAAACTCATTTGTTAAATTTGTTTACTGGAACAATCCCAGTAAGCTAATCCAGCGGCTTCAGTACTTGCATACCTGTAAACAGGCTGGTCATACTAAATATGAGGAAGAACTTTTGGATATAGAAAATGAGCTTCGTGATGCTAAAATTATAGTGTAATGAATCCATGTAACCGCTTAAACTATTTCTTAACAATACATGTAATATTTTCTACCACTTTTCTACCACTTTGCTACCACTTTTCTACTACTTTTCTGCCAGTTTTCTACCACTTTTCTACCACTTTGCTACCACTTTTCTACTACTTTTCTGCCACTTTTCTACCACTTTTCTACCACTTTTCTACCACTTTTCTACCACTATGTTACCAATTGTCTACCACTTTGCTACCACGTTTCTACCACTTTTCTATCACTTTAAACTGTACATATTAAATATAAAAGCCAACGCTAAATAATTCTATTACCAGAACCGAGATAACCTTTGTAGCGTGCAAATCATACTAACAGGTTAGTTACTACTATGGAACTTACTCCAACTAACCGAGGTAAACAACGTGTACTCTATAAAGGCTACTCTTATAACTATAGACGACAAAATGTAAAAGGAATAATATTCTGGCAATGCTCGAAACAGAGGTCAACAACATGTCGAGGCAATATGAAAAGTAGAAATAGTGTGGTTTTAAGTGTGAGTGATCATCAATGTAGTGCTCCAGACAAAACACTAATGGTATTGACAAAAAATCATCAGAATGCTAAAAAGTTAGTACAAGAGAAAGATGTTGCTACTCAAAATAGTGCATTGTTTGTTGAGCAACGTTTAACCCCTGTTGTAAAAGTTATGTTGTATCCATCTTCCACGCCTCTAGAGTCATCAACATCACAGACTATGCAAGAGGTAGTGTTTTTGTTGTTTTAAGGGGCTGAACTACAAAGTCATCTGCCTTGTTATGCAAGTGGATCGAAAAGGACTAGATAGTAATAGACAAAAGAGAGTTGTAGTTTGTATATAACTATTGTACAAGTACTTACATTAAATAAATAAAAAAAGTGTATGGGAATTGTCTGTTTTTCTTAATTGCTATCCCTATGTCCCACTATTAATGCAATTGTTAACCATCAACAGTCTCTGACTATGTTCGCAAAGAGAGTGACCTTAAACAATACACTCTATCTATGGTTTGTGTACCGAGTACACAATAATACACTGTGGTCAAGTCATGTTGAGGCAATAGTTATATCAGGTAAGGTATTCGAACCCTTGCTTTCTTGTACAGAAAATTTGAACTTAAGTCAAACACCATAACCACTCGGTCAACCTGACAGTTACTAATTTAATTATTTTTGTGGACTTGAGTGTTTATAAAACTTTTTCCAGTATACATTGACTAAACCACTTGTTTGTTTTGAAATATAGATTTTGTTTTGTTTGACCATAACATTGCAGTTATGAGTCTTGTGAACTGGGTGTTTAATATAGGGTTAAAGGCATTTTAAAATAATTTTAGAAAAGCTCTTAGGTATCGTGTCATGGGTTTTAGTAATGCATTACTGTTCGTTGACTAACACACCCTACATTCAAGGCTATCTGTTTAACATATTACAACCTTGGATCCCCCCTACAAGCTCTTGGATTCAATTCCTAGATTTAACAAAAACTTTTAAAAGTGGTATGACAACTAAAACTAGTCTACTCAGCCTCGAGTGGTCCAAATAAGTAGAGAGGGTTTGATTCACACCTCAACCATAGAGCACCATGTTCTTTTTTTTTAAATAATGATAGCCATTTGTTCAATTTCACATTTCACACATTGCAATTTGTCAATTTTCCATTGCATTTTTTAAAATGACAGTTTGATGTTTTTCAATTTCATGATATTGAAACATGAATTTTTCCATTTTCATATTTACACATTTGTCAATTTCCCATTTGCATATATTTTCTTAAATGTCCGTTTAAGGTTTTTAAATTTTGTCTATATGGAAACATGGATTTTCCAATTTGCTGTTTACAAATTTTTTATATATTTATTTTGTGTATGTTGAAAAAAATCGATATTTCCAAAACAAGATTTTTTATTTTTCATTTTATGACTTTGTAAATGATCTTAATGTGAGTGCTTGACCATGGATTTTCCATTTTGCTGTTTACAAATTTTTTATATATTTATTTTGTGTATGTTGAAAAACGATATTTTCAAAACAAGATTTTTTATTTTTCATTTTATGATTTTGTAAATGATCTTAATGTGAGTGCTTGACCATGGCAATAATACAGTCTATCTATGTGTTAGCGAAACCATAGAGTCTTATTACTACTGCAAGTAAGAATGTTTTACAAAATAACGACTATCTACCACTGCATTTGAAAACCAAACAATTAAAGTTCAATCGCAATCGAATGAATGGTATATGAACGCAAACGGAACTTTGTGGAATCGACTCGTGCGCCGTAACTCATTTGTAGAAACTACTCGTGCGCTACCTATTGTAAAATAAATGTCTATTCCAAAATGGCCTTTGTTGAACCTGTGCGTCGCAAGTCTGGCCCACTAGTTACCAAGGCCTTTCAACATATTATCCAACACTCCAAACGTCAACCTCAGCTGCTACAAACCGACCAGGGGAAAGAATTTTTCAACAAGGACTTCTCCCGTTTTCTCAAATCTAAGGATATTCACCATTACACCACGTACAGCAATCTCAAAGCCAGTGTGGTCGAGCGGTTCAACCGAACATTGAAAACCCATATGTGGAAAGCGTTTACCGCTCAGGGCAGTTATCGCTGGTTGGACATGTTACCTGAGCTAGTGTCACGTTACAATGACACCAAACATAGAACGATTGGGACCAAGCCACGCCTCGTGACTAAAAATATTCAGCGATTGGATAAACTGTTTAACCTCATAAAAACAGCCGATCCTAAACGTCACCGACTGAACATTGGGGATTTTGTTCGTGTGAGCAAATTTAAGTCTGCCTTCAATAAGGGTTACACGCCTCAGTGGGGGACTGAACTATTTCGAATTCGTCGAGTCAACTTGGGCACTCCAGTCACCTATTTACTCGAGGACCTCAACCATCGACCCATAAAAGGTAGATTTTATCTCCATGAACTTCAGAAAACAGCATTTCCTCGGCATTATCTTGTGGAAAAAGTGTTGAAACAAAAAGGAAATAAACTCTACGTCAAATGGTTAGGGTTTAACTCTACGTTTAATTCTTGGATCAATAAATTACATGTTGTGTGAACCTGTGTACTTTTTATTTATTCACACATGTTGTACACCACCTATAGCTCTATGTGTACAGCGCTCCACGCTTCGTGCATGTTCATACATGTTTGTCTTTCCCTTTCAACCTGTGTTCTCTCTTACATTACCCCTCCCCTCTCCCTCCCTTCACCTCCCACCACTGCTGTTTGCAGCTTTTGCCTATCTATTGGTTGTGACATCATTCCGACAAGTTGCATCATACTTTTTACTGATTCAGCGATTCCCACGCTTTGAACATTCTCTTATCGTGCACGTGGACAGCTAACGTCCAAGGTGAACACCTGCGGTAGATCAAATTTCACGTCAACTTGCATTTTGTCACGTACGAAGCAAGACAGGATGTGACTTGTTAACAGTTATCGCGCATGTGGACAGATAACGTCCCAAGCGAACACCTGCGGTAGATCAAATTTCACGTCAACTTGCATTTTGTCACGTACGAAGCAAAACAGGATGTGACTTGTTAACAGTTATCGCGCACGTGGACAGCTAACGTCCCAGGTGAACACCTGCGGTAGATCAAATTTCACCTGAACTTGCATTTTGTCACGTACGAAGCGAGACAGGATGTCACTGGTTTAGCGTGCATGTGGTTTCACACATGTGTTCACATGCCTTTCGATCTTCCCTGCCACCACAATGGTCAGATTATTTCACCTTCAAGCGTCACCTGTTGTCAAGTCAGATCAACGCCTTCCAATAAGCTCAAATGACCTTCACCTCCTGTAAGTTTGTTTTCTGTACTCGCTTCGACCAACATAGAACCAAATTCTCATTACCGTTTACACGTTAAAGGTAAAATATCAGAAAAACGCACGCTCGCTCTTTCATACACCGACCCGCCGAAATAGCGATTGTTCTATTAAGCATGGTCCTTGTGGTTAGCGATAGGTTCATTGACACACACACCCAGCCGTATCGTCTCTCTCAACCACCACGCTTCATGAACATTATAAACAGGTAAAGAAAAGGAAAACGTTTTTTCAACATGTATGGCGTTAGGCCCTTTGTGAATTATTTTTTTGAAAAAAAATATCTACCACATTTGAAAGGGGGCGTTAGCCCGAGTCCTAGGACACTTCGTACACGTCTCTAGCGTTATTGGTTCGTGAGATATCGACAGAAATCACAAAAAACACATGTTTACCTCAAAATCGAGTTTCCAAATTTTTTTTAAAATATAACGAGTGGTCCATAGCAACGAGGACGTCACTCCGAGTCCTTGGACCCGTCGTACACGCCTCTAGCATACTTGGTTCGCGAGATATAGCAAAAAGTTTAAAATCACGTTTTTACCCCCAAAAGACCGTGTTTCCAGCATTTCACCTTTTCGACACCTACATTTCCATAAAGAGCACGACGAGACGAAAAAAACGAATCCAAGCACGCCCTCGTAGCATGGCTCCTTCCATTCCAAGGTCGCAGGGGCTCACAACTTCCTAAGTGGAGCAGCACTCTCCTTACCCCACTACTACAGGTTTTCATCCTAGAGACTTGAAATTTATTTTGGGGGTAGAGGGGGTAGGGACCATTGATTTACGTTAAACAATTTTTTTGTAGAGTTCCTAGTTTCCAAAATATAGGATTTTCAAAATTCGAGTGTTTTCAAAAAAACATAAAAAGTAAAAAAGTTTTATTATAGAAAATAAAGGTCATAAAGACCATTCGTTTGAACCATGGCACAACGTTCTATCATCTTTGGTTTTCAAACTATCGCCAACTTTCGAAAACAAAAAAATTCAAAGAATTTTAGAAAAATATAATACATGGTCAATAGGAAAGAGGACGTCAGCTCGAGTTCAACGACACCTCATATGTCAACATCCGACCATGGGTTCGCGAGATATTGGCTTGGACTAACGCGGCGGCCATGACACTATTTGGAATCGGCATCACCCCCCTACTAACGACAGGTGTCATGTGCGATCGCCAGATGAAAGACCACCTAAAATAGAAGATTTACTGCACTGTCATTCGTCCCGTAGTGCTTTATAGTACCGAATGTTGGCCGACCACGAAGGAAGCAGAACGTCAGCTAAGTGCCATGGAGACCAAGATGCTTAGATGGACAGCAGGCATTACTAGGTTGGATCACATCCCAATCAAAGAATAAGGGAACGATTTGGTATCGCAGCAATCAGTAACAAAATGCGTGAGGGTCGTCTGCGATGGTTTGGGCATGAGCTACGGTCAGGAGTGGACACCATTGCAAAACAGGGCTACACACTGGAGGTCGCCGGGTAAAGACCAGAGGGGCGACCGAGACAACGTTGGGCCGATACACTGCACAGGGATTTGAAAGGTATCAACCTTCATCCGGACATGGCCCATGGCCGAGTAAAGTTGAGACAGTGGATTCAAATAGCGGACCCTGCCACGAGGTGGGACAAACGCTAAAGGAAAAATAATAATAAATAATAAATAATAAATAATAAATAATAAATAATAAATAATAAATAATAAATAATAAATAATAAATAATAAATAATAAATAATAAATAATAAATAATAAATAATAAATAATAAATAATAAATAATAAATAATAAATAATAAATAATAAATAATAAATAATAAATAATAAATAATAAATAATAAATAATAAATAATAAATAATAAATAATAAATAATAAATAATAAATAATAAATAATAAATAATAAATAATAAATAATAAATAATAAATAATAAATAATAAATAATAAATAATAAATAATGAATGATTTTTTCTCTTTTCTTCACAAATAAGTACGGCACTCTCTCCCAACTCATCCATCCCCCCCCCCCTCTTCCCACTCCTCCCCCTCAACCCTGCCGCATTTGTTCCCAACACTCAAGTCCAATCAATGTATGCTTCTTACGACAATTTTATGTTAAATTAAAAAAATATATGTCTCCATTCAGAAGGTCTGTGAAGAGGATCTTCAGGATATATTTGAGATCATCCTCCACGCCAGAATCAAACAACAGTGTGAGAAGTGCCAGATGGGCTAAATGAGTAGCCCAGATGCAAAGGCCGCTAAGTGCACTTTTGGTCGATTTTGAGTTGGGCATATCGTCACGTTCGTCTTTTAACTGGCTACACGATGGAATAAGTTTCAGGGTGCATATCCCGCTCAAAACCATTGAAAATGGCAAAAAAATCGCATTCGTTTGCATAAACCGCTAAATGCATGTTGGCTACGGTTGCAAAGCCAGTTTAATATTCCACGTGTCCCAAGACCGCTAAGTTCCGTAAGTATGGCGCCTGCCTTGCCACATACGGCTGCAAAACACGCTAACTGGTACAAGAACTGCCAATATTCCTCCCACAGAATTTCTTTACAACAAATAATTATTTATTTCGATCGGGAAGGATAGTTTTGTGTTTCAGATTACAGTTGGCTGCACTATCGAGGAAGCGTACGCAACAATGACAAGCTGCCTTGTCGAAATACACCATGTAAAAGCACATTTGATTGACAGGTTGTTTCTTGGTTGTGGGCATTTCAAGCCAGAACAAGATGTTCAGTAAAGAACATATAGCCTACTTTCTCCTAAATGCATGAATATTGTTATAACTCTTTGTCCTTTTCAAGGAGTATGATCGAATGTTGGTTGTAGTAGCTTGTTGAAATACAACGTGCTATAGGGATATTAAACATGAATATGAGGTGCCCCTTGCTAGTGCTACCTCTGTACCAAATTTCGTTCAATTCGGTTTCACCGTGTTTGAATTGATAGGGGGAATCGATTTGCACACATACTTGGCCACCATCTGCAAACTATTGGGCTGATGTTCTTGCAGTTTGGTCAGAATATGTTTCCCACATAAAGATATGGTGTTGCAAAATTTGGTAGAGACTAGATTATTAGGTTGGTCGTAATTACACTTTAGCTTTTAACATTTGGGTGGCCACGATTACGTTTCCGTCAAGATAGCGGTGATATAAAACATGACACTGAGGTGCCCTTTGCTAGTGCTACCTCTGTACCAAATGTCGTTCCATTCGGTTTCACCGTGTTCGAATTGATAAGGGGAATCGATTTTCACACAAAGATGGCCGCCATCCGCAAAATATCAGGCTGATGACCTATTAGTTTGGTCAAAGGATGCTCCCTCCATAAAGGTATGTTGTTGCTAAATTTGCTAGAGATCGGATGATTAGGCGAATCGTAATTTGATTTAAGCTTTGAACATTTGTGTGGCCGCCATTACGTTTCCGTCAAGATGGCGGCGATATAAAACATGACACTGAGGTGCCCTTTGCTAGTGCTATCTCTGTACCAAATTTCGTTCCATTCTGTTCCACCGTGTTCGAATTAATAGGGGGAATCAATTTTGACATAAAGATGGCCGCCTGCAGCAAACTATTAGGCTAATAACCTATTAGATTGGTCAAAGCATGCTCCATCCATAAAGGAATGTTGTTGCAAAGTTTGGTAGAGATCGGATGGTTATGTTAGTCGTAATTTAACTTAAACTTTGAACATTTGTGTGGCCGCCATTACTTTTCTGTCAATATGGCGGTGATATGAAACATGACACTGGGATGCCCTTTGCTAGTGCTACCTCTGTACCAAATTGCGTTCCATTCCGTTTCACCGTGTTTGAATTAATAGGGGGAATTGATTTTCACACAAAGATGGCCGCCATCTGCAAACCATTAGGCTAATGACCTAGTCATTTGGTCAAAGGATGCTTCCTCTAAAATGGTATGTTGTTGCAAAATTTGGTAGAGATCGGATGATTAGGTTAATCGTAATTTGATTTAAGCTTTGAACATTTATGTGGCCGCCATTACGTTTCCGTCAAGATGGCGGCGATATAAAACATGACACTGAGGTGCCTTTTGTTAGTACTACCTCTGTACCCAATTTCGTTCCATTCGGTTGCACCGTGTTTGAATTAATAGGGGGAATCGATTTTCACACAAAGATGGCCGCCATCCGCAAACTATTACGCTGATGTCCTATTAGTTTGGTCAAAGGATGCTCCCCCTATAAAGGTATGTTGTTGCAAAATTTGGTAGAGATCGGATGATTAGGTTAGTCGTAATTTGATTTAAGCTTTGAACATTTGTGTGGCCGCCATTACGTTTCCGTCAAGATGGCGGCGATATAAAACATGACACTGAAGTGCCTTTTGTTAGTACTACCTCTGTACCAAATTTCGTTCCATTCGGTTGCACCGTGTTCGAATTAATAGGGGGAATCGATTTTCACACAAAGATGGCCGCCATCCGCAAACTATTACGCTTATGGCCTATTGGTTTGGTCAAAGGATGCTCGCCCCATAAAGGTATGTTGTTGCAAAATTTCGTAGAGATCGGATGATTAGGTTAGTCGTAATTTGATTTAAGCTTTGAACATTTGTGTGGCCGCCATTACGTTTCCGTCAAGATGGCGGCGATATAAAATATGACACTGAGGTGTCCTTTGCTAGTGCTACCTTTGTACCAAATTTCGTTCAATTCGCATTCACCGTGTTCGAATTGATAGGGGGGGGACAGACATTCAGAGTACACACACTCACACACACAGACACACACACACACAGACACACACACAGACTCACACACACACATACACACACACAGACAGACACACTTTTTTCGCCCTGTGTTGATCTCATAAGTCTACTTTCATTTTTTGCAAAAATCGAAAGTAGGCTAAAAATGAGTGATCTTGTTGATTTAAGTGAAGCAGTTATTGCATTTGTGGACTGTAATACTATTGTGGATTTTCCAAATACGGAGAGAAGAACAGAAACGGCAGGAGTAGTGGGAGAAACAGTGCAAGTTGAAGTAGTTGAACGCGTTGATATCGGGAGTTGAGAACAACTTCTTACGTCTGGTTAGAATATCATCAACATGTCAAAGCATCAAACCAAATAGCGTCGACACTTCTTCACAAACTGGCCAGCATACATTTTTAAGATGGAAAATATTTCGGTTTTTCTCTGATGGCTGTGGGGGTCAGAACAAAAACTAGACTATGATCAGCATGCTATCTCACTGGTTACTGCTGGAAGCTCCCGCATGTCTACAATTATGGTTCCCAATAATTGTGGGCCGCTCATTTATCCCACCTCACAGAGTTTTTGGAAATATTGAACGGCAACTTCGCAAAGTGAGTGTCTTTGAAAATCCTTCCAGATTCATCAAGCTCATTGAGAAATTTGCGACAGTAGTTCGCCTGGTACAAGATGAATGTCCTGTTAGGATTGGAAAGCGTATATGGATGGCATGGTAAAAAAAAATCCGGGTAGTAAGCATTTCCAATTCCAAAAAGCGAAGAAAATCGTGTTCACAATTAGCAAAACAAAAAAATAACATGTCTGGTCTGAGGGGAGCCGTTCTACAATTTTGAGGTGGTACGAATTTTAACAAAATATCCTGGTTCCTCACCAATTCAAGAAGGTGTTGCACTCAAAGAAACTAAACTACAAGACGTCTGACGGCTTTTAGAGCTGTACTTCGGCGAAAACTGGCCAGCGAACGGCAACCAAAAATTCTTCAGTGAGGTCTTCCAGGAACTAGAAACCATTCGCAACGATATCGTCCGACCTCAAGAGGAAGAAGACTAAGAACTAGCAGATTCTGAGCTGATGAACGGTGTCGAGGATGACCAGACATAACTTAAGTGCCATTTTTTCTTGTTTTGTGCACTTTCTTAATTTGTAAATTTGTATGCTGTCTAAATGACGTTGCACGGTGTTTAATCCTTTTATCGCACCCGACGTGGTCTATTTTTTCAAAATATATTTTTCCTGATAAACCAAATTGAAACTAAAATAGTTTTTTATTAAAAATCTCATACAAATGACATACGGTACGTAAAACAATAAAATAGCGGGTTTTGCAACCTAAGTTTCATTAACGACTCTCATTGTCACGGGTGCAAATGTCGTTAACTGCACAAAACGGGTGCAAAAACCGGTAAGTCAATATTTTAATTTATGTTTCGGGACAGAAGATCCAACCGTAGATTTCACAGATTTTAACTGAATAATAAATGTTTTTATGTTGATTTTCAGGGGTAAAAACTATGGTATTAGCTTAAATAGTTTGGTCGTAGCAGTTTTTCGTCATTTACTCGGTTTCGTTTATAATGCATTTAGCGGCCTTTGCAAACGGACTACACGAGTGTCCTCTAATTGCTCTCGCATATACATCGCCAGATAGCATGTGATGAACTGTGTTCTTCGCGTAAACTGTCTCCAAACACTCTTCTAGGCCTCCTCCTGCCATCAAGGTGCCAATGGACAAAAGGAAAGACTTCAGTAAATGGAAATCCCCAAGTCTAACGACAATACGTTTCAGAGGTCTATTTGGAGGTGCCGCAAGGACCATCGGCACAGCTTTGGAGTAGAGCTGCTGATCGAACGTCACCTGTTAAGTGAAAGAGTATTACTACACTGTATAAAACGCAATTCGAAGCTGCAAATATTCCGCAACCCAAAAATTTTGGAGATATTCTTATCGTTTTTCGATTTTCGTGTGGAAATGCAATGATTTTATTTTTATACAGTGCTCTACTCACCAAGCTATAGGCTTGGTTTTGCTTCTGACAGAGATCAGCTGCATATTGTAAAGCCGTGTAAATACAGGACTGATTGGTGGGCTCAAGATTGATGAACGAGAGTGGCGTCACAGAGGACACTGCGTATGGCACTTCGTGATGAACAGATTCCATGTAACCGCTCCAACTAGGGCGAGGCGATGCTCCGGACCAAAATTCCGACGACCACAGGAGATCCAGGGAAGCAGCTTGGGCGACACTGCTTTCATTACTCTGCATAGTGGAGACATCCTTTGCAATTATATTGGAGTATCCATTGGAATCTGGATCAAAATAATGAGTCACAGGAGGAAATCCTTTGGGAGTTGACCTGACATCTTCACTTTCCGGGCTTGGAGACCCGAGGAACAGGTGAGTCCACGTGTAGAGCGGATTTTGGAGTGACGCATAAGACACCTCCCATTGCATAGAATGCTCCGGGTGCATTAAGAGTGTTTACATTATGGTCAGCGTTGTCAAAGACCACTTGGAGGTATGCCTCAGGATCAATCATTGGTGGCGCACTCTTTGATAACGAATCTTCAAATTTCATTGCTTCCTTGTAAGATGCACAGGCGCCTAAGCTGTGAAGAGTGTCAATGAGGGATCTGGAGCCGTAACGCCCTTTGCATCAAGCGATATAATCCGAAGTTTCTCTTATTCCTCGTCAACACTTTTTGCAGAGTACCAACTGTCATTCAGAATTCTACGAGCAAGCCCGTAAAACACAATACAGCGTTCACCGGGTAGTTCGGTAAATGTTATGGCGTCACCATACTTTTCTTTTAATTTAGATTTTAAATGTTTTACAGTGTACATCGCTCCGGATTCATGTTTTTCCATTACTTCCATGAGTGATGCTAGCTCTCGACTCAAAAAATCAAATGCTGATTTTTGTGGGCGTCTTATTTTCTGTCTTTGTTGTGCGCGTTGCCTGGGACAGAAGAGCCGGGCCGTTTGAAATACGCGTAGCACTTCCGATGATATCTTCCTTCAGAGGCTACCGAATCCGTCAAGGCACTCAAATGTAATTCAACTTTTCGTCCCCAGTCGTCATTCCTCTTCTTAGTTTCTCCACGGAGGGCGTCAATAAACTCAACGTACTCTACTTTCCTGAACGGATTGCGATCAGGATGAGCGTAGTCTATCTTTTCTTCACAAAAAAAGACACTGAATTTTAAAATCGAAGACGAAGTCTCCTGATTGTCTTTTCGGTTGAAAAACGTCTTCTTCTTCTGTCAGGGCTTCGGGAGGTTTTGGTCGTTTTGTGTGGATCTTCCTACATTGACTGTGCAAGGACGTAAAGAAAATGCAATATACCACAAAAGTAGCGTACGTTTCTGCATATAAGACGACAATTTAAAAGAAACACGAGAAAAAGCGATAAATTGAGCATTTTTCGGACTTCGAATCACACCCATTGTAGCCATATTCCAGGCAACGAACACCGTGTTTTCGGATTTTTTAGGCCTTTTTACAGTGAATAATTAATTTAATCATCACTGATGATTTTTTGCGTTTATGTGACTGCATTTTAGCATGGGAGAAGGTCATAATTGTTTCAAAATTCGGATTTTTACCTAAAAAAATGAAAAAAAAAAACATTTTGGATATTTTTTACAGTGTACCAAGTTTTTTTCCTGAGTACCAAAAAATATTATTCTGAATACAAATAAATATTATTAAGCCAAAAACATCCAGATTCTGAACACTCGTTCGCGATTTATAAGCGTTCCAGGAAAATTCCAAGTTTCTCCAGGTTATTCCAGGATATTTCAGGTATTCCATCAAGGAGTCCTTGGAACTTTTAAGATTATCTTATTTAAAGGTATTTACAACTATTTTTTCATATCAGGACTTGATATTCTAAATTTCCGGGTTTGACCTTTTTTTTTGTCTAATTGCACTGGGCTAGAATTTCTTTGAATACCCGTGTCACTGTGATGTATGAACTACAGTAGTGTCTGTATTTTTAATTGAGGTAGGATATGGGTAGGAAACGACCGTGGTCTTATGTTAGGTACCGTACCGGCATTTCCCAGGAGTATAAGTGGGAAACAACGGAAAACCACTTCCAGAATAGCTGAAGAAGGAATCGAACCCACCCCTACTAACGTTTGCCTCACGGGGTTGAGTGTACCCCGTTCCAGCCCTCAGGCCAGAATTAAGAGTCTTGGCAGAGAGGGAATCGAACCCGAGCCTCCAAGGTGACTAAAACATGATTAGTTTTTTTTTCTAAATCGCCTAAGGAACGCTTGTTCGCATACCAAACAAGGAGTTCCGTGAAGAAATATACAGCCTATTTTCATATATCCTACTTATGTTAATTGCCTCTAGGCTCTATCTACATACAAAATTTCAGTTTGATTGCTTTAATAGATTCGTAGATATTGAGAACCGACTAAATATTTCGGATGGTCGCCATGTTGGATTTTATATATGTAGGTCCTAGAGTTATGTACTGTTACATGAAGATTAATGTGTACGTGTAGCATTCAAGCTTCAATCGCATGATTAGGACACTAGAAGTAACAAGGAGATTTTATAATTTCGCACAGCTGTCATCTTGTGGTTATGGAAACAATTGAAATAAATTAGATGCCAGTGGATTAACATTCGTATAAGGATTTACTGTACCAAGTTTCACTGCGCTCGGATGGTTAAATTGCGAGAAATGTCCATGTGAATATTTATACTTCGCGTCGCCGCCATGTTGGATTTGTGATCACCAGGTTATTTAAAGTCCTATAGAAGAACTTAAGTTATAGCCCCTATGAACATAAAACAACCAGTTTGATTGCTGTAATAGATTCGTAGATATTCATAGCCGTCTAAATATTTCGGATGGTCGCCATGTTGGATTGTTAAATATATAGGCCATAGAGTCATGTACCATTAAAGGAAAATTATTGCGTGGATTCATTATTCAAGCTTTCACTTCTATCGCATGATTATGACACAAGAAATAAAAACTTAATTTTAAAATTCGCTAAGCCGCCAACTTGAGGTTATGTAAACAATTGAAGTAAATTAGATAACAGTGCATTACAATGTGAATAAACATTTCCTGTACCATATTTCATTGCGTTTGGAACATTAAATCGCAGGAAAGGTCTATTTAAAATTTTCAAATTCGCTTGGCCGTTTTTTCCGTTTTGTAGTTATCTGGTTTTGGGAGTCTTATAGATGAACTTCCAGTAGTGCCCTTTATCTCCGTACAAAATTTCAGGGTGATACCGCCAATAGTTTCAGAGATATAGAATGCCGGTGAAATATTTCGCACATCCGCCATCTTGTGGTTATGTAAACAATTGAACCAAGTTAGATGTCGGTGCATTACAATATGTATTAACATATACTGTACCAAGTTTTATTGCGTTTGGTTGGTTAAATCGCGAGAAACGTCTATTTAAAAGTCGCAAATATGCGTGGCCGCCATGTTGGTTTTGTAGTTACCAGTTTTTCAAAAGTCACATAGGTGAACTTCTAGTAGTTTCTTTTATCACCGTAAAAAATTCCAGGGAGTTATCGGGAATAGTTTCGGAGATATTGAATGCTGGTGAAATATTTTGCACAGCTGCAATTTTGGTTTGGTGAGACGTAACAAAATTTGAAGGGCACGGTCGGGGTCGTCCGGAATAGTGCTATAAACTGACCGAGTTTCATTTATATCGCTCCAACCGTTTAAAAGTTATTAGGGGGGACACACACACACCTCACACACACACACGCGCGCGCGCGCACACACACACACGGACAAAAGGTGATCTCATAAGCCTTTTTCTTTTTCAAAATTGAAAATAGGCTAAAAAGTAAAATAGTTTGGTGGACAAGTTTTCGACTATACTAGGCCCTTTATCAGAACAAGAACAAAAACAACTTAAATCTATAACATTATTTATCTATATTAATACAAGCTGACCCGGCAGACGTTGTCCTGCCAATCAAAGAAAGTGTCGTAACTTTGTTTCTTGAAGTGCTTTTGGATACACAATATTTTTTTCAATTTCTGTTAACTGCCTCTAAACTATCGTGAATTGAATTAACTAATTTAGAAACATTCGTTGGAGCGTGCACAACAACTCTCCAAAGTTTCATCGCAAACGGATAAATGGCATTTAACGCATACTCGATTTGGTTTAAATGATTCGGGCGCTGTCACTCATTTGTTGAACCTACTGGCGCTCTACCAACTGTGAAATGGATTTACGGTACTAAGTTAGAAAGCTTCACGTAAGTGTACACAACAACTCATCAATGTTTCATCGCAATCGATGAATAGTATATGAACGCATACAGGATTTTGTTGGAACGCTTCGCACGTCGTCATTCATTTGTTAAATCTACTCGTGCGCTACCACTATTGTAAAATGGATTTACCAAGTTGAACACCTTCCCTGGCGTGTACACAACAACTCATCAAAGTTTCATCGTAATCGGATGAATGACATATGAACGCGTAAGTGACTTTCTTTAAACGATTCGCGTACCGTCACTCATTTGTTGAATCTACTCATGCACTACCAATTGTAACATAGATTTACTAAGCCTGAAACCTTCTCTGGGTGTACTCAATGATTCACCGAGGTTTGATCGCAATCGGATGAATGATATATGACCGCATACGGGACATTGTGGAAACGATTCGTGCGCCGTCGCTCATTTGTTGAATTTACTCATGCGCTACTTATTAAAAACTGGATTTACTAAGACAGAAACATTTCCTGGAGTGTACACAACAAATCACCAAAGTTTCATCGCAATCGGATAAATGATATATGGACGCATACGGTACTTTGTTGAAATGAATCGCGTGCCGTCACACATTTGTTGAATTCACTCGTGCGCTACCTATTGTAAAATGGATTTATTAAGCCAGAAACCTTCCGTAGGGTGTACACAATATCTCACCCAAGTTTCATCGTAATCGGACGAATGGTATTTGAACGCATACGGGACCTTATTGAAACGCTCCGTGCGTCGTCGCTCATTTGTTGAATCTTCTCATGCAAAACCTCCTGTGAAATGTATTTACTAAGTTAGAAACCCTCACGTAAGTGTACATAACAACTCACCCAAGTTTCATTGCAATCGGATGAATGGTATATGAACGCATACGGGACTTTGATTAAAAGTTCGCGCGTCGTTGCTCATTTGTTGAATCTACTCGTGAGCTACCTATTGTAAAATGGATTTACTAAGTAAGAAACCCTCACGTAAGTGTACACAACATCTCACTCAAGTTTCATCGCTATCGGACGAATGGTATTTGAACGCATACGGGACTTTGTTGAAACTCTTCGCACGTCGCCGCTCATTTGTTGAATCTACTCGTGCGCAACCTCCTGTGAAATGGATAACTAAGTTAGAAGCCTTCACTTAAGTGTGCACAACAACTCATCAAAGTTTCATATCAATCTATGAATGGAATATAAACTTATACGGGATTTTGTTGAAACGCTTCACGCGTCGTCACTCATTTGTTGAATCTAGTCGTCCGCTACCTAATGTGAAATTGATTTACTAAGCCAGAAGCCTTCCCTGGAGTGTACACAACATCTCACCCAATTTTCATCGCTATCGGACGAATGGTATTTGAACGCATACCGGACCATTTTGAAACGCTTCGCGCTTCGTCACTCATTTGTTAAATCTATTCGTGCGCTATCTATTGTAAAATGGATTTACTAAGCCAAACACCTTCCCTGGAGCTCACTCAACATACCACCCAAGTTTCATGGCAATTGGATGAATGGTATATGAACACATACGGGACTTTGAAACGCTCTAACGTGCAGAGACAAACAGTAGAATTCGACATCACTACCACCTTTGGTATAAAACACAACTTTTCGCCACGGGCGGAGTGTATGTAATGGCGGTAGTTGCACAGGTTGCGACCAGGTGGCTCTAACGTACAGAGACAAACCGTCCAAAGACATCAGCTTTTCGAAGGCCAATGCTAGTGGTTTCCATGACGACTGTTTTTGACTGTATATTGTGGTTCTAAAATTGTGTGTAAATTGTGGTTCTAAAATTGTGTTCATTCCACCTACCGGGTCAGATTGTGAATCTAAACCATACATGGACCCACCCAAATATACATACCAAATGCCATCAAAATCGGTTCAGTCGTTTAGGAGGAGTTCAGTCACATACACACGTGTCGAAGAATTATATATATAAAGATAATAAAGCTGAAGGGTGTGTGTGTTTGTTTGTGTGTTTAAACGCGCTAATCTCTGGAACTACCTGTCGGATTTATATGATAGCCAGATTCAAGAGGAATAGTTTAGGCCATGTTAAATTTCGGACAGACCACCCCATTCCCTGCATTTAGGCTCTTTGGCTCAAATCTACACCGTTTCACCAATCAGAACCAAAACGTATATACATACCCTATGGAACCCTGTGAGTGTCACTGTCTGCATGGAATTAATGACAGATCGGTCCATTCCCTGCATTTATGCCCTTTGGCACAAATCTACACCGTTTCACCGATCTGAACCAAAATGTGTATACTTACCCTTTGGAATCCTGCGAGTAACACAGTCCACGTGAAATTTCGGACAGACCACTCCATTTTCTGCATTTAGGCCCTTTGGCACAAATCTACACCGTTTCACCGATCTGAACCAAAATTTGTATACACACCCTTCGGAACACTGCGAGTAACACTGTCAGCATGAAATTTCGGACAGACCACTCCATTCTCTGCATTTAGGCCCTTTGGCACAAATCTACACTGTTTCACCGATCTGAACCAAATTGCACATACTTACACTTTGGAACCGGACGAGTAACACTGTCTGCTTGAAATTTCGGACAGACCACTCGATTCCCTGCATTTAGGTCCATTGGCACAAATCTACACCGTTTCACCGCTCTGAATCACTTTTTGTACACTTACTCTTTGGAACCCTGCGGGTGACACTGTCCACTTTAATTTTCGGACAGACCACTCCATTACCTGCGTTTTGGCCCTTTATCCCAAATCCACACCGTTCCTCCTAATTGCACCAAATTATACATACACTTTGAAACCCTGCTGGTAACACTGTCCACTTGATATTTTGGACAACGCTCTCTATTCCCTACATTTAGAATAACAAACAAACTGAACTTGAAAACCATATATTAAGGCCCTAGAATCCTTCATGTCCGTAATAGTGTAACTGTAAGAGTATTTTAATAAGTATATTGTTGACTGGCAATTCGGGCTGCATCACGTCGCCCCTACCAGTGCTCTGGTACAGAATTGCGAAAATAGTTAAATCTTGCGCTGCTTATAAATTGCAGTCACGGGGAGTAATTAGTGCAAAAGGATTTATTTTGCTCCTTAAAACAGTTATCATCACTAACTTATTATGCATCTGTATAAGTGCAATGGTGTTGGTGCAATACAGTGAAGTTATCAGCTGCAATAAGCGTTGGTGCTTTCAAATTTATCGTAATTTATTCCGAAACTTATCGTTGAGCACTATGTGGCCATATATGATACTATTGCTACCTCAGGAGCTCGGGACAGCCGAAGTTTTCCAAGGTGTTCTGATTATTTTCCTACGGCGCTATGCGACAAAAGACGACACTATTGGTCTCTACCTTTCTAACAGACAGTGAGATATAGGTCCTAGGCAGTGTCTTTTATTTAACTTACTCCTCTTTCCCTATTCATTATTATCATTATCATCATTAGGGGAAAATGATATAAATGTTACGTCTATCATACTGTACTGCTTATCAGTGGCGTATGCTGGACCAAAAGTATGGGTGTGCTGTTAAAACATATATACAGTTGATCTATGGCCTCACAGAACTCTTACAAGTGTCATATAGGTTATATTTCATAAATTTAGTAATTAAAACCACGTAGGCCCACCTCTTTCATTTAAACATCAACTGTATTCTTCGTTCTTGAGAAGATAACTTCTAAATCACAGCATTATAAAATGAGTCTTTGTCCTTCATTTTGTGTACTAACTCCTTTTCGATTGATAACAAACTTAAGTTACTCAGTCTTTCTTGTGTTTGAGTACTTCGTAGGTAAGTCTTGATTCTTCTTAATGCAGAAAACGAACGTTCTACAGAGCTTGTAGTACAAGGAATTGTCAGAATTAATTTAGCAAGTTTATAAACTTCACCAAATCCAGAAGCGAGGTTATTTTCATGCATAAAACTAACAAGTTCGTAAACATCTTTCCCATGAAATTCAGCTGATGTGTAGAGAACACTTAATTCATTCTTCAATCCAATGCGGTCAAATAAATTTCCGTATTGAGCCAAAAGTTTTTGTAGCAGTGATTCCGGAAATGTTTTCGTATATTCAATATACCTATGGTGATGTAGCAAATGAAAATATTCCAATTTCTCAAGTTGAGAGAACCTACATTCGATCTGATGAATTAAACAATCGACAATTTCCACGTATAGGCGTCGATAACGATGTTCTTGTTCATTGTTATCTAGACAGTGCCGCTTTGGTTTGATCTGAGTTTGTTCATCCTTCTTTGAAATTGCATTGTTCCAAACTAATGAATAAGAATGTTCTCTGTCATACTGAAGTTGATCTTTGATGTCATTTACCTTCTTGCTACAGTAAAGAATATCGAAATCCTTTGTTTGTAGAAGATTGTACAATAAGTCTGTGTAAGCAAGCAACATAGAAAATACTTCCATTAGAAATATAGTTTCAACATCTTGAATAAAAGCCAAAAAACCTCGTGATTTTATGACTGTCTCACTAACCCAGTCACAAGAATGTTCTATGATATTTTCGATGAACTCACAAAGTTCGGATCTGTATTCTTTTGCAGTGTGTCAAAGTCGTGATGTAAAATTCCACCTGGTTGGTGCTACTTTGGGTAATTTCTTTTGCACAAATTCTTGCAACGCATGTGTCCTTTTAGATGATCTAGAAAAGAAAGCAGAGAGTCCAGTCAATGTTTGGAAAAATATTCTGCATTCTTTAATCACCGATACACTCTGCTGGAGAACAAGATTTAGAACATGGGCATAACAGTGGGTGAATATTGCGTTTGGATAGGCCAATAAAACTTTAGATTGTAATCCATTCACATGACCGCTCATTACAGAAGCCCCATCGTACGTCTGACGCACTAGTTTAATGGAAATTCTAAGTTCACTTTCAACTTGTTCCACATGAGCAAATAAACCATTTGCTGTTCTATCAGCACTAACATCTACGAAGCCCAAGAATCTTTCATAGACAGTGCTGCCCTTTACATAGCGGAGAACTGTAGATAGTTGAGATTTATTCTCAATATCTGACGTTTCATCCAGCATTATAGCTACAAATGAAACGGAGTTAATTTCATTTTTTATTTCTTCTTTTACTACGTCAGAAATAGCTCTTATGATATCATTTTGAATCGCGGGAGAAGTTTCTCGAAATACTGTGGAAGAATTTAGATGACTTTCTAAAAGTGAATCATATTTTTTTTTAAGATTCAAAAATTCTAAAAAAATTGCCTTTGTTGAAAGAGCCATCTGATTCGTCATGTCCCCGTAGAGGTAGATCCTGGTTAGCTGGGAGGCAAATACCATCAATAATTCGTATTTTTCTTTACCTCTTCGTAATGTTTACTGGTATCAATTCTACGCTGATCATCAAGTAAAGTATCAATTCTCTCTCTGCCGAAATGTCTTGATTTCAGAAAGCATCGGACATGGGTTTGAGATTTTGAATGTTTCTGTTGTGCACTAGACAAGTGATTTAAGTCAGCAAACCCATGCTTACTCCAAACATCATTTTTGTTAGAATACAATAAGCATGGCCAACAAAATAATCTGTTAGAAGTTTCACAACCCGCTAACCAGTCTACATTTTCATACTGTGAAATAGAAAAATGTCTAATGTATTGTTCACTTGTTGTTTTATATTGTTGCACTAAATTCGGAAGTGGCGGGGTAGGCCTACCCTTACTCACAATATCTAATTTATCTTCTAATGTTCGAAGAGAAAATGGTTTTTGCAAGAGATCTACAACAGTATACATTTCCAAGCACAGGTGTCAACACGGAAGATCCACACTAGGCTTGTCTTGCACTGAAACACCACTAAAAACTCCAATCAAACCTAAACAAAGCACCAGGGCGTGTAAAGTAATAAGTGGTGGAACTTCCGTATGAGTCAATGGATAAGATTAAGTAGTTCTAAATTTCAACACCAGGCGCCGCGCCGAGCATATGGTCTAAAGCGCATGACGGGACGGCAGTCAAGCAGTGATACATTACCGCGCGCAAATTGTACTTACGTTTTATTTCTATGCTTGTTTTAAACTTCTATTATCATTATACATAGGTCCAGGGGTGGATCTAGGGGAGCGCGAGGAGGGCGACCGCCCTGGGTCCCGCGGTCTGGGCGCCATGGATTTTTGATTTAATTAATTAATTAATTATACTTTTCAAACTAATTTATAATTTATATTCCTTTCATCAGTGCAGCTATGACCTCTCGTGACCGTTTAGCAAGTTTAGATTTCAGTGAAATAATACAAGACTTCAGCCGCGAAAAAAAGTCACAAAGTAATATTTTAATATTTCATAGTTTACATAATCTTCTTCAAGGGGACTTAAAGGTTTCATTCATAATATTAAAAAAAAAGGACTGTAGTGTATTCAAAATACTGTAACTATTCTTTATTTTATTAGTATTATTACCAAACTATTTTCCATTTGATTTGATATTTTTTTATTTCCTATTGTTGTGGGCCCCACCTTATCATATCGCCCAGGGCCCCGCAAGGCCTGGATCCGCTACTGCATTGGCCTACCAGTGAAAGAGGTCCTTTCTTCACAAGCTAATTATGAAGACGTTATAGACAATTAGCTTTCTTCTCTTAATGAATACGGTCAATGGCGAGAAATGAAATACATATGAGCAGATAAGCGAAGGATAACAATTGTCAGCAAATTAATGAAACTATTACACTGACAGAAATTGAACCCTATAATCATGTCAGTTAATGATGAGAGTTCTGAGAGAGCAGGCGATAACGTTGTTTATTATTTGAGTAGTTACCTGATTCACACAGCAGCAACGAAGATTGAGATCTGTACTTCCTGCATTTGGTCATAGGAAAGTGATTCCGAAACATTTAATGCTGTTAGTGATGTATGTATCCTCACCATGCTGAGAGACTTTGGCTGAAGTGAATATAAATTTCTCAAATACCCGTCTTTATCTTTATTTCACGTGATGAAAAAACAAGATGTTCAGTAAAGAACATATAGCCTACTTTCTCCTAAATGTATGAGTATAGTTATAACTCGTTGTTATTATCAAAGAGTATAATAGAACTATTCTTTGTTGAAGACCTTAGAAACGATTTACCTCTACCAAACGCCACAACCTAGATAAAAACTGCTACCATCATTGAAGAAAGAAAGATAAGAAGTATATCAAGAATGTTATGGATCTGGAGACATAATCGAGCGGACTGGCTGCGTGGCTCAGCGGTAACGTTCTCGCTTGCTGGGCCCTAGGTTGCAGGTTCGTATCCTGGCGCAGTCAGCTGGCATTTGAGGGTGCACAAATGCGAGGGAGCCGTGTCAGTACATTTACTGGCACGTTAAAGATCCCCTTCGGGCGAAAATTCCGGCACCCCGGTGTCTCTAAAAGCAGCAGTAGTTAAAAGGGATGTAAAACCAATAATATTATTATTATTATTATTACATATACGACCTGCCGTGGGCAACATCCAACTTTGAGTTGAGGCATGTCTTTACACGTCTGGTTGTGCATGGCTTTCACAACCCTAATTGAATTCAAATAACATTTTCAAGTAACGCAAAATAGGCTGTTACAAACCCTTTAAAATAAAAAGTAAAAATGTATCGTAGTATCATCTTGTCATTCTTCAAATTCGATGCGCATAGAATGCCAATGGTGTAGTAATCAATGGAGCCCCACGTAGACTAGTCGTGACATCTAGTGGTGAAATATCGAACAATATAATCCTAACAGAGCGAGTGCATTCTAGCGGCCAGAAGAAGAAACTTTTCAATAAAATCTGGAAGTAAATCCAGTTACCTTTTTGGCAGCTAGATGTCTCGAGTAAATCTGCTGGCGAATTATGTTTTAATTAAATATATATTTTACACCATAATATGCACAATATAACGCTTAATTTTAAAACAACTGAGTCATTACAACACAATAAACATATAACATTTCAAGCAAAAAACCTAGCTCTAATCGGGTTTGAACCATAGGCTAACGCTCTACCACAGAGCTAATTGTGTCAACGAATATCGTTCTATATAAAATGACTTACATAGAACTTGTTAGCAAATAATGATTTATACTAAACGATTTCATCACTGGAGTATATTATCATACTAATATATAACAAGAAGTTCCGTGAAGAACTATACAGCCTACTTTTCATGCCAATGATTATTCTACAGAATATGAACCTATCTAGAATAATGACGAAATTAAGTTGCTAATATCGAAATTTCCAATTAGTTCGAAATACAGTATACCTGGCATAATGTATCCTAATAGAGCACTATAGTTGGCAGCCCTGATGACTGAATATATTCTTAGTTCCATCTCTTAAGGTACAAAATACAAAATTTGGTTGAAGTCCAATGAATAGCATGGACGTTACATGCAGTTAAACATTGGATCTAACAGCGCGCGTAAAATCATGTTGGCAACAATGTCATGCATGTATTGGTCAGAAATAATCTGAAATAATATGATCTATTGTTGTGCCAATATTGAATGAAATCCATTAGTTAGTATAGAAGTTACATGCATTTTAAAATTGGACCTATCAGCAGGCTTAGAATCATGTTGGCCGCACTGACGTATATTAGTTACTCCAAATTAGTCTAGAATTCCAGGTACTATACATGTGCAAAGTTTAGAGCTATTGGCTTGCATACTTTCTGATATATTGATATTAGGGTAACAAAAATAGGGACAGCACATATTAACAGTTGGCAGCACTGGTTGCTCCTTAGAATACGCATAGTCATATCTGTTATGGTACACATAGCACATACGAAATTTGGTTGAAATCCAAATGATAGTATGGAAGTTACATGTATTAAAATTGGACCTGTCAGCAGGCTTAGAATCATGTTGGTAGCACTGACGTATATAAGTTACTCCAAATTAATATAGAATGTCAGGTACTATACGTGTGCATAGTTTAAAGCTGTCGGCTTGCATACTTTCTGATATATTGGTATTTGGATAAAAAAAATTAGGAGCATTTATTAACAGTTGGCAGCCCTGGTAGGTCTTAAGAATACGCTCAGTCATATCTGGTTATGTACACATACAACATACGAAATTTGGTTGAATTCCAATTGATAGTATAGAAGTTATATGGATTTAAAAATTGGACCTATCAGGAGGCTTATAATCATTTTGGCAACACTGCCATGTTTAGCCTCCTGGAAATTAAACTGAAATATTATGATCTGTACTTGTGCCAATTTTGAAATCGCTCCCATTCATACTTTCCAAGATATCCAACATGGAGCTCAAATTTCAATTGCGATTTTTTAGCAGTTGGTAGCACTGACATCATTTTCAAATATGGCCGTGAGATATTCATGTATAGATCTTTACTCCTACCAAATTTTGTTTCGATTGCTGCAGTCGTTTAGGAGTTGATAGGGGGGGACACACACACAGCCAGACAGACAGACAGACAGACAGACAGACAGACAGACACACATTTGCCCGATCTCATAAGTCTACTCTTTCCTCATTTTTGCAAAATGTGAAAAGTAGGCTAAAAATGAGATGGTGTGTGTCTGTCTTTCTGTCTGTCTGTCTGTCTGTTACCTAATAACGCAAGAATCACTGGTCCGATTTAAATGAAATTTTGCATGGATGTAGCTGAAATACCAGGTTTACATATAGGATACCTTTAGTTTCGATATTTTGCACTATTAAGAAATGGCGACCATTTTAGTGACGTCACTACACCCTTTGGTTTCAAAATTTCATATTTCCATATCAAATAAAAAGAGAACGGTAGGAAATAGCAAACTTTTGATGGTATACACGAGCTTAAGCATTTAAGTTTCTATCCAAAAGGTTCTTATCACTTTTCGTGTATCTCCGACGGTTAGCGAGTAAAACCTAAATTTGTGCAATAAAACACGGTCACATCGAGCGGTGCAGTATATCTCTACATATATAAAATGGAAATTTGTCTTTTCTTTTCTGAATTTCTACGGAAATTTGAGTTATTTACACGTTTCAGACTGTTTTATGATAGATGCGCGCGAAAATAATGTTTTGGTCTGTCTGTCTGTTTGCTTGATTGTCTGTGGACAACTTTGTTCCCTTATAACTCGAGAACGGCTGGGTGTATCAACGTAAAATTTGGTACAGATATCCATCAGAGGCACGACACTAATCATTGATGTAACTTTTCTCTATACCTCTCATAAAAGGCGGCATACCCCCTTAAAATACATGCTGAAATAGGAGTAGAAGGACGAGACAAAGCTCATTTTCAGCCCCTCAATGTGAGAGACAAAACTCGGGGGCCCTAAAAGCATATTTTAAGGTCCTACGTCCAACCGTTTTTGACATATTCCCAGAAAACTAATTTAATTTTATAAACTATGAATGAATGCAAGCCGATAACCATGGCAACAGATTCTCAGAGATCCATCTATTGCTGTAAGACGCAATACAATTCCATTAATTACATTAGTGTGAAAGTTTGCAAACGGTTAGATGGTTATTATGGAACCAAATTAAGCTGTAAATTTCATCAATACGTAAAATGCGCTTAAGGGGGTCAAGGGGTAGTCTAGATTTTTTCACGTGATTTACATCTGCGGGTGTGGTATGGCAGGTCTATTATATTCCTATCCCTATGTTATATTATTATTATTAGTATTATATTATGGCATACAACGACAAGACAAAGCCCCTCGGTGCCAGAAATAAAACTCGAGGGTCCTCGAAAACTACATTATAAGGCTCTAAAACCAACAGTTTCTGAAACATTCCCAGAAAACTAATTAAATTTAATTTAACAAACTAATGAAGCAATGCAAATCGGTAACCATGACAACATTATCTCAAGGGGTGGCATCCAACTTTCCATCTATTTCAGTAAGAAGCAATTTATTACATTTATTGCATTTCTGTGAAAGTTTGCAAATATAAGGTTATCACGGAACCAACGTAGACTGTATAATTCATCAATGCAATTAAGGGGGTCAAGGGGTAACCTAGGATTTTTTCATGCAATTTTCACGTGCGACATATAGTGCAGAAGGTCTATTATATCTCCAAACAACAACATTATTTTCAAAAATTCCTGAATTGAATCAGCATTTTTTGCGGCTTTTAGGAATTTGGGCCATTTGAGACTAAAGAACCTGAATGTTCATGCACCACAAGCTTTTATAATTTATGAAAGAGGTCTTCCTGTGTATGGGGACCCAACACAACTTAGAGGGTCAGTTTTTATGTGACGTGTATTGCGTTTCATCTACAAGGCTTTCAATTCTATTTCATGTCAGGAAGTACACGTCAGGTGAATTTAGTTTGAGAGCACATTTCAACTTATCTTTTTTTTTTTTGTCGACATACGGGTTCATCGTAAGGATGATTTTCTTTGATACTGTGTGGTAGATATACCCATATTTGGATTTCTGGGTGATATGTTGTAGACAATATTATTTTCTGTCTGTCTTTCTGTGCATCCTTATGTATGCCTATAACTCATGTTCGGATGCTTGGTGCATCGTAAAATTAGGTATGGTAAACATGCGTCAATACACCAATCATTTATAAAACTCTTCACCGTTCATTTCATACAGTAGAAGGGTGGATATAGGGAAAAACTTCTCAAAATACATGCTAAAATAGGCGAAATATAAAAATTATCCTAGAAGGACGACCTAAGCATATGTTGCACTTCTCAATGTGAGACACAAAATTCGCGAGTCTATAAAGGGTCTCCGAAAACCACATTATAAGGCCCTTAAATTAACAGTGTGTGTGATATTCCCAGAAAACTAACTTCGTTTTGATAAACTTATGAAGGAATGACAAGCCGCTAACCATTGCAACAGTAGCTCAATTGATAATGTCTGGTGCGTCTCTAAAAGCAACAGTACCTAAAAGGGACTTAACACCAATAACATTATTATTATTATTATTATTACAATGTCTGGTGTTAACACCGAACACCGTTCGAAGAACGGGTACTTCTGCTAGTTTATATATAAAGCATTTCATACAAAGTTTATTTATTTTGTATCAGTACGCTATATTGCATGCACTACTCAAATTAGTGAAATATAAGTCAGGCACAAGATATCCCCTGCCATCTTGTCTTATTACTGAATCAGCTCAGCTTTTTAAAATCACGTCTGCACTATAGTATTACAAAATAAACTTTTAATTTCGAACGTGCCTCTTCCTTTAGAACAGTTAAAACGATTCTCGGCTCGATAATCGGAACTGGTGGGTCCCATGATATGGATTATAAAGTTTGCATAATTCGCACGGCCGCCATCCTGAAATGGTATGGCGGACGACCTTGTAGTTTGGTCACAAGACGCATCCTATACGATGGTATGTTGTTACCAAATTTGGTAGAGATCGGATCATTTGGTTAGTCGTTATTTGATTTTACGTTTTGAACGTTTGAGTGGCCGCCATTCAGTTTTAGTAAAGATGGCGGCGATATAAAACATGACATTGAGGTGTCCTTTGCTAGTGCTACCTTTGTACCAAATTTCGTTCAATTCGCATTCACCGTGTTCGAATTGATAGGGGGGGACAGACATTCAGAGTACACACACTCACACACACACAGACACACACACACACACAGACTCACACACACACATACACACACACACACACAGAGACTCACACACACACATACACACACACAGACAGACACACTTTTTTCGCCCTGTGTTGATCTCATAAGTCTACTTTCATTTTTTGCAAAAATCGAAAGTAGGCTAAAAAATGATCGTGTGACCTCCTGAGAGGCCGAGTGCAGGTCTTTCTAATTGACGCCCGTGGGCGACCCGCGCGTCGTAATGAGGATGAGGTTATGATGAAGACGGCACAGTCCCCGAGCCACGGGAATTAACCGTAAGTGATTAAAATCCCTAAAGGCCCTGCCAGGAATCAAACCCGGGACACGGCGGAACAAAGCCTAGCGCGATAACCATTTAGCCACGGATCCGGACATTTCACGTGATGAAACGTGTAATGAAACGTGTAGATGCAGTAGTGGAGGCAAAGTTGGAGCAAGAAGGCGCGTTGTGGGGCGATATCGTTTCAGATTGTGTGGATATGATCTGTGAACTTCCTGTGTTCCGAAATGTGTGCTGCTCAGAGGATTAAAATAGTAACCCCTGGCACTACAGCTCTTGAAGAGCCTAGGCCTACCAAGCGACGGCTGCCCAGCCATTTGGCCTGCAGATATTGGGATGACGCGTGGTCAGCGCATCGGGTCCCCTCGGCCGTTAATCTTGGTTTTCGTGACCGGGGCGCTGTCTCACTGTCAGACAGCTACTCAATTGTCCTCACGAGAGTCAGTGCACCCCGTTACAGCCCTCACGTCAGTTTCTAAAATCCCTGATGGAGCCGGGAATCGAACCCGGCGCGCTACTCCAACACCACAGGGCTGGCGCTCACAGGATCATCTGTTACTATATTTCCCTAGGATAGTGTTTCATTACATTAAATGCCGGTTCATTTTCGGGGCGAAAGAAATATCCAGGGGACTGAGATCCAAATCGGCTTCAAAATCAGCGAAAACAAGATGTTCGGGAAAGAACATATAGCCTACTTACTCCTAAATCTACAATGCGCAGTCGGCAGTCCGTAGTAGGTAGTCCTCGGTCGGCAGTCGCTATCGACTCCGTGTATACTATAGGCACCATACACAACATGAAGTTGCAGTTGGTAGCTGGCAGTTGGCAGTCGCGAATTTTATCCTTGACTGCCAACTACCCGACTGCAGCAATGTAATAGCCAATCAGAGCAGATCAGAAACTGACGTCACGTTGTTGTTCTGTGTCGTATACGAATGATATAGGACTAAGTGAAGTAAATTCGCAACCCGTTAATTTATAGGCTAATCATAAATACACGGTATAACAAAATAATCCATCTCCAAATCATCCATATTGCAAGTTTTGAGGTTATCAACAACGCCTCTGTGCACAAGGAATAAACGAATGTTACTGTATTATTACTCCTAGCAGTCGTTAAGACTGGGTTCACTAACTGGCCGGTATAGAGCGCTGCTCGAATCTATAGTTTCTGCATAGTACAACTGAAGGCTGGTAGATGTCACTCCGGTGGAGAATGTCGTTTTTTAATATATAATTTCCATTGCAAAACGCACCATATAACGCTTTATTTTATAACGTCTCAGTACTCAAGAAACAATAAATATAAAAAAATCAAGCAAAAAAGTTCTACTCTGATAGGATTTGAACCCCGGCCTGCCACATGAGAGACGGGAGCTCTAACCACACAGCCAATTTTTTTTATTAGCTCTTTACAGAATTACAGAATTTTCAGAGATGATAAATACCATACTATTACATCACAAGAAATCCAGATAGTGTTCATATTTATCGTTCAATTGTCCACTTTCACTAAGCTTCCAACGCTCTTTCTGCAGGTGATACCGGAGATCCAGGAACGAGAAATGTTGATCATTGTCCATCACGAAGTGTACATATTGGCCCATTATCCACACAATGGCTGTCTGTTTAATTTGGGGGAAGGCGGTCGTCGACAAACGAATCAACTTCCTGTCATCAAGGTCATCCGTGGGCACATTTAATAGTTGACATACTTTTCCCTTACACCACAGCCACGTGGAGGCAACTCGCGTGCATGATGTGAAGCGGTGTATCGCCGTATCAGTTTGACCACATATAGTACACCATGGGTAAGCTTCAAGACGGATGGTATATCGCCGTAGAGCGGTTGGGATGAGATCGTTGAGGAAGATAAAAACCTGGGAGTGTACAGCAGAAGAAATGGTCATAGCCCCAAAATCTTCCCAAACAGTGGGCCAATGGACGTAGAGGGTGGTGGCCTCGATTCGCGGTTTGGTGTGTACCACTTGCCGCAACATGTTATAAATACTTTTCGTCGTTGGAACAGCCCCTGAAGGCATTTGGCGAACAGTTTCCAGAAGGTGCTGTTGATGGTCCCTAAATATCTTCGGCAAAGCTCTATCACAACCACGGGCTGTGTTTCGAATATCTTTGTATAGCGCTTTCGTAAAAGTGTCATGTTGGGAAAGAATGGTGATATCGTTCTTGCAGAGGAGTGCACGGCATTTCATGCCATGAGCTGTTAGCCCTAGCCCGCCTTGCCGGGATGGGAGATACAACTGTTCCCGTTGTACTCGGAAAAAAATCCTTGCCATATAAACCAACCTGTATATTTTGCCAATTGGCTCTCAAACATTTTGGGAAGTGGGAAAAGTTGTGCGACATACCATATTTTAGAGAGCGCAAACACGTTGAGGATCATGACCCGTTGCACTATATTGAGGTTTCTTTGACCAAATTGGATCAGCACTCCCCTAACTTTGGCAATGACCTTAGTCCAGTTTGCTTGCACTGTGTCCAGAAGCGATTGCTTCCAGGTAATGCCAAGAATTTTCACCTCATTTACTATCCGGAACCAGGGCTGTTGGGTAATCACTGAGTTAGTATTGAGCGGAAGCAAAGCAGTTTTCTGGGGGTTCGATTGTGCTCCAGAGGCGATATGGTAGAGCTGAAGGACGCTATCGATGTGGGAGATGTCTTCATTATTGCGGATCAATATTGATACGTCATCAGCATAGGCGCACATTCCAAAAACATGTGTGGACAGTTTGTAACCCTGTAGCTTCACCTGGGTAGTCCGAATGAACGGTTCAAGGCCAATGACAAAAAGTAGCATGGAAAGGGGACATCCTTGCCTAACTGATCGTTGTATTGGAATTAGAGGGGAAAGAAAACCGTTGACGAGCACTCGAGACGTAGCATTACAATTTATCATACGAATGTAGTCAATAAGGATTTCAGGAAATTCAAAGTGTTGCAAGACCATGTACAAGTATTCATGACTGATGCGGTCGAAAGCTTTATCAAGATCTAAGGTGAGAAAACTCATTGGCTCAGTGGGGAGCATTTCGGCTTTTAGGTGTAGGTCCCGTAGTATCGCTAAGTTTGTTAACAGAGTTCTTCCAGGAATACTGCAACATTGTTCATTACCAATGATATCATGTAGAACAGTCTTCAATCGGCATGCAAGTACTTTGGTAAGGACTTTATAATCACTGCAGAGCAGAGTAACTGGTCGGAAGTCACCAACTGCCATGGGAGAGGATGTTTTTGGTATGAGGACTATGGTACATTCGTGATGTGATTGACAAAGAGCACGACGTTGGAGAATGGTACGCAGGACATGACAAAATTCTTTGCCAATGAGAGGCCAGAAGGGTTTATACATTTCATATGGCAGTCCATCAATGCCAGGTGAGCGGTTGTTTGGGAGTTGCTTAACCACAGAGTGAATCTCTTCATCCGTAATATCCGCGCTGAGCAGAGTTTTGTTGTCCGGAGATAGTTGGGTACTGCAAGATGAAAGCAATAGGGTCACCTGCTGTGGATCAATTTCAGCCTTAGCGTAGAACCGTTGATAAAATAATGATATTTCACTACGTATAGCGTCAGGGGAGGTGACGACACTTCCAGTACTGGTGCGGAGGCGGTGGATATATTTACGTTGCCGCTCCCGTTGTCCTTTGGCGATATGGTATACACTTGTGCTTTCGTCCGGGAGCACTGTACGATCTTTTAAAGCCACGTTTATATGAGCGAGCGTTCGTTGCTGTAGGGACAGGAGCTTGGTTTTAACTTCCCGAATCTGGTCATATATACGCTCCCCAGCATCAGATCTTTGCTGGAGCTGGCGAAGAACTCGATAGTAAAATTCAACTGTATCCCGTCTTTCCCGACCTCGTTGGTAGGATATGTTCTTAAAGACGCGGCGGATCCCTGGTTTAACTAAAATATCCCACCAGTCTGCGCAGTCGCGAAATTTGCAGTTTTGTTGGACCCATCGAGTCCAGTGTTGTCTGAAAATATCTTGGCATTCCTCCTCCAGTAACAGCGAGCAATTCAGCTTCCAATAACCTCTTCCTATGTGAAATATGGGATGGAGGTAAGAGATTGTACATACGACAGCATGATGGTTAGTGAAACTGACAGGTATCACTTCATATCGTCTAGGCTGGATAAGTTCCTGTGAAAAGTAGATGCGGTCAATTCGTGATGAGGAGTTGTGACTTATACAGGTGTAATGGGGCAGGGGCACCCTTAAACTATCCACAGCATCAATGAGGTGTAGGGAGGTAAGAAGGGTCCTGAGAGCCGGGTTGACACCTTGGTATGAACTAGTGGAATCCTCTGGGCGTTGAATACAATTGAAATCCCCTGCAAGAATAAGTTTTTCCTTAACGTCGTTCAGATGAGGCAGTATACTCTGTTGAAAGAACATTTTCCGTTCCAGACGTTTATTGGACCCGGATGGGGCATATACATTTATCAGGGTGGTATTGTTTATGTGTCCAGATATTATGCGTCCTGATGGATGACATAGCACACCTTCGAGTGGGATATCATGTCGTATGAGGAATCCGGTCCCTCTATTCGTATTACCGGTATTGATGTATTGTTTGTAGAAGGCAGATATTGGCAAACAGGGTATAGCAACTTCTTGAATGAAGGCAATGTCAATGTCTGCATCTCGAAGGAATCTCTCCAACAGTTGAAATTTCAGAGGGCATTCTATTACATTGATATTCACAGTGGCCACAGTGAGATATTGCGCCATTAAGAAAAGTATAAAAGCTGTGCTAGACATACTGGAAGGTGGACTCGAGAAAAAAGAAAAAAATCCTCTCGGCACGCCGGAAGGCGGAGGTAGATTTCACCGGGCAAACTAGGGGTTAGGCTATAATAGGCAAAATATGCAGGTTTTTGTAGGAGGATCAGACCTCATTTATTGCGAGAAAGTATTTTACAATTGGAGGTTAGTTAACATTTTGTCGTCTTGCTATGCATATTTTTAACATTTTACTGTCTTATGGGGATGGTAACCTTCTTGTCATTTGGGGTTCATTTTTATACTTGTGATCACACTGTCCTTATGCAAGGTTTGGAACTAATTTGTAACTATCTAACAGTCTGTTACTTCTTCACGCAAAATTTTATCTCCCGCAGAGATGTTGGTTAGTTCCTCAGTTTAGGGGCTGTGACAAGGTGGTCATGTAACCCCGTGTACATTGGGTGTGTGTAGAATCTGTCTGATAAACGGTGTTATTTGTGATGACTGTATTAGTCTGTAATTCAGGTAAGGTCTGCAGACGGTCAATTTTAAGTAGTATTACCTAATTTTGTACCAAATACTAACGTCAACGACACCTAGCTGTGAACTTGGCTGCTAGATGCCACCGCAACCAGCAACTTGCAACGAACGTTGTTACTTCCCCTCCGAAGGAAAGCATGCTGACGGATTTTTAGCGCTCTTAGAAAATCCGGCGACTTTGGCCGGCTTTGAACCAGAGACCTTAGGCATAGAAGTTCAGCATGCTACCAGTTAGCCGCTTCCCTCATAGTCAGATGGAACAATAAGTTCCGTGACGAACTAAAATTAAGATTCATGCCATAGATTAATCTACAGTATATGAACCTATCTAGAATAATGACGAAATTAAGTGGGTAATATCGAAATGTCTTAATTAGTTCGAAATAAGGTATACTAGGCATAATGTAGCCTAATAGAGCAATACAGTTGGCAGCTCTGGTGACTGAATATATTCTTACTTCCATCTCCTAAGGTACAGAATACAAAATGTGGTTGAAGTTCAAAGGACGTCACATGGATTTAGACATTGGATCTATTAGTAAACGTAAAAGCATGTTGGCAACAATGTCATGCGAGTGCTGGTCAGAAATAATCTGAAATATTATATCTTTTTGTGCCAATTTTGGATGAAATCCATTTGTTGGTATAGAAGTTACATGTATTTAAAAATTGGTCCTATCAGCAGGCTTAGAATCATGTTGGTAGAACTGACGTATATATGTTACTCCAATTTAATGTAAAATGTCAGGTAATTTACGTGTGCATAGTTTAATGCTGTCGGCTTGCATACTTTCTGATATATTTGGATACAAAATAGAGAGCAATTATTAACAGTTGGCAGCCCTTGTGGCTCTTAAGAATACACTCAGTCATATCTGTTTATGTACACATATTGCATACAAAATTTGGTTGAAATCCAATTGATAGTGTAGAAGTTAAATGCATTTAAAAATTGGACTTATCGGGAGGCTTAAAAATATTTTGGCAACGCTGTCATGCATGGCCACCTGGAAATTAAACTGAAATAGTATTATCTACATGTGAGCCAATTTTAGAATAGCTCCCATGTATATTTTCCAAGATATCCAACATGGAGCTCAAATTTCTAGTGCGTTTTTTAGCAGTTGGTAGCACTGGCATCATTTTCAAATATGGGCCTGAGATATTCCGGTATACAACTTTACTCATACTAAATTTGGTTTCCATTGCTGCAGCCGTTTAGGAGTTGATAGGGCGGGGGCACACACACACACACACACAGCCAGACAGACAGAAGGACAGGCAGACAGAGACAGAAGGACAGACACATTTTCCCGGATCGATCTCATAAGTCTACTTTTTCCTCATTTTTGAAAAGTGTGAAAAGTAGGCTAAAAATGAATGTGATCTCTTCAATGGCGTTGTCTTGGCAATCTCTGATAGATCATCCCTTATCAATTTAAAAGCGTTATTATGGTAACCTCTGATGGCACTTGGCATTTTTTAAAATTCCGAAATCATTTTTCTCATCCCTTGGCGTAATGGTGGGTCATATCAAAAATTCTTTCAGACAAAAGTTTTAGGTAATTATTATGGAAATATTTTCCATTTTGTACGGTTTTGATATTGTGCCTATTAAGAGAGATATGATTAATGTTTCCCGAAAAACCCACTTTTTTCCACCCCTTTGGTCAATGGTTGGTGCTATCAAAAAACTTATTTGACATAAATTTTTGGCACTTATCCGACACATATTATGAACTTTGAATGGATTCGATATTTCACGTATTAAGAGAGTTATAGCGAAATTTCACTTTTTCGAAAAAAAAGCCCCCCATTTTCACCCCCTTCGACCGATTTTGCCCATTAACGAACTCGTTCGAGATTTTATAGGGATACATATTATGTAAAAAATTCAAAGTGATTGGTACAAATTACGGCAGTTATCGTGTCCACAAGAAACTGATATATATATATATATAGATAGATAGATAGATAGATATATAGATACATATATACATAAATTATATATAAACTTTTGAACTGACGGTGGTTTTAGGGTCTGGGGGATGTGAAACGTGAAGATATGTCGAAATTTTCCGGAAGTCGAAACATGGTACCCATTGCAATAGTTAGCTTTCTAATGAAATCTACCTAAAAAGACACAGGTGAGAAATATACTGGTGCACTATGTCAAATTAGGTTGAGATAGTTCCTTATGACTGCCATTCATAGGCCGGCTGTCAGCGTTTGAGAGCGTTCGTGGGTCCCTAGATGACGTAGAATGAAGATTTTGTTTCTTTTTCACAGCTGCGGAAACGTTTGTAGAGCCAGTTTGATTCTTCGGGGCTGGTACTGCAATCGAGGCATTTGTTTTAATCTTCTTAGATACATTCTCGGATCCCCGATCAACCTGCTTAAGTGAGTCGGTAGATACCAGAGAAGGTGGGGGCAGTGAAGACAAAATTTCTGTGGCAGCCTCTAGTGACGGCATAGTTGGTTCTAAGGCTGCGATACAGGTTGCCGATAGCACAGGGGCACTCTGTGGCTCGCTGCTCTGGTCAGGGCAAGGTACTAGTTCTGCGTCATGTGAATCCTAGGCCACTTCTGGTGTTGTCCCAGCTGACTGATCAATAAGCATGTTTTCATGTGACGTTTGCTTTGTCACAACTTCCGAGTATTGGACACGTCGTTGTTGTGTAGGAGTTATACCGAGGGGAATCATTTTCTTTGGGCAGTTGATACGTAGATGTGTGTTAGCATTGCAAATTAAACAGGTCTGTTTCTGTCCATTATACGTTATATAGCCAGACTGGCCACCAAAATTCTCAGTGGAGGGGATATCTTGTTTGATTTCCATAGTGACTGCACGCATCCCATTATACACCGGGAAGTGATAAGGAGAAGACCATTGTTCTTTCCTGACGTCACTCACAGTGCCATATTTCGACAGGACGGATTTGAAAATTTCAGGGGGGACTTCGAGTGGGACATTAAATATACGCACTGTGGTAAAATTGGAATCCGCTGGGGAGAGCTTTACATTTGTCATTTCGCCTGAGTCATACTGAAATTTAATAGGATCTGCAAAAGTATTTAACAATTTCTGATAAGTAGATATGTTGATTACCTTGATGTACATGGTTTTTTCATGCGCATTTAACTGGATGGCTTCTACTTGGTCGACAGTCAACCGGAGAGTATCGCTAATCCAGCGGTGAATTTCTCCTGGTGCGGGGCGAGAACTCTGCCTGTCCCATTGGCAGCGTACGGTGTTTTTCCTCTGGTATCCCGACATGATTTTCAGAGGGGGTTTTCTGGGTTTCTGGTTTTGTTGTCCTATCTGGAACACTACTTGAAAAAGTATTGTCCGAATGACACACGGAAGGTCAGTACACACGTTGAACTATCGGAAGCACCGGTATTAGGAAACGTAACCTCTTCCAATGCGGTCACACAGCGCGCACACACGTACCTCACTCGGCCACGACTAGTGACCAACTGTGCCAATCGTACACTCATAACTCACGCGTTATCGATTAAATACATATAACGTACTGTATTAGCAAATAATCACTTGGACTGAAGATTTCTTCACTGGAGTATATTTCAAACCGAGTTCATTTCATATTAAGTTCATTTAATTTTTATCAGTAGGTTATATTGCATGCAACATACTGAAATTAGTAAAATATAGGTCAGAACGAGAGATCAGCTGCCATCTTGTCAAATAGCCGAGACGATTCAGATTTTTAAAGTCACTTCTAGATTATAATATTACAATATAAACTTTTAATTTCGAACGAACCACGTCGCTTAGAACAGATTAAACGATTCTTGGTTCGATAATCGGAACTGGTGGGTCCCATGTTATGGATTATAAATTTTGCATAATTCACACGGCCGCCATCCAGAAATGGGACGTTTGATGAACTTGTAGTTTGGGCACAAGACGCGTCCCGTATGAAGGTAGGTTGTTACCTAATTTGGTAAAGATCCGATGATTAGTTTGGTCGTAATGTATTATTAAGTTTTGACCATTCCATTGGCCGCCATTACCTTTTGGTAAAGATGGCGGCAATATAAAACATGACACTGAGGTGCCCTTTGCCAGTGCTACCTCTGTACCAAATTTCGTTCAATTCGGTTTAACCGTGTTCGAATTGATAGGGGGGACCGACATTCAGAGTACACACACTAACACACACACTCACACACACACACACACACACAGACTCACACACATACACACACACACACACAGACAGACACACTTTTTTTCGCCCTGTAGTGATCTCATAAGTCTACTTTCATTTTTTGCAAAAATCGAAAGTAGGCTAAAAATAATAAAGATCTCTTCTGTTTGGAGGTAAGCTCTATTCTTCTTAGAAATGTATTTCAGTGTGTTCTGGATAGTAATTTAATATGTTCGTATTCCCTTGATGATTTGTTTTTGTTATTCACAACTTGCTTAGTATTTAGTGCAATACTTCTTTTAATAAACAACTAGCAACCCACCCCGGCTTCGCCCGGGAACAGTTGTGAATGGGCAAGGAATTCCTGTCAGACGTAATTCAAGAATGGCGAGGTGCATGATACATACATCGCCGTTCCGTCCAAACTATTAACACTTATATTGGGCAAAGTATTGAAGATAGAGATATGCTCTCCCAGAATTTTTTTGGAAAATTTTTCATGCTGAACAATTCTTACACTCATAGTATATTGGAATTTTTAACGGTTTGCCCAGCGTAAGCTTAAAAAGTGCACGGACGCCTGGTCCTATTTTCGACCTTTGCACTGAAATCTGAAATCATTACTGCTTGGCTCTCTTTGATCATAAATAAGTTATTTTCTACAGAAATCTTCCTCGAGATTACCTTTACAGAATGGAGAAAGCCGCACCAAAATCCATCCAGTGGTTCTCGAGATTACCCGTGACATCCAAGAATCGGGGACTTTGTTTTATACGAAGTAGCGGCGAGCCAGACAGGCAAGCCGAGGCCAAGTTACGCTAGTACCACCTAGCGGCGGAAACGGTCAACTACCGGAGTTCCTTCACTTGTTACTTTACACGCCCTGCACAGCACCGTACTTATGTTATACCAGCAAGAGCTGAGCTGCGGGCTTGCCGCACGACCTGGCCACTTGTGAAGCTCGAGTTCCCCCTCCCCACCAGTTGAGCGCGCAGGCAAGAACAGCGGTATTTTGGAGCTAAGATGTCCGGAAACAGGAACAGCACAGTCCACCAAAGCCATGCAGAACACAGGTCGAGCAGGTGGCCGCAGCAGCCAATTGACTAGCTTCCTCGTCATTCTGGCGATTATGTACACTCCAGCCAGCAGGCATTTGAGATTTAAATGGTAATAAATTAAATATATTCTTGAATCATATACAGTTAACTTCTAATGAGGGAGAGTAAAAAAAAGACAAAACACAAATTTATAGGGTGTCCAGTGGACACCTTGAACACCCCAATATACGCCTCTGCTGCTTATCACCCTCACTACAACCACCACCACCACCACCGCCAGCACAAAAATGTATATTTAAATATATTTTTTTCTGGTACTTGAAGTATCATGTGCCAGTTCTGTAGTAGTATTCATTATAATCCATAAAAAAAATCCACCGGGCGAGGCCGGGCACTACTGCTAGTTAATTATTAAGTCATTATTATCAATGGAAAACTTATAATGATCTAATCCGTCAAATTGAAAAGAAATAAATAATTAAGCATATATAATTTCTTATACATTGTAAATAATATTAAAATATCATCGAACCCTTGCAGGAAAATTATCAATTAGATGCTTAAAAAATATTAAATTAAAATTTACTAATACTTTACCTTCTGATGAGAACCTCATTGATGCGCCGCTTTTTCCACCTGGCGATTATCTTTGAAAGATTTCGCATTTGGCTGATGTCACTGAAAGCGACAGTTTTGGACGAGAACAAGTATTAGATTTGCCCCAAGGACGGTGGCGTAGTCGGTAGCATGCTGAACTGCTATGCCCAAGATTGTGGGTTCAAACCCGGCCGAAGTCGTCGGATATTTAAGAGCGTTGAAATCTTTCAGTATGCCTTCCTTTGGAGGGCCCTTATTATAGATGTATAGCATGTAAAGAACCTACCACTGTGTGAACTAAATTTGGTTGGAAACGCTCTATCAAGTTTCAACGATCAACGCAAGGTGTAAGTGACAATGGCATCTGGTAACCAAAGTTGGAACTACTTGAAATTGAACGCCAATTAAAAATACCTGCTCTGGCCATTGGCTGCAATTCAAATATAAAATTTACTTTTGGTCAGGAGACTATAGGGTCATTAGCACTAAATCAAACAATGGCCAAGCAGGGGTTGGCCTCATATTGAGTAGGAAACTTGGACAGCGGGTGGAATATTATGAGCAATATAGTGAACGGATTATTGTAGCAAAAATCAATACTAAACCTACCTGCACCACAGTGGTACAAGTCTATATGCCTACCAGTCAAGCTGATGATGAGGGTGTTGAAAAGGCCTACGAAGAAATAGACGTAATTCTGAGGTATATCAAGGGTGATGAAAATGTTATAGTAATGGGAGATTGGAATGCTGTGGTAGGAAATGGGAGAGAAGGGAAGATAGTAGGAGATTTCCGATTAGGTGAAAGGAATGATCGAGGAAGCCGGCTGGTAGAATTCTGCACCGAGCATGAATTGGTCATAGCTAACACCTTATTCAATAACCACAATAGAAGAATATACACATGGATGAGACCAAGAGATACAGGGCGTTACCAAATCGACTTCATTATGGTCAAGCAGAGGTTTCGAAACCCGATTTTGGATTGTAAAACATATCATGGTGCTGACATAAACTCTGACCACAATCTGGTTGTAATGAAATGCAGATTAAAGTTGAAGAAACTTAAGAAAAGTCAAAAGCCAAAAAGGTGGGCAATAGACAGACTGAAAGAGAAGGATGTAAACGAAAGATTCAAGAAGAGTATAAAGGAAGGACTAATGAAAAACCATAAACAAACTTCAATTGCAGACGAATGGGCACTTTTGAAGAATGAAATAACAAAATCCGCAGAAGAAACCATTGGTAGGAAAGAAAGAATAGGTAGAAAACCGTGGATCACTCAGGATATACTAGAATTGATGGATGAAAGGCGGAAACACAAGAATGTAAGAGATGAAAAGGGGAGAGCAGAATACAGACGTCTGAGAAATTAGGTTAACAAGAAGTGCAAGGAAGCGAAAGAAGAATGGTTGAAAGAGAAATGTGCAGGTATAGAAAATTGCCTGAAATTAGGAAAAGTAGACACCGCTTATCGAAGGATTAAGAATACTTTTGGGGAAAAGAAGACTAAGTGCTGTAATATTAAGGACACAAATGGAAAGTCTCTAACAGATAGGGAAGAAAAGGTTGAGAGTTGGAAAGCTTACATAGAGAGTTTGTATAAGGGAAAGGAGATTGAGAATCATGTAAAGGAAAGGGGGGAGGAAATTGATGAGGATGCGAAAGGAGATTTAATTTTGAGATCAGAATTTGATAGAGCTTTGGAAGACTTAAGCAGGAACAAAGCACCAGGCATAGATGATATACCGATTGAGTTGCTACGCTGCATAGGAGATGAAGGTCTGATCAGGTAATTTCACTTGGTGTGTAGGATTTATGAGACAGGTGAGGTACCCCCTGATTTCAAGAAGAATGTAATCATCCCTATACCAAAGACAGTGGGAGCTGACAGATGTGAAGATTACCGTACAATCAGCTTGATTACTCATGCTTCAAAGATCCTGTCTAGAATAATTTACAAGAGAATTGAAAGCCAGATAGAAACGGAGTTGGGTGAAGACCAGTTTGGTTTCAGGAGAAAAGTAGGAACAAGGGAAGCTGTACTAAGCTGATTTTGGAAGGTAGAATAAGGAAATATAAGAGATCGTTCATGGCTTTTGTAGACTTAGAAAAGGCTTTTGATAACGTTGATTGGACTAAATTGTTTGACATTTTGAAATCGATTGGAATAAAGTACAGGGATAGGAGGGTGATATACAATCTGTACAGAAACCAGACAGCAGTCATTTGAGTTGAAGGACATGAGAGAGAAGCTGATATTCAGAAAGGTGTAAGGCAAGGCTGCAACTTATCACCCATACTTTTCAATCTTTACATTGAACAAGCAATGAAGCAAATTGGAGAAAAATTTTAAAATGGGAGTGAAGATTCAAGGAGAAATAATTTCAACTCTGAGATTTGCTGATGACATAGTCATCTTGGCCGACAAGCCTGAGGATTTGAATGAGTTTTTGAATGGTATGGACTCTGTCTTACGGAAAGAATTCATGATGAAAATTAATAAATGTAAAACAAAAATACTGGAATGCAGCCGAAATAAATCAGAAACCTCTATGGAGATCAAATTGGCAGGTGAAAGGCTGAAGGAAGTAGGAGACTTCTGTTACTTAGGAAGTAGAATAACCAGTGATGGACGAAGCAAAGAGGATATAAAAAGTAGGTTGACTCAGGCAAAGAAAGCATTTCTACAAAAAAGGAATCTGCAGACATCGAATATAGATTTAGGTATTAGGAAGTCATTTTTGAAAGCCTTTGTCTGGAGCGTGGCGCTCTATGGAAGTGAATCTTGGACTACTGGTGCAGCAGAAAAGAGGAGAATTGAAGCATTTGAAATGTGGTGTTACAGGAGAATGATGAAGATCAGATGGGTAGATAGGGTTACAAACAAAGAGGTATTGAGACGAGTGGGAGAGGAGAGATGTTTCTGGCGACTGCTAATGAAGAGAAGAGATAGGTTGGTAGGACACATACTAAGACACCCAGGAATAGCAAGCTTAGTTATGGAAGGAAGGGTCGAGGTCAAGAACTGTAGGGGTAGACCTAGGTTAGAATATGTTAAACAGATTGCCTTGGATGTAGGGTGTCGGAGCTATGTAGAGATGAAACGATTAGCTCAGGACAGGGAGGCATGGAGAGCTGAATCAAACCAGTCAAAAGACTGAAGACTCAAACAACAACAACAACTAATATAATATGAATATTATGAAAACAATTTAGATCACGATTGGAAAACTAAAAACCTTTTTTTTTTCTGAAGAATAAATTGAAGAAAAAACTTGAGTTGATTTCAATTTGTAGCACAGCACCGCTTGATTTAGTAGACTAATTTGGGTGGAGGTTCGTCCGTTAAATCGCGAATTTAGAACTTTAAATTCGAAATATTTAAAAAATATATTTTTTAAAAGGATTATTTTAAAAAAATCATCGGCCCGCGATTAGAGATACGCGTTCTTAATTACGTAGCTCTGGAGCAATAGAAATATCGACGTTGTACTAATGAATAATCAACATTTCTGAATTATGGAATGATTGTATTGTCCGCGGAATTATCGACTAGATGTGTTCTATTTCAAAAATGTGTGTATATTGTTCTTGCATCCACGATTATGGCCGATAAAACGATGTTATTGGACAATGATTTCGTAGTTTCATTTCAGGAATGTTCTATGGGGTTTATTAATCCTTTTACAGTATGAGCAGCATCAAGAACCGATGCTGATCTAACTCAATATCGTCAGCTCAAATCCGATGCAAAACACGCTGTTGCAGTTGCTAAATCCAAGCAACTAAGTACATTGTACGAACAATTAGAGGAATCTACTGGGGTCAATGATATTTACAAGCTAGTCAGATCTCGTCATCGTGTCACAGTTGACATAGGATATGTCATGCATATCAAGGATAAGCACGGGCATCTTCTAACAAAACCAACAGAGATCCTTCAACGATGGCATGAACATTTCAATACTATCTGTAATGAGGAATTCCCACACCCACCGATTCCATTAGCCGAAATTGTACAAGGTGCAGTTCCACCTATCACACCTGCCGATGTCAATACCGTGATCCACGACATGAGGAATGGCAAGGCAACAGGCCCTGATGATATTCCTGCAGAGCTATGGAAGCAGTTGGGTCATGCCTCTGCAGTGTTCCTAGCAGAGTTCTTTAACAAATGCCATGCGAACCACCAGATCCCGTCAGCTTGGCAAACTAGCGTCACAGTACCAATATGGAAAGGCAAGGGCGATGTAACTATCTGTGCCAATTATCGTCCTATTCGTCTCCTATGCCACATAATGAAGATTCTAGAACGTGCGATTGACACTCGCTTACGTAGCATTGTTACCATCTCGCCTAACCAGTGTGGATTCATGAAAGGTCGCGGAACAACTGATACTATCCATGCAATGCGGCTTCTGATAGAAAAGTATATGGAGAAAAGAAGGACAATTCACATGGCTTTTCTGGATCTGGAGAAAGCATTCGACCGGGTTCCCCATCAGCTTATATGGTATTCTCTCGATCTCATGGCGTACCAGAAGCTTATGTGCGTTGGGTCCAACTCCTCTACAATAATACAACTAGCTCTGTACGCAGTGCTGCTGGACTCACCAAACAGTTCGATATTCGAGTTGGGGTTCACCAGGGATCTGCACTATCTCCACTCTTGTTTATCCTATGCATGGATACAGTGACTGCCGATTTGCAGAGGCAACCACCATGGACAATACTGTATGCCGATGATGTCATGCTTGCAAGCGAGACCCGTAATGATCTAGAGCACTTGGTCAACCTCTGGAATGCGAGGCTCTGTGAATTTCGACTACGGCTCAACCTCACTAAGACTGAGTACCTTGAATGTGGTTCCCAGACAGATGGGACCATCATAGTGGATGGCACCCCACTACCAAAGGCATCACATCTCCGATACCTTGGCTCCGTTGTGAGACCTGATGCTGACAAAGTCTCGGATGTCCGTGCAAGAGTAAATTCTGCATGGATGAAGTGGCGCTAGGTTACAGGCGTTCTCTGTGACCGCAAGATCTCTTTGCGCCTCAAAACTAAGATCTATCAATCAGTCGTCCTCCCTGTTGCTTTGTGTGGAGCTGAATGCTGACCTAATACAAAGAAACATGAACGAGCCTTGCACAAAATGGAGATATAGAATGCCGGTGAAATATTTCGCACAGTCGCCATGTTGGATTTGCCAAACGAAATTAAATTTGAAGGGCTCGGTCGGGATCGGCCGTAATAGTACTATGACCTTACCGAATGACATTGCAATCGCTCTAACCGTTTGGAAGTTATTACAGGGGGACACACACACACATATACTACACACACACAGCAATGCTACTGCTCAGGGGACAGACATATCACCAATAGCAACCTATGGGATTACTATTACCTGGGAAAAACACACACTCATCGACCTGATGATAAGGCTTAAGAGGATTTTAGGCTTTGGAAAGTCTTCCCCTTGAAGGTTGACAGAATGTATTAACCAAAGAGGACTACTTCATCGACGACATCAAAATACAGTTTTACCTACCAGAGACCAAAACATATGAGAATGCACGCCGATCCTTAAACGAGAAACGAAATGCCATTTGGTCCGACTTTTTCTCCTAAGATGCCATAATGATGGAAGAGAGGAAACAAGCTAATTACGAGCTACGACACGTAATCACACGTTACGCCACCCATAGACTTCACTACAGATCCTGCGAAACCAAGAATTTCCACCAACGGAATGAAAACTGTGTATATGACCTGTGCAACGAACATAGTGAAGGGTACCACAAACAAAACTGCAAAATGAGGAAAAGAACAATATAAGACTGGCATTAGCATACTTGATCATTTGTACACATATGTCTTTGCACATTGTGCGCTTTTATGGTAAAAATAATAATATCTTTTTTTTAGTTTTTTCGAGGGAAACGTGGGGAAATCTTCAAAAGACAGATTGCAAGCTTCTGGACTTACAACTGTGCAGGATTCTTACCTACTAAATACCCACAAACCCTATACTTGGCTTAAGGTCACCCCGGAACTGCCTGTTCAGCCATACTTCAGGGTGGAGCCACTGTTACGACCAGAGGTCTCAGTCAATTTCATTATATGTGATGATAATGAAATTACTCATCATCATCTTCACTGTCTTCAGCAACCAATCTTCTCGGTTCCTATTCTTTTTGTTTTCAGCAGCTCTGAGATGTAGGCTGCAATCTGTGCCCAACTTTCTCTGCTGCTGAGCATTTTATCCACCACATTGTCTGGTGTAATGACACCAACTTTTGTCTCCAGAAGCCTTCGAAGATTTCTCCACCTCAAGCATGCAAAGAATGTGTGCTGAACGTCATCCCATTGATCATCACAATAATGACACCGTGAACTCGGTGAAATTCCCATTCGATGGAGGTATGCTTCATAATAACCATGGGCAGAGAGAAACATGGTAATGTAATAATTAACCTCACCATGTTCCTTCGACAACCATGGCTTCAGTTGCTTGATGAGCCTAGCGGTCCACCTGCCACGATGTTCACGTTCCCATTCTTCCTGCCATTCCAGAAGAGATCTGTCTCTTTCCTCCCTCTTCACGCGTATCTTAGAATGCTCGTCTTTGCGCAAGTATATACGGCGCCTTTCCTTGGCCAGGATGTAAATGGGTATCGTCCCAGCTATTACAAGCACTGCCGGTCCAGACACTGTACGATAGGCAGAAGTTATTCTGAGGGCAGCTCTTCTGTGAACAGAGTTTATCCGCTTCCTATACATCTCAGAGCCAAGAGCTACTGACCAAATCTCTGTACCATAAACAATAACTGATTCCGCCACTCTCATCAGCAGTTTCCTCTTCAATGGTGAAGGGCCGCCAATATTAGCCATGAGCCGCGACAAGTTGTTAACAATCCTTGCAGCCCTATCAGCAATCTTGCTGATATGATTCCAGAATTTTAACTTGCTGTCAATCATAACACCCAAGTAACGAACAGCAGGAGCTGTTTCTATCACTTGATTATCTACTAGCATTGGTACAACTCGTGGAACTCTCTTCTTAGTAGCAAGGACTAGTTCTGTTTTATGAACTGCTAGTTGGAGACCATGTTCATTCATCCAGGTGGAAACTCTCCGCATTACCTGATTAAGTTTAAGTTGCAGACCCTCCATGGAGCGCTCCATAATGAGCACAACAAGATCATCAACATATCCCACCAAAGAAGTGTCCTCTGGCAACTCCATCCGTAAAATGCTCTCATAATTTACGTTCCATAAATCAGGACCTAACACCGAGCCTTGAGCCGCCCCCGCTGTTACCTTGCGACACTTGACTCCTTCATCTGTGTCATACTGTATCCAACGATCACAAAGATAATTCCTCAGAACAGACGCCAAGAAGCGAGGAATGTTAAATGTTGTTTCAAGTGCAGCTATTATGTCAATTCACCGGGCAGAATTGAAGGCATTTTTCACATCCAGAGTAACCAGTAAGCACATTTTCCTAGAGAAATGGTTGCCATGCTAAATGGATCTGACAGCCATCACCACTTCTTCAATGGCGCTGATGGTGGACTTACCCTTCACAAAACCGTATTGTTTGGGGGACAGACCTCCTGCAGCAACAATCACTGCCTGAAGCCTTCCTTTAATCATCTTCTCAAACAGTTTTCCAGCCATGTCCAACATGCATAGAGGTCTCTGACCTGAAGCAGTAGTGGGATCTCCTTTGCCTTTAGGCATGAGCACAAGCCTGGCCACTTTCCACGGGGTCGCAAAGACTCCCTGTAGTAAACAACAATTATACATATTTAGCAAAACATCTGGTTCCTCTTCGGATAGCATCTTTATCACTTCAGCAGGAATTCAATCCGGCCCTGGTGCCATCTTATTCTGGAAAGGTCGTGCTGTAGTTTGTAATTCCTCTCTATTGAATAGCGGAATATCATCTAGCATCACCGGCATGTGATCGGGAAATCTCTCTGGATGATTAGGAAATAGCTCATCTATAATAGCTTCCTTCTGGGATACCGTCATAGCAGCAGTAGACACCATTATGCCACCGAGCTTCTTACTGACAATTTTGTAGCCCAGACCCCATGGGTCCTGATCCAGATCGTTAATGAGCTCGTTCCATTTATGTGCCTTACTTTGAGCAATGGCCCGTTTGAGAGCCCTCCTCGCTACTCTACACTCTTCTATCGCATTTGCGAACTCTAGAGAATCTTTGCAGAGCTTTTGTGCCCTTCTCCTTAATCGAAAACACAATCGTCGATCCTCTGCTATTTCAACATTCCACCAATGGGCTGCCCGTTTGTTCGGAAAAATCTTCTTTTTGGGCATGGATGCTCCGCAAGCCTTAACAATGAGATCAATGGTCGACCTAACCAGGGTTTCTGCAGAACTCGCGGGGCTATGTTGAAACAAATCCTCCAGAACTTGTTTCCCTTGTGCTATTACTGCAAGAAGAATTTCACCATCCATGTGATCAACGTTCCATCTAAACGGTATCGGAATTTCATGGACTAGGCCTCCTCGAGGCCTAGTATTAAAAGGATGTATCTATGATCACTGTTGTTATAACCTGGCATTACATGCCAGTCTGCAATGCAAGCAGCAAGATCTGCAGAGACAAACGTTAGGTCTGATGTGGTTCCGTTTTGCCCAGGCCGACAAAATGTTGGAACATCACCGCTATTTAGCAGCACTAAGTCCAACCTAGCAGCCATCTCAAAAATTATATGGCCTGTCCCGTTTGTATGAGCCAAACCCCACTCAACTGCTCGACCATTAAATCACCGGCCACCAGAATACCCCCAGTTACTGTACCTAGGAAATCCTCAAGGGTAGATAGTCGGGTCTCAAACTGCCGAATTGATTCATTGGGTGTTAAGTAACAGCTTACATACGAAATATTTCTGCTCTTGATCCAGACAAATCCATTTCCAGCACCAAACTTTTCAATAAAAACTCTGCTTGGATCCGCTACCCATATAGCAGCCGTCCCACTTTCATCAGAGTACCAAGATGGAATATCCCTGTTCTTATATTGTTCACTAATAAGCACAACATCAATATTCTTTTCCGCGGCAAACTGAACTAGGAGATCGATAGCCACCCTGCAACGATGAATGTTGCCTTGTAGAAATCTTAGCATTTTGGCTGTTGAGCACTCTCCGATGCACGTCGAAAGACAGCACACATACCTGACCCGATCACATGGTCGTCATTCTTGCCTTCACACGCGCAGATCGAGCATTTTGGGGCAGTCGTGCAGTGAGCAGCTTTATGCTCCTTTCCCCCGCATCTGTAGCACAACTTCGACCTGTCAGGACCCGTACATTGTCTTGCCATGTGACCATAGCCCATACATCGAAAGCATTTCAGCACATTGGTCCTTTTCCGAATACGGCAGCTAACCATGCCTATCTTAATATGCTGATCAAGGAGCAACTCATTTGCCGCATTGGAGTTTACCACAACTATGGCCATACGCTGTTCTCTGGAATTGGGCTTGGTAATAGTAACTTTTATTTCACCCATGTTATCCTTAAGCCGGTCCTCTAATGTTGCCTGGACTTCCTCTGCTGTTGTAAGACAGTCCAAATCCCTAATTTCCTAGGTTATGGTAGGAGCCAACATTATGACTTCACCCAAACCCTCAGCGGCTTTGGAAATCATATCCCTGAACTTAGATCTCCATTTTTCCCTTTCATTTCAAGGAGTACCGCACCAGTCGACGTTCTGCGAATCGATTTAAGCTTTACGCCACTGCAATCAGATGTTGCTTGCTGACGCAATGATTGAAGAACTTCTGAATATGTCTTCCCTTCAGTAGGCTTGATAACAATTGCCTCGTTGCGTCTTCTATCCTTCGGTTTATTTCCCTTCTGATGTAGAGAATGATTACTTCTAAGTTCTCCCTTTTCGTCCTCCAGAATAACTTTACCGCTATGACCCCTGTGTTTCCTTGTTAGAACTGTTTGCCACATCTTCTGCTAACTCCTCCACGGGGGGTTCAATGACCACAATTTCATTTGAAGATATGTTTTCGGAATTGACACTGCTCTCAATAACAGTAATCATGGTTTCTCCTTGACTTGCAGCCTTCTCGCATATGGGAGTTCTAGGTCAAGTGATAGTAGTGACCTATGTTGCCAATCTAGTTTTGCGGCAGTGATCGAGGACATCAAAAACCTCTACTAACTGCGCTAGGCTATTCTTGATATTATTACTCACATTTCTTTGAGTTTTGGTAGCTGCCATCATGATCTTCAGTAATCCTATTCCTTTCAGAATCTCTGACTCTTCTTTTATGTCTATTTCATTTCGACATATACCTTTGTCCGCAGTGAACCTCAATTCATCTGAACCTCCATTCTCACCCGAGATTATTGTACTCTGCCCCGCCATGACATTAGATACAACGTCCAGCTCCCTAGATGAAGTAGTACTTGTAGACGCCACACATCGCGCGCCATTGGAATCTCCCACTTGGGCCTGAGCGCTGATATCTGCGCCGCTTACAATCTCGGAGGATTCCACACACAATCTCTCCATGACACTGATCTCTTCTCTTCTGTTGGACATAACCTTACTTTCCACAAGCGAGGGGGACACAATTCCTGAACAGATGGAAGAAATACTCACCCAGCCACCACCAGGTAGAGAAATCACTTCGTAGTGCGGAAGAGGCTCTGCCACACAAAACCCAACCCTTTCAACTAATAAAGTCACTGAAATACACCGTCAAACTCACTTAAACCACGAAAGTCAAGACGCACCAACCGCTCAGTGCGACAACAACAATGTATAATAATAATAATAATAATAATAATAATAATAATCATAATAATAATATCGTATGGCCTCGTGAGCCGGGTGCAAGCTTTGTTAATTGACAACCAGCGGGTAGCTTGCGAGTCGAAATCGTTGTTCCTTGAAGCACTATGAAAGTCAAGGAGATTAGGTATCTAAGCTCCTTGAACACTGTAGCGCATTATGGCAGAGAAATGAGGAACTTTGTGTTGGCGGAAATTCCCGAGATTATTTTTCCATTATGAACACGGCCTACTGAATTCAAATGGGTTCTTTGACGTGCCAACATCGTATGACATGGTGTAGTAATTTTTGCCGTCTTTCAAAAATCACTTACCACGGCCAGGAGCAAACCTCAAAGCTTGGGGTTAGTAGACCGACACGTTAACCACTCACCCACCGTGGAAAGCTATAATAATAATTGTTACGTGCAAAAGCCCGTCTCAAACATTATTAATATGCATCTCTTCTACGTATATGTATCCCCAACCATTTGAAGCGCCCGCCTAGATGCCTTGGTTTGGCTAATGAACTCGAGGTGGCAGCGTCTATCGGCTCCTCAAGCTGGGGTTGTGTCTTCTGCCGCTAGAGTGAGACATTGGTGTCTTCTGGTCTCAACTCATCGAGACATATTTGAAAAAGTATATTATTCTACGTCATTTAACCAAAGACTATATATGCATCATGCCGCCAAAATATTTTAATGGTGTCGTGTGAATATTATTTTGTTATTCACATTGTCGTAGTGTGTGGCAAATTTGGATTGGTCCAATTTAAATAAACCTGGTGCATGTTGGGTGGCCTTCTTCGCTATTGACCTCCATCTTGTGAATTATGACTTGTGATTGATTGCTGCTTGAATAAGGACGCAAATTCTGGATCTCGTCAAGGAGCGAGGGCTTATGCCCTCGTCTCCGCTAACTTGGGGATTTATCCCTTTAGTTTGATGATACATGAAGACTTAGTGTGAAACTATCATCTGGGATATTCGTGAACGTTTATTCTTGGGCCTTAATATGGAAATGCGATGCTCGGTGTGCATCTCTTCTTTGCCGGTTGGCAGCCATCTCCTATTTTATTTTATTTTTTGTGATATAAATCCTTTAAGGATATCTAAGTAGTGTTGTAAATATTAGTGTCTCCCCAAAAGGCTTTATTAAGGTATGTTTCGACATTTTATTTATTTTAAATTATTGGAGCTCCATATTTTTCATTGTGTATTTCTGTTTAAGTTTTGTTCTGAAGGTTGACTTCGCCTGGATATGTCACCTATGAAAATATAAAATTTTGTGAAACAATATTAGTCAGGGAACACTTCTGTTTTTCTTCTAATTTTATTAATTGGCGTCTGGCTAAGGCATTATCTTCTTATTATATTCTAGTACTGAACAGACTAATCTATTATATAGTAGGCCTTATTTGATCATTAGTAGATCGTTTTTTATTTTGATCCGTTGCCTTTTAATGTACTATTTGATCTCGTAATGTCTAGAGTTTTGTTTATATCTTCCTGTTTTCTCTCTGGAGAAGTTTTTTAAATGTAAAATTAGGCGTTTGACATAAATACGTACTGATATACCTTCAACTGTTCTTGGTCGCCATGGTAACTTGTTGACAGAAGTGCATTGGGGGTTTTTGTTTCTGGCGTGTGTTTGAAGTGCACGTTCATGGGTCATGGTGATGTTGTTTAACTTGTTTTGGTTTTAAATTATCCTTTGGTTTTCCTTTTTTGGAGTTTTCTATTTTTGTACTCCTGCGTTATTCTTTCGGTACCTTGTTTATGGTAAATTTTGCACTATTTACTTTTTTTTATTCTCCAAGGCCCTCATGGTTCAGTTGGGAGTATGTCAGGTATATTCTAAGTGTTTAAATTTTTTGTGGCTTTTCATTCTCTGACCTCAGGTAATTGTTAATTGATATCGACCTTTAACCTTTTTTTTATCTACAGTGAGAAATCTAGCTGAGGTTTTATTTTTATTTTTTTGTAATTTTATGCTGGCTGATGCATTTTCTGTTCTCTGGTGGAGCTGTTCTTTTAAATTAAACATTAAATTTTCTTTTAAAGCAAGCTACTGTTGTTGCATCATTTCGTCAGTGGCAGTTCTGTTAGTTATCGGGGGGGGGGGGGGGTTTCTGTAGACGAACCTGTGGGCTTTCTCCTTCTCCACCTTCTTCCACCTTTAGGTGTTCTTCTGTTGGGGCATGTCAACTGGCGGTGAGTTGCTGTTAGCGATGCGGACCTCTGAAGAAAGGTACACCCCGTGTCATTTTGGAAGTAGACCGAGCTCGTGTATTGCTTCTGCAACTATCCCCTCCCCCGTACCCGCAGGCTCGTTTATGGACCCTTCTGGTGCTGATAGGACGGTTACTGGTGAGATGTGTCATGTCTGTGCGCTTAATGTTATTTTATGTTAATCATTGTCGTTTTGTTTGGTTTCATGTATGCCTCTAAAAGTCCATGTGGTGATATATTGAAGTGACCTGTTCCAAGCAAGGTTTCTGTGATGAATTATGTCCTATTTATGATGCAACTTTCCCTATGAAGAAGAAGTTGGTAAGTGACTGGCATGTATTCTTGGCATGGGAAATGTGGGGTTGTTGATATTCTGATAGCCTACATGCTGCGAGTGAAGGCATCGAGGAGCCCTGTCTGAAGCTGTTCGCCCTGTGATTTGTAGCAATTTGTTGTATTTTAGCTTCCTGTTCTGGAGCCAAGCAAGGGATGCGGTCTGCAGTTCTGGGCAGCATTGTGCATGATTTTGTATAGTATTGTGGCAGTGTTCGAGTGTCAACCTAATCTATGGTGTTGTTAATTGGTAGTTTATGGTATTGTTGTGAAATTGTAAACTGTCCTCGTAATTCCTAAAATTTGTTTCTTTCTGTATTGTCTGCCTGCATTCTGTGTTTTTTAAAATGGCCGACAATAATAGTGCTTTTGATTTGATTGACTTAAGTGATAACCTTGTGAATTTGGAGCGTTCCTCTGGGGTTGAACGTGAGTCAGCGCTGTTTACTAGGTCTGAGGTTTTGGGATCGATTACTGGTAGGGGTTTTCCTGCCCCTCTGATACCTGGTTCTGGCTCGTCCAGACCAGTTACCCCTGGATACGGTTATTCTTCTCATGTTAGGTCACCTAATGACTTCCTGGGTCCGGCCGACCCATTGCATCCCAGTTTTTTCTCTGGCAATGTAAATGTTTTGTCTCCTGTAGAGGGTGTGCGAGGAAGCTACCCTGGTAATAATGTCTCTTTTCCGATTGCTACGTAGATATCGGTCAGTATGGGTCGGCTTACGGTAAACTGTATGTCCCAAAGTGAGATCAGCGGTCTTCGTTACCATAACGTCGAGAAACGCTACATAAGACGTCCAACCACCACCCACGACAGAAATACGGAGTTATAAAAACACTGGCTGACCGCGCTAAAAGAATTTGTGAAAGGCAGTGCCTAAAACAAGAAATTGAACACCTCAACGAGGCCTTACGCGCGAATGGGTACAACCAGAAAGATATCCAGCGAGCACTCCATCCGAAACGTCCAACTACAAGGGTAATTGGAGACAAGCAGCCCCTGGCTAGAGCTTTTCTTCCATATATAAAAAAGGTCACGGACAGAATAGGGAGGCTACTCGAGTCCCATGATATAAAGACCATATACAGGCCTACACGAAAAATTAAGGACATGTTTAGGTCCGCTAAAGATAAGCGACATCCTCATACCGCGTAAGGGGTTTATAAAATCCCGTGTGATTGTGGCCAAGTATATATTGGAACAACGAAAAAAAGTATTGCCACTCGCCTCAAGGAGCACGAACGACACAGCCGGCTGGGACAAACAGATAAATCCATTGTAGCAGCACACTCGCTACTTGCAGGTCACGATATAAGATATGGAGACACCGAAGTTCTGTCCACCACGGTGTCATATCATGCCAGGCTACAAAGGGAGGCCATTGAAATCCTGAAGCATACTAACAGCTTCAATCTTAAGGAGGAAGCAGAACGTGTGAACAGAGCTTGGCTTCCAGTCCTTAATCCCCTCAAGCCTGCCCTTATTGACCGTCGAAGACGAGAAGATGCAACAGACGAGCAGCCCTGTCCTTGATGCATTACTTTTATGTGGTACGCCGTTGCTATGGTAGCCTCTATGTGTGGGTTGTTGACTATTTATATATCTTCTGTTTACTTGTTTTACCTCGCTTTATGTAACCTGTGAACATGCTGAACGCAGTATTCAGCGAAACGTCAGGACGACAAAATGTCCTTGGAACACGACCTATAAGCCCGCGAAACAGAGATTCCTATCTCTGGAAAAAATGTTTGGTGAATCGACTAGTTATGGAGTACTGCCTATGCCTAACCTAGGCATGTTCGTGCACGGTGTTCAAGCTTAAGGGAGGGAGACTGTTACGTGCAAAAGCACGTCTCAAACATTATTAATATGCATCTCTTCTACGTATATGTATCCCCTACCATTTGAAGCGCCCGCCTAGATGCCTTGTTTTGGCTAATGAACTCGAGATGGCAGCGTCTATCGGCTCCTCAAGCTGGGGTTGTGTCTTCTGCCGCTAGAGTGAGACATTGGTGTCTTCTGGTCTCGTCTCATCGAGACATATTTGAAAAAGTATATTATTCTACGTCATTAAATAAAAGACTATATATGCATCATGCCGCCAAAACATTTTAATGGTGTCGTGTGAATATTATTTTGTTATTCACATTGTCGTAGTGTGTGGCAAATTTGGATTGGTCCAATTTAAATAAACCTGGTGCATGTTGGGTGGCCTTCTTCGCTATTGACCTCCATCTTGTGAATTATGACTTGTGATTGATTGCTGCTTGAATAAGGACGCAAATTCTGGATCTCGTCAAGGAGCGAGGGCTTATGTCCTCATCTCCGCTAACTTGGGGATTTATCCCTTTAGTTTGATGATACATGAAGATTTAGTGTGAAACTATCATCTGGGATATTCGTGAACGTTTTTTCTTGGGCCTTAATATGGAAATGCGATGCTTGGTGTGCATCTCTTCGACGGCGGTTGGCAGCCATCTCCTATTTTATTTTATTTTTTGTGATATAAATCCTTTAAGGATATCTAAGTAGTGTTGTAAATATTAGTGTCTCCCCTAAAGGCTTTATTAAGGTATCTTTTGACATTTTATTTATTTTAAATTATTGGAGCTCCATATTTTTCATTGTGTATTTTTGTTTAAGTTTTGTTCTGATGGTTGACTTCGCCTAGATATGTCACCTATGAAAATGTAAATTTTTGTGAAACAATATTAGTCCGGGGAACACTTCTGTTTTTCTTCTAATTTTATTAATTGGCGTCTGGCTAGGGCATTATCTTCTTATTATATTCTAGTACTGAACAGACTAATCTATTTTACAGTAGGCCTAATTTGATCATTAGTCGATCGTTTTTTATTTTGATCCGTTGCCTTTTAATATACTATTTGATCTCGTAATATCTAGAGTTTTTTTATATCTTCCTGTTTTCTCACTGGAGAAGTTTTTTTTAATGTAAGATTAGGCGTTTGACATAAATACGTACTGATATACCTTCAACTGTTCTTGGTCGCCATGGTAACTTGTTGACAGAAGTGCATTGGGGGTTTTTGTTTCTGGCGTATGTTTGAAGTGCACGTTCATGGGTCATGGTGATGTTGTTTAACTTGTTTTGGTTTTAAATTATCCTTTGGTTTTCCTTTTTTGGAGTTTTCTATTTTTGTACTCCTGCGTTATTCTTTCGGTACCTTGTTTATGGTAAATTTTGCACTATTTACTTTTTTTTTTTAATTCTCCAAGGCCCTCATGGTTCAGTTGGGAGTATGTCAGGTATATTCTAAGTGTTTAAATTTTTAGTGGCTTTTCATTCTCTGACCTCAGGTAATTGTTAATTGATATCGACCTTTAACCTTTTTTTTATCTACAGTGAGAAATCTAGCTGAGGTTTTATTTTTATTTTTTTGTAATTTTATGCTGGCTGATGCATTTTCTGTTCTCTGGTGGAGCTGTTCTTTTAAATTAAACATTAAATTTTCTTTTAAAGCAAGCAACTGTTGTTGCATCATTTCGTCGGTGGCAGTTCTGTTAGTTATCGGGGGGGGGGGGGGGTTCTGTAGACGAACCTGTGGGCTTTCTCCTTCTACACCTTCTTCCACCTTTCGGTGTTCTTCTGTTGGGGCATGTTAACTGGCGGTGAGTTGCTGTTAGCGATGCGGACCTCTGAAGAAAGGTAAGCAGGCCATCAACCGCAGCCTCCCCGTGTCAATAATAATAATAATAAGCCTATTTTTTATAAAAGGAAAATAGTCTAAACATACGTTTTCAAATGTAATTTTCATTATATAAATAATCTCTACTTAGTATAAAACTAAGTCCCCGATTCTTGGATGTTACGGGTAAACTCGAGAACCACAGGATGGATTTTGGTGCGGTTTTCATCATTCTGTAAAGGATATCTCGAGGATGATTTCTGTAGGAAATAATTTATTTATGATCAAAGAAAGCCTAGCAGTAACGATTTCAGTGGAAAAATCGAAGAAAATTGCGTCCGAGCGCTTTGTAAACTTACGCTGGGCAAACCGTTAAAAATATCTAAATACTATGAGCGTAAGAATTGTTCAGCATGAAAAGTTCTACAAAAAAGTCCGCAAGAGCATATGTCTATCTTCAATACATCGCCCTCTATAACTTTCTTTCGTTTTAATTTCTTCCAACCATGTACATTCAACTACTGAGGCGACAGTTTACGAGCTAGCTAAGGGCGAGTCTATCATCCCTGTTACAGCCTAACTAGCGGGTGAACCTATTACCCCAGATACAGCCAGCAGCAACCCGATGAGTCATGTTGAGGTAAGACTTCTGAGAAGGGTGGTTGTGTTCGGAGTTTCCCTGGAAGTACAACTCAGGTTTTCTTCATTTCGCCTGTGAAACACAGTCAAGTTCAGATTTGACGGAAGGGGGATTTGAGTTTCATTCACCTCGCCATTCCCTGGAAGTGCAACTCTCATTTCGCCTGTGAACTTTCCGTTCCGCAAAATTCACAGTCAATTTAAAATTGGACGGAAGGGGGATTATATTATATTAAATTATACTGATTGGCGTATAATCTCTACTTAGTATAAAACTAAGTCCCCGATTCGTGGATGTCACTGGTAATCTCGAGAATCCCTGAATGGATTTTGATGCGGTTTTCACCATTCTGTAAAGGATATCTTGAGGCAGGTTTCTGTAGAAAATATTTTATTGATGACCAAAGGAAGTTAAGCACTAACGATTTCAGTGAAAAGTTCGACAAAAAAAACTGGCGTCCGTGCGCTCTTTAAGCTTACGCGGGGCAAACCGTTAAAAATATCTATATACTATGAGTGTAGGAATTGTTCAGCATGAAAAGTTCTACAAAAAAGTCCGGGAGAGCATATCTCTGTCTTCAATACATCGCCTACTATAAGTGTTTTTACGTTTTCAATTCTTCCAACAGTCTCCATTCAGTAACTGAGACGACAGTTTACGAGCTATCTAGGGGCAAGTCTATCACCCCAGTTACAACTTTGCCCCGGATACAGCCAGCAGCAAACTGTCGAGTCGTGTTGAGTTAAACACTTTAGAGAAGAGTGGTTGTGTTTGTTGTTTTCCTGGAAGTAAAACTCGGCTTTTCTTCATTACGGCTGTGAACTTTTCGTTCCGCAAATTTCACAGTCAAGTTAAGATTGGACGGAAGGGGGATTTGTGTTTCATGCACCTCGCCATTCTTAAATTACGTCTGACAAGAATGTGTTGCACATGCATCTCCATGATAATATAATTAATAGTACAGTCAGTGATTATAACCCATCATGCCGAGACGTAAAACGGATATTGGTCGTTGTGCATTGACATTAATAAAAGCGCTTATCACGTAATGCATTCACAACTTTTCCCGGGCGAAGCCGGGTCGGGTTGCTAGTATAATGTATATTTTGCTCTTTTCATTGATTTCTCCTCGTTTTAGAATATTTTTCTATAGGCTTACCTTAGACGTTATTTCAAGGATAGGGGTGAAAAGGAAAATAAAATATTGTTTGGTCTAATTATGTCCGTTAAATCCGAAGTCCGTTGAATCAAGGTCCGCTAAATGGAAGGTCTACTGTTCAACTGTAAGACATATGAAAAACATAATTATAAAACTCTACCTCGAAAAAAACATATAATTAACCTTACAAAAAGATGATAAAATTATCTATTCTAATGTGCTGACGACATTTTAAATGCCAAATCCTGTATGGTGTGTTCAAAAATTAGTCTATTTTTGGGTGTGTTAAATTATTGCTGGCGGATTTACAGTGCAGTAGTCTAATAATGGACGAGGTATCATAGCTAGGAGCTAGTGAACACATGAGAGGCGTGGTGCTAATTGGGACAGACAGATGACTCTGTGACACTCAATAATGCTGTGTGAGGGTCAAATGTTTTCCTTCAGTCCTAGTGTTACAGCTGCCACTCCGGTCTCAGACACTGTATCTTGTTACACTGCGGTGACTGGGCCATGATATGGAACAACCTACCAAAGCAATGTCCGTATTTAGTAGTCATGCTCATCAAGTCACACATCACGATTGTTAGAGGGAACTGAAAGTACAGGGATCCAAAGTTCTAATCCCAACGCTGACAGTGAGTTTATTTCTCCGAATTTGTTTTATTATTCCTCCGGGGGAGAACATCATGTCTTGGCAACATCCTGCATTGGACAGGAATTCTCCCTAAAATCTATTCCGTCTCACTGATGGCTGTGCATTTACCACAAAGTTTGTCAATGCCTGGAGGATCCGACACGGCACGAAGAAGCAGAAGAAGAAGAAGAAAGAACAAGAAGAATAAATAAGTGAGACACGTCAATCGGAGAGGAGTGCAAACCAATAAAAATGGGTAGATAACGCTATTTAACTGGTTCTACAGATAAAATTTGGATACGGTACTGGGTGAAGTATGGTTCACCTTAGAAATATGGGACGTTCGTTAAGCCAATTGTAAACGTTTAAATAACGGGTTCCTCACTTCCCCACTCCTACTCCCATACTTTTCTTATGATACAAGCGCGTGTACACAAAGCTTGAATTCATGGAAGAAATTTATTGTATGGAAAGGTTGTTCAGAATGGGTTTTTCTATATTTATTATATTTTATGCTCGACGATGTCGAAATGTAAATATTATAAGTCAGAAACTGTATCATAATGGGTGTCATTATAGTACTACTTTTCATTATGATACAGCTTCTACAACCAATCAGAGCTCATTCATTGACCAATCAGGTAAGGATAGTTTCGCACATGCGCTCAAAATCCAACATGTCAGACATGAATTAGGCTACATGATTTGAAAGTTGACAATGTGTATTGGATCAACCATTGTAGTTACAATCCCACACACGAATACAAAATCAGCACGAACCTATAGGTAACAAGAAATTACTATGAAATATGCATGAAATGTAGGAATCTACGTCCGTAAGTTTGCAACACACTATTTTACCTTAGCCTATATCGACATGAAAAGTGTGCACCGTCCATTGTTTTTGCATAAACAAACTGCAGAATATTGCAAAATAAATAGCACTCTACTTTAATATCCCCTACGCCAATTTCTACACAGGGCAATACATTGTACGATTTCACCGACAATTTTAGTGAATGCTGTTGTTGACAGGAAACACACCAGAACGTCGCCCGTTTTATAAACAGACTCATGTCTTAATTATTGCCACTATAGGCTCGTTGCATAATGTACTATTATATTATGTAATTACGTAAATAATTGCAATTGTGTTCTGTATACACATAAACCGCCGGTGTTGTTCTTGATTCTTATAGAGGCTTTGAAGCCTCGTAGGCATGTATCTCCGTATACTTGGGTGTGTGTATTTGTAATTGAGGTAGGATTTGGGTAGGAAGTGGCCGAGGCCTTAAGCTAGATACCATCCAGGAATTTTCCTAGATTGGAAGAGGGAAACCACAGAAAACCACTTCCAGGATGGCTGAGGTAGAAGTCGATTCTGCCTCGTTTTGCAGTTTTACCTCAAGAGGCTGAGTTTACCCCCTTACAGCCTTCAGACCAGAATTAAATATGTTGGTAGAGCCGGGAATCGAACCCGGACCTTCGCGTTGTCAGCCAAGAATGCTAACCTCTATGAAACAAGGCGGAGTACAGAAACCACTTAATGACATAGGGTTGACATTCATCTATATATATATATATAAACGAATTGCTGTTCGTCAGTCTCGCTAAAACTCGAGAACGGCTGGACCGATTTGGCAAATTTAGGTCTAGAATTATTTGTGGAAGTCCAGAGAAGGTTTAAAAGGTGAATAAATATGAAAGTTGTAGCGCACGATTCAACAAATGAGTGACGGCACGCGAATCGCTTAAACAAAGTCCGGTATGCGTTCATAAACCATTCATCCGATTGCTATGAAACATTGGTCGTATTGTTGTGCACACTCCAGGAAAGGTTTCTGACTTAGTAAATCCTTTTTACAATAGGTAGCGCACGAGTAGATTCAACAAATAAGCGACGACGGCCGAAGCATTTCAACAAAGTCCTGTATGCGTTCACATATCATTCGTCCGATAGCGATGAAACTTGGGTGAGAGGTTGTGTACACTACAGGCAAGGTGTCTGGCTTAGTAAATCCATGTTATAATTGGTAGCGCACGAGTAGATTCAACAAAAGAGCGACGACGAGCGAAGCGTTTCAACAAAGTCCTGTATGCGTTCACATACCATTCGTCCGATAGCGATGAAACATGGGTGAGAGGTTGTGAACACTACAGGCAAGGTTTCTGGCTTATTAAATCCATGTTATAATAGGTAGCGCACGAGTAGATTCAACATATGAGCGACGACGAGCGCAGCGTTTCAACTAAGTCCCGTATGCGTTCATATACTATTCGTCTGGTAGTGATGAAATTTGGGTGAGATTTGTGTACACTTCATGGAAGGTTTCTGGCTTAGTAAATCCACTTAACAATAGGTAGCGCATGATTAGATTCAACAAATGAGCGACGACGGGCGAAGCGTTTCAACCAAGTCCTGTATGCGTTCACATACCATTCGTCCGATAGCGATGAAACTTGGGTGAGAGGTTGTGTACACTAAAGACAAGGTGTCTGGCTTAGTAAATCCATGTTATAATAGGTAGCGCACGAGTAGATTCAACAAATGTGCGACGACGGGCGAAGCGTTTCAACAAAGTCCTGTATGCGTTCACATACCATTCGTCCGATAGCGATGAAACTTGGGTGAGAGGTTGGTACACTAAAGACAAGTTGTCTGGCTTATAAATCCATGTTATAATAAGTAGCGCACGAGTAGATTCAACAAATGAGCGACGACGAGCGAAGCGTTTCAACAAAGTCCCGTATGCCTTCACATACTATTCGTCTGATAGTGATGAAACTTGGGTGAGATGTTGTGTACACCTCAGGGGAGGTTTCTGGATAGTAAATCGACTTAACAATAGGTAGCGCATGATTATATTCAACAAATCAGCGACGACGGGCGAAGCTTTTCAACCAAGTCCTGTATGCGTTCACATACCATTCGTCCGATAGCGATGAAACTTGGGTGAGAGGTTGTGTACACTACGGGCAAGGTTTCTCTCTTAGTAAATACATATTATAATAGGTAGAGCACGAGTAGATTCAACAAATGAGCGACGACGAGCTAAGCGTTTTAACAAAGTCCCGTATGCGTTCATATACTATTCGTCTGATAGTGATGAAAGTTGGGTGAGATGTTGTGCACACTTCAGGGAAGGTGTCTGGCTTAGTAAATCAACTTACCAATAGGTAGCGCACGAGTAGATTCAACAAATGAACGACGACGGGCGAAGCGTTTCATCAAAGTCCTGTATGCGTTCACATACTATTCGTCCGATAGCGATGAAACTTGGGTGAGAGGTTGTGTACACTACAGGCTAGGTTTCTGTCTTAGTAAATCTATGTCATGATAGGTAGCGCACGAGTAGATTCCACAAATGAGCAACGATGCGCGAAGCGTTTCAACAAAGTCCCGTTTACGTTCATATACTATACGTCTGATAGGGATGAAACTTGGGTGAGATCTTGTGTACACTTCAGGGAAGGTCTCTAGGTTAGTAAATTAACTTTACAATAGGTATCGCACAAGAAGATTAAACAAACGAGCGACGACGCGCGAAGTGTTTCAACATAGTCCCTTATACGGTCATATACCATTCGTGTGATAGCGACTAAACTTGGGTGAGTTGTTGTGTACACTCCAGGGAAAATTTCAGGCTTAGTTAATCCATATTACAATAGGTAGCGCTCAAGTAGATTCAACATATGAGCGAAGGCGCGCGAAGTGTTTAACAAAGTCCCGTATGCGTTCATATACCATTTGTCCGAAAGGAATGAAACTTGGGTGAGATGTTGTGTACACATCAGGGAAGGTTTCTTGCTTAGTACATCCACTTTACAATAGGTATCGCACAAGTAGATTGAACAAATGAGTAACGGCGTGCGTATCGTTAAAAAAAATCCGTATGCGTTCATATACTATTCATGCGATTGCAATGAAATTTGGAGAAATGTTGTTTCCACTTCCACAAAGATGTCTGATTTAGTAAATCCATTTTACAATTGGTAGCGCACGATTAGATTCAATTAATGGGCGACAGCGCGTGAATCGTTTCAGCCATGTCCCGTATGCGTTCATATAACATTCATCCGATTATCATAGAACTTTGGGGAGTTGAGCACAGTCCTACGAAGGTGCATGAATTAGTAAATCCGTTTTTCAAAGGGTGACGCACAAGTAGATTCAACAAATGAGTGTCGTCGCGCGAATCATTTAAGAACAAACCCGTATGCGTTCATATGCCATTCATCCGATTGCGATGAAACTTTCATGAGTTGTTGTGTACACGCCAGGGAAGGTTTTCGCTTAGTACATCCATTTTACAATAGGCAGCGTACGAGTATATTCAAAAAATGGGTGACGGCGCTCGAATCGTTTCAACAAAGTCCCGTATGCGTTCATATACCATTCATTTCACTGGGATGAAAATTTGGTGAGTTGTTGAGCACGCTCCCATGATTTTTTGAGATAGTAAATCAATTTTACAATAGTTTAGAGGTGGCTAACGGAAAAAGAAAAACAATATTGGGAATCCAAAAGCACTTCAACATACAAAGTTACAATGCCAACACTTTCTTTGATTGGCATTGCAACGCATGCCGGGTACAGCTAGTTCTATAACATTAATTTTAATGATACAGGCTTTACGTCCCTCTTAACTACTGTGGCTTTTGTAGACTTCAGGTTGCGGGTATTTTTTCTCCGAAGCGGATCCTTAACATGCCAGTGACCCCACGTATTTAAGCACCCTCAAATCCTAATTGACTTCGCCAGGATTCTATCGACAACCATTGGCACAGTAGACAAAAACGTTACCACTGCGCCACCCAGCCATCTTGTGGTTAGTAAACGTAGTCAATAACAGCAGTCCTTATGGTAAAAAATTGATCACACTCGTAAATAAGTTGACCCCACGGTGGTATTCAGGGTAAGACTGAAGATATGTTCATTATCTGCTACAACATCCTGGCCATTGTGCGTGGACCTTCCCAGGTAAGAAATCAATGAATACATTCATTATCCGCGCTGGACAGCGAGACCGACAAAAGCGAATATAAACATGCAAACACAAATAAAAAAGAACTACCCACCCTCCCACACACATGAAATATGGATACGTTTATAAAGCATTCTGCAATAGTGTATAATATAATGATCGGCTGAATAAGTTGTTGTTTTATTATGGGTATTATTTAAATGATCGCAATGTAATTTATGTAATTGTTATATCAATATATATACCCATGTGAGCTGTTTGGAGCATTCACTGCACGTAATTACTAGTTACTGTGACACTGAGGCAATTCGTACGTACATAATTATTCCACATATTTCGCAGGCCCCAGATATATATATATCTAGTAAGAGTTGGTTTGGCGACCACGGGGTAGTTACGATCTCGCAAGTATAGAAGATGAAGATGATGATGATGACAATTGTTGTTTTAAGGGGCCTAACAACCAGGTTATCGGCCCCTAATTGATGGGTGATCGTGAAGATGATAATGAAATGTAAACTGTAACTAAAACTAACTACCAACTTACAGTATATACTAGAAGAAGATGTGGAAAACAAAAGGAGAATAAGGCAAATAAAGGACGGGAGGAAGAGAAATGTCCTCAACCTTCGAAGAATGCAGATTGAGGGACTTGGAAGGAAGGAGAGCCATGAAAGGCATATAGGAAAGTGAAAGAGGAGAGGGTCCGCCCCAGAGGTAATGGATCAAAGGGGGAAAACCGGACCCAGCTCAGGAATCCCTCGGGGTTGCCAACTCCCGTACTCACCAGCCGTGAGCCCCTGAGGGTGTAGCAATATCTAGGGTGCACCAGAAGTGTGGGGCTACATTCACCCTGCCTCTCCGAGGGCCTTGAGCAGAAGGCAGGAGGTAACAGGAAAAGAAAAAGAAGGCTGACCCCTCGCAGAGGGAAGGTATCAGAAAAGACGAGACAAGGGCCAATTAAGGCGGGAAAGGAAGAGACTCCCTAGGCCTCAGATACCCTAATACCGTCAGGGTCGGAAGAGAACAAGAGTTGACCAAGTGAGGTCGACAGGAAAGAAGACGGAGAGGAACCCGGCACAAGTAAGTGGAAGCAATGCCGGACTCAGCTGGGGTCCCGTGGTCGCCAACCCACGTCCCACTAGATGTGAGCCCCTGGGGGGAAATTTAGAAGAAGGAATCGACGAAATTGTGGAAGGAAAATTAAAGGACAGGGAAAGAAATGTCTTCAATGAATTGCAGGCATTTACATTCGTAAATACTACAGTGGGGTCTGACTGACTCAGTCAAATTGCAGTCATTGGTATCCTATTTCACGAACCTCGTGAAATGAATACATTAATGCATCCAATGTACATTTATTTTACTTTCAGGACGGATCAGGGAAGGTATTTTGAAAGAAAATCGGCCATGGACCCATTGAAAGGCGTTCCGGCATTTGCCTGGTGGTTAAAATGGGAACCCAAGAACACCATTTTCAGGATGGCCGTAACTCTTTGCGGTGAATGACTGTTTTGTTCCCTATTGCTTACATATTTTATTTAATAAAATTAGGGCCCTTGAGTGCAGTTACAGCATTAATATTGAAGACCTATATAAATAATTTAAACTAGCGGACCCGTGCGAGAAATCTCGCATGTTCACAGACGACACTTTGCCCAATAGGTTTATAATGAGACACTTAAGGAGAAAGGTTGTTATGTTTTTATTTCAACCAAGTGATTATAGAACACTATTTACATTTCTGTTAGAATTCCAAGTTCTACGTTCCCTAACTTAAGAAGGCAGTCACTGAAAATTCGATCATCATAACACTCACCGGTTATTCGATATTTATGAAATTATACGATTTGAGTACTCATTCCTTTGATTTTCTGTTGCTGAAATCCATGCAAAATGTCAAAAGAAAAACCTCAAAGTGTTAAAATGACATGAAACAGGCGTCACAGCGGCCAAAATGTGAAGTGGACAGCAATTACGGAGCGTATCTTCCTACAGCAACAGTATCTGCAAATCGCACACTTTATCTTAAAAGTATATTTTTAAGTAATTATAGATATTTATGAAAATAGAGTGAATTTCGTCACTTCTAATGTATATTACCTTTCATATGAATGCTCATGTGGAACGATCGGTCGCTTGTGAGCGCCGCAGGAGGGATCTATACTACTGAAATAATATATACTAGCATTACCCGTCGCGGCTTCGCCCGCGAATATTTTAGTTGTAAAGAGTAGTCTACACTTAGCAATAACTTATCTCAACTATGAATGCTATGACTGATTTATCCTTGGTATGAGTAAGCAGACTTTATCAATTCAGCTACTGGTGCAGTGGTTAGGGGTTTGTCATTCCTTCAAAGGTATATCAGAGCGATGTTAGTTTTCTGGGAATATCACAGACACTGTTAATTTAATGTAGTTTTCGGAGACCCTTTATAGTCGGGTGAAAAAGACCTTTCGTACCACATTCACACGTGAAAATAGTGTGAAAAATTTCTAGAGTGCCTCTTGACGCCCTTAAGCGCATTATACTGTATGTATTGATGAATTTTACAGCTTAATTTGGTTCAGTGATAACCTTATAACCGTCTGGAAACTTTCACAGTAATGTCATATTTGGAATTGCATTGCGTCTTACAGAAATAGATGGACCTGTGAGATTCTGTTACCATGGTTACCGTGTTACATTCTTTCATAATTTCACTGTAAATATACATGTTTTAAGGTATTTAGAAAATTGTGAGGCAATTAAAGAGTAAGTAAGTGCGTTTCGCTTATGCATTGGGTTATGCTGAACCTGTAGGTACCCCATATGAGTAGATTGGTGTTAATGGGACCTTATTTTCGGTACAAAACTGAAATGGGACCTTAGCAGAATAATATAGGGAGGGATAATATTCATTGTTAGCAGTGTGGGCAACATTTCTAGAGTTTAGGGGTATATTCGCAGCAAATATATCAAAAAATTATAAAACATTCACTCCAAACGAATAGCACAGACAGTTGACCTTATTGAGGGGTAACAACATCCTTTACATGAGACGTTGGCAATCGACTCTTGTCATGGCTCAGCGACTCTGGCAGAATGGTTTTTGCGCACTGAGACCAGATTGTGTTAGTTCTTCTATGACTTCGACTTGGACAGAAAACTCATCGAAGCTTGGTTTGAACATAGCGTCGGATAGGCACTTTGTTAGACACCTCAATGTTAAAAATGTATGCAATTGTTTTCTTTATGTAGCGGTGCACAGTAGGTATACTGAGCTCATAATGAAGGCGAGGCTCAATAAGTGGCATCCCTACATCTTTCAGAATTTGTCTACTACTTATAGCTTTGCTCCAAACCTGAATTGAAAAGAAAGAAAGAAAGCAAGAAAGAATTGAAAGAATTGAACCATCGACACCTAAGATTCCGAACATGCCACGAAGTCTATCACAAAAGATTTATTCAATAATTTGTTTTCCTCTGGGTCACTCAGTCCCCAGTGTGGTGTAATACAGGGAGCGGCAAAAAGATCTGACGGTTTTTAAATCACAATAACACAAACATTTTAAATGATTCAAACTCTTTTATTACTTATAACAGCAAGGTGTACATGTAAATTAATGGAAAACATGAAAGAACAATAGATTTTAACTTTTAAGATTTGATGATAACGTATTTCCAATGATGCCCATCTTTTGCCATGCATTCTTCCAGTCTTGCACTGAAGCTTTGCATAGTCATTAGGCTTCAATTGCTGGACAATAACCATTTTATACGGATGAAAATGCAAATCGAAACGCAATATTCGTCTCACTGTTCGATCAGACATTTCCAAAGCAGCAGTTTGTTTACGAGCCGGCCGCCATGGACTGGTTTCCACAGTTTGTCTTACTCGCTCAACATTTTCTGGTGTCCTGGCTGACCTTGGACGGCCTGTCGACGTACGTTTTAAGGCTGAACCTGTGGCCCTAAAATTACTCACCCGTAACAAAATTGTGTTACGAGATGGAACGCATCCTCTTCGACTCGCTCAGCCGTACAACGACATAAACCGTTAGAACTTTTTGTCACATGGCAAAAGATGGGCATCGTTTGAAAGACGTTGTCTTCAAATCTTAAAAGTTAAAATCTATTGTTCTTTCATGTTTTCCATTAATTGACATGTACACCTTGCTGTTATAAGTAATAAAAGAGTTTGTATCATTTAAAATGTTTGTGTTGTTGTGATTTAAAAACCGTCAAATCTTTTTGCCGCTCCCTGTATATGAATTAATTAATGAATGAAATAAGTTTTTCGACAAGTAGATAATTTACACAGTTAATCAAAAATGTCAGTTCCACCTTTGGTTTCATTATAATAATGTCATATGGAAACGCATCTCACCTCGTCAATTACTCATCAAGCACTGCAGCAGTAGTATGATGATGACACCCCAGGGAAATGTAAGCCAGGCTATCACTGGACTCAAGAGACGAGTCAGCCATCCTTGAATAATGGTTTTACGCATTGTCTCATTAGCATTTCAAGTCAAATGCCGGGACAATAATTGACACTGGGGTCTCAATGATCCTGACTTATATGTATTTCTTGGCTGGTTGGTTGCTAGGTTGGTTGGTTCCTCAGTTTAGGGGCTGCGACAACGCGGTCATGTAGCTCCGTGTACTTCGTGTGTGTGTAGAATCTGTCTGATAACCGATGTTAATTGTGATGGCTGAATTAGCGTTTGTTATCTATGATTCAGGTAAGGACCGCAGACGATCAATTTCAAGTAGTTCCTAATTTTGCTACCAAATGCTACCGTCAACGACACCTAACGGTGAACTTGGCTACTAGATGCCGCCGCAACCATCACCTGGCGACAGACGTTGGAACCTAGAACTTTAATCAAATCTAACCTACAAATTTTTGCTTCACATAATTGTAGTTATTGGAAAGTTCTTTTACATGCCATAAATCAATGGTATGGACCAGACGACTTCACTTCCCCTCCAAAGGAGGGCATACTGAGGGATTTTAACGCTCTTAAACAATCCATTAACTTCAGTGGGTTTAATCCGTCGATCTTGGGCATAGAAGCTCAGCATGCTACCAACTACGCAAGATCTTATGAATAGATAGAGTAACAAATGAAGAGGTATTAAGACGAATGGGAGAGGAGAGATGTTTCTGGCGACTGCTAATGAAGAGAAGAGATAGGTTGGTAGGACACATATCAAGACACCCAGGAATAGCAAACTTAGTTATGGAAAGAAGGGTCGAGAAGAAGAACTGTAGAGGTAGATAAAGGTTAGAATATGTTAAATAGATTGTCTCGGATGTAAGATGTGGTAGCTATGTAGAGATGAAACGATTAGCTCATCAAACTGCATCAAACCTTTCAATAGACTGAAGATTCAAACACACACATAGTTGCCACTATTGTCTATATCCATGAATAATGCTTCCTGTAACGGGGAATCGTATATGTTCCCGACTGACTAGTAATAAAAATAATTTGAAAATTTAACTCCAACGAAATTGTGTATTATTAGCCTATTTTCACTTATGAAAAAATAGGCTTATGAGGTCACCTTTTGTCCGTGTGTCTGTGTGTGTGTACGTGTGTGATTCGTGTGTGTGTCCCCCCTAATAAAATCTAAACGGCTGAACCGAGTTCAATGAAACTCAGTAAGTTCATAGCACTATTCCAGACGACCCCGACCGTGCCCTTCAAATTTTGTTACGTTTCACCAATCCAACATGGCGGCAGTGCGAAATATTTCACCAGCATTCAATATCTCCGAAACTATTACCGATATCACCCTGGAAATTTGTACGGTGATAAAGGGAAATACCAGACGTTTACCCATGTGACTTTTGAAAACCTGGTAACTACAAAACCAACATGATGGCCAAGCGAAGTTGCGACTTTAAATAGACGTTTCTCGCGATTTAACCAACCAAACGCATTGAAATTGGTACAAAATATGTTCATACACATTGTAATGCACCGACATCTAACTTCGTTCAAATGTTTACATAACCTCAAGATGGCGGCTGTCGAATACATAGAATACGATGTGGTGGACTGTATAAAGAAATATATTTTACTTTGTATGGACATGATTAAACACTGAACAAGTACAGTAGATATTACATGCGTGCGATGACACCATGTCCGGTAGCCAGTGCTACCTGCTTGCTAGTGAGGGTGCAGAGGAACGCAGGTAAGAACACGACCCTTGGGTCAACAACCTTTCCAGCAGGTGGGCAAACTGCCAGCAGAGAATGTACAGTGCCAGAGTTGCCAACATACTCCCCCCCCCCCCCTTGAAATAGCAAATATTTCAAACAACTAAATATTGTCACTTTGTTCTAGTCAACTGGAATAAGAGCTCAAATAAACACTATGTACACAAAACATTTACACACTTCACTTCTCTTCACTCAACAATGGGCAAAGTCTTGACACTGCTCTTTTCAAATGGTAACAACCCTCGTAACTCCATCGGCTCCTGGATGCACTGCTGCGACACGGCCCAGTTTCCAATGAAGTGGAGGCACGCCCTCTTCCTTCAGAACAACCAGAGTGTCGATTTGTGGGGATTGTCCGGGCGACCACCATTTAGAACGCTGTTGGAGTTGTCCGAGGTATTCCTTGGACCATCGACGCCAAAATTGCTGGAACATAGCCTGAAGCAGTTGCCAGCGCTTCAGTCTATTCAAGGGAGTCTGAGACACATCTTCTTCCACAGGAAGATGAAATGAGCCACCGATCAGGAAGTGGGATGGGGTTAATACTTCCGGATCATTGGGATCAGAGGATAGTGGGCAGAGGGGGCGCGAATTCAAAACTGCCTCTATCTGTACAAGCACTGTAGTCATTTCTTCAAACGACAATGCAGAGTTTCCTACTATTCTCTTAAGGTGATACTTAGCTGATTTAACTGCAGCCTCCCACATCCCTCCGAAGTGAGGTGAACCAGGAGGACTAAAATGCCACTGAATCCTCGCATCTGTAGCAAAGTTTATGAGTGGCTGCTTGGTATTCCTATCATTAAAGAATTTATTTAGCTCACGTGATTCACCTACGAAATTAGTTGCGTTGTCAGTGAATATGAGGGTGCAAGTTCCTCGTCTAGCCATGAATATTTTCAGTGATGCTAAAAAGGCAGCTGTAGACAGATCGCTTACAAGTTCAATATGTACAGCCTTTGTGGCAAAACAAACATACATAGCTATATATGCCTTAATCCGAGCGCCCTTCCTGGACGAAGGTCGTAAATATACTGGGCCACAGAAATCAATTCCTGAAGATGCAAATGGTCGACTGGGAACTACTCTCCTTTCAGGTAGCGATCCCATTAACGGTTGATACGGCCGAGACGAGAATTGAAAGCACGTCTTACATCGATACACTGCCTTTCGAGCACCATTCCTCCCACATAGAGGCCAGTATTGCTGTCGCATCATTGTCAATAAAGTCTGAGCTCCAGCATGAAGAAAAACAAAATGAAAATGATCAAATAACATTATTGTAATGCGATGATTGCCTGGTAATAAAATAGGATGTCTTCTGTTGACCGATAGTTTAGTATTTTGCAGACGGCCTCCTACCCGTAACAGACCCTGCTCATCCAAATACGGTCCTAATCCATGTAATTTGCTTCCCTTGGGCAGTTGCAAATTTTGTTTCAGAGCCTTTATGTCATGTGAAAATTCAGAACCTTGAGCAATTTTACTCCATAAATACTTAGCCTGCTCTAGTTCTACAGGATTAAGAGCACCTGTTTGTCTGTCTGTTTTAGTTTTACGATTTTTGATAAATCTGAGCACGAGAGCTGTTATTCTAATCAGCTTGCTCCAGGAAGAGTATCTGTTAATCAGATTCGATCCAAGGGATTCTGTAGATGACACTAGAACAATTTTAGTTTTCCTAACTTCAGGTAATACTTGAGGGCTATGCCTCTGCTGTGAAGGCCATTCGTCTTTATTATCTGAAAGACAATATGGTCCCGATAACCAAAATGATGAATTTAACAGCTTCTCCGCGGTAACTCCTCTCGAGATCATATCTGTTGGGTTATGATGAGTAGAGAGGTGCTGCCAACAATCAATATTTGTCAACTGTTGAATCTGCGACACTCGATTAGCGACGTATATTTTCCACTGGTGTGGATGGCCCGAAATCCATGCTAATGCTATTGTGGAGTCAGTCCAACAAAAACACTTGTCTTTAGTTACGTTTATGGATCTCATGACTCTTTCGACCAACTGAGCAAGTAATACAGCACTGCATAGTTCTAATCTTGGTAAAGTTACTGAGCATAATGACGCAACGCGAGACTTAGAACACAATAAGTGAACTGTTATTTTACCATCTCCTCTCTGAGATCTTACATAAACACATGCGCCGTAAGCAATCTGAGACGCGTCACAAAATCCATGAATTTCATACTCCACAAATTCTACTGCCCTAACATGACCAGGCACTTTGAACTCCTTCAATTTAGCAATATCCTGCATATAACGAATCCATTTATTTTGAAGTTCTATTGTGAGAACGTCGTTCCAATTTAAGTTCATTTGCCACAGTTTCTGGACCAAAATCTTACCCTTAACCAATACTGGGGTCGAAAGCCCTAAGGGGTCAAATATTTTAGTCAGGTCTGATAGAATTATTCTTTTCTCTATCTGTGTCGAACTGAAATCACTTCTCAACTCAAACTGAAAAGTGTCTGTGATGGGTTTCCAAGATAGCCCCAACAACTTCAAGTCATCTCCTTCATCTACCTTAATAATGTACTTGGGATCTGTATCGTGGTTAGAAATGCTAGATAGCACATTGGGCTCTTTCGAACACCATTTTCTTAAGGTAAAACCCGTACTAGATAAAATATCTGAAACACACTTGTGAGTGGTTCTTAAACCGTCAGTTGATTCACAAACTGTCATTAAATCGTCAACATAAAAATCCCGCCGTATTACATTCGAAGCTTCAGGAAATTCCTCCTTAGTGTCATTCGCCAATTGAGAGAGGCATCTTGTGGCCAGGAAGTGTGCACATGACGTGCCATATGTGACTGTATTGAGATGATAATGCTTAAGCTCGTCCTTAGAGGATTCCTTCCTCACGATACGCTGAAGATCAGTATGTGCAGGTTCTATGAGGACCTGCCGATACATTTTCTCTATGTCAGCGGTAATGCATAGCGATGCATGCGAAATCGAGCCAATATTGAAAATAAATCATCTTGAACGATCGGTCCTACTAATAACAAATCATTGAGGGATAATACAGAATCGCCCTTCGAGCTGCCATCAAATACCATGCGAGTGCGCGTTGTCAATGAATTACCCTTAAATACACAATGATGCGGAAGGTAGTACTGTAATGGTTTGTTTATCTCACTACTGGGAATTTCCTCCATATGATCCAGGTCAATGTACTCTCTCATAAACTGTACGTATTCCGACTTGACTTGGGGCTGCCTTTCAAGACGCTTCTCTAGGCTGTGAAACCGTCTGATTGCCTCATTAACATTGCTACCTAGCTGACTCGGGTCCTCTTTAAGGAGTAGTGGGACTATGAACCTACCCTGTGGATTCCTTATGTGACCGTCAGTAAATAGCCTCTCACTAATCTCTTGCTCGGATTGTCCTTGGCCAATCAGTGCTTTCCCCGGCTCATTGAATATCTTACCAGACACAAAGAGGCAGGAAGAACTGTTATCTGCGTGCTTTTCAGACAAACCAACACTACCTGCTGCTACCCAGCCAAGAGCCGTGTTGCGAAACAACGGTAGTTTGTTTGAGAAACTGTCGAGCTGAAATTGTTCTGCGCCGATAAGATCGTAAAAGAATTCTGCTCCAATGAGAATGTCTATGGATGATGACACATTAAATTGAGGATGCGCAAGATTTTCTAATTTAAACTCAGGAATACTCCAATCTGTGATGTTGATATTTTTAGTGGGTAAGCACTGACCAGTAATTGAAGGTATTGCGTGAAATGTCATGATTCGTTCAAAGGAACCGAACCGCGAAGAAATCTTTGTTCTTACCACCGACCCCACCTTGATGGTAGTGTCATGCAACCCATGTATCGGAATATTAGTCTTTGTCTTTAACAATCTTAATTGATGAGCTAATTCCCTAGTTATAAAGTTGAGTTGCGAGCCGCTGTCTAACACAACCCGAGAATGACGGGTTTTACCCTCTGAATTGTTGACATTCACTACTGCTGTCGACAACAATACTTGAGAGGAAATATCATTGTTGTGATTGTGCAATGAAACAGCATTACTACTATGTTGCTCATTAAGGGTGGACAATGAAGTATTATTGGACACAATACTCTTGTTTGAAGTCTGACTATTAATGGGGTTCGGTGACCCTTTGTCCCCGTGAAGCAAGGTGTTGTGTTTATCCTTGCACAGCTTACAATATGAACGAGTGCACTCGTTAGCGAAGTGATTTCCAGGCAGGCAATTAACACAGATCTCCCGCCATCTGTCATAAACACATATAGAAGTGAATGTTTTGCATCTAAATATGGGATGTTCTTCCATGCAAAGCGGGCATTTCTGATTTTTCTGTGAAAGGAAACAATTTTTCCCTGGGTTCGTGAATGGCCTCGCTTTGAAACCAGACGCATTCGGTTTAGATGAAACGTCTACCTGCTTCAGCTGTTTTGGGCGATCACAGTTCTTAGTCTCGATCGATTCAAATGCATTACATGTTTCGAGTAGAAATTTGTCCAGTGTCTGATACGATGGTAGATCAAAGGTTGGTAGCGAGATCTCCCATTTCTTAACGTTTCAGCGTCAAATCTGCTCGTTATAAAATGTATCAAAATGACATCTAATTGTTCTTCACAAGACAGACCAAGCGCTGATAGCGACTGTATGTGCCTTCTGAAGCCGTCATACAAGTCTCTTAATGCTTTGGAAGATTCTACTTCTATTTTGTTTATCTGAAGGACCGAATTAATGTGGGAGGAAACAATTGCTCGCCGGTTGTTGAACCTTTCATTTAACAGGTTCCACGCTATGTTGTAATTCGCTGCAGATATTTCTAGAGACTGTAACACGTCTGCCCCCCTGCCTGATAGCACTGATTTTAGGTAATGAAATTTCTGTATTTTTGACAAATTTGCATCTTCATGAAGGAGATTCTTAAAGGTATCGACAAAATTGGGCCATTCTAAATAATCAACTGCGAATGTAGGTAAACTTATTTGAGGCAGTTTAACTGAGCGTGTTTGCGAACTGGAAGTTGATTCACCAATAGAATCACTTAGCGAAGTTGCTTACTTGGAAATTACACTGTTTACGGATCTTATAAGACCAGATGTTTTGAAGTATTGCTCCTCAATGTCGGAGCGATAAGATTCTTGTTCTGCTTGAAATGATTCATCCTCTTTCAAATCCTCTATTTGTGATTGAACTGTTTCATATTCTTCCCAGATTTTTGATAAGTGAGCCCGTCGATCTTCCAACTGATCTACGTCCATAGATTGAGAATCTAATTTCTCTACGAAGCCTTGTATGCGAGATAAGCTAGCTTTTAATCTACCCCTTTTGCTACAAAGTGATTTTATTTTTTGTTTCATTTTACACTAGCATTTCCCAATAAACTGCTGAATGATATAAAATCACAATAGACCAAATGCATATATGTAAAAGAATGACAAAACGAAAAGACAAATACCTAACATATTTACATAATACAAAGATGGAATCCTGGTTTTGTTTCAAAGAGTTGCGGGAAAACTGCGTACAAATAACATACAGTTTTACGGGCGAAATCATGTGTGATCACTAGCAATACCAATACATTGCAATTACAAACGAACAGTTTTGAATGGAGAAACAAAGGAATGCATATGAGTCACAAGGAATAATTAGGGATGATCGGTGACTTACCAAGACGATGAATTCTGTTGTCCAGTAGTCGCCATGCTGGTAACTACCCACGCCATTTGTGAGAAATCATGCTGTCTTTGGATCACACGAGTTCAATTTTCACTGTTTTCCTTGCCATATAATCGTGCCCGGAGGACCAAAACTTATGTCGAATACATAGAATACGATGTGGTGGACTGAATAAAGAAATATATTTTACTTTGTATGTACATGATTAAACACTGAACAAGTACAGTAGATATTACATGCGTGCGATGACACCATGTCCGGTAGCCAGTGCTACCTGCTTGCTAGTGAGGGTGCTGTGGAACGCAGGTAAGAACACGACCCTTGGGTCAACAACCCTTCCAGCAGGTGGGCCAACTGCCAGCAGAAAATGAACAGTGCCAGAGTTGCCAAGAGCGGCTGTGCGAAATATTTCACCGGCATTCTATATCTCTGAAACTATTACCGGTATCACCCTGAAATTTTGTACGGAGATAAAGGGCCCTACTGGAAGTCCATCTATGAGACTTTCAAAAACCAGTTAACTACAAAACGAACATGGCGGGCAAGCGAATTTGAAAGTTTTAATTAGAATTTTCTTGCGATTTAATGATCCAAACGCAATGAAACTTGATACAGCAAATGTTTATACACATTGTAATGCACTGGTATCTAATTTAGTTCAATTGTTTGCATAACCTCAAGATGGCGGCTGTGCGAATATTACAATTAAGTTTTTTTTCTTGTGTCGTAATCATACGATCGAAGTGAAAGTTTGAATAATGAGCCTACGCATTAATTTTCCTTTAATGGTGTATGACTCTATGGCCCATACATATAATAATCCAACATGGCAACCATCCGAAATATTTGGACGTTTCTCAATATCTACGAATCTATTACAGCAATCGTACTGAATTTTTGTATGTTGATAGTGGCAATTAACATAAGTAGGATATATAAAAACAGGCTTTAGTTCTTCACGGAACTATTTGTTTCTAAGATGGGTTGATACTGAAAGAGAAACATTGTGGCTGATGACAGAGAAAACAAATTAGTTACCGTATCTCTAAACGTTCAGTATTTGTAATAAACTTTGTCTGCACTTAGCGCGCACAACAACTATGCTATACAAATTCCATTATAGAACAAGCACAAATTAGTTTGATAACAAATATTTACCACACATCAATTCCATAAGGTCTGCAGAGTAATTACATCTCCCTTGTTTTCAATTATTGTGCATCGAGTGGTCCTGTACGGTACATATTACTCATCAACTCCGGAAATTGGAATCAGTTCAGCAATGGAAGCTTTGAAGTGACATTACAACCCAATACTCATCACAATTAAAACGGTACTCAGGAGTTCATCCACTTAAAATACAACGAATAATTTTGAATTCAAAATTATAACAATACGTTCCGTGACGAACAATTTAAGAATTAATCTAAAATATTATGATCAATTATTGTGCCAATTTTGGATGAAAACCATTTTTTAGTAAAGAAGTTACATGTGTTTAAAAATTGGACTTATCAGCAGGCTTAAATCATGTTGTCAGCACTGACGTATATTAGTTGCTCCAAATTAATTTAAAAAGTACGTACTATACGTATGCAAAGTTTAGAGCTGTTGGCTTGCATATTTTCTGATTTACAGATATCAGGGTAAAAATAGAGAGATCATTTATTTAGAGTTGGAAGTCCTGTTGGCTCTTAAGAATTCGCATAATCATATCAGTTATGGTACACGAATCACGTATGAAATTTGGTTGAAATCCATTTGTTATTATAGAAGTTACAAGTATTTAAAATTTGGACTTATCAACAAGCTTAGAATCATGTTGGTAGCACTGACATATACTAGGTACTCAAAATTAATTTAAAACGTCATGTACTATATGTGTGCTAAGTTTCAAGCTCTTGGTCTGCATTCTTTCTGATATATTGGTATTAGGATACAAATAGAAATAGCATTTATTAACAGTTGGCAGCCCTGGCGGCTCTTAAGAATATGCAAAGTCATATCTGTTATTGTACACAAAGTATATACGCAATTTGGTTGAAATCCAATTGATAGTGTAGAAGTAACTTGCATTTAAAAATTGTACTTATCAGCAGGCTTAGAATCATGTTAGCAGCACTGACATGTATTAGTTATTCCAAATTAATGTAGAATGTTAGGTAATATACGTGTGCAAAATTTAGAGCTGACGGCTTGCATACTTTATGATATATTGATTTTAGGATAAAACAAATAGAGAGAGCATTTATTAACAATTGGCAGCAGTGCTGTTTCTTACGAATACGCATAGTCAAAACATTTATTGTACATAAAGCACATACGAAATTTGGTTGAAATCCATATATTAGTATAGAAGTTATATGCATCTAACAACTGGAACTATCAGCAGGCTTAGAATCGTGTTGGCAGCACTGATATACATATGTTACACCAAACTAAGGTAGAATTTCAGGTGCTAAACGTGTGCTAAGTTTAGAGCTGTTATCTTGTATACTTTCTGATATATTGATATAAGAGTTAAGACATAGAGAGAGGATTTATTAACATTATTCAGCCCTGGTGGCTCTTTAGAATACGCACAATCATATCTGTTGTACTACACATAGTACATACAAAATTTGGTGGAAATCCCATCGATAGTATAGAAGTTATATGCATTTAGAAATTGGACCTATCGGTAGGCTTAGAATCATGTTGGCAACATCTGGAATGTCACTATCTATTATGTGTGCCAACTTTGGAATAGTTCACTTGCATCACATCTGAAATATCCAACTCAAATTTCGATTGCGATTTTTTTTGCAGTTGGTAGTACTGACGTCAATTCCAAATATGGCCGTGAGATATTCAGGTATAGATCTTTTTCTTACCAAATTTGGTTTTGATAGCTGCAGTCGTTTAGGAGTTGATAGTGGGGGACACTCACACAGACAGACAGACAGAAGGACATTTTCCCGGATCGATGTCATAAGTCTACATTTTCCTCATTTTTACAAAATGTGAAAAGTAGGCTAAAAAGCATACTAAGAATAAATCGTTTGCTAGTTGGGACCTCAATAGGGGCAACTATTTATTTACGATACGTGAATGTGTGTGAAACTCCTACAGTCTTTTAACCTTTTGAGCTGAGGTACCCAGCTAGCTATTTGCTATCTCAGTGTTAAGTGTCTTCATTCACATTTAAAATAATTGTAGAGGTGGTTTCCGTGGTTCAAATCCCGGTCACTCCATGTGAGATCTGTGCTGGACAAATCGGAGGCAGACAGGTTTTTCTCCGGGTACTCCGGTTTTCCCTGTCACAATTTCATTCCAGCAACACTCTCCACTATCATTTCATTTCATCTGTCATTCATTTAATCATTGCCTCAGAGGAGTGCGACAGGCTTCGGCAGCCGGCACACTTCATATCCTCGCCACTAGATGGGGGCTTCATTCATTCCATTCCTGACCCAGTCGGAGACTGGAAGCAGGCTGTGGATTTTCGTTTGTAGAGGTGGTAATTTTTAACGTATCAGCGGAGAGGTTGGTGCTATGTCTGCAGGTTTTGAGCCTTTATAATTCTAAATGTAAATTCAAAATTCAACGTTTATATTAATTATTTATTAGAAACAAATCCAACTTAAAATGTTTGTGCCATACCAGGTAGGCTAAAGGACCCAAAATGAAATGATTTCCTATAATCAGTATAGAACTAATACATCTTTCTCTTTAGTAGTGCAAAACTTGATATTTTTCATCCGGGTCCACCAGGGATTTTAGAAACTGACGTGAGGACTGGAACGGGGTGCACTCAGCATCGTGAGGACAATTGAGTAGCTGTCTGACAGTAAAGCAGCGTCCTTCATGGGCTGTAGTGCCAGGTATTATTTATATCACTACTTTACTCGTATTATATAACAATTCAATGATGATGATGATGATGATGTTGATGATGATTCTTGTTCTAAGTGGGCTAACACCTAGGTTATCGCCCCCAGACAATTCAATGAATTAAGGTAGTTAAGATATTTATAAGAATTACGATAATACACAGCAAGTTACGTGCCAGCCCCGTGGTGTTAGGGTAGTGCACCTGGCTCTCACCCGGAGGCCCCGGGTTCGATTACCGGCTCCTTCAGGGATTTTATGAACTGACATGCGGACTGGAACGGGGTGCACTCTGCCTCGTGAGGACAATTGAGCAGCTGTCTGACAGTGAGGCAGCACCCTGGTCACGAAAACAAAGATTAACGTTCGAGGGGATCCAATGCGCTCACCACGCATCACCCGAATATATGCAGGCCAAATGGCTGGGCAGCGGTCGCTTGGTAGGCCTAGGCCCTACATGGGCTGTAGTGACAGGTGTTATATTTATATTTATACAGCAAGTTATGGAGTTAATAGAACATGTTGGAGAACAAAACATCTTTCTGACATGCTGAAAATATCTAAAGCAAGATGGTGAATTTTATTATATTTAGATAAGATTTTATTGATGAGGGTTTTTGTGACTGGTATAATGGGAGCGTTTTCCTATTGTAGCACATATAAATCATAATTACATTTGGAACTTATATACCTCAATTGAATCCGTCAGAGCTTTTTTTTTTTTTTTTTTTTTTAGCGTATGGCTTTTATTGCCGGGAGTGTCCAAGGACATGTTCGGCTCGCCAATTTTGTAGCTGCTTCGAGACGGACACCCGATGGGTGAGCTACAAGTACCGTTGGGGAGGAAAGTTGGAATGGAAGGACGAGGAGTTGGAAGGTAGCGGCTGTGGCGTATAGTTAGGGACCAACCCCTGCATTTGCCAGGATGGAAGATGGGAAACCACAGAAGACCATCTTCAAGGTTGCCGGCGGGGGGAATCGAACCTCCTCGCCTCCCGGATGTGAGCGACTGCCAGCAGTCATGCCGTAACGACCACGGCTAACTCACCCGGTTCCGTCAGAGCTGAATAGCATTAAGTCAAAAATAGTCATTCCTTAAACAATTTGTTTTCTGAACCATTGACCCAAGGGCCTTGAAACGGTGTAGGAAAGCATTAAGTCAGCCTTCTGTCAGAAGAGAAAAGCATTAAGTCAATGACTTAATGATGACTTAATGCCTTTCAACGCCGCATTCCGTACTTAACGTTGCCCACACTGCAAGATTTGCGCGTGTTACAGTGCTACATTAAATTGCATTTTTACAGGATTTAGGTGGTCTTAATGTTACAAAGTCCCCTCCGTAGCGTAGCGGTCAGCAGGGTTAGCTGCCACCCCGGAGGTCCTGGGTTTGATTACCAGCTCTGCCACGAAATTTGCAAAGTGGTATCAGGACTGGAACGGGGTCTACTCAGCCTCGAGTGGTCCAAATGAGTAGAGGGGGTTCGATTCCCACCTCAGCCATCCTCGAAGTGGTTTCCCACTTCGTCTTCGGGCAAATGCCGGGATGGTACCTACTGTCAGGCCACGGCCGCCTCCTTCCCTCTTTCTAGTCTATCCATCCCAATCTTCCATCCCTTCCCATCCCTCATGAGGCCCCTGTTCGCTTTTCAGGTGAGGCCGCCTGGGCGAAGTGCTGATCACACCTCCCCAGTTGTATCCATCCCGACCAGATGTTCCAAGCTTCAGGATACTGCCCATAGAGGCGGTAGTGGTGCGTTCCCTCGCTGAGTCCATGGGACCCACTAACCTAGAGGGTAAATTGACTAAATAAAATAAATTAATGTTACAAATCCATTTTAAAAGAAAATATAATGTGAAATATTCATTCTGGTTGACTTTATGCTGCACGAAACTGACCACGGAGCTGAAAGGCATTAAAAGTCACGTTTCCAAAATAGATTTGAAAAATATGTTTATTAAATTAAAATTGATATTCCGCTAACACAAATATAAACTCAATAGTTATTTCACAACATAGATGACTAATATAGTGTGTTCGTTAAGTTCTGTTCTGTCAATGACGTTTTATCTGTCTCCTGTAAAGTAGTGAAAACTGACTTAACCTTCAATTAGTCGCGTGAAAAAAAATTACGTAATTAATCGCGCACGGAAGAAACTCCCAGGTTTGAGGAATGGGTAGAAATTGTGTTTAAAACAATTTTTATTTGTACAACTGACTATTTTAAATGTGTTAAAATTCTATAATTATTATTTGGAAGTAAAAAAATGTTTTATTTGCTTTGGTTAAGTAATGTTTTTAATAACTAAGTCAAAAACAAACTATAAAATTTTTTAACTACAAAACTTTAAGCATGAAAAATAAAGTGTAATTCTACAAAAAAAAATATATAGACCTACATGTACTGGTACTAATATTTACAAAAAATAAACCATGAAGTAAAAAGAACAGAACAAAACACCTGAAATCTGTCTCTACACTTCCTCATCACTGCTGCCTTGGTTGCCATTTTCTGCACAGTTGGAACAGAGGGAAGTTGTATGCCCCTTACAAATGTATCTTGAGCATGTCACAAGAGTTTTTCTGTTTTCCCTCCAAGTACAATATGCACAGCGCTCGGCTGCTCCAGCCGCATGTGGTCTTTTCGTCGGGGGGCGTGGTGGCTCAGCTGTCTAGCTGTATGGCTCTCACCAAGGCGGTCCGGGTTCGATTCCCGGCCAATGCTTGTGAGATTTACGAAGTGAAATGTCATGTCCTGTGGTTCGGATTCCACGTAAAACGGAGGTCCCTTGGCTCATGATCTCGAGATTGACGGTCACGTTAAACTACAAGCTTTTGGTCTTTTCGTATCTTCATCTTCAATACCAGCGATTTTTCTTGCTTGTCGCTTCACTTGGCGAGGTAGATTTTCCTGTCGAGCTCTTCGTCTGATATGATCCATTGACAGTTCTTTTGCGAGTGTTTTTAAAAAGTTTCTTCGGACAATATTTGCCTGCGTGTTGGCTAAATATATTATGTTAGCATTCACTGCACCAATGTTCATAAGAGCGAAAAACAGAGCCAAGGGCCATCTGCTTGTTTTTCTTCCCACATTGTAGGCTGCCTTCAACTTGTCCAGGGTGTCAACTCCCCCTTTTGTTTTGTTATAATAAGTCAGCATTTCTGGCTTCATTGCGTCACCACTTTCAACGTCAATGTCATCAGAATCGGGCAATGATAATAGCAGCAAGACAACTTTATTTTTTTTGTCATAACCATAAAAAACAAACTACTGTTTACTGGTCGATTAGTATGCTCTTGTACTATTGGTGGTAATTCAACCTTATTTTTACGCAAGGTTCCGACAAGAGAGAGCTGATGGTCACTAGCCAATTCATCACAGAGTGGTATAGAGCAGAAGTAATTGTCTACAGTCACATTCCTACCCGACTGGTAAATAGGCCGTGTTAATCTAAGCTCATCATCCTTTGCTCTATTGCTTACATTGAATGGTCCTTGTTGTTGCTTCCCACAGTAAACTTCCATTTTGCTGGCATAAAATGTCTTAGAAATAGTCAGGGCGTATACTTTTATACCGTATTTAGCAGGTTTTGTTTTCATATACTGCATGAACGGGCACCGGCCTCTAAAATGTTCTATCATTTCGTCTATAGAGACGTTTTCTCCAAGGGTGTACTTGTTGACGCAGTTTTCATTGAAGATTTCAAATATTTCTCGCAGCGAAGCAAGTTTGTCAAGCTGTCGCCTTTCTTGTCTTGTAGTAGCATCGTCAAATCTTAGATTACTCAATAGAAACCTCCATCTTTTCAAAGACAATGTAGATCGGAAAAATTCTACTCCAGTAAAATCATTTGCATATAAGCCATCTAGATTTAGGTGTGACGATTTCAGGGTCCCCGCCTTATACAGTAGCCCTAACATAGCTTTCATTTCAATAATGTCTGTATCCTTTCCATCTCTATCTCTTCCGTACTGTTGTCGGTTTACTGTAATTCGGTCATTTGTGTAGCGGACAATTGTATCTATCATGGGGTCTGTAAAAAACAAACTCCAACAATCCAAGGGTGTACGAGCTTCTCGAGCATCTTTTCGTGGGCCAGAATGTTGTGGGGTCGACGTCTAGCATTCCTAGAAATAGGTGGGCTACACGAATATCAGCGAGTTAGTTTGTCTTTGCCCAAAAAAAAAAAAAGATTGTGTTTCTATTCACATCAAAAATAGGGATTGGCTGTTGAACTGGATGTACATCTGGCACTGGATCTGGCTGTTCTTCATCTTCAGATTATTCCGTGCTCGTATTGTGGTCAGAAACTTCTAAATTGTCTTCAACCTCACTACCGTCAGAAAAGATCTCATCTTCGTCTGACATTGGCTCCAATAACAGAGCATTAATTCTCCTTTCTTCTCTAGGATCCATTATGAAGTAAAACACACCCAAAATTATATATAACTAAACAATATTATCTAAAAAAGTATACATGCACTTAGTCGCACATGGCACTTTCTACCGTTCACTTTGGCAGCACAAATAGTCACGCACGGAAGATCAGACCAGGTCATTTAGCAAATCGTTGTTGACAAGCAAGCCTCGTGCCGAAAACTGACAAAAATATAAGTAAAATGTGCGGAAGGGTAGGGGGGAGAGCTGTTGGGTCAGCCAACCCGCCACTACCTCAAACCGGTACAGTCTGCGCAAAACAAATAGGAGCCGGGAGAAAATCCCGTGACGCGACTAATTGAAGGTTAATACTTTTCAGATCCGGCCGATTCAATTATATTAATTCCTGTTCAATGTAAGATGATCCGGAATCCCTATCGCCGATAACATAATTTGCATGTGGAACTAACGCCCGGAAACGCACCACACCACATCTATGCCACATCGATGACAAGATCGAATCATAAAGTACCATTTCGATGTTACATAGGCGACAAGGTCTATTAAATATTTTTGAGTGTGTATCAGAACATTATTTGCATATACAGTAGACGGTGCGCAAAGTCATTCTGAGCCGTCATATCCAGCTGCCCTTGTATTGCATCAAGGAACGAGCCTGATCATCCAGTTATGGATGGTAATATTATCATCATTATATGCTTTGCATAGCCTCGGTGGCTTAGGCGGCAGCACGCCGGACTCTCATCGCTGGGTCCGTGGTTCAAATCCCGGTCACTCCATGTGAGAATTGGGCTGGGCAAAACGGAGGCAGACAGGTTTTTCTCCGGGTACTCCGGTTTTCCCTGACAACAATTTCATTCCAGCAACACTCTCCACTTTCATTTCATTGCATTGCATCTGTCATTCATTTAATCATTGCCCCATGGGAGTGCGACATTCTTCGGCAGCCGGCACAGTTCATGTCCTCGCCGCTAGATCGGGGCTTCATTCATTCCATTCCCTGACCCGGTCAGTCGACTGGAAGCAGGCTGTGAATTTTTTTCATATGTTTTGCTATTGTGCACCTTCTTTGTTTTACACACAATGTACGTAACGATACCGAACATCATACAGGCAACGGCGAAAAAACAGATTACACTTCCCTTTTGCTTATATTTCCTAATATCCGTCTAACTAACCCCCCCTTCCCCCCCCCTTTCTTTTGGACATTCTCATTCTTCGAGGAGTCTCTATATTTTCACCCCGCCCCCTTTACCTTCTCCTTACTCACTACTCTGTCCGCCGTTCTACCATGGTCCATAGAGTAATTTCTGGCAGCTGCTCTCTGGTGACGAAACGAGGAGTTTATCTATATTTTTTGTAATTTGTGTAATCTCACTGATATACTTTCTTTAGCCACATTGATTGATTTCCAATGAAAAAGGAGGCAAGGTTTCTCCGAAACGTTTGGTTCTAAGCTAAATACATACGGCATTAGCCCAAAAAACATGAATTAGCTATAGTTCCTATTAGCCTACTTTCGATTTTTGCAAAAAATAAAAGTAGACTTATGAGATCACTACAGGGCGAAAAAAGTGTGTCTGTCTGTGTGTGTGTGTGTATGTGTGTAAGTCTGTGTGTGTGTGTGTGTGTGTGTGTGTGTGTGTGAGTGTGTGTACTCTGAATGTCTGTCCCCCCCTATCAATTCGAACACGGTGAAACCGAATTGAACGAAATTTGGTACAGAGGTAGCATTAGCAAAGGGCACCTCAGTGTCATACTTTATATCGCCGCCATCTTTACCAAAACAGAATGGCGGCCACTCAAACGTTCAAAACGTAAAATCAAATTACGGCTAAACTAATCATCCGTTCTCTACCAAATTTGGTGACAACATACCGTTATATACGACGCGTCTTTCATCCAACATTCAAGGTCATCGGCCGTACCATTTCAGGATGGCGGCCGTGTGAATTATTCAACCATTTTAATCAATGGCTTAAGACCCACCAATTCCGATTATCGAGCCTAGGGTGGTTTAAGCTATCCTGAAGGTCGTGATCCGTTATTTATTATAATTTAATATTACAATATTATACTGTATGAGTGGCTTAAAAGAGCTGAGCTGTCTGTGTCACACGACAAGATGGCAGCTGTCCTCATGTGCCTGTCTTATATTTCAATAGTTTTAGTATGTTGTATGTGATATACCCTACTGATACAATAATATAAACTTTGTATGAAATTATCTTTAATGAAGATGTACTGCTGTGAAGAAATCGTTTATTTAAAGTCATTATTTGCCAACAGGTTGTATCTAATGTCAGTTAAGAACACCATGTTGTTAAGGATAGGATTAGCTCTGGGCTAGCGTGTTAGTCTATCACGCAGTCGACTGGGGATCGAGTACTGCTGCAGTTAACTTTTTTTTTCTTGAATTCTTTTACAAATGATGTGCACGAGCTCTTTCCACAGATACTGAATAAGATGTCATTTAGCTCGAAGGAGAGGCTAATGTATACACTCGTTTATTAGTAAAATCACAGCCCCAGCATCGCAAATAAACAGAAGACATTAGGAAAAGGAGAATAGAAGAACTAGATACACGTTGTCATTAACCACAGCCTTCTTAATGCCTGTGTACGGTGCTGTCCTCTTGTGGGTTATGTGGGTAATATTGTTCCAAACTTACCGCTGTGTAAATACCTGGCCTCCTGAAGTATGGCAATTTTGTAATACTGGTAGTTCAACTATTAGCCACGATCGCGCTCCGATTACCTTTAAACACTGCCAGCTGGATCGCCTCCCTCTTGGCTACTTTAAACTGTCTACTCATTCAACACTCTTAGGCCACTGCCATCGTAGTACATTACGATGGCAGTGCATAGGCGTACAACATAAAGATTAATTCACTGATAGGTCGCAGCACCAACCTACTGTGATCGGCGTGGATTTTTAAAGGGGAAGATACCCAAAACGGAAGATTCTTAACTTAGCAGGCTGGCTTAGTATAGAGATTAACGGACGTGAATGCATTACAATAAGTTAGTAGTTTTGTTATTCAATCATCATAAAGTATACAATATTGATTTTGACACTTACTGGCTAATTATCAATATAAAAGAAAACAAACAATACAATGTGGTAGAGGTGATTGTGTTAGGGATGAGGACAAAGAGTCTTAAATATACCCATACATTTAGGAGAAAGTAGGCTATATGTTCTTTGCTGAACATCTTGTTTTTGTTACCTAATGCTACCATCCACGACACCTAGCTGTAGGAACTTAAGAGCATTAATCAAACCTAACCTACAGATTTTGGCTTCACACGAGTGTAGTTAGACGAAGGTTCCTTTTCATGTCAATAATCTATGACATGAGACCGCTGGCTTTACTTCCCCTCCGAAGGAATGCATACTGAGGAATTTTAACGCTCTTAAAAAATCCGACGACTTCGGCCAGCTTCGAACCCTCAACCTTGGGCATATAAGTTCAGCATGCTACCAACTACGCCACCGAAGCCGCACCGGAACACTCTGTTTAAGTAGTTCGACTGGATCAGGGAAGAATCACGAAGTATGAACATTCTATTTCTTTCTTCTTTCTTTCTTTCTTTCTTTCTTTCTTTCTTTCTTTCTTTCCTTCTTCGTCATGCCCGACTAAGGAGCGCGATTGAATTTATTTAGCTGATGGCATTGCCTTTCTCTTCTCGCAGAATCTCTTCATCTTCTCGCTGTGGCTTCTCTTGCGATCTTCTGACCAGGTTTTGTTGGTGGAAGGGCTTGGATGGTCCGCAAAGCGGTGATTATCGACTAATTCTCTGTTATTTATTTTTAAATTATTAATTGATAAGTTAATTACTTAATTCATCTATTTTTATTTTTTATTAATTAATTTATTTATTTATCTAGAAAAGATTTCTGAGAGCAGAGCTCAGTTGTGGGGAACAGTACATACTTAATAACACAGATGACGGACTAACTATACATAGGCTAAATATAATACATTTAGAGTACATTCTACAAATGTGCAAAATTTATTGTTGTTGCTTTAAGGGGTGGAACAGCGAGGTCATCTGCCAATATGCAATATTGAAGTGTATTCAATGCTATGCTTTTGACACGTGATATTTTCACTCCTAATTCAATACACGAATATGGAAAATGTGTTCAATAAGTTATAATTAGAGAAATTGAGTGTATAAGCAAACAAACATTCTTTAAGATGCTGTGAAAATATAATACAAATACAGGTGTAACAAAAATGTATGGCACAAAATCCAAGACACATTCCTCACACTTAGTCGAAGAAATTATATTATATGAAGATGGGTCCGGAAACACTTTGTTTCCGTATTAAAGGCCTACCTATAATAATAATAATAATAATAATAATAATAATAATAATAATAATAATAATAATAATAATAATAATAATAATAATAATATTGTTTCCAACTCATTTATCATGGGAAACACACAAGAACAGAACCTACCAGCATACCACATGCAACTCTTGCTCACAGGAGATGTTCAATATGCCCTACGTGCGCATTGAAACATGCATCAACCCACCGTCACGTCGTAGTGAATCTGGGATGAGCTGATGTACCCCTGGAGTACTGCGTATGGTTTCGTAGCCTTCCATTATACGGGCACGGAGACTCGGAATATCTTGTACTGGGTTTCGATGCACAAGAACTTGCAAATGCCCTCACAAATATAGTTCAGTGATTTTAGGTCCGGAGAGCGTGGAGGCCAGGCAATTGGTCCACCTCTACCTATCCATTTGTCACCAACTCTGTTATTTCGAAGCCGACAGACATTAGCACTAAAATGAGGAAGTGCTCCATCGTGCATGTAGTACATGTTTTGTCGCACAGCTAAAGGCACATCTGCTAAGTCGCATAGCAACAGGAACATGTAAAACACACCACTGGTGGTGCACCTACGATAATAACAACGTAACCAGACGTAACCAAGAGTGCATGTTCCCCACGATCCTAACGTTCTGTTCTTGTGTGTTTCCCATGCGTAATGAGTTGGAGACATTGAGGTGTAACATGGAAACAAAGCGTTTCCGGACCCATATTCATATAACATAATTTCTTCGTCAACGGCTGAGGAATGTGACCAGTATTTTGTGCCGCACATTTTTGTTACACCCTGTATACTCGTATCTGGAAGAATGTGGTATCACCAGAGTAAATTATTATACATCGGAGTCAGTAAATACCTTTTCAATTTTTCATGAAATAGACCAATTTTAGATATTCTTTCTAAATAATGTGGTACATGATTGTATACAGAGATGGGCAAGTGCTGCAGTGTATTGACTCCAAATTTAGTCGTTCTATGCTGACTACATGTAACTTATTTCTTTGGCTTGTGCAGTGCATCTGAATTTCATTAACATTGAAGATATAGGGGGTGTCTCATAAGTAATGTTGTTTCTTAAGGAACATTCTATTAGGAAGATTTTCTGACCAGAATTAAAATATTCTTCAAAGTAGAGACCATCAGATTCTATGGTCTTGAGGTACACATTTGTTTGATTTTCCAAGTTTCATTACCCTAGAGTACTAACCCTTCGTGATTCTTACGACGGTAGGTAGCAGTACGGTATAGTTTATTTCCTTCCGCGCATGCGTGCCTGCCGCCAATTTGTGTAGCTGACTTTCTTGAGCAGTTGTTGACTGTGGCGGGTGCGATTGTTAATATCTTTGCTCATTCTTATAATAATTGGGTGGGTGTCGTCATATTGACGAACGGTTAGTGATAGTGCTATACATACAAGTATAATGTGTGTTAATACCTTTTTTACATTTATAATTATTTCATTTAATTTCATGGTAGTTTAGGTTTCTTTGTGGTATAAAGAACCAACATTTATAGATTTAAGGGTTTATTTTAATATCTAGTGTAATAAAATTAAGTTCTTATAAAACGTGTTAATGTAATGTATCAAGTTTCCTATATTTAACAAATAATCATTCCAAAGGATTTAATATCTACGTATTTTGATTCATTTTGTTTATGCATCTATAAGAACTCGAAATATCAAAAATCTTGCCAAATAGTATCTGTAACGTAATAAATATAACAATTATAAGTTGGAGTAGTCAAATTTACGAAGTGTTAGTAATAATGAGCTGCGAAAGAGGGTTACATCTGGCGATGTGTATCTTATGATGATATATTATCACAATATCCGCAATTCTATCCATGCCCTTCTGTAAATAGTATTGGTGAACCAATGATAACCAATTCTATCTTATAATAAAACACCAAATAAAAAAACTACAATACTTATGAGACACCGTAATAGCATGTATGGAATCTGTTCTGTTGTTGGAGTTCACACTGTTCATCCACAACGTTATCTACCACAAAATGAAACATAATACAGCTTTCTGTAATGTTCTTGTATACGTGTTGGAAACGACATAGTTTGTTATCCGAATCAATAGTTGAGAATACGCCGAGCTCCAGACATACACGCAAGGCTATGCCAGCGCCCCAAGGGCTGTCGGATTAGAGCGCCGTATGTCTTGTTTAACAACCTGACTGACTGTCTGCCAGAGAAGACCAGTTGCTGCTCCAGATCTTAAACATTGCACATGAAGTTATGTCAACACGCTTAACTTCCTACTCTTACTCTTCACACACTGGAATATTCGGTACTCCGCGTCATTGCTTACCTATCAAAGATTTCGCTACTATAATGGTAGCGTCGGCAGAGGCCCGGTTGCTATTGCGCTCAACGAAGCGCCATCTTCTCCCCAGACCGGTTGGTTGGTTGGTTCCTTAGTTTAGGGTCTGCGACAACGCGGTCATGTAGCCCCGTGTACTTTGGGTGTGTGTAGAATCTGTCTGATAACCGGTGTTAATTGTGATGACTGTATTAGGGTGTGTTATCTGTTTTCAATTCAAGTGAGAACTGCAGACATTGACGTTTTCAAGTAGTTCCTACTTTTGCCGCCAAATGCCACCGTCAACCTCTACTAGTTCAGAAGTTGATCACCAGATGTCACAGCAGTCGGCTCCTGGCGACGAACTTCGGAACCTAAGAGCGTTTGCCGAATGTTTAACCTACATATAATTTAGCTTCACACAGGTGTAATTAGTGGAAGGTTCTTTAACATGCCATAAATCTTTGACATGGGACCGCTGGCTTTACTTCCCCTCCGAAGGAAGGCATACTGAGGGATATTTAACGCTCTTAAAAATCCAACAACTTCGGCCGGGTTTGAACCCACGATCTTGGGCATAGAAACTCAGCATGCTACCAACTACGCCACCGAAGCCGCTAAACTTCTCAGACCGGACGTGACGTCACGGTATCTCTTCTCAGCGCTGTCTAGTGGTCGTGGTTCGATCCCTGTGACGTCTGTGTATTAGGGTTGCGTGTTGCTATTAGGGCTGATACTATAATCGATTAATCGAAGGAGAAAAGTCGATTAATTGCTACAATTAACGATTAATCTATTGTGTGTTTAATCGAAGAATTTTGTTCGAATAACTGATTAATTGTGTTTTTTTCGATTAATCGATGTCCTTGAATCATTTAACTACGCTCTTTCAGAGGCATTTAAAGCAGACATTTAATTAATTAAAATATATTGTATCATATATTTTAAATAATATACCTTCATTGTGATAAATGCTTGCCACGGTGGGTGAGTGGTCATCGTGTCGATCTACTAACCCCAAGCTTACAGGTTCTCTCCTGGCCGTGGAAAGTGATTTTTGAAAGGCAGCAAAAATCACGATACGCACGTCATACGATGTTGGCATGATAAAGAACCCATTTGAATTCAGTAGGCCGTATTAATAACAGCAAAATTAATCTATGGATTTTCCGCCAACAAAAAGTTCCTCATTTCTCTACTAGAGAGCGCTATACTCTAGTGTCAAGGAGATTAGATAACTAACCTCCTTGAATTTCATAGTGCTTCAAGGAACAATGAAATTCGACATGCAAGCTGCCCTCCGGGTGTCAAAAACAAAGCTTGAAACCGGCACACAAGGCCATACGATATTATTATTATTATTATTATCGGTTTATACAGTACATATAACACATTTCTGGTATATTACAACGTAACTATACGGGCTTCAGTTAACCAAAGTATAGCTACGGAAACAGCAACTTCTATGCTAGAATTTCGCTACCCATGAACTTCCTAACGATTCTGGTTGTTGATAGAACTACTGCCTTCTGCATTAGTTTGTACAGCCGAGAATCCAGATCCAGTTCTTTAAGGCCTTGGAGCAAGGTACTTGGGATCACGCCCGTACTCGAGACAATGATAGGTATTGTCTTTACTCGCTCTACATGCCATTGTCTTTTGATAGGGTCGACCAACTCTCTGTATTTGCTGATCTTTTCAATGTGTTTTGACTGGAGATTCTTGTTGTTAGGAATCGCAACATCAATCAATGTAGTTTGCTTGGTTTTCTTGTTTACAACCACCAGATCCGGCCAGTTGTGAGATACCGATTGATCAGTCAAAATAGTTCGGTCCCAATACAGCTTGTATTCATTGTTTTCAAGAACACACTCTGGCTATATTGGTGGTACGGAACTGTCTTTCCTTTCAAAAGCTGAAACTTATCAGCCAATTCCTGATGCAAGATTTTAGCAACTGCATCATGCCTTTGTTTGTGCTCTGTTGCCAGGAAATATCTACATGCAGATGTAATATGCTGTATTGTTTCTGACTGTTGACATCCGTAGCGGCACTTATCATCTGGTACAGCGGGATCTTTTGCAATGAACTTGAGGTAGTTCCTTGTAGGGATGACTTGGTCGTGAATTGCTAGCATAAAACATTCAGTTTCTGGAAAGATCTGTCCTGACTTGAGGCAGTAGTTTGACGCAGTTATATCAACATTTGCTTGACTCACCTCATTTGGATGTCTTCCGTGCAAAGGTTTTGCTTTCCATGCTTCCATCTTCTGAAGGTCAGTGTGTAGGAGGTGTTGAATCTCATGCTGACACAAGACCAGTCCGCCTCACTGATGGCTCTGTGAAGTACAGATGACCTCGCTTCTGCGTAGAAGTACTCCCTAAGGCTGATTATCTGTCGTTTCATCTGATTATCAATGTCAACGAACCCACGTCCACCTAGGCTTCTGGGTAGAGTCAATCGCTCTATTGAAGATCGTGGGTGGTGTTTCCTTTTGTGAGCATCGTTCTCATTTTTCGCTCAAGTCCTTCGAGCCTACAAATTTTGGCTTCACACGAGTGTAGTTAGACGAACCTTACACCATTACCATTGCTTACCTCATGTAGGCTGTGCCTTCCTACTGTACCTTGGAATATTTGTTCTTTCCCATCTTTAGCATTCATATATCCGATAAGGATCCTCAAGTTTCCATTTGGGATAGCATCCACTACTGCTTCTAGCTGCGCATAGAACTCGTCTTTCATTTCCCTTTCACTTTCTTCCGTGGTAGCATGACAGTTCACAAAAGTCGCCTTGTGATGCTTTACGTTCACTGTTAACACAGAGATTCTGAGGTTGATAGACAAAAACTCTGATACATTAGTGGCCAAGACCTTGCTCACACAAAAACCTTGTTCACAGGCTCCATATAGGATAGTCGAGTTCTCAATATCGATGCTGCCCGAATCCTCCCACCGGATTTATGCAGTGCAACTAGATCGTGTTTGTATTTCTGGATTTCTTTGACCACACTGGTTGCAGCTCATAACTTTTATAGACTCCTTACATTCCATATTCCAAATCGAATACCTTTTATTCGCCGTTGTTGTCGTCTAGTATTATCAATCAAATTCCGAGGCTTACTTGTAGCGTTGAAAGCATTTTTTTATTTTATTTACGAAGAAAGGGTGCTGGCCTCTCGTCCAACCTGCGGTGTTAGTCTCACAGCTTACAGGAATGCTGGCTTTTCTGTCAGGGTGGGCTCCCTTAGCCTTTGTTGAGTTGGCAGCAAGCACAAGAGTGTAGTGCAGTATCTTTCACGTATTCCTTGATATCAGTGAAGTTCAGTGTCAAAACAATATGGTGTGTATCGTGTGAATTGTGAACCTTTCCACAACAAATAATAAAATATGTATTCTAGAGGAGTCTATGTGATTTATTGAGAAGGGAACCTAAAATTATATGGCGACCGTGACAGGACTCATTCATAGTAAAAGGCTCCCGTGAAGAAAGAAGATGGAAAGACTCGCTAAAGAAAGAACCGTAAAGCGGCGGTTATTTACGCGCTCACACAATCAACTAATGACGTCGTTATAAGATGATCAAACTGAAACGGAAAAAGTGCAAGTGCAACTTGAAATCCTTCAAGAAAAGTATGATGATATCTCTAATTTAGATGGATTAATATTTCAACAGATGATAGCCGACGAGTGTGATGATGACGAAATAGAAACGGACTGTGAATCAGCTGATGATTACAAACACAAATTCCTTAGCTGTAGAACAAAAGCAACACGTTTTATGAATCCCGTTGTTTCCATTACCCCTCCACAAAGTGTAGTGAATGACAATGTTTGTGATAAAAAGAAATATAGACTTCCAAGAATGGAATTTAAGAAATTTTCTGGTGAAATAATTGATTGGTTATATTTTTGGAGCCAGTTCCGTAAAATTCACGAGGATGAGGACATTGGGAAGGAAGATAAATTCCAATATCTAATTCAGGCTATGACAGAAGGTTCCAGAGCATATGAATTAGTTACTAGTTTTCCACCCACTGCCGAGAATTATGACAAAGCTATAGATAGTCTTCAAGCTCGATTTGGTAGAGAGGACTTGCAGGTGTAAGTTTATATTCGTGAATTGCTCAAACTAGTATTGACGAATGCAGTCGATTCCAAAGAAAGGCCAACACTGAGTAGCTTGTATGATAAATTAGAGTCACATCTCAGATCGCTGGAAAGTTTAGGCGTTACTACATAAAAATGTACTGCAATGCTGTATCCCCTAATTGAATCATCTTTGCCAGAAGACCTATTAAGAGCATGGCAGAGGAATACTTCCTTCAGGTGTGATTACGTATCCAATGATCGTTTGCAGCAGCTCATGGTTTTTCTTCAAAATGAAGTAGGAAGTGAAGAAAGAATTTCATTGGCTATGAAAGGGTTTAGTATTAGCCCATCCCAAGGATCTAAGATTAAGGGAGACAAGAAACCAAGGGATGTCATTGAACAAAATATACCTACTGCTTCTGCTTTGTTTGCTGATGTTTCTAAGAGACAGGAGTGAGTTTTTGTCTTAAACCTCATTCGAGCCCAGAGTGCATTAAAGCTCAAAAAATGACTGTAGGGGAGAAAAGGAAAATCTTAACAGATAAACACTGTTGCTTCAATCGTTTAAAGAAGGGCCATGCAAGTAGAGCTTGTAAATCGATTGTCAGATGCATTGTTGTGGTGGTAAACATGTGGTATTAATGTGTTATAAGCTCAGTGACAAAGAAAATGAAAGTGTGTCCAAACAGAATTACGAGGAGACAGGAATTTGGTTAACCAGGATGGCAATAATGTGGATAAGGCTTTAGCCAATGTGTCCGGTTCTCCTGAGGTATACTTGCAAACCCTGGCAGTTGTCATTAAATGAAAGGGTAAACAAAAAACTGTACGAGCTGTCATTGATACTGGGTCTACTAAATCCTACATTGCACGTGACCTAGCCAAAGAAATGGGGTATCAGTCAATCAGGAAGGGAACATTAATACATTCCTTGTTTGGTGGAGTACGTTCTCAAGAAGCAACACACGAGCTGGAAGTTTTAAGCCAAGAGATTATTTGTGAAGATGTCCCATATATTAAGAATGGTTCTTGGAGTGAGGAGATAAGGGATCTGAAAATATGTTTAACTGATGTACGAGAGCGAGGGCCTGTGCAGATTCTGATTTGGGCCGATAAGGCGGGTGAACTGCTCACTGGGAGGAAACATCAACCAAAATGTGGCCTAGTTTTAGTGGAGACTTCCCTAGGTTGGACACTAATGGGAAAAGTCATAGGTAACAAGGCCCAAAGGGATTCGGCATCATTATTAGTGTCATCATTGTTTTCCCAACATACAAGAATTTCTGAACTCTGGGACTTAGAAATTCTTGGAATTACTGACCCTGTTGTGAATGAATCTATCGTCGAGAGGAATGAGCGTGTTAGAAATAACTTCCTTGAGACTGCACGACTGAATGAAGATAACAAATATGAAGTGTGTCTGCCTTGGAGTGAACAACATCCACCTCTCCCTGACAACAGAGAAATTGCTCAGCACAGATTAGAAATCACTACAAAGAAACTACAAGCTGAACAACATTATGAGGAGTACGATAATGTCTTACGAAGTTGGTTGGAGCAAGGAATCATCGAGAGGGTACCTGAAGAAGAACTGAAGAATGGTGGACACTATCTACCTCACCGACCTGTCTTCAAAGAAAACAGCACCACCAAGATCAGGCCTGTTTTTGATGCCTCGGCGAAGCAGAGAAACGCTCCATCTCTGAACGAATGTATTGAAAAAGGGCCTAACTTCATAGAGTTGATCCCTAGTTCACTACTGAAGTTCAGAGAAAATGAGATCGGTGTGACGGCCGATGTAGAAAAAGCATTCCTTCAAATAAGTGTTAATCCTAGAGACCGTGATTTTCTGAGATTCCTTTGGTGGGAGGAGGAAAGTACAGGGAAGGTAGAAGTGTTCCGTCACAATAGAGTTGTCTTTGGACTTGCATGTTCTCCGTTCCTATTGTCAGCAACCATCAAACTCCACTTGGACGAGTTGAAGAGACAAACAGTCGATAATAGTTCCTACTCAAATTCAAAAATAGAAAGATTGGAAGAATGTTTTTACGTGGATAATTGTGCTATTAATGTTAACAACAGAAATGATCTTCATTCATTCATGCTAGAGGCAAGCATAATAAAGGATAAGGCATCTTTCAATCTCCGAGGGTGGGAGTATTCTCAGGATGGTACAGCTGAAAATCTTACTCATGTGCTAGGGCTCATTTGGAATTAAGGAGAAGATACCATTAAACTGAATCTAACTCATGTTAACGAGTTCAAATATGATGTAATCACCAAAAGAGCTATACTAGGAGCTGCACATAAGGTGTTTAACCCTATTGGCTTCTCATGTCCGGTATTTCTCTGTCCAAAATTAATCTTGCAAGAACTATGGGCCACTGACTTGGGTTGGGACACCAGAGTAGACGAAACAACAAAGAAAAGATTCATGAAGTGGTTGGCAGAACTACCTCAGCTGTCTGAGATTAAGATTCCAAGATGTTTGATCGGTAGTGTCCAGTTGGTTGAAGATATATCTCTTCACGTGTTCTGCGACGCCAGTCAAACTGCGTATGCTGCAGTTATATTCTTGCGAATACAGAGGGTTGACAATATAAAGCTACGATTTGTACAAGCCAAGACAAGAGTGGCACCCAAGAAGAGTATCACCATACCACGCCTGGAATTATTAGCAGCTACAATAGGGGTTCGACTAGTGACGTCAGTACTGCCAACATTAACTGCAAACGAAATCATTACTTATTATTGGAGTGACTCGTCGACTGTGTTGTCCTGGTTCAAGTTAGACGAACCATGGGGGACCTTCGTGTGGAACAGAGTGCAAGAAATTCGAAGACTGTCCAGAATAGAACAGTGGTTGCATGTTCCAGGAACCATGAATCCGGCTGACCTGGCATCAAGGGGATGTAGCACAAAACAGTTACTTCAACAGAGATGGGGGGAAGGGCCAAAATGGCTAAAACAATCCACTACACAATGGTCTAGCCCCGAAATTTCAACAAACGATGATGAAGTCTTCCAAGAAAGAAAAAAGAAAGTCAACACTATGACGGTGTTAGAAGACAAGCCCAATACCCAGGAATGGCACCTTGACTATTTCTCAAGTTTCCGTAGAACAGTTCGTATGATAGGATGGATTTTGAGGTTTCTGTATAATTGTCGACAGAAAAATAATAGAAAAACTACCGAACTATCCATTGAAGAAATCACAGAAGCAGAAAAAGTCGTGATGAAGTTCATACAAAATGAGTGTTTTGTTGGTGAAAAGGATGAAAAATTCAACTCACTATGTGTTTTCATGGATGATGAGGGAGTGATGAGACTGAAAACAAAAAAAATATCGCGCAAAATGATTATGCTTTCCGTTGTCCTGCTATCCTTCCTGCGAAGCATACAACAGTTCACGCTCTCATTAGGGATAAGCACAAAGACTTATGTCATGCTGGAACCCAGATTCTGCTCAGTGGGCTCAGACAGAAATATTGGATCCTTGGAGGAAGGAGAACGGTGAAGGGTGCAATTAAAACATGTGTTGTCTGCAGAAGGTACCATGGAAAACATTTTGAAGCAGAACAAACTCATCTCCCCATAGACAGAGTGAGAGAAGCCTCAATTTTTGAAATAACAGGGGTCGACTTTGCCGGGCCTCTGATTTTGAAAGGTGGAGAGAAAGCCTGGGTCTGTCTGTTCACGTGTGCAGTTTTTCGTGCAGTACACCTGGAGCTAGTAACAACGTTGGCTACTGCAACATTCCTCGAAGCTTTTCGGCGCTTCGTGTCCAGACGTGGAAGGCCAATGATTGTCTATAGTGACAATGGGACAAACTTTCAAGGCACCTGCAATATGTTGGAGACAATTCAGTGGGATAAAATTGCTGAATATAGTTCTGTACACCAAATAAAATGGAAATTCAATCCTCCCACTGCAGCATGGTGGGAAGGATGGTGGGAGAGGCTGATTGGTGTCCTCAAACAATTGCTCAGGAAAGTTCTGGGAATGTCATGTCTGTCGTACCAAGAAATGATGACTGTTCTGTGTGACATTGAAGCTGTCATGAAGTCACGACCACTTACTTACCTGTCCAATGATGGAGAAGACTTGATGACTATCACCCCTGCAATGTTCCTACAGGAAGTCAAGGAGATTGGAATGCCCGATATCGACATGATGGAGGACATAAAACTTGACAGAAGATTCAGGTACAGACAGAAAGTAAAGGAAACATTGAGGGTAAGATTCAGGAATGAATATCTTGGACAGCTAATACAGAAGAACCACATTAGGAAAAGTCATCACAGACCCTGCGTAGGTGAAGTAGTACTGGTAGCCAGTGACAACACGAGGAGACTAGACTGGCCGCTGGCAAGAGTGACAGAGGTCATCCCTGGCAAAAGTGGTGTCGTGAGAGTTGTTCGCTTGGCGACTACAAAAGGAGAGCTACTGAGGCCAGTACAGAGGGGGTATCCACTTGAAGTGACAACTGGAGAAGATCATGCTTTAAGACAGCAAGTTGAGCGGAATGAAAACGAGAAGGAGAAAAATCCAAAGACAGTTCAACTATCTACTAATACTTCTGATCTTATCAGAACCAGTAGTGGGAGAGTGGTGGTTAAACCAAAGAGTTATTTTGAGTGACTTATTTATTTTTGTGTTCATTTATTTTGAGAAAAAGAAAGTTATTTATTGTTTTGTTGAGTTGTTTCCACAACTCAAGGTGGGAGAATGTTGAGTTGGCAGCAAGCACAAGAGTGTAGTGCAGTATCTTTCACTTATTCCTTGATATCAGTGAAGTTCAGTGTCAAAACAATATGGTGTGTATCGTGTGAATTGTGAACCTTTCCACAACATATAATAAAATATGTATTCTAGAGGAGTCTATGTGATTTATTGAGAAGTGAACCTAAAAGCCTTCCTTTTATCTCACTAGTCATTAAAATATATCTACTGAAAATAACTATCAAAAGGGATCATATAGACAAAAAAGGCAGAATAAAAAAGGTATGGATCACCAAATACTATATAGAAGTGCGTGAACTGAATCTTCTAGAAAAGAAAATCAAAAATCTTGAGGTAATGTAATATCTTATTGCTAGAACTGCCGGATTCACTCGTTTATGTGTACATAACCTTCAATATTCAAACTTTGATTGCGTTCTGGTAATATATCTCACCATATAAAAGCGTACGGGTATATTGTACCCAATTGTCATCATGTGGAACATGTGTTCGTATCCCAGCTAACTCACGGTCTTTCGAGGTATGGGGCGTTCCTGCCCACCATACGACCACATGCTCAGGATTTCAGTCTATCAGGTAACTACTCTACATGAAAGAAACAACATATTCCTAAATAAAACATTTACTGATCTAAAGTCATGGCCATACAACAAAATACAAACAACGGATAATTTACATTTAATTCCCACAATGAAAATCAATGTTATTTTGTGAGTCTCTTCTTAATTAGTGCTTCACTGCACTCAAATCTATTTCTAGCATCCTATCATTGATACTTTCAGACATCTACGAGTCTCCATAGTGTTCTTTATGTGACATAATTTTACATAACTGGAGTATCACAACACAAAAGTCATATATCACATTAAATTACATTAATTCTGTAATAATTAAACATTAATCCGTTTCTCACGGGCATTTACTTTCATTAACATAAATTCATTATCTTATGCCTTTAATTAACAAATGTTGTTGTGTCGTGTGAATCATCTTCTCTTTTTCCATCAATATGAAACGCTAAAAAGTGGTACGTTTCCCTTCCAAAATACACATGGATAGAAATGTTTATAGTTTCACCATACAACGATTTTCTGGGTCTGGTCGAAATTATTATCGTTACAAACGTGTCATGTTCTTAGAATTCATCTACCCGTCTGCATAAATTAGTGTGAACTGGGCAAAAATGCACTTTAAAAAGATGCCTACATTTATTTGGTTCAGCGTTCCTCCTCAGAGAATAACTGGGCCAAATATTATCCGATTTCAATGAGCCGACAATGTAAGTGTGTTGAAACACATCATTTAATTCAATTGGCATCATCATAACAATCATATCTTAATTACATTTCGAAATATCGAGATTCTTCAGTGTCCCACTCTGCTTTAAAAATAAAGGGACTGGGTCTCCAAACCTCCCCTTCCAAGCAGGCAATAAAATTAGTTCCAGCTGGCCGAGCAAGATGGCCGTCGCCCTAGTGGTCTACTACCACTCCCCCTCTTGCTGCAAGCAAGGTCATCTTTGTTTACAATTGAACTACAATGGAGTTACGCTAAGTGTTGTCTCAAGTAATTGAGTCATTCTGATTATTTACCAACTATATTTATAGTGTATTGGGCTCAACTCGGCCCCTAATTAACATTCATGGCTGGGGATGGATTCTGTAATTGACTTGCCGTTCTGTGGCGATTCTAGTGGCTTTGGGCGCGCATCATAATGAGAATACAAGATTGCTCATCAGCAGCTGCCTAAATATTAAGGAAATCTGCGTTTCCTATACGACGAACTTTGATTCTTACCTCTCAGGGCAGATCAACCAATACATGTGCTCACGGGGTCTCGAAGAGCATCCCTCGTGGCAATTATTCCTGCAAGCGATGGATACAGACAGGCTCTGTCCAATTCGCTGCGAATAACATAAGTACGCTCCATGGCGGTACTAACTCGTAGATTAGCCAACTTTTCACCTAACGTGCAAGCTATGTAGGCTTGGTCCCCGCAACTTCATTTACGTAAATCACTGGATTCTACGTTACTTTGCTCGCTCAATGAGACTCAAACAATACTTCTCATAGATGACTCAATTATTAAGGCACCCGCGTCCTCTCTGCAATTATATTTAAGCCAAAGCTTTAAATAGCTCCTAAAAACAAGTATAAATTTACTGGCTTACATTACTTTAATGGTTCTCAAAAACAATCCTAAGAATTGACCATAATAAATATTCATTCAACACTTCATTGCCACTGAAAAACTCTCGTATCTCGCTATATTCCACGTTACTTTCTTACTGTTTACCAAAATACAGTATCTTTATATTAGACATGACACACTTTGAACGTTATTTAGGCCAGAAATGCCTATTACTTTACTTTACTGTTACCGACCCCAGTTATTATTATTATTATTATCATTTAACGTTACCGTTACATTCATCGCTATCTTAGGCCTGAATGGCCCTAAACAAATCACCTTCCAAGCCATATTCTACGAAATACGAGTGGTGAAAGCTCGTACATAAGTGACTGTTACATTTTAGTCTCAAAGTGATGCATCGTTGTATGGTGAACTATCTAGTTAGAACAACATTGTAAATTTGTACTCACTTTTTCATTTTCGCTGGATTATTCCAGTACTCCAGCCACGGACCTACCATGACGCCTGATTTAAGCCATCAAGCTATATCTCACACGACACTTGATATCACATATTTCCCACATGATAATCATACTCTTATCAGTGGCTTTTCTCACTTTCACACAATACATATTAATTCACAATACACATAAACACTTTTGAAATCACTATAATAAAATGTATATACACTTTTTCACTATTTCACAGGTTGATCCTTAATCGGACTCCTCCTAACGCCTGACCCCAGAGATGTGATGAAGCTACGACAACCGCTGGTCTCCGTGAAAGTCTATCTGCGTATACGTGCGTTCGATTCTCGTTCCCTTCAATACTGTTCATTTCACCGTCATGATTACTTGTGATGCCTCTCGGGCTCCCATAACTGCAATGATCCTGACGATACTGCGTCATTTATAAGTATGACAATACCTCCTGTTATTCAGTGTCCAAAACCATCCTAAATTATTGCTACGCTGTAGCGAACTACACTTGCGTATAATAATGGATAAATATCTTCTGTAGATTAAATCTTACGCGATTCATGATTACTATTAAGAAGCTATATGATGCACTTCCATTGTTCTTCACATATACTCTAACATTTCGCACACTTACTGGCAGCGTTTTGTTTACGTGTAGACTGCAGATGAACTGACGATGAACTGAAGACGAACTGAAGAAGACTGAAGAACAACTGGCTTGGTCTGTGCTGCTTCCCATATATAAAGGTTTCTCGTAAAATGTAGTCCACAGGACACAAGAGAGCGACTCCCTTCTTTAAATAATGCATTTCCATTCAAAATGACGTATACACCTTGTTCATCTAGGTGTGGAAGTCCCATAATCACTCTCGTGCTAGCGATCGCTTCGGCCAATTAATTACAATTAATTGCCTTCTTCCGTGGCGTTATGACGCCACCATGGTGAATCCCCTCTTGCTGGTCACCAAATCACTCCTCTCGAGCGTAAGCTCGGTGTTAACAGGCTTATTTAGAGATATAGGCTTTAATTTAGGTGTAAGACTACTCCTAAATTATCTCTCCTAGAATATATTCGCCTAGGTGTACATTTTATTCCATTTCGATGCTCCAATTGGCTGCAATCAATTAATTTCCGTGGACAATTACCCCCACTACGGTCTCGAGTGTTGTCCATCGGGGACTCCCAGGGTCATTAATTTCGAGCTGTCTCCTCGGTCCAGACGAAATAAGTTCCTTCGGCGCCTTGAATCTCCTCCCTTCTGCTGGCTGCAATTAGTAAAGTGTCAAGCTGGCCTGCTTTCACGTTTCTATACTTCGAAAACGTACATATGACTGCAATTTCTGACAATTATTCCCTTAAATAGCTATGATATTCACATTCTAGCCCTTGAAATCGTGCTATATAATTATATGTCATTGTACAACTCATTGCTCTTCGGGTTCCCTGTAGCTGTTCCCCCTCAGAGATCAATGGTTCGAATCTAGTCAGAATCATGGGCCTGGTCTTCTCTGATAAGACCCGAGTTCGATGCCAGTCTGCTGTGTCCGATTGGGCACAATATATCGTTATTCATTGCAGTCGCTATATAGGCAGCTTTGGGATTTCTAAGACGTGCCCGTTGAAGCAAGGAACTACAAAATATCCAATCAAGGCTATATAAACAACTTGGCAGCTATCTAGGATATCGAAACACAGTCCACAAATTGATGAAACCATTCCAACAAGAAAGTACCCATCTAGAAGTCAATATGCACTCGCATATTGGAAAACTTTGATAATTCACGAATTCACTCAATGATCCCTAAACAAATAGCATAAATACCATTATAAAACAAATATGATACACCGCATCTCAATCTAGGTCTTATCATGGCCACCTGACTCGCCCTTTTCTCTCACAAGCAAAAATAAAAGAAGGTATTTTTGTAGGACCAATTATCAGAAGTCTAATGAAAGACAATGAGTTTGATGATACAATGATTCCTGAATAAAAATAAGCCTGGCAAGCCTTTAGAGATGTAACCAAGAAGTTTTTAGGAAAACCAAAGATCCTAATTATGTAGAAGTATTAACCACAATGCTTGAGAAATTCAGAATTATCGGTTGCAACGTGAGTCTTAAGCTGCACTTTCTTTTTTCACATTTGGACGTATTTCCTGAGAATTTGGGGCAGTGAGCGAGGAACAAGGCGAACGCTTCCATTAGGACTTTCGGGAGATGGAACGACGGTACCAAGGACGATGAAGTATATCAATGATAGCGGATTACTGCTGGATGCTTCAAAGAGAAGACTGCAGGAGCTCATAAGAGAATTTCCAAGATAAGATCACTGGAAGGCAAACAAAACGTTATTATTTATTAAATACCATTCTAGTGAATCAACATTGTGCATTTCCAAGTAATACAACCAGTATTTCAATCAAAACTGTATTAACATTTCTAAAACACATTAGTATTTTTTGTCACTAACATTGCATTTTTCATTCTCAATTTGTGAAAAATCTGATGTCATAGGAGAAAAAGGCGCTTTTTATGAAAAATCTGTACTCAATTGTCTATAATCACTTTTCAGAAGTAAAACAGATTTTACAAACTTCCATTTTTTAGACCTGTGTAATCAATATATCTCTATTTTCTGAGAGATTATTTAAGAGGAGCCGTGACAATAATTTAATGTTGGAGTTTTTGCATTCTGTGTTGAAGCCGGCATGTCGATGAATTAGCACCGTCATATGAATATTATTGGGCATCAGTCAGTGTAGCTTCAAGGTGCCGTCATTAGGAAATGATTGATGTTATATAATTAATGGTATTTAACATAAATGATTTATGAAAGTGGAAGATAATGAATGCATGGCTTTTAGTAGAAGCATAGCATTTTCTGCTATTAGTAATGTCACGACAGTATTAAAAATTAATATTTTGCGAAGGCATATTTTCTGCATGAAACCTAATGATTTCTGTTATAGTTAAATTCAAAATAATGAGTGAATAACTGATCAAGTCACTGATCTGAAATATCCGTGGGATGTTTATTTATTGGATTGATAACCATCCTTAAAATCCATTACGATAATTTGTGAACGGCTTGTAAATATCTGAGGTGTTAACGGATTTATAATCATGATTTATGAACAGCTGATTAATAACTGATTGCTATGAGAAATGTATTAGTTGATGTGAAGACTAATTTAGCGTTAATCCAAGTGATCAACAGTGAACCGTTTGATAAAAATAATTTGTAAATAGTAGTATATTAAATTCGTGAATATGAACACGTTGAACATCTTTTAGGATAAAAGACGTTTATTATTAGGAACTGAAATCATACTATTTATCTTAAGTCAGGAATCTCAGGATGAGAGACTATTAATGTTATAACCTGAATATTTAGGCAGGAGGGTATTTTCTGCGTGTGTTATTTATTTCTATTTAATAAAAGTAGTGGTGTTTCTATTAAAATTTTGTGTGTGTTTTTTCGTCCTTCCTATATTCAGGCGTGAGTCTCGAATCCAGTTTTTCAGCATTTAGTCCATACCCAGTTATCTCTGATATTTTCCGAGTCTCGTGCTCAACTGATTTCGAGATTCTCGCATATATGGACGGCAGTCCCCAACATCAAGACAATAATTCCCGACCATGAAGGCTAGCAGGGGGGCTGGAGTCAACAGTCTCATTAAAGACTCCAATAGTCCTACCTTGACAGGAAACTCACAAGTTTTGCAGACCACTGTGATCTGCAAAACTTGTGAGTATTGACAGAGTGCTATGAAAGTTTTTGAAGTGACCATTCCTTCTGCTCTTTAGATTGACATACGAAAACAGCACAAGCAAGATTTCGTATCACGTAGCCTATCTACGGTAAGTACTGTAGGATTCGGAAAGTGAGGCAAGTCCCGGCCTATTAAGCGGGAATATTTTGTACGGTAGTCAGTGAAACATGGTACAGCAAATGTTTATACACATTAGTAGGAATAAAAGGGTGATTCTGGCACAGAGGCTAATGGGCAAGATGGCCGCCACGCGCAACCAGCCCTATGTTATTCTTACAGAGGGGTCAGTCAGAGCTGGCGCAGTGACTAATGGGCAAAATGGACGCCGCGCCCTTAGACCGTGCATGACGTCACAGGGGAAGGTCGGCCTAGTAGTTACTAAATGGAATATTTATTATTATTAATATTATTATTATTATTATTAGGTAATTATTGATTGACCGTGTACAATCAAGACCAGCTTTATATTGTCCACTTTTTGGTGTAGTGGCTAGCATTCTTGGCGGTCATTCCTGAGGTTCGAATCCCCGGCTCTGTCACGAAATTTAATTTCTCAGGAGTGGAACGGGGTACACACAGCCTTGTGAGGAAAAACTGACAGGAGCTGGCTTATGATTCATACCACAGCCATTCTGCCTAACCCAACTTAACCTACCTAACCTAACCTAACCTAACTTCAAAGTCAGAGCAAATATGAGAGCAAATGTGAGAGCACACATAATAAACTAAGTTATAACCTAACCTAACCTAAACTAACCTAACCTAACTTATCCTAACCTAACCTAACCTAACTTAAAAGTGCGAGCAAAAAAAAGTGAGAGCAAAAAGTGTGAGCAAAAAGTGAGAGCAAATGTGAGAGCACAAATAATAAACTTAGTTATAACCTAACCACATCTAACCTAACCTAACTGCACCTAACCTAACCTAACATAACCTAACTTCAAAGTGGGAGCAAATATGGGGGCAAAAATTGCGAGCAAAAACGTGGGAGCAAAAAGTGGGAGCAAAAACGTGGGAGCAAAAAGTGGGAGCAAAATGTGAGAGCAAAAAGGTGTGAGCAACAAGTGGGAGCAAAAAAGTGGGGAGCAAAAGGTGATAGCAAAAAAGTGGGAGCAAAAAAGTGAGAGCAAAAAGGTGGGGAGCAAAAAAGTGAGAGCAAATGTGAGAGCACGAATAATAAACTTAGTTATACCCTAACCACATCTAAACTAACCTAACTGCACCTAACCAAACCTAACATAACCTAACTTCAAAGTGGGAGCAAATATGGGAGCAAAAAGTGTGAGCAAAAACGTGGGAGAAAAAAGTGTGAGCAAAAAAGTGGGAGAAAAAAGCGAGAGGAAAAAGGTGGGAGCAAAAAGTGGGAGCAAAGAAGTGGGGAGCAAAAGGTGAGAGCAAAAATGTGGGAGAAAAAAAGTGGGAGCAAAAAAGTAAGAGCAAATGGGAGAGCTCAAATAATAAACTTAGTTATAACCTAACCTAACCTAACCTAACCTAACGTAAAAGTGCGAGCAAAAAAAAGTGAGAGCAAAAAAGTGAGAGCAAATGTGAGAGCACAAATATTAAACTTAGTAATAACCTAACCACATCTAACCTAACCTAACTGCACCTAACCTAACCTAACAACCTAACTTCAAAGTGGTAGTAAATACGGGAGCAAAAGTGTGAGCAAAAACGTGGGAGCAAAAAGTGGGAGCAAAAAAGTGGGAGTAAAAAGTGAGAGCAAAAAGGTGTGAGCTAAAAGTGGGAGCAAAAACGTGGTGAGCAAAAGGTGAGAGCAAAAAAGTGGGAGCAAAAAAGTGAGAGCAAAAAGTGGGAGTAAATAGGTGGGGAGCAAAAAAGTGGGAGCAAAAAAGTAAGAGCAAATGGGAGAGCACAAATAATACACTTAGTTATAACCTAACCTAACCTAACCCACAGAAACCTCATTTAAAGATTTTAGATTTTACATTTTAACATTTTAGATTTTTGATTTTTTCATTTTAAATTTTTAGAATTTACCTTTTAGATCTTTTTGTATTTTAGATTTTACATTTTAAATTTAAGATTTTTTGATTTTAGATTTTACATTTAACATTTTCCGAAAGGAGTAAACTACAAGGTCACATACCTAACCTCACCAAACCTAACTTTACCAAACCTAACTTAAGCTAATCCAAAGGCTAATGCACGTACACAAAGTATATAAGGGCACATGCAACTAACCTTATGCTAGACTTATAGGCTACTGTACAACATGATCACTACCCCAACCGGGGTATTTTTTTTCATTTTGTTGTTTACACATTTGTCAATTTTCCAATTACCCATTTTCAGTTTCTTTTTAAATGTCAGTTCTAAGTTTTTCAATTTCATAATAGGGATACATGGATTTTGCATTTCGTTGTTTAGACATTTGTCAATTTTCCAATTTCCCATTTTCAGTTTTTTTTAAATGTCAGTTTTAAGTTTTTCAATTTCATAATATGGAAACATGGATTTTGCATTTTGTTGTTTACACATTTATCAATTTCACAATTTCCCATTTACAGTTTTTAAAATGTCAGTTTCAAGTTTTTCAATTTCATGATATAGAAACATGGATTTCCAATTTGTTGATTACACATTTGTCAATTTACCAAATTCCCATTTACAGTTTTTAAAATTTCAGATTAATGATTTTTTCTACTTTGTCGATATGGAAACATGGATTTTCCAATTTGTGATTTACATGTTCAATTGCATTAGGAGAGGAGAGAGGTGGGTAGTAATTAAAAATGTACAAGCAGTGTCCATACAATATTTTTAGCCTACTTTTCACATTTTGCAAAAATTAGGAAAAAGTAGACTTATGAGATCGGGCAAATGTGTGTCTGTCTGTCTGTCTGTCTGTCTGTCCTTCTGTCTGTCTGTCTGGCTGTGTGTGTGTCGTCCCCCCCCCCCTATCAACTCCTAAACGGCTGCAGCAATCGAAACAAAATTTGGTAGGAGTAAAGATCTATACCTGAATATCTCACGGCCATATTTGAAAATGATGTCAGTGCTACCAACTGCTAAAAAATCGCAATTGAAATTTGAGCTCCATGTTGGATATCTTGGAAAGTATGAATGGGAGCTATTTCAAAATTGGCACACGTACAGATCATAATATTTCAGTTTAATTTCCAGGAGGCCAAACATGGCAGTGTTGCCAAAATGATTATAAGCCTCCTGATAGGTCCAATTTTTAAATGCATATAACTTCTACACTATCAAGCGGAATTCAACCAAATTTCGTATGTTGTATGTGTACATAACCAGATATGACTGAGCTTATTCTTAAGACCTACCAGGGCTGCCAACATTTAATAAATGCTCCTAATTTATTTTATCCAAATACCAATATAACAGAAAGTATGCAAGCCGACAGCTTTAAACTATGCACACGTATAGTACCTGGCATTCTAGACGAATTTGGAGTAACTAATATACGTCAGTGCTGCCAACATGATTCTAAGCCTGCTGATAGGTCCAATTTTAAAATGCATGTAACTTCTATACTAACTAATGGATTTCATTCAAAATTGGCACAACAATAGATCATATTATTTCAGATTATTTCTGACCAATACATGCATGACATTGTTGCCAACATGATTTTACGCGCGCTGTTAGATCCAATGTTTAACTGCATGTAACGTCCATGCTATCCAGTGGACTTCAACCAAATTTTGTATTTAGTACCGTAAGATACGGAACTAAGAATATATTCAGTCATCAGGGCTGCCAACTGTAGTGCTCTATTAGGATACATTATGCCAGGTATACAGTATTTCGAACTAATTGGAAATTTCGATATTAGCAACTTAATTTCGCCATTATTCTAGATAGGTTCATATTCTGTAGAATAATCATTGGCATGAAAAGTAGGCTGTATAGTTCTTCACGGAACTTCTTGTTTTATTTTAAATACATGAACACTATTTACACATAATATTTTTTTTTATATATTCTTTTTTTGTTATAATTTGTACAATTGTTTTTATTTTGTTTTCTATTTTATTTATTTTTTATTATGAATACCATTTTTAGCATATTTTCAATTTTGAAAAAAAAAATAGGCTTATGAGATCACCTTTTGTCGGTGTGTGTGTGCGTGTGTGTGTGTGTGTGTCCCTAATAAATTTTAAACCGCTAGTGCGATTTCAATGAAACTCGGTAAGTTCATAGCACTATTCCGGGCGACCCCGACCGTGCCTTTCAAATTTTGTTATATGTCACCAATCCAACATGGCGGCTGTGCTAAATATTTCATCAGCATTCAATATATCCGAAACTATTACCGATATCACCCTGGAATTCATCACGGTGATAAAGGAAACTACAAGAAATTCACCTATGTGACTTTTGAAAAACTGGTAAATACAAAACCAACATGTCTTCCACGCGAATTTGCGACTTTTAAATAGACAATTCTCGCGATTTAACCTACCAAACGGAATAAAACTTGGCAGAGTATATGTTTATACACATTGTAGTACATTGACATCTAACTTCGTTCAATTGTTTACATAACCACAAGAGGGCGGATGTGCGAAATATTTCACCGGAATTCTATATCTCTGAAACTGTTAGCGGTATCATCCTGAAATTTTGTACGGTGATAAATGGCACAACTGTATGTTCATCTATCAGACTTTCAAAAACCGGGTAACTACAAAACGAACATGGCGGCCAAGTGAATTTGAAAATTTTAAATAGACCTTTCTCGCGATTTAATGTTCCAAACGCAATGAAATCTGGTACAGGAAATGTTTATACACATTGTAATGCACTGGTATCTAATTTAGTTCAATTGTTTACATAACGTCAAGATGGCGGCTGTGCGAATTTTAAAATTAAGTTTTTATTTCTTGTGTCATAATCATGCGATCGAAGTGAAAGTTTGAATAATGAACCTAAGCAATAATTTTCCTTTAATGGTGCATGACTCTATGGCCTATACATTTAACAATCCAACATGGCGACCATCCGAAATATTTAGACGGCTCTTAATATCTACGAGTCTATTATAGCAATCAAACTGATTTGTTTTATGTTCACAGGGACTATGAACTTAAGTTCACCTATAGGACTTTCCATAACCTGGTGATCAAAAATCCAACATGGCGGCGACGCGAAGTATAAATATTCACATGGAGGTTTCTCGCAATTTAACCATCCGAGTGCAGTGAAACTTTGTATAGTAAATCCTTATGTGAATGTTAATCCACTGGCATCTAATTTATTTCAATTGTTTCCATAACCACAGGATGGCAGCTGTGCGAAATTTTAAAATCTCCTTGTTACTTCTTGTGTCCTAATCATGTGATTGAAGTTTGAATGCTACACGTACACAATAATCTTCATGTAACAGTACATAACTCTACGACCTACATAGATAAAATCCAACATGCCGACCATCCGAAATATTTAGTCGTTTCTCAATATCTACGAATCAATTACAGCAATCAAACTGAAATCTAGTATGTTGATTGTGGCAGTTAACATAAGTAGGATATGAGAAAATAGGCTGTATAGTTCTTCACGGAACTACTGCAGGAAGCCTATTACGGCACATAACAACAACACTAGAGAAACCCAAGAGCAAACTCTATGTAGTCTTTGTTGACTTTACGAAGACTTTTGACCTGGTAAACAGAAAGCTGCTGATACATAAGCTGGAAACACTCATAGGTAGGTCAAGGCTGACGACCCTTATATCGAACATATTGGCAGAAAACTATATACAATTGCAGGACGGAGTTTGACAAACCAAATGGATGATACAAACGAATGGAGTACTTCAAGGGGACCCCCTCAGTCCCATTCCATTCAATGCGCTCTCACACGATGCAGGAGACAAAATAAAGGAATTGACTGAGTCCAAACTGTATATGTACGCAGACGATATGGCAATCGCCTCAGAGCAGATAAAGGATTTGCAAGATGCAATCAACATACTAATTGAATGGGCCCAGGAAAACGAACTAACAATCAACGAGGACAAGACTGAGATGGTCGTCTTCCGGAACGGGGGCAGGTCAGCGGAATCAGACCAAGTGCTATGCAACGGCAAGGAACTGAAGAAAGTAAACAATTTCAAATACCTCGGCCTCACGCTCCAGGTAACAGGCCGAAGCTTCAGAATACATACACGAGCGAAAGCGGCCGCAGCTGTGAAGGCCATAAACGACATAAGCCATATTACCCAAATATCGCTGGAAACAGCAATGATGCTCTTCCGAGCCAAGGTCATACCCGTACTAACATACGGTATGGAGCTAACATGGGAATTTCTCAACTACAAACAGCTGGAGGAACTCGAAAAGGTGAAATCTAGGTTCCTCAAAAGAGCCTTCGGAGTCTCCAAGTCAGCCAAATCTCGGCTGGTATATGAACTGGCGAGAGAAACGTTCCTAATAGAGGACCTTCGGTCACTTTTACTGTTGCCTTCCACAGAAAGGTTCAGAAAATTACTCAAGGATCTGCAAAGCAAAAGGCTTGACATTCCGAAGGAATTCTACGTGACTGATGCAATGGTGGACAAAAGATGGTTGCAACCCATATCCGAAATGAGACACGTCGTGACGAGACTCGCAGTTCATGGGTTCCACCATAAGGTCTGCTCACGAAAGACATTTCATGACCCGGATGAGAGGTGTATATGTGAGCTGTGTAGGAACGAATGCGGCAGGTACCATATCACGACATGCCCCAACAGAACGTTATCAATAGTGGCTTATAGTAAGTACTAGAAGCGAAACATAGTATCTAGTAAGTGTACATATCTGTAAAATGTAATATGGCCAACTGGCTGCAATGAAGGCTATTATTATTTTTTTGTATTTTTTTTGTAGTGCTATTGTTTTATTTCCTACATTGTTTTGTTTTATGTATTTGCTAGTTGCAGGCAGAAGATTTTGATATTCATAACTTAACTCTTTAAGCATGGTTAATGATTGAGTAATGACCATAGGCATGTGTACCAATACCATCTACATCAATCACTCATTTATCATCACCAGGACACAAAGCAATTTTGTTTAGTCTTATAGATGATATGTCATGTTGTTTAGAAGCGATAATGCTCATTGGTATTTTTTTACATTGTTTTTCATGACACAATCCTTATAATCTTGAAAGCTTAATTTTGGGGAGCGCTTTCAAAGTTGGTAATCCCGGGTTAAGAAAGGCCCCACCCAATCTATACAGAGAAAATTGAAAAATAATTTTAAAAAACCTCCATGTTTATTATCAATGAAAAACAAACTAGTAATTTAACCTATATGAACCCGGGATTACCAACTTTGAAAGCGCTCCCGAAAATTCATAAAGAAAGAATTCCAATAAGACCTGTCATTAATTTCAGAAACAGTCCCCTTTACAGAACCGCCAAATTTTGTCAGCAGTTCCTTGAAAGACATTACATTTTTAAAGCAAATAAATCCCTGAAAAACACACTCAATTTCTGCGAAGAAACCATGAAACTTACCTTAATGAGCAAACACTCCATGCATAGCGTAGACGTGAAAGATATGTACACAAACATCCCAATTGCACCATCGCTCAAGGTCATTAAACAGAATTTGTCTAACAACAGTATATTGTCAAAAGTAGAAATTAACGAATTCATGACGCTATTAGAATTCACACTCACAAATATTTTTTTCACTTTTAACAATAGGATCTATAAACAAAAAGAAGGACTCTCAATGGGATCTCCGCTAACTGGTTTAGTAGCTAACATATATCTTGACCATCTGGAACACGAAGAAATTGTAGGCAAAATTGACGGTATACATTATTGGGGAAGATACGTGGATGACGTGTTTGTAATAATCGATGATACTATTTTAAACATAGAAGGACTCTTGCAAAAATTAAACGGTTTGGATAAAAGCATACAATTCTCCTCTGAATCAGCCGTAAACAGGAAAATCAACTTCCTTGACACTACAGTTTGTTTGAATAATAACAGGTTAACCTATAACGTTTTTAGAAAGCCAACCCAGACCCACACGACAATAAGAAAAGACTCTAACCACCCGGGCAATCAAAAGAAAGCCGCCTTTTATAGTATGATCAACAGAGCCTTTTCCCTTCCTTTAAGCAAAACAGATCTAAATGAAGAAATAAAAATCATTAAACAGATTGCCAAGGTAAACGGATTCACATCGCTGTTTGTCAACAATATTATCAGCAAGCTTAAAAACAAACCGGTCACCCGCCTAACGCCGGAACAAAAAGAGCAGCCCAAATACGCGACTTTCACGTATTTCAGCACCAAAACTTATAGTATTTCAAATATTTTCAAAAAGTGTGGACTAAGAATAGCATATAGAACTTCCAACACAAACAATAATATTTTATGCAATACTAATAAATTGAACCATACGAACAAATTCAGTAAATCAGGTGTGTATATGTTGAAATGTGCTAAATGCGACGCTAATTATTGTGGACAAACAGGTAGAGCATTTATAACAAGATATGGTGAACATTTTAATGCCATTAAATACAATAAATTTTCCGCCATGGCAAATCATATGAAAGATACCAAACATGAGTTCACAGACATTAACAACGGTATGAGAATCTTACATCGAGCAAATAAAGGAATTACAATGAACATCTTAGAAGAAATTGAAATCGATTTAGCCCAAAAGACCGCCCCCCTAACGAATCTTAATGAGATTCATTTCGAAAACAACGTACTCTATGAAACGTTAATCCATTACAAAACAAAATATAAACCACCATAGAAATAAATCCACAACCGTTGATCCATGTTATCTTCCCCTAAACTTACTCCATACCCCTTCTCCCTTCCCCACTCCTCACCAAAACACTCCCGAACACTCACCCCTCTCCTCTTCCGCCCCTATTGTCTTGCTTGTTGCTTCCATGTTGACACACCGTTTCAGTACAGCACAGTCTCCGTCCGACTCAGCACGGCTCTGTTAGCTCATTGCCGCATTACATCGTAAGTCTTTATATAACATTTGGGGTTTTTAAAGTATTATTTTATCTACCACTTCTTTCTCTCATACATAGTTTCATTTCTTTCCAGTTGGGAATGGTCACCCCTTGCTTGGGCTTTTGAAGCTAACATTAGAAATAAACCAAGAAAGACTGCCAAGCCCGGCTGAGGATTTTATTGAGCTTTTAACATAAGAAAATGTTATAACAACTTTTTAATGTGTTACAGTGATCTATGTGTGTTTTTATGTACAATTTTTAACTACACCCAGTATATAAAGGGAATGTTTTAAGTGCTGCCCAAATATTTAGGCTGATGAAGACGTCAATAAGTGTCAGACGACGAAACATGTACCATGTGTTAAAAGACAGGTGATTGTATCACGACATTTTAATAAACAGTATTGACGAGGTGGAACCATTTGGAACTTTGTTCTTAATATAATTCAGTCAATACGGAAAAAAATGTGCGATTCTCAGAGTCAAAAATATTAACAGAGGTGTTGTCAAAAATTGTATAAGCTTTCAAGATTATAAAGATTGTGTCATGAAAAACAATGTAAAAAGAATACCAATGAACATTATCGCTTCTAAACAACATGACATATCATCAATGAGACTAAACAAAATTGCTTTGTGTCCTGGTGATGATAAAAAGTGATTGATGCCTATGGTCATTACTCAATCATTAACCATGCTTAAAGAGTTAAGCTATGAATATCAAAATCTTCTGCCTGCAACTAGCAAATACATAAAACAAAACAATTTAGGAAATAAAACAATAGCACTACAAAAATAAAAATAAAAAATAAAAAATTGGTATTCATAATCAAAGATAAATAAAATAGAAAACACAATAAAAAAACTTGTACAATTTATAACAAAAAAAGAATATATATAAAAATGTATTACGTGTAAATAGTGTATTTGTATTTAATTAAAATTAAAAAAATATTGTATGGACACTGCTTGTACATTTTTAATTACTACCCAACTCTCTCCACTCCTAATGCAAGTGAACATGTAAAACACAAATTGGAAAATCCATGTTTCCATATGGATTAACTAGAAAAAACATTAAACTGAAATTTTAAAAACTGTAAATGGGAATTTGGTAAATTGACAAATGTGTAAACAACAAATTGGAAAATCCATGTTTCTGTATCATGAAATTGAAATACTTCAAACTAACATTTTAAAAACTGTAAATGGGAAATTATGAAATTGATAAATGTGTAAACAACAAAATGCAAAATCCATGTTTCCATATTATGATATTGAGAAACTTAAAACTGACATTTAAAAAAAACTGAAAATGGGAAATTTGAAAATTGTCAAATGTGTAAACAACAAAATGCAAAATCCATGTTTCCATATTATGAAATTGAAAAACTTAAAACTGACATACAAAACTGAAAATGGGAAATTGGAAAATTGACAAATGTGAAAACAACAAAATGCAAAAAAAAAACGGTTGGGGTAGTGATCATGTTGTACAGTAGCCTATAAGACTAGCATAAGGATAGTTGCATATGCCCTGATATTATTTGTGTACCGTATGTGCATTTGCCTTTGGATTAGCTTAAGTTAGGTTTGGTAAATTTAGGTTTGGTGAGGTTAGGTATGTGACCTTGTAGTTTACTCTTTTCGGAAAATGTTAAATGTAAAAAATCATGAATTTAAAATGTAAAATCTAAAAAACTAAAATCTAAAATAAAAAAAATGTAAAACCTAAAAAATGTAAAATTTAAAATCAAAAATCTAAAATGTTAAAATGTAAAATCTAAAAACTTTAAATGAGGTTTTTGTGGGTTAGGTTAGGTTAGGTTAGGTTATAACTAAGTTTATTATTTGTGCTCTCCCATTTGCTCTTACTTTTTTGCTCCCACTTTTTTGCTCCCCACCTTTTAGCTCCTACTTTTTGCTCTCACGTTTTTGCTCCCACTTTTGCTCTCACTTTTTGCTCCCCACTTTTTTGCTCCCACGTTTTGCTCACACCTTTTTGCTTTTTTGCTCCCACTTGTTTGCTCCCACCTTTTGCTCCCACGTTTTTGCTCACACTTTTTGCTCCCATATTTGGTTCCGCTTTGAAGTTAGGTTATGTTAGGTTAGGTGCAGTTAGGTTATGTTAGGAATGGTTAGGTTATAACTAAGTTTGTTATTTGTGCTCTCACATTTGCTCTCACTTTTTTGCTCACTTTTTTTGCTCTCAATTTTTTTTACTCGTAATTTTAAGTTAGGTTAGGTTAGGTTAAGTTAGGTTAGATTAGGTTAGGTTAGGTTATAACTTAGTTTATTATTAGTGCTCTCACATTTGCTCTCATATTTGCTCTGACTTTGAAGTTAGGTTAGGTTAGGTTAGGTTAGGTGAAGTTGGGTTAGGCAGAATGGCTGCGGTATGAATCAAAAGCCAGCTCCTGTCAGTTTTGCCTCACAAGGCTGAGTGTACCCCGTTCCTCTCCTGACACCAGAAATTAAATTTCTAGGCACAGCCGGGGATTCGAACCTCAGGAATGACCGCCAAGAATGCTAGCCACTACACCACAAAGTGGACACTATAAGGCTGGTCTTGATTGTACACGGTCAATCAATAATTACCTAATAATATTATTAATAATAATAAATATTCCATTTAGCAACTACACGGCCGACCACCCCCTGTGACATCATGCGCGGTCTCAGGGCGCGGCGGCCATTTTCCACATAGCCACTGTGCCAGCTCTGACTGACCCCTCTATAAGAATAACATAGGGCTGGTTGCGCGCGGCAGCCATCTTGCCCATTAACCCCTGTGCCAGAATGGCCGTTTTATTCCTACTCACATTGTTATGCACTCACAACTAATATAGTTCGATTGTTTACATAACATTATGGCGTTTGAAATAATAATTTTTGAGTGTAGCTTTTGCATATTCTTGAACATAATGGCGGCCAGGCTACTGATGTAAGGATCAATCATTTGTGCAATTGAGGAGATCAAGTGCCAATATATTTTAATTAATTCTTTTATTTTCACATCAAATTTTACTCAATTCTCTTCTAATGCAGGCCTGGAATCAAGTGCTGATATTCCCCTGGTTGCAAACAGTCCTCCTGAAATATAAAATGCATTTTTTTACATTAACATTTATATCTTCGGTCATTAAAATATTTAGAATATCAATTATTTTAAACCAATGTTTTCGCAAAACAAAGAACTGTGGTATCGAAATACCTCTTGGGTTGAAAACAAAATACATTTTAACATTCTTTACTGGACAACATGAAATACTATATTTCGTATGGCACAAAGGATACATTTAAGTTGCAAATAAGGTATTAATTGCTAGTAGGCCTATATACAACACTTACACAGGCTCTGACAGGGAAAAGATACAACCAATACAAACGGATGCCCAACGAGTTTAACTAACTCATTGCTTCATCTGTAGCCTGGTAGCCTCATGATTGTATTTCTTGTAGCGTCCCACAGAACCTCCTTATTGGGCATTCATGGCAATGTGATAGAGGCACTTCACTGCAGTCGCAGACTGGACTGTCGATCATCTTCCACTTATGCTTCCAACAATGGCATCTACCATGTTGGGTTCTTAGTTTAGTGACGTCCAAGTTTTCCGGAATAAGTAGAAACCAGAAGGGCGTTGTGTTGGAACCAGAATTATATGATATTAGTCTGAATTCGAGGAATCCCAATTGTTGCGCCATGCTTGATAGACATTAAATTACACTTGAACCAATTCCTCACCTAGTAACAGGAAGTTAATCTGAGATATGGTTGAAAAGTGTCCTGATGTATTGGTAATAAAGGATCTTTACAGAATTTTTCCCATTCCCATTCTTTCGTCAAGGCCAATTGTCTACGGATGTGAAACGGCGGGATGTTTGAGAGGACTGGTAACCGATCCAAGGGTGTTGATCGGATGGTTCCTGATATAGTCCTCATAGTGTCATGCAGCTCAGTATCAATTTTCTGTATATGGGCGTTATTTAACCACACATGACAGAAAAATCAGCCACTGAGTGTACTAGGGCAAGAGCTGTTGTTCTTAGAGTTGATGCAGTTGCACCCCAGCCTGAACCAGATAATTAGTGAAGAATACTGTTTCGAGCTTTGACATTAGCAGATGTTCTGCTTAAATGTCCTCTGTAAGTGCGAGTTAGATCAAGTACAACACCAAGTTATTTTGGGTGAGAGTTTTCCTTCAATAGCTGACCATCAAAGTGAACTTGGGGAGAATAACTTGCCGTCTTGTAGCACAGGTGGAGCTGACTGCATTTTTGGAGATGTTTGGATTTAAATGATTAGTGCTGAAGAAATGCTAATTTCCAGGAGATATTCCGAGGATATAGCTTCCGCTGTTTTAAAATCATGGAAATGAACAGCAATGGCAAGATCATCAGCATAAATGAACTTTCGGGAATTAGTAGATGGTGTATGTATTACACAGTAGGGCTGCAAGCATTGAACTCAGTGGTAATCTGTATTTAAGTCTAAAGGACCGTCATATATTACCATTTTGAAACACTTCAAACAATCCATTACACAGCATATTATTCAAGAGAATTGCAAGGTAATTATATGAAATACTGATTTCTATGGGGTATGAAGCAATCTTTCAGTGTTTCCCCAGTAAACAAAAGTTTAGTGCTTTTCAGTCGGTCAACACGAATGTAGCCAAAATAATTGGGTCATTCCCTAATCCTGAAAAAATAATACTAGAGATTACATTTGTGTTGACCGTCTGAAAAGCACTAAACTTTTGTTAAATTCTGATTTATATGAGAAAAATTGAATTGTGATTGGAATTTTTTGTTTGTTTTTTATGTATCTTGAACTGTTAAAAAACAAACAAAAGAATACTGTGTAATACGTTTTGTCCTTGCAGCAGCCCTCGAATGACGCAAATATTTGAAAATTATAATCAAAATTATCACAAATGTAGAAATAAGAATCGTTTACTGGAAAATTAGTTAAATCATAGATATCACCAATAACTTAAACTGATCAAAGGAGAAAATATTTCGACCAGGACTAGGGATGTGATGACAAACAGTATTCATCTGTTTTTCCAACAATAATCCCTCTCCAAAACTTCTGAATTCAGTAGATTTTAATTCAATACCACCCTTCAAGATACTGCTGTAGATAATAATATTAAATATAGCAACACTGTCAATAATCTCGGGGTGATATTTGATAGAACACTGTCGTGGGCAGAGCATATGTCTAATGTGTTAAGGAAGGTTGTATCAATTATGCATCTCCTGGAAATAACTGTTTCTTACACCAGCCCTATTATACGTAAGCTTGCCACGGTGGGTGAGTGGTTAACGTGTCGGTCTACTAACCCCATGCTTGCAGGTTCGCTCCTGGCCTTGGTAAGTGATTTTTGAAAGGCGAAAAAATTACGACTCTCATGTCAAACGATGCAAATATTATAGTCTACCCGTAACTTACGATTAACAAGGCCAGGCCTCAGCAAATCCGCTTAACGTACAGAGGGCGGTTGAACCTGTCCTCAAGGAGGTGACACGTAGGATATTAGCATTTGATAATAGAATATTATACCGTTGCAGTGATTAACAGTTCAAGCTGACCGTGCCGTATCGTGCTGGGCCGTGCCGTCCCGTTGGGTCAAAATGGAGGCTATTGTTTGCTCGCTAGTCCATATTTTTGTAACTTCGTAACTTTGTATTGCTTTAGGAATGTAATGAACAAAATAATACGATTTTAGTGTCGAATGGTTTATTAAAACAGCAGAAAACGCTAATGAAATCGTTCATTCCAAGACAAAATATGCCGTGCCGTTATACTAATGCAGTTGTTACCTGGCCGTATGTAGCAGTGGGCTAGCGTCTTTGACTCCAAGCCTGGAGGTTCGTGTTTCAAATCAAAGTAGGTTCAATTTAATATTACTTTCTCTATATTTATTGCTTTATAACTACTCACATGTTATAATGCTAAGCATATACAGTGTGTATTTGCAATCGAAAACTTATATACCTATAACACCTTATTTCAACACTCGACTACAGGGATTAAAATTCGTTGTCCTTGATCATTGGTACAGACTGTTGTTGTTGTTGTTGATTCTTTATGGGATAATGGCCATGTAGCCCCGTGTACTTGGGTGCGTTTAGAAGTTGTCTGATAACCTGGGTCACTGTGATGTCTGTACTAGCGTGTGTACTTGTAAATTAGGATTTGTGTAGGAAGCTGTCCTTCATCCGCTGTAGAGTCTGTTGAATGCTGTTGTTATAGTTGGTTCTTTAGGGATCTTGCGGCATTGTGGTTATATATCCCCGTGTACTTGGATTTGTGGAAGTTGTCTGGTACCCTGTGTCACTGTGATGTCTGCACTAGTGTGTGTACTTTTATACGAGGAAGAATTTGGTAGGAAGCTGTTGTTGTTGTTTCATTTGAGAGGCTTGGACATTATGGTCATTTATCCCCGTTTTCTTGGGCGAGTGTGTAATTTTGTATGATAACCTGTGTTGTTGTGATGGCTGTATTACTATGTGTATTTTTAATTCAGGTGAGGATTCAATCAACTTATAATATACATCGTTGTATCTCAATAAGCTGCTACAACCAACATTTTATTATACTCTTTGAAACGGACAAAGCGTTATAACTATACCCATGCATTTAGGATAAAGTAGGCTGTATGTTTGTCACTGAACATCTTGTTTTATACAATATCAAAAGTAGGCTAGAATCACAGCGTCGTGCTTTCTCCATTTTGAGACAATAACAAGCGTTTTCGTTACGTTATCCTGTAGGTAAAGGTAGTGGTATTACAGATATTTAATTAGTAACGTCTTTTCCTCTTCGTTACAGTGGATGTAACGGTTACTAATGTAACCTTTATGCATCTGTGATTGCATGAATTCTACATATTTATTTCGACAAGATTTTATTCATGTTTTAAAGCTGATGTGAGAAAGACGTTGCCTGTAGACCAGAGGACAACAAAGGAAGACCCGTACGTGCTTTTTCTGCAACTTTCACCGAGCGCGGACAATAGAGAAAGGAGGAGAAGGCAAACATCTGGTAACCACATGGGCTTAGACAACGCGAAACGGTCATTCAAGCAAGCGGGTAGATACGAAAATTTCAACGATCACTTACTAGATAAACCCCGCCCATTTGAGAGAAATTGGAGCAGTAATTAAAATGCAGAAACAGGAGTTACACCATCGTATAGGGGACTATCCCAGCCTCTCAGAAGTATTTTCAAAATTTAAATTGAATTATTCTGTGATTTTTGCCAGAAGTAAAACGAAATTAGGGGGCGGATTTGAAACTACCAATAGCAGCGAGGGACGCGAGACGCGACCAAATCCCGCCAAAATTAAGGAATAATGAAGGGAATTACGGAGCTCATTATCTAAGGATCCAGCGATCGGATTTTGGAGTAAAAGAAGTCATGAGACATTGAAAATGAGGACGTTCGAATGAGCTAATTTACATATTCATGCGAGTGTTATTATAGAATAACATTCTAAAAGCTCCCCACTCCGAGTACTTCTTCGACAAATCATATAAATAGTAGCTGGACACGCAGTGAATACAGTTCTACTTTGGGCACTGCAGAGGCGCGAGCCCATGCTCGTCGCGTTCTGAAATTAAGAACATTTTATAAGGATAAGCAATTCTATCTTGGGACATTTGAATATCGTTAAGTATTCGTGAGTGCGAATCGGAACAGTACCGCGAGTGTGCATACCGTTGACAGTACCAAACAGTTATACGTGCTATTAGCATCAAAGTCAGTGAGATAGAAAGCTATGAACTATCAGCTGAATTGAGTAGGTTGATGATAGCTTTAGGAAGTAGGAGCTACACACGTGAGAACCGTGCATTGCAATAATAATAATAATAATAATAATAATTCACAGTGGACCTTTGCTTTGGTGAATTTTTTTTGGGAACCGTGTGTAAAATTCTCCTCCTTGCAAGATGAACCAATTGATCCAGAAGGATGATATCAAGGACCAGAGTATCACCATCATGATGTATACGAGATAAGTAGATATTGCATGGAGCATGTTTGCCATAGCGCATCCCATCATGGGAGTCGGATAAGCTTATCTCGATCATAAGTAATTATGATAAAATACGTATTTTGGGCACAGCAGGCACGTTTTGTGTAAATTTTTGTATATTTGTCATTTATGATTTTTGTGTGTTTTTTATAAGGTAAGATTCGTATATGAGCATCAAATCTTGTTTAATTTTGTTTTGTTTGAGGGTTTCAGTAACTGTGCTGAATGCACATTTAAGGGAATAATTGGGTTGATAGTACTTACGCACGACCATAACGTAAAAGCTAGTATGGGGGAGATAGCTTGACATTGTGACTAGACCAGTAGTGACACTGCATTTAGGTTAACAGTAAGTAAGGTATTGAAGACCACATCAAGGTAAAGATAGGTAAGATGGAATGGCTGGATGACAATATAATATTAAGGAAAGGTTGAGAGTTGATCCTTGGTTGAGCTGAAATTAAATACGGAAGTGGTATTCCCGTGTTCTACGACGATATAAATGGTAAGTGAATTAATGGCGGAGGCGAAATTCCCGCGAATCTACGATGATATAATTGGTAAGTGAAATGATTGAATTCATTGTCTGATGAGAGTGCACTATAGCTCCATCGGAAAGGTAACTGTACAGCTCGAGCCCAAGGCAGTCATACGGAAAGCAGGTATAAAGATTGTGGTCGGCCGTCTGAATTCTGAAAGGAGCAGCGAAGGTCGTTGCTTGCCCAGCTGGTTTATTATGGTGTGAGTGTGTCTGTCACAAGGTCGGTAAACCACTTTGAATGGTATTGTTTTCTTTTGTGAGGGAAGGTAGTCGAACTTCCCAGGATTTGTTTCTTTTATTACCGCTTCAGGAAGCGATGTCGTGTAATATCATTTTGAGTGCATTCATTATAGTTGTTTGTTTATTAAAAGTCACGGAGCACCGGCCACCGAAGTGTGTTTATTTGATGCTTCATGTATTTTTGACTTGTTTTGGTTAACCGTAATTGGCGGAGTTATAGCTCTGAGTGAGTTAATTGTTTTATAAGTTAGAACATGCACACATGCCTGTGGCCTAGAATAAGCCTATGGCCTTCATCATCGGACTCTTGTGAGAAAGAATGATGATTGTACGAGAAAGCCTGTCCGAACCCCAAAAACCAATTTTGTAATTGTAAACATGAGTGCGCATTTTTGACAGAATGGCTGGGCTATTCAGACCATAGTTTGATGAATTAAGTCTGTTGACATTTTATTTTTGAACTTGAAGCAGTGGATTGCAGTGAATTAGATAATTTTTCTTTTCCTGGTTTCAGCCAGTGTGATTATCATTTATATTTTACAATTTGATTTGTTGATTAGAATCTTAGCTTGTGTTCAGAATAATTTAAGGGAGTAATTTGTTACGTGCCACCCCCCTAGTGGCACTTTTGTTAACTGGATTACGGTGGGTTGAAGCACAACACAGATTGTTCCTTTAAAGAAATAATTAACTTTATTGCGGCCAGAAAGATACACCACTCAACAGCAAATACAAGCAATTAGAACCTCACTCCAGTTTCCTCAAGTCTCTTCCTCAAGTGCTCTTGCCCCTTTCACTTGTCAAAAAACCACAGAAGTTAAACCGTCTTAATGAGTCCGGTGGCCTTGACAGAAGCTACCTGCACCTCTTCCTCATGTACACAAACTACAGTTACTTACGATAACCTGCTACACGCTGTTTCGCTGTCCACAAGCTGGGGAAACAATGTCACTGGATTTCGTAACTGGCACGGCACTTCGTCACCACACTTCTGTCGCTCAGTGAAATCACACTCGCTCAAAAACACTGTCCTCAAAAACTTGGTCCCCTCACTGTTGAGGCCGCTTATATAGCAAGCTGGTGACTCAATGAATTCTATAATCGTCCAGGACAAACGGCTTCTCGAGATTTCCTTCACTGGCTGGGTCACGAATATTCCGGACCATCCCTTTCACTTCGCAGCCCGTTGCGTAACGCGCACGTAATGCACTGAGGCAGAGCACACACAGCCCGGGGCAGCTGTGACTCCACGCGGCGAGGCGACAAAACAAACTCACAGCAGTAACAATATTTTTGTTGTTTTATTGTCTGTGGATGGGAGCAAGTGGGAGATGCTATTTTGTGAATAAATTATTTTATATTAGGAGTTCTCTGACATTCTGATTTTAAGTGAAGCCTCCTGTGAGCCTTGATGATATCCCTAGGGTGTTTAAATTGAGTTAGAGCCACACCGAACAGACCATTACCCCGAGCTAGATCGGCATCCTAGAAACCTTGACGGGTACACTAACAACAGGCTCATAGGTAAAGCGTTACTTTCCAAGATATTGAACCTTCTACTGCTGTGCAATCACTATTTGTACTACTGAAAAATGTGCATAAAGTATTAATATCAGAAATTCGAGCGTGCAAGACGGATCGGAAATTGAAGTCTTTTAAACTCAAACGGCATATCGGTTGGGATCATCTGGATCTTCGGATGAGAACTTCTTCACCTTCGAATTTTCCTTTGAGTATCGTCGCGTAAATCACATTGTTCATCCATTTACTTAACTTACCACCAAACGCGTACCGTTGCACAGTTTTGGTTGGTTTATGTTTCGAAGCATGATTACTACGGAGCCAACCTTTAGGCGTAAATTGTGCGGAGGTAATCCGGGCACATCCAAGGAGTTTAAAAATTCAATTGGATAGTTGATGGCTTCATCTTCATTTGTTACACAATCAATAGATTTGAATGAATACATTGTTCCAATGATCTCATTCTGAATTATGTAGTTTAGGTCATCTACATCTTTATTATTAGCCGCTAAAATTGCTCACTCACTCAAACATACATTATTTTTGTAATTAGTCATGATGTTTGGGAATACTTTGTTGATAAGTTCGTCTTTCGATGAGACAAAGTTGCAGAAATTATGAGGAAATAAAATCAATCCGCTCGATTCGTCGACAGGTACTCGACCATTACCGATAGTCAGCAATTGCTCAGAGAAATCTTCAGCAGATGTATCATTAAGCAATGCAACTCTCATGTTTGTTTTCAGCTGAAGTTTCTTCACATAGAGCCATAAATTCGATGATCTGAGGCAAGCGTTTATTTCGTTGGCAGCCGTTGATCTAGGAATTACTGGCAGTGTTTGGCAGAAATCGCCAGACAGTAAAATCATTGCTCCTCCAAAACATCTGGAGTCATTGCGTAGATCTTTCAATGTTCGGTTAAGTGCTTGTAATGCACGTTTATGCGCCATTGTGCATTCGTCCAAGATGATGATTTTCGATGCTGATAAAACTTTGGCCATTGCTGATTTTTTTCAATATTACATGTTGGTTCTTCAATAGTTTGAAGTTTCAACGGCAATTTTAATGCTGAATGAGCCGTACGACATCCTTTTAACAATGTGGCTGCTATTCCAGAAGAAGCAACTGCAACAGCAATGTTGGATTTCGCACGAACAGTGGCTAAAACTACTGACATGAGGAATGTTTTACCAGTTCCACCAGGGGCATCTAGGAAATAAAAACCACCATTTCCATCTTCAATTGCTTTGATTAATGTATCATAAACTTCCTTTTGTTGGGGATTCAACAGGGGTACATTGGTTTGAACTACTAAATCTAATTCCTGGTGATTATATTCACGTTCCCGATCCAATTCTTCATTAAATGCGTCATTCATTTCACGATTTGGCGCTGGCATTCCTAACGTGACTAATAACTACCGCACATGAGGTAACACTCATGTCTTCGATCAAGAGTAAAGCCCTATTATGTATCTCCTCATTCATCTCAAGATCGTGATTTCTGGAACTGAAACGAATTTGACGTAAAACATGTTCTGATATATTATCCTTGTATTTGTGCCACAGGTTAGATGGGTTCAATGGAAAACATGTCGAAATGATGAGGGCAAATAATGTGCATATCTGACTTGGAGATGCAGAGATAATGGCTTCAACGATTGTCATATCCCAATGGGTATAGTTTTCTAGTAAATTGAGTTCTTCACATGCAGCACGATATGTTGAGAATATTATACCATTAACGGTCCGTAGTGTCTCAAATGACGTTGGCCCACGCACATTTACCAGCAACAACCGCAAATAGAAGCATTCATCATGCTTTGGATGAACTGTATACTTACGACCAAGAGCATCAGTAGAACGCACATCCGGATAACCGGGAACCGCATCGCCTTGCTTCCGTCGTTGAAAATTCTTCGATAAAGCATTCCAAGTGTAATAACGTGGCATCTCCGAGTAAAGCAAAGTTCGTGCAAAACGGATCGCTTTGGCAGATCGCAAAGAAACTGGTCAATGTTGTCGCTGGAGGTGTTTCAGCACGTTGAACATCATTCGAAGCCTTGAAATATACTCGTTGACCATTCTCCAAATGCACCGCCAAATGCACAACAGTAGGATGACGTTCGTGAATAGGGAATGAGAATATACGGCAAATCGCTTCATTACAGTTCACATAACGACCAACTTGATAGCGCGCAATTTTATCGTTGGTATTGGAGGATTGGATTCCAAAAACCGTCATATCGCTGCCTTTCGTGACATAGTTTCAAATGTATTTTATGGACTTGACTGAATTGCAATACTCAACGTTGCAATGTATCTTGAACGTTTTGAAAATAAGTGGCGAATATGGAACAATCCAACCGTTGTCGACAACGAAATCCATTCTTTTCACTTTTGTTGTGATAGTTCGACCGTTATCATCGGGTGATCGACGCCGATACAGTGGATAACCATCGTTGCCAGTGACGGTCTCCGCCGTTATTTCCGTGGATATCGTTTGAAACACTTCCCGTCGACCATGCAAGGTGATTGGGGATTGATGGCGCCAAACGGTCCATGAATCATATTTGTAATTACAACATCATGTAGGTCTGGATCGGCTTCGTGATCAGGAATCTCGGCACATATGATATCATCTATTTGGTCTGGTTGAATTCTTTCCACTAACCAAATAAGAATGTGTGCGTGCGACAGGCCTGGTTTTTGCCATTCGATTGAATACATCCAGCATCGAGTATCTCCAAAGGCTCGTTATTCAACAATGTAGTTCATCAGGGACAGCATTTTTTTTTTGCCTGAAAACACATGCTGTGATGTCATGTCGATCACTTGATGTTTGTCCGGGAAGCAGCAATTGAACAATTCGATCGTCTTTGTCGCTGCATTGTTAATGATGATTCAAAGAGATTACAAATTACGTTGAGTAACTAACAGGATTTCATGTTAAGAGCCTCATTTTCTATACCGATAGGGGAGAGCGCTACTCGCATACAGTCGGCCGTGTCTCGTCAAGAGCTACTATTGCCTGGAAACGACTTGCCTTGCCATTCTTTCATGAGTTTATTTTAGCCGTCATTTGCGTTACGTTTTATAGTGACTTGTATTCTCTTTGACGTTTTATGTCACGTCACGGGATTAAAAAAAATATCCTATGCCCGTCTCCTGGTTCTAATCTACCTACACAACAATTCTCAGCCAAATCGGTTCAGCCGTTCTTGAGTTATAAATAGTGTATTTAACACGACTATCTTTTATACAAATATCTACTATATATTTGTCAAATATCACTCACTCACTCACGCACTCACTCTCTCACGCACTCACTCACTCACTCACTCAATCAATCATCACGAAATCTCAGAAACCACCGAACGGATTGGAATGAAATTTGGTATGCAGCTTCCTCAAGAGCCACAAACGCCCACAAAGAAAGGATTTTTGGATATTCAGGTTCTAAAGAAGTGTTAAGGGGGTAGACCTGTATTTCATTGAATAGAGTAGCAATATCTCCCGATTGGTTTCAATGAGGGATGTGATACTCGGCATATAAACTCATCATTAAAAATAAGAAGATACATGTCTGAGGGTTTTACGATGTGGTGTATATTATGAGGTGAAAGGGGTGAAAAGTGGGGGTTGAAGGATTCCTAACGGAGCGTGTATCTCTTAAACGACATAGGCGTGGAGTTTGAAACTCAGCGGAAAACAATCAGCATAAAGAAAAAGTAAATAGGTGTTTGACCGTTTTTAGCCTATTTTCAATTTTGAAAAAATAGGCTTATGAGATCACCTTTTGTCCGTGTGTGTGTGCGTGTGTGTGTGTGTGTGTGTGTGTGTGTGTGATTCGTGTGTGTGTCCCCCCCTAATAAAATCGAAACGGCTGGAGCGATTTCAATGAAACTCGGGAAGTTCATAGCACTATTCCCGGCGACCTCGACCGTGCCCTTCAAATTTTGTTACGTCTCTCCAATCCAACATGGCGGCTGTGCGAAATATTTCACTAGCATTCAATATCTCCGAAACTATTACCGATATCGCCCTGAAATTATGTACGGTGATAAAGGGCACTACTAGAAGTTCACCTATGAGACTTTCAAAAACCTGGTGACTATAAAACCAACATGGCGGCCAAGCGAAGTTGAGATATTTAAATAGACTTTTCTCGCGATTTAACTATCTAAATGTAATGAAACTTGGTACAGCAAATGTTTATACACATTGTAATGCACTGGAGTCTAATTTAGTTCAATTGTGTACATAAACTCAAAATGGCGGCTGTGCGAAATATTTCACTGACATTCTATATCTCCGAAACTATTACAGATATCACCCTGCAATTTTGTACGGTGATAAAGGGTACTGATACAGGTATACCTATGTATATTTCATAAACCTGTAAAGTACGAAACGAACATGGCGACCAAGCGAATTTAAAATATTTTAATAGACTTTTCTCGTGATTTAACTCTCTGAGCGCAGTGAAATGTGGTACAGTAATTGATTTTGCAGATTGTAATGCACTGCCATCTAATTTAATTCAATTGCTTACATAACCTCAAGATGGCGGCTGTGCGAAATTTTAAAATTAAGTTTTAATTTCTTGTGTCGTAATCATGCGATCGAAGTGAAAGTTTGAATAATGAACCTAGGCAATAATTGTCCTTGAATGGTACATAACTCTATGGCCTATACACATAACACTCCTAAATGGTGAGCTCCCGAAATATTTAGACGGTTCTCAATATCTATGAATCTTTTACAGCAACCAAACTGAATTTTTTAATGTTCATAGAGACTATGAACATATGTTCACCTATAGGACTTTCAGGAACCTGGTGAGCACAAATCCAACATGGCGGCGACTCGAAGTATAAATATTTAAATGGACGTTTCCCGCGAATTAACTATCCGAGTGCCGTGAAACGTTGCACGTTAAATGCTTATACAAATGTTGATCCACTGGCATCTAATTTATTTCAATGGTTTGCATTATCACAAGATGGCTGCTGTGCGTAATTTTAAAATCTCGTTTTTACTTCTTGTTGTCTAATCATGCGATTGAAGTTTGAATACCACACGTACACAATAATCTTAATGTAATAGTACAAAAATAAAAATCCAACCTGGCGACCATCTGAAATATTTAGACGGTTCTCAATATCTACGAATCTGTTACAGCAATTAAACTGAAATATTGTATGTTGATTGTGGCAGTTAACATAAGTAGGATATATGAAAATAGGCTGTATAGTTCTTCACGGAACTACTTGTTATTTGTTTCAATTATGGTTGCGACAGATTAGTGTGGAAGCCTTCAACGAACTTCAAGGGTTGTGCAACATTAATCAATCATCATTCTGAAGAGCCATATACTCACATGTGCATGGGATATGCACTGCGCTTGAGTCAAAGATGCACATTTTCAGAAAACACCAACAATATCTCTTGGCTCTCTTTTAGTTCTCGACATAAGTTACTGCACCACTAAATGTCTGCGTGAAAATTACTGATGTACTTAAGTTGGGTGAGACAAAGTCACTGTTCGCTACTTGGTTAGATGATACAGTTCGGGAGAAGCCACTGATTGCAATACGTTATAATTATTGCTCGCAACTATAGCCTAGCGTACTTGTATTATTAATTCTGAATGAAAGAAGAATGCGACTTATACATTTGCATCGGACATGAATGTGAATTTAACATACCTTGTGTCCTTGTTTCATCTTCTGGGCGATATTACGTATTGAAATTAGGAACCCTGGTCACTACTGCACTTCATTTATGCACATAAGTACATAAATATGCGTTTTTATATATTGCTCTTTAAAAACGGCTGCCATGTTCCAACAGCGCTTGCATCTCGTTCAACTGTCAACAAGGCGCACTCTAGAGGCACACACCGATGCGCACACATTGTTGCCAACATGTGGGATACAAAATCGGTTTCCTTTGGTCATAAATGAATATTTCTTCTAAAATTACCTCCCTCGAGAATAGTGCAAACCGCATCAAAAGCCATCCAGTGGTTCTCGAGATTACCCGCTTCCTTCAGCTCAATGGCTTATCCGCCGAACTGTCAGAACATATCTCTAAAAATACAACTCTAGAATAGACGACTGTCTGGACGAAACCATTGGCCGCTACTAGGCCAGGTGTTGTGTGGATAAAAATTACTGCTTTTAATACAAGCAAGGGGGTCTGGGAAGCCCCAGGTTAGGTATGTATGTAAAGCCTTATTCCGGGTTCACCACGCTCGAAGTAAGAGGCAAGACCAGTGCCAAACAATAATGTTAACACTGCTGAAAAATGTAATAACACCCTTTAGCGATAAAATGTTCAATTCTTGTATCTTAGTCACATTACATAAGTTACTGTAGAAAATTTTCTAGATTTTGATGGAGGTTGGCCGATTTTCAATCGCTAGGCAGAGTTCAGAGTAGCGTACTCCCAGCTTCAAACGCCATTGTGTTCTTCAATCGTTAGGCAGCGCTGCCAAGGGAATTAATGTGGTGGGCAAGTTGGTCATATTTACTCGGTGCTATTTGTGCTGAATAAGCATTAAACCTTTGGAGTAGTGACACTCCGTAGTTGCTTGTTGTGTTTCTTCTACAAGCTGTGAACACTATGATTTGTGTCATGGATTTGTATGTTAATTGCATGAATCTTAATGTCATGGCTTGTTTTCGCTTATCGAAAAATGCTGTGATGGCTGACCAATAATTGTTAGATTATTACGCCATACAAACATCACCCCTGGCTTTTGTCACGCACAGTGGGGGTAGAAACGCATTAATAATTTTCATGCAAACCAATGGTTTGTGCCTAGACCAATAATTTTTAGGCACTGAGGCGCTGGTTTTGCTGATTAGTTCGAAACATGGAATCCTTGCGATCAGCGTTCATTACTGTGGTAAATATGGTTCTACATACAAAACAAACCTAACCAGGGGCTTACGCCCAGTAGTGCAATCAGTAATTTTCGTCCAGAGTGTCGTCTAACCAAGTAGCGACCAATGGTTTCGTCCAGACAGTCGTCTAAATAAGAAGAGACCGATTATTTCCTTTTTTTTTTCACATAATTGCAACATTACATGTGTCGTCTAATGTAGGCCTATTTTGTATCGGATATGTTGGTAACTAATGATGTCAATGCGATCGCTGCAGCAGTTTCACATACTAAATATGCTGTCGAACATGGCTGCGGTTGTTAAAAATACAATAAATAAAAACACTTATTTAAGTGATTAGCACATATATCCGGTGCAGAAGTGATCAAGGTCAGTAGTTACAACTGACAATGCCCCCCCCCCTGCCAAAAGATGAAATATGGTATGAAAATGATATATTATCAAAGTGAAAGTGAAAAGGAAAAGAGTGATACGTTGTACAGAATTAATCTGAAATTTCCCTACAGTATATAAGTCGTGTTGTAAAGGGGATAGCGGGTGGGTTAGAGACAGCGAAGGAGAAAACATCTATTAGGACATCATTTCCACAATAATTAGTATTCATCATTACACAAGGTATTTAGGCTAATTTAAGTATTCTACTTGGTTCATCACTCCTGAAGTGTTACCTCTATTACGGTACGTATGTCGTTTTGCCTTGAACATTTTTGATTGAAGACGGGCTATTATTTTATGTAATTTCTTAATTTATTCCACTAATATGTATCGGTTTTCCAATATTTGCATTATTCATGTAAATTTTAGATGGTTGGCTACAGAAAATACTGACACCTGTTTTACAAAACGCTTTAACTCACATATTTCGTTACCTACATATTTTTGCAAATCTTACAATTTTCTATTTTAGTAATGTTCTTTTGGGCTAGTTTTTTTTTCAAACAAAACAGTGTTAATGTTTGCACTGCACAACACCACTGGTCACTAAAAACAAGTGTTTCCACCCTTAGCATCTATGACAGCTTGTAAAGGCTCAGGCATACTGTTCACAACTCGTCGAATGACATTTGCCGGGATGCGATCCCATTCCTCCAGCAGCGATGTTCTCAGTTGTGCCAAGGTGGTGGGGTCACACTGTCTGATGTTCTTTCCAAGCATATCTCGTATATGTTCGATGGGGTTTAAGTCAGGACTACGAGCTGGCCAGTCCAGGATTTGAATCCCCACTTCCTGCAGATATTATACAACACAGCGAGCAGTATGAGGGCATTATCCTGCATCAGCATGAAATTCTGACCAATGAAAGGCGCAAAGGGCATCACATGGTTCATCAGGATCTCTTCGATGTACCTTTGGGAATTGAGTGTCCCGTGATCGATGCACACCAACTCAGTGCGGGCCATAACGTTGATGCCACCCCACACCATATCCGAGCCACCTCCAAATGGAGTCCTGGAGGAGAAAGCAACAGGGACCTCTCCCCGCGCCTTCTCCACGTTCATTCTCTTCCATCAGGAGATCTAAGATTAAAGCGACTCTCGTCAGTGAAGAGAACAGAGGCCCACTGCTCGTGTTCAACAATGCCAGTTGTTATTCCTAGAACAACAATAAGCGAGCGGCAACACTCATAACCCTTAAATGTTTACAGTGCGCTTCCCGCCATCGAAGATTGGGTAATTGGTGGTAATAAACCACCCTAAGAATTGTCATATTATCAATTACTATTCACGGATGTTTCAGATGTTTGTTCTAATGCGTGAAAAGCTTTTAAAATGTGATTACATCATTTTCATGGCTAATTTTATACTATTTATATTACATTTTTAACTGTTCCACTTTTTTGCCGGTCTGTGTATTACTCCGTCGATAAAGCTTGCCTTTCAACGCGTGTATTTAACAAGTCAATTTGTCAGTGAATTCAGTGAATTTTCTGCAAGTGGCTTTTAATTTGCCAGGTGACAAAATGTCAGGAGAGTATTCTACGAACCATCTCGCGCTGTGCCGCTAGCATTTTCTTTTGGCAGTTGGTCCTGGTTGGTCTGCCAAGAAATAAGGCACACTAAGCCTCATGAGGCAAAAATGAGAAGAGGAGGCTTCGCTTCCCATCTTAGCCATCTTGGAAGTGGTCTCCGCACTTCTACTCCAGGCAAATACCGGGATGGTTCCTAATTTAATCCCAATCCTCATCTGAACTTCTTGCATCTCAATAGGGATTTGCCAATAGGCTTTCAATAGCTTGTCTCAATTCTGCTTCCATATATGTAGGCCTATACATGCAAGAAATGAGTATGGTACTTATCAAAAATATAGAAATAATAAGCTAATATGTACCCTATTATTCTATTTCTCTTCTACTCCTTCTCTGAACACTCATCTTAAAACAGAATGGTCTGCATTTTTGGACTAATTATAAAAATGTAGCCTATAAGAAGAAATGAACATGTTTCTGTTCTTAAGCATTTTATATGATGCTTTAAAAATCAATCTAGAAGAGCTAATTTAATTTAAGTTAACTTCAGTACCATAATACTGATTAAGAGTTGGACTGATGGCCTAGATGTCCCTAACTTGAGCAAGGACTGCTTCACAACTTTATGTAAAATGTAAAGGGCCTTTACGTAGTTTGGAACATTTGCGTACGTGTTACAAGGACGTGTGTGCTGACTTTTTAGAGTTAAATGATGTAGGTTGGCAACATCAAATGTGGCGGCCATGTTGGTTTTCTTGTAACTTATTTAAGGTGTCCCGGACTATAATGCCAACCCAAAATAAGAACACTTAACCCCCAAAGTAAATAAGGACGTCGGATTTTTAAGAGCGTTAAAAATCCCTCAGTTAGCCTTCCTTCGGAGGGGAAGTAAAGCCGGTGGTCCCATGTCAAGATTTATAGCATGAAAAAGAATCTTCCAGTAACTACACTATTGTGGAAGCAAAATGTGTAGGTTAGTTTGATATCGCTATATTAGTTCCAACGTTTGCCGCCAGGTACTGACTGCGATGACATTTAGTAGCCACGTCCGCAGCTAGGTGTCGTGGACGGTAACATTTGGTAGCAAAAGAAGGAACTACTTGAAAAAAATAATCGCCTGCAATTTAAGGGGCCCATGGGGAGGGGTAAAACTCTGGGAAAAAAAAACAGGAAAAAAAGTGTCTAACTGATTGACTCATTCACTCACTCATCAACTCAGGGGGGAAAACTGCTTAAAAATCAGTAAATAGCTGTTCAACATTTTATTTCATAAATAAAATTTAAGGGGCACATGGGGAGGGGTGATATGCTGAAAAAAGGAAATTGAAAGAAAATGACCTGACTCATTCACTCACTCACTCATCATCGCCCAGCCAAAATTATTGAAGTAAGAAACATGAAAGATTGGAGATATGTTCATTGTAAATCAAAACCGTCTACTGAGGGAGGATTTTCGAATATTCAGGTTTAAATGGATCTTAATGGGGTTAAACCTGCATTTCTTTGAATAACAATATCTCCCGATTGGTTACATTGGGGGATGTCATAAACGGCATATAATCTCGTCATTTAAAAAATAAGAAGACACGCGTCTGAGGGTTTTTCGATGTGGTGTATATTATGAGGAGAAACGGATGAAAGGTGGGGGTTGAAGGATTCCAAACGGAGCGTGCATCTCTTCAACGAAATAGGCGAGAAATTTGAAACTCAGCGAAAAAAAATCAGCTTAAAAATAAGTAAATCAGTGTTCGACCGTTTTTTCATCAATTCAATAAGGGGCCAATGGGGTGGGGTGAAATTCTGGGGGAAAAGGGAGAGAAAGTGTCCTAACTGACTAACTCATCAAACTCAGGAAAAAAAAAGATGTTCAGTAAAGAACATATAGCCTACTTTCTCCTAAATGTATGAGTAGAGTTATAACTCGTTGTTATTATCAAAGAGTATAATAGAATCATTTCTTGGTTGAAGACCGTAGAAACTATTTACCTCTACCAAACGCCACAACCTAGAGAAAAACTGCTACCATCACTGAAGAAAGAAAGATAAGAAGTATCTCAAGAATGTTATGGATCTGGAGACATAATCGACCGGATTGGCTGCGTGGCTCAGCGGTAACGTTCTCGCTTGCTGGGCCATATGTTGCAGGTTCGTATCCTGGCGCAGTCAGCTGGCATTTGAGGGTGCACAAATGCGAGGGAGCCGTGTCAGTAGATTTACTGGCACGTTAAAGATCCCATTCGGGCCAAAATTCCGGCACCTCGGCGTCTCTAAAAGCAGCAGTAGTTAAAAGGGACGTAAAACCAATAGCATTATTATTATTAATATTATTACATAATCAACCTGCCGTGGGCAACATCCAACTTTGAGTTGAGGCATGTCTTTACACGTCTGGTTGTGCATGGCTTTCACAACCCTAATTGAATTAACAAATCTTTCCATGACCCTACAGAGACGTGTGTATACAAACTATGTGCATATTTTCGATTGCTATTTGCCTGAAATAAAAGTATTAATTAATAACCTGAACTAGCACCAACGGCTAGAATTCAGTTGCTATGTGAAATCGTTTTGTTCATTACTTCAAATAACATTTTCAAATAACGCACAATAGGCTGTTACAAACCCATTAAAGTAAAAAGTAAAAATGTATCGTAGTATCATCTTGTCATTCATCAAATTCGATGCGCATAGAATTCCAATGGTATACTAATCAATGGAGTCCCACGCAGACCATTCGTGGCATCTAGTGGAGAAGTATCGAACAATATAATCCTAACAGGGCGAGTGCATTCTAGCGGCCATAAGAAGAAACTTTTCAATAAAATCTGGAAATTAATAAGTAGGCCGGCGTTCAGTTACCTTTTTGGCTGCTAGATGTCTCGAGAAAATCTGCTACCGTAATATGTAGCGTAGCGGTTAGCTGCCGCCCCGGAGGTCCTGCTCTGCCACGAAATTTGAGAAGTGGTATGAGGACTGGAACGGGGTCTACTCAGCCTCGGGTGTTCCAAATGAGTAGAGGGGGTTCGATTCCCACCTCAGCCATCCTCGAAGCGGTTTTCCGTGGTTTCTCACTTCGTCTTCGGGCAAATGCCGGGATGGTACTGCCCCCGTAAATTGAATTATACTGAGACCACGATGGCTGTATTGGCATATGTGAATAAAGTTATGGCCGTCATAGTTGTGACGTGTATATTCATGACGTAGGCACGGATGACGCAGACTTCATGCAAGTAGGCTGGATGAGCTGAGATTCATGGTGACGTCACGATTTTGTTCGAGAAGGATCTGAGATTTACGACGCAGTCGCAGGGAAGCAAGTAAACGTGCTGAGGAAGAAGTTACGCTATTGGAGGAGAGGCTCGAACCTATGAATGATAGCTTGGAGGGAGACGGAGATTACTGAAACTACCGTATTTAATAACATTTGGCATGCAGAATTGTGGAAATCTATTTTCAGTTATGGCATTGATTAGGAATTATGAAGAAATTAATTATGAGTTTTTGAAATTTGAAAATCCGTCAAGTATAGCCAAAGTTAGAACTTCTAGCAATGACGGAGGAACAAGCTATGGTAGGGATGGATACGCCCCTTAAGAAGTTGATAAAAGGCCTTGCACAGCAGAGAGGAGGCTCTCATTTCTCATTCTCATATTGTCAGACTTCGAGTTCTTAATTCCGATAGAACAAGTATATATTATTCTGTGAAGCAAGTCGTCATTAGCAAGCGTGGCAGAGCCCACCGCATCGAACAAGCACTGAGCGTGCAGCAGTGCAATTTTATGGTTACTAAAACTAGGCGAAGTTGGAGCGCACACATAAACGAGTCTACAAGATTATCTATCAAGAGTTAGCTACTGCATTTATGCTAATTCAATTGTGCATTACAATATTGAGGCGTGTGCGAAAGTTGAACATTTTCACTATTATACTTTGGAAGATATTCGCATTTTAAGAATGCAGACAAAAGTGATTTTCTCGACACCTGAGAAGCACTTATATAATACCACATTCTACGCTACGGCAGACACATGTATTGCAACCGTGATACTGAAGATTACATTTGGTGATACAACGCTACATTCTACAATGGAACTATATAATCTGGCAGTACTTTCGACTATTATTATAACGGAAATGGAGATGGAAGACTAAAACTTTAATGCAATTGGGACATACATCAATGGAGTGAAATAGCAACATGGAGCTTCGTTAATCGTCATTCTACAAAAGCGAGCATGTAGTGAACATCCAACTACACTCATGCATCGTAATCCATCGCTGAATTACATCAAATGGCAGTGGAAATATCTTCATACTCCACAATTATGAACATTTCTGCGGAAATAATTGCAATGAACTTCATGGCGAATTTCTACCAGAACTTCAGGGAACTTTCAAGAGAGGCCAGGGTGGACCCGGCTCACACAGAAGAGTTTTGCCAGAAGGATGTCTATCGTCTACACGGAGCAGTGCGATTTCCGGAGGAGGAAGCTGTTCTATTCTCCGAGGGCGCAGGTTCCAGGTTCGAGGTCGGAACACATCTTTACGGTGGTGAAATGGAACCAACAGCAGTCTTCTTTGGAAATTTTCCTCTAGAACTTCAATCAACAGATAAGGTAGTCGTGAACGTTTCTTGATTTATTTGAGCCATTTAGCGATATCTGAGCAACCATTTTTCCCATATTTTCTGTCCCATATATTTTGCCCCATATTCTTGCTTGATATTTCTGTACTCTATACACTTTGCTGATTTATGCCTTTTTCTACGATTTATTGAGACATTATTATGTCATTGGCATATTTAAATAATTTTGGATCAGTTGAGACTGATAATATATATTCTTTTAGTAATTTGCATATTTTTGTAGTCACGATTTGACTGTAAAGTTAACGATTTTCTATGGCAAATTTGAATTCAGACAGCGTGTCATTTTATTAAAGTAATTCTATTCAGTAAATTACTTTGACCAATTTTCTGTCGTCCGCAAGAAAGAAGAATGATTAAAAGATTTTAGAGCGTTAAAATCTTCACGAATATATCGACGATCTTGGAAATAATAGTCGTTTTATGAACATGATTGAAACATAGACATTTATCGTCAATTCTGAAATACCATTGCATTATAGACAATTTTATGAAATATGAACTTTGAGTACGATTTATTGAGTATACTATAGTAATGAACATTTGATAGGAGTTTTAATCAATTCTAGATTGGAACAATAATGTTTGCAGTCCACAGTCTAATTGTATTCTATTCGACTATTTATGCAGTTTAGATGAATTTTGATTGAAGATAGTATTTTTATACTGCGATACTTTGATGATATTAATCTCAATTTTGATAGACCAGGGAGGCGAGTCTTGTCGTATTTGATATTAAATTTATTTGTGACTGGAAAATTTTTACTTCATATCGCTTCATGAATGAAACCCACGAAGGTTAAATATAATAACAGTTTTCGATACAATTGATGAATATAAGAATTTTTAAAGAGGAACTATGGATGTATAATCGTTAGTTCAGTGGACGTGTAAAAGTCGCTGATGAATAATGCCCTTTAATAAGTGAAGGAGGTTCCCACTGTAATATTGATGTTGATGATGAATTTCTAAGTGGAGGTTTTTGTGTGTATTGTGGAAGATTTTGATGCCATATATAATGAGATATAAGATGAATTATGGGCCAATTTGTGCAATTTTGTGCGTTTTGAGCGAGGTATTTTTCCGCTGAGTGTATTGTTCAGATCCATTGAAAATTATTCATGTGAAGTTACTGTTAAAATTAACAAGAGTGTTTAAATAATTTGAGATAAAGATTTTGAATGGAGGTTACTGTCACAAATAATAATTATTAAATCTTATTAAACCTGAATCTAAAATTTAAATATAAGTAACCTTCATTGGTCGATTATATCACCACGATTTAAGTAAATATCAACCGGATAAACGTGTGGTTAATGTATTTCTAATATAAATAATATAAATAATGTAAATAACTAAGTAAATATATTTAATAATAATTTGAAACGAACGGGATTAATAGAGGCGTGTATAAATTTTTCAATTGTCGTTTGACAATGTTATAAACAATTTAAAATGTTATAAATAATTAATGAATATTTTGTTATAAACATTAAGCGTTTTCGTTATTATACTCTAAACAACGCTAGTTCAACAATTGGAATATACAATTAAACAAGATTTGGGATTATTAGAGTAATCCATTGATATTTGAACGGAGCATTTAAAAGATTTGCGTGATAATATTTGAGTTGAGATGTGAACATTTAAAGTGTTTTGAAAAGGAGCTAGGCTCTGAGGTAACTAGCATATGCTAACATTGGTTGGACAGGTGCGTCCATTTGACGAAGCAAGCATGCGACACGGTGCAGGGTGTATTGCAGGTGGCCAGATAACTGAATGGTGGAGGTCAAGGTCATCTACTTAGCGGCCTTGCGGTTATTAATAAATGTGTGTCAATGAACTAAATTATGAAGTTCATGAACAAGGAAACAAATGCTATATGTCTCGTCCCAGCTCCCTTATCCATTCCAATGTGCATTGTTGTTATTATTACGTTCTTTTGAGCTAGAGAAAGCTGAATTTTTGTATGTGAAGTCTACAATCCTACAGGAGGACATGGTTGCATTGACAATGACTTCAGACAGCCATAACTATTTTGTTGTTAAATTTTGTTAAAATATTTTTTTTTTCTTTATGTGAAATAAATTATTGTGCAGTTTAAATTTTCTGGTTTCCGACTTGGTTCATTTTAAATATCGTGGTGGAGGTTATTGTGAGGGCATACTATTAAGTGATCCAGTTGAAAACCCAGACCCGAGATTAAATTGAATAGGTAAGTAAAAGGTAAGTATGAACCCCCGTATATTTTGGTGTGTTCCACAATAATTTCATGTTAACTACTGTGCTCTAATCTCGGTAGTATCTGTCAGTGCCATTTTCATTGATGTAGCTGTGCCGGTGCGATTGATTATTGGCAATCCGATTGAGGGGGCGGATATCTGACAGCCTACTATCCGGATTACTGGGGACAGTACCTTCTTCAAGGCCACGGCCGCCTCCTTCCCTCTTCCTTGCCTATCCATCCTGACCATCCATTACCATCCCTCATGAGGCCCCTGTTCGCTTTGCAGGTGAGGCCGCCTGGGCGAGGAGCCAATCACACTTCACCAGTTGTATCCACTCCGATTAGATGTTCCCAGCTCTAGGACACTGCCCGCAGAGGCGGTAGTGGTGAGTTCCCTCGCTGAGTCCGTGGGTTCCACCAACCTGGAAGGTAAACGACTAAGAGAGAAGAGAGAATATGCACAATATAACGCTTAATTTTAAAACGTCTGAGTCATTACAAAACAATAAATATATACAATTTCAAGCAAAAAATAACTAACTCTGATGGGGTTTGAACCATAGGCATATGAATGATAGGCCAACGATTTACCACGGAGCCAATTGTGCCAACGAACTTCATTCTATATAAAATGGCTTGCATAGAATTTGTTAGCAAATAATGATTTAGACTAAACGATTTCAAATGTGGAGTATATTATTTATATATAAAGCATTTCATACAAAGTTTATTTATTTTGTATCAGTACGCTATATTGCATGCAATACTCAAATTAGTGAAATATAAGTCAAGCACAAGATATCCGCTGCCATCTTGTCTTGTTACTGAGACGGCTCAGCTTTTTAAAATCACTTCTGCACTATAGTATTACAAAATAAACTTTTAATTTCGAACGTGCCTCTTCCTTTAGAACAGTTAAAACGATTCTTGGCTAGAATATTCGGAACTGGTGGGTCCCATGATATGGATTATAAAGTTTGCATAATTCGCACGGCCGCCATCCTGAAATGGTACGGCGGATGACCATGTAGTTTGGTCACAAGTCACGTCCTATACCAAGGCATGTTGTTACCAAATTTGGTAGATCGGATAATGTGTTTAGTCGTATTTGATTCTACGTTTTGAACGTTTGAGTGGCCGCCATTCAGTTTTGGTTAAGATGGCGGCGATATAAGACATGACACTGAGGTGTCCTTTGCTTGTTCTACCTCTGTACCAAATTTAATTCAATTCGGTTTTACTGTGTTCGAATTAATAGGGGGGGGGGGGGGAGATATTCAGAGTACACACACTCACACACTGACTCACACACAGACAGACACACATTTTTGGCCCCGTAGTGATCTCATGTGTACTTTCATTTTTTGCAAAAATTGTAAGTAGGCTAATACAGCTTTAAAAACAAGATGTTCTGTAAAGAATATATAGCCTACTTTCTCCTAAATGCATGGGTATTGTTATAACTCTTTGTCCTTTTCAACGAGTATGATTGAATGTTGGTTGTAGTAGCTTGTTGAAATACAACGTGCTATAGGGATATTAAACATGAATATGAGGTGCCCTTTGCTAGTGCTACCTCTGTACCAAATTTCGTTCAATTCGGTTTCACCGTGTTTGAATTGATAGGGGGAATCGATTTGCACACATACTTGGTCACCATCTGCAAACTATTGGGCTGATGTTCTTGCAGTTTGGTCTGAATATGTTTCCCACATAAAGATATGGTGTTGCAAAATTTGGTAGAGACTAGATTATTAGGTTGGTCGTAATTACATTTTAGCTTTTAACATTTGGGTAGCCGCGATTACGTTTCCGTCAACATAGCGGTGATATAAATCATGACACTGAGGTGCCCTTTGCTAGTGCGACCTCTATACCAAATTTCGTTCCATTCGGTTTTACCGTGTTCGAATTGATAAGGCGAATCTATTTTCACACAAAGATGGCCGCAATCCGAAAAATATTAGGCTGATGACCTATTAGTTTGGTCAAAGGATGCTCCCTCCATAAAGGTATGTTGTTGCTAAATTTGCTAGAGATCGGATGATTAGGCTAATCGTAATTTGATTTAAGCTTTGAACATTTGTGTGGCCGCCATTACGTTTCCGTCAAGATGGCGGCGATATAAAACATGACACTGAGGTGCCCTTTGCTAGTGCTACCTCTATACCAAATTTCGTTCATTCGGTTCCACCATGTTCGAATTAATAGGGGGAATCAATTTTGATATAAAGATGGTCTCCATCCGCAAACTATTAGGCTAATGGCCTATTAGATTGGTCAAAGGATGCTCCCGCCATAAAGGTATGTTGTTGCAAAGTTTGGTAGAGATCGGATGGTTATGTTAGTCGTAATTTGATTTAAGCTTTAAACATTTGTGTGGCCGCCATTACCTTTCAGTCAAGATGGCTGCGATATAAAACATGACACTGAGGTGCCCTTTGCTAGTGTTACCTCTGTACCAAATTTCGTTCCATTCGGTTCCACCGTGTTCGAATTAATAGGGGGAATCAATTTTGACATAAAGATGGCCGCCACCCGCAAACTATTAGGCTAATAACCTATTAGATTGGTCAATGGATGCTCCCTCCATAAAGGAATGTTTTGCAAAGTTTGGTAGAGATCGGATGGTTATGTTAGTCGTAATTTAACTTAAGCTTTGTACATTTGTGTGGCCGCCATTACGTTTTTGTCAAGATGGCGGCGATATAAAACATGACACTGAGGTGCCCTTTGCTAGTGCTACCTCTGTACCAAATTTCGTTCATTCGGTTCCACCGCGTTCGAATTAATAGGGGGAATCAATTTTGACATAAAGATGGCCACCATCCACAAACTATTAGGCTAATAACCTATTAGATTGGTCAAAGGATGCTCCTTCCATAAAGGAATGTTGTTGCAAAGTTTGGTAGAGATCGGATGGATATGTTAGTCGTAATTTAATTAAGCTTTGAACATTTGTGTGGCCGCCATTACGTTTCCGTCAAGATGGCGGCGATATAAAACATGGCACTGAGGTGCATTTTGTTAGTACTACCTCTGTAGCAAATTTTGTTAAATTCGGTTGCACCGTGTTCGAATTAATAGGGGGAATCGATTTTCACACAAAGATGGCCGCCATCCGCAAACTATTACGCTGATGACCTATTAGTTTGGTCAAAGAATGCTTCCCCATTAAAGGCATGTTGTTGCAAAATTTGGTAGAGATCGGATGATGGGGTTAGTCGTAATTTGATTTAAGCTTTGAACATTTGTGTGGCCGCCATTACGTTTCCGTCAAGATGGCGGCGATATAAAACATGACACTGAGGTGCCTTTTGTTAGTACTACCTCTGTACCAAATTTCGTTCCATTCGGTTGCACCGTGTTCGAATTAATAGGGGGAATCGATTTTCACACAAAGATGGCTGCCATCCGCAAACTATTACGCTGATGGCCTATTGGTTTGGTCAAAGGATGCACCCCCCATAAAAGTATGTTGTTGCAAAATTTGGTAGAGATCGGATGATTAGGTTAGTCGTAATTTGATTTAAGCTTTGAACATTTGTGTGGCCGCCATTACGTTTCCTTCAAGATGGCGGCGATATAAAACATGATACTGAGGTGTCCTTTGCTAGTGCTACCTTTGCACCAAATTTCGTTCAATTCGCATTCACCGTGTTCGAATTGATAGTGGGGGACAGACATTCAGAGTACACACACTCACACACACACACAGACACACACACACACAGACTCACACACACACATACACACACACACACAGACTTACACACAGACTCACACACACACAGACAGACACACTTTTTTCGCCCTGTGTTGATCTCATAAGTCTACTTTCATTTTTTGCAAAAATCGAAAGTAGGCTAATAAGATAATAGGTAAACAAGCGTTTTTTCATAAATCCAATTTAAGGGGCCCATGTGGAGGGGTGAAATTCTGGTAAAAATAATTGAAAGAAAATGTCTTGAATGACTCACTCACTCATCACGCCCAGCGAAAACTATTCAAGTTGGAAAAATGAAATTTAGGGAATATGTTCGCTGTTCGTGGAAAACGTCAACTAAGGAAGGATTTTTGTTTATTTGGGTTTTAAATAGGTGTTAAGGGGGTAAACGTGCATTTCATTGAATAACGATATCACATGAGTTGTTTCTTTGGGGATGTGATATTCGGTATATAAACTAATCATTAACAAGATGTTCAGTAAAGAACATATAGCCTACTTTCTCCTAAATGCATGGGTATTGTTATAACTCTTTGTCCTTTTCAAGGAGTATGATTGAATGTTGGTTGTAGTAGCTTGTTGAAATACAACGTGCTATAGGGATATTAAACATGAACTAGATGAAACCCGTCAAAACATGACGGACAATGGAACACAAATTTACCGAAGAAGCTTCTTATATAAGTAACATTCTTTGTACGATTACTTTTAAGCACTTTTGCAACTTTAAGGGCGCCAAAAGATAGCACTCTCAGAATTGCAACATATTGCTGGTCATGACTGTAAACGTGATGAGGTCATGCACAGTTTACAGCCACTGGCCGGGTCTGTTTGGAACACAAGCCTCTCCAACGTCTTCTGTCTTCCCACCATCTCTCAGCCTCCACCCTTGTCCAGTCTTCTCCTCTCTTCTTCACGCTTTCTTCCACCCCCTTCAGCCACCTGTCTCTCGGTCTCCCTCTTGGTCTCTTTCCTTCCCACTTCGTCTCGTGTATCCTCCTGGGTATCCTCTTCTCCTCCATTCGTTTTACATGTCCATACCATCTAAGTCTAGATTTCTCCATACCATCCTGTAATGGTTCCTCCTTCATTAATTCTCTGGTCCTCTCATTTCTTATTCTGTCCCTCTTTGTAGCTCCAATACTGTTTCTCAAGAACCTCATCTCACTGACCTGTATTTTGCTCTTCTACCTTCCTTTCATAACCCAGGTCTCCGAGGCATACTTCAGGATAGGGACATAGTACGTCCGATATATGATCTTTTTGCTGTTCTGAGGGACATCCTTGCTCCATAACATGCTTCTCGCACGCCCCCGGAATGCTTCTGCCTGTCTCCCCCGCTCATTTATTTCTCTATCGTTTCTTCCATTCTCTTGTATCAGGCTTCCCAGATACTTGAAACTCTCCACTTTCTTCAGCTGTTCCACACCAATTGTTATTCCTGTTGTGTTTCTGTCCTTCTTCCTTGTTGTGATCACCATCTCACTCTTATTTATGCTAAATTTCATCCCATAACTTTGTATTATTCCTTCCCACACGTCCAACTGTTCCTGTACCTCCTCCTCCTTGTTTTCCCAAATCATCAAATCATCTGCAAGCACCATTGCTTTCATCTTTCCTTCCCCAATTGCTTGTGCCACTCGGGTCATTATGTCATCCATCACCACAATGAAAAGTAACGGTGACAGTGCACTTCCTTGTTTCAGGCCGTTTCTCTGTTCCAACCAGTCCGATTTCTCTCCTCCCACTTTCACACAGCTCACGCTTCCCTTGTACATCTCCTTTATCCTCCTTATAGTCCATTTTTCCATTCCACTATCCTCCAGGGACTTCCAAACTTTGTTTCTGCATACACTGTCATATGCTTTCTCAATGTCCAGGAAGGCCATCAGTAGATCTGTTCCACACTCATAGGGCTGTTCTTGTAACTGCCTTACAGCAAAAATCAAATCCACTGTGGACCTTCCTGCTCTGAAGCCATGTTGTTCTTCCCTCATCCCTCCTTCTATCCATGTCCTAATTCTCCTTTCAAAACTTTCTCAAACATCTTTGCACAATGAGTCATCAGTGTTATTCCCCGATAGTTTCTGCATTCTGTTCTACTACCTTTCTTGAAGATCGGGACAATTATTCCCTTTTTCCAGTCCTCTGGGGTCTTCCTTTCCTTCCATGCTGTCTTCATCACTCGGTACAACCATTGTATCCCCACCTCTCCTGCTGCTCTCACCATCTCCACACTCAACTCATCCACACCCGGTGCCTTTCCTCCTTTCATCTTCCTCACTGCATCTTCCACTTCTTTCCATGTTAATTCCTTTTCTGTTTGCAGTTCATCTACTGTACCTCTTCCCCGATTTCTTCCTCCTCGCCGTGGTTTCCATTTGGGTTCAGGAGTTCTTCAAAATATTCTTTCCACATTTTCTTCAGTTCTTCCCTATTTTCTATCTCTTGTCCCCTTTTGTTCACCATTCTAACATAATCCGTAGGATCCTTCCGCCTCTTATTCTTTTCCATCCAATACAGGACCTTTTTTGTACCTTCACTATCCTGCTGGTCATGACTTAAAACGTGATGTGGTAAATAGCACAATACGTTAAAGAATTTCTCCTTGAGCTTGATTGATTGTGATGATGTAGGCCGAGCGATTAGGACATTGTTGCCTATTAAAAGAAAATGTACTGTAACTGCAAGTGTTTTATCGGAAGGTGTTAAATTAAGTCGTAGGATTTGAGCTCTCTGCCTAATATTACTGCACCTATTATATCCGAATCCAAGCAATTTCTTACATATTTCTTACAATTAATATATTACCATATATGAGTCCTTGGGAAACGTTCAGATTTCTAAGGAGCATAACTATGGCTCAAACGTTCGGAGTATGTGGAGGCGAATCACTTAATTCCAAGGAATTGAAAAATTCAATAATAGGGAAATGAAGTAGCTGGCTTTCATCTTCAGTATCCAATCTGTTAACGCTGATGTATGTGTTTGAACTACTGGATAGAAGTTCAATGACTTTTAAATTAATATCATTACATTGTTGCAGCTTGGCAAATATTTTATATTCCAGCAGATCAATTTTACCCTCACAACAGTAAAGACCAAAGTAACCACGCATAGATTTTACGCAAGAGAAATACAATGTAGAACAATGTTTACATTTGATCGTCAAAGACCTTACAGTACACTGTACTGCATAATATCTGGAATTGTTTCTGAAATGGCCTATTTATATTGGATTTTAAATGTGGCTTCGTATTATTCGATAACACTATAGTGTCCTGCAATAACGGAGCCGCTAAATATTAAATGGCAAATAATACTTCCATTGCCGAAATCAACTGCGTAGTTAGACTCAGTACTCTAAACAAATAATCATTAAACAATTGTCTTATACAATGAAGTTCAACATGACCGTCCAGAGACTTTCATACTCAAGTTGGTTGGTGAGGAGAATGCGATGAGACTAATCGCTTAAAATAAATCCCTTATAATTGTTCCTGCCGGCGAAATTTTTTGCAATAGCTTGAAAACGCAGCTCAGAATGACGTTCTTCATTTTGTTATAAACAGTACGAAACTGCTCTAAATAAGCAATTTCCATCACTTGTTATAGGTTATGGCACTACATTTTGCAGGGAACATAGAATCGCTTCGCCAATTACTGGAACGACCATAGGCCTATACACAATACTCACTTCGGCAGTCACCCTAATGGAGGCAGTTTTTGAATTCTATGTCCCGTGCATGTCAAAAATCGTATTAACACATGGAGGCCTACCTATTCTTGTCTATCGCCCCGGAGACCCGGGTACATTTCCTGCCCTGCCAAGAAATTTAATTCTGGTCTGAGGGCAAAAACGGGGCACATTCAGTCTCTTGAGGTATAACTAAGAAGAGGAAGGTTTAATTCCCACCTCGACAATCTTGGATGTGGTTTTCCGTGGTTTCCACTTCCACTTAAGGCAAATGTCGGGGTGGTTCCTAACTTAAGGCCTTGGCCGTCTCCGTGCCATTTACCACCTTAATTACAAATACACACAGTAATGCATCCATGACAATAACACAGGTTATGAGAGAAAATTTCACACATACACACCCAAGTACACGGGGATGAGTGACCAAAATGTCGGAGCCCTTCAAACAAATTATGTTTGCCAAGTGTCTCTCATGGCGAAAGCAATTGTGGACACGCGTGAGTGCCTGGAAAACTACTTTTTTCTTTAATAATTTAAGAGTATATCGACGATGCATAATTATAACTTTTAGTCTAGGACGCTAATAACTTGACCACCGAAGCATTGGGAAGAAATTGCAATATTAAGGTACATAAACAACATAACCTACACATTCAACTGTCGGTTAATGTTCCTCAAAATTTCCCTTCTTAAATATTCCCCTCCTTTATAATTCTCCATATCGATGCAATGTTGCTGCCATCTGCTGTCAGTTACAGGAACTATATGGGCGATGTACTGCCATCTGTTGTCAGTTATAGGAACTGATTGCAGATATTAAACGGCGTACTCAGGACAACAGTTTGCTCTTTTGATCACATGCTGTAATGCAATGGTAAAACGAAAATAAAACGTATTGAGAGGGAATGTAGAAATATGTATCTTTAACAGACATAAAACCTTACTAATACTCCTTGATTAAACAATATTTCAGTGGTAAAAAAAAATTTTGGCGAGGGCTGGAATCGAACCGGTGAACCTACGTACAACAGTCAATCGCCTTAACCACATAGCTACTCGCGCACTCTTGAACAGCGGCAGACGCAGCGGTTCATTATCTTCAAAAGCCGCTGTCTGAAGGAAATAATCCATTTCATTATCCAAATAAATCAATGTTGCACATTCGTATACGTTCATACTGTTATTATATTTTATTGTCAGAACTTGGTTAATATATGTTTTCAATTACATGGAAGCTTATTAAATAACTTACATTTTAATGGACTTCTCACCGCCATTTTGTCATGACCCCAGGCGGATTGTGCGCATGCGTGAGGGGATAGAATTCTGCTATTTTCTATATTAATTCAAAAATATACCGTAATATATTAGTTTATTTTAGAGACACTCTGCAAATCTAGAGGCGAAGAGCTTTCGTTAGAGTGCTCTACGAAGTAAATCGGTTCTGTCGTTCTCTCAATCTCGTGGTAACAAAAATCACCTTACTGTTTTAAATATATAGATATGAGGTGCCCTTTGCTAGTGCTACCTATGTACCAAATTTCGTTCAATTCGGTTTTGCCGTGTTTGAATTGATAGGGGGAATCGATTTGCACACATACTTGGCCACCATCTGCAAACTATTGGGCTGATGTTCTTGCAGTTTGGTCAGAATATGTTTCCCACATAAATATATGGTGTTGCAAAATTTGGTAGAGACTAGATTATTAGGTTGGTCGTAATTACATTTTAGCTTTTAACATTTGGGTGGCCGCGATTACGTTTCCGTCAAGATAGCGGTGATATAAAACATGACACTGAGGTGCCTCTTGCTAGTGCTACCTCTGTACCAAATTTCGTTCATTCGGTTCCACCGTGTTCGAATTAATAGGGGGAATCAATTTTGACATAAAGAAGGCCGCCATCCGCAAACTATTAGGCTAATGACCTATTAGATTGGTCAAAGGATGCTCCCTCCATAAAGGTATGTTGTTGCAAAGTTTGGTAGAGATGGAATGGTTATGTTAGTCGTAATTTGATTTAAGCTTTAAACATTTGTGTGGCCGCTATTACGTTTCTGTCAATATGGCGGCGATATTAATCATGACACTGAGATGCCCTTTGCTAGTGCTATCTCTGTACCAAATTTCGTTCCATTCTGTTTCACCGTGTTTGAATTAATAGGGGGAATCGATTCTGACACAAAGATGGCCGCCATCCGCAAACTATTAGGCGAATGACCTATTAGATTGGTCAAAGGATGCTCCCTCCATAAAGGTATGCAGTTGCAAAATTTGGTTGAGATCGGATGATTAGGTTAATCGTAATTTGATTTAAGCTTTGAACATTCGTGTGGCCGCCATTACGTTTCAGTCAAGACGGCGGCGATATAAAACATGACACTGAGGTGCCCTTTGCTAGTGCTACCTCTGTACCAAATTTCGTTCCATTCGGTTCCTCCGTGTTCGAATTAATAGGGGGAATCAATTTTGACATAAAGATGGCCGCCATCCGCAAACTATTAGGCTAATAACCTATTAGATTGGTCAAAGGATGCTCCCTCCAAAAAGGTATGTTGTTGCAAAGTTTGGTAGAGATCGGATGGTTATGTTAGTCGTAATTTAACTTAAGCTTTGAACATTTGTGTGGCCGCCATTACGTTTCTGTCAATATGGCGGCGATATAAAACATGACACTGAGATGCCCTTTGCTAGTGCTACCTCTGTACCAAATTTCGTTCCATTCGGTTTCACCGTGTTTGAATTAATAGGGGGAATTGATTTTCACACAAAGATGGCCGCCATTCGCAAACTATTAGGCTAGTGACCTATTCATTTGGTCAAAGGATGCTTCCTCTATAAGGGTATGTTGTTGCAAAATTTGGTAGAGATCGGATGATTAGGTTAGTCGTAATTTGATTTAAGCTTTGAACATTTGTGTGGCCGCCATTACGTTTCCGTCAAGATGGCGGCGATATAAAACATGACACTGAGGTGCCTTTCGTTAGTACTACTTCCGTACCAAATTTCGTTCCATTCGGTTGCACCGTGTTCGAATTAATAGGGGGAATCGATTTTCACTCAAAGATGGCTGCCATCCGTAAACTATTACGCTGATGACCTATTGGTTTGGTCAAAGGATGCTTCCCCCATAAAGGTATGTTGTTGAAAAATTTGGTAGAGATCGGATGATTAGGTTAGTCGTAATTTGATTTAAGCTTTGAACATTTGTGAGGCCGCCATTACGTTTCCGTCAAGAAGGCGGCGATATAAAACATGACACTGAGGTGTCCTTTGCTAGTGCTACCTTTGTACCAAATTTCGTTCAATTCGCATTCACCGTGTTCGAATTGATAGGGGGGGACAGACATTCAGAGTACACACACTCACACACACACAGACACACACACACACAGACACACACACAGACTCATACACACACATACACACACACACAGACAGACACACTTTTTTCGCCCTGTGTTGATCTCATAAGTCTACTTTCATTTTTTGCAAAAATCGAAAGTAGGCTGAAAATAATCAGACTTATGCCTAAAGGTTTATCGATGCGGTGTATATTATGAAGTGAAAGGGGTGAGAATTGGGGGATGAGGGATTCTTAACGGAGTGTATATCTCTTAAACGACATAGGCGAGAAGTTTGAAATTCAGCGGAAAAACCAGCTTAAAAATATAAGTAAATAGATATTCGACCGTTTTTTCATAAATCCAATTTAAGGGGCCCTTGGAGAGGGGTGAAATTTTGGGGAGAAAACAGGAAAGAAAGTGTCCTAACTCACTCATCAAACTCAGGGGTGAAGAACAGCTCAAAGATAAGTAAATAGGTGTTCGACGTTTTTTTTTTCATAAATCCAATTTAACAGTTTCATGAGAGGGGTGAAATTCTGAAAAATAAATTAAAGAAAATGTCCTGACTTACTCACTCACTCATCATCGCCCAGCCCAAATTATTGAAGTTTGAAACATGAAATTTTGGGGTTAAGTTCGTTGTATGTCGAAAACGTCCACTAAGGAAGGATTTATGGATATTCAGGTTCTAAAGGGGTGTTAAGGGGGTAGACTTGCATTTAATTGAATAACAATATTCCCGATTGTTTTCCTTGGGGATGGGATACTTGGCATATAAACTCATCATTAAGAATAAGAAGACACAAGACTGAGGGTTTTTCGATGTGGTGTATATTATGAGGTGTATGAGTGAAAAGTGGGGGTTGAAGGATTCCTAACGGACAAGTATCTCTTAAGAGACAGAGGCAAAAAGAATGAATCTCAGGGAGAAAAATCAGCTTGAAAAAGTAGTAAATAGGTGTTCGACCGTTTTTTCATAAATCCAATTTAAGGGGCCCATGGGGAGAGGTGAAATTCTGGGGAAAAGACATGAAAGACTCACTTACTCACTCATCAAACGCAGGTTGAAAAACAGCTTAAAATAACCTAATAAATGTTCGACAGTTTTTTTCATAAATCCAATTTAAGGGGTTGATGGGGAGGGTTGAAATTGTCAAAAATAAATGAAAGATAATGTCCTGACTGACTCACACACTCATCCTCGCCCAGTCAAAATTATTGAAGTTATAAACATGAAATTTTGGGGATATGTTCGTTGTCTGTCGAAAACGTCCACTAAGGAAAGAGTTTTGGATACTCAGGTTCTAAAGAGGTGTTAAGTGGGTAAACGTGCATTTCATTGAATAAAAATACCTCACGAGTGGGGATGTGATACTTGGCATATATACTAATCATTAAAAATAAGCTGACACATGTCTAATGGTGTTCCGATGTGGTGTATATTATGAAAGTGGGGGTTGAAAGATTCCTAACGGAGCGTGTATCTCTTAAACGACATAGGCGAGGAGTTTGAAACTCGGGGAAATAAATCAGCTTAAAAATAAATAAAAAAGTAATTATTATTTAAAATAAATAGGTGTTCGACCGTTTTTTTATAAATCCAATTTTAGGGCCCTATGGGGAGGGGTGAAATTCTGGAAGAAAAACGTCCACTAAGGAAGGATTTTTAGCCTATTTTCAATTTTGAAAAAATAGGCTTATGAGATCACCTTTTGTCCGTGTGTGTGTGCGTGTGTGTGTGTGTGTGTGTGTGTGTGTGTGTGATTCGTGTGTGTGTCCCCCCCTAATAAAATCTAAACGAGAGGAGCGATTTCAATGAAACTCGGAAAGTTCATAGCACTATTCCCGGCGACCTCGACCGTGCCCTTCAAATTTTGTTACGTCTCACCAATCCACCATGGCGGCTGTGCGAAATATTTCACCAGCATTCAATATCTCCGAAACTATTACCGATATTACCCTGACATTTTCTATGGTGATAGAGGGAACTACTATAAGTTCACTTATGTGACTTTTGAAAACCTGGTAACTACAAAACCAACATGGAGGCCAAGCGAATTTGCGACTTTTAATAGATGTTTCTCGTGATTTGACCAACCAAACGCAATGAAACTTGGTACAGTATATATTTATATACATTGTAATGCACCGACATCTAACTTCGTTCAATTGTTTACATAATCACAAGATGGCGGATGTGCGAAATATTTCACCGGTATTCTATATCTCTGAAACTATTAGCGGTATCTCCCTAAAATGTTGTACGGAGATGAAGGGCACTACTGGAAGTCCATCTATAAGACTTTCAAAAACCGGTTAACTACAAAACGAACATGGCGGCCAAGCGAATTTGAAAATTTTAAATAGACCTTTCTCGCGATTTAATGTTCCAAGCGCACTGAAACCTGGTACAGGAAATATTTATACACATTGTAATCCACTGGTATCTAATTTAGTTCAATTGTTTACATAACCTCAAGATGGCGGCAGTGCGAATTTTAAAATTAAGTTTTTATTTCTTGTGATGTAGTCATGCGATCGAATGAAAGTTTGAATAATGAACCTACGCAATAATTTTCCTTTAATGCTACATGACTCTATGGCCTATAAATTTAACAATCCAACATGGCGACCATCCGAAATATTTAGACGATACTGAATATCTACGAATCTATTTTAGCAATCCAACTGCATTTTTTAATGTTCATAGGGGCTATGAACTTATGTTCACCTATAGGACTTTAAATAACCTGGTGATCACAAATCCAACATGGCGGTGACGCGAATTATAAATATTCACATGGACGTTTCTCGCAATTTAACCATCCGAGTGCAGTGAAACTTGGTACAGTAAATCCTTATACGAATGTTAATCCACTGGCATCTAATTTATTTCAGTTGTTTCCATAACCTCAAGATGGCAGCTGTGAAAAATGTTAAAATCTCCTTGTTTTTTCTTGTGTCCTAATTATGCGATTGAAGTTTGAATACTACACGTTCACAATAATCTTCATGTAACAGTACATAACTCTAGGACCTACATATATAAAATCCAACATGGCGACCATCCGAAATATTTAGTCGGTTCTTAATATCTACGAATCTATTACAGCAATCAAACAGAAATTGTGTATGTTGATAGTGGCAATTAACATAAGTAGGATATATGAAAATAGGCTGTATAGTTCTTCACGGAACTACTTGTTGGATGTTCACTCTCATCGACCAATCAAAACTATTAAAGTTAGAAGAATGATATTTTGCGGATATGTTTGTTGTGTGTCGAAAACGTCTACTAAGGAGGGATTTTTGGATATTCAGATTCTTAATGGGTGTTAACGGTGTTAAACCTGCATTTCATTGAATAACAATATGACATGACTATGACGCGAGCGAAGCCGCGGGTACCTGCTAGTATATATATAAGAATAAGATTGTTGAACTTAAATACAAATCGTGAGAACTCGCCAAAAAGCTCCTTATTCAACCACAGAAATAGCGAGACTATTTTAGCTTCATCTTGGGTGAAAACGAAGATACCTATAATTCAAGATCAGCACTATATAGATAAGTTAATTCAAGTAAGTCTAAATTATTGATGCATATTTCTTCGGAACCTAGTCTCCCCTTGTGATATCTTGTAAGCTCTTATGTGAGTTAAAATAATAATTTACTGGAACTGTGACAAGCCCGATGACATGATCTTAGCTATTGGGAGGGCATTTATCACCCCCATTTTTTTCTACATTACGGTCTGAGGATTGTACTTTAGTTGGTCTTGATCATGCGTCCCTTGCCAGCGAGCAAAAGTCTGGCGTCATACACACAGCGCTATCGGCCTATATTTTATGAGCAAGTCACAGAACGATTCAGCCATGTCAACATTGTCATTGTTGGACCTCTTCCATCATCCCAAGGTTACTCATATGTACTCACCATGATCGACCGGTTCTCACGGTGGCCTGAAGCTGTTCCAATAATAGACGTTACCGCAGAAACAATTGCATCCACCGTACTCTTAAACTGGATTGCCAGCTTCGGAGTTCCCAATACAATCAATACTGATCGTGGACGATAATTTGACTGTGAACTCTTCAGATGTCTCACGCAATCAATTGGCGTCCAACATATCAAAACCACAGAATACCACCCAGCAGCAAACAGGATGATTGAACGCTGGCATCGGCAATTGAAATCATCTCTGAAAGCTCACCTAACAAGCGACTGGGTCCCCAAACTTCCATTAGTTCTGCTAGGACTGAGATCCTACATCATCCCCAATCACAACACAACTCCAGCAGAGATGACCTATGGAACACCAATTAAACTACCTTCAGACTTCTTAAATGGTCCTTCAAATACAGAAGATATTCCAACTTTCTTATACAAGCTGAAAGAACAAACCAGGACATTTCAACATGTGCAATCAGAGCACCACTCGGGCCACGAAATATTTGTTCACCCAGAACTAACGAAGTGTGAATACGTGTTTATTCGACAGAATGGATACCGACGCCCTCTGCAACCAGTGTACAACGGACTATATCGTGTTCAGTCAAGGAATAACAAACATCTCAATATCGAGACCCCATCAGGCTCACAAACAGTGTCCATAGATCGACTTAAGCCAGCATTCCTTCTTAAGGAACCCCAATCAAGGGTGAAAACGGACACTGCCGCAACATCTCCACCTCCTGATCCAGCTACTCCTCTGAAACATCCTGAGCCTCGTCCCGGTGTCACCACAATAGTTGGCAGACTAGTGACATTCCCTCGTCGCTTAGCGTTACCACTGGGGAGAGAGTGTGTGGAGGCCATGAGCGAAGAGCTCTCTGGAGGCCTTAAAATTTTTTGATTGATTCTTTACTCTGTGCGAGTTTTGTGTGCTTTTCTTTCTGTTGGAATAAAAAGATTGCAAGAGAGATTAAAAGGTTTCCTAGTCGCCAGCATCAAATATAATTAATTATATTAAAGTACCTAATCCTAGTACCTAAAGGATGAATGTAGATATATTAACTCAGTCTTTCACAAAGAAGAGAGTATATTGGTGATACGCAGAACTAAAGAAGCTTTACTATGACGTGCAAGATGGCAAGATGGAATTTGTGTATTAGTGGTGATTTGGTGAACTAAACAACTAGATTTTCAAGAAACGAAAAGCCTACTGTATTGAGTATTCTGAGGAGTAAAATGACAATGAAAAAAAATGATACGGCCACAATATAGATATCAATGCAGTATGGACACTTAAGCAAAACCGGAAGAACGGATTAAAAAAACAATTGGTAAGGGGGAGCATCTATACATCTGTAAGCCCCTAGGTAGCATCAGTTATAGACAAACACTTGATAAACAGCCGATTGGTGAATGTATATTTTATGTAATTTATTTAACTCGATTTCAACACACTAGCTCTCTTTATAATCAGATATTAGAAAATAAAGAAAATAAAGAACCAGAAAATAGAAAGTGTTAATATTACTAAGTTTTAATTGTAAGAATTTAATGTTTAACACCACATTCCTTCACTCCTGTGGTGTCGCATTGTGATTTCATAGTAACGATGTTGAAAATTATTAGAGCTAATGCAATTCAAGTTTTCTAGAGCAACTAAAATGCATGGAAAGTAAACGGCCTCCTTTACGGTGCTCGGGGTACATCCTGAAAGAGCTTGGGATCATCGAGGATAATCTTGAGAAGGTCTGCTTTGACATATTGAGAGCTTCAATCCACATACTGCGTACCCATTTGTATGGTGTATCGTGATATCTACTGTATGTACTGTAGAGCAAACAATGTACCTTATTATTCTGGATCTTATGGTCTCCCGGAATGCCAGGCGGATGTCCTTGTGGAAATATATATATATATATATGTATATATATATTCAAGTTAAGAGTTAATTTTTAATATTCTCAACACCCTATCGTAAATACCCTGACAATTCTTTAGTCAATTCAAAACTAATGTTGATGTGAGGGGATCTATGCAATGTTCCTGTCAAGTTTCATGATAAAATAAACATACATTATGTGCTATTTCTATTCTTCACCTTCATTAGTGTCACATCTTTGTATGGCTATTATAGCAGCAACAAGTATACACTTTTATTTTATATTCATAATAAATTAGTGCATCTCCCTGAATGAACATAGGGGGCTGTTGGCCTCTCAGCACGGCATGTGAGATTTTCAAAGTGAAATGCCATGTCCTGTGGTTCGGATTCAACATAAAAAGGAGGCACCGTGGCTCATGATCTCAAGATCAACGGTCACGTAAAACTACAAACTTCCTTTGAATGAACATTATTTGTCAAGTGCTATGATGTGGGCTAGGTCAATAGGCCTACACATAATAAAATCACGACAGCTTGATTTTTTAAATGTTATGAAGTTATGATATTATCGAGGACTGAAAAGGAGTGTATGATTGAGGGATTATAACTAAGATATGTAGTCCTTACGCCACAACAAGGAAAGTTTTGTTAGTTACGAATTGTTGTAAAAGTGGGTGAAGTTCTTAGAGCTTATGATTGAGCAAATAGGCTACATTTACTGATTGTTTTGTTTAGAGATAGCCCAAAAATAAATTAATTTAAGGAAAAGTAAAGGTGAAATACAAGCACAGGGCTTAAATACTCTTAACTGGCCAACCACCCTTTCGACAGAGGCCCGCTTCTTTTATCCTAGATGCCAAGACCACACCAAAATAATCTCCAACATTAGGAGAACCTAAAGTCATTGTGTATTTTTGGACTGGGTTTGATTCTTAGTTAAATATGCAAGTTAAAATTTCAGAGTCGCATCCAGTGGCCCAATTTCAAAGAAAAGATAGATTCTGTGCTTTATGATCACGAGAGCAACAAGTTTGCTCTGCTAGTGAATGTGCTAATATACGGTAACTGGTATCTTTTGGACACCCACTAACAGAATGCCTGAAGACTTTCAGCACCAATCGTAGGGATGTTTTTCTTCGCTTAGGGTAGGATTTATAGAATGAGGTAGTTTCTTACCCCTTGAGCAATATAGATCTGACTTTATTTGAAAATGAATAAATAATAATGATACGAGAATGGAGTCTCGCACTTGTAAGGTCACTTGTCAGCTTATGAGACACTCCAGAGTGTGCTGATTATTTACATGGATGGACAATTTTTTAGTGGTCGCATAGATGTAATTTAAATTAATTTCATTGTAATAAAGTGATGAGATAGAAACACTATGGTTAACCGCCATGCATTTTAAGCCACACACTCTTACTGCCACGCCCAGGTCTACTGAGGAGCTTGATAACCTAGTTTCTCGCTGAAAGCAACGCTATTAAAAATTCTGAGGGACTGTAGTATGTCGAATCCCTTAAGTCTGTTTTCAGCAATGGTGGGATTGTAGCTTTGGGTGCAGGACAATCGTGTCTTCTCAGAACTCACGAGAATCAAAACTCATGAATTCCAAGAAGAGGATTAGTAATAGTAGGTTCTAACCGGTTACTTTATCAGTCTCAAAACGCACGAGCCGGAGCAGTTTTCTTTGAATGGATAAATGCCCACTCTACCCACATAACGACTGTAGATAGCCTACTTGAAAATTTAATCGTAATTGTGCAAAAAGGTCCATTGTTAGTGCCAGCTGAAATTGCGTGCCAACTTGTAATTGGCACTTCTGATCAAGAAATGGGCCTATCGCACAAAGTAAGTTATATGCGACACAGTCCCTCCTGTGGTCATTGCAGGCACGAGCTCTCTGGAGTTGTGAACTTTGAGACTGATTAGAATGTTAATTATTTAGCTACTAGTTTGTTGTCGTGAGTATTGATACTATTTGCTACTATTTTTAGCTCGTGAGTTTTGAGACGTAACCAGGACAATCGAACTTTCGTAGCACTCATCCATCGAGAATAGAACCAAAGTCCCATACAGTAGATGAGGGAGCAAATTCTCAACGTGATCTGCAATGCAGCTTGAAAGTAAATCACTTAATTCCATGTGAAGGGGTTCGTAAAGACAGGCTTGGATTTCATTTTAGGAAAGATTCACACCATTTCCTCCCCGGCCGCCTATCTTTGAAAGGAGAGTCCCTCTTCAATTCTTTTGTGAGGCACTGGACGCTATTTTGCAAATCGTCCTCTGCTACCGGGAACCCTGCTTTTCCTAGTGAGATTACTCATTGAACTAACATCCCTTGTTAAAAAGGAACTTGGCCCCATCTTCTTCTCTATAGTTTTTCCTTTAATTTTGTCCGAGAGGGCGTTTCTCGGAACACTATTCCTCTCCGTGGCCGTTATAATACGCATGATGTCCTCCTCAACGCAGCTTCCATTTGCTGAATATCGTAGGCTAATTGAGAAATTTGCGTTACGACATATTGCTCGAAAGCAAAGATTTAGTCTTAGAATATATTTCTTATTTCAATTTAAAACGAATCCTCTTTAGCACACCTAAAAACCCTAAGCCTAGACCTACTGATGATAATAATAATAATGTTATTTGTTTGACCTCCCTTTTAACTACTGCGGCTTTTAGAGACGCCGGGGTACCAGAATTGTGCCCCGAAGGGGTACTTTAACGTGCCAGTAAATCTACTGACACGGCTCCCTCGCATTTGAGCACCCTCAAATTCCAGATGACTGCGCCAGGATTCGATCTTGCAACAGCAAGCGGGAACGTTACCGCTGAGCCACGCAGCCAGCCTAGACCTATGGCCGTCAGAAAGACAGATCTACATAATAACAGCACACTGTAAATGTTTATTGGTTCTGAAACGTTAACGCAAATTTTAACTTCATCATGCACTAGTGTTTGTCACGCATGTGCTCTAAAGATCGTCAGCTATGAGCTATGACGACTATTGGATACGATGATCAAACGACAATTTAATTAATGCAGGGTGCTTCAGAACTACATCATAATTATATTGCCGCGGTTAGTTAGGTCTTACAAGGAGATATGACAATGTGCCAGTTTTCGTCACAAATGACGAGCATTGGTAAAGTGCGTTTCTTTAATCCAGTGTTCGTCACCAGCATTTCTATCAAAACTAGGAACGTGAGCACGAAATAGCAAATCGCATATGTTACAGAAACAATTACCAACTATGTCACACACTTGTAACATTATAAAACGTCGGAACATAACACGTATGCACATTGCCTGCTTAGCTCATGCGAGAAACAATACGCCGCGCCGCACAGTTAGCCCAGTCATTTGGTGCTCAGAAGTGCATGTTTCAAAAAATAAACAAGATGTTCAGTAAAGAACATATAGCCTACTTTCTCCTAAATGCATGGGTATTGTTATAACTCTTTGTCCTTTTCAAGGAGTTTGATTGAATGCTGGTTGTAGTAGCTTGTTGAAATACAACGTGCTATAGGGATATAAAACATGACACTGAGGTGTCCTTTGCTAGTGCTACCTCTGTACCAAATTTCGTTCAATTCGGTTTCACCGTGTTTGAATTGATAGGGGGAATCGATTTGCACACATACTTGGCCACCATCTGCAAACTATTGGGCTGATGTTCTTGCAGTTTGGTCTGAATATGTTTCCCACATAAAGATATGGTGTTGCAAAATTTGGTAGAGACTAGATTATTAGGTTGGTCGTAATTACATTTTAGCTTTTAACATTTGGGTGGCCGCAATTACGTTTCCGTCAAGATAGCGGTGATATAAAACATGACATTGAGGCGCCCTTTGCTAGTGCTACCTCTGTACCAAATTTCGTTCCATTCGGTTTCACCGTGTTCGAATTGATAAGGGGAATCGATTTTCACACAAAGATGGCCGCCATCCGCAAAATATTAGGCTGATGACCTATTAGTTTGGTCAAAGGATGCTCCCTCCATAAAGGTATGTTGTTGCTAATATTGGTAGAGATCGGATTATTAGGTTAATCGTAATTTGATTTAAGCTTTGAACATTCGTGTGGCCGCCATTACGTTTCAGTCAAGATGGCAGCGATATAAAACATGACACTGAGGTTCCCTTTGCTAGTGCTACCTCTGTACTAAATTTCGTTCCATTCGGTTGCACCGTGTTCGAATTAATAGGGGGAATCAATTTTGACATAAAGATGGCCGCCACCCGCAAACTATTAGGCTAATAACCTATTATAGTGGTCAAAGGATGCTCCCTCCATAAAGGAATGCTGTTGCAAAGTTTGGTAGAGATCGGATGGTTAAGTTAGTCTTAATTAAACTTAAACGTTGAACATTTGTGTGGCCGCCATTACGTTTCTGTCAAGATGACGGCGATATAAAACATGGCACTGAGATGCTCTTTGCTAGAGCTACCTCTGTACCAAATTTCGTTCCATTCGGTTTCACCGTGTTTGAATTAATAGGGGGAATTGATTTTCACACAAAGATGGCCGCCATCCGCAAACTATTAGGCTAATGACCTAGTCATTTGGTCAAAGGATGCTTCCTCTATAAAGGTATGTTGTTGCAAAATTTGGTAGAGATCGGATGATTAGGTTAATCGTAATTTGATTTAAGCTTTGAACATTTGTGTGGCCGCCATTACGTTTCCGTCAAGATGGCGGCGATATAAAACATGACACTGAGGTACCTTTTATTAGTATTACCTCTGTACCAAATTTCGTTCCATTCGGTTGCACCGTGTTCGAATTAATAGGGGGAATCGATTTTCACACAAAGATGGCCGCCATCCGCAAACTATTACGCTGATGACCTATTAGTTTGGTCAAAGGATGTTCCCCCCATAAAGGTATGTTGTTGCAAAATTTGGTAGAGATCGGATGATTAGGTTAGTCGTAATTTGATTTAAGCTTTGAACATTTGTGTGGCCGCCATTACGTTTCCGTCAAGATGGCGGCGATATAAAACATGACACTCAGGTGTCCTTTGCTAGTGCTACCTTTGTACCAAATTTCGTTCAATTCGCATTCACCGTGTTCGAATTGATAGGGGGGGACAGACATTCAGAGTACACACACTCACACACACACACACACAGACACACAGACACACACACACACACACAGACTCACACACTCACATACACACAGACAGACACACTTTTTTTCGCCCTGTGTTGATCTCATAAGTCTACTTTCATTTTTTGAAAAATCGAAAGTAGGCTAAAAATAGGGTAGAAGTTTTCTCGACGAATTTTTATGTTTTTCGGTGTGCTGAATCCGAATCTGAAGTTTTCCAACAAAAAACAAGATGTTCAGTAAAGAACATATAGCCTACTTTCTCCTAAATGCATGGGTATTGTTATAACTCTTTGTCCTTTTCAAGGAGTATGATTGAATGTTGGTTGTAGTCGCTTGTTGAAATACAACGTGCTATAGGGATATTAAACATGAATATGAGGTGCCCTTTGCTAGTGCTACCTCTGTACCAAATTTCGTTCAATTCGGTTTCACCGTGTTTGAATTGATAGGGGGAATCGATTTGCACACATACTTGGCCACCATCTGCAAACTATTGGGCTGATGTTCTTGCAGTTTGGTCAGAATATGTTTCCCACATAAAGATATGGTGTTGCAAAATTTGGTAGAGACTAGATTATTAGGTTAGTCGTAATTACATTTTAGCTTTTAACATTTGGGTGGCCGCGATTACGTTTCCGTCAAGATAGCGGTGATATAAAACATGACACTGAGGTGCCCTTTGCTAGTGCTACCTCTGTACCAAATTTCGTTCATTCGGTTCCACCGTGTTCGAATTAATAGGGGGAATCAATTTTGACATAAAGATGATCGCCATCCGCAAAATATTAGGCTAATGACCTATTCGATTGGTCAAAGGATGCTCCCTCCATAAAGGTATGTTGTTGCAAAGTTTGGTAGAGATCGGATGGTTATGTTAGTCGTAATTTGATTTAAGCTTTAAACATTTGTATGGCCGCCATTACGTTTCCATCAAGATGGCGGCGATATAAAACATGACACTGAGGTGCCCTTTGCTAGTGCTACCTCTGTACCAAATTTCGTTCCATTCGGTTCCACCGTGTTCGAATTAATAGGGGGAATCTATTTTGACATAAAGATGGCCGCTATCCGCAAACTATTAGGCGAATGACCTATTAGATTGGTCAAAGGATGCTCCCTCCATAAAGGTATGTAGTTGCAAAATTTGGTAGAGATCGGATGGTTAGGTTAATCGTAATTTGATTTAAGCTTTGAACATTCGTGTGGCCACCATTACGTTTCAGTCAAGATGGCGGCGATATAAAACATGACACTGAGGTGCCCTTTGCTAGTCCTACCTCTGTACCAAATTTCGTTCCATTCGGTTCCACCGTGTTCGAATTAATAGGGAGAATCAATTTTGACATAAAGATGGCCGCCATCCGCAAACTATTAGGCTAATAACCTATTAGATTGGTCAAAGGATGATCCCTCCATAAAGGCATGTTGTTGCAAAGTTTGGTAGAGATCGGATGGTTATGTTAGTCGTAATTTAACTTAAGCTTTGACCATTTGTGTGGCCGCCATTACGTTTCTGTCAATATGGCGGCGATATAAAACATGACACTGAGATGCCCTTTGCTAGTGCTACCTCTGTACCAAATTTCGTTCCATTCGGTTTCACCGTGTTTGAATTAATAGGGGGAATCGATTTTCACACAAAGATGGCCGCCATCCGCAAACTATTAGGCTAATGACCAATTCATTTGGTCAAGGGATGGTTCCTCTATAAGGGTATGTTGTTGCAAAATTTGGTAGAGATGGGATGATTAGGTTAATCGTAATTTGATTTAAGCTTTGAACATTTGTGTGGCCGCCATTACGTTTCCGTCAAGATGGCGGCGATATAAAACATGACACTGAGGTTCCTTTTGTTAATACTACCTCTGTACCAAATTTCGTTCCATTCGGTTGCACCGTGTTCGAATTAATAGGGGGAATCGATTTTCACACAAAGATGGCCGCCATCCGCAAACTATTACGCTGATGACCTATTGGTTTGGTCAAAGGATGCTTCCCCCATATAGGTATGTTGTTGCAAAATTTGGTAGAGATCGGATGATTAGGTTAGTCGTAATTTGATTTAAGCCTTGAACATTTGTGTGGCCGCCATTACGTTTCCGTCAAGATGGCGGCGATATAAAACATGACACTGAGGTGTCCTTTGCTAGTGCTACCTTTGTACCAAATTTCGTTCAATTCGCATTCACCGTGTTCGAATTGATAGGGGGGGGGGACAGACATTCAGAGTACACACACTCACACACACACACACACACACAGACACACAGACACACACACACACAGACTCACACACACACATACACACAGACAGACACACTTTTTTCGCCCTGTGTTGATCTCATAAGTCTACTTTCATTTTTTGCAAAAATCGAAAGTAGGCTAAAAATACGGCTTCACAGTGAAAATCGCGAAAAAAAACTAAAAATTTCGACTTTTTTTTTTACAAAATAGCTTATACGTTGAAAAATATGCAACCTAGTGAATTTCTCATTATTTACAAAATTAAAGTAGACAAAATTTCTTTGAAAATGCACTGGGCACTTTTAGTTTTTGAGTGCAGGGTACTACCGCTAGAGCGCGCCGAAAAAGAGCGAAGTTTTGGCACTTAGGCAAAAACGAGAGAAACTCAGCCCTAACTAGCCCCAGACACTTTCTAATCATGTTTCCTCCCTTGATACGTGTTTTATTCATGTTCTATGGTGATAACATGATTGAAAGTTCGTTGGAAAAAATTGATAAATAAATTTATTCTAGTTAAGTCCATCTGTACTTTTTCACCTAATGGTCAAGTGTGAAAGTGATGAGGTGAGTAATGTAAAACAGTTTTTGTGATTTTTCACTCAACATCTGACCATGTCACACATATCTCACACATTCCTAAAGAGATATATTGAATATATTGATAGAGTGAAACCGGAGTCGTTTCCCGTTTGTGTGAAATGTTCACCCTCAAGCCCTCAAAATATGAAGGGTCCCTTTTCTTCCTACACATCTGTCCTCGACAGGTCCCCCTACATGCCTCCGGCCAACTCCTCTGCCATTCGAGTTTAGTTTAGTTTGCTCTCTCCTCCTCGTGGGACTGCTAAGCGTTCTTCTTCGGGTTTCTGCCGTTCGTTCAGTGTTTTCAAGTGAACTAATGTTGTTATTAGTAAATATGTGAGGGACGAAAATGTCGCGTCGTGAATGTGCAATTTGTGAGGAGCCTCTGGATGATCAGACTCGAACTTCCTTTCAAACGACAAGAACAAGAGTAGATTCATAGAGCTCCTTAGGAGTAGACTGAGTGAGGCAGGGATTGAATCACGACAAGCCATTGAGGATGCTGATGCCCTCATCATAAGAACGGCTCAACCCATAGCTTCCACGCATGGCACAGTTTCAGTGGTGGCAGAAGATGTTGACCTTCTCGTCATCATGATAGGCATCCGCACTTCTCCAAACGTGTTCTTCCTGAAACCAGGAAAAGGAAAAGTACCACTGACGCTCTATAGCCCTGGCAGCTCGCTAGAGGAGCCTCTGAGCCACCATATTGTATTCCTCCACGCTGTAAGTGGTTGTGACTCCACATCTGCCATGTTCAACCAGGGTAAGATGAAATTCTTGAAGACCCTCAAGAAGAACCCAGATCTTGTAAACTATCTTCAGCATTACATGGACCCCTCAGCACAAGTCGAGGAGCTAGTGAATGCTGGCGAAAAATTTCTAGTGGCCTTATATGGTGGTGACCACCATACCACTCGTCTAAACGAACTGAGGTACAAGCTGTACCTCAGTACAGCATATAAAGTCGCCGGAAAAATGACCTCGATCCCTCCCACTGAAGCTGCAGCCCGTGAGCACTTTCTGCGAGTTTACCACCAGATCCAGCAGTGGCTCGACAATCAGCTCAACCCAGAACAGTGGGGGTGGAAGTTGTCGAGGAACGGCCTCATCCCCACGAGAACAGCTAAGGCCCCAGCTCCTGAAAGATTCTCCGCAAGGTCTCTTGCAAATGCAAAGGCGACTGTCGAGGAACCTGCGGTTGTCGATGTGCGGGTCTATATTGCTCTAGGCTCTCTACCATCTGCGAGGGAAACTGAACGTTGACAACTCACGCGACAAGGGCAATGAAGGTGACCCTGATGACCCTCCTCCGGTTGAGTCACCACCTGCAATCCTGGAGACATCAGCACAAGGTAAATAGCATGTTTGTACAGCACCTTATTCCAATGCGGTTTGCTTACTTCACCCTCTAATGTATTCGTACGATTTCTTTTTTAGAGGTGTCCGAGAATCCTGACGATTCCATCCCGGTCGAATCACCATCGACGACAGCGGAGACTTCAGCAGAAGGTAAACTGCATGTTTGTAATACACCCTATTTCACTGGGTTTCGAAAAGTTTTCCAACTAGACACCTGAAAGTATTGTGTACAATAATATGTACAATTCCTTTTCCAGTGGAGTCACCGAGCGATAGTGATCAACCGGGGCCTTCTGATCGGCAACCAGAGGCTGCTCCATCGAGGACAAAGAGGAGGAAGATCAATTAAAGAATTGAAATTAATTGTAATGTATTAATAGTTAATTGCTATTACATTCCTTTTCATTATATTCATTTCATTTAATTTTGAAATAAATAATAAAACGGCTTGATCGGTCATTTATGAATTCCTACCACTCCGTGGACAATGTTTTTCAAGGTCTCCGTAATCGTGTAACCACCATAGAACATGAATAAAACACGTATTCATGGAGAAAACACGATAACCAAGTGTCTGGGGCTAGTTAGGGCTGAGTTTCTCTCGTTTTTGCCTAAGTGCCAAAAAGTTGCTCTGTTTCAGCACGCACTAGCGTCTCTAGCGGCGGTGCCCTGCACTCAAAAATTAAAAGTGACCAGTTAATTTTGAAGGCAATTTTGGCTACTTTAATTTTGTAAATAGTGAGAAATTCACTAGGAAGCATACTTTTCTACTTATAAGTGATTTTGTGAAAATAGTCCGAAATTTTTAGGTTTTTCTGCTATTTTCACTGTGAAGCCGGCATTTTTTTGTTGGCAAACTTCAGGTTCAGATTCAGCACATCTAAAAACATAAGAATCCGTCGAGAAACCTTCTACCCTAATTTTTTTGGTCAAAACTACCATTTGACTGACCATATCGGTCTTCCTTTCCGCTCTCTGGTGCGTAGGAGGGAAGTTATAGGTGCTGAAACGTCTTCCTGGCAGTTATCAGGTCGTTTGATAGGAGGTGTCGGAATGAACCGAACGTTGTGATTCTAGTGAGTTCAACGAGGTGTTGTCATCTGCGGCTCATGGAATAGTGAAAAGAGGTATGTGCTTGCACTTTTATGCGTAATACAAGCTTTCTGAATTAAATCAAGTATTTACTTTATGAGTGCCTCATAGTGCCACTTTACTTTAAACGTCATTCGATAGGAAATTTAATGTAGATTCAGGATCTGTAGTGGTTTGGTTGCGCACGAATGTGCATGATGGTTTATTTTCTTATTTTCAGTTACTATGTGGGCATTACCGCGAGAAGAATTTTTCAACGCGTGTTGGTCGTGTCGTAAATAGGGGCGTACAGACGTCATATTTAAATATGTTATGAATAAATTTGATCCTACAACATTTACTGACAGGAGTGCAGGAGCTAAGAAACAAAATTAAGTTGATATCCCATATTATTAACAACAAGAAGTTCCGTTAAGAACTATACAGCCTACTTTTCATGCCAATGATTATTCTACAGAATATGAACCTATCTAGAATAATGACGAAATTAAGTTGCTAATATCGAAATTTCCAATTAGTTCGAAATACTGTATACCTGGCATAATGTATCCTAATAGAGCACTACAGTTGGCAGCCCTGATGACTGAATATATTCTTAGTTCCATCTCTTAAGGTACAAAATACAAAATTTGGTTGAAGTCCAATGAATCGCATGGACGTTACATGCAGTTAAACATTGGATCTAACAGCGCGCGTAAAATCATGTTGGCAACAATGTCATGCATGTATTGGTCAGAAATAATCTGAAATAATATGATCTATTGTTGTGCCAATTTTGAATGAAATCCATTAGTTAGTATAGAAGTTACATGCATTTTAAAATTGGACTTATCAGCAGGCTTAGAATCATGTTGGCAGCACTGACGTATATTAGTTACTCCAAATTCGTCTAGAATGCCAGGTACTATACGTGTGCAAATTTTAGAGCTATTGGCTTGCATACTTTCTGATATATTGATATTAGGGTTAACAAAAATAGGGACAGCACATATTAACAGTTGGCAGCCCTGGTTGCTCCTTAGAATACGCATAGTCATATCTGTTATGGTACACATAACACATACGAAATTTGGTTGAAATCCAAATGATAGTATGGATGTTGCATGTATTTAAAGTTGGACCTGTCAGCAGGCTTAGAATCATGTTGGTAGCACTGACGTATATAAGTTACTCCAAATTAATATAGAATGTCAGGTACTATACGTGTGCATAGTTTAAAGCTGTCGTCTTGCATACTTTCTGATATATTGGTATTTGGATAAAATAAATTAGGAGCATTTATTAACAGTTGGCAGCCCTGGTAGGTCTTAAGAATACGCCCAGTCATATCTGGTTATGTACACATACAACATACGAAATTTGGCTGAATTCCAATTTATAGTGTAGAAGTTATATGCATTTAAAAATTGGACCTATCAGGAGGCTTATAATCATTTTGGCAACACTGCCATGTTTGGCCTCCTGGATATTAAACTGAAATATTATGATCTGTACGTGTGCCAATTTTGAAATAGCTCCCATTCATACTTTCCAAGATATCCAACATGGAGCTCAAATTTCAATTGCGATTTTTTAGCAGTTGGTAGCACTGAAATCATTTTCAAATATGGCCGTGAGATATTCAGGTGTAGATCTTTACTCCTACCAAATTTTGTTTCGATTGCTGCAGCCGTTTAGGAGTTGATAGGGGGGGACACACACACAGCCAGACAGACAGACAGAAGGACAGACAGACAGACAGACAGACACACATTTGCCCGATCTCATAAGTCTACTTTTTCCTCATTTTTGCAAAATGTGAAAAGTAGGCTAAAAATGGGAGAGTGCAGGAAGAACAATGCCACGTTCATAGGTAATCTACCTATGGAAGCTATTGAGTAACTTAATGACCCCCAAGTAACTTTGACATCAAATTATGAAGACAAGTATAACAATGACTACGATGCTGTGGACTCTACAGACGTATCAGGTGACGAATGAACATTAGACATTTTGTTATTATTAAGGGGAGTGAGATTAATGAGAACATAACTTGACGAATGGACGTTTTATTTTTATTTGCAATAGGAGAAATAGGCCTAACATTCAATATATATTGTCTTTATTTCCATGCTTTTCTAGAGAAATAATATTGTTTTCGTGTGTGAAGTATGTTTACTATAACTACGTCATTAACAGGACTGTAAAATGATATTTTGTTATAAAGAAATTGCTTGTATGATTTTGACGAATATTTCTTTTATTTTTAGAAAATAAATGTTATTTTTTGTGCATATTTCGTTGTTCTATGTTTAATAACAATTTAATATACGTTTTTAATCTGGATGATTTTACACACAGTGATTTCGTCTATTTCCTCAAATAAGGTGTAACAAGAATACTTGACTGAAAGTCTCATTGTTATTCATATTTTATCTAGTTTTGAATAGTATGTTTACCACTGTCATAAACTATCATTTACACATCCAAATCGTGATTTTTACTGCCAAAAATGGATGATTCTTGTGTTGCTTTCGGTCATTTTTTACACCTCACCTTACCCCTCACCCCTATATTTACCCCCCGAAGATCTTACACTTTAGACGATGCCAGAAATGAATTCAGCGACCTCGGAAACTTTTAATAGAATCCCAGCACTATTAACGAAGTTATTAATTTTTTCCATCTAGAATTGGGATTCGACACACTGTGCGCCGCGTCAAGACAGCTCAACTCACAGGAGATGTTTGACGCTGGGAATTACCTATTGCATCACACGCATGATTTCGCAAAGTTGCTCCTTATCGGCAACGAAGGTATGACAAATCTCGTTAGACTTTGTGCGTTGACCAAGACCCGTTGACAGGCTTGTTATATTTGTACTTATATACGCGAGAGACGAGTATTGGTTAGGGGCCGATAACCTAGATGTTAGGCCCCTTAAAACAACAATTATCATCATCATCATCAGTATTGGCTCAGTGACGAAAACCGGTAGAGTTACCTTAAGAGAGGTTAGAAAATTGACACTTTAAAGGAAACTACACCTTCTCTAGGGTAGATATTTAATATTAGTAGGGCATTAGGGTGTAATCTCAGACTAGAACTACCCTCATTTGTGGGGTGAAACATTTCCTGTGAGGAATGAAGGCTACACACCCTATACATTGACTTGTGTAGATTAGCACGTATTCCAGCAAATCCTCCCGATTACAGACCTTTACCCAGTCATTGCATCTGGAATGGGAATTTGTGAATTAGTGGATAGGTATCTGAGGGACTGGTATTTCATGTTTATAAGAACCAAAATCATTCAATTGTAATGTTCGGTGTTCGTATTACCGCTCCATTCGCCGAGGAAACCGGAATAAGCTGTTGTGTCCGGTGAGGTAAGAGCTGCGACAAAATTTTATCGCACAGACGTTGGGCATTTCTGCTGTTGATTAAATTCTAAAATTAAAACACTGTATTGTGTTTAATAATTTTTCGCAATATTATCTTCAGACAAAATCGACAGGCCGCACTCAAAGAATATGGGTACTCTGCTCTCTCGCGGATACATGGTGAACCGTCGCCGTCATGCGTGCGTGCGTGCGTGCGGTGCTCCGGTGACGGCCGTTTCAAAACCATGACGAAAAAATTACATGGTAAAGGCCTGATGTGTCCATACTGTATATGGTTATTCACGGCCAACGATGGTTACTATACGGTACTGTGATACGGCGGACTAATGGAGATTTACAGAAGGCTGATAATTATATAGACCCGTGTGGAGATTATTTTCAGGTCTTGTCTTGATTTTACTCTGATTTATATTTTGTCCAGAAGGGCTCTGCTATATTTTTGGTCCGAGAGAACTCTACTCTTCTTTTGGTCTGTGGACTTGAGGTATTCCATGAACCAGGATCAGTAAACAGTGCTTAGTGCCTGGTCTATTGGACATTGTACAGTTTGGCATAGTTGTGGAAGTGGATATGTCTGAGGCCTCTTTCGCAGAGGTGATTCTTGGAAATAGTTTCTATTACTTCCAAATGAGTGGCTGACACATCTCGTATCTGCATATTCTCTCATATCAACTGAATTCATCTTTGCTCCTCGGCTCTACTCCTGTCTTGGTGAGGACAAGGGATGATTGCAGCCAATGTCAAACCAAGATAATGTCTACACCGGTGAGAAACCAGTCATCATTACTCTAGTCTGTCTGTGCATTATTACCTATATTTTGGAAATTTAACTTCAAGCTTTGGAGATAACGTAACATAATATCCGCCTCCATAGTTCACTTGGGCAAACTTCCCTCTAAGTACCAGGATTCACAATCACTCTCCACGGCCCTGAGATTGTATTAGTACCCTCTGATTGCAACTTACCTTTTTTCTAAATAGCGGTTAAACACGCCTTACCACACTGAGTGTTGCAGCATTTCTCTCCAACACCACATGTATCATCATTGTGGCACAGATCATAGCAATGAAGAGAAATACTGCCAAATGGGGCTTGTAGTGGACAATTTCCTGCCCTTTCCTCTCCTGCTGACATGGACACCATGACGATCACAAGCATCAATACCAAACACCGTTTATCCATCGCTCTGCTCTGAAACATAATAGCCACATATCGTTATTAAACACAGAAATTTGTTATAAATGCGCCCACCAATCGAGGCCAGTCGTATAAGAACGACCCTTCATAGTATGACGTGATGCCCAATGGGCTGCTCTCTGGCACACCAGTCCAGCATCCTTATGGTTACTTCTTGGTGCTCACATATGAATTCCTTGCCCGCACTAGCCACATGGTCACAGCTCGAATAGAACACTATTGCCTGTTGCTCACGGTAAAATTTTCCTTCAAATTTATTGTTCAATAATTTTATTTTATGAAATTTCTGTTGCTCACGGTCAAATTCAAGTTTTATAAAACCTTTGATAAAACTTTCCATAAAATAGAACATGTTCTATTCCGTTAAATTAATTTTACGAAACGAACCAATCAGGGAAGCTGACATGAAGATGATGCTGGCCCCACGTGGTGAGAAGATTGTGAAGCTCGCTTGTAAACAAACACTTCGAAAATGGCAGGCTCTGGCTGGGCTAAGGAAGCTGTTAGTGTTTTACTGGACGAGTATAAGAAATATCAGTGTTTGTATGAGGTTAAAACGCCCGTATACCACAGTAGAAATGCAAGAAGGGAGGCAGAAATCTAAATCGCCGAATATGTTTCACAAAATCGACCGAACACAAGCCAGGCTGATGTGAAGGCGAAGATAAACGGGCTTCGAACTCACTTGCAGTCTCATTTCAGGAGAAATGGCTTGCCTCATGTTAGTGTCCTGTCGAAAGATTTTGGGACCAACCAGATCTAGAACTTTTTTTAAACTGCTTTCCTCCATTCTTAGAAAATTCCTATATGAATTCTGATCTTCTAACCTCAACTCATTTTCGACCAAGGACAGCATTCCTCTACTCTTCTCTTCTTTTTATCCATTCCCGAGTCCAGAACTTCCTAGCATTTCCTTTCTTCGTTTTTTCCACTGTACGACATATAATTCTAGCTAAAGCAGCAATTTTTGGAATTATTGCTTTGTTTGTTGGAGCCATACTCTCAAACCGATGTGTGTTGAACAGCTGATTCTTGGTTCAGAAGTTTATCGGCAGAAGGCGATCCAGATACATCCGCGGATTTCATAAAATAATTTTACCGTGAACAACACAGCTTGCTTTCGTCAAATTTTTATCAAATTAGTTGTAAAAAAAAAGAAACATTTTACCGTGAGCAACGGGCATAAGACTGGATTGAATATACGCCTGCGCTGTGCGAGGAATCATTGCACATGTTATTTGTACTGTCTATGAACGTACGAAGGCTCATGTGCGTGATATCACGCGCCTAAATGTGAATTTGCCGTTCAGAAGTGAATGCGCTGTCTACTCTTCATATTTGTCTATCGGCAGTCATCCGGTCTAGTGCGGGGCAAGAAAGAAGGCAGGTACAGGATGCATCAAGGGTTATAGATACACAGAGATAGTGACCTGTTCTGTTGCTGGTGCTACTAGGTAATATAATATTACGGTACTGTAATTACACAATACTCCACGGTCAAGCGTACGAATACCTTACAAATTGCTGCCACACTCTCCATATGAGGCCATAAATACTTAGCATATTCTAACTTTCACCTCACCAGTCCTAACACCTCTTCAATCGTTGTCCTAACTCCCTATCTAATACTGAATTAACTATTTGCCACCCTCGCAGCTCTTTGCTGAATTACAAACCTGAGCCCACTCCTTTGGGCAACTTCGAGGACTCCCGTATCCAACCGATCTGTATACGATTACATAATCTATAACTCCTATCAGCTCCTCAAGAGGCATGGTGGCGCAGCGGTCAAGCTGTTGGCCTCTCACCAAGGAGGACCGGGTTCGATTCCCGGTCAATGCATGTGAGATTTTCGAAGTGAAATGCCATGTCCTATGGTTCAGATTCCTCGTTAAAAGGAGGACCCGTGGCTCATGATCTCAAGATTAACGGTCACGGTAAACTACATACCTCTTGCTTTTTATCAGCTCCTCAAGTGAAGCATGTGTGATAATATTGACGAGGGAGGGTGCTTTGGGGAGAGCTTTCAGTAGTTGGCTCGCAGTAACTCGAGGACTGCATTGTTGGCTGAAGTGTTATCCTCATGACAAATCCTACGGTTGATTGCGAATTTAGCTCCATTTTACAGCTGCCTTTCTGCGGCATAGGTCTTCTGACTAATGGCTACCATACTTGGGTTATTGCATGGGGTCACTTAGTCACATTTACATTTCAATGGACATTTTTAAACGTAAATTACCGGTGTGAATTTATATCTCTGTACCTGTTTTTGGTTCGACCAGAGAGGTAGCAGTATTGTTCATATTCTGGTCTATATGTAACTATCTGTGGTAAATTTTATTGCATCTTCTGCGGTTACCTGAGTTGCAATTGTTGGCTACATGGTCACTTCTCAAGCAATTGAAACAGAGATTATGTTCCCTGACAACACCTATACGGCTATTTACGTCCATGTACTTCAATTTTGGGCATTTATGCAGACTGTGAGATGTCTTACATAGCACACAATAAGGTGACGTGGTGACGAAGGCTCGGTGTGGTGCCCTTGAACTTTTATCATGCTCGACCTCATCCTGGGTAAATTCTTAATGAGGTGGTGAGGTTCACCAGACAAGCATGATAGAAGATAATAATATCTTTGAATGTCTGTCTGGTTGAACGTGACTATTACTAAAGTTTGGCAATTATTTTCCAAAAATTGAATTAAGCCCTTCAAGTTGGCATGCATTTCATTTGACGTACCGTTCTCCCATTGTTTCCTGAGATTGAGACTGATTCTTTCCAAAACTAAGTGCGACAGCATGAGGTCATGTAAGGGCATTTCGATTCTTAGAGCTTCTATGGCATCTAAGTTGCTGCAGCTCTTTAGGAGAATCATGCTTTGCGTTCGGGAGTAACAATAATTCCTTGATGTGAAGGTCTGATATAAGTCTTGAATTGCGATACCGACTGCGAATCAAGTCCCAAGTGACCTTGAAGTTATCCTGTGAAATGGGTAAATTCTTAATGAGGTGGTGAGTTTCACCAGACAAGCATGATAGAAGATAATAATATCTTTGAATGTCTGTGATTGTTTTATTGTTGATGATCAGCTCTATAAAAGTGTGATTGAAATGCATGAAATCCTGTAGAGTGCCACTGAACTTACCTTACCTTACCTTACCTAGATGGCCACTCAAACCTAAGCAGGTTTTTGGCCTCGCCAACAGCACGGCGCCATCTTTCTCGATCATCCATTATGTCCTCCGTGACTCCGATTTTTCTCATATCCTTTTGAACTTGGTCCCACCAGCGAAGTCTCGGTCGTCCCAATGGTCGCCTTCCTCTGGGTACACCTTCCAAAACTGCCCTTAAATTCAATTCTCTACTTCTTCTATGTACATGACCAGCCCAGCGCAGTCTTTGGCTTTTGGCACGAGCGACGATATCCGGTTCTTTGTAGAGATCCCGCAATTCCTTATTTGTTCTAATTCTCCACTGGTCATTTTCTACTATAGGTCCGAAAATGCGTCGTAGTATTCTATTTTCAAAAGTTAGTAATTTCCTTTCAGTTTGCTTGGACAATACCCAGGTTTCTGAGCCGTACGTGACAACAGGAAGTATAATGCTTTTGTAAATTCTCACTTTAGTTTTTCTAGATATAATTTTACTCTTTAAGAGATTTTGCAGAGACCAGTAGCTTTTGTTGCCACTGAGAATTCTTGATTTTATTTCTGTTCCTTCCATATTATTCTGGTCTATGATAATCCCCAGATATCTGAACTCAGTACATCTGTGAAAAGCGTATGAAGCAACTGTTAAGGGGTTTTGTACTTGTGCTGCATTCCTTCCTACAACTAGATATTTTGTTTTTTGTTCATTTATCATTAGACCTACCTCCTTGGCTTCTTCAATTAGGGTTTCTGTGAGTATTTTTAGATCGTATTCGCTTTCTGCCATGAGTGTTATGTCATCAGCATAAGCTAATATGATTATCTTGTTTCCCACTTCAAGGCCTGGGTGGAGCTGGTTTACTCGTTTCAATGTTTCTTCTAAAGCTAAATTGAATAATAAAGGCGAGAGTCCATCTCCCTGTCTTACTCCAGCGTTGACATTAAATTCTTCGGTATATTCATTATTGATTCTAATTTTGCATTTGGACCCTTCTGTGCACAGTTTTGCCATAGTGATAAGTTTTTCTGGTATTCCATTCCGCTGCATGTATTTCCACATTTGTTTCCTATTGACACTATCGTATGCCTTGTTGAAATCTACAAAAAGAAGATGGGCTGTTTTGTTAAACTCCCAATATTTGGATATTACTTGCTTTAAGACAACAATTTGGTCTGTTGTAGATCTTTGGCTTCTAAATCCTGCTTGGTGATCTCCAAGAATTTCTTCTGCATAACATGCTAGTCTGTTGTAGATTATTCTTGAGAATACTTTATATGCGCTGCTTATTAATGATATCCCTCGGTAATTATAGCACTCGAATTTATCTCCCTTTTTGTGAATGGGAACTACTAACTGCCATCTTCCATTCTACTGGGATTTCTTCCACTGAACTTAGGTAGTGAAATAGTAGGAAGTTTTAGTTGGCAACTATTGTTCATGTTATCACTATTTACAGGCGGAGGTGGGTGTGTACGTACAGGTCACAATAGCGTTTCAATTTTTGATTTAATGTCCAAACTTGAATCATCAAAGGCTGCTCTACCTACATCATGTGATTCGTTTTGAGGATCATCGATTTCCAATTGTGTCTGGATGTCATTATATACATCAATTAAACTCGCCAACGATTGCTTCCTAACCTTAATGTCGTAAAGATTCCCACCTACTGCAAATGCTTTCAAGAAAGTACTTAAGCGAGTCACGTGAGATTTGATGACTGCTCTTTTCTTTGTTAATACACATTTCTGATCGGCATCCATAATGACCCCAGAAAAAAAAATGACAAATGTGCTGAACCAGATCGTACTTACTGGTGCTGTTCTGTGCTCTCAAAAACTCAAACCAAGATAGCTATTTCTTAGATGTTTTCGTAGTTCACATTGTGTTCTCTTTAATCCGACAATCAGGAGGACCAAAAATGTTGTTGGTTCAACATCTCTGTGGTAGCAGTTGAAAAGCGAACTCGACAAATATCAACTTATGATGATTTATTATCTTTTCCCCCGTGTGAGTTGCGGGTTAGAATACACCCACGGTATGCTCTGCCTGTCGTAGGAGGCGACAAGACCGACTGACATGACTAACTTAGATTTGGAAGACTCCCTGTGGATGGGGAGGGCAGAATTCATCGACGGTATCCCCTGCCTGTTGTAAAAGGCGACTAACAGGGGGGCCATTTAGGTCTTTTTCAACTTCCGGTCCCATTTGTGGTTTCACCCTTAGAAAGAAAAACGTGCATGCTGCCTGGGGAAGGGCCACCAACTTGGCCATCTGGCCTGAAAGCCTGGACGGTACTCCCAATCCCGTCAGGTGGGTGCTCTATGAACCCTTGCAATAGTATCAGCCTCACAACGGAGGTCCCTGCACGGCCAAATACTTGCGCCGAACAAATCACTGTGTATGCCGAGGGGAAGTGCCTATTCAAGGCACTGGGACCCCGGGCAATACCTGCTATGCTAGATAGGTATTGCCTTGGCTGGGTGGCGTCCACAGTGATGGCCCTCGTTCGGAGTAGGCAGTATTCGGGGAGGATGATTCTGGGATGACCAAAGAAAGGTCGAAAAAATTAATACAGGGTTCCCCTCTTAAAAAGCCGTCTCTGGAGTGTCGACCGAATCCCAAGGTGTATACGCCTTGGGATGAGGCATTTTAAAAGAAGTTCCCTGTTGACAGGTCTCCTCGCTATCTGGTAGCTACCAGGACGGACGGGGACGATTTTAAACAGGTAAAATCGATCTTATTTACAGAGGAAATCGAGGGGAAATATCGCGACCTTAACGAGATTTCCAAGTTCCGGAACGGGCAGCTCCTGCTGCATACCGTTGACGGTCAGCAAACCGAAGCGTTGCTGGCATGCACGCATTTCGGTGAAATTCCCGTTAAGGTTGAGAAGCACGATGCGCTGAATGAGGTCCGTGGAGTTATACTCCATCGCAACCTCATTTTAAACAGCGACGCGGAATTGATGCGAGATCTGGGGAAGTGAGGCGTCACCAGGATTAGGCGCATCACCCGGAAAATTGGAAATGAGAGCGTCGATACTGGCACTTTCATTCTCCATTTTGAGGGTGATGTATTGTATTGCCTAAGCAGGTGAAGGTCACGTCGTACCATTGCGACGTTAGACCGTACATCCCTCCACCTATGCGCTGCTACAATTGCCAGAAATTCGGTCATGTTTCTGCCAGGTGCACTGCAAAGGCCGTGTGTAGAGACTGTGGCAAGGCGACACATGACAGTGAGAGGTGTACGCCTCCCCCGACGTGTCCTAACTGCCAGAGAAGTCACTCTCCGCGGTCGAATCAGTGCCCTGAGTTCTGCAAAGAAGCAAAGATCCAAGAAATGAGAACATTGGATCGGCTTTCATATCACGACGCTCGGAAGAGATACCGTGGTATGACTGCACCCGAATTTCCAGTATCTTTCGCGGCTAAGGTGACGCCATCTATCACCCCTGCCACTTTCGTTCCCCGTACTGTACTCTCGACGACGAACTAACTTACTCTGAGGTCGTAAAATCTCCCCTCGCTGTCCAAGCGAGACCCGTCATCCCGAAGGAGGTCGCAAAAACTTCTTCGTCCATAGTGAAAAAGGCGCCGGTTATACCATCTAAACCGGCGCAATCGGAGAAGAAGTCATCTTCTTCTTCGAAACGGTCGGAGAAGAAGTCTTCCCCTGATAAGGGGAGAGAAGACTTCTGCGACCGGGGCTGGATCGTCATCCAGCCCAACTGATACGACAAAGATAGTGGAGAAGAGGGAGACGGTGCGGCCCCGTCTCTCTCGTCCTCTGGCTGATGGGATGGCTCCTGCATCTGTTGGCCCTTCCGCTCCCTCGACCATCAAGGGACTGATGCCGGCAGAAGCCAAACCCATTAGAGTGGAGGAACTCCCCAATAGGAAAAATAAATCACCGGCGGAGAAGAGAGAAGCGGATCAGCGGTGTATCTCTGCCTCTCCTGCAGACAAGGCTGCTCAGCCATCTGCTGGCAATTCCGTTCCTACCATCACCAAAGGAGTGGTACCAGCTGGAGCAGCCTCGTTTTGAAAGGAACTGACGTCTGTGGGGAAGGGACCACCCACTTCCCCGAATAGACGTCTGCGTCGGTTTAGAAAGAAGAATGCTCGGGACGTGTCGGGGACGGACACCCAGTCTTCGGACAGGGAGAAGGTCCCTCGACAGCGCTCTCGCTCTTCCCCAAGAGCGAGAATAGCTAGGTCCGACGAGGACCGCGCGCACCCGAGAGAGCGCCCGCTCCATTTTCTTCGTCTTTGGACGGAGATGTGGAGATTGAGGTGTAATCTCCTGATCCATCATCTCCAGCTAGAGATGGGGAAGGGTGGCAAACGGTCAAGCATAAGTAGAAGACCCACTTCTACTTAAGTCCACACCATGGCACTATAACAATGGAACTGTAATAGCTACTCTCATCATATCACTGAGTTATGTCAATTAATATCTTCGTTTTCGGTAACCATTGCCTGTCTTCAGGAATCCAGGTTTCGTCCTGGACATGAGACAACAATGCCTCACTTCAAACTCTTTTATAAAGACCGGCTGGACGGAGCTGTGGCCACCGGTGGCGTCTGCACTCTCGCCCACTCTAGACTCATTAGTGAAGAGGTGACGTTGCATACTCAGATAGAAACTGTTGCAGTTCGTACTTCGTTGCCAGTAATGGCAACAGTATATAACATGTACATCCCACCTGATTCTCAACTGGATTGCAACCAGCTGGTGGATCTAGTCTCTCAGCTCCCCCTCCTTTTCTCCTTCTGGGAGATGTTAATGCCCACAACACCATCTGGGGCTCTGCTACCACTAGCGGTAGAGGGAGAGATTTTGAGATACTGATCAGACGGCTGAACCTGTGTTTGTTGAATACATGGGAACCTACGCACTTCTCTATCGCCCAAGGCACTTATTCAAGTGTCGATATCACCTTATGCAGTCGTGCGCTGGTTCCCCTGCTACAGTGGGGTGTACACGACGACCTTTCTAATAGTGACCATTTTCCAATTATCGTTAGTAGTAAGTGTTTGTTAGACTCTAAATATTGCATCATCATGACCAGAAATTGCGAAATCCTGACCACGTGGTCCAGGAGCGGGGCATGTGCACTGCACGTGTTAGCGTGGGAAGGGGTTGACCTTTTGGCTTGTTTATGTGATGGTGATAAAAAGTTAATGGGTGTTGACGGCATGGGGGTTGTTTATTAGGATGGTAACTCGAAATTCAGACTCCTCTTCCACTCCTACAGGGGGGTTTCTTGGTTCGATTCCGTGTTTTGTTATTTAATTCCCGGGGGGGGGGGGGCAGCCTGTGTATCATGGTTATTAAGTATTGATTGATTATTGAATTATATTTTGGTAATTTCCCAAGGAAGTGTAGAGAGTCTTGGGTGTCATAACTTTTGAATGAGAGTGTACGGTGAGGCACTCGACATAGCCGGATCGCTACCAGACATGTGTGTGCAGCTGTTCCGTTTTTGCTCGCGCCGTGCGGCAAGCCATGAGAGCACTCAGCTCATGTAGTGCATGGTTGTCGTTAAAGTTTTTGCTCGCGCAAGCTAAATAAGCAATCATATGTTGTAATGCTACACTCCGTTTAAGTATGACATATATTACCACGGCGTGGGAGTGGAGTTGTGTTACTCCTTCTCGCTATGTTATGTCTGTTTAATTTAAATGATGTTAACATTTTTGTGTTCTGGCTTGCTTCATGATCTCAATCTGGTTAAAGTGTTTTATATGACATGTATAACTTTGAGTGTGTGAAATGAATTTCGATCTGTTTGTTTTTAGATTCCCAGACGTCATTAGTCAAGTCTGTAATTTTTAATGCGAGAACGAGATTGGATGTCGGATCCCAGAGCTTCATGCGAAATGTTTTAAAGAGGTTTTTTGGCGCTCTAACTTCTTAATATATATATAAGAGGAGATTGCTATGGAGCAGTAGTTAGCTATCTTTATCTGCAATATCATGAGTCTGTGCGAGGGGTTGATAGAAAAGTTAGTAAAATTGCAACACATTATGATGTTTGCGGAAAGTGCCCTGAATCAAGGGTTGCATTTCATCGTCAGTGCGACGAAAATAGAGGAGGAGGTGTGGTATAACACCTTAACACCGGGAGAAAAGGAGCTTTTAAGCGCCGAAATATTCGAGCTGATGAGGGATCAACACCACTGCCGTGAAATTATTTTCAACGGCATGACATTTCACATTGTCAATATTATTATTGACAAGTTGAGATCCATCGGCTCGATGAATTTCAACGTGTTTGAACCTACATTGGCGGAAGAGCTAATGGCCGTGTTTGAACGGCCATTAGAGGAACAGCATATGGAAGAGCATATGGAAGAAGTGCAAGAAGAAGCAGAAGAAGAAGAAGACCATCGAATGGAAGAAGAAGAAGAACATCGAGCGGAAGGAGAAGAAGAAGACCGACAAGAAGAAGAAGAAGAAGAAGAAGAAGAAGAAGAAGATGATGATGATGATGATGATGATGATGATGATGATGATGATGATGATGTTCAAATCTTAAATTAAATTCAATGGACAGTGGACAGTGGATTAATATTGTGCAGTGTAAATTTTATTTTTTAAATATATTTATTTGATCATTTGTGGTTTACATTAATTATATAATATGAAATAGTGAAAAATGATATGATCTTCGTTCTTAAAGTGGTAAGTAGTTCCTTTTCCAACAAGCTGCAGAGAGAATTGAAGATGCTGTGTTGTTTGCAGAGTGGAATATGCTGGTCTTGTGCACGGGGTAAGTACAATCATTCTTTTCTTTCTTGCGTGTGTTGGTTTTAGTGAGCTGAAAAATATATATATAGAGACACATTAATAATAATAATAATAATAATAATAATAATAATAATAATAATAATAATAATAATAATAATAATAATAATAATAATAATAATAATAATAATAATAATAATAATAATATCTTTGTGAGGAATAAAAAATAAAAATAAAAAAACTTACACTGTTCTAATTATAAGATATTTTTGTTGGGGATCCAAGAGTTGTGAGTTGAATCGAATCCAAGCCAAGATACGAAGGCTCGGGTTCCTTTTCTACGTAGTACTTTGTTGACTAAGTAAATATTAGGATGTTTTGTTCGTTGTAACTCTGCTTCGTAGAACGCACCAAATATTGGGGTATTTTTATTATCTTTTAAAAGATATGTTCGTGGATTAGTATTTTGAACTTTATAAATTGTAAATAATTCTGTTGTCCAATTACCTTCGTACCCTTTACTGAAGTGTTTCTTGATTTTTGATATCCTTACAATGTCGCCGATTTTATATTTTGGTTTTCTTAAAGTTTCATTATATTGTGTTGGCAAGCGGGGTGGATTGTTTCTTTTCACATCATTAGGTTTCATGCCAATGCTGCGATGTATTTTGTGATTATACTTTACTAGTAACTCAGGCAAAATATGTACCCATCGGTAAGAACCTCGTGTTGTGAATTCTTTCCACATCGATTCCTTAAGAGTTCGATTTAATCTTTCTATCACACTCGCTTTAATGGAGCTGCCAGTGGAATAATGCTTTAGATTTTGTTTCTGAGACCATGTTTTGAATTCACTGTTATAAAATTCCGTTCCTCGATCGGTGTGAAAATAATTGGGCAATCTTTTACTTTGAGAATAAACAAATTTTAAGCTGTTCACAATCTCACTTCCTTTTTTGGTTTTAAGAGGAATTGCCCATGCATATTTCGAGTAAACGTCAATAATGGTTAATAAATATTTAAATCCATTATTCCATTTTGCAAGTTTGGACATGTCCACAATGTCAGCTTCATGGAGGTCATCGATTCCTTTGCTAATAACACGTCGTCTTTTAAACTTTTTTTCTAAGCGGTGCGTGAAGTTCTTTTGCAATTTCTCGTCTGATTTCGTTCATAGTTATTTTCCAAACAATGTTTTATAACATACTGTGCATTGTTTTACAAACGTTGGAATTTTTATTCAATATATCCAGCATTTCTTAGTTCTTCTTCTATTGCAAAGATTTCGCTGTCTACTCCTGTGTGACCTGCAGCTTTCGATGCAATTAATGTTTTAAGTCTTGATACCAATTTGTTTGGTTCATTCCAGTGAACGAATTCAATATTGTTTCCGCCTTCAAATTTCCAAATGGCTTGTGGCGCGATGTGTTTTTTTTGACCATATCCAGTATGCATTGTAGTATTTGCTTCTTCATTTTCATCTGCTGTTTTTATAATTCTATCTATGTCTTCAGTGAGAAGGGGTTCAATTATATTTTTATACTTATAAGATTGCGTTCCTCTCGGAGCTGCATTGCTTGTATAATTTCTTTTGTGCACGTTTGAAACATTTAATAATTTCAAATATGAACTTAAATCACTCCTATCTATTAGAGTGGGGTCTGGTACTTTCCTTTGAATCAATTCAAGTAGACCTTCTGTAATAGGAAATTTTTCACCGCCAACTTTTATCCACTTTTTATCGAAGAAAACTCGTTCGCGTCCCAAGTATTGTTTATCATTTCTTATCGTTATACCAAATGTTCTATCCACGTTTTGTTTAATGAACGGATCAAAGTAGCGGTTAAGTAGTGAAATTATTTTGATGCTATCTCCATCTTCTTCGTCTGAAGTAGCAGTGGATTCAGAATCGATATATTTTCCTTTTCTTTTTCGATTTTCTTTATTTTGAGTCGACGTATTAGCAATAGCTACAAGTTGATTTAATGAACTTGTTACTGGTTTAAAGTTAGTCTCTATATCTAATTCTTTTCGTCTAACATCATCTTGAAGTGAAAGATACTTGTCTTTAACATCTTTTTTTAAGCGAGAAAGTTTATCCTTTACTCGACTTTCAGCTTTAATCTTTGACCTCTTCTCCATGACTAAACGGAAATTGTGGTTGTTTTACTTATTTATAGTATATTCAAAATCGATTTGAAGAGGAAGATCATCAGTTTTATGTTTTTTCGGGTCTCTAAGTCGAAACTGAATTTCATCTTGCTCTTCAACGACAATATCACTGCCATCCAGTTCAATCTCTTGACGTATATTTAAAATTGCATACACAATTGGAGATCTTGGTGAAACAAAAATTGGTTTTAATACACCTTTGTAGGGAAGTTGGTACTGTATGTTATGATTATGAAGCGTGTATACTGGTGAATGGATTGATGGTGTGTTGGAGAATTTCAGAATAAATTTCGATAAGTTCTTTTTCTTTACTTCATCTTTTAATATACCATATTCTTCTTTGGATGCAGTAAAACTTTCGAGTGGTTCTTTGTTAACCATTTGCTCAATTTTTCCCAGTTCAGTTTTTAACTTGTTATATTCTTCTTTGGATTCAGCAGCATAACTTTCAAGATCTTCTTTTTTAACAATATTGAGATTGTTAGCAACACCCTCAATACGAGTTTGTAAATTGCTTAAAATTTCTTTTAGTTGATTAACTTCAGTTCGTGACGCAGCATAGTGTTCTACAAACCGTTTATTTGTCACGTCTTGGTCGTTAACAGGGAACTCAACATTTGTTTGTTTTTGATGTTGTAGATTGTTTACAGTTTGTTTCAATTGATCAAATTCACGTTGGGAAGCGGCATATTGCTCAACAAACGTCTTATTTGCAACATCGTTATCGTATATGGGGTTGTTTACGTGAGTAATTCGTCCACTCATCATATTTAAAGTTCCACCATCGTCTACGTTTAAAACGTTTTGTTTATTAAATTTAGCGATTAAGTCTTCTAGATCTTTTCGAGAGGCAGCAAAGTTTTCTAAGTAATATTTGTTTTTTGCATCTAACGAATCGATTGGTTGAGATATGTTTGTTATTCTTCTATTTAACATATCTACAGTTTCATCATCTCTGTTTATATTCAAAAGAGATTTTTTAATTTCATCGAGTTCATTTGTTACATGAGTTTTAAGAAAAGAATACGTTACCGCATCTTGATTTTGAATTGGATCTTTAACATTTCTTATTCTTTTGTTACCCAAGTCGAGAGTATCTTGATCATACGGAAAGTGATCTTCTGAAAATTCTCGCACTAAACCATGAATGAATTCTACTCGTTGTAACACTTCTGTTATTCGGGTCTCAAGATATTTTTTTATATTCGATGTATGTTGCTGCATTGCAATAAGGTTTACTGCATCATTTGCAGATGATGGTAAAGCTAAGCCCGCGAGACGTTTGTTTTGAAAGTCAAGTTCTTTTTTCTCTATTTTACAAATTGAAAAAATTAAACCTTTAAGCTCGTTAAAGTTTCGTTGTATGTCTTCTTTAGACTCGATTTTATTTAGCTCATTTAATAACTTCACTACATAACCTTTGTTGCATGCATCTTCAACATGTATTGGCATTCCGACATTTTTTAACCGTTTGCCGTTAATACTTAGATGTCCGTCGCTTGTTGTTGTTGTTAGTTGATTTTCATATTGCACTAGCTTATCATCAACATATGATTTAGTTGCAATATCATGTCGTGAAGTCGGTCGTCCGATAGACACATTATTGGTTTTGTTAAACGATGTCATAGTTAAGTTGTTAACCACGCAAAAGCTATAACACGAATGGCCATTTACCTCTTTTTGAAGTCATATTTATAACTGAAAATAAACATCAAATCCATTGCGATATCGACCATTTTGTAAATCGCTATCTTTATCGATAACCAAAAAACCAAACTTAGAGTTTTGCCAACAATACGAACAAATATCAAAGAACTGTTCATAGCTCATATCTGTATTTACATGATCGTTATATACGTGACGCAAGTTTGTTCCGTCTTGTTTAAAAAGAATTAAAAAATTAGCGTTATCTCTAATTAGATGTTTAGGTATACAAGAATATGTTTGACAAAGATAAAATACGTCAACGTCGTGATGACGACCTCTACTGAAATAATCTTTCATGTGTTGTTGTTTATTGCTGGCTACATCATCAAAAACAAATATAGAGTTTTTTCTAGCCATTTCTGGAGGCATTACTTCATCATTATCGGAAAAAAAATCACTTTTTATTTCTTTTATGGAGTCCAAAAACTTTTTTAATTCAACATATTTACTTTGAGCAAGTGATTTAGAATAAATATAAACGTTTTCAAAACGAACTCCATTTTTGTGGCATAATAAATTTAGCATTACGTTTGTTTTACCGCAGTTCGATGGACCGCAAATGATACATCGAATTGTGTTCGGTAGTAAAACACCATGCTTTCTTTTTTCACTTTTACTCTGGTTTTCAGCATTAGTAAATGAAATTACTGGTAGAGTGTTTGACTGCTTAACAAACTTCAACATGTCTACGTTTACGTCTGAGAATGCACACTGCACAAAAAATCACATCACATCAACATATATTGCTTCCACACGTATCATAACTTGTATTATGTGGAATAATAGTAGGATTTTCAGGATTTAAATCAACGTTGCCGACGTAAAACCCTCTTATATATGGACAATATGGCGCCCATTTTTCATGATCATTTAAAGGATTATCGTTTTCCCTCCAATTTTCAATTTCAATCTTACAGAATATACATTTCACCTTATCACCATGTCCAGTATAATAAAACCCTGCTGGTGCTAAACAAAATTCGTTTGGACAGGGAAGAGGCCAATTTTGAAAAGTTTTAAGTCTTTCATATTCGCATTTCAATTCTATGCTAGGAGAAATATTGTTTACGTAGGGGCAAGAAAAAGCCCATTTCTTATGTTCTTCAAACGGATCATCATCTTCTTCCCAATAACTAAGTTGCAGATTACAGAAAGCACACCTAACCATATCCTTATATCCAAAATAGAAAAATCCTGCAGCTGCTAACCATGCAGTGTTCGTAAAACTGTCTGAAGACCAGGTCTTAAATGTTTTTAGCCGATCTCTTTCAGATTTTAAATTCATTTCTTTTTGACTCAATATCATTTGCATTAACTGTTTTTTGGAATACTTTACACAATTAAAATACTTCATGATGCTGGTTTACTTCACAAAGAAAAGATGTTCACCACACAAAGCTAAATGCGAACTGACATGAATCAACAAAACACGTTGGCTAATATGCACGTGTTGGGTTGGCCGAGCGGTCTAAGGCGTTAGACTTAAGATCTAATTTTCAGAAATTGAAAGCGAGGGTTCGAATCCCTCACCTGACAATATTATTATTATTATTATTATTATTATTATTATTATTATTATTATTATTATTATTATTATTATTATTATTATTATTTTATTTACATGTAGAGTGAGGAGGTAATTGATCATTAATAAGAACTTTCATATGAAATGGTACAAAAGACATTTTTTTTTTTTCTTCTTTATTCATTTAGAATTACAATTAATACAATTTTATTTCTCTTGAAGTAATCTCATTCTTTTTTTAGTTGTCCAGATGAGTGTGGCTGTGTTGAGATGATCTTCTTCTTTTTAGTTGTCCAGATGATTATTTTCTGTAGACAAAAAAAAGATACACTGTGTTAAAAAGCAAACTAAAAACAAAATATGTATAGCTGTCAACTACAGTAGTAGATCTAAATTATTCACCTTTTATAGATAGCGATTACAGTTGTCACATTTGCAGCGAAGATGAAACAGTTGAAATTTCCTCTTTAGATGATCTGGTAGATGTTCCCACTCTAGACGAATTCGTTGTGGTTCATATATAGTCAGCACGTTTATAGGAAAGTAGTTCCAATCAAACTTATTAAAACCTCGAAGTCCACTGTTTCGAAACTTGTTTATTATCGAACACACGATTTTCATGATGCCATCAGAAGAATTTAACCAATGTTGAACAGCATTGACGTTGAATTTAGCACAACTATTGCTTCCCATTGCTAGAGATGGTAAATGTTTTGGACAATCTGTAGGTAAACGTTGGCTATGCCTCAACATTAGGTCTGACATTCCATCAATCGTATTAAGATCGAATAATGAGTCTGGGGAAAGTGCTTTTAGTGCAAACAAAGAAAATTCCTGTGGCAAATTATATACAACTAAATAATCATATTTATTCTTAATAGACTCAAAAAAAGAAGAAAGAGTTTTTTCACAATATGCTGCAACCCATGTGATCACGGGGCTGAATGAAGGTATATTGCCGTTATTTAACATACAGTAAGCAAGTTCCAAACTGCCGTTTGGTAGCTTGCGAATGTCTGCAACTATTGGTTGCTTCTTATTCCACGTGCCAGCATCAGTAGAAGGAGAGTTTGTTGTTGTCAATTCCATGATTGCAACTAAAGTGAGAATACTTGTTTACTTGCTTGCTTATAACTTAGCAAATATTGGTTTAGATAATTACTTCATTCGTTAATGGTCTGTAAGATATTTGACGATCATGAATAAGAACACAATAAAGAGTTGTATCTTCAGGTATATTCTCACTTGTCTCGATTTCAATTCGCACATCGACTGAAGATGTCTTCACTGCTTCCACTTGTTCGAGACAATTAATTACAATAATAGGACAAAGAGACTTAAATTCATCTCGTGAAACCAGAGTCTCTGAACGAACATCATCGATCTGATAATATACATTACGAAATTTAACAAACATGTCATACAACTCGCTGTAGTCATTTATGGCAATTTCAGAAGTTGGCATTTCATAGGGATAAAAAATTGAATTTAAAAAAACTCTTATAGATTTAATGTTACAATGGTCGAAATAGGAAGAGCATGTGTTTAGTAAATTTCTTCTAGTTTGAAAACCTAATAAAAATTGACGCGGTTTTTGAGTTTCAGAAGTTGTCATTACAGTCCAACTATATTTAGTTGTTCTAGGAAGAGAAGGCAAGACGTGAACATCCCACGATCGATAACCAACCTGAATGGGAATATTTTTCTGCATTAGTTTTAATCTTTTAATTTGTTCTTCGTCTGATAATAATAAAACGGGGATTTTTAGATAAACTTTAAATAACTTGACCTTAGAAAGATCGTTTTCGGTTGTCGATTGCAACGCACGTGCGTCACTTGACGATCGGAGAAGTATTACCTCATGCTTGCAGTTTAAAATCGGCTTTCTGTAATCCTCTGCTATTCCTAACAGGTTGCTTAAAGGAAGTATTATATGAAAACGTTTTGTGTTACTATCAACAATATTTGCTTCACTTGCTGGCGTTGTTAAAGAGGGAAAATAACCGGCATTTTGTAAAGCTGTATATTCGTTTTTTGAATATGATGCAAAGGTTTTTATAGAACTTGTTATACCTAGATGGCGTGTACGATCAATTTCTTTACCATTTAACGTGATGCGAATTTCGCTAAAAAGATTAGCCCCAAAATTTTGGTCAGGATGCGCTGTAGTAGAAGCAGCTGGATTTATGTTAGAAGTAATAATTTGACCTTCTAAGTGAAGAACACCTTCTGATAATAAAACTATGTTTTCTTCATTTTGAATCGGTATTCGAATTTCATCATTATTTTCGAATTTATTAGCTGAATAAGGTTGATAAACTCTTTCTTCTCGTCGCACAACTCTGTTGTCAACCTCTCTTTTATCTGTTATGTTAAACATGTTAACAGCTTCAACTATAGATAGAAACTAAATAAGATTAACAATTGCATATATATTTATATTGAAATTAAAGTATGCGATAGCCTAAAGACTGTAAGAATTGTTTGTTGTTACTCGATAACTGTTTCTTAGATTTCAAGGTGCGATGTCGTTGTTTGTTTTTTTTACAAATTTTAGCTGATTGATTTATATTATTTTTTCGAATCAGAGTCGACTTCTTTTTTTTCAAACTTTGAGTATTATATAGTATAACCATATTTGTGATTGTTTTCTAGTATGCTTACTCAAGTAGAATGAAAACATAACAGTATTTCATTACTTTATATAGCAAGATATCGTGCTGGACGAATAATTAATTCTACAGTTAAATCTTCATCTTGCAAATCAATGAGCTGTTGAAGATGATCTTCAAGTTGCACAGATACATGTTGAATAAGCTTGGTGTTCATGGGCAAAAAATTAATCGTTGTTGGTTGTACAACAATCGGGTAACCAGCAGGAACATGAGCTTTAAAATTATATAAAGAGTGTGTTGGTTTATGGTTCAAATAAGAACTCGTACCAAGCACAAGGTTGCAACATACTCGAATACTATTAACAGTGTTAATTTTAATCATATATTCAGAATGATGAGTTGTGTTTGCCTTGAACTTTCTATGAGAAAAGCCTAACAAATCTGCAATAGAATCTGCAACACCAAAATCTATAGCAAACACTTTCGAATGTAGTTTACAATGATAAAAGACTTTATCATAATTAATATAAAATGATGGGAATTTGTCTTTGTCGCCTAATAAATGTTCAACTAATAAATCATCAATCTTTTCACTTAATTGTTTTAACGTATAGCTAGCATTGGGTATTATTAAAATCGCTCTATCCGCTTCGTTCAACTTTATAGCCAAAATGTTATTATTCTCGTTAATTGCAAACTTCATTATCGATTCTATTTTTCGATGAATTTCAATTTCTCTTTTATTCTCTTTAGGGTAAACTTTCTTTTCAATACCTAAAGGCCCTGCTACACTGTTGGCTACAGTGAAATCAATATTAAACGGGGAAGACAAAACGAGACGGTTGTCTCTTTTTCCATCTATATCCTCTTCCACATACAATTTTGTTTTTTCTAAATGTTCTGGTATAAGTTTCGACAATGAGTGATAACTAAGTAAATCATCAAAAGCTGAGGCTAGATCTTCAAATTCATAAATACCCGGTGGTACCACTAAATTAATTGATAAAAAATTAGTAAAATGAATGCGAAATTTATTATTTCTGTTGGTAACATTTCGAATAGAATTAGATGTATACAATCCTGCAAGTCCTATTTCAAAAAACTCTGCTCCTACAAGATGAATCGGGTTCTCCAATGTAACATCAATCTTCGAGCCTTTACCTTCAAGAGTTATCCGTCTTTCGAAAGCCATCTTTGAAATGTTTAAAGACGGTCTGTGTTTCCCTTATTTATACAATACAAGAAGACTAAACATAAATGTCCACAAATCGAAGAAGTAATCGATTGATATGAATGAAAATTATATTGTAGATAGCAATTTTTAAGATATGTTAAAATTTCAAATGGTGGTCTTAAATTACCAATACTATCAAAATAATGCACATATTTACCATGTTTACTGAAAGCTACCCAATGTGAACCGGATTTATCCATCGGTTCAAGGTTAACAATACAGTTTTCATTTTTTCGAGGATATCTTGGTAACGTATCTCGCATAAAGACTCCTCTAAAATTTGGAATCTTTAATTGATGTGCGTATTTAGCTAAATCGAAATTACTTAATGCTTTATTTGGTATTTGGTTAATTATCTTTTGTATGCAGGAGGATTTAAATAAATGCCTTGACCTCCTTTTCCTCGCATTGCTTCTATCATTCGATTGTGTCTTTTCATTTCTTTTAGTTCTTCTTGAGCAGCTTTCGCCTTGTTTATAGCAGACGCCACCCCTGCTGCTCCGCCTGCTAGACCCCCCAAGCCCGACAAGGCTGCAAATATCGGAAGTAGGGGTAAAATACCACCTTGCTTTTTCGATGTTCTTCTTTTTTTTTTTTAATCTTTTCTTGTTTTTTTTTTTTATTATTTAAGTTTCGCTTACCTCCTCCAATCTTAGACTTAGCTTTCATGATGCCACCCACTGTTAGTGCAGCCGCTCTCTCTCCAAATGATGCGTCACGGGATTTTACACGAGACCAAGCTTTTGAAGCTAAAATTTCATCAGCCTCTCTTCTTTTGTTTGAATCTTTATGCTTTGCGTAAGCAATGTCGTGCTCTTTGCACGCTTTATCTAATATATTTATTCCTGGATCACCACGGCTCAATCGCTTTTCTAATTTTGTTCCTGGTCCACAATATTCATATCCCGGGATGTGTAATTCCACGGGTAAATTATCAATAGTTTTATTAAGTACACGACTGATTAATGATCCACTTCCTGTTCGTTTATATTGAGTGGTAGAGTTGCTCCTCTTACAACGCACCATTACTAAATGATATGTAATATAAAGTAATTATACATATATATTTCTGGAAAATGGGAAATGGTGGGGGGAGGTGTTTTTTTTTTTTAAATAATACACACAAAATTTGGGTTATTATTTATTCTTTTTTCATAAGCAAAGGAACACACAAAAATTAGTATTATTACCAGCATAAAAGTGTGTGTGTGAAAGAAATAAAGTAAGTGAGATGAACTGCTTTAATCTCAATTTGTTTCTAATCATTTTTCAGAGAAAAATGACCAAACGGTAAAGTATCAATTCCGTTTTCAGTTATGTGTCTTTTATCTTCGTTTGATGAAATTGCCAACTTATTTTGCCGAACAGTAAATACAGAATGAGATTTTGAAATTATACAAACTTGAACTTTGTTGACTTTTTCTCTGTTATAAAGACACTTTCGATACTCATCAATATTCATACTTTTACTCACACTCTTCTTAATGCCTTTAGCCTTACACAAGCTATTCATTTCATCACACAATTTTATTGCATACATTTTGGGTCGTAACCCCACAAATTCTTCAACAATCCTTCCAGCATTTTCATCTTTCATTAAACCAATTTCACCTTTATTTTGTCTCACAATGCCAAAAGGATTGTTTGTTTCATAGTTTCCAGTATCAAACAAATTTGAATGTTGTTTCATGAACTCATAAATATCATAATAGAATATATACATAAAACTATCGGTGTCTGTGTATAACAACCTCACATTTGATTCAGGATTTGCTAAAATAACATTGTAATGAAAGTCATTCATTTTACATTTAGACAAATCTAATATAGATGCACCAACATATACTGGTTGATTGTGAAAAATCTTTAGTCTACTCATCTCGATGACCATACATTGTTCATCGAATATAATTCTATGTTTAAAATTAGCCTTAGCTATTAAAGACCTACCACCACGAGCTCCATGCCATTTGGTGACCCATTTGATGTCCCTTAACTTCCTCACATTCATCAGTGAACGACCAAAAATTGCATTATTCATCAATTTATAAAAATTCTTTTCAAAATCATTTTTGGCTTGTTTTCGTTTCTCTGTGTTCACATCAATATATGGTTTTAGCCATTGGCTCTGATTGAATTCAATTATTCTGTGAATACGATCTAATTTCATTCCTAGTTGAATACATTGCTTTAACAATCTATAATGCAAAACATAACGTTCTTTATTATCTAGGGTAGCCATTAGCTTTGTCAACTTTTCTGGACATAGAGGGTAATCTGAATGTTTGTCATGTAACTCTTGAGGATAAGTCAAATCTACTTCCAAAATATATCCAATTTCTGAAGTATCATCAATAGTTAAAACATCAAAGCCTTCAACATTTGCAATCCATTTAAAGCCACCCGTTGGAAGATATTCCATCATCGCATATCCATACAAATTATTAACGTCAAAGTACATTATGTAGGACTCTTGCTTTTTCTCATCATAAGTTTTCATATACTTATTATTAGCAATCGCATGTCGTGTTATACACTGAACATTTCCTCCTCGAATAGATCGTTCAAAAAAGTGTAACATATCAATATCTTGAAGCAATTCAAGTTGAACGTTGGTTATCTTTTTCATAGCACACCAAGACATAGATGGAGCAGTGTAAAAATGAGCTGCATCAATGCCATAAGTTTCCATGCCATTCGATCTAAAATTTTCAAAGACATCCGCCAAAAGAAGTGTGTCAACTTTTAAATACAAATCTGCGTATTCTCCTAATGTTTGACAGGAAAACGTTTCCCACACCGATTGAGCAAACTCATACTCTTCATTCGATATTGTTTGATCATTAAGGCTGCTATAAAACTTGGATATTTCAGGTAATTTAGTTTCGTTAAGAACATCCATACTCGTGACGTATTCATAGGGAAACACACCTTTTCTCGCAGTAAGTCGAAACTGTGCATCATCATTAAAATAACGTCGTGTTATTTGCTTTGAATCTTCGCTTAACGAAGATGAACATTGATCTAGTGAACAGGACAAGAAATTATATGTATCGAAAAATCTTAACTGAATGAATCCATTCTTAGCCCGTACATACTTTGTAAACCCTTTGTAACGTTCCATATTCATCGCTAACAATTTTATATGACCAGGATTATGTAACACCTCTCCATCACGTTTCTCGCAAATTTCTTTAATTATAAAATGTCCATCATAGGCGGTTAGATTATGAAATGCTATAGGCAAAACCTTTGTTACTTTGTAATTTAAATTACAACTATTGTGTGCGCTTCCTCTATATTTTCCAGTTAAGTGACAATGATCGCGTACTTTGAGTTCATTAACTGCAATCGGTTTCTCGCAAATGTGACACATTTTACTTGACAAAAATAATCTTTCTTCATTTTCGGTCATCTTTAACATTGGCTTAACCGATAAGTAATATGTTTGAAGTTTATCCACAATACTATAAAGTTCCTTTACAAACAATTCAATGCAATTATTTCCCCTAAAGAGCTTGAAACTGCACAATTCACTATCGAAATTACAATGAAGGTATAAAGAAATGCTGTAAGGAATATGTTTATGTGTTAAAGTAGAGTTATGAATGTCACTATTTGGAAAACAGGAGGAAATTGGAGACAAAACGCATTCAGTGTCTGCATATATTATAAATGGAACTGTATCTTTAACTCGGAATTCTGTAAAATTAACAAATCTTTGTTCATCAGTCGGCATTATGCTTTTTGCAACAGGAAACTGTTTACAGTCTGCAAAGTGAACATTTAACTCATCCTCAAGAAGATAATATGACAAACAACGTCTACATATATAAATCCTTCTCTGAGTGCTAGTGATGCTTGAACGCACAAGGCGAGCAAGATTTCTAATTAAACAAAAGTGATAACTTTCACTGTTTCCAATCTGCAACATCAATAAGTCTACACTCCTTTCATATACTTTATCTGATACATACAAAGGTACAATAGTAAAAGTTTTTTTTCCTTTTACTTCGTTTGTTCCCATACATACCCAATTGTTTTCATCATATTGTGCTCCAAACACATTTACAGAAATATTGTTTTGGTTTTCAAACTTGTTTAAATATTTCATTTCCATCGGAATTGGAATACCATCTAAATTTAAAACATCTCTGTAATTAGGATAGGAAGAAAGATGATTCATGTTTCGAGTTTTTGGATACAAACCAGCAACCACACTCCACGCAAAACAAGCTTCCTTTGTATCATACAAATTTAGCACTGCTTTTTTATTGACTATTACATCAGGCAATCGACTAGTATTGGACATTCCTACTCGAAATCCAACATATTTATTTATATTAATTCTCAAACTATGAATTTTTTCTAAAGCCCACCCGGAACCATTTGCTTCAAATTCGCTCATTTTTGTCAATGTACCTTCAATGATATTCTTATTATAAAATTCATTTAAATCAGTATACTCGAAAACTACCTCATTTTTGATAGCAAAATATTTTGTTTCTGATATGTCGCGAAGCACGTATTGTGCACACAAAACTGAATTCACCTTTAAAGCTTGTACAGTTAACGCTTTCTTAACATACTTTGTAAACCAAATATTAGCATTCGCTAAAAATTCGCGAGGATCCAAAAACTCATTCTTAACATTTGATACTGCAAGTGTGTACACTCTAGAATTGAATGCCGTTTCAATTAACTCACAGCTCAAGAAAGATTCATCCTTTATTTGAATTGTAATTTCTTCGAAATTCACAGCTTGTTGCAATATGTGCTCACTAATAACTCTCCAACATTCAATCAACTCATCACTGTTCTCAATCAACTCGGTTTGAGTGTTTTCCCCGATTTGGTATGATACTGAAATAGCACCGTTTAGTTCACTTCGAAAATTAGAAACACTTTCAAATGCTTTGTCCAATTGGTTTCTTATATTTTCACTGTTATTATGTAATACAATATCGACCTTTCTACGTTTGCTAGGAGGCGAGGTCATTGTTGCTGTTGTCTAAGCAAATGTCCAAATTGCACTAAAGTTAATACACCACCAACAGTTGGTGTACCATCACTGATGTCTAAGCATACGTCCAATTTGCACTATTGTTAATACACCACCAGCAGTTGCTGTAACATCGGTTTACCATAAACCTATAATCTTTTAAAGTATATTCAAGCCATTGTGATAAATTACTGCCTGTAATCTCCAATGAACAATGAACAGCCTCAAAAGGAAATTCATCCTGAAGTTTACCAAGCAAATTGTTTCTATACACATTCAATTTTGTCACATCGTAACACGTCATGGAAAATTCGATTTTGAAAACTTCATCAAATGTATTGTATCCGAAGAAACAAATAAAATGTTCATCTTCACATAATTCTTTCAATAGATATCTTAGAACTGTTTCTGTCACCTCTCGCTGACTATCCTCTGATTTGCTAACATTGGTAACGTAGACTGAAAATGTTGAAATTCCACTCGAAGATGTCCATTTGTTAAAACAAGCTTCTTTCTCATTACAACTCACCTCGTTATCATCTTCTTCCTCTTCTTCCGGTTGTTGAAAGCATACACGATGATACTCTATTAGCGGGTGCGATCGATGTTCAGTTCCACTCAGGAAATTAACAGTTTTCCACTTCATTATGCTGGTTGTTTTATTAGTTTTTTAGATAATCTGAAAAATTAAACAAATTAAGAAATAATTAGCAAGTAAATATATCAATCGTTATATCAATCATTACATAATATATAATCTAATACTCACCAAAACATGTCGATGTGAGCGGTCCTTCAACCCAAACTACACCGTCATCAGTTTGCCTTCGAGTACTGTTTCAAAATGACTTGATGCGAGCGGTTCTTCACCCCCAAATACACCAGCATCAGTGTGCCTCCCATTGAGTTTAGTTCATCGATCTCTGATGTGCTTAATTTTGAAAATACTGCCGGTAGAAATACACTTGTTACTTCATCTTCGATGTTAATATCCACAACTATTTTTCTTCCAAACCTCGTCTGTACGGGGCGAATAATTTGGACCACATATGGTAAATCAATGACTAGTTCAGCTAGTTTCTTATTAGAATACTCAGTACAAGATGATAAGTTATTGAACTTCGCTAGAGCTTCCATCACACAATTTGTTCCTCGTCGTTGACTTTCTTTATTTCTTTCACACACACACTCACACACTCTTCGCGCAAAAGTAAAAGTTAAACTCTTCCATGCACTCATCCATTTATATATCCTTCACCCCCACCCACACTCCAGAAACCATATGCCGCAAACTAGCTTCTAACGCAATCATTTCCTTTTTCCACTATTGCTTAAAGAAGTCGAAGATTACATTCTTAGCCAATGACGTTAAAGGTCAACTCTGTCTCACGCGAACACAGCAGACGAGATCAATCACACTGCTGCACATGGTCAAACTTGCACGGGTGTCAAATGACGGTTAGCATCCAAAGCAAAAAAACATAACAGCTGCACACCACATGTGCGGATCTCTGGCACTGGCACACATGCTCACACTCGCACGGGTGTCAGATGACAGTTAGCATCCTAATAAACAACCCCCATGACGTCAACACCCATTAACTTTTTATCACCATCACATAAACAAGCCAAGAGGTCACCCCCTTCCCACGCTAACACGTGCACCGCACATGCTCGCTCCTGGACCACGTGCTCGCTCTAAGGACCCATGACGTCATCCCATGACGTCATCAGGATTACGCAATTTCTGGTCATGATGATGCAATATTTAGAGTCTAACAAACACTTACTACTATCGTTACTCTTCCGAACCCGAGAGCCATCGAGTTACCAAGTTGATGGCTCCTCCGTCGGGCTGATTGGCCAACTTTCACGGCACGTGCGGTGTTTGCCGAAGATAACTTTGAGAGTGTCGACGATCATACCATTCACATGACGAATGGTATTAGGCTGATGCTGAGGAAACAATACCATCCTCATCCGGCAACTCACGCCGGAAGCTTGTCCCTTGGTGGACATCCGAGATTGCAGCGGCCATTAAAGATCGTCGACGTGCTTTCAAATGCTAACGGAGGCAAAACACCATGGTCAACCTTATCCCATTTGTAAGGATGCGTGCTAGAGCCCGATATCTGATTCGGGAGAGTTAGAAAACGACGTGGGAAAATTATGTGTTGTCTATGACGGCACATACTTCGTCTCAAGTGTGGACTAAGCTTCGTCATATCTCCGGACATCATTGACGATACCCGGAGTCTCCATCAACGGAGACATCATCACGGACCATCTTGCTATTGCCAACAGTATTGGATAGGACTTCAGTGGTGTATCCTGCTCTGGGAGTTATGAACCAACATTTCTGACTCTGATGCGGTAGCCAGAGGCTCACCCCTTAACATTTGCCACTGCTGCTTCGGAGTCCTACAATTGACCATTCTCTGAATGGGAACTGCGCAGCGCGCTGACACTGTGCAGGGATACGGTTCCTGGACCGGATATTATACATAATCAAATGTTAAAACATCTGTGCGGATCCAGTAAAAAAACAACTGTTGATCCTCTTCAGTCGTATATGGATTGAAGAGGAGTCTCCATCTCAATAGCGAGAGGGGATCGTGATACCGATTCACAAGGCTGGAAATGATCCGAAGTTTGTCAGCAGCTATAGGCCCAGTTGTATGAAAAATAGCTTATGTAAGCTGCTGGAGAAGATGGTGAACCGTCGACTGGTGTGGTTCTTGGAGGAGAGAGGTCTCCTGTCTGAGTACCAGTGTGGATTTCGCTCTCGTAGGTCCTCCACTGACCATCAGGTGCGACTTGAGAGCGTCATACAGGAGGCATTTCTCCGAAAGCAGCACCTAGTCACGGTTTTCTTTGACCTCGAGAAAGCCTACGACACCACATGGTGCTACGGGATCATTTCCACCCTTCACAAGTGGGGACTCCGTGGTAATCTACCGACTTTCATTGCGAGTTTCATGTCCGTTCGACACTTCCGTGTAAGGGTCGGTAGGACTTAACGCAATATTATACCCAAGAAAATGGAGTTCCTCAGAGTTCGGTGCTGAGTGTCACCTTGTTCGCGATTGCCATTAATGGCATTGTTGCCGCCGCCGAGTCCGCTGTAGTTCCATCGCTGTATGTAGACGATTTAGCTCTGCATTACAGCTCTGGAAGTATGGCAGTCGTGGAACGACAATTGAAGCTAGCTCTTAACCGGGTCGACAGGTGGGCTCACGACCGATGTATTTGTTTTCCAGAAGCGAAACCCTCAGTCGTACATTTTTGTCGATTCCGGAGGCTACATTTACACCCTGAACTACATCTCAGGGTTATGCGTTGCCGTTGCTTGACACTTATCGCTTCCTGGGGCTCCAGTTTGACAGCAAATTAACGTGGCAGCACCATATACGGCAAATGAAAATGACGTGTCTCAGGAAACTTAACATGCTCAAGTTTCTTAGTGGCACTACGTGGGAGGCTGACCGTGCGGTGCTGTTACGGTTCTACCAAGCCCTCGTCCTGTCCCGGCTAGACTATGGTTCTGCGGCATACGGTCCAGCAAAGCCGGCAACCTTAAAAATGCTGGACAGTATGCACCATAGAGGCGTTAGGCTGTCCACCAGTGCTTTCCGGACCAGCCCGATACCAAGCCTACTCGCCGAATCGGGTGTTCCACCTCTAAATTATAGACGCCACATATGGTTTTAGCATATGCTGCCAATGTGCGTAAAATTCCGCTACATCCGAGCTATCAAGCTCTCTTCAGTACCCAATACCACCAGAGGTACGCCAAACAGCCTCGTGCCACTCGGCCGGTTGGTATTAGAATTGATAGTTCGTGTACAGAAATAGGAGTGGCTGTAGGTCCCTGTATGATCCGGACACCTAGCGAGGTGCCTCCGTGGCAAGTCCCGCGACTGGAAATTCGGTTAGATCTACACCGAGGTCCTAAGGTGAACACGGATGCCTCCGTTTATCGGAGGCAGTTCCACAGCATAGTTCACCAATTTCCGGACGCTGGCATTCTCTAAACGGATGGTTCGAAGGTGGACGAGAAAGTGGGTTGTGCTTACGTGCAAATACCAAGATCTCATTGCCTGAGGCCTGTAGTGTGTTTACTGCGGAACTCGTTGCCATCTATGAAACTCTGCAGTTTGCACTTCAGGATGCACGAATCCACTTTCTCGTGTGTACCGACTGTTTGAGTTCGTTGCAGTCAATTACTACATGTTTCCCGCAACACCCCTAGTGCAGCGAATCCACGACCTACTAGCCGGGTTGTGCCGCGCAGACACTCGAATCACCTTTCTGTGGCTTCCAAGCCACATGGGAATTATGGGAAATGAGTTAGTGGATCAAGCTGCAAACGAGGCGGTATCACTACCACCTCGACCAAAGGGGGTACCCGCTAGATATATTCGCTCTCAGTTACGCCTACAAGTTCTGGCATTTTGGGAGAGTCAGTGGCTAGCTGACCCACTGCCCAGTCAACTGAGAGCGATCAAGGGAACTACTCGCGTGTGGCCGAGCTCTTTCTTGCGGCCACGGAGAGAGTCCGTCATTTTGTGTAGGCTAAGGATAGGTCATACATGATCCACCCACTCGTACCTAATGAGAAAGGAAGACCCCACTTTTTTCCTGTGGAGCCGTTTTCACCCTGGCCCACATTTTCACAGAGTGTGTGGATCTTGCTGACTTACGAAGAAACCTTGGTTTGTAGTGTACCCATATCTTATGGAAATTCTAAATCACGTGCTGGCTAGCTGCTGCGTTTCGGGGCATGTTACGTCCAACCCACAACGTGATCTCACATTTAATATGATAGCACTTTTTAGGATCTACAAGACTAAATTTAAAACAAAACATGTTACAAAAGACATGAGTATATTTATAAAAACTCCCAGGAATATTACAAACAATATGCAAAACATTCATATTTTGGAAAAATCCAAATTTAAAAATTTTCAAAAAAACATTATCTTTCTCATAAATTCATATAATCTTACACTAACACGTTATCTTGCTTAGGAATCATTTCTAATTGAGTTTTCGCATCATATTATTTTTTTAGACATAGAGCATGCCTATCATTTCATACCATTTTTATCTAAGGCTTTACGGACATTTAACCGTATTATCAACATCACTTCTGGGCTTTATTCATTCTTAGTTTACTTTAAATCTCTTTTTTATTATCATTCATTTAAATTCTGTTACCTCTACCGGTAAGCCTTAATTTCACAATAAATCAACACTTTAAAACAAATACATGCCACATCCTCGAATTCACGTTTCCTCACAATTCATTTCCATGCAGTAGGGTGGTTTATATGTGACGTAACATATGCTATCATTGTATAATTATTCAGTTCCTCTCAAACTCAAATATGAGTTAACCCGTTTATATTTCATATATTTCTTTGAGGCAGGAATCGAATATTTAGTGATCAACTTATTCTTTGACTACTACGGTCAAATATTATCAGATTTTTACAAATTTAATGTGGGGATGATTTTCAAAAACCCACCAATTCAATTATTTATTTCACAATATCATAGCACCTTTTACTTAAGAATTTGCATGTTCCGCAAAAATGCTTTAATATCCATTCAGCAACCATAACCTTTGTATACAAAGCTTCATTGTATTCTCCCCTCGTGTTTAGAGATGGTCGGCCGGGTGGCCAGACCTCCCTCGCCTACTGTGATTTATGACCTTTTCCTCGCTCCATTCATTTCTTTAAAACTTTCAAATGTTTCATTTCTTCTAAGACAAAAGCGCATGAGGATCCATGTTACCAAATTATTTCATTTAATTTATCCCTCATTAATTCATTATTCATTCCACTTTCCTCGTAACCAGTGCCATAATTGGAGATCACACAGCTTTATATATTTTCGTAGGGTAAAGACAAGAGATCCTCATCATCCTTGCTTCGACTCCCGCATCATTCATTTCATACATATTATTTGGTCGGATATAACATAACTATGCTGACAAAGTATGGGCCATATGATTCTGGGCTCAGAGATACATTTGCCTCTCCAGTCGAAATCATATCTCGTAGAAGCACTGATCCTTTCCAGACTTAATATTCACTTAAGCAATTGCCCGGCGGGACTTAGATTGCAACACAATGCCCCTGACTCTAATCCCCGTTCGATCAGCGGGTCGAACCCTCGCCCAAACAACATTACCGACGACTTTCCGACAATTATCCTTTTTTTTTATCTCCCACCTTATGCACGTTACAGAATGTATTTATTTCATTGCTAGCATCACTTTATTTTATTCCTTTTTTACAGGCCTATTTCGGCAACATAACTTTATACAACTTGGATCATCATCGCATTTCCAACAACTTTGCTCGCGTTAGCATTGACTTTACCATAGCTTAATGGCGCAGAGTGAGTAACACGATTAAGGATCGGCTCGTGGAAATTGTGTACTTGGCAGGTGTAAACGCAGTGTAGAGAGGAAAAAGAAGTATAGTGTGAATCAATTCAGTATATAAGTTTTAGCTGGTGAGATTATTTCACACTCATCATCCTTTAATTTACATAAATCGTAAAAACTAAAAAGTGAAATGTCTTCTAAGAAGAGCAAGCAGCAGCAGCAGAAGCATCAGACAGGTAAAGACAGTTCCAGTTCTACCAACTCCATAGAGGAAGTAGTACGGCGTGTGATGGAGGATTCCTTGCAGTCAAAATCATTTGTGGACCTAATTGTAAGTACTGTAGTGGATAAGATCACGGAATGTGTATTAAGTAAAATTGAAGAAACGATCCAATTCAACGTGAATCTTTGTGAGGACCTCAAAGTTCAGATAAAGAAACGGGATAAAGAGATCGAAGATCTCAAATCGAAAAGCAACTCCAAACACGATGAACTGGAGCAATACCAAAGGAGGCAAAATCTCCGTATCTTCGGTGTGCCAGAGCATCCTAACGAGGACACAGATAATTTAGTCCTGAAAGTTGCCGGAGACATTAAGGCAAACATCGTTCTTGCGGACATAGACAGAAGCCATAGGTTAGGCCCCAAGATTGGGACCAAACCCAGGCCAATCATAGTAAAATTGGCGACGTATCGTGCTAGGCATGAATTGTTTAAAAACAAGAAACAGCTCAAAGGTACCCCGGTGACAATCAGGGAAGATCTCACAGCCACAAGACTAGCGATTTTGAAGGCGGGAATTGCAAGATTTCAGCAATCCAACGTATGGACTTACGATGGCGTAATTTACGTGAAGAAAACAGATGGCAGCAAGCACCGTGTTACAAAGATGTGTGAGTTACCCAAAGCTTAAAGTAAGGCCACTTAACATATAGCAATAGATTATTTTAGTAAGCAAAAGTTGGTACACCCTCTAAGATAACCCACACCACAATCTGTCTGTCTCTCTCCCGCATAACTGTTCATTGCATACCTCCCCTGCCGTGTTGCTTGTGCTATTTCAAACTGACCTTTCACTTTCCTCCCCTCAACAGATGAATTTCACTCCACCCCTCCCTCCAAGATATCTCACAATAACTTGACCGCTAACACTTAACACTTTTCCTCATTCAATTGTATGAACACTTCTGAGGAAACATCCAATACAGTAATTAGTATACCTTACTAACAGATCTCAACAGCTGACTAATTGTAAATATCCTGTTCCTGTCAAATATTTCTGTGTATGACTTTATTTAATGATGACTTTGTAAGATATCAAATTCATACAGAAGTAGGTAGAGGTATTGATCAATGTGTGTCTCAAATACTTAAATTTAAGAAGGTAAATAACTTAAGCATATTTCACACAAATATTAGAAGTCTATCTAAAAATAAAATAAATTTAGATGCCGAGTTAGAAGCATATAACCATATATTTGATGTCGTTATACTCACAGAAACTTGGAAATTAGGTAACTTTAATATATGCAAGCATTCCAACTATAAAACATACTATAACGAAGGATGCTTTAATAAATGTGATGGAGTTGTTTTTATGGTGAAGAATTCTATTGACCACGAGGTAGAAACTGTGAATTACAATGATTTCAAACTCCTTAGGCTCAAAATAAATTATGGGATCAATAGAATTGCATTGACAGGCATATACCGTTCGTCAAAATACAATAAACAACTATTTATTAATAATCTCCATGATTATGTCCAGCAAAAATGTACACTAGAAACCGAGGTGATTCTAGGCGACACTAACATAGATCTATTTGATGAGTACGACTCTAATGAATATTTAAACTTACTGCATGAGCATAATTTTAGATCGTTGATATATGGCACCACTAGAGAAACTTCAACGAGCAAAACCTGTATTGATCATGCACTTATTCGTAGCGGTATTTCTAATGATAACATCTTACCCATTATATCACAGAGCAGAATTACAGATCACTATCCTATATTAGTTAGTATAAATCTTGAAAATGGCCGTGACTCAGAAGCAGCTCAGTGTAACATACGTGAACATAGATTTAAGTTAGATAGTGAGATGCTTAAAAATAAATTGAGCAATATTAATTGGGATACAGTATTAGGGAACAACCACTTGGATTCTAAAGTAGATAAATTTATACAAACTATCCAAAATTGAATAAAAAATTCTTCAGTACAATTAAATTCAAAGCAACGAAAGAGAAAGGAGTGGATCACACACGCGCTAATTAAGTCCATTCACACCAGAGATAGGTTGTATCAGGAATGTATAGCAAATAAAGAGAACAATGCCAAGAAGGAGAAATATAAGCGATATAGAAATAAATTAAACGAATTGCTTAATAAAGCTAAAACTGACCACTATAAACAATTAATACATTCCAATTCTAATAATCCAAGAAAAGTATGGGGCATTGTCAATGAAATAACACAAAGAATAAGTCATAAAGAAAAAATAACAAAAATAAGATCTCAAAATCATGTTTACGATGATGATTTCACTATAGCTAATACATTCAATGATTGTTTTATTAACAAAACTACTGACATGTCTAAAAATATTAAGAACAATCCAGATTTTTCCTTGAAAATCAACAGAAACACATATTCCTGTTTTTTTATTCCGATTACCGAAGCGGATTTACATAAGTACCTACACGAAATAAGCGACACTAAAGCAATGGGAATAGGTAACATCTCAGCTCAAATTATTAAGCAGAATTTTAATTCTTTAAAGAATCCTTTACTAACAATAATAAACGACTCACTTTCAGTTGGATACTTCCCAAAGCAATTAAAAATTACAATTGTAAAACCGCTACATAAAGCAGGCAATCCTTCAGAACTAAAGAACTTTATTTTATTTATTCGTATCAGAAGCAATACATCATGTAAAATTAGCACCGATAACTTTTTTTTAAATAAAAACACACTAAAGGTACTTTCAAAATAACAATTAAATTACATCGCACCAAAATTTGGCAAGATCTCGTCCATTTGGTGTGGCCTGAACTACATCCTGCATAGTGCAAATGAGAGGGCAGGAGTTGCAATGGAGAAGGTGCGCCATGGTTTGTTCTTCTCCGCAGGCGCAAAAGATTGACTCATCGGAAAGGCCCCACTTCTTCATATTGGTCTTAGATCGACCGACCCCAGACCGCAGCCTGTTCAGACTCTTCCATGTAGGCCACGACTCTTCATAACCGGCAGGAAGAGTTTCAGATGGAACCATCCATCCGTTGAGATTATTGTTTCTGGATCTCCAGGAAGTTAGCCTTGATGATTGAGGTGAATCCGACAGGCACTCAGTAGAGTGTAGGAAACTTCGCCTAGATTTCAATCGTTGTTGAGCAGGTTGATAATTATGTAGAGGATGTGTCTGGGAAACTTCTACTTTAGATTTTTCATGTTTGGCAGCTACTTCACGTCTAATATCTGGGGGAGCAATGCCAGTCAAGCAATATAACTTGTCACAAGGTGTAGATCTTAGGCAACCAGTTATAAGCCGACAAGTTTCATTTAAAGCAATATCTACCTGTTTGGCATGACATGATCTATACCAAACAGGGCATGCATATTCTGCTGCAGAGTAGCTCAGTGCTAAAGCAGTAGTTCTCATTGTTTGAGCTTGCATTCCCCAGTTGGTACCACATAACTTGCGAAGAATGGAATTTCGCGTAGATACTTTGTGCTTCGTGTTAACACAATGTTGTTCATACGTGAGTGCACGATCCAGAGTTACCCCTAGATATTTAGGTGTAGAGAAATGATCCAAAAGAGCACCCTCCCAGAAAATCTTCAGTTTTCTTCTTGCCTGCATATTCTTTAAGTGAAAAGCGCAAACTTGCGTCTTTGAGGTGTTAGGCTTTAGATGGTTTTCTCTGTAGTATGGACTCAGTTCATCTAAGGCTGCCATTAATCTCCGTTCAACACTCTCAAACTGATCAACCTGGGTGAGAATAGCTCGATCATCTGCATAGATGAAGCTTTTAGTTCCTTCTGGCAAGGGTTGATCATTCGTGTAAATATTAAATAATATTGGAGACAAAACACTACCTTGAGGTAGGCCATTCCGGAGATTCTTCCAACGACTATGTCGCCCTTGGAAATCTACAAAGAATCTTCGATTTTCAAGAAGACATCGAAGAAATTCAGTCAGCTTGTTGTCCTTGGTCATCTTATGAAGTTTACTCAACAGAATTTGGTGGTTAACTGTGTCATAGGCCGCAGTTAGGTCGATGAAGACTGCCCCAGTTATTTTTCGATTTTCAAAACCATCCTCAATATATTGGGTCAAATGGAGTATTTGTGATGTACAATTCTTCCCTCTTCTAAAACCAGCTTGCTCGGGGATCAAAAGTGGTTCAACTATTTTTGCAAGCCTTACCAGAACCATTCGTTCTAAGATCTTGAATAAATGACAGAGCAAGGATATTGGTCTGTAATTTTTAGGATCATGGGGATCTTTTCCTGGTTTGAGGAATGCTATAACTCTAGATTTCCTCCAGATTTTGGGTATTCTGCAGGTTCGAATGCAATTGTTAAATAGATTGAGTACCCATTCTCTAGTAACAGGTCCAAAGTTCTTGATTTGTTGAATACAGATTTCATCTACACCAGGAGCCTTTCCATTTTTGCTGACATTTATAGCGTCATTTAGTTCTGCCAAGGTAAAGGGATTAGAAAGTATACTGGTCTCTGGTCTGAATTTTGGCCTAGTATCCACTTTTGTTCTAGAACTGGAGTTTATAGACTTGCCATTTTGGACGAGTTGGTGAGCAATTTGGTTTGCAGATACGTTATAAAGAGAAGATGGTTTATTAGGATCATTACTGAGACGCCTGAGTAGCCTCCAGGCCTTATGGCTACTCCTATCCATGTTAACTTCTTCCATCAATTTTAACCACTGTTCTCGTTTAGACTCTGAAATAGCAGAGATAAGTTGTTGTCCGCTTGCAATAGTTTCAGCACTAAAAGGATCCCTTTCATACAAATTGAAGTAGTTTGTCAGTAAGGCAGATGTTTCCTGGGAAATACCTTGTATGTAATTAGTTCTGCATCCTCTTGGAATGGCTTCTTTAGAACACGATCTAATGGCATCAATAAATTGATCATATGCCTCTGGTATGGGACTGATTGTACTCATCTTTGTATCTAAAGAGGAAGTAAAACATTCCCAGTTTGCCTTTTTGAAATTGTATCTTCTCTTAAAGTAAACACTCTGTGGCCTGACGGCTGCTACTATCTGGCACATTATTGGACGATGTTGTGAGTTAGACTAAAGAACTATCGACCGATATCGTTAACGACAGTCATATCAAAATTATTTGAAAAATGTATAAAAAATCATATTTATCAGTTTTTGAAGAAACACAATCTACTATCAACTAGACAATTTGGCTTTATAAAAAATGTCAGCACCACTGATGCTATTGGGGAATTAACTAGGCGAATTTATGAAAATATGAACAGTATGAAACCGACCTTGGGCATATTTCTCGACTTAGAGAAGGCTTTTGACACCATACCTCACCATATTCTCCTTCAGAAGATGGAAAGATATGGCATCAGAGGCATAGCACTGAAATTGATAGAAAGCTATTTGACTGAAAGGATTCAATACGTTAGAATAAATGGAACTACAAGTCTACCTTTAAGAGTGAAGAGAGGAATACCACAAGGCACAGTGTTGGGTCCATTATTATTTTTGATTTTTATCAACGATATTGAATCATCTATACATGGAATTGAAAATGTTAATGTCATATCATACGCAGATGATACGGTAGTTTGTGTTGAAGGTAGAACATGGGGAAATGTAAACCAAATTGCAACTGCGGCATTGAAAATGTTAAAGGTATGGTTAGATGGTAACGAACTATTTCTAAATGTAAATAAATCAAAGTTCGTAAGATTCAGTTTAAGAGCAGTTAAAGATGATTTTAATGAACTAAAAATACACACTTTGAACTGTAATCAGAACTGTGACTGTCCTAAAATAGCTAAAGTGGATACAGTTAAATATCTGGGATTATTTATACATAGTGACATGAAATGGAAAAGCCAATGCAAACACCTTACAAGTAAAATAAGAAGAACAATCTATATATTTCACAATTTAAAACATATTGTCAATTACAAATGAATAAGAGACATCTACCATGCTCTAGTCCAGTCAGTTCTTACATATGGTATTCTTGCCTGGGGAGGCGCCTATGAAAATGTACTAAAAAGTGTTCAGATAGTGCTGAATCTCATATTACGAATAATGTTGAAGAAAGATAGATTATATCCGACTATGAGACTGTATGCTGAGACAAGGGTCTTCAACATTAAACAATTGTATGCTTTTGAAATATATAAATACATTTTTAAAGATAGAAATAGAATTCAAGTTGTTAGCCACGAGTATGAAACCAGAAGTATTACAGAGAATCACTCTATTTTATATCAACCTAAGTTAGGTATAGCCAAACGTAACTTTCTGTATTTCTCACCAAAATTATATAACATTCTCCCAATTAAATTAAAAGAATTTAAAGGAAATCATGCAAACCTGAAGATGCAAATAAAACATTTTCTCAGAGAAAACAAAATTAAAATTGAAAGTATAATTAGTTGAGCTTACAAGTTTATAAAACACAAATTCAATTTTCCTTCTTATTCATTTTTTCTTTTTGTGTATACACCATTTACATAGAACGTGTTATTCGGCTAAGCCATTATACAATTTTTAGAAATAGTAATCAACGATATGCATGCCACACACAAGGTTGCACCTTTTAGTGGCAATTGTGATATCTCTTCCTGCTCTGTATGAATTTGATATCATATTTCGACCTGTCTTTATCATATTGTAACAATATAATTTAATAATTGTAAATTTACAGATTAAATAATGAGTAGGAAGTGCAAGAAAATTCATAAAATGTGTACAGATATTATGAATTTTGTAAAATGTGTGTATTTGTAACGATTTAATAAATAATAATAATAATAATAATAATAATAATTAATAGCTTATAACTTTCTACTTCATTTTAATGGTGTTCGATTTCCACCTATTATCTTTAACATATTACTTTTATCATTTGCTAAATAGCGTTATACTACCATTATTTTAAGGTATCCCCAACGATCCTTTAATTATTTTAATTATTCCACGTACTTCAATTATTTCAATTATTTAATCATTTCATCTCGAGTTTACTATTCATTAATTTGATTAATATTCATTACTTCATTATTAACTTGCGGAATGCAATAATTTACTCAACATTATTCTTTCGGAGTATAAAACTCAACATTTATTACTTCGGAGTCTAAAAACCAATATTTATTATTAATGTTATTCTAACGGTGCATATTTCATTTACGTTACTTTCATTTATTCTGGCATACATTTTACTTGCCATTTACGTTATTATATTCGATTCCACCTTTCAGATCTTATTTCATCATTATTTAACCATTCTTACGGGCTTTCATTATCATTATTATTATTTTTCTTTTGCACCTTTATAATTAATTTTATCATTTTTGCAAACCATCTTGGCGGTTGCCCTCTGACATCTTAATATCATTTGATTATTCATTGTGCATACATTTCATACATAAATTCACTGAACAGCATATGATACATTCACTTTTATATTACAAACATTTTTGACTCACCTTTTTTTTCTTTTGCTCATGACGTGATTTCTGGATGGGTTCACCCAACATAATTTCTTCAGCACTTCATCTTCATATTACAATAGACCCTTTTTAACATTTATTCTTCATATCGACACCCGGCAATATATTTATACATTTTCTTAATTCACTTGTTAACACTTATTAAACACAAATTAAATTCTCTTATCCACTATATACAATTGCACATGGACCAATTCTCAGCGTACAAATGGTGGAAAACATCCTAGATGGTCTATCCCTGTACAGCTTTGAACGTGTGATTCTCCTATCTTCCTCTCCTTCGGTAAGTCTTTCTTCCTATTCCTCCCGAGATCGTAACTGTCTCTTTCTCGAATCTCCTTCTAGATAGCTTTTTCTCTGCTTATTAATGTTCTATCTTTCCTTCTGCTGTCGCGCTGTGCTTTTGCTTTACAATTGCGCCTATCGCAATCTATAGTTCTTTTTCCTACCGAAATCTTCCCTGAAGATCGTATAACGTCTACTTTTAGGATTTGTATTCTCTAAAAAAATGTTCTGATTATCGAACCTGCGTCGTCCGACGTTTCAGTTAGATAAATATTCTGAGGTTTCCCTCCAATTTAACTGTCTCTTTCTGCGCGATATAGTTTCTATCTCTATATTCTACGTTCGGAGTTTCTAACTCCTACAATGTCCTTATATTTCCGCACTTTGTTCTTAAATGTTCTTAGGGTGCTTTTCGCATCTTCTGCTTTTACTATGCTTGAACGCGGCTTGGTTTCGAACCAGTACTTCTTTGCTGACTTCGTTCATATTAGTTACTGTCTATCGCACTTTATATTTATTTTGTCTCTTGTGAGACTCAAACTATAATGTCTTTGAGTGATGTTCTTCCGATTTTCTCTCTGAATTGCATACTTTGTTCCCGAGGCTAGATCTAACTTGATCGTACTTATAATTTTTTATGTAACATGCCTATACACAGGCTGTTAACAAACTGGCTAACTTGCGTAGCGCACTCGAACTGTGGTCTCTGAAGACTCACATGTAACCTGCCTCTAGCTAGGTCTCTCTCGACTGACGGAATTGGTAAGACTTCCTACTTCTCCTCTGGCTTCCAGCCTATTTATTCATTTCTGGTAAGAAATTAGTTCCTTTCAAATTTGGGAGCTGAATTTCTGAATCCGTGGCCTAATTTTCTCCATAATTTAATTTAAAGTGTATTTTGTAATTATATTTCGATTGCCTGCTGGCGGAATGGAAATCTTTCGCTAGTTTATATTTAATTAATTTAATTAATTAATATCCCCTCTGCGGGGCCAACCTAATTCCTTGTATACTCCGCAGATATTATTCCGCTCGCATACCGATGATGTTTTACTGACTTAGCATTATTTGAAGTGTCTAATTTCAGGTCTGCCAACTCTTCAAATTTGGTAGTTCCTAGTTCTCCCCTAGCTTCAGATTTAATAATTCTGGGGTTTATTTCGTTAGGTTTAATGGTTGTAAGTCCCCTTTTTTTATGCTTAAGAAAACTGCTGATCTTACAAATTCCTAGGCTAAGCTTCAAGTGCCTCTCGAGAAATAGTTCCAGCCATTACTGTCCTCTTGAAAAGTAATAATTTTTGTGAAGTCGCTTATACATCGGAATGTCAAGTAGTATTTATGGCCTCTTGACTCTGACTTCCCCTAGTTCGTTAATAATCCTTTTAATGGCCTTTTCCTTTTAACTTGTCAAACTAACAGGAGTTTATGTGTTTGAACTGACCATCTGCACCCTCTTGCAATGTCTTTATGGTCGCCCTCTAGTGAGCTCAATTCCGTATTGCTTGTCATCTTTATAAAATTTTAGACTATCTTTCTATAAATGGTCAGGGGTTCAATCTTGTGCCAGTCCCACATGGGCACAGTAGATGACACTCAAACGTATATTAGCCTATGACGCGGTGGCTGATGATCGCGTTATCCGCTTTACAAGTGAGAGTGAGTTAGGGCCAGCAATCTAAATTTCCAGTGAACATTGACTCAACGACTTGTTCGTTTTTGAATGATAATGTTTTGTTTTTCCGTAATTTTTGTTTATTTTTATAATTTTTATTTTTATTTAATTTTTTGTTTTTGTTTTATTAATTTTTGGTCGTTTTAAATTTAGGTGTCCACCTCAAAATTTTAAATTCAATTTCAAATTTGTATTCTTTAATCTGTGTTAAGAGGGGCAGATGACCTCTTAGTTCCGCCCCTTAAAACAACAATAACTAACTAACTAACTAGGAGAGGGTTCATTCGTTCATTCATTCATTCATTTGCAATTGGGGTGTATCCCCAGGTGGAAAATTAGATATAGCCTATATAACAAATAAATAATGATACATAACAAATCAATAACAATTAAACTGGAGTGTTTACACAAGTAGTCAGTCTTTTCTTAAACACACCTTTATGTTAGGGAAAAGGCTCTAAGACTGCGGCTGGTAGAGAGTTCCAGTTATCAATGGCACGGTTCACGAAAGAATATTTACCATAATTTGTTCTCTGTGGGCGGGCCTTTACTTTGAAAGGATGTTCACTCCTACTCTTGTAATTGGACTTTCCCATACGTTTGCTAAGCTCACCCCATGCTGGTTGATTTGTATACGTGTTGTACATAGCGCAGAGTCTAGATTTCATCCTTCTAGCCTCAAGTGAATCCCACCCAAGTTTCTTTAATATACGGCTCACACTGCTCCTGGGATTCAAGTCTCTGAGCACAAATCTAGCGACCTTCCTGTGTACCATTTCCAACTCATATATGAGCCCAACATGATATGGATCCCAAACCACCGAGGCGTATCCCAGAATAGGTCTTACAAGTGACAAATATCCTAATTCCTTTTAATACCCTGAAGACAAGGTGCCCAGTTGGCCAGATGCCAGTGACTATGTCCCTATATACAGAGACAGGCTGCGTAGCTCGGCAATAACGTTCTCGCCTGATGTCCCATGATTGCAGAATCGAATCCTGACGCAGACAGTTGGCATTGGAGAGTACACAAATGCGAGAGTGCCGTGTCAGTAGATTCACGTTAATGATCCCCTGCGGGGCAAAATTCCGGCACTCCTAAAAGCCCCGTTGGTTAAAAGGGACGTAAAATCAATAACATTATTATTACTTAAGTAGGCCAATATACAGATCGTTTTAATACGAAATCACTCGATGTTGCCTAATAGTGCAGGTACAGTTGGGTTTGCACAGAGCTGTGTGTCTCACATCAACGCACGCTCTTGAATTGACTTGTTTGACAAAGCCTACGTTTCGTTATATTATTTAATTTTACTAAAATTATATGCACAGTTTATGAACGATAAGGCTCACTTACACGACAATATATATATATCTCCGTTTGTTTTAAATTTAAATAAATTTGCATGAATTACAATTTACAAATTTACATTGCTATGCACATATTCCTGTGCATAACATCTACTGAAACTCTTGTCCCAAAAGTCCAGCATTTATTCTTCTGTTATAACAAGAAATTTATGTTGTCCTTAAGAGGAGTATGAATGGACTATCCCGCTAATGTTAAATTTGTTATTTTCATGGCCCATTTTTTCAAGAACTGCTTCATGCAAGCTCATGAATCTTTTGCATGTTATTTATACAGTACATGCTCTGTGTTCTTACACCTCTACTTTGATTGAGGTACATATTCTAGGAGTTCTGATAGAATTGTTTCTTCTGTTACATTATCTTACACCTTCTTTTGGCATATGTTAGGGCATTTTTCTTCAAATATACAAGCTATCTCTACATTCTAGATGCGTGGTATCAAACGGGCGTTATACATAAATAGTGAAAAAATCAAGAGTCTATCTTCTATTAATTAATTAATTAATTTGTCTGAAAGAATTTTATTTTAGAAATTGCAATTAAAATTTAATTTAAATTGTAACTCACTTTTCAATGGAAACAACAGCTAAAAGCGCCAGCAGTGTAGTATTCATCAACTCCCACATAGTCTGAGTACATCCTCTTCTTCCTCCTTTAAGATCTTGCGTCCTAGAACACTTATTGGCCCTGTAGCCTGCCTTGTCTACTCGTTCCTTGTCTAGATATTGCACGACCTGTCCCTAGATTTCACAAAAAGACTGACTCCCTCCGTGAGCAGAAAAGGATCCGTCACAAGCGAGTAGTTCCCTTGATCGCTCTCAGCGTATTGGGCATTGGGTCAGCTAACCACTGACTCTCCCAAAATGCTAGTATTTGTCAGCGTAACTGAGAGCAAATGTATCCAGCAGTACCTCCATTGGTTGCGGTGATAGCGATACCGACACTTTTGCAGCTTGATCCGATAACTCATTTCTCTCAATTCCCATGTGACTTGGATGAAACAAAAAGGTGATTCGAGTGTCAGCGCGGCACAACCCGGCTAGTAGGTCATGGAATCGCTGCCCTAGGGAGTGTTGCATGGAACATATAGCAATTCACTTCAATGAACTCAAAGAAACGTTACTTATTGTTGTTTTTGGGGGCGAAACTACAAGGTCATCTGCCCCTCTTAACACAGATTTACATATTTGGAATTGAATTTAAAATTTAGAAGTGCACAACAGTAGTGGAGTGAGGCGGTTTCTACTTCACTCCAGAACCCTCCTTGCCCCACTACTAAGCCTCAGCCATGTAATATTTGTCAATATCTCTCGAACGCATGGTCGGATGTTGACAAATGAGGTGTCATTGGACTCGAGCTGACGTCCTCTATCCTATGGACCACTCGTTATATTTTTGAATTTTTTTAAAAGTTTTGTTTCCGAAAGTAGGTGATAGTTGAAAACTATACATGATAGAACGTTATGCCATGGCTCAAACGAATGGTCTTTATGACCTTTATTTTTTATAATGAAAAATTTTTACTTTTTATGTTTTTTTTTAACACTCGAATTTTGAAAATCCTATATTTTGGAAACTAGGAATTCTACAAAAAAATGTTTGACATAAATGAAAGGTCCCTATGCCCTCTACTCCCAAAATAAATTTCAAGTCTCTAGAGCAAAAATTTGTGTTTTGTAAGTAGTGGGATGAGGGGGAAGCTACGGCACTTCTTTTTGAACCCTCCTGGTATTTGCCCCGAACCTGATATCTCGCTAACCAATCATGGGATTTGAACATACAGGGTGTCCTAGCACTCGTAGTGATGCCCCCTACTTTCCTATAGGCTCTTTATTTAATTAAAAGACCAAAACTAAAGGGTCATCCGCTTTTAATATCTCGCGAACCAATCATGATAGAGGCGTGTACGATGGGTCTAAGGACTCGGGGTGACGTCCTCTTTGCTATGGACCATTCGTTATATTTTTAAAAAAAAAATTGGAAACTCAATTTTGGGGTAAATACGTGTTTTTTGTGATTTTTGCTGATAACTCACGAACCAATAAGCCTAGAGACGAGTGCGAGGTGTCATGTTTTTCAATGCGTTGCCCTCTTGCCGAGGATGTTCGTGTTGAGCCGGAATGAAAAACCATGTTGAGGTAAAACCATGATTTTAGACTTTTTGCTTTATCTCGCAAACCCATAACGCTAGAGTCGTGTACGAGGTGTCCTAGGACTCGGGCTAACGCCCCCTGTTTGAAACTACGTTTGAAATTTTGACAAAGGGCCTAACGACACTTTTGTTGAAAAACATATTGATTTTTCTTTACCTGTTTATAATGTTCATGAAGCGTGGTGGTTGAGAGAGACGATACTGCTTTGCGTGTGTGTGTTTCAACGAACCTGTCGCTAACCACAAGGACCATGCTTAATAGAACAATCTCTATTTCGACGGGTCGGTTTATGACAGAGCGAGGGTGCGTTTTTTCTGATATTTTACCCTTAACGTGTAAACGGTGATGAGAACTTGGTTCTATGTTGGTCGAAGCGAGTACAGAAAACAAACTTGCAGAGGAGCAGGAGTTGAATGTCATTTGAGCTTATTGGAAGGCGCTGATCTGACTTGACAACAGGTGCAATGGAAAATGACAAAGACGCTTGAAGGTGAAATAATCTGACCATCGTGGTGGTAGTGAAGTGCAAAATGCATGTGAACATGTGTGAAACCACAAGTACGTTAAACCAGTTACATCCTGTCTTGCTTCGTGCGTGACAAAATGCAAGTTCATGTGAAATTTGATCTGTCACAGGTGTTAACCTGGGACGTTGGCTGTCCACGTGCACGATAACTGTTAACAAGTCACATCCTGTTTTGATTCGTACGTGACAAAATGCAAGTTGACGTGTAATGTGATCCAACACAGGTGTTCACCTTGGATGTTGTCTGTCCACGTGTCCGATAACAGAATGTTCAAAGCGTGGGAATCGCTGAATCAGTAAAAAGTATGATTCAACTTGTGGGAATGATGTCACAACCGATAGATAGGCAAGAGCTGCGAACAGCAGTGGGGGGAGGTGGAGGGGTGGGGCAGAGGGGGAGGGGGTAATGTAAGAGAGAACACAGGTGGAAAGGGAAAGACAAACATGTATGAACATGCACGAAGCGCGGAGCTCTGTACACACAGAGCTATAGGAGGTGTACAACATGTGTGAATAAATAAAAAGTGCACAGGTTCATAAAACATGTAATTTATTGATCCACGAATTAAGCATAGTGTTAAATCATAACCATTTGACATATAGTTTATTTCCTTTTTGTTTCAACACTTTTTCCACAAGATAATTCTGAGGAAATGCTGTTTTCTGAAGTTCATGGAGATAAAATCTACCTTTTATGGGTTGATGGTTGAGGTCTTGCAGTAAATAGGTGACTGGAGTGTCCTAGTTGACTTGACGAATTCGAAATAGTTCAGTCCCCCACTTAGGCGTGTAGCCCTTATTGAAGGCAGACTTAAATTTGCTCACACGAACAAAATCCCCAATTTTCAGTCGGTGACGTTTAGGATCGGCTGTTTTTATGGGGTTAAACAGTTTATCCAATCGCTGAATATTTTTAGTCACGAGGCGTGGCTTGGTCCCAATCGTTCTATGTTTGGTGTCATTGTAACGTGATACTAGCTCTGGTAACATGTCCAACCAGCGATACGTGCCCTGAGCGGTAAACGCTTTCCTCATATGGGTTTTCAATGTTCGGTTGAACCGCTCGACCACACTGGCTTTGAGATTGCTGTACGTGGTGTAATGGTGAATATCCTTAGATTTGAGAAAACTGGAGAAATCCTTGTTGAAAAATTCTTTCTCCTGGTCAGTTTGTAGCAGCTGAGGTTGACGTTTGGAGTGTTGAATAATATGTTGAAAGGCCTTGGTAACTAGTGGATCAGACTTGCGACGCACAGGTTCAACAAAGGCCATTTTGGAATAGACATCAATGACGGTCAACATATAGCGTACACCGTCGTTAACGCCAGCATAGGGTATCATTTCAACCAAGTCAGCCTGCCAAAGTTCATCCACACCTCGTGAAATCACCTTGAGTCGCGGATAGTGACGCCTAGCTGGGCGATGCAACTCGTGAGCAATACCCATTTTAATGGGTGAGGGCTTAAACAATAATTTTGGCATTTCGAAGTTCTTGTTCAATTTCTTGAATTTCCCAATCGTGACTCGCATGGCCAGCTTGACGTGAAGCATGCAACAACTGTAGCCGCTGGACGAGCTTATTGGGATTGTGCCAGTAGGTAACATCCACAAGGGGTTTTAATGGTTTAAATGTCACTCCCGAAGCGAATGCTTTACGACGACCACTTTGACTGGTGGGAAACATTTTTGCAATTATGGTTTTATATTTTTGAGATATATTGGCATTCACTTGTTGTGCGGGATCATACTGTCTTTTGTGGGCATGGGTATCCAATAAAATGGATTTATATTTGTCAAGATCCTCTGACGTATAATCATGGGAAGAGGGGGTCCGAGAAAAGAGCAGCTTTAACAGTCCTGGGGTTAATTTATAGTTGATGTTTTTAATGACAGCTTTAGTACGAGCAAATTTAATGGATGAATCGCCAATTTTAAAACTATCATCCTCATAGCGAACACCGTACGTGGTATCAGTGTTTCCAATAAATAGATCGGTGAAATAGGGTTCCAATGTTGATCCATAATATTTTATTAAAATGGTTTTCAGTTGAGCTTTATGTTGAGGGGTGGCCAAGAGTTGTGAAAACGGAGCCGCTCTGGAAGGGCAAGGTGTTTCGACCTTGGCCAAGTATTTCTTTTTTCTCAAAAACTCTGCAAGGGGTGCGGCCTTTTTTGAGGCGTAAACAGTTGTTCCTTCTCTTCCTCAAACTCGCTAACACTAGTCAAATCTTCCTGTTCCTCTTCCTCTTCCTCTTCATCAGGGTCCTCGTGCAGCGTCTGCATGGCTTTTGAAACGGTGGGTAGCGTTTCAGAAGGCTTGAAAGAGGGTTTCAACATGGCTTTTAGCGGAGGTGCTAAATGTTGTTGAATAAACAAAGCATGATCGGCACGCGTTCGTTTCAATTGACGAAACTTTTGGCGAATAGTATATTTTGCTCTAATAATATGCTTTTTCAATTGACTCTCTGCTAACCCCATGGTGTCTTGACAAATGACTTGACGGGGAATGAGATAGGGCCTTAAATAGCAATAAAATGATCAAACCGTAAGCGATACCGTCCTTGGTTGAGTTCACTTTGTTTGTCAATCACTAAACAGGCATGACGTTGAGTGTTCCAGCACTTGGCACACAATTCTGTAAACATTTGAAAGGTCATATCCGGATTCACATGCTCATTATAAATGTGACGACTGTTCCTCTCGTTCTGACGAAATAAAACAATGACATTGGCATTGTCACGAATCAACTGTTTGGACATTTTAGAATACGTTTGTCCAAGATAGAAGCAATCGATATGTTTGTGACGACCCATGCTGAAATAGCTTTGAATGATACCTTGACGTTCAGTGGATACATCATCGAAAATCATGAGTGAATCGGGCTTTACCTCATCCGGTGAAATCACATTTTCTTGCATGGAAAATATGAAATAACCCATATTCTCTTTTTGTAATCCAGACATGACTTGATCCAGAAACACGTAGAGGGGTTGGTAGAGAGATTTTGCAAAATTATAAATATTTTGAAAACGCAGACCATTGGGCGCTGTGATGAGCGTTAGCAAAAGATCGGTCTTTCCACAGACGGAAGGCCCCACAATGATGCAGCGAATGGATGATGGAAACAGTGAACCATGGCGTTGTTCACGTGATGTGGGACAGAGAAGGGGAACCATGTCCCCCACGGGGAATGACTCTTGCTGCTTAATAATCTTCATTTCAACTAAGGCTTAGCCAAGCTAGCAGGCTGTCTATATACAGGACACCGAGCCTTATCATAGAAACAATAGACTGGTACTACAGGTTGACGATGGATGTCTTTGGACGTGCGTTGATGACCAAAGCTAGGTCTGTCCCCATACACGATCCTAAACAAGAAACAGATCCTGCTAATAAACACTATGTGGATAGGTCTGTAGTGCCACGCACAAAACAGGGAGATTATGACTTTAAGGGAAAGCGGTTAACCCATGTAAAACATCCTCAATTGTCTACAGACGTTACTACGAAAAAGTATATGGATAACAAAGTGTATGAGTTTTATGACAAAGTGCCTCAGCTTACGGTGAATGGCTATAGCGCTAATTACCCTCGGATTATTCACGTGGAAGACCCGCAAGACGAAGACGATGTATGTACCAAGCGTTACGTGACCTATGACATGAATAGGGTTTATAAATTTATCCCATCTGTATTTTAGTGTATCTGACAAATGAAAAACCTTTGAATGAGAGAAACCATATACCGCTAGTCCATGATCAGCACTTGACCTATGTGCTTGCTTCAGGATTAAGCCACTATCGATTACACTATGATGGAACCATTCATATCAAATATGCCATACCTGATGGGAACCATTTACAAATACAGATAAACGGTCATTGGATGTTGGTTCATAACCATGAAATGGTAAATGCAGGTGACGAATTATCCTTTCATCTCATGTTGACATGGGATGAAAAGCAAGCGGGAAAAACCATAAACGATTTCCCACTTTATGTGGAATTGGAATATACAGCCATGAAATAATAATCTGACGTTAGTTGTAATTTAAACTTTCTTGAGAAAGGTTGTTGGTCATTATCATCATGGTGAAACAAAGGTATGTGGTGAGAAAGACTAAAAAGAGGACTTTGTCCCTGGCAAAGCCTGGGCTTACGACATTCGTGGACAAGCCCTTGCGAAAGAAAAAAAGAAAAAATAATGTATTGACCATAAGGAAAGCGTTTCGAGCAGCACAGAGACATGTTATTCCAAAACGTCGGCGACAGGGTTCAAAACAAGGGCGAGTGATTCCCGTCCCCAAACGAGCCGGATTTTTACCTGCTTTATTTGCCGGTCTGGCTGCTCGAGGTTCACTTTTGGGCGGTGCCAGTGCAGTGGCGAAAACCATTAAAGCCGCGCAGCAGCGCAAACAACAACTCAAACAAAGTCAGCGACATAATAAAACGATGGAAGCGATTGCCATGGGGGCTAGAAATGCCAATTTAAAGCCAGCCTTTTATCAACAAGGATTTGGGATTTCACCATTTCGAAATATATGAAAAAAAATTACCTCAGCCATAGCAAGACATGCCCTGACGCATCAACAAGTGGAAATCTATGCTAAACAACTAAAGCTTTCTCATATTCGAGGTGTGTTTATGCGAAACCAATTACCCCCACGACCCTGGAAACAGGAATGTGCTGTTGTCAATTTGGATGGTCACCGAGGACCAGGAACACATTATGTAGCTTATGTCAAAGAGGGATCCATTGTATGGTACTTTGACAGTTTTGGGAATTTGCCCCCACCCATGGAACTAGTGACCTATTTTGGAAACAGGATCAAGATATATTATAATGTGAAACGTGAGCAAACGTTTAACAGCCAACAGTGTGGACGTTCGTGTTTATTTTTTTATAAAAGACGCAGCATAAACTAAAACTCCAACAGTATGTCGGCAGAAAGTAAAACGTTTACAGTGCATGGACGTGGACCTGAAGTCAGCCTAGACTTTTACCCTCCTGAATTGAGTGAAAAACCCTATGGTTTAGGACTTTTTTCTCTTGAAACGTACAATCGAATATACAACATACGTGAAAATGTGAACAACAAGTTTTACTATGATGATTCTGTGCTCACCCTGAACTCTGGTGGATACACGATCGATGATATTTATGAACACATTTATGTGGTGTTGATCAATCAATATGGTTTAAAGTCATTTCTCGATGGAACGCGCAAGTTTGAACTTGTAGGAAATACCAACACTCATCGCTGCAGTATTTTCTCCACATTCAACATTGACTTTAAAACACGCCCCGATTCTATTGGCCCATTACTAGGATTTAAACCACGTGTTTTGGAGCCCAACAAAAACATGATTCGGACCATGAAGTGAAATTCATTGAGGACCATCATGTGTCGGTGACATGTAATATTATTAGCCAAGTGTACACCAATCAAGAACCAACGCATTCGCTTTATGACTTTATTGTGACATCGCCCAATGGGTATATTATTCGTGTAAACCCTCCAGTGGTGCTTTTTCATTCTGTGGCTGTCGATAGTATTAGTAATATAACATTAAGACTGATCAATAGAGATCAACAACTCATTGATCTAGATTCTACCACACCAGTGACTTACAAGTTGGTGCTAAAGCCACAATGAAATTTGTGTATAAAGCAACAACACCATCTAGGAATGGTGTTAGTTGTTTGCCACGTGAATACACGTTAACATCTCAAGACAAGCAGATTTTACAGCATTTGGGTTACCACGTCAACCCTCATAATGAATTCTATCCTAGAGATTGCGAACCACATCGAGGAGCAACCAAGAGTGGTAAGAATTGATCTCCATTCCTATCAAGGTCAAACACCTGGTCTCAATAACAATGATGAAATTCAATTTGTTATCAACAACCAAGATATTTACACCCTACCGCATGAAAGTGTCATTCAGATTGAAGGTTGGCTCACCAAAGCCGATGGCTCTACACCCACCACATCCAAGTTGGCCAACCATGGTTTGGCCTTTCTGTTTTCTGAAGTGCGGTATGTCATTAACGATATCGTGGTGGATAGCACTCGAAATGTGGGCATTTCTAGTGTCATGAAACTATACCCCTCTTATAGTGAGGAAGAAGGTAAAACACTTTGCATGGCAGGTTGGTGTCCTGACTCGACCAATGACTGGATGGTATACACCGATGGGACCTTTACTGGATATTTACCTCTTAAACTGATTTTAGGCTTTGCCGAAGATCACCAACGCATCGTGGTCAACGCAAGGCAAGTGCTTTACCTAGTGAGAGACAGGAGTGATAATAATGCACTCAAGGGAGCCGACAATGCCCCCATAGATTCAATAATTCAACTACAACGCTTGCTATGGAAAGTGCCCCATGTGACCCTTGAAGATAGCATAAAACTGGACATACTCAAAATGGTAAAGAGAGATATGCCTCTACCCATGGAATTTAGAAGCTGGGCACTCCATGAGTATCCGCTATTGCCCACAGCCAACACACACAGTTGGTCTGTAAAAACAGCTCGCTATACAGAGAGACCTCTCTACCTGATCGTGGGTTTTCAAACGAATCGCAAGTATCAACAAACCAAAGATGCCACGCAATTTGATCACCTGCAATTGAGAAATGCACGTCTTTTCCTCAACAGAGCTGTGTTTCCCTATGAAGGACTGGATTTGGATTTTTCAAAAAATAAGTTTGGCCCCCTGCACGACTTGTTTTATAAATTTCGATGGTCGTATTATCAAAAAGAGAACGGCCCCATGTTACTACCCCAAGCGTTTAAGGCAAGAGCACCACTGATTGTCTTTGACTGTTCTTACCTGGAAGAGTCTGTCAAGCCATCCAATACCGACATTCGACTAGATTTTGAAACGCATGACAATGTACCAGCCAATACCACGGCCTACTGTTTGATTATTCATCACAAACAAGTCAACTATTATCCACTATCCAACCAAGTGACGAGTGTATAATTAACAGGTCAACCCACGTCAAGCCGCTCAGTCATGTCTTGCTTTAAAGCCTCAAGAGACGTCACATCCATGAATTTAAACTCTGAGGAACAACGTTTCAAGACTTTTGCAACATGGCCAGTGCCTTTCATAAACCCTCAAGCCTTGGCGGCCGCTGGATTCTACTATTTAAAAACAAGAGATGAAGTGAAATGTGCCTTTTGTCCCTTCATCATAGACCAATGGCAGGAGGGCGATGAACCCATGCAGGAACATCAGCGCTGGTCACCCACCTGCCCCCACCTGTGGGAAATATACCCTGTCATTCAAGCTATCCCTCACTTGTGTCCCTGGGTAATGAAAAAAAAACACGTTACGATACGTGTGGAGCGTATGGTATCCATGGTGCTTCGGTGATCAGCTCACCATCAAAAACGCATAGTTTAGAGACATTGGGACATCATCGGTGTTATGGACGTTACAAACACAAGAGACTATATTGTTGTATCAGTTGATATCATCCTTATCCCAAAATGACAAAAGCCTGTAAGACGTGTTATGATAATAAAATGATGTAATTCTTAAATTCTTATTTTTGAATGTCCCCCTGTCCTACCCTAACCTCAATTTGAAACTAGCATGGCAGGAAAGTCCATGTCATGATCACACTTTAGTGGTCGATCGTCAGTCAATCGTCAGTTGAACTTGGTCCAGGCAAGCGTCAACATGTTGCGCAAATTCATTGTGGATTGCCAAGGGTTTAAAATTGGTGACAACAAATTTATATTTAAACAAGTGGCCATTATCGATTGTACCACGTTTTGGATATCGCAAGCTACGCATTTGCTATTTAAACCACCCCATGCTTTTTATTTGTTGTGTGAAAAAGACCGTAAACAAACCCAGTGGATTGAAAATCATAGGCAACTAGACTGGAATCAGGGAACCATTTCCTATAAATATTTGGACGTGGTCATGAAAGCACACATGTCCTCGTCCGATGTGGTATTTGTGAAAGGTAATGAAAAACGTCAATGGTTGCAACCATTTTTGGCGTCTTACTGCCAATGTATCGATCTCATGGTGTTGGGCTGCCCCTCCCTGCAAACGCTCATGGATACTTGTTCCTGTGGCAACATTACCCATACAGCCCTATCGCATGCGTGGCATCTCTTTCATTGGTTAACCACCCATGCCTGCTGGGAGTTGTTGAACAAAATTATAACTCAAGATTTACCTGTGAATGACGCCAGTGAGATTTCTACAAGCGACGTGTAAACATCTACAGCACGTGATACCATGGAGAAAGGCAATGCTACGGAGAAAGCCATCGGCAAGTTCTTTGTGTGCAAAAAGAAACTAGACAGTTTTACCGAAGAAGAACTCTTGGCGCTCCCCAAGTCGTTCATTTATTATGTGGCCGCCAACGCGGTCAAAGAAATCTGGCAACATGTACCAAAATCATGGACTCAAGACCCTGTGTTGAGTGAATTGCAACCCTGTACGGATTACGATCACCATAAGCAAGTGGCCATGGCAAAAATACCGTCTATGCGTCAGTGTGCGACTTGCCAGCTAGTGAAACTGTATCACGGTCATAAAAGTCCGTGTAAAGACTTTGTTGAATCATTCCACGGGTGTCATGACGAAAAAAAGCAACAACAACAACAACAAACACAAACATCGTCCACAGAGGAGGAGGAAGACCAAACCTTTTTACCATCGATGGAAAAGGATATGCCAGACCTGTACTGGAAATGCCGTCATTGACAAAGTGATTCAATATCTACCTTTCGAAATCCATCTTCCAGGTTATTGTTTTTGTGGCCCTGGAACTCGTCTTGAAAAACGTTTGCAGCGTGGTGATGTACCCATTAATCGTTTGGATCAAGCATGCAAAGAACATGACCTTTCTTATCACTATAGTCATCCTGGTTTAAGACATGTGGCCGATAAATTGTTATTGAAGAAAGCTAAACAACGTTTCACATCCAGTGATGCTTCAGTGGGTGAAAGGATGGCAGCCCTGATTGTCATGAGTGCTATGAAAGGAAAGTTGATGATGCATGGACATAAACATTGAGGAATTGAGGAGTGAGGAATTGGGATTTGTTTGTATTCTATTTTTCTTATGTCAATTCACTATGACTATGAAATAAAAACAAAGGTTTACCAGTGCACGATGTTTTGTTATTTTTAATTTTAAGAAATCATGATGTTGATGGCTTATGTTTCATTTTACACATTTCACACATGATGAATTCACACAATGCCATTTGTCATTTTGCAACTTACAGATTTAAAAAAAGTTCGTTTCAAGTTTTGCGTTTTTGATGATATGGATTTTTCCAGTTTGTTGATGACACTTTTTAAAAAATGTCCGTTTGAAGTTTTTTAAATTTTCAAATTTCACTTATGGCCATTTCCAGTTTTTTTAAATGTCCGTTTTAAGTTTTGCGTTTTTGGTGATATGGAAACATGGATTTTCCATTTTGCTGTTTTCACATTTTTCCATTTGGTGTATGTTGAAAGTTGAGATTTGACAATGATGTTGATGCAAGTGCTTGACCATGGCGATGCTGCAATGTGTTTATGGGTGTTTGGAGAAACGTCGAGGTCTACGACTACTGCAGGCAAGACTGTTTTTACAAAAATAATGTCTTTTGACTGCCCCATTTCAATGGAAAAAAACGAAACTATTGAAATAAAATGAGTATATAAGTGACCATTTACTCCCTCCCCCCCCCCACCCACCCTACCTCACCGTGTTTGCTCTGGTCAACCATACACACTAGCTTTCTCTCTCCACACCTATCTTTGGGAACAAACACATCCACTTTATTTATTCTCAAAAGCAGATTCTCGACATACACACTCATCCCAAAAGAAATTTTTAGTTCACCATTTACATTTCGAAACATAATTAAATACTAGTCATTAAAGTTACTAAAAATCTTACTTATTTCATATTTGCAGTAAAAAAACAACTTTCTGCAGCTTAAAAGAATCAAACTATTCACCAATCAAAAATAAAAAATAAGAAATGTTGCATAGAACTTTTCAAAGAGCAAAAGGTCCAAGTGGGTTGCCACTATTTTACAAAATCTACTATTTACAATGACAAAAACCAATATTTACAAAATACTAAATCTACAAGTTACATAAAGCTATGTTCCTAAATGATTAAACAGTGAAATCACACCTCCTCCTCCTTGCGATCATAACCCCAGGGTAGGCTAGTGAGCAGGTCATCAGCCCACTCACGTTTGTTATCCATGGAGGCGAGGGTGCGTTTTCTCTGTTCCACAAGATACAAATGATGGTTGCTGGATTGTATACTGCACTGTGTATGAGACATAGCTTTGCCAGTGCGTAAAACCGCTAGATAGTCATCAACACGTAGCGATTTTACCACTGCCCTACCTACACCTTTTGCTCTTTTGGCTTCCTTACAGTCGAGTGTGCGATAAGCAAACATTTTTGAGGCCAAACCTACAAATTCCGTCATAATGGAATCACTGCATTCATCTTTTAAAACGCCCATTTTCTTCTTGTTTTTTTAAGGGCAGCTAAAACACGTTGTCAGCGCTATAGCAAGAGGTGTCGAACCAGTCACTATGTTGCCTCATGACGTCATAGGGGTTGCAGTGGCGAATGTGGTAAATGAATGAGTCCGTATCCATATACAAAAGAGATACGTCCTCAAAATGGCGTTTGGCAAACTCATAGTGAAATCGATACATGACCGATTTAGAAAAGTCTAAAATGACTTGACCCAAGTAAATGGGTTTATCCATGGTCACGCTGGTCTTACTCATTTCAATAGTAGCCAAATCCTCATCGATAATTTTGATCGATTTGAAATTTGGCTTGGCAATGTACCACCGGGCACCCCGCTGCCCCTCCCAGACATTCACCAATTTAATGGCACGGTATTTGCGGACATTCTCCATAGACTTGCCATAGATGAAGTTGTTCATTAATTAAAAAATAATAATTTCAAACTGCTGTGTTGCCATTTGTCGGTGCTCTGTGTTGAGTTGCATATATTGCTCAAGCCATGCTTTTTGAGCAAAATAAATACCTCTATGGATTTTCTTCAACACCAAGCCTTGGGCGAGACATTGCACCAACATTTGGATATGTAACACATACCGATTTTTGTTGTAAAGTGTGCCCATGAGATTTTCAATTTTCACTTTACTGTCAGGGGGGAAACATTTGCTCAAGGCAGAATGGGAAATCGGCGTGTTCATCATACAAGGATGAGGGATATTCAATATCCACTTCTAGCACATATCCACGGCCTGTTGCTTGGCTAGCCTTGATCACATCACTTGTTTGTCTGTCAGCCAAGCAAACTTCCCATAGGGCAAAGGCTGACTCATGGCGTAACCGTAAAAATTATTCACGTCATAGTACATTAAGTATGATTCTGGTTTGTCTGGTGAATAATCAGGCATGTAGACATTGCTGGCTTCGGCATGACGTTGGTTAAGCGACACAAAGCCGCCACGAATGCCCTTTCCAAAAAATAGAACCAAGTCTACATCAAAGAGTAAATCCAATTCCACTTAAGTGTATTTCAAAGCGGCATCAAACTAGAGCCCAGGACTTGTATAATAGTGAGCCGGGTCAAGACCGTAAATGTGTTGACACAACTCTCGGAATTTTTTAAATACATCGGTGAGCAGCAATACATCCAGTTTTAGGTAATGCAAAGCATATTCACTTAGCGTGTTCATGCCAAACACTCGCCAAACTTGACATGCATGTGCATAGTCTTCATCGGAAACGGTACTGCGTGTTAGTTTCGAGTAAAATTTATCTTGAGGTGGGAGTTTTCTTTGCTTTAACACGTCCCAGCTGTTGCAGAAATCATACGGGAATATACCTTTCCGAATGCACAATTTATCATTAAAATGCATTCTAGTATTTTTTTTATTCCTCCTCATTCAAGCCATTCACAAAGCCGTCTAGCGAGGATGCCATAAACTTAATGAAATCCAAAAATCGAATGCTAAAGTCGCCCAACCACCATGTCAGGGCCGTAACACGCTCATGGTTTTGAGGAATAATGGTAAACGAACCCTTGTTGACATGACCCAATTCACGAATCAAAAAGTGAATGTCATAATTCGCCAGAATGTGGAAAAAGACACTGATGAAACGGGGAGCTGGAAAGTTCAAGTTGCATTTACTGTGCGCAGCTCCACGAAATTCCCCCGTATAGTGCGAGTGGTCTCTGACTTTTTCCTCTCCGCCTAAAATAGGCTTTTCACAAATATGGCATGTCGTGGCATGCTCATACTGCTGATGCTGTTCTGGAGATAGGCTCATGGGTACTGGGTGGTCCAGTAATCCCTGTACATCATGAGCCAACTTGAAAAGTTCATCCAAGAACCATCTGGCACAATCTGGCCCCTCACGGTATTTGTAAAGGGATTGTGTGGGGTCATAGGCACACACCACATTAAATCCTATGGCAAAGGGTTCACGTTTTTGAATGGGTGTGGTTGAGCTGATGGTGGAATCTGGTTCACATCCCGCCATGGGTGTGGTGAGAGCTTCAAAATCTGCGTATACCACATAGGGATCAGTGTCACGCTTATGAATGTCCTTAAACTTTAACACAGCCTTGTCCCCTTGTGGCAATATCAGTCTCACCGCTTCCTGAGAAACACAATCTACCCTATGACGTTTCAAAAGCGTAGGGGTTTTAAAATATTGCAAGCAACGGTCACAAATATGTTTTGGACGCTTGTCCTTCGACATTTGACTGCTTAGCAATCTACTCAGACTTTTAATGAGGCAATAGTGATTCACCTCTCCTATAGATAAATATAAAAGATGAATGTGATGTCGTTTTGGTTCTTTTGTAGCACAAAGAGCACCCTCAATCTCATCACCATCAAGGCTGTACACCATGAACGAAATGTCCTGGTTGTCTTGTTCAAACCTATGGATCTCGGTTAAGTCCATAGGGAACGATACTCGAGTTAAATTTAAAGTTTGTTTTATTTCAACAAACTTGGCCTTGTACTTTCCTGGCCGAGAACCATTACAGTCTTGTGCTGGCTGCAAATACGCGGCCATAGCCCACAGAAAACATTCATTGTCATAATTCTTTATATTCACCACAGCCTTTTTCGAAGCTATGGCTGGTGGTGTTTTAATATAGCTAGACCCAGCATTCAACGGATTGAAATGACAAATGTTGATTTGTAGATGCTGAATTTTGTCTAAGGCAAGGTCACTCGGTCCTTGTTGCAGTTTATCAAATTTTGAGAGCAAGGCATTCACCACATGGCTTTGATACCACTCGTTCAGATTATCGGCTATCAAAAGCTCTTGCATTTTACTGCAAATATAAAATGTCTCTTTATGCTCTACGTCCTTCTTTTTATATATGAAATCGCAAACTAGTTCTGTACACCTTTGAAGCCGTATGCAACCATTGCGCTGTACAAATTTCAATTTTAAAAATTTCAAAACAAGATTCTAAAAATTCTTTGGGAATCAAACTATTTCTAACATTGACCACACGACCAGAGCACACACGCGATTTAAAGTAAGTGTTTAGGGGTTCCCAAGTTAACGTTTCCACAGCAGTAAAATACATTATTTTGAAAGAACACTCTCACCTGAGTTTTCAGCTGTAGACTGCTTGACAATGGTTCCACTCTAAAGCCACTTGGTTTTCAACTGTATTTACTATAGCGGTGAACCCTTTTTTTCAAAATATCTAAAAAGAAATAAAACAAACCACCATAAGCATATCCATTCCATATAGTTTATGCATTTCATAAACAAAACAAAATCAAACAGGTTATATATATAAAAAACAAATCTCACATTGACTTGTAATGCTTTGCTTAATTCCCGTCTCGTGGGCTAGTGTGGTAATGGTTTCCTTTTCTAGCTGTCTGTCTTTCTCTCTTTCTTTAATATCGTTCTCACACACACACTCACACAACAGGTAGGCTATACCGGTTATCTGCAAACAAAGGTAAATAATCATTTATTTATAACTTTAACAATCAATAAATAATTGCTTGTAAACATACATAAATCAATGAATATATAATTGAATAAATATATACCTACCTCAAAACAAGGTTAAGTAATTTCCACCAACACCAAAATCGTTAAACAAGACCAAGTGTTTCACGCAACGCAGTGTGTTCAAAGTGAGAGTGGAAATGATAACGACATGTCTTTATATATGTTACGTTGCATGTATCATCATTTTTTCCCACGCTTTGATCATCCTGTTATCAAACATGTGGACAGCTGACGTCCCAAGTGAACACCTGTGGCAGATCAAATTTCACATGGACTTGCATTTTGTCACGTACGAATCAAAACAGGATGTGACTTGTAACAGTTATCGTGCACGTGGACAGCCAACGTCCCAGGTGAACACCTGTGGCAGATCAAATTTCACATGAACTTGCATTTTGTCACGTACGAAGCAAGACAGGATGTAACTGGTTTAACGTACATGCCATCTCACACGTGTTCACATGCATTTCGCTCTTCCCTGCCACCACGATGGTCAGATTATTTCACCTTCAAGCGTCTTTGTCATCTTCCATTGCACCTGTTGTCAAGTCAGATCAGCGCCTTCCAATAAGCTCAAATGACATTCACCTCCTGCTCCTCTGCAAGTTTGTTTTCTGTACTCGCTTCAACCAACATAGAACCAAGTTCTCATCACCGTTTACACGTTAATGGTAAAATATCAGAAAAAACGCACCCTCGCTCTGTCATAAACCGACCCGTCGAAATAGCGATTGTTCTATTAAGCATGGTCCTTGTGGTTAGCGACAGGATCGTTGAAACACACACACACAAAGCAGTATCGTCTCTCTCAACCACCACGCTTCATGAACATTATAAACAGGTAAAGAAAAATTAATATTTTTTTCAACAAAAGTGTCGTTAGGCCCTTTGTCAAAATTTCAAACGTAGTTTCAAACAAGGGGCGTTAGCCCGAGTCCTAGGACACCTCGTACACGTCTCTAGCGTTATGGGTTTGCGAGATAAAGCAAAAAGTCTAAAATCATGGTTTTACCTCAACATGGTTTTTCATTCCGGCTCAACACGAACATCCTCGGCAAGAGAGCAACGCATTGAAAAAAATGACACCTCGCACTCGTCTTTAGGCTTATTGGTTCGTGAGTTATCAGCAAAAATCACAAAAAACAGGTGTTTACCCCAAAATCGAGTTTACAATTTTTTTAAAAAATATAACGTGTGGTCCATAGCAAAGAGGACGTCACCCCGAGTCCTTGGACCCCTCGTACACGCCTCTATCATGATTGGTTCGCGAGATATTAAAAGCGGATGACCTTTTAGTTTTGGTCTTTTAATTAAATAAAGAGCCTATAGGAAAGTAGGGGGCATCACTATGAGTGGTCGAACACCCTGTATGTTCAAATCCCATGATTGGTTAGCGAGATATCAGGTTCGGGGCATATACGAGGAGGGTTCAAAAAGAAGTGCCGTAGCTTCCCCCTCAAACCCACTACTTACAAAACACGAATTGTTGCTCTGAAGACTTGAAATTTATTTTGGGGGTAGAGGGCATAGGGACCTTTCATTTATGTCAAACAATGTTTTTGTAGAATTCCCAGTTTCCAAAATATAGGATTTTCAAAATTCGAGTGTTTTCAAAAAAACATAAAAAGTAAAAAAGTTTCATTATAGAAAATAAAACTCATAAAGGCCATTCGTTTGAGCCATGGCATAACGTTCTATCATGTTTGGTTTTCAAACTATCACCTACTTTCGAAAACAAACATTTTCAAAACAATTTTCAAAAATATAACGAGGGGTTCCATAGGAAAGAGGACGTCAGCTCGAGTCCAATGACACCTAATTTGTTACCATCCGACCATGAGTTCGAGAGATATTGACAAATATTACATGGCTGAGGCTTAGTAGTGGGGCAAGGAGGGTTCTGGAGTGAAGTAGATACCGCCTCACTCCACTACTCACAACTAAATTTGGAAAGACAGAAAATTTTTAAAAGAAAAAGTTTAACTATCTAATAAATATAATATTAAGAAATACAGAAAAACAAAATTCAGAATTAGTAGGTAAAATAAGCCTCTCCTGACGCAGGGGCTAGTGCGCAAGATGGCCGCCGTGCGGAACCACACTCTGAAATGGCGGGCTTTTCAAGTAATTATGTATTTGTTACTAACTATGAATTATTTATTATCTATTTATTATTAATTTATTATTTTATTTCATTTATTATTTACAATATATTTAATGATTTTTTAAATTTCTATATTTTAATATTTAATTTTTTATTTATTTATAATTTTTCCTGTGCTAAAGCACTAAACTGCAAGGTCATAAATCAAAGAATTCTCTAACCCACACAAACCTGATTTAAGATTTAAATTAATGCATGTAAGATATTTTATTTTAGGTTTTAGATTTTAAATTTTATATTTTAAAATTTTAAATGTTTAGATTTTAAAATTTCGATACCAAATTATACATCTTACATGTTAGATTTTAGTATTTTGGTTTTATATTTAAACTAGCTGAAGTACCCGTGCTTCGCTACGCGTCATAAATAAATTAAAATATGAAGGTGACAGTTAAACAGGGGATAGGCGAGGTGCTGCGCAGAGGGAGATTAAGGATGGAACATTTTGTCCAACTACACCGCTCGGCGTTGACCGTGTTTTATAGCACAAATTTAGGTTTTACTCGCTAACGGTTGGAGATACCTTTCGGATAGAAAATGTAATTTTTAACCTCGTACATACCATCAAAAGTTTGCTATTTCTTAGCGTTCTCTTTGTATTTGAAATGGAAATATGAAAGTTTTAAACCAAAGGGTGTAGTGAAGTCACTAAAATGGTCGCCATCTTTAAATAGTACAAAGTATTGAAATCAAAAGTAACCTATATGTTAACCAGGTAAATCAGCTACTTCCATGAAAAATTCATGTAAATCGGACCAGTGGTACTTGCATGATTGAGTAATACATAGACGCACATCATCTCATTTTTAGCCTCGCTTCGCTCGCGTCATAGTCGTGTCATATTGTTATTCAATGAAATGCAGGTTTAACCCCATTAACACCCCTTTAGAACCTGAATATCCAAAAATCCCTCCTGGGTAGACGTTTTCGACACACAACAAACATATCCCCAAAATATCATTCTTCTAACTTTAATCGTTTTGGTTGGTCGATGAGAGTGAACATCCAAAAATCCTTCCTTAAGGGACGTTTTTCTTCCAGAATTTCACCCCTACCCATAGGCCCCTTAAATTGGATTTATGAAAAAACGGTCGAACACATATTTATTTTATTTATTTATTTATTTATTTATTTATTTATTTATTTATTTATTTATTTATTTATTTATTTATTTATTTATTTATTTATTTATTTATTTATTTATTTATTTATTTATTTATTTATTTATTTATTTATTTATTTATTTATTTTTAAGCTGATTGATTTCCTCCGAGTTTCAAACTCCTCGCCTATGTCGTTTAAGAGATACAGGGTCCGTTAGGAATCTTTCAACCCCCACTATTCATCCCTTTCACCTCATAATATACACTACATCGAAAAACCATTAGACATGTGTCAGCTTATTTTTAATGATTAGTAGGCCTATATATGCCAAGTATCACATCCCCAAATGAAACCACTCGTGAGATATTGTTATTCAATGAAATGCACGTTTACCCCCCTTAACACCTATTTAGAACCTGAATATTCAAAACTCTTTCCTTAGTGGACGTTTTCGCCATACAACGAACATATCCCCAAAATTTCATGTTTCTAACTTTAATAATTTTGGCTGGGCTATGATGAGTGAGTGAGTCAGTCAGGACATTTCCTTTCATTTATTTTTGATAATTTCACCCCTCCCCATGAACCCCTTAAATTGGATTTATGAAACAAACGGTCGAACACCTATTTACTTATTTAAAGCTCTTTTCCCCCTGAGTTTGATGAGTGAGTAAGTGAGTCAATCAGTTAGGACACTTTCTTTCCTGTCCCCCCCCCCCCCCAGAATTTCACCTCTCTCCAAGGGCCCCTTAAATTGGACTTATGAAAAAGAAAACAGTCGAATACCTATTTACTTGTATTTTAAGCTGTTCTTTTTCCGCCGAATTTCAAACTTCTCGCCTATGTCCTTTAAGAGATACACGCTCCGTCAAGAATCCCTCAACCCCCAATTTTCACCCCTATCACCTCATAATATACACCACGTCGATAAACCCTTAGACATATGTCTGATTATTTTTAATGATTAGTTTATATACCGAATATCGCATCCCCTAAGAAACAACTCATGACTTATCGTTATTCATTGAAATGCACGTTTACCCCCTTAACATCTATTTAAAACCCGAATAAACAAAAATCATTCCTTAGTTGACGTTTTCGACATACAGCGAACATATTCCCAAAATTTCATTTTTCCAACTTAAATAGTTTTCGCTGGGCGTGATGAGTGAGTGAGTCAGACAGGACATTTTCTTTCAATTATTTTTACCAGAATTTCACCCCTCCCCATGGGCCCCTTAAATTGGATTGATGAAAAAACGCTTGTACACCTATTAACTTATTTTTAAAGCAGTTTTCCCCCCTGAGTTTGATGAGTGAGTCAGTCAGTCAATCAGTTAGGACATTTTCTTTCCTGTCCCCACCCCCCCCCCACAGAATTTCACCCCTCCCAATGGGCCTCTTAAATTGCATTTATGAAAAAACGGTCAAACACATATTTACTTATTTTTATGCTGATTTTTTTCCGCTGAGTTTCAAACTCCTCGCCTATGTCGTTTAAGACATACACGCTCCGTTAAGAATCTTTCAATCCCTACTTTTCACCCCTTTCACCTCATAATATACACCACATCGAAAATCCCTCAGACACGTGTCTTACTTTTTAATGATGAGTTTATATGCCGTGTATCACATCCCCCAATGAAACCAATCGGGAGATATTGTTATTCAATGATATGCAGGTTTAACCCCATTAAGACCCCTTTAGAACCTGAATATCCGAAAATCCTCCCTTAGTAGACTGTTTTGAAATACAATGAACATATCCCCAAACTGTCATGTTTCTAACTTCAATAATTATGGCTGGGCGATGATGAGTGAGTGAGTCAGGACATTTTCTTTCAATTTTCTTTTTTCAGAATTTCACCCCTTCCCATGAACCCCTTAAATTTGATTTATGAAAAAAACTGTCGAACAGCTATTTACTTACTTTAAAGCAGTTTTTCCCCCTGAGTTTGATGAGTGAGTCAGTCAGTCAATCAGTTAGGACACTTTCTTTCCTGTTCCCCCCCCCCCCTCCAGAATTTCACCCCTCCCCATGGGCCCCTTAAATTGGATTTATGATAAAACGGTCAAACACATATTTACTTATTTTTATGCTGATTTTTTCCCGCTGAGTTTCAAACTCCTCGCCTATGTCGTTTAAGAGATACACGCTCCGTTAGGAATCTTTCAATCCCCACTTTTCACCCCTTTCACCTCATAATATACACCACATCGAAAAACCCTCCGACTCGTGTCTTCTTATTTTTAATGATGAGTTTATGTGCCGAATATCACATCCCCCAATTAAACCAATCGGGAGATATTGCTGTTCAATGAAATGCAGGTCTACCCCCTTAACACCCCTTTAGAACCAGAATATCCAACAATCCTCTCTTAGTGGGCATTTGCGGCCCTTGGGGAAGCTGCATACCAAATTTCATTCCAATCCGTTTGATGGTTTCTGAGATTTCGTGATGAATGAATGAGTGAGTGAGTGGTATTTGACAAATATATAGTAGATAGTGTCAAGTCTTTGTTATGCTAAACTCGGTTGACAGTGCTTAGTGAGCAGTTGAGTAACTAACGTGATTTCAAGTAAAGATCCTCATTTTCTATACCGGTAGTGCAGAGCGCAAATGGCATCCAGTCGGCCGTGTCTCGACTTGAGCTATGTTGCCATGGAAACTATCCGCCTTGCCATTCCTTCATGAGTATATTTTATGATTTGATTAGCATGTGCTGGAGTGCAAAAGGGTCGAAATCAGAAGAATGAGAAAGACTATCGAAAATTCATGTAGCCAGCGGTTCCTTCTGGGTCCTAAACTATGTGTATGCAAAATTCGGTTGAGATTGGTGTAACGGTGTAGATTTGTATACGGAACAGACCCACCCACATACATACCCACATACAGACTTTCACTTTTATATATAAGATTACAGATTTTGCGAAAAAGACCAAACTACAAGGTCACAGACCTAAGATTTTTAATTTGTTTAAATTTGATTTGTAAGCCTCTGTGGGTTAGGCGGCAGCACGCCGGCCTCTCACCGCTGGGCCCGTTGTTCAAATCCCGGTCACTCCATGTGAGATCTGTGCTGGACAAAACGGAGGCAGACAGGTTTTTCTCCGGGTACTCCGATTTTCCCTGCCAACATTTCATTCCAGCAACACTCTCCACTATCATTTCATTTCATCTGTCATTTATTTAATCATTGCCCCAGAGGAGTGCGTCAGGCCACGGCAGCCGGCACAGTCCATATCCTCGCCGCTAGATTGGGGCTTCATTCATTCCATTCCTGACCCGGTCGGAGACTGGAATCAGGCTGTGGATTTTCATTTTTAGCCTACTTTTCACATTTTGCAAAAATGAGGAAAAAGTAGACTTATGAGATCGGGCAAATGTGTGTCTGTCTGTCTGTCTGTCTGTCTGTCCTTCTGTCTGTCTGTCTGTCTGGCTGTGTGTGTGTGTCCCCCTATCAACTCCTAAACGGCTGCAGCAATCGAAACAAAATTTCGTAGGAGTAAAGATCTATACCTGAATATCTCACGGCCATATTTGAAAATGATGTCAGTGCTACCAACTGCTAAAAAATCGCAATTGAAATTTGAGCTCCATGTTGGATATCGTGGAAAGTATGAATGGGAGCTATTTCAAAATTGGCACACGTACAGAACATAATATTTCAGTTTAATTTCCAGGAGGCCAAACATGGCAGTGTTGCCAAAATGATTATAAGCCTCCTGATAATACCAATTTTTAAATGCATATAACTTCTACACTATCAATTGGAATTGAACCAAATTTCGTATGTTGTATGTGTACATAACCAGATATGACTGAGCATATTCTTAAGACCTACCAGGGCTGCCAACTGTTAATAAATGCTCCTAATTTATTTTATCCAAATACCAATATATCAGAAAGTTTGCGAGCCGACAGCTTTAAACTATGCACACGTATAGTACCTGACATTCTATATTAATTTGGACTAACTTATATACGTCAGTGCTACCAACATGATTCTAAGCCTGCTGACAGGCCCAACTTTAAATACATGTAACATCCATACTATCATTTGGATTTCAACCAAATTTCGTATGTGCTATGTGTACCATAACAGATATGACTATGCGTATTCTAAGGAGCAACCAGGGCTGCCAACTGTTAATATGTGCTGTCCCTATTTTTGTTACCCTAATATCAATATATCAGAAAGTATGCAAGCCAATAGCTCTAAACTTTGCACACGTATAGTACCTGGCATTCTAGACGAATTTGGAGTAACTAATATACGTCAGTGCTGCCAACATGATTCTAAGCCTGCTGATAGGTCCAATTTTAAAATGCATGTAACTTCTATACTAACCAATGGATTTCATTCAAAATTGACACAACAATAGATCATATTATTTCAGATTATTTCTGACCAATATATGCATGACATTGTTGCCAACATGATTTTACGCGCGCTGTTAGATCCAATGTTTAACTGCATGTAACGTCCATGCTATTCATTGGACTTCAACCAAATTTTGTATTTTGTACCTTAAGAGATGGAACTAAGAATATATTCAGTCATCAGGGCTGCCAACTGTAGTGCTCTATTAGGATACATTATGCCAGGTATACAGTATTTCGAACTAATTGGAAATTTCGATATTAGCAACTTAATTTCGTCATTATTCTAGATAGGTTCATATTCTGTAGAATAATCACTGGCATGAAAAGTAGGCTGTATAGTTCTTCACGGAACTTCTTGTTTTATTTGATTTAATATTTAATATATTATTTTTGCTACCGTGCTAATGCTCAAAATGCTAACCTTACTTCACCTAACCTAACAAAACATAACCTAACCTCACCTAACCTAAGCAAACATGTCCTCACATAACGTAACTTAAGCTAACTTAACAAACCTCAACTAACCTAACCTAACTTAACCTAACATAACCTCAGTTCACTTAACCAAAAGTGTCGTCATATAACCTAACCAAACTTAACCTAAACTAACCTAAGCTAACCTAACTTAAGCTAAGCCAGAGGCCAATGGACACACCCAAAGTACATAAGGGCACACGCAATTATCACTATGCTAGTCTTATAAGGAGTAAGGTAAAGCTACTGCCATGGCTACTGTGCAAGATGGGGCGTACCTCTGGTGGTATCGGGTACAGAAAAGAGCTCGATAGCTTGGACGTTGTGGCATTTGACACACATTGTCAGCATATGCTATGAGCGTATGCTGGCGTCTATAATATAGAGGCGGAACATCCGATTCGGCGAGTGGGCTGGGTGGCAGACTGGTCCGGAAGGCACCGGTAGCCTGCCTAACGCCACTATGGTGGATACTGCCTAGCATTTTCTATGTTGCCGGCCTAGCAGAACCGTATGCCGCAATGACCTAGTCCAGCGGGGAAAGGACAAGGGCTTGGTAGAACCGTAGCTGCATCGCATTGTCAGCCCCCTAGATAGTACCAATAAGAAACTTAATCATGTTCATCTTCCTGAGACACGCCATTTTTAGTTGCCGTGTATGATTTGCCACGTTAATTTGCTGTCAAAATGGAGCCCCAGGAAGCGATAAGTGCCAACCACCGGCAAAGTCAGCGACATAATAAAACGATGGAAGCGATTGCCATGGGGGCTAGAAATGCCAGTTCAGGGTGTAAATGTAGCCCCCGGAATCGACAAAAATGTACGACGGAAGGTTTCGTTGCTCGAAAACGAATACCTCGGTCGTGAGCCCAGCTGTCTACCCGGTTAATAGCTAGCTTGAATTGTCGTTCCACGATTGCCATACTTCCAGAGCTTTAATGTAGAGCTAAATCGTCCGCATACAGCGATGGAACTACCGTGGCCCCTGTGGTGGCAACAATGCCGTTAATGGCAATCGCGAACAAGGTGACACTCAGCACAGAAACCTGGGAGTATATTTGCGATAATGTCCTGCCGACTCTAACACGGAAGAGTCGGACGGACATGAGGTTCGCATTAAATATCGGGAGATAACCACGGATTTCCCAGTCGTGAAGGGTGGAAAGATCCCGTAGCACCATGTGGTGTCGTAGGCTTTCTCAAGGTCAAAGAAAACTGTGACTAGATGCTCCTTTCGTAGAAATGCCTCCTGTATGGGGATCTTAAGTTGCACCAGATGGTCGGTGGTGGACCTATGAGAACGAAAACCACACTGGTACTCGGACAAGATTTAGGAGCGTGTAATTTCGAGCAGTTAGTGCACACAGATGATGGTGTGCACTTTTCACCTTCGTGAACAAGCTTCCCGCAATCCTTGCACACAGCATTTGATGTGCAGTGAGAAGACAAGTGCCCGAACTTCTGACGCTGGTAGCATCGCATTGATGGTGGTGAGTATGCTCGGACATCGCTGCAATAGAATGTCACTTTAACCAGCCTCGGTAGAACATAACTCTCGAAATGGAGTGTAAAGGAGCCCGTGCCTACCATGTCTTTGCAGATCTTCCTCGTGTTAAAGTGGGTCTTGTAGACTCCCTGTTTCTTCAAGTTAGGCAACAGTTCATCATCGGAATTCAGAACGAGATCGCGAAAGACGATAACTCCACGGATCTCGTTCAGCTTCAAGTGCATTTCGATCGTCACTGGGATCAAATGGACGAATTTCAGGTACTTTTCAGTTTGATCACCACCAGTGGTCTTCAATAAAAGCAGACCGTTTCGTAGCTTTTGGATCCCGTCAAGGTCACAAAATTTATCTTTGATTTCCTCAGAGAACACCATAGATGTAACCAGGTGAAATGTATCCCCATCAGTTCTGGTAGCTATCAGCTAACGAGAAGCCTTATCAACCGGGAACCTTTTCAAAAATGCTCCATCCCAAAGTGTATTTACCTTGGGTGATTTCCAACTTCAAGAGACGGCTTTATAATGTGGCACCCTGTACATTATTCCGTGAGCGCTTTGGCATCCCGGAATATATCCTCCCCGAATATTGCCCACTCCGAACGGGGGACATCAATGTGGACGTCACCCAGCATAAAGGCCACCTGGATTAGCAGCTATTGTCCGGGGTCCCAGTGCCTCAAACTTGTACTTACCCCCTGACATGTACAGTGATTTGTACAGCTCTTCAGTATTCGGTCTTGCAGGGACCTTCATTGTCAGGCGGATACTCCTGAAAGGGTACATGGTGCACCCACCTGACGGGATGGGGGATAACCTACTAGGCTTTCTGACCAGATAGCCAAGTTGGTGCCCCTCCCCTAAACAGCATGCATGTTTATTTCTATGGGTCAAACCGGAACTGGGACCAGAAATTCTAATTCAACCATTAAAAGGCCCCTCTCAGTCGCCTTTTGCGACAGGCATGGGTTACCCTGGATGAATTCTGTCATTTATTTATTTATTCGAGTCAAAAGCATTACAACATACACAGAGGGATGATACACAATATTGAAAAGAAATATTACATACAACAATGTCTCGAATTAGATTGTCTTTGCCCAGAAACGGGCCACTGTCACACCCTTTTCATGACCTTCCATTAACTCCTGTGTTGTGCAAGAGCACGGGCACAGTTCACAGGAACACAGGTGTATCATGGTCTGTCTCTCCCCACACTCACAGAGTTCTGATTCCTGTAGGTATCCCCATTTGTGGAGATTAACTTTGCATCTCCCAACACCAGTCCGAAGTCTGTTGAGTGACCGCCAAGTTTCCCAGTTGTTGTTGTGGCCTGCTGGAAGCCTTTCCATGGCCTTCATCCAATCTGGTGGTATGGTGGATTGCCATAGCTGTATCCTGGCTACTTCGGGTTTTGTAGTAGGCATCGATGTAGTTTGCAGGAAGCTTTTCCTTGATTTTAGCCGCCTTCTTGGAGGCTGGTGACCAAAAAGAGGGTGAGCATGGTCCTCTGCGGACTTTTTTCGTTCCGTTTGTGCTATGACCTCACGGCGTACCTCAGGAGGGGCTATTCCTGCCAAGGAATGTAGTTTGTGGACAGGTGTAGGTTTCAGGCAACCAGTAATTATTCTGCAGGACTCGTTGAGGGCAACATCAACCTGTTTTACATGAGCTGAGTGATACCATACAGGGCTAGCATACTCAGCAGCTGAATAACACAGAGCTAATGCAGACATACGCAGTGTTTCAGCATGGGCGCCCCAGTCGGCCCCTATCAACTTACGAAGTATGTTATTTCGTGTAGATACTTTTTGTTTAACATTCATACAATGTTTCTTGTAAGATAGGGTGCGATCTAAAGTTACCCCTAGGTATTTTGGGATAAAACAATGTTCCAGGTGAGCTCCTCCCCAACTAATATTGAGTTTCCTTGCAGCTTCCCTGTTTCTGAGGTGGAAAGCACAAACCTGTGTCTTGGATGGATTAGGTTTGAGTTGATTTCTCTTGTAGTAAAGTGAAAGGTCCTCCAGTGCATCAGAGAGAATCTGCTCCACTTCTTCAAACTTTTCACTTTGTGCAGTCAGACAGAGGTCATCTGCATAGATAAATCTCTTGGTATGCAGAGATGTAGGCTGATCATTAGTGTACACATTAAACAGAAAAGGTGATAGAACACTGCCCTGTGGTAGACCATTTCGTTGGGTTTTCCAGCGACTGCGGGTTCCTTGGAACTCGACAAAAAACCTTCTATTTTGTAGAAGACAAGCAACAATTTCTGTGAGTCCAAAATCTTTGGTAATCTGGTACAGTTTACCAAGCAGGATTTGGTGTTGAATAGTATCGTAGGCAGCCGTTAGATCCACCAAAACTGCACCAGTTATCTTCCTGTTCTCCAAACCATCTTCGATGTGCTGTGTTAGGCACAATATCTGTGAAGTACAGCTCTTTCCTGGTCTGAAACCTGCTTGTTCTGGGATCAGAAGTGGATCAAGTTTTGGAGATAGTCTATTAAGGAGCATTCTCTCAAACACTTTGTATAAATGGTATAACAGCGAGACTGGTCTGTAGTTCTTAGGATCAGATGGATCTTTGCCTGGCTTCAGGATGGCTATGATTTTCGCTTTCCGCCATATTTTTGGAATTTGTTTGCGGCAGAAGATGTTGTTGAAAAGTTGTAGAAGCCACTTCTTTGTGTTTTTACCAAAATGTTTTATTGGCTCTATGCGGATGTCATCAAGACCAGCAGCTTTACCATTCTTGCACATTTGTATGGCCATCTCCAGTTCTTTTAAGCTGAAGACACACGAAAAGTCACTTGTTTCATTGTCGTAGTCTCTTTGGATTTTGGTTTTCTTCATGTGCTCCTCGACTTTGCCGTTCAACACTAGCTGATGGGCTATTTGGTTCGGAGATATGTTAGAATGCAATTTTCTATTGGATGGTTCATTGTTTAATCTCTTCATTAGACTCCAAGCTTTTTGTCTGTTTTGTGACATGTTGATGTTAGATACTGTTTGAGCCCATTTGTTCCGTTTTCTTTCTGCCAGAGCAGTATTGAGTTGACGACCTAGGTGAATTGTTTCGTTTCCAAATGGATTCATATTGAAGGAACAAATGTACTCTGAGTATAAGTCTTTTATCTCTGGGGTAAGACCTGCAATGTATACTGTTCTGCAACCCCGTGGAATGCACTGACGGGAGCATTTCTGGACAGTAGCCACAAACTGTTCATAATTCTCTGGAGATGCATCCAGCTCAAGAACAGATTCATCAAGTAATGCCGTAAATTTGTTCCACTTAGCTTTCTGGAAGTTATATCTTCTTCGAAATGGCAAGCACTGAGGGCGAACTGCAGCGAAAACTTGGCACACAATAGGTCTATGTTGTGTATTTGGGATTGGGTTTGCTACGGTCTTTACGCACTGCCCAGCAATTGTTTCGCTTGAAAAAATTAAATCGGGGTTGTAGCCACGTTTCCATCTTCCACTGTTGAATGACGGAGGCAACTTCGGGTCGTGTACAAGGCACAGCTCACTTGATTCAGCCCAATTTATTACAGCTTCACCATTTTCGTCATCATGAAGGTAACCCCATAAATTACTATGGCTATTAAAATCTCCAATTACAAAGTGAGTGTCTTTGTTGTCCATATTTTTAGTCTTCTTAAAGGAGAACGGAGAATTGGGTGGTTTATATATTGAAGATATTGTGCAACTTGATAGCTCCACTGTTAGTATCTCTATATTATCTTCATCAGAACAGTCAGTGGACAATACTGTGATACCTGATCTAATAAAGATGGCACTCCCATATTGCTCGTGAGATCTTTCAGCGACTAGTATCATTCCTGGAATTGCTGGTAGTCTCTGCTGGTTACTTCTGTGGGTTTCCTGGATACAGAGTACATCACACTGATGTTCGTGGCAGAGAGCAGATAAGAGATCTGCCTTGCTGTAGGAGATTCCTTCGATGTTAACCGAGACAATAGTTAGCTTTGGTCCTGAAAAGGACCTATTCATTATATCATTTCCCATCGTAACACAAATGAATTGAAATGCTTTTGGAATGCTGACGTTCAGTTCAGTACTAGAAATTCTATTCCAGTACCTATGCAGGGACACCACTTGCAGGAATCAGCTTCATCCCCATTCTGTCATTAGACAGCGGCGTATTCGTCGGCTCCTGCTTCCTTCGTCGAAGTTGTGTGCCCATTGTTTTCTGTACATGGTTGACACACTCCAACGTTTCTGGTGTCTTGTTGCCGTAAGGTCTCTTATCAACCACATATTTGAATGAGCTAGAGTCACCATCTCCAATGAATTGTACATAGCGAACCCCTTGTTTTTGTAGAGAGCTATGAGAAATTTCTACTGCTGAGGTGCTTTCCATTCCTACACTGGAGCCTGTATCATTTTTGGTGCTGTTTGTGCCATGCCATGCCTATTTATCTGCATCTGACTTATCAATATTGCATTCATGGCAATGTTTGCATAAAAATGTCTACATCTAGGACCTTACCTGTGTCAATACTTGTGGCAGCTGCACAGGAGTTCAAAGACAGCGCCAAGTACCATCAAATGCAATTGTAATGTCTGTTGGTGTACCGTATGCCACAATACCCTTGTCCGTCCGGGACAGGAAAAGGCACAACAGCACAAAGAATGAAAAAAATTTACGTTACACCATGATTACCCTCAACTACCTCCTGTGTTGCAGGATTGATTCTTCTGCTACTTTTTCCAGTTGATGCAGTAAAATATTTCTGTGTTTTGATATGCTTGTTGTGGGACGTGGCAGATTCATTATACCACATGAGATTTTCCCAGCAGTTAGCCCTTTCCCAATGGACCATAAAATGCCTTATATTTAACACAAATAATGTATTATCTTTGCACTTTTCTGAAGTAAAAATTTGTTTCTGGCTTTTACAACTATCACATGAAACTGTCAAGTTGCAAACTAATCCACATCTTTGAGACGCATCTTCATTTATGTTTATGTTCCCTCCACATAAACTACAACTTGTAAATGCACAGAACAAAAAATTCAGAATACTCAAATCTAAAATTATTATGTTGAGATCTTTATCATTTGCACATGCATTATTTGAGTACAGTTCATCGCATTTCACAAGTTTCGTATTCGAGAAGGAACTTGAAGGAGTAGCAATGTGTAGAACTGAATTACTAGATGAACTTTCATTCGTAACCTCACTCACAACCTCGTTTATCCCTGGATATGTTCAGTAGTACCGGTTTACTTTGTTTTTAGCGCACTTTCGATTTCTGCAAAAAATGATAATAGACTTATGAGATCTACACAGGGCCAAAAATTGTGTGTCTGTCTGTGTGTCTATGTGTGTGAGTGTGTTTTGCTCTGTATGCCTGTCCACCCCTATCAATTCGATCATGGTGAAACCCATTCGAATGAAATTTGGTACAGAGGTAGAAATAGCAAAGGGCACCTCAGCGTCATGTTTTATATCGCCGCCATCTTGACGAAACCGTAAAGACTACCACCCAAATGTTAAAAGTTTAAATCAAATTACGACCAAACTAATAATTTGATCTCTACCAAATTTTGTAACATTATACCTTTATGTATGAAGAATCATTTAACCAAACTACAAGGTCATCAGCGTAATAGTTTGCGGATAGCGGCCATGTATGTGTGCAAATGGATTCCCCCTATCTTTTCAAACACAGTGAAACCGAATTGAACAAAATTTGGTACAGAGGTATCCCTAGTAAAGAGCACCTCAGTGTCACGTTTTATATTGTCGCTATCTTGACGGAAACGTAATGGTGGCCACCCAAATGTTCAAAGCTTAAATCAAATTACGACTGACATAATCATCTTACCTTTACGAAATTTTGCAACAACTTACATTCATATAGCGAGCGTCTATTGACTAAACTACAAGATCATCAGCGGAATACTTTGCGGATGGCGGCCATGTATGTGTGCAAATCGATTCCCCCTACCAATTCAAACACGGTGAAACCGAATTGAACGACATTTGGTACAGAGGTAGCACTAGCAATGAGCACCTCAGTGTCATGTTTTATATTGCCACTATCTTGACGGAAACGTAATGGTGGCCACCCAAATGTTCAAAGCTTAAATCAAATTACGACTAACCTAATCATCTGATCTTTACCAAAGTTTGCAAAAACATATATTCATATGGCGAGCGTTTTTTTTACTAAACTACAAGGTCATCAGCCCAGTAGTTTGCAGATGGCGTCCATGTATGTGTGCACATCGATTCCCCCTATCAATTCAAACACGGTGAAACTGAATTGAACGAAATTTGGTACAGAGGTTGCACTTGCATTGGGCACTCCAGTGTCATGTTTTCTACTGCCGCCACCTTGACGAAAACGTAATGGCGTCCACACACATGTTAAAAGCTTGAATCAAATTACGACCACCCTAATCTTCTGATGTCTACCAAATTTTGCAACATAATAGGCCTACCTTTATGTACAAAGTATCTTTTGGCCAAACTGCAAGGTCTTTAGACCAATAATTTAAGGATGGCGACCATGTATGTGTGCAAATCGATTCCCCATATCAATTCAAACACGGTGAAACCGAATTGAATGGTTTTTTTTGCAGACGTAGCAGTAGCAAAGGTCACCTCATAGTCATGTTAATATCCGTATAGCACGATGTATTCAACAAGTTACTACAACCAACATTCAATTATAGACTACTCTTTGAAGAGGACAAGGAGTTATAACAATACCCATTCATTTAGCAGAAAGTAGGCTATAGGTTCTTGACGGAACATCTTGTTTACAATCTTGAGCACTCCTTTTCCTCATGTCATGATCAAATGTACGGTACTCAAGATCAATGGCGTACTAGCACAACAGCACAAAGAATGAAAAAAATATGCACGTTACACCAAGAATATCGCACGCACAAAAACAATAAACGCAACTGTTATGCTAGTTCCACCAACGTATGCAGCAAGGCTTCCACTAGAATTTAAATCAAACCACGTCATTCTAGACTTTATGGTTCTTGAGATATTTAAGTTTTTGCTGAAAAATGGAACTGCATATGAAATCATGAAAATGCCCTGTGGAACTAATTAAATAAAATTTAATATATTCCTCATCAAGCAATCTAATAAAGCATACACTGAAGGATGTCCTCTCTCCCCAATTTTGTTTAATGCTTTGGTGAGTTGATATGGCATAAGCTTTAGAAGATCAATGAAATACCCATAAAGGTAATTAAGTTCGCAGATGATCAGGCCATTCTAGCTGGCAGCCCATTTACTTTGCAGGCAATGCTGACAAGAGTTGCATCAGCGGTGCAGAAATACGGCATGAAAATAAACACCTCAAAGACAAAATGCATGACAGTCTCAAAATTCCCAAAATCTATTCGATTAAAGATTAATAACTCGGACATACAACAAGACAAATCCTTCACTTACCTAGGTCAAAAGATTACAGAGGACGGTAGGTGCACCACTGAATTTAAATGCCGCATTGCTCAGCCAATACTAGCTTTTATGCAGAAGGGGAGATTACTGTGTATAGTCGGCTTAAGCTCTCCCTCCGAATGAGAATGCTACATTCTTTTGTATGGACAGTTGCGTTGTATGCCTGTGAAACGTGGACACTAAATAAAAACGAAAAGAACCGTCTTGAAGCCTTTGAGATATCGTAAGATGATAAATGTGACGTAACACACAGGTTCTCGACACCGTGAACCAACGGAGATCAATCCTACGCACAATCCGTAATCGTCGTCTCGCATGGTGGGGTCACACAATGCGCCACTCCAATTTAATGAGAACTGTGGCGGAGGGGTTCATTGAGGGAAAACATCCACGAGGAAGACCTGAAAATACCTTCCTTAAACAAATTCTATACGACACCCAAGCACAGAATTATAATTCAATGAAGGAAGCGGCAAATGACAGGACGATCTGGGCATGTTTTTATGGCAACTGACCAGTCTTAGGACTGCAAACCAATGATGATGATGATGACACGCAATTAATCAGCAAATTCCAAATAATGTTTTGGCAAAGAAATTTAAAAAATACAATTTTTTCAACAAAAAGGTCATTTGTACACCCCTGTCGCTAATTCGTTGTAGGGGATTAGGACATCGTGGTCATTAGCCCAGTGTACTTAGTGTATACTCAATTTATCTCATAACTTGTGTTTTTGTACTGACTCTAGTTGTGTGTGAAACGGTAAATATTAGGATCTGCGATGAGGTAGGAGTTTTGGGACTTGAAAGAAGGCAGTATCTCGGCTTTTGCATGGAAGGAATGTGAAAAATTTCGCGGAAAACCATACTCAAAATAGCCACTCTCAGTGTCAGGATTCGATCCTCCTACTTTCGGACTTGCTGCAGCGCCCTAACACGGTCGTGGTTAGTGATTTAACGTTCACCGCTACGTCATGGGGTGATAACAAAATGCTGAAATGAGTTACGCCGATCGTTGGAACAATAACTGAGACAACAGGATGATTCTATTCCACGAAGTGGTTTACCGTGACTTTCCGCATCCATTCCAAGCGAATGTCAGTATCCTATTTAAAGTAAGACCAAGACTGTATCCTTCCCGATCCTAGCATTCTCCAAGTAGACTTGTGGTTCAGAAACAAAAAGAAACACTATCGGCAACACAGGGGTGACGAACAACAAGTCACAAGGCCTTACTTGAAACAACATTATTCTTCTTAAAATAAATTTGTCGATAAAATACGAACAAGATGTTCAGCAAAGAACATATAGCCTACTTTCTCCTAAATGTATGGGTATATTTATGACTCTTTGTCCTCATTCCTAACACAATCACCTCTACCACAATGTATTGTTTGTTTTCTTTTATATTGATAATTAGCCAGTAAGTGTCAAAATCAATATTGTATACTGTATGATGATTGAATAACAAAACTACTAACTTATTGTAATGCATTCACGTCCGTTAATCTCTATATTAAGCCAGCCTGCTAAGTTAAGAATCTTACGTTTTGGGTATCTTCCCCTTTAAAAATCCACGCCGATCACAGTAGGTTGGTGCTGCGACCTATCAGTGAATTAATCTTTATGTTGCACGCCTATGCACTGCCATCGTAATGTACTACGATGGCAGTGGCCTAAGGGTGTTGAATGAGAAGACAGTTTAAAGTAGCCAAGAGGGAGGCGATCCAGCTGGCAGTGTTTAAAGGTAATCGGAGCGCGATCGTGGCTAATAGTTGAACTACCAGTATTACAAAATTGCCATACTTCAGGAGGCCAGGTATTTACACAGCGGTAAGTTTGGAACAATATTACCCACATAACCCACTAGAGGACAGCACCGTACAGAGGCATTAAGAAGGCTGTGGTTAATGACAACGTGTATCTAGTTCTTCTATTCTCCTTTTCCTAATGTCTTCTGTTTATTTGCGATGCTGGGGCTGTTATTTTATTAATAAACGAGTGTATACATTAGCTTCTCCTTTGAGCTAAATGACATCTTATTCAGTATCTGTGGAAAGAGCTCGTGCAAATCATTTGTAAAAGAATTCAAGAAAAAAAAGTTAACTGCAGCAGTACTCGATCCCCAGTCGACTGCGTGACAGACTAACACGCTAGCCCAGAGCTAATCCTATCCTTAACATCATAGTGTTCTTAACTGACATTAGATACAACCTGTTGGCAAATAATGACTTTAAATAAACGATATCTTCACAGCAGTACATCTTCATTAAAGATAATTTCATACAAAGTTTATATTATTGTATCAGTAGGGTATATCACATACAACATACTAAAACTATTGAAATATAAGACAGGCACATGAGGACAGCTGCCATCTTGTCGTGTGACACAGACAGCTCAGCTCTTTTAAGCCACTCATAAAGTATAATATTATAATATTAAATTATAATAAATAACGGATCACGACCTTCAGGATAGCTTAAACCACCCTAGGCTCGATAATCGGAATTGGTGGGTCTTAAGCCATTGATTAAAATGGTTGAATAATTCACACGGCCGCCATCCTGAAATGGTACGGCCGATGACCTTGAATGTTGGACGAAAGACGCGTCCTATATAAAGGTGTGTTGTCACCAAATTTGGTAGAGATCGGATGATTAGTTTAGCCGTAATTTGATTTTACGTTTTGACCGTTTGAGTGGCCGCCATTCTGTTTTGGTAAAGATGGCGGCGATATAAAGTATGACACTGAGGTGCCCTTTGCTAATGCTACCTCTGTACCAAATTTCGTTCAATTCGGTTTCACCGTGTTCGAATTGATAGGGGGGGACAGACATTCAGAGTGCACACACTCACACACAGACTCACACACATACACACACACAGACAGACACACTTTTTTTCGCCCTGTAGTGATCTCATAAGTCTACTTTCATTTTTTGCAAAAATCGAAAGTAGGCTAAAAATAGAGTCAAGGAAATGACTTACCGTTGTATAACCGTTCAGCAGAATACGCTGTGATAGCGCCTTCCGGGTTCTTTTATACTCCGTCAAGGTAACAGGAAACCGCCGGAACACAGCTGGGTGCATGTCGTAAATAAAGTACGTTAAGATAGGGGCATGCAGCGCTGTATCAGTTTCGAAGTTAAGCGCTTCATCAAATCGAGTTATAAATCAAAACGGCAACGTTTTCATGATAGTGAGTAGTGTCCTTCATCATCGTACAAAATTTCAGTGTGATATCAATGATATTTTCGGGGATATAGAATGCCGGTGAAATATTTCTCACAGACGCCATGTTGGATTGGTGACTCGTAATATAATTTTAAGGGCACGGTCAAGGTTGGACAAAATAGTACTATGACCTTACCAAGTTTCATTGAAATCGCTCTAGCCGTTTAGACTTTACTAGTGGGCAAGTGCGAGCTTTCGCAACGTAAATGTAGGTTTATGTGGGAGAACGAAGTTTTAAATATTGAAGAAATGTATTTATTGTTGTTAAACGGCATACGTACATGAGAAGAACACAAATAATTATGTAGAACGGTGTTTTGTACTTGTCACAACACCTCTTTGTAGACAATATTCGATGTTACAAAGAATTCATCGGTTATTGTTTGCTGGGGAGTTTCTTCTACAGCAATTTTTACATTTGTAAAGGATTCCCGCCAGATGGCTGTAGCCGCCGCGCTGCCCTGCACTCTAGCGGCAGACTTGCCAGGTTACGTTGCTCCCATTGTAAATGTACATATTTTTTTAAGTTTTTATTTAATTGTGAGGCTTTTAAAGAGGAAGTGAGTGCGTTTCCGTCACACATGGGGTTATGCGAAATCTGTAAGTAACCCATATGTGTAGGTTGGTGTTAACAGAACCTTATTTTCGGTACAGAACTGGAATGGGACCTTAGCAGAATAATATAGGGAGGCTTAGTGGGGTACACACACACACACACACATACGCACACGCACATACACACAAACACACACGGACAATAGGTGATTTCATAAGCCTATTTTTTTTCATAAATGAAAATAGGCTAAAAATATTAAGGGGTTACGGTGGAAGATCATTTTAAATGGAACAATCATATTATTATCGAACTGTTGAAGAAATCTGAGAGAGACATTGTTAATACACTTGCATATTGTGCCCCTACAAACGCGTGCACATGTACTACGGGAATACTCAACGCAACAGAAACCCATATTCCTATATCCAAATAAAATCTGCAAGTATAGGACGTTAGGCAACATAAATGCCCCCTCATTGGAAGCAAGTTAGCATATCCCTCCCGCAGAATGAGCACATCGTGAAAAGCGATTTATTACTCTGTATGCACCAGCTGTTCCCTGAATATGAGTTGTATATTGACACAAAATACATTCATTGCCCTCTGCGGCCCCATAAATTAGATTCAAATTGACTATTACATCAGCTCATATACAAAACCCGAATTGGAGCACACGTGATCTATATTCCTAAAGTATGTGCGAAGCATGTATTGAAATAAGTTAAGTTTACTACTGAGATAGAAAGTGGTAGAAGCTCTCCTATTCTGAATTCTTTTGCACATACATTTTGCGGTGGTCTAGCATTTTCCGTGAATCCATCCAATGCTTTTCCTGGAAATATTATGGGGTTAAGAAAAAAGTAAACGCATTTTTAATATTCTCAGGTTACTGCATTGTAATACAAAAACAATTTTGTATCGCTACCAATTGTTTGTAGTAAGTTGTTATTGAGGCAAACGTTTGAGCTGTGTGTGAGAGTCATCCGTCGGTCTCTCAACCAAACTTTGCTTTATTGATACTTTTGCATAGATGGCAGGAACGAGCCTTTTTTCCATCGTCATTGCGGAATACGCAATACGAGATCTTCGACAGTTAATTCGATCGGTATGGTTGGTTGATTGGTTCCTTAGTTTAGGGGCTGCGACAAAGCGGTCATGTAGTCCCGTGTACTTTGGGTGTGTGTAGAATCTGACTGATAACCGGTGTCAATTGTGATGTCGGTATTATTGTGCGTTATCTGTTTTTAAATCAAGTAAGGACTGCAGACATTGAATTTCAAGTAGTTCCTACTTTTGCCGCCAAACGCCACCGTCAACGACTACTAGGTCAGAACCTGGCTACTAGACGCCACCACAGTCGGCTCCTGACGGCGAACATAGGAACCTTAAGAGCGTTGTTTAACCTATAATTTAATTAAGGTTCACACAGGTGTAATTAGTGGAAGGTTCATTAACATGCCATTAATCTATGACATGAGAACGCCGGCTTTACTTCCCCTCCGAAGGAAGGCATACTGAGAGATTTTTAACGCTCTTAAAAAATCCGACGACTTCGGCCGGGTTTTAACCCGCGATCTTGGGCATAGAAGCTCAGCATGCTACCAACTACGCCACCGATCGTTATGAAGAGTGCGGAATTGAGAAGTAAATCAGAATCGGAGATACTGAAATAAAACATAGAAAAGGATAAGTGACGGTCTCGCTGGGTTACCATGAGAAACAGTTAAAGATTATATGATTGAATCGAATTCGACTCACATAAGCGAAGAGTATTAAACCTTCATTTTCAACTGATCACTGATGAAACAAGAAGTTCCGTGACGAACTAAAGAGCCTACGTTTCTTAAAATTTAAGATTCATGCCAATGATTAATCGATATGGATCTATCTAGAATAATGACGAAATTAAGTTGGTAATATCGAAATTTCTAATTAGTTCGAAATACTGTATACCTAGCATAATGTAGCCTAATAGAGCACTACAGTTGGCAGCCCTGGTGACTGAATATATTCTTAGTTCCATCTCTTAAGGTACAGAATACAAAATTTGGTTGGAGTCCAATGAATAGCATGGACGTTACATACAGTTAAACATTGGATCTAACAGCGCGCGTAAAATCATGTTGGCAACAGTGTCATGCATGTATTGGTCAGAAATAATTTGAAATAATATGATCTATTGTTGTGCCAATTTTGAATGAAATCCATTAGTTAGTATAGAAGTTGCATGCATTTTAAAATTGGACCAATCAGCAGGCTTAGAATCATGTTGGCAGCACTGAAGTAAATTAGTTACTCCAAATTAATCTAGAACGCCAGGTACTATACGTGTGCAAAGTTTAGAGCTATTGGCTTGCATACTTTCAGATATATTGTTATTAGGGTAACAAAAAAGAGATAGCATTTATTAACAGTTGGCAGCCCTGGTTGCTCTTAAGAATACGCATAGTCATATCTGTCATGGTACACAAAGCACATACGAAATTTGGTTGATTTGCAAACGATAGTATAGAAGTTACATGTATTTAAAAGATGGACTTATCACCAAGCTTAGAATCATGTTGGTAGCACTGACGTATATAAGTTACTCCAAATTTATATAGAATGGCAGGTACTAAACGTGTGCATAGTTCGAAGCTGTCGGCTTGCATACTTTCCGATATATTGGTATTTGGATAAAATGAATTGAGAGCGTTTATTAACAGTTGGCAGCCCTGGTGGATCTTAAGAATACGCTCCGTCATGTCTGTATATGTACACATAGCACATACAAAATTTGGTTGAATTCCAATCGTTAGTGTAGAAGTTATATGCATTTAAAAATTGGACTTATCAGCAGGCTTATAATCATTTTGGCAACACTGCCATAAATGGCCTCCTGGAAATTAAACTGCAATATTATTATCTATGCGTATGCCAATTTTGACATAGCTCCCATTCATATCTTCCAAGATATCCAACATGGAGCTCAAATTTCAATTGCAATTTTTCAGCCGTTGGTAGCACTGACATCATTTTCAAATATGGCCGTGAGATATTCAGGTATAGATCTTTACTCCTACCAAATTTTGTTTCGATTGCTGCAGACGTTTTGGAGTTAATATGGGGACACACACACACACACACAGACAGACAGACAGACAGACAGACACACATTTGCCCGATCTCATAAGTCTACTTTTTCCTCATTTTTGCAAAATGTGAAAAGTAGGCTAAAAATGCTTCATGACCCTAATCCTACTCCGACTTAAAATCTAGATTATGTGCAAACAGGCACACACACATAGGTAATGTCTGGAAATTCAAAATACAACTCCTATGTTATTCAAGATGACAGTTGTTGTTCTTGCTTATTTTAGGGGCTGCGATATCGTGGTCATGTAGCCCCGTATATTTGAGTGTGTGTAATTAGTGTGATAACCTGTGTTATTGTGAATGCTGTATTGGTGTGTATATTTGTAAATAGGGGACAGGAAGGAGGCGACCGTGGCTCTATGTTAGGAACTATCCCAGCATTTGCTTGGAGTAAAAGTGGGTAGGGGGTTATTTACAAAATATAACAAGTAGTTCCGTGACGAACTAAAGAGCCTAATTTTCTTAAAATTTAAGATTCATACCAATGATTAATCTATGTAACCCTATATATTTTACGTGGTATTTCAGAAAAGCTTTCATCAGATGCTAGAGGAGGTTCCGCACTCCTCATGTGTGTGAGATTCCTACCCACTAAAACCGCACATCCTATTCATCCCGTCCTCCTGCAATTTCATCAACACAATCTGAATCTCCATCTTCATGTTCTTTTGGCGAATAGCCAAAAGGCTCCCCTAAAATGCCTTAGCAGTATCAAGATACGTCTGCTCTTGCCTTTCATTCTCTGATACATCCTGTCTTAAATCAGATTCCATTGCTCCTTGGCTGTGTATGTCCTCCATCCCAATGCTGCGGTCCCAATATGTGGACCAAACTAAAAGGGTCTAGACAAACGCCATCTAGTCTAGGTGGTGTCTAGACCCTATTTCCGCCTCCTGGCAGCAGGAGTCATTCCTATTACAAATACCAGATGTCTTTGGATCATGCGGCAAGACCTTTTACTATACTAACCTCTCCTCAAGTCAGAGATGTTATTTAAGCTCTTGTGTTTCGGATGTAATTTGCATTACCTAACTTCAAATTGGTTGCGACGTCTCAATATACACACATCAAAAAAAGTTTTGCATCACCTCGGTTCCAAGAGTTCCGGAACCTTTAAATACAAAGGGAATAGAGATCAACACAAACAACATTTCAGCTCGTTTTATTGCTCATGAGACCCACACATTGCATGTTGTACCATCATACAGCTAGACTTTCAGCATTTGTGGTCCAGATTGCAGTACACACCACTACCTCTAATACCCAGTAGCACGTCCTCTTGCATTGATGCATGCCTGTATTCGTCGTGGCATACTATCCACAAGTTCATCAAGACACTGTTGGTCCAAATTGTCCCACTCCTCAACGACAATTCGGCGTAAATCTCTCAGAGTGGTTGGTGGGTCAAGACGTCCATAAACAGCCCTTTTCAACATATCCCAGGCATGTTCGATAGGGTTCATGTCTGGCGAACATGCTGGCCACTGTAGTCGAGCGATGTCGTTATCTTGAAGGAACGCATTCACAAGATGTGCACGATGAGGTCGAGAATTGTCGTCCATGAAGACAAATGCCTCTCCAATAGTCTGCCGATATGGGTGCACTATGGGTCGGAGGATGTCATTCAGGTATCGTAAAGCCGTTTCGGAGCCTTCCATGACCACCAGTGGCGTACGTCGGCCCCACATAATGCCACCCCAAAACATCAGGGAACCACCACCTTGCTGCACTCGCTGGACAGTGTGTCTAAGACGTTCAGCCTGACCAGGGTGCCTCCAAACACGTCTCCGACGATTGTCTGGTTGAAGGCATATGCGACACTCATCGGTGAAGAGAACGTGATGCCAATTCTGTGGGGTCCATTCAGCATGTTGTTGGGCCCATCTGTACCGCGCTGCATGGTGTCGGGGTTGCAAAGCTGGACCTCGCCATGGACGTCGGGAGTGAAGTTGCGCATCATGCAGCCTATTGCGCACAGTTTGAGTTGAAACACGACGTCCTGTGGCTGAACGAAACGCATTATTCAACATGGTGGCATTGCTGTCAGGGTTCCTCCGAGCGGCAATCCGTAAGTAGCGGTCATCCAGTACAGTAGTAGCCCTTGGGCGGCCTGAGCGAGGCCTGTCATCGACAGTTCCTGTATCTCTGTACCTCCTCCATGTCCGAACAACATCGCTTTGGTTCACTCTGAGACGCCTGGAAACTTCCCTTGTTGAGAGCCCTTCTTGACACAAAGTAACAATGCGGACGCGATCGAACTGCGGTAATGACCTTCTAGGCACGGTAGAACTACAGACAACATGAGCAGCGTACCTTCGTCCTGGTGGAATGACTGGAACTGATCGGCTGTCGTACCCCCTCCGTCTAATAGGCCCTGCTCATGCATGGTTGTTTACATCTTTGAGCAGTTTTAGTGACATCTATGAACAGTCAAAGGGACTGTATCTTTGATACAATATACACAGTCAACGTCTATATGCCGGAGATCTGGGAACCGAGGTGATGCAAAACTTTTTTTGATGTGTGTACATGCAATGTATATTATAATAAAAAAAGAAAAACAGCACCAATCAGGCAACAAATAAAATAACAATTCCAAGACTCTCTTTTTTTTCTTCACTGCCTACTTGATATTTCTACTCTCGCACTGCCTTCTTGATACTCAGCTGTTACATCACTCTCCTGCCAGTAACTAAGTTACGTTAATAGAGACTGACATTTTTTTCTTCACTGCCTACTTGATATTTCTACTCCCGCACTGCCTTCTTGATACTCTGCTGTTAAAAAGTAATCCGTATATGATAAACCACAAGCTTGCTGGTTCGCTCCTGGCCATGTTAAGAGATTTTTGAAAGACAACAAAAATCACGACACACATGTCATACATTGTTGGCATGTTAAAGAACGCATTTGAATTCAGTAGGTCGTGTTCATAATGGCAAAATTAATCTCAGGTTATTCCGCCAACACAGAAGTTCTTCCATTCTCTACTAGAAAGCGCTATAGTGTTAAGGGCAGTGCTTGATTTGTAAAATAAGAGGTTCCGGCACTGTGGGGTGAGTGAGGGGGGGGGGGGGGAGGCTCTATGGAACATGGAACACACAAAAAAAAATATAAGAGTTCTAACAACGATATTTTTTCGCTTTTCTGAACACCATTAAAATTAATCAATGGACAAAATAGCAATCTAATTATGATTGCATTTTAAATTAAATTGAGATTGCTGTAGCATCATTTTTCTTACCATAGCCATTGGCCTATATTAAATTTTAATGTAGGCCAACTAGGCAACCATTCAAACAATGTACATTATTTCAATTTAATATTTTTTTACGTAATTTAAAAAATTAAATACATATTCACAAACAATTATTTATTTCTTGCTTTATAATTCTGTCTTTACAGTTTTCTGAAATAATTATCTAGTCATGGGCCAAGTTGACCTTGACTTAAAACTAACGTTCCACAGTTCTAAAAATTGTTATACATTCGACTTTTCCCCGATCAGAGGTTTCGGTACGGCGTACCAGTGCGTACCGTCACAAATCTAGCCCTGGTTAAGGGGCTTAGATAACTAACCTCCTTGATTTTCATAGCGCTCCAAGGAACAACAAAGTTCGACATGCGAGCTGCCCTATGGGTGCAAATAACAAAGCTTGCACCCAGCACCCGAGGCTAAATGATATCATTACTATCTTCTTCTTGTGTCAATCCTTAATTTTACATAACAATCATGACTACCCTCTATTCCATTCCAATGATTAATCTATATAGACCTATCTAGAATAATTACGAAATTGGTAATACTGACATTGTTTTATAATCTGTTTGAAACATACCTGAAATAGTGTAGCCTAATAGAGCATTTTAGTCTGTTCGAAATAGATTCCTACCGTGGTTTATGAGATACTGAGGGTCTACGGCTCAAATACTCAGAGGGAGTTATTAGGTAATTGGTAGGTCAGCTGTCTCTGAAAATACGTACATACGGCATACACTGTATTTTACTTCCTTGGCACTACAGCCCTGGTTGAACCTTGACCTCCTTCACAATACACTTCCAAACATCTCTCTTCTTTATATTATTCCGTAATTCACTGCCATGTTCGTATACATGTTCACTTGTTCGAGGCATGCATTGTGTTGGTTTCGTAACAATGCTTTCCTTCCAGGGTAGGGTTGTTAGCCCTACGCCCAACCCCAACCAACCTGGAAGACCAGGGAGCCTTCTGTCAGGTTTACCATACCTTAGCACAGATAGTCTCGTTTTAAGGCGGCAGACACTCGTCCTCATTCGTCCCCATAGGAGTAGCATTCGATTGTTTTCACAAGTAGACTAGCCTACCAACTAGAGCATTTCTCAGTACATAATAGAGGCACCTATTCAGCATTACTGCCTCCACCGAGACTCATTAACCTCCCCCAGGGGCTCACATCTAGTGGGACGTGGGTTAGCGACCACGGGACCCCAGCTGAGTGCGGCATTACTTCCACTTACTTGTGCCGGGCTCCTCTGTGTTCTTTCCTATCGACCTCTCTTGGTCAACACTTGTTCTCGTCTGACCCTGACGTTATTAGGGTATCCGAGGCCTAGGGAGTCTTTCACTCCCGCATTAACTGGCCCTTGTCTCATCTCACCTGATACCCTCATTTTTCGAGGGGTCAGCCTTCTTTTTCTTTTCATGATAGCTCCTGCCTTCTGCACAAGGCCCTTAAGGAAGCAAGGTGTGTGTAGCCCCACCACTTATGGTGCACCCTGGATAGTGCTACACCCTCAAGGGCCCCCGAGTCTCTTGAGGGATAGAATACACCCACGGTATGCTCTGCCTCTCGTAGGAGGCGACTAATAGGGCCGACAAGACCGACTGACATGACTGACTTTAATTTGGAAGGCCCCTAGTAGATGGGGAGGGAATAATTCATACGCGCTGTTCAGGTCTATGCTGTGGGGATCCGAGGTGAAGTGGTCCGCGCTGAGGTGGTCCACGCTGAGGTGGTCTGAGGTGAGGTGGTCCGCGCTGAGCTGGTCTGCGCTGAGGTGGTCCGAGGTGAGGTGGTCCGCTCTGAGCTGGTCTGCGCTGAGGTGGTCCGAGGTGAGGTGGTCTGCGCTGAGGTGGTCCGAGGTGAGCTGGTCTGCGCTGAGGTGGTCCGCACTGAGGTGGTCTGAGGTGAGGGGGTCCGCGATGAGGTGGTGCGCGCTGAGGTTGTCCGAGGTGAGGTGGTCCGCGTTGAGATGGTCTTTTGAAATTTAGGTGTCCATCTCCAAATTTGAAGTTCAATTGCAAATTTGTATTCTTTAATCAGTTTTAAGAGGGACAGATGACCTCGAGGTTCCACCCCTTAAAACAACAATAACTAACTAACTAACTAGACTCATTAACCATCCACTTACCCTCCCCATTTTCTCGAGATTAGGACCAGCATGGATTTGAGCTGGATTGCTCCGCCATTGGCTGGGTTATACGGCATACACAGAATGTATAAAATGTCTGAGTTATACATTAAATTCCATGGCAGTTAAAAGCAGTTAAACATTGAGCCTATCAGCACGTGTACAATTATGTTGGCACCACTTTCGCGCATTGGCTTTCGAAATGATTCTGCAAAATTATCGTCTATACGCATATGCCAAATTTCAAACTGTTTGCCTGGATTCATTGAAACTAGTGTTCCAAATTATGGAGAGCATTTATCAAAAGTTGGCAGCCCTGGTGACTCTGAATATACTCTTAGTTTAATCTCATAAGGTGCAGAATTCGAATACAAAATTTAGTTGAAATCCAATGGATAATATGGGCGTTGCATGCAGTTAGACATTGAAACTATCAGCACGCATAAACTCATGTTGGCAACAATGCTGTGATTGTGTTGCTCCGAATAATTAAAAATATTATGATATATTAATTTGCCAATTTTGGATGAAATGCATTTGTTAGTATAGAAGTTACATGTATTCAAACATTGGGCCTATAAGCAGGCTCAGAATCATGTTGGCAGCACTGACGTATATTTGTTCCAAATTAATATATAATGTCAGGTACTAATCGTATGCAAAGTTTAGAGCTGTTGGCGTGCATACTTTCTGATTCATAGATATTAGGGTAATACAAATAGAGAGCATTTATTAAGAGTTGGCAACCCTGCTGGCTCTTAGGAATACGCATAGTCATATCAGTTATGGTACACAAAGCACATACGAAATTTGGTTGAAATCGATTTGTGGGTATAAAAGTTACATGCATTTGAAAATTGGACTTATCAGCAGTCTAAGAATCATGTTGGCACCACTGACATATATTAGTTACTCCAAATTAATGTAGAAGGTTAGGTACGATACGTACGCGAAGTTTCGAGCTGTTGGCTTGCATACTTTCTGATATATTGCTATTAGGATTTTTAAAAAGAGACCATTTATTAACAGTTGGCAGCCCTGGTTGCTCTTAAGAATACGCATAGTCATATCTGTCATGGTACACATAGCACATACGAAATTTGGTTGTAATCTAATTGATGGTATAGAAGTCACATGCATTTAAAAATTGGACCTATCAGCAGGCTTAGAATCATGCTGGTAACACTGTCATGAATGGGCTCCTGAAAATTAATCTGGAATGTTATTATGTATTTGCATGCCAATTACGGAATAGGTCGCATGCATAAATTCGGAGATATCTAACATAGAGCTCAAATTTCAATTGTGATTTTTCAGCAGTTACTAGTACTGACGTCATTTTCAAATATGGTCGTGAGATATTCAGGTATAGACCTTTACTCATACCAAATTTGGTTTTGATTGTTGCAGCCGTTTAGGAATTGATAGGGGGGACACAGACGGAAGGACAGACAGACAGACTCACGCACATCAGCCCGGATTATCTCATACGACTACTTTTCCATAATTATTGCAAAGTGTGGAAAGTAGGCTTAAAATAAATAACACTTAAAACATATGAGATACAGTAACGAAACTTAGTGGCAAGATAGGACACTATATGTGGCCTTGTATGGCCACGGCAAATAACAGACTCTCCATTTTTTCACGATGGTGGGTGTGCAAACTATTAGAACATTAAAATCGTCAGCTCCGAATAAAAGAGGGTAATTAAGACGAATATTTCCAGGAGTTGAGTATAATATAGAGGCTCTTACTTGCATTACTCAAAAGATTATCCTACTGAATATAATAATAATAATAACCCCTGGCACTACAGCCCGTGAAGGGTCTAGGCCTACCAAGCGACCGCTGCCAGCCATTTGGACTGCTTATATTGGGTTGACGCTTGATCAGCTGATCGAGTCCCCTGGGCCGTTAATCTTGGTTCGCGTGATAGTTGCGCTGCCTCACTCAATTGTCCTCACGAGGCTGAGTGCACCCCGTTCCAGCCCTCACGTTAGTATCTAAAATCCCTGACGGAGCCGGGGATCGAACCTGGGGCCTTCGGTTGAGAAGCAGGCGCGCTACCCCAATACCATGGGGCTTGCATACCGAATATAGTGTCACATAATAAGCTATCACTGCAAAAGAAGCAATATAAAAGATTCCATATATTCAAGATGGAGGTTGAGCGTACTTTTCTTATGTTTCAGTCGATTCCTCTGGATGCAAAAGCGGAATTACAACGAAACTTAGTAAATGGGGAGTTTTATATAGTCCTATATTCAGTATATATCACAAGAGCATTCAATTACACTCCTAAATATGAACAAAGAGCCAACACCATTAAAAACAAGTAGTTCCGTGAAGAACTAAATAGCCTATTTTCATATGTCCTACCCGTGTTTATTTCCTCTATCAACATACAATATTTCAGTTTGAAGGTTGTGATAGATTCGTAGATATTGAGAACCGCCTAAATATTTCAGATGGTTCGCAGGTTGGATTTTTATTTATGTGCTATTACATGAAGATTATTGTGTACGTGTGGTATTCAAAGTTCAATCGCATGATTAGAACACAAGAAGTAAAAACGAGATTTTAAAATTTCGCACAGCTGCCATCATGTGGTTATGGAAACAATTGAAATATATTAGAAGCCAGTGGATTAACATATGTATAAGTATTTAACGTGCAATGTTTTACTGCACTCGGATGGTTAAATCGCAAGAAACGTTCATTTAAATATGTATAGTTCGCGTCGCCGCCATGTTGGATTTGTGCTCACCATGTTACTGAAAGTCCTATAGGTGAACTTATGTTCATAGCCTCTATGAACATAAAATGATTCAGTTTGATTGCTGTAAAAGATTCGTAGATATTAAGAACCGTCTAAATATTTCGGATGCTCGCCATTTTGGATTGTTATATGTATAGGCCATAGAGTTATTTACCATTAAAGGAAAATTATTGCGTAGGTTAATTATTCAAACTTTCACTTCGATCGCATGATTAGACCTTCGACACAAGAAAAAAAAACTTAATTTTAAAATTTCGCACAGCCTCCATCTTGAGGTTATGTAAACAATTTAACTGAATTAGTTGCCAGTGCATTACAATATGTATAATCATTTGCTGTACCACATTTCACTGCGCTCAGAGAGTTAAATCACGAGAAAAGTCTATTAAAATGTTTCAAATTCGCCTGGCCGCCATGTTCGTTTTGCACTTTACAGGTTTATGAAAGTTACATAGATAAACTTAAAGCAGTGCCCTTTATCACCGTACTAAATTTCAGGGTGATATCTGTAATAGTTTAGGTGATATAGAATGCCGGTGAAATATTTCTCACAGCCGCCATTTTGAGGTTATGTTAACAATTGAACTAAATTAGATGCCAGTGCATTACAATGTGTATAAACATTTGCTGTACCAAGTTTCATTACGTTTGGATGGTTAAATCGCGAGAAAAGTCTATTTAAAAGTCTCAATTTCGCTTGGCCGCCATGTTGGTTTTGTAGTTACCAGGTTTTTGAAAGTCTCACAGGTAAACTTCTAGTAGTACCCTTTATCACCGTACACAATTTCAGGGTGATATCGGTAATAGTGTCGGAGATACTGAATGGTGGTGAAATATTTCGCACAGCCGCCATGTTGGATTGGTGAGAGACAATAAAACTTGAAGGTCGGGGTCGGCCAGAATAGGGCTATGATCTTACCAAGTTTCACTGAAATCTCTCCAGGCGTTCAAATGTTATTAGGGACACACACACACACCTCACACACACATACACACACACACGCGCGCACACGCACACACACACACACACACACACACACGGACAAAAGGTGATCTCATAAGCCTATTTTTTCAAAATTGAAAATAGGCTAATAAAGCATATAAACACTATGAAATCATTCTAGGAGAGGAACAATTTGGCTTGAGGAAGGGAAGATGCTGTGTTAGTTATTTCACAATGAAAATCCTTGTCGAAAAACACCGCGAATTTAATAAAGAAACACACATTGCCCTTGTAGATTTCAAAAAAGCTTTTGATAAAGTAAACCGCAATACCTTACTTAATTTTGTATTATCTGATCACACACCACAACAGATGGTGCAAAACATAAGTAACCTTTATAAAACATAACTTGATTCCTGTAAAGGTTAAAAAATAAATTACCAGAGTGGAAATTAATAAACACAGGAATAAGACAAGGTTGCGGTCTTCCCCCTCTCCTGTTCATATTCTATATCAATGCTCTTATACGAGAATTTAGAGAAACAATACATGGCTCCATCCACACTAACAGAAATCTACTGCTGGACGCATATGATCTGCAGACGACTAAGTGCTGGTTGCCACCTCCGAAGATGAATTACAGCGTTCATTGTATAACCTGAAACTAACCTCGGAAAACTACTCAATGGAAATATCTCTTGAGAAAACTAAAATAATGGCCTTCTGTGGCACGGAACCAGTAAGATGTAAGATCTGTTTGGATAATATTATTTTGGAAAAAGTAAACGATTTTAAATACCTTGGTTGCAAACTATCTTTCCTTGAAGGAGTGGAAATACCCGAGAAAATCTTCAAATTCAACAGATGTTTAGGAATCATCAATAAAGTTTTTAAACCATCATTAGTTCAGAAACACATCCGAACAAGGATATAAAAAACATGAGCAAAACCAGTACTTTGCTATGTTAGTGAAGCGTGGACCCTGATGAAGTGCGATGAGTGACTAATAACTACCACCGAAATGAAATACTGTATATGCAACGAACAGCAGGAGTCACAAAGTGGGATCACAAAGAAAATACAGAAGTGCTGAACAGCATTAGCAGAAGACCTGTATTGGAATACATCCATGAATACCAGAGAAATTGGCTAGGACACCTCAACAGGATGGACAGAAGCAGGATCCCTAAAGCAGCCAACTACTGTCCCGGCGGGAAGAGATCTCTAGGTTACCTCAGGAAAAGATGGAGTGAAAACGCAAATCTGTTTTATTCACCGTAACAGTTTATCTAGGACTAATACATGAAAGGATGATGATGAATAAGGACTAAGAGTTATGACTATACCCTTGCATTTAGGAGAAAGTAGGCTATATGTTCCTTACTGAATATCTTGTCATTATTATTATTATCAGTAGTAGTAGTAGTAGTAGCAGTAGTAGTAGAAGTAGTAGTAGTAGTTTACAGTTTACAGTTTGTTTATTTGTGCCCAATTTTACATTTTTTGGTCCTACCAAGCTAACGCTTGTCGGTAGGTGCCAATTATAATTACAATATATATGATAACAAACACAATTAAATTTATACTATATACAGTCCAAACTCTCACCTTCCAATTATTTTATATAGTGCCCCTAATAATAATTCACAAAGATATTCAATCAGCTCATAACAATTAATATTGGTTAAAATTATTATAATATGTTAATATTAATACCGTATAATAAAGAATTTATAGTAAATTATAATATTTTTTACCCACCTTAAAACAACAGTTATGTCGTTACTGTTGTAAAAACTTACCTTAAAACTTAAAATACAAATGTTACTATCATGTTCATAGTCTAATACATATAAAAGCAGCTGTCCACTTAGTCTAAGGAGTTATTTACTATCCAATTTTTTATATCTTTTTTGTTTTTGACATACTCTCAAAGACCAGCAGTGCATGTTGTAGCTTGTTTAATAGAAACGGTACCATGGAAGCTAATGTTCTTTTGCCAAATTCATTATTTTTTTTTGGAATTACAAAATGTGAATTCTTAAATCTTGTATCCTTTTGATGTTTTAAATGATCTTTGAAAGTACTATTAAAAAAATATCCATAATTATCAATAAATATATTAGGCCCCTACAAGGCATTATCTGACAGTTGGAGAACAATATCACTGGTGAGTATAATCCATGACTATCACCATGTCTTACAAAGAATTTAAGGAAACGTGTCTGAATGCTGGTAATTCTATTAATATAAGTATTTGAAGCAAGTCCCCAAGCCTTTATCGAATCCTTTCTCCATATCGAATTAGTAGTAGTAGTAGTATTGCCATCTTTATTTTATCAGGATTCACACCTCTGATCACTGAATGCTTTGCTACCCAGCCCAGTCATGTAGCATGCCTTACACTATTCTACTACGCTAGTGAGGCTGTGCATCGGAATGAATTCCAGACTTTTTAGAATGAACAGTTGGTTACTGATAGGATCCATGTCCCTCAGTTTCATTCCAGTTATACGCTGAGCTATTTATTCCAGCTGGGTTCATTGAAACCACTTGCCGTGATGGTTCTGAACACGGAATCGTAATCTGTTGGGATGACAGTTCATGGAGGAGTGGACATGAGGATTTAGTTGCCTACAAAAACAAAAGAACACATTTCCATTCGGTTTCTGTTCTCTGTAGCAAGGGAGGCTGGTCGTTCATCATCAATCTTTCGTGTGACGCACCGTTGCCAGTTGGTGCTATGCTCATTTCCCAACCGTTATCAATTTAAACGTTCTGTTCTTTAAATGATGTTATGCTCATGAATATCGTATTAAGGATTTGGGTCACTTTTGGTCATCAGCCCAGTGTACTTGAGTATAAGCTGTGTTCTTGTGGTGACTGTAGTAGTGTTTATAGCTGCAAATACAAAAGTAAGGGATGGGGTAAGTGACCCTGGACTTGAAATAATGTACTGTTCCAACATTTGCCACAAGGGAGTGTGCAAATTTCGGGGGGAAAACCACGCTCAAGATATCCACTATCAGCGCCAGGATTCGAACCTCCGATCTCCGGACTTACTGCTGTTTCCCTTCAAGGTTACGTTGCGCAATTAACCGCGCACGTTGCTGGCACCGTGGTGGTGGAGTAGCACACCTGCCTTTCACCCGGAAGCCACGGGTTTGACTCCCGGCTCCGTCATTAATTTTATGAACTGACGTAAGGGTTAGAACGAGGGTGCATTCAGCCTAGTGTGGAGAATTGAGAAGCTGTCTGACATGATAGACCAAGGCCAAGAGGCTAGTAACGTGCAGAATATAATTTCTTTTCACTGGATGATATAAAGTATTTTGAGTCTATAAATTGTTGGTTGGTTCCTCAGTTTAGGGGCTGCGACAACGTGGTCATGTAGCCCCTTGTACTTTGGATGTGTGTAGAATGTGTCTGAAAACCGGTGTAAAATGTGATGGCTGTATTAGTGTGTGTATCTGTTTTAATTCAAGTAAGGACTGCAACTTTGAATTTTTTAAATAGTTCCTACTTTTACCGCCAAACGCCACCGTCAACGACTACTAGGCCTAGTTCAGAACTTAGCTACTAGATGCCACCGCAGTCGGCTCTTGGCAACGAACGTAGGATCCTAAGAGCGTTGTTTACATTCTTAACCTATTCAATTTAGCTTCACACAGGTGTAATTAGTGGAAGGTTCTTTAACATGTCAAAAATCTATGACATGGGACCGCCGGCTTTACTTCCCCTTCGAAGGAAGACATATTGATGGATGTTTAACGCTCTTAAAAATCCGACGGTTTCGGCCGGGTTTGAACCCGCTAACTTGGGCATAGAAGCTCAGCATGCTACCGACTACGCCACCGAAGCCGCCAATGAGTCTATAAAATCCGGAGATTAATATGAATGGTAAGAAAAGTAAAGTAACGAGGAATCATTCGGGAACACTTGTTTCAGTTCCTTGTCAACCATATGCCTTCCAATCACATGCTGAGAATAGAGGAGTCTTGTACGGCTTACCAAGGTAAATTTTAGCAACGTCGAACATTTCTATCTTTGAAACCACAATATCTACAATAATGAAATTATGTATATATGAAACACTGGTATTGTTTTACATAGAAACAGCATTACCATCGACTTAAAAATAATTAGCATATTTTTTCAAAATTCATATTGGTGGTTGTTTTTAAAGGAAGGCTAAGGCATTTTTGTGATAACTCCACTCAACTTTTCAACTTTTGTAGGTTCGTTTTGTCTTATTTTTAGCCTATTTTCATATTATGAAAAAAAATAGGCTTATGAGATCACCTTTTGTCCGTGTGTCTGTGTGTGCGTGTGTGTATGATTCGTGTATATGTCCCCCCTAATAACTTCTAAACGGCTGTAGAGGTTTCAATGAAACTCGGTAAGATCATAGCACCATTCTGGCAGACCCCGACCGTCCCCTTTAAATTTTATTGTGTCTCGCCAATCCAACATGGCGGCTGTGCGAAATATTTCACAAGCATTCAGTATCTCCGAAACTATTACAGATAACACCCTAAAATTTTGTAAGGTGATAAAGTGCACTACTATAAGTTCACCTATGCGACTTTCAAAAACCTGGTAACTACAGGACCAACATGGCTGCCAAGCGAATTTGAGACATTAAATAGACTTTTCTCGCGATTTAACCATCCAAACGTAATGAAACATGGTACAGCAAATGTTTATACACATTGTAATGCACTGGCGTCTAATTTAGTTGAATTGTTTACATAACCTCAAAATGGCGGTTGTGCGAAATATTTCACTGGCATTCGATATCTTCAAAACTATTACAGATAGCACCGTGAAATTTTGTACGGTGATAAATGGTACTGGTACAAGTTTATCTATGTAACTTTCATAAACCTCTAAAATACAAAACGAACATGGCTGCCAAACGAAATTGAAACATTTTAATAGACTTTTCTCGTGATTTAACTCTCTGAGCGCAGTGAAATGTGGTACAGTAAATGATTATACATGTTGTAATGCACTGGCATCTAATTTAGTTCAATTTTTTACATAACATCAAGATGGAGGCTGTGCAAATGTTTAAAATTAAGTTTTTATTTCTTGTGTCGTAATCATGCCATCGAAGTGAAAGTTTTAATAATGAAGCTATGCAATAATTTTCCTTTAATGGTACTGTACCCGTTCGTCCTGGGGATGCGATGACCCATCTGCTATTACATCGCATTCCTGGAGTTCCAGGACAGAGCGGAGTTAAATGAACCTCTAGTCAAATAAGGAATGTGTCGGAAATTCAGCTGAGTTATCAAAAAAGCAGTTGGGTAACACGAGACAAAGTATCTCTAGGGTCGTTACGGGCTTAAGTTTAATAAAAAAAAATGCAAATATAAATGGGCGCCATCAACTGAATTCCTAGCAAACCACCTCCTTTCCTGGTTAAGCCTTACTCAAGACAAGGAAAGAAAAAGGAAGATCACACCATCATCAGATCACAACTAAGATAAAAACAAATTTATTTCACTTTGATTGTCAGACAGACATTTTAAATATACCTCCTACCTGAGAGTATGGTCGAATGCCAACGTTAAATTGTCATTGTCCAAAAATCGAACCATCTCTTTTCTAATCAAAAATATTTCATCCACATAGAACAGAAAAATCTCTAAAGTTCTCTTGGGTTCTCAGGATCACTGTAGCACTATGTCTTTCGTCACTGACATTTGTGATACCTGAGACCTAATTTCTCTTTAATTTAACATCATAAATGTGGATTTGAAAAAGTTATTAATCTGTCTAAACATACACATATTATAATCACATACTTTAAATATCACTCAATTTATGGCTTGCATGGCATAATTCAACTGTTGAACATGTTAGTCAAATGCTCCTAAACATCTAATAATTAATTTACACTATTTACATTGTCATTACAAATTACTTGTTTGTGAATTACAGAAAATTCACTTCTCATTGGTCATCATTATCATCATCATCAAAATTAAATATTTCTCACATTAATTCTCATTTCAAAATTCAACATATTCCTGTCAGAATCATTAACTCATCACCATTAAATCATTTAAATGAAAATTATTATCATCACTTCATTATGCTTTCTAATTATTCACACAATCTTGTTTTATCATCTTCCTCAGATTAAATCGTCTTAAATCATCAATACAAATTGTTTAATTCCTCAACTTAAGTTGCAATTCCTCAAATTATATCTCAAATTTATTTTAATTCCATATAAATTCATTAATCATCAGCTTCTTTAATTAATTATCACCTTCTAATTCAGTTATTCATCATCTATCCAATCATCTATTAATTTATTTAAATCAGTTTATTCATCCAATCTTCAATTCATCCATTTATTTAATTCATTGATTTATTTCAAAATTTAATTTATCAATTTATTTAAATTTTACTCTTCTGGTTATTTAGATTCTTATTATTTCTTCTAGTCATTCTGATTTTTATTTCATTAGGTCAGATCATTAATATGCTTAATTTTCAGATTATTATTTCATTAATTATTATTCTCAGAAAATCTTGTCTTATCAACTTTATTTATTTGTTTAATTTCCTAACAAATTGTTTAATTTGGGTTATAGAACGTTGTCTTACAGTTTTATCACATCCAAGTTATATCTCGTATTTAATTTTCATGCCAAAAAAATATTATTGCCTTCACGACATCACGTTGGATCTGACTATCCACAACTACATTATATATCCTCAAATCTTCAAATATCACATTTGAATACCACAATTATTCCACAGAACTCCATAAATATTCAGCATATACAGCATGAATCTCAACAATTACGCTAGACTGGGTTCGACAACCTCATGTCTGCTTCAAAATGCATTAGCAACATTGCAACTATCACTTGGCAACATCCACAAAATGCCTATCACAAACTTCACTTAACCATGTTGCATGATCTACAAAAAATATATAACTGGCTTCAAATTATCAACGCACACAATCTCCAATAACTGTAATTAATCTGATCACATCTAGACAACTTCTTAAACAATTGGAAAAATATTACCTCAGTAATTCAAGATTTGCTTTCAAATAGCATGAATTCTCTTACAATTCTCATAATTCACATCACAGAAAAACACCAATGTGCTATAATCTCTCATATCAAAATCTGCAATACTGATCTGCCTTAAAATAAATCTGACCATTAATGATTCATTTTACAAGATTCAATTACTTTAAATCCTTCTCAAAGGTATCAAACACAATTATAAAAATCATCAAAAGCATCAGCTGTACCAGCTGTTAAACTGAAATTACTCTCAAAAGAGTATAGCAACAAAATATTGGATTGGCAAACAAGAATTACAAATGTAACCCTGATGACATTTATCATTACTTTATTTAACAAAAGTTCGACTGATATGTGACTAGTAGTTCCTTGTTTGATTCACTTACAATCTCATGTACACTCGGATGATAAAAATGAGCCCCTCAATGGCAAGTAAGATGAGTAACCACCGTACAATCGTATAAATACGAAAGACCTTGCCCCGTTGACTGACATGATAGTGCCCTAAACGATGGGTAAGATGAGTAACCACCATACAATCGTATAAATACGAAAGACCCCATCTCGAAGACTATATGAGTGAATGTACCAGATAGGAATCAACAAGTCTCTAGTTGTCATATAAAAGCGATATCCATTCACTAAAGTGAATAACATCTTAATATCTCCAAACAATCCAATGGAAAAAATCCCTACTGATGAATAATACACACTCGCTAGTATGTAATGAACTGACGAAGTAATATAGATAATCAATTGCAGATCACGAGTTCGAAATACTCGTTACACAAAAAAAACTATTCATGAAAAATATCCTTACTGGAAAAAAAAAGTCTAAAAGACCAAACATCTGCTTAATAAAGCCAACCAATGGTGAGTATTTCGTATAATGATGCCTGCCATATCATATGGTCACGCCATATTCTAGCAAAATTTCGAAGCATATAAAGTCAAAGCCATGTCTTAAACAATCGTATCACTTCTATTAGAAAAATATACATGTGTGCCCAGTATTCATGAAAATAATCGTATCAGAAAGTTATAACTCTTACAGTACCTTCTCATAATCAGCGGTTATTAAATTTCAAAGATCGTCGATTTTCCCTATGTAATGAATTTCTCGAAAGATCGGCGTGAATATCATTCCATCCATGCAATGACGATTGCCTTCGAATTCCAAGTGAATCAGCTGGTGGACCTCCTTCTCGTCAGGAATCGAATCCATCGCTCCGTGGTGCCATCGCGTCTCTGTCTGCGTTTACTCCGACATGATAAACTTCTGGTTATCCATAGCGGATATTGTCCAAATCCTCACGAAAAAGTTCATAGAAACAGCGGACCCCCTTTTCCTCTTCTATGTTACGCCACTGTTCTATACAATGTTCAGTTTAAGTGTTGAAAGTTCAATTTCCACAGCGGTTTAGTTTTACTTGTAGAAAATAAAATTGTTTTATCAGAGTGTCTAAGTTTATGAAACACCCTGTATCTGTGTTCATACTCGGTAATTCATAACACTTCTTAAGAATGACTTGCATTAATGCACGAGCTAATGTTCCTAAGTGCATATGCTTACAACATTCCGTTTGCTTAAAAATTGTTAATGTTACTTGGAATGCGTTATGAAATGCATAGTCGTAATGTCATTAAGAAAAACTATGTTCATTCGAAGTTCAAAGTTGCAGTATCTCGTAACTATCTACTTTAATAATTCAAATGCTGAATAAACGTTCCAACTCAACGTAGCAATGAAATTCAGCTTCTGTTATAATACTTGCGTATATTAATGGGAAATAACCCGCTCGGTTTTACTGCAATGCTATAATCATCTCCGCATAAAGCTAGCCTCGCCATGTCGCTCTACTATGCCGTTCTGCGTTGAAATGTAGCTTGGAATAAAGTTCTCCAACTACTCGCAATGCTGTTTTAAGAAACCCCGGCCTCCTATGCTTGTTTGCTGCGGGTGTTCGACCGGCCCACTGACCTACTTGTCGCTCGCCGCTCGGAGAAGCCGAAACTGTCCCCTGCACTTTCCGTGACAGTTTCTGTTCGCTGCTCGGTGAAGCTGAAACTGTCGCCTTCACTTTCCGTGACAGTTTCTGTTCGCGACGCGATCTGTACCATGCGCTTGGCGTGTGTTACTCAGCTCGACTTTCTTGCTTGGCTCACAGAGCTAGACTGACTGTCTCTGCACTGTCTTGACCCTTACCTGCTTGGTGCGGTCACGTGACGTCCTCCCCACCACCGTGGTCTTGCGTCACAAATACAATCTCGAACCCCCATCATCTCGGCTATTAAGTTATAAAATAACTTAAGGGTTATCTGATTTCCTTCAAATTATTACCACATATAATGCATGTTATATCTCCTCTTCTAAGTTGTTTAAATACCATGTTCCATATAGATCTTAATAAAGCTTCATATTTCCATCCATAATTCCATCTGCTTACAGATGTCAGTGCCTTCTAAATCCTAGACCTACTACGTCATCCTGACATACCTCTTGACTCGATCTGAGCGCTATCTTTCCTTAACTCTTCTCAAAACCTCAACTACGGCTTAATGTCTGCTGGCGTAGCCGATAGCCTCAACTAGGTATCGGGTACAGTACTTAACTCTATGGCCACATGCATACGGTCCATATTGTTTTAAAATGTATGGAATTGTTCATCATCGCATTTCTCCGTTACTGTATATTCCAAAATTATAAGCGACTGTTCTTGCAGCCAGTTGTTTATATTAGACTCCTCAGAATTCTTGAATTCCTTGGAATTAATTGATTTGCCTCCACTTACTCCAAACGATTGACACATAGTTATGCTCCTTAGAAATCTGAACGTTTCCTAAGGGCTCCTAAATGCAACCACATTAATTATTATAAGAAATATGTACGAAAATTGTATGGATTTGGAAATAAGAAGTTTAGTTAAAACTAGGCAGTGAGGTCTAATCCTTCGACTTGATTCCATATTAATTATAAGAAATATGTATGAAATTGCTTGGATTTGGAAATAAGTGCAGTTAATATTTGGCAGAGAGGTCTAATCCTTCGTCTTGATATAACACCATCCGATAAACCAATCATTTTCTTTTAAGAGACAACATTTTCCAATTCGCTTGGCATACTTTATCAGAATCAATAAAGGTATAGGAACGTATAGGTCTCAATTTGCCTCATCAAGTTTTCAATCATGGCCAGCAGTAAGTTACAATGTCGAGCGTGCAATCTTTTGACGCCCTTATAGTTTCAATAGTGGTAAAAAATAATCGTACAAAGAATGTTTATAAGAAAATTCTTCAGTAAATATTTTCCCATTCACCGTCATGTTTTGATGGGTTTCTAGCGGTATTGAAATGATTTTTTATGGAGACTTAATCATCCGAGCACTGTGAAAGTTGACACCGTATATTGTCATACAAGGTGTTATATATTGCCGTTTAATTTAATTCAATTGTTAGGGGAACTTAATAATGGCGTCTGTAGAAATAGTAAAATCACGTTATTAATTCTCAAGTCCTAACAAGCCATAACAATATGCATATGTATAATGAATCACCAATATATTATTGATCTGCTGACATGTAAGGCTATAACCTATATATAAAACAAGCCAAATATATGCAATATATTTCACCGGTTCTCAATATCTCCTAAACAATTGCAGCAATCAAACTGGCATGTAAGTACATATATCTGACTTTAAAAATTATGAGAAGCACAAAAACAACATGGTAGATACGTGTTTTTCAAATATTTCAAATGCCTTTTATGACGATGTAATCACTCGCGAGTAGTAAAACTTAGCGCAGCGAATATTTATTCAGGACTTAGAAGAGAGATATGTAATCTTCAACTCATTTAATAAAATCAAAATGGCACCAGTTCAAAATTTTAAAACTTAATTTTATACGTCGTATTATATTAAACGATTGCAAAGAAGATTCATATGATGGTTTATTATAACAATCATTATCTAATGACACTAAATTCTGTAGCTTACTTTTCGTAAATCATAGAATCCACGCATTTGTCTTTCATAAAATAAACACACCTGACTCGTTAGAGAAAGATGCCATCTCACGGGTGGAGTCCTAATCACCGATACTGAAAGTTATATACTCCATTCAAGCATATAATTTATTAATGTAATTTGTGTTAGTGGAGATTTTATTAATGGGTAAATTATCAAGGTCACCTGCCCGAATATTAGATTAGTTAGTTAGTTACTGAGGTTTTAAGGGGCAGATCAGCGATTAAAGTATACAAAATTAGAATGGAATTAATAATTCAAAGGTGGACACTTAAATTTTTAATCTCCGATATCAAAAAGCAAACAAGAAGTTCCGTGAAGAACTATACAGCCTACTTTTCATGCCAATGATTATCTACAGTATATGAACCTATTTATAATAATGACGAAATTAAGTTGGTAATATCGAAATATCTAATTAGTTCAAAATATATCTGGTATAATGTAGCCTAATAGAGAACTACAGTTGGCAGCCCTGGTGAATGAATATATTCTTAGTTCCACCTCGTAAGGTACAGAATACAAAATTTGGTTGAAGTCCAATGGACGTTGCACGCGTAAAAGCATGTTGCCAACAATACTATGCGTGTGCTGGTCAGAAATAATCTGAATTATTATGATATCTTGTTGTGCCAATTTTGGATGAAATCCATTTGTTAGTATAGAAGTTACATGTATTTTAAAATTGGACATATCAGCAGGCATAGAATCATGTTGGCAGCACTGCCTTGTATTAATTACTCCAAATTAATCTAGAATGTCAGGTGCTATACGTGTGCAAAGTATAGAGTTGTTGGCTTGCATACTTTCTGATATATTGATATTAGGGTAAAAAGAATATAGACAGCATTTATAAACAGTTGGCAGCCCTGATTGCTCTTAACAATACTTATAGCCATGTCTGTTATGGTACACATAGCACATACGAAATTTGGTTGAAATCCAACTAATAGTATAGAAGTTACATGTATTTAAAAATTGGTACTATCAGCAGGCTTAAAATCATGTTGGTAGAACTGACGTATATAAGTTACTCCAAATTAATCTAAAATGTCAGAATATATGTGTGCATAGTTTAAAGCTGTTGCTTGCATACTTTCTGATATATTGGTATTTGGATTAAAAAAATAGAGAGAGCAATTATTAACAGTTGGCAGCCCTGGTGGCTCTTAAGAATACGCTCAGTCATATCTGTTTATGTACAGATATTACATACAAAATTTGGTTGAAATCCAATTGATAGTGTAGAAGTTATATGCATTTAAACATTGGACTTATCAGAAGGCTTATAATTATTTTGGCAACACTGTCATGGTTGGCCTCCTGGAAATTAAATTGAAATAGTATTATCTACATGTGTGCCAATTTTGGAATAGCTCCCATGTATACCTTGCAAGATATCCAACGTGGAGCTCAAATTTCTAGTGCGTTTTTTCAGCAGTTGGTAGCACTGACATCATTTTCAAATATGGACGTGAGCTATTCCGGTGCACATCTGTACTCATACTAAATTTGCTTTTGATTGCTGCAGCCGTTTAGGAGTTGATAGGGGGGGGGGAGACACACACAGACAGACAGACAGACAGACAGAAGGACAGACAGACAGACAGACAGACAGACACACATTTTCCCGGATCGATCTCATAAGTCTACCTTTTCCTCATTTTTGCAAAATGTGAAAAGTAGGCTAAAAATAAGGAATTGGAAATATGAATTTCAGAATAGGGCAATCGAAAACAGTGAACTGGAAAATAAAACCTTTCGGAACCTCGCTGTTTTGGAAATAAGACCATTCCGAAAACGATTTTCGGAAATACGCACAGGAATCTTATAGTGTACATCTTTTCAAGATGTCTACGTGATCTATTCACAAATATCGACTTGCCTTTTTGAGCAAACAAAGTCATTATTTTTTGTAAGCGCCTTTGGTTAAGATTTTGTTTAGAGCATTTATCTTGAAATCACCAATTCAGTCTAACTCAAGAGATCTTAAACGAGCCAATATCGCATACGCCCTTCACATTTCAACTAGCTGAACGGCAACTCGAACTTGAGATCTTGAGCTCATAAGCCTTAATTTACAGATGCTCGTAGGTATGACCACTTTCAAAGGCTTCAATACGCAATGTGACCAACGTTTCTTCCAGGAAGCTTGCGTTATTGAATGATAATGGCTGCGTAGTGCTTAGGGCCTCAAATGAATCAAAAATGTTAATCTGATATCGGCTTGATCGATAGTACGTGAATCTCATCAATATGGAGCTACTAATTTTACGGGCCAACTTTTCGACTTTGCTTATTGGTAATGACGTGAATTAGATTTATATGGTAGAGGAAAGAGGTCTTCATTCATTCAATTTATCATTAAAGTGAACGAGCGCTGCAGCCGGGACATCTAAACGGGAGAGGATTACAGTCGGTTCCTGCGCGTCACGGTGATCAGGGAGATGTCGGAAATAGAGAGAGAGAGAGAGAGTTCCGGCAATAGCCAATCACTGCGTCCTGCCGCAGGAAGCGTCAGCTTAACAAGTGCGAATATAAATCCAGCGGAGAGGGAAAATAATAAGCAGGCAACTTCCACTTCTCCTTTATGCATGAATAAAGTGAGCCCTTTTATTCCTAAACTTCACTTGATGAAAAAATCCACAGCCTGCTTCCAGTCTCCGACCGGGTCAGGAATGGAATGAATGAAGCCCCTATCTAGCGGCGAGGATATGAACTGTGCCGGCTGCCGAGGCCTGACGCACTCCTCTGGGGCAATGATTAAATGAATGACAGATGAAATGAAATGATAGTGGAGAGTGTTGCTGGAATGAAATTTTGACAGGGAAAACCGGAGTACCCGGAGAAAAACCTGTCTGCCTCCGTTCTGTCCAGCACAGATCTCACATGGAGTGACCGGGATTTGAACCACGGACTCAGCGGTGAGAGGCCGCCATGCTGCCGCCTAAGCCACGGAGGCTTCCTAAACTTCACTTGATAATGTTAACTAAATAAGTTGAGTGACCACAATGCTGTGAATTAAAAAAAGGGAAATTTTAAAATTTAACATATAAAACAACGTTTTTTGCATGAACTTAATTCAGTGTTTCTGCCTGTTATACTAGGCACGTCCAGAAAATAAGATCTGTTTTTATACTTTGCCCCAGCATTACTACAATAGCAGTTCGGCGCATGCGTGGTAGTTCCTCTCGGTCAAAGAGAAGAATATGACGCCATTTCAGACCGCTGTATCGTCGGTGTAAATGTAATACCTGCTATGTGCAAAAATAGCTGTTTTCAATTAAAAATGCAGTCCCCTAGATGGCAGCACCGTGGATCGACGTGTAATATCTGTTTTGTGCAGTCAGTTTTCATTTCCGTGTATTTTCTATGCAAAGCATACCTGCTATGTGCCAATGCATGGAAGCTGTAAGTTAATATCTGCTATGTGCAAGAAACGTCACATGACTGGTATTCTACGGACAGGTAGTAGGGAATGGTAAACAATATCACATGGCGCGCGCGCTGTTTTGTTCATTGTCGAGATGTGACAGAGTGAATGTGAGTGCAGGAAGATATTACAGCCTTGACAATAGGTAAGTTTATCTCTATGTATGTATGTATGTCTACCCCTTATTAAGATTATAAATACAATCTGCAGTATCATGTTGACAACCGCAATGTCTTGTTGTTTACAGGTAATATTCTAAAGTGAACGCAGTCTCTTGCCGCAGACAATGGAAAACATATTATCATCCTCGCAAATATTGGAGCAACTTTTGAATACGCAAGATACTGACCCTGACAGCCATAGTAATAATTATTAGTTATAATAGTTATTACTACCGGTATTTGAAGCACCAGTGGGAGAAGATGTATCCATACATTATCCGCGTTCGCCGGGTCCATCTTCGTCTATCATTCAGGAAGAATCTGACCTATCTAAGAGCTTAATCAAAGGTTAGCTGCCGAGAAATATTTGAGGTATTCGATTTTAAAGCATGGTAAATGGCAAAATGTACGTGTTATTTAGACCTCCTATTTTAAAGGAAATATATTTGTTGTACAGATTTATGTAATCCTGATTCTTAATACATTGAAAAATTAGACACCATCGGAAGATAGCATTTCCTACAAACGTACTTCATGTTAGTTGCCATGTTTTAGAAACAGATCCCTTATTTATTATTATCGTCTTGGAAGCCTGTTTTCAGTGTTGCCTTAGTAAACGAACTTTTAAATGCTTTAAACCATTACAATTGGGTATAAGCGTGTTGGCAGACTGAAAGGCATTTAATATTTCGTTCTCATGAATTGTTAACTTGCGTTAGATATAGTTGATGTTTTCTACATAACGTTAAGCAGCAAGTAGCTATTGTTACAATAAACCCCTTATTATCTTTTATTGCAGAAAATGAAAACATATCTACCATATCCGACCAGGACGTTATGCACTACATTCCACATAATGATGAAACCTACGGTGAATCCATGCCATCAACCAGCACCTGTCCGCCAATTTCTCAGGAAGCCCTTGCTGATAGGGAAGATGATGATGATCATAATTGTTGTTTTAAGGGGCCTAACATCGAGGTTATCGGCCCCTAATGATCTGGGTGATAGCGAAAATGATAATGAAATGGAAACCAGAACAAAATTATCTGAGACGGAAAATACGTATATAAAAGAACTCAGATGGAAACAACTCACAATATGGTCTGAAAAAAGGGAATTTAGGACGAAAAGTAAAACACACACAAAACGTAGGCTAGATTCAAAATACGTACAAAGTGCAATGTAGCGTCGAAATACTTACAAAATGCAACTGAAATTCAAAATACTCACAAAATGCAAATGAGATCGAAATGACGTACAAAATGCAATTGAGGTTCAAAATACTTACAAAATGCAATTGAAATTGAAAATACACAATGCAATTCAGATTGAAATATCCCAGTTCCAATCCAAATTAATCACAAAGTGCAATTGAAATGCAAAATACTTACAAAATGCAATTGAAATTGAAAATGCTTACAAAATGTACGGTAGATTCAAACGACTCATGTGGATTGACAATACTTACAAAATGCAATTTAGATTGAAAATACTTGACAAAATGTAATTTAGATTCAAAATACCCACAAAATGCAATTAAGAATCAAAATATGTGCAAAATGCCCACCAAACAAAATGCAATTTAGATTCAAAATTCGTGCGAAATGCGGTTTTGGTTGAAAATACTTACAAAATGCAATTGAAATTCAAAATTCTAACTAAGGGCAACCTGCATTGAAAGACTTACCAAAAAGCAATTTAGATTGTCAATCTTTACAAAATGCAATTGAAGTTGAAAACAATCGCGAGATGTAATTTAGATCGAAAAAACTTACAAAATGCAACGTAGATTAAAAAGGCCTTTAAAAAAATGGTAGAAGGGAATTTAGACACACGGTGAACCAAGTAACAAAAACAGTGCTGGAATCTTAAAGAGAAAAGCAAATATGAGGAAAAGAGGAGTGGAGAGGAGAGGAGTGGAGAGGAGAGGGGAGGGGAGAGAGAAGGTCCGCCCCAAAGGGAAGGGATAAAAGGGGAAAACGGACCCAGCTCAGGAATCCCTCGGGGGCGCCAACTCCCGAACTCACCAACCGTGAGCCCCTGAGGGTGTAGCATTATCTAGGGTGCACCAGAAGTTGTGGGGCTACATACACCCTGCCTCCTTAAGGGCCTAGAGCACAAGGCAGGAGGTAAAAGGAAGAGAAAAAGAAGGCTGACCCCTCGCAGAAGGAGGGTATCAGAAAAGATGAGACAAGGGCCAATTAAGGCGGGAAAGGAAGAGACTCCCTAGGCCTCGGATACCCTAATACCGTCGGGGTCAGAAGAGAACAAGAGTTGACCAAGTGAGGTCGACAGGAAAGAAGACAGAGAGGAGCCCGGCACAAGTAAGTGGAAGCAATGCCGGACTCAGCTGGGGCCCCGTGGTCGCCAACCCACGCCCACAAGATGTGAGCCCCTGGGGGGTGATAGGGAAGAAGCAGCGAATGAAACCCAGAGGATGCAAGTACTGAAGAGGAAAACCACCAAAGAGAATAGACTTAGGGGCGCAGCTTACACTGGGTATAGTAGGGATAAGAGTGGGCAAATTAATCATGATGTTAACAGGAATGAGCGGGGCATGCTTGACAGATGTATCCATACTTCATCTAACACTAAATCAAAGCGGTCTTTTTTATGTGGACAAATTACAACTAGAGATCGTGAAAAAGTTTTTAAATACTTCTGGGATCTCCCGTCATGGGAAGCTAAGAAAGCCTACGTCAAAGGATTAGTTACCAACCGCCATGCAATCAAACGGAGAAAATTAAAGACCTCAGAAAAGAAGAAGCAGAAGAAGATGCATTTTCAAGACTGCCATTTACCAACAGCAGATGGGCAGCATGTAAGAGTCTGTAGAACACTGTTCCTAAACACATTGGGCATTAAACGAGATTCTTTCCTTCGATGGACCTCTGATCAGAGAGAAAGCGATGACGGCGCTGGCACTGATGATGAGATGCCTGATGATCCAGACATCCAACCTAACATCTCTGCCGCTTCTAATGATGTAACCTCGAGTAGTGGACAATTCAAATATGCTGCAAACAAAAGGAAGTATTTATTGGAATGGTTGGCAGTAATCCCAAAAGTTCCCAGCCACTATTGCAGATCATCCACCGGAAAGACATACGTTGAAAGTGGATTTCTATCATTTCAAAATATGCACGGCATGTACCGTGAATGGTGTGAAAAAAAAAGAGGTGCCTCATGGGTCCAGGCCTTGGTTTGTGGCACAGCTTGACAAAGAAAAAATCGGTATACACATGCCTCGGAAAGATCAATGTGATACATGTCATATGTATAAATCAGGTAACCTAGAGCTTGATAAATACACTGCGCACTTGAAAATGAAGGAGGAAGCGTTCATTGCAAAGGCAGCTGCAAAGGAGAACGCCTCTGAAACTCATCACGTAATAACAATGGACGTTCAGAGTGTTCTTCTTGCTCCGAAACTGGAAGCGAGTGCACTATACTACAAAAGAAAGTTACAAATTCACAATTTCACCACCTACTGTCTCAAGAATGGCGATGTCAACCTTTACATTTGGCATGAAGCCAGTGGAGGCGTTTCAGCAAGTAGTTTTGTTTCATGCATTGTTGACTACATTGAAAACTTGCCCCCTTCAGTAACTCATGTAACCTTAATATCAGATGGTTGTGGTTACCAAAATAGAAACAAAGTGCTAGCATCAGCTCTTAGCACCATGGCAAAGACAAGAAACTTAACAATCGAGCAGCTTTACCTAGAGAAAGGTCATACAGTTATGGAAGTTGACAGTGTGCATTCAACTTAGGAACATTACTTCAAAGCTCCGTTGTATGTCCCAAGTGATTTCATTGCAAGGGCTCGTCTGGCAAGAAGAAAGCAACCGTATGTGATACATCATCTTGATCACACCTTTTTCAAGAACTACGAAGCCGTTTCAACACTCTCTTCCCTTCGCCCAGGAAAGGTTGCTGGCGATCCAAGCGTCACAGACATACGTGCTCTGAAATATTTAACTGATGGCTCTATTCACTTTCGACTTCGACATACATCTGAGTACCAGCTTCTTCCAATAAGAAAACGGCGATCTGCTTCAGGATCCGCGGGAGTACCACCAGTCCTGTATCCAGCACCAACAAAAATCTCTGCAGAAAAGTACAAAGATTTCCTTTCTTTAACCAATCTGATTCCCAAAGATTACCACTCATTCTACAACAATCTTCCTCACGAGAAGTAACGAGCAACTTAATGTATTATTGAAGTATACACGACCAACTCCCTTTTTTTATATATATAATTTAGTGTCAGTTTTGGTGTCTATGCCAATAAACGTTTGACATTTAGAATTAGAACATTTTGTGTAAAACCTGCCATGTGAATTCTAATTGCATGAAATATCTGTCATGTGCCTACAAAATATAGTTTTGTAATGTCGTTATGTGATAAATATATTCTTGGTTATTTTTTCAATTCCCTTTAATTCGAGTCCCTTATCCCTCTCAAATAACATTTTTTTTCTAAGTATTTAATGTCCAATCTTCCCACCAGATAGTTTTTTGTCCCTCCTGAAAAGTTTGTGTTTTGCACATAGCAGTAATTGCATTTACACCGACGGTATGTTGTTTGCACTTTACAGTGCTTGAGTAGAATGGCGAAGTTGATTGAAAATCCCACTGCTTGTGCGATTAGATTTGTCATTCGTTTTATGAATGTTAAGAGCACTATACTAGTCAATATTCATCGCCAGATTTTCTAGGAGTACTGTGAAAATGCGATGAGTGGATCAATGATTCCTACAGTTCGATGAAGGACGTGATCAAGTGCACGTTAACCAACGAGGTGGACGTGCATCGTTGGTGAATTAAGGTTGGTTGTTGTAGTTGAAGAAGGTGGCTACGTTTTACGAAGAAGGCATACAAAAACTTGTGCCACGCTGTGGCAATTGTCTCGAAAATTGTGAGAGCTGTGTGGAAAGATCGTTTATGATGTGTAGTTGGTTTTGCAATAATAGTTTGTCTTTATCATTTTGCATCTGTTTTGTTTATATTACCGAACCGAACTTATGTTCTGAGTGTACAACATACTATCGAAATGATACTAAAATAGAATGTGTTAGTTATTGCGTTATTATTTAGTTATTGTTGTTTTAAGGGGCGGAGCTACGAGGCCATCAGCCCTAAATTGAAGGTGAATTTGGTAAGTCACTTTCCAATCGCGTATAAACGGAAAGAGCGTGGAGTTGCATGCAGTTATATCAACACAACATCGAGAGTTACTACGCATATGTCGGCTTGTTACCATTAGTAAGTATACTTAAATTGCAGGCACTGCAAAGATCATAAAAGAGTTTCCCCCGGGCATCCTGAATAGGACTACCCCAGGAGCCATGCTTGGCATTAATAACACCAGTAACAATTAATGGTCTCCCTCTCAGATCGTCACATATTTTCTGAACGGCAATCAGGTCCACAGTGATATCTCGTTTAGAGTCAAGGTAAAAGTTGCACACATAAAGTTCCTGTAGGTTTAATGTTATACTTATGACAACGCTGTCTGCAGAACAGTATTGTGGCAATAACATAACACTTTTAGATTTTGTGACAATAACCGCTCTAATAATTTCCACAGGTGAAGTTTCCCTTAGAGCAAAGATGTTAAAGCCATGTTCGAAACCATTTATTTTATTATATCTGAAGTTCGGCTCATGTATGCAAATTATTCAGTTTTCGCCATGGTCAAAATTGAGAAGTTCCTGCGTGGGTATAATTGATCTGTGTAAATTTTGTTGGTAAATTAATAGTTCAGCCATAATTAATTTTAGATTTTATAAAGTTAAATATTTTCTGGTAGGCCTATATTGGACAATTTGTAAATGTGGCAGGATGCTGGGAGTTGATATTTTGCTGTTGACGCCTTGCGATGTTCTTTTGGTTTTGAAACTGGAAGTTCACACATTCAGTCTTTCTTTTCGGACAGTCGCTGATGATATCTTGTGAGGCTCTGAACATTGGAAACATGCACTGCCATCGTTACGATGGCGGTGGAACAGGCCTGTTTCTTATCAAAATGTGTAGAGAAGTGACCAAAGCCGAGACAGGTGTAACAACGAATGACTACAACGTATTCACTGAAGCTTCAACTGGTATATCCAATGTACAACCACTGCCTTCGTAATGTACAGGCCGTACTGTAGCTCCGGTGATGTCACCCTAAGAGGCGGTCAGCTAGCTCCGTTAGACCCGCGCAATGCAAGCAAACATCGTAGTTATGCGATACAATTTGTATTTTAGTTAAGAAATATTGACAAATGTTTCATTAATATAACGAATGAAAACCATAAAACTGTGATCTTTCAAGATATAGTAAATAAGGCCGACATAATTTCAGGAGAAGTAGGTTTAAAGCGTGATAAACACAGTCAAAGAATAACGATTGTCTTACTTGTGAGCCCACCTAACAAATCTTATTATGAATTGACAAAAGCATGGAAACAACGAACGTACAAAAAAATAAAATTTATAATAATACAAGGCATTACCTCCATACATTTAGATGTCCATATATACGGCACTTTCCTGGTTTTCTCCTTGGAACTTCCGGCATTATCCTTCCATGATCGTTTTGAACCAATTTCTTCCACACAAACATTTGTTTGATTTTTACTACAGTTATTTAGGAATACGTTCGCCCAAATGGTAACACACCTGCCAGCAATATATGCTAATGTTTTCCACATTCACATACAATTGCAGAGGAACTGAGTTGCATTGCTTCTAGTACCAAATGATTAAACACTGATTTTGGGTCATCAGAACATAAAAAATAATATCACATAAAACTCACTACTAGTCTATAACTCTGAACAACAACAACAACAACAAGAAAGACAAAGGCAATCAGCACGGATTGCGCTGATTTCTCTCAAAATTTGATTTTCAGGAAAATGAATGATGCATACTCCCGTATTCCTAGTAGCTGATCAATTATCCCTTGGTATTTTCCTCTTCCATAGATTAACTTTTCCTCGTAGGAAGGAAATGAAAATATTGGTGTAGTTGGATTTGCATCCTGGCACACAACAACTTCTTGGCATAGTGGTACAAGCTTGTTTTCACACACACTTCTACACACAACACATTGTATTTACACAAAACAGTGCTATACAGTAAATATTCAATTATTACATACAACAAGGAGCAATATATCCTCTGAATTAACTCAACTCTCCACGTAGAGATAGCATACCTAACCTAAACGGCATAGCCTCACTATTTCAATTACAGTTATTCATGTGCTTCTTGATGTGATAAAATACGATAATTTAGAAAAAAAAAGGCATTGAACATTCTTAAAAATAAATGACTGACTCTCAACAACCCCAATTATTCGCAAAAAGCGTCCAATAACTTGGCATTACACTCACAAATACAACTCGTAACATTCGCCTTAATCGATCAGCTGATTGCCTTCGCGCGCTTCCTGCAGTACGGCCTGTTACATTACGAAGGCAGTGGTACAACTTATCGCAGTTCTGCATCGCTGCCATCTCGAGACGTCCTCAAGAAGCGCCTCATAATACATTCAAAGCCCTTTGATGCTACAAGTTTGATACTTGGGTTTTGTTCTATGATAGCTTCTGTGATCTTATCTTCGGGAAAACTAACCTCAATGCCATGAATTATCATTTGTGGGAATAATTGCTTTCAGATGAGGGTTGTTGGTTTCAATCGAATTTACAAATTTTCGGCACTCGTCTTCATTTCTAAGTTTTAAAACGACACTTTTATTACGCACTTCTTTAACCTCGTTTACTCCAACCTGTAATGATTTTGCGTTATTTGAAGTTTGCAACAACTTGAGAGGCTGCTCGGAATCTTTCGATATTAAGTCACTTTTAGGGGAGATCAATACTACATGCTTAGTAGAGACAATTTCAGTTTTTTTTAGATTGCGCTACTTCATTGTAAGAAACAGACTGCCGCTTACCGGGACTAGGTTGTGATGCAATCATCAAATTCATTAATTCTTATTTGAAGACATCAATGGTAGACCTACATTAAAATATAATATGTAATTTTTAGCTTTACTATATTTATCACCACTTCAATTCAATGGCACGTAATTAGGTGTTTATAATATGATTGATTATTAATTATTAAATTATTATTATATATGATATTTGCAAATGGGGGTAATTCCCCGGTGACAAATTGTACAAGTACAGAAATACAGAAAATCACCATTAATAACATCAAACACAATTCGCAATTTAGGAACTATTGTACGGTAATTACATCGTAGTATTTACACAATCTTCTCTTAAGCACATCAATATGTTTGGGGAAAGGCTCTAAGACTGAGGCAGGTAATGAGTTCCAATTATCAATACCACGGTTAACGAAGGAATATTTCCCATAATTTGTACGCTGCGATCGGACCTTGACTTTATGTGGATGATCTGCCCTGCTCAGGGAGGTGGGATTTCCCAGACGTTTTCTTAGTTCTCCCCATGTTGGTCGATTAGTGTAAGTGTTAATCATAGCGTATTGTCTGGATTTCGTCCATCTTCCAGAGATTCCCACCCTAGTTTTTCTATCATTCGAGTTACATTACTTCTAGGATTAAAATCGTTGAACACAAACCTAGAAGCCTTCCTTTGTACCACCTCCAGCTCATTGACGAGCCCTACCTGATATGGGTCCCAAACCGCTGAGCCGTATTCCAAGACTGTCCTCACCAGGGTCAAATATCCTGATTCTTTTGCGGTAGAGCTCTCTCTTAAGTCAACAGCCCTGGGGCTGGTTTTCAGCAACTCGCCAATCTTCTCTATTCTCCGCCAGCCTCTTCAATTCACGATATGATTTTGTGTTCGTGTCTGTCATTAACTGTGTGATGTATGCAAGTGGTGGTCTTCCTCTTGTGTTTTTTCCCTTCTAACATCCCTTCGATGACTCTTGCTAGCAGGCTATTATGTCTGAGAATATGGCCCAACATATTTGCTCTTGTTTTCAGGCTCTTCATAAAGCTTCTACTTTCTCCTGCTCTTCTGCAAACCTCTTCATTTGTCATATGTGGTATCCAACTGATCATAAGCATTCTTCTCCAGCACTAAGCCTCAAAAGCCATCAACTTCCTTTCTTCTGACTTCCCTATTGTCCAGGTCTCACTACCATACAAAGCCACACTCCACACGTATGTCTTCAACAGTCTTCTCCTTATTATTTTTAGGTCTATACTTCTGGATGTGAAGAAATTCTTCTTTCTATAAAAGGCGTTCTTTGCCTGACTAATTCTACTCCAAATTTCTCGTTTGCTGGTTCCATCATACGTTATGAAGCTTCCCAGATACTTATATTCCTTCACATGTTGTATTCTATCATTCTCGATATAAATTGCTGGTGCTCTTCTATGATCTTCCTGGTTCCGACTGCATACGAGTATTTTTGTTTTATTTTTATTCATCTTCATGTTAAATTCGTTTTTAAGGATGTTATTCATTACATGAAGTATCTGTTGAAGATCATCTTCATTATCGGTTGTTAAAGCAATGTCATCTGCGAATCGGAGCATGTCAATCTTTTCCCCAAGTATATTTACTCCTACTTGAATCTCTTCTCTTATCCTATTTATGGCAACTTGGACGTACAAATTAAATAAGTAAGGAGATAGCGAGCATCCTTGTCGTACTCCTTTTCTTATTTCAACCTCTTCCTGGTTATTGCCAGATCTTATTATTCCCCTTTCATTCTTATACAAACTATGTATTATTCTTCTATCTCTATGAGAGATTCCCACTTTCTTTAGTAACGTGAACAGTATATTCCATTTCACGTTGTCAAAAGCTATCTCCAGATCCACGAATGCTAGATTTGTTGGTATTTCTTTTCTATTTCTCTTTTCAATTATTTGTCTTAGAGTTAATATTGCTTCTCTTGTTCCAATGCCCCTTCTGAATTCAAATTGGCCATCTGTAATCTAGTTATCAAGGATGTTCTCTATTCTCCTAAGTATAATACGTGTAAGAATTTTAGATGCATGTGTTGTCAGGCTTAATGTCCTAAATTGATCGCAATTTTGTGCTCTGGCCTTCTTTAGAATTGGAATTATTATGTACTTGGTAAAGTCAGTTGGTACTATTCCAGTGTCATACATTTTGCATATCATTCCATACATTGCATCTTCAGCTTTCTCTCCGCAGTTATTTAATAGTTCTGCAGGGATTTTATCTACACCTGGTGCTTTTTTGTCTTTTAAATCTTTCAGTGCTCTTTGAAATTCCGATTTTAGTATTTGGCCACCTCTATTATCTGCATCTGTCTGGTCTTCTTCCTCTATTACTTCCTTATTCCTAACTTCATCTCCATAGAGGCTCTCGAGATATTCTTTCCATCTCTTCCCAACCTTTCCCTCTTCATGCAGGTATTGTCCATTCTCATCTTTAATACCACATGTCTTCTGTTTCTTCTCACCAAAAAATTGCTTCACATTTCCATATGCTTTTTCTAAGTTATTTGCTTTAAAATCGGTGTCTATTTCATCACATATATCACATAAGTATTTTTCTTCGTCCCGCCTGCTTTTCCTAACGATTTCATTCCTCAGTCTTCTATATTGTTGTTTTCCTTCGTCACTTGTGACGTTTTTGAACCTTCTTCTTTCAGTTATTATTTCTACAACTTCCTCACTTATCCAAGCTTTCCTGCTGTTCTTATTTTTATTTTTCATCAGTTGCTCTGCAGTTCCTAGTATTTCCTCCTTCAGAATTCCCCACTGACTTTCTATTGGTTTCTCGAATATGTCAGTATTTCTTTCAATCATTTCATCTGTTCTTCTTTGGAACTCATCTCTAATATTTGGCATTTTAAGTTTTGTCACCTGTAGATACTCAGTTTTTCTCGTAATGATTTTCTTATATTTGAGTTCCGCGTGCATCATGACTAGATTATGATCGCTTACGATATCTGCACCTGGATAACTTCTGCAATTTTTTACCTGGTTCTTAAACCTTCCTTTTACCATTATGTAATCCAATTGCGCTCTTCTCGTGTCTCCAGGAGCTTTCCAAGTGTATCGTCTTCTCTTGGGATGGTTGAAGAGTGTATTTTTTATGACTAATTTATGGCTAGTGCAGAATTCGATCAATCGTTCACCTCTCTCATTTCGGACTCCCAGTTCAAACTGCCCAACAGTTGTTCCCTCTGTTCCTTCCCCTACCGTTGCATTCATGTCCCCCATAATGATTACATTGTCTTCTGCTCTTGTTTCTCCTATCAGGTGACTTAGGTCTTCATACATTCTTTCAATTTCCTCGTCATCTTCATTTGTAGTTGGCATATATGTTTGAATTATAACAGTATTGTTTGGCTGCGTATTTATCTTGACTAGAATTATCCTATCACTATGCTGCACATATCCCGCTACTCTGAGTCCAATGGATTTCTCCATAATCTCTCCTACCCCTTTTCTTCCGAGCGGTCCGTCTTCCCACCCTGAGTAGATTATTCTGTAGTAATCTGACCAAAAGTCACCCGTGCCAGGCCATCTCATTTCAGAAATACCGAGAATATCTATTTTTAATCTCTTCATTTCTATTTTCAGGTTTTCCAGCTTCCCCACCTTTAATAATGTGTTAACATTCCATGTTCCTATTTTCTTTACGCATTTCTGTTTCTTGTGTTTGTTAATAATACCATTATTTCCTCTAGCTGCCCCCGCCCGGTGATACGAAACGGGAGCTATTTTACCTCCGGATAATTTAACCAAAGAGCTTTCCATCATGAGCTGCTGATTCTTGGGATATCCAGTCGGATCTTTAATGGAGTGGTTTCCCGTTGCCTTCTCCATTCTATGCCGTTGGCCATCTGTTGGCTCTTCCGCCTTTAGGAGCAGTTTCCCAACCCAAGGGCAAGAGAGTGCCCTTCTTCTACACGCTCATCCGCCCTCCTAAAAGACCGTTGGCACTTGATAGAAGGTGGTCTCCTTATCCCGGGAGAATTTCGGTGTCTGATATATGCCTATTATATGGACATATACCTTTTACTCATTATCCCGAGTACTGGGCTGCCTCTTCCACCATCTACACTGTTCCGTAGTCCATCTACTCCACTGCCTATGCCGTTGAGGACTTCACCGTAACCCTGGCAAGGGACCCTTACAAGGTACTACCAGCCGGGTCAGCTGGACCGAGGTTTTTTAAAGAGGTGTTACTCCTCTATCACTCACCACTTTGTCCTGGCTTGTGACAGGCAGAGCCTGGCTTCCCAAACATTGGGCCCAGGTTGGCGGGTAGAGCTACTGACTTTTAATACCCGCATTACAAAATGAAGTGATTTGTACGCTTTGGAGACGACACAACCCACATGAGTACTCCATTTCATATCATTCCTTACTTGGATGCCCAGGTATTTGCACGAGTCTTCTTCTACAAGTATTTCCGAGCCGATATTATATTGAAAATCATGCTTTCGCCCTCTCCCTATTCTCATGAGACTACATTTACTGTTATTTATCTTAATTTTGTTGTCAACCGCCCATTTATGAACCAGGTTGAGGTCAGTTTGTAACTGAGCGTTGTCTTGTGATGTTTGAATTTTTCGGTATATTACACAATCATCCTCAAACAATCGACAATCACTTTGAATCCCATTTGGTAGGTCGTTAATAAGTGCCAGAAATAACAGGGGCCCAATCACACTACCCTGATGTACCTGATGTTATCAAAATGTCCTCCGAGAATACATTACCAATTTTAACCTTTTGCAAGCAACCAGTCAAGAACTCTCGAATCCATAAAATTAATATTTTATCAATCTCTTTTGCCACCAATTTACGGAGTAGTATGTCATGTAGGACGACATCAAATGCCTTCGCAAAATCTATAATTACAGTGTCAACTTGCTCCCCCCTCCTTCCCTGCAAGCGAATCATTAATATCCTGAAAGAGTGATAACATTTGGCTCTCACATGATTACCCTTTTCTAAATCCGTGTTGCCTCCCATTAAGCCATGAAAACTTTCCCCACTGTTCCCTTAAACAATCAGAAATAAGTTGCTCCATCAGTTTACATATGATGGATGCAGGCCTATAGATTCCCATTATCAATCTGTTCTCTCCCTTGAATATTGGACTATTCAAGACATTTTCCAGTCTTCGGGTATTTGAGTGTTATTAATTGAAGACACTTTTACAAAAACAGCCATAGTCCAAACATTTAAATTTTCAATAGAGAAAAAAAACTGTGTCCAATCTCTTCCTTCCTTTAAATCTTAGTATACTAATTTTATATCGAACTATAGGATTTATTTCACTTATCAGTGCACTTTACATTAAATTTATAAAGTTTATTGAATGTGTAAAAGTATATACTTGTCATTAATTCAGTGGACATTGGTTGCTTTTATGCAAAATCACACATGAAAATAATAATTCATAGTCCTTTGATTTATTGTGGTGCTTCATCACCACTGCTATTATCATCAGGATCAATGTCATCATTTGCAATATTCCGTTCGGCTTCAAGCCTCTTGACCTTTAATGTGGAATATGAATTTTTTGGTATTGAATACCTTGAAGTAGTGAACCAGAGCATAGAGAAATCGGATCATAACTTGATTCTTGTTCTGGCCTGAACATCTCTCGCTAAAAAGTATCAACGTTTCAGTTCTAGTGCCATATATATTGAAATTCCTAAGTAACTTTGAACTTACATCATTCTGACCCCTCTTGGCAGTCATTTCATCATATACATTCATGCTGACCACCGTCGTCTCCAAGTCATGAATCCCAAATACATAGTACCAATGTTGGCAATCAATCTGTAGTTGTCGATATGTCGTCTAGATTATTCTGGACATTGGCACCTTTTGCAACAAAGACAAATATTATTCTGGACATTGGCACTTTTTGTAACACAGTCAAAGGACAATGGTTGTTTCTGTAAAACAGGGCACATTTTAACATGCATTTATAATGGAACTATGGATGATTTTGTGAAATATTTGTATATCAAACGGTGCTGCATGTAGCAAAGTACCAAATGGTGGTCACCGTTCAAAAATCCCAATTTTGAACTATGGCTGTTTTTGTAAAAGTGTCTACCTTAAACAGCACCCTCAAGTAACGCCAAATGGCTGTACCTCCCATTTTTAGCACATCTCCACAAATATTGTCTGGGTATTTCAATATATTTCCACGTAGCTTTTTAATTCTTGCTAGAATCATCGATTGGTTTATTCGGAAATGTGGACTGTCAGAATCATAGTTAAGGTCCAACACACAGCTATTAAATTCATTAAAGACACAACCATACCATATATTTAATTAATTAGCAATTGCCTGTTTGTCAGTAATTAATTCACCATCTCCGGACATTTTCATAGACAAATCATTGGAATTTCCCTTCCGCCTTCTAACGTAACTATAAAAAAATCCACCCATCACCCTTCCCCCAATTAAGTTTTGCATGTTATTCTCGTGCACAGCCTTCTTTTTGAGGACTAGCTCTTTTGATAATAATTTAAACTTTAGCATATTCTCGTAACTATCGTGTCGTTTGTTATAAGCTTTCCTTAATTTCCTTTTGAGTCCCCTGATTTCCCGTGTGTAATATTCCGGATCCTGGTTTTGCTTCAGTAATTTAAACGGCACGAAGTTCTGATTAGCACGTTCTAAGATATGTCGAAAATTTTCCCACAATATATTTATATGATACCCCATCTTACAAAAAAATGACTCAATCATGTAATCCTGAAATTTGCTCTGATCTTCTCTGCCGTACTGAAATATTTTAACTGATTCGCCGGAGGCAAGTATTGGAGTGTCACTGTGTCTTATATTAATTCAACACTGGAGTGATCACTAATTCCAGAAAATTTCATACAACTAATATACAGTGCCACAGGTCGTACTAAATATACATCTAAAGTATTATTCCCTCTCGTGGGGGACTCAACCTCCTGGGAGAAATCCCCTTCCTAACTACCTTGTTCACAATTTGATTCTCGTTATAGGTTAGGTTTGTTTTGTGTTAAAGGTTTAGTGAATTACGTGAGGGACGGTATATATGCTTATAATTATGCTATATGAAGCTTATGTTCTTATTTCTGGTTTTTGCTCTCGTTTTTCCTTATTTCAGGAATGCCAATGAATGATGTGATTTGTTTCTAGCTAACATAGTCTGAAATTGCTTGTCTTTCGTGGTGCTCCATTGTGTATCGTGACACGAGCTTCTGAGTTACTGTGTAGAATCAAAACTGCTGTTATAATGCTCCGCAGATGTTCAAATAACCCCAACAATTTTTGGCCAATTATAATATGAGAAGAACATAATAGTACATTATGCAACGAGCCTATAATGGCAATAATTAAGACACGAGTATGTTTATAAAACGGGCGTAGCGAGTTTTATAATTTCCATACGAGTGTGTTAATTACCATTAGACTATAGGCGAGTTGCATACGACTGTTTATGTTCGACGATAATTATAATTTTATTATATGTTTTAACATAAATATTCATAAATATCTGTGGGATTCAGTAACTTCAGTTAGTGAACAAAGCGCGCTGGGTGGTTTGCTGACTGAACAGAGCGCATGCGTGGGTCAAAGAATTTCGAAAGCAGAGACCATTTACTTTGCTTGGTAATGCTATTGTTTACAGCCTGCATGATGTCTAGTACCGATCAGAACTAGCATTCACTAATATTGTCACCGAAGTCGTTTGAAAGCAATGCGCTGTGTAGAAATTGCGGTTGGGGATATTAAGGTACAGTGCTATTTCTTGTCTCATATTCGCCAGTTTATTTACGCGAACATATAGGGCGGTGCACTTTCCATGTCGGAAATTTATGTAGAAGGATGCTGTATTGCTAACTTCTGGAGGTAAATTCATACATTTCTAGCATATGTCATAGTACTTTCTTGTAACCGTAAAGGTTCGTGCTGATTTTGTCTTTGTGTTTGGCATTGTAACTTCTATGGTTGATCCGGTATCCAGTTTGAACTTTCAAATCATGTAATTCATGTCCGACATGTTGGATTTTGAGCACTTGTGCGGAGCTATCCTTACCTAATTGGTCAATGAATGATCTCTGGCTGGAGAAACTGTTTCATAATGAAGAATAGTACTATAATGACCCTCATTATGATACAGTTTTCTGACATATAATATTTACATTTCGACATGGTCGAACATAAAAGTTTCAATAACTTCCAAATCTGAGCTAATCTAGATTTTTAACTGTCAATTTCAACTTGAGCACACTCAGATCCACATAAATCAACTATTTTGGCCCTTGTAAAATCTAAGAATTTAAAATTTGTTGTCTAGTGTTATTAAACGTTTTCTGACAAAACGTTTGCTTTACAAAACGTCTGTCTGTTAGGTAGTCAGCCCGAAGGCTGGTTGGATCCTCAAAAAGTACCGCCGTTACGTTATGTGAGTAGATACCCACAAACACCCAAGGCAGCGCTATAAAATGTTTAATCGGAGCATCAGGAAAACGTTTCTGACCTTCGCTTCGGTCGAGTTTTGACAATAGTAAAAGTGGCACGTGCATAACAATTGCGAAAGAATTCTTGGTAATCCATGCTGGTTTGACGAAGTCACCCGTGCGCTCGATCATTTAAGTGAAATTTAATTCTTTAAACCTTCCTTTCCTGTGAACTATTCTAGTAATTAGATGAGGCCAGGCGCAATCACATTTAGCATATTTCAAACTAAAGTCAAATTTTGTTAATGATATATACAGTTCATAGTTACGTAAACTTTCTCGACCAATTATATTCATAATGTAGCTTTGGAACTAATCGGTCCAGTTATAATTTGAAATACTCGACGCTTTTCGGAACAATAGCTTTTCCCTTTGTCAAAGTTAGACAGAAAGAGGGAATGAGTCAACATTTAGCCATCATAAATTGTAGAAAAAAGGTATCAGGTAGTAAGCCATGTCGAAACAAATTTATGTGTTATGTCAAACCAAATTTATGTATTTGATATGAAGCCATGTTGAAACAAATTTATGTCCTGCGTCAAAATAAATTTATATATTTTATATGACTCCATGTCGAAACGTAAATTTACGTGTTAGATAGGAGGCCTTATCGAAGTTACGACAAGGCTCTAATACCTCTATATCTAAGAAGGCTATATACATGGCTTCCTTTAAGAAGGCCTTGGCCACACCGAATTGCAACACCGCTTCTCTGACGTCATACGTCCGGGTCCGGCCGTGCGCTAGGCAGAGAAGACATTGCTGTCTGTCAATATATTCATTTGAAATCGGGTTATTGGGAAGAAGTTGACTAATATGTATAGACGGGGGAAGGTGCGTATACTGTAGATGTACTGTAGATTCTGATGTAAGTTATTTAATAATTAGTCAACAAAACGATAAAAATAATAAAATTACTTCACATACATTCAACTTATACTAAAACATGTCAAGAATCAAATAAATACTTCACGTAAGTGTTAACAAAATTCTTTTCTTACTTTCACTGGAAGTAGGCCTACTCGATGCGTCTGTCATCATTTTTTAGTAATTGTTCAGAAGAATGATCGATGCAATTGCAATTATTAGCGTAACAGTATCACCATTTTCTCTGCCGCAGATACACGTATCTTCAATTACGTGACGCATTACTCTGTCAGAAAACACTGTCTTCTCACTTAGTGAGCACAAAACATCCTTCTGTTTATCACTGAAGGATAAGAAGACATTGCTCATATCTCTGTGATATTAGCGACTGCATAATCGCAATTACATTACATGTTATTTCAATAACAAAATAATAATAATAATAATAATAATAATAATAGGCCTATCGACCGGGGTAGCTACTCACGTAGTGCCGCAAGGCTCTGGGACCTGATTATCCCTGGGATCAGTAGAGCAGTGGGTTCGATTCGAATCCCATCGTCAACCGTTCTTGAAATTGTTTTCTGTGGTTTCAAATTTTTAGCTCCAGGAAAATGCCGGCCACTGACGCTTCCATCCAATTATTTTCCCAGTTACAGTCATTGTATCTCTCATTAACTATTCTGGTTAGGCCAGCATCAGGAAGGGCACCCGGCTGTAAAATCCATTCGCCACATTTTAAAAAAATACCTTAGTTCAACACCAACCCCGTAGAAATGGCAATCATATGGATTGGAAATAATAATAATAATGATGATGATGATGATGATGATAAAGCACCATTAGACTTCTGAAACATCTCTTGCCTCTGCTAATAAATTACAGTACCGTAGGTAGATCGGTAGACTGATCTTCGTCATTCATGTCTGTCATTTCCAGCATTATTCTGACATCATACGAAACAGAAATAGACGAAGGTAACTTCCTCATGCAATAAATCGCTATTTATGTTTTAGTAACTAATTAGCACGCCCATATCAGTGATACCGGTACACTGCTTAAATGCCAACGCAGACACGATAAAAAATAGCTATCGTAGGTCATGGTCGATTGAAATTAGACCTACTGATTATTGACGAGAATAAAGACTCTGCTGGTATCAAAGTACGATTGTTGTTTCAACACATTTAAATGTTAACAAGTGTATGAAGCTTATAAATCAAAATGCATGAAGCTTCGGAACAGTACAGAAGAGCAACCACGTGCGATAGAATTTGAGAGCTTACTATCATTTAATATTATAGAATAACGACGTTGTTTTAGAAGCAGTACTTACGTTTCCCAGTTGATTAGCCTTCGATCTCGGGTCTACCTTGAACACAATTGAAAGAACTGTGAGCGATAAAAGAATATAATCCAATTTTATGTGGATTAGCACGTTCAGCACCATTCATCACCATGCTTACTTCTCGCCACACATAGACGAGAGTGCGGCTTTGCCGCTCCGCTATGCACAAGGCTTGCTTATAGGAAGCCATGCTATATGCCATTTGTCACTCATTCCTTCTTTCTTTCTATCTAACCTTAGTTATCAGCTTGCCACGGTGGGTGTGTGTTCAAGGTGTCAGTCTACTAACCCCAAGTTTGAAGTTTCGCTACTTGCCGTGTTACGTGATTTTTGAAAGGCGCAAATATTACGACACCATGTCATACGATGTTGGCATGTCAAAGAAACCATTTGAATTCAGTAGGCCGTGTTCATAATGGCAAAATTAATCTCGGGAGTTTCCGCCAACACAAAGTTCCTCATTATTACACGTTGTATTATCTTGCCCTAAGCGTGTTAAGAGACAAAATAACTACTCTTGAGACATGCGGAAACAATAAAGCAAAATTTCGCCACTTCTTCTACCTAATAAGGAAATCATGATACTGTTTATCGTCTTTAAAAAAACAAAGCCGTTATAATGCTTTCCTGCATGCATGATTCTGCTTCTGTAGACGACTTTACAAAGAAATCCTATGCTGTGAAATTACAATGCGACAAAAAGGAGGAGCCGATACTTTGGATCATATGGAAGCCAACTACTCGTGATTCGCAGATGTATGGTGCCTATAACCTAGATGTTAGGCCCCTTAAAACAACAATTATCATCATCATCATCATCGTAGATGTATATGAAAATAGGCTAGTTTGTTCTTCTCGGAACTACTTGATTTTCTTATGCACTACTTGGTCATATAGCTGCGGACCTATTCGAAATAATTATGTTTGTGTTTCTTTTATACTATGTTATGGCTGGTCATTCATGTACATAATTATGCCTTTTACCTGCCCGTTGGACAACGATTGTTCTCAACGACACTTTGCTGGAGACGGGGATTGTAGCTCCTACATGGGCGATGAACTACTTGGCTGGATATCTACTTCTGTATCACTTCCAATTATAATTAAGCTTGTATCTTTTTCAGGGCACTCCACATGTGCAAGTGTCCACATAGTCTATAGTATACGACACTACATATTCCACGACTCATCTTGCAGTAACATTGAAATGTTAGAGACCATTAGCCACAATTGTGGTTACCGACTGAATGCAATATGGTGTTAATAGGTCTTGCGGAAAGGGTATAAGTCATCTGCCACTTTTTTTTCACTCTGGGAAATTTATTGCGCTACTTTTGAAGGAATGTCCAGGTCCGCAACTGTTGTTGTATATACTGTGCCCGTTAGAGGAGGTTATCTGATCAGCACCAACCGTGCGTGGCCTCCCAGATAACCCCCTCCTTCAAACACATTGCCGAAGAGGATCGGATGCTTTCCTTGAGGGGCTAGCCGGCACAAGACTCAATATCACAAAGGATCGGGTCCCCATCATAAGCAATGTCAAAGACACACAAGAAAATGCACCTCCAAAACACAAAACTAATAAATGAAAACATCCAGGCTTACGTGAAATTCGTGGAATTATTTATTTTAAAATCCAAACCCCTATCCTACTATCGGAGGGTTTGAAATCAGCTAGTCCGCAAAGCTAATTTAAAAAAAAACTAACTGAATGATATTTTCCTTCTCGACAGGTCCTAATTACCTAAGAAAATTCAAACATTAGGACGTGGTACGAAAAACAACCCTGATTGAGGATACAAGCAAAAATAATGACGGTTCTAGAAAGAAAACATCATCTCAGAAGAATGTCAAATCATGACAACAAATCTAATTATTCTGGTACCACTCCCGTTACAATTAACGTTACCTGATCTAGCTGTTACTGGCTGATAATAAACTACGACGATAAGCTTCCGTATAAGCAAAAATTAAGCAAGGCTAAGATAACAGTCATTTGATTACAATAAGTATTTTATAACAATAGCTGTACAGCAGAAGCTATAGAATATAACAGTAGGGTACTGTTCAATCCCGGTGTTAGGGGATGGGATGAACAGGGGTGTGTTGATGTACAATTTAGGGGTGGTTTCCGAAAGGGTGCAAGTTTCCCGTAGTTGGGGGAAACTGCAGGTGTAGGTGTCTGTAAGAGGATGTAATGTAATGGGGGTATAAATCTATAGGGGCGCGATTACTTGTCAGGGGATGTGTGACTATGAGGGAGCTATTAGTTAAGAGTAGCAATTAAATGTGAGCGAGTAGGAGCGAGCCTACTTGCAGAGTCGGCAGCTTGGCCGCTGGCTGGCTTAACACTAAGTGAGAACAATGGAATACCTGACGCTGCACTTCCTAGTATTCACGGTCAGGGGCAATTAGGAAGGAACAGGTTGGGCGTGCAGGTGTAAAGACAGAGTGAAATGAGTACAAAATGTAGGTTAATGACCAAGTATTTATTTGGTCAGTTATGGTAATGTAATGCCCTTTTTAGTGATGGACATATGTATCACAAATTAAAAGTGTAGGTGTGAAGGAAGGAATACAAGTATGTAAGGAGATCTGAGCACACTCTCTCACCTGGCGATGACGATGCGTTGGAGCTGGATCTAGATGCACAGAGCCGTGGGCCGCGACAGACATTGGGTCTCCCCGGGGCCTTCCTTTTATGAGTTCCCGAGCTGCTGACTCGGCGTGTCGTCATTGTTGGTGCTCCAGATAGTCCTGAGTGTAAATGTTTATGTGGATGTCGTAAGCTTGGCTAACAGCGATGTTACTGCGCCTGCTTGTGAAACGGAAATGTGTTCGTTGAGGCTCATGACTTAGCCTTTAGGGGTAGTTCTTGTAGGGTGAAATGGTGTGTTGGTACTTGGCTAGAAGTAGATCTTATGGTTTTGAGTTGATGGTGAAGATGTGTGAGTGTCTGTGCAGCCGTCGATAGATTCAGGGGCGTATGTTTATAATCCCCTCTGGGTGCGTAGATATCTCAGGTTCTAGGGTCGTATCGACCCTGGGGCAGAACAAGACCTCGTCGGCCTTTAGATCGTGTCCTCGCGATCTGGATTGAGAGTTAGGGGTGTTTTACCCTCCTCGTCCTTCTTCTTCATCCTTCCGGGTCCTCCTTCTTCTTCTTCGTCTTTTTCTCCTTGTCCTTCTCTGGTGTTGTGTAGATGTCAGTGTCATGTGTAGAGTGTGCTCATAGGGTTTGGGTATAGGGTATGGAACGCAGTTTTATATTTTTCTTTTCTTATAATCTTGATGTTTAAATGTTGCAAGAAATGACATGTACATATATATTGGTGTGCCATACAGGAAGGAAATAAAACCATGGTTCGGCGGGTGGTTGTGCCGTCCTTGCTCTGTCTGGAAAAAAATTGCTCCCTGTATGTACATCGTGCTTACAAAGTGTAATGTTAGAAAGATGGAAGAAAACAGAAAAATAGGTGCCTCGGGTGTAAGTTAAGGGATTATATCAAAAAATAGTTTTATTGTCGGGGGTTAAATGAGACACCTTTACAAATTTTAATGTTAGTAGAAAGAAAGGAAAGAAAAGCAGTGTAATCAGTGTTGAATGGTGTGATATATGCGTGGGTATACACTTGTGTGTTAATATTGTTTTGTGTGCCTTGGATTTAGAATATTTCTACAATTATGATACAATATAAAGTACTTATTACTATACCGTTCTGCTCATGAGCCTGGTACCTTTTTTCACTCTCTAGGCCTTCTTTTAACGCTCTCGTTTTGCTACTCCTTCTCCCTTCGTTTGCTATTTTCTTTGTAGCCGCAGTTTTGTGGTCATGCTGCTAATTCATCTATTTACCTATCGTGAGTTCTTCCTCGTGGGTAGAAAAAATTCACCTTGGTAGTGAGGGTGGGCGCTTACAACCTCTGCGCTGCCCCTGTCTACCGTATGTCGCTTATTAATGAAGCGTTTCTATAGGTGTGGTTGCGTCAGCATCGCTCGGTGTCCCACGGTCACTTGACGTTGCTGATCGCGGCGCCGTCGCCTTATGGGCGCGACTGAAATAGGTGAAAAGCAGTGTATATGTGTGAGGCATAATTAGTGTAAGGTATGTGTGTCTGGGGGCTATATTTACAAGGGGTGAATTCATATATGTCTGCCTTCTCTGAAAATGAAATGCATTAGTGCCTTTCATGCGCCATCGTGCGCACCCATGTTGGCGCCTTGTGAATCTCAAAAGATGTAATGGATTAAATAACATTTGTCAAAATACCCTTTATCTCTGTTATTTTTTGGGGCAGATGACCTCGTAGTTCCGCCCCTTAAAACAACAATAACTAACTAACTAACTAACTCTCTGTTATTTTCCGTATACCGTTTTATATGGCGCCATCTAAATCTAACTTAATCTAAGGTGGCCGTATACTACCATGCTACTAATTTCTACCCTTTGTGTATATGTGTATTTGTGTATCTCCCCAGTGTGTACTCATTGTGAGAAGTGTGTATCGTTGTCGGTGCACCTTACTTTTATCTGTCATCCTGAATATCTGGTGGTCCCCGTTGCAGCAGAGGTGGAGCTCTTTTTCTGAAATAAATGGCATGAAAAATAAATACATGTGGCCAATACATTGTGTGCACATATCGCGCAGCGCTGTTTAAGGGTTGGCGTCGGAGCCATCGCCCTTGAGACCTCCTCGGACGTCTCGTATATATGACGCGTTAAGCCTGTTTACTCTAGGGGTCGCTACCCGCTATTTATGGTAGGCTGTGTGCTATTCAACTGGTCTTATTGCCAGGGGTGTATATAGGTCATCGCTCGCGGAATGTGACGTCGCGGAATACGCCTTTTTGTGTAGCCTTCACTCAACGACCGAGTGTCGAACATTTAACTCTCTAGGGATTGTTACCCCTATTTAATTTTAGGCTTTAATATTACCGATGTTTTGTCTTTTTCTGACGTTCTCCCCAGTTGTTCGGTCTTACACGCCCCCTAGTGGGTGTTCGACGCCGAATGCTATGGGGCGTTCGCATTGCGATTGCTTCGTATAATTTAGTGTATTATCGGTCTTACCCTAGATGGTGCCGATTATCATTATGTATGTGGAAGTGTACTTAACCTAGGTTTCTACTAATTAATTCTAAAAAATCTTCCGAAATGGTCCTTAATCTAGTGCCGAAATATGATTTGTCAGTTACTGCCTTTAGTACAGCCCTGACTTGTTAAATTTTGACCGAGGAATATGTCCCTTTCGGGGGTTTCGCGAGTGCAAATTTTGGAAACGCTTGAGTCTCCAGAACAGCCAGACCAAGGCCCTACACGTCCCTCCTTACCTAAGGGGGCTCGTGCGTGCTCTTCCTGGTGGTCTTGATCACCACCAGGCTGCCTGGCCTAAGTCCTTTTGCACTTTGCTCCTTAACCTAGTGTTGAGGGTCTTCGGGCATAGGCATACTCTTCCGGGCTTGTACCCAAACAGTGTAATCGGACTAGGTCCTTTCTCCCTATCCTCCTAAACCTAGACGTCAGCTTCCCCCTTAATAACTAATGTGTTCGTGTATGAAGGCCTGTGTAATTGTGTTGCTAAAAGTAGCAAACACTTCCGCGCGGATATCCATTGTCGCCTGGAGGTACCGGAATAGTTCACTCATATATGGCTTATAGCCGCTTTATTCACCATTCATATTTATTAATGGGTTGCCCAGGCCCCTCTGGAGCTCGCTGCACTCCCCATTTACATCTCTTGGTACTCGCTGCTATCCCATTTAAGCTCTGGGGGCTCACTGCCCTCCATGTACTTGGGAACGGGACCAATGATCGCATTCATTCCATATTCATTACTTATGATTCATCATTTATTATTCATTATTTATTATTCATTCAATAATCTTCACCTCATACCCGGATGAGGACTTGGAGTGGCCAAGGGTTGGTCCCGCTGAACCCTGACTCCCTTCTTCATTTCACACGAATGGAAGACTCGTTCCCCGCCTTAGGAACGCTACTTAGGTTACAAACTAATTAAAAGTCTAGTCCTAAATGTGGTCGTCTCTAGGTTCGTCCCCTGAGTCCAATACTGAGCTGGCTAATTCTCCTACTAGACGTCAAAAGTCTCCCCTGCCAGTCTGGCTTCGACGACAGTTGTGCATAATGGGCATAACCTTCTCCGACACGGGGGCAGGCTAGGCACACCCGAGATCTCGACAGTAGTGGAGTACTAGGAGTTCTAACGCACTCTAGAACCCTCCTCTTACCACTACTAAGCCTCAGGCATGTTAAATATCTCTTGAACGCATGGTCCGATTTTGACAAATGAGGTATTGTTGGACTCGGGCTGACGTCTTCTTTGCTATGGACCACTCGTTATATTTTTCAAATTTTTTTTGAAAATTTTTGTTTTCGAAACTAGGCGATAGTTTGAAAACCAAACAGGATAGAACGTTGTGCCATGGCTCAAACGAACAGTCTTTATGACCTTTATTTTTTGTAATAAAACTTTTTTATTTTTTATATTTTTTTGAAAAACACTCGAATTTTGAAAATCCTATATTTTGGAAACTAGGAACTCTACAAAAAAAATTGTTTAACGTAAATCAATGGTCCCTACCCCCTCTACCGCCAAAATAAATTTCAAGTCTCTAGAGAAAAAAATTGTGTGTAGTAGTGGGATGATGGGAAAGCTGCTTCCAAAAGCAAGTGGTGAGCCCCTGCGACCTTGGAATGGAAGGAGTGATGCTAGGAGGGCGTGCTTGGATTCGTTTTTTTCGTCTCGTCGTGCTCTTTACGGGAATGTCGGTGTCGAAAATGTGAAAATCTGGAAACACAGTCTTTTTGGGGTAAAAACGTGATTTTGAACTTTTTGTTATATCTCACGAACCAATAACGCTAGAGGCGTGTTCGACAGGTCCAAGGACTCGAGGTGACGACCTCTTTGCTTTAGACCACTCGTTATAATTTTTAATAAAATTGGAAACTCTATTTTGGGGTAAACACGTGTTTTTGTGATTTTGCTGATATCTCACGAAGCAATAACGCTAGAGGCATGTACGATGGGTCCAAGGATTCGGGCAGACGTCCTCTTTGCTATAGACCACTCGTTGTAATTTTTTAAATTTTGGAAACGCGATTTTGGGGTAAACACGTGTTTTTTGTGATTTTTGCCGATATTTCACGAACCAATAACGCTAGAAATGTGTACGAGGTGTCCTAGGACTCGGGCTAACGCCCCCTTTCAAATGTGGTAGATATTGTTTCCACAAAATAATTCACAAAGGGCCAAACGCCATACATGTTGAGAAAAAAATTCTTTACCGTTACCTGTTTATAATGTTTATGAAGCGTAGTGGTTGAGAAAGACGATACGGCTGGGTGTGTGTGTTTCAACAAACCTGTCGCTGACCAAGGTGGCTGTGTTCAATAGATCAATTGATATTTCGACGAGTCGGTGTATGACAGAGCGAGCGTGCGTTTTCTGATATTTTACCTTTAACGTGTAAACGGTGATGAGAACTTGGTTCTACGTTGATCGAAGCGAGTACAGAAAACACACTTGCAAACGAGCAGGAGGTGAATGTCATTTGAGCTTATTGGAAGGCTCCGATCTGACTTGACAACAGGTGACGCTTGAAGGTGAAATAATCTGACCATTGTGCTGGCAGGGAAGTGCGAAAGGCGTGCACACATGTGTGAAACCACATGTAGGCTAAACCAGTGACATCCTGTTTTGCTTCGTACGTGACAAAATGCAAGTCCATGTGAAATTTGATCTACCGCAGGTGTTCACCTTGGACGTTATCTGTCCACGTGCATGATAACTGTTAACAAGTCACATCCTGTCTTGCTTCGAACGTGACAAAATGCAAGTTCAGGTGAAATTTGATCTGCCACAGGTGTTCACCTTGGACTTTACCTGTCCACGTGCCTGATAAGAGAATGTTCAAAGCGTGGGAATCGCTGAATCAGTAAAAAGTATGATGCAACTTGTCGGAATGATGTCACAACCAATAGATAGGCAAGAGCTGCAAACAGTAGTGGTGGGAGGTGAAGGGAGGGAGAGGGGAGGGGTAATGTATGAGAGAACACAGGAGGAAAGGGAAAGACAAACATGCATGAACATGCATGAAGCGCGGAGCGCTGTACACATAGAGCTATAGGTGGTGTACAACACGTGTGAATAAATAAAAAGTACACAGGTTCACACAACATGTGATTTATTGATCCATGAATTAAACGTAGAGTTAAACCCTAACCATTTGACGTAGAGTTTATTTCCTTTTTGTTTCAACACTTTTTCCACAAGATAATGCTGAGGAAATGCTGTTTTCTGAAGTTCATGGAGATAAAATCTACCTTTTATGGGTTGATGGTTGAGGTCCTCGAGTAAATAGGTGACTGGAGTGTCCAAGTAGACTCGACGAATTCGAAATAGTTCAGTCCCCCACTGAGGCGTGTAGCCCTTATTGAAGGCAGACTTAAATTTGCTCACACGAACAAAATCCCCAATGTTCAGTCGGTGACGTTTAGGATCAGCTGTTTTTATGGGGTTAAACAGTTTATCCAATCGCTGAATATTTTTAGTTACGAGACGTGGCTTGGTCCCAATCGTTCTATGTTTGGTGTCATTGTAACGTGATACTAGCTCAGGTAACATGTCCAACCAGCGATACGTGCCCTGAGCGGTAAACGCTTTCCACATATGGGTTTTCAATGTTCGGTTGAACCGCTCGACCACACTGGCTTTGAGATTGCTGTACGTGGTGTAATGGTGAATATCCTTAGATTTGAGAAAACTGGAGAAATCCTTGTTGAAAAATTCTTTCCCCTGGTCGGTTTGTAGCAGCTGAGGTTGACGTTGGGAGTGTTGAATAATATGTTGAAAGGCCTTGGTAACTAGTGGACCAGACTTGCGACGCACAGGTTCAACAAAGGCCATTTTGGAATAGACATCAATGACGGTCAACATATAGCGTACATCGTCGTTAACGCCAGCATAGGGTATCATTTCAACCAAGTCAGCCTGCCAAAGTTCATCCACACCTCGTGAAATCACCTTGAGTCGTGGATAATGACGCCTAGCTGGGCGATGCAACTCGTGAGCAATACCCATTTTAATGGGTGAGGGCTTAAACAATAATTTTGGCATTTCGAAGTTCTTGTTCAATTTCTTGAATTTCCCAATCGTGACCGGTATGGCCAGCTTGACGTGAAGCATGCAACAACTGTAGCCGCTGGACGAGCTTATTGGGATTGTGCCAGTAGGTAACATCCACAAGGGGTTTTAATGGTTTAAATGTCACTCCTGAAGCGGACACTTTACGACGAGTACTTTGACTAGTGGGAAACATTTTTGCAATGATGGTTTTATATTTTTGAGATATATTGGCATTCACTTGTTGCGTGGGATCATACTGTCTCTTATGGGCATGGGTATCCAATAAAATGGATTTATATTTGTCAAGATCCTCTGACGTATAATCATGGAAAGAGGGGGTCCGAGAAAAGAGCAGCTTTAGCAGTCCTGGCGTTAATTTATAGTTGATGTTTTTAATGACAGCTTTAGTACGAGCAAATTTAATGGATGAATCGCCAATTTTAAAACTATCGTTCTCATAGCGAACACCATACGTGGTATCTGTGTTTCCAATAAATAGATCGGTGAAATAGGGTTCCAATGTTGATCCATAATATTTTATTAAAATGGTTTTCAGTTGAGCTTTATGTTGAGGCGTGGCCAGGAGTTGTGAAAACGGAGACGCTCTGGAAGGGCAAGGTGTTTCGACCATGGCCAAGGATTTCTTTTTTCTCAAAAACTCTGCAAGGGGTGCGGCCTTTTTTTGAGGCGTAAACACTTGTTCCTCCTCATTCTCAACTTCACTAACACTAGTCAAATCTTCCACTTCCTCTTCCTCAGGGTCCTCGTGCAGCGTCTGCGTGGCTTGTGAAACGGTGGGTAGCGTTTCAGATGGCTTGAAAGAGGGTTTCAACATGGCTTTTAGTGGAGGTGCTAAATGTTGCTGAATAAACAAAGCATGATTGGCACGTGATTGTTTCAATTGACGAAACTTTTGGCGAATAGTATTTTTTGCTCTAATAATATGCTTTTTCAATTGACTCTCTGCTAACGCCATGGTGTCTTGACAAATGACTTGATGGGGAATGAGACAGGGCCTTAAATAGCAATAAAATGATCAAACCCTAAGCGATACCGTCCTTGGTTGAGTTCACTTTGTTTGTCAATCACTAAACAGGCATGACGTTGAGTGTTCCAGCACTTGGCACACAATTCTGTAAACATTTGAAAGGTCATATCCGGATTCACATGTTCATTATAAATGTGACGACTGTTCCTCTCGTCCTGACGAAATAAAACAATGACATTGGCATTGTCACGAATCAACTGTTTGGACATTTTAGAATACGTTTGCCCAAGATAGAAGCAATCGATATGTTTGTGTCGACCCATGCTGAAATAGCTTTGAATGATGCCTTGACGTTCAGTGGATACATCATCGAAAATCATGAGTGAATCAGGCTTTACCTCATCCGGTGAAATCACATTTTCTTGCATGGAAAATGTAAAATAACCCATATTCTCTTTTTGTAATCCAGACATGACTTGATCCAGAAACACGTAGAGGGGTTGGTAGAGAGATTTTGCAAAAATATAAATATTTTGAAAACGCAGACCATTGGGCGCTGTAATGAGCGTTAGCAAAAGATTAGTCTTTCCACAGCCGGAAGGCCCCACAATGATGCAGCGAATGGAAGATGGAAACAGTGAACCATGGCGTTGTTCACGTGATGTGGGACAGAGATGGGAAACCATGTCCCCCACGGGGAATGACTCTTGCTGCTTAACAATCTTCATGTCAACTAAGGCTTAGACAGGCTAGCCGGCTGTCTATATACAGGACACCGAGCCTTGTCATAAAAACAGTAGACTGCTACTACAGGTTGACGATGGATGTCTTTGGACGTGCGTTGATGGCCAAAGATAGGCCTGTCCTCATACATGATCCTAAACAGGAAACAGATCCTGCTAATAAACACTATGTGGATAGGTCAGTAGTGCCACGCACAAAACAGGGAGATTATGACTTTAAGGGAAAGCGGTTAACCCATGTAAAACATCCTCAAGTGTCTACAGACGTTACTACGAAAAAGTATGTGGATAACAAAATGTATGAGTTTTATGACAAAGTGCCACAGCTTATGGTGAATGGCTATAGCGCTAATCACCATCGGATTATTCACGTGGAAGACCCACAAGACGAAGACGATGTCTGTACCAAGCGTTACGTGACCCATGAAATGAAAAGGCTTTATAAATTTATCCCATGTGTATTTTTAGTGTATCTGACAAATGATAAACCTGTGAATGACAGAAACCATTTACCGCTAGTCCATGATCAGCACTCGACCTATGTGCTTGCTTCGGGTTTAAGCCACTATCGATTACACTATGATGGAACCATTCACATCAAATATGCCATACCTGATGAGAACCATTTACAAATAAAGATAAATGGTCATAGGATGTTGATCCATAACCATGAAATGGTCAATGCAGGGGACGAATTATCCTTTCACCTCATGTTGACATGGGATGAAAAGCAAGCGGGAAAAACCATAAACGACTTCCCACTTTATGTGGAATTGGAATATACAGCCATGAAATAACCATCTGACGTTAGTTGTGATTTAAACTTTCTTGTGAAAGGTTGTTGGTCATTATCATCATGGTGAAACAAAGGTATGTGGTGAGAAAGACTAAAAAAAGGACATTGTCCTTGGCAAAGCCAGGGTTTTCAACATTCGAGGACAAGCCCTTGCGAAAGAAAAAAAGAAAAAATAATGTATTGACCATAAGGAAAGCCCTTCGAGCAGCACAGAGACAGGTTATTCCAAAACGTTGGCGACAGGTTTCAAACCAAGGGCGAGTGATTCCCGTCCCCAAACGAGCGGGATTTTTACCTGCATTATTTGCCGGGTTGGCTGCTCTGGGCTCACTTTTGGGCGGTGCCAGTGCAGTGGCGAAAACCATTAAAGCCGCACAGCAGGGCAAGCAACAACTCAAAGAAAGTCAGCGACACAATGAAACGATGGAAGCGATTGCCATGGGGGCTAGAAATGCCAATTTAAAGCCAGCCTTTTATCAACAAGGATTTGGGATTTCACCATTTCGAAATATTAAAAAAAAAAAAATTTAACCTCAGCCATAGCAAGACATGCCCTGACGCATCAACAAGTGGAAAGCTATGCTAAACAACTAAAGCTTTCTCATTTTCGAGGTGTGTTTATGCGAAACCAATTACCCCCACGACCCTGGAAAAAGGAATGTGCTGTTGTCAATTTGGATGATCACCGATGACCAGGAACGCATTATGTAGCTTATGTCAAAGAGGGATCCACGGTATGGTACTTTGACAGTTTTGGGAATTTGCCCCCGCCCATGGAACTAGTGACCTATTTTGGAAACAGGATCAAGCTATATTATAATGTGAAACGAGAGCAAACGTTTAATAGCCAACAGTGTGGACGTTTATGTTTAATTTTTTTATATAAGACGCAGCATAAGCAAAAACGCCACCAGTATGTCGGCAGAAAGTAAAACGTTTACAGAGCATGGACGTGGACCTGAAGTCAGCCTAGACTTCTACCCGCCTATCGAATTGAGTGAAAAACCCTATGGTTTAGGACTTGTTTCTCTTGAAACGTACAATCGAATATACAACATACGTGAAAATGTGAACAACAAGTTTTACTATGATGATTCTGTGCTCACCTTGAACTCTGGTGGATACACGATCGATGATATTTATGAACACATTTATGTGGTGTTGATCAATCAATATGGTTTAAAGTCATTTCTTGACGGAACGCACGAGTTTGAACTTGTAGGCAATACTAACACTCATCGCTGCAGTATTTTCTCCTCATTCAACATTGACTTTAAAACACACCCCGATTCCATTGGTCCATTACTAGGATTTAAACCACGTGTGTTGGAGCCCAACAAAAAACATGAATCAGACCATGAAGTGAAATTCATTGAGGACCATCATGTGTCGGTGACGTGTAATATTATTAGCCAAGTGTACACCAATCAAGAACCATCGCATTCACTTTATGACTTTATTGTGACATCGCCCAATGGCTACATTATTCGTGAAAACCCTCCAGTGGTGCTTTTTCATGCTGTGGCTGTTGATAGTATTAGTAATATAACATTAAGACTGATCAATAGAGATCAACAACTCATTGATCTAGATTCTACCACACCAGTGACTTACAAGTTGGTGCTAAAGCCACTATGAAGTTTGTGTATAAAGCAACAACACCGTCTAGGAATGGTGTTAGTTGTTTGCCACGTGAATACACGTTAACATCTCAAGGCGAGCAGATTTTACAGCATTTGGGTTACCACGTCAACCCTCATAATGAATTCTATCCTAGAGATAGCGAACCGCATCGAGGAGCAACCAGGAGTGGTAAGAATTGATCTCCATTCCTATCAAGCTCAAACACCTGGACTCAATAACAATGATGAAATTCAATTTGTTATCAACAACCAAGATATTTACACCCTACCGCATGAAAGTGTCATTCAGATTGAAGGTCGGCTCACCAAAGCCGATGGCTCTACACCTACCACATCCAAGTTGGCCAACCATGGTTTAGCCTTTCTGTTTTCTGAAGTACGTTATGTCATTAACGATATCGTGGTGGATAGCACTCGAAATGTGGGCATTTCCAGTGTCATGAAACTATACCCCTCTTATAGTGAGGAAGAAGGTAAAACACTTTGCATGGCAGGTTGGTGTCTTGACTCGACCAATGACTGGATGGTACACACCGATGGGACCTTTACTGGATATTTACCTCTTAAACTGATTCTAGGCTTTGCTGAAGATCACCAACGCATTGTGGTCAACGCAAGGCAAGTGCTTTATCTGGTGAGAGACAGGAGTGATAATAATGCACTCAAGGGAGCCGACAATGCCCCCATCGATTCAAAAGTTCAACTACAACGCTTGCTATGGAAAGTGCCTCATGTGACCCTTAACGATAGCAAAAAACTGGACATACTCAAAATGGTAAAGAGAGATATGCCTCTACCCATGGAATTTAGAAGCTGGGCACTCCATGAGTATCCGCTATTGCCCACTACCAACACACACAGTTGGTCTGTAAAAACAAGTCGCTATACAGAGAGACCTCTCTACCTGATCGTGGGTTTTCAAACGAATCGCAAGTATCAACAAACCAAAGATGCCTCGCAATTTGATCACCTGCAATTGAGAAATGCACGTCTTTTCCTCAACGGAGCTGTGTTTCCCTATGAAGGACTGGATTTGGATTTTTCAAAAAATAAGTTTGGGCCCCTGTACGACTTGTTTTCTAAATTTCGATGGTCGTATTATCAAAAAGAGAACGGCCCCATGCTACTACCCCAAGCGTTTAAGGCAAGAGCACCACTGATTGTTTTTGACTGTTCTTACCTGGAAGAGTCTGTCAAGCCATCCAATATCGACATTCGACTAGATTTTGAAACGCATGACAATGTACCAGCCAATACGACGGCCTACTGTCTGATTATTCATCACAAACAAGTCAACTATTATCCACTGTCCAACCAAGTGACGAGTGTATAAATAACAGGTCATCCCACGTCAAGCCACTCAGTCATGTCTTGCTTTAAAGCCTCAAGAGACGTTACATCCATGAATGTAAACTCTGAGGAACAACGTTTCAAGACTTTTGCCACGTGGCCAGTGCCTTTCATAAACCCTCAAGCCTTGGCGGCTGCTGGATTCTACTATTTAAAAACAAGAGATGAAGTGAAATGTGCCTTTTGTCCCATCATCATAGACCAATGGCAGGAGGGCGATGAACCCATGCAGGAACATCAGCGCTGGTCACCCACCTGCCCCTACCTGCGTAGAATGAAAGTGGGAAATATACCCTGTCATTCAAGCTATCCCTCGCTTGTGTCTTTGGGTGATGAAAAAAAAACAAGTTACGATACGTGTGGACCGTATGGTATCCATGGTGCTTCGGTGAGCAGCTCACCATCAAAAACGCCTAGTTTAGAGACTTTGGGACATCATCGGTGTTATGGACGTTACAAACACAAGAGACTATATTGTTGTATCAGTTGCTATCGTCCTTATCCTAAAATGAGAAAAGCCTGTAAGACGTGTTATGATAATAAAATGATGATGTAATTCTTAAATTCTTATTTTTGCATGTCCCCCTGTCCTACCCTAACCTCAATTTTGAAACTAGCATGGCAGGTAAGTCCATGGCATGATCACACCTGATCCTCCGTCAGTCGTCAGTTGACCTTGGTCCAGGCAAGCGTCAACATGTTGCGCACACTCATTGTGGATTGCCAAGGGTTTAAAATTGGTGACAACAAATTTATATTTAAACAAGTGGCCATGATCGATTGTACCACGTTTTGGTTATCACAAGCTACGCATTTGCTATTTAAACCACCCCATGCTTTTGATTTATTGTGTGAAAAAGACCGTAAACAAACCCAGTGGATTGAAAATCATAGGCAACTAGACTGGAATCAGGGAACCATTTCCTATAAATATTTGGACGTGGTCATGAAAGCACACTTGTCTTCGGCCAATGTGGTATTTGTGAAAGGTAATGAAAAACGTCAATGGTTGCAACCATTTTTGGCGTCTTACTGTCAATGTATCGACCTCATGGAGTTGGGCTGCCCCTCCCTGCAAACGCTCATGGATACTTGTTCCTGTGGCAACATTACCCATACAGCCCTATCGCATGCGTGGCATCTCTTTCATTGGTTAACCACTCATGCCTGCTGGGAGTTGTTGAACAAAATTATAACTCAAGATTTACCTGTGAATGACGTCAGTGAGACTTCTACAAGCGACGTGTAAACATCTACAGCACGTGATACCATGGAGAAAGGCAATGCTACGGACAAAGCCATCGGCAAGTTCTTTGTGTGCAAAAAGAAACTAGACAGTTTTACCAAAGAGGAACTCTTGGCGCTGCCCAAGTCGTTCATTTATTATGTGGCCGCCAACGCGGTCAAAGAAATCTGGCAACATGTACCAAAATCATGGACTCAAGACCCTGTGTTGAGTGAATTGCAACCCTGTACGGATTACGATCACCATAAGCAAGTGGCCATGGCAAAAATACCGTCTATGCGTCAGTGTGCGACTTGCCAGCTAGTGAAACTGTATCACGGTCATAAAAGTCCGTGTAAAGACTTTGTTGAATCATTCCACGGGTGTCATGGCGAGAAAAAGCAACAACAACAAACACAAACATCGTCCACAGAGGAGGAGGAAGACCAAACCTTTCTACCATCAATGGAAAAGGATATGCCAGACCTGTACTGGCAATGGCGTCATTGACAAAGTGATTCAATACCTACCTTTCGAAATCCATCTTCCAGGTTATCGTTTTTGTGGCCCTGGAACTCGTCTCGAAAAACGTTTACAACGTGGTGATGTACCCATTAATCTTTTGGATCAAGCATGCAAGGAACATGACCTTTCTTATCGCCATAGTCATTCTGGTTTAAGACATGTGGCAGATAAATTGTTATTAAAGAAAGCTAAACAACGTTTCACATCCAGTGATGCCTCAGTAGGTGAAAGGATGGCAGCCCTAATTGTCATGAGTGCTATGAAAGGAAAGTTGATGATGCATGGACATAAACATTGAGGAGTGAGGAATTGGGATTTGTTTGTATTCTATTTTTCTTTTGTCAATTCACTATGACTATGAAATAAAAACAAAAGTTTTCCAGAGCACGATGTTTTGTTATTTTTAATTTTAAGAAATCGTGATGTTGATGGCTGATTTTTTCATTTTACACATTTCACACATGATGAATTCCACACACTGTCATTTATCATTTTGCAATTTACAGTTTTTGAAAACGTTCGTTTCAAGTTTAACGTTTTTGATGATATGGATTTTTCCATTTTGCTGATGACACATTTTAAACAATGTCCGTTTGAAGTTTTTGAATTTTCAAATTTCACACATGGCCATTTCCAGTTTTAAAAATGTCCGTTTTAAGTTTTGCTGTTTTGGTGATATGGAAACATGGAATTTCCATTTTGCTGTTTTCATATTTTTTCCATTTGATGTATGTCGAAAGTTGAGATTTGACAATGATGTTGATGCGAGTGCTTGACCTTGATAATACTGCAATGTGTTGATGTGTGTTTGGAGAAACGTCGGGGTCTACGACTACTGCAGGTAAGACTGTTTTTACAAAAATAATGTCTATTGACTGCCACATTTCAATGAAAAAACGAAACTATTTAAAACAAAATGAATATATAAGTGACCATTTACCCCCTCCCCACCCACCCACCCTACCTCACCGTGTTTGCTCTGGTCAATCATACACACCAGTTTTCTCTCTCCAGTCATACATTCACACCTGTCTTTGGGAACAAACACAACCACTTTATTTATTCCCAAAAGCACATTCTTGACATGTACACTCATCCCAAAAGAACTTTTTTTAGTTTACCATTTTACTATTTCAAAAAATAATTAAATACTAGTTATTAAAGTTACTAAAAATCTTACTTATTTCATATTTACAAAAAAAATCAATTTTGTACAGCGTTAAAAGAATCACACTATTTACCAATCAAAAAATTTTTAAAAAATAAGGTTGCACACAACTTTTTTAAAGAGCAAAAGGTCCAAGTGAATTGTCACTATTTACAAAATCTACTATTTACAATGACAGAAACCAATATTTACAAAATTCTAAATCTACAAGTTACAAAAAGCCATGTCCCATAAACGATTAAACAGTGAAATCACACCTCCTCCTCGTTGCGATCATAACCCCAGGGGAGGCTAGTGAGCAGGTCATCAGCCCACACACGCTTGTTATCCATGGAGGCGAGGGTGCGTTTTCTCTGTTCCACAAGATACAAATGATGGTTGCTGGATTGTATCCTGCACTGTGTATGAGACATAGCTTTGCCAGTGCGTAAAACCGCTAAGTAATCGTCTACACGTAGCGATTTTACCACTGCCCTACCTACACCTTTTGATCTCTTGGCTTCCTTACAGTCGAGTGTGCGGTAAGCATACATTTTTGAAGCCAAACCTACGAATTCCGTCATAATGGAATCACCGCATTCATCTTTTAAAACGCCCATTTCCTTCTTGTTCTTTATGGGCAGCTGAAACACGTTGTCAGCACTATAGCAAGAGGTGTCGAACCAGTCACTATGTTGCCTCATGACGTCATAGGGGTTGCAGTGGCGAATGTGGTAAATGAATGAGTCCGTGTCCATATACAAAAGAGAGACGTCCTCAAAATGGCGTTTCGCAAACTCATAGTGGAATCGATACATGACCGATTTAGAAAAGTCTAAAATGACTTGACCCAAGTAAATGGGCTTATCCATGGTCACGCTGGTCTTACTCATTTCAATAGTAGCCAAATCCTCATCGATAATTTTGATCGATTTGAAATTTGGCTTGGCAATGTACCGCCGGGCACCCCACCGCCCCTCCCAGACATTCACCAATTTAATGTCACGGTATTTGCGGACATTCTCCATAGACTTGCCATAGATGCAGTTGTTCATTAATTTAAAAAAATTAATTTCAAACTGCTGTGTTGCCATTTGTCGGTGCTCTGTGTTGAGTCGCATGTATGGCTCAAGCCATGCTTTTTGAGCAAAAGAAATACCCCTGTGGACTTTCTTCAACACCAAGCCTTGGGCGAGGCATTGCACCAACATTTGGATATGTAGCACATACCGATTTTTGTTGTAAAGTGTGCCCATGAGTTTTTCAGTTTTCACTTTACTGTCAGGGGGAACCATTTGCTCAAGACAGAATGGGAAATCGGCATGTTCATCATACAAGGATGAGGGATATTCAATATCCACTTCTAGCACATATCCACGGCCTGTTTCTTGGCTAGCCATGTTCACATGAAATTCTGACACTTGTTTCTCTGTCAGCCAAGCAAACTTCCCATAGGGCAAAGGCTGACTCATGGCGTAACCGTACAAATTATTCACGTCATAGTACATTAAGTACGATTCTGGTTTGTCTGGTGAATAATCAGGCATGTAGACATTGTTCGCTTCAGCATGGCGTTGGTTAAGCGACACAAAGCCGCCACGAATGCCCTTTTCAAAAAATAGAACCATGTCTACATCAGTGAGTAAATCCAATTCCACTTGAGTGTATTTCAAAGCGGCATCGAACGAGAGTCCAGGACTCGTGTAATAGTGAGCCGGGTCAAGACCGTAAATGTGTTGACACAACTCACGGAATTTTTCAAACACATCAATGAGCAGCAATACATCCAGTTTTAGGTAATGCAAAGCATATTCACTTAGCGTGTTCATGCCAAACACTCGCCAAACTTGACATGCATGTGCATAGTCTTCATCGGAAACGGTACTGCGTGTTAGTTTCGAGTAAAATTTCTCTTGTGGAGGGAGTTTTCTTTGCTTTAACACGTCCCAGCTGTTGCAGAAATCATACGGGAATATACCTTTCCGAATGCACAACTGAAATTGCTCAGGATCATTAAAATGCATTCTAGTATTTTTTAATTCCTCCTCATTCAAGCCATTCACAAGGCTGTCTAGCGAGGATGCCATAAACTTAAAGGAATCCAAAAATCGAATGCTAAAGTCGCCCAACTACCATGTCAGGGCTGTAAAACGCTCATGGTTTTGGGGAATAATGGTAAACGAGCCCTTGTTAACATGGCCCAATTCACGAATCAAAAACTGAATGTCATAATTTGCCAGATTGTGGAAAAAGACACTGATGAAGCGAGGAGCTGGAAAGTTCAAGTTGCATTTACTATGCGCAGCTCCACGAAACTCCCCCGTAAAGTGCGAGTGATCACGAACGGTGTCTTCAGCACTGATCAGTGGCTTTTCGCAAATATGGCATGTCGTGGCATGCTCATACTGCTGCTGCTGTTCTGGAGATAGACTCATGGGTACTGGGTGGTTTAGTAATTCCTGTACATCATGAGCCAACTTGACAAGTTCATCCAAGAACCATTTGGCACAATCTGGCCCCTCACGGTATTTGTAAACGGATTGTGTGGGGTCATGGGCACACACCACATTAAATCCTATGGCAAAGGGTTCATGTTTTTGAATGGGTGTGGTTGAGCTCATGGAGGGATCTGGTTCACATCCCGCCATGGGTGTGGTGAGAGCTTCAAAATCTGCATATACCACATAGGGAACAGTGTCACGCTTATGAATGTCCTTAAACTTTAACACAGCCTTGTCCCCTTGTGGCAATATCAGTCTCACCGCTTCCTGAGTAACACAATCTACCCTATGACGTTCCAAAGAAGTAGGCGTCCAAAAGTATTGGAGACAACGGTCACAAATATGCTTTATACCATGTGCTTTGGACATTTGACTGCTTAGCAATCTACTCAGGCTTTTAATGAGGCAATAGTGATTCACTTCTCCTACAGATAAATATAAAAGATGAATGTGATGTCGTTTCGGTTCTTTTGTGGCATAAAGAGGACCCACAATCTCATCACCGTCAAGGCCATACACCATGAACGAAAAGTCCTGGTTGTCTCGTTCAAACCTATGGATCTCGGTTAAGTCCATAGGGAACGACACTCGAGTTAAATTTAAAGTATGTTTCAATTCGACAAACTTGGCCTTGTACATTCCTGGTCGACAACTGTCACGTTGTGCTGGCTGCAAATACGCAGCTACAGACCACAGAAAGCAATCATTGTCACGATTCTTTATATTGACCACAGCCTTTTTCAAAGCTATGGCTGGTGGTGTTTTAATATAGCTAGACCCAGCGTTCAACGGGTTGAATTGACAAATGTTGATTTGCAAATGATGAATTTTGTCTAAGGCAAGGCCACTCGGTCCTTGTTGCAGTTTATCAAATTTTGACAGCAAGGCATTCACCACGTGGGTTTCATACCACTGTTCCAAATTATGGGCTATGAATAGCTCTTGCATTTTACTGCAAATATAAAATGTCTCTTTATGCTCTACGTTCTTCTTTTTATATATGAAATCGCACACCAGTTCTGTATTCACCTTTAAAGCCGTATGCAACCTTTGCGCTGTGCAAATTTCAATTTTAAAAATTTCAAAGCAAGATTGTAAAAATTCTTTGGGAATCAAACTTTTTCTAACATTGACTACGCGGCCAGAGCACACACGTGATTTGAAACAACTGTTTAGAGGTTCCCAAGTTAGGCTATCGGTAGCAGTAGCAAATGACATTATTTTAGAAAGAACACTCTCACCTGAGTTTTCAGCTGTAGACTGCTTGACAATGGTCCCAAACACACACGTTCCTGGTTATTAACAAAGGTCAAGCGTTTTCCAACACTCTAAAAAGAAATAAAATAAACCACCATAAGTATATCCATTCCATATAGTTTATGCATTTCATAAACAAAACAAAATCAAACAGGTTATATTATATAATAAAACAAATCTCACCTTGACGAGTAATGCTTTGCTATATTCCCGTCTCGTGGGCTAGTGTGGAAATGGTTTTCTTTTCAATCTGTCTGCCTTTCTCTTTCTTTAATATCGTTCACACACACACACACGACAAGTAGGCTATACCGATTATCTGCAAACAAATAAATAAATAAATAAAATCATTAATTACCTAATCAATAAATAATTGCATGTATTTATATAAAATCAATAAATATATAAATGAATAAATATATACCTACCCCACAACAAGGTTAAGTATTTTCCACCAACACCAAAACTGTTAAACAAGGCCAAGTGTTTCACACAACGCTGTAGCGTGTTCAAAGGTAGTCACTTAAGTGAGAGTGGAAATGATAACGACATGTCTTTATATATGCTACGTTGCATGTATAATCTTTTTTTCCCATGCTTTGAACATTCTCTTATCGTGCACGTGGACAGATAACACCCAAGCGAACACCTGTGCCGGATCAAATTTCACGTCAACTTGCATTTTGTCACGTACGCAGCAAGACAGGATGTAACTTGTTAACAGTTATCGCGCATGTAGATAGATAACGTCCCAAGCGAACACCTGCGGTAGATCAAATTTCACGTCAACTTGCATTTTGTCACGTACGAAGCAAGACAGGATGTCACTGGTTTAGCGTGCCTGTGGTTTCACACATGTGTGCACGCCTTTCGCACTTCCCTGCCACCACGATGATCATTTTTCCATTGCACCTGTTGTCAAATCAGATCAACGCCTTCCAATAAGCTCAAATGACATTCACCTCCTGCTTGTCGGCAAGTTTATTTTCTCTACTCGCTTCGACCAACATAGAACCTAGTTCTCATCACCGTTTACACGTTAAAGGTAAAATATCAGAAAACGCACCCTCGCTCTGTCATACACCGACTCGTCGAAATATCAATTGATCTATTGAACACAGCCACCTTGGTCAGCGACAGGTTTGTTGAAACACACACATCCAGCAGTATCGTCTCTCTCAACCACCACGCTCCATGAAAATTATAAACAGGTAAAGAAAAAGAAAACGTTTTTTCAACATGTATGGCGTTAGGCCCTTTGTGAATTATCTTTTTGGAAAAAAAATATCTACCACATTTGAAAGGGGGCGTTAGCCCGAGTCCTAGGACACCTCGTACACGTCTCTACGGTTATGGGTTCGTGAAATATCGGCAAAAATTATAAAAAACACGTGTTTACCCCCAAAATCGCGTTTCCAAAATTTTTTAAAATTACAACGAGTGGCCTACAGCAAAGAGGACGTCTGCCCGAATCCTTGGACCCTTCGTACATGCCTCTAGCGTTATTGCTTCGTGAAATATCGGCAAAATCACAAAAAACATGTGTTTACCCCAAAATCGAGTTTCCAATTTTATTAAAAATTATAACGAGTAGTCCATAGCAGAGAGGACGTTACCCCGAGTCCTTGGACCTGTCGAACACGCCTCTAGCGTTATTGGTTCGTGAGATATAGCAAAAAGTTCAAAATCACGTTTTTACCCCAAAAAGACTGTGTTTCCAGATTTTCACATTTTCGACACCGACATTCCCGTAAAGAGCACGACGAGACGAAAAAAACGAATCCAAGCACGCCCTCCTAGCATCACTCCTTCCATTCCAAGGTCGCAGGGGCTCACCACTTGCTTTTGGAAGCAGCTTTCCCATCATCCCACTACTACACACAATTTTTTTCTCTAGAGACTTGAAATTTATTTTGGGGGTAGAGGGGGTAGGGACCATTGATTTACGTTAAACATTTTTTTTGTAGAGTTCCTAGTTTCCAAAATATAGGATTTTCAAAATTCGAGTGTTTTCAAAAAAATATAAAAAATAAAAAAGTTTTATTACAAAAAATAAAGGTCATAAAGACTGTTCGTTTGAGCCATGGCACAACGTTCTATCCTGTTTGGTTTTCAAACTATCGCCTAGTTTCGAAAACAAAAATTTTCAAAAAAATTTTGAAAAATATAACGAGTGGTCCATAGCAAAGAGGACGTCAGCCCGAGTCCAACAATACCTTATTTGTCAAAATCGGACCATGCGTTCAAGAGATATTTAACATGCCTGAGGCTTAGTAGTGGAAAGAGGAGGGTTCTAGAGTGCGTTAGAACTCCTAGTACTCCACTACTCTCGACGTTGCCCCAAGCTAAGTCATCGTCGCTTTGACCTTTCGTTATTCCGTCTTTAGTCTGGGTCAGGATCTGTTGCCGTTTTCCCCCAGCTCTGCCTCTCTGTGGAGCTCCAGCTTTTGCTGATGTGCATATTTGTCACCGCCTAGTGTGACCTCAGATATTCCTTTTTATTATTGGAGGAAGTGTAATTCTGTATAAAATAGCAATTAGTGTGACTTGGTAAAATTTTAGTGTTCTGTGGTTGTAGAGCATTCTAATCGCAGTGCCTGCTTTTGGCCTTCCATTGCCTTATCGGATCTCCAGCGCTGATGCTTTGCTATGTTTTTTTGACATGTTAGTAGGACCATTGAATGTAGGGTTCCTTGCTAGTAGGGTCCGGTGGTGTGTTATTTGTGAAGTAAGGGTTGAAACGTGGTGGGGAAGGGTTGCAGCATCGTTGGACTCCATGTTTATGTTGGCCAAGAGTCGGTAATGCTATGAGGATGTTTTTACTGTGAGTGGATGGGGTGGGTTTTTCCCAGGTGTCCAAAATTGAAAATGTGTCAAGCAGGTATGATAAAAATATAACCCTTGGTGTTTGGGTGGGATGTCTCATGCATCGCGATGGATATGAGCGCATGTCTGCTCTCATTTGAGGAGAAGGGGTGTGTTGGGGTACAATAAGTTTATGTCTTCTGCATGCAGGATTACTTAATAAAATATTTGTTAGTATATTAATGTGGACTCATCTCTATATAGAGATGCGCATGCGGCGCTTATTATTGGTGTCCAAACCACCTCTAATATTCAGGTGGGGGCGGTTTGGCACAGGGTGCAGTAGACCCGTAATTGAGAAAAACAGGAATGGCTAATCAACCCCTATGTATAATTTCAACGTAGTGTATGTGTTTTTATTTGTATGTGTGTGTTTGTGTTTGTGCTAGGTATTGGGATGTATTGAAGGGAGGGTGAGAGGATGTTTGCCCGTAAGCTATGCTATGGCCATCCTGAGTGCGTTATCCGCCTGTGCTCCTTTCATGGTGTGCCATTCTCTCTTGGCTGTGCTATGTTTTCTCTCCTCTCTGATGGTGTTGAAGATCGCGCTCGTTGAGCGTCTATGTACCGTTGAGATGCCATACAGCACCTAGTGTCTATCAAAATACTATTCTGTATAATTGTCATGGGACTATCATCCTTTACATCCTGTGAAATATTTATATGTCCTAGGAAACGCCCTCCGGCTGTCCTTGTTGGTGTGGTGACGGCTGTACAGTTCACGGTTTTATCTGCTCTCATATTTATAATGTGGCTGTGGTATAGTTGCGCCCTTAGGCCTGTCTATCAGGCTTTAAATGTAGCCGTTCTTTTATGTATTTGCTGTATACTACCCTCTATGTGTCTGTTCATAATTAAAATATCTACCCTATCGTGGGAGTTCGCCTGTTCCTTTGCGCGTGGGCTAGGCCCTTAGCCAGTTCTACATTGGCTGTGGTATTTCTCAGCGTTGTATGCTAAGCTTTCAAAAAATTGGGTGTGGTTTATATGTATTTGACCCTATGTCGCTATAATGTTCATGTGGCTTGTGATCATAGACAGATGTGGCATAATTGCCTTTTGTAATTTTAGAGAAGAAAAAAAAAATTAGTGGAGGTGGATTGTTCCTCTATGGATTCTGTGTTTACCCACCCTTAATTATTCTGTGCGTTTGTGTGGAATTGCCTCGCTACCCCTAAGTGCTGGGCGCGTGCGGGAGGAGAAAGCCGTGGCTATAGCACGCGTCGTGCCTTACGCCTTGCTTCCGGCTGGACCGCTGCGTGAAGCGTGTCCTTACATCGGAGTCGGCTTATCTGTATCGCGTGGGCTGCTTTGCCACACGCCGTCAGTGTCCACTATCAGAGTTGTATGTATGTTCAAAATTTATCACCTGTCGGCCTGAAATAATGTAGCCTCAATAATTAAGTTTGGCCTTCCAAACATGTGTAATAATTTAAGGAAAACATAATGTAGTACTGTCCTCTCTTCCTGTATAAACATCCAGTGTTTCAAGTGTATAGCTTCCTGCTATTGTTTTCGCTATTGTCAGCATGTTTATGTTGTGCCATCCTGGTTCGTTGTTGCAAAATTTCTTCCGCATATGCCAAGTGTTGTCATGGAGTAATGTGCTGCGTGTTCCGCACGCGATTTCCGGTGTTTTGGTTTATAATACTTGTGTTCCTGGTTTCTTCAGCCTCGTGTGGAAATTACAACAAAACGTGCTGTCGACCCACTGTCCATGTGTCGCCATATGTTTGTGTAAAAGACCAATGTGTTAATATGTGGAATTTCTGTAACTAGGCCTGTTTTGTGATCTGCCTTCCGTACCTTCTCTGCTCTAGTGCGATTATCTACTAATTACTTCTAGGTAACCTACTCGGCCTGTGTCCGGGGTAATTTTACTCCCCTACTGAATGTCCGTAATTTTCGGCGTGTGAAATGTGGTGTTACCGTGCTTTGTGTTAGTGTAGGTCTGTTCCCTAATATTCCCCGTGTTCGTGGAATACGTCTGCACAGGTGTATTTTTTGTGTGATAAGTGTTTTTTTTACCCCAAAAAGGCCTATCTCTGGGCTGTTTTTCGGAATCTGTCCTTACTAATCTGTTTGCCCTGAAACTATTTGCCTATCGTCTCCTTCTTCGGAGCCTATCTCGTCCGATTTCTTGTGTATTTCTGACGGTTCCGCATTAATTCCTCGTGGAGTGTAGTGTTGAAATGTGGTATTCCCACCTTTTGTGTTAATGCACGCTAGGTTCGTTCATTGTCCCAGTGTTTCTAAAATGTATCCTGTACCTATCCATCTTTGTGTCGGCTGTTTGTGTGAATGTATGCTTTCGCTGTCCTGTGACCTATATATCTGACTTGGTTTATCTTCGGTCGGTCAACCTGTCTCCCTGTTATCTGTTAGGCCACCCATCCTTGCTATAATGCAGACCCTAGATAATGTATGCCTTCTGTCTGTCACAGTGTGGCCTCAGGTAGCGTAGTTCGCCCCTAGCTTTCATGGGCTAACTTTCTAGTTGTACTCTATCAGAGGTTGTAGATTATCTACTACGTTTGCGTTGTGTACCTGTGTATTTCCTAGACATGTAGCCTTGACGCGACCCGCCAATGTGTGGTACGGATCTCTATGCGTTCGCTAATGCCCTCTTTCGGCTATCCTAGTGATTATTGTGAAACGGGCGTGTGTATGTAAAAATATGCCCTGTGTACAGTGTTTGTGAGCATTTGGCTATCACTGATTTTGATTTGTGGGCGTATCGCGGTGTTGAATCTGTCATAAATGAGTTTGTGTCGACCGTAATGTTATTATGCTTGAGGTACGGTCCTGGCCGCCTGGTACAGTGCGCGTTCGTGATGACCTCGCAATAGTATCGTGTTGCTTGTGCGATAACTCCTACTGGCCAGCAGACTGCTTCCTGCCCGTCTGTTGACACTTCAAATGAAAAATACTCTTGTTGTAATCTTCCGTGAATTGCTTTATCAGTCGTCGGACACTAATTGTAATACGTTTTTGCCCCATGTAGTTTTGTGTATGTACCACTCCTTGTCGTGGCTACGTGATGGGGCTACGTGTACGTTGAGAGTTGTGTACTTTGTTCCAACCAATCTCCCGAATGTCTTGGAAAAGATCCTACGTATACTTACAATTACCGCGCTCTCAATTTCCGTATCCTACTGTGTTTGATAAGTGTCCGCGCCTTGCTTATGATGTCTGTGTCTGTGGAACTCATACATCTCTGTGTGTGTATACTTTATGGCCTCTAGTCGCATGTCTGGCAACTAGGTGTAGGTGGCATCTTGGTTAGTATGTTCTCTGTATTTGGGTGAGGTCCTCGCGGTTCGAGTCCTAACTTTTGGCTTTCTTTCCGTATGCTACCGTGTCGCCTTATGCAATTTTTGTATATAAAAGAAACCCCCCGTGTATATGTATGTGCTTTGAGTGACATTAAGTGTATATTATATGCAAACCCTTGTGTCCATGTAAGACACGTACATGATCACCTGTAAATACCATTCGGAATATAAAATCTTTTGTACATACATAGTCGTGAAACATATGGGATATAGTTCGTGACCAGTGTGTGGGTAGAAATGGATGTTGTGGTCTGTTTTTTCCGCCTCTTCGTCCAAAGGCCTTTGTGTTTATGGGAGCCTATGGGTTTTATGTGAGTGTGTGATTTATGTTGTCTATGTGGTGTCATCCATGTAATTGTCTTTCACTGTGTCTACGGCCATGGCTTCAATTTTATTATGCCATGTGAGTTGCCTTTTTTCTAGGCCGCTTTTCGTTATTGGAAGTGTGGATTTTTCATGGTGAATGTAGTTATCCTCGTCCGAGCGCCATTGCTCGAGAAGGTGAATAGCTTCGCCCTGTCACGAAGGCATAGGCCTCTGGCTCCCATTGGGGTGCCTCTTTACCATTTTTCTGAGGTGTTTTGGGTAAAGTAAGCCTAGGCCTACGTTCATCATGGTGCCTCGTTATAGGCCTGGGTGCGCTTGTGCCTGAGGGGCTGGATTCGCCTTGCGCTACCCTATCAGTGTGTGTCCTCCTGTCTGCCTGGCCTTGTGGGGTAGGCAATAAAACCTTCCTTATGCCCCGTGTATTGTGTGTCTGTGGCTGGTCAGTGTTCAGGGGCGTGCGTTTTTCACCCTGGGGCATTGTAATTAACACCCTTCTGTTTATCTGTGCTGGGGATGCAGATGGCAGTATTCGCCTCCATTCTGGCGAAATCACCCTCTGAACTGACGCTGGGGTTTGTTTAAGTGCGTGTGTGGATGCCCCTTAAGAGCTATGGAGCCTGTTTCTGGACGGTTTCTGATTTGTGGCCACGGGGACCTCCTCTCCTTCTCCTGTGTTTTATCAGGTGTATGTATGGATATAAGCGTAATTCGCTGTGTCGGGTCCTCTATGTCGTCTGCCCATAGTATGGGTTCCTCTGGGTCCCTTTTTGTGTTGTGTTGTGTATCCCGAGTAATTGGAAGCAACATCCCTTCGTGTATCTGTTCTGAGGGGTTGATGTCATTTTCTGCCTCCGTTCTGGCATAATTGCTCTCCGAACTGGCCCTGCTGAACGTATGACTCTGTGTGAATGTCCCTGCAGTGTTATGGAGCCTAATCTGGCCGGTTTCTGAGTTGTGGCCGCGGTAGACTCCTTCCCCTGTGTCTAGTTGGGTGTAGAGATTGACATCTGTGCGAGGTGTTGTGTCAATGTATCAATTTCAATGTACTCACTTTGTTTTCCAGGTGGCCCTGCTGCGAACACAAATATGGTGTTATTGGCCTGGAGTTCACGGTATTCATCCCAAATTTGGGCATACTCCTTATTAAGCCTAATTGCTTGTTCCGCTACTCTAGTGTCGGATGTACCCACGTATAGGTGTTCCTCCCTGAGCTGTTTGTACTGCTCGAACATAAATTCGTGTAGTGAATGCAAACGCCAGTGAATCCTGATTGTGGGGATGTTAGCCCTCATCTTTCTATTTTGGGCACTGCTGCGTGGTCTAATAAGTGCCCTCCCTCCAATATTTCTTAGCATGGTCAAACGGTATAGGGGAGCCATCTTGAGTTATGTGTGTAGTAAATAAGTGTGTATGGCTTTTAGTGTATTAAATATGCGGATTCTATCTAGGGAGGGTGGGTGGGTTTAATAATTCCCCCTTATGTTCAAAGAGAAGAAAAATGCGTACTCTAAAAAAATTTCTACTTCTGCTTGGCTGCTCTTGGTACCTCTACCGATCTACCACGAGGGCTCGTTGTATGAGTCTCTACCCTTAATTTGCGTGGTATCCGGCCTCCACCAATTTGTTCAATCCCGGTGTTAGGGGATGGGATGAACAGGGGTGTGTTGATGTACAATTTAGGGGTGGTTTCCGAAAGGGTGCAAGTTTTCCGTAGTTGGGGGAAACTGCAGGTATAGGTGTCTGTAAGAGGATGTAATGTAATGGGGTATAAATCTATAGGGGCGCGATTACTTGTCAGGGGATGTGTGACTATGTGGGAGCTATTAGTTAAGAGTAGGAAATAAATGTGAACGAGTAGGAACGAGCCTACTTGCAGAGTCGGCAGCTTGGCCGCTGGCTGGCTTAACACTAAGTGAGCACAATGGAATACCTGACGCTGCACTTCCTAGTATTCACGGTCAGGGGGCAATTAGGAAGGAACAAGTTGGGCGTGCAGGTGTAAAGACAGAGTGAAATGAGTACAAAATGTAGTTAACTGACCAAGTATTTATTTGGTCAGTTATGGTAATGTAATGTCCCATTTAGTGATGGACAAATGTATTACAAATTATAAGTGTAGGTGTGAAGGAAGGCATACAAGTATGTAAGGAGATCTGAGCACACTATCTCACCTGGCGATGACGATGCGTTGAAGCTGGATCTAGATGCACAGAGCCGTGGACCGCGACAGATATTGGGTCTCCCCGGGGCATTCCTTTTAAGAGTTCCCGAGCTGCGGACTCGGCGTTTCGTCATTGTTGGTGCTCTAGATAGTCCTGAGTGTAAATGTTTATGTGGATGTCGTAAGCTTGGCTAACAGCGATGTTACTGCGCCTGCTTGTGTAACGGAAATGTATTCGTTGAGGCTCATGACTTTTAGGGGTAGTTTTTGTAGGGTGAAATGGTGTGTTGGTACTTGGCTAGAAGTAGATCTCATGGTTTTGAGTTGATGGTGAAGAAGTGTGAGTGGCTGTGCAGCCGTCTGTAGATTCAGGGGCGTATGTTTATAATCCCCTCTGGGTGCGTAGATGTCTCAGGTCCTAGGGTCGTATCGACCCTGTGGCTGAACAGTACAATGGGTTGGCACATAAATACAACACACAAAACATTATTATTCCCCTGCCTACAACATATTGGATAATTTTTTGTTACCATTCGTCATCTTAAGTGTACGAATGAAACAACTAAATGCACCGTAAAACGGTGTCTCGTCATGAGGTCACTGCGGCCCCCGAGTTACAAACCATTGGTTGCCAGTGCTCTCTGTCAGTCAACAGTGAAACTTATAAACAATTCCTTCAGGAAATATCTTACAAGCGCAATGCATCGGTCAGCTGTAGTCAACAGATCAGGATTTAACAAGCAGATATTATTTAACGAGTATCTTAACGTCGTAGATTTATAAGAATGAGTTTTCATGATTTAAGTAATGATTATTACAATCGTCGGTTTAAGACGAATGACCATATGACACAAGGCTTCTAACAGGTGAGCTACCTGAACGGTAATCACAACAAAGTTAACAAGTGGCATGCAACGTCACTAACAATCAAAAGTAATCTCAGTGGCTTCCAAAGCACACTAGAAAATCCTCGGTCAGTCTAGTACAAAACTAACATCTGCCAGCCATCACAAATAACACTACGGGCTATGAAGAGACTCCGTTGCCATTCAAAAGTAATCTATGTGGTTTCCTAAGCGCACTAGAAAATCCTCGGCCAGTCTATAGTATAAAACTAAGATCTGCCGGTCATCACGAATAGCGTATAATACCCTTCGTGTCAAAACACGGACATAACAATTCACATAAAGGGAGAAAAATAGCCTAATTATAACTGTCTGGTTCATCTAATGAAAACTCTGATCGTTTTAACATCATGAGAATAATTAACTTTCATTCGCTTACAACATGTGCGAAGATATAATCTCAGTTTGTGACTTCTGGGTCACCCTGTATCGAAACAACTGCTGTTACTTGACCTACATAAACATCGAGCATTCACAAGCTTGCCACGATTTCAAAATACCTTACAAAATATGAATAAGAAATGTGTGCCATGAGTCGATGTCTCAGTGGAAATCACGTTGGTTTTGTGGGAAATATTGCAACGGGATGCTTGGCCTTCAGAACGCCCGTCATGTCTTCTGGCACAGTTCCAGCGTTCCTCGCTGTATGTGAGTCAATTGCACTCTGGCAAAGTCTTTAAAATGTTTCAAATACATGTAGGGTTCATTAAATCACTGTTCACTAGTGACCCTAATACACACTTGAGTAATGTTAATTAATAAATGTTCATAATACGTTATTGTAGACCTCCAAATATTATCTACAAAGATATAAATGCTTTGTCAAAGTGAAGAAGCTAAAATCGAAGATATTTCTCCCATCTGAAAGTCTTTGAAAGATGTTCAACACCACTGCGGATGAAATCTTGTGCACTCAAGCCACGGCAAATGATTATAAATGTGCCAACACCTTCACCTTCTGGTGTTAATTCTAAATGATACGGTATGATCATGTAATCGGGATCAAAGTGAGCTACAACTGGCTGCATTTATTACACTGATATTAGATTCAGCTCGAATCTTGTGGCTTTCACACCCCTCAAAAAGTATTTACAATAATCATAAAGGTGAGATGAGTAAACCTTCTCGTCCAAACGATACGCCTGTCAGTGGCGTTCTAATTATTTACAATAAGGGAGCTTAAAAATACTACATGAAGCTCAGCATAAGCTGATAAAGAAAATTACTTCTCCTCATTTACAGTCATTATTTTTGTTTCCATGAGTTGGAAATTACATTTTTCAATATTGCACCAGTGTGCGAACACACCAAGGGTAGCGAACCATGAGCTTTAGATTCCAAATTGTGTGGACGCTCATGAAGATGGAAAATCGACAAAGATGGTGTCTACAAGAAGAAAAACCTACCTACATGTCTGTTATAAAGTACGGTTGCTAGAAGTACTCTACCATGACCGATAACTTTTACAAGGGAATTAATACATGACTCACGGCGTAACGTAGCTCACCTCGTCCATAAGAGAATATTTGAGGTGTAAATCCTTTCCTTAGACATTGGCAAAGTCCTCCGCTCCTCGGCCATGGCCAAATCCATTCTCTCTTCTTCCTCCATCTCGCAATGCTGCTAGATGTTCAATGTCCCCCTCATCAGGTGGTCTTAGACCATGATGAACAGCATGGTCATACAAGGAAATATTCTCAGCACGTGGTGTAGTCTCGGGATCGTGTAGGTTGTTGAAATACGATGCTTAAACACTGATTCTAGCGTGGTTCCACTGAGCTAAACTGCATCTACACTTTTGCAGACTTGAAGAAAAATGACCATGTGTCTGCTCACTGAATTTAGGATACTTCATGTACCTTGCAACACAGGCCCTAGAATTTGTGGAAAATTACAATCACTGATTATCACAGTAATCCTAATGTTATAAATTTCGTCCTTCGCACGGCTCAAATGTAATTATTAATTCAAGCGTTTTACTTGAAGAATTCACGGTACTACTCTGATATTTCTCATTACTTGAAACTTCACTGAAAATATACGTCTGACATGTGGCAGGAAAATAGACCATGTGCTCGGTCACAAAATGTCGATTTCACGATTTCATTTCGAAATATTATACTTGTTGCTTCCACAGGCAACTTAAATTATGTACTAGCACACTTTGTGCAAAAATAGACTCGATGCACTCGGATTATTAACCGATGATTGGACTCCTTAGTCCTGCAAATATGCCCAAGTTTACAAGACCTTTAGACGTACACGTCTGTGCGATTCCAACGCATAAGAGGGTGTGCTTCTTCACGGAACCTGGTGTTCCGGCGTCGATGCTTCCTGAGTCGTGTAGCGACTACTTAGTTCCTGTTCGCATTTCTGCGATGTTATTGTCTCAAATAATAATTTAACAATTATTAGGCCAACACATCGTGGCAAATTATGCAGAATGACTGTAGATGATACGTTCTAGTTTGCATGTTAAAAATACAATCTTTAATCTTATAGTAAAAATATTTGGAGCATCTGAGTAAAGTCAAAAGTGGGTCTGAAGCTAGAGATTGCTTCCTGGGCGCGTTCTACATCTCTCAGATATTAAAAATTCATGGCTCTCATAAAAATCATCACCAGCATGAGCGAATACGGGCTCAATACGATATAACGCATTGTTTGCTTTGTTTATGGTTGCCATTGTTCTGGCGTTTAGTAGCAAAAGTACGAACTACTTGAAAAAATTCAATATCTGTGGTCCTTACTTGAATGGAAAACAGATAACACACACACTAATACAGTCATCACAATTAACACCGATTATCAGACAGATTCTACACACACCCAAATTACACGGGGCTACAAGACCGCGTTGTTGGAGCCCCTAAACTGAGGAACCAACCAACCAACCGCTCTGTTCACTTTTGGATACCTACAGTTCCAAACCCCTTAGCAGCCAATATATTTGTATGGTAGTCGATAGCCTACAGTATATGGGGATACGAACGCATTCATTAGCGTTGTCCGTTCGTGATCTCGCACTCGTGAAGGTGCCTTGTGAGTAAAGTAAATCACATCCATCCTTAACAGAAAAGGGGCATGGACTGGAAACTTACTTAACACACCCCCTTGCAATGTGAATCCACTGATTTTGAAAGTATCTATAGGAGTCTACCACGGTGGTGTCGTCATTGTAACTGCTATATGTACATTGAACTTATGATTTTCTGTATTTTTAAGATCATATGTTATATGATAAGTCTTATAAGATAAGGCCCTCTATCGATGTTTATAATTTCACCACAGTCCATCGTAACTCCAATGCCACAGTGTTTGAAAATTTTTATTAAGTATTTTGAATTTTCCTTTTACATCGTTATACTCTACTCAGAAGCACAATTGAACCTGCTTAGTTAATATGTTGTCCGTTCTTCCCTCCCAAAATCTCTTCATCCTCTCGCTAAGCTTCTTCCTTCGTTCTTCTGTCCAAGTTAAAGTGGCTCTTGTGTTGGGTTTGTCCCCAAATTGGTGATTGTCTATTTTAGTTCAGAATTTACATCTATCCAGTACAATGTCTTCTGAGATGTTGGTTTGCTGGAGATCTGTTTCAATCTCACGAAGTTCCCTTCTTGGTTTTTAATGCAAGGGCCAGGTTGAGAATTCTTTTAGTATGTTATTTATCATTTATCATGTGTCCATAAAATTTCAATCGTCTTTTACGAAAATTGTGAGATATATTTTCAGATTGACAATATATTTCCTGGGATGAGTTTTTCCTCCATATTCTCTCTATCCAATGTGGGCCAATATTTTTTTGTAAAATAAAATTAATTACAATTATTGTAAGGATACGGTATCCTTTTTATTATGCTAAACGCTGAAGAAGGTATCACTTAATACTGAAACATGTACGTTAAATAATTATAATATTAATAAACACCATCTATAGGGATTCTGGATGGAACGGATGTCTCAGGAGCTATATCATCACTCTGAAGGGATCACCGAGACATTCAGGAAGAGGCGATTAAAGTTCTATGGCCACATTCTTCGCATGACCGATGACAGACTGACGAAGAGGATTCACAATCTAGCTCCCTCAATGAAAGTTAAAACCAAGTGGCTTAAGGAAATAGAGGAATATCTTCAGGAATTTAGCACCGTGGAGGAAATCGTACAAGACTGATCCAAATTCAGCAAAGTTGTCAACAACTATAATTTTTCGGAGAAAATCAATACCAGTACCAGGAAACCATGGACTGAAGAATTGAAGAAACATTCAGTGCACAGATGAAGAGATTTTGGGAGAAGAAAAGATCAACGTCATTTTCTAAATGAGTTCTCCCGCACTCCTTAGATGGGCATAAAGATGTGGAAAAGGGAAAAAAGATACAAGCCTTACAGTAGTCGCATATGATGTGTAACATCTGACATATTATCCTACTATGAAATTGAGATGAAATGTATGTGAAGTCATCTGACATGTTATCCTACTCGTATACTACATAGCTTGGACATTCTTAAAATGTTAATTTACGCTCCGTTTTCAAACTGGTACTATGATGAATGTATAGATTGAATTGGAGATAGCCACTGGCACACTTCTTTGAACAAACATCACATATTATATTCTAAATTAAGAGGAGGAATGAATCCATAGTCTCTAGCCTATCTATAGATTTTTTTTTATTTATTTAGTCAATTTACCCTCTAGATTGGTGGATCCCACGGACTCAGCGAGGGAACTCACCACTACTGCCTCTATGGGCAGTGTCCTGGAGCTTGGAACATCTGGTCGGGTTGGATACAACTGGGGAGGCGTGATCAGCACTTCGCCCAGGCGGCCTCACCTGCAAAGCGAACAGGAGCCTCATGAGGGATGGGAACGGATGGAAGATTGGATGGATAGGCTGGGAAGAGGGAAGGAGGTGGCCGTGGCCTTGCAGTAGGTACCATCCCGGCATTTGCCCGAAGACGATGTGGGAAACCACGGAAAACAACTACGAGGATGGCTGAGGGGGAATCAAACCCCCTCTACTCATTTGGGCCACCCGAGGCTGAGTAGACCCCGTTCCAGTCCTCGTACCACTTTTCAAATTTCGTGGCAGAACCGGGAATCGAACCCAGGAACTCCGGGGCAGCAGCTAACCATGCTGACCGCTACGCTGCGGAGGCGACTTATCTATAGACTACTAGAAATAGATACATATCTTTTAAATCGATAATCCGGTAGCAAAAATAATTGCCGGGCCTGGGGTTCGAAACTGAGACCTCATGTTTCGCAGACCAAGAAGATATCCACGCAGCCTTTAACACCACAGCAGTTGGAGTACAAGACAGGTACTCATTTTCACGTGCCGGTAATAATATGGAAGTATTTCCTTATCCTCCATTAATATGCTTTTTTCGATAATGCTCCTGCGTGGAATTGAGTTTTAAATTAGTTATGAATACGCCTACTTGACAGTAAAGGGAATTCCTATTGTGGTCTATGAATGGCTAGACCAGTTCCGGTATAAAATCATCGATATATATTACATTGATCACTGCATTACCGCTATGTGGGTTAATATCTGAATAGCCATTATGCAGAAACATAATACCGGCTTAGCCGACTAGTTACAATGCTTCATATAAAAGCATATCTTCATTTAATTATTGATACGAAGACTTTTAACATGTGGTTTGTGTTTCAATGAGTTGACACCAGAGTTCGCATGAGCGTTTACCGTTCAATATGAAAGTGTTGAGGAAAGTGGACGCCCATGACTTTTATCCAGAGATCGGAAAACAGACTCTTAATAAATCATAATTGTTTTCAGCAAATATGATTTAATGAATATTTTTACACCAAAGAACGCCAACTTGATGATGATTCACTGTAGAAATATCTGTAATGGCGCCTCCAAACCTTGAAGTAATCCGTATGTTATATACTGTACATTCCACATGGTACCACTGCCAGCTGGATCGGTTCGCATCTCTCCTGGCTGCTAAAGTAGCCAGGAGGGTACGACAGCTGGCAGTGCGTCTTACACACTTCCGTCCGATTTTTCAAAATCACTCCTACAAAAATATCCAGCAACCGAGTGGAAAGATGTTACACATCAAAAACACCATCTATTGTATTGACAAGACAGATTCAATCTAATCAATAATCTAATCTCGTGTCCAGGCAGGCTTGTTATTGGTTTCACAGTTTACATCGTCGGGAGAGAAGCAAATCATCAATTCCTTCTTCGACTTGAGTGCCATTACAACAGTATCAGAATATCTCAATAATTTGTCTTTTATTTTAATAATATTGTCAAATTTATGGGTACAGCAGAGCTCATTCCCCAGATATATAGCTGTATTAAATGAAATCAACTTTTTGAAAAATTCAAATGTAGGTCAATAATATTTGCCAAGAATTTCTCTCGGGCCATTCTACTGCACCTTCAACTTATAAAACCTGTCAACGAAGGGTGCACATTTAGATTTGAAATAAATGTTCTAGTGTCCTGTAGGTAGGGAAACAATGTGACAAGTGGAGAAATACGACGGGCGATACATTAAACATGAATATCGCGGCTCGCACTGCAGGCTGGTAATATAATGATCGTCCTCGTGTCCAGGCAGGCTTGTTATTGGTTTCACATTTTACATCGTCGGGAGAGAAGCAAATCATCAATTCCTGCTTGGACTTGAGTGCCATTACAACAGTATCAGAATATCTCATTACTTTTAGATGAGGATACAGTCGGATTTCGTTCGTTCACTTTTAGTTTAAAATTCCATCAGTAGTAATTGTCGGTGTTCTGTTCAATTCTAGCTTTACGTATTAATTACAGAAAGATGAGAATAGATAAATTAAACTTGCATAGTAACAGCTAGGTGAACGAGAATTGTGACGTAATTGTTACAATAGGTCATATAGGAGAAAGAAAGATGCGTTTTCAAAATATTTATACAGCCTATAAACAGCAAACAAAAAGGAAAAATCTATATTGCCCCAAAGGGGTCATTACTTCTTGAACTACATTTTGGTTGGTTGCTGGTTCTATGTCTTCTATAATTTGAAATATAGTTTCAAATTGATAAATATGGTGCTAGCCCGTGAACAAAGCATATGAACAGAAAATTGAGTTCTTCAAAATGAGAATGTTCTAATGAGTTCAAGAAATGAAAAAGAGAAACTTCATAACCAGTAATAATATATTACCTGGTTTGAGCAACGTGTATTAAGACTTTGCATTAAATAAGACCTGCAGACTAATTACTGGTTGTCTCATATCTACGCCGCTTGATGCAATCTACTATCTGACGGGTATCTCACCTCCAGATATCCGCCGAGAATCGGCAGCCAGATTAGAGAAATCGAAAGCATTCACCCAACAGACCAATCCTTTGAATGGTTACTTACCTGCAGCACAGAGACTCAAATCAAGAAGAAGTTTTCTTCAGGCCACTGAAAATTTGGCAGTCTCTCCTTCAGTATTTAGATTGCTCTCTTGGCGCTCCAGATCTAACGACTCTGCAGGATGGACGCTACCATCTAAACACCTGCCCGCTGGACACGAAGAAACCTGGTCAACGTGGAAGACCCTCAACAGGCTGCGCACAGGAGTGGTTAGGTCGAAGACAAATTTGAAAAATTGAGGATTTTCCTGTGACTCGACTTTGTGTGAGTGTGGTGAGTAGCAGCCTATGAGTCACCCCCTCGATTGCGGGTTGTGTCCATCACATGTTCCTCACGGAATCTGATGGACGGAACTCCTGAAGCTTGCGAGTTGGAAAAATTCTGGTCTCAGTATTTGATTTGAGTATTAGTGCTTGTATAATATATTCAATTATGCAATGAATGCAGCGATTTCATGGTTTTCTTATAATACCAAATGAAATTTTTCTATTGTTTTATGACGTATGTTCTCTGACATGATTAAATAAATTAAGATAACTTATTAAATTGGCAAATTACATGAGGTTAAATTGCATGCTTTGTCGGCTCTGATATGTCTTTTATTTTAATATTATTGTTAAATTGATGGGTACAGCAGAGCTCATTCCCCAGATATATAGCTGTATCAAATGAAAATCATGGGAGTGTTAGTTCTGGTTAAAGTTGTAGAACTAATAATTAGGCCTCCAAACATGTCCCACTAATGACTACACAGTGATCATCTATACTAATATAATAAAGCTGAAGAGTTTGTGTGTTTGTGTGTTTAAACGCGCTAATCTCTGGAACTACCAGTCGGATTCCAAAAATTATTTTTGTATATGATAGCCTGATTCAAGGGGAAGAGTTTAGGCTATGTTAAATTTTGGACAGACCACTCCATTTCCCGCATTTAGGCCCTTTTGCACAAGTCCACACCGTTTCACCTATCTAATAAATTGACGGACATATTCTCGCTAGGCGAAAACGACTAACACTGTGTCATGATAGTCAACGCCGCACCATTGATGGACAGGTTGTCACTAGGCAACAACGATTTACTCTGTATAATGATAGCCCGGTAAAATTTGTTAAAGGACACATGGGAAAACTGACCGATTGACAATCAAGGATTCTATTGGACTGTAGTAGACAAATTCTCTATGCTATCGTATGCACAGTTAATATTTCATTTTGCGGGGCTTGGACATCGTGGTCATGTTGCCCCGTGTACATGGGTGTGTGTGTAGAATTTATGTGATAACCTGCGACATTGTGATTGTTGCACTAGCATGTGTAAATACGGTATAAAGCTCAATGTTGGTTTGTCTGTTATTTATAAAAATCTACACCGTTTCACCGATCTGACCAACATTTGTGTACTTACCCTTTGGAACCCTGCGTGTAACAAACACTGTTTACATGAAATTTCGGACAGACCACTCCATTCCCTGCATTTAGGCCCTTTGGCACGAATCTACACCGTTTCACCGATCTGAAACAAAATGAGTATTCTTACCCTTTGGACACCTGCGAGTAACACTGTCTACGTGAAATTTCGGACACATCACTCCATTCCCTGAATTTAGGCCCTTTGGCACAAGTCTACATCGTTCCACCGATCTTAACCACACTTAATGTACTTACCCTTCGAAACCCTGCGGGTAACACTATCCACTTGATATTTTGAACAAATCTCTCCATTCCCTACATTTAGAACAACAGACTAAATGAACTTGAAAACTACGTGTTAAGGTCCTAGAACCAATCATGTACGTATAGTGTAACTGTAAGAATATTTTAATAAGTCAATTGTTGTCTGGCAATGCGAGCTGCATCACGTCGCCCCTACCAGAATTGCGAAAATAGTTACAACTTGCGCTGCTTATAAATTGGAGTCACTGGGAGTAATTATTGCAAGAAGATTTCTTAGGCCCCGTAAAACAGTTATCATCATGAAAATATTATGCCTCTGTATAAATGCGATCGTGTTGGTGCAGATCCTTATCCTTGAGCGGTATGTGGCGATAAATGAAAGTATTGCTACTTCAGGAGCTCGGGACAACCGAAGTTTTCCAAAGTGCTTGATTATTTTCCTATGGCACTATGTGACAAAATACGACACTATTGATCTCTACTTTTCTAACAGCCAATGGGATATAGGCCCTTGGCAGTGTCATTTTTGTCACATACTCCTCTTTCTAATCATATTTTTCAATTCGCTTGTAAATTACATGTGTCAGTACTGTAGTTAGTAAATAGCCGTTTCCCTATTCATTATTGTCATTATCATTACGGGAAAATGACCTGAATGTTACGTCCATTATATTGTACTACTTATCACCCCCACCACCACCACAAAAAGTTATCTTTTTAAAATATTTTTTCTGTTAATTTAAGTATTATATGCCAGTTCTGTAGTAGTATTCATTATCATCCATAAAACAAACAAATCCACCGGGCGAAGCCGGGCACTATTGCTAGTATTTAATAAAAGTATTGATCAGGCGAAACCTTTAACCCGTTTATACTAATCAGTTTATCAATATGGAACCAGAATGAACCTTTTCAGTTTTAAAATTATTATTTCGTTTCGAAGACTAACTTGTTCACTCTGTGTACCATCAATGTCACCAAACGCTATCAAATCACTACTGTTAAGTTGTATTAATACTATTTATTTCCGTGCCACTGGTCAAGTTACAGATTTAATTGATAACATTGCAATAACATAACTACATTACTAATGTGTGATTATATGAATGTAATTGGTCAGGAAGTACCAAAGGCCGTTAGAAGAACGGGTACTTCAGCTAGTCTGATATATAACTCGATATGTTCATTCTCCGTCCACTTTCTACACACACGGTAGGATAATTCTTGCTCTCCTTGCACACACACTATTGTAGAACTGCACATACGATGGAGCACAAGAGTGTATTAGCATTAGAAACAAATGGCATGTAACGAAGAGGTTTCCTTGTCTTATAAACGAAAGTGCTTCTTGTTGCAGCTAGAGACTCAATCCCATAAAAACATGTTTATGCCTCGATGTGTAGCTCTCGACGACTTGGAAAGAAATTCCCATTTCGTTAAATTGCGTTCCTGTAACTTATCGCAGCTGGCATCAGCTACAGAGATACTTTATAACAAATGGTTGACTAGTGATTTCTTATCGATATATTTCATGTGCTTTAGTTCAGATATACAATTCCAGGTGGCACGTGGAGTAATGAAGAAAACATATTTATAAAACTAGAAACGCCACTTCAGCATTAATAATTTCCGCCCAGTGGCTAAACCGGGAATCAAACCTGGACCTCCAAGGTGACGGCCAAGATTGGTAGCCGGTACACCATGGGGTGGTTCAGATGTATAGTGTCTGCCTCTTAATCCCAAGATCGCGGATTCGATTCCCACCCTAGAATTCAGATTTTTAATTGCGACAAAATTGTACGGCATTCCGTATCGTAGGATGGAACTGTACCCGTATTACCTACCAATACATGTTGAATCCCTGGATAACAGCTGGATCGTAGAACCTGAAAAATCCCCGGCTTGAAAAACCCCCAAGTTCTACCAACAGACACAGGGATAATAGGGCCACTCGAATACCTAACAGGATGTATTAAGACTGACCAAGGCTCAGAGAAAGAAAAGACTAGCGCAAAACACAAGAATTCTTCAAGAGGAAGAAAGATTCTCAAAGGTGTGTAAACCCTAAAATACCCAGCGATGGCCCCCTTAATACACCCTTCCATCACCTCTATAAAGCATCACGCAATAATAAAACCAAATAATAAATTAGTTTATTGCAAGAATAAACATGACAAGAAATATGAATTTTGTCGATACCACGACCAATCAAAAATATCATTAATTATACTGGATTGTCTTTCAGCTATGGAATATGGGAAAGGCTTTCAAAAATGAATGACCCATTATCTCCACTAACATTTAGTTCTTTCAAAAATAAGGTATAATAATAATAATTTTCGATCCCATAGGAAATGCACACACAAAAAATATATGAATTGAATAAATTGGATTCATTTCGGTTCATTAACTGAATGAACATCTTACACAAAAATACCCTGATTATAACCAATAATCTTACACGACATATGGTCTTGTTATTTAACGATGAAATTAATATGGCATATTTACAGGATATACAAATTTATACAAAATTCTAGAATAATTTCGATTATTCTCCTCCCACTGACTTAATGTCACGACATTCACTTCTGCTTAAAATTGTTTAATTGTTTCATTTCTAATTTCAGGGTATTTTTGCCGAACAGTTAAGTTAAGCAAAAATTAATCATAGATTCAGCATTAAATAGTTATCGGAGATCCTTGTTAAATATACATGTTATGGCAAAGTCGTAAAAATTTTACTGGAAATATTGAACTGGATATCCACTCAAGAGTTTTAACAATAATGCTCAGAAAAATATTAATCTTCACACAGGCATTACTTCACGATAATGACAGCGATAAAGTCACCTATGACAAAATATTAACCATACTAGGTTAAATACAACACCTCTCTGGGTTGAAACCTCATTCAATCTAATCTTGATTGGCACACGCTGCTCAATCTTCAACAAGAAAATTTGCTTCGCAAAGCACTGTATCAAAATACTTAAACACAAGAGCATTATTCCTAATACATGCCTCTTAAAATCTAACATGCACCTATAATTGGAGCCTTACTGTTTTAAATCCACAAATGAAAATCAGCTGTTTATAATAAAAGCCTGAACTCGTGCTCAGAAAAATAATTTGATTCTGTAACAGGTTATTATTAAAGCCCAGTGGATTCCAGAAATACTCCACCTATTTTTAGAAAACTTGCCTTACATTGATGTATTACAATATTCATAGTTCTTAGACGTATGACTTATAGTAAGACATTCCTGGGATTATCCTCGCAAATTTGGATGTCGTTCAAATACCCTCTTAATAGAGAAAAACTACTGCACCAAAGGCAATGATATCAATTTAATCCAGTGTTAACTTCATAAAAGGAGAAAAGTATAACACTCCCAACCCCTCAATACTGAGGTTGTAAAAGCGATTTAAAAAAATCCAATCTCAAAATAAGATCTTCCCTGAATTTCCCGAACGCGAAAATGTCGGTGGATTAGTCCTACAGCATGGATCTAGGTTAACTACAGAGGCTAAGCGACTAATGACCCATTAGTCAATCCACTTCGAAAATCACGCTCAGAAAATACAAGTTAAATCTGTTAATAAACTGAAGAAAAATAGTCTAATGACTCGAAATGACAATCAGAATAACAGGATCCGAAAACTTCCTAATATCGTTATAATAATAAGGAAAGAAAAAATCTCCTCAAAGAATAAGATAATCCAAGCGAAAGTGCTTAAAGAACAAAGCACTAGAATATGTAAAACTCAGTCAGAGTTCTCAATGCCGCTTTAAAAAAAATTGCGTTACTAAAATATTCTTACACAAAAATCTGGAGATCTTCCTCCTACAGTGACTTCTCGACAAATAAGGATGAGCATATCAGTTTAAATACTGTAAAATACCATTGAAATTTTAAATTTATCAATCAAAATACAAAAAGGATGCACTCATTTTTATGAGCCAAAATCCTGGCATCATAGAAGGTCAGCTTCGAAATAGGCATCGAACCTGCACTTTCTACTCAACCATTTAATCTACAAAAATCAAAATATGGCAATGTGTGATTGTTCACATGTCCACGCTACACTACTGTAACCAGTTGAAGTGATCTGTACCTTTGGCGAATCTGGATGAGGAAAAAAAAGGATATCGTTGGCCATACTAGGCTCCAGACCAACACAAAACATGTTGGACTCCAACTGGGTCTCCAGAGAACGAACCAAGGTCCTCCTAGGCTCGAACATCTCCAGACCGGTCGACAGATCCCAATATATCCTGGCGATATCTTTCCACACGCATTAGAATACCGATGGCTGAACCGCAAACAGTTTATCAACTCGTCACGAAGCTAGAGTGAACTCGAACAGCCGCTAAATATTTCCAATGTAAAAATGCGGATGTGACCCAGTTCACACGAGTCCACGCGGCCCCTTGCATTACGAAACTCGTTGTACACTTCATAGTAAATGAATGTTGCTACAAAACTGTTCCCGCTACCACTCTGCTAATGCAGTATTCCTATTGTACTCTAGCCTACCATCGTAATGGATATAGGCTTCATTGTATTCCTTCCCTCTAACACCTTGCTTAAGAATGTGCTTTCCTTAAAGAAGTATAGCCACTGTGAAAAGTTTGAATCAGCTCTAGGCTGCATTTTCATGAAGGTTTACAAGCAGAGTGTTACGACATAATACAGCCGAGCTGGTGGCCGGGATTACGAATGTATTCTTCCGCATGGTCCGTTAGTGGCGGCGGACACACGGTCGCAAAGATAAACATAATACATGTTTAAAACCATGTCTGATCCCCAATAAGCAAGTCTCTACTCCACGTAGAATGCTGAACGAACCAGCGTATAAACTTCGGCACGCTCACACGTTTTGAAAATCCCGTTAACTGGCGACTTCACTTTCACTATTGCCGGGGTTATTACTGCACGTTGTCAGTTTCACAAGTACCGGCTCTCCACACGAGGTCGCTTGAGCAAGACATCCGCTTCCCCCACTCCTCTATACGCCACGAGTCGATATAAATATATCGCAGTCGAATTATAATCACTAGTGACTTAACAGATCTTCTTCTGTTTTTCATACTTGCTTTGTAATAGCTTTCTGCCATGGAAATATACATACAGACATATATAACTGCTTACATATAGCGCTAAATATACTTTAATTTGTATTAATCATTCTCAGGTGAATCGATCGATATAATTTTAGACAATGTCAACATGATTATTTTCGATGACCTTCGGGCTTCTCGTCGGAAATACGAGCTCTACCGATCCATTCTTGATAGCAGAACTTTTGCTTGCTGTAGACCAGCTGTTTTGATAGACTTCAGTGGCTAGCTTGAAGGTTACAGGGCGTTCCAAAATACTGTACCCATATCTGTACTTAAGACCTTTAGGAATAATGGTGCAGTACCTCGTAAAATATCTCTCGTATCACAATTGATGATAAGAAGATTGAAACAAGATGTTCAGGAAAGAACATATAGCATACTTTCTTCTAAATGTATGGGTATAGTTATAACTCTCTTTCCTTATCACCGCCTTACCGCCAACGAAGTTGTTGTTTGAGATTATTACCCCTCTTGCTGGCCACTATGTTCCGCCACCGTCTCATCCAAAGCAGGTCATGCGGCGTGGACTTCTACTTGCTTAAAATCTGTAAACAGCTGGTGCACATCAATGTTAAACTCGTAACATTTTTAAGGATCTGTCTGATGGTAATCATTTGGTCCGTAGTAGATCCATTGATTCTTAAGCCACACAGGTGATCTCCTAGATATTCCTCTACATAATTATATTCTCAGTCTTCCAGCTATAATTTTTGATAAAACTTTATACACAATACACAGCAATGCTATCCCTCAATAATTACAACGGTCTGCTTTGTCATATTTCTTGTGTATTCTTCTTCTTCTTGTTCCTATCCGTTCCGGATGTTGGCTACCATCTTGACTGTGCTGTTCCTATCACTTGCAGCTCGGAATAATTCAGTAGATGTTTTTGAGGTCCGGGCTGAGAGATTTTTAACCAGGATATTATTCTTCGTCCAACACTTCTCTTGCCTGGTATTTTCCCGTGAAGTGTAGGAGATGGTACTTGGCGGTATTCCTCATGACGTGTCCTAGGTATTAGATTTTCCTAAATTTCACAGAGGTTAATACTTCCATCTCCACCCCCCCTTTTTCTTTCTGCAGACCCTCAATATTTGTGACATGGTCTGTCCATGGTATCCGCAATATCCTTCTGTACAGCCACATTTGAAAGGCCTCTAACCGTTTACATTAAGTCTATGTCCGTGTCCATGTCTCAGCACCGTAAAAAAAAAGAGTAGAGAACACATAACAACGCAAAAGCCTGATTTTCGTAGTCATTGTCAGCCCATGATGTTTGAACAAATTCCGCATCTTATTGAAAGTTGTCCGGGATTTTCCAATTCGAGACCTCACCTCATCAGAAGGGTCCCATTATTACTTATGGTAGAGCCAAGGTATATATACTCATGCACTTGTGCAATGGGTTTCTGGTCTATATTTAGTTTGCATGCAGAGACTTTGTTTTTACTAATGACCAACACTTTTGTCTTCTGAGGGTTTATATCTAAGCCATGGATAACATTATCAATGATATCTTGCAGGCTTTCTTGACTATCCGCAAAAATCACAGTGTCGTCGACATATCGAATGTTATTATCCAGTTACCATTTAAGAGCACTCCCATCTCAACATCCTCTAGAGCTTCTTTAAAGATATATTCCGAATAGATGTTATATAACGATGGAGACAATATACAGCTTTGGCTTACACCTCTTAGAATATCTATAACTTCCGTGTTCTCGTTACCCAACCTCACATAAGCAGATTGATTCCAGTACAAGTTCACAATTCGAAAATCTTTATCATCTAAGCCAATCTTTTGTAAAATTTATATGATCTTATGATGTCTTACTCTATCGAAAGCCTCTAGATAGTCAATAAAGCAGGTATATATATCGCAGTTCACATAACGGCACTTTTGAAACAATGTATAGGTCAGATTATTGCTATGTTCCACTACTCCTTTTGCCATATCTCTACTTAATCTCATGCAACCGTCTTGTTAGTTGTTCTCCTCCATATTATATCATTTGTGCTGTAATGTTATCTTCTCCCGGCATCTTATTATTATTCAGGTCCTTAATACCATCTTTAACTTTTTCCAATGTGGGTTCCTTGACTGATTTCAGGTCCATCTCTACTCCAGTTTGTTACTATCCCATCTCCTCCCTCTACCCAACTTCCACCTCACCTTCATATCCAAATTTTGCATTCATAAATTCACTAAAATACTCCACCCATCTCTTTAAGAGAGCCTATGATCCTTATCTCCAATCAAGTTTCCCTCCTTATCTTTACAGAAAGCTGACCTGGAATGAAATCCTTTCTTATATCTTTAACCCTTGAATAGAACTCTCTGGTTTCCTGAGCTGTCTTTCTCTCTTCCTACTCCTCAATACACTGTTTCTAAAAATCTCTCTTCTTCTTTCTTCATTCCTTGTCCGCTTCTTTTCTCTTCTCCCGATATTTCTCTGCAGTAGTTCTTGTTCTTCTCTGTAACATTCTTCTTGCCTCATTTCTTTATTCAATCTTCTTTCTACACTCTTCAAACCAATACTGCATCCTCAGTTCCTTATTTCTGCCCAGAACAGTTTCCGCCGTGTTGTGTATAATATAATTGACCGTCTGCCACTGTTCTTCTATACTTTCCCCTTCCTTCTCTTCTACGTAATTAAGCTTATTTATCAAAACTATTGTGTATAAATGAGCTACCTATGTATAACAGCTCTCTTAATCTCTCTGTACTTGGCTATCCTTTGTCTATATTTAACTTTTACCAGATAATGATCACTATCTTCATCTGCTCCTCGACATGTATCCACTTCCATAGACATGTCATCTATCTATAAGCACATGATCAACTTGGTCTTCTGTGATCACACCAGGGGAGCACCATGACACTTTCCTTATATCCTTCCTTTGCATCCATGTGTTTTTGATAAGCATGTTACTACGTATAGCCAAATCAATCAGTCTAATACCATTATCATTGGCCACCTCATGTAAACTTTCCTTTCCTGCTGTACACCTGTAGGCAATTTCTCTTCCCACTTTTGCATTAAAGTCCCCCATAACCACCTTAACATCATGCTTTGCCACTCGAGCTAGTTCCTGTTCCAACTGTTCATAGAAAGGATCCCTTTCTGCTCTTCAGCATCTTCTGTTGGTGCGTATTATACCCGATTTGGAGTCTGACCACTAAACCACGGCTAAACGTGATCCGGTTGGAGCCGCAGATATTTCGTCACGGAGGCTTTGTTTTATGAAGGTGACCGGCAGAGTTCAGTGCTTCTGATTGATGACGTCATAGCTGGAGAAGGAATTATGTCGATGGTTTGACTTCGTTAATTATGTGGAGTATTATATTAAATATCCGCCTGTTTATATGCTTAAGAAACAACTAGAACTACCGTATGTTACAAGAGAACTGAGTTTTATTGTAGTCAATGGAGAGCCAGGCACATTTCTTAGGAAGAGCTGAAGAAACTTAAAAGGCAAGGTTACACTGCCGGAAGTAAGGCGAAATGACACGTGCGAGAAACAACCCTCACCCCTACGGCGTGCAGTACTGAGAGGCCGGCTGACTTGTGGTGACTCGATCATTCTCTTGGTGATGTCATGTCTCGAACAGGCTTTAGTGCGTGCTTACCGGTATCGTCGTGAGTGAAGTATTTATAACCGCAAGCGTAACGTGATCCGGGCTGTGAGACGTAAGTTCGCCACTTACATGCCGCTAAACAAAGTGTCGGTTTAACAACCATGTGAAAGTGATTTGTTCTCATTCGTAAGTATGAGACCAACATTAAGACATTCAAAACGATGGGGCCGAGTAAGTTGAAATTCCTATAAACATTACCAGGACAACACAACAGGGAAATACAGACAGTTTGAGGACAGGATATATTTATCCTATGCCACAAGAACAGTATTAAGCACTAGCCTACACATTATTTAACAATAACTAGATGGGACGTCTCCACGACAGAAGATTGCATGTATAATCAAAGCCATGATGGCAAATGAACATTGCTTTATGCATAGTTCATTGAGCATTGTTTCCTGTAATACTTCGGGAACAATCATTGCCAATTCACATTGGACACAGTAACAATTCTGAACATTCTAGAACATATTGGGACAGCAGTGGCGAGTTACCAGAACATAAAATGGGGTCACATATTACTGAAATAAATATCTTCGTGAAGAAGGAGAGACGGACATTTTTGAACCTTTTTAACAACACCATGGCATATTAAACACGCAGGAGACATGATGGAGATACGGAATTTTGACCCGGGAGGCGTCGCGGCGATCCTCGCAAGTAGACGACAGCCACCAACACTTTATTGAAACTTGCAGAAGATGTTTGAAATATCTGCATAATGAAGACGCCGTGAGGTAAAATATATCGCCAGCCTACATGAGTTGAGTTTTTTCCCATAACGAGTTGCAGTCCAGAGCACATGACCATATTTATATATACTTTCCTTAATTCCACGTCATGGCATGAATATTATCTGATTATCTGATGATTTTTGTTAGGATTAATGATAATAATAATTGTTTCTTACGATTATTATTATTATTTTCTCTTACATAATTACGATGGTAATTATTTCAACGTAATAATTTATTTCTGCGATCCATTTATACATTATTTTCTATGTTTGGATTATCCAAGGATTTTTGTGCATCAGATGCACCGGTGATTATTTTTGGTCCACGTTTTCTTTCAGATTTGATATTGAAGTTATAGGATGACATTGCAGTCTGCGCGATGTTTTTTTTAAATTCCAGGCCTTTTGTTAGGACGATCATTTGATCGAACTTTGGGATTTCATGTGAGGATTTTTGGAGTTTTGCCTCTGAGCCATTCACATTTCGATTGGATTATTTGTTATATAGTGTCTGCATATTTGTTCAGATTTGACTGTTCGATTTATGCATTCTGGTTGTCACATTTTTGAATGTGAAGTTAGCCAATGTTAAATGTTAAATTTGCCACTTAGATATTGAATTAGTGATGTATACATATGGTATTAAATTATGGTTTGATGGGCCATGATCTATTGAGACATGCTGCTCGAATTATTAAGAGGTCCTTTGCCTCTGTACAATGATTTTATTGGCAAATGATATGTTGTATTTTAGCCTACTTTTCACATTTTGCAAAAATGAGGAATAAGTAGACTAATGAGATCGATCCGGGAAAATGTGTGTCTGTCTGTGTGTCTGGATTTCAAGTAAATTTCGTATATACTATAGGTAGATAAACAGATATGACTAAGCTTATTCTTAAGAGCCAGCAGGGCTGCCAATTGTTAATAAATGCTCTATCCATTTTTTTAAATACTAATATATCAGAAACTATGCAAACCAACAACTTTAAACTTTGCAATGACAGTTGGATACAATACGTATAGTACCTGACATTCTATATTAATTTGGTGTAACTAATGTGTGTCAGTGCTACAAACATGATTCTAAACCTGCTGATAGGACCAATTGTTAAATACACGTAACTTCTATAGTATCAATTGGATTTTAACCACATTTCGTATGTGCTATGTGTACCATAACCAGATATGACTATGCGTATTCTTAAGAGCAAACAGGGCTGCCAACTGTTAATAAATGCTGTCTCTATTTTTTACCCAAATATCAATATATCAGAATGTATGCAAGCCAACAACTTTAAACTTTGCACACGTATAGTACCTGAAATTCTAGATTAAGTTAGAGTAACTAATATATGTCAGTGCTGTCAACATGATTCTAAGTCTGCTGATAGGTGAAATTATAAATGCCAGTAACTTCTATACAAACAAATGGATTTCATCCAAAATTGTCACGACAAGAGACCATAATATTTCAGATTATTTCTGACCAACACATGCATAACATTGTTGCCAACATCATTTTACGCGCGCTGATAAATCCAATGTCTAACTGTATGTAACGGCCATGCTATCCATTGGACTTCAACCAAATTTTGTATTCTGTACCTTAAGAGATGGAACTAACAATATATTTAGTCACCAGGGCTGCCAACTGTAGTGTTCTATTATGCTATATTATACTACGTATATTTCGAACTAATTAGAAATTTCGATATTACCAACTTAATTTCGTCATTATGCTAGATAGGTATATATAGATTGGCATGAATCTTAAATTTTAAGAATATTAGGCTATTTAGTTCGTCACGGAACTTCTTGTTATGAATGAATTATAATCCAATCATAATGATTATATATTTTTGATCGAATTCTTTTTCTCTCTTTGAGAATTTGATGGCTCATTTTGAGTTAAGCTCATTGCTTTTTGTGTGGCAAAAATTATTTTCTTTCTCTGACCTCTTTGTTTAATTAATTTTTGATCGGCACTTTTCAGTGGAATTTGACAAAATCATCGAGTATGATTGGCACTGCTACTTCTATGTTCATTTAATGGAGTCTGATTATGGATATTTTTGAATCTAGCTATCGTTTTGAGACCACCATGCCACGAATGTTGATAATAATAATTATTGGCTTAAGGGATGGTTATTGAATTGATTAAAAGATTATATAATTGTTTAAAAGAGTATTGAATTAAATAAAAGATTATTGAAATGATTATAATAATTATTGAACTGATAATAATAATCATTGGACTGATAAAAACAATTTTGGATTTAATGGAACTAAGATAAATATGTTCATATAATGTTAATGCCAGTTATAATTGTAAATAAGTTGAATATTTGAATGGACTATTTTGTGTGCAATTACGTTATTAAAATGCCGGTATCAATTTCTCTGCAAGCAATTTCGCATCACAGGACACATCAGATTGCTTATTTGATGGTGTAAATTTTCTTTCGATATTTAATTGAAGTTAGGTCGCTCAGGGATGAGTGATAATCTTCGTGACGTGTGTGCCGATAAATCTCCCTAGCGAAAGAAGAAACATTTTGTTGACTATTATTTTTGTTCTCTGATTAAATTTTATTTAATTTTATTGATCCGATTTGGCAAATTTGAGAAGGACATTACACCATAACTTAGGGTTTCTTACGCCATCGAGATCATGGGCAGGATGTGGAATTTTTATGCAATCTTAATCCTTGAATAAATAAGGATTCTTTTCCCACTTTATCTTTATTTATCTGTGTCATTTCTTATTTTTTGTTAACGCTGGCTTCACCAGGAATGAGTCTTTGCGAACTCTAGTTTGATGGCCCCCTCTTTCTCATCCCGTAAACAAACGGAGATACTCTGTCTCGTACCACCCGAGCCGTTTTCTTCGTAAATTCTCAAACTAAAATTCAGGCACATTCGTTTTTCCTGCTACAATTTTTTTTTTCACTCCCCTGTACTTTCTCGGAAATTGTGTGGTGTAATTGTGGGCCGGGCCATCACACATATTTCCATGAGACGGGCACAGTATATACATATGTATATATTGAAGAAACGGGCTTTCACTCTTAATACACACATCCATTCGTTAACGGGCTTAAAATTCACAATAACATTTTTATACTCCTTATCGACAAATAAAAAACCCTGTCCCTCCATATCCTCTGTACCCACAAATATAGAACAAGTTGTGTGTCCCAGTAGCAAGTATTCCACTTCCATTCCATTTTAACTCTTGTATTGCTACCTGCTTCACAATATATTTCTTCATTTCGTTCTTCAAGTTCCGTAATCCTCCAGGTTTACTCAGTGTTCTTACATTCCATGTCCAAAAATACCAATTCATGAACTATTTACGTTTCGAAGGTCGCTTATCCACTTCATCTGTCCAGTTTCCTTTGTCCTTTGGTCTCGTAGGAAGTATTTCTTTCCGGGGTAGGGTTGTTAGCCCCACGCGCAACCCCGCAACCTGGAAGATCAGGGTACCGCTCTTAGTCTGGCCCATCACCTTAGGCCTGTCCAGCTTGGGTGACTCTACCAAGAGCCGATGCTCCCGCTGGCATAGCCAATCTGGCAATAAGGTGCTATTATTCATAGCAGCGATATTACTTTGAGAATCATCACTTTCTGAACTATCACTAATCACAACTCTTGGGGGCGTTCCCCTAAAAAGTCCTCTTCAAAATCAATTTCACTGGCTAGAATCTCGTCACAAGAGGGTTTAACTTTATCACAAATTTCCAATTTACTTTCTTAATCTACATCGTCATCATTCACTAAACTATTTATTTAATGAAGTAAATCGTTAACTCTTCTTCGTCGTGCAAGTCCACCATTGTTGTTGACATGTGCGCAAGATGAGGGGGCACGAAATTCACATATTAAAACAAGAAGTACCGTGACGAACTAAAGAGCCTACTTTTCTTAAAATTTAAGATTCATGCCAATCATTAATCTATATCGATCTATCTACTGTAGAATAATGACGAAATTGAGTTGGTAATATCAACATTTCTAATTAGTTCGAAATACTGTATACCTGGATAATGTAGTCTAATAGAGAACTACAGTTGGCAGCCCTTGTGACTGAATATATTCTTAGTTCCATCTCTGAAGGTACAGAATACAAAACTTGGTTGAAGTCCAATGGATAGCATGGACGTTACATGCAGTTAAACGTTGGATATAACAGCGCGCGTAAAATCATGTTGGCAGCAATGACATACATGTATTGGTCAGAAATAATCTGAAATAATATGATCTATTGTTGTGTCAATTTTGAATGAAATCCATTAGTTAGTATAGAAGTTGCATGCATTTTAAAATTGGACCTATCAGCAGGCTTAGAATCATGTTGGCAGCACTGGCGTAGGCCTATATTAGTTACTCCAAATTAATCTAGAATGTCAGCCCTGGTGACTGAATATATTCTTAGTTCCATCTCTGAAGGTAGAGAATTGGTTGAAATCCAATGGATACCATGGACGTGTGCAAAGTTTAGAGTTATTAGCTTGCATACTTTCTGATATATTTATATTAGGGTAACAAATATAGAGACAGTATTTATTAACATTTGGCAGCCCTGGTTACTCTTAAGAATCGGCATAGTCATATCTGTTATGGTACACATAGCACACACGAAATATGGTTGAAATCCAAATGATAGTATAGAAGTTACTTGTATTTAAAGTTGGACCTCTCTGCAGGCTTAGAATCATATTGGTAGCACTGACGTATATACGTTGCTGTAAATTAATATAGAATGTCAGGTACTATACGTGTGCATAGTTTAAAGCTGTCGGCTTACATACTTTCTGCTATATGGGTATTTGGATAAAAATATTGAGAGCATTTATTAACAGTTGGCAGCCCTGATGGCTCTTAAGAATAGGCTCAGTCATATATATTTATATACACATAGCACATACGTAATTTGGTTGAAATCCAATTGATAGTGTAGAAGTTATATGCATTTAAAATTTGGACCTATCAGCAGGTTTATAATCATTTTGGCAACACTGCCATGTTTGGCCTTCTGGAAATTCAACTGCAATATTATTATCTATACGTGTGCCAATTGTGAAATAGCTCCCCTTCATACCTTCCAAGATATCCAACATGGAGCTCAAATTTCAATTGCGATTTTTCAGCAGTTGGGAGCACTGATATCATTTTCAATTACGGCCGTGAAGTATCCAGGTATAGATCTTTACTCCTACCAAATTTTGTTTCGATTGCTGCAGCCGTTTAGGAGTTGATAGGGGGGGGGACACACACACAGCCAGACAGACAGACAGACAGACAGAAGGACAGACAGACAGACACACATTTGCCCGATCTCATAAGTCTACTTTTTCCTCATTTTTGCAAAATGTGAAAAGTAGGCTAAAAATTTGTAACACGATTACAAATTATTTTATGCGGCTTCTACTGGATAATTCGGAAACCACTCACCTTTCTTGATAAGAATGCACTGATATGTGCTACTTTCTAACGGGGAGAAGATGAACTACTTACGTTGCTATATGACTTTGCAAGAAGAAGGAAATATAATTCCTGACTCGTCGGTTGGTTGGTTGGTTGGTTGGTTCCTCAGGGGCTGCGACAACGCGGTCATGTAGCCCCGTGTACTTTGGGTGTCTGTAGAATCTGCATGATAACCTGTTTTAATTGTGATGACTGTGTTAGCGTGTGTTATCTGTTTTCAATTCAAATGAGGACTGCAAACATTGAATTTTGTCAAGTAGTTCCTACTAATGCCGCCAAACGCCACCGTCAACGACTACTAGTTCAGAACTTGATTACCAGATGCCACAGCAGTTGGCTCCCGGCGACGAACGTCGGAAACTAAGAGCGTTTTTCGAATGTTTAACCTAGATATAATTTAGCTTCACATAGGTGTAATTAGTGGACGGTTCTTTAACATGCCATAAATCTATGACATGGGACCACCGCGCCGGCTTTACTTCCCCTCCGATGGAAGGCATACTGAGAGATTTGTAACGCTCTTAAAATATCCGACGACTTCGGCTGGGTTTGAACCCGCGATCTTGGGCATAGAAGCTCAGCATGCTACCAACTACGCCACCGAAGCCGCTTGCACTTACGTCATGTCAATGGAGGGATGATAAATCATTCCTTGGTACTCAAAGAGTTGATAACATTATCAGTGATAAAAGGTCAAAACACATAACAACACTGGATTTTAATCATACATACACGAATAATACATTTCTTGAAACCCAACTACAGATTTTCTTTCTCGTGCCTGAAAAATTTACGTTTTGGCATACACAAAATTTTTCGTGGTATGTCTTCAATTGTTGTTGTTACTTATAATGCATGCATGCCAGGCTGCTACACACTTCCACCAAACTTCGCAGAAAATGTGCCTACTCCCATCCTCAACAGAGGATCTAGTCACAAGGAATGAATATCTCAGTCGACTTCACATGACAGGTGGTGCTTAGCTGGACTGGACAACTTCATGCAACTAGCTTCTACTTCGCATCCAAGCAGCACACTACAGCCACCTTCAATTTTGCACAGAGTGTCCATCCGTGTTTTAGAAGTATTCACCTCAAAAGAAATCATACTAATATATAACAAGAAGTTCCGTGAAGAACTATACAGCCTACTTTTCATGCCAATGATTATTCTACAGTATATGAACCTATCTAGAATAATGACGAAATTAAGTTGGTAATATCGAAATATCTAATTAGTTCAAAATATACCTGGTATGATGTAGCCTAATAGAGCACTACAGTTGGCAGCCCTGGTGACTGAATATATTCTTTGTTCCATCTCTTTAGGTACAGAATACAAAATTTGGTTGAAGTCCAATGGACGTTACATGCAGTTAGACACTGGATGTATCAACACGCGTAAAAGCATGTTGCCAACAATACCATACGTGTGCTGGTCAGAAATAATCTGAAATATTATGATATCTTGTTGTGCCAATTTTGGATGAAATCCATTTCTTAGTATAGAAGTTACATGTATTTTAAAATTGGATATATCAGCAGGCATAGAATCATGTTGGCAGCACTGCACTGCATTGTATTAATTACTCCAAATTAATCTAGAATGTCAGGTGCTATACGTGTGCAAAGTATAGAGCTGTTGGCTTGCATACTTTCTGATATATTGATATTAGGGTAAAAAAAAATATAGACAGCATTTATTAACAGTTGGCAGCCCTGATTGCTCTTAACAATACTTGTAGTCATATCTGTTATGGTACACATAGAACATACGAAATTTGGTTGAAATCCAACTGATAGTATAGAAGTTACATGTATTTAAAAATTGGTACTATCAGCAGGCTTATAATCATGTTGGTAGGACTGACGTATATAAGTTACTCCAAATTAATATAAAATGTCAGAATATACGTGTGCATAGTTTAAAGCTGTTGGCTTGCATACTTTCAGATATATTGGTATTTGCATAAAAAATAGAGAGAGCAATTATTAACAGTTGGCAGCCCTGGTGGCTCGTAAGAATACGCCTAATCATATCCGTTTATGTACAGATATTACATACAAAATTTGGTTGAAATCCAATTGATAGTGTAGAAGTTATATGCATTTAAACATTGGACCTATCAGGAGGCTTAAAATTTTTTTGGTAACACTGTCATGGTTGGCCTCCTGGAAATTAAACTAAAATAGTATTATCTACATGTGTGCCAATTTTGGAATAGCTCCCATGTATACCTTGCAAGATATCCAACATGGAGCTCAAATTTCTAGTGCGTTTTTTCAGCAGTTGGTAGCACTGACATCATTTTCAAATATGGACGTGAGATATTCCGGTGCATATCTTTACTCATACTAAATTTGGTTTTGATTGCTGCAGCCGTTTAGGAGTTGATAGGGGGGGACACACACACAGCCAGACAGACAGAAGGACAGACAGACAGACAGACAGACAGACAGACAGACACACATTTGCCCGATCTCATAAGACTACTTTTTCCTCATTTTTGCAAAATGTGAAAAGTAGGCTAAAAATGATAAAAGGGGGCCAACCCCCTTAAAATGCATGCTGAAATAGGAGTAGAAGGACGAGACAAAAATCATTTTCAGCCCCTCGATGTGAGAGACAAAACTCGGGGGCCCTGAAGGGTCCCCGAAATAGACATTTTAAGGCCCTAAAACCAACCGTTTTTGAGATATTCCCAGAAAGCTAATTTCATTTAATAAACTAATGAACGAATACAAGCCGGTAATCATGGCAACAGATTCTCAGAGGTCCATCTATTGCTGTAAGACGCAATGCAATTCCATTTACATTGGTGTGAAAGTTTGCAAACGGCTAGAAGGTTATCACGGAACCAAATTAAGCTGTAGAATTCATCAATACGTATAATGCGCTTAGGGGGTCAAGGGATACAGTAGAATTTTTTCACGCGATTTACACCTCCGGGTGTGGTACGGCAGGTCTATTATATTCCTATCCCTATATTATATTATTATTATTATATTATGGCGTACAACGAGGAGACAAAGCCCCCTCGGTGCCAGAAACAAAACTGGGGGGTTCTAAAGGGTCCTCGAAAACTACATTATAAGGCCCTAAAACCAAAAGTATCTGAAATATTCCCAGAAAAGTAATTTAATTTAACAAACTAATGAAGGAATGGAAATCGCTAACCATGACAACATTATCTCAAAGGGTGGCATCCAACTTTCCATCTATTTCTGTAAGAAGTAATGTCACTCTATTTATTACATTTCTGTGAAAGTTTGCAAATGGCTATACGGTTATCACGGAACCAACGTAGACTGTATAATTCATCAATGCATTTAAGGGGGTCAAGGGGTAACCTAGATTTTTTCATGCAATTTTCACGTGCGACATATAGTAAAGAAGGACTATTATATCTCCAAACATTTGCAAAGTGAAATGCCATGCCCTGTGGTTCAGATTCCACGTAAAATGGAGGTCTCGTGACTTATGATCTCGCGATTAATGGTCACGTAAAACTACAATCATCCTTTATATCTCCAAACAGCAACATTATTTTCAAAAATTCCTGAATTGAATCAGCATTTTTTGCTGCTTTTAGGAATTTGGGCCATTTGAGACTAAAGAACCTGAATTTTCATGCACCACAAGCCTTTATAATTTATGAAAGAGGTCTTCCTGTGTATGTGGACCTAACACAACGTAGAGGGTCATTTTTTATGTGAGGTGTATTGCGTTTCGTCTACAAGTCTTTCAATTCTATTTCACGTCAAGAAGTACAAGTTAGGTGAATTTAGTTTGAGAGCAAATTTTAACTAATCTTTCTTTTGTCGACATACGGGTCATCGTAAGGATGATTTTGTTTGATACTGTATGGCAGATATACCCATATTTGGATATCTGGGTGATATGTTGTAGACAATAGAATTGTCTGTCTGTCTTTCTGTGTATCTTTATGTACGCCTATAAATCGTGTTCGTAGGCGTGGTGCATCGTAAAATTAGGTATGGTAAACATGAGTTAATACACCAATCATTTATAAAACTCCTCACCGTACTTTTCAAACAGTAGAAGGGTGGATATAGGGAAAAACTTCTCAAAATACATGCTAAAATAGGCGAAATATAAAAAATTATCCTAGAAGGACGATCAAAGCATATGTTGCGCTTCTCAATGTGAGACACAAAATTCGCGAGTCTATAAGGGGTCTACGAAAACCACATTTTAAGGCCCTTAAATTAACAGTGTGTGTGGTATTCCCTGAAAACTAACTTCGTTCTGATAAACTTATGAAGGAATGAAAAACCGCTAACCATTGCAACAGTAGCTCAATTGATAATGTCTGGTGTTAATATATAACACCGTTCGAAGGACGGGTACTTCTGCTATACTAATATATAAAAATGAGATGGTGTGTGTCTGTCTTTCTGTCTGTCTGTGTGCTACTCAATAACGCAAGAACCACTGGTCCGATTTAAATGAAATTTTGCATGGATGTAGCTGATTTACCAGGTTTACATATAGGATACATTTTATTTCGATAATTTGCACTATTAAAAATGGCGACCATTTTAGTGACGTCACTACACACTTTAATCAAAACTTCATATTTCCTTATCAAATAAAAAGAGAACGCTAAGAAATAGCAAACATTTGACGGTACATACGAGCTTCACTTTTCGTTTATCTCCAACGGTTAGCGAGTAAAACCCACATTTATGACGTCACTACACCCTTTGGTTTCAAAATTTGATATTTCCCTTTCAAATAAAAAGAGAACGTTAAGAAATAGCAACCTTTTGATGGCATACATGAGCTTTAACATTCAATTTTCTATCCAAAAGGTCCTTAACACTTTTCGTGTATCTCCAACGGTTAGCGAGTAAATCCTAAATTTGTGCAATAAAACACGGTCAACACCGAGCCGTGCAGTATATCTCTACATATATAAATAGAAAATTTGTCTGTTTTTTTCTGAATTTCTACGGAAATTTTAGTTATTTACACGTTTCAGACTGTTTTATGATAGATGCGCGCGAAAATAATGTTTTGGTCTGTCTGTCTGTTTGTTTGATTGTGGACAACTTTGTTCCCTTATAAATCGAGAACGGCTGGGTGTATCAACGCAAAATTTGGTACAGATATCCATCAGAGGCACGACACTAATCATTGATGTATCTCTTCTCTGTACCTATCATAAAAGGGGGCATACCCCTTTAAAATACATGCTGAAATAGGAGTAGAAGGACGAGACAAAGCCCATTTTCAGCCCCTCAATGTGAGAGATAACATTCGGGGGCCCTAAAAACACATTTTAAGGTCCTACGTCCAACCGTTTTTGAGATATTCCCAGAAAAATAATTTAATTTAATAAACTACTGAACGAATGCAAGCCGATAACCATGGCAACTGATTCTCAGAGGTCCATCTATTGCTGTAAGACGCAATGCAATTCCATTAATTAAATTAGTGTGAAAGTTTGCAAACGGCTAGATGGTTATTATCGAACCAAATTAAGCTGTAAATTTCACCAATATGGAAAATGCGCTTAAGGGGGTCAAGGGGTTTTCTAGAATTTTTTCACGCGATTTACACCTGCGGGTGTGGTATGGCAGGTCTATTATATTCCTATCCCTATATTATATTATTATTAGTAGTATTATATTATGGCGTACAACGACGAGACAAAGCCCCTCGGTGCCAGAAATAAAACTCTAGGGTCCTCGAAAACTACATTATGAGGCTCTTAAACCAACAGTTTCTGAAACATTCCCAGAAAACTAATTTAATTTAATTAAACAAACTAATGAAGGAATGCAAATCCGTAACCATGACAACATTATCTCAAGGGGTGGCATCCAACTTTCCATCTATTTCAGTAAGATGCAATTTATTACATTTATTACATTTCTGTGAAAGTTTGCAAATATAAGGTTATCATGGAACCAACGTAGACTGTATAATTCACCAATGCAATTAAGGGGGTCAAGGGGTAATCTAGGAATTTTTCATGCAATTTTCACGTGCGACATATAGTACAGAAGGTCTATTATATCTCCAAACAACAACATTATTTTCAAAAATTCCTGAATTGAATCAGCATTTTTTTGCGGCTTTTAGGAATTTGGGCCATTTGAGACTAAAGAACCTGAATTTTCATGCACCACAAGCTTTTATAATTTATGATAGAGGTCTTCCTGTGTATGGGGACCCAACACAACGTAGAGGGTCAGTTTTTATGTGACGTGTATTGCGTTTCATCTACAAGACTTTCAATTCTATTTCATGTCAGGAAGTACACGTTAGGTGAATTTAGTTTGAGAGCACATTTCAACTAATCTTTTTTCTTTTCTTTTTTTTGTCGACATACGGGTTCATCGTAAGGATGATTTTCTTTGATACTGTGTGGTAGATATACCCATATTTGGATTTCTGGGTGATATGTTGTAGACAATAGAATTGTCTGTCTGTCTTTCTGTGTATCCTTATGTACGCCTATAACTCATGTTCGGATGCTTGGAGCATCGTAAAATTAGGTATGGTAAACATGAGTCAATACACCAATCATTTATAAAACTCTTCACCGTACTTTTCATACAGTAGAAGGGGGGATATAGGGAAAAACTTCTCAGAATACATGCTAAAATAGGCGAAATATAAAAATTATCCTAGAAGGACGACCAAAGCATATGTTGCACTTCTCAATGTGAGACAAAAAATTCGCGAGTCTATAAAGGATCTCCGAAAACCACATTATAAGGCCCTTAAATTAACAGTGTGTGTGATATTCCCAGAAAATTAACTTCGTTCTGATAAACTTATGAAGGAATTACAAGCCGCTAACCATTGCAACAGTAGCTCAATTGATAATGTCTGGTGCGTCTCTAAAAGCAACAGTACTTAAAAGGGATGTAACACCAATAAGATTGTTATTATTATTATTGTAATGTCTGGTGTTAACCCGAACACCGTTCGAAGAACGGGTACTTCTGCTAGTTGTAAATAAAACTGAATCATTCTTTCCATCGAGGTAATTGGGGGGAACAGCCTTTCTCACGTAACAAACGAAATTATAATCACAAATCACCCCAAGCCATCTCATACAACACCATGCATTTTCGTTTGTTCTTCTTTTATAAAATGTGGAAAGTAAGCTAAAACAGAGTAACACTTGGGGAGAGAACAAGATGAACTACGTAGTTCAGACGAGAACTTTGTCGAGCAGATTGAAACAAAATATTCATGCCTTGGAGCTATTCGTAGCCCTCTCACTAACACCGCTGTGGAGTCATATCGCACTCTGTTTACACATCGAGAGCAAAGGGATATTTTACATGCAAATTAATTCAAAAAGAAAAAAATAGGTTAGGAGTGAGGGAAAAAGTTTGATCATTAGAGAACTCGTTTGGTGGCTAGAAGACGTGGGTGCAACATTTCTCCTCATCTCGTGCATGCGACATTAAGAAGGGAAAAAACATAAAAAATATATCCAAGGAAGAGAGTTATGTGTCCTGATATATTAAAATGCCGAGCGCACAGTGTTGCTTGTATAATTTTGTACTGTAGATTGTGCTGTGAAGTCAAGACACGGGCTAGCATCCTGCTGGTTATGGCGTTATATTCCTTCATGGTGTTGAGTAAGGCCCGGATAGTTATGTGTTTATTTTTGATTGATGTGTAACATCTTTCCACTCGATATCTGTATACTTTTTTGGGGGTGGTTTTAAAAATTGAAACGGAAATGGATGGGACGGAAACAAAGAAACGGAAATAGATGGGACGGGAACAATGAGCGCTCGCGGTGGCGGTGATTGATACCGCGACGTTCTGTCGGCCATGAGGCTATGTCGAATGTATGTCGCATACGGCTTACTTCAAGGTTTGGAGGCACCATTAAAGATATTCCTACAATAAATCATCTTCAAATTGTCGTTCTTTGGTGTGAAAATATTCACTATATCATATTTGCTGAAGACAATTATGATTTATTAAATCTTCATAATTTTACTGTATTCTTATTTAATGTAAGCACTCGAGGTAGTCGGCCATGTGGTTATTTGGAAACTATATCGCATACAAAATTACTTCAAGGTTTGGAGGCTCCATTGAAGATATTCTTCCTACAATAAATCATCTTCAAGTTGTCGTTGTTTGTAGTGAAAATATTCATTATATCATATTTGCTGAAAACCATTCAGGATTTGGCACTGCAGTTATAGAAGTAGTTATTTCAATGACCAACAGAGTGCACTGTTAACAAGGGATAACATGTCACATGTTACACATCATATGCGACTGCTGTAAGGCTCGTAATTTTTAACTAAATATCTTATATTTATTTATATATATTTGCCGTTTGCATAAATAAACACACATTCTGGCGTTTTTATTCATGAGTATATACATTATCCTCCCTATATTATTATTATTGTACCGAAAATAAGGTCCCATTAATACCAATCTACACATATGGGGTACCTACAGGTTCCGCACAACCCCATGTGTGCCCGAAACGCACTCACTTCCTCTTTAAATGCCTCAAAATTAAATAAATACCTTAAAATGCACATTTAAATGGGAGCACCGTAAACTGGAGAGCCTGCCACTAGAGCGCAGGGCAGCGCGACGGCGGCAGCCATTTGGTGGAAGCGCGGCGTACTGCTAGGCGAGCCTGCCGCTAGAGCGCAGGGCAGCGCGGTGGTGACATACTTTTGGCGGGAGCGCGGCGTACTGCTAGCTGAGGAGTCTCTCAGCAGATGGCTCCGGTGTGGTCTCGCCAAGACTTTCTCTAGGGTTCAATCTTTTGCAAATGGAAAAATTGCAGTAGAAGAAATTCTCGAGCAACAATATCCGATGAATTCGTTGTAACATCGAATATTGTCTGCAAAGACGAGCTGTGACAAGTACATAACACTGTTCTACATAATTCTTTGTGTTCTTCTCATGTACGTATGCCGTTTAACAACAATAAATACATTTCTTCAATATTGAAAACTTCGTTCTCCCACATTGTTCCCCACTACCCCATAAACCTACATTCACGTTGCGAAAGCTCGCATGGGGCCACTAGTTTCCTATAATTTGGGGTGGTATGTTGTACTCCTTAGTATGTTATACTGCCCACATTTTCAAACCTTCGAAACTCCAGTAATTTGCTTCTCTATTTCGTGAATGCACCCTTGTCTCTGTATTTCAAGACAGGAATTCCCGGTCATGAAGTATAGCAGGGGAGCTGGAGTCAACAGTCTCATTAAAGCCTCCAATAGTCCTTACCTTGACAGGAAACTCACAAGTTTTGCAGACCACTGTAATAGTGGCCTGCAAAATTTGTGAGTATTGAGAGAGTCCTATGAACGTTTTTGAAGTAACCTTTTCTTCTGCTCTTTAGAATGAAATACGAAAACAGCACAAGCATGATTTCGTATCGCGCATCTACAGTAAGTATTGTAGGTTTCGGACACTGAGGCAAGCCCCGGCTAATTAAGCGGGAATATTTTGTACTTCAGTCAGTGAAACTTGGTACAGCATATGAAGGGTACAGGGGAAATACGATGAATGTCACTTGAATCTCAAGCTGAGATAAATGAATTTTAGTTTTTCTAACGCTATAACTGTTATAATATTGTTTACAGTTATCTGAAATTATGTAACAATCCATCCAACAATGTATGCCTAAAGGTTAATTATTTTTTATTATTGTGTTTAACTGCACAATTTAACGTGCATAAACGATGAATGTCCATTTTCTGGCAAAAAAGTGGAAAAGCGATGAATGTCCATTTTTTCCTAAAGAATCCACACCAGTATTATTTGAGTCAAAACTATTGTTAATCACAAATACTTCGCAACTTATACTACTCAGTAAACGGTACAACATTATTCTGAAATATTAAGCTGCTGTTTTTTTAGAGATTCAATGGACTATCATCGTTATTGCCTTGAAATCCACGGCCCTTCAACGTTTTTTACCGGCACACATTAATTTCAAAGCCTCATTAAATCGTGACTCCCAGTGTTTTTAACCTGTTTTGGCTCTTGAATGTTACTAGGGAACAGTAACATCATTAACAATAGGAAATCTCAATTTTTGTAATTTTGTGACAATCATCGTTTTTTCCCTGTAGCCTACTCTTCATATATTTATACAAATTGTAATGCACTGACATCTAATTTAGTTCGATTATTTTCATAACATTATGGTGTTTAAAGCCAGTCTTCAGTGTAGCTTTTGCATATTCTTGATCATAATGGGTGCCAGGCTACTGATGTAAGGATCAATCATTAGAGCAATTGAGGTGAACAAGTGACAATATATTTTAATTAATTATTTTGTTTACACATATATTTTTATTTAATTTTCTTCTGATGCAGGCCTGGAATCAAGTGCTGATATTCCCCTGGTTGCAAACAGCCCTCCTGAAATAATAAATGCATTTTTTCACATTAACTTTTATGTCTGCTGTTATTAAAATATTTAGAATATCAATTATTTTTTAAACAATGTTTTGGCAAAACAAAGAACTGCGGTATCGAAAAACCTCTTGTATTGAAAACGAAATACATTTTATCCTTGTTTACTGGACAACATGAAATACTGGTTGGTTGGTTGGTTCCTCAGTTTACGGTCTGCGACAACGCGGTCATGTAGCCCCGTGTACTTTGGGTGTGTTTAGAATCTGTCTGATAACCGGTGTTAACTTTTGATGACTACTAGTGTGTGTATCTGTTTCAATTCAAGCAGGGACTGCAGATGATCGATTTTAAAGTAGTTCCTACTATTGCCGCCAAATGCCACCGTCAACGACTAACTAGTTCAGAAATTAGTTCCCAGATGCCACCCCAATCGGCTCTTGGCGACGAACGTAAGAACCTAAGAACGTTAGTCAAATGTTTAACCTATATCAATTTAGCTTCACACAGGTGTAATTAGTGTAAGTGTAGGGTACTTTAACATGCCATAAATCTATGACATAACATAAAATCATATATATATATACTAGCAGACCCGGCAGACGTTGTCCTGCCAATCAAAGAAAGTGTTGTAACTTTGTTTCTTGAAGTGCTTCTGGATACACAATATTTTTTTCAATTTCTGTTAACTGCCTCTTAACTATCGTGAATTGAATTAACTAATTTAGAAACATTCGTTGGAGCGTGCTCAACAACTCTCCAAAGTTTCTTCGCAAACGGATAAATGGCATTTAACGCATACGGGATTTGGTTTAAATGATTCGTGCGCTGTCACTCATTTGTTGAATCTACTCGTGCTCTACCAACTGTGAAATGGATTTATTAAGTTAGAAAGCTTCACGTAAGTGTACACAACAACTCATCAAAGTTTCATCGCAATCGATGAATAGTATATGAACGCATACAGGATTTTGTTGGAACGCTTCGCGCGTCGTCACATATTTGTTGAATCTACTCGTGCGCTACCTATTGTAAAATGGCTTTAATAAGCTAGAAACCTTCTGTAGGGTGTACACAACATCTCACCCAAGTTTCATCGTAATCGGACGAATGGTATTTGAACGCATACGGGACCTTATTGAAACGCTTCGCGCGTCGTCGCTCATTTGTTGAATCTGCTCGTGGGAAACCTCCTGTGAAATGGATTTACTAAGTTAGAAACCCTCACGTAAGTGTACACAACATCTGACCCAAGTTTCATCGCTATCGGACGAATGGTATTTGAACGCATACGGGACTTTGTTGAAACGCTTCGCACGTCGCCGCTCATTTGTTGAATCTACTCATGCGCAACCTCCTGTGAAATGGATTACTAAGTTAGAAGCCTTCACTTAAGTGTACACAACAATTCATCAAAGTTTCATCTCAATCTATGAATGGAATATAAACTTATACGGGATTTTGTTGAAACGCTTCGCGCGTCGTCACTCATTTGTTGAATCTAGTCGTGCGCTACCTAATGTGAAATTGATTTACTAAGCCAGAAGCCTTCCCTGGGGTGTACACAACATCTCACCCAAGTTTCATCGCTATCAGACGAATGGTATTTGAACGCATACAGGACCTTTTTGAAACGCTTCGCGCGTCGTCGCTCATTTGTTGAATCTATTCGTGTGCTATCTACTGTAAAATGGATTTACTAAGCCAAATACCTTCCCTGGAGCTCACTCAATATATCACCCAAGTTTCATGGCAATCGGATGAATGGTATATGAATGCATACGGGACTTTGAAACGCTCTAACGTGCAGAGACAAACAGTAGAATTCGACATCACTGCCACCTTTGGTATAAAACACAACTTTTCGCCACGGGCGGAGTGTATGTAATGGCGGTAGTTGCACAGGTTGTGACCAGGTGGCTCTAACGTGCAGAGACAAACCGTCCAAATAAATAAATTTAATTGCAGCCGAATGGCCAAAATACAATATTGATGTTGGTTATTTAGTCTATTTATCTTTGCTATATTCTAAAATTGATTTTGTCCTATTTTTGCATCGGTTGATGTGATAGCGTTCACATCTTTCACCACACAAAGTACACACACACTCATTTCCTACGTCATGGAAATGTGTCGTCGCACATAGTTTGTGGTGATATCCATGAACCGCTAAACTTGTGATGACATGCCTTAATTCTTGATTTGCCTCCGTCCAGTGTCGGTCCCACATGGCGTCTGTACAATAAAATTCAAGCCTAATATCCTCCCTTTTTTGTCTTCTCTCTGCAAGTACCTTGGCACTATTTTGAGTGGATGGTAGTAAGAAACTTGCCTTTATGTCATCGATATAGAGAGTCTCTTTGGCCATTTCATATACCAGTCTCGACTTTGTGTTTATTCCAACACAGAGTGCTCTTTTAAGAAACCTTGCCTTCACTTTTTCTATGGATCTGAGGTCTGCGAGTGTTAGGTGATCCCATATAATCTGTATCCCATAAGTTGCAACAGGGCTCACTACTGCATGAAACAGTTTCATTGCTGATTTTATTGATACATTCTGTAGATCTTTTATTGTATATATTGCTCTAATTGCAGCTGACACTCTTTCTTTTACGTGAAGTCTGTAGCAGTGACCTGTTGTTTGTAACGTAATCCCTAGATATGTGAATGCCCGAACGATTGGAACATTTTCCCCTCTTATCTTTATGTGGTCGTCTTCTGCAGGCCTTCCTCCTTTTCTAAAAGTCATTTGCTTGGTCTTGTCTGTGTTAATTTGAAGGCTATTTTTATCTGCCCATACCGTCAACTTGTTCACTGCTTCCTGCAGGTGTATTAGATTGGCTGAGCTCAGCACCATGTCATCTGCATATACGTGTAATGATGTTGTTTCATGCTCAATAATCATAGGTATGTCGGCTGTGGCAATATTAAACAGAATTGGGCTAATCGGATCTCCTTGCATCACCCCATTTGTCTGGTATATTTCTTCGGAAATAGTGATTCCATCACTGATGTTGACTCTATTATATGATAAAATGTTTCTTAGTAATATTGTAATACTATGGTTTTCTCCAATCATTGTTGCCAATTTTTGTAAGAGAATTTCTCTGTCTAGAAGATCAAAAGCCTTAGTGTAATCTATAAATATTGCATAATATTTTCCTCTTGGAAATCGCAATGTCTGTTCTATTTCACTCACAAGGGTGCTAACTGCTTGTATGGTGCCTCGTTGTTTCCTGAATCCGTATTGCTGATCAGGAAGGAGGTGATCTATTTCCTTAACTAGATGGTCCGTAATCACTCTTGTAAATACTTTGAAATCATTGTTTTCAAGTGCAATACCTCTGTAGGAGTGTGGGTTGGATGTGTCCCCTTTCCCTTTATACAATACTTTTATGACTGATTGTCTCCATGATTCAGGTATTTGGCCTGTGTTCAAACAATGATTAAAGAGATCTGTCCATACATCCAAAAGTAGGGCTGCAGTTCCTTTAATGTGCTCATTGAATTTTCCGTTTGGACCTGCTGCCTTCTTATTCTTAGTTCTTGCAATTGCACTTTTCACCTCTTCTTGGGTTATTTGTATATGTTTTATTTGGGATTCCGTTGTTGAGACATAGTGAATGTCTGGCGATAATTTCTTCGTGTTTAGAATCTCCTCAAAATGCCTTTTCCATGTGTCCATTTGAATTTCTGTGATAGGACTACTCTTTTTCTTTCGTAATGCGATGAATGGGTCCTTATTTGCTTTTTCAGCTGTCTTTTCCGCTTCCCTTTCTATGTGTTGTTTTCTTTTTTCCTTAACGAGTTGTTTATATGTCTTCCTTATTTTTGAATATTCTTCCAGATCTTCTAATTTATTGTTACTTCTGACCTTCTGGAGTGCGTGCAAAGTTATTTTCCTTAGTTGAAAGCATTCTTGGTCAAACCATATTTTTGCCTTTCTTTCTCTGTATGGTTCTGCAGCCGTTCTGATAACGTCAGTTATTATATTAACGGCTGTGTCAATACGATTTTGCTGTATTTGGTTTGTAGCTTCATATACTTCGTCCCTCAAAATTTCCAGCTTATCGAGATTTATTTTTCTTGTAAACTTCCGCTCCTCATGATGTCTTCTTGAACCTTCGTCTCCTTGTTTTGTTTCTACGATTGTTTTAATCGGTATGTGTTTTCTTAGCGGGGCAAGTGCCGAGGTCCATGCTCCATACTGCGTCTTAGGTTGGATGCCTCTTCCTTTTATGAACACTAGGTCTATTGCACTGGATCCATTGCATGCAACATAAGTTATAAGGTCCCTTCTATTGATTAATTTATATCCTTCTTCCTCCATTTGCGTCATAATCGTTAAGCTTTTGTGGTCTGGTTTGTCTATGCGACAGTTTAGGTCCCCAGCTATTATTACATTTTCCGCGTTTCCAATGAGATTGTAGATCCTTGATATTATTTCCGAGGTGTCCTCAGTCGATAAGTGCGGTTGTATATATACTCCTGCAATTACGATCTGCGAAGTGTAAATAATTACCAAGTTTTCTTCTTGGACGATTTTCTTAACCTTGCCAATTTTGTCTTTGAACAGGCATGTCACACCCCCCATTGGCCTTCCTTTTCCCCTCTGAATGGCCAATGAATGTACTCCATAATAACCTTGTACAAAGACATCAGCTTTCACGAAGGCCAAGGCTAGTGGTTTCCATGACGACTGTTTTTGACTGTATATTGTGGTTCTAAAATTGTGTGTAAATTGTGGTTCTAAAATTGTGTTCATTCCACCTACCGGGTCAGATTGTGAATCTAAACCGAACATGGACCCAACCTAATATACATACCAAATTCCATCAAAATCGGTTCAGTCGTTTAGGAGGAGTTTTGTCACATACACACGTGTCGAAGAATTATATATATAAAGATATATTATTATTATTACATCATTTTTGCCCTTATGGACAGTGTTTGAACTTAAATATCTCATGATGTCTCAATTTTCACTTCTTTCCGTTCTTCTCTTCCCAAAATCTCTTCATCCTTTGACTGTGCTCCTGTTTCCTTTGTTCCGTCCACAATGTTCCTATCTTCTTCCTTTCACTTACTAAAAATTTGGCGTTCTTAATTTTGTTTCTGAATTTTTCTCTGTCTCCTAGCATTTGCTTGTTGATCCCTAATTGCTTTAAGGTGTCTTCTATTTCATGATACAATTTGTTTTCCTTTTTGAACTGTTTACTACATCAAAGATTTTCTTTGTAAGTCGTTTATTGTTCATTCTCTGTATGTGCCCGTAGAAAGTTAGTCTGCGTTTTCTAATGATATCTGTGAGTCTGTCTGCGTGTTCATATAGCTCTTTGGTAGGTCTTTTCATCCATATCCCATCTCTGTGTACTGCTCCAAATATTTTTCTCAGAATTTTACGTTCATTTTGTTCTGTTTCTGTGATGCCAGATGGTCCAATTGTGGTCGTTTCTGACGCATACAATGCTTCTGGTAATACAACTGTTTTGTAGTGTCTAAGTTTGGCCTGTCTTGATATGCTTTTCTTATTATAATGTGACCATGTAGGTTTGTATGCTTTCTGGAGTTTTTCCGTTCGTTCTATGTTAGACATCTTGTTTGATCCCTCTATTTGTATATATTGTCCTAAGTACTTACATTTTTCAACTCTTTGTATGGATCCATATATGGTATGCATGGTTTGTACATTGTTGGTGTGTCGTTCCATGTATTGGGTCTTCTCATAAGATATCTGTAAACCTGTTTTAGCAGCTATTTCATGTAATCGTTCCAGTGCTTCCTTTGCCTCCTGTGTGTTATTGCTGAGTAAGGCTACATCAGCTGCAAATGCCAGACATTTTATGATTGTTTTTGTTTCACGGGTTCTTCCTAGCTGTATTCCTTTAACTTGTTCCTCCCACTGCCACTAAGATATATATATATATATATTTCGTATGGCATAAAGGATACTTTTAAGTTGCAAATAAGGTATTCATTGCTAATATATACAACATTTACATAGGTTCTGACAGGGAAAAGATACAACCATTACAAATGGATGTCCAACGAGTTTAACTAATTCACTGCTTCAGCTGTAGCCTCATGTATTTCTTGTAACGTCCCACTAAGCCTCCTTATTGGGCAGGGGCAGATGACCTCGTAGTTCCGCCCCTTAAAAGAACAATAACTAACTCCTTATTGGGCATTCCATGGCATCGTCTGAGGCACTTCACTGCAGTCGCAGGTTGGACTGTCGATCATCTTCCACTTATCCTTCCAATAATGGCATCTACCATGTATGTTCTTAGTCAATTTAGTGACGTCCAAGTTTTCCGGGATAAGTTGAAACCAAGAGGGCGTTGTGTTGGTTCCCGAATTAGATGATATTTGTCTGGATTCGAGGAATCCCAATTGTTGCCCCATGCTTGATAGATATTAAATTGCTCTTGAACCAATTCCTCACCTAGTAACGAGGAATGTTTCCGAGAAGTTAATCAGAGATGTGGTTGAAAAGTGTCCTGATATATTGGCAATAAAGGGTCTTCTTTATTTTCCCCATTCTTTCGCCAATGCCAATTGTCTACAGAAGTGAGAAGGCGGGATGATTGAGAGGACTGGTAACCAATCCAAAGGTGTTAATCGGATGGTTCCTGATATACCGGTAGTCTTGATTGAATCATGCAGCTCAGAATCAATTCTCTGTATATGAGCGCTATTTAAGCACACAGGACAGCAAAATTCATCCACTGGGTGTACTAGGGTAAGAGCTGTTGTTCTAAGAGTTGATGAAGTTGCATCCAGCCTGAGCTAGACAATTTGTGAAGAATATTGATTCGGGCTTTGACTTTAACAGATGTTCTTCTTAAATGTCCTCTGTAAGTTAGAGTTCGATCAAGGACAACACCAAGGTATTTTGGGAGAGGATTGTACTTCAATAGATGACCATCAAAGTGAACTATCTTGTGGCACAGGTGGAAGCAGCTGACTTCAATTTTGGAGATGTATGGATTTAAATGATTAGTGTTGAAGAACTTGCTCACTTCCAGGATATATTCCGAGATGATAGCTTCCGCTGTTTTAAAATCATTGGATTGAACAACAATGGCTAGATCATCAGCGTAAATGGACTTTCGGGAAATAGTAGATTAGTATTAAAGAGTAGGGGTGCAAGCAGTGAACCCTGTGGTAATCCGTATTTAAGTCGGAAGGACCGGCTTATAGCATATTACCATTTAGATCCACTTTAAGCATTCTGTTACACAGAATATTATTCAAGAGGATTGCAAGGGGCTTACATGAAATACTGATTTTTATGAGCAAAATGTTATTGTGATTAGAACCTTTTGTGTGTTAATGACATATCTTGAACAATTAAAAAACAAACAAAAAGAATACTGTGTAATACATTTTGTCCTTGCAGCAGTTCTCGAATGACGCAATTATTTGAAAATTATCACAAATGTAGAAATAAGAGTCGTCTACTGGAAAATTATTTAATTCGTAGATATAACCGCTAACTTAAACTGATCACAAGAGAAAATCTTTCGACCAGGACTAGGGATGTGATGACAATAAGCCTTCATCTGTTTTTCCAACAATAATCCCTCTCCAAAACTTCTAAATTCAGTAGATTTTAATTCACTACCACCCATCAAGATACTAAATAATAATATTAAATATAGCAACACTGTCAATAATCTAGGTGTGAGCATTGATAGAACACTGTCTTGGGAGAACGTACGTCTAATGTGGTAAAGAAGGTTGTATCAACCATGCATCTCCTGAAAAGAACTGCTTCTTACACCCCTCCTATTATACGTAAGCTCTTCGTCCAAACTATCATTTTTCCAATAATTGATTATGGCTCTGCTGCACAAAATGATTTACCAGAAACACAGAACATCAAATTACAAAGAGTCCAGAATCCATGTGTTCGGTACATTCTGGATGTAAGGCGAGATGAATATATCACACCTTACTACGTGCAGCTGAAATGGCTGAAGATCCAGGTAGCTATCAATTGCCTTTCTGACACATAAAATCAGTTCTCAAAAGAAAGCCTCTCATCAAGCTTCTTACATCTGATTACTGCATTATGTAAAAATAATACATTTTATTAGTTCAATTATAACATCAGGACAATAGCTGACAACCTACCTACTTTAATGGCTTTTTTTTTGTATATGGTGTTTATATTTCGGGCTGATACTCTGTCTGTATGCACTCTTTTGTATATATTTTTCCATTATTAATAATAATAATAATAATAACAATAATATCGTATGGCCTCGGGTGCCTGGTGCAAGCTTTGCTATTTGACACCCAGAGGGTAGCTTGCTTGTCGAATTTCGTAGTTCCTTGACTATGAAAGTCAAGGAGGTTAGATGTTAGATATCTAATCTCCTTGAACACAATAGCGCTTTCTAGTAGAGAAATGAGGAACTTTGTGCTGGCGGAAACTCCCGAGATTAATTTTGCCATTATGAACTCGGCCTACTGAATTCAAATGGGTTCTTTGACATGCCAACATCGTATGACATGCGTATCGTATTTTTGCCGCCTTTCAAAAATCACTTACCACGGTCAGGGGCGAACCTGCAATCTTGGGGTTAGTAGACCGACACGCTATCCACTCACCCACCGTGGCAAGCTATTAATAATAATATTATTATTACTATTATTGTTGTTGTATTATTACTGTCTTTTTGTTACTAATATTGTTAGACTATTATTATATATATGGTAAATGTAAGTGAAATATTTTACTTTTATAAGCCCTAATCTTCTTGTATGTAGGGCGCTACTGTAAAGGAGCTCTTAAGTTATAAGTGTAGCCGTGGAAATAAAAACAATCAATCAATCAAGCAATCAATCACCTTGTTGCTGAAGTACGCTCGAATTTCCGATATTAATATGCACATTTTGCAGTAGTATAAATAGTGATTGCCCAGTAGTAGTAGGTCCAATGCCTTGGAAGGTAACGCTTTACCTATGAGGCCGTTAATAGTAACCATTACATCTACAGTAATGACGAGGTAAAGACGTTACTAAGTAAATATCTGTAACACCACTACCTTTCTTTACCTACAGGATAACGTAACGAAAACGCTTGTTATTGTCTCAAGATGGAGCTAGCAACGACGGTGTGATTTTAGCCTACTATTGATATTGTATAAAACAAGATGTTCAGTGAAGACCATATAGCCTACTTTATCCTAAATGCATGGGTATAGTTATAGCTCTTTGTCCCTTTCAAGGAGTATAGTAAAATGTAGGTTGTAGTAGCTTATTGAAAGACAACGTGCTATATTATACGTTGATTGATTGAATCCTCGCCTGAATTATAAATATACTCACTAATACAACCATCGTAGCAACACAGGTTATCAGACAAAAATTACACACTAGCCCAAGTACACGGGGCAAAATGGCCATGATGTCCAAGCCTCTCAAATGAAACAACAACAACAACAACTTCCTACTCAAATCCTTTCTCGTATAATAGTACACATCTCAGTGACACAGGTTACCAGACAACGTCCACAAACCCAAGTACATGGAGCTACATGACCACAATGCCACAAAACCCCTAAAGAGTCAACTACAACTACAGAAAACAACAGACTCTTCCCCGGATCAAGGACAGCTTCCTACACAAATCCTTCCTCATTTACAAGTACACACACCAGTACAGACATCACAGTGACCCAGGTTATCAGACAACTTCTACACGCATCTAAGTTCACGGGGCTACATGACCATTATGTCGCAAAGCCTCTAAAGAATCAACAACAACAGGACATCCAATTTTAATCGCTGTGGTCGAGTGTTGAAATATATGGTGTTATAAGTATATGTAGTATTTTCGATTGCAAATAAACACTGTATATGCTTAACATTATAACATGTGAGTAGTTATAAATCAATAAATATAAAAAAGTAAATGTAAATTGAACCCGCTAGGATTTGAACCACAAACCTCCAGGTTGGGAGTCTAAGACGCTAGCCCACTGCTACACACAGCCAGTTAACAACGGGTTTAGTATAACTGCATGGCATATTTTGTCTTGGAATGAACGATTTCATTAGCGTTTTCTGCAGTTTTAATAAACCATTTGATACTAAAATTGAATTATTTTGTTCATTACATTCCTAAACAATACAAAGTTACGAAGTTACTAAAATATGAACTAGCAGGCAAACAATAGCCTCCATTTCGACCCAACGGGACGGCACGGCCCAGCACGATACGGCGCGGTTAGCCTGTACTGATAGTCACTGCGTGGGTATAATATTCTATTATCAAATGCTAATATCCTACGTGTCACCTCCTTGTGGACTGGTTCAACCACCCTCTGTAGATAAGCGGATTTGCTGAGGCCGGGCCTTGTTGAATCGTAAGTTACGGTTAGGCTATAATATTTGCATGATTCGCACATCCACCATCTTGAGGATATATAGCTGATGACCTTGTAGTTTGTGCAAATACCGCTTTCTCAATAAGGTATATTCATGAAAAAATGTGTAGATATAGGAAAATTAGGTTAGTCGTAATTTGATTTATGCTTAGAACATTGTGGTCGGCACCATTTCTTTTTCGTTATGATGGTGGCGATACAAAACATGACACTGAGTTGTCCTTTGCTGGTGCTACCTCTGTACCAAAGTTGGTTTTATTTGGTGTCATCGTGTATGAATTGATAGGGGCGTTCGGTTTGCACACATACACGGACGCCATCTTTTAACTACTGTACTTGGCTGATGATCTTGCAGATTGAGCCCAAAACGCCTTCTACAGAAAGGTATATTGTTGCAAAATTTGGTAAAGATAACATGATTAGGTTAGTAGTAATTTAATTTAAGGTTTGAACATTTGGGTGGGCGCCATTCCGTTTCCGTCAAGATGGCGGCAATATGAAACATGACTCTGAGGTCTCCTTTGCTAGTGTACCAAATTTGGTTCAATTTTGATTCCGGTCACACACCCAGGCAGACGGATAACTTTTGGCCGTGTAGATCTCATAAGTCTACCTTTTTTTTTTTTTTTTTGCAGAAATCGATAGTTGGCTAAAATAGTACATTATGCAACGAGCCTATAATTGCAATAATTACCATTATAGGCAAGTTGCATACGACTGTTTATGTTCGACGATAATTATAACTTTGTTTTATATTCGAACAGAAATATTCATAAATATCAGTCGAGATTCAATCACCTGAGTTTAGTTCACTGAACACAGCGCATCCGCGTGTTCCCTGGAAGGATCAAAGACATTCTCAATGTCATGTTTCCAAGGCTTTGAAACATTAATTATTGTGCATTAGGGATATCCAGAACTAGCGCCAAAAGATAGCGCATAGGTAACGTACTATGTGGGATTATTTTGTTATTTACTTCAAATAACACCAAATGGGCTGTTACAAATGCTTTAAAATTAAAACGTATCGTATTATCAACTTGTTATTCTTCAAATTCGATGCCTATAGAATGTCAACGGAATCCAAATCAATGGAGTCCCACATAGAACAGTCATGACATCTGGCGGAAATGTTTCGCTTAAGAAATCCATCTAACGAAAAGAGAGCTGTATTATAATTTCTGTGGAACTAATGTCATACGCATGCTTCCTCCATGACGTTCTGGTGTGTTTATGGCAACAACAGCACTCACTAAAATTGTCGGGGAAATCTTACGAATGTGTAGAAATTGGAGTTGTGGATATTCAGGTACAGTGCTATTTCTTTTGCAATATTGCCCAGTTTGTTTATGCATTGTAACTACAATGGTTGCTCCAATATAGGCTGCATTGTCAACTTTCAAAACATGTAATTCATGTCCAAAATGTTGGATTTTGAGTGCGGAACATGTGAGAGCTATCCTTACCTAATTGGTCAATAAATGAAAATATTGAGCTCTGATTGGTTGGAATAACTGTGTTATAATGAAAAGTAGCACTTTAATGACCCCCATTATGATACCGTTTTCTGACATATAATATTTACATTTCGACATCGTCAAACACGGAACAATATTGACAATTATAAAAGTAAACCAAATTTACGGAAAAACAAAAATGAGAATGTCAAAGGAGAGCAAATCTTCGAGTCAATATTCACTTGTACATTCAGTTTGTTGGCCCTAACCCACTCTCATTTATAAAGCGGGTGATGAGATCAGCAGGCTCCGCGTCATCATCTAACATAAGTTTGAGTGTCAACTGAAAACCAAGGTTTCTTCGTGGATCAGCAAAATCCACACACTCGGTTGAAATGTGGGCCAAGGTAAATACGGCTCCACAAGTACAAAGTGGGTGGTCTTCCCTTCTCTCTAGGTACGAGTGGTGGGTCTTGCAAAACCTATCCTTAGCCTACACAAAGTGGTGGACTCCCTGCGTGAACGGAATGAACTCCGCCACAGGCGAGTAGTTCCCTTAATCGCTCTCAGTTTATTAGTCATGGTCATCTAACCATTGACTATCCCAAAATGTCAATACTTGTCAGCGTAACTGTGAGCGAATATCTCTAACAGGTACCGAACCCGTATTTTTATGCTTGGATTTGTAGGAATTAAAGGCATCTTTTATATGTCATTGAAGAAGCGGTATTCGAACCTATGATATGGACTTAGTGGTATGTCGTGAAGCCAGCTTATGTTCAAGCATTCATAGTAGGCCGTGGATATCTCGTAAAATCTAAATTAACATGCAACGCAGCGCAAGAGAGACAGGCTACTTCAGCCAAGGTCAACTGTAGGGGGAAAAAGGGGTTGATCACGTGTGACGAGCGACCGGACTATGTCGGCGATTTAATGAACTTTCTAATTAAGATGTTATTATAGTTTCAGAAGAAACAGAAGGTATTATGAGTACCGGTATTACCCTTTCACGAATTGATTGCCGGCGGTCGAGATGGGAACTATTCTTTGTTTACTAGTGTCACGTCAGCCTGCTTCATTGACAGGTACAGTTGCGAGAGTAGGATATGACGCAGTTCCAATAGCCTCAGTCATCGTTTAACTGTCCATGTTGACAGACTATCCTACGTAATATTACCATATGTTCAGAACTACAATTATATGTATCTACGCGACTTGGAGAATGACATTACGAAGGAGAAGCGCTTGTGGAAGGGATGAAGTTTCGAGACAAGAAGAGTGAAGCAATCAGCACGGGGCTGTGACAGGGGACTTAAGAGTGAACACTAGACGCTTCCGGAGGTGTCGCGATCAGTAATGTTATCGAGTCGAGTGCGGGCGTGTTTAATTTCGCCGGGGATCGGAGCTGTGGCTTCGACATATTATATTACAGCTTGGAGACGGGCTTCGTTTAACGGTGAAATCGAGTGCATGTGATTGTACAGCAAAGTTCATGTCAGTTTTTAAACGATTACGGGAACAGTGTTATGAGAGTGAAGGCTTCTTACACCGCAGCATTTAATATACGCGTATGAGCAGCGATAATCGTAAACTGAAATGCGGAACATTATTTCATCATTCGCCACTTTACGTAATATTTGAAGACAGACACTGTATTGCACGAGGGATTTTCAGTAATGTACTCCCTAGTAGAAATTTGCTTCGACACTTCGAGAATTTACGGACTTACGAAGTGAATGTCATGCCATACGACATATACTATTACTGGGGTACCAGACGAGGGAGATTCATAAAAACAATTACGAAACTTCAATTGAAAATGGAATATAGAGCTACAGTTTGGGAAATCGTATTTGAATTGGACATGAGTGCAGATATGGAGGAGTAAATTCCAAAGGGAACGATGCGTTGAGAACATGGAAAAATCCAGAGTAACTAACATATGATTTCGCAAAATTTGAAAAATGCCGAAGCTACGCAAAATTAATCTGCAAAATCATGAGAATGGAAAAGAAGTATCCAGAACGTCTGGACAGGTCTGCTTGACCAAGAACAAAATTCTTAGGAGGAGCAACGGTGAACCCAGCTCAAAGCTTGAAGAACCCAGTTCGAGACAGACGAAAAAGGAATTGGAGACTGGACCATGCGGTTTAGCAGGGAAATGAGATATAGAGATTCAGTTGCAGTTCATACTGAGGCCATTGATGGTAATATCTATGTCATTTTCTTCAGAAGCAGAGATCTACGAGAGGTAGAAGACAAATCAAGTTATGTAGTTTTCGCAGTAGAACTTTGGAAAAATCTTGAGAACCATTGTTTGATGTTTATATTTTGATGATTTTTTGGAATTTTCATATTTAGATTTGCATTAGTAGTTTGAGGCGACGTTTCCTATTTCAGCGATTATTATTGCAGTTAATACAATTTTCGGTTCATTTGGTTTCTAATGTGATTAATGGTTTCTTTGATCTAGCTTAAGTTAGTTAGGAGATTCTTATGACTCGACAGGTTTAGATATTTTAGGAAACGTCTTTGGAAGCGTTTATTTTGGCAGTGTAAATTACTTAGATTTTTCGTCCGGGTTTGTATCTCTGAGATTGATCGATTTTTGTTTGCGAATATTTTTCTCATTCTGTTTGAGAACAGCTTATTTCTGGAATGTTGTTGGGGAATATTCACGACTAATTGTAATATTTATTGGAATCCGGATCTAGTATTTGAGTGGCAAGTCTATGGAAGTTTATATGATTGTTCATCTAGGGATTGTTCAATGTTCTTTGACTAGAGTATTAGGGCACTTGAGTGGTGGAATTTGGTACTTGTTTTTGAGAGAGTAGAGAAGACAATGGGTCAACAAGGAGGAGAGAACAGGGGAAAGGATGAAGTTATGAATGTTATTAGAAAGATCGACACTGATTTTATGAAATTGTATGGAATTAGTAATTCAAAATTAACCAGTGAAAGGTAATGAGATTCTATTTCCTTTACCCATATATACGGATATATTGGTGCGGATTCCTACATAGTTAATTCTACTGGTTTAATAAAAATAAATAGAGCTTATTGGAGCCACGAGTTTTGGAAGTTATATATTGATTGGTGACGGGATTACTGTCGCATTTATGAAACATTCCCTATTCATTTACAAGGAAGTGACATTCCGAGGAAGTATATGTATATTGCAGTAGGTCTATATTTCCCTTATATACTAAAGTGTTCTGGTTGGTGTTGGAGACACGCCACACCTGGGGATAAGAGTACTCTTGTGCAACATATTAAAATATTTATTATAGTACATAACCTTAGAAATTGCGCCCTCCCGGGGTAGGAATGTTTATATATTGTGCAAGTGATTTTGGGGCTAGTGTTAGGAAGTATAATTCAGTATGTCGGTGATAGATATGAAGTCAAGAAGTGGTCTTGATAGTGAAGAGAACGTTGACAATATGCAGAAGGGTGATAAGTGTGAGTGGGATTGAGAGCGTAGCTAACAATACTATGAAGGCAGAGAATATCTCATGTACTAGTAAAGAGAAAGGAATCTCGGAAGATTCATTAGGTGCCCTCATGAGAATGCTGAGTGAAAAATTTGATGAGAGTAAGAACAAGTAGTTCCGTGAAGAACTATACAGCCTATTTTCATACATCCTGCTCATGTTAATTGCCTCTATCAACATACAAAATTTCAGTTTAATTTCTGTAACAGATTCGTAGATATTGAGAACCGTCTAAATATTTCAGATGGTTGCCAGGTTGGATTTTTATTTTTGTACTATTACATTAAGATTATTGTGTACGGGTGGTATTCAAACTTCAATAGCATGATTAGAACACAAGAAGTAAAAACGAGATTTTAAAAATACGCACAGCAGCCATCTTGTGATTATGCAAACAATTGAAATAAATTAGATGCCAGTGGATCAACATTTGTATAAGCATTTAATGTGCAACTTTTCACGGCACTCGGATAGTTAATTCGCGAGAAACGTCCATTTAAATATTTATACTTCGCGTCGCCGCCATGTTGGATTTGTGCTCACCAGGTTACTGAAAGTCCAATAGGTTAACATATGTTCATAGTCTCTATGAACATAAAAAGATCAGTTGGGTTGCTGTAAAAGATTCATAGATATTGAGAACCGTCTAAATATTTCGGAAGCTCGCCATTTAGGATTATTATATGTAAAGGCCATATAGTTATGTACCATTCAAGGACAATTATTGCCTAGGTTCATTATTCAAACTTTCACTTCGATCGCATGATTACGACACAAGAAATAAAAACTTAATTTTAAAATTTCGCACAGCCGCCATCTTGAGGTTATATAAACAATTGAATTAAATTAGATGGTAGTGCATTACAATCTCCAAAATCATTTACTGTACTACATTTCACTGCGTTCAGAGAGTTAAAACACGAGAAAAGTATATTAAAATATTTCAAATTCGCTTGGTCGCCATGTTCGTTATGTACTTTACAGGTTTATGAAATATACATAGGTAAACTTGTATCAGTACCCTTCATCACCGTAAAAAATTGCAGGGTGATATCTGTAATAGTTTCGGAGATATAGAATGTCAGTGAAATATTTCGTACAGCCGCCATTTTGAGGTTATGTAAACAATTGAACTAAATTAGACTCCAGTGCATTACAATGTGTATAAACATTTGCTGTACCAAGTTTCATTACGTTTGGATAGTTAAATCGCGAGAAAAGTCTATTTAAAAGTCTCAACTTCGCTTGACCGCCATGTTGGTTTTGTAGTTACCAGGTTTTTGAAAGTCTCATAGGTGAACTTCTAGAAGTGCCCTTTATTACCGTACACAATTTCAGGGCGATATCGGTAATAGTTTCGGAGATATTGAATGCTAGTGAAATATTTCGCACAGCCGCCATGTTGGATTGGTGAGAAGTAACAAAATTTGAAGGGCACGGTCGAGGTCGCCGGGAATAGTGCTATGAACTTACCGAGTTTCATTGAAATCGCTCCAGCCGTTTAGATTTTATTAGGGACACACACACACACACCTCACGCACACACACACACACACACGCGCGCGCGCGCACACACACACGGACAAAAGGTGATCTCATAAGCCTATTTTTTCAAAATTGAAAATAGGCTAAAAATAATCAGGAGATGATAGGGAGATAAGAGAGGCGATAAACAAAAAGCTAGAAGATAGTAATAAACATCATCAGGAGATAAGAGAAGATATAAGTAGGCAAAATCGGGAAATGAATAGGGAGATAAGAGAGGCGATAGACATAAAGCTGGAAGATAGTAATAAGAATAATCAGGAGATGAGAGAAGAGGTAAGTACGCAAAATCAGGAGATGAGTGGGGACAAAAGAGAGGCGATAGATAAAAATAATAAGTAAATTAATCAAAAGCTAGATAATTTGGTCAGGGAGAATGAGGAATTAAATTGAAAATTTGGGACGCTGCCGGAGAGTATTCAGGAGGTGAAACAGGATATCAGATGTGAAATAAAGGATCTGTTAGAAGAATAGGCTAAACGTATTAAAGAAGAAGTAGATCAGAAATTAGTAGAAATGGAAGGGAAAATTCAGGAAAAGTTAGTCAATCAAGAGGAGAATCTTAAGAAAATAGTACAGATGGAAACTAGGCAAGTGAGAACAGAATTGGGAGGAGAGATAAAAAAGGTGCAGTCAGAATTTCATAAGAAAATAGAGGAAAGTCACCTGACAAATGCAGAACCTTATCAGGAGGTTCAGGAAAAACAGAAGATATGAAGAAATTAATTAATAGAAAAAGAGAATAATTTGAGAGAAAGAATGGAAACGGTAGAAAAAGTGGCGGATAAAAAGATAGCAGAAATTGAGACTATGTTAAGAAAGCAGATAAGGCAGGAGGGAATACAGGGTGGAGTAATTGTATCTGGAGTTGGGATTAAGGAAATTGAACTAGTTAAGTTCTCTAACGAGCAGGGATGTCCTATGGAATTCATAGCTATAGTAGAAAATAAAATCAAGGAAAGGTTAATAGAAGGACAGATTGAGTGGAATATGGTATTGGAGATATTAGATCAGGCTTTTGTGGGGGAGACGAGAAGCTGGTTTGCAGTGTATAAAGGAACGTTAGTTGATTTTGATGATTTTAAGACTAAATATTGTGAGAAATATTGGAACAATGAAATACAATCTCAGAAACGTGAGGGGATCATTTTTGGCATGTACCAGCCTGGAGGTAACATTAAGATGACGGAATATTTTCTGAACCAGGCAATAATTTGTAAGTATCTAAGGTAGATGGATTGACTCAGGATACTGATATAGTAAGATAACTGTTGAAGCATTTTCCGTATCGGGTAAGGGAGGTGGCATGCATGCAACGGATATCAAATATACAGGAGTTAGAAAGATTATTAAGCATGTTTGATGATTTAGATGATTTTCATGAGATACAATTAAGACAGAATACGAATAATCGGAATGGAGATAATAGACATCAGTTTTACCAGAATGGTAGACAACATGGTGCTCATGTACAGAATAATGGAGGTCAATATCAAGGTAGAAATAGACATGAGAATTATCAAAGACAGTATCATGGGAATATATCATACCATGCTAAAAACCGGGATAACAATATAGGTAGAAGCAGCAATTAATATAATTTTTACAATCAGACAAATTTTTCAGGAAGTTCAGGTAGACCTGGGGAGGAAGATCAAGGAGGAGGTAGCAATCCTCGTCAGACTAACGAGACAGTTAATAGACTGGAAGAAGAGTCTATGTAACTTAGATTTGTATATATTTGAATTTGTCAAGATCATTTTTTATCTGGAAGTAAAAGTAATGTGTTGGGGGCGCGTGCCACTATTTGTTGTTTTAGATATGAATTAGGTGCTTGAGGCATATTGATGTCTATTTTCTTACTTTATGATACATTTGTACAATATATATGCTATATAGGCTACTAGATATTGAGCCCGGCGTTGCCCGGGAGGTGTCTTTATATGTTGTAGGAAGATGCATGGCAATATATTTCGCAGAGTATATTTATTCTGCCCCTAAATGAGTTTAGAGCATAGTTCTCATCGACTCTCGTGTTACTTGAGTGTAATATTAACTCACTGTAAACCTAGTCGAAAAGTATAGTGGAATAAAATAACGTAGCAGAGCATGCAACAATAGTAAAGGGGGTTGTATATACACAATTCCTCGAGAACTCAGTCTCACAGATTACTTTCCTGATAGTGTTTATTTTTGATTTAATGGGGCAAGTAAGACGTCTTATAGCAGTGTTCATATAGTTATCTATATTATTTTTCAAATGTAGCAATTACCTTCTTGTTACGAAATATAAAGTCATCATTGTTGAATCAAATATACGACTTATGATTTTTAACCCCGCACAAATTACGTGAATAATGGCAAATGACATATTCCTGTACGTAGGTCAGTGTGTACTATACTCGTAACAGCATATTAAGGAATAATTTATATGCATATGTTCTCATCCACATCAAGCTAAAGTAAATTAAGCAAAGTATAATTCCAGTATATTGTCAAATATGATGCTTAGATTCTGTACACATTGGACTTCCTTAGCCTCTAAAGTATTTAGTAAGGTAAGAAATACATTCTCTAAACTCAATCCTTAATAATCTCTAAAATGCTATAGTGGGACCCAGTGTGATTAGAACTCATGACTATTATAACATTAGGCTATTCAATAGCTTTTGTCAGTAAGCACTAAAATGACTAATATAAATACATAAACATAGGAAAAATATTGTCAACGTTTAGTACATTAATTATGTTATTAACATGTTATCAACTAAATTAATAATTTAACGTCCGGTTCCATTACAAATTAGCAGAATCATAGGGCAGGGTAATTACCAATTACAATATAACCCGACTAAGAAAGGCAAATACTATTCATAGAACAATCTGCAATATCACGCAAAAGTTACTGTATTTCTGATTTGTATACAAAAGACAGCTTGTAGAGGTAAACACTGTCAAGAATTAAACAAGAAGTTCCGTGACGAACTAAAGAGCCTACTTTTCTTAAAATTATGTTTCATGCCAATGATTAATCTACAGTATATGAACCTATCTAAAATAATGACGAAATTAAGTTGGTAATATCGAAATGTCTAATTAGTTCGAAATATACCTGGTATAATGTAGCCTAAGAGAGCATTACAGTTGGCAGACCTGGTGACTGAATATATTCTTAGTTCCATCTCTTTAGGTACAGACTAAAAAATTTGGTTGAAGTCCAAAGAACGTTACATGCAGTTAGACATTGGATCTATCAGCACGCGTAAAGCATGTTGGCAACAATGTCATGCGTGTGCTGGTCAGAAATAGCCTAATCTGAAATATTACGAGATCTTGTTGTGCCAATTTTGGATGAAATCCATTTGTTAGTATAGAAGTTACAGGTATTTTAAAATTGGACCTACCAGCAAGCATAGAATCATGTTGGCAGCACTGACTTATATTAATTATTCCAAATTAATCTAGAATGTCAGGCGCTATACGTGTGCAAAGTATAGGGCTGTTGGCTTGCATAGTTCCTGATATATTGATCTTAGGTTAAAAACTATAGACAGCATTTATTAACAGTTGGCAGCCCTGATTGCCCAAAGAATACTTATAGTCATATCTGTTATGTTACACATAGCACATTTGGTTGAAATCCAACTGATAGTATAGAAGTTACATGCATTTAAAAATTGGCCCTATCAGCAGGCTTAGAATCACGTTGGTAGAACTGAAGTATATAAGTTACTCCAAAATTAATCTAAAATGTCAGGTACTATACATGTGCATAATTTAAAGCTGTCGGCTTGTATACTTGCTGATATATTGTATTTGGATAAACGAAGAGAGAGAGCAATTATTAAAAGTTGGTAGCTCTGGTGGCCCTTAAGAATACGCTCGGTCTTATCTGTTTATGTACACATATTACATACAAAATGTGGTTGAAATCCAATTGATAGTGTAGAAATTATAGGCATTTAAAAATTGGACCTATTAGAAGGCTTAAAATTATTTTGGCAACACTGTCATGCATGGCCTCCTGAAAATTAAACTGAAATTGTCTTATCTACATTTGTGCCAATTTTGGAATAGCTCCCATGCATACCTTCCAAGATATCCAACGTGGAGCTCAAATTTCTAGTGCGTTTTATCAGCAATTGGAAGCACTGACATTAGACTCAAAATGTCACATAGGTTTCGGTGCCCTAAAGGCTAAAAATTAAATAAAATGATACATAAAACGCAAAAATCATTCAGACGACCACGTGTATTAGCGGCGTATTGTTGAAGTAATAAGATTTTGAAGAAAGAAATTTAAAGGAAATATCACAGCTAATAGGAAGCTTAATGGAAATGTGAGTGATATATAAAAGAAATAATGTTGTTATTAGAAGACTAGTATTTTATTGTAATACCTGTCAAATTAATTCATCGATAGAACCAGTATTTTATTACACATTTTTATTAAGGGTGTTGAGACTACGAAAAGAATTTGTTAACGAGAAGTTAGTTCAGAATAATATGTTTTTGGAAGAATCTGCGAAGCATCTCTAAGAGAGAGATTTATTTAGTCCTGTAGCAGACGGAGGTATTTGTTGTATGACAATGAGCATTGTGAAGCCATTGGTCAATTGATGAAGGAATGTCTGTAGTGACAGACTTGCGCATATTTTGATGTTGAAATAAGATGTTTTGTGAAGAAGCAGTATTGTTGGTGTTTATTAATATTGGAAGTTATTGCAATAGTCTCATAGAGTTGAAACTCCTTGAAAGCATTAGGACAGCGGATCCTAGATGAAGCTGAATCTGAAAGAAATTATAGGATCATTAGATCTTGGTTGAAACTGAGAATAAACTGAGCTCTATTTAAATGGTTCTTAATCAGATATTGAATTTACGGTAATTATTCAACGAATTGGAAGATTATACTTTTATTAAGTATTTTTATTATGATTACAGACCAGTTGTAGGAGGTCTATGAACTATGTCTTTACTTGATTGTATGGACTATAGAATCCCGAATTGTAACAGTTTCACGAATAAGACATAGTATGGTGAATGATAATTTTCTAAAGTCCGTTGAAAAGTAGTGAAGAAATAGGAAGACAATTTATGTCTATACTAGCAGAAGTACCCGTTCTTCGAACGGTGTTCGGTGTTAACACCAGACATTATCAATTGAGGTACTGTTGCAATGGATAGCGGTTTGTCATTCCTTCATAAGTTTATCAGAACGAAGTTAGTTTCCTGGGAATATCACACACACTGATAATTTAAGGGATTTAAAATGTGGTTTTCGGAAACCCTATATAGACTTCCGAATTTTGTGTCTCACATTGAGAAGTGCAACATATGTTTTGATCGTCCTTCTAGGATAATTTTTATATTTCGCCTATTTTAGCATGTATTTTGAGAAGTTTTCCCTATATCCACCTTTCTACTGTATGAAAAGTGCGGTTAATAGTTTTATAAATGATTGGTGTATTGACTCTCATGGTTACCATACCTAATTTTACGATGCACCAAGCATCCGAACACGAGTTATAGGCGTACATAAAGATCCACAGAAAGACAGACAGACAATTCTATTGTCTGCAACATATCACCCAGATATCCAAATATAGGTATATCTACCACACAGTATCAAACAAAATCATCCTTACGATGAACCCGTTTGTCGACAAAACAAAAATAGTTAAAATGTGCTCTCAGACTAAATTCACCTAACGTGTACTTCCTGACGTGAAAAAGAATTGAAAGCCTTGTAGACGAAACGCAATACACGTCACATAAAAACTGACCCTCTACGTTGAGCTAGGTGCCCATACACAGGAACACCCCTTTCATAAATTATAAAGGCTTGTGGTGCATAAAAATTCAGGTTCTTAAGCCTCAAATGGCCCAAATTCCTAAAAGCCGCGAAAAATGCTGATTCAATTCAGGAATTTTTGAAAATAATGTTGCTGTTAGGAGATCCGGACACGACCTTCTGTACTATATATCGCACGTGAAAATTGCGTGAAAAAAATCTAGGTTACCCCTTGACCCCCTTAATCGCATTGATGAATTATACAGTCTGCGTTGGTTCAGTCATAACCTTATAGCCATTTGCAAACTTTCACAGAAATGTAATAAATGGAGTGACATTGCTTCTTACAGAAATACATGGAAAGTTGGATGCCACCCCTTGAGATAATGTTGTCATGGTTACCGATTTGCATTCCTTCATTAGTTAATTAAATGAAATTAGTTTTCTGGGAATATCTCCAAAACGGTTGGTTTTAGGACCTCTCACATTGGGGGGCTGAAAATGAGCTTTGTCTCGGCATGTATTTTAAGGGGGTAGGCCCCCTTTTATGAGAAGTACGGAGAAGAGTTACATCAACGATTAGTGTCGTGCCCCTGATGGATATCTGTACCAAATTTTACGTTGATACACCTAGCCGTTCTCGAGTTATAAGGGAACAAAATTGTCCTCAGACAAACAAACAAACAAACAGACAGACGGATAAAAAATTATTTTCGCGTGCATGCATCATAAAACAGTCTGAAACCCGTAAATAACTCAAATTTCCGTAGAAATTCAGAAAAAACAGACAAACTTTCATTTATATATAGAGAGATATAGGCTACTGCACCGCTCGGTGTTGCCCGTGTTTTATTGCACAAATTTAGGTTTTACTCGATAACCGTTGGAGATACACGAAAAGTGATACGGACCCCTCGGATAGAAAATTAAATGTTAAAGCTTGTGTATGCCATCAAATGTTTGCTATTTCTTAACGTTCTCTTTTTATTTGAAATGGAAATATGAAATGTTGAAACCAAAGGGAGTAGTGACGTCTCAGGTGTGGGTTTTACGCGCTAACCGTTGGAGATATACGAAAAGTGCGAAATATTTCATCGGCATTCTATATCTCTGAAACTATTAGCTGTATCACCCTGAAATTTTGTACGGAGACAAAGAGCACTACTGGAAGTTCATCTATAAGATTTTAAAAACCGGTTAACTACAAAACGAATATGGCGGCCAAGCGAATTAAAAATTTTAATAGACCTTTCTCGCGATTTAATGTTCCAAACGCAAAGTCTGGTACAGGATATGTTAATACACATTGTAATGCACTGGTATATAATTTAGTTCAATTGTTTACATAACCTCAAGATGGCAGCTGTGCGAATTTAAAAATTAAGTTTTTATTTCTTGTGTCGTAATCATGCGATCGTAGTGAAAGTTTGAATAATGAACCTACGCAATAATTTTCCTTTAATGGTACATGACTCTATGCCCTATACATTCAACAATCCAACATGGCGACCATCCGAAATATTTAGACGGCTCTGAATATCTACGAATCTATTATGGCAATCAAACTGATTTTTTTATGTTCATAGGGGCTATGCACTTAAGTTCTCCTATATGACTTTAAATAACCTGGTGATCACAAATCCAACATGGCGGCGACGCGAATTATAAACATTCACATGGAAGTTTCTCGCAATTTAACCATCCGAGTGCAGTGAAACTTGGTACAGTAAATACTTATACGAATGTTATTCCACTGGCATCTAATTTATTTCAATTGTTCCCATAACCTCAAGTTGGCAGCTGTGCGCAATTTTAAAATCGCCTTGTTACTTCTTGTGTCCCAATCATGCGATTGAAGTTTGAATGCTACACGTACACAATAATCTTCATGTAGGCACGATATGACCTACATATATAAAATCCAACATGGCGACCATACGAAATATTTAGTCGGTTCTCAATGTCAACGAATCTATTACAGCAATAAAACTGAAATGTTAGAATGTTGATAGAGGAATTAACATAAGTAGGCTATATGAAAATAGGCTGTATAGTTCTTCACGGAACTACTTGTTTAATTTGTAGTTTAAATATGAGTAGAGAATTTTTATCACTTCTATGAGAAGGATTTAAGCGATAGGAGACGGGAGATAAATAGTATAGAGTAATGAATAACTTTTGTAATGACGGAGATCTACGTCAGGGGCAAATTCATTTTATTTGGGGATATTTTTATTATCTTCATAATATTTTATATTGTTATAAAACTTCCGTTACCTAGGGCACAGCAGTTTTATGCAGCGATTTATTTCATTGTTTTATATGAGCTTATGAAAGCATTTAAAAATTAATTTTATCGGTTTCTAGAAGAAACAAACATGAATTTAATGTAACAAAGTAATGACATTTAGTCATTTGATCTAATTGAACGTTAATAATGCATATAATGAATGCTAGTGTTAGGAAACGTGTATTTGTTAATGTCAATAAATATGACAGGCACGTTTTTACGATTCTCTGATCTTTTATAGAAACTTGGCATTGTCTTTGTAGTTAAATGGTAGTGGAATGTGCTGTAGGGTGGAAGTTCCCGAGGGACCTGATCCGCATCCTTACGCCCGAGATTTTCGTAGATTCTCGTCTTTCCTGAGTAGATAGAGAACCCTACTGTTCTGTAGTTAGATACTATGGCACATTCTGTTTGATAACATTCTGTTCCTTATTCTGGGTGTTTTCGCCAAGTAGCACTGTTTTGTTTTTAGCCGGGACTTCAAGATGCTACAATCCATTATTTTTTCCATCCTTGGATTTTGGTGCATCATCCAGATATAAGGGTATAGTACCTTTTGTTCGGAGTGGATTCTGTGTTGTATACACAATCACACAGAATGTGAGTAATTGAGAAGCTTATTTCCAAAAGGTACCAAATCCAACAAGTAATATTTTACAGGAGAGAGGAAAAACACTCAGAGTGTAAAAATTCATCGGAAAATCCATTTGAGCACATTTATTATGTTCGGATAGAATAAATGCATTGTTATACCAAGTATTTCTGTTTAGGCTTTTGCAGTTTAGGAAATATTCAAAGAAAATGATGGAGTTGGTACTTTTTGGCACTGAAACTCGAAATGCTTTCAACGGAAAGACATAAATTCCACTGCAGTCATCAGAATCTTCGAGAAAACGGATTGTATTTAGTTATGCAATAATTATATTTAAGGTATTTACAGTGAAGGCATAGATTATTTAAATAATATTAAATAAAATTGAACAACAATGAAAATTATGCAAAGTAACTTACCAGTCCTGAACTTTTGGAATTATGATTGTAGTTTTTGTCTAAAGAACATGAATATCGTAAATAACTTGTGAACTGGACAATGGATAATATTATCCAGTACCGTACCGGTACTAAAAGAAATGGCCACTCATTGGCTGCATGGATACGGTACGTATTGAAACATTCAGGCCACAAGATTTGGTACTTATTGGCATCAAACGAGATTTTTAATGCCCTGTTTGTTAGGGATTTAGGTCGCTTTGACAATTTCTTTTTCTTTCATATGATGGAGTTTCCTACCAACGTACGTTTTCCATCATAATCTCAATTTCGATTTTTTTTTATTTGGTATCTTTTGGAAATAAGCTTCTCAATTGAGTCAGTAAGCAATTCTATACTCGTGTGACTTGTGATTACGTGTGACACAGCGATATTTGGAATAGTTTATGAGAAATTATAACAATTTAACATTTAAGTATTATTCCGTCTTCATGAACTATTGCCAAAATTTCACAGATGTATGAAATGAAGTCATACGGTGAAAATTTCGAATTATGTGAATTATGACGTATAGCAACGTCAGAATAAGATTTGAAGTGTTGCAAATACAAGGATACATACATATTTGGTTATACATATTTTGTATGAATTCTTGATACGTGGCGAAACCGGAAAATAATTTAACGCTGACGTACACATAACGTCGAAGGAACATTTGAAATTGTATATTGAAGGGTATTTTCATTATGCTGTACATATATGTTGTAGGGTTATATTGTCACGTATCGTAAGAAAGTCACAGCAGTATAAAAATCTCATATACCGTGATATCCTAGGGCGAATGTAATGGTCCCATTATGACCAGATTTAATATTTTAATTATTTAATTTCAATTTACGACACGATACATGCACGATTCATGCATGAATAATAATTTTGTGGACATCTATAATATGAGGGTTACTATCGTCGTAAGATGGCTTAGACAGTGTGAAAGATGCCTTAGTTAGTTAGTTATTGTTGTTTAAAGGGGCGGAACTACGAGGTCATCTGCCCCTAAGAAAGATGCCTATACGGTACGAATGTGGAGATATTAACTCAGTGTGTCACAATGGAGAGAACGTAGTGATGATACCCAGAACTAAAGAGTCTTTACTATGACGAGCAAGATGGCTGCTGCGGCTTTGGAATGTGTGTAGTAGTGGTGATTTGGTGAACTAAACGACTGGATAGTAAAAAAAGGATGAAATGACAATGAAAAAAGAAAAATGAAAATGATACGGCGAGGGGGTGATTAATGGCGATTTAGGTAAGGCTGATTGAATTATATAGACCTGTGCGAAGATTATTTTGAGTTCTTGTCTTGATTTTACTCTTATATTCTGTCCAGAAAGACTCTGCTAAATTTTTGGTTCGAGAGAACTCTGTTCTTCTTTTGGACTGTGGACTTGAGGTATTCCATGAACCAGTCTCTGTAAACAGCATTTAGTACTTGGTCTATTGGACATTGCACAGTTTGGCATACTTGTAGAAGTGGATATGTCTGAGGCCTCTTTCGAAGAGGTGATTCTTGGAAATAGTTTCTATTACTTCCAAATGAGCGGCTGACACATCTCGTTTCTGCATATTCTTTCATATCAACTGAATGCATCCGCAATCGTCGGCTCTACACGTGTCTTGGTGAGGACAAGGAGTGATTACGGCTAATTTCAAACTATGATAATGAGGCGTCATAGTCTACCAGTGTCTGCACCGTTGAGCAAACAGGCATGATTACTCTAGTCTCTCTGTGCATTATTTCCTATATTTTGGCAATTTAACTTCATGCTTTGGAGATAACTTAACTTTATATCCACCTCCATAGACCTACTTCCCTGTAAGTACCAGGCTTCACAATCACTCTCCACGGCTCTGAGGTTGTGTTGGTACCTCTGATTGCAACTTACCTGTCTTTCTAAATATTAGTGGTACACTTATTTCCACACTGAGTCAAGCAGCATTTCTCTCCGACAGCACATTCATTATCAGAGTGGCAGTAATCATGGCACCATTCAGCATCTTGGTTACGTAGGATGACGGTTGGACAATTGCCTTCCCTTCTCTCTCCTTCTGGCATGGACCTGTCTCCTGCTGACATGGACACCATGATGATCACTAGCATCGCTACAAAACACCGTCTATCCATCGCTCTGCTCTGAAACATACAGCATCATATCGTTATTAAACACAGACATTTGTTATAAATGCGCCCACCAATCGAGGCCAGTCGTATACGAACGATCCTTCATAGTACGACGTGGCGCCCATTGGGCGGCTCTCTGCCACACAAGTCCAGCATCCTTTTGGTCACCTTCTTGGTGCTCACATATGAATTCCTTGCCCGCACTAGCCACATTTTTTCTGCTCGAATAGAACAGAAAGACTGCGCTGTGCGAGGAAACATTTTACATGTTAAGTGAACTGTCTATGAACGTACGAAGGCTCATGTGCATGATAGCACACGCCTAAATATGAATTTGCCGTTCTGAAGTGAATGCGCTGTCTCCTCTTCATATTTGTCTATCGGCAGTCGTCCGGTCTAGTGCGGGGCAAGAAAGAAGGCATGTACAGGATGCATCAAGTGTTATAGATACACAGAGATAGTGTCCTGTTCTGTTGCTGGTGCTACTAGGTAATATAATATAATTGTACTGTAATATCGCAATACTCTTCGGTCAAGCGTACGAATGCCTTACAAATTGCTGCCACTTTCTCCATATGAGAGCATAAATACTTAGCATATTCTAACCTTCGCCTCACCCGTCCTAACACCTCTTCAATGGTTGTTGTGTCTCCCTATCTAATACTGTATAAAATATTTGCCAGCCACGCTGTTCTTTGCTTAAAAGGGGGACGGACAAGAAAATGTTAGAAAATATCATTTTTCGATTTATTTTAGCCTATTTTCATTTAATGAAAAAATAGGCTTATGGGATCACATGTTGTCCGTGTGTGTGTGGGTGTGTGTGAGGTGTGTGTATGTGTCCCCCTAATAACTTCTAAACGGCTGGAGCGATAACAATGAAACTCGGTAAGATCATAGCACTATTCTTGCCGACCCCGACCGTGACCTGAAAATTTTATTGTGTCTCACCAATCCAACATGGCGACTGTGCGAAATATTTCACCGGCATTCAGTATCTCTGAAACTATTACCGATATCGCCCTGAAATTGTGTACGGTGATAAAGGGCACTACTAGAAGTTCAACTATGAGACTTTCAAAACCCTGGTGAGCTCAAATCCAACATGGCGGCGACGCGAAGTATAAATATTTAAATGGACGTTTCTCGTGAATTAACTATCCGAGTGCAGTGAAACGTTGCACGTTAAATGCTTGTACAAATGATAATCCACTGGCATCTGATTTATTTCAATTGACTGCATAATCACAAGATGGCAGCTATGTGAAATTTTAAAATCTCGTTTTTACTTCTTGTGTTCTAATCATGCGATTGAAGTTTGAATACCACACGTACACAATAATCTTAATGTAATCTTACAAAAATAAAAATCTAACCTGGCGACCATCTGAAATATGTAGACGGTTCTCAATATCCGCGAATCTATCACAACCTTCAAACTGAAATTTTGTCCGTTAATAGAGGCATTTAACATGAGTAGGATTAATGAAAATAGGCTGTATAGTTATTCACGGAACTACTCGGTTATTCACTAGTACAACTCATTGACAATACTTTTCTCAAGTTTCATAATCCAATTCACATCGTATGTGCCATAAAATAATTAAATGTCCAACGTGTTCATCATGCCACGCCCACTTGGCGAAGGGACTCTTTGGTATTAATGGTATTATTTACAATAAATTAAAAAATCTAAAGCTCGACGTCATCAACTCCGTTGAAAATAATTTAGAAGGTGTTATTTTTAAGGGGAAAGATAAAACAAAGAGAGAAGATCAGACTAATGTAATTTATCAAATTGAATGCAAAAATGATAACTGTAACAGCATTTGTATAGGTCAAACAAAAAGGAAATTGTCTACGAGAAAGAAAAGAGCGAAAAGGACACGGAAGAAAACTGTGAGTTGAGACAGCATAAAATTGCCAACAAACACGACTATAATTGGGATGGTGTGAAAATTATGGATAAGGAGATGGGTTTGAATAAACGATTGATAACTTAAATGTCGTACATAAAGAGCAATTCATATTGTGTTAACGCGCAGACAGACACCGAAAGGTTGCACGGAACTTGCATTCCAGTGCTTGTGTGTTAGGCTGCAGATTGACCAACGTTTTTAGGTTATGTTTGAAACAAATGCAATTAACCACGGTTGTAAACAACATGTCTGTGATGTGTGTTGTAGCTTGATAATGATCTGACGATCGAAACGTCGCTGATAATAAAGATTTGATAAACAAGGTGAGTTTGTCGGTTATTTGGCGAAATTAGATTCTCATAAAATAATAATAATAATAATAATAATAACCGAAAAACTCCAGAAATCATACAAACTTACATGGTCACATTATAATAAGGAAAGCATATCAAGACAGGCCAAACTTAGACACTACAAAACAGTTGTATTACCAGAACCATTGTATGCGTCAGAAACGACCACAATTGGAGCATCTGACATCATAGAAAGAGAAAAAAATGAACGCGAAATTCTGAGAAAAATATTTGGAGCAGAACACAGAGATGGGATATGGATGAAAAGACCTACCAAAGAGCTATATGAACTCACAGACAGACTCACAGATATCATTAGAAAACGCAGGCTAAAATTCTATGGGCCCATACTGAACCCGCTAAGCACTGGTTCATGTGATATTTTTCATCGCAAAGCATTTTTGATGCATCACTTTAGAACTTACCCACTGACTGACCATGCTGTCACCACATGCTAACATTCTTTGGAGTTATAAATGGTTGAATATTTGACTATGGATAAAACCTTTATTAAATAATCTGACGCTAAATTATGACACTTCTAATTTCTACGAAGCTCAGATATTCTGATGTTGTAATTCTGTATCATCGAAACATTCTTTAGAATGTTATTTCTGCTTTTGGTAAGGTATTAACACCGCAGATACTCGAACCGGAACCAGACAGTCGCTGCACGACCAGTGTATTCACGAGTTCACGCAGCGCAGTACTGAGCTCTTATCACATGTGTTTGGTTTACCATCCAAGTTGGATGTTGTTCTTGTCAAGTCCGTCTAAAAGATGATGTAATAGTCCGCCTGGAAGGCGAAGAAAGCAATCTTAGTGCTTCGCACATTATTTAACTACGAACAGTACATAATATTAGTGAATATTACAGCCGGAAAAGGCTTGTGCAACGAATACTGTGAATGTTTGGGAAAGTGATTATAATTGTGGAATACCACATTTTCAACCACATGATTGAACATCGTATTTCGACATCGTCAAGTGGCGATAAAATATATCATTCACTGTGAAATTATTATTAACCGAGTGAATCAATTCAACAGTCATAACTACAAATATTGCTTTAATCCCAAGTGCGATTCTTTTCTGTGAAATACAACGTTGATGCCACGTGATTTGTGGGCAAGTAAAATCTGTGTTAGTGAAGCAGATAATAGTGCATGGCCAATTTATAAACCATCTGCGCCGTGTAGTAGCAGTGAATTTAGTACCACATTTAAGATAGCTTCAGTGCAACTGTGCTGCGCTCATTTTTCGTATTTTCAAGTGGTAAATTCGTACTTCAAAATGTAACTTCTTGATAACCACGTGTACGACGATCTTTGTTACGCATCACCTGTGGAGATGAGCTGTTAAGCCTCATGATGTGAAGGAGAGGACTGGAGAACTACAGCCGATGACGGGAGAACCATGACTTTAGCATCCGCTAAGCCAAGGACAATTACGACTTTGAGGAGGAATCTGGTCATATCATCACGACAACGACGAGGCCGAATAAAGGCCGTGGAAATGGATAGAGCCTATGTGGAGGCCCAGATTGGACAACCCTTGTCCGAAGACCAAAGCCTTATTGTTTCCCTCAGGTTGTTGGAACGACTGAGATGTAGACATCCTTTCTTGTGAGTCCGAATAATTCTTTCCTTGTGAGGTTATTTTGTGGTGTAGCTTAGTGTAGTTTATTGTAGTTTATTGTAGAATCAGCCGAAATCCTTGACAAGACATAGGTAGGTTTTTTACTGTTAGAATTAATCCTTGTAGTTCACTTTCAGTGATTTGTTAGTCACCCGTTGTGATTGAATTTCTTTTCGATCACGGTGCATTCTGATGGAAATCGCTAAGATGTTGTTTCTACCCCTCCTAAGCGTGACTGTAGTCTTTGTTGTTACGTTTTTTGAACCCTAGGTGGGTGATTTTGTGTACAGTTATTTGGGATAACGATCAGACGTCATGGCCAGTGTTATTTTTATAACACCCCTTTCTAGTAAATGTTGTCACGCCACTGATTTAGTCAGAACAGTCCGTATCATTAGGTAGCCGACTGAAGATATCAGTTTTGTAATTCAATGTCATTTTCATTTTGATGTGCTATGAAGCCATCCAGTTCAAGTTATGAACACATTCAGGGTGTTACAATTTCTATGCAATCTAGCATCGAACCCTGTAATGAATGCCGTATCATTGGCAAACTTAGCAATTGTAAGATTTGCGCCTTTATGATGTTTATTTCGTGTCAGGTGTTTCGAAACAGTTATTATTTTGGTTATGATTAGACAGAGCAGTTATGAACTGACATATCTGCACATTTCAAAGAGGTTCAGATTAAGTGGAATATCTGTGTTTTTCATTTCTTTGACTTTTACAAACATGCCACGTTTTTGGGCATAGTTTTGAGGCGTGATTTTAAGCCTAATGCTTATGTGATTTTGTATTATATCTGGGACATGATAACAAGGCCAGTTTTCTGATAGGGCTTTCTGCGAGAAAGCTGCCTGCCTTCAATGTTGTTCATTTTTCTAAACTGTCCATGTGGATGATTGTGAGTAGCGGGGCTAGCTCGAATCATGGACAGCTGGTAACAGTTCCCAGCATGCAATGTACTAGAGCACCACTCACTCAGTGAGACATACTTTTTCAGACTCTTTGACAATGCTTACAGCATTACTAACATTTAAATGATGTGTCTCATATGTAGGTCAATGTCCAGGTCACCATTTTGTAATAATCATATGTTTTGCTACTTAGAGATGACTGGCGAGAGCCATGTGTTTGCATCGCTATTGAAGCGACTATCTTTCTTCTCCATCTGAGAATGATTGCTCGTTATGTTAATGTTTATTTGTTGAAATTAAGAGGCTAGATGGGGCACCTGTTGACTGTGTTATTGTAGGGAGGCAACTGATGTTCATTCCAGGCCTTATCCAGAGGTAAATTAAGTGAACCGAGAGCCACTAATAACCTGTGTTATTGATATGTCCGAGCGGGAGAGCTCGTTGATGGTGTTTTATAGCAGAGATTGATCTCGCACGAGACTGCTACTGCTGAGCCCAAGGTATTCAGGATTGACAGCCTATTCGCCATAAACCAACGATAATTTAAACCAACGATTCTAATAATCAGAACGTCATTATTATAAACTGATGATAATTAACTATTTATAGCATTTAACCCTGATTTTCTTGCATCTTGGACCGGCTGGCTGACACTTGCTTTGTGCACACTTCTTTTGTGGAAGTAATCTAGGACAGATGACACTAATTTTTATCGACGGAGTGCTTGCTCAACCTTTAGTCAGTAGCTGGTGGAGCGTGAGCCTCATGCGACATTAGACGTAGTTTTTAGTACGCTATCGCCACCGTAAATAACATGCACGTAGATGACACTGGTTTATAAAGAGTAACCCAGGGCGAAGGCAGGAATAATATTGTTTATGGTCTTGTTGTTATTTATTCAAGTGTATGATAACCCCATGTTTACCTTTTTAGATTGTAAGGGGGCATTCAATTTTTTTTCCGGCTTGTCATGTACAGTAGATTTGTACTAACTGTTTTTGCTTTACGGACGTCATTGCCGTAAATTTTGTATTAATTGTTAGGAATTAACTAGATTATTTAAAATAAAAGTAAATGAGGAAATGGTATAATCCTAACTTAGACTTGCTATTGCTACCCTGTTAAATGTAAATTCCGTTATTACCTTATTTTGTAACTTGACTTAGAGATTATTGCCGTACCATTTTCCCAGCGTTGCTGTTGTTGCTTTACTTTGTCAGATAGATCTTTCGCGAGGGTTTGCAGTAGTTAACAGGTAGGGTTCTGATCTTTTATTTTTGTTTATTTATTAGTTTGCGGATTAGCCGATAGAAACCCTCCGAACTAGGCTCGGTGACTGAATATTTTGAATAAATATTTCTACAAGTTTTACTTAAGCCTGGAAGTTTATTTCTCAGTCTAGCTTTAGGAGGTGTATTTTCTTGGTCTGTCTATGACATTTTTAGCAACCATGTTACCACGGATCCCCTGGATCATGGATTCTCGTGCCGCTATGGCCTATAAGAAATTCACCTGATCCTCAATGCACATGGGTCCGACAGGTGAGGTGTTAGGGATGTCGTTTCGGCTGTTGGCAACACTGATAGCTCCTCTAACTTGCACAATATAGAGAAGGAGCAATAAACGACTTACAAAAAATCTTTGATGTAGTAAACAGTTCAAGAAGGAAATCAAATTGGCATCATGAAATAGAAGACGACTTAAAGCAATTAGGGATCAACAAGCAAATGATAGAAGACAGAGAAAAATTCAGAAACAAAATTAAAAACGCCAAAGTTTTAGTAAGTGAAAGGAAGAAGATAGGAACATTGTGGACGGAACAAAGGAAACAGGAGCATAGTCAAAGAATGAAGAGATTTTGGGAAGAGAAGAAGAAGAAGAAGGGAAAGAAGTGAACATTGTGACATCATGAGATATTTAAGTTCAAACACGGTCCATAAGGGGAAAAGCGTTTCTGAGCACTTCCTTCAAGCATAGTTAGTATGGAAACATCAACAAGGCTATGAAGTATACAGTATAATAGATTTAATTGCAGCCAATGGCTATTAGCAAAACACAACAAAAGAAAAACAACAACAAATACACAATCGTAATCTTTGTTTACAAATTTTGTTTAATTGTCATTGACATGAAGGGAAAGAAGTTGGAAGATGGTAAGGGTCTAGGTGGACATAATTGGCTAACAAAGAAGATGATTGATACTCTTCAGGTATATTATGGCAAGAATATCAGGGATAACCTCTAAAGTGTTGAGGATATGCGACGGGGTGTATGTGCTAAATATTTTCACATGTTATCCACAGATGAACACCCCATATACAATCGGTGCCTCATTAGTTGGTTTCTTTATAAACACGCTCAGAGGGATGGTATTCCTTACACGCACAAGAAAAGGCTTACTGAAACTCTTCTGAACGTCACCAAGCCAACATTCAGGATTCTGTCTAATCCAGAGTTACTCAAAAAGTGTGTTCATGCCAAAACGCAGAAGCCGAATGGAAACGTTGCCCTAAAACAACATTTCCCACAGCTAGGGTAGTAAAATTTGCAGTTAATGATGTAGTTATTGTATTTAATCGTGGCAACGTAGGGAGGATAGAGGTCTTGCAGAGAATGGGCTTCATGTTTGGAGCATTCACTCAAAACATCTTGAAGAAAATTGGCGTACAACGTACAAATGCAGCTGAAAAATCCATTGAAGATCTTGCAAAAACACAAGACAGAAAAAAAGAAGCCGAAGAGAAGTCTAGAAGGAAAGGAGGACACTCAGTACAGTTCTGGTGCCCTTTGATGAACGGAATGGCAAGGGAAAATGAATTCACTTTAAACTGCACTTTCTCACAAATAATATTTTCATTGTTCAGGTACGTTTTTCTCAGAAACGTGCAAAGAGCCATAAGTTTTGGCATTCAAATTTTTAGTGTGTATACTAAACATATGCACATGGGAAAATTTTAATAAAATTTCTGTAGTCTACGCCGAGACACAAAAGAAAGAATATACATTTTTTATTGAATGTTTCTCAGTTTACAAAACAATCTTATTATACGAGGCACGTCCAGAAAGTAAGTTCCGTTTGGTAATAAAATGAAATTGTGTACAGATACAGAAAAAATATTTATTGCACAACATTCTACACCTCTTAAATTACTTTTCCACATAACTGCTGAACTTTTGCAGGCATATGTCATAGCGTGGCACAATTTTTTGGATACCTTCTTCATAGAAGTTTGCCGCTGACCCGTAAACGAGAGTGAAGACTCCCCTGTAAGATATCCTACCGTTTGGCCACAACTGTTAGGCAAATTGCGCGCTTACCAGGAGAACTGCCTATGTTTAGGAGTTCTCCTGACCACATACGCGATTTGCCTAATAGTGGTGGCCAAACTGTAGGATATCTTACAGGGGAGTCTTCACTCTCGTTTACGGGTCGGCGGCAAACTTCTATGAAGAAGGTATCCAAAAACTTGTGCCACGCTATGACAAATGCCTGCAAAAGTGCGACAGTTATGTGGAAAAGTAGAGTAAGAGGTGTAGAATGTTGTGCAATAAATATTTTTTTATGTATCTGTACACAATTTAATTTTATTACCAAACGGAACTTACTTTCTGGACGTGCCTCGTATAATACGCTAAGACTAAGGTGTATGTATAACAAAACTCTAGCTCCTAAACCAGAAGGAGTTAGAAGGTGCGGTTTGTACCAAAAACTTCCAAATCGTCTCAATAGTACAGGAACAATCTTGCATTTCTTGAAAAGACAACGGAAATAATGTATTTGTTTATAAAGTGCTTTTAAACAAATAAACAAAACGATAGCCCCTGCGAGAACTCTGTCGCCTACAGCCCGCAGAGCACTAAACCGAGCGGGTAGTCTGTACTCATGGGGACGCACACAATCCATTATGCGAGAGTTCTCGCTAGGCTCCGCTAGTTCAGTATAAATTATTTAAATATCAATGTATTAAAATGCTTTTTTTTGAGTCGTTTCGGCCATCAATGGACCACGATGTTCTTCACTCATATGATCACTGTAAAGCTTGTTTTCTTGTCTGCCAGAAGTTCTTCATTCTTGACGAATGTTCAGCTCTCCTTTCTTCCGTACACTTGCAGTGAGGGCGAGGCATCACAGATGTTAAAGGGTGTAGATTACTGGTTGATTTAACCGCCTTTCTGAACAGGTTCCTATCCTAAACCAGAGCTTGATTGATTCGAGTTTCTGTTAGGTCCTTTTTAACTTGCATCGACCATTTACAATAGGGATTTTCTTAGAGATTGATGAGTGTATTCGATATGAAAGTCGATGATGCTCCATCCGTTCCAAATGTCCAAAGAAAGACATTCTCCTTTTTCTCATCACACTCACCAAATCTTATATATGTTCAAATAATTCATTGTTATGTCTTATTCTGTAAGTACCATTATCATTAACAGGTCCTAATATTTTCCTTAGAATTTTCCGATCCTTAAGTTCTAATTTTCTCAATGGGCCTTTGTTTGTCATATGTAAGCATTCTGCAGCATACAGTGCTGACGGCCTAATTACTGTGTTATAATGACAAATTTTGACATTCCGGGACAAGCTTTTACTTTTGTAAATGTTTTTGCAGGTTTGAAAAGCATCTTCCAATTTGTTACATCTGCTCTCAATGACAGCTATTTCTGAATTATTAGGGGTAATCCATTCGCCTGGGTATTTAAATTTTCGGACTTTTTTGATTTTTTTTTCAGACCAATCTTGATGAATTTTGAGGCATCTTTGACATTTGTGATAAATTAAAATGCTTATGTGTATTTGTTTCTATATATATTGAGGTTATTCTGTAAAATTTACTTGACAATACGGAATGGCTCGATGTTGCCCAAAAGTGCTGGTACAGTTGGCTATGCACAGAGCTGTGTTTCTCACATCCACGCACGCACTTGAATTGACTTGTTTGATAAAGTCTACGGTTCGTAATATTATTTATTTTTCCTAATATGATATGCACATTTTATGAACGGCAAATATACAAGCTATCTCGATTATTCCTGAGGTGTGGTATTAAACGGGCGTTATATATAAATAGTGCAAAAAATCAAGAGTCTGTCTTCTATATATCCAAAGACTAGCAGTAGTGTCCGGCTTCGCCCGGTGGATTTATTTGTTTTATGGATGGTAGTGAATACTACTACAGAACTGGCACATGATACTTAAACTAACAGAAAAAAATATATATATAACTTTTTGTGGTGGTGGTGGTGGTGGTTGTAGTGGGGGTGATAAGTAGTGCAGTATAATGGACATAACATTCAGTTCATTTTCCCATCATGATAATAATGAATATGGAAACGGCTAACTTGTATCTCCAGCACTGACGCATGTAATTTACAAACAAATCTTTAAAAAATGAATAGAAAGAGGAGTAAGTGAAATAAAAGACACACCCTAGGGCCTATATCTCATTGGCTGTTAGAAATTTAGAGACCAATCGTGTCGTCTTTAGTAACATAGCACAGTAGGAAAATAATCAGAACAATTTGGAAAACTTTGGCTGTCCCAAGCTACTGAGGTAGCAATAGTATCATTTATCACCACATAGCGCTCAACGATAAGATTCGGAATAAATGAAGGTGAATTTGAAAGCACCAACGCTTATTGCAGCTGGTAACCTCAATGTACTGCACCAACACCATTGCACTTATGCAGAGGCATAATATTTTCATGATGATAACTGTTTTAAGGGGCCTAAGAGATCCTATTGCACTAATTACTCCCCGTGACTGCAATATTAACAGCGCAAGATGTAACTATTTTCGCAATTCTGCACCTGAACACTGGTAGGGGTGACGGGATGCAGCCCGAAGTGTCCGTCAACAGTATACTTATTAAATTACTCTTACAGTTACACTACTAAGGACATGAATGGTTCTAGGGCCTTAATACGTGGTTTTCAAGTTTATTTTGTCTGTTATTCTAAATGTAGAGAATGCCAAAATATCAAGTGGACAGTGTTACCAGCAGGGTTTCAAAGTGTATGTAAAATTTGGTGCAATTAGGATAAACGGTGTAGATTTGTGATAAAGGGCCTAAATGCAGGGAATGGAGTGGTCTGTCCGAAATTGCATGCAGACTGTGTTACTCGCAGGGCTCCAAAGGGTAAGTATACAAATTATGGTTCAGATCGGTGAAACGGGGTAGATTTGTGCCAAAGGGCCTTAATGCAGGGAATTGAGTGGTCTGTCCGAAATTTTATGCAAACAGTGTTACTCGCAGGGTTCCAAAGGATAAGTATACAAATTTTGGTTCAGATCGGTGAAAAGGTGTACGTATCACTAACCATAACGCCAGCGCATGCGGGTAGAGCAGTTCAGGAGCGCTTGTTCTACCGACTTACTGAACAAAAATCAATCTTTAAGGTTACCTGTGGGGTGTAGCCTAATACTACATAGCCTAAACTATTCCTATTGAATCTGGCTGTCATATGAAAATGAAAATCCACAGCCTGCTTCCAGTCTCCGACCGGGTCAGGAATGGAATGAATTAAGCCCCCATCTAGCGGCGAGGATATGAACTGTGCCGGCTGCCGAGGCCTGACGCACGCCTCTGGGGCAATGATTAAATGAATGACAGATGAAATGAAATGAGAGTGGAGAGTGTTGCTGGAATGAAATATTGACAGGGAAAACCGGAGTACCCGGAGAAAAACCTGTCTGCCTCCGCTTTGTCCAGCACAGATCCCACATGGAGTAACCGGGATTTGAACCACGGACCCAGCGGTGAGTGGCCGGCGTGCTGCCACCTATGCCACGGAGGCTGTTGGCTGTCATATAAAAATAATAATTTTGTATCGGACTTGTAGTTCCAGAGATTAGCGCGTTTAAAGACACAAACACACAAACAAACTCTTCAGCTTTATTATATTAATAGAGATAACGGGTCAATTGTCTGAAAGAATTCTTTTTTCAGAAATTGCAATTAAAATTTAATTTAGATTTTAACTCACTTTTCAATGGAAACAACAACAAAAAAAAGCGCTGGAAGTGTAGTATTCATCAACCCCTACATAGTCTGAGTACATCCTCTTCTTCCTCCTTTAAGATCTTGCCACCTAGGACACTTATTGGTCCTGTAGCCTGCCTTGTCGACACGCTCCTTGTCCAGTTCTTGCACGACCTACCCCCAGCCTTGACAAAAAAGACAGACTCTCTCCGTTACCAGAAAAGAATCCGCCACAAGCGAGTAGTTCCCTTGATCGCTCTCAGCTCACTGGGCATTGGGTCAGTTAGCCACTGACTCTCCCAAAATGCCAGTACTTTTCGGCGTAACTGAGAACAATTGTCTCTAGCAGTACCTCCATTGGTTGAGGTGATAGTGATACCGCCTCTTCTGCAGCATGATCTGATAACTCATTTCCCGCAATTCCCATGTGGCTTGGAAATGACAGAAAGGTGATTCGAGTGTCAGCGCGGCACAACCCGGCTAGTAGGTCATGGATTCGCTGCTCTAGGGAGAGTTGCATGATACATATAGGAATTCTCTTCAATGAACTCAAAGAAATGTTAGATAAGTATTGTTGCTTTAAGGGACGAAACTACAAGGTCATCTGCCCCTCTTAACACAGATTGAAGTGTACACATTTGGAATGGAATTTAAAATTTAGAAATGCACACCTAGATTTGAAGAGACCGAAAATTAATAAATCAAAATTTAAATTTTACTAATCAATATTTTTTATTTTTAGTATCGAATTTGGCCCACTATGGACCGCAGGGAACTCAAGACTTATAATATAATATAAACAAAAATTAAGCATTCAAAAAACCAACCCACTCTCACTTATAAAGCTCATAACGCGATCAGCAGCCATCACGTCATCGGCTAAAATAAGTTTGAATGCCATCTGCAAACCAAGGTTTCTTCGTAAGTCAGCAAGATCCACAGAGTCGGTTAAAATGTGGGCCACGGTGAATAAGGCTCCACAGGTACAAAGTGGAGGGTCTTTCCTTTACATTGGTACGAGTGGGTGGATCTTGTATGACCTATCCTTAGCCTACACAAAATGGCGGACTCCCTCCGTGTCCGGAAATAGATCCGCCACACGCGAGTAGTTCCCTTGATCGCTCTCTGTTTACTGGGCATTGGGTCGGAGAGCCACTGACTCTTCCAGTACTTGTCGGCGTAACAGATAGCAATTATCTCTAGCGGGTACCTCCATTGTTCGAGGTGGTAGTTATACCGCCAGTTGCAGCTTGATCCACTAACTCAATTCCCATGTGGCTTGGAAGCCACACAAAGGTGATTCGAGTGTCAGCGCGGCACAACCCGGCTAGTAGGTCGTGGATTCGCAGCACTAGGGGGTGTTGCGGGAAACATGTAGCAATTGACTGCAGCAAACTCAAAGAGTTGGTACAAACGAGAAAGTGTGTTCCTGCATCCTCTAGTTCAAACTGCAGAGCTTCATAGATGGCAACGAGCTCCTCAGTAAACACACTACTGGTCTCAGGCAAAGAGATCTTGGTATTTGCACCATCAATTACGTAAGCACAACCTATCTTCTCGTCCATCTTCGGACCATCCGTGTATAACCTACCATAATCCGGAAATTGGTGAACTATGCTGTGGAACAGCCTCCGCTAAACGGAGGCATCCGTGTTCACCTTAGGACCTCGGTGTAGATATAACCAAATTTCCGGACGCGGGATTTGCCACGGAGGCACCTCGCTAGGTGTCTGGATCACTAAGGGACCAACAACCACTCCTATTTCTTTACACGAACTATTGAGTCTAAAACCAACCGGCCGAGTGGCACGAGTCTGGTTGGTGTACCTCTGGTGGTATTGGGTACTGGAAAGAGCGTGATAGCTCGGAAGTTGTGGCAAATGACGCACATTGTTATCATAGGCTAAGAGCATATGCTGGCGCCTATAATTTAGAGGTGGAACACCCGATTCGGCGAGTCGGCTCGGTATCTGACTGGTGCGAAAAGCACTGGTAGCCAGCCTAACGCTACTATGGTGGAGAGTGTCCAGCATTTTCAAGGCTGCCGGCCTTGCTGAACCGTATGCCGCAGAACCATTGTCTAGTCGGGATTGGACGGGGCTTGGTAGAACCGTAGCAGCACCGCACGGTCATCCCCCCACGTAGTGCCACTAAGAATCTTGAGCATGTTCAGTTTCCTGAGACACGACGTTTTTAATTGCCGTATATGGCGCTGCTACGTTTATTTGCTGTCAAAATGGAGTCCCAGGAAGCAATAAGTGCCAACCACCGGCAACACAGCATCCCTGGGATGTAGTTCAGGGTGTAAATGTAGCCTCCGGAGCCGTCAAAAATGGACTAAGGAGGGTTTTGCTGCTGGACAACTAATACCTCTGTCGTGAGCCCACCTGTCAACCCGGTTAATAGCTAGCTTCAATTGTCGTTCCACGATTGCCATACTTCTAGAGATATAATGTAGACCTAAATCGTCCACATACAGCGATGGAACTACCATGGGCCCCATAGCGACAACAATGCCGTTAATGGCAATCGCGAACAAGGTGACACTCAGCACAGAATCCTGAGGAACTCCATTTTCCTGGGTGTATATTTGCGATAATATCCTACCGACTCTTACACGGAAGAGTCGGACGGACATGAGGTTCGCAATAAATATCTGGAGATTACCACGGAGTTCCCAGTCGTGATGGGTGGAAAGGATCCAGTAGTACCATTTAGTGTTGTAGGCTTTGTCGAGGTTAAAGGAAACCGTGATTAGATGTTCCTTTCGAAGAAACGCCTCCAGTATGGCGCTCTCAGTTCGCACCAGATGGCCGGTGGTGGACCTATGAGAGCGGAAACCACACTGGTACTCAGGCAAGATTTAGGAGCGTGTAATTTTGAGCAGTTAGTGCACACAGATGGTGGTGTGCACTTTCCACCTTCGTGAACAACCTTCCCGCAATCCTTGCACACAGCATTTGATGTGCAACAGGAAGACACGTGTCCGAACTTCTGACACTGGTAAAATCGCATCGATTGTGTTAAGTATGCTCTGAGATCGCTGCGATAGGCGGTCACTTTAACCAGCTTAGGTAGAACAGACCCCTCGAAATGGTGTATAAAGGAGCCCGTGCCTACCTTGTCTTCGCCGATCTTCCTCATGATACGTCGGATCCTGTTGACTCCCTGTTTCTTCAAGTTAGTCAACAGTTCATCATCGGAATTGAGAACGAGATTGCGATAGGCGATAACTTCACGGATCTCGTTCAGCTTTTCGATATTCACTGGGATCGCATCCAAATGGTCGCATTTCAGGTACTTTTCGGTTTGATCACCAACAGTGGCCTTCAATAAAAGCTGACCGTTGCGTAGCTTTTGGATCCCGTCCACGTCACCGAATTTATCTTTGATTTCCTTAGGAAAACCATAGATTTAATCAGGTGAAATGTACCCCCATCAGTTCTGGTAGCTATCAGATAACGAGAAGCCTTATAAACCGGGAACTTTTCAAAAATGCTCCATCCCAAAGTGTATTTACCTTGGGTGATTTCCAACTTCAAGAGACAGAGTTTTAATGTGGCACTCTGTACATTATTCTGTGAGCGTTTCGGCATCCCGGAAAATATCCTCCCCGAATACTGGCCACTCCGAACGGGGGGACATCAATGTGGGCGCCACTGAACATTAAGGCCACCTGGCTTAGCAGCTATTGCCCGGGGTCCCAATGCTTCGAACTTGCACTTACCCCCTGACATGTACAGTGATTTGAACAGCTCTTCAGTATTCGGTCTTGCAGGGACCTCGTTGTCAGGCGGATATTCCTGAAAAGGTACATGGCGCACCCACCTGACCGGATGGGGAATACCGACTAGGCTTTCTAACCAGATGGCCTAGTAGGTGCCCCTCCCCTAAACAGCATGCATGTTTATTTTTATGGTGCCGTGCCTTTTTGTCTGCATTTGACTTAGCAATATTGTATCCATGGCAATGTTTGCATAAAATGTCTACATCTAGGACCTTACACTGTGTAAATACTTGTGGCACCTGCTCAGGACTTCAAAGACTGATGGCACCTCTTCTGCCAAATACCATCAAATGAAATGTTTAAGTCTGTTGGTGTCTCAGTGTCTCTAATTTCCTCAACTACCTCCTGTGTTGCAGTTTTCATTGATTATTCTGCTATTTTTATCCAGTTTGTGTGGTAAAATACTTCTGTATTTTGATATGCTTGTTGTGCGGCGTGGCAGATTCATTATACCACATGAGATTTTCCCAGCAGTAGGCCCTTTGCCAATGCACCATAAAATAACTTATGTTTCACTCAAATAATGTACTGCATTATCCTTGCACTTTTCTGAAGTAAAAAATTGTGTCTGGCTTTTACAACTTTCACATGAAACTGTCAAGCTGCAAACTAACCCACATCTTTCAGCCGCATCTTCAGTTATGTTTATCTTCCTTCCACATAAACTGCAACTTGTAAATGCTCAGAACACAAAATTCAGAATACGCAAATATATAATTATGTTGAGATCTTTATCATTTGCACTTTCATTATTTGAATACAGATCATCGCATTTCACAAGTTTCGTTTTCGAGGAAGAACTTCAAGGTGTAGCAATGTGTAGAACTGAAACACTACATGAACTTTCATTCCAAACCTCACTCACAACCTCGTATACAGCTGGATAAGTTCTGTAGTACCGATTTGCTTTGTTCTTTTACTTTCTTGAGCACTCCTTTTGCTCTTGTCATGATCAAATGTATGGTACTCAAGATCAATAGCGCGCTAGCACTAAGGCAAAAAGATTGAATAAATATGCACGTTACATCAAAATCATCGCACGCATAAAGTAAACAATAAATACAACTCTTATCCCAGTTCCACCAACTCATGCAGCAAGGCTTCCACTAGAATTTAAATCAAACCACGGCCTTCTAGAACTTATGGTTCTTGAGATATTAAGTGATGGTGAAAAATGGTATTGTATATGAAATCCTGAAAATATTCTGTACAACTAATGAAATAAAATTTAATATACTCCTCATCAAGCAAATTTAATAAAGCATACACTCAATTAATCAGCAAATTCCGAATAATGTTTTGGCAAAGAAATAAAAACAAGAAGTTCCGTGACGAACTAAAGAGCCTACTTTTCTTAAAATTTAAAATTCATGCCATTGATTAATCTATATGGATCTATCTAGAATAATGGCAAAATTAAATTGGTAATATAGAAATTTCTAATTAGTTCGAAATACTGTATACCTGGCATAATGTAGCCTAATAGAGAACTACAGTTGGCAGCCCTGGTGACTGAATATATTCTTGTTTCCATCTCTTAAGGTACAGAATACAAAATTTGGTTGAAGTCCAATGGATAGCATGGACGTTACATGCAGTTAAACATTGGATCTAATAGCGCGCTTAAAATCATGTTGGCAACAATGACATACATGTATTGGTCAGAAATAATCTGCAATAATATGATCTCTTGTTGTGTTAATTTTAAATGAAATCCATTTGTTAGTATAGAAGTTACAGGCATTATAAAATTGGACCTATCAGCAGGCTTAGAATCATGTTGGCAGCACTGACGTATATTAATTACTCCAAATTAATCTAGAATGTCAGGTACTATACGTGTGCAAATTTTAGAGCTACTGGCTAGCATATTTTTATGATATATTGATATTAGGGAAACAAAAATAGAGACACCTTTTTTAACAGTTGGCAACACTGGTTGCTCTTAAGAATACGCATAGTCGTATCTGTTATGGTGCACATAGCACATACAAATTTTGGTTGAAATCCAAATGATAGTATAGAAGCTACATGTATTTAAAGTTGGACCTCTCAGCAGGCTTAGAATCATATTGGTAGCACTGACGTATATAAGTTAATCCAAATTATTACAGAATGTCAGGTACTATACGTGTGCATAGTTTAAAGTTGTCGGCTTGCATACTTTCTGATATATTGGTATTTGGAAAAATAAATTGAGAGCAATTATTAACAGTTGGCAGCCCTGGTGGATCTTAGGAATACGCTCAGTTATATCTGTTTATGAGCACATAGCACATACGAAATTTGGTTGAATTCCAATTGATAGTGTAGAAGTTATATGCATTTAAATATTGGACTTATCAGCAGGCTTATAATCATTTTGGCAACACTGCCATGTATGGCCTCCTGGAAATTAAACTGCAATATTATTATCTATACGTGTGCCAAGTTTCAAATAGCTCCCATTTATACCTTCCGAGATATCCAATACAGAGCTCAAATTTCAATTGCGATTTTTCAGCAGTTGGTAGCACCGACATCATTTTCAAATATGGCCGTGAGATATTCAGGTATAGATCTTTACTCCTACCAAATTTTGTTTCGATTGCTGCAGCCGTTTAGGAGTTGATAGGGGGACACACACACACAGCCAGACAGACAGAAGGACAGACAGACAAAAGGACAGACAGACAGACAGACAGACACGCATTTGCCCGATCTCATAAGACTACTCTTTCCTCATTTTTGCAAAATGTGAAAAGTAGGCTAACAATAAAATGGTCATTTGTACACCCCTGTCGTTAATTCATTGCAGGGGATTAGGACATCGTTGTCATTAACCCAGTGTTCTTCGTGTATACTCAATTTGTCTCATAACTTGTGTTTCTGTATTTACTCAAGTCGTGTGGGAAACGGTAAATATTAGGATCTGCGATGAGGTAGGAGTTTTGGGACTTGAAATAAGGCAATATCTCGGCTTTCGCATGGAAGGAATGTGAAAGAATTCGCGGAAAACTATACTCAAAATAGCCATTCTCAGCGTCAGGATTCGAACCTCCTAATTTCGGACGTGTTGCAGCGCTCCAACACGGTCGTGGTTAGTGATTTAACGTGACGTCTACGTCATGGGGTGATAACAAAATGCTGAGATGAACTTCACCCATCGTTGGAATAATAACTGATACAACAGAAGGATTAAATTCCACGAAGTGGTTTAGCGTGCTTTGCCGCATCTATTCCAGGCGAATCTCAGTGTCCTATTTAACGTAGAGCCAAGACTGCATCCTTCCCGACCCTAGCATTCTCCAAGTAGACTTGTGGTTCAGAAATAAAAAGAAACACTCTCGGGAACACAGGGTTGACGAACAACAAGTCACAACGCCTTATATGAAACAACATTATTCTTCTTAAAATAAATATGTCGTTATAATACGAAAAACAAGATGTTCAGTAAAGAACATATAGCCTACTTTCTCCTAATTGCATGGGTATTGTTATATCTCGTTGTCCTTTTCAAGGAGTATAATTGAATGTTTGTTGTAGTAGTTTGTTGAAATACAACGTCCTATACTGATATTAAACATGAATATGAGGTGATGTTTGCTAGTGCTACCTCTGTACAAAATTATTCAATTCGGTTTCACCATGTTTGAATTGATATGGTGAATCGCTTTACACACATACATGTCCGCTATCTGCAAACTATTAGGCTGATGACCTTGTAGTCCAGCCAAATGATGCTTCCCACAAAAAGGTATGTTGTTGCAAAATCTAGTAGAGATCACATAATTAGGTTGGTGGTAATTTGATTTTAGCTTTTAATATTTGGGTGGCCACCATTACGTTTCCGTCAAAATGGCGGCGATATAAAACATGAAACTGAGGTGCCCTTTGCTAGTGTTACCTCTGTACCAAATTTCGTTCAATTCGGTTTTACCGTGTTTGAATTGATAGGGGGAATCGATTTGCACACATACATGGCCACCATATGCAAACTATTGGACTGATGACCTTGTAGCTTGGTCGTAGAACGCTCCTCACTTAAAGGTATGACGTTGCAAAATGTGGTAGAGATCAAATGATTAGGTTGGTCGTAATTGGATTTTATCTTTTTACATTTCGGTGGCTACCATTACGTTTCCGTCAAGATGGCGGCGATATAAAACATGACACTGAGGTGCCCTTTACAAGTGCTACCTATGTACCAAATTTCGTTCAATTCGGTTTCAACTTGTTTGAAAAGATAGGGTAAATCGATTTGCACACATACATGGCCGCCATCCGCACGTGATAGGGCTGATGACCTTGTAGTTTGGACAAAACATTTTTTTTTATACATAAAGGTATAATGTTGCAAAATGTGGCAGAGATCAGATGATTAGATTTGTCGTAATTTGATTCAAGACTTAAACTTGGGTGGCTGCCATTGCGTTTTCGTCAAGATGGCGGCGATATAAAACATGTCCCTGAAGTGCACTTTGCTAGTGCTAACTCTGCACCAAAGTTCGTTCAATTCGGTTTCACGGTGTTTGAATTGATAAGGGTAATCAATTTGCACACAAACATGGCCGCCATCTGGAAACGATTGGACAGATGACCTCTTAGTTCGGTGAAAAGACGCTCTTCATACGATTATATGTAGTTGCAAAATTTGGTAGATATCGGATAATTAGTTTAGTCGTAATTTGATTTAAGCTTTGAACATTTGGATGGCCGCCATTACGTTTCCGTCAAAATGGCGGCGATATAAAACATGACACTGAGGTGGCCTTTGCTTGTTCTACCTCTGTACCTAATTTCGTTCAATTCGGTTTCACCGTGTTCGAATTGAAAGGGGGAAACAGACATTCAGAGTACACACACTTAAACACACACAGACTCACACACACACAAACTCACACACACACACAGACAGACACACATTTTTGGCCCTGTAGTGATCTCATAAGTCTACTTTAATTCTTTGCAAAAATCGATAGTAGGCTAAAAATGAAATGACTTACCGCTGTATAACCGTTCAGCAGAATACGCCGTGGTAGCACCGTCCGGGTTCTTTTATACTTCGTGTAGGTGAGAGGAAATCGCCGGAACACAGCTGGGTGCATGTCGTAAATAAGGTACGTTGAGATAGGGACATGCTGACCCTAATCCTATTCCGACTTAAAGCATAGATTATGTGCAAACAGGCACACACACATGGGTAATGTTTAGAAATTCAAATTACAAATCCAATGTTAATCAATACGAGAGTTGTTGTCCTTGCTTATTTTAGGGGCTGTGATATCGTGGTTATATAGCCCCGTGTATTTGAGTGTGATAGCCTGTGTTATTGTGATGGCTGTACTGAAGGGTGTATTTGTAAATAGGGGATAGGAAGGAGATGACCATGACCTTAAGTTAGGAACCATCCCAGCATTTGCTAGGAGGGGGTAGGGGGGTGATTATAAATTTAACAAGTAGTTTCGTGACGAACTAAAGAGCCCACTTCTCTTAAAATGTAAGATTCATACCATTGATTAATCTATATATTGTGCCCGCATGTGCTCATGCTGGTGATATTTTCTTTGGAGTAATGTGCAAATAATTGTCTACTGCATAGAACACACCCGGAAGCCAGATTGAGCTTTGTCTTGCTTCAGATGCTCTTTTGACATAGGAGAATCATGCTGATATTTTTCCTGAACATATTTAACTACATATTTTTATGCCACACATCCCAGGATTTTATAATTTGTGACTCTGTGCAATATACCACGTTACTGTGGCTTTGAAATGATATGGTAAAGGTATTTCCATCGCGGATATGTGAACTGGATTTAACTAAACACTGCACGACTCTAGTACCTCCTTGGAAGCTGAAAAAGAATAAAACACCATGTTTTGAGTTTTGAGAGGACATACGTCTTATTGTTTTTGGTCTTTTGAACCCACGTCTTTATGGAGAATCGACTTGTATAATTGAAGTAATATTGTATCTGCGAGCATCGTATCCTTAGAGGACTCAAAAGTACAAGATATTCATCATAACCTCAGGAGTCCAACGCCTTTTTGATTAATTTAATTAATTAAAGACAATGCTGAATTTATAAAACTGTGAATTTCCAATATTTTTTCTACTCAGCACGTGGTCCACTATATCCGACACCACGCTGCTGGAATCTTCGAAATCCACGATGTGGAAATATTCACAAGTGAACTGTAAGTACTGTATTATATGAGCGTAAAATACGCCACTGCCAAGAATTAATCCGCAACGAGTTGTGCGCGATATTTTACCCTTCGATCACAGCGATATAGTGAAGGTTTGTGCTATACAAGTTATAGACTCAGTGCGTTGGATACCACCCGAGTATCTTTAAAGTCTGTGGCAGACGTGTTATGGGCACTCTTGTGTTTGTCTGCAACTGTGGATCGAACCAGTGATAATTTTCAATACAACAAACATTAAGCTTAAATTCTGTGTTAACCACGTGTTGTATTCTTCGAGACATGTAACTATTTGCTGACCACGTGTACGACATGTTGTATCCTGTACATGTGATGTATGCAGTGGCTTAAACTACCCTGCGAGGGAGATGTCCTAGGATAAGCCCAACGATGAATAGGAAACCACGAGAAGGAATGGTCAAGTAGAGGAAAAAGGGCCAGGATTTACGGCCTAGGATCATTATAATCCCTCCTGCCAAGAGGAGACGAATACCCCTCATTTCCTAAGGAAGAATGAGGTGAATTACAGATGGTCCACAGTGAGTTATACCTCTTTCTTGTACAGGTTCTTATCATGGTAGATTAGATTAACAACCGAACATTAAATGGCAACCAATCAGGCTGGGTTATGAGGATTTAGTTTTATCATGTGTTTTTTCCTTCAATTTAGAATTCAGAATGGTCAGACATTTGTGAGACACCTTTTAGCGGGCTATCCCGCTGGTGCACCTTCGGTGAGTTGTGTTAAAATGTCAGCAATGAACCCACTAATTTCTTATAGCCTGTGGAGCTACTGTATTTTCCCATCAGCTTAGACTGATTTTCAACGGATGGATTATCAACCGTGTAAATATTTAGGGAGCACCCTGTTTAATATCGTTGTTTGATTTCAAAACATTTATTATCGTTGTATCATTTGGTGCATTGAAGTTTAATCGCCACACTTATGAATTGATTTTGTTAAAGCATTGTGGTATTCTGACGCCACGGAGATCCGAGTTGGAATAAACAATGTGTAATGGTTAAGGTTACTAAACCTACCATTGGACCAACATACCAGCGTTTCATTTTAAACAGCACAGGAGTGTGATGTGTTGTGATCTTAACTTTCATTTGTGTCGAGTGTTGACCCCCAACATTCATCTCAAGAACTTATAAATATGAGAGTGATTGAAATGTCTTTGAGACCAAATCATTAGCGAGATGTAGGAATATCTTTCATATAAGTTTTTTGACTGTTTAAACATATTACATCGTTATGTTACGTAAAACTTGATACAGTTTAGTGTGTTTTCAATTATCTAAGTGTACGGATCACATTTCAGGACTTTATTGTGTGAATCCTGTTATAAATAAGAACGTAACTTTTCTTGCCAAACGCAAGATTTGTCATGTGCCGTTATATGAGCATCAAAGCAGTAGTGGACACGCTACACGTCCAAGGTCAGACCAGTGAACCCGTTATTTTACCCATAATCCCCGTATTTTCACATGTGAGACAGCCTTGTATTGATTATTTCCGACGTTGTCTGACGTCATGAATGATAGGAACGCTACTGAATGTAGGCCCGACAACCAGCTGTTATGCTGTATTATTGTTATTTTGGACCTGTTACTAGAGAATGGGTACTCAATCTATTTAACAATTGCATTCGAACCTGCAGAATACCCAAAATCTGGAGGAAATCTAGAGTTATAGCATTCCTCAAACCAGGAAAAGATCCCCATGATCCTAAAAATTACAGACCAATATCCTTGCTCTGTCATTTATTCAAGATCTTAGAACGAATGGTTCTGGTAAGGCTTGCAAAAATAGTTGAACCACTTTTGATCCCCGAGCAAGCTGGTTTTAGAAGAGGGAAGAATTGTACATCACAAATACTCCATTTGACCCAATATATCGAAGATGGTTTTGAAAATCGGAAAATAACTGGGGCAGTCTTCATCGACCTAACTGCGGCCTATGACACAGTTAACCACCAAATTCTGTTGAGTAAATTTCATAAGATGACCAAGGACAACAAGCTGACTGAATTTCTTCGATGTCTTCTTGAAAATCGAAGATTCTTTGTAGATTTCCAAGGGCGACATAGTCGTTGGAAGAATCTCCGGAATGGCCTACCTCAAGGTAGTGTTTTGTCTCCAATATTATTTAATATTTACACGAATGATCAACCCTTGCCAGAAGGAACTAAAAGCTTCATCTATGCAGATGATCGAGCTATTCTCACCCAGGGTGATCAGTTTGAGAGTGTTGAACGGAGATTAATGGCAGCCTTAGATGAACTGAGTCCATACTACAGAGAAAACCTTCTAAAGCCTAACACCTCAAAGACGCAAGTTTGCGCTTTTCACTTAAAGAATATGCAGGCAAGAAGAAAACTGAAGATTTTCTGGGAGGGTGCTCTTTTGGATCATTGCTCTACACCTAAATATCTAGGGGTAACTCTGGATCGTGCACTCACGTATGAACAACATTGTGTTAACACGAAGCTCAAAGTATCTACGCGAAATTCCATTCTTCGCAAGTTATGTGGTACCAACTGGGGATTGCAAGCTCAAACAATGAGAACTACTGCTTTAGCACTGAGCTACTCTGCAGCTGAATATGCATGCCCTGTTTGGTATAGATCATGTCATGCCAAACAGGTAGATATTGCTTTAAATGAAACTTGTCGGCTTATAACTGGTTGCCTAAGATCTACACCTTGTGACAAGTTATATTGCTTGGCTGGCATTGCTCCCCCAGATCTTAGACGTGAAGTAGCTGCCAAACATGAAAAATTTAAAGTAGAAGTTTCCCAGACACATCCTCTACATAATTATCAACCTGCTCAACAACGATTGAAATCTAGGCGAAGTTTCTTACACTCTACTGAGTGCCTGTCGGATTCACCTCAATCATCAAGGCTAACTTCCTGGAGATGCAGAAACCATAATCTCAACGGATGGATGGTTCCATCTGAAACTCTTCCTGCCGGTTATGAAGAGTCGTGGCCTACATGGAAGAGTCTGAACAGGCTGCGGTCTGGGGTCGGTCGATCTAAGACCAATATGAAGAAGTGGGGCCTTTCAGATGAGTCAACCTTTTGCGCCTGCGGAGAAGAACAAACCATGGTGCACCTTCTCCATTGCAACTCCTGCCCTCTCATTTGCACTATGCAGGATGTAGTTCAGGCCACACCAAATGGACGAGATCTTGCCAAATTTTGGTGCGATGTAATTTAATTGTTATTTTGAAAGTACCTTTAGTGTGTTTTTTATTTTTTTAAAGTTATCTATGCTAATTTTACATGATGTATTGCTTCTGATACGAATAAATAAAAATTGTTACACGAGTGACTAGGATGTCACGTTTCGAATTCGCCATTTGAGAGCGATTGTTCTTATTCGAACGTTTCATGATTTCCGAATATGATTAAGCTTCATCACTGTTCAATTATTGACAATGTTGACATTGTGTAAGGCTAGTAATTTGTGTAATTGTTGTGCCTGTGATGCACGTTGAAGGATAGATTATATTCTCAACCAATGTTATTTCCGGACGGTACTGAGCCGTGTTGCCAGACTTGTACCGATGTGTATTTTGAGAGACATTGTGAGCCGCTAGTTTTATTGTTCATTCGAGCCGATTGTTATCTCGTGGAATTCTAGTGACTGAAGAATTCGCCTACCTTGTAAGAATCTCTGAGGAGGCTTACAACTAATGTTTATTTAGCCTGTGTCATGAGAGTCATCGGTGAATCGACATAAAACCAATTAGGGAGCCTAAACCTACGATTTAAACTGCTATAAATCATGAAATCTAATTTATCTAAACTTTCGTGATTAAAATGATGGATAATTTGTTGACCTAAATTTTTAACCGACATTTTGTTTTGCTGACAGTAGAAATGAGCTGAAACATTTTCATCTCAGACTGAGCTGAATCTAATTTTGACCAACGGAAATCACGGGTTACCAATAGTTCGTAACTGGTGGACTGCTGATTATGCAATGTCAGACGTAGTTCTGACTATGCATTTGTCAACCTAACTACACGAAATTAGATGACAGTTAAGGGCAAAGAGCTTCTTAATTTGTGTACGTAGGATTGTGAATAAGAAAATGTGTATGTTGTTAATTCATTTACATGTTTACCTTTATTGTTCCTGTACCGTTGTTACATTTACGTTGTAATAAGCAATGTTTTTTATCGTTAGAACTTGGTTGTCATGTTAGCTTTAGATGTAATTGTTTGCTTACGGACACTTCTCGCCGTAATGTGTTGTAATGTCGGGACTTAGCTAGATTAAGTAAATTTAAATTTAAATACGAAAGTGGTACCATAATAACCTAGTTCTTGCTTTGCTTGTGTGTTAAATGTAAATTCTGGATTAATCCATTCATTCGTTTATTTGAAATTGGCGATGTGTCCCCTGGTGGCAAATTAGATATACGTAACAAATAAAAAGTCCTCTCGGCACGCCAGAAGGCGGAGGTAGATTTCACCGGACAAACTTGGGGATAGGTGAAAATAGGCAGAATATGCAGGTTTTCGTAGAAGGATCAGACCTCATTTATTGCGAGAAAATATTTTATAATTGGAGCTTAATTAACTTTGTTTTTCGTTATTTTATGCATATTTTAAACATTTTGTTGTCTTATGGGGACGGTAACCTTCTTGTCATTTGGGGTCCATTTTTAGCCTATTTTCAATTTTGAAAAAATAGTCTTATGAGATCACCTTTAGTCCGTGTGTGTGTGTGTGTGTGTGTGTGTGTGTGTGTGTGAGGTGTGTGTGTGTGTCCCCCTAATAAAATCTAAACGGCTGGAGCGATTTCAGTGAAACTCAGTAAGTTCATAGCACTATTCCCGGCGACCTCGACCGTGCCCTTCAAATCTTGTTACGTCTCACCAATCCAACATGGTGGCTGTGCTAAATATTTCACTAGCATTCAATATCTCCGAAACTATTACCGATATCGCCCTGAAATTTTGTTCGATGATAAAGGGTACTGATACAAGTTTACATATGTATATTTCATAAACCTGTCAAGTACAAAACGAACATGGCGACCAAGCGAATTTGAAATATTTTAATAGACTTTTCTCGTGAGTTAACTCTCTGAGCGCAGTGAAATGTGGTACAGTAAATGATTTTCAGATGGCAATGCACTGCCATCTAATTTAATTCAATTGTTTACATAACCTCAAGATGGCGGCTGTGCGAATTTTAAAATACGTTTTTATTTCTTGTGTCGTAATCATGCGATCGAAGTGAAAGTTTGAATAATGCACCTAGGCAATAATTGTCCTTGAATGGTACATAACTCTATGGCCTATACATAAAAAATTCCTAATTGGCGAGGTTCCGATATATTTAGACGGTCCTCAATATCTATGAATCTTTTACAGCAACCAAACTGAATTTTTTAATGTTCGCAGAGACTATGAACATATGTTCACCTATAGGACTTTCAGTAACCTGGTGAGCACAAATCCAACATGGCGGCGACGCGAAGTATAAATATTTAAATGGACGTTTCTCGCGAATTAACTATCCGAGTGCCGTGAAACTTTGCACGTTAAATGCTTATACAAATGTTGATCCACTGGCATCTAATTTATTTCAATTGTTTGCATAATCACAAGACGGCTGCTGTGCGTAATTTTAAAATCTCGTTTTTACTTCTTGTGTTCTAATCATGCGATTGAAGTTTGAATACCACACGTACACAATAATCTTAATGTAATATTTTTTTATTGTTTTTTTTATTTAGTCAATTTACCCTCTAGGTTGGTGGTTCCCATGGACTCAGTGAGGGAACTCACCACTACCGCCTCTAATGGTAGTGTCCTGGAGCTTGGAACATCTGGTCAGAATGGATACAACTGGGGATGTGTGATCAGCACTTCGCCCAGGCGGCCTCACCTACAAAGCGAACAGGGGCCTCATGAGGGAGGGGAAGGGATGGAAGATAGGGATGGATAGGCTAGGAAGAGGGAAGGAGGCGGCCGTGGACTTACAGTAGGTAGGCCTACTGTACCCGATATCCGGATAGTAGGCTGTCAGATATCCGCCCCCCTCAATCGGATTGCCAATAATCAAACGCACCGGCACAGCTACATCAATGAAAATGGCACTGACAGATACTATCGAGATTAGAGCACAATAGTTAACAAGAAAATTATTGTGGAACACACCAAAATATACGGGGGTTCATACTTACCTTTACTTACCTCTTAAATTTATCTCGGGGACTGGGTTGTCGACTGGATCACTTAAAGTATGCCCACACAATAACCTCCACCATGATATTTAAAATGAACCAGAACGGAGACGAGAAACTTTAAACTGCACAATAATTTATTTCACAAAAAGAATGATGTTAACAAAAATGAAACAACAAAATCCACGTGGCAATCAGAAGCCATCGACCACATAACCATGTCCTCCTGTAGGACCTGTATTCTCTACATATAATGTTTCAGCTTTCTCAAGCTCATAGCAACGTAAAAATAATAATGCATATGGAATGGAAACGGGATTTGGGATGAGACACATATATCAATTGTTTTGCGTGTTTATATACTTCACATTTTATTTATAGCCACAAGGCTATTATGGAATGTCCTTGGCCTCTGTAACACAGTTGTCCGGGCCAGCTGCAATGCACCTGCGTCGTCAAAGCGGACTCCCGTTCGTTCAACCCTAGCATAAGCGTGTTACCTCAGAGCTTGGCTCTCCTTTTTCAAACACGTAAATGTTCACATCTCAACTGAAATATTATCACGCAAATGTCTTACATGCTTCATTCAAACACCAGTGGATTACTCCAACAATCCCAAATCATGTTTAATTGTTCAAACCACTTGCTTAATTAGCGTTGTTTAGAGTATATAAAAAAAACTCTAAATGTTAATAACAAAAGTTTATTAATTATTTATAACAATAATAAATTGTTTATAACAATGTCTAATGACAATTGAAAATTTTATACACGCCTCTATTAATCACTATAATTTCAAATTATTTAACAAAGATATTTACAAAATTATTTTACAATATTAATTGTTTATATTATTTATACAAGAAATACATTAAACCACACGTTTATCCGGTTGATAATTACTCAAATCGTGATGATATAATCGACCAATGAAGGTTAGTTATATTTAACTGTCAAATTCAGGTTTAATAAGGTTTAATAATAATTATTAATATTTGTGACGGTAACCTCCATTCAAAATCTTTATCTCAAATTATTTAACACTCTTGTTAATTTTAACAGTATTTTCATATGAATAACTTTCAAAGAACAAGAACAATACAATCAGCGGGAAAATACTTCACTCAAGACGCACAAAAATTACACAACAATTGGCCCAAAATTCATCATATATCTTCATATATATGGCATAAAAATCTTCCAAACTACACACAAAAATCCTCCACTTATAAATTCATCAACTTCATTAATTATTGTGGGAACCTCCTTCATTATTCAAGGGCATTATTCAACAGCGACTTTTACACGTCCACTGAACTAACGATTATACATCCATTGTTCCTCTTTAAAAATTCTTATATTCATCAATTGTAATAATGACTGTTATTATTTAACCTTCGTGGGTTTCATTCATGAATCGATATGAAGTAAAAATTTGCCAATCACAAATAAATTTAATAGCAAATACGATTAGACATTCCTGCCTGGTCTATCAAAATTGAGATTAATATCTTCAAAGTAACGCAGTATAAAAATACTATCTTCAATCAAAATTCATCTAAACTGCATGAATAGTCGAATAGAATACAATTAGATTGTGGAATGCAAACATTATTGTTCCAATCTATAATTGAGAAAACTCCTATCAAATGTTCATTACTATAGTGTATTCAATAAATCGAAATCAAATTTCATATTTCATAAAATTGTCTGTATTGCAATGATAAATGTCTATGTTGCAATCATGTTCATAAGACGACTAGTATTTCAAAGATCGTCGATATCGTAATAGATTTTAACGCTCTAAAATCATTTAATTATTCTTCTTTCTTGAGGATGACAGAAAATTGGTCAAAGTAATATACTGAATAGAATTACTTTAATAAAGTGACACGCTGTCTGAATTCAAATCTGCCATAGCAAATCGTTAACTTTACCGTCAAATCGTGACTACAAAAAAATATGCAAATTACTGAAAGAATTTAATATCAGTCTCAACTGATCCAAAATTAGTAAGTATGCCAATGACATAACAATGTCTCAACAAAACGAAGAAAAGGCATAAATCATCGAAGTGTACTGAGTACAGAAATATCAATCAAGAAAATGGGGCAAAAGATAGGACAGAAAATATGGGAAAATGGTTGCTCAGATATCGCTACAAGACTCAAATAATACAAGAAACGTTCACGACTACCTTATCTGTTGATTGAAGTTCTAGAGGAAAGTTTTCAAAGAAAACTGCTGTTGGTTCCATTTCACCAGCGTAAAGATGTGCTCCGTCCTCGAACCTGGAATCAGCGTCTCGCAGAATCGAACTGCTTCCTTCTCCGAAATTGCACTGCTCCGTGGATACGAAAAACATCCTTCTGGCAAAACTCTTCTTTGTGCGCCGGGACAACCCTGGCCTCTCTTGAAAGTTCCCTGAAGTTCTTGCAGGAATTCGCCATGAAGTTTATTGTAGTTATTTCCGCAGAAATATTCATAGTTGTGGAGTATGAAAATATTTCCACTGTTATCTGGTATAATTCAGCGATGGATTCACGATGCATGAGTGTAGTTGGATGTTCACTACATGCTCGCTTTTGTAGAAAGACGATTAACAAAGTTCCATGCTGTTATTTCACTCCAATCAATATATGTCCCAATTGCATTAAAGCCTTAGCCTTCCATCTCAACTACTGTTATAATCATTGAAAGCACTGCAAGATTATAATGTTCCATAGTCGAATGTATCGTTGTAATACCAAACGTATTCTCCAATATCACTGTTGCACTCCACGTGTCAGCCGTAGTGTATAATGTGGAATTTTAAAAGTGTTTCTCATGTGGCGAGAAAATCACTTTTGTTGGCAGCCTTAAAGTTCCAATATCTTTCGAAGTATAACTGTGAAATTGTTCAAATCTTCTACACACCTCAATGTTATACTGCCCAATAGAATTATAATACAGGCTGAAGTTAGCGCTTGATATCTTAACTGGTGGAAACGTTAATGTGAGCGTTTCAACTTCACCTAGTTTCGAGCAGCGTAAAATGGAACTGCTCCGAGTTCGTTCGATGCGCCGGGCTTTAACCGCACGCTAAAGACAACTTACTTCACTGAGTCACTTGAAAATAACTATATATCACCAGAAATATATATACGGTATCAGCGGTATGAGAGATATGAGAGCTCCTCTATCCTGTGCACGACCTTTTATTAACTTCTTAAGGGGCGTATCCATCCCTTCCATAGCCTGTTGCTGCGTCATTGCTAGAAGTTTTAACTTTGGCTATTCTTGACGGATTTTCAAATTTCAAAAACTCAAAATTAATTTCTTCAAAATTCCAAATCAATGCCATAACTGAAAATAGATTTCCACAAATCTGCATGCCAAAAGTAATCAAATATCGTAGTTTCAGCAATCTCTGTCTTCCTTCCAAACTATCGTTCATTGGTTCGAGTCTCTCCTCCAATAGCGTAGCTTCTTCCTTAGCACAATACCTTGTTTCCTGCGACTGCGTCGTAAATCTCGGATCTTTCTCGCACAAAATCATGACGTCACCAAGAATCTCAGCTCAATCAGCCTACTTGCATGAAATCTGCGTCATCCGTGCCTACGTCATGAATATCCACGTCATAACTATGACATCCATAACTTTACTCATATTTGCCAATACAGCCATCGTGGTCTCAATATAATTCAATTTCCGGGGGCATTCTCCCTTCACCACGTTTTAAAAACAGTTGCAAATTGTTTTTAAACTCTGTGTTATAAATATCTCAATTCTCTTGAACAGGAAATTGAATTATTATTGGCTTACTCTTGTATGATATTTCTTTTATATTCCTTAATCATAAGTCTCTTCTTTTCTGGTTTGTGTGTGGCTAATGTATTCTCTCCTCTCTACTGTCTCTTCTGTCCTGAATATCTGTTTTCCAAGTTCTGCTGACTTGTAGAAGGATCAGGATCGATCACTACATACTGTCTTTTCTTTTGATTTTCAGCTTCCTTTTCTCGTAATTCCTTCAGATACTGCTGACTTTCTTTCTCTCTTTCTTGATACTTGTCGGGTGTCATAACCTGACATTGAGAATTCTGATTTTGATTCTGGTACTGATTATTTCTGTTATAATTTCTATTATAACCTTTGTTGTAGTATCTACCTCTTCCGTTGTTGTAATTCCCTCTATTATTATTCCAGCCTCGTCTTTGCTGATATGGACGGTAACCTTGGGATCTGTGGTTGCGGAAATAATTATTCCTGTGAGGACCTATATTTTCAGTTTTTCCTTCCTCAGGCTTATCCGTTTGCTGCACTTGATCCATGTAGACCGTATTAACGTCTTTGAATTCGTGCCTCTGACCTTTTTGTACCAAATTTGGCATTGGACTCGTGTAGTCAAGCCTTCTCAACAATTCGTCCATACTTGTCAAATCTCTAGTGTTTGACGATATGATCAGTCTTCTTACCTCCACAGGCAGCATACGTGAAATCGCATCTATCAACTGCTCTGTTGACAATGGGGGTTGCAAAAATCTCAAGCGTGATAGTTGGCTCGTGAAGAAATCAGCGTACCGTGTTGGAAGAGTACCTGAATACTTCCTCGAGTATACCTCGGCTCTTAGTGAATTCTGAGCTTCTATTGACCAGAATCGTTTTATCAGTGCTTCTGCAAATTCGTCAAAATTGCTGAAAGTGTACCGAAATGCTCTAAACCATTCGAGGGGTCCTCCAGCTAGAAATCTTTCTACGATTCTCATCTCTCTCTCTCTAGGAATGTGGGCTTCTATGAAATAGTCTTTAAGATTCCTGATATATTCGATCGGCGTGAGACTATCAGTGTTGCTAAATTTTTGAGGTTTGTCTTCAAAATTCCGGATGACTGTCACATTTCTCGGATATGAATCCATATAATTCCTCCCACTATCGCGATACTTCAATTCGGGTTCAATATTCCGATCCTCTTCTGCTTCTCTGAATCTGGATATACGTTCCTCAGGATTAATATATCTCTCTTCTGTAGTAAGGTTACCTCTTCTCACGTAATTTCTCTCCTCTTCACCAGTCAATCCTTCGGTATCCTTGTCTGTGATTTCCGTGATGACTTTCCTAATCAACTCTTCCTTATAGGTTTCCATCATGCTAGCTTCTCCTAGTTTCAAATTCTGCAGCTTGCTCGTAGTTTCATTAACATCAGAGACAACCTTATGAATCTGTTCCTCTAACGCAGTTTTTAATGCTTGCACGTCCTGACCTATTTGAGTTCTATCCTCTACCTGCTTTTCGGATAGCGAATCCATCCTTACATTCAAGTCTTTCCTAATCTGAACTACTTCGTTATTAATGTCTACTTGTGTACTGGCAAGTTTTCTTTCAATTCGTTCCTGAATCTGATCTACATGTTCCCCACTTGACCTGTTCCATTCATCTTTCCACACTGTTACATTTGCAGTTAACATTTCTGCAATATCTACTTCGATGTCCTCCTTAAGTAAACAATTGTGATCTAATACTTGGTTTCTCATGACCTCTACATCGTATTTTAAACCAGCTAAAGAAGCTGTTGTCCTAACAGACTCGTCAACTAACCGAGTTGTTAATGCACTAATGTTACGAGTACAAAGCGTTTTTGAAGTTTCAATTTCCTCCCTAACTTTGTTAACATCAGTCTGAACTTTAGCAATGTCTATAAAAACAGTATTGACTTCTACTTGTATTTTATTGATATCGCTTTGCATATCGTTAACATCTGAATGAATATTATTGATGTCAACTTGAACATTTGACACATCAGTTCGAACATTACTAACCTCTCTTCGAACTTCTTCTACTTTGTCTTGTACAGTAGCAACATCATTCCTTACAACAATTACTTCAGCTCTAGCACATGAAATATCACCCCGGACATTAGCAACATCAAGATTCAACATAGTAAGATCTTTCTGTACCTTAGACACATCAATTTTAACCTCAGACACATCTTTATGCACATTGGATAAATCTTTATGGACATTGGACACGTCTGTGCGCATGTCAGTTACAGCATTCTCGATTCCCTGGGTATTGATCTGTAAACGCGACACATTATTTTCTAGGTTTGCAGAACTGGTCTGAAGAACTTTCAAACTTTCATTCATGCTATCTTTCATCTCCCTTGCACTTTCATCCAGCCTAATAGACAAATTAGCTGACAAATTACTAGCATTCTCCTCCATCATCTGCTTCATACTGCTATTCATGCTAGCTTTCATCTCCCTCGCACTTTCATTCATGCTAGCTTTCAACTCTTCTAACATCATCCTCATACTCTCATCTGCCATTTCAATAATATTTCAATAATAAACTGCTTTAGGGACATACATCAAACAGAGCAAAATAACAACATCTGAGCAACATTTTTCACCATATATAAATTTGAGCAATTTTCTGTCTTAAATCTAACTTATAATTACCTTATAATTAACCTTCGCAGACACTTCATGTTGAAATAAACTCAAGCACATGTTCAAGTTTCTTTGGTTCATTTTAAAATATCCTAACACAAATAATTTACATTTACAATCCAAATAGTTTAATTTTATCTTTAATATGACTAAACCTGTCATAAGCCGGTCAAATAAAATAAGATTCCAGATCATAGGCGATTTTTCTAAGTTTCCAGCCTATTTAACCTCTCTCAAGTTGTATAAGATCTGATCTTTTCTGAGTGTAATTTTCCTAATACAATACAACATTTATTCCTATATAATCACACTCTCAAATTCTACAATTGGCCAAGACATCTAACAAAGAATCAACCTCTTTATTTGAGTCTTCACAATCCCTTTGACATCGATAACTTGGTAATCCAATGTTATTCGAACACTCCACAAAAATTGCGGTGTCAATTCTACTGCAATGACTTGGTAATCCAATGTTTTGCTGATCGTGCCAATCGAGACAATCGAGCCCCACACGTTGATTGCCAATCCTACTTGGTAATCCAGTTTTGTAGAACAATCCCCACGTTTTAGGGTCGCCAATCCTACTGTACCCGATATCCGGATAGTAGGCTGTCAGATATCCGCCCCCCTCAATCGGATTGCCAATAATCAAACGCACCGGCACAGCTACATCAATGAAAATGGCACTGACAGATACTATCGAGATTAGAGCACAATAGTTAACAAGAAAATTATTGTGGAACACACCAAAATATACGGGGGTTCATACTTACCTTTACTTACCTCTTAAATTTATCTCGGGGACTGGGTTGTCGACTGGATCACTCAAAGTATGCCCACACAATAACCTCCACCATGATATTTAAAATGAACCAGAACGGAGACGAGAAACTTTAAACTGCACAATAATTTATTTCACAAAAAGAATGATGTTAACAAAAATGAAACAACAAAATCCACGTGGCAATCAGAAGCCATCGACCACATAACCATGTCCTCCTGTAGGACCTGTATTCTCTACATATAATGTTTCAGCTTTCTCAAGCTCATAGCAACGTAAAAATAATAATGCACATGGAATGGAAACGGGATTTGGGATGAGACACATATATCAATTGTTTTGCGTGTTTATATACTTCACATTTTATTTATAGCCACAAGGCTATTATGGAATGTCCTTGGCCTCTGTAACACAGTTGTCCGGGCCAGCTGCAATGCACCTGCGTCGTCAAAGCGGACTCCCGTTCGTTCAACCCTAGCATAAGCGTGTTACCTCAGAGCTTGGCTCTCCTTTTTCAAACACGTAAATGTTCACATCTCAACTGAAATATTATCACGCAAATGTCTTACATGCTTCATTCAAACACCAGTGGATTACTCCAACAATCCCAAATCATGTTTAATTGTTCAAACCACTTGCTTAATTAGCGTTGTATAGAGTATATAAAAAACTCTAAATGTTAATAACAAAAGTTCATTAATTATTTATAACAATAATAAATTGTTTATAACAATGTCTAATGACAATTGAAAATTTTATACACGCCTCTATTAATCACTATCATTTTAAATTATTTAACAAAGATATTTACAAAATTATTTTACAATATTAATTGTTTATATTATTTATACAAGAAATAGATTAAACCACACGTTTATCCGGTTGATAATTACTCAAATCGTGATGATATAATCGACCAATGAAGGTTAGTTATATTTAACTGTCAAATTCAGGTTTAATAAGGTTTAATAATAATTATTAATATTTGTGACGGTAACCTCCATTCAAAATCTTTATCTCAAATTATTTAACACTCTTGTTAATTTTAACAGTATTTTCATATGAATAACTTTCAAAGAACAAGAACAATACAATCAGCGGGAAAATACTTCGCTCAAGACGCACAAAAATTACACAACAATTGGCCCAAAATTCATCATATATCTTCATATATATGGCATAAAAATCTTCCAAACTACACACAAAAATCCTCCACTTATAAATTCATCAACTTCATTAATTATTGTGGGAACCTCCTTCATTATTCAAGGGCATTATTCAACAGTGACTTTTACACGTCCACTGAACTAACGATTATACATCCTTTGTTCCTCTTTAAAAATTCTTATATTCATCAATTGTAATAATGACTGTTATTATTTAACCTTCGTGGGTTTCATTCATGAATCGATATGAAGTAAAAATTTGCCAATCACAAATAAATTTAATAGCAAATACGATTAGACACTCCTGCCTGGTCTATCAAAATTGAGATTAATATCTTCAAAGTAACGCAGTATAAAAATACTATCTTCAATCAAAATTCATCTAAACTGCATGAATAGTCGAATAGAATACAATTAGATTGTGGAATGCAAACATTATTGTTCCAATCTATAATTGAGAAAACTCCTATCAAATGTTCATTACTATAGTGTATTCAATAAATCGAAATCAAATTTCATATTTCATAAAATTGTCTGTAATGCAATGATAAATGTCTATGTTGCAATCATGTTCATAAGACGACTAGTATTTCAAAGATCGTCGATATCGTAATAGATTTTAACGCTCTAAAATCATTTAATTATTCTTCTTTCTTGAGGATGACAGAAAATTGGTCAAAGTAATTTACTGAATAGAATTACTTTAATAAAGTGACACACTGTCTGAATTCAAATCTGCCATAGCAAATCGTTAACTTTACCGTCAAATCGTGACTACAAAAAAATATGCAAATTACTGAAAGAATTTAATATCAGTCTCAACTGATCCAAAATTATTAAGTATGCCAATGACATAACAATGTCTCAACAAAACGAAGAAAAGGCATAAATCATCGAAATGTACTGAGTACAGAAATATCAATCAAGAAAAAGGGGCAAAAGATAGGACAGAAAATATGGGAAAATGGTTGCTCAGATATCGCTACAAGACTCAAATAATACAAGAAACGTTCACGACTACCTTATCTGTTGATTGAAGTTCTAGAGGAAAGTTTTCAAAGAAAACTGCTGTTGGTTCCATTTCACCAGCGTAAAGATGTGCTCCGTCCTCGAACCTGGAATCAGCGTCCTCGGAGAATCGAACTGCTTCCTCCTCCGAAATTGTACTGTTCCGTGGATACGAAAAACATCCTTCTGGCAAAACTCTTCTTTGTGCGCCGGGACAACCCTGGCCTCTCTTGAAAGTTCCCTGAAGTTCTTGCAGGAATTCGCCATGAAGTTTATTGTAGTTATTTCCGCAGAAATATTCATAGTTGTGGAGTATGAAAATATTTCCACTGTTATCTGGTATAATTCAGCGATGGATTCACGATGCATGAGTGTAGTTGGATGTTCACTACATGCTCGCTTTTGTAGAAAGACGATTAACGAAGTTCCATGCTGTTATTTCACTCCAATCAATATATGTCCCAATTGCATTAAAGCCTTAGCCTTCCATCTCAACTACTGTTATAATCATTGAAAGCACTGCAAGATTATAATGTTCCATAGTCGAATGTATCGTTGTAATACCAAACGTATTCTCCAATATCACTGTTGCACTCCACGTGTCAGCCGTAGTGTATAATGTGGAATTTTAAAAGTGTTTCTCATGTGGCGAGAAAATCACTTTTGTTGGCAGCCTTAAAGTTCCAATATCTTTCGAAGTATAACTGTGAAATTGTTCAAATCTTCTACACACCTCAATGTTATACTGCCCAATAGAATTATAATACAGGCTGAAGTTAGCGCTTGATATCTTAACTGGTGGAAACGTTAATGTGAGCGTTTCAACTTCACCTAGTTTCGAGCAGCGTAAAATGGAACTGCTCCGAGTTCGTTCGATGCGCCGGGCTTTAACCGCACGCTAAAGACAACTTACTTCACTGAGTCACTTGAAAATAACTATATATCACCAGAAATATATATACGGTATCAGCGGTATGAGAGATATGAGAGCTCCTCTATCCTGTGCACGACCTTTTATTAACTTCTTAAGGGGCGTATCCATCCCTTCCATAGCCTGTTGCTGCGTCATTGCTAGAAGTTTTAACTTTGGCTATTCTTGACGGATTTTCAAATTTCAAAAACTCAAAATTAATTTCTTCAAAATTCCAAATCAATGCCATAACTGAAAATAGATTTCCACAAATCTGCATGCCAAAAGTAATCAAATATCGTAGTTTCAGCAATCTCCGTCTTCCTTCCAAACTATCGTTCATTGATTCGAGTCTCTCCTCCAATAGCGTAGCTTCTTCCTTAGCACAATACCTTGTTTCCTGCGACTGCGTCGTAAATCTCGGATCTTTCTCGCACAAAATCATGACGTCACCAAGAATCTCAGCTCAATCAGCCTACTTGCATGAAATCTGCGTCATCCGTGCCTACGTCATGAATATCCACGTCATAACTATGACATCCATAACTTTACTCATATTTGCCAATACAGCCATCGTGGTCTCAATATAATTCAATTTCCGGGGGCAGTACCATCCCGGCATTTGCCCGAAGACGAAGTGGGAAACCACGGAAAACCACTTCGAGGATGGCTGAGGTGGGAATCGAACCCCCTCTACTCATTTGACCACCCGAGGCTGAGTAGACTCCGTTCCATACCTCATACCACTTTTCAATTTTCGTGGCAGAGCCGGTAATCGAACCCAGGACCTCCAGGGCGGCAGCTAACCGTGCTGACCGCTACGCAATGTAATAGTACAAAAATAAAAATCCAACCTGGCGACCATCTGAAATATTTAGACGGTTCTCAATATCTACGAATCTGTTACAGCAATTAAACTGAAATTTTGTATTTTGGACAATTATCTTTGGAGACACAAGTCTGATTATCAGTCCTGTAGACTGTGTTCCAAAATTATATCCATTATTTATGATTAAATCCAGTTCAAATTTAATTGTCTTTACTGGAAATACTGTAGTTGAATCTCCTTCTATCCTTATTGTTGCATTGAGCCAAAAATCAGTAAAGCATTTTTTTCATTTGATGTCGTTTTTGCGATTAGCTTTAACCCATCTGGCGCCCCGGGATATTTTGACTCTCGTGCTGACTGATTCTTGGTAAAATGCATATGTGGTCGTGCGGACTCCGGTCTAAACGGGCACAATACATACATAAATTATATATAAACTTTTGAACTGACGGTGGTTTGGGGTCTGAGGGATGTGAAACGCGAAGATATGTCGAAATTATCCGGTAGTCGAAACATGGTACCCATTGCAATAGTTAGCTTTCTAATGAAATCTACCTAATAACACAGGCAAACGACAAAAAATCTTTTTTCTATAAAATTAGCTCTATTTAATGATTTTTGGTGTGCTGAGTCCGAAAATCATATTATAATTGCTCTTCCACCCACCAGTTTCTTACAATTTTTAATTTAAAGTATAAAAAATACATTTTGTATTTTTTATTTTATTTTATTATAGTAAAATAAACAAAGAAATTAAATGTTATTAGGTTGTCAGCAGTGGTAAATAGCACCTGAAACACTGTTTTTCTCTCACATTCTCTTTCTTCTTCTCTAACAGCTGTACAGTTGATTCATTCCAATAAACATAACCTCAGTTTTAACTTTTTGTCCTATGTGCTTTATGTAAGGCTAGCCGTGTTTGTAAAAACTGTGCTGACACGTTTTGTTATACATGTGGTGATTTTGTGACTAAGAAACATCAAAGAAACATAACTGACTTTGTAAAAGAAAGCGTACTTTACATATTTTGGTGTTAAAATTGGTGACCAAGACAAACGTTGAGCTCCTCACAAGGTTTGTTAGTTTTGTGTTGAGGATCTAAGGGAGTGGTCTACAAAAGAAAAGAAAGCTTTTAGATTTGCAGTGCCTATGGTATGGAGAGAGCAAAAATATCATTCAAATGACTGTTATTTTTGTACTGTTGATGTTTCTGGGTATAACTCTAAAAATAAGAAAGTGATAGTTTATCCAAGCCTTCCGTCCGTTATCCGTCCGGTAGAACATGGTCCTAGACTGCCTGTTCCTGAGCCTCCTCATTGTATTGACGACATTTTAAATACCAGTGAATCAGAATCTGATGGAAGTGCTCCAGAAAATGATGATGAATTTCAATGTTCTTCAGAAAGTTTACAACCACAGCTGTTTACGCAAACTGAGCTAGATGACTTAGTGCGAGATTTAGGTCTGACGAAGGAAAAAGCAGAACTTCATGGCTCAAGATTAAAAGAAAAACATTTATTAGCTCCTAGTACATGTATTTACAAGTACAGATATAGAGACAAACAGGTCTCTCAGTTTTTCAAGCGGGAAGGGGATTTGGTTTACTCTCACGATATTGTTGGTCTAATGAACGAATTCGGTATTGAGTATAATAAGGAAGATTGGAGGCTTTTTATAGACTCATCAAAAACAAGTTTGAAAGCTGTCCTTCTACACAGTGGAAACACTTACGCTTCACTTCCTATTGCTCATTCAGTCCACATGAAGGAGACATATGAAAATCTTGACACGATTTTACAGAAAATGAACTATTCAGCTCACAATCGGATGCTCTGAGGAGATTTAAGAGTTGTTTGCATGCTCCTTGGTCAACAAAAGGGTTTTACTAAGTTTGCATGTTTTATTTGTGAATGGGACAGTAGAGCACGAGATAGACATTGGTCTACAAAACAATGGCCCACAAGAAAAGTTTTAAAACCTGGCGAAAAAACATTTTGTATAGGTCTTTAGTAGATACAAAAAGGGTACTCCCACCTCTACACATCTAATTAGGCTTAATGAAACAGTTTGAAAAAGCCTTGCCTAAAGATGGAGAATGTTTTAAATATTTGAGAGAAAAACTTTCTCATCTATCAGAGGCCAAACTAAAAGAAGGCGTTTTTGTGGGACCAGATATTCGAAAAATGATGTTCTCTCCCACACTTTGAAACGAAGATGACTACGGTTGCAAAAGAGGCTTGGATTGCATTTAAAGAAGTTGTACCGTAACCAAGTTCTTAGGCAATGTAAAAGACCCTAACTATGAGTTCATAGTAGCTAATATGCTGAGTAAATTTAAAAGTTTGGGATTTCTTATGAGCCTTAAAGTCCACTTTTTACACAAACATCTTGACTTTTTTCCTGAAAATCTTGGTGATGTGAGTGAAGAGCAAGGGGAACGATTCCAACAGGACATCAAGGAGATGGAGAAACGATACCAGGGACTTTGGAACACCAACATGATGGGTGATTACTGCTGGTCACTTCATCGGGAACAACAAAATGCATCACATCGGAGAAAAAGTTACATAAGAAGTTTTACAGAAAAAAGGGAAAGAATATACAAAAAAAATTAACTCCTACAGTGTTTATGTGTCTTTAAATTAACCAGCAATTGTAGCAAAATTAAATAAATAAATATTATTTTATAATTTGTGATTACCTTCGATATTACTAATTTCCTCCTTTTCCCAATTATTTAGAGTAATTGGTGTCATAATGTGAAAGAACTGTGGGTGATATATAAAATCTGACACCAGAATCGGTTTTAGCACCCAAAATTCCATAGGAATCACATATATTTATTAAAAAAGATCTTAAAAATATTTTTCTTGTTGGCCTGTGTAATTGTACATAACAATTCACTAACAAGAAGTTCCGAGACGAAATAAAGAGCCTACTTTTCTTGATTTTTAAGATTCATGCCAATGATTAATCTATATGGATCTATTTAGAATAAGGACGAAATTAAGTTGGTAATATCGAAATTTCTAATTAGTTCGAAATACTATATACATGGCATAATGTAGCCTAATAGAGAACTACAGTTGGCAGCCCTGGTGACTGAATATATTCTTAGTTCCATCTCTTTTAAGGTACAGAATACAAAATTTGGTTGAAGTCCAATGGATAGCATGGACGTTACATGCAGTTAAACATTGGATCTATCAGCGCGCGTAAAATCATGTTGGCAACAATAACATACATGTATTGGTGAGAAATAATCTGAAATAATCTGATCTATTGTTGTGTCAATTTGAATGAAATCCATTAGTTAGTAAAGAAATTACATGCATTTTAAAATTGGACCAATCAGCAGGCTTAGAATCATGTTGGCAGCACTGGAGTAGGCCTATATTAGTTACTCCAAATTAATCTAGAATGCCAGGTACTATACGTCTGTAATGTTTAGAGCTATTGGCTTGCATACTTTATGATATATTGATATCAGGGTATCAAAAATAGAGTTGTATTTATTAACAGTTGGCAGCCCTGGTTACTCTTAAGAATCGACATAGTCACATCTATTATGGTACACATAGCACACATGAAATTTGGTTGAAATCCAAATTATAGTATGGAAGTTACATGTATTTAAAGTTGGAATTCTCAGTAGGCTTAGAATCATGTTGGTAGCACTGACGTATATAAGCTACTCCAAATTAGTATAGAATGTCAGGTACTATACGTGTGCATAGTTTAAAGCTGTCGGCTTGCCTACTTTCTGCTATATGGGTATTTGGATAAAAATAATTGAGAGCATTTATTGACAGTTGGCAGCCCTGGTGGCTCTTAAGAATACGCTCAGTCATATCTGTATATGAACACATAGCACATACGAAATTTGGTTGAAATCCAATTGATAGAGTAGAAGTTATATGCATTTAAAATTTGGATTTATCAGCAGGCTTATAATCATTTTGGCAACACTGCCATGTATCGTCTCCTGGAAATTAAACTCCAATATTATTATCTATACGTGTGCCAATATTGAAATAGCTCCCATTCGTACCTTCCAAGATATCCAATATGGAGCTCAAATTTCAATTGCGATTTTTCAGCAGTTGGTAGCACTGACATCATTTTCAAATATGGTCGTGAGATATTCAGATATAGATCTTTACTCCTACCAAATTTGGTTTCGATTGCTGCAGCCGTTTAGGAGTTGATAGGGGGGGACACACACACACAGCCAGACAGACAGACAGACAGACAGAAGGACAGACAGACACACATTTGCCCGATCTCATAAGTCTACTTTTTCCTCATTTTTGCAAAATGTGAAAAGTAGGCTAACAATTGAACTGGAGTATCTACACGAATAGTCAGTCTTTTCTTAAACACACCTGTATGTTTGGGAAAAGGCTCCAAGACTGCGGCAGGTAGAGAGTTCCAGTTATCAATGGCACGGTTTACGAAATAATATTTACCATAATTTGTTTGCTGTGGTCGGCCCTTAACTTTGAAAGGATGATCGGTCCTACCCAGGTAAGTGGGCTTTCCCATACGTTTTCTAAGCTCACCCCATGCTGGTTGATTTGTATACGTGTTGAACACAGCGCAGAGTCTAGATTTCATCCTCCTAACCTCAAGTGATTCCCTCCCTAGAGTCTTTAACATACGGCTCACACACTCCTGGGATTAAAGTCACTGAGCACAAATCTAGCGGCCTTTCTTTGTACCATTTCCAACTCATTTATGAGCCCTACTTGATATGGATCCCTAACCGCCAGAATAGGTCTTACAAGTGACAAATATCCTAATTCTTTAGCAGAGGTACTACTTCCTTTTAATACCCTCATTACAAAGTGCAGGGATTTGTAAGCTTTAGAAACTACACATCCTACATGACTACTCCATTTCATATCATTTCTTACGTGAACGCCCAAATACTTGCAAGAATCTTCTTCTACAAGTATTTCCGAGCCAATGTTATATTGAATATCTTCCCTTCGCACGTTCCCTATTTTTATTAGACTACATTTTCTTGTGTTTATTTGCATTTTGTTTTCAATCGTCCCCTTATAGAACAGGTTCAGGTCATCTTGAAGTACTGCATTGTCTTGTGAGTCATGTATCTTTCGATATATTACACAATCATCCGCAGACAATCGACAGTCACTGCGAATCCCACTTGGTATGTCATTTATAAACGCCAAAATTAACAAAGTTCCGATTACGCTGCCCTGAGGGATACCCGACGTTACGGTAATTTTATCCGAGAATAGGCCTTCAACTTTCACTTTCTGGGAACGACCCGTCAAAAATTCTTGGATCCATAAAATTACTCTTCTATCAATCTTCGTCGAAGCTAATTTATGGAGTAGCATGTTATGCGGCAGATATCAAATGCCTTCGCAAAATCTATAACTACTGCGATGACTGAAACTCCATCGTCTAACGATTCACTAATATCTTGAAAAAGTGATAGCATCTGACGCTCGCATGAGTAACCTTTCTGAATTCCATGTTGCCTGTCATTAAACCATGATAATGTTTCCCACTGTTCCCTCAAGTAGTCGCAAATGAAATGCTCCATTTGTTTACAAACGATGGACGTAAGTCTAACCGGCCTGTAGTTGCCCAATTCAAGTCTGCTCCCTCCCTTAAATATTGGGACTATCGTAGCTCTTTTCCAGTCATACGGGATTTACGCATTGTTTATGGACACATTAAACATCACCTCTAAGTATCGTGCCACGGCACAACCTCCTAGTTTAAGTACTTCACTAACGATGTTATCAGGACCCTTCGATATATTGTAACGTAATTTTTGTATTAGGTTAACAATATTGCTGACTGGTTTATTTGGAAAAGGGGAGCCTCTGATTCACCGCTAAGGTCCAACACACAGCTATTGGATTTATTGAACACATTACCGTAAAAGACATTTAATTCATTAGCAATGGCCTGTTTCTCAGTAATTAATTTACCGTCATCGGACATTATCATCGACAAATTATTTGAATTTCCCTTTCTTCTCCTAACATTACTGTAATTTTTTTTCCACCCATCGCCTCCCGAACCAAGTAAAACTTGCATATAATTGTCATGAGCAGCCCTCTTCTTTAAGACGAGCTCTCTTGATAAGGACTTAAATCTCAACATATAATTGTCATGAGCAGCCCTCTTTTTTAAGATGAGCTCTCTTGATAAGGACTTAAATTTCAACATATATTTGTCACTATCATGTCTTTTATTGTATAATTTCCTAATTTTCCGTTTAAGACTCCTGATTTCCCGTGTGTAATGCTCATGATCTGGTTTTTGTTTCAGTAATTTAAATGGGACAAATTTATCAATAGCGCTATTTAAAATTTTCAAAAAGTTAGTCCGCAGGATATTAATGTGATTTCCTTCCGATGCCCATCCTACAAATAGCTCATTCAAATACCCCTGAAATTTGCCCTGATCCACCCTGCGATACTGGAATATGATCTTTTTTGCTACATCAGAGTCTAATTTTGTAATGTCACCGTATCTAATATTTAATTCAACCCCAGAATGGTCACTAATTCCTGGTACTTTCAGACAGTTAATATACAGCTCTACAGGCCTTACGAGATAAACATCTAAGGTATTATTGCCTCTAGTTGGGAAGTCAACTACTTGAGAAAATCCCCTCTCCCTTATGAATTTGTTTGCAGCGCTCTGTGCTTGACCACAGCTAGTTGACTCAACTGACCAGTCTACATTGGGGAGGTTTAAATCTCCGGCAATTATTATGCTCTTTTCCATAGCAACCTCTGGATCGGCTCCTCCACACAATGGCCGGCACGAACCGATTTCCCTGTCATAGAGGCTTCCTAGGTTGAAAGAGCCCCGTCGATTTAAATGCAGCCCGTCTCGGGCGAAGTCACGGCCACCAATCCAGCAGTCAGCATCTACGTACACTAATCCCAGTTGTGCACAAACCCAGTCCATACGGTCATTTACAGTCTTAACTCGCCTTAACGAATCATCTCCCAGCTGAACAATGCCACTCATTATAATTTTTGCATTTCTAAACTTTCCTTTAGCTTTTCTGCCTAGTTCGTAGAGCTTCCCCATGATGTAATCAGCTGTAGCCCTCTTCTTCAAATCGTTCGTCCCAACATGGAGCAACCACACTTTAACTTTGTCACAGTCCTCTACATTTGCTTCTTCCACTTGTTGGGCAGCTGGTCAATTTTAATCCCCGGATAACACCGCACTTTCGTACATGATTTCCTCGATATATTCGCACTCCATCGTATCATAGTATCACCCATTATGATAACGTCATCCTCAGATTGCTCCTGCACGCCCTCTTCCACACAGATCTCTGTAGAAAGCCGTTCAGTCACATCCTTCACCGTTTCCTCTGATTCACGAAGCTTTGTTCTAAGTTCCTGTATTGTTTGATCCCTTGCTTTGATTTGCGCCCTCAAACAGTCCGGCGTATCACATACTCTACAAAACCATTTCCCGACATCACAATCCTCCTTCTTGACCTTAATACAGCCGAAGTGAAACCATTTCTCACATAGTCCACACTGAACACCGTTCTTCAATGTTTTACTGCACGTCGAACACTTTAATACTGCCACTGGATCATTTGCCTGATTCACATTGGGAGTAGCAGGGCCTGGATTCACTTCCACTCCACCAATAACTAACAACGCAAGTAGGGGGGTAGTGAGAGTTTAAACCCACAGCCTACTTTCCTGGTGACGTCAAATACTAACCCGCAATACATTCAGGGGCAAAGCTGTTATCTCGCGACCCCATGGTCCGATTTTGACATGCGACATATCGTTGGACTCGGGCTGACGCCCTCTTTTCAATGGACTACTCATTTCAACCCCTAAATAAAACCTACCCCTACTAGGGGATGATTTTTTTTTTAAATAAAAGCCACTTTACAAATGCAACAGACATGAGAGGCGATACCACTATGAACTTAAACGTTGTTGCTCATATAGCGCATGAGTTTTGCTGGATGCCGCTATGAATCAACATTTTTTTTTACGCATGCGCACTTGGGATTTTTGTAAGAGGGCGAGCTCTTTGGAAAAAGGATTTATAAGAAGGGGTTTTGGTGGTGAGGAGAGAACCAGATAGTCGCCTACTTTCCTACAAAGTTTGCCGATATCTCTCGAACGCAAGGTCGGATTTGGACGTGTGACGTGTCAAATCGCTTGTCTCGAAGCCCTATATATGTTATTAATAGGTTAAAGTTTTGAGAATGCTGTAAACATGTTTTTTGGGGGGTAAAAACGTGATTTTAGACTTTTCTGATATCTCACGAATGGATGGTCAGATTTGGTCCTATGACGTGTCAAATGGCTTGTCTTGAAACCCTCTTTATTTTGGTAATAGGTTTAAGTTTTTGAGAATGAGGGAAACAGAATTTTTTGGTGTAAAACTGTGATTTTAAACTTTCTGTTATATCTCACAAACCAATAACGCCAGAGACGTATGCGAGGGGTCGTAGGACTCGGGGTGACGCCCCCCCCCCCCCCCCCACACACCGCCCCACCCCCCTTTCGAATACAGTATTTATGTTTAAAAAATTGCGAAATGGTCTAACGATACCTTTGTTGAAAACATTTTAGTTTTAAAAACTATTTTTTAAAATCTGTCTAAAATGTTCATGAAGAGTGGTTGTCGATAGAAAGAGACGATTCCACTGGGCACGTGTTTCTACGAGGCTATTACTGGCCACGGTGGTGATATACCAATACATTATTCGCTATTTCGATAAACGGCGGGTCGAGTGTTTGTTTTCCGATTTTTCCTATGATGGAATTCCTAATTCCTAATCACCCTGAAGGGGGTCTTTAACATGTAAACGATTGTGAGTGACATGAAAAATGATAATTCCTTGATCAGATGAAGCTGGCTTTAGATAGAACAAACAGAACTTGGTTATATGTTGCTTGAAGTGAGTATAGAAAACAAACTTGCTGGGGCAGACTGACAGGATGTGGATGTTATTTGAGCTTATTGGAATGCATTGACCTGACTTGAAAACAGGGCAAAGAAAAAAGCACAGAGATGCTGAGGACACTTGGAGGTCAAACGATATGGCAACCACGGTGGGAGGGGGAAGCGAGGATGATGTCGCCGATCATGTTCAATGTTCAATGGATGAATTTATATTTTGCGAAGCATTGTTCGGAGAGGGTCATGTGACGACTTGTTTTAAGGGTATTCATTTTTCCGATCTTTCCTATGGTGGACTCATTGATTGAAATAATCCAAAACTGCTAGGGCATGGCCTTGAGATTTTATAAACCGATAATGGGATTTTGACGTACAAGGTCCCCCCAGAACTTGACATGATGTCATTCTTTTTATGGTTTATGAATTTCCCCAACAAATACCCAAAGCAACAAGATCATGGACTTTTACTTTTCTTAATATATTGCAAACCCATAATGTTAGATGTTTACTGTGAGTAACGAAACCTAGCTAGGTAAAGACAGAATTACTGTAGGCTACATATATGGTGACTGACACGTCCTTGACCATTGGAACTTGTTTTCAGATCTGACTGTAGTACATAGGGAGTATAGGTTGTAGGCATGGCTTGACAAACGGTGTACACAAAATTCAATTTATCGATTCAAGAATTAAGAGTAGACTATCATTAATTAATTGGTTAAAGAGTGTAGCTAAAAATTAAAAAAATGGTGACTACATTAAACTAAACTGAACCAGGTCGAATCAAACCCAACTTAACCAAACCAAGCCTAAAGCAAACCAAACCTAATCAAGAACAAGCCAAGGGCTTAAGTGTAAAACTTGTGGGGGAATGCAGTCATTGGCAATGTCCATAGGACGGGATAACGCTCTACCTTTAGAGGGTAAGGTAAAGCTAGCGCATGGTGCTAATGCATATTCCCAAGTACATGAACCACACACACAACTATCCTAATCTGTTTTTATGAGTTGACTGTTAAAACTTACTCAGTGGTTACTGATTAAGATGGTCGCTACACACAACAAGCTTTAAATACTTGAGGCTAATAATCTATACACACACACACCCGTTTGTCCTAAACTAAACTGTCTTGCTGGCAGTGCTCACGCAGGCAAATGACAGAAATGCTTGGCTAACAGAAATACAATAATTTTCGGTTGTCTAATGTTACCAGCTAACCATTACGTGCTATAGTGGTGAGCACATGTGTCTCATGCACTGGAGATCATAACTCGATTTCTAGCTCTAAGGCCTAGAACGAATCAAACTAAGAACGAAGGGTATGGTGACGCAGTGGTTAAACTGTTAGCCTTTCACTAAGGTAGACTAGGGTTTGATTTTAGGTTAATATACATGTCATAAACAAACAAACAAACAATCTAAAAAGCAGAGATAATGTTTAAAACTGATTACACTTGTCTTTTTTTTTCAAATTATTACTTAGATTACAAATACAAAGGTGGACTGGGTTTGATACACAGTTAATGCTGCCAATCGCATACTAGCCTGTAAGAAAGCCAAACAAGCAAAAGGCGTAGGTAGAGCAGTGGTAAAATCGCTATGTGTAGAGAACTACCTAACGGTTTTATGAACTGACACTGGTATGTCGCATAAACAGTGCAGGATACAATCCAGCAACCATAATTTTTATCTTGTGGAACAGAGAAAACATATATATAGAGGGAGAGATATAGAAAGCTTGTGTATGTATGGGTAGCATTGATTGTTTGACCAGAGAAAATACGGTGAGGTAGGGTGGGGAGAGGGAGAATTAACACTTATATATGAATGAATGGTAAATAGTATTTTTGTTTTTTTCAATAGTTTTGTTTTTCAAATGCAGTGGTAGATAGCCGTTATTTTGTAAAACATTCTTGCTTGCAGTAGTAATAAGCCTATACGGTCCCGCTAACACACATAGACAGACTGTACTAGTGCCATGGCCAAGCACTCACATTAAGATCATTTACAAAAACATAAAATGAAAAATAAAAAAACTTGTTTTAGAAATATCGTTTTTCATTATACACAAAATAAATAAAAAATGTGTAAACAGCAAAATGGAAGATCCATGTTTCCATACAGACAAAATTTAAAAGCCTTAAAAGAACATTTAAAAAAATATATATAAATGGGAAATTGACAAATGTGTAAATATGAAAAAGGAAAATCCATGTTTCCACATCATGAAATTGAAAAAAAAACATCAAACTGTCATTTTAAAAAATGCAAATGGAAAATTGACAAATTGCAATGTGTGAAATGTGAAATTGAACAAATGGCTATCATTATTTAAAAAACATAAAAAAACACGGCGCCTTATGGTTGAGGTGTGAATCAAACCCTCTCTACTTATTTTGGACCACCCGAGACTGAGTATACTTGTTTTAGTCCTCATACCACTTTTAAAATTTTGTGTTAAGGCTAGGAATTGAACCCAAGAGCTTGTAGGGGGAGACCAAGGTTAGAATATGTTAAACAGATAGTCTTGATTTTAGGATGTGGTAGCTATATAGAGATGAAACGATTAGCTCGGGACAGGGGGCGTTGAGATCTGCAGCAAACCAGTCAAACGACTAAAGACTCAAACAACAACATGTAAGCTCACCAAAATAATTTTGTGTAACGGTAAATGTTAGTCAATGAACAGTAATGCATTACTAAAACCCATGACACGATACCTAAGAGCTTTTCTAAAATTATATGAAAATGCCTTTAACCCTATATTAAACACCCAGTTCACAATACTCATAACTGCAATGTTATGGTAAAACAAAACAAAATCTATATTTCAAAACAAGCAAGTGGTTTTGTCAATGTATACTGGGAAAATTGTTGTAAACACTCAAGTCCACAATACTAATTAAATTAGTAACCCTCAGGTTGGCCGAGTGGTTAAGGTGTTTGACTTAAGATCAAATTTACTGTACAAGGAAGCAAGGGTTCGAATCCCTTTCCTGACATAACTTTTGCCTTAACATGGCTTGTGCACACTGAATTATTATGATACTCGCTGCACAAACCATAGACAGAGTGTATTGTTTAAGGCACTCTCTTTATGAACATAGTCAGAGACTGTTGATGGTTAACAATTGCATTAATAGTGGGACATGCTGATATCAATTAAGAAAATAAGAAAAACAGCCAATACCCATACAATGTTTTTATTCATTTAGTTTTTTTTACAATAGTTACACACTGAATACAACTTGTTATCTTTTTATCATTGTTTGATATAGATTTTAAACACAACGCTTGTTGTAGATCCTTTTATAACTTTCTCCAGGTACTCTCTTTCTTCAAAACTGGGGAAGCCGCAATGGTTTTATAGACATTAAACCCTCATTCTCTTCTTTTTCGTTCGTTTTCGGGGTCGTTTAGACGGTATTTTTTCCGCTCTATTTGATGGTGAGTTTATTTTTTACATTGGGTGGAATTTGGAAACGCAATTTGAGGTAAACGTGCGTTCTTCACATTTTGGTGATATTTAATGGGATTGTAAGGCTAGAACGATGTGTTCTTTAGGAACGGGGTGACCTCCTCTTTGCTAAGAATGTGTGTTGGATTTTTTTTTTAATTTTGAAAATTCTTGTTTTTGGGATTGGCGCTATTTTGGAAACGGTGAATGTTGGAAAAAACTTTGTTTGACGTTAATGAAAGGAGGATATGCCCTCTAGGTGGACAGCAAGTTTCAAGGGTGTAGGAGGGAAAAAAATGATAGCCCACTTTCTCGCGAACATTGGTGATCATTGGCGAACGGATTGTCGGATTTTAACAAATGAGGTGTCGTTGGATTCGAGCTGACGTCCTCTTTCCTATAGACCACTCGTTATTTTTTTTATTGAAAATTTTTGTTTTCAAAAGTAGGCGATAGTTTTAAAACCAAACATGATAGAATGTTGTGCCATAGTTGAAAGGAATGGTCTCTATGACCTTAATTTTTAGCCTAATTTCGATTTTTGCAAAAAATGAAAGTAGACTTATGAGATCAACACAGGGCGAAAAAAAGTGTGTCTGTCTGTGTGTGTGTATGTGTGTGTGTGTGTGTGTGAGTGTGTGTACTCTGAATATCTGTCCCTCCCCCCCCCCCTATCAATTCGAACACGGTGAATGCGAATTGAACGAAATTTGGTACAAAGGTAGCACTAGCAAAGGACACCTCAGTGTCATGTTTTATATCGCCGCCATCTTGACGGAAACGTAATGGCGGCCACACAAATGTTCAAAGCTTAAATCAAATTACGACTAACCTAATCTTCCGATCTCTACCAAATTTTGCAACATCATACCTTTATAGGTGCAGCATCCTTTGCCCAAACTAATAGGTCATTAGCCTAATAGTTTCCGGATGGTGGCCATCATTGTGCGAAAATGTATTCCCCCAATTAATTGGAACACGGTGAAACCGAATGGAACGAAATTTGGTGCGGAGCTAGCAATAGCATAGCGCACCTCAGTGTCATGTTTTATATCTCCGCCATCTTGACAGAAACGCAATGGCGGCCTCACAAAAGTTCAAAGCTTAAATCAAATTACGACTAACATAATCATCCGATCTCTACCGAATTTTGCAACAACTTACCTTTATGGAGGGAGCATCCTTTGACCAAACTAATAGGTCATTATCGTAATATTTTGCGGATGGCGGTCATCTTTGTGTCAAAATTGATTCTCCCTATTAATTCGAACACGGTAAAACCGAATGGAACGAAATTTGGTACAGAGGTAGCACTAGCAAAGGGCACCTCAGTGTCATGTTTTATATCGCCACCATCTAGACGGAAACGTAATGGCGGCCACAAGAATGTTCAAAGCTTAATTCAAATTACGATTAACATAATCATCCGATCTATACCAAATTTTGCAACAACTTACCTTTATGGAGGGAGCATCCTTTGACCAAACTAATAGGTCATTATCCTAATATTTTGCGGATGGCGGCCATCTTTGTGTGAAAATCGATTCCCCCTATCAATTCGAACACGGTGAAACCGAATGGAATGAAATTTGGTACAGAGGTTGCACTAGCAAAGGGCACCTCAGTGTCATGTTTTATATCACCGCCAGTTTGACGGAAACGTAATCGCGGCCACCCAAATGTTAATAGCTAAAATGTAATTACGACCAACCTAATAATCTAGTCTCTACCAAATTTTGCAACAACATATCTTTATGTGGGAAGCATATTCTGACCAAACTGCATGATCATCAGCCCAATAGTTTGCAGATGGTGGCCAAGTATGTGTGCAAATCGATTCCCCCTATCAATTCAAACACGGTGAAACTGAATTGAACGAAATTTGGTACAGAGGTAGCACTAGCAAAGGGCACCTCAGTGTCATGTTTTATATCGCCGCCATCTTGACGGACACGGGATAACGGCCACCCAAATGTTAAAAGCTTAAATCAAATTACGACCATCCTAATAATTTGATCCCTACCAGATTTTGCAACAACATGCCTTTTTGTGGAAAGCATCTTATGACTGACTACAAGGTCATCAGCCCAATAGTTTGCAAATAGCGGCCATGTATGTGTACAAATCCATTCCCCATATCAATTCAAACACGGTGAAACTGAATTGAATGATTTTTTTTAGAGGTAGCACTAGCAAAGGGCACCGCATATTCATGTTTAATATCCCTATAGCACGTTGTATTTCAACAAGCTACTACTAACAACATTCAATTATACTCCTTGAAAAAGGACAAAGAGTTATAACAATACCCATGCATTTAGGAGAAAGTAGGCTATATGTTCTTTACTGAACATCTTGTTTTATAATAAAACATTTTTATATTTTGAGATTTTTTGAAAACACTTAAATTTTGAATTTTTACAATTTTGGATACTAACACGTTGACAAATAAGTCTGTTTGACATAAATAAAAGTCCCTACCCCCTCTACGTTGAAAATTAATGTCAAGTCTCTAGGACAAAAAACACTAGGCATTTTGTTTTAATTTTTTAAAACAAAAGCGTGTTTTTAGACAGAGAGCTGGTAGCGCTTGACGTATGTTTCAACGAGGCTATGATTGACCATGGTGGATACTGGAAATGGCTATTTCGACGGGGGCGATGTATGGCAAAACGAGGTGTTGCTTTTTGCTAATTTTACCTATTACGAATGAATGAAGGCGAATATTTTGAAATGTAACAAGCATGCTAAGATTTTTACCCCAGAAGGGGATCTTTAACATTTTAGTTAACGGTGATGAGCGAGATCGCTCTCTGACACAACAGACGGTTGTAGGATATGCCCATGTGATTCTTAGACGTTGGCGATCTCGGTGACCGTGCCCGGAAGAAATGAATAGCTATTTTGGTGGGATGGCGGGGGAAGCTTATGACGGTTGGTTTTGTGACATTTCCTATGACGGATAGAGGCGAATATTTGAAAATGTGTTAAGTGTGCTAGGAATTTATTTTACCCCTGAAGGGTATCTTTAACATGCTAGTAAACGGTGATAAGCGGGACTGCTGTCTGGCACAATAAATGGTTTTAGAATATGAAAACCTATAACATTTGCTCGACCAAGTCATGTGCATGTACGCAAAGAGCCTAAACGTTAAGGTCATTGGCCTGAAAAGTTATAAACTAAATATTCAACTGGGTAAAGTCAAGTGTTTTAGGATGAAAGTATGTGGTTAACATGATCATGTATTACTAGTAATTATTATTACAGTAAAATGTTTAGTAATAATAATAATAAGAAGACACACGCATGTTTTGAATGCTAACACGCACACAGTCCAGCTCACTGGTGACTGAATATTGTGCCTAGCCAGAGGACTCGTGAGAGCTGTTGCTGGTGCTGACGAGGCAGGAATATCTACGTCAGCAGGAAGTGTGATATCAGTTTACTTGCCTCATGGTGGCTAGCAGGTGTGCTGTTTAAGCAGAGACTGCCTTTTTGTATCTGAGACAGTAGGACTACCGATGTATAAGAGGTAGCCATTTTGGTTCCTTATTAAAACATGGAACTAGTATAAGGTACACGAATCTTATTCAGATTGAGGAATGTGAAGAGGCGTGGGAACAGGTCCGAGAGAGAGACAGAGAACCATTCAAGGTCAAAACGCTGAGAAAATACAACTTTTTCTGTTTCTAGGCTAACTGTTAACAATTGCGTTAGTCATGCACTTGCCATTTTATCACACAAACGTATACAGTAGAGCTGTGAAAGAAAAATCCTTTTTTTTTTGGTAAGTACCTATGAATGATTATTTTAATAATGTCATGCTAATGAACCTTAAATTTTTAGTTATTGATTAGGAAATTATTGTTCGTTTTTGTTTTTTTTTTTTTTTTTTTTTTTTTTTTTTTTTTTTTTTTGCAGATAACCGGTATACCTTACATGTCTGAGATACATGAAACCAGTTTACTTTTGATCCCACTAGAAGGAAACAGCAACAAGCCACTGCAAGTGAAGGTGGGATTTTTTTAACTAACTTGTTTCATTTTTTGTTTCATATTCTATTTTATGAAATGCATGTACTAACCTGAATTTAGGTATTTATAACGGTTTCTTTTATTTATTTTTAGAAACTTGAAAAAAAAGCCGTACCACCGTAGCAGTCGCTGATTACCACTACTGAAAACTCGTAGACAAAAAATTCATTACCTGTACATGACTAGGACGATGATTGCTTTCTTGATTAATGACTATGTATTGGCAACCGGTACAAGACCATATTGGTTGTTTACCGGGAAAGTACAAGGCCACATTGGATTTTGTAAAAAACAAAAATTTTAATTTAACTGACATGTCGTTCCCTATAATAATAATAATAATAATAATAATAATAATAATAATAATAATATATTAATAATAATATTAATATCGTTAGGCCTCCGTGGCTTAGGCGGCAGCACGCTGGCCTCTTACCGCTGGGTCCGTGGTTCAAATCCCGGTCACTCCATGTGAGATCTTTGCTGGACAAAACGGAGGGAGACAGGTTTTTCTCCGGGTACTCCGATTTTCCCTGTCACAATTTCATTCCAGGAACACTCTCCACTATCATATCATTTCATCTGTCATTCATTTAATCATTGCCCCAGAGGAGTGCGTCAGGCCTCGGCAGCCGGCACAGTTCATATCTTCGCCGCTAGATGGGGGCTTCATTCATTCCATTCCTGACCCGGTCGGAGACTGGAAGCAGGCTGTGGGTTTTTTCAATACCGTATGGCCTCGGGTGCCGGGTGCAAGATTTGTTATTTGACACACAGAGGGTAGCTTGCATGTCGAATTTAGTTGTTCCTTGACTATGAAATTCAAGGAGGTTAGATGTTATATATTTAATCTCTTTAAACTCTATAGCGCTTTCTAGTAGAAAAATGAGGAACTTTGTACCCTATGAACTCAACGAATATTCACAGGTGTGAACATGATAATCTGAACAAAATGACATGACATGACATTGTCTTTTGTTTATGTATAGGTTAAAGGGGAATGTAAATGACCGCAGCTTTATAAAAAGAAAATAAGTACATGGGTTACTGTTAGTGCCGACATACAGTTTATTATAATTTTTATGGTGTTTTGATATATTAATGCCAATTAACGTTCAAGTTTTATTTACAAGTATTGATTGACTGATTGATTGATTGAGTGATAGGTTATTTTGTTTGCTTTTAGGTGTCGTCATTCGCCATTAACGTAATGAACAGACAGTGAACAAGCATGCATTGTGCTTTAAAGTACTCTGTGCAATGTTAATAACTTACAATAAGAAAAAGTTTTATTATAACACATGGCGTTAGTACCAAATACAACAAGTGAGCAAGTAGGTTTACCACGTGGGTTAGATTTAAAATCAGAACATGAACGTTGGTTAACATTTGAATCCTGGCCTGTAGGCTTTTTGTCGACACATAAACTTGCAAAAGCCGTTTTTTTACTTGAACCGAGAAGATGTGGCGCGCTGTGTGTTTTGTCGTATTGAACTTTCACACTGGGAAGAAGGGGATGATCCCTTAATAGACCATTTGCTAAGGTCTCCTTCTTGTCCTTATATGCTTCGAAAACAAGTGGGTAACATACCCTTGTAGACATTTTACCGAACCACAAGACCATTGGCCGCTACTTACGTTGCTGAATCACAAATAAATAATAATAATAATGATGTATTACCAGCCAACAACGGTAGTGTCAATATATGTGGACCATACGCCATAGACAGTGTTGAATTGGCATGTGCTTTTGAAAAATGGGAAGTTTGCAAGACTGAAGCACTAGCACACCCAGACTACAGCTCTGCTCAAGAACGTTAAAATCTTATAAATATGTTTGGCCATTAATATTAAAACACCTTACCAAACAGCTAAGTGAAGCTGGATTTCTTTATACTGGTGAAGGGGTTAAAAAATATGTTTTTATTGTGGATTTGCTTTAAAGGATTGGCAAATGACTGATGACACTTTTGTGCAACACGCTCGTTGGTTACCTAACTGTAAATACATGGTGTTGCTTAATGGTCAGGAATTTGTGAACACCATTCGTAAAGAAAATGTGATTGCAATACAAGACATAAAAGTGCCTTTAGAGTTTGAACATGCGGAGCAAATACATGAGGCTGAAAAAAAAAAGACTTGTCCCACGAACAGATACAAAAGTGTGACCAACAATTAAGTAAAATTTGTTATCAAGAAGAACTAAGTGTTGTATTTTTGCCTTGTGGACACATGATAGCCTGTGTCAAGTGTGCATTAGAACTCAACACTTGTGCTATATGCTGAAAAGCAGTATCTGCTACAGTTAGGGCATTTCTTGCATAAATAGTAAAATTTATCAGCCATGCATAGTGCAAAATCCCTAATTGCACAATATTATTAATGCTGTTTTAGAGTGTAATAGATATGCTTTTCTTTTGTTTATAGACTACTACAGTGAATGTTTTGAATGCTGTGGGTCAAGCATGTGGCTTAGAGACAAAGAAGCTCAGCGAATTGTCAACGCATATTCCATTCCGCATTATCAAGATTCGGAAATTGAAAACAGCATATGGTGATCGTGTACTTTGTGTATGTGAAAACATTGAGACATTTCTGCCTACACGGTTTAATGATATGTCGGAGAGTGTTTTTGATGAAGTCAATAATTCTGTACAACCTTTACAATTAATTTATGAAGGTTTTAAAAGCAATAGGTGCATGGTTCATTTTAATTAAATAAAAAATGTCAAATAATAATGGAAGATATAAGTCATGACAATGGACTAAAAGAAAAATATGTGTATAGAATAATAATGTTTTAGTGTTTAGTATTGTCTTAAAAATATTATCATGAAACCAAAAAAATGTATATAAAGTTTGTAAATAAATGAAAATAATGGTACAATGTGGTTTTATTTTCTATAGAAGTCAGAATATTTAACATTGCAGAGTATACATGATTATGCCAACAAAAAACACACTCAATACAAGTCTTTGCATTTACGATAGTGTGTTATAGTTTTAAAAACAAAGCTTGTTGTAGATCTTTTTTCTACCACGATGAACAATAGGCATGAAAACGTTATTGTCTGGTTTTGGATCATTATCACTATCATAATCGTAAGCAGCATGATCTATATCACTATTATTATAATCACTATAATTATCCTCAACATTTTCCTCAACATTATTAAAACCAGTTAAATATTCCTGGTCCTCTTCCTGTTCCTGTTCCTCTTCCTGTTACTCTTCCTCTTCCTCTTCCTCTACAGTGTCCTCATGTAGAGTCTGCTTGGCCTTTGATAATTTTAAGGGTGTTTTGAACATTGAATTATTTTCTATAGCTGTATTGTTTTGTAGCACTTGCTTTTTAACATTTTCATGATTTTCTGTTGACAGCAATAGTGTTTCATGCAGTACACTACATTGATGATCACTGACACTTAACTGACACTACTTTTACTTTTTAGCTCACTGCGACATTGTTTTGAACGTTGTTTTGAACAACGCCAAATAAGAGTTCCATTTTTATTGGTTCGTTAAACAATATATGTATATCTTTTATAGAATGCATGAGGCTTACCATACCTAGTCATAGATCCTTCCATATCAACTGTTAAGCATAGACTAAGCTCTAGTAAAGACAACTTGGTAATAAGAACAATAGTTTAATGTGCGAGCATATATGGGTGCAAATGTGGGATCAAAAAAGAGGGAGCAAAAATTGGGAGCAAAAGTTGGGAGCAAAAAGTGGGAGCAAAAAGTGGGAGCAAAAATTGAGAGCAAAATGTGGGAGCAAAAAAGTAGGAGCAAGTATGGGAGCAAATGTAAAAGCAAAACTGGGAGCAAGTATGGGAGCATATGTGAAAGCAAAAGTGGGAGGAAAATGTGAGAAAAGAGGTGGGAGAAAAAAGTGTAAGCAAAAGTGGGAGCAAATATGAGAGCAATAAAAGTAGGAGCAAGTATGAGAGCAAATGTGAAAGCAAAAGTGGGAGCAAAAAGTGAGAGAAAAAAGTAGGAGCAAAAAGTGTAAGCAAAAGTGGGAGCAAATATGAGAGAAAAAAAAGTGCGAACAAATATGGTAGCAAAAAGTGGTGGCAAAAAGTGGGAGCAAAAAGTGGGATAAAAAAGTAGGAGCAAATATGAGAGCAAATGTGAAAGCAAAAGTGGGAGCAAGTATGGGAGCATATGTGAAAGCCAAAGAGGGAGCAAAAAGTGAGAGAAAAAAGTAAGAGCAAAAAGTGTAAGCAAAAGTGGGAGCAAATATGAGAGCAAAAAAGTAGGAGCAAGTATGGGAGCAAATGTGAACGCAAAAGTGGGAGCAAAAAGTGAGAGAAAAAAAGTGGGAGCAAAAAGTGTAAGCAAAAGTGCTAGAAAAGATAAGAGCAAAAAAAAAGTGAGAGCAAATAAGGGATAAAAAGTGCGAGCAAAAAGTGTAAGCAAAAGTGGGAGCAAATATGAGAGCAATAAAAGTAGGAGCAAGTATGAGAGCAAATGTGAAAGCAAAAGTGGGAGCAAAAAGTGAGAGAAAAAAGTAGGAGCAAAAAGTGTAAGCAAAAATGGGAGCAAATATGAGAGAAAAAAAAGTGCGAACAAATATGGTAGCAAAAAGTGGTGGCAAAAAGTGGGAGCAAAAAGTGGGATAAAAAAGTAGGAGCAAATATGAGAGCAAATGTGAAAGCAAAAGTGGGAGCAAGTATGGGAGCATATGTGAAAGCCAAAGAGGGAGCAAAAAGTGAGAGAAAAAAGTAAGAGCAAAAAGTGTAAGCAAAAGTGGGAGCAAATATGAGAGCAAAAAAGTAGGAGCAAGTATGGGAGCAAATGTGAACGCAAAAGTGGGAGCAAAAAGTGAGAGAAAAAAAGTGGGAGCAAAAAGTGTAAGCAAAAGTGCTAGCAAAGATAAGAGCAAAAAAAAAGTGAGAGCAAATAAGGGATAAAAAGTGCGAGCAAAAAGTGTAAGCAAAAGTGGGAGCGAACAAGTGTGAGCAAATATGGGAGAAGAAAGTGGGAGCTAATGTGAAAGCAAAAGTGGGAGCAAAAAGTGAGAGCAAAAAGAGCGAGCAAAAGTGAGTGCACAAAGTGGGAGCAAAATGTGTGAGTAAAAAGTGGGGGCAAATGTGGTGTTTTACTAAAACAATCTCCCCTAACCTAACCTAACCTAACTTCCCCTAACCTAACCTAACCTAACCTAACCTTGCAACTCTCAGATCAAAAATTAAATTCTGGCCATTGCCGATTTGGAACCCAAAACCTCTGGGATAACACCCAAGTATACTAGCCACTACACCGCGAGATGGGCAAATTATCATGCAACACAACACAAAAATAAAAGTTTCCTGTAGTGTAACTCATTGGCTGACAACCATAGTTGAGAATTCAATCCCAAGACCACAGGACTTTTGATTTGAACATTATCAGAAATATTATTCCATTTACATTTTGCTGTTGTTTTAGTTATAAGAGTTGGCATTAATATGGGAGCAAGAGTGAAAGCAAAAAAGTGGGTGCAAGCTTGGCTGGTTGTTGAGACTTTCATATCAACTAATACACATAAATTAAATTTTAGTAAAGTGACTTGGCTAATAATAATAATAATATTAACAGTTTTAAAACATTCAAGGGGATTGATATTTTTCAGGGTGTAATTTCCAAAGTACTGTCAAGAATAATAATTACATGAACAGATTCCAAGAACTCTAGAGTGCTTTTAAGGTTAATGATTGGCTAGGAGTGAGATAGAGCTAGCTAACCTAAGTTAACCTCAGCTCACTAAACCTAACCTTGTCACGTGACATGTTCTACAAGTATAGACTTGCTTTGAGACTGGCTTTCACTTTTGCTTCAACTCGTATAACTAAAGCAACAGCAAAATGTAAATGGAATAATATTTCTGATAATGTTCAAAACAAAAGTCCTGTGGTCTTGGGTTTGAATTCTCAACTATGGTTGTCAGCCAATGAGTTACACTACAGGAAACCTTTATTTTTGTGTTGTGTTGCATGAAAATTTGCCCATCTCGCGGTGTAGTGGCTAGTATACTTGGGTGTTATCCCAGAGGTTTTGGGTTCCAACTCGACAATGGCCAGAATTTAATTTTTGATCTGAGAGTTGGAAGGTTAGGTTAGGTGAAGTTAGGTTAGGTGAAGTTAGGTTAGGTTAGTTTAGGTTAGGGGAGATTGTTTTAGTAAAACACCACATTTGCCCCCACTTTTTACTCACACATTTTGCTCTCAATTTGTGCACTCACTTTTGCTCGCTCTCACTTTTTTACTCCCACTTTTGCTTTCACATTTGCTCCCACTTTCTGCTCCCATATTTGCTCATACTTGTTTGTTCCCACTTTTGCTTACACTTTTTGCTCGCCCTTTTTGCTCCCACTTTTTGCTCCCATATTTGCTCTCACTTTTTTTTTTGCTCTCATATTTGCTCGAACTTTTGCTTACACTTTTTGCTCGCAATTTTTTTTCTCTCACTTTTTGCTCCCACTTTTGCTTTAATATTTGCTCCCATACTTGCTCCTACTTATTTTGCTTTCATATTTTCTCCCACTTTTCTTACACTTTTTGCTTTCACTTTTTTCTCTCACTTTTTGCTCCCTCTTTTGCTTTCACATATGCTCCCATACCTGCTCCCACTTTTGCTTTCACGTTTGCTCTCATACTTGCTCCTAATTTTTTTTGCTCCCACTTTTTGCTCCCTCTTTTTGTTCGCACTTTTTTTTGCTCTCATATTTGCTCCCACTTTTGCTTACACTTTTTGTTCCTACTTTTTCTTCTCACTTTTTGCTCCCACTTTTGCTTTCACATTTGCTCCCATACTTGCTCCTAAATTTTTGCTCTCATATTTGCTCCCACTTTTGCTTACACTTATTGCTCCCACTTTTTTCTCTCACTTTTTGCTCCCACTTTTGCTTTCACATATGCTCTCATACTTGCTCCCACTTTTGCTTTCACATTTGCTCCCATACTTGCTCCTACTTTTTTGCTCCCACTTTTTGCTCCCACTTTTTGCTCCCACATTTTGCTCCCCATTTTTGATCTCACATTCTGTTCCCACTTTTTTACTCCCACATTTGCACCCATATATGCTCGCACATTAAACTATTGTTCTTATTACCAAGTTGTCTTTACTAGAGCTTAGTCTATGCTTGACAGTTGATTAGGAAGGATCTACGACTAGGTATGGTAAGCCTCATGCATTGTATAAAGAATATTCATATATTGTGAAACGAATCAATAAAAATGGAACTGTTAATTGGCGTTGTTCAAAACAACGTTCAAAACAATGTACAGTGAGCTAAAAAGTAACAAGTAGTTCCGTGAAGAACTATACAGCCTATTTTCATATATCCTACTTATTTTAACTGCCACAATCAACATACAAAATTTCAGTTTAATTGCTGTAACAGATTCGTAGATATTGGGAACCGTCTAAATATTTCAGATGGTCGCCAGGTTGGTTTTTTATTTTTGTACTATTACATTAAGATTATTGTGTACGTTTGGTATTCAAACTTCAATCGCATGATTAGACAACAAGAAGTAAAAACGAGATTTTAAAATTACGCACAGCAGCCATCTTGTGATAATGCAAACCATTGAAATAAATTAGATGCCAGTGGATCAAAATTTGTATAAACATTTAACGTGCAACGTTTCACGGCACTCGGATAGTTAATTCGCGAGAAACGTCCATTTAAACATTTATACTTCGCGTCGCCGCCATGTTGGATTTGTGCTCACCAGGTTCCTGAAAGTCCTATAGGTGAACATATGTTCATAGTCTCTATGAACATAAAAAAAATCAGTTTGGTTGCTGTAAAAGATTCATAGATATTGAGAACCGTCTAAATATTTCGGGAGCTCACCATTTAGGAGTGTTATGTGTATAGGCCATAGAGTTATGTACCATTCAAGGACAATTATTGCCTAGGTTCATTATTCAAACTTTCACTTCGATCGCATGATTACGACACAAGAAATTAAAACTTAATTTTAAAATTTCGCACAGCCGCCATCTTGACGTTATGTAAGCAATTGAATTAAATTAGATGGCAATGCATTACAATCTGCAAAATCAATTACTGTACCACATTTCACTGTGCTCAGAGAGTTAAATCACGAGAAAAGTCTATTAAAATATTTTAAATTCGCTTGGTCGCCATGTTCGTTTCGTACTTTACAGGTTTATGAAATATACATAGGTATACCTGTATCAGTACCCTTTATCACCGTACAAAATTGCAGGGTGATATCTATAATAGTTTCGGAGATATAGAATGTCAGTGAAATATTTCGCACAGCCGCCATTTTGAGATTATGTAAACAATTGAACTAAATTAGACTCCAGTGCATTACAATGTGTATAAACATTTGCTGTACCAAGTTTCATTACATTTAGGTAGTTAAATCGTGAGAAAAGTCTATTTAAATGTCTCGACTTCGCTTGGCCGCCATGTTGGTTTTGTAGTTACCAGGTTTTTGAAAGTCTCATAGGTGAACTTCTAGTAGTGCCCTTTATCACCGTACACAATTTCAGGGCGATATCGGTAATAGTTTCGGAGATATTGAATGCTAGTGAAATATTTCGCACAGCCGCCATGTTGGATTGGAGAGACGTAACAACATTTGAAGGGCACGGTCGAGGTCGCCGGGAATAGTGCTATGAACTTCCCGAGTTTCATTGAAATCGCTCTAGCCGTTTCGATTTTATTAGGGGGGGACCCACACACGAATCACACACACACACACACACGCACACACACACGGACAAAAGGTGATCTCATAAGCCTATTTTTTCAAAACTGAAAATAGGCTAAAAATAGTGAGGTTTTAAGCGTCAGTGATTATCAATGTAGTGTACTGCATTAAACACTATTGCTGTCAACAGAAAATCATGAAAATGTTAAAAAGCAAGTGCTACAAAACAATACTACTATTGAAAATAATTCAATGTTCAAAAAACACTTAACATTATCAGAAGCCACGCAGACTCTACATGAGGACACTGTAGAGGAAGAGGAAGAGGAACAGGAATATTTGACTGGATTTAGTAATGTTGAGGATAATATAGTGGTATTAATAATAGTGATATAGATCATGCTGCTTATGATTATGATAGTGATAATGATCCAAAACAAGACAATAACGTTTTCATGCCTATTGTTCACCGTGGAAGTAAATAGATCTACAACAAGCGTTGTTTTTAAAACTATAACCCACTGTCGTAAAGGCAATGACTTGTATTAAGTGTGCTTTTTATTGTCATAATCAGGTATACTCTGCAGTGTTAAATATTCTTACTTCTATAGAAAATAAAAGAACATTGTACCATTATTTTCATTAATTTACAAATTTTATATACATTTTTTTTGGTTTCATGATAATATTTTTAAGACAATACTAAACACTAAAACATTATTATTCTATACAAATATTTTTCTTTCTGTCCATTGTCATGACTTATATCTTCCTTTATTATTTGACATTTGTTTTTTTTTATTTAATTAAAACGAACCATGCGCCTATTGTTTTTAAAACCTTCATAAATTAAGTGTACAGGTTGCACAGCATTATTGACTTCATCAAAAACACTCTCCGACATATCATTAAACCATGTAGGCAGAAATGTCTCAAAGTTTTCACTTACACAAAGTACACGATTACCATATGCTGTTTTAAATTTCCGAATCTTGATAATGCGGAATGGAATATGCCTTGGCAATTCGCAGAGCTTCTTTGTCTCTAAGCCACATGCTTGACCCATAGCATTCAAAACATTCATTGTAGTAGTCTATATACAAAAGAAAAGCATATCTATTACACTCTAAAACAGCTGTAATAATATTGTGCAATTAGGGATTTTGCACTATGCATGGCTGATAAACTTTACTATTTATGCAAGAAATGCCCTAACAGTAGCAGATACTGCTTTTCATGCATATAGCACAAGTGTTGAGTTATAATGCACACTTGACACAGGCTATCATGTGTCCACAAGGCAAAAGTACAACACCTAGTTCATCTTGATAACAAATTTTTCATAATTATTGGTCACAATTTTGTATCTATTCGTGAGACAAGTCTTTTTTTCAGCCTCATGTATTTGCTCCGCATGTTCTAACTCTAAAGGCAGTTTTATGTCTTGTACTGCAATCACGTTTTCTTTACGAATAGTGTTCACAAATTCCTGACCATTAAGCAACACCATGTATTTACAGTTAGGTAACCAACGAGCGTGTTGCACAAAAGTGTCATCAGTCATTTGCCAATCCTTTAAAGCAAAACCACAATAAAAACATATTTTTTTAACCCCTTTACCAGTATAAGAATATCCAGCTTCACTTAGCTGTTTGGTAAGGTGTTTTAATATTAATGGCCAAACATATTTATAAGATTCTAAACGTTCTTCAACAGAGCTGTAGTCTGGGTGTGCTAGTGCTTTAGTCTTGCAAACTCCCCATTTTTCAAAATCACATGCCAATTCAACTCTGTCTATGGCATATGGACTACATATATCGACACTATTGTTATTGGCTGGCAATATATCATTATTATTATTATTTATTTGTGATTCAGCAACGTAAGTAGCGGCCAATTATAATTAACTGTATGTCGGCACTAACAGTAACCCATGTACTTATTTTCTTTTTATAAAGCTGCAGTCATTTACATTCGCCTTTAACCAATACATAAACAAAAAATAATGTCATGTCTTGTCATTTTGTTCAGATTATCATGTTCACACCTGTGAATATTCGTTGAGTTCATAGGGTACAAAGTTCCTCATTTTTCTACTAGAAAGCGCTATGGAGTTTAAAGAGATTAGATATCTAACGTTTTACCTCCTTGACTTTCACAGTCAAGGAGCAACTAAATTCGACATGCAAGCAACCCTCTGTGTGTCAAATAACAAAGCTTGCACCCGGCACCCGAGGCCATATGATATTAATATTATTATTATTATTATTATTATTATTATTATTATTATTATTATTATAGGGAACGACATGTCAGTAAATAAAAAATTTTGTTTTTTAGAAAATCCAATATGGCCTTGTACTTTCCCGGTGAACAACCAGTATGGTCTTGTACCGGTTGCCAATACATAGTCATTAATGAAGAAAGCAATCATCGTCTTAGTCATGTACAGGTAATGAATTTTTTGTCTACAAGTTTTCGGTAGTGGTAAATGGAATAGCATTTTATGTTAGGCTTACCTGAGTTTTAAATAGTTCACTGCCTGGAAACAATGGTTGAACTTGACTGCGTCTCGGGTTTTCAGTGACTGCTACGGCGGTAAGGCTTTTCTTTCCAAGTTTCTAAAAATAAATAAAATAAACCGTTATAAATACCTAAATTCAGGTTAGTACATGCATTTCATAAAATAAAATATGAACCAAAAAATGAAACAAGTTAGTTTACAAAAAATAATCCCACCTTCACTTGCAGTGGCTTGTTGCTGTTTCCTTCTAGTGGGCTCGAAAGTAAACTGGTTTCTTGTATCTCAGACATGTAAGGTATACCGGTTATCTGCAAACAAATAAATTAAAAAATCAATAATTACCTAATCAATAACTACAAATTTAAGGTTCATTAGCATGACAATATTAAAATAATCATTCATAGGTACTTACCAAATAATAAAATGATTTTTCTTCCACAGCTCTACTGTATACGTCCGTGTGCTAGAATGGCAAGTGCATGACTAACGAAATCGTTAACAGTTAGCCTAGCAACAGAAAAAGTTGTATTTTCTCAGCGTTTTGACCTTGAATGGTTCTCTGTCTCTCTCTTTCGCACGTGTTCCCACGCCTCTTCACATTTCTCAATCTGAATGAGATTCGTGTACCTTATACTAGTTTCATGGTTTTAATAAGGAACCAAAATGGCTACCTCTTATACATCGGTAGTCCTACTGTCTCAGAACCAAAATGGCGGTCTCTGCTTAAACAGCACACCTGCTAGCCACCACGAGGCAAGTAAGCTGATATCACACTTCCTGCTGACGTAGTCATTCCTGCCTCGTCAGCACCAGCAACAGCTCTTACGAGTCCTCTGGCTAGGTACAATATTCAGTCACCAGTGAGCTGGACTGTGTGCGTGTTAGCATTCAATACATGTGTGTGTCTTATTATTATTATTATTATTAAACATTTTACTGTAATAATAATTACTAGCAAGCGGCCATCCTCAATACATGATCATGTTAACCACATACCTTCATCATGAAACACATGACTTTACCCAGTTCAATATTTAGTTTATAACATTTCAGGCCAATGACCTTACCGTTTTGGCTCTTTGCGTACATGCGCATGACTTGGTCGAGCAAATGTTATAGGTTTCCATATTCTAAAACCATTTACTGTGCCAGACAGCAGTCTCACTTATCACCGTTTACTAGCATGTTAAATGTCCCCTTCAGGGTTAAAAAAAATTCTAGCACACTTATCACATTTTCAAATATTCGCCTCTATCTTTAAATGGCCTGACTGACTCATTCACTATCATCGCCCAGCCAAAAATTGAAGTTAGAAACATAACATTTTGGTGATATGTTTTTGTATGTCGAAAACGTCCACTAAGGAAGGATTTTTGGATATTCAGGTTCTAAAGGTGTGTTAAGGGGGTTAGACCTGCATTTCATTGAATAACAATATATCACTAGTGGTTTCATTTGGGGATGTAATACCCGGCATATAAACTAATCATTTAAAACAAGATGTTCAGTAAAGAACATATAGCCTACTTTATCCTAAATTTATGGGTATTGTTATAACTCTTTGTCCTTTTCAAGGAGTATAATTGAATGTTGGTTGTAGCAGGTCGTTGAAATACAACGTGTTATACTGACATTAAACACGAATATCAGGTGACCTTTGATAGTGCTACTTCTGTAAAAAACATTCATTCAATTGGGTTTCACCGTGTTTGAATTGATCTGCAAGCTATTGTAGTTCAGTCAAAGGATTCTTCTCACATAAAAGTATGTTGTTGCAAAATTTGGGATGCATCATTTGTTAAGGTCGGTCGTAATTTCATTCAAGCTTTTAACATTTGTGTGGCTGCCATTACGTTTTCGTCACGATGGCGGCGATATAAAATATGACACCACAGTGCCCTTTTGAACAGTTTTTCTTTTACACTTGTTGCCTTCCCCTTTTTTTCTTTCCTTCGCGTATCAATTATCGGAATTGGTCTCTTTTCTTCTTGATTATTACTGGCCAGAATAGCCGAACAGATCAGTGGACATTTCTATAATTGCTGATCAAGGTTCGTTATAGTGATTTCTTGCTATGCCAAATCGCGATTAGTGACACCTCTTATCTTTTTATCTTCTATTTTCCGTCACCTGTAACAACCCTTTTTTACTCTCTGAGTAGTCCTATGTTTTTTCTATCCTTGTAGGACCTTTTTGTTTGAGCGCCCGCTCTCGTTTTCGAGATGCCTTGCTTTTCTATCCGTTTGTATCCGTTCGTTTGTATTTATTATAAAGGTGCGCGTAGGTGCGTGAATTTAGTTTATATTGTGTAATTCTTCGATGCCGGATTAAGCAGATCCATCAAGGTATGTTACGACTTACCATCCCTGTATGTGCGCGTGTGTATTTGGTTATCGTATGGAATACTATGGCGTATCGCCTATTCTAGTATGTCCATTGTGTGTGTGTATCGTTCCCGTTATCTTGGTCCCCCTATCGTCATATCTTTTGTGTAGGTATTTGGTTCGGTTTACTGTGTAGTGAGTTCACCAGTAAGACCTATGCCATACCTCTTGCTCGTCTTTTTGTTTGTCTCTTATCTTAGGATTGCGTTTTCATATGCAAGTCCATGAGTATGGCTTAATCCCTTTCTGACGTAACTTATTTTGATGGATATCTTTTATTTTGTGTAATGTAACGTCTCTCGTGTTTATTTAATTTCGGTTAGTTGCCACTCATTTTGTGTTTATTCATTTACGTCGTATCTACTCCCTCACCTCCTTCAGGGCTATTTGAGTTGCCGTTCGATCTTTGACGGCAGACTCATATCTCCTGACTTCTTGTCTAGCCCTTATAATCTGTTTCTCATCAGAATGTAATGTTACTCTTTATGAGCATTCTTGCGGCATATACGTTCCCCTATACATTTACCTCGTATCGCCCATAACCTTAATGTCACGGTCCCTTGAACTGTCAGATTATCTTGTCAACCACATAACCTTACATTAGCGTGTTAAGCTTTCTCGTCATACCTTTGGAATATTTCCTTGGAGAATACATTACCGTTCCCTTACTTTAGTGTTGAGTATGTGTACCTTATTTAGTCCGTTATTTATTCTTTATTTATTTAAGCTAGGCTAAGCTAGACCCACGGTTCTCAATGAATAGCGCATTCGAATAGAACTTCCATTCACATCGCAGTGAATGTACGTTCAATCCATCGCCTCTGATACCTTCATAACCTTAGTCCGGTTTAATGGGCCCAGCGCCAGGCTAATTGGTACACACTTCCACTGCGACAACATCAGCGAAAGGCCAGACGGCTCACTTTGCTGAACCAAATTTCGTTCAATTCGGTTTCACCATGTTTGAATTGATAGGGGGAATTGATTTGCACACATACATGGCCGCTATCTGCACACTATTGAGCTGATGACCTTGTAGGTCAGTCAAAGGATGCTTCTCACATAAAGGTATGTTGTTGCAAAATTTGGTACAGATCAGATTATTAAATTGGTCGTAATTTAATTTAAGCTTTTAACATTTGTGTTGCCGCCATTACGTTTCCGTCAAAATGGCGGCAATATAATACATGGCACAGAGGTTCCCTTTGCTAGTGCTAACTCTGTACCTAATGTTGTTCAATTCGGTTTCACCGTGTTTGAACAGGTAGGGGGAATCGATTTGTATACACACATGGGCGCCATTCTCAAAGTGTTGGGCTGATGACGTTGTAGTTTGGTCAAAAGATTTTTCATAATTAAAGGTATAATGTTGCGAAATTTGGTAGAGATCAGTTGATTAAGTTGGTCATAATTTGATTAAAGCTTTTAACATTTGGGAGGCCGCCATTAAGTTTTCTTCAAGATGGCGGCAATATAAAGCATGGCACTGAGGTGTCCATTGCTAGTGCTATCTCTGTACCACGTTTCGTTCAATTCGGTTTCACCGTGTTTGAATTGATAGCGGAAATCGATTTGCACACATACATGGTCGCCATCTGCAAACAATTGGGTTGATGATCTTGTGGTTTGGTTAAAAGAAGCTCGCCGTACAGTATATGTCATTGCCAAATTTGGTAGAGATCGGATGATTAGGTTATTCGTTATTTTTTTAGGCTTTAAACATTTTGATGGCCGCCATTACCTTTCGGTCACGATGGCGGTGATATAAAACTTCACACTGTGGTGGTTTTTGCTAGTTCTACCTCTGTACCAAATTTTTTTCAATTTGGTTTCACCATGTTCGATTTCAGAGGGGGGACAGACATTCAGAGTACACACTCTCACACACACACCCTCTCATACACACAGACACACACACAGACAGGAACACACTTTTTCGCCCAGTGTAGATCTCATAAGTCTACTTTCAATTTTTGCAAAAATCGAAAGTAGGCTAATAAGCAAACACGTGTCTAAGGATTTTTCGATGTGGTGCATATTATGAGGTGAAAGGGGTGAAACGTGTTGTTGAAGGATTCTTAACGGAGCGTGTATCTCTTAAACAACATAGGCAAGAAGTTTGAAAGTCAGCGGGAAGAAATCATCTTAAAAATAAGTGAATAGGTGTTCGAACGTCTTTTCATCAATCCAGTTTAAGGATACATGGGAAGGGGTGAAATTCTGGAGAAAAAAAAAGGAATGAATGTGTCCTAACTGACTGACTGACTCACTAACTTATCAAAATCATAAAAAAACAGCTTAAAATAAGTCAATAGGTGTTCGACTATCCTTTCATAAATCCAATTTAAGGGGCCCAAGGGGAGGGGTGAAATTTTGAAGAAATAAAAGTAAATGTGTTGACTGAATCATTCACTATCATCGCCCAGCCGAAACTATTGAAGTTAGAAACATGAAACGTTGGGAATGTGTTCGTTGTATGTCAAAAACGCCCACTAAGGAAGGATTTTTGTATATTCAGGTTCTAAAGGGGTGTTAAGGGGATTAAACCCGCATTTCATTGAATAACAATATATCACGAGTGGTTCCATTTGGGAATGTAATATTCGGTGTATCAACTAATCATTAAAAATGAGCAGACCTTTGTCCAATGAATTTTTCGAAGTCGTGTATATTATGAGGTGAAAGGGGTGATGGGTGCGGTAGAATGGTTCTTAACGGAGCGTGTATCCCTTAAACGACATAGGCAAAAAGTTTGAAAGTCAGCGAAACAAAATCAGCTTAAAAATAATTGAATAGGTGTTCGAACGTTAGGGATGTAATTTAAAAAAGGTAATTTAAAGAAAGTGTCCTAACTGACTGACTGACTCACTAACTCATCAAACTCAGGGAGAAACGGCTTAAAATATGTAAATAGGTGTTTGACCGATCTTTCATAAATCCAATGGGAAGGGGTGAAATTTTGAAGAAAAAAAATGAAAGAAAATGTTCTGAATGTCTCACTCACTCATCATCACTATTGACGTTAGACATATGACATTTTGTAAATATGTTTTTTGTATGTCGAAAACTTCCACTAAGGAAGGATTTTTCGATATGCAGGTTCTAAAGGTGTGTTAAGGGGTTTAAACCAGCATTTCATTGAATAACAATATATAAAAGTGGTTTCATTTGGGGGTGTTATACTCGGCATATTAATTAATTATTAAAAACAAGCAGACACATGTCTAAGGATTTTTCGATGTGGGGTATATTGTTACGTGCCACCCCCCTAGTGACACTTTTGTTAACTGGATTACGGTGGGTTGAAGCACAACACAGATTGTTCCTTTAAAGAAATAATTAATCTTTTGCGGCCAGAAAGATACACTACTCATCAGCAAATACAAGCAATTAGAACCTTTCTCCAGTTTCCTCAAGTCTCTTCCTTATGGAGAGCTCTTGCCCCCTTTCACTTGTCAACACACCACAGAAGATAATCCGTCCTAATGAGTCCGGTGGCCTTGACAGAAACTACCTGCACCTCTTCCTTATGTACACAAACTACAGTTACTTACGATAACCTGCTACACGCTGCTTCGCTGTCCACGAGCTGGGAAACAATGTCACTGGATTTCGTAACTCGCACGGCACATCGCCACAATACCTCTGTCGCTCAGTGAAATCACACTCCCTCAAAACACAGGCAGTCCCCTGTATGCTTCTCACTCCCTCGCTGTCAAGAGAATCGGCTTCACTAGGGGTTTCGCAAGTCACCACACTTCTGTCGCTCAGGATAAATGCTCGCACTAGATCGTAAAAACACACACACCCTGCTTGACAGGTCGCTCTTATATAGCAGGCCGGTGACTCAATAAATGCTTCTAGACCCATCCAGGGTTCACGGCTTCTCGAGGTTTCCATCACTGGCTGAGTCACGAATATTCTGGACCATCCCTTTTTCCTAGTAGTCCTGTTGCATAAGGCGCACGCAATACACTGAGGCAGAGCACAACCCAGCCCGGGGGCAGTTGTGACTCATGCGGCGAGCGATGAAACAAACTCACAGCCGTAACACCACCCCCTTCCTAACAGGCTGATCGTCCCGATTGGTCCGTCTGTGTCCCTCCGTAGGCTACCAGGCGATCTCGATGCACGATCTTCATCCTCGCCCTCGGGCTCCGCTGGATCCTGTAGACGACATCGTTGATCCGTTTCACGACTCGGTACGGGCCCTCCCAGGACTTCTGTAACTTGGGTGACAGGCCTTTCTTCCGTAATGGGTTGAAGAGCCAGACCAGGTCGTCCTCGTGGAATCCGCCGGCATCCGTCTGTTGATCGAATCGCGTCTTCATTCGGTCGGTCTCGATCCGCAGTCTCCTCCTCGCGAACGCGTGCACGTCCTCCAGTTGGTCGACCAGTTCTTGACAATACTGGCTTACTGGGACCGGATAATTCCCAGGTCGGCCGAAGGCAAGATCGACAGGTAGACGGAGCTCACTCCCAAACATGGCCCGGGCTGTTGTGCACCCGGTGGCTTCATGCACGGCGGCGCGGTAGGCCAGGAGAATTAGTGGATGATGTTTGTGCCAATCCCTCTGGTGCTCGCTGACGACTATTCGGAGATGGTTCTCGATGGCGCGATTGAATCGCTCTACCATCCCGTCGGACTGAGGGTGTAGCGGCGTCGTCCTTGTCTTGCGGATTCCCAGCAGCTGGCATAGGTTCTGGAACACCTGTGACTCGAAGTTCCTCCCTTGGTCGGAGTGCAGCTCGAGGGGTACTCCGTATCGGCTGACGAATTCCTTCACCAGGGTCTCTGCGATCGTCGCGGCTTCTTGGATAGGGAGTAGATACGCCTCCGGCCATTTGGTGAAGTAGTCGCTGACGACCAATATGTAGCGGTTCCCTGCCTCGCTTAACGGGAATGGTCCAGCAACATCGATGGCCACTCTCTCCATGGGGCCGCCCACGTTGTAAGTCTTCAGTGGGCCCCGTCGTCTTCGTCCTGGGCCCGTGCTGGCTGCGCAATCGTGGCAACTCGCCCAGTGGTTCTCCACGTCTGTTCGGCACCCGATCCAGTAGAACCGCTCTCTCAGCTTCTCCAGGGTCTTCTTTATCCCTAAGTGCCCACCAGATGATACTCCATGAACTTCCTTCAGGACTTCCTCCGTCATAGCCTTTGGAACGACGACTTGTTCCCGAGATGACTTCCCGTCGGTGCTCCCCCAGGTACGGTAGATGAGGCCATCCCTCACAATCAGCGAGTCCCACTGCGCCCAGTAGGACCTAAACTTTGGGCTGCAGTCACTAACAATGTTCCACCCGGGTCTGGGGACACAGGCCCTCTTCCATTCGGCTATCAGTCCCAGGTCATCATCTTCTGCTTGTGCCCGCGTGAAAGATTCGTGGCTCCAGCTCCCTTGATGTTCCACAGTAGTCCGTCGGCACTGTATCCCGGTGTTCTCCTCCCTTCTAGTACAGAAGGTGCAGTCTTCGGGGCACGGTCTTCGTGACAGGGCGTCGGCATTATAATGCAGTTGGCCTTTCCTGTGCTGGATCTCAATGTTGTACTGTTGAAGCCTCTCTAACCACTGCGCGAGTTGACCCTCGGGCTGCTTGAAGTTCAGAAGCCACCGCAGGGATGCATGTTCGGTCCTGATGAGAAATTCTTGCCCGTACAGGTACTTGTGAAAGTGTTCAATGGTCTTCACGATGGCGAGCAGTTCCTTCCTGGTGACGCAGTAGTTCCTCTCTGGCTTTGACAAGGCTTTGCTGAAATAGGCCATTGCTCTCTCCTCGCCGTCCACTATTTACGACAGGATTCCCCCTATACCAAAGTCGCTGGCATCGGTATCGACGATGAACCTTGTTCCAGGTCTGGGGTAGGCCAGAATAGGTGAGGTGCACAGAGCCTGTTTGAGTTGTTCGAAGGCACTGTGGCATTCTGCTGTCCACGTGAAGAGTTGGTCCTACTCAGTCAGTCGATGCAGTGGTTTGGCGATGTCGGCGAATCCTCTCACGAAGCGACGGTAATAAGTTCAGAGTCCCAGGAAGCTTCGTAAATGGGACTTGTCCTTCGGAACTGGCCACTCCCTCACAGCTGCGGTATTTTCTTGGTCGGTGCGCACCCCTTCCTCGGAGACTATATGCCCAAGGAACTGGGCCTGCTTCTGGAAGAGCTGACACTTCGTGGGGCTTAACTTCAGCTGGGCAGCCCGTAGCTTCATCAGGTTCTCCTTCAGGTTGCTGTAGTGCTCCTCGAAGCTTCTTCCCAGAACGATGACGTCGTCTAGGTAGACCAGGCAGGTCTTCCAGTGTAGTCCCCTCAGAATGGACTCCATTAAACTTTCGAAGGTCGCTGGGGCGTTGCACAGACCGAATGGCATGACGGTGAACTGCCAGAGCCCGCTGCCCACCGAGAACGCCGTTTTCTCACGGTCCTTAGCGTGGACCTCCACCTGCCAGTAGCCACTCTTCAAATCCAAGGTGGAGATCCATCTTGATCCTGATATGGTGTCCAGCGTGTCGTCGATCCGGGGTAGAGGGTAGCTGTCCTTCTTCGTGACATCGTTCACTTGCCTGTAGTCCACGCAGAACCTGGTAGAACCGTCCTTCTTCTTCACTAGCACGACCGGACAACTCCAAGGACTATGTGATGGCTCGATCACCCCTTGCTCCTTCATCTCTTCTACCATCCGGTCGACTTCGGCTTGCTTGGCGAGAGGGACATGTCGGAATGGGGCCCTAATCGGTGCGCTGTCCCCAACGTCGATTCTGTGCTGGACCAAGCGTGTCCTTCTGAAGTCTTTGCTCCCCACGGAGAAGACGTCCAGGAATTCGCGTAGCAGGTCCTGAAGTTGGCGTGATTGTTCCTCGTCTAAATGGTCCTGGGATCCTTGGTACAGCTTCTGTACTTCTTCTGGCGGTGCGCGTCGTCTTCGGTTGTCCGTCCACAGGTATCTGTGATGCGGGCAATCCAGGTAACGGGCTCGCAAACTCCTAAGTTGGTGTCCTGGTGAACCGTAATGTCGCAGTCGTTCAGGTTGGACAGGTGGACGTACGGCCGAGACGTCGTGTTGATGAGAGTCTTGGCAATTAGCAATCCTTTTGTCTGGATCTCCTCATATTTTGGCTCGATGACAGCCGCCACTCCCTCAGCAGTTCCGTCGAAAATTACGGCAGCGCTGACCTCCGTCATGGTGGGAACGATGACGTCATCTCTCAGTCTCACTCGTCGTGCAGTGATGGACTCTTGCGCTGGTTGCGAAGCAAGTTCCTCACCTCCAAAGTGCAGAGTGTTGGTACTCAGATCCAAGATGATGTTGTTCTTGTCCAGGAAGTCCAGTCCGATGATCACTTCATTTGATACGTCAGCCACAAGCACTGGATGCTTTATCGCCCGTCGACCAATGACGAACTCCAGTGATGCTTCGCCATGTACCGGTGCGCTCTCTCCGGTCGCGATTATTAGTTGGAGGTTCCTTTGTGTGGGTTGCACTCTCCACTTCGGGATCACGGTGGGACTGACGATGGTCCTCGATGCCACCGTGTCGATTAGCATTGGCCAGCTCTCTCCGTTGACGACTCCGTCGACCATCAGGCTGCTATTATCCCTCCGTAACTGCGTCACACGAACTTAGACTGCCGGGGCTTGACGACTGTCACAAGCCAACCTTTGCCCCCCAAGGCTGGCTGATACTTGCTTTCCTGGGCCGCGCGGTTTCCTTACGACTGACTGTCCCGACGGAAACACTTGGCGGCGGCGATCACCGCAGTCCTTGCTCAGGTGGCCTCTCTTACGGCAGGTCCAGCAGGGCGGTAGTCCTCTTCCGGGCCACCTCTCCGGATGTCCTTCGGCTACGTTTTTGTTGGTGGTATTGCGACTCTTGAAGAACCGGCCTAGTGCCTCCAAGAGTTCATCGGCCAGGGGCTTGGTCTTGTCGGGTTTGGCTGGTTCGTCGACGTTCTCCTGACGCACCCGCGCGCGCATTCTAGGTACCTGCTTTGCCGTCTCGAATTCAAGTGCGTGGCTCAGCGCATCTGCCAGGGTCTTATTGCGTGCGAGTCGCAGCGCCTGTTGTTCGTCCGGGTCCCGTAGCCCGTCGGTGAAGGTCTGCGTCGCAATCTGTTCCAGAAATTCGGCCGGCGCTGTTGGATAGGCGAGCCTTACGAGGCGTGCGATGTCCATCTCGAACTCCTGCAGGGATTCCGCGTTCTTCTGTACCCGGGTCCGGAGCTGCATCTGGTAGGCCTGCTGAAGATGGCTATCTCCATATCGGGACTCCATATGGGCGATCAGTGAAGCGTAGTCCTGGGATCCAGTCGAGATGGCCTGAAGGACGTTAAGGGCGTAACCTCTCAGCGCTACAATGAGAGCTGTAGCCTTTTCTGTGTTGTTCCAGTTGTTTATGGAACAGCCTGCCTCGAACTGACGAAAATAGGTGCTCCACGGGACCTTTCCGTCGAAGGTTGGAGGCGTCACTCTGATCTGTCCCGTTCCTGATATTCCCGGTATAACGGTGGGCGGGCTTTGGCACAGCTGGGCAACTTCCTCTTGTAGAGCGTTGAATCTCGCTTCCATCTCCGTCGGCGGGCGCTGGCTCAGCTCAGCAATTTCCTTTTGTAAAGCGTTGTATTTCTCTTCCACCCCCGTCAGTGGGCGTTGGCGCTGCTCGGCAACTTCCTTTTGTAAGGCGTTGAATTTCTCCTCCACCCCCATCAGCGGGCGTTGGCGCAGCTCAGCAACTTCCACTTGTAAGGCGTCGAACTTCTTTTCCACTGCTGTGGCTTCCTCACGCAGACCCTGTTATAATTTCCTTTGGCTTTCATCTAATTTCGTCAGCAGACACTCTACCAGATTTTTCTGGCCATCCAGAAATTTGGCGGTTAGGTCCTCTGCTAACTTATTCTGACCGTCGTCTAATTTAGAAATTAGGTCCTCGGCTAAATTCTTCTGGCCGTCTTTTAGTTTGGAAGTTATGCCACTTAACTTTTCTAGCAATGCTGCAAATTGCGCTTCCATTTTAGATGTTTGTCTTGTATAGGGCATGCACTCACAGGAAAATTAGAGAAAATGACCTGCTCGGGTTTTGAAACCAGGACCGTCAGGTGTTGTGCTAGTGTTTGAGTTCGTAATCCGGCTTCTGACACCAGTTGTTACGTGCCACCCCCCTAGTGACACTTTTGTTAACTGGTTTACGGTGGGTTGAAGCACAACACAGATTGTTCCTTTAAAGAAATAATTAACTTTATTGCGGCCAGAAAGATACACTACTCATCAGCAAATACAAGCAATTAGAACCTTACTGCAGTTTCCTCAAGACTCTTCCTTATGGAGAGCTCTTGCCCCCTTTCACTTGTCAACAAACCATAGAAGTTAATCCGTCCTAATGAGTCCGGTGGCCTTGACTGAAACTACCTGCACCTCTTCCTTATGTACACAAACTACAGTTACTTACGATAACCTGCTACACGCTGCTTCGCTGTCCACGAGCTGGGAATCAATGTCACTGGATTTCGTAACTCGCACGGCACTTCGCCACAATACCTCTGTTGCTCAATGAAATCACACTCACTCAAAACACAGGCAGTCCCCTGTATGCTTCTCACTCCCTCGCTGTAAAGAGAATCGGCTTCACTAGGGGTTTCGCAAGTCACCACTCTTCTGTCGCTCAGGATGAACGCTCGCACTAGATCGTAAAAACACACACACCCTGCTTGACAGGTCGCTCTTATATAGCAGGCCGGTGACTCAATAAATGCTTCTAGACCCATCCAGGGTTCACGGCTTCTCGAGGTTTCCATCACTGACTGAGTCACGAATATTCTGGACCATCCCTTTGTCCTAGTAGTCCTGTTGCATAAGGCACATGCAATACACAGAGGCAGAGCACAGCCCAGCCTGGGGGCAGTTGTGACTCATGCGGCGAGCGATGAAACAAACTCACAGCCGTAACAATATTATGAAGTGAAAGAGGTGAAAAGTGGGGGTAGAAGGATTCTTAACGGGGCGTGTATCACTATCACTTAAACGACGTAGGCAAGAAGTTTGAAAGACAGCGGGAAAAAATCAGCTTAAAATAAGTGAATAGGTGTTCGACCGTTTTTCCTAAATCCAATTTAAGGGGCCAATGGGGAGGGGTGAAATTCTGGAGAAAAAAGGAAAGAAAGTGTCCTAACTGACAGACTGACTGACTCACTCACTAACTCAACAAACTCAGGGGAAAAAACAGCTTAAAAATATGTTAAAGAGTGTTTGACCGTTCTTTCATAAATCCTTTTTAATGAGCCCATGTGGAGGGGTGAAATTCTGAAAGAAAAACGTCCACTAAGGAAGAATTTTTGAATATTCACTCATCATCGACTGTGTAGAAAGAAGGCTTCGGAAGGAACAGGCTGGATTTCGACAACATCGCAGCTGTGTGGATCTCATCAACACCCTCCGAATCATCCTGGAGCAGAGTGTGGAGTGGTGGAATACCCTTTACCTCACATTTGTTGACTTCGAGAAAGCCTTCGACTCCGTAAATCAAAGAATCATGTGGAAGACCCTCGAGGAATATAAAATTCCAACAAAGATCATCAGAATCATGGAAGAGATGTACGAAGGGTATGAGTGCCAGGTTCTTCACGAAGGCAAATTAACAGAAAAGATAAAGGTCAGTTCCGGAGTGAGACAGGGGTGTGTCCTTTCCCCAACTCTGTTCCTGTTGGTCCTGGATAGTGTGATGAAGAAGGTAATGGGAGGACGGAAGAGGGGTATTCAATGGGGTATAAATGACAGGCTTGAAGATCTGGATTTCGCAGACGACATTTGTCTTATGGCACAACGGTACCGAGACATAGAAGATAAGCTGGGGAGGTTGCAGAGAGAAGCAGAACGTGCAGGACTGATGATCAACACCAAGAAGACCAAAGAGATGATGATAAATTCTGACATCACGACTAGTTTGACAGTCAACGGAAAGGACATTGAGCGAGTTGAGTCCTTCCTCTACCTTGGAAGTATAGTCACAAATGATGGGGGAGCAGAGGAAGATGTTCGAAGCCGTATCAGGAAGGCAAATGGTGCCTTTGTCCAGCTCTACCCCATCTGGAGAAATAGAAACATTTCCAGGAAGACCAAGCTCCGCCTTTTCAATAGCAACGTAAAGTCGATTCTTCTCTACGGCTGTGAAACATGGAAAGTCACAAAACCGATCAACAACCAGCTACAGGTGTTTATTAACAGATGTCTGCGTCGCATCATGAATGTGAGGTGGCCAGACATAATCTCAAATGAAGATCTTTGGACCATCACCAATCAACAACCGATTAGCATCCAGATCAAGGAGAGGAAATGGCGCTGGATTGGTCACACACTAAGGAAGCCGGACGGAGCTATTGAGAGGGCGGCGCTAGACTGGAATCCTCAAGGCGCCAGGAAGCGAGGTCGACCTAGGAAGACCTGGAAGAGGACGATCGAAAATGAAATTGCAGAGGTGGACAAGAACTGGAGTCAAGTGAAGAGAATGGCCAGGAACCGTACTGCGTGGAGAAATTTCGCCAAGGCCCTATGCTCCGGAAGGAGCGGCAGGAATTAACCTAACCCCTAACTCATCATCGACCAGCCAAAACGATTAAAGTTAGAAACATGAAATTTTGGGGATATGTTTTTGTATGTCAAAAACGTCTACTAAGGTAGGATTTTCGGGTATTCAGGTTCTAAAGGGGTGTTAAGGGAGTAAATCTACATGTCATTAAATAACAATATATCACGAGTGGTTTCATTTGGGGATGTGGTACTCGGCATAATAACTAATGATTTTAAATGAATAAGCAGGCACGTGTCCAAGGGGTTTTCGATGTGGTGTATATTATGAAGTGAAAAGGCGAAAATGTGGGCGTAGAGATTTTTTACATGTGAAATTTTATGATGTGTACTGTTTTACATAGGAATTTAGATAAATGGATTTTGTTTTTAGTCATTGTGTTTAATATTCTGATTCTCATTTATTTCCTATTTACGTTTGTTGACGGAAACGAGTAGTGATTTTGAGTCGAATTTTATACATGCGATGCGACATGAGATTGGGGAAATTTTGATATTTATGTTCCATTGTTGTGCTATAGTGTCTTTATAGTGTGATTGTTTACGTTCTTTACCAAATTATTTCCATTATTATTCAAAATTATACGATACATCAGTCATAGCATTCATGATTGAGACGTTGGTAAGTGTACTCTTTTCAACTAAAATATTCGTGGGCCAAGGCGCGATGGGTAATGCTAATAGTTCATAAATCTAAGACATATATACAAATCCAACATGGCGACCATCCGAAATATTAGACGGTTCTCAATATCTACGAATCTATTACAATCAAACTGAAATTGTGTATTTTGATAGAGGAAATTAACAAGTAGGATATATGAAAATAGGCTTTAGTTCTTCACGGAACTACTGTTATTAGCCTATTTTCATTTTATGAAACAATAGGCTTATGAGATCACCTTTTGTCCGGGTGTGTGTGTGTGTGTGTGTGTCTGTGTGTGCTCCACCTAATAACTTTTAAACGGCTATGGATATTTCGATGAAACTCGGTAAGGTCATAGCAACATTTTGGCTGACCCCGACCGTGGCCTTCGAAATTTATTACGTCTCACCAATCCAACATGGCGGCTGTGCGAAATATTTCACCAGCATTCAATATCTCCAAAACTATTACTGATATCTCCTTGAAATTTTGTATGGTGGTACAGGGCACAACTGCACGTTTATATTTTTAAGGTCCAAAAACATGTAGAGTACAGAACAAACATGCCGGCCAAGCAAATTTGAAACACTTTAATAGACTTTTCTCGCGATTTAACCATGTGAGAGGAGTGAAATGTGGTCACTTAAATGTTTATACGTATTGTAATGTGCTATTATCTAATTTTGTTCAATCGTTTACATAACCTTAAGATGGCGGCTGTGCGAAATTTTGAAATTAAGTTTTTATTTCTTATGTCGTAATCATGCGATGGATGTGAAAGTTTGATTAATGAACCTACACAATAAATTCCTTTAATGATACATTACTCTAAGTCCTATACATATAAAAATCAAACATGGCGGCCATCCGAAATATTTAGACGGATCTCAATATCTAAGAATCTATTGCAGAAATCAAACTGATTTTTATGTTCATAGGGGCTATGAACATAATTTCGTCTATAGGATTTTCAATGACCTGGTGATCACAAATCCAACATGGCGGTCACGCGTAGTGTAAATATTCACAGGAACGTTTTTCGCGATTTAACTATCGAGTTCAGTGACCTCCTAAACGGATGATATTATTTTGTTTGAAGGGCAGAAAGTTCGTAATTTTGGATTTCTTTGGAAGTGGTAAGTTTTTCATTAGAGCCTCGTATTCCGCAGGAAAACTCTCCCTTTGGGCAACGAAGATTAACATAGTGCGACTATTATCCATTTCGGAAGCTGTTAGTTCGCCGTGTTGATGGTTTGATTTGCGAAGATTATTGCAAAACTGAAGAATCCAGCCCATCGTACGGAGTAGTTTAGTGTAAAAGCTGAAGTTAGAAAAAGTGATGAAGGGTTCGTCAGTTCCTGGACAGTGCCTCCACTGGAAGGGTGAAGTTGATGCGACGATTTCGGTAACGCGGTTACATACGAAGGTCTTCCAGCGATGAGGTTCACTGCGTATCCAGCCAAGGGTGACGGCGAAATCCGTCCATGATGTTGCCTTTGTATTGTCGCTACTCGTAGCCTGGCAGAAGTAATGCAAAAGTCTTGCTCCTACTACAGTTGAATATACAATTTTCATAAGAAAATATGCATTGTCCGTTGAGCCATAATATATTTAAACACAAATAGTGCTAAATGTTCCGGCATAACTCAACAAGATGACAGTGTTTCGCCCCGGTGTGCTATTGGGCTCTTCAGTTGGTTAAAGCACACCTCACCAAGACACTGTCTAGTGTACACTGGGAAGGCCATTGCAAGACATGATACACATGTATCAAATACGTCTTCCGTGAGTGAAGTAACGAAGTCATCCATGTACGTGCATTTATCCACAAGCACGGCTGCGGAAGGAAATGGGTGTATGTGTGTTGTAGCTAATTCTCTAAGGGTTGCAGATAACAGGAATGGGCTGCATGAAAGGCCAAATGGTAATCTGGTAAACCGGTATGTGAGAACGTCGTTCGTATCAAATACGTCTTGCAATGGCCTTCCCAGTGTGCAATAGACAGTGTCTTGGTGAGGTGTGCTTTAACGAATTGAAGAGACCAATAGCACACCGGGGCGAAACACTGCCATCTTGTTGAGTTATGCCGGAACATTTAGCACTATTTGTGTTTAAATATATTATGGCTCAACGGACAATGCATATTTTCTTATGAAAATTGTATATTCAATGCCAAGGTAAGGTTATAATTGCTTTGGAATGGAGTTTCGACTCCCATAGTGCACTGGCTTGCTCGTGACGCGGATACACATGTATCAAATACGTCTTGCAATGGCCTTCCCAGTGTGCACTAGACAGTGTCTTGGTGAGGTGTGCTTTAACCAACTGAAGAGCCCAATAGCACACCGGGGCGAAACACTGTCATCTTGTTGAGTTATGCCGGAACATTTAACACTATTTGTGTTTAATCCTACTACAGTTGTAAGCAATTCTAGACCAGGAAGCGTGACCCTTTTTATTGGTGCTAGTCTGGCTTTGCTGCAAACCAGTTTTACTCTTGTTTTTACTTCTCACCGTGTGCGTAAATATATGACTGCACCATACGCCCTTTCAGAAGCGTCGCAGAAGACTTGAAGTGTGGAGCCTTCAAGTTGGGGGTTTAAGGCTCCTATCCAGCGTGAAATGCGTATGTTCGACAGGTATGTTAAATTTGAGCACCATAATGACTACTTTTCACCGATATCAGGGGGGGGGGGGGGGGGGGAGTGTCTCGTTCCAACCGATCCCTCGGCACCAGGTCTCCTGAAAACGTAGCTTCCCGAGTATTGTTATTGGTGAGTAGAGACCGAGTGGATCGTACAATCTGGAGGTTATTTGAAGTAGGTTTCGCTTAGTAGCATGTTGCTCCGAAAGAGATTTCAGGATAGCATTGGACAAAGTAGAAAGTACTGTAAATCACGCTTGGTATTCCAATCAATTCCCAAGACCTGTGCATTTATCTGTGGTGTTAAACCTTGTGTTTTCCAAGTTTCTTGAAGTGATACCGAGTTGGTGACCCACTTCGACATGGGAATCATGATGATTCCCATGAGTGCTGTAAGCCCTGTGTATACTGTGAAGAGCTCTGATTCTTCCGTGAGTGAAGTAACGAAGTCATCCATGTACGTGCATTTATCCACAAGCACGGCTGTGGAAGGAAATGGGTGTATGTGTGTTGTAGCTAATTCTCTAAGGGTTGCAGATAACAAGAATGGGCTGCATGAAAGGCCAAATGGTAATCTGGTAAACCGGTATGTGAGAACGTCGTTCGTAGTTTGATACTGACCATCACCCGGTTGATACCACACGGAACCATAAGAACCTGGTTAAATCTCTGTCAACTGGTTCCATACGATATTATTATTATTACCTTACTTATCGTTGATTTAATGGGTGAAATAGTGAGGCCATCAGCCCCACTTAACACAGATTAAATAATACAAATTTAGAAAACATTTAAGTTTAGAAGTGGACGTTTATATATTAAAAACAAGATGTTCAGTAAAGAACATATAGCCTACTTTCTCCTAAATGTATGAATATAGTTATAACTCGTTGTTATTATCAAAGAGTATAATAGAATCATTTCTTGGTTGAAGACCTTAGAAACTATTTTCCTCTACCAAACGCCACAACCGAGAAAAAAACTACTACCATCATTTAAGAAAGATAGATAAGAAGTATCTCAAGAATGTTATGGATCTGGAGACATAACCGACCGGACTGGCTGCGTGGCTCAGCGGTAACGTTCTCGCTTGCTGGGCCCTAGGTTGCATGTTCGTATCCTGGCGCAGTCAGCTGGCATTTGAGGGTGCACAAATGCGGGGGAGCCGTGTCAGTAGATTTACTGGCACGTTAAAGATCCCCTTCGGGCCAAAATTCCGGCACCCCGGCGTATCTAAAAGTAGCAGTAGTTAAAAGGGACGTAAAACAAATAACATTATTATTATCGTTATTATTAAGCCTCCGTGGCTTAGGCGGCAGCACGCCGGCCTCTCACCGCTGGGTCTGTGGTTCAAATCCCGGTCACTCCATGTGAGATCTGTGCTGGACAAAACGGAGGCAGACAGGTTTTTCTCCGGGTACTCCGGTTTTCCCTGTCAAAATTTCATTCCAGCAACACTCTCCACTATCATTTCATTTCATCTGTCATTCATTTAATCATTGCCCCAGAGGAGTGCGTCAGGCCTCGGCAGCCGGCACAGTTCATATCCTCGCTGCTAGATAGGGGCTTCATTCATTCCATTCCTGACCCGGCCGGAGACTGGAAGAAGGCTGTGGATTTTCATTTCATTATCGTTATTATTACATAATCGACCTGCCGTGGGCAACATCCAACTTTGAGTTGAGGCATGTCTTTACACGTCTGGTTGTGCATGGCTTTCACAACCCTAATTGAATTAACAAATCTTTCCATGATCCTACAGAGACGTGTGTATACAAACTATGTGGATATTTTCGATTGCTACTTGCCTGAAATATAAGTATTAATTAATAACCTGAACTAGCACCAACGGCTAGAATTCAGTTACTATGTGAAATCGTTTTGTTCTTTACTTCAAATAACATTTTCAAATAACGCACAATAGGCTGTTACAAACCCTTTAAAATAAAAAGTAAAAATTTATCGTAGTATCATCTTGCCATTCTTCAAGTTCGATGCGCATAGAATGCCAATGGTATTCGGTACTAACCAATGGAGTCCCACGTAGACCAGTCGTGACTTCTAGTGGAGAAGTATCGAACAATATAACCCAAACAGTCCGAGTGCATTCTAGTGGCCATTAGAAGAAACTTTTCTATAAAATCGTGAAGTTAATAAGTAGGCCGGCGTGCAGTTACCTTTTTGGCTGCTAGATGTCTCGAGCAAATCTGCTGGTGAATTATGTTTTAATTAAATATATATTTTCCACCGTAATATGCAAAATATAATGCTTAATTTTAAAACGTATGAATCATTACAAAACAATAAATATATAAAATTTCAAACAAAAAAATCTCTGATGGGGTTTGAACCATAGACATAGGAGTGATAGGCCAACGCTTTACCACGGAGCCATTTGTGCCAACGAACATCGTTCTATATAAAATGACTTAAATATAACTTGTTAGCAAATAATGATTTAGACTAAACGATTTCATCAGTGGAGTATATTATTTATTTATAAAGCATTTCATACAAAGTTTATTTATTTTGTATCAGTACGCTATATTGCATGCAATACTCAATTTAGTGAAATATAAGTCAGGCACAAGATATCCGCTGCCATCTTGTCTTCTTACCGAGACGGCTCAGCTTTATAAAATCACTTCTGCACTATAGTATTACAAAATGAACTTTTAATTTCGAACGTGCCTCTTCCTTTAGAAAAGTTAAATCGATTCTCAGCTCGATAATCGGAACTATTGGATCCCTTGATATGGATTATAAAGTTCGCATAATTCGCACGGCCGCCATCCTGAAATGGTACGGCGGATGACCTTGTAGTTTGGCCACAAGACGCGCCCTATATGAAGGTATGTTATTACAAAATTTGGTAGAGATCGGATTATTTGGTTAGTCGCTATTTGATTTTACATTTTGAACGTTTGAGTGGCCGCCATTCAGTTTTGGTAAAGATGGCGGCCATATAAAACATGACAGTGAGGTGCCCTTTGCTTGTTTACCTCTGTACCAAATTTCGTTCAATTCGGTTTCACCGTGTTCGAATTGATAGGGGGACAGACATTCAGAGTACACACACTCACACACACACAGACTCTCTCTCACACACACATACACACACACAGACAGACACATATTTTTTTGGCCCTGTAGTGATCTCATTAGTCTACTTTCATTTTTTGCAACAATCGGAAGTAGGCTAAAAACTAAGGTTGGAATTTGAAACCGAAAAAGCTCAGTTCGATTCAGCAGGATTCAATGAACTTACGAGCTTTTTAGAAAGGCGTTGTCAAACACTACAGCTCTGCACCCCTACCCGAGCACCTAGCACCAAACTGAGTAATTATCCCAGGCCAAACCCACCGTTAACTCCACAACAGCAGTCATACATTACTACTTCTAGGAAATGTTACATTTGCTCAGATGAACATCAGATTTAGAGGTGTCCAGATTTTCTTAAATTAGGCCGTAATCAAGAATTCACGTTAGTAAAAGATAAAAATCTCTGCAGCAATTGCCTCAGCTCGTCCTATACATGGCATGCATGCACATCAAAAACATCTTGCAGATTATGTAACAGATATAATCATACATTGTTGCATCAACAAACTGACCATAGTTCATCTCCTGTACAAAAATACAATAATCTTATCATTCATTAATAAGCGCAACCAAGAAACAGCTTCGCCCTCCTTTTCTCCTTCGAGGAGATATTAATGCCCAAAACACCATCTAGGACTCCGCTACCACTAGCGGTAGAGGGAGAGAGTTTACGAGGCAGATTAGGTGGCTGGAACCTGTGTTTTTTGAACACAGGGGAACCTACGCACTTCCCTATTGCACACGGCACTCATTCAAGTGTTGACATCACCCTGTGCAGTCATTCGCTGGTTCCTCCGCTACAGTGGGGTGTACACGACGACCTTTGTAATAGTGACCATTTACCGATTATCGTTACTCTTCCGAACCAGAGAATGCGCACAATATATTTATATGACACCGCTCCGACGCCCATCTTACAAAATAATGACTTATTCATGTAACCCTGAAATTTGCTATGATCTTCTCTGCCGTACTGGAGTATTTTAACTGATTCGACGGAGGCAAGTATTGGAGTGTCACTGTGTCTTATATTAATTCAACACTGGAGTGATCACTAATTCCAGGAAATTTCATACAACTAATTTACAGCGCCACAAGTAGTACTAAATAAACATCTAAAGTATTTTTCCCTCTCGTGGGGAAATCAACCACCTGGGAGAAACCCCTCCCTAACTAGCTTCTTCACAATTTGAATCTCGTTATAGGTTAGGTTTGTTTTGTGTTCAAGGTTTAGTGAATTGCGTGAGTAACGGTATATATGCTTATAATTATGCTATATGAAATTTATGTCTTTATTTCTGGTGTTTGCTCTCGTTTTTCCTTATTTCAAGAATGCCAATGAATGATGTGTTTTGTTTCTAGCTAACATAGTCTGAAATTGCTTGTCTTTCGTGGTGCTCCATTGTGTATTGTGACACGAGCTTCTGAGTTACTGTGTAGAATCAAAACTGCTGTTATAATGCTCCGCAGATGTTCAAATAACTCCAACAATTTTTGGCCCATTATAATATGAGAAGAACATAATAGTACTTTATGCAACGAGCCTATAATGGCAATAATTAAGACACGAGTATGTTTATAAAACGGGCGTAGCGAGTTTTATAATTTCCATACGAGTGTCTTAATTACCATTAGACTATAGGCGAGTTGCATACGACTGTATATGTTCGACGATAATTATAACTTTATTATATATTTTAACATAAATATTCATAAATATCTGTGGGATTCAGTAACATCAGTTAGTGAACAGGGTGCGCTGGGTGGTTTGCTGACTGAACTGAGCGCATGGGTGGGTCAAAGAATTTCGAAAGCAGAGACCATTTACTATGCTTGGCAATGCTATTGTTTACAGCCTGCATAATGTCAAGTGCCGATCAGAACTAGCATTCACTAACATTGTCACCGAAGTCGTTTGAAAGCAATGCGCTGTGTAGATATTGGTGTTGGGGATATTCAGGTACAGTGCTATTTCTTGTCTTATATTCGCCAGTTTATTTACGCGAACATATGGGACGGTGCACTTTCCATGTCGGTAATTTATGTAGAAGGATGCTGTGTTGCTAACTTCTGGACTTACTGTAGATTCACAAATTTCTTTCATATGTCATAGTATTTTCTTGTTACTGTAAAGGTTCGTGCTGATTTTGTCTTTGTGTTTGGTATTGTAACTACAATGGTTGATCTGGTATCCAATTTGAACTTTCAAATCATATAATTCATGTCCAACATGTGGATTTTCAGCGCATGCGCGAAGCTATCCTTACCTAATTGGTCAATGAATGATCACTGGCTGGAGAAACTGTTTCATAATGAAGAATAGTACTATAATGACCCACATTATGATTCAGTTTTCTGTCATATAATATTTATATTTCGACATGGTCGAACATAAAAGTTTCAATAACTTCCAAATCTGAGCTAATCTAGATTTTTAACTGTCAATTTCAACTTGAGCACACTCAGATCCACATAACCAATTATATTGGCCTTTGTAAAACTAAGAATTAAAAATTTGTTGTCCAGGGTTATTAAACGTTTTCTGACAAAACGTTTGCTTTACAAAACGTATAAAATGTTTAATCGCAGCATCACGAAAACGTTTCTGACCTTCGCTTCGGTAGAGTATTGACACTAGTAAAAGTGGCACGTGCAGAACAATTGCGAGTGAATTCTTGGTAATCCAAACTGGTTGACGAAGTCACCCGTGCGCTCGATCATGTAAGTGAAATCTAATTTCTTCTGAACTATTCTAGTGATTAGATGAGGCCAGGCGCAATTACATTTAGCATATTTCAAACTAAATTCATTTTTGTTAAAGATATATACACTGCATATTTACGTAAACTTTCTCGAACAATTATATTCATAAGGTAGCTTTGGAACTAAGGGGTCCAGTTTTAATTTGAAATACCCGACGCTTTTTCGAAACAATAGCGTTTCCCCTTGTCAAAATTAGAAAGAGGGAGGGAATGAGTCAACATTTAGCCAACATAAATTTAAAAAAAAGTATCAAATATCAAGTCATGTCGAAACAAATGTATGTGTTATGTCAAACCAAATTTATGTATTTGATATGAAGCCATGTTGAAAAAAATGTATGTCCTGCGTAAAAATAAATTTATATATTTGATATGACTCCATGTCGAAACATAAATTTACGTGTTAGATAGGAGGCCATATCGAAGTTACGACAAGGCTCCCTATCTAATACCTCTATAACTAAGAAGGCTATATGCCATTTGTCACTCATTCCTTCTTTCTTTCTATCTAACCTTAGTTATCAGCTTGCCACGGTGGGTGAATTGTCAACGTGTCGGTCTACCAAGCTCAAGCTTGCAGGTTCACTCCTGGTCGTGGAAAGCGATTTTTGAAAGGCGCAAATATTACGACACCATGTCATACGATGTTGGCATGTCAAAGAACCCATTTGAATTCAGTAGGCCATGTTCATAATTGCAAAATGAATCCCGGGAGTTTCCAACAACACAAAGTTCCTCATTTCTCTCCTATAAAGCGCTATAGTATGCAAGGAGCTTAGATATCTAACCTCCTTGACTTTCATAGTGCTTCAAGGAACAGCAAAATTCGACCTGCAAGCTACCCTTTGGGTGTCAAATAACAAAGGTTGCACCCGGCAACCGAGGCCATACGATATTATTATTATTATTACCTTACTTATCGTTGATTTAATGGGTGGATTAGTGAGGCCATCAGCCCCACTTAACACAGATTAAATAATACAAATTTAGAGTACATTTAAGTTTAGAAGTAGACGTTTATATATTAAAAAAAAGATGTTCAGTAAAGAACATATAGCCTACTTTCTCCTAAATGTATGAGTATAGTTATAACTCGTTGTTATTATCAAAGAGTATAATAGAATCATTTCTTGGTTGAAGACCTTAGCAACTATTTACCTCTACCAAACGCCACAACCTAGTTTAAAACTGCTACCATCATTGAAGAAAGAAAGAAAGAAAGAAAGAAAGAAAGATAAGAAGAATCTCAAGAATGTTATGGATCTGGAGACATAATCGACCGGACTGGCTGCGTGGCTCAGCGATAACGTTCTCGCTTGCTGGGCCCTAGGTTGCAGGTTCGTATCCTGGCGCAGTCAGCTGGCATTTGAGGGTGCACAAATGCGAGGAGGCCGTGTCAGTGCATTTACTGGCACGTTAAAGATCCCCTTCGGGCCAAAATTCTGGCACCCCGGCGTCTCTAAAAGCAGCAGTAGTTAAAAGGGACGTAAAACCAATAACATTATTATTATTATTATTATTATTATTATTATTATTATTATTATTATTATTATTATTATTATTATTATTATTTATTCAATTCACCATTACAAACATGGGTTACTCTAAAGCACGGGTTAAACCAAGTGCTTTACAACAATACATAAAAACTATAATACAAACTATAATACATATCATGTATATACAAAATATAAGTGTTCATAATCACTCATTCATTAGCAAGGAAGGATCGCACAATATTGCATGTGGACAATAGGACCGAATGCTGCATACTCTTGTAGATGGTCGGCGGAAGATCCAATTCTTTCAGACTCTTGTGGAGTGTGTGGGATATGAGGCCGTTGACTGACAAGATTTAGGCACTATCCGGATGCAGTTCATCTTCCATATCCTCTTGATTTCCTCTGCAAGCTGTCTATACTTGGAGATTTTTTCATTGTGTTTACGTTCGATGTTGGTGTCGTTGGGGACTGCTATGTCTATTATAAATGTAGTGCCATCAGCCTTATTTACTACTATGATGTCTGGTCGATTGTGATCTATTGTTTTATCTGTCACAATACCAGTGTCCCAGTATATTTTACACAGTTCATTTTCGAGGAGGGATGGTGGATGATACTTGTAGTAAGGGATATACTCCTCAGTTAATTTATATTTCTGTGCGAGTGCTTGATGAATGATGCCTGCAACCTGATTGTGCCGCTTTGTATATTCAACTGATGCTAGTATTGGACAACCTGCAGTGACATGGTCAATGGTCTCGAGATGAATGGCGCATCGCCTGCATTTGTCTGAAATTACACTGGTATCTTTGATGATGTATTTCTTGTAATTTTTTGTAGCAATGACTTGATCTTGGATGGCAATTGCAAATCCCTCTGTTTCTCCAAACAGTCGACCACTTTGTAACCACATACACGATGCGTTTTTATCAATACTCTGTTGGGATAGGTTGCTGTAGTATTTTCCATGGAGGGTCTTTTCTCCCCATGCCTTTTCTTTTTCATGTAAGTAGAGTGGCTGGCTGATCTGATCATCAGAGGATGTACGAAGGTTCAATACTGTGTGTTTATCAGCAAGTACAATGGCTTTATGGAGAATGATGCTTTCCTTTCTTTGATAGAAATATCTTCTAAGGGTTTTAATTTGGTTCTGGAGCAAAATTTGTAAATCCAGTACTCCTCGACCTCCCATCTTTCGTGGAAGAGTGACCCTTTCTTTACAGGCGTTTGGATGGTGTAAACGGTAAGTAGTGAGAAGGGTCCTTGTTTTTCTCTGCAGGCTTTCCATTTCTGTTGCTGACCATTTCAGAATACCAAATGAATATACTAGGGTTGGTATAGCGTATGTGTTGATAGCATTAATTTTGTTCTTTGCACATTGACTGGTTCGCAGCACTTGATGTAGTCTTGTGGTATATTTTCCAATGAGTTCATCTTTGATACTTTTATGATCCAAAGTTGTATTTTGAGCAAATCCCAGATATTTGTAGGATTCTCTTTCAGTCATTCCTTCAATTAGAGATTCTTTGCGAAGCTCATGTGGTTCAGAAGTTGCATATTTACCTCTTTCAATTGTCAGACGCTTGCATTTCTTCACTCACAGCGTCATTCGTACATCAGATGAATATGAATCTATTATATTTAGCATGGCATTCATTTGAATCTCACTGTGTGCATATACTTTGAGGTCATCCATATAAAGGAGATGGGATATTCTGTATTTCCTATTGTAGTATTTGATGTCAAATCCGAAACCGGTGGATTTTAAAATTTTAGAGAGAGGATTGATGGCTAAGCAAAACCATAATGGGCTTAGCGAGTCTCCTTGAGAGATACCACGCTCAATTTTTATTGTGTCAGATGTGACACATTCATTGTCTGTCTTAGTATACAGTACTGTTTTCCAATTATCCATCGTGACCTCCAGGAAGTGAATTACAGCAGGGTTAATCTTATACATATGGAGGATTTCTTTCAGCCATGAATGCGGGACTGAATCAAATGCTTTCTGGTAATCTATGTATGCCGTATATAGATTCCTTTGATTATGTATCGCCTGTTGTGTTACCACAGAATCAATAACTATCTGTTCTTTGCATCCTTGCGACAGCTTCTTGCATCCTTTCTGTTCCTCAGCCAAAATGTTATGTTTGTCGAGAAACTTGTATATTTCGTCCGCAATTATGGACGTAAATAGTTTGTAAAGTGTTTGGAGACAGGTGATAGGTCTGTAGTTTGATGGGTCTTTAGTATTTCCACTTTCTTTTGAGATTAGATATGTAATTCCAGCAGTAAGAAAATCAGGACATTCCTCAGGATGATGGATGAGGTAAGTACATTTTATATTTTATTATTATTATTATTATTATTATTATTAGTATTATTACATAATTGACCTGACGTGGCCAACATCCAAGTTTGAGTTGAGGCATGTCTTTACACGTCTGGTTGTGCATGGCTTTCACAACCCTAATTGAATTAACAACTTTTTCCATGACCCTACGGAGACGTGTGTATACAAACTATGTGAATATTTTCGATTGCTATTTGCCTGAAATAAAAGTATTAATTAATAACCTGAACTAGCACCAACGGCTAGAATTCAGTTACTATGTGAAATCGTTTTGTTCTTTACTTCAAATAACATTTTCAAATGACGCACAATAGGCTGTTACAAACCCTTTAAAATAAAAAGTAAAAATTTATCGTAGTATCATCTTGCCATTCTTCAAGTTCGATGCGCATAGAATGCCAATGGTATTCGGTACTAACCAATGGAGTCCCACGTAGACCAGTCGTGACATCTAGTGGAGAAGTATCGCACAATATAACGCTAACAGGGCGAGTGCTTTCTAGTGGCCATAAGAAGAAACTTTTCAATAAAATCTTGAATTTATTAAGTAGGCCGGCGTGCAGTTACCTTTTTGGCTGCTAGATGTCTCAAGCAAATCTGCTAGTGAATTTTTATTTTAATTAAATATATATTTCCCATCGTAATATTTAAAATATAACGCTTAATTTTAAAACGTCTGAATCATTACAAAACAATAAATATATAAATTTTCAAGCAAAGAAAATAACTCTGATGGGGATTGAACCATAGACATATCAGTGATAGGCCAACGCTTTACCACGGAGCCATTTGTGCCAACGAACATCGTTCTATATAAAATGACTTACATATAACTTGTTCGCAAATAATGATTTAGACTAAACGATTTCATCAGTGGAGTATATTATTTATTTATAAAGCATTTCATACAAAGTTTATTTATTTTGTATCAGTACGCTATATTGAATGCAATACTCAAATTAGTGAAATATAAGTCAGGCACAAGATATCCGCTGCCATCTTGTTTTCTTACCGAGACGGCTCAGCTTCTTAAAATCACTTCTGCACTATAGTATTACAAAATAAACTTTTAATTTCGAACGTGCCTCTTCCTTTAGAACAGTTAAATCGATTCTCGGCTCGATAATCGGAACTGGTGGGTCCCATGATATGGATTATAAAGTTCGCATAATTCGCACGGCCGCCGTCCTGAAATGGTACGGCGGATGACCTTGTAGTTTGGTCACAAAACGCGTCCTATATGAAGGTATGTTATTACAAAATTTGGTAGAGATCGGACAATTTGGTTAGTCGCTATTTGATTTTTCGTTTTGAACGTTTAAGTGGCCGCCATTCAGTTTTGGTAAAGATGGCGGCAGTATAAAACATGACACTGAGGAGCCCATTGCTTGTTCTACCTCTGTACCAAATTTAGTTCAATTCGTTTTCACCGTGTTCGAATTGATAGGGGGGATAGTCATTCAGAGTACACACACTCGCACACACACACACACACACACACACACACACACATACACACACACACAGACAGACACACAATTTTTGGCCCTGTAGTGATCTCATAAGCCTACTTTCATTTTTTGCAAAAATCGAAAGTAGGCTAATAACTAAGGTTGGAATTTGAAACCGAAAACGCTCAGTTCGATTCAGCAGGATTCAATGAACCTACGAGCTTTTTAGAAAGGCATTGTTAAACACTACAGCTCCGCACCCCTACCCGAGCACCTAGCACCAAACTGAGTAATTATCCCAGGCCAAACCCACCGTTAACTCCACAACAGCAGTCATACATTACTACTTCTAGGAAATGTTACATTTGCTCAGATGAACATCAGATTTAGAGGTGTCCAGATTTTCTTAAATTAGGCCGTAATCAAGAATTAACGTTCGTAAAAGGTAAAAATCTCTGCAGCAATTGCCTCAGCTCGTCCTATACATGGCATACATGCACATCAAAAACATCTTGCAGATTTTGTAACAGATATCATCATACATTTTTGCATCAACAGACTGACCATAGTTCATCTCCTGTACAACAAAACAACAATCCCCAACAATAATCTTATCATTCATTAAGAAGCGCAACCAAGAAACAGCTTCGCCCTCCTTTTCTCCTTCGAGGAGTTATTAATGCCCAAAACACCAACTGGGACTCCGCTACCACTAGCGGTAGAGGGAGAGAGTTTGCGAGGCTGATTAGGCGGCTGGACCTGTGTTTGTTGAACACAGGGGAACCTACGCACTTCTCTATTGCACACGGCACTCATTCAAGTGTTGACATCACCCTGTGTAGTCATTCGCTGGTTCTTCCGCTACAGTTGGGTGTACACGACGACCTTTGTAATAGTGACCACTTTAAATGGACGTAAATAGTTTGTAAAGTGTTTGGAGACAGGTGATAGGTCTGTAGTTTGATGGGTCTTTAGTATTTCCACTTTCTTTTGAGATTAGATATGTAATTCCAGCAGTAAGGAAATCAGGACATTCCTCAGGATGATGGATGAGGTAAGTACATTTTATATTTTATTATTATTATTATTATTATTATTATTATTATTATTATTATTATTATTACATAATTGACCTGACGTGGCCAACATCCAAGTTTGAGTTGAGGCATGTCTTTACACGTGTGGTTGTGCATGGCTTTCACAACCCTAATTGAATTAACAAATTTTTCCATGACCCTACGGAGACGTGTGTATACAAACTATGTGAATATTTTCGATTGCTATTTGCCTGAAATAAAAGTATTAATTAATAACCTGAACTAGCACCAACGGCTAGAATTCAGTTACTATGTGAAATCGTTTTGTTCTTTACTTCAAATAACATTTTCAAATGACGCACAATAGGCTGTTACAAACCCTTTAAAATAAAAAGTAAAAATTTATCGTAGTATCATCTTGCCATTCTTCAAGTTCGATGCGCATAGAATGCCAATGGTATTCGGTACTAACCAATGGAGTCCCACGTAGACCAGTCGTGACATCTAGTGGAGAAGTATCGCACAATATAACGCTAACAGGGCGAGTGCTTTCTAGTGGCCATAAGACGAAACTTTTCAATAAAATCTTGAATTTAATAAGTAGGCCGGCGTGCAGTTACCTTTTTGGCTGCTAGATGTCTCGAGCAAATCTGCTAGTGAATTATATTTTAATTAAATATATATTTCCCATCGTAATATTTAAAATATAACGCTTAATTTTAAAACGTCTGAATCATTACAAAACAATAAATATATAAATTTTCAAGCAAAGAAAATAACTCTGATGGGGATTGAACCATAGACATATCAGTGATAGGCCAACGCTTTACCACGGAGCCATTTGTGCCAACGAACATCGTTCTATATAAAATGACTTACATATAACTTGTTAGCAAATAATGATTTAGACTAAACGATTTCATCAGTGGAGTATATTATTTATTTATAAAGCATTTCATACAAAGTTTATTTATTTTGTATCAGTACGCTATATTGAATGCAATACTCAAATTAGTGAAATATAAGTCAGGCGCAAGATATCCGCTGCCATCTTGTTTTCTTACCGAGACGGCTCAGCTTCTTAAAATCACTTCTGCACTATAGTATTACAAAATAAACTTTTAATTTCGAACGTGCCTCTTCCTTTAGAACAGTTAAATCGATTCTCGGCTCGATAATCGGAACTGGTGGGTCCCATGATATGGATTATAAAGTTCGCATAATTCGCACGGCCGCCGTCCTGAAATGGTATGGTGGATGACCTTGTAGTTTGGTCACAAGACGCGTCCTATATGAAGGTATGATATTACAAAATTTGGTAGAGATCGGACAATTTGGTTAGTCGCTATTTGATTTTTCGTTTTGAACGTTTAAGTGGCCGCCATTCAGTTTTGGTAAAGATGGCGGCAGTATAAAACATGACACTGAGGAGCCCATTGCTTGTTCTACCTCTGTACCAAATTTAGTTCAATTCGTTTTCACCGTGTTCGAATTGATAGGGGGGATAATCATTCAGAGTACACACACTCGCACACACACACACACTCACACACACACACACATACACACACACACAGACAGACACACAATTTTTGGCCCTGTAGTGATCTCATAAGCCTACTTTCATTTTTTGCAAAAATCGAAAGTAGGCTAAAAACTAAGGTTGGAATTTGAAACCGAAAACGCTCAGTTCGATTCAGCAGGATTCAATGAACCTACGAGCTTTTTAGAAAGGCATTGTTAAACACTACAGCTCCGCACCCCTACCCGAGCACCTAGCACCAAACTGAGTAATTATCCCAGGCCAAACCCACCGTTAACTCCACAACAGCAGTCATACATTACTACTTCTAGGAAATGTTACATTTGCTCAGATGAACATCAGATTTAGAGGTGTCCAGATTTTCTTAAATTAGGCCGTAATCAAGAATTCACGTTAGTAAAAGATAAAAATCTCTGCAGCAATTGCCTCAGCTCGTCCTATACATGGCATACATGCACATCAAAAACATCTTGCAGATTTTGTAACAGATATCATCATACATTTTTGCATCAACAGACTGACCATAGTTCATCTCCTGTACAACAAAACAACAATCCCCAACAATAATCTTATCATTCATTAAGAAGCGCAACCAAGAAACAGCTTCGCCCTCCTTTTCTCCTTCGAGGAGTTATTAATGCCCAAAACACCAACTGGGTCTCCGCTACCACTAGCGGTAGAGGGAGAGAGTTTGCGAGGCTGATTAGGCGGCTGGACCTGTGTTTGTTGAACACAGGGGAACCTACGCACTTCTCTATTGCACACGGCACTCATTCAAGTGTTGACATCACCCTGTGTAGTCATTCGCTGGTTCTTCCGCTACAGTGGGGTGTACACGACGACCTTTGTAATAGTGACCATTTACCGATCATCGTTACTCTTCCGAACCAGAGAATGCGCACAATATATTTATATGACACCGCTCCGACGCCCATCTTACAAAATAATGACTTATTCATGTAATCCTGAAATTTGCTTTGATCTTCTCTGCCGTACTGGAATATTTTAACTGATTCGACGGAGGCAAGTATTGGAGTGTCACTGTGTCTTATATTAATTCAGGACTGGAGTGGTCACTAATTCCAGGAACTTTCATACAACTAATTTACAGCGCCACAGGTCGTACTAAATAAACATCTTAAGTATGTTTCCCTCTCTTGGGGAAATCAACCACCTGGGAGGAACCCCTTCCTAACTAGCTTCTTCACAATTTGAATCTCGTTATAGGTTAGGTTTGTTTTGTGTTCAAGATTTAGTGAATTGCGTGAGTAACGGCATATATGCTTATAATTATGCTATATGAAATTTATGTCTTTATTTCTGGTTTTTGCTCTCGTTTTTCCTTATTTCAAGAATGCCAATGAATGATGTGTTTTGTTTCTAGCTAACATAGTCTGAAATTGCTTGTCTTTCGTGGTGCTCCAATATGTATTGTGACACGAGCTTCTGAGTTACTGTGCAGAATCAAAACTGCTGTTATAATGCTCCGCAGATGTTCAAATAACCCCAACAATTTTTGGCCCATTATAATATGAGAAGAACATAATAGTACTTTATGCAACGAGCCTATAATGGCAATAATTAAGACACGAGTATGTTTATAAAACGGGCGTAGCGAGTTTTATAATTTCCATACGAGTGTCTTAATTACCATTAGACTATAGGCGAGTTGCATACGACTGTATATGTTCGACGATAATTATAACTTTATTATAAATTTTAACATAAATATTCATAAATATCTGTGGGATTCAGTAACTTCAGTTAGTGAACAGGGCGCGCTGGGTTGTTTGCTGACTGAACTGAGCGCATGCGTGGGCCCAAGAATTTCGAAAGCAGAGACCATTTACTATGCTTGGCAATGCTATTGTTTACAGCCTGCATAATGTCTAGTGCCGATCAGAACTAGCATTCACTAATATTGTCACCGAAGTCGTTTGAAAGCAATGCGCTGTGTAGATATTGGCGTTGGGGATATTCAGGTACAGTGCTATTTCTTGTCTTATATTCGCCAGTTTATTTACGCGAACATATGGGACGGTGCACTTTCCATGTCGGTAATTTATGTAGAAGGATGCTGTGTTGCTAACTTCTGGACGTACTGTAGATTCACAAATTTCTTTCATATGTCATAGTATTTTCTTGTTACTGTAAAGGTTCGTGCTGATTTTGTCTTTGTGTTTGGTATTGTAACTACAATGGTTGATCTGGTATCCAATTTGAACTTTCAAATCATATAATTCATGTCCAACATGTTGGATTTTCAGCGCATGCGCGAAGCTATCCTTACCTAATTGGTCAATGAATGATCTCTGGCTGGAGAAACTGTTTCATAATGAAGAATAGTACTATAATGACCCGCATTATGATACAGTTTTCTGTCATATAATATTTATATTTCGACATGGTCGAACATAAAAGTTTCAATAACTTCCAAATCTGAGCTAATCTAGATTTTTAACTGTCAATTTCAACTTGAGCACACTCAGATCCACATAACCAATTATATTGGCCTTTGTAAAACTAAGAATTAAAAATTTGTTGTCCAGGGTTATTAAACGTTTTCTGACAAAACGGTTGCTTTACAAAACGTATAAAATGTTTAATCGCAGCATCACGAAAACGTTTCTGACCTTCGCTTCGGTAGAGTATTGACACTAGTAAAAGTGGCACGTGCAGAACAATTGCGAGTGAATTCTTGGTAATCCAAACTGGTTGACGAAGTCACCCGTGCGCTCGATCATGTAAGTGAATTCTAATTTCTTCTGAACTATTCTAGTGATTAGATGAGGCCAGGCGCAATTACATTTAGCATATTTCAAACTAAATTCATTTTTGTTAAAGATATATACACTGCATATTTACGTAAACTTTCTCGAACAATTATATTCATAAGGTAGCTTTGGAACTAAGGGGTCCAGTTTTAATTTGAAATACCCGACGCTTTTTCGAAACAATAGCGTTTCCCCTTGTCAAAATTAGAAAGAGGGAGGGAATGAGTCAACATTTAGCCAACATAAATTTTAAAAAAAGTATCAAATAGCAAGTCATGTCGAAACAAATGTATGTGTTATGTCAAACCAAATTTATGTATTTGATATGAAGCCATGTTGAAAAAAATGTATGTCCTGCGTAAAAATAAATTTATATATTTGATATGACTCCATGTCGAAACATAAATTTACGTGTTAGATAGGAGGCCATATCGAAGTTACGACAAGGCTCCCTATCTAATACCTCTATAACTAAGAAGGCTATATGCCATTTGTCACTCATTCCTTCTTTCTTTCTATCTAACCTTAGTTATCAGCTTGCCACGGTGGGTGAATTGTCAACGTGTCGGTCTACCAAGCTCAAGCTTGCAGGTTCACTCCTGGTCGTGGAAAGCGATTTTTGAAAGGCGCAAATATTACGACACCATGTCATACGATGATGGCATGTCAAAGAACCCATTTGAATTCAGTAGGCCATGTTCATAATTGCAAAATTAATCCCGGGAGTTTCCAACAACACAAAGTTCCTCATTTCTCTCCTATAAAGCGCTATAGTATGCAAGGAGCTTAGATATCTAACCTCCTTGACTTTCATAGTGCTTCAAGGAACAGCGAAATTCGACCTGCAAGCTACCCTTTGGGTGTCAAATAACAAAGGTTGCACCCGGCCCCCGAGGCCATACGATATTATTATTATTATTACCTTACTTATCGTTGATTTAATGGGTGGATTAGTGAGGCCATCTGCCCCACTTAACACAGATTAAATAATACAAATTTAGAGTACATTTAAGTTTAGAAGTGGACGTTTATATATTAAAACAAGATGTTCAGTAATGAACATATAGCCTACTTTCTCCTAAATGTATGAGTATAGTTATAACTCGTTGTTATTATCAAAGAGAATAATAGAATCATGTCTTGGTTGAAGACCTTAGAAACTATTTACCTCTACCAAACGCCACAACCTAGTTTAAAACTGCTACCATCATTGAAGAAAGAAAGAAAGAAAGAAAGAAAGATAAGAAGAATCTCAAGAATGTTATGGATCTGGAGACATAATCGACCGGACTGGCTGCGTGGCTCAGCGATAACGTCTCGCTTGCTGGGCCCTAGGTTGCAGGTTCGTATCCTGGCGCAGTCAGCTGGCATTTGAGGGTGCACAAATGCGAGGAGGCCGTGTCAGTGCATTTACTGGCACGTTAAAGATCCCCTTCGGGCCAAAATTCTGGCACCCCGGCGTCTCTGAAAGCAGCAATAGTTAAAAGGGACGTAAAACCAATAACATTAAGTTATTATTATTATTATTATTATTATTATTTATTCAATTCACCATTACAAACATGGGTTACTCTAAAGCACGGGTTAAACCAAGTGCTTTACAACAATACATAAAAACTATAATACAAACTATAATACATATCATGTATATACAAATTATAAGAGTTCATAATCACTCATTCATTAGCAAGGAAGGATCGCACAATATTGCATGTGGACAATAGGACCGAATGCTGCATACTCTTGTAGATGGTCGGCGGAAGATCCAATTCTTTCAGACTCTTGTGGAGTGTGTGAGGTATGAGGCCGTTGACTGACAAGATTACATGCACTATCCAGATGCAGTTCATCTTCCATATCCTCTTGATTTCCTCTGCAAGCTGTCTATACTTGGAGATTTTTTCATTGTGTTTACGTTCGATGTTGGTGTCGTTGGGGACTGCTATGTCTATTATAAATGTAGTGCCATCAGCCTTATTTACTACTATGATGTCTGGTCGATTGTGATCTATTGTTTTATCTGTCACAATACCAGTGTCCCAGTATATTTTACACAGTTCATTTTCGAGGAGGGATGGTGGATGATACTTGTAGTAAGGGATATACTCCTCAGTTAATTTATATTTCTGTGCGAGTGCTTGATGAATGATGCCTGCAACCTGATTGTGCCGCTTTGTATATTCAACTGATGCTAGTATTGGGCAACCTGCAGTGACATGGTCAATGGTCTCGAGATGAATGGCGCATCGCCTGCATTTGTCTGAAATTACACTGGTATCTTTGATGATGTATTTCTTGTAATTTTTTGTAGCAATGACTTGATCTTGGATGGCAATTGCAAATCCCTCTGTTTCTCCAAACAGTCGACCACTTTGTAACCACATACACGATGCGTTTTTATCAATACTCTGTTGGGATAGGTTGCTGTAGTATTTTCCATGGAGGGTCTTTTCTCCCCATGCCTTTTCTTTTTCATGTAAGTGTAGTGGCTGGCTGATCTGATCATCAGAGGATGTACGAAGGTTCAATACTGTGTGTTTATCAGCAAGTACAATGGCTTTATGGAGAATGATGCTTTCCTTTCTTTGATAGAAATATCTTCTAAGGGTTTTAATTTGGTTCTGGAGCAAAATGTGTAAATCCAGTACTCCTCGACCTCCCATCTTTCGTGGAAGAGTGACCCTTTCTTTACAGGCGTTTGGATGGTGTAAACGGTAAGTAGTGAGAAGGGTCCTTGTTTTTCTCTGCAGGCTTTCCATTTCTGTTGCTGACCATTTCAGAATACCAAATGAATATACTAGGGTTGGTATAGCGTATGTGTTGATAGCATTAATTTTGTTCTTTGCACATTGACTGGTTCGCAGCACTTGATGTAGTCTTGTGGTATATTTTCCAATGAGTTCATCTTTGATACTTTTATGATCCAAAGTTGTATTTTGAGCAAATCCCAGATATTTGTAGGTTTCTATTTCAGTCATTCCTTCAATTAGAGATCCTTTGCGAAGCTCATGTGGTTCAGAAGTTGCATATTTACCTCTTTCAATTGTCAGACGCTTGCATTTCTTCACTCACAGCGTCATTCGGACATCAGATGAATATGAATCTATTATATTTAGCATGGCATTCATTTGAATCTCACTGTGTGCATATACTTTGAGGTCATCCATATAAAGGAGATGGGATATTCTGTATTTCCTATTGTAGTATTTGATGTCAAATCCGAAACCGGTGGATTTTAAAATTTTAGAGAGAGGATTGATGGCTAAGCAAAACCATAATGGGCTTAGCGAGTCTCCTTGAGAGATACCACGCTCAATTTTTATTGTGTCAGATGTGACACATTCATTGTCTGTCTTAGTATACAGTACTGTTTTCCAATTATCCATCGTGACCTCGAGGAAGTGAATTACAGCAGGGTTAATCTTATACATATGGAGGATTTCTTTCAGCCATGAATGCGGGACTGAATCATATGCTTTCTGGTAATCTATGTATGCCGTATATAGATTCCTTTGATTATGTATCGCCCGTTGTGTTATCACAGAATCAATAACTATGTGTTCTTTGCATCCTTACGACAGCTTCTTGCATCCTTTCTGTTCCTCAGCCAAAATGTTATGTTTGTCGAGAAACTTGTATATTTCGTCCGCAATTATGGACGTAAATAGTTTGTAAAGTGTTTGGAGACAGGTGATAGGTCTGTAGTTTGATGGGTCTTTAGTATTTCCACTTTCTTTTGAGATTAGATATGTAATTCCAGCAGTAAGGAAATCAGGACATTCCTCAGGATGATGGATGAGGTAAGTACATTTTATATTTTATTATTATTATTATTATTATTATTATTATTATTACATAATTGACCTGACGTGGCCAACATCCAAGTTTGAGTTGAGGCATGTCTTTACACGTCTGGTTGTGCATGGCTTTCACAACTCTAATTGAATTAACAAATTTTTCCATGACCCTACGGAGACGTGTGTATACAAACTATGTGAATATTTTCGATTGCTATTTGCCTGAAATAAAAGTATTAATTAATAACCTGAACTAGCACCAACGGCTAGAATTCAGTTACTATGTGAAATCGTTTTGTTCTTTACTTCAAATAACATTTTCAAATAACGCACAATAGGCTGTTACAAACCCTTTAAAATAAAAAGTAAAAATTTATCGTAGTATCATCTTGCCATTCTTCAAGTTCGATGCGCATAGAATGCCAATGGTATTCGGTACTAACCAATGGAGTCCCACGTAGACCAGTCGTGACATCCAGTGGAGAAGTATCGCACAATATAACGCTAACAGGGCGAGTGCTTTCTAGTGGCCATAAGAAGAAACTTTTCAATAAAATCTTGAATTTAATAAGTAGGCCGGCGTGCAGTTACCTTTTTGGCTGCTAGATGTCTCGAGCAAATCTGCTAGTGAATTATATTTTAATTAAATATATATTTCCCATCGTAATATGAAAAATATAACGCTTAATTTTAAAACGTCTGAATCATTACAAAACAATAAATATATAAATTTTCAAGCAAAGAAAATAACTCTGATGGGGTTTGAACCATAGACATATCAGTGATAGGCCAACGCTTTATCACGGAGCCATTTGTGCCAACGAACATCGTTCTTTATAAAATGACTTACATATAACTTGTTAGCAAATAATGATTTAGACTAAACGATTTCATCAGTGGAGTATATTATTTATTTATAAAGCATTTCATACAAAGTTTATTTATTTTGTATCAGTACGCTATATTGCATGCAATACTCAAATTAGTGAAATATAAGTCAGGCACAAGATATCCGCTGCCATCTTGTTTTCTTACCGAGACGGTTCAGCTTTTTAAAATCACTTCTGCACTATAGTATTACAAAATAAACTTTTAATTTCGAACGTGCCTCTTCCTTTAGAACAGTTAAATCGATTCTCGGCTCGATAATCGGAACTGGTAGATCCCATGATATGGATTATAAAGTTCGCATAATTCGCACGGCCGCCGTCCTGAAATGGTACGGCGGATGACCTTGTAGTTTGGTCACCAGACGCGTCCTATATGAAGGTATGTTATTACAAAATTTGGTAGAGATCGGACAATTTGGTTAGTCGCTATTTGATTTTTCGTTTTGAACGTTTAAGTGGCCGCCATTCAGTTTCGGTAAAGATGGCGGCAGTATAAAACATGTAACTGAGGAGCCCATTGCTTGTTCTACCTCTGTACCAAATTTAGTTCAATTCGTTTTCACCGTGTTCGAATTGATAGGGGGGATAATCATTCAGAGTACACACACTCGCACACACACACACACTCACACACACACACACACACACACACAGACAGACACACAATTTTTGGCCCCGTAGTGATCTCATAAGCCTACTTTCATTTTTTGCAAAAATCGAAAGTAGGCTAAAAACTAAGGTTGGAATTTGAAACCGAAAATGCTCAGTTCGATTCAGCAGGATTCAATGAACCTACGATCTTTTTAGAAAGGCATTGTTAAACACTACTACTCCGCACCCCTACCCGAGCACCTAGCACCAAACTGAGTAATTATCCCAGGCCAAACCCACCGTTAACTCCACAACAGCAGTCATACATTACTACTTCTAGGAAATGTTACATTTGCTCAGATGAACATCAGATTTAGAGGTGTCCAGATTTTCTTAAATTAGGCCGTAATCTAGAATTCACGTTAGTAAAAGATAAAAATCTCTGCAGCAATTGCCTCAGCCCGTCCTATACATGGCATGCATGCACATCAAAAACATCTTGCAGATTTTGTAACAGATATCATCATACATTGTTGCATCAACAGACTGACCATAGTTCATCTCCTGTACAACAAAACAACAATCCCCAACAATAATCTTATCATTCATTAAGAAGCGCAACCAAGAAACAGCTTCGCCCTCCTTTTCTCCTTCGAGGAGTTATTAATGCCCAAAACACCAACTGGGACTCCGCTACCACTAGCGGTAGAGGGAGAGAGTTTGCAAGGCTGATTAGGCGGCTGGACCTGTTTTTGTTGAACACAGGGGAACCTACGCACTTCTCTATTGCACACGGCACTCATTCAAGTGTTGACATCACCCTGTGTAGTCATTCGCTGGTTCTTCCGCTACAGTGGGGTGTACACGACGACCTTTGTAATAGTGACCATTTACCGATCATCGTTACTCTTCCGAACCAGAGAATGCGCACAATATATTTATATGACACCGCTCCGACGCCCATCTTACAAAATAATGACTTATTCATGTAATCCTGAAATTTGCTTTGATCTTCTCTGCCGTACTGGAATATTTTAACTGATTCGACGGAGGCAAGTATTGGAGTGTCACTGTGTCTTATATTAATTCAGGACTGGAGTGGTCACTAATTCCAGGAACTTTCATACAACTAATTTACAGCTCCACAGGTCGTACTAAATAAACATCTTAAGTATGTTTCCCTCTCTTGGGGAAATCAACCACCTGGGGGAAACCCCTTCCTAACTAGCTTCTTCACAATTTGAATCTCGTTATAGGTTAGGTTTGTTTTGTGTTCAAGGTTTAGTGAATTGCGTGAGTAACGGTATATATGCTTATAATTATGCTATATGAAATTTATGTCTTTATTTCTGGTTTTTGCTCTCGTTTTTCCTTATTTCAGGAATGCCAATGAATGATGTGTTTTGTTTCTAGCTAACATAGTCTGAAATTGCTTGTCTTTCGTGGTGCTCCATTGTGTATTGTGTCACGAGCTTCTGAGTTACTGTGTACAATCAAAACTGCTGTTATAATGCTCCGCAGATGTTCAAATAACCCCAACAATTTTTGGCCCATTATAATATGAGAAGAACATAATAGTACTTTATGCAACGAGCCTATAATGGCAATAATTAAGACACGAGTATGTTTATAAAACGGGCGTAGCGAGTTTTATAATTTCCATACGAGTGTCTTAATTACCATTAGACTATAGGCGAGTTGCATACGACTGTATATGTTCGACGATAATTATAACTTTATTAGATATTTTAACATAAATATTCATAAATATCTGTGGGATTCAGTAACATCAGTTAGTGAACAGGGCGCGCTGGGTGGTTTGCTGACTGAACTGAGCGCATGCGTGGGTCACAGAATTTCGAAAGCAGAGACCATTTACTATGCTTGGCAATGCTATTGTTTACAGCCTGCATAATGTCTAGTGCCGATCAGAACTAGCATTCACTAATATTGTCACCGAAGTCGTTTGAAAGCAATGCGCTGTGTAGATATTGGCGTTGGGGATATTCAGGTACTGTGCTATATCTTGCCTTATATTCGCCAGTTTATTTACGCGAACATATGGGACGGTGCACTTTCCATGTCGGTAATTTATGTAGAAGGATGCTGTTTTGCTAACTTCTGGACCTACTGTAGATTCACAAATTTCATTCATATGTCATAGTGTTTTCATGTTACTGTAAAGGTTCGTGCTGATTTTGTCTTTGTGTTTGGTATTGTAACTACAATGGTTGATCGGGTATCCAAATTGAACTTTCAAATCATGTAGTTCATGTCCACATGTTGGATTTTCAGCGCATGCGCGAAGCTATCCTTACCTAATTTGTCAATGAATGATCTCTGGCTGGAGAAACTGTTTCATAATGAAGAATAGTACTATAATGACCCACTTTTTAATGATACAGTTTTCTGACATATAATATTTACATTTGGACATCGTCGAACATAAAAGTTTCAATAACTTCCAAATCTGAGCTAATCTAGATTTTTAACTGTCAATTTCAACTTGACCACACTCAGATCCACATAAACCAATTATTTTGGCCTTTGTAAAACTAAGAAGTTAAAATTTGTTGTCTAGTGTTATTAAACGTTTTCTGACAAAACGTTTGCTTTACGAAACGTATAAAATGTTTAATCGCTGCATCAAGAAAACGTTTCTGACCTTTGCTTCGGTAGAGTATTGACAATAGTAAAAGTGGCACGTGCAGAACAATTGCGAGTGAATTCTTGGTAATCCAAGCTGGTTGACGAAGTCACCCGTGCGCTGGATCATGTAAGTGAAATCTAATTTCTTCTGAACTATTCTAGTGGTTAGATGAGGCCAGGCGCAATTACATTTGGTATATTTCAAAATAAATTTATTTTTGTTAATGATATATACAGTACATAGTTACGTAAACTTTGTCGACCAATTATATTCATAATGTAGCTTTGGAAAAGGCTTTTGATAACGTTGATTGGACTAAATTGTTTGACATTTTGAAATCTATTGGAATAAAGTACAGGGATAGGAGGGTGGTACACAATCTATACAGAAACCAGACGGCAGTCATTCGAGCTGAAGGACATGAGAGATAACCGGTTATTCAGAAAGGTGTAAGGCAAGGCTGCAACTTATCACCCATACTTTTCAATCTTTACATTGAACAAGCAATGAAGGAAATTGGAGAAAAATTTAAAGTGGGAGTGAAGATTCATGGTGAAATAATTTCAACTCTGAGATTTGCTGATGACATCGTCATCTTGGCCGACAAGCCTGAGGATTTGAATGAGTTTTTGACTGGTATGGACTCCGTCTTACGGAAAGAATTCATGATGAAAATTAATAAATGTTAAACAAAAATACTGGAATGCAGCCGAAATAAATCAGAAACCTCTATGGAGATCAAATTGGCAGGTGAAAAGCTGAAGGAAGTAGGAGACTTCTGTTACTTAGGAAGCAGAATAACCAGTGATGGACGAGGCAAAGAGGATATAAAAAGTAGGTTGGCTCAGGCAAGGAAAGCTTTTCTACAAAAAAGGAATCTGTTGACATCGAATATAGATTTAGGTATTAGGAAGTCATTTTTGAAAGCCTTTGTCTGGAGCGTGGCGCTATATGGAAGTGAAACTTGGACTATTGGTGCAGGAGAAAAGAGGAGAATTGAAGCTTTGGAAATGTGGTGTTACAGGAGAATGATGAAGATCAGATGGGTAGATAGGGTTACAAACGAAGAGGTATTAAGACGAGTGGGAGAGGAGAGATGTTTCTGGCGACTGCTAATGAAGAGATGAGGTAGGTTAGTAGGACACATACTAAGACACCCAGGAATAGCAAGCTTAGTTATGGAAGGAAGGGTCGAGGGCAAGAACTGTAGGGGTAGACCCAGGTTAGAATATGTTAAACGGATTGCCTCAGATGTAGGGTGTGGTAGCTATGTAGAGATGAAGGGATTAGCTCAGGACAGGGAGGCGTGGAGAGCTGCATCAAACCAGTCAAAAGACTGAAGACTCAATCATCATCAGCTTTGGAACTAAGAGGTCCAGTTTTAATTTGAAATACACGACGCTTTTTCGGAACAATAGCTTTTCCCCTTGCCAAAGTTAGAAAGAGAGAGGGAATGAGTCAACATTTAGCCAACATAAGGTTTAAAAAAATATATCAAATAGTATGCCATGTCGAAACAAATGTATGTGTTATGTCAAACCAATTTTATGTATTTGATATGAAGCCATGTTGAAACAAGATGTTCAGTAAAGAACATATAGCCTACTTTCTCCTAAATGCATGGGTATTGTTATAACTCTTTGTCCTTTTCAAGGAGTGTAATTGAATGTTGGTTGTAGAAGCTTGTTGAAATACAACGTGCTATAGGGATATTAAACATGAATATGAGGTGCCCTTTGCTAGTGCTACCTCTATAAAAAAATGTCATTCAATTCGGTTTCACCGTGTTTGAATTGATATGGAGAATGGATTTACACACATACATGGCCGCTATTTGCAAACTATTGGGCTGATGACCTTGTTGTCAGTCATAAGATGCTTTCCACAAAAAGGCATGTTGTTGCAAAATCTGGTAGAGATAAAATGATTAGGATGTCGTAATTTGATTTAGGCTTTTAACATTTGGGTGGCCGTCATTCCGTTTCCGTCAAGATGGCGGCGATATAAAACATGACACTGAGGTGCCATTTGCTAGTACTACCTCTGTAGCAAATTTCGTTCCATTCGGTTTCACCGTGTACGAATTAATAGGGGGAATAGATTTTTACACAAAGTTGGCCGCCATCCGCAAACTATTAGGCTGATGACCTATTAATTTAGTCAAAGGGTGCTCCCCCCATAAAGGTATTTAGTTGCAAAATTTGGTAGAGATCGGATGATTAGGTTAGTCGTAATTTGATTTAAGCTTTGAACATTTGGGTGGCCGCCATTACGTTTCCGTCAAGATGGCGGCGATATAACGCATGACACTGAGGTGTCCTTTGCTAGTGCTACCTTTGTAACAAATTTCGTTCAATTCGGGTTCACCGTGTTCGAATTGATAGGGGGGGGGGACACAGACATTCAGAATACACACAATCACACACACACAGACTTACACACACACACACACACACAGACAAACACACACAGACAGACACACAATTTTTCGCCCTGTGTTGATCTCATAAGTCTACTTTCATTTTTTGCAAAAATCGAAAGTAGGCTAAAAAATGTATGTCCTGCGTAAAAATAGATTTATATATTTGATATGACTTCATGTCGAAACATAAATTTACGTGTTAGATAGGAGGCCATATCGAAGTTACGACAAGGCTCCCTATCTAATACCTCTATAACTAAGAAGGCTATATGCATTTGTCACTCATTCCTTCTTGCTTTCTATCTAACCTTAGTTATCAGCTTGCCACGGTGGGTGAGTTGTCAACGTGTCGGTCTACCAAGCTCAAGCTTGCAGGTTCACTCCTGGTCGTGGAAAGCGATTTTTGAAAGGCGCAAATATTACGACACCATGTCATACGATGTTGGCATGTCAAAGAACCCTTTTGAATTCACTAGGCCATGTTCATAATTGCAAAATTAATCCCGGGAATTTCCTACAACACAAAGTTCCTCATTTCTCTACTATAAAGCGCTATAGTATTCAAGGAGCTTAGATATCTAACCTCCTTGACTTTCATAGTGCTTCAAGGAACAGCGAAATTCGACCTGCAAGCTACCCTTTGGGTGTCAAATAACAAAGGTTGCACCCGGCATCCGAGGCCATACGATATTATTATTATTACCTTACGTATCGTTGATTTAATGGGTGGCCATCTGCCCCACCTAACACAGATTAAATAATACAAATTTAGAATACATTTAAGTTTAGAAGTGGACGTTTATATATTTAAACAAAAGAGGCTAAATAAAAAACAAAGGACACGTTGTTGTCCCGAAATGCGTCGGTTATTGCAAATTACAACATGACCTAATAGCTCCAACGTGTCATTATGGCAATCCTATATTCTGAGCCAATTGTTGGATGAAGAGAGGGGAGTAAAGGACACTTGACATTACAGACAGTTAGGTACAGGGCTCCGAGTGAAAGCCGAAGTTAAACGAATGACTTCGCGTCACCACATGGTAGCTTTACGATTGGTTACTAAGTGAGAAGCTTATTATCCTCTCTGTTTCAAAATAAATCATGTGTTTGTGCCGGAGCTTATCCATATTTACGACACTTCAATAAATGTAAAATACTGTAGTGTAATATTCAAAATTATCATAATCTCAGAATACATTTCATTGAAGTGCCTCCACTTTCTGCTCACTGCTCGTTAGCCTGTTAGTCTAGGGGTGTAATTCCTGCTTCGAGTGCGGGAGTTCCCGGGTTCAAATTCTGGAAGTGCCTAGCATTTTTAGCCTATTTTCAATTTTGAAAAAATAGGCTTATTACCTTTGTTTTATCTCTTGAAAAGATTCAAAATGTCTATAAAAGAACCTTAGGAACGTTCCTTTTCTTCGTGTGAGACTTGTACTTATACCGGTAATAAAAATACATAGTTTGAGGTAAACACTTCTTTTTTTTTACCCTCCAGGTTGGCTTTTTCCACGGACTTAGGTTGGTTGCTTGCTTTGCTTCCTCAGTTCAGGGGCTGTGACAACGCGGTCATGTAGCCCCGTGTACTTTGGGTGGGCGTGGGATCTGTCTGATAACCGGTGTTAATTGTGATTGCTGTATTAGTGTGTGTTATCTGTTTTTAATTCAAGTAAGGACTGCAGACATTGATTATTTTTCAAGTAGTTCCTACTTTTGCCGCCAAACGCCACCATCAACAACTACTAGTTCAGAACTTGGTTACTAGACGCCACCATAGTCGGTCCCTTAACGAACGTTGGAACCTAAGGACGTTATCCAAGTTTTTAACCTATAATTTAGCTTCACACAGGTTTAATTGCTGGAAAGTTCTTTAATATGCCATAAATCTATGACATGGGACCGCCGGCTTTACTTCCCCTCCGAAGAAAGGCATACTGAGGGATTTTTAACGCTGTTAAAAAATCCGACGGCTTTGGCCAGGTTTGAACTCGCGATCTTGGGCATAGAAGAACAGCATGTACCAACTACGCCACCAAAGCCGCTACTCTTCCTTGCACTCAGCGAGGTATCTCACCATAACCGCCGCCAGGGCAGTGTCCTGGAGCTTGAAACACCTGGTTGGGGGATACCACTGGGGAGGTGGGGCCTCCCTCCTTGTCTCTTCCTTGCCTATCCCTCCCAATCTTCCCCTCACTTTCCATCCCTCATGAGGCCCCTGTTCGCTTTGCGGGTGAGGCCGCCTGGGCGAGGTGCTGGTCACACCTCCCCAGTTTTATCCCCCGTCCAGGTGTTTCAAGCTCCAGGACACTGCCCTGGCGGTGGTAATGGTGGGAGCCCCCGCAGAGTCCGAGGGAAAAGCCAACCTGGAGGGTAAAGGGACTAAAAAAAGTGTTTGACCTCAAACTATGTATTTATATTACTGGCACACATCTCCAGAGAATTATGAACAGTTTGTGGCTACTGTCCAGAAATGCTCCCGTCAGTGCATTCCACGGGGTTGCAGAACTGTGTACATTGCAGGTCTTACCCCAGAGATAAAAGTCTTATACTCAGAGTACATTTGTTCCTTCAATATGAATCCATTTGGAAACGAAACAATTCACATAGGTCGTCAACTCAATACTGCCCTGGCAGAAAGAAAACGAAACAAATGGGCTGAAACAGTATCTAACATCAACATGTCACAAAACAGTCAAAAAGCTTGGAGTCTAATGAAGAGATTAAACAATGAACCATCCAATAGAAAATTGCATTCTAACATCTCTCCCAACCAAATAGTCCATCAGCTAGTTTTGAACGGCAAAGTCGAGGAGCACATGAAGAAAACCAAAATCCAAAGAGACTATGACAATGAAACGTGACTTTTCCTGTGTCTTCAGCTTAAAAGAACTGGAGATGGCCATACAAATGTGCAAGAATGGTAAAGCTGCTGGTCTTGATGGCATCCGCATAGAGCAAATAAAAAAGTTTGGTAAAAACACAAAGGAGTGGCTTCTACAACTTTTCAACAACATCATTTTCCGCAAACAAATTCCAAAAATATGGCGGAAAGCAAAAATCATCGCCACCCTGAAGCCTGGCAAAGATCCATCTGATCCTAAGAACTACAGACTAGTCTCGCTGTTATGCCATTTATACAAAGTGTTTGAGAGAATGCTCCTTAACAGACTATCTCCAAAACTTGATCCAAAACTTCTGATCCCAGAACAAGCAGGCTTCAGACCAGGTAAGAGCTGTACTTCACAGATATTGTGCCTAACACAGCACATTGAAGATGGTTTGGAGAACAGGAAGATAACTGGTGCAGTTTTGGTGGATCTAACGGCTGCCTACGATACTATTCAACATCAAATCCTGCTTGGTAAACTGTACCAGATTACCAAAGATTTTGGACTCACAGAAATTGTTGCTTGTCTTCTACAAAACAGAAGTTTTTTTTGTCGAGTTCCAAGGAATTCGCAGTCGCTGGAAAACCCAACGAAATGGTCTACTACAGGGCAGTGTTCTATCACCTTTTTTGTTTAATATGTACACTAATGATCAGCCTACATCTCTGCATACCAAGAGATTTATCTATACAGATGACCTCTGTCTGACAGCACAAAGTGAAAAGTTTGAAGAAGTGGAGCAGATACTCTCTGATGCACTGGAGGACCTTTCATTTTACTACAAGAGAAATCAACTCAAACCTACTCCATCCAAGACACAGGTTTGTGCTTTCCATCTTAGAAACAGGGAAGCAGCAAGGAAACTCAATATTAGTTGGGGAGGAGCTCGCCTGGAACATTGTTTTACCCCAAAATACCTAGGGGAAACTTAAGATCGCACCCTATCTTACAAGAAACATTGTATGAATGTTGAACAAAAAGTATATACACGAAATAACATACTTCGAAAGTTGATAGGGGCCGACTGGGGCGCCCATGCTGAAACACTACGTATGTCTGCATTAGCTCTGTGTTATTCAGCTGCTGAGTATGCTAGCCCTGTATGGTATCACTCAGCTCATGTAAAACAGGTTGATGTTGCCCTCAACGAGTCCTGCAGAATAATTACTGGTTGCCTGAAACCTACACCTGACCACAAATTACATTCCTTGGCAGGAATAGCCCCTCCTGTGGTACGCCGTGAGGTCATAGCACAAACGGAACGAAAAAAGTCCGCAGAGGACCATGCTCACCCTCTTTTTGGTCACCAGCCTCCAAGAAGGCGGCTAAAATCAAGGAAAAGCTTTCTGCAAACAACATCGATGCCTACTACAAAACCCGAAGTAGCCAGGATACAGCTATGGCAATCCACCATACCACCAGATTGGATGAAGGCCAAGGAATGGCTTCCAGTAGGCCACAACAACAACTGGGAAACTTGGCGGTCACTCAACAGACTTCGGACTGGTGTTGGGAGATGCAAAGTTAATCTCCACAAATGGGGATACCTACAGGAATCAGAACTCTGTGACTATGGCGAGAGACAGACCATGATACACCTGTGTTCCTGCGAACTGTGCCCGTGCTCTTGCACAACGCAGGAGTTAATGGAAGGTCATGAAAAGGGAGTGACTGTGGCCCGAATTTTCCACCCCCAACAATTCATCTATAAGCTAAACCTTCGAGTATTTTCCACTCACATATGGAAATCCTTTTTCGAGCTAAGGAATGTTCTTTATGAACCGCTGATCAACACCTAATTTGTCTTCCTTCGTGGGAAATTGTCCGCTGCATTCAACTATAACCTAAAAATTTTTCAACGCAATAGACTCTCTCAAACCAAAATTCAACTAGTTATTCACATAACTTTAACCACTTTCCTTTCTATAAACTTTCTGTGCTACAATAGTGAACTTTTCAACCACGTCAATAGACTATAGTGAAAACAGTGCTCGTTCATTTTTTCATCCGCGTCGCGCTCGTCCGAGAAAAATAAATACGGCCAAGAACTTTCTCCAAAAAGTTCCTATTTCCTCTTCCACAACCACCCTTTACTAACAAATTAGGTTAATTCTTAAATTTAGGCTTGTTGCCATTAGGTGTCATTTGATAGCAAGTGCCCTCCCATCTTTTTTCCATTTATTATAACTTAACACTGTAAAATTTTGTGTCTAGTACACATTATAAAGTATATTGTTTCTCTCTTTTTAACTGGGGAATTCAATTATTTCTACTCACACGTGAGTGGCTTAACTTTTCTCTTTAAGTTTCACGAAAGGGTAACTTGCCCTATTTTTCCTCGTGATTCTGTTTAAACATAGAAGTTCTAGAAAATTCTTCTTAATTTTTCTCTTCAGGTTTCACAATAAGTGACCTTTCCTATTTGTATAAATTATAATCGTAATTACTGTATAAATATAAGAAGTTATAGAAACTTCTATTTAATTTCTCTCTCTTTTTTTGTTATAATTTCGAAGTTGTTATTTGTTCATGCTCTTAAGATTCCCATATAGGAATTCTTAAAGTACACATACTGTACCTGCCCTATTGTTAAACTTTTTTTTAGATTCGAATTGAGCCGCTATGGACTACGGAGTAACAATCAAAATCAATGTTTCGTTCTAGATCGTCTGCCAGCTTTGATGCCTTGCCAGTATCTCTTGAGCCCATCACTCAGCGCCTTCTTCCGATCTTCTGAAAGAGGTCCCCTCCGTCTTTTGGGTTCTGCTCCTACCTTAAATCCCTGGTAATTTTTGATTAGGTGGCTGAATTCACACCTGTCCATAATTTTGCAGTCCGGAATACCAATTTCTAGAAGGTCTTTGTTACATTTTCGAACCATGCCAATTTTTTCCTCTTTGGTTTCACGAAATTCCAAATTTTCTTTGTTAGACGATCGTTGGATATTCTGAAAATGTGTCCATAGAACAACAACCTTTTCCTTTTTATTGTTGACGTGACTGGTTCTATCTTTCTATATCACTCTTCGTTTGACTTCAAACGTATGTGTCCGTCAACCCATCTGTTGTCTAAAATGTTTCTCAATACCCTGCGTTCTCTTTTGACTAACTGATCAAAGTTCATAGTCAAAGTCTCCGAAGCATATAATGCTTCAGGTTTGACAACCGTGTTGTAGTGTCTTAATTTGGCTCCAATGCTCAGCGACTTCTTATAATAGAGATTTTTCGTCAGGTGATAGGCTCGGTCTAATTTCCAGATTCTAAGATTAATTGCTTCCTGTTCTAGGCCATTTTGTTGGATTACCTCACCCAGGTATTTAAATTTCTTTACACGTTTAATCTTTCCTTGGTTTGTTTTCATCCATTCTGGTCCATCACTGATGTTTGTCATGTACTTTGTCTTCTCAAAGGAAATCTGTAAACCTACCTTCTCTGCCATCTCTGACAACCGATTAATCTTTACAATGGCTGATTTAATATTGTTGGCAAAAAAAGCTAGGTCATCTGCAAAAGCCAAGCAATCAACGTGCACCCCTTTCAGTTTGGGCCCTAGCCTGAATCGTTCTTCATTCCCTTCTTCCCGACTCAGTGTCTTCCTCCATTCACGAATGACCTTTTCCAAGACACAGTTGAAAAGGATTGGAGATAATCCATCACCTTGTCTGACACCAGTTTTGATTGCAAAGGGATCTGAGATCACGCCAATGAATTTTACTTTTGACACTGTGTCGGTCAAAGTCTGTTTAATCAGATTTAGAGACGTGTCATCCACTCCAAGCTCTTCCAGAGTATTCAGTAGCGACTCGCGGTCAATTGAGTCATACGCTTTCTTAAAATCAATGAATACGACCACATAGTCATACCTGCCTATCGTTTTATACCTAATGATGTTTTTCAGGTTAAAAATCTGTTCCGGACAAGAACGTTCCTTTCTGAAACCGGCCTGGTACTCACCAATCTGATTATCAAGATGTTCTTCAATTCTGTTCAGGAGTGCTTTGGATAGGATCTTGTAGGGAACAGATACAATTGATATTCCCCTGTAATTATTAACGTCCTTCTTATCCCCCTTTTTGTGGAGAGGGTGGATTAATGCAGACTGCCACTCTGTGGGTATCCTACCAGTTCTCCATATCTCCGCAAAGAGCTCATCTAATATATTCAGATTATCTTCATTTGCCAGTTTTAGAAGCTCTGCCACAATGGAATCCTCTCCCGCTGCTTTATTATTCTTTAGACCATCGATAATAATTTTAATTTCTGTCTTAGAAGGTGGATGCGAGTTGGCCATTACTTGAGTAAGAAGGCCTATGAGTAGCCTCTGTTTCGGTTCATCACAATTGAGTAATTTATTGAAGTACTCAGCCAAGATACGACAGTTCTCCTTGTTGTTCAAACCTAACTTACCATTTTCATCTCTGAAGCACAAGCTCGGTGCTTGATACCCTTTCAGATTAGACTTGAAAGTTTGATAGAAGTCCCTGATATTATTCTTCCGGAAATCCTGATCAATCTGTTCCATCTGTTGTTTTTCATATGATCGCCTTGAAATTCGGAAAACCCGGGCTGCATCTTTCCGACTGTCACAAAACGAGTTATAATCTTCTTGTCTCTTCGTTGAGTTCCATTTCTTCCAGGCATCTGTTCTTTGTGCACATGCACTATCACAGGTCTCGTTCCTCCATCTGTGTTTACGCTTCTGTGCTGTCAAGATTGAAACATTGGCTGCTTCTTGGATTTTGGAGGCAATGTGAGTCCAATTCTTGGATTTAAATGTTAATTGCTGGTGGTATTGCTCCAATATTTCTTGATCAACCTTAAGTTTTGTCACATCATATCTGTGAAGTTTATCTCCAGCTTTCGGAGCCTTTCTAAAAGGAATGAAATTCATTTTAATCTTGGAGAGATAATGATCTGAATCAAATTTGGCCGCTCTCGGTACTTTATCATTCATAATCTCCTTCATTGCTGTCCTGGATATTGCCACGTGATCATTTTGTTTCTCTCCGTTCAAATTGCCAGGTGAACGCCATGTCTTCTGCTTACTTGGTTTATGTTTATAGAAGGTTGACATTATCTGAAGATCAAACGTTCTACATAGTTCGACAAACCTTGTTCCATTTTTGTTGGTCATTCTGTGAGCAGGATATTTTCCTACTGTCGATCTATATCTTGCTTCTATTCCCAGTTGAGCGTTGAAGTCGCTCAATAAAACCTTGAAATTCTTTATCGGTATTTTCTCCATCTCCTCCTCTATAAGGTCCCAAAATTGTTCAACTTTCTCTGGATTACGCCTGTTGTCTTCATTAATAGGTGCATGTGCATTGATCAGGGTATAGCCTTTGTTACCACAGCGTAGAGTTAGGAGTGATAGTCTTTCTGATGGGCTAGAGAAGTCCAAAACTGGACTGATTACCTTCTTATTTACAGCAAAAGCTGTTCCAAACATTGGCATATTCTTGCCTATCTTCACTGCTCTATGTCCTTTATAGACCCTATACCCCTCAATGTCCATCACATCTTCGTCAGGATACCGTGTTTCCTGCAAGGCCAGGATTGAGATGTTATGTTCGTCCATCATATTTGTCAGTTCCTTGTATTTACCAACTTTGAGTAATGAGTTGACATTTAACGTTCCAAAATAATATTTCTGTTTCGTCTTCAATTTAGTGGAGTCGGTGGAGTCTGCCATGTGAGTCTCCGTGTTCACTGAAAGGGTGTCGTTCGAGGACGAAGATGGCGACGGAGTGTGTCTATTGGCGACGAGCTTCTTGGCCGGTGACGCTAACCGGGATCTGGTGAGATTCTGCGTCTTGGAGGCTGGATTGTTCTTACGACTGGTGGATGCCTTCTGCTGTCTGAAGTGCTGAGCAACGCTGGCGGGCGTTTGTCGCGGAGTCAAGCCTGGAGTCGCCTTCTTCTTGTCGGTCTCAGGTGGCATGCTCCGATGTTCCTTATGGTGGGCCACTGCGAGTGGCTGGAAGTACTGATGCTGCTGGTTGCTACCTCCACCAAACGACTGCATCTACTTGCAAGTTCCCCAGAATCCAAAGGCTTGCGTGCACTCCTAGGAGCGGTGGATTCCCTTAAACAGTTACCATCTGGGGTAGTGTCTTCCTTTTGACGACTTTCCATGATGCTTGATTGTTAAGAAATATGTGGGTCGGATTGCTCCTTCCCGTTAGTAGAACCAAGGTTATAAGCCCCGGAGCTTGAAGATAGTTCCTCCGCTTTATCCGCCGTTGGGACGCGAGGTCCTCTTCCGCCTTCTAAACCGTTGTCTATCTTCACCTGTAACCCTGGCAAGGGACCCATACAAGGTACTACCAGCCGGGCCAGCTGGACCAAGGATTTTTAAAGAGGTGTTACTCCTCTATCACTCACCCTTAGTCCTGGCTTGTGACAGGCAGAGCCTGGCTTCCCAAAGGTTGGGCCGAGGTTGGCGGGTTAAACTTTAATTGCGTTGTCTCTAAATTTTCAATTTGTTAATCGTATCACCATTTTAAAATCTTATGCAGATTTTAGTGCTTATAAAAGGTTCTAAACCAAAAAATGGTTAATTGCCAAGTGTTATCTTCCACATTCTAGATGTCTGAGACTTCAAAAGTTAAAAATTCAAATTGTACTTTTTACTTTACTAAAAATTATAACTCCACTCATTGTTAAATAAAATAAATTTATATTTTTCGACTTCTACTTCACACCAGAACAACGATTAGGCAAGATCCTGTCTTCCTAAAGGCTTATGCCCTCTTTAAAGAACTCACAAATCAAATTAACAACGGTTCCACTATTTGTTGCATTTGAGCAAGAACTCTTAGTCACAAACTTATTAAAGCCTCTCTTAGCTTTAATAGCTAATTCTAATGAGCCAGCAATGCAAGTAAAGCTAGCTCTGCAAGCTTCCTGCTTGTTGAGATTATCTCTAAACTTGCGGTTCGTTTTCAAAGTTTAAGTTTTTCTTATTGTCTAAACTTTTAGTCGGCGCTTTGCTGAGTAAAAGCTTAGCCATTCTTAAATGCACTATTGGTGCTCTTACCAAAATTATTCCCAAAGGTTTAATTGCTTCATTGCTACTCTTCCTAGAAACATTCGGTCTCTCGTTGGAGATCCTACAGTTTCAAGAACGAAAATATCACGGCTGATTCAAATTATTTGAGTTCTTCAAAATATTTGTTTAAACCAAACTCCTTTGAAGGGATACATAGTAAACTCATCATTTCTTTCCTTGCCAGACCACCTCCCTTCCCCATAGCAGCCAAATCTTAGCTTGGAAGGGAAGGTACTATCACCTCTCGCCTGCAAACAGCCCAAGCTCCAGCTGGGTTTCCCGTTAGCTGCGCTCAGGTCCCCACTCACTTTGGTGATTTCACGGGCTTTTCGGTGACACTTGTTAATTACTCTTTAAATTTATTTTTACAAGTTCGTTGGACTCTCGTCCTATCTATCCATCCTTTTTCTCCAATCCGAAACTCACTTCTTTTTCTTCATCATCTTCCCTTGGGGGTATGATTATTCCCAAGCTAATAATCTACCCAGTAACTGCTATTCATTGTACTTATGAATTTCTGTATTTTTAAGATCTAAGTCTTTTAAGACAAAGCCCTCTAACGATGTTTATAATTTAACTACAGTCCATCGCAATTCCAATGCCACAGTCTAGAGATCTGTTTCAATTTCACGAAGTTCCCTTCTTGGTTTTTAATGCAAGGGCCAGGTTGAGAATTCTTTTAGTTTGTTATTTATCATACTAATAATGTGTCCATAAAATTTCAGTCGTCTTTTACGAAAAGTGTGAGATATATTTTCAGATTGACAATATATTTCCTTGGATGATTATGTGGGCCAATCATTTTTCGTAAAATTAAATTAATTACAATTGTTGTAAGGATACGGTATGCTTTTTATTATGCTAAACGCTGAAGAAGGTATCACTTACTACATGTACGTTAAATAATAATAATAATGATAATATTAATAAACACCATCTATGGGTAATCTGGATGAAACGGATGTCTCAAGAGCTATACCATCAGTCTGAAGGGATCACCGAAACATTCAGGATGAGGCGATTAAAGTTCTATGGCCACATTCTTCGAATGACCGATGACACTCCGACGAAGAAGATTCGCGACCTAGCTCTCTCAATGAAAGTTAAAACCAAGTGGCTTAAAGAAATAGAGGAAATCGTCAGAAATTTGGCACCGTGGAGGAAATCATACAATACTGATCCAAATTCAGGAAAGTTGTAAACAACTATAATTTTGCGGACAAAATCAGAACCAGTACCAGGAAACCATGGACTGAAGAATGGAAGAAACTCTTCAGTGCCCAGATGAAGAGCTTTTGGGAGAAGAAAAGATCAACATCATTTGCTAAATGAGTTCTCTCGCGCTCCTTAGATGGGCATAACGATGTAAAAAAAGATACGAGCCTTACAGTAGTCGCATTTGATGTGTAACAACTGACATGATATCCTACTATGAAATTGAGATGAAATATATGTGGAGTCATCTGACATGTTATCCTACTCGTATACCACACAGTTTGGACATTCTTAAAATGTTAATTTACGGTCCGTTTTCATACTGGTACTATGATGAATGTATAGATTGAATGGAGATATGCTACTGGCAACGCGTTTGAACAAACATCACATATTATATATATTGTAAATTAAGAGGAGGAATGAAACCATAGTCTCTAACATATCTATAGACTACTAGAAATAATGTTCAATACAATCAAATTTCCCAACTCCTGCTTGGTGCAAACTATTGTAATTAAAATTAGATAAATCGTAATTTCATGTAGATTCGGTTAAAATGACGCATAATATTATGATACATATCGTTTAAATCGATAATCCAGTGGCGAAAATAATTGCCGTTACTGGGGTTCGAACCTTAAACTTCATGATTCGCAGTCCAAGATGTTATCCACGCAGTCATTATCACCACAGACATTTGGAGTACAAGACAGGTACTCATTTTCACGTGCCGATAATAATATGGAAGTATTTTTTTACGCTCCATTAATATTTTGCTTTTTTCGATAATGTGGAATTGAGTTTTAAATTAGTTATGAATACGCCTACTTGACAGTAAAGGGAATTCCTACAGTGGTCTATGAATGGCTAGACCAGTTCCCGTATAAAATCATCGATATATATTACATTGATCACTGCATTACCGCAATGTGGGTTAATATCTGAATAGCCATTGTGTAGAAACATAATACCGGCTTTGCCGACTAGTTACAATGCTTCATATAAATGCATATCATCATTTAAATACTGATACGAAGACTTTTAACATTCGGTTTCTGTTTCAATTAGTTGACACCAGAGTTCGCATGAGTGTTTACCGTTCAATATGAAAGTCTTGAGGAAAGTTACTCGGCGAGTGGATGCCCATCACTTTTATTCAGAGATTGGAAAACAGATCTATATATATAAAGCACAAAGTTTGTCTGTCTGTCTGTCTGTCTGTCTGTCTGTCTGTTATGTATACAAACCTACACCGTTTCACCGATCTGAACCAAAATTTGTATACTTACCTATTGGGACCCTGCGGGTAACCCTATCAACATTAAATTTTGGACAGACCACCCCATGCCCTGCATTTAGGCCCTTTTGCACAAATCTACACCGTTTCACCGATCTGAACCAAAAGTTGTATATTTAACCTTTGGAACCCTGCGAGTAACACTGTCCACTTAAAAATTCGGACAGACCACCCCATTCCCTGCATTTAGGCCCTTTGGTCCGAATCCACACCGTTTCACCGATCTCAACCAAAATTTGTATATTTACCCTTTGGAACCCTGCGAGTAACACTGTCCACTTAAAATTTCGGACAGACCACCCCATTCCCTGCATTTAGGCTCTTTGGTCCCAATCCACACCGTTTCACCGATCAGAACCAAAATTCGTATTCTTACCCTTTGGTACCCTGCGAGTAACACTGTCTGCTTGAAATTTCGGACAGACCACGCCATTCCCTGCATTTAGGCCCTTTTTGCACAAATCTACACCGTTTCACCGACCTGAACCAAAATGTGTATACTTACCCTTTGCAACCCTGCGAGTAACACTGTCCACTTGACATTTCGGACAGACCACCCCATTCCCTGCATTTAGGCCCTTTGGTCCAAATCTACACCGTTTCACAAATCAGAACCAAATTTCGTATTCTTACCCTTTGGTACCCTGCGAGTAACACTGTCTGCTTGAAATTGCGGACGGACCACTCCATTCCCTGCATTCAGGTCCTTTGGCCCAAATCTACACCGTTCCACCGATCTCAAACAAAATTTGTATACTCACCCTTTGAAAGCCTGCGAGTAACACTGTCTGCTTGAAATTGCGGACAGACCACTCCATTCAATGCATTTAGGCCCTTTGGCCCAAATCTACACCGTTCCACCGATCTCAATCAAAATTTGTATATTTACCCTTTGGAACACTGCGACTAACACTGTCTGCTTGAAATTGCGGAGAGGCTACTCCATTCCCTGCATTTAGGCCCTTTGGCACAAATCTACACCGTTTCACCAATCTGAACCAAAATTTGTATACTTACCCTTTGGAACCCTGCGAGTAACACTGTCCACTTAAAATTTCGGACAGACCACCCCATTCCCTGCATTTAGGCACTTTGGCACAAATCTACACCGTTTCACCGATCAGAACCAATATTTGGAAACTTACCCTTTGGTACCCAGCGAGTAACACTGTCTGCTTGAAATTTCGGACAGACCACTCCATTCCCTGCATTTAGGCCCTTTGTCCCAAATCTAGACCGTGTCACCGATCTCAACCAAAATTTGTATATTTACCCTTTGGAACACTGCGACTAACACTGTCTGCTTGAAATTTCGGACAGACCACTCCATCCCTTGCATTTAGGCTGTGTGGCACAAATCTACACCGTTTCACCGATCTCACCCCAATTTTATATACTTACCCGTAGGAACCCGACAAGTAACACTGTTCACTTTAAATTTCGGACAGACCACACTATTCCCTGCTTTTTGGCCCTTTGGCAGAAAACTACACCGTTTCACCGATCTCAACCATATTTTACATAATTACCCTTTGGAACTCGACGAGTAACACTGTCCACTCGAAATTTCGGACAGACCACTCCATTCCACGCATTTAGGCCCTTTGGCACAAATCTACATCTTTCACCGATCGAAAACAAAATGTGTATACTTACCCTTTGGAACCCGATGAGTAACACTGTCCACTTAAAAATTTGGACAGGCCACTCACTCTATTCCCTGCATTTTGGCCCTTTGGCACAAAACTACACCGTTTCACCGATCTCAACCAGATTTTACATAATTACCGTTTGGACCTGGACGAGTAACACTGTCCACTCGAAATTTCGGACAGACCACTCCATTTCCCGCATTAAGGCCTTTTGGTACAAATCTACATCATTCACCGATCGAAAACAAAGTGTGTATACTTACCCTTTGGAACCCGATGCGTAACACTGTCCACTTGAAATTTCTGACATACCACTCCATTCCCTGCATTTAGCTCAGGAATTCCTCGGGGTTGCCAGCTTCCTAACTCACCTGTCATGAGCCCTTGAGGGTGTACCAGAAGTGGTGGGTCTACACACACCCTGCCTCTTTGAGGGCCTTGAGCAGAAGACAGGAGATATTATGAAAAGGAAAAGAAGGCAGACCCCTCGAAGAATGAGGGTATCAGGAAAGATGAGACAAAGCCAATTAAGGCGGGTAATTGAAAGACTCCCTAGCCCTCGGATATCCTAATACAGTCTGGGTCGGAAGAGAACAAGAGTTGACCAAGGGAGGCCGACAGGAAAGAAAACTGAAATGAGCCCGGCACCAGGAAGTAGAAGCGATGCCAGACTCAGCTGGGGTCCCGTGGTCGCCAACCCACGTCCCACAAGTTGTGAGACCCTGGGGGGGGGGAGGAGGTCAGTTGTTAGAATAGCTTGCTGATTCATCGCGAGGTGACTTGAGAGTACTTTCCAGAGCCCGCCGTGTTATCTCCTGCTGTCTATGCTGGTGCCAGCACAGGGCCGTTGCGAAACAGTGAGTGATTCCTGGTCAATCTAAATAGGACGGGGAACCCCGAACGTGTGTCATCATATTTCGTCATCATCTGCGATCATCTCAGGTTCGTGCAGCTTGGACCTATATTCTTTGTCTTTGCCGAGCAGTACGCTCTTTCACTAGACGCATCGAGTACAGGCCTAAGCCAGAAAATAAGGTAGAGACTTTGCAAGACATCGAAGCTAGACACCTGAATTACCTATAGGCCTATCAGTTTTAAAATAACACCATGTTCGTTTAGTAGTCATTTTTTCATTACCTTATTATTGTCATCATCATAAGTGCAAATGACTTAGATGTTACGCGCATCATACCAATAATCACCACTGCATAAAGTATTTCTCGACTGTGATTTTTAAAATATTTATTTTTGGTTGGTTGGTTCTTAAGTTTAGGGGCTGCGTCAACGCGGTCATGTAGCCCCGTGTACTTTGGGAGTGTGTAGAATCTGTCTGATAACCGGTGTTAATTGTGATGACTGTATTGGTGTGTGTTATCTGTTTTTTAATTTAAGTACAAACTGCAACTTAGAACTCTTCAAATAGTTCGTACTTTTGCCGTCACGACTACTAGGCCAAGTTCGGAACTTAGCTACTAGACGCCACTGCAGTCGGCTCTTGGCAACGGACGTAGACATCTTAGAGCGTTGTTTACCTATCCAATTTAGCTTCACACAGGTGTAATTAGTGGAAGGTTCTTTAACATGCCATAAATCTGACATGGGACCGCCGGCTTTACTGCCCCTCCAAAGAAAGGCATACTGAGGGATTTTTAACACTCTTGAACCCGCTATCTTGGGCATTGAAGCTCAGCACGCTACCAAATACGCCACCGAAGCCGCCATATTTTTATTACAGTACATTGTGTACATTATAAGTTGAAGTGTCAATTCAATACCGGTAGTAGTTTCCCTTATCATCCTCATCATAAGAGCAAATGACCTACAGTGGATGTTACGCCCATTACACCATTAATCACCACACACAATAAGTCTTCCTCGCCTGTGAATTTTGAAATATGTATTTCTATTACGTCAGTTTGTAAGTTTGACGTGTCAATTCAACAGTAGTTTTTTATTATCATCCTTATCGAAAGGGCAAATGACCTAGATATTACTTCCTCATTGTCTTTGGGGGCAAATGACTTAGATTTTAAGTCCATTATATTTCTAAGGAGACCTTAAAACATTATCATCATTCTACCGGGCGAAGCCGGGTACTACTGCTAGTCATTTATAAAACTCTTCACCGTACTTTTCATACTGTAGAAGGGTGGATATAGAGAAAAACTTCTCAATATATGATAAAATATGCGAAATATAAAAATTATCCTACAAGGACGACCCAAGCATATGTTGCGCTTCTCAATGTGAGACAGATAATTCGGGAATCTATAAAGGGTCTCCGAAAACTACATTTTAAGGGCCTTAAATTAACAGTGTGTGTGATATTCCCAATAAACTAACTTCGTTCTGATAAACTTGATGGAATGACTAACCGCTAACCATTGCACAGTAGCTCAATTGATAATGTCTGGTGTTAACTACGAACACCGTTCGAAGAACGGGTACTTCTGCTAGTTCTTAATAAATCATAATTGTTTTCAGCAAATATGATTTAATGAATGTTTTTACACAAAAAACGCCAACTTGATGATGATCCATTGTAGAAATATCTGTAATGGCGCCTCCAAACCTTGAAGTAATCCGTATGTTATATACATTCCACATGGTACCACTGCCAGCTGGATCGGTTCACATCTCTCCTGGCTGCTTAAGTAGCCAGGAGGGATACGATCTAGCTGGCAGTGCGTCTTACACACTTCCGTCCGATCCACTACCGTCCCATTTTTCAAAATCACTCCCACAAAAATATCCAGCTACCGAGTGGAAAGATGTTACACATCAAAAACACCATCGATTGTATTGACAAGACAGTTTCAATCTAATAAATAATTTGAAAAGCCTACGTGGTCACTTTTTGAAAAATTGAAAAGTAGGTCAATAATATTTGCCAAGAATTTCTCTTGGGCCATTCTACTGCACCTTCGACTTATAAAACCTGTCAACGAAGGGTGCACATTTAGATTTGAAATGAATGTTCTAGTATCCTGTAGGTAGGGAAACAATGTGACAAGTGGAGAAATACGACGGGCGATACGTTAAACATGAATATCGCGGCTCGCACTGCAGGCTGGTAATATAATGATCGTCCTCGTGTCCAGGCAGGCTTGTTATTGGTTTCACATTTTACATCGTCGGGAGAGGAGCAAATCATCAATTCCTGCTTGGACTTGAGTGCCATTCCCACAGTATCAGAATGTCTCATTACTTTTAGATGAGGATACAGTCGAATTTCGTTCGTTCACTTTTAGTTTAAAATTCCATCAGTAGTAATTGTCGGTGCTCTGTTCAATTCTATCTTTACGTATTAATTACAGAAAGATGAGAATAGATAAATTAAACTTGCATAGTTACGCTAGGTAAACGAGAATTGTGAAGTAATTGTTAGAGTAGGTAATATAGGAGAAGGAAAGATGCGTTGTCAAAATATTTATACAGCTTATAAGCAGCAAACAAAGGGAAAAATCTATATTGACCCAAAAATGTCATTAATCCTTGATCTTCATTTGGGTTGGTTGCTGGTTCTATGTCTTCTATAATTTGAAATATAGTTTCAAATTGATAAATATGGTGCTAGCCTGTGAACAAAGCACATGAACAGATAATTGAGTTCTTCAAAATGAGAATGTTCTAATGAGTTCAAGAAATGAAGAAGAGAAACATCATAACCAGTAACAATATATTACCTGGTTTGAGCAACGTGTATTAAGATAGCTTATTAAATTGGCAAATTACATGAGGTTAAATTGCATGATATGCCGGCTCTGATTTGTCTTTTATTTTAATTAATATTATTGTCAAATTGATGGGTACAGAAAAGCTCATTCACCAGATATATAGCTGTATTAAATGAAAATCATGGGAGTGTTAGTTCTGGTTAAAGCAGTAGAACTAATAATTAGGCCTCCAAACATGTCCCACTAATGACCACACAGTGATCATCTATACTAAAATATTAAAGCTGAAGAGTTTGTATATTTGTGTAATTAAACGCGCTAATCTCTGGAACTACCAGTCGGATTCGAAAAATCATTTTTGTATATGATAGCCAGATTCATGAGGAATAGTTTAGGCTATGTTAAATTTCGGGCAGACCACTCCATTCCCTGCATTTAGGCCCTTGGAAAAAAAAAATCTACACCGTTTCACTAATCTGAACCAAAATGTGTATACTTACCCTTTGGAACCCTGCGAGTAACACTCTCTACGTGAAATTTATGACGGACCAGTCCATTCCCTGGATTTAGGCCCTTGACACAAATCTACACCGTTTCACTAATCTGAACCAAAATGTGTGTACTTACACTTTGGATCCCTGCGAGTAACACTGTCTACATAAAATTTATGACAGACCAGTCCGTTCTCTGCATTTATGCCGTTTGGCACAAATCTGCACCGTTTCACCGATCAGAACCATAATGTGTGTAGTTACCCGTTGGAACTCTGCGAGTAACACTGTCTGCAAGAAATTTCGGACAGACAACTCCATTCCCTGCATTTAGGCCCTTTGGAAAAAATCTTCACCGTTGCACCGATCTGTACCAAATTTCACATACTTACCCTTTGGAACCCGACGAGTGACATTGTCTGCTTGAAATTTCGGACAGACCACTCCATTCCCTTCATTTAGGTCCTTTGGCACAAATCTACACCGTTTCAACGATCTGAACCATATTTTGTATACTTACCCTTTGGAACCCTGCGGGTGACACTGTCCACTTTAATTTCGGACAGACCACTCCAGTCCCAGCATTTAGGCCCTTTATCACAAATCCACACCGTTCCTCCTTATTGCACCAAATTTTACTTATACTTTGAAACCCTGCTGGTAACACTGTCCACTTGATATTTTGGACAACGCTCTCCATTCTCTACACTTAGAATAACAAACAAACTGATCTTGAAAACCACGTATTAAGGCCCTAGAACCATTCTTGTCCGTAGTAATGTAACTGTAAGAGTATTTTAATAGTCCATTGGTGACTGGCAATTCGGGCTGCATCACGTCACCCCTACCAGTGTTCTGGTGTAGAATTGCGAAAATATCTTGCGCTGCTCATAAATTGCAGTCACGGGGAGTAATTAGTGCAAAAAGATTTCTTAGGCCCCTTAAAACTGTTATCATCATGAACATATTATGCATCTGTATAAGTGCAATGATGTTGGTGCAATACATTGAGGTTATCAGCTGCAATAAGCGTTGGTGCTTTCAAATTTACCTTCATTTATTCGGAAACTTATCGTTGAACACTATGTGGCGGTAAATGATACTATTCTACCTCAGGAGCTCGGGACAGCCGAAGTTTTCTGATTATTTTCCTACGGCGCTATGCGACAAAAGACGACACTATTGGTCTCTACATTTCTAACAGCCAATGAGATATAGGCCCTAGGCAGTGTCGTATTTCGCTTACTCCTCTTTCTAACATATTTTAAAATTCGTTTGTAAATTACATGTGTCACTGCTGTAGTTAGTAAACAGCCGTTTCCCAGTTCAATATTATCATAACGGGAAAATGACCTAAATGTTACGTCCATTATACTGTACTACTTATCACCCCCACCACAACCTTCACCACCACCACAAAAAGTTATATTTAAAAATATTTCAATTCTGTTAGTTTAAGTGTCATGTGTCCGTTCTGTGGTAGTATTAATTATCATCCAGAAAACAAATAAATCCACCGGGCAAAGCCGGGCACTACTGCTATTAATTAATAAAAGTATTGATCAGGTGGAACCTCTATCCTGTTTATACTAATCAGTTTATCAATATGGAACCAAAAAGAACCATTTAAGTTCTAAAATTTTTATTTCGTTTCGAAGACTAACTTGTTTCACTCTGTGTACCATCAATGTCACCAAACGCAATCAAATCACTACTGTTAAGTTGTATTAATACTATTTATATCCGTGACGCTGGTCAATTTATGGATTTAATTGATAACATTGTAATAACATAACTACATTACTAATGTGTGATTATATGAATGTAATTGGACAGGAATACCAAGGAAGGAAGGAAACTTTTAGTTTTACGTGACCGTTAATCATGCGATCATGAGCCACGTGATCTCCTTTTTACGTGGAATCCGAACCACAGGACATAGTGTGCCCGGATAGAGGAGCTGCCAGGACAGCCAACAACCGAAATGACTTCCCTAACATCTCATCCGCCGGACCTATTTGCCGAGAGGATCAGGTGAACTTCCTAACAGGCCAAAGCGGCACGAGAATCCATCGTCCACGGGGATCGTGGTACATGGTGACACAGGTCATAGACTGCCTAAGGAAAGGTTCACCTTAAAAGCTAGACTGAGAAAGGAAACATACAGACTTATGTAAAACATCGTGAAAATTTATTTATAAATCAACAAACCCCTATCCTAGTTCGGAGGGTTTCTATCGGCTAATCCGCAAGCTAATGAATAATCAAAAATAAAGAGCAGGTCCCTACCTGAGAAGTTACAGTAAACCCTCGCGAAAGATCTATCTCACAATTATTAAAGCAACAACAGCAACACTAGGAAAATGGTACGGCGAAAAAACCCTAGGTCAAGTTACAAGATCAAGCTAATATCGGAATTTAAATTTAACAGAGTAGCAAATCATATCTAAGTTAGGATGATACCATTTCCAAATTTACATTTAATATTAATTCATCTAGCTAAGTCCTATCAATTAATTACGAAATTTACGGCGGTGACGTCCGTAATATCAAACAATTACTATCAAAGATATGTGACAAGCCATAAAAAAACATATAAGACACTCTTAGAAACTAGGTGCTAATCAGCACACAAAAGGTGACATAGAGGATTTGTACACTTTTACATCAATAAATCAATAAATGCAAGGCCACAGTTTTATTCAAAGCCTACCTACACCTTGGTTTACTGTTTGTAAGCCATAGTCGTTTAACGTGTGTAGTTACGGTGACGACTGCGTAGTGAAGAATACGTCTAACATCGCATGGCCTGCGCTCCACCAGCTACGAACTAAAGGTTCGAGCAAGCTTCAGTCGCTACAAAAAGTGTCAGCTGTCCTAAAGTCATTTCCTCCAGGAAATACTTTCATTGGCACGGCTATGTCAGCAGGTACCAAATGCAAATGAACAAGGTTAAATAGAAAGGATTCGTTAGTTATATTTTGTTTATCAAAATTATGCGTTTTATTATTAAGATGTCGGTTTAGATTATCGTTGGTTTATGGCGAATAACAGCTGACTAGCCTGGGTACGGAGCGTCTCCCTGAGATCATCTCTGCCAAAAAGCCTCGACTCAAAAGTCAGAATGCAATCAACGAGCAATAACAACTCGGACACACAATAATACAAGTTACCAGCAGCGCACAGCTCACGTTCAATAACTCTGGGATGGACCTGGACACATCAGTTACCCTCCCTAAATATCTGGTCCACTGGAACAGTCCCGGACAAGGTACACAAAATACCTTCATACATGAAAAACCCTCTTCACGGGGATAGCCTCCAACATACTATGAGAAACCTGACATAACTGTACTCGTCATGACAACGGTACACGCAAAAGGCGTTTAACTAACAAATGACAATCTACAGAACATGTGCTCAAACACAGAAATGGACACTGGGTTCCATGAGCTATCAATGCAATGAAAAATAAATGAATACTACAAGCATTCTGACCTGTGTTAACATAAGTCTGTCTCACTTGGAAGCAAGCGCTCTCACTCGTGCGCTGGGAAACATTCACAAAACCTGTCTTTGTCACAGCAAGTTGCAGGCTCCCTGCACTATTAGATACAACACGTTGACTGGGCCGGCAATTAAAGCAAGAAAATAACTGTAAAACTGGCCTCATAATAATACCTTTACCATAGGTTATAAACATTGAAGAATGTGTGCATTAAAAGTACGCTATAAAGCTGAATACTTCATTTAGTTTATTGTATCAAACATCAAAATAAATCACGTGTCATCACACTTGACACTAACAAAATAATATTATGGTGCAAACTCCACTCTGCTGGATTTGCTTAATGATACGATGGGAACTGGGTTCGATGCTAGGCTACAACGAAACAACCCTTTGACTTGCAAGGTCTACACTTGACCTGGATGGCTTCTGAGCACATCTCGAATGAAATATAAATGCAGTTACAAAACTGGTAATTACAGTCGATTACCTAAATGATACGACTACTCTAATGAAGTCAGGGGCGTAACATTGACTGGCTGCAATAAGTCCAGTTAAAGAATCATGACCATGGCATCAGTTTGCCATAACAGGAGTCTGCTAAGACGTGAAAATCACCCCAGATAGGGTTAAACAAAGTAGCCTTGAAATGACTACAGTCACGTTTAGCAATAGACAGAAATTGGCGTCCTATGACGTCCATCAGGTTGCACCAGGGTTGAACAAAATATCAAACCCAAGGGTGGCTCACAATCACTGTAAATAAATGACATCTAATTATACTAATTACATTCCCTACCTATGAAATGGCTGTCACTAAGTTCGGCTGGTTTGCAATCTACACTAATCTAACTATACCACCAATGACTAGAACAAAGAAGGGTTGAACAAACTCACAATATGAAGGAGCTCACACTTAGCTCTCTGTCCAACGACAATGGTTGAACAAAAGCACCTCTGGCTTTCAGGATTGGCATCGTCCTTATCAGAACTTCCATCTTGGCTCTCCCAAAGACCAGGATTCGGTCTGTCCCTGTAGTTGACATCGTGAATGGGTTGCACATGCCTAGGAAAGGCATCCTCGATTCCTTCCTTCTCGTTCGACGTTCTTGAAGTTCCATAATCATGCTCGTTCCAACCGAGTCATCTCCCTCATACCATATTGGTACTTATCCCATTATCTCCGACTCAGACATGGTGTTATAAATGTCGAACACGTGGTCGGTAATATTAGACGTTATGTAGTTCATCATTATTACTTGAAAATTACGGTGTGCTTCGCAGATATCACAGGCGTTACACTTAGATCTGGTAAAACAGCCTCTACACTTTGCAGATGTCATTAATAAATGGCCATGCACTGATCTGCTGTTTCACACGTGCACAGACTCTACTTTTGCAATCACGTGGCATCCGTGAAATAGGCGTCGATTTCTTGTGGATAAATCCACCGTAGCAATTTATATATAATGCGTCTTTATTATAACACTTGTCTAATGTAGCAATATCACAATTACCTGTATATTTCACACCAGGCTCTTAGCCCTCCACAAATCACGTGGGTATAAAAATGTGGTGTTACAGTATCGTCGAAAATTCACAATACTTTCCAAATAAGTTCACTTTACTATTCGTTCTAATCACTGCACTTTACAAATCGTGATACACGGTACAATGGTGCTCGATGACACTTGATAAAAAATTCCTCGCTATAAAGCGGACTATTCCCACGTCTTACACGACGAGTATTTCAACACGCCTCAACCGGGCGGATTCTCAAGACGTAGTGCAAGGAACTGCGTTCCTCGTGGAATCAAGTCGTCAAACTAAGTCGTGTAGCGACTACTTACATTCCTATTTGCGTATCTGCAATGATATTACCATACCTTAAAGTGGAAAAACATTCTCCAAAATGTTTCAATAATACTGAATGACGAAATGGAATATTCTGAGTCTCGTAGAAAGGTAAAGTTGATTAATAAGACCTCAGATAAATAATTAGCCGACTTCACCAAAGTCAAAAGTGCGATCCTTCGCTACTCCAAAGAGAATTGTATAAGCTCTCAGCTTCTCGTAGCATTCTGGGTGTGTTCAAAGATAGAACATCCCATCATAAATGTGTTGTCATGAAAAATATCACATGAACATTAGCTTAGCGTGTTCATCTGCCTCTCCGTTGTTTCAAATAAAATGTAGGGACGACATTTTTATTTGACTCAAAGTTCATTCATAAGGGATATTTTTTTTTGATTAGCTGCGTTGAAGGTTCCAATGCGCTCTCCTGTCTGAATGTCTTCAATCACGTAACTTCCATTGTTCAGAGGTTGTCGGATACGACTGGGGCCATTATATAAAGACAGAAATTTCCCATATATGCGGTCTATAGGACTTCAAATTCCGGGTCTCCTTATAAGAACAAGGTCTCCCGCGACTAATGGTTCTCTGAATCTCTGGCGTCTAGTTCTTCTCAAACGTTTCGCAGCTTGTCTGTCCAAAGTATCTCTTGCAGCTAAAAGTCTGCTGGCGTGTGATGGTTGTAAACAAGGTGGATTTTCAATCACACGATTCCACATTCTCATCGGCATCTGGTTCAAGTGCAAAACCATGGGTATTTGACCAGTGCTCTCATGGACTGTTGATTTAATACACTTTGCCATGATAACTAGGACTTCGGTCCAACGCCAGTGTTCTTCCTGACAATACAATCGACAGAATTTTGCAATAATAGACATTACGCATTCTGCTGGGTTGCTCTCTGGATGGCGAATAGACGATAAAACAAGACCTATCTCCAACTCGTTCATAGCATTGGCAAATTCTGCGGAGGTGTACTGTGATCCATGATCAGTCAACAGAAATTGTGGCTTTCCTGCCTCCGGTATCACTTGTCGTCTAATTCTCTGGATAATCTAGTGTGCGGTGGCTTTCTGAATTGGATGAAGCATCGTATATTTCGTGAACACATCAATGTTTACAACAATGAAGCGATTCCCACGGCGGGCCTTTGGTATTGGGCCATAGAGGTCCTGTGCGTATAACTCTCTGGGTTGAGTTGAGAGTATGAGCCTAGGGGATTCCTTCAACAAGTGTGACGTGTACTTGTTCCGCTGGCATGCGTCGCAAGCACGTAAACACTGTCTAACGGTGGTTCCTAGCCTTTTCCAGGTAAAAGACTCCTTGATGGTTGCAATGGTCTTGTCAGTCCCACCATGTCCAATGGATAGATGAACCATAAGAATGACAGATTCTTGATATCTCCTCGGAATGACTGCACGCAGTTGAGTGTGGTCCTCGTCCACAAGCTTATACAAGACACGATGATAGATCAGATAGTCATCTGCAAGAGCAGCTGTCCTCGCATAGTGAGCATCCTGTGGATCCATTCGTCGTTCCAGGAAGCGGATAATGTTCCTGAGTTCCTCCTCACGTCGTTGTCCTTCTGGTAGATGACGAAGGTGTTCCTCGCATTCTCCCTCGATGTCAATGGCATTCACAGTGGCTTCAGGATTCCGGCTGAGAATGTCGGCCAACACATTCTCTCTGGCTGGTCGGTAAACAATTTGCAAATCAAACTGTTGGAGAAACAGCGTCCAACGTGTGATCCTGTCGCTTGCCAGTCTTGTTCGTAAAATGAAGGTCAGCGCATGGTGGTCGGTCCTCACGATAATCATCTGGCCTAACAACAGTTTCTGCCAGTACTCAAGCGCGTAAACAATCGCAAGTGCTTCAATCTCAGTGGTGAAATAATGAGATTCATGCGCTCTCAAACGTCGACTTAAGAAAGCGATGTAATGACGTTTCGTCTCATCGTCCTCCTGCAATAGGATGGCACCTATTCCAATCGCAGACGCATCAGTCTCTAGAATAAAGTTCCGGGAGAAGTCTGGATATTCTAACTGAATCGAATCAAACAGCACCTGTTTAGCTTTTCTGAAAGATGTCTCGCACTCGTCGTCCCAAGCCCATCGGCAATTCTTCTTCAGCAAGCCTTGCAGTGGTGCGATAGTCTCAGAATACTTCTCACAATGAGCAGCAAAGAATTGGATAATTCCCAGGAATTGTCTCACGTGTTTCACACGGGTTAGTGTTGGAAATGCAGCAACGGTTCTGATCTTCGCCGGATTCGACCTGTATCCATCTCCATTAATTATGTGTCCCACAAATTTGACTTCTCTCTGGAAGAATTGACACTTGTCGAACTTCACTTTGAAATTAGCCTGTCGAAGATTCTCAAAAACAAGGCGTAAAGTTGCTAAATGTTCTTCCTCCGTTTCTGAGGCTATGATGATGTTATCCACGTAACATATCACCCTCTGTTTTACTTCAGGAGTCAGCTTCGCATCAAGTTCTCTAATTAATGCAGCTCCGGCATTTTTTCACTCCAAAGGGTAGGTTTCGAAAGACATAGGTGGTCTGATCGAACAGAAACCCTGTATACTTCTGAGTATGCTCAGATAATCTTATATGAAAGTAGGATTGTACTAAGTCCAATGACGAAAATATCTTCTTCCCCTTAAATTTTCTGAGGATGTCTCTAATCTTGGGCGGTCGGTCATGCTCAGGAGCTAAGCGTTCGTTTAAGGCTCTCGCATCGAGACAAAGTCTTAAGCTTCCATCCACTTTAACCACAGGTGTTATAGGATTCAAGAAAGGAGTTGGTGACTTCTTAATTGTACCTGCTGCTTCCATCTCATGGATCTTCTTAGCAGCTTCCTCGCGGTGTTTCTCTGCGATAGGATACATTTTCTTCTGGAACGGGGAATCATCCAGTAGTATAAGATCGTGCTCGTAGTCCAATATCTCACCAGGTGTGGTGTCGAATATATCCCGTATTCGCTTAATATTGCATCTAGTTTCTCTCGTATAGGTGCTGATAATTGTTCTGCCTCTTCGTCGGCATCTCGTGTCTCCTCACTTTCCTTGCCATTTAAATTCTCAACAACGTTGACTTCGGATTAAAATTCCGGTTCTTCCTCTACTAAATTCATTTGGATGGGTTCGTTCGGCTTAAACTCCACCGTATTACGTCCCATATCAATGAATCCATCGTACTTTCGAATGAAGTCTGCACCCAACATGGCATCATGATGCAAGCCTTTCATCACTAGAAATTCGTGCAAGTACACGTGGCTCGAAATTTTCAAAGTGCATAAAATCTGAATTTCGCACGTTACGACACGGTCAGGTATAACTCCTCTGACTCTTACTGCAGAAACTGGCAGCTCTGTCACCTCAGAGTTTGCTTTCAGTCTGGCATGGCAATCGGCGGAAATGACACTTATCATCGCTCCTGTATCGATGAGAATGACTACGTCACATCCATTCAGGGTAGCTACAATCTTCCGTAGACGCGTCAATTCGTAGTTGTGGTTCGTCGTTCGTCGTTCGTCTAATAGATCTTCCTGAATCGGCTCCCAGAGTAAGATAGTGGCAGTTACTCTGTGCTCAATCGGGTAAGAATCTACTGGTTTTTCGGCGATTTTTTCTCTCTTGGCGGGAATTACCGGGCTGGTTTCGCTCCGTTTCAACCGCCGGAATATTTCGTGTTTCCCGCGAAGTCGGGCTCTGATCTCCTCCTTCTTGGATTTCTTGGAGTTCTCGGAGTTGCTGAAGGTATTCACGACTCTCCCGTGCTCTTCCTCTCCAGTCTCGATCGGCCTGATATCTGGGGTCCCGATCTCGATTGTATCCTCTGCTATAGCGGTAATCTCTACGGATACCTCCCTGCTGTGGGTTCCGGTTATTATTCCCTCGGCGGTCGTTATCGTAACGACGGTTGTCGTTCGTTCCTCGATCAAAGCGTCGGTTCCAGTAACTATGACGGTCATCTCTCCGGTCTCTAGCGTACGGAGTGTTATTCCAATCTCTCTGACCACGATTATATTCATCACGCTGGTCAAGGCTTTCTTGGGTCTGTGTTTGCTGTGGCGTCTGGCACACTTTGTCCACAGTCGTCAAGTTAATGTGTCGCTCAGCAACCCTGTCAGCCTTCTGTAGACGGTGTGTTGGAAACTGTTCAGTATTAGCGTCCAATCATCGTAAGATTTGATCGCACTGCTGAAATGTAGATGCTCCTGCAGCGATCAATACTCGTTGCACGTCTGCAGGGTATTGCCAGACGATGGTATTTACAAGGTCTTGCTCTGACAGTGGGGGTTGCAAACAATGAAGTTTCGCAAGCTGGGTTGCGAAGTAGTTCGCGTAGCGCGTCGGAGTGTTCGAGCTATATCGGCGAGTGTACATCTCAGCTCTGATACTCTGCTGGATGTCACTTGACCAGTAAGTCCTCAGTAAGGCTTCTCTGAAGTCTTGGTAGCCTACGAATGAATAGCGGAAGGCCCTGAACCAAGTGCTAGCTTGTCCCTCAAGCAAACGCTCAATGACTCGGAGCTCTCTCTCCGGAGTTACCATTGTGTCCCTTAAGTAGCTCTCTACATTCGCTAAAAATTCTACGGGAGGGATGCCACTTCCAGTGCTTGAGAATCGAGCTGGTTGCTCTTCTCGCGAACGGATGATTGTCACGTTCCCCTGCGTGTGCGCGGGTCTAAATGAACTCGGCGTATAATTATGCGTTGGCGTACTTGTCTCCTGACTTTGTTGATTATGTGCAGGTTGGATAGGATCCGCGTTATAATTTAACGCTTGACTCTGCGCTGAACCGGTAACTTGGAATGGTTGTGGTTCCCTGGGTGCGCTAGGTTGAAATAGTGTAGACATTATCCCTGCGGTTTGCGGTCCTGGCGTTGCCTGAGAGTCTCCCATCTGTGAAGGTAAATGTATCTCCCTTGGTTGAGTCTCAAGTCGGTCGAGACGTCTCTCGATAACTTCGAGCCCTGGGATAGTCTTAGCTGCGACCTTGTTTCCCAAATCGTTGAACTGCAACTCAATTATCTCGACTTTACCTTTGAGGTTGGTGTCGATTTCACGAATTGCTGTCCTCAAGTTGTAACTGTGGTCTAACCTCTCAGTTATTGCGACTTCCTCAAATCTTTTCTGCAATGAGTCGATTTCCCCCTCGACTTTGGACATGTTGTCCTTGATCCGACCTACGTCATCCTTGACCTCGGCCACTTTCGCCTCCATTATAATTTTGTGCTCATTAAGGTCACCCCTCAACAGCATTACATCGACCTTATTCTCTTCTCGATGAATGTCTACTGTCTCTCGTAGCCCTGTTACTGTCTCAGTTAATTCCGTAATGTTTCTCTGATTCGTACGCAACTCGTCCCTGACCTGAATCAAACTATCGACGACTGCCTTGACATTATTGTTGACGGCGTTCGCTGTTCCTCTCATCAGTACGAGTCCTATGTTCATGGTAGCCATGTCCTTCTTGACGTTGTCCATGAATCCCTCGACGTGAGTTAATCGAGTTCCAAATTCCTCTCGAGTATGGTCTAAGTCAGCCCTCATATCAACCTGAACTCTATTAATAGTAGTTTGAATCTGAGCGGTGTGCTCCTCTAATCGGGTCTGCACGTCCTCCCTAGCTCTATTCATTTGGTCTGTTAAATTATCAATACCCTGGTTAGCCTCCTGATGGTGTCGTATCACGTCAACCCTAACAGCTGCTAAACCTGCCGTAAGATCATTTCTGGCCTCTATTCTATGAGCATCCATGTCAGCCCTGACCTGCGTTAGATCAGCCCTAACATTATTAATTGACTGTGTGTTGAGCTCAAGATCCTGTCTAACATTATTAATTGATCGGGTGTTAACTTCCAAATCACCCCGGACATCATTGACAGCTTGGGTATTCTCACCCAAGTCACCACTTACAGTACCTACTTCCTGTCTGACTTCACCTAAGTCAGCAGTAATCTGCTGGAGATTGGCATTGACACCTGCCAACATCTCCCCAAATACACGACGAATTGTTTCCTCATCCATGACAAAAAATTATTAAGAAAGAGAGGGATCAATCTCTAATGGAACTTACAGCTATGATTAGTTACTTGGTGGTATAAAGCTTGTTTCATTTAAATAAACATCACGAGTACAGCTGGAGTATGCAAACTAAGGGCTTCTACATTTAAAAAGACAACGGCGAGCAAAGCAAAGTATTACATTTACTCAGGATGAGGCATCATCAAAGAAAATCCTATCCACCATTTATCCAACACAAAAGCCTCACCCCATGGACTTCTATCAAACATGAATGCCATGCGGTTAATTGATCTGAAGTATGACTTTCTAAGTTCGTCCCAGTCCGGTCAATTTACCATTGATCAACATTAAGATCCTCTTAAATAACACGGAACTGACGGTCACCACGTTAACGTCGGTACATGAGTTGGGCGCCACATAAATAACTAGAGTTATATGTGCCCTGTCAGAGGAGCTGCCAGGACAGCCAACAACCGAAATGACTTCCCTAACATCTCATCCGCTGGACCTATTTGCCGAGAGGATCAGGTGAACTTCCAAACAGGCCAAAGCGGCACGAGAATCCATCGTCCACGGGGATCGTAGTACATGGTGACACAGTTCATAGACTGCCTAAGGAAAGGTTCACCTTAAAAGCTAGACTGAGAAAGGAAACATCCAGACTTATGAAAAACATCGTGAAAATTAATTTATAAATCAACAAACCCCTATCCGGAGGGTTTCTATCGGCTAATCCGCAAGCTAATAATCAAAAATAAAGAGCAGGTCCCTACCTGAGAAGTTACAGTAAACCCTCGCGAAAGATCTATCTCACAATTATTAAAGCAACAACAGCAACACTAGAAAAATGGTACGGCGAAAAAACCCTAGGTCAAGTTACAAGATCAAGCTAATATCGGAATTTACATTTAATAGGGTGCCAAAACAAATCTAAGTTAGGATGATACCATTTCCACATTTACATTTAATATTAATTCATCTAGCTAAGTCCTATCAATTAATTACAAAAATTACGGCGGTGACGACCGTAATATCAAACAATTACAATCAAAGCTATGTGACAAGCCATAATAAAACATATAAGACACTCTTAGAAACTAGGTGCTAATCAGCACACAAAAGGTGACATAGAGGATTTGTACACTTTTACATCAATAAATCAATAAATACAAGACCACAGTTTTATTCAAAGCCTACCTACACCTTGGTTTACTGTTTGTAAGCCATAGTCATTTAACGTGTGTAGTTACGGTGACGACTGCGTAGTGAAGACTACGTCTAACATCGTATGGCCTGCTCTCCACCAGCTACGAACTAAAGGTTCGAGCAAGCTTCAGTCGCTACAAAAAGTGTCAGCTGCCCTAAAGTCATTTCCTCCAGGAAATACTTTCATTGGCACGGCTATGTCAGCAGGTTCCAAATGCAAATGAACAATGTTAAATAGAAAAGATTCGTTAGTTATATTTTGTTTATCAAAATTATGCGTTTTATTATTAAGATGTCGGTTTAGATTATCGTTGGTTTATGGCGAATAACAGCTGACTAGCCTGGGCACGGAGCGTCTCCATGAGATCATCTCTGCCATAAAGCCTCGACTCAAAAGTCGGAATGCAATCAACGAGCAATAACAACTCGGACACACAACAACACAAGTTACCAGCGGCGCACAGCTCGCGTTCAATAACTCTGGGATGGGCCTGGACACATCAGTTACCCTCCCTAAATATCTGGTCCATTGGAACAGTCCCGGACATGGTACACAAAATACCTTCATACATGAAAAACCCTCTTCACGGGGATAGCCTCCAACATACTATAAGAAACCTGACATAACTGTACTCGTCATGACAACGGTACACGCAAAAGGCGTTTAACTAACAAATGACAATCTACAGAACATGTGCTCAAACACAGAAATGGACACTGGGTTCCATGAGCTATCAATGCAATGAAAAATAAATGAATGCTACAAGCATTCTGTCCTGTTTTAACATAAGTCTGTCTCACTTGGAAGCAAGCGCTCTCACTCGTGCGCTGGGAAATATTCAAAAAACCTGTCTTTGTCACAGCAAGTTGCAGGCTCCCTGCACTATTAGATACAACACGTTGACTGGGCCGGCAATTTAAGCAAGAAAATAACTGTAAAACTGGCCTCATAATAATACCTTTACCATAGGTTATAAACATTGAAGAATGTGTGCATTAAAACACGCTATAATCCTGAATACAAACATATAACTCTGTCTTTCATAGCAAAGACGTTTAAAATATGGCAATGTCACTCATTGCTGGAGCCCCTTTGCTCTCAAAGATAAAATACTTCATTTAGTTTCTTGTATCAAACATCAAAATAAATCACGTGTCATCACACTTGACACTAACAAAATAATATTATGGCGCAAACTCCACTGTGCTGGATTTGCTTAATGATACGATGGGAACTGGGTTTGATGCTAGGCTACAACGAAACATCCCTTTTACTTGCAAGGTCTACACTTGACCAGGATGGCTTCTGAGCACATCTCGAATGAAATATACATGCAGTTACAAAACTGGTAATTACAGTCGATTACCTAAATGATACGACTACTCTAATGAAATCAGGGGCGTAACATTGACTGGCTGCAATAAGTCCAGTTAAAGAATCATGACCATGGCATCAGTTTGCCATAACAGGAGTCTGCTAAGACTTGAAAATCACCCCAGATAGGGTTAAACAAAGTAGCCTTGAAATGACTACAGTCACGTTTAGCAATAGACAGAAATTGGCGTCCAATGACGACCATCAGGTGGCACCAGGATTGAACAAAATATCAAACCAAAGGGTGGCTCACAATCACTGTAAATAAATGACATCTAATTATACTAATTACATTCCCTACCTATGAAATGGCTGTCACTAAGTTCGGCTGGTTTACAATCTACACTAATCTAACTAGACCACCAATGACTAGAACAAAGAAGGGTTGTACAAACTCACGATATGAAAGAGCTCACACTCAGCTCTCTGTCCAACGACAAGGGTTGAACAAAAGCACCTCTGGCTTTCAGGATTGGCATCGTCCTTATCAGAACTTCCATCTTGGCTCTCCCAAAAATCAGGGTTCGGTCTGTCCCTGTAGTTGACATCGCGAATGGGTTGGACATGCCTAGGAAAGGCATCCTCGATTCCTTCCTTCTCGTTCGACGTTCTTGAAGTTCCATAATCATGCTCGTTCCATCCGAGACATCTCCCTCATACCATAATGGTACTTAGCCCATTATCTCCGACTCGGACATGGTGTTATAAATGTCGAACACGTGGTCGATAATATTAGACATCATGTAGTTCATCATTATTACTTGAAAATTACGGTGTGCTTCGTAGATATCACAGGCGTTACATTTATATCTGGTAAAACAGCCTCTACACTTTGCAGATGTCATTAATAAATGGCCATGCACTGATCTGCTGTTCACACGTGCACAGACTCTACTTTTGCAATCACGTGGCATCCGTGAAATAGGCGTCGATTTCTTGTGGATAAATCCACCGTAGCAATTTATATATAATGCGTCTTTAGTATAACACTTGTCTAATATAGCAATATCACAATTACCTGTATATTTCACACCAGGCTCTTAGCCCTCCACAAATCACGTGGGTATAAAAATGTGGTGTTACAGTATCGTCGAAAATTCACAATACTTGCCAAATAAGTTCACTTTACTATTCGTGCTAATCACTACACTTTACAAATCGTGATACACGGTACAATGGTGCTCGATGACACTTGATAAAAAATTCCTCGCTATAAAGCGGACTATTCCCACGTCTTACACGACGGGTATTTCAACACGCCTCAACCGGGCGGATTCTCAAGACGTAGTGCAAGGAACTGCGTTACTCGTGGAATCAAGTTGTCAAACTAAGTCGTGTAACGACTACTTACATTCCTATTTGCGTATCTGCAATGATATTACCATACCTTAAAGTGGAAAAACATTCTCCAAAATGTTTCAGTAATACTGAATGACGAAATGGAATATTCTGAGTCTCGTAGAAAGGTAAAGTTGATTAATAAGACCTCAGATAAATAATTAGCCGACTTCACCAAAGTCAAAAGTGCGATCCTTCGCTACTCCAAAGAGAATTGTATAAGCTCTCAGCTTCTCGTAGCGTGTTGTCATGAAAAATATCACATGAACCTTAGCTCAGCGGGTTCAATAGCATTTCACATCCAAAATCTCACATGCATTGACCGGGAATCGAACCCGATCCACCTTGGTGAGAGGCCCACAGCTTGACCGCTGGGCCACCATCCCCCCCCCCCCCCCCCCCAGGAAGTACCAAAGGCCGTTCGAAGAACGGGTACTTCAGCTAGTCTGATATATAATCTCGATATTTTCATTCTCCGTCCGATTTTTACACACACGGTAGGATAATTCTTCCCCGTGGTAAGTGATTTTTGAAAGGCGGCAAAAATTACGACTCCATGTCATACGATGTTGGCATGTCAAAGAACCCATTTGAATTCAGTAGGCAGTGTTCATAATGGAAAATTTAATCTTGGGAGTTTCCGCCAACACAAAGTTCCTCATTTCTCTACAAGAAAGCGCTATACTGTGCAAGGAGCTTAGATATCTAATCTCCTTTATTAGCCAACTTCCATTTATGAAAAAATAGGCTTATGAGATCACCGTGTGTCTGTGTGTGTGTGTGTGATGGTGTGTGTTCTCTCCTAATAACAGCGAAACAGCTGGAGCTATTTCAATGAAACTCGGTAAGTTCATAGCACTATTCCGGGCGACCCCGACCGTGCTGTTCAAATTTTGTTAAGGCTCACAAATCCAACATGGCGGCTGTGCGAAATATTTCACCAGCATTCAATATCTCCGAAACTATTGCCGATATCACCCTGGAATATTTTTCGGAGATAAAGGAACCTACTAGAAGTTCACTCACCTATGTGACTTTTGAAACTTGGTAACTACAAAACCAACATGGGGGCCAAGCGAATTTTCGACTTTTAAATAGACTTTTCTCGCGATTTAACTAACCAAACGCACTGAAACTTGGTCAAGTATATGTTTATACACAGTGTAATGCACCGACATCTAACTTCGTTCAATTGTTTACATAACCTCAAGATGGCGGACGTGCGAAATATTTGAACGGCATTCTATATCTCTGATACTAATAGCGCTATCATCCTGAAATTTTGCATGGAGATAAAGGGCACTACTGGAAGTTCATCTATAAGACATTCAGAAACCGGTTAACTACAAAACGAATAAGGCGGTCAAGCGAATTTGAAAATTTTAAATACACCTTTCTTGCGATTTAATGATCCAACGCAATGAAACTTGGTACAGGAAATGTTTATACACATTGTAATGCACTGGTATCTGATTTAGTTCAATTGTTTACATAACCTCAAGATGGCGGCTGTGCGAACTTTAAAATTAAGTTTTTATTTCTTGTGTCGTAATCATGCGATCGAAGTGAAAGTTTGAATAATGAACTTACGCAATAATTTTACTTCAATGGTACATGACTCTATGGCATATGCATATAACAATCCAACATGGGGACCATCCGAAATATTTAGATGAATCTCCATATCTACGAATCTATTACAGCAATCAAATTGAATTTATTAATGTTCATAGGTGCTATGAACATAAGTTCACCTATCGGACTTTCAATAACCTGGTGATCACAAATCCAACATAGCGGCGATGCGATGCGAAATATAAATATTCACATGGTCGTTTCTCGCAATTTAACCATCCGAGTGCAGTGATACTTGATACAGTAAATCCTTATACAAATGTTTATCCACTGGCATCTAATTTTTTCAATTGTTTCCATAACCACAAGATGGCAGCTGTGCGAAATTTTAAAATTTCGTTTTTACTTCTCGTGTCCTAATCATGTGATTGAAGTTTGAATACTACACGTACACAATACTCTTCATGTAACAGTACATAACTCTAAGATCTACATATATAAAAATCCAACATGGCGACCATCCGCAATATTTAGTCGGTTCTCAATATCTACGAATCTATTACAGCAAACAAACTGAAATTTTGTAGGTTGATAGAGAAAAATAAAATAAGTAGGATATATGAAAATAGGCCGTATAGTTCTTCACGGAACTACTTGTTTTCATAGTGCTTCAAGGAACAACTAAATTCGACATGCAAGCTAGGCTACCCTTTGTGTGTCAAATAACAAAGCTTGCGCCCGGCTCCCGAGGCCATACGATATTATTATCTCTCTACTCATAGCCAAACTGGCAATAAGGTGGTATTATTCACAGCAGCGATATTACTTTGAGAATTATCACTTTCTGATTTCTATCTTCAAAATTAATTTCACTGACTAGAATCTCGTCACAAGAGGGTTTAGCTCTATCACAATTTTCCAAGTGGGTTTTCTGGTTTTATAAATATGTTTTCTTCATTACTCCACGTGCCACCTGTGAATTGTATTTCTGAACTACAGCATATGAAATATATGGATAGAAAATCACTAGTCAACCATATGTTATAAAGTATCTCTCTAGCTGATGCCAGCTGCGATAAGTTACAGGAAAGCAATTTCACGAAATGGGAATTTCCTTCCAAGTCGTCGAGGGGTACTCAGCGTGGCATAAACATGTCCTTATGGGATTGAGTCTCTAGCTGCAACAAGAACCACTTTCGTTTATAAGACAAGGAAACCTCTTCGTTACATGCCATTTGTTTCTAACGCTAACACATCGTTATCATTCACTAAACTATTTATTTAATGAAGTAAATCGTTATCCTTTCTTCGTCGTGCAAGTCCACCATTGTTGTTGACATGTGCGCAAGATGAGCGGGCACAAGATTCACATAATTAAAAAATTTGTTACACGATAACATATTATTGTATTCGGCTGCTACTGGAAAATTCGGAAAACACACACCTTTCTTGATAAGAATGCACCGATAAGTGCTACTATCTAACGGGGATAAGGTGAAGTACTTAGGTTGCTATATGACTTTGCAAGAAGAATGAAATATAATTCCTGGCACTTACGTCATGTCTTTGGAGGGATGATAAATCATTCCTTGGCACTCAAAGAGTTGATAACATTATCAGTGATAAAAGGTCAAAACACACTGGATTTTTATGAAACATACACAAATAGTACACATTTCTTAATACCCAATTACAGATTTTATTTCTCGTGCCTGAAAAATTTACTTTTTGGCTCTCACATAATTTTTCGTGGCACCTCTTCAATTGCTGTTGTTACCAATAATGCATGCATGCCAGGCTGCTAAACACTTCCCCCTTCCTTTGCAGAAAATCTGCCTATTCCCATCCTCAACAGAGGAACTATACTCTGAATTACCAATAATGATCGCTGACAGCTGTCAAAGTTAGCACGTGGGGAAATGCTGCGTTGCCACTGAGGCAGATCATGACTGAGTCATAACATTCCAAGAGGCTTGTAGGAAGACACAAATACTGTGGAAGTTAGCCCTCCTGCCTGGCGCTCTAATGACCGTGACGAGTGAAGACACACTGAGTCTGCTGTGTCGGCATACATTGCAACATTGCTGACTGTTGCCATGGAGACCGTTACCCCGCTCGTCTCCACTCCTTACCTCACCCATCAAGCGTATGAGAGCGTTCGCCGAGCATCTTTTGTAAATCAGAGTATAGTCACAAGGAATGAATAACTCAGTCGACTTCACATGAAAAGTGGTGCTTAGCTGGTCGGGACAACACCAAGCAAATTGCTTCTACTTCGCATCCGAGCAGCACACTACATCCGCCTTCAATTTTGCAAATAGTGTCCATCCGTGTTTTAGAAGTATTCACCTCAAAAGAAATTGAAAATAAAACTGAATCATTCTTTTCATCGAGGTTATTATATTTTATTGTTTTCAGCGTATGGCTTTTAGTGCCGGGAGTGTCCGAGGACATGTTCGGCTCGCCAGTTTTTGTAGCTGCTTCGAGGCGGACACCCAATGGGTGAGCTACACGTACCGTCGTGTGTGGAGTGTTGTCTGAGGAGGAAAGTTTGAATGTGAGGACAAGGATTTGGAAGGTAGCGGCTGTGGCCTATAGTTACGGACCAACCCCCAGCATTTGCCTGGAAGGAAGAAGGGAAACAACAGAAGACCATCTTCAAGGTTGCCAGCGGGGGGATTCGAACCTTCTCGCCTCCCGGATGTGAGCGACTGCCAGCAGTCATGCCGCAACGACCACGGCTAACTCGCCCGGTTCCATCGAGGTAATTGGTGGGAACAGCCTTTCTCACGAAACTAACGAAATTATAATCACAAATCACCCCAAGCCATCTCATACAACACCATGCATTTTCGTTTGTTCTTCTTTTATAAAATGTGGAAAGTAAGCTAAAACAGAGAAACACTTGGGGAGAGAACAAGATGAACTACGTAGTTCAGACGAGAACTTTGTCGAGCAGATTGAAACAAAATATTCATGCCTTGGAGCTATTCGTAGCCCCCTCACTAACACCGCTGTGGAGTCATATCGCACTCTGTTTACACAACGAGAGCAAAGGGATATTTTACATGCAAATTAATTCAAAAAGGAAACAAGTAGTTCCGTGAAGAACTATACAGCCTATTTTCATATATCCTACATATTTTATTTTTCTCTATCAACCTACAAAATTTCAGTTTGATTGCTGTAATAGATTCGTAGATATTGAGAACCGACTAAATATTTCGGATGGTCGCCATGTTGGATTTTATATATGTTGGTCCTAGAGTTATGTACTGTTACATGCAGATTATTGTGAACGTGTAGTATTCAAACTTCAATCGCATAATTAGGACACAAGAAAAAACAAGGAGATTTAAAAAAAATTCACAGCTGCCATCTTGAGGTTATGGAAACAATTGAAATAAATTAGATGCCAGTGGATTAACATTCGGATAAAGATTTACTGTACCAAGCTTCACTGCACGCGGATGGTTAAATTGCGAGAAACGTCCATGTGAATATTTATAATTCGCGTCACCGCCATGTTGGATTTGTGATCACCAGGTTATTTAAAGTCCTATAGGTGAACTTAAGTTCATAGCCCCTATGAACATTAAAAATGCAGTTTGATTGCTAAAATAGATTCGTAGATATTCAGTATCGTCTAAATATTTCAAATGGTCGCCATGTTGGATTGTTAAATGTATAGGCCATAGAGTCATGTACCATTAAAGGAAAATTATTGCGTTGGTTCATTATTCAAACTTTCACTTCGATCGCATGAGTACATCACAAGAAATAAAAACTTAATTTTAAAATTCGCACTGCCGCCATCTTGAGGTTATGTAAACAATTGAACTAAATTAGATACCAGTGGATTACAATGTGTATAAATATTTCCTGTACCAGGTTTCAGTGCGCTTGGAACATTAAATCGCGAGAAAGGTCTATTTAAAATGTTCAAATTCGCTTGGCCGCCATGTTCGTTTTGTAGTTAATCGGTTTTTGAAAATCTCATAGATGGACTTACAGTAGTGCCCTTTATCTCCGTACAAAATTTTAGGGAGATACCGCTAATAGTTTCAGAGATATAGAATGCCGGTGAAATATTTCGCACATCCGCCATCTTGTGATTATGTAAACAATTGAACGAAGTTAGATGTCGGTGCATTACAATGTATATAAACATATACTGTACCAAGTTTCATTGCGTTTGGTTGGTCAAATCGCGAGAAACGTCTATTTAAAAGTCGCAAATTCGCTTGGCCACCATGTTGGTTTTGTAATTACCAGGTTTTCAAAAGTCACATAAGTGAACTTATAGTAGTTCCCTCTATCACCATAGAAAATGTCAGGGTAATATCGGTAATAGTTTCGGAGATATTGAATGCTGGTGAAATATTTCGCACAGCCGCCATGTTGGATTGGTGAGTCGTAACAAAATTTGAAGGGCACGGTCGAGGTCGCAGGGAATAGTGCTATGAACTTTCCGAGTTTCATTGAAATCGCTCCAGACGTTTAGATTTTATTAGGGGGGGATACACACACGAATCACACACACACACGCACACACACGCGGACAAAAGGTGATCTCATAAGCCTATTTTTTCAAAATTGAAAATAGGCTAAAAATAGGTTAGGAGTGAGTGAAAAAGTTTGATCATTAGAGAACTCGTTTGGTGGCTAGAAGACGTGGGTGCAACATTTCTCCTCATCTCGTGCATGCGACATTAAGAGAGAAAAAAAACATAAAAAATATATCCAAGGAAGAGAGTTATGTGTCCTGATATATTAAAATGCCGAGCGCACAGTGTTGCTTGTATAATTTTGTACTGTAGATTGTGGTGTGAAGTCAAGACACGGGCTAGCATCCTGCTGGTTATGGCGTTATATTCCTTCATGGTGTTGAGTAAGGCCCGGATAGTTATGTGTTTATTTTTGATTGATGTGTAACATATTTCCACTCGGTATATGTATATTTTTGTGGGGGTGATTTTGAAAATTGAAAAGGAAATGGATGGGACGAAAACAATGAAACGGAAAAGGATGGGACGGACACAATGAGCGTGCACGGTGGCGGCAATTGATACCACGACGTTCTGTCGGCTATGTGGCTATGTCGAATGTACAGTATATCGCATACGGCTTACTTCAAGGTTTGGAGGCCCCATTAAAGATATTCCTACAATAAATCATCTTCAAATTGTCGTTCTTTGGTGTGAAAATATTCAATTATGATTTATTAAATCTTCATAATTTTACTCTATTCTTATTTAATGTAAGCACTCGAGGAACTGTCGGCCATGTGGCTATGTGGAATCTATATCGCGTACAAAATTACTTCAAGGTTTGGAGGTCCCATTAAAGATATTCTTACTACAAAAAATCATCTTAAAGTTGTCGTTGTTTGGTGTGAAAATATTGATTATATCTTATAGGCCTATGCTGAAAACCGATCAAGATTTGGCACTGCAGTTTTACAAGTTGTTATTTCAATGACCAACAGAGTTCACTGTTAACAATGGATAACAAGTCACATGTTACACATCATATGTGACTGCTGTAAGGCTCCTATTTTGTTTACTAAATATCTTCTATTTATTTACATATTTTTGCCGTTTGTATAAATAAATACACATACTGGCGTTTTAATTCATGAGTTTGTACAGTATCCTCCATATATTATTCTGCTGAGGTCCCATTCCGGTTTTGTACCGAAAATAAGGTCCTGTTAACACCAACCTACATATATGGGGTACCTACAGGTTCCGCATAACCCCATGTGTGTCCGAAACGCACTCACTAACTCTTTAAATGCCTCACAATTAAATAAATACCTTAAAAATGTATGTTTACAATGGGAGCACCGTGACCAGGTGAGCCTGCCGCTAGAGCACAGGGAAGCGCGACGGCAGCAGCCATCTGGCGGGAGCGCGGCGTACTGCTAGGCGAGTCTGCCGCTAGAGCACAGGGCAGCGCGGCGGCGGCAGCCATCGGGCGGGAGCCCGGCGTACTGCTAGCTGAGGAGTCTCTCAGCAGATGGCTTAGGTGTGGTCTTGCCAAGACTTTCTCTAAGTTTGAAGCCTTTGCAAATGTAAACATTGCTGTAGAAGAAACTCCCGAGTAAACAATAACCGATGAATTCGTTGTAACATCGAATATTGTCTACAAAGAGGTACAAAACACTTTTCTACATAATTCATTGTGTTCTTCTCATGTATGTATGCCGTTTAACAACAATAAATATATTTCTTCAATATTGAAAACTTCGTTCTCCCTCATTCTTCCTTACTACCCCATAAACCTACTTTCACGTTGCGAAAGTTCGCACGGGCCCACTAGTTTCCTATAATTTGGTGGTATGTTGTACTCCTTAGTATGTTGTACTACCCACATATTCGAACCTTCGCAACTTCAGTAATTTGCTTCTCTATTTCGTGAATGCACCCTCGCCTCTGCATTTCAAGACAGGAATTCCCGGTCATGAAGTATAGCAGGGGAGCTGGAGTCAACAGTCTCATTAAAGCCTCAAATAGTCCTTACCTTGACAGGAAACTCACTTGTGAGTATTGACAGAGTATTATGAAAGTTTTTGAAATGACCTTTTTTTTTTGCTCTTTGGAATGAAATACGAAAACAGCACAAGTATGATTTCGTATCGCGCATCTACAGTTAGTATTGTAAGATTCGGAAACTGAGGCAAGTCCCAGCCTATTAAGCGGGAACATTTTGTACTGCAGTCAGTGAAACTTGGTACAGCATATGAAGGGTACAGGGGAAATACGATGAATGGCACTTGAATCTCAAGCTGAGATAAATGAATTTTAGTTTCTCAAACGCTATAACTGTTATAATATTCTTCACAGTTATCTGAATTTATGTAGTACGGAAAGGGTTATACGGGCTTGTAAATTATGAAACAATCCATCCAACAATGTATACCTAAAGGTTAATTATTTTATATTATTGTCTTTAACTGCACAATTTAACGTGCATAAACGATGAATGTCCATTTTCTGGCAAAAAAAAATGCAAAAGCGATTAATATACTTTTTTCCCTAAAGAATCCACACCAGTATTGTTTGAGTCAAAACTATTGTTAATCACAAATACTTCACAACTTATACTACTCAGTAAACGGTACAATATTATTCTGAAATATTAAGCTGCTGTTTTATAGACATTCAAAGGACTATCATCGTTATTGCCTTGAAATCCATGGACCTTCATCGTTTTTTCCCGACACACATTATTTTCAAAGCCTCATTAAATCGTGACTCTCGGTGTTTTTAACCTGTTTTAGGCTCTTGAATGTTACTAGGGAACAGTACAATCCTTAACAATAGGAAATCTCAATGTTTGTAATTTTGTGACATTCATCGTTTTTTCCCTGTGCCGTTCATATGTTTATACACATTGTAATGCACTGACGTCTAATTAAGTTCGATTGTTTACATAACATTATGGTGTTTTAAGCCAGTCTTCAGTGTAGCTTTTGCATATTTTTGATCATAAAGGGGGCCAGGCTACTGATGTAAGGCTCAATCATTTGTGCAATTGAGGAGAACAAGTGCCAATATATTTTAATTAATTCATTTGTTTACACACATATATATATATATATTTAATTCTCTTCTGATGCAGGTCTGGAATCAAGTGCTGATATTCCCCTGGTTGCAAACAGCCCTCCTGAAATATTAAATGCAATTTTTACATTAACATTTATGTCTGCGGTTATAAAAATATTTAGAACATCCATTATTTTTCAAATCAATGTTTTGGCAAAACAAAGAACTGCTGTATCGAAATACCTCTTGTGCTGAAAACAAAATACATTTTAACATTGTTTACTGGACATTTCGTATGGCATAAAGGATACATTTCAGTTGCAAATAAGGTATTAATTGCCAGTATATACAACATATTCGTACATAGGTTCTGACAGGGAAAAGATACAACCAATACAAATGGATGTCCAACGAGTTTAACCAATTCACTGCCTTATCTGTAGCCTCATGTATTTCTTGTAGCGTCCCCCTGGACCTCCTTATTGGGCATTCCATGGCAATGTTATAAATCGTCTGAGGCACTTCACTGCAGTCGCAGACTGGACTGTCGATCATCTTCCTCTTATGCTTCCAATAATGGCATCTACCATGTCGGGTTCTTAGTCAATTTAGTGACGTCCAACTTCTTCGTGATAAGTTGAAACCAGGAGGGCGTTGTGTTGAATCCAGAATTAGAAGATATTTGTCTGGATTCGAGGAATCCCAATTGTTGCGCCATGCTTGATAAATATTAAATTGCTCTTGAACCAATTCCTCACCTAGTAACCAGGAATGTTTCCGAGAAGTTAATCTGAGATGTGGTTGAAAATTGTCCTGATGTATTGGCAATAAAGGATCTTTACAGTATTATTCCCATTCTTTCGCCAATGCGAATTGTCTACAGAAGTGAGAAGGCGGGATGTTTGAGAGGACTGGTAACCAATCCAAAGGTGTTGATCGGATGGCTCCAGATATAGTCCTCATAGTATCATGTTGCTCAGTATCAATTCTCTCTATATGAGCGCTATTTAACCACACAGGACAGCAAAATTCAGCCACTGGGTGTACTAGGGCAAGAGCTGCTGTTCTAAGAGTTGATGCAGTTGCACCCCAGCCTGATCCAGACAATTTGTGAAGAATATTGTTTCGGGCTTTGGCTTTAGCAGATGTTCTGCATAAATGTCCTCTTGTAAATTAGAGTTAGATCAAGGACAACACCAAGGTCCTTTGGGTGAGGATTATACTTCAATAGCTGACCATCAAAGTGAACTTGGGTAGAATAACTTGCTATCTTGTGGCACAGGTTGAAGCAGCACCCTTCAGTTTTGGAGATGTTTGGATTTAAATGATCAGTGTTTAAGAACTTGCTCACTTGCAGGAGATATTCCGAGAGGATAGCTTCCGCTGTTTTCAAATCATGGGACTGAACAGCAATGGCTATATCATCAGCGTAAATGAACTTTCGGGAATTAGTAGATGGTGTATGCATTAAACAGTAGGGGTGCAAGCACTGAACCCTGTGGTAATCCGTATTTTAGACTGATCGAACCGGCTTATAGCTTATTACCAATTAGATCCACTTCAAGCATTCCGTTACACAGCATAAAATTCAAGAGGATTGCAAGGGACTTACATGAAATACTGATTGGTATGAGCAAAATTTTATTGTGATTGGAACTTTTTGTGAGTTTATGATATATGTTGAACCGTTAAAAAACAAACAAAAAGAATACTATGTAATACGTTTTGTCCTTGCAGCAGCCCTCGAATGACGCAAATATTTGAACATTATAATCAAAACCATCACAAATGTAGAAATAAGATTCGTTTACTGGAAAATGATTTAAATCATAGATATAACCATTAACATAAACTAATCACTAGGGAAAATCTTTCGACCAGGACTAGGTATGTGATGACAATAAGTCATTATCTGTTTTTCCAACAATAATCCCTCTCCAAAACTTCTAAATTCAGTAGATTTTTATTCACTACCACCCATCAAGATACTAGATCATAATATTAAATATAGCAACACTGTAAATATTCTCGGAGTGATATTTGATAGAACACTGTCGTGGGCAGAGCATACGTCTAATGTGGTAAAGAAGGTTGTATGAACTATGCATCTCCTGAAAAGAACTCTTTCTTACACCCCTCCTATTATACGTTAGCCTTTCGCCCAAACTCTCATTATTCCAATAATTGATTTTGGCTCTGCTGTATACAATGGTTTACCAGAAACATACAACATCAAAGAGTCCAGAATGCATGTGATCGGTACTTTCTGGATGTAAGGCGAGATGAAAATATCACACCTTACTACGTGCAGCTGAAATGGCTGAAGCTCCACGAGCGCAGTTAGCTATCAGTTGACATTCTGACACATGCAATATTACAAACCGGGACCATGTCATATAACTATAATGCCTTTACACCAATGCATTCTGTTCATAATCGAGAAAATATATAAACAAAATTAACACTCCATATTCCTATACACCGAACCATAAATTTCAATAAATCCGTTGTTTGCACCGCCTCACACCTCTTCAACACCTTCGATTTATATAAGTTCGTCAACATTAGAAGCACTTCAGCTCTCAAAAGAGAGACTCTCATCATGTTTCTTGTATACCTCTTACATCTGATTACTGCATTATGTAAAAATAATACTATTATTGGTACAATCATAACATCAGGACAATAGCTGACAACCTACCTAATTTAATGGCTTTTCTTGTATATGGTGTTTACTTTTCGGGCTGATACTGTGTCTGTATGCACTCATTTGTATATAATTTTTCAATTATTATTATTAATATTATTATTGTTGTTGTTGTATTAATACTGTCTTTTTGTTACTATCATTGTTAAACTATTATTATTTTTATTGTAAATGTAAGTGAAATGTTTTATTTGTATAAGCCCTAATCTTATGGTATGTAAGGCGCTACTGTAAAGGAGCTATTAATATCTAAGTGTAGCCGTGGATATAAAATCAATCAATCAATCAATCAATCTCCTAGTTGCCGAAGCACGATCAAATTTCTGATATTAAAATGCACATTTTGCAGAAGTACAAATAGTGATTGCACAGTGGTAGTAGGTCCAATACCTTGGAAAGTAACGCTTTACTTATGACGCCGTCATTAGTAACCGTTACATCTACAGTAACGACGAGGTAAAGACGTTACCAATTAAATTTCTGTAACACCACTACCTTTACCTACAGGATAACGTAACGAAAACGCTTGTTATTGTCTCAAGATGGAGCAAGCAACGACGCTGTGATTGTGGCCTACTCTTGATATTGTATAAAACAAGATGTTCAGTGAAAAACATATAGCCTACTTTATCCTAAATGCATGAGTATAGTTATTAGCTCTTAGTCCCTTTCAAGGAGTATAGTAAAATTTAGATTGTAGTAGGTTATTGAAATACAACGTGCTATATTATACGTTGATTGAATCCTCACCTGAATTATAAATACACACATTAATACAACCATCGCAGCAACGCAGGTTATCAGACAAAATTACACACTCGCCCAAGTACACGGGGCAAAATGGCCATGATGCCCAAGCCTCTCAAAAGAAACAACAACAACAGCTTCCTACCCAAATCCTTTCTCGTATTATATTACACATCTCAGTGACACAGGTTACCAGACAACTTCCACAAACCCAAGTACATGGAGCTACATGATCACAATGCCACAAAACCCCTAAAGAGTCAACTACAACAACAGAAAACAACAGACTCTACCCCGGATCAAGGACAGCTTCCGAGACAAACCCTTCCTCATTTACAAGTACACACACTAGTACAGACATCACAGTGACCCAGGTTATCAGATAACTTCGACACACATATAAGTACACGGGACTACATGACCATTATGTCGCAAAGCCTCTAAAGAATCAACAACAACAGGACATTGAATTTTAAACGCTGTGGTCGAGCGTTGAAATAAATGGTGTTATAAGTATGTGTAGTATTTTCGATTGCAAATACATACTGTATATGCTTAACATTATAACATGTGAGTAGCTATAAATCAATAAATATAAGAAAGAAAATGTAAATTGAACTCTCTTGGATTTGAACGCCAAACCTCCAGGTTGGGAGTCTAAGACTCTAGCCCACTGCTACACACAGCCAGTTAACAACTGGTTTAGTATAACTGCATGGCATATTTTGTCTTGGAATGAACTTTTTCATCAGCGTTTTCTGCTGTTTTAATAAACCATTTGATACCAAAATTGAATTATTTTGTTCATTACATTCCTAAAAGGATACAGAGTTACGAAGTTACTAAAATATGAACTAGCAGGCAAACAATAGCCTCCATTTCGACCCAACGGGACGGCACGGCCCAGCACGATACGGCGCGGTTAGCCTGAACTGTTAGTCACTGCGTGGGTATAATATTCTATTATCAAATGCTAATATCCTACGTGTCCCCACCTCCTTGTGGACTGGTTCAACCACCTTCTGTAGATAAGCGGATTTGCTGAGGCCGGGCCTTGTTGAATCGTAAGTTACGGTTAGGCTATAATATTTGCATGATTCGCACATCCACCATCTTGAAGCTATATGGCTGATGACCTTGTAGTTCTTGCAAATGCCGCTTTCCACATAAAGGTATATTCATGAAAAAATTGGTAGATATGGGATGATAAGGTTAGTCGTAATTTGATTTATGCTTAGAACATTCGGGTTGGCACCATTTCTTTTTCGTTATGATGGCGGCGATACACAACATGACACTGAGTTGTCCTTTGCTGGTGCTACCTCAGTACCAACGTTGGTTTTATTTGGTTTCATCGTGTTTTAATTGATAGGGGCGATCGGTTTGCACACATACACGGACGCCATCTTTTAACTACACTGAAGACAATGGAAATTGTAACACCCAGAAAGAGTGGTGCTACATTGCTGCAATTGAACATGCAGGACGAGTGTTCGGTTGTGATTCGATGATTACACTTTCAGGTCCCTCTGACCGCAAGTTTGGTCAACAATCAATACAGGATGTGCCCACCACGATTTGCAATACATTGATGAATTTTTCGAGGCATGGAGTCAATAAGGCCCAGGATCGCTTCCTGAGGAATTGTGGCCAATGCTTGCTGCACTGCACGGGCCAGTTGTTCCAGAGTTGTGGGTGGCTGAGGACGGTTGGCCAGTTGTCGACCCATCATGTCCCACACATGCTCAATAGGACTGAGGTCCGGGGATCTGGAGGGCCATTCTATGTTTTTGATGTCGTGGAGAGCTTCTCTGGAGATGCGTGCAGTGTGAACCCGGGCATTGTCCTGCTGAAACATCCCATTAGCAATGTTCGCCATGATAGGGACAACCACTGGATTGAGTACCCTATCAACGTACTGTCGAGCAGTCATAGTGCCCTCAACAAGCACTAATTGTGATTTCACATTAAAGCAAATAGCTCCCCAGACCACAATGCTTGGTGTTGGCCCTGTATGCTTCTCGACAATAAAGTCTGGGCGGCCCCTCTCCCCGGTTCGTCGGCGCACACGATTCCGGCGATCACTGCGGGCAAGACAGAAGCGCGATTATTCACTAAAGGTGACCCTATGCAATTCGTCGACCCACGTCGATCGTTCTCGACACCCGGCCAGCCTTACACGTCGCTGTTGTGGGGTCAATGGAACACCTTCTGCAGGGACACGGGATCGTAAGTCAGCTGCACGCAAGCGATTACCAACTGTTTCTTGTGTAACGTGGGGTGCCACAGCTGCTCGAATTTGCACTGCTGTTGCATGGGGCTCCATCCGGGCCATCCGAATGATGCGGCGATCCTCTCTCACAGTTGACTGTCGCGCTTGGCCTGTGGCAGGTCTACGAGTGTGGGTACCTTAATTTGACAACTGCTGCCATACACGTTGTACCGTAGATGCCAGTCGGCCAACATGTGCAGTGACAGTCCTTAGCGATAATCCAGCCTCACACAGCCCAATTATCCGAGCCCTCTCAAACGGCGACAGTTGTTGATAGCGTGCTCTTCTTTCGTCGAGGCATGTTTGACGGGGAACACTTCACTGCACAGACTGCAAGTCAACTACGCTACACCAGAGTCCGTATACTGGAGTTGATTCCTCCGCGACCAATCACGTGGGGAGACCTGTAGCAACAATCCAATGGGTCTGAAACTTTGATCGTTTACATATCTAAATGGCATCGTTCCATATCTTGAAAATCAACACAAACGACCAATGCTTTCATGGTGTTGAAATTTCCATTTTCTACGGTATATTTTACTGATGATCTTGCAGATTGAGTCCAAAACGCCTCCTACAGAAAGGTATATTGTTGCAAAATTTGTTAAAGATAACATGATTAGGTTAGTAGTAATTTAATTAAAGGTTTGAACATTTGGATGGCCGCCATTCCGTTTCCGTCTAGATGGCAGCAATATGAAACATGACACTGAGGTCTCCTTTGCTTGTGCTATCCCTGTACCAAATTTGGCTCAATTTTGATTTCTTCTCACACACCCAGACAGACGGACAACGTTTGGCCGTGTAGGTCTCATAAGTCTTCGAGCCTATAATGACAATAATTCCCATTATAGGCGAGTTGCATACGACTGTTTATGCTCGAGGATAATTATAACTTTGTTTTATATTCGAACAGAAATATTAATAAATATCAGTCGAGAATGAATCACCTGAGTTTAGTTTACTGAACACAGCGCATCCGCGTGTTCCCGGGAAGGATCAAAGACATTCTCAATGTCATGTTTCCAAGGCTTTGAAATATTGATTATGTGCATTAGGGATATCCAGAACTAGCGCCAAACGATAGCGCAAAGGTAAAGTACTATGTGGGATTATTTTCTTATTTACTTCAAATAACACCAAATGGGCTGTTACAAATGCTTTAAAATTAAAACGTATCGTATTATCAACGTGTTATTCTTCAAATTCGATGCCTATAGAAAGTCAACGGAATGCAAATCAATGGAGACCCACATGGAACATTCATGACATCTGGCAGAAAAGTTTCGCTTAATATATCCATCTAACGAAAAGAGAACTGTATTATAATTTATGTGGACCTAATGTCATACGCCTGCTTCCTCCATGACGTTCTGGTGTGTTTATGGCAACAACAGCACTCACTAAAATTGTCGGGGAAATCTTACGAATGTGTAGAAATTGGAGTTGTGGATATTCAGGTACAGTGCTATTTCTTTTGCAATATTGCCCTGTTTGTTTATGCATTGTAACTACAATGGTTGCTCCAATATAGGCTAGATTGTCAACATTCAAAACATGTAATTCATGTCCAAAATGTTGGATTTTGAGTACGGAACATGTGAGAGCTATCCTTACCTAATTGGTCAATGAATGAAAATATTGAGTTCTGATTGGTTGGAATAACTGTATTATAATGAAAAGTAGCACTTTAATGACCCCAATTTTGATAGCATTTAATGATATATAATATTCTATTTACATATCGACATCGTCAAACATGAATAAATTACAAAAATAAACAGAATTTACGGAAAAACGAAAATTAGAATGTCAAAGGAGAGCAAATCTTCGAGTCAATATTCACTTGTATATTCAGTTTGTTGGCCCTAACCCACTCTCATTTATAAAGCGGGTGATGAGACCAGCAGCCTCCGCATCATCATCTAACGTAAGTTTGAGTGTCAACTGAAAACCAAGGTTTCTTCGTGGATCAGCAAAATCCCCACACTCGGTTGAAAAGTGGGCCAAGGTAAATACGGCTCCACAAGTACAACGTGGGTGGTCTTCCCTTCTCTCTAGGTACGAGTGGTGGGTCTTGCAAAACCTATCCTTAGCCTACACAAAATGGTGGACTCCCTGCGTGAACGGAATGAACTCCGCCTCGGGCGAGTAGTTCCCTTAATCGCTCTCAGTTTATTGGGCATGTTCATCTAACCATTGACTATCCCAAAATGGCAATACTTTTCACCGTAACTGTGAGCGAATATCTCTAACAGGTACCGAACCCGTAATTTTTAGCCTACTTTTCTCATTTTGCAAAAATGAGGAAAAAGTAGACTTATGAGATCGGGCAAATGTGTGTCTGTCTGTCTGTCTGTCCTTCTGTCTGTCCTTCTGTCTGTCTGGCTGTGTGTGTGTCCCCCCCTTATCAACTCCTAAACGGCTGCAGCAATCGAAACAAAATTAGGTAGGAGTAAAGATCTATATCTGAATATCTCACACCCATATTTGAAAATGATGTCAGTGCTACCAACTGCTGAAAAATCGCAATTGAAATTTTAGCTCCATGTTGGATATCCTGGAAGGTATGAATAGGAGCTATTTCAAAATTGGCACACGTATAGATAATAATATTGCAGTTTAATTTCCAGGAGGCCATACATCGCAGTGTTGCCAAAATGAATATACGCCTGCTGATAGGTCCAAATTTTAAATGCATATAACTTCTACACTATCAATTGGATTTCAACCAAATTTCGTATGTGCCATGTGTACATTAACAGACATGACTGAACGTATTCTTAAGATCCACCAGGGCTACCAACTGTTAATAATTGCTCTCAATTTATTTTATCCAAATACCAATATATCAGAAAGTATGCAAGCCGACAGCTTTAAACTATGTACACGTATAGTACCTGACATTCTATATTAATTTGGAGTAACTTATATACGTCAATGCTACTAACATGATTCTAAGCCTGCTGAGAGGTCCAACTTTAAATACATTTAACTTCTATACTATCATTTGGATTTTAACCAAATTTCGTGTGTGCTATGTGTACCATAACAGATATGTATATGCCGATTCCTAAGAGTAACCAGGGCTGCCAACTGTTAATAAATACTGTCTCTATTTTTGTTACCCTAATATCTATATCAGAAAGTATGCAAGCCAATAGCTCTAAACTTTGCACACGTATAGTACCTGGCATTCTAGATTAATTTGGAGTAACTAATATACGTCAGTGCTGCCAACATGATTCTAAGCCTGCTGATAGATCCAATTTTAAAATGTATGTAACTTCTATACTAACAAATGGGTTTCATTCAAAATTGACACAACAATAGATCATATTATTTCAGATTATTTCTGACCAATATATGTATGTCATTGTTGCCAACATGAATTTTACGCGCGCTGTTAGATCCAATCTTTAACTGCATGTAATGTCCATGCTATCCATTGAACTTCAACCAAATTTTGTATTCTGTACTTTAAGAGATGGAACTAAGAAAATATTCAGTCACCAGGGCTACCAACTGTAGTTCTCTATTAGGCTGCATTATGCCAGGTATACAGTATTTCGAACTAATTAGAAATTTCGATATTACCAACTTAATTTCGGCATTATTCTAGATAGATCCATATCGATTAATCATTGGCATAGGTCTTAAATTATAAGAAAAGTAGGCTCTTTAGTTCGTCACGGAACGTCTTGTTATGCTTGGATTTGTAGAAATTAAAGGCATCTTTTATTTGGCATTGAAGAAACGGTATTCGAACCTATGATATGGACCTAGTGGCATGTCATGAAGCCAGCTTATGTTCAAGCATTCATAGTAGGCCGTGGATATCTCGTAAAATCTAAATTAACATGCAACGCAGCGCAAGACAGTGCAGAGAGACAGGCTACTTCAGCCAAGGTCAACTGTAGGGGTAAAAAGGGGTTGATCACGTGTGACGAGCGACCGGACTATGTCGGCGATTTAATGAACTTTCTAATTAAGATGTTATTATAGTTTCAGAAGAAACAGAAGAATTATGAGTACCGGTATTGCCCTTTCACGAATTGATTGCCGGCGGTCGAGATGGGAACTATTCTTTGTTTACTTGTGTCACGTCAGCCTGCTTCATTGACAGGTACAGTTGCGAGAGTAGGATATGACGCAGTTCCAATAGCCTCAGTCATCGTTTAACTGTCCATGTTGACAGACTATCCTACGAAATATTACCATCTGTTCAGAACTACAATTATATGTATCTACGCGACTTGGAGAATGACATTACGAAGGAGAAGCGCTTGTGGAAGGGATGAAGTTTCGAGGCAAGAAGAGTGAAGCAATCAGCACGGGCCTGTGACAGGGGACTTACGAGTGAACACTAGACGCTTCTGGAGGTGTCGCGATCAGTAATGTTATTGTTGGGAATTGACTTCCAACCTGGCCACAGGTGGTGCCACCTCCCAAGCTCCATAGCCATTGACATTATGTTGGACTGCATTGTGTGTGTGTGTGTTATATCTGTCCCTCTCTGTTCTTTGTATTTTGTTACTCTGTATTCTGTGGTGTGCAATACAAGATGGCGAGTTTAGAATAGTGACCAGTGTGTGTTGTCTGTTTACACCCCCTCTATCCCTCCACATTTGGTGCCGAAACACTCGGGAAGACTAAGGATTAACTTCTTAAGCGGAATTGTATCTACAGACGAACTTTCTACACTACAGGAAGCTCCACGACGAGGGAAAGAGGATACTCCACTGCACCACCCCACGCCAAACGCTGAGATGTCACCATTAGCCTACACTGCACTCTCAGATAAGTCAACTTCAATACGAAGGAAATAGCATGTTGAAACAACTGATATTTCTTCATTATTATCATTTGGATTGATGAAGCTAATATAAGACTGCTATTACACGAACAGGAACTGCGTATTGTCAATCAAGAAGCACGCATCCTGTCTACTGTATTTGTTTATTATTATTAGCGAGATAGACATAACTGGCCCTCGCTAAACAGAAACTGTATGCACGGATGTTGTATTATATTATGAAATGCCAGCATGATTTGTGCATGACTTATTAAGGAATCCAGTGTTCCTTTAATCTACAGTATTCAAGAGTAGTAGAATATTTTTCCTCCGCTGGACTTTGCAACGGGTCACGCATGTGTAGTTCCGTTCAGTTCCGTGTGATCTGAGCGCACATACCTACATCAACTCAACAGCGCCATCTATTAGCTCACGCGCCTTACCAGTCATTCTCCAGCGCAATCTGCTAGCAAAGTCTTAAGATCTTCCACGGACCTAGCACGCCCTCTGTCAGCCCTTAAAGGTACCGGTGCGGTACGGATCCCCCTACCCGCCCGTGCGCTCACCGCTCACTACGTCACGTCTGGAGGGAGGCCTGTCAGTCAAGCTTAAGATTTATTGCACCCATTATGCCGACGGAACAAGAGACCGCTACTGCAGCAAGCCTGCACAATCTGAAAAGGAAGAGAACACGTGAGAGAACAAATGCCACACGCTTCATTACAGCCATTAACAGCCTTACAGAAGACACAGCATTAGAAGACTTCACATTCCACCGCGATAGACTGCTGGAAACACTCACCAGCTTAACCCAACTGGACGATGGTATTCATGATCTATTATCTGACGCAGAATACAATGCTGACATTTCTGTATGTGACGAATATATTGACAATGCAAAGCGCGCCATACAGAAAGCTACTATTGGAGCAGACAAGAAGCTTTACTCTGTCACCTCTACACTGTCCATAAACGAAGCTCCCACCTCTCCCACTGCCTTGCCCACGTCACAACCAATTAAGTTACCCACCATAAAACTTAGCCCCTTCACGGGAGATATAGAAGAATGGTCTCGCTTCTGGGAACAGTTCACTACTTCCATTGACCAGAATCCTACAGTATCGCAGGTCGACAAACACGTCTTTCTGAGAGGTTACTTAGAAGGGGAACCCAAGCATCTCGTCGACGGTATTGCTATCACAGCCGGCACTTATAATAACACAAAGAAAATTCTCATTTCCAAGTACGGAGATGAAAATAGAATTATCCAGGCGCACTTAGACTATCTGGAAAACATACCGCCGATACACTCCGCCACCCCCGAGTCCCTAAATCACACTTACGTTGAGTGCAACCGACGGATTCAAGCACTGCAGGCTCTGGGAGAAAATATTTCCTACTACGGTCGCGTGCTAGCCCCCAAGATACTAAGAGCGTTCCCAGACGATATCTTCCGGCGTTGGATCATCCATACGCGGAGAGACAGCGTTAGTGAAAATGACATCATCAAACTCATGTGTTTTTTGAACGAAGAGGTTGAAGGTGCCCTCATCAGTCAAAAGATTCGGGGGAAATCTTATCAGCAACCGGCTTCTGTCTATCAGCACCCGGCTTCTGTCCCAGCAACAGCGGCGTTCCAGATTGACACTCACGCCAAGAAAGGGAAGAAGAGAGAGAAGGAAAGACTACAGCCATTCTGCGTCTTTTGTGAGGGAAGAGGACACTGGGCTCAGGATTGTACTAAGGTAACCGGGACTGACGCTCGAACTCAGAAATTGAAACAATCATCACGTTGTTTTCTCTGTCTTAAACGAGGCCATCGCACAAAGGACTGTAGCAGGAAAGGAAGAGCTTCGTGTTCCCAGTGTGGAAAAGGTCACCATAGAGCGATTTGCAGCAACTTAAATCATTCCCCTGTCGCGAATTGCACTGAAACAACCGCCGTTGGTAAAATAAACGTCACTACTCCGGGATTTACCCATCTCCAGACTGCTAGAATATGGATCTCGGGACCAACGGGTTCGAGTAAGCTGACAAGGTGCGTTCTCGACGGAGGTAGTCAATCCAGTTTCGTCAAAAGTTCTTTGGTCGATGAGCTGGGTCTGGAAGTCATTGGAGATCCATCATTAAAGGTCCACGCGTTTGAAACACCATCCAACACATCACATTCACGTAGGTTCGTTCGCCTGAAGACGAGAGGATTTTGGGACAGTTCCCAAGTAACCTTGACGGCATTTGAAACCACCCACTCCTTTTCTCACCACCCAGCAGTACCACGAGATATCACGATGACCGGACAAACGCGGAAACTGCAATTGGCTGACCCTACAGATGATTCAGCTGACCTTCCAATCGAGCTGTTAATCGGAGGAGATCAGTATTGGACAATCGTCAGTGACTCTGCCCCGATACGACTCTCCTCGTCAGTTGTGTTAATTCCATCGAAATTTGGATGGATATTCACCGGAAACCGCTCAGGTGTATCAGCTACTAACACGGTTGTAAACTTCATCGATGCATGTCACTCCATGCCCTGTGACGACTCTCTTCGACGTTTTTGGGATCTGGAGTCCGTTAGGATCGCAGCTGAACAAGATCGAGCAATGAGCGCTAAAGACACCTCAAGTCAAACACAATTTCACGCGTCTTACAGTATTGAGGACCAAAGAAGAGTCGTACGATTGCCACGCAAGGAAACTACGGAACTTGCCAACAACTATCACGTTGCAGAAAAACGATTCCAATCACTGGAAACCCGATTCCGGAAGAACGAAGCCCTGAGACAAACATACACGAACCACATGATGGACTACATAAGGAAAGGCCACGTGGAACTAGCTCCAGAGGAAACCCGTACGGATGAGTTTTATCTTCCTCATCACTTGGTATAGAAAGAGAAACATGGAACCATTAAATGGCGTATAGTCTTCGACGCATCGTCACACGAAGAAAACGCGCGCCCACTCAACGAGACCCTGGAAATGGGACCCAACCTACTCCCCGAACTGTTTGCAGTATTGTTACGGTTCCGTTCATTCCTGTACGGTGTGATAGGAGACATCAGCCAAGCGTTTCTTCAGTTGTCCCTTCACGAAGAGGATAGAGACTTGACCAGATTCCTGTGGTACCGTGTTGTCGAAGATGAGAGTGGTGCTGAAGTGGCTTCCAACGAGCAAGCGATTTTCCACTTTACAAGACTCCCATTCGGACCGACTTGCAGCCCATTTCTCCTTTCAGCTACACTGAGAGAACTAGCCACTAGAAACAGATCTCAGTTTCCTTCCGCAGCTTCATTCATAGATGAAAATACATTCATGGACGACATTATCGCAGGTGCCCGAGGAGAAAATGAAGCGATCGCACTCTACTATGAACTCACCTCTGTCATGAAGAAGATAAGTCTACCCATGTCGAAATGGGCCACGAGTTCCCAACAGCTGATCCAGATATGGAAGGCCGAAGGAAGAGAGATAACTACGGAAACACACGTTCTTGGCGTTCCATGGAACACAGTACCAGACTCGCTCACTATAGATGTTACCGAAATCACAACGAGACTGAAAGACCGCCTCGCTACGAAACGACACCTGCTCCAAGCGACTGCTAGTTTCTACGACCCATTGGGCTTAATGACGCCGGTATCAATACTGGGGAAAATCCTATTTCAGGACACATGGCATAGAGGACTAAAATGGGATGAACTCCTACCACAGGACCTTGCCAGTCGCTGGCACAGCTGGACCTCAAGTCTACCCCAACTCTCGCAGATCACGGTCCCAAGATGGGCAGGAATGCCCGAACGCGACATCACAGATGTCCATGTGTTCTGCGACGCTTCAGAGCGAGCGTATGGAGCTGTTTTGTATATACGATCTCTCTGCAATGGCACCACATCTGCTCACATGTTGTGCAGTAAAAGTAGACTTGCGCCAGTCAAGAAGGTGACACTACCATATTTAGAGTTGCTAGCAGCGGTGATCGGCGTTCGACTCTTGAATTACTGTGCTAAAGCGCTGACCTTCGACACAAGCAGAGGGACCCTGTGGACGGACTCAAGAGTAACCCTAGGATGGATTCAGAATGATCCGAGTCGTTGGAAGACGTTCGTCTGCAACCGCGTGACCGAGATTCAATCCTCTACCACTCCGTCACAGTGGAGACATTGTCCAGGCAACGACAATCCAGCAGATCACTTGTCACGAGGATTGACAGCAGAGAAGATCAAAACTCTTCAGGCCTGGAGGAAAGGACCATCATGACTATCTCTCGACCAATGCCATTGGCCACACGGCTCACCCGTCTCTACGCTCCTCCCTGAAGCAAGAACTCGCGCACAGGATGTGCTCCAAATTGAATCATCAGACCCTGTAATTGAAGCTACCAGATACAGCTCCTATATCAAACTTCTTCGTGTAACCGCATGGGTTCTTCGCTTCGTACGCCTATTTAGACATGAGGACCAACCAACGGGGGAACTGACAGCTGAAGACATAAATGGAGCCCTCCGCTATTGGATAAAGGCAATGCAAATGGAATGTTTCCCTACCGAAATTGCAGCTCTCGAACGGAAGACTCCTCTGCCTGAGAAATCGAAGATCAAATGTTTCAATCCATTTCTCGACAATGGCATACTTCGCCTCGGAGGACGCCTACAATATGCTGCGGTTTCAGAGAGTGAACGGCATCCAATCATCATGGAAGGACGACATCACTTCACACAACTGCTGATAAGAGACAAGCACATACGGCTCCATCATCTCGGAGTACAGATTGTTCTCTCTGACCTCCGAAGCACCTACTGGATCCTTGGTGCTCGCCGTGCCATCAAACACGTCCTTCACCAATGTTTACCCTGCAAGAAGGTGAAAAATGTTGGCGGCCAGGCAATAGAGGCTCCACTGCCCTCACAATGAGTGACCCCAAGCAAGCCATTCGCTGTCACAGGTATCGACTTCGCGGGCCCGCTGCACGTCAGGGCAGGAATATCAGCCAAAAAGTGTTATATCACCCTCTTAACGTGTGCCACTACACGGACCCTACATTTGGAATTGAGTGGTGATATGAGCGCCGACAGATTCATGCAAGCACTACAGAGATTCGTCGGTAGGCGTGGTCTGCCACACACTATTTATTCTGACAACGCCCAGACCTTTCACGCGGCTAACAAGGAACTGAGTGGCATTTGGGCTTCACTGTCTGCGGTAAAGACTCACCGCTACCTATCCGAGCACGGTGTGACCTGGAAATTCATCGCCCCACGTGCGGCTTGGTGGGGAGGATGGTGGGAGAGGATGGTTGGATCGACGAAGCGGTGTCTACGGAAGGTACTTGGACGCTCCAGCATCGACGAAGAAGGACTTCAAACAGTACTGGTCAGCAACGAAGCCGCACTGAATTCTAGACCCTTGACTCGCAATGGAGACACCGGCGATGTGTTGACTCCCGCACACTTCCTTGTGGGAGAGAAACTCACTACAGTTCCATCTGGGCCTGAACCACCAACGGGAGTCCCTGTTCGAGAATTCCGACTGCGTCAACAACTGGCAGACGACTTCTGGAAGCGCTGGAGTAAGGAGTACCTACTGTTGCTGCAGAGCTTCCATCAAGTCCAGCAGCCCAAGAAGAACTCCACGCTGAGGGTAGGCGACGTCGCGCTCCTTAAAAGTGACCTTCAGCCGAGACATCTCTGGAGAAAGGTCCGGATCCACGAGCTGCGTACTGGAAGGGACGGGATTGTAAGGACTGTAATCCTTTCCACAGCAGATGGAAAACAACTGGCCCGACCCGTTCAGCTGGTCGTACCTCTAGAGGTAGACCAGTGTGGGGAGGATGTTGGGAATTGTCTTCCAACCTGGCCACAGGTGGTGCCACCTCCCAAGCTCCATAGCCATTGACATTATGTTGGAGTGCATTGTGTGTGTGTGTGTTATATCTGTCACTCTCTGTTCTTTGTATTTTGTTACTCTGTATTCTGTGGTGTGCAATACAAGATGGCGAGTTTAGAATAGTGACCAGTGTGTGTTGTCTGTTTACACCCCCTCTATCCCTCCACAGTTATTGAGTCGAGTGCGGGCTGTTTAATTTCGCCGGGGATCGGAGCTGTGGCTTCGACATATTATATTACAGCTTAGAGACGGTCTTCCTTTAACGGTGAAATCGAGTGCATATGATTATATGGCAAAGTTCATGTCAGTTTTTAAACGATTACGGGAACAATGTTATGAGAGTGAAGGATTGTTACACAGCAGCATTTAATATACGCGTATCGTGCCCAATTAGGGTGGGCCCAAGAATCGAACGTTGGATCTGTAAGATGAAAGTATGGCCCAAGCCCCACCAAGAAAGAAGTATTTTAAAAGGTTATTCCAGCCGTGCATGAGTCACATTACCCGGCTGCGAGATTAGGAGTAATTAAGGAAGCAATAAACATAATTATCAATAACGAGTTTGAAAGAAATATATACACAGATAAGCGAGGTTCTGCACACTCGTGGTTTGGTATTGCATCAGGCAGGAATCATTTAAAAACCTTCAGGCAAACACATTTTTATCAAATTTACGATGACAGAACTGTCAGAATAAATGGGTGTAACTCAAGTGATTAGCGGTTAATACGATGCTCAAGCGGGTACAGTATGAGCAGTGATAAACGTAAACTGAAATGCGGAACATTATTTCATCATTCGCCACTTACGTAGTATTTGAACTCAGACCCTGTATTATACGAGGGATTTTCAGTTAAGTAGGCTACTCCCTAGTAGAAATTTGCTTCGACATTTCGAGAATTAACGGACTTACGAAGTGAATGTCATGCCATACGACATATACTGTTACTGGGGTAACAGACGAGGGAGATTCATAAAAACAATTACAAAACTTCAATTGAAAATGGAATATACAGCTACAGTTTGGGAAATCGTATTTGAATTGGATATGAGTGCAGATATGGAGGAGTAAATTTCAACAGGGAACGATGCATTGAGAACATGGAAAAATCCAGAGTAACTAACATCTGATTTCGCTAAATTTTGAAAAATGCCGAAGCTACGCAAAATTAATCTACAAAATAATGAGAATGGAAAAGAAGTATCCAGGAAAGGTCTGCTTGACCAAGAACAAAATCCTTAGGAAGAGCAACGGTGAACCCTCTCAAAGCTTGAAGAACCCAGCTCGAGACAGACGAAAAAGGAATTGGAGACCGGACCATGCGGTTTAGCAGGGAAAGGAGATAAAGAGATCCAGTTGCCGTTCATACTGAGGCCATGGATGGTAATATCTATGTCATTATCTTCAGAAGCAGAGATCTACGAAAGGTAGAAGACAGCTCAAATTATGTAGTTTTTGCAGTAGAACTTTGGAAAAAATCTTGAGAACCATCGTTTGGTGTTTTATATTTTGATGATTTATTGGAATTTTCATATTTAGATTTGCAGTAGTAGTTTGAGGCGACGTTTTCTATTTCAGCGATTATTATTACAGTTAAGATAATTTTCGGTTCATTTGGTTTCGAGTGTGATTAATGGTTTCTTTGATCTAGCTTAATTTAGTTAGGAAATTTTTATGACACGACAGGTTTAGATATTTTAGGAAACGTCATTGGAAGCATTTATTTTGGCAGTGTAAATTACTTAGATTTTAGGTAGATTTCATTAGAAAGCTAACTATTGCAATGGGTCCCATGTTTCGACTTCCGGAAAATTTCGACATATCTTCGCGTATCACATCCCCCAGACCCCAAAACCACCGTCAGTTCAAAAGTTTATATATAATTTATGTATGTATATATATATATATATACTAACTGACCCGGCAGACGTTGTACTGCCAATCAAAGAAAGTGTTGTAACTTTGTATCTTGAAGTGTGTCTGTCTGCGACATACGTGCCCCAGATGAAACATCAGGGGATAAATGAAAATGACGAATTAACTCTAGTGGACTGTATTTACAAAAATGTACATGTTACAAAAGACACAACACTTGATATGCGAAGGAGCTGTTGCTCCGAAACACAAACACATTCAGCCATGATGGCAACTTCACTCTCTGTCCAGGTCACTGCTGCCAACCTAAACATAAATAAATGTCCTTTGCCAACTGTGGAAATAACAATTATATAAGTATATTCTCTCTGAGAGCAAACATACTCCCCACCTTGAAATACATGGATTTCAATAATCTGAAATGGAAACACTGAAATGTTCCAATGACAAGGACATAAACACTAAAATATTCACTAACTTAAAACACTGACATATTAACAGTCAAAATTATGTGTCTGCTCAATTGGTAGCGGAGCTACCTTGGAAACTTGTCGTTTAAAAATACCACTGTTGCACTTCACTGAAACCACTCTTACCACATTGTCTTTACCACCATGCACTTCTGTGATAACACCAAGGGGCCACTGGAGTGGGGGAACATTGTCTTCCCGTATCAGCACCACAGTACCTGGTGATACGTTGCTGGAGGAGGTCGTCCATTTGCTGCGCTGTTGCAGATGGGTGAGGTAATCTAATGACCATCTCTTCCAAAAGGATTGGAGTCTTTGTTGCAGAACCTTATATCTAGTTAACAAAGGCCGTTTACATAATGTTAAATCGGGTTCGGGAAGAGTCGTGAGGGGTTCGCCTATAAGGAAGTGACCTGGTGTCAAGGTAGATGCATATGAAGGATCATTTGACAGGGTTAGAAGGGGACGTGAGTTTAAGCAAGCCTCAATTTGCGCAGTTAATGTAGCCAATTCTTCATATGTGAAATGAAGTGTTCCGAGAACTCTTCTTAGATGATGTTTGAGGGATTTTACTCCGGCCTCCCAAAGCCCTCCAAAATTAGGGGCATGAGGAGGTATGAAATGCCACTTAACTCCACAACTACTGGCGAAGTTACTGATCTCCTCTCTAGTCCGTTCCTGAGTGAACAATTTCTTGTGCTCCTTGAGCTCTCTACTAGCACCTTGGAAATTTGTACCATTGTCGGAGTACATGTTGCTGCATAATCCTCTTCTTTCGATGAATCTCCTGAGTGCTGCGAGGAAAGCTTGAGTGGTTAGGTCGGAAACTATTTCTAAATGAATGGCCTTGGTGCACATACATATGAAAATGCAACCCTTGACAATGGTCTTGCTACGTGGATTGCCGATCTTCAAGTAGAAAGGGCCCGTGAAGTCTGTGCCGGTGTTGCGGAATGGTCTTGCTTGAGACACACGAACTGAGGGCAACTGTCCCATTACTTGCTGTGTAGTTTTGGCTTTGAACCTGAAGCATTTTGTACAAGTGTTAATAACTCTTCGAACCACCGACTTTCCATTGATGATCCAGTAGCACTGTCTGATGGATGCTAAAGTCAACTGGTTTCCTGAATGTAGGAGTCTTTCATGTTCCCTCTTGATTATTAAATCAGTAAACTGATGTTTAGCGGGCAAAATCATCTGATGTTTGAAATCGTAGTCTTGATTGGAGTTCTCTAGTCTTCCTCCAACTCTCAAGATTTGATCCTTGTCTAAAAATGGTACTAAACTTTGAAGTTTGCTACGTCTTGACACTGCATTGTGTTTCAAAAGATCAGCTATTTCCTCGCGGAATGCTATTGACTGGACTAGTCTAACACATGTCATGTTAGTTTGCTGCAACTCTTCTATTGTTAATGGACCATGTTTCCGTTCTGAAGGTTTGTGTTTAGTGTTGTGCACGAATCTTAAACAGTATGCTAACACTCTTTGTAGCTTGAGATGGGAAGAAAATCTTGTGAGCACGTCTGCAGGATTAGAGTGGACTGAACAACTAAGCACTATCTTGCGTTGCTCTGGAATCTCTGATTCAGGTTGTTCACTGGAAGTGGGCCAGTTCCGTTCCGAACACTGTAGCCATTCAGGGCCATGCCACCAAAGATGATTATTTAAAAGGTTTGTAGGATCAGTTCCTCGAGAAATTAGATCTGCAGGATTGTCTGCTGATGCTACGTGCTTCCAATCCTTGACTGAAGTATTGCCTTGCACTTCAGCCACACGGTGCACAACAAAGGTTTTCCATTTTGACGGTTCACCTGCTAACCATCCGAGAACATTCTTTGAGTCTGTCCACAGATGAATACTATGGAATTCAATATTGAGAACATGACACATCTTTTTAACCACTTGTGACAATAGTACTGCTGCACACAACTCTAGTCTGGGTAGCGTGATCTGTTTCAGTGGAGCCACTCTGGACTTGGAGCACAGGAAATGTGTTATTACGTGACCTTGATCTGTTGACGAGCGTAGGAATAAACATGCACCGTAGCCCTTCAAGGATGCATCAGCGAAGCCATGCAACTGCACCTGAGTACAATTTTCTTGAAGCACAAATCTGTTAATATATATATTGTCAATCAAGGGTATTTGAGAATGCAGAGTACGCGATCTTGTAAGAAGTTCCGTTGGAAGTTCATCATCCCATCCTATCTTGTCTTGCCATAGTTGCTGCAGAAACATCTTGAATGCGATGACAATAGGACTGATTAGCCCAATAGGGTCATAAATTGACGACACAATCGATAACACCTTGCGTTTGGTCACTGGAGATCCACTTCCTTGTTCTTTCTGCACACCACTGGATATCTGTAGTTTGTCTGTCGCTGGATGCCAAAGTAGACCTAAAGTCTTTATATTTTCTCCAGAATCAATCTGAAGGGGAAGCTGCGTTTCTCTGCAGTCTTTTGGAACCGCCTCTAACAATGCTGGATGGTTAGAGCACCACTTGCGGAGCTTGAAGCCTCCCTTGGATAACAATTGGATCAGTTCACGTTGTAGGAGTAATGCATTGTCAACCTTACTTGTTCCTGAAATGCAGTCGTCTACATAAAAATCACGAAGAAGGACAGATGCTGCCTGCGGATACTGTTGTCCCTCATCATATGCCAATTGCCTTAAACATCTTATTGCTAGAAATGGAGCTGATGATGTGCCATATGTGACCGTCTGAAGTTGGTACTGCTTGATAGGCTCATTAGGAGAAGCTCTCCAAAGGATGCGTTGAAGGCTGCTGTCTCTGGAATCAACCTTAACTTGTCTGTACATCTTCTCGATGTCAGCTGTAAAGCCTATGGCGTGAGTTCTAAATCTAGCGACAATCGAACATAAGTCTTGTTGAATAGTAGGACCCGTCATTAAAATATCATTAAGTGACTTTCCTGACCTCGATTTACAAGAAGCGTCGAAGACAACTCTAGTTTTTGTAGTAGTGCTGGATTTCTTGAATACCGGATGGTGCGGCATGTAGTATGCTACCGATGTTGCCATACTAGAATTAACAATATCCATGTGACCTACTTCCTGTTATTCAGTGAGAAACTGGTCATAATCTACCTTCAGTTGCGTATCATTGTTAAGCCTACGCTCAAGGTATTGAAATCTGCTAGTAGCTGTTTGTAAAGAATTGCCTAATATACTTGGATCCTGCTTAAATGGTAGTCTGACTATGTATTTCCCAGATGCATCTCGTGTCACATGATCAGAAAAATGCTGTTCACATTCAATCTCTTCTTGCGACTTGACTGGCTCGTGAAGTTCTTCGATCTCCCAAAATCGTTGTACTTGGTTATGAAGGTGAACATCATTACGAAGGAAAAACTTCCTGCTGCATTGTTTCTCTTTCTCGAGGTGGATTCATATGAACCTGACACAATCCATCCAAAATCTGTGTTATGTAGGACTGGAAACTTCCCTGGTCTCGTCCTGTGTCCCCTCTGTAGAATTCTAAAGAATACATCAGCACCGAGAAGCATGTCTATCTTGGCTGGGGCATAAAACCTCGGATCTGCTAACTGAATGTCATTAGGGAGCTCCCACTCTTCATAGGGTACCTGCTGACTAGGCATGTCGCTTGTAATTTTGGATAGGATCAGACATTCAACATTGTGGCGTGTGTTGCTTATGGAAGATTGCACTTCAACGCTCACACTATACTTGGCTTCAGACATGGACTGAGAAATACCTTCGATGGGTGTGAGATTCTTGGCCTTTATTAAGCCCAAATTTTGAACCAAACTCTCGGTTACAAAATTGCTTTGACTGCCACTGTCCAATAAGCAACGAGCTAAGTGTAGCCTACCAGCACTATCCTTTACCTTTACTACTGCTGTAGAAAGTAGAACTTGAGTTTGTGGTTTGAGTTTCATAGTGCAATAACTGGAGGAGTTACCACGAACTTGAGCATTGTGAGCCTGGTTGGACTCGGGGTTTGAGCATCTGCTGATAGCTCCTTGCTGGGACTGTTTAGACGAGTTGGCATTGAATTGCTGATTCCCTGAATCAAAATGCAACAGTGAGTTGTGACGACCGTTGCAAGTTTTGCATGTTGACTTCGAAGGACAAGAACTTATAGCGTGTGATTCATGCAAACAGTTGTAGCAAAGCTTATGCTGCTTAACTAGGTTGTATCTACGATTAACATCATAACCTAAAAATTTATCACATCTGAAGATTGGATGTTGCCCCTTACAGGCTTCACAATTATTGTTAATTGCAATGTATGAACTACTTGTAAATGGTTGTTTCTCATGCTTGAAACCATGCTTAGAAGTTTTATCTTGAGACAATCTGCTGATATTATCACTGTGACCCTTAGTAGGTGAAAAATCAATTAATTCAAGGGTTTGAGCCCGCCTTTCAAGATATTCTAACAACTCCGTAAGTGTAGATAGTTCCTTGGATTTGTTGCTCATTTCCCATTGCTTACGTGTGGCTTCAGGTAACTTGTCAAGTATGATTTGACCTATTATGATTTCATGTAGGGGAATATTCAAATTCAAAGACTCAACAGCCTTTAAATTGGACTGTACTTAATTCAAAAGTGTGCGTAGACTAGAAGATGATTCCCTTTGGACGATATCTGGAGATAACAGTAATTTGATATGTGCATTTACTATTACCTTTGAATTGCGGTATCGCTTGCAGACCGTTTCCCAAGCTAGCTCAAAGTTATCGGCAGTAAGAGGAATGTTTTGAATGAGTTGATGAGCATTGCCACGCAGTGCTGACATTAAGTAATGGAACCTTTCAACATTACCCAAAGACTGATTCTTCAGTATTAATGAATCAAACAGGTCATGGAAATGCATGAATTGTGTAACATCACCTGAAAATTCTGGTAACCGTATCTTGGGCAAACTGTACGAACCTGTATTACTACTTGTAGATTCTCTACCGTTGCTAGAGACAGATGAGACATGTGTGCAATGGGTATTTAGTAACTGTTGTAGCTTAGCCCTAAGTTCATCATAATCATCTTCGAATTCACACCGGACCTGCTCGTGAGGATTTTTGTCATCCAAATCCTCCAATTTGCTTTGAATTTCATTAAATTCTGGTAATAGAGCTAATAAACGTTCATTCTTCACATTTAATACTTCAGCAGGAGTCTCATTATTACATTCATTAATTTGGGTATGGAGCCTCGTGAGGGATGCTCGGAGAACACCTCTGCGCTTGGTCAGTGACTTTATCTCACGTTCAGTAGACATGCTTAAAATGGTTCATGCACAGGAGGGATTGCTGAGTATGGGGAGGAATTGCTATGAAATGCCTTTGTTAACTTATCTGGTGTAGAGGTTCTTTCAGTCTGCGTCGTCACCCAACGGTCGGATATCGAAGTCAGGACGTCTGAATGGAACTGCGACTGTCAGGAATCGAAGGCTGCACCGCTGAATGGAACTGCGTCCGTCAGGAATCGAAGGCTGCACTGCTGAATGGAACTGCGTTTGTCAGTAATCGAAGGCTGCACTGCTGAATGGAACTGTGTCCGTCAGGAATCGAAGGCTGCACTGCTGAATGGAACTGCGTCCGCCAGGAATCGAAGGCTGCACTACTGAATGGAACTGCGTCCGTCAGGAATCGAAGGCTGCACTGCTAAATGGAACTGTGTCCGTCAGGAATCGAAGGCTGCACTACTGAATGGAACTGTGTCCGTCAGGAATCGAAGGCTGCACTGCTGAATGGAACTGTGTCAGTCAGGAATCGAAGGCTGCACTACTGAATGGAACTGCGTCCGTCAGGAATCGAAGGCTGCACTACTGAATGGAACTGCGTCCGCCAGGAATCGAAGGCTGCACTACTGAATGGAACTGTGTCCGTCAGGAATCGAATGCTGCACTGCTGAATGGAACTGTGTCCGTCAGGAATCGAAGGCTGCACCGCTGAATGGAGCTGTGTCCATTGATGCTTTCAGCTGCACACCGAAACTTTCACAATACTGGATATGCTTTTACGAATATACAATTCATCATGATTAATTTTGCAAGTCCCGCTGCATGAATTAACTTATTCTCATACGTAGTAAATTTGTAATACAACAGCTACGTTGTAAACATGGATCAAGCAGTCTGGCGAGCGCTGCAGCTGGCGCGTGTATCGAAGCTTACCGATGCTAGCCGAGGTGACACGAAGCCAAAGCACAATGGTGGCTTCGTATGGCAGCCACTATGCTCACTTTTCAAAATAAGTTAGATCGAACTCACAAACATTGATAAATACATTGCAATTGCGCCTGCATTATTCACAATAATGTACTAGTATTTTCTCTACATACGTATTTCGCACTGGTTCACTTAAATACAGCAGTTTTAGCGTTTGTCGAGACCACATGGCCTCAGTTGATATAGCGGGAATCCTGTCCGTGTTGGACCAAAACATATGTCTGTCTGCGACATACGTGCCCCAGATGAAACATCAGGGGATAAATGAAAATGACGAATTAACTCTAGTGGACTGTATTTACAAAAATGTACATGTTACAAAAGACACAACACTTGATATGCGAAGGAGCTGTTGCTCCGAAACACAAACACATTCAGCCATGATGGCAACTTCACTCTCTGTCCAGGTCACTGCTGCCAACCTAAACATAAATAAATGTCCTTTGCCAACTGTGGAAATAACAATTATATAAGTACATTCTCTCTGAGAGCAAACAAAGTGCTTTTGGATATACAATATTTTTTCAGTTTTTGTTAACATCCTCTAAACTATCGTGGATTGAATTAACTTATTTAGAAACATTCGTTGGAGGTTGCACAACAACTCTCCAAAGTTTCATCGCAAACGGATAAATGGCATTCAAAACATACGGGATTTGGTTTAAATGATTCGTGCGCTGTCACTCATTTGTTTGTTACCGACAGCAGTGGCTCAGCTGGCTAGAGCGCATCGTTAGGTCATGGGACCAAGCTCTCTGCTGACTCGGTAGACGCGTGGGTTCGAGCCCCACCGTCGGCCGTCCTTGAAATGGTACATAACGAGCATTTATTTGAATGTTTCATATTTTTTTGATAATCACGGTAATCAGCCGAGGTAACTGTAAAAGTTAAGAAGTATTTTTGTTGAGAAATGGATATTTTATCCATATTCGAAGAATCGAACATGTGGATTCTCACATAATGAAATAATAATTAAACAAATTTACAATAATATAACTAATAATATATATAATATATATATATAATAATGTGTGTCTGTCTGTCTGTCTGTCTGTCTGTCTGTCCGTCTGTCTGTCTGTCTGTCTGTCTGTCCTTCTGTCTGTCTGTCTGGCTGTGTGTGTGTCCCCCCCTATCAACTCCTAAACGGCTGCAGCAATCGAAACAAAATTTGGTAGGAGTAAAGATCTATACCTGAATATCTCACGGCCATATTTGAAAATGATGTCAGTGCTACCAACTGCTAAAAAATCGCAATTGAAATTTGAGCTCCATGTTGGATATCTTGGAAAGTATGAATGGGAGCTATTTCAAAATTGGCACACGTACAGATCATAATATTTCAGTTTAATTTCCAGGAGGCTAAACATGGCAGTGTTGCCAAAATGATTATAAGCCTCCTGATAGGTCCAATTTTTAAATGCATATAACTTCTATACTATCAATTGGAATTCAACCACATTTCGTATGTTGTATGTGTACATAACCAGATATGACTGAGCGTATTCTTAAGACCTACCAGGGCTGCCAACTGTTAATAAATGCTCCTAATTTATTTTATCCAAATACCAATATATCAGAAAGTATGCAAGCCGACAGCTTTAAACTATGCACACGTATAGTACCTGGCATTCTATATTAATTTGGAGTAACTTATATACGTCAGTGCTACCAACATGATTCTAAGCCTGCTGACAAGTCCGACTTTAAATACATGTAACTTCCATACTATCATTTGGATTTCAACCAAATTTCGTATGTGCTATGTGTACCATAACAGATATGATTATGCGTATTCTAAGGAGCAACCAGTGCTGCCAACTGTTAATATGTGCTGTCCCTCTTTTTGTTACCCTAATATCAATATATCAGAAAGTATGCAAGCCAATAGCTCTAAACTTTGCACACGTATAGTATCAGGCATTCTAGACGAATTTGGAGTAACTAATATACGTCAGTGCTGCCAACATGATTCTAAGCCTGCTGATAGGTCCAATTTTAAAATGCATGTAACTTCTATACTAACTAATGGATTTCATTCAAAATTGGCACAACAATAGATCATATTATTTCAGATTATTTCTGACCAATACATGCATGACATTATTGCCAACATGATTTTCCGCGCGCTGTTAGATCCAATGTTTAACTGCATGTAACGTCCATGCTATTCATTGGACTTCAACCAAATTTTATATTTTGTACCTTAAGAGACGGAACTAAGAATATATTCAGTCATCAGGGCTGCCAACTGTAGTGCTCTATTTGGATACATTATGCCAGGTATACAGTATTTCGAACTAATTGGAAATTTCGATATTAGCAACTTAATTTCGTCATTATTCTAGATAGGTTCATATTCTGTATAATAATCATTGGCATGAAAAGTAGGCTGTATAGTTCTTCACGGAACTTCTTGTTTTGTTGAGAAATGGATATTTTATCCATATTCGAAGAATCGAACATGTGGATTCTCACATAATGAAATAATAATTAAACAAATTTACAATAATATAACTAATAATAATAATAATAATCTACTAATAATTATAATAATGATTTTCGTAACTTTTCTAAATAATTCTTGGATCTTATATTTTCTAATAATCACATTCATTGAGAGAGAGCTTATGAAGTAGTTTAATCATTTCTAGTTTGAAACAGGTGATTTTTCGAAGGATAGTGGTTAGCGCAAGCCCGCATTCAACCAACATTACAGTTCTGGTTGAACAGTTAATATTTGCAATGAGCAAAGTATATTTTTCAGATAACACGGAGAGGCATGAAACGGGAAGCAAATGATATTTGTATCAATTAGTATATTTTTGTATTTATATAAAATCATGACGTAGATTCACATTCGAAAGTGAAATAGAGAATGTCATAAGTGTGGTAACTTCACGATTTGAACTAAATGGTAAAATAAAATAAACTTGTAAGTTTATAAATCTTCCAGTGTAGATAATAAGCAGAGGCTTGATTTATTGTATAAATTTTGGGAAGAAAATTTATGTGTGTGGAGTAGTTGAAATGCCATTCCCAGGTGCGCATGTTTAAGTCGCAGGAATGAGGAGGTTTTTATTTGAGCATCAATCAAATAGCAGGTTCGATGACTCAGTGTTAAAGAAGGAGTATTGGAACTACACATTGCGTCGTATGAATGACCCAAAGATTATTTCTTAAAAACCATCAGTTCTTATTTCAACCTTGTTTACGGATTCCATTAAGATTTTGATTTCGCTAGAACCCGGATTTGTCATGATAGTATTTTATTCTTCTTCAGAGGAAGACCTTTGCCGTTGTTGTTGGAATATTGTGTTCTTATAAAAATAATAGAATGGGCCACTGCCAATTAAAAATAATTCTATAACCACGAATAATTTGAAGGATGTTTTCAATCCTAGTGTCATGAACTAAATGAATTTATTATGAAGCCACAATTCTTATTTCCGCATTCTGTTCAAGAATTGCAAGTTGTGAAAGTTACTAAAATGGCCACAAATATAAATAATTTTTCTTAATAATGATTCCAAGTGGAAAATCGAATAGTTGAATGGTCCAACAATTTATTGATCAAGTTGATGATTCAGACATCATATATTTTGTTAGGAACATGAAGTTCATAATCGAGTCACTTCTCGAAACGTCTAATGTCAGAAGAAATATTAATTTTGTTGTGCTTCGCACAATTCTTCGATGCTATGCTCAAAAGTCATATACTTTTCAGATGTTGTTATTAATATGTGTACATAATTTGTGTTGATTCAGAGATAATAATATTTTTTGACAATATTTTTTGAAACTGGAAAAATAAGTGAAAGTTAAAAATTCTATGAACAATTATTCTACGAGTGTTAATATTATGTAAAAATTCAACCAGTGAACTACAGTATTTCCAGTAAAGACAATTAAATTTGAACTGGATTTAATCATAAATAATGGATATAATTTTGGAACACAGACTACAGGACTGATAATCAGACTTGTGTCTCTCAAAGATAATTGTCCAATGTGTTGGAAAATTTCTGTACATTGTGTAAATAGTAATGTGGGTCGCCACACATGAATGATGCTGCTTTGAGCATTTTATTTTGCAGTCAATTTTAAATTCAGAATAAAATGAGATAATTTTACATGATGTGTTATGCCCAGTTGAATCTCCTTCTATCCTTATTGTTGCATTGAGCCAAAAATCAATAAAGAATTTTTTTCATTTGATGTCGTTTTTGCGATTAGCTTTAACCCATCTGGCGCCCCGGGATATTTTGACTCTCGTGCTGACTGATTCTTGGTAAAATGCATATGTGGTCGTGCGGACTCCGGTCTAAACGGGCACATAAAATAAGATAGAGAGAGAAATGGCTTCGAACGTGGGGCTCGAGTTAGACACGGTCAATCGCATGCCGATTTAAATTGTGATAATTTTTATATAGATATTTTGGGAATTGAGAGATGTCTGGTTTGGATGAATAAATTAGTAGGAAACCCAATTAGTGGGGAAAATTAAAAAATTAACTGGAGTAATAATTAGAATGGGTTTGATTATTTTTGATAATGGCTTAACCATTAGGGCGTCAAGTAAATTCAGTAGTAAACGTTCGATGACTAGCCATACGCATTATTAGAATCCAGGTGGAGGATATTTGAGAACTTGCATATTTTTCTTGTGATATTGTGGTAAATGCAATTCGTAAAAGTAGAGAATTTTGTTTTTCCATCACGTCGACATTAGGACAAATCTCATTTTATTAGAGTGTTCCAATTAGCTATTCATATTTCTTGTTCTAATTATAATCTTGTGTCTGCCAACATGTATACCCCTAAGTTTTGAATAATAATTGAAAATTATGGAAGAGATGATGAGGATGATGAGGAGTTTGGAAGAGAGTTCCAAAGAAGCTGGACTGCGTGTAGCAGCCATTATGAAAGAAAATACAGAGGCTTTGGAAAAGAAACTTAAAGAAAATTCTGATTCTTTAGAAAATAAACTTAAAGAAAGTTTAAATGATAAACTTAAAGAAAATTCTGATTCTTTAGAAAATAAACTTAAAGAAAGTTTAAATGATAAACTTAAAGTAAATTCTGATTCTTTAGAAAATAAACTTAAAGAAAGATCTGATTCTTTAAAAGATAACTTGAAAGAAAATTTAAATAGTAAATTTAATTCTATGAAAAATAAATTTAAAGAGAATTCCGAAATCTTGAAAATGTCACTTGAGAGTAAAATGACTAAATTATGCGAAAAAACACATGAGCTCGAAACTTCATTAGCCACCAACGCAAGTTTAATGGACGATAAATTTCGCGATGCCGATCTAAGATCCCAGAGCTTAGCTGATAGGATAGAACATGGTCTTAGGAAAGTTGGTGAAGACATGATCAACCTAGAAATCAGAGTGAAGAAAGAGAGCAATGAGATGGCAACTCGAGTTGTTCAACGTTTGACAGAACAATTCAAAGAACTCATAGTGGGAGAAATAAGAGAAGGTGTGATTAATGAATTACAAACTGAAATTAAAACCACAGTTATCGATGAGATTAAAGACACACTCAAGCTGGAGAACCAAGAGGGAGTCAAGGAAATTAGGGAATCTTTGTCATCCCATATTCAAGTAATTTCCAAAGATATTCAAGCAACTCAGAAGGACATATCTGATGTGACAGGGTCGTTGAAAAGTCACGAGGCTGTTATGAACCAGATATCCACTGATGTCAAGGAGAACTGTAAGGAAACCGAAGAAATTAGAAAAATGGCAGAAGAAAACCATAAGGAAATTGACGCTATGAAAACCCAAATCAAGGACGAGAAACAGTCTGACCACCTGTTGAAAATGCTAAGTATAAGGGGAGAAGAACAGATACAGATAAACCTAGGAGCAGCTAGAGAAACTGATAGTCAAAGACAGGATGAGGTCAGGACAGTATTTCAATCCAACCCCAAAACTGTATTCAAGAATGTAGAGGATAAGCCTTCTAAATTTTCAGGGCGAGATTCTGTGACACCCGTAGAATTCTTGAGAGAAGCAGGTGATTACCTAAAAGATTCCAAAATCCCTAAGGAAAGACAGATCCGAGTGATAGGGAAATTTTTGGAAGGTCCCGCACTTCTTTGGTTTAGAGCTTTTCGGTCCACTCTCGCCAATTTTGAGGAGTTTTCCCGTGGGTTATTAAAAAAGTTTTGGTCCCCGGAAACCCAACAGCAAGTCAGAGCAGAATTATATTCAAAGAGATTCTCGACGTCACAACCTACTAGATACTCTACGTACTTTTCTGGACAGCTTTCTAAACTACAACATTTAGATCCGCCGATGCCAGATAATGAATTAATTACCGCATTAATACGTCAGTTTCCAGCAGACGTCCAAAGAACTTTGATCGCTGCTGACATTTATAATATGGAGCAATTTGACGATGTATTGCTGAAACTTGATCACACGAACGCTCAATTCTTCCATCAGAAGGGAGGAAAGAATAACAACGCTGTGTACGCTGTTATGGCCGACAGTTATTCCCAAACACCTCGAGAGATTCGAGAGGGGCGAGAAGAGAAAACGCAGAGGGAAGAGCCCGATAAAAGAGGATGGAATCAGAACAATAACAGATACAGTTACAAGCCTTATGCGAGACCGGATGGTGGATATCGATATAATACTCGATGGAGAAGGCCAAGGGATAATCAAGGAAGGTACCTGGAAAGAAGGTACTATGGTAGAAACAATAACTACAATAACAGAGGGAATGTGAACACTCGTCAGTTCAATGAAGAGTTCAAAAAGGAGACGAGGAAGAACTTGGAAGAAAGACACCAAGAAAACTTGCAGTTCTTGGAACAGAAGCCCAATGAACCAGGTCCATCGGGAACACAACAATCCCGGGGGAATGGAAACGAAAAAAAAACAACTTCGAATTCACAGTAGAAGATAGAATTTTAAACACTTTCACTTCCAGAATTATTAAATGGCAAGCAGAGGATGATGACTTAATTCAACATAATGAGGAACGAAAAGAAATGGGTACAAGAATTAGAATGCCAATCATATCATGCGAAGTATTCGGTATGCCTGTCGATACTTTAATTGATACTGGGGCTATGCTTTGTCTGGTGAGCGAAAAGCTTTATATTCTGAGGAAGCTCAAAGAGGATTTAGAGGAGATTCCAGTATCAGGAATTAAAATCCAAGGAATAATACCCAAAAAAATATCTCTGTGTAAAACACAATTATACTTATGTGTTACTATTGGAGGACATGATTTCCGACATGTGTTTGTAGTAATGTAGGACATGGCTTTTGACATGATATTGGGAGCGGATTTCATTCAGAAATATCAAGCAGTGATAGACATGAAGACAGAGACGATCAGATTCAAGAATACCGAAGGGATAAACTTCGAGGGAAAAGAAGAAGAAAACATCGAGGGAGATGCTCAATGGTCTCTGATTTTTCATGAAGCTGAAGGAAGAGAAGTCTACACTGAGAAAGAGTCCCCAGAGCTAGGAAAAATTTTGGAAGAGTACCACGATATTTTTTATATTAAACCTGGTGAAATTAAAGATTTTGAATATCGTATTCGTGTAAATGATGATGCACCTTTCCATGCTAAATTGTATCCGGTAGCGGAAAAGCATCGAGAAATGGTAAAAGTGCTTATCAAAGAGATGGAAAGTAACAATGTGATTGAAAAGTACACTACCTCTTATGTCAATCCATTAGCAGTAGTGTCTAAGCCAGATGGAAGTCTGAGACTATGTTAAGACGCGCGAAATTTGAATTCAAAATTGCTGCCAGAGTATGACAGACCACCAGTCATTAGGGAACTGTTAAGGAAATTCCAAGGCAAGGTCTGGTTCTCTAACATTGATCTCACTTCGTCCTACCACCACATTAGGCTTAGTGAAGATTCCAAAAAGTTTACAGGGTTTATGTTTGACCAGCAGACATATGTATTCCGCCGTATACCATTTGGGGTCAAAACATCTGGATCTGTTTTGATCAGAGCACTGGAACAAAATTTGAGTCCTGAAGTAAAATAGATAGCAATTCGTTACATAGATGATATCCTAATTGCATCTGAGACTAAGGAGGAACATTTATTACATCTTCAGATGTTATTCGCAGATTTGAGAAAAGCGAACTTTAAAGTAAACCTTCGAAAATGTCAGTTCTTTCGGAAGGAAATAAAATTTTTGGGCCACATTTTGGATGGTGAAGGATACCGTCCCAATGAGACAGAGATACAGGTGATTGCAAATTTCCCTAGACCTACTAGAGTGAAGAATGTCCGCAGTTTTCTCGGGACATGCCAATTCTTTGCAGTGCATTGTCCAAGCTTCACCAAGATGGTTGATCCATTGCAGGAATTATTAAAAAAGGGAAACAAATGTAAATGGAATGAAGATTGTGAACAATCATTTCAAGATGCCAAGAGGTTATTGGTAAACAGCGTGAAATTAGAGTATCCTGACTTTACCAAGAATTTCATCATAGAATCTGATGCATCCACCGTAGGGATTGGAGCTATACTTCTTCAAGAAGATGACGATCACAAGAGACGTTACCTGGCGTTCATAAGCAGGAAACTTCGTCCATCAGAAAGGAATTATTACACCACAGAGTTAGAAGCCCTTGCTGTAATCTTCGCGTTGGAGTCGTGGAAGAAAATATTAATTGGACATTCAGTAATTGTGAGGACTGATCACCATGCATTGGAGTTTATCTTGAGAACAAACTTTGCCAGTGATAGGATAACTAGATGGTCACTTTTTATTCAACAATTCAACCTAGTTATTGAACACACTCCTGGAAAATTGAACGTTGGGGCCGATTTATTGAGTAGAGCAGTGGAGTCTACATCTAAGGTTTTTCAAGTTAACCTGACGCAGGAGGATGAGGATACCTTGAGAAGGTTAAGATTGTTGCATTTATCCCAGAGGAGAGACCGACGTTTTAGAAACATTTTTCGTTTTCTACAGGGAGACATGGATCCAAATGATGATGATTTTGTGGAAACTGAAAGAATTTCAAGAGATTTTATGATGTTAGATGGTTTAGTCTACATGTTTGCAGATCCCGACCATACGAAGCTGAGAGTAGTGATACCTCCACGAATGCAAAAACCCACTATCTGGATGGCACATCGAATCGCAGGTCATGTTGGAGTAGATAAGACGGTCAACTTGATACAAGAAAAATTTTCGTGTGAGCGAATGCGACAAACTGTCAGGAACACTATTCGAGAATGCGACTTATGCCAAAGGAGTAAACATAATTCTAGATTATTGAGAGAATTACCAAGGCCTATTATCCTTCTAAGCCTTGTGAAATCTTCGCGACTGATCTTTATGGTCCTCTCCCAAAGTCTAAAAAAGGTAACCGATATATTCTGGTGACCATGGATGTTTTCAGCAAATACACCATGTTACACCCAATTCAGAAGGCAAACGCAAAATATTGTGCGAAGAGGATTAGAGACAACGTAATTCCGGAAGCAGGCGAACCGGAATTCCTTTTATCAGATCGTGGACCACAATTTACATCTTTAGAATTTAGAACCGCCATGAATAATCTTGGGATTAGACAATTGTTTTGTTCTATCAGACATCCTGAAAGCAATCCAGCAGAACGCGTGATGGCTGAAATAGCAAAATTTTGCCGCCTCTATTGTCCAAATGAGCATTGGATATGGATGGATGTTCTCTCATTAGCATCCGAATCCATCAACTCTACAATTCATGAGAGTACTGGACAGATTCCCATGTTGCTTCATCATGGAATTAAACCAACAAGATTAAGGGATCGAATCATCTCTATTCCACCTGAGATTGAACCAAATCGCCAGATGAGGGAAACTCTAGCTTTAGACAAGTTGAGGAGCCAAGATGAGAAAAGAGAGCGCAGAGTGAGAGGAAAGCGTTTTCGCAGACCCTTGCGCGTAGGAACTCTTGTTTTAGTGAAAAGACCTACACCCTCTGACGTGCAAAATCGAGTGTACTCGAAGTTTGCAAGCCTTTACGCTGGACCCTATCGTATTGTGGAAGTAAACAACAATGGAAGCTATGAAATCGCCAATACACGAACTGGTAACATCGTGGGAACTTATAATGCAGCGAATTTGAAGATTTACTATTCAAGAACCAGATGATTTAATGTGTAGATAGGAAAAATAAAAAAAAATCCAATTTTTATTTTTTGCTAGGTGTGGGGTAGATGTGCCCAACTCTAGGAATGGGTATTCCAAGATTCAGACACCTAGATATCAAGGGAAAGGCTACAGCCGCTTTTGAAAGTTGAGATATTTGAATATCGCGCTCCATTACTTCTAGAATGAAATGGAAACTTTGTGTAGCCAAGAGCATGTTAAGTGACGTAGCGAGTAGTAGCAGAGGTCGAGACTATTTGTTGATTAAAAAGTTAGCCATGGAGTAGAGACTTGAGACTAGGATCAGATTACTGGCACGGCCAAATGAAAGAGAATGCACTTAGTTTCAAGTGAATCGGACCAGTGACACCGGAGATATGAGGATTTCCAGATTTCAGCGTGATCCAGCGTGGACCCGACCGTTTTGAATAAAAGCCGACCGGCCCAAGCATCATCAGCTCACTTCGAACCAAGCCCTTGCTTGACAAGGTGATGCTGCTACGTTGAGCCAAGGCACATGGTTGCCGGATCTACGCAGAAGATATCTTTAAATTGTGATAGTCACAAAAGTGCTACGATACATGTGGAACATAGTAAGTTTCCGGCAGAGGGAATCACTAAGGTGATTGTTATTTTTCTACGGACACTGGTGAAATACTTTATTTCTATATGGACACATGCTAGACTTTGTCTAGAAAGTACTTTGTCACAGTCCAGTAATAATAATTCAATACTTGGATATTTTAATCCAATTAGTCAGTTTCATAAATTGTAACTTGATAACCACTCCGATCTTTCAGTATATTGAAGGCCAGTCTATCACGGTGTTGTTCATTAGCCGACAAAGGGAAACTATAAGTTGCTTCGCGCATGATAGATGGTGATAAACCATGCCCAGGGAACGATCTTCAGAACAGCCGTCGATTGATTTAGACTGTCAGTGTTTTCTTGTACTGAAAAGATTACCGTGAGTTATGTTACAACTGACGTATTTGAGAATAGATCACTTGGATCTGACCCCTTTTAAGCGAACTGCTATGGATTTAATTGTAGCCAATATTAAAATGGATCAGCAGTTACTTCAAACTTCAAGAAATATTTCCACTATGTCGTGTTAGACAGATTGTGGGTATATAATGGCGGCCGATGAGGATAAATCTGGTACAGACCAGGTTCACTACGCTTCAAGACCAACGAGAAATGTAAGCCACATTTGACTTTTATATTATCCCTAGCTAATTGGAACAAACTCATTTTCTGCAGATGACCAACACATTTGTTTTTCTTCGTATTTAAATCTTGCAATGATTTACGCAAGACTTATTAGAGTTATTCTGAGTATTTTCAGCACTCAGAACAGTTTAGGATCGATGACCGAGCATAACGAGCATTTATTTGAATGTTTCATATTTTTTTGATAATCACGGTAATCAGCCGAGGTAACTGTAAAAGTTAATAATTATTTTTGTTGAGAAATGGATATTTTATCCATATTCGAAGAATCGAACATGTGGATTCTCACATAATGAAATAATAATTAAACAAATTTACAATAATATAACTAATAATAATAATAATAATAATCCACTAATAATAATAATAATGATTTTCGTAACTTTTCTAAATAATTCTAGGATCTTATATTTTCTAATAATCACATTCATTGAGAGAGAGCTTATGAAGTAGTTTAACCATTTCTAGTTTGAAACAGGTGATTTTCCGAAGGATAGTGGTTAGCGCAAGCCCGCATTCAACCAACATTACAGTTCTGGTTGAACAGTTAATATTTGCAATGAGCAAAGTATATTTTTCAGATAACACGGAGAGGCATGAAACGGGAAGCAAATGATATTTGTATCAATTAGGATATTTTTGTATTTATATAAAATCATGACGTAGATACACATTCGAAAGTGAAATAGAGAATGTCATAAGTGTGGTAACTTCACGATTTGAACTGAATGGTAAAATAAAATAAACTTGTAAGTTTATAAATCTTCCAGTGTTGATAATAAGCAGAGGCTTGATTTATTGTATTAATTTTGGGAAGAAAATTTATGTGTGTGGAGTAGTTGAAATGCCATTCCCAGGTGCGCATGTTTAAGTCGCAGGAATGAGGAGGTTTTTATTTGAGCATCAATCAAATAGCAGGTTCGATGACTCAGTGTTAAAGAAGGAGTATTGGAACTACACATTGCGTCGTATGAATGACCCAAAGATTATTTCTTAAAAACCATCAGTTCTTATTTCAACCTTGTTTACGGATTCCATTAAGACTTTGATTTCGCTAGAACCCGGATTTGTCATGATAGTATTTTATTCTTCTTCAGAGGAAGACCTTTGCCGTTGTTGTTGGAATATTGTGTTCTTATAAAAATAATAGAATGGGCCACTGCCAATTAAAAATAATTCTATAACCACGAATAATTTGAAGGATGTTTTCAATCCTAGTGTCATGAACTAAATGAATTTATTATGAAGCTACAATTCTTATTTCCGCATTCTGTTCGAGAATTGCAAGTTGCGAAAGTTACTAAAATGGCCACAAATATAAATAATTTTTCTTAATAATGATTCCAAGTGGAAAATCGAATAGTTGAATGGTCCAACAATTTATTGATCAAGTTGATGATTCAGAAATCATATATTTTGTTAGGAACTTGAAGTTCATAATCGAGTCACTTCTCGAAACGTTTAATGTCAGAAGAACAATTAATTTTGTTGTGCTTCGCACAATTCTTCGATGCAATGCTCAAGCGTCATGTACTTTTCAGATGTTGTTATTAATATATGTACATAATTTGTGTTGATTCAGAGATAATAATATTTTTTGACAATATTTTTTGAAACTGGAAAAATAAGTGAAAGTTAAAAATTCTATGAACAATTATTCTACGAGTGTTAATATTATGTAAAAATTCAACCAGTGAACTACAGTATTTCCAGTAAAGATAATTAAATTTGAACTGGATTTAAACATAAATAATGGATATAATTTTGGAACACAATCTACAGGACTGATAATCAGACTTGTGTCTCCAAAGATAATTGTCCAATGTGTTGGAAAATTTCTGTACATTGTGTAAATAGTTTTTTTTTTTTTTTTAGCGTATGGCTTTTAGTGCCGGGAGTGTCCGAGGACATGTTCGGCTCGCCTGTTTTGTAGCTGCTTCGAGACGGACACCCAATGGGTGAGCTACAAGTACCGTTGGGGAGGAAAGTGGGAATGAAAGGTCGAGGAGTTGGAAGGTAGCGGCTGTGGCCTATAGATAGGGACCAACCCCGGCATTTGCCTGGAAGGAAGATGGGAAACCACAGAAGACCATCTTCAAGGTTGCCGGCGGGGGGATTCTAACCTCCTCGCCTTCCGGATGTGAGCGACTGCCAGCAGTCATGCCGTAACGACCTCGGCTAACTCACCCGGTGTGTAAATAGTAATGTGGATCGCCACACATGAATGATGCTGCTTTGAGCATTTTATTTTGCAGTCAATTTTAAATTCAGAATGAAATGAGATAATTTTACATGATGTGTTATGCCCAGTTGAATCTCCTTCTATCCTTATTGTTGCATTGAGCCAAAAATCAGTAAAGCATTTTTTTCATTTGATGTCGTTTTTGCGATTAGCTTTAACCCATCTGGCGCCCCGGGATATTTTGACTCTCGTGCTGACTGATTCTTGGTAAAATGCGTATGTGGTCGTGCGGACTCCGGTCTAAACGGGCACATTATATTCATACATACATAGATTATATATAAACTTTTGAACTGACGGTGGTTTTGGGGTCTGGGGGATGTGAAACGCGAAGATATGTCGAAATTTTCCGGAAGTCGAAACATGGTACCCATTGCAATAGTTATGCCCGTTGCTCACGGTAAAATTATTCACCAAACTTATTGAACAATTTCTTGTACAATAAGAAGTGACTGTTGCTCACGGTCAAATGTTACGGAACACCTGATTTGATCAAATGTTTTATCAAATAGAGCAAATCCTATTTTCGTAAAATTATTTCATACAATAGCCAATCAGAGCTTCATATGTGGTAAAGGACTGCCATCTAGCGGCGGATTGTGAAGTCCATCTTGTAAACAAACATGTCCGACTGGTCGAAAGAAGCAGTTGAAGCCTTAATCGAGGAATATAGGAAACATGTGTGTTTATATACAGTCAAGTCTCCGCTGTATCATAACAGAAACGCTAGGAGAGAAGCGGAGGCCAAAATTGCACGTGCGCTGAGAGAAGTCCGGCCAAACACTAATTCTTCGGAAGTGAAGCCGAAGATCAATGGCCTGCGTACGCAATTCTGCAACGAGAGGTTAGTGCAGTATTCACCCTTGACTTTATTTCACGATCTGAATGTATGAAATACTCCTTCCTTTCTTGTAGTTACTACTCGGCTGGTCAGCCTGTGATAAGTTATTTTAGGCCTAATGGTTTATGTTCTATCTTAAGTTCAGTCTAGCCTAGCAGCAGTAACTAGGTACTGTATGTGTTTTATTGGTTTAACATTATGATTTCAGAAATAAGATGTACAAAGTCAAAAGTGGAATGAGCTGTGAAGACTTATACAGGCCATCATTTATGTGGTACGAAAGATTATTGTTTCTTGCTGACCACATCATGCCAAGAGGTAGCAAATCCAATCTTGACATGTCACAGATCAGTGAAGATGGATCTACTGCATCTACAGTCATCGTAAGTGTAGAAGCATATTAATTACTTAATGAAATAAATTACATGCATTGTAATGATCATCATAATAAAATAGAGCTATGAAAATGAAGCAGCATGGGTTACAAACGAAGAGATATTAAGACTAGTGGGAGAGGTGAGATGTTTCTGGCGGCTGCTATTGAAGAGAAGAGATAGGTTGGTAGGACACATACTAAGACACCCAGGAATAGCAAGCTTAGTTATGGAAGGAAGGGTCAAGGCAAGAACTGTAGGGGTAGACCAAGGTTAGAATATGTTAAACAGATTGCCTCGGATGTAGGGTGTGGTAGCTATGTAGAGATGAAACGATTAGCTCAGGACAGGGAGGCATGGAGTGCTGCATCAAACCAGTCAAAAACTGAAGACTCAAACAACAAAAACCATGTAATAAGTAATTTTTAGAAGTAATACGTAGGCCTAAGTGAAAATACCTTTTCTGAAATATTGCTTATTTATGAGAACGAAATCACTGATACTGAATGTTGCAATGCTATAAGTTGCTGTTCATCAAGGGGGGAGGTACACCTATACAAGTGTAAAAACCACTGATATTTAAAATACTGTAGTTTTCCTTGGTATTCCTTTGTTCTGTTGATATGAAAGTTTGCACTCTCCTAGAATTGTCCTTTTCAACTTGAATATTTGCAATTAACTTTCCCTAGTTATTAAGGAAAAAAAATCAAAAAATTGGAAGATTATTGTTTTAGAATGGTAATAATGCTTGTGTTAAAAATGTGAACAACATCTTTTGCCTATCTTCTGAAATAATATTTTTTTCCCCTTTCTTATAAGAGTAGATTTCGTTTGACATTTTAGTGAGGTATGTTTACTCAGAAAATACAAAAGAAAAATGTTACAGCAATGGTTCTTGTCCACATTCTCAATACACAAGAGATACATGTGAATACAAAATTTCATCAAAATATCTCAAAAACTGTTTGAGTTATGAAGGAAAACAAAAGAAAAACATAAAGTTTGGGGAACGAGCATTAAACTTACCATTGGGAGGAAGAGTATTTGAGATATTTTGATAAAATTTTGTATTCACATGTATCTTTTGTGTCTTAAGAATGTGAACTAGAACCATTGCAATAACATTTGTTTTTTTTATTTTCTGAGTGAATGTAAAGGTGTACCTCCCCTCTCAAAATACAGTAACATTAGAAGTTATAGGCCTAGTGAACGCTGATTTAAGGCTCATTCAAGTTGGGATTTAATACTTCTTCTTTTAAATTTATTTATTTATTTATTTATTGGGCACAGAATGTCCCAGCGATACCTACTTACATACATTATCATACTTATTGTTAACAAAAGGGAAACAAAACACAAAATAGTGAAATTAAAAACTAAAGTGCTCGCTTTGCCCTCAATACCGGTAGCTATTCACACAGCGTTCTTGCCACTTCACTTGTCCTACTCCACTGAAATAATCCTTAAACTCATTTCTAATGTTCAGAGGTACTTGAGCTGCTCTGTTTCCCCTCTGTCTCTCAATTCCTTCCATTGAATGATCATTTCTCCAGTTTCCATGCAAGAGTATACCTTCACTTGTATTTTCTTGGTCTGCGAGAGACATGTAAACTGATTTATTTTCTTCCACAAGAAAGTTATGCAAAGCACAGGTGGCTTGAACAATAGCTTCAACTTTGTCCACTGAAAGGTTTATTTTGCTTAAAAGAACTCGAAATGTATTAGCCATAATTCCAAAGGCATTTTCCACAACACACCTTGCCCTGCTCAACCTGTAACTGAAAATCTTGTGCTCCATTGTCAATCCTCTGTTGGGAAAGGGTTTCATTATGTTAGTGGACAGTGGAAAAGCGTCATCAGCCACAAAAACAAAGGGAAACTCCTTGTCACAACCAGGGAGATGACGAGGAGGTGGTATGTTCAGCATTCCATCACGCATTGCTGAAAATAAATCACTTTTCTGAAAAACCCCCCCATCACTCACACGGCCATTAGTTCCAATATCCACATAAATGAATTTATAGTTTGCATCAACCACTGCTAATAAAACAATACTCTTTGTGCCCTTGTAATTGTAGTAATGTGATCCACTTGATCGTGGAGCTGCAAACTGAATATGTTTCCCATCAATTATTGCTCCTATGCAGTTTGGGAAGTTCCACTTTTCTTGAAATTCGTGAGCAATATTTTTCCATTTCTCATTTGTGTCTGGAATCTGAAATAAAAATTAATTTCTTACAGGATTTTGAAGGAGGTGCCATAATGTCAGTGGATGATTACATGTTAGATGATGATGGGGTACTGGTAGGCCTAGGTCAGGAGTCAGATGACACCGACACCCCGGGACCTAGCACAAGGAGAGTGACGAGCCAGCCCCCACAGAAAGAAGGTACAAAGCATTATATATACCCAGTAAAATGGAGTTACTGCATTTAATTTAAAATAATATGTTTTTTTTAGGAAAGCAGGATTTCTTTAATGATATTTTTACAATATGAGGGATTTTCCACTTTTCAGGTACATCCACCAGGAAAAGAAAGAGGGTTTCTCCAGAGGACCAAGTACTGGCCAATGCTTCGCAGATATTGGCATCTATGGCACCTTCGGTAACAGCGACAGATTCCGAGGAAATATTTGGCAATTACATTGCCAGTGAACTCCGACAGATAAAAAACAAGAGACTGAAACTTTTAACCACACAAAAATTACAGAACATTCTAATAGAGGCTCGAATTGAAGAAATGGAGTAAAACAAGTAGTTCCGTAAAGAACTATACAGCCTATTTTCATATATCCTGCTCATGTTAATTTCTTCTAACAACATACAAAATTTCAGTTTAATTGCTGTAACAGATTCGTAGATATTGAGAACCGTCTAAATATTTCAGATTGTCGCCAGGTTGGATTTTTATTTTTGTACTATTACATTAAGATTATTGTGTACGTGTGGTATTCAGACCTCAATCGCATGATTAGAACACAAGAAGTAAAAACGAGATTTTAAAATTACGCACAGCAGCCATCTTGTGATTATGCAAACAATTGAAATAAATTAGATGCCAGTGGATCAACATTTGTATAAGCATTTAACGTGCAACTTTCACGGCACTCGGATAGTTAATTCGCGAGAATCGTCCATTTAAATATTTATACTTCGCGTCGCCGCCATGTTGGATTTGTGCTCGTCAGGTTAATGAAAGTCCTATAGGTGAACATATGTTCATAGTCTCTATGAACATAAAAAAAAATCAGTTTGGTTGCTGTAAAAGATTCATAGATATTGAGAACCGTCTAAATATTTCGGAAGCTCGCCATTTAGGATTGTTATATGTATAGGCCATAGAATTATGTACCATTCAAGGAAAATTATTGCCTAGGTTCATTATTCAAACTTTCACTTCGATCGCATGATTACGACACAAGAAATAAAAACTTAATTTTTAAATTTCGCACAGCCGCCATATTGAGGTTATGTAAACAATTGATTTAAATTAGATGGCAGTGCATTACAATCTGCAAAATCACTTACTGTACCACATTTCACTATGCTCAGAGAGTTAAATCACGAGAAAAGTCTATTAAAATATTTCAAATTCGCTTGGTCGCCATGTTCGTTTTTTACTTTACAAGTTTATGAAATATATATATAGATAAACTTGTACCAGAACCCTTTATCACAGTACAAAATTGCAGGGTAATATCTGTAATAGTTTCGGAGATATAGAATGTCAGTGAAATATTTCGCACAGCCGCCATTTTGAGGTTATGTAAACAATTGAACTAAATTAGACTCCAGTGCATTACAATGTGTATAAACATTTGCTGTACCAAGTTTCATTACGTGTGGATAGTTAAATCGCGAGAAAAGTCTATTTAAAAGTCTCAACTTCGCTTGACCGCCATGTTCGTTTTCTACTTTACAAGTTTATGAAATATACATAGGTAAACTTGTATCAGTACCCTTTATCACCGTACTAAATTGCAGGGTGATATCTGTAATAGTTTCGGAGATATAGAATGTCAGTGAAATATTTCGCACAGCCGCCATTTTGAAGTTATGTAAACAATTGAACTAAATTAGACTCCAGTGCATTACAATGTGTATAAACATTTGCTGTACCAAGTTTCATTACGTGTGGATAGTTAAATCGCGATAAAAGTCTATTTAAAAGTCTCAAATTCGCTTGACCGCCATGTTGGTTTTGTAGTCACCAGGTTTTTGAAAGTCTCATAGGTGAACTTCTAGTAGTACCCTTTATCACCGTACACAATTTCAGGGCGGTATCGGTAATAGTTTCGGAGATATTGAATGCTAGTGAAATATTTCGCACAGCCGCCATTTTGCATTGGTGAGACGTAACAAAATTTGAAGGGCACGGTCGAGGTCGCCGGGAATAGTGCTATGAACATACCGAGTTTCATTGCAATCGCTCCAGCCGTTTATATTTTATTAGGGGGGGGACACACACACGAATCACACACACACACACACACACACACACACACACACACACGGACAAAAGGTGATCTCATAAGCCTATTTTTTCAAAATTGAAAATAGGCTAAAAAAATATGCCATGAAATGAAATTTCATTATTATACATAAAAATAAATAATAAGTAATAAATATAATATAAATATACAGTCTTACCTGCAAATAATCTTCCTTTAATGCATTGTATATTTCCCTACATGTTTCAGGGATTATACGAGCAGGGTACCAAAAGGTATTCTTGTTGAATACATGAGGTTTGTATATCTTTCACCAGTGGCAAGAAATCTCAGTGTAACTTGCAGTCTCATTTTCGCTGGAATAGCTTGCCTCATATTTGTATCTTGTCTTTCTATTCTTGGTCCAACAAGCTGGAGCAATTTTTCAAAATCACCTTCTCTCATTCTTAAGAAATTCCTGTATGATTCAGTGTCCTCGAACCTCAATTCATTCTGAACTCAAGATAACAGACCCCTTCCATCATCCCTTCTAGCTACCCAAGGTCTGGTCCACCACCTTCTAGATCTCCTCTTCTTTTTTCTTTTAATAACTGCACATGCCGCTATTGTAATAACTAAAGCTGCAATTTGTTTACTGTGTACTGATGGCATTCTTGATTATTATTCACTGGCCATAGAACCTACGATGTCTGGTGACCAAAAAGCAAACCTTTCAATTAATTGAGACCTGTTCCCACAGAGGTCAAGCCAAACAAATATAATTCCAAGTTTTTGCCAAAAGATGGCTGAGTGATCACTCATATGAGTTTGAAGCAACATTTGACCGTGTACAACACAACATATTTTATAAAAGATGTTAGCAAATTTTTGTCAAATCTTTTGTCAAATAATTGTACCAAAAATTTTACCGTGAGCAAGAGGCTTTAGCTTTCTAATGAAATCTACCTCTGGTTGGTTCCTCAGTTTAGGGGCTGCGACAACGCGGTCATCTAACCCCGTGTACTTTGGGTGAGTGTAGAATCTGTCTGATAAACGGTGTGAATTTAATGGCTGTATTTGTCTTAATTCAGGTAAGGACTGCCGATGGTCAATTTCAAGCAGTAGTTCCTAATGTTGCTACCAGGTACTACCGTCAACGACACCTAGCTGTGAACTTGGCTACTAGATGCCACCCCAACCAGCAACTCGCAACGAACGTTGGAACTTTCCCTCCAAAGGAAAGCATACTGAGGGATTTTAGCGCTCTTAGAAAATCCGACGACTTCGACCGGCTTTGAAATCGCGACCTTGGGCATAGACATTCAGCATGCTACCAGTTACGTCATCGAAGCCGCTTCCCACTTAGCCAGATGGAAATACTGAATCTGATCTCGTGCAAGTGCGTTGTCATTGCAACAATGATGGCTCATCCCTCATCAATTTAGTAGTGTTGCCATGGCAACATCTGATAGCTTTTGGCATTTTCTTATAATTCCGAAATCATTTTTCTCATCCCTTGGCGTAATGGTGGGTCATATCAAAAATTCTTTCAGACAATAGTTTTAGGTAATTATTAGGGGAATATTGTCCATTTTGTATGGTTTTGATATTGTGCCTATTAAGAGAGATATGATTAATGTTTTCCGAAAAACCCACTTTTCCCCTCCCCTTTGGTCAATGGTTGGTGCTATAAAAAAACTCTTCAAACATAAATTTTTAGGCTTTATCCGACACATAGTATGAACGTTGAACGGATTCTATATGTCACATATTAAGAGAGTTCCAGCAATATTTCATTTTTTCGAAAAAAGCCCCCCATTTTCACCCCCTTCGACCGATTTAGCCCAGTAACGAACTCGACCGAGATTTTGTAGGTATATATATTCGGTAAAAAATTCAAAGTGATTGGTGCAAAATTATGGCAGTTATCGTGTCCACAAGAAACTGATATATATATATATATATATCTTTATATATATAATTCTTCGACACGTGTGTATGTGACTGAACTCCTCCTAAACGACTGAACCGATTTTGATGGAATTTGGTATGTATATTAGGGTGGGTCCATGTATGGATTAGATAAACAATCTGACCCGGTAGGTGGAATGAACACAATTTTAGAACCACAATTTACACGCAATTTTAGAACCACAATATACAAAGACAGTCGTCATGGAAACCACTAGCCTTGGCCTTCGTGAAAGCTGATGTCTTTGGACGGTTTGTCTCTGCACGTTAGAGCCACCTGGTCGCAACCTGTGCAACTACCGCCATTACATACACTCCGCCCGTGGCGAAAAGTTGTGTTTTATACTAAAGGTGGCAGTGTTGTCGAATTCTACTGTTTGTCTCTGCACGTTAGAGCGTTTCAAAGTCCCGTATGCGTTCATATACCATTCATCCGATTGCCATGAAACTTGGGTGATATGTTGAGTGAGCTCCAGGGAAGGTGTTTGGCTTAGTAAATCCATTTTACAATAGATAGCGCACGAATAGATTCAACAAATGAGCGACGACGCGCGAAGCGTTTCAAAAAGGTCCCGTATGCGTTCGAATACCATTCGTCCGATAGCGATGAAACTTGGGTGAGATGTTGTGTACACTCCAGGGAAGGCTTCTGGCTTAGTAAATCAGTTTCACATTAGGTAGCGTACGACTAGATTCAACAAATGAGTGACGACGCGCGAAGCGTTTCAACAAAATCCCGTATAAGTTTATATTCCATTCATAGATTGAGATGAAACTTTTATGAGTTGTTGTGTACACTTAAGTGAAGGCTTCTAACTTAGTAATCCATTTCACAGGAGGTTGCGCTCGAGTAGATTCAACAAATGAGCGGCGACGTGCGAAGCGTTTCAACAAAGTCCCGTATGCGTTCAAATACAATTCGTCCGATAGCGATGAAACTTGGGTGAGATGTTGTGTACACTTACGTGAGGGTTTCTAACTTAGTAAATCCATTTCACAGGAGGTTTCTCACGAGTAGATTCAACAAATGAGCGACGACGCACGAAGCGTTTCAATAAGGTCCCGTATGCGTTCAAATACCATTCGTCCGATTACGTTGAAACTTGGGTGAGATGTTGTGTACACCCTACGGAAGGTTTCTGGCTTAATAACTCAATTTTACAATAGGTAGCGCACGAGTAGATTCAACAAATGTGTGACGGCACGCGAATCATTTCAACAAAGTACCGTATGCGTCCATATACCATTTATCCGATTGCGATGAAACTTTGGTGAATTGTTGTGTACACTCCAGGAAATGTTTCTGTCTTAGTAAATCCAGTTTTTAATAAGTAGCGCACAAGTAGATTCAACAAATGAGCGACGGCGCGCGAATCGTTTCCACAATGTCCCGTATGCGGTCATATATCATTCATCCGATTGCGATCAAACCTTGGTGAATCATTGAGTACTCGCCAGAGAGTGTTTCAGGCTTAGTAAATCTATTTTACAATATGTAGCGCATGAGTAGATTCAACATATGAGTGACGGCACGCGAATCGTTTAAAGAAAATCACTTATGCGTTCATATGTCATTCATCCGATTCCGATGAAACTTTGATGAGTTGTTGTGTACACGCCAGAGAAGGTGTTCAACTTGGTAAATCCATTTTACAATATTGGTAGCGCACGAGTAGATGTAACAAATGAGTGACGACACGCGAAGCGTTCCAACAAAATCTTGTATGCGTTCATATACTATTCATCGATTGCGATGAAACATTGATGAGTTGTTGTGTACACTTGCGTGAAGCTTTCTAACTTAGTAAATCCATTTCACAGTTGGTAGAGCACGAGTAGATTCAACAAATGAGTTTTTTTTTTTTGTCGTGTGGCCTCTTCAGAGGCCGAGTGCGGGTCTTTCTATTCAACGCCCGTGGGCGACCTGCGCGTCGGGATGAGAGATGGAATGGATGAAGGTGAAATGAAACTGGGCAAGGATGTGGAAGGAATCGGCCGTGGCCTATCAGAAGGTACCGTCCCAGCATTTGCTTGGTGTTGAAAATGGGAAACCACGGAAAACCATTTCAAGGACGGCCGACGGTGGGGCTCATTTTGCAAAAATGAGGAAAAAGTAGACTTATGAGATCGGGCAAATGTGTGTCTGTCTGTCTGTCTGTCTGTCTGTCTGTCTGTCTGTCTGTCTGTCTGTCTGTCCTTCTGTCTGTCTGGCTGTGTGTGTGTCCCCCCCCCTATCAACTCCTAAACGGCTACAGCAATCGAAACAAAATTTGGTAGGAGTAAAGATCTATACCTGAATATCTCACGGCCATATTTGAAAATGATGTCAGTGCTACCAACTGCTAAAAAATCGCAATTGAAAATTGAGCTCCATGTTGGATATCCTGGAAAGTATGAATGGGAGCTATTTCAAAATTGGCACACGTACAGATCATAATATTTCAGTTTAATTTCCAGGAGGCCAAACATGGCAGTGTTGCCAAAATGATTATAAGCCTCCTGATAGGTCCAATTTTTAAATGCATATAACTTCTATACTATCAATTGGAATTCAACCACATTTCGTATGTTGTATGTGTACATAACCAGATATGACTGAGCGTATTCTTAAGACCTACCAGGGCTGCCAACTGTTAATAAATGCTCCTAATTTATTTTATCCAAATACCAATATATCAGAAAGTATGCAAGCCGACAGCTTTAAACTATGCACACATATAGTACCTGCCATTCTATATTAATTTGGAGTAACTTATATACGTCAGTGCTACCAACATGATTCTAAGCCTGCTGACAGGTCCAACTTTAAATACATGTAACTTCCATACTATCATTTGGATTTCAACCAAATTTCGTATGTACTATGTGTACCATAACAGATATGACTATGCGTATTCTAAGGAGCAACCAGGGCTCCCAACTGTTAACATGTGCTGTCCCTATTTTTGTTACCCTAATATCAATATATCAGAAAGTATGCAAGCCAATAGCTCTAAACTTTGCACACATATAGTACCTGGCATTCTAGACGAATTTGGAGTAACTAATATACGTCAGTGCTGCCAACATGAATCTAAGCCTGCTGATATGTCCAATTTTAAAATGCATGTAACTTCTATACTAACTAATGAATTTCATTCAAAATTGGCACAACAATAGATCATATTCTTTCAGATTATTTCTGACCAATACATGCATGACATTGTTGCCAACATGATTTTACGCGCGCTGTTAGATCCAATCTTTAACTGCATGTAACGTCCATGCTATCCAGTGGACTTCAACCAAATTTCGTATTTAGTACCGTAAGAGACAGAACTAAGAATATATTCAGTCATCAGGGCTGCCAACTGTAGTGCTCTATTAGGATACATTATGCCAGGTATACAGTACTTCGAACTAATTGGAAATTTCGATATTAGCAACTTAATTTCGTCATTATTCTAGATAGGTTCATAATCTGTAGAATAATCATTGGCATGAAAAGTAGGCTGTATAGTTCTTCACGGAACTTCCAAATTTTAAATGCATAAAACTTCTACACTATCAATTGGATTTCAACCAAATTTCGTATGTGCCATGTGTACATTAACAGACATGACTGAACGTATTCTTAAGATCCACCAGGGCTACCAACTGTTAATAATTGCTCTCAATTTATTTTATCCAAATACCAATATATCAGAAAGTATGCAAGCCGACAGCTTTAAACTATGTACACGTATAGTACCTGACATTCTATATTAATTTGGAGTAACTTATATACGTCAATGCTGCTAACATGATTCTAAGCCTGTTGAGAGGTCCAACTTTAAATACATTTAACTTCTATACTATGTCTATTTTTGTTACCCTAATATCTATATCAGAAAGTATGCAAGCCAATAGCTCTAAACTTTGCACACGTATAGTACCTGGCATTCTAGATTAATTCGGAGTAACTAATATACGTCAGTGCTGCCAACATGATTCTAAGCCTGCTGATAGATCCAATTTTAAAATGTATGTAACTTCTATACTAACAAATGGGTTTCATTCAAAATTGACACAACAATAGATCATATTATTTCAGATTATTTCTGACCAATACATGTATGTCATTGTTGCCAACATGAATTTTACGCGCGCTGTTAGATCCAATCTTTAACTGCATGTAACGTCCATGCTATCCATTGAACTTCAACCAAATTTTGTATTCTGTACTTTAAGAGATGGAACTAAGAATATATTCAGTCACCAGGGCTACCAACTGTAGTTCTCTATTAGGCTGCATTATGCCAGGTATACAGTATTTCGAACTAATTAGAAATTTCGATATTACCAACTTAATTTCGGCATTATTCTAGATAGATCCATATCGATTAATCATTGGCATAGGTCTTAAATTATAAGAAAAGTAGGCTCTTTAGTTCGTCACGGAATGTCTTGTTATGCTTGGATTTGTAGAAATTAAAGGCATCTTTTATTTGGCATTGAAGAAACGGTATTCGAACCTATGATATGGACCTAGTGGCATGTCATGAAGCCAGCTTATGTTCAAGCATTCATAGTAGGCCGTGGATATCTCGTAAAATCTAAATTAACATGCAACGCAGCGCAAGACAGTGCAGAGAGACAGGCTACTTCAGCCAAGGTCAACTGTAGGGGTAAAAAGGGGTTGATCACGTGTGACGAGCGACCGGACTATGTCGGCGATTTAATGAACTTTCTAATTAAGATGTTATTATAGTTTCAGAAGAAACAGAAGAATTATGAGTACCGGTATTACCCTTTCACGAATTGATTGCCGGCGGTCGAGATGGGAACTATTCTTTGTTTACTTGTGTCACGTCAGCCTGCTTCATTGACAGGTACAGTTGCGAGAGTAGGATATGACGCAGTTCCAATAGCCTCAGTCATCGTTTAACTGTCCATGTTGACAGACTATCCTACGTAATATTACCATCTGTTCAGAACTACAATTATATGTATCTACGCGACTTGGAGAATGACATTACGAAGGAGAAGCGCTTGTGGAAGGGATGAAGTTTCGAGGCAAGAAGAGTGAAGCAATCAGCACGGGCCTGTGACAGGGGACTTACGAGTGAACACTAGACGCTTCTGGAGGTGTCGCGATCAGTAATGTTATTGTTGGGAATTGACTTCCAACCTGGCCACAGGTGGTGCCACCTCCCAAGCTCCATAGCCATTGACATTTTGTTGGACTGCATTGTGTGTGTGTGTGTTATATCTGTCCCTCTCTGTTCTTTGTATTTTGTTACTCTGTATTCTGTGGTGTGCAATACAAGATGGCGAGTTTAGAATAGTGACCAGTGTGTGTTGTCTGTTTACACCCCCTCTATCCCTCCACATTTGGTGCCGAAACACTCGGGAAGACTAAGGATTAACTTCTTAAGCGGAATTGTATCTACAGACGAACTTTCTACACTACAGGAAGCTCCACGACGAGGGAAAGAGGATACTCCACTGCACCACCCCACGCCAAACGCTGAGATGTCACCATTAGCCTACACTGCACTCTCAGAAAAGTCAACTTCAATACGAAGGAAATAGCATGTTGAAACAACTGATATTTCTTCATTATTATCATTTGGATTGATGAAGCTAATATAACACTGCTATTACACGAACTGGAACTGCGTATTGTCAATCAAGAAGCACGCATCCTGTCTACTGCATTTGTTTATTATTATTAGCGAGATAGACATAACTGGCCCTCGCTAAACAGAAACTGTATGCACGGATGTTGTATTATATTATGAAATGCCAGCATGAATTGTGCATGACTTATTAAGGAATCCAGTGTTCCTTTAATCTACAGTATTCAAGAGTAGTAGAATATTTTTCCTCCGCTGGACTTTGCAACGGGTCACGCATGTGTAGTTCCGTTCAGTTCCGTGTGATCTGAGCGCACATACCTACATCAACTCAACAGCGCCATCTATTAGCTCACGCGCCTTACCAGTCATTCTCCAGCGCAATCTGCTAGCAAAGTCTTAAGATCTTCCACGGACCTAGCACGCCCTCTGTCAGCCCTTAAAGGTACCGGTGCGGTACGGATCCCCCTACCCGCCCGTGCGCTCACCGCTCACTACGTCACGTCTGGAGGGAGGCCTGTCAGTCAAGCTTAAGATTTATTGCACCCATTATGCCGACGGAACAAGAGACCGCTACTGCAGCAAGCCTGCACAATCTGAAAAGGAAGAGAACACGTGAGAGAACAAATGCCACACGCTTCATTACAGCCATTAACAGCCTTACAGATGACACAGCATTAGAAGACTTCACATTCCACCGCGATAGACTGCTGGAAACACTCACCAGCTTAACCCAACTGGACGATGCTATTCATGATCTATTATCTGACGCAGAATACAATGCTGACATTACTGTATGTGACGAATATATTGACAATGCAAAGCGCGCCATACAGAAAGCTACTATTGGAGCAGACAAGAAGCTTTACTCTGTCACCTCTACACTGTCCATAAACGAAGCTCCCACCTCTCCCACTGCCTTGCCCACGTCACAACCAATTAAGTTACCCACCATAAAACTTAGCCCCTTCACGGGAGATATAGAAGAATGGTCTCGCTTCTGGGAACAGTTCACTACTTCCATTGACCAGAATCCTACAGTATCGCAGGTCGACAAACACGTCTTTCTGAGAGGTTACTTAGAAGGGGAACCCAAGCATCTCGTCGACGGTATTGCTATCACAGCCGGCACTTATAATAACACAAAGAAAATTCTCATTTCCAAGTACGGAGATGAAAATAGAATTATCCAGGCGCACTTAGACTATCTGGAAAACATACCGCCGATACACTCCGCCACCCCCGAGTCCCTAAATCACACTTACGTTGAGTGCAACCGACGGATTCAAGCACTGCAGGCTCTGGGAGAAAATATTTCCAACTACGGTCGCGTGCTAGCCCCCAAGATACTAAGAGCGTTCCCAGACGATATCTTCCGGCATTGGATCATCCACACGCGGAGAGACAACGTTAGTGAAGGTGACATCATCAAACTCATGTGTTTTTTGAACGAAGAGGTTGAAGGTGCCCTCATCAGTCAAAAGATTCGGGGGAAATCTTATCAGCAACCGGCTTCTGTCTATCAGCACCCGGCTTCTGTCCCAGCAACAGCGGCGTTCCAGATTGACACTCACGCCAAGAAAGGGAAGAAGAGAGAGAAGGAAAGACTACAGCCATTCTGCGTCTTTTGTGAGGGAAGAGGACACTGGGCTCAGGATTGTACTAAGGTAACCGGGACTGACGCTCGAACTCAGAAATTGAAACAATCATCACGTTGTTTTCTCTGTCTTAAACGAGGCCATCGCACAAAGGACTGTAGCAGGAAAGGAAGAGCTTCGTGTTCCCAGTGTGGAAAAGGTCACCATAGAGCGATTTGCAGCAACTTAAATCATTCCCCTGTCGCGAATTGCACTGAAACAACCGCCGTTGGTAAAATAAACGTCACTACTCCGGGATTTACCCATCTCCAGACTGCTAGAATATGGATCTCGGGACCAACGGGTTCGAGTAAGCTGACAAGGTGCGTTCTCGACGGAGGTAGTCAATCCAGTTTCGTCAAAAGTTCTTTGGTCGATGAGCTGGGTCTGGAAGTCATTGGAGATGCATCATTAAAGGTCCACGCGTTTGAAACACCATCCAACACATCACATTCACGTAGGTTCGTTCGCCTGAAGACGAGAGGATTTTGGGACAGTTCCCAAGTAACCTTGACGGCATTTGAAACCACCCACTCCTTTTCTCACCACCCAGCAGTACCACGAGATATCACGATGACCGGACAAACGCGGAAACTGCAATTGGCTGACCCTACAGATGATTCAGCTGACCTTCCAATCGAGCTGTTAATCGGAGGAGATCAGTATTGGACAATCGTCAGTGACTCTGCCCCGATACGACTCTCCTCGTCAGTTGTGTTAATTCCATCGAAATTTGGATGGATATTCACCGGAAACCGCTCAGGTGTATCAGCTACTAACACGGTTGTAAACTTCATCGATGCATGTCACTCCATGCCCTGTGACGACTCTCTTCGACGTTTTTGGGATCTGGAGTCCGTTAGGATCGCAGCTGAACAAGACCGAGCAATGAGCGCTAAAGACACCTCAAGTCTAACACAATTTCACGCGTCTTACAGTATTGAGGACCAAAGAAGAGTCGTACGATTGCCACGCAAGGAAACTAAGGAACTTGCCAACAACTATCACGTTGCAGAAAAACTATTCCAATCACTGGAAACCCGATTCCGGAAGAACGAAGCCCTGAGACAAACATACACGAACCACATGATGAACTACATAAGGAAAGGCCACGTGGAACTAGCTCCAGAGGAAACCCGTACGGATGAGTTTTATCTTCCTCATCACTTGGTAAAGAAAGAGAAACATGGAACCATTAAATGGCGTATAGTCTTCGACGCATCGTCACACGAAGAAAACGCGCGCCCACTCAACGAGACCCTGGAAATGGGACCCAACCTACTCCCCGAACTGTTTGCAGTATTGTTACGGTTCCGTTCATTCCTGTACGGTGTGATAGGAGACATCAGCCAAGCGTTTCTTCAGTTGTCCCTTCACGAAGAGGATAGAGACTTGACCAGATTCCTGTGGTACCGTGTTGTCGAAGATGAGAGTGGTGCTGAAGTGGCTTCCAACGAGCAAGCGATTTTCCACTTCACAAGACTCCCATTCGGACTGACTTGCAGCCCATTTCTCCTTTCAGCTACACTGAGAGAACTAGCCACTAGAAACAGATCTCAGTTTCCTTCCGCGGCTTCATTCATAGATGAAAATACATTCATGGACGACATTATCGCAGGTGCCCGAGGAGAAAATGAAGCGATCGCACTCTACTATGAACTCACCTCTGTCATGAAGAAGATAAGTCTACCCATGTCGAAGTGGGCCACGAGTTCCCAACAGCTGATCCAGATATGGAAGGCCGAAGGAAGAGAGATAACTACGGAAACACACGTTCTTGGCGTTCCATGGAACACAGTACCAGACTCGCTCACTATAGATGTTACCGAAATCACAACGAGACTGAAAGACCGCCCCGCTACGAAACGACACCTGCTCCAAGCTACTGCTAGTTTCTACGACCCATTGGGCTTAATGACACCGGTATCAATACTGGGGAAAATCCTATTTCAGGACACATGGCATAGAGGACTAAAATGGGATGAACTCCTACCACAGGACCTTGCCAGTCGCTGGCACAGCTGGACCTCAAGTCTACCCCAACTCTCGCAGATCACGGTCCCAAGATGGGCAGGAATGCCCGAACGCGACATCACAGATGTCCATGTGTTCTGCGACGCTTCAGAGCGAGCGTATGGAGCTGTTTTGTATATACGATCTCTCTGCAATGGCACCACATCTGCCCACATGTTGTGCAGTAAAAGTAGACTTGCGCCAGTCAAGAAGGTGACACTACCACATTTAGAGTTGCTAGCAGCGGTGATCGGCGTTCGACTCTTGAATTACTGTGCTAAAGCGCTGACCTTCGACACAAGCAGAGGGACCCTGTGGACGGACTCAAGAGTAACCCTAGGATGGATTCAGAATGATCCGAGTCGTTGGAAGACGTTCGTCTGCAACCGCGTGACCGAGATTCAATCCTCTACCACTCCGTCACAGTGGAGACATTGTCCAGGCAAGGACAATCCAGCAGATCACTTGTCACGAGGATTGACAGCAGAGAAGATCAAAACTCTTCAGGCCTGGTGGAAAGGACCATCATGGCTATCTCTCGACCAATGCCATTGGCCACACGGCTCACCCGTCTCTACGCCCCTCCCTGAAGCAAGAACTCGCGCTCAGGATGTGCTCCAAATTGAATCATCAGACCCAGTAATTGAAGCTACCAGATACAGCTCCTATATCAAACTTCTTCGTGTAACCACATGGGTTCTTCGCTTCGTACGCCTATTTAGACATGAGGACCAACCAACGGGGGAACTGACAGCTGAAGACATAAATGGAGCCCTCCGCTATTGGATAAAGGCAATGCAAATGGAATGTTTCCCTACCGAAATTGCAGCTCTCGAACGGAAGACTCCTCTGCCTGAGAAATCGAAGATCAAATGTTTCAATCCTTTTCTCGACAATGGCATACTTCGCCTCGGAGGACGCCTACAATATGCTGCGGTTTCAGAGAGTGAACGGCATCCAATCATCATGGAAGGACGACATCACTTCACACAACTGCTGATAAGAGACAAGCACATACGGCTCCATCATCTCGGAGTACAGATTGTTCTCTCTGACCTCCGAAGCACCTACTGGATCCTTGGTGCTCGCCGTGCCATCAAACACGTCCTTCACCAATGTTTACCCTGCAAGAAGGTGAAAAATGTTGGCGGCCAGGCAATAGAGGCGCCACTGCCCTCACAACGAGTGACCCCAAGCAAGCCATTCGCTGTCACAGGTATCGACTTCGCGGGCCCGCTGCACGTCAGGGCAGGAATATCAGCCAAAAAGTGTTATATCACCCTCTTAACGTGTGCCACTACACGGGCCCTACATTTGGAATTGAGTGGTGATATGAGCGCCGACAGATTCATGCAAGCACTACAGAGATTCGTCGGTAGGCGTGGTCTGCCACACACTATTTATTCTGACAACGCCCAGACCTTTCACGCGGCTAACAAGGAACTGAGTGGCATTTGGGCTTCACTGTCTGCGGTAAAGACTCACCGCTACCTATCCGAGCACGGTGTGACCTGGAAATTCATCGCCCCACGCGCGGCTTGGTGGGGAGGATGGTGGGAGAGGATGGTTGGATCGACGAAGCGGTGTCTACGGAAGGTACTTGGACGCTCCAGCATCGACGAAGAAGGACTTCAAACAGTACTGGTCAGCATCGAAGCCGCACTGAATTCTAGACCCTTGACTCGCAATGGAGACACCGGCGATGTGTTGACTCCCGCACACTTCCTTGTGGGAGAGAAACTCACTACAGTTCCATCTGGGCCTGAACCACCAACGGGAGTCCCTGTTCGAGAATTCCGACTGCGTCAACAACTGGCAGACGACTTCTGGAAGCGCTGGAGTAAGGAGTACCTACTGTTGCTGCAGAGCTTCCATCAAGTCCAGCAGCCCAAGAAGAACTCCACGCTGAGGGTAGGCGACGTCGCGCTCCTTAAAAGTGACCTTCAGCCGAGACATCTCTGGAGAAAGGTCCGGATCCACGAGCTGCGTACTGGAAGGGACGGGATTGTAAGGACTGTAATCCTTTCCACAGCAGATGGAAAACAACTGGCCCGACCCGTTCAGCTGGTCGTACCTCTAGAGGTAGACCAGGGTGGGGAAGATGTTGGGAATTGACTTCCAACCTGGCCACAGGTGGTGCCACCTCCCAAGCTCCATAGCCATTGACATTATGTTGGAGTGCATTGTGTGTGTGTGTGTTGTATCTGTCACTCTCTGTTCTTTGTATTTTGTTACTCTGTATTCTGTGGTGTGCAATACAAGATGGCGAGTTTAGAATAGTGACCAGTGTGTGTTGTCTGTTTACACCCCCTCTATCCCTCCACAGTTATTGAGTCGAGTGCGGGCTGTTTAATTTCGCCGGGGATCGGAGCTGTGGCTTCGACATATTATATTACAGCTTAGAGACGGTCTTCCTTTAACGGTGAAATCGAGTGCATATGATTATATGGCAAAGTTCATGTCAGTTTTTAAACGATTACGGGAACAATGTTATGAGAGTGAAGGATTGTTACACAGCAGCATTTAATATACGCGTATCGTGCCCAATTAGGGTGGGCCCAAGAATCAAACGTTGGATCTGTAAGATGAAAGTATGGCCCAAGCCCCACCAAGAAAGAAGTATTTTAAAAGGTTATTCCAGCCGTGCATGAGTCACATTACCCGGCTGCGAGATTAGGAGTAATTAAGGAAGCAATAAACATAATTATCAATAACGAGTTTGAAAGAAATATATACACAGATAAGCGAGGTTCTGCACACTCGTGGTTTGGTATTGCATCAGGCAGGAATCATTTAAAAACCTTCAGGCAAACACATTTTTATCAAATTTACGATGACAGAACTGTCAGAATAAATGGGTGTAACTCAAGTGATTAGCGGTTAATACGATGCTCAAGCGGGTACAGTATGAGCAGTGATAAACGTAAACTGAAATGCGGAACATTATTTCATCATTCGCCACTTACGTAGTATTTGAACTCAGACCCTGTATTATACGAGGGATTTTCAGTTAAGTAGGCTACTCCCTAGTAGAAATTTGCTTCGACATTTCGAGAATTAACGGACTTACGAAGTGAATGTCATGCCATACGACATATACTGTTACTGGGGTAACAGACGAGGGAGATTCATAAAAACAATTACAAAACTTCAATTGAAAATGGAATATACAGCTACAGTTTGGGAAATCGTATTTGAATTGGATATGAGTGCAGATATGGAGGAGTAAATTTCAACAGGGAACGATGCATTGAGAACATGGAAAAATCCAGAGTAACTAACATCTGATTTCGCTAAATTTTGAAAAATGCCGAAGCTACGCAAAATTAATCTACAAAATAATGAGAATGGAAAAGAAGTATCCAGGAAAGGTCTGCTTGACCAAGAACAAAATCCTTAGGAAGAGCAACGGTGAACCCTCTCAAAGCTTGAAGAACCCAGCTCGAGACAGACGAAAAAGGAATTGGAGACCGGACCATACGGTTTAGCAGGGAAAGGAGATATAGAGATCCAGTTGCCGTTCATACTGAGGCCATGGATGGTAATATCTATGTCATTATCTTCAGAAGCAGAGATCTACGAAAGGTAGAAGACAACTCAAATTATGTAGTTTTTGCAGTAGAACTTTGGAAAAAATCTTGAGAACCATCGTTTGGTGTTTTATATTTTGATGATTTATTGGAATTTTCATATTTAGATTTGCAGTAGTAGTTTGAGGCGACGTTTTCCATTTCAGCGATTATTATTACAGTTAAGATAATTTTCGGTTCATTTGGTTTCGAGTGTGATTAATGGTTTCTTTGATCTAGCTTAATTTAGTTAGGAAATTTTTATGACACGACAGGTTTAGATATTTTAGGAAACGTCATTGGAAGCATTTATTTTGGCAGTGTAAATTACTTAGATTTTAGGTAGATTTCATTAGAAAGCTAACTATTGCAATGGGTCCCATGTTTCGACTTCCGGAAAATTTCGACATATCTTCGCGTATCACATCCCCCAGACCCCAAAACCACCGTCAGTTCAAAAGTTTATATATAATTTATGTATGTATATATATATATATACTAACTGACCCGGCAGACGTTGTACTGCCAATCAAAGAAAGTGTTGTAACTTTGTATCTTGAAGTGTGTCTGTCTGCGACATACGTGCCCCAGATGAAACATCAGGGGATAAATGAAAATGACGAATTAACTCTAGTGGACTGTATTTACAAAAATGTACATGTTACAAAAGACACAACACTTGATATGCGAAGGAGCTGTTGCTCCGAAACACAAACACATTCAGCCATGATGGCAACTTCACTCTCTGTCCAGGTCACTGCTGCCAACCTAAACATAAATAAATGTCCTTTGCCAACTGTGGAAATAACAATTATGTAAGTATATTCTCTCTGAGAGCAAACATACTCCCCACCTTGAAATACATGGATTTCAATAATCTGAAATGGAAACACTGAAATGTTCCAATGACAAGGACATAAACACTAAAATATTCACTAACTTAAAACACTGACATATTAACAGTCAAAATTATGTGTCTGCTCAATTGGTAGCGGAGCTACCTTGGAAACTGGTCGTTTAAAAATACCACTGTTGCACTTCACTGAAACCACTCTTACCACATTGTCTTTACCACCATGCACTTCTGTGATAACACCAAGGGGCCACTGGAGTGGGGGAACATTGTCTTCCCGTATCAGCACCACAGTACCTGGTGATACGTTGCTGGAGGAGGTCGTCCATTTGCTGCGCTGTTGCAGATGGGTGAGGTAATCTAATGACCATCTCTTCCAAAAGGATTGGAGTCTTTGTTGCAGAACCTTATATCTAGTTAACAAAGGCCGTTTACATAATGTTAAATCGGGTTCGGGAAGAGTCGTGAGGGGTTCGCCTATAAGGAAGTGACCTGGTGTCAAGGTAGATGCATCTGAAGGATCATTTGACAGGGTTAGAAGGGGACGTGAGTTTAAGCAAGCCTCAATTTGCGCAGTTAATGTAGCCAATTCTTCATATGTGAAATGAAGTGTTCCGAGAAATCTTCTTAGATGATGTTTGAGGGATTTTACTCCGGCCTCCCAAAGCCCTCCAAAATTAGGGGCATGAGGAGGTATGAAATGCCACTTAACTCCACAACTACTGGCGAAGTTACTGATCTCCTCTCTAGTCCGTTCCTGAGTGAACAATTTCTTGAGCTCCTTGAGCTCTCTACTAGCACCTTGGAAATTTGTACCATTGTCGGAGTACATGTTGCTGCATAATCCTCTTCTTTCGATGAATCTCCTGAGTGCTGCGAGGAAAGCTTGAGTGGTTAGGTCGGAAACTATTTCTAAATGAATGGCCTTGGTGCACATACATATGAAAATGCAACCCTTGACAATGGTCTTGCTACGTGGATTGCCGATCTTCAAGTAGAAAGGGCCCGTGAAGTCTGTGCCGGTGTTGCGGAATGGTCTTGCTTGAGATACACGAACTGAGGGCAACTGTCCCATTACTTGCTGTGTAGTTTTGGCTTTGAACCTGAAGCATTTTGTACAAGTGTTAATAATTCTTCGAACCACCGACTTTCCATTGATGATCCAGTAGCACTGTCTGATGGATGCTAAAGTCAACTGGTTTCCTGAATGTAGGAGTCTTTCATGTTCCCTCTTGATTATTAAATCAGTAAACTGATGTTTAGCGGGCAAAATCATCTGATGTTTGAAATCGTAGTCTTGATTGGAGTTCTCTAGTCTTCCTCCAACTCTCAAGATTTGATCCTTGTCTAAAAATGGTACTAAACTTTGAAGTTTGCTACGTCTTGACACTGCATTGTGTTTCAAAAGATCAGCTATTTCCTCGCGGAATGCTATTGACTGGACTAGTCTAACACATGTCATGTTAGTTTGCTGCAATTCTTCTATTGTTAATGGACCATGTTTCCGTTCTGAAGGTTTGTGTTTAGTGTTGTGCACGAATCTTAAACAGTATGCTAACACTCTTTGTAGCTTGAGATGGGAAGAAAATCTTGTGAGCACGTCTGCAGGATTAGAGTGGACTGAACAACTAAGCACTATCTTGCGTTGCTCAGGAATCTCTGATTCAGGTTGTTCACTGGAAGTGGGCCAGTTCCGTTCCGAACACTGTAGCCATTCAGGGCCATGCCACCAAAGATGATTATTTAAAAGGTTTGTAGGATCAGTTCCTCGAGAAATTAGATCTGCAGGATTGTCTGCTGATGCTACGTGCTTCCAATCCTTGACTGAAGTATTGCCTTGCACTTCAGCCACACGGTGCGCAACAAAAGTTTTCCATTTTGACGGTTCACCTGCTAACCATGCGAGAACAATCTTTGAGTCTGTCCACAGATGAATACTATGGAATTCAATATTGAGAACATGACACATCTTTTTAACCACTTGTGACAATAGTACTGCTGCACACAACTCTAGTCTGGGTAGCGTGATCTGTTTCAGTGGAGCCACTCTGGACTTGGAGCACAGGAAATGTGTTATTACGTGACCTTGATCTGTTGACGAGCGTAGGAATAAACATGCACCGTAGCCCTTCAAGGGTGCATCAGCGAAGCCATGCAACTGCACCTGAGTACAATTTTCTTGAAGCACAAATCTGTTAATATATATATTGTCAATCAAGGGTATTTGAGAATGCAGAGTACGCCATCTTGTAAGAAGTTCCGTTGGAAGTTCATCATCCCATCCTATCTTCTCTTGCCATAGTTGCTGCAGAAACATCTTGAATGCGATGACAATAGGACTGATTAGCCCAATAGGGTCATAAATTGACGACACAATCGATAACACCTTGCGTTTGGTCACTGGAGATCCACTTCCTTGTTCTTTCTGCACACCACTGAATATCTGTAGTTTGTCTGTCGCTGGATGCCAAAGTAGACCTAAAGTCTTTATATTTTCTCCAGAATCAATCTGAAGGGGAAGCTGCGTTTCTCTGCAGTCTTTTTGAACCGCCTCTAACAATGCTGGATGGTTAGAGCACCACTTGCGGAGCTTGAAGCCTCCCTTGGATAACAATTGGATCAGTTCACGTTGTAGGAGTAATGCATTGTCAACCTTACTTGTTCCTGAAATGCAGTCGTCTACATAAAAATCACGAAGACGGACAGATGCTGCCTGCGGATACTGTTGTCCCTCATCATATGCCAATTGCCTTAAACATCTTATTGCTAGAAATGGAGCTGATGATGTGCCATATGTGACCGTCTGAAGTTGGTACTGCTTGATAGGCTCATTAGGAGAAGCTCTCCAAAGGATGCGTTGAAGGCTGCTGTCTCTGGAATCAACCTTAACTTGTCTGTACATCTTCTCGATGTCAGCTGTAAAGCCTATGGCGTGAGTTCTAAATCTAGCGACAATCGAACATAAGTCTTGTTGAATAGTAGGACCCGTCATTAAAATATCATTAAGTGACTTTCCTGACCTCGATTTACAAGAAGCGTCGAAGACAACTCTAGTTTTTGTAGTAGTGCTGGATTTCTTGAATACCGGATGGTGCGGCATGTAGTATGCTACCGATGTTGCCATACTAGAATTAACAATATCCATGTGACCTACTTCCTGTTATTCAGTGAGAAACTGGTCATAATCTACCTTCAGTTGCGTATCATTGTTAAGCCTACGCTCAAGGTATTGAAATCTGCTAGTAGCTGTTTGTAAAGAATTGCCTAATATACTTGGATCCTGCTTAAATGGTAGTCTGACTATGTATTTCCCAGATGCATCTCGTGTCACATGATCAGAAAAATGCTGTTCACATTCAATCTCTTCTTGCGACTTGACTGGCTCGTGAAGTTCTTCGATCTCCCAAAATCGTTGTACTTGGTTATGAAGGTGAACATCATTACGAAGGAAAAACTTCCTGCTGCATTGTTTCTCTTTCTCGAGGTGGATTCATATGAACCTGACACAATCCATCCAAAATCTGTGTTATGTAGGACTGGAAACTTCCCTGGTCACGTCCTGTGTCCCCTCTGTAGAATTCTAAAGAATACATCAGCACCGAGAAGCATGTCTATCTTGGCTGGGGCATAAAACCTCGTATCTGCTAACTGAATGTCATTAGGGAGCTCCCACTCTTCATAGGGTACCTGCTGACTAGGCATGTCGCTTGTAATTTTGGATAGGATCAGACATTCAACAATGTGGCGTGTGTTGCTTATGGAAGATTGCACTTCAACGCTCACACTATACTTGGCTTCAGACATGGATTGAGAAATACCTTCGATGGGTGTGAGATTCTTGGCCTTTATTAAGCCCAAATTTTGAACCAAACTCTCGGTTACAAAATTGCTTTGACTGCCACTGTCCAATAAGCAACGAGCTAAGTGTAGCCTACCAGCACTATCCTTTACCTTTACTACTGCTGTAGAAAGTAGAACTTGAGTTTGTGGTTTGAGTTTCATAGTGCAATAACTGGAGGAGTTACCACGAACTTGAACATTGTGAGTCTGGTTGGACTCGGGGTTTGAGCATCTGCTGATAGCTCCTTGCTGGGACTGTTTAGACGAGTTGGCATTGAATTGCTGATTCCCTGAATCAAAATGCAACAGTGAGTTGTGACGACCGTTGCAAGTTTTGCATGTTGACTTCGAAGGACAAGAACTTATAGCGTGTGATTCATGCAAACAGTTGTAGCAAAGCTTATGCTGCTTAACTAGGTTGTATCTACGATTAACATCATAACCTAAAAATTTATCACATCTGAAGATTGGATGTTGCCCCTTACAGGCTTCACAATTATTGTTAATTGCAATGTATGAACTACTTGTAAATGGTTGTTTCTCATGCTTGAAACCATGCTTAGAAGTTTTATCTTGAGACAATCTGCTGATCTTATCACTGTGACCTTTAGTAGGTGAAAAATCAATTAATTCAAGGGTTTGAGCCCGCCTTTCAAGATATTCTAACAACTCCGTAAGTGTAGATAGTTCCTTGGATTTGTTGCTCATTTCCCATTGCTTACGTGTGGCTTCAGGTAACTTGTCAAGTATGATTTGACCTATTATGATTTCATGTAGGGGAATATTCAAATTCAAAGACTCAACAGCCTTTAAATTGGACTGTACTTGATTCAAAAGTGTGCGTAGACTAGAAGATGATTCCCTTTGGACGATATCTGGAGATAACTGTAATTTGATATGTGCATTTACTATTACCTTTGAATTGCGGTATCGCTTGCAGACCGTTTCCCAAGCTAGCTCAAAGTTATCGGCAGTAAGAGGAATGTTTTGAATGAGTTGATGAGCATTGCCACGCAGTGCTGACATTAAGTAATGGAACCTTTCAACATTACCCAAAGACTGATTCTTCAGTATTAATGAATCAAACAGGTCATGGAAATGCATGAATTGTGTAACATCACCTGAAAATTCTGGTAACCGTATCTTGGGCAAACTGTACGAACCTGCATTACTACTTGTAGATTCTCTACCGTTGCTAGAGACAGATGAGACATGTGTGCAATGGGTATTTAGTAACTGTTGTAGCTTAGCCCTAAGTTCATCATAATCATCTTCGAATTCACACCGGACCTGCTCGTGAGGATTTTTGTCATCCAAATCCTCCAATTTGCTTTGAATTTCATTAAATTCTGGTAATAGAGCTAATAAACGTTCATTCTTCACATTTAATACTTCAGCAGGAGTCTCATTATTACATTCATTAATTTGGGTATGGAGCCACGTGAGGGATGCTCGGAGAACACCTCTGCGCTTGGTCAGTGACTTTATCTCACGTTCAGTAGACATGCTTAAAATGGTTCATGCACAGGAGGGATTGCTGAGTATGGGGAGGAATTGCTATGAAATGCCTTTGTTAACTTATCTGGTGTAGAGGTTCTTTCAGTCTGCGTCGTCACCCAACGGTCGGATATCGAAGTCAGGACGTCTGAATGGAACTGCGACTGTCAGGAATCGAAGGCTGCACCGCTGAATGGAACTGCGTCCGTCAGGAATCGAAGGCTGCACTGCTGAATGGAACTGCGTCCGTCAGTAATTGAAGGCTGCACTGCTGAATGGAACTGTGTCCGTCAGGAATCGAAGGCTGCACTGCTGAATGGAACTGCGTCCGCCAGGAATCGAAGGCTGCACTACTGAATGGAACTGCGTCCGTCAGGAATCGAAGGCTGCACTGCTAAATGGAACTGTGTCCGTCAGGAATCGAAGGCTGCACTACTGAATGGAACTGTGTCCGTCAGGAATCGAAGGCTGCACTGCTGAATGGAACTGTGTCCGTCAGGAATCGAAGGCTGCACTACTGAATGGAACTGCGTCCGTCAGGAATCGAAGGCTGCACTACTCAATGGAACTGCGTCCGCCAGGAATCGAAGGCTGCACTACTGAATGGAACTGTGTCCGTCAGGAATCGAAGGCTGCACTGCTGAATGGAACTGTGTCCGTCAGGAATCGAAGGCTGCACCGCTGAATGGAACTGTGTCCATTGATGCTTTCAACTGCACACCGAAACTTTCACAATACTGGATATGCTTTTACGAATATACAATTCATCATGATTAATTTTGCAAGTCCCGCTGCATGAATTAACTTATTCTCATACGTAGTAAATTTGCAATACAACAGCTACGTTGTAAACATGGATCAAGCAGTCTGGCGAGCGCTGCAGCTGGCGCGTGTATCGAAGCTTACCGATGCTAGCCGAGGCGACACGAAGCCAAAGCACAATGGTGGCTTCGTATGGCAGCCACTATGCTCACTTTTCAAAATAAGTTAGATCGAACTCACAAACCTTGATAAATACATTGCAATTGCGCCTGCATTATTCACAATAATGTACTAGTATTTTCTCTACATACGTATTTCGCACTGGTTCACTTAAATACAGCAGTTTTAGCGTTTGTCGAGACCACATGGCCTCAGTTGATATAGCGGGAATCCTGTCCGTGTTGGACCAAAACATATGTCTGTCTGCGACATACGTGCCCCAGATGAAACATCAGGGGATAGATGAAAATGACGAATTAACTCTAGTGGACTGTATTTACAAAAATGTACATGTTACAAAAGACACAACACTTGATATGCGAAGGAGCTGTTGCTCCGAAACACAAACACATTCAGCCATGATGGCAACTTCACTCTCTGTCCAGGTCACTGCTGCCAACCTAAACATAAATAAATGTCCTTTCCCAACTGTGGAAATAACAATTATATAAGTATATTCTCTCTGAGAGCAAACAAAGTGCTTTTGGATATACAATATTTTTTCAGTTTTTGTTAACATCCTCTAAACTATCGTGGATTGAATTAACTTATTTAGTAACATTCGTTGGAGCGTGCACAACAACTCTCCAAAGTTTCATCGCAAACGGATAAATGGCATTCAAAACATACGGGATTTGGTTTAAATGATTCGTGCGCTGTCACTCATTTGTTTGTTACCGACAGCAGTGGCTCAGCTGGCTAAAGCGCATCGTTAGGTCATGGGACCAAGCTCTCTGCTGACTCGGTAGACGCGTGGGTTCGAGCCCCACCGTCGGCCGTCCTTGAAATGGTTTTCCGTGGTTTCCCATTTTCAACACCAAGCAAATGCTGGGACGGTACCTTCTGATAGGCCACGGCCGATTCCTTCCACATCCTTGCCCAGTTTCATTTCACCTTCATCCATTCCATCTCTCATCCCGACGCGCAGGTCGCCCACGGGCGTTGAATAGAAAGACCCGCACTCGGCCTCTGAAGAGGCCACACGACAAAAAAAAAAAAAAAACTCATTTGTTGAATCTACTCGTGCTCTACCAACTGTGAAATGGATTTACTAAGTTAGAAAGCTTCACGCAAGTGTACACAACAACTCATCAATGTTTCATCGCAATCGATGAATAGTATATGAACGCATACAAGATTTTGTTGGAACGCTTCGCGTGTCGTCACTCATTTGTTACATCTACTCGTGCGCTACCAATATTGTAAAATGGATTTACCAAGTTGAACACCTTCTCTGGCGTGTACACAACAACTCATCAATGTTTCATCGGTATCGGATGAATGACATATGAACGCATAAGTGATTTTCTTTAAACGATTCGCGTGCCGTCACTCATATGTTGAATCTACTCATGCGCTACATATTGTAAAATAGATTTACTAAGCCTGAAACACTCTCTGGCGAGTACTCAATGATTCACCAAGGTTTGATCGCAATCGGATGAATGATATATGACCGCATACGGGACATTGTGGAAACGATTCGCGCGCCGTCGCTCATTTGTTGAATCTACTTGTGCGCTACTTATTAAAAACTGGATTTACTAAGACAGAAACATTTCCTGGAGTGTACACAACAATTCACGAAAGTTTCATCGCAATCGGATAAATGGTATATGGACGCATACGGTACTTTGTTGAAATGATTCGCGTGCCGTCACACATTTGTTGAATCTACTCGTGCGCTACCTATTGTAAAATTGAGTTATTAAGCCAGAAACCTTCCGTAGGGTGTACACAACATCTCACCCAAGTTTCAACGTAATCGGACGAATGGTATTTGAACGCATACGGGACCTTATTGAAACGCTTCGTGCGTCGTCGCTCATTTGTTGAATCTACTCGTGAGAAACCTCCTGTGAAATGGATTTACTAAGTTAGAAACCCTCACGTAAGTGTACACAACATCTCACCCAAGTTTCATCGCTATCGGACGAATTGTATTTGAACGCATACGGGACTTTGTTGAAACGCTTCGCACGTCGCCGCTCATTTGTTGAATCTACTCGAGCGCAACCTCCTGTGAAATGGATTACTAAGTTAGAAGCCTTCACTTAAGTGTACACAACAACTCATAAAAGTTTCATCTCAATCTATGAATGGAATATAAACTTATACGGGATTTTGTTGAAACGCTTCGCGCGTCGTCACTCATTTGTTGAATCTAGTCGTACGCTACCTAATGTGAAACTGATTTACTAAGCCAGAAGCCTTCCCTGGAGTGTACACAACATCTCACCCAAGTTTCATCGCTATCGGACGAATGGTATTCGAACGCATACGGGACCTTTTTGAAACGCTTCGCGCGTCGTCGCTCTTTTGTTGAATCTATTCGTGCGCTATCTATTGTAAAATGGATTTACTAAGCCAAACACCTTCCCTGGAGCTCACTCAACATATCACCCAAGTTTCATGGCAATCGGATGAATGGTATATGAACGCATACGGGACTTTGAAACGCTCTAACGTGCAGAGACAAACAGTAGAATTCGACAACACTGCCACCTTTAGTATAAAACACAACTTTTCGCCACGGGCGGAGTGTATGTAATGGCGGTAGTTGCACAGGTTGCGACCAGGTGGCTCTAACGTGCAGAGACAAACCGTCCAAAGACATCAGCTTTCACGAAGGCCAAGGCTAGTGGTTTCCATGACGACTGTCTTTGTATATTGTGGTTCTAAAATTGCGTGTAAATTGTGGTTCTAAAATTGTGTTCATTCCACCTACCGGGTCAGATTGTTTATCTAATCCATACATGGACCCACCCTAATATACATACCAAATTCCATCAAAATCGGTTCAGTCGTTTAGGAGGAGTTCAGTCACATACACACGTGTCGAAGAATTATATATATAAAGATATATATATATATATATATATATATATATATATATATATCAGTTTCTTGTGGACACGATAACTGCCATAATTTTGCACCAATCACTTTGAATTTTTTACCGAATATATATACCTACAAAATCTCGGTCGAGTTCGTTACTGGGCTAAATCGGTCGAAGGGGGTGAAAATGGGGGGCTTTTTTCGAAAAAATGAAATATTGCTGGAACTCTCTTAATATGTGACATATAGAATCCGTTCAACGTTCATACTATGTGTCGGATAAAGCCTAAAAATTTATGTTTGAAGAGTTTTTTTATAGCACCAACCATTGACCAAAGGGGAGGGGAAAAGTGGGTTTTTCGGAAAACATTAATCATATCTCTCTTAATAGGCACAATATCAAAACCATACAAAATGGACAATATTCCCCTAATAATTACCTAAAACTATTGTCTGAAAGAATTTTTGATATGACCCACCATTACGCCAAGGGATGAGAAAAATGATTTCGGAATTATAAGAAAATGCCAAAAGCTATCAGATGTTGCCATGGCAACACTACTAAATTGATGAGGGATGAGCCATCATTGTTGCAATGACAACGCACTTGCACGAGATCAGATTCAGTATTTCCATCTGGCTAAGTGGGAAGCGGCTTCGATGACGTAACTGGTAGCATGCTGAATGTCTATGCCCAAGGTCGCGATTACAAAGCCGGTCGAAGTCGTCGGATTTTCTAAGAGCGCTAAAATCCCTCAGTATGCTTTCCTTTGGAGGGAAAGTTCCAACGTTCGTTGCGAGTTGCTGGTTGGGGTGGCATCTAGTAGCCAAGTTCACAGCTAGGTGTCGTTGACGGTAGTACCTGGTAGCAACATTAGGAACTACTGCTTGAAATTGACCATCGGCAGTCCTTACCTGAATTAAGACAAATACAGCCATTAAAATTCACACCGTTTATCAGACAGATTCTACACTCACCCAAAGTACACGGGGTTAGATGACCGCGTTGTCGCAGCCCCTAAACTGAGGAACCAACCAGAGGTAGATTTCATTAGAAAGCTATAACTATTGCAATGGGTACCATGTTTCGACTTCCGGAAAATTTCGACATATCTTCGCGTTTCACATCCCCCAGACCCCAAAACCACCGTCAGTTCAAAAGTTTATATATAATCTATGTATGTATGAATATAATGTGCCCGTTTAGACCGGAGTCCGCACGACCACATACGCATTTTACCAAGAATCAGTCAGCACGAGAGTCAAAATATCCCGGGGCGCCAGATGGGTTAAAGCTAACCGCAAAAACGACATCAAATGAAAAAAATGCTTTACTGATTTTTGGCTCAATGCAACAATAAGGATAGAAGGAGATTCAACTGGGCATAACACATCATGTAAAATTATCTCATTTCATTCTGAATTTAAAATTGACTGCAAAATAAAATGCTCAAAGCAGCATCATTCATGTGTGGCGATCCACATTACTATTTACACACCGGGTGAGTTAGCCGAGGTCGTTACGGCATGACTGCTGGCAGTCGCTCACATCCGGAAGGCGAGGAGGTTTGAATCCCCCCGCCGGCAACCTTGAAGATGGTCTTCTGTGGTTTCCCATCTTCCTTCCAGGCAAATGCCGGGGTTGGTCCCTATCTATAGGCCACAGCCGCTACCTTCCAACTCCTCGACCTTTCATTCCCACTTTCCTCCCCAACGGTACTTGTAGCTCACCCATTGGGTGTCCGTCTCGAAGCAGCTACAAAACTGGCGAGCCGAACATGTCCTCGGACACTCCCGGCACTAAAAGCCATACGCTAAAAATAAAAAAAACTATTTACACAATGTACAGAAATTTTCCAACACATTGGACAATTATCTTTGGAGACACAAGTCTGATTATCAGTCCTGTAGATTGTGTTCCAAAATTATATCCATTATTTATGTTTAAATCCAGTTCCAATTTAATTATCTTTACTGGAAATACTGTAGTTCACTGGTTGAATTTTTACATAATATTAACACTCGTAGAATAATTGTTCATAGAATTTTTAACTTTCACTTATGTTTCCAGTTTCAAAAAATATTGTCAAAAAATATTATTATCTCTGAATCAACACAAATTATGTACACATATTAATAACAACATCTGAAAAGTACATGACGCTTGAGCATAGCATCGAAGAATTGTGCGAAGCACAACAAAATTAATTGTTCTTCTGACATTAAACGTTTCGAGAAGTGACTCGATTATGAACTTCAAGTTCCTAACAAAATATATGATTTCTGAATCATCAACTTGATCAATAAATTGTTGGACCATTCAACTATTCGATTTTCCACTTGGAATCATTATTAAGAAAAAATATTTATATTTGTGGCCATTTTAGTAACTTTCACAACTTGCAATTCTTGAACAGAATGCGGAAATAAGAATTGTAGCTTCATAATAAATTCATTTAGTTCATGACACTAGGATTGAAAACATCCTTCAAATTATTCGTGGTTATAGAATTATTTTTAATTGGCAGTGGCCCATTCTATTATTTTTATAAGAACACAATATTCCAACAACAACGGCAAAGGTCTTCCTCTGAAGAAGAATAAAATACTATCATGACAAATCCGGGTTCTAGCGAAATCAAAGTCTTAATGGAATCCGTAAACAAGGTTGAAATAAGAACTGATGGTTTTTAAGAAATAATCTTTGGGTCATTCATACGACGCAATGTGTAGTTCCAATACTCCTTTAACACTGAGTCATCGAACCTGCTATTTGATTGATGCTCAAATAAAAACCTCCTCATTCCTGCGACTTAAACATGCGCACCTGGGAATGGCATTTCAACTACTCCACACACATAAATTTTCTTCCCAAAATTTATACAATAAATCAAGCCTCTGCTTATTATCTACACTGGAAGATTTATAAACTTACAAGTTTATTTTATTTTACCATTTAGTTCAAATCGTGAAGTTACCACACTTATGACATTCTCTAATTCACTTTCGAATGTGAATCTACGTCATGATTTTATATAAATACAAAAATATACTAATTGATACAAATATCATTTGCTTCCCGTTTCATGCCTCTCCGTGTTATCTGACAAATATACTTTGCTCATTGCAAATATTAACTGTTCAACCAGAACTGTAATGTTGGTTGAATGCGGGCTTGCGCTAACCACCATCCTTCGAAAAATCACCTGTTTCAAACTAGAAATGATTAAACTACTTCATAAGCTCTCTCTCAATGAATGTGATTATTAGAAAATATAAGATCCAAGAATTATTTAGAAAAGTTACGAAAATCATTATTATTATTATTATTAGTGGATTATTATTATTAGTTATATTATTGTAAATTTGTTTAATTATTATTTCATTATGTGAGAATCCACATGTTCGATTCTTCGAATATGGATAAAATATCCATTTCTCAACAAAAATAATTATTAACTTTTACAGTTACCTCGGCTGATTACCGTGATTATCAAAAAAATATGAAACATTCAAATAAATGCTCGTTATGCTCGGTCATCGATCCTAAACTGTTCTGAGTGCTGAAAATACTCAGAATAACTCTAATAAGTCTTGCGTAAATCATTGCAAGATTTAAATACGAAGAAAAACAAATGTGTTGGTCATCTGCAGAAAATGAGTTTGTTCCAATTAGCTAGGGATAATATAAAAGTCAAATGTGGCTTACATTTCTCGTTGGTCTTGAAGCGTAGTGAACCTGGTCTGTACCAGATTTATCCTCATCGGCCGCCATTATATACCCACAATCTGTCTAACACGACATAGTGGAAATATTTCTTGAAGTTTGAAGTAACTGCTGATCCATTTTAATATTGGCTACAATTAAATCCATAGCAGTTCGCTTAAAAGGGGTCAGATCCAAGTGATCTATTCTCAAATACGTCAGTTGTAACATAACTCACGGTAATCTTTTCAGTACAAGAAAACACTGACAGTCTAAATCAATCGACGGCTGTTCTGAAGATCGTTCCCTGGGCATGGTTTATCACCATCTATCATGCGCGAAGCAACTTATAGTTTCCCTTTGTCGGCTAATGAACAACACCGTGATAGACTGGCCTTCAATATACTGAAAGATCGGAGTGGTTATCAAGTTACAATTTATGAAACTGACTAATTGGATTAAAATATCCAAGTATTGAATTATTATTACTGGACTGTGACAAAGTACTTTCTAGACAAAGTCTAGCATGTGTCCATATAGAAATAAAGTATTTCACCAGTGTCCGTAGAAAAATAACAATCACCTTAGTGATTCCCTCTGCCGGATACTTACTATGTTCCACATGTATCGTAGCACTTTTGTGACTATCACAATTTAAAGATATCTTCTGCGTAGATCCGGCAACCATGTGCCTTGGCTCAACGTAGCAGCAGCACCTTGTCATGCAAGAGCTTGGTTCGAAGTGAGCTGATGATGCTTGGGCCGGTCGGCTTTTATTCAAAACGGTCGGGTCCACGCTGGATCACGCTGAAATCTGGAAATCCTCATATCTCCGGTGTCACTGGTCCGATTCACTTGAAACTAAGTGCATTCTCTTTCATTTGGCCGTGCCAGTAATCTGATCCAAGTCTCAAGTCTCTACTCCATGGCTAACTTTTTAATCAACAAATAGTCTCGACCTCTGCTACTACTCGCTACGTCACTTAACATGCTCTTGGCTACACAAAGTTTCCATTTCATTCTAGAAGTAATGGAGCGCGATATTCAAATATCTCAACTTTCAAAAGCGGCTGTAGCCTTTCCCTTGATATCTAGGTATCTGAATCTTGGAATACCCATTCCTAGAGTTGGGCACATCCACCCCACACCTAGCAAAAAATAAAAATTGGATTTTTTTTATTTTTCCTATCTACACATTAAATCATCTGGTTCTTGAATAGTAAATCTTCAAATTCGCTGCATTATAAGTTCCCACGATGTTACCAGTTCGTGTATTGGCGATTTCATAGCTTCCATTGTTGTTTACTTCCACAATACGATAGGGTCCAGCGTAAAGGCTTGCAAACTTCGAGTACACTCGATTTTGCACGTCAGAGGGTGTAGGTCTTTTCACTAAAACAAGAGTTCCTACGCGCAAGGGTCTGCGAAAACGCTTTCCTCTCACTCTGCGCTCTCTTTTCTCATCTTGGCTCCTCAACTTGTCTAAAGCTAGAGTTTCCCTCATCTGGCGATTTGGTTCAATCTCAGTTGGAATAGAGATGATTCGTTCCCTTAATCTTGTTGGTTTCATTCCATGATGAAGCAACATGGGAATCTGTCCAGTACTCTCATGAATTGTAGAGTTGATGGATTCGGATGCTAATGAGAGAACATCCATCCATATCCAATGCTCATTTGGACAATAGAGGCGGCAAAGTTTTGCTATTTCAGCCATCACGCGTTCTGCTGGATTGCTTTCAGGATGTCTGATAGAACAAAACAATTGTCTAATCCCAAGATTATTCATGGCGGTTCTAAATTCTAAAGATGTAAATTGTGGTCCACGATCTGATAAAAGGAATTCCGGTTCGCCTGCTTCCGGAATTACGTTGTCTCTAATCCTCTTCGCACAATATTTTGCGTTTGCCTTCTGAATTGGGTGTAACATGGTGTATTTGCTGAAAACATCCATGGTCACCAGAATATATCGGTTACCTTTTTTAGACTTTGGGAGAGGACCATAAAGATCAGTCGCGAAGATTTCACAAGGCTTAGAAGGATAATAGGCCTTGGTAATTCTCTCAATAATCTAGAATTATGTTTACTCCTTTGGCATAAGTCGCATTCTCGAATAGTGTTCCTGACAGTTTGTCGCATTCGCTCACACGAAAATTTTTCTTGTATCAAGTTGACCGTCTTATCTACTCCAACATGACCTGCGATTCGATGTGCCATCCAGATAGTGGGTTTTTGCATTCGTGGAGGTATCACTACTCTCAGCTTCGTATGGTCGGGATCTGCAAACATGTAGACTAAACCATCTAACATCATAAAATCTCTTGAAATTCTTTCAGTTTCCACAAAATCATCATCATTTGGATCCATGTCTCCCTGTAGAAAACGAAAAATGTTTCTAAAACGTCGGTCTCTCCTCTGGGATAAATGCAACAATCTTAACCTTCTCAAGGTATCCTCATCCTCCTGCGTCAGGTTAACTTGAAAAACCTTAGATGTAGACTCCACTGCTCTACTCAATAAATCGGCCCCAACGTTCAATTTTCCAGGAGTGTGTTCAATAACTAGGTTGAATTGTTGAATAAAAAGTGACCATCTAGTTATCCTATCACTGGCAAAGTTTGTTCTCAAGATAAACTCCAATGCATGGTGATCAGTCCTCACAATTACTGAATGTCCAATTAACATTTTCTTCCACGACTCCAACGCGAAGATTACAGCAAGGGCTTCTAACTCTGTGGTGTAATAATTCCTTTCTGATGGACGAAGTTTCCTGCTTATGAACGCCAGGTAACGTCTCTTGTGATCGTCATCTTCTTGAAGAAGAATAGCTCCAATCCCTACGGTGGATGCATCAGATTCTATGATGAAATTCTTGGTAAAGTCAGGATACTCTAATTTCACGCTGTTTACCAATAACCTCTTGGCATCTTGAAATGATTGTTCACAATCTTCATTCCATTTCCATTTGTTTCCCTTTTTTAATAATTCCTGCAATGGATCAACCATCTTGGTGAAGCTTGGACAATGCACTGCAAAGAATTGGCATGTCCCGAGAAAACTGCGGACATTCTTCACTCTAGTAGGTCTAGGGAAATTTGCAATCACCTGTATCTCTGTCTCATTGGGACGGTATCCTTCACCATCCAAAATGTGGCCCAAAAATTTTATTTCCTTCCGAAAGAACTGACATTTTCGAAGGTTTACTTTAAAGTTCGCTTTTCTCAAATCTGCGAATAACATCTGAAGATGTAATAAATGTTCCTCCTTAGTCTCAGATGCAATTAGGATATCATCTATGTAACGAATTGCTATCTCTTTTACTTCAGGGCTCAAATTTTGTTCCAGTGCTCTGATCAAAAAAGATCCAGATGTTTTGACCCCAAATGGTATACGGCGGAATACATATGTCTGCTGGTCAAACATAAACCCTGTAAACTTTTTGGAATCTTCACTAAGCCTAATGTGGTGGTAGGACGAAGTGAGATCAATGTTAGAGAACCAGACCTTGCCTTGGAATTTCCTTAACAGTTCCCTAATGACTGGTGGTCTGTCATAATCTGGCAGCAATCTTGAATTCAAATTTCGCGCGTCTAAACATAGTCTCAGACTTCCATCTGGCTTAGACACTACTGCTAATGGATTGACGTAAGAGGTAGTGTACTTTTCAATCACATTGTTACTTTCCATCTCTTTGATAAGCACTTTTACCATTTCTCGATGCTTTTCCGCTACCGGATACAATTTAGCATGGAAAGGTGCATCATCATTTACACGAATACGATATTCAAAATCTTTAATTTCACCAGGTTTAATATAAAAAATATCGTGGTACTTATCCAAAATTTTTCCTAGCTCTGGGGACTCCTTCTCAGTGTAGACTTCTCTTCCTTCAGCTTCATGAAAAATCAGAGACCATTGAGCATCTCCCTCGATGTCTTCCTCTTCTTTTCCCTCGAAGTTTATCCCTTCGGTATTCTTGAATCTGATCGTCTCTGTCTTCATGTCTATCACTGCTTGATATTTCTGAATGAAATCCGCTCCCAATATCATGTCAAAAGCCATGTCCTTCATTACTACAAACACATGTCGGAAATCATGTCCTCCAATAGTAACACATAAGTATAATTGTGTTTAACACAGAGATATTTTTTTGGGTATTATTCCTTGGATTTTAATTCCTGATACTGGAATCTCCTCTAAATCCTCTTTGAGCTTCCTCAGAATATAAAGCTTTTCGCTCACCAGACAAAGCATAGCCCCAGTATCAATTAAAGTATCGACAGGCATACCGAATACTTCGCATGATATGATTGGCATTCTAATTCTTGTACCCATTTCTTTTCGTTCCTCATTATGTTGAATTAAGTCATCATCCTCTGCTTGCCATTTAATAATTCTGGAAGTGAAAGTGTTTAAAATTCTATCTTCTACTGTGAATTCGAAGTTGTTTTTTTTCGTTTCCATTCCCCCGGGATTGTTGTGTTCCCGATGGACCTGGTTCATTGGGCTTCTGTTCCAAGAACTGCAAGTTTTCTTGGTGTCTTTCTTCCAAGTTCTTCCTCGTCTCCTTTTTGAACTCTTCATTGAACTGACGAGTGTTCACATTCCCTCTGTTATTGTAGTTATTGTTTCTACCATAGTACCTTCTTTCCTGGTACCTTCCTTGATTATCCCTTGGCCTTCTCCATCGAGTATTATATCGATATCCACCATCCGGTCTCGCATAAGGCTTGTAACTGTATCTGTTATTGTTCTGATTCCATCCTCTTTTATCGGGCTCTTCCCTCTGCGTTTTCTCTTCTCGCCCCTCTCGAATCTCTCGAGGTGTTTGGGAATAACTGTCGGCCATAACAGCGTACACAGCGTTGTTATTCTTTCCTCCCTTCTGATGGAAGAATTGAGCGTTCGTGTGATCAAGTTTCAGCAATACCTCGTCAAATTGCTCCATATTATAAATGTCAGCAGCGATCAAAGTTCTTTGGACGTCTGCTGGAAACTGACGTATTAATGCGGTAATTAATTCATTATCTGGCATCGGCGGATCTAAATGTTGTAGTTTAGAAAGCTGTCCAGAAAAGTACGTAGAGTATCTAGTAGGTTGTGACGTCGAGAATCTCTTTGAATATAATTCTGCTCTGACTTGCTGTTGGGTTTCCGGGGACCAAAACTTTTTTAATAACCCACGGGAAAACTCCTCAAAATTGGCGAGAGTGGACCGAAAAGCTCTAAACCAAAGAAGTGCGGGACCTTCCAAAAATTTCCCTATCACTCGGATCTGTCTTTCCTTAGGGATTTTGGAATCTTTTAGGTAATCACCTGCTTCTCTCAAGAATTCTACGGGTGTCACAGAATCTCGCCCTGAAAATTTAGAAGGCTTATCCTCTACATTCTTGAATACAGTTTTGGGGTTGGATTGAAATACTGTCCTGACCTCATCCTGTCTTTGACTATCAGTTTCTCTAGCTGCTCCTAGGTTTATCTGTATCTGTTCTTCTCCCCTTATACTTAGCATTTTCAACAGGTGGTCAGACTGTTTCTCGTCCTTGATTTGGGTTTTCATAGCGTCAATTTCCTTATGGTTTTCTTCTGCCATTTTTCTAATTTCTTCGGTTTCCTTACAGTTCTCCTTGACATCAGTGGATATCTGGTTCATAACAGCCTCGTGACTTTTCAACGACCCTGTCACATCTGATATGTCCTTCTGAGTTGCTTGAATATCTTTGGAAATTACTTGAATATGGGATGACAAAGATTCCCTAATTTCCTTGACTCCCTCTTGGTTCTCCAGCTTGAGTGTGTCTTTAATCTCATCGATAACTGTGGTTTTAATTTCAGTTTGTAATTCATTAATCACACCTTCTCTTATTTCTCCCACTATGAGTTCTTTGAATTGTTCTGTCAAACGTTGAACAACTCGAGTTGCCATCTCATTGCTCTCTTTCTTCACTCTGATTTCTAGGTTGATCATGTCTTCACCAACTTTCCTAAGACCATGTTCTATCCTATCAGCTAAGCTCTGGGATCTTAGATCGGCATCGCGAAATTTATCGTCCATTAAACTTGCGTTGGTGGCTAATGAAGTTTCGAGCTCATGTGTTTTTTCGCATAATTTAGTCATTTTACTCTCAAGTGACATTTTCAAGATTTCGGAATTCTCTTTAAATTTATTTTCCATAGAATTAAATTTACTATTTAAATTTTCTTTCAAGTTATCTTTTAAAGAATCAGAACTTTCTTTAAGTTTATTTTCTAAAGAATCAGAATTTTCTTTAAGTTTATCATTTAAACTTTCTTTAAGTTTATTTTCTAAAGAATCAGAATTTTCTTTAAGTTTATCATTTAAACTTTCTTTAAGTTTATTTTCTAAAGAATCAGAATTTTCTTTAAGTTTCTTTTCCAAAGCCTCTGTATTTTCTTTCATAATGGCTGCTACACGCAGTCCAGCTTCTTTGGAACTCTCTTCCAAACTCCTCATCATCCTCATCATCTCTTCCATAATTTTCAATTATTATTCAAAACTTAGGGGTATACATGTTGGCAGACACAAGATTATAATTAGAACAAGAAATATGAATAGCTAATTGGAACACTCTAATAAAATGAGATTTGTCCTAATGTCGACGTGATGGAAAAACAAAATTCTCTACTTTTACGAATTGCATTTACCACAATATCACAAGAAAAATATGCAAGTTCTCAAATATCCTCCACCTGGATTCTAATAATGCGTATGGCTAGTCATCGAACGTTTACTACTGAATTTACTTGACGCCCTAATGTTTAAGCCATTATCAAAAATAATCAAACCCATTGTAATTATTACTCCAGTTAAATTTTTAATTTTCCCCACTAATTGGGTTTCCTACTAATTTATTCATCCAAACCAGACATCTCTCAATTCCCAAAATATCTATATAAAAATTAACACAATTTAAATCGGCATGCGATTGACCGTGTCTAACTCGAGCCCCACGTTCGAAGCCATTTCTCTCTCTATCTTATTTTATGTGCCCGTTTAGACCGGAGTCCGCACGACCACATATGCATTTTACCAAGAATCAGTCAGCACGAGAGTCAAAATATCCCGGGGCGCCAGATGGGTTAAAGCTAATCGCAAAAACGACATCAAATGAAAAAAAATCTTTATTGATTTTTGGCTCAATGCAACAATAAGGATAGAAGGAGATTCAACTGGGCATAACACATCATGTAAAATTATCTCATTTTATTCTGAATTTAAAATTGACTGCAAAATAAAATGCTCAAAGCAGCATCATTCATGTGTGGCGACCCACATTACTATTTACACAATGTACAGAAATTTTCCAACACATTGGACAATTATCTTTGAGAGACACAAGTCTGATTATCAGTCCTGTAGTCTGTGTTCCAAAATTATATCCATTATTTATGATTAAATCCAGTTCAAATTTAATTGTCTTTACTGGAAATACTGTAGTTCACTGGTTGAATTTTTACATAATATTAACACTCGTAGAATAATTGTTCATAGAATTTTTAACTTTCACTTATTTTTCCAGTTTCAAAAAATATTGTCAAAAAATATTATTATCTCTGAATCAACACAAATTATGTACACATATTAATAACAACATCCGAAAAGTATATGACCCTTGAGCATAGCATCGAAGAATTGTGCGAAGCACAACACAATTAATTGTTCTTCTGACATTAGACGTTTCGAGAAGTGACTCGATTATGAACTTCATGTTCCTAACAAAATATATGATTTCTGAATCATCAACTTGATCAATAAATTGTTGGACCATTCAACTATTCGATTTTCCACTTGGAATCATTATTAAGAAAAATTATTTATATTTGTGGCCATTTTAGTAACTTTCACAACTTGCAATTCTTGAATAGAATGCGGAAATAAGAATTGTAGCTTCATAATAAATCCATTTAGTTCATGACACTAGGATTGAAAACATCCTTCAAATTATTCGTGGTTATAGAATTATTTTTAATTGGCAGTGGCCCATTCTATTATTTTTATAAGAACACAATATTCCAACAACAACGGCAAAGGTCTTCCTCTGAAGAAGAATAAAATACTATCATGACAAATCCGGGTTCTAGCGAAATAAAAGTCTTAATGGAATCCGTAAACAAGGTTGAAATAAGAACTGATGGTTTTTAAGAAATAATCTTTGGGTCATTCATACGACGCAATGTGTAGTTCCAATACTCCTTTAACACTGAGTCATCGAACCTGCTATTTGATTGATGCTCAAATAAAAACCTCCTCATTCCTGCGACTTAAACATGCGCACCTGGGAATGGCATTTCAACTACTCCACACACATAAATTTTCTTCCCAAAATTTATACAATAAATCAAGCCTCTGCTTATTATCTACACTGGAAGATTTATAAACTTACAAGTTTATTTTATTTTACCATTTAGTTCAAATCGTGAAGTTACCACACTTATGACATTCTCTAATTCACTTTCGAATGTGAATCTACGTCATGATTTTATATAAATACAAAAATATACTAATTGATACAAATATCATTTGCTTCCCGTTTCATGCCTCTCCGTGTTATCTGACAAATATACTTTGCTCATTGCAAATATTAACTGTTCAACCAGAACTGTAATGTTGGTTGAATGCGGGCTTGCGCTAACCACCATCCTTCGAAAAATCACCTGTTTCAAACTAGAAATGATTAAACTACTTCATAAGCTCTCTCTCAATGAATGTGATTATTAGAAAATATAAAATCCAAGAATTATTTAGAAAAGTTACGAAAATCATTATTATTATTATTATTAGTGGATTATTATTATTAGTTATATTATTGTAAATTTGTTTAATTATTATTTCATTATGTGAGAATCCACATGTTCGATTCTTCGAATATGGATAAAATATCCATTTCTCAACAAAACAAGAAGTTCCGTGAAGAACTATACAGCCTACTTTTCATGCCAATGATTATTATACAGAATATGAACCTATCTAGAATAATGACGAAATTAAGTTGCTAATATCGAAATTTCCAATTAGTTCGAAATACTGTATAACTGGCATAATGTATCCAAATAGAGCACTACAGTTGGCAGCCCTGATGACTGAATATATTCTTAGTTCCGTCTCTTAAGGTACAAAATATAAAATTTGGTTGAAGTCCAATGAATAGCATGGACGTTACATGCAGTTAAACATTGGATCTAACAGCGCGCGGAAAATCATGTTGGCAATAATGTCATGCATGTATTGGTCATAAATAATCTGAAATAATATGATCTATTGTTGTGCCAATTTTGAATGAAATCCATTAGTTAGTATAGAAGTTACATGCATTTTAAAATTGGACCTATCAGCAGGCTTAGAATCATGTTGGCAGCACTGACGTATATTAGTTACTCCAAGTTCGTCTAGAATGCCAGGTACTATACGTGTGCAAAGTTTAGAGCTATTGGCTTGCATACTTTCTGATATATTGATATTAGGGTAACAAAAATAGGGACAGCACATATTAACAGTTGGCAGCACTGGTTGCTCCTTAGAATACGCATAGTCATATCTGTTATGGTACACATAGCACATACGAAATTTGGTTGAAATCCAAATGATAGTATGGAAGTTACATGTATTTAAAGTTGGACTTGTCAGCAGGCTTAGAATCATGTTGGTAGCACTGACGTATATAAGTTACTCCAAATTAATATAGAATGCCAGGTGCTATACGTGTGCATAGTTTAAAGCTGTCGGCTTGCATACTTTCTGATATATTGGTATTTGGATAAAATAAATTAGGAGCATTTATTAACAGTTGGCAGCCCTGGTAGGTCTTAAGAATACGCTCAGTCATATCTGGTTATGTACACATACAACATACGAAATTTGGTTGAATTCCAATTGATAGTATAGAAGTTATATGCATTTAAAAATTGGACCTATCAGGAGGCTTATAATCATTTTGGCAACACTGCCATGTTTAGCCTCCTGGAAATTAAACTGATATATTATGATCTGTACGTGTGCTAATTTTGAAATAGCTCCCATTCATACTTTCCAAGATATCCAACATGGAGCTCAAATTTCAATTGCGATTTTTTAGTAGTTGTTAGCACTGACATCATTTTCAAATATGGCCGTGAGATATTCCGGTATAGATCTTAACTCCTACCAAATTTTGTTTCGATTGCTGCAGCCGTTTAGGAGTTGATAGGGGGGGACACACACACAGCCAGACAGACAGACAGAAGGACAGACAGACAGACAGACAGACAGACAGACAGACAGACGGACAGACAGACAGACAGACAGACAGACACACACACATTTGCCCGATCTCATAAGTCTACTTTTTCCTCATTTTTGCAAAATGTGAAAAGTAGGCTAATAATTATTAATTTTTACAGTTACCTCGGCTGATTACCGTGATTATCAAAAAAATATGAAACATTCAAATAAATGCTCGTTATGCTCGGTCATCGATCCTAAACAGTTCTGAGTGCTGAAAATTCTCAGAAAAACTCTAATATGTCTTGCGTAAATCATTGCAAGATTTAAATACGAAGAAAAACAAATGTGTTGGTCATCTGCAGAAAATGAGTTTGTTCCAATTAGCTAGGCATAATATAAAAGTCAAAAGTGGCTTACATTTCTCGTTGGTCTTGAAGCGTAGTGAACCTGGTCTGTACCAGATTTATCCAGATACATGCCCTATTGGACACGCACGTCTAATCCTTGAATCGGCCGCCATTATATACCCACAATCTGTCTAACACGACATAGTGGAAATATTTCTTGAAGTTTGAAGTAACTGCTGATCCATTTTAATATTGGCTTCAATTAAATCCATAGCAGTTCGCTTAAAAGGGGTCAGATCCAAGTGATCTATTCTCAAATACGTCAGTTGTAACATAACTCACGGTAATCTTTTCAGTACAAGAAAACACTGACAGTCTAAATCAATCAACGGCTGTTCTGAAGATCGTTCCCTGGGCATGGTTTATCACCATCTATCATGCGCGAAGCAACTTATAGTTTCCCTTTGTCGGCTAATGAACAACACCGTGATAGACTGGCCTTCAATATACTGAAAGATCGGAGTGGTTATCAAGTTACAATTTATGAAACTGACTAATTGGATTAAAATATCCAAGTATTGAATTATTATTACTGGACTGTGACAAAGTAATTTCTAGACAAAGTCTAGCATGTGTCTATATAGAAATAAAGTATTTCGCCAGTGTCCGTAGAAAAATAACAATCACCTTAGTGATTCCCTCTGCCGGAAACTTACTATGTTCCACATGTATCGTAGCACTTTTGTGACTATCACAATTTAAAGATATCTTCTGCGTAGATCCGGCAACCATGTGCCTTGGCTCAACGTAGCAGCAGCACCTTGTCATGCAAGAGCTTGGTTCGAAGTGAGCTGATGATGCTTGGGCCGGTCGGCTTTTATTCAAAACGGTCGGGTCCACGCTGGATCACGCTGAAATCTGGAAATCCTCATATCTCCGGTGTCACTGGTCCGATTCACTTGAAACTAAGTGCATTCTCTTTCATTTGGCCGTGCCAGTAATCTGATCCAAGTCTCAAGTCTCTACTCCATGGCTAACTTTTTAATCAACAAATAGTCTCGACCTCTGCTACTACTCGCTACGTCTCTTAACATGCTCTTGGCTGCACAAAGTTTCCATTCCATTCTAGAAGTAATGGAGCGCGATATTCAAATATCTCAACTTTCAAAAGCGGCTGTAGCCTTTCCCTTGATATCTAGGTGTCTGAATCTTGGAATACCCATTCCTAGAGTTGTGCACAATATATATATATATATATATATATATATATATATATCAGTTTTTTTGGACACGATAACTGCCGTAATTTTGCACCAATCACTTTGAATTTTTTTACCGGATATGTATACCTATAAAATTTCGGTCGAGGTCGTTACTGGGCTAAATCGGTTGAAGGGGGTGAAAATGGGGGGGGGGGGGGGCTTTTTTTCGAAAAAGTGAAATATTGCTATAACTCTCTTAATATGTGACATATCGAATCCGTTCAACGTTCATACTATGTGTCGGATAAAGCCCAAAAAATTATGTTTGAAGAGTTTTTTATAGCACCAACCATTGACTAAAGGGGTGGGAAAAAGTGGGTTATTTCGGGAAACATTTATCATATCTCTCTTAATAGGCACAATATCAAAACCGTACAAAATGGACAATATTCCCCTAATAATTACCTAAAACTTTTGTCTGAAAGAATTTTTGATATGACCCACTATTATGCCAAGGGATGAGAAAAATGATTTCGGAATTATAAGAAAAAGTCAAGAGCTATCAGAGGTTGCCATGGCAACACTACTAAATTGATGAGGGATGAGCCATCAGACGTTGCCAAAATAACGCACTTGCACGAGATCAGATTCAGATTTTCATCTGACTATGTGTGAAGCGGCTTCGGTGACGTAACTGGTAGCATGCTGAATGTCAATGCCCAAGGTCGCGAGTTCAAAGCCGGCCGAAGTCGTCGGATTTTTTAAGAGCGCTAAAAATCCCTCAGTATGCTTTCCTTTGGAGGGGAAGTTCCAACGTTCGTTGCGAGTTGCTGGTTGCGGTGGCATCTAGTAGCCAAGTTCTCAGCTAGGTGTCGTTGACGGTAGTACCTGGTACCAACATTAGGAACTACTGCTTGAAATTGACCGTCTGCAGTCCTTACCTAAATTACAGACTAATACAGCCATCCCTAAGTACACGGGGTTACATGACCGCGTTGTCGCAGCCCCTAAACTGAGCAACCAACCAAAATCTCTGCGGGAGATATAATTTTGCGTGAAGAAGTAACAGACCGTTACATAGTCACACATCAGTGCCGAAACCTTGCATAAGGACAGTGTGGCCACAAGTATAACAAGTAGTTCCGTGAAGAACTATACAGCCTATTTTCATATATCCTACTTATGTTAATTGCCACTATTTAACATACACAATTTCAGTTTGATTGCTGTAATAGATTCGTAGATATTGAGAACTGACTAAATATTTCGGATGGTCGCCATGTTGGATTTTATATATGTAGGTCCTAGAGTTATGTACTGTTGCATGCAGATTATTGTGAACGTGTAGTATTCAAACTTCAATCGCATAATTAGGACACAAGAAAAAACAAGGAGATTTAAAAATTTTTCACAGCTGCCATCTTGAGGTTATGGAAACAATTGAAATAAATTAGATGCCAGTGGATTAACATTCGGATAAAGATTTACTGTACCAAGTTTCACTGCACGCGGATGGTTAAATTGCGAGAAAAGTCCATGTGAATATTTATAATTCGCGTCACCAACATGTTGGATATGTGATCACCAGGTTATTTAAAGTCCTATAGGTGAACTTAAGTTCATAGCCCCTATGAACATTAAAAAATGCAGTTTGATTGCTAAAATAGATTCGTAGATATTCAGTATCGTCTAAATATTTCGGATGGTCGCCATGTTGGATTGTTAAATGTATAGGCCATAGAGTCATGTACCATTAAAGGAAAATTATTGCGTAGGTTCATTATTCAAACTTTCACTTCGATCGCATGACTACATCACAAGAAATAAAAACTTAATTTTAAAATTCGCACAGCCGCCATCTTGAGGTTATGTAAACAATTGAACTAAATTAGATACCAGTGGATTACAATGTGTATAAATATTTCCTGTACCAGGTTTCAGTGCGCTTGGAACATTAAATCGCGAGAAAGGTCTATTTAAAATGTTCAAATTCGCTTGGCCGCCATGCTCGTTTTGTAGTTAACCGGTTTTTTAATATCTTATAGATGGACTTCCAGTAGTGCCCTTTATCTCAGTACAAAATTTTAGGGAGATACCGCTAATAGTTTCAGAGATATAGAATGCCGGTGAAATATTTCACACATCCGCCATCTTGTGATTATGTAAACATTTGAACGAAGTTTGATGTCGGTGCATTACAATGTATATAAACATATACTGTACCAAGTTTCATTGCGTTTGGTTGGTCAAATCGCGAGAAACGTCTATTTAAAAGTTGCAAATTCGCTTGGCCGCCATGTTCGTTTTGTAGTTACCAGGTTTTCAAAAGTCACATAAGTGAACTTATAGTAGATCCCTCTATCACCATAGAAAATGTCAGGGTAATATCGGTAATAGTTTCGGAGATATTGAATGCTAGTGAAATATTTCGCACAGCCGCCATGTTGGATTGGTGAGTCGTAACAAAATTTGAAGGGCACGGTCGAGGTCGCCGGGAATAGTGCTATGAACTTTCTGAGTTTCATTGAAATCGCTCCTGCCGTTTAGATTTTATTAGGGGGGGACACACACACGAATCACACACACACACACACGCACACACACACGGACAAAAGGTGATCTCATAAGCCTATTTTTTCAAAATTGAAAATAGGCTAAAAACGGGCCCCAAATGACAGGAAGGTTACCGTTCCCATAAGACAATAAAATGTTTAAAATAAGCATAAAATGACGAAAAACGAAGTTAATTAAGCTCCAATTATAAAATATCTTCTCGCAATAAATGAGGTCTGATCCTTCTACGAAAACCTGCATATTCTGCCTATTTTCGCCTATCCCCAAGTTTGTCCGGTGAAATCTACCTTCGCCTTCCGGCGTGCCGAGAGGACTTTTTCATCCGCGTTTGTATCTCTGAGATTGATCGATTTTTGTTTGCGAATATTTTTCTCATTGCTGTTTGAGAACAGCTGATTTCTGGAATGTTGCTGAGGAATATTCACGACTTATTGTAATATTTATTGGAACCCGGAACTTGTATTTGAGTGGCAACTCTATGGAAGTTTATATGATTGTTCATCTATGGATTGTTCAATGTTCTTTGACTATAGTATCAGGGCGCTTGAGTGGTGGAATTTGGAACTTGTTTTTGAGTGGCTAATCTGTGAATGGCAGAGAGGAGAGAAGACAATGGCTCAACAAGGAGGAGAGAACAAGGGAACGGATGAGGTTATGAATGTTATTAGAAAGATAGACACAGATTGTATGACATTGTATGGAATTAGTAATTCATGATTAACCTGTGAAAAGTAAAGATATTCTATTTCTTTACTCATCTTTACGGATATATTGGTGCTGCTTCCTACATAGTTCATTCTACTGGTTTAATAAAAATAAATAGAGATTATTGAAGCTACGAGTTTTGGAAGCTATATATTGATTGGTGACGGGATTACTGTCACATTTATGAAACATTCCCCATTCGTTTACAAGTAAGTGATATTCCGAGGAATTATATGTAGCCTATATTGCAGTAGGTCTATATTTCCCTTATATACTGAAGTGTTCTGGTTGGTGTTGGAGACACGCCACACTTGGGGATAAGAATATTCTCTTGCAACATATTAAAATATGTTTCATGGTAAATAACCCATGTAATAGCGCCCTCCCGGATTTTATCTTCTTAGAGATATCTACTAATATTTTAAAACGTTACATTATGACAGATGCGGTAAATGTCTTGTTAATTTCATTGAAGAAAGGAATTATGGAAAGAATGGATAAATTATATTGTAACGTGTTGTGACTGGACTTCTTGTTTATATATATTGTGTGTTTTACTGTGTTAGCAATCCCTCACTGTGTGCACTCAGTTTTCTGTTTCATTGAGTTGGCTGCCCTGCTGGGATTAGCGTGGTCGGGCAGCTGGAGGGTGAGAGGAGAGGGCTATTGTGCACTCTCCGTTGAGACAATGGACAGGCAGGCGAGTCATGCCCTTACAGCGGACAAGGCACGCGTCCGTGGCATCTTAGACATGCCTTATTGAGTGTTTAATAGTTATTGTGTTGTATATAGTTGTGAATATATCTACAGTTCGTTCCATGCGTTGTTTTATTAAGTGTGTTTCGGTACCGGTATGTAATTCCTTGCCTTGCGAATCTGCACCACCTACTACATGCTACCAGAGAAATTGCATCCCCAACATAACGAAATAATGTATTTTATAGCAACGTTTGATTGCTTGATTAAAATAATGGACAGTAATTAATAAATGCCAATTGGATGATGATGATAATTGTTGTTTTAAGGGGCCTAACATCGAGGTTATCGGGCCAATTGGAAGATAGTGTGTAATATTTTTGTTAATTTATGATGTCAAGGTTGTTATGATTAAAAATGCTTTGGAGTACTGCAAATTACAAGTAATACATCTTAAGAAATAGTACGCGTAGTAGTAATTGAGAGGAGAACGCACTGTAAATTGTAATGTGGCATTAAATGAGTCAAATGTATATGAATTTGGAATTCCAATCAGTCAAGATGACGATGGAAATGTTGATAATTGAAATAATTATTCGAGATAATTTATTAATGTGGAAATATTTGTGGAATTTAAAATAAGATGCCGTTTAAGAACTGAATCTTGCCACGATCAGTCAAGTTGTAGTTTTATGGGAGCTATTGTTCCCCTTGTTTTATCTTGAAAGTTGAATTGTTTGAGAGGTGCGTTGGTTAATTAACAGATGCTATGTAAGATTTGTATTGATAGAAGAAGATTGAGGTAATTTTCGATAAGAACGACAATTGACCATCATTCTTTATTATCTATTGAACTAGCTTGCCACGGTTGGTGAGTGGTTAACGTGTCGGTCTACTAAGCCCAAGCTTACAGGTTCGCCCCTGGCCGTGGTAAGTGATTTTTGAAAGGCGTCAAAAATTACTACACGCATGTCATACGATGTTGGCATGTCTATGAACCCATTTGCATTCAGTAGGCCGTGTTCATAATGGCAAAATTAATCTCGGGAGTTTTCGCCGACACGAAGATCCTCATTTCTCTACTAGAAAGCGCTTTTGCGTTCAAGGAACTTAGATATCTAACCTCCTTGACTTACATAGTGCTTCAAGGAACAACGAATTTCGACATGCAATCTACCCTCTGGGTGTCAAATAACAAAGCTTGCACACGGCACCCGAGGCCATAAAATATTATTAATATAATAATAATAATTATTATTATCTATTAAACTTGATATTGAAACATTAACAATACATGAGCTAGACATAACTGGGCGGCTTAATATGTCACGATATCGACGTAAAAGAGGAGAGGCTTATTAGAAAACAGTTTTTTCGAGAATTGTAAATGTCAGTTAATGTAGAAGTGAAACTTATGCTCACTATTTATAAGGACAAGATCGTCATGTAACGTGTACATAATTGCATTTTGAGTAGAAGGGTTGACGTTGGTACCCGATTATGATTGTAGGATAGATTCTAGTGTACATGAATAATAATAATAATAATGTTATTGGTATTACGTCACTTTTAACTACTGCGGCTTTTAGAGACACCAGGGTGCCGGAATTTTGCTCCGAAGGGGACGTGCCAGTAAATCTACGGGAACGGCTCCCTCGCATTTGCACACCCTCAAATGCCAGCTGACTGCACCAAAATACGAACCTGCGACCTTGGGCCCAGCAAGCGAGAATGTTACCGCTGAGCCACGCAACCAGCCTAGTGTTCATGATTTGAATAGGAAGACGTCAGAGATTATTGCTAGTACAAATTAAGAAAGTCTATGTTTTTTAACTTTGCTTTTTGATTCAAACAACTGATTTTTCAGTTAGGAATTTTCCGACTTTCGATTTATAATCTCCGATGTCGAGGTTAAATGCATTTGAGATTCCTTTATGCACTTGGCATTGTGTGAAGGCAGTTTTGGAACGTAAGGACATTACGAGCGTAAAAGATTTTTTTTGGGAGTGAGTTGTCAAGTGCGATAATTTTTTTTGCATCGTGTTTTGTGAATAAATACCGAACACGAGGTTTTTCATTTGACCGACTTTAGATTTTACATCTCGATTTCTGATTTATCTTTATTAACGAAAGTTGTACTATGGGAACTACAATAGACACCCACCAATTTTTCACCTGGTATTTCCTGAGATGTTACAGTTTCTCGCTGTATCGGAGTTGATTCTCTTTTGTATACTTGTCGTTGACATAGTACAACTGTAGGAGAGTTGTTTCTATCGTATTTGTCAGAATTTTCTTTCAGCGGTTCATCTAGCCCGGGGCCGTTAAGATTCTGCGATCCTGCCCCGCTTGGATTCTGACAAATAGCCTTAATACAAGACCACAATACCTCCATTGGTCAAGGTGGTAGTGATACCGTCTGTTTTGCTGCTAGATCCACTAACTCATTTCCCGCAATTCTCATGTGGTTAGGAAGCCACTTAAAAGTGATTCGAGTGAGAGCGCGGCACAACCTGGCTAGTAGGTCGTGGATTCACTGCACTAAAGGGTGTAGAGGGAAACATGTTGCAATTGACTGCAACAAACTCCAAGAGTCGGTACACACGAGAAAGTGGATTTGTGCCTCATGAAGTGCAAACTGCAGAATTTCATAGATGCAAACGAGCTCCATAGGCCTCAGCCAAGGAGATCTTTGTATTTGCACCATCATTAACGTAAGCACAACCCACTTTCTCGTACACCTTCAAACCGTCCGTGTAGAGAATACCAGCGTCCGAAAATTGGTGAACAAAGCTGTGGAAATGCCTCCGGTAAACGGAGGCATCTGTGTTCACCTTAGGACCTCGATGTAGATCTAACAGAATATTCCGACGCGGGACTTGCCACGGAGGCACCTCGTTAAATGTTCAGATCATACTGGGACCTACAGCCACTCCTAATTCATTACCATGAGCTATCAAGGCAAATACCAACCAGCCGGGTGGCACGAGGCTGGTTGGCGTACCTCTGGTTGTATTGCGTACTTATGTCAGGTTGATAGCTCGAATCGTGCAGCATTTGACGCATATCTATAATTGAGAGGTGGAATACCCGATTCGGCTAGTAGGCTGGGAATCGGACTGGTCCGTGATTCATCAGTAGCCACCCTAACGCCAAGACGGTGGGTACTGTCCAGCAATTTCAAGGTTGCCGGCCTTGCTGAAACGTATGCCGCAGCACCATAGTCTAGCCGGGACAGGGCGAGGGCTTGGTAAAACCGGAGCAGCACCACACGGACATTACCAAGCTTAGTGCCAATAAGAAACTTAAGGCAGTTCAGTTACCTGAGACACGTCATTTTTTGTTGCCGTATATGGTGCTGCCACGTTAATTTGCTGTCAAAATGGGGCCCCAGGAAGCAATAAGTGTCAACCGCCGACAACGCAGCATCCCCGAGATGTAGTTCAGGGTGTAAGTGTATCCTCCGAGCCGACAAAAATGGACGACGAAGGTTTTCCTTTCTGAGAAACGAAAATTTCGGTCGTGAGCACACCTGTCAACCGCGTTAATAGCTAGTTGCAATTGCCGTTCCATGATTGCATACTTCCAGAGCTGTAATGCAGAGCCAAATCGTCTACACACAGCGATGAAACTACCGTGGGGCCGTCGACGACAACAATGCCGTCTATGGCAATAGCGAACATGGTGACACCCAAAATAGAACCCTGAGGCACTCCATTCACCGGGGTGTAATATTACAATAATGGCCTATCGATTCTTCTTCGAAGGAATCGGACGGATATAAGAAATGCAATGAAGATTGGGAGATTACCACGGAGTCCCCACTTATGAAGGGTGAAAAGGATCCCGTAGCGCCAAATGACCGTGACTAGGCACTCCTTGTGGAGGAAAGCCTCCTATATGGTGCTCTCAAGGCGCACCAGAAGGTCAGTAATGGACCCATGAGAGCGGAAACCACACTGGTACTCAGGCAGGGGTTTCTCTCATCCGTGGACCACACCAGACGACGATTAACCATCTTCTCCAGCAGATTACGCAGGTGATTTTTCAGACAAATGGGCTTATAGCTGCTAACGAGCTTCGGATCCTTTCCAGTCTTGGGAATCGGTTTCATGATCCCCTTTCACCATTGAGATAGAAACTCCCCTTTAATCCATATACAATCGAAGAGGAGCAATAATTGTTTTAAACTGGAATCGCACAGACGTTTCAACATTTCATTATGCATGTTATCCGATCCAGGGCATGTATCCTTACACAGTGCAAGCGCACTGCACTGTTCCAATTCAGAGAATGGTTCATTGTAGAACTCCGAAGCAACAGTGGCAAAAGACATGGGCTTAGCCTCTACCTCCCGCTTCAGATTCACAATTGTTGGATCATAACTCCCAGAGCAGGATACATCAGAGAAGTGCGACCCAACACTGTTAGCAAAGGCGAGATGATCCGTGATAAAGTCTCAATTGATGGAGACTCAGCGTATGGTCAACGATGTCGGGAGTATGGAGATCCGACGAAGCTTAGGAGTATGTGCCGTCATAGGCGATACATAATTTTTCCACCTCGTTTTCTTACTCGCCCGAATCAGACATCGGTCTCTAGCATGCATCGAAGGTGATAAAGTTGGCCGTGGTGTCTTCCCTCCGATAGCATTTTAAAGCACATCGACGATATTTAATGGCTGCTGCAATCTCGGCTGTCCTCCAAGGGACAAGCTTACGGCGGGAGCCCCCTGATGAGTAAGGTATTGTTTTCTCTGCCAGAGCCAAAATACCATTCGTAAAATTAATGGCATGATCAGTGGGTTAAGTGAGAGCACCTTTTTCGCCTCCATTCGATTTTTGCAAAAAATGAAAGTAGACTTATGAGATCTACATGGGCCAAAAAAAAAACAGTCTGTCTGTGTGTGTGTTTGTGTATACATGTCCCTCACTATCAATTCATACACGACGAAACCAAATTGAACGAAATTTGGTAACGAGGTAGAGTAATGGTCCCATTATTACCACTTGTATTATTTTAATTATACATGTTATATTTTAATTATTTAATTTCAATTTATGACACGAATCAGATCCGATTCTTGCATGAATAATCTATATTATTAAAAATATTGATGAAAACTTATCCGAGTCCGTCCGGCCATACTATCCGGCCGATTTTCTTCATCCTGTTTTTAAATGAAAGGTATTCATGCACAGATTTGTCATCACGTATTACAAATAATTTAAATTACGCCTTTCGAAAATTATTTGACTTTTTCATCTTTTCCAAGTTTTTCCAACTTTGAAATAATCATATCTTCGGTTCTAATTGCGTTACGAAGGTCTTTTTAGTCTAAGAACACGCCGTGAATCAAGCGCCATCAATTGAGCTCTTAACCATTCAAATCGGCTGAATCTGAGTAAAGTTATGAGTGGACATACGATATTACATCACATTTTTTCAATAGTTTTTCTCATTTTAGCAATCATATCTTTGGTTTTAATTGAGTTACACTGTTCGTTTTAGTCTAAGAGCACTCAATGGATCAAGCTCTATCTTTTGAGGTATTAAATATTTACATTGGTTGATTCTGAGGAATGTTATGAGTGCCGAAGCGAATATTAGAAATAATTATGAAAACTTAACCGAGTCCGTCCGGCCATTCTATCCGGTCGATTTCCTTCATACCACTATTAAATGAAAGTTATTCATTTACGGATTTATTATCAAGTATTACAAATCTCTTAACTTCTGCCTTCCTCAAATTATTTGATTTCTTGCACCTTTTTTACCTATTTTTCACATTGAAGCTATTCTATATTATTAAAAATATTGATGAAAACTTATCCGAGTCCGTCCGGCCATACTATCCGGCCGATTTTCTTCATCCTGTTTTTAAATGAAAGGTATTCATGCACAGATTTGTCATCACGTATTACAAATCAATTAAATTACGCCTTTCTAAAATTATTTGATTTTTTCAACTTTTTCCAACTTTGAAATAATCATATCTTCGGTTCTAATTGAGTAACGAAGGTCGTTTTAGTCTAAGAACACTCAGTGAATCAAGCGCCATGAATTGAGCTCTTAACGATTCAAATAGGCTGATTTTGAGGAAAGTTATGAGTGGACATACGATAATACATCACATTTTTTCAATAGTTTTTCTCATTTTAGCAATCATATCTTTGGTTCTAATTGAGTTACACTGTTCGTTTTAGTCTAAGAGCACTCAATGGATCAAGCTCTATCTTTTGAGGCATTAAATATTTACATTGGTTGATTCTGAGGAATGTTATGAGTGCCGAAGCGAATATTAGAAATAATTATGAAAACTTAACCGAGTCCGTCTGGCCATTCTATCCGGTCGATTTCCTTCATACCACTATTAATTGAAAGGTATTCATGCAAAGATTTGTTATCAAGGATTACAAATCACTTCACTTCCGCCTTCCTCAAATTATTTGATATTTTCAACGTTTTCCATCTTTTTCCAACTTTGAATCAATCATATCTTTGGTTCTGATTGAGGTACTCAAGTTGTTTTAGTCTAAGAACACTCAGTGACTGAAGCCCTTTCATTTGAGGTGTTAACTATTCAAATCGGCTGATTATTCGGAATGTTATGAGTGAACATTCTATATTATATCTCATTTTTTCAATATTCATTCTCTTTGTAGCAATCTTTGGTTCTAATGACGGAAATTTCGTATTACACTGGCGTTTTGTATCACAATCAACAAAGTGCAGGGTCAAACGCTTCATCGAGTTGGAATCTTCTTGCCTGATCCTGTATTAGGCCATGGAATGCTCTATGTTGCCTTATCCCGAGGAAAATCATTTAAAACTAAGAGTCGACGCACAGCGAACATCGTCTGGAAGGAAGTATTGTAAAATAAAGGTTATAAACTATTACTTAATGTCGTAATTTTTTAAATGCAATACTGAAAAATTATGCTGCGGAGCAGTACGGGCGCCCTAGTATTTCTTATTTTCAATGTAAATTTCGTGGACATTTGTAGTATGAAGGTTTTATTATGTTTCGTCGTAAGATGGATTAGACAGTGTGAAAGATGCCTTGAACGGGAAAAATGTAGAGATATTAACTCTGTCACAATGGATAGAACAGAGTGGTGATACGCAGAACTAAAGAAGCTTTGCAGAGACGTGCAAGATGGCTGCTGCGGCTTTGGATTTTGTGTAGTAGTGGTGACTTGGTGAACTAAAAAACTAAATTGTCAAGAAAAGAAGAGCCTTTTCTATTGAGTATTCTGAGAAGTGAGATGACAATGAAAACAAGAAGTTCCGTGACGAACTAAAGAGCCTACTTTTCTTAAAATTTAAGATTCATGCCAATGAATAATCGATATGGATCTATCTAGAATAATGACGAAATTAAGTTGGTGATATCGAAATTTCTAATTAGTTTGAAATACTGTATACCTGGCATAATGTAGCCTAATAGAGCACTACAGTTGGCAGCCCTGGTGACTGAATATATTCTTAGTTCCATCTCTTAAGGTACAGAATACAAAATTTGTTTGGAGTCCAATGAATAGCATGGACGTTACATGCAGTTAAAAATTGGATCTAACAGCGCGCGTAAAATCATTTTGGCAACAGTGTCATGCATGTATTGGTCAGAAATAATCTGAAATAATATGATCTATTGTTGTGCCAATTTTGAATGAAATCCATTAGTTAGTATAGAAGTTACATGCATTTTAAAATTGGACCTATCAGCAGGCTTAGAGTCATGTTGGCAGCACTGACGTATATTAATTACTCCAAAGTAATCTAGAATGCCAGGTACTATACGTGTGTAAAGTTTAGAGCTATTGGCTTGCATTCTTTCTGATATATTGATATTAGGGTAACAAAAATAGAGACAGCATTTATTAACAGTTGGCAGCCGTGGTTGCTCTTAAGAATATGCATAGTCATAGCTGTTATGGTACACATAGCACATACGAAATTTGGTTGAAATCCAAATGATAGTATGGAAGTTACATGTATTTAAAGTTGGACTTCTCAGCAGGCATAGAATCATGTTGGTAGCACTGACGTATATAAGTTACTCCAAATTAATATAAAATGTCATGTACTATACGCGTGCATAGTTTAAAGCTGTCGGCTTGCATACTTTCTCATATATATTGGTATTTGGATAAAATAAATTAAGAGCATTTTTTAACAGTTGGCAGCACTGGTGGTTCATAAGAATACGTTCAGTCATATCTGGTTATGTACACATACAACATACGAAATTTGGTTGAATTCCAATTGATAGTGTAGAAGTTATATGCATTTAAATATTTGACCTATCAGTAGGCTTATAATCATTTTGGCAACACAGCCATGTATGGCCTTCTGGAAATTAAACTGCAATATTAGTATCTATATGTGTGCCGATTTTGAAATAGCTCCCATTCATACCTTCCAAGATATCCAACATGGAGCTCAAATTTCAAATGCGATTTTTCAGCAGTTGGTAGCACTGACATCATTTTCAAATATGGCCGTGAGCTATTCAGGTATAGATCTTTACTCCTACCAAATTTTATTTCGATTGATCCAGCCGTTTAGTAGTTGATAGGGGGGGACACACACACACAGCCAGCCAGACAGAAGGACAGACAGACAGACAGACAGACACACATTTTCCCGGATCGATCTCATAAGACTACTTTTTCCTCATTTTTGCAAAATGTGAAAAGTAGGCTAAAAATATACGGCGAGGGGGTAACTAATGGAGATTTAAGGAAACTTATTGTTACGGCTGGAAGTTTGTGTCATCCCTCGCCGCATGAGTCACAACTGCCCCAGGGCTGGGCTGTGCCCTGCCTCCTGTATTGCGTGCGCCTTATGCAACAGGGCTACTAGGACAAAGGGATAGTCCAGAATATTCGTGACTGGACCAGCGATGGAAACCTCGAGTAGCCGTGAACCCTGGATGGATCTAGAAGCATTTATTGAGTCACCGGCCTGCTATATAAGTGCGACCTGTCAAGCAGTTGTTGTTGTTGTGTTTTACGAGCGAGTGCGAGCGCGTATCCTGAGCGACAGAAGTGTGGTGACTTGTGAAATCCCTAGTGAAGCTGATTCTCTTGACACCGAGGAAGTGATTGTGGTGCTTGTGAAACAGTGTATAGTACGGTGACAGGCTGGGTGCAGCTATTTCCAGCTAGCGTACGGGACCGGACTCATGAGCGAAGAGGATTAACTGTGGTCTGTTGACTAGTGAAAGGGGAAGTTTTCTCGCCGTAAGGAAACTGGAGTAAGGTAATAATTGCCTGTATTTACTGAAGAGTGCTGTATCCTTCTGGCCGCAATAAAATTAATTATTTCTTTAAGCAGTAATTGGTGTTGTGCTTTATACCCACCGTAATACAGTTAACAAAGGTGCCACTAGGGGGAGGCACGTAACAACTTGTGTCAGAAGCCGGATTACGAACTCAAGCACAACACCTGACGGTCCTGATTTCAAAACCCGAGCAGATCATTTTCTCTAATTTTCCTGTGAGTGCATGCCCTTTACAAGGCAAACAACTAAAATGGAGGCGCAATTGGCAGCATTGCTAGAAAAGTTAAATGGCATAGAAGACGGCCAGAAGAATTTAACCAAGGAGCTAACTGCCAAATTAGAAGACGGCCAGAAGAAGATGGAAGACGGTCAAAATAAGTTAGCGGAGGACCTGAAGAAGATGGAGGACGGCCATAAGAAGATGGAGGATGGCCAGAAGAAGTTAGCCGAGGACCTAACTGCCAAACTAGAAGACGACCAGAAGAAGATGGAAGACGGTCAAAATAAGCTAGCGGAGGACCTGAAGAGGATAGAGGACGGCCAGAAGAAGATGGAAGACAGTCAGAATAAGTTGACACAGGACCTGAAAAATTAGAACTGGGTCTGCGTGAGGAAGTCACGGCAGTGGAAAAGAAGTTCGACGCCTTACAAGTGGATGTTGCCGAGCTGCGCCAACGCCCGCTGTTGGGGGTGGAGGAGAAATTCAACGTCTTACAAAAGGAAGTTGCCGAGCTGCGCCAACGCCCACAGACGGGGGTGGAGGTGAAATTCAACGCTCTACGAGAGGAAGTTGCCGAGCTGCGCCAACGCCCGCCCACCGTTACACCGGGAATATCAGGAACGGGACATAGCAGAGTGACGCCCCCAACCTTCGACGGAAAGGTCCCGTGGAGCACCTACTTACGTCAGTTCGAGGCGGCCTGTTCCATAAATAACTGGAACAACACAGAAAAGGCTACAGCTCTCATTGTAGCGCTGAGAGGTGACGCCCTTAACGTCCTTCAGGCCATCCCGACTGGATCCCAGGACTACGCTTCCCTGATCGCCCATATGGAGTTCCGATATGGAGATAGCCATCTTCAGCAGGCCTATCAGATGCATCTCCGGACCCGGGTACAAAAGAACGCGGAAACCCTGCAGGAGTTCGAGATGGACATCGCACGCCTCGTAAGACTCGCCTACCCAACAGCGCCGGCCGACTTTCTGGAGCAGATAGCGACGCAGACTTTCACCGACGGGCTACGGGATTCGGACACTCAACAGGCGCTGCGTTTCGCGCGCAATAAGACCCTGGCAGATGCGCTGAGCCACGCACTTGAGTTCGAGACGGCAAAACAGGCATCCAGAATGCACGCGCGGGTGCGTCAAGTGGACGTCGACGAACCAGTAAAAACCAACGAGACCAAGCCCCTGGCCGACGAATTAATGGAGGCGCTAAGCCGTTTCTTCGATAGTCGCGGTACCACCAGCAACGACACAGCCGGAAGACAACCGGAGAGGCCGCCCGGAAGAGGACTACCGATCTGCTGGGCCTGCGGTAAGAAAGGCCACCTGAGCAAGGACTGCGGTGATCGCCGCCGCCGAGGGTATCCGACGGGAAATCAGTCGTCTGAAAACCGCGCGGCCCAGGGAAACGAGTATTAGCCAGCCTTGGGGGGCAAAGGTTGGCTTGTTACAGTCGTCAAGCCCCAGCAGTCCAAGTGCGTGTGACGAAGTTACGGAGGGACAATAGCAGCCTGATGGTCGACGGTGTCGTCAACGGAGTGAGCTGGTCCATGCTGATCGACACGGGAGCATCGAGGACCATCGTCAATCCCACCGTGATCCCGAAGTGGAGAGTGCAACCCACACAAAGGAACCTCCACCTAATAACCGCGACCGGAGAGACCGCACCGGTACATGGCGAAGCATCACTGGAGCTCGTCATTGGTCGACGGGTGATGAAGCATCCAGTGCTTGTGGCTGACGTATCAAACGAAGTGATCATCGGACTGGACTTCCTGGACCAGAACAATATCATCTTGGACTTGAGTACCAACACTCTGCACTTCGGAGGTGAGGAACTTGCTTTGCAACCAGCACAAGAGGCCGTCACCGCACGACGAGTAAGGCTGATAGAGGACGTCATCGTTCCTGCCAGGACGGAGGTCAGCGCTGCCGTAATTGTCGACGGAACTGCTGAGGGAGTGGCGGCTGTCATCGAGCCAAAATATGAGGACATCCAGACAAAAGGATTGCTAGTTGCCAAGACCCTCATCAACACGACGCCTCGGCCGTACGTCCGCCTGTCCAACCTGAACGACTACGATATTACGATTCACCGGGACACCAACCTAGGAGTCTGCGAGCCCGTTACCTGGATTGCCCGCATCACAGAAACGACGGACGGACACCTGCAGACGGACAACCGAAGAAGACGCGCCTTGCCAGAAGAACTACAGAAGCTGTACCAAGGATCCCAGGACCATTTAGACGAAGAGCAATCACGCCAACTTCAGGACCTGCTACGCGAATTCCAGGATGTCTTCTCCGTGGGGAGCAAAGACTTCGGCAGGACAAGCTTGGTCCAGCACAGAATCGAAGTTGGGGACGCGCACCGATTAGGGCCCCTTTCCGACGTGTCCTGCTCGCCAAGCAAGCCGAAGTCGACCGGATGGTAGAAGAGATGAAGGAGCAAGGGGTGATCGAGCCATCACATAGTCCTTGGAGTTCTCCGGTCGTGCTTGTGAAGAAGAAGGACTGTTCCACCACGTTCTGCGTGGACTACAGGCGGGTGAACGACGTCACGAAGAAGGACAGCTACCCTCTACCCCGGATCGACGACACGCTGGACACCATATCAGGGTCAAGATGGTTCTCCACCTTGGATTTGAAGAGTGGCTACTGGCAGGTGGAGGTCCACGCTAAGGACCGCGAGAAAACGGCGGTCTCTGTGGGCAGCGGGCTCTGGCAGTTCACCGTCATGCCATTCGGTCTGTGCAACGCCCCTGCGACCTTTGAAAGGCTAATGGAGTCCATTCTGAGGGGACTACACTGGAAGACCTGCCTGGTATACCTAGACGACGTCATCGTTCTGGGGAGAAGCTTCGAGGAGCACTACAGCAACCTGAAGGAGATCTTGTTGAAGCTACGGGCTGCCCAGCTGAAGTTGAGCCCCAAGAAGTGTCAGCTCTTCCAGAAGCGGGTCCAGTACCTTGGGCATATCGTCTCCGAGGAAGGGGTGCGCACCGACCCAGAGAAGACCGCAGCTGTGAGGGAGTGGCCAGTTCCGAAGGACAAGTCCCAACTACGAAGCTTCCTGGGACTCTGCACTTATTACCCTCGCTTCGTGAGAGGATTCGCCGACATCGCCAAACCTTTACATCGACTGACTGAGAAGGACCAACTCTTCACATGGACAGCAGAATGCCACAGTGCCTTCGAACAACTCATGCAGGCTCTGTGCACCGCACCTATTCTGGCCTACCCCAGACCTGGAAAAAGGTTCATCGTCGATACCGATGCCAGCGACTTTGGCTTAGGGGGAATCCTGTCGCAAGTAGTGGACGGCGAGGAGAGAGTAGTGGCCTACTTCAGCAAAGCCTTGTCAAAGCCAGAATGGAACTACTGCGTCACCAGGAAGGAGCTGCTCGCCATCGTGAAGACCATTGAACACTTCCACAAGTACCTGTACGGGCAAGAATTTCTCATCAGGACCGACCATGCATCCCTGCGGTGGCTCCTGAACTTCAAGCAGCCCGAGGGTCAACTCGCGCGGTGGTTAGAGAGGCTTCAACAGTACAACGTTGAGATTCAGCACAGGAAAGGACAACTGCATTCTAACGCCGAAGCCCTGTCACGAAGACCGTGCCCCGAAGACTGCACCTTCTGTACTAGGAGGGAGGAGAACACCGGGATACAGTGCCGAAGGACTACCGTGGAACTTCAAGGGATCTTGAGCCGCGAATCTTTCACGCGGGCACAATCAGAAGATGATGACCTGGGACTGATAGCCGAATGGAAGAGGGCCTGTGTCCCCAGACCCGGGTGGAACATTGTGAGTGACTGCAGCCCAAAGTTTAAGTCCTACTGGGCGCAGTGAGACTCGCTGATTGTAAGGGATGGCCTCTTCTGCCGTACCTGGGAGAGCACCGTCGGGAAGACATCTCGGGAACAAGTCGTCGTTCCAAAGGCTATGACGGAGGAAGTCCTGAAGGAAGTTCATTTAGGATCATCTGGTGGACACCTAGGGATAAAGAAGACCCTGGAGAAGCTGAGAGAGCGGTTCTACTGGATCGGATGCCGAACAGACGTGGAGAACCACTGCGCGAAGTGCCACGATTGCGAAGCCAGCAAGCGCCCAGGACGAAGACGACGGGGTCCACTGAAGACCTACAACGTGGGCGCGCCCATGGAGAGAGTGGCCATCGATGTTGCTGGGCCATTCCCGTTAAGCGAGGCAGGGAACCGCTACATATTAGTCGTCAGCGACTACTTTACCAAATGGCCGAAGGCGTATACGCTCCCTAACCAAGAAGCCGCGACGATTGCAGAGAACCTGGTGAAGGAATTCGTCAGCCGGTACGGAGTACCCCTGGAGCTGCACTCCGGCCAAGGGAGGAACTTCGAGTCGCAGGTGTTCCAGAACCTATGCCAGCTGCTGGGAATCTGGAAGACAAGGACAACGCCGCTACACCCTCAGTCTGACGGGATGGTAGAGCGATTCAATCGCACCATCGAGAACCATCTCCGAATAGTCGTCAGCGAGCACCAGAGGGATTGGGACAAACATCTTCCACTATTTCTCCTGGCCTACCGCGCCGCCGTGCATGAAGCCACCGGGTGCACTCCAGCCCGGGCCATGTTTGGGAGGGAGCTCCGTCTACCTGTCGATCTTGCCTTCGGCCGACCTGGGAATGATCCGATCCCGGTAAGCCAGTATTGTCAAGAACTGGTCGACCAACTGGAGGATGTGCACGCGTTCGCGAGGAGGAAACTGCGGATCGAGACCGACCGAATGAAGACCCGATACGAACAGCAGACGGATGCCGGCGGATTCCACGAGGACGACCTGGTCTGGCTCTTCAACCCATTAAGGAAGAAAGGCCTGTCACCCAAATTTCAGAAGTCCTGGGAGGGTCCGTACCGAGTCGTGAAACGGATCAACGATGTCGTCTACAGGATCCAGCGGAGCCCGAGGGCGAAGATGAAGATCGTGCATCGAGATCGCCTGGCAGCCTACGGAGGGACACAGACGGACCAATGATTGATCGGGACGATCAGCCTTTTTTGGAAGGGGGTGGTGTTACGGCTGGGAGTTTGTGTCATCGCTCGCCGCGTGAGTCACAACTGCCCCAGGGCTGGGCTGTGCCCTGCCTCCTGTATTGCGTGCGCCTTATGCAACAGGGCTACTAGGACAAAGGGATAGTCCAGAATATTCTTGACTGGACCAGCGATGGAAACCTCGAGAAGCCGTGAACCCTGGATGGATCTAGAAGCATTTATTGAGTCACCGGCCTGCTATATAAGTGCGACCTGTCAAGCAGTTGTTGTTGTTGTGTTTTACGAGCGAGTGCGAGCGCGTATCCTGAGCGACAGAAGTGTGGTGAATTGCGAAATCCCTAGTGAAGCTGATTCTCTTGACACCGAGGAAGTGATTGTGGTGCTTGTGAAACAGTGTATACTACGGTGACAGGCTGGGTGCAGCTATTTCCAGCTAGCGTACGGGACCGGACTCATTAGCGAAGAGGATTAACTGTGGTCTGTTGACTAGTGAAAGGGGAAGTGTTCTCGCCGTAAGGAAACTGGAGTAAGGTAATAATTGCCTGTATTTACTGAAGAGTGCTGTATCCTTCTGGCCGCAATAAAATTAATTATTTCTTTAAGCAGTAATTGGGGTTGTGCTTTATACCCACCGTAATCCAGTTAACAAAGGTGCCACTAGGGGGTGGCACGTAACATTATTGAATTATATAGACCCGTGCAAAAATTATTTTGAGGTCTTGTCTTGAATTTACTCTTATTTATATTCTGTCCAGAGGGACTCTGCTGTATTTTTGTTCGAGAAAACTCTATTCATCTTTTGGTCTGTGGACTTGCACCATTCCATAAACCAGTATCAGTAAACAGTGTTTAGTACTTGGTCTATTGGACGTTGTATAATTTGGAATACTTGTGGAAGTGAATATGTCTGAGGCCTCTTTCGCAGAGGTGATTTTTGGAAATAGTATCTATTACTTCCAAATGAGTGGCTGACACATCTCGTTACTGCATATTCTTTCATTTCAACTGAATTCATCTGCGATCGTCGGCTCTACTCCTGTCTTGGTGAGTACAAGGAGTGATGACACCCAACTTCAAACTAAGATACTGAGGCGTCATAGTCTACCAGTATCTTCACCGATGAGCAAACAGGCATGATTTCTGCAATTTCCGGGTGCATTATTACCTATATTTTGGCAATTTAACTTCAAGCTTTGGAGATAACTAAACTTCTGGAGGTGGATTGGAAGTTAATTGAACTTCCTTTGTTTCTCTCTATGCTGCAATTGTTTTTAATTGAGGAATTATGGTCAGACGCAATGTTCGGATTGAAGTATGTGTTGCGTGATTCGTGAAAGTTTTGTGTATTGTAACATTTAAATGGAATTCTCTTTGCTGTTTATCAGATGTTATGATATCTGAAGTTTGTCGGTAATACTGATCGAAGGGCGGTCAGATTTGGACTAGCCTAGATTTGTTTCACTGTGATCGTTTGTAATTTTTCCTCGTGGCTTTGATCATTAATTCCTCGTGTCACTTTGTGGTTGATTGACGTCCAATCATAATTTAAAGATTTTCTTAAGCCTGCTGCTTATTAACTTATCGTTTCCCATATAGGGCTTGTTAAATATTTTCGTTTGGCACCTAATATCTGATTTGTAAAAGTTGTATTGTTGACATCCCAAGTTCTGCTCTGTGTCCCCAGTGAGCATATTCTTTGTTTGTTGCTGACGGTCAGGCCCCTTTATTGTTTGCTCTCTATCCTTGGATTTATTATGTATGGTATATTATTTACAATTTTAAATTAAGTGATTTACTTTCCTATCAATCTGGTGAAGTTTCATTGAGCAGGATCTGTAAGGGCTCAGGCGTGTGCCAGCTACTTTATATATATTAGCAGAAGTACCCGTTCTTCGAACGGTGTTCGTAGTTAACACCAGACATTATCAATTGAGCTACTGTGCAATGGTTAGCGGTTTGTCATTCCATCAAGTTTATCAGAACGAACTTAGTTTACTGGGAATATCACACACACTGTTAATTTAAGGCCCTTAAAATGTAGTTTTCGGAGACCCTTTATAGATTCCCGAATTTTCTGTCTCACATGGAGAAGCGCAACATATGCTTTGGTCGTCCTTGTAGGATATTTTTTATATTTCGCATATTTTAGCATATATTCAGAAGTTTTTCTCTATATCCACCCTTCTACTGTATGAAAAGTACGGTGAAGAGTTTTATAAATGATTGGTGTATTGACTCTCATGGTTACCATACCTAATTTTAAGATGCACCAAGCATCCGAACACGAGGTATAGGCGTACATAAAGATACACAGAAAGACAGACAGACAATTCTATTGTCTACAACATATTACCCAGATATCCAAATATGGGTATATCTACCACACAGTATCAAACAAAATCATCCTTATGATGAACCCGTATGTCGACAAAAAATAAATTAGTTAAAATGTGCTCTCAGAATAAATTCACCTAACGTGTACTTCCTGACGTGAAATACAATTAAAAGTCTTGTAGACGAAACGCAATACACGTCACATAAAAACTGACCCTCTACGTTGTGCTAGGTGCCCATACACAGGAAGACCCCTTTAATAAATTATAAAGGCTTGTGGTGCATGAAAATTCAGGTTCTCTAGACTCAAATTGCCCAAATTCCTAAAAGCCGCAAAAAATTCTAGTTCAATTCAATTCAGGAATTTTTGAAAATAATGTTGCTGTTTGGAGATATAATAGACCTTCTGTACTATATGTCGAACGTGAAAATTGCATGAAAACATTCTAGGTTACCCCTTCACCCACTCAATTGCATTGATGAATTATACGGTCTACGTTAGTTCCGTGATAACCTTATAGCCATTTGCAAACTTTGACAGAAATGTAATAAATGGAGTGTCATTGCTTCTTACAGAAATAGATGGAAAGTTGTATGCCACCCCTTGAGTTAATGTTCTCATGGTTACCGATTTGCATTCCTTCATTAGTTTGTTAAATTAAATTAAATTAGTTTTCTGGGAATATTTCAGAAACTGTTGGATTTAGAGCCTTATAATGTAGTTTTCGAGGACCCTTTAGGGCCCGCGAGTTTTGTTGCTGGCATAGAGGGGCTTTGTCTCGTCGTTGTACGCCATAATATAATACTTATAATAATATAATATAGGGAGAAATTATAACACCTATATTTTTATTATTTTTTATTCAGCCAATGGCCATGTACTTTTCTTTTCAGGACGGGTCAGGGAAGGGATATTATCAGAGAAAGAAGCATTCACATCGCGCTTGAGCAAAATGGAAATGGCCTACCATTTAACTAAGGACATCTATAAGATAAGGTCAATATCCTTCAACGCAAAACTAAAACATTACTGCAGTGTCATCCCTCCGGAGGTCTTGCATGCTTCTGAATGCCTCACGATGAACAAAAAAGGCTTGTTCGAGAAACTGGAGGCCAAAGAAAGAAAAATTTTGAGAAAGATATTGGGTTCCATCAAAGACAATGGGGAATACAGAAGACGGCATAACATGACCTATATACTCATGTGGAGAAGATAAGCAACGTCATCCGGAAGAGAAGGTTACCTTTTGTTGGGCATGTGAAAGGAATGAGCCCGGCGAGACTGACCAACCGCATCATAACTTACTTTCAGGAGAGGAAAACAAAATGGGCCTGGTTCATTGAACTGGATAAAGATCTGAAAGAAGTGGGGATTACACCAACAGACATTCAGGAGTGCGTCCCACTCAAAGGGAAACTTCAAGCTTGTAAAGGTTTCCAAGAAAAAACGCAGCAGAAAACGGGAAAGATTTGGACCCAGGAACGGAAGGAAGTCCACCGAGAACGAATGCGGGCGTACAGGGCAAACATCAAAGCCAGTAGGAGACGGTTGGAATGACGCGGTCCATAGATGGCCTACACGAAATGAATGAATGAATGAATAATATGGGGATAGGAATATAATAGACCTGCCGTACCACACCCGCAGGTGTAAATCGCGTGAAAATATCTAGAGTACCCCTTGATCCCCTTAAGCGCATTATACGTATTGATGAATTTTACGGCTTAATTTGGTTCCGTGATAACCTTCTAGCCGTTTGCAAACTTTCACACTAATGTAATTAATGGAATTGCATTGCGTCTTACAGCATTAGATGGACCTCTGAGAATCCGTTGGCATGGTTACTGGCTTGCATTCGTTCATTAGTTTATTAAATTAAATTAGTTTTCTGGGAATATCTCAAAAACGGTTCGTCTTCAGTCCTGAAATGTGGTTTTCGGGGACCCGAGTTTTGTCTCTCACATATAGGGGCTGAAAATGAGTTTTGTCTCGTCCTTCTACGCCTATTTCAGCATGTATTTTAAGGGGATAGGCCCCCTTTTATGAGAGGTACGGAGAAGAGTTACATCAATGATTAGTGTCGTGCCTCTGATGGATATCTGTACCAAATTGTACGTTGATACACCCAGCCGTTCTCGATTTATAAGGGAACAAATTTGTCCACAGACAAATAAACATACAAACAGACAGACAGATAAAAAAAATATTTTCGCATCCATCATAAAACAGTCTGAAACGCGTGAACAACTCAAATTTCCGTAGAAATTCAGAGAAAAACATACAAACTTTCATTTTTTTATAGAGAGAGATATACTGCACCGCTCGGTGTTGACCGTGTTTTATTTCACCGATTTTGGTTTTACCGTTGGAGATACACGAAAAGTGATAAGGACCTTTCGGATAGAAAATTAAATGTTAAAGCTCATATATACCATCAAAAGTTTGCTATTTCTTAGCGTTCTCTTTTTATTTGAAAAGGAAATATGAAATTTTGAAACCAAAGGGTATAGTGACGTGACAAATGTCGGTTTTACTCGCTAAATGTTGGAGATACACGAAAAGTGATAAGGACCTTTCGGATAGGAAATTAAATTTCAAAGCTCGTATGTGCCATCAAAAGTTTGCTATTTCCTACTGTTCTCTTTTTATTTGATATGGAAATATGAGATTTTGAAACCAAAAGGTCTAATGACGTCACTAAAATGGTCGCCATTTTTTAATAGTGCAAAATTTCGAAATCAAAATTATCCTATGTGTAAACCTGGTAAAGCAGCTACATCCATGCAAAATTTCATTTAAATCGGACTAGTGGTTCTTGTGTTATTGAGTAACAGACAGACAGACACACACACACCATCTCATTTTTATATATTAGTATGTTATGGGATTATCCTTTTGCCTGTCGTCTTTCCACGCCGTTCTATTCAGGGCTTTTCGTGTTGGATGTTCAACGTGACACCACTGCAAAGTCCTCTGATGACAGGTAAGGTTGGTTCAGCTTCTCCACAGTTTGCCTACAACCATCGCCGGGGAGGTAAGTATATGGTAGCAGTAACTTTTTTTGGGGAGTTAATTTACCAAAAAGGCATTACTTCTCAACGTCACCTCAGAATATTATTGTAGTGTGCTTCTTAATAAATAATAAAGCTCGAATTCTCCTCTCCCCCTCCCCATGGCCCAACGGTGTGTCAATTAGATATAGCTGTGTATAAGTAAGGTAAGGTGGCATTGAGCTTGCCTAAATCATCCTACATTTGACACCCATTGCGTGGGGACGAGAACCAGGTAAGAATTGTGAAAGGAGAACTATATTTCTGTGCAAGTATTTTTTGGGGGTATTTGGTTGAGTTGTGTTAGTATGGCTGACCAGGGCATGTTGCTCAGAAGTTGTCACTAGATCAATAAGGATGTCACGAAGGTGAATGTTGATGTAAATGATGGTGTAGGTTGGTTCTTCTGTCCAAGTTAAAGTGGCTCTTGTGTTGGGTTTGTCCCCAAATTGGTGATTGTCGATTTTAGTTCAGAATTTACATCTGTCCCGTACAATGTCTTCTGAGATGTTGGTTTGCTGGTGATCTATTTGAATTTCACGAAGTTCCCTTCTTGGTTTTTAATGCAAGGGCCAGGTTGAGAATGCTTTTAGTTTGTTATTTATCATTTATCATGTGTCCATAAAATTTCAATCGTCTTTTACGAAAATTGTGAGATATATTTTCAGATTGACAATATATTTCCTGGGATGATTTTTTCCTCCATATTCTCTCTATCCAATGTGGGCCAATCATTTTTTGTTAAATAAAATTAAATACAATTATTGTTAGGATACGGTATCCTCTTTATTATGCTAAACGCTATGGAATGTATCACTTAATACTGAAACATGTACGTTAAGTAATTATAATATTAATAAACACCATCTATAGGGATTCTGGATGGAACGGATGTCTCAGGAGCTATATCATCACCCAGAAGGGATCACCGACACATTCAGGAAGAGGCGATTAAAGTTCTATGGCCACATTCTTCGCATGACCGATGACAGACTGACGAAGAGGATTCTCAATCTAGCTCCCTCAATGAAAGTTAAAACCAAGTGGCTTAAAGAAATAGAGGAATATCTTCAGGAATTTGGCACCGTGGAGGAAATCGTACAAGACTGATCCAAATTTAGCAAAGTTGTCAAACAACTATAATTTTTCGGAGAAAATCAATACCAGTACCAGGAAACCATGGACTGAAGAATTGAAGAAACACTTCAGTGCCCAGATGAAGAGATTTTGGGAGAAGAAAAGATCAACATCATTTTCTAAATGAGTTCTCCCGCCCTCCTTAGATGGGCATAAAGATGTTGGAAAAGGTAAAAAAGATAGAAGCCTTACAGTAGTCGCATATGATGTGTAACATCTGACATATTATCCTACTATGAAATTGAGATGAAATGTATGTGAAGTCATCTGACATGTTATCCTACTCGTATACTACACAGCTTGGACATTCTTAAAATGTTAATTTACGCTCCGTTTTCAAACTGGTACTATGATGAATGTATAGATTAAATTGGAGATACGCTACTGGCACACTTCTTTGAACAAACATCACATATTATATTCTAAATTAAGAGGAGGAATGAATCCATAGTCTCTAGCCTATCTATAGATTTTTAGGTAGATTTCATTAGAAAGCTAACTATTGCAATGGGTCCCATGTTTCGACTTCCAGAAAATTTCGACATATCTTCGCGTTTCACATCCCCTACACCCCAAAACCACCGTCAGTTCAAAAGTTTATATATAATTTATGTATATATATATATATGTATATATATATGTATATCAGTTTCTTGTGGACACGATAACTGCCGTAATTTTGCACCAATCACTTTGATTTTTTTACATAATATGTATCCCTATAAAATCTCGGTCGAGTTCGTTAATGGGCAAAATCAGTCGAAGGGGGTGAAATTGGGGGGCTTTTTTCGAAAAATTGAAATTTCGCTATAACTCTCTTAATACGTGAAATATCAAATCCATTCAAAGTTCATAATATGTGTCGGATAAGTGCCAACAATTTATGTCCAATAAGTTTTTTGATAGCACCAACCATTGACCAAAGGGGTGGAAAAAAGTGGGTTTTTCGGGAAACATTAATCATATCTCTCTTAATAGGCACAATATCAAAACCGTACAAAATGTACAATATTCCCCTAATAATTACCTAAAACTTTTGTCTGAAAGAATTTTTGATATGACCCACCATTACGCCAAGGGATGCGAAAAATGATTTCGGAATTATAAGAAAATGCCAAGAGCTATCAGAGGTTGCCATGGCAACACTACTAAATTGATGAGGGATGAGCCGTTGCCATGACAACGCACTTGCACGAGATCAGATTCAGTATTTCCATCTGACTAAGCCGGCCCCGTGGTGTTGGGGTAGCGCGCCTGCCTCTCACCCGGAGGCCCCGGGTTCGATCCCCGGCTCCGTCAGGGATTTTAAAACTGACGTGAGGGTTGGAACGGGGTGCACTCAGCCTCGTGAGGACAATTGAGTAGCTGTCTGACAGTGAGACAGCACCCCGATCACGAATACCAATATTAACGGCCGAGGGGACCCGACGCGCTGATCACGCGTCACCCCAATATCTGCAGGCCAAATGGCTGGGCAGCGGTCGCTTGGTCGGCCTTAGCCCGTCATGGGCTGGAAGGTGCCAGGGGTTGACTTTGACATCTTACTAAGTGGGAAGCGGCTTCGGTGACGTAACTGGTAACATGCAGAATGTCTATGCCCAAGGTCGCGGTTTCAAAGCCGGCCGAAGTCGTCGGATTTTCTAAGAGAGCTAAAATCCCTCAGTATGCTTTTCTTTGGAGGGGAAGTTCCAACGTTCGTTGCGAGTTGCTGGTTGGGGTGGCATCTAGTAGCCAAGTTCACAGCTAGGTGTCGTTGACGGTAGTACCTGGTAGCAACATTAGGAACTACTGCTTGAAATTGACCGTCTGCAGTCCTTACCTGAATAAAGACTACTACAGCCATTACAATTCACACCGTTTATCAGACAGATTCTACAATCACCCAAAGTACACGGGGTTAGATGACCGCGTTGTCGCAGCCCCTAAACTGAGGAACCAACCAGAGGTAGATTTCATTAGAAAGCTAACTATTGCAATGGGTACCATGTTTCGACTTCCGGAAAATTTCGACATATCTTCGCGTTTCACATCCCCCAGACCCCAAAACCACCGTCAGTTCAAAAGTTTATATATAATTTATGTATGTATATGTGTATATATATATATGCATATCAGTTTCTTGTGGACACGATAACTGCCGTAATTTTGCACCAATCACTTTGAATATTTTACCGAATATGTATACCTATAAAATCTCGGTCGAGTTCGTTACTGGGCTAAATCGGTCGAAGGGGGAGAAAATGGGGGGCATTTTTTCGACAAAGTGAAATATTGCTATAACTCTCTTAATATGTGAAATATCGAATCCGTTCAACGTTCATACTATGTGTCGGATAAAGCCCAAACATTTATGTTAGAAGAGTTCTTTTTATAGCACCAACCATTGACCAAAGGGGCGGGAAAAAAATTGGTTTTTCGGGAAACATTAATCATATCTCTCTTAATAGGCACTATATCAAAACCGTACAAAATGGATAATATACCCCTAATAATTACCTAAAATTTTGTCTGAAAGAATTTTTGATATGACCCACCATTATGCCAAGGGATGAGAAAAATGATTTCGGAATTATAAGAAAATGCCAAGAGCTATCAGTGGTTGCCATGGCAATACTACTAAATTGATGAGGGATGAGCCATCAGACGTTGCCAAGATAACGCACTTGCACGAGATCATATTCAGAATTCCATCTGACTAAGTGTGAAGCGGCTTCGGTGACGTAACTGGTAGCAAGCATGCTGAATGTCTATGCCCAAGGTCGCGAGTTCAAAGCCGGCCGAAGTCGTCGGATTTTCTAAGAGCGCTAAAAATCCCTCAGTATGCTTTCCTTTGGAGGGGAAGTACCAACGTTCGTTGCGAGTTGCTGGCTGCGGTGGCATCTAGTAGCCAAGTTCACAGGTAGGTGTCGTTGACGGTAGTACCTGGTAGCAACATTAGGAACTACTGCTTGAAATTGACCGTCTGCAGTCCTTACCTGAATTACAGACTAATACAGCCATCCCTAAGTACACGGGGTTACATGACCACGTTGTCGCAGCCCCTAAACTGAGGAACCAACCAAAATCTCTGCGGGAGATATAATTTTTCGTGAAGAAGTAACAGACCGTTACATAGTTACACATCAGTGTCGAAACCTTGCATAAGGACAGTGTGACCACAAGTATGAAAATGGACCACAAATGACAAGAAGGTTACCGTTCCCATAAGACAATAAAATGTTTAAAATAAGCATAAAATGACGAAAAACAAAGTTAATTAAGCTCCAATTATAAAATACCTTCTCGCAATAAATGAGGTCTGATCCTTCTACGAAAACCTGCATATTCTGCCTATTTTCCATGACGACTGTTTATGACTGTATATTGTGGTTCTAAATTTGTGTGTAAATTGTGGTTCTTAAATTCTAAAATTCCACCTATCTGGTCAAATTGTGAATCTAAACCATACATGGGCCCACCCTAACATTCATACAAAATTTCATCAAAATCGGCCCAGGCGTTTAGGAGGAGTTCAGTCACATACACACGTGTCGAAGAATTATATATATAAAGATTAAAACATAATTCGCCAGCAGATTTACTCGAGACATCTAGCTGCCAAAAAGGTAACTGCTCGCCGACCTACTTATTAACTTCCAGATTTTATTGAAAAGTTTCTTCTTATGGCCGCTAGAATGCACTCGCCCTGTTAGGATTATACTGTTCGATACTTCACCACTAGATGCCACGACTAGTCTACGTGGGGCTCCATTGATTACTACACCATTGGCATTCTATGCGCATTGAATTTGAAGAATGACAAGATGGTACTACGATACATTTTTACTTTTTATTTTAAAGGGTTTGTAACAGCCTATTTTGCGTTACTTGAAAATGTTATTTCAAGTAAAGAACAAAACGATTTCACATAGTAACTGAATTCAAGCTGTTGGTGTTAGTTCAGGTTATTAATTACTACTTTTATTTCAGGCAAATAGCAATCGAAAATATCCACATAGTTTGTATACACACGTCTCTGTAGGGTCATGGAAAGATTTGTTAATTCAATTAGGGTTGTGAAAGCCATGCACAACCAGACGTGTAAAGTCATGCCTCAACTCAAAGTTGGATGTTGCCCACGGCAGGTCGTATATAGAATAATAATAATAATAATAATAATAATAATAATAATAATAATAATAATAATGTTATTGGTTTTACATCCCTTTTAACTACTGCTGCTTTTAGAGCCACCGGGGTGCCGGAATTTTGGCCCGAAGGGGATCTTTAACGTGCCAGTAAATGTATTGACACGGCTCCCTCGCATTTGTGCACCATCAAATGCCAGCTGACTGCGCCAGGATACGAACCTGCAACCTAGGGCCCAGCAAGCGAGAACGTTACCGCTGAGCCACGCAGCCAGTCCGGTCGATTATGTCTCCAGATCCATAACATTCTTGAGATACTTCTTATCTTTCTTTCTTCAATGATGGTAGCAGTTTTATCTAGGTTGTGGCGTTTGATAGAGGTAAATCGTTTCTAAGGTCTTCAACAAAGAATAGTTCTATTATACTCTTTGATAATAACAACGAGTTATAACTATACTCATACATTTAGGAGAAAGTAGGCTATATGTTCTTTACTGAACATCTTGTTTAAAAATTTATTGAAGCCAATGGCCATGTACTTTTCTTTTCAGGACGGGTCAGGGAAGGGATATTATCAGAGAAAGAAGCATTCACATCACGCATGAGCAAAATGGAAATGGCCTACCATTTAACTAAGGACATCTATAAGAAAAGGTCAATATCCTTCAAAGAAAAACTAAAACATTACTGCAGTGTCATCCGTTCGGAGGTCTTGCATGCGTCTGAATGCCTCACGATGAACAAAAAAGGCTTGGTCGAGAAACTGAAGGCCAAAGAAAGGAAAATTTTGAGAAAGATATTGGGTTCCATCAAAGACAATGGGGAATACAGAAGACGGCATAACCATGACCTATAAACTCATGTGGAGAAGATAAGCAACGTCATCCGGAAGAGAAGGTTACCATTTTTTGGGCATGTGAAACGAATGAGCCCAGCGAGACTGACCAACCGCAACATAACTTACTTTCAGGAGAGGAAAACAAAATGGGCCTGGTTCATTGAACTGGATAAAGATCTGAAAGAAGTGGGGATTACACCAACAGACATTCAGGAGCGCGCCCCACTCAATAGGAAACTTCAAGCTTGTAAAGGTTTACAAGAAAAACCGAAGCTGAAAACGGGAAAGATTTTGACCCAGGAACGGAAGGAAGTCCACCGAGATCGAATGCGGGCGTACAGGGCAAACATCAAAGCCAGTAGGAGACTGTTGGAATGACGCGGTCCATAGATGGCCTATACGAAATGAATGAATGAATGAATAATATGGGGATAGGAATATAATAGACCTGCCGTACCACACCCGCAGGTGTAAATCGCGTGAAAAAATTCAAGAGTACCCCTTGATCCCCTTAAGCGCATTATACTTATTGATGAATTTCACGGCTTAATTTGGTTCCGTGATAACCTTATAGCCGTTTGCAAACTTTTACACTAATGTAATTAATGGAATTGCATTGCGTCTTACAGCAATGAGATTCCGTTGGCATGGTTACTGGCTTGCATTCGTTCATTAGTTTATTAAATTAAATGAGTTTTCTGGGAATATCTCAAAAACGGTTGGTCTTCGGTCCTTAAAATGTGGTTTTCGGGGACCCGAGTTTTGTCTCTCACATTGAGGGGATGAAAATGAGTTTTGTCTCGTCCTTCTACGCCTATTTCAGCATGTATTTTAAGGGGGTAGGCCCCCTTTTATGAGAGGTACGGAGAAGAGTAACATCAATGATTAGTGTCGTGTCTCTGATGGATATCTGTACAAAATTTTAAGTTGATACACCCAGCCGTTCTCGAGTTATAAGGCAACAAATTTGTCCACAGACAAACAAAGAGACAGACAGACAAAAAAATTATTTTCGCGCGCATCCATCATAAAACAGTCTGAAACGCGTAAACAACTCAAATTTCCGTAGAAATTCAGAGAAAAACACACACATTTTCATTTTTCTATATAGACAGATCTACTGCACCGCTCGGTGTTGACCGTGTTTTATTGCACAGATTTTGGTTTTACTCGCTAACCGTTGGAGATATACGAAAAAAGATAAGGACCTTTCGGATAGAAAATTAAATGTTAAAGCTCATGTATACCATCAAAAGTTTGCTATTTCTTAGCGTTCTATTTTTATTCGAAAAGGAAATATGAAATTTTGAAACCAAAGTATGTAGTGACGTCACAAATGTCGGTTTTACTCGCTAGCTGTTGGAGATACACTAAAAGTGATAAGGACCTTTCGGATAGGAAATTATATTTCAAAGCTCGTATGTACCATCAAAAGTTTGCTGTTTCCTACCGTTCTCTTTTTATTTGATATGGAAATATGAAATTTTGAAACCAAAGGGTCTAGTGACGTCACTAAAATGGTCGCCATTTTTTTATAGTGCAAAATTTCGAAATAAAAAGTATCCTATATGTATACCTGGTAAATCAGCTACATCCATGCAAAATTTCATTTAAATCGGACCAGTGGTTCTTGCGTTATTGAGTAACAGACAGACACACACCGTCTCATTTTTATATATTAGTATGATTATTGTCAAATTGATGGGTAGAGCAGGGCCCATTCCCCAGATATATAGCTGTATTAAGTGAAATCAACTTTTTGAAAAAATCAAAAGTAGGTCAATAATATTTTCCAAGAATTTCTCTCGGGCCATTCTACTGCACCTTCAACTTATAAAACCTGTCAACGGAGGGTGCACATTTAGATTTGAAATGAATGTTCTAGTGTCCTGTAGGTAGGGAAACAATGTGACAAGTGGATAAATACGACGGGCGATACATTAAACATGAATATCGCGGCTCGCACTGCAGGCTGGTAATATAATGATCGTCCTCGTGTCTAGGCAGGCTTGTTATTGGTTTCACATTTTACATCGTCGGAAGAGAAGCAAATCATCAATTCCTGCTTGGACTTGAGTGCCATTCCAACAGTATCAGAATATCTCATTACTTTTAGATGAGGATACAGTCGGATTTCGTTCGTTCACTTTTAGTTTAAAATTCAATCAGTAGTAATTGTCGGTGTTCTGTTCAATTCTAGCTTTACGTATTAATTACAGAAAGATGAGAATAGATAAATTGAACTTGCATAGTTACAGCTAGGTGAATGAGAATTGTGAAGTAATTGTTAGAGTAGGTAATATAGGAGAAGGAAAGATGCGTTGTCAAAATATTTATACAGCCTATAAACAGCAAACAAAAGGAAAAATCTATATTTCCCCAAAGGGGTCATTACTCCTTGAACTACATTTGGGTTGGTTGCTGGTTCTATGTCTTCTATAAATTGAAATATAGTTTCAAATTGATAAATATTGTGCTAGCCTGTGAACAAAGCACATGAACAGAAAATTGAGTTCTTCAAAATGAGAATGTTCTAATGAGATCAAGAAATGAAAAAGAGAAACTTCATAACCAGTAACAATATATTATCTGGTTTGAGCAACGTTTATTAAGACATTGCATTAAATGAGACCTGCCGACTTATTACAGTTTTTCTCAGATCTACGCCGCTATGCAATCTACAATCTGACACCTCCAGATCCGCCGTGAATCGGCAGCCAGATTAGAGAAATCTACAGCTTTGACCCAACAGACCCATCCTTTGAATGGTTACTTACCTGCAGCTCAAAGACTCAATTCAAGAAGAAGTTTTCTTCACGCCATTGAAAATTTGACAGTCTCTCCTTCAGTATTTAGATTGTTCTCTTGGCGCTCCAGATCTAACGACTCTGCAGGATGGACGCTACCATATGAACACCTGCCCGCTGGACACGAAGAAACCTCGTCAATGTGGAAGACCCACAACAGGCTGCGCACAGGAGTCGGGAGGTCGAAGACAAATTTGAATAAGTGAGGATTTGCCTGTGACTCGACTTTGTGTGAGTGTGGTGAGGAGCAGACTATGAGTCACCTCCTCGTTTGTGGGTTGTGTCCCATCACATGTTCTTCACGGAATCTGATGGACGGAACTCCTGAAGCTTGCGAGTTGGCAAAATTCTGTTCTCAGTATTTGATTTGAGTATTAGTGCGTGTATAATATAATCAATTATGCAATGAATGCAGCGATTTCATGGTTTTCATATAGTAACAAATGCAATTTTTCTATTGTTTTCTCTGACAGGATTAAATAAATTAAGATAACTTATTAAATTGGCAAATTACATGAGGTTAAATTGCATGCTATGTCAGCTCTAATTTGCTTTCAGCCTATTTTCAATTTTGAAAAAAAAATAGGCTTATGAGTTCACCTTTTGTCCGTGTGTGTGTGTGAGGTGTGTGTGTGTCCCCCCTAATAACTTTTAAACGGCCGGAGCGATTTCAATGAAACTCGGTAAGATCATAGCACTATTCCAGTCGACCCCGACCGTACCCTTCAAATTTTGTTACGTCTCACCAATCCAACATGGCGGCTATGCGAAATATTTCACCAATATTCAATAACTCCGAAACTATTCCAGATATCACCCTGGAATTTTTTACGGTGATGAAGGAAACTACTAGAAGTTCACTTATGTGACTTTCGAAAAACTGGTAACTACAAAACCAACATGGTGGCCACGCGAATTTGTGACTTTTAAATAGACGTTTCTCGCGATTTAACGAACCAAACGCAATAAAACTTGGTACAGTGTATGTTTAGACACATTGTAATGCACCAACATCTAACTTCTTTCAATTGTTTACATAACCACAAGATGGCGGATGTGCAAAATTTTTCACCGGCATTCTATATCACTGAAACTATTAGCGGTATCACACTGAAATTTTGTACGGAGATAATGGGCACTACTGAAAGTTCATCTATAAGACTAAAAAAACGGTTAATTACACAACGAACATGGTGGCCAAGCCAATTTGAAAATTTTAAATAGATCCTTCTCGCGATTTAATGTTCCAAACGCAAAGAAATCTGGTAGAGGAAAGGTTTATACACATTGTAATGCACTGGTATCTTATTTAGTTCAATTGTTTACATATCCTCCTCAAGATGGCGGCTGTGCGCATTTTAAAATTAAGTTTTTATTCCTTGTGTTGTAGTCATGCGATCGAAGTGAAAGTTTGAATAATGAACCTACGCAATAATTTTCCTTTCATGGTACATGACTCTATGGCCTATACATTTAACAATCCAACATGGCGACCTTCCGAAATATTTAGACGGCTCTGAATATCTACGAATCTATTATAGCAATCAAACTGATTTTTTTATGTTGATAGGGGCTATGAACTTAAGTTCACCTATAGGCTTTAAATAACCTGGTGATCACAAATCCAACATGGCGGCGACGCGAAATATAAATATTCACATGGAAGTTTCTCGCAATTTAACCATCCGAGTGCGGTGAAACTTGGTACAGTAAATCCTTAAACGAATGTTAATCCACTGGCATCAAATTTATTTCAATTGTTTCCATAACCACAAGATGGCTGCTGAGCGAAATTATAAAATCTCCTTGTTACTCCCTGTGTCCTAATCATGCGTTTGAAGTTTGAATGCTACACGTACACAATAATCTTCATGTAACAGTACGTAACTCTAGGACCTACTGTACATCTATAAAATCCAACATGGCGACCATCCGAAATATTTAGTCGGTTCTCAATATCTACGATTCTATTACAGCAATCAGACTGAAATTTTGTATGTATATAGAGGCAATTAACATAAGTAGGATATATGAAAATAGGCTGTATAGTTCTTCACGGAACTACTTGTTTATTTTAATCTGATGGACGGAACTCCTGAAGCTTGCGAGTTGGCAAAATTCTGGTCTCAGTATTTGATTTGAGTATTAGTGCGTGTATAATATAATCAATTATGCAATGAATGCAGAGATTTCATGGTTTTCCTTATAGTACCAAATGAAATTTTTCTATTGTTTTATGATGTATGTTCTCTGGCATGATAAAATAAATTAAGATAAATTATTAAATTGGCAAATTACATGAGGTTAAATTGCATGCTTTGTCGGGTCTGATTTGTTTTTTATTTTAATATTATTGTCAAATTGATGGGTACAGCAGAGCAAATTCCCCAGATATATAGCAGTATTAAATGAAAATCATGGGAGTGTTAGTTCTGGTTAAAGCTGTAGAACTAATACATAGGCCTCCAAACATGTCCCACTAATGGCCACACAGTGATCATATTTAATAAAAGTATTGATCAGGCGGAACCTTTAACCCGTTTATACTAATTAGTTTATCAATACCGAACCATAATGAACCTTTTCAGTTTTAAAATTATTATTTCGTTTCGAAGACTAACTTGTTCACTCTGTGTACCATCAATGTCACCAAACGCTATCAAATCACTACTGTTAAGTTGTATTAATACATTTATATCCGTGCCACTGGTCAAGTTACGGATTTAATTTATAACATTGCAATAACATAACTACATTAATAATGTGTGATTATATGAATGTAATTGGTCAGGAAGTACCAAAGGCCGTTAGAAGAACGGGTACTTCTGCTAGTCTGATATATAACTCGATATGTTCATTCTCCGTCCACTTTTTACACACACGGTAGGATAATTCTTGCTCTCCTTACACACACTCTATTGTAGAACTGCACATACAATGGAGCACAAGAGTGTATTAGCATTAGAAACAAATGGCATGTAACGAAGAGGTTTCCTTGTCTTATAAACGAAAGTGGTTCTTTTTGCAGCTAGAGACTCAATCCCATAAGAACATGTTTATGCCTCGTTGTGTACCTCTCGACGACTTGGAAGGAAATTCCCATTTCGTGAAATTGCTTTCCTGTAACTTATCGCAGCTGGCATCAGCTACAGAGATACTTTATAACATATGGTTGACTAGTGATTTTCTATCGATATATTTCATATGCTGTAGTTCAGAAATACAATTCCAGGTGGCACGTGGAGTAATGAAGAAAACATATTTAAAAAATAGAAACGCCACTTGAATATTTGTGATAGAGCTAAACCCTCTTGTGACGAGATTCTAGCCAGTGAAATTAATTTTGAAGATGATCTTTTAGGGAAACGCCCCCAAAAGTTGTAATTAGTGATAGGCCGAGATCCGAAAGTGATAATTCTCAAAGTAATATCGCTGCTGTGAATAATACAAACTTATTACCAGATTGGCTATGAGTAGAGAGATAATAATAATATCGTATAGCTTCGGGTGCCGGGCGCAAGCTTTGTTAAACCCAAAGGGTAGCTTGCATGTCAAATTTCGTTGTTCCTTGAAGCACTATAGCGCTTTCAAGTAGAGAAATGAGGAACTTTGAGTTGGCGGAAACTCCCGAGATTAATTTTGCCATTATGAACACGGCCTACTGAATTCAAATGTGTTCTTTGATATGCCAACATCGTATGACATGGTGTCGCAATTTTTGCCGCCTTTCAAAAATCACTTACCACGGCCAGGAGCGAATCTCCAAGCTAGGGATTAGTAGACCGACACGTTGACCACTCACCCACCGTGACAAGCAGTAGAGAGATGAGGGGGATCCTAACGAGTGATACTAGGCCACTCGGCTATGCTGACCCCTCAGCCATGTAATATTTAGGATATCACGCGAACCAATAATACTAGAGACGTGTACGAGGTGTCAAATTACTCGGGCAGGCACTCCCTTTCCTACGGAGAACATATTTCCACCCTAAAATATAAACTAGGCTACCCCTACCGGGGGATGAAATAGTTTTTTTTAGTAAACGTTGCTCAGCATGTATGACAGATATAAGGTTTTACACTATTATGAATTAAACGTTGCTCGACATGTATGACAGGTATAAGGATTTACCATAATATGAATCAACATTTTTTGTTTGTTTTGTACGCATGCGCACTCGCGGCTTTTGTAAGAGGGCGGGCTTTTTAAATAATTATTTATGGATGAGTTATCTTTAAAAAAATTAATCAAAGGACCCAAAACTAATAGATCATCGGCTTTTAATATCTCGCCAACCAATAATCGGAGAGACTTGTGTTAGGTGTCATAGGACTCAGGATGGTCAACCTTTTCCCATGGTCAATGAATTTACTCAAAAGACCCAAAACAGCAAGGTCATCGACTTGAGATTTTATAAACTAATCATCGGAGAGGGTCATGTGAGGTATCAAAGGACTTGGGCTGACACCCCCTTTCCTATAAACAATTTATTTCCTCACCAAAATAAAACCTACCCCTATCTGGGGGTGAAATAGTGATTTTTTGTATGCATGTACACTCGCGGCTATTGTAAGAGGACGGGTTTTTTAAATGATTTTTTTGAATCAGTTTTTTTTGAAATGTAACGAAAAGACCTAAAACTAAAAGGTCATCCGCTTTTTAATATCTCGTTAACCAATACAGCTAAAGACTTGTACGAGGTGTTGTAGGACTCGAGGCGTTGCCTCCTCTTTTTCCATAGCCTTGATAATTTAACCAAAGGACCCAAAACTAATAGGTCATCGGCTTTTTAATATCTCACTAACCAAAATTGCTCAAGACTTGTACGAGGTGTTGTAGGACTCGAGGTGATGCCCCCTCTTATTCCGTAGCCTTGCTAATTTAACCAAAGGACCGAAAACTAATAGGTCATCGGATTTTTAATATCTCGCTAACCAATCCAAGTAAGGAAGCATGGCGGATACTTACATTTGAGGACTTAGAAGAAATTACCAACTATACCTAATTAACTTTTTTCTTTTCAAACCAAGCGACGTCGAGTTCCCCCTGTAATTAAGCTTGCCGGGAGGAGTACTCGCCTGGACTTTTATGAGGTGTCATAGGAGTCGGGAAGACTCCTATGAGTCTCTTTTTCTATAGCTCTCCCCCCTGCCTAATTTAACCTAAGGACCCAAAACTAAAAGGTCATCGGCTTTTTAGTATATCGCTAAGCAATAATGGTAGGGACTTCTATGAGGTGTTGTGGGACTCCCCATAGCCCATGCATTTACCCGAAATATCCAAAACTGCTAGGTTATTGACCTGAGATGTTTATAAGCCAATAATCGGATTTGGACACATGAAGTATCAAATGGTTTTGCAAACCCAAGGTTTGTTGAATTTACAATTGAAAAAAAAAAAGATTTAAGATTTAAATTAATGCATGTAAGAATTTTGATTTTAGATTTTTGATTTTATAGTTTGCGTAGAGAACAAACCATAATGTTATGACTTAACATTTTTGGTAACTAATTATTAAGAAAGACATCAGGATTTGTATTATATGGAATTATAATCCCTTTACTATGAATTATTTATTTTAAAGATTTTTTTTTTAATTTAGATTTTAGATTCTTTTAATTTTAGATTTAGCCAAAAGACCACACTGTAAAGTCATTCACTGGAATTTTTTGGTAACTTATTATTAATGAAAGACATATAAGGATTTGTATTACTTGGAATTACATTCCCTATATTATGGTTTTTTATTATCAAATTTTAGATTTTAGAATTTAGATTTTAGATTTTGGGAAAAGACCAAACTATTATTTCTTTTCTTCTCTTTTCTTAGTCGTTTACCCTCCAGGTTGGTAGAACCCACAGACTCAGTGAGGGAACTCACCACTACCGCCTCTACGGGCAGTGTCCTAGAGCTGGGAACATCGAATCGGAGTGGATACAACTGGTAAGGTGTGATTGGCACCTCGCCCAGGCGGCCTCACCTGCAAAGCGAACAGAGGCCTCATGAGGGAAGGTAAATGATGGTCAGGATGGATAGGCAAGGAAGAGGGAAGGAGGCGGCCGAGGCCTTGAAGAAGGTACTGTAACCGAAAATTCGGAAAGGAGCCTGTTGGAATATCCATTGCCCCAGCTGGATTGCCTATTTCTAACAGCACTGGCAAATTACTACATTAGAAATCGCTCACAACATGGCCTTTAGGGATTTACATACAGCAGTTACAAGAATATTGTGGATCAACAACCAACTACACGGGGCACACCTACCTCTACTTACCTTCTCGGGGACTGGGAGTTCAGCTTCACCTACAATACATCCACAATACTCCAGTTCTTATATTTAAAATGAATCACACGCCAATAACAGCAAATAACGAACTGAATAAAATGTATTAACAATGGTGTAAACTAACCTAGTATAAACAAAATAACAATAAACTAATTTAACCATCAAATTAAAAATAAAAACACGCAATCATTCACACTTCCTTTCTACTCCACATATTACTACAATGCTGTGCAAAAAAAATTATGAGCATAAGATTCTTGGCTTCTTTTAGGCCTACACAGCGTAAAAAGAAAACCGTTTAATGAAGGCTCTTACATTCGTGGCATTCCTGACACCTGATTTCATTCTTAGCTTGCGTTTGTAGAACGCACGTGCGCTAGCTTGTTTCATCAAAGAAACACCAGCACCACGCTGCACTCGGAACTGTATACAATTTATACAAGGTGGTGAGTGTCCACCTGTTCATATTATGACATCACTCTCCAACTCTAACGGTGAATCATTCTAGCCAACCCACATTGAGACTGCTTTTCAGCGCATTTATAAAGCACGTAAAATTAACATTTAGATCTTACAAAAGTGCACATAACTTCCATGTTTCTTAAACAATCATCCTGAAAATTTTTATACACTCTTTCATTCACACCCTGCAATTGTTCATGACCAATTCGGTTCGACAATTACTCTTAACAGTGAACAATCATTCATACCAGAAACATCCGCTCATAAAACACTCGCTATTCCAAAACAATTGATTAATAAATCCTACTAAATTATTTAACTAATTAAATCATTTCCAAAAAGATTATTTACATGTAATATGTTCATGATTATAAACATTATTTAGTGTTGCTAACACGTTACTTTCGAGATTCTGGCTTCTCGGTTTCAATACAATCCTCAACTAATTATATCCACTGGTTTTTCCACATAATCATTCTAACATTCCGTTGTTTTGATATACTGCTTACACATCGTCTTATCTAGGTTTCATTACATTGACGGTATAATACAGTCGACTAATTAAGGTTAACTGTACGTAATTACATAACTTCGGGTTTAATAAAATATAATAATTGTATTATTGACATGAGTAGACAATATTTCCCCAGTTTTATTTCCGCTAAAACCCTCCTGTCAACACAGCTAAATCGTTACTTCACATGAACTGGACTACTTGTATACAACGACTCTTATCAAGATCCATGCCTTCCTATCAAAGAACAATAATACTTTGACTTCCCTTAAAATGCGGAACTCCCCTCGCACGAGCATTCTTCATAGCTCTACAAATCCTCATATAACAGTATATATGGCATAAAAAATTATAATTCACTATCTTAAACAATAACCAAAAACGGATTAATTATTATTAACATATCTTCTGTAGGAACTTCTCTCAAATAATGACATGACCCTCAGTATCATTCCACATGACTACTGGACTAGAATTATACATGCTTAAGTTCTTCAAACGAAATTTCCAAATGTAATGAACGATATTAGACAGTCGTGATTGACCTCCTAAAGTTTACTTCACAACAAGATAATTAACTGTTACCTCGTCTGTCGCAAATACATGTAATAAAAATAATACTCCTGTCTCATCTTTAAGATAGAAACTCCTCGAAGAATGAGGATGTCCCTTTTGTTTATGTTTCCGTATATCCATCTAACACTCCCACCTCCACCCCACCCCCTTTTCTCTTGGACATCCTCATTCTTCGAGGAGTTTCTATATTTTCACCCGGCCCCCTTTACCTTCTCGTTACTTACTACTCTGTCCGCCGATCCACCATGATCCATACAGTAATTTCTGGCAGCTGCTCTCTGGTGACGAACAGAGGAATTTATCTATATTTTTTGTAATCTCATTGATATACTTTCTTTGGCCAATTTGTTTATTTCCATTGAAAAAGGAGGCAGGGTTTCTCCGAAACGTTTGGTTCAAATCAAAATACACACGGCATTAGCCCAAAAGCATGAATTATTTATATAATATTAATTCTGTTAATATTTATATACTGAGGCAATGTTACAAGTTCTCCGCTACTGTTCACTTGAACTGCGTTCGCCAACTTTACGTTGCAATTCAAAATGATATTCAGCTTTATTTCCAACACATTTGAATATCTAACTTAACAGGCTTATATTGTCGAAACGGTAAGTTTTAAAACGCTCGACTTTTCACAGAATATAGTATGCGACCTGTTCTTTATATATTCGCTTAGTCAAATTCAGATCTCAATTATATAAGAGATATAATTAATTCAATGTTCCTCACAACTTCACGTAAAATGGAGGTGCGGTAATCTCCTACGTTCCACCTAGCTATCCCCGCGTCTCCACAAGTCGACAGTCGTCGCACTCGGACATAGCCTTGGGACCTCTGTTAACCCAGTAAAAAACACTTCCTCACTCTTCAAAGACTGCTGGAATAAGAACCTCGATCCTTGGATCTCCCCCTCCAAGTCGAAATTTTTGGCGGCCACATCAATCTCCTACCATAATTTTAGCGCGTAGATTACTAATGCTAATTACTGCGTAGATTAACCGATCTGCGGATTTTAAAGTATCAGACATAATTTTTTTTAATATTCTCTTCATTACCAAATAAGAAAATCTTCTTCTAAGGGCCTAAATGCATAATTTCATCTCATTATGTAGTTGAAGTTGATTCCGTTTTCACTAAGACCTCTTCTCATTGGCTCTGGGCTGGGATTCAATAGCATAATTTATAACAATATTTATAATCAAGAGTTTAGTGATTTTCAGTCGGTCAACACGAATGTACCCAAAAGAGATGGGTTATGCCCTAATCCTGAAATAAATTACATGAGATTAATAAAACACTAGGATGACCAGTTTCGATCGTCAAGCGATCATCATCAGATCCAATACACTTAGGCTATAAAATCTATGTTTGAAATACAGGTGAAAATATTTACAATATGTACAATTATTTAGTTGCAGTATTGGTACTGCAACTGTCAGTGTATGCTAAATGCAGTATATATGTTAGGTGAAATGCTAAATGGTGATGGCTATCCGGAGATTGTACTTTAGAGAGATTATATGGTTGTAAACTATGGTTAAACTATAAAAATTTTAGGCTAACTACTTATCTGATTGTCTTCCGTACTACAGCTATCAGATAAGTAGTTAGCCTAAAATTTTTATAGTTTTATAGTTTTATAGTTTAACCATAGTTTACAACCATATAATCTCTCTAAAGTACAATCTCCGGATAGCCATCACCATTTAGCATTTCACCTAACATATATACTGCATTTAGCATACACTGACAGTTGCAGTACCAATACTGCAACTAAATAATTGTACATATTGTAAATATTTTCACCTGTATTTCAAACATAGATTTTATAGCCTAAGTGTATTGGATCTGATGATGATCGCTTGACGATCGAAACTGGTCATCCTAGTGTTTTATTAATCTCATGTAATTTATTTCAGGATTAGGGCATAACCCATCTCTTTTGGGTACATTCGTGTTGACCGACTGAAAATCACTAAACTCTTGTTTACTAAGGCAACACTGAAAATATGGCTTCAAACACCACAATATTTATAATATTAATTTCCAAACTCGCTGTTGCTATGCCTATTTTAGCCTTCTAGAAGCGTCTATTGTGCAACATATCACGTGATCGGGCTCTCCCACAGCTTCGAGCTTGAAACACTACCCTCCTGTGTCACACTTCCAGAAATTATATTTGCTGGTTAAATTTTATCATGGGGACGGAAAATACTCTCATATTGTCCCAAAATAATTCAATTTCCGGGGGCATTCCATCCCGGCATTTGCCCGAAGATGAAGTGGGAAACCACGGAAAACCACTTCAAAGATGGCTGAGGTGGGAATCGAACCCCCTCTACTCATTTGGAACACTCGAGGCTGAGTAGACCCCGTTCCAGTCCTCATACCACCTTTTTAATTTCGTGGCAGAGCCGGGAATCGAACCCAGGACCTCCGGGGCGGCAGCTAACCATGCTGACCGCTACGCTACGGAGGCGACTTCCAAACTAATATTAACTATTTATTTTACACGGCCATGTAGGTAGACAGATGATTATACTATACGATAAGACACATTTTTAGAAATTGAGGGGCCTTGCAATATAGACACGAGATAGCTACCATGAACACTCTGGCGACATTGTTTATTTACGACCAGTGAGTAGGGTTCTAGAGAGCGGATTGCCATTTTGGTTCATACACAACAGATGCTTAGATCTATATAAAAACCGAGCGACCATGGTTTTTTTTTGTTTTTTTTTTTACAAAAACATAACTTTATACCAGAGACGATTGGGATACTTATGTAGAGCTTACCAAAACGATGTTGTGTAGCGGTAAATGCTAGTCAACGGACGGTGACTAATTACTAGAATCCATTACATGATACATGAGAGGTTTTCTAAAATTATTTCAAGATGCGTTTAACCCCATATTAAACACACAGTTCACGAAACTGATAACAGCAATGTTGGAAAGTTTTGTAAACACTTAAGTCCACAGGACTAATTCAATTAGTAACTGTCAGGTCGGCCGAGTGGTTAGTTGGTCACTGGTCGTGGCCGAGTGCGGTACGTGTGTGCGCGCTGTGTGACCGCATTGGAAGAGGTTACGGTTCCTAATACCGGTGCTTCCTTAGTTCCACGTGTGTACTGACCTTCCGTGTGTCATTCGGACAATATTTTTTTAAGTAGTGTTCCAGATAGGACAACAAAACCAGAAATCCAGAAAACCCCGCTGAAAATCATGTCCGGATACCAGAGAAAAAACACCGTTCGTTGCCAATGGGACAGGCAGAGTTCTCGCCCCTCACCAGGAGAAATTCACCGCTGGATTGGCGATACCCTCCGGTTGACTGTCGACCAAGTAGAAGCCATCCAGTTAAATGCGCACGAAAAAACCATGTACATCAAGGTAATCACCATATCTATTTATCAGAAATTGTTAAATACTTTTGCAGATCCTATTAAATTTCAGTATGATTCCGGCGAAATGACCAATGTTAAGCTCTCCACAGCGGATTCCAATTTTACCACAGTGCGTATATTTAATGTCCCACTCGAAATACCCCCTGAAATTTTCAAATCCGTCCTGTCGAAATATGGCACTGTGAGTGACGTCAGGAAAGAACAATGGTCTTCTGCTTATCAGTTCCCGGTGTATAATGGAATACGTGCCGTAACTATGGAAATCAAGCAAGATATCCCCTCCACTGAGGCTTTTGGTGGCCATTCTGGCTATATAACGTATAATGGACAGAAACAGACCTGTTTAATTTGCAATGCTACCACACATCTCCGTATTAACTGCCCAAAGAAAATGATTCCCCTCGGTATAACTCCTACACAACAACGACGTGTACAATACTCGGATGTTGTGACGCAGCAAACGTCATATGAAAACATGATCATTGATCAGTCAGCTGGGACAACACCAGGAGTGACCTCGGATACATCTGACGCAGAACTGATACCTTGTCCTGACCAGAGCTGCGAGACACAGAGTGCCCCTGTGCTCTCGGCAACCTGTATCGCAGCCTCAGAACCAACTCTGCCGTTACTACAGGCTGCCACAGAAATTTTGTCTTCACTGCCCCAGACTTCGCTGGTCCCTACCGACTCACTTAAGACTGTTGATCGGGGATCCGAGAACGTCTCTAAGAAGATTAAAACAAATGCCTCGATTGCCGTACCAGCCCCGAAGAATAAAACTGGCTCCACAAACGTTTCCGCAGCTGTGAAAAAGAAACAAAATCTTCTTTCTACGTCATCTAGGGACCCACGAACGCTCTCACCCGCTGACAGCCGGCCTATGAATGGCAGTCAAAAGGAACTATCTCAACCTAATTTGACATAGTGCACCAGGATAATTCTCACCTGTGTCTTCTTTCGAGTCCACCTTCCAGTATGTCTAGCACAGCTTTTATACTTCTCGTAATGGCGCAATTTCTCACTGTGGCCACTGTGAATATCAATGTAATAGAATGCCCTCTGAAATTTCAACTGTTGGAGAGATTCCTTCGAGATGCTGACATTGACATTGCTTTCCTTCAAGAAGTTGCTATACCGTGTTTACCCATATCTGCCTTCTACAAACAATACATCAATACCGGTAATACGAATAGAGGGACCGGATTCCTCATAAGACATGATATTGTATTGTATCTGTTATGTTAAGGGTGTTGTTGGTTTGACTAACCCGCGCCTCCCACCATTTGTATTGTATCTGAGAGGGATGCCAATACAAATACTAAATCTAGGGGATGAAATTAATCTAAATTGGGGTTGTAGCTTGGCGAATTTGTAAGAGGTTGGGATTGTTTTAGGAAGAGCTGCGGACACGTTTAGAGAGCAATTTACATACAGGGGAATTGGCGGGAGGAATGAATACTCACCTAGCTCACCTCTAGGCCGCACGCTGGCGGTGCAGTGCCTCCAGCATGTCAGCGTTCAATGTAGATCTTAAAACTAGGTACTAATCTAAAGGGAAGGGCTTCTTAACCTAAACGAAATAAAAAGGTAGTCAATAGACTGTTCAGAAAGGGGGTTTATTAAGAAATAGTGGCAATTGCAATAGGGGAGGATGGAAATAATAATCTAGGGGGAAAAAGGAATTAAGCAGGCACGATGTCACTCACCCCACCGTTAATACCGGTCTTCCATGATGATGGTGGCGTTGGGACTCGATATGGGGCCATCCCCCATATCGGTCCGACGTAGCACAACTCCTATAGAGTGTAGGACTGTCACTGCAGGTTCAGAAGAATCCACGTTCCTAAGAGCTTAGAGCGTCAAAAGCTTAGAGACCGCGGCGCGTGTTCGTACCTCTATTTATAAGTAAAAGGTGCGATGTCAGTCCAGTCAGCGGTATGTTGGGAGTGTAATGTCCTCTGTGTCCTGTCCAAGTGCTTGCTATTGGAGCTAGGTCTATGACCTACGGTCTACTCCGTAGTCGCGTTGCCATGTCGCCTTTTACGTAGTTATCTCTTATTATATTTTATGTATTTATAGGCACAGTCCTTTCCTAAAGGGCTGGGGCCAGGACAAGTCTTCTTCCTGTTTTAATAATCGTCCTCGATTATTGGACTAGACGTGGGGACGGAAACTTTTATTTTCTTCTTTCCTCTTCTTCTTCTTCTTCTTCTTCTTTTCTTCTTCTTCTTCTTTTTTTTTTCTTTCGTCGATATGAATTTGTTTTCGATTCGTCGTATCGTCCTTCGTCGCTTCTGGTCTTCTTCGTGGGTGGGGGGATGAGCGAAATTGTACCGTGCCAAGGGTTGGAAGGCGTGGCAAGAGTGTTGGGGTGGTTTGTTTTACAGTCATTTCATGGCAGATAGTTCTCTGTATCTGTCTATATCCCATATTGTATGTTTTACATAATCTGTATTGCCCATTTGGCAGAGTTAAAATTTTCATAAAAGTGTTGACATTGTTTTGTTAAAATTGAAGAAAACTAATAAATGGAATTTCAGCGGAAATATAAATTGAAATAAATGAAACTGAAAGATATATCTTTAATGAAATCACATAGGAAATTTACATTATTAGCACCGTACTCGGACTAGTGCGTGACTTGCGTACGATGCCGTCAAGTCGAGCCGTGCCTCGAGGGTGCATACATAACTGTAATTTTCCTACGATGGGAAATGATGCTGTAAGGAGCTTAAATAATGGCGATCCCTTATGAACTAGCACGCGCCCTTTGTAGCGTGTATAAAAAAGGGAAAGAAAAAATGTAGTGTATGTACTCTAGGCCAAGTGTAGCTATGAGGGTGCGCTACTATGAATAACCTCCTTACAACGTGGCGGATGATGAAATAAAATTGTAAAAATATCCTAGAAAACGTGAAATTCCGTCAAAGTTACTTGATGAAGTGCGTAAAAAAACATGTAGTTAAGTTATTAAGAGAAAAAAATTAGCATTGAAGTATTGTTAATAAATAGCTGAAGGCTCCTGCCTAAATCGGCTGACATTCTAGTATGGTTTGTAGGTTTTGACTGCTGTTGCTGCCATGCGTGTTGTAACTTTGGTCTTGCGTCACGTTCATCCGGGGGGGGGCATCCTGCATGAATGTCCTACTGGGGGATTACAGGATTGTGCACCGTATAATTAGTCTGAAATCAGAAATCTCTCTTATCGTTTTGTACAGAGGGATTGGTTTACCCTGGTACCGTTATTTGTTTTCACTGAAGTTCGTTACGTCGTACGCGGTAATCTCGTTACTTAATGTCTGCATTATGACATATATACTAATATCCTTATAAACTAACGTGCAATATGTATTCATTGACATATTGGCCATTGTGGTCATACACTATACCACGTCTTATATGCGTCGTTGTAAAACTGCAACATGCTTCCTTAAGCATTTAGCTGCGTATATCCTCTTATATTGCGTAGAACTTGAATCCTTTATATTTGTAAAAAACTTTCTTATATATCGACGTATATCTTTGCTATAGCTGAGAATTAATCCTTAAGTTTTACATTTACACTTTCTCAGCGTGAATTAAGCGACGTATTCGCTTCCTAATCTATAGATATGCAGACATTATGTAAGGATACTCGCACTACGTGTACACTCGATCGTTAAGTTTAAATAGAGTATTGTTTATTTGTTGCCTCTCCGGGCTAACTTGGAAATTCTGTGCACTGTATAGAACTTCAGGAAATATAAATTAACACGATAATACTATCTGAAAAAAATTACATTTATTATTGACATGTGATAATTGCCTGTAAAAAATAACACTGTTAACGACATGGTATGTAAGACCCTTTTGTAAAACTTGCCACGTTATATAGGGGGGGGGGGGTGATTTACTATCTAACTTAATTCTTAATGCTAAACCTAATAATACTATCTTTTCTTAGCTAAATATGCTATATACACGGGGTAAGGTGGACTAACGTGCCTGGACAGGGGTGAAAAAAAATCTCTTGAAGAGGGGGGGGGGGGGGGCGATATATATTAAAGGTATGTCTTAAATATTTAAGCTCTCTCTATATTGTATCCGCAGCCATGAAAATTTTCTAAAGTGTGCCTTCAATGAGGTGGCTACCTTGCTCCTTAATAAAATAATAGGGCTGTGTCTTCACTGAAATGCATATCTTTGCTCCGTAAGAAAAATAATGGGGCTGTAACTTCACTGAAATAGCTACTTTTGCTCTTTAATAAAGTTAATGGGGGCTGTATCTTCAATTAAATGCCTATCTTTGCTCCGTAAGAAAAATAATGGGGTTGTAACTTCACTGAAATAGTTACTTTTGCTCTTTAATAAAATTAACGGGGGTTGTATCTTCAATTAAATGCCTACCTTTGCTCCGTAAGAATATAATGCGGTTGCTCTATATGGAATGACTAATATTATGCCTGAGTTGCATAGTTTTATTTCTTTTACATATCCTGTTGCCTTTTTTTTTGTTGCTCCGTAATCTTAATATATTGAAAGATTATGAATTTATCACAAATAATCATAGTGCATTGAGAAAAAATTATTAATTCAATTTTATTTATTAATTTCAGCGTATGTGTAGTCTCCTTTTCAATATTGGTTACTCTTTATATAGAAAATCAGCAGATGTGTCCAGCGGTGTAGGTTTCAGTACCTACTATGCTACAATATCATAAAACGTGTCACTATATTCTCATGTTAAACATAATACCAAAGAGATATCGTCTGTTGGTAGACTGTCCGTACTTCGATACAGGACGCATTCCATCGGACGTTAAATCCATGCTGTATTGGGTTTATTTTAATATAAATATCTCCTAACATCTTATCAGAATACTATAAAGTTATCGGCTGTTGGCAGGCTGTCCGTACTTCGATACAGAACGCATCCCAGTGGCCGTTAAGTTCATTGTGTATTAAGTTTATTTTAATATAAATATCTCCTAATATTTTATCAGAATACTATAAAGATATCGGCTGTTGGCAGGCTGTCCGTACTTCGATACAGAACGCGTCCCAGCGGCCGTTAAATTTATTATGTATTAAGTTTGAATTGACCGCCACAAGATGTATAACGTGGAGGGTTTAATTCCCTGAAAGTATTAAAACGAACGTCATCTAGGCGAAAGGGTTGGCTATGTCCTTTCAAAGTTCAGTAGCGTTCTAATATCTGGACTACTTCTAACGTGTTCAGCGGGTTGGCTAGGTCCCTGAATCTGAAATGATAGTCTTCGGTCGCCGGTTGTCATTATTATATTGACCAATATACCTGTAACTAATTACTTCCCTCTGGGTGTGACGTTTCTACTTGTAAGCATTTGGCTTGCGTAAATTGTGGACTTTGGGGCCACGGTGTGGACACTAATCTTATCTATTAATGGCATTTGTTATCAACGTAGGTGTGTTAATATCTCCTTAATCTCCTCCATACTACCCTTATCTCAAAGCGATGTCCTCCCTGGGACCTGCTGCATGATATCAATAACGTCGTGTTCTTGAGGCTGTGCGAACTATTGTGCCAGCTCAAGATATCTATAATATATTTCTTCAACTTCACTTAATACTTCCCTTATCTCAAAGCGAGGTGCACCCATGGACCTGCTGCAAGATATCAATAACGTCGTGTTCTTGAGGCTGTGCTAACCATTGTGCCAGCTCAAGATATCTATAATATATTTCTTCAACTTCACTTAATACTTCCCTTATCTCAAAGCGAGGTGCACCCATGGACCTGCTGCAAGATATCAATAACGTCGTGTTCTTGAGGCTGTGCTAACCATTGTGCCAGCTCAAGATATCTATCAACTTCACTTAATATTTCCCTTATCTCAAAGCAATGCTCACCTTTGGACCTGCTGCAAGATATCAATATTCCTTCAACTTCACTTCAACTTCACTTAAATTACTTAATACTTATTACTAATATACTAACGATGATACTCTTGATAACAATTGTCGTACGTTGCGATGTTGCCCTGCTGTGCCCAAGTCCGTGCTTACGCATTTATGTTATACTGATATCGCCGTGCCTTTGTCGGCGTTTTTCATAAATTCCTACTGGATTGCTTTCTCACCTATGTTACCTCGTGAGGGAATGGTGTTTTCTTTGCTAACTGAATGTTCTGTTTGAAATGTACTGCTGGAAAAAGAATTCTACCTTAAGAGTGTACTTTACGCTTACATCTTTAAAATCATTAGTGCGCTTTTCTACTATCGCACGCTTCGCATTGAAAACAAAAATAATGCAGGCAAACTTATGCAAGGTCGTCTGGCGTGTGAGTGAATGGTGCCAGGAATTGAACTCAAGGTGTCTGGCTTCCGCTCGAGTGCGTCTGCACGCTGAGCTAGCGAGATAGTGTCAGGTTTAATGTCCTGCGGGCGGACGGTGTGCTGAGCACGTGTCAGTCATATGGCATATTGGATTGTGTTACAATGGACAAATAAGCATTTCCTCTGTGGTCGGCTTTCAGAACAAAAGAGAAACTGTAGTACGTCTTGACTGAATGCGTTTACAAACTAATTATTGCGGCACCTTGCAGAAATGTGATTGCAAGGTCTCCTACTCTATGTAAGCATCTAGCCAATACTACCTTCCGCTAAGTTATACTAAAATGGATTCAGAAGAAAATATTTTAGCCTACAATCATATACAATGTATAGTTGCACTGCTGTAAAAAATACAAAGTTATTTATTCATTCCATTTATCCTATGGGATATCACAATCTTATTCCTAATAGAGCTTCATTGTGGGGGGTTTAATCTGAAATAAGGAGCAATTTTCTCTGAATATAGTAGGGTAGTTATCAATACGTCTTCCTACTAGGCTTCCATTAATATTCCTAGTGACTTATTAGATAGGGGTTGTTAATATTCAAATCGCTTGGCGTAAGAGGTATTTATCGCGAAATCTATAAGGGTGGGGGTGGGGGTATTATAATTATTGTGTACTAAAAATATTCTCTAACTTAATCTACTAAAAAAAATCTGTTCGGGGGGGATTTAAATTGTCTCACTCGCTTGGCTAATGTAATGAGTATAGGGGGCGTTTGCGTATGTATTAGTTACTGGGGCGGGTGTGGGTGGGTACCAAAAAAAATATTTGACCCGTACTTCAAAAAATTTTCCTTAATTTTGGGTAAATTTTGCTTGGCTGCACAAGAGGGTTTTTAGGGACCTGTATCGTAGAAATTCGTTGTCTGAACTCCTGTAGGCGTTGTCTGACGACAACGTCACGATACCCCGGGCCTCCTCCATTTTGTATTGTATCTGTTATGTTAAGGGTGTTGTTGGTTTGACTAACCCGCGCCTCCCACCATTTGTATTGTATCTGTTATGTAAAGTTCTTACCCGCGCCTCCACCATTTTGTATTGTATCTGTTATGTTAAGGGTGTTGTTGGTTTGACTAACCCGCGCCTCCCACCATTTGTATTGTATCTGAGAGGGATGCCAATACAAATACTAAATCTAGGGGATGAAATTAATCTAAATTGGGGTTGTAGCTTGGCGAATTTGTAAGAGGTTGGGATTGTTTTAGGAAGAGCTGCGGACACGTTTAGAGAGCAATTTACATACAGGGGAATTGGCGGGAGGAATGAATACTCACCTAGCTCACCTCTAGGCCGCACGCTGGCGGTGCAGTGCCTCCAGCATGTCAGCGTTCAATGTAGATCTTAAAACTAGGTACTAATCTAAAGGGAAGGGCTTCTTAACCTAAACGAAATAAAAAGGTAGTCAATAGACTGTTCAGAAAGGGGGTTTATTAAGAAATAGTGGCAATTGCAATAGGGGAGGATGGAAATAATAATCTAGGGGGAAAAAGGAATTAAGCAGGCACGATGTCACTCACCCCACCGTTAATACCGGTCTTCCATGATGATGGTGGCGTTGGGACTCGATATGGGGCCATCCCCCATATCGGTCCGACGTAGCACAACTCCTATAGAGTGTAGGACTGTCACTGCAGGTTCAGAAGAATCCACGTTCCTAAGAGCTTAGAGCGTCAAAAGCTTAGAGACCGCGGCGCGTGTTCGTACCTCTATTTATAAGTAAAAGGTGCGATGTCAGTCCAGTCAGCGGTATGTTGGGAGTGTAATGTCCTCTGTGTCCTGTCCAAGTGCTTGCTATTGGAGCTAGGTCTATGACCTACGGTCTACTCCGTAGTCGCGTTGCCATGTCGCCTTTTACGTAGTTATCTCTTATTATATTTTATGTATTTATAGGCACAGTCCTTTCCTAAAGGGCTGGGGCCAGGACAATATCCCACTCGCAGGTGTGCTATGTCATCCATCAGGACGCATAATATCTGGACACTTAAACAATACCACCCTGATAAATGTATATGCCCCATCCGGGTCTAATAAACGTGTGGAACGGAAAATGTTCTTTCAACAGAGTATACTGCCTCATCTGCACGACGTTAAGGAAAAACTTATTCTTGCAGGGGATTTCAATTGTATTCAACGCCCAGAGGATTCCACTAGTCCATACAGAGGTGTCAACCCGGCTCTCAGGACCCTTCTTACCTCCCTACACCTCATTGATGCTGTGGATAGTTTAAGGGTGCCCCTGCCCCATTACACCTGTATAAGTCACAACTCCTCATCACGACTTGACCGCATCTACTTTTCACAGGAACTCATCCAGCCTAGACGATATGAAGTGATTCCTGCCAGTTTCACTAACCATCATGCTGTCGTATGTACAATCTCTTACCCCCATCCCATATTTCACATAGGAAGAGGTTATTGGAAGCTGAATTGCTCGCTGTTACTGGAGGAGGAATGCCAAGATAATTTCAGACAACACTGGATTCGATGGGTCCAACAAAAAGGCAAATTTCGCGACTGCACAGACTGGTGGGATATTTTAGTTAAACCAGGGATCCGCCGCGTCTTTAAGAACATATCTTACCAACGAGGTCGGGAAAGACGGGATACAGTTGAATTTTACTATCGAGTTCTTCGCCAGCTCCAGCAAAGATCTGATGCTGGGGAGCGTATATATGACCAGATCCGGGAAGTTAAAACCAAGCTCCTGTCTCTACAGCAACGAACGCTCGCTCATATCAACGTGGCTCTAAAAGATCGTACAGTGCTCCCGGACGAAAGTGCAAGTGTATACCATATCGCCAAAGGACAACGTGAGCGGCAACGTAAATATATCCACCGCCTCCGCACCAGTACTGGAAGTGTCGTCACCTCCCCTGACGCTATACGTAGTGAAATATCATTATTTTATCAACGGTTCTACGCTAAGGCTCCCATTGATCCACAGCAGGTGACCCTATTGCTGTCATCTTGCAGTACCAAACTATCTCCGGACAACAAAACTCTGCTCAGCGCGGATATTACGGATGAAGAGATTCACTCTGTGGTTAAACGACTCCCAAACAACCGCTCACCTGGCATTGATGGACTGCCATATGAAATGTATAAACACTTCTGGCCTCTCATTGGCAAAGAATTTTGTCATGTCCTGCGTACCATTCTCTAACGTCGTGCTCTTTGTCAATCACATCACGAGGGTACCATAGTCCTCATACCAAAAACATCCTCTCCCATGGCAGTTGGTGACTTCCGACCAGTTACTCTGCTCTGCAGTGACTATAAAGTCCTTACCAAAGTACTTGCATGCCGATTGAAGACTGTTCTACCTGATATCATTGGTGATGAACAATGTTGCAGTATTCCTGGAAGAACTCTGTTAACAAACTTAGCGATACTACGGGACCTACACCTAAAAGCCGAAATGCTCCCCACTGAGCCAATGAGTTTTCTCACCTTAGATCTTGATAAAGCTTTCGACCGCATCAGTCATGAATACTTGTACATGGTCTTGAAACACTACGAATTTCCTGAAATCCTTATTGACTACATTCGTATGATAAATTGTAATGCTACGTCTAGAGTGCTCGTCAACGGTTTTCTTTCCCCTCTGATTCCAATACAACGATCAGTTAGGCAAGGATGTCCCCTTTCTATGCTACTTTTTGTCATTGGCCTTGAACCGTTCATTCGGACTACCCAGGTGAAGCTACAGGGTTACAAACTGTCCACACATGTTTTTGGAATGTGCGCCTATGCTGATGACGTATCAATATTGATCCGCAATGAAGAAGACATCTCCCACATCGATAGCGTCCTTCAGCTCTACCATATCGCCTCTGGAGCACAATCGAACCCCCAGAAAACTGCTTTGCTTCCGCTCAATACTAACTCAGTGATTACCCCACAGCCCTGGTTCCGGATAGTAAATGAGGTGAACATTCTTGGCATTACCTGGAAGCAATCGCTTCTGGACACAGTGCAAGTTAACTGGACTAAGGTCATTGCCAAAGTTAGGGGAGTCCTGATCCAATTTGGTCAAAGAAACCTCAATATAGTGCAACGGGTCATGGTCCTCAACGTGTTTGCGCTCTCTAAAATATGGTATGTCGCACAACTTTTCCCACTTCCCAAAATGTTTGAGAGCCAATTGGCAAAATATACAGGTTGGTTTATATGGCAAGGATTTTTGTTCCGAGTACAACGGGAACAGTTGTATCTCCCATCCCGGCAAGGCGGGCTAGGGCTAACAGCTCATGGCATGAAATGCCGTGCACTCCTCTGCAAGAACGATATCACCATTCTTTCCCAACATGACACTTTTACTAAAGCGCTATACAAAGATATTCGAAACACAGCCCGTGGTTGTGATAGAGCTTTGCCGAAGATATTTAGGGACCATCAACAGCACCTTCTGGAAACTGTTCGCCAAATGCCATCAGGGATTGTTCCAACGACGAAAAGTATCTATAACATGTTGCGGCAAGTGGTACACTCCAAACCGCGAATAGAGGCCACCACCCTCTATGTCCATTGGCCCACTGTTTGGAAAAATTTTGGGGCTATGTCCATTTCTTCTGCTGTACACTCCCAAGTTTTTATCTTCCTCAACGATCTCATCCCAACCGCTCTACGGCGATATACCATCCATCTTGAAGCTTACCCATGGTGTACTATATGTGGTCAAACTGATACGGCGATACACCGCTTTACATCATGCACGCGAGTTGCCTCCACGTGGCTGTGGTGTAAGGGAAAAGTATGTCAACTATTAAATGTGCCCTCGAATGACCTTGATGACAGGAAGTTGGTTCGTTTGTCGGTGACCGCCTTCCCCCAAATTAAACAGACTGCCATTGTGTGGATAATGGGCCAATATGTACACTTCGTGATGGACAATGATCAACATTTCTCTTTCCTGGATCTCAGGTATCACCTGCAAAAAGAGCGTTGGAAGCTTAGTGAAAGTGGACAATTATACGATAAATATGGACACTATCTGGATTTCTTGTGATGTATTAGTCTGGTATTTATCATATCTGAAAATTCTGTAATTCTGTAAAGAGCTAATAAAAAAAAAAAAGAAAAAAAAAGTGGTTAAGGCGTTTGACCTAAGTTCTAATTTCCAGTACAAGAAAGCAAGGGTTCGAACCCCTTACCTGACACCTCTATTGCCTCAACATGGCTTGGTGACACTGTATTATTATGATACTTAATACACGAAAAAACACATAAAGCGCATAATATAAGACCACTTTCCACAAACACAGCCGACGACTATCGATGGTTAACGATTGCATTAAGAGTGCGGGGAATCAACAATTAAGAAAACGGACAATACACATTTTTAGCCTACTTTCGGTTTTTGCAAAAAATGAAAGTAGACTTATGATATCACTACAGGGCCCAAAATTGTGTGTCTGTCTGTGTGTGTGTATGTGTGTGTGTGAGTCTGTGTGTGTGTGTGTGTGTGAGTGTGTGTACTCTGAATGTCTGCCCCCCCCCCCTAACAATTCGAACACGGTGGAACCGAATTGAACGAAATTTGGTACAGAGGTAGCACAAGCAAAGGGCACCTCAGTGTCATGTTTTATATCGCCGCCATCTTTACCAAATCTGAATGGCGGCCACTCAAACGTTCAAAACGTAAAATCAAATAGCGACTAACCAAATTATCCGATCTCTACCAAATTTTGTAATAACATACCTTCATATAGGATGCGTCTTGTGACCAAACTACAAGGTCATCCGCCGTACCTTTTCAGGATGGCGGCCGTGCGAATTATGCAAACTTTATAATCCATATCATGGGACCCACCAGTTCCGATTATCGAGCCGAGAATCGATTTAACTGTTCTAAAGGAAGAGGCACGTTCGAAATTAAAAGTTTATTGAGTAATACTATAGTGCAGAAGTGATTTTAAAAAGCTGAGCCGTCTCGGTAAGAAGACAAGATGGCAGTGGATATCTTGTGCCTGACTTATATTTCACTAATTTGAGTATTGCATGCAATATAGCGTACTGATACAAAATAATTAAACTTAGTATGAAATGCTTTATACATAAATAATATACTCCACTGATGAAATCGTTAGGTCTAAATCATTATTTGCTAACAAGTTCTATGTAAGTCATTTTATATAGATCAATGTTCTTTGGCACAAATGGCTCCGTGGTAAAGCGTTAGTCTGTCATTCATATGCCTATGGTTCAAACCCCATCAGAGTTTTGTTTTTTGCTTGAAATTTTACATATTTGTTGCTTTGTAATGACTCAGACATTTTAAAATTAAGCCTTATATTGTGCATATTACGGTGCAAAACATATATTTAATTAAAACATAATTCGCCAGCAGATTTGCTCGAGACATCTAGCAGCCAAAAATGTAACTGCACGCCGGCCTACTTATTAACTTCCATATTTTATTGAAAAGTTTCTTATTATGGCCGCTAGAATACACTCGCCCTGTTAGGATTATATTGTTCGATATTTCTCCACTAGATTTCACGACTGGTCTACATGGGACTCCATTGATAGTATACCATTGGCATTCTATGCGCATCGAATTTGAAGAATGACAGGATGATACTATGATACATTTTTACTTCTTATTTTAAAGGGTTTGTTACAGCCTATTGAGCGTTATTTGAAAATGTTATTTGAAGTAAAGAACAAAACGATTTCACATAGTAACTGAATTCTAGCCGCTGGTACTAGTTCAGGTTATTAATACTTTTATTTCAGGCAAATAGCAATCGAAAATATCCACATAGTTTGTATACACACGTCTCTGTAGGGACACGGAAAGATTTGTTAATTCAATTAGGGTAGTGAAAGCTATGCACAACCAGACGTGTAAAGACATGCCTCAACTCAAAGTTGGATGTTGCCCACGGCTGGTCGATTATGTAATAATAACAATAATAATAATGTTATTTGTTTTACGACCCCTTTAACTACTGCTGCTTTTAGATACGCCGGGGTGCCGGAATTTTGGCCCGAAGGGGATCTTTAACGTGCCAGTAAATCTACTGACACGGCTCCCTCGCATTTGTGCACCCTCAAATGCCAGCTGACTGCGCCAGGATACGAACCTGCAACCTAGGGCCCAGCAAGCGAGAACGTTACTGCAGAGCCACTCAGCCTGTCCGGTCGATTATGTCTCCAGATCCATAACATTCTTGAGATACTTCTTATCTATTTTTCTTCAATGATGGTAGTAGTTTTTTTCTAGGTTGTGGCGTTTGGTAGAAGTAAATAGTTTCAAAGGTCTTCAACCAAGAAATGATTCTATTATACTCTTTGATAATAACAACGAGTTATAACTATACTCATACATTTAGGAGAAAGTAGGCTATATGTTCTTTACTGAACATCTTGTTTACAATATATATATATATATATATATATATATACAGAAAACAACTATCTCTTACCATTGCTTGCAATAGTTTTAATAACATTGATATTCATTTAAATTTTTGCTTACATCTTTTAGGTCCATTTTCATAACCATTAATTTAATGCAAACAGGGGTGCCCATATTCTTGAATTGTGATGCATATTTACACACAGAATACAACTCTTTCCTTATTTTTGGTTGGTGTAGTTTTAATAACATCCAGCTTAATTTTAACTTATAATTTAAATCTGTATCCGAATCTTGTATTTCCTTTTCTAGCCAGTAATTGGATATAAACAATGAGTTGATAATCTCAATTTCTAAAACATATCTTACTTTCTGTCTATAAACTATTGGCATTATTCCCTTAATAATTAGTTCTGTTCCCCTTTCCAGACTTTCTAACCGAGAGCAATCTCGGATTTTTATTTGGCCTTTGATTTCCTGCATAGTAATGTTATTATTGATATAACTATGCCCATACATTGAGAGGAAAGTAGGTTATATGTTCTTTCCTGAAAATCTTGTTTCTATCTTCTTATCATCAAATGTGTTACGATACGGAATTCCGTACAATTTTGTCGCCCTTCAATATCTGAATTCTAGGGTGGGAATCGGATCCGTGATCTTGGGATTAAGAGAGAGATACTTTACCTCTGAAACACCCCATGGTGTAGCGGCTAGCATTCTTGGCCGTCACCTTGGGGGTCCTGGTTTGATGCCTGGTTTATCCATTGTGCGGAAAATATTTATGGTGAAGTGGCGTTTCCGATTTTATAAATATGTGTTCTTCATTACTCCACGTGCCACCTGGAATTGTATTTCTGAACTACAGCATATGAAATATATCCATAGAAAATCACTAGTCAACCATATGTTATCAAGTATCTCTGTAGCTGATGCCAGCTGCGATAAGTTACAGGAAAGCAATTTCACGAAATGGGAATTTCATTCCAAGTCGTCGACAGGTACACAGCGTGGCATAAACATGTTCTTATGGGATTGAGTTCTAGTTGCAACAAGAACCCTTTTCGTTTATAAGACAACGAAACCTCTTCGTAACATGCCATTTGTTTCTAATGCCAATACATCGTTATCATTCACTAAACTATTTATTTAATGAAGTAAATCGTTATCCTTTCTTCGTCGTGCAAGTCCACCATTGTTATTGACATGTGCACAAGATGAGCGGGCACAAGATTCACATATTTAAAAAAAATGTTACACGATAACAAATTATTGTATGCGGCTGCTACTGGAAAATTCGTAAACCACACACCTTTCTTGATAAGAATGCACCGATAAGTGCTACTATCTAACGGGGAGAAGATGAACTACTTAGGTTGCTAAATGACTTTGCTCTTACGTCATGTCCATGGAGGGATGACAAATAATTCCTTGGCACTCAAAGAGTTGATAACATTATCAGTGATAAAAGGTCAAAACACATAACAACACTGGATTTTTATGAAACATACACAAATAGTACATTTCTTAATACCCAACTACAGCAATTTTTTTCTCGTGCCTGAAAAATTTACTTTTTGGCTCAAACATAATATTTTCGTGGCATCTCTTCAATTGATGTTGTTACCTATAATGCTGCTACACACTTCCCCCTACCTTCGCAGAAAATTTGCCTACTCCCATCCTCAACTGAGGAACTAGTCACAAGGAATGAATATCTCAGCCGACTTCACATGACAAGTGGTGCTTAGCTGGACTGGACAACTCCAAGCAAATTGCTTCTACTTCGCATCCGAGCAGCAAACTACAGCCACCTTCAATTTTGCACTGAGTGTCCAACAGTGTTTTAGAAGTATTCACCTCAAAAGAAATTGTAAATAAAAAGTGACAGTCAGGCTGAAAGACTAGACTTTGTATCATTTTAAATGCTACAATTGCTAAAAAATGCTAGAAAGGCTGGAGGCTTCTCGCTTCGCTCGAAGCCAAAGCCTCTTGACATGTTAGAAAATGATATGCATAATACTGATCTTGCTTATCTTGTTTCAAATTACTCGCAAAGAGCAAGTGCAAACCAAGGGCAAAGCAAGGTCCAGCGCCGGGGATGTCGCAAGCTCACCAGAGCGCACGGGGACTTGCCCCTTCCATCCAGTCTAAAAACACTTATAGTGGGCGATGTATTGCACTCCCGGATTTTTTTGAAGAACTTTTCATGCTGACCAATTCTTACGCTCATAGTATATTGATATTTTTAACGGTTTGCCCAGCGTAAGCTTAAGAAGCGCACGGACGCCAAGTTTGTTTTCGACTTTTTCACTGAAATCGTTACAGCTTGGCTTCCTTTGATCATATATAAATTATTTTCTACAGAATCTTTCCTCGAGATATCTTTTACAGAATGGTGAAAACCACATTAAAATCCATCCAGTTGTTCTCGAGATTACCCGTGACATCCCAGAATCGGGGATTTTTGTCTTATACTAACGAAGTAGAGATTGTCGGTGTACACATACACCGAGCGGTACTATGACGTCACACACCTCAGTTTATCTGTCCGTCCGTCAACGTAACGTAACGCCAGACTCCAGCGTAACCACGAAGTCGACAAGATCATTTAAAATGACAAAACTGAATCATTCATTCCATCGAGGTAATTGGTGGGAACAGCATTTCTCACGTAACAAACGAAATTATAATCAGAAATCACCCCCAAGCCATCTCATAGAACACCATGTACATGGGTTGGTTTTTTAGTTTTGGCACCTTAGTTATAACTGGACTAATAACTCATTTAGATGGTTCCAAGTTTCACAGGCCCTCGATGCAGTCCCCACCGTTGCGTACAACGTGTTCCCAGCGATGCGGAAGTCGTTGGATCCCGTTGGCACTGCCCAATCTATTGATAGTACGAAGAGAGCGCTCGGCAGCCTGCTTAACGTCTTCAGTGGTACGGAAGCGCTGCCATACTGCTCTCCGAGGGCAAACCGTTAATGCGGCGAACTATTGTTCGTTTCTGCAAGACCATCTCCGAGGAGCTATGAGAAGGAAACGGCGCCACCACATGGTTACACCGCCCATCGTCCTGCATGACAGCAGGCGTTGTGTCGGCATTGTTGGATCGCTGGGGCTGGGAGGTCCTCTATCACCCCCCATATCCTCCCGACATCAGTCCCTGCGACTATGATCTCATCCTGAAGATGAAGATGACAATGACGTTAAGCAGGCTGCCGAGCGCTCTCTTCGTACCATCAATAGATTGGGCAGTGCCAACGGGATCCAACGACTTTCGCATCGCTGGGAACACGTTGTACGCAACGGTGGGGCCTACATCGAGGGCCTGTGAAACTTGGAACCATCTAAGTGAGTTATTAATCCAGTTATAACTAAGGTGCCAAAACTATAAAAACCAACCCATGTATTTTCGTTTGTTCTTCTTTTATAAAATGTGGAAAGTAAGCTAAAAGAGAGAAACACTTGGGGAGAGAACAAGATGAACTACGTAGTTCAGACGAGAACTTTGTCGAGCAGATTGAAACAAAATATTCATGCCTTGGAGCTATTCGTGGTCCTCTCACTAACGCCGCTGTGGAGTCATATCGCACTCTGTTTACACATCGAGAGCAAAGGGATATTTTACATGTAAATTAATTCAAAAAGAAAAAAATAGGTTAGGAGTGAGGGAAAAAGTTTGATCATTAGAGAACTCGTTTGGAGGCTAGAAGACGTGGGTGCAACATTTCTCCTCATCTCGTGCATGCGACATTAAGAAAAAAAAAACATAAAAAATATATCCAAGGAAGAGAGTTATGTGTCCTGATATATTAAAATGCCGAGCGCACAGTGTTGCTTGTATAATTTTGTACTGTAGATTGTGCTGTGAAGTCAAGACACGGGCTAGCATCCTGCTGGTTATGGCGTTATATTCCTTCATGGTGTTGAGTAAGGCCCGGATAGTTATGTGTTTATTTTTGATTGATGTGTAACATCTTTCCACTCGGTATCTGTATACTTTTTTGGGGGTGATTTTAAAAATTGAAACGGAAATGGATGGGACGGAAACAATGAAACGGAAATAGATGGGACGGGAACAATGAGCGCTCGCGGTGGCGGTGATTGATACCGCGACGTTCTGTCGGCCATGTGGCTATGTCGAATGAATATCGCATACGGCTTACTTCAAGGTTTGGAGGCCCCATTAAAGATATACTTCCTACAATAAATCATCTTCAAGTTGTCGTTGTTTGGTGTGAAAATATTCATTATATCATATTTGCTGAAAACCGGTCAGGATTTGGCACTGCAGTTATAGAAGTAGATATTTCAATGACCAACAGAGTGCACTGTTAACAAGGGATAACATGTCACATGTTACACATCATATGCGACTGCTGTAAGGCTCGTAATTTTTAACTAAATATCTTCTATTTATTTATATATATTTGCCGTTTGTATAAATAAATACAATTCTGGCGTTTTTATTCATGAGTATATATATTATCCTCCCTATATTATTATTATTGTACCGAAAATAAGGTCCCATTAATACCAATGTACACATATGGGGTACCTACAGGTTCCGCACAACCCCATGTGTGCCCGAAACGCACTCACTTCCTCTTTAAATGCCTCACAATTAAATAAATACCTTAAAAATGCACATTTAAATGGGAGCACCGTAAACTGGAGAGCCTGCCACTAGAGCGCAGGGCAGCGCGACGGCGGCAGCGATTTGGTGGAAGCGCGGCGTACTGCTAGGCGAGCCTGCCGCTAGAGCGCAGGGCAGCGCGGTGGTGACATACTTTTGGCGGGAGCGCGGCGTACTGCTAGCTGAGGAGTCTCTCAGCAGATGGCTCCGGTGTGGTCTCGCCAAGACTTTCTCTAGGGTTCAATCCTTTGCAAATGGAAAAATTGCAGTAGAAGAAATTCTCGAGCAACAATATCCGATGAATTCGTTGTAACATCGAATATTGTCTGCAAAGACGAGCTGTGACAAGTACATAACACTGTTCTACATAATTCTTTGTGTTCATCTCATGTACGTATGCCGTTTAACAACAATAAATACATTTCTTCAATATTGAAAACTTCGTTCTCCCACATTGTTCCCCACTACCCCATAAACCTACATTCACGTGCGAAAGCTCGCATGGGCCCACTAGTTTCCTATAATTTGGTGGTATGTTGTACTCCTTAGTTTGTTGTACTACCCACATTTTCAAACCTTCCAAACTCCAGTAATTTGCTTCTCTATTTCGTGAATGCACCCTTGTCTCTGTATTTCAAGACAGGAATTCCCGGTCATGAAGTATAGCAGGGGAGCTGGAGTCAACAGTCTCATTAAAGCCTCCAATAGTCTTTACCTTGACAGGTCTGCAAAACTTGTGAGTATTGAGAGAGTCCTATGAAAGTTTTTGAAGTAACATTTTCTTCTGCTCTTTAGAATGAAATACGAAAACAGCACGAGCTTGATTTCGTATCGCGCATCTACAGTAAGTATTGTAGGTTTCGAAAACTGAGGCAAGCCCCGGCCAATTAAGCGGAAATATTTTGTACTTCAGTCAGTGAAACTTGGTACAGCATATGAAGGGTACAGGGGAAATACGATGAATGTCACTTGAATCTCAAGCTGAGATAAATGAATTTTAGTTTTTCTAACGCTATAACTGTTATAATATTGTTTACAGTTATCTGAAATTATGTAACAATCCATCCAACAATGTATGCCTAAAGGTTAATTATTTTTTATTATTGTCTTTAACTGCACAATTTAACGTGCATAAACGATGAATGTCCATTTTCTGGCAAAAAAAAAGTGGAAAAGCGCTGAATGTCAATTTTTTCCTAAACAATCCACTACAGTATTATTTGAGTCAAAACTATTGTTAATCACAAATACTTCACAACTTATACTACTCAGTAAACGGTACAACATTATTCTGAAATATTAAGCTGCTGTTTTGTTTTAGAGATTCAATGGACTATCATCGTTATTGCCTGGAAATCCACGGACCTTCAACTGTTTTTACCGGCACACATTATTTTCAAAGCCTCATTAAATCGTGACTCCCAGTGTTTTTAACCTGTTTTAGGCTCTTGAATGTTACTAGGGAACAGTAACATCATTAACAATAGGAAATCTCAATGTTTGTAATTTTGTGACAATCATCGTTTTTTCCCTGTGCCCTTCATATGTTTATACAAATTGTAATGCACTGACATCTAATTAAGATCGATTGTTTACATAACATTGTGGTGTTTAAAGCCAGTCTTCAGTGTAGCTTTTGCATATTCTTGATCATAAAGGGTGCCAGGCTACTGATGTAAGGATCAATCATTTGAGCAATTGAGGTGAACAAGAGACAATATATTTTAATTAATTATTTTGTTTACACATACATTTTTATTTAATTTTCTTCTGATGCAGGCCTGGAATCAAGTGCTGATATTCCCCTGGTTGCAAACAGCCCTCCTGGAATAATAAATGCATTTTTTCACATTAACTTTTATATCTGGTGTTATTAAAATATTTTGAATATCAATTATTTTTTAAACAATGTTTTGGCAAAACAAAGAACTGCGGTATCGAAATACCTCTTGTATTGAAAAACGAAATACATTTTATCTTTGTTACCTGGACAACATGAAATACTGGTTGGTTGGTTCCTCAGTTTAGGGGCTTCGACAACGCGGTCATGTAGCCCCGTGTACTTTGGGTGTGTTTAGAATCGTTCTGATAACCGGTGTTAACATTTGATGACTACTAGTGTGTGTATCTGTTTCAATTCAAGTAGAGACTGCAGACGATCGATTTTAAAGTAGTTCCTACTTTTGCCGTCAAACGCCACCGTCAACGACTAACTAGTTCAGAAATGAGTTACCAGATGCCACCGCAGTCGGCTCTTGGCGACGAACGTAGGAACCTAAGGATGTTAGTCAAATGTTTAACCTATATCAATTTAGCTTCACACAGGTGTAATTAGTGTAAGTGTAGGGTACTTTAACATGCCATAAATCTATGACATAACATGAAATCCTTTCGTATGGCATAAAGGATACTTTTAAGTTGCAAATAAGGTATTAATTGCTAATATATACAACATTTACATAGGTTCTGACAGGGAAAAGATACAACCAATACAAATGGATGTCCAACGAGTTTAACTAATTCACTGCTTCAGCTGTAGCCTCATGTATTTCTTGTAACGTCCCACTAAACCTTATTGGGCAGGGGCAGATGACCTCGTAGTTCCACCTCTTAAAACAACAATAACTAACTCCTTATTGGGCATTCCATGGCATCGTCTGAGGCACTTCACTGCAGTCGCAGGTTGGACTGTCGATCGTCTTCCACTTATCCTTCCAATAATGGCATCTACCATGTCGGGTTCTTAGTCAATTTAGTGACGTCCAAGCTTTCCGGGATAAGTTGAAGCCAGGAGGGTGTTGTGTTGGATCCCGAATTAGATGATATTTGTCTGGATTCAGGAATCCCAATTGTTGCTCCATGCTTGATAGATATTAAATTGCTCTTGAACCAATTCCTCACCTAGTAACGAGGAATGTTTCCGAGAATTTAATCTGAGATGTGGTTGAAAAGTGTCCTGATATATTGGCAATAAAGGATCTTTACAGTATTTTTCCCATGCTTTCGCCAATGCCAATTGTCTACAGAAGTGAGAAGGCGGGATATTTGAAAGGAATGGTAACCAATCCAAAGGTGTTGAACGGATGGTTCCTGATATAGTCCTCATAGTGTCATGCAGCTCAGAATCAATTCTCTGTATATGAGTGCTATTTAACCACACAGGACAGCAAAATTCAGCCACTGGGTGTACTAGGGTAAGAGCTGTTGTTCTAAGAGTTGATGAAGTTGCACCCAGCCTGAGCTAGACAATTTGTGAAGAATATTGATTCGGGCTTTGACTTTAACCGATGTTCTTCTTAAATGTCCTCTGTATGTTAGAGTTCGATCAAGGACAACACCATGGTATTTTGGATGAGGATTGTACTTCAATAGATGACCATCAAAGTGAACTTGGGGAGAATAACTCGCTATCTTGTGGCACAGGTGGAAGCAGCTGACTTCAATTTTGGAGATGTATGGATTTAAATGATTGGTGTTGAAGAACTTGCTCACTTCCAGGATATATTCCGAGATGATAGCTTCCGCTGTTTTAAAATCATTGGATTGAGCAACAATGGCTAGATCATCAGCGTAAATGGACTTTTGGGAATTAGTAGATTAGTATTAAGGAGTAGGAGTGCAAGCAGTGAACCCTGTGGTAATCCGTATTTAAGTCGGAAGGACCGGCTTATAGCATATTACCATTTAGATCCACTTTAAGCATTCTGTTACACAGCATATTATTCAAGAGGATTGCAAGGGGCTTACATGAAATACTGATTTTTATGAGCAAAATGTTATTGTGATTAGAACCTTTTGTGTGTTAATGACATATCTTGAACCGTTAAAAAACAAACAAAAAGAATACTGTGTAATACGTTTTGTCCTTGCAGCAGCTCTCGAATGACGCAATTATTTGAAAATTATAATCAAAATTATCACAAATGTAGAAATAAGAGTCGTCTACTGGAAAATGATTTAATTCTTAGATATAACTTAAACTGATCACAAGAGAATATCTTTCAACCAGGACTAGGGATGTGATGACAATATGTCTTCATCTGTTTTTCCAAAAATAATCCCTCTCCAAAACTTCTAAATTCAGTAGATTTTAATTCACTACCACCCATCAAGATACTAAATAATAATATTACATATAGCAACACTGTCAATAATCTAGGTGTGAGATTTGATAGAACACTGTCTTGGGAGAACATACGTCTAATGTGGTAAGGAAGGTTGTATCAACCATGCAGCTCTTGAAAAGAACTGTTTCTTACACCCCTCCTATTATATGTAAGCTCTTCGTCCAAATTCTCATTTTTCCGATAATTGAGTATGGCTCTGTTGCATAAAATGATTTGCCAGAAACACAGAACATCAAATTAGAAAGAGTCCAGAATGCATGTGTTTGGTACATTCTGGATGTAAGGCGAGATGAATATAACACACCTTACTACGTGCAGCTGAAATGGCTGAAGATCCACGAGCGCAGTTAGCTATCAGTTGCCATTCTGACACATAAAATCAGTTCTCAAAAGAAAGCCTATCATCAAGCTTCTTACATCTGATTACTGCATTATGTAAAAATAATCCATTTTATTAGTTCAATTATAACATCAGGACAATAGCTACAAACTACCTACTTTAATGGCTTTTCTTGTATATGGTGTTTATATTTAGGGCTGATACTGTGTCTGTATGCACTCTTTTGTATATAATTTTTCCATTATCATTAAAAATATATTATTATTATTACTATTATTGTTGTTGTATTATTACTGTCTTTTTGTTACTTATATTGTTAGACTATTATTATTTATATGGTAAATGTAAGTGAAATATTTTACTTTTATAAGCCCTAATCTTCTTGTATGTAGGGCGCTACTGTAAAGGAGCTCTTAAGTTATAAGTGTAGCCGTGGAAATAAAATCAATCAATCAATCAACCAATCAATCAATCAATCAATCACCGTGTTGCTGAAGTACGCTCGAAATTCTGATATTAATATGCACATTTTGCAGTAGTATAAATAGTGATTGCCCAGTAGTAGTAGGTCCAATGCCTTGGAAAGTAACGCTTTACCTATGAGGCCGTTAATAGTAACCATTACATCTACAGTAATGACGAGGTAAAGACGTTACTAAGTAAATATCTGTAACACCACTACCTTTACCTACAGGAGAACGTAACGAAAACGCTTGTTATTGTCTCAAGATGGAGCTAGCAACGACGGATGTGATTTTAGCCTACTATTGATATTGTATAAAACAAGATGTTCAGTGAAGAACATATAGGCTACATTATCCTAAATGCATGGGTATAGTTATAGCTCTTTGTCCCTTTCAAGGAGTATAGTAAAATGTAGGTTGTAGTAGCTTATTGAAAGACAACGTGCTATATTATACGTTGATTGATTGAATCCTCGCCTGAATTATAAATACACACACTAATACAACCATCGCAGCAACGCAGGTTATCAGACAAAATTACACACTCGCCCAAGTACACGGGGCAAAATGGCCATGATGCCCAAGCCTCTCAAAAGAAACAACAACAACAGCTTCCTACCCAAATCCTTTCTCGTATTATAGTACACATCTCAGTGACACAGGTTACCAGACAACTTCCACAAACCCAAGTACATGGAGCTACATGATCACAATGCCACAAAACCCCTAAAGAGTCAACTACAACAACAGAAAACAACAGACTCTACCCCGGATCAAGGACAGCTTCCGAGACAAACCCTTCCTCATTTACAAGTACACACACTAGTACAGACATCACAGTGACCCAGGTTATCAGACAACTTCTACACACATCTAAGTACACGGGGATACATGACCATTATGTCGCAAAACCTCTAAAGAATCAACAACAACAGGACATCGAATTTTAATCGCTGTGGTCGAGTGTTGAAATATATATTGTTATAAGTATATGTAGTATTTTCGTTTGCAAATACGCACTATATGCTTAACATTATAACATGTGAGTAGTTATAAATCAATAAATATAAGAAAGTAAATATAAATTGAACCCGCTAGGATTTGAACCATAAACCTCCAGGTTGGGAGTCGAAGACGCTAGCCCACTGCTACACACAGCCTGTTAACAACTGGTTTAGTATAACTGCATGGCATATTTTGTCTTGGAATGAACGATTTCATTAGCGTTTTCTGCTCTTTTAATAAACCATTTGATACTAAAATTGAATTATTTTGTTCATTACATTCCTAAAAGGATACAGAGTTACGAAGTTACTAAAATATGGACTAGCGAGCAAACAAGAGCCTCCATTTTGACCCAACGGGATGGCACGGCCCAACACGATACGGCGCGGTTAGCCTGTACTGATAGTCACTGCGTGGGTATAATATTCTATTATCAAATGCTAATATCCTACGTGTCCCCACCTCCTTGTGGACTGGTTCAACCACCCTCTGTACGTTAAGCGGATTTGCTGAGGCCTGGCCTTGTTAATCGTAAGATACGGGTAGACTATAATATTTGCATGTTTCGCACATCCATCACCTTGAAGCTATATGGCTGATGACCTTGTAGTTTGTGCAAATACCGCTTTCTCAATAAGGTATATTCATGAAAAAATGTGTAGATATAGGAAAATTAGGTTAGTCGTAATTTGATATATGCTTAGAACATTGTGGTCGGCACCATTTCTTTTTCGTTATGATGGTGGCGATACAAAACATGACACTGAGTTGTCCTTTGCTGGTGCTACCTCTGTACCAAAGTTGGTTTTATTTGGTGTCATCGTGTATGAATTGATAGGGGCGATCGGTTTGCACACATACACGGACGCCATCTTTTAACTACTGTACTTGGCTGATGATCTTGCAGATTGAGCCCAAAACGCCTTCTACAGAAAGGTATATTGTTGCAAAATTTGGTAAAGATAACATGATTAGGTTAGTAGTAATTTAATTTAAGGTTTGAACATTTGGGTGGCCGCCATTCCGTTTCCGTCAAGATGGCGGCAATATGAAACATGACTCTGAGGTCTCCTTTGCTAGTGTACCAAATTTGGTTCAATTTTGATTCCGGTCACACACCCAGGCAGACGGATAACTTTTGGCCGTTTAGATCTCATAAGTCTACCTTTTTTTTTTTTTTTGCAGAAATCGATAGTTGGCTAAAATAGTACATTATGCAACGAGCCTATAATGGCAATAATTACCATTATAGGCAAGTTGCATACGACTGTTTATGTTCGACGATAATTATAACTTTGTTTTATATTCGAACAGAAATATTCATAAATATCAGTCGAGATTCAATCACCTGAGTTTAGTTCACTGAACACAGCGCATCCGCGTGTTCCCTGGAAGGATCAAAGACATTCTCAATGTCATGTTTCCAAGGCTTTGAAACATTAATTATTGTGCATTAGGGATATCCAGAACTAGCGCCAAAAGATAGCGCATAGGTAACGTACTATGTGGGATTATTTTGTTATTTACTTCAAATAACACCAAATGGGCTGTTACAAATGCTTTAAAATTAAAACGTATCGTATTATCAACTTGTTATTCTTCAAATTCGATGCCTATAGAATGTCAACGGAATCCAAATCAATGGAGTCCCACATAGAACAGTCATGACATCTGGCGGAAATGATTCGCTTAAGAAATCCATCTAACGAAAAGAGAGCTGTATTATAATTTCTGTGGAACTAATGTCATACGCATGCTTCCTCCATGACGTTCTGGTGTGTTTATGTCAAAACAGCAATCACTAAATTTGTCGGGGAAATCTTACGAATGTGTAGAAATTGGAGTTGTGGATATTCAGGTACAGTGCTATATCTTTTGCAATATTGTCCAGTTTGTTCATGCATTGTAACTACAATGGTTGCTCCAATATAGGCTGCATTGTCAACTTTCAAATCATGTAATTCATGTCCAAAATGTTGGATTTTGAGAACGGAACATGTGAGAGCTATCCTTACCTAATTGGTCAATAAATGAAAATATTGAGCTCTGATTGGTTGGAATAACTGTGTTATAATGAAAAGTAGCACTTTAATGACCCCCATTATGATACCGTTCTCTGACATATAATATTTACATTTCGACATCGTCAAACATGGAACAATATTGACAATTATAAAAGTAAACCAAATTTACGGAAAAACAAAAATGAGAATGTCAAAGGGGAGCAAATCTTCGAGTCAATATTCACTTGTACATTCAGTTTGTTGGCCCTAACCCACTCTCATTTATAAAGCGGATGATGAGATCAGCAGGCTCCGCGTCATTATCTAACATAAGTTTGAGTGTCAACTGAAAACCAAGGTTTCTTCGTGGATCAGCAAAATCCACACACTCGGTTGAAATGTGGGCCAAGGTAAATACGGCTCCACAAGTACAAAGTGGGTGGTCTTCCCTTCTCTCTAGGTACGAGTGGTGGGTCTTGCAAAACCTATCCTTAGCCTACACAAAATGGTGGACTCCCTGCGTGAACGGAATGAACTCCGCCACAGGCGAGTAGTTCCCTTAATCGCTCTCAGTTTATTAGTCATGGTCATCTAACGATTGTCTATCCCAAAATGTCAATACTTTTCAGCGTAACTGTGAGCGAATATCTCTAACAGGTACCGAACCCGTATTTTTATGCTTGGATTTGTAGGAATTAAAGGCATCTTTTATTTGGCATTGAAGAAACGGTATTCGAACCTATGATATGGACCTAGTGGCATGTCATGAAGCCAGCTTATGTTCAAGCATTGATAGCAGACCGTGAATATCTCTTAAAATCTAAATTAACATGCAACGCACCGCAAGACAGTGCAGAGAGACAGGCTACTTCAGCCAAGGTCAACTGTAGGGGGAAAAAGGGGTTGATCACGTGTGACGAGCGACCGGACTATGTCGGTGATTTAATGAACTTTCTAATTAAGATATTATAGTTTCAGAAGAAACAGAAGAATTATGAGTACCGGTATTGTCCTTTCACGAATTGATTGCCGGCGGTCGAGATGGGAACCTTTCTTTGTTTACTTGTGACACGTCAGCCTGCTTCATTGACAGGTACAGTTGCGCGAGTAGGATATGACTCAGTTCCAATAGCCTCAGTCATCGTTTAACTGTCCATGTTGACAGACTATCCTACGTAATATTACCATCTGTTCAGAACTACAATTATATGTATCTACGCGACTTGGAGAATGACATTACGAAGGAGAAGCGCTTGTGGAAGGGATGAAGTTTCGAGGCAAGAAGAGTGAAGCAGTCAGCACGGGGCTGTGACAGGGGACTTAAGAGTGAACACTAGACGCTTCCGGAGGTGTCGCGATCAGTAATGTTATCGAGTCGAGTGCGGACGTGTTAAATTTCGCCGGGGATCGGAGCTGTGGCTTCGACATATTATATTACAGCTTGGAGACGGGCTTCGTTTAACGGTGAAATCGAGTGCATGTGATTGTACAGCAAAGTTCATGTCAGTTTTTAAACGATTACGGGAACAGTGTTATGAGAGTGAAGGATTGTTACACAGCAGCATTTAATAACCGCGTATGAGCAGCGATAATCGTAAACTGAAATGCGGAACATTATTTCATCATTCGCCACTTTACGTAATATTTGAAGACAGACACTGTATTATACGAGGGATTTTCAGTAAAGTACTCCCTAGTAGAAATTTGCTTCGACACTTCGAGAATTTACGGACTTACGAAGTGAATGTCATGCCATACGACATATACTATTACTGGGGTACCAGACGAGGGAGATTCATATAAACAATTACAAAACTTCAATTGAAAATGGAATATACAGCTTCAGTTTGGGAAATCGTATTTGAAATTGACATGAGTGCAGATATGGAGGAGTAAATTTCAACAGGGAACGATGCGTTGAGAACATGGAAATATCCAGAGTAACTAACATATGATTTCGCAAAATGTTGAAAAATGCCGAAGCTACGCAAAATTAATCTGCAAAATCATGAGAATGGAAAAGAAGTATCCAGAACGTCAGGACAGGTCTGCTTGACCAAGAACAAAATCCTTAGGAGGAGCAACGGTGAACCCATCTCAAAGCTTGAAGAACCCAGTTCGAGACAGACGAAAAAGGAATTGGAGACTGGAACATGCGGTTTAGCAGGGAAAAGAGATATAGACATTCAGTTGCTGTTCATACTGAGGCCATTGATGGTAATATCTATGTCATTTTCTTCAGAAGCAGAGATCTACGAGAGGTAGAAGACAAATCAAATTATGTAGTTTTCGCAGTAGAACTTTGGAAAAATCTTGAGAACCATTGTTTGATGTTTTATAATTTGATGATGTTTTGGAATTTTCATATTTAGATTTGCATTAGTAGTTTGAGGCGACGTTTCCTATTTCAGCGATGATTAATGCAGTTAATATAATTTTCGGTTCATTTGGTTTCTAGTGTGATTAATGGTTTCTTTGATCTAGCTTAAGTTAGTTAGGAGATTCTTATGACTCGACAGGTTTAGATATCTTAGGAAACGTCTTTGGAAGCGTTTATTTTGGCAGTGTAAATTACTTAGATTTTTCGTCCGGGTTTGTATCTCTGAGATTGATCGATTTTTGTTTGCGAATATTTTTCTCATTGTGTTTGAGAACAGCTTATTTCTGGAATGTTGTTGGGGAATATTCACGACTAATTGTAATATTTATTGGAATCCGGATGTAGTATTTGAGTGGCAAGTCTATGGAAGTTTATATGATTGTTCATCTAGGGATTGTTCAATGTTCTTTGACTAGAGTATTAGGGCACTTGAGTGGTTGAATTTGGAACTTGTTTTTGAGAGAGGAGAGAAGACAATGGGTCAACAAGGAGGAGAGAACAGGGGAAAGGATGAAGTTATGAATGTTATTAGAAAGATCGACACTGATTTTATGAAATTGTATGGAATTAGTAATTCAAGATTAACCTGTGAAAAGTAAAGAGATTCTATTTCCTTTACCCATCTTTACGGATATATTGGTGCGGATTCCTACATAGTTCATTCTACTGGTTTAATAAAAATAAATAGAGCTTATTGGAGCTACGAGTTTTTGAAGTTATATATTGATTGGTGACGGGATTACTGTCGCATTTATGAAACATTCCCTATTCATTTACAAGGAAGTGACATTCCGAGGAATTATATGTATATTGCGGTAGGTCTATATTTCCCTTATATACTAAAGTGTTCTGGTTGGTGTTGGAGACACGCCACACCTGGGGATAAGAGTACTCTTGTGCAACATATTAAACTATTTTTCATAGTACATAACCTTAGAAATTGCGCCCTCCCGGGGTAGGAATGTTTATATATTGTGCAAGTGATTTTGGGGCTAGTGTTAGGAAGTATAATTCAGTATGTCGGTGATAGATATGAAGTCAAGAAGTGGTCTTGATAGTGAAGAGAACGTTGACAATATGCAGAAGGGTGATAGTGTGAGTGAGATTGAGAGCGTAGCTAACAATACTATGAAGGCAGAGAATATCTCATGTACTAGTAAAGAGAAAGGAATCTCGGAAGATTCATTAGGTGCCATCATGAGAATGCTGAGTGAAAAATTTGATGAGAGTAAGAAAAATGATCAGAAGATGATAGGGAGGTAAGAGAGGCGATAAACAAAAAGCTAGAAGATAGTAATAAACATAGGAGATAAGAGAAGATATAAGTAGGCAAAATCAGGAAATGAATAGGGAGATAAGAGAGGCGATAGACATAAAGCTGGAAGATAGTAATAAGAATAATCAGGAGATGAGAGAAGAGGTAAGTGCGCAAAATCATGAGATGAGTGGGGACAAAAGAGAGGCGATAGATAAAAATAATAAGTAAATTAATCAAAAGCTAGATAATTTGGTCAGGGAGAATGAGGTATTAAATTGAAAATTTGGGACGCTGCCGGAGAGTATTCAGGGGGTGAAACAGGATATCAGATGTGAAATAAAGGATATGTTAGAAGAATAGGCTAAAAGTATTAAAGAAGAAGTAGATCAGAAATTAGTAGAAATGGAAGGGAAAATTCAGGAAAAGTTAGTCAATCAAGGGGGAGAATCTTAAGAAAATAGTACAGATGGAAACTAGGCAAGTGAGAACAGAATTGGGAGGAGAGATAAAAAAAGGTGCAGTCAGAATTTCATAAGAAAGTAGAGGAAAGTCACCTGACAAATGCAGAACCTTATCAGGAGGTTCAGGAAAAACAGAAGGCATTAAGAAATTAATTAATAGAAAAAGAGAATAATTTGAGAGAAAGAATAGAAACGGTAGAAAAAGTGGCGGATAAAAAGATAGGAGAAATTGAGACTAGGTTAAGAAAGCAGATAAGGTAGGAGGGAATACAGGGTGGAGTAATTGTATCAGGAGTTGGGATTAAGGAAATTGAACTAGTTAAGTTCTCTAACGAGCAGGGATGTCCTACGGAATTCATAGCTATAGTAGAAATTAAAATCAAGGAAAGGTTAATAGAAGGACAGATTGAGTGGAGTATGGTAGTGGAGATATTAGATCAGGCTTTTGTGGGGGAGACGAGAAGCTGGTTTGCAGTGTATAAAGGAACGTTAGTTGATTTTGATGATTTTTTGTGAGAAATATTGGAACAATGAAATACAATCTCAGAAACGTGAGGGGATCATTTTTGGCATGTACCAGCCTGGAGGTAACATTAAGATGACAATCTTAACCAGGCAATAATTTGTAAGTATCTAAGGTAGATGGATTGACTCAGGATACGGGTATAGTAAGATTACTGTTGAAGCATTTTCCGTATCGGGTAAGGGAGGTGGCATGCATGCAACGGATATCAACTATACAGGAGTTAGAAAGATTATTAAGCATGTTTGATGATTTAGATGATTTTCATGAGATACAATTAAGACAGAATATGAATAATCGGAATGGAGATAATAGACATCAGTTTTACCAGAATGGTAGACAACATGGTGCTCATGTACAGAATAATGGAGGTCAATATCAAGGTAGAAATAGACATGAGAATTATCAAGGACAGTATCATGGGAATATAGCATACCATGCTAAAAACCGGGATAACAATATAGGTAGAAGCAGCAATTAATATAATTTTTACAATCAGACAAATTTTTCAGGAAGTTCAGGTAGACCTGGGGAGGAAGATCAAGGAGGAGGTAACAATCCTCGTCAGACTAACGAGACAGTTAATAGACTGGAAGAAGAGTCTATGTAACTTAGATTTGTATATATTTGAATTTGTCAAGATCATTTTTTATCTGGACGTAAAATTAATGTGTTGGGGGTGCGTGCCGCTATTTGTTAGCCTACTTTCGATTTTTGCAAAAAATGAAAGTAGACTTATGAGATCAACACAGGGCGAAAAAAGTGTGTCTGTCTGTGTGTGTGTATGTGTGTGTGTGAGTCTGTGTGTGTGTGTGTGTGTGTGAGTGTGTGTACTCTGAATGTCTGTCCCCCCCCTATCAATTCGAACACGGTGAATGCGAATTGAACGAAATTTGGTACAAAGGTAGCACTAGCAAAGGACACCTCAGTGTCATGTTTTATATCGCCGCCATCTTGACGGAAACGTAATGGCGGCCACACAAATGTTCAAAGCTTAAATCAAATTACGACTAACCTAATCATCCGATCTCTACCAAATTTTGCAACAACATACCTTTATGGGGGGAGCATCCTTTGACCAAATAACTAGGTCATTAGCCTAATAGTTTGCGGATGGCGGCCATCTTTGTGTGAAAATCAATTCCCCCTATTAATTCAAACACGGTGAAACCAAATGGAACGAAATTTGGTACAGAGGTAGTACTAACAAAAGGCACCTCAGTGTCATGTTTTATATCGCCGCCATCTTGACGGAAACATAATGGCGGCCACACAAATGTTCAAAGCTTAAATCAAATTACGATTAACCTAATCATCCCATCTCTACCAAATTTTGCAACAACATACCCTTATAGAGGAACCATCCCTTGACCAAATGAATTGGTCATTAGCCTAATAGTTTGCGGATGGCGGCCATCTTTGTGTGAAAATCAATTCCCCCTATTAATTCAAACACGGTGAAACCAAATGGAACGAAATTTGGTACAGAGGTAGCACTAGCACAGGGCACCTCAGTGTCATGTTTTATATCGCCGCCATCTTGACAGAAACGTAATGGCGGCCACACGAATGTTCAAAGCTTAAATCAAATTACGATTAACCTAATCATCCGATCTCTACCAAATTTTGCAACTACATACCTTTATGAAGGGAGCATCCTTTGACCAATCCAATAGGTTATTAGCCTAATAGTTTGCGGGTGGCGGCCATCTTTATGTGAAAATTGATTCCCCCTATTAATTCGAACACGGTGGAACCGAATGGAACGAAATTTGGTACAGAGGTAGCACTAGCAAAGGGCACCTCAGTGTGATGTTTTATATCGCCACCATCTTGACTGAAACGTAATGGCGGCCACACGAATGTTCAAAGCTTAAATCAAATTACGATTAACCTAATCATCCGATCTCTACCAAATTTTGCAACTACATACCTTTATGGAGGGAGCATCCTTTGACCAATCTAATAGGTCATTCGCCTAATAGTTTGCGGATGGCGGCCATCTTTGTGTCAAAATCGATTCTCCCTATTAATTCAAACACGGTGAAACCGAATGGAACGAAATTTGGTACAGAGATAGCACTAGCAAAGGGCATCTCAGTGTCATGATTTATATCGCCGCCATATTGACGGAAACGTAATGGCGGCCACACAAGTGTTCAAAGCTTAAATCAAATTACGATTAGCCTAATCATCCGATCTCTAGCAAATTTAGCAACAACATACCTTTATGGAGGGAGCATCCTTTGACCAAACTAATAGGTCATCAGCCTAATATTTTGCGGATGGCGGCCATCTTTGTGTGAAAATCGATTCCCCTTATCAATTCGAACACGGTGAAACCGAATGGAACGAAATTTGGTACAGAGGTAGCACTAGCAAAGGGCACCTCAGTGTCATGTTTTATATCACCGCTATCTTGACGGAAACGTAATTGCAGCCACCCAAATGTTAAAAGCTAAAATGTAATTACGACCAACCTAATAATCTAGTCTCTACCAAATTTTGCAACACCATATCTTTATGTGGGAAACATATTCAGACCAAACTGCAAGAACATCAGCCCAATAGTTTGCAGATGGTGGCCACGTATGTGTGCAAATCGATTCCCCCTATCAATTCAAACACGGTGAAACCGAATTGAACGAAATTTGGTACAGAGGTAGCACTAGCAAAGGGCACCTCATATTCATGTTTAATATCCCTATAGCACGTTGTATTTCAACAAGCTACTACAACCAACATTCAATCATACTCCTTGAAAAGGACAAAGAGTTATAACAATACCCATGCATTTAGGAGAAAGTAGGCTATATGTTCTTTACTGAACATCTTGTTGTTTTAGATATGAATTAGGTGCCTGAGGCATATTGATGTCTATTTTCTTTCTTTATGATACATTTGTACAATATATAGACTATATAGGCTACTAGATATTGAGCCCGGCGTTGCCCGGGAGGTGTATTTATATGTTGTAGAAAGATGCATGGCAATATATTTCGCAGAGTATATTCATTCTGCCCCTAAATGAGTTTAGAGCATAGTTCTCATCGACTCTCATGTTAATTGAGTGTAATATTAACTCACTGTAAACCTAGTCGAAAAGTATAGTGGAATAAATTAACGTAGCAGAGCATGCAACAATAGTAAAGGGGGTTGTATATACACAATTCCTCGAGAAGTCAGTCTCACAAATTACTTTCCTGATAGTGTTTATTTTTGATTTAATGGGGCAAGTAAGACGTCTTATAGCAGTGTTCATATAGTTATCTATATTATTTTTCAAATGTAGCAATTACCTTCTTGTTTTAATTAATTGGTATTCTGCCCGAAGGCAGGTCCGAGCCTCCGAAGAGGCTACCCCCAGCCGGAGTTTACTTGCGGTAGGGTGGCCAGGGCCTTTCCGCTCCTCCTTATGTTGGCCAACAGCGCGCAGTACCTAGAACCGGCATACCATCCAAGTTCCGACTGCGCCCAATGTTGCTTAACTGCGGAGTTCTCATGGGATCCGGTGTTTCAACATGGCTAGGCCGTTGGCCACCTTCTTGTTACGAAATATAAAGTCATCATTGTTGAATCAAATATACGTCTTATGATTTTTAACCCCGCACAAATTACGTGAATAATGGCAAATGACATATTCCTGTACGTAGGTCAGTGTGTACTATACACGTAACAGCATATTAAGGAATAATTTATATGAATATGTTCTCATCCACATCAAGCTAAAGTAAATTAAGCAAAGTATATTTCCAGTATATTGTCAAATATGATGCTTAGATTCCGTACACATTGGACTTCCTTAGCCTCTTAAGTATTTCGTAAGGTAAGAAATACGTTCTCTAAACACAATCCTTAATAATCTCTAAAATGCTATAGTGGGACCCAGCGTGATTAGAACTCATGACTATTATAACATTAGGCTATTCAATAGCTTTTGTCAGTAAGCACTAAAATGACTAATATAAATACATAAACATAGGAAAAATATTGTCAACGTTTAGTACATTAATTATGTTATTAACATGTTATCAACTAAATTAATAATTTAACGTCCGGTTCCATTACAAATTAGCATAATCATAGAGCAGGGTAATTACAAATTACAATATAACCCGACTAAGAAAGGCAAATACTATTCATAGAACAATCTGCAATATCACGCAAAAGTTACTGTATTTCTGATTTGTAATACAAAAGACAGCTTGTAGAGGTAAACACTGTCAAGAATTAAACAAGAAGTTCCGTGACGAACTAAAGAGCCTACTTTTCTTAAAATTATGTTTCATGCCAATGATTAATCTACAGTATATGAACCTATCTAAAATAATGACGAAATTAAGTTGGTAACATCGAAATGTCTAATTAGTTCGAAATATACCTGGTATAATGTAGCCTAAGAGAGCATTACAGTTGGCAGACCTGGTGACTGAATATATTCATAGTTCCATCTCTTTAGGTAGAGACTAAAAAAATTGGTTGAAGTCCAAAGAACATTACATGCAGTTAGACATTGGATCTATCAGCACGCGTAAAGCATGTTGGCAACAATGTCATGCGTGTGCTAGTCAGAAATAGCCTAATCTGAAATATTACGATATCTTGTTGTGCCAATTTTGAATGAAATCCATTTGTTAGTATAGAAGTTACATGTATTTTAAAATTGGGCCTATCAGCAAGCATATAATCATGTTGGCAGCACTGACTTATATTAATTATTCCAAATTAATCTAGAATGTCAGGTGCTATACGTGTGCAACGTATAGGGCTGTTGGCTTGCATACTTCCTGATATATTGATCTTAGGTTAAAAATAATAGACAGCATTTATTAAGAGTTGGCAGCCCTGATTGCTCAAAGAATACTTATATTCATATCTGTTATGTTACACATAGCACATTTGGTTGAAATCCAACTGATAGTATAGAAGTTACATGTATTTAAAAATTGGCCTTGTCAGCAGGCTTAGAATCATGTTGGTAGAACTGAAGTATATAAGTGACTCCAAAATTAATCTAAAATGTCAGGTACTATACATGTGCATAATTTAAAGCTGTCGGCTTCTATACTTTCTGATATATTGGTATTTGGATAAACGAAGAGAGAGAGAGCAATTATCAAAAGTTGGTAGCCCTGGTGGCTCTTAAGAATACGCTCAGTCATATCTGTTTATGTACACATATTACATACAAAATGTGGTTGAAATGCAATTGATAGTGTAGACGTTATAGGCATTTAAAAATTGGACCTATTAGAAGGCTTAAAATTATTTTGGCAACACTGTCATGTATGACCTCCTGAAAATTAAACTGAAATTGTCTAATCTACATGTGTGCTAATTTTGGAATAGCTCCCATGCATACCTTCCAAGATATCCAACGTGGAGCTCAAATTTCTAGTGCGTTTTATCAGCAATTGGAAGCACTGACATTAGACTCAAAATGTCACATAGGTTTCGGTGCCCTAAAGGCTAAAAATTAAATAAATGATACATAAAATGCAAAAATCATTCAGACGACCACGTGTATTAGCGGCGTATTGTTGAAGTAATAAGATTTTGAAGAAATAAATTTAAAGGAAATATCGCAGCTAATAGGAAGCTTTATGGAAATGTGAGTGATATATAAAAGAAATAATGTTGTTATTAGAAGACTAGTATTTTATTGTAATACCTGTCAAATTAATTCATCGATAGAACCAGTAATTTATTACATATTTTTATTAAGGATGTTGAGACTACGAAAAGAATTTGTTAACGAGAAGTTAGTTCAGAATAATATGTTTTTGGAAGAATCTGCGAAGCATCTCTTAGAGAGAGATTTATTTATTCCTGTAGCAGACGGAGGTGTTTGTTGTATGACAATGAGCATTGTGAAGCCATTGGTCAATTGATGAAGGAATGTCTGTAGTGACAGACTTGCGCATATTTTGATGTTGAAATAAGATGTTTTGTGAAGAAGCAGTATTGTTGGTGTTTATTAATATTGGAAGTTATTGCAATAGTCTCATCGAGTTGAAACTCCTTGAAAGCATTAGGACAGCGGATCCTAGATGAAGCTGAATCTGAAAGAAATTATAGGATCATTAGATCTTTGTTGAAACTGAGAGTAAACTGAGCTCTATTTAAATGGTTCTTAATCAGATATTGAATTTACGGTAATTATTCAACGAATTGGAAGATTATATTTTTATTAAGTATTTTTTATTATGATGACAGACCAGTTGTAGGAGGTCTATGAACTATGTCTTTACTTAATTGTATGGATTATAGAATCCCGAATTGTAACAGTTTCACGAATAAGACATAGTATGGTGAATGATAATTTTCTAAAGTCCGTTGAAAAGTAGTGAAGAAATAGGAAGACAATTTATGTCTGTACTAGCAGAAGTACCCGTTCTTCGAACGGTGTTCGGTGTTAACACCAGACATTATCAATTGAGGTACTGTTGCAATGGATAGCGGTTTGGCATTCCTTCATAAGTTTATCAGAACGAAGTTAGTTTCCTGGGAATATCACACACACTGATAATTTAAGGGATTTAAAATGTGGTTTTCGGAAACCCTATATAGACTTCCGAATTTTGTGTCTCACATTGAGAAGTGCACATATGTTTTGATCGTCCTTCTAGGATAATTTTTATATTTCGCCTATTTTAGCATGTATTTTGAGAAGTTTTCCCTATATCCACCTTTCTACTGTATGAAAAGTACGGTTAATAATTTTATAAATGATTGGTGTATTGACTCTCATGGTTACCATACCTAATTTTACGATGCACCAAGCATCCGAACACGAGTTATAGGCGTACATAAAGATCCACAGAAAGACAGACAGACAATTCTATTGGCTACAACATATCACCCAGATATCCAAATATAGGTATATCTACCACACAGTATCAAACAAAATCATCCTTACGATGAACCCGTTTGTCGACAAAAAAAAAGTTAAAATGTGCTCTCAGACTAAATTTACCTAACGTGTACTTCCTGACGTGAAATAGAATTGAAAGCCTTGTAGACGAAACGCATACACGTCACATAAAAACTGACCCTCTACGTTGAGCTAGGTGCCCATACACAGGAAGACCCCTTTCATAAATTATAAAGGCTTGTGGTGCATGAAAATTCAGGGTCTTAAGCCTCAAAAGGCCCAAATTCCTAAAAGCCGCGAAAAATGCTGATTCAATTCAGGAATTTTTGAAAATAATGTTGCTGTTAGGAGATCCGGACACGACCTTCTGTACTATATATCGCACGTGAAAATTGCGTGAAAAAAATCTAGGTTACCCCTTGACCCCCTTAATCGCATTGATGAATTATACAGTCTGCGTTGGTTCAGTCATAACCTTATAGCCATTTGCAAACTTTCACAGAAATGTAATAAATGGAGTGACATTGCTTCTTACAGAAATACATGGAAAGTTGGATGCCACCCTTGAGATAATGTTGTCATGGTTACCGATTTGCATTCCTTCATTAGTTAATTAAATGAAATTAGTTTTCTGGGAATATCTCCAAAATGGTTGGTTTTAGGACCTCTCACATTGAGGGGCTGAAAATGCGCTTTGTCTCGTCATGTATTTTAAGGGGGTAGGCCCCCTTTTATGAGAAGTACGGAGAAGAGTTACATCAACGATTAGTGTCGTGCCCCTGATGGATATCTGTACCAAATTTTACGTTGATACACCTAGCCGTTCTCGAGTTATAAGGGAACAAAGTTGTCCACAGACAAACAAACAAACAGACAGACGGATAAAAAATTATTTTCGCGCGCATACATCATAAAACAGTCTGAAACACGTAAATAACTCAAATTTCCGTAGAAATTCAGAAAAAAACAGACAAACTTTCATTTATATAGAGAGAGATATAGGCTACTGCACCGCTCGGTGTTGACCGTGTTTTATTGCACAAATATAGGTTTTACTCGATAACCGTTGGAGATACACGAAAAGTGATAAGGACCCCTCGGATAGAAAATTAAATGTTAAAGCTTGTGTATGCCATCAAAAGTTTGCTATTTCTTAACGTTCTCTTTTTATTTGAAATGGAAATATGAAATGTTGAAACCAAAGGGAGTAGTGACGTCTCAGGTGTGGGTTTTACGCGCTAACCGTTGGAGATATACGAAAAGTGATAAGGACCTTTCGGATAGAAATTTAAATTTTAAAGCTCGTGTGTGCCATCAAAAGTTTGCTATTTCTTAGCGATCTCTTTTTATTTGATATGGAAATATGAAATTTTGAAACCAAAAGGTGTAGTGACGTCACCAAAATGGTCGCCATTTTTGTATAGTGCAAAATATCGAAATCAAAAGTATCCTATATGTAAACCTGGTAAATCAGCTACATCCATGCAAAATGTCATTTAAATCGGACCAGTGGTTCTTGCGTTATTGAGTAACACACAGACAGACTGAAAGACAGGCACACACCATCTCATTTTTAGCCTATTTTCAATTTTGAAAAAAATTGGGTTATGAGATCACCTTTTGTCCGTGTGTCTGTGTGTGTGTGAGGTGTGTGTGTGTGTCCCCTAATAACTTCTATACGGCTGGAGCGAATTCAATGAAACTCGGTAGGTTCGTAGCACTACTTCAGGCGACCCCGACCGTGCCCTTCAAATTTTGTTACGTCTCACCAATCCAACATGGCGGTTGTGCGAAATATTTCACCAGCATTCAATATCTCCGAAACTATTCCCGATATCACCCTGGAATTTTTACGGTGATAAAGGGCACTACTAGAAGTTCACCTGTGAGACTATTGAAAAACTGGTAACTATAAAACCAACATGGCGGCCACGCGAATTTGCGACTTTTAAATAGACGTTTCTCACGATTTAACCTACCAAACGCAATAAAACTTGGTACAGTATATGTTTATACACATTGTAATGCACCGACATCAAACTTCGTTCAATTGTTTACATAACCACAAGATGGCGGATGTGCGAAATATTTCACCGGCATTCTATATCTCTGAAACTATTAGCGGTATCCCCCTGAAATTTTGTACGGAGATAAAGAGCACTACTGGAAGTTCATCTATAAGATTTTAAAAACCGGTTAACTACAAAACGAACATGGCGGCCAAGCGAATTAAAAATTTTAATAGACCTTTCCCGCGATTTAATGTTCCAAACGCAATGAAGTCTGGTACAGGATATATTAATACACATTGTAATGCACTGGTATATAATTTAGTTCAATTGTTTACATAACCTCAAGATGGCGGCTGTGCGAATTTAAAAATTAAGTTTTTATTTCTTGTGTCGTAATCATGCGATCGTAGTGGAAGTTTGAATAATGAACCTACGCAATAATTTTCCTTTAATGGTACATGACTCTATGGCCTATACATTCAACAATCCAACATGGCGACCATCCGAAATATTTAGACGGCTCTGAATATCTACGAATCTATTATGGCAATCAAACTGATTTTTTTATGTTCATAGGGGCTATGCACTTAAGTTCACCTATATGACTTTAAATAACCTGGTGATCACAAATCCAACATGGCGGCGACGCGAATGTTATTCCACTTTCATCTAATTTATTTCAATTGTTCCCATAACCACAAGATGGCAGCTGTGCGCAATTTTAAAATCGCCTTGTTACTTCTTGTGTACTAATCATGCGATTGAAGTTTGAATGCTACACGTACACAATAATCTTCATGTTACAGTACATAACTCTATGACCTACATATATAAAATCCAACATGGCGACCATCCGAAATATGTAGTTGGTTCTCAATGTCAACGAATCTATTACAGCAATAAAACTGGAATGTCAGTATGTTGATAGAGGAATTAACATAAGTAGGCCTTGGATTTTGGTACATCATCCAGATATAAGGGTATAGTACCTTTTGTTCGGAGTGGATTCTGTGTTGTATACACAATGACACAGAATGTGAGTAATTGAGAAGCTTATTTCCAAAAGGTACCAAATCCAACAAGTAATATTTTACAGGAGAGAGGAAAAACACTCAGAGTGTAAAAATTCATCGGAAAATCCATTTGAGCACATTTATTATGTTCGGATAGAATAAATGCATTGTTATACCAAGTATTTCTGTTTAGGCTTTTGCAGTTTAGGAAATATTCAAAGAAAATGATGGAGTTGGTACTTTTTGGCACTGAAACTCGAAATGCTTTCAACGGAAAGACATAAATTCCACTGCAGTCATCAGACTCTTCGAGAAAACTGATTGTATTTAGTTATGCAATAATTATATTTAAGGTATTTACAGTGAAGGCATAGATTATTTAATATTAAATAAAATTGAACAACAATGACAATTATGCAAAGTAACTTACCAGTCCTGAACTTTTGGAATTATGATTGTAGTTTTTGTCAAAAGAACATGAATATCGTAAATAACTTGTGAACTGGACAATGGATAATATTATCCAGTACCGTACCGGTACTAAAAGAAATGGCATCTCATTGGCTGCATGGATACGGTACGTATTGAAACATTCAGGCCAAAAGATTTGGTACTTATTGGCATCAAACGAGATTTTTAATGCCCTGTTTGTTAGGGATTTAGGTCGCTTTGACAATTTATTTTTCTTTCATATGATGGAGCTTCCTACCAACGTACGTTTTCCATCATAATCTCAATTTCGATTTTTTTGGATTTGGTATCTTTTGGAAATAAGCTTCTCAATTGAGTCAGTAAGCAATTCTATACTCGTGTGACTTGTGATTACGTGTGACACAGTGATATTTGGAATAGTTTATGAGAAATTATAACAATTTAACATTTAAGTATTATTCCGTCTTCATGAACTATTGCCAAAATTTCACAGATGTATGAAATGAAGTCATACGGTGAAAATTTCGAATTATGTGAATTATGACGTATAGCAAAGTCAGAATAAGATTTGAAGTGTTGCAAATACAAGGATACATACATATTTGGCTATACATATTTTGTATGAATTCTTGATACGTGGCGAAACCGGAAAATGATTTAACGCTGACGAACACATAACGTCGAAGGAACATTTGAAATTGTATATTGAAGGGTATTTTCATTTTGTTGTACATATATGTTGTAGGGTTATATTGTCACGTGTCGTAAGAAAGTCACAGCAGTATAAAAATCTCATATACCGTGATATTCTAGGGCGAATGTAATGGTCCCATTATGACCAGATTTAATATTTTAATTATTTAATTTCAATTTACGACACGATACATGCACGATTCATGCGTGAATAATAATTTTGTGGACATCTATAATATGAGGGTTACTATCGTCGTAAGATGGCTTAGACAGTGTGAAAGATGCCTTAGTTAGTTAGTTATTGTTGTTTTAAGGGGCGGAACTACGAGGTCATCTGCCCCTAAGAAAGATGCCTATACGGGACGAATGTGGAGATATTAACTCAGTGTGTCACAATGGAGAGAACGTAGTGATGATACGCAGAACTAAAGAGTCTTTACTATGACGAGCAAGATGGCTGCTGCGGCTTTGGAATGTGTGTAGTAGTGGTGATTTGGTGAACTAAACAACTGGATAGTAAAAAAAGGATGAAATGACAATGAAAATAGAAAAATGAAAATGAAACGGCGAGGAGGTGATTAATGGCGATTTAGGTAAGGCTGATTGAATTATATAGACCTGTGTGAAGATTATTTTGAGGTCTTGTCTTGATTTTACTCTTATATTCTGTCCAGAAAGACTCTGCTAAATTTTTGGTTCGAGAGAATTCTGTTCTTCTTTTGGACTGTGGACTTGAGGTATTCCATGAACCAGTCTCTGTAAACAGCATTTAGTACTTGGTCTATTGGACATTGCACAGTTTGGCATACTTGTGGAAGTGGATATGTCTGAGGCCTCTTTCGAAGAGGTGATTCTTGGAAATAGTTTCTTTACTTCCAAATGAGCGGCTGACACATCTCGTTTCTGGATATTCTTTCATATCAACTGAATGCATCCGCAATCGTCGGCTCTACACGTGTCTTGGTGAGGACAAGGAGTGATTACGGCTAATTTCAAACTATGATAATGAGGCGTCATAGTCTACCAGTGTCAGCACCGTTGAACAAACAGGCATGATTACTCTAGTCTCTCTGTGCATTATTTCCTATATTTTGGCAATTTAACTTCAAGCTTTGGAGATAACTTAACTTTATATCCACCTCCATAGACCTACTTCCCTGTAAGTACCAGGCTTCACAATCACTCTCCACGGATCTGAGGTTGTGTTGGTACCTCTGATTGCATCTTACCTGTCTTTCTAAATATTGGTGGTACACTTATTTCCACACTGAGTCAAGCAGCATTTCTCTCCGACAGCACATTCATTATCATAGTGGCAGTAATCATGGCACCATTCAGCATCTTGGTTACGTAGGATGACGGTTGGACAATTGCCTTCCCTTCTCTCTCTTTCTGGCATGGACCTATCTCCTGCTGACATGGACACCATGACGATCACTAGCATCGCTACAAAACACCGTCTATCCATCGCTCTGCTCTGAAACATACAGCATCATATCGTTATTAAACACAGACATTTGTTAAAAATGCACCCACCAATCGAGGCCAGTCGTATACGAACGATCCTTCATAGTACGACGTGGCGCCCATTGGGCAGTTCTCTGGCACACCAGTCCAGCATCCTTATGGTCACCTTCTTGGTGCTCACATATGAATTCCTTGCCCGCACTAGCCACATGGTTTCTGCTCGAATAGAACACAAAGTCTGCGCTGTGCGAGGAAACATTTTACATGTTAAGTGAACTGTCTATGAACGTACGGAGGCTCATGTGCATGATATCACACGCCTAAATGTGAATTTGCCGTTCTGAAGTGAATGCGCTGTCTCCTCTTCATATTTGTCTATCGGCAGTCGTCCGGTCTAGTGCGGGGCAAGAAAGAAGGCATGTACAGAATGCATCAAGGGTTATAGATACACAGAGATAGTGTCCTGTTCTGTTGCTGGTGCTACTAGGTAATATAATATTATGGTACTGTAATATCGCAATACTCTTCGGTCAAGCGTACGAATGCCTTAGAAATTGCTGCCACTTTCTCCATATGAGAGCATAAATACTTAGCATATTCTAACCTTCGCCTCACCCGTCCTAACACCTCTTCAATGGTTATTGTGTCTCCCTATCTAATACTGTATAAAATATTTGCCAGCCACGCTGTTCTTTGCTTAAAAGGGGGACGGACAAGAAAATGTTAGAAAATATCATTTTTCGATTTATTTTAGCCTATTTTCATTTAATGAAAAAATAGGCTTATGAGATCACATGTTGTCCGTGTGTGTGGGTGTGTGTGAGGTGTGTGTGTGTCCCCCTAATAACTTCTAAACGGCTGGAGCGATAACAATGAAATTCGGTAAGATCATAGCACTATTCTTGCCGACCCCGACCGTAACCTGCAAATTTTATTGTGTCTTACCAATCCAACATGGCGACTGTGCGAAATATTTCACCGGCATTCAGTATCTCTGAAACTATTGCCGATATCGCCCAGAAATTGTGTACGGTGATAAAGGGCACTACTAGAAGTTCAACTATGAGACTTTCAAAAACCTGGTGGCTACAAAACCAACATGGCGGCCAAGCGAATTTAAGACTTTTAAATATAATTTTCTCGCGATTTAACTATCCAAACGTACTGAAACATGGTACAGCAAATGTAAAGTAATTAATTCATTATTAATGTTATGCACTGGGGTCTAATTTAGTTCAATTGTTTACATAACCTCAAAATGGCGTCTTTGCGAAATATTTCACTGACAGTCTATATCTCCGAAACTATTACAGATATCACTCTGAAATTGTGTACGGTGATAAAGAGTACTGATACAAGTTTATCCATGTAACTTTCATAAACCTATAGAGTACAAAACGAACATGGCGGCCAATCGAATTTGATAGATTTTAATAGACTTTTCTCGTGATTTAACTCTCTGAGCGCAATGAAATGAGGTACAGTAAATGATTTTACATATTGTAATGCACTGGCCTCTAATTTAGTTCATTTGTTTACATGGCCTCAAGATGGCGGCTGTGCGAAAAGTTTAATTAAGTTTTTATTTCTTGTGTCGTAATCATGCGATCAAAGTGAAAGTTTGAATAATGAACCTAGGCAATAATTGTCCTTGAATGGTACATAACTCTATGGCCTATACATATAACAATCCAAAATGGCGAGCATCAGATATATTTAGACGGTTCTCAATATCAATGAATCTTTTACAGCAATCAAACTGAATCTTTTTATGTTCATAGAGGCTATGAACATATGTTCACCTATATGACTTTCAGTAACCTGGTGAGCACAAATCCAACATGGTGGCGACGCGAAGTATAAATAATTAAATGGACGTTTCTCGTGAATTAACTATCCGAGTGCAGTGAAACGTTGCACGTTAAATGCTTATACAAATGATAATCCACTGGTATCTGATTTATTTCAATTGACTGCAAAATCACAAGATGGCAGCTGTGTGAAATTTTAAAATCTCGTTTTTACTTCTTGTGTTCTAATCATGCGATTGAAATTTGAATACCACACGTACACAATAATCTTAATGTAATCTTACAAAAATAAAAATCGAACCTGGCGACCGTCTGAAATATGTAGACGGTTCTCAATATCCGCGAATCTATCACAACCTTCAAACTGAAATTTTGAACCTTGATAGAGGCATTTAACATGAGTAGGATTAATGAAAATAGGCTGTATAGTTATTCACGGAACTAATCGCTTATTCATTAGTACAACTCATTGACAATACTTTTCTCAAGTTTCATAATCCAATTCACATCGTAAGTGCCATAAAATAATTAAATGTCCAACGTGTTCATCATGCCACGCCCACTTGGCGAAGGGACTCTTTGGTATTAATGGTGTTATTTGTAATAAATTAAAAAATCTAAAGCTCGACGTCATCAACTCCGTTGAAAATAATTTAGAAGGTGTTATTTTTAAGGGGAAAGATAAAACAAAGAGAGAAGATCAGACTAATGTAATTTATCAAATTGAATGCAAAAATGATAACTGTAACAGCATTTGTATAGGTCAAACAAAAAGGAAATTGTCTACGAGAAAGAAAAGAGCGAAAAGGACACGGAAGAAAACTATGAGTTGAGATAGCATAACATTGCCAACAAACACGACTATAATTGGGATGGTGTGAAAATTATGGATAAGGAGATGGGTATGAATAAACGAATGATAACTGAAATGTCGTACATAAAGAGCAATTTATATTGTGCTAACGCGCTGACAGACACCGGAAGGTTGCACGGAACTTGCAATCCAGTGCTTGTGTGTTAGGCTGCAGATTGACCAACGTTTTTAGGTTATGTTTGAAACAAATGCAATTAACCACGGTTGTAAACAACATGTCTGTGATGTGTGTTGTAGCTTGATAATGATCTGCCGATCGAAACGTCGCTGATAATAAAGATTTGATAAACAAGGTGAGTTTGTCGGTTATTTGGCGAAATTAGATTCTCATAAAATAATAATAATAATAATAACCGAAAAACTCCAGAAATCATACAAACTTACATGGTCACATTATAATAAGAAAAGCATATCAAGATAGGCCAAACTTAGACACTACAAAACAGTTGTATTACCAGAACCATTGTATGCGTCAGAAACGACCACAATTGGAGCATCTGACATCATAGAAAGAGAAAAAATTGAACGCAAAATTCTGAGAAAAATATTTGGAGCAGAACACAGAGATGGGATATGGATGAAAAGACCTACCAAAGAGCTATATGAACTCACAGATAGACTCACAGATATCATTAGAAAACGCAGGCTAAAATTCTATGGGCCCATACTGAACCCGCTAAGCACTGGTTCATGTGATATTTTTCATCGCAACGCATTTTTGATGCATCACTTTAGAACGTACCCACTGACTGACCATGCTGTCGCCACATGCTAACATTCTTTGGAGTTATAAATGGTTGAACATTTGACTATGGAGAAAACCTTTATTAAATAATCTGACGCTAAATTATGACACTTCTAATTTCTACGAAGCTCAGATATTCTGATATTGTAATTCTGTATCATCGAAACATTCTTTAGAATATTATTTCTGCTTTCGGTAAGGTATTAACACCGCAGATACTCGAACCGGAACCAGACAGTCGCTGCACGGCCAGTGTATTCACGAGTTCACGCAGCGCAGTACTGAGCTCTTATCACATGTGTTTGGTTTACCATCCAAGTTGGATGTTGTTCTTGTCAAGTCCGTCTAAAAGATGATGTAATAGTCCGCCTGGAAGGCGAAGAAAGCAATCTTAGTGCTTCGCACATTATTTAACTACGAACAGTACATAATATTAGTGAATATTACAGCCGGAAAAGGCTTGTGCAACGAATACTGTGAATGTTTGGGAAAGTGATTATAATTGTGGAATACCACATTTTCAACCACATGATTGAACATCGTATTTCGACATCGTCAAGTGGCGATAAAATATATCATTCCCTGTGAAATTATTATTAACCGAGTGAATCAATTCAACACTCATAACTACAAATATTGCTTTAATCCCAAGTGCGATTCTTTTCTGTGAAATACAACGTTGATGCCACGTGATTTGTGGGCAAGTAAAATCTGTGTTAGTGAAGCAGATAATAGTGCATGGCCAATTTATAAACCATCTGCGCCGCGTAGTAGCAGTGAATTTAGTACCACATTTAAGATAGCTTCAGTGCAACTGCGCTACGCTCATTTTTCGTATTTTCAAGTGGTAAATTCGTACTTCAAAATGTAACTTCTTGATAACCACGTGTACGACGATCGTTGTTACGCATCACCTGTGGAGATGAGCTGTTAAGCCTCATGATGTGATGGAGAGAACTGGAGAACTACAGCCGATGACGGGAGAACCATGACTTTAGCATCCGCTAAGCCAAGGACAATTACGATTTTGAGGAGGAGTCTGGTCATATCATCACGACAACGACGTGGCCGAATAAAGGCCGTGGAAATGGATAGAGCCTATGTGGAGGCCCAGATTGGACAACCCTTGTCCGAACACCAAAGCCTTATTGTTTCCCTCAGGTCGTTGGAACGACTGAGATGTAGACATCCTTTCTTGTGAGTCCGAATAATTCATTCCTTGTGAGGTTCTTTTGTGGTGTAGCTTAGTGTAGTTTATTGTAGTTTATTGTAGAATCAGCCGAAATCCTTGACAAGCCATAGGTAGGTTTTGTACTGTTAGAATTAATCCTTGTAGTTCACTTTCAGTGATTTGTTAGTCACCCGTTGTGATTGAATTTATTTTCGATCACGGTGCATTCTGATGGAAATCGCTAAGATGTTGTTTCTGCCCCTGCTAAGCGTGACTGTAGTCTTTGTTACTACGTTTTTTTCAACCCTAAGTGGGTGATTTTGTGTACAGTTATTTGGGATAACGATCAGACGTCATGGCCAGGGTTATTTTATAACACCCCTTTCTAGTAAATGTTGTCACGCCACTGATTTAGTCAGAACAGTCCGTATCATTAGATAGCCGACTGAAGCTATCAGATTTTTAATTCAATGTCATTTTCATTTTGATGTGCTATGAAGCCATCCAGTTCAAGTTATGAACACATTCAGGGTGTTACAATTTGTATGCAATCTAGCATCGAACCCTGTAATGAATGCCGTATCATTGGCAAACTTCGCAATTGTAAGATTTGCGCCTTTATGATGTTTATTTCGTGTCAGGTGTTTCGAAACAGTTATTATTTTGGTTATGATTAGACAGAGCAGTTATGAACTGACATATCTGCACATTTCAAAGAGGTTCAGATTAAGTGGAATATCTGTGTTTTTCATTTCTTTGACTTTTACAAACATGCCACGTTTTTGGGCATAGTTTTGAGGTGTGATTTTAAGCCTAATGCTTATGTGATTTTGTATTATATCTGGGACATGATAACAAGGCCAGTTTTCTGATAGGACTTTCTGCGAGAAAGCTGCCTGCCTTCAGTGTTGTTCATTTTTCTAAACTGTCCATGTGGATGATTGTGAGTAGCGGGGCTAGCTCGAATCATGGACAGCTGGTAACAGTTCCCAGCATGCAATGTACTAGAGCACAACTCACTCAGTGAGACATACTTTTTCAGACTCTTTGACAATGCTTACAGCATTACTAACATTTAAATGATGTGTCTCATATGTAGGTCAATGTCCAGGCCACCATTTTGTAATAATCATATGTTTTGCTACTTAGAGATGACTGGCGAGAGCCATGTGTTTGCATCGCTATTGAAGCGACTATCTTTCTTCTCCATCTGAGAATGATTGCTCGTTATGTTAATGTTTATTTGTTGAAATTAAGAGGCTAGATGGGGCACCTGTATAGAGGCTATATGTATGTGTGTCCAGACTTCGATTCTGTTGACTGTGTTATTGTAGGGAGGCAACTGATGTTCATTCCAGGCCCTATCCAGAGGTAAATTAAGTGAACCGAGAGCCACTAATAACCTGTGTTATTGTTTTGTCCGAGCGGGAGAGCTCGTTGATGGTGTTTTATAGCAGAGATTGATCTCGCACGAGACTGCTACTGCTGAGCCCAAGGTATTCAGGATTGACAGCCTATTCGCCATAAACCAACGATAATTTAAACCAACGATTCTAATAATCAGAACGTCATTATTATAAACTGATGATGATTAACTATTTATAGCATTTAACCCCGATTTTCTTGCATCTTGGACCGGCTGGCTGACACTTGCTTTGTAAACACTTCTTTTGTGGAAGTAATCTAGGACAGATGACACTATTTTTTATCGACGGAGTGCTTGCTCAACCTTTAGTTAGTAGCTGGTGGAGCGTGAGCCCCATGCGACATTAGACGTAGTTTTTAGTACGCAATCACCACCGTAAATAACATGCACGTAGATGACACTGGTTTACAAAGAGTAACCCAAGGCGAAGGCAGGAATAATATTGTTTATGGTCTAGTTGTTATTTATTCAAGTGTATGATAACCCCATGTTTACCTTTTTAGATTGTAAGAGGGTATTCAATTTTTTTTACGGCTTGCCATGTACAGTAGATTTGTACTAACTGTTTTTGCTTTACGGACGTCATCGCCGTAAATTTTGTATTAATTGTTAGGAATTAACTAGATTATTTAAAATAAAAGTAAATGAGGAAATGGTATAATCCTAACTTAGACTTGCTATTGCTACTCTGTTAAATGTAAATTCCGTTATTACCTTATTTTGTAACTTGACTTAAGAGATTATTGCCGTACCATTTTTCCAGCGTTGCTGTTGTTGCTTTACTTTGTCAGATAGATCTTTCGCGAGGGTTTGCAGTAGTTAACAGGTAGGGTTCTGATCTTTTATTTTTGTTTATTTATTAGTTTGCGGATTAGCCGATAGAAACCCTCCGAACTAGGCTCGGTGACTGAATATTTTGAATCAATATTTCTACAAGTTTTACTTAAGCCTGGAAGTTTATTTCTCAGTCTAGCTTTAGGAGGTGTATTTTCTTGGGCTGTCTATGACATTTTTAGCAACCATGTTACCACGGATCCCCTGGATCATGGATTCTCGTGCCGCTATGGCCTATAAGAAATTCACCTGATCCTCATGGCACATGGTTCCGACAGGTGAGGTGTTAGGGATGTCGTTTCGGCTGTTGGCAACACTGATAGCTCCTCTAACGGGCACAATACAGAGAATGAGCAATAAACGACTTACAAAAAAATCTTTGATGTAGTAAACAGTTCAAGAATGAAATCAAATTGGTATCATGAAATGGAAGACGACTTAAAGCAATTAGGGATCAACAAGCAAATGATAGAAGACAGAGAAAATTTCAGAAACAAAATTAAGAACGCCAAAGTTTAAGTAAGTGATAGGAAGAAGATAGGAACATTGTGGACGGAACAAAGGAAACAGGAGCATATTCAAAGGATGAAGAGATTTTGGGAAGAGAAGAAGAAGAAGGGAAAGAAGTGAACATTGTGACATCGTGAGATATTTAAGTTCAAACACGGTCCATAAGGGGAAAAGAGTTTCTGAGCACTTCCTTCAAGCATAGTTAGTATGGAAACATCAACAAGGCTATGAAGTATACAGTACTAGCAGGTACCCGCGGCTTCGCTCGCGTCATAGTCGTGTCATATTGTTATTCAATGAAATGCAGGTGTACCCCCTTAACACCCCTTTAGAAACTGAATATCCAAAAACCCTTCCTTAGTGGACGTTTTCGAACTACAACGAACATATTCCCAAAATTTCATGTTTCTAACTTTAATAGTTCGGGCTGGGCGATGATGAGTCAGTCAGTCAGTCAGGACACTTAGTTTTATATAATAGATAAGCATCGGCCCTAGTGGAAAATAATTCTATCACCTGAAACCAAAAATGCATGGGACGAAAAAAAACATCAAAATATCATATTGGTTCCGGACCCTAAAAGACATGAAAAATATAATAAAAGTATTAAAAATAACTATTTTTCGAAATTTCATTCGAATCAATTTTTATGCCATTCCTGGGACTTAGAAAATTCCGGCCAAAAAGTACAAAATCATTAATAACTCCCTAAGTATTCGCCGTATGATGAAATAGCAAGAGACAAAAAAGATGTAATGTGTTATTGTCTACAACATAGGCCATGCAAAATTTTACACTCAGACATATTACGTTCCCCCCCCCCCATATTTTCACCCCTCCCCATGGGCCCCTTATATTGGATTTATGAAAAAACGGTCAAACACCTATTTTGTTATTTTTTATGCTGATTTTTTCCGCTGAGTTCCAAACTCCTCGCCTATGTCGTTTAAGAGATACACGCTCGGTTAGGAAACCTTCAACCCCCACTTTTCACCCCTTTCACCTCAAAATATACACCACATCGAAAAACCCTCAGACATATATCTTCTTATTTTTAATGATGAGTTTATATGCCGAGTATCAAATCCCCCAATGAAAGCAATCTGGAGATATTGTTATTCAATGAAATGCAAGTGTACCCCCTTAACACCCCTTTAGAAACTGAAAATCTAAAAACCCTTCCTTAGTGGGCGTTTTCGACTTACAACGAACATATTCCCAAAATGTCATGTTTCTAACTTTAATAGTTTTGGCTGGCCGATGATGAGTCAGTCAGTCAGTCAGTCAGTCAGTCAGTCAGGACACTTGTTTTTATATAAGAGATAAGCATCGGTCCTAGTGGAAAATAATTCTATCACCTGAAACCAAAAATGCATGGGACGAAAAAAAACAACAAAATATCATATTGGTTCCGGACCCTAAAAGACGTGAAAAATATAATAAAAGTATTAAAAAAAACTATTTTTCGAAATTTCATTCGAATCAATTTTTATGCCATTCCTGGGACTTAGAAAATTCCGGCCAAAAAGTACAAAATCATTAATAACTCCCTAAGTATTCGTCGTATGATGAAATAGCAAGAGACAAAAAAGATGTAATGTGTTATTGTCTACAACATAGGCCATGTATAGCTTTACACTCAGACATATTACGTTTCCTCCCCCCTCCCCATATTTTCACCCCTCCCCATGGGCCCCTTATATTGGATTTATGAAAAAACGGTCAAACACCTGTTTTGTTATTTTTTATGCTGATTTTTTTCCGCTGAGGTCCAAACTCCTCGCCTATGTCGTTTAAGAGATACACGCTCGGTTAGGAAACCTTCAACCCCCACTTTTCACCCCTTTCACCTCAAAATATACACCACATCGAAAAACCCTCAGACACGTATCTTCTTATTTTTAATGATGAGTTTATATGCCGAGTATCAAATCCCCCAATGAAAGCAATCTGGAGATATTGTTATTCAATGAAATGCAAGTGTACCCCCTTAACACCCCTTTAGAAACTGAATATCCAAAAACCCTTCCTTAGTGGGCGTTTTCGACTTACAACGAACATATTCCCAAAATTTCATGTTTCTAGCTTTAATAGTTCTGGCTGGGCGATGATGAGTCAGTCAGTCAGTCAGGACACTTAGTTTTATATAATAGATAATAGATTTAATTGCAGCCAATGGCTATTAGCGAAACACAACAAAAGAAAAACAACAACAAATACACAATCGTAATCTTTGTTTACAAATTTTGTTCAATTGTCATCGACATGAAGGGAAAGAAGTTGGAAGATGGTAAGGGGTTAGGTGGACATAATATGCTAACAAAGAAGATGATTGATACTCTTCAGGTATATTATGGCAAGAATAAGGGATAACCTCTAAAGTGTTGAGGATATGTGACGGGGTGTACGGGCTAAATATTTTCACATGTTATCCACAGATGAACACCCCATATACAATCGGTGCCTCATTAGTTGGTGTCTTTATAAACACGCTCAGAGGGATGGTATTCCTTACACGCACAAGAAAAGGCTTACTGAAACTCTTCTGAACGTCACCAAGCCAACATTCAGTATTCTGTCTAATCCAGAGTTACTCAAAAAGTGTGTTCATGCCAAAACGCAGAAGCCGAATGGAAACGTTGCCCTAAAACAACATTTCCCACAGCTAGGGTAGTAAAATTTGCAGTTAATGATGTAGTTATTGTATTTAATCGTGGCAACGTAGGGAGGAAGGAGGTCTTGCTGAGAATGGGCTTCATGTTTGGAGCATTCACTCAAAACATCTTGAAGAAAATTGGCGTACAACGTACAAATGCAGCTGAAAAATCCATTGAAGATCTTGCAAAAAACACAAGACAGAAAAAAAGAAGCCGAAGAGAAGTCTAGAAGGAAAGGAGGACACTCAGTACAGTTCTGGTGCCCTTTGATGAACGGAATGGCAAGGGAAAATGAATTCACTTTAAACTGCACTTTCTCACAAATAATATTTTCATTGTTCAGGTACGTTTTTCTCAGAAACGTGCAAAGAGCCATACGTTTTGGCATCCAAATTTTTAGTGTGTATACTAAACATATGCACATGGGAAAATTTTAATAAAATTTCTGTAGTCTACGCCGAGACATAAAAGAAAGAATATACCATTTTTATTGAATGTTTCTCAGTTTACAAAACAATCTTATTATACTCGTATAATACGCTAAGACTAAGGTGTATGTATAACAAAACTCTAGCTCCTAAACCAGAAGGAGTTAGAAGGTGCGGTTTGTACCAAAAACTTCCAAATCGTCTCAATAGTACAGGAAAAATCTTGCATTTCTTGAAAAGACAACGGAAATAATTTATTTGTTTATGAAGTGCTTCTAAACAAATAAACAAAACGATAGCCCCTGCGAGAACTCTGTCGCCTACAGCCCGCAGAGCACTAAACCGAGCGGGTAGTCTGTACTCATGGGGACGCACACAATCCATTATGCGAGAGTTCTCGCACGGCTCCGCTAGTTCAGTATAAATTCTTTAAATATCAATGTATTAAAATGCTTTTTTTGAGTCATTTCGGCCATCAATGGACCACGATGTTCTTCACTCATATGATCACTGTAAAGCTTGTTTTCTTGTCTGCCAGAAGATCTTCATTCTTGACGAATGTTCAGCTCTCCTTTCTTCCGTCCACTTGCAGTGAGGGCGAGGCATCACAGATGTTAAAGGGTGTAGATTACTGGTTGATTTAACCGCCTTTCTGAACAGGTTCCTATCCCAAACCAGAGCTTGATTGATTCGAGCTTCTGTTAGGTCCGTTTTAACTTGCATCGACCATTTACAATAGGGATTTTCTTAGAGATTGATGAGTGTATTCGATATGAAAGTCGATGATGCTCCATCCGTTCCAAATGTCCAAAGAAAGACATTCTCCTTTTTCTCATCACACTCACCAAATCTTATATATGTCAAATAATTCATTGTTATGTCTTATTCTGTAAGTACCATTATCATTAACAGGTCCTAATATTTTCCTTAGAATTTTCCGATCCTTAAGTTCTAATTTTCTCATTGGGCCTTTGTTTGTCATATGTAAGCATTCTGCAGCATACAGTGCTGACGGCCTAATTACTGTGTTATAATGACAAAGTTTGACATTCCGGGACAAGCTTTTACTTTTGTAAATGTTTTTGCAGGTTTGAAAGGCACCTTCCAATTTGTTACATCTGCTCTCAATGGCAGCTATTTCTGAATTATTAGGGGTAATCCATTCGCCTAGGTATTTAAATTTTCGGACTTTTTTGATTTTTTTTCAGACCAATCTTGATGAATTTTGAGGCATCTTTGACATTTGTGATAAATTAAAATGCTTATGTGTATTTGTTTCTATATATATTGAGGTTATTCTGTAAAATTTACTTGACAATACGGAATCGCTCGATGTTGCCCAAAAGTGCTGGTACAGTTGGTTTTGCACAGAGCTGTGTTTCTCACATCCACGCACGCACTTGAATTGACTTGTTTGATAAAGTCTACGGTTCGTAATATTATTTATTTTTCCTAATATGATATGCACATTTTATGAACGGCAAATATACAAGCTATCTCGATTATTCTAGAGGTGTGGTATTAAACGGGCGTTATATATAAATAGTGAAAAAATCAAGAGTCTGTCTTCTATATATCCAAAGACTAGCAGTAGTGTCCGGCTTCGCCCGGTGGATTTATTTGTTTTATGGATGGTAATGAATACTACTACAGAACTGGCACATGATACTTAAACTAACAGAAAAAAATATATATATAACTTTTTGTGGTGGTGGTGGTGGTGGTGGTTGTAGTGGGGGTGATAAGTAGTGCAGTATAATGGACATAACTTTCAGTTCATTTTCCCATCATGATAATAATGAATAGGGAAACGGCTAACTTGTATCTCCAGCACTGACGCATGTAATTTACAAACAAATCTAAAAAAAAAATGAATAGAAAGAGGAGTAAGTGAAATAAAAGACACACCCTAGGGCCTATATCTCATTGGCTGTTAGAAATTTAGAGACCAATAGTGTCGTCTTTAGTCGCATAGCACTGTAGGAAAATAATCAGAACAATTTGGAAAACTTCGGCTGTCCCAAGCTACTGAGGTAGCAATAGTATCATTTATCGCCACATAGCGCTCAACGATAAGATTCGGAATAAATGAAGGTGAATTTGAAAGCACCAACGCTTATTGCAGCTGGTAACCTCAATGTACTGCTCCAACACCATTGCACTTATGCAGAGGCATAATATTTTCATGATGATAACTGTTTTAAGGGGCCTAAGAGATCCTATTGCACTAATTACTCCCCGTGACTGCAATATTAACAGCGCAAGATGTAACTATTTTCACAATTCTGCACCTGAACACTGGTAGGGGTGACGTGATGCAGCCCGAAGTGTCCGTCAACAGTATACTTATTAAAATACTCTTACAGTTACACTACTACGGACATGAATGGTTCTAGGGCCTTAATGCGTGGTTTTCAAGTTTATTTTGTCTGTTATTCTAAATGTAGAGAATGCCAAAATATCAAGTGGACAGTGTTACCAGCAGGGTTTCAAAGTGTATGTAAAATTTGGTGCAATTAGGATAAACGGTGTAGATTTGTGATAATGGGCCTAAATGCAGGGAATGGAGTGGTCTGTCCGAAATTGCATGCAGACTGTGTTACTCGCAGGGCTCCAAAGGGTAAGTATACAAATTTTGGTTCAGATCGGTGAAACGGGGTAGATTTGTGCCAAAGGGCCTTAATGCAGGGAATTGAGTGGTCTGTCCGAAATTTTATGCAAACAGTGTTACTCGCAGGGTTCCAAAGGATAAGTATACAAATTTTGGTTCAGATCGGTGAAAAGGTGTACGTATCACTAACCATAACGCCAGCGCATGCGGGTAGAGCAGTTCGGGAGCGCTTGTTCTACCGACTTACTGAACAAAAATCAAACTTTAAGGTTACCTGTGGGGTGTAGCCTAATACTACATAGCCCAAACTATTCCTCTTGAATCTGGCTGTTATAAAAAAATAATAATTTTGTATCGGACTTGTAGTTCCAGAGATTAGCGCGTTTAAAGACACAAACACACAAACAAACTCTTCAGCTTTGTTATATTAGTAGAGATAACGGGTCATTTGTCTGAATAAATTCTTTTTTCAGAAATTGCAATTAAAATTTAATTTAGATTGTAACTAACTTTTCAATGGAAACAACAACAACAAAAAAGCGCTGGAAGTGTAGTATTCATCAACCCCTACATAGTCTGAGTACATCCTCTTCTTTCTCCTTTAAGATCTTTCCCCCTAGGACACTTATTGGCCCTGTAGCCTGCCTTGTCGACACGCTCCTTGTCCAGTTCTTGCACGACTTATCCCCAGCCTTGACAAAAAAGACAGACTCTCTCCGTTACCAGAAAAGAATCCGCCACAAGCGAGTAGTTCCCTTGATCGCTCTCAGCTCACTGGGCATTGGGTCAGTTAGCCACTGACTCTCCCAAAATGCCAGTACTTTTCGGCGTAACTGAGAACAATTGTCTCTAGCAGTACCTCCATTGGTTGAGGTGATAGTGATACCGCCTCATCTGCAGCATGATCTGATAACTCATTTCCCGCAATTCCCATGTGGCTTGGAAATGACAGAAAGGTGATTCGAGTGTCAGCGCGGCACAACCCGGCTAGTAGGTCATGGATTCGCTGCCCTAGGGAGAGTTGCATGATACATATAGGAATTCTCTTCAATGAACTCAAAGAAATGTTAGATAATTATTGTTGCTTTAAGGGACGAATCTACAAGGTCATCTGCCCCTCTTAACACAGATTAAAGTGTACACATTTGGAATGGAATTTAAAATTTAGAAATGCACACCTAGATTTGAGAGACTGAAAATTAATAAATCAAAATTTAAATTTTACTAATCAATATTTTTTTATTTTTAGTATCGAATTTGGCCAACTATGGACCGCAGGGAACTCAAGGCTTATAATATAATATAAACAAAAATTAAGCATTCAAAAAAACAACCCACTCTCACTTATAAAGCTCATAACGCGATCAGCAGCCATCACGTCATCGGCAAACCAAGGTTTCTTCGTAAGTCAGCAAGATCCACACAGTCGGTTAAAATGTGGGCCACGGTGAATAAGGCTCCACAGGTACAAAGTGGAGGGTCTTTCCTTTACATTGATACGAGTAGGTGGATCTTGTATGACCTATCCTTAGCCTACACAAAACGGCGGACTCCCTCCGTGTCCGGAAATAGATCCGCCACACGCGAGTAGTTCCCTTGATCGCTCTCTGTTTACTGGGCATTGGGTCGGATAGCCAAAGACTCTTCCAGTACTTGTCGGAGTAACAGATAGCAACTATCTCTAGCTGGTACCTCCATTGTTCGAGGTGGTAGTTATACCGCCAGTTGCAGCTTGATCCACTAACTCAATTCCCATGTGGCTTGGAAGCCACACAAAGGTGATTCGAGTGTCAGCGCGGCACAACCCGGCTAGTAGGTCGTGGATTCGCAGCACTAGGGGGTGTTGCGGGAAACATGTAGCAATTGACTGCAGCAAACTCAAAGAGTTGGTACAAACGAGAAAGTGTGTTCCTGCATCCTCTAGTTCAAACTGCAGAGCTTCATAGATGGCAACGAGCTCCGCAGTAAACACACTACTGGTCTCAGGCAAAGAGATCTTGGTATTTGCACCATCAATTACCTAAGCACAACCTAATTCTCGTCCACCTTCGGACCATCCGTGTATAACCTACCAGAATCCGGAAATTGGTGAACTATGCTGTGGAACAGCCTCCGCTAAACGGAGGCATCCGTGTTCACCTTAGGACCTCGGTGTAGATATAACCAAATTTCCGGACGCGGGATTTGCCACGGAGGCACCTCGCTAGGTGTCTGGATCACTAAGGGACCAACAACCACTCCTATTTCTTTACACGAACTATTGAGTCTAAAACCAACCGGCCGAGTGGCACGAGTCTGGTTGGTGTACCTCTGGTGGCATTGGGTACTGGAAAGAGCGTGATAGCTCGGAAGTTGTGGCAAATGACGCACATTGTTATCATAGGCTAAGAGCATATGCTGGCGCCTATAATTTAGAGGTGGAACACCCGATTCGGCGAGTCGGCTCGGTATCGGACTGGTGCGAAAAGCACTGGTAGCCATCCTAACGCTACTATGGTGGAGAGTGTCCAGCATTTTCAAGGCTGCCGGCCTTGCTGAACCGTATGCCGGAGAACCATTGTCTGGTCGGGATTGGACGGGGCATGGTAGAACCGTAGCAGCACCGCACGGTCATCCCCCCACGTAGTGCCACTAAGAATCTTGAGCATGTTCAGTTTCCTGAGACACGCCGTTTTTAATTGCCGTATATGGCGCTGCTACGTTAATTTGCTGTCATAATGGAGTCCCAGGAAGCAATAAGTGCCAACCACCGGCAATGCAACATCCCTGAGATGTAGTTCAGGGTGTAAATGTAGCCTCAGGAGCCGTCAAAAATGGACTAAGGAGGGTTTTGCTGCTGGACAACTAATACCTCTGTCGTGAGCCCACCTGTCAACCCGGTTAATAGCTAGCTTCAATTGTCGTTCCACGATTGCCATACTTCTAGAGATATAATGTAGACCTAAATCGTCCACATACAGCGATGGAACTACCATGGGCCCCATAGCGACAACAATGCCGTTAATGGCAATCGCGAACAAGGTGACACTCAGCACAGAACCCTGAGGAACTCCATTTTCCTGGGTGTATATTTGCGATAATATCCTACCGACTCTTACACGGAAGAGTCGGACGGACATGAGGTTCGCAATAAATATCGGGAGATTACCACGGAGTTCCCAGTCGTGATGGGTGGAAAGGATCCAGTAGTACCATGTAGTGTTGTAGGCTTTGTCGAGGTTAAAGGAAACCGTGATTAGATGCTCCTTTCGAAGAAACGCCTCCTGTATGGCGCTCTCAGTTCGCACCAGATGGCCGGTGGTGGACCTATGAGAGCGGAAACCACACTGGTACTCAGGCAAGATTTAGGAGCGTGTAATTTCGAGCAGTTAGTGCACACAGATGGTGGTGTGCACTTTCCACCTTCGTGAACAACCTTCCCGAAATCCTTGCACACAGCATTTGATGTGCAACAGGAAGACACGTGTCCGAACTTCTGACACTGGTAAAATCGCATCGATTGTGTTAAGTATGCTCTGAGATCGCTGCGATAGGCGGTCACTTTAACCAGCTTAGGTAGAACAGACCCCTCGAAATGGTGTATAAAGGAGCCCGTGCCTACCTTGTCTTCGCCGATCTTCCTCATGATACGTCGGATCCTGTTGACTCCCTGTTTCTTCAAGTTAGTCAACAGTTCATCATCGGAATTGAGAACGAGATTGCGATAGGCGATAACTTCACGGATCTCGTTCAGCTTTTCGATATTCACTGGGATCGCATCCAAATGGTCGCATTTCAGGTACTTTTCGGTTTGATCACCAACAGTGGCCTACAATAAAAGCTGACCGTTGCGTAGCTTTTGGATCCCGTCAAAGTCACCGAATTTATCTTTGATTTCCTTAGGAAAACCATAGATTTAATCAGGTGAAATGTACCCCCATCAGTTCTGGTAGCTATCAGATAACGAGAAGCCTTATAAACCGGGAACTTTTCAAAAATGCTCCATCCCAAAGTGTATTTACCTTGGGTGATTTCCAACTTCAAGAGACAGATTTGTAATGTGGCACTCTGTACATTATTCTGTGAGCGTTTCGGCATCCCGGAAAATATCCTCCCCGAATACTGCCCACTCCGAACGGGGGGACATCAATGTGGGCGCCACCGAAAATTAAGGCCACCTGGCTTAGCAGCTATTGCCCGGGGTCCCAATGCTTCGAACTTGCACTTACCCCCTGACATGTACAGAGTTTTGAACAGCTCTTCAGTATTCGGTCTTGCAGGGACCTCGTTGTCAGGCGGATATTCCTGAAAAGGTACATGGCGCACCCACCTGACCAGATGGGGAATACCGACTAGGCTTTCTAACCAGATGGCCTAGTAGGTGCCCCTCCCCTAAACAGCATGCATGTTTATTTATATGGTGCCGTGCCTTTTTGTCTGCATTTGACTTAGCAATATTGCATCCATGGCAATGTTTGCATAAAATGTCTACATCTAGGACCTTACACTGTGTAAATACTTGTGGCACCTGCTCAGGACTTCAAAGACTGATGGCACCTCTTCTGCCAAATACCATCAAATGAAATGTTTAAGTCTGTTGGTGTCTCAGTGTCTCTAATTTCCTCAACTACCTCCTGTGTTGCAGTTTTCATTGATTCTTCTGCTATTTTTATCCAGTTTGTGTGGTAAAATACTTCTGTATTTTGATATGCTTGTTGTGCGGCGTGGCAGATTAATTATACCACAAGAGATTTTCCCAGCAGTAGGCCCTTTGCCAATGCACCATAAAATAACTTATGTTTCACTCAAATAATGTACTGCATTATCCTTGCACTTTTCTGAAGTAAAAAATTGTGTCTGGCTTTTACAACTTTCACTAAAAACTGTCAAGCTGCAAACTAACCCACATCTTTCAGCCGCATCTTCAGTTATGTTTATCTTCCCTCCACATAAACTGCAACTTGTAAATGCTCAGAACACAAAATTCAGAATACGCAAATATATAATTATGTTGAGATCTTTATCATTTGCACTTTCATTATTTGAATACAGATCATCGCATTTCACAAGTTTCGTTTTCGAGGAAGAACTTCAAGGTGTAGCGATGTGTAGAACTGAAACACTACATGAACTTTCATTCCTAACCTCACTCACAACCTCGTATACAGCTGGATAAGTTCTGTAGTACCGATTTGCTTTGTTCTTTTACTTTCTTGAGCACTCCTTTTGCTCTTGTCATGATCAAATGTATGGTACTCAAGATCAATAGCGCGCTAGCACTAAGGCACAAAGATTGAATAAATATGCACGTTACATCAAAATCATCGCACGCATAAAGTAAACAATAAATACAACTCTTATCCCAGTTCCACCAACTCATGCAGCAAGGCTTCCACTAGAATTTAAATCAAACCACGGCCTTCTAGAACTTATGGTTCTTGAGATATTAAGTGATGGTGAAAAATGGTATTGTATATGAAATCCTGAAAATGTTCTGTACAACTAATGAAATAAAATTTAATATACTCCTCATCAAGCAAATTTAATAAAGCATACACTCAATTAATCAGCAAATTCCGAATAATGTTTTGGCAAAGAAATAAAAACAAGAAGTTCCGTGACGAACTAAAGAGCCTACTTTTCTTAAAATTTAAAATTCATGCCATTGATTAATCTATATGGATCTATCTAGAATAATGGCAAAATTAAATTGGTAATATAGAAATTTCTAATTACTTCGAAATACTGTATACCTGGCATAATGTAGCCTAATAGAGAACTACAGTTGGCAGCCCTGGTGACTGAATATATTCTTGTTTCCATCTCTTAAGGTACAGAATACAAAATTTGGTTGAAGTCCAATGGATAGCATGGACGTTACATGCAGTTAAACATTGGATCTAATAGCGCGCTTAAAATCATGTTGGCAACAATGACATACATGTATTGGTCAGAAATAATCTGCAATAATATGATCTCTTGTTGTGTTAATTTTGAATGAAATCCATTTGTTAGTATAGAAGTTACAGGCATTTTAAAATTGGACCTATCAGCAGGCTTAGAATCATGTTGGCAGCACTGACGTATATTAATTACTCCAAATTAATCTAGAATGTCAGGTAGTATACGTGTGCAAATTTTAGAGCTACTGGCTAGCATATTTTTATGATATATTGATATTAGGGAAACAAAAATAGAGACACCTTTTTTAACAGTTGGCAACACTGGTTGCTCTTAAGAATACGCATAGTCGTATCTGTTATGGTGCACATAGCACATACAAATTTTGGTTGAAATCCAAATGATAGTATATAAGCTACATGTATTTAAAGTTGGACCTCTCAGCAGGCTTAGAATCATATTGGTAGCACTGACGTATATAAGTTACTCCAAATTATTACAGAATGTCAGGTACTATACGTGTGCATAGTTTAAAGTTGTCGGCTTGCATACTTTCTGATATATTGGTATTTGGAAAAATAAATTGAGAGCATTTATTAACAATTGGCAGCCCTGGTGGATCTTAGAAATACGCTCAGTTATATCTGTTTATGAACACATAGCACATACGAAATTTGGTTGAATTCCAATTGATAGTGTAGAAGTTATATGCATTTAAATATTGGACCTATCAGCAGGCTTATAATCATTTTGGCAACACTGCCATGTATGGCCTCCTGGAAATTAAACTGCAATATTATTATCTATACGTGTGCCAAGTTTCAAATAGCTCCCATTCATACCTTCCGAGATATCCAATATAGAGCTCAAATTTCAATTGCGATTTTTCAGCAGTTGGTAGCACCGACATCATTTTCAAATATGGCCGTGAGATATTCAGGTATAGATCTTTACTCCTACCAAATTTTGTTTCGATTGCTGCAACCGTTTAGGAGTTGATAGGGGGACACACACACACAGCCAGACAGACAGAAGGACAGACAGACAAAAGGACAGACAGACAGACACACATTTGCCCGATCTCATAAGACTACTCTTTCCTCATTTTTTCAAAATGTGAAAAGTAGGCTAACAATGAAATGGTCATTTGTACACCCTTGTCGTTAATTCATTGCAGGGGATTAGGACATCGTTGTCATTAACCCAGTGTTCTTCGCGTATACTCAATTTGTCTCATAACTTGTGTTTCTGTATTTACTCAAGTCGTGTGGGAAACGGTAAATATTAGGATCTGCGAAGAGGTAGGAGTTTTGGGACTTGAAATAAGGCAATATCTCGGCTTTCGCATGGAAGGAATGTGAAAAAATTCGCGGAAAACTATACTCAAAATAGCCATTCTCAGCGTCAGGATTCGAACCTCCTAATTTCGGACGTGTTGCAGCGCTCCAACACGGTCGTGGTTAGTGATTTAACGTGACGTCTACGTCATGGGGTGATAACAAAATGCTGAGATGAACTTCACCCATCGTTGGAATAATAACTGATACAACAGAAGGATTAAATTCCACGAAGTGGTTTAGCGTGCTTTCCCGCATCTATTCCAGGCGAATCTCAGTGACCTATTTAACGTAGAGCCAAGACTGCATCCTTCACGACCCTAGCATTCTCCAAGTAGACTTGTGGTTCAGAAATAAAAAGAAACACTCTCGGGAACACAGGGTTGACGAACAACAAGTCACAACGCCTTATATGAATCAACATTATTCTTCTTAAAATAAATATGTCGTTATAATACGAAAAACAAGATGTTCAGTAAAGAACATATAGCCTACTTTCTCCTAATTGCATGGGTATTGTTATAACTCGTTGTCCTTTTCAAGGAGTATAATTGAATGTTGGTTGTAGTAGTTTGTTGAAATACAACGTCCTATACTGATATTAAACATGAATATGAGGTGATGTTTGCTAGTGCTACCTCTGTACAAAATTATTCAAATCGGTTTCACCGTGTTTGAATTGATATGGTGAATCGCTTTACACACATACATGTCCGCTATCTGCAAACTATTAGGCTGATGACCTTGTAGTCCAGCCAAATGATGCTTCCCACAAAAAGGTTTGTTGTTGCAAAATCTAGTAGAGATCACATAATTAGGTTGGTGGTAATTTTATTTAGCTTTTAATATTTGGGTGGCCACCATTACGTTTCCGTCAAAATGGCGGCGATATAAAACATGAAACTGAGGTGCCCTTTGCTAGTGTTACCTCTGTACCAAATTTCGTTCAATTCGGTTTTACCGTGTTTGAATTGATAGGGGGAATCGATTTGCACACATACATGGCCACCATATGCAAACTATTGGACTGATGACCTTGTAGCTTGGTCATAGAACGCTTCTCACTTAAAGGTATGACGTTGCAAAATGTGGTAGAGATCAGATGATTAGGTTGGTCGTAATTGGATTTTAGCTTTTTACATTTCGGTGGCTACCATTACGTTTCCGTCAAGATGGCGGCGATATAAAACATGACACTGAGGTGCCCTTTACAAGTGCTACCTATGTACCAAATTTCGTTCAATTCGGTTTCAACTTGTTTGAAAAGATAGGGTAAATCGATTTGCACACATACATGGCCGCCATCCGCACATGATAGGGCTGATGACCTTGTAGTTTGGACAAAACATTTTTTTTATACATAAAGTTATAATGTTGCAAAATGTGGTAGAGATCAGATGATTAGATTTGTCGTAATTTGATTCAAGACTTAAACTTGGGTGGCTGCCATTGCGTTTTCGTCAAGATGGCGGCGATATAAAACATGTCCCTGAAGTGCACTTTGCTAGTGCTAACTCTGCACCAAAGTTCGTTCAATTCAGTTTCACGGTGTTTGAATTGATAAGGGTAATCAATTTGCACACATACATGGCCGCCATCTGGAAACGATTGGACAGATGACCTCTTAGTTCGGTGAAAAGACGCTCGTCATACGATTGTATGTAGTTGCAAAATTTGGTAGATATCGGATAATTAGTTTAGTCGTAATTTGATTTAAGCTTTGAACATTTGGATGGCCGCCATTACGTTTCCGTCAAAATGGCGGCGATATAAAACATGACACTGAGGTGGCCTTTGCTTGTTCTACCTCTGTACCTAATTTCGTTCAATTCGGTTTCACCGTGTTCGAATTGAAAGGGGGAAACAGACATTCAGAGTACACACACTTAAACACACACAGACTCACACACACACAAACTCACACACACACACAGACAGACACACATTTTTGGCCCTGTAGTGATCTCATAAGTCTACTTTAATTCTTTGCAAAAATCGAAAGTAGTCTAAAAATGAAATGACTTACCGCTGTATAACCGTTCAGCAGAATACGCCGTGGTAGCACCGTCCGGGTTCTTTTATACTTCGTGTAGGTGAGAGGAAATCGCCGGAACACAGCTGGGTGCATGTCGTAAATAAGGTACGTTAAGATAGGGACATGCTGACCCTAATCCTATTCCGACTTAAAGCATAGATTATGTGCAAACAGGCACACACACATGGGTAATGTTTAGAAATTCAAATTACAAATCCAATGTTAATCAATACGAGAGTTGTTGTCCTTGCTTATTTTAGGGGCTGTGATATCGTGGTTATATAGCCCCGTGTATTTGAGTGTGATAGCCTGTGTTATTGTGATGGCTGTACTGAAGGGTGTATTTGTAAATAGGGGATAGGAAGGAGATGACCATGACCTTAAGTTAGGAACCATCCCAGCATTTGCTAGGAGGGGGTAGGGGGTTGATTATAAATTTAACAAGTAGTTTCGTGACGAACTAAAGAGCCCACTTCTCTTAAAATGTAAGATTCATACCATTGATTAATCTATATATTGTGCCCGCATGTGCTCATGCTGGTGATATTTTCTTTGGAGTAATGTGCAAATAATTGTCTACTGCATAGAACACACCCGGAAGCCAGATTGAGCTTTGTCTTGCTTCAGATGCTCTTTTGACATAGGAGAATCATGCTGATATTTTTCCTGAACATATTTAACTACATATTTTTATGCCACACATCCCAGGATTTTATAATTTGTGACTCTGTGCAATATACCACGTTACTGTGGCTTTGAAATGATTTGGTAAAGGTATTTCCATCGCGGATATGTGAACTGGATTTAACTAAACACTGCACGACTCTAGTACCTCCTTGGAAGCTGAAAAAGAATAAAACACCATGTTTTGAGTTTTGAGAGGACATACGTCTTATTGTTTTTGGTCTGTTGAACCCACGTCTTTATGGAGAATCGACTTGTATAATTGAAGTAATATTGTATCTGCGAGCATCGTATCCTTAGAGGACTCAAAAGTACAAGATATTCATCATAATCTCATGAGTCCAACGCCTTTTTGATTAATTTAATTAATTAAAGACAATGCTGAATTTATAAAACTGTGAATTTCCAATATTTTTTCTACTCAGCACGTGGTCCACTATCTCCGACACCACGCTGCTGGAATCTTCGAAATCCACGATGTGGAAATATTCACAAGTGAACTGTAAGTACTGTATTATATGAGCGTAAAATACGCCACTGCCAAGAATTAATCCGCAACGAGTTGTGCGCGATATTTTACCCTTCGATCACAGCGATATTGTGAAGGTTTGTGCTATACAAGTTATAGACTCAGTGCGTTGGATACCACCCGAGTATCTTTAAAGTCTGTGGCAGACGTGTTATGGGCACTCTTGTGTTTGTCTGCAACTGTGGATCGAACCAGTGATAATTTTCAATACAACAAACATTAAACTTAAATTCTGTGTTAACCACGTGTTGTATTCTTCGAGACATGTAACTATTTGCTGACCACGTGTACGACATGTTGTATCCTGTACATGTGATGTCTACAATGGTTTAAACTACCCTGCGAGGGAGATGTCTTAGGATAAGCCCAACGATGAATAGGAAACCACGAGAAGGAATGGTCAAGTAGAGGAAAAAGGGCCAGGATTTACGGCCTAGGATCATTATAATCCCTCCTGCCAAGAGGAGACGAATACCCCTCATTTCCTAAGGAAGAATGAGGTGAATTACAGATGGTCCACAGTGAGTTATACCTCTTTCTTGTACAGGTTCTTATCATGGTAGATTAGATTAACAACCGAACATTAAATGGCAACCAATCAGGCTGGGTTATGAGGATTTAGTTTTATCATGTGTTTTTTCCTTCAATTTAGAATTCAGAATGGTCAGACATTTGTGAGACACCTTTTAGCGGGCTATCCCGCTGGTGCACCTTCGGTGAGTTGTGTTAAAATGTCAGCAATGAACCCACTAACTTCTTATAGCCTGTGGAGCTACTGTATTTTCCCATCAGCTTGGACTGATTTTCAACGGATGGATTATCAACCGTGTAAATATTTAGGGAGCACCCTGTTTAATATCATTGTTTGATTTCAAAACATTTATTATCGTTGTATCATTTGGTGCATTGAAGTTTAATCGCCACACTTATGAATTGATTTTGTTAAAGCATTGTGGTATTCTGACGCCACGGAGATCCGAGTTGGAATAAACAATGTGTAATGGTTAAGGTTACTAAACCTACCATTGGACCAACATACCGGCGATTCATTTTAAACAGCACAGGAGTGTGATGTGTTGTGATCTTAACTTTCATTTGTGTCGAGCGTTGACACGCAACATTCATCTCAAGAACTTGTAAATGTGAGAGTGATTGAAATGTCTTTGAGACCAAATCATTAGCGAGATGTAGGAATATCTTTCATATAAGTTTTTTGACTGTTTAAACATATTACATCGTTATGTTACGTAAAACTTGATACAGTTTAGTGTGTTTTCAATTATCTAAGTGTACGGATCACATTTCAGGACTTTATTGTGTGAATCCTGTTATAAATAAGAACGTAACTTTTCTTGCCAAACGCAAGATTTGTCATGTGCCGTTATATGAGCATCAAAGCAGTAGTGGACACGCTACACGTCCAAGGTCAGACCAGCGAACCCGTTATTTTACCCATAATCCCCGTATTTTCACATGTGAGACAGCCTTGTATTGATTATTTCCGACGTTGTCTGACGTCATAAATGACAGGAACGCTACTGAATGTAGGCCCGACAACCAGCTGTTATGCTGTATTATTGTTACACGAGTGACTAGGATGTCACGTTTCGAATTCGCCATTTGAGAGCGATTGTTCTTATAGGAACGTTTCATGATTTCCGAATATGATTAAGGTTCATCACTGTTCAATTATTGACAAAGTTGACATTGTGTAAGGCTAGTAATTTGTGTAATTGTTGTGCCTGTGATGCACGTTGAAGAATAGATTATATTCTCATCCAATGTTATTTCCGGACGGTACTGAGCCGTGTTGCCAGACTTGTACCGATGTGTATTTTGAGAGACATTGTGAGCCGCTAGTTTTATTGTTCATTCGAGCCGATATTTATCTCGTGGAATTCTAGTGACTGAAGAATTCGCCTACCTTGTAAGAATCTCTGAGGAGGCTTACAACTAATGTTTATTTAGCCTGTGTCATGAGAGTCATAGGTGAATCGTCATAAAACCAATTAGGGAGCCTAAACCTACGATTTAAACTGCTATAAATCATGAAATCTAATTTATCTAAACTTTCGTGATTAAAATGATGGATAATTTGTTGACCTAAATTTTTAACCGACATTTTGTTTTGCTGACAATAGAAATGAGCTGAAACATTTTCATCTCAGACTGAGCTGAATCTAATTTTGACCAACGGAAATCACGGGTTGCCAATAGTTCGTAACTGGTGGACTGCTGATTATGCAATGTCAGACGTAGTTCTGACTATGCATTTGCCAACCTAACTACACGAAATTAGATGACAGTTAAGGGCAAAGAGCTTCTTAATTTTTGTACGTAGGATTGTGAATAAGAAAATGTGTATGTTGTTAATTCATTTACATGTTTACCTTTATTGTTCCTGTACCGTTGTTACATTTACGTTGTAATAAGCAATGTTTTTTATCGTTAGAACTTGGTTGTCATGTTAGCTTTAGATGTAATTGTTTGCTTACGGACACTTCTCGCCGTAATGTGTTGTGATGTCGGGACTTAGCTAGATGTAGTAAATTTAAATGTAAATACGAAAGTGGTACCATCATAACCTAGTTCTTGCTTTGCTTGTGTGTTAAATGTAAATTCTGGATTCATCCATTCATTCGTTTATTTGAAATTGGCGATGTGTCCCCTGGTGGCAAATTAGATATACATAACAAATAAAAAGTTCTCTCGGCACGCCGGAAGGCGGAGGTAGATTTCACCGGACAAACTTGGGGATAGGTGAAAATAGGCAGAATATGCAGGTTGTCGAAGAAGGATCAGACCTCATTTGTTGCGAGAAAATATTTTATAATTGGAGCTTAATTAACTTTGTTTTTCGTTATTTTATGCATATTTTAAACATTTTATTGTCTTATGGGGACGGTAACCTTCTTGTCATTTGCGGTCCATTTTTAGCCTATTTTCAATTTTGAAAAAATAGGCTTATGAGATCACCTTTTGTCCATGTGTGTGTCCCCCTAATAAAATCTAAACGGCTGGAGCGATTTCAGTGAAACTCGGTAAGTTCATAGCACTATTCCCGGCGACCTCGACCGTGCCCTTCAAATCTTGTTACGTCTCACCAATCCAACATGGCGGCTGTGCGAAATATTTCACTAGCATTCAATATCTCCGAAACTATTACCGATATCGCCCTGAAATTGTGTGCGGTGATAAAGGGCACTACTAGAAGTTTACCTATGAGACTTTCAAAAAAGTCCTCTCGGCACGCCGGAAGGCGGAGGTAGATTTCACCTGACAAACTTGGGGATAGGCGAAAATAGGCAGAATATGCAGATTTTCGTAGAAGGATCAGACCTCATTTATTGCAAGAAGGTATTTTATAATTGGAGCTTAATTAACTTTGTTTTTCGTCATTTTATGCTTATTTTAAACATTTTATTGTCTTATGGGAACGGTAAACCTCTTGTAATTTGGGGTCCATTTTTAGCCTATTTTCAATTTTGAAAAAATAGGCTTATGAGATCACCTTTTGTCCGTGTGTGTGTGCGTGTGTGTGTGTGTGTGTGTGTGTGTGTGTGATTCGTGTGTGTGTCCCCCCCTAATAAAATCGAAACGGCTGGAGCGATTTCAATGAAACTCGGGAAGTTCATAGCACTATTCCCGGCGACCTCGACCGTGCCCTTCAAATTTTTTTACGTCTCTCCAATCCAACATGGCGGCTGTGCGAAATATTTCACTAGCATTCAATATCTCCGAAACTATTACCGATATCACCCTGAAATTGTGTACGGTGATAAAGGGCACTACTAAAAGTTCACCTATGAGATTTTCAAAAACCTGGTGACTACAAAACCAACATGGCGGCTAAGCGAAGTTGAGACATTTAAATAGACTTTTCTCGCGATTTAACTATCTAAATGTAATGAAACTTGGTACATCAAATGTTTATACACATTGTAATGCACTGCAGTCTAATTTAGTTCAATTGTTTACATAACCTCAAAATGGCGGCTGTGCGAAATATTTCACTGACATTCTATATCTCCGAAAGTATTACAGATATCACCCTGAAATTTTGTACGGTGATAAAGGGTACTGATACAGGTATACCTATGTATATTTCATAAACCTGTAAAGTACGAAACGAACATGGCGACCAAGCGAATTTAAAATATTTTAATAGACTTTTCTCGTGATTTAACTCTCTGAGCGCAGTGAAATGTGGTACAGTAATTGATTTTGCAGATTGTAATGTACTGCCATCTAATTAAATTCAATTGTTTACATAACCTCAAGATGGCGGCTGTGCGAAATTTTAAAATTAAGTTTTAATTTCTTGTGTCGTGATCATGCGATCGAAGTGAAAGTTTGAATAATGCACCTAGGCAATAATTGTCCTTGAATGGTACATAACTCTATGGCCTATACATAAAACATTCCTAATTGGCGAGGTTCCGAAATATTTAGACGGTTCTCAATATCTATGAATCTTTTACAGCAACCAAACTGAATTTTTTAATGTTCATAGAGACTATGAAGGTATGTTCACCTATAGGACTTTCAGTAACCTGGTAACCTGGTTCTGAACTTGGCCTCGTAGTCGTTGACAGTTGCGCTTGGCGGCAAAAGTAGGAACTATCTGAAGAATTGTTAGTTGCAGTACTTAAATTAACAGATAACACACACTAATACAGTCATCACAATTAACACCGGTTATCAGAGAGATTCTACACACACCCAAAGTACACGGGGATACATGACCGCGTTGTCGCAGCCCCTAAACTTAAGAACCAACCAACCAACCACTTAGTCAAATGGAAATACTGAATCTGATCTCGTGCAAGTGCGTTGTCATGGTAACGTCTGATGGCCCATGCCTCATCAATTTAGTAGTGTTGCCATGGCAACCACTGATAGCTCTTGGCATTTTCTTATAATTCCGAAATCATTTTTCTCGTCCCTTGGCGTAATGGTGGGTCATATCAAAAATTCTTTCAGACAAAAGTTTTAGGTAATTATTAGGGGAATATTGTCCATTTTGTATGGTTTTGATATTGTGCCTATTAAGAGATATATGATTAATGTTTCCCGAAAAACCCACTTTTTCCCACCCCTTTGGTCAATGGTTGGTGCTATCAAAAAACTTATTTGACATACATTTTTGGCACTTATCCGACACATATTATGAACTTTGCAGGGATTCGATATTTCATGTATTAAGAGAGTTATAGCGATATTTCACTTTTTCGAAAAAAGCCCCCCATTTTCACCCCCTTTGACCGATTTTGCCCATTAACGAACTCGACCGAGATTTTATAGGGATACATATTATGTAAAAAATTCAAAGTGATTAGTGCAAAATTACGGCAGTTATCGTGTCCACAAGAAACTGATATATATATATATATATACATAAATTATATATAAACTTTTGAACTGACGGTGGTTTTGGGGTCTGGGGGATGTGAAACGCGAAGATATGTCGAAATTTTCCGGAAGTCGAAACATGGGACCCATTGCAATAGTTAGCTTTCTAATGACATCTACCTAAAACCCTGGTGACTACAAAACCAACATGGCGGCAAAGCGAAGTTGAGACATTTAAATAGACTCTTCTCGCGATTTAAATTTCCAAACGTAATGAAACTTGGTACAGCAAATTTTTATACACATTGCAATGCACTGGAGTCTAATTTAGTTCAATTGTTTACATAACCTCAAAATGGCAGCTGTGCGAAATATTTCACTGACATTCTATATCTCCGAAACTATTACAGATATCACCCTGAAATTTTGTACGGTGATAAAGGGTACTGATACAAGTTTACATATGTATATTTCATAAACCTGTCAAGTAGAAAACGAACATGGCGACCAAGCGAATTTGAAATATTTTAATAGACTTTTCTCGTGAGTTAACTCTCTGAGCGCAGTGAAATGTGGTACAGTAAATGATTTTGCAGATTGTAATGCACTGCCATCTAATTTAATTCAATTGTTTACATAACCTCAAGATGGCGGCTGTGCGAAATTTTTAAATTAAGTTTTTATTTCTTGTGTCGAAATCATGCGATCGAAGTGAAAGTTTGAATAATGCACCTAGGCAATTATTGTCCTTGAATGGTACATAACTCTATGGCCTATACATAAAACATTCCTAATTGGCGAGGTTCCGAAATATTTAGACGGTTCTCAATATCTATGAATCTTTTACAGCAACCAAACTGAATTTTTTAATGTTCATAGAGACTATGAAGGTATGTTCACCTATAGGACTTTCAGTAACCTGGTGAGCACAAATCCAACATGGCGGCGACGCGAAGTATAAATATTTAAATGGAAGTTTCTCGCGAATTAACTATCCGAGTGCCGTGAAACTTTGCACGTTAAATGCTTATACAAATGTTGATCCACTGGCATCTAATTTATTTCAATTGTTTGCATAATCACAAGATGGCTGCTGTGCGTAATTTTAAAATCTCGTTTTTACTTCTTGTGTTCTAATCATGCGATTGAAGTTTGAATACCACACGTACACAATAATCTTAATGTAATATTTTTTTATATTGTTTTTATTTAGTCAATTTACCCTCTAGGTTGGTGGTTCCCACGGACTCAGCGAGGGAACTCACCACTACCGCCTCTATGGGCAGTGTCCTGGAGCTTGGAACATCTGGTCGGGGTGGATACAACTGGGGAGATGTGATCAGCACTTCGCCCAGGCGGCCTTACCTACAAAGCGAACAGGGGCCTCATGAGGGAGGGGAAGGAATGGAAGATAGGGATGGATAGGCTAGGAAGAGAGAAGGAGGCGGCCGTGGCCTTACAGTAGGTACCATCCCGGCATTTTCCCGAAGACGAAGTGGGAAACCACGGAAAACCACTTCGAGGATGGCTGAGGTGGGAATCGAACCCCCTCTACTCATTTGGACCACCCGAGGCTGAGTAGACCCCGTTCCAGTCCTCATACCACTTTTCAATTTTCGTGGCAGAGCCGGGAATCGAACCCAGGACCTCCGGGGCGGCAGCTAACCGTGCTGACCGCTACGCAATTTAATAGTACAAAAATAAAAATCCAACCTGGCGACCATCTGAAATATTTAGACGGTTCTCAATATCTACGAATCTGTTACAGCAATTAAACTGAAATTTTGTATGTTGATAGAGGTAATTAACATGAGCAGGATATATGAAAATAGGCTGGATAGTTCTTCACGGAACTACTTGTTATACTTGTGGTCACACTGTCCTTACGCAATGTTTCGACACTGATGTGTAACTATGTAACGGTCTGTTACTTCTTCACGCAAAATTATATCTCCCGCAGAGATTTTGGTTTGTTCCTCAGTTTAGGGGCTGTGACAACGCGGGCATGTAACCCCGTGTACTTTGGGTGAGTGTAGAAACTGTCTGATAAACGGTGTGAATTGTGATGGCTGTATTAGTCTGTAATTCAGGTAGGGACTGCAGACGGTCAATTTCAAGCAGTAGTTCCTAATCTTGCTACCAGGTACTACCGTTAACCTTACCTAGCTGTGAACTTGGCTACTAGATGCCACCACAACCAGCAACTCGCAACGAACGTTGGAACTTTCCCTCCAAAGGAAAGCATACTGGGGGATTTTAAGAGCTCTTAGAAAATCCGACGACTGGCCGGCTTTGAACCCGCGACCTTGTGCATAGTAGTTCAGCATGCTACCAGTTACGTCACCGAAGACGCTTCACACTTAGTCAGATGGAAATCTGAATCTGATCTTGTGCAAGTGCGTTGTCATGGCAACGTCTGATGGCTCATCCCTCATCAATTTAGTAGTGTTGCCATGGCAACCTCTGATAGATCTTGGCATTTTCTTATAATTCTGAAATCATTTTTCTCATCCCTTGGCGTAATGGTGGGTCATATCAAAAATTCTTTCAGACAAAAGTTTTAGGTAATTATTAGGAGAATAATGTCCATTGTGTACGGTTTTGATATTGTGCCTATTAAGAGAGATATGATTAATGTTTCCCGAAAAACCCACTTTGTCACACCCCTTTGGTCAATGGTTGGTGCTATAAAAAAAACTCTTCAAACATAAAGTTTTGGGCATTATCCGACTCATAGTATGAACTTTGAATGGATTCGATATTTCACATATTAAGAGAGTTATAGCAATATTTCACTTTTTCGAAAAAAGCCCCCCCCCATTTTCACCCCCTTTGACCGATTTAGCCCAGTAACGAAATAAACCGAGAGTTTATAGGTATACACATTCGGTAAAAAATTCAAAGTGATTGGTGCAAAATTACGGCAGTTATCGTGTCCACAAGAAACTGATATACATATATATAATATATACATACATAAATTATATATAAACCTTTGAACTGACGGTGGTTTTGGGGTCTGGGGGATGTGAAACGCGAAGATATGTCGAAATTATCCGGTAGTCGAAACATGGTACCCATTGCAATAGTTAGCTTTCTAATGAAATCTACCTAATAACACAGGCAAACGACAAAAAATCTTTTTTCTATAAAATTAGCTCTATTTAATGATTTTTGGTGTGCTGAGTCCGAAAATCATATTATAATTGCTCTTCCACCCACCAGTTTCTTACAATTTTTAATTTAAAGTATAAAAAATACATTTTGTATTTTTTATTTTATTTTATTTTATTATAGTAAAATAAACAAGGAAACTAAATGTAATTAGGTTGTCAGCAGTGGTAAATAGCACCTGCAACACTGTTTTTCTCTCACATTCTCTTTCTTCTTCTCTAACAGCTGTACAGTTGATTCATTCCAATAAACATAACCTCACTTTTAACTTTTTGTCCTATGTGCTTTAAGTAAGGTTAGCCGTGTTTGTAAAAATTGTGCTGACATGTTTTGTTATACATGTGGTGATTTTGTGACTAAGAAACATCAAAGAAACATAACTGACTTTGTAAAAGAAAGCGTACTTTGCATATTTTGGTGTTAAAATTGGTGACCAAGACAAACGTTGAGCTCCTCACAAGGTTTGTTATTTTTGTGTTGAGGATCTAAGGGAGTGGTCTACAAAAGAAAAGAAAGCTTTTAGATTTGCAGTGCCTATGGTATGGAGAGAGCAAAAATATCATTCAAATGACTGTTATTTTTGTACTGTTGATGTTTCTGGGTATAACTCTAAAAATAAGAAAGTGATAGTTTATCCAAGCCTTCCGTCCGTTATCCGTCCGGTAGAACATGGTCCTAGACTGCCTGTTCCTGAGCCTCCTCATTGTATTGACGACATTTTAAATACCAGTGAATCAGAATCTGATGGAAGTGCTCCAGAAAATGATGATGAATTTCAATGTTCTTCAGAAAGTTTACAACCACAGCTGTTTACGCAAACTGAGCTAGATGACTTAGTGCGAGATTTAGGTTTGACGAAGGAAAAAGCAGAACTTCATGGCTCAAGATTAAAAGAAAAACATTTATTAGCTCCTAGTACATGTATCTACAAGTACAGATATAGAGTCAAACAGGTCTCTCAGTTTTTCAAGCGGAAAGGGGATTTGGTTTACTGTCACGATTTTGTTGGTCTAAAGAACGAATTCGGTATTGAGTATAATAATAATAACTTCAAGGGTCAAGGTTAAAAGAAAAACATTTATTGGCTCCTAGTACATGCATTTACAAGTACAGATATAGAAATAAACAGATCTCTCAGTTTTTCAAGCCATAAGGGGATTGGAGGCTTTTTATAGACTCATCAAAAACAAGTTTGAAAGCTGTCCTTCTACACAGTGGAAACACTTACGCTTCACTTCCTATTGCTCATTCAGACCACATGAAGGAGACATATGAAATTCTTGACACGATTTTACAGAAAATGAACTATTCAGCTCACAATCGGATGCTCTGAGGAGATTGATTTAAAAGTTGTTTGCATGCTCCTTGGTCAACAAAAGGGTTTTACTAAGTTTGCATGTTTTATTTGTGAATGGGACAGTAGACAAGAGATAGACATTGGTCCACAAAACAATGGCCTAGAAGAAAAGTTTTAAAACCTGGCGAAAAGAACATTTTGTATAGGTCTTTAGTAGATCCAAAAAGGGTACTCCCACCTCTACACATCTAATTAGGCTTAATGAAACAGTTTGAAAAAGCCTTGCCTAAAGATGGAGAATGTTTTAAATATTTGAGAGAAAAACTTTCTCATCTATCAGAGGCCAAACTAAAAGAAGACGTTTTTGTGGGACCAGATATTCGAAAAATGATGTTCTCTCCCACCTTTGAAACGAAGATGACTACGGTTGCAAAAGAGGCTTGGATTGCATTTAAAGAAGTTGTACCGTAACCAAGTTCTTAGGCCATGTAAAAGACCCTAACTATGAGTTCATAGTAACTAATATGCTGAGTAAATTTAAAAGTTTGGCATTTCTTATGAGCCTTAAAGTCCACATTTTACACAACCATCTTGACTTTTTTCCTGAAAATCTTGGTGCTGTGATTGAAGAGCAAGGGGAACGATTCCATCAGGACATCAAGGAGATGGAGAAACGATACCAGGGACTTTGGAACACCAACATGATGGGTGATTACTGATGGTCACTTCATCGGGAACAACAAAATGCATCACATCGGAGAAAAAGTTACATAAGACGTTTTACAGAAAAAAGGGAAAGAATATACAAAAAAATTAACTCCTACAGTGTTTATGTGTCTTTAAATTAACCAGCAATTGTAGCAAAATTAAATAAATAAATATTATTTTATAATTTGTGATTTCCTTCGATATTACTAATTTCCTCCTTTTCCCAATTATTTAGAGTAATCGGTGTCATAATGTGAAAGAACTGTGGGTGATACATAAAATCTGACACCAGAATCAGTTTTAGCACCCAAAATTCCATAGGAATCACATATATTTATTAAAAAGATCTTAAAAATATTTTTCTTGTTGGCCTGTGTAATTGTACATAATAATTCACTAACAAGAAGTTCCAAGACGAACTAAAGAGCCTACTTTTCTTGATTTTTAAGATTCATGCCAATGATTAATCTATATGGATCTATCTAGAATAAGGAAGAAATTAAGTTGGCAATATCGAAATTTCTAATTAGTTCGAAATACTATATCCATGGCATAATGTAGCCTAATAGAGAACTACAGTTGGCAGCCCTGGTGACTGAATATATTCTTAGTTCCATCTCTTTTAAGGTACAGAATACAAAATTTGGCTGAAGTCCAATGGATAGCATGGACGTTACATGCAGTTAAACATTGGATCTATCAGCGCGCGTAAAATCATGTTGGCAACAATAACATACATGTATTGGTGAGAAATAATCTGAAATAATCTGATCTATTGTTGTGTCAATTTGAATGAAATCCATTAGTTAGTAAAGAAATTACATGCATTTTAAAATTAGACCTATCAGCAGGCTTAGAATCATGTTGGCAGCACTGGTGTAGGCCTATATTAGTTACTCCAAATTAATCTAGAATGCCAGGTACTATACGTCTGCAATGTTTAGAGCTATTGGCTTGCATACTTTATGATATATTGATATCAGGGTAACAAAAATAGAGACAGTATTTATTAACAGTTGGCAGCCCTGGTTACTCTTAAGAATCGACATAGTCATATCTATTATGGTACACATAGCACACACGAAATTTGGTTTTAATCCAAATTATAGTATAGAAGTTACATGTATTTAAAGTTGGACTTCTCAGTAGGCTTAGAATCATGTTGGTAGCACTGACGTATATAAGTTACTCCAAATTAGTATAGAATGTCAGGTAATATACGTGTGCATAGTTTAAAGCTGTCGGCTTGCCTACTTTCTGCTATATGGGTATTTGGATAAAAATAATTGAGAGCATTTATTGACAGTTGGCAGCCCTGGTGGCTCTTAGGAATACGCTCAGTCATATCTGTTTATGAACACATAGCACATACGAAATTTGGTTGAAATCCAATTGATAGATTAGAAGTTATATGCATTTAAAATTTGGAATTATCAGCAGGCTTATAATCATTTTGGCAACACTGCCATGTATCGTCTCCTGAAAATTAAACTCAAATATTATTATCTATACGTGTGCCAATATTGAAATAGCTCCCATTCGTACCTTCCAAGATATCCAATATGGAGCTCAAATTTCAATTGCGATTTTTCAGCAGTTGGTAGCACTGACATCATTTTCAAATATGGTCGTGAGATATTCAGATATAGGTCTTTACTCCTACCAAATTTGGTTTCGATTGCTGCAGCCGTTTAGGAGTTGATAGGGGGGGGACACACACACAGCCAGACAGACAGACAGACAGACAGAAGGACAAACAGACAGAAGGACAGACAGACACACATTTGCCCGATCTCATAAGTCTACTTTTTCCTAATTTTTGCAAAATGTGAAAAGTAGGCTAACAATTGAACTGGAGTATTTACACGAATAGTCAGTCTTTTCTTAAACACACCTGTATGTTTGGGAAAAGGCTCCAAGACTGCGGCAGGTAGAGAGTTCCAGTTATCAATGGCACGGTTTACGAAAGAATATTTACCATAATTTGTTTGCTGTGGTCGGCCCTTAACTTTGAAAGGATGATCGGTCCTACCCACGTAAGTGGGCTTTCCCATACATTTTCTAAGCTCACCCCATGCTGGTTGATTTGTATACGTGTTGAACACAGCGCAAAGTCTAGATTTCATCCTCCTAGCCTCAAGTGATTCCCTCCCTAGAGTCTTTAACATACGGCTCACACTGCTCCTGGGATTAAAGTCACTGAGCAAAAATCTAGCGGCCTTTCTTTGTACCATTTCCAACTCATTTATGAGCCCTACTTGATATGGATCCCTAACCGCCAGAATAGGTCTTACAAGTGACAAATATCCTAATTCTTTAGCAGAGGTACTACTTCCTTTTAATACCCTCATTACAAAGTGCGGGGATTTGTAAGCTTTAGATACTACACATCCTACATGACTACTCCATTTGATATCATTTATTACGTGAACGCCCAAATACTTGCAAGAATCTTCCTCTACAAGTATTTCCGAGCCAATGTTATATTGAATATCTTCCCTTCGCACGTTCCCTATTTTTATTAGACTACATTTTCTTGTGTTTATTTGCATTTTATTTTCAATCGCCCACTTATAGAACAGGTTCAGGTCATCTTGAAGTACTGCATTGTCTTGTGAGTCATGTATCTTTCGATATATTACACAATCATCCGCAGACAATCGACAGTCACTGCGAATCCCACTTGGTATGTCATTTATAAACGCCTAAATTAACAAAGTTCCGATTACGCTGCCCCGAGGGATACCCGACGTTACGGTAATTTTATCCGAGAATAGGCCTTCAACTTTCACTTTCTGGGAACGACCCGTCAAAAATTCTTGGATCCATAAAATTACTCTTCTATCAATCTTCGTCGAAGCTAATTTATGGAGTAGCATGTCATGCGGCACGATATCAAATGCCCTCGCAAAATCTATAACTACTGCGATGACTGAAACTCCATCGTCTAACGATTCGCTAATATCTTGAAAAAGTGATAGCATCTGACTCTCGCATGAGTAACCTTTCCGAATTCCATGTTGCCTGTCATTAAACCATGATAATGTTTCCCACTGTTCCCTCAAGTAGTCGCAAATGAGATGCTCCATTTGTTTACAAACGATGGACGTAAGCCTAACCGGCCTGTAGTTGCCCAATTCAAGTCTGCTCCCTCCCTTAAATATTGGGACTATCGTAGCTCTTTTCCAGTCATACGTGATTTACGCATTGTTTATGGACACATTAAACATCACCTCTAAGTATCGTGCCACGGCACCACCTCCTAGTTTAAGTACTTCACTAACGATATTGTCAGGACCCTTCGATATATTGTAACGTAATTTTTGTATTAGCTTAACAATATTGCTGACTGGTTTATTTGGAAAAGGGGAGCCTCTGATTCACCGCTAAGGTCCAACAGACAGCTATTGGATTTATTGAACACATTACCGTAAAAGACATTTAATTCATTAGCAATGGCCTGTTTCTCAGTAATTAATTTACCGTCATCGGACATTATCATCGACAAATTATGTGAATTTCCCTTTCTTCTCCTAACATTACTGTAATTTTTTTTTCCACCCATCGCCTCCCGAACCAAGTAAACCTTGAATATAATTGTTATGAGCAGCCCTCTTCTTTAAGACGAGCTCTCTTGATAAGGACTTAAATCTCAACATATAATTGTCATGAGCAGCCCTCTTTTTTAAGACGAGCTCTCTTGATAAGGACTTAAATTTCAACATATATTTGTCACTATCATGTCTTTTATTGTATAATTTCCTAATTTTCCGTTTAAGACTCCTGATTTCCCGTGTGTAATGCTCATGATCTGGTTTTTGTTTCAGTAATTTAAATGGGACAAATTTATCAATAGCGCAATTTAAAATTTTCAAAAAGTTAGTCCGCAGGATATTAATGTGATTTCCTTCCGATGCCCATCCTACAAATAGCTCATTCAAATACCCCTGAAATTTGCCCTGATCCGCCCTGCGATACTGGAATATGATCTTATTTGCTACATCAGAGTCTAATTTTGTAATGTCACCGTACCTGATATTTAATTCAACCCCAGAATGGTCACTAATTCCTGGTACTTTCAGAGAGTTAATATACAGCTCTACAGGCCTTACGAGATAAACATCTAAGGTATTATTGCCTCTAGTTGGGAAGTCAACTACTTGAGAAAATCCCCTCTCCCTTAAGAAGTTGTTTGCAGCGCTCTGTGCTTGACCACAGCTAGTTGACTCAACTGACCAGTCTACATTGGGGAGGTTTAAATCTCCGGCAATTATTATGCTCTTTTCCATAGCAACCTCTGGATCGGCTCCTCCTCACACTGGCCGGCACGAACCGATTTCCCTGTCATATAGGCTTCCTAGGTTGAAAGAGCCCCGTCGATTTAAATGCAGCCCGTCTCGGGCGAAGTCACGGCCACCAATCCAGCAGTCAGCATCTACGTACACTAATCCCAGTTGTGCACAAACCCAGTCCATGCGGTCATTTATAGTCTTAACTCGCCTTAACGAATCACCTCCCCGCTGAACAATGCCACTCATTATAATTTTTGCATTTCTAAACTTTCCTTTAGCTTTTCTGCCTAGTTCGTAGAGCTTCCCCATGATGTAATCAGCTGTAGCCCTCTTCAAATCGTTCGTCCCAACATGGAGCAACAACACTTTAACTTTGTCACAGTCCTCTACATTTGCTTCTTCCACTTGTTGGGCAGCTGGTCAATTTTAATCCCCGGATAACACCGCACTTTCGTACATGATTTCCTCGATATATTCGCACTCCATCGTATCATAGTATCACCCATTATGATAACGTCATCCTCAGATTGCTCCTGCACGCCCTCTTCCACACAGATCCCTGTAGAAAGCCGTTCAGTCACATCCTTCACCGTTTCCTCTGATTCACGAAGCTTTGTTCTAAGTTCCTGTATTGTTTGATCCCTTGCTTTGATTTGCGCCCTCAAACAGTCCGGCGTATCACATACTCTACAAAACCATTTCCCGACAGCACAATCCTCCTTCTTGACCTTAATACAACCGAAGTGAAACCATTTCTCACATAGTCCACACTGAACACCGTTCTTCAATGTTTTACTGCACGTCGAACACTTTAATACTGCCACTGGATCATTTGCCTGATTCACATTGGGAGTAACAGGGCCTGGATTCACTTCCACTCCACCAATAACTAACAATGCAAGTAGGGGTAGTGAGAGTTTAAACCCACAGCCTACTTTCCTGGTGACATCAAATAATAACCCGCAATACATTCAGGGGCAAAGCTGATATCTCGCGACCCCATTGTTCGATTTTGACATGCGACATATCGTTGGACTCGGGCTGACGCCCTCTTTTCAATGGACAACTCATTTCAACCCCTAAATAAAACCTACCCCTACTAGGGGATGTTTTTTTTAGTAAAAGTCACTTTACAAATGCAACAGACATGAGGGGCGATACCACTATGAACTTAAACGTTGTTGCTCATATAGCGCAAGAGTTTTGCTGGATGCCGCTATGAATCAATATTTTTGTTTTTGTTTTTTACGCATGCGCACATGGGACTTTCGTAAGAGGGCGAGCTCTTTGGAAAAAGGATTTATAAGAACGGGTTTTGGTGGTGAGGAGAGAACCAGATAGTCGCCTACTTTCCTACAAAGTTTGTCGATATCTCTCGAACGCAAGGTCGGATTTGGACGTGTGACGTGTCAAATCGCTTGCCTCGAAGCCCTATATATGTTATTAATAGGTTAAAGTTTTGCTAATGCTGGAAACATGTTTTTTGGGGTAAAAACGTGATTTTAGACTTTTCTGATATCTCACGAATGGATGGTCAGATTTGGTCCTATGACGTGTCAAATGGCTTGTCTCGAAACCCTCTTTATTTTGGTAATAGGTTAAAGTTTTTGAGAATGAGGGAAACAGAATTTTTTGGTGTAAAACTGTGATTTTAGACTTTCTGTTATATCTCACAAACCAATAACGCCAGAGACGTAAACGAGGGGTCGTAGGACTCGGGGTGACGCCCCCCTTTTCGAATACAGTATTTATGTTTAAAAAATTGCGAAATGGTCTAACAACACTTTTGTTGAAAACATTTTAGTTTTTAAAACTTTTTTTTAAATCTGTCTAAAATGTTCATGAAGAGTGGTTGTCGATAGAAAGAGACGATACCACTGGGAACGTGTTTCTACGAGGCTATTACTGGCCACGGTGGTGATATACCAATACAGTATTCGCTATTTCGATGAAACGGCGGGTCGAGTGTTTGTTTTCCGATTTTTCCTATGATGGAATTCCTAATTCCTAATCCCCCTGAAGGGGGTCTTTAACATGTAAACGATTGTGAGTGACATGACAAATGATAATTCCTTGATCAGATGAAGCTGGCTTTAGATAGAACAAACAAAACTTGGTTATATGTTGCTTGAAGTGAGTATAGAAAACAAACTTGCTGGGACAGACTGACAGGATGTGGATGTTATTTGAGCTTATTGGAATGCATTGACCTGACTTGACAACAGGGCAATGAAAAAAGCACAGAGATGCTGAGGACACTCGGAGGTCAAACGATATGGCAACCAGGGTGGGAGGGGGAAGCGAGGATGATGTCGCCGATCATGTTCAATGTTCAATGGATGAATTTATATTTTGCGAAGCATTGTTCGGAGAGGGTCATGTGACGACTTGTTTTAAGGGTATTTATTTTTCCGATCTTTCCTATGGTGGACTCATTTGATTGAAATAATCAAAAACTGCTAGGGCATGGCCTTGAGATTTTATAAACCGATAATGGGATTTTGACGTACAAGGTCCCCCCAGAACTTGACATGATGTCATTCTTTTTATGGTTTATGAATTTCCCCAACAAATACCCAAAGCAACAAGATCATGGACTTTTACTTTTCTTAATATATTGCAAACCCATAATGTTAGATGTTTACTGTGAGTAACGAAACCTAGCTAGGTAAAGAAAGAATTATTGTAGGCTACATATATGGTGACTGACACGTCCTTGACCATCGGAACTTGTTTTCAGATCTGACTGTAGTACATAGGGAGTATAGGTTGTAGGCATGGTTTGACAAACGGTGTACACAAAATTCAATTTATCGATTCAAGAATTAAGAGTAGACTATCATTAACTAATTGGTTAAAGAGTGTAGCTAAAAATTAAAAAAATGGTGACTACATTAAACTAAACTGAAACAAGTCGAATCAAACCCAACTGAACCAAACCAAGCCTAAAGCAAACCAAACCTAATCAAGAACAAGCCAAGGGCTTAAGTGTAAAACTTGTGGGTGAATGCAGTCATTGGCAATGTCCATAGGAAGGGATAACGCTCTACCCTTAGAGGGTAAGGTAAAGCTAGCGCATGGTGCTAATGCATATTCCCAAGTACATGAACCACACACACACAACTATCCTAATCTGTTTTTATGAGTTGACTGTTAAAACTTACTCAGTGGTTACTGATCAAGATGGTCGCTACACACAACAAGCTTTAAATACTTGAGGCTAATAATCTATACACACACACACACTCGTTTGTCCTAAACTAAACTGTCTTGCTGGCAGTGCTCACACAGGCAAATGACAGAAATGCTTGGCTAACAGAAATACAATAATTTTCGGTTGTCTAATGTTACCAGCTAACCATTACGTGCTATAGTGGTGAGCACATGTGCCTCTTGCACTGGAGGTCATAACTCGATTTCTAGCTCTAAGGCCTAGAACGAATCAAACTAAGAACGAAGGGTATGGTGACGCAGTGGTTAAACTGTTAGCCTTTCACTAAGGTAGACTAGGGTTTGATTTTAGGTTAATATACATGTCATAAACAAACAAACAAACAAACAATCAAAAAAGCAGAGATAATGTTTAAAACTGATTACACTTGTCTCTTTTCAAATTATTACTTATTACTTATTACTCCACTCTCATTTCATTCATCTGTCATTCATTTAATCATTGCCCCAGAGGAGTGCGACAGGCTTCGGCAGCCGGCACAGTTAATATCCTCGCCGCTAGATGGGGGCTTCATTCATTCCATTCCTGACCCGGTCGGTCGACCGGAAGCAGGTTGTGGATTTTCATTTCACTTAGATTACAAATACAAAGGTGGACTGGGCTTGATATACAGTTAATGCTGCCAATCGCATACTAGCCTGTAAGAAAGCCAAAGAAGCAAAAGGCGTAGGTAGAGCAGTGGTAAAATCGCTATGTGTAGAGAACTACCTAACGGTTTTATGAACTGACAATGGTATGTCGCATAAACAGTGCAGGATACAATCCAGCAACCATAATTTTTATCTTCTGGAACAGAGAAAACATATATAGAGAGGGAGAGATATAGAAAGCTTGTGTATGTATGGGTAGCATTGATTGTTTGACCAGAGAAAATACGGTGAGGTAGGGTGGGGAGAGGGAGAATTAACACTTATATATGAATGAATGGTAAATAGTATTTTTTTTTTCAATAGTTTTGTTTTTCAAATGCAGTGGTAGATAGCCGTTATTTTGTAAAACATTCTTACTTGCAGTAGTAATAAGCCTATACGGTCCCGCTAACACACATAGACAGACTGTACTAGTTCCATGGTCAAGCACTCACATTAAGATCATTTACAAAAACATAAAATGAAAAATAAAAAAACTTGTTGAAATTTCGTTTTTCAACATACACGAAATAAATAAAAAATGTGTAAACAGCAAAATGGAAGATCCATGTTTCCATATAGACAAAATTTAAAAACCTTAAAAGAACATTTAAAAATATATATATATATAAATGGGAAATTGACAAGTGTGTAAATATGAAAAAGGAAAATCCATGTTTCCATATCGTGAAATTGAAAAAAACATCAAACTGTCATTTTAAAAAATGCTAATGGAAAATTAACAAATTGCAATGTGTGAAATGTGAAATTGAACAAATGGCTATCATTATTTAAAAAACATAAAAAAAAACACGGCGCCTTATGGTTGAGGTGTGAATCAAACCCTCCCTACTTATTTTGGACCACCCGAGACTGAGTATACTTGTTTTAGTCCTCATACCACTTTTAAAATTTTGTGTTTAAGCTAGGAATTGAACCCAAGAGCTTGTAGGGGGAGACCAAGGTTAGAATATGTTAAACAGATAGTCTTGATTGTAGGATGTGGTAGCTATATAGAGATGAAACGATTAGCTCGGGACAGGGGGTGTTGAGATCTGCAGCAAACCAGTCAAACGACTAAAGACTCAAACAACAACATGTAAGCTCACCAAAATAATTTTGTGTAACGGTAAATGTTAGTCAATGAACAGTAATGCATTACTAAAACCCATGACACGATACCTAAGAGCTTTTCTAAAATTATTTGAAAATGCCTTTAACCCTATATTAAACACCCAGTTCACAATACTCATAACTGCGATGTTATGGTAAAACAATACAAAATCTATATTTCAAAACAAGCAAGTGGTTTTGTCAATGTATACTGGGAAAAGTGTTGTAAACACTCAAGTCCACAATACTAATTAAATTAGTAACTCTCAGGTTGGCCGAGTGGTTAAGGTGTTTGTCTTAAGATCAAATTTCCTGTACAAGGAAGCAAGGGTTCAAATCCCTTTCCTGACATAACTTTTGCCTTAACATGGCTTGTGCACACTGAATTATTATGATACTCGCTGCACAAACCATAGACAGAGTGTATTGTTTAAGGCACTCTCTTTATGAACATAGTCAGAGACTGTTGATGGTTAACAATTGCATTAATAGTGGGACATGGGGATATCAATTAAGAAAATAAGAAAAACAGCCAATACCCATGCAATGTTTTTATTCATTTAGTTTTTTTTACAATAGTTACACACTGAATACAACTTGTTATCTTTTTATCATTGTTTGATATAGATTTTAAACACAACGCTTGTTGTAGATCCTCTTATAACTTTCTCCAGGTACTCTTGTTCTTCAAAACTGGGGAAGCCGCAATGGTTTTATAGACATTAAACCCTCATTCTCTTCTTTTTCGTTCGTTTTCGGGGTCGTTTAGACGGCATTTTTTCCGCTCTATTTGACGGTGAGTTTATTTTTTACATTGGGTGGAATTTGGAAACGCAATTTGAGGTAAACGTGCGTTTTTCACATTTTGGTGATATTTAATGGGATTGTAAGGCTAGAACGATGTGTTCTTTAGGAACGGGGCGACCTCCTCTTTGCTAAGAATGTGTGTTGGATTTTTTTTTTTAATTTTGTAAATTCTTGTTTTTGGGATTGCCGCTATTTTGGAAACAGTGAATGTAGGAAAAAAAACTTTGTTTGACGTTAATGAAAGGAGGATATACCCTCTAGGTGGACAGCAAGTTTCAAGGGTGTAGGAGGAAAAAAAAATGATAGCCTACCTTCTCGCGAACATTGGTGATCATTGGCAAACGGATGGTCGGATTTTAACAAATGAGGTGTCGTTGGACTCGAGCTGACGTCCTCTTTCCTATAGACCACTCGTTATTTTTTTATTGAAGATTTTTGTTTTCAAAAGTAGGCGATAGTTTTAAAACCAAACATGATAGAATGTTGTGCCATGGTTGAAAGGAATGGTCACTATGACCTTAATTTTTAGCCTACTTTCGATTTTTGCAAAAAATAAAAGTAGACTTATGAGATCAACACAGGGCGAAAAAAGTGTGTCTGTCTGTGTGTGTGTATGTGTGCGTGTATGTGTGTGTGTGTGTGAGTCTGTGTATGTGTGTGAGTGTGTGTACTCTGAATGTCTGTCCCCCCCCCCCCTATAAATTCGAACACGGTGAACGCGAATTGAACGAAATTTGGTACAAAGGTAGCATTAATAAAGGACACCTCAGTGTCATGTTTTATATCGCCGCTATCTTGACGGAAACGTAATGGCGGCCACACAAATGTTCAAAGCTTAAATCAAATTACGTCTAACCTGATCTCCCGATCTCTACCAAATTTTGCAACATTATACCTTTATAGGGGGAGCATCCTTTGCCCAAACTAATAGGTCATTAGCCTAATAGTTTCCGGATGGTGGCCATCATTGTGCGAACATTTATTCCCCCTAATAATTGGAACACGGTGAAACCGAATGGAACGAAATTTGGTGCGGAGCTAGCACTAGCATAGGGCACCTCAGTGTCATGTTTTTTATCACCGCCATCTTGACAGAAACGCAATGGCGGCCTCACAAATGTTCAAAGCTTAAATCAAATTACGACTAACATAATCATCCGATCTCTACCGAATTTTGCAACAATTTACCTTTATGGAGGGAGCATCCTTTGACCAAATTACTAGGTCATTATCCTAATATTTTGCGGATGGCGGCCATCTTTGTGTCAAAATCGATTCCCCCTATTAATTCGAACACGGTAAAACCGAATAGAACGAAATTTGGTACAGAGGTAGCACTAGCAAAGGGCACTTCAGTGTCATGTTTTATATCGCCACCATCTTGACGGAAACGTAATGGCGGCCACAAAAATGTTCAAAGCTTAATTCAAATTACGATTAACCTAATCATCCGATCTGTACCAAATTTTGCAACAACTTACCTTTATGGAGGGAGCATCCTTTGACCAAACTAATAGGTCATTCTCCTAATATTTTGCGGATGGTGGCCATCTTTGTGTGAAAATCGATTCCCCCTATCAATTCGCACACGGTGAAACCGAATGGAACGAAATTTGGTACAGAGGTAGCAGTAGCAAAAAGCCCCTCAGTGTCATGTTTTATATCACCGCCAACTTAACGGAAACGTAATCGCGGCCACCCAAATGTAAAAAGCTAAAATGTAATTACGACCAACCTAATAATTTGATCTCTACCAAATTTTGCAACAACATATCTTTATGTGGGAAGCATATTCTGACAAAACTGCATGATCATCAGACGAATAGTTTGCAGATGGTGGCCAAGTATGTGTGCAAATCGATTCCCCCTATCAATTCAAACACGGTGAAACCTAATTGAACGAAATTTGGTACAGATGTAGCACTAGCAAAGGGCACCTCAGTGTCATGTTTTATATCGCCGCCATCTTGACGGACACGGAATGACGACCACCCAAATGTTAAAAGCTTAAATCAAATTACGACCATCCTAATAATTTGATCTCGACCAGATTTTGCAACAACATGCCTTTTTGTGGAAAGTATCTTAGGACTGACTACAAGGTCATCAGCCCAATAGTTTGCAAATAGCGGCCATGTATGTGTGCAAATCCATTCCCCATATCAATTCAAACACGGTGAAACCGAATTGAATGACATTTTTTTAGAGGTAGCACTAGCAAATGGCACCTCATATTCATGTTTAATATCCCTATAGCACGTTGTATTTCAACAAGCTACTACAACAACATTCAATTATACTCCTTGAAAAAGGACAAAGAATTATAACAATACCCATGCATTTAGGAGAAAGTAGTATATATGTTCTATACTGAACATCTTGTTTTATAATAAAACATTTTTATATTTTGAGATTTTTTGAAAACACTTAAATTTTGAATTTTTACAATTTTGGATACTAACACGTTGACAAATAAGTCTGTTTGACATAAATAAAAGGTCCCTACCCCCTCTACGTTGAAAATAAATGTCAAGTCTCTAGGGCAAAAAACACTACGTTTTTTTTTTATTTTTTTTTAAACAAAAGCGTGTTTGTAGACAGAGAGCCGGTAGCGCTTGACGTATGTTACAACGACGCTATGATTGGCCATGGTGGATACTGGAAATGGCTATTTCGACGGGGGCGATGTATGGCAAAACAAGGTGTTGCTTTTTGCTAATTTTTCCTATGACGAATGAATGAAGGCGAATATTTTGAAATGTGACAAACATGCTAAAATTTTTACCCCTGAAGGGGATCTTTAACATTTTAGTTAACGGTGATGAGCGAGATCGCTCTCTGACACAACAGACCGTTGTAGGATATGCCCAAGTGATTCTTAGACGTTGGCGATCTCGGTGCCCGTGCCCGGAAGAAATGAATAGCTATTTGGTGGGATGGCGGGGGCAGCTTATGACGGTTGGTTTTGTGACATTTCCTATGACGGATAGAGGCGAATATATGAAAATGTGTTAAGTGTGCTAGGAATTTATTTTACCCCTGAAGGGTATCTTTAACATGCTAGTAAACGGTGATAAGCGAGACTGCTGTCTGGCACAATAAATGGTTTTAGAATATGAAAACCTATAACATTTGCTCGACCAAGTCATGTTCATGTACGCAAAGAGCCAAAACGGTAAGGTCATTGGCCTGATAAGTTATAAACTAAATATTCAACTGGGTAAAGTCAAGTGTTTTAGGATGAAAGTATGTGGTTAACATGATCATGTATTACTGGTAATTATTATTACAGTAAAATGTTTGGTAATAATAATAATAATAATAATAAGACACACGCATGTTTTGAATGCTAACACGCACACAGTCCAGCTCATTGGTGACTGAATATTGTGCCTAGCCAGAGGACTCGTGAGAGCTGTTGCTAGTGCTGACGAGGCAGGAATGTCTACGTCAGCAGGAAGTGTGATATCAGTTTACTTGCCTCATGGTTGCTAGCAGGTGTGCTGTTTAAGCAGAGACTGCCATTTTGGATCTGAGCCAGTAGGACTACCGATGTATAAGAGGTAGCCATTTTGGTTCCTTATTAAAACATGGAACTAGTATAAGGTACACGAATCTTACTCAGATTGAGGAATGTGAAGAGGCGTGGGAACAGGTCCGAGAGTGAGACAGAGAATCATTCAAGGTCAAAACGCTGAGAAAATACAATTTTTTCTGTTTCTAGGCTAACTGATAACGATTGCGTTAGTCATGCTCTTGCCATTTTAGCACACAGACGTATACAGTAGAGCTGTGAAAGAAAAATCCTTTTTTTTTTTTTTTTTTTGGTAAGTACCTATGAATGATTATTTTAATAATGTCATGCTAATGAACCTTAAATTTGTAGTTATTGATTAGGAAACTATAGTTTTTTTTTTGCAGATAACCGGTATACCTTACATGTCTGAGATACAAGAAACCAGTTTACTTTTGAGCCCACTAGAAGGAAACAGCAACAAGCCACTGCAAGTGAAGGTGGGATTTTTTTAACTAACTTGTTTCATTTTTTGTTTCATATTTTATTTTATGAAATGCATGTACTAACCTGAATTTAGGTATTTATAACGGTTTATTTTATTTATTTTTAGAAACTTGGAAAAAAAGCCTTACCACCGTAGCAGTCGCTGATTACCACTACTGAAAACTCGTAGACAAAAAATTCATTACCTGTACATGACTAGGACGATGATTGCTTTCTTGATTAATGACTATGTATTGGCAACCGGTACAAGACCATATTGGTTGTTTACCGGGAAAGTACAAGGCCATATTGGATTTTGTAAAAAACAAAAATTTTAATTTAACTGACATGTCGATCCCTATAATAATAATAATAATAATAATAATAATAATAATAATAATAATAATAATAATAATAATAATAATAATAATAATAATAATAATATAATATTAATAATAATATTAATATCGTTAGGCCTCCGTGGCTTAGGCGGCACCACGCTCGCCTCTCACCGCTGGGTCCGTGGTTCAAATCCCGGTCACTCCATGTGAGATCTGTGCTGGACAAAACGGAGGCAGACAGGTTTTTCTCCGGGTACTCCGGTTTTCCCTGTCACAATTTCATTCCAGGAACACTCTCCACTATCATATCATTTCATCTGTCATTCATTTAATCATTGCCCCAGAGGAGTGCGTCAGGCCTCGGCAGCCGGCACAGTTCATATCTTCGTCGCTAGATGGGGCTTCATTCATTCCATTCCTGACCCGGTCGGAGACTGGAAGCAGGCTGTGGGTTTTTTCAATACCGTATGGCCTCGGGTACCGGGTGCAAGCTTTGTTATTTGAGACACAGAGGGTAGCTTGCATGTCGAATTTAGTTGTTCCTTGATTATGAAATTCAAGGAGGTTAGATGTTATATATTTAATCTCTTTAAACTCTATAGCGCCTTCTAGTAGAAAAATGAGGAACTTTGTACCCTATGAACTCAACGAATATTCACAGGTGTGAACATGATAATCTGAACAAAATGACATGACATGACATTGTCTTTTGTTTATGTATAGTTTAAAGGGGAATGTAAATGACTGCAGCTTCATAAAAAGAAAATAAGTACATGGGTTACTGTTAGTGCCGACATACTGTTTATTATAATTTTTAGGGTGTTTTGATATATTAATGCCAATTAACGTTAAAGTTTTATTTACAAGTATTGATTGACTGATTGATTGATTGAGTGATAGGTTATTTTGTTTGCTTTTAGGTGTCGTCATTCGCCATTAACGTAATGAACAGACAGTGAACAAGCATACATTGTGCTTTAAAGTCCTCTGTGCAATGTTAATAACTTACAATAAGAAAAAGTTTTATTATAACACATGGCGTTAGTACCAAATACAACAAGTGAGCAAGTTGGCTTACCACGTGGGTTAAATTTTAAATCAGAACATGATCGTTGGTTAACATTTGAATCCTGGCCTGTAGGCTTTTTGTCGACACATAAACTTGCAAAAGCCGTTATTTTACTTGAACCGAGAAGATGTGGTGCGCTGTGTCTTTTGTCGTATTGAACATTCACACTGGGAAAAGGGGATGATCCCTTTAGACACCATTTGCGATGGTCTCCTTGTTGTCCTTACATGCTTCGAAAACAAGTGGGTAACATATCCGCGCAGTCATTTTACCGAACCACAAGACCATTGACCGCTACTTACGTTGCTGAATCACAAATAAAAAATAATAATAATGGTGTATTACCAGCCAACAACGGTAGTGTCGATATATGTGGTCCATATGCCATAGACAGTGTTGAATTAGCATGTGCTTTTGGAAAATGGGGAGTTTGCAAGACTAAAGCACTAGAACACCCAGACTACAGCTCTGTTGAAGAACGTTTAGAATCTTATAAATATGTTTGGCCATTAATATCAAAACACCTTACCAAACAGCTAAGTGAAGCTGGATTCCTTTATACTGGTGAAGGGGTTAAAAAAATATGTTTTTATTGTGGATTTGCTTTTAAAGGATTGGCAAATGACTGATGACACTTTTGTGCAACACGCTCTTTGGTTACCTAACTGTAAATACATGGTGTTGCTAAATGGTCAGGAATTTGTGAACACCATTCGTAAAGAAAATCTGATTGCAATACAAGACATAAAAGTGCCTTTAGAGTTAGAACATGCGGAGCAAATTCATGAGGCTGAAAAAAAAGACTTGTCTCACGAACAGATACAAAAGTGTGACCAAAAATTAAGTAAAATTTGTTATCAAGAAGAACTAGGTGTTGCATTTTTGCCTTGTGGACACATGATAGCCTGTGTCAAGTGTGCATTAGAACTCAACACTTGTGCTATATGCAGAAAAGCAGTATCTGCTACAGTTAGGGCATTTCTTGCATAAATAGTAAAATTTATCAGCCATGCATAGTGCAAAATCCCTAATTGCACAATATTATTAAAGCTGTTTTAGAGTGTAATAGATATGCTTTACTTTTGTTTATAGACTACTACAGTGAATGTTTTGAATGCTATGGGTCAAGCATGCGACTTAGAGACAAAGAAGCTCAGCGAATTGCCAACGCATATTCCATTCCGCATTATCAAGATTCGGAAATTGAAAACAGCGTATGGTGATCGTGTACTTTGTGTATGTGAAAACATTGAGACATTTCTGCCTACAGGGTTTAATGATATGTCGGAGAGTGTTTTTGAGGAAGTCAATAATTCTGTATAACCTGTACAATTAATTTATGAAGGTTTTAAAAGCAATAGGTGCATGGTTCGTTGTAATTAAATAAAAAAATGTCAAATAATAATGGAAGATATAAGTCATGACAATGGACTGAAAGAAAAATATGTGTATAGAATAATAATGTTTTAGTGTTTAGTAGATTCTTAAAAATATTATCATGAAACCAAAAAATGTATATAAAGTTTGTAAATAAATGAAAATAATGGTACAATGTGGTTTTATTTTCTATACAAGTCAGAATATTTAACATTGCAGAGTATACATGATTATGACAACAAAAAACACACTTAATACAAGTCTTTGCATTTACGATAGTGTGTTATAGTTTTAAAAACAAAGCTTCTTGTAGATCTTTTTCTACCACGATGAACAATAGGCATGAAAACGTTATTGTCTGGTTTTGGATCATTATCACTATCATAATCGTAAGCAGCATGATCTATATCACTATTATTATAATCACAATTATTATTCTCAACATTATCCTCAACATTACTAAAACTAGTTAAATATTCCTGGTCCTCTTCCTGTTCCTGTTCCTCTTCCTCTTCCTCTTCCTCTTGCACTACAGTGTCCTCATGTAGAGTCTGTTTGGCCTTTGATAATGTTAAGGGTTTTTTGAACATTGAATTATTTTCTATAGCAGTATTGTTTTGTAGCACTTGCTTTTTAATATTTTCATGATTTTCTGTTGACAGCAACAGTTTTTCATGCAGTACACTACATTGATGGTCACTGACACTTAAAACCTCACTATTTATACTTTTTAGCTCACTGCGACATTGGTTTGAACGTTGTTTTGAACAACGCCAAATAACAGTTCCATTTTTATTGGTTCGTTTCACAATATATGTATATCCTTCATAGAATGCATGAGGCTTACCATACATAGTCATAGATCCTTCCATATCAACTGTCAAGCATAGACTAAGCTCTAGTAAAGACAACTTGGTAATAAGAACAATAGTTTAATGTGCGAGCATATATGGGTGCAAATGTGGGATCAAAAAAGAGGGAGCAAAAAGTGGGGGCAAAAGTTGGGAGCAAAAAGTGGGAGCAAAAAGTGGGAGCAAAATGTGGGAACAAAAAAAAGTAGGAGCAAGTATGGGAGTAAATGTAAAAGGAAAACTGGGAGCAAGTATGGGAGCATATGTGAAAGCGAAAGTGGGAGGATAATGTGAGAGAAAAAGGTGGGAGCAAAAAGTGTAAGCAGAAGTGGGAGCAAATATGAGAGCAATAAAATTAGGAGCAAGTATGAGAGCAAATGTGAAAGCAAAAGAGGGAGCAAAAAGTGAGAGAAAAAAGTAGGAGCAAAAAGTGTAAGCAAAAGTGGGAGCAAATATGAGAGAAAAAAAAGTGCGAACAAATATGGGAGCAAAACCTGGTGGCAAAAAGTGGGAGCAAAAAGTGGGATAAAAAAGTAGGAGCAAATATGAGAGCAAATGTGAAAGCAAAAGTGGAAGCAAGTATGGGAGCATATGTGAAAGCAAAAGGGGGAGCAAAAAGTGAGAGAAAAAAGTAAGAGCAAAAAGAGTAAGCAAAAGTGGGAGCAAATATGAAAGCAAAAAAGTAGGAGCAAGTATGGGAGCAAATGTGAAAGCAAAAGTGGGAGCAAAAAGTGAGAGAAGAAAAAGTGGGAGCAAAAAGTGTAAGCAAAAGTGCTAGCAAATATAAGAGCAAAAAAGTGAGAGCAAATAAGGGATCAAAAAGTGCGAGCAAAAAGTGTAAGCAAAAGTGGGAGCGAACAAGTGTGAGCAAATATGGGAACAGAAAGTGGGAGCAAATGTGAAAGCAAAAGTGGGAGCAAAAAGTGAGAGCAAAAAGAGCGAGCAAAAGTGAGTGCACAAGGTGGGAGCAAAATGTGTGAGTAAAAAGTGGGGGCAAATGTGGTGTTTTACTAAAACAATCTCCCCTAACCTAACCTAACCTAACCTAACTTCACCTAACCTAACTTCACCTAACCTAACCTTCCAACTCTCAGATCAAAAATTAAATTCTGGCCATTGTCGAGTTGGAACCCAAAACCTCTGGGATAACACCCAAGTATACTAGCCACTACACCGCGAGATGGGCAAATTATCATTCAACACAATACAAAAATAAAAGTTTCCTGTAGTGTAACTCATTGGCTGACAACCATAGTTGAGAATTCAATCCCAAGACCACAGGACTTTTGATTTGAACATTATCAGAAATATTATTCCATTTACATTTTGCTGTTGCTCTTAGTTATAAGAGTTGGCATTAATATGGGAGCAAGAGTGAAAGCAAAAAAGTGGGTGCAAGCTTGGCTGGTTGTTGAGACTTTCATATCAACTAATACACATAAATTAAATTTTAATAAAGTGACTTGGCTAATAATAATAATAATAATAATAATAATAATAATAACAGTTTTAAAAAATCAAGGGGATTGATATTTTTCAGGGTGTAATTTCCAAAGTACTGTCAAGAATAATAATTACATGAACAGATTCTAAGAACTCTAGAGTGCTTTTAAAGTTAATGATTGGCAAGGATTGAGATAGAGCTAGCTAACCTAAGTTAACCTCAGCTCACTAAGAAAGGAATATGTTTTTGTGTAATAAAAAGTCATGTCCAGCCTCCCACCGCCATTCATCTGTGACGTCATAGCCAGTCTCAAAGCAAGTCTATACTTGTAGAACATGTCATGTGACAAGGTTAGGTTTAGTGAGCTGAGGTTAACTTAGGTTAGCTAGCTCTATCTCACTCCTAGCCAATCATTAACCTTAAAAGCACTCTAGAGTTCTTGGAATCTGTTCATATAATTATTATACTTGACAGTACTTTGGAAATTACAACCTGAAAAATATCAATCCCTTTGAATTTTTTTAACTGTTATTATTATTATTATTAGCCAAGTCACTTTACTAAAATTTAATTTATGTGTATTAGTTGATATGAAAGTCTCAACAACCAGCCAAGCTTGCACCCACTTTTTTGCTTTCACTTTTGCTTCAATATTAATGCCAACTCGTATAACTAAAGCAACAGCAAAATGTAAATGGAATAATATTTCTGATAATGTTCAAAACAAAAGTCCTGAGGTCTTGGGTTTGAATTCTCAACTATGGTTGTCAGCCAATGAGTTACACTACAGGAAACTTTTATTTTTGTGTTGTGTTGCATGATAATTTGCCCATCTCGCGGTGTAGTGGCTAGTATACTTGGGTGTTATCCCAGAGGTTTTGGGTTCCAACTCGACAATGGCCAGAATTTAATTTTTGATCTGAGAGTTGGAAGGTTAGGTTAGGTGAAGTTAGGTTAGGTGAAGTTAGGTTAGGTTAGATTAGGTTAGGGGAGATTATTTTAGTAAAACACCACATTTGCCCCCACTTTTTACTCACACATTTTGCTCCCACTTTGTGCACTCACTTTTGCTCGCTCTTTTTGCTCTCACTTTTTTACTCCCACTTTTGCTTTCACATTTGCTCCCACTTTCTGCTCCCATATTTGCCCACACTTGTTTGCTCCCACTTTTGCTTACACTTTTTGCTCGCCCTTTTTGCTCCCACATTTTGCTCCCATATTTGCTCTCACTTTTTTTTTGCTCTCATATTTACTCGTACTTTTGCTTACACTTTTTGCTCGCAATTTTTTTTCTCTCACTTTTTGCTCCCACTTTTGCTTTAATATTTGCTCCCATACTTGCACCTACTTATTTTGCTTTCATATTTGCTCCCACTTTTCTTACACTTTTTGCTCTCACTTTTTTCTCTCACTTTTTGCTCCCTCTTTTGCTTTCACATATGCTCCCATATCTGCTACCACTTTTGCTTTCACGTTTGCTCTCATACTTGCTCCTAATTTTTTTTGCTCCCACTTTTTGCTCCCACTTTTTGTTCGCACTTTTTTTGCTCTCATATTTGCTCCCACGTTTGCTTACACTTTTTGTTCCTACTTTTTTCTCTCACTTTTTGCTCCCACTTTTGCTTTCACATTTGCTCCCATACTTGCTCCTAAATTTTTGCTCTCATATTTGCTCCCACTTTTGCTTACACTTATTGCTTCCACTTTTTTCTCTCACTTTTTGCTCCCACTTTTGCTTTCACATATGCTCTCATACTTGCTCCCACTTTTGCTTTCACATTTGCTCCCATACTTGCTCCTACTTTTTTGCTCCCACTTTTTGCTCCCCATTTTTGCTCCCACTTTTTGCTCCCACTATTTTGCTCCCACATTTGCACCCATATATGCTCGCACATTAAACTATTGTTTTTATTACCAAGTTGTCTTTACTAGAGCTTAGTCTATGCTTGACAGTTGATATGGAAGGATCTACGACTAGGTATGGTAAGCCTCATGCATTATATAAAGGATATTCATATATTGTGAATCGAATCAATAAAAATGGAACTGTTATTGGCGTTGTACAAAACAACGTTCAAAACAATGTACAGTGAGCTAAAAAGTAAAAATAGTGAGGTTTTAAGTGTCAGTGACCATCAATGCAGTGTACGGTACTGCATGAAACACTATTGCTGTCAACAGAAAATCATGAAAATGTTAAAAAGCAAGTGCTACAAAACAATACTACAATTGAAAATAATTCAATGTTCAAAAAACACTTAACATTATCAAAAGCCACGCAGACTCTACATGAGGACACTGTAGAGGAAGAGGAAGAGGTATAGGAAGAGGAACAGGAATATTTAACTGGTTTTAGTAATGTTGAGGATAATGTTGAGGATAATATAGTGATATTAGTAATAGTGATATAGATCATGCTGCTTATGATTATGATAGTGATAATGATCCAAAACAAGACAATAACGTTTTCATGCCTATTGTTCACCGTGGAAGTAAATAGATCTACAACAAGCGTTGTTTTTAAAACTATAACCCACTGTCGTAAAGGCAAAGACTTGTATTAAGTGTGCTTTTTATTGTCATAATCATGTATACTCTGCAGTGTTAAATATTCTTACTTCTATAGAAAATAAAACCAAATTGTACCATTATTTTCATTAATTTACAAACTTTATATAATTTTTTTTGGTTTCATGACAATATTTTTAAGACAATACTAAACACTAAAACATTATTATTCTATACAAATATTTTTCTTTCAGTCCATTGTCATGACTTATATCTTCCTTTATTATTTGACATTTGTTTTTTTATTTAATTAAAACGAACCATGCGCCTATTGTTTTTAAAACCTTCATAAATTAAGTGTACAGGTTGCACAGCATTATTGACTTCATCAAAAACACTCTCCGACATATCATTAAACCATGTAGGCAGAAATGTCTCAAAGTTTTCACATACACAAAGTACACGATCACCATATGCTGTTTTCAATTTCCGAATCTTGATAATGCGGAATGGAATATGCGTTGGCAATTCGCTGAGCTTCTTTGTCTCTAAGCCACATGCTTGACCCACAGCATTCAAAACATTCACTGTAGTAGTCTATAAACAAAAGTAAAGCATATCTATTACACTCTAAAACAGCTTTAATAATATTGTGCAATTAGGGATTTTGCACTATGCATGGCTGATAAATTTTACTATTTATGCAAGAAATGCCCTAACTGTAGCAGATACTGCTTTTCATGCATATAGCACAAGTGTTGAGTTCTAATGCACACTTGACACAGGCTATCATGTGTCCACAAGGCAAAAATGCAACACCTAGTTCATCTTGATAACAAATTTTACATAATTGTTGGTCACACTTTTGTATCTGTTCGTGAGACAAGTCTTTTTTTCAGTCTCATGTATTTGCTCCGCATGTTCTAACTCTAAAGGCACTTTTATGTCTTGTACTGCAATCACGTTTTCTTTACGAATAGTGTTCACAAATTCCTGACCATTAAGCAACACCATGTATTTACAGTTAGGTAACCAACGAGCGTGTTGCACAAAAGTGTCATCAGTCATTTGCCAATCCTTTAAAGCAAATCCACAATAAAAACATATTGTTTTATCCCCTTCACCAGTATAAAAATATCCAGCTTCACTTAGCTGTTTGGTAAGGTGTTTTAATATTAATGGCCAAACATATTTATAAGATTCTAAACGTTCTTCAACAGAGCTGTAGTCTGGGTGTGCTAGTGCTTTAGTCTTGCAAACTCCCCATTTTCCAAAAGCACATGCCAATTCAACACTGTCTATGGCAAATGGACCACATATATCGACACTACCGTTGTTGGCTGGTAATACACCATTATTATTATTATTTATTTGTGATTCAGCAACGTAAGTAGCGGTCAATGGTCTTGTGGTTCGGTAAAATGACTGCGCGGATATGTTACCCACTTGTTTTCGAAGCATGTAAGGACAACAAGGAGACCATCGCAAATGGTCTTTAAAGGGATCATCCCCTTTTCCCAGTGAGAAAGTTCAATACGACAAAAAACACAGCGCACCACATCTTCTCGGTTCAAGTAAAAAAAAACGGCTTTTGCAAGTTTATGTGTCGACAAAAAGCCTACAGGCCAGGATTCAAATGTTAACCAACGATCATGTTCTGATTTTAAATTTAACCCACGTGGTAAACCAACTTGCTCACTTGTTGTATTTGGTACTAACGCCATGTGTTATAATAAAACTTTTTCTTATTGTAAGTTATTAACGTTGCACAGAGTACTTTAAAGCACAATGTATGCTTGTTCACTGTCTGTTCATTACGTTAATGGCGCATGACGACACCTAAAAGCAAACAAAATAACCAATCACTCAATCAATCAATCAACCAATACTTGTAAATAAAACTTTAACGTTAATTGGCATTAATATATCAAAACACCATAAAAATTATAATTAACTGTATGTCGGCACTAACAGTAACCCATGTACTTATTTTCTTTTTATAAAGCTGCAGTCATTTACATTCGCCTTTAACCAATACATAAACAAAAAATAATGTCATGTCTTGTCATTTTGTTCAGATTATCATGTTCACACCTGTGAATATTCGTTGAGTTCATAGGGTACAAAGTTCCTCATTTTTCTACTAGAAAGCGCTATAGAGTTTAAAGAGATTAGATATCTAACATTTTACTTCCTTGACTTTCATAGTCAAGGAACAACTAAATTCGACATGCAAGCTACCCTCTGTGTGTCAAATAACAAAGCTTGTACCCGGCATCCGAGGCCATATGATATTAATATTATTATTATTATTATATTATTATTATTATTATAGGGAACGACATGTCAGTTAAATTAAAAATTTTGTTTTTTAGAAAATCCAATATGGCCTTGTACTTTCCCGGTAAACAACCAATATGGTCTTGTACCGGTTGCCAATACATAGTCATTAATGAAGAAAGCAATCATCGTCCTAGTCATGTACAGGTAATGAATTTTTTGTCTACGAGTTTTCAGTAGTGGTAAAATGGAATAGCATTTTATGTTAGGCTTACCTGAGGTTTAAATAGTTCACTGCCTGGAAACAATGGTTGCACTTGACTGCGTCTCGGGTTTTCAGTGACTGCTACGGCGGTAAGGCTTTTCTTTCCAAGTTTCTAAAAATAAATAAAATAAACCGTTATAAATACCTAAATTCAGGTTAGTACATGCATTTCATAAAATAAAATATGAACCAAAAAATGAAACAAGTTAGTTTACAAAAAATAATCCCACCTTCACTTGCAGTGGCTTGTTGCTGTTTCCTTCTAGTGGGCTCGAAAGTAAACTGGTTTCTTGTATCTCAGACATGTAAGGTATACCGGTTATCTGCAAACAAATAAATTAAAAAATCAATAATTACCTAATCAATAACTACAACTTAAAGGTTCATTAGCATGACATTATTAAAATAATCATTCATAGGTACTTACCAAATAATAAAAGGATTTTTCTTCCACAGCTCTACTGTATACTGTGTGCTAAAATGGCAAGTGCATGACTAACGAAATCGTTAACAGTTAGCCTAGCAACTGAAAAAGTTGTATTTTCTCAGCGTTTTGACCTTGAATGGTTCTCTGTCTCTCTTTCGCACGTGTTCCCACGCCTCTTCACATTCCTCAATCTGAATAAGATTCGTGTACCTTATACTAGTTTTATGGTTTTAATAAGGAACCAAAATGGCTACCTCTTATACATTGGTAGTCCTACTGTCTCAGAACCAAAATGGCGGTCTCTGCTTAAACAGCACACCTGCTAGCCACCACGAGGCAAGTATGCTGATATCACACTTCCTGCTGACGTAGTCATTCCTGCCTTGTCAGAACCAGCAACAGCTCTCACGAGTCCTCTGGCTAGGAACAATATTCAGTCACCAGTGAGCTGGAATGTGTGCGTGTTAGCATTCAAAACATGTGTGTGTCTTATTATTATTATTATTATTATTATTATTATTAAACATTTTACTGTAATAATAATTACTAGCAAGCGGCCATCCTCAATACATGATCATGTTAACCACATACTTTCATCCTAAAACACATGACTTTACCCAGTTCAATATTTAGTTTATAACATTTCAGGCCAATGACCTTACCGTTTTGGCTCTTTGCGTACATGCGCATGACTTGGTCGAGCAAATGTTATAGGTTTCCATATTCTAAAACCATTTACTGTGCCAGACAGCAGTCTCACTTATCACCGTTTACTAGCATTTTAAAGATCCCCTTCAGGGTTAAAAAAATTCTAGCACACTTATCACATTTCAAATATTCGCCTCTATCTTTAAATGGCCTGAATGACTCATTCACTATCATCGCCCAGCCAAAACTATTGAAGTTAGAAACATAACATTTTGGGGATATGTTTTTGTATGTCGAAAACGTCCACTAAGGAAGGATTTTTGGATATTCAGGTTCTAAAGGTGTGTTAAGGGGGTTAGACCTGCATTTCATTGAATAACAATATATCACTAGTGGTTTCATTTGGGGATGTAATACCCGGCATATAAACTAATCATTTAAAACAAGATGTTCAGTAAAGAACATATAGCCTAATTTATCCTAAATTTATGGGTATTGTTATAACTTTGTGCTTTTCAAGGAGTATAATTGAATGTTGGTTGTAGCAGCTTGTTGAAATACAACGTGTTATACGGACATTAAACACGAATATCAGGTGACCTTTGATAGTGCTACTTCTGTAAAAACATTCATTCAATTGGGTTTCACCGTGTTTGAATTGATCTGCAAGCTATTGAGCTGATGACCTTGTAGTTCAGTCAAAGGATTCTTCTCACATAAAGGTATGTTGTTGCAAAATTTGGGATACATCATTTGTTAAGGTTGGTCGTAATTTCATTCAAGCTTTTAACATTTGTGTGGCCGCCATTACGTTTTCGTCACGATGGCGGCGATATAAAATATGACACCGCAGTGCCCTTTTGAACAGTTTTTCTTTTACACTTGTTCTCTTCCCCTTTTTTTCTTTCCTTTGGCGTATCAATTATCGGAATTGTTCTCTTTTCTTCTTGATTATTACTGGCCAGAATAGCCGTGCAGATCAGTGGACATTTCTATAATTGCTGATCAAGGTTCGTTATAGTGATTTCTTGCTATGCCAAATCGCGATTAGTGACACCTCTTACCTTTTTATCTTCTATTATCCGTCACCTGTAACAACCCGTTGTTACTCTCTGAGTAGTCTTATGTTTTTTCTATCCTTGTAGGACCTTTTTGTTTGTGCGCCCGCTCTCGTTTTCGAGATGCCTTGCTTTTCTATCCATTTTTACCCGTTCGTTTGTATTTATTATAAAGGTGCGCGTAGGTGCGTGAATTTAGTTTATATTGTGTAATTCCGCGATGCCGGATTAAGCAGATCCATCAAGGGTTGTTACGACTTACTATTCCTGTATGTGCGCGCGTGTATTTGGTTATCGTATGGAATAAAATGGCGTATCGCCTATTCTAGTATGTCCATTGTGTGTGTGTATCGTTCCCGTTATCTTGGTCCCCCTATCGTCATATCTTTTGTGTAGGTATTTGGTTCGGTTTACTGTATAGTGTGTTCACCAGTAAGACCTATGCCATACCTCTTGCTTGTCTTTTTGTTTGTCTCTTATCTGAGGATTGCGTTTTCATATGCAAGTCCATGAGTATGGCTTAATCCCTTTCTGACGTAACTTATTTTGATGGATATCTTTTATTTTGTGTAATGTAACATCTCTCGTGTTTATTTCATTTCGGTTAGTTGCCACTCATTTTGTGTTTATTCATTTACAACATGTCTACTCCCTCACCTCCTTCAGGGCAATTTGAGTTGCCGTTCGATCTTTGACGGCAGACTCATATCTCCTGACTTCTTGTCTAGCCCTTATGATCTGTTTCTCATCAGAATTTAATGTTACTCTTTATGAGCATTCTTCCCACATATACGTTCCCCTATACCTTTACCTCGTATCGCCCATAACCTTAATGTCACGGTCCCTTGAACTGTCAGATTATCTTGTCAACCACATAACCTTACATTAGCGTGTTAAGCTTCCTCGTCATACCTTAGGAATATTTACTTGGAGAATACATTACGGTTCCTTTACTTTAGTGTTGAGTATGTGTACCTTATTTAGTCCGTTATTTATTCTTTATTTATTTAAGCTAGGCTAAGCTAGACCCACGGTTCTCAATGAATAGCGCATTCGAATAGAACTTCCATTCACATCGCAGTGAATGTACGTTCAATCCATCGCCTCTGATACCTTCATAACCTTAGTCCGGTTTAATGGGCCCAGCGCCAGGCTAATTGGTACACACTTCCACTGCGACAACATCAGCGAAAGGCCAGACGGCTCACTTTGCTGAACAAAATTTCGTTCAATTCGGTTTCACCATGTTTGAATTGATAGGGGGAATTGATTTGCACACATACATGGCCACTATCTGCACACTATTGAGCTGATGAACTTGTAGGTCAGTCAAAGGATGCTTCTCACATATAGGTATGTTGTTGCAAAATTTGGTAGAGATCAGATTATTAGATTGGTCGTAATTTAATTTAAGCTTTAAACATTTGTGCTGCCGCCATTACGTTTCCGTCAAATGGCGGCAATATAATACATGACACAGAGGTTCCCTTTGCTAGGGCTAACTCTGTACCTAATGTTGTTCAATTCGGTTTCACCGTGTTTGAACAGGTAGGGGGAATCGATTTGTATACACACATGGCCGCCATTCTCAAAGTGTTGGGCTGATGACGTTGTAGTTTGGTCAAAAGATTTTTCATAAATAGAGGTATATTGTTGCGAAATTTGGTAGTGATCAGATGAATAAGTTGGTCATAATTTGATTAAAGCTTTTAACATTTGGGAGGCCGCCATTAAGTTTTCTTCAAGATGGCGGAAATATAAAGCATGGCACTGAGGTGTCCATTGCTAGTGCTATCTCTGTACCACGTTTCGTTCAATTCGGTTTCACCGTGTTTGAATTGATAGGGGGAATCGATTTGCACACATACATGGTCGCCATCTGCAAACAATTGGGTTGATGATCTTGTGGTTTGGTTAAAAGACGCTCGCTATAGAGTATATGTCATTGCCAAATTTGGTAGAGATCGGATGATTAGGTTAGTCGTTATTTTTTTTAGGCTTTAAACATTTTGATGGCCGCCATTACGTTTCGGTCAAGATGGCGGTGATATAAAACTTCACACTGTGGTGGTTTTTGCTAGTTCTACCTCTGTACCAATTTTTTGCAATTTGGTTTCACCATGTTCGATTTCAGAGGGGGGACAGACATTCAGAGTACACACTCTCACACACACACACTCTCATACACACAGACAGGAACACACTTTTTCGCCCAGTGTAGATCTCATAAGTGTACTTTCATTTTTTGCAAAAATCGAAAGTAGGCTAATAAGCAAACACGTGTCTAAGGATTTTTCGATGTGGTGCATATTATGAGGTGAAAGGGGTGAAACGTGTTGTTGAAGGATTCTTAACGGAGCGTGTATCTCTTAAACAACATAGGCAAGAAGTTTGAAAGTCAGCGGGAAGAAATCATCTTAAAAATAAGTGAATAGGTGTTCGAACGTCTTTTTATCAATCCAGTTTAAGGGTACATGGGGAGGGGTGAAATTCTGGAGAAAAAAAAAGGAATGAAAGTGTCCTAACTGACTGACTGACTCACTAACTTATCAAAATCATGAAAAAAAACAGCTTAAAATAAGTCAATAGGTGTTCGACTATCCTTTCAAAAATCCAATTTAAGGGGCCCAAGGGGAGGGGTGAAATTTTGAAGAAATAAAAGTAAATGTGCTGGCTGACTCATTCACTATCATCGCCCAGCCGAAACTATTGAAGTTAGAAACATGAAACGTTGGGGATGTGTTCGTTGTATGTCAAAAACGCCCACCAAGGAAGGATTTTTGGATATTCAGGTTCTAAAGGGTGTTAAGGGGGTTAAACCCGCATTTCATTGAATAACAATATATCACGAGTGGTTCCATTTGGGAATGTCATATTCGGTATATCAACTAATCATTAAAAATGAGCAGAACTTTGTACTATGAATTTTTCGAAGTCGTGTATATTATGAGGTGAAAGGGGTGATGGGTGCGGTAGAAGGGTTCTTAACGGAGCGTGTATCCCTTAAACGAGATAGGCAAAAAGTTTGAAAGTCAGCGAAAAAAAATCAGCTTAAAAATAATTGAATAGGTGTTCGAACGTTAGGGATGTAATTTAAAAAGGAAAGAAAGTGTCCTAACTGACTGACTGACTCACTAACTCATCAAACTCAGGGAGAAACGGCTTAAAATATGTAAATAGGTGTTTGACCGATCTTTCATAAATCCCATGGGAAGGGGTGAAATTTTGAAGAAAAAAAATGAAAGAAAATGTTCTGACTGTCTCACTCACTCATCATCGCCCAGCCAAAACTATTGACGTTAGACATATGACATTTTGTAAATATGTTTGTTGTATGTCGAAAACTTCCACTAAGGAAGGATTTTTCGATATGAAGGTTCTAAAGGTGTGTTAAGGGGTTTAAACCAGCATTTCATTGAATAACAATATATAAAAGTGGTTTTATTTGGGGGTGTTATATTCGGCATATTAATTAATTATTAAAAACAAGCAGACACATGTCTAAGGATTTTTCGATGTGGGGTATATCGTTACGTGCCACCCCCCTAGTGACACTTTTGTTAACTGGATTACGGTGGGTTGAAGCACAACACAGATTGTTCCTTTAAAGAAATAATTAACTTTTTGCGGCCAGAAAGATACACTACTCATCAGCAAATACAAGCAATTAGAACCTTTCTCCAGTTTCCTCAAGTCTCTTCCTTATGGAGAGCTCTTGCCCTCTTTCACTTGTCAACAAACCACAGAAGTTAATCCGTCCTAATGAGTCCGGTGGCCTTGACGGAAACTACCTGCACCTCTTCCTTATGTACACAAACTACAGTTACTTACGATAACCTGCTACACGCTGCTTCGCTGTCCACGAGCTGGGAAACAATGTCACTGGATTTCGTAACTCGCACGGCACTTCGCCACAATACCTCTGTCGCTCAGTGAAATCACACTCCCTCAAAACACTGGCCGTCCCCTGTATGCTTCTCACTCCCTCGCTGTCAAGAGAATCGGCTTCACTAGGGGTTTCGCAAGTCACCACACTTCTGTCGCTCAGGATAAATGCTCGCACTAGCTCGTAAAAGCACACACACCCTGCTTGACAGGTCGCTCTTATATAGCAGGCCGGTGACTCAATAAATGCTTCTAGACCCATCCAGGGTTCACGGCTTCTCGAGGTTTCCATCACTGGCTGAGTCACGAATATTCTGGACCATCCCTTTGTCCTAGTAGTCCTGTTGCATAAGGCGCACGCAATACACTGAGGCAGAGCACAGCCCAGCCCGGGGGCAGTTGTGACTCATGCGGCGAGCGATGAAACAAACTCACAGCCCTAACACCACCCCCTTCCTAAAGGGCTGATCGTCCCGATTGGTCCGTCTGTGTCCCTCCGTAGGCTGCCAGGCGATCTCGATGCACGATCTTCATCTTCGCCCTCGGGCTCCGCTGGATCCTGTAGACGACATCGTTGATCCGTTTCACGACTCGGTACGGGCCCTCCCAGGACTTCTGTAGTTTGGGTGACAGGCCTTTCTTCCGTAATGGGTTGAAGAGCCAGACCAGGTCGTCCTCGTGGAATCCGCCGGCATCCGTCTGTTGGTCGAATCGCGTCTTCATTCGGTCGGTCTCGATCCGCAGTCTCCTCCTCGCGAACGCGTGCACGTCCTCCAGTTGGTCGACCAGTTCTTGACAATACTGGCTTACCGGGACCGGATAATTCCCAGGTCGGCCGAAGGCAAGATCGACAGGTAGACGGAGCTCACTCCCAAACATGGCCCGGGCTGTTGTGCACCCGGTGGCTTCATGCACGGTGGCGCGGTAGGCCAGGTGAAATAGTGGATGATGTTTGTCCCAATCCCTCTGGTGCTCGCTGACGACTATTCGGAGATGGTTCTCGATGGCGCGATTGAATCGCTCTACCATCCCGTCGGACTGAGGGTGTAGCGGCGTCGTCCTTGTCTTCCGGATTCCCAGCAGCAGGCATAGGTTCTGGAACACCTGCGACTCGAAGTTCCTCCCTTGGTCGGAGTGCAGCTCCAGGGGTGCTCCGTACCGGCTGACGAATTCCTTCACCAGGGTCTCTGCGATCGTCGCGGCTTCTTGGATAGGGAGCGCATACGCCTCCGGCCATTTGGTGAAGTAGTCGCTGACGACCAATATGTAGCGGTTCCCTGCCTCGCTTAACGGGAATGGCCCAGCAACATCGATGACCACTCTCTCCATGGGGCCGCCCACGTAGTAAGTCTTCAGTGGACCCCGTCGTCTTCGTCCTGGGCCCGTGCTGACTGCGCAATCGTGGTAACTCGCGCAGTGGTTCTCCACGTCTGTTCGGCACCCGATCCAGTAGAACCGCTCTCTCAGTTCTTCAGGGTCTTCTTTGTCCCTAAGTGCCCACCAGATGATACTCCATGAACTTCCTTCAGGACTTCCTCCGTCATAGCCTTTGGAACGACGACTTGTTCCCGAGATGTCTTCCCGTCGGTGCTCTCCCAGGTACGGCAGATGAGGCCATCCCTCACAACCAGCGAGTCCCACTGCGCCCAGTAGGACCTAAACTTTGGGCTGCAGTCACTTACAATGTTCCACCCGCGTCTGGGGACACAGGCCCTCTTCCATTCGGCTATCAGTCCCAGGTCATCATCTTCTGCTTGTGCCCGCGTGAAAGATTCGCGGCTCCAGCTCCCTTGAAGTTCCACAGTAGTCCGTCGGCACTGTATCCCGGTGTTCTCCTCCCTTCTAGTACAGAAGGTGCAGTCTTCGGGGCACGGTCTTCGTGACAGGGCGTCGGCATTAGAATGCAGTTGGCCTTTCCTGTGCTGGATCTCAATGTTGTACTGAAGCCTCTCTAACCACTCGCGAGTTGACCCTCGGGCTGCTTGAAGTTCAGAAGCCACCGCAGGGATGCATGTTCGGTCCTGATGAGAAATTCTTGCCCATACAGGTACTTGTGAAAGTGTTCAATGGTCTTCACGATGGCGAGCAGTTCCTTCCTGGTGACGCAGTAGTTCCTCTCTGGCTTTGACAAGGCTTTGCTGAAATAGACCATTGCTCTCTCCTCGCCGTCCACTATTTGCGACAGGATTCCCCCTATACCAAAGTCGCTGCCATCGGTATCGACGATGAACGATGTTCCAGGTCTGGGGTAGGCCAGAATAGGTGCGGTGCACAGAGCCTGTTTGAGTTGTTCGAAGGCACTGTGGCATTTTGCTGTCCACGTGAAGAGTTGGTCCTACTCAGTCAGTCGATGACCTAATTGGTCAATGAATGATCTCTGGCTGGAGAAACTGTTTCATAATGAAGAATAGTACTATAATGACCCACATTATGATACAGTTTTCTGTCATATAATATTTATATTTCGACATGGTCGAACATAAAAGTTTCAATAACTTCCAAATCTGAGCTAATCTAGATTTTTAACTGTCAATTTCAACTTGAGCACACTCAGATCCATATAACCAATTATATTGGCCTTTGTAAAACTAAGAATTAAAAATTTGTTGTCCAGGGTTATTAAACGTTTTCTGACAAAACGTTTGCTTTACAAAACGTATAAAATGTTTAATCGCAGCATCACGAAAACGTTTCTGACCTTCGCTTCGGTAGAGTATTGACACTAGTAAAAGTGGCACGTGCAGAACAATTGCGAGTGAATTCTTGGTAATCCAAATGGTTGACGAAGTCACCCGTGCGCTCGATCATGTAAGTGAAATCTAATTTCTTCTGAACTATTCTAATGATTAGATGAGGCCAGGCGCAATTACATTTAGCATATTTCAAACTAAATTCATTTTTGTTAAAGATATATACACTGCATATTTACGTAAATTTTCTCGAACAATTATATTCATAAGGTAGCTTTGGAACTAAGGGGTCCAGTTTTAATTTGAAATACCCGACGCTTTTTCGAAACAATAGCGTTTCCCCTTGTCAAAATTAGAAAGAGGGAGGGAATGAGTCAACATTTAGCCAACATAAATTTAAAAAAAAGTATCAAATAGCAAGTCATGTCGAAACAAATGTATGTGTTATGTCAAACCAAATTTATGTATTTGATATGAAGCCATGTTGAAACAAGATGTTCAGTAAAGAACATATAGCCTACTTTCTCCTAAATGCATGGGTATTGTTATAACTCTTTGTCCTTTTCAAGGAGTATGATTGAATGTTGGTTGTAGTAGCTTGTTGAAATACAACGTGCTATAGGGATATGAATATGAGGTGCCCTTTGCTAGTGCTACCTCTGTACCAAATTTCGTTCAATTCGGTTTCGCCGTGTTCGAATTAATAGGGGGAATCGTTTTGCACACATACTTGGCCACCATCTGCAAACTATTGGGCTGATGTTCTTGCAGTTTGGTCAGAATATGTTTCCCACATAAAGATATGGTGTTGCAAAATTTGGTAGAGACTAGATTATTAGGTTGGTCGTAATTACATTTTAGCTTTTAACATTTGGGTGGCCGCGATTACGTTTCCGTCAAGATAGCGGTGATATAAAACATGACACTGAGGTGCCTCTTGCTAGTGCTACCTCTGTACCAAATTTCGTTCATTAATAGGGGGAATCAATTTTGACATAAAGATGGCCGCCATCCGCAAACTATTAGGCTAATGACCTATTAGATTGGTCAAAGGATGCTCCCTCCATAAAGGTATGTAGTTGCAAAATTTGGTTGAGATCGGATGATTAGGTTAATCGTAATTTGATTTAAGCTTTGAACATTCGTGTGGCCGCCATTACGTTTCAGTCAAGAGGGCGGCGATATAAAACATGACACCGAGGTGCCCTTTGCTAGTGCTACCTCTGTACCAAATTTCGTTCCATTAGGTTCCTCCGTGTTCGAATTAATAGGGGGAATCAATTTTGACATAAAGATGGCCGCCATCCGCAAACTATTAGGCTAATAACCTATTAGATTGGTCAAAGGATGCTCCCTCCAAAAAGGTATGTTGTTGCAAAGTTTGGTAGAGATCGGATGGTTATGTTAGTCGTAATTTAACTTAAGCTTTGAACATTTGTGTGGCCGCCATTACGTTTCTGTCAATATGGCGGCGATATAAAACATGACACTGAGATGCCCTTTGCTAGTGCTACCTCTGTACCAACTTTCGTTCCATTCGGTTTCACCGTGTTTGAATTAATAGGGGGAATTGATTTTCACACAAAGATGGCCGCCATTCGCAAACTATTAGGCTAATGACCTATTCATTTGGTCAAAGGATGCTTCCTCTATAAGGGTATGTTGTTGCAAAATTTGGTAGAGATCGGATGATTAGGTTAATCGTAATTTGATTTAAGCTTTGAACATTTGTGTGGTCGCCATTACGTTTCCGTCAAGATGGAGGCGATATATAACATGACACTGAGGTGCCTTTTGATAGTACTACCTCTGTACCAAATTTCGTTCCATTCGGTTGCACCGTGTTCGAATTAATAGGGGGAATCGATTTTCACACAAAGATGGCCGCCATCCGCAAACTGTTATTCTGATGACCTATTAGTTTGGTTACAGGATGCTCCCCCCATAAAGGTATGTTGTTGCAAAATTTGGTAGAGATCGGATGATTAGGTTAGTCGTAATTTGATTTAAGCTTTGAACATTTGTGTGGCCGCCATTACGTTTCCGTCAAGATGGCGGCGAAATAAAACATGACACTGAGGTGCCTTTCGTTAGTGCTACTTCCGTACCAAATTTCGTTCCATTCGGTTGCACCGTTTTCGAATTAATAGGGGGAATCGATTTTCACTCAAAGATGGCCGCCATCCGTAAACTATTACGCTGATGACCTATTGGTTTGTTCAAAGGATGCTCCCCCCATAAAGGTATGTTGTTGCAACATTTGGTAGAGTTCGGATGATTAGGTTAGTCGTAATTTGATTTAAGCTTTGAACATTTGTGAGGCCGCCATTACGTTTCCGTCAAGATGGCGGCGATATAAAACATGACACTGAGGTGTCCTTTGCTAGTGCTACCTTTGTACCAAATTTCGTTCAATTCGCATTCACCGTGTTCGAATTGATAGGGGGGGACAGACATTCAGAGTACACACACTCACACACACACAGACACACACACACACATACACACACACAGACAGACACACTTTTTTTCGCCCTGTGTTGATCTCATAAGTCTACTTTCATTTTTTGCAAAAATCGAAAGTAGGCTAAAAAATGTATGTCCTGCGTAAAAATAAATTTATATATTTGATATGACTCCATGTCGAAACATAAATTTACGTGTTAGATAGGAGGCCATATCGAAGTTACGACAAGGCTCCCTATCTAATACCTCTATAACTAAGAAGGCTATATGCCATTTGTCACTCATTCCTTCTTTCTTTCTAACCTTAGTTATCAGCTTGCCACGGTGGGTGAATTATCAACGTGTCGGTCTACCAAGCTCAAGCTTGCAGGTTCACTCCTGGTCGTGGAAAGCGATTTTTGAAAGGCGCAAATATTACGACACCATGTCATACGATGTTGGCATGTCAAAGAACCCATTTGAATTCAGTAGGCCATGTTCATAAATGCAAAATTAATCCCGGGAGTTTCCAACAACACCAAGTTCCTCATTTCTCTCCTATAAAGCACTATAGTATGCAAGGAGCTTAGATATCTAACCTCCTTGACTTTCATAGTGCTTCAAGGAACAGCGAAATTCGACCTGCAAGCTACTCTTTGGGTGTCAAATAACAAAGGTTGCACCCGGCACCCGAGGCCATACGATATTATTATTATTATTACCTTACTTATCGTTGATTTAATGGGTGGATTAGTGAGGCCATCTGCCCCACTTAACACAGATTAAATAATACAAATTTAGAGTACATTTAAGTTTAGAAGTGGACGTTTATATATTAAAAACAAGATGTTCAGTAAAGAACATATAGCCTACTTTCTCCTAAATGTATGAGTATAGTTATAACTCGTTGTTATTATCAAAGAGTTTAATAGAATCATTTCTTGGTTGAAGACCTTAGAAACTATTTACCTCTACCAAACGCCACAACCTAGTTTAAAACTGCTACCATCACTGAAGAAAGAAAGAAAGAAAGAAAGAAACATAAGAAGTATCTCAAGAATGTTATGGATCTGGAGACATAATCGACCGGACTGGCTGCGTGGCTCAGCGATAACGTTCTCGCTTGCTGGGCCCTAGGTTGCAGGTTCGTATCCTGGCGCAGTCAGCTGGCATTTGAGGGTGCACAAATGCGAGGAGGCCGTGTCAGTGCATTTACTGGCACGTTAAAGATCCCCTTCGGGCCAAAATTCTGGCACCCCGGCGTCTCTAAAAGCAGCAGTAGTTAAAAGGGACGTAAAACCAATAACATTATTATTATTATTATTATTATTATTATTATTATTATTATTATTATTTATTCAATTCACCATTACAAACATGGGTTACTCTAAAGCACGGGTTAAACCAAGTGCTTTACAACAATACATAAAAACTATAATACAAACTATAATACATATCATGTATATACAAAATATAAGAGTTCATAATCACTCATTCATTAGCAAGGAAGGATCGCACAATATTGCATGTGGACAATAGGACCGAATGCTGCATACTCTTGTAGATGGTCGGCGGAAGATCCAATTCTTTCAGACTCTTGTGGAGTGTGTGAGGTATGAGGCCGTTGACTGACAAGATTACAGGCACTATCCGGATGCAGTTCATCTTCCATATCCTCTAGATTTCCTCTGCAAGCTGTCTATACTTGGAGATATTTCATTGTGTTTACGTTCGATGTTGGTGTCGTTGGGGACTGCTATGTCTATTATAAATGTAGTGCCATCAGCCTTATTTACTACTATGATGTCTGGTCGATTGTGATCTATTGTTTTATCTGTCACAATACCAGTGTCCCAGTATATTTTACACAGTTCATTTTCGAGGAGGGATGGTGGATGATACTTGTAGTAAGGGATATACTCCTCAGTTAATTTATATTTCTGTGCGAGTGCTTGATGAATGATGCCTGCAACCTGATTGTGCCGCTTTGTATATTCAACTGATGCTAGTATTGGGCAACCTGCAGTGACATGGTCAATGGTCTCGAGATGAATGGCGCATCGCCTGCATTTGTCTGAAATTACACTGGTATCTTTGATGATGTATTTCTTGTAATTTTTTGTAGCAATGACTTGATCTTGGATGGCAATTGCAAATCCCTCTGTTTCACCAAACAGTCGACCACATTGTAACCACATACACGATGCGTTTTATCAATACTCTGTTGGGATAGGTTGCTGTAGTATTTTCCATGGAGGGTCTTTTCTCCCCATGCCTTTTCTTTTTCATGTAAGTGTAGTGGCTGGCTGATATGATCATCAGAGGATGTACGAAGGTTCAATACTGTGTGTTTATCAGCAAGTACAATGGCTTTATGGAGAATGCTGCTTTCCTTTCTTTGATAGAAATATCTTCTAAGGGTTTTAATTTGGTTCTGGAGCAAAATTTGTAAATCCAGTACTCCTCGACCTCCCATCTTTCGTGGAAGAGTGACCCTTTCTTTACAGGCGTTTGGATGGTGTAAACGGTAAGTAGTGAGAAGGGTCCTTGTTTTTCTCTGCAGGCTTTCCATTTCTGTTGCTGACCATTTCAGAATACCAAATGAATATACTAGGGTTGGTATAGCGTATGTGTTGATAGCATTAATTTTGTTCTTTGCACATTGACTGATTCGCAGCACTTGATGTAGTCTTGTGGTATATTTTCCAATGAGTTCATCTTTGATACTTTTATGATCCAAAGTTGTATTTTGAGCAAATCCCAGATATTTGTAGGTTTCTATTTCAGTCATTCCTTCAATTAGAGATCCTTTGCGAAGCTCATGTGGTTCAGAAGTTGCATATTTACCTCTTTCAATTGTCAGACGCTTGCATTTCTTCACTCACAGCGTCATTCGGACATCAGATGAATATGAATCTATTATATTTAGCATGGCATTCATTTGAATCTCACTGTGTGCATATACTTTGAGGTCATCCATATAAAGGAGATGGGATATTCTGTATTTCCTATTGTAGTATTTGATGTCAAATCCGAAACCGGTGGAATTTAAAATTTTAGAGAGAGGATTGATGGCTAAGCAAAACCATAATGGGCTTAGCGAGTCTCCTTGAGAGATACCACGCTCAATTTTTATTGTGTCAGATGTGACACATTCATTGTCTGTCTTAGTATACAGTACTGTTTTCCAATTATCCATCGTGACCTCCAGGAAGTGAATTACAGCAGGGTTAATCTTATACATATGGAGGATTTCTTTCAGCCATGAATGCGGGACTGAATCAAATGCTTTCTGGTAATCTATGTATGCCGTATATAGATTCCTTTGATTATGTATCGCCTGTTGTGTTACCACAGAATCAATAACTATCTGTTCTTTGCATCCTTGCGACAGCTTCTTGCATCCTTTCTGTTCCTCAGCCAAAATGTTATGTTTGTCGAGAAACTTGTATATTTCGTCCGCAATTATGGACGTAAATAGATTGTAAAGTGTTTGGAGACAGGTCATAGGTCTGTAGTTTGATGGGTCTTTAGTATTTCCCCTTTCTTTTGAGATTAGATATGTAATTCCAGCAGTAAGGAAATCAGGACATTCCTCAGGATGATGGATGAGGTAAGTACATTTTATATTTTATTATTATTATTATTATTATTATTATTATTATTATTACATAATTGACCTGACGTGGCCAACATCCAACTTTGAGTTGAGGCATGTCTTTACACGTCTGGTTGTGCATGGCTTTCACAACCCTAACTGAATTAACAAATTTTTCCATGACCCTACGGAGACGTGTGTATACAAACTATGTGAATATTTTCGATTGCTATTTGCCTGAAATAAAAGTATTAATTAATAACCTGAACTAGCACCAACGGCTAGAATTCAGTTACTATGTGAAATCGTTTTGTTCTTTACTTCAAATAACATTTTCAAATAACGCACAATAGGCTGTTACAAACCCTTTAAAATAAAAAGTAAAAATTTATCGTAGTATCATCTTGCCATTCTTCAAGTTCGATGCGCATAGAATGCCAATGGTATTCGGTACTAACCAATGGAGTCCCACGTAGACCAGTCGTGACATCTAGTGGAGAAGTATCGCACAATATAACGCTAACAGGGCGAGTGCTTTCTAGTGGCCATAAGAAGAAACTTTTCAATAAAATCCTGAATTTAATAAGTAGGCCGGCGTGCAGTTACCTTTTTGGCTGCTCGATGTCTCGAGCAAATCTGCTAGTGAATTATATTTTAATTAAATATATGTTTCCCATCGTAATATGAAAAATATAACGCTTAATTTTAAAACCTCTGAATCATTACAAAACAATAAATATATAAATTTTCAAGCAAAGAAAATAACTCTGATGGGGTTTGAACCATAGACATATCAGTGATAGGCCAACGCTTTACCACGGAGCCATTTGTGCCAACGAACATCGTTCTATATAAAATGACTTACATATAACTTGTTAGCAAATAATGATTTAGACTAAACGATTTCATCAGTGGAGTATATTATTTATTTATAAAGCATTTCATACAAAGTTTATTTATTTTGTATCAGTACGCTATATTGAATGCAATACTCAAATTAGTGAAATATAAGTCAGGCACAAGATATCCGCTGCCATCTTGTTTTCTTACCGAGACGGCTCAGCTTTTTAAAATCACTTCTGCACTATAGTATTACAAAATAAACTTTTAATTTCGAACGTGCCTCTTCCTTTAGAACAGTTAAATCGATTCTCGGCTCGATAATCGGAACTGGTGGGTCCCATGATATGGATTATAAAGTTCGCATAATTCGCACGGCCGCCGTCCTGAAATGGTACGGCGGATGACCTTGTAGTTTGGTCACAAGACGCGTCCTATATGAAGGTATGTTATTACAAAATTTGGTAGAGATCGGACAATTTGGTTAGTCGCTATTTGATTTTTCGTTTTGAACGTTTAAGTGGCCGCCATTCAGTTTTGGTAAAGATGGCGGCAGTATAAAACATGACACTGAGGAGCCCATTGCTTGTTCTACCTCTGTACCAAATTTAGTTCAATTCGTTTTCACCGTGTTCGAATTGATAGGGGGGATAGTCATTCAGAGTACACACACTCGCACACACACACACACTCACACACACACACACATACACACACACACACACAGACAGACACACAATTTTCGGCCCTGTAGTGATCTCATAAGCCTACTTTCATTTTTTGCAAAAATCGAAAGTAGGCTAAAAACTAAGGTTGGAATTTGAAACCGAAAACGCTCAGTTCGATTCAGCAGGATTCAATGAACCTACGAGCTTTTTAGAAAGGCATTGTTAAACACTACAGCTCCGCACCCCTACCCGAGCACCTAGCACCAAACTGAGTAATTATCCCAGGCCAAACCCACCGTTAACTCCACAATAGCAGTCATACATTACTACTTCTAGGAAATGTTACATTTGCTCAGATGAACATCAGATTTAGAGGTGTCCAGATTTTCTTAAATTAGGCCGTAATCAAGAATTCACGTTAGTAAAAGATAAAAAATCTCTGCAGCAATTGCCTGAGCTCGTCCTATACATGGCATGCATGCACATCAAAAACATCTTGCAGATTTTGTAACAGATATCATCATACATTGTTGCATCAACAGACTGACCATAGTTCATCTCCTGTACAACAAAACAACAATCCCCAACAATAATCTTATCATTCATTAAGAAGCGCAACCAAGAAACAGCTTCGCCCTCCTTTTCTCCTTCGAGGAGTTATTAATGCCCAAAACACCAACTGGGACTCCGCTACCACTAGCGGTAGAGGGAGAGAGTTTGCGAGGCTGATTAGGCGGCTGGACCTGTGTTTGTTGAACACAGGGGAACCTACGCACTTCTCTATTGCACACGGCACTCATTCAAGTGTTGACATCACCCTGTTTATTCATTCGCTGGTTCTTCCGCTACAGAGGGGTGTACACGACGACCTTTGTAATAGTGACCATTTACCGATCATCGTTACTCTTCCGAACCAGAGAATGCGCACAATATATTTATATGACACCGCTCCGACGCCCATCTTACAAAATAATGACTTATTCATGTAATCCTTAAATTTGCTTTGATCTTCTCTGCCGTACTGGAATATTTTAACTGATTCGACGGAGGCAAGTATTGGAGTGTCACTGTGTCTTATATTAATTCAGGACTGGAGTGGTCACTAATTCCAGGAACTAATACAACTAATTTACAGCGCCACAGGTCGTACTAAATAAACATCTTAAGTATGCCCTCTCTTGGGGAAATCAACCACCTGGGAGGAACCCCTTCCTAACTAGCTTCTTCACAATTTGAATCTCGTTATAGGTTAGGTTTGTTTTGTGTTCAAGGTTTAGTGAATTGCGTGAGTAACGGTATATATGCTTATAATTATGCTATATGAAATGTATGTCTTTATTTCTGGTTTTTGCTCTCGTTTTTCCTTATTTCAGGAATGCCAATGAATGATATGCTTTGTTTCTAGCTAACATAGTCTGAAATTGCTTGTCTTTCGTGGTGCTCCATTGTGTATTGTGACACGAGCTTCTGAGTTACTGTGCAGAATCAAAACTGCTGTTATATTGCTCCGCAGATGTTCAAATAACTCCAACAATTTTTGGCCCATTATAATATGAGAAGAACATAATAGTACTTTATGCAACGAGCCTATAATGGCAATAATTAAGACACGAGTATGTTTATAAAACGGGCGTAGCGAGTTTTATAATTTCCATACGAGTGTCTTAATTACCATTAGACTATAGGCGAGTTGCATACGACTGTTTATGTTCGACGATAATTATAACTTTATTATAAATTTTAACATAAATATTCATAAAAATCTGTGGGATTCAGTAACATCAGTTAGTGAACAGGGCGCGCTGGGTGGTTTGCTGACTGAACTGAGCGCATGCGTGGGTCAAAGAATTTCGAAAGCAGAGACCATTTACTATGCTTGGCAATGCTATTGTTTACAGCCTGCATAATGTCTAGTGCCGATCAGAACTAGCATTCACTAATATTGTCACCGAAGTCGTTTGAAAGCAATGCGCTGTGTAGATATTGGCGTTGGGGATATTCAGGTACAGTGCTATATCTTGCCTTATATTCGCCAGTTTATTTACGCGAACATATGGGACGGTGCACTTTCCATGTCGGTAATTTATGTAGAAGGATGCTGTTTTGCTAACTTCTGGACCTACTGTAGATTCACAAATTTCATTCATATGTCATAGTGTTTTCATGTTACTGTAAAGGTTCGTGCTGATTTTGTCTTTGTGTTTGGTATTGTAACTACAATGGTTGATCGGGTATCCAATTTGAACTTTCAAATCATGTAGTTCATGTCCACATGTTGGATTTTCAGCGCATGCGCGAAGCTATCCTTACCTAATTGGTCAATGAATGATCTTTGGCTGGAGAAACTGTTTCATAATGAAGAATACTACTATAATGACGCTCATTAAGATACAGTTTTCTGACATATAAAATTTACATTTCGACATCGTCGAACATAAAAGTTTCAATAACTTCCAAATCTGAGCTAATCTAGATTTTTAACTGTCAATTTCAACTTGAGCACACTCAGATCCACATAAACCAATTATTTTGGCCTTTTTAAAACTAAGAAGTTAAAATTTGTTGTCTAGTGTTATTAAACGTTTTCTGACAAAACGTTTGCTTTACGAAACGTATAAAATGTTTAATCGCAGCATCAAGAAAACGTTTCTGACCTTCGCTTCGGTAGAGTATTGACAATAGTAAAAGTGGCACGTGCAGAACAATTGCGAGTGAATTCTTGGTAATCCAAGCTGGTTGACGAAGTCACCCGTGCGCAGGATCATGTAAGTGAAATCTAATTTCTTCTAAACTATTCTAGTGATTAGATGAGGCCAGGCGCAATTACATTTAGTATATTTCAAAATAAATTCATTTTTGTTAATGATATATACAGTGCATTGTTACGTAATCTTTGTCGACCAATTATATTCATAATGTAGCTTTGGAAAAGGCTTTTGATAACGTTGATTGGACTAAATTGTTTGACATTTTGAAATCTTTTGGAATAAAGTACAGGGATAGGAGGGTGGTACACAATCTATACAGAAACCAGACGGCAGTCATTCGAGCTGAAGGACATGAGAGATAACCGGTTATTCAGAAAGGTGTAAGGCAAGGCTGCAACTTATCACCCATACTTTTCAATCTTTACATTGAACAAGCAATGAAGGAAATTGGAGAAAAATTTAAAGCGGGAGTGAAGATTCAAGGAGAAATAACTTCAACTCTGAGATATGCTGATGACATCGTCATCTTGGCCGACAAGCCTGAGGATTTGAATGAGTTTTTGACTGGTATGGACTCCGCCTTACGGAAAGAATTCATGATGAAAATTAATAAATGTTAAACAAAAATACTGGAATGCAGCCGAAATAAATCAGAAACCTCTATGGAGATCAAATTGGCAGGTGAAAAGCTGAAGGAAGTAGGAGACTTCTGTTACTTAGGAAGCAGAATAACCAGTGATGGATGAGGCAAAGAGAATATAAAAAGTAGGTTGGCTCAGGCAAGGAAAGCTTTTCTACAAAAAAGGAATCTGTTGACATCGAATATAGATTTAGGTATTAGGAAGTCATTTTTGAAAGCCTTTGTCTGGAGCGTGGCGCTATATGGAAGTGAAACTTGGACTATTGGCGCAGGAGAAAAGAGGAGAATTGAAGCTTTGGAAATGTGGTGTTACAGGAGAATGATGAAGATCAGATGGGTAGATAGGGTTACAAACGAAGAGGTATTAAGACGAGTGGGAGAGGAGAGATGTTTCTGGCGACTGCAAATGAAGAGAAGAGGTAGGTTAGTAGGACACATACTAAGACACCCAGGAATAGCAAGCTTAGTTATGGAAGGAAGGGTCGAGGGCAAGAACTGTAGGGGTAGACCCAGGTTAGAATATGTTAAACAGATTGCCTCAGATGTAGGGTGTGGTAGCTATGTAGAGATGAAGGGATTAGCTCAGGACAGGGAGGCATGGAGAGCTGCATCAAACCAGTCAAAAGACTGAAGACTCAATCATCATCAGCTTTGGAACTAAGAGGTCCAGTTTTAATTTGAAATACCCGATGCTTTTTCGGAACAATAGCTTTTCCCCTTGCCAAAGTTAGAAAGAGAGAGGGAATGAGTCAACATTTAGCCAACATAAAGTTTAAAAAAATATATCAAATAGTAAGCCATGTCGAAACAAATGTATGTGTTATGTCAAACCAATTTTATGTATTTGATATGAAGCCATGTTGAAACAAGATGTTCAGTAAAGAACATATAGCCTACTTTCTCCTAAATGCATGGGTATTGTTATAACTCTTTGTCCTTTTCAAGGAGTATAATTGAATGTTGTTTGTAGTAGCTTGTTGAAATACAACGTGCTATAGGGATATTAAACATGAATATGAGGTGCCCTTTGCTAGTGCTACCTCTATAAAAAAAATGTCATTCAATTCGGTTTCACCGTGTTTGAATTGATATGGAGAATGGATTTACACACATACATGGCCGCTATTTGCAAACTATTGGGCTGATGACCTTGTAGTCAGTCATAAGATGCTTTCCACAAAAAGGCATGTTGTTGCAAAATCTGGTAGAGATAAAATGATTAGGATGTCGTAATTTGATTTAGGCTTTTAACATTTGGGTGGCCGTCATTCCGTTTCCGTCAAGATGGCGGCGATATAAAACATGACACTGAGGTGCCATTTGCTAGTACTACCTCTGTAGCAAATTTCGTTCCATTCGGTTTCACCGTGCACGAATTAATAGGGGGAATAGATTTTTACACAAAGTTGGACGCCATCCGCAAACTATTAGGCTGATGACCTATTAATTTAGTCAAAGGGTGCTCCCCCCATAAAGGTATTTAGTTGAAAAATTTGGTAGAGATCGGATGATTAGGTTAGTCGTAATTTGATTTAAGCTTTGAACATTTGGGTGGCCGCCATTACGTTTCCGTCAAGATGGCGGCGATATAACGCATGACACTGAGGTGTCCTTTGCTAGTGCTACCTTTGTAACAAATTTCGTTCAATTCGGGTTCACCGTGTTCGAATTGATAGGGGGGGGGGGGACACAGACTCTCAGAATACACACACTCACACACACACAGACTCACACACACACACACAGACACACACACACAGACAGACACACAATTTTTCGCCCTGTGTTGATCTCATAAGTCTACTTTCATTTTTTGCAAAAATCGAAAGTAGGCTAAAAAATGTATGTCCTGCGTAAAAATAGATTTATATATTTGATATGACTTCATGTCGAAACATAAATTTACGTGTTAGATAGGAGGCCATATCGAAGTTACGACAAGGCTCCCTATCTAATACCCCTATAACTAAGAAGGCTATATGCATTTGTCACTCATTCCTTCTTGCTTTCTATCTAACCTTAGTTATCAGCTTGCCACGGTGGGTGAATTGTCAACGTGTCGGTCTACCAAGCTCAAGCTTGCAGGTTCACTCCTGGTCGTGGAAAGCGAATTTTGAAAGGCGCAAATATTACGACACCATGTCCTACGATGTTGGCATGTCAAAGAACCCTTTTGAATTCACTAGGCCGTGTTCATAATTGCAAAATTAATCCCGGGAGTTTCCTACAACACAAAGTTCCTCATTTCTCTACTATAAAGCGCTATAGTATTCAAGGAGCTTAGATATCTAACCTCCTTGACTTTCATAGTGCTTCAAGGAACAGCGAAATTCGACCTGCAAGCTACCCTTTGGGTGTCAAATAACAAAGGTTGCACCCGGCACCCGAGGCCATACGATATTATTATTATTACCTTACGTATCGTTGATTTAATGGGTGGAATAGCGAGGCCATCTGCCCCACGTAACACAGATTAAATAATACAAATTTAGAATACATTTAAGTTTAGAAGTGGACGTTTATATATTTAAACAAAAGAGGCTAAATAAAAAACAAAGGACACGTTGTTGTCCCGAAATGCGTCGGTTATTGCAAATTACAACATGACCTAATAGCTCCAACGTGTCATTATGGCAATCCTATATTCTGAGCCAATTGTTGGATGAAGAGAGGGGAGTAAAGGACACTTGACATTACAGACAGTTAGGTACAGGGCTCCGAGTGAAAGCCGAAGTTAAACGAATGACTTCGCGTCACCACATGGTAGCTTTACGATTGGTTACTAAGTGAGAAGCTTATTATCCTCTCTGTTTCAAAATAAATCATGTTTTTGTGCCGGAGCTTATCCATATTTACGACACTTCAATAAATGTAAAATACTGTAGTGTAATATTCAAAATTATCATAATCTCAGAATACATTTCATTGAAGTGCCTCCACTTTCTGCTCACTGCTCGTTAGCCTGTTAGTCTAGGGGTGTAATTCCTGCTTCGAGTGCGGGAGTTCCCGGGTTCAAATTCTGGAAATGCCTAGCATTTTTACCTTTGTTTTATCTCTTGAAAAGTTTCAAAATGTGTATAAAAGAACCTTAGGAACATTCCTTTTCTTCGTGAGAGACTTGTACTTATACCGGTAATATAAATACATAGTTTGAGGTAAACACTTCTTTTTTTTTACCCTCCAGGTTGGCTTTTTCCACGGACGTAGGTTGGCTGCTTGCTTTGCTTCCTCATTTCAGGGGCTGTGACAACGTGGTCATATAGCCCCGTGTACTTTGGGTGGGCGTGGGATCTGTCTGATAACCGGTGTTAATTGTGATTGCTGTATTAGTGTGTGTTATCTGTTTTTAATCCAAGTAAGGACTGCAGACATTGATTATTTTTCAAGTAGTTCCTACTTTTGCCGCCAAACGCCACCATCAACAACTACTAGTTCAGAACTTGGTTACTAGACGCCACCATAGTCGGTCCCTTAACGAACGTTGGAACCTAAGGACGTTATCCAAGTTTTTAACCTATAATTTAGTTTCACACAGGTTTAATTGCTGGAAAGTTCTTTAATATGCCATAAATCTATGACATGGGACCGCCGGCTTTACTTCCCCTCCGAAGAAAGGCATACTGAGGGATTTTTAACGCTGTTAAAAAATCCGACGGCTTTGGCCAGGTTTGAACTCGCGATCTTGGGCATAGAAGAACAGCATGTACCAACTACGCCACCAAAGCCGCTACTCTTACTTGCACTCAGCGAGGTATCTCACCATAACCGCCGCCAGGGCAGTGTCCTGGAGCTTGAAACACCTGTTTGGGGGATACCACTGGGGAGGTGGGGCCTCCCTCCTTGCCTCTTCCTTGCCTATCCCTCCCAATCTTCCCCTCACTTTCCATCCCTCATGAGGCCCCTGTTCGCTTTGCGGGTGAGGCCGCCTGGGCGAGGTGCTGGTCACACCTCCCCAGTTTTATCCCCCGTCCAGGTGTTTCAAGCTCCAGGACACTGCCCTGGCGGTGGTAATGGTGGGATCCCCCGCAGAGTCCGAGGGAAAAGCCAACCTGGAGGGTAAAGGGACTAAAAAAAGTGTTTGACCTCAAACTATGTATTTATATTACTGGCACACATCTCCAGAGAATTATGAAGAGTTTGTGGCTACTGTCCAGAAATGCTCCCGTCAGTGCATTCCACGGGGTTGCAGAACTGTGTACATTGCAGGTCTTACCCCAGAGATAAAAGTCTTATACTCAGAGTACATTTGTTCCTTCAATATGAATCCATTTGGAAACGAAACAATTCACATAGGTCGTCAACTCAATACTGCCCTGGCAGAAAGAAAACGAAACAAATGGGCTGAAACAGTATCTAACATCAACATGTCACAAAACAGTCAAAAAGCTTGGAGTCTAATGAAGAGATTAAACAATGAACCATCCAATAGAAAATTGCATTCTAACATCTCTCCCAACCAAATAGCCCATCAGCTAGTTTCGAACGGCAAAGTCGAGGAGCACATGAAGAAAACCAAAATCCAAAGAGACTATGACAATGAAACGTGACTTTTCCTGTGTCTTCAGCTTAAAAGAACTGGAGATGGCCATACAAATGTGCAAGAATGGTAAAGCTGCTGGTCTTGATGACATTCGCATAGAGCAAATAAAAAAGTTTGGTAAAAACACAAAGGAGTGGCTTCTACAACTTTTCAACAACATCATTTTCCGCAAACAAATTCCAAAAATATGGCGGAAAGCAAAAATCATCGCCACCCTGAAGCCTGGCAAAGATCCATCTGATCCTAAGAACTACAGACCAGTCTCGCTGTTATGCCATTTATACAAAGTGTTTGAGAGAATGCTCCTTAACAGACTATCTCCAAAACATGATCCACTTCTGATCCCAGAACAAGCAGGCTTCAGACCAGGTAAGAGCTGTACTTCACAGATATTGTGCCTAACACAGCACATTGAAGATGGTTTGGAGAACAGGAAGATAACTGGTGCAGTTTTGGTGGATCTAACGGCTGCCTACGATACTATTCAACATCAAATCCTGCTTGGTAAACTGTACCAGATTACCAAAGATTTTGGACTCACAGAAATTGTTGCTTGTCCTCTACAAAACAGAAGTTTTTTTTGTCGAGTTCCAAGGAATTCGCAGTCGCTGGAAAACCCAACGAAATGGTCTACTACAGGGCAGTGTTCTATCACCTTTTCTGTTTAATGTGTACACTAATGATCAGCCTACATCTCTGCATACCAAGAGATTTATCTATGCAGATGACCTCTGTCTGACAGCACAAAGTGAAAAGTTTGAAGAAGTGGAGCAGATACTCTCTGATGCACTGGAGGACCTTTCATTTTACTACAAGAGAAATCAACTCAAACCTACTCCATCCAAGACACAGGTTTGTGCTTTCCATCTTAGAAACAGGGAAGCAGCAAGGAAACTCAATATTAGTTGGGGAGGAGCTCGCCTGGAACATTGTTTTACCCCAAAATACCTAGGGGAAACTTTAGATCGCACCCTATCTTACAAGAAACATTGTATGAATGTTAAACAAAAAGTATATACACGAAATAACATACTTCGAAAGTTGATAGGGGCCGACTGGGGCGCCCATGCTGAAACACTACGTAGGGTAGAGCGGGGCTATTCCGCTCATTTCAAATTGTAAACATTATAAATCAAAAACTATTCATTCTTCTAAGATGGAACCAACAGCAAAGCACGCCTTATTTATTGCTTATTACATACGAATGTTGTCAAAATACAGTTATAGCAATATACCGGCTTGATGAAATAAAATATAAATCAAAGCAAAAATGACGAATCACAAATTTAATGGGGCTATTACGCCTATGCTTGGGGCTATTTCGCTCACCTTTCCTCAACGGCATTTAACACAAATGAAGTTTTTCCTTCCTGTAGCCCCAACATACATGTCATGATACCAAGTTTCACAGTCTTTGCATTGAATCCAACCACCCTTTAATAATGACTGAGCGGTATAAAAAGTTACGCCACAAAATCCACATGGTGTTTCTTCCTTGTCAAAGTCTTTTGGTCGTACGTATTGAAGGTCCCGGTCATTTGTCTTGCAAATGTCTCGAAAATGTTTTTGGCAACCTTTCCTTTACGGGCCTTATCAAATTTTAAGCTCCGTTTTGCCCTTCGAATCTGTTCTGGTGTGCATCAAAATCTCTTGCTGCCAATAATTTTAACCGGGAAGCTAACTCCGTCTCCTCTTGCATACTGAATGCTGTGGGATGACCCGGCGGTTTGTCCACTATGATTTTCCCTAAGGGTCCTTGTCGTTTACGCAAATGAACACGATTTTTAAGTGCTGAATAAGGCACATTGAATTGTCCAGCTGCACCCCTCATGCTCACTTCGCCTCGTAATACAGTTGAAATAGCTCGGTCAATATCTTCCTCCGTCCATTTTCGAACTGACCCTTTCCTTTTATACTTCCGTAACATCTCTAACGTAACAAGAAAGAGATACAAATCTGCTATCTGAAATAATTTGGTTGCAATATTATAACAAGAGAGAAGTCTTGGCCGAGCGGAATAGCCCCTATATTTCTGGGCGGAGTAGCCCCAATTACTGGAATTTACAATAGCCGTCTTGTGATAGCTGTGACCAAGGAAACGCGCTACCTGCTATGTCCAGATGTAACTTAACCTTCAGACTGCCAGGCACCACACTTCCGGGAAAAGAAAAGCCGCTATTGTGGACACTAATCCTTAAGTTGCAAGCACAAATTCTTAATGACGACAAATTCCACAACATGAACAATGTACCTTGCAGTATTCTTCCTTTGTTTTACTCAACACTCAAGCTGTCACTCTCAAACAAACGATAGATGTAGTAGCACAGAGACCGAGGGTCACACGGAACACAAAGGGCGATATCAGCTGAGCAGGGTGGATGCTCAGTGCAACGTCAAGCTTATTTTGAGCGGGATAGCCCCGTGGGCGAATTAGCCCCGCCGTACCCTATGTCTGCATTAGCTCTGTGTTATTCAGCTGCTGAGTATGCTAGCCCTGTATGGTATCACTCAGCTCATGTAAAACAGGTTGATATTGCCCTCAACGAGTCCTGCAGAATAATTACTGGTTGCCTGAAACCTACACCTGACCACAAATTACATTCCTTGGCAGGAATAGCCCCTCCTGAGGTACGCCGTGAGGTCATAGCACAAACGGAACGAAAAAAGTCCGCAGAGGACCATGCTCACCCTCTTTTTGGTCACCAGCCTCCAAGAAGGCGGCTAAAATCAAGGAAAAGCTTTCTGCAAACAACATCGATGCCTACTACAAAACCCGAAGTAGCCAGGATACAGCTATGACAATCAACCATACCACCAGATTGGATGAAGGCCAAGGAATGGCTTCCAGTAGGCCACAACAACAACTGGGAAACTTGGCGGTCACTCAACAGACTTCGGACTGGTGTTGGGAGATGCAAAGTTAATCTCCACAAATGGGGATACCTACCGGAATCAGAACTCTGTGAGTATGGCGAGAGACAGACCATGATACACCTGTGTTCCTGCGAACTGTGCCCGTGCTCTTGCACAACGCAGGAGTTAATGGAAGGTCATGAAAAGGGAGTGACTGTGGCCCGAATTTTCCACCCCCAACAATTCATCTATAAGCTAAACCTTCGAGTATTTTCCACTCACATATGGAAATCCTTTTTCGAGCTAAGGAATGTTCTTTATGAACCGCTGATCAACACCTAATTTGTCTTCCTTCGTGGGAAATTGTCCGCTGCATTCAACTATAACCTACAAATTTTTCAACGCAATAGACTCTCTCAAACTAAAATTCAACTAGTTATTCACATAACTTTAACCACTTTCCTTTCTATAAACTTTCTGTGCTACAATAGTGAACTTTTCAACCACGTCAATAGACTATAGTGAAAACAGTGCTCGTTCATTTTTTCATCCGCGTCGCGCTCGTCCGAGAAAAATAAATGCGGCCAAGAACTTTCTCCAAAAAGTTCCTATTTCCTCTTCCACAACCACCCTTTACTAACAAATTAGGTTAATTCTTAAATTTAGGCTTGTTGCAATGAGGTGTCATTTGATAGCAAGTGCCCTCCCATCTTTTTTCCATTTATTATAACTTAACTCTGTAAAATTTTGTGTCTAGTACACATTATAAAGTATATTGTTTCTCTCTTTTTAACTGGGGAATTCAATTATTTCTACTCACACGTGAGTGGCTTAACTTTTCTCTTTAAGTTTCACGAAAGGGTAACTTGCCCTATTTTTCATCGTGATTCTGTTTAAACATAGAAGTTCTAGAAAATTCTTCTTAATTTTTCTCTTCAGGTTTCACAATAAGTGACCTTTCCTATTTGTATAAATTATAATCGTAATTACTGTATAAATATAAGAAGTTATAGAAACTTCTATTTAATTCCTCTCTCTTTTTTTGTTATAATTTCGAAGTTGTTATTTGCTCATGCTCTTAAGATTCCCATATAGGAATTCTTAAAGTACACATACTGTACCTGCCCTATTGTTAAACTTTTTTTTAGATTTGAATTGAGCCGCTATGGACTACGGAGTAACAATCAAAATCAATGTTTCGTTCTAGATCGTCTGCCAGCTTTGATGCCTTGCCAGTATCTCTTGAGCCCATCACTCAGCGCCTTCTTCCGATCTTCTGAAAGAGGTCCCCTCCGTCTTTTGGGTTCTGCTCCTACCTTAAATCCCTGGTAATTTTTGATTAGGTGGCTGAATTCACACCTGTCCATAATTTTGCAGTCCGGAATACCAATTTCTAGAAGGTCTTTGTTACATTTTCGAACCATGCCAATTTTTTCCTCTTTGTTTTCACGAAATTCCAAATTTTCTTTGATAGACGATCGTTGGACATTCTGAAAATGTGTCCATAGAACAACAACCTTTTCCTTTTTATTGTTGACGTGACTGGTTCTATCTTTCTATATCACTCTTCGTTTGACTTCAAACGTATGTGTCCGTCAACCCATCTGTTGCCTAAAATGTTTCTCAATACCCTGCGTTCTCTTTTGACTAACTGGTCAAAGTTCATAGTCAAAGTCTCCGAAGCATATAATGCTTCAGGTTTGACAACCGTGTTGTAGTGTCTTAATTTGGCTCCAATGCTCAGCGACTTCTTATAATAGAGATTTTTCGTCAGGTGATAGGCTCGGTCTAATTTCCAGATTCTAAGATTAATTGCTTCCTGTTATAGGCCATTTTGTTGGATTACCTCACCCAGGTATTTAAATTTCTTTACACGTTTAATCTTTCCTTGGTTTGTTTTCATCCATTCTGGTCCATCACTGATGTTTGTCATGTGCTTTGTCTTCTCAAAGGAAATCTGTAAACCTACCTTCTCTGCCATCTCTGACAGCCGATTAATCTTTACAATGGCTGATTTAATATTGTTGGCAAAAAAGCTAGGTCATCTGCAAAAGCCAAGCAATCAACGTGCACCCCTTTCAGTTTGGGCCCTAGCCTGAATCGTTATTCATTCCCTTCTTCCCGACTCAGTGTCTTCCTCCATTCACGAATGACCTTTTCCAAGACACAGTTGAAAAGGATTGGAGATAATCCATCACCTTGTCTGACACCAGTTTTGATTGCAAAGGGAACTGAGATCTTGCCAATGAATTTTACTTTTGACACTGTGTCGGTCAAAGTCTGTTTAATCAGATTTAGAGACGTGTCATCCACTCCAAGCTCTTCCAGAGTATTCAGTAGCGACTCGCGGTCAATTGAGTCATACGCTTTCTTAAAATCAATGAATACGACCACATAGTCATACCTGCCTATCGTTTTATACCTAATGATGTTTTTCAGGTTAAAAATCTGTTCCGGACAAGAACGTCCCTTTCTGAAACCGGCCTGGTACTCACCAATCTGATTATCAAGATGTTCTTCAATTCTGTTCAGGAGTGCTTTGGATAGGATCTTGTAGGGAGCAGATACAATTGATATTCCCCTGTAATTATTAACGTCCTTCTTATCCCCCTTTTTGTGGACAGGGTGGATTAATGCAGACTGCCACTCTGTGGGTATCCTACCAGTTCTCCATATCTCCGCAAAGAGCTCAGCTAATATATTCAGATTATCTTCATTTGCCAGTTTTAGAAGCTCTGCCACAATGGAATCCTCTCCCGCTGCTTTATTATTCTTTAGACCATCGATAATAATTTTAATTTCTGTCTTAGAAGGTGGATGCGAGTTGGCCATTACTTGAGTAAGAAGGCCTATGAGTAGCCTCTGTTTCGGTTCATCACAATTGAGTAATTTATTGAAGTACTCAGCCAAGATACGACAGTTCTCCGTGTTGTTCAAACCTAACTTACCATTTTGATCTCTGAAGCACAAGCTCGGTGCTTGATACCCTTTCAGATTAGACTTGAAAGTTTGATAGAAGTCCCTGATATTATTCTTCCGGAAATCCTGATCAATCTGTTCCATCTGTTGTTTTTCATGTGATCGCCTTGAAATTCGGAAAACCCGGGCTGCATCTTTCCGACTGTCACAAAACGAGTTATAATCTTCTTGTCTCTTTGTTGAGTTCCATTTCTTCCAGGCATCTGTTCTTTGTGCACATGCACTATCACAGGTCTCGTTCCTCCATCTGTGTTTACGCTTCTGTGCTGTCAAGATTGAAACATTGGCTGCTTCTTGGATTTTGGAGGCAATGTGAGTCCAATTCTTGGATTTAAATGTTAATTGCTGGTGGTATTGCTCCAATATTTCTTGATCAACCTTAAGTTTTGTCACATCATATCTGTGAAGTTTATCTCCAGCTTTCTGAGCCTTTCTAAAAGGAATGAAATTCATTTTAATCTTGGAGAGATAATGATCTGAATCAAATGTGGCCCCTCTCGGTACTTTATCATTCATAATCTCCTTCATTGCTGTCCTGGATATTGCCACGTGATCAATTTGTTTCTCTCCGTTCAAATTGCCAGGTGAACGCCATGTCTTCTGCTTACTTGGTTTATGTTTATAGAAGGTAGACATTATCTGAAGATCAAACGTTCTACATAATTCGACAAACCTTGTTCCATTTTTGTTGGTCATTCTGTGAGCAGGATATTTTCCTACTGTCGATCTATATCTTGCTTCTATTCCCAGTTGAGCGTTGAAGTCGCTCAATAAAACCTTGAAATTCTTTATCGGTATTTTCTCCATCTCCTCCTCTATAAGGTCCCAAAATTGTTCAACTTTCTCTGGATTACGCCTGTTGTCTTCATTAATAGGTGCATGTGCATTGATCAGGGTATAGCCTTTGTTACCACAGCGTAGAGTTGGAGTGATAGTCTTTCTGATGGGCTAGAGAAGTCCACAACTGGACTGATTACCTTCTTATTTACAGCAAAAGCTGTTCCAAACATTGGCATATTCTTGCCTATCTTCACTGCTCTATGTCCTTTATAGACCCTATACCCCTCAATGTCCATCACATCTTCGTCAGGATACCGTGTTTCCTGAAAGGCCAGGATTGAGATGTTATGTTCGTCCATCATATTTGTCAGTTCCTTGTATTTACCAACTTTGAGTAATGAGTTGACATTTAACGTTCCAAAATAATATTTCTGTTTCGTCTTCAATTTAGTGGAGTCGGTGGAGTCTGCCATGTGAGTCTCCGTGTTCACTGAAAGGGTGTCGTTCGAGGACGAAGATGGCGACGGAGTGTGTCTATTGGCGACGAGCTTCTTGGCCGGTGACGCTAACCGGGATCTGGTGAGATTCTGCGTCTTGGAGGCTGGATTGTTCTTACGATTGGTGGATGCCTTCTGCTGTCTGAAGTGCTGAGCAACGCTGGCGGGCGTTTGTCGCGGAGTCAAGCCTGGAGTCGCCTTCTCCTTGTCGGTCTTAGGTGGCATGCTCCGATGTTCCTTATGGTGGGCCACTGCGAGTGGCTGGAAGTACTGATGCTGCTGGTTGCTACCTCCACCAAACGACTGCATCTACTTGCAAGTTCCCCAGAATCCAAAGGCTTGCGTGCACTCCTAGGAGCGGTGGATTCCCTTAAACAGTTACCATCTGGGGTAGTGTCTTCCTTTTGACGACTTTCCATGATGCTTGATTGTTAAGAAATATGTGGGTCGGATTGCTCCTTCCCGTTAGTAGAACCAAGGTTGTAAGCCCCGGAGCTTGAAGATAGTTCCTCCGCTTTATCCGCCGTTGGGACGCGAGATCCTCTTCCGCCTTCTAAACCGTTGTCTATCTTCACCTGTAACCCTGGCAAGGGACCCATACAAGGTACTACCAGCCGGGCCAGCTGGACCAAGGTTTTTTAAAGAGGTGTTACTCCTCTATCACTCACCCTTAGTCCTGGCTTGTGACAGGCAGAGCCTGGCTTCCCAAAGGTTGGGCCGAGGTTGGCGGGTTAAACTTTAATTGCGTTGTCTCTAAATTTTCAATTTGTTAATCGTATCACCATTTTAAAATCTTATGCAGATTTTAGTGCTTATAAAAGGTTCTAAACCAAAAAATTGTTAATTGCCAAGTGTAATCTTCCACATTCTAGATGTCTGAGACTTCAAAAGTTAAAAATTCAAATTGTACTTTTTACTTTACTAAAAATTATATCTCCACTCATTGTTAAATAAAATAAATTTATATTTTTCGACTTCTACTTCAAACCAGAACAACGATTAGGCAAGATCCTGTCTTCCTAAAGGCTTATGCCCTCTTTAAAGAACTCACAAATCAAATTAACAACGGTTCCACTATTTGTTGCATTTGAGCAAGAACTCTAAGTCACAAACTTATTAAAGCCACTCTTAGCTTTAATAGCTAATTCTAATGAGCCAGCAATGCAAGTAAAGCTAGCTCTGCAAGCTTCCTGCTTGTTGAGATTATCTCTAAACTTGCGGTTCGTTTTCAAAGTTTAAGTTTTTCTTATTGTCTAAACTTTTAGTCGGCGCTTTGCTGAGTAAAAGCTTAGCCATTCTTAAATGCACTATTGGTGCTCTTACCAAAATTATTCCCAAAGGTTTAATTGCTTCATTGCTACTCTTCCTAGAAACATTCGGTCTCTCGTTGGAGATCCTACAGTTTCAAGAACTAAAATATCACGGCTGATTCAAATTATTTGAGTTCTTCAAAATAGTTGTTTAAACCAAACTCCTTTGAAGGGATACATAGTAAACTCATCATTTCTTTCCTTGCCAGACCACCTCCCTTCCCCATAGCAGCCAAATCTTAGCTTGGAAGGGAAGGTACTATCACCTCTCGCCTGCAAACAGCCCAAGCTCCAGCTGCGTTTCCCGTTAGCTGCGTTCAGGTCCCCACTCACTTTGGTGATTTCACGGGCTTTTCGGTGACACTTGTTAATTACTCTTTAAATTTATTTTTACAAGTTCGTTGGACTCTCGTCCTATCTATCCATCCTTTTTCTCCAATCCGAAACCCACTTCTTTTTCTTCATCATCTTCCCTTGGGGGTATGATTATTCCCAAGCTAATAATCTACCCAGTAACTGCTATTCATTGTACTTATGAATTTCTGTATTTTTAAGATCTAAGTCTTTTAAGACAAGGCCCTCTAACTATGTTTATAATTTAACTACAGTCCATCGCAACTCCAATGCCACAGTCTAGAGATCTGTTTCAATTTCACGAAGTTCCCTTCTTGGTTTTTAATGCAAGGGCCAGGTTGAGAATTCTTTTAGTTTGTTATTTATCATACTAATAATGTGTCCATAAAATTTCAGTCGTCTTTTACGAAAAGTGTGAGATATATTTTCAGATTGACAATATATTTCCTTGGATGATTATGTGGGCCAATAATTTTTCGTAAAATTAAATTAATTACAATTATTGTAAGGATACGGTATGCTTTTTTTATGCTAAACGCTGAAGAAGGTATCACTTGCTACATGTACGTTAAATAATAATAATGATAATATTAATAAACACCATCTATGGGTAATCTGGATGAAACGGATGTCTCAAGAGCTATACCATCAGTCTGAAGGGATCACCGAAACATTCAGGATGAGGCGATTAAAGTTCTATGGCCACATTCTTCGAATGACCGATGACACTCCGACGAAGAAGATTCGCGACCTAGCTCTCTCAATGAAAGTTAAAACCAAGTGGCTTAAAGAAATAGAGGAAATCGTCAGGAATTTGGCACCGTGGAGGAAATCATACAATACTGATCCAAATTCAGGAAAGTTGTAAACAACTATAATTTTGCGGACAAAATCAGAACCAGTACCAGGAAACCATGGACTGAAGAATGGAAGAAACTCTTCAGTGCCCAGATGAAGAGCTTTTGGGAGAAGAAAAGATCAACATCATTTGCTAAATGAGTTCTCTCGCGCTCCTTAGATGGGCATAACGATGTAAAAAAAGATACGAGCCTTACAGTAGTCGCATTTGATGTGTAACAACTGACATGATATCCTACTATGAAATTGAGATGAAATATATGTGGAGTCATCTGACATGTTATCCTACTCGTATACCACACAGTTTGGACATTCTTAAAATGTTAATTTACGGTCCGTTTTCATACTGGTACTATGATGAATGTATAGATTGAATGGAGATATGCTACTGGCAACGCGTTTGAACAAACATCACATATTATATATATTGTAAATTAAGAGGAGGAATGAAACCATAGACTCTAACATATCTATAGACTACTAGAAATAATGTTCAATACAATCAAATTTCCCAACTCCTGCTTGGTGCAAACTATTGTAATTAAAATTAGATAAATCGTAATTTCATGTAGATTCGGTTAAAATGACGCATAATATTATGATACATATCGTTTAAATCGATAATCCAGTGGCAAAAATAATTGCCGGGACTGGGGTTCGAACCTTAAACTTCATGATTCGCAGTCCAAGATGTTATCCACGCAGTCATTATCACCACAGGCATTTGGAGTACAAGGCAGGTACTCATTTTCACGTGCCGGTAATAATATGGAAGTATTTTTTTACGCTCCATTAATATTTTGCTTTTTTCGATAATGTGGAATTGAGTTTTAAATTAGTTATGAATACGCCTACTTGACATTAAGGGAATTCCTACAGTGGTCTATGAATGGCTAGACCAGTTCCCGTATAAAATCATCGATATATATTACATTGATCACTGCATTACCGCAATGTGGGTTAATATCTGAATAGCCATTGTGTAGAAACATAATACCGGCTTTGCCGACTAGTTACAATGCTTCATATAAATGCATATCATCATTTAAATACTGATACGAAGACTTCTAACATTCGGTTTCTGTTTCAATTAGTTGACACCAGAGTTCGCATGAGTGTTTACCGTTCAATATGAAAGTCTTGAGGAAAGTTACTCGGCGAGTGGATGCCCATCACTTTTATCCAGAGATTGGAAAACAGATCTATATATATAAAGCACAAAGTTTGTCTGTCTGTCTGTCTGTTATGTATACAAATCTACACCGTTTCACCGATCTGAACCAAAATTTGTATACTTACCCTTTGGGACCCTGCGGGCAACCCTGCCAACATTAAATTTCGGACAGACCACCGCATGCCCTGCATTTAGGCCCTTTTGCACAAATCTACACCGTTTCACCGATCTGAACCAAAAGTTGTATATTTAACCTTTGGAACCCTGCGAGTAACACTGTCCACTTAAAAATTCGGACAGACCACCACCTTCCCTGCATTTAGGCCCTTTGGTCCAAATCCACACCGTTTCACCGATCTCAACCAAAATTTGTATATTTACCCTTTGGAACCCTGCGAGTAACACTGTCCACTTAAAATTTCGGACAGACCACCCCATTCCCTGCATTTAGGCCCTTTGGTCCCAATCCACACCGTTTCACCGATCAGAACCAAAATTCGTATTCTTACCCTTTGGTACACTGCGAGTAACACTGTCTGCTTGAAATTTCGGACAGACCACGCCATTCCCTGCATTTAGGCCCTTTTTGCACAAATCTACACCGTTTCACCGACCTGAACCAAAATGTGTATACTTACCCTTTGCAACCCTGCGAGTAACACTGTCCACTTGACATTTCGGACAGACCACCCCATTCCCTGCATTTAGGCCCTTTGGTCCTAATCTACACCGTTTCACAAATCAGAACCAAATTTCGTATTCTTACCCTTTGGTACCCTGCGAGTAACACTGTCTGCTTGAAATTGCGGACGGACATCTCCATTCCCTGCATTCAGGCCCTTTGGCCCAAATCTACACCGTTCCACCGATCTCAACCAAAATTTGTATACTCACCCTTTGAAAGCCTGCGAGTAACACTGTCTGCTTGAAATTGCGGACAGACCACTCCATTCCCTGCATTTAGGCCCTTTGCCCCAAATCTACACCGTTCCACCGATCTCAATCAAAATTTGTATATTTACCCTTTGGAACACTGCGACTAACACTGTCTGCTTGAAATTGCGGAGAGGCTACTCCATCCCCTGCATTTAGGCCCTTTGGCACAAATCTACACCGTTTCACCGATCTGAACCAAAATTTGTATACTTACCCTTTGGAACCCTGCAAGTAACACTGTCCACTTAAAATTTCGGACAGACCACCCCATTCCCTGCATTTAGGCACTTTGGCACAAATCTACGCCGTTTCACCGATCAGAACCAATATTAGGAAACTTACCCTTTGGTACCCAGCGAGTAACACTGTCTGCTTGAAATTGCGAACAGACCACTCCATTCCCTGCATTTAGGCCCTTTGTCCCAAATCTAGACCGTGTCACCGATCTCAACCAAAATTTGTATATTTACCCTTTGGAACACTGCGACTAACACTGTCTGCTTGAAATTGCGGACAGACCACTCCATCCCTTGCATTTAGGCTGTGTGGCACAAATCTACACCGTTTCACCGATCTCACCCCAATTTTATATACTTACCCGTAGGAACCCGACAAGTAACACTGTTCACTTTAAATTTCGGACAGACCACACTATTCCCTGCTTTTTGGCCCTTTGGCAGAAAACTACACCGTTTCACCGATCTCAACCATATTTTACATAATTACCCTTTGGAACTCGACGAGTAACACTGTCCACTCGAAATTTCGGACAGACCACTCCATTCCACGCATTTAGGCCCTTTGGCACAAATCTACATCTTTCACCGATCGAAAACAAAATGTGTATACTTACCCTTTGGAACCCGATGAGTAACACTGTCCACTTAAAAATTTGGACAGGCCACTCACTCTATTCCTTGCATTTTGGCCCTTTGGCACAAAACTACACCGTTTCACTGATCTCAACCAGATTTTACATAATTACCGTTTGGACCTGGACGAGTAACACTGTCCACTCGAAATTTCGGACAGACCACTCCATTTCCCGCATTAAGGCCTTTTGGTACAAATCTACATCATTCACCGATCGAAAACAAAGTGTGTATACTTACCCTTTGGAACCCGATGCGTAACACTGTCCACTTGAAATTTCTGACATACCACTCCATTCCCTGCATTTAGCTCAGGAATTCCTCGGGGTTGCCAGCTTCCTAACTCACCTGTCATGAGCCCTTGAGGGTGTACCAGAAGTGGTGGGTCTACACACACCCTGCCTCTTTGAGGGCCTTGAGCAGAAGACAGGAGATATTATGAAAAGGAAAAGAAGGCAGACCCCTCGAAGAATGAGGGTATCAGGAAAGATGAGACAAAGCCAATTAAGGCGGGTAATTGAAAGACTCCCTAGCCCTCGGATATCCTAATACAGTCTGGGTCGGAAGAGAACAAGAGTTGACCAAGGGAGGCCGACAGGAAAGAAAACTGAAATGAGCCCGGCACCAGGAAGTAGAAGCGATGCCAGACTCAGCTGGGGTCCCGTGGTCGCCAACCCACGTCCCACAAGTTGTGAGACCCTGGGGGGGGGAGGAGGTCAGTTGTTAGAATAGCTTGCTGATTCATCGCGAGGTGACTTGAGAGTACTTTCCAGAGCCCGCCGTGTTATCTCCTGCTGTCTATGCTGGTGCCAGCACAGGGCCGTTGCGAAACAGTGAGTGATTCCTGGTCAATCTAAATAGGACGGGGAACCCCGAACGTGTGTCATCATATTTCGTCATCATCTGCGATCATCTCAGATTCGTGCAGCTTGGACCTATATTCTTTGTCTTTGCCGAGCAGTACGCTCTTTCACTAGACGCATCGAGTACAGGCCTAAGCCAGAAAATAAGGTAGAGACTTTGCAAGACATCGAAGCTAGACACCTGAATTACCTATAGGCCTATCAGTTTTAAAATAACACCATGTTCGTTTAGTAGTCATTTTTTCATTACCTTATTATTGTCATCATCATAAGTGCAAATGACTTAGATGTTACGCGCATCATACCAATAATCACCACTGCATAAAGTATTTCTCGACTGTGATTTTTAAAATATTTATTTTTGGTTGGTTGGTTCTTAGGTTTAGGGGCTGCGTCAACGCGGTCATGTAGCCCCGTGTACTTTGGGGGTGTGTAGAATCTGTCTGATAACCGGTGTTAATTGTGATGACTGTATTAGTGTGTGTTATCTGTTTTTTAATTTAAGTACAAACTGCAACTTAGAATTCTTCAAATAGTTCGTACTTTTGCCGTCACGACTACTAGACCAAGTTCGGAACTTAGCTACTAGACGCCACTGCAGTCGGCTCTTGGCAACGGACGTAGACATCTTAGAGCGTTGTTTACCTATCCAATTTAGCTTCACACAGGTGTAATTAGTGGAAGGTTCTTTAACATGCCATAAATCTGACATGGGACCGCCGGCTTTACTGCCCCTCCGAAGAAAGGCATACTGAGGGATTTATAACACTCTTGAACCCGCTATCTTGGGCATTGAAGCTCAGCACGCAACCAAATACGCCACCGAAGCCGCCATATTTTTATTACAGTACATTGTGTACATTATAAGTTGAAGTGTCAATTCAATACCGGTAGTAGTTTCCCTTATCATCCTCATCATGAGAGCAAATGACCTACAGTGGATGTTACGCCCATTAGACCATTAATCACCACACACAATAAGTCTTCCTCGCCTGTGAATTTTGAAATATGTATTTCTATTACGGTAGTTTGTAAGTTTGACGTGTCAATTCAACAGTAGTTTTTATTATCATCCTTATCAAAAGGGCAAATGACCTAGATATTACTTCCTCATTGTCTTTGGGGGCAAATGACTTAGATTTTAAGTCCATTATATTTCTAAGGAGACCTTAAAACATTATCATCATTCCACCGGGCGAAGCCGGGTACTACTGCTAGTCATTTATAAAACTCTTCACCGTACTTTTCATACAGTAGAAGGGTGGATATAGAGAAAAACTTCTCAATATATGATAAAATATGCGAAATATAAAAATTATCCTACAAGGACGACCCAAGCATATGTTGCGCTTCTCAATGTGAGACAGATAATTCGGGAATCTATAAAGGGTCTCCGAAAACTACATTTTAAGGGCCTTAAATTAACAGTGTGTGTGATATTCCCAATAAACTAACTTCGGTCTGATAAACTTGATGGAATGACAAACCGCTAACCATTGCACAGTAGCTCAATTGATAATGTCTGGTGTTAACTACGAACACCGTTCGAAGAACGGGTACTTCTGCTAGTTCTTAATAAATCATAATTGTTTTCAGCAAATATGATTTAATGAATGTTTTTACACAAAAAACGCCAACTTGGTGATGATTCATTGTAGAAATATCTGTAATGGCGCCTCCAAACCTTGAAGTAATCCGTATGTTATATACATTCCACATGGTACCACTGCCAGCTGGATCGGTTCGCATCTCTCCTGGCTGCTAAAGTAGCCAGGAGGGATACGATCTAGCTGGCAGTGCGTCTTACACACTTCCGTCCGATCCACTTCCGTCCCATTTTTCAAAATCACTCCCACAAAAATATCCAGCTACCGAGTGGAAAGATGTTACACATCAAAAACACCATCTATTGTATTGCCAAGACAGTTTCAATCTAATAAATAATTTGAAAAGCCTACGTGGTCACTTTTTGAAAAATTTAAAAGTAGGTCAATAATATTTGTCAAGAATTTCTCTTGGGCCATTCTACTGCACCTTCGACTTATAAAACCTGTCAACGAAGGGTGCACATTTAGATTTGAAATGAATGTTCTAGTATCCTGTAGGTAGGGAAACAATGTGACAAGTGGAGAAATACGACGGGCGATACGTTAAACATGAATATCGCGGCTCGCACTGCAGGCTGGTAATATAATGATCGTCCTCGTGTCCATGCAGGCTTGTTATTGGTTTCACATTTTACATCGTCGGGAGAGGAGCAAATCATCAATTCCTGCTTGGACTTGAGTGCCATTCCAACAGTATCAGAATGTCTCATTACTATTAGATGAGGATACAGTCGGATTTCGTTCGTTCACTTTTAGTTTAAAATTCCATCAGTAGTAATTGTCGGTGCTCTGTTCAATTCTATCTTTACGTATTAATTACAGAAAGATGATAATAGATAAATTAAACTTGCATAGTTACGCTAGGTAAACGAGAATTGTGAAGTAATTGTTAGAGTAGGTAATATAGGAGAAGGAAAGATGCGTTGTCAAAATATTTATACAGCCTATAAACAGCAAACAAAAGGAAAAATCTATATTGCCCCAAAAATGTCATTAATCCTTGATCTTCATTTGGGGTGGTTGCTGGTTTTATGTCTTCTATAATTTGAAATATAGTTTCAAATTGATAAATATGGTGCTAGCCTGTGAACAAAGCACATGAACAGAAAATTGAGTTCTTCAAAATGAGAATGTTCTAATGAGTTCAAGAAATGAAGAAGAGAAACATCATAACCAGTAACAATATATTACCTGGTTTGAGCAACGTGTATTAAGATAACTTATTAAATTGGCAAATTACATGAGGTTAAATTGCATGATATGCCGGCTCTGATTTGTCTTTTATTTTAATTAATATTATTGTCAAATTGATGGGTACAGAAAAGCTCATTCACCAGATATATAGCTGTATTAAATGAAAATCATGGGAGTGTTAGTTCTGGTTAAAGCTGTAGAACTAATAATTAGGCCTCCAAACATGTCCCACTAATGACCACACAGTGATCATCTATAGGCTACTAAAATGTTAAAGCTGAAGATTTTGTGTATTTGTGTAATTAAACGCGCTAATCTCTGGAACTACCAGTCGGATTCGAAAAATCCTTTTTGTATATGATAGCCAGATTCAAGAGGAATAGTTTCGGCTATGTTAAATTTCGGGCAGACCACTCCATTCCCTGCATTTAGGCCCTTGGACAAAAAAATCTACACCGTTTCACTAATCTGAACCAAAATGTGTATACTTACCCTTTGGAACTCTGCGAGTAACACTCTCTACGTGAAATTTACGACGGACCAGTCCATTCCCTGGATTTAGGCCCTTGACACAAATCTACACCTTTTCACTAATCTGAACCAAAATGTGTGTACTTACCCTTTGGATCCCTGCGAGTAACACTGTCTACATAAAATTTATGACAGACCAGTCCGTTCTCTGCATTTAGGCCCTGTGGCACAAATCTACACCTTTTCTCCGATCAGAACCAAAATTTATATAGGCTACGTACCCTTTAGAACAATGCGAGTAACACTGTTCACAGGCAATTTCGGACAGACCACTCCATTCCCTGCATTTATGCCGTTTGGCACAAATCTGCACCGTTTCACCGATCTGAACCAAAATGTGTGTAGTTACCCGTTGGAACTCTGCGAGTAACACTGTCTGCAAGAAATTTCGGACAGACAACTCCATTCCCTGCATTTAGGCCCTTTGGCAAAAATCTTCACCGTTGCACCGATCTGTACCAAATTTCACATACTTACCCTTTGGAACCCGACGAGTGACACTGTCTGCTTGAAATTTCGGACAGACCACTCCATTCCCTTCATTTAGGTCCTTTGGCACAAATCTACACTGTTTCAACGATCTGAACCATATTTTGTATACTTACCCTTTGGAACCCTGCGGGTGACACTGTCCACTTTAATTTCGGACAGACCACTCCAGTCCCTGCATTTAGGCCCTTTATCACAAATCCACACCGTTCCTCCTTATTGCACCAAATTTTACTTATACTTTGAAAACCTGCTGGTAACACTGTCCACTTGATATTTTGGACAACGCTCTCCATTCTCTACAGTTAGAATAACAAACAAACTGATCTTGAAAACCACGTATTAAGGCCCTAGAACCATTCATGTCCGTAGTAATGTAACTGTAAGAGTATTTTAATAGTCCATTGGTGACTGGCAATTCGGGCTGCATCACGTCACCCCTACCAGTGTTCTGGTGTAGAATTGCGAAAATATCTTGCGCTGCTCATAAATTGCAGTCACGGGGAGTAATTAGTGCAAAAAGATTTCTTAGGCCCCTTAAAACTGTTATCATCATGAACATATTATGCATCTGTATAAGTGCAATGATGTTGGTGCAATACATTGAGGTTATCAGCTGCAATAAGCGCTGGTGCTTTCAAATTTACCTTCATTTATTCGGAAACTTATCGTTGAACACTATGTGGCGGTAAATGATACTATTCTACCTCAGGAGCTCGGGACAGCCGAAGTTTTCTGATTATTTTCCTACGGCGCTATGCGACAAAAGACGACACTATTGGTCTCTACATTTCTAACAGCCAATGAGATATAGGCCCTAGGCAGTGTCGTATTTCGCTTACTCCTCTTTCTAACATATTTTAAAATTCGTTTGTAAATTACATGTGTCACTGCTGTAGTTAGTAAACAGCCGTTTCCCTGTTCAATATTATCATAACGGGAAAATGACCTAAATGTTACGTCCATTATACTGTACTACTTATCACCCCCACCACAACCTTCACCACCACCACAAAAAGTTATATTTAAAAATATTTCTATTCTGTTAGTTTAAGTTAGTTGCCATTGGAGCTGGAACCCGAAGAATCGAGATCAGGTGCCTTGCCTTCGCAGATGACATTGCAATCTTGGCCAACAACTCTAAGGATGCTGGCATAGCTGTCCAAGCCCTGCACGAGATAGCGGTGAAATCTGGATTACACATATCTTACGATAAGACCAAGTACTTTGAAAATCGGCACTACGGAAACACCCCTTTGACGACCATACATGGAACGATTGGAAGAGTCAATCGCTTTCGTTATCTTGGTGAATGGGTCCACCCCAATGGTATAGATGGCACCTCCATCTTAGCAAGGCGTACCAAACTCAACGCAGCATACCAACTATCCCACAATTTGTACAACAAGAAATGCATTTCGAGGAATGCTAAGATCTGTCACTACAGAACTGCTGTCAGACCACAGTTTCTGTATGCCGCAGAGACCCTCTTGATGAACAGAAAAGGCACCATGGATGACCTGGAGAAAGCCGAAAGACGTATCCTCAGGAAAATCCATGGCCCGAGATTGCTCCCAGATGGAACCTACCGTTTGAAATCCAATTCTGACCTGTATCGACAGTTAGAATCAGCCAATACCAGTATGCGACGTAGGAGGCTCAAGTTCTATGGGCACCTACAACGAATGATCAGCAACAGGCTTACCAAGAAGATCTTCTCCTTGGTTAAAAGCTACAAGACTGGAAGCCTGTGGCTTAATGAAGTACTAAAGGACTTGGATTCGGCTGGAATTGCTGACCTTGATGTAGAAGATCGTTCCAAATTTTGTGCTATGGTAGAATCTTGGATCCCACCACCTAGAGTCTCTAAATGTCGGAAGCCCCTTTCGCAGGAGAGAAAGGAGAAATTATCAGCAGGGCTCAAGAGATATTGGGAACGGAAAAGAGCATCGAAGAACTAGTCATAAGCGCTCGGTAGTGGGCTTAAATCAATAATAGTAAGTGTCATGTGTCCGTTCTGTGGTAGTATTAATTATCATCCAGAAAACAAATAAATCCACCGGGCAAAGCCGGGCACTACTGCTAGTAATTAATAAAAGCATTGATCAGGTGGAACCTCTATCCTGTTTATACTAATCAGTTTATCAATATGGAACCAGAATGAACCATTTAAGTTCTAAAATTATTATTTCGTTTCGAAGACTAACTTGTTTCACTCTGTGTACCATCAATGTCACCAAACGCTATCAAATCACTTCTGTTAAGTTGTATTAATACTATTTATATCCGTGCCACTGGTCAAGTTACAGATTTAATTGATAACATTGCAATAACATAACTACATTACTAATGTGTGATTATATGAATGTAATTGGACAGGAAGTACCAAGGAAGGAAGGAAGCTTTTAGTTTTACGTGACCGTTAATCATGCGATCATGAGCCACATGATCTCCTTTTTACGTGGAATCCGAACCACAGGACATAGTGTGCCCGGTTAGAGGAGCTGCCAGGACAGCCAACAACCGAAATGACTTCCCTAACATCTCATCCGCCGGACCTATTTGCCGAGAGGATCAGGTGAACATCCTAACAGGCCAAAGCGGCACGAGAATCCATCGTCCACGGGGATCGTGGTACATGGTGACACAGGTCATAGACTGCTAAGGAAAGGTTCACCTTAAACGCTAGACTGAGAAAGGAAACTTCCAGACTTATGTAAAACATCGTGAACATTTATTTATAAATCAACAAACCCCTATCCTAGTTTGGAGGGTTTCTATCGGCTAATCCGCAAGCTAATGAATAAAAAAAAAATAAACAGCAGGTCCCTACCTGAGAAGTTACAGTAAACCCTCGCGAAAGATCTATCTCACAATTATTAAAGCAACAACAGCAACACTAGGAAAATGGTACGGCGAAAAAACCCTAGGTCAAGTTACAAGATCAAGCTAATATCGGAATTTACATTTAACAGGGTAGCAAAACAAATCTAAGTTAGGATGATACCATTTACACATTCACATTTAATATTAATTCATCTAGCTAAGTCCTATCAATTAATTACAAAATTTACGGCGGTGACGTCCGTAATATCAAACAATTACAATCAAAGATATGTGACAAGCCATAAAAAAACATATAAGACACTCTTAGAAACTAGGTGCTAATCAGCACACAAAAGGTGACATAGAGGATTTGTACACTTTTACATCAATAACTCAATAAATACAAGACCACAGTTTTATTCAAAGCCTACCTACACCTTGGTTTACTGATTGTAAGCCATAGTCGTTTAACGTGTGTAGTTACGGTGACGACTGCGTAGTGAAGACTACGTCTAACATCGCATGGCCTGCGCTCCACCAGCTACGAACTAAAGGTTCGAGCAAGCTTCAGTCGCTACAAAAAGTGTCAGCTGTCCTAAAGTCATTTCCTCCAGGAAATACATTCATTGGCACAGCTATGTCAGCAGGTTCCAAATGCAAATGAACAAGGTTAAATAGAAAGGATTCGTTAGTTATACTTTGTTTATCAAAATTATGCGTTTTATTATTAAGATGTCGGATTAGATTATCGTTGGTTTATGGCGAATAACAGCTGACTAGCCTGGGCACGGAGCGTCTCCCTGAGATCATCTCTGCCAAAAAGCCTCGACTCAAAAGTTGGAATACAATCAACGAGCAATAACAACTCGGACACACAATAACACAAGTTACCAGCAGCGCACAGCTCGCGTTCAATAACTCTGGGATGGACCTGGACACATCAGTTACCCTCCATAAATATCTGGTCCACCGGAAGAGTCCCGGACATGGTACACAAAATACCTTCATACATGAAAAACCCTCTTCACGGGGCTAGCCTCCAACATACTATAAGAAACCTGACATAACTGTACTCGTCATGACAACGGTACACGCAAAAGGCGTTTAACTAACAAATGACAATCTACAGAACATGTGCTCAAACACAGAAATGGACACTGGGTTCCATGAGCTATCAATGCAATGAAAAATAAATGAATGCTACAAGCATTCTGTCCTGTGTTAACATAAGTCTGTCTCACTTGGAAGCAAGCGCTCTCACTCGTGCGCTGGGAAATATTCACAAAACCTGTCTTTGTCACAGCAAGTTGCTGGCTCCCTGCACTATTAGATACAACACGTTGACTGGGCCGGCAATTTAAGCAAGAAAATAACTGTAAAACTGGCCTCATAATAATACCTTTACCATAGGTTATAAACATTGAAGAATGTGTGCATTAAAAGCACGCTATAAAGCTGAATACTTCATTTAGTTTCTTGTATCAAACATCAAAATAAATCACGTGTCATCACACTTGACACTAACAAAATAATATTATGGCGCAAACTCCACTCTGCTGGATTTGCTTAATGATACGATGGGAACTGGGTTCGATGCTAGGCTACAACGAAACATCCATTTTACTTGCAAGGTCTACACTTGACCTGGATGGCTTCTGAGCACATCTCGAATGAAATATAAATGCAGTTACAAAACTGGTAATTACAGTCGATTACCTAAATGATACGACTACTCTAATGAAGTCAGGGGCGTAACATTGACTGGCTGCAATAAGTCCAGTTAAAGAATCAAGACCATGGCATCAGTTTGCCATAACAGGAGTCTGCTAAGACTTGAAAATCACCCCAGATAGGGTTAAACAAAGTAGCCTTGAAATGACTACAGTCACGTTTAGTAATAGACAGAAATTGGCGTCCTATGACGTCCATCAGGTTGCACCAGGGTTGAACAAAATATCAAACCCAAGGGTGGCTCACAATCACTGTAAATAAATGACATCTAATTATACTAATTACATTCCCTACCTATGAAATGGCTGTCACTACGTTCGGCTGGTTTGCAATCTACACTAATCTAACTATACCACCAATGACTAGAACAAAGAAGGGTAGTACAAACTCACGATATGAAGGAGCTCACACTTAGCTCTCTGTCCAACGACAAGGGTTGAACAAAAGCACCTCTGGCTTTCAGGATTGGCATCGTCCTTATCAGAACTTCCATCTTGGCTCTCCCAAGGACCAGGGTTCGGTCTGTCCCTGTAGTTGACATCGTGAATGGGTTGGACATGCCTAGGAAAGGCATCCTCGATTCCTTCCTTCTCGTTCGACGTTCTTGATGTTCCATCCGAGACATCTCCCTCATACCATAATGGTACTTATCCCATTATCTCCGACTCAGACATGGTGTTATAAAAGTCGAACACGTGGTCGGTAATATTAGACATCATGTAGTTCATCATTATTACTTGAAAATTACGGTGTGCTTCGTAGATAACACAGGCGTTACACTTATATCTGGTAAAACAGCCTCTACACTTTGCAGATGTCATTAATAAATGGCCATGCACTGATCTGATGTTTCACACGTGCACAGACTCTACTTTTGCAATCACGTGGCATCCGTGAAATAGGCGTCGATTTCTTGTGGATAAATCCACCGTAGCAATTTATATATAATGCGTCATTGGTATAACACTTGTCTAATGTAGCAATATCACAATTACCTGTATATTTCACACCAGGCTCTTAGCCCTCCACAAATCACGTGGGTATAAAAATGTGGTGTTACAGTATCGTCGAAAATTCACAATACTTGCCAAATAAGTTCACTTTACTATTCGTTCTAATCACTGCACTTTACAAATCGTGATACATGGTACAATGGTGCTCGATGACACTTGATAAAAAATTCCTCGCTATAAAACGGACTATTCCCACGTCCTACACGTTGGGTATTTCAACACGCCTCAACCGGGCGGATTATCAAGACATAGTGCAAGGAACTGCGTTCCTCGTGGAATCAAGTCGTTAAACTAAGTCGTGTAGCGACTACTTACATTCCTATTTGCGTATCTGCAATGATATTACCATACCTTAAAGTGGAAAAACATTCTCCAAAATGTTTCAATAATACTGAATGACGAAATGGAATATTCTGAGTCTCGTAGAAAGGTAAAGTTGATTAATAAGACCTCAGATAAATAATTAGTCGACTTCACCAAAGTCAAAAGTGCGATCCTTCGCTACTCCAAAGAGAATTGTATAAGCTCTCAGCTTCTCGTAGCTTTCTGGGTGTGTTCAAAGGTAGAACATCCCATCATAAATGTGTTGTCATGAAAAATATCACATGAACATTAGCTCAGCGTGTTCATCTGCCTCTCCGTTGTTTCAAATAAAATGTAGGGACGACATTTTTATTTGACTCAAAGTTCATTATAAGTGATATATTTTTTAGATTAGCTGCGTTGAAGGTTCGAATGCGCTCTCCTGTCTGAATGTCTTCAATCACGTAACTTCCATTGTTCAGAGGTTGTCGGATACGACTGGGGCCATTATATAAAGACAGAAATTTCCTATATATGCGGTCTATAGGACTTGAAATTCCGGGTCTCCTTATAAGAACAAGGTCTCCCGCGACTAGTGGTTCTCTGAATCTCTGGCGTCTAGTTCTTCTCAAACGTTTCGCAGCTTGTCTGTCCAAAGTATCTCTTGCAGCTAAAAGTCTGCTGGCGTGTGATGGTTGTAAACAAGGTGGATTTACAATCACACGATTCCACATTCTCATCGGCATCTGGTTCAAGTGCAAAACCATGGGTATTTGACCAGTGCTCTCATGGACTGTTGAGTTAATACACTTTGCCATGATAACTAGGACTTCGGTCCAACGCCAGTGTTCTTCCTGACAATACAATCGAGAGAATTTTGCAATAGTAGACATTACGCATTCTGCTGGGTTGCTCTCTGGATGGCGAATAGACGATAAAACATGACTTATCTCCAACTAGTTCATAGCATTGGCGAATTCTGCGGAGGTGTACTGTGATCCATGATCAGTCAACAGGAATTGTGGCTTTCCTGCCTCCGGTATCACGTGTCGTCTAATTCTCTGGATAATCTGGTGTGCGGTAGCTTTCTGAATTGGATGAAGCATCGTATATTTCGTGAACACATCAATGTTTACAACAATGAAGTGATTCCCAAGGCGGGCCTTTGGTATTGGGCCTTAGAGGTCCTGTGCGTATAACTCTTGGGTTGAGTTGAGAGTACGGGCCTAGGGGATTCCTTCAACAAGTGTGACGTGTACTTGTTCCGCTGGCATGCAACGCAAGCACGTAAACACTGTCTAATGGTGGTTCCTAGCCTTTCCCAGGTAAAAGACTCCTTGATGGTTGCAATGGTCTTGTCAGTCCCACCATGTCCAATGGATAGATGAACCATAAGAATGACAGATTCTTGATATCTCCTCGGAATGACTGCACGCAGTTGAGTGTGGTCCTCGTCCACAAGCTTATACAAGACACGATGATAGATCAGATAGTCATCTGCAAGAGCAGCTGTCCTCGCATAGTGAGCATCCTGTGGATCCATTCGTCATTCCAGGAAGCGGATAATGTTCCTGAGTTCCTCCTCACGTCGTTGTCCTTCTGGTAGATGACGAAGGTGTTCCTCGCATTCTCCCTCGATGTCAATGGCATTCACAGTGGCTTCAGGATTCCGGCTGAGAATGTCGGCCAACACATTCTCTCTGCCTGGTCGGTAAACAATTTCCAAATCAAACTGTTGTAGAAACAGCGTCCAACGTGTGATCCTGTCGCTTGCCAGTCTTGTTCGTAAAATGAAGGTCAGCGCATGGTGGTCGGTCCTCACGATAATACTCTGGCCTAACAAAAGTTTCTTCCAGTACTCAAGCGCGTAAAAAATCGCAAGTGCTTCAATCTCAGTGGTGAAATAATGAGATTCATGCGCTCTCAAACGTCGACTTAAGAAAGCGATGTAATGACGTTTCGTCTCATCGTCCTCCTGCAATAGGATGGCACCTATTCCAATCGCAGACGCATCAGTCTCTAGAATAAAGTTCCGGGAGTAGTCTGGATATTCTAACTGAATCGAATCAACCAGCATCTGTTTAGCTTTTCTGAAAGATGTCTCGCACTCGTCGTCCCAAGCCCATCGGCAATTCTTCTTCAGCAAACCTTGCAGTGGTGCGACAGTCTCAGAATACTTCTCACAATGAGCAGAAAAGAATTGGATAATTCCCAGGAATTGTCTCACGTGTTTCACACGGGTTGGTGTTGGAAATGCAGCAACGGTTCTGTTCTTCTCCGGATTCGGCCTGTATCCATCTCCATTAATTATGTGTCCCACAAATTTGACTTCTCTCTGGAAGAATTGACACTTGTCGAACTTCACTTTGAAATTAGCCTGTCGAAGATTCTCAAAAACAAGGCGTAAATTTGCTAAATGTTCTTCCTCCGTTTCTGAGGCTATGATGATGTCATCCACGTAACATATCACCCTCTGTTTTACTTCAGGAGTCAGCTTCGCATCAAGTGCTCTAATTAATGCAGCTCCGGCATTTTTTCACTCCAAAGGGTAGGTTTCGAAATACATAGGTGGTCTGATCGAACAGAAACCCTGTATACTTCTGAGTATGCTCAGATAATCTTATATGATAGTAGGATTGTACTAAGTCCAATGACGAAAATATCTTCTTCCCCTTAAATTTTCTGAGGATGTCTCTAATCTTGGGCGGTCGGTCATGCTCGTTTAAGGCTCTCGCATCGAAACAAAGTCTCAAGCTTCCATCCACCTTAACCACAGGTGTTATAGGATTCAAGAAAGGAGTTGGTGACTTCTTAATTGTACCTGCTGCTTCCATGTCATGGATCTTCTTAGCAGCTTCCTTGCGGTGTTTCTCTGCGATAGGATAAATCTTCTTCTGGAACGGGGAATCATCCAGTAGTATAAGATCGTACTCGTAGTCCAATATATCACCATGTGTGGTGTCGAATATATCCTCGTATTCGCTTAATATTGCATCTTGTTTCTCTCGTATAGGTGCTGATAATTGTTCTGCCTCTTCGTCGGCATCTCGTGTCTCCTCAATTTCCTTGCCATTTAAATTCTCAACAACGTTGACTTCAGATTCAAATTCCGGTTCTTCCTCTACTAAATTCATTTGGATGGGTTCGTTCGGCTTAAACTCCACCGTATTACGTCCCATATCAATGAATCCATCGTACTTTCGAATGAAGTCTGCACCCAACATGGCATCATGATGCAAGCCTTTCATCACTAGAAATTCGTGCAAGTACACGTGGCTCGAAATTTTCAAAGTGCATACAATCTGAATTTCGCTCGTTACGACACGGTCAGGTATAACTCCTCTGACTCTTACTGCAGAAACTGGCAGCTCTGTCACCTCAGAGTTTGCTTTCATTCTGGCATGGCAATCGGCGGAAATGACACTTATCATCGCTCCTGTATCGATGAGAATGACTACGTCACATCCATTCAGGGTAGCTACAAACTTCGGTAGACGCGTCAATTCGTAGTTGTGGTTCGTCGTTCGTCGTTCGTCTAATAGATCTTCCTGAATCGGCTCCCAGAGTAAGATAGTGGCAGTTACTCTGTGCTCAATCGGGTAAGAATCTACTGGTTTTTCGGCGTTTTTTCTCTCTTGGCGGGAAGTACCGGGCTGGTTTCGCTCCGTTTCTTCCACCGGAATATTTCGTGTTTCCCTCGAAGGCGGGTTCTGATCCCTTCCTTCTTGGATTGCTTGGAGTTCTCGGAGTTGCTGAAGGTATTCACGACTCTCCCGTGCTCTTCCTCTCCAGTCTCGATCGGCCTGATATCTGGGGTCCCGATCTCGATTGTATCCTCCGCTGTAGCGGTAATCTCTACGGATACCTCCCTGCTGTGGGTTCCAGTTATTATTCCCTCGGCGGTCGTTATCGTAACGACGGTTGTCGTTCGTTCCTCGATCAAAGCGTCGGTTCCAGTAACTATGACGGTCATCTCTCCGGTCTCTAGCGTACGGAGTGTTATTCCAATCTCTCTGACCACGATTATATTCATCACGCTGGTCAAGGCTCTCTTGAGTCTGTGTTTGCTGTGGCGTCTGGCACACTTTGTCCACAGTCGTCAAGTTAATGTGTCGCTCATCACGCCTGTCAGCCTTCTGTTGACGGTGTGTTGGAAACTGTTCAGTATTAGCGTCCAATCACCGTAAGATCTGATCGCACTGCTGATATGTAGATGCTCCTGCAGCGATCAATATTCGTTGCACGTCTGCAGGGTATTGCCAGACGATGGTATTTACAAGGTCTTGCTCTGACAGTGGGGGTTGCAAACAATGAAGTTTCGCAAGCTGGGTTGCGAAGTAGTTCGCATAGCGCGTCGGAGTTCTCGAGCTATATTGGCGAGTGTACATCTCAGCTCTGATACTCTGCTGGATGTCACTTGACCAGTAAGTCCTCAGTAAGGCTTCTCTGAAGTCTTGGTAGCCTACGAATGAATAGCGGAAGGCCCTGAACCAAGTGCTAGCTAGTCCCTCAAGTAAACGCTCAATGACTCGGAGCTCTCTCTCCGGAGTTACCATTGTGTCCCTTAAATAGCTCTCCACATTCGCTAAAAATTCTACGGGAGGGATGCCACTTCCAGTGCTTGAGATTCGAGCTGGTTGCTCTTCTCGCAAACGGATGATTGTCAGGTTCCCCTGCGTGTGCGCGGGTCTAAATGAACTCGGCGTATAATTATGCGTTGGCGTACTTGTCTCCTGACTTTGTTGATTATGTGCAGGTTGGAAAGGATCCGCGTTATAATTTAACGCTTGACTCTGCGCTGAACCGGTAACTTGGAATGGTTGTGGTTCCCTGGGTGCGCTAGGTTGAAATAGTGTAGGCATTATCCCTGCGGATTGTGGTCCTGGCGTTGCCTGAGAGTCTCCCATCTGTGAAGGTAAATGTAGCTCCCTTGGTTGAGTCTCAAGTCGGTCGAGACGTCTCTCGATAACTTCGAGCCCTGGGATAGTCTTAGCTTCGACCTTGTTTCCCAAATCGTTGAGCTGCAACTCAATTCTCTCGACTTTACCTTTGAGGTTGGTGTCGATTTCACGAATTGCTGTCCTCAAGTTGTAACTGAGGTCTAACCTCTCAGTTATTGCGACTTCCTCAAATCTTTTCTGCAATGAGTCGATTTCCCCCTCGACTTTGGACATGTTGTCCTTGATCCGACCTACGTCATCCTTGACCTCGGCTACTTTCGCCTCCATTATAATTTTGTGCTCATTAAGGTCACCCCTCAACACAATTACATCGACCTTATTCTCTTCTCGATGAATGTCTACTGTCTCTCGTAGCCCTGTTACTGTCTCGGTTAATTCCGTAATGTTTCTCTGATTCGTACGCAACTCGTCCTTGACCTGAATCAAACTATCGACGACTGCCTTGACATTATTGTTGACGGCGTTCGCTGCTCCTCTCATCAGTACGAGTCCTATGTTCATGGTAGCCATGTCCTTCTTGACGTTGTCCATGAATCCCTCGACGTGAGTTAATCGAGTTCCAAATTCCTCTCGAGTATGGTCTAAGTCAGCCCTCATATCAACCTGAACTCTATTAATAGTAGTTTGAATCTGAGCGGTGTGCTCCTCTAATCGGGTCTGCACGTCCCCCCTAGCTCTATTCATTTGGTCTGTTAAATTAGCAATACCCTGGTTAGCCTCCTGATGGTGTCGTATCACGTCAACCCTAACAGCTGCTAAACCTGCCGTAAGATCATTTCTGGCCTCTATTCTATGAGCATCCATGTCAGCCCTGACCTGCGTTAGATCATCCCTAACATTATTAATTGACTGTGTGTTGAGCTCAAGATCCTGTCTAACATTATTAATTGATCGGGTGTTAACTTCCAAGTCACCCCGGTCATTATTGACAGCTTGGGTATTCTCACCCAAGTCACCCCTTACAGTACCTACTTCCTGTCTGACTTCACCTAAGTCAGCAGTAATCTGCTGGAGATTGGCATTGACACCTGCCAACATCTCCCCAAATACACGACGAATTGTTTCCTCATCCATGACAAGAAATTATTAAGAAAGAGAGGGATCAATCTCTAATGGAACTGTTGTTGTTGTTGTTTGAGTTTTCAGTCATTTGACTGGTTTGATGCAGCTCTCCATGCCTCCCTGTCCTGAGCTAATCGTTTCATCTCTACATAGCTCCGACACCCTACATCCAAGGCAATCTGTTTAACATATTCTAACCTTGGTCTACCCCTACAGTTTTTGTCCTCGACCCTTCCTTCCATAACTAAGCTTGCTATTCCTGGGTGTCGTAGTAAGTGTCCTACCAACCTATCTCTTCTCTTCATTAGCAGTCGCCAGAAGCATCTCTCCTCTCCCACTCGTCTTAATACCTCTTTGTTTGTAACCCTATCTACCCATCTGATCTTCGTCATTCTCCTGTAACACCACATTTCAAATGCTTCAATTCTCCTCTTTTCTACTGCACCAATAGTCCAAGTTTCACTTCCATAGAGCGCCACGCTCCAGACAAAGGCTTTCAAAAATGACTTCCTAATACCTAAATCTATATTCGATGTCAGCAGATTCCTTTTTTTAGAAATGCTTTCTTTGCCTGAGCCAACCTACTTTTAATATCCTCTTTGCTTCGTCCATCACTGGTTATTCTGCTTCCTAAGTAACAGAAGTCTCCTACTTCCTTCAGCTTTTCACCTGCCAATTTGATCTCCATAGAGGTTTCTGATTTATTTCGGCTGCATTCCAGTATTTTTGTTTTACATTTATTTATTTTCATCATGAATTCTTTCCGTAAGACGGAGTCCATACCATTCAAAAACTCATTCAAATCCTCAGGCTTCTCGGCCAAGATGACGATGTCATCAGCAAATCTCAGAGTTGAAATTATTTCTCCTTGAATCTTCACTCCCACTTTCAATTTTTCTCTAATTTCCTTCATTGCTTGTTCAATGTAAAGATTGAAAAGTATGGGTGATAAGTTGCAGCCTTGCCTTACACCTTTCTGAATACCAGCTTCTCTCTCATGTCCTTCAACTCGAATGACTGCTGTCTGGTTTCTGTACAGATTGTATATCACCCTCCTATCCCTGTACTTTATTCCAATCGATTTCAAAATGTCAAACAATTTAGTCCAATCAACGTTATCAAAAGCCTTTTCTAAGTCTACAAAAGCCATGAACGTTCTCTTATCCTTCCTTATTCTACCTTCCAAAATCAGCCTAAGACTTAGTACAGCTTCCCTTGTTCCTACATTTCTCCTGAAACCAAACTGGTCTTCACCCAACTCCGTTTCTATCTGGCTTTCAATCCTCTTGGTAATTATTCTAGACAGGATCTTTGAAGCATGAGTAATCAAGCTGATTGTACGGTAATCTTCACATCTGTCAGCTCCCACTTTCTTACAGCTTATGGAACTTACAGCTATGATTAGTTACTTGGTGGTATAAATCTTGTTTCATTTAAATAAACATCACGAGTACAGCTGGAGTATGCAAACTAAGTGCTTCTACATTTACAAAGACAACGGAGAGCAAAGCAAAGTATTACATTTACTCAGGATGAGGCATCAACAAGGAAAATCCTATCCATCATTTATCTAACACAAAAGCCTCACCCCATGGACTTGTATCAAACATGAATGCCATGCGGTTAATTGATCTGCAGTACGACTTTCTAAGTTCGTCCCAGTCTGGTCAATTTACCATTGAACAACATTAAGATCCTCTTAAATAACATGGAACTGACGGTCATCACGTTAACGTCGGCACATGAGTTGGGCGCCACTTAAATAACTAGAGTTATATGTGCCCGGTCAGATGAGCTGCCAGGACAGCCAACAACCGAAATGACTTCCCTAACATCTCATCCGCCGGACCTATTTGCCGAGAGGATCAGGTGAACTTCCAAACAGGCCAAAGCGGCACGAGAATCCATCGTCCACGGGGATCGTGGTACATGGTGACACAGTTCATAGACTGCCTAAGGAAAGGTTCACCTTAAAAGCTAGACTGAGAAAGAAAACATCCAGACTTATGTAAAACATCGTGAAAATTTATTTATAAATCAACAAACCCCTATCCTAGTTCGGAGGGTTTCTATCGGCTAATCCGCAAGCTAATGAATAATCAAAAATAAAGAGCAGGTCCCTACCTGAGAAGTTACAGTAAACCCTCGCGAAAGATCTATCTCACAATTATTAAAGCAACAACAGCAACACTAGGAAAATGGTACGGCGAAAAAACCCTAGGTCAAGTTACAAGATCAAGCTAATATCGGAATTAACATTTAACAGGGTAGCAAAACAAATCTAAGTTAGGATGATACCATTTCCACATTTACATTTAATATTAATTCATCTAGCTAAGTCCTATCAATTTATTACAAAATTTACGGCGGTGACGTCCGTAATATCAAACAATTACAATCAAAGCTATGTGACAAGCCATAAAAACATATAAGACACTCTTAGAAACTAGGTGCTAATCAGCACACAAAAGGTGACATAGAGGATTTGTACACTTTTACATCAATAAATCAATAAATACAAGACCACAGTTTTATTCAAAGCCTACCTACACCTTGGTTTACTGTTTGTAAGCCATAGTCATTTAACGTGTGTAGTTACGGTGACAACTGCGTAGTGAAGACTACGTCTAACATCGTATGGCCTGCGCTCCACCAGCTACGAACTAAAGGTTCGAGCAAGCTTCAGTCGCTACAAAAAGTGTCAGCTGCCCTAAAGTAATTTCCTCCAGGAAATACTTTCATTGGCACGGCTATGTCAGCAGGTTCCAAATGCAAATGAACAAGGTTAAATAGAAAGGATTCGTTAGTTATATTTTGTTTATCAAAATTATGCGTTTTATTATTAAGATGTCGGTTTAGATTATCGTTGGTTTATGGCGAATAACAGCTGACTAGCCTGGGCACGGAGCGTCTCCCTGAGATCATCTCTGCCAAAAAGCCTCGACTCAAAAGTCGGAATGCAATCAACGAGCAATAACAACTCGGACACACAATAACACAAGTTACCAGCGGCGCACAGCTCGCGTTCAATAACTCTGGGATGGGCCTGGACACATCAGTTACCCTCCATAAATATCTGGTCCACTGGAACAGTCCCGGACATGGTACAGAAAATACCTTCATACATGAAAAACCTTCTTCACGGAGCTAGCCTCCAACATACTATAAGAAACCTGACATAACTGTACTCGTCATGACAACGGTACACGCAAAAGGCGTTTAACTAACAAATGACAATCTACAGAACATGTGCTCAAAAACAGAAATGGACACTGGGTTCCATGAGCTATCAATGCAATGAAAAATAAATGAATGCTACAAGCATTCTGTCCTGTGTTAACATAAGTCTGTCTCACTTGGAAGCAAGCGCTCTCACTCGTGCGCTGGGAAATATTCAAAAAACCTGTCTTTGTCACAGCAAGTTGCAGGCTCCCTGCACTATTAGATACAACACGTTGACTGGGCCGGCAATTTAAGCAAGAAAATAACTGTAAAACTTTTACCATAGGTTATAAACATTGAAGAATGTGTGCATTAAAAGCACGCTATAATGCTGAATACAAACATATAACTCTGTCTTTCATAGCAAAGACGTTTAAATTATAGCAATGTCACTCATTGCTGGAGCTCTTTGCTCTCAAAGATAAAATACTTCATTTAGTTTCTTGTATCAGACATCAAAATAAATCACGTGTCATCACACTTGACACTAACAAAATAATATTATGGCGCAAATTCCACTCTGCTGGATTTGCTTAATGATACGATGGGAACTGGGTTCGATGCTAGGCTACAACGAAACATCCCTTTTACTTGCAAGGTCTACACTTGACCTGGATGGCTTCTGAGCACATCTCGAATGAAATATAAATGCAGTTACAAAACTGGTAATTACAGTCGATTACCTAAATGATACGACTACTCTAATGAAGTCAGGGGCGTAACATTGACTGGCTGCAATAAGTCCAGTTAAAGAATCAAGACCATGGCATCAGTTTGCCATAACAGGAGTCTGCTAAGACTTGAAAATCACCCCAGATAGGGTTAAACAAAGTAGCCTTGAAATGACTACAGTCACGTTTAGCAATAGACAGAAATTGGCGTCCTATGACGTCCATCAGGTGGCACCAGGGTTGAACAAAATATCAAACCCAAGGGTGGCTCACAATCACTGTAAATAAATGACATCTAATTATACTAATTACATTCCCTACCTATGAAATGGCTGTCACTAAGTTCGGCTGGTTTACAATCTACACTAATCTAACTAGACCACCAATGACTAGAACAAAGAAGGGTTGTACAAACTCACGATATGAAGGAGCTCACACTTAGCTCTCTGTCCAACGACAAGGGTTGAACAAAAGCACCTCCGGCTTTCAGGATTGGCATCGTCCTTATCAGAACTTCCATCTTGGCTCTCCCAAAGACCAGGGTTCGGTCTGTCCCTGTAGTTGACATCGTGAATGGGTTGGACATGCCTAGGAAAGGCATCCTCGATTCCTTCCTTCTCGTTCGACGTTCTTGATGTTCCATAATCATGCTCGTTCCATCCGAGACATCTCCCTCATACCATAATTGTACTTAGCCCATTATCTCCGACTCGGACATGGTGTTATAAATGTCAAACACGTGGTCGGTAATATTAGACATCATGTAGTTCATCATTATTACTTGAAAATTACGGTGTGCTTCGTAGATATCACAGGCGTTACACTTATATCTGGTAACACAGCCTCTACACTTTGCAGATGTCATTAATAAATGGCCATGCACTGATCTGCTGTTTCACACGTGCACAGACTCTACTTTTGCAATCACGTGGCATCCGTGAAATAGGCGTCGATTTCTTGTGGATAAATCCACCGTAGCAATTTATATATAATGCGTCTTTAGTATAACACTTGTCTAATGTCACAATTACCTGTATATTTCACACCAGGCTCTTAGCCCTCCACAAATGACGTGGGTATAAAAATGTGGTGTTACAGAATCGTCGAAAATTCACAATACTTGCCAAATAAGTTCACTTTACTATTCGTGCTAATCACTACACTTTACAAATCGTGATACACGGCACAATGGTGCTCGATGACACTTGATAAAAATTCCTCGCTACAAAGCGGACTATTCCCACGTCTCACACGACGGGTATTTCAACACGCCTCAACCGGGCGGATTCTCAAGACGTAGTGCAAGGAACTGCGTTCCTCGTGGAATCAAGTCGTCAAACTAAGTCGTGTAGCGACTACTTACATTCCTATTTGCGTATCTGCAATGATATTACCATACCTTAAAGTGGAAAAACATTCTCCAAAATGTTTCAATAATACTGAATGACGAAATGGAATATTCTGAGTCTCGTAGAAAGGTAAAGTTGATTAATAAGACCTCAGATAAATAATTAGCCGACTTCACCAAAGTCAAAAGTGCGATCCTTCGCTACTCCAAAGAGAATTGTATAAGCTCTCAGCTTCTCGTAGCTTTCTGGGTGTGTTCAAATGTAGAACATCCCATCATAAATGTGTTGTCATGAAAAATATCACATGAACCTTAGCTCAGCGGATTCAATAGCATTTCACATCCAAAATCTCACATGCATTGACCGGGAATCGAACCCGGTCCACCTTGGTGAGAGGCCCACAGCTTGACCGCTGGGCCACCATTCCCCCCCCAGGAAGTACCAAAGGCCGTTCGAAGAACGGGTACTTCAGCTAGTCTGATATATAATCTCGATATTTTCATTCTCCGTCCGATTTTTACACACACGGTAGGATAATTCTTCCCCGTGGTAAGTGATTTTTGAAAGGCGGCAAAAATTACGACTCCATGTCATACGATGTTGGCATGTCAAAGAACCCATTTGAATTCAGTAGGCAGTGTTCATAATAGAAAATTTAATCTTGGGAGTTTCCGCCAACACAATGTTCCTCATTTCTCTACAAGAAAGCGCTATAGTGTTCAAGGAGCTTAGATATCTAATCTCCTTTATTAGCCTACTTCCATTTATGAAAAAATAGGCTTATGAGATCACCTTTTGTCCGTGTGTCTGTTTGTGTGTGTGTGTGTGATGGTGTGTGTTCCCTCCTAATAACATCGAAATGGCTGGAGCTATTTCAATGAAACTCGGTAAGTTCATAGCACTATTCCGGGCGACCCCGACCGTGCTGTTCAAATTTTGTTAAGGCTCACAAATCCAACATGGCGGCTGTGCGAAATATTTCACCAGCATTCAATATCTCCGAAACTATTGCCGATATCACCCTGGAATATTTTTCGGAGATAAAGAAACCTACTAGAAGTTCACTCACCTATGTGACTTTTGAAACTTGGTAACTACAAAACCAACATGGGGGCCAAGCGAATTTTCGACTTTTAAATAGACTTTTCTCGCGATTTAACTAACCAAACGCACTGAAACTTGGTCCAGTATATGTTTATACACAGTGTAATGCACCGACATCTAACTTCGTTCAATTGTTTACATAACCTCAAGATGGCGGACGTGCGAAATATTTGAACGGCATTTTATATCTCTGATACTAATAGCGCTATCATCCTGAAATTTTGCACGGAGATAAACGGCACTACTGGAAGTTCATCTATAAGACATTCAGAAACCGGTTAACTACAAAACGAATAAGGCGGTCAAGCGAATTTGAAAATTTTAAATACACCTTTCTTGCAATTTAATGATCCAACGCAATGAAACTTGGTACAGGAAATGTTTATACACATTGTAATGCACTGGTATCTAATTTAGTTCAATTGTTTACATAACCTCAAGATGGCGGCTGTGCGAACTTTAAAATTAAGTTTTTATTTCTTGTGTCGTAATCATGCGATCGAAGTGAAAGTTTGAATAATGAACTTACGCAATAATTTTACTTCAATGGTACATGACTCTATGGCATATGCATATAACAATCCAACATGGGGACCATCCGAAATATTTAGATGGATCTCCATATCTACGAATCTATTACAGCAATCAAATTGAATTTATTTATGTTCATAGGTGCTATGAACATAAGTTCACCTATCGGACTTTCAATAACCTGGTGATCACAAATCCAACATGGTGGCGATGCGATGCGAAATATAAATATTCACATGGTCGTTTCTCGCAATTTAACCATCCGAGTGCAGTGATACTTGATACAGTAAATCCTTACACAAATGTTTATCCACTGGCATCTAATTTTTTCAATTGTTTCCATAACCACAAGATGGCAGCTGTGCGAAATTTTAAAATTTCCTTTTTTACTTCTCGTGTCCTAATCATGTGATTGAAGTTTGAATACTACACGTACACAATACTCTTCATGTAACAGTACATAACTCTAAGATCTACATATATAAAAATCCAACATGGCGACCATCCGCAATATGTAGTCGGTTCTCAATATCTACGAATCTATTACAGCAATCAAACTGAAATTTTGTAGGTTGATAGAGAAAAATAAAATAAGTAGGATATATGAAAATAGGCCGTATAGTTCATCACGGAACTACTTGTTTTCATAGTGCTTCAAGGAACAACTAAATTCGACATGCAAGCTAGGCTACCCTTTGTGTGTCAAATAACAAAGCTTGCCCCCGGCTCCCGAGGCCATACGATATTATTATCTCTCTACTCATAGCCAAACTGGCAATAAGGTGGTGTTATTCACAGCAGCGATATTACTTTGAGAATTATCACTTTCTGATTTCTATCTTCAAAATTAATTTCACTGACTAGAATCTCGTCACAAGAGGGTTTAGCTCTATCACAATTTTCCAAGTGGGTTTTCTGGTTTTATAAATATGTTTTCTTCATTACTCCACGTGCCACCTGTGAATTGTATTTCTGAACTACAGCATATGAAATATATGGATAGAAAATCACTAGTCAACCATATGTTATAAAGTATCCCTCTAGCTGATGCCAGCGGCGATAAGTTACAGGAAAGCAATTTCACGAAATGGGAATGTCCTTCCAAGTCGTCGAGGGGTACACAGCGTGGCATAAACATGTTCTTATGGGATTGAGTCTCTAGCTGCAACAAGAACCACTTTCGTTTATAAGACAAGGAAACCTCTTTGTTACATGCCATTTGTTTCTAACGCTAATACATCGTTATCATTCACTAAACTATTTATTTAATGAAGTAAATCGTTATCCTTTCTTCGTCGTGCAAGTCCACCATTGTTGTTGACATGCGCGCAAGATGAGCGGGCACAAGATTCACATATTTAAAAAAATTGTTACACGATAACAAATTATTGTATGCGGCTGCTACTGGAAAATTCGGAAAACACACACCTTTCTTGATAAGAATGCACCGATAAGTGCTACTATCTAACGGGGATAAGCTGAAGTACTTAGGTTGCTATATGACTTTGCAAGAAGAATGAAATATAATTCCTGGCACTTACGTCATGTCCATGGAGGGATGATAAATCATTCCTTGGCACTCAAAGAGTTGATAACATTATCAGTGATAAAAGGTCAAAACACATAACAACACTGGATTTTTATGAAACATACACAAATAGTACATTTCTTAATACCCAATTACAGATTTTATTTCTCGTGCCTGAAAAATTTACTTTTTGGCTCTCACATAATTTTTCGTGGCAACTCTTCAATTGCTGTTGTTACCAATAATGCATGCATGCCAGGCTGCTAAACACTTCCCCCTACCTTTGCAGAAAATCTGCCTATTCCCATCCTCAACAGAGGAACTATACTCTGAATTACTAATAATGATCGCTGACAGCTGTCAAAGTTAGCACGTGGGGAAATGCTGCGTTGCCACTGAGGCAGATCATGACTGAGTCATAACATTCCAAGAGGCTTGTAGGAAGACACAAATACTGTGGAAGTTAGCCCTCCTGCCTGGCGCTCTAATGACCGTGACGAGTGAAGACACACTGAGTCTGCTGTGTCGGCATACATTGCAACATTGCTGACTGTTGCCATGGAGACCGTTACCCCGCTCGTCTCCACTCCTTACCTCACCCATCAAGCGTATGACAGCGTTCGCCGAGCATCTTTTGTAAATCAGAGTATAGTCACAAGGAATGAATAACTCAGTCGACTTCACATGAAAAGTGGTGCTTAGCAGGTCGGGACAACGCCAAGCAAATTGCTTCTACTTCGCATCCGAGCAGCACACTACATCCGCCTTCAATTTTGCAAATAGTGTCCATCCGTGTTTTAGAAGTATACACCTCAAAAGAAATTGTAAATAAAACTGAATCATTCGTTTCATCGAGGTTATTATATTTTATTATTTTCAGCGTATGGCTTTTAGTGCCGGGAGTGTCCGAGGACATGTTCGGCTCGCCAGTTTTTGTAGCTGCTTCGAGGCGGACACCCAATGGGTGAGCTACACGTACCGTCGTGTGTGGAGTGTTGTCTGAGGAGGAAAGTTTGAATGTGAGGACAAGGAGTTGGAAGGTAGCGGCTGTGGCCTATAGTTAGGGACCAACCCCGGCATTTGCCTGGAAGGAAGAAGGGAAACCACAGAAGACCATCTTCAAGGTTGCCAGCGGGGGGATTCGAACCTTCTCGCCTCCCGGATGTGAGCGACTGCCAGCAGTCATGCCGCAACGACCACGGCTAACTCACCCGGTTCCATCGAGGTAATTGGTGGGAACAGCCTTTCTCACGAAACAAACGAAATTATAATCACAAATCACCCCAAGCCATCTCATACAACACCATGCATTTTCGTTTGTTCGTATTTTATAAAATGTGGAAAGTAAGCTAAAACAGAGAAACACTTGGGGAGAGAACAAGATGAACTACGTAGTTCAGACGAGAACTTTGTCGAGCAGATTGAAACAAAATATTCATGCCTTGGAGCTATTCGTAGCCCCCTCACTAACACCGCTGTGGAGTCATATCGCACTCTGTTTACACAACGAGAGCAAAGGGATATTTTACATGCAAATTAATTCAAAAAAAAAAATAGGTTAGGAGTGAGTCAAAAAGTTCGATCATTAGAGAACTCGTTTGGTGGCTAGAAGACGTGGGTGCAACATTTCTCCTCATCTCGTGCATGCGACATTAAGAGAGAGAAAAAACATAAAAAATATATCCAAGGAAGAGAGTTATGTGTCCTGATATATTAAAATGCCGAGCGCACAGTGTTGCTTGTATAATTTTGTACTGTAGATTGTGGTGTGAAGTCAAGACACGGGCTAGCATCCTGCTGGTTATGGCGTTATATTCCTTCATGGTGTTGAGTAAGGCCCGGATAGTTATGTGTTTATTTTTTATTGATGTGTAACATATTTCCACTCGGTATATGTATATTTTTGTGGGGGTGATTTTGAAAATTGAAACGGAAATGGATGGGACGAAAACAATGAAACGGAAATGGATGGGACGGACACAATGAGCGTGCACGGTGGCGGCAATTGATACCACGACGTTCTGTCGGCTATGTGGCTATGTCGAATGTACAGTATATCGCATACGGCTTACTTCAAGGTTTAGAGGCCCCATTAAAGATATTCCTACAATAAATCATCTTCAAATTGTCGTTCTTTGGTGTGAAAATATTCAATTATGATTTATTAAATCTTCATAATTTTACTCTATTCTTATTTAATGTAAGCACTCGAGGAACTGTCGGCCATGTGGCTATGTGGAATCTATATCGCGTACAAAATTACTTCATGGTTTGGAGGCCCCATTAAAGATATTCTTCCTACAATAAATCATCTTAAAGTTGTCGTTGTTTGGTGTGAAAATATTGATTATATCTGATAGGCCTTTGCTGAAAACCGATCAGGATTTGGCACTGCAGTTTTACAAGTTATTATTTCAAGGACCTACAGAGTTCACTGTTAACAATGGATAACAAGTCACATGTTACACATCATATGTGACTGCTGTAAGGCTCCTATTTTTTTTTTTTTACTAAATATCTTCTATTTATTTACATATTTTTGCCGTTTGTATAAATAAATACACATGCTGGCGTTTTAATTCATGAGTATGTACAGTATCCTCCCTATATTATTCTGCTGAGGTCCCATTCCGGTTTTGTACCGAAAATAAGGTCCTGTTAACACCAACCTACACATATGGGGTACCTACAGGTTCCGCATAACCCCATGTGTGTCCGAAACGCACTCACTTCCTCTTTAAATGCCTCACAATTAAATAAATACCTTAAAAAATGTATGTTTACAATGGGAGCACCGTAACCAGGTGAGCCTGCCGCTAGAGCACAGGGCAGCGCGACGGCAGCAGCCATCTGGCGGGAGCGCGGCGTACTGCTAGGCGAGTCTGCCGCTAGAGCGCAGGGCAGCGCGGCGGCGGCAGCCATCGGGCGGGAGCCCGGCGTACTGCTAGCTGAGGAGACTCTCAGCAGATGGCTTAGATGTGGTCTCGCCAAGACTTTCTCTAAGTTTCAAGCCTTTGCAAATGTAAACATTGCTGTAGAAGAAACTCCCGAGCAAACAATAACCGATGAATTCGTTGTAACATCGAATATTGTCTACAAAGAGGTACAAAACACTTTTCAACATAATTCATTGTGTTCTTCTCATGTATGTATGCCGTTTAACAACAATAAATACATTTCTTCAATATTGAAAACTTCGTTCTCCCTCATTCTTCCCTACTACCCCATAAACCTACTTTCACGTTGCGAAAGCTCGCACGGGCCCACTAGTTTCCTATAATTTGGTGGTATGTTGTACTCCTTAGTATGTTGTACTACCCACATATTCGAACCTTCGCAACTTCAGTAATTTGCTTCTCTATTTCGTGAATGCACCCTCGCCTCTGCATTTCAAGACAGGAATTCCCGGTCATGAAGTATAGCAGGGGAGCTGGAGTCAACAGTCTCATTAAAGCCTCCAATAGTCCTCACCTTGACAGGAAACTCACTTGTGAGTATTGACAGAGTACTATGAAAGTTTTTGAAATGACCTTTTTTTTTTTTTTTGCTCTTTGGAATGAAATACGAAAACAGCACAAGCATGATTTCGTATCGCGCATCTACAGTTAGTATTGTAAGATTCGGAAACTGAGGCAAGTCCCAGCCTATTAAGCGGGAACATTTTGTACTTCAGTCAGTGAAACTTGGTACAGCATATGAAGGGTACAGGGGAAATACGATGAATGGCACTTGAATCTCAAGCTGAGATAAATGAATTTTAGTTTCTCAAACGCTATAACTGTTATAATATTGTTCACAGTTATCTGAAATTTATGTAGTACGGAAAGGGTTATACAGGCTTGTAAATTATGAAACAATCCATCCAACAATGTATACCTAAAGGTTAATTATTTTATATTATTGTCTTTAACTGCACAATTTAACGTGCATAAACGATGAATGTCCATTTTCTGGCAAAAAAAAAATGCAAAAGCGATTAATATACTTTTTTCCCTAAAGAATCCACACCAGTATTATTTGAGTCAAAACTATTGTTAATCACAAATACTTCACAACTTATACTACTCAGTAAACGGTGCAACATTATTCTGAAATATTAAGCTGCTGTTTTATAGAGATTCAAAGGATTATCATCGTTATTGCCTTGAAATCCATGGACCTTCATCGTTTTTTCCCGCCACACATTATTTTCAAAGCCTCATTAAATCGTGACTTTCGGTGTTTTTAACCTGTTTCAGGCTCTTGAATGTTACTAGGGAACAGTACAATCCTTAACAATAGGAAATCTCAATGTTTGTAATTTTGTGACATTCATCGTTTTTTCCCTGTGCCGTTCATATGTTTATACACATTGTAATGCACTGACATCTAATTATGTTCGATTGTTTACATAACATTATGGTGTTTAAAGCCAGTCTTCAGTGTAGCTTTTGCATATTCTTGATCATAAAGGGGGCCAGGCTACTGATGTAAGGATCAATCATTTGAGCAATTGAGGTGAACAAGAGACAATATATTTTAATTAATTATTTTGTTTACACATACATTTTTATTTAATTTTCTTCTGATGCAGGCCTGGAATCAAGTGCTGATATTCCCCTGGTTGCAAACAGCTCTCCTGGAATAATAAATGCATTTTTTCACATTAACTTTTATATCTGCTGTTATTAAAATATTTTGAATATCAATTACTTTTTAAACAATGTTTCGGCAAAACAAAGACCTGCTGTATCGAAATACCTCTTGTGTTGAAAAACGAAATACATTTTATCCTTGTTTACTGTACAACATGAAATACTGGTTGGTTGGTTCCTCAGTTTAGGGGCTGCGACAACGCGGTCATGTAGCCCCATGTACTTTGGGTGGGTTTAGAATCTGTCTGATAACCGGTGATAACTTTTGATGACTACTAGTGTGTGTATCTGTTTCAATTCAAGTAGGGACTGCAGACGATAGATTTTAAAGTAGTTCCTACTTTTGCCGCCAAACGTCACCGTCAACGACTAACTAGTTCAGAAATTAGTTACCAGATGCCACCGCAGTCGGCTCTTGGTGACGAACGTAGGAACCTAAGAACGTTAGTCAAATGTTTAACCTGTATCAATTTAGCTTCACACAGGTGTATTTAGTGTAAGTGAAGGGTTCTTTAACATGCCATAAATCTATGACATAACATGGAATCCTATATATATATTTCGTATGGCATAAAGGATACTTTTAAGTTGCAAATAAGGTATTAATTGCTAATATATACAACATTTACATAGGTTCTGACAGGGAAAAGATACAACCAATACAAATGGATATCCAACGAGTTTAACTAATTCACTGCTTCAGCTGTTGCCTCATGTATTTCTTGTAACGTCCCACTAAACCTCCTTATTGGGCAGGGGCAGATGACCTCGTAGTTCCTTCCCTTAAAACAACAATAACTAACTCCTTATTGGGCATTCCATGGCATCGTCTGAGGCACTTCACTGCAGTCGCAGGTTGGACTGTCGATCATCTTCCACTTATCCTTCCAATAATGGCATCTGCCATGTCGGGTTCTTAGTCAATTTAGTGACGTCCCAGTTTTCCGGGATAAGTTGAAACCAGGAGGGCGTTGTGTTGGATCCCGAATTAGATGATATTTGTCTGGATTCGAGGAATCCCAATTGTTGCGCCATGCTTGATAGATATTAAATTGCTCTTGAACCAATTCCTCACCTAGTAACGAGGAATGTTTCCGAGAAGTTAATCTGAGATGTGGTTGAAAAGTATCCTGATATATTGGCAATAAAGGATCTTTACAGTATTTTTCCCATTCTTTCGCCAATGCCAATTGTCTACAGAAGTGAGAAGGCGGGATGTTTGCGAGGACTGGTAATCTATCCAAAGGTGTTGATCGGATGGTTCCTGATATACCGGTAGCTCAGAATCAATTCTCTGTATATGAGCGCTATTTAACCACACAGGACAGCAAAATTCAGCCACTGTGTGTACTAGGGTAAGAGCTGTTGTCCTAAGAGTTGATGAAGTTGCACCCAGCCTGAGCTAGACAATTTGTGAAGAATATTGATTCGGGCTTTGACTTTAACATAGGCCTATGTTCTTCTTAAATGTCCACTGTAAGTTAGAGTTCGATCAAGGACAACACCAAGGTATTTTGGGTGAGGATTGTACTTCAATAGATGACCATCAAAGTGAACTTGGGGAGAATAACTTGCTATCTTGTGGCACAGGTGGAACCAGCTGACTTCAATTTTGGAGATGTATGGATTTAAATGATTAGTGTTGAAGAACTTGCTCACTTCCAGGATATATTCCGAGATGAAAGCTTCCGCTGTTTTAAAATCATTGGATTGAGCAACAATGGCTAGATCATCAGCGTAAATGGACTTTCGGGAATTAGTAGATTAGTATTAAACAGTAGGAGTGCAAGCAGTGAACCCTGTGGTAATCCGTATTTAAGTCGGAAGGACCGGCTTATAGCATATTACCATTTAGATCCACTTTAAGCATTCTGTTACACAGCATATTATTCAAGAGGATTGCAAGGGGCTTACATGAAATACTGATTTTTATGAGCAAACTGTTATTGTGATTAGAACCTTTTGTGTGTTAATGACATATCTTGAACCGTTAAAAAAACAAACAAAAAGAATACTGTGTAATACATTTTGTCCTTGCAGCAGCTCTCGAATGACGCAATTATTTGAAAATTATAATAAAAATTATCACAAATGTAGAAATAAGAGTCGTCTACCAGAAAATGATTTAATTCGTAGATATAACCGCTAATTTAAACTGATCACAGGAGAATATCTTTCGACCAGGACTAGGGATGTGATGACCATAAGTCTTCATCTGTTTTTCCAACAATAATCCCTCTCCAAAACTTCTAAATTCAGTCGATTTTAATTCACTACCACCCATCAAGATACTAAATAATAATATTACATATAGCAACTCTGTCAATAAACTAGGTGTGAGATTTGATAGAACACTGTCTTGGGAGAACATACGTCTAATGTGGTAATGTACCCGTTCGTCCTGGGGATGCGATGACCCATCTGCTATAACATCACATCCCTGGAGTTCCAGGACAGAGCGGAGTTAAATGAACCTCTAGTCAAATAAGGAATGTGTCGGAAATTCAGCTGAGTTCTTGAAAAAGCAGTGGGGTTCACGAGACAAAGTATCTCTAGGGTCGTTACGGGCTTAAGTTAATAAAAATAATTCAAATATAAATGGGCGCCATCAACTGAATTCCTAGCAAAACCACTTCCTTTCCGGATAAGCCTTATTCAAGACAAGGAAAGAAAAAGGAACATCACACCATCATCAGATCACAACTAAGATAAAAACAAATTTATTTTACTTTGATAGTCAGACAGACATTTTAAATATTATTCCTACCTGAGAGTATGGTCGAATGCAAAGTTAAATTGTCATTGTCCAAAAAATCGAACCATCTCCTTTCTAATGCAAAATTATTTCAATCCACTTAACAAGAAAAATGTATAAAGTTCTCTTGGGTTCTCAGGATCACTGTCGCACTATGTCTTTCGTCACTGACATTTGTGAAGCCTGAGACCTAATTCTCTTTAATTTAACATCAATGTGGATTTAATTAAGTTACTAATCTGCCTAAACATACACATATAATAATCACTCATGTTAAATATCACATAAATTATGGTTTGCATGGTATAATTTGAACGTAGAACATGTTAATCTAATGTTCCTAAACATTTACTAATTAATTTACATTATTTACATCGTCATTAATCTCTTATCTGTGAATTACAGAAAATTCAAATTCTCATTGGTCATCCTCATCATTATTATCAAAATTAAATATTTCTCACATTAATTCTCACTTCAAAATTCCAAATATTCCTGTCAGAATCGTTAATTCATCACCATAACATCATTTAAATTCACATTTCAAGTTGCAATTCCTTCGAATTATCTCTCAATTAAATTTATTTAATTCCATAAAAATTCATTAATCATCAGCTTCTTTAATTAATCATCACCTTCTAATTCAGTTATTCATCATCATTACAATCGTCTAATAATTCATTTCAATCAGTTTAATTAATTCAATCTTTAATTCATCCACTTATTTAATTCATCGATTTATTTCAAAATTTAATTTATCAACTTATTTAAATTTCAATCATCTGGTTATTTAGATTATTATTTCATCTAGTCATTCTGATTTTTATTTCATTAGGTCAGATCGTTAATATGCTTAAATCTCAGATTATTATTTCATTAATTATTATTTTCAGAAAATCTTGTATTATCAACTTTATTTATTTGTTTAATTTCCTAACAAATTGTTTAATATGGTTTATAGAACGTTGTCTTACAGTTTTATTACTTCCAAGTTATATCTCGTATTTCATTATCATGCCAAAAATATTATTGTCTCCACGACATCACGTTGGATCTAACTATCCACAACGACATTATATTTCTTCAATATTCCAAATATCACATTTGAATATAAGAATTACTACAAAAACTCCATAAATATTCAGCACATACAGCATGAATTTCAACAATAACGCTAGACTGGGTACAACAACCTCATGTCCGCTTCAAAATACATTATCAACGTTGCAACTATCAAATGGCAAATTCCACAAAATGCCTATCACAAACTTCATTTAACCACGTTGCATGATCTACAAAAATATATAAATGGCTTCAAATTATTAACGCACATAATCTCCAATGACTGTAATTACTCTGATCACATCTAGACAACTTCTTAAACACTTGGAAAAATATTACTTCAGTAATTTATGATCTGCTTTCAAATAGCATAAATTCTCTTTCACAAGTTTCATAATTCACATCGTAGAAAAACACCAATGTGCTATAATCTCTCACATCAAAATCTGCAATACTGATCTGCCTTAAAATAATTATGACCATTAATGATTAATCTTACAAGATTAAATTACTTTAAATCCTTCTCAAAGGTATCAAACACAATTATAAAAAATCATCGAAGCATCAGCTGTAATAGCTGTTAAATTGAAATTACTCTCAAAAGAGTATAGCAACAAAATATTGGATTGGCAAACAAGAATTACTAAATGCAATCCTGTTGACATTTATCGTTACTTTATTTAACAAAATTTCGACTGATATGTGACTAGTAGTTCCTTGTTTAATTCACTTACATCTCGTGTACATTCGGATGATAAAATGAGTTCCTCAATGGCGAGTAAGATGTGTAACCACCGTGCAATCGTATAAATACGAAGGACCTCGCCCCGTCGACTTGGATGATAGTTCCCTAAACGGTGGGTAAGGTGAGTAGCCACCATACAATCGTATAAATACGAAGGACCCCACCTCGTAGGCTATATGAGTGAATGTACCAGAAAGGAATCAACAAGTTTCTAGTTGTCATATAAAAGCGACGTTCATTCACTAAAGTGAATAACTTCTTAATATCTCCAAACAATCCAATGGAAAAAAACTCCCTACTGATGAATAATACACACTCGCTAGTATGTAATGAACTGACGAAGTAGTTTCTGATAATCAATTGCAGATCACGAGTTCGAAATACTCGTTACTCAAAAAAAAACTATCCATGAAAAATATCCTAGCTGGAAAAATGTCTATAAGACCAAACATCTTCTTAATAAAGCCAAACAACGGTGAGAATATCGAATAATGATGCCTGCCATATCATATGGTCACTCCATATTCTAGCAAATTCGAAGTATATAAATTCAAACCATGTCTTAATAATCAAATCACTCCTATTAGAAAAATATACATGTGTGCCCAGTATTCATGAAAATAATCGAATCAGGTAGATAGAACTCTTACAATACCTTTCATTATCAGTTGTAATATAATTTCCAAGATCGTCGATTTTCCCTACCTAAAGATTTCTCGTAAGATCGGCGTGAATATCATTTCATCCATGAAATGATGATTTCCTTCGAAATCCCAAGCGAATCAGCTGTTGGACTCCTCTCGTCAGGAACCGAATCCATCGCTCTGTGGTGCCATCTTGTCTCTATTCACGTTTACTCGATCATGTTGAACCTCGGATTACCCATAGCGGATATCGTCCAACTCCTTCTCGAAAAGTTCATGGTAACAGCGGACCCCCTACTCTTCTTCTAATATACGCCACTGTTCCGATAAATGTTCCGTTTGAGAATTGTAAGTCCTCTCTCAACTTACTGCAAAGTTCTACTTGAGTAAAATAAAAATTTTACTAGATAGTGTTCAAGATTACGATACACCCTGTATCTGTCTGTAATTTGTAATCCATGAAAATGGCATAAGATAAAAATCTTATAAATGCACGCTGTAATGTTCATCAGAGCCTATGCTAAACATTCAGTTTACTTGGAATAGTAAAAAGTCGCTTTGAATGTATTATATAACAGCATGGTTATAAGGTTATATGTGAAAGCCTGTGTTCGAACAACGTCGAAATGAAGCTTGAAATAAAGTCTTCATATGCGATCAGTGTGGTTTTGAAATACCCCGGCTATCTACAATTGTCTTCTCGGCTAGGTCGCCTGTATCAACGACCCGCGCGGCCTCTGTTGCTCGGTGATGCGAGAAATGTCGCCTACACTTGCCGTGACGGTTTACGTGTGTTGCGTGACCTTCAATGCCCGTCTCGCTGTGCTATAGAGCTGCTCTGTACTGCTCGCCTCATTGAGCTCAACTGAACTGCTCAGCGCTGTGTTCCAGCTTATGAGCTCCGTGCGGCACGTGGCTAATTCTCCCCACCACAGTGCTCCTACGTCACGAAGATAGTCTCGAACCCGACTCCTCTCGGCTGTTCTGTTATACAATAACTTATTTCCATAAAATTATTTCCACATATAATGCATGTCATATATACTCTTCTAAGTTGTTTTAACTTATTATAATCCCATATATATTTCAATAAAGCTTCACATCTTTATTAATAATTCTATCTTCTTACAGATTTCAATGCCTCCTTGATTCTTGATCTCCTACGTCATCTTGGCTTTCTTCTTGACGCGATCGATGCGCTATCATATCAGCTTGCCTTCCAAAACCTCAACTACAGCTTAATGTCAGCTGGCGTAGCCGATAGCCTAAAATAGGTATCGGGTACATCAAGGAAGGTTGTATCAACCATGCATCTCCTGAAAAGAACTGTTTCTTACACCCCCTCCTATTATACGTAAGCTCTTCGTCCAAACTCTCATTTTTCCAATAATTGAGTATGGCTCTGCTGCATAAAATGATTTACCAGAAACACAGAACATCAAATTACAAAGAGTCCAGAATGCATGTGTTCGGTACATTCTGGCTGTAAGGCGAGATGAATATATCACACCTTACTACGTGCAGCTGAAATGGCTGAAGATCCACGAGCGCAGTTAGCTATCAGTTGCCATTCTGACACATAAAATCAGTTCTCAAAAGAAAGCCTCTCTTCAAGCTTCTTACATCTGATTACTGCGTTATGTAAAAATAATACATTTTATTAGTTCAATTATAACATCAGGACAATAGCTACAACCTACCTACTTTAATGGCTTTTCTTGTATATGGTGTTTATATTTCGGGCTGATACTGTGTCTGTATGCACTCTTTTGTATATAATTTTTCCATTATCATTAAAAATAATATTATTATTACTATTATTGTTGTTGTATTATTACTGTCTTTTTTTTAACTTATATTGTTAGACTATTATTATTTATATGGTAAATGTAAGTGAAATATTTTACTTTTATAAGCCCTAATCTTCTTGTATGTCGGGCGCTACTGTAAAGGAGCTAAGTGTAGCCGTGGAAATAAAATCAATCAATCAATCAATCAATCAATCAATCACCTTGTTGCTGAAGTACGCTCGAATTTCTGATATTAATATGCACATTTTGCAGTAGTATAAATAGTGATTGCCCAGTAGTAGTAGGTCCAATGCCTTGGAAAGTAACGCTTTACCTATGAGGCCGTTAATAGTAACCATTACATCTACAGTAATGACGAGGTAAAGACGTTACTAAGAAAATATCTGTAACACCACTACCTTTACCTACAGGATAACGTAACGAAAACGCTTGTTATTGTCTCAAGATGGAGCCAGCAACGACGGTGTGATTTTAGCCTACTATTGATATTGTATAAAACAAGGTGTTCAGTGAAGAACATATAGCCTAATTTATCCTAAATGCATGGGTATAGTTATAGCTCTTTGTCCCTTTCAAGGAGTATAGTAAAATGTAGGTTGTAGTAGCTTATTGAAAGACAACGTGCTATATTATACGTTGATTGATTGAATCCTCGCCTGAATTATAAATACACACACTAATACAACCATCGCAGCAACACAGGTTATCAGAAAAATTACACCCTTGCCCAAGTACACGGGGCAAAATGGCCATGATGTCCAAGCCTCTCAAATGAAACAACAAAAACAACAACAGCTTTCTACTGTACCCAATCGTCATCATATGGAACATGTGTTCGTATCCCAGCTAACTCACGGTCTTTCGAGGTATGGGACATTCATGCCCACCATACGACCACATGCTCAGGATTTGAGTCTGTCAGGTAACTACTCTACTTGAAAGAAACAACATATTCCTAAATATAACATTTAATGATAAAAATCATGGCTATACAACAAAAACACAAACAAAGGATATTTTACATTTACTTCCCACAACGAATCAAGGTTATCTGTGAGTCTCTTCTTAAAACTAGTGCTCCACTGCACTCAAGTCTATTCCTAGCATCCTATCATTGATACTCTCTGACATCTGCGAGTGTCCATAGTGTTCTTCACGTGGCACAATTTAACACAAACTGGAATATCACAACACAATAGTCACAATATCTTTAAATGACATTAATTCTTCAATTATTAAACATTTATCCGTTTTACACGGGGCATTTACTTTCATTAACATAAATTCATTATCTTATGCCTTAATTAACAAGTGTTGTGTCGTGTGACTCGTATTCCTTTTCCCATCAATTTGAAACGCTGAAGTGGTACGTTTTCCCTTCCAAAATACACATGGATAGAAATGTTTATAGCTTCACCATACAACGATTTTCTGGGTCTGGTCAAAACATTATCGTTACAAACGTGTCATGTCAATGAAATTACTCTACCCGTCTGCCTAAATTAGTGTGAACTGGGCAAAATGCACTTTACAAGGATGCCTAAATTTATTTGGTGCAGTATTCCTCCTCAGAGAATAACTGGGCCAAATATTATCCGATCACAGCGATCCAACATGGTATGTGTGTGGAAATACATCATTTAATTCACTTGGCATCGTCACATCAATCATAACTTAATTACTTTTTGAAATATCGAGGTTCTTCAGTGTCCCACTACGCTTTTAAAATAAAAGGGCTCAGGTCAATAGACCTCCTTTCCAAGCGGGCAATAAATTCGTTCCAGCTGACTGAGAAAGATGGCCGCCAGCCTCGTGGCCTTCCTGCCACCCCCCATCTGGCTCCTAGCAAGGTCAAGTTTGTTTACATGTGCAGTACAATGGAGGTACCCTGAGTGTTGTCCCTAGTAATTGAGTCATTCTAATTATTTAACACCTACTTTTATAGTATAATGGGCTCAATTCGGCTCCTAATTAATATTTATGGCAGGGGATGGATCGAGTAATAGCCTTGCCGTTCTGTGGCGATATTAGTGGCTTCTGGCGCGCATCTCGAATGAGTGTCCAAGTTTTCTCACCGGGCAGCTGCCTATAATAAGGAAATCGGCGTTTCCTATACGACGAACATGAGTCTTACCTCTAAAGGCAGATCAATTAATACATGGGCTCACACAGGGTCTCGAACAGTTATCCCTGCGGGCAACAATTCCTGCAAGCGGTGGATACAGACAGTTTCCGTTCCACTTCGCTGCGAATAATACAAGGATGCTCCAAGGCGATATTATCTCGTAGATTAGCCGACTTTTCGCCTAACGTGCAAGCTATGTTTTGAAGATCCCCGCAACTCATTGACGTAAATCTCTTGATTCTACGTTACTTGCTCGCTGTATGCGGCTCAAACAATACTTCTCATAGATGACTCAGTTATTAAAGCACTCACGTCCTCTCTGCAATTACTCTTAAGCCAAAGCTTTACGTAGCTCCTAAAACAAGCATAAATTTACTGGCTCACATTACCTTAATGGTTCTCAAATACTACCCTGTAGAATTTACCATATTAAATATACATTCAACAATTCAATGACACTGAAAAACTCTCATATCTCGATATATTTTACGTTACTTTCTTACTGTTTACAAAATTACAGTATTTTTACGTTAGACATGACACACTTTGCACGTACTCTAGGCCTGACATGCCTATTATTTTACTTATTACTGTTACCGACCCCAGATTATTATTATTATTAATATTTAACGTTACCGTTACTTTCATCACTATCTTAGGCCTCAATGACCGTAAACAAATCACCCTCCAAGCCATATTTTACCAAAATACGAGGAGTGTAAGCTCGTACATAAATTACTGTTAAATCTTAGTCTTAGAGTGATGCTTCGTTGTATGGTGAACTATTTAATTATATCAACATTGTAAATTTGTACTCACTTTCCATTTTTGCTGATTAGTCCAGCACGCCAGCCACGAGCCTACCATGATGCTTGGTTTAAGCCATCATGATATATCTCACACGGCACATGGTATACATTTCACACATGATAATCATATTTTTATCACTGGCTTTTCTCACTTTAACACAATACATATTATTTTACCATACACATAAACACTTCTAAAATCACTGTAATTTAACTTATATACAATTCCCGCACTATTTCACATGTGGATCATTAATTGGACTCCTACTAACGCCTGACCTCAGAGATGCGATGCAGCTAACTTCTAACAACCGCTGGTCTCCATGAAAGTCTATCTTGCGTGTGCGAGCGTTCGATTCCCGTCACCTACAATTCATATGATCTCTACTGCAATCCTGTTCAGTTCTCTGTCATGACTATTTGTGATGCCTTCTAGGCTCCCATAATTGTAGTGATCCTGACAATAATGTGTCATTTTTAATTATGACAACACCTCCTGGTATATTCACTGTCCATCAACATCCTAAATAATCTCTACGCTGTACTGAATTTATACTTGCGTATGTTATTGGTTAAATATCTGCTGTAGATTAAATCTTACGCGATACATAATTACTATTAAGAAGCTGCATGATGCGCTTCCATTGTTCTCCAAATATACTTGAGCGTCGATACTTTACAAATTCGCGCACTTTCTTGTGTGATCTGGCAGCGTATTAGTTTACGTGTTGAGTCGAGACGAACTGGAGAAGAACTAACTTCCCTGTGATGCTCCCCCTATATAAAGGTTTCTTGTAAAATTTAGTCCACTGGACATTCAGGACTGACTTATTTCTTGAAATAATGCATTTCCAGACAAAGTGACGTATAATCCTCGTTTGTCTATGTGTGGAGGTCCCAAAATCACTCGCGTGCAAGCGATCGCTTCGGCCAATTAATTACAATTAATTGCCTTCTACCATGGCGTCATGACGCTACCCTGGTACTTCCCCTCCTGCGTGTCTCCAAAACATTCCTCCTGCGCATAAGCAGTGTGTCCAGAGGCTCATTTATAGATGTAGGCTTTAAATTAGGCGTGAGAACATTCCTAAATTATCTTTCCTAGAATATGTTCACCTGGGTGTAAGTTTTATTTCATTTCAATGCTCCAATTGGCTGTAATCAATTAATTTCTGTGGGCGACTACCCCCTCTCTTCTTTCAGGCCTTGTGAACTGGTGAACCCCAGAGTCATTAATCTTGAGCTGTCCCTGTTGTCCAGACGAAAATGAGTTCCTCGGCGTCACCCAAATACGCCCCTTCGTTAGCTCCGATTTGTCAAGCTGGTTTGCTTTCATGCGTCCAGGCTTCCAAAACGTACATATGCCTGCATTTTCTTACAATTATTGACCTTAAAAAGCTATGATATTCGCATTCTAGCCGTGAAATCATGCTACTATGATTATATGCCATTATAACCCATTGCTCTTCGGGTTCCCTGTAGTTGTTCCCCCTCAGAGATCAATGGTTCGTTTCTAGGCAGAATCATGTGCCTGGTCTTCTTTGATATGACCCGAGTTCGATGCCAGACTGCTGTGTCTCATTTGGCACACTACCCAAATCCTTTCTCGTATAATAGTACACATCTCATTTACTCAGGTTACCAGACAACTTCTACACACATCTAAGTACACGGAGCTGCATGACCATTATGTAGCAAAACCTCTAAAGAATCAACAACAACAGGACATCGAATTTTAATCGCTGTGGTCGAGTGTTGAAATATATATTGTTATAAGTATATGTAGTATTTTCGATTGCAAATACGCACTATATGCTTAACATTATAACATGTGAGTAGTTATAAATCAATAAATATAAAAAAGTAAATGTAAATTGAACCCGCTAGGATTTGAACCATAAACCTCCAGGTTGGGAGTCTAAGACGCTAGCCCACTGCTACACACAGCCAGTTACGGTTTAGTATAACTGCATGGCATATTTTGTCTTGGAATGAACGATTTCATTAGCGTTTTCTGCTGTTTTAATAAACCATTTGATACTAAAATTGAATTATTTTGTTCATTACATTCCTAAAAGGACACAAAGTTACGAAGTTACTAAAATATGGACTAGCGAGCAAACAATAGCCTCCATTTTGACCCAACGGGACGGCACGGCCCAGCACGATACGGCGCGGTTAGCCTGAACTGATAGTCACTGCTACGGTATAATATTCTATTATCAAATGCTAATATCCTACGTGTCACCTCCTTGAGGACAGGTTCAACCACCCTCTGTACGTTAAGCGGATTTGCTGAGACCTGGCCTTGTTAATCGTAAGTTACGGGTAGACTATAATATTTGCATGTTTCGCACATCCACCACCTTGAAGCTATATGGCTGATGACCTTGTAGTTTGTGCAAATGCCGCTTTCTACAATAAGTTATATTCATGAAAAAAAATTTAGATATCGGATAATTAGGATAATCGTAATTTTATTTATGCTTAGAACATTCGGGTCGGCACCATTTCTTTTTCGTTATGTTGGCGGCAATACAAAACATGACACTGAGTTGTCCTTTGCTGGTGCTACCTCTGTACCAAAGTTGGTGTTATTTGTTTTCATCGTGTTCGAATTGATAGGGGCGATCGGTTTGCACCCATACACGGAAGCCATCTTTTAAGTATTTGGCAGATGATCTTGTAGATTGAGCCCAAAACACCTCCTACAGAAAGGTATATTGTTGCAAAATTTGGTAAAGATAACATGATTAGGTTAGTAGTAATGTAATTAAAGGTTTAAACATTTGGGTGCCCGCCATTCCATTTCCGTCTAGATGGCAGCAATATGAAACATGACAATGAGGTCTCCTTTGCTAGTGCTATCCCTGTACCAAATTTGGTTCAATTTTGATTCGTCTCACACACCCAGACAGACAACTTTTGGCCGTGTAGATCTCATAAGTCTACCTTAATTTTTTTGTTGCAAAAATCGAAATTAGGCTAAAATAGTACATTAATGGCAATGGCAATAATTACCATTATAGGCGAGTTGCATTCGACGATAATTATAACTTTGTTTTATATTCGAACATAAATATTCATAAATATCAGTCGAGATTAGTTTAGTGAACACAACGCATCCGCGTGTTCCCAGGAAGGATCAAATACATTCTCAATGTCATGTTTCCAGAACTAGCGCCAAAAGATAGCGCAAAGGTAACGTACTATGTGGGATTATTTTGTTATCTACTTCAAATAACACCAAATGGGCTGTTACAAACTCTTTAAAATTAAAACGTATCGTATTATCAACTTGTTATTCTTCAATTTCAATGCCTATAGAAAGTCAACGGAATGCAAATCAATAGAGTCCCACATAGAACAGTCATGACATCTGGCGGAAAAGTTTCGCTTAAGAAATCCAACTAACGAAAAGAGAGCTGTATTATAATTTCTGAGGAACTAATGGCATACGATTGCTTCCTCCATGAGGTTCTGGTGTGTTTATGTCAACAAAAGCACTCACCAGAAATTGTCGGCGAAACCTTACGAATGTATAGAAATTGGCGTTGTGGATATTCAGGTACAAGGCTATTTCTTTTGCAATATTGACCAGTTTGTATATGAATTGTAACTACAATGGTTGCTCCAATATAGGCTAGCGGCTTCGGTAGCGTAGTCGGTAGCATGCTGAGCTTCTATGCTCAAGATAGCGTTAAAATCCCTCAGTAAGCCTTCCTTCGGAGGGGAAGTAAAGCCGGCGGTCCCATGTCATAGATTTATGGCATGTTAAAGAATCTTGCACTAATTACACCTGTGTGAAGCTAAATTGGATAGGTTAAGAATGTAAACAACGCTCTTAGGTTTCTACGTTCGTTGCCAAAGGCCGACTGCGGTGGCGTCTAGTAGCTATGTTCTGAACTTGGCCTAGTAGTCGTTGACGGTGGCGCTTGGCGGCAAAAGTAGGAACTATTTGAAATATTCAAAGTTGCAGTCTGTACCTAAATAAAAAAAACAGATAACACACACTAATAACGTCATCACAATTAAGACCGGTTTTCAGACAGATTCTACACACACCCAAAGTACACGGGGCTACATGACCGCTTTGTCGCAGCCCCTAAACTTAAGAATCAACCAACCATCCAATATAGGCTACATTGTCAACATTCAAATCATGTAATTCATGTCCAAAATGTTGAATTTTGAGTACGGAACATGTGAGAGCTATCCTTACCTAATTGGTCAATGAATGGAAATATTGAGCTCTGATTGTTTGGAAAATCTGTGTTATATTGAAAAGTAGCACTTAAATGACCCCTATTATGATACCGTTTTCTGACATATTTACATATCGACATCGTCAAACATGAATAAAATTTATAATTATAAAAATAAACAAAATTTACGGGAAAACGAAAATTAGAATGTCAAAGGAGAGCAAATCTTCGAGTCAATATTCACTTGTACATTCAGTTTGTTGGCCTTAATCCACTCTCATTTATAATGCGGATGATGAGATCAGCAGCCTCCGTGTCATCATCTAACATAAGTTTGAGTGTCAACTGAAAACCAAGGTTTCTTCGTGGATCAGCAAAATCCACACACTCGGTTGAAATGTGGGCCAAGGTAAATACGGCTACACAAGTACAAAGTGGGCGGTCTTCCCTCCTCTCTAGGTACGAGTGGGTGGATCTTGTATAACCTATCCTTAGCCTACACAAAATGGTGGACTCCCTGCGTGAACTGAATGAACTCCGCCACAGGCGAGTAGTTCCCTTAATCGCTCTCAGTTTATTAGTCATGGTCATCTAACCATTGACTATCCTTAAATGTCAATACCTTTCAGCGTAACTGTGAGTGAATATCTCTAACAGGTACCGAACCCGTATTTTTATGCTTGGATTTGTAGGAATTAAAGGCATATTTTATTTGTCATTGAAGAAGCGGTATTCGAACCTATGGTATGGACTTAGTGGTATGTCTTGAAGCCAGCTTATGTTCAAGCATTCATAGCAGGCCGTGAATATCTCTTAAAATCTAAATTAACATGCAACGCAGCGCAAGAGAGACAGGCTACTTCAGCCAAGGTCAACTGTAGGGGGAAAAAGGGGTTGATCACGTGTGACGAGCGACCGGACTATGTCGGTTATTTAATGAACTTTCTATAGTTACAGAAGAAACAGAAGAATTATGAGTACCGGTATTACCCTTTCACGAATTGATTGCCGGCGGTCGAGATGGGAACTATTCTTTGTTTACTTATGTCACACGTCAGCCTGCTTCATTGACAGGTACAGTTGCACGTGTAGGATATGACGCAGTCCCAATCGCCTCAGTCATCATTTAACTGTCCATGGAGACAGAATATCCTAAGTAATATTACCATCTGTTCAGAACTACATTTATATGTATCTCGCGACTTGGAGAATGGCATTACGAAGGAGAAGCGCTTGTGGAAGGGATGACGTTTCGAGGCAAGAAGAGTGAAGCAATCAGCACGGGGCTGTGACAGGGGACTTAAGAGTGAACACTAGACGCTTCCGGAGGTGTCGCGATCAGTAATGTTATCGAGTCGAGTGCGGGCGTGTTTAATTTCGCCGGGGATCGGAGCTGTGGCTTCGGCATATTATATTACAGCTTGGAGACGGGCTTCGTTTAACGGTGAAATCGAGTGCATGTGATTGTACAGCAAAGTTCATGTCAGTTTTTAAACGATTACGGGAACAGTGTTATGAGAGTGAAGGATTGTTACACAGCAGCATTTAATAACCGCGTATGAGCAGCGATAATCGTAAACTGAAATGCGGAACATTATTTCATCATTCGCCACTTTACGTAATATTTGAAGACAGACACTGTATTATACGAGGGATTTTCAGTAAAGTACTCCCTAGAAGTAATATCCTTCTACACTTCGAGAATTTACGGACTTACGAAGTGAATGTCATGCCATACGACATATACTATTACTGGGGTACCAGACGAGGGAGATTCATAAAAACAATTACGAAACTTCAATTGAAAATGGAATATACAGCTACAGTTTGGGAAATCGTATTTGAATTGGACATGAGTGCAGATATGGAGGAGTAAATTTCAACAGGGAACGATGCGTTGAGAACATGAACAAATCCAGAGTAACTAACATACGATTTCGCAAAATTTTGAAAAATGCCGAAGCTACGCAAAATTAATCTGCAAAATCACGAGAATGGAAAACGTCAGGACAGGTCTGTTTGACCAAGAACAAAATCCTTAGGAGGAGCAACGGTGAACCCAGCTCAAAGCTTGAAGAACCCAGTTCGAGACAGACGAAAAAGGAATTGGAGACTGGACCATGCGGTTTAGCAGGGAAAAGAGATATAGAGATTCCGTTGCTGTTTATACTGAGGCCATTGATGGTAATATCTATGTCATTTTCTTCAGAAGCAGAGATCTACGAGAGGTAGAAGACAAATCAAGTTATGTAGTTTTCGCAGTAGAACTTCGGAAAAATCTTGAGAACCATTGTTTGATGTTTTATATTTTGATGATTTTTTGGAATTTTCATATTTAGATTTGCGTTAGTAGTTTGAGGCGACGTTTCCTATTTCAGCGATTATTATTGCAGTTAATATAATTTTCGGTTCATTTGGTTTCTAGTGTGATTAATGGTTTCTTTGATCTAGATTAAGTTAGTTAGGAGATTCTTGTGACTCGACAGGTTTAGATATTTTAGGAAACGTCTTTGGAAGCGTTTATTTTGGCAGTGTAAATTACTTAGATTTTTCGTCCGGGTTTGTATCTCTGAGATTGATCGATTTTTGTTTGCGAATATTTTTCTCATTCTGTTTGAGAACAGCTTATTTCTGGAATGTTGTTGGGGAATATTCACGACTAATTGTAATATTTATTGGAATCCGGATCTAGTATTTGAGTGGCAAGTCTATGGTAGTTTATATGATTGTTCATCTAGGGATTGTTCAATGTTCTTTGACTAGAGTATTAGGACACTTGAGTGGTGGAATTTGGAACTTGTTTTTGAGAGAGGAGAGAATACAATGGGTCAACAAGGAGGAGAGAACAGGGGAAAGGATGAAATTATGAATGTTATTAGAAAGATCGACACTGATTTTATGAAATTGTATGGAATTAGTAATTCAAGATTAACCTGTGAAAAGTAAAGAGATTCTAATTCCTTTACCCATCTTTACGGATATATTGGTGCGGCTTCCTACATAGTTCATTCTACTGGTTTAATAAAAATAAATAGATCTTATTGGAGCTACGAGTTTTGGAAGTTATATATTGATTGGTGACGGGATTACTGCCGCATTTATGAAACATTCCCTATTCATTTACAAGGAAGTGACATTCCGAGGAAGTATATGTATATTGCAGTAGGTCTATATTTCCCTTATATACTAAAGTGTTCTGGTTGGTGTTGGAGACACGCCACACCTGGGGATAAGAGTACTCTTGTGCAACATATTAAAATATTTATCATAGTACATAACCTTAGAAATTGCGCCCTCCCGGGGTAGGAATGTTTATATATTGTGCAAGTGATTTTGGGGCTAATGTTAGGAAGTATAATTCAGCATGTCGGTGATAGATATGAAGTCAAGAAGTGGTCTTGATAGTGAAGAGAACGTTGACAATATGCAGAAGGGTGATAGTGTGAGTGAGATTGAGAGCGTAGCTAACAATACTATGAAGGCAGAGAATATCTCATGTACTAGTAATGAGAAAGGAATCTCGGAAGATTCATTAGGTGCCATCATGAGAATGCTGAGTAAAAAATTTGATGAGAGTAAGAAAAATAATCAGGAGATGATAGGGAGATAAGAGAGGCGATAAACAAAAAGCTAGAAGATAGTAATAAACATAGGAGATAAGAGAAGATATAAGTAGGCAAAATCAGGAAATAAATAGGGAGATAAGAGAGGCGATAGACATAAAGCTGGAAGATAGTAATAAGAATAATCAGGAGATGAGAGAAGAGGCAAGTACGCAAAATCATGAGATGAGTGGGGACAAAAGAGAGGCGATAGATAAAAATAATAAGTAAATTAATCAAAAGCTAGATAATTTGGTCAGGGAGAATGAGGAATTAAATTGAAAATTTGGGACGCTGCCGGAGAGTATTCAGGGGGTGAAACAGGATATCAGATGTGAAATAAAGGATCTGTTAGAAGAATAGGCTAAAAGTATTAAAGAAGAAGTAGATCAGAAATTAGTAGAAATGGAAGGGAAATTTCAGGAAAAGTTAGTCAATCAAGGGGAGAATCTTAAGAAAATAGTACAGATGGAAACTAGGCAAGTGAGAACAGAATTGGGAGGAGAGATAAAAAAGGTGCAGTCAGAATTTCATAAGAAAGTAGAGGAAAGTCACCTGACAAATGCAGAACCTTATCAGGAGGTTCAGGAAAAACAGAAGACATTGATAAATTAATTAATAGAAAAAGAGAATAATTTGAGAGAAAGAATGGAAACGGTAGAAAAAGTGGCGGATAAAAAGATAGCAAAAATTGAGACTAGGTTAAGAAAGCAGATAAGGCAGGAGGGAATACAGGGTGGAGTAATTGTATCAGGAGTAGGGATTAAGGAAATTGAACTAGTTAAGTTCTCTAACGAGCAGGGATGTCCTATGGAATTCATAGCTATAGTAGAAAATAAAATCAAGGAAAGGTTAATAGAAGGACAGATTGAGTGGAATATGGTAGTGGGGATATTAGATCAGGCTTTTGTGGGGGAGACGAGAAGCTGGTTTGCAGTGTATAAAGGAACGTTAGTTGATTTTGATGATTTTAAGACTAAATTTTGTGAGAAATATTGGAACAATGAAATACAATCTCAGAAACGTGAGGGGATCATTTTTTGCATGTACCAGCCTGGAGGTAACATTAAGATGATGGAATATTTTCTGAACCAGGCAATAATTTGTAAGTATCTAAGGTAGATGGATTGACTCAGGATACGGATATAGTAAGATTACTGTTGAAGCATTTTCCGTATTGGGTAAGGGAGGTGGCATGCATGCAGCGGATAACAACTATACAGGAGTTAGAAAGATTATTAAGCATGTTTGATGATTTAGATGATTTTCATGAGATACAATTAAGACAGAATATGAATAATCGGAATGGAGATAATTGACATCAGTTTTACCAGAATGGTAGACAACATGGTGCTCTTGTACAGAATAATGGAGGTCAATATCAAGGTAGAAATTGACATGAGAATTATCAAAGACAGTATCATGGGAATATAGCATACCATGCTAAAAACTGGGATAACAATATAGGTAGAAGCAGCAATTAATATAATTTTTACAATCAGACATATTTTTCAGGAAGTTCAGGTAGACCTGGGGAGGAAGATCAAGGAGGAGGTAACAATCCTCGTCAGACTAACGAGACAGTTAATATACTGGAAGAAGAGTCTATGTAACTTAGATTTGTATATATTTGAATTTGTCAAGATCATTTTTTATCTGGACGTAAAATTAATGTGTTGGGGGCGCGTGCCGCTATTTGTTGTTTTAGATATGAATTAGGTGCTTGAGGCATATTAATGTCTATTTTCTTACTTTATATACATTTGTACAATATATAGGCTATATAGGCTACTAGATATTGAGCCCGGCATTGCCCGGGAGGTGTCTTTATATGTTGTAGAAAGATGCATGGCAATATATTTCGCAGAGTATATTCATTCTGCCCCTAAATGAGTTTAGAGCATAGTTCTCATCGGCTCTCATGTTACTTGAGTGTAATATTAACTCACTGTAAACCTAGTCGAAAAGTATAGTGGAATAAAATAACGTAGCAGAGCATGCAACAATAGTAAAGGGGGTTGTATATACACAATTCCTCGAGAACTCAGTCTCACAAATTACTTTCCTGATAGTGTTTATTTTTGATTTAATGGGGCAAGTAAGACGTCTTATAGCAGTGTCCATATAGTTATCTATATTATTTTTCAAATGTAGCAATTACCTTCTTGTTACGAAATATAAAGTCATCATTGTTGAATCAAATATACGTCTTATGATTTTTAACCCCGCACAAATTACGTGAATAATGGCAAATGACATATTCTTGTACGTAGGTCAGTGTGTACTATACTCGTAACAGCATATTAAGGAACATTATTGCTGTAAGAATAATTTATATGCATATGTTCTCATCCACATCAAGCTAAAGTAAATTAAGCAAAGTATAATTCCAGTATATTGTCAAATATGATGCTTAGATACTGTACACATTGGACTTCCTTAGACTCTAAAGTATTTCATAAGGTAAGAAATACATTCTCTAAACTCAATCCTTTATAATCTCTAAAATGCTATAGTGGGACCCAGTGTGATTAGAACTCATGACTATTATAACATTAGGCTATTCAATAGCTTTTGTCAGTAAGCATTAAAATGACTAATATAAATACATAAACATAGGAAAAATATTGTCAACGTTTAGTACATTAATTATGTTATTAACATGTTATCAAATAAATTAATAATTTAACGTCCGGTTCCATTACAAATTAGCATAATCATAGAGCAGGGTAATTACCAATTACAATATAACCCGACTAAGAAAGGCAAATACCATTCATAGAACAATCTGCAATATCACGCAAAAGTTACTGTATTTCTGATTTGTAATACAAAAGACAGCTTGTAGAGGTAAACACAGTCAAGAATTAAACAAGAAGTTCCGTGACGAACTAAAGAGCATACTTTTCTTAAAATTATGTTTCATGCCAATGATTAATCTACAGTATATGAACCTATCTAAAATAATGACGAATAGCCTAAGAGAGCATTACAGTTGGCAGACCTGGTGACTGAATATATTCTTAGTTCCAGATTTAAAAAAAATGGTTGAAGTCCAAATAACGTTACATGCAGTTAGACATTGGATCTATCAGCACGCGTAAAGCATGTTGGCAACAATGTCATGCGTGTGCTGGTCAGAAATAGCCTAATCTGAAATATTACGATATCTTGTTGTGCCAATTTTGGATGAAATCCATTTGTTAGTATAGAAATTACATGTATTTTAAAAATGGACCTATCAGCAAGCATAGAATCATGTTGGCAGCACTGACTTATATTAATTATTCCAAATTAATCTAGAATGTCAGGCGCTATACGTGTGCAAAGTATAGGGCTGTTGGCTTGCATACTTCCTGATATATTGATCTTAGGTTAAAAATAATAGACAACATTTATTAACAGTTGGCAGCCCTGATTGCTCAAAGAATACTTATAGTCATATCTGTTATGTTACACATAGCACATTTGGTTGAAATCCAACTGATAGTATAGAAGTTACATGCATTTAAAAATTGGCCCTATCAGCAGGCTTAGAATCATGTTGGTAGAACTGAAGTATATAAGTTACTCCAAAATTAATATAAAATGTCAGGTACTATACATGTGCATAATTTAAAGCTGTCGACTTGTATACTTTCTGATATATTGGTACTTGGACAAACGAAGAGAGAGAGCAATTATAAAAAGATGGTAGCCCTGGTGGCTCTTAAGAATACGCTCAGTCATATCTGTTTATGTACACATATTACATACAAAATGTGGTTGAAATCCAATTGATAGTGTAGATGTTATAGGCATTTAAAAATTGGACATATTAGAAGGCTTAAAATTATTTTGGCAACACTGTCATGTATGGACTCCTGAAAATTAAACTGAAATTGTCTTATCTACATGTGTGCCAATTTTGGAATAGCTCCCATGCATACCTTCCAAGATATCCAACGTGGAGCTCTAATTTCTAGTGCGTTTTATCAGCAATTGGAAGCACTGACATTAGACTCAAAATGTCACATAGGTTTCGGTGCCAAAAAGGCTAAAAATTAAATAAAATGATACATAAAATGCAAAAATCATTCAGACGACCACGTGTATTAGCGGCGTATTGTTGAAGTAATAAGATTTTGAAGAAATAAATTTAAAGGAAATATCACAGCTAATAGGAAGCTTTATGGAAATGTGAGTGATATATAAAAGAAATAATGTTGTTATTAGAAGACTAGTATTTTATTGTAATACCTGTCAAATTAATTCATCGATAGAACCAGTATTTTATTACATATTTTTATTAAGGATGTTGAGACTACGAAAAGAATTTGTTAACGAGAAGTTAGTTCAGAATAATATGCTTTTGGAAGAATCTGCGAAGCATCTCTAAAAGAGAGATTTATTTATTCCTGTAGCAGACGGAGGTATTTGTTGTATGACAATGAGCATTGTGAAGCCATTGGTCAATTGATGAAGGAATGTCTGTAGTGACAGACTTGCGCATATTTTGATATTGAAATAAGATGTTTTCTGAAGAAGCAGTATTGTTGGTGTTTATTAATATTGGAAGTTATTGCAATAGTCTCATAGAGTTGGAAATCCTTGAAAGCATTAGGACAGCGGATCCTAGATGAAGCTGAATCTGAAATAAATTATAGGATCATTAGATGTTTGTTGAAACTGAGAGTAAACTGAGCTCTATTTAAATGGTTCTTAATCAGATATTGAATTTACGGTAATTATTCAACTAATTGGAAGATTATATTTTTATTAAGTATTTTTATTATGATGACAGACCAGTTGTAGGAGGTCTATGAACTATGTCTTTACTTAATTGTATGGATTATAGAATCCCGAATTGTAACAGTTTCACGAATAAGACATAGTATGGTGAATGATAATTTTCTAAAGTCCGTTGAAAAGTAGTGAAGAAATACGAAGACAATTTATGTCTATACTCGCAGAAGTACCCGTTCTTCGAACGGTGTTCGGTCTTAACACCAGACATTATCAATTGAGGTACTGTTGCAATGGATAGCGGTTTGTCATTCCTTCATAAGTTTATCAGAACGAAGTTAGTTTCCTGGGAATATCACACACACTGATAATTTAAGGGATTTAAAATGTGGTTTTCGGAAACCCTAAATAGACTTCCGAATTTTGTGTCTCACATTGAGAAGTGCACATATGTTTTGATCGTCCTTCTAGGATAATTTTAATATTTCGCCTATTTTAGCATGTATTTTGAGAAGTTTTCCCTAAATCCACGTTTCTACTGTATGAAAAGTACGGTTAATAGATTTATAAATGATTGGTGTATTGACTCTCATGGTTACCATACCTAATTTTACGATGCACCAAGCATCCGAACACGAGTTATAGGCGTACATAAACATACACAGAAAGACAGACAGACAATTCTATTGTCTACAACATATCACCCAGATATCCAAATATAGGTATATCTACCACACAGTATCAAACAAAATCATCCTTACGATGAACCAGTTTGTCGACAAAAAAAAAGTTAAAATGTGCTCTCAGACTAAATACACCTAACGTGTACTTCCTGACGTGAAATAGAATTGAAAGCCTTGTAGTCAAAACGCAATACACGTCACATAAAAACTGACCCTCTACGTTGAGCTAGGTGCCCATTAACAGGAAGACCCCTTTCATAAATTATAAAGGCTTGTGGTGCATGAAAATTCAGGTTCTTAAGCCTCAAATGGCCCAAATTCCTAAAAGCCGCGATAAATGCTGATTCAATTCAGGAATTTTTGAAAATAATGTTGCTGTTAGGAGATCCGGACACGACCTTCTGTACTATATATCGCACGTGAAAATTGCGTGAAAAAAATCTAGGTTACCCCTTGACCCCCTTAATCGCATTGATGAATTATACAGTCTGCGTTGGTTCAGTCATAACCTTATAGCCATTTGCAAACTTTCACAGAAATGTAATAAATGGAGTGACATTGCTTCTTACAGAAATACATGGAAAGTTGGATGCCACCCCTTGAGATAATGTTGTCATGGTTACCGATTTGCATTCCTTCATTAGTTAATTAAATGAAATTAAATTTCTGGGAATATCTCCAAAACGGTTGGTTTTAGGACCTCTCACATTGAGGGGCTGAAAATGAGCTTTGTCTCGGCATGTATTTTAAGGGGGTAGGCCCCCTTTTATGAGAAGTACGGAGAAGAGTTACATCAATGATTAGTGTCGTGCCCCTGATGGATATCTGTACCAAATTTTACGTTGATACACCTAGCCTTTCTCGAGTTATAAGGGAACAAATTTGTCCACAGACAAACAAACAAACAAACAAACAGACAGACTGATAAAAAATTATTTTCGCGCGCATGCATCATAAAACAGTCTGAAACACGTAAATAACTCAAATTTCCGTAGAAATTCAGAAAAAAACAGACAAACTTTCATTTATATATGTAGAGATATACTGCACCGCTCGGTGTTGACCGTGTTTTATTGCACAAATATAGGTTTTACTCGATAACCGTTGGAGATGCACGAAAAGTGATAAGGACCCCTCGGATAGAAAATTAAATGTTAAAGCTTGTGTATGCCATCAAAAGTTTGCTATTTCTTAACGTTCTCTTTTTATTTGAAATGGAAATATGAAATGTTGAAACCAAAGGGAGTAGTGACGTCTCAGGTGTGGGTTTTACGCGCTAACCGTTGGAGATATACGAAAAGTGATAAGGACCTTTCGGATATAAAATCCCACATGGCGACCATCCGAAATATGTAGTCGGTTCTCAATGTCAACGAATCTATTACAGCAATAAAACTGAAATGTTAGTATGTTGATAGAGGAATTAACATAAGTAGGCTGTATGAAAATAGGCTGTATAGTTCTTCACGGAACTACTTGTTTAATTTGTAGTTTAAATATGAGTAGAGAATTTTTATCACTTCTATGAGAAGGATTTAAGCGATAGGAGACGGGAGATAAATAGTATAGAGTAATGAATAACTTTTGTAATGACGGAGGTCTACGTCAGGGGCAAATTCATTTTATTTGGGGATATTTTTTATTAACTTCATAACATTTTATCTTGTTATGAAAGCCGGATCTAAAGATCCTATAGGCTTTCATATAGCCGTGGTAGGATTTTTCGAGATCTCGGAAACTAAGCGTCGTCCACGGTTCAAACCTATACCAATCGAATCAGAGTCGAAAAAAAAAATTTCAAAAAAAGTCTGTCTGTATGTATGTATGTATGTATGTATGTATGTATGTATGTATGTACGTATGTGCGTGACGTTTTTGCGTTTAGCAAAGTACAGGTCGCAATTTTCAAGATATCGAGCTGAAATTTAGTACGGTGAAAGAGTTTGGGCCTGTGACGAACCCTATTGTTGGGCGTTAAAATCGGTCCAGGGCCGGACCTTTTTTTGGGGCCCTGAATTTCATCCTATTTCTTTGAATCGATATATCTCGGAAACGGCTGGTCGTATCGAAAAAAGTTAAATCTACGGGTGTAAGATCTCGGCGGTATGCAACTTTTTTATTCCTAATGATGTTTTGATATCTCTCGCCGTTTTCTTTTTTTGGGGCCCTGAAAATGTCCATTGTGCGTGACATATTTGGGTTTAGCGAAGTACAGGTCGCAATTTTCAAGATATCGAGCTGAAATTTGGTACGGTGAAAGAGATAGTGACAGTGACGAACTCTTTTGTTGGGCGTTAAAACCGGTGCAGGGACGGATCTTTTTTGGGGGCCCTGAATTTCTAACTGTTTTTTGGAATCGATATATCTCGGAAACGGTTGGTCGTATCGAAAAATGTTAAATGTACAGGTGTAAGATCTCCGCGGTATGCGACCTTTTTTACTCAAAACGATTTTTAGATATCTCTCACCGTTTTCTTTTTTTGGGGCCCTGAAAAAGTCCATTGTGCGTGACATTTTTGCGTTTAGCTATGTACTGGTCGCAATTTTCAAGATATTAAGCTAAAATTTGGTACGGTGAAAGAGTTAGTGACTGTGACGAATCCTGTTATTGGGCGTTAAGATCGGTGCAGGGCCGGATCTTCTTTGGGGGCCCTGAATTTCAAACTTTTTTTTGGAATCGATATATCTCGGAAACGGTTGATCGTATCGAAAAATGTTAAAGGTATAGGTGTAAGATCTCCGCAGTATGCAACTTTTTTAGTCAAAACGATTTTTTGATATCTCTCACCGTTTTCTTTTTTTGGGGCCCAGAAAATGTCCATTGTGTGTGACATTTTTGCGTTTAGCTAAGTACTGATCGCAATTTTCAAGATATTAAGCTGAAATTTGGTACGGTGAAAGAGTTAGCGACTGTGATGAATCCTGATGTTGGGCGTTAAAATCGGTGCAGTGCCGGATCTTTTTTGGGGGCCCTGAATTTCAAACTTATTTTTGGAATCGATATATCTCGGAAACGGTTGGTCGTATCGAAAAACGTTAAAGGTACAGGTGTAGGATCTCCGCGGTATGCAACTTTTTTACTCATAATGATTTTTTGATATCTCTCACCCTTTTCCATTTTGGGGCCCTGAAGATGTCCAGTGTGCGTGACATATTTGGGTATAGCGAAGTACAGGTCGCAATTTTCAAGATATCGAACTGAAATTTGGTGCGGTGAAAGAGTTAGACCCTGTGAGGAAACCAATAGTCGGGCGTTAAAGACAGTAAAGGGCCGAATCTTTTTGGGGGGCCCTGAATTTCAAACATTTTTTTGAATCGATATATCTCGGAAACGGTTGGTCGTATCGAAAAACGTTAAATCTACAGGTGTAAGATCTCCGCGGTATGCAACTTTTTTACTCAAAACGATTTTTTGATATCTCTCACCGTTTTCTTTTTTGGGGGCCCTGAAAATGTCCATTGTGCGTGACATTTTTGCGTTTAGCTAAGTACTGGTCGCAATTTTCAAGATATTAAGCTGAAATTTGGTACGGTGAAAGAGTTAGTGACTGTGACGAATCCTATTGTTGTGCGTTAAAATCGGTGCAGGGCCGGATCTTTTTTGTGGGGCCCTGAATTTCAAATTTTCTTTTGGAATCGATATATCTCGGAAACGGTTGGTCGCATCGAAAAAAGTTAAAGGTACAGGTGTAAGATCTCCGCGGTATGCAACTTTTTTACTCTAAACGATTTTTTGATATCTCTCACAGTTTTCTATTTTTTTGGCCCTGAAAATGTCCATTGTGCGTGACATTATTGGGTTTAGCGAAGTACAGGTCGCAATTTTCAATATATCGAGCTGAAATATGGAGCTGTGAAAAAGTTGGACCCTGTGAGGAAACCAGTTGTCGGGCGTTAAGAACGGTGCAGGGCCGGATCTTTTTGGGGGGCCCAGAATTTCAAACTTTCTTTTTTGAATCGATATATCTCGGAAATGGTTGGTCGCATCGAAAAACGTTAAATGTTCAGGTGTAAGATCTCCCAGGTATGCATCTTTTTTACTCATAACGATTTTTTTATATCTCTCACCGTTTTCTTATTTTGGGGCCCTGAAGATGTTATTAAATGTTTTTGGTTTTTGAAAAAAATGGGGCCCAAATGTATATAATAATTGGTAAAAATTTAAACGATGGTCTAATTAAATTCTACGGAAAATTATCTATAATAACCCGTTTTCACCTTTTCAATAAGTTAAATAATGTATTTACAGCTGTAATATACTTTCCATTTCCCAGCACGTCCGGCTTTCATAACCACGTGACGGTGTCAGCATTGCCTAGAATAACATTTTATAATTTTCCTACATTACCACACAATCGGGCCAAAGGCCCGAAATGCTATGCATCAGGCCTTGCCGCCAAACAAGTTGTTGTTTGAGATTATAACCCCTCTTGCTGGCCCCTTGCTGCTGCGCCACTGTCTCATCAAAACCAGGTCGTGCTGCGGGGACTCCTACTTGTTATGAAAGCCGGATCTAAAGATCCTATAGGCTTTCATATAGCCGTGGTATGTGGGAAAAAGTCTGTCTGTATGTATGTGCGTGACGCTTTTGCGTTTAGCAAAGTACAGGTCGCAATTTTCAAGATATCGAGCTGAAATTTGGTACGGTGAAAGAGTTGGGGCCTGTGACGAACCCAATTGTTGGGCGTTGAAATCGGTACAGGGCCGGACCTTTTTTGGGGCCCTGAATTTCATCCTATTTTTTTGAATCGATATATCTCGGAAACGGTTGGTCGTATCGAAAAATGTTAAATGTATAGGTGTAAGATCTCCGCGGTATGCAACTTTTTTACTCAAAACGATTTTTTGATATCTCTCACCGTTTTCTTTTTTTGGGGCCCTGAAAATGTTTATTGTGCGTGATATTTTTGCGTTTAGCTATGTACTGGTCGCAATTTTCAAGATATTAAGCTGAAATTTGGTGCGGTGAAAGAGTTAGTGACTGTAATGAATCCCATTGTTGGGCGTTAAAATCGGTGCAGGGCCGGATCTTTTTTGGGGGCCCTGAATTTCAAACATTTTTTTGGAATCGATATATCTCGGAAACGGTTGGTCGAATCGAAAATTGTTAAATATACAGGTGTTAGATCTCCGCGGTATGCAACTTTTTATTCAAAACGATTTTTTGATATCTCTCACCGTTTTAATATTTGGGGCCCTGAAAATGTCCATTGTGTGTGACATTTTTGCGTTTAGCTAAGTACTGGTCGCAATTTTCAAGATATTAAACTCAACTTTGGTACGGAGAAAGAGTTAGTGACTGTGACGAATCCTATTGTTGGGCGTTAAGATCGGTGCAGGGCCGGATCATTTTTGGGGGCCCTGAATTTCAATTTTTTTTTTGGAATCGATATATCTCAGAAACGGTTGGTCGTATCGAAGAATGTTAAAATGTACAGGTGTAAGATCTCCGCGGTATGCAACATTTTTACTAAAAAGGATTTTTTGATATCTCTCACCATTTTCATTTTTTGGGGCCCTGAAAATGTCCATTGTGCGTGACATTTTTGCGTTTAGCTAAGTGCTGGTCGCAATTTTCAAGATAATAAGCTGAAATTTGGTACGGTGAAAGAGTTAGTGACTGTGACGAATCCTATTGTTGGGCGTTAAGATCGGTGCAGGGCCGGATCTTTTTTGGGGGCCCTGAATTTCAAACTTTTTTTTGAATCTATATATCTCGGAAACGGTTGATCGTATCGAAAAATGTTAAATGTATAGGTGTAAGATCTTCGCGGTATGCAACATTTTTACTCAAAACGATTTTTTGATATCTCTCACCATTTTCCTTTTTTGGGGCCGTGTATTTCATTCTTTTTTTCGAATCGTTATATCTCGGAAAGCGTCGATCCTATCGAAAAAAGTTAAATCTACAGGTGTAAGATCTCAGTGATTTGCACCTTTTCTACCCCTTATCTTATTTTGATATCTCTCACAGTTTTAATGTTATTAAATGTTTTGGTTTTTGAAAAAAATGGGGCCCAAATGTATATAACAACTGGTAGAAATTCAACTTATGGTCTAATTGAATTCTACGGAAAATTATCTATAATAACTCGTTTTAACTTTTTCAATAAGTTGAATCGTGTATTTACAGCTGTAAGATATTTTCCACTTCCGAGAACGTCCGGCTTTCATAACCATGTGATGCCTAGAATATTTTATAATTTTCCTACATTTCCTCGCAATCGGGTCGATGGTCCGAAATGCAATTCCGCAGGCCTTGCCGCCAACGAAGTTGTTGTTTGAGATTATAACCCCTCTTGCTGGCCCCTTGCTGCTGCGCCACCGTCTCATCAAAAGCAGGTCGTGCTGCGTGGACTCCTACTTGTTATAAAACTCCCGTTACCTAGGGAACAGCAGTTTTATGCAGCGATTTATTTCATTGTTTTATATGAGCTTATGAAAGCATTTAAAAAATAATTTTATCGGTTTCTAGAAGAAACAAACATGTATTTAATGTAACAAAATAATGACATTTATTCATTTGATCTAATTGAACGTTAATAATGCATATAATGAATGCTAGTGTTAGGAAACGTGTATTTGTTAATGTCAATAAATATGACAGGCACGTTTTAACGATTCCCTGATCTTTTATAGAAACTTGGCATTGTCTTTGTAGTTAAATGGTAGTGGAATGTGCTGTAGGGTGGAAGTTCCCGAGGGACCTGATCCGCATCCTTACGCCCGAGATTTTCGTAGATTCTCGTCTTTCCTGAGTAGATAGAAAACCCTACTGTTCTGTAGTTAGATACTATAGCACATTCTGTTTGATAACATTCTGTTCCTTATTCTGGGTGTTTTCGCCAAGTAGCACTGTTTTTTTTAGCCGGGACTTCAAGATGCTACAATCCATTATTTTTTCCATCCTTGGATTTTGGTGCATCATCCAGATATGAGGTTATAGTACCTTTTGTTCGGATTGGATTCTGTGTTGTATACACAATCACACAGAATGTGAGTAATTGAGAAGCTTATTTCCAAAAGGTACCAAATCCAACAAGTAATATTTTACAGGAGAGAGGAAAAACACTCAAAGTGTAAAAATTCATCGGAAAATCCATTTGAGCACATTTATTATGTTCGGATAGAATAAATGCATTGTTATACCAAGTATTTCTGTTTAGGATTTTGCAGTTTAGGAAATATTCAAAGAAAATGATGGAGTTGGTACCTTTTGGCACTGAAACTCGAAATGCTTTCAACGGAAAGACATAAATTCCACTGCAGTAATCTGAATCTTCGAGAAAACTGATTGTATTTAGTTATGCAATAATTATATTTAAGGTATTTACAGTGAAGGCATAGATTATTTAAATAATATTAAATAAAATTGAACAACAATGAAAATTATGCAAAGTAACTTACCAGTCCTGAACTTTTGGAATTATGATTGTAGTTTTTGTCTAAAAACATGAATATCGTAAATAACTTGTGAACTGGACAATGGATAATATTATCCAGTACCGTACCGGTACTAAAAGAAATGGCCTCTCATTGGCTGCATGAATACGGTACGTATTGAAACATTCAGGCCACAAGATTTGGTACTTATTGGCATCAAACGAGATTTTTAATGCCCTGTTTGTTAGGGATTTAGGTCGCTTTGACAATTTCTTTTTCTTTCATATGATGGAGCTTCCTACCAACGTACGTTTTCCATAATAATCTCAATTTCGATTTTTTTGGATTTGGTATCTTTCGGAAATAAGCTTCTCAATTGAGTCAGTAAGCAATTCTATACTCGTGTGACTTGTGATTACGTGTCACACAGCGATATTTGGAATAGTTTATGAGAAATTATAACAATTTAACATGTAAGTATTATTTCGTCTTCATGAACTATTGCCAAAATTTCACAGATGTATGAAATGAAGTCATACGGTGAAAATTTCGAATTATGTGAATTATGACGTATAGCAACGTCAGAATAAGATTTGAAGTGTTGCAAATACAAGGATACATACATATTTGGTTATACATATTTTGTATGAATTCTTGATACGTGGCGAAACCGGAAAATGATTTAACGCTGCCGTACACGTAACGTCGAAGGAACATTTGAAATTGTATATTGAAGGGTATTTTCATTTTGTTGTACATATATGTTGTAGGGTTATATTGTCACGTGTCGTAAGAAAGTCACAGCAGTATAAAAATCTCATATACCGTGATATTCTAGGGCGAATGTAATGGTTCCATTATGACCAGATGTAACATTTTAATTATTTAATTTCAATTTACGACACGATACATGCACGATTCATGCATGAATAATAATTTTGTGGACATCTATAATATGAGGGTTACTATCGTCGTAAGATGGCTTAGACAGTGTGAAAGATGCCTTAGTTAGTTAGTTATTGTTGTTTTAAGGGGCGGAACTACGAGGTCATCTGCCCCTAAGAAAGATGCCTATACGGGAAGAATGTGGAGATATTAACTCAGTGTGTCACAATGGAGAGAACGTAGTGATGATACGCAGAACTAAAGAGTCTTTACTATGACGAGCAAGATGGCTGCTGCGGCATTGGAATGTGTGTAGTAGTGGTGATTTGGTGAACTAAACAACTGGATAGTAAAAAAAGGATGAAATGACAATGAAAAAAGAAAAATGAAATTGAAACGGTGAGGGGGTGATTAATGGCGATTTGGGTAAGGCTGATTGAATTATATAGACCTGTGCGAAGATTATTTTGAGGTCTTGTCTTGATTTTACTCTTATATTCTGTCCAGAAAGACTCTGCTAAATTTTTGGTTCGAGAGAACTCTGTTCTTCTTTTGGACAGTGGACTTGAGGTATTCCATGTACCAGTCTCTGTAAACAGCATTTAGTACTTGGTCTATTGGACATTGCAGAGTTTGGCATACTTGTGGAAGTGGATATGTCTGAGGCCTCTTTCGAAGAGGTGATTCTTGGAAATAGTTTCTATTACTTCCAAATGAGCGGCTGACACATCTCGTTTCTGCATATTCTTTCATATCAACTGAATGCATCCGCAATCGTCGGCTCTACACGTGTCTTGGTGAGGACAAGGAGTGATTACGGCTAATTTCAAACTATGATAATGAGGCGTCATAGTCTACCAGTGTCTGCACCGTTGAGCAAACAGGCATGATTACTCTAGTCTCTCTGTGCATTATTTCCTATATTTTGGCAATTTAACTTCAAGCTTTGGAGATAACTTTATATCCACCTCCATAGACCTACTTCCCTGTAAGTACCAGGCTTCACAATCACTCTCCACGGTTGTGAGGTTGTGTTGGTACCTCTGATTGCAACTTCCCTGTCTTTCTAAATATTGGTGGTACACTTATTTCCACACTGAGTCAAGCAGCATTTCTCTCCGACAGCACATTCATTATCAGAGTGGCAGTAATCATGGCACCATTCAGCATCTTGGTTACGTAGGATGACGGTTGGACAATTGCCTTCCCTTCTCTCTCCTTCTGGCATGGACCTGTCTCCTGCTGACATGGACACCATGACGATCACTAGCATCGCTACAAAACACCGTCTATCCATCGCTCTGCTCTGAAACATACAGCATCATATCGTTATTAAACACAGACATTTGTTATAAATGCACCCACCAATCGAGGCCAGTCGTATATGAACGATCCTTCATAGTACGACGTGGCGCCCATTGGGCGGCTCTCTGCCACACAAGTCCAGCATCCTTATGGTCACCTTCTTGGTGCTCACATATGAATTCCTTGCCCGCACTAGCCACATGGTTTCTGCTCGAATAGAACACAAAGACTGCGCTGTGCGAGGAAACATTTTACATGTTAAGTGAACTGTCTATGAACGTACGAAGGCTCATGTGCATGATATCACACGCCTAAATGTGAATTTGCCGTTCTGAAGTGAATGCGCTGTCTCCTCTTCATATTTTTCTATCGGCAGTCGTCCGGTATAGTGCGGGGCAAGAAAAAAGGCATGTACAGAATGCATCAAGGGTTATAGATACACAGAGATAGTGTCCTGTTCTGTTGCTGGTGCTACTAGGTAATATAATATTATGGTACTGTAATATCGCAATACTCTTCGGTCAAGCGTATGAATGCCTTAGAAATTGCTGCCACTTTCTCCATTTGAGAGCATAAATACTTAGCATATTCTAACCTTCGCCTCACCCGTCCTAACACCTCTTCAATGGTTGTTGTGTCTCCCTATCTAATACTCTATAAATTATTTGCCAGCCACGCTGTTCTTTGCTTAAAAGGGGGACGGACAAGAAAATGTTAGAAAATATCATTTTTCGATTTATTTTAGCCTATTTTCATTTAATGAAAAAATAGGCTTATGAGATCACATGTTGTCCGTGTGTGTGTGGGTGTGTGTGAGGTGTGTGTGTGTCCCCCTAATAACTTCTAAACGGCTGGAGGGATAACAATGAAACTCGGTATGATCATAGCACTATTCTTGCCGAGCCCGACCGTGATCTGCAAATTTTATTGTGTCTCACCAATCCAACATGGCGACTGTGCGAAATATTTCACCGGCATTCAGTATCTCTGAAACTATTGCCGATATCGCCCAGAAATTGTGTACGGTGATAAAGGGCACTACTAGAAGTTCAACTATGAGATTTTCAAAAACCTGGTGACTACAAAACCAACATGGCGGCCAAGCGAATTTAAGACTTTTAAATATAATTTTCTCGCGATTTAACTATCCAAACGTACTGAAACATGGTACAGCAAATGTAAAGCAATTAATTCATTATTAATGTTATGCACTGGGGTCTAATTTAGTTCAATTGTTTACATAACCTCAAAATGGCGTCTTTGCGAAATATTTCACTGACAGTCTATATCTCCGAAACTATTACAGATATCACTCTGAAATTGGGTACGGTGATAAAGAGTACTGATACAAGTTTATCCTTGTAACTTTCATAAACCTATAGAGTACAAAACGAACATGGCGGCCAATCGAATTTGATAGATTTTAATAGACTTTTCTCGTGATTTAACTCTCTGAGCGCAGTGAAATGAGGTACAGTAAATGATTTTACATATTGTAATGCACTGGCCTCTAATTTAGTTCATTTGTTTACATGACCTCAAGATGGCGGCTGTTGGAAATTTTTAATTAAGTTTTTATTTCTTGTGTCGTAATCATGCGATCAAAGTGAAAGTTTGAATAATGAACCTAGGCAATAATTGTCCTTGAATGGTACATAACTCTATGGCCTATACATATAACAATCCAAAATGGCGAGCATCCGATATATTTAGACGGTTCTCAATATCAATGAATCTTTTACAGCAATCAAACTGAATATTTTTATGTTCATAGAGGCTATGAACATATGTTCACCTATATGACTTTCAGTAACCTGGTGAGCACAAATCCAACATGGTGGCGACGCGAAGTATAAATATTTAAATGGACGTTTCTCGTGAATTAACTATCCGAGTGCAGTGAAAGGTTGCACGTTAAATGCTTATACAAATGATAATCCACTGGCATCTGATTTATTTCAATTGACTGCATAATCACAAGATGGCAGCTGTATGAAATGTTAAAATCTCGTTTTTACTTCTTGTGTTCTAATCATGCGATTGAAGTTTGAATACCACACGTACACAATAATCTTAATGTAATCTTACAAAAATAAAAATCGAACCTGGCGACCATCTGAAATATGTAGACGGTTCTCAATATCCGCGAATCTATCACAACCTTCAAACTGAAATTTTGAACCTTGATAGAGGCATTTAACATGAGTGGGATTAATGAAAATAGGCTGTATAGTTATTCACGGAACTACTCGGTTATTCATTAGTACAACTCATTGACAATACTTTTCTCAAGTTTCATAATCCAATTCACATCGTAAGTGCCACAAAATAATTAAATGTCCAACGTGTTCATCATGCCACGCCCACTTGGCGAAGGGACTCTTTGGTATTAATGGTATTATTTGCAATAAATTAAAAAATCTAAAGCTCGACGTCATTAACTCCGTTGAAAATAATTTAGAAGGTGTTATTTTTAAGGGGAAAGATAAAACAAAGAGAGAAGATCAGACTAATGTAATTTATCAAATTGAATGTAAAAATGATAACTGTAACAGCATTTGTATAGGTCAAACAAAAGGAAATTGTCTACGAGAAAGAAAAGAGCGAAAAGGACACGGAAGAAAACTATGAGTTGAGACAGCATAAAATTGCCAACAAACACGACTATAATTGGGATGGTGTGAAAATTATGGATAAGGAGATGGGTTTGAATAAACGAATGAAAACTGAAATGTCGTACATAAAGAGCAATTTATATTGTGTTAACGCGCTGACAGACACCGAAAGGTTGCACGGAACTTGCAATCCAGTGCTTGTGTGTTAGGCTGCAGATTGACCAACGTTTTTAGGTTATGTTTGAAACAAATGCTATTAACAACGGTTGTAAACAACATGTCTGTGATGTGTGTTGTAGCTTGATAATGATCTGCCGATCGAAACGTCGCTGATAATAAAGATTTGATAAACAAGGTGAGTTTGTCGGTTATTTGGCGAAATTAGATTCTCATAAAATAATAATAATAATAATAACCGAAAAACTCCAGAAATCATACAAACTTACATGGTCACATTATAATAAGAAAAGCATATCAAGACAGGCCAAACTTAGACACTACAAAACAGTTGTATTACCAGAACCATTGTATGCGTCAGAAACGACCACAATTGGAGCATCTGACATCATAGAAAGAGAAAAAATTGAACGCAAAATTCTGAGAAAAATATTTGGAGCAGAACACAGAGATGGGATATGGATGAAAAGACCTACCAAAGAGCTATATGAACTCACAGACAGACTCACAGATATCATTAGAAAACGCAGGCTAAAATTCTATGGGCCCATACTGAACCCGCTAAGCACTGGTTCATGTGATATTTTTCATCGCAACGCATTTTTGATGCATCACTTTAGAACGTACCCACTGACTGACCATGCTGTCGCCACATGCTAACATTCCTTGGAGTTATAAATGGTTGAACATTTGACTATGGAGAAAACCTTTATTAAATAATCTGACGCTAAATTATGACACTTCTAATTTCTACGAAGCTCAGATATTCTGATATTGTAATTCTGTATCATCGAAACATTCTTTAGAATGTTATTTCTGCTTTTGGTAAGGAATTAACACCGCAGATACCCGAACCGGAACCAGACAGTCGCTGCACGACCAGTGTATTCACGAGTTCACGCAGCGCAGTACTGAGCTCTTATCACATGTGTTTGGTTTACCACCAAAGTTGGATGTTGTTCTTGTCAAGTCCGTCTAAAAGATGATGTAATAGTCCGCCTGGAGCGAAGAAAGCAATCTTAGTGCTTCGCACATTATTTAACTACGAACAGTACATAATATTAGTGAATATTACAACCGGAAAAGGCTTGTGCAACGAATACTGTGAATGTTTGGTTAAGTGATTATAATTGTGGAATACCACATTTTCAACCACATGATTGAACATCGTATTTCGACATCGTCAAGTGGCGATAAAATATATCATTCACTGTGAAATTATTATTAACCGAGTGAATCAATTCAACACTCATAACTACAAATATTGCTTTAATCCCAAGTGCGATTCTTTTCTGTGAAATACAACGTTGATGCCACGTGATTTGTGGGCAAGTAAAATCTGTGTTAGTGAAGCAGATAATAGTGCATGGCCAATTTATAAACCATCTGCGCCGTGTAGTAGCAGTGAATTTAGTACCACATTTAAGATAGCTTCAGTGCAACTGTGCTACGCTCATTTTTCGTATTTTCAAGTGGTAAATTCGTACTTCAAAATGTCGCTTCTTGATAACCACGTGTACGACGATCTTTGTTACGCATCACCTGTGGAGATGAGCTGTTAAGCCTCATGATGTGAAGGAGAGAACTGGAGAACTACAGCCGATGACGGGAGAACCATGACTTTAGCATCCGTTAAGCCAAGGACAATTACGACTTTGAGAAGGAGTCTGGTCATATCATCACGACAACGACGAGGCCGAATAAAGGCCTTGCAAATGGATAGAGCCTATGCGGAGGCCCAGATTGGACAACCCTTGTCCGAACACCAAAGCCTTATTGTTTCCCTCAGGTCGTTGGAACGACTGATATGTAGACATCCTTTCTTGTGAGTCCGAATAATTCATTCCTTGTGAGGTTCTTTTGTGGTGTAGCTTAGTGTAGTATATTGTAGTTTATTGTAGAATCAGCCGAAATCCTTGACAAGCCATAGGTAGGTTTTGTACTGTTAGAATTAATCCTTGTAGTTCAATTTCAGTGATTTGTTAGTCACCCGTTGTGATTGAATTTCTTTTCGATCACGGCGCATTCTGATGGAAATCGCTAAGATGTTGTTTCTACCCCTGCTAAGCGTGACTGTAGTCTTTGTTACTACGTTTTTTTAACCCTAGGAGGGTGATTTTGTGTACAGTTATTTGGGATAACGATCAGACGTCATGGCCAGGATTATTTTTATAACACCCCTTTCTAGTAAATGTTGTCAAGCCACTGATTTAGTCAGAACAGTCCGTATCATTAGATAGCCGACTGAAGCTATCAGTTTTGTAATTCAATGTCATTTTCATTTTGATGTGCTATGAAGCCATCCAGTTCAAGTTATGAACACATTCAGGGTGTTACAATTTCTATGCAATCTAGCATCGAACCCTGTAATGAATGCCGTATCATTGGCAAACTTAGCAATTGTAAGATTTGCGCCTTTATGATGTTTATTTCGTGTCAGGTGTTTCGAAACAGTTATTATTTTGGTTATGATTAGACAGAGCAGTTATGAACTGACATATCTGCACATTTCAAAGAGGTTCAGATTAAGTGGAATATCTGTGTTTTTCATTCCTTTGTCTTTTACAAACATGCCACGTTTTTGGGCATAGTTTTGAGGCGTGATTTTAAGCCTAATGCTTATGTGATTTTGTATTATATCTGGGACATGATAACAAGGCCAGTTTTCTGATAGGACTTTCTGCGAGAAAGCTGCCTGCCTTCAGTGTTGTTCATTTTTCTAAACTGTCCGTGTGGATGATTGTGGGTAGTGGAGCTAGCTCGAATCATGGACAGGTGGTAGCAGTTCCCAGCATGCAATGTACTAGAGCACCACTCACTCAGTGAGACATACTTTTTCAGACTCTTTGACAATGCTTACAGCATTACTAACATTTAAATGATGTGTCTCATATGTAGGTCAATGTCCAGGCCACCATTTTGTAATAATCATATGTTTTGCTACTTAGAGATGACTGGCGAGAGCCATGTGTTTGCATCGCTATTGAAGCGACTATCTTTCTTCTCCATCTGAGAATGATTGCTCGTTATGTTAATGTTTATTTGTTGAAATTACAGTAAGAGGCTAGATGGGGCACCTGTATAGAAGCTATATGTATGTGTGTCCAGACTTCGATTCTGTTGACTGTGTTATTGTAGGGAGGCAACTGATGTTCATTCCAGGCCTTATCCAGAGGTAAATTAAGTGAACCGGGAGCCACTAATAACCTGTGTTATTGTTATGTCCGAGCGGGAGAGCTCGTTGATGGTGTTCTATAGCAGAGATTGATCTCGCACGAGACTGCTACTGCTGAGCCCAAGGTATTCAGGATTGACTGCCCATTCGCCATAAACCAACGATAATTTAAACCAACGATTCTAATAATCAGAACGTCATTATTATAAACTGATGATGATTAACTATTTATAGCATTTAACCCCGATTTTCTTGCATCTTGGACCGGCTGGCTGACACTTGCTTTGTGCACACTTCTTTTGTGGAAGTAATCTAGGACAGATGACACTAATTTTTATCAACGGAGTGCTTGCTCAACCTTTAGTCAGTAGCTGGTGGAGCGTGAGCCTCATGCGACATTAGACGTAGTTTTTAGTACGCAATCGCCACCGTAAATAACATGCACGTAGATGACACTGGTTTACAAAGAGTAACCCAGGGCGAAGGCAGGAATAATATTGTTTATGGTCTTGTTGTTATTTATTCAAGTGTATGATAACCCCACGTTTACCTTTTTAGATTGTAAGAGGGCATTCAATTTTCTTTTACGGCTTGCCATGTACAGTAGATTTGTACTAACTGTTTTTGCTTTACGGACGTCATCGCCGTAAATTTTGTATTAATTGTTAGGTATTACCTAGATTATTTAAAATAAAAGTAAATGAGGAAATTGTATAATCCTAACTTAGACTTGCTATTGCTACCCTGTTAAATGTAAATTCCGTTATTACCTTATTTTGTAACTTGACTTAAGAGATTATTGCCGTACCATTTTCCCAGCGTTGCTGTTGTTGCTTTACTTTGTCAGATAGATCTTTCGCGAGGGTTTGCAGTAGTTAACAGGTAGGGTTCTGATCTTTTATTTTTGTTTATTTATTAGTTTGCGGATTAGCCGATAGAAACCCTCCAAAATAGGCTCGGTGACTGAATATTTTGAATAAATATTTCTACAAGTTTTACTTAAGCCTGGAAGTTTATTTCTCAGTCGAGCTTTAGGAGGTGTATTTTCTTGGGCTGTCTATGACATTTTTAGCAACCATGTTACCACGGATCCCCTGGATCATGGATTCTCGTGCCGCTATGGCCTATAAGAAATTCACCTGATCCTCATGGCACATGGGTCCGACAGGTGAGGTGTTAGGGTTGTCGTTTCGGCTGTTGGCAACACTGATAGCTCCTCTAACGGGCACAATACTGAGAATGAGCAATAAACGACTTACAAAAAAATCTTTGATGTAGTAAACAGTTCAAGAATGAAATCAAATTGGTATCATGAAATAGAAGACGACTTAAAGCAATTAGGGATCAACAAGCAAATGATAGAAGACAGAGAAAAATTCAGAAACAAAAATAAGAACGCCAAAGTTTAAGTAAGTGATAGGAAGAAGATAGGAACATTGTGGACGGAACAAAGGAAACAGGAGCATATTCAAAGGATGAAGAGATTTTGGGAAGAGAAGAAGAAGAAGGGAAATAAGTGAACATTGTGACATCGTGAGATATTTAAGTTCAAACACGGTCCATAAGGGGAAAAGAGTTTCTGAGCACTTCCTTCAAGCATAGTTAGTATGGAAACATCAACAAGGCTATGAAGTATACAGTATAATAGATTGAATTGCAGCCAATGGCTATTAGCAAAACACAACAAAAGAAAAACAACAACAAATACACAATCGTAATCCTTGTTTACAAATTTTGTTTAATTGTCATTGACATGAAGGGAAAGAAGTTGGAAGATGGTAAGTGTCTAGGTGGACATAATTGGCTAACAAAGAAGATGATTGATACTCTTCAGGTATATTATGGCAAGAATATCAGGGATAACCTCTAAAGTGTTGAGGATATGTGACGGGGTGTATGGGCTAAATATTTTCACATGTTATCCACAGATGAACACCCCTTATACAATCGGTGCCTCATTAGTTGGTGTCTTTATAAACACGCTCAGAGGGATGGTATTTCTTACACGCACAAGAAAAGGCTTACTGAAACTCTTCTGAACGTCACCAAGCCAACATTCAGGATTCTGTCTAATCCAGAGTTACTCAAAAAGCGTGTTCATGCCAAAACGCAGAAGCCGAATGGAAACGTTGCCCTAAAACATTTCCCACAGCTAGGGTAGTAAAATTTGCAGTTAATGATGTAGTTATTGTATTTAATCGTGGCAACGTAGGGAGGATGGAGGTCTTGCAGAGAATGGGCTTCATGTTTGGAGCATTCACTCAAAACATCTTGAAGAAAATTGGCGTACAACGTACAAATGCAGCTGAAAAATCCATTGAAGATCTTGCAAAAAACACAAGACAGAAAAAAAGAAGCCAAAGAGAAGTCTAGAGGGAAAGGAGGACACTCAGTACAGTTCTGGTGCCCTTTGATGAACGGAATGGCAAGGGAAAATGAATTCACTTTAAACTGCACATTCTCACAAATAATATTTTCATTGTTCAGGTACGTTTTTCTCAGAAACGTGCAAAGAGCCATAAGTTTTGGCATCCACATTTCAGTGTGTATACTAAACATATGCACATGGGAAAATTTTAATATAATTTCTGTAGCCTACGTCGAGACATAAAAGAAAGAATATACAATTTTTATTGAAAGTTTCTCAGTTTGCAAAACAATCTTATTATACTCGTATAATACGCTAAGACTAAGGTGTATGTATAACAAAACTCTAGCTCCTAAACCAGAAGGAGTTAGAAGGTGCGGTTTGTAACAAAAACTTCCAAATCGTCTCAATAGTACAGGAAAAATCTTGCATTTCTTGAAAAGACAACGGAAATAATTTATTTGTTTATAAAGTGCTTTTAAACAAATAAACAAGACGATAGCCCCTGCGAGAACTCTGTCGCCTACAGCCCGCAGAGCACTAGGGCCGAGCGGGTAGTCTGTACACATGGGGACGCACACAATTCATTATGCGAGAGTTCTCGCACGGCTCCGCTAGTTTAGGATAAATTATTTAAATATCAATGTATTAAAATGCTTATGTGTATTTGTTTCTATATATATTGAGGTTATACTGTAAAACTTACTTGACAATACGGAATCGGTCGATGTTGCCCAAAAGGGCTGGTACAGTTGCCTTTGCACAGAGCTGTGTGTCCCACATCCACGCACGCACTTGAATTGACTTGTTTGATAAAGTCTACGGTTCGTAATATTATTTATTTTTCCTAATATGATATGCACATTTTATGAACGGCAAATATACAAGCTATCTCGATTATTCTAGAGGTGTGGTATTAAACGGGCGTTATATATAAATAGTGAAAAAATCAAGAGTCTGTCTTCTATATATCCAAAGACTAGCAGTAGTGTCCGGCTTCGCCCGGTGGATTTATTTGTTTTATGGATGGTAATGAATACTACTACAGAACTGGCACATGATACTTAAACTAACAGAAAAAAAAAATATATATAACTTTTTGTGGTGGTGGTGGTGGTGGTTGTAGTGGGGGTGATAAGTAGTGCAGTATAATGGACATAACATTCAGTTCATTTTCCCATCATGATAATAATGAATAGGGAAACGGCTAACTTGTATCTCCAGCACTGACGCATGTAATTTACAAACAAATCTTAAAAAAATGAATAGAAAGAGGAGTAAGTGAAATAAAAGACACACCCTAGGGCCTATATCTCATTGGCTGTTAGAAATTTAGAGACCAATAGTGTCGTCTTTAGTCGCATAGCACAGTAGGAAAATAATCAGAACAATTTGGAAAACTTCGTCTGTCCCAAGCTACTGAGGTAGCAATAGTATCATTTATCGCCACATAGCGCTCAACGATAAGATTCGGAATAAATGAAGGTGAATTTGAAAGCACCAACGCTTATTGCAGCTGGTAACCTCAATGTACTGCACCAACACCATTGCACTTATACAGATGCATAATATTTTCATGATGATAACTGTTTTAAGGGGCCTAAGAGATCCTATTGCACTAATTACTCCCCGTGACTGCAATATTAACAGCGCAAGATGTAACTATTTTCGCAATTCTGCACCTGAACACTGGTAGGGGTGACGGGATGCAGCCCGATGTGTCCGTCAACAGTATACTTATTAAATTACTCTTACACACTACTAAGGACATGAATGGTTCTAGGGCCTTAATGCGTGGTTTTCAAGTTTATTTTGTCTGTTATTCTAAATGTAGAGAATGCCAAAACATCAAGTGGACAGTGTTACCAGCAGGATTTCAAAGTGTACGTAAAATTTGGTGCAATTAGGAGAAACGGTGTAGATTTGTGATAAAGGGCCTAAATGCAGGGAATGGAGTGGTGTGTCCAAAATTTAAAGTGGACTGTGTCACCCGCAGGGTGCCAAGGGGTAAGTATACAAAATGTGGTTCAGATCGGTGAAACGGTGTATATTTGTGCCAGAGGACTTATATGAAGGGAATGGAGTGGTCAGTCCAAAATTTCAAGCAGACAGTGTTACTCGTCGGGTTCCAAAGGGTAAGTATGTAAAATTTGGTTCAGATCGGTGATACGGTGTATATTTGTGCCAAAGGGCCTAAATGCAGGGAATGGAGTGGTCTGTACAAAATTTCAAGCGGACAGGGTTCCAAAGGGTAAGTATACCCATTCTGGTTCAGATTGGTGAAAAGGTGTACATTTGTGCCAAAGGGCCTAATTTTAATGAAGGCAGTGTTACTCGCAGCGTTCCAAAGGGCAAGTATACACATTTTGGTTCAGATCGGTGAAACGGTGTAGATTTGTGCCAAAGGGCCTAAATGCAGGGAATGGAGTGGTCTGTCCGAAATTTCATGCAGACTGTGTTACTCGCAGGGCTCTTAAGGGTAAGTATACAAATTTTGTTCAGATCGGTGAAAAAGTGTAGATTTGTGCCAAAGGACCTACATGCAGGGAATGGACTGGTCTGTCATAAATTTCACGTAGACATTGTTACTCGCTGGGTTCCAAAGGCTAAGTATACATATTTTGGTTCTGATCGGTGAAAAAGTGTAAATTTGTGCCAAAGGGCCTAAATTCAGGGAATGGATTGGTCTGTCGGAAATTTCAGGCAGAGTAACACTAATCGCAGGGCTCCAAAGGGTAAGTATACAAATTTGGTTCAGATCGGTGAAAAGGTGTAGATTTGTGCCAAAGGGCCTAAATTCAGGGAATTGAGTGGTCTGTCTGAAATTTTATGTAAACAGTGTTACTCGCAGGGTTCCAAAGGGTAAGTATACAAGTTTTGGTTGTGATCGGTGAAAAAGTGTAGATTTGTGCCAAAGGACCTACATGCAGGGAATGGGCTGGTCTGTCATAAATTTCACGTAGACATTATTACTCGCAGGGTTCCTAAGTGTAAGTATACAAATTTTGGTTCAGATCGTTGAAACGGTGTACGTATCACTAACCATTATGCCACCGCATGCGGGTAGAGTAGTTCGGGAGCGCTTGTTCTACCGAATTACTGAACAAAAGTCAATCGTTAAAGTTACCTGTGGGTTGTAGCCTAATACTACATAGCCTAAACTATTCCTCTTGATTGGCTATCATATAACAAAGAATGTTTTGTATCGGACTGGTAGTTCTTGAGATTAGCGCGTTTAAAGACACAAACACACAAACAAACTCTTCAGCTTTATTATATTAGTATAGATAACGGGTCATTTGTCTGAAAGAATTCTTTTTTCAGAAATTGCAATTCAAATTTAATGTAGATTGTTACTCACTTTTTAATGGAAACAACAGCTAAAAGTGCTGGAAGTGAAGTATTCATCAACTCCTACATAGTCTGAGTACATCTTCTTCTTTCTCCTTTAAGATCTTGCATCCTAGAACACTTATTGGCCCTGTAGCCTGCCTTGTCGACTCGCTCCTTGTCCAGTTCTTGCGCGACCTACCCCTAGCCTTCACAAAATGACAGAATCCCTCCGTTACCAGAAAGGAATCCGCCACAAGCGAGTAGTTCCCATGATCGCTCTCAGCTCATTGGGCATTGGGTCAGTTATCCACTGACTCTCCCAAAATGCCAGTATTTGTCGGCGTAACTGAGAACAATTGTCTCTAGCAGTACCTCCATTGGTTGAGGTGATAGTGATACCTCCTCATCTGCAGCATGATCCGATATCTCATTTCCCGCAATTCCCATGTGGCTTGGAAGAGACAGAAAGGTGATTCGAGTGTCAGCGCGGAACAACCCGGCTAGTAGGTCATGGATTCGCTGCCCTAGGGAGTGTTGCATGCAACATATAGCAATTCTCTTCAATGAACTCAAGAAACGCTAATTAGTTATTGTTGTTTTAAGGGGCGAAACTACAAGGTCATCTGCCCGTCTTAACACAGATTAAAGTATAGACATTTGGAATGGAATTTAAAATTTAGAAATGCACACCTAAATTTGAAGAGACGGAAAATTAATAAACCAAAAAATTAAATGTTACTAATCAATATAATATAAAAAAAAACAAGTTCCATGACGAACTAAAGAGACTACTTTTCTTAAAATTTAAGATTCATGCCAATGATTAATCTATATGGATCTATCTAGAATAATGACGAAATTAAGTTGGTAATAACGAAATTTCTAATTAGTTCGAAACACTGTCTAACTGGCATAATGCAGCCTAACAGAGAACTACATTTGGCAGCCCTGGTGACTGAATATAATCTTAGTTCCATCTCTTAAGGTACAGAATACAAAATTTGGTTGAAATCCAATGAATAGCATGGACGTTACATGCAGTTAAACATTGGATCTAACAGCGCACGTAAAACCATGTTGGCAACAATAACATGCATGTATTGGTCAGAAATAAACTGAAATAATATGATCTATTGTTGTGTTAATTTTGAATGAAATCCATTTGTTAGTATGGAAGTTACGTGCATTTTAAAATTGGACCTATCATCAGGCTTAAAATCATCTTGGCAGCACTGACGTATATTAGTTACTCCAAATTAATCTAGAATGCCATGTACTATACGTGTGTAAAGCTTAGAGCTATTGGCTTGCATACTTTCTGATATATTGATATTAGGGTAACAAAAATAGAGACAGTATTTATTAACAGTTGGCAGCCTTGGTTACTCTTAAGAATCGGCATAGTCATATGTGTTATGGTACACATACCACACACGAAATTTGGTTGAAATCCAAATGATAGTATAGAAGTTACATGTATTTAAATTTCGACCTCTCAGCAGGCATAGAATCATGTTGGTAGCACTGACGTTTATAAATTACTCCTAATTAATATAGAATGTCAGGTACTATACGTGTGCATAGTTTAAAGCTGTCGGCTTGCATACTTGATGATATATGGGTATTTGGATTTAAAAAATTGAGAGCATTTACTAACAGTTGGCAACCCTGAGGGCTCTTAATAATACGCTCAGTCATATCTGTTTATGTACACATAGCACATACGAAATTTGGTTGAAATCCAATTGATAGTGTAGAAGTTATAAGAATTAAAAATTTGGACCTATCAGCAGGCTTATAATCATTTTGGCAACACTGCCATGTATGGCCTCCTGGAAATTAAATTACAATATTATTATCTATACGTGTGCCAATTTTGAAATAGCTCCCATTCATACCTTCCATGATATCCAACATGGAACTAAAATTTCAATTGCGATTTTTCAGCTGTTGGTAGTACTGACATCATTTTCAAATATGGCCAAGAGATATTCAGGTATAGATCTTTACTCCTACCAAATTTTGTTTCGATTGCTGCAGCCGTTTAGCAGTTGATTGGGGGTGTGGGGGCACACACACAGCCAGACAGACAGACATAAGGACAGACATCAGACAGACAGAAGGACAGACAGACAGACACACATTTGCCCGATCTCATAAGTCTACTTTTTCCTCATTTTTGCAAAATGTGAAAAGTGGGTTAAAACGCGATCACCAGCCATCACGTCATCGGCTAAAATAAGTTTGAATGGCATCTGCAAACCAAGGTTTCTTCGTAAGTCAGCAAGATCTACACACTCGGTTAAAATGGGGGCCACGGTGAATACGGCTCCACAGGTATAATGTGGAGGGTCTTCCCTTTTCATTGGTACGAGTGGGTGGATCTTGTATGACCTATCCTTAGCCTACAGAAAATGACGGACTCCCTCCGTGTCCGGAACGAAATACGCCACACGCGAGTATTTCCCCTGATCGCTCTCAGTTTACTGGGCATTGGGTCAGAGAGCCACTGACTCTCCCAAAAGGCCAGAACTTGTCAGCGTAACTGAGAGCAACTATCTCTAGCGGGTACCTCCATTGGTCGAGGTGGTAGTGATACCGCCAGTTTTGCAGCTTGATCCGCTAACTCATTTCCCATGTGGCTTGGAAGCTACAGAAAGATGATTCGAGTGTCAGCGTGGCACAACCCGGCTAGTAGGTCGTGGATTCGCTGCACTAGGGGGTGTTGCGGGAAACATGTAGCAATTGACTGCAACCAACTCAAAGAGTCGGTACAAACGAGAAAGAGTATTCGTGCACCCTCTAGTTCAAACTGCCGAGCTTCATAGACGGCAACGAGCTCCGCAGTAAACACACTACTGGTCTCAGGCAAAGAGATCTTGGTATTTGCACCATCAATTACGTAAGCACAACCTACCTTCTCGTCCACCTTCGGACCATCCTTGTATATCCTACAAGCATCCGGTAATTGGTGAACTATGCTGTGGAACAGCCTCCGCTAAACGGAGGCATCCGTGTTCACCTAAGGACCTCGGTGTAGATAGGCCTATAACAAAATTCCGGACGCGGGACTTGCCACGGAGGCACCTCGCTAGGTGTCCGGATCATTCAGGGACCTACAACCAATCCTATTTCTTTACACGAACTATTGAGTTTAAAACCAAGCGGTCGAGTGGCACGAGCCTTTTTGGTGTACCTCTGGTGGTATTGGGTACTGAAAAGAGCACGATAGCTCGAAAGTTGAGGCAAATGACGCACATTGTTATCATAGGCTAAGAGAGTATGCTGGCGTCTATAATATAGAGGTGGAACACCCGATTCGGCGGGTCGGCTGGGTATCGGACTGGTCTGAAAGGCACTGGTTGCCAGCCTAACGCTACTATGGTGAATACTGTCCAGCATTTTCAAGGTTGCCGGCCTTGCTGAACCGTATGCCGCAGAACCATAGTCTAGTCGGGATTGGACGGGGCTTGGTAGAACCGTAGCAGCACCGCACGGTCATCCCCCCACGTAGTGCCACTAAGAATCTTGAGCATGTTCAGTTTCCTGAGACACGCCGTTTTTAATTGCCGTATATGGCGCTGCTACGTTAATTTGCTGTCAAAATGGAGTCCCAGGAAGCAATAAGTGCCAACCACCGGCAACGCAACATCCCTGAGATGTAGTTCAGGGTGTAAATGTAGCCTCCGGAGCCGACAAAAATGGACGAAGGAGGGTTTCGCTGCTGGAAAACGAATACCTCTGTCGTGAGCCCACTTGTCGACCCGGTTAATAGCTAGCTTCAATTGTCGTTCCACGATTGCCATACTTCCTGAGCTTTAATGTAGAGCTAAATCGTCCACATACAGCGATGGAACTGTAATATTTTGTATTTTTATATTTTCATTAAACAAATAACTTCTATTTTGTATATTTATTTATACTTTTCGTAGTAGGAAATATGACACTGGATACCACAAAAACTAAACAGCTGAGTCTCTATTATCGTACTTCTTTTGTCAAATACAATGTAGTGCTACTTCAAAGAGTTTTTTTTATTTTTGTGTCCACCATAGAACTACCATGGGCCCCATAGCTGTAACAATGCCGTTAATGCCAATCGCGAACAAGGAGACACTCAGCACAGAACCCTGAGGTACTCCATTTTCCTGGCTGTATATTTGCGATAATATACTACCGACTCTTACACGGAAGAGTCGAACTGACATGAAGTTTGCAATAAATATAGGGAGATTACCTCGGAGTTCCCAATCGTGATGGGTGGAAAGGATCACGTAGCACCATGTAGTGTTGTAGGCTTTCTCGAGGTAAAAGGAAACCGTGTCTCGATGCTCCTTTCGGACAATTGCCTCCTGTATGGCGCTCTCAGTTCGCACCAGATGGCCGGTGGTGGACCTATGAGAGCGGAAATCACACTGGTACTCAGGCAAGATTTAGGAGCGTGTAATTTCAAGCAGTTAGTGCACACAGATGGTGGTGTGCACTTTCCAACTTCGTGACCAACCTTCCCACAATCCTTGCACACAGCATTTGATGTGCAACGGGAAGAAACGTGTCCGAACTTCTGACACTGGTAAAATCACATTGATGGTGGTGAGTATGCTCTGACATCGCTGCGATAGAATGTCACTTTAACCAGCTTAGGTAGAATATAACCCTCGAAATGGAGTATAAAAGAGCCCGTGCTTACCTTGTCTTCGCCGATCTTCCTCGTGCTACGTCGGATCCTGTTGACTCCCTGTTTCCTCAAGTTAGTCAATGGTTCATCATCGGAATTGAGAACGAGATTGCGATAGACGATAACTCCACGGATCTCGTTCAGCTTTTAGATATTCACTGGGATCGCATCGAAATAGTCGCATTTCAGGTACTTTTCAGTTTAATCACCACCAGTGGCCTTCAATAAAAGCTAACCGTTGCGTAGCTTTTAGATCCCGTCAACGTTACCAAATTTATCTTTGGTTTCCTTAGAGAAACCATAGATTTAACCAGGTGAAATGTACCCCCATCAGTTCTGGTAGCTATCAGATAACGAGAAGCCTTATAAACCGGGAACTATTCAAAAATGCTCCATCCCAAAGTGTATTTTCCTTGGGTGATTTCCAACTTCAAGAAACGGCTTTTTAATGGGGAACTCTGTACATTATTCTGTGAGCGCTTCGGCATCCCGGAAAATGTCCTCCCCGAATACTGCCCACTCCGAACGGGGGGACATCAATGTGGGCGCCACCCAGCATAAAGGCCACCTGGCTTAGCAGCTATTGCCCGGGGTGCCAATGCCTCGAACTTGCACTTACCCCCTGACATGTACAGTGATTTGAACAGCTCTTCAGTATTCGGTCTTGCAGGGACCTTCGTTGTCAGGAGGATACTCCTGAAAGGGTACATGGCGCACCCACCTGACCGGATGGGGAATACCGACTAGGCTTTCTGACCAGATGGCCAAGTTGGTGCCCCTCATCTAAACAGCATGCATGCTTATTTACATGGTGCCGTGCCTTTTTGTCTGCATTTGACTTAGCAATATTGCATCCATGCCAATGTTTGCATAAAATATCTACATCTAGGACCTTACACTGTGTCAATACTTGTGGCATCTGCACAGGAGTTCAATGACTGATGACCCCTCTTCTGCCAAATAAAATCAAATGCAATTTTAAAGTCTGTTGGTGTCTCAGAGTGTCTATTTTCCTCAACTACCTCCTGTGTTGTAGTTTTCATTGATTCTTCTGCTACTTTTATCCAGTTTGTGTAGTAAAATATTTCTGTGTTTTGATATGCTTGTTGTGGGGCGTGTCAGATTCATTATACCACATGAGATTTTTCCAGCAGTAGGCCCTTTCCCAATGCACCATAAAATAAAAATACCTTATGTTTGACTCAATAATGTACTGCATTATCCCTGCAAAGTAAACAAGAAGTTCCGTGAAGAACTATACAGCCTACTTTTCATGCCAATAATTATTCTACAGTATATGAACCTATCTAGAATAATGACGAAATTAAGTTGGTAATATCGAAATATCTAATTAGTTCAAAATATACCTGGTATAATGTAGCCTAATAGAGCACTACAGTTGGCAGCCCTGGTGACTGAATATATTCTTAGTTCCACCTCTTAAGGTACAGAATACAAAATTTGGTTGACGTCCAATGGACGTTACATGCAGTTAGATACTGGATCTATCAGCACGCGTAAAAGCATGATGCCAACAATACCATGCGTGTGCTGGTCAGAAATAATCTGAATTATTATGATATCTTGTTGTGCCAATTTTGTATGAAATCCATTTGTTAGTATAGAAGTTACATGTATTTTAAAATTTTACATATCAGCAGGCATAGAATCATGTTGGCAGCACTGCCTTGTATTAATTACTCCAAATTAATCTAGAATGTCAGGGGCTATACGTGTGCAAAGTATAGAGCTGTTGGCTTACATACTTTCTGATATATTGATATTAGGGTAAAAAGAATATAGACAGCATTTATTAACAGTTGGCAGCCCCGATTGCTCTTAACAATACTTATAGTCATATCTGTTACGGTACACATAGCACATACGAAATTTGGTTGAAATCCAACTGGTAGTATAGAAGTTACATGTATTTAAAAATTGGTACTATCAGCAGGCTTATAATCATGTTGGTAGACCTGACGTATATAAGTTACTCCAAATTAATCTAAAATGTCAGAATATACGTGTGCATAGTTCAAAGCTGTTGGCTTGCATACTTTCTGATATATTGGTATTTGGATAAAAGAAAATAGAGAGAGCAATTATTAACAGTTGGCAGCCCTGGTGGCTCTTAAGAATACGCTCAGTCATATATGTTTATGTACAGATATTACATACAAAATTTGGTTGAAATCCGATTGATAGTGTAGAAGTTGTATGCATTTAAACATTGGACCTATCAGAAGGCTTAAAATTATTTTGGCAACACTGTCATGGTTGGCCTCCTGGAAATTAACCTGAAATAGTCTTATCTACATGTGTGCCAATTTTGGAATAGCTCCCATGCATATCTTGCAAGAAATCCAACATGGAGCTCAAATTTCTAGTGCGTTTTTTCAGCAGTTGGTAGCACTGACATCATTTTCAAATATGGACGTGAGCTATTCCGGTGCACATCTTTACTCATACTAAATTTGGTTTTGATTGCTGCAGCCGTTTAGGATTTGATAGGGGGGGACACACACACAGCCAGACAGACAGAAGGACAGACAGACAGACAGACACACATTTTCCCGGATCGATCTCATAAGTCTACTTTTTCCTCATATTTGAAAAATGTGAAAAGTAGGCTATAATTGTTTCTGGCTTTTACAACTTTCACATGGAACTGTCAAGCTGCAAACTAACCCACTTCTTTCAGCCGCATCTTCAGTTATGTTTATTTTCCCCCCATATAAACAGCAACTTGTAAATGCACAAAACACAAAATTCAGAATACGAAAATATATAATTATGTTGAGATCTTTATCATTTGCACTTGCATTATTTGAATACAGTTCATCGCATTTCACAAGTTTCGTTTTCGAGGAAGAACTTGAAGGAGTAGCAATGTGTAGAACTGAATTACTAGATGAACTTTCATTCCTAATCTCACTAACAACCTCGTTTACAACTGGATAAGTTCTGTAGTACCGATTTACTTTGTTTTTTACTTTCTTGAGCACTCCTTTTGCTCTTTTGATCAAATGTACGGTACTCAAGATCAATAGCGCGCTAGCACAATGCACAAAGAACAAGATGTTCCGTGAAGAACTATACAGCCTACTTTTCATGCCAATGATTATTCTACAGTATATGAACCTATCTAGAATAATGACGAAATTAAGTTGGTAATATCGAAATACAAGGTCTTTCATATAAAGTAAGAACGGCGAGCGGCGGTTTTGTCATTCGCTGCTGAAGCCGGCTTGGCCGAGCTTGTGACGCGCCACGGCCCCCTGCTGTAGTATTGAAAGCGCGCGCATAGTACAAACTTGACCTCGAAATAAGCGTGCAGGTGTTGTCAGTCGCCAGTCTGAACCACAGCTGCTAACATGTTGAGACAGTTATCATTGCAACATCGTATTTTTGTATGTAAAATTTATTTTAATTACGATTCGGCTCGGCGGGTACGTGATGCATTTGTTCAGCAGTTTCCTGATTAAGTGCCACCTTCACTAGCACAGATTCACGTAATTGTAAATAACTTTGACACTACTGGTTCAGTGCTCAATAAAAAACACAAAATAAAAAATCTGAAAAAATACAGTGGCATGACTCACTCGCGTCAGCCAAAATGTGGTTACCAGATACAATGCCTGTATAACCCAGGAAGAACGACACTTCCAGCAACTTTCATAAGGTAATATTTCATAGAGGATTGTACACACGCTTAGAGCAGGGGGCCACGGCTCGCCACAAGCTCGGTCAAGGCCACCACACTAGCGGATAACAAACCCGCCGCTTGGCGTTCTTACTTTATATGAAAGACCCTGTATCTAATTAGTTCAAAATATACCTGGTATAATGTAGCCTAATAGAGCACTACAGTTGGCAGCCCTGGTGACTGAATATATTCTTAGTTCCGTCTCTTAAGGTACAGAATACAAAATGTGGTTGAAATCCAATGGACGTTACATGCAGTTAGACACTGGATCTATCAGCACGCGTAAAAGTATGTTACCAACAATACCATGCGTGTGCTGGTCAGAAATAATCTGAAATACTATGATATATTGTTGTGCCAATTTTGGATGAAATCCATTTGTTAGTATAGAAGTTACATGTATTTTAAAATTGGATATATCAGCAGGCATAGAATCATGTTGGCAGCACTGCCTTGTATTAATTACTCCAAATTAATCTGGAATGTCAGGTGCTATACGTGTGCAAAGTATAGAGCTGTTGGCTTGCATACTTTCTGATATATTGATATTAGGGTAAAAAAATATAGACAGCATTTATTAACAGTTGGCAGCCCTGATTGCTCTTAACAATACGTATAGTCATATCTGTTATGGTAAACATAGCACATAAGAAATGTGGTTGAAATCCAACTGATAGTATAGAAGTTATATGCATTTTAACATTGGACCTATCAGAAGGCTTAAAATAATTTTGGCAACACTGTCATGGTTGGCCTCCTGGAAATTAAACTGAAACAGTATTATCTACATGTGTGCCAATTTTGGAATAGCTCCCATGCATACCTTGCAAGATATCCAACATGGAGCTCAAATTTCTAGTGCGTTTTTTCAGCAGTTGGTAGCACTGACATCATTTTCAAATATGGACGTGAGATATTCCGGTGCACATTTTTACTCATACTAAATTTGGTTTTGATTGCTGCTGCCGTTTAGGAGTTGATAGGGGGGACACACACACAGCCAGCCAGACAGACACAAGGACAGACAGACAGACGGACAAACAGACAGACAGACAGACAGACATTTTCCCGGATTGATCTCATAAGTCTACTTTTTCCTCATTTTTGCAAAATGTGAAAAGTAGGCTAACAATATGCACGTTACATCATGATTATCGCACGCACAAAATAAACAATAAGCACAACTGTTATGCCAGTTCCACCAACTCATGCAGCAAGGCTTCCACTAGAATTTAAATCAAACCACGGCCTTCTAGAACTTATGGTTCTTGAGATATTAAGTGTTTGCTGAAAAATGGTACTGTATATGAAATCCTGAAAATAGCCTGTACAACTAATTAATAAAATTTAATATACTCCTCACCAAGCAAATTTAATAAAGCATACTCTCAATTAATCAGCAAATTCCGAATAATGTTTTGGCTAAAAATAAAAAAATAGATTTTTCAACAAAATGGTCATTTGTCCACCCCTGAGTTAATTCGTTGCAGGGTATTACGACATCGTGGTGCTTGCCACGGGGGGTGTGTGGTTATAGTGTCGGACTACCAAACCCAAGGTTGCAGGTTCGCTCCTGGCCATGGTAAGTGATTTTTGAAAGGCGACAAAAATCACGATACTCATGTCATACGATGTTGGCATGTTAAAGAACCCATTTGAATTCAGTAGGCCATGTTTATAATGGCAACATTATTCTAGGGATTTTCCGCCAGCACAAAGTTTCTAATTTCTCTACTAGAAAGCGGTATAGCGTCAAGGAGCTAAGATATCTAACCTCCTTGACATTCATAGCGCTCCAAGGAGCATTAAATTCGACACGCCAGCTGCCCTCTGGGTGTCAATTAACAAAGCGTGCACCCGGTACCGAGGCCGTACGATATTATTATTATTATTATTATTATTATTATTATTATTATTATTATTATTATTATTATTATTATTATTATTATTATTATTATTATTATTATACGACATCGTGGTCATTAGCGCAGTGTACTTCGTGTATACTCAATTTGTCTCATAACTTGTGTTTCTGTATTGATTTTAGTTGTGTGGGTAAAGGTAAATATTAGGATTTGCGATGAGGTAGGAGTTTTGGGACTTGAAAGAAGGCAATATCTCGGCTTTCGCATGGAAGGAATGTGAAAAATTTCGCGGAAAACTATACTCAAAATAGCCATTCTCAGCGTCAGGATTCGAACCTCCTAATTTCGGACTTGCTTCAGCGCTCCAACACAGTCGTGGTTAGTGATTTAACGTGACGTCTACGTCATGGGGTGATAACAAAATGCTGAGATGAGCTTCACCCATCGTTGGAATAATAACTGAGACAACAGAAGGATTAAATTCCACGAAGTGGTTTATCGTGCTTTCCCGCATCTATTCCAGGCGAATCTGAGTGTCCTATTTAACGTAAGACCAAGACTGCATCCTTCCCGACCCTAGCATTCCCCAAGTAGACTTGTGGTTCAGAAATAAAAAGAAACACTCTCAGGAACACAGGGGTGACGACCAACAAGTCACAACACCTCACATGAAACAACATTATTCTTCTTAAAATAAATATGTCGTTATAATACGAAAAACAAGATGTTCAATAAAGAACATATAGCCTACTTTCTCCTAAATGCATGGGTATTGTTATAACTCGTTGTCCTTTTCAAGGAGTATAATTGAATGTTGGTTGTAGTAGTTTGTTGAAATACAACGTCCTATACGGATATTAAACATGAATATGAGGTGCCCTTTGCTAGTGCTACCTCTGTACAAAATCATTCAATTCGGTTTCACCGTGTTTGAATTGATATGCTGAATCGCTTTGCACACATACATGGCCGCTATCTGCAAACTATTAGGCTGATGACCTTGTAGTCCAGCCAAAAGATGCTTCCCACAAAAAGGTATGTTGTTGAAAAATTTAGTAGAGATCACATAGTTATGTTCGTCGTAATTTGATTTAAGCTTTTAATATTTGAGTGGCCACCATTACGTTTCCGTCAAAATGGCGGCGATATAAAACATGACACTGAGGTGCCCTTTGCTAGTGCTACCTCTGTACCAAATTTCGTTCAATTCGGTTTTACCTTGTGTGAATTGATAGGGAGAATCGATTTGTACACATGCATGGCCACCATATGCAAACTATTAGACTGATGACCTTGTAGCTTGGTCAAAGAACGCTTCTCACTTAAAGGTATGACGTTGCAAAATGCGGTCGAGATCAGATGATTTGGTTGGTCGTAATTGGATTTTAGCTTTTTACATTTCGGTGGCCACCATTACGTTTCCGTCAAGACAGCGGCGATATAAAACATGACATTGAGGTGCCCTTTACAAGTGCTACCTATGTACCAAATTTCGTTCAATTCGGTTTCACCTTGTTTGAAAAGATAGGGTAAATCGATTTGCACACCTACATGGACGCCATCGCACTTGATAGGGCTGATGACCTTGGAGTTTCGTCGAAAAGTTTTTTTTTATACATAAAGGTATAAAGGTAAGGTTTTTCCAAAGGGGTCGGGGATGAGATGCGATGGACGTCTTTGTGGCGATGGTTTTTACGGCCGGATGCCCTTCCTGACGCCAACCTCATGGGAGGAGATAATGAGAGATGTAATGAATGATGGTGAATGAAACTGGGTAAGGATGCGGAAAGAAGCGGCCGTGGCCTGTCAGAAGGTACCGTCCCAGCATTTGCCTGGTGTTGAAAATGGGAAACCACGGAAAACCATTTCAAGGACGGCCGACGGTGGGGCTCGAACCCACGCGTCTACCGAGTCAGCAGAGAGCTTGGTCCCATGGCCTAATGCTGCGCTTTAGCCAGCGTAGACACTACTGTCGGTTTTTTTATACATAAAGGTATAATGTTGCAAAATTTGGTAGAGATCAGATGATTAGATTTGTCGTAATTTGATTCAAGACTTAAACATTTTTGTGGCTGCCATTGCGTTTTTGTAAAGATGGCGGCGATATAAAACATTGCACTGGTGTGCCCATTGCTAGTGCTACGTCTGTACCAAATTTCGTTGAATTCGGTTTCACCGTGTTTGAATTGATAAGGGTAATCGATTTGCACACATACATGGCCGCCATCTGAAAACTATTGGGCTGATGACCTTGTAGTTTGGTCAAAAGACGCCGACAATATGACTATATGTCGATGCAAATTTTGGTAGATATCGGATGATTAGGTTAGTATTAATTTGATTTAAGCTTTGAACATTTTGGTGGCTGCCATTACATTTCCGTCAAGATGGCGGCAATATAAAACAAGACACTGAGGTGCCCTTTTCTAGTGCTACCTCTGTACCTAATTTTGTTCAATTCGGTTTCACCGTGTTTGAATAGATAGGTGGAATCGATTTGCACACATACATGGTCGCCATCCGAAATGTATAAGGCAGATGACCTTGCAGTTTAGTCAAAAGATTTTACATACCGTACCTAAAGGTATAATGTTGCAAAATTTGGTAGAGATCAGATGATAAGATTGGTCGTAATTTGATTTAAACTTTAAAGATTTGGGTGGCCGCCATTACGTTTCCATCAAGATGGTGGCGATATAGAACATGTCCCTGAAGTGCGCTTTGCTAGTGCTACCTCTGTACCAAAGTTCGTTCAATTCGGTTTCACGGTGTTTGAATTAATAAGGGTAATCAATTTGCACACATACATGGCCGCCATCTGAAAACTGTTGGACAGATGACCTTTTAGTTTGTTGAAAAGACGCTCGTCATACGATTACATGTAGTTGAAAAATTTCGTAGAAATCGGATGATTAGTTTAGTCGTAATTTGATTTAATCTTTGAACATTTGGGTGGCCGCCAGTACATTTTCGTCAAGATGGAGGCGATATAAAACATGACACTGAGGTGCCCTTTGCTTGTTCTACCTCTGTACCTAATTTCGTTCAATTCGGTTTCACTGTGTTCGAATTGAAAGGGGGGGGGGGGACAGACATTCAGAGTACACACAATCACACACACACAGACTTACACACACACAAACTCACACACACACAGACACACATTTTTGACCCCTTAGTGATCTCATAAGTCTACTTTCATTTTTTGCAAAACTCGAAAGTAGGCTAAAAATGAAATGACTTACCGCAGTATAACCGTTCAGCAAAATACGCCGTGGTAGCACCTTCCGGGTCCTTTTATTATTCGTGTAGGTGAGAGGAAATCGCCGGAACACAGCTGGGTGCATGTCGTAAATAAGGTACGTTAAGATAGGGACATGCTGACCCTAATCCTATTCCGACTTAAAGCATAGATTATGTGCAAATAGGCACACACACATGGGTAATGTTTCGAAATTCAAAATACAAGTCGTATGTTATTCAAGACGAGAGTTGTTGTCCTTGCTTATTTTAAGGGCTGCGATATCGTGGTTATATAGCCCCGTGTATTTGCGTGTGATAGCCTGTGTTATTGTGATGGCTGTACTGAAGTGTGTATTTGTAAATTGGGGGTAGGGAGGAGATGACCATGACCTTAAGTTAGGAACCATTCCAGCATTTGCTAGGGGGGGGGGCAGCGGGGTGATTATAAATTTAACAAGTAGTTTCGTGACGAACTAAAGAGCCTACTTTTCTTAAAAGGTAAGATTCATACCATTGATTAATCTATATATTGAGCCCGCATGTGCTCATGCAGGTGATATTTTCTTTGGAGTAATGCGAAATTAATTGTCTACTGCATAGAACACACCCGGAAGCCAGATTGAGCTTTGTCATGCTTCAGATGCTCTTTTGACATAGGAGAATCATGCTGATGTTTTTCCTGAACATATTTAACTATATATTTTTATGCCACACATCCCACGATTTTATAATTTGTAACTCTGTGCAATATACCACGTTACTGTGGCTTTGAAATGATTTGGTAAAGGTAATTCCATCGCGGATATGCGAACTGGATTTAACTAAACACTGCACGACTCTAGTACTTCCTTGGAAGCCGAATAAGAATAAAACACCATGTTTTGACTTTTGAGAGGACAGACGTCTTATTGTTTTGGGTCTGTTGAACCAACGTCTTTATGGAGAATCGACTTGTATAATTGAAGTAATATTGTATCTGCGAGCATCGTATCTTTAAAGGACTCAAAAGTACAAAATACAAAGTACAAACGCCTATTTGATTAATTTAATTAATTAAAGACAATGCTGAATTTATAAAACTGTGAATTTCCAATATATTTTCTACTCAGCACGTGGTCCAATATCTCCGACACCACGCTGCTGGAATCTTCGAAATCCACGATGGGGAAATATTCACAAGTGAACTGTAAGTACTGTATTATATGAGCGTAAAATACGCCACTGCCAAGAATTAATCCGCAACGAGTTGTGCGCGATATTTTACCCTTCGATCACAGCGATATTGTGAGGGTTTGTGCTATCCAAGTTATAGACTCAGTGCGTTGGATACCACCCGAGTATCATTAAAGTCTGTGGCAGACGTGTTATGGCCACTCTTGTGTTTGTCTGCAACTATGGATCGAACCAGTGATAATTTTCAATACAACAAAAATTAAGCTTAAATTCTGTGTTAACCACGTGTTGTATTCTTCGAGACATGCAACTATTTGCTGACCACGTGTACGACATTTTGAATCCTGTACATGTGATGTCTACTATGGCTTAAACTACCCTGCGAGGGAGATGTCCTAGGATAAGCCCAACGATGAAGAGGAAACCACGAGATGGAATGGTCAAGTAGAGGAAAAATGCCAGGATTTACGGCCTAGGATCATTATAATCCCTCCTGCCAAGAGGAGACGAATACCCCTCATTTCCTAAGGAAGGATAAGGAGAATTGCAGATGGTCCACAGTGAGTATTGTACCTCTTTCTTGTACAGGTTCTTATCATGGTAGATTAGATTAACAACCGAACTTTAAATGCCAACCAATCAGGCAGGGTTATGTGGATTTAGTTTTATCATGTGTTTTTTCCTTCAATTTAGAATTCAGAATGGTCAAACATTTGTGAGACACCTTTTAGCGGGCTACCCCGCTGGTGCACCTTCGTTGAGTTGTGTTAAAATGTCAGCAATGAACCCACTAATTTCTTATAGCCTGTGGAGCTACTGTATTTTCTCATCAGCTTAGACTGATTTTCAACGGATGGATTATCATCCGTGTAAATATTTAGGGAGCACCCTGATTAATATCATTGTTTGATTTCAAAACATTTATTATCTTTGTATCATTTGGTGCATTGAAGTTTAATCGCCACACTTTTGAATTGATTTTGTTTAAGCATTGTTGTACTCCGACGCCACGGAATTCCGAGTTGGAATAAATAATGTGTAATGGTTAAGGTTACTAAACCTACCATCGAACCCACATACCAGCGTATCATTTTAAACAGCACAGGAGTGTGAAGTGTTGTGATCTTAACTTTCATTTGTGTCGAGTGTTGACACGCAACATATATCTCAAGAACTTGTAAATATGAGAGTTATTCAAATGTCTTTGAGACCAAAGCAGTTGCGAGATGTAGGAATATCTTTCGTATAAGTTTGTTTGACTGTTTAAACATATTACATCGTTATGTTACGTAAAACTTGGTACAGTTTAGTGTGTTATGTTTTCAATTATCTACGTGTACGGATCACATTTCAGGACTTTATTGTGTGAATCCTGTTATAAATAAGAATGTAACTTTGCTTGCCAAACGCAAGATTTTTCATGTGCCGTTATATGAACACCAAAGCAGTAGTGGGCACGCTACACGTCCAAGGTCATACCAGCGAACAAGTCATTTAACCATAATTCCCCGTGTTTTCACATGTGAGACAGACTTGTATTGATTATTTCCGACGTTGTCTGATGTCATGAATCTTTAAGGAATGCGATAAGCTATGACAGTAAGGCTACTGAATGTAGGCCAGCCAACCAGCTTTTATGCTGTATTATTGTTATACGAGTGACTAGCATGTCACGTTTTGAATTCACCATTTGAGAGCGATTGTTCTTATAGGAACGTTTCATGATTTCAGAATAGGTTCTCTAATTACAAACCAGAAGTTAAATTCAAGAGGACAAACTTTGCAGCTCTGCAGCATGCCTAAGTACCTTGGGATAACACTTGATAGGTCCTTGACCTTCAAACAACATCTCACGAACGTGGCCGCCAAAGTGAAGACCCGTAATAGCATCATTCAGAAGCTTGTTGCTACCTCCTGGGGTTCCAGCGCTGGAACTTTAGGATCAACTGCTCTGGCACTGTCATACTCCGTTGCTGAATACTCCTGCCCATCTTGGCTAAACAGTGTCCCCTCTAAGAAAATAGATGTGCAACTTAACCAGACAATGCGACTGATTACGGGCTGCATACGTAGCACACCCACTACATGTTATAAGTAACATCCAACCTCCAGCTCTTCGAAGATCAGAGGCTCTCCTGAAGATCTGGAAAACCATTCAGAAGAGCCCCCAGCTTCCCATACATACTGATGTAGCAAAAGCAGGTAATCAACGGTTGAAGTCAAGAAAACCACCTTGACGCGCTGCAGTGCTTCTTGAAGACTCTTCAGTTAACATCTCAGAATCATGGATAACTATGTGGGAAGAATCATCAGTATTCAATGCACATCTGATTGAAAACCCTTCCAACCGGATAGATGGTTTCAAACTCCCCAGATGCCAATGGAGAATCATTAACCGGATCCGTACAGGGCAAGGCTTCCAAATGGGGTTTGGTTACTTCTGCTAACTGCGATTGTGGAGCTACCCTGCAAACCATCGAACATATTGTTGGTGAATGTCCGCAACGAGCGTTCCAAGAATCAGTAGGTGACATTCATCAAGCATCTTCTGAGGCACTTCAGTGGATTGATGGCCTGGATTTAGAAGTTTAAAGCAATAACTTGTGTTTATGACTATGTGTATAACTGTATATATAACTTTATATGTAGTATATATAACTTTTATTTTACCTCTGTATCATCATACGATAAATAATAATAATAATGAGTTCAGAATATGATTTCAGGTTTATCCCTGTTCAATTATTGACCATGGTGACATTGCATAAGGCTAGTAATTTGTGTAAATGTTGTGCCTGTGATGCACGTTGAAGAATGGATTATATTTTCAACCCAATGTTATTTCCGGACAGTACTGAGCCGTCTTGCCAGACTTGTACTGATGTGTGTTTTGAGAGCCATTGTGAGCCACTAGTTGTATTGTTCATTCGAGCCGATTGTTATCTCGTGGTATTCTATTGTCCGTCCAGAGTTAAGAGTGTACTACGGGCTCTTATGGGCTTTTACATTTAGCTGACTCCCCCAGAATTGATGACTTCAAAGTCTTTAAAACTGGATTTTCACTATGTTATTTATTAGGTTAATGGCCATGGGTGGAGAGTACATGTTCCTCAGCATTCATTTAATGATATGTAATTCTTACATTCTTGATATGCAACATGATTTTGTAATGTATCTGACAGCAGAGTCTGCGCGCTGGATGGAACAGCACGCACGCTGTTGTACGTGTCTTAGCTCTCCACTGAACGCACGAGTCCAGATCTCTCCAAGATATTTGAAACAGTGTTGGAGTGTAAGGATTGTTTTGTGTAATATAAAAACAATTGTGATTTAGGTATAAGTGGCATTAAATATTTGGCTGATGTTCCGTTTGCGAAACGTAAACCCGGGGAAATTTTAAGGCGCAGAGAACGACAGATAGTTTGTAACGTCTACAATTATATAAAGACCAAGAATCAGGAGAAAAGTGCTGCTGTACGTTTTTGAAAAACCCGTGATGATATATTATTATTATTATTAACTACTCACCTGCAATAATGTGCGTAACAGAACTTTCATGCAGTTAAATTACGCGATTTGTGCCGAATGAGAAGCTTGTAGTTTTGTGTAAAATAAACCGCTAAGGCTCATTATGAAATGGATAATGATTGTTTTGAGAAATATTTTAAAGAACAGATTGTCGCAATTTCCCACATCAGTCTGTAGTATTTGCCATTCATTGTCCAATGTACGTTGTGCCACTGCATTTTTGTTTACTTTCTTTCATCTATCTATACCGAGCTCGATAGCTGCAGTCGCCAGTATCCAGTATTCGGGAGATAGTGGGTTCGAACCCCACTGTCGGCAGCCGTGAATATGGTTTTCCGTGGTTTCCCATTTTCACACCAGGCAAATGCTGGGGCTGTACCTTAATTAAGGTCACGGCCACTTCTTTCCCACCCCTAGCCATTTACTTTGCTATCGTCGCCATAAGTCATATCTGTGTCGGTGCGAAGTAAAGCAACTTGTAAAGAAAATCTTTCATCTACGCGTGTAATAATATGTGAAGTATCATTATGATAAGAACAAAATTACTTGTTATTTCCGGGTACTCTCTTCGCCTCTGCAGATGAAAGTGACTCACTGCGACAGATGATTTGTATCCTGTCACTGACCTAGGCTGACCTTGGAGCAGTGGTGGATCCAGGCCTTGCGGGGCCCTGGGCGATATGATAAGGCGGGGCCCACAACAATAGGAAATAAAAAAATATGAAATCAAATGGAAAGTAGTTTTGTAAAAATAATAAAATAAAGAATAGTTACAATATTTTGAGTATACTACAGTACGTTTTTTTTTAATAATATGAAAGAAACTGTACCGATTTTGCAAATCAGTACATGTTCATCTTATCTTCAAGACGCAGTAAGAACTCCAGGCCTGACCGGATTTTCATGGGAGCATACACCAAGCCTCTTCTGGGAATTCATTTCGCCTCTCTGGCGCCTGACTGTTGGTGAAATGGGTTCGCCAAGCCCTTTTCTGCCAGGATTTGTACCCTTTGTGTGCCCTGTCACTTAAAGTATTATCGCTGGAGATAAATCAAGCTTTGTGTCTGTGAACATTGGAAATGTGAACACTTCCTGTCAGCTACATTTGGCCAAGGTCTTGTTCTCAGAAAATCTTGCAAGAACATTGTGTAACGCCTCAACTCCTGGGAAAGTTTCTACGCACTAACTGTGTGGGGTGATATTCAATGGTACCAACTCAAACCTTGGACTCTGGCTTTGTTTTGGCCCGTTGCGCCACTAGTCGCATTTGGTATTACTGGAGTAGTGTGGTGGGGGTACACTGGAATACAGGGTTGTGGCCTGTGAATCCAGAGACAGTGTGTGGAGGACCTTGCCGACATAAAGACTCTTAAGCAATTGCCTCCGGGGAAACTAATAGTGCAGTTTCCTCGGAGGGCTGGAAGACACCAGGTGGTACTATCATAACTTAATTCTAAGGGGCAACTAAAAGAAATGAATACAAACTTTGACTGCAAAATATTTTTGGTAATGTGATTTTAAGGCCATGTGTCGGTGGACCATAATGTGAACTAGATACAGATTTTGACATTTTATTTAGTATATCAGTATGTAATATTTTGGAATTTTATTTAGTATATTAGTATGTAATATTTTGGAAGGTCTTGTATAATTTGGTGATACGGTTCTATGTAGGTTACTGCAGGGTGGGTTACTTATTGCCCTATTTCCCGTTAGCTGGATGGGAACCTCGTGGACTTAATTTTAGTCAGATAAGCTTCAAAGGACAGTCAGTGCTGGACTCTGAAGCTTCTCGGACGCTTTCGTTCGCTAAGGAACGCGTTTGTTGCTTTATGCAATTTGTTTGTGAAATGGCACCCGGCCTGAATTTCATGTTGTTATATTTCCTTTTATCCTTGTGGATGATATTACCCTCTGTTCAGTAATTCAATTAATCGTATGATGGGGAAATGAAATTTTGCCAACTGGGCAATGACTGACCTTATTTTATTCACAATATTACCCGGAACTTGATTCTACCTTTTAAATATTAGCCTAAGTGGTTAAGGGTTTTTGTTGTAATTTAATTGTAATTTAATTGTATCATTCCTAGATTTTTATTATACTTCGACATTTGAATGTTGTTTTTTATTTAATGATGGCAGTCAGTAGGAAGATTGTTTCTGTTCCCTTCACCATGTGTGGCAAGATTAAAATTGTCGGCCTTTCTGAGTACGTCCAGCCTTCCATTCAACAAGCTGGTCTTGACATTAGCTTCGTCCCGCCTGATCTCTTATCCTAAATTAAATCAGGGTGTTCTTGAATACCAAGAAAATTGGAACATTCACTCCTAGGTTTTTTTTGCTGTGAACTCAGCTGACCTAGCGAGTAATTAAATTAGGCCTTTTCTGTGTGTTATAAATTATTAATTTTTGGTATGGTAATATCATGTTGATGAATTATATTTTGATATGCTAATATTATTATTATTATCATTTGGTTATTCAAAGGGTAAAGGGGGGATGAGAGCCATTACTGAAACCTTTAAATCCCCTTGAAGAAGATAATGTAAACAATAAAATATTATGGTATATTGGCTTTCACGGCCGGTGAATTAAAACTCAGCGATTCTTCTAGGTTCGTGCCGTGTCTTGTGTGGGGTTTCGCCTTGGACACCAAGCTAGGCTCATCGGCGGGCTCTTGGTGTCCCCGCCCGGACCCCCACAGGAGTGACGAACTGCGCGCCACCTCCCTCCATATAAGGCGCAACTGCACCACTTGACTACGAGAACCAAAAGCTCAAGCAGCCTCAACCTCCCTATGAAGGCTTCCAAAAAGATGGTATATTGGCTTTCACGGCCGGTGAATTAAAACTCAGCAATTCTTCTAGGTTCGTGCCGTGTCTTGTGTGGGGTTTCGCCTAGGACACCAAGCTAGGCTCATCGGCGGGCTCTTGGTGTCCCCGCCCGGACCCCCACAGGAGTGACGAACTGTGCGCCACCTCCCTCCATATAAGGCGCAACTGCACCACTTGACTACGAGAACCAAAAGCTCAAGCAGCCTCAACCTCCCTATGAAGGCTTCCAAAAAGATGGTATATTGGCTTTCACGGCCGGTGAATTAAGACTCAGCAATTCTTCTAGGTTCGTGCCGTGTCTTGTGTGGGGTTTCGCCTAGGACACCAAGCTAGGCTCATCGGCGGGCTCTTGGTGTCCCCGCCCGGACCCCCACAGGAGTGACGAACTGCGCGCCACCTCCCTCCATATAAGGCGCAACTGCACCACATGACTACGAGAACCAAAAGCTCAAGCAGCCTCAACCTCCCTATGAAGGCTTCCAAAAAGATGGTATATTGGCTTTCACGGCCGGTGAATTAAAACTCAGCAATTCTTCTAGGTTCGTGCCGTGTCTTGTGTGGGGTTTCGCCTAGGACACCATGCTAGGCTCATCGGCGGTACTCTTGGTGTCCCCGCCCGGACCCCCACAGGAGTGACGAACTGCGCGCCACCTCCCTCCATATAAGGCGCAACTGCACCACTTGACTACGAGAACCAAAAGCTCAAGCAGCCTCAACCTCCCTACGAAGGCTTCCAAAAAGATGGTATATTGGCTTTCACGGCCGGTGAATTAAAACTCAGCAATTCTTCTAGGTTCGTGCCGTGTCTTGTGTGGGGTTTCGCCTAGGACACCAAGCTAGGCTCATTGGCGGGCTCTTGGTCTCCCCGCCCGGACCCCCACAGGAGTGACGAACTGTGCGCCACCTCCCTCCATATAAGGCGCAACTGCACCACTTGACTACGAGAACCAAAAGCTCAAGCAGCCTCAACCTCCCTATGAAGGCTTCCAAAAAGATGGTATATTGGCTTTCACGGCCGGTGAATTAAGACTCAGCAATTCTTCTAGGTTCGTGCCGTGTCTTGTGTGGGGTTTCGCCTAGGACACCAAGCTAGGCTCATCGGCGGGCTCTTGGTGTCCCCGCCCGGACCCCCACAGGAGTGACGAACTGCGCGCCACCTCCCTCCATATAAGGCGCAACTGCACCACTTGACTACGAGAACCAAAAGCTCAAGCAGCCTCAACCTCCTTATGAAGGCTTCCAAAAAGATGGTATATTGGCTTTCACGGCCGGTGAATTAAAACTCAGCAATTCTTCTAGGTTCGTGCCGTGTCTTGTGTGAGGTTTCGCCTAGGACACCAAGCTAGGCTCATCGGCGGGCTCTTGGTGTCCCCGCCCGGACCCCCACAGAATTGACGAACTGCGCGCCACCTCCCTTTATATAAGGTGCAACTGCACCACTTGACTACGAGAACTAAAAGCTCAAGCAGCCTTAACCTCCCTATGAAGGCTTCCAAAAAGATGGTATATTGGCTTTCACGGCCGGTGAATTAAAACTCAGCAATTCTTCTAGGTTCGTGCCGTGTCTTGTGTGGGGTTTCGCCTAGGACACCAAGCTAGGCTCATCGGCGGGCTCTTGGTGTCCCCGCCCGGACCCCCACAGGAGTGACGAACTGCGCGCCACCTCCCTCCATATAAGGCGCAACTGCACCACTTGACTACGAGAACCAAAAGCTCAAGCAGCCTCAACCTCCTTATGAAGGCTTCCAAAAAGATGGTATATTGGCTTTCACGGCCGGTGAATTAAAACTCAGCAATTCTTCTAGGTTCGTGCCGTGTCTTGTGTGGGGTTTCGCCTAGGACACCAAGCTAGGCTCATCGGCGGGCTCTTGGTGTCCCCGCCCGGACCCCCACAGGATTGACGAACTGCGCGCCACCTCCCTTTATATAAGGTGCAACTGCACCACTTGACTACGAGAACTAAAAGCTCAAGCAGCCTTAACCTCCCTATGAAGGCTTCCAAAAAGATGGTATATTGGCTTTCACGGCCGGTGAATTAAAACTCAGCAATTCTTCTAGGTTCGTGCCGTGTCTTGTGTGGGGTTTCGCCTAGGACACCAAGCTAGGCTCATCGGCGGGCTCTTGGTGTCCCCGCCCGGACCCCCACAGGAGTGACGAACTGCGCGCCACCTCCCTCCATATAAGGCACAACTGCACCACTTGACTACGCTTCTCGGCGTAATGTCGGGACTTAGTTATTAACAAGAAATGAACATCTGCCTGAATCAATACTATAACTATACGGAACCACCATGGGTCATTTAAATAATGTAATGTCGGGACTTAGCTAGATGAAGTAAATTAAAATATAAATACGAAAGTGGTACCATCATAACCTAGTCCTTACTTTGCTTGTGTGTTAAATGTGAATTCTGGATTCCATTCACAAGTTTGTAGTTGTGTAGGGATTACCTAACGTGCCACGTTCCAAGCTTTGTTGTTGTTGTTGTTTGATTTTTCATGTATAGAAGAACTTTCGAGAGAGTTAACTAAGCTTCAGTTAGGGCCTGATTTCTTTATTTATTTGGTTAATTAGCTTTGCGGACTAGCCGATATCAAACCATCTGAAATATTTCCATAAGCCTGGATGTTCTCATTTCTTAGCTTTGTGTTTGAGGATGTACTTCTTTGGGCGTTTACTCCCTGTAAACGCCCGATCCCTTGGGACCATAGTTCTCGTGCCGGCGATAGCCTAAAAGAAGTGCATCCGATCCTCTCAGGTTGTGTGTTCGGCGGTGGGAATCTCCGGACTACCATTTTCCCGGTTAATGGTGCCCCGTCAATCTCCTCTGAGGGAAACATATATCCTATTTTTTTGCCTATTTTTATTTTATGGAAAAAATAGGCTTATGAAATCACCTTTTGACTGTGTGTGCGCGTGTGTGTGTGTTTCCCCCTAATAAATTCTAAACGGCTCAAGCGATTTCAATGAAACTCGGTAAGATCGTAGCACCATTCTGGACGACCCCGATTGAGCCCATCAAATTTTATTGTGTCTCGCCATCCAACATGGCGGCTGTGCGAAATGTTTAATCAAAATTCAGTATCTCCGAAACTATTACCGATATCACCCGGAAATTTTGTACGGTGATAAAAAAAGCTACTAAAAGTTCACCTATGAGGCTTTAAAACCCTGGTAACTGCAAAACCAACATGGCGGCCAAGCGAATTTGAGAATTTTAAATAGACTTTTCTCGCGATTTAACCATCCAAACGTAATGATACATGGTACTGCAAATGTTTATATACATTGTAATGCAATGGCGTCTAATTTAGTTCAATTGTTTACCTAACCTCAAAATGGCGGCTGTGCGAAATATCTCACTGGCATTCAATATTTTCGAAACTATTTATGATATCACCGTGATATTTTGTACGGTGATAAAAGTCACTGCTACAAGTTTATCTGTGTAATTTTAAAGAAACTGTTAAGGACGAAACAAATATGGCGGCCAAGCGAATTTGAAACATTACAATAGACTTTTCTCGTGATTTATCCGTCTGAGCGCAGTGAAATGTGGTACAGTAAATGATTATACATATTGTAATGCATTGGCATCTAATTTCAATCAATTGTTTACATAACCTCATGATGGCGACTTTGCGTAATTTTAAAATTATGTTTTTATTTCTTGTGTCGTAATCATGCGATCGAAGTGAAAGTTTGAAAAATGAAGCTACGCAATAATTTTCCTTTAATGGTACATAATTCTATGGCCTATACATATAAGCTATAACAATCCAAAATGGCGAGCATCCGAACTATTTTGACGGTTCTCAATATCTACGAATCTTTTACAGTAATCAAACTGAAAAATTTTATATTCATAGAGGCTATGAACATAAGTTCACCTATATGTCTTTCAGTAACCTGGTGAGCACAAATCCAACATGGCGACGACGCGAATTATAAATATTTAAATGGACTTTTCTCGCGAATTAACCATCAAGTGCAGTGGAACATTGCACGTGGACATTAAATGCTTATACAAATGTTAATCCACTGGCATCTAATTTATTTCAATTGTTTTCATAACCACAAGATGGCTGATGTGCGAAATTTTAAAATCTCGTTTTTACTTCTTGTGTCCTAATCATGCGATTGAAGTCTGAATACCACACGTACACAATAATCTTCATGGAATAGTACATAAATAAAAATCCAACCTAGCGACCATCTGAAATATTTAGACGGATCTCAATATCTACGAATCTATCACAACAATCAAACTGACATTTTGTATGTTGATAGAGGCAATTAACATGAGTAGGATATATGAAAATAGGCTGTATAGTTCTTCACGGAACTACTTGTTTTTTGGCGCCTTTCCATGGTGCTATTTTTCGATACACGAAGGCCATCATCAGCCTCTACTCGTGAATCATTAATTTGGAAAGGGTTAGGCACTTCAGTAAGACAGTGTTTACGTGCTTGCGACGCAAGCCAGCGTAACAAGTACACGTCGCACTTGTTTCGGGAACCACCTAGACCCATACTACCAGCGCAGCATAAGGAACTTTACGCCCAGGATATCTATGGGCCTATCCCGAATGCTCGGCGAGGCAATCGTTACGTTGTGACGATTTCAGTTGTCCAGTGAGTGTCTTGCGAGTAAATACTCTTTTTCACAGTAAGAGACAGAATATGTAATTTTAATTATACAAAGTGAAATTATGGTTACAAAATATCATTTCGATCAATTATGCAAAATAAAAACACAGAGTATGTAATTTTACAATAAACATTAAAAATATGTGAAACTACAAATGTCATTACGATTAGATATGTAACGATAAAGTGTAATTATATTATACCTAAGGTTCTAATTCATGGACATTTATCATTTTTAGCCTATTTTCATTTTAAGAAAAAAAGGCTTATGAGATCACCTTTTGTCCGTGTGTTTGTGTGTGTGTTCGTATGTGTGTGTGTCTGTGTGTGTGGTCCAACCCCCCCCCCCCCCCCCCCCCAATAACTTTTAAACGGCTGGGGTGATTTCAATGAAACTCGGTAAGGTCATAGCACCATTTTGGCCGACCCCGACTGTGGCCCTCAAATTTTGTTACGTCTCACCAATCCAACATGGCGGCTGTGCGCAATATTTCACCAGCATTCAATATCTCCGAAACTAATACTGACATCACCTTGACATTTTGTACGGTGATAAAAGCTTCTACTACAAGTTCACCTATGAGACTTTCAAAAACCTGGTAACTACAAAACCAACATGTCGGCCAGGCGAATTTGAGAATTTTAAATAGACTTTTCTGGCGAATTAACCATCCAAACACAATGAAACTTGGTACAGCAAAAGGGTATGTATTGTGCCCAACTCTAGGAATGGGTATTCCAAGATTCAGACACCTAGATATCAAGGGAAAGGCTACAGCCGCTTTTGAAAGTTGAGATATTTGAATATCGCGCTACATTGCTTCTCGAAGCAATTGGAAAGAATATACCGATACTTGCATGTCAAGTGACGTAGCGAGTAATAGCAGAGGTCGAGGCTATTTATTGATTAAATAGTTAACCATGGAGTAGAGACTTGAGACTGGGATCAAATTACTGGCACGGCCTAATGAAAGAGAATGCACTTAGTATCAAGTAAATCGGACCAGGGATACCAGAGATATGATGATTTCTAGATTTCAGCGTGATGACGCGTGACCCTGGCAGTTTTGAATAAATGCCGGCCGGCCGAGGCATCGATAGCTCATTCCAACACAAGCACTTGCCGAGCAAGTTGCTGCTACGCTGAGCCAAGGCACATGGTTGCCGGATCTACGCAGAAGTTATTGTCAAAGTTGTGATAGTCACAAAAGTGCTGCACTACGAGTTGGAACTTAGTAAGTTTCCGGCGAGGAGAATCACTGAGGTGATTGATTATTTTCTTCAGACACTGGTAGAAATATTTTTATTTCTACATGGACATATGTTAGACTTTGTCTAGAATTAGTACTTTGTCACAGTCCAGTAATAACCTAATACTTGGATATTTAAATCCAGTTCAGTCAGTTTTCATATTTGTAACTGGTTAACCACTCCGATCTATCAGTACACTGAAGACCAGTCTATCACGGTGTTGTTCATTAGTCTACGCAGGGAAACTACAAGTTGCTTCGCGCATGGTAGATGGTGATAAACCATGCCCAGGGAACGATATTCAGGACAGCCGTTGATTGGTTAGACTGTCAGTGTTTTCTTGTACTGAAAAGATTACCGTGAGTTATGTTACAACTGACATATCTAAGAATAGATCACTTAGATCTGACCCCATTTAAACAAACTGTTATGGCTTTGATAGAAGCCCATATTAAAGTGGATCAACAGTTAATTCAAACGTCAAGAGATACTACCACTATGTCTGACTAGACGGATTGTGGGTATATAATGGCGACCGATACAAGGATTATACATGCTTGTCCGATAGGGCATGTCTATGGATAGATCTGGTACAGACCAGGTTCACTACGCTTCAAGACCATCAAGAAATGTAAGCCACATTTGAATTATATTATGCCTAGCTAATTGGAACAAACTATTTTTCTGCAGATGACCAACACATTTATTTTTCTTCGTATTTAAATCTTGCAATGATTTGCGCAAGACTTGTTAGAGTTATTCTGAGCATTTTCATCACTCAGAACAGTTTAGGATCGATGACCGAGCATTTCGAGCATTTATTTGAATATTTCATATTTTTGGGAAATCACGGTAATCAGCCGATGTAACTGTAAAAGTTAAATTATTTTTTTTGTTGAGGAATGGATATTTTTTCCATATTCGAAGATTCGAACATGTGGATTCTCACATAATGAGATGATAGTTAAACATATTTAAAATAATATAACAAATAATAATAATAATAATAATCCACTAATAATAATAATGAAATGAAAATCCACAGCCTGCTTCCAGTCGCCGACCGGGTCAGGAATGGAATGAATGAAGCCCCTATCTAGCGGCGAGGATATGAACTGTGCCGGCTGCCGAGGCCTGACGCACTCCTCTGGGGCAATGATTAAATGAATGACAGATGAAATGAAATGATAGTGGAGAGTGTTGCTGGAATGAAATTTTGACAGGGAAAACCGGAGTACCCGGAGAAAAACCTGTCTGCCTCCGTTTTGTCCAGCACAGATCTCACATGGAGTGACCGGGATTTGAACCACGGACCCAGCGGTGAGAGGCCGGCGTGCTGCCGCCTAAGCCACGGAGGCTTCACTAATAATAATAATAATAATTTTTATAATTTTTGTAAATAATTCTTGGATATTATATTTTATAATAATCATATGTATTGAGAGAGAGCCTATGAAGTAGTTTAATCATTTCTAGTCTGGAACAGGAGATTTTCCGAGGGAGAGTGGTTAGCGCTAGCCCACATTCGACCAACATTTCAGTTCTGGTTGAACAGTTGATATTTGCAATGAGCAAAGTATATTTTTCAGATAACACGGAGAGGCATGAAACGGGAAGCAATTGATATTTGTATCAAATAGGATATTTTTGTATTTATATAAAATCATGACGTAAATACACTCGAAAGTGAAATAAAGATTTTCATAAGTATGGTAAATTCACGGGTTGAACTGAATGGTAAAATAAAATGAACTTGTAAGTTTATTAATCTTCCAGTGTTGATAACAAGCAGAGGCTTGATTTATTGTATAAATTTTGGGATGAAAATTTATATGTGTGTGGAGTAGTTGAATGCCATTCCCAGGTGCGCATGTTTAAGTCGCAGGAATGAGGAGGTTTTTTCGAGCATCAATCAAATAGCAGGTTCGATGGCTCAGGTTTATAGAAGGAGTATTGGAATTACACATTTCGTCGTATGAATGACCCGAAGGTTATTTCTTAGAAACCATCAGTTCTTATTTCAACCTTGTTTACGAATTCAATTTAGACTTTGATTTTGCTAGAACCCGGATTTGTCATGATAGTAGTTTATTCTTCTTCAGAGGAAGACCTTTGCCGTTGTTGTTGTAATATTGTGTTCTTACACAAATAATAGAATGGGCCACTGCCAATTAAAAATAATTCTATAACCACGAATAATTTGAAGGATGTTTTCAATCCTAGTGCCATGAACTAAATGAATTTATAATGAAATTACAATTCTTATTTCCGCATTCTGTCGAAGAATTGAGATGATGATGATAATTGTTGTTTTAAGGGGCCTAACATCTAGGTTATCGGCCCTGTCGAAGAATTGCAAGTTGTGAAAATTACTATAATGGCCATAAATATAAATTTTTTTTTTTTTCATAATAATGATTCCAAGTGGAAAATTGAATAGTTGAATGGTTCAACAATTTATTGATCAAGTTGATGATTCAGAAATCATATATTTTGTTTGGAACTTGTAGTTCATAATCGAGTCACTTCTCGAATGTTTAATGTCGGAAGAACAATTAATTGTTGTTGTGCTTCGCACAGTTCTTCGATGCTATGCTCAAGGTCAAATACTTTTCAGATGTTATTAATATGTGTAAATAGTTTGTGTTGATTCAATGAGTAATAATATTTTTTGACAATCTATTTTTTGAAACTGGAAAAATAAGTGAAAGTTAAAAATTCTATGAACATTTATTCTACGAGTGTTAATATTATGTAAAAATTCAAACAGTGAACTACGATATTTCCAGTAGAGACAATTAAATTTGAACTGGATTTAATCATAAATAATTTTGGAACACAGTCTACAGGACTGACAATCAGACTTGTGTTTCCAAAAAGTAATTGTAAAATGTGTTTGGAAAATTTCTGTATATTGTGTAAATAAGAGTGTGGATCGCCACATGTGGATGATGCTGCTTTGAGCATCTTTGCAGTCAATTTTAACTTCAAAATAAACTGAGATAATTTTACTTGATGTGTTATACCCAACTGAATCTCCTTCTATCCTTATTGTTGCATTGAGCCAAAAATCAGTAAAGCATTTTTTTTTATTTGATGTCGTTTTTGCGATTAGCTTTAACCCATCTGGCGGTCCGGGATATTTAGACTCTCGTGCTGACTGATTATTGGTAAAATGCATATGTGGTCGTGCGGACTCCGGTCTAAACGGGCACATAAAATAAGATAGATAGAGAAATGGCTTCGAACGTGGGTCTCGATTTAGACATGGTCAATCGCATGCCGATTTAAATTGTGATAATTTTTTTTTCTATAAATATTTTGGGAGTTGAGAGATGTCTGGTTTGGATGAATAAATTAGTAGGAAACCCAATTAGTGGGGAAAATTAAAAATTTAACTTGGTTAATAATTAGAATGGGTTTGATTATTTTTGCTAATGGCTTAACCATTAGGGCGTCAAGTAAATTCAGTAGTAAACGTTCAATGACTGGACATACGCATTATTAGAATCCAGGTGGAGGATATTTGAGAACTTGCATATTTTTCTTGTGATATTGTGGTAAATGTAATTCGTAAAATTAGAGAATTTTGTTTTTCCATCACGTCGACATTAGGACAAATCTCATTTTATTAGAGTGTTCCAATTTGCTATTCATATTTCTTGTTCTAGTTATAAGCTTGTGTTTGCCAATATTGTATACCCCTAAATTTTGAATAATAATTGAAAATTATGGAGGAAATGATGAGAATGATGAGGAGTTTGAAGGAGAGTTCAAAAGAAGCTGGACTGCGTGTAGCAGCCATTATGAAAGAAAATACTGAGGCTTTAGAAAGGAAACTTAAAGAAAATTCTGATAAACTTAAAGAAAGTTTAAACGATAAACTTAAAGAAAATTCTGATTCTTTAGAAAATAAACTTAAAGAAAATGCTGATTCTTTAAAAGGTAACTTGAAAGAAAGTTCTGATTTGTTAGAAAGCTGGTTAAAAGATAACATGAAAGAAAGTTTAGAGGATAAACTCAAGGAAAATTCTGATTTGTTAGAGAGCAGGTTAAAAGATAACTTGAAAAAATTTTAAATAGTAAATTTAATTCTATGGAAAGTAAATTTAAAGAGAATTCCGAAATTTTGAAAATGACACTTGAGAGTAAAATGAATAAATTATGCGAAAAAACACATGAGCTCGAAACTTCATTAGCTACTAACGCAAGTTTAATGGACGATAAATTTCGCGATGCCGATCTTCGATCCCAAAGCTTAGCTGATAGGATAGAACATGGTCTTAGGAAAGTTGGTGAAGACATGATCAACCTAGAAGTCAGAGTGAAGAAAGAAAGTAATGAGATGGGAATTCTAGTTGTTCAACGGTTGACAGTACAATTCAAGGAACTTGTAATGGGAGAGATAAGAGAAGGTGTGATTAATGAATTGCAAACTGAAATTAAAACCACAGTTGTCAATGAAATTTAAGACACACTCAAGCTGGAGAATCAAGAGGGAATCAAGGAGATTAGGGAATCTTTGTCATCCCATATTCAAGTGATTTCCAAAGATATCCAAGCAACTCAGAAGGACATATCAGATATGACAGGGTCATTGAACAGTCATGAGGCTGTTATGAACCAGATATCCATTGATGTTAAGGAAAATTGTAAAGAAACTGAAGCAATTAAGAAAATGGCAGAAGAAAGCCAGAAGGAACTTGAGGCTATGAAAACCCAAATCAAGGACGAGAAACAGTCTGACCATCTGTTGAAAATGCCAAGTGTAAGGGGAAAGGAACAGATACAGATAAATCTAGGAGCAACTAGAGAAAATGACAGTCAAAGACAGGACGAGGTCAGGACAGTATTTCAATCCAACCCCATAACTGTATTCAAGAATGTAGAGGATAAGCCTTCTAAATTTTCAGGGCGAGATTCTGTGACACCCGTGGAATTTTTGAGAGAAGCAGGGGATTACCTGAAAGATTCCAAGATCCCTAAAGAAAGACAGATCCGAGTGATAGAGAAGTTTTTTGAAGGTCCTGCACTTCTTTGGTTTAGAGCTTTTAGATCCACTCTAACCACTTTTGAGGAGTTTTCTCGTGGGTTATTGAAAAAGTTTTGGTCCCCGGAAACCCAACAGCAAGTCAGGGCAGAATTATATTCGAAGAGATTCTCGACGTCACAACCTACTAGACACTCAACGAACTTTTCTGGGCAGCTTTCTAAACTGCAACATTTAGATCCGCCGATGCCAGATAACGAATTGATTAATGCATTGATACGTCAGTTTCCAGCAGACGTCCAGAGGACTTTGATCGCTGCTGATATCTATAATATGGAGCAATTTGACGAAGTATTACAGAAGCTGGATCATACGAACGCTCAATTCTTTCATCAGAAGGGAGGAATGAGTAACAACGCTGTGTACGCTGTTATGGCTGATAGTTATTCTCAAACACCTCGAGAGATTCGAGAGGGGCGAGAAGAGAAAACGCCGAGGGAAGATTCAAATAAGAGAGGATGGAATCAGTACAGTAACAGATACAGTTACAAGCCTTATGTGAGACCAGATGGTGGAAATCGATATAATACTCGATGGAGAAGGCCACGAGATAGTCAAGGATGGTACCAGGAAAGAAGGTACTATGGTAGAAACTAGTACAATAACAGAGGGAATGTGGATACTCGTCAGTCCAATGAAGAGTTCAACAAGGAGACGAGGAAAAACTTGGAAGCAAGACACCAAGATAACTTGCAGTTTTTGGAGCAGAGGCCCAATGAACCAGGTCCATCGGGAACACAACAATCCCGGGGGAATGGAAACGAAAAAAAAAAACTTCGAATTCACAGTAGAAGATAGAATTTTGAACACTTTCACTTCCAGAATTATTAAATGGCAAGCAGAGGATGATGACTTAATTCAACAGAATGACGAACGAAAAGAAATGGGTACAAGAATTAGAATGCCAATCATATCATGCGAAGTATTCGGTATGCCTGTCGATACTTTGATTGATACTGGGGCTATGCTTTGTCTTGTGAGTGAGAAGCTTTATATTCTGTGGAAGCTCAAAGAGAATTGAGAGGAGATTCCAGTATCAGGAATTAAGATCCAAGGAATAATACCCAATAAAATATCTCTGTGTAAAACACAATTATACTTATGTATTACGATTGGAGGACATGATTTCCGACATGTGTTTGTAGTAATGAAGGACATGGCTTTTGACATGATATTGGGAGCGGATTTCATTCAGAAATATCAAGCAGTGATAGACATGAAGACAGAGACGAACAGATTCAAGAATACCGAAGAGATTAACTTCGAGGGAAAAGAAGAGGAAGACATCGAGGGAGATGCTCAATGGTCTCTGATTTTTCATGAGACTGAAGGAAGAGAAGTCTACACTGAGAAGGAGTCCCCAGAGCTAGGGAAAATTTTGAAAGAGTATCACGATATTTTTGATATTAAACCTGGTGAAATTAAAGATTTTGAATATTGAGGAAGTAAACAACAATGGAAGCTATGAAATCGCCAATACACGAACTGGTAACATCGTGGGAACTTATAATGAATCGAATTTGAAGATTTATTATTCAAGAACCAGATGATTTAATGTGTAGATAGGAAAAATAAAAATTTTTCAATTTTTATTTTTTGCTAGGTGTGGGGTGGATGTGCCCAACTCTAGGAATGAGTATTCCAAGATTGAGACACCTAGATATCAAGGGAAAGGCTACAGCCGCTTTTTAAAGTTGAGATATTTGAATATCGCGCTACATTGCTTCGAGAAGGAATTGGAAAGAATATACCGATACTTGCATGTCAAGTGACGTAGCGAGTAATAGCAGAGGTCGAGGCTATTTATTGATTAAATAGTTAACCATGGAGTAGAGACTTGAGACTGGGATCAGATTACTGGCACGGCCTAATGAAAGAGAATGCACTTAGTATCAAGTAAATCGGACCAGGGATACCAGAGATATGATGATTTCTAGATTTCAGCGTGATGACGCGTGACCCTGGCAGTTTTGAATAAATGCCGGCCGTCCGAGGCATCGATAGCTCATTCCAACACAAGCACTTACCGAGCAAGTCGCTGCTACACTGAGCCAAGGCACATGGTTGCCGGATCTACGCAGAAGTTATTGTCAAAGTTGTGATAGTCACAAAAGTGCTGCGCTACGAGTTGGAACTTAGTAAGTTTCCGGCGAGGAGAATCACTGAGGTGATTGATTATTTTCTACAGACACTGGTAGAAATATTTTTATTTCTACATGGACATATGCTAGATTTTGTCTAGAATTAGTACTTTGTCACAGTCCAGTAATAATCTAATACTTGGATATTTAAATCCAGTTCAGTCAGTTTTCATATTTGTAACTGGTTAACCACTCCGATCTATCAGTACACTGAAGACCAGTCTATCACGGTGTTGTTCATTAGTCTACGCAGGGAAACTACAAGTTGCTTCGCGCATGGTAGATGGTGATAAACCATGCCCAGGGAACGATATTCAGGACAGCCGTTGATTGGTTAGACTGTCAGTGTTTTCTTGTACTGAAAAGATTACCGGGAGTTATGATACAACTGACATATCTAAGAATAGATCACTTAGATCTGACCCCATTTAAACAAACTGTTATGGCTTTGATAGAAGCCCATATTAAAGTGGATCAACAGTTAATTCAAACGTCAAGAGAAACTACCACTATGTCTGACTAGACGGATTGTGGGTATATAATGGCGGCCGATACAAGGATTATACATGCTTGTCCGATAGGGCATGTCTATGGATAGATCTGGTACAGACCAGGTTCACTACGCTTCAAGACCATCAAGAAATGAAAGCCACATTTGAATTATATTATGCCTAGCTAATTGGAACAAACTATTTTTCTGCAGATGACCAACACATTTTTAGCCTACTTTCGATTTTTGCAAAAAATGAAAGTAGACTTATGAGATCAACACAGGGCGAAAAAAGTGTGTCTGTCTGTGTGTGTGTATGTGTGTGTGTGAGTCTGTGTGTGTGTGTGTGTGTGTATGTGTGTGTGTGAGTCTCTGTGTGTGTGTGTGTGTGTGTGTGTGTGTCTGTGTGTGTGTGAGTGTGTGTACTCTGAATGTCTGTCCCCCCTATCGATTCGAACACGGTGAATGCGAATTGAACGAAATTTGGTACAAAGGTAGCACTAGCAAAGGACACCTCAGTGTCATGTTTTATATCGCCGCCATCTTAACGGAAACGTAATGGCGGCCACACAAATGTTCAAAGCTTAAATCAAATTACGACTAACCTAATCATCCGATCTCTACCAAATTTTGCAACAACATACCTTTATGGGGGGAGCATCCTTTGACCAAACCAATAGGTCATCAGCGTAATAGTTTGCGGATGGCGGCCATCTTTGTGTGAAAATCGATTCCCCCTATTAATTCGAACACGGTGCAACCGAATGGAACGAAATTTGGTACAGAGGTAGTACTAACAAAAGGAACCTCAGTGTCATGTTTTATATCGCCGCCATCTTGACGGAAACGTAATGGCGGCCACACAAATGTTCAAAGCTTAAATCAAATTACGATTAACCTAATCATCCGATCTCTACCAAATTTTGCAACAACATACCCTTATAGAGGAAGCATCCTTTGACCAAATGAATAGGTCATTAGCCTAATAGTTTGCGGATGGCGGCCATCTTTGTGTGAAAATCGATTGCCCCTATTAATTCGAACACGGTGAAACCGAATGGAACGAAATTTGGTACAGAGGTAGTACTAGCAAAGGGCACCCCCAGTGTCATGTTTTATATCGCCGCCATCTTGACGGAAATGTAATGGCGGCCACACAAATGTTCAAAGCTTAAATCAAATTACGACTAACCTAATCATCCGATCTCTACCAAATTTTGCAATTTGGTACACAGGTAGTACTAGCAAAGGGCACCCCCAGTGTCATGTTTTATATCGCCGCCATCTGGACGGAAATGTAATGGCGGCCACACAAATGTTCAAAGCTTAAATCAAATTACGACTAACCTAATCATCCGATCTCTACCAAATTTTGCAATTTGGTACAGAGGTAGTACTAGCAAAGGGCACCCCCAGTGTCATGTTTTATATCGCCGCCATCTTGACGGAAACGTAATGGCGGCCACACAAATGTTCAAAGCTTAAATCAAATTACGATTAACCTAATCATCCGACCTCTACCAAATTTTGCAACAACATACCCTTATAGAGGAAGCATCCTTTGACCAAATGAACAGGTCATTAGCCTAATAGTTTGCGGATGGCGGCCATCTTTGTGTGAAAATCAATTCTCCCTATTAATTCAAACACGGTGAAACTGAATGGAACGAAATTGGGTACAGAGGTAGCACTAGCAAAGGGCATCTCAGTGTCATGATTTATATCGCCGCCATATTGAAAGAAACGTAATGGCGGCCACACAAATGTTCAAAGCTTAAGTTAAATTACGACTAACATAACCATCCCATCTCTACCAAACTTTGCAACAACATACCTTTATGGAGGGAGAATCCTTTGACCAAACTAATAGGTTATTAGCCTAATAGTTTGCGGATGGCGGCCATCTTTATGTCAAAATTGATTCCCCCTATTAATTCGAACACGGTGGAACCGAATGGAACGAAATTTGGTACAGAGGTAGCACTAGCAAAGGGCACCTCAGTGTCATGTTTTATATCGCCGCCATCTTGACTGAAACGTAATGGCGGCCACACGAATGTTCAAATCTTAAATCAAATTACGATTAACCTAATCATCCAATCTCTACCAAAATTTTCAACTACATACCTTTATGGAGGGAGGATCCTTTGACCAATCTAATAGGTCATTCGCCTAATAGTTTGCGGATGGCGGCTATCTTTGTGTCAGAATCGATTCCCCCTATTAATTCAAACACGGTGTAACCGAATGGAACGACATTTGGTACAGGGATAGCACTAGCAAAGGGCATCTCAGTGTCATGATTAATATCGCCGCCATATTGACAGAAACGTAATGGCGGCCACACAAATTTTTAAAGCTAAAATGTAATTACGACCAACCTAATAATCTAGTCTCTACCAAATTTTGCAACACCATATCTTTATGTGGGAAACATATTCTGACCAAACTGCAAGAACATCAGCCCAATAATTTGCAGATGGTGGCCAAGTATGTGTGCAAATCGATTCCCCCTATCAATTCAAACACGGTGAATCCAAATTGATCGAAATTTGATACAGAGGTAGCACTAGGAAAGGGCACCTCATATTCATGTTTAATATCCCTATAGCACGTTGTATTTCAACAAGCTACTACAACCAACATTCAATCATACTACTTGAAAAGGACGAAGGGTTATAACAATACCCATGCATTTAGGAGAAAGTAGGCTATATGTTCTTTACTGAACATCTTGTTTTTCTTCGTATTTAAATCTTGCAATGATTTACGCAAGACTTGTTAGAGTTATTCTGAGCATTTTCATCACTCAGAACAGTTTAGGATCGATGACCGAGCATTTCGAGCATTTAATTGAATATTTCATATTTTTGGGAAATCACGGTAATCAGCCGATGTAACTGTAAAAGTTAAATTATTTTTTTGTTGAGGAATGGATATTTTTTCCATATTCGAAGATTCGAACATGTGGATTCTCACATAATGAGATGATAGTTAAACATATTTAAAATAATATAACAAATAATAATAATAATAATCCACTAATAATAATAATAATAATTTTTATAATTTTTCTAAATAATTCTTGGATATTATATTTCATAATAATCATATGTATTGAGAGAGAGCCTATGAAGTAGTTTAATCATTTCTAGTCTGGAACAGGAGATTTTCCGAGGGAGAGTGGTTAGCGCAAGCCCGCATTCGACCAACATTTCAGTTCTGGTTGAACAGTTGATATTTGCAATGAGCAAAGTATATTTTTCAGATAACACGGAGAGGCATGAAACGGGAAGCAATTGATATTTGTATCAAATAGGATATTTTTGTATTTATATAAAATCATGACGTAAATACACTCGAAAGTGATATAAAGATTTTCATAAGTATGGTAAATTCACGGGTTGAACTGAATGGTAAAATAAAATGAACTTGTAAGTTTATTAATCTTCCAGTGTTGATAACAAGCAGAGGCTTGATTTATTGTATAAATTTTGGGAAGAAAATTTATATGTGTGTGGAGTAGTTGAATGCCATTCCCAGGTGCGCATGTTTAAGTCGCAGGAATGAGGAGGTTTTTTCGAGCATCAATCAAATAGCAGGTTCGATGGCTCAGGTTTATAGAAGGAGTATTGGAACTACACATTTCGTCGTATGAATGACCCGAAGGTTATTTCTTAGAAACCATCAGTTCTTATTTCAACCTTGTTTACGAATTCAATTTAGACTTTGATTTTGCTAGAACCCGGATTTGTCATGATAGTAGTTTATTCTTCTTCAGAGGAAGACCTTTGCCGTTGTTGTTGTAATATTGTGTTCTTACACAAATAATAGAATGGGCCACTGCCAATTAAAAATAATTCTATAACCACGAATAATTTGAAGGATGTTTTCAATCCTAGTGCCATGAACTAAATGAATTTATAATGAAACTACAATTCTTATTTCCGCATTCTGTCGAAGAATTGCAAGTTGGGAAAATTAATATAATGGCCATAAATATAAATATTTTTTTCATAATAATGATTCCAAGTGGAAAATTGAATAGTTGAATGGTTCAACAATTTATTGATCAAGTTGATGATTCAGAAATCATATATTTTGTTTGGAACTTGAAGTTCATAATCGAGTCACTTCTCGAATGTTTAATGTCGGAAGAACAATTAATTGTTGTTGTGCTTCGTACAGTTCTTCGATGCTATGCTCAAGGTCAAATACTTTTCAGATGTTATTAATATGTGTAAATAGTTTGAGTTGATTCAATGAGTAATAATATTTTTTGACAATCTATTTTTTGAAACTGGAAAAATAAGTGAAAGTTAAAAATTCTATGAACATTTATTCTACGAGTGTTAATATTATGTAAAAATTCAAACAGTGAACTACGATATTTCCAGTAGAGACAATTAAATTTGAACTGGATTTAATCATAAATAATTTTGGAACACAGTCTACAGGACTGACAATCAGACTTGTGTTTCCAAAAAATAATTGTGAAATGTGTTTGGAAAATTTCTGTATATTGTGTAAATAAGAGTGTGGATCGCCACATGTGGATGATGCTGCTTTGAGCATCTTTGCAGTCAATTTTAACTTCAAAATAAACTGAGATAATTTTACTTGATGTGTTATACCCAACTGAATCTCCTTCTATCCTTATTGTTGCATTGAGCCAAAAATCAGTAAAGCATTTTTTTTTTATTTGATGTCGTTTTTGCGATTAGCTTTAACCCATCTGGCGCTCCGGGATATTTAGACTCTCGTGCTGACTGATTATTGGTAAAATGCATATGTGGTCGTGCGGACTCCGGTCTAAACGGGCACAGTATATTGTAATGCACTGATTTCTAATATTGTTCAATTGTTTGCATAACCTCAAGATGGCGGCTGTGCGAAGTATTTTACCGGTATTCTATATCTCCGAAACTATTTCTGATATCATCCTAAAATTTTGCACAGTGATACAAGGCACTACTACAAGTTTCAAAATCATGTAGAGTACAAAACGAACATGGCGGCCAAGTGAAGTTGAAAATTTTAAATAGACTTTTCTCGCGATTTAACCATTTGAGCGGGGTGAAATATAGTACTTAAATGTTTTTGCGTATTCTAATGTACTGGCATCTAATTTAGTTCAATTGTTTACATAACCTTAAGATGGCGGCAGTGCGAAATTTTGAAATTAAGTTGCTATTTATTGTGGCGTAATCATGCGATGGAAGTGAAAGATTGAATAATGAACCTACGCAATAATTTTCCTTTAATGGTACATTACTCTATGGCCTATACGTATAACAATCCAACATGGCGACCATCCAAATTATTTAGACGGTTATCAATATCTACGAATCTTTTACAGCAATCAAACTGAAATTCTTTATGTTCATAGAGGCAATGAACTTAAATACACCTATAGGACTTTCAATAACTTGGTGAACACTAATCCAACACGGCGGCGACACGAATTATAAATATTTATCTGGACGTTTCTCGCGATTTAACCATCCGAGTTCAGTAAAACTCGGGACGGTAAATGCTTAGGCTATACAAATGTCAATCCACTGGCATATTACTTATTTCCATTGTTTTCATAACCAGAAGATGGCAGATGTGCGAAATTTAAGAATCTCATTTTTGAGCTATTTTCATTTATGAAAAAATAGGCTTATGAGATCAGCCTTTGTCCGTGTGTCTGTCTTTGTGTGCGTGTGTGATGGTGTGTGTGATGGTGTGTGTGTGATGGTGAATTTACCCCCTAATAACTTCTAAACGGCTGGAACGATTTCAATGAAACTCGGTAAGTTCATAGCACTATTCCGGAACACTCCGACCGTGCCCTTCAAATTTTGTTACGTCCCACCAATCCAACATGGCGGCTGTACGAAATATTTAACCAGCATTTAATATCTCTGAAACTATTACCGATATCACCCTGGAATTTGTTGCGGTGGTAAAGAAAACTACTAGAAGTTCACCTATGTGACACTTGAAAATCTGGCAACGACAAAACCTAAATGGCGGCCAAGCTAACTTGTGACTTATAAATAGACGTTTCTCGCGATTTAACCAATCAAACGCAATAAAACTTGGTACAGTATATGTTTATACACATTGTAATGCACCGACATCTAACTTCGTTCAATTGTTTACATAACCTCAAGATGGCGGCTGTGCAAAATATTTCACCGGCATTCTATATCTCTGAAACTATTAGCGGTATCACCCTGAAATTTTGTAAGGTGATATAATGCACTACTGGAATTTCATCTATAAGACTTTCAAAATCCGGTTAACTACAAAACGAACATGGCGGCCAAGCGAAATTGAAGATTTTAAATAGACCTTTCTCGCGATTTAATGTTCCAAACGCAATGAAACTTGGCACAGGAAATGTTTATACACATTGTAATGCACTGGTATCTAATTTAGTTCAATTGTTTACATAACCTCAAGTGCGAATTTTAAAATTAAGTTTTTATTTCTTGTGTCGTAATCATGCAATCGAAGTGAAAGTTTGAATAATGAACCTACGCAATAATGTTCCTTTAATGGTACATGACTCTATGGCCTAAACATTTAACATTCCAACATGGCGACCATCCGAAATATTTAGTCGGTTCTCAATATCTACGATTCTATAACAGCAATCAAACTGCAATTTTGTATGTTGATAGTGGCAATTAACATAATATAGGATATATGAAAATAGGCTGTATAGTTCTTCACGGAACTACTTGTTTCCTATTTACGTTTGTGGTCGGAAACCGTGTTGTGATTTTGAGTCGAATTTTATACATGCAATGCGACATGACGTTGGGGAGATTTTGATATTTATGTGCCATTGTTGTGCTATAGTGTCTTTATAGTGTGATTGTTTACGGTCTTCACCAATTTATTTTCATTATTATTTAAAATTATACCATACACCATACATTCATGATTGAGACAATGCTAAGTGTACTCTTTACAACTACAATATTCGAGGGCGAAGCCTCGACGGGTACTGCTAGTAGTACATAAATCGTTGACCTACATAAATGAAAATTCACAATGGCGTCCATCCGAAATATTAGACGGTTCTCAATATCTACGAATCTATTACAATCAAATTGAAATTTTGTATGTTGATAGAGGCAATTAACATAAGTAGGATATATGAAAATGGGCTTTAGTTCTCAACGGAACTACTTGTTATTAGCCTATTTTCATTTTATGAAAAAATAGGCTTATGAGATCACCTTTTGTCCGTGAGTGTATGTGTGTTCGTATGTGTGTGTGTGTCTGTGTGTGTCCTCTCCTAATAACTTTTAAACGGCTGGGGCGATTTCAATGAAACTCGAAGCTCATAGCACCATTTTGGCTGACCCCGACCGTGGCCTTCAAATTTTATTACGTCTTACCAATCCAACATGGCGGCTGTGCGAAATATTTCACCAGCATTCAATATCTCCGAAACTATTACTGATATCACCTTGAAATTGTGTACGGTGATAAAGGATACTACTACAAGTTCACCTATGAGACTATCAAAAACCTGGTAACTTCAAAACCAACATGGCGGCCATGCGAATTTGAGACTTTTAAATAGACTTTCCTGGCGATTTAAGCATCCAGACACTGTGAAACTTGGTACAGCAAAGTTTATATACTTTGTAATGCACTGATATCTAATTTTGTTCAATTGTTTACATAACCTCACGATGGTGGTTGTGTGAAATAATTTAGCGGCATTCTACACACATCAAAAAAAGTTTTGCATCACCTCGGTTCCCAGATCTCCGGCATATAGACGTTGACGGTGTATATTGTATCCGAGATACAGTCCCTTTGACTGTTCATAGATGTCACTAAAACTGCTCAAAGATGTAAACAACCATGCATGAGCAGGGCCTATTAGACGGAGGGGGTACGACAGCCGATCAGTTCCAGTCATTCCACCAGGACGAAGGTACGCTGCTCATGTTGTCTGTAGTTCTACCATGCCTAGAAGGTCAATACCGCAGTTCGATCGCGTCCGCATTGTTACTTTGTGTCAAGAAGGGCTCTCAACAAGGGAAGTTTCCAGGCGTCTCAGAGTGAACCAAAGCGATGTTGTTCGGACATGGAGGAGGTACAGAGATACAGGAACTGTCGATGACAGGCCTCGCTCAGGCCGCCCAAGGGCTACTACTGTAGTGGATGACCGCTACTTACGGATTGCCGCTCGGAGGAACCCTGACAGCAATTCCACCATGTTGAATAATGCGTTTCGTTCATCCACAGGACGTCGTGTTTCAACTCAAACTGTGCGCAATAGGCTGCATGATGCGCAACTTCACTCCCGACGTCCATGGCGAGGTCCAGCTTTGCAACCCCGACACCATGCAGCGCGGTACAGATGGGCCCAACAACATGCTGAATGGACCCCACGGAATTGGCATCACGTTCTCTTCACCGATGAGTGTCGCATATGCCTTCAACCAGACAATCGTCGGAGACGTGTTTGGAGGCACCCTGGTCAGGCTGAACGTCTTAGACACACTGTCCAGCGAGTGCAGCAAGGTGGTGGTTCCCTGATGTTTTGGGGTGGCATTATGTGGGGCCGACGTACGCCACTGGTGGTCATGGAAGGCTCCGAAACGGCTTTACGATACCTGAATGACATCCTCCGACCCATAGTGCACCCATATCGGCAGAATATTGGAGAGGCATTTGTCTTCATGGACGACAATTCTCGACCTCATCGTGTACATCTTGTGAATGCGTTCCTTCAAGATAACGACATCGCTCGACTACAGTGGCCAGCATGTTCGCCAGACATGAACCCTATCGAACATGCCTGGGATATGTTGAAAAGGGCTGTTTATGGACGTCTTGACCCACCAACCACTCTGAGAGATTTACGCCGAATTGTCGTTGAGGAGTGGGACAATTTGGACCAACAGTGTCTTGATGAACTTGTGGATAGTATGCCACGACGAATACAGGCATGCATCAATGCAAGAGGACGTGCTACTGGGTATTAGAGGTAGTGGTGTGTACTGCAATCTGGACCACAAATGCTGAAAGTCTAGCTGTATGATGGTACAACATGCAATGTGTGGGTCTCATGAGCAATAAAACGAGCTGAAATGTTGTTTGTGTTGATCTCTATTCCCTTTGTATTTAACGGTTCCGGAACTCTTGGAACCGAGGTGATGCAAAACTTTTTTTGATGTGTGTATATCTCCGAAACTATTTCTGATAGCACCCTGAAATTTTGAATGGTGATACAGGGCACAACCGTACGTTTATATTTTTATGTTCGAAAAACATGTAGAATACAAAACGAACACGGCGGCCAAGCGAATTTGATACATTTTAAGAGACTTTTCTCGCGATTTAACCATGTGAGTGGAGTGAAATATGGTACATTAAATGTTTATACGTATTGTAATGTGTCGGTATCTAATTTTGTTCAATTGTTTACATAACCTGAAGATGGCGGCTATGCGAAATTTTGAAATGAAGTTTTTATTTCTTGTGTCATAATCATGCCATGGAAGTGAAAGATTGAATAATGAACCTACGCAATAATTTTCCTTTAATGATACATTACTCTAAGGCCTATACGTATAACAATCCAACATGGCGATCATCCGAAATATTTAGACGGATCTCAATATCTACGAAGCTTTTACAGCAATCAAACTGATTTGTTTATTTTCATAGTGGCTATGAACATAATTTCACCTATAGACTTTCAATAACCTGGTGATCACAAATCCAACATGGCGGCTACGCGAATTATAAATAATCACATGAACGTTTCTCGCAATTTAACCATGCGAGTGCAGTGACACTTGGTACAGTAAATCCTTCATCAAATGTCAATCCACTAGCTTCTAATTTATTTCAATTGTTTCCATAACCACAAGATGGCAGCTGTGCGAAATTTTAAAATTTCGTTTTTACTTCTAGTACCTAATCATGCGATTGAAGTTTGAATACTACACAAGTAGTTCCGTGAAGAACTATACAGCCTATTTTCATATATCCTACTTATGTTAATTGCCTCTATCTACATACAAAATTTCAGTTTGATTGCTATAATAGATTCGTAGATAATGAGAACCGATTAAATATTTCGGATGGTCGCCATGTTGGATTTTATATATGTAGGTCCTAGAGTTATGCACTGTTACATGAATATTATAGTGTACGTGTAGCATTCAAACTTCAATCGCATAATTAGGATACGAGAAGTAACAAGGAGATTTTAAAATTACGCACAGCTGCCATCTTGTGGTTATGAAAACAATTGAAATAAATTAGATGCCAGTGGAATAACATTCGTATAAGGATTTACTGTACCATGTTTCACTCCACTCGGATGGTGAAATTGCGAGAAACGTTCATGTGAATATTTATATTTCGCGGCGCCGCCATGTTGGATTTGTGATCACCAGGTTATTTAAAGTTCTATAGGTGAACTTAAGTTCATAGCCCCTATGAACATTAAAAAAAACAGTTCGATTGCTATAATAGATTCGTAGATATTCAGAGCCTTATAAATATTTCGGATGGTCGCCATGTTGGATTGTTAAATGTATAGGTCATAGAGTCATGTACCATTAAAGGAAAATTATTGCGTAGGTTCATTATTCATACTTTCACTTCGATCGCATGATTACGACACAAGAAATAAAAACTTATTTTTAAAATTCGCAAAGCCGCCATCTTGGGGTTATGTAAACAATTCAACTAAATTAGATACCAGTGCACTTCAACGTGTATAAACATTTCCTGTACCAGATTTCATAGCGTTTGGAATAAAAAAGTCGCCCGAAAAGTCTATTTAAAATTTTCAAATTCGCTTGGCCGCCATGTTCGTTTTGTACTTAACCGGCATTTGAAAGTCTTATAGATGAACTTCCAGTAGTGCCATTTATCTCCGTACAAAATTTTAGGGCGATACCTCTGATAGTTTCAGAGATATAGAATCCCGGTGAAATATTTCGCACATCCGCCATCTTATGATTATGTAAACAATTGAACCAAGTTTGATGTGGGTGCATTACAATGTGTATAAACATAGAGTGTACCAAGTTTTATTGCGTTTGGTTGGTTAAATCGCGAGGAACGTCTATTTAAAAGTCGCGAATTCGCCTGGCCGCCATGTTGGTTTGTAGTTAACAGTTTATCAAAAGTCACATAGGTGAACTTCTAGTAGTCCCCTTTATCACCGTAAAAATTTCTAGGGTGATATCGGGAATAATTTCGGAGATATTGAATGCTGGTGAAATATTTCGCACAGCCGCCATGTTGGATAGGTGAGACGTAACAAAATTTGAATGGCACGGTCGGGGTCGGCCGGAATAGTGCTATGAACTTACCGAGTTTCATTAAAATCGCTCCAGCCATTTAGAAGTTATTATGGGGACACCCACACGCACGCACACACACACCCGGACAAAAGGTGATCTCATAAGCCTATTTTTTCAAAATTGAAAATAGGCTATAAATAGGCTAAAAATTACATGGTAAAGGCCTGATGTGGCCATACATTATATGATTACTATTCTGTCACCCAACATCGCTTTAGATACTACTTGTGATAACTCCAGTCATAAATTTCAACCAACGCCATTCAGTGATTATACTATCTACAGTGGGTAGTGTAATCTACACTCCGCAACCGGAACCAACGCCACCAAATGGCACATTTCTTTATCGTCACGACTACGAAATAATAAGGCTGTGTCCCAATTAGTTACAATTTCAGTCGTAGTGAACTAGATAGTCGACTATTATTCCGAATGTGACGTCAGAAGTAGTGAGTGTCGTGATGCAATACTGCTTAACACATAGCAATCAAGAAATTCAATTGATATTCCATAAAGTGGTGAAGCAAGGTAAACAAGTCATATCTGTATGTGTACCCTCTCACAGAGGCATTCATGGCAATGAATATGCCGATCAAGCAGCTAAAGATGATGATGATGATGATAATTGTTGTTTTAAGGGGCCTAACATCTAGGTTATCGGCCCAGCAGCTAAAGAAGCCACACTTCTTCCTTTATGTGATCCTACAATAGCTACACCCCATACTGACATAATATCCTACGTCAAAAGAAAAATATTCCAACAGTGGAAGAAGCATTGGCTTAGAACGTCTACCAGTAAACTCCATGAATTAAGATCAGGAACCACAGAACAATATCTCCATCATAAACTTTCCAGGAAGATCAAGTTCTAATATCACGTATAAGAATAGGTCATACCAACATCACCCACAGCTATATCCTCGAGAAGAAACAACATGCTCAACATGTAACAGCGTGCTGACCGTGCAGCACATAATCTCACACTATGCTCTCTAAAACTACTGGCGCCAGCACTACAGCATTCCCAAGAAGATATGTGAGGCCTTCTCATCTCTTTCACAGCCCAAAAACTCATCAAGTTCTTCAAAGACTCGGGACTTTATTCCAAAATCTGATTGATCAACTCATATTAGTGGAACTGCTCTTTATTTCTAGTGTTCATTTTATGATTTTATAGTGTATAAGAATTTCTAAGTTAAAGCGACTATAAATTAATTTAATAAAAAAAACTGTAGTAGCTGGTGAACGAAAGTGCTTGCTAGATTGTCGACTAGTATAAAGAATTTTTAGATGTTTAGCACTGCAATGTAAACCTTGTGCGTTGCTCAACACAAGTCTATGAAGGAGGCCATGAATCAAGCAGACATGTCCCAAATCTCCGTACTGCATAGCACATAGTTGCTAGCAGCTAGTCAATAGTTAACAACTTGAGTATTGGGACACGTCCTAACTATTCACGACTGTTATAATCCGCCTTCAAGTGACTTCGTTACAGAGTTTCAACGTGGATGATGCCAACAGACGAGTATTAACTAAGAAGCGAGCCATTTTAAGTGCTAGCGTCACCCATATACAAAACTTTGTCAACAGCGAAATAAATGTTGGGGATACCAATCTCTTTCAAATTAAGCTAAATAGACTAATTTTCACTAACGTAGACTTTAAAGAAATTCAATGTGAGTTGGAATTGCATGACGACGAAAACAGTGATGCTCACGCCACCTACCGAGAAGAGCTTCAAGGCCTTCTGGAAACCAAATTGAAGAAGGCATGCAGTCAACAAAGCACACATGTTAATGATGAGATGCTTACTCAATCATCATATAGGATGTCTAGGAATATAAAACTCCCTTGAATCAATCTCCCTACCTTTAGCGGGATCTTAACCGGCTGGTTACACTTCAAGGACACATCCGAATGTCTAGTGGTTAATATCAATGACCAGTCCAATATAGAGAAACACTACTATAAAGTTACAACCACTGCCGGCTGGATCGCACCCCTCCTGGTTGCTTTAAACTGCCTGCCCATTCGACGATTACAGCATTGTTTTGAGCGTACAACCTCGTTTCCAAATAAAGGCGCTAGGAAGCAGCACCTAGGCACTGTGACAGGCATAAGTTTTGTATTGATGTTAATGGAGCAGTTGTGTTTGGAATGTATTCTGAATGATTTTATAATGCTGTACTGCTGCGTGCCCTTTTGTAAATCAGAACAGGGCAAGTTAGAATACCGGGGAATCTCATTTCATGAGATACCATCGGACAATTCACTGCGTGGGATGTGGTTACATGCCATTTCCAGAGAAGGTGACGCAGGGGAAGCAAATAAACAAATAAATAAATACATACCGGTACATGAATGAATGATTGAGTAAATACGTGAGACAATAAATATGTAAGTAGTAAATAAGTAAGTAAATAAATAATTTAAGAAATATGTAAGTGAATAAATAAGCAAATAAATAAGTAAACAAATAAATAAGAAAATAAATAATTAAATAAATAAATGTGTAAGTAAATAAATATGTAAGTAAATAAACAAATAAGTAAATAAATAAGTAAATGAATAATTAAATAGATAAATACGTAAGTAAATAAAGAAGTAAATAAAAATAAATAATTAAATAAACACATATGTAAGTAAATGAGTAAATAAATACTGTATATACGTGAATAAATAAATAACTAAATAAATAAGTAAACAAATAAATAAGAAAATAAATAATTAAATACATAAATATGTAAGTAAATAAACAAATAAGTAAGTAAATAAATAAGCAAATAAATAAGAAAATACATAATTAAATAAATAAACATTTAAGTAAATAAACAAATACGTAAATAAATAAATAAATAAGCAAATAAATAAGAAAATAAAAAAATAAATTTGTAAGTAAATGTATGTATGTATGTCTACCCCTTATTAGTCCTGTTTTCCAACGGGGTCGGGGATGAGATGCGATGGAAGACTTTGTGGCGATGGTTTTTACGGCCGGATGCCCTTCCTGACGCCAACCTCATGAGAGGAGTTAATGAGAGGTGAAATGAATGATGGTGAATGAAACTGGGCAAGGATGTGGAAGGAAGTGGCCATGGCCTGTCAGTAGGTACCGTCCCAGCATTTGCCTGGTGTTGAAAATGGGAAACCACGGAAAACCATTTCAAGGACGGCCGACGGTGGGGCTCGAACCCACGCGTCTACCGAGTCAGCAGAGAGCTTGGCCCCATGACCTAATGCTGCGCTTTAGCCAGCGTAGCCACTACTGTCGGTAAATTTGTAAGTAAATAAATAAGTAAAAAAATAAACAATCTGTCCAAAAATTCTGTAAAAATGTATAATACAGCCATCCCAATAAGACAGGTTATCATACAAATTCACCTCACACCCAAGTACATGGGGCTACATGACCACAATGCCGCAAAGCCCCTAAATAAATCATCATCCCATTTTTCGGGGGCCGGAGGCATTTCTTTTCCCTGTCTTTTAATGTCCTTATTCCTTTCTTTTCATCTCGCCAAGTATGTAATAGATTTAGGTCAGTTAGAAGTAGTTATATTTTTATTATCGTCTGCATAATTACGGGAAAATGAGCTAGACATTTCGCTCCTTAAAAACAATCGCCTCCACCACATGTATTTTTGCTTTCCTTTATATTGAAAATTTGCCCGTAAGTATGTGTCTGAATACTTTTAGATGTTAGAATAACAAAGGAACTAACTTAGTGTAATGTTTTCACGTCCGTCAATCTCGATATTAAGCCTCCAAACATAACAATACTTCGTTTCAGGTATCTTCCCCTTTAAAAAGCCGCGGCAATCTCAGTGCCTTGGTGCTGCACCTAGCGGTGAATTAATGCATATATCTTGTACGCCTGTGAGTGTCGAATGGGCAGGCAGTTTAAAGCAACCAGGAGTGTTGCGATCCAGCCGGCAGTGGTTACAACAAACAAAAGAACCCTCGACTACTTCGGTTCGCGCAGCTCACTTCGGCTCGTCCCGATCTTCCCCGACAATACGGGATCAGGGACAAGACCTATGTGCGCGCTGGCTGTCAAGCTGCCGTTATCACTTAGGCCTACCGTACTGTAAGTACTTGCAGCCAGCTGTCCGATTGAGGTTATTCTTTCATTAATGCTGCAAATGCAATGCAATTAAAAGAACGAAAGTATATGTAAGGTGACCGAAGGTATTAAGCACGGAGTTAAATGAAAATACAGTATTTACGATTTCCAAGTTGTAAACTATGTTTTAAAGGAATATGATGTACCAATTTTTGCTTAAAGATCTACTGCTCTCACGAATAGATAAAAAACTAAGGTTGGAATTTGAAACCGAAAACGCTTAGTTCGATTCAGTAGGATTCAATGAAATTATGAGCTTTTTAGAAAGGCGTTGTCAAACACTACAGTTCCGCACCCCTACCCGAGCACCTAGCACCAAACTGAGTAATTATCCCAGGCCAAACCCAATGTTAACTCCACAACAGTAGTCATACATTACTACTTCTAGGAAATGTTCCATTTGCTCAGATGAACATCAGATTTATATGTGTACAGATTTTTTTAAATAGGCCGTAATCAAAAATTCAAGTTAGTAAAAGATAAAAATCTCTGCAGCAATTGCTTCAGCTCATCCTATACATGGCATGCATGCACATCAAAAACATCTTGTAAATTATGTAACAGATATCATCATACATTGTTGCATCAACAGACTGGCCATAGTTCATCTCCTGAACATCAGAACAACAATCCCCAACAATCACCTTATCATTCATTAAGAAGCGCAACCAAGTAACAGCTTCCCCCTCCTTTTCTCCTTCTAGGATATTTTAATGCCCACAACACCATCTGGGGCTCCTCTACCACTAGCAGTAGAGGAAGAGATTTTGAGAGGCTGATTAGGCGGCTGGACCTGTGTTTGTTGAACACAGTGGAACCTACGCACTTCTCTATTGCACACGGCACTTATTCAAGTGTCGACATCACCTTGTGCAGTCGTGCGCTGGTTCCACTGCTGCAGTCGGGTGAACACGACGACCTTTGCAATAGTGCCCATTTCCCGATTATCGTTACTCTTCCGAACCAGAGAGCCATCGATTTACCAAGTCGATGGCTTCTCCGTTGGGCTGATTGGCCAAGTTTCAGAGCACGCGCGGTTTTTGCTGAAGATACCTTTGAGAGTGTCGATGATCATACCATTCACATAACGAATGGTATTTTGACTGCTGCAGAGGAAACAATTCCTTCCTCATCCGGCAACTCCCGCCGAAAGCTTGTCCCTTGTTGGACAGCCGAGATTGCAGCAGTCATTAAAGATCGTCGACGTGCTTTCAACTGCTATCGGAGGCAAAACACCATGGCCAACCTTATCATATTTATAAGGATGCGTGCTAGAGCCCGATATCTGATTCAGGAGAGTAAGAGAACGGCGTAGGAAAAGTATGTGTTGTCTATGACGGCACATACTTCTTCACCTCAAGTGTGGACTAAGCTTCGTCAGATCTCCGGACTCCCGACATCATTGACGATACCCGGAGTCTCCATCAACGGAGACATCATCACGGACCATCTCGCCATTGCCAACAGTACTGGATCGAACTTCTCCGATGTACCTGCTCTGGGAGTTATGATCCTTTATTTGTCCTACGACAAATTTGTCGAAGTCCTACGATATATACCATTCTCTGAATGGGAACTGCGCTGTGCGCTTGCACTGTTGAGGAATACGGCTACTGGAGCGGATAACATACATAATCAAATGTTAAGACATCTGTGCGAATCCATTATAAAACACTAGCAGAAGTACCCGTTCTTCGAACGGTGTTCGTTGTTAACACCAGACATTATCAATTGAGCTACTGTTGCAATGGTTAGCGGTTTGTCATTCCTTCAAGTTTATCAGAACGAAGTTAGTTTACTGGGAATATCATACACACTGTTAATTTAAGGCCCTTAAAATGTAGTTTTCGGAGACCCTTTATAGATTCCCGTTTTTGTGTCTCACATTGAGAAGCGCAACATATGCTTTGGTCGTCCTTCTAGGATAATTTTTATATTTCGCCTATTTTAGCATATATTGAGAAGTTTTTCTCTATATCCACCCTTCTACTGTATGAAAAGTACGGTGAAGTGTATTATAAATGATTGGTGTATTGACTCTCATGGTTACCATATCTAATTTTACGATGCACCAAGCATCCGAATACGAGGTATAGGCGTACATAAAGATACACAGAAAGACAGACAGACAATTCTATTGTCTACAACATATTACCCAGATATCCAAATATGGGTATATCTACCACACAGTAGCAAACAATATCATCCTTACGATGAACCCGTTTGTCGACAACAACAAATAACTTAAAATGTGCTCTCAGACTAAATTCACCTAACGTGTACTTCCTGACGTGAAATACAATTGAAAGCCTTGTAGACGAAACGCAATACACGTCACATAAAAACTGACCCTCTACGTTGTGCTAGGTGCCCAAACACAGGAAGACCCCTTTCATAAATTATAAAGGTTTGTGGTGCATGAAAATTCAGGTTCTTTAGCCTCAAATTGCCCAAATTCCTAAAAGCCGCAAAAAATGCTGGTTCAATTCAGGAATTTTTGAAAATAATGTTGCTGTTTGGAGATAAAATAGACCTTCTGTACTATATGTCGAACGTGAAAATTGCATGAAAAAAATCTAGGTTACCCCTTCACCCCCTTAATTGCATTGATGAATTATACGGTCTACGTTAGTTCCGTGATAACCTTATAGCCATTTGCAAACTTTCACAGAAATGCAATAAATGGAGTGACATTGCTTCTTACAGAAATAGATGGAATGTTGTATGCCACCCCTTGAGATAATGTTCTCGTGGTTACCGATTTGCATTCCTTCATTAGTTTGTTAAATTAAATTAAATTAGTTTTCTGGGAATATTTCAGAAACTGTTGGATTTAGAGCCTTATAATGTAGTTTTCGAGGACCCTTTAGGGCCCCCGAGTTTTGTTGCTGGCACCGAGGGGATTTGTCTCGTCGTTGTACGCCATAATATAATACTAATAATAATATAATATAGGGAGAAATTATAACACCTATTTTTTTAAATTCAGCCAATGGCCATGCACTTTTCTTTTCAGGACGGGTCAGGGAAGGGATATTATCAAAGAAAGAAGCGGGCGTACAGGGCAAACATCAAAGCCAGTAGGAGACGGTTGGAATGACGCGGTCCATAGATGGCCTATACGAAATGAATGAATGAATGAATGAATGAATGAATGTATAATATGGGGATAGGAATATAATAGACCTGCCGTACCACACCCGCAGGTGTAAATCGAGTAAAACAATCTAGAGTACCCCTTGATCCCCTTAAGCGCATTATACGTATTGATGAATTTTACGGCTTAATTTGGTTCCGTGATAACCTTCTGGCCATTTGCAAACTTTCACACTAATGTAATTAATGGAATTGCTTTGCGTCTTACAGCAATAGATGGACCTCTGAGAATCCGTTGGCATGGTTACTGGCTTGCATTCGTTCATTAGTTTATTAAATTAAATTAGTTTTCTGGGAATATCTCAAAAACGGTTGGTCTCCGGTCCTTAAAATGTGGTTTTCGGGTACCCGAGTTTTGTCTCTCACATTGAGGGGCTGAAAATGAGTTTTGTCTCGTCCTTCTACGCCCATTTCAGCATGTATTTTAAGGGGGTATGCCCCCTTTTATGAGAGGTACGGAGAAGAGTTACATCAATGATTAGTGCCGTGCCTCTGATGGATATCTGTACCAAATTTTACGTTGAAACACCCAGCCGTTCTCCAGTTATAAGGGGACAAATTTGTCCACAGACAAACAAACAAACAGACAGACAGACAAAAAAAATATTTTCGCGCGCATCCATCATAAAACAGTCTGAAACGTGCAAACAACTCAAATTTCCGTAGAAATTCAGAGAAAAAAACACAAATTTTCATTTTTAGCCTATTTTCAATTTTGAAAAAATAGGCTTATGAGATCACCTTTTGTCCGTGTGTGTGTGCGTGTGTGTGTGTGTGTGTGTGTGTGTGATTCGTGTGTGTGTCCCCCCCTAATAAAATCGAAACGGCTGGAGCGATTTCAATGAAACTCGGGAAGTTCATAGCACTATTCCCGACGACCTCGACCGTGCCCTTCAAATTTTGTTACGTCTCTCCAATCCAACATGGCGGCTGTGCGAAATATTTCACTAGCGTTCAATATCTCCGAAACTTTTACCGATATCGCCATGAAATTGTGTACGGTGATAAAGGGCACTACTAGAAGTTCACCTATGAGACTTTCAAAAACCTGGTGACTACAAAACCAACATGGCGGCCAAGCGAAGTTGAGATATTTAAATAGACTTTTCTCGCAATTTAACTATCTAAATGTAATGAAACTTGGTACAGCAAATGTTTATACACATTGTAATGCACTGGAGTCTAAATTAGTTCAATTGTTTACATAACCTCAAAATGGCGGCTGTGCGAAATACTTCACTGACATTCTATATCTCCGAAACTATTACAGATATCACCCTGAAATTTTGTTCGGTGATAGAGGGTACTGATACAGGTATACCAATGTATATTTCATAAACCTGTAAAGTACGAAACGAACATGGCGGGCAAGCGAATTTAAAATATTTTAATAGACTTTTATCGTGATTTAACTCTCTGAGCGCAGTGAAATGTGGTAAAGTAATTGATTTTGCAGATTGTAATGCACTGCCATCTAATTTAATTCAATTGCTTACATAACCTCAAGATGGCGGCTGTGCGAAATTTTAAAATTAAGTTTTAATTTCTTGTGTCGTAATCATGCGATCGAAGTGAAAGTTTGAATAATGAACCTAGGCAATAATTGTCCTTGAATGGTACATAACTCTATGGCCTATACACATAACACTCCTAAATGGTGAGCTCCCGAAATATTTAGACGGTTCTCAATATCTATGAATCTTTTACAGCAACCAAACTGAATTTTTTAATGTTCATAGAGACTATGAACATATGTTCACCTATAGGACTTTCAGGAACCTGGTGAGCACAAATCCAACATGGCGGCGATGCGAAGTATAAATATTTAAATGGACGTTTCTCGCGAATTAACTATCCGAGTGCCGTGAAACGTTGCACGTTAAATGCTTGTACAAATGTTGATCCACTGGCATCTAATTTATTTCAATGGTTTGCATTATCACAAGATGGCTGCTGTGCGTAATTTTAAAATCTCGTTTTTACTTCTTGTTGTCTAATCATGCGATTGAAGTTTGAATACCACACGTACACAATAATCTTAATGTGATAGTACAAAAATAAAAATCCAACCTGGCGACCATCTGAAATATTTAGACGGTTCTCAATATCTACGAATCTGTTACAGCAATTAAACTGAAATTTTGTATGTTGATTGTGGCAGTTAACATAAGTAGGATATATGAAAATAGGCTGTATAGTTCTTAACGGAACTACTTGTTATATATAGAGAGATATACTGCACCGCTCGGTGTTGACCGTGTTTTATTGCACAGATTGTGGTTTTACTCGCTAACCGTTGGAGATATACGAAAAGTGATAACGACCTTTCGGATAGAAAATTAAATGTTAAAGCTCATTTATACCATCAAAAGTTTGCTATTTCTTAGCGTTCTCTTTTTATTTGAAAAGAAAATATGAAATTTTGAGACCAAAGGGTGTAGTGACGTCACAAATGTCAGTTTTAATCGCTAACTGTTGGAGATACACGAAAAGTGATAAGGACCTTTCGGATAGGAAATTAAATTTCAAAGCACGTATGTGCCATCAAAAGTTTGCTATTTCCTACCGTTCTCTTTTTATTTGATATGGAAATATGAAATTTTGAAACCAAAGGGTCTAGTGACGTCACTAAAATGGTCGCCATTTTTTAATAGTGCAAAATTTCGAAATAAAGAGTATCCTACATGTAAACCTGGTAAATCAGCTACATCCATGCAAAATTTCATTTAAATCGGACCAGTGGTTCTTGAGTTATTGTGTAACACACAGACAGACAGACAGACACACACCATCTCATTTTTATATATTAGTATGATTACTGTTGATCCTCTCCAATCGTATATTGATTGAAGGGGAGTTTCCATCTCTATGGCGAGAGGGGATCGTGATACCGATTCCCAAGGCTGGAAAGGATCCCAAGCTTGTCAGCAGCTATAGGCCCATTTGCCTGGCAAATGGCCTATATAATTTGCTAGAGAAGATGGTGAACCGTCGACTCGTGTGGTTCCTGGACTGCTGTCTGAGTACCAGTGTGGTTTTCGCTCTCATGTCCACCACCGACCATCTGGTGCAACTTGAGTGCGCCATACAGGAGGCATTTCTCCGATAGCAGCACCTACTGTCGACCAAAATATTATGTGCACTCGAGTTTGAAGGTTACTTGTGAAGTTACCAATTGACCTACATAAAACCCAATAACATCATCATTTTCGTCGTTCTATTTTACGTTAGATCATGTAGGTTTGGAATTTTTAATTTATATTTTAATATTTTTTATCGCAGTTGAAACACAAAAAGTGCCTGTTTTTAAGCGTGTTTCGACCATGCGTCATATTTAAGAATTATTATCTCACAAACCCATCATCAGATCGAATCCAAATTTTACCATAATATACATTGGAATGTTGTATAACTGGTTTATTAATTTCAAAATTTAGTGCGCTCAAGAACGAAAGTTGTTATCATTTTTGTAAGGTAACTTTTTCTCGGCTCGGGGTCGTTGGAAAATGTAGTTCTTGGTTGCATTGTAATCCTTATAGATCAAAACGTTATGCCGTATGACTGTGAAATACGTAAATTAATTCACTTATTTTATATCGGTTTGTATTTGTACGAGGAATTAAGCCATGGTTCACCATTTAGCAGCCCCAGAAAATGCTGTACTGCGTTGCTGATATGGAGCCCATCACTAACGAGCGAGGCGTGCCATGAAGCGTGAAGGAGCCCACTTTGGCAACGCTGTACAGCTTTCGCCGAAGCGGCTAACTGGTGAACCATGTCTTAATTCCCCATACAAATACAAACCGATATAAAATAAGTGAATTAATTTACGTATTTCACAGTCATATAGCTTAATTTTTGATCTATAAGGGTTACAACGCAACCAAGAACTACATTTTCCAACGACTCCGAGCCTAGAAAAAGTTACCTTACAAAAATGATAACAACTTTCGTTCTTGAACACACTAAATTTTGAAATTAATAAACCAGTTATAGAACATTCCAATGTATATTGTGTTAACATTTGGATTCCATCTGATGACGGGTTTGTGAGATAATAATTCTTAAATGTGACGCATGGTTGAAACACGCTTAAAAACGGGCACTTTTTGTGTTCCAACTGTGATAAAAAATATTAAAATATAAATTAAAACTCCACCCTACATGAACTAACGTAAAATAGAACGACGAAAATGATGATGTTATTGGATTTCATGTAGGTCTACTGGTTACTTCACAAACAACCTTCAAACTCGAGTACACATTATATTTTGGTCGACAGTAGTCGCGGTTTTCTTTGACCTCGAGAAAGCCCTACGACACCACATGGCGCTACGGGATCCTTTCCACCCTTCATGAGTGGGGACCTTGTGCTAATCTACCGATTTTCATTGCGAATTCCATGTCCGTCCGACTCTTCCGTGTAAGTGTCGGTAGGACATCGTCGCAATATTATACCAAAGAAAATGGAGTTCCTCATGGTTCTGTGCTCAGTGTCACCTTGTTCACGGTTGTCATAAACGGCATTGTTGCCGCCGCCGGGCCCAAGGTAGTTCCATCGCTGTATGTAGATGATTTAGCTCAGCATATCAGCTCTGGAAGTATGGCAATCATGGAACGGCAATTGCAGCTAGCTATTAACCGGGTCGACAGGTGGGCTCACGACCGGGGCTTTCGTTTTTCAGCAGCGAAAACCTCCGTCGTCCATTTTGTCGTCTTCGGAGGCTACATTTACATCCTGAACTACTTCCCAGGGATGCTGCGTTGCCGTTGGTTGACACTTATTGCTTCCTGGGGCTCCATTTTGTCAGCAAAATAACGTGGCAGCACCATATACTGCAACTGAAAACGACGTGTCTCAGGAAACTGAACATGCTCAAGTTTCTTAGTGGCACTACGTGGGGGGCTGACCGTGCGGTGCTGCTACGGTTCTTCCAAGCCGTCGTCCTGTCCCGGCTAGACTATGGTTCTGCGGCATACTGTTCAGCAAAGTCGGCAACCTTGAAATTGCTGGACCGTATTCACCATAGTGGAGGTAGGCTGGTTACCGGTGCCTTCCGAACCAGTCCCGATACCCAGCCTACTCGCCGAATCGGGTGTTACACCTCTAAATTATAGACGCCAACATATGCTTTGAGCATATGCTACCAGTGTGCATCAAATGTCGCAACATCCGAGCTATCGAGCTCTCTTTAGTACCCAGAACCACCAGAGGTACGCCAACCAGCCCCGTACCACTCGGCCGGTTGGTATTAGTCTCAATAGCTTGTGTAATGTAATAAGAGTGGCTGTAGGTCCCTGTACGGTCCGGACACATAGCGAGGTGGCTTCGTGGCATGTCCTGCGTCCAGAAATTCGCTTAGATCTGCACCGAGGTCCTAAGGTGAACACGGTTACCTCCGTCTATCGGAGGCAGTTCATCACCATAGTTCACCAATTTCGGCTCGCTGGAATTCTTTACAATGATGGTTCGAAGGTGGATGAGAAGGTGGGTTGTGCTTACTCTTTGCCTGAGGTCTGTAGTGTGTTTACTGCGGAGTTCGTCGCCGTCTATGAAGCTCTGCAGTTTGCAATACAGGTTGCACGAATCCACTTTCTCGTGTGTACCGAATCTTTGATTTCGTTGCAGTCAATTGGTACAGGTTTCCGTCAACACCCCCTAGTGCCGCGAATCCACGACCTACTAGCCGGGTTGTGCCGCGCAGACACTCGAATCAACTTTCTGTGGTTTCCGCGGCACATGGGAATTGCGGGAAATGAGTTAGCGGATCAAGCTGCGAAAGAGGCGGTATCACTACCACCTCGACCAATGGAGGTACCCGCTGGAGATATTCACTCTCAGTTACGCCGACAAGTACTGACGTTTCGGGAGAGTTAGTGGCTAGCTGACCCACTGCCCAGTAAGCTGAGAGCGATCAAGGGAACTACTCACGAGTAGCGGAGCTCTTTCCGGTCACGGAGGAAGTCCGTGTCTTGTGTAGGCTAAGGATAGGTCATACAAGATGTACCCACTCATACCTAATGAGAAGAGAAGACTCCCCACATTGTACCTGTGGAGCCTATTTCACCGTGTCCCACATTTTAACCGAGTGTGTTGATCTTGCTGACTTACGAAGAAATCTTGGTTTGTAGATGACACTCAAACTTATATTAGCCGATGACGTGGTGGCTGCTGATCTCGTCATCCGCTTTATATAGTCAGAATGGGTTAGGGCCTGCAATCTAAATTTTCCAGTGAATATTGACTCAACGACTTGTTCGTTTTTGACTGATTTTTTTTTTGTTTTTTCCGTAATTTTGGTTGATTTTTATTATTATAAGTTTTATTTAATTTTTTGATTTATTAATTTTTGATCTTTTTAAATTTAGGAATCCACCTCTGAATTTTAAATTCGATTCCAAATTTGTGTCATTTAATCAGTGTTAAGAGGGGCATATTACCTCGTATCTCCGCCCTTTAAACAACAATAACTAACTAACTAACCAAGTTACAGACACTTATGAGTACAGCATTAGCAAGTATCAAAGACGCTCAAGGAAGATTCCATTTAGTTCGAGCCATACTGGACAATGGTTCACAGAGTAACATTATACCCGAACACATGGTGCAACAATTTAGACTGAAAAAGAAGAAGACCAACGCCATTAAATTGCAAGCATTTGGTGAACTCACATCCCAAGTAGACACAGCAATGAATATTGAGGTTCACTCAACAGCCAACGATTATCACTTTAGCATGAAATGTATTGTTCTTCCCAGGATAACTGGCAATATCCGTGCTTCACATATCAATTACAAGGACTGGAACATTGCACAAGATGTCATTCTCGCTGATCCTGACTTTCATATTCCTCAAGCTACCAACTTACTGATTGAAGCACAGTTTTTCTTACAGCTCCTAAAACCCGAAAGAAAAAACCGTCAAGGGTATCCGTACCTACAGAACACGCAACTAGGGTGGATTCTCAGTGGAGAATATTCGCAAGCCCGTCGCGAAAGGGATAACGGGATACCAAACAAATCGTTCTTCGTCAGGTCTGATCTCAACATAGAAGTAAAAATTCATTGCCTTGAAGAGGTGAATAATGTGACACATTCACCTGAAGAGAAAGAATGTGAAGCCCATATCAAGGACACCACAAGGAGAGATGAATCTGGAAGATTTATCGTGGAGCTACCTATTAAGAGGGAATCGATACTTGGAAACACACGACAGATTGCTAGCCGACGTTTACATCTCTAAGATAGGAAGTTACAAAATCAAAATGAACTTCGTCGAAACTACAACAACTTCATGAGAGAGTACCAAACCCTTGGATACATGACGGACATTCAACCTGAATCTGTAAAAGGGAGAAGATATTATATGCCTCATCACGCTGTTATTAGGCATTCAAGCAGCACTACTAAAATGAGAGTCTCGTTTGACGGATCAGCAAGGACTGACGAAAATACTACTTTAAACGATATTTTGATGGTTGAACACACAATACAAGCAGATCTGTGCTCGTTAGGGACTGTGCGAATGGCGAGTGCTGCGTTCTGGTGGCGGGCTCAGTAAACGATTGTAGGCATTAGCTGCAAGACACTAGCTAGTGATGAATGGGAGTGTGAAGTAATTTGTTTCAGTGTTGAGTCACAGATTGGCCACAGTGAAGTAATGGAGAACAGAACTTGTAAAAGTAATCAAAACTGTTGTGTCGTTGGGTGTAGTGTTACATATAGAAACAGTCCTTCGGGAACTAAAATGTTTAGATTTCCAAACGAAACTCAGCATGGTATCAGAAGAAAAGCTAGGATAGCGTCAGTAAAGCGTGACACAATAGAAGGAAAACCGTGGATTCCTAGCAAGTATTCTCGAGTTTGCAGTCAACAGTTCGTAAATGGTGCACCAACAAGAGATGCTGATAGCCCAGGTTACGTACCTACACTCTACATGACGCCGCACAGTGTGTCAAATCCCATATCTAGGTGGAAAAAATTCACTGTAGCAAATGAAAGCGAAAACTGGCTCATTCGATAGTGAACATACCAGATGGTGACCTTCGATCTTCCTTTCCGCTCTCATGTGCGTAGGAGGGAGTTTATAGGTGCTGAAACGTCTTCCTGGCAGTTATCAGGTCATTTGATAGGAGGTGTCGGAGTGAACCTAACGTTGTGATTCTAGTGAGTTTAAAGAGGTGTTGTCTTCTGTGGCTCATGGAATAGTGAAAAGAGGTATGTGTTCGCACTTTTATGCGTAATACAAGCTTTCTGCACTAAATAAAGTATTTACTTTATGAGTGCATCATAGTGCCACTTTACTTTAAACGTCATTCGATAGGAATTTTAATGTAGATTCAGGATCTGTAGTGGTTTGGTTGCGCACGAATGTGCATGATGGTTTATTTTCTTATTTTCAGTTACTATGTGGGCATTACCGCGAGAAGAATTTTTCAACGCGTGTTGGTCGTGTCGTAAATAGGGGCGTACAGACATCATATTTCAATATGTTATGAATAAATGTGATCCTACAACTCTTACTGACACTCAGGAGCAGGAGCTAAGAAACAAAATTAAAGGAAGGAAGGAAGCTTGTAGTTTAACGTGACCGTTAATCTTGAGATCATGAGCCACGGGACCTCCTTTTTCGTGGAATCCGAACCACAGGACATGGCATTTCACTTCGAAAATCTCACATGCATTGACCGGGAATCGAACCCGGACCGCCTTGGTGAGAGGCATACAGCTAGACCGCTGAGCCACCACGCCCCTGAAACAAAATTAAATTGATATCCCATAATATTAACAAAAATGGGAGAGTGCAGGAAGAACAATGCCATGTACATAGGTAATCTACCTATGGAAGCTATTGAGTTACTTAATGACCCCCAAGGAACTTTGACATCAAATGATGAAGACCAGTATAGCAATGACTACGATGCTCTGGACTCTACAGAAGAATCAGGTTACGAATGAACATTAGACATTTTGTTATTATTAAGGGGAATGAGATTAATGAGAACATTACTTGACGAATGGACGTTTTCTTTTTATTTGCAATAGGAGAAATAGGCCTAATATTCAGTATATGTTGTCTTTATTTCCATGCTTTTCTAGAGAAATAATATTGTTTCCGTGTGTGAAGTGTGTTTACTAAAACTACGTCATTAACAGGACTGTAAAATGACATTTTGTTATGAAGAAATTGTTTGTATGATTTTGAGGAATAATTTTTATTTTTAGAAAGTAAGTATTATTTTTTGTGCATATTTGGTTGTTCTATGTTTAATAACAATTTAATGTACGTTTTTAATCTGGATGATTTTACATGCAGTGACTTCGTCTGTTCCCTCAAATAAGGTGTAACAAGAATACTTGACTGAAAGTCTCATTGTTATTCATATTTTATCCAGTTTTAAATAGTATGTTTACCACTGTCATAAACTATCATATACACATCTAAATCGTGATTTTTACTACCAAAAATGGATTATTCTTGTGTTGCTTTCGGTCATTTTTTACACCTCACCTTACCCCTCACCCATATATATATTCCGCCGAATATCGTGCACTTTAGACGATGCCAGAAATGAATTCAGCGACCTCGAAAACGGTATATTGCCAACTTTTAATTGAATCCCAGCACTATTAACGAAGTTATTAATTTTTTCCACCTAGAATTGGGATTCGACACACTGTGCGCCGTGGGTAAATAATCAGCACGCTGTGGCAGATAACATTACAGCTAGATGCAAACGAAGAAAATTAAGGCAAAGTGACTGCAGAACAGAAGAAAGCACTTTGGTGGTGGAAGTGACTTCTTGCTCGCCGACTAGTAATGATATCGGTATTCAGACACTAGTTTAATAACCCGCGATGTAAATAATGTTAATGTATTGTTCTGTAACTTGAAAAGAAATGGTGAGGCAGAAACTCAGACTAGTCTTTCCTTGCCTCTAGTCAGTAAGCAAACCATGACAGACAATTTTTCCAAAAGAAATCGCAATGTTGAAGCATACATTTTACAACCTAAACATTCATTTTACGGGTTCCAGTCAATTGAGGGAAATGAACAGCAGCTCTTGGACTTCGCGGGCGTAAAATTGTCAGTGTTCCATGTTCTATTATCATTATTACCTTCGATACACCGCAACTGCACACTTAGTATACATATTATTTTGCTCCTGTTTTTGATGAAGATGAAACTAGGAATCACTTTTGGTGCTCTTGGTCTAGTATTTAGTTGCCACAGGACGACAGCTTCTGCTGCCTTTAAATTCATTCTACAGAACTTATCCGAGAAAACGAAGGCGTGGATTTTCTGGCCACAGGGATCTAGTATCATGAAAACAATGCCAGTTTCCTTTTAGGCACATTATAAAAATTGCACGTGTATTATACACTGCAGTGTTTGGCCTTTACTGATGACTTGGTGCTGCTCGCTGAAACATGGGAGGAAACCAAAGAACACATCACAGAATTACAAGAGATGGCGGGGAAAATAGGACATGATTTCCTTTGAAAAACTAAAATTATGTCAAATAGTTTGGATGTGCCCAAGAGAGTTACAGTAGTAGCTAATAAAATCGAGGTGGTTAATAGTTTCAAATAATTAGGAGAATGGATCGACTGGAATAACCTTCAAGGAATAACAATAGAGGCGAGAAGAATCGAAATGGAACTAACCTTCCAGAAAATTAAAAATACATACAATAAGAAAACCCTCTCCTGGAACACTAAAATCAGGCATTATAACACCGTAATTAAGCCAGAGGCACTCTTTGCAACAGAAACGCTAGTCTTGAGGAGACAAGGGCAAATGGAAAAATTGGAAATCAGAGAGAGTAACATTTTGAGGAAGATCATAGGTCCTAAATTTCAAAATAACAAATAAGTTTTCTATAGGAACGACACCATGTATGTGAAGTCGGAGAGACTTTCAGATACCATACGGCAAAGGAGAATTGATTTCTATGGACACATCTACCGGATGAATCCTGCCCGATTAACCAAGAAAATCTTTGACTTCTTTTCCAAAAAGAAGATCAAACCTAATTGGTTTACGGAAGTAGAAAAGGACCTGCAAGAGCTTCAGATTACTGAAATCATGTTGATAAATGGTACAGCCTAAACCGTGACCAAAGACAACACCAAGAAGTTCCAAGCCAGAGCCGTCTCCAGAAAACCGATGCAGATATCACAAGAGGAAAGAAAGAGATCAGAGAGAATGAAGAAGTATTGGGAGAAAAGCAGAGCACAAGCACGTACCCCAAAGTAGGTGATTCGAAAAGAGGAAGAAGAAGACTGCAGTGAAGTGTATTGTGAAAGACCCCAATGCGTTCGACAAAGAATACTAATGTTTTCCCACTATAAACATTCGTTTACAGGAAAATGTCTTCTCGCCATTGCTCCATCAGGATTTGTTTCATTTCGTTCCAAGTGCTATAGTGGAAGTGCAACGGACAGCTACATTACTGTTAATTCTGGTGTACTTAATTATATTGAACCTGGTGATCTTGTCATGTGTGACAAAGGGTTTCCACAAATAAAGTCTTGTGTTAAGATTAAAAATTCTGTTATGGTGATGCCACCATTTGCATTTAGTCCACAATTCTCTGAAGAAGACCTTGAAACACCGTATAACATAGTGTCAGTACGAATCCACGAAGAAAGGGCCATTCAGAGAATGAAAGTTTTTAAAATATTGAGAAATAAAATTACAACAGATTTTTGCCTCATATCGATAAAATAGTTCACATTGTTGGTGTCTTGGAGAATTTCAGTGCCCCTCTAATTAAATCGAATGAATAATTCTTAAAACAATTTGGCAATATTTTTAATGCCATAGTGGGTTTTTGTGGGTATCTACTCACATAACGTAACGGCGGTACTTTTTGAGGATCCAACCAGCCTTCGGGCTGACTACCTAACAGACACAGTGGCGTAAATGAGTGATAAACTGGTACCTATAAACTACCAAAATTACAGTGAATTCGAGTTAAATTGCACAAATTCATGACAGAAACAAATTCCTTATCTTACTGTGTTATCATTTTCACACTGGTATTTCAGTGTTTCTTACGTGAATATTGTTGCTATTGTTAACCCAAGACTGGTCGCTATGTGGGAAAATGCTCACAGCTGATGTTAAGAAAAGAGTTGGATCATTTACACTGCCCAACAAAAGAGATCATTAATAAAAATAAAATAAATCTATGTTTTATGTGTATTTTCTATCTCGGTGTGACAATAACCTTAACGACCATTCTGGGGTTAGGGAAAAATTTACAGATTCTGAATTAATTGCAGATAATGTTCAAGATAAAAACATTCTAATAAGGGAATGACGAAGTACAGAAATTGTTCGTTCCTAGATATTTTCACAAGTGTGCTTCCGTTAGGTTAGTACACAAAGAGTTCACAAAAGTTTATGTTTAAAGCATACATCGATATCTGCACTTGAGTTTAGTATATGGCACTCTCTTTAGCTTAACCTTCATGTGTAACATACAGATATGGCAAATTGCTTGAGTTTTTTAGAACAACAGGCTTTACTTGGCACGAAAATGGGCACTTGACTTCCAAGAGAATAAATCCATCAGAGTGAACTACTATGCAGTCTGGACTCGAACACAATCATGGCTGATCTTGTTTGATGCACAACCCCACTTGTTTTACACAAGAGTAATACAGTATGCAGTACTCAGCTACTGCTACTTGTTCGGTGCTCCTACCATATTTTATCGCAGGTGTATTAAGGGTCTTGGAAAGAAGAAATTATTTCGCCAGTTGATCGTAATCACCACTTCCCAGTGTATTTAACTGATGTGCTTGCTGGCTGGCGGATAAGGGCAATTTCCTTTGCTTAAACCATGCAGCACAACGATATTGAAACCTTGTCTCAAATGCAACACACAAGAGTATTTGTGAAAAATAGGAAGAAATATTAGACATTAAGCATCAAATGTGATAGGACAGTCAACTGCACGAGATTCCAGTGAATATGGAAAATGAGAACTACAGCTTAACAGACCAATTTTATCACACTATGAGGATCATATATATATAAATAATTTAAAAAAACATTCTATTTACCTTGGGTAAAGCAATCTCCGCTCATCATGATTTTGTTACAGAGACAAAAATCAGTTACTCTAATATCCCTACTGCATGAAGGTACAACTTCTGTTTCTAATAATTATTTAAGAACCCATAATCTCTTGGTTTCACCCTTTGAAACAACAATAACTAACTAACAATTATTTAGACCAATAAGCGTACATTGTGTGATACACTTTGGAAGTAAACCCTGTTCATGACGTAATACCGGTATGCACTTAAAGTGTGGAGAATGCTGAGCTTGATGTAGACTAACTATAAATTCAGCATTCTCGGTTCCATATTATTTTAATCTATACTACTGTAATATAATAAAGCTGAAGAGTTTGTGTGTTTTTTTTGTGTGTGTTTAAAGGCGCTAATCTCTGGAACTACCAGTCGGATTCGAATAATTATTATTTTTATATGATAGGCAGATTCAAGAGGAATAGTTTAGGCTGTGTTAAACTTCGGACAGACCACTCCATTCCCCGCATTTAGGCCCTTTGGCACAAATCTACACCGTTTCACAGATCTGAACCAAAATGTGTATACTTAGCATTTGGAACCCTGCGAGTAACACTGTTTACATGAAATTTCGGACAGACCACTCCATTCCCTGCATTTAGGCCCTTTGGCACACATCTACACCATTTCACCGATCTGAACGGCAATTTGTATACTTACCCTTTGGAACCCTGCGAGTAACACTGGATGAAATTTTGGACGGACCCCTCCATTTTCTGTATTTAGGCCCTTTGGCACAAATATACACCGTTTCACAGATCTGAACCAAATGTTACATACTTACCCTTTGGAACCCGATGAGTAACACTGTCTTCTTGAAATTTCGGACAGACCACTCCATTCCCTGAATTTAGGCCCTTTATCACAAATCTACACCGTTCCTCCTAATTGCACCAAATTATATATATACTTTGAAACCCTGCTGGTAACACTCTCAACTTGATATTTTGGACAACGCTCTGCATTCTCTACATGTAGAATAACAAACAAACTGAACTTGAAAATCACGTATTAAGGCTCTAGAATCATTCATGTCCGTAGTAGTGTAACTGTAAGAGTATTTTAATAAGTCTATTGTTGACTGGCAATTCGGGCTGCATCACGTCGCCCCTACCAATGTTCTGGTGCAGAATTGCTCAAATAGTTAAATCTTGCGCTGCTTATAAATTGCAGTAACGGGGAGTAATTAGTGCAAAAAGATTTATTTTGCCCCTTAAAACAGCTGTTTTCATCATGAACATATTATGCATCTGTATAAGTGCAATGTTGTTGGTGCAATACATTGAGGTTATCAGCTGCAATAAGCATTGGTGGTATCAAATTTACCGTAATTTATTTCGAAACTTATCGTTGAGCGCTATGTGGCCATAAATAATATTATTGCTACCTCAGTAGCTCGGGACAGCCGAAGTTTTCCAAAGTTTTCTGATTATTTTCCTACTGCGCTATGCGACAAAGGACGACACTATTGGTTCTACATTTCTAACAGACAATGAAATATAGGCCCCAGGCAGTGTCTTTTATTTCACTTACTCCTCTTTCTAATCATTTTTAGAAATTTGTTTGTAAATTGCATGTGTCAGTGCTGTAGTTAGTAAATAGGCGTTTCTCTATTCATTATTATCATTATTATCATTGGGTGAAAATGAACTAAATGTTACGTCCATTATAGTGTACTGCTTATCACCCTCACTACAACCACCATCACCACCACCACCACCACCACCACCACAAAACGTTTTTTTTTCTGTTAGTTTAAGTATCATGTGCCAGTTCTGTTGTAGTATTCATTATCATCCGTGAAGCAAATAAATCCACCGGGCGTAGCCGGGCACTACTGCTAGTTTTGTATATTTGTTGTGTAGTAACTTTAACGTTAGCATTGTAAAATCTTTGCACATTTTGAGGCAGCACAGTGAAGTGATTTATTGGTTTTAGTGATAATGTAACACCGGACATATTCGTAACAAAATAGCACCTATAAACTGCACGGGCATTCTGTTTTTCAAGTTCACCAAGCATCTTGACCAAGTCTTCACTCTCACTGCGTTCTACAGCATCGTCTATCACTTTCTGAACTTGCTATCCCGTAATTTTCACTCTCACATTCAGCTTCGAGTATGTTAGTGATGGCTCAATCGATGTGTTTTATTTGTTGGTACAAACCAGCTTTGTTGAAATTCGTCGATTCTGCTTGCTCAGTACCGTGCAGGTTTGGTTTTAATAGTTTCGCTATGCTCTCCCCTTTCGAATACAGGTTTTCACGAGCGCACTTTGGTTTTCCCCACTGTTGTACAGTGGTTGTTTTGGAGGAGTCCCTCTCGCAGTTGATGAAGAAAGACAATGCAGCAACGTGCTTACTGACCAGCCTTGCATTCACAATTACCTGCAATAATGTTCCTTTTACAGTCAATCTGTAAATAAATAAATAAATAAATAAATAAATTAATTAATTAATAAATTAATGATTAAATACTGTAAATAGCACTGCCCATAGTATCAACAAGTTATAACATTTACCTTAATTTTAACGTTGTATGGTGGCTGGGTAACACTCGTTTCCCTTATGTAGTTGCCGTATAATTCTTCCCCGAATATTTCCTTCGCGTCAAATATGTCATTACTGCTATTTAAACCTTCGCCTTTCTTAAGCGTTGAATTCCGGGAATAATGTGTGTGATGCACCGTCTGAAATCCTACATAAATTACAGTAGCTGGTGCTTCTGTCAAAATCATTGTATTGTTCATGCCTTCATTTTAAGCAGTACACGTTTGTCTTGCAAGATCAATGCAATGGCTCCGTTGATCTGCGCTGTCAGCGGACTCCCTCCAAGCTGTTGTCGCTGCGCCAGCTACTAAAAATCTCGCATTCGCACGGTCCCTATAGTCATGAGATACCGCTCTCACTGCATTGCCTTCACAGCTGATATTGAAAAAAAATTACCGCCAGTTGATGGTCCATCCTAAACATCGACACTTACAGTGCATCCTATGGCAAGAACATCCTCAAGATAATCTTAAAGAGCACGCTCTTAATACTCTCACATACTCCACACCTGCTGCATCATTTCTGTCCACAAGATGTAAATGTAGCCTCCGGAGCCAGAAAAAATGGACGACGGAGATTTTCGCTGCTGAAAAAAGAACACCCCGGTCGTGAGCCCACCTGTCGACCCGGCTAATAGCTAGCTGCAAATTCCAGTCCACGATTGCCATACTTCCAGAGCTGTAATGCAGTGCTAAATCGTCCACATACAGCGATGGATCTGCCGTGGACCCGGCAGCGGCAACAATGTCGTTTATGCCAACCGCGAACAAGGTGACTCGCAGCACAGAACCCTGAGGAACTCCGTTTTCTTCAGTGTAATTTTGTGATAATGTTCTAGCGACTTTTTCTCGGAAGATTGGAAAGGATCCCGTAGCGCCATGTGATGTCTTATACTTTCTTGAGGTCAAGGAAAACCGTGACTAGATGCTGTTTTCGTAGAAAAGCTTCCTGTATGGCGTTCTCAAGTCGCACCAGATGGTCGGTGGTGGGCCTATGGGAGCGAAAACTACACTGGTACTCAGACAGGAGGCCAGGAACCACACCAGTCGACGGTTCACCATCTTCGCTAGCAGCTTATATAGGCCATTTGTCAGGCAAATGGGCCTATGGATGTTGACAAATTTGTGATCCTTTTCAGCATTGGGAATTGGTATCACGATCCCCTCTCGCCATTGAGATGGAAACTCCCCTTCAATCCATATACGATTGAGGAGTACCAACAGCGGTTTTACACTGGATTCGCACAGATGTTTTAACATTTGATAATGGACGTTATCCGGTCCAGGAGCCGTATCCCTTAACAGTGCAAGCGCACTACGCAGTTCCCATTCGGGAAATGGTGCATCGTAGGACATCGAAGCAGCAGTGGTGAAGAATAAGATGTGGGCCTCTGCCTCCCGCTTCATAGTCACAAATGTAGGATCATAACTCCCACAGCAGATACATTGGAGAAGATCGATCCAATACCGTTGGCAATGACAGAATGGTCCTTGATGTCTCCGTTGATGGAGACTCCGGGTATCGTCAAAGATGTCGGGAGTCCGGAGATCCGACGAAGCTTAGTCCACACTTGAGAATAATGAGTATGTACTGTACTGTCATGGACGACACGTACTTTTCACTTGTCGTTTGGTTAATATTCCGAATCTGATATCGGGCTCTAGCACGCATCCTTTTGAAGGTAATAAGGTTGGCCACGGTGTTTTGCCTCTCATAGCATTTGAAAGCACGTCTACGATCTTTAAAGTCTGCTGCAATCTCGGCTCTCCACCAACGGACAAGCTTCCGGCGGGAGTTGTCGGATGAGAAATGTATTGTTTCCTCTGCCGCAGCCAAAATAGCAATCGTTATGTGAATGGTATGATCATCGACACTCTCAAAGGAATCTTCACGCAAGTGCTGTGAATGCTGACCAATCAGCCCAACGGAGAAGCTATAGACTTGGTAACTCGATGCCTCTTGTTGTATTCTTTGGAATACACGGTAAGACAGAGTAAGCTTTTGCTTCTCTTTGCTTTATTTCATTCCTTCCTTTTTTTCGCAAACACCAACAGTGATCTCCTGGTTTCTCTTTGTTGGTGTACTTTGCTTATATTACCTGTGAGTCTGTTCTAGATATATATCTTCCATGACCCACCTAGCGTCATCTAGCAGCGAATCTCTGAAGTTCCTCAATTTTTCCTTGTACAAGAGGATTTCCTTACCAATCTGGCCACCATATCTCGTCGCTATCGCCAGCTATCCTCTCTGTGATCAAGAGGACTTCGTCTACTTTCTCATCCACCAGGCTTCGCTAGTGACGCCTGCTATCAACTCTTTGAAGACCATTTCATCAAGATACTTAATTTTTGTTGTGTTGGCTATTCTTATGTATATTCCTTAGTCTCCTACTACCACTCTTTTCCCTTCTCTGGTCCTTCCGCGCTTCGTTGAGCTGGCCTCACTTGTGCTACAGACGTCAAGACTTCCAGTCGGAGCTTACCTAGAGCTCGTCTCCTCTCCTCGAGAGACAAACTTTTAAATCGGACGCCATGTCCAGATCTTAACTAACGGTCAACAAGAGAATCGCCGTTCATCAGAAATGATTATTTATTTATTTATTTATTTATTTAAACCAAGTCTACTTGTTAATTGTCACTTTAACTCAGAGAGTCATATCGTGACATACAGACAATAAACACATAGATAACATAAATTTACAGTATGGCGTTAGATAATTAAACCAAATGTCCATTCGGCATTTCATAGCTTCCTTGTTATTTCAAAACTTAATAATGTTTTGCAGTAGTTATCTTCATTCACAATATCACTGGGCAACTTTTCTGATGGAAACTGCACAAAGATCTTTCTTAATCATAAATGTGGACACAGTGTTCTTCATTTTTTGACAGTTCTCCATGGGAGACACCTCACAGAAAGAATTACTTTTATTTCCCTATCGAGCCCTTACTGACTGTAAGAGTCTGATAAGTTTTGTGGTAAGGAAAAAAACCATCAAACTCACAGGAAAAATCTACATACAGCAATATGTGGCTGTACGGTAGTAATCGTATACGCTACCTAGTTAATACAGATAGGCTCTCCTAGGCTTTAACAAGATTTATAGCTTAGGAAGCCATCTCCTGTACTTGAATGCTTAATTTACATGCATCTTTGTTCTGAATCTCATCCGACGCTTTCTTATTCCACATTGCCCTGATGGTATTAAAATATTTTGCTAATTGACCTGCTTTCTCCCATTCCCTTTTTAGTATTTTAATTAAAGTGTGATACTCATTTTCATTTTCTATTCTGTTTAGATCTGCTTTGTCTACAAACTTTGCTCTTATCATTTTAATTTCCTTGCATTCCCTGATCAGGTGCGCCGCACCCATAACCTTCCCACAAAACAGGCAAATGTCCTCTTTTCCTACTTCTCTCAACGCTTTGTTCTTATACACCCCCATTAACCACCAAATTATCCCTCTCATTTCTCTTTTCATTAGGCATTGAGGCTTTATGCTCATAAAGTTCCTTATTTCGCAGAACTCCGTTAAGGTTCTCCTACTGGTGCACTCTTCCCTTAGCACCTGCAACTCTACGTCATTAACCCTTCTGCACACTTTTTACACACCCTACGTTCCTCTCTTTGTAAGTCCCTATCCCATAGATAACGCATTCCTAATCTTTCCAGTACACTTCTTACCCCGTCCACACAGTAGCCCTCTTGCTGATGCTTCATTTGGGGCAGGTAGGCTACCTTAAGCATTTCCCCCCCTCCACCGGCTTTTAAACGAATCCAAGACTTTATGACCCTTTTTATGATATGTTGTCTAATGCTTACATCCTCACACAACATTCTCGCTCCACAATTCGCCGTGCAACTAGGTAGCCCCAAAATTATCTTGGCAAACCTACTTACAATACTGTCCAGGGTTTTCGTTCCTTCCTCTAAACCCCATACTTCCACTCCATAGAGTGCTCTTGAAACGATGAGTGCGTTGAACACATTCTTATACACTTTGTAGTCAAGATTCGGTAACCTACGCTCTAACACTTTAACATTCGCCAATGCCGCTAGCCCTTTCGATTTTGCCCTTTTAATTTGTTCGGTCCATTTACCATTACTCGCCATTATCGTCCCTAGATACTCAAGTTTTTCACCGTCTCTAACTGAGACCCATACATGACCCACTTTTCATTCTTAGCCAGTTTAACTCCCTTTTTGCAGACCATAACTTTGGTCTTACTCGGGTTAATTTTTAAGTTCCAGTCCTCACAGTATCTCACAATCTCGTCAATACTATATTGCATATTATAGGGTGTTAGAGCATGCAGAAGGATGTCATCAGCGAAAGCTAGGCCCGGGATATCATAATTGTCCAAGCAAGGGTTGGACCGTTGCTCAAAGCCCTTTGACTCGAAAATATCGTTGATAAATAGCAAATAGGGATAATTTGCATCCCTGTTTTAGTCCTATATTAGACGTTATCTCTCCTACAATTACATCATCTTTAGTTTTAATTGCACATTTCACTTCGGAATACACATTCTCAATTGCTCGTATCATTTTATGTGACACCCTGATTTTTCCCAGTTTAGCCATGACAGCTCCCCTGCTCACTGAATCAAACGCCTTCTCCAAATCAATAGCTGTGATATACAGCTTACCTCTTTTCCTTCTTATGTACTTGTCCATCACCGTTTTAACCACCATTATATTGTCACTGGTCCTCATTCCTTTTCTGAACCCTGTCTGGAGTCTCGAGAACACCGAACAGCCCTCTGCCCATGCTATTAAACGCTTGGATAAGACCCCGGTGTACATTTTGCTCAAATTATCAAGCAAAGTTATGCCTCTATAGTTGCCTGGGTCTAGTTTGTTCCCACGCTTCTTATATATTGGACAAATTATCCCCTCCTGCCACCCCCTTGGAAATCTACCTCCTTCAAAGATTTTGTTAAAGATTTTTACCAAGCTGTCCATCATGAACCTATTGCTACTCAACTCTTGCCAAAATTCATTTGTTATCCCCGAAATAGCTCCTGACTTCCCTCCTGTACTTTTTGTCATTATTTCCTTAATTTCCTCTATCGATATGACTTGGTCCGGCATGGGCAGAGTGGCCTCCAGCCCCCCCCCGGGACGCCAAACTCATCCCTCTTCCTCCAATTATCTTCAGCATTTAACAGATTCTCATAATATGCAATCCATATTTCATCACTAATAGAGCTCCCCCCACCACTTCTGCTCCCCCTACAGTAAGACTTTATCCTGCTCCACACTTTGCTACAGTCGTTAGCTTTAGAATCCTTATTTAGTGCTGTTGCTTCCTTACCCTGCCATTCATCTTTCATTTTACTCAGCAGTTCCCTATATTCTTTCCTTAGACGACAAAATTCTACTCTCATCGTATCATCCCCTCCTCTCTTGTATAACTTCAGTGCCCTAATAACTTCGGTTTTCTTCCTTCTACAAGATTCATCGTACCATCCTTTAATTCTCCCTAATTTTCCCCTAGCCTTCACGCGCATTTTCCGCCCGGCCATCTTAATTGCATTCTCAATCATACGTATTACCCCTTCAATTTCATCATTACTGATCATTAAACTTATTCCTACCTTTATCAGCTCAAAATTTTCTCCCTGGAAGTAGTTCTGGAACTCTCTGCAGTTTTCCTCCCTCCATCTGAATCTATTCACTTTTCTCTCTATAGCTTTAACTTGTGGGTTCCCTTTTGATTTTGTCACCGCTCCCTGCATGTTGACGACAATTGGTAGGTGGTGTGATTCCCCCCATTCTTCAACAGTGAACCTCTTAATTAGGGCTAGTGCTCCTCTGGAACATATTGCTAAATCTATTACACTTCCTCCAATCTCTGTTATATACGTCAGGTTACCTTCTTCATCCCCCACACAGACACCATTTAATATATATAGCTCTTCTGCACCACATAGTTCCAAAATCTTTTCTCCGTTCTTGTTACATTCCTTGTCTTTGCTGTGCCTATCCCCACATACGGCCTCGGCAACCCCCTTGCTGTAAAGGGGCTTTCTGTCTGCAACCCTCGCATTGAAGTCCCCTAAAAGCACAATCTCTGCCTCTTCATATATATTTTGAATTCTGTTTATTTCAATAGCTAACTCATCGAAAAAGCTTTCTCTTGCATACGGGGAATTCTCCGGAGGGTTGTAGACAAAGCCGAAACATACCGTTCCTTTCCCCCTCCTCCTAATATCTGCTTTTACCCACACTACTTCTTCCAGTTCTGAACTAATAAATTCTGATAATTCCCTCACCTCTTCTTTAATTAAAACAACAATTCCCCCTGGGAACCTACCGGTGCGAGCTTTCCTAATCTTAGGTTTTGTATATATATTGAAGCCATCTAATTTAACCTCGCAACCTACAGGGAGCCAACTCTCAACAAATCCTACAATCTGCATATCTTCTATTAGGGTCAAAACTACATCGTTGCCTCTCTTATTTAAAAAACCCTCTATATTTACGCTAGCAATATTCCAGTTTAGTTATTTTTTACCCCTACCCTCCTCGCTGGCGGTAGCTTTACTTCTAGTAACTCTAGCTTTCTCTAACTCTAGTATACTGCCACCTGGAGAAGAAATGACCTCCTTCTCCACATTAAACTGCCCTGTCATGGTTTTCTTGCCCCAAAGTTCTTTTAGACTAGTAACTCGTTGTTTGCCAGTCTCACCTTTCTGCAAACCACGCACTTGTCCGGTGTTCCTGGCGCTGACGTTAGTCGTTCCTGCTCGCGCCACTTCCGTGTTGGACTTGGAGGTCGATGTTCTCTGTTGAATCATCACCGCACTTTCCTCTGAACCGACAACTGCTTCCACCTGGTTGCTAGGTCTAACTGTCTCCTGTTGTTGTTGCTTCTCCATATCCTGGAGTTGTGCCACTGTCCAAATCCGATCCCAGTTGTTGCCGCTAACCGCCAGTCTATTACCTTTTACATAAGCCTTGAGACCAGAGCTCCTTGCCTTCCTTAAATGAAACTGCAAGGTTCGTTGCTCGCTTGCCTCTTCTTTACTCATTTCTCTCCTTACCCATATCCTCTCCCCTTTCAGGTTCTTTGTGTTCGCCAGAATTCTGTGAGCCATCAGCGAAGAAACTAATGACACTTTCACGGGCCTCGTGCCCCTTCCTCGCCCTATCCTGGTCACATTGTCAATCTCTGAGACTCCAATGTTTATCCGCATGCCTTCACTAATCACTCGGAGCACCTTGGATGTTAGATCCTCGGTGCTTTCCTTGGTATCTTCCTTTATTCCGTAAATGAAGACGTTTTTCTTTCTCTCATCCAGCTTGGTCTTCCTTAATTCATTTACCTCCACCTCTAATATCTTCACCTTTTCTCTCAGGTCTTTTATCTCTCTACTATTCTCGGCCAGTCTTTCTGTCACTATTCCCATCTCTTCTCTTATACATGTCTTCATCTCCTTGAATTCCTTACATTGCTCACGAAGAATGTCCCGGATCTGGTCATTTTGTGACACTTCCTTTACAATTTCCCTTATTTTTTCCATTTCTTGCCATCCCAGCTGACCAGGCCCTGAGTTTGACTCCACTCCTCCAATTAATAGTAGCGTCGCCACAACCAGCGCTACCATCCCCATCGCCAAAACCCCCATCTGTTCAGTGACGTTGCCCACTATCACCTTCCCGACACCGAAATCGCACTTCACTCTAGCCTGCCAGCGGCCGATGACCGCCCGGTACTGCTGAATAGCGATTCCCATTCTTCCTTACACTTCACTGCACGTCTGTTCACCTTGCTTGCTTGGTTGAAACTGTCATCAGAAATGAGCTAAGTACTACTTCAACGTTCTTCAACTCATTTTAATTGCTTTTAAATAGCTACATGCTTTTAATCATCATTTTACAGACAGTGTGAAATTGCTAAATGTGGGGCAATAACCATCTTCGCGGGATTTTCGATGTTGGGCTTTGTCTATCTAAGCTAATCTTAAAATGAAGCAGCATTTCTTATGCATATTTACTGAGATAATTTCTCACAACGTGGGATATCGTTAAATTACCCACTGTCGGTAGAAAACTTAGCTCGTTCCACCGCTGGACTTTTTTTTTGCCCATTTCAACAGTTATGATTGTTCTGGAATTTTCCATGTCAAACAATTCATCTACAAGTTAAACCTTCTAGTATTTTCCACTCACATATGGGACTACTTTATCTAACCAAGGAATTTTCCTTATGAATAGCTAATCAACATCTAATTTTTCTTCCTTGTTGGGAATTTGGCTGCTGCATTCAACTATAACCTACAAAATTTTCAACTCAATAGACTCTCGCAAATCAAATGCAACTAGTTATTTTTCACCACCGCAATAACTTTCCTTTCTATAAACTTTCTGTGCTACAATCGTGAACTTTTCAACCACGTCAATAGACTATAGTGAAACAGTGCTCGTTCGACTTCTCATCCGCGTCGCGCTCGTCCCAAATAAATAAAATAGGCCAAGAACTTTCTTCACAAAGTTCCTATTTCCTCTTCCTCAACCCCTCTTTACTAACAAATTAGGTTAATCTTGAAATGTATGTATTTTGCAACGAGGCCTCGCCAAACCATAGGCGCCCTCCCAACTTTTCTCCATTTACAACTTATTCACTCTGTATAAATACCAGCAGATAGAAACTGCTTATTAATATTTTTTCTTTTCTTGTTAGTACAAGAATTGGTTATGTTCTAAGTACTAAACCTTTCATTAATCTCTTTAATCCAGGTTTCACGACAGAGTATCTGGCCCCATTTTTAGTCTATTTTCAATTTTGAAAATAATAGGCTTATGAGATCACCTTTTGTCCGTGTGTGTGTGCGTGTGTGTGTGTGTGTGTGTGAGGTGTGTGTGTGTGTCCCCCTAATAACTTTTGAACGGCTGGAGAGATTTCTATGAAACTCGGTAAGTTCATAGTACTATTCCGGGTGACCTCGACCGTGCCCTTCAAATTTTGTTACGTCTCACCAATCCAACATAGCGGCTGTGCGAAATATTTCACCAGCATTCAATATCTCCGAAACTATTACAGATCTCACCCTGGAATTTAGTACGGTGACAAAGGGAACTACTAGAGGTTCACCTATGTGACTTTTGAAAAACTGGCCACTACAAAACCAACATGGCGGCCACGCGAATTTGCGACTTTTAAATAGACGTTTCTCGCGATTTAACCAACCAAACGCAATAAAACTTGGTCCAGTATATGTTTATACACATTGTAATGCACCGACATCTAACTTGGTTCAATTGTTTATATAACCACAAGATGGCGGATGAGCAAAATATTACACCGGCATTCTATATCTCTTGAAGCCTCCGTGGCTTAGGCGGCAGCACGCTGGCCTCCCACCGCTGGGCCCGTGGTTCAAATCCCGGTCACTCCATGTGAGATCTGTGCTGGACAAAACGGAGGTAGACAGGTTTTTCTCCGGGTACTCCGGTTTTCCCTGTCAAAATTTCATTCCAGCAACACTCTCCACTATCATTTCATTTCATCTGTCATTCATTTAATCATTGCCCCAGAGGAGTGCGTCAGGCCTCGGCAGCCGGTACAGTTCATATCCTCGCCGCTAGATGGGGGCTTCATTCATTCCATTCCTGACCCAGTCGGAGACTGGAAGCAGGCTGTGGATTTTCATTCTATATCTCTGAAACTATTAGCTGTATCACCCTGAAATTTTATACGGAGATAAAGGGCACTACTGGACGTTCACCTATAAGACTTTCAAAAAGCGTTTAACTACAAACCAAAAAGGCGGCCAAGCGAATTTGAATATTTTAAATAGACATTTCTCGCGATTTAATAGTCCAAACGCAATGCAATCTGGTACAGGAAATGTTTATACCCATTGCAATGCACTGGTATCTAATTTAGTTCAATTGTTTACATAACCTCAAGATGGCGGCTGTGCGAATTTTAAAATTAAGTTTTTATTTCTTGTGCCGTAATCAAGCGATCGAAGTGAAAGTTTGAATAATGAACCTACGCAATAATTTTCCTTCAATGGTACATGACTCTATGGCCTATACATTTAACAATCCAACATGGTGGCCATCCAAAATATTCAGACGTCTCTGAATATCTACGAATTTATTATAGCAATCAAACTGATTTTTTTATGTTCATAGGGGCTATGAACTTAAGTTCACCTATAGGACTTTAAATAACCTGGTGATCACAAATCCAACATGGCGGCGATGCGAAGTATAAATATTCACATTGACGTTTCTCGCAATTTAACCATCCGAGTGCAGTGAAACTTGGTACAGTAAATCCTTTTACGAATGTTAATCCACTGGCATCTAATTTATTTCAATTGTTTCCATAACCACAAGATGGCAGTTGTGCGAAATTTTAAAATCTCCTTATTACTTCTTGTGTCCTAATTATGCGATTGAAGTTTGAATGCTACACGTACACAATAATCTTCATGTAACAGTACATAACTCTAGAACCTACATATATAAAATCCAGCATGTTGACCATCCGAAATATTTAGACGGTACTCAATATCTACGAATCTATTACAGCAATCAAACTGAAATGTTGTATGTTGATAGTGGCAGTTAACATTAGTAGCATATATGAAAATAGGCTGTATAGTTCTTCACGGAACTACTTGTTTTTCTCGTGATCCTGTTTAAATATAGAAGTTCTGGAAACTTCCTTTTCATTTTTCTCTTCAGGTTTCACAATAAGTGACCTGCCCTATTTGTATAAACTATAAAAGTAATTCTGCGTCAATATAAGAAGTTATAGAAACTTCTATTTCATTTCTCCCTGTTTTTTGTTGTTGTTACTTTCGAAGCTGTTATTTGTTCATATTTTTAAGATGCCCATCTAGGAATTCTTAAAGTACACACCTTGTACGTGATTTATTATCTAACTTTAATTACGTTAATTATCTTTAAATTTTCCATTTGTTAATCTCAGCTCCATTTCAAAATCTTACGAGGATTTTAGTGCTTATAAAAGGTTCCAAACCAAAAAATTGTCAATTGCCTTGTGCAAGCTTTAAATGATTTTATGGAGGTCTGCGACACAAATGGTTTATAAATTTAAATTATATATGTGTCAAATTGATCACACTTTTTGCATTGTTAAATAAATACAACTATACCCTTTTGCTTTATCATTTTCTATAAAATAACGATTAGGCAAGATCCTGTCTTCCCCTACTCTTCCTATGGGCTTAAATTTAAAAAAACTCACAAATCAAATTAATAACGGTTCTACTATTTTTTGCATTTGAGCAAGAACTCTTAGTCACAAACTTATTAAAGTCTCTCTTAGCTTTGATAGCTAATTCTAACTGGCCAGTAAGGCAAGCATAGCTCGCTGCACCAGCTTCCTGCTTGTTGAGATTTTCTCTACAACTTATGGTTGGTTTTCCAAAATTAAGTTTTTCTCATTGTCTAAACTTTTAGTCGGCGCTTTGCTGGGTAAAAGCTTAGCCATTCCTAAATGAAACTATTGGTGCTCTTATCAAAATTATTCACAAGGGTAGAATTATTTCATCCCTACCCTTCTTGGAAACATTCGGTCGCTTTTTAGACATTCTTCAATTTCAAGAATCAAAACATCGCGGCCAATTTTAACTATTTGTATTCTTCAAAATATTTGTTTAAAACAAATCCCTTTGAAAATATACATAGGAAACTCATCATTTCTTTCTTTGCCAGACCACCACCCTTCCCCATAGTAGCCGAATCTTGGCTTGGAAGGGAAGTTACCACCTCCTTTCGCCCGCAAATAGCCCAAGCTCTAGCTGCGTTTCCTTGTAGCTATGTTCGGGTCCCCACTCACTTTAGTGATTTCATGGGCTTTGCGGTGACACTTTTCTCTAAAAATTGTTTGTATTTGATGTTGGACTTTCGTCCTATTATCCACACTTGTTCCTTAGTCCGAAACCCACTTCCCTTTACTTCTCTCTTCATCTTCCCTTGTTGGTAAGGTTAATTCCTAGCAAAAACCTACCCACCTCTCTCGTCCGGGAGAGTAACGATAAACGGGAAATGGTCACTATTACAAAGGTCGTCGTGTACACCCCACTGTAGCAGGGGAACCAGTGCACGACTGCACAAGGTGATGTTGTCTCTTGAATAAGTGCCGTGTCCGTAGGTTCCACTGTGTTCAACAGAACACTGGTCCAGCCGCCTGATCAGTCTCCAAAACTCTCTCTACCGCTAGTGGTAGGGGAGCCCCATATGGTGTTTTGGGCATTAACATCTCCCAGAAGTAGTAAAGGAGGGGGAAGCTGAGAGACCAGATCCACCAGCTGGTTGTAATCCAGTTGATAATCCAATCTAATATACACGCTACATACTGTTGTCATTACTGGCAACGACTTACGAACTGCAACTGCTTCTAGCTGAGAACATTGCGACTCTTCTCTAAAACCCGGTTGGTTGGAGCTGTGACCGCTTTGTGGCGTCTGCACTCTTGTCTTTAGAGAAGTGTTTGAAGTGACGCATTGTTGTCTCATGTCCAGGACGAAACCTAGACACCTGAAGACAGACAATGGTTGCCGAAAACGAAGATATTAGTTGATATAACTCACCGAGATGACCAGAATAGCAATTACAGTTCCATTGTAAAGTTGGCATAGTGTGGACTTAAGTAGAAGTTGGTCTTCTACTTACGATTGACCGTTTGCCACCATTCCGCATCTCTAGGTGGAGGTGATGGAGGAGGAGAGCACACCTTATCTCCACATCTCCGTTTGAAGACGAAGAAATTGGAGGGGGCACTATCTTAGGTAGCTCACAGTCGCCATCAGACTTAACCCGTGTCGATCTTGGCTTCCTTTGTGAATTCAGGGCAATGTTTGGAGAGTGGAACGTGACATCTCTGGCTGTGAGGACTAATCGGGGGAGGCGTACACCTCTCACCCTCGTGTTTCCCTTTGCCACACTTTCTACACATGGCCTTCGCAGTGCACCTGGCGGAAACATGCCCGAATCTCTGACATTGATAGCAGCGCATAGGTGGAGGTATGTAAGGTCGAACATTATAATGATATGATGTGACCTTCACCTGTTTAGGTACGACATCACCCTCAGAATGGAGAATGAAAGCGCCAGTGTGGACGCTATCCTCTCCAATCATCCTAGTGATGCGCCTAATTTTGGTGACGCCTCTTTTCCCGAGGTCCCTCATAAGTTCTTTGTCGCTGTTAAGATGAGGTTGCGATGGAAGATAACTCCACGCACCTCATTCAGCGTTTCGTGCATCGTGACCTTAACGGAAATTTCGCCAAATTGCGTGCATTCCAGCAACGCCTCGTTTTGCCTCCGGTCAACTGTGCGCAGCAAAGGCTGTCCGTTCCGGAGCTTTGAAACCCCTTTAAGGTCTCCAAATTTCCCCTCAATTTCCTCACTAAATAAAATTGACTTCGCCAGTTTGAAAACTCCCCTGTCTGTCCTGGTAGCTACTAGGTAGCGCCGAGACCTCTCGACTGGGAAACACAGGTTAAAGGCTTCTACACCTTGGGATTACTTCAAAACTCAAGAGACGGCTTTCTAAGGATGCAACCCTGTGTGGTGTTATTGGGGCACTTACGCGTCATCCCGGAAACATCCTTCCCGAATACTACCTACTCCAATCGTGGGTGCCGCTCAGCCTAGGCAATACCTACCTGGCGATAGTAAGTCCTACTAGTGCCTTGAACAGACACATACCCCTTGGCATGCACAGTGATATGTTCGGCGCAAGTATTCGGCCGTGCAAGGACCTCCGTTGTGAGGCGAATACTACTGCTAGGGTACATCGCGTACCCACCTGACGGGATTGGGAATACCATCTAGGCTTTCTGGACGGATGGCTAAGTTGGTGGCCCTCCCCAAGCAACATGCACGTTTATTTCTAAGGATCAAACCAAAATTGGAACCGGAAATCGAAATAGATCTTTAAAAAGGCCCCCATATTAGTTGCCTCCCCATCCACAGGGGTTTTCCAAATCTAAGTTAGTCAAGTCAGTCAGTCTTGTCGGCCCTATTAGTCGCCTCCTGCGAAAGGCAGAGCATACCGTGGGTGTATTCTAACCCGCACCCACACGGGGTGTTCTACGAGATTAACGTATTCCAAGTGTGCTCGTCAACTTTCGATGCCCTATGTACATATAATACCAGTCAACTACAGCAGGAAGAAAATTTTAGGATGTCCCTAATCACATGAAACAGCGAAGATAGGTGATATTGATTGAGTGACCCGGAAATTCTGGGAGGGTGCCCATTATTTAGAAAATTGATTCATAAAGTGGGAGAGATTACGTATTCATTTCATTATAGCTTGCTACTGATAACCATGGTTGTTTCGGTTCATATTGAGCAACGTCATTTCAAATTATGAAGCGTCTACCTTAATTAATTATCTTCGCGAGGGGAATGAGACTTCGTATTTTGTTTACGGTGTTTTTCTGTATTCCCTTGTTTTTCATTCCCGTAAGGGGTTTTGTTCATGTTTGGTGAACACGATTAGTATTATTTATTTAGGATCGTTTCAACCTCCTATGGGTTACGATTACACAACTGCCTTGACTGTTGATGTTCTTTCCTGTTACGCCAATACTCTTTCATTCGTTGGCTCACTCTTGCTCGTTCCTCGACCGAGAAACACCCTTCCAGTTCTCTTGGGTTTCTCTAAGGACAGATCTGTCACCTCAGCAATTTTCCTTCTGAACACTTTTCTGTTGGCAAAATCTCCCTCCTCAATGCCACATTTTTTAAGATCCTGATAAACTTCTTTCAACCATGGTACTTGAGCCTTTCACCTTTCCTGAAATATGAGGATTTTATTTGCTAGGCGTTCCGGTCCCATTCTTCTCAAGTGTCCATAGAATGTTAGTCGTCTTTTCCTCATAGATGTTGAAATGTTCTCGCATCTTTATATAGCTCTTGATTTGATCTCAAACGGAAGGTAAACTCATTTGTTGCTGCTTTCTTGGGTCCCAGAATTTTACTCAGAAATTTAAGTTGTTTCTTTTCTATTTCTGTGATTCCCTTTCGGGAAATTGTCTCCGCTGCATAAGGACATTCAGGTTTCACCACGGCGTTGTAGTGTCTGAGTTTGGATTCATACGAGAGGGATTTGGACATATAGGTTTCCTGACATAATCTGAATGCAATCTCCATCTTCTGCGCTCTCTCTTCAATAGCTGACTTCTCATCGTTGTTAGGAGTTAGAATCTCCCCTAGATTCTTGAATTTGTGGACTCTTCTTATGTCACCATATTTGGTTTTCAATATCCATGTTGGTTCTTTGGGATCTATGTTCATGTATTCAGTTTTCTCAAAGGATATTTGCAGTCCTGCCTTTTCTGCTGTTTCTTGTAAAACCTCTATCTGTTTAGTGGCAGTCTCGAGATTCTCAGCGAAAAACACTATGTCAACTGCAAATGCAAGACATTCAAATTTAAATACAGCATTTTTGTGTCCTATCTTGATTCCATTAGGAATATTTTGCCGACCCATTTCTTTTCGACATTCTCTTATTACCTCCTCCAAGACGCAATTGAAAACTACTTGGGATAAACCATCCCCTTGCCTTACACCCGTCTTGATTTCAAATGGTTCTGATAACTCTCCAAGGAATTTAAGTTGTGACCGAGTGTTTGTTAATGTTTGTTGGTGTCTGTAGACGAGCCGGTGCCTTCCCCTCTTCTCCACCTTCCTTCCACCGTTTGGTGTTCTTCTGTTGGGGCATGTCATCTGGAGGTGATTTTGCTGTTGAAGCGATGCGGACCTCTCAGAAAGGTAAGGAGGCCCATCCACCCTGGCCATCACCGGTGTCACATTATCATTCCATTATGTTACCCCAACATTAACGGCACTGGCCAGCAGCACGTCGGTAACTCGATAACCAACGCTTTGCTTACCAGAATGATACGGGTACGGGGAGCGTGGATGGGCCAACTTACCTGTATTCAGAGGTCCGGGTCACTTCCGCAGCAAAATCACCTCCAGATGACAAATCCCAACAGAAGAGCTCCAAAGGGAGTGGAAGGAAGATGGAGAAGGGGACAACACACACAGGCTATCGTACAAACACCCCCCAAAAACCGACAGAACTGCCGTCGGTGAAATAATGCCACAACAAAAGAATTAAAAAAAGGAAAAATATAAGGTTTAATATTAAAAATTTAAAGAACCCCTTCACCATAAACTGAATATGCATCAACCAACACAAATTTCCAAGAAGGCCAGATAGCGCCTAACATGCTTGCTTGCAAAGCCAAGAAGAGGAAAGACTTAATTTAAAATAAAAATAAAATATTAAACAGCCCAAAGGTTAAAATAGAAATTACATGCACAACACAATGAGAAAGGGCTTGATAAATTGCAAGGAAATGCAATCACGATCCGACATGCAGATGTTGAGGCCATGCCAAAAAATAAGGATTGAAATTAAATTAAATTTTAATTAAAAAAAATTAAATTGGATAGAAAATAAATAAATAAATGATATGCACGCCGGCGAAAAACACAAGGACATTAACCAAAAATCACAAAATTAACATCAACAAGATTACATTAAAAAAAAGGGATTAAGCTAACACACAACACGACTGTTTTTGAGACCCGCGCCAATCGACTGACCACGAGACCATAATGCATCACGGCAAACAGCAGACATGGCGACACAAAAACATGCCAGATCGAAATTACGGCAAACAATTAATAAAATAAATTTTATCATCAGCGTAAGGAAAAGTACGGCGGAAAACAATTACATTTAAAAACTATTACAAGTGTAAAGGGCACGGATCATGAATAAATTAATTTGAATACTATATCAATCATAAGATTGGCAAAAGAAAATAAATAATAATTTAAACGTGAAAAAAAAACTAACAAATGTGTCTCCAGAAGGTAAACAAACAATAAATAAGAAACTTAATATATATAAGGAAACGTTATTAAAACGAAAAAGAAATTTTAGGCCTACAAGGGAGAACATAACAGAAGATCAACATTCGTACACGGCCAAACTTGGAGCTCCCAAAATAAAATCTTCAGAAACGTAGTACACCAGCACCAGCAGTGCTTTCAGAGTCCGAGACACGTTAGATACATTTTCAATAAGATTTTTGGACACAGTGATGCTGTTGACTATGTGGTTTGCGAGGTGATCAATTATCCCATCACTGATAATCTGACCCTGCATTCTTCCTAACCAAAACGATGCGGTTTCGCCCATCTATTGGAGTTAACTGGTGAACATTTTCTTCAGCAAACTTGCTTGGTGAATCGACTAGTTAAGGAGTACTGTCTATGCCTAGGCATATTCGTGAACGGTGTTCACGCTTAAGGGAGGGAGACTGATACGTGCAAGTGCACGTCTCTTCGTTTTCAATCATGTATATTCCGGTGGATCAAACTTCATGACATTTGAACCGACCGCCTGTTGTCGTGGTTCCGTTGGTCAACGCGAGATGGCTCCTGCTGTCGGACTTCGGCTTTCTCCAAGTAGTTCCTGCTTATTCACCAATAGAGTGCGTTGGTGTTTCCTGTAAAACTCTACCAATTCGTGACATAAGTGAAAAACAATTATGATTCTACGTCATAAAACAAAGAACGGTGTGTGTTCATGATACCGCCAAATTATTTACTAATTTATGACATTGTTGTTTTGAGGTGTCACTCCGTGATTGGACAATATTATTTACTTGAATACAGTTCGAAAATGACACGCAAAAATAATTCTCCGCCATTTTGGGAGTCTCTATTAGCTGTCGCCAAGAGAAATAAGAAGGACTGGTCGTGAAAGGTGTCTCCGCTGATGGGGGGGGGGGGGCGGTTGCCTCCCCCATCCTCTTCGAAATATAAATATATTCAAGAGAAGATATGAATGCCATTTCTACTTGGAAATTGCCTGTGGTCTTCAGGTTGTGAATTTCTTCGTTTAGACGTGTGAAATGTGATTGCATCTCGATGCGTACTTCGCTTGTGACATCGAAACGGCACATGGGCGTGTTAGCCATGTTTAAGGCAATTAGTGCCGTAGTATTTATTTATATTGTATGTTAATTATTTTATTATTAGTGTGTCTCCTCTGAGAAGGATGTAAGGTACGTTTTTTTTATTTAATTTATCTAATTATTTTATTTTGGGAGCTCCAAGTTTGGCCGTGTACGAATGTTGATCTTCTGTTATGTTCTCGCTTGTAGGCCTAAAATTTCTTTTTCGTTTTAATAACGTTTCCTTATATATATTAAGTTTCTTATTTATTTTTTGTTTACCTTCTGGAGACACATTTGTTAGTTTTTTTCACGTTTAAATTATTATTTATTTTCTTTTGCCAATCTTATGATTGATATAGTATTCAAATTAATTTATTCATGATCCGTGCCCTTTACACTTGTAATAGTTTTTAAATGTAATTGTTTTCCGCCGTACTTTTCCTTACGCTGATGATAAAATTTATTTTATTAATTGTTTGCCGTAATTTCGATCTGGCATGTTTTTGTGTCGCCATGTCTGCTGATTGCCGTGATGCATTATGGTCTCGTGGTCAGTCGATTGGCGCGGGTCTCAAAAACAGTCGTGTTGTGTGTTAGCTTAATCCCTTTTTTTTAATGTAATCTTGTTGATGTTAATTTTGTGATTTTTGGTAAATGTCCTTGTGTTTTTCGCCGGCGTGCATATCATTTATTTATTTATTTTCTATCCAATTTAATTTTTTTATTAAAATTTAATTTAATTTCAATCCGTATTTTTTGGCATGGCCTCAACATCTGCATGTCGGATCGTGATTGCATTTCCTTGCAATTTATCAAGCCCTTTCTCATTGTGTTGTGCATGTAATTTCTATTTTAACCTTTGGGCTGTTTAATATTTTATTTTATTTTAAATTAAGTCTTTCCTCTTCTTGGCTTTGCAAGCAAGCATGTTAGGCGCTATCTGGCCTTCTTGGAAATTTGTGTTGGTTGATGCATGTTCAGTTTATGGTGAAGGAGTTCTTTAAATTTTTAATATTAAACCTTATATTTTTCCTTTTTTTTTAAATTATTTTGTTGTGGCATTATTTCACCGACGGCAGTTCTGTCGGTTTTTGGTGGGTGTTTGTACGATAGTCTGTGTGTGTTGTCCCCTTCTCCGTCTCCCTTCCACTCCCTTTGGAGCTCTTCTGTTGGGATTTGTCATCTGGAGGTGATTTTGCTGCGGAAGTGACCCGGACCTCTGAATACAGGTATGTAGGCCCATCCACGCTCCCCGTACCCGTATCATTCTGGTAAGCAAAGCGTTGGTTATAGAGTTACCGACGTGCTGCTGGCCAGTGCCGTTAATGTTGGGGTAACATAATGTTTTTGCGTAATTGATTTAGAGGAGCAGCACGGTCGGCAAAGTTACTGATAAACTTACGAAAGAAGTTGACCATTCCAATGTAACGAGCAACACCCTTGGCGTTCTTGGGTGGTTTAAAATCTCTGATGCCTGCGTACGAGATTGGTCCACAGAGATACCAGATTCAGAAACAATATGTCCCAAGAAGGAAATTTTGGGCTTGGCAAAGGAAACCTTGGACAATTTGACGGTAAGTCCAGCGTCACGCAACCGATCAAGTACAATTTTCAGATGATCAACGTGTTCCTCGAAGGACTCGGAATAGATCACCACATCGTCAAGGTAGTGGTACACAAACTTGAATTTAATTTCTGAAAATACCTTGTCCAGAAGTCGGCTCAACACAGCGGCTCCGGTGGATAGGCCAAACGGGACACGGGCATACTCAAACAGGTTCCAGTCAGTGGAAAAAGCAGTAACATGCCTGGATTCAGGGGAGAGGGGAATTTGGAAGTAGGAAGAATTTAAATCGAGGATCGTGAACACCTTCGCGTTGCGAAACCAACCAAAACATGTGTGAAGGTCCGGCAAAGGAATGGACTGCAAAATAACTTTTTGATTAAGAGCCCTATAGTCGACCACCGGCCGAAAACCACCGTTAGGTTTTGGCACAAGAAATACAGGGGATGAGTAGGCAGAGATAGAGGGTTGGATTACACCTTCTTCTAACATCTTATCGATAATATTACGAAGTTCAGCCATCTTGGGCGGGGCAAGGCGATACGGGCTGGAACGCACCGGCACAGAATCGGTTAGCTCAATCTTGTACTCCATCAAATGGGTTACACCCAGCTTGTCAGTAAATACATCGCCATACTCCTGACATAACCTCTTAATGGCCTCCCTTTGAAGACTCGTTAAATTTTCCAGATCGAGATCCTCAATAGTCATAGTTTCAGTAACAGAATTGACAGCAGGAGAAGATAAAACCGGGTTGAAAGATAATTTACTCTGTGGATTAAACTTAAACCATAAGTTGCGAGCACCAAAATCAAGAAGCATACCAACGTGTGACATGAAATTAGCTCCAATGACCACAGCACAAGAAAGATTTCTGGCAACCAAAAATTTAAATTTCCAAGAAAAATTTAGAATATGAATTTTGACTGTCATACTACCCAAAATATTTAAGTTTGAACAATTTGCATAAATATAAGATTCATTGTTAGGCTCTAACTCAGGAAATTTGCAAACACTCTTCATAGATAAAAACCAGTCCTCACTTATAAAGGATGCGACACTACCAGAATCAAGCAATGCAGAAACGGGCTCGTCATTGACACAAATTTCAATAAACGGGGATATTCCTTTAGCCACAGGAGAAATTCCAAAATCATTACTCACTCTAACACGATTACAATTAGGTGACGAGGACACCCGCACCATAGGATTCACACAACGTTTAGAATTAGGCTGACTTGCCACGCCATTGCTCACCGACAGGTTAGGTAGGTCAGCGACATAAGCAGAATTAGCACATGATGAATTAGCTTTCATAGAGCTATCAAGACTATCATTGGTAGGGCGACCAGAAACTTCCCAGGGTTTTCCCAAATTCTTACACACAGAAATATCCTTGGAAGTAACACCCGAATTGGTCTCCTCAACGTTCCGTCATTGGCGATACACAGCCTGATTACTCGGACACACCTTCTTGACATGTCCCACTCCACCGCACGAGTGGCACTTAATATTAGGTCGAGGATGAAACATAACCTTAAGTGGGGGACGAGACATCAAGGAAGGAGGGGGACAAGACATCAAGGAAGGAGGAGGAACATTAGCTACACGAAGGGAATCTGCATGCTTCACAGCCATAGCCTCTATAACGACCTGTTTCAGCTCGACGAATGACGAAGGCCTGGTACACATAGTCATGTATGACCTATATTGAGGCGAAAACCCATTCACAATTGATGACACCAACTGTCGCTCTGTTAAAGGGGATGCAAAAACCTGGGCATACACCTTAATGTCACTGACATAGTCGCTAAGGGACTCGTCCAGCCTTTGGACACGATAAAGGAACTTATGCTCGAGAGCACTTAGGGCGCTCGCAGGGACAAAAAACCACAACACTTCCCTAATAAACATGGCTAAGGACATGCGGAGGTGGATAGCTTCAACAAGCTTATCGCGCAGCATACCGGATGCAACTGGATACAAAAGTTGGAAAATCTGAATTTCCGACATCCCAAAAATCGAGGCATGGTTACCCAACTCGACCACTTGCTTTAAAAATTGTACCACTTGGGTAACATCATCAAGGTTGAAATGTCTTAACTTAGTTAAGAAACCAGAAATAGGATGAGGAATCGACCCATAATTAACGGTAGGTGAGAACGTAGCATAAGGAATAGAGACATTGTTACCAGGGTAGCCCGCTCGCACACCCTCTACAGGCGACAAAACATTAATATTACTAGAGAAAGAACTGGGATGCAATGGGTCGGCAGGACCCAGGAAATCATTAGGTGACCTAACATGAGAAGAATGACCGTATGCAGGATTAAGTGGTATGGACGAGCCAGCGCCAGGCAACAGAGGGGCAGGCAAACTACTACTGGTAATCGATCCCAAAACCTCAGACCTAGTAAACAGAGGTGATTCACGTTCAACCCCAGAAGAACTCTCTAAATTCACAAGGTTATCGCTTAAGTCAATTAAATTGAAAACACTATTGTTGTCGGCCATTTTGGAAAACACAGAATCCAGACAACCAATATAGAAGGAAACAAATTTCAGGAATTACAAGGATAGTTTACACTTTCACAACAGTACCACAACCAGCAATTACCATCACCAAAGATTAGGCTGACACTCAAACACAGCCACCCTACTACACCAAATCATGCACCATGCTGTCCAGAACTGCACACGTCACCACCTGCTTGGCTCCAGAACAGGGAGCTAAATTACCAAAATAGGCACAAAACATCAGGCTACCAGCTTCCGACGGGGCTCCAGGATGCCTTCACACGCAGCATATAGGCTAACAGAACATTAAGAAATCCCATTTCCCATGCCAAGAACACATGTCAGACACTCACCGGGCTTCATCTTCAGAGGGGATGTTGCACACAAACAGGATAAAACTACAGCAGGAAACACCTCGCTTATAACAGGACACTTACATACAGCATATGGATATCCAGAGGCAACATGAAACACAATAAACGATAAGGATTAGCAAAACATAACATTAAGTGCACTTTACTGACAAAATCCCACCAACCACTGACCCATCAGCATTAGAGGGGTCCATAAAACAGCCTGTGGGTACTGGGGAGGGGATAGCTACGGAAGTGAACATGAGCTCGGTCTGCTACCATTATGTTACCCCAATATTAACGGCACTGGCCAGCAGCACGTCGGTAACTCGATAACCAACGCTTTGCTTACCAGAATGATACGGGTACGGGGAGCGTGGATGGGCCAACTTACCTGTATTCAGAGGTCCGGGTCACTTCCGCAGCAAAATCACCTCCAGATGACAAATCCCAACAGAAGAGCTCCAAAGGGAGTGGAAGGAAGATGGAGAAGGGGACAACACACACAGGCTATCGTACAAACACCCCCCAAAAACCGACAGAACTGCCGTCGGTGAAATAATGCCACAACAAAAGAATTTAAAAAAAAGGAAAAATATAAGGTTTAATATTAAAAATTTAAAGAACTCCTTCACCATAAACTGAACATGCATCAACCAACACAAATTTCCAAGAAGGCCAGATAGCGCCTAACATGCTTGCTTGCAAAGCCAAGAAGAGGAAAGACTTAATTTAAAATAAAATAAAAATATTAAACAGCCCAAAGGTTAAAATAGAAATTACATGCACAACACAATGAGAAAGGGCTTGATAAATTGCAAGGAAATGCAATCACGATCCGACATGCAGATGTTGAGGCCATGCCAAAAAATAAGGATTGAAATTAAATTAAATTTTAATTTAAAAAAATTAAATTGGATAGAAAATAAATAAATAAATGATATGCACGCCGGCGAAAAACACAAGGACATTTACCAAAAATCACAAAATTAACATCAACAAGATTACATTAAAAAAAAGGGATTAAGCTAACACACAACACGACTGTTTTTGAGACCCGCGCCAATCGACTGACCACGAGACCATAATGCATCACGGCAAACAGCAGACATGGCGACACAAAAACATGCCAGATCGAAATTACGGCAAACAATTAATAAAATAAATTTTATCATCAGCGTAAGGAAAAGTACGGCGGAAAACAATTACATTTAAAAACTATTACAAGTGTAAAGGGCACGGATCATGAATAAATTAATTTGAATACTATATCAATCATAAGATTGGCAAAAGAAAATAAATAATAATTTAAACGTGAAAAAAATTAACAAATGTGTCTCCAGAAGGTAAACAAAAAATAAATAAGAAACTTAATATATATAAGGAAACGTTATTAAAACGAAAAAGAAATTTTAGGCCTACAAGCGAGAACATAACAGAAGATCAACATTCGTACACGGCCAAACTTGGAGCTCCCAAAATAAAATAATTAGATAAATTAAATAAAAAAAACGTACCTTACATCCTTCTCAGAGGAGACACACTAATAATAAAATAATTAACATACAATATAAATAAATACTACGGCACTAATTGCCTTAAACATGGCTAACACGCCCATGTGCCGTTTCGATGTCACAAGCGAAGTACGCATCGAGATGCAATCACATTTCACACGTCTAAACGAAGAAATTCACAACCTGAAGACCACAGGCAATTTCCAAGTAGAAATGGCATTCATATCTTCTCTTGAATATATTTATATTTCGAAGAGGATGGGGGAGGCAACCGCCCCCCCATCAGCGGAGACACCTTTCACGACCAGTCCTTCTTATTTCTCTTGGCGACAGCTAATAGAGACTCCCAAAATGGCGGAGAATTATTTTTGCGTGTCATTTTCGAACTGTATTCAAGTAAATAATATTGTCCAATCACGGAGTGACACCTCAAAACAACAATGTCATAAATTAGTAAATAATTTGGCGGTATCATGAACACACACCGTTCTTTGTTTTATGACGTAGAATCATAATTGTTTTTCACTTATGTCACGAATTGGTAGAGTTTTAAAGGAAACACCAACGCACTCTATTGGTGAATAAGCAGGAACTACTTGGAGAAAGCCGAAGTCCGACAGCAGGAGCCATCTCGCGTTGACCAACGGAACCACGACAACAGGCGGTCGGTTCAAATGTCATGAAGTTTGATCCACCGGAATATACATGATTGAAAACGAAGAGACGTGCACTTGCACGTATCAATAATAGTTGTCTTGTCATCTATTCCAAATTCATTCAGCACTTTTATTAATGTATCCCTGTCGACGGAGTCATATGCCTTTTTGAAATCTATAATGTCATAATTGCCTTCTTGTCTGCAGCTAAAGTTTTAGTTTTGATTAAAGTCTTGATGATAAATATCTGTTCCGCACATGACCGCCCTTTCCTGAATCCTGCTTGATATTTCCCTAACTGTTGATCTATGTGATTCTCAATTCTATTCTGAAGCGCTTTGGACAATATCTTGTAGGCAACTGACAGGAGAGATATGCCTCTATAGTTGTTAACGTTCGTCTTGTCTCCCTTTTTTTGTAAAGGGTGAATGATAGCATTCTTCCAGTCATCTGGTAACTTTTCCGTGTCCCAAATCTCTTGGAAATGTCTCACGAACTGTTCTAATACTTTGTCCCCTGAGTATTTTAGTAATTCGGCCACGATTGAGTCCTTACCGGATGTTATGTTGTTTTTGAGGTTCTTAATGATTTCTTTTATTTCCTCTTTGTCTGGTGGGGCTGAGTCGAAAAGCTTAGTTTGGGGTTCTTAGAATGACATCTCTTTCTTCGGAGGTTCACAGTTCAATAATACTTTAAAGTAGTTGGCCAAATGTTCACAATTTTGTTTGTTATTCAGAATCAATTTACCGGAATCGTCCTTGAAGTAGATAGTGGGTGGAGAATATTTTCTAAGTATTAGTATATTTATTCTTTGTTTTTATGTTTTTGGGAGAGCAATGGAACCACATTTATTTTGGGATAGTATTTCTACCTCGAGTTTAACCTCGCTGCAGTTCCGGGGTGCTGCAAGTTCAGTAAGTTCTAGGTAAATATTTTAATTGTATGTAAATTGTGTATGTGTCTGATGTTTTGTGAAATGTTAGGTATGTAGTTTAAAAGTCGGGCCTTCGCGATTGTAGCCGTTGTTTTCTTGAATTCCCTCTGGATGGCCTCTGCTACGCCTAACGATCCTTTGGGAAAGGAACAACGTGTTTTTCGTGTTTAATCATGTGTTGGAATGCCTTTCCACAGTAATTCGGTTTCCAAGCCATAATTGTTATTATCACGGGCGGGTGGCTCGGTTGGTTGGTTCCTCAGATTGGGGGCTGCGACAACGTGGTCATGTAGCCTCGTGTACTTTGGGTATGTGTAGAATCCGTCTGATAACCGATGTTAATAATAATGGCTGTATTAGTGTGTGTTATCTGTAATTCAGGTTATTTTATTTATCATATGGCCTTTAGTGCCGGGAGTGTCAGAGGACATGCTCGGCTCGTCTGAGTCTGTAGGTGCTTCCAGCGGACACCCTTACGGTGAGCTACAAGTTCCGTTCAATTTCAAGTAGTTCCAACTTTCGCCACCGGGACTGCAGACGATCAATTTCAAGTAGTTACTATTTTTCTACCAAATGCTACCGTCAACGACACCTAGCCGCCAACTTGGCTACAAGATGCCACCATACTTGCGCCTGGCGGCGAACGTTGGAACTTAGAGAGCGTTAATCAAATCTAACCTTCAAATATTGCTTCACATTGTAGTTAGTGGAAGGTTCTTTTACACTTCATAAATCTATGAATTGGGCCCTCTACTGACACTCTACTGTGTCAGCCTTTGGTAGGGATAATCCTTTTCAACCATGTATTGTTAATCTTAGGCCTATTGTTCAGGTAAATTTCAGATGCCTTAAAAAATACGATCTCGCCCCAACCAAATCAACATTTTCCCATATATCATGGGGCCTTAGAAATATATTTCGTTTAGTATTTGTCAACCTTACTGAGTACGGTAATGTAATCTTTACAAGTGCAACATATTGCAGGTATTTTGTCAGTATATAACCAACAAGGATCCAAGGGATCCCGGTTGTATTGAAATCTGTCCTCCCCTTTTAGTGTACTGCATCTTTATACTCCATTATCAATAAATTGTTCCCCTTTGTATAAATGTCGAATACTGTGGGTTTGTATCAATCACTATTATGTTGATGTCAATATTTTTCATTATTGTGAGTTTGTTTACTTTAATTGATTGGTCGTAGTAATCACTGAAGATTTCTAGCTTCACTTTCTCTCAATGTTATGTGTAAATTTTGAAGGACATGTTAGTTAGTTAGTTATAGTTGTTTTAAGTGGCGGAACTACGAGGACATCTGCCACTCAAATCAAATTATATTATAAAGTACAAATTTGGATTATAAAGTTAAATTTTGAGGTGGACAGCTAAATGTAAAAAAACGAACATTAATAAAACAAAACATTAAATAAAACCAATAAATATTTATTTTAAACAAAAAAATAGGGAAAACAAAAATTCAGAATTCAAAGAAGAACTAAGTTCTCGAGTCAATAATCACTTGTACATTTATATTGTTGGCCCTAACCCACTCTCACGTATAAAGCGCATGACGAGATAAGCAGTCACCACGTCGTCGGCTAATATAAGATCGAGTGTCAAAAAGACATGATATGTTCCTTTTTGATCAATTAATAAATGGTCATGTTTGGTTTACGGCTCTCTTATAAATCGTGTTGTAATTCCGTAGTTAATTTCCATCTTGTCCAGCCTATCAACAGAGTGTCTCGGTTGATTTCGATCCACTTGACCGATGAGATCGTAACCTGGCTTCCTTGTACCACTTTCGGATTGCGAATCTGCCGGTCGGCTCTAACGATCCCAGGTCGTGCTCTCATCACAACATGCGCTGGTCCGATGTAGTTTACTTCGGCTCTGTCGGTACGTGGTTATCGTTTCTTTAGGTATCAACAAACTATCAGACGAGTTCCTCCTTCGATCTGCCTACTTGTGCAAGGTTTCTTTGATTGGGAGTATTGGGGGTTGCAAAATCTTCTCGGTTGGTCGAGATGTTGGATCGATTGGTTGGTCGATCTCACGACCCGGTGCGATTGGAGATCAATTTATCTGTGGAGTGACAAAGATTAAATAAAGGTGTTTTCTTTCTGAATCTTGTAACAGATAAATAGATATGAATCGACCAAATTGAGCTTCTGGTGGTGCTCTTAATAATATGGGGTAGGGTTAGGAGGGAGTCTTACGTAGCTTATCATTCTCTCAGCACAGCAATTAAATGTCTTGGACAGCACACACATTAAGTGTCTCAACATCCAATAGTCTCAATAGGAATAACCGTTTAGGTCTTTTTGAACATCTTCATCAGGTTATTTTTATGTGAAGTTTTGAATTACCTGTTGCCATCTTGGAGTGAATACAGAAACCGTAAGGGAAGTCAGGCTGTTTCAGCCGAGATATTCGCCAGTGATCAGTGGAGTACTCGCCGCCTTGCGTAAGTAAACCTGCAACATGAAATACAGCTCTGCTGTGGGGAGAGAGGCTCTGCCGTCACTGCGCGGAGGATACATCAAGACTGACGGGAAGCGCATGGGCTTGTATTATGACCTTCGCCCAGTGACGTATTGGCTATCACCCCCAGTCCCTCCCAACCGTGCTCCGAGTATCACTGCTGAGTACTCGCATGTACGCATACTCAAACTAGTGAATTTAGAACAGTCTGGGCTACGGCGACCAAAATTGCTGACGCGCTACCTTATGCCTCGCTGGTATCGGGAGAGTGTGGGTTCGAATCCCACCTTGGCCGTCATGAAAATGTTATTCGTGGGTTTCCCATTTTCACCACCAGGCAAATGCTGGGACATTCCTTTCAATAAGTCCACAGCCGACTTCCTTCCTTATAAAATCCCTTCCCTGGCTCATTCTTAATTAGAACCAAGTTAGCGGTCACCTTGGTGATCGGCCTGTCACCATCCCTAGTTGTATCTACTCTTAAAGTGTGTTCATCTGACAGACACCGTCCTTGCGACGGTAGAGAAAAGATCCCTCGTAGAGTCCGTGGGTAAAGCCGAGCAGGAAGGATAAGCGTTTAAAAATAAAGGAGCATCTCCGATTTTGCAGTGTGCCAGGGCTTATAAATAACAAGTTGAAAGTAACAGTGCAGGCATATATTGTCTAGTATAAAATGAGATATACTCACAGTTATAGCACGATTGGCTCCGTTCCCTCAGGGAAATCAACGAACTTTACGCTACCTTTTCCATAAAAAAAAAACAATATCGCGCATGCTATAGAAAATGGATGTGTATTTGTATTATTTCCATTTCAAAACATTGTATCATAAAATTAACTGGCATGGATAGTGTGTTGCATGGTTTGTTTAGTCGTGCGGGATGAGAGAGACTGAATTTTTATTTATAAGCTATAGATGGAAAACAATGTAGTGTTTTCATATTGCAACGTAAATGTACAGTGCTATCATGATGAAGTTTGCAACGAAAAGCACAATGAGTGCACAAATTTAAACTTTTAATTCCGGCGCAGAGAGCTGCTATCCTGAGTGTGGTTTTTCACAGTTTATTCACGGTCACTCCATGCAAATGCCGGGATGATACCTTCTTTACAGTCAGCGGTACCCACTCCGTTGACGACCTCAATAATTTCAGTTACACACACTACTACCGTCACCACAGAAGCACTGGCTATAGGACAAATTGAACACACACGAAGATACACAGAGCTGATGACCACGATGTCCCAAGCCCCTAAAGCGAATTAACAACAACAATAAACAAAAGCTTCAGTGTCAATGAGTTAGTGGTTTATTTAGAAACATGGAATATTTGGTTCTTAGTCTTGTGTACGTTTTCTAGGTTTGTGGAATTTGTCTGATAACCCGTGTTGCTGTGATGTCTGTTATAGTGTGTCCAACTGTAATTTCAAGAAGTCAACATATGGGACTATCCCAAAAAATTCCTCTAAAAAATAAGAAAATATATACTCAGGAAGACTGCTGTTAGGAACGAATGAATTACGGTACTCATGTTACAAAAGCTGGAATGGAAAAATCATAACTGAATGATCCAAGGCATCGAGGATCAATTTTCCTACGGGGTATCCGAATGCACTCACCTAATTATCTGATCCCAACATTAGCCTCCAATTAACAGCAGTTTCTGATTTTGGATGGTGGTTGGGAGGGGGAAGAGGATGATGGTGAAAGCTATTTTGAGGGCCAAGCATGTAGGTTATATACCCACCTTAACTACTGTACAATTACGTTAATGATAATAGGGAAAAAAGGAAGAGTTTGGACCCTTTCAAAAATGTGGGTAGAGGACAGTCTAGGGCCATTAGAAGGGGAAATTGAAGGTCACCTTAGGCTTCCTTGCGGACGAAGGAGAACGATGCAGGGAGGTCGACAGGACAGGTGGTCCTCAACCCGCGTTCCACAAACTGTGAGGTGTAGATAGGTGGAAGTCCTAATCAATCCCGCTGGACGGTAATAATAATAATAATATCGTATGGCTTCGGTGCCGGGTGCAAGCTTTGTTATTTGACACCCAAAGGGTAGCTTGCATGTCGAATGTCGTTGTTCCTTGAAGCACTATGAAAGTCAAGGAGGTTAGATATCTAAGCTCCTTGAACACTATAGCGCTTTATGGTAGAGAATGAGGAACTTTGTGTTGGCGGGACTCCCGAGATTAATTTTGCTATTATGAACACGGACTGCTGAATTCAAATGGGTTCTTTGGCATGCCAACATCGTATGACATGGTGTATTAATTTTTGCCGCCTTTCAAATATGACTTACCACGGCCAGGAGCGAACCTGCAAGCTTGGGGTTAGCAGACCGACACGTTGACCACTCACCCACCGTGGTCAAGCCGCTTGACGATCATAGCAAAGCTCATTTTGACAGAGGATGGATTTCAGGTATTACAGACGAGGAAAAATTATTAGAATTAGAATAAAACTTCCCGGTTCTTTAAGAATTTGTATCCCTAATTAAGATAGTAACCAGTGTTTTCATAAATAGTTATTAATGAGAGTAACATTTCTATGTTTTGGCCTGTAACATTTTATGTAGTTATATTGAACAGAAGGGGTCTTTTCTACGCTATTGTTTTGTGAAATTTGTCACTCTTTTTCCTCCTTAATCAAAGAGTATTTTAATTCAGAAAGTAAACATACGTGTGACATCTATATATATAAAAATCAATGTAACGTGATAGTTTGTCTGTGGGTATGTATGTCTCCTATGCGTTCATATACCATTCGTCCGATTGCGATGAAACTTGGGTGAGATGTTGAGTACACTCCAAGGAAGGTTTCTGACTTAGTAAATCCATTTTACAATAGGTAGCGCACGCGTAGATTCAACAAATGAGCGACGATGCGCGAAGCATTTCAACAAAGTCCCGTATGTGTTCATATACCATTCGTCCGATAGCGATGAAACTTGGGTGAGATGTTGTGTACACTTACGTGAAGGTTTCAAAATTAGTGAATACATTTCACAGTAGATAGCGCACGAGTAGATTCAACAAATGAGTGACGACACGCAACGCGTTTCAACAAAGTCCCGTATGCATTCATATACCATTCGTCCTATAGCTATGTTCTTGCGTAAAATGTTGTGTACACTGCAGGGAAATTTTCTGGCTTAGTACATCCACTTTACAATAAGCAGCGCACGAGTAGCTTCAACAAATGAGCTACGACGCGCGATGCATTTCAACAAAGTCACGTTTGCGTTCATATACCATTCGTCCGATAGCGATGAAACTAGGCTGAGATTTTGTGTGCACTCCAGGGAAGGTTTCTAGCTTAGTAAATCCCTTTAAAAATAGGTAGAGCACGAGTAGAATCAACAAATGAGCGACGACGCGCGAAGCGTTTCAACGAAGTCCCATATAATTTCATATACCATTCATCCGATAGCGATGAAACTTGGGTGACATGTTGTGTACACTCCAGGGAAGGTTTCTGGCTTAGTACATAAATTTTACAATAGGTAGCGCACCAGTAGATTCAACAAATGAGCGATGACACGCGAAGCGTTTCAACAAAGTCCCGTATAAAGTCATATACCATTCGTCTGATAGTGATAAATGTTTGGTGAATTGTTGTGTACACTCCAGGAAAGGTTTCTGGCTAAGTAAATCCATTTTACAATACGAAGCGCACGTTTATGTTCAACAAATGAGTGACTACGCGCGAAGCGTTTCGACAACGTCCCGTATACGTTCACATACCATTCATCCGATTGCGATGAAACTTGGGTGAGATGTTGAGTACACTCCAGGGAAGGTTTCTGGCTGAGTACATCCATATTACAATATGTAGCGCAAGAGTAGAATCAACAAATGAGCGACGACACGCGAAGCGTTTCAACCAAGTCCCGTATGCATACATGTACCATTCGTCCGTAGCTATGAAACTAGGGTGAGATGTTGTGTACACGTCATGGAAAATTTCTGGCTTGGTAAATCCCCTATACAATATGCAGGGCACAAGTTGATTCAACCAATGAGGGACGACGCGCGAAGCGTTTCAACAAAGTCCCGTATAAGGTCATATACCATTCTGCCGTTAGCGGTGAAACTTGGGTGAAATATGGTGGACACTCTAAGGAAGGTTTCTGGCTTAGTAAATACATTTCACAGTAGGTAGCACACGAGTAGATTCGACAAATGAACGACGACACGCGGAGCGTTTCAATACAGTCCCCTATGTCTTCATATCCCATTTGTCCGATAGCGATGAAACTTGGGTGAGATGTTGTGGACACTTACGTGACGGTTTCTAACTTAGTAAATACATTTTACAGTAGGTAGCGCACGAGTAGATTCAACAAATGAATGACGGAGCGCGAATCGTTTAAACAAAATCAGGTATGCGTTCGTATACTATTCATCCGATTGCGATGAAACATTGATCAGTTATTGTGTACCCGCCAGGGAAGGGGACTTAGTAAATCCATTTCACAATAAGTAGCGCAAGAGTAGATGCAACAAATGGGTGACGACGCGCGAAGCGTTTCAACAAAATCCCCTATTGCGTTCATATAACATTCTTGGATTGCGATGAAACCTTGATGAGTTATTGTGTACACGCCAGGGAAGGGCTTCGACTTAGTAATACATTTTTCAATAGGTAGCGCACGAGTAGATTCAACAAATGAGTGACAGCGCACGAATCGTTTAAACAAAAACCCCTATACGTGCATATACCATTCATCCGATTGCGATGAATCATTGATGAGTTATTGTGTACACGCCAGGGAAGGGTTTCGACTTAGTAAATCCATTTCACAATAGGTAGCGTACGAGTAGATTCAACAAATGAGTGACAGCGATGAAAATTTGAAAGTTGTTGTGCACGCTCCCACGAATGGTTCTAAATTAGAAAATCCATTTTACGATAGCTTAGAGGCAGTTAACATGTTGTGTATCCAAAAGCACTTCAAGAAACAGAATTTCAACGCCAACACTTTCTTTGATTGGCATTGCAACGCATGCCGGGTACAGCTTGTTATCCATAAAAAAGGCAAATAAGTAAGATGGGAATTATATGCAACATTGACTATACATAAATATTTATAAGCCAATAAAATTCCTAATTTATTCGTTTTGACTTATTTCCGAGGTTTCTGGTTCAAACGTTGCCGAAATATTCAAAACAATAATTCCAGGAATACTTTTACTTCAAAATATCCAAGTATGAAAAAAATCGTTAGCAGACTATTTCAAAATTAATATATCTTGAAAACTAATATTGAAAATTATTCTCATAACCTGGCCACGTCTGTACGTAGTTTATAGTACTGTACAAATAGTAGAAGCCATTTACATGGTATCAAGATATCCGACATATGCCGGACTGAGCCGCGTCACACATTTTAAATCTCTACCTTGACTTGCATGACACAGCTGGTGCCTATGGAGGCTCATAGGGCTAGTGCTGCCACACAGGTTCAATGAGGAAGGAAATGCTCAACTACCTCACTCCTTATCTTGACTAGTATAACGCTGCCTTGGGCCGCGTTGAGGAATAATAGAAACAGGCGTTCTGCATTGTGTTAAATTCCAATTCCAACAGCTAGTTTTGCAATATTCATGAAACATCGTTCTCTGTAAGTTTACTAAAAGCTTGTAACCGACTAGCATATTCTTCAATCAAATTCCGCATGAATTGGCGGAGTCCTTAGAAATTCGCCTAACTGATTATTGTTAATTCATTTGAGGGGCTTGGGATATCTTGGTCATCAGCCCAGTGTACTTGGGTGAGTGCTGACATTTTATTTGATAACCTGTATTTCTGTGATGCCTGTGTATAATTGTAAGTTATTCAAGTTATTACTGATAGGGAAGGGGTAGGAACCCCGGGACTTGAAGCGAGGTACTATCCCGGCATTTTCCTGGAGGGATTGTCGCAGAACTGGGGTAAAACCCTCACTCACGATAGCCGCTGTCAGTGCCAGTATTCGAACCTGCTGCAACTGCTCGCGCAACCGCGGTGCACGATTTAACGAGCACGGCCATGCCGTGGGGTTACTTCAACTGATTCGAGATCTCCAGGATGAGAATTTATTACAAGTCGGACGCATTTATTTAATTTACTCCCTTTAAAGTGTCCTACTAGACAAAAATAAACACATTGATCTTGGCGAGAGGCTCGACAAATGTATAGCGTTAACCGTTTTGGAGAAAATAGTTATAGTTCTGATGTGTAAATGGAAACACCACTGCTTCGCCGATCACCTCCCAGGCTCGTATGCTTGGGCCCTGCAAGCCGGCAATACACTGTTGTGGTCGGCACACATGTACGTCAAGGTTAGAAACATGCCTCCGATATAAACAAATAGTATAACGCCAATGATATTAAAATACGTCACTGCTTCGTCCCCACAGCGATGAGCCATCGGGCCTCCTTGCATGCCCACGAATGTGCTTTCCTGGCACGGGCTTCTTCACTGCGTTGCCAGACGTTCTGCGTCAATTTTTGGTATTATTGACGTATGTACTGTATATGACTGCACGCGCAAAAAAGACCCAAAATTCATTGTTGAGGTACGGTACGTTTCATCTACATACTGTACCTGTTTTTTTTTACAAAGTTAATTCTTTTTATTCATTTATTTGTTTACAACAAGCCTCCGTGGCTTAGGCGGCAGCACGCCGGCCTCTCACCGCTGGATCCGTGGTTCAAATCCCGGTCACTCCATATGAGATCTGTGCTGAACAAAACGGAGGCAGACAAGTTTTTCTCCGGGCACTCCGGTTTTCCCTGTCAAAATTGCATTGCAGCAGCACTCTCCACTATCATTTCATATCATCTGTCATTCATTTAATCATTGCTCCAGAGGAGTGCGACAGGCTTCGGCAGCTGGCACAGTTCATGTCCTCGCCGCTAGATGGGGGCTTCATTCATTCCATTCCTGACCCGGTCGGAGACTGGAAGCAGGCTGTGGATTTTCATTTTCATCTGTTTACAAAGACAGCTACAAAAACACTAATCATTGACCTCCTGACTACAATTCTCTCCTCAAGGAAAAAAAACCAACAACACAAAACTCAAGAACAAACACCTAGAATCATAATAGCACACATAATTTTAGAATTTATATAAAAGGTTGCCAAAAGCACTGTTGATACACTTCCGCTGTACGAGTTTCCATCGTTCTTTCCGGAGGTGATCCAGAAAACCAGGCAGGGTATTCTTTTTTTCGGGTCACCAAATACATCCTGTGTTTCAAAGTTCAATATCTCTTCCCCCCTATTGCTTGTACATGTTAGCCAGTGTATGCTGTGAATAGCATTCATCGTCCAGCGCCACTCGCCGTTCGCACTCCCACATGTAGTGATGCGGTGGATGAGGGTGTCAGTCCTGTTGCACACAGGACAGGCATCATCAGGTACGTGTTCGTGTCGCTTCCTTTTCATTAATGCAGGCATATACAGACAGACGCCATTCTAAGGGAAGCCATTTGTTGCGCACATTGCCCCAGATATACTTCCAGGACTTGTTGGGGTATTTTAATTGCACCTGTTCAGTGCAGTCATGTCCTGAGCCATTACCGCGGTAAAGCAATGCAAAAATTTTACACACACTTTCTTATAGGCTACTTGCTAAACAACAGCAAATTATCAAACCACTGTGGATGAAAACTTTTGTGGAGTCTGTGTCTTCCACCCCTTATACTACGAAACCAACATTGAACATCAACTACTGTTAAATAAGATAGCCACACTCTCCCGACTGTCTACGGGACTTTATTGCTGGAGTTAGTGTTCGTATTAATGGACAACCATTAACTCGGTGCGTTCAGGAGCAATTTCTCTCAGATAAATGGCTCGGGTTCAGACGCTCACACATTGCAGGGAACTAATACAGGACTCTATTATCAGAATTAATTTACATGGTCATATGGACTGCTTGTGTGGTGTTTCAACATCATTTAGGTGTACGATATCGTGTTAGACCAGTAGTTCTCCAACTGTGGACTGGGATCACTAAAGGGAGCCACACAACTGAAAAAAGAAATCTTGTAGTTTTGATTTTGAGTAGCGGTTAATCTCGTGACCATGAGTTACGGGTCCCCATTCTTACGTGGAATCGTAACCACAGGACATGGCATTTCACTTCGAAGAACTCACATGGATTGACTAGGAATCGAACATGGTCTCCTTGGTTAGAGGCATACAGTTTGACCACTGCGCCACCACTCCCTCTACACACACAACTTAATCATATTTCCCGCCAAAAACTAAATAGCTTGCTTCTCACTCTTATATAAAACTAGCTGTTATTACCCGTCTTTGACGGATTCATCGAGTAGGAAGAATATAGTGCATTCATGTGATCTCAGCGCTACGATGACAGATGAGTGGAGAGAAGCCTGTGTTAGGCTAACAGACTTAGCAGGCAGTATTTCACCAGCACCCGTGGTTTCTTTGAAGTTTGTGATTTGTTACCATGTATTTTAAGAATCTGGGCTGTGACATACCTATGTCAGGAAGGTAACCTTCTCGCCTCGACAGATTCTTACATTAGCACCATCTAGGTGCAGATGACTTCTCCGTTCCACCCCTTTTAAACAAAAATAACTATAGGGGTACCACGTACAAAAAAAAAATGTTGGAGGCGGGATTCGCCGTAAGTTGCTGCTGAACAGCTTCCCCCTCCATACACTTGGCACTACACAAATCCACGTTGCACATGGTCTAACAACAAGGAAACCGGTAGCATCGAGAAAGAGAGAGAGAGACTTCCCCTTCCTGACGCACATGCGCGGAAGAAAGACTAGCAGTGGGCAGACAAGAGTGATGGAAACGCTTTGCCCTACTCCGCTGCGCATGTGCACTGAAACATTATTTTGTACGTGGTACCTCTATAACTGTCATCATACGAAATTTGAAGTTGATTGCAGCAATAGTTTCGGAGATATATTATGCCAGTGATACACTTCGCTTGGACGCCATGGTGGATTGGTGACACGATACTTCTATTATTAGAAGATTAGCTGACGGTCAACACGAGTATGCACAAATTAGATTGGGTGAGGAATTACAATTTATTTCCTAGTGCCTGAAATAAACTACATGAGCTGTTTATATACGTAATGAAACATTTCTCACAAAATGGCAGGCTACTAGTGATGACTAGCTTTGTTCGTCAAGCGTACATCATCACATCCTGCTCACTTGCGCTTAATTTAGCTTTTAGTGCATATGTATATTACACATATACAACAATATTACAATTTTTAAGCTGCACTTTGTAACGTATCGGATTCAATAGTCTTCTTTTTTTTCGTTAGTCTGGTTGGTTGGTTCCTCAGTTTAGGGGCTGCGACAACGCAGTCATGTTGCCCCGTGTACTTTAGGTGTGTGTAGTACTGTATCTGTCTGGTAACCGGTGTTAATTGTGATGCCTGTATTAGTGGGTGATATCTATAATTCAGGTAAGGACTGGAGACGATCAATTTCAAGTAGTTCCTACTTTTGCTACCAAATGCTACCATCAACGATACCTAGCGGTGAACTTGGCTACTAGATGCCACCAGAACCGGAACCTAGCGGCGAAGTTAGGAACTTAAATGAGCGTTAATCGAATCTAACCTGCAAATTTAACTCCACACAATTGTAGTTAGTAAAAGGTTCTTTTACATGACATGGGCCCGCTGGCTTTATTATTATTATTAGGCTATTACTCGTGATAGAAGTATCATTGTCTTCCAAGGTACGGTTATATAGATCTTCAATGTACACCAATATTAGGTCTAATCATATTTCATGAGTTCTTTGGTGAATGTACAGTCCAATCCGAGAACCACAGACTCTTCCACAATATCGGCACACAAGGTCGTGAGCAGGCAATGGATCATGGGGGGTTGATCATTCTGCGATTCGTGTGTTCTTTTCTGGCATTCATTTCTTCAGCCTGAAGCCGTCTTCTTTCTTGTTCGAAAAGCAGGTGGCCTTGATGTACGTTGTGGAGCCACTCTGATCGGCACCGCTGGCTCAACTTCCCCTCGGAAGGAAGGCATTCTGAGAGATTTTTAACGCTCTTAAAACCGACGACTTCGGCCGGGTATGAACTTCCGTTAGTCTATTACACTTCTAACGTGCTGCGTTTCTTGTTAATTCTTTTTATGTGTTAGTGAGAAACATGTTTGAATCATTAACTTCTATCGTTGCGGGCTATTAAAGTGATTGCATTCTAGACAGTTCTGTTATTGACCATTACTTTTCAAATCTATTTTTTACTTGGAGAGCGTTTTTATTTGGTTATTATGTTCAACACTTAAATAAATATTTAAATATATATATTTTTTATTTTATTTATTTTATTTCTTCGGTAGTGGCGATGTTAGGGCTCATGGCCCTCTCTTACACTTAACCACGTAATATGGTACCAGTACATATGAGGCAATTTCGGAAATACAAACAATTATTATGATGATAAATAAGGAGTAAATTAATTATGCTAATAATACTATTAATGAAAAAGACACATGAATAATGATAGTAATAATTATAACCATACAAACAATAATAATAATAATCACAATGTCACAGACCTTTCTATAATATCCTAGATATAATCCTAGCTCTGTCATACGTTCTATCATCCATCACCATTCACACGGGGCAATCAGCATTATTCAACAGGTAATCTCGGCATGCGGCCTTAAATTTATTTATTGTTGTGGAATTTCTGATATCGACAGGAGTTGAATTCCATAGCCGAGACCCAGCTACAGCAAAAGAGCGGTTAAACATGGATGAGTGGTTGATGGGGATAACGAGGGAAGAGCCAGATCGAGTGCTTCGATTATGATATGATGACAAGTCAATACATTTTGATGACATGTACGTGGGGGTGTTTTCATGCAGAAATCGATAGATGGATGTCAGCAAGTGAAATTTACGGCGTTCATCTGGTATAAGCCATGAAAGAGCACGGTAGATTGGGGTTATGTGGGCATCGTATCTTAGATTGAAAGCAAACAGAAGACAAAAGTTCAATGTTTGTTGGAGTTTCATTGTTTGTTCATGAGTCGCGTAACTCAGTTGATGCTGGGGGTTTGAAAACTTAGCTGATTTCAGGCTGCTGTTGCACTGTTGAATGCGTCTCACTGTGTACTCACAAACATAATAACTACCAAAATAAACGTAACAATTTAGAGGTGTAATTAGACTAACGGAATAAAATATGATTGGTTAAATAATCCGACTCAGTACAATGTTTAATTAAAACGTTTGTAGCTTAATATAGAAATTGTAAATATTGCTATACATAAGTATTATACAGGATGTTTCTAAATTCCCATTACAAGCTTTGCGGGCGTGTAGAGGGCACCAGGATAGTTAAGTTTAGCATAGGAACGTATCGTCTTCCCGCTACCCGCAGAAAAACACTACAATACACACATTTCTGGTGATCTGTCTAATTACAGGTAGGGCTCGAGGTGCCGACCACCGACATCAACACGGACACAGTACCTTCGAACCATGTTCTGGTACACGTGATCACCAATGCTTGGTCCTGCAACATCCGCCGCAGCCATAACCCGCGCCAGTAGGTCTTCTTCAGATTCCACACGGGTCTCGTAAATCAAGGTTTTCATGTGACCCCACAGGTAGTAGTCGAGCGGTGTCAAGTCGGGTGAACGTGCAGGCCAAGCAATCGGGTCACCACGACCTGTAGCCCAAATCTGTGGTGCAGATGATCTCGTACCGTAAGTGAGAAATGAGCTGGTGCGTCATCGTACTGGAACCACTTGTTTTGACGCAAATGCAGTGGCATATCGTCTAAGAACCCATCCAGTACATCTTCAAGGAATACCAAGTACGCGGCACCCATGAGATTCGTGGAAGAAGGTATGGAATGTCAACAAACCTGTAGGGGATGTGGGACATCAGGTGATCGTGAAATAACGTACTCTGATCAGTGGCGCCGAAAATACGGGAGCTGTGAGCGTGTGGTGAGGTCGTTTCTTGCGGGCAGCGGAAATACGGTACGTTTACAGACACAAGTTCCTACGCTAAACTAAACCGTCTTGGTCCCCACTACAAGCCCTCTGTAATGGGAATTTATAAGCACCCTGTATACTGAACACAATATAGTTATCATTATATTAGTGTTCATATTTTTGCTCATTGTGGAGTTGTACGATGGAACTTATTTGAAAGCACTGCTGGAAAATGTATGTTGAAATAAGATTCTACCTGGGGGAAGCAAGGCGCGCCTCATATCCTACCAGAACAATGAAGGTAGGATTGTAGTGGAATGCAGCCAAAAATAGAAATAACTTGACCACCGTTAGAACCGAGGTCAAGAACCGAGTTTGGCGCGAAGAACATATGAATTACCTTAAAAATGTATTTGCAAGCGAGGGAGAAGTTTAAGAAGGCCAGTGAACTATAGAAAAAATATGCTGTCGTCTACGCCTACTGGGGTGGAGCCTTAAAATAAAGCGCGAAGTTGTGAATTGAACCCACAAATGAGAAGAGGGCACGCGGGCTTGTTCGCGCTATTTTGAAAGCACGCCGTCGCCTGGATTTATAGAGGGAACTCGATTGTGATTAATCCACCGATCAAAATCAGATCCGCACGCAAGAGGATTTCGGTTCGCACCAAGACGAGTTCTTTGAAACAAGTTAGATGTCTGTGCGACGTCTGCTTAAAAAGATAGATATTTTTCTAGTACCACCCCCACTTTCGGGCTGATAATGTATAAATACGAAGTGAGGAGTTCACTCTAGGTTCTATTTGAAGGCACACTTTGAAGGCGCAAGCTACGCACTTTTGTTCTAAATCTACGGAAAATGTTCCATGTCTGTGGACTTAGCGAATTTTCGTGTCAACTAAGAGTAAAGACTTAGACTTTGAACTTAAAAATTGCTGATGGGAGATATATTCTAATTCATCTCGTGTATATATTATTTTAAGCGTTTTGCGTGTGAAGATTTAGTGAGATAGCACACTGCTATAAATTTAGGGCCAGTCGACGATTTTATATTGCTCAATAGGACTCGTAGATGGATATAGCAGCCTACTCGAGCAATTTAAGAAGGGATAATAGTGTCAGGAATATATTGTAAACTGATAAACATTTCATTACAGCAGCGTCAACAATGTAAAACTTGGTGTACACATCTCGAAGAAGGAAGTCCATGCTGGAATCAACTACGACGACGATGGTTGCTTGTTAAGCATCATGACGGGGTCATGACGAGATGCATCATTTCTGAAGGAAGACATTTAGGATTAGTACCAAATGATCTATTTCATTATATAGCCTAGCTTTGGTTATTGGGGATCCTTGTATATTATCTTGTATTTTTGTGTATTTTTTCTTGTTGTGCGTTTTTGTTTTAACCGGCTACTATTTTTAAATGTGGAACTCATCGTGGTTATTCTGTTGTTTATTTTATGTACTGTGCCCGTTTAGACCGGAGTCCGCACGACCACATATGCATTTTACCAATAATCAGTCAGCACGAGAGTCAAAATATCCCGGAGCGCCAGATGGGTTAAAGCAAATCGCAAAAACGACATCAAATAAAAAAAATGCTCTACTGATTTTTGGCTCAATGCAACAATAAGGATAGAAGGAGATTCAATTGGGCGCAACACATCACGTAAAATTATCTCAGTTTATTTTGAATTTAAAATTGACTGCAAAGATGCTCAAAGCAGCATCACTCACGTGTGGCGACCCACACTCCTATTTACACAATATACAGAAATTTTCCAAACACATTTGACAATTATTTTTTGGAAACACAAGTCTGATTGTTAGTCCTGTAGACTGTGTTCCAAAATTACTTATGATTAAATCCAGTTCAAATTTAATTGTCTCTACTGGAAATATCGTAGTTCACTGTTTGAATTTTTACATAATATTAACACTCGTAGAATAAATGTTCATAGAATTTTTAACTTTCACTTATTTTTTCAGTTTCAAAAATATAGTGTCGAAAAATATTGTTATCATTGAAGCAACACAAATTATTTACACATATTAAAAACATCTGAAAAGTATTTGACCTTGAGCATAGCATCGAAGAACTTGTGCGAAGCACAACAAAAAAATAAATTGTTCTTCTGACATTAAACATTTCGAGAAGTGACTCGATTATGAACTTCAAGTTCCTCACAAAATATATGATTTCTGAATCATCAACTTGATCAATAAAAGGTTGAACCATTCAACTATTTGATTTTCCACTTGGAATCATTATTATGAAAAATATTTATATTCATGGCCATTTTAGCAATTTTCACAACTTGCAATTCTTCGACAGAATGCGGAAATAAGAATTGTAGCTTCATAATAAATTCATTTAGTTCATGGCACTAGGATTGAAAATATCCTTCAAATTATTCGTGGTTAAAGAATTATTTTTAATTGGCAGTGGCCCATTCTATTATTTGTGTAAGAACACAATATTACAACAACAACGGCAAAGGTCTTCCTCTGAAGAAGAATAAACTACTATCATGACAAATCAGGGTTCTAGCAAAATCAAAGTCTAAATGGAATTCGTAAACAAGGTTGAAATAAGAACTAATGGTTTCTAAGAAATAACCTTCGGGTCATCCATACGACGAAATGTGTAGTTCCAATACTCCTACTATAAACCTGAGCCATCGAACCTGCTATTTGATTGATGCTCGAAAAAACCTCCTCATTCCTGCGACTTAAACATGCGCACCTGGGAATGGCATTTCAACTACTCCACACATATAAATTTTCCTCCCAAAATTTATACAATAAATCAAGCCTCTGCTTGTTATCAACACTGGAAGATTAATAAACTTACAAGTTTATTTCATTTTACCATTCAATTCAACCCGTGAATTTATCATACTTATGAAAATCTTTATTTCACTTTCGAGTGTATTTACGTCATGATTTTATATAAATACAAAAATATCCTATTTGATACAAATATCAATTGCTTCCCGTTTCATGCCTCTCCGTGTTATCTGAAAAATATACTTTGCTCATTGCAAATATTAACTGTTCAACCAGAACTGAAATGTTGGTTGAATGCGGGCTTGCGCTAACCACTCTCCTTCAGAAAATCTCCTGTTCCAAACTAGAAATGATTAAACTACTTCATAGGCTCTTTCTCAATACATATGATTATTATAAAATATAATATCCAAGAATTATTTAGAAAAATTATGAAAATTATTATTATTATTATTAGTGGATTATTATTATTATTATTGGTTATATTATTTTAAATATGTTTAATTATCGTCTCATTATGTGAGAATCCACATGTTCGAACCTTCGAATATGGAAAAAATATCCATTCCTCAACAAAAATAATTATTAACTTTTACAGTTACATCGACGGTTTTCCGTGACTTCCCTAAAATATGAAATATTCAAATAAATGCTCGAAATGCTCGGTCATCGATCCTAAACTGTTCTGAGTGCTGAAAATACTCAGAATAACTCTAATATGTCTTGCGTAAATCATTGCAAGATTTAAATACGAAGAAAAATAAATAAATGTGTTGGTCATCTGCAGAAAAATAGTTTGTTCCAATTAGCTAGGCATAATATAATTCAAATGTGGCTTACATTTCTTGATGTTCTTGAAGCGTAGTAAACCTGGTCTGTACCAGATCTATCCATAGACATGCCCTATCGGACAAGCACGTATAATCCTTGTATCGGCCGCCATTATATACCCACAATCCGTCTAGTCAGACATAGTGGTAGTATCTCTTGACGTTTGAATTAACTGTTGTTCCATTTTAATATGGGCTTCTATCAAAGCCATAACAGTTTGGTATATTGGCTTTCACGGCCGGTGAATTAAAACTCAGCAATTCTTCTAGGTTTGTGCCGTGTCTTGTGTGGGGTTTCGCCTAGGACACCAAGCTAGGCTCATCGGCGGGCTCTTGGTGTACCCGCCCGGACCCCCACAGGAGTGACGAACTGCGCGCCACCTCCCTTTATATAAGGTGCAACTGCACCACTTGACTACGAGAACTAAAAGCTCAAGCAGCCTTTACCTCCCCTTTGAAGGCTTCCAAAAAGATGGTATATTGGCTTTCACGGCCGGTGAATTAAAACTCAGCAATTCTTCTAGGTTTGTGCCGTGTCTTGTGTGGGGTTTCGCCTAGGACACCAAGCTAGGCTCATCGGCGGGTTCTTGGTGTCCCCGCCCGGACCCCCACAGGAGTGACGAACTGCGCGCCACCTCCCTTTATATAAGGTGCAACTGCACCACTTGACTACGAGAACTAAAAGCTCAAGCAGCAGGTAAAGGCCCGTGTTCAGAGGGGAGGGTTATGGGATGTACAGAGATATATATATAACATTGACATTTGCATTGTGACAATAGAAATGGACGTTGAAAAAAAATTGACATTGAAAAAAAAAATTTGCCATCGAGAAAAAAAATTGACATTGGAAAAAAAATGACATTGTTGGCATATTGCTAGTTTCAACAAAAAAAACATGGTTTTTGATGGTGATTCGTTACATATGTGTGCAGGGAGGAAAAACCCAGCTAGACGAGGAAAAAGTGCTCCCTGCAAAGAGAAAGATAGATGAGAATAGAAAAAATGGGCGTTCCAGGGTATAATTAAAGGGATATAATCAAAGTGTATTTATTGGTTCGGGATGAAACGGAACGCCCTGACAAATGGGGAAGTTAGAAGAAGGAAAAATGAAAGAAAACAAATCATAGACATTATGTACGTTGGTGGTCTTGATAATGGTAACAGATATGACCCGATGATAATAATAGTAATCCTTACATTTGTAAAATTCCTGACAAGTTATAATTGAACATAGTAAACATAGTAATAAAGATGAACATAGAAAAATAATGGTTGCCATGTTGGTACCCTGTACGTATAAGTATCCTTGCCACTCTTGTGGAACCTTGCAATTATAACACATGGCGAGAAAATACAAAATAATTTACACTTTGCAATTATCACTATCATATATATATATACCTTATAGAGCTCTATTACCTGGCCAGTTATTGCATACCTCTTATACTTGGTGCGCACCGTACTGTCATGCCTCGCCGACCGTTCTCTAATCGGCCGTTCCTGGTGCGGTTTAGTGGCTAGTCCACTATGCTCTCCCTGTACTTATCACGTAACCTCGTGGTTTTCCGTCGTGGGTCGGAATCCCACCTTAGGGTCGAAGGTCCGGCACTTACAAACTCTGTGTCGCCCTTTGAGCCTGAAGTAACGCTTCATTTGCGTATTCTGAAATGTGTTTGCGTTCAGCGATGGTCATCATCCCACGTATGCTGTCCACCGCTGACCGCTGGCGTTGTCACCTTTACGGGTGCAACTAAAATTGATAAGGAGTGTATTTGTGTATGACATATATGTGTATTTTGGTAATATATTTACCACAGACATATTCACGTTCTTGGTTACCTGTAAATCAAAACAACAAAAAAAAAAATGCATCCATATAAAGATGTTTATCTCTTCGTAGCTCCGTGGTCTTCCTGTGTGGGTGAAAAGTGGATTAGTCATGAGTAGGACAGTACAATACATTATAATTCATTACAGGTATATATATATAACCTTCCTTGGTAGCGCTTAGTTTGGAAACTAAGTGTAGCGCCACCGAAGTCTAACTTAACCTAGGTTAGCCTATTTTAACCTATTCTAGCCTAGTGCTGTCGGGCTTACCTTGGTAACGGATTTTGAGTCACCAAGTGCCGAGATATTCTATTGTGATCTATATATATATATAAAAAAATTCCTTAAATGTAGGCTCATGCTACCTTACAACGAATTATCATGCCTTACCATGAGTTGTCGGACTTACCCTGATGCCGGGTTTCTGGGCCATCAGGCGCCGACCGGCGTTACTTAATGCTATCTATCTTAATTATGGTCTAATAATAAAAAAAAATGCTATTTCTAAGCCGAGAGGGTTGCCTTAATCTATTGCCGAAATGTGCTGCGCCATACCTGGCAACAGCGGTGAATAAATTTGCTTAATCCTAGGTTGCGTGTCAAATGCAACCGTCTTATAGCTAAATTTGGCCTAGAACGATCGCCTGGGGCAATTTACTTCCCCAGGACACCACCCGCACGAGTCCTAGAAACACCGGTTGTCTCTAGGATCGCTGGATTCCGTTCCCTTAATTCTAGGTGTCGACGTCTATTACTAGTACTAATCTAATCACAGGCGCTTTACGGTGCCACTAAGCAAACCGTTTCGCCTGCTGTACCTTCCATTTCTTTGATCGTTGCCATTGCGTGTGTAGTCGTAGTTGGACCGCCCACGTAGCCCTTATGAGGCGCTCGCAATGCCCCTCTCTTAATGCCCATTGACTGCCCGCTGTGGCGCCATTTATGTGGGCATTGGACATTGTCGTCCAATGGCATAATATAATCTTCGCCTTTATCGGCAATCGCAGTCTGCTTTTCGCAGTAATAGAATCTCTTCGCCTTTGTCGGCAATCGTGGTTTGCTTTTCGCAATAATCTTCGCCTGTATCGGCAATCGTGGTTTGCTTTTCGCATTAATCTTCGCCTGTATCGGCAATCGTGGTATGCTTTTCGCATTAATATTCCCCTCCAACGCACAGGAGTTTTGCTTCCCGCTATGGAAGCCGTGCCTACTTAAATTTAAATTTAACTAGAAGTCTAGTCATAATGGGGTCGTCTCTAGGGATAGTTCCCGAGTCTGGCGCTGAGTGAGCTATTTCTCCCGCCATTCCCAGAAAGTCTCCCTGCAGGTCTTGGCTTCGATGACCGTGGCACATAGTGGGTGTAACCTTCTCCGACAAGGGGGATAAGCGACATGCACCCCTAGATCTCGATGTTTGCCCGTGCCAGGTCGCGAATGCTTTGACCTTACGTGGTTCGTCTGTTTGGTCTAGCCGTCAAGTTAAGTGAGGTCGCTGCGCTGTTGAGCCAACTGGGGTAAGGGTCCATATCGCCTTCCCCAGCTCTCAAAGTGTGGTCCTTCTGACCTTCGGCTTACACCGTTGTCATCAATCAGATCGTATCAGATTCCTTTGTTAAAAAAAAATGTAGCGTAACCTGTGTAAATGGTTTAATCTCTGTGTAAAATGTAAAATATTTCCAGTGTTGCGGGGTTGTAGATCTTCTAAGTACATAGGCTACTTCTGGTCTACCATTGCTACGTCAGCTTTCCAGCAATAATGCTTTCTTTACCTTAATGGAGGTGTTAGTAGGGTCTGTAATGTCAGGTACCCTATTATTAGGATCTGGGGGTAGTTATTTGTCGAGTGGGCTGAATCAAGGGAGGAAGGGGTTGCGCACCTTTGGGTTCCACGTTAGTGGTGGCCTGGAACCGGTGGTGGCGTTGGGATGCTCCTATAGTGAGTGGACTGGGGAGGTAATTCCCGGGATTGCAAAGATACGAAAATTTCATGCAGGTTTGATATTAAAATCCCTGGTAAATGGATGGGATAGTCATGCATGTGTCTGGATATGAAGCGTCTGCCTTCATGTACAGATAGGTGTAGGGTGGGGCATAATACCAATATATTCCTGTCATGCGGGAGTGTTTAAGTACTAAAGAATGGTTAATATATACCTATGGCCTCATCTCTCAATTGGAGATGTGCATTATGCTTATTTAATGTCTGCTGACCCACCCCTAATACTCAGGTGGTAGCATCGTGGCCCAAGGCGTAGCATGCCTTTTCTTTAGACGCATGAAGTCCATCAACCCCTTGTGTGTACTTTGTAATGTAGTGTAGCTGTTTTTGGTCGTGTACGTGTGTCTGCGTTGGTTTATGTTGGGCGTGAGAGGGTTATTGGAAGGGAATTGGGTATTAACTATGGTAGCCTGCTGTAGTATGTCGGTAATCCCTCTGGGATTATCCACCTATGGTTTGTCATCCTCCCTTGGTCCATGTTTGCTTTCTATCCGCGCCTTGGGATAGTAAAGCTTCATGACCTAATCTGGTCTGCCATTTGTAGTGTAAATGTGGCCAGTGGTCGTAGTGCGACTGGTCATGTGCTAGTCATCTGTAATGACTCCTATGCCTTACGATCGATAAGAGAAGTTATTAGAGGGGAGATCTTGTCTGTGTTTGCTCCTAATTGTTGAGTGCGTGTGCGTGTGTGTGACTATGTTCCGCTACACCACGCGGACGGTTGGTCTGCTGCAGGCTAAGTCGTAATATGTATCGCATGTGTGGGCAGGAGGCGCCCGTGGCCTGCCAACGTCTTTGCGAACGTGCCCTTATCGGCCCAAGATAAGTTTCGCTGTGTCACGTCTTGTCCATTGCCAAATGTTTTTGCAGTGTGGAAAAAAATGTATGGTGTTATAATTGTTATGTGTTTGTAATTTCACGGTCACTGGCGATACGCAATAGTGTCTGGTCATCGCAGTATTGCAGTGTGAATAGTCTGCAAGTCAGCAGTTGGTATGTGTAATGTCAGGCTGGGATGTTATTGTTTGTCATCCGCTGGCATGTGCTTTCCTGCACGTATGCAAGTGTGGTCATCGTTTTAGATTCCTGGCGGACTTAATGTGGCAATTCATACTATTTGCCAATGCTATTGTGTGGTCACCATTCCGTAAGACCTTTGTCTTATGAAATTATCCTAGCTGTGTCTGGGAAATGTATGTCTCATGTCAGGTGTATTTTGAAATTTTATGCCCGGTTTTTGGCGTGAGGAAATGTGGTATTTCCTGTTCATGTATCAGTATGGGCCAATTTTGGTGTGGTTGGAAGCCTGGATGATTGCCTTCCTTGGTGTCTGATGTTCACTGGGATTGGAACCCGCGACCTCATGTCATTCTCTGTGTTTTATGTCTGCGTTGTGTTTCAGGGCTTGGGGCTTCCCCAGTGTGGTTTTTGCTTGTGTTCCGTGTACCAAAAATACCGTTGAATAGTTAGTTTTCGGTACGAGTGTGGTGTGTGGTCATGGGTTCGAATCCGGTTGCCTGTAAAGACTTGGCGTGACCCTCTCTGTGCCGGATATATTATGGCACATGTACTGTGTATCTGCTATGCGCAAACGAAAGTACTCAATACTGTGAGGAGTTTGCGTATTTTTGAACCCTCCTCGTAGTGTAATTTTGGGAGTTATAGGGTCCTTAGATCGGCCGTGAATGATGCGTTGGCTTCTGTCCAGTAGGAGTTGGCTCGGCTCGTCTGTGTCGAGCAGTCTTGCTCATTGAGGAGTATGTTACTGCTGATACGACGGTGTTGAATTACGATGTTGTGTGCTTTCTTTTGTTTTATGTTCTGCCCACGTCCTTGTCTTCTGCACGTGTGTGTGTGTGAACTTGATTGCTGTCTGTAGTGATTGCGAGCAGTGCCCCTCGCATTGTAGAAAAAAACTTGTGGTTTAACATGACCGTTGATCTGTAGATCATGCGCCACGGGACTTCCGTTTTACGTGGAATCCAAACCACAGGCCGTGGCCTTTCACTTCGAAAGTCTCACATGCATTGGCCGTATTGTAAAAGAACCTCCTACTAACTACATTTGTGTCCCCAATTGTGTGTTACTGTAACGTGGTTCAAGTATATTCCTATCTGTTGTACCAAATGTCGTTATACACTAGTGTGTCTGGTCCGCTAGTCGCGTGTTTGGGGACTAGATGCCAGAGGCGATTTTGTTGTTTTTCATTTATGACCCGTTGTTAGTGGAACTGTCCCCATCTGTCTTAGCTTTCTCATTTTTCTATTCTAGAACTGGATAGCTGCCCGACCTTATATTCCTGGTATTCAGAAGGTTGCGGGTTTTGAGACCGTCTTTTACCCAGAGTAATTGTTTCTGGCACTATTCAGGTTGTGTCTCCGGGACAGTGCTGGTAGTATTTTACTGTCATGTGGCTATGTAAATTGATTGTGTGATTTCCAAAAATATGCAGGGCTTCCCAAAGTCTGGGGTTTTCATCCTACGGTGTGTTAGCGTTTTAGCTTGCGTGTTGTTGTGGAAATGATAAAAAAATTATATTACAGGCAATGTAACGTGTCACGTATGCCTATGGGTTAAATACATACAGTTCAACTTGGCCACCCTTTTTTTTTCATCGGGCCTAATGACTGAGGCAGAGGAAGAGGAGAAAAAAAATGAGCTATGCCCCGCTCCGTATTAAGAGAGCATTTTGAAAAGGTATAGAATATATGTTTGTATGTCGCCTGCTCACTGCTGTATGCTTTGCTAAAGTGGGTTACCGGACGGCGATAGTCTGTCAAAATTGTGTCGTAAACACTATGAAAAAAAAATGCTTGAAAAAAAATGGTAAGTAGGTCCTGATCGTACTATGCACCTAGTAGGTGACGTTAGCACTATAGTAATCTGGTTACATCTCAGGGGACTCTACCGACCTTGTCTAGTACACCCGGGGAAGGCCATTGCCAGACGTATTTGATACATGTGTATCCACGTCACGAGCAAAGTCAAGGCACTATGGGAGTCGAAACTCCACTCCAAAGCAATTATAACCTTACCTTGGCATTGAATATATAATTTTCAAAAGAGAAATATGTATTGTCTGTTGAGCCATTATATATTTATACACAAATTGTGCTAAATGTTCCGGCATAACTCAACAAAATGACAGTGGTTCGCCCCGGTGTGCAATTGGGCTTTTCAGTTGGTTAAAGCACACCTCACCAAATTTTTGAAAATTAGTTTGCGATTTTTAATTCCTGCCACTCTTATGGCTTTTGCCCTCTACAAGAGAGTCTATCCAACTGTTGAACCGGAACGTAGAACGTTTAGTCATTTCTGCTTAGAAAGACTCGCTTAAGCTCTATGCTGTGATTTGATGTTTAAGCTATGTTCAAAATATCTCTTTCCGGCTTTAAGCCGCGTAGCTCACCTGATGGGCTTCTACTTGGCTTTGGATATTAGAAACTTTACGTTATCCAATTTATGGTGATGACCACTCCGACCAATAATCATTGCTGGCCTGGGAGAAAAAATGTCAGGGGCAAACAAACAAAAAAAAACAAGGATTTTGAATCATGCACCTCTGATCTAGCCAAGTTGCACTGCATATCCATGAAAGAAGGCAGATAGAGAAAGAGAGGGAAAAAAATGTGCAGTTTACGTTAGTGAGTCTGTATGTATTTATTGGCGTATTTCCCCCGTGTAAAAGAATTTATGTGTACTATACTATTGGTGCAAGTGATGTCGGAATATATTGTATTCCTAGTGAAAGCCGTTATCCTATTTCGAGCGTCAGTGTTCGGCAGGTGGATACCGTCGCCCCGTCACTAGGGTGTAAGCCCCTGGGATCCACTGAGGTGTCCCTCTGCTATTTTTCGGAGGAGTTTGTAGCAGAGTACGACCGGGCTTGCTTTCACCGTATCGCTTGACCGTTGGCGTAAGTGCACCTGTGTTTGCAGACTTACTGGCGCTCAGAGCTACTCTAGTAGAGTTTACGGGGGTGTGTGTATTTTCGACCGATCTGTTCTGTGGGGTAGGTAATAACACTTTTCCTAATCCCCGTATACTGTATGGTAGTGCCTGGTCAAAATGTGCGTGCGTGTATCGTGCATCCTGAGGGACTAATACCGGTGTTCGCCTTCGTTCTGACAAATTTGCCCTTTGAACTGGCGGTAAAGGTCGCTTAATGGCTTGTGTCTGGCCTAGCAATGTGGTGGCGTGTAGCCTGACCGCTTTTCGGCCTGTGGCCACGGCAGACCCCTGCCATTGCGTTAACCTATCTGTGTGGGTGTATGTAGGCTTTATGTGTAGTGGGACGGGTTCTATGTCGTCTGCCCATGACGTGGTTACGTCCTGTTGTCTCTCTGTCATGCTATGTGTGTCTGAGAGTCCTGGTTTCAACTCCCTCTCGTCCCTTTGTTCCGAGGGGGTTGTTTTAGGCTCTGCCCCTCGGTTTGGCAAAATTGCCTTCCGATCCGGAGCTGAAGGACATGTGTTCGTGTAACTTTGTACTTGTAGCCTATTGGAGCCTAACCTGGCCGTCTTCTTGACTGTAGCCATGGTGACCTCCTTCCCATGTGTGGCAGTACATGGCGAGAGGGACATCCTCGCAAACTGTCGAGTCAGCGTATCCACGCTTATGTCCTCTCTCGGCTGGGCTGGTGGCCCTGCCCTGTACTCAAAAAATGGCCTAGTGAGCCCGGAGTTCCTTATGTCCGCCCCAAATTTGGGCGTACTGCCTGTGGAGGCATATGGCCTGTTTGCAAATTACTGTATTAATGTTTCTGTGTTCTGTATAGTTTTGTGGCCGCTAGTTGGAGAAGCGCTTGCTCGCGAATTAACTCCCTGTACTGAGCGTGTAAAGTCGCGTAGTGCACCCTCAACCTCTCGAGGGTTGCATTATTTATTACGGGACCCTGTGTGGTGATCAACTGGCCGTGTATTCCGTGCCTTTGGATATGGATCCTATTGAGGTGTTCATGTATGTGATTCAAGAGCGTATGTGCGCCTCTTAATCGCGCTGTCCTACCCTCTGACGGAGTGTATGGCTGTTTGCCCTGTATTGCCCCGATTTTTGTTTGGAGTGCCCGTATTTGCGTTTGCCGGCTTTGTATGTGTCTCTGGCATCTGGACAATAATGCTAATAATATTGGCGTACCCCTACTGCCTGTATGGCTTGCAATCTCTGCATGAGGCGCCATTTTGACTGAAGTATATGCGACTGAAATAAAATAAAAAATCTGTGCGTGTTTGACAGTGTATTTTCGTATCTGTTTGGTTCTTTCTGGGGCTGGGGGGTTGTTCTAGTAAGAATTTCCCCTGTGTAGCTAGTTTTAGAGCAAAAACGGTGTTGTCTGTCTGGGGAAAAAAAAATTCACTATTCGCTTAGCTTTTTGCGGTACGCAAGGGGTCGTTTTGACTACGAGGGCTCGTTAGTTGAGTCCCGTTCTATTATGCGTAGTACCGCGCCTCCACCAGTGTTTTAGTTCCCTTATTTGGGGGTGGATCTAAAAGGAAGAGTTATTGTATTAATTTATAAAGCTGTGCCTAAAAAGGGTACCTTCCCTTGGCAGGGTAAGCTGACCAGTGTAGAGTGTTGTGGTGTGCTAGGAACTAGGGGGCGTTCCTATAAATAATGTAGTAGTGTTTGAAGGGATGGGACCCAATGCAAGGGTCACTGTGCTGGTCGCTCAGCTGACTGGCTTATTATGTAACTGAATCTGCTCGTATCAGCCGAGTGGCACGCGCTGCTTGCTAGCAGCCGGGTCGGCTCGAGAAATACAATGGTATCTGAGCTAGCGCTATTAGACTACCGTCTGTCACGTCTAACCGTGACGGGAGTAAGGAAGGGCGTTGGGATGTAAAGAGGCGTATGGACAGTAAGACTAGTGTGATGTGTTGACCAAGTGTTTATTGGTCTGTAATTCTGAAGTATGAGTCCCTTGTAGGGAATGTAATTATGTTCACAATGTAAAGTACAAGTTGTGGGTTAAAGGTTACAAAAGTAGGATGTCTGAACACGACTGACTCACCTCTGATGACACTGGCGTAGCCTTCGGCCGTATCGTTGAAGCACTGATAATGGAGAGATCCTTTGACCTGATTAAGGCGCCTTCTTATACTCTTCGGCGCTATGCTGTCAGCAATGTGATGGCATTGCTGCCCCAGTTAATAGTATGTCGCTGTGTGTAACCATTGTGCAAGGACTGAGCTGCTTTCTAGAGTGGCAAGCTGTCCTTGCTACGTTTATGGATGTTGGCCCGGCTTTCCAAGGGTTGCCCGTTAGGAGATTTAGGCAGATGATGGGGGGATGGTCTCCACGGGGTGCATACCCCTGGGAGGCTGTACACATCTTTTTGGAAGCCTTCATAGGGAGGTAAAGGCTGCTTGAGCTTTTAGTTCTCGTAGTCAAGTGGTGCAGTTGCACCTTATATAAAGGGAGGTGGCGCGCAGTTCGTCACTCCTGTGGGGGTCCGGGCGGGGACACCAAGAGCCCGCCGATGAGCCTAGCTTGGTGTCCTAGGCGAAACCCCACACAAGACACGGCACAAACCTAGAAGAATTGCTGAGTTTTAATTCACCGGCCGTGAAAGCCAATATACCATCTTTTTGGAAGCCTTCACAGGGAGGTAAAGGCTGCTTGAGCTTTTAGTTCTCGTAGTCAAGTGGTGCAGTTGCACCTTATATAAAGGGAGGTGGCGCGCAGTTCGTCACTCCTGTGGGGGTCCGGGCGGGGACACCAAGAGCCCGCCGATGAGCCTAGCTTGGTGTCCTAGGCGAAACCCCACACAAGACACGGCACAAACCTAGAAGAATTGCTGAGTTTCCATAACAGTTTGTTTAAATGGGGTCAGATCTAAGTGATCTATTCTTAGATATGTCAGTTGTAACATAACTCACGGTAATCTTATCAATACAAGAAGACACTGACAGTCTAACCAATCAACGGCTGTTCTGAAGATCGTTCCCTGGGCATGGCTTCTCGCCATCTACCATGCGCTCAGCAACCTGTAGTTTCCCTTGCGTAGACTAATGAACACCACCGTGATAGACTGGTCTTCAGTGTACTGATAGATCGAAGTGGTTAACAAGTTACCAATATGAAAACTGACTGAAATGGACTTAAACATCCAAGTATTAGGTTATTACTGGACTGTGACAAAGTACTAATTCTAGACAAAGTCTAGCATATGTCCATGTAGAAACATAAATATTTCCACTAATGTCTGTAGAAAAAAAAATTCAATCACCTCAATGATTCTCCTCGCCGGAAACTTACTAAGTTCCACTTCGTAGCGCAGCACTTTTGTGACTATCACAACTTTGAAAATTACTTCTGCGTAGATCCGGCAACCATGTGCCTTGGCTCAGCGTAGCAGCAACTTGCTCGGCAAGTGCTTGTGTTGGAATGAGCTAACCATGCCTACGCCAGCCGGCTTTTATTCAAAACTGTCAGGGTCACGCGTCATCACGCTGAAATATGGAAATCCTCATATCTCTGGTACCCCTGGTTCGATTTACTTGATACTAATTGCATTCTCATTCATTTGGCCGTGCCAGTAATCTGATCCATGTCTCAAGTCTCTACTCCATGGTTAACTATTTAATCAATAAATAGCCTCGACCTCTGCTATTACTCGCTACGTCACTTGACATGCAAGTATCGGTAAATTCTTTCCAATTGCTTCGAGAAGCAATGTAGCGCGATATTCAAAAATCTCAACCTTCAAAAGCGGCTGTAGCCTTTCCCTTGATATCTAGGTGTCTGAATCTTGGAATACCCATTCCTAGAGTTGGGCACATCCACCCCACACCTAGCAAAAAATAAAAATTGAAAAAAAAAATATTTTTCCTATCTACACATTAAATCATCTGGTTCTTGAATAATAAATCTTCAAATTCGATGCATTATAAGTTCCCACGATGTTACCAGTTCGTGTATTGGCGACTTCATAGCTTCCATTGTTGTTTACTTCCACAATATTCAAAATCTTAAATTTCACCAGGTTTAATATCGAAAATATCGTGATACTCTTCCAAAATTTTCCCTAGCTCTGGGGACTCCTCCTCAGTGTAGAATTCTCTTCCTTCAGCTTCATGAAAAATCAGAGACCATTGAGCATCTCCCTCGATGTCTTCCTCTTCTTTTCCCTCGAAGTTAATCTCTTCGGTATTCTTGAATTTGATCGTCTCTGTCTTCATGTCTATCACTGCTTGATATTTCTGAATGAAATCTGCTCCCAATATCATGTCAAAAGCCATGTCCTTCATTACTACAAACACATGTCGGAAATCATGTCCTCCAATCGTAATACATAAGTATAATTGTGTTTTACACAGAGATATTTTGTTGGGTATTATTCCTTGGATCTTAATTCCTGATACTGGTATCTCCTCTAAATTCTCTTTGAGCTTCCACAGAATATAAAGCTTCTCACTCACAAGACAAAGCATAGCCCCAGTATCAATTAAAGTATCGACAGGCATACCGAATACTTCGCATGATATGACTGGCATTCTAATTCTTGTACCCATTTCTTTCCGTTCGTCATTCTGTTGAATTAAGTCATCATCCTCTGCTTGCCATTTAATAATTCTGGAAGTGAAAGTGTTCAAAATTCTATCTTCTACTGTGAATTCGAAGTTTTTTTTTCGTTACCATTCCCCCGGGATTGTTGTGTTCCCGATGGACCTGGTTCATTGGGCCTCTGCTCCAAAAATTGCAAGTTATCTTGGTGTCTTGCTTCCAAGTTTTTCCTCGTCTCCTTGTTGAACTCTTCATTGGACTGACGAGTATCCACATTCCCTCTGTTATTGTAGTTGTTTCTACCATAGTATCTTATTTCCTGGTACCTTCCTTGATTATCCCGTGGCCTTCTCCATCGAGTATTGTATCGATTTCCACCATCCGGTCTCACATAAGGCTTGTAACTGTATCTGTTACTGTACTGATTCCATCGTCTCTTATTTGAATCTTCCCTCGGCGTTTTCTCTTCTCGCCCCTCTCGAATCTCTCGAGGTGTTTGAGAATAACTATCGGCCATAACAGCGTACACAGCGTTGTTATTCTTTCCTCCCTTCTGATGGAAGAATTGAGCCTTCGTATGATCCAGCTTCTGTAATACTTCGTCAAATTGTTCCATATTATAGATATCAGCAGCGATCAAAGTCCTTTGGACGTCTGCTGGAAACTGACGTATCAATGCAGTAATCAATTCGTTATCTGGCATCGGCGGATCTAAATGTTGAAATTTAGAAAGCTGCACAGAAAACTACGTTGAGTATCGAGTAGGTTGTGACGTCGAGAATCTCTTCGAATATAACTCTGCTCTGACTTGCTGTTGGGTTTCCGGGGACCAAAACTTTTTCAATAGCCCACGATAAAACTCCTCAAAAGTGGTTGGAGTGGATCTAAAGGCTCTAAACCAAGGAAGTGCAGGACCTTCCAAAAACTTCCCTATCACTCGGATCTGTCTTTCTTTAGGGATCTTGGAATCTTTCAGGTAATCCCCTGCTTCTCTCAAAAATTCCACGGGTGTCACAGAATCTCGCCCTGAAAATTTAGAAGGCTTATCTTCTACATTCTTAAATACAGTTATGGGGTTGGATTGAAATACTGTCCTGACCTCATCCTGTCTTTGACTATCCGTTTCTCTAGCTGCTCCTAGATTTATATGTATCTGTTCCTTTCCCCTTACACTTGGCATTTTCAACAGATGGTCAGACTGTTTCTCGTCCTTGATTTGAGTTTTCATAGCCTCAAGTTCCTTCTGGTTTTCTTCTGCCATTTTCTTAATTGCTTCAGTTTCTTTACAATTCTCCTTAACATCAATGGATATCTGGTTCATAACAGCCTCATGACTTTTCAATGACCCTGTCATATCTGATATATCCTTCGGAGTTGCTTGGATATCTTTGGAAATTACTTGAATATGGGATGACAAAGATTCCCTAATCTCCTTGATTCCCTCTTGATTCTCCAGCTTGAGTGTGTCTTTAATTTCATTGACAACTGTGGTTTTAATTTCAGTTTGCAATTCATTAATCACACCTTCTCTTATTTCTCCCATTACAAGTTCTTTGAATTGTTCTGTCAACCGTTGAACAACTAGAATTCCCATCTCATTACTGTCCTTCTTCACTCTGACTTCTAGGTTGATCATGTCTTCACCAACTTTCCTAAGACCATGTTCTATCCTATCAGCTAAGGTTTGAGATCGAAATCGGCATCGCGAAATTTATCGTCCATTAAACTTGCGTTAGTAGCTAATGAAGTTTCGAGCTCATGTGTTTTTTCGCATAATTTATTCATTTTACTCTCAAGTGTCATTTTCAAAATTTCGGAATTCTCTTTAAATTTACTTTCCATTGAATTAAATTTACTATTTAAATTTTCTTTCAAATTATCTTTTAAATAATCAGAACTTTCTTTAAGTTTATCATTTAAAATTTCTTTAAGTTTATTTTCTAAAGAATCAGAATTTTCCTTAAGTTTTTCATCTAAACTTTCTTTCAAGTTATCTTTTAACCTGCTTTCTAAAGAATCAGAATTTTCTTTAAGTTTCCTTTCCAAAGCCTCAGTATTTTCTTTCATAATGGCTGCTACACGCAGTCCAGCTTCTTTTGAACTCTCCTCCAAACTCCTCATCATCCTCATCATTTCTTCCATAATTTTCAATTATTATTCAAAACTTAGGGGTATACAATATTGGCAAACACAAGCTTATAACTAGAACAAGAAATATGAATAGCTAATTGGAACACTCTAATAAAATGAGATTTGTCCTAATGTCGACGTGATGGAAAAACAAAATTCTCTACTTTTACGAATTACATTTACCACAACATCACAAGAAAAATATGCAAGTTCTCAAATATCCTCCACCTGGATTCTAATAATGTGTATGTCCAGTCATCGAACGTTTACTACTGAATTTACGTGACGCCCTAATGGTTAAGCCATTATCAAAAATAATCATACCCATTCTAATGTTCTAATTCTAAATTGTTCTTCTGACATTAAACATTTCGAGAAGTGACTCGATTATGAACTTCAAGTTCCTCACAAAATATATGATTTCTGAATCATCATTATCTCCAGTTAAATTTTTAATTTTCCCCACTAATTGGGTTTCCTACTAATTTATTCATCCAAACCAGACATCTCTCAACTCCCAAAATATTTCTATAAAAATTATCACAATTTCAAATCGGCATGCGATTGACCATGTCTAAATCGAGACCCACGTTCGAAGCCATTTCTCTCTCTATCTTATTTTATGTGCCCGTTTAGACCAGAGTCCGCACGACCACATATGCATTTTACCAATAATCTGTCAGCACGAGAGTCAAAATATCCCGGAGCGCCAGATGGGTTAAAGCAAATCGCAAAAATGACATCAAATAAAAAAAATGCTTTACTGATATTTGGCTCAAAGCAACAATAAGGATATAAGGAGATTCAATTGGGCGTAACACATCACGTAAAATTATCTCAGTTTATTTTGAATTTAAAATTGACTGCAAAGATGCTCAAAGCAGCATCACTCACGTGTGGCGACCCACACTCCTATTTACACAATATACAGAAATTTTCCAAACACATTTGACAATTATTTTTTGGAAACACAAGTCTGATTGCTAGTCATGTAGACTGTGTTCAAAAATTATTTATGATTAAATCCAGTTCAAATTTAATTGTCTCTACTGGAAATATCGTAGTTCACTGTTTGAATTTTTACATAATATTAACACTCGTAGAATAAATGTTCATAGAATTTTTAACTTTCACTTATTTTTTCAGTTTCAAAAATATAGTGTCGAAAAATATTGTTATCATTGAAGCAACACAAATTATTTACACATATTAATAACATCTGAAAAGTATTTGACCTTGAGCATAGCATCGAAGAACTTGTGCGAAGCACAACAAAAAAATAAATTGTTCTTCTGACATTAAACATTTCGAGAAGTGACTCGATTATGAACTTCAAGTTCCTCACAAAATATATGATTTCTGAATCATCAACTTGATCAATAAATGGTTGAACCATTCAACTATTTGATTTTCCACTTGGAATCATTATTATGAAAAATATTTATATTCATGGCCATTTTAGCAATTTTCACAACTTGCAATTCTTCGACAGAATGCGGAAATAAGAATTGTAGCTTCATAATAAATTCATTTAGTTCATGGCACTAGGATTGAAAATATCCTTCAAATTATTCGTGGTTAAAGAATTATTTTTAATTGGCAGTGGCCCATTCTATTATTTGTGTAAGAACACAATATTACAACAACAACGGCAAAGGTCTTCCTCTGAAGAAGAATAAACTAGTATCATGACAAATCCGGGTTCTAGCAAAATCAAAGTCTAAATGGAATTCGTAAACAAGGTTGAAATAAGAACTGATGGTTTCTAAGAAATAACCGTCGGGTCATCCATACGACGAAATGTGTAGTTCCAATACTCCTACTATAAACCTGAGCCATCGAACCTGCTATTTGATTGATGCTCGAAAAAACCTCCTCATTCCTGCGACTTAAACATGCGCACCTGGGAATGGCATTTCAACTACTCCACACATATAAATTTTCTTCCCAAAATGTATACAATAAATCAAGCCACTGCTTGTTATCAACACTGGAAGATTAATAAACTTACAAGTTTATTTCATTTTACCATTCAGTTCAACCCGTGAATTTACCATACTTATGAAAATCTTTATTTCACTTTCGAGTGTATTTACTTCATGATTTTATATAAATACAAAAATATCCTATTTGATACAAATATCAATTGCTTCCCGTTTCATGCCTCTCTGTGTTATCTGAAAAATATACTTTGCTCATTGCAAATATTAACTGTTCAACCAGAACTGAAATGTTGGTTGAATGCGGGCTTGCGCTAACCACTCTCCTTCGGAAAATCTCCTGTTCCAAACTAGAAATGATTAAACTACTTCATAGGCTCTTTCTCAATACATATGATTATTATAAAATATAATATCCAAGAATTATTTAGAAAAATTATGAAAATTATTATTATTATTATTAGTGGATTATTATTATTATTATTATTAGTTATATTATTTTAAATATGTTTAATTATCGTCTCATTATGTGAGAATCCACATGTTCGAACCTTCGAATATGGAACAAATATCCATTCCTCAACAAAAATAATTATTAACTTTTACAGTTACATCGACGGTTTTCCGTGACTTCCCTAAAATATGAAATATTCAAATAAATGCTCGAAATGCTCGGTCATCGATCCTAAACTGTTCTGAGTGCTGAAAATACTCAGAATAACTCTAATATGTCTTGCGTAAATCATTGCAAGATTTAAATACGAAGAAAAATAAATAAATGTGTTGGTCATCTGCAGAAAAATAGTTTGTTCCAATTAGCTAGGCATTATATAATTCAAATGTGGCTTACATTTCTTGATGTTCTTGAAGCGTAGTAAACCTGGTCTGTACCAGATCAATCCATAGACATGCCCTATCGGACAAGCACGTATAATCCTTGTATCGGCCGCCATTATATACCCACAATCCGTCTAGTCAGACATAGTGGTAGTATCTCTTGACGTTTGAATTAACTGTTGTTCCATTTTAATATGGGCTTCTATCAAAGCCATAACAGTTTGTTTAAATGGGGTCAGATCTAAGTGATCTATTCTTAGATATGTCAGTTGTAACATAACTCACGGTAATCTTATCAATACAAGAAGACACTGACAGTCTAACCAATCAACGGCTGTTCTGAAGATCGTTCCCTGGGCATGGCTTCTCGCCATCTACCATGCGCTAAGCAACCTGTAGTTTCCCTTGCGTAGACTAATGAACACCACCGTGATAGACTGGTCTTCAGTGTACTGATAGATCGAAGTGGTTAACAAGTTACCAATATGAAAACTGACTGAAATGGACTTAAACATCCAAGTATTAGGTTATTACTGGACTGTGACAAAGTACTAATTCTAGACAAAGTCTAGCATATGTCCATGTAGAAACATAAATATTTCCACTAATGTATGTAGAAAAAAAAATTCAATCACCTCAGTGATTCTCCTCGCCGGAAACTTACTAAGTTCCACTTCGTAGCGCAGCACTTTTGTGACTATCACAACTTTGAAAATTACTTCTGCGTAGATCTGGCAACCATGTGCCTTGGCTCAGCGTAGCAGCAACTTGCTCGGCAAGTGCTTGTGTTGGAATGAGCTAACCATGCCTGCGCCAGCCGGCTTTTATTCAAAACTGTCAGGGTCACGCGTCATCACGCTGAAATATGGAAATCCTCATATCTCTGGTATCCCTGGTCCGATTTACTTGATACTAATTGCATTCTCATTCATTTGGCCGTGCCAGTAATCTGATCCATGTCTCAAGTCTCTACTCCATGGTTAACTATTTAATCAATAAATAGCCTCGACCTCTGCTATTACTCGCTACGTCACTTGACATGCAAGTATCGGTAAATTCTTTCCAATTGCTTCGAGGAGCAATGTAGCGCGATATTCAAAAATCTCAACTTTCAAAAGCGGCTGTAGCCTTTCCCTTGATATCTAGGTGTCTGAATCTTGGAATACCCATTCCTAGAGTTGGGCACAGTACAGGGTGGCGCACGAAATGTCATACACTGGAAATTGTTTATAGAATATTTAATATACAACATATTTGATAAAGAATGGCATTACAACATTCACTGAAATGTGCATGATTAGGCAGTATGCAGGACATGTTCAATATGCCCACCTTCTCGGCATACAACAGCTTCGAGACGAACCTGCATGTTTGTGACCACTCGACGACACATGTCCTCACTCAACCCTCGGAAGAAAGTCACAATGGCCGCTTGCAATTGCAATACATTTTCTGGTTTCTGGCGGTAGATTGTCTCCTTCAAATATCCCCACAGTAGGAAGTGGCAAGGGCTCCAAGCCACAGCCGCTCTTACAGCAGCAATATTCTCCGGTGATCGGACTGGCATGAGCCGGGTTCGTTTTCTCTCCAGTATATTGCCTTCTGTTTCAAATTGGTTGGCCAGTCTGCCGGCAGGGAGCCCAACGGGTACGGAAATGAACACGAAACCTTTCCTAAGTCCGAGTTACACTCTTTGTTTCCGCATAAAATAACACTTTTCACCTTCTGTTCGCGCATCAGCCTCCCTTTGTCCGCCATGCTGTTTAACTGGAAGCCGGTACTCATGCGCGACATGTGCTGCTGTCTGTCGAATCACGTATGAAATAAGGTTTCTGTTCACGAAAGGACATGGTTGTGAGCCCATATGTACACATTTTATAAACCATTTCCAATTTATGACATTTCGTGCGCCATCCTGTAAGATTTGTGTGGGACAGTAGCTTAAATTGTACTCGCGTGTACAGTGTGCGTATTTTGGCAAATACAACACGTGAATGAACTGAATAGTTGATGACAAATGAAGCTTTGGTTAGCTAACGTAATTACAGCATAGGGGGGGAAATATGAACTTTATTAGTGAAGGTTTCGCATTACACAGGCTGTAATGTTATGCGATATTGCATATTTTTATAGCAAGAAGCCGTAAGCTTCTGTGGTAATTATTTGGAAATGTTGGAGCACATTTTTGTTATTGTGTTTTTGGAACACATTTCTGTGAGGTATTGTCTGCTATCTGATGAATTTTTATGAAGGAAAAGTGTTGAACCATGGCAAGGTATTATTTACTGCACGGGGTGTAACCAGGGTCACCTACCTGTCGGCTGCGAGTCTTGGATATCAGAGCGCTCAAGGAAGTGGCTACTGATAATTGTTATACAGTCCTAAATTGCGGAATGCAATTTTGGAGACGAATCCGCGATTGTGTGTTTTATTTCAGTTGGCGTATGCTGAATTTCTACGGTTCTCAAAGCTGTGGCTTGAGACATGACCTGCCTGGTATTTCAACACATTAACAAGGGCTACTTGAGTCCGTACTGCGAGCTCAGATCACAGATAAAGATTGCTGAGGCAATTAGTGCCGTGTTCGGTGTGCTCATAAAAGATAACGATCAGTATTGAAGTCTGTATAATCAGAAGCTACTTGGATGATTAATTTTGGCAGTTCTTCATATCAAAAATTCAGTTCATGAATTTGTTGGTTTGTATTTGGTTTCCTTGTTTGGCTACTGTCTCATTAATTTTGTTGTTATTTTGAAGCATATTTTAGGTGCTAGTTGTATCTTTGTGGTGTCAGGGAAACAAGCGGTTGTCCCAAGTCTTCGCTGCCGATGACCACGACTGAGGGTTCACGATATGTGTATATAAGACCTATATTTTAGGCAGTTTGTTTATGTGTGCGTTTAGCACTTATATAAGACTTCACCTTGAAGAATTTAGAATTAGCTAAGGGTAGCGTAGCTGGTTAATTATTATTTAATTGTTAGCCATTTAGTGTGGAACCCGATACCAAGGTGTGGTGAAATCGCTCATGGATATGCAACCTGCGACTTCGTTCTATGGAGGCATATCATATGACCAAGCGTACTCATCCTAGGCTAAGCTTTATCATAAAAACGTCGCACGCAACGACACAAGAATGAGATAAGTAACGACTTGGTCCATGTATTTCATTTTTTTGGACAGCATTTGAAGCTGTAATTTTATTCAATATAACTGTTTGTTTGATTGATTTTTTTGTGATTAAATAAGGGTGTCATTTGGGTTATTTGGTCGTTTTGGTGTCAATTTATCGGTGTATTAAAGTTCTTATTTGTTAAAATTTTTCGGTCATATTTTCTTGGTAGTTTTATTCTCCCTATGTTACCTTGTGATTAGGGAAGCAAAAGTACAAAATTACCCAACCTTACGACATGGACTGAACATCCCCGAATATTAGTCTAGTGTACGCTTCTACAAGGGGACAATACATAATCCCCTGAACAAATTAAGCCTAAGTATCTAGGATTCGATGTTTGTCTCGTGACGAACGAAAGGAGTCGTCCAATGTAGTCATCACCCCTCCCCCATCCATTTTCTGAGAAGTTTTTTATTAAGTGTATAAATAGTTCATGTACAGAGATGTTCAAGTTATTAGACTAAATTAGTTGATTTAAATCAGTTACAACTAGAGGCGGCTGGCGCAGGAAATCAGTTGTGTGCCTGGTCCTGGCCCCAAGCAAGCGAAATCGGCGAAGCCGGTTTCGCTGCGTGATTTATAGCCTGTCGGCCCGAAGGCCTTAAGAGCTCTAACAAAAAATTTCGACCAACTACAATTGAATGAGGGGGTTTTGGGTGATTACCGTGAGTCAAATTGGCCAGAATATGACCTGTTGCACAAAGACAATAGAAATACAGAAGTTGAATAGGATAGTAGAAGTGAGAAGTTCGTGAAAGTGAAATCGGAAGTAAAGAATTGTGAAGATAACGGTTCTGAAGGAAATAAAAGTGCTATAGTAGCATGGTTAGGAGAAGAATTTACTCTATAATGATACGGGGGCGCTTGTGACGGCAGCCCCTTGCTCGGTAATCACCCAAACTGTTAATGAGAGGGTTTGTGCTGAGTGTAGATGTTCTGTACATTTTAACTGCCTGTCGATGAATCCTCTGACTGATGGTCGAGAGGTTGAAATCTGTGTGTAGTTGGTCGTTGCGAACGTACCAGGGAGCTCCTGATATCATTCGCAAGGCTCGGTTTTGGACAACCTGAAGTTTCTTGAGGGTTGAGGGAGCTGCATAACCCCAAACAGGGCTGGCATATTCCATCACAGGGCGCACAAGGGTGCTATAAGACAAGAGCTTGCTGGCATCGTCTAGGGAGCTCTGGGCTTTAATTAAAGGCCAGAGCTGCGCTTGGATCGCTTTCGCTGTGTTAGCGCGCTGGGTAACCTCCTGAGCGAAAGTAAGGCCTCGATCCAGCGTGACTCCCAGATACTTCGTAGCAGGTTGCCACCTGATTACCTCGCCAAAGAAGCTGAGATCCTGGACTTCAGTGTTTTTGCGTTTCTTGGTAAACAGTGTGGCGGAACATTTATTGACATTAATCTTGATTCTCCAATCCCTTAGCCAGGTTTCTAAGGAGCGTAAAGCCGCTTGGAGTTTGGAATGAACTCTATGTCCACGCCAGGAGGTGGCGGAAATAGCAGTATCATCTGCGTAAAGGTGGAGACTGGTAGCGTCAGTTCTGGGCACATCAGAGACATAGATGTTAAAAAGGGCTGGGGCTATGACGCTACCTTGAGGCACACCGGCCTTAATCCTTCTCATGGAGGATTTATCGTCTGCCACCTGGACATAGAATTTCCTTTTCCTGAGGTAGGAATCAATGACCTTGAGTAGATGATCTGGGAATCCATTGTGCTTCATCTTGTACAGCAAACCGCCGTGCCAGACTTTATCAAAAGCACGACTTATGTCCAAAAAGCAAACTCCTGTCATACGGTTCTCGTTAAAGGCGCGCGTGATGACTTCAATAAGCCTTACTAGTTGATGTACAGTGGAATGGCCTTGGCGGAATCCGAACTGCTCGTCGTTAATAACATTAGAGATGAAGGTATTCAGCCTGGAAAGTAGAGTCATCTCGAATAGCTTCGAGATTATGGAAAGCAGACTGATCGGTCTGTAATTCTGAGGGAAAGTGCCGTCGGCGTTAGGTTTCTTAATCATAATGACTTTTGCTACTTTCCAGGCTGCAGGAAAGTACCCATAGCGGTAAATGGAGTTAAAAATTTTAACTAGACAAGTTAAAGCGTTTTTGCTAAGGTTTTTAATGTATTGCGCAGCGATCTCGTCAGGTCCGGGGGCCTTGCGAGTCTTGATGAATTTGAGCAGTTCGGTAGGGGAGACAAATTTAAAGCCCCGAGGGAGATCCCCCTGAAAGCCATCGCGAAGATCATGACGGATGAGGTCTACGAAGTCGTCGTTACAAGGTTCACGATTTGGCTCACAGGCTCTTTCGAAGGTATCCGCCAGGGCGTTAGCTTCGTCTATGTTAGTGAATACCATTCCACGTACCCCGTGTAATGGTGTAATGCCAGTCCGTTTCCTAAGCAGCTTTCTAGCCATACCGAACAGGGATTTTGAATTACCTGCCATGTTTTCTAATTTGCTTTGCCAAAGTTTGTTGCGAATGTTGGCCATGGCTGATTGGACCTGTCTATGTAGCCTGTACCAATCCTGCTTAATGCGAAGATCACGGGTGACCTGCCACCTCCACCTGATCATATTTTTCCGTTTGATGAGAGTCTGAAGAGTAGGGGGAATTTGGAGGGGCTTGTGTGATCTGTGTTTGGGTCCGATAGCTGCGGATTGGGCGGCCTGTAGGAGGGATTGAGTAAATTTCTCTACGTGGACGTCTATGTCGTCCGCGCAAAGAATGCTGGGATTACCAGCAACGGTAGATTTAAGGATAGTCTGAAAGTACTCCCAGTTAATCTTGCGGTTATGAAGAGGGATTGTGGAGCGGGATGGGCTGTAGCTAGAGTTAAGTTGTATCATGATGGGGTCGTGATCGGAGTTCAGGGCAGAGTAGTTTGAAACAGCAATCGGGATGTCGAGGTCCTTGCTGATGGCAATGTCCAAGAGGTCCGGGAGCCTGTTAGGATCAAACGGAAAGAAAGTGAATCCAGGCGGGCCGTGTACAAGGCACCCGTGGTCGTCGCAGAACTTCTCTAATAGCCTGCCCTTAGCCTCCGTGATCCGACTGCGCCATAGCCGGTTTTTGGAGTTGAAGTCACCCGCCAATATCACAGGGATATTACCAGGCAACAGCGCCTCCAGATCGGTCGGCACAAACGGAGCACTAGGAGGCAAGTAGCAGGAGACGATGCGGTATATGCCGGTGGAAAGTTGGACCTGCACGATGGTGGCTTCAATAAACCTCAGGTTGTCGGGCGTGGGGATGCGCTGGTGAACCAAGTCAGAGAGCACGGCTATGGCTGTCCCTCCACTCGGACGTCCCACACGGTCATCACGATAAATACGATACCCAGGAAGATAGAAGTTAGTCCCTGGCTTAATGGATGTTTCTCCGAGGAGAGCTATGTGTATTTGTTCCCGTTGTAGGACGTCTGTAAGTTCGCCTATCTGAGAGTGTAGGTGAAAGGCGTTCCATGCCATTATCCTGATATTAACACCAGCTTGCAGGTTAGTTCCCATTATTGAAGAGATACTGGGTGCAGACTTCAATAATGATCTGTAGCCTCGTGGATGTATCGGGAGCATTGACAAGTTTTAATAACGTGTTCTTGACTAGGGTAAGGAGATCTTTGAGCGAGGGGTTCGTGATCAATCTTAATATTTCAAGCATATCGCTTGAGGTGGACGGCGCAGAGGTAGGGGGGGCCGAAGGGGAGAGGCCCGGGAAGTTGCTTTCGTTGAGAGCAGGGGGTGAGGGAGAGGGTGGGGGTTGGAGAGGGGCTGGGGGAGGAGGAGGCGTTGGTTTGGGGAGCGAAGATGTTGCGCCTGCAAAGCTGGTGCCTGACCTGAGTTTGTTGCGGTCTGCCACGTGTCCAGCTGGAGCTTTACGCGTTGAGGGAAGCCTGTTGTTGAAGGTGGTTGTGAGTTTGATGTAGGTCTCACAACCTCTGTAGCTAGCAGTGTGCTGTTTCCCACAGTTGGCACACTCAGTGGTGGCTTCCTTGTTGCCGTAAAGTGGACATTCGTTGGCCCTGTGGTCCTGAGCACAGATTACGCAACGAGGTTGTACATGGCAGCCGTTGGATGCGTGGCCGAAACCCTGACAGCGGTAGCACTGCACAGGTCCGGCTTGCCCTTGGTATCTCGATACGGAGATAATGCTGTAGAGGAGGTGAGTCAGCTCGTATATATTGTGTTCGGTGGAGGTAGTGGAGTGTGCTACCATGAAGAGGGGTAGCTTTTTAGAGCGATCACTGGTCTGACTGAGTTGAGTCACTCGTTCGACGGAGTAGCCCAGTTCAGTCAGCGCCTCATGGATAAGTCCTGGGGAGGTAGACTCGTGAAGACCTCGGATGACTACCTTCCGAATATTCTTAGGAGCTGAGGGCCTAGTGTGGAATTCGCCATTGCTGTTAAGAAGGAAGTCTGTGAGGATCCTGTGTTGATCAGGGGTTTTGACAGTAACCCGCACAGCATTCGGTAGGTTCTTGATAGTGAAGTTGAGGTCTAGCTTCACTAAGTTCTGGAGAAGATTATTAATGTCACTCACGTTTTTTATGTATACGGGGTGAACATTAATCTTGACGGACCTGGGGTTCCTGGCTGAAGTGCCGGATGTGCCAGGTTGAGGTTCAGGAATGGACTGAGCACCAGAGAATTGAGAAGGGGGGAGTTGAGAAATGGCGTCATAGGGGTTAGTGTCCAGAAGGGACCTGGGTTTGGGAGCCTCGCGTACCTTCATGGTCTGCCGCTTACCGGGCTTGACGAAGTCGCCTTGTTCCTCGTCATCGCTAGGCGAGATGACAGAGGTATCAATGTCAGACAGGGCTGAGCGACGTTCGAGGGAGGAAGAAGCTGGACTGGTGTCAGCTGAGCGACGAGAGGGTGGGGTGGACTCTGAGGACACATCAGAGCTTTCTGAAGTCTGTGAGGGTTGGGGGGAAGCTGACTCTAAAGGGAGCTGAGGGGGGGTTTTCAAAGTTGGGGTAGTCACCGAAGCGATCTTGGGCGGCTGAGTGCCTTCTGGGGAGAATGAGTCCTTATCAGAATGATGTTCAGGCAAGGGGTCGAGCAGCTTAGAGGGAGATATGTTGGGCGGGGAAGGGCCGTCCCTGGCAGCGCTAGCCCTCGTCACGGGCGTCGCACTCTCTGACCTGGGTCGCGCTTTGCTTATCTTGCGTGCATTCCGATGAATCATCTTAAAGTTTGGGCTTTGAGGACTAGCTCTATTGCGCTTCGCCTTCTTGCCCGTCATGGCTGTAATGGGGCTCAGCACCCTGCCGAGACAGGGAGTTGTGTCCCTAGACAATTGTAGTGGATAAGGGGTTTGGCGTGAGGCGCCAGGGGGAGAGAAGGGAGGAAAGTCAAACGCCCTAGGGCGGTGAAGTTAATTTAAGCGCGCAACAGAACCCAAGATTGAACCGGTCGCAGCAGGTTTACCAGTTGATCGGATGAAGCCGTGACAAGCTGCGAGTCGGTGATCTGGGCTCTGGCTAGTCCTATGCAGTTAGCGGAAAAAGACAAGGGATTAAACTAATTATATCCGTTGAAGACGGCAAGGGGACCTAAGAAGAAAAATGCCAGCTCGTCGACTGATAATCAATCGCGCCTAGGTGTCGCGAGCTGATCGTGCAGGGGGGCAGCCAGAACAGCAGTGGTTTCGTAGTAGCTCTTTTGGATTGTGCTCTTTCAAAAGACAACCACTGTCTGTCGGCTCATAAGGGGGGAGACCTCCTGGCCTGGCGGAAGTCCCCTTCCGCGCTTCTGGCAGATCCGCAGCCCGGCGAGCCGGATGGCAAGCCGGTGGCTTCGTCCCCTCCGACCGCTGCCTACTAGGGCCTGCGAACTCTTCCTGCTGAGGCTGCTGCAGTCGACTGAGTGTAATAAGTGGGCCCGTTGGCGTCCTGACGGCATGCAACCGTGTGTGAGTGAGCGGCCGAAGCCGGTGTTTGCGCTAGAGATGGGCGAACCCGGCAGAGAGTGCCGGGGTTCGGTTTCTCGGCAGACTGGGCGGCTCAGACAGGGGCCGGGATGGCCAGGCAGGCTCCTCGTCCGGGCTCGGCTCTAGGACGGCAGCTGGACGGCTCTAGCAGGGGCCGGGGTGGCCCTTCGGGGCTCCAGGCCCGATGTTGACACGGCGACGTCGGCAGGAATACTGAGCTGGCCGGCTTTTTTTTTTTTTTTTTTTTTTTTTTTTTTCGGGGGGGCCCCGAAAAAGTACCCGCACCCCCCGCGTGGCAGCCGACCTTTACTACTGCTGCCTCCGACATGCAATTAGACTACGATAGTAGAAGAGAAAGCATAGGGGTTTGGATATGATAGCCGTTTGGCGAGGCTACCTCTGCCTGTCCCAGTACTAAGTACTCTACCAGGCATCATGAAGCGGGATTAAGGACATAAGCGGGTTAGGTCAAAGCGTAGGGCCAGGGAAAAACCGCATAGGCAGAAAGGAAAGTTTTGCCTACACGTAAAACCTGGCGTATTGGAGATAGCCACATGCAAGGATGTGGAAGGATAGGTTGGGTTGTGTTAGTGGGAGAAGGTATCATGCACCAGTTTCACGTCACACTTCTCGCCAGTTTGTCATCCGGGAATCAGTTTAACTCGGCACTGCTGTGGCTAGCGCGGGCCTTTCCGGCTACCGAGCAGGGACGCAAGTGCCTCAACAAGCACCTGCGCCATAACCCGATCTCCATGGGGTCCCTGGTACCGAGCCTCCGTCACCGGAGAGTGGGTGGGGGGCCTCGCCTGCCGGAGCAGGGGCCTTGCGGGCGGTCCACGGGAACGAGCCGCCTTCCACTCTGCTCTTGCCATGGACCTGTAAACGGGGCAACTGCGGTGGGATGACGGATGGTCACCCCGGCAGTTGGCGCACACCGGCGCGTCCCGTGGCACCGTGCATCCGGTGTGGTGATGGGCACCTGAACACCGGTTACATCGGACTGGGGAGCCACAGGACCCTTGGGAGTGACCCCACCTCAGGCAGCGGAAACACTGTAATAGCTGTTCTGAGTGGGGCCCTATATTACCTGCTTGCCGCTTCTGTTGTTCCTGGCTGCGGCTGGTGACGTCACGGTTGTGCCCTGGCGCGCCCTCCCGGGAGCGCGGGCAGCGTTGGCGTCCCTGGCTGGTGGCGTCGCGGTGCCCTGCTACTCCCTCCTGGGAGCGCGGGTTGCGACGTCTGCGGCGACGGCGCCTCGTCTTCTTCTTTGGGGCCTCCTCGGTGGCCCCATCCGCCGCTGCTGTGTCCTTCCGGATGGCGGGCGCGAGTTGCCCCGCTAATGGCCTCACCTGAGGTGCTGGCTGCTCTTCCTCATCCCTGGTGGCGGGCGCAAGTTGCCCCGCTAATGACCTCGCCTGAGGTGGCTGCTCTACTTCCCCGGAGGCGGGCGCGAGTTGCCCCGCTAAGACCTCGCCTGAGGTGGTGGCTGCCTCTCCTCCTTCCTGGTGGCGGGCGCGAGTTGCCCCGCTGATGACCTCGCCTGAGGTCCTGGTTGCTTGTCCGGAGTCTGCGTCGTCTTGGTGGAGGCTAAAGGGGCCCGGCTGGGTCCCGGCCTCCACCGTCGTCGGTGGCTCCATCTCTGTTGAGGCGTCCGCACTCTGCCGCAGGTTGATCCGGATGATGCCCGCATGTGCCCCTGGTAGGGCGCCTGGCAGCATAGCAACCTGCCAATACATCTGGAGTTCGCTCCCGTACAGCTGGGCAGTCTCTGCCAGGGCAGGCCTGACCAAGACGCCGGTCGGGAGGTACGTCTCGATGTCATCCTGGTGTCCCTCTGCGCTACCACTGGAACGGTAGTGGGCGTAGTCTAGGGTGGCCTTGATGTGGTTCCTCTCGTAGTCCTGATTGTACCCCGGACGATAGTACACGAACAAAGCCCAGGCCGTTGGGTTGAAGTAGCTGTCCTCCTCGAAGTCCGAAGACGAGACCCCATCGTCTCCAGTGCGCGGCGAGAGCTGCGCATCCTCCAGGCTGATGTCGCTACCCCAGCTCGGGTGGCCGGGCTCGGTGTCTTGGAGGCTAGCCGTGCCTTGTGTTGCCCTCTTCTCGGACACGGCTAGGTTGGAGGGGCTAGGAGGGCGGGGTTGTACTGTAACACATCCCCCCTCTAAACAATAAAAATATTTAGAAACATACAGGAACATTCACTCAGAAACACTCAAGAGTAAGTGGGGAGTGTTAAAAAACCTTCTGGTGGGAACAACTGATAGCTTCCTCTATTTTTTCCCCATTTGATTTGAGCGATTCCCTCTAAAATGCAATCGCAGAGACTAAAAGGTGCCATCGGCCACGTTCTCAATTCGTGTGACAGTGCTGCCACTCTGTAGTCGAACGAAGAATGCAATCGCTCTGGTCTGGGCTGTTGCCCATCAGCACAACGATAAAAGTTGGGCACGCATGCGCAAAAGCCAGAGTTCTTGTTTGCTGGCAATAAACTTAAAAATTCTCGCTGAGCTGCGATCTGCACAGCCAGTGCCTGGCGCGGAGAGCAATGCAGGACTAGATACCTCGTTGTGAGTGGAATTGAACTATTTCCTGTTCTTTGGTTGACGTCTAATGAATGCGCTATATTTGTTTCTAGATAATATTATTAAAGTAATTTATTTTCAAATAAAACAATGTGCTACAGCACTTCAGCATATAAGGTGCGACCGCCCCTAAATACAACATTTCATTCAAAATCATTATATTTTATTTTTATTATCCTACTTACTGTTACTTTCTCCCCTAAGGACTCAACAACTTTTCCCATAAGGAATTGCGTGGTGAAATTTTGGAAATTGGAGATTCTGAAGGACTCCTGAGCTGGGTTTTCTCTTTTTCGTTGACTTTGGAATGCACCCCTCTAAATCAGGTGATTTCAATCCATGGCCCACGAATCTTTGAATACTTCAAGAACAGGCCATCAGTAATAAAAGACTTCGAATCCTTCTGGATTAAATTTGCAAGAAACCTAAAATAACGTAATCAAAAACAAACAAAACGTGTGACATTCTGCATTCGCTAAGCTGCTCAATCAGTGGAGATTCTAAAACAAACATTTTACTGTCAGTTCCTTAAGAGAAAATGTAATTAAAACTATTGGTTAATCATTTGAGAAAAATAATGCCACGGATTTTTTTTACTGCGTTAAGTCATAAAAAGGAAAAAGGAAATGTTGGAAAACTAGCATTGAGTTTAATAATTTGCACACCTCTATAATTATTTTTTTGGCGCTAGGAAATTAATTGTAATTCCCCGCCCTATCTAATTTGGGGAAACTCGTGTTGACCTACTGGAACCCTTCCAATAATTGGTAACATAGGCAACACTGAACAAGATGTTCAGTAAAGAACATATAGCCTAATTTCTCCTAAATGCATGGGTATTGTTATAACACTTTGTCCGTTTCAAGGAGTATAATTGAAGGTTAGATGTAGTAGCTTGTTGAAATACAACGTGTTATACGGATTTTAAACATGAATATGAGGTGCACTTTGGTAGTGCTACCTCTGTACAATATTTCATTCAATTCTGTTTCACCGTGTTTGAATTGATATGGTGAATCGATTTGCATACATACATTGCCGCTATATGCAAACTTTAGGGCAGATGACCTTGTAGTTCAGTCAAAAGATTCTTCCCACAAATGGGTCTGTTGTTGCAAAATTTGTTAGAGATCAAATGATTAGGATGGTCGTAATTTGATTTAAGCATTTAATATTTGGGTAGCCGCCATTCCGTTTCCGTCAAGATGGCGGTGATATAAAACATGAAACAGAGGTGCCATTTGCTAGTACTACCTCTGTACCAAATTTCGTTCAATTCGGTTCTACCGAGTTTGAATTGATAGGGGAATCGATTTGCACACATGCATGGCCGCCATATGCAAACTATTAGACTGATGACCTTGTAGCTTGGTCAAAGAACGCTTCTCACATAAGGGTTAGTTGTTGCAAAATTTGGTAGAGATCAGATGATTAGGTTGGTCGTAATGTGATTTAAGCTTTTAACATTAGGGTGGCCGCCATTACATTCCCGACAAGATGGCGGCGATATAAAATATGACATTGAGTTGCCTTTTGCGAGTGCTACCTCTGTGATAAATTCCGTTCAATTCGGTTTCACCGTGTTTGAATAGATAGGGGGAATGGATTTACACACATACATGGCCACCATCAGCAAATAATTTGGCTGATGACCTTGTAGTTTGGTCAAAAAAGTCATACATAAAGACATAATGTTGCAAAAATTGGTAGAGATCAGATGATTAAGGTGGTCGTAATTTGATTTAAGCTTATAACAATTGGATGGCCGCCATTACGTTTTCGTCAAGATGGCGGTGATATAATACATGGCACTGAGGTGCTCTTTGCTAGTGCAACCTCTGTACCAAATTTCGTTCAATTCGGGTTTTCCGTGTTCGAATTGATAGGGTGGGGGGACAGACATTCAGAGTACATACACTCACACACACACTGACACACAGACACACACACACACACACAGGCATACACACAAATTTTCGGCCTGTGTTGATCTCATTTGCAAAATTCGAAAGTAGGCTAAAAATGGCTTCTCTTATTCCGACAATTAACTTTAAATGGCACTGTCGAGAGTGGTTGGACAAGGTAATAGTATGTCTTTACCAAGTTTCACTGAATCACTCCAGCCGAGAGACTGCGAGGGAACCACAGAAAGACACACTCGGACAAAAGATGTTCTCCTTAGCCTTTTTACATCAGATAACAAGTAGTCCCGTGAAGAACTATACAGCCTATTTTCATATATCCTAATATACTTATGTTAGTTGCCTATATCACCATATACAATTTCAGTTTGATTGCTTTAATAGATTCGTAGATATTGAGAACTGACTAAATATTTCGGTTGGTCACCATGTTGGATTTTTATGTAATGTGCCCATGTGGGATTGGCACAAAGTCGAAGTCTGGACCATTTATAAGGGAATATGGTGGAACTTTATTAAACACAGAAAGGAGTCAGCGAGAGATTTCGTGAGAAACAGCTACAGAAATACTGCCATAATATGCACGTGGCTTAGTTAAACATATAAATTCCCATTAAAATAGACAGGTTAAGTGAAAAGAGCCATTATAGAGGCCATAAAAGAAGCAGGGAAACGTCCAGTCAAGAGGCTATAAATAACACTCGACCTTCCAATGAAGAAGCAACTCTACGGAAATTTATCACTTTTCAAGTGTGACTTTTACGAGCGAACTCTTTCTCGAGTGCCCACTTGAGAGGTGGCCCCTCAGAATGCTTAATCAGCTAAAAAAAATGAGTAGAGAAAGAATGAAAACCCCGACGTTCAACTTAACAAAATAAACTCCCCATGTTTATGAAATTTAATGCCAAGACCAAAGCGGGGATAGTAAAAATCCAAGAGTTGGCAGACCTGAAATCAAGTACTTGAGAGGCTACAAGCTAAGGGATAAAGTCATTGGAATGTAAGGAGAAGACTACCCGCGGACGGCAAGCAGAAGTTGGCCGGCCCTGTAGAGTGGATACTAACTATTTTAATTAATTAAAAATAAACCAGCGAACAATTCTTGTACCGCCAGCAGGCAATTGTAATATTTTTACCAATTACACTTGGGATTAAATTATGGAGAAGATTGGAGCTAGGATTCAGAAATTGAACTCCCGAAGCTCGTTAGGGACTAATTTCATACCCAACATGAATAAATAGGCTTAAAGCCCGAGCAAAAGCATGAAGTTCATCAGTCTGCGAGAGGCCTTGGTGGAAGGCACGTCAGTACACGAAGTCCGTCAGTCTATAAGATACTTCAGTAGAGGCGCATTATAAACCAAGTTCGTCAGTTTGTGACAAAAGCCTTAGTGCAGGCATTCTGTAGAAAATTTACTAAGTACGATCAGTTAGATCAAGCCTCGGTGAAAAGTTACGCTAGTAAGCGATACTATTTAAGAAACTGTACTCAAAGACATTAGAATTCGAACCTCAGAAGTGGTAAAGTATCACGCAAGTTGCGATAGAAAAACCACTAAGTTTCGAGTGAAGCTGAACGAAATCATATGAGTTCGAGACCAAGATGCGTTCAGATACGTCAGATTACAGGACGCGAGAACACGCTAAAGACTTTAAACGTCTAAGGCGCAGGTTCGATAAAACAGAACATTTGAAAGGACAAGAATCCTAAAGTACACAGTCTTCACGGAATACCAAGTTAGAATAAAGAATAATGTAAGGTTGCGATAGGAGCATCTGTTAATATTAAAAGTATAGAGTTATAGCAGATGGATAAATAAACGTTACTAAGTGAAAAAGCTCTATAAGAAAGTACTCGAACGAAAGACAGGTACGATATTAGGAAGAATAAGAAGAAAAGAGACTTACCTAAAAGTAGGAGGAATAGGAGAAATCACACGTCCAAAGCAGTATAGAAAGAGACTATCAAGGATCACCAACAACGTGATGTTACCAACACAGTACGCTGAGATTTGGGTCCGTGTGAAAGTGTAATATAGTGATTTAGTGAATTTCTTTTTAGTGTTTTAAATATTATAACAAGTAGTGTAAAATGCATAGGAATATATACGTGTGTCAATTTGAAGGACAGAGATTAAGAAAGGTCTATTTTAGTGTAGTTATGGAGTGCTGAAGAAATTATGTATGGGTGAAGCCTTCCAGCTACCATGTCATGAGCTGAAATCAGGGTGAGTCAAAAATGTCTACTATATCTAATTTTTTTTTAGCGTATGGCTTTTATTGCCGGGAGTGTCCGAGGACATGTTCGGCTCGCCAGTTTTGTAGCTGCTTCGAGACGGACACCCCTTGGGTGAGCTACAAGTACCGTTGGGGAGGGAAGGAGGGAAGTTGGAATGTAAGGACGAGGAGTTGGAAGGTAGCGGCTGTGGCCTATAGTTAGGGACCAACCCCGGCATTTGCCTGGAAGGAAGATGGGAAACCACAGAAGACCATCTTCAAGGTTGCCGGCGGGGGGATTCGAACCTCCTCGCCTCCCGGATGTGAGCGACTGCCATCAGTCATGCCGTAACCACCACGGCTAACTCACCCGGTACTATATCTAATGATTGTATCATATGCTACTCAGTGAATATATAAAAATGTGTGAAAAGTATGCACCAATGAATAACCAAATAATGTTAATATGTAAAACAAAGGAAACCGCCAAGATGGTTTGCAAAATGTGAAGGATAATTATCAAAATGCAAAAAGTGATAATAATATTAAATAATGAAAACCCGAAAGATGATTATGTAATAATGAAATGAAGTCTAAAAGGAGGAATCGAATATAATAATAAAAATGGCAAGTGAAATTACGCCAAATAAATGAAAGTAAAGTAAATGAAATAAGCATCCTAATAATAATAATAATGAATTTTGAGTTTTATACTCCGAAAATAATGAATATTGAGTTTTTATACTCCTAAATAATGAATTTTGAGTTGAATAATTGCATTCCGCAAATTAATAATGAAGCGACGATCATTAATAAAATGATAATAATAAACTCGAGTTGAAATGATCAAATAATTGAAGTAATTGAAGTACTTGAAGTAATTGAAGTAATTGAAGTAGTTGAGATGATTGAAATAATTCGGGTATCCCGTAAAAATAATGAAACGATAACACTATTCAGCAAATAAATGTAATGAGTTAAGGTGATAATCGAACACCATGACAATATGATAGGAAGTTATGAGCTATAGGCTATTTGAAGTAAATGCTAATGCAAGCAAGTTGACTTGATAAAGATGCGATGACAGTCCATGATTTTATAAAAGTTGTGTTGCCGATATAGGCCTGTAAGAAGTGAATGAAGTAATGTTATGCTAGCAAATGAATATATCCTGTAACGTGCATAATTTGAGAGATCAGAAAAAGTATAATTGTCGTAAATCGTCGGTATTGTTGTTGTCTACGAGGGTATGACCCACCTGATCGGACAGTAGTTTCCGAGTCAGGGTTAATGTGTTGCAATATAAGACCCGCCGGGCCTTTGCTAAATATTTATGTATTAATCGGGGAAGTATATGGGTTTCTACGAGATATGGTCACAACTGGGAAGGCATAGTCTCCAAGCCTAGGGTCATATAATCCGTACTTCGCCAGCATCGTTGTGCTATATCCGACCAAATAAAGTGTGTACAATGAATAAATAATAGGACAGGGATGAGGAGTGATAGAGATCCCTCATTTGCCTGCCTATCAAAGGGTTAGAAGCAAGGATAGTGAAGATCTCTTGTCTTCACCTAATAAATATGTAATGCGTCGTGATCTCTAATTATGGCATTGGTTACAAGGAAAGTGAAATGAATAATGATTCAAGTGAGAGACATAGTCGTTGAAATAATGAAATAACTTGGATTCTCATACGCCCTTATTAGAAGAAGTAAAATCTGAAGGCTGCAAAGGAAATGAATGGGGCGAGGACAAGGTCATAAATCATGGCTAAATGACAGGGTGAGGGAGGTCTATCCACCAACGCAGACCATTTCCAACCGCGAGGGGACGAATACAACGAATGCTTTGTATACAGAAGTTGTAGGTGCTGAATAGATCTAATGGATGGTAGTGGAATATGCAAATTTCTTAATTAAAGGTGCTATGAAATTATGAAATGAATAATTGAATTGGTGGATTTTTGAAAATCATCCCCATATTAAATTTTTAGAAATTCGATAATATTTGACCACAGTAGTCAAAGAGTAAGTTTTTTACTAAATATTCGATTCCTGCCTAAAGAAATGTGTGAAATAAAACGGGTAAACTTATAATTGAGTTTGAAAATAACTGAATGATGGAATAATGATAGCATATGATACGTCATTTGTAAACCACCCTAATGCATGAAATGAATAGTTGAATGACATGAGTTCGAGGATGTGGCATGTTAGTTATTTTAAAGTGTTGATTTGTTGTGTGAAAACTAAGGCTTACCGGAGAGTTAATTCAGCTAAAAGTGAATGATAATAAAGTAATTCAAAAGTGAAATGAGAATAAATGAAAGCCCAGAAGGGATAATAATAATACGGTTAAATATCCGTAAAGCCTTAGAGTACAATTGTTATGAAATGATAGGCATGCTCTATGCCTTAATAATATGTGGCAAAAAGGAAATGCAGATTGATATTCAAAATGTAAATACCACCTAAGCAAGATAACGCGAAAATGTAGAGTTATGTGAATTTTTGAGAAAGTTTATGAATTTTTGATGATTTTTCTATTTGGATTTTCCAAAATATTGATATTTTGTAGATTTTGTATTTGTCTTGGGAGTTTTTATGAATAAACTCATGTAATTTGTAACATGTTTGGTTTTCAATTTAACCTTGTAGATCCTGATAAGTGCTATCATATCTAAATGTAAGATCATGTTGTGGGTTGGACGTAACATGCCCCGAACCGCAGCAGCAAGCCAGGTCGTGATCCAGCATTAATCCAGGTGAGCGGGTACAGTATGTAGATCTTTGAGTTATGTGCTACTAACGAAAGTACCCGTTTTTCGAACGGTGTTCGGTGTTAACACCAGACATTATCAATTAAGCTACTGTTGCAATGGTTAACGGTTTGTCATTCCTTCATAAGTTTATCAGAAAGAAGATAGTTTTCTGGGAATATCACACACTATTAATTTACGGGCCTCACATTGATAAGCGCAACATATGCATTGGTCGTCCTTCAAGGATAATTTTTATATTTCGCCTATTTTAGCATGTATTTTGAGAAGTTTTTCCCTATATCCACCTTTCTACTGTATGGAAAGTACGGTGAAGAGTTTTATAAATGATTGGTGTATTGACTCTCATGGATACCATGCCTAATTTTACGATGCACCAGGCATCCGAACACGAGTTATAGATGTACATAAAGATACACAGAAAGACAGACAATTCTATTGTCTACAACATATCACCCAGATATCCAAATATGGGTATATCTACCACACAATATCAAACAAAATCATCTTTACGATAAACCCGTATGTCGACAAAAAAAAAATAGTTAAAATGTGCTCTCAAACTAAATTCACCTAACGCGTACTTCCTGACGTGAAATAAAATTGAAAGCCACGTAGACGAAACGCAATACACGTCACATAAAATCTGACCCTCTACGTTGTGTTATGTCCCCATACACAGGAAGACCCCTTTCATAAATTATAAAGGCTTGTGGTGCATGAAAATGCAGGTTCTTTAGCCTCAAATGGCCCAAATTCCTAAAAGCCGCAAGAATTGTTGATTAAATTCAGGAATTATAGAAAATAATGTTGCTGTTTATGTCGCACGTGAAATTTGCCGGGGAAAATTCTAGGTTACCCCTTGCCCCCCTTAATTGCATTGATGAATTTTACAGTCTGAGTTGGTTCCGTGATAACCTTATAGCCATTTGCAAACTTTCACAGAAATCTAATAAATGGAGTGACATTGCTTCTTACAGAAATAAATGGAAAGTTGGTTGTCACCCCTTGAGATAATGTTGTCGTGGTTACCGGTTTGCATTCCTTCGTTAGTTTGTTAAATTAAATTAAACTAGTTTTTTGGGAAAATCTCAGAAACTGTCGGTTTTAGAGCCTTATAAATTAGTTTTCGAGGACCCTTTAGGACCCTCAAGTTTTGTTTCTGGCACCGAGGGGCTTTGTCTCGTCGTTATACGCCATAGCGGGCGCGGAAGCAGCCTGCGTTGAATCAGTACACTATATTTACGGGCAGATGACCTTGCTTTTCCTTTCAAGCAACAATAAGTGACTAACCTACACTTCGTGTAGTGCTCAGCGAAAGCGATGGTTTCCACCATTGTTTCCACAAACCGTCTGCTATCAAAAATTAATAGAAATGCGTACTATTTACATTAATTCGACAGTGCTAGTAGAAATACACGCTTTGCACATGGAACAAACTGGAATATCTTTCAAATATGAATGTATTGGCAATTTCAATTTCGGATTTTTTTAAAATGATGTTGCTGTTTAGAGATAAAATAGGCCTTATATTTCTAGAGTACCCCCGGAGCCCGTTAAGCTCTTTATACGCATTGATGAATTTTACAGCCTAAGTTGCAAATATGAATGTATTGGCTATTTGAATTCCTGAATGTTTGAATATAATGTTTACAGATATAATAGACCTAGGCCTACCGTACGACGTATCGCACGTGTAAATCATGTGAAAACAATCTAGAGTACCCCCTGCCTAAGTTGGTTCCGTGATAACCTTACAGCCATCTGCAACCTTTGAGAGAAATGTAATAAATGTGGTGTCATTGCCTCTTACAGAAATAATTGGGTTGCTAATCATGGTAAAAAGAACGACAAAGAGCAGATCAATATTTCACCTAGTAATTCGAGAGATGGCTCATCAGTGAGCTCTTGTTGTCTATTCTAGGACCACCAAAGGAGTAGCGAACTGAGAGCTAACTAAATTCTTATCTAGAGCTCCTCCGGTACTTGACTGCGAGAGCTAAACGCTCAAACAGTATTTCACCTCCCTATAAAGGCTTCAAAAACGATTTTATATTGAATTTCAGGGTGAAGGAATTAAAACTTAGCAACTTTTCTAGGTTTACGCCGTGTCATATGCGGGGTTTCATTGGCCGTGAAAGCCAAAATACAAACTTTATTTAAATAAGTTTGCCAAATTCCTCAGTAAGCATAATTAAGAAAACCAAATAAACTAATGTGACAGCCGGTAGAATACGACACATTCGTCTGTGAATATGGGTTGCTGATCATGGTAAAATACGACAAAGAGCAAATCAATATAGGCAAACAGAAATATCAGTTAACAAAGAAACAAATTTATAAAAGAAGAAAGCATACCGTGCAGAGTAGAAAGCATTTTAACATTGTAAAATAGAGAAAAGATCCAAAAACTCACTTACAATAACCTGCTCAAAGAGTATAAAATTAGACTCAAAATCACGCTCGTTTCAGACCCCCTACAAACCACCTCTATAAATAAAACAGTTCATGTAGGGATATAAGATTTGAACAATCTCACATATTCCTTACCTCTTTGGCCCTCATACGGGACGGCTAGGATCATGAAATTTGGCATGCATGTGAGAGTTGTATTTAGCAAATTGCATGCCAAATTTCACGCTTCTCGCAGACATGCAAGTATGGAAAAACGTAATGTGCTGAAATGAGCAATTGAGGACCCCTAATTGTATGCTTTCATGGGCAATCTGAGGCGTAATCGTTGGAAGTAAAACAAAATGTCATATAACCAAATTTGCAGAAAACGAACGGTTTTCGAGATATTGCCAGAAAACTATCCCCGATCTGCGAAATGGTACCGGTTGTCATAGTAACGTTGATCTGTTTCTCAGAGGGAACACAGTTACTTGGGAATATCTCCGAAACCGTTAATTTTAGGACCTTAAAAAAAAGCGTTTCGGGGTCCCTCCGAGTATTGTTTCTCGTATCTGGCGGCTTAAAATGAGCTAAATCCGGTCTTTGTACCTTTGTCCATGCTCAGTGTTAAAGGGCCGAAGAAACTCACTTACAAATTGAATTTTCAATAACCGTCTCTTAGTGAGCCTCTACAATCTCGGATCATCCAACATGCAAAATTTCAACTTTCTAGGTCTAGTGGTTTGAGCCCTGAGTTGATGAGTCAATTTTGGATTATATATAATAGATTATATGAAGATTATTGGGCAGGTGTATTATTCAAACTTCCATCGCATGATTAGGGCACAAGAAATAAAAATGTGATTTTAAAATTTCGCATAGCTGCCATATTGTGGTTATGAAAATAATTGAAATAAATTAGATGCCACTCGATTAAAATTTGTATAAGCATTTACCGTACCAAGTTTCACTGCATTCGGATGGTTAAATTACGAGAAACGTCCATTTGATTATTTATAATTCGCATCGCCACCATGTTGGATTTGGGCTCACCAGGTTATTGAAAGTTCCATACGTGAACTAATGTTCATATCCTCTATTAACATAAAACATTTCACTTTGATTGCCGTAACAGATTCGTAGATATCGAGAACCGTCTAAATATTTGAGATGGTCGCCATCTAGGATTGTTATTTGTATGGGCCATAGAGTTGTATACCATTAAATGAAAATTATTGCGTTGGTTCATTATTAAACCTTTCATTTCGATCGCATGATTAATACACAAGAAATAAAAACCTAATACTAAATTGTCGCTCAGCCACCATCTTGAGGTTATATAAACAATTGAACTGAATTAGATGCCAGTGCATTACAGTGTGTATAAACATTAACTGCACCATGTTTTACTGCGCCCAGTTGGTTAAATCGCGCGAAAAGTCTATTAAAATGTTTCACATTCGCTTGGCCGCCATGTACGTTTTATACTTCACAGATTTTTGAAAGTTACATGGATGAACTTGCAGTAGTGTTCTTTATCACCGTACAAAATGTCAGGGTGATATCACTAATAGTTGTGGAGATATAGAATGCTGGTGGAATATTACTGACAGCCGCCATCTTGAGATTCTGTAAACAATTGAACTAAATTAGATGCCAGTGCATTGCAATATGAATAAACATTTGCTGTACCAAGTGTCATTGCGTTTGGATGATAAAATCGCGAGAAACCGGGTGAGTTAGCCGAGGTCGTTGCGGCATGACTGTTGGCAGTCGCTCACATCCGGGAGGTGAGGAGGTTCGAATCCCCCCGCCGGCAACCTTGAAGATGGTCTTTTGTGGTTTCCCATCTTCCTTCCAGGCAAATGCCGGGGTTGGTCCTTAACTATAGGCCACAGCCGCTACCTTCCAACTCCTCGACCCTCCCTTCCAACTTTCCTCCCCAACGGTACTTGTAGCTCACCCATTGGGTGTCCGTCTCGAAGCAGCTACAAAACTGGCGAGCCGAACATGTCCTCGGACACTCCCGGCACTAAAAGCCATACGCTAAAAAAAATCGCGAGAAAAGTCTATTTACAATTTCAAATTCGCTTGGCCGCCATGTTCGTTTTGTAGTTAACAGGTGTTTGAAAGTCTCATAAGTGAACTTCTAATAGTGCCCTTTATCACCGTCCAAAATTTCAGGGTGATAACGGTAATAGTTTCGGAGATATAGAATGCCGGTGAAATACTTCGCACAGCCGCAATGTTGGATTTGTGAGACTCACCGAGTTTCATTTAAATCGCACCTGACGTTTATATTTTACTAGCAGAAGTACCCGTTCTTCGAACGGTGTTCGTTGTTAACACCAGACATTATCAATTGTGCTACTGTTGCAATGGTTAGCGGTTTGTCACTCCTTCAAGTTTATCAGAATCAAGTAAGTTTTCTGGTAATATCACACACACTGTTAATTTAAGGTCCTTAAAATGTAGTTTTCGGAGACCCTTTATAGATTCCGGAAATTTGTGTCTCACATTGAGAAGTGCAACATATGCTTCGGTCGTCCTTCTAGGACAATTTTTATATTTCGCCTATTTTAGCATATATTGAGAAGTTTTTCTCTATATCCACCCATCTACTGTATGAAAAGTACGGTGAAGAGTTTTATAAATGATTGGAGTATTGACCCTCATGGTTACCATACCTAATTTTACCATGCACCAAGCATCCAAACACGAGTTATAGGCGTAGGCTACATAAAGATACACAGAAAGACAGACAGACAACTCTATTGTCTACAACATATTACCCAGATATCCAAATATGGGTATATCTACCACACAGTAGCAAACAATATCATCCGTACGATGAACCCGTTTGTCGACAACAACAAATAACTTAAAATGTGCTCTCAGACTAAATTCACCTAACGTGTACTTCCTGACGTGAAATAGAATTGAAAGCCTTGTAGACGAAACGCAATACACGTCACATAACAAGATGTTCAGTAAAGAACATATAGCCTACTTTCTCCTAAATGTATGAGTATAGATATAACTCGTTGTTATTATCAAAGAGAATAATAGAACTATTCTTTGTTGAAGACCATTGGAACGATTTACCTCTACCAAACGCCACAACCTAGATAAAAACTGCTACCATCATTGAAGAAAGAAAGATAAGAAGTATCTAAAGAATGTTATGGATCTGGAGACATAATCGACCGGACTGGCGGCGTGGCTCAGCGGTAACGTTCTCGCTTGCTGGACCGTATGTTTCAGGTTCGTATCCTGGCGCAGTCAGCTGGCATTTGAGGGTGCACAAATGCGAGGGAGCCGTGTTAGTAGATTTACTGGCACGTTAAAGACCCCCTTAGGGACAAAATTCTGGCACCCCGGCGTCTCTAAAAGCAACAGTAGTTAAAAGGGACGTAAAACCAATAACATTATTATTATTATTATTATTATTATTATTATTATTATTATTATTATTATTATTATTATTATTATTATTACATAATCGGCCTGACGCGGGCAACATCCAACTTTGAGTTGAGGCATGTCTTTACACGTCTGGCTGCGTATGACTTTCACAACCCTAATTGAATTAACAAATCTTTCCATGACCCTACAGAGACGTGTGTATACCAACTATGTGGATATTTTCGATTGCTATTTGGCTGAAATAAAAGTATTAATTAATATCCTGAACTAGCACCAACGGCAGAGTTCAGATACTATGTGAAATCGTTTTGTTCTTTACTTCAATTAACATTTTCAAATAACGCACAATAGGCTGTTACAAACCCTTTAAAATAAAAAGTAAAAATGTATCGTAGTATCATCTTGTCATTCTTCAAATTCGATGCGCATAGAATGCCACTGGTATAGTAATCAATGGAGCCCCACGTAGACTAGTCGTGACATCTAGTGGTGAAATATCGAACAATATAATCCTAACAGAGCGAGTGCATTCTAGCGGCGACAAGAAGAAACTTTTCAATAAAATCTGGAAGTTAATAAGTAGGTCGGCGTGCAGTTACCTTTTTGGCAGCTAGATGTCTCGAGTAAATCTGCTGGCGAATTATGTTTTAATTAAATATATATTTTACACCATAATATGCACAATATAACGCTTAATTTTAAAACATCTGAGTCATTACAAAACAATAAACATATAACATTTCAAGCAAAAAACCTAGCTCTGATCGGGTATGAACCATAGGCATTTGAGCGATAGGCTAACGCTCTACCACTGAGCTAATTGTGTCAACGAATATCGTTCCATATAAAATGACTTACATAGAACTTGTTAGCAAATAATGATTTATACTAAACGATTTCATCACTGGAGTATATTATTTATATATAAAGCATTTCATACAAAGTTTATTTATTTTGTATCAGTACGCTATATTGCATGCAATACTCAAATTAGTGAAATATAAGTCAGGCACAAGATATCCGCTGCCATCTTGTCTTATTACTGAATCGGCTCAGGTTTTAAAATCACTTCTGCACTATAGTATTACAAAATAAACTTTTAATTTCGAACGTGCCTCTTCCTTTAGAACAGTTAAAACGATTTTCGGCTCGATAATCGGAACTGGTGGGTCCCATGATATGGATTAAAAAGTTTGCATAATTCGCACGGCCGCCATCCTGAAATGGTATGGCGGACGATCTTGTAGTTTGGTCACAAGACGCATCCTATACGAAGGTATGTTGTTACCAAATTTGGTAGAGATCGGATGATTTGGTTAGTCGTTACTTGATTTTACGTTTTGAACGTTTGAGTGGCCGCCATTCAGTTTTAGTAAAGATGGCGGCGATATAAAAATGACACTGAGGTGTCCTTTGCTAGTGCTACCTTTGTACCAAATTTCGTTCAATTCGCATTCACCGTGTTCGAATTGATAGGGGGGGACAGACATTCAGAGTACACACACTCACACACACACAGACACACACACACACAGACACACACATACACACACACACACAGACTCACACACACACATATACACACACACAGACAGACACACTTTTTCGCCCTGTGTTGATCTCATAAGTCTACTTTCATTTTTTGCAAAAATCGAAAGTAGGCTAAAAACTGACCCTCTACGTTGTGCTGGGTGCCCATACACAGGAAGACCCCTTTCATAGATTATAAAGGCTAGTGGTGCAAGAAAATTCAGGTTCTTTAGCCTCAAATTGCACAAATTCCTAAAAGCCGCAAAAATATGCTGGTTCAATTCAAGAATTTTCGAAAATAATGTTGCTGTTTGGAGATATAATAGACCTTCTGTACTATATGTCGAACGTGAAAATTGCTTGAAAAAATTCTAGGTTACCCCTTGACCCCCTTAATTGCATTGATGAATTGTACAATCTACGTTAGTTCCATGATAACCTTATAGCCATTTGCAAACTTTCACAGAAATTTAATAAATGGAGTGACATTGCTTCTTACAGAAATAGAAGGAAAGTTGTAAGCCACCCCTTGAGATAATGTTCTCATGGTCACTGATTTGCATTCTTCATTAGTTTGTTAAATTAAATTAAATTAGTTTTCTGGGAATATTTCAGAAACTGTTGGATTTAGAGCCTTATAATGTAGTTTTCGAGGACTCTTTAGGGCCCCCGAGTTTTGTTTCTGGCACCGACGGGATTTGTCTCGTCGGTGTACGCCATAATATAATACTAATAATAATATAATATAGGGAGAAATTATAACACCTATTTTTTATTATTATTAATGCAGCCAATGGCCATGTACTTTTCTTTTCAGGTCGGGTCACAGAAGGGATATTATCAGAGAAAGAAGCATTCAATCACGCATGAGCAAAATGGAAATGGCCTACCATTTAACTAAGGACATCTATAAGAAAATGTCAATATCCTTCAACGCAAAACTAAAACATTACTGCAGTGTCATCCGTACGGAGGACTTGCACGCTTCTGAATGCCTCACGATGAACAAAAAAGCTTGGTCGAGAAACTGGAGGCCAAAGAAAAATTTTGAGAAAGATATTGGGTTCCATCAAAGAGAATGGGGAATACAGAAGACGGCATAACCATGAACTATATACTCATGTGGAGAAGATAAGCAACGTCATCCGGAAGAGAAGGATACCATTTTTTGGGCATGTTAAACGAATGAGCCCAGCGAGACTGACCAACCGCAACATAACTTACTTTCAGGAGAGGAAAACAAAATGGGCCTGGTTCATTGAACTGGATAAAGATCTGAAAGAAGTGGGGATTACACCAAAGACATTCAGGAGCTTGCAAAGGTTTCCAAGAAAAACCGAAGCTGAAAACGGGAATGATTTGGACCCAGGAACGGAAGGAAGTCCACCGAGAACAAATGCGGGCGTACTGGGCAAACATCAAAGCCAATAGGAGACAGTTGGAATGATACGGTCCATAGATGGCCTATACGAAATGAATGAATGAATAATATGGGGGTAGGAAGATAATAGACCAGCCGTACCACACCCGCAGGTGTAAATCGCGTGAAAAAATTCTAGAGTACCCCTTGATCCCCTTAAGCGCATTATACGTATTGATGAATTTTACGGCTTAATTTGGTTCCGTGATAACCTTCTAGCCGTTTGCAAACTTTCACACTAATGTAATTAATGGAACTGCATTGCGTCTTACAGCAATAGATGGACCTCTGAGAATCTGTTGCCATGGTTACTGGCTTGCATTCGTTCATTAGTTTATATATATACACCGCGGACAGGCCAACAAGGACCACGCAAATATCACTTCTTTATAGGTCTAGTTTCCTTCTTTCTCTTCCAGAAGTCTTTCATCCTGGTCGACTGTGCAGCTCTTCTTTCAGCAGTCCATTCTCCTCTGTTGAGATTTTTCTTCATTAGTTTATTAAATGAAATTAGTTTTCTGGGAATATCTCAAAAACGATTGGTCTTAGGGCCATAAAATGTGGTTTTTGGGTACCCGAGTTTTGTCTCTCAGATTGAGGGGCTGAAAATGAGCTTTGTCTCGTCCTTCTACGCCTATTTCAGCATGTATTTTAAGGGGGTAGGCCCCCTTTTATGAGGGGTACGGAGAAGAGTTATATCAATGATAAGTGTCGTGCCACTGATGGATATCTGTACCAAATTTTACGTTGATACACCCAGCCGTTCTCGAGTTATAAGGGAACAAAGTTGTCCACAGACGAACAAACAAATAGACAGACAGACAGACAAAAAATATTTTCGGGCGCATCCATCATTATACAGTCTGAAACGTATAAACAACTCAGATTTCCGTAGAAATTCAGAGAAAAACAGACAAACTTTCATTTTTATATATAGAGAGATATACTGCACCGCTCGGTGTTGACCGTGTTTTATTGCACACATTCAGGTTTCACTCGCTAACCGTTGGATATATACGAAAAGTGATAAGGACCTTTCGGATAGAAAATTAAAAGATAAAGCTCATCTATGCCATCAAAAGTTTGCTATTTCTTAGCGTTCTCTTTTTGTTTGAAATGGAAATATGAAATTTTGAAACCAAAGTGTGTAGTGACGTTACAAATGTCGGTTTTACTCGCTAAAATTTGGAGATACACGAAAAGTGATAAGGACCTTTTGGATAGGAAATTAAATTTCAAAGCTCATATATGCCATCAAAAGTTTGCTTTTTCCTACCGCTCTCTTTTTATTTGATATGGAAATATGAAATTTTGAAACCAAAGGGTGTAGTGACGTCACTAAAATGGTCGCCATTTTTTAATAGTGCAAAATTTCGAAATCAAAAGTATCCTATATGTAAACCTGGTAAATCAGCTATAGCCATGCAAAATTTCATTTAAATCGGTCTAGTGATTCTTGCGTTATTGAGTAACACACAGACAGACAGACAGACAGAAAGACAGACACACACCATCTCATTTTTATATATTAGTATGATTTGGGACACACGTACACATACGCAGACTCACACATACACACACACACACACACACGGAATAACGGTGATCTCATAAGTTTAATTTTCCATAAATGAAAATAAGCTAAACATAGACTAAAAATAAAACGACTCATAAAAGTCTACTATATTGTAAGCAATTTTCATTTTGAAAAGCTGACGGAAATGTTATTTGCAAACAGTTGGCTTTAATAATCAAATATTCACACTTAGTATATTGAGGTAATTTTCTTACCAATTGTGTTACTGTATCTATTAAAAGCTGTGATTTTTTTTCATCGACCATTGTTGAACCGACCGTGCAAAACAAAAATTACTCTCTCAATACGGGACAACACTGTCGACTACCTTAATGCATTATTGAGTAGTATTTATAGTTTTAAAGGACGGATATTTAGACAGATGTCAGAAAGCACAATTTATTAGATTGAAAGAAATTTCGCGGCACATCACTTCATATTGCCACAATGACAACAAAATGAATGTCTCTGAAAAACTGTCAACTCTTGTCGTCAGCTTTACAACATGTCAAATTATTCCACCTAAATATAACACACAAATAAAACACCTCCCTATCATTTCTGAATGTCTGTGTCGTGGTGAAGACATCGTTTTCTGCTGATCCCAAGATGAAACACCTGCTATCTCCAGCAGATCTCTGTGCAGCCAATTATATGTGTAAGGTTCTGGGACTGGCTCAGTTTTCTTATACTGGTAAAGGTCTAAAGATTTCAAGGCATTCTATAATATACAACTTTGTACTATTTCTCATTCTAGCATCGTACTGTTTGTTCGATATCATCTTCTTATATCACAGACCTCCAGGATCTAATGTAATTTTCCTTATACCTACGGTTGTATATGATTTCTGCTTGAATCTGTCGATAGTTCTATATATCTTTTCACAAATTACTGTTCATAAAACCAAAATTGTGAAGATTCTACAATCGTGAAGAAATTTTGAACATTGAACAAAAGACCTACAAAACTATATTGATAATTAATATTGTGGAAATGTTTATAATTTTGACTTTATCAGGGATAATATTAGGTTTCCAAATTTGGATAACCTCGGAATTCCCAAAGTTCAGTGGTGACAATTAAGTGAGGACCGTATTTGGAATAATGAAAAGATTTGTAATGATTCAGTACATAGATCTCGCGCTTCTTCTTAAATATCGCTTTAAACGCATCAACATCGTTCTTCTATCAACTTTGAAATTCTTCCGACGATGTCAGTTCCCATTCATCAAGACTCAGTCGGAGAAAATGACAGATTTAAGAAGAAGGAATGCCAGTTTCAGACGTACAGTATTTCAGTGCAAAGTCGGAATTGAGAAGTATTTTATGAATAACGGTGGGTTTGACAATGATTTGAATTCTTGTTCCAACATCCAAAAAATGCAAAAATGTCATCAAATATTGTGTGAAACTGCTGAAAGAACTAGCTCAAATTATGGACTACAAATTCTTCTAGAATTTGCAGCAACATTCATATGCATTGTTTTTCATGAATATGACACAGTTCATTCTCACAAACATCCTGGACCTGCTCCCAGCGATAAATTGAACACATTCTTCATAGTCAATCATACATTTGAAGTGGTTGTGAGTACAATACGCTTGTTTCTCGTTACCCTTTGTTGCCACTGTGCAACTGATGAAGCCAATCGTCCTTCTGGTTTGGTTAATAGGTTACTAGTAGAGCCCCTGCCTGATGAAATGATTGAAAAACTGCACAGATTTTCGCAACAATTACTGCACTCGAGAGTAAAATTCACTGCTGGTGGCTTCTTCACAATTGATTTAAACATTTGCATCGCTTTTATAGGAACAGCCTCCACTTATGTCATTATATTACTGAAAGCATTTTGAAGCCCCTTAATTGTGGAACTGCTCGATGTCTATGAAGATAAACATAGCCATTATTATTATTATTATTATTATTATTATTATTATTATTATTATTATTATTATTATTATTATTATTATTATTATATGTACCTGCGCGTCAATAGCTTAAGAGACACTGGAGCTGAGCTTTCAAGTTTTTGAGATCTCTTAATAGATGAAGTTACATCTCCACACAACATCTTCCTTGCTCATAATATTAAAACATAATCATTAATACCGTAATTTTGTAAAAAATAATTCTCTCCAATAGAATATTGATATTCCACGTAACAAGATTATAAAGCATCTACCAACATACTGTATTTCAATACGCATTGTTCCAATTTTCAAATATTAACTATAATACACAGCAATAGAATTCAACTTCTTTATTATATGTTGTTTTTCTCTAATTTACTGACTCCCAACCTATTGAATCGTCTTTCTCTCAACAGCCCTAAGAAAATTATTGTCTGACTCTAACAATCAAGTAAATTTCCTTCTTTGACTTGCAACTTAATACTTGTTACTTTTTCATTTATTTAGCTGGCTGCGTGGCTCAGCGGTAACGTTCTCGCTTGCTATGATCAAGGTTGCAGGATTGAATCCTAGCGCAGCCAGTTGGCATTTTAGGGTGGGAGCCGTGTCAGTAGATTTACTGGCTCGTTAAAGATGCCCTTCGGGGCAAAATTCTGGCACCCCAGCGATTTTGAAAGCCGCAGTTGTTAAAATGGACGTGAGACCAATAACATTATTATAACTTATATATTTTTTTTTACAAATTTATTTATTTTGCTGATGAGGATAATAATGTAGCCGAACCCGGTTCTAATAATTATATATGTATTCACCAACTCTGACTTTCATTTTATTTTACGCACTCCTGTCCCAAATCAATAAATATTACCTACTACTCTTCTACACCCTTCCTTGAGTCAAACAAATTAAGGTAGCTCTATTATCGTGATTTTCACTTATGTGTTACTAGCAGTTTTACCCGGTGTTACACGGGAGGAGCATTAACTGGTAAAATAATTTTAGATGTAGTTTCTTTAAGTTACCACAAAGAAAAATAATTCTTAATCCAAATAGACATGAAGCACCTCCGCTCCTCAATCCCTAAAGAACAGAAGAAATTCAAGAAGAAATATGTTTACTATTTTGAGCTCAAAATGACTTTTATTGTGACATATTGCACGAATAAATTAGATTAAAATGGGTATTTAACCCCTGCCGCCAAGACTCTTCAATTGTACGTATCAAAAGGCCTGAATGTCAAGATTCATGACGTTCATATATTTTAGGTGATATATGAACCTGGACTTTTGCTGACCTAATTGAGAGTTGAATGGGATTCCGTGAGTAGGTATTTCCGTGGTTACGTTAGTTAGTTATTGGAGTTTTAAGGGGTAGAACAGCCCCCCCATTAACACAGATTTAAGTAAACAAATTTAGAATGGAATTATTATGATTCAGGGGTGGACACCTAATTACGAAAGGACCGAAATTAATAAACAAAAAATAAATTAAACTAATAATTATAATAATAAATGAAAACAAGATGTTCAGCAAAGAACATATAGCCTACTTTCTCCTAAATGTATGGGTATCTTTATGACTCTTTGTCCTCATCCCTAAAACAATCACCCCAACCACAATGTATTGTTTGTTTTCTTTTATATTGATAATAAACCAGTAAGTGTCAAGATCAATATTATATACTTTATGATGATTGAATAACAAAACTACTAACTTATTGTAATGCATTCACGTCCGTTAATCTCTATATTAAGCCAGCCTGCAAAATTAAGAATCTTCCGCCCCAATCATCTTCCGCCCCAATCACAGTAGGTGGTGCTGCGACCTATCAGTGAATTAATCTTTATCTTGTACGCCTATGCACTGCCATCGTAATGTACTACGATGGCAGTGTTCTATGGGTGTTGAATGAGTAGGCAGTTTAAAGTAGCCAAGAGGGAGGCGATCCAGCCGGCAGTGTTTAAAGGTATTCGGAGCGCGATCGTGGCTAATAGTTGAACTACCAGTATTACAAAATTGGCATACTTCAGGAGGCCAGCTCAGGCATTTACACAGCGTTATGTTTGGAACAATATTACCCACATAACCCACAAGAGGACAGCACCGTACAGAGGCATTAAGAAGGCTGTGGTTAATGACAACGTGTATCTAGTTCTTCTATTCTCCTTTTTCTAATGTCTTCTGTTTATGTGCGATGCTGGGACTGTGATTTTATTAATATACGAGTGTATACTTTATCCTCTCCTTTGAGCTAAATGACATTTTATTCAGTATCTGTGGGAAAAGCTCGTGCACATCATTTGTAAAAGAATTCAAGAAAAAAAAACCTAACTGTAGCAGTATTCGATCCCCAGTCAACTGCGTGTCAGACTACCATGCTAGCCCAGAGCTAACCGTATCCATGACGTCAGGTGTTCTTAACTGACATATTAGATACAAACTGTTGGCAAATAATGACTTTAAATAAACGATTTCTTCACTGCAGTACATCTTCATTAAAGATCATTTCATACAAAGTTTATATTATTGTATCAGTACGGTATATCACATACAACATACTAAAACTACTGAAATATAAGACAGGCACATGAGGACAGCTGCCATCTTGTCGTGTGACACAAACGGCTCAGCTCTTTTAAGCCACTCATACTGTATAATATTATAATATTAAATTATAATAAATAACGGATCACGACCTTCAGGATAGCTTAAACCCCCTAGGCTCGATAATCGGAATTGGTGGGTCTTAAGCTATTTATTAAAATGGTTGCATAATTCACACGGCCGCCATCCTGAAATGGCATGGCCGATGACCTTGAAGTTTGGGTGAAAGACGCGTCCTATATAAAGGTATGTTGTCACCAAATTTGGTAGAGATCGGATGATTAGTTTAGCCGTAATTTGATTTTACGTTTTGAACATTTGAGTGGCCGCCATTCTGTTTTGGTAAAGATGGAGGCGATATAAAGTATGACACTGAGGTGTCCTTTACTAGTGCTACCTCTGTACCAAATTTCGTTCAATTCGGTTTCACCGTGTTCGAATTGATAGGGGGGGACAGACATTCAGAGTACACACACTCACACACACACACAGACACACACACACACACACACAGACTCACACACACATACGCACACACACACACACAGACTCACACACACACATACACACACACACACAGACAGACACACTTTTTTCGCCCTGTGTTGATCTCATAAGTCTACTTTCATTTTTTGCAAAAATCGAAAGTAGGCTAATATACGGAAATAAAAAAATCAATTTTTAAGAAAGATTGAATTAGTTATATAGTTATTGTTGTTTTAAGGGGCGGAACTACGAAGTCATCTGCCCCTTTTAGCACAAATTTAATTATACAAATTTGGAATATATAGTCAAATTTTGAGTTGGAGACCTAAATGTGACAAGACCGTAAATTAAAAAAACAAAAATATAAATAAAATTAATAAGTATAATTAAAAACAAACAATTATGGATTACAAAAACTCAGAATTCAAAAAAGAACAAAGTCTTTGAACCAATATTCACTTATAAATTGAGATCGCTGGCCCTAACCCACTCTCACTTATAAAGCGGATGACGAGATCAGCAGTTACCACGTCATCGGCTAATATAAGTTTGAGTGTCATCTGCAAACCAAGGTTTCTTCGTAAACCAGCAAGATCCACACACTCGGTTAAAATGTGGGCCACTCTCTACACATGAGCCCTATTCAAATAGAACTTAGAAATGAACAGTGGATGTATGGATTCTGAGGGAGTGTGGTCGGCTAACATACCCGCTCGGAATGCAGAAAATACAGTCTCATTTTCATTTCTTATTTAACACATATATTCAACAATTTTCTAAATTTTGGAGACTTTGAGCCAGCTCTGGATCTTTAAAACAAGTAGTTCCGTGAAGAACTAAATAGCCTATTTTCATATATCCTACTAATATTAATTGACTCTATCAACATACGAATTGTCAGTTTGATTGCTGTAATAGATTCGTAGATATTGAGAACCGTCTAAATATTCTGGATGGTCACCATGTTGAATTTTTACATTATAGACCTTAGATTTATTTACTATTACATGAAGATTATTGTGTAGGTGTTTTATTCAAACTTCAATCGCATGATTATGACACAAGAAATAAAAGTGGGATTTTAAAATTTTTCTCATCCGCCATCTTGTGGTTATGAAAATAATATAATGAATTAGATGCCGGTCGATTAAAATTTGTGTCAAGTTTCACTGCGGTCAGATGGTTAAAACGAAAGAAACGTCCATTTGAATATATAAAATTCGCGTCGCCGCCATGTTGGATTTGTGCTCGCCAGGTTATTGAACGTACCATAGGTGAACTCATGCTTACAGCTTCTATAGACTTACTAAATTTCAGTTTGATTGCTGTAGTAGATTAATAGATATTAAGAACCGTCTAAATATTTCGGATGGTCGCCATGTAGGATTTTAATATATGTAGGCCATAGAGTTATGAACTATTAGATGGTGATTATTGTGTACGTTCTTTATGCAAATGAAGATTTCGATCGCATGATTAGAACACAAGAAATAAAAACTGAATTTTCGAAATTCGCACAGCCGCCATATTGAGGTTATATGAACAATTGAACTAAATTAGATACCAGTGCATTACAATGTGTATAAACATTTGCTGTACGAAGTTTCATTGCGTTTGCATCATTAAGTCACGAGAAAAGTCTATTTAAAACTTTCAAATTCGCATGGCCACCATGTTCGTTTTGTAGTTAACCGATGTTTTAAAGACACATAGATGAACTTCCAGTAGTGCCTTTTATCTCCGTACGAAATTTCATGGTGATACCGGTAAGAGTTTAAGAGATATAGAATGCCGGTGAAATAATTCGCACAGCCGCCATCTTGAGGTTATGTAAACAATTGAACGAAGTATAAACATATACTGTACCAAGTTTTATTGCGTTTGGTTGGTTGAATCGTGAGAAACGTCTATTTAATTGTCGCAAATTCGCTTGGCCGCCAAGTTGGTTTTGTAGCTACCAGGTTTTCAAAAGTCGCATAGGTGAACTTCTAGTAGTTTCTTTTATCACCGTACAGAATTCCAGTGTGATATCGGTAATAGTTTCGGAGATATTGAATGCTGGTGAAATATTTCGCACAGCCGCCATGTTGGATTGGTGAGACGTAACAAAATCTGAAGGGCACGGTTGGGGTCGCGCGGAATAGTACTATGAGCTTACCGAGTGTCATTCAAATCGACCCAGCCGTTTAGTAGTTATTAGGGGGGGGGGCGCACTCAAAAATCCTCATACACACACACGCACACGCACACACGTACAGACACACGGACAAAAGATGATCTCATAAGCCTTATTTTTTTCAAAAATGAAAATATGCTAAAAATAAGAAGACAGGTGTCTGAGGGTTTTTCGATGTGGAGTATAGTATGAGGTGAAAGGGGTGAAAGGTGGGGGCTGAGGGATTCCTAACGGAGCGTGTATCCCTTTACGAAATAAGCGAGGAGTTTAAAACTCAGCGGAAAAAATCAGCTTAAAAATAAGTAAATAGGTGTTCGACCTTTTTTTTTCATAAATCCAATTTAAGGGGCCCATGGGGAGGGGTGAAATTCTGGGGGGAATACAGGAAAGAATGTGTCCTAAACGATTGACTCACTCACTCTTCAAACTCAGGGAGAAAACAGCTTAAAAATAAGTAAATATGTGTTCGACATTTTTTTCCATAAATCAAATTTAAGGGGTTCATCGGAAGGTGTGAAATTCTGAAAAAAAAATGAAAGAAAATGTCCTGACTCACTCACTCACTCACTCGTCATCGCCCAGCCAAAATTATTGAAGTTGGAATCGTGGCATTTTGGGGATATATTCGTTGTATGTCAAAACCGTACACTAAGGGAGGATTTTTGGATATTCAGGCTCTAAAGGGGTCTTAAGGGGGTTAAACCTCCATTTCATTGAATAACAAGAAGTTCCGTGACGAACTAAAGAGCCTAATTTTCCTAATATTTAAGATTCATGCCAATGATTAATCTATATGGATCTATCTAGAATAATGACGAAATTTAGTTGGTAATATCGAAATTTCTGATTAGTTCGAATTACTGTATACCTGGCATAATGAAGCCTAATAGAGAACTACAATTGGCAGCCCTGGTGACTGAATATATTCTTAGTTCCATCTCTTAAGGTACAGAATACATAGTTTGGTTGAAGTCCAATTGATAGGATGGATGTTACATGGAGTTAAACATTGGATCTAACAGCTCGCGTAAAATCATGTTGGCAACAATGAAATACATATATTGGTCAGAAATAATCTGAAATAATATGATCTATTATTGTGTCAATTTTGAATGAAATCCATTAGTTAGTATAGAAGTTACATGCATTTTAAAATTGGGCCTATCAGCAGGTTTAGAATCATGTTGGCAGCACTGGCGTAGGCCTATATTAGTTACTCCAAATTAATCTAGAATGCCAGGTACTATAGGTGTGCAAAGTTTGAAGCTATTGGCTTGCATATTTTCTGATGTATTGATATTAGGATAACAAAAATAGAGACAGTATTTATTAACAGTTGGCAGCCCTGCTTACTCTTAAGAATCGGCATAGTTATATATGTTATGTCTCACATAGCACACACGAAATTTGGTTGAAATCCAAATGATAGTATAGAAGTTACATGTATTTAAATTTGGACCTCTCAGCAGGCTTAGAATCATGTTGGTAGCACTGACGTATATAAGTTACTCCAAATTAATATAGATTGTCAAGTATTATACGTGTGCATGGTTCAAAGCTGTCGGCATGCATTCTTTCAGATATATGGGTATTTGGATACAAAGAAAATGAGAGCATTTATTAACAGTTGGCAGCCCTGATGGCTCTTAAGAATACGCTCAATCATATCGGCTTTTTACACATAGCTCATACGAAACTTGGTTGAAATCCAATTGATAGTGTAGATGTTATATGCATTTAAAATTCGGACTTCTCAGCAGGCTTATAATCATTTTGCCAACACTGACATGTGTGGCCTCCTGGAAATTAAACTGCAATATTATTATCTATACGTGTGCCAAGTTTGAAATAGCTCCCATTTATACCTTCTATGATATCCAACATGGATCTCAAATTTCAATTGCGATTTTTCAGCAGTTGGTAGCACTGACATCATTTTCAACTATGGCCGTGAGATATTCAGGTTTAGATCTTTACTCCTACCAAATTTTGTTTCGATTGCTGCAACCGTTTAAGAGTTGATAGGGGGGGAGACACACACACAGTCAGACAGACAGACAGACAGACAGACAGAAGGACAGACAGACACACATTTGCCCGATCTCATAAGTCTACTTTTTCCTCATTTTTGCAAAATATGAAAAGTAGGCTAACAAGAAGTTCCATGATGAACTAAAGAGCCTACTTTTCTTGAAATTTAAGATTCTTGCCAATCTATATAGACCTATCTAGAATAATGACGAAATTAACTTGGTAATATCGAAATTCCTTATTAGTTCGAAATATACCTTATATAATATATCCTAATAGAGCAGTACAGTTGGCAACCCTGGTGACTGAATATAGGCTATTGTTAGTTGCACCGTCTGGCTGCGTGGCTCAGGGGTAACGTTCTCGCTTGCTGAGCCCAAGGTTGCAGGTTCGAAACCTGGCGCAGTCAGCTGGCATTTGAAGGTGCGCAAATGCGAGGGAGCCGTGTCAGTAGATTTACTGGCACGTTAAAGATCCCCTTCGGGGCAAAATTCCGGCACCCCGGCGTCTCTAAAAGCCAGTGTAGTTAAAAGGGACGTAAAACCAATAACATTATTATTATTTGTTAGTTGCACCTCTTAAGGTGCAGAATACAAAATTTGGTTGAAGTCCAATAGATAGCATGCACTTTACATGCAGTTAGACCTTGGATTTATCAGCGCACGTAAAATTATGTTGGCAACAATGTCATGCATGTGTTGGTCAGAAATAATCTGAAATATTGTGATCTCGTGTTGTACCAATTTTGGATGAAATCCATTTGTTAGTATAGAAGTAACATGTATTTTAAAATTGGACCTATCAGCAGACTTAGAATCATGTTGGCAGCACTGGCGTAGGCCTATATTAGTTACTCCAAATTAATCTAGAATGCCAGGTACTATACGTGTGCAATGTTTAGAGCTATTGGCTTGCATACTTTCTGATATATTGCTATTAGGGTAACAAAAATGGACACAGTATTTATTAACAGTTGGCAACCCTGGTTACTATTAAGAATCGGCATAGTCATATCTGTTACGGTACACATATCACACACGAAATTTGGTTGAAATCCAAATGATAGTATAGAAGTTACATGTATTTAAAGTTGGACCTCTCAGCAGGCTTAGAATCATTTTGGTAGCACTGACGTATATAATATACTCCAAATTAATCTAGAATGCCAGGTACTATACGTGTGCATCGCTTAAAGCTGTCGGCTTGCATACTTTCTGATATAATGGTATTTGGATAAAATAAATTGGGAGTATTTATTAACAGTTGGCAGCCCTGGTGGCTCTTAAGAATACGCTCAGTCATAACTGTTTATGTACACATACCACATACGAAATTTGGTTGAAATCCAATTTATGAAGTTATATGCATTTAAAATTTTGACCTATCAGCAGGCTTATAATCATTTTGGCAACACTGCCATGTATGGCCTCCTGGAAATTAAACTGCAATATTATTATCTATACGTGTGCCAATTTTGAAATAGCTCCCATGTATACCCTCCAAGATATCCAACATGGATCTCAAATTTCAATTGCGATTTTTCAGCAGTTGGTAGCACTGACATCATTTTCAAATATAGCCGTGAGATATTCAGGTATAGATCTTTAGACCCACCAAATTTTGTTTTGATTGCTGCAGCCGTTTAGGAGTTGATAGGGGGGGACACACACAGCCAGACAGACAGACAGAAGGACATACAGACAGACAGACAGACAGACGGACAGACAGACAGACACACATTTGCCTAATCTCATAAGTCTACTTTTTCCTCATTTTTGCAAAATGTGAAAATTAGGCTAAAAATATATCACGAGTGGTTTCATTTGTGGATGTGATACTCGACAAATAAACTAATCGTTAACAAGAAGTTCCGTGACGAACTAAAGAGCCTAATTTTCATGCCAATGATTATTCTACAGTATATGAACCTATCTAGAATAATGACGAAATTTAGTTGGTAATATCGAAATGTCTAATTAGTTCGAAATATTTCCGGTATAATGTAGCCTAATAGAGCACTACAGTTGGCAGCCCTGGTGACTGAATATACTCTTAGTTCCTTCTCTTAAAGTACAGAATACAAAATTTGGTTGAAGTCCAATGGACGTTACATGCAGTTAGACATTGGATCTATCAGCACGCGTAAACGCATGCTGGCAACAATATCATGCGTGTGCTGGTTTGAAATAATCGGAAATAATATGATACCTTTTTGTGCCAGTTTTGGATGAAATCCATTTGTTAGTATAGAAGTTACATGTATTTTAAAATTGGACCTATCAGCAAGCATAGAATCATGTTGGCAGCACTGACTTATATTAATTGCTCCAAATAAATCTAGAATGTTAGGTGCTATACCTGTGCAAAGTATAGAGCTGTTGGCTTGCATACTTTCTGATATATTGATATTAGGATTTAAAAAATATAGACAGCATTTCTTATCAGTTGGCAGCCCTGATTGCTCTTAAGAATACTTATGTTCATATCTGTTATTTTACACAGGGCACATACGAAATTTGGATGAAATCCAACTGAGTGTATAGAAGTTACATGTATTTAAAAATTGGTCCTATCAGCAGGATTAGAATCATGTTGGTAGAACTGAAGTATATAAGTTACTCCAAATTAATTTAAAATGTCAGGCACTATACGTGTGCATAGTTTAAAGCTGTCGGCTTGCATACCGTTACGTGCCACCCCCCTAGTGGCACTTTTGTTAACTGGATTACGGTGGGTTGAAGCACAACACAGATTGTTCCTTTGCAATGAACATCCACAGCCTGCTTCCAGTCTCCGACCGGGTCAGGAATGGAATGAATGAAGCCCCCATCTAGCGGCGAGGATGTGGACTGTGCCGGCTGCCGAGGCCTGACGTATTCCTCTGGGGCGATGATTAAATGAATGACAGATGAAATGATAGTGGAGAGTGTTGCTGGAATGAAATTGTGACAGGGAAAACCGGAGTACCCGGAGAAAAACCTGTCTGCCCCCGTTTTGTCCAGCACAGATCTCACATGGAGTGACCAGGATTTGAACCACGGACCCAGCGGTGAGAGGCCGGCGTGCTGCCGCCTAAGCCACGGAGGCTTTCAGATTGTTCCTTTAAATGAAATAATTAACTTTATTGCGGCCAGAACATACACCAATCATCAGCAAATACAAGCAATTATTACCTTACTCCAGTTTCCTCAAGTCTCTTCATTATGGAGAGCTCTTGACCTCTTTCACTTGTCAACAGTAAATCTTCTCGCTAATGAGTCTGGTGGCCTTGACAGAGCTACATGCAACTCTCCCCTATGTACACAAACTACAGTTACTTACGAAAACCTGCTACACGCCGCTTCGCTGTTCACGAGCTGGGAAACAATGTCACTGGGTTTCGTAACTCACCACACTTCTGTCGCTCAGGATAACCGTTCGCACTCGTTCGTAAAACACAAGAACAACCAATGCTTGACAGGTCGCTTTTATATAGCAGGCCGGTGACTCATTAAATGCTTCTAGACCCATCCAGGGTTCATGGCTTCTCGAGGCTTCCTCCACTGGCTGAGTCACGAATATTCTGGACCATCCCTTTGTCCTAGTAGCCCTGTTGCATAAGGCGCACGCAATACACGAGCCAGGGCACAGCCCAGCCCTGGGGCAGTTGTGACTCATGCTGCGAGCGATGACACAAACTCACAGCCGTAACACCACTCCCTTCCAAAAGAGGCTAATCGTCCCGATCAATCATTGGTCCGTCTGTGTCCCTCCGTAGGCTGCCAGGCGATCTCGATGCACGATCTTCATCTTCGTCCTCGGGTTCCGCTGGATTCTGTAGACGACATCGTTGATCCGTTTCACGACTCGGTACGGGCCCTCCCTGGACTTCTGCAGTTTGGGTGACAGGTCTTTCTTCCGTAATGGGTTGAAGAGCCATACCAGGTCGTCCTCGTGGAATCCGCCGGCATCCGTCTGCTGGTCGTATCGGGTCTTCATTCGGTCTCGATCCGCAGTTTCCTCCTCGCGAACGCGTGCACGTCCTCCAGTTGGTCGACCAGTCCTTGACAATACTGGTTTACCGGGATTGGATCATTCCCAGGTCGGCCGAAGGCAAGATCGACAGGTAGACGGAGCTCCCTCCCAAACATGGCCCGGGCTGGTGTGCACCCGGTGGCTTCATGCACGGCGGCGCGGTAGGCCAGGAGAAATAGTGGAAGATGTTTGTCCCAATCCCTCTGGTGCTCGCTGACGACTATTCGGAGATGGTTCTCGATGGTGCGATTGAATCGCTCTACCATCCCGTCGGACTGAGGGTGTAGCGGCGTTGTCCTTGTCTTCCGGATTCCCAGCAGCTGGCATAGGTTCTGGAACACCTGCGACTCGAAGTTCCTCCCTTGGTCGGAGTGCAGCTCCAGGGGTACTCCGTACCGGCTGACGAATTCCTTCACCAGGGTCTCTGCAATCGTCGCGGCTTCTTGGTTAGGGAGCGCATACGCCTCCGGCCATTTGGTAAAGTAGTCGCTGACGACTAATATGTAGCGGTTCCCTGCCTCGCTTAACGGGAATGGCCCAGCAACATCGATGGCCACTCTCTCCATGGGGCCGCACACGTTGTAGGCCTTCAGTGGACCCCGTCGTCTTCGTCCTGGGCCCTTGCTGGCTGCGCAATCGTGGCACCTCGCGCAGTGGTTCTCCACGTCTGTTCGGCATCCAATCCAGTAGAACCGCTCTCTCAGCTTCTCCAGGGTCTTCTTTATCCCTAGGTGTCCACCAGATGATCCTCCATGAACTTCCTCCGTCATAGCCTTTGGAACGACGACTTGTTCCCGAGATGTCTTACCGTCGGTGCTCTCCCAGGTACGGCAGATGAGGCCATCCCTTACAATCAGCGAGTCCCACTGCGCCCAGTAGGATTTAAACTTTGGGCTGCAGTCATTCACAATGTTCCACCAGGGTCTGGGGACACAGGCCCTCTTCCATCGGCTATCAGTCCCAGGTCATCATCTTCTGCTTGTTCCCGCGTGAAAGATTCGCGGCTCCAGCTCCCTTGAAGTTCCACGGTAGTCCTTCGGCACTGTATCCCGGTGTTCTCCTCCCTCCTAGTACAGAAGGTGCAGTCTTCGAGGCACGGTCTTCGTGACAGGGCGTCGGCGTTAGAATGCAGTTGGCCTTTCCTGTGCTGAATCTCAAAGTTGTACTGTTGAAGCCTCTCTAACCACCGCGCGAGTTGACCTTCGGGCTGCTTGAAGTTCATGAGCCACCGCAGGGATGCATAGTCGGTCCTGATGAGAAATTCTTGTCGTACAGGTACTTGTGGAAGTGTTCAATGGTCTTCACGATGGCGAGCAGCTCCTTCCTGGTGACGCAGTAGTTCCTTTCTGGCTTTGACAAGGCCTTACTGAAGTAGGCCACTACTCTCTCCTGGCCGTCCACTACTTGCGACAGGATCCCCCTATGCCAAAGTCGCTGGCATCGGTATCGACGATGAACCTTGATCCAGGTCTGGGGTAGGCCAGAATAGGTGCGGTGCACAGAGCCTGCTTGAGTTGTTCGAAGGCACTATGGCATTCTGCTGTCCTCGTGAAGAGTTGGTCCTTCTCAGTCAGTCGATGTAAAGGTTTGGCGATGTCAGCGAATCCTCTCACGAAGCGACGGTAATAAGTGCAGAGTCCCAGGAAGCTTCGTAGTTGGGACTTGTCCTTCGGAACTGGCCACTCCCTCACAGCTGCGGTCTTTTCTGGATCGGTGCGCACCCCTTCCTCGGAGACAATATGCCCAAGGTACTGGGCCTGCTTCTGGAAGAGCTGACACTTCTTGGGGCTCAACTTCAGCTGGGCAGCCCGTAGCTTCATCAAGATCTTTTTCAGGTTGCTGTAGTGCTCCTCGAAGCTTTTTCCCAGAACGTTGACGTCGTCTAGGTAGACCAGGCAGGTCTTCCAGTGTAGTCCCCCCAGAATGGACTCCATTAGCCTTTCGAATGTCGCAGGGGCGTTGCACAGACCGAATGGCATGACGGTGAACTGCCAGAGCCCGCTGCCCACAGAGAACGCCGTTTTCTTGGGGTCCTTAGGGTGGACCTCCACCTGCCAGTAGCCACTCTTCAAATCCAAGCTGGAGAACCATCTTGATCCTGATATGGTGCCCAGCGTGTCGTCGATCCGGGGTAGAGTGTAGCTGCCCTTCTTCGTGACGTCGTTCACCCGCCTGTAATCCACGCAGAACCTGGTGGAACCGTCCTTCTTCTTCACTAGCACGACCGGAGAACTCCAAGGACTATGTGATGGCTCGATCACCCCTTGCTCCTTCATCTCTTCTACCATCCGGTCGACTTCGGCTTGCTTGGCGAGCGGGACACGTCGGAATGGGGCCCTAATCGGTGCGCTGTCCCCAACGTCGATTCTGTGCTGGAACAAGCTTGTCCTGCCGAAGTCTTTGCTCCCCACGGAGAAGACGTCCTGGAATTCGCGTAGCAGGTCCTGAAGTTGGCGTGATTGTTCCTCGTCTAAATGGTCCTGGGATCCTTGGTACAGCTTCTGTAGTTCTTCCGGCGGGGCGCGTCTTCTTCGGTTGTCCGTCTGCAGGTGTTCGTCCGTCGTGTCTGTGATGCGGGCAATCCAGGTAACGGGCTCGCAGACTCCTAGGTTGGTGTCCTGGTGAACCGTAATATCGTAGTCGTTCAGGTTGGCCAGGCGGACGTACGGCCGAGACGTCGTGTTGATGAGAGTCTTGGCAACTAGCAATCCTTTTGTCTGGATGGCCTCATATTTTGGCTCGACGACAGCCGCCACTCCCTCAGCAGTTCCGTCGACAATTACGGCAGCGCTGTCCTCCGTCCTGGCGGGAACGATGACGTCTTCTCTCAGGCTTACTCGTCGTGCGGTCATGGACTCGTGCGCAGGTTGCAAAGCAAGTTCCTCACCTCCGAAGTGCAGAGTGTTGGTACTCAGTCCCAAGATGATGTTGTTCTGGTACAGGAAGTCCAGTCCTAAGATCACTTCATTTGATACGTCAGCCACAAGCACTGGATGCTTAATCGCCCGTCGACCAATGACGAACTCCAGTGATGCTTCGCCATGTACCGGTGTGGTCTCTCCGCTCGCGGTTATTAGCTGTAGGTTCCTTTGTGTGGGTTGCACTCTCCATTTCGGGATCACGGTGGGACTGACGATGGTCCTCGATGCTCCCGTGTCGATTAGCATGGGCCAGCTCTCTCCGTTGACGACTCCGTCGACCATCAGGCTGCTATTATCCCTCCGTAACTGCGTCACACGAACTTGGATTGCCGGGGCTTGATAACTGTCACAAGTCAACCTTTGCCCCCCAAGGCTGGCTGATACTTGCTTTCCTGGACCGCGCGGATTCCCTACGACTGACTGTCCCGACGGAAACCCTTGGCGGCGGCGATCACCGCAGTCCTTGCTCAGGTGGCCTCTCTTACGGCAGGTCCAGCAGGTCGGAAGTCCTCTTCCGGGCCACCTCTCCGGATGTCCTTCGGCTACGTTTTTGTTGGAGGTACTGCGACTCTTGAAGAACCGGCCTAGCGCCTCCATCAGTTCATCGGCCAGGGGCTTGGTCTTGTCGGCTTTGGCTGGTTCGTCGACGTCCACCTGACGCACCCGCGCGTGCATTCTAGATACCTGTTTTGCCGTCTCGAACTCAAGTGCGTGGCTCAGCGCATCTGCCAGGGTCTTATTGCGCGCGAGTCGCAGCGCCTGTTGAGTGTCCGAGTCCCGTAGCCCGTCGGTGAAGGTCTTCGTCGCAATCTGTTCCAGAAAGTCGGCCGGCGCTGTTGGATAGGCGAGCCTTACGAGGCGTGCGATGTCCATCTCGAACTCCTGCAGGGATTCCGCTTTCTTCTGTACCCGGGTCCGGAGCTGCATCTGGTAGGCCTGCTGAAGATGGCTATCTCCATATCGGGACTCCATATGGGCGATCAGGGAAGCGTAGTCCTGGGATCCAGTCGGGATGGCCTGAAGGACGTTAAGGGCGTCACCTCTCAGCGCTACAATGAGAGCTGTAGCCTTTCCTGTGTTGTTCCAGTTATATATGGAACAGGCCACCTCGAACTGACGTAAGTAGGTGCTCCACGGGACCTTTCCGTCGAAGGTTGGGGGCGTCACTCTGCTATGTCCCGTTCCTGATATTCCCGGTGTAACGGTGGGCGAGCGTTGGCGCAGCTCGGCAACTTCCTCTCGTAGAGCGTTGAATTTCTCTTCCACCACCGTCAGTGGGCGTTGGCGCAGCTCGGCAACTTCCTTTTGTAAGGCGTTGAATTTCTCCTCCACCCCCATCAGCGGGCGTTGGCACAGCTCGGCAACTTCCACTTGCAAGGCGTTGAATTTCTCCTCCACCCCCATCAGCGAGCGTTGGCGCAGCTCGTCAACTTCCACTTGTAAGGCGTCGCACTTCTTTTCCACTGCTGCGACTTCCTCACGTAGGCCCTGTTCTAATTTCCTTTGGCTCTCCTCTAATTTCGTCAGCAGATACTCTTCCAGATTTTTCTGGCCATCCAGAAATTTGACGGTTAGGTCCTCTGCTAACTTATTCTGGCCGTCCTTCAGGTCCTCTGCTAGCTTATTCTGACCGTCTTCTAATTTGGAAGTTAGGTCCTCGGCTAAACTTTTCTGGCTGTCTTCCATCTTCTTCAGGTCCTCCGCTAACTTATTTTGACCGTCCTCCATCTTCTTCTGGCCGTCTTCTAGCTTCTTCTGGCCGTCTTCTAATTTGGCAGTTAGGTCCTTGGTTAAATTCTTCTGGCCGTCCTCCATCTTCTTCTGGCCGTCTTCCATCTTCTTCTGGCCGGCCTCCATTTTGGTTTCCATGCTATTTAACTTTTCTAGCAATGCTGCCAACTGCGCCTCCATTTTAGTTGTTTGTCTTGTAAAGGGCATGCACTCACAGGAAAATTAGAGAAAATGACCTGCTCGGGTTTTGAAACCAGGACCGCCAGGTGTTGTGCTTGTGCTTGAGTTCGTAATCCGGCTTCTGACACAAGTTGTTACGTGCCACCCCCCTAGTGGCACTTTTGTTAACTGGATTACGGTGGGTTGAAGCACAACACAGATTGTTCCTTTAAATGAAATAATTAACTTTATTGCGGCCAGAACATACACCACTCATCAGCAAATACAAGCAATTATTACCTTACTCCAGTTTCCCCAAGTCTCTTCATTATAGAGAGCTCTTGACCTCTTTCACTTGTCAACAGTTAATCTTCTCGCTAATGAATCTGGTGGTCTTGACAGAGCTACATGCAACTCTCCCCTATGTACACAAACTACAGTTACTTACGAAAACCTGCTACACGCCGCTTCGCTGTTCACGAGCTGGGAAACAATGTCACTGGGTTTCGTAACTCACCACACTTCTGTCGCTCAGGAAAACGCTCGCACTCGCTCGTAAAACACAACAACAACCACTGCTTGACAGGTCGCTCTTATATAGCAGGCCGGTGACTCAATAAATGCTTCTAGACCCATCCAGGGTTCACGGCTTCTCGAGGCTTCCTCCACTGCCTGAGTCACGAATATTCTGGACCATCCCTTTGTCCAAGTAGCCCTGTTGCATAAGGCGCACGCAATACACGAGGCAGGGCAAGGCCCAGCCCTGGGGCAGTTGTGACTCATGCGGCGAGCGATGACACAAACTCACAGCCGTAACAATACCTTCTGATATATGGGTATTTGGATAAAAGAAATTGAGAGCATTTATTAACAGTTGGCAACCCTGGTGGCTCTTAAGAATACGCTCAGTCATATCTGTGTTTGTACACATAGCACATACAAAATTTGGTTGAAATCCAATTGATAGTGTAGAAGTTATATGCATTTAAAATTTGGACTTATCAGCAGGCTTATAATCATTTTGGCAACACTGCCATTTATGGCCACTTGGAAATTAAACTGAAATATTATTATCTATACGTGTGCCAATTTTGAAATAGCTCCTATTCATACCTTCCAAGATATCCAACATGGAGCTAAAATTTCAATTGCGATTTTTCAGCAGTTGGTAGCACTGATATCATTTTCAAATATGGCCGTGAGCTATTCAGGTATAGATCTTTACTCCTACCAAATTTTGTTTCGATTGCTGCAGCCGTTTAGGAGTTGATAGGGGGTGACGCACACACAGTCAGACAGACAGACAGACAGAAGGACAGACAGACAGACACACATTTGCCCGATCTCATAAGTCAACATTTTCCTCATTTTTGCAAAATGTGAAAAGTAGGCTAAAAATAAGCAGACATGTGTCTAAGGGTTTTTCGATGTGGTGTATTATTATGAGGTGAAAGGGGTGAAAAGTGGGGGTTAAAGGATTCCTAACGGAACGTGGGGGCCTATCTCTTAAACGACATAGGCGAGAAATTTGAAACTCAGCGAAAAAAATCAGCTCAAAAAAGTAAATCGGTGTTCGACCGTTTTTTCATAAATTCAATTTAAGGGGTCAATGGGGTGGGGTGAAATTCATGGGGGTAAAAGGGGATAAAGCGTCCTAACTGACTGTCTAATTCACTCACTCATCAAACTCAGGGGAAAAAGACAGCTTAAAAGTAAGTTAATAGGTGTTCAAGCGTTTTTTCATCAATCCAATTTAAGGGGCCCGTGGGGAGGGGTGAAATTCTGGTAAAAATAATTGAAAGAAAATGTCCTGACTGACTCACTCACTCATCACGCCCAGCAAAAACATGAAACATGAAATATTGGGAATATCTTCGCTGTATGTCGAAAACGTCAACTAAGGAAGGACTTTTGTTTATTCGGGTTTTAAAGAGGTGTTAAGGTGGTAAACGTGCATTTCATTGAATAACGATATCTCATGAATTGTTTCCTTGGGGATGTAATATTCGGTATATAAACTAATCATTAAATATAATCAGACATATGTCTAAAGGTTTATCGATGTGGTGTATATTATGAGGTGAAAGGGGTGAAAATGGGGGGTTGAGGGATTCTAAACGGAGCGTGTATCTCTTAAACGACATTGGCGAGAATTTTGAAATTCAGCGGAAAAAAACAGCTTAAAATATAAGTAAATAGTTGTTCGACCGTTCTTTCATAAATCCAATTTAAGGGCCCCTTGGAGAGGGGTGAAATCTTGGGGGGGGGAAAACAGTAAAGAAAGTTTCCTAACTCACTCACTCATCAAACTCAGGGGGGAAGAACAGCTCAAAAATAAGTAAGTAGGTGTTGGACCATTTTTTTTTATAAATCCAATTTAAGGGGTTCGTGATAGGGGTGAAATTCTGAAAAAAGAATGAAAGAAAATGTCCTGTGTTAAGGGTAGACTTGCATTTAATTGAATAACAATTGCTCTGTTCCAACATGGTCCCGAACTCGTTCGGAACCAGTGAAATTAGTTCTCAGTCAAGAGCAGGAACTGGGAGTTCTGATCATGCGCACAAGCCCTCTTCACAGCTGTTTCCATTGTTGAATGCCGCAGGAAAAACATAACCTTAGTGCGCTCTTTTTAAAATACAGTACTATAGATCAACGGTTCCAACAAACAAAATCACGAACTAGTTCCGTACTCATTCTCAACTGACGCTTGCGCATTAAACAAAGGTGGTATCAGTTCGGAACGTGTTCAGAACATCGTGTTGGAACAAACCTTATATCTCCCGATTGGTTTCCTTGGGGATGGGATACTCGTCATATAAACTCATAATTAAGAATAAGAAGACACAAGTCTGAGGGTTTATCGATGTGGTGTATATTATCAGGTGTATGTGTGAAAAGTGGGTGTTGAAGCATTTCTAACGGAGCAAGTATCTCTTAAAATACAGAGGCTAAAAGTATGAATCTCAGGGAGAACATGTAGTTCCGTGAAGAAATATGCAGCCTATTTTCATATATCCTACTTATGTTAACTGCCACTATGAACATGCAAAATTTCAGTTTAATTGCTGTAATAGATTCGTAGATATTGAGAACCGACTAAATATTTCGAATGGGCGCCATGTTGGATTTTATATATAGAGGACCCAGAGTTATATACTGTTACATGAAGATTATTGTGTACGTGTAGCATTGAAATTTCAATCGTATGGTTAGGACACAAGGAGATTTTAAAATTTCGCACAGCTTTCATCTTGTGGTTATGGAAACAATTGAAATAAATTAGATGCCAGTGGATTAACATTCGTATAAGGATTTACTGAACCAAGTTTCACTGCACTAGGATGGTTAAATTGCAAGAAACGCCCATGTGAATATTTATACTTCGCGTCGCGGCCATGTTGAATTTGTGATCATCAGGTTATTTAAAGTCCTATAGGTGAACTTATGTTCATAGCCCCTATGATCATAAAGAAATTCAGCTTGATTGCTATAATACGTAGATTCGTAGATATTCATAGCCGTCTAAATATTTCGGATGGTCGCCATGTAGGATTGTTAAATGTATAGGCCATAGAGTCATGTACCATTAAAGGAAAATTATTGCGTAGGTTCATTATTCAAACTTTCACTTCGATCGCATGATTACGACACACGAAATAAAAACTTAATTTTAAAATTCGCACAGTCGCCATTTTGAGGTTATGTAAACAATTGAACTAAATTGGATACCAGTAGATTACAATGGGTATAAACATTTCCTGTGCCAGATTTCATTGCGTTTGGAACATTACATCGCGATGAAGGTCTGTTAAAATTTTTAATTCGCTTGGCCGCAATGTTCGTTTTGTAGTTAACCGGTTTTTGAAAGTCTTATAGATCAACTTCCAGTAGTGCCCTTTATCTCCGTACAAAATTTCAGCGTGATATCGCTAATAGTTTCAGAGATATTGAATGCCGGTGAAATATTTCGCACATCCGCCATCTAGTGGTTATGTAAACAATTGAACGAAGTTTTATGTCGGTGCTTTACAATGTATATAAACATATACTGTACCAAGTTTTATTGCGTTCGGTTGGTTAAATCGCAAGAAACATCTCTTTAAAAGTCGCAAATTCGCGTAGCCGCCAAGTTGTTTTTTTAGTTACCAGTTTTTCAATCGTCACATAGGTGAACTTCTAGTAGTTCCCTTTATCACCGTAAAAAAATCCAGGGTGATATCGGGAATATTTTTGGAGATATTGAATGCTGGTGAAATATTTCGCACAGCCACCATGTTGGATTGGTGAAACGTAACAAAATTTGAGGGGAACGGTCGGGGTTGCCCGGAGTAGTGCTATGAACTTACCGAGGTTCATTGAAATCGTTCATTGAAGCCGTATAGACGTTATTAGGGGACACACACACACACACACCTCTCTCTCTCTCTCTCTCACACACACACACACACACACACACACACACGCGCACACAGACACACGGACTAAAGGTGATCTCATAAGCCTATTTTTTCAAAATTGAAAGTAGGCTAAAAAAAGACTGAATATAGGAAATAACATCATTACATAAGCCGAAGAGTTCAAGGGACATTTCTAATAAAAATAATTATTGTTATTGCAATTTAGGTTGGAAGCTCAGTACCAGTGTTCTTTAAGAGAATAACCAAAAAATCTGTTACGACACGAATTTTTTTTAAACTCCAAGGAAAATAAGGATACACAATGTTGTATTATAACTATCCATGTGAGCAGTAGTTGAAATGCTAGTGATATATAACTGTGGATGTTACGTATGAAAAATTGGTGTTATACATTTTACCTGCTTGATGTACAACTGTGATTTATAGAAAACTAGCTGAAGTACCCGTGCTTCGCTACGCGTCTTAAATAAATTAAAATGTGAAGGTGACAGTTAAAACAGGGGATAGGCGAGGTGCTGCGCAGAGGGAGATTAAGGATGGAACATTTTGTCCAACTACACCGCTCGGCGTTGACCGTGTTTTATAGCACAAATTTAGGTTTTACTCGCTAACAGTTGCAGATACCTTTCGGATGGGAAATGTAGTTTTAAACCTCGCATATGCCATCAAAAGTTTGCTATTTCTTAGCGTTCTCTTTTTATTTGAAATGGAAATATGAAAGTTTGAAACCAAAGGGTGTAGTGACGTCACTAAAATGGTCGCCATTTTAAATAGTGCAAAGTATTGAAACCAAAAGTAACCTATATGTTAACCAGGAAAATCAGCTACTTCCATGTAAAATTCACGTAAATCGGACCAGTGGTACTTGCGAGATTGAGTAATACACAGACACACACCATTTCAATTTTAGCCTCGCTTCGCTCACGTCATAGTCGTATCATATTGTTTTTCAATGAAATGCAGGTTTAACCCCGTTAACACCCCTTTAGAACCTGAATACCCAAAAATCCCTCCTTAGTAGACGTTTTCGACACACGACAAACATATCCCCAAAATATCATTCTTCTAACTTTAATAGTTTTGGTTGGTCGATGAGAGCAAACATCCAAAAATCCTTCCTTAGTGGACGTCTGTCTTCCAGAAGTTCACCCCTCCCCATATGCCCCTTAAATTGCATTTATGAAAACACGGTCGAACACCTATTTATTTATTTTATTTATTTATTTATTCATTTATTTATTTATTTATTTATTTATTTATTTATTTATTTATTTTTAAGCTGATAGATTTCCTCCGAGTTTCAGACTCCTCCCTATGTCGTTTAAGAGATACACGCTCAGTTAGGAATCTTTCAACCCCCACTTTTCATCCCTTTCACCTCATAATATACACTACATCGAAAAACCATTAGACATGTGTCAGCTTATTTTTAATGATTAGTATATGTGCCAAGTATCACATCCCCAAATGAAACCACTCGTGAGATATTGTTATTCAATGGAAAGCACGTTTACCCCCTTAACACCTCTTTAGAACCTGAATATCCAAAACTCTTTCCTTAGTGGACGTTTTCGACATACAACGAACATATCCCCAAAATTTCATGTTTCTAACTTCAATAATTTTGGCTGGGCGATGATGAGTGAGTGAGCCAGTCAGGACATTTTCTTTCATTTATTTTTGATAATTTCACCCGTCCCCATGAACCCCTTAAATTGGATTTATGAAACAAACGGTCAAACACCTATTTACTTATTTAAAGCTGTTTTCCCCCTGAGTTTGATGAGTGAGTAAGTGAGTCAATCAGTTAGGACACTTTCTTTCCTGTTTTTCCCCCCCCATAATTTCACCCCTCTCAAAGGGCCCCTTAAATTGGATTTATGAACAAACGTTCGAACACCTATTTACTTGTATTTTAAGCTGTTTTTTCCCACCGAATTTCAAACTTCACGCCTATGTCGTTTCAGAGATACACGCTCCGTCAAGAATCCCTCAACCCCCAATTTTCACACCTTTCACCTCATAATATACACCACATCGATAAACCCTTAGACATATGTCTGATTATTTTTAATGATTAGTTTATATACCGAATATCACATCCCCAAACAAACAACTCATGAGATATCGTTATTCAATGAAATGCACGTTTACCCCTTTGACAAGTCTCTAAAACCCGAATAAACAAAAATCATTCCTTAGTTAACGTTTTCGACATACAGCGAACATATTCCCAAAATTTCATGTTTCCAACTTTAATAGTTTTCGCTGGGCGTGATGAGTGAGTGAGTCAGACAGGACATTTCTTTCATTTATTTTACCAGAATTTCACCCCTCCCCATGGGCCCCTTAAATTGGATTGATTAAAAATCGCTTGAACACCTATTAACTTATTTCTTTAGCTGTCATTTTCCCCTGAGTCAGTCGGTTAGGACACTTTCTCTCCTTTTTATCCCCAGAATTTCACCCCACCCCATTGGCCCCTTAAATTAATTTATGAAAAAACAGTCGAAAACCGATTTACTTACTTTTTAAGCTGATTTTTTTTCGCTGAGTTTCAAATTTCTCGCCTATGTCGTTTAAGAGATAGGCCTACACGCTCCATTAGGAATCCTTCAACCCCCACTTTTCAGCCCTTTCACCTCATAATAATACACCACATCGAAAAACGCTTAGACACATGTCTGCGTATTTTTAATGATTATTTTATATGCCGAGTATCACATCCACAAACGAAACCACTCGTGAGATATTGATATTCAATGAAATGCAGGTTTAACCCCCTTAAGACCCCTTTAGAACCCGAATATCCAAAAAACCTCCCTTAGTGTACGGTTTTGACACACAACGAACATATCCCCGAAATGTCAAGTTTCCAACTTCAATATTTTTGGCTGGGCGATGATGAGTGAGTGAATGAGTCAGGACATTTCCTTTCAATTTTTTTTTTCTTCAGAATTTCACCCCTCCCGATGAACCCCTTCAATTTGATTGAAAAACAAACTGTCGAAAAGCTATTTACTTACTTTAAAGCAGTTTTTTTCCCCTGAGTTTGATGAGTGAGTGAGTCAGTCAATCAGTTAGGACACTTTCTTTCCTGTGTCCCCCCCCCCCCCGAATTTCACCCCTCCCCATGGGCCCCTTAAATTGGATTTATGGAAAAGCGGTCAAACACATATTTACTTACCTTTATGCTGATTTTTTTCCGCTGAGTTTCAAACTCCTCACCTATGTCGTTTAAGAGATACACGCTCCGTTAGGAATCTTTCAATCCCCACTTTTCACCCCCTTTAACCTCATAAACACATCGAAAAACCCTCAGGCACGTGTCTCCTTACTTTTTAATGATAAGTTTATATGCCGTGTATCACATCCCCCAATGAAACCAATCGGGAGATATTGTTATTCAATGAAATGCAGGTTTAACCCCCTTAAGACCCCTTTAGAACCTGAATATCCGAAAATCCTCCCTTAGTAGACGGTTTTGACATACAATGAACATATCCCCAAACTGTCATGTTTCTAACTTCAATAATTTTGGCTAGGCGATGATGAGTGAGTGAGTAAGTGAGTGAGTGAGTCTGGACATTTTCTTTCAATTTTCTTTTTTCAGAAATCACCCCTCCCCATGAACTCCTTAAATTTGATTTATGAAAAAAAAACTGTCGAACAGCTATTTACTTAATTTAAAGCAGTTTTTCCCCCTGAGTTTGATGAGTGAGCCAGTCAGTCAATCAGTTAGGACACTTTCTTTCCTCTTCCCCCCCCCCCCCCAGAATTTCATCTCTCCCCATGGGCCCATTAAATTGGATTTATGAAAAAACTGTCAAACACATATTTACTTCTTTTTTATGTTGATTTTTTTTCGCTGTGTTTCAAACTCCTCGCCTATGTCGTTTAAGAGACACACGCTCCGTTAAGAATCTTTTAATCCCCACTTTTCACCCCTTTCACCTCATAATATACACCACATCGAAAAACCCTCAGACACATGTCTTCTTATTTTTAATGATGAGTTTATATGCCGAGTATCACATCCCCCCATGAAACCAATCGGGAGAAATTGCTATTCAATTAAATGCAGGTCTACCCCCTTAACACCCCTTTAGAACCTGAATAGCCAAAATTTCTCTCTTAGTGGGCATTTGCGGTCCTTGAGGAAGCTGCATACCAGATTTCATTCCAATCCGTTCGGTGGTTTCTGATATTTCGTGATGAATAAATGAATGAATGAGTGAGTGAGTGAGTGAGTGGTATTTGAAAAATATATAGTAGAAAGAAGATAGTGTCAAGTCTTTGTTATGCTAAACTCGGTTGACAGTGCTGTGTGAGCAGTTGAGTAACTAACGGGATTTCAAGTAATGATCCTCATTTTCTATACCGGTAGTGCTGAGCGCAATTGGCATCAAGTCGGCCGTGTCTCGACTTGAGCTATGTTGCCATGGAAACTATCTGCCTTGCCATTCCTTCATGAGTATATTTTATGATTTGATTAGCCTGTTTTTGAGTGAAAAAGGGCCGAAATCAGAAGAATGAGAAAGACTATCGAAAATTCATGTAGCCAGCGGTTCCTTCTGGGTCCTAAACTATGTGTATGCAAAATATGGTTGAGATTGGTGGAACGGTGTAGATTTGTATACGGAACCAACATATATACATACATACATACATACATACATACATACATACATACATACAGACTTTCACTTTTATATATTAGATAAAAATAAAAAATATTTAATGCAGGCCTAGTTGATTTATACAGTAGCACTTACATAGCCAACTGTGACTTTGTTCAGAGTATCAGGTGTACCTTATGATCCACATCCTCAAATGTGGAGCTACGGGGCTTTGCTGCTCAGTTACATGGGGCAATGACCAGATTGGGTTAGAAACCTGTGCGTGACTAAGATGTTGAATTAAGCAAAACTTGTGAATTAGTTAGTTATTAGAGTTTTAAGGGGCAGAACAGTGAAGACATCTGCCCCTCAACATGGATTAAATTTTACAAATCTTATATATAAAAGTGAAAGTCTGTATGTAAGTGGGTATGTGTGTTAGTTCTCTATACAAATCTACACCATTCCATCAATCTCAACCAAACATTGCATACACATTGAACCCTTATTGATTTGCCAATCAATAAGTCTTCATGATTTTCATTATTATTATTACTGATATCCAGGCAGTGCATGTTGGAGATTGACAACCGGAAGACAGGCAGTGTGTCGCAACGCTTGCAACAGAGGTAGCGTGCTAGTTATTCTTGGGGATGACCGAGTAAGCCCAGTTCAGGGACAAATTCAGGGAGAACGCGCATCCAAGTCGGCGTCATTATGGGCGTGCCAGAAGTGAATTTCCAACCGATACACGATTGAATCATCGAATCAGGAGAGAGGACGCCTAAACCTCGCGGAGATTTGTGTACCAAAAAAGGTGCTAAAAACACGTGTATGAAGAACCGCCGATGCGATAGGATTCCGCATGAGTGCATTGAGACGTTTAAATAAAAAGAAGAAGTTTGATACTAGTCCCAAGTCTGTGAGTTGAAAATTACAGATTATTTTCACAGATTGCCCCCACTCCATTCTGTCAGTTTCTAATAAATTGATCGGTGATGAGTAGTTTGAGACACAACTTTATCGAGCTCTGAGGAGCATCGTTCACGCCGGTTTGAGACACAATTTTTATCAGGCTCTGGTGAGCATACTTCACGTCAGTCTGAACGAACATTTTATTGTGCTCTTGGGAGCAGAGTTCATGCCTAGCGGAGGGGAGACCTCTAGTTGAGATAAGCGCTACTCGGCATACGTAATTTGTGAGACTTGTTAAATGCCGGTTGCGTGGTGGACGAAGATTGTAATATTTTCTGTAAATGTTGTGTTATTTTTTTGTGTGTGATGTATTGTGCCCAACTCTAGGAATGGGTATTCCAAGATTCAGACACCTAGATATCAAGGGAAAGGCTACAGCCGCTTTTGAAAGTTGAGATATTTGAATATCGCGCTCCATTACTTCTAGAATGGAATGGAAACTTTGTGCAGCCAAGAGCATGTTAAGTGACGTAGCGAGTAGTAGCAGAGGTCGAGACTATTTGTTGATTAAATAGTTAGCCATGGAGTAGAGACTTGAGACTTGGATCAGATTACTGGCACGGCCAAATGACATAGAATGCACTTAGTCTCAAGTGAATCGGACTAGAGACACCGGAGATATGAGGATTTCCAGATTTCAGCGTGTTCCAGCGTGGACCCGACCGCTTTGAATAAAAGCCGACCGGCCCAAGGATCATCAGCTCACTTCGAACCAAGCTCTTGCATGGCAAGGTGCTGCTGCTACGTTGAGCCAAGGCACATGGATGCCGGATCTACGCAGAAGATAATCTTTAAATTGTGATAGTCACAAAAGTGCTGCGATACATGTGGAACATAGTAAGTTTCCGGCAGAGGGAATCACTAAGGTGATTGTTATTTTTCTACGGACACTGGTGAAATACTTTATTTCTATATGGACACATGCTAGACTTTGACTAGAAAGTACTTTGTCACAGTACAGTAATAATAATTCAATACTTGGATATTTTAATCCAATTAATCAGTTTCATAAATTGTAACTTGATAACCACTCCGATCTTTCAGTATATTGAAGGCCAGTCTATCACGGTTTTGTTCATTAGCCGACAAAGGGAAACTATAAGTTGCTTCGCGCATGATAGATGGTGATAAACCATGTCCAGGGAACGATCTTCAGAACAGCCGTTGATTGATTTAGACTGTCAGTGTTTTCTTGTACTGAAAAGATTACCGTGAGTTATGTTACAACTGACGTATTTGAGAATAGATCATTTGGATCTGACCCCATTTAAGCGAACTGCTATGGATTTAATTGAAGCCAATATTAAAATGGATCAGCAGTTACTTCAAACTTCAAGAAATATTTCCACTATGTCGTGTTAGACAGATTGTGGGTATATAATGGTGGCCGATACATGGATTAGACGTGCGTGTCCAATGGGGCATGTATCTGGATAAATCAGGTACAGACCAGGTTCACTACGCTTCAAGACCAACGAGAAATGTAAGCCACATTTGACTTTTATATTATGCCTAGCTAATTGGAACAAACTCATTTTCTGCAGATGACCAACACATTGGTTTTTCTTCGTATTTAAATCTTGCAATGATTTACGCAAGACATATTAGAGTTATTCTGAGTATTTTCAGCACTAAGAATAGTTTAGGATCGATGACCGAGCATAACGAGCATTTATTTGAATGTTTCATATTTTTTTGATAATCACGGTAATCAGCCGAGGTAACTGTCAAAGTTAATAATTATTTTTGTTGAGAAATGGATATTTTATCCATATTCGAAGAATCGAACATGTGGATTCTCACATAATGAAATAATAATTAAACACATTTACAATAATATAACTAATAATAATAATCCACTAATAATAATAATAATAATGATTTTCATAACTTTTCTAAATAATTCTTGGATCTTATATTTTCTAATAATCACATTCATTGAGAGAGAGAGAGCTTATGAAGTAGTTTAATCATTTCTAGTTTGGAACAGGTGATTTTCCGAAGGATAGTGGTTAGCGCAAGCCCGCATTCAACCAACATTACAGTTCTGGTTGAACAGTTAATATTTGCAATGAGCAAAGTATATTTTTCAGATAACACGGAGAGGCATGAAACGGAAAGCAAATGATATTTGTATCAATAAGGATATTTTTGTATTTATATAAAATCATGACGTAGACACACATTCGAAAGTGAAATAGAGAGTATCATAAGTGTGGAAGAAAATTTATGTGTGTGGAGTAGTTGAAATGCCATTCCCAGGTGCGCTTGTTTAAGTCGCAGGAATGAGGAGGTTTTTATTTGAGCATCAATCAAATAGCAGGTTCGATAACTCAGTGTTAAAGAAGGAGTATTGGAACTACACATTGCGTCGTATGAATGACCCAAATGTTATTTCTTAAAAAACCATCAGTTCTTATTTCAACCTTGTTTACGGATTCCATTAAGACTTTGATTTTGCTAGAACCCGGATTTGTCATGATAGTATTTTATTCTTTATATTTGTGGCCATTTTAGTAACTTTCACAACTTGCCATTCTTGAACAGAATGGTCTACCTCTCCACCTCGTGGCCTAATTGAAGTACTTGATCCTACCATCAAACTACCTGGATTCCATCTCCCTCGAGCTGTCTGGTCCCGTCTGAACAGAATTCGATGTGGCACTGCTCGAACTAGGTCAGCCTTACATCAGTTGGGTTAGATAGACTCGCCTCTTTGTGATTGTGGATATGAAGTGCAAACCATCAAGCATGTCGTTTAGGAATGCCCTCTATATATGTACTCTGTGAACATAGAAGAGCTCCATGCAGCCACTCCACAAGCCCTTGAATGGATTCAAGACCTGGCAGCCCATATAAGAAGGGGCCTAATGCTGTAAATTGTTTATTTGAAAATTTATATTTATTAATTACAGTACTGTCTTGTAAGCATCATACGCTAAATAATAATTCTTCTTCAGAGGAAGACCTTTGCCGTTGTTGTTGGAATATTGTGTTCTTATAAAAATAATAGAATGGGCCACTGCCAAATAAAAATAATTCTATAACCACGAATAATTTGAAGGATGTTTTCAATCCTAGTGTCATGAACTAAATGAATTTATTATGAAGCTACAATTCTTATTTCCGCATTCTGTTCAAGAATTGCAAGTTGTGAAAGTTACTAAAATGGCCACAAATATAAATATTTTTCTTAATAATGATTCCAAGTGGAAAATCGAATAGCTGAATGGTCCAACAATTTATTGATCAAGTTGATGATTCAGAAATCATATATTTTGTTAGGAACTTGAAGTTCATAATCGAGTCACTTCTCGAAACGTTTAATGTCAGAAGAACAATTAATTTTGTTGTGCTTCGCACAGTTCTTCGATGCTATGCTCAAGGGTCATATACTTTTCAGATGTTGTTATTAATATGTGTACATAATTTGTGTTGATTCAGAGATAATAATATATTTTTACAATATTTTTTGAAACTGGAAAAATAAGTGAAAGTTAAAAATTCTATGAACAATTATTCTACGAGTGTTAATATTATGTAAAAATTCAACCAGTGAACTACAGTATTTCCAGTAAAGACAATTAAATTTGAACTGGATTTAATCATAAATAGTGGATATAATTTTGGAACACAGTCTACAGGACTGACAATCAGACTTGTGTCTCCAAAGATAATTGTCCAATGTGTTGGAAAATTTCTGTACATTGTGTAAATAGTAATGTGGGTCGCCACACATGAATGATGCTGCTTTGAGCATTTTATTTTGCAGTCAATTTTAAATTCAGAATAAAATGAATCTCCTTCTATCCTTATTGTTGCATTGAGCCAAAAATCAGTAAAGCATTTTTTTCATTTGATGTCGTTTTTGCGATTAGCTTTAACCCATCTGGCGCCCGGGGATATTTTGACTCTCGTGCAGACTGATTCTTGGTAAAATGCATATGTGGTCTTGCGGACTCCGGTCTAAACGGGCACATAAAATAAAATAGAGAGAGAAATGGCTTCGAACGTGGGGCTCGAGTTAGACACGGTCAATCGCATGCTGATTTAAATTGTGATTATTTTTATATAGATATTTTGGGAGTTGAGAGATGTCTGGTTTGGATGAATAAATTAGTAAGAAACCCAATTAGTGGGGAAAATTAAAAATTTTACTGGGTTAATAATTAGAATGGGTTTGATTATTTTTGATAATGGCTTAACCATTAGGGCGTCAAGTAAATTCAGTAGTAAACGTTCGATGAATGGACATACGCATTATTAGAATCCAGGTGGAGGATATTTGAGAACTTGCATATTTTTCTAGTGATATTGTGGTAAATGTAATTCGTAAAAGTAGAGAATTTTGTTTTTCTATCACGTCGACATTAGGACAAATCTCATTTTATTAGAGTGTTCCAATTAGCTATTCATATTTCTTGTTCTAATTATAATCTTGTGTCTGCCAACATGTATACCCCTAAGTTTTGAATAATAATTGAAAATTTTGGAAGAGAGGATGAGGATGATGAGGAGTTTGGAAGAGAGTTCCAAAGAAGCTGGATTGCGTGTAGCAGCCATTATGAAAGAAAATACAGAGGCTTTGGAAAAGAAACTTAAAGAAAATTCTGATTCTTTATCAAATAAACTTAAAGAAAGTTTAAATGATAAACTTAAAGAAAATTCTGATTCTTTAAAAGATAACTTGAAAGAAAGTTCCGATTTGTTAGAAAGCAGGTTAAAAGATAACTTGAAAGAAAATTTAAATAGTAAATTTAATTCTATGGAAAATAAATTTAAAGAGAATTCCGAAATCTTGAAAATGTCACTTGAGAGTAAAATGACTAAATTATGCGAAAAAACACATGAGCTCGAAACTTCATTAGCCACTAACGCAAGTTTAATGGACGATAAATTTCGCGATGCCGATCTAAGATCCCAAAGCTTAGCTGATAGGATAGAACATGGTCTTAGGAAAGTTGGTGAAGACATGATCAACCTAGAAGTCAGAGTGAAGAAGGAGAGTAATGAGATGGGAATTCTAGTTGTTCCACGGTTGACAGAACAATTCAAAGAACTCATAGTGGGAGAAATAAGAGAAGGTGTGATTAATGAATTACAAACTGAAATTAAAACCACAGTTATCGATGAGATTAAAGACACACTCAAGCTGGAGAACCAAGAGGGAGTCAAGGAAATTAGGGAATTTTTGTCATCCCATATTCAAGTAATTTCCAAAGATATTCAAGCAACTCAGAAGGACATATCAGATGTGACAGGGTCGTTGAAAAGTCACGAGGCTGTTATGAACCAGATATCCGCTGATGTCAAGGAGAACTGTAAGGAAACCGAAGAAATTAGAAAAATGGCAGAAGAAAACCATAAGGAAATTGAGGCTATGAAAACCCAAATCAAGGACGAGAAACAGTCTGACCACCTGTTGAAAATGCCAAGTATAAGGGGAGAAGAACAGATACAGATAAACCTAGGAGCAGCTAGAGAAACTGATAGTCAAAGACAGGATGAGGACAGGACAGTATTTCAATCCAACCCCATAACTGTATTCAAGAATGTAGAGGATAAGCCTTCTAAATTTTAAGGGCGAGATTCTGTGACACCCGTAGAATTCTTGAGAGAAGCAGGTGATTACCTAAAAGATTCCAAAATCCCTAAGGAAAGACAGATCCGAGTGATAGGGAAATTTTTGGAAGGTCCCGCACTTCTTTGGTTTAGAGCTTTTAGGTCCACTCTCACCAATTTTGAGGAGTTTTCCCGTGGGTTATTAAAAAAGTTTTGGTCCCCGGAAACCCAACAGCAAGTCAGAGCAGAATTATATTCAAAGAGATTCTTGACGTCACAACCTACTCGATACTCTACGTACTTTTCTGGACAGCTTTCTAAACTACAACATTTAGATCCGCCGATGCCAGATAATGAATTAATTACCGCATTAATACGACAGTTTCCAGCAGACGTCCAAAGAACTTTGATCGCTGCTGACATTTATAATATGGAGCAATTTGACGAGGTATTGCAGAAACTTGATCACACGAACGCTCAATTCTTCCATCAGAAGGGAGGAAAGAATAACAACGCTGTGTACGCTGTTATGGCCGACAGTTATTCCCAAACACCTCGAGAGATTCGAGAGGGGCGAGAAGAGAAAACGCCGAGGGAAGAGCCCGATAAAAGAGGATGGAATCAGAACAATAACAGATACAGTTACAAGCCTTATGCGAGACCGGATGGTGGATATCTATATAATACTCGATGGAGAAAGCCAAGCGATAATCAAGGAAGGTACCAGGAAAGAAGGTACTATGGTAGAAACAATAACTACAATAACAGAGGGAATGTGAACACTCGTCAGTCCAATGAAGAGTTCAATAAGGAGACGAGGAAGAACTTGGAAGAAAGACACCAAGAAAACTTGCAGTTCTTGGAACAGAAGCCCAATGAACCAGGTCCATCGGGAACACAACAATCCCGGGGGGTATGGAAAAGAAAAAAAACTTCGAATTCACAGTAGAAGATAGAATTTTAAACACTTTCACTTCCAGGATTATTAAATGGCATGCAGAGGATGATGACTTAATTCAACATAATGACGAACGGAAAGAAATGGGTACAAGAATTAAAATGCCAATCATATCATGCGAGGTATTCGGTATGCCTGTCGATACTTTAATTGATACTGGGGCTATGCTTTGTCTTGCGAGCGAGAAGCTTTATATTCTGTGGAAGCTCAAAGAGAATTTAGAGGAGATTCCAGTATCAGGAATTAAAATCCAAGGAATAATACCCAACAAAATATCTCTGTGTAAAACACAATTATACTTATGTGTTACTATTGGAGGACATGATTTCCGACATGTGTTTGTAGTAATGAAGGACATGGCTTTTGACATGATATTGGGAGCGGATTTCATTCAGAAATATCAAGCAGTGATAGACATGAAGACAGAGACGATCAGATTCAAGAATACCGAAGAGATAAACTTCGAGGGAAAAGAAGAGCAAGACATCGAGCGAGATGCTCAATGGTCTCTGATTTTTCATGAAGCTGAAGGAAGAGAAGTCTACACTGAGAAGGAGTCCCCAGAGCTAGGAAAAATTTTGGAAGAGTACCACGATATTTTTGATATTAAACCTGGTGAAATTAAAGATTTTGAATATCGTATTCGTGTAAATAATGATGCACCTTTCCATGCTAAATTGTATCCGGTAGCGGAAAAGCTTCGAGAAATGGTAAAAGTGCTTATCAAAGAGATGGAAAGTAACAATGTGATTGAAAAGTAGACTACCTCTTATGTCAATCCATTAGCAGTAGTGTCTAAGCCAGATGGAAGTCTGAGACTATGTTTAGACGCGCGAAGTTTGAATTCAAGATTGCTGCCAGAGTATGACAGACCACCAATCATTAGGGAACTGTTAAGGAAATTCCAAGGCAAGGTCTGGTTCTCTAACATTGATCTCACTTCGTCCTACCGCCACATTAGGCTTAGTGATGATTCCAAAAAGTTTACAGGATTTGTGTGTGACCAGCAGACATATGTATTCCACCGTCTACCATTTGGGGTCAAAACATCTGGATCTGTTTTGATCAGAGCACTGGAACAAAACTTGAGTCCTGAAGTAAAAGAGATAGCAATTCGTTACATAGATGATATCCTAATTGCATCTGAGACTAAGGAGGAACATTTGTTACATCTTCAGATGTTATTCGCAGATTTGAGAAAAGCGAACTTTAAAGTAAACCTTCGAAAATGTCAGTTCTTTCGGAAGGAAATAAAATTTTTGGGCCACATTTTGGATGGTGAAGGATACCGTCCCAATGAGACAAAGATACAGGTGATTGCAAATTTCCCTAGACCTGCTAGAGTGAAGAATGTCCGCCGTTTTCTCGTGACATGCCAATTCTTTGCAGGGCATTGTCCAAGCTTCACCAAGACGGTTGCTCCATTGCAGGAATTATTAAAAAAAGGAAACAAATGGAAATGGAATGAAGATTGTGAACAATCTTTTCAAGATGCCAAGAGGTTGTTGGTAAACAGCGTGAAATTAGAGTATCCTGACTTTACCAAGAATTTCATCATAGAATCCGATGCATCCACCGTAGGGATTGGAGCTATTCTTCTTCAAGAAGATGACGATCACAAGAGACGTTACCTGGCGTTCATAAGCAGGAAACTTCGTCCATCAGAAAGGAATTATTACACCACAGAGTTAGAAGCCCTTGCTGTAATCTTCGCGTTGGAGTCGTGGAAGAAAATGTTAATTGGACATTCAGTAATTGTGAGGACTGATCACCATGCATTGGAGTTTATCTTGAGAACAAACTTTGCCAGTGATAGGATAACTAGATGGTCACTTTTTATTCAACAATTCAACCTAGTTATTGAACACACTCCTGGAAAATTGAACGTTGGGGCCGATTTATTGAGTAGAGCAGTTGAGTCTACATCTAAGGTTTTTCAAGTTAACCTGACGCAGGACGATGAGGATACCTTGAGAAGGTTAAGATTGTTGCATTTATCCCAGAGGAGAGACCGACGTCTTAGTAACATTTTTCGTTTTCTACAGGAAGACATGGATCCAAATGATGATGATTTTGTGGAAACTGAAAGAATTTCAAGAGATTTTATGATGTTAGATGGTTTAGTCTACAAGTTTTCAGATCCCGACCATACGAAGCTGAGAGTAGTGATACCTCCACGAATGCAAAGCCCATTATCTGGATGGCACATCGAATTGCAGGTCATGCTGGAGTAGATAAGATGGTCAACTTGATACAAGAAAAATTTTCGTGGGAGCGAATGCGACAAACTGTCAGGAACACTATTCGAGAATGCGACTTATGCCAAAGGAGTAAACATAATTCTAGATTATTGAGAGAATTACCAAGGCTTTTTTTCCTTCTAAGCCTTGTGAAATCTTCGCGACTGATCTCTGTGGTCCTCTCCCAAAGTCTAAAAGAGGTATCCGATATATTCTGGTGACCATGGATGTTTTCAGCAAATACACTATGTTACACCCAATTCAGAAGGCAAACGCAAAATATTGTGCGAAGAGAATTAGAGACAACGTAATTCCGGAAGCAGGCGAACCGGAATTCCTTTTATCAGATCGTGGACCCCAATTTACATCTTTAGAAATTAGAACCGTCATGAATAATCTGGGGATTAGACAATTGTTTTGTTCTATCAGGCATCCTGAAAGCAATCCAGCAGAACGCGTGATGGCTGAAATAGCAAAATTTTGCCGCCTCTATTTTCCAAATGAGCATTGGAAATGGATGGATGTTCTCTCATTAGCATCCGAATCCATCAACTCTACAATTCATGAGAGTACTGGACAGATTCCCATGTTGCTTCATCATGGAATTAAACCAACAAGATTATGGGATCGAATCATCTCTATTCCACCTGAGATTGAACCAAGTCGTCAGATGAGGGAAACTCTAGCTTTAGACAAGTTGAGGAGCCAAGCTGAAAAAAGAGAGCGCAGAGTGAGAGGAAAGCGTTTTCGCAGACCCTTGCGCGTAGGAACTCTTGTTTTAGTGAAAAGACCTACACCCTCTGACGTGCAAAATCGAGTGTACTCGAAGTTTGCACGCCTATACGCTGGACCCTATCGTATTGTGGAAGTAAACAACAATGGAAGCTATGAAATCGCCAATACACGAACTGGTAACATCGTGGGAACTTATAATGCAGCGAATTTGAAGATTTATTATTCAAGAACCAGATGATTTAATGTGTAGATAGGAAAAATAAAAAATTTCCAATTTTTATTTTTTGCTAGTTGTGGGGTGGATGTGACCAACTCTAGGAATGGGTATTCCAAGATTCAGACACCTAGATATCAAGGGAAAGGCTACAGCCGCTTTTGAAAGTTGAGATATTTGAATATCGCGCTCCATTACTTCTAGAATGGAATGGAAACTTTGTGCAGCCAAGAGCATGTTAAGTGACTTAGCGAGTATTAGCAGAGGTCGAGACTATTTGTTGATTAAATAGTTTGCCATGGAGTAGAGACTTGAGACTTGGATCAGATTACTGGCACGGCCAAATAAAAGAGAATGCACTTAGTCTCAAGTGAATCGGACTAGAGACACCGGAGATATGAGGATTTCCAGATTTCAGCGTGATCCAGCGTGGACCCGACCGTTTTGAATAAAAGCCGACCGGCCCAAGCATCATCAACTCACTTCGAACAAAGCTCTTGCATGACAAGGTGCTGCTGCTACGTTAAGCCAAGGCACATGGTTGCCGGATCTACGCAGAAGATATCTTTAAATTGTGATAGTCACAAAAGTGCTGCGATACAAGTGGAACATAGTAAGTTTCCGGCAGAGGGAATCACTAAGGTGATTGTTATTTTTATACGGACACTGGTGAAATACTTTATTTCTATATGGACACATGCTAGACTTTGTCTAGAAAGTACTTTGTCACAGTCCAGTAATAATAATTCAATACTTGGATATTTTAATCAATTAGTCAGTTTCATAAATTGTAACTTGATAACCACTCCGATCGTTCAGTATATTGAAGGCCAGTCTATCACGGTGTTGTTCATTAGCCGACAAAGGGAAACTATAAGTTGCTTCGCGCATGATAGATGGTGATATACCATGCCCAGGGAACGATCTTCAGAACAGCCGTTGATTGATTTAGACTGTCAGTGTTTTCTTGTACTGAAGAGATTACCGTGAGTTATGTTACAACTGACGTATTTGAGAATAGATAATTTGGATCTGACCCCATTTAAGCGAACTGCTATGGATTTAATTGAAGCCAATATTAAAATGGATCAGCAGTTACTTCAAACTTCAAGAAATATTTCCACTATGTCGTGTTAGACAGATTGTGTGTATATAATGGCGGCCGATACAAGGATTAGACGTGCGTGTCCAATGGGGCATGTATCTGGATAAATCTGGTACAGACCAGGTTCACTACGCTTCAAGACCAACGAGAAATGTAAGCCACATTTGACTTTTATATTATGCCTAGCTAATTGGAACAAACTCATTTTCTGCAGATGACCAACACATTGGTTTTTCTTCGTATTTAAATCTTGCAATGATTTACGCAAGACATATTAGAGTTATTCTGAGTATTTTCAGCACTCAGAATAGTTTAGGATCGATGACCGAGCATAACGAGCATTTATTTGTATGTTTCATATTTTTTTGATAATCACGGTAATCAGCCGAGGTAACTGTAAAAGTTAATAATTATTTTTGTTGAGAAATGGATATTTTATCCATATTCGAAGAATCGAACATGTGGATTCTCACATAATGAAATAATAATTAAACACATTTACAATAAAATAACTAATAATAATAATCCACTAATAATAATAATAATGATTTTCATAACTTTTCTAAATAATTCTTGGATCTTATATTTTCTAATAATCACATTCATTGAGAGAGAGAGAGCTTATGAAGTAGTTTAATCATTTCTAGTTTGGAACAGGTGATTTTCCGAAGGATAGTGGTTAGCGCAAGCCCGCATTCAACCAACATTACAGTTCTGGTTGAACAGTTAATATTTGCAATGAGCAAAGTATATTTTTCAGATAACACGGAGAGGCATGAAACGGGAAGCAAATGATATTTGTATCAAATAGGATATTTTTGTATTGATATAAAATCATGACGTTGATACACATTCGAAAGTGAAATAGAGAGTATCATAAGTGCGGTAACTTCACGATGTGAACTGAATGGTAAAATAAAATAAACTTGTAAGTTTATAAATCTTCCAGTGTTGATAATAAGCAGAGGCTTAATTTATTGTATACATTTTGGGAAGAAAATTTATGTGTGTGGAGTAGTTGAAATGCCATTCCCAGGTGCGCATGTTTAAGTCGCAGGAATGAGGAGGTTTTTATTTGAGCATCAATCAAATAGCAGGTTCGATGACTCAGTGTTAAAGAAGGAATATTGGAACTACACATTGCGTCGTATGAATGACCCAAAGGTTATTTCTTAAAAAACCATCAGTTCTTATTTCAACCTTGTTTACGGATTCCATTAAGACTTTGATTTTGCTAGAACCCGGATTTGTCATGATAGTATTTTATTCTTCTTCAGGGGAAGGCCTTTGCCGTTGTTGTTGGAATATTGTGTTCTTATAAAAATAATAGAATGGGCCACTGCCAATTAAAAATAATTCAATAACCACGAATAATTTGAAGGATGTTTTCAATCCTAGTGTCATGAACTAAATGAATTTATTATGAAACTACAATTCTTTTTTCATCATTCTGTTCAAGAATTGCAAGTTGTGAAAGTTACTAAAATGGCCACAAATATAATTATTTTTCTTAATAATGATTCCAAGTGGAAAATCGAATAGTTGAATGGTCCAACAATTTATTGATCAAGCTTGATGATTCAGAAATCATATATTTTGTTAGGAACTTGAAGTTCATAATCGAGTCACTTCTCGAAACGTTTAATATCAGAAGAACAATTAATTTTGTTGTGCTTCGCACAGTTCTTCGATGCTATGCTCAAGGGTCAGATACTTTTCAGATGTTGTTATTAATATGTGTACATAATTTGTGTTGATTCAGAGATAATAATATTTTTTGACAATATTTTTTGAAACTGGAAAAATAAGTGAAAGTTAAAAATTCTATGAACAATTATTCTACGAGTGTTAATATTATGTAAAAATTCAACCAGTGAACTGCAGTATTTCCAGTAAAGACAATTAAATTTGAACTGGATTTAATCATAAATAGTGGATATAATTTTGGAACACAGTCTACAGGACTGACAATCAGACTTGTGTCTCCAAAGATAATTGTCCAATGTGTTGGAAAATTTCTGTACATTGTGTAAATAGTAATGTGGGTCGCCACACATGAATGATGCTGCTTTGAGCATTTTATTTTGCAGTCAATTTTTAATTCAGAATAAAATGAGATAATTTTACATGTTGTGTTATGCCCAGTTGAATCTCCTTCTATCCTTATTGTTGCATTGAGCCAAAAATCAGTAAAGCATTTTTTTCATTTGATGTCGTTTTTGCGATTAGCTTTAACCCATCTGGCGCCCCGGGATATTTTGACTCTCGTGCTGACTGATTCTTGGTAAAATGCATATGTGGTCGTGCGGACTCCGGTCTAAACGGGCATAGTATATGTGCGTGTGGAGTAAGCAAACGCTTAGATAGGGCCAGTTCAACGTTGAGTAATCGCCCAGGACCTTTTTGAGTGCAAGTCAGTAGCTCATAGCGATTCTAGCTAGGTAGAATATTAATTTGAACATTTCTTTTCAAGAAGCCACGCAAAGATGTCTACAGTAGGGTCGATTGGTGGAATGATGTGCTACGCCTCTACCTAAATGTCGACGATAATGGAGTAGATTTCCCGTGGGGGAATGTACTGGGATGGAGGTTGATTTTCTGCAAGCTGCACGGTGATGTACAAACCATTGATTTATTCAATTTGTAGCTAGATTAGACGCGGGAAGGTTGTAAATAATTTTGTTCTTGGTTTTTCTTGTGTATTTAGATTTTGTGCGCTGACACTGTTATCTGTTAAATGTACGATGGCACGTGGCCAAAATTTTCTTTGATTGCATATTTTCTTATGAGTCATTATTAGTATGCACGGCGCGTGTATTTTGATTTTATTCATGCGAATGCGAAATTCGTCATGGTCGATAAATGGTGCTTTTATTCAAATTCATTAGCCTACTTTTCACGTTTTGCAAAATTGAGGAAAAAGTAGTCTTGTGAGATCGGGCAAATGTGTGTCTGTCTGTCCTTCTGTCTGTCTGTCTGTCCTTCTGTCTCTCTGGCTGTGTGTGTGTCCCCCCCCCCCCCTATCAACTCCTAAACGGCTGGAGCAATCAAAACAAAATTTGGTAGGAGTAAAGGTCTATACCCGAATATCTCACGGCCATATTTGAAAATGATGTCAGTGCTACCAGCTGCTAAAAAATCGCAATTGAAATTTGAGCTCCATGTAGGATATCTTGGAAGATATGAATGGGAGCTATTTCAAAATTGGCATACGTATAGATAATAATATTGCAGTTTAATTTCCAGGAGGCCATACATCGCTGTGTTGCCAAAATGATTATAAGCCTGTTGATTGGTCCAATTTTTAAATGCACATAACTTCTACACTATCAATTGGAATTCAACCAAATTTCGTATGTTGTATGCATACATAACCAGATATGACTGAGCGTATTCTTAAGACCCACCAGGGCTGCCAACTGTTAATAAATGCTCCTAATTTATTTTATCCAAATACCAATATATCAGAAAGTATGCAAGCCAATAGCTCTAAACTTTGCACACGTATAGTACCTGGCATTCTAGATGCATTTGGACTAACTAATATACGTCAGTGCTGCCAACATGATTCTAAGCCTGCAGATAGTTCCAATTTTAAAATGCATGTAACTTCTATACTAACTAATGGATTTCATTCAAAATTGGCACAACAATAGATCATATTATTTTAGATTATTTCTGACCAATACATGCATGACATTGTTGCCAACATGATTTTACGCACGCTGTTAGATCCAATGTTTAATTGCATGTAACGTCCATGCTATTCATTGGTCTTCAACCAAATTTTGTATTCTGTACCTTAAGAGATGGAACTAAGAATATATTCAGTCATCAGGGCTGCCAACTGTAGTGCTCAATTAGGCTACATTATGCAAGGTATACAGTATTTCGAAATAATTAGAAATTTCGATATTAGCAACTTAATTTCTTCATTATTCTAGATAGGTTCATATACTGTAGAATAATCATTGGCATGAAAAGTAGGCTCTTTAGTTCGTCACGGAACTTCTTGTTTTTAGTAGGAGAAGGGGGTAAAAGTTGTTAGATGTTTTACGAACAGGTTTTTATTCATACTAGGGTTGCCGAGCGCAACAAGTTAATATGTCACTGTAGAACACCTTAGTTCTATATTTTTTTTGAGTTTTTTTTTAGATCCCTTTTCAGGTTCTTCAGTCACGGACTAGATTGGGAGCGCAAGTCGGTGGAAATATTCATGTCTTTTATTTCAGGTTTCTGTCAAACCCATACGTGTGATTGTGGTGTGTGTATTTTGTCAAGGTGTGTGTATTTGATTCTTCGTGATGAGGGGTAGAATGTGTCTACCGCCCTCAAATATTGTGGTTGTATTTTTATGGACGGGGGAAGCGCTCTGGAGGCTACCTATCCGTGTCCTGTGCTGATTCTTGGATTTCCGCGGGAAAAGCTAAGATATTTTATTTGTGACACTTACACGTATATTATGTGCTATTTGGAGCACGCTTCTTCGAGACTCGAGCCATTGCAACGGCAGGTCGAGGTTATTGACACGTGGGTTGACAGATGTGCAGATTCCACCTTGCGCCCGTCTATGTCTGGTGATTCATCGTTTAGGCAGTCCAGCTGACCGACTGACCCCTGTAAGCTATCTGTAGCAAACCTGTTCTTTTAATGGTCATTGGATCATAATATTAAATTGGGAGTTCGCCATGTCCGTTACGAATTACCGCATATCGTAAGAAATGAAATACTTGTTTTATGATGTAAATGTTGGCTTTGAGCCTAGTGATTTCTGTGACTCATTTCATTTGTTTATATTGTTAGACTTTTGTCTGTTGTGACACCGTTGGGTGTATTTTGTATTTCTTGCAAAAATGGCAAGCGGCCATATGTGTATTTTTCTTGATTGGTCACGTGTTGATTTACTTGTGTTGATTTGAAAAGTCCTAATTTTAGGCGTTAATGTTGTTTGCTACGGCAGTTCTTTGATTCCATTTTCATGCGGAAATTATTTTGTCTTATTTAGTGTAGGAAGTGTCGGATTAGTTTAATTAGTGTTTAGTTGGTTCCTCGTTTCTGTCAAGCTCTAAGACAATGCAGATTCGTCCCCTGAAGGTTTACTGGATGGTAACAAATCTCGCATTAATTTGTACACATCGTGCTGCATGTAGAAAAGCCGCACACGCACATGTCATTGCAGTATTTTGGGACATTTGGTCCAGATGTTTACGATCTCTCCTGAGATCAGGCCTTGTTTGGCAATTTTTTTAATTCAAGAGGGTGTCATTTGGGAGACCTTGTTTTTTTTGTTGTAAATAGTGTAAATTTGTTGATCTGTTTATTAAATTGATATGTTTTAATCCTGGTATTCACTTTTTCCTGCATGTTATTTTGCTATATGTTACCCTGCATGTTATATGAAGCGCTTAACAACAACTTTACGAAATGGACTGTTACACCCCCGAAATTGAGTCTCATATCCTTCTTTGCAAGGGTTCAACATATTTCAGGACTCAGATTAAACCACTGACTACATGACTTTTTGATAGTCTTTCTCAGTCTTATGATTTCGGTCTTTTGGCTCTCGAGCAAAGGATTATAAAGTCAGAAAATAAACTGACGAAGGCATGGCAAGGCCGGTCGTCTCCATGGCAACAGTAGATCAAGACGTGACCACCAAGTTTCCATCTATCTCAGTAAGAGGCCATGCCACTCCATTTTCTACACGGCAACAGTAGTTCAAGACGTGACCACCAAGTTTCCATCTATGTATATAAGAGGCTGCAGGCGCCTCTAGTAGATAAAATAGGAATTCGTTTTCATACTTAAAGGCCGTAGCAGGGTACAAAAATACTCCAAGGTTTAGTCTGTAAGTTTTATCTTTGGTGATTGATATTAAAAATGTTGAGAGATTCCTAGACTGATGGCTAAAGGATTAAAAGAATAAATTTATTAAATTTGACAAGTAGTTGCTGTTAATGAGATATCAATAGATATAATAGCAACATAATTATTGTTGACCCCGACCTGATTTGTTTAAACACATAAACTAAATAATCATGGATGGAGAAAATGAAGTAACTAGTGAACTGAACAAGGTGAGCATCAAAATTCCACCATCTTGGGCTGAAAAACTGGTTATATGGTTCTACCAAGTAGAAGCTCAATTTTCCAATTCGGCTATTACACGTTAGGATCCTTATTTAATTACCTTGTCTCACAACTTGAACCAAAGTATATAGGAATATATGGGACATTATACAAAACACAGAACAAAAAAGAAAAATCTGCCGCTAAAGAACGCTGGTGTATTCCTTGGAATACACGGTAAGTTAGAGTTAGCTTTCGCTGCTCTTTGCTTTAATTCATTCCTTCCTTTTTTTTCGCAAACACCAACAGTGATTCCTTATGTTTTAGTTTATTTGTGCACCTTGCTTACTTCATTTGTAAGTCTGTTCTAGATATATATCTTCCATGATCAACCTAGCGGCATCTAGCAGCTAACCTCTGAAGTTCCTCAATATCTCCACTCTTAAGAGGACTTCCTTACCAATCAAGCCACCAGGTTTCGTCGTTATCGCCAGCTAACATCTCCATGTTCAAGAGGACTTCTTCACCATTCCCATCCCCCAGGATTCGTCATTGTGGCCTGCTAACAACTCCTTGAAGACCACTTCATCAAGAAAATTAACATCTAAGAAGAGATTTAATTTTTGTTAAGTTTGTAATTCTTATGTGTGCTCCTTTGTCCTTTTCCCCCCACCATCTTCTCTCCGTGGTACCTTCGTGATTCGTTTAGCAGCTCTCACTCTTAGTTCGGCCGTCGAGTACAGTGCAGCCCTCCCTGGGCTAGTCTCCTGCTCTCTTGAGACTTTTTTAAATCAGACGCCATGTCTGAACTTTAAAATCAACTGTCACCAAGGAACCATCGTCTTTCTTCAAAATGAGCTAAGTACAAACTTGACAGTTCTTCAACACATTTTAATTGTTTTTTAAACAGCTAAATGCTTTTTAATACCATTTTATAGACAGTGTGAAATTGCTAAATGTGGTGCAATAACCATCTTCGCGGGATTTTCGATGTCAGGCTTTACCTATCTATGCTAGCCTTATAAAATGAAACAGTACTTCTTGTACAAATTAACTGAGATACTTTCTCACAACGTGGGATATCATTAAATTACCCACTGTCTACAGAAAACTTAGCTTTTTCAACCGCGGGACGTTTTTTGCCCAATTCAACAGTCATCATTGTTCTGAAATTTTCCATGTCAAATGATCTATCTACAAGCTAAACCTTCGAGTATTTTCCACTCACATATGGGAATACTTTTCCTAACTAAGGAATTTTCTTTATTAAAGCCGCTGATCAACACCTAATTTGTCTTCCTTCGAGGGAAATTTTCCGCCGCAATCAACTACAACTTATAAAGCTACAACGCAATAAACTCTCTCAAGCTACAGTTCAACTAGTGATCTACATAACTGCAATAACTTTTCTCCTTGTGAACTTTCCGTGCTGCAATAGTGAACTTTTTAACAGACTATAGTGCAAAACAGTGCCCGTTTAACTTTCAACCGCGACGCGCTTCGTGAAAGCAATAAGTATGGCCTAGAACTTTCTCCTAAAGTTCCCATTTCCTCTTTTCCAAACACCCTTACTAACAAATTAGGTTAAATTTATAAATTTAGGTCTTTTTCAATGAGGTGTCACTAGTAAGCAAGTGGCCTCCCATAATTGTTCCATTTCTCACAAGTAAATTCTGTATAATTCGTGTCTTCCACACATTTAAAACCATATTGTTTCTCCCTTCTAACTAGGGAATTCAATTATTTCTACTCACAAGTGAGTTATCTAACTTTGTTCTCCAGGTTTCACGAAAGGGTAACGTGCCCTATTTTTTCTCGTGATCCCTGTTTAAATATAAGAAGTTATAGAAACTTCTTCTTAATTTTCCTCACTTTTTTCAATATAATCTCAAATTTAATATTTGTTCATACTCAAAGTACCCACATTGTTCCTGATTTATTGTTAAAGCTTTAATTGCGTTATAATTGTCGTTAAATTTCGCATTTGTAAATATTAAGCACAACTTCTAAAATCTTATGCAGATTTTAGTGCTTATAAGAGGTTCCAAACCTTAAAATTGTTAATTGCCAAGTGCAAATTTCACCATTCTGGAGGTCTGAGACCTCAAAGATTAAAATTAGATTGCATATTTATATTTGTTAAAATCATTATATTTCTACGCATTGTTAAATAAACCAGAGTATATTTTTTCGCTTTATCCTTTTCTAGAGAATAACGATTAGGCAGGGCCCTATTTTCCCTGACTCTTCCCATAGGCTTATGCCCTCTTTAAGAAAATTAAGTACCCAATTAATAAGGTTTTCACTATTTGTTGCATTTGAACAAAAACTCTCCGTAACAACATTGTAAAAGTATCTTTTAGCTTTCATAGCTAATTCTAATGAGCCATTAAAGCAAGCATAGCTAGCTCCGCAAGCTTCCCGCTTGTTGAGATTTTCTCTGTAACTTATGCTTTGTTTTCAAAATTTTAAATTTTTCTTCTGGTCTTTAACTTTTAGTCGGCATTTTGCTGGGTAAAAGCTTAGCCTTTCTCAAGTGCAACAATTAATATTCTTCCCACAATCTTCAAAGAAACCAGTAAAATTATTTCCAAAACATCATAACTGCTTCATCGCTACCCTACTTGGTGGTACTCGGTCATTCGCTGGAAATCCAACAGTTCCACGAACCAAACTATCACGGCGAATTCAAATTATTTCCGCCTTTCAAAACATTCGTTTAAATCTAGCTCCTTTGAAAGAAAAAAAAGTCCTCTCGGCACGCCGGAAGGCGGAGGTAGATTTCACCGGACAAACTTGAGGATAGGCGAAAATAGGCAGAATATGCAGGTTTTCGTAGAAGGATCAGACCTCATTTATTGCGAGGAAGTATTTTATAATTGGAGATTAATTAACTTTCTTTTCGTCATTTCATGCATGTTTTAAACATTTTATTGTCTTATGGGGACGATAACCTTCTTGTCTTTTGGGGTCCATTTTTATACTTGTGGTCACACTGTCCTTATGCAAGGTTTCGACACTGATGTGTAACTATGTAACTGTCTGTTACTTCTTCACGCAAAATTATATCTCCCGCAGAGATTTTGTTTGGTTCCTCAGTTTAGGGGCTGCGACAACGCGGTCATGTAACCTCGTGTACTTTGGGTGAGTATAGAATCTGTCTGATAAACGGTGTGAATTGTGATGGCTGTATTAGTCTGTAATATAGGTAAGGACTGCAGACGGTCAATTTCAAGAAGTAGCTCCTAATGTTGCTACCAGATACTACCGTCAACGACACCTAGCTGTGAACTTGGCTACTAGATGCCACCGCAACCAGCAACTCGCAACTAACGTTGGAACTTCCCCTCCAAAGGAAAGCATACTGAGGGATTTTTAGCGCTCTTAGAAAATCCGACGACTTCGTCCGGCTTTGAACCCGCGACCTTGGGCATAGAAGTTCAGCATGCTACCACTTACGTCACCGAAGCCGCTTCACACTTAGTCAGATGGGAATCTGAATCTGATCTCGTGCAAGTGCGTTGTCATGGCAACGTCTTATGGCTCATCCCTCATCAATTTAGTAGTGTTGCCATGGCAACCTCTGATAGCTCTTGGCATTTTCTTGTAATTCCGAAATCATTTTTCTCATCCCTTGGCGTAATGGTGGGTCATATCAAAAATTCTTTCAGACAAAAGTTTTAGGTAATTATTAGGGTAATTTTGTCCATTTCGTACGGTTTTGATATTGTGCCTATTAAGAGAGATATGATTAATGTTTCCCGAAAAACCCACTTTTTACCCCTTTGGTCAATGGTTGGTGCTGTAAAAAAACTCTTCAAACATAGTTTTTTCGTATTTATCCGACACATAGTATGAACTTTGAACGGATTAGATATTTCACATATTAAGAGAGTTATAGCAATATTTCACTTTTTCGAAAAAAAAAGCCCCCCATTTTCACACCCTGGGACCGATTTAGCCCAGTAACGATCTCAACCGAGATTTTATAGGTATACATATTCGGTAAAAAATTCAAAGTGATTGGTGAAAAATTACGGCAGTTATCGTGTCCACAAGAAACTGATATACATATATACATATATATATACAGTGTGGTCCACCCGCCCCTTATTATTTAGTTTTATGAAACCCAACTAACATCGCATTTCTCCCGATGGTCGATATTGCTCTGCACTCTGACTGTGTGACAGCAATGTAATTGGGTCATGGATCTAGCAAAGAAAAACCGACCTTAAACTTTTCCGCGCCAAATACTATGGCCCATTCTACTAACATATGACTTACTGCTCCTTGAAATAACACACATACACGTAATACGATCGAATTAATAACTTACGCCACGTGATCTGTAATAGTAGAAAGTTAAATCAACACCATAAACCATGATTGAAGACTTTTACATGGACTTAAACTTTTGAGGTGGGACGGCTACAGTAACTATAGCACGTTTAGAGTGCTGTATGTAGCATGGGCTGGTGGCTGAGAGCGTTGAAGCCTGGCCGTACGTTCTGGCCGCGAGCGGGTAGAATGCTGCTTCGAATCCAGTAGTAGGCATACTTTTTGGAACGAAAGCCCACATTCCACTTTAGTCGGGATGTAACTACATTGCCACATTTATTGCCTTAAGACGTATTTTTGTGAAGGGTACGTTGAATTTTGATGATTTATAAAGAGAATACGCTCGAATTGGTACGTTATGCCACGTGACCTGTAATGGCAGAAAATTAAAAAACTGGCATGAATATTAACATAACATATTGAAGTGTTGCTCCGGAGGTCCGGGTTCGATTCCCAGCTTTGCCAAGAAATGTAATACTCGTCTGAAGGCTGAAATAGGGTGCACGTAGTCTCGTGAAGCAAATATCAGAAGAAGTGGGTTCGATTCCCACCTCAGCTACCCTGGAAATGGTTTTCCGTGGTTTCCCACTTCTACTCCGGCCAAATTCCGGGACGGATTCTATCTTAAGGCCACGGCCGCCTCCCTCCCAATCCTTAATTGCAAATACACACATCATTACAAGCCCGCAATAACTCACGTTATCAGACAAATTCTACACGCACACACACAAGTAAACGGGGCTAAATGACCGCGATGTTCTAGCCCCTCAAATGAAACAAAACAACAACATATCGAAGGATATTCTGATCGCCAGTGCTTGCATCGAAGTATACGTATTCCTTAGAAATTCCCATGGTATAATTGGCATACTTTCGATTTTTGCAAAAAATGAAAGTAGACTTACTGTATGAGATCTACATAGGGCCAAAAATTGTGTGCCTGGCTGTGTGTGTGTGACTGTGGCTGCGTGTGTGTGTGTGTGTGAGTGTGTGTACTCTGAATGTCTGCCCCACCCCCTATCAATTCGAACACGGTGAAACAGAATTGAACGAAATTTTATACAGAGGTAGAACTAGCAAAGGGCACCTCAGTGTCATGTTTTATATCGTCGCGATCTTGACGGAAACGTAAAGGCAGCGACCCAAATGTTCAAAGATTAAATCAAATTATGAATAACCTAATCATCCGATCTCTACCAAATTTTGCAACAACATATATTTATATGGCGAGCGCCTTTTGACTAAACTACAAGGTAATCAGCCTAATAGTTTACCGATGGTGGCCATGTATGTGTGCAAATCGATTCCCCCTATCAATTTAAACACGTTGAAACCGAATTGAACGATATTTGATACAGAGATAGCACTAGCAAAGGACACCTCAGTGTCATGTTTTATATCGCCGCCATCTTGACGAAAACGTAATGGCGGCCATCCTAAGGTTAAAAGCTTGAATCAAATTACGACCAACCTAATAATCTGATCTTTACCAAATTTTGCAACAACATACCTTTATGTATAGAGAATATAGAGAATCTTTTGACCACTCTACAAGGTCATCAGGCCAATAATGTGCGTATAGCGGCCATGTATGTGTGCAAATCGATTCCCCCTATCTTTTTAAGCACGGTGAATCCGAATGGAACGAAGTTTGGTACAGAGGTTGCACTAGCAAAGGCCACCTCAGTGTCATGTTTTATATCGCCGCTATCTTGACGGAAACGGAATGCCGGCCACCCAAATGTTAAAAGCTTAATTCAAATTACGACCAACCTAATAATTTGAACTCTACCAAATTTTTCAACAACATGCCTTTTTGTGGGAAGCATCTTTTGACTGAACTACAAGGTCATCAGCCCAATTGTTTGCAGATAGCGGCCATGTATGTGTGCAAATCGATTCCCCATATCAATTCAAACATGGTGAAACCGAATTGAGTGATTTTTTTTACAGAGGTAGCACTAGCAAAGGGCACCTCATATTCATGTTTAATATCCGTATAGCACGTTGTATTTCAAAAAGCTACTACAACCAATATTCAATTATACTCCTTGAAAAGGACAAAGAGTTATAACAATACGCATGCATTTAGGAGAAAGTAGGCTATACGTTCTTTACCGAACATCTTGTTTTGTTATTAAATTTGAACAAAAAGTCTTAACATATCTCTAGTCCCGTATCACACGACACTCGCTGGCAAGGAAGCTGCTGTGATCGCTGGTACAAAATCATGTATGTTTCTGTTCTCTTCGTCAGTTCACCTGCTTGTATGACCTAAGTGTATCACATACTAGCATTTTGTACCCTAAGTTGTATGAAATAAAACCGAAGGGCTGTCGTTTGAGGGCATTATTTGCAGTTCTTTCGCCTTATTAACGCAAAGCGGTCGCGAAACTTGCTTTAAGTACATTAGAAAACATGCCAGGGACTGAATGAATGAATTCCAATCAATATTTAAGATCTAACTGAAATAATTGAATATTTTACCATACGAGTTAAAAAGAAGTGCAACAAAAACCTCCAGAGTGTCTTTGAAATGTGTGCAAGTATTTAGCGCCCGCTCGCTCTTTCGAAGATCCCGGGTTCAAGACTATCCAACGGCAGATTTTTAAATTCTTTTTAACTATTTTATTATACCCTCCCTACCTCATACATCAAGATTTCAACTTGGTTTTGTTCACATTATCCACGAAGTCGATAGGGAAATAATTTTCTTGTGTCATTTAAATGGTTATTTTCCCTAATTACTGTTCAAACAATGGATTTCGTTATAATTATTATTTTGAGTCGATTTTACCCTCTAGGTTAGGTTTTCCCACGAACTCAGCGAGAGATCCCATCATTACCGCCTCTACGGGCAGTGTCCTGGAGCTTGAAACATCTCGTCTGGGGGATACAACTGTGGAGGTGGGATCAGCATCTCGCCCAGGCGGCCTCACCTGCAAAGCGAACAGGGTCCTCTTGAGGGATGGGAAGGGAGGGGAAGATCGGGAGGGATAACAAGGAAGAGGGAAGGAGGCGGCCGTGGCCGTACGGTAGGTAACATCCCGGCATTTGCCCGAAGGCGAAGATGGAAACCACGGAAAACCACTTTGAGGATGTCTGAGGTGGGAATCGAAGCCCCTCTACTCCTTTGGACCACCCGAGGCTGAGTAGACCCCGTCCCTGTCCTCATACCACTTTTCAAATTTCGTGGCAGAGCCGGGAATCGAACCCAGGACGACCGGGGTGGCAGCTAATCACGCTGACTATTACGAAACGGAGGCGACTCTATTCGTGATAATTAGAATTTTAATAGTTCAATATTTATAATAATACTAGCAGAAGTACCCGTCAGCTGGCATTTGAGGGTGCGCAAATGCGAGGGAGCCGTGTCAGTAGATTTACTGGCACGTTGAAGATCCCCTTCAGAGCAAAATTCCGGCACCCAGGCGTATCTAAAAGCCAGAGCAGTTCAAAGGGACGTAAAACCAATCATGTTATAAATATCTGTATTTACTGTACGTTTGGGACAGATGATCTCGTAGTTCCGCCCCTTAAAACCTCACTAACTAACTATTACTGTAAGTGTATAGCAAGTGCTTTTCGCACAGACGCCGTTGAAATAAATTATAGTTTCGGTCTGATGTATTTATTCGTGAGCCTACCCACATAACAAATCTATTTGTTATGTGGGTCGTCTGAGTGAGTCGGAGGTTTCTTTTAAACAAATGTGGTCAAAATTTCGAACACTTGCTACCTTGAATATACAGGTTACCTTGCTTTCGTTCTACAGATCATTATGTCGTCGTCCAATCTGGCTGCGTACCATCGGATAAGTACGGTCCTTTTGAGGACCAAATAAAAAATCACTCGTTGGAACAGATAGATATGCGTCCATAATACATCCACAATAAACGACATTAAGCAAAAAAAAGGTACTAGTTTAAGGTTCGAATCTACTACAATGCGACTTCGTTGACGCTACTCGAGCAATTCTTGATTTAGCCACCAGAGCTACCGAGAACCATGGTGTATTGCTGGCACGTATTGATTCTTTTCGTAGACACTTCCTGTCCAAACGTAAGAAGGTATTATTCGGAACTCTGATCGTTTCAATCATGCATTCTATTTGAGGTCATTAAAAGAACACAGCCAGTATTGATTTCTGCTATATTCGCGAGGATGTTCTCAAAGGTAAAGTTGTACAATGGACGTAAAGAGCAGGTACTAATGCTTTTAGGATGACTGTGATATACGCGTTAGTTGGGTTGCCTTCCTCCAAAAAAAAAATAAGGGGCTGGTGGACCACACTGTATATATACATAAATTATATATAAACTTTTGAACTGACGGTGGTTTTGGGGTCTGGGGGATGTGAAACGCGAAGATATGTCAAAATTTTCCGGAAGTCGAAACATGGGACCCATTGCAATAGTCAGCTTTCTAATGAAATCTACCTAATAGTAAATCTTTCATTCTTTGTCTTGCCAGACTACTACCCTTTCCCATAATAAGGAAATATAGGCTCGAAAGGGAAAGTGCGATCGCCGAGCGCTTACAGGCAACCTCAATTCACGCTACGCTCTCCGCTTGCCTGAGCTGGGCCCCCACTGGAATTAGGTTCCTCTTAGGATTTGTACAGTGGATTTTTCGTTCTACTTTACTAATTGTAATTTTATGGTGGATTCTCTTTCTATCTACCCATTCCTGCTCTCCACACCGAAACCCAATTCCTTGTTTCTTAAGTTTCATTATCCCTGGGGTAGTGTTAATCCTAAGCTAAAACCTACCCAAACGCCTTTTAAATATTTAAAAAAAGTGAAGATAAGCAACTAAAGTGCTTAGTAACCGGTGTAGAGCTGGGTGACGTGAAGCCAAGCCAGTTATTAAGAAGGAAGCAGTCGTTAGTCGGCGTAAATATTTCCAAGAAGGTGCTCCGTACGTTGTGGTTAGATAAATTGTCGGACTCAATTTAAAATGTTTTGATAGTGTCGAATGAAAATTTAGAGAAAGTGGCCATTATGGCAGATAACTGAAATTAACCCTCAAAGTGAACTAAACAGTGTGAAGGACCCTAGTAGTGACGTTCCTACATATAATAATTTATTTATTTTATTTATCGTTTGGCAATATAATCAATACAAGATTTCAGAGTACAAAGAAAATTACATTAAAATCTACTGCACATTATTTTTACTATTTACACAATTACAGTCTCAGTTCTAATGAGTCTATCCATTGGACCACGTCAGGTGTCGCCAACAGGAAGTCGATCCAGTCCCCTCCATATGCCCTCAGAGGACAGTCAGTTGTAATGTGTTGGATGGTTTGATTAGGAGCACCACAATCACACTGAGGAGACGAAATTTTTCCCCATTTGAACAAAGTTCCATTGCATACTCCGTGGTTTGTCCGAATCCTATTGAGAGTTACCCAAGCCCTTCTAGGCAGATCGGAACCTGGAGTGGATGTTCTTGTAGGGTCCAGGAAGGAGCTCGACTCAGGACAAGCTTTTAGTGTCCATTCACTAATCCACTGCATGCTGGAATTAAAATGGTTTCTTACAAGCCTCTGGGCATGACAAATGGGTGGCTTCCTGGATTTGAGCCTGTTCATTTGAAGAGAGGGGATGTCTTCATGAATAGGTAGTGTAGGGTGATCCATGATCTTGTAGTACTCCCGTAGCAAGGCAACTTCTCTACGAAGTTGGGGTGGAAGAATATTGCTGAAGGCTGGAAGCCAATATGCTGGTGTAGTTCTTATACAACCAGTGATTAGTCTCATGGTGTTGTTCGAGTGGGTGTCAACGAGTTTGACATGTGGGCTATTGAGCCAAACTGGGGCGCAGTATTCAGCCACAGAGAAGGCTAGACCTAAGGCAGAGCATCTTGTAGTAGTGGCAGAAGCTCCCCAAGATGTTCCACATTGCTTTAGCAATATATTGTTGCGGCTTCTAATTTTAGCTGATGTGCTCTGGAGGTGTTGCTTGTAAGAGAGTGTTCGGTCCAGTATTACTCCTAAGTACTTAGGGTAATTGTTATATTTCAAAATCTTCCCCTCAAATTTAACATTGAGTTGGGTATTAGCCAATATGTTGCTCAGGTGGAAACAAGATACCTCCGTTTTTGTAGCACTGGGTTGGAGCCTCCAATTGTGGAAATATCTTCCAAGTTTAGCTAAATCATCTTCAAATAAATTTTCCAAATCTTCCATATTTTGGTGTCTAGGGGTCAATGCTACGTCATCAGCATAGCAAAACTTTTTTAAGTTTGTTTCTTGTAGATCCGATAAGTACAGATTGAATAGGAGAGGAGCCAGTACTGAACCCTGTGGAAGGTCATTAGTTAGCTTCTTTCGTTTGCTGATTTTTGATCCCAAGACAACCTGTAAATGTCTGTTGTTAATCATATTGTCAATAAGCTGGGCCATAGATTTACAGGGAATCACTTTTAGGAATTTATACAGTAGACCTTCTCTCCAAACTGTATCACACGCAGCAGTTAAATCTAAGAAGGCAACGACTGTTTTCTGGTGAAGTTGGAAACCAGCTTCTATGTGAGATGTAAGAGCAAGAACTTGATCACAGCAACTTCGGTTTTTTTAAACCAGCTTGCTCAATGGGGCTGATTCAGTTCAAAATCATTCTTTCAAGAAGCTTATAGGTGCAGCTAAGTAGAGCTATAGGTCGATAGCTCTGAGGCAAAACTTTTGGTTTCCCAGGTTTTAAGATGGCAATTATTTTGGATTTCTTCAACTGCTTTGGGAGTATTCCTGTTCGGAGAATATTAGAGAAGAAACGAGCCAGCCATGTTTTAGCATTGTTTCCCATATGTATGAGGAACTCTGGATGGATACCATCAAGGCCTGGTGCTTTTCTAGCTATCATGTCCTTCAAGGCAATGTTGATTTCTTCATGAGTGAAGGGTTCAGAGTATGCAGACTGAATTGGTGAAGAGGCTTTGAGTTGTTTTAATTTTCGTTTCAACAGTCTTGTGTGATTTACATCCTGAGTTATTCTGGAAGTTGAGACTATATGTTTAGCAATCTCATCTGGTGTAATGGTATATTTCTCTTTTATTATTGGTGTGCTACCCCCAGGTTTCCGCAGTAAGCTCCAAGCTTTTCTACTGGAGTGACGAAAATCCATCTCTTCAACAGTCTTGGACCATTTATCCCTGCGTGCTGCATCTAAGCTTCGTAACAGTTCCTCCGCTACTCCACGGTCTCCATTTCTTAGATATTCATTGTAGAGTGTATCACTCTGCTGATTCCATCCTGGAACATACTCTTTTCTGAAACCTCTTGGAACGTATTTCTTTGCCACAGAAGTCACGAGGCCAACAAACCTTTGGTAGCAACTGCTTTTAGCCGGAATAAACCTGATGTATTTATCTAAGTCGGTTGAGAACTTCTCCAAATCTGCCTTCAGGAAGTTCCAGCGAGGATCAGGAAATGATGTAATTAAGTGGATAGATAGCCCTACTTCTATAAGTACTGGTCTATGTTGGCTTCGTGGAAAGTCAGCTAGTACTCTTCTTGTTGTAGGTAGGAATTGACCCTTGTTGTCACTAGAGACAAAACATAGATCTGGGTTATGCTCATTCTTCCTAGCAGCAGATCTGAATGTCCCTCGATCTTTTGCATCAAAGATAAGATGTAGGTTGAGTTCATCAGCCCAGTCAGAAGGAGCAACACCGCAGTCATTATTCTTGGCGTATTTCCAATTTTCATGGTGACTGTTGAAATCACCAGCATAAATTGCAGGATGGTTCGCAGGTGAGAGAACAGTAGCAGACCAAGGAATTGTAAGTGGCTTGTAGATATTTACAACTGTAATATCTTGCAGTTTTACTACAACAGAATGAATGTTGTTGTCAGAACAAGCAGAAATAATATGGTTATCTTCCAGATTGTTACGAGCATATGTTACCACTCCATATGCGCTGTGATAAGTTGCACCAACCATTGTTTACCCACAGATCTTGCCTCTTTTTCTGAGTTCATCCTCATTGCTAGTGTGGGTTTCCTGAATAAGAACCAGATGTACATTATTCTCACGGAGAATCCGAGATAGGCAGTCACATTTGGATCGACTGATACCTTCAATATTTAATTGGCATATTTTAACACCTTGCCCAAGATTTCGTGTCAAGGAGTTCTGAGAAGAACTGTTTGGTACAGTAAACTGTTATGTATGCATATTCAATTTTGTCAGGAGATCTATAAGATAGTCTGACAGCCTGTTGTTGTTGCTTACTTAGCAGCACCCGGGGTTCACGTGTAGGGCACTTTAAGGGTAGAACCTACGGACGTGAAGCAACGTTGACCCAATCATAATAATGATGTCATTTCTCAACTCTCAGCTCAAATATCTGCCCTCGAAACTTCGAGCATAAATACAATAGAGGGCGCATTGCCACACTGCGCCTGTACTGTGAGGTGATAGCAACATCTCTATCAGCTGACATAAGGGTAAACAGAGGAACTCGTAATGGAAGGTGATAGGAGTAGGTGGGCAAATGCTTTTTAATGAGGGGTTAGGCACACGTTTTCGTAATTTATACGACATTGGGAATGGTATCGCATGTTTCCTTACGTAAGGGAAAGTAACATTATGTAACATATTATGTAACATATCTGGTGTTAAAAGTGGCTGTCGTGCTCCGTAATACTCATACATCCAGGATCCCCTTCTGTGAATAATTAATAACAAATCCAATTCTGAATTAGGTCTACTGATTTTTGAACAGAATTGTTTTTGTATTGCTGGTCATTTTTGATTGAACGCCCGAGGGCTCCCAACAAGTTCAATCTATTACTACAACGTTTCCTAATTTATTTTCATCATTAGAAAATGCATTTTGGCTAATTTCAGTGCCGGTACTTTAGAAAATTTTATTGTACGCTGAGCTCTCATTCTGCGTCACTTTCCACTTCAGTATTTTATGAAAGTGAACAAAACAACATGGTCAAATTGAAATAAGGGAGTCTATTGATTTAGTAAGCGTTGTTTTTTAACAACTAGGCTATGCATTAAATTTACTATAAAGGAAAATATTACAATCAATGAACTATTTCCTTTTCAATTCCATTTTCCGTGAATCATAGAAACCTTCGCAAAAATAACCCAGAACTTTGAAATTCTATGAGGAATTGAATAATTTAGGGATGCAATGTATCCTAGAAGAATCTCAACATTCCCTCCACCAAACGCACTGTCCATATGTGTATTAAGATGGCAAATATTACCTCCGCGTATTTATTATCGAAGACTACACCGTCACATCAGTAGCAAAACCTGCAATTTGACACTGAACATGATTGACGACTGCATTTCGTAGTCAACACTATATTTTAATCCAGCATAGGGACGTAAAGCAATTTTATGTTCAGAGATGCATTTACTAGCAGTCTCAAAAAAAAACAAGAAAAATGTCTAAGGACATGTAAATACTTGATACCTTCGAGCATAAATACAGACCTGTTCAGTGGAGTAAGGGATAGGGTAAATTATAATAATTTATAATAAACTAGAGGACCCGGCAAACGTTGTGCTTCTAAAAGTGTTTTCATCCTACATTCTGGTCACTACGCCTCCTACCCACTCTAATATACATAAAAATTCATCAAAATCGGTCTAGCCGTTTAGGAAGAGTTCAGTCACATACACACGTGACGAAGAATTATATATAAAAAGAAGTTAATAATAATAATAATAATAATAATAATACTAATAATAATAATAATAAATTTACATGTTTAATTATTTTTCTTTCATGTTTCGGAGTTAAGAGGAAACGTAGGCTAAAGCAATGCAAGTAAAGTCAAGAATTTTAGGGTTATTTCACAATGAATTAACTTACATATGGAAATAAATGCCCGATCCTTTTTAAACGTCTCCTTACATCCATACGCGACTCAGTAATACACCATTCTGGCTTAGTAATGAATAGAACTCATTTGAAATAGCCCGATTCTATCATCACGTGTAGTATTTCAGTGTTCCAAACTACCGCAGTTCCCTTCAGTCAGCTAATCGAGATGTTGCTCTCAACAATGTTACGTCATCAGCCATCTATTGGATTTAGGATCGAAGATTGGAACGATAAATTTCAGACATGCGTGGTTTTAGACGTTGCAGCCGTAATCGTAGCTCAAGCCGCAGTCGAAGTCAAAGTCAAAAAAAGTTCAATCCAACTGGAAAGTACTGTTATTACCATTTAAAATTTCGTAACCAATGTTTTCCTGACAAATGTAAATCGCCATGCTCGTGGAAGAATACGGAAACCCCCAAATAGTAGCAGAGTTAGCCGTAAGCTCCACTACTGAAAATATAATGGATTCCTGCAGGTCCCGTTTATTTGTGCGTGACAACACACGGGTTTGCATTTCCTCGTTTAGAATAAATTCGAATTTAGAGGTGGAAGCCTAAATATGAAATGGTCTAAAAATATTTTAAAATAATTAAATAAAACTAGTAATTATAATTCTAACAAAAAATTACGGAAAACCAAAAGTTCAGAATGCAAAAAAGATCAAGTCTTTGAGTAAACGTACACTTGAAAACTTAGATTGCAGGCCCTAACCCAATCTCACTTGTAAAGCGAACGACCAGATCAGCAGCCACCACGTCATCTGCTAATATAAGTTTGAGTGTCATCCTCAACCCAAGGGTTCTTCATAGGTCAGCAAGATCCATAGCTCTCAGGTTACTAGGCATTGAGGGGTGGAACAGCAAGGTCATCTGCCCGTCAAGAATTAACGCAAAATTGTCCTTTGTCATGGTGCTTTGCTTTCCGAATTTGTAAAACAGATTGCTTGTAAAATAAATCGATGGAACGCCACTCGTTTAACCCAATAGCTAACGACGAGGTTGTTGTTGTTATTGTTGTTTTAAGGGGCGGAACTACGAGGTCATCTTCCCCTCTTAACACAGATTAAAGAATACATAATGGAGAGCGGTAATACTTAAAAAATGGAATTTAGAACGAAAATACTCACAAAAGAAATAGATTGAAAAATACGCACAAAATGCAGGTTAGGTTCAAAATACGTACAAAATGCAACATAGAGTCGAAATACTTACAAAATGCATTTGATATTCAAACTACTTACAAAATGCAAATGAGATCATAAATACGTACAAAATGCAACTGAGGTTCAAATTACTTACAAAATGTAATTGAAATTGAAAATTCACAATGTAATTCTGATTGAAAAACTCCCATTTCAGATCCAAAATACTCACAAAGTGCAATTGAAATGCCAAATGCTTAATTCAATTGAAATTGAAAATGCTTACGAAATGTACGGTACTCATTTGGATGGACAATACTTACAAAATGCAATTTAGATAGAAAATACTTCAAGAGTGTAATTTAGATTCAAGATACCCACAAAATGCAATTGAGAATCAAAATACTTGCAAAATGCCCACCAGACAAAATGCAATTTAGATTGAAAATACTTGCAAAAAGTGGTTTAGGTTGAAAATACTTACAAATTGCAATGGAAATTCAAAATAGTCACAAAGCTTCGTCGGATCTCCGGACTCCCGACATTATTGAAGGACTTACTAAAAAGCAATTCGATTGTCAATCCTCACAAAATGCATTTGAGGTTGAGAATACTCACAAAATGCAACTTAGATCGAAAAAACTTACATAATGCTACGTAGATTGAAAATACCTACAAAATGGTGTGTTGATGCAAAAAAATCCCTAAAGGGTATTAGATACACGAGGAGCCAATTAACAACAACAAAACAGTGCGGGAATCTTAAAGAGAAGAGGGAAAAAATGAAAAGAAAAAAAAAAGTCCTCTTTGCACGCCGGAAGGCGGAGGTAGATTTCATCGGACAAACTTGGGGATAGGCGAAAATAGGCAGAATATGCAGGTTTTCGTAGAAGGATCAGACCTCATTTATTGCGAGAAGGTATTTTATAATTGGAGCTTAATTAACTTTGTTTTTCGTCATTTTATGCTTATTTTAAACATTTTATTTTCTTATGGGAACGGTAACCTTCTTGTCATTTGGGGTCCATTTTTATACTTGTGGTCACACTGTCCTTATGCAAGGTTTCGACACTGATGTGTAACTATGTAACGGTCTGTTCCTTCTTCACGCAAAATTATATCTCCCGCAGAGATTTTGGTTGGTTCCTCAGTTTAGGGGCTGCGACAACGCGGTCATGTAACCCCGTGTACTTAGGGATTGCTGTATTAGTCTGTAATTCAGGTAAGGACTGCAGACGGTCAATTTCAAGCAGTAGTTCCTAATGTTGCTACCAGGTACTACCGTCAACGACACCTACCTGTGAACTTGGCTACTAGATGCCACCGCAACCAGCAACTCGCAACGAACGTTGGAACTTCCCATCCAAAGGAAAGCATACTGAGGGATTTTTAGCGCTCTTAGAAAATCCGACGACTTCGGCCGGCTTTGAACTCGCGACCTTGGGCATAGACATTCAGCATGCTTGCTACCAGTTACGTCACCGAAGCCGCTTCACACTTAGTCAGATGGAATTCTGAATATGATCTCGTTCAAGTGCGTTATCTTGGCAACGTCTGATGGCTCATCCCTCATCAATTTAGTAGTGTTGCCATGGCAACCACTGATAGCTCTTGGCATTTTCTTATAATTCCGAAATAATTTTTCTCATCCCTTGGCATATTGGTGGGTCATATCAAAAATTCTTTCAGACAAAAGTTTTAGGTAATTATTAGGAGAATATTGTCCATTTCGTACGGTTTTGATATTGTGCTTATTAAGAGAGATATAATTAATGTTTCCCGAAAAACCCACTTTTTCCCACCCCTTTGGTCAATGCTTGGTGCTATAAAAAAATCTTCAAACATAAATTTTTGGGCTTTATCCGACACATAGTATGAACGTTGAACGGATTCGATATTTCACATATTAAGAGAGTTATAGCAATATTTCACTTTTTCGAAAAAAGCCCCCCATTTTCACCCCCTTCGACCGATTTATCCCAGTAACGAACTCGGCCGAGATTTTATAGGTATACATATTCGGTAAAAAATTCAAAGTGATTGGTGCAAAATTACGGCAGTTATCGTGTCCACAAGAAACTGATATATATATATATATATATATATATATATATATATATATATATATATATACACATATACATACATAAATTATATATAAACTTTTGAACTGACGGTATTTGGGGTCTGGGGGATGTGAAACGCGAAGATATGTCGAAATTTCCGGAATTCGAAACATGGTACCCATTGCAATAGTTAGCTTTCTAATGAAATCTACCTCTGTTTGGTTCCTCAGTTTAGGGGCTGCGACAACGCGGTCATCTAACCCCGTATACTTTGGGTGAGTGTAGAATCTGTCTGATAAACTGATAAACGGTGTGAATTGTAATGGCTGTATTAGTCTGTAATTCAGGTAAGGACTGCAGACGGTCAATTTCAAGCAGTAGTTCCTAATGTTGCTACCAGGTACTACCATAAATGACACCCAGCTGTGAACTTGGCTACTAGATGCCACCCCAACTCGTAACGAACGTTGGAACTTCCCCTCCAAAGAAAAGCATACTGAGGGATTTCAGCGCTCTTAGAAAATCCGACGACTTCGTCCGGCTTTGAAACCGCGACCTTGGGCATAGACATTCTGCATGCTACCAGTTACGTCACCGAAGCAGCTTCCCACTTAGTCAGATGTCAAAGTCAACCCCTGGCACCATCCAGCCCATGACGGGCTAAGGCCGACCAAGCGACCGCTGCCCTGCCATTTGGCCTGCAGATATTGGGGTGACGCGTGATCACCGCGTCGTGTCCCCTCGGCCGTTAATCTTGGTATTCGTGATCGGGGTGCTGTCTCACTGTCAGACAGCTACTCAATTGTCCTCACGAGGCTGAGTGCACCCCGTTCCAACCCTCACGTCAGTTTTAAAATCCCTGACGGAGCCGGGGATCGAACTCGGGGCCTCCGGGTGAGAGGCAGGCGCACTACCCCAACACCACGGGGTCGGCTTAGTCAGATGGAAATACTGAATCTGATCTCGTGCAAGTGCGTTGTCATGGCAACGTCTGATGGCTCATCCCTCATCAATTTAGTAGTGTTGCCATGGCAACCTCTGATAGCTCTTGGCATTTTCTTATAATTCCGAAATCATTTTTCTCATCCCTTGGCGTAATGGTGGGTCATATCAAAAATTCTTTCAGACAAAAGTTTTAGGTAATTATTAGGGGAATATTGTCCATTTTGTACGGATTTGATTTTGTGCTTATTAAAATAGATATGATTAATGTTTCCCGAAAAACCCACTTTTCCCACCCCTTTGGTCAATGGTTGGTGCTATAAAAAAACTCTTCAAACATAACTTTTTGGCTTTATCCGACACATAGTATGAACGTTGAACGGATTCGATATTTGACATATTAAGAGAGTTATAGCAATATTTCACTTTTTCGAAAAAAGCCCCCCATTTTCACCCCCTTCGCCCGATTTAGCCCAGTAAGGAACTCAACCGAGATTTTATAGGTATACATATTCGGTAAAAAATTCAAAGTGATTGGTGAAAAATTACGGCAGTTATCGTGTCCACAAGAAACTGATATATATATATATATATATATATATATATATATATATATATTGTGCCCTTTTAGCAAGAAATATACAAATCACAGTATGCCAGCAATGCTCAAATCGGGATTTTCGGGGTTATGGTATGTTCTCCCACTCTGTGACTTACACATTTTGGATTAAATAGAGGATACACTTCCAAAATAAACAAAACAACTCCTACTATAAAACTTTTAATTAACCAAATATATGGCGCTACAACAAATTAAACAAAAAAATACTGACCCAATTCTAACTTGTTCAGAGTGAACAAGGAATACATAATAAAACAAAGGTTAAATTATAATAAATGGTTTTCATAAACCAACAAACTTATATTTCTTTTCAATTCCATATAGTGTCCTTTTAAAATTCAATACAATCAAGAGCTCCAATAGGCTCGATACTTTTCAATATAAACTGTGTTATCCTTTTACAACACATCACTATCTATTATATGAGTATTTTATAATTAAAACAATATATAATTCTTATTAAAGTACTGTTACTCATTTACTTAAACTTTGGGCTTTCACAATGTTCTCATGTTACCACCTCTCTCAAATCAACAATTCACTACAGTGATTGGGAAAACATTGGCGTACTCCCGAGTAATAGAAGACTACTTGAACACGTCAAAAATTAAGATCACTCCCGAAATCTAATTGTCTGCACTAAACTCGTGAATCACTACATTATATAACACTAGCAGGTACCCGCGGCTTCGCCCGCGATCAAGACAATGGGGACGATGCATTATTGCTGATAATTGGTCTATTCTATAACAGCAATCGCGGCTATAGGTGTGTCCATTCTAATTCTGAATATTCTGATACATACAGTATATTGATATGATCTGCAAAGTGGGAATTTTATCGAGTTGTGAACGTCTGCAGGGTTCGTTGTTACATTATGTTAACACATTTTAAAATTACGTTTATGGTTTTGCCATCTTCTGCTGAGACATAACGATTTTGTTGTCCGGATGCTCGCGAGCACGCCACATACAGTTGGCCATGGGAAAAAATTGTTTTGTCTAAATGTACACGTGCTATTGTTAAATGTGTGTCATTGCGCTTTGTTAAAGAAATTGCGAATATTGTTTTAAGAGGGAACTGCTCTCTTGCACACTGGAATGGCAAATCTATCGGAATATGGGGAATTAAATGTATTCTTACTTAAGCTATTCTGGATGTAATTTGGCCATACTAATTGATGATTTGAACGTAAACATATCCCTATTAATAGACCTATTGTTAAATATCGCTCACCTTGGCCGCTGATGTACATTATGCAGTCTCTTCCAGTGTTACATCCTAGGGATTGAAATTCTCCAACGACCCTTTTGCCCCACATGCCTCTCTAAGTAATTAAAATTCCTGATTGATGTTGTTTGAGTCTTCAGTTTTTTAACTGGTTTGATGCAGCCTTCCATGTATCCCTCTCCTGAGCTAATCGATTCATTTCTACATAGCTACCACACCCTACATCCGAGGCAATCTGTTTAACCCTGGTTTACCCCTACAGTTCTAGTCTGCGACCCTCCCATCCATAACTACTGTCGACCAAACTATTATGCGTACTCGAGTTTGAAGTTTGTTTGTGAAGTAACCGATAGACCTATATAAAATCCAATAACATCATCATTTTCGTCGTTCTATTTTACGTTAGATCATGTAGGTTTGGAAATTTTAATTTATATTTTAATATTTTTTATCACAGTTGGAACACAAGAAGTGCCTGTTTTTAAGCGTTTTTCAACCATGCGTCACATTTAAGAATTATTATCTCACAAACCCGTCATCAGATCGAATCCAAATTTTAACACAACATACACTGGAATGTTATATAACAGGTTTATTAATTTTAATTTTTTTTGTGTCCAAGAAACAAAGTTGTTATTTTTGTAAGGTAACTTTTCCTCGGCTCGGGATGGTTTGAAAATGTAGTTCATGGTCGCGTTGTAATCCTTATACATCAAAACGGTATGCTGTATGATTGTGAAATACGTAAATTAATTCACTTATTGTATATCGGTTTGTATTTGTACGGAGAATTAAGACATGGTTCACCAGTTAGTCGCTCCGGTGAAAGCAGTACATCATTGCCAAGATGGGCTACATCACGCGTCATGGCACGTCTCGCTCGGAAGTGATGGGCTCCATATCAGCAACGCTGTATAGCATTTCCCGGAGCGGCTAGCTGGTGAACCATGTCTTAATTCTCCGTACAAATACAAACCAATATAAAATAAGTGAATTAATTTACCTATTTCACAGTCATACAGCATAACTTTTTGATGTATAAGGATTACAACGCAATCAAGAACTATATTTTCCAACGACCCCGAGCCTAGAAAGAGTTACCTTACAAAAATAATAACAACATTCGTTCTTGAACACACAAAATTTTGAAATTAATAATCCAGTTATACAACATTCCAATGTATATTGTGTTAAAATTCGGATTCGATCCGATTACGGGTTTGTGAGATAATAATTCTTAAATGTGACGCATGGTTGAAACGCGCTTAAAAAGGGGCACTTTTTGTGTTTCAACTGCGATAAAAAATATTAAAATATAAATTAAACATTCCAAACCTACATGAACTAACGTAAAATCGAACGTCGAAAATGATGATGTCATTGGATTTTATGAAGATCTATTGGCTACTTCACAAACAACCTTCAAACTCGAGTGCACATAATATTTTGGTCGACAGTAAGCTTGCTATTCCTGGGTGTCATAATATGTGTCCTACCCTCCTATCTCTTCTCTTCATTAGCAGTCGCCAGAAACATCTCTCCTCTCCCACTCGTCTTAATACCTCTTCATTTGTTACCCTAACTACCCACCTGATCATCATTCTCCCTTATCACCACATTTCAAAAGCTTCAATTCTCCTCTTTTCTGCTGCACCATTAGTCCATTAGTACAAATCAGCAACTTTTCTAGGTTTAAGCCGTGCCTTGTGCGGGGATTCAATGGCCGTGAAAGACAAAACAACAACTTTATTGAAATAAGTTTGCCCAATTCCTCAGTAAGAGTAATTAAGAAACAATAATAATTAACGTGACAGCCGGTAGAATACGACACTTTAGACTGTGAATCAACGTTGCAGATCATGGTTAAAAACGAAAAAGAGCAGATCAAAATTGGCTAACAAAAATATTCAGTTAAGAAAAAACAAATTTATAAAGAAAATGAAAGCATACCGTGAAAAATAGAAAGTATCTTAACATTGTAAATTCGAGCAAACTTCTTAAAGCTCGCTTACAACAACCAGCCGAAAGAGTATAAAATTAGACTCAAAATCACGATCGTATCCGAGCCCCAAAAGCAACCTCTATATATAAAATATATCTCATTTTACGCGTATCAATGCGAGGAGCAACGATCGTGGTTAGAGGTGGGAACCGAACCCAGCGTTTTAAGGCACCAAAACGAACGGTTTTCGAGATATTGCCAGAAAACTATCCCCGGTCTGCGAAATTTCAGCGGTTGCCATAGCAACGTTGATCTGTTTCTCAGAGGGAACACAGTTATTTGGGAATATCTCCGAAACCGTTCATTTTAGGAACTTAAAAAGTGTGTTTCGGGGTCCCTACAGGACCTCCGAGTATTGTTTCTCGTATATGGTGGCTTAAAATGAGCTAAATCCGAACATTTTACCGACTGTCCTTGCTCAGTGCCAAAGGGCCGAAAAAAGTCACTTACAAATTGAATATTCAAAAACCGTTTCTTATTGGGCCTCTACATACTCGGATCAACAAACATGCAAAATTTCAGCTTTCTAGGTCTAGTGGTTTGAGCCCTGCGTTGATGAGTCAATTTTGGATTGTCAATGCCAAAGGGCCGAAAAAAGTCACTTACAAATTGAATTTTCAAAAACCGCTTCTTAGTGAGCCTCTACATACTCGGATCAACCAACATGCAAAATTTCAGCTTCCTAGGTCTAGTGGTTTGAGCCCTGCGGTGATGAGTCAATTTTGGATTATATATAAGAGATTACATTAGGGATTTATCATTATTTGTCTTAAAAGACCATCATATCAATAGAAAGCAACGATCTGAACTTGCAAGCGGCAATTTTCATCTAAAAGAACCTCGGTTCGAAGACCGGGTCGTTAAAACCAATTCTAAACGCTCTGGTGTACTATAACTTCAAACAGACGGCTACCAGACCTACCGCACTATCAAGGGCGGGGGGTCTGGCCTGGCCACTTAGCGTGATTTATTGTCCGGGAGCAGGCCTTTTATGGTCAGACTCGCAAGAGGCGAGCTACCTTCCGCTTTCATACAGCTTTTTCTTAAATGTTGTTCTTTGAAGAAGCAAGGCTTTTCATTCATTTATTTTAACAACTTATTTAGGTTCAATAGACCATTCTCGTAACCTTGGCATTTATTAATTATGAAGTATCCTCATTGGTGGGTAAGAGTAATTCAATACAACAACAAATATTTAGGGGCATCAACAATAGACGAATCTGGGTTCGACTCTTTCGACTGCCTCGGGAACCATATCCCATACTGGAGGACTTATATAATTGCGACTTAGGGTGGCCTTTGCCTTGAACCTGCGCTCATAATACAATAAATATTTCGCACCCTTTTATAACACAACACACACATGGCCTCGTGATCACATCACTATTTAGAGGACTTACTATAGCTCAATTACCACGACCAACTGCCCCTCATAATTAATTTACCAAGTATATTTAACGCATTCCTAGCGTGACAAAATTCTTTAATGCGCTTCACAGCGCTTACATATTATTGAGCCAAGTTGCCTTCAATGAACTGATAAATTCAAAAATCACCATTTGATTATACCTCTCAATTTTATATTAATCCTCTCCCGTGCAATAATCGCTTTATCTTAAGGACATGTGTTCACAACATGTATTTATTCTTTTAAAGGAGCTCAAAACCTACTACTTTCCTATAATTCATCATAATTTTTACTCATTTATATCATTGTTATTATTATTATTATTATTACGCTTGCTTTCACATATTTAAATCATTTATCAATTACACTGATATTTTATTTCATACATTTCCCCTGAGGGATTTATTCATTTCGCAGAATTATTTTATACTTTCTCAATTTTTATTGTTCAGATCGCGCTATTATTCTGTTATTTGTTATTCAAAAACATCCCTATTTTCTCATTCTCAGGTGGATTGTACACAAATATTCCCCAACACATAACATAATGAAATTGTTACTCACATGAGGTCACGGTCACCGACCGTATTTTCCAGCGATGTTTCATTTTCGCCCACTTAATGTGTTTAAGCCGTCTTGATTAATCCCATTTCACACAATGACATTTCTTGATACACATACACAATATTTACCTTATACTCTGGTAACATTTTGTATACAATTCTGTATTCTTTTATCATACACAAATAAATTCACTAAAAATTATTACACTAACACAAATTTTCTATATTTACAATACACTGCTTTTAATCACTAAGGCTTTGATTTTGCCTTACACACGTGATTTTTTTCTTCCCGTTTCCAAGGGTGAAACTCTTAGATGTCGGCTCCCTATCTGGCAAAAAGTTGAAAGTCTCGATCAATCTACCCCTCCCTGGAACGGCTATTCTTCAAATCTGGTTTCCTGACTGTTCGGCTTCTATTTTCACTAGCTCGAAGTCGTTTCTTTCTAGACACTATTTAATTTGTCTAGATCAAGTCTATCTTGTTTACGGCACCTTGAATACTTTATCGGTGACCTATGATTCTCTAGCATTTACTGCTATTCCTTAGTTTCGTAGCTTAATGCTTTTACTGTTTGTTTGTCTCCTGTTAGACAACGTCTTGGATTAACTTTTCCCTTCTTATTTTCTTCGCTCTAGTCCCTATCTTATCGATACACTAGGCGTTATTTATTTCGTCCGACCCTGATCGGGTTCCTTAACTTTGCTGGAAATGTTTGTTTCACGATCTTTGGTACTTCAAAAGGTTACGATACTTTCAGTCGTTTAACTGAACTGTTATTTGAAGACCTATCGCCTGTTCTTTAAGTTCGCAGCCTAACTTGACTGTAATACTGAACTTTTCACTATAAAGATTGACACTTGCTGAACTAAATCCTGTACTAGGATTTCCCTAAGTCTTCACACGGCGATACTATGATGATACTTGATGCTTCCTCGTACAGCGTCTCGGCGCTCACGGAACTGAATATCTTTGATGCAGCACCTCCGCTCACGGAGTGCTCGTAGACTGCATTTGTGACACAGTGACGCCCCTCGGGCCGTCTGAAAAATGCATATACGATGTGATGCAGCACCTCTGCACGAGGTCTGTTCTAAACTGCATGATTAGTCTGGCTCTGCCAGGACTTTTATACTTTTTGGCTACAAAAAGATAAAGTCCTCGTCTTTTTCATAACTAACTTTTGAAGCAATAGTCGCACACTATTGAAAATTATATCTCTGGAACTCGGGTCTCGGGGAACTTTTAATTACGTAATGCCGCGTCTGCACTTCTTTCCTGGGCAATTATTAAAACATCTTTTCCCACACAAAAATCTCTATTTCGGAATGATTCACAATGATGTATTTCTTTTGTTAATTATATGCTCGCAAATGGCTTAAATCTAATTATTGTTCCTCTTGCACAACTGCGAGGATGACATTTTACTGCAACGTAAGCTCAATTTCCGAAACCTTCTCTTGCTCACTCCGAACGGAAAGTTCCTCTCGTTCTAATTATAGCCATGATCGCTCCTTATCGGTGCGTCACGCGTGATATCATTTCCTGGAGCCACCTGGGCTCTTATTCTTGCACAAGATTAAACCAGTCTTCTTGTATAAAATCTTGCTATATTCTACTGAAGACTGTATCTTTTCCTCTTTTCTTTCACCAATAAAACATAGATTCGACCCCTTGAACCAATGGTACATGGGTTCAATATATATATATATATATATATATATATAACTTTTGAACTGACGGTGGTTTTGGGGTCTGGGGGATGTGAAACGCGAAGATATGTCGAAATTTTCCGGAAGTCGAAACATGGGACCCATTGCAACAAGGTGTCTAACCCCTCGAAGAAGGAGGAGGAAAGATGACTCAAAGGCCAACTGAGGCGGCAAAGTGAAAGACTCCGTAGGCCTCCTATACCCTAATACCGTGGGGGTCGGAAAAGAACAAGAGTTGACCAAGGGAGGTTGACAGGAAAGAAAACGGAGATGAGCCCGGCATTAGTAAGTGGAAGAAATGCCGGACTTGGCTGGGGTCCCGACGAAATGTAATGCTCTGCAGTCGGTCAACACGATGTTAGCCAAATTGTAATGTGTGTTATTCCGTATACCTGTAAAGAATATACGAGATAAACAACAATAGTTAGCTGTTGATGCATTGAATACAACCTTTCTTGGTGGACTATTTTAGGATCGGTGCACCAGAACGTTGAAATATGCTTCCATACAAGGGTAAAATTCAACACCCGCCGTACTTGGTAGAATGTTGAAATATGATTCTACAGAGTGTAAAGAGGAGGTGGCTTACCACTTTATTGTCATAGTGCCTGGGCGTGATGGGTAGCATCTGGGGCCTCAACTGCAAAAGTATAAATGTTCAGCAATTGATACGATGTATAAACAAATTGTGTACGAATCGATGAGTCATTAATTTTGAAAATAGCTCCATAAATCACAAGATGTATAACATTACATAGTGTGGACACTATATGAAATCCAGAGGGATATCATATACACGCAGGAAATGGAATGCCTATTTTACATTGGTTCGAGATTAATATACGTTAGTTTGTTATTGTGGTTTCAAGGGGCGGAACTACGTGGTCATCTGCCCCTCATAACACAAATTTAGAATGAAATTAATGATTTAGAGGTGGACACCTAAACATGAAAAGATTGAAAATTATTGAAACAAAATATTAAATAAAACTAATAATTATAATAATAAATTACAGAAAAACAAAACTTCAGAATTTAAACAAGATGTTCATTAAAGAACAAATAGCTTACTTTCTCTTAAATGCATGGGTATAGTCATAACTCTTTGTACATTTCAAGGAGTATAATTGAATATTGGTCGTAGTAACTTGTTGAAATACAACGTTCTATACGGATATTAAACGTTGATTGATTGAATCCTCACCTGAATTATATACAGTATACACAAACACAGGCTATCAGACAAAATTCAACACTCACTCAAGTACACGGCGCTAAATGACCATGATGTCAATGCATCTCGAATGAAACAACAACTACAACAGCAGCTTCCTACCCAAATCCTTCCTCGTATAAAAGTACACACACTAGTAATCCTGCAGACATCACAGTGACATAGGTTATCGGACAACTTGTACCCACACCCAAGTAAACGGTACTACAAGACCATGATGCAGCAAAACCCCTAAATAATCAACAACAAAAACAACAACAACAAGAGTCTCTACCGCAGATTGAGGTCAACGAATATTAATCACGGTATTCGAAATATGTGGTACTATAAGTATATACGAGTATATAATATTTTCGATTGCAAATACTCACTATATGTGCTTAACATTATAACGTGTAAATTATAAATCAATAAATACCAAAAACCGAAGTAAAAAGTATAAACCAGCTGGGATTTGATCCACGAATCCCCAGACTATGAGCCCAAGTCCCTACCATTAAGCCAAGGATGCGCTACGATAATACTTGATAAACAACTGGTTTAGTATAACTGTATCATATTTGATGTTGAAATCAACGATTTCATTAGCGTTTTCTGGCGATTTTATAAACCATTTGATAATACGTATATATTATTTTGTTCATTGTATTCAAAAAAAGGATATAAACTTAGGAAGTTTCGGAAGTACTGTATATGTATTTACGAGCAAAAATAGTGGCCATTTTGACAACGGGATGGCACGGGTTCACAACGATTTGGCACGGTAAGGCTGACCTGTTAGTTACTTCTAGGTTACATATTCTATTATAATATGCTAATATCCTACTGGTCACCTCTTTGAGGACAGATTAAACCTCCCTATGTTCGATAAGCAGAATTGTTGTGGGCAGGCCTTCTTGAATCGTAAGTTACGGTCAGACTATAACACTTGAATGATTCATACATCCACCATCTTGAAACTGTTTAGCTGCTGACCTTGTAGTTTGGGTAAAAGACGCTTCCCAAATTAAGGTATATTGTTGAAAATTTTTGTAGAGATCGGATGATTAGGTTAGTCATAATTTGCACACATACATGGCCGCCATCTGCAAACTATTGGGCTTATTACCTTGTAGTTTGCTCAAAAGGCGCTTCACTCATAAAGGTATGTTGTTGCAAAATTTGGTAGAGATCATATGATTACGTTAGTCGTAATTTGATTTAAGCTTTGAACATTTGGGTGGCCGCCATTACGTTTCCGTCAAGACGGCGGCGATATAAAACATGCCACTCAGGTTCCCTTTGTTAGTGCTACCATTGTACCAAATTTCGTTCAATTCGATTTGATCGTGTTTGAATGGATAGGGGGTATCAATTTGCACACATACATGGTCGTCATCTGCAAACTATCGGGCTGATGATCTTGTAGTATCGTCAAAAGACGATTCCCAGATAAAGGTATTTTGTTGCAAAATTTGGTGGAGATCGGATGATTAGGTTAGTCGTAATTTGATGCAAGCTTTGAACATTTGGGTGACCGCCATTATGTTTCCGTCTCATAGGTGAATTTCCAGCAGTGCCCTTTATCACTGTACAAAATTTCAGGGTGATATCGGTAATAGTTCCGGAGATATTGAATGCTGATGAAATATTTCGCACTGCCGCCATGTTGGATTGGTGAGACGTAATAAAATTTGAAGGGCACAGTCGAGATCGGCCAAAATGCTGCTATGACCTTACCGAGTTTCACTGAAATCACTCCAGCCGTTTAAAAGTTATTAGGGGTCACACACACCACACAGACACACATACGCACACACACACACATACACACACGGAGAAAAGGTTATCTCATAAGCCTATTGTTTCATAAAATGAAAATAGGCTTAAAACGAGATCTTCAAATTTCGCACAGCTGCCATCTTGTGGTTATGATAACAATTGAAATAAATTAGATGCCACTGGATTACAATTTGTTTATGCTTTTAACGTACCAAATTTCACTGCGCTCGAATGGTTAAATCGCGAGAAACGTCCATTAAGTTATTTATATTTCGCATCGCCGCAAATGTTGGATTTGTGCTCACCAGGTTATTGAAAGTCTCATAGGTGAACTTATGTTCATAGCCTCTACTGTATCTACACACAAAATTTCAGTTCGATTGCTCTCATAGATTATTAGAACCGTCAAAATATTTCGGATGGTCGCCATGTTGGATTCTTATATATGCAGGCCATAGAGTAATGTACTATTAGATGTCGGTTATTCCGCAGGTTCATTATTCAAACGTTCACTACCATCGCATCATTAATGCACATAATATTGAAACTTAATTTGAATAATTCTCGCAGCCGCCATCTTGAGGATATGTTAAGAATTGAACTAAATTAGAATGCCAGTGCATTTCAATGTGTATAAACATATTCTGTACCTAATTTCACTGCGCTCGGATGATTAAATCGCGAGAAAAGTCTATTAAAACTTTTCAAATTTGCTTGGCCGCCATGTTTCTTTTGTACTGGAATGTATCAGAGGTGAACTTGTAGTAGTGCCCTTTATCACCGTACAAAATGTCAAGGTGATATCATTTAGCACAGCCGCCATGTTGGATTGGTGAGACGTAATAAAATAAAATAAAATATAAAGGCCGGGATCGACCAAAATGGTGCTATGACCTCACCGTGTTTCATCGAAATCGCTCCAGCCGTTTAGTTTTTATTACGGGACACACACACACAAACGCACACACTAACATGCACACACACGGACAATTAAAAATCGGCTAACAAAGAGGTACCGCGGCATATTAACTCGATTTATGTCCTTCCCACCATCCTTCCTTCCTTACTTCATTCCTTCCTTCCCTCCTACCTTCCTTCCTTCCTTGCTTCCTTCCTTTCTTCCTACCTACCTTCCTTCCTTCATTCCTTCCTTCCTTCCCTCCTTCCTTCCTTCCCTTCTTCCTTCCTTCCTTCCTTCCCTCCTTCCTTCCTTCCTTCCTTCCTTCCCTCTTTCCTTCCCTCCTTCCTTCCTTCCCTTTTCCTTCCTTCCTTCCTTCCCTCTTTCCTTCCTTCCTTCCTTCCCTCCTTCCTTCCTTCCCTCTTTCCTTCCTTCCTTCCTACCTACCTTCCTTCCTTACTTCCCTCATTTCTTCCTACCTTCCTTCCTTACTTCCCTCATTCCTTCATTCCTTCCTTTCCTCCTTCCTTCATTCCTTCCTTCCTTCCTTCATTCCTTCCTTCCTTCCTTCCTTCCTACCTACCTTCCTTCCTTACTTCCCTCATTCCTTCCTACCTTCCTTCCTTACTTCCCTCATTCCTTCCTTCCTTCCTTTCCTCCTTCCTTCATTCCTTCCTTCCTTCCTTCCTTTCTTACTTCCTACCTATCTTCATTCCTTTCCATGCATTTATGTGTGGATAGACTAGGCCTACGTTTCTGAATTAATCTATTCATTTTACAATAATTGATGGCGTGCGAGTCGTTTCAATAAATGAATGTTGCATTGCGAACTGTTTCAATGTGTGCGCACACTTGACAAAATTGAATTGAATCAAATGCAGACAGGGACATTTCAGTTCGTGTGTGACATAATTTTACAATAGGTGACGCGTGAGTGGTTCAACAAAAGAAGCATGGAACAAAAAACAAGCAACGAAGCAGATCATTTAAATTGTGTTTCAAAGTGGTTAAGTGGTGTTATATGTTAATAAACTACTAATAGGTATGTAATTTACTTGTACGTAGATTGTAAACTGTGTTCTAATTAAAATATATATTATAAATTCATTAACTAACAATATTGTTGCAGCAGATGACCTCGTAGTTCCTCCCCTTAAAACAATAACCAACTAATAACTAAATATATTGTTGCTTTGCTTGCGGTTGTTGTTACAGTACTTTTTCCGTCAAAATAACCATGCACCTTAAATGAGCATCAATTGGCAGATCTACCAGCGGAGCACGAAACAAAAAGTGATTATGTGCTTAGCAAACAAGCTAGAAACGACAGGTAAGCAATGAAGCAGATCGTTTACGAGTTTCTCAATCACGTGAATCAGAATCAGAAGAGCACTGAACAATAAGAGTCGAAACAGAACGTTTCAGGGCTACTCGATCTCGATGAATCGTGCAAGTTGATCGTGCATCTTCGTACATTAAAGTACAATGTCTGCATCCAAGTGTAGACAGATCGCGGGTGCAAACCCGGGCGAAGCCGTCGGATTTGATAAGAGCTTTAAAAATTCCTCAGTATGCCTTCTTTCGGAGCGGAAGTAAAGCCGGCGGTCCCATGTCATAGATTTATGGTATGTTGAAGAACCTTCCACTAATTACACCTGTGTGAAGCTAAATTATAGGATAAACATTTGACTGACGCTCTTAAGTTCCAACGATCGTCACCAGGAGCCAACTGCGGTGGCATCTGGTAACCTAGTTCTCAACTAGTGGTCGCTGACGGTGGCGTTTGGCGGCAAAAGTAGGAACGACTTGTAAAAATTCATGATCTGCAGTCCTTACTTGAATTGAAAACAGATAACACACAATAATACAGCCATCACAATTAACACCAGTTATCAGACAGATTCTACACACACACAAAGTACACGGGGCTACATGACCGCGTGGTCGCAGACCCTAATCTAACGAACCAACCAAATAACCAACCAAGTGTAGACATCGGTAAAATGGATAAGGTGTGTGGGAATTGCGGTACACGGAAGTTCAACAATTACACACCACGAATGTGCTGCGCAAATGGCGAAGTTAGAGTTTCGACTTTGCAACCACCACCTGTGCCTCTGTTGTACGGCAACTCATCCGATTCAAACCATTTTTTTTACATAACATTCGGAAATAAAATACGACGTATCAAATGACTTCCTGTGGAGCCGTTTGAATAATCCAAGACCAATATAATATATACCAACCTTCAAAATTCATGGACAAATATATCATTGCTTAGGATCACATCTACCAGTTCTCGACGTGGATCATATACACCCTCTGTCTGAAAAGTTCGGTGAATGGGCTTTATTACGAACGGATTGTTGTCTTACCTGAAACAGCCGTTACTGTCAAACGAAGTAATCCCCGTGGATGGTTATGCACGACTGAACAAGTCCTGGAAACTCCTCGCATAGCCTTCTTTAGGAGTAGCCTTCAGTTTGGGTCGTCAAAACTCTAAATTATTGCAAGTAAGAGAGAAGCGTAAATTTATGCAACCTGCCTTGCACACCTGATAGACGGGCGACAGTGAGAAGGGTGAATGTATGCAACTTGCACACCTATTCGCCGGGTGGCAGTGAGTAGGGTGAATGTTCCGTGGAATTTAATTGTCCTGAAAACCATAGTCACGGGTGACGAGATCTGGTGCTTGAGGTACGCCCTCGAAGGCGAGCGTTAATGTATGGAGTATCGGGGTCAGGGTCGCCGAAAAGCCCTAAAGGGCCAGAGGTTTTTGGACATTTCAGACATCTAACGTAATGTGACGACCCAACTGAAGGCTATCACTCAGGACGACGTTCTAAAAAGTGCATAACCATCCACGGGGATTACTTCGAAGGATAGTAACGGCTGTTTCAGGTAAGCTAACAATCCGTTCGTAATATAAACCCATTAACCGCACTTTTCAGACAGAGGGTGTATTTTTACAAATCAATGTCATGGGCGACGATGATATGCATGTTCATCAGCAATACAATGCGATTAGAGTCACCAAACGTCATATTATATCAACTTTGCAAACTTTTTTACCCCAACACAACGGCCTGATAAAATTGTTCAAAATATCGAATGAATATTATGGGTTTTACGTCTCTTAAACTACTGCGGCTTTTAGAGACGCCAGAGCGCCAGAATTTTGCCCCGATTGAAATATTTAACTTGCCAGCGCCGGGATTCGATTCCGCTATTTGGGTACAGCAGGCGAGAACGGTGCCGCTGGGCCACGCGTCCAGACGTTCAAAACATCAATTAATAACTTGTCGTCGGAGAAATTACGCAATCCACTTAATAACGGACAAAACTCTAGTCGAACAGAATGCCAGACGCTGCAACGTGCCTACCATATAATAATATTCAGCGACAGAAATACACATCTGTACGTGTCGCTTAAACACATCAAATTTGCAATGCATTGTTTAGGGAGGGCGACGATGGAAATCACTTCAATATTATGCAAACCAATAAAGCTACAGGCAATTGAATTCATTCTTGTTTACACACATTGTATCACATTGAAAAATCACTCTCCATTCATTCGTAAATCAGATTTACATTTATCTTATCGCTTCTTTCGTATTATTTCCTGTTACAGGTGAACCTCTCAACAAAGTTAGTTATTGTTGTTTTAAGGGGCGGAACTACGAGTCTGCCCCTCTTAGCTCAGATTTAAGTATGCAAATATGCATTGGAATTTAAAATTTATAGGTGGAGACCTTAATTGGAAAAGACCGAAAATTAATAAAGCAAAACAATTAAATAAAACTAATATTTATAATATAAATAAAAATTACGGAAAAACAAAAAAATCAGAATTCAAAAACGAACAATTCGTTGAGTCAATGTACACTGGAAGTTAGTTAGTTAGTTATTATTGCTTTAAGGGGCGGAACTACGAGGTCATCTGCCCCTCTTAACTCAGATTAATGTATTGTTACGGCTGTGAGTTTGTGTCATCGCTCGCCGCATGAGTCACAACTGCCCCAGGGCTGGGCTGTGGCCTGCCTCCTGTATTGCGCGCGCCTTATGCAACAGGGCTACTAGGACAAAGGGATAGTCCAGAATATTCGTGACTGGACCAGCGATGGAAACCTCGAGAAGCCGTGAACCCTGGATGGATCTAGAAGCATTTATTGAGTCACCGGCCTGCTATATAAGTGCAACCTGTCTAGCAGTTGTTGTTGTTGTGTTTCACGAGCTAGTGCGAGCGATTATCTTGAGCGACAGAAGTGTGGTGACTTGCGAAACCCCTAGTGAAGCTGATTCTCTTGACACCGAGGAAGTGATTGTGGTGCTTGTGAAACAGTGTATAGTACAGTGACAGACCTAATGCAGCTATTTCCAGCGAGCGTACGGGAGCGGACTCATGAGCGAAAAGGATTAACTGTGGTCTGTTGACAAGTGAAAGGGAAAGTATTCTCGACGTGAGGAAACTGGAGTAAGGTAATGATTGCTGTTGAGTAGTGTATTTTTCTGGCTGCAATAAAATTAATTATTTCTTTAAGCAGTAATTGGTATTGTGCTTTATACCCACCGTAATCCAGTTAACAAAGGTGCCACTAGGGGGTGGCACGGAACAGTATACAAATTTGGAATGGAATTTAAAATGTAGAGGTGGATACCTAAATTTGAAACGAGCTCCGCAGTAAACACACTACAGGCCTCATGCAAAAGGATCTCGGTATTTGCACCATCAATAACGTAAGCACAACCCACGTTCTCGTCTACCTTGGAACCATCCTTGTATAGAATACCAACATCCGGAAATTGGTGAACTATGCTGTGGAACTGCGTCCGATAAACGGGGGCAACCGAGTTCACCTTAGGACCTCGGTATAGATCTAACCGAATTTCCAGGCACGGGACTTGCCACGGAGGCACCTCGCTAGGTGTCCGGATCATACAGGGACCTACAGCCACTCCTATTTCAGTACACGAGCTGTGGAGTCTATTGCCAACCGGCCGAGTGGCAAAAGGCCGTTTTGGCGTACCCCTTTTTTATTTATTTTTATTTATTTATTTACGTATTAATAACTTTACACACACAGAAGATAATTGTCAGTGCACAATTTGAAAAATCAACACAGAAAATAAATGTCACTGCATCATTGTTTGTAAAGGCAACACAGAAAATAATTGTCACTGCACCTTTGTAAAAGGTCAAACAGAAAGCAATCGTCACTGCACCATTTGAAAGGTCAAAAGCACTGATAAGTATTAAACACTCCAGAAAGTCTATAAGCACTCGTGGCGGTGACACGGTGAAAGGCGGGCTTTCCAAATAAAAAGATACATAAAAGCCGGCCAAACGCTGCAGGCAGGGTTCCATGTTCGGCCGTTTTCCATCTCTCCCTGCGGACGTGGTCCAAGAACCACACCAGTGTGTGGTCCCGAGACCTGTGTCGGGAGAGGTTATAGTGAATCGCTCCCGAAGTGAACCAGATTGCGTTACGCTTTTCCCCCGTGGAATGGTGTGCTGCAAATCGTTGCACCTTCATGCCATCGGACAGGTCCAGCGTCCGACCTCATATTCTCGCTACTACTTGGAGGGTCCAAGTCCAGACGACTGTCGCACTCCCACACGTAGTGACTCGATGGTCTAATGTGTCAGTGCGACCACAGGCGTCACACAGGTCGACATCAATCTGCACATGCCGAGACAGTTTTTCCCTGGTCGGCACAATTTCATTGAGGTACTCATCCAACGTCGAGCGTCATTCAAGTGGAATCCAGGGATTCCACAGTTTCTCCCAGATAGTCGACCAGGCTCGCGTAGGATATTTCAGCTGTATATAGGGGGTGAAGAGTCTTTCGGTGATCAGAAACCGATAAATCACCTTGGTAGGGAGTGCGGTGAAGGGTGTGGAGACACTGGATTTCAGACGGTGAAGAATTGCTATTTCCTTCTTGAAAACATTGGCTGGGATGAGCATCTGGGGATTCGCACCTGGGGCAAGTGACTGTATGCAGACTGCGTCAGAGGGGTCTCCCATATTTTGTTGCGCTCGAAAAAGCTGTGAGGCCAGCAAGGCGGCACATTTGTGTTCAACTGCCACAAGTTGCAGTCCGCCTCTTCGAAGTGGCAGGTTCAGTTGATCGCGCCGAATCCTATGTCTGTATCCGGACCAGAGGAAATATCCGATGGTCATTTCCATCGTTGGCAGAGCACGTGCGGAGCTGGAATTGCTTGTGCCAGAAACCATACTTTGGACAGTGCAAAGGTATTAATATACCACACTTTCTGTATCAGGTTCAATCTTCTCGTTAGGTCTTTCTTTAATTGAAATCTCATCGTATTTAGACGCCGGTTCCAGTTGTATCTGACAGTTTCTGCAAAATCTGGGAAAAAGTTTATCCCCAAGATTGTTCACTTGTCAACTATGGGAATGGCTAGGTCGTGCGGAGGCCTGATTGTTGTAGGCAAGCAGATGGGCATGAGAGATGACTTCGAAGCATTGATGCGTGCACCTGAGGCTAGGGCGTAGGTGTCCAGGATGATCTTCGTAGACGCAAGTTCGGACTCATCATTGATAAGGACACTCACCTCATCGGCATATGCCCTCAGGGTGAAATGGGTACCATGCAGATCGATACCGTGTAGTTTCTTGTCCAGACTGCGGATCAGGGGTTCAATATCCAAAACAAAGAGCACCATCGACAATGGGCAGCCCTGTCTGATGGATTTATGGACGGGAATTGAAGGGGATAAAATCCATTTATCAAAACTCTGGATTAACCCCTCAAGCGTGATATTGTGAAACTCTGGGCTGCACCCACAACGTGCATTATTTCTAGCCTACTCCCAATGGTAAGCGCGGTGTCATATGCATTTCGCTATAATTTCCAAACGCACTGGCAAATGTTTTCAAAAAACACACACAATAAGAACAACATATAACATAATATTCTAAACTATTGATAACCTGGTTATCCCTGGTCAGCGGCACGTCAATACTGGGACAATATCACAGTCGCCTAATGTGTTCGTATTTCTTGGCGTTCTATCACGAATTACATCGTCAGCGTCACTATCTTCACTGGAAGTTATAGCGAACTCATCCTCTATATCGCTGTCACACTCTGAATCACTTTCGTTGGCACTAATATCGAGCAATTAGCTATTTCTTTGTCATCAATAACTGTGCCACGACCTGCCATGTTTACAAGCAAACTCACGGTCCGCAAAAGCGAGAACACGTGTGCAGAGATCTGAAAAATAAATGACTGTGAAGATATGCGACACCTCCTGGCAATAATAAGTAGCTCGAAGTGTAGCCAAAAGTTGCCTCTTCCTGCCATCTTACGACCAAATAAATTACTATTACGAAGTCCACGTAGCGGGCGTTTCAAATTCGACGGCGCACCCTTGCGCCGTACACGCTGTGAACGTAGCAGGCTAGTGGGCGCACCGTTGCGCCGTACACGCTAAGGGGGTTAAGGGGAGGTGTAGAGTCGTTGGAGGCAGTGGATGACGCCCAGAGGAATGTTAAACTGACACAAAGTTTGCCAATGATATGCGTGTGCGACCTTATCAAAGGCTCTGTTCGGGTCAATATTGAGCAGGGCAGCCGCGTTATTTCCATGGCCGGACGCATAAAGAATGAGGTCTCGCAGTGCAAGAATGCTGTGTAGAATGTTCTCTTGGGGTATCGTGCAGGTTTGACCAGGGCCTATCAAGCTGTGCAGCACATTTTTAAGCCGAAGTGTGAGGACTTTGGCCTGCAACTTGTAACCCGTGTTGAGAATAGTTATTGGTCTGTAGTCAGCAATACCCCGAACACCAATAAGCTTGGGAATCAAAACGATAACGCCTTCCGTATAGCCGGGGGGTACTTCATGTGTGTAGAGGTAGTTGAGTACGTGGGTTACATCATTCCCAACGAGGTGCCAGAAGTGTTTGTACCATTCATACGTCAGAGCATCGATGCCAGGGGTCTTGTTATTAGCTGTGGTTCGGAGAGCATATTCGATCTCTGCCTTCATGATCGGTGCGCCAAGTCGTTGTCCAGATGTCGGTCCGTAGACGTCAAGAGTTGGTTACCTGCCAATTCCGAGACGGGTTCCTCGGCCAGCATCGCTCGAAAATAGCGCTCACCATCTGCAAGTAGTTCCTCACGGGTCGTTAATATGCCCCCATCCGGTCCCGTCCACTGACGAATACACTGACGCCCTTGCGAGCGGCGTAGACGGCCAAGCTGATAAACAGACATCTTTTCCCTGTCAATCAAGGAATACTTCTTGATATGTTGCTGCAGGGTGGCTAAATTGCTTTCTCGGACATGCCAGAGGGTTTTCTTAATCGTGCGTAGTGCCACAGACACATTTTCCCCCTAGTTGTTCACGATGGTGGAGGTCCTGTAACACGGTGTCATTGAAGTCCAGTTTCCGATAGAAACGTTTGCTACGTTCAAAGGTTATGGCTTTGGCGACTGCCCGAATGGCCGGCTTCACCTTTTCTAACCACCAGACAGCCACATTGTTGTAACGGTGTTTCAGCCGTTGACACTGCCGATACACAGCCTCAAAACGCTGTGAATCCTCATCCCTTTCAAAGCAGTAGGTATTCATTTTCCACGTGCCTCTCCCTGTTATTGTGTGTGCAGGGGCGGCACTTCGCGCCGTAAATAGAAAGCCATTGTGGTCACTAAAGGCGACAGGGATTATCCCTCAGCCGCGTACACGTGAGGCGAGCGTACTGGACATATACGCCCGATCAATCCTGGATTTAGAGGTCCCACGGCAAAATGTATATTGGATCTGGTTGCCATGTATGTGTGGCCATATATCTAGTAGTTGCATGCTCTGGGTGAGTCCCTGTAAACCAGGACAGAAATTGAAGGAACCAGTCTGATCCTGGGGGCGTAAAGTGCAGTTGAAATCCCCCATCAAGAGAATGGGGAGATTCGTTACCAGGTGAGGTAAGATGTCTTGTCTAAATAAAACGTATCTCTCAGATGCATAATTGGAGCCAGATGGACTGTAAACATTTATGATCCTGACACCCTGTACAGTAGCAGACGTTATGCACCCGGGAGGATCCATCACCACATCAGTTACGAGGGTGCCTTTACGGTAGATAATGGCCGTGCCCCTAGCAGTGGTGCCCATGTTAACTATATATTCATGGTCATACAGGAAGCCAATGTTACATTCGCTGACCTCTTGCAGAAGAAGAATGCCAACATCATATTCACGCAGAAAACGGCTTAACAGCGCCTGAGTGGCCGGATTCCTCAAGCCAGGAATATTTACTGTGGCATAAGTCCTCAAATGTGAATTATTGTCCATAGTTGATGTCGGCTAAGAGGGGAGCTAACTGTAAATCCAAATCCTGCTGTGCCTCCCGGGACTGTTCACGATATTTTGCCAGCATTTTGCTAACGATCTCGTGGACTCCCTCATGCTGACCCATTTGAGAGCACTTGGGTAGAAGTGAAATAATGGGTCCGGGGCTAGGAATGTTTGCCATATGACACAGGTCCGACATCATTTGCTGAACCTCAAGGGCTTTGCTGGTAGTAGGGCTCTCAGCAGGTGAGACCTCTGTTAGACAACTTCTGGGGGTTGCCGGCACTCGGAAACGGGGGTATACCTCACTGACACGTATTTCACCTTTCTTCAGTTGCTTAGGCTTGTTCTGCGCTTTACGGGGTTTAACAAGTTCGGTTGCGAGCGAAACATCTGAGTCATCGGAAGTAGGGTTAACCTTGCGCTTGGGATTACGGTTTTCAACGACTGCGGTTACGAGCGAAGCATCCGAGTCATCGGAAGTAGGCCCACGGCTAACGAGCATGCTTTCCTCAATGTCCTCAGACCAGGTGGGCGTTTTGCGTATCTCCGAATTTTCCTGTGCCGAGTCTTCTCCGTGGAAGTGACTATGGATAGGATTGGCGACTGGAGGGGGTGACGGGGCATTGCCCAAGTTGTGCTGTGAAATTTCTGCCTGGTGCATGACCACAGACTCTGGAAACATGTCAGGAACACCTGTGCTGCCAGAAAGGGTGACTGGCGCCGCCTCCGTGGGAGGCGGTCGGTCTAGCGGGGGAAAGCCTGTATCGTTTTGGGCATGAGTATCGCCTGGGCTGTGAAGCGAGGAGTCGTCTATACGGCAGCTGGAACTCGGGGTGACCATAGTCGGTTTGCCGCGTTCAAGGCGCGTCATGGCCGAGTATCGGCGCGGACAGTCGATACGGAAATGGTCCATAGCTTGACATATGGCACATGTTTTAACTTACCCTTCATAACTAACCTGTCCACGGTGCCCACCAATCATAATAAAGGACGGAATTCGCATTTTTAAATCAATGTGTATTTGTCGGATACCATTTGTCACTGGTTACTTGTAATAATGAGACCAACTTTCATTTGTGATTGATTTGACGGTACCATAATTTGCGATATGGTTGCGTATTGTATCATTAGATAATTCAGGCGGAATATTAAAGAACCTTACCCGCGTGGGTTCTATGCCGGCAGCGGCAATCTCGACCAAAACAGACTCCCCATTAAACAAAGTAAGCCTGGGGGTGCCCGCAAATTTACTCAAAAGTTTGTCCATAATAGATTGAGAGATTACCTTGATTAATACAGAGTTGGACGGTGCGTCAATTTGCAGGGTCTCCAGTTGGTCGACCGTGAGTTTCAGCATCTCCGCCACAAAGGTGTGAATTTCCGCTGCCAACGGACGCGTTGTGTTCCGTCGGTAGGAGCATTTCAACTTATTTTTCCTGATGTTTTGCATTTTCTTCCCGGGTTTCTTGCCAATTGACCAATAGCCGGTACTAAGCGTAGGCGAAAGCTACCCGGCGCACTTTACTGTTGTTGTGTGTTGGTTGCACGATCACTGCTCAGATGCAACAGACATGAGGTACCTCACTCGTTCGTGGCTAGAGCCACACTGAACCTCTTGTGGTGTTGGGTACTGAACAGAGCGCGATATCTCGGATGTTGTGCCATTTGACGCACATAGGCAGCATATGCTAAATGCATATGTTGGCGTCTATAATTTAGAGGTGGAACATCCGATTCGTCGAGTAGGCTGGGTATCGGGCTGGTCCCGAAGGCACCGGAAGCCAGCCTAACACCACTATGGTGGATACTGTCCAGCACTCTGAAGGTTGCTGGCCTTGCTGAACCGTTTGTCGCAGAACCATAGTCAAGCCGGGACAGGACGAGGGCTTGGTAGAACCGTAGCAGCACCGAACGGTCAACCCCCCCCCCCCCCCCACGTAGTGCCACTAAGAAACTTGAGCATGTTCAGTTATCTGAGACATGCCGTTCTTAGTTGCCGTATATAGTGCTGCCACGTTAATTTCCTGTCCAAAAGGACGCTCAGGAAGTGATAAGTGTCAACCACCGGCAACGCAGCGTCTGTGAGATGTAGTTCATGGCGTAAATGTAGCCTCCGGAGCCGACTGATGTTTTCGCTGCTGATAAACGAAACCCCTGGTCGTAAGCTCACCCGTAGACCTGGTTAATAGCTAGCTGCAATTGCCGTCCCGAGATTGCCATACCTCCAGAGCTGTAATGCAGAGCTAAATCGTCTACATACAGCAATGGAACTACCGTGGACCCGGCGTGGCGGTGGCAACAATGCCGTTTATGGCCACCGCGAACAAGGTGACATTCAGCACAGAACCCTGAGGAACTCCATTTTCTTGAGTGTAATATTGCGATAATGCCCTATCGGCTCTTACACGGGAGAGTCGGACGGACATAAAGTTCGCACTAAAGATTGCCACGGAAGGGTGGAAAGGATCTCGTAGCGCCATGAGGTGTCGTAGGCTTTCTCGAGGTCAATGAAAATAGCATCCTTCCTTTCAAAATATCAGATTTCCGATACAAGTCATTTTATTTAAAAAGATAAACCGGTTGAATTAGCGCACTCAGTGAGAAACTTCAGGAACCTCAAAGCAACCCCATTGGGATGGTAGTAGCTCAGAATTTAATGTCATTCAAACTTCGAAAAACAACAATTGTTATAATTAGATTAATGAATCCCATCGGGTGATTATCGCCAACTTTCTTGAGTTATAAAGCATAATAGAGGCATACATGTCACTTGTATGCTTTGTCGAGTTTATTATTTTAGATATGTAAAAATATTACAAATATAACCAAGTCAGACAATTATTACTGGTAAATATTATACTTAAAATACTTTATTCACCGTATGCATTCCAACACACCAAAATATTGCATATAGCGATGATACTTCAAACTTTTCATACAAAAAAGAACAGCAATGTTCAGAAGGCATTGTAGTTATCGCCACCTTCAACAGAAATAGTCGGTTAATCACAAGGAATACGCTTGAATCGGGATTTTAAGTCACTTCATAATGCTATCCTTATGGGAGACATCCTTGTTTTACCCAACATCAGGTGATCGCTCCGGAGCTTTATTTTGGTCCCACGGTCGGCGGGTAGAAGCATAGCGGGCGCCCTCTCTATCCTATTGTATGGTCGAAAAGAACATATTAAACATTTGAAAGCTGATATTATTGCAGAGATATCTAATGCCAGATATCACGACAGCTCATGTGGTATTCCATTCCTTCCGCTGATGGATTTCATTTTGAACGTTGTTTTGTAGTAACTTTCTATTGTTTTGTCAGTGATCTTTATTATATACAACTATATTTCTAGATTCCTAATGTTCTTATCTTATTTTAGATAATAAATGGAATGGCATTGCCTCTTACAGAGATAGATAGAAAGTTGGATGTCACGTCTTGAGCTATTGTTACCGTGGTTACGGGCTTGTCATTCCTTTAACAGTTTATCAGATTTCATGATGAAAATTAATAAATGTAAAACAAAAATATTGGAATGCAGCCGAAATAAATCAGAATCCTCTATGGACATCAAATTGGCAGGTGAAAACTAAAGGAAGTAGGAGACTGTTACTTAGGATGCAAAATAACCTGTGATGGACGAAGCAGAGGATATAAAAAGCAGGTTAGCTCAGGCAAGAAAAGCATTTCTACAGAAAAGGAATATGTTGATACCGAATATAGATTTAGCTGTTAGGAAGTCTTTTTTGAAGGCCTTTGTCTGGAGCGTGGCAATCTATGGAAGTGAAACTTTGACTATTGGTGCAGCAGAAAAGAGGAGAATGGAAGTGCTTGAAATGTGGTGTTACAGGAGAATGATGAAGATCAGATGGGTAGTAGGGTTACAAACGAAGAGGCATTAAGACAAGTGGGAGAGGAGAGATGTTTCTGGCGACTGTTAATGAAGAGAAGAGATAGGTTGGTAGGACACATACTAGGACACCGAGGAATAGCAAGCTTAGTTATGGAAGGAAGGATCGAGGACAAGAACTGTAGGGGTAGACCAAGGTTAGAATATGTTATACAGACTGCCTCAGACGTAGGGTGTGGTAGCTATGTAGAGATGAAACGATTAGCTCAGGACAGGGAGGCATGGAGTCTGCATCAAACCAGTCAAAAGATTGAAGACTCAAACAACAACAACAACAGAAAGAAGATAGTTTTCTGGGAATATCTGAGAAACTGTTGATTTTAGGTCCTCACAATATGGGTTTTGGGGACCCGAGTATTGCTTCTCACATCGATGGGCGTTAAATGAGATATCCCCGGTCCTTATATGACAACCTCGATAGTTTGCCTATATTAGCCTATGCCAAACGAAATCGGAAGGATGGAGAAGGCTCTCGAAAATGCATGTAGTGAACCCGAGGAGGTTATGCTGACTGGAATCGAACGTGGTTCTCAGAGACTGTGATCTCAGTATAAAGGTTCCACCAGGGAACGAACCAGAGATCTGTAGAGGCAGTTTCATGGTAAAAACCCCTCGAAAGAAGTGTATATTTAATCACTGGTGTGATTTTGGTGCAATGACATTATTTATTCAAATAATGCAGGCAATAATGAGCAGATTACAGCATTATTAGACTACTTGGTGTAGGCTATACGAGGCTTGAAGCACGAAGAGGGCAGAGTTGACATTTTACAAATTAGCCCAGAATTGTGGGTGGGGCCCAGTTGAGCCATGTCCATCTCTGTGACCCCATTCTGTCGTCTGGAGCAAGGGGGAGGCCTGAATAATGACCCAGTTATTCCCCGACGGAGAATAGATTTGAGTAGTGGGAGGAGAGATGCCCAGGAAAATCATTGTTTACTCGTGATTGGAGCAACGAATTGAGATGAGAGTTGCTCACAGATGAATCTTTTGGCAGGAGGCTAATTTTAGAGCCTTTTACCTGCGAAATTGGGACATATTTAACGAAGTGCGGAAGGACTGTAAAACTACCATTGTGCTCGGATAGATTTGAGAATGTTGCCGGGGAATACCCGTAAGATAGCGTCCCACGCTATGGAGAAAGGAATTAATATTAATTAATTGGACGAGCGATTCCTTTGCACGCAGATAGTTTTGGAATCTGTGAAGAAAGAGGAACCCAATGATCATGGTTTGGAGACCAGATTCACGCTGTGAGAGGAACCAAGATTTCGCGGGAAGATTTCGCCCTAATTTCCGTGGGAATACGATATAAGGGAGTAGACCCTTGGAGGAGCGCTCAGTTACACTCTGTCTCAACCCAGTCTCTCTCAGTTCAAGCTCAGTCTACGCGCAGTTCACGTGCAGTTTGCACCCAGTTACAGCCCAAGTTGCAGTCTTACGCAGTCTTCACGACGTTAGAAGTTACCCAGTTGTAGCACAATTGCAGTAAGTTGCAAACAGTATGCAGCAGTACGAGGCAGTATGTAAGCAGTATACAGCAGTCTTCAAGTAAGGTACGAGCAGTCTTCAAGTGAACCTTCAGTCAGGTACAGCCACTTTGAAGCAAGTTCGTCAAGGCAGAACGCATGGCGGTTCTACTCATAATAGACGCCGAACAAAGACTGGTACATGTAAATGAAGCATTTAATAAGCTTGTATGAATAATAGTCGTGCTATAGGCATAATCAGCAGTACGAACTATGCCGTGTTCAGTTACGAAGCACCGTGTAGGCTAATGGCAGAACTATTGTAAATAGTTGTTTGTGTAAAGTATTGGACAATGTTGAGCGCAATGTGTAAAGTATTGACTGATCGTATATGTGTAAATACGATGGTATGCGCTAAATGAAACTCTATGACGTGTTTGGTAATGTCATGAGAGTACCAGATGATACCACATGTACGGGATCTAGCATATTTATGCAGCGCAGGACGCTTACCGTAGGAGTAAGAAATATAAAAACTGTTGGTGAATCCCGAGAGCAGGTAAACCAGACTTTCAATCAGGAATTGATAGGAGCACGGGAGATGCTGTCAACACCTGCAATTTCGATCTTTGCGAGGGAATTTAAGCATTGAAAAGTGTATAAAGTGACGTGTGTTAAGTGCACAGCATATGTAAAATATCCTTTAAAGTACTGATTAGATAAGTGTTTCATATGTGTGGGAGCAATAGCTTCCTGAGAGTTATGCAACGTGTCGTGTTGTTGATGAAAATTATGTGTTATAAAATGTGTGTTTGCAAGATGAATATGTCGCGTTAAACCTGCAAATGGCAGGCGACATGGAGAAATATGATTGGTTGGAGCCACCATAGACGCCTATAGAAATGTAAGTACCCCACAAGTTATGATTATGTAGAAATATGGGCCATTGCATGTTGTGATTCCTTAAAGATGCCAGTAAAAATCAGTTTAGGAGGCAGATCCTCCCTGTTTAATCATTATTGTGTTGATTTTTATAAAGTTGAGATGTTAAGTTGCATCGGTAAGTGGAGTAATTATTCCCACTATGAATTAAGAATGGCAATCAGTTATGTAAATGTGACGAACGCGATTGTTCGGATTTTAAGACGTTTAGCTATGTCGGATTTTTGGTAATTTATGTAAGAAGAATAATAAAGAATGATTTTTGGTCATTTATGTCAGTGAGATTAATAAGAATAATAAAGTAATGATTTTGGTCATTTATGTCAGTGAGATTAATGATAATAATAATATGAATATTAAAAGTATGAATGAACACATCAGGAAACAAATAAATGTTATAAGCGAGAGATTTACGCTAATTGCAAGACTTATCAATCTAAGCAGTAAGAGGATACAGTAAGATTACATTACAGTAATTAAGGAAAGAAGTTTTATATCAGAATATTGCATATATTCAATAATGATGCCAGGCATGAAAGAGCTTTTAGTGAATTGAATTAGCAGCTTATGTGAGAAGCTTATAGAGTAAATTGTTAGATTTCTCTTAATACTTTAGGTCGGAGGTCGTAACATTGAGTAAGGGGCCAGATGGTCTATTCTACGTATGAAAATCTCCTATGTCATGGGCATAAGGGGAGATATAATTTTATGCCAGAGTTGTAGTGTGTACCCTAGCTCTGAGGAAGGATATGAAAGTGTTCCGGGTTGGGATCCTGCGATAGAGACGAGGATAACGAGGACACCTCGATACTCTATGGTCTCCCGAGAACTTATTAATGAGTTATTTCCGCTCGTGGTAGCGAAACTCATGGCGGCAGCTGCAGTGAGCGCCTATATTTTACTTGAGACATCGGTCACCCGTTAGACTAATGCATTACGAACCCCGAACCTTCATGTTGAATGGACCCGTGTGAGGCCAGTAATTATTATATCCTCTGTGTAGGAGTAATTATAAAAGCTCATTCAATACCTGTTTGCATAATAGTCAATTAAGATCCTTTGGGATATGTGTGTCGTTCAGACAACAGTATTTGTCTTGTAAATCTTTACTGCTTAGAAAGGAAAGCATTCAAAACCTTTAAGGAGGGTCGAGGTAATTGGTGGAACACCCATCCCACTTTCTATTGTGTGCGGACTCCCCTAGCCGAGGGTCTGCAGTCTAAACTCGAACCGTCAAGGCAAGTTGAAAGGGACAGATTTTAGACCCTGGTAAATGACATATAATGAAAGATTGTTATGTTGAGTAATGTAGCCATGTGGTTTAGGAACACATGGAGAATTATAGATTATCCTGATGGTTCATTATTTTAGCTATCTGACGAATAGTTAGATGATGTATTTGTACTGTCACTGAAACCAAGTTTTGAAGTTAGTTACCAGATGCCAATCGCCACGAGAGCGAGGTAATCTATTGTACCATCCGACACCAGCTATAACGTAACCTTTTATGTAGGAATCACATACAGCATGCAATGGAACCATATAAATAGAGGAAGTGGAGGGGTAGCTTACATAATTATGGAGTTGCACGTTGATTGCGGTGCAACGTCCGAATAGGTAATGCATGAAAGCATTTGTTTGGTGAGAAGAGAAAAATCAAAACACGCACGGCACCCATAATTGTTAAAAACCAAGAGGTTTAAGGAATAATTAATTTGTGATATTAAGGAAGTCACATTGTATGACTGTTATGTTAATGTACAGTTTGTTTTGAAGTCGTAGGTGCATCAGCGCACTAATATATCTTTATGTAGTTCACATAAGGGTACAGCTTTATGGTTTAATATGATTTTATTATGATTTCATTTTTGTTTATTTGTGGATTGTGGAAGTAAATTTTTGTTTGCTTTGTTTTATGGTTTTGGGATTGTTTTTGTGTTTGAAGCCATGATTTTCATTTACTGAATTAAAGTTTTAGAATAGAGTTGTGCCTTGTTATTGTAGAGTTGTTACCTTATAGCCTCAAATCCAAAATATGCATTGCTCATTTGGGGGAACGGCACGCGCCTGAGACCTGATGCTAGCTGGAGGCAGCTGCATATTTATCATCGAGATTACTTACATGGGTACATGGGATTTGATGTCCTATACTGTGATTTGAGCTATCGGTACAACTAAAGTCGGTCAGATCTAGTGCACACAACTCTATTAAAGTAAGAATTAACGAAGTAGGGAATGACCGCTCCTATCCTAGCTAAGTTCCGATACGTACATATAAATTTTGATAGATGTATAAGTACAAGTTCTACTCCTTTGTAAGTATTTACACTCTTATTATCATGGCCCAAGCAACGTGGAGCGGTATTAATTCATTATGGAACCGCCTGCGTCAGTGCGATATGAGCGATCTTGGCATTGCACATGCATGGCATACATGAATGATAAACTACTCCTCTGTACTTACTCCTTTTTTATTTATCACAAGCTGTACCCGGCATGCGTTGCAATGCCAATCAAAGAAAGTGTTGGCGTTGAAAATCTGTTTCTTGAAGTGCTTGGATACACAACATGTTAACTGCCTCTAAGCTATCATAAAATGGATTTTCTAATTTAGAACCATTCGTGGGAGCGTGCACAACAACTTTCAAAAAGTTTCATCGCTGTCACTCATTTGTTGAATCTAATCGTACGCTACCTATTGTGAAATGGATTTACTAAGTCGAAACCCTTCCCTGGCGTGTACACAATGACTCACCAATGATTCATCGCAATCGGATGAATGGTATATGCACGTATAGGGGTTTTTGTTTAAACGATTCGTGCGCTGTCACTCATTTGTTGAATCTACTCGTGCGCTACCTATTGAGAAATGTATTACTAAGTCGAAGCCCTTCCCTGGCGTGTACACAATAACTCATCAAGGTTTCATCGCAATCGAAGAATGTTATATGAACGCAATAGGGAATTTTGTTGAAACGCTTCGCGCGTCGTCACCCATTTGTTGCATCTACTCTTGCGCTACTTATTGTGAAATGGATTTACTAATTCCCCTTCCCTGGCGGGTACAAAATAACTGATCAATGTTTCATCGCAATCGGATGAATAGTATATGAACGCATACCTGATTTTGTTTAAACGATTCGCACTCCGTCACTCATTTGTTGAATCTACTCGTGCGCTGCCTACTGTAAAATGTATTTACTAAGTTAGAAACCGTCACGTAAGTGTCCACAACATCTCACCCAAGTTTCATCGCTATCGTCGTTCATTTGTCGAATCTACTCGTGTGCTACCTACTGTGAAATGGATTTACTAAGCCAGAAACCTTCCTTGGAGTGTCAACCATATTTCACCCAAGTTTCACCGCTAACGGCAGAATGGTATATGACCTTATACGGGACTTTGTTGAAACGCTTCGCGCGTCGTCCCTCATTTGTTGAATCAACTTGTGCGCTGCATATTGTATAGGGGATTTACTAAGCCAGAAATTTTCCATGACGTGTACACAACATCTCACCCAAGTTTCATAGGTACGGACGAATGGTACATGTATGCATACGGGACTTGGTTGAAACGCTTCGCGTGTCGTCGCTCATTTGTTGATTCTACTCTTGTGCTACATATTGTAATATGGATGTACTCAGCCAGAAACCTTCCCTGGAGTGTACACAACATCTCACCCAAGTTTCATCGCAATCGGATGAATGGTATGTGAACGTATACGGGACGTTGTCGAAACGCTTCGCGCGTAGTCACTCATTTGTTGAACATAAACGTGCGCTTCGTATTGTAAAATGGATGTACTTAGCGAGAAACCTTTCCTGGAGTGTACACAACAATTCACCAAACATTTATCACTATCAGACGAATGGTATATGACTTTATACGGGACTTTGTTGAATCGCTTCGCGTGTCATCGCTCATTTGTTGAATCTACTGGTGCGCTACCTATTGTAAAATGTATGTACTAAGCCAGAAACCTTCCCTGGAGTGTACACAGCATCTCATCCAAGTTTCATCGCTATCGGATGAATGGTATATGAAATTAAATGGGACTTTGTTGAAACGCTTCGCGCGCCGTTGCTCATTTGTTGATTCTACTCGTGCTCTACCTATTTTTAAAGGGATTTACTAAGCTAGAAACCTTCCCTGGAGTGCACACAAAATCTCAGCCTAGTTTCATCGCTATCGGACGAATGGTATATGAACGCAAACGTGACTTTGTTGAAATGCTTCGCGCGTCGTAGCTCATTTGTTGAATCTAATCGTGCGCTGCCTATTGTAAAGTGGATGTACTAAGCCAGAAAATTTCCCTGCAGTGTACACAACATTTTATGCAAGTTTCATAGCTATCGGACGAATGGTATATGAATGCATACGGGACTTTGTTGAAATGCTTCGCGCATCGTCGCTCATTTGTTGAATCTACGCGTGCGCTACCTATTGTAAAATGGATTTACTAAGTCAGAAACCTTCCTTGGAGTGTACTCAACATCTCACCCAAGTTTCATCGCAATCGGACGAATGGTATATGAACACATACGGGACTTTCTTGAAATGCTTCGCGCAACGTCGCTCATTTGTTGAATCTACGCGTGCGCTACCTATTGTAAAATGGATTTACTAAGTCAGAAACCTTCCTTGGAGTGTACTCAACATCTCACCCAAGTTTCATCGCTATCGGACGAATGGTATATGAACACATACGGGACTTGTTTGAAACGCTTCGCGCATCGTCACTCATTTGTTGAATCTACGCGTGCGCTACCTATTGTAAAATGGATTTACTAAGTCAGAAACCTTCCTTAGAGTGTACTCAACATCTCACCCAAGTTTCATCGCAATCGGTTGAGTGGTATATAAATGCATAGGAGACATACACACCCACAGACAAACTATCACGTAAGATTGATTTTTATATATATAGATGGCGCCCAGGTACGTGGAGCTTATGGGATTTAGGGAAAACCCATAGATTTTTTATGGTATTTCATGGGGAAAACCATAGTAATTGTTTTGCCTCAAACTATGTTTGAGTGATTTTTGAATTCAGTAGGCTTTTTATGTAACGCAGAATCTCTCTATTGAGAAGAGAATTGCCCAAGGGTATGAGCGCTACATACCAGATCCACAATCTACCAGAATATTATCAGGTTTTTGTACGACTTCACAATATGTGTGCAGTGTTTGATGTTTCTCTTCGAAACGTATCCACATATTTTTCCAGGAAGCCTGCCTTCATATTTAAGTGTGTTATTGTAAAATGTCAGGTACGGAGGAAATCTTGCAGGTTATTGCAGGATTGAAACAGCATTTTGATGCTGCTAACGAGCAGAATAAACTGGAAGCCAAGGCTTTCCAGGATAGCATAAACACTCGTTTAGATGCCAATCAGGAGGCACTGAGTAATCGGATAGATGCCAATCAGGAGGCAATTAATGCAACTCAGGTTGAAATAAACAACCGTTTAGATGCAAATCAGGTTGCAATGAATAATAACCAGATTGAATTAAACAATCGGTTAGATGATAATAAAGTTGAATTAAACAATAAGTTAGGTCAAATGCAAGAGGTAATTAAGACCGAAGTAACAGATACTGTTGTAAGCATTGTATCGGAAATGCAGGTTAAAACTGATAAACGTTTCGAGGCTATAGAAGCTAAACTTGAGGGTAATTTACAAGCGTGTAAGCATGCTCAGGAGGAAACCAACAGTAGATTAGATGCGTTGTCTAACGATATTAAGGATATTCAAATCCAAAATGAGGCGAATCTCGAACGCCAAGCGAAACAGTTCGCAGAGTTTACAAAAACGGTAGACCAGAGATTAGAGGAGAACGACTCCAAATGGGACCAGAAATTGAAAAGCTATGCTAGAGCAATTAACGGTGACCTCAAGAAACAGGACCAGAATATATTAGGTCAATGCCAGGAAATAGGCGAAATTAAGGCTATCGCTCATGAAAGTCAGGAGCTGGTAAGCAACGTGAAAAGTCAGATGGGCAAAGTTCATCAAGAACAGGACCAAGTTCAAACTGACATTGTCATAGTTAACAAAAGGCAAGAGGAGAATAGAGGTGAGATCACCAAGGTCCGGAACGAATTGTCTAAAGTCAATGGACATATTCAAGATGAAATTAAAGGGTTAAGAGAAGAACTCGAAATAAGAGAAGGCCAGAAAACAGAGGCAAGCGACAAGACCCTTGCTCAAATTAAAGAAGATGTAGAGGATGAAATATCCCATATCAAACAAAGTCTGAAAGAAGACAAGGTGAAAATATTTCAAGTAGCCGAGGAAAACCGAGATAGGCTTACAAGAATAGAGAAAGAAGTCATTACTCGCCTAGAAAGAGCAGAAATGCGCCACAATCAAATGGAGACTAGGATAATAGCACAGGAGGAAACGCTTCTGAAAGGTCCTAAGTCAAGTGAAGGCAGCATGGAGGATATGAGGAAAACAAGGTGGGCAGACTTGGAAACCCAACCTATGAGCAGGAATGCTACAAGCCCAGGGGAAAGTCCTTATATGACGCCAGGTGTACCAATTGCGGCATCGACGCCACATGAAAATGCTATGCACACCCAGGTGATAAACGTCATTAGGGCAAGCGAAGAAAAACCAAGGAAATTTTCAGGTAGCCACTGTAGTATGACACCAAAATATTGGTTAAAGGAAGTGACTGAATATCTAAATGATGCACGAATACCGCAGGAGCGTAGGCTACGTGCTATAGAGAAATTAACAGAGGGGGAGTGCGCATTATGGTTTCGCAGCTTCCGTTACACTTTCGATACTGTTGAGGAGTTCCGTGAGGCATTCTTGAAGAGATATTGGGACGCCGCGACTCAACAAAATTTACGGTTGGATTTATATGCAAAGAAATACAGTACTAATAATCCAACAAAGTACGCAGAATTTTTCATATCGCAGATGTGTCGCTTTAAAGAGCTGGATCAAAAACCAAGCGAACTGGAGCTATGTATTGCTATCGCCAAACAGCTTCCATACGAGATCCAAAGGCTACTAATCTCGGCTAATGCGAAAACTGCTATGGAAATGGAGACAGTTCTAAGGCAACTGGACCTCACCACAGCAAATACAATGCGTCAGAGTCGAACCGTGGAACAAGTCAACGTGACCAACACACAGACTGACCAACAGCAAGCTCCAAGGAATAACAAAGCTACGAGCACAGAAACCTTAGATTCCTATGGACGGCAATGGGAACAGGAACCCAGAAGATGGCAGTCAAAGTTCAAAGGAAATGCTAATAGAGGAGGAAGAGGTCGAAGTTCGTGGAATAAGCAGAATAACAGGGGTAAACCGTACCATAACAATGGAGGTAACAATGGCCAAGAAGGCAATAATAGAAATTGGAGACCCCAAGAAAGAAGAAGTAACTTCGATGACGAGGTAGAAGAACGATACCATGCTTCTTTGCGATACCTCGAAGAAAGGGGAGATGAGCCCCAGAAACAACAAGTTCGATGGCAAGAAGTCATGCAGAACAGGACATCGCCAGACAGATATGGAGATGGAGCTAAGAGTTTGGAACTACAGCGCAGCGAACAGGAGAGAAGAAACTCCAAGGGGGCGGGCGCTGAAGAAAAAAAAAACGCCAAAATTAGAAGAGTTTGAGACTGATGGATGGAAGTCTATTAACATCATCAATTGGATAGCCAAACCAGAAGAACTGATTGAGGATACAGGAGGACCACAGGTCATGGTCAAGAGAGAATTGCCTATTATAATTGTAAGAGTGGCAGGATTAAAAGTCAGAAGTCTGCTAGACACAGGATCAACAGTGAGCCTGATGACACAAGCTCTATATAATGAAATAGCCCGGAGAGAGAACATTTTGAAAATACCGATCTCTAGTGTCAAGATTAAAGGGGTAATTCCAGACCGAACAATGATATGTAAATACCAGGTATTCCTAGATTTACAGATAGGAGGCTCTATTTTCTCACAGAGTTTTCTGTTAGTAAACAAACTGCCTTATAACCTACTTATTGGGGCAGAGTTTATAAGGGAATACAGAGTGATAATCGACCTAGCACAGGACAGGGTTATGTTCCATGTGAATGAAGAAGCTGAAGGCTTAGAGGTCGCACTCAATGAGATTGAACCAGGATCAAGTGAACAAGTATGGCATACATACAGAGATGTGGCTGAAGAGGGAGTGTTAGCTATTGAGCAGTTAGAAGAGGAGCTTAAAACACTAGCCACAGACTTGGAAAAAGATCTGGAACCCAAATTGGAAGAATATATTTCGGAAAAGCTAGAAGAAGCGAAAATTGGGCTAAAAGAGAAGGAAAATTTAAAGCAGTTATTACTGGAACAGAAGGAAGTCTTTGATTCGAGACCTGGTCGGATAAAGAACTTCACTTATGCTTTTCAAGTCAGTGATTGGACACCATTTAGGCAGAAACCCTACCCTATAGCTGAAAAGCATTATGCTAAAGTGAAAGAGGCAATTCAGGAGATGTTGGAGGCCGGTGTTATTGAGAAGACACCTACGCCTTATGTAAGTCCATTGGTAATTGTACCAAAGACAGACGGATCTGTCAGAGTCTGCCTGGACTTGAGACGCTTAAATTTGCGAGTTATTCCGGAATTTGACCGAGTGCCACCTATTAAAGAGATCCTCAGGAAGTTTAAAGGGAAAACCATATTCACAAACTTAGATATCACATCCAGTTTCCACCATCTTGAATTAGAGAAGAAAACTAGTCTGTTGACAGGATTTATGTTTGATCAACATACATTCACATTTTTAAGGCTACCTTTTGGGTTGAAAACAGCTGGTTCAGCCCTGATAAGAGCGTTAGATCGCAATCTATCAGATGAGGTTAAAGAGAGTACCATCAGATATGTAGACGACATTCTACTCTCATCAGAATCTCTGGAGGAGCACATGAGAGACCTGAAGAAGTTGCTAGATGACCTTCGAGAAGCTAACTTTAAGGTCAATATCAAGAAATCGCACTTCTGTCAGAGGGAAGTTAAATTCCTAGGGCATGTTATTGATGCAAATGGAGTGAAGCCTAACCCAGATAAATTGGAGGTAATTCGAAATTTCCCTCGACCCACGAAAGTAAAGCACGTGCGACAGTATTTGGGAGTAATTGGATTCTTTTCGAACCACTGCCCAAACTATACTGCGACAGTAGCACCTCTGCAGGACCTATTGAAGAAAGGCGGCAGATGGAATTGGACGGAGCAATGTCAGGAAGCATTCGTGAGGTCAAAACAAATGCTGTTGGAATATGTGAAGCTGGGATACCCGGATTATACCCAGAAGTTCATCATACAGACGGATGCATCACTTATTGGGATTGGAGCGATGCTATTCCAGGAAAATGTTGACCAGCCTGAGAAGAAAATTTTTATCGCCTTTATAAGCAGGAGACTGAAAGCCCATGAGAAAAACTACACGATCACAGAGATAGAGTTGCTCGCAATTTTGTACGCGTTGCAATCTTGGCACAAACTCGTGTACGGCTTCCGAATAGTCCTCAGAACAGACCATAAAGCTTTAACATTTTTGTTAAAGACAGATTTGTCTAGCCAGAGATTGACAAGATGGTCCCTGTATATCCAGCAATTTAATGTGGAAATAGAATACTGTCCAGGGAAAGAGAATGTAATACCGGACATATTAAGTCGTTACCCTAGAGAAGAGGAAGCGCTAGCGGTCCAGATTGAGAATCGAGATCAGAAGACGTTGGATGACTTAAGGAATCTTACCAACCTACAACGCGAAGACCCATGGTTGAAGATGATGATCGATTACTTTGAGGGACGCTTATCAAGGGGAACTGCGGTATACAGAGAGGCGGAGGCATTGGCAACAGAATATGTATGGTATAATCAGATATTACACAAGTGGGACGATGTAGATCATACACGTCAAAGGATTGTAATTCCTGCATCTTTGCAGAGAAGATTGGTATGGCTAGCCCACAGAGCATTTGGACATCCGGGGATAGATAAAATCTGTGCTCTGTTGAAGGAAGCATTTACTTGGCCAAAATTGAGAGAAACGGTGAGAAATACTATTAGGACATGTGATCTATGCCAAAGGGTTAAGCCAAATCCTTTTTTAATGAGGCAACGACCTATCCCGTTGTTACCGGAGAAGCCAAGGCAGCTATTGAGTATAGACAACTTTGGACCATTGCCTAGAGCACGTAGAGGCAATAGACACATTTTGGTAGCCATGGATGTATTTTCGAAAATGGTGGTGTTATGCCCCATACAGAAGACAAGTTCAAAACAGGTCTTGAAGCGCCTGAAAGAGAGAGTTATTCCGATTCTTGGGAAGCCGGATAACATTCTCTCGGACCACGGAAGTTGCTTTACAAGTGCAGAATTTCGTCGAGAACTGGAAACTCTAGGAATTAGGCAGATTTTATCTACCATTCGCCATCCTGAGGCAAGTCCAGTTGAAAGAGTAATGAGAGAGATCCAGAAATACATGAAGATCTACTGCTCTGAGGAGAATTGGCGTTGGATAGAATTTCTAGAAGTCATTGAATACTGTATAAATAATACTGTACATGAGGCGACAGGTCAGGTTCCCGTGACTCTACATCTGGATCAAAGACCAGAGAGACCGTGGACTGGTGTTATTCCATTGCCAGTAGACGCACAGCCCGGTAGAGAATTGAGGATCCAACGAACCTTTGAATATCTCAAAGCACAGGCGGAGAGACGTCAGAGAAGAAATCGTGCGAAGAGGTATCATAGACCGCTTCTCGTGGGAGAGAAAGTTTTAATTAAGAAACCCGACAGTTCAGATCCAGAGGCACGCAAGTATAAAAAGTTTAATTTTTCTTACCACGGCCCGTTCGAGGTGATAAGAGACCTCCAGAACAATGCATACAGGTTAAGGCACCTAGAAAATGGAAACGAGGTCGTTATGAACGTAGCCAACTTAAAAATTTATTACTCGCCAGAAGAATTCGACGAACAAGAAGAAGTATTGGTAACGCACACCCAAATCAACGGGGAGAGCGAAGTCAGCCAAGCAGTCAGACCTGAAAGTTGGAACGGCAAGACGGGACGAGAAGCAGACAGTTTACCCAGTGTAAGCGAAGAGAAGAAAGAATGCCAGTGTCTGCGAGAATTCTATGAAGAAATGGTCAGAGTGGCGAGAGAGGTTGAGGCCATAAACGCGACCCTCCGCATGGAGAATGAACAGCTTAGGAAGAAGGCCGAGTGTGGAAGGGGGAACAGTACTAACCTACTCGCAGCCAGACGAGGTGAAGGACCCCACATGTAAACATAGACAGTGGTAGACAGTCAGCTGGTTACTTATAGAAAGCCACTTGCAATTGACTTTTATAAGTTTCGCAAGGGGAATATGAACCCGAGGAGGTTATGCTGACTGGAATCGAACGTGGTTCTCAGAGACTGTGATCTCAGTATAAAGGTTCCACCAGGGAACGAACCAGAGATCTGTAGAGGCAGTTTCATGGTAAAAACCCCTCGAAAGAAGTGTATATTTAATCACTGGTGTGATTTTGGTGCAATGACATTATTTATTCAAATAATGCAGGGAATAATGAGCAGATTACAGCATTATTAGACTACTTGGTGTAGGCTATACGAGGCTTGAAACACGAAGAGGGCAGAGTTGACATTTTACAAATTAGCCCAGAATTGTGGGTGGGGCCCAGTTGAGCCATGTCCATCTCTGTGACCCCATTCTGTCGTCTGGAGCAAGGGGGAGGCCTGAATAATGACCCAGTTATTCCCCGACGGAGAATAGATTTGAGTAGTGGGAGGAGAGATGCCCAGGAAAATCATTGATTACTCGTGATTGGAGCAACGAATTGAGATGAGAGTTGCTCACAGATGAATCTTTTGGCAGGAGGCTAATTTTAGAGCCTTTTACCTGCGAAATTGGGGCATATTTAACGAAGTGCGGAAGGACTGTAAAACTACCATTGTGCGCGGATAGATTTGAGAATGTTGCCGGGGAATACCCGTAAGATAGCGTCCCACGCTATGGAGAAAGGAATTAATATTAATTAATTGGACGAGCGATTCCTTTGCACGCAGATAGTTTTGGAATCTGTGAAGAAAGAGGAACCCAATGATCATGGTTTGGAGACCAGATTCACGCTGTGAGAGGAGCCAAGATTTCGCGGGAAGATTTCTCCCTAATTTCCGTGGGAATACGATATAAGGGAGTAGACCCTTGGAGGAGCGCTCAGTTACACTCTGTCTCAACCCAGTCTCTCTCAGTTCAAGCTCAGTCTACGCGCAGTTCACGTGCAGTTTGCACCCAGTTACAGCCCAAGTTTCAGTCTTACGCAGTCTTCACGACGTTAGAAGTTACCCAGTTGTAGCACAATTGCAGTAAGTTGCAAACAGTATGCAGCAGTACGTGGCAGTATGTAAGCAGTATACAGCAGTCTTCAAGTAAGGTACGAGCAGTCTTCAAGTGAACCTTCAGTCAGGTACAGCCACTTTGAAGCAAGTTCGTCAAGGCAGAACGCATGGCGGTTCTACTCATAATAGACGCCGAACAAAGACTGGTACATGTAAATGAAGCATTTAATAAGCTTGTATGAATAATAGTCGTGCTATAGGCATAATCAGCAGTACGAACTATGCCGTGTTCAGTTACGAAGCACCGTGTAGGCTAATGGCAGAACTATTGTAAATAGTTGTTTGTGTAAAGTATTGGACAATGTTGAGCGCAATGTGTAAAGTATTGACTGATCGTATATGTGTAAATACGATGGTATGCGCTAAATGAAACTCTATGACGTGTTTGGTAATGTCATGAGAGTACCAGATGATACCACATGTACGGGATCTAGCATATTTATGCAGCGCAGGACGCTTACCGTAGGAGTAAGAAATATAAAAACTGTTGGTGAATCCCGAGAGCAGGTAAACCAGACTTTCAATCAGGAATTGATAGGAGCACGGGAGATGCTGTCAACACCTGCAATTTCGATCTTTGCGAGGGAATTTAAGCATTGAAAAGTGTATAAAGTGACGTGTGTTAAGTGCACAGCATATGTAAAATGTCCTTTAAAGTACTGATTAGATAAGTGTTTCATATGTGTGGGAGCAATAGCTTCCTGAGAGTTATGCAACGTGTCGTGTTGTTGATGAAAATTATGTGTTATAAAATGTGTGTTTGCAAGATGAATATGTCGCGTTAAACCTGCAAATGGCAGGCGACATGGAGAAATATGATTGGTTGGAGCCACCATAGACGCCTATAGAAATGTAAGTACCCCACAAGTTATGATTATGTAGAAATATGGGCCATTGCATGTTGTGATTCCTTAAAGATGCCAGTAAAAATCAGTTTAGGAGGCAGATCCTCCCTGTTTAATCATTATTGTGTTGATTTTTATAAAGTTGAGATGTTAAGTTGCATCGGTAAGTGGAGTAATTATTCCCACTATGAATTAAGAATGGCAATCAGTTATGTAAATGTGACGAACGCGATTGTTCGGATTTTAAGACGTTTAGCTATGTCGGATTTTTGGTAATTTATGTAAGAAGAATAATAAAGAATGATTTTTGGTCATTTATGTCAGTGAGATTAATAAGAATAATAAAGTAATGATTTTGGTCATTTATGTCAGTGAGATTAATGATAATAATAATATGAATATTAAAAGTATGAATGAACACATCAGGAAACAAATAAATGTTATAAGCGAGAGATTTACGCTAATTGCAAGACTTATCAATCTAAGCAGTAAGAGGATACAGTAAGATTACATTACAGTAATTAAGGAAAGAAGTTTTATATCAGAATATTGCATATATTCAATAATGATGCCAGGCATGAAAGAGCTTTTAGTGAATTGAATTAGCAGCTTATGTGAGAAGCTTATAGAGTAAATTGTTAGATTTCTCTTAATACTTTAGGTCGGAGGTCGTAACATTGAGTAAGGGGCCAGATGGTCTATTCTACGTATGAAAATCTCCTATGTCATGGGCATAAGGGGAGATATAATTTTATGCCAGAGTTGTAGTGTGTACCCTAGCTCTGAGGAAGGATATGAAAGTGTTCCGGGTTGGGATCCTGTGATAGAGACGAGGAGAACGAGGACACCTCGATACTCTATGGTCTCCCGAGAACTTATTAATGAGTTATTTCCGCTCGTGGTAGCGAAACTCATGGCGGCAGCTGCAGTGAGCGCCTATATTTTACTTGAGACATCGGTCACCCGTTAGACTAATGCATTACGAACCCCGAACCTTCATGTTGAATGGACCCGTGTGAGGCCAGTAATTATTATATCCTCTGTGTAGGAGTAATTATAAAAGCTCATTCAATACCTGTTTGCATAATAGTCAATTAAGATCCTTTGGGATATGTGTGTCGTTCAGACAACAGTATTTGTCTTGTAAATCTTTACTGCTTAGAAAGGAAAGCATTCAAAACCTTTAAGGAGGGTCGAGGTAATTGGTGGAACACCCATCCCACTTTCTATTGTGTGCGGACTCCCCTAGCCGAGGGTCTGCAGTCTAAACTCGAACCGTCAAGGCAAGTTGAAAGGGACAGATTTTAGACCCTGGTAAATGACATATAATGAAAGATTGTTATGTTGAGTAATGTAGCCATGTGGTTTAGGAACACATGGAGAATTATAGATTATCCTGATGGTTCATTATTTTAGCTATCTGACGAATAGTTAGATGATGTATTTGTACTGTCACTGAAACCAAGTTTTGAAGTTAGTTACCAGATGCCAATCGCCACGAGAGCGAGGTAATCTATTGTACCATCCGACACCAGCTATAACGTAACCTTTTATGTAGGAATCACATACAGCATGCAATGGAACCATATAAATAGAGGAAGTGGAGGGGTAGCTTACATAATTATGGAGTTGCACGTTGATTGCGGTGCAACGTCCGAATAGGTAATGCATGAAAGCATTTGTTTGGTGAGAAGAGAAAAATCAAAACACGCACGGCACCCATAATTGTTAAAAACCAAGAGGTTTAAGGAATAATTAATTTGTGATATTAAGGAAGTCACATTGTATGACTGTTATGTTAATGTACAGTTTGTTTTGAAGTCGTAGGTGCATCAGCGCACTAATATATCTTTATGTAGTTCACATAAGGGTACAGCTTTATGGTTTAATATGATTTTATTATGATTTCATTTTTGTTTATTTGTGGATTGTGGAAGTAAATTTTTGTTTGCTTTGTTTTATGGTTTTGGGATTGTTTTTGTGTTTGAAGCCATGATTTTCATTTACTGAATTAAAGTTTTAGAATAGAGTTGTGCCTTGTTATTGTAGAGTTGTTACCTTATAGCCTCAAATCCAAAATATGCATTGCTCATTTGGGGGAACGGCACGCGCCTGAGACCTGATGCTAGCTGGAGGCAGCTGCATATTTATCATCGAGATTACTTACATGGGTACATGGGATTTGATGTCCTATACTGTGATTTGAGCTATCGGTACAACTAAAGTCGGTCAGATCTAGTGCACACAACTCTATTAAAGTAAGAATTAACGAAGTAGGGAATGACCGCTCCTATCCTAGCTAAGTTCCGATACGTACATATAAATTTTGATAGATGTATAAGTACAAGTTCTACTCCTTTGTAAGTATTTACACTCTTATTATCATGGCCCAAGCAACGTGGAGCGGTATTAATTCATTATGGAACCGCCTGCGTCAGTGCGATATGAGCGATCTTGGCATTGCACATGCATGGCATACATGAATGATAAACTACTCCTCTGTACTTACTCCTTTTTTATTTATCACAAGCTGTACCCGGCATGCGTTGCAATGCCAATCAAAGAAAGTGTTGGCGTTGAAAATCTGTTTCTTGAAGTGCTTGGATACACAACATGTTAACTGCCTCTAAGCTATCATAAAATGGATTTTCTAATTTAGAACCATTCGTGGGAGCGTGCACAACAACTTTCAAAAAGTTTCATCGCTGTCACTCATTTGTTGAATCTAATCGTACGCTACCTATTGTGAAATGGATTTACTAAGTCGAAACCCTTCCCTGGCGTGTACACAATGACTCACCAATGATTCATCGCAATCTGATGAATGGTATATGCACGTATAGGGGTTTTTGTTTAAACGATTCGTGCGCTGTCACTCATTTGTTGAATCTACTCGTGCGCTACCTATTGAGAAATGTATTACTAAGTCGAAGCCCTTCCCTGGCGTGTACACAATAACTCATCAAGGTTTCATCGCAATCGAAGAATGTTATATGAACGCAATAGGGAATTTTGTTGAAACGCTTCGCGCGTCGTCACCCATTTGTTGCATCTACTCTTGCGCTACTTATTGTGAAATGGATTTACTAATTCCCCTTCCCTGGCGGGTACAAAATAACTGATCAATGTTTCATCGCAATCGGATGAATAGTATATGAACGCATACCTGATTTTGTTTAAACGATTCGCACTCCGTCACTCATTTGTTGAATCTACTCGTGCGCTGCCTACTGTAAAATGTATTTACTAAGTTAGAAACCGTCACGTAAGTGTCCACAACATCTCACCCAAGTTTCATCGCTATCGTCGTTCATTTGTCGAATCTACTCGTGTGCTACCTACTGTGAAATGGATTTACTAAGCCAGAAACCTTCCTTGGAGTGTCAACCATATTTCACCCAAGTTTCACCGCTAACTGCAGAATGGTATATGACCTTATACGGGACTTTGTTGAAACGCTTCGCGCGTCGTCCCTCATTTGTTGAATCAACTTGTGCGCTGCATATTGTATAGGGGATTTACTAAGCCAGAAATTTTCCATGACGTGTACACAACATCTCACCCAAGTTTCATAGGTACGGACGAATGGTACATGTATGCATACGGGACTTGGTTGAAACGCTTCGCGTGTCGTCGCTCATTTGTTGATTCTACTCTTGCGCTACATATTGTAATATGGATGTACTCAGCCAGAATCCTTCCCTGGAGTGTACACAACATCTCACCCAAGTTTCATCGCAATCGGATGAATGGTATGTGAACGTATACGGGACGTTGTCGAAACGCTTCGCGCGTAGTCACTCATTTGTTGAACATAAACGTGCGCTTCGTATTGTAAAATGGATTTACTTAGCGAGAAACCTTTCCTGGAGTGTACACAACAATTCACCAAACATTTATCACTATCAGACGAATGGTATATGACTTTATACGGGACTTTGTTGAATCGCTTCGCGTGTCATCGCTCATTTGTTGAATCTACTGGTGCGCTACCTATTGTAAAATGTATGTACTAAGCCAGAAACCTTCCCTGGAGTGTACACAGCATCTCACCCAAGTTTCATCGCTATCGGATGAATGGTATATGAAATTAAATGGGACTTTGTTGAAACGCTTCGCGCGCCGTTGCTCATTTGTTGATTCTACTCGTGCTCTACCTATTTTTAAAGGGATTTACTAAGCTAGAAACCTTCCCTGGAGTGCACACAAAATCTCAGCCTAGTTTCATCGCTATCGGACGAATGGTATATGAACGCAAACGTGACTTTGTTGAAATGCTTCGCGCGTCGTAGCTCATTTGTTGAATCTAATCGTGCGCTGCCTATTGTAAAGTGGATGTACTAAGCCAGAAAATTTCCCTGCAGTGTACACAACATTTTATGCAAGTTTCATAGCTATCGGACGAATGGTATATGAATGCATACGGGACTTTGTTGAAATGCTTCGCGCATCGTCGCTCATTTGTTGAATCTACGCGTGCGCTACCTATTGTAAAATGGATTTACTAAGTCAGAAACCTTCCTTGGAGTGTACTCAACATCTCACCCAAGTTTCATCGCAATCGGACGAATGGTATATGAACACATACGGGACTTTCTTGAAATGCTTCGCGCAACGTCGCTCATTTGTTGAATCTACGCGTGCGCTACCTATTGTAAAATGGATTTACTAAGTCAGAAACCTTCCTTGGAGTGTACTCAACATCTCACCCAAGTTTCATCGCTATCGGACGAATGGTATATGAACACATACGGGACTTGTTTGAAACGCTTCGCGCATCGTCACTCATTTGTTGAATCTACGCGTGCGCTACCTATTGTAAAATGGATTTACTAAGTCAGAAACCTTCCTTAGAGTGTACTCAATATCTCACCCAAGTTTCATCGCAATCGGTTGAGTGGTATATGAATGCATAGGAGACATACACACCCACAGACAAACTATCACGTAAGATTGATTTTTATATATATAGATGGCGCCCAGGTACGTGGAGCTTATGGGATTTAGGGAAAACCCATAGATTTTTTATGGTATTTCATGGGGAAAACCATAGTAATTGTTTTGCCTCAAACTATGTTTGAGTGATTTTTGAATTCAGTAGGCTTTTTATGTAACGCAGAATCTCTCTATTGAGAAGAGAATTGCCCAAGGGTATGAGCGCTACATACCAGATCCACAATCTACCAGAATATTATCAGGTTTTTGTACGACTTCACAATATGTGTGCAGTGTTTGATGTTTCTCTTCGAAACGTATCCACATATTTTTCCAGGAAGCCTGCCTTCATATTTAAGTGTGTTATTGTAAAATGTCAGGTACGGAGGAAATCTTGCAGGTTATTGCAGGATTGAAACAGCATTTTGATGCTGCTAACGAGCAGAATAAACTGGAAGCCAAGGCTTTCCAGGATAGCATAAACACTCGTTTAGATGCCAATCAGGAGGCACTGAGTAATCGGATAGATGCCAATCAGGAGGCAATTAATGCAACTCAGGTTGAAATAAACAACCGTTTAGATGCAAATCAGGTTGCAATGAATAATAACCAGATTGAATTAAACAATCGGTTAGATGATAATAAAGTTGAATTAAACAATAAGTTAGGTCAAATGCAAGAGGTAATTAAGACCGAAGTAACAGATACTGTTGTAAGCATTGTATCGGAAATGCAGGTTAAAACTGATAAACGTTTCGAGGCTATAGAAGCTAAACTTGAGGGTAATTTACAAGCGTGTAAGCATGCTCAGGAGGAAACCAACAGTAGATTAGATGCGTTGTCTAACGATATTAAGGATATTCAAATCCAAAATGAGGCGAATCTCGAACGCCAAGCGAAACAGTTCGCAGAGTTTACAAAAACGGTAGACCAGAGATTAGAGGAGAACGACTCCAAATGGGACCAGAAATTGAAAAGCTATGCTAGAGCAATTAACGGTGACCTCAAGAAACAGGACCAGAATATATTAGGTCAATGCCAGGAAATAGGCGAAATTAAGGCTATCGCTCATGAAAGTCAGGAGCTGGTAAGCAACGTGAAAAGTCAGATGGGCAAAGTTCATCAAGAACTGGACCAAGTTCAAACTGACATTGTCATAGTTAACAAAAGGCAAGAGGAGAATAGAGGTGAGATCACCAAGGTCCGGAACGAATTGTCTAAAGTCAATGGACATATTCAAGATGAAATTAAAGGGTTAAGAGAAGAACTCGAAATAAGAGAAGGCCAGAAAACAGAGGCAAGCGACAAGACCCTTGCTCAAATTAAAGAAGATGTAGAGGATGAAATATCCAATATCAAACAAAGTCTGAAAGAAGACAAGGTGAAAATATTTCAAGTAGCCGAGGAAAACCGAGATAGGCTTACAAGAATAGAGAAAGAAGTCATTACTCGCCTAGAAAGAGCAGAGATGCGCCACAATCAAATGGAGACTAGGATAATAGCACAGGAGGAAACGCTTCTGAAAGGTCCTAAGTCAAGTGAAGGCAGCATGGAGGATATGAGGAAAACAAGGTGGGCAGACTTGGAAACCCAACCTATGAGCAGGAATGCTACAAGCCCAGGGGAAAGTCCTTATATGACGCCAGGTGTACCAATTGCGGCATCGACGCCACATGAAAATGCTATGCACACCCAGGTGATAAACGTCATTAGGGCAAGCGAAGAAAAACCAAGGAAATTTTCAGGTAGCCACTGTAGTATGACACCAAAATATTGGTTAAAGGAAGTGACTGAATATCTAAATGATGCACGAATACCGCAGGAGCGTAGGCTACGTGCTATAGAGAAATTAACAGAGGGGGAGTGCGCATTATGGTTTCGCAGCTTCCGTTACACTTTCGATGCTGTTGAGGAGTTCCGTGAGGCATTCTTGAAGAGATATTGGGACGCCGCGACTCAACAAAATTTACGGTTGGATTTATATGCAAAGAAATACAGTACTAATAATCCAACAAAGTACGCAGAATTTTTCATATCGCAGATGTGTCGCTTTAAAGAGCTGGATCAAAAACCAAGCGAACTGGAGCTATGTATTGCTATCGCCAAACAGCTTCCATACGAGATCCAAAGGCTACTAATCTCGGCTAATGCGAAAACTGCTATGGAAATGGAGACAGTTCTAAGGCAACTGGACCTCACCACAGCAAATACAATGCGTCAGAGTCGAACCGTGGAACAAGTCCACGTGACCAACACACAGACTGACCAACAGCAAGCTCCAAGGAATAACAAAGCTACGAGCACAGAAACCTTAGATTCCTATGGACGGCAATGGGAACAGGAACCCAGAAGATGGCAGTCAAAGTTCAAAGGAAATGCTAATAGAGGAGGAAGAGGTCGAAGTTCGTGGAATAAGCAGAATAACAGGGGTAAACCGTACCATAACAATGGAGGTAACAATGGCCAAGAAGGCAATAATAGAAATTGGAGACCCCAAGAAAGAAGAAGTAACTTCGATGACGAGGTAGAAGAACGATACCATGCTTCTTTGCGATACCTCGAAGAAAGGGGAGATGAGCCCCAGAAACAACAAGTTCGATGGCAAGAAGTCATGCAGAACAGGACATCGCCAGACAGATATGGAGATGGAGCTAAGAGTTTGGAACTACAGCGCAGCGAACAGGAGAGAAGAAACTCCAAGGGGGCGGGCGCTGAAGAAAAAAAAAACGCCAAAATTAGAAGAGTTTGAGACTAATGGATGGAAGTCTATTAACATCATCAATTGGATAGCCAAACCAGAAGAACTGAATTGAGGATACAGGAGGACCACAGGTCATGGTCAAGAGAGAATTGCCTATTATAATTGTAAGAGTGGCAGGATTAAAAGTCAGAAGTCTGCTAGACACAGGATCAACAGTGAGCCTGATGACACAAGCTCTATATAATGAAATAGCCCGGAGAGAGAACATTTTGAAAATACCGATCTCTAGTGTCAAGATTAAAGGGGTAATTCCAGACCGAACAATGATATGTAAATACCAGGTATTCCTAGATTTACAGATAGGAGGCTCTATTTTCTCACAGAGTTTTCTGTTAGTAAACAAACTGCCTTATAACCTACTTATTGGGGCAGAGTTTATAAGGGAATACAGAGTGATAATCGACCTAGCACAGGACAGGGTTATGTTCCATGTGAATGAAGAAGCTGAAGGCTTAGAGGTCGCACTCAATGAGATTGAACCAGGATCAAGTGAACAAGTATGGCATACATACAGAGATGTGGCTGAAGAGGGAGTGTTAGCTATTGAGCAGTTAGAAGAGGAGCTTAAAACACTAGCCACAGACTTGGAAAAAGATCTGGAACCCAAATTGGAAGAATATATTTCGGAAAAGCTAGAAGAAGCGAAAATTGGGCTAAAAGAGAAGGAAAATTTAAAGCAGTTATTACTGGAACAGAAGGAAGTCTTTGATTCGAGACCTGGTCGGATAAAGAACTTCACTTATGCTTTTCAAGTCAGTGATTGGACACCATTTAGGCAGAAACCCTACCCTATAGCTGAAAAGCATTATGCTAAAGTGAAAGAGGCAATTCAGGAGATGTTGGAGGCCGGTGTTATTGAGAAGACACCTACGCCTTATGTAAGTCCATTGGTAATTGTACCAAAGACAGACGGATCTGTCAGAGTCTGCCTGGACTTGAGACGCTTAAATTTGCGAGTTATTCCGGAATTTGACCAAGTGCCACCTATTAAAGAGATCCTCAGGAAGTTTAAAGGGAAAACCATATTCACAAACTTAGATATCACATCCAGTTTCCACCATCTTGAATTAGAGAAGAAAACTAGTCTGTTGACAGGATTTATGTTTGATCAACATACATTCACATTTTTAAGGCTACCTTTTGGGTTGAAAACAGCTGGTTCAGCCCTGATAAGAGCGTTAGATCGCAATCTATCAGATGAGGTTAAAGAGAGTACCATCAGATATGTAGACGACATTCTACTCTCATCAGAATCTCTGGAGGAGCACATGAGAGACCTGAAGAAGTTGCTAGATGACCTTCGAGAAGCTAACTTTAAGGTCAATATCAAGAAATCGCACTTCTGTCAGAGGGAAGTTAAATTCCTAGGGCATGTTATTGATGCAAATGGAGTGAAGCCTAACCCAGATAAATTGGAGGTAATTCGAAATTTCCCTCGACCCACGAAAGTAAAGCACGTCCGACAGTATTTGGGAGTAATTGGATTCGTTTCGAACCACTGCCCAAACTATACTGCGACAGTAGCACCTCTGCAGGACCTATTGAAGAAAGGCGGCAGATGGAATTGGACGGAGCAATGTCAGGAAGCATTCGTGAGGTCAAAACAAATGCTGTTGGAATATGTGATGCTGGGATACCCGGATTATACCCAGAAGTTCATCATACAGACGGATGCATCACTTATTGGGATTGGAGCGATGCTATTCCAGGAAAATGTTGACCAGCCTGAGAAGAAAATTTTTATCGCCTTTATTAGCAGGAGACTGAAAGCCCATGAGAAAAACTACACGATCACAGAGATAGAGTTGCTCGCAATTTTGTACGCGTTGCAATCTTGGCACAAACTCGTGTACGGCTTCCGAATAGTCCTCAGAACAGACCATAAAGCTTTAACATTTTTGTTAAAGACAGATTTGTCTAGCCAGAGATTGACAAGATGGTCCCTGTATATCCAGCAATTTAATGTGGAAATAGAATACTGTCCAGGGAAAGAGAATGTAATACCGGACATATTAAGTCGTTACCCTAGAGAAGAGGAAGCGCTAGCGGTCCAGATTGAGAATCGAGATCAGAAGACGTTGGATGATTTAAGGAATCTTACCAACCTACAACGCGAAGACCCATGGTTGAAGATGATGATCGATTACTTTGAGGGACGCTTAGCAAGGGGAACTGCGGTATACAGAGAGGCGGAGGCATTGGCAACAGAATATGTATGGTATAATCAGATATTACACAAGTGGGACGATGTAGATCATACACGTCAAAGGATTGTAATTCCTGCATCTTTGCAGAGAAGATTGGTATGGCTAGCCCACAGAGCATTTGGACATCCGGGGATAGATAAAATCTGTGCTCTGTTGAAGGAAGCATTTACTTGGCCAAAATTGAGAGAAACGGTGAGAAATACTATTAGGACATGTGATCTATGCCAAAGGGTTAAGCCAAATCCTTTTTTAATGAGGCAACGACCTATCCCGTTGTTACCGGAGAAGCCAAGGCAGCTATTGAGTATAGACAACTTTGGGCCATTGCCTAGAGCACGTAGAGGCAATAGACACATTTTGGTAGCCATGGATGTATTTTCGAAAATGGTGGTGTTATGCCCCATACAGAAGACAAGTTCAAAACAGGTCTTGAAGCGCCTGAAAGAGAGAGTTATTCCGATTCTTGGGAAGCCGGATAACATTCTCTCGGACCACGGAAGTTGCTTTACAAGTGCAGAATTTCGTCGAGAACTGGAAACTCTAGGAATTAGGCAGATTTTATCTACCATTCGCCATCCTGAGGCAAGTCCAGTTGAAAGAGTAATGAGAGAGATCCAGAAATACATGAAGATCTACTGCTCTGAGGAGAATTGGCGTTGGATAGAATTTCTAGAAGTCATTGAATACTGTATAAATAATACTGTACATGAGGCGACAGGTCAGGTTCCCGTGACTCTACATCTGGATCAAAGACCAGAGAGACCGTGGACTGGTGTTATTCCATTGCCAGTAGACGCACAGCCCGGTAGAGAATTGAGGATCCAACGAACCTTTGAATATCTCAAAGCACAGGCGGAGAGACGTCAGAGAAGAAATCGTGCGAAGAGGTATCATAGACCGCTTCTCGTGGGAGAGAAAGTTTTAATTAAGAAACCCGCCAGTTCAGATCCAGAGGCACGCAAGTATAAAAAGTTTAATTTTTCTTACCACGGCCCGTTCGAGGTGATAAGAGACCTCCAGAACAATGCATACAGGTTAAGGCACCTAGAAAATGGAAACGAGGTCGTTATGAACGTAGCCAACTTAAAAATTTATTACTCGCCAGAAGAATTCGACGAACAAGAAGAAGTATTGGTAACGCACACCCAAATCAACGGGGAGAGCGAAGTCAGCCAAGCAGTCAGACCTGAAAGTTGGAACGGCAAGACGGGACGAGAAGCAGACAGTTTACCCAGTGTAAGCGAAGAGAAGAAAGAATGCCAGTGTCTGCGAGAATTCTATGAAGAAATGGTCAGAGTGGCGAGAGAGGTTGAGGCCATAAACGCGACCCTCCGCATGGAGAATGAACAGCTTAGGAAGAAGGCCGAGTGTGGAAGGGGGAACAGTACTAACCTACTCGCAGCCAGACGAGGTGAAGGACCCCACATGTAAACATAGACAGTGGTAGACAGTCAGCTGGTTACTTATAGAAAGCCACTTGCAATTGACTTTTATAAGTTTCGCAAGGGGAATATGAACCCGAGGAGGTTATGCTGACTGGAATCGAACGTGGTTCTCAGAGACTGTGATCTCAGTATAAAGGTTCCACCAGGGAACGAACCAGAGATCTGTAGAGGCAGTTTCATGGTAAAAACCCCTCGAAAGAAGTGTATATTTAATCACTGGTGTGATTTTGGTGCAATGACATTATTTATTCAAATAATGCAGGGAATAATGAGCAGATTACAGCATTATTAGACTACTTGGTGTAGGCTATACGAGGCTTGAAGCACGAAGAGGGCAGAGTTGACATTTTACAAATTAGCCCAGAATTGTGGGTGGGGCCCAGAGGAGCCATGTCCATCTCTGTGACCCCATTCTGTCGTCTGGAGCAAGGGGGAGGCCTGAATAATGACCCAGTTATTCCCCGACGGAGAATAGATTTGAGTAGTGGGAGGAGAGATGCCCAGGAAAATCATTGATTACTCGTGATTGGAGCAACGAATTGAGATGAGAGTTGCTCACAGATGAATCTTTTGGCAGGAGGCTAATTTTAGAGCCTTTTACCTGCGAAATTGGGGCATATTTAACGAAGTGCGGAAGGACTGTAAAACTACCATTGTGCGCGGATAGATTTGAGAATGTTGCCGGGGAATACCCGTAAGATAGCGTCCCACGCTATGGAGAAAGGAATTAATATTAATTAATTGGACGAGCGATTCCTTTGCACGCAGATAGTTTTGGAATCTGTGAAGAAAGAGGAACCCAATGATCATGGTTTGGAGACCAGATTCACGCTGTGAGAGGAGCCAAGATTTCGCGGGAAGATTTCGCCCTAATTTCCGTGGGAATACGATATAAGGGAGTAGACCCTTGGAGGAGCGCTCAGTTACACTCTGTCTCAACCCAGTCTCTCTCAGTTCAAGCTCAGTCTACGCGCAGTTCACGTGCAGTTTGCACCCAGTTACAGCCCAAGTTGCAGTCTTACGCAGTCTTCACGACGTTAGAAGTTACCCAGTTGTAGCACAATTGCAGTAAGTTGCAAACAGTATGCAGCAGTACGAGGCAGTATGTAAGCAGTATACAGCAGTCTTCAAGTAAGGTACGAGCAGTCTTCAAGTGAACCTTCAGTCAGGTACAGCCACTTTGAAGCAAGTTCGTCAAGGCAGAACGCATGGCGGTTCTACTCATAATAGACGCCGAACAAAGACTGGTACATGTAAATGAAGCATTTAATAAGCTTGTATGAATAATAGTCGTGCTATAGGCATAATCAGCAGTACGAACTGTGCCGTGTTCAGTTACGAAGCACCGTGTAGGCTAATGGCAGAACTATTGTAAATAGTTGTTTGTGTAAAGTATTGGACAATGTTGAGCGCAATGTGTAAAGTATTGACTGATCGTATATGTGTAAATACGATGGTATGCGCTAAATGAAACTCTATGACGTGTTTGGTAATGTCATGAGAGTACCAGATGATACCACATGTACGGGATCTAGCATATTTATGCAGCGCAGGACGCTTACCGTAGGAGTAAGAAATATAAAAACTGTTGGTGAATCCCGAGAGCAGGTAAACCAGACTTTCAATCAGGAATTGATAGGAGCACGGGAGATGCTGTCAACACCTGCAATTTCGATCTTTGCGAGGGAATTTAAGCATTGAAAAGTGTATAAAGTGACGTGTGTTAAGTGCACAGCATATGTAAAATATCCTTTAAAGTACTGGTTAGATAAGTGTTTCATATGTGTGGGAGCAATAGCTTCCTGAGAGTTATGCAACGTGTCGTGTTGTTGATGAAAATTATGTGTTATAAAATGTGTGTTTGCAAGATGAATATGTCGCGTTAAACCTGCAAATGGCAGGCGACATGGAGAAATATGATTGGTTGGAGCCACCATAGACGCCTATAGAAATGTAAGTACCCCACAAGTTATGATTATGTAGAAATATGGGCCATTGCATGTTGTGATTCCTTAAAGATGCCAGTAAAAATCAGTTTAGGAGGCAGATCCTCCCTGTTTAATCATTATTGTGTTGATTTTTATAAAGTTGAGATGTTAAGTTGCATCGGTAAGTGGAGTAATTATTCCCACTATGAATTAAGAATGGCAATCAGTTATGTAAATGTGACGAACGCGATTGTTCGGATTTTAAGACGTTTAGCTATGTCGGATTTTTGGTAATTTATGTAAGAAGAATAATAAAGAATGATTTTTGGTCATTTATGTCAGTGAGATTAATAAGAATAATAAAGTAATGATTTTGGTCATTTATGTCAGTGAGATTAATGATAATAATAATATGAATATTAAAAGTATGAATGAACACATCAGGAAACAAATAAATGTTATAAGCGAGAGATTTACGCTAATTGCAAGACTTATCAATCTAAGCAGTAAGAGGATACAGTAAGATTACATTACAGTAATTAAGGAAAGAAGTTTTATATCAGAATATTGCATATATTCAATAATGATGCCAGGCATGAAAGAGCTTTTAGTGAATTGAATTAGCAGCTTATGTGAGAAGCTTATAGAGTAAATTGTTAGATTTCTCTTAATACTTTAGGTCGGAGGTCGTAACATTGAGTAAGGGGCCAGATGGTCTATTCTACGTATGAAAATCTCCTATGTCATGGGCATAAGGGGAGATATAATTTTATGCCAGAGTTGTAGTGTGTACCCTAGCTCTGAGGAAGGATATGAAAGTGTTCCGGGTTGGGATCCTGTGATAGAGACGAGGAGAACGAGGACACCTCGATACTCTATGGTCTCCCGAGAACTTATTAATGAGTTATTTCCGCTCGTGGTAGCGAAACTCATGGCGGCAGCTGCAGTGAGCGCCTATATTTTACTTGAGACATCGGTCACCCGTTAGACTAATGCATTACGAACCCCGAACCTTCATGTTGAATGGACCCGTGTGAGGCCAGTAATTATTATGTCCTCTGTGTAGGAGTAATTATAAAAGCTCATTCAATACCTGTTTGCATAATAGTCAATTAAGATCCTTTGGGATATGTGTGTCGTTCAGACAACAGTATTTGTCTTGTAAATCTTTACTGCTTAGAAAGGAAAGCATTCAAAACCTTTAAGGAGGGTCGAGGTAATTGGTGGAACACCCATCCCACTTTCTATTGTGTGCGGACTCCCCTAGCCGAGGGTCTGCAGTCTAAACTCGAACCGTCAAGGCAAGTTGAAAGGGACAGATTTTAGACCCTGGTAAATGACATATAATGAAAGATTGTTATGTTTAGTAATGTAGCCATGTGGTTTAGGAACACATGGAGAATTATAGATTATCCTGATGGTTCATTATTTTAGCTATCTGACGAATAGTTAGATGATGTATTTGTACTGTCACTGAAACCAAGTTTTGAAGTTAGTTACCAGATGCCAATCGCCACGAGTGCGAGGTAATCTATTGTACCATCCGACACCAGCTATAACGTAACGTTTTATGTAGGAATCACATACAGCATGCAATGGAACCATATAAATAGAGGAAGTGGAGGGGTAGCTTACATAATTATGGAGTTGCACGTTGATTGCGGTGCAACGTCCGAATAGGTAATGCATGAAAGCATTTGTTTGGTGAGAAGAGAAAAATCAAAACACGCACGGCACCCATAATTGTTAAAAACCAAGAGGTTTAAGGAATAATTAATTTGTGATATTAAGGAAGTCACATTGTATGACTGTTATGTTAATGTACAGTTTGTTTTGAAGTCGTAGGTGCATCAGCGCACTAATATATCTTTATGTAGTTCACATAAGGGTACAGCTTTATGGTTTAATATGATTTTATTATGATTTCATTTTTGTTTATTTGTGGATTGTGGAAGTAAATTTTTGTTTGCTTTGTTTTATGGTTTTGGGATTGTTTTTGTGTTTGAAGCCATGATTTTCATTTACTGAATTAAAGTTTTAGAATAGAGTTGTGCCTTGTTATTGTAGAGTTGTTACCTTATAGCCTCAAATCCAAAATATGCATTGCTCATTTGGGGGAACGGCACGTGCCTGAGACCTGATGCTAGCTGGAGGCAGCTGCATATTTATCATCGAGATTACTTACATGGGTACAGTAGTTAGCAATTTATTCTGTGTTCTGAACTATGTGTATGCTAAATTCGGTTGAGATTGGTGAAACGGTGTAGATTTGTATAAATGTTACCCACATACAGACTTTCACTTATATTACGGTATATGCCCTATAAGATTATTCATTCAGTAAACACAATGCATGAAACATGTAGAAGGAATTACTATTACTTTATAATCTGGCCAGTGATTTGATATCTGTATAGGTTGGAGGTCATTCTTAAAATTATTTCGTACTCCATAAGGCTTCTATCATTTTCCATCTTCAAAAAGTTACCAAGCAGTCTATCGTGGCTTTAATCTCTACACCGTTCAAAACATAGAAAATTTAGAAGCTATTCTTCAGTATTGTCTTATGAGAAGCTATGTAAGGCTTGCTTTTCAGTCGGTCAACATATAGACATGGGGCTTGTTATCTTGGGTAGTAATCATTAATAGGCATACGGTAGTCAAACATTTTATTTAATGTGAAATAAATACATCAATAATACATTGTACAATTCACTACATCAAATAATAAACAACATGTTTCATTCTGCAAGTGAACTTCAGGACCATTACTGTTGTTAATTTCCTGATGAAATATGAAAATCCACAGCCTGCTTCCAGTCTCCGACCGAGTCGGGAATGGAATGAATGCAGCCCCCATCTAGTGGCGAGGATATGAACTGTGCCGGCTGCCGAGGCCTGACGCACTCCTCTGGGGCAATGATGAAATGAATGACAGATGAAATGAAATTATAGTGGAGAGTGTTGCTGGACAGGGAAAACCGGAGTATCCGGAGAAAACCCTGTCTGCCTCCGTTTTGTCCAGCACAGATCTCACATGGAATGACCGGGATTTGAACCACGGACCCAGCGGTGAGAGGCCGGCGTGCTGCCGCCTAAGCCATGGAGGCTTTGTTAATTTCCTGATATGTTCAGTAAATATGTAAAAGCCATTTAGTGGTATACAAAACATGTTATATGCAAAAGGGAGCGTGCCCTCTTTAACCAACTATGCTCTATAAGTCTATGTATAAGGTGCGTTCAAAAAGTAAGGAGCCGGAGGCTGGAATGCGAAAACCGGTGACGACATCGGCTAATCGTGGCGTGTGTAACGAGGTGTTGTTCCGACCTGAGAGTGAAAGGTCACAGCCCGTCTCTAGAGGGCACGCGTGCACGTCACGTGACGATACAAAGCGAGCAGCAGCATGCATCAATCGTCCAACACTGCCAGGCACATTGCAAACAGTGACATGGAGGCGTCAAACGATGAGCAAAGAGGTGTTGTTCGGTTTCTGACAGCGGAAGGAGTAGGGGGAACGGACATTCATCGCCGAATGTCAGAAGTGTACGGCGAACACTGCATGTCCCTTGCAAGAGTCAAGGCGTGGCACAAGCGCTTCATGGAATGACTGGTGTCGTTAGCCGATGATGCCCGGTCTGGGGCACCCCCCTGCATTACCGATGACAACGTCCAGCTGGTTGATGCACTCATTATCCAGGACCGCCGAGTGACAGTGAACGCCGTAGCAGCCGTGGTCGTATTGAGCGTCGGAAGTGTGCACACCATCATGAAGGAACGACTGCACTTGCGCAAAGTGTGTGCCCAATGGGTGCCTCACAGTCTTCAACCACATCAGGAAGCATGTCGAATGGTTCACTGTCTTGGTCATCTGCAGCGCTATGCGAGAGAAGGGAATAGGTTCCTGGCACGAGTGGAGGCTGGAGATGAGTCATGGTGGCATCACTTCGAACCAGAATCCAAACGACATAGCCTCCAGTGGAAGCATCCAGGGTCACCACCGCCCAAAAAAGGCAAGGCCATCCACACGAGTGCAGGAAAGGTAATTCTGACGTTCTTCTTTGACCAAGATGGCCCCCTTCTGATACACTTCATGCTGCACGGGAAAACAGTGAATGCCCAGCGTTACTCGCAAACCTTGACCACCCTTCGCCAAGCGATCAAAACAAAACAACCAGGCAATCTCACTCGTGGGGTCATTCTGCTCAACGACAATGCACGACCTCATACGGCCAAAACAGTCGCGGCACTCCTGCAGAAATTCAATTGGGAGGTTCTCGGCAACCCTCCATACAGTCCAGACCTCCCTCCCTGTGATTACGCCGTGTTTGGTCCCCTGAAAAGGGCTCTGCGGGGCCAACGATTCACCTCGGACGTCAATGTCCAGCTGTACGTGCGGAACTGGTTCACATCGCAGCGCAGAGAATTATATGAGACAATCATTCACCGCCTCGTGTCACAGTGGGACAAGTGCCTCAAGAGCCAGGGCCAATACTTCTAAGATACAGGTACTGGTTTCTGTAATTATGCCTCCCGATCGTTACTTTTTGAACGCACCTTGTAATTTGCAATTATGTGGGTTGTAGAGTTTGCGATAAATGCAAAATTCATGTAAAGCTCCTCAATGCATGTGTATTAATGTTTGATGACCTGCCTGGATGGCTCTTTATAGTTGTGAATTTACAACTAATTGTTAAAATACCTTAACTCAAAACGTGAAACTATTCAATTTCTACCAAAAATGAGTTGTTTGCTGTTTTCTGTTACATAAATTAATTTTAAATAAAATAATAGTTGCTCACATTTACACTAAATTAAGTGTTTGAATAAATTCAATCTAAATTTGCAATTCTTTTGATGTATTTATTTGTATACTACTTTCTTATTTCTCATCTTAGGACCTACTTCATTATTTTCATTCCTTAATTACTCTCTATTAGTAGACTACATATTGTGACTGTTGCACATCATGCATTTTTATTTCATAACTTTGATACAAAATGCTTAATATGAAAAACTGTTAATCTACTAATAATTAGGGACAGATGACCTTGCTGTTACACCCTTTAAAACAACAACAACAACAACAACAACAACCATCAATCAATCAATCAATCAATCAATCAAACAATCGATCTACTACTAATTAATAAATTAAAAAATCAAAATTCTGCTGAGATCATACTCATAAAAAGCACGGTAGCTATATTTTGACAGGTGCAGCACTGATTCATAATGCTGAAATAGGCTATAGAAGGTTGAACATACCACTCACAATCAATGTTCTTGTAAAAATGCATTTAGAAGTGCAACCTTTGAGAGGTATTATGTGTGCATAGATATGTTATCTGATTTATGTTTATGAAACTTTATATAAGAACAACATGTTCTTTCTCATGCGGAACGCCTCATTTGTCATGTGTACCATATTATGTATTTTTATAGAGAGCCATTTTCCAGTGTTGCCTTATTGACAGTTGACATTGCAATTTTCAGTCGGTCAACACAATATAATCTCAGTCACTGGGAAATGAAAAAAAAAATTACAAGTGTTCAAAAAGAATATTTGTTATCCTCTTCTGGTACATCACAGTGATACAGGTTATGGGACGAATTTTACACACACCCGACTACTTAGGGCTACATGACAGCGATGTCACAAACCTCCTAAAGAATAATCAATAACACTAACAACATGAAAATGAAAATCCACAGCCTGCTTCCAGTCGACCGACCGGGTCAGGGAATGGATTGAATGAAGCCCCCATCTAGCGGCGAGGATATGAACTGTGCCGATTGTCGAAGCCTGTTGCACTCTCCTGGGCCAATGATTAAATGCATGACAGATGAAATGAAATGATAGTGGAGAGTGTTGGTGGAATTAAAAATTAATTGTGACAGGAAAAACCGAAGTACGCGAGAAAAACCTGTCTGCGACCACGTTGTCCAGCACAAATCTCACATGGAGTGACCGGGATTTGAACCACAGACCCAGGGGTGAGAGGCTGGCGTGCTGCCGCCTAAGCCACGGAAGGTTACCAGCAACATATTATCTGTAACAATTTTTTAATAACATTTACATTTTCAGGTTGTTTTTTTTGCATTTACCACAAATTGGGATTATATTGTGTTGTTTGACTTAAGAGTTACAATATCAATTTTGTTGGGTATTAAAGGAACAAAAGATAATAGATTTATTCAGAAACACTGAATCTAGAATGCATTATCCTGGAGTCAAACATGGGTCACCTTGGTGAGAATTTAAACGCTAAGCAACTATGCTATCATGACCCCACTACTCCATCTATAATAATATTATTTTGTTAAGCAAGTCTTCTGAAATATAAGAATGAGGTAGACATCATGAGTTACAAGAAGTAACTCCTCTAGAAGTTTGGGACATACGGGGTAAAATGGGGAAGGGGCAAATTTATTGACCTGAGAACAGCTTTTGATTTAATATTCGTAAATACTGTATTAGATATTTACTGAAATAAATTTGAATCATCTTTGGTACGGTACGTATGAAGCGAAGACTTCAGGGACTATTTTTGACTGCCTTTCTAGACTCTAGTATAATAATGCCAACGAATGAACTTAAGTGGATAGGATATAACACACATATTGATATTCTCCCATTCCTGGCACACCAGTGAAGATTTGTTCCTGCAAATTACAGTGCAGTACTGTTATCAATATGGTAATGTATAATATATAAACAAAATATAGCTACAACATAGCTTCAATATAGCTTCAACAGTTACCTTAGGTAGTAGCATAGTGCATTGTCGAATCTGCTACGGCATCTAACCTCTATGATGAACAGGCTGGGCTGAAGACCTATGAACTCTATGAATGTAACAGTAGAGTCTGTCTGTCTACATGTTTGAACTTATGGAGCTAGTTCAGTCCTTGAACATGCTTCAGACCTTTTAAGCCAAATTATGACTAACGATGAGTTTGCATTGGTTTCATTCGTAATTCGGCAATAATGAATTTAATGAAGCTGATGTAATTTTATGTAGACTAAGGCGAAGTTAGCATACGTCTGTATTTATGCAGTTAAATTCTCGTTTTACGAGAAAAGTTGTAAGTATTATTTACCACTTCTCCAAGTGAATAAATCAACAGGCTAATTGAAGATTGGAAATATATAATGGGTCAAGCAACATTTCTTTTTCAAATTTAGATTGTTTTGTAATGTGTGCTAAGAAACACATCTGATAACAAAATTATCCATGTGAAAAATTGCTCCCAAGTCGTTTAAATTTACCAAGATGGAGTACGAACCTCACTTTCACTTATTATGGGCTACATGATGGCTCCCGGAACTTGATATTGTTTTGGTGATTGGCCCAATAGACTATACATTTCTCCTCTTCAAATATCCCCTACCGGTAGAACTATTATTTTGTTTTGGCATTATATTATGGCAATTTTCTATCTTCTTTGGTTTATTCAGCTTTTACTTCACACTTGTTGCTACTGGACATCTTCACATTCCTCTGGTTATATGATGACCTTCCATCCCAACTGGCTCTCCATACTGTAAATTGACATACGGTAATTAGCAAAGAACATTTTTATATAATCTGTCATTATAGTGACTCTAATGATGATAATTGATAACTAAAAATATTCAAATCATGCCTGACTTAATCCCTATGTTGCCATATTCGACTTTTGTTCACAACCTCAGAATTTTATAATAGCTTGATGCCACGTTTGACAAGTCTAGAAAAAAGAGAGATTGCGTTTGTACTGCTTCAAGGCATGCTGCCACCTACTGGTAACACCAGAAAGTACAGTACGAGGGCCATCCGGAAAGTGGTACCCGTTTGTGCAATAAAGACACAGGAGTAAATATTAACAAATATACACATTTTTATTGGAAAGAGCATACTTTACGCTACTTCTCCACATAATCACCGAGCAAATTGAGGCATTTGTCATGACGTGTGACGAGTTTTTGTATTGCAGCGTCATAGTCCTCCGACACCTGCGTATTGAGATACGTAGTCACGCCTCGTTTAAGTTCTTCATCGCTGTCAAATCCTTTTCCTGCCAGAAAGTCTTTAAGCTTCGTAAAGAGATGAAAATCCGAAGGGGCCAAGTCCGGGTATACGGTGGATGGTCGAAGGTTTCCCACTTGAATTGCTACAAATGTTGTTGTGTTATCGCAGCTGCATGAGGCCTGGCATTGTCATGAAGGAGAATGACGCTTGTAGACAATAGACCTCGCCGTCTTTTCTGTATTGCCCGCCGTAATTTCTTGAATGTTCCACAATACGCATTAGCATTAATTGTGTCTTCACGGGCCATAAAATCAATGAGCAGTACATCTCGTCGATCCCAGAAAATGGTTGCCATGAGTTTCCTGGTGGACAGAACTGTCTTGAGGTTTTTTTGGTTTGGTTGGTGAATGAGCGTGATGCCACTCCATTGACTGTCGTTTAAGGTGATGCATAACAAACCCATGTTTCGTCCCCATTAATGATGCGAGTCAGGAAAGAGTCTCCTTCATCGGAATAACGTCCCAGAAACGTCAGTGCTGCAGCCTGTGACGCGCCGATCGTTCTTCAGGCATTCGTCTACTGAGCTCAGCAGTTGGTCTGTAATGACAGATGGTCTCCCTGAACGCTCCTCGTCGTGTGTATTCCCCCTCCCCAGGTTGAAGTTACGACACCAGCGCCGAACAGACGACTCGTCCATCACATTGTCTCCATACACCTCCTTTAATTGGCGATGAATAACACAAGGTCGAACGTTTCGTGCATTAAGAAATTGGGAGATATGGAACTGCACCCATAATCAGTGGTATTTGCAGTTCATTTTAATTAGACCGATTGATCTGCGCCCATAGTCAAGTCGGTTGTTAGCCCAAGGTCGGTTTAAGAGGAAGTGACGGACTGTCTCCCACCTCTAGCTTCTGCACTGCTGAGAATAAGAGATCGTCCCCCATCCCGATAAGCTGCTGTACTACGGGCCTTCGGGGGTGGCAGCTAATCACACTAACCACTAAACCACAGAGGCGAATAATAATAATAATTATAATAATAATAATAATAATAATAATAATGATAATAATAATAATAATAATGAAAATTCACTGCCTTTATCCTGTCATTGGACCGGGTCAGGGTTGGAATGAATGAAGCCCCCATCTAGCGGCGAGCATAGGCACTGTGCCGGCTTCCGAAGCCTGTCGCTCTCCTCTGGGACAATGATTAATGAATGACAGATGAAATGAAATGATATTGGAGAGTGTTGCTGGAATGAAAGATGACAGGAAAAACTGTAGTACCCGGAGAAAAACCTGTCCCGCCTCCTCTTTGCCCAGCACAAATGTCACATGGAGTGACAAGGATTTGACGCACGGAACCCAGCGGTGAGAGGCCGGCACGCTGGTGCCTAAGCCACGTAGGCTACACCAATAATAATAATAATAATAATACAACTCTCTCTAATCCACCATAACTACCCCTCTAGTTTTGTTATACAATAAAAAATATATAATAATCTTCTAAATGGTAAGATTGCCTCAAACTAGATTATTAAACATTTGCAATAACAAAACTATTTTTAAAATATGGTTAGGTTGTCGAAAACATCCCAATGTAGCAGTTAATGCTGATATTGATAGAACAAAAATTAAATATTAATCTGTTTTGAAAACTGTACCTGTTTTATGTATCCCAGGCCAACACTAATCTCTTGTCCGCAATCTGGACAGGGTATATTTAGTTGTTCGCAATCTGGACGGTTTTTGACTTGTTCGCAATCGAGACACAACCGATTTGAAATGAGTCACTTCAAATTCACACCATTCGACACAACATAATACGGTAGAGGGCTGGAGGGAGGGAACCTACCTGACCGCTCTCAATGGGCGCAGTTCCACAGCCACTTTTAGAAGGTTGGTGCTAATGACCAGGGTCATTAGTGAAGCTTGGACGCAGTTCCATACAACCCAAGAAATTTAATCACGGCCCTCATTCACAACTGCCGGGGTTCTCAATGTGTTTAAACATTATAAACGATCACTGACACAACACAGGCAACCTTGCACAGAGCAGGCAGACAAGCCACTGACGCGGCCTGTCCTTGCCCAGCGGCTACTCGAGTCGTCAGCGCTTCATGCGGCGCTAACGGGTAACTTACTACTTTCTGGATGGCCCTCGTACACATTTATTGCACAGTAATTCTATATTAAGGTTAACACTTACAGTATCTTACAATTATTACAAATATTGGGTGTGTAGATAAACAGTATTACAATTCATTTTGAAGTAGTGCAGTAGGGATCAATTGCCTCAAATTGATGAAACATGAAATCAATGGTTTTTACCAAACAAAAGCTTGCCACGGTGGGTGAGTGGTCAACGTGTCGGTCTACTAACCCCAAGCTTGCAGGTTCGCTGCTGGCCGTGGTAAGTGATTTCTGAAAGGCGGCAAAAATTACGACACCACGTCATACGATGTTGGCATATCAAAGAACCCATTTGAATCCAGTAGGCCGTGTTCATAATGGCAAAAATAATCTCGAGAGTTTCCGTCAACGCAAAGTTCCTCATTTGTCTACTAGAAAGCGCTATAGTGTTCAAGGAGATTAGATATCTGACCTTCTTGACTTTCATAGTGCTTCAAGGAACAATGAAATTCAACATGCAAGCTACCCTTTGGGTGTTAAAGAACAAAGCTTGCACCCGACACCCGAGGCCATACGATATCATATCATCATCACAATACAAAAATGTTTGAAAATTATTCATTTCTTGCAATTTTTTTTCAGTGTATTTCTACAGAGTCAAATATCCTTTACAGTATTCTTACGTTTATCACTACAGTACTAATAATTAATTGTTTTTGATAATTTTTTTATTCTTACATTTTTCACTGTGTATTGTGTTATTTTCAGTGAATTTATGTGTACTTTAATATCAATATACTGTACATGCAATGATAATACTTTTCTGTGGTCTTGAGCCTATAATCAGGATATCAACTTATTTGAGGTGGAAATAAACATTCTCTTTAACAGTTTTATTCAGTCGTTTGAGAAATAGGTTCAAAATTAAAAAGAAAGGAAATAAACATTTAATATTATTAAAGATAAATCGCACAAATTGTGCATATTGATGATAACAAACTGTCATTCACAAAACTTCACAATGGATAATCCCCGATTTGCACAAGAAATTACGTGGTATCTACTACATTGCACCCCGCATAATTTACATATGCAGGATTCATCAGGGTCATGAAAGTATTCGGTATTACACAGTTTATGGTGATACCCATGTACCGCCATCGAATTGACAAAGTGTCGCAAGTCTTGACTTGTGTTCATCCATGTCCTAGTCATCATGGCCTCCGTGGTGTAAAATTCGAACCATATTTCGTCCCTTTTCTGTATTCTTTCCTGCATTAGTTTTCTCCAGGCGTCTGTGGATGGTAGCCCTCTCTTCATCCGAAGGTCCTCAATGAAGAAGGTTTCCCTGGCGAGTTCATATGCTAATCTTGATTTTGTATATTTCGATATCCCCAGGGTAGCCTTCTGGAAGCGCGATTTGACTGCTTCAAGCGTCCTCAAGTTTGCCAGGGGTAATTTCTCCCATATGATTTCAAGTCCATATGTGGCGATGGGCGTTATTTTCGCGTCGAATAATGTCATAGCAGTTCCCAAAGAGAGCTTCGTGATAGTATTGATATCATATATGGCTTTGGTAGCGGCTATTGCTCGAGACTTTTATGTGAACTCTGTAGGCTCTTGCTGTTGTTTGCATTGCCAATCCCAGATATTTAAATGTAGAGACTGAATTAAGGGGAGTCGTTCCTAGGTGTATCCTGTCTCCTGAAGACTCTCTGCCTCATTTCTGAAACGACATTTTCACTGTTTTTTCTGTGTTTATTTTCATCTTGTTGTCCTTTGCCCACCTATCTAGAATGTCTAAGGCTTTTTGAACTTCAGTAACCCAAAAGCCTACACATTTTAGTAATAGCATAATTGATTTGACTTCCGAAGCCTACCTTACCTTACTGCAAAGCTTACCTCCAGTATGTGCTAATATTACACTTAGAAGTGCAATATATTTATTCATGTCAGCATGTCGACCAGTCTCCATGGTTTGGCGGTCTGCATTCTCGGGGACATACAGTTGTCAGGCCATGGACGTGACTGGAAGGGACCACCGATCCTACGAAGTTGTAACTCTCTGACCGTCGCTGACTGGGCCATGCCTTCATGTTACCATGGCTCTCAAACATCTTGCAGTTGTAACTGTCATGCTGTAGTACATCTCCTGGAACAAATAATATTAAGCATATTAAGGAGAATAAGATAACTGCCAGTTTCAAGTAAATTTACTGGGGTCTCATAAATGGCGTACAGCAACAGCCTATGACCAAAAATGGATCATCTATGAATAAAGATACTATTATAATAATTTTATTAATGCAGCCAATGTCTTTTCAGGACGGGTCAGGGAAGGGATATTGGAAGGAAATCGGCCGTGGACCTATTGAAAGGAACCGTCCTGGCATTTGCCTGGTGGTGAACATGGGAAACCACGAAAACCATTTTCAGGACGGCCGAGGTGTGATTCGAACCCACGCTCTCCCGATGCCAGCGAGGCACGAGGTAGCGCGTTAGCGCTCTCGGCTACCGCGGCCGGTATAAAGATACTATTCATCCTCAGTTTTACAACAGTATCCTGGTATCCCTACAAACTTTATCAGGGAGTTTTACAAGTAGTTATTTCAATGACCAACATAGTTCACTGTTAACAAGGGATTTGCGCTCCCGGCAGACACATAGTAGGATAACATGTCACATGTTACACATCATATGTGACTACTGTAAGGCTCTGAATATTTTCACACCTAAGAACGACAAATTGAAGACGATTTATTGTAGGAATATCTATAATGAGGCCTCCTAACCTTGAAATAAACCGTATGCGATATACATTCACATAGGACTGTGTGTTGGCCAACAGTACCTCGAATGCTTACATTAAATAAGAATACAGCAAAAGTATGAAGGTTTAAAAAATCATTACGGTATTACATTCAGCAAATATGATATAATGAATATATTTACACCAAAGAACGACAACTTGAAGATAATTTATTGTAGGAATATTTTAATGGGGCCTCCAAACCTTAAAGTAAACCGTATGCGATATACATTCCACATAGCCGACAGTTCGTCGTAGTACCAATCTCCGCCACCGTGCGTGCTTATTGTTCCCGTCCCATTTCCGTCCAATTTCCGTCCCTTTTCCAAAACCACTCCCACAAAAAATATCCAGCTACCGAGTGGAAAGATGTTACACATTAAAAAATAGATACGAGCCTTACAGTAGTCGCATATGATGTGTAACATCTGACATGTTATCCTACTCGTATACTGCACAGCTTGGACATTCTTAAAATGTTAATTTACACTCCATTTTCATACTGGTACTATGATGAATGTATAGCCTAGATTGAATTGGAGATATGCTACTGTCACATTTGTGGCGCAGCGGTCAAGCTGTTAGTCTCTCACCAAGGTAGACCGGGTGTGATTCCCGGTCAATACATGTGAGATTTTCGAATTGAAATGACATGTCCTGTGGTTCGCAATCCACGTAAAAGGGAGGTACCGTGGATCATGATCGTGAGATTAACGGACACGCAAAACTACAAGCTTCCTTCCTTCCTTTTACATTAATAATTCATAATAACAAAGTGACACACAACGTCGACAGTACTCTCAAATTCTGTGAGCACATTCCTCTGTAAGTATAATAATCATTATTCTCAAGGCTCTCATACAGTTCGTCGTACACAATCAAAACATGGCTTCCTAAAATCATGAATTGACCTAGTCTCACTTATGATAAAAATACAGCTTTTATTCCACTCATATAACAACATTCTGTTATGCATTTAATATTTGACTACTCACCCACAGCTTGACAATAATGCCGCTTACTTAAATGTCATTTGTCGTCTTTGTCTTACCCCACGTGATATTCAACCTTGAACGTGAAGCTTCATAAACTGCTCAATGACAAATAAAAGTCGGTGAAACATTTGCCACTGTACTCGTCAAACCAGTGCCTGCTAAATGCACTGACTACTGTATTGCCACAATATTCTCGCGCTACAGAGCACACACTGCCTTGTTTCCAATGCACACATTTTCAATTGTACATCCAGCTGGCAGTGCGTCTTCACTTCCATCCGATCCACTTCTGTTCGATCCACTTCCGCCCGATTCACTTCCGTCCCATTTTTCTGGCAGTGCGTCTACACTTCCGTCCGATCAACTTCCGTTCAATCCACTTCCGCCCGATTCACTTCCGTCCCCAATTTTCAAAATCATTCCCACAAAACTATCCAGCAACCGAGCGGAAAGATGTTACACATCAAAAAAACATAGATTAAATCTAATGAATAGCATATAAGCATTGAGATAGCGATCCTTGATACAGTATCAGGTGCCAGTGAGTGCGTATAGACTGAAAAGTAAGAAGGTTATTGAGGATCTATCGAAAAACCGTTACAGACTCAGTAAGCTGATTGATTGGTTGGTTCCTCAGTTAAGGGGTTGCCACATCGCGGTCATGTAGTCCCGTGTACTTTGGGTGTGTGTAGAATCTGTCTGATACCCGTTGTTAATTATGATGGCTGTATTAGTGTGTGTCATTTTTCATTCAGGTAAGGACTGCAGACGATCAACTTCAAGTAGTTCCTGCGTTTGCTACCAAATGCTACCGTAAACGACACCTAGTTGTAAACTTGGCTACAAGATGCCTCCACAACCGGCACCTGGCGATTAACATTGGCAGTTAATAGAGCGTTATTCAAATCTAAGCTACAATGTTTAGCGTCACACAATTGTAGTTAGTGGAAGGTTCTTTAACATGCCATAAATCCATGATATGAGCCCGCGGGCTTAACGTCTCCTCCTATGGAAGGCATACTGAGGGAGTTTTAACGCTCTTAAGAACTCCAAAATACTTCAGCCAGGTTTGAACCAACGGTCTTGGGCATAGAAGCTCAGCATGCTATTAAATACGCCACCGAAGCCGCCAAACTGATTGACTGCATTATGTCTGTGTAAATTTGAGCTTGAACGACAATACGACAATTCCAGAATTTGTCATGCGATGGTTAAGTTAGTGGCCGAACTAGATGCTTACATTAAAAAGAACACAAAATTTAAGCGTAACAGGGTCGAAATAAATGAAAGTCAAAATTTCACTTAAGATTTTGAGTGTTGTTACCCTTTAATGTAGTCATTGTTGTATAACCAAATAGTAAAAACAGCTGTTAAAGGCTGCACAGTGGGTCAAAATCGAAATCTAGGGGGACAAATTTATTTTTACGTTTTAATCATGAATTTAGAGTGAAAGCAAGGTATATAATTTGTTTACTGCATAATGAACATCAGTTAAGACCTTTTTAAGCTACGTCTACACATGCAAGAAATTGTCTATGACTAGGAGGAGGACAGAGCATTCAGTTATCTCTTCAGAACAATTTTCTACCCCTAATTTACTTTTATTAGAGTCACAAAGTTCCACTTTCGACATAATCGTCGAAGCTTCAAACAGTTGTACACGTGTGAGAACTAGTTGCGCGGCATCTTCTAAAACATAAAATATCTAAGTAAATTGCAAAAAAAAATCAAAAAAATCTTATAACAGGCGTAAACTACAAGACTTTATCTACATTTTAACATTAAGTAGAAAGTGACGCAGAGTGACGCCACATACTAAAAATCTAAGTGAAAATATAATTTTAAAAATAATAGTTAAATATTATATAATGCAAATATAGCTGAACTTACGTAACAACTACGCCCATTAATAACTTAAACACGTTACAAAGATCATACCTTCAGCTGCATGTTCCATCTTAAAGCATCACACTAACCACAAAGACAACCAAACCACAGCCACATACATTCACCCTCCAATTCAGACTGCTCGAACTGTGGTGACAGATTTACACTAAGATGCGTTTATATCCCAGATTAGTGAGCGGCAATTATATGAGGATGCTGTAGAAGTAATAAATTTTGATTTTTTAGTTATGAAAAGAAATAATTTTGTCCTCCTAGATTTCGATTTTGACCTACTGACCTTAGAACCCGGTGTCAAAAATATAATGTTAACGCGAAATTTCTTTTTCATATACAAGTATGTATGTCTACCCCTTATTATTCCCGTTATCTAACGGGGTCGGGGATGAAATGCGATGGAAGTCTTTGGTATGGATGGTTTTTTACGGCCGGATGCCCTTCCTGACGCCAACCTCATGAGAGGAGTTAATGAGAGATGAAATGATGATGCATGAAACTGGGCAAGGATGTGAAATGAAGCGGCCGTGGCCTGTCAGAAGCTACCGTCCCAGAATTTGCTGAAGTTGAAAATGGGAAACCACGGAAAACCATTTCAAGGACGGCTGACGGTGGGGTTCAAACCCATGCATCTACCGAGTCAGCAGAGAGCTTGGCCCCATGACCTACCGCTTGGCTTTAGCGAGCGAAATCACCACTGTTCGTATTAACTCGATTTAACCCCTGTTTCACCTGAATATTTTCATGTGCGGGAAGAAATGACTGTGTTCGCAGGTTTTCTGATATAGAATGTCGGTGAAATAATTCGCGCGGTCGCCATGTTAGATTGGTGAAACGTACTAAAATTTGAAAGGCACATTGTATGTTCTTACTGAGTTTTATTGAAATCGCTTTACCCGTTTAGATTGCATCAGAGACACACACACACTCGGACAAAAGGGGATCTTATAAGTCTATATTTCATATGGAGAAAATAGGCTAACATTAAGGTAGTACTTACCTTTTATGACAGGCCAAACAACTTCTCTTAAGAGAGTTTGGTCGAAGTATTTGCCATTGGCTTTGCGACCTCGCACTAGCAGCCGAGCCATGAGTATAGTTGTAGACAGTCGTGCACGTTCCACTCGTACACCCCACATTCCAGCTGGAACAATCAACAACAACATTCTATGATCTCCTAGCCATGTACAATGCATTACATCACACAAATATGTGGAATAACCTTGCCGATATGTGGGACGTATTGTATTACATTATTACACATTAGTATACTGTTACGGCTGTGAGTTTGTGTCATCGCTCGCCGCATGAGTCACAACTGCCCCAGGGCTGGGATGTGCCCTGCCTCGTGTATTGCGTGCGCCTTATGCAACAGGGCTACTAGGACAAAGGGATGGTCCAGAATATTCGTGACCCAGCCAGTGAAGGAAATCTCTAGAAGCCGTGTGTCCTGGACGATTCTAGAATTCATTGAGTCACCAGCCTGCTATATAAGCGGCCTCAAAGTGAGGGGACTGAGCATTTCAGTGGGTGTGTGTTTCTGAGCTAGTGCGTGTTTTCCCGAGCGACAGAAGTGTGGTGACGAAGTGCCGTGCGAGTTACGAAATCCAGTGACATTGTTTCTCCCAGCTTGTGAACAGCCTGCAGCAAGTGATCGTAAATAACTGTAGTCAGTGTATATAAGTGAGAGGAGCAGGTAGTCTCTGTCAAGGCCACCGTACTCATTAGGACGGATTAACTTCTGTGGTCTGTTGACAAGTGAAAGGGCCAAGAGCGCTCAAGGAAGAGACTTGAGGAAACTGGAGTAAGGTTCCAATTGCTTGTATTTGCTGATGAGTAGTGTAATTTTCTGGCCGCAATAAAGTTAATTATTTCTTTAAAGAAACAATCTGTGTTGTGCTTCAACCCACCGTAATCCAGTTAACAAAAGTGCCACTAGGGGGGTGGCACGTAACAATACATACAGGAATGTTGCATACTGTACATCAAACTCTCTAAGACAAAGAAGAAACATTACACAATACTGAAAAAGATCAAAGGAAACAAGTAGTTCAAGAAGAACTAAATAGCCGATTCTCATTCGACCCACCGGCCTTTTCCATTATATTCTCCTGCATATTACAAGGATTTCCCATGCGATATTGTAAATAACATTCTGCTCACGACCTAGACCTTCACCAACCACCATTACAATGAGAAGTTAGCCTATGAGCTTTCAAAATCGGTGATTAAGACTCCTCCCGCAAGATAGCATATTGCTGTAACGAAACACGGGAATTAATTTTTAGAAAAGACAAGTAGTTTCTTGAACGAAAGCCTATTTTCATATATCCTACTTATTTTAATTGCCTCTATCAACATACAAAATTTCAGTTTGATTACTGTAATAGATTCGTAGATATTGAGAACCGTCTAATATTTCGGATGGTCGCCATGTTGGATTATGATATATATATGTAGGTCTTATTACATGAAGATTATTGTGTAGTTGTAATATTTAAACTTCAATCGCATGATTAGTACACAAGAAGTAAAAACGAGATTTTTAGCCTATTTTCAATTTTGAAAAAATAGGCTTATGAGATCACCTTTTGTCCGTGTGTGTGTGCGTGTGTGTGTGTGTGTGTGTGTGTGTGTCCCCCTAATAAAATCTAAACGGCTGGAGCGATTTCAATGAAACTCGGTAAGTTCATGGCGCTATTCCCGGCGACCTCGACCGTGCCCTTCAAATTTTGTTACGTCTCACCAATCCAACATGGCGGCTGTGCGAAATATTTCACTAGCATTCAATATCTCCGAAACTATTACGGACATCACCCTGAAATTGTGATAAAAGGCACTACTAGAAGTTCACCTATGAGACTTTCAAAAACCTGGTGACTACAAAGCCAACATGGCGTCCAAGCGAAGTTGAGAATTTTAAATAGACTTTTCTCGCGATTTGACTACCCAAAGGTAATGAAACTGGGTACAGCAATTGTTCATACACATTGTAAAGCACTGGAGTCTAATTTAGTTCAATTGTATACATAACCTCAAAATGGCGGCTGTGCGAAATATTTCACTGGCATTCTATATCTCCGAAACTATTACAGATATCACCCTGCAATTTTGTACGGTGATAAAGGGTACTGATACAAGTTTACCTATGTATATTTCAAAAACCTGTAAAGTACAAAACGAACATGGCGACCAAGCGAATTTGAAATATTTTAATAGACTTTTCTCGTGATTTAACTCTTTGAGCGCAGTGAAATGTGGTACAGTAAATGATTTTCCAGATTGTAATGCACTGCCATCTAGTTTAATTCAATTGTTTACATAACCTCAAGATGGCGGCTGTGCCAAATTTTAAAATTATGTTTTTATTTCTTGTGTCGTAATCATGCGATCGAAGTGAAAGTTTGAATAATGAACCTAGGCAATAATTGTCCTTGAATGGTACATAACTCTATGGCCTATACATATAACAATCCTAAATGGCGAGCTTCCGAAATATTTAGACGGTTCTCAATATCTATGAATCTTTTACAGCAACCGAACAGATTTTTTTAATGTTCATAGAGACTATGAACATATGTTAACCTATAGGACTTTGAGTAACCTGGTGAGCACAAATCCAACATGGCGGCGAAGCGAAGTATAAATATTTAAATGGACGTTTCTCGCGAATTAACTATCCTAGTGCCGTGAAACGTTGCACGTTAAATGCTTATACAAATGTTGATCCACTGGCATCTAATTTATTTCAATTGTTTGCATAATCACAAGATGGCTGCTGTGCGTAATTTTAAAATCTCGTTTTTACTTCTTGTGTTCTAATCATGCGATTGAAGTTTGAATACCACACGTACACAATAATCTTAATGTAATAGTACAAAAATAAAAATCCAACCAGGCGACCATCTGATATATTTAGACGGTTCTCAATTTCTACGAATCTGTTACAGCAATTAAACTGAAATTTTGTATGTCGATAGAGGCAATGAACATGAGCAGGATATATGAAAATAGGCTGTATAGTTCTTCACGGAACTACTTGTTAAATTTCGCACAGCTGCCATCTTCTGGTTATGAAAACAATGGAAATAAATTATATGACAGTGAATTAACAATTTTATAGCCTACGTCTACCGTCTAAATATTACGGATGGTCGCCATGTTGTTGTATGTATTGGCCATAGAGTTATGCACCATTAAAGGAAAATTATTGCTTAGGTTCATTATTCATATTTTCACTTCGATCGCATGATTTTGACACAAGAAATAAAAACTTAATTTTAAAATTTCGCACTGCCGCCATCTTGAGGTTATGTAAAATTTGTACTAAATTAGATGCAAGTGCGTTAAAATAAGTATACACATTTAATGTACCCTATTTCACTCAGCCCAGTTGGCTAAATCGCGAGAAAATTCTATTAAAATGTTTCAACTTCTCTTGTCCGCCATGTTCGTTTTTTGCTCTACATGTTTTTGAAACTAACAAATATAAACTTGTAGTAGGGTGAAATCTGAAATAGATTCGGAGATATAGAATGCCTCTATGACCATTAAGAATTTCAGTTTCATTGCTGTAAAAGATACATAGATATTGAGAACCGTCTAAATATTTCGTATGCTCGCCATTTTGAATTTTTATATGCATAGGCCATAGAGTTATGTACCATTCAAGGACAATTATTGCCTAGGTTCATTATTCAAACTTTCACTTCAATCGCATGATTACGACACAAGAAATAAAAACTAAATTTTAAAATTTCGCACAGCCGCCATCTTGAGGTTATGTAAACAATTGAACTAAATTACCTGCCAGTGCATTGCTGTTAGGTAGTCAGCCCGAAGGCTGGTTGGATCCTCAAAAAGTACCGCCGCTACGTTATGTGAGTAGATACCCACAAAAACCCAAGGCAGCGCTATTTTGAGGCGTTCTAGGCAAGAAGAGGAGTGACGTAGTTTGCCAGTGCATTACAATAAGTAAAATCATTTACTGTACCACATTTCACTGCGCTCAGAGAGTTAAATCACGAGAAAAGTCTATTAAAATGTTTCAAATTCGCTTGGTCGCCATGTTCGTTTTGTACTTTATAGGTTTATGAAAGTTACATAGATAAACTTGTATTAGTACCGTTTATCACCGAATAAACTTTCAGGGTGATATCTGTAATAGTTTCGGAGATATAGAATGGCAGTGAAATATTTCGCACAGCCGCCATTTTGAGGTTATGTAAACAATTGAACTAAATTAGACACCAGTGCATTACAATGTGAATAAAAATTTGCTGTACCAAGTTTAATTACGTTTGGATAGTTAAATCGCGAGAAAATTCTATTTAAACGTCTCAACTTCGCTTGGCCACCATGTTGGTTTTGTAGTCACCAGGTTTTTGAAAGTCTCATAAGTGAACTTCTAGTAGTGCCTTTTATCACCATACACAATTTCAGGGCGATATCGGTAATTATTTCGGAGATACTGAATGCTGGTGAAATATTTCGCACAACCGCCATGTTGGATTGGTGAGACACAAGAAAATTTGAAGGGCACGGTCGGGGTCGGCCAGAATAGTGCTATGATCTTACGAGTTTCATTGTAATCGCTCCGGCCGTTTAGAAGTTATTAGGGGTACACACACACGCACGCACTCACACACACACGGACAAAAGATGATCTCATAAGCCTATTTTTTTCATAAAATGAAAATCGGCTAAAAATACCACTGCCGCCATAATGAAGTTCTCATAGAAATTGAATTAAAGTAGATATCAATATGTTCAGCCTTGTGTGAAGATGTACTGAACTCGAATTCAGCCCAGCTTAGGACCTTTCAACGAGCCGAGGTTCGAACGACTTGTGCACCGTTGAAAAGAAAAATTGGAAATTTGCAATTAAAATAATTTAATAAATATATTTGTATTATGGGATGCAAATGACACATAATGAAAGTATTTTGGAGAAATTTGAAGCATTTTGAGGAATTTATTATTTGGAAGTATTCTGGTGAATGAGATTTAACCAAGGAGGAGCTCGATCATTCGAAGCTGGATTTTGTACAAAGCTTCATGTTTGGCACGAGTAAACCAGTTTGGTTAGCAAGGCTATCATAACAAAGCAATGCACACGACGCGAGGAGAGGAGGCTAGACCCAGGAGCCTTTTTCAGAATATTTCAACAGCCAATCAATTAATAGCACATAATTTTTGTGGGAATCGCTTTAATATAAATTTGGCAGATAATAAGAGAAATAAGCACATCTACAGGTGTAGAATGCAAAATGAAATTTATTTGGTTGAATAGAAATATAAATTAATGGATAATAAAGCGAATATGAGTATATCTCTATTAATATACTGTGTTGGAGGCTAGCGAAGCCAAGCCAGGAGTGACACGTGCCGCGAAGTCGAAGCGTGGTTAAACACTCTCTCATTGCGACTGGCCACGAGTAGACGCGTTTCACGCACGCGCGCCACAAAGGAGCAGTTTTAGCACACAGCAGTAGCCCAGACGATAAGCACCGTTGTACCATCAAACAACCAAGGCATCGCCGAGGAAGATGGGAAGATATCCGGCGAAATGAATTTACATTATTGGAGAGAACAGCGAGTATAAAAGCATCACAATATTAGAACGAGACTTCGCCGTTAAGCAGCACTTCACGCAGAGGCTATAATTAAAAAGCATTACCTACCGAAAGCAACGATATTGCTGCAACTACTTCATATATAAATATACAGCAGTATTTCACCACAAGCTACATCACAGTCTTCATGATGGTAGAAATCGTAAGTCGGCGAGGAGAAGCTTATTATACGTCTATTGAAGAAGAGATTATGGAGAACTAAGTAAAATGATAGGAGGTTAATCTATACCATGGATTGGGAGGTCAGAGTGACTCGGAAATTCAAGGATCGACACAGCTACAACTGCACACCAACTTGCAGTATTCAAATATGAATTTCTACACCACAAGCAAGATGTCCAACTTCACCAGGACGAGATGTCAACCCAGGACTTGCGGATATACAATGGCGAGACCACTCTGCAGGACAGAGATAAGAAGACGAAGGCCATTTGCAGCCGATCGAACTGGGAATCGCAGTTTCCAGGCCGCTGGCCGAGAAAATGACGCAGCTACCGTTAGCATCTCAAGCCGTGAAGCAGAACAGGTGGCGAACCAAGTGAGCAGGGATCCACCGCAGCTGAAGCACGAGCTTGGCAGTAACTGGTATCGCTGGGAGACGAACGATGACAGCTTCGACGCAACATCTAGGAGAGCTGACATAGGTATTCCCTGGCTGTAGAAGACGTCTCAAGGTAGAACAACCGTTTGTTTTATGTCTGTAATTTTGCTGTAGTAGTAGTAATCCATTTTGGAGTGACCAACATCATTTGTAATCATTCTTATCTTTATTCTTTGTCTTTTAATAGCTTAAATTGTAGAGTTACATTGTAATTTTTTATGCGGCGTCGTGTGTCCTATGAGACGTTATTTTATTCATTTAACTTAAATTTGCGTTTCTTGTAAATTTTCATTCCGAAGGAAACGTTATTTGACTCTCACTTTTGAACGATACTCGTTTTATAAAGGAATGCTTCGATATTGCTTAGATAATTCGATAAACTAAGATAATTCGATAAGGCTAAGATAATTCGATAATGCCAAGATAACTTGAGAATGTTTAGATTATTCGATTATTCGATTACATTGTATTTTGGAGAAGAGCGTAAATATTGACAAATTGCAAGGACATTTAAACATTATAATTGTTATTAACAATTTCTATGCGTAACAGCGAAAGTATTCATTGATATGTCTATAATGCATTGTATCAAGTAAATCATAACTATGAGATGCTATAATATTATGTAACAAACATTACGATGTTAATATACATCTGATATAATTATTTATATCGATTGGAGTGTTATAAAATTCCTATAGCGGAATACAACTTATTAGACAACTAAATAGTCTTGAACTATTATATTACGAATATCCACTACAAATTAGGTTCATAGTATTGACAATTGCGGTCAGATGATGCCTATATTTATCAACAATTAAAGTATAAACATTGTTTAACAGAGATAAATAGACCAGGAGATATGTTAGTCTACCTGCGTTCTTGTATGTTAAAAACAACTTAAATATGAATTGTTCATATATTTGAACTTACACCAGAAGCGGGAGGATATGAATTTATTTTTATTAATATCTAAAAGACGAGCGAACTACTAAGTAACATTGTTAACGTTTGGTAACATGAAAGAACAAGTTTATTATGGATCATAGAGATCGAAAAGCGCTAATGAGAGGAATAAGAAGTACTTTGTGAATTGTATTAATGTGAACGAACATGTAATTGTTGTAATTTGATGCACGAGGTTTAATAATTTAGACAGGAGGTGAAAGTTAGGAGTGCATTCTGAACGGTAACATACTCTAGTGTAGTTATCTAGTAAAATCACTAATTCTTCTATAAATGTATAGCAAGATGGGTATTTCAAGGAAGTAATGCTGTGCGGAGTTGTAAAGATTGTTTATAGAGAGGAAAAGAAGGATGTATGACATGTTTAGAGCGTAGTAAGACGCCTTGATAAGTATTGTTCACTGTATTGCGGAAGGAAGGAGTATATTGCTATGTGGAGCAACGAATTGTTGCAGGATGAGTAGAAAGCGCTAACACAGAGGTTATTGTTTGAATTGTTTATGTTTGAGAGAATTTGTAAATGATCCACGTAATGTATAATGTCTTGTAGTAGTTCCGCATCGATCTTTATCCTAGTGTGTTATTTATTGACACGACATTCCAAGCTATATTTAACTTAATTGTTTGATACTCAGGCTTATTTATTATGACACACCACCAGAAGTACCTGAGAATAGTATCGTTGATAGAAGCATTGTTGGAGAACTGTAATTTATGTAACAGAGACACTATGAAGCTGTCAGAGCGCGACTGACAGTGTTAATGGTAATTTTTGAACCGTGTGAAGCACGAGATTTGTAAATAATGTAAATATTTAAACCATATATTATTAATAACAATTTTATTAGAGTAGATAGTTACATTCTACGCACACCGTGTATAATGTAGGGATTTGGATTGTTAATTTCATTTTTCATGAGCGAACAGCTGATTTTTATCAGACCATTTTGTAATGACACAGCCACAGGGTGACTGTAAAGTTATGTAAACATTTTATGAAACTTAATATCGTTACATTGCTGTAACAAGAATATTTAGACACACTTATTCTACGTTTAGTAGTGAACCCATGTGCCATAGGGTCCAATGAGGGCGAATCCATGCATTTGGGGAAGAAATAAAAGAGACGTATAGTTTCTAATGTAACTTAAAGAAAGATCCAGCTAAGATGCTAGCCTAATATGGTGCAAGAGGCGAGGACCAGGTGTTCGTGAGATGAGATCACCCCTCTTGACATTCAGAAGGGAGCGAGTCATGAGTATTAATAGCCGAGTGGAAATTTCCCAAGATTAAACAAGGAAGCCTGACTCGGAAATCGACCTTACGTTGCTGGAAATTGACAACACCGCTTATGCGCCAGAAGAGGAATAATTAAATTTAACCCGTTTACAAGTATAATAATGAGTAAACAAGTACAGTACAGTGAATCATTTCGAATGAGAGATTTTTTAGTAAAGAGAAACCATTTAATAATTGCGCAGGAGAAAACTGCAAACGCAAGACGACGTCATCGGGGAATTACCAAGGCCTGTGTGGAGGGGAGAAAGCAAAAGAAATGCAACACCCACACAATTGAGGACGAGAAATTAATTAATATCTCCGAATTGCACGATCGATTCTTAGGGGCAATGAGATTATTTGACATTGAGAAGACGAGCTTTCGGAAGGTATAATTTTTATATTTGTGCCACCATTATTTTAGAAATTGGCCACAGAAAGGACTAGAGTCTTATCTTTTTGTAGCGAAAAGGTATAAAACTCCTGGCCTCACCATCCAATCATGCAGTTATTCTGACAACCCGTGAGGGTGTTACTACGCATGCAGTCATTCCGACAGTCCGTGAGGGGCGTAACTCTGCGTCACATCGAAGACAGTTACTAGTACTCCTTGAGGGGAGAAACGCTGTGTTACACCGCAGAAGTAATATCCGATAGCCATAGGCGTCGCAGTATTAACAACTTGCTTGTCTCCATAAGGAGTGGTAAAGAAGAAATTTAAAGTATCGCCGTATTGAAATATTAGGAAAATCCTAGTTACAGGATTTAGGCCCGACAGTATACAAGTTATAGTGAAAGTTCGTAAGATATAGTCAGAGCAGGCTGCGAACGTCGGACTTAAAGGCGATAGGTCGTTAAATAGACGAACGAATATATCATAACGTACGGAAGTACCGTACCAGAAAGATAAACTGTTATCTAAATTAAAGAACCCAAAAAGGGAAGAACAGAATAAGGTTCGGAACGTATATTAGAAACGTAGGAGTGCTAGAACCGATCAAATAAAGAAGCATGGAGACTATAAACATTATCTCCAGAAAGCAGGCGAACTATTCTAAAAGTACTAGACTCGAGAAGTACTAGCTGCTATAAACTAAATCCATAGGTCATCGAGAGGTTATTGAGGAGACCTCGATCCGAATAGACTTTCGCTAGGATCGATAAGCCAGATCTACAAAGAAGCCGTTCAAGCTAGATAAATAGCCGGTCATCCAGGATAGGAGTAGAAGAATTTGGATTCCAGGGAACAGTAGATGTTTCGAGACTTTCGTATTCTGCAGGATAGGAAGCCGACATTGAATAAATTTCACCCTTGGAAACGGGAAGTTAAGAGGTCACGTGTGATAGGCTCAGAAATACGGCCTAGTGATCAAGAATTGTGAAGTGTAAATTTATCAAGATTGTGTGTTAAATTAATATTTTTTTGAGTGTTTATTATGTGTTCAAGAGGGACACATCAGTGTATAAAAATGTCGTCAATGTTAAGTGCCTTAAATATGTGTCAAGAAGTGTTTGTACATAAGATGAATTCCTTTAATATGGAGTAAAAGTTCAAAGTGGGCCCAAAATGAAACACCGCACAAGAATAAAGATCATGGGACGATCTTAAAAACATGTGAGTACTGAATTTCATTCTATTTTTGGTGTCAGGAAATGGTTGTGTACAAATCCACCGGAGTTTTTGAGTAAAAGGGATGTGTTTTAAGAAATAAATACTGAATAAACAAGAACGCGGTCTGAACAATAATAAACATTTGAGAAATTATAAATGATTATGTAAAGAATAAATCCCGTAGAGGAAATATGTGAATAAAATGTTAATGTATTTAACGAATGTCATAAGAGCAAGCGAAATATCAGTAATTATCATGAAAGATATTTAAATAAAGTAAAGTTGAGATATGAAAGAAATAGCTTTTGAGCTTGTGTAAAGAATAAAGATAATACTAATAACTAAGTATGGAAATATTAAATAAAGATCAAATAAATGGATGTGAACATAAGAGCGTTAAAGCCTTAATATATGTGTAAGATATGATGTTCAAGGGAATGTTTTAAAAGGGAGCGATTTATCGGCCACGGAAAAGATTAATATAAGAATTAAAAATAATATGAATTGTTACTAATGAGATTTATCAGTTCTTGGGAAGACATTTCGGCTTAAAATAATGCATAGCGCAAAGGAGCGCAAATAATATTAAAATGTCACGCTAGGAAAGCGTAGAAGTTAAAATACTTGGTAAATTACTTATGGAGGGTAGTTGATTGTAGTGAATTGATAATGGTATAAGGCCTCTATTTTGTGACGTAGTATCACGAGGCATTGTGTATGTATTAAAAGGGAGCTAATGTATGGTATTATTGAGCGTATGTCATGTAGGCCACGGCCGACTTTAAATCGCGTCTTGTATAAGTCCTCTATAAGGGAATGGTTCCCGAGGCATGTGAAGAGATTCGAACTCAGAATCCTCTTATGAAAAGCCCCTTAATTCTTCGTCGTCGAATGTGTATTAATCTTCCCCAATCAATGAGGACCCTCTCATAATTAATAAATGCCAAGGTTACGAAAGTGGTCTATGAACCAAAGAATATTTGTTTGAATGGATACAGTACAGTAAAAGCCCGGTCTCTCCCCAGGACTGAGTATAATGTGAAGGTTTGTTTTGAAAGCCTTGGAAAGGAGCTGCTAACGTGGGTTAGACAGAGAGTCGCCCGTCACCCTCCGTGTCATAAATCGCGCCCGAGTAGAATGGCCTGGCTCTCTTAGAGTAAGGGTGGGCCGAAACCGTCTCGTAAGATGTAGTAAAGACACCGTGAGTGTTTAAAGTTGTTAACGACCCGGGCGTTGAACCGAGGTCCTTGTAGATTGATATTTTCGTTTGCCTGTTCAGATCGTAGTTTCTTATATGATAATGGTCTTATAAGACATAAGAGATAAATAACAATCCCTATTGTAATGATGTATGGAAGTAGGATTCCACGAGTTAACTGAAGGCAACTCAGTTTCGGGAGTAACTATAGTTTTTTTGACTGTGTCAAGTATCTTCACGCTCTGGAGTACACAAGTGATTTCCTGATTACCTTAATATATTTGTGAAAATAAAGAGAGATGATAACAGCTGAATGTGTGAACATGCCCAAAATATTGAGTTAGATAATTAACATAAATTTTTAAATGTAATTATACATTTGTTTTTGAGGATTAAGAAAATAAAAAAGTAGTATTTGAGGTGTACAAGAATGACACCATTATTATGTAAAGCATGGAGCCAAAAGAGCTCGGAGTTATATAAAACTTACAGTTGATGCTTTATGGAAGTAAGACTAAGTAGGAATTGTTGGTTTATGTGGAAACCATATGTTTAAATACAATATTTGTTTTATTATATTTGTGATTCCTTGTTCATTTGGAACAAGTAGATGATTATGGGTCAGTAATTAAATTGTTAAAGTGTTTGTAGCGCCATTAATTTTATTAATAAAATGTGTTAGAATAGGAGTTGATTTTGTTGTTATTTTTGCAAGTGTATCCTCTAATTAATCCAAAATATGTGAGTCACAGAGTGGGGGAACTTACCTCTGCCCCGAAAATTCCGAATTGAGCTACGCTGGCATACTGTAATTGGCATATTTCTTGCTAAAAGGGCACAGTAGAACAATTTGACGTGTGTATTAGTTAATTGAAACATGTTTATCTATTCATGGTGATAGGGACTATTATCTGTATTTGTTTTGAAATAAATCCCAGGCACTAGTTTTTGTTTGCCTGTTCGTTTTTTATAAATCTGATCATCATTTCATTCTTGCGATCGACATGCGATAATACTGCGAATTAGTTACTAGAGTTCAAGTTAGTCTCAACGTTCACCGTTCACACCCGAGAGCCGAGATTCTCGTCCTACCATGTTGTGTTTAGGTGTTTCTATGTAAATGTGTAACTAATCGGTAGTGTTATTGCATGACCGGTATGCATCGAGGGTTCCCTAGTCATTATCCCAGTAGGGTAGCGTTGATCTACCTGGCCGGGTATCAACCTCCCCACAATCCTTTTCTATCTTTGCGGATATAGGCTATGGCTATGTGGGATTAGGGTGCAGTACCATGTTACGATTCACTGCTCTCGGATAAGTGAGTCACGAGAAAAATCCATATATATATATATAAATTTTTCGTCACCACCATGTTGGATTTATTTTTATCAGGTTATTGAAATGCCCATACGTGAACTAATGTTAGTAGCCTCTATCAACGTTCAAAATTTTATTTTGATTGCTGTAATACTGTATATTCGCAAATATTGAGAACCTTCTAAATATTTCGAATGATCGCCATGTTGAATTGTTCTAGCTTATATGTAGGCCATTGAGATATGTACCTTTACATGAAGATTATTGCGTAGGTTTATTATTCGAACGTTCACTTCGATCACATGATTAAGACACAGAAATCACAAACCTAATTTTAAAATTTTGCACGGCATCCATCTAGCTTTTCTGAGAAAATTTGAATTGAATTAGATGAAAGGAGATTAAATCTAGTACAAACATTTATCGTACCAAGGTTCACTGCACTCGGTTGAGTAAATCTCGAGGAAATGCCATTTAAATATCTTAAGTTCACTTGGACGCCATGTTGGTTGTGCACTTGACATGTTTCTAAACAACACATTGCTGAACTTACTGTAGTATTCCCTCTCACCATGCTAAATGTCAGGGTGATTCAAGTAATAGTTTCTGAGATATAGAATACCGGTAAAATATTTCGCACAGTCGCCATGTTGGATTGGTGAAATTTATTTAAATTTAAAGGGCACGGTTGGGGTAAGATAATATAGTACTATGTCTTTATCGAGTTTAATTAAAATCGCACCAGCCGTTTAGATTTTATTAGGGGGACATATAGACAGACGCACACACACACGGACGTTAAAGAGTTTGATATAGACAGAGAGTTTAGTTTGGATGTATCGGAGACCCTCGCTAGCCCACTCGCCCGCGGCGCGAGCCTGTCCCCCGCCAGGCACTTTGCTGTTATGTGGCGCTTGCTCGGCATTGAGTCATTGGGTATAGGAATTTGTACTTAAATTTGTACTTCAATGTGATCCTTGACCAATTTTTTGACGAACTGACTTACGGAGAGCGATTGTCAACTTATTTTCAACAAGAATCTGCCACTGCTCACACTGACGAAGCAACCATGACAGAATTGCGTCGCATTTTTGGTACTAGGATTATAAGTCGGAACGTGTGGCCCCCGCGAAGCTCAGACTTATCACCATGTGACTTTTATTTGTGGGGGACGCTTAAAAATAGAGTGTATGCGAGAAACCCTCCACTATAAATTAGCTTAAAGACTATATTACAGCTGAAATACAGTCAATCGGTGCTGAGGAACTTCAGAGAGTACATGCCAGTTTCATAAAAAGGTGACAGCGATGTGTAGCAGTGAATGGCGAACATTTTCAGCACCAGCTGTGAACTAGGTAAGTACAAATTCCTATACTCAATGACTCAGTGCCGCGCGAGCGCCGCATAACGGCGAAGTGCGTGGCGGGAAACAGGCTCGCACCGCGGGCGAGCGGGCTAGCGAGGGTCTCCGATACATCCAAACTAAACTCTCTGTAGTATGTAGCATTCGTAGACACAGTATATATGTTACAGGAAAAGTCGATTCTTAGTAAGAGTTGACTCTCCCTAGGCAGCTCAACTCTTACTAAAAGTATCAGTAACAGTTGATTGAAAAGAAACAGTTCAACCTTTCCTACGAGTTAACTATGCCTGCTGTGGTTTAGTAAATATTGATTCACAGATGCTGCTCTGAAAATGTTACTGGGCGCGCTAAATTTTTGTTATGATTATTAAAACATTGCCATTGTTTGGAATCGTACTTCCATTATTGGACCGACCGTTATCGATCAGAACGTTTCTTTATTTTGATTACCCCACCACACAGCAGACAGTTGCCAGTCACCATTACTCGGCTCTTTATTGTTGTGCAATAGTGACAAAAGATTCATTTACGTTTACATAATTAGTTTAAGTGTGTAATACTTATGTCAGACACCACGGCAAAACTGCTTCGTGAAAAATTGCAGCAGGAACGCTCGCCTTCCAAGGTAAATTCACTGACATTGACCAAATTGAAATATGATGGCTGCATTCAAAAAGTGAAAAATCGAAATACTGCAATGAAAAAACAAAACTAACGATATCAGGTTTTTAAGACGATATGACATTATTGAAGTAAATAGTATTACAAAACTAATACACCCTGTCACAGTCCAAGACAGCTTAAGGTATTATGTTTTTGATGAAGAGTTCTTTGGAGTTCTTAATGAAGCGCACATATCCACTGGACACGGAGGAAGAGATCGTACGATTCAGCAATTGAAATGAAAATTTCAAAATGTTATTACAAGGGACATTTTACTGTTTTTAAGCTTGTGCGAACCTTGTGTTCAAAAATTGAAACATAAGATGAAAGGACTCGTTGTAAAGCTTTTGTTATTCAAGGAGATGAATTCACGATGTCAAGTGGACTTGATTGACTTTCAGTCGCAACCTGATGAAGACTTCAAATTAAAATAGTGTACCAGGAACATTTAACAAAAAAATGTGTGCTAAGACCACTGAAATCAAAGATTGCAGACGAAGTGTGTAATAATATCGTTGATACTTTTCAGATTGTTAGGCGCTGCTTGTATTTTACAATCAGACAATGGGAGAGAATTTGTTAATAACATTATTGGCAGTTTGGTTAATACATGGCCGAACTTCAAAATGGTCCACGGCATACCGCGACATAGTCAGAGTCAAGGTAGCGTCGAAAGAGCCAACCAGGACATAGAGAATGTGATAAACACCTGGATGCGAGACCAAAAAACATCAAAATGGAGTGAACGTAAACGAACTAAATCCTCCATAAATAATGATTTTATTTTTATCTGCTGTTCTGGTTGTGCAATAGGATTTATCACAAACTAGTAGTAGTGCCCGGCTTCGCCCGGTGGATTTGTTTGTTTTATGGATGATAATGAATACTACTACAGAACTGGCACATAATACTTAAACTAACAGAAAAAAGTACTTTATGTTCGACTTTATGTGTCAGAAAACTGTATCGTAATGAGGCTCATTGTAACACGATTTTTCATTATGAAACAGTTTCTCCCACCAATCAGAGCTCAAGAAACAGTTGTGTGACCAATTAGGTAAGGATACCTTCGCGTATGCGCTCAAAATCCAACATGTCTATATAAATTACCGAAAGTGCACCGTCCATATGTTCGCGTAAATAAATTGGCAAATATGAGACAAGAAATTGCACTGTACCTTAAAATCCCCAATTCCAATTTCTACACAGCACATTGCTTTCAAACGACTTCGGTGACAGTTTTACTGAATACTGGTGCACAATCTGCACATATGGCACTGAAGCACACAGAGCGCATGCGTCGGTCGGTCAGAGAGCTTGGAAAACAGATATATCCTACCCAGCACTGCACTCCGATCACAAAATTCGAGTGACTGAATCTCAACAGATATTTATGAATATTTATGTTAAAACATATAATAAAGTTATAATTATCGTCGAACATAAACAGTCGTATGCAACTCGCCTATAATGGTAATTAAGGCACTCGTATGAAAATTATAAAACTCGCTTACGCCCGTTTTATAAACATACTCGTGTCTTAATTATAGCCATTATAGGCTCGTTGCAAAATGGACTATTAAAAATATAACTTTTTGTAGTGGTGGTGGTGGGGGTGATAAGTAGTACAGTATAATGGACGTAACATTCAGGATTCAGGTCATTCAGGTAATGATAATAATGAATAGGAAAACGGCTATTTACTAACTACAGTACTGACACATGTAAATAACAAACGAATTGAAAAATATGACTAGAAAGAGGAGTATGTGAAATAAAAGACACTGCCTAGGGCCTATATCCCATTGGCTGTTAGAAAAGTAGAGATCAATAGTGTCGTCTTTTGTCACATAGTGCCATAGGAAAATAATCAGAGCACTTTGGAAAACTTCGGCTGTCCCGAGTTCCCGAAGTAGCAATAGTGTCATTTATCGCCACATACCGCTCAAGGATAAGGATCTGAATAAATGAAAGTAAATTTGAAAGCACAAACGCGTATTGCAGCTCTATGTACTGCACCAACACCATCACACTTATACAGAGGAATAATATTTTCATGATGATAACTGTTTTAAGGGGGCTAAGAAATCATCTTGCAATAATTACTCCCAGTGACTCCAATTTATAAGCAGCGCAATTTGTAACTAATTTCGCAATTCTGGTAGGGGTAACGTGATGCAGCTCGCATTGCCAGCCAACACTTGATTTATTAAAATATTCTTACAGTTACACTATACGGACATGAATGGTTCAAGGACCTTAAAACGTAGTTTTCAAGTTCATTTTGTCTGTTGTTCTAAAATATGTAGGGAATGGAGAGAGTTGTACAAAATATCAAGTGGACAGTGTTACCCGCAATTTTCCAAAGGGTAAGTACATTAAGTTTGGTTAAGATCGGTGAAACGATGTAGACTTGTGCCAAAGGGCCTAAATGCAGGGAATCGTCATGTTATTAGATCTGTGTACATTTGTGCAAAAGGGTCCCAATGCAGGCAATGGAGTGGTCTGTCCGAAATTTTACATAGCCTAAACTATTCCTCATTTTTCGAATCCGACTGGTAGTTCTAGAGATTAGCGCCTTTAAAGACACAAACACACAGACAAACTCTTCAGTTTTATTATATTAGTATAAATAGGGTGGGCATATACCAACAACACGCTGAACATAGTTCACACTGGTACACAAGAATTTTATTTTACAATGTCTCTAATACCAACCTACTATATTGCAGAAATCTAGAAATACAAGATTATTTTGGATACTCCTAACTCATAGTTGTAGATGTAATGTAATTGCATAAATTAACACTTACCCAAAATCTCAGCATTGTGCATAGGATGATCACGCATCACATGGAATGCAAGGTCAGATTTCAACCATTCGTTCACGACCGTGAGCTCCCTGTCTGATATTCGACTGTCCAGGTCGCGACTGATGAACACATCTACCAAAGGGTCAGCTATTGGAAAAAATCTCCAGATATTTTGCTGAGTTCCTATAGGACAATTTTAAAATACAGAAATGCGTTAGAAAAGAGACATATGCTATGAAGAGTTACTGTTGGTAAATTTAGGGACTTGGGATATCTTAGTCATCAGCCACATGTCCTTGGGTTAGGATGTAATTTGTTTCAAAACATGTGTTAATGTGGTGAATGTACTGTACTGCTCGGGTCCAAGCTCTGTGAACTTGCGGGGTGAAGGAGCAGGCGAGAAGAGAAGGGCCTGTCAACAGCCCGCCGTGTTATCTGGCATTCCTGTCTATTCCAATACTGCTAACATAGGGCCATTGCTCAAACCACTGTGGTGTTGCGAATGAGTGAGTGAGTCACCGACCAATGTATTTGGTTTTGTTACTACGCACGGACCGCAAACCCAGCACGCCTGTCATCATAAATAATCATATATCGTCACCGCCCGCGATCCACATTCCTCTTAGGTTCATGGAGCTTGGACCCGAGCAATAGTGTGAGTGGTGTGGCATGCAAGAATACTGGGCCTCTCCTAAATATTTCACTGGCATTTTATATCTCCGCAACAGCAACATATATTGCCATGAAATTTTGAATGGTGATAAAGAATACTAAGGTAAGTTCATCTATGTGATGGTTAGAAACATGTTAAGTACAAAATGAACATGGCGGCCAAGCGAAGTTGAATCATTCAAATATACTTTTCTCGAGATGTAACCATCCAAACGCACCTACAACTTGGAACAGCAAATGTTTACACACATTGTAATGCACTGATATCTAACTTTATTCAATTGTTTACATAACCTAAAGATGGCAGCTGTGCGAAATTTTAAAATTAAGTTTTTATTTCTTGTGTCCTAAACATTCGGTAGAAGTGAACGTTTGAATTATGAACGTACGCAATAATCTTCATCTACTGGCACATAAATCTATGGCCTACACATATAACAATCCAACATGGTGACCATCCGAGATATATAGACGGCTCCCAATATCTACGATTCTATAACCGCAATCAAACTGAAATTTTGTATGTTGATAGAGACTATTAACATAAGTTCACCTATGGATTATTCAATAACTTGGTGAGCACAAAACCAACATGGCGGTGATGCGAAATTTAAATATTTAAATGGATGTTTCTCGTGAAATTTCATCTGAGCGCTGTGAAACATGGCACGGTATATTTTCAAACAAGCCTATAACTGACGACAAATTTAATGGGATTTTATGAACTTAAAAATGGTGGCTGTGCAATTTTTAAAATCTCGTTTTCATTTTTCTTGTCCCAAGTAAGACCAGTAGGATTATGAAAATAGACTACTTAGTTATTCATGGAATTAACTGTTAAGATGTAACGTCAGATATAATATTGCCAGCAATTATTTACCCAAAGTTAAGAATCATAAGAATAGCTGAAAAACATAGGCAAGGGGTTCGGTGGCGTAGTTGGTAGCATGCTGAACTGCTGTGCCCAAGATAGCTGGTTCAAACCCGGCTGAATTCGTCGGATTTTTTAAGAGCGTTAAAAATCCTTCAGTATGCCTTCCTTCGGAGGGGAAGTAAAGCCGGCGGTCCCATGTCATAGATTTATGGCATGTAAAAGTTCCTTCCACAGACTAAACATGTGTGAAGCTAAATTGTTAGGTTAGATTTCGTTCCAACGTTCACCACTAGGTATCATTGATGTCTGGTAGCGAAAGTTGGAACTACTTGAAATTGAAAGGAAATTGTAACACACCCAAAGGGCGTCCGCTGGAAGCAGCTACAGACTCAGGCAAGCCGAACATGTCCTCGGACACTCCCGGCACTAACAGCCATACGATAAATAAATAGGCAAGGGGCGGATTATGTACAATGGCTAAAATTGAAATCCTAACACCAAGAAGGAGTGGTGCTACATAAACGAAATTCGTGAAGCGTGTTTGCTCTTCTAAAGGATGACTCCTATTCAAAATCGCATGAAATTAGTGGACGAAGAGTGGTGCTGGTAGCACCACTATGACCTTGCCGAGAAAGTTTGCTTTAAGAACGCTCTGTTCACTCCTTGAGCGTTTGCCATCGTCCAATGTTCACGTTGAGAGGTAGTCTGAGTCTGACATGAATTTCGGAAGACGAAGAAGGCAGTTTCAGCTGCTTACTGAGTTTGAATGGGGCCAAGTAATATGCCTCCGAAAAGGTGAATGTTTGATTGATGCCGTTACTGATGGCTAAATCAATGCTATGCCAATACATGACTCGTTCGATAACGAAAATCTTTCGGAAAAGCGTGACAAATGACAAAAATTTGCGTAGCCCACTCCGTTCGTTATGATGGAACCGTCTTTGTTCAATGTGTGTCAATAAAATAATGTCGTCAAAGTTTCGTTGATATAACTGTGTCGGATAAGGAAGTCTGGTAGGTAGAACATAGATGGTTGAAACATTGCCGAAAAACAGGAAGCGGTGAGTCTTGGAGTGTAATTTGAACAATCTATTGTATTACCTTAAAACTCTTCTGCAAGAGCGTTATCCGGCTTCTAAGAGATCATCTTCGTTCACATATTGTGGCCAGCTGAGGTAATTTTATCATCAAGGAATGGTTTGTGAATTTAGAACGTTGAATAAAATGCTATTTAAAATTGTCATCTTACTGGAAGAGGCATTTATTTAGCCTCAACTTGGGGGGGATTTCATTGCTCCTAAACATAATATAACAGCCCGGTTTTGTAATAAATCTAATTTAAACAAGTAGTTCCGTGAAGAACTATACAGCCTATTTTCATATATCCTACTTATGTTAATTGCCACTATTAACATACAAAATTTCTGTTTGATTGCTGTAATAGATTCGTAGATATTAAGAACCGACTAAATATTTCGGATGGTCGCCATGTTGGATTTTATATATGTAGGTCCTAGAGTTATGTACTGTTACATGCAGATTATTGTGAAAGTGTAGTATTCAAACTTCAATCGCAAAATTAGGACACAAGAAAAAACAAGGAGATTTTAAAATTTTTCACAGCTGCCATCTTGAGGTTATGGAAACAATTGAAATAAATTAGATGCCAGTGGATTAACATTCGTATAAGGATTTACTGTACCAAGTTTCACTGTACTCGGATGGTTAAATTGCGAGAAACGTCCATGTGAATATTTATAATTCGCGTCACCGCCATGGATTTGTGATCACCAGGTTATTTAAAGTCCTATAGGTGAACTTAAGTTCATAGCCCCTATGAACATTAAAAAATGCAGTTTGATTGCTAAAATAGATTCGTATATATTCAGTATCGTCTAAATATTTCGGATGGTCGCCATGTTGGATTGTTAAATGTATAGGCCATAGAGTCATGTACCATTAAAGGAAAATTATTGCGTAGGTTCATTATTCAAACTTTCACTTCGATCGCATGACTACATCACAAGAAATAAAAACTTAATTTTAAAATTCGCACTGCCGCCATCTTGAGGTTATGTAAACAATTGAACTAAATTAGATACCAGTGGATTACAATGTGTATAAATATTTCCTGTACCAGTTTTCAGTGCGCTTGGAACATTAAATCGCGAGAAAGGTCTATTTAAAATTTTCAAATTCGCTTGGCCGCCATGTTCGTTTTGTAGTTAACCGGTTTTTGAAAGTCTTATAGATGGACTTCCAGTAGTGCCCTTTATCTCCGTACAAAATTTTAGGGAGATACCGCTAATAGTTTCAGAGATATAGAATGCCGGTGAAATATTTCGCACATCCGCCATCTTGTGATTATGTAAACGATTGAACGAAGTTAGATGTCGGTGCATTACAATGTATATAAACATATACTGTACCAAGTTTCATTGCGTTTGGTTGGTCAAATCACGAGAAACGTCTATTTAAAAGTCGCAAATTCGCTTGGCCTCCATGTTGATTTTGTAGTTACCAGGTTTTCAAAAGTCACATAAGTGAACCTATAGCAGTTCCCTCTATCACCATAGAAAATGTCAGGGTAATATCGGTAATAGTTTCGGAGATATTGAATGCTGGTGAAATATTACGCACAGCCGCCATGTTGGATTGGTGAGTCGTAACAAAATTTGAAGGGCACGGTCGAGGTCGCCGGGAATAGTGCTATGAACTTTCCGAGTTTCATTGAAATCGCTCCAGCCGTTTAGATTTTATTAGGGGGGGACACACACACACGAATCACACACACACACGGACAAAAGGTGATCTCATAAGCCTATTTTTTCAAAATTGAAAATAGGCTAAAAATGAGTATTGTGGTGCGTTGCCTTAAAATATGCTTACATTGTCGAACAGAGAGTTAGCATTACCGAACCATAAAACTTCATATAGGATGAGTAAGATATTATCAAATCGGGAAAGGGGCTTATCAGAGCCAAGCATTACAATCATTTCTGTAAACATTGAAGGTTTATAAAAGTGCAAAGAAGAGCTATTACACAATCTCAGTTGCACCAACAAATGTGATTTATTATGTGTACAAGAAACACATTCACCAACAACGTCCTAACATTCGTGGAATGAAGTTAGTGGCCGAAAACCTCATGACCGGTATGATAGTTCCATCTTTGCCAAACCAAGTATCTAAATTCTTAAGACTTCCATCACAGAACAAAATAATATTGATATCATAACTGTAGAATTTAGTAACCTTGTAATTTAGTCTGTCTACAAGCCTCCCAATGAGGAATTTGTAATCCTTCTGCTAATTTTAACTGTCAGAAACCATCCGTTATTGTTGGCGACATCAACAGTCACATCACTGTTTGGGGCTACTCCCAAGATGATCCAAATCGAGATGCCGTATTAGAGTGGGCTGATCTGCACCACCTATCTCTGATACATGATAATAAACTTCCTCCGTTTTTCAATAGTGGTATTCAACGTGGATACAACCCTGATCTTATTTTTGTGAGTGAGAAATTAGCTGAACAAAGTATAAAATCAGTTTGCACACCGATTTCTCACACACAACACCGTTCAATTATGTGTCAGTTGGTACCAGCAATCCGCCCCACACCGTGCACTTCAGACGAAGGTACGATTTTAAGAAGGCAAACTGGCAAAATTTCACCACAATGCTCAATGAGTGGATTACAACAGTTGATCCGGTTCCTGAGGCATATGAAGATTTTCTGGAAGCCGTCCAGTATTGCTCAACATAAACTATTCCCAGAGGTTGTAGGATCAGTTAAATTCAAGGCCTTACTTCTGAAACATCTACTCTGTTGAAAGAATATCAAGAGCTATTCAAGAAGGACCCTTTCAGTGATGAAACTATCTCCAGCGGACAGTGTATTATATCCTCTATTTCTGAATCCAAACGCAGCCAATGGATTAAATTAATGGAAGAGTTGGATATGGGAAGAAACAGTTACAACGCCTGGAGGTTACTAAGGCACCTCAGTAATGCCACAACTACGACCTCAGTACATAACAACAGTTCTGCAAATCAAATTGCTAGTCAGCTCATGGAGAATGGCAAACCAAGTAAAGCTGCAAATGGATCGAAACTAAAAGCAGGCAAACTGATTTGTCAGGAAAATCGTATTCTTTCTGACCGTTTTGTTATGGAAGATCTAAATAGAGCACTGAATAAATGCAAAAGTGGTAAGGCGGCTGGTTTTGATGATATTTGTACTGAGAAGCTCATACGTTTTGGCCCTTTTAGTAAGCATTGACAGCTGGATTTATTCAACAATTGCAAAAAAAACATTGTAAAATCTCTAAATTGTGGAGAAAAGCCAGAGCTATTGCAATACTCAAGCCTGGCAAGAATAAAAATGGTCCCCAGAATTATCGACCAATATCTTTGTCTTTGTTGTGTCAAATGTACAAAATCTTAGAAAGAATTATTCTGGACACACTAATTGTCATAGTAGATCCATTACTTATTCTGGAACAAGCTGGTTTTCGTCCAGGGAGAAGCTGTACCTACCAAGTACTGCACCTCATACAGTATATACAGTAGAAGTTGGCTATCAAAACAACAAAATCCCCGGGGTAGCTTTTGTTGATTTGTCATCAGCCTACGATACACTTAATCACCGTATATTGCTTAGTAAAGTGCTCAATATAACTAAGGACCACAAACTCACCAAAATGATTGAGTGCTTTCTGCTGAACAGAAGATATTTTTTTTTAATATCAAGGCCAGCGGAGCAGCTGGAGAATCCAATAGATCGGCCTTCCACATGGGAGTGTGTTGGCTCCTATACTTTTTAACATCTACACCAATGACCATCCCCAAAGGCTCAAAACAAGAAAAGGCTTTCTTCACTCGACGGAAAGTCTAACTGAATCACATTCGAACTTCAGAGTGAATTCAAGCAGTTCCAGATCCAGACACCTTGCAGGTTGGATGATGCCTTCCGAAGACCTCCCATCAGGTCACGAGGAAAGTTGGTCGATATGGAGGACGCTCAACCGGCTGCGTTCTGGAGTTGGAATATCGAACACCAACATGAGAAAGTGGGGATTTAACTGCAACTCCACACTATGCGAATGTGGTAAAGAACAGACAATGAGCCATCTCACGCGTCGCTCCTTGTTCACAACTGATGTCGCACTTGATGTCGGGAACTAGTCTACAAAAATGTGTAGGCCTATACCTAACCTAGGTAATTACAACACTGTCATAAGCTCCTGAAATGTAGGAAATTATACTTGTCAGAGTATACTGTAGTATATTGCAAACATATTGAAAAAATATTGACAGGTGACAATTATTGTGGATGATATGGATTGCTCCACACAGGGCTGTACCGAGTGGGTAACAAGATTGGCCCCGCACTTAACGCAAAAAGATGATCATGAAAAATAAGAAATGAACGAGGATAAGAGTTATATTTGCACGATTGATGTGCAAATAAAAAAAAAGTCCTCTCGGCACGCCGGAAGGCGGAGGTAGATTTCACCGGACAAACTTGGGGATAGGCGAAAATAGGCAGAATATGCAGATTTTCGTAGAAGGATCAGACCTCATTTAATGCGAGAAGGTATTTTATAATTGGAGCTTAATTAACTTTGTTTTTCGTCATTTTATGCTTATTTTAAACATTTTATTGTCTTATGGGAACGGTAACCTTCTTGTCATTTGGGGTCCATTTTTATACTTGTGGTCACACTGTCCTTATGCTAGGTTTCGACACTGATGTGCAACTATGTAACGGTCTGTTACTTCTTCACGCAAAATTATATCTACCGCAGAGATTTTGGTTGGTTCCTCAGTTTAGGGGCTGCGACAACGCGGTCATGTAACCCCGTGTACTTTGGGATGGCTGTATTAGTCTGTAATTCAGGTAAGGACTGCAGACGGTCAATTTCAAGCAGTAGTTACTAATGTTGCTACCAGGTACTACCGTCAACGACACCTAGCTGTGAACTTGGCTACTAGATGCCACCGCAACCAGCAACTCGCAACGAACGTTGGAACTTCCCCTCCAAAGGAAAGCATACTGAGGGATTTTTGGCGCTCTTAGAAAATCCGACGACTTCGGCCGGCTTTGAACTCGCGACCTTGGGCATAAACATTCAGCATGCTACCAGTTACGTCACCGAAGCCGCTTCACACTTAGATGGAAATCTGAATCTGATCTCGTGCAAGTGCGTTATCTTGGCAACGTCTGATGGCTCATCCCTCATCAATTTAGTAGTGTTGCCATGGCAACCACTGATAGGTCTTGGCAATTTCTTATAATTCCGAAATTATTTTTCTCATCCCTTGGCATAATGGTGGGTTATATCAAAAATTCTTTCAGACAAAAGTTTTAGGTAATTATTATGGGAATATTGTCCATTTTGTACGGTTTTGATATTGTGCCTATTAAGAGAGATATGATTAATGTTTCCCGAAAAACCCACTTTTTCCCACCCCTTTGGTCAATGGTTGGTGCTATAAAAAAACTCTTCAAACATACATTTTTGGGCTTTATCCGACACATAGTATGAATGTTGAACGGATTCGATATTTCACATATTAAGAGAGTTATAGCAATATTTCACTTTTTCGAAAAAAAAAAGCCCCCCATTTTCACCCCCCAACGACCGATTTAGCCCAGTAACGAACTCGACCGAGATTTTATAGGTATACGTATTCGGTAAAAAATTCAAAGTGATTGGTACAAAATTACGGCAGTTATCGTGTCCACAATAAACTGATATACATATACATACATAAATTATACACACATCAAAAAAAGTTTTGCATCACCTCGGTTCCAAGAGTTCCGGAACCGTTAAATACAAAGGGAATAGAGATCAACACAAACAACATTTCAGCTCGTTTTATTGCTCATGAGACCCACACATTGCATGTTGTACCATCATACAGCTAGACTTTCAGCATTTGTGGTCCAGATTGCAGTACACACCACTACCTCTAATACCCAGTAGCACGTCCTCTTGCATTGATGCATGCCTGTATTCGCCGTGGCATACTATCCACAAGTTCATCAAGACACTGTTGGTCCAAATTGTCCCACTCCTCAACGACAATTCGGCGTAAATCTCTCAGAGTGGTTGGTGGGTCAAGACGTCCATAAACAGCTCTTTTCAACATATCCCAGGCATGTTCGATAGGGTTCATGTCTGGCGAACATGCTGGCCACTGTAGTCGAGCGATGTCGTTATCTTGAAGGAACGCATTCACAAGATGTGCACGATGAGGTCGAGAATTGTCGTCCATGAAGACAAATGCCTCTCCAATATTCTGCCGATATGGTTGCACTATGGGTCGGAGGATGTCATTCAGGTATCGTAAAGCCGTTTCGGAGCCTTCCATGACCACCAGTGGCGTACGTCGGCCCCACATAATGCCACCCCAAAACATCAGGGAACCACCACCTTGCTGCACTCGCTGGACAGTGTGTCTAAGACGTTCAGCCTGACCAGGGTGCCTCCAAACACGTCTCCGACGATTGTCTGGTTGAAGGCATATGCGACACTCATCGGTGAAGAGAACGTGATGCCAATTCCGTGGGGTCCATTCAGCATGTTGTTGGGCCCATCTGTACCGCGCTGCATGGTGTCGGGGTTGCAAAGCTGGACCTCGCCATGGACGTCGGGAGTGAAGTTGCACATCATGCAGCCTATTGCGCACAGTTTGAGTTGAAACACGACGTCCTGTGGCTGAACGAAACGCATTATTCAACATGGTGGCATTGCTGTCAGGGTTCCTCCGAGCGGCAATCCGTAAGTAGCGGTCATCCACTACAGTAGTAGCCCTTGGGCGGCCTGAGCGAGGCCTGTCATCGACAGTTCCTGTATCTCTGTACCTCCTCCATGTCCGAACAACATCGCTTTGGTTCACTCTGAGACGCCTGGAAACTTCCCTTGTTGAGAGCCCTTCTTGACACAAAGTAACAATGCGGACGCGATCGAACTGCGGTATTGACCTTCTAGGCATGGTAGAACTACAGACAACATGAGCAGCGTACCTTCGTCCTGGTGGAATGACTGGAACTGATCGGCTGTCGTACCCCCTCCGTCTAATAGGCCCTGCTCATGCATGGTTGTTTACATCTTTGAGCAGTTTTAGTGACATCTATGAACAGTCAAAGGGACTGTATCTTGGATACAATATACACAGTCAACGTCTATATGCCGGAGATCTGGGAACCGAGGTGATGCAAAACTTTTTTTGATGTGTGTATATAACTTTTGAACTGACGGTGGTTTTGGGGCCTGGGGATGTGAAACGCGAAGATATGTCGAAATTTTCCGGAAGTCGAAACATGGTACCCATTGCAATAGTTAGCTTTCTAACGAAATCTACCTCTGGTTGGTTCCTCAGTTTAGGGGCTGCGACAACGCGGTCATCTAACCCCGTGTACTTTGGGTGAGTGTAGAATCTGTCTGATACACGGTGTGAATTGTAATGGCTGTATTAGTCTTAATTCATGTAAGTACTGCAGACGGTCAATTTCAAGCAGTAGTTCCTAATGTTGCTACCAGGTACAACCGTCAACGACACCTAGCTGTGAACTTGGCTACTAGATGCCACCCCAACCATCAACTCGCAACGAACGTTGGAACTTCCCCTCCAAAGGAAAGCATACTGAGGGATTCTAGTGCTCTTAGAAAATCCGACGACTTCGGCCGGCTTTGAAACCGCGACATTGGGCATAGACATTCAGCATGCTACCAGTTACGTCACCGAAGCCGCTTCCCACTTTATCAGGCGGCTTTGGTGGCGTAGTCGGTAACATGCTGAGCTTCTATGCCCAAGATACCGGGTTCAAACCCGGCCGAAGCCGTCGGATTTTTTAAGAGCGTTAAATATCCCTCAGTATGCCTTCCTTCGGAGGGGAAGTAAAGCCGGCGGTCCCATGTCATAGATTTATGGCATGTTAAAGATCCTTCCACTAATTGCACCTGTGTGAAGCTAAATTGGATAGGTTAAGAATGTATACAACGCTCTTAGGTTTCTATGTTCGTTGCCAAGAGCCGACTGCGGCGGCGTCTAGTAGCTCAGTTCTGAACTTGGCCTCGTAGTCGTTGACAGTGGCGCTTGGCGGCAAAAGTAGGAACTATCTGAAAAATTGTTAGTTGCAGTACTTAAATAAATTAACAAACAGATAACACACACTAATACAGTCATCACAATTAACACCGGTTATCAGACAGATTCTACACACACCCAAAGTACACGGGGCTACATGACCGCGTTGTCGCAGCCCCTAAACTTAAGAACCAACCAACCAACCACTTAATCAGATGGAAATACTGAATCTGATCTCGTGCAAGTGCGTTGTCATGGCAACGTCTGATGGTCCATGCCTCATCAATTTAGTAGTGTTGCCATGGCAACCACTGATAGCTCTTGGCATTTTCTTATAATTCCGAAATCATTTTTCTCGTCCCTTGGCGTAATGGTGGGTCATATCAAAAATTCTTTCAGACAAAAGTTTTAGGTAATTATTAGGGGAATATTGTCCATTTTGTACGGTTTTGATATTGTGCCTATTAAGAGAGATATGATTAATGTTTCCCGAAAAACCCACTTTTTTCCACCCCTTTGGTCAATGGTTGGTGCTATCAAAAATCTTATTTGACATACATTTTTGGCACTTATCCGACACATATTATGAACTTTGAATGGATTCGATATTGCACGTATTAAGAGAGTTATAGCGAAATTTCACTTTTTCGAAAAAAGCCCCCCATTTTCACCCCCTTCGACCGATTTAGCCCAGTAACGAACTCGACCGAGATTTTATAGGGATACATGTTATGTAAAAAATTCAAGGTGATTGGTGCAAAATTACGGCAGTTATCGTGTCCACAAGAAACTGATATACATATATATATACATATATATATATATACATAAATTATATATAAACTTTTGAACTGACGGTAGTTTTGGGGTCTGGGGGATGTGAAACGCGAAGATATGTCGAAATTTTCCGGAAGTCGAAACATGGGACCCATTGCAATAGTTAGCTTTCTAATGAAATCTACCTAAAAGAAACAAGATGTTCAGTAAAGAACATACAGCCTACTTTCTCCTAAATGCATGGGTATTGTTATAACTCTTTGTTCAGAGGCGGTTCTAGCCCTGGGGCGGGGGACCCCCCCCCCCCAGTTTTAGTGAAATAATTATTTTAAAATTCCTTGGTTACTAAATAAATTGATAATTTACAGATATAATTTATCTGATATAAAACAAACTAATGCATTTAATTAAGTTAATTTTTCTTTCAATTTCAAAATTTATTTATTTTATTATATGTAATTTAAACACACAATTGAAATCGTGTATAAATATAATATTTGTAAAATGCGTAGTGCATACACCATGAGTATTAAACTCTTTTCACAACTTTATGACATGCAAGTTCAGAAGTTTCCAATATAGAGAAACCTCCATGCGATACAAGTGCATGGATATCTCCCCAACTCTGTGACAAAAATGTGAGTGCAACTGTTTCTAATATAGACGAACCAGTACCATTTTATATCAGTGCATCGATCTATGATGGTCCATGCCAACCCCGTAAATCAGTTTATAAACAAACGTTACTATACAATAAGAACAGAAGTTTTAACAGTAAATGGTTTGATAGGTATACATTTATTGAATACTCTGAGAACAAAGATGCTGTTTCCTGTGTCGTCATTTCGTTCAATCTGATTCAAACAATGCTGAACATGTTTTCAGTAAAACTGGATTTTGCAATTGGAAAAGAATATGAGAAAAACGTGCAAAGCATGCTGATAGTGAATGTTATAAATCTTCATTAGTAAAGTGAAACAGTTTTCTGGTAAGTGAACATAGCAGCACAGTGATTTCGAAGCTAAGCGAGAAACCTCTGGTTATATTGCGTAACCGCTCAGCTGTGGCAACAATGGCCCGAGTCGCATTACTTTGTGCTCGGCAAGACATTGGGCTTAGAGGTCATCGCCAAACAGTTTCGGATGATGACAGTGTTAATAACAAAGGGAATTTTGATGAAATTTTAAATGTAATTAAACTAGAAAGTGAATGCACAAGTAAACAGTCTATCAAAGAATGCAACTTACTCATCTATAGATTTTCAAAATGAATTTCTTGATATCTCAGCTAATATAATAGTTGAATATATTGGAGGAGAGACGAAAAAATATAACAATGGTTATGTTTCCTTAATCCTGGATGAAGTTAGAGTTGTTAGTAAAGTGGAACAGATGTCCGTATGTGTCAGATATGTAGGACAAAATTCTATAGAGGAGCGTTTCATTGGTTTTATACATTTGTCTCAACTGAATGCTGAAAGTATAGCTAATTCAGCTTTAGAGTACCTTGTTTCAGTGGATTTCGATCCATGTAAGTGCATTGGACAAGCATATGATGGAGCCGCGGTTATGTCAGGGAAGATAAACGGTGTGCAGCGTTTATTGCGACAGAAGGTAAATAACCCGTGTGTTTACGTGCATTGTTATGCACATCGCTTAAATTTAGTTTTGGTGAACGTTTCAAAGCCAGTTTGTAGACGTGGTAGGGGACACTTTTGGTTTACTGGAAGCAATTTATGCTTTTCAGTCTGTATCTACTGTAACACACCAAAAGTTTGTTGAGATACAGAGTGATCTTCATCCAGGAGAACGTGTTTTAGAGATACCTCTTCAAAGTGACACATTATAGGTATGTAAATATAGAGGAGTAATGTATTTTCAGAAACGTTTTGCTTCAGTTAAAGCAGCTCTGGAGTATTTTTCAAAGTCAGTTAACAAGAAAGAGGCAGCAGAAGCAAAAGGTTTGTTGAAACAGCTTTGTAAAGTGAAGGTGATGTTTGTGTTACAAATCTTTTCGGATATTCTCGAGCTTGCCAATGGAGCCTCTATGTTCTTACAACAAAAACATGTGGACTTCGGAGGGGCACATAGATTGATATATGGTCTTGTAAAATCGTTGCAAGAAAAACGAAATGATTATTATTTTAAGGAACTATGGGCGGTTACATGTGACCCTGTTCAGTCGTTAGGCGTGAAAGTTTATAAGGCTACGTTTTATTAATGCCAGTCTCTGCGGAGAAAGGAGAGGAAAATGTCACATTATCAGAGACATGTAAAAGAAATCTTTTTGAAATATTAGACAGCATGGTAGAAGAGTTACTGCGTAGATTTACTGAAAATGATTTTGTGTGCAATGCAATGGATGCCTGTAACCCAAGAAGTGAAAACTTTTTAAATTTTGAATATATATATTCTCATGTTATGTGAGAAGTATAATCTAATCTTCACAGACCTAAGGTGCTACAGACTGAAATCAGTTTAGCTAAGAATGTATTTAGAGGCAAATATCCAAACACTTCCTCATTCTGTTTTTCTGAACTTCTGAAAATGGAAGTTGCTTTTCCATAGCTACTATTATTAGCCAACTTTCGATTTTTGCAAAAAATGAAAGTAGACTTATGAGATCAACACAGGGCGAAAAAAGTGTGTCTGTCTGTGTGTGTGTGTATGTGTGTGTGTGAGTCTGTGTGTGTGTGTGTGTGTGTGAGTCTGTGTGTGTGTGTGTGTGTCTGTGTGTGTGAGTGTGTGTACTCTGAATGTCTGTCCCCCCCCTATCAATTCGAACACGGTAAATGCGAATTGAACGAAATTTGGTACAAAGGTAGCACTAGCAAAGGACACCTCAGTGTCATCTTTTATATTGCCGTCATCTTGACGGAAACGTAATGGCGGCCACATAAATGTTCAAAGCTTAAATCAAATTACGACTAACCTAATCATTCGATCTCTACCAAATTTTGCAACAACATACCTTTATGGGGGGAGCATCCTTTGACCAAACCAATAGGCCATCAGCGTAATAGTTTGCGGATGGCGGCCATCTTTGTGTGAAAATCGATTCCCCTTATTAATTCGAACACGGTGCAACCGAATGAAACGAAATTTGGTACAGAAGTAGTACTAACAAAATGCACCTCAGTGTCTAGTTTTATATCGCCGCCATCTTGACGGAAACGTAATGGCGGCCACACAAATGTTCAAAGCTTAAATCAAATTACGACTAACCTAATCATCCGATCTCTACCAAATTTACCAACAACATACCTTTATGGGGGGGGAGCATCCTTTGACCAAACTAATAGGTCATCAGCGTAATAGTTTGCGGATGGCGGCCATCTTTGTGTGAAAATCGATTCCCCCTATTAATTCGAACACAGTATAACCGAATGGAACGAAATTTGATACAGAGGTAGTACTAACAAAAGGCACCTCAGTGTCATGTTTTATATCGCCGCCATCTTGACGGAAACGTAATGGCGGCCACACAAATGTTCAAAGCTTAAATCAAATTACGATTAACCTAATCATCCGATCTCTACCAAATTTTGCAACAACATACCTTTATAGAGGAAGCATCCTTTGACCTAATGACTAGATCATTAGCCTAATAGTTTGCGGATGGCGGCCATCTTGGTGTGAAAATCAATTCCCCCTATTAATTCAAACACGGTGAAACCGAATGGAACGAAATTTGGTACAGAGGTAGCACTGGCAAAGGGCATCTCAGTGTCATATTTATATCGCCGCCATATTGACAGAAACGTAATGGCGGCCACACAAATGTTTAAAGCTTAAATCAAATTACGACTAACATAACCATCCGATCTCTACCAAACTTTGCAACAACATGCCTTTATGGAGGGAGCATCCTTTGACCAATCTAATAGGCCATTAGCCTAATAGTTTGCGGATGGCGGCCATCTTTATGTCAAAATTGATTCCCCCTATTAATCCGAACACGGTGGAACCGAATGAACGAAATTTGGTACAGAGGTAGCACTAGCAAAGGGCACCTCAGTGTCATGTTTTATATCGCCGCCATCTTGACGGAAACGTAATGGTGGCCACACAAATGTTCAGAGCTTAAATCAAATTACGATTAGCCTAATCATCCGATCTCAAGCAAATTTAGCAACAACATACCTTTATGGAGGGAGCATCCTTTGACCAAACTAATAGGTCATCAGCCTAATATTTTGCGGATGGCGGCCATCTTTGTGTGAAAATCGATTCCCCTTATCAATTCGAACACGGTGAAACCGAATGGATCGAAATTTGGTACAGAGGTAGCACTAGCAAAGGGCACCTCAGTGTCGTGTTTTATATCACCGCTATCTTGACGGAAACGTAATCGCGGCCACCCAAATGTTAAAAGCTAAAATGTAATTACGACCAACCTAATAATCTAGTCTCTTCCAAATTTTTCAACACCATATCTTTATGTGGGAAACATATTCAGACCAAACTGCAAGACCATCAGCACAATAGTTTGCAGATGGTGGCCAAGTATGTGTGCAAATCGATTCCCCCTATCAATTCAAACACGGTGAAACCAAATTGAACGAAATTTGGTACAGGGGTAGCACTAGCAAAGGGCACCTCATATTCATGTTTAATATCCCTATAGCACGTTGTATTTCAACAAGCTACTACAACCAACATTCAATCATACTCCTTGAAAAGGACAGTTATAACAATACCCATGCATTTAGGAGAAAGTAGGCTATATGTTCTTTACTGAACATCTTGTTTTTCAAGTTGATGCTGACTCTTCCTGTGTCATCTGCTTCTGCTGAGTGCAGTTTCTCTGTCGTGAAACGAATAAAATCCTATTTAAAAGCAACAATGGCAACAAAGAGGCTTTCCAATCTCGCAATTCTTTCAATTGAAAGAGAATTTAGTGGAAAATTACTTCACGACCCTTCTGATATAGTGAACCAGTTTGCCCAGAATAGAAACAGAAGAATACATTTATGTGACAGTGAAATATGCTATTTTTTACCAATGATAGTTTTTAGCCTATTTTTCTCATTTTGCAAAAATGAGGAAAAAGTAGACTAATGAGATCGATCCGGGAAAATGTCTGCCCCCCCCCCCCCCCCCCCCCAGATTTAAGCTTCTAGAACCGCCACTGTCTTTGTCCTTTTCAAGGAGTATAATTGAATGTTGGTTGTAGCTTGCTGAAATACAACGTGCTATACGGATATTAAACATGAATATGAGGTGCCCATTGCTAGTGCTACATCTGTACAATATTTCATTCAATTCGGTTTCACCGTGATTGAATTGATATGACGAATCGATTTGCACACATTCATGGCCACTATCTGCAAACTATTTGGCTGATGACCTCGTAGTTTTGTCAAACAATTCTTCATACATAAAGGTAGTTGCAAAATTTGGTAGAGATCAGATGAATAGGTTGGTCGTAATTTGATTTAAGTTTTGAACATTTGGGTGGCCGCCATTACGTTTTCGTCAAGAAGGCGGCGATATAAAACATGAAACTGAGGTGCCCTTTGCTAGAGGTACCTCTGTACTAAATTTCGTTCAATTTGGATTCACCGTTTTTGAAAAGATAGGGGGAATCGATTTGCACACAAACATAGCCGCCATCCGCAAATTATTGAGTAGATGACCTCGTAGTTTGGTCAAAAGATTCTTCATACATAAAGATATAAAGTTACAAAATTTGGCAGGGATCAGATGAATAGGTTGGTCGTTATTTGAATTAAGCTTTGAACATTTGGGTGGCCGCCATTACGTTTACGTCAAGATGGCGGCGATTTAAAACATGACACTGAGGTGCCCTATGCTAGTGCTACCTCTGTACCAATCGTTCAATTCGGTATCACCATGTAAGAAAAGATAGGGAGAATCGATTTGCACACAACCATGGCCGCCATCTGCAAATTATTGGGCAGATGACCTCGTAGTTTGGTCAAAAGATTCTTAGTTCATAAAGGTATAATGTTTATTTATTTATTTAATAGGTACTGTTACAGTTAGGCAAAACCTGGTGGTAACAAGATATTTACATGTTGCTTGTAACTCAGTTTCTCTCCATTTTGTCTCTGGGTTCCCTGAATGCAACATTTAATTTCTTCTTGAAAGCTTTTAAACTGTTAGGAAAAGGTTCTAAGACTTCTTCAGGTAACTCATTCCATGTTTGAATACCCCTGTTTATAAAAGAATACTTAGCTAAGTTTGTTTTTTGAATGATGGGCCAAATTTTGTATTCGTGATCTCTCCTACCCATATAATCTTGATCATGCATTCTGTTTCGCAACTCATTCCAGGCCGGCTCCCCTGTGTATGCTTTGTACATCTCCTGGAGTCTTCTTTTATGTCTTCTGCTGTGTAGGGATTCCCAACCCAATGACTTTAACATGTCAGAGACACTATCAGTTTGGGAGAATTTGCCAAGTACGAATCTTGCGGCTTTCCTTTGCACCATCTCCAATTTGTTCGTTAGAGTTGATTGGTAGGGCTCCCACACACTCGTGGCGTATTCCAAAATTGGTCTCACTAGACATTTGTAAGCCTATTCTTTGGCCTGAATACTGCTACCCTTCATGTTTCTCATAACAAAGTATAATGACTTTTGTGTCTTATTAGCAACGCTCTCAACGTGCTGACCCCAGTGTAACCTTTTATTTTTGGCAATCCCGAGATAGCTGCATGACTCCACTCGAGGAATAATTTTGTTTCCTAATTTATAATCAGCTATTGTCCCTTTTCTGCTGTTAGTAAAAGACAGGCATTTACTTTTTCTGCACTTATCCTCATGTTATTTCGGATAACCCAGCATTCTATACGTTCCAAGTCTTGTTGGAGGAGCGCAGTGTCAACTTGATTTTCGATTTTTCTATATATTACACAGTCGTCAGCGAATAGTCTGACGTCCGATTTTACATATTCTGCCAGGTCGTTTATATATAGAAGAAACAACAATGGCCCAACTACGCTTCCTTGTGGAATTCCAGAGGTGACTTTTGTCTCTTTCGAAAATACTTCCCCAACTTTGACTGTTTGGGTTCTGTTTTGGAGAAAGTCCCGGATCCAGAATACCACTCTTTCATCAAGACCCAAATTTGCAAGCTTATGTAACAGGAGGTCATATGGAACCATGTCAAAAGCCTTAGCTAAGTCAATGATTACACCGTCCACCTGGCCTCCTGAGTCCATGACTTCTGCTATATCTTGACAAAAACCCACCATCTGTGATTCACATGAATATCCTTTCCTGAATCCGTGTTGTCTATCATACAACCAGTTATTTTTCTCCCAAAATTCCCTTATATAATCTGCAATTATTTGTTCCATTTGTTTACAAACTACTGCTGTCAGACTCACTGGTCTATAGTTACCCGGCATGGTTCTGTCCCCTCCTTTATATATTGGAACTACAATAGCTTTCTTCCAGTCGGACGGGACAGACCTATTGTTCAGAGAGACTGTGAACAATACCCTAAGGAAGGGAATTATTTGTTCTCCGCCTATCTAGAGAATGTCGCCAGACACCTCATCGAGTCCTAATGACTTGAATTTTTTGATTTTCTTCAGGTTTTTTCTAACCTCCCTGTTATGAATAGTGAATGGTTTAAATGTATTTTCCTTTAATTTTGAAGGAACGGTCATGCTAGCTTTCGCAGTAAAAACGCTACAATACCACTCATTAAGCACTTCAGCATTTTGTGGGTTTCCTGTGACAAGATTTCCTTCTGAGTCCCTCAGAGACTTAATGTCATCTCTGTTCTTTTTCCGTCTCCTAAGATAAATATAAAAAGTATTTGTATTTCCCGGCTTGAGTATAGTCTTCATATAAGAATCGTGTGCTTTACGTTTTTCTGTGTTCAATTCCTTGATAATAAGTTGGTATTTTCTGTAATAGTTCCTATTTGATTTTAGTCTGTTGTGTATTTTTCTAGCTTTTCTCTTAAGAATTCTAAAACGTGAATTGTAGTATTCTGGATCCTGGTTTCCCTTCACTCTATATTTTGGAACGTATAGCGATTGGCCCGAATGAATAATATTTTTGAAATTTAACCACACATCTGCAACGCTAGCGCCAGTCGATGCCCATCGAGGAAAATTTACTTTTAAGTAATTTTGAAAACCTAAAGTGTCCGCCTTATTGTATTTCCAAACAAACATGTTACAAAATTTGGTAGAAATCAGATGAATAGCTTGGTCGTAATTTGATTTAAACTTTGAACATTTGGGTGGCCACCATTACGTTTGCGTCAAGATGGCGGTGATATAGAACATGACACTGAGGTGCCCTTTGCAAGTGCTTCCTCTGTACTAAATTTCGTTCAATTCGGATTCACCGTGTTTGAAAAGATAGGGGGAATCGATTTGCAGACAAACATGGCCGCCATCCGCAAATTATGGGGCAAATTACCTCGTAGTTCGGTCAAACGATTCTTCGTACATAAAGGTATAAGGTAACAAAATTCGGTAGAGATCAGAGAATAGGTTGGTCGTAATTTGAATTAAGCTTTGAACATTTGGGTGGCCGCTACCTCTGTACCAAATTTCGTTCCATTCGGTTCCACTGTGATCGAATTAATAGGGGGAATCAATTTTGACATAAAGATGGCCGCCATCCGCAAACTATTAGGCAAATAACCTATTAGATTGGTCAAAGGATGCTGCCTCCATAAAGGTATGTTGTTGCAATGTTTGGTAGAGATCGGATGGTTATGTTAGACGTAATTTAACTTAAGCTTTGAACATTTGTGTGGCCGCCATTACGTTTCTGTCAATATGGCGGCGATATAAAACATGACACTGAGATGCCCTTTGCTAGTGCTACCTCTGTACCAAATTTCGTTCCATTCGGTTTCACTGTGTTTGAATTAATAGGGGGAATTTATTTTCACACAAAGATGGCCGCCATCCGCAAACTATTAGGCTAATGACCTATTCATTTGGTCAAAAGATGCTTCCTCTATAAATGTATGTTGTTGCAAAATTTGGTAGAGATCGGATGATTAGATTAATCGTAATTTGATTTAAGCTTTGAACATTTGCGTGGCCGCCATTACGTTTCCGTCAAGATGGCGGCGATATTAAACATGACACTGAGGTGCCTTTTGTTAGTACTACCTCTGTACCAAATTTCGTTCCATTCGGTTGCACCGTGTTCGAATTAATAGGGGGAATCGATTTTCACACAAAGATGGCCGCCATCCGCAAACTGTTACGCTGATGACCTATTAGTTTGGTCAAAGGATGCTCCCCCTACCAAGGTATGTTGTTGCAAAATTTGGTAGAGATCGGATGATTAGGTTAGTCGCAATTTGATTTAAGCTTTGAACATTTGTGTGGCCGCCATTACGTTTCCGTCAAGATGGCGGCGATATAAAACATGACACTGAGGTGTCCTTTGCTAGTGCTACCTTTGTACCAAATGTCGTTCAATTCGCATTCACCGTGTTCGAATTGATAGGGGGGACAGACATTCAGAGTACACACACTCACACACACACACACACAGACTCACACACACACATACACACACACAGACAGACATACTTTTTCGCCCTGTGTTGGACTCATAAGTCTACTTTCATTTTTTGCAAAAATCGAAAGTAGGCAAAAAATGGAAGTGTGTGTGTGTGTGTGAGAGTGTGTGTGTGGACTCTGAAAGTCTGTCCCCCCCTATCAATTCGAACACGATTAATCCGAATTGAACGAAATTTGGTACAGAGGTAGCATTAGCATAGGGCTCCTCAGTGTCATATTTTATATAGCCGCCATCTTGACGTAAACATAACGGCGGCCACCCAAATGTTCAAAGCTTAAATCAAATTACGACCAACCTATTCAACTGATTTCTACCAAATTTTGTAACTTGATACCTTTCTGTACGAAGAATCTTTTGTCCAAACTACGAGGTCATCTGCCCAATAATTTGCGTATGGCGGCCATGTTTGTGTGCAAATTGATTCCCCCTATCTTTTCAAACACGGTGAAAAGTAATTGAAACGAAATTTGGTACAGAGCTAGCACTAGCAAAGGGCACCTCAGTGTCATGTCTTATATCGCCGCCATCTTGACTGAAACGTAATGGCGGCCACACGAATGTTCAAAGCTTAAATCAAATTACGATTAACCTAATCATCCGATCTCTACCAAATTTTGCAACTACATACCTTAATGGAGGGAGCATCCTTTGACCGATCTAATAGGTCATTCGCCTAATAGTTTGCGGATGGCGGCCATCTTTGTGTCAAAATCGATTCCCCCTATTAATTCAAACACGGTGAAACCGAATGGATCGAAATTTGGTACAGAGATAGCACTAGCACAGAGGATCTCAGTTTCAAGATTTATATCGCCGCCATATTGACAGAAACGTAATGGCGGCCACACAAATGTTCAAAGCTTAAGTTAAATTACGACTAACATAACCATCCGATCTCTACCAAACTTTGCAACAACATACCTTTTTGGAGGGAGCATCCTTTGACCAATCCAATAGGTTATTAGCCTAATAGTTTGCGGATGGCGGCCATCTTTATGTCAAAATTGATTCCCCCTATTAATTCGAACACAGTGGAACCGAATGGAACGAAATTTGGTACAGAGGTAACACTAGCAAAGGGCACCTCAGTGTCATGTTTTATATCGCCGCCATCTTGACTGAAACGTAATGGCGGCCACACGAATGTTCAAAGCTTAAATCAAATTACGATTAACCTAATCATCCGATCTCTACCAAATTTTGCAACTACATACCTTTATGGAGGGAGCATCCTTTGACCAATCTAGTAGGTCATTCGCCTAATAGTTTGCGGATGGCGGCCATCTTTGTGTCAAAATCGATTCCCCTATTAATTCAAACACGGTTAAACCGAATGGAACGAAATTTGGTACAGAGATAGCACTAGCAAAGGGCATCTCAGTGTCATGTTTTATATCGCCGCCATGTTGACAGAAACGTAATGGCGGCCACACAAATGTTTAAAGCTTAAATCAAATTACGACTAACATAACCATCCGATCTCTAGCAAATTTAGCAACAACATACCTTTATGGAGGGAGCATCCTTTGACCAATCTAATAGGTCATTAGCCTAATAGTTTGCGGATGGCGGCCATCTTTGTGTGAAAATGGATTCCCCTTATCAATTCGAACATGGTGAAACCGAATGGTACGAAATTTGGTACAGAGGTAGCACTAGCAAAGGGCACCTCAGTGCCATGTTTTATATCACCGCTATCTTGACGGAAACGTAATCGCGGCCACCCAAATGTTAAAAGCTAAAATGAAATTACGACCAACCTAATAATCTAGTCTCTACCAAATTTTGCAACACCATATCTGTATGTGGGAAACATATTCTGACCAAACTGCAAGAACATCAGCCCAATAGTTTGCAGATGGTGGCCAAGTATGTGTGCAAATCGATTCCCCCTATCAATTCAAACACGGTGAAACCGAATTGAACGAAATTTGGTACAGAGGTAGCACTAGCAAAGGGCACCTCATATTCATGTTTAATATCCCTATAGCACATTGTATTTCAACAAGCTACTACAACCAACATTCAATCATACTCCTTGAAAAGGACAAAGAGTTATAACAATACCGATGCATTTCGGAGAAAGTAGGCTATATGTTCTTTCCTGAACATCTTGTTGGCCCTGTAGTGATCTCATAAGTCTGCTTTCATTTTATGCAAAAATCGAAAGTAGGCTAAAAATAAGCCTTTTGTGACCAATTACGAATATTAGAGGAGTTGTTAGTTGTTTTGCCTATTGATTCATGAACTAATAATTTATATTATTATATTATTATTTATTTTATTTGTAATTTTATTTAAGCGAAAATTCCCCTACAGGAGAGCGATTGAACTTGATAACATGACGTCATTTGGAGGTCTGTCTCCTCCACTCCTCCCAAAATCTCTTCATTCTCGCGGAATGCTCCCCCTTCCTCTCATTCGTCCACTTTTTTTTTTAGGTTATCATAATAATCTTGGTTCAAACTTAACATTCGTGTTTTTAGTCCGGCACTCAGTTCGGTCTTCTAAAATTTTGTATACTGATTACTTGTAAGTATCTCGGTACCTCTTTAAGCCATTCTGTGCCGTATTTACTCTGTGTTATGATACCGGGTAGTTTCTGGGGCAATCTGAAGGTGGCCATCCTGTGGATGTGAGTGTAAAATTTGGCTCTGCGTTTTCTAATTTCGTCTCTTATCGTTATTTATATTATGCATATTATTAGTTCATGAATTGTTTGTCAATACGGATCCACAATGAATAGCAATAATATTCTCACATATTGCCCATTGATAGCTAGTATTGTCTATTAGGTTTGAATTGCAGGTACCTTTACGTCCCGCGCATTCCAAAAACATCAACTCTGTTACTGCCTGCTTCACTTTATTACTCAACTCTTTCTCTATTTTTACTCTGTGAATAAATAATCACAAAGCCATATGAACTGTACACACATAACGCTGGAAGAACTGCAAACATAATGCAACAGGTAGCAGCAGCTGACATCCGATATTATTGTCAGGAATACACAGGCTGCGCATGCGTACGGCCAAAGCTCGATCGGAGTGTGTCGAACGGACTTCTCCTTACGCGCAGATAATATAACTGCAGATTGAGGATCCTTCGAGTTTGCGACACTGTACTGCTACTGAGCCGCGAAGATGACCTCTCTGTTCCTCCCCTTCAAACTACAATAAGTAACGCGCGTAATTATAGCCCTATTTTGTCTTTTATTTCTAATTATTATCTTATACACAGGCCTGTTTGCCATCCCTTGATGAATGCAGTACATTTGCATTTGTCTGTTGGCACAGGCTAGAGTAAAATGTGGCTTTTCACCGCTGTCTCAGTCTTACTCATGGCTGTGATTATATGGAAGCTACTGAGGTATGGGTGGTGCTTAGTAATGACATTCAGGGCACAGTCCACGTCTGTGGATGCTGTGAAAGGTTCTACTCATAGGGTTAGTACTGCTGTTCTGACTCAGTGAGGAAAGCAATGGCAAACTACCTCACTCCTGATCTTGCCTAGTACGTCTCACTGCCTTGGGTTTTTGTGGGTATCTACCCACATGACCTAACGGCGGTACTTTTTGAGGATCCTACCAGCCTTCGGGCTGACTACCTAACAGACAGACATCTTATACACAAAGCGTGGTGTGAGGTAATTAACATTTACTATTTGATATACTTCACACGGTTCAGTAATTGTCATGCTCATTTAGGTATTTATTTACTTTCAGGCTTTTACATAGCATATACAATTTGTAATGTATTTACTCCAATTATACATTTAATTTTGTGGTTGTTGTTGATTAATTCAGGGGCTTCATGACATCGTGGTAGTCTACTTGGGCGTGGGTGTAATTTGTCTGATAACCTGTGTAATTTTGATGGCTGTATTAGTGTGTGCAGTAATTCAGATGAAGATTGGGAAGGAGGCGGCCATGGCCTTAATTTAGGAACCATCCCGGCGTTCGCCTGGAGTAGAAGTGGGAAACGACGGAAAACCACTTCCAGGATGGATCAATGATCAATGATGTTCATTAAACTTTTTTTTGCGAAATTATAAAATTTGCGAAAACCAGATAAAGAAACGTCGCAGGAAGATAGTTTTACAGGAAGAGGAATCATAGAGGGAACGAAATATTAATCAGAATGTACCACGGAGGAGGAGGAGGGGAGGGGGGGGGGGGTGAGGGGGTTCTGCCAGAGTTGCACGAGTGAAATATTTCCTATAGATTTCTTACCTTGCAAATCACCATAACCAGGGATGGAGTGGGCATTGCACAAGTCCAGGTGTTTGAACCGGCTTTCGAGATCTTCTAGTTTCTGAATACCCTTCTTATTGTTTGATGGAGTGTCATGGTAAATACGCACGACCCATCCGGGGTATTTTTCTTCTACCAGCTTGCAATTCGCCTCGATGCCCTGTTCTTAAAATAATTATACAGAAATTAGATTGCAACAGTTATTTTTTCCAAATTTTGTATTTTATTAAATGCTCAAGGGCAGCAAATACATTTTACAATGAAGGTACAGTACATATAACATAAAAATATTAATGTAAATAAGAAAAGATTGAATTAAATTTTTAGTTTATCCTTGTTGTTATTAATTCAATTTAGGGGCTTAGGACATCTTGATCATAAGCCCCGAGTAGTTCGGCGTTTTTGGTAACCTGTATTTATGTGATGACTGTAGTAGTGTGCGTATTATTATATTAGGGACAGGGATGATGTGTGTGTCCTGGGAGTTGAGTAAGATTCTATCGGAATTTACCTGGAGGGAGTGTGGTAAAATCTGGGGAGAAACCACACTCAAGATAGCCGCTGTCAACACCGGGATATGAACCTGCGATCTCCAGACTTTATGCAGCTGCCCTTGCGGCCGTCATTAAACAATCAAAGGCTACGCCAAGGTGTCGAAATTGTTGAATTAAGATCTTTAAGGAATTCTTAAAATGTATATTCTGTACAAAAATATATGAACGAAATGAGTTAAAATATAAGTTGATTACCTACTGTCGACCGAAATATTATGTGCACTCGAGTTTGAAGGTTATTTGTGAAGTAGCCAATAGGCCTACATTGAATTCTATAACATCATCAGTTTTTCGTTCTATTTTACGTTAGCTCATGTAGGTTTGGATTTTTTTTATTGATATTTTAATATTTTTTATCGCAGTTGGAACACAAAAAGTGCCCGTTTTAAGCGTGTTTCAACCATGCGTCACATTTAAGAATTATTATATCAAACACCCGTCATCACAGCGAATCCAAATTTTAACACAATATGCATTGGAATGTTTTATATCTGGTTTATTAATTTCAAAATTTTGTGGGTCCAAGAAACAAAGTTGTTATCATTTTTGTAAGGTAAGTTTTTCTCGGCTCGGGGTGGTTGGAAAATGTAGTTTTTGGTCGCGTTGTAATCCTTATACATCAAAAGGTCATGCTTTATGACTGTGAAATACGTAAATTAATTCACTTATTTTATATCGGTTTGTATTTGTAAGGAAAAATAAGGCATGGTTCCGCAGCTAGCCAATACGGCGAAAGCTGTACAGCGTAGAACCATGCCTTATTTTCCCTTACAAATACAAACCGATATAAAATAATTGAATTAATTTAGGTATTTCCCAGTTATACAGCATAACCTTTTGATGTATAAGGATTACAACGCGACCTAGTTATTTTCCAACCACCCGCAGCCAAGAAAAAGTTACCTTACAAAAATGACAACAACTTTGTTTCTTGGAGACACACAATTTTGAAATTAATAAACCAGGTATAAAATAGTCCAATGTATAATGTGTTAAAATTTGGATCCGCTGTGATGAAGGGTGTTTGATATAATAATTATTAAATGTGACGCATGGTTGAAACATGCTTAAAAAACGGGCACTTTTTGTGTTCCAACTGCGATAAAAAAATATTAAAATATAAATTAAAAATTCCAAACCTATATGACCTAATGTAAAATAGAACGACAAAAATGATGATGTCATTGAATTCTGCCCAAGATAGCGGGTTCAAACCCGGCCAAAGTCGTCGGATTTTTAAGAACGATAAAAGAACCTCAGTATGCTTTCCTTCGGAGGGGAAGTAAAGCCGGCGGTCCCATGTCATAGATTTATGGCATGTTAAAGAACCTTCCACTAATTACACCTGTGTGAAGCTAAATTGTATTGTTCATAATGTTGAATTTTGGGCTTATGACGTGTTTATTATATTAAAATTCGACGCGTTTCGAAAGAAACCATGCCTTTCTTCGTCAGGAATAATCTGGAATACGACAATGATTGCTAAGAGAAAGCAACAAAGAACATATAGAAGGTGCCCAAAGATGGACGCCATTATAGCTCCATGTTAGGGACAACGGAAAGCAGCAGTGAATTACTTTCTCAGGGTTCTGATAATAGGTAGCCAGGATTCACTGAGATTGTAGCCGGTGTCGCGGTTGAAATTATCTGGGTGTTTACGTATTTCAACCGCCTCCCTGATGATTCTGGGACGATATTGCTTTATACGGGCAAGAACATCCACTCCTTGGAACATGACATCATGGCCAGGTGTTAATGCATGATCGGCAACAGCTGATTTATCAGGTTGAATGAGCCTGATACATCTATTATGTTCCTTAATGCGAGTGCATATTGTTCTCGAAGTCTGCCCGATGTAAACCTTGCCACAAGTACAGGGAACTCTGTAGATACCCGGTTGTTGCAATTTAGGCAAACTGTCCTTAGTTGGTCGCAGGAGTTGCCTAATCTTAACAGAAGTTCCAAATACAGTCCGTATGTTGTACCGACGTAGGATTTTAGCAATACGATCCGTCGTGTTATGTATGTAAGGTAGGTAAGCAGTTCCTCTTACATCTCTTTTCTCAACTGACGTCCTATTATTATTTGTTGGTTTCAGAACCGTAGAGATCAAAGCCTTGCTATAACCGTTGCTCTCAAAGGTGGTTCGCAAGGTATTAATTTCTTCTTGTAAAGAAGACACTTAACAAATCCTCCTAGCCCGGGTAAGAGTTGTAAGGATACCATGTTTCTGGGCAGGGTGATGGTGAGAACTTGCGTGGAGATATCTATTGGTGTGTGTTGGCTTACGAAAAACGCTGTGTCCTAAAGAACCATCCTCTTTCTTGGTGACGAGAACATCTAAAAACGGTATTTTGCCGTCAGATTCCTTTTCCATGGTGAAACAAATAGAAGGGTGCAGGAGATTAAGGTGATCCAAGAAATGGCTAAGATTTTCCTCACCTTCCGTCCAAACAACGAACGTGTCATCCACATAACGCCACCAGATCTTCGGTTTGAAAGGAGCCGACGACAAAGCTTTCTCTTCAAAGTTCTCCATGAAGAAATTAGCCACAACAGGAGAGAGAGGACTACCCATGGCCACACCATCAGTCTGCTCATAAAAATTCCCATTCCATAGAAAGTAGGAGGAGGTCATGCAGTGATAAAAAAAAGGCTTGTGATGTCTTCAGGAAAAAAGCCATTAATGAGAGACATAACACCATCAATAGGTACTCTCGTAAACAGAGACACCACGTCGAGACTCACTAGGATATCACCCGGCTGAAGTGTTATAGCTTTCAACTTTTCCACGAAGTGTGTGGAATCCTTAATGTACGAAGGCGTGTTACCCAGAAGCGGCTGAAGTAGTCTACCTAGGTATTTGGAAAGGGCATATGTAGGAGAACCAATCGTACTAACAATAGGTCTAAGAGGAACATCTTCTTTATGTATTTTAGGAAGACCATAGAGTCTCGGAGGAATAGCATCCCCTGGAAGGAGAGTCTTCGCTGCATCCGCTGGAATAGATGATTGCTTGATCAATTTGACGGTGACATTTGAGTAGCGAGTAGTAGGATCACGACTATTAATCCTATATACAGGATCTGAAAACAAAGACGAGATCTTGGAATCATAATCAACCTTATCCAACACCACTGTCGTGTTACCCTTGTCAGCGGGGAGAACGATAATATCAGAATTGTCCCTTAGATAATTTCAACCGCGACACCGGCTACAATCTCAGTGAATCCTGGCTACCTATTATCAGAACCCTGAGAAAGTAATTCACTGCTGCTTTCCGTTGTCCCTAACATGGGGCTATAATGGCGTCCATCTTTGGGCACCTTCTATATGTTCTTTGTTGCTTTCTCTTAGCAATCATTGTCGTATTCCAGATTATTCCTGACGAAGAAAGGCATGGTTTCTTTCGAAACGCGTCGAATGTTAATATAATAAACACGGCATAAGCCCAAAATTCAACATTATGAATAGTAACACGGGCCGTGAAAGTCTAAATGACAATAAATTGTATTGGTTAGGAATGTAAACAACGCTCTTAGGTTTCTACGTTCGTTGCCAAGAGCCGACTGCGGTGGCGTCTAGTAGCTAAGTTCTGAACTAGGCCTAGTAGTCGTTGACGGTGCCGTTTGGCGACAAAAGTAGAAACTATTTGAAAAATTCAAAGTTGAAGTCCTTACTTGAATTAAAAACAGATACACACACTAATACAGCCATCACAATTATCACCGGTTATCAGACAGTTTCTACACACACCCAAAGTACACGGGGCTACATGACCGCGTTGTCGCAGCCCCTAAACTAAGGATCCAACCAAAATTGAATTCTAAGTAGGCATATTGGTTACTTCACAAACAACCTTCAAACTCGAGTGCACATAACACTTTGGTCGACAGTAGATGTTAAGCACCTGAAGACAAATTACCATAATGTTATAGGACGACCACAGTGAGACGAATTAACAAGAGGACTGCACCTAATCACGAATTTCGTCCAAATTTATGGCCAGAAATGGGAGCTCCAGATGCCAAGCATTTAGAAATAAATAGCATTTTTTGGCGCGGGTCGGGCGAGACATGAGCCACGTATGCTTTTCGTTTTTCTATAGCAAATTTTAAACAGTCGCCTCCGTAGCGTAGCGGTCAGCATGGTTAGCTATCGCCCCAGAGGTCCTGGGTTCGATTCCCGGCTCTGCCACGAAATTTGAAAAGTGGTACGAGGACTGGAATGGGGTCTACTCAGCCTCGGGTGGCCCAAATGAGTAGAGGGGGTTCGATTCCCCCTCAGCCATCCTCTAAATGGTTTCCCGTGGTTTCCCACTTCGTCTTCGGGCAAATGCCAGGATGGTACCTTCTTCAAGGCCACGGCCGCCTCCTTCCCTCTTCCTTGCCTATCCATCCTGGCCATCCATTACCTTCCCTCATGAGGCCCCTGTTCGCTTTGCAGGTGAGCCGCCTGGGCGAGGTGCCAATCACATCTCACCAGTTGTATCCACTCCGATTAGATGTTCCCAGCTATAGGACACTGCCCGTAGAGGCGGTAGTGGTGAGTTCCCTCGCTGAGTCCGTGGGTTCCACCAACCTGGAGGGTAAACGACTAGGAGAAGAAGAAAAGAAAATAAATTTTAAACAACCATGTAATTCTAAAAATGCGGCGTTTATAGCTTGTGAAATATACTGAAAAATTACTGCTTCCCCTGTTTTTACGATGAATATCACCCCAGGACTTGTAAATCATCAACTGTAAAATCATAAATGTTATATACTATGTTCTCGGGTACGCCTTAATGTTGTAATCCCTCCCTAGAAATATATTTGCCATCCCAAATTTTCCTTTTGGTTTCATAACTTTTTTTCTTTGCAAATATTTATAGATACAATGTATTGAGCATTATTTCGGTTTATTTACAGTTTAAGTAACGTAGTCTACAAATTACAAATAAAAACAAGACAAAAAGGTTTCTGCCTAGGGACTCGACCTGCCGACCCTCCGATTACCGTTCTGTACTCATTCCGCTGTGCCAACCGCTGCCAGGAAACCACGCCAACATACAGTACGTGGCTGATACCTCGCCCGACTCGCGTTAAAAGTGCTATATTTTCTAAACGCTTGACCGTGTGGAGCTTCAACTTCTGTCACTTTCATTTCTAGTCAACTCCTGCATATACCATAAATATGGGCGAAATTGGAAAATCCTGAAGTCGGTTCGGGAGAACAAAATATGATCTGACCGTCGGTGTGAAAATGCTGAACAAACGACATGAATTTCTGGAGGTGCAAGAAAAGGTGAAAAACGTTAGGAGAAAGATTAGAACAGTACGGTGGAAGATAAAACATCCAGGCCGAACTCTTAAGCACTGGATTTTGTGGTCGGGTGTCAGGTATTTCTGCACCCATCGAGCAGCCACTCTCGTGAACAGCAGAAGCTTAAGCCACAATTTCATGCAACATGGATCGTGATATCTGCGGAAAATGGCTAAGAGTTGAAGAAGAATGTCGCCCACTGAGTCAATTTTCAGGCGTAGACTTCTACGATACAAGTATACAAAATTTGACCTTACAATATGACCTGTGTCTCAAGATTCTGGTGGTGATTATGTCTCAAAGTAGCTCAAACATTGGTGTACCTGGTGCGAATAAAGATTTTTTAAATGTATTTTTAGCCTAATTTCATTTTATGAAAAAATAGGCTTATGAGATCACCATTTGTCCATGTGTGTTATGTGTGTGCGTATGTGTGTGTGTGTTTGTGTGGGTGTCCCCCTCTAATAAACTCTAAACGGCCGGAGCGATTTCAATGAAACTCGGTAAGGCCATAGCACCATTCTGGCCGACCCCAACCGTGCCCTTCAAATTTTATTTCGTCTCACCAATCCATCATGGCGGCTTTGCGAAATATTTCACTGGCATTCAATATCTCCGAACCTATTACCCATATCGCCCTGAAATTGTGTACGCTGATACAGGGCACTACTAGAAGTTCACCCATGTGACTTTCAAAACACTTGTAACTAAAAGACAAGCATGGCGACAAAGCGAATGTGAAACTTTTAAAACGACATTTCTCACGAGTTAACCATCCAAACACAATGAAACTTGGTACAGCAAATGTATACGAGTATTTACATTGTAATGCACTAGGATCTAATTTTGTTCAATTGTATACATAACCTCAAGAAGGAGGCTCTGCGAAATATTACACCGGCATTCTACATCTCCGAAACTATTACTGATATCACCCTGACATTTTGTACGGTGATAAAGGACACTACTACAAGGTTATTTATGTAACTTTCAAACACCTGTCAACTACAAAACGCACATGGCGGCCAAGCGAATTTGAAACAATTTTAGACTTTTCTCGCGATTTAACCATCTGAGCGCTGTGAAATATGGTACACTAAATGTATATACATATTGCAATGCACTGCCATCTAATTTAGTTCCTTTCTTTACATAACCTCAAGATGGCGGTTGTTCGAAATTTTAAAATTCAGTTTTCATTTCTTGTGTCGTAATCATGCGATTGAAGTGAAAGTTTGAACAATGAACCTACGCAATAATTTTCCTTTAATGGTACATAACTCAATGGCCTATACATAAAATAATGCAACATGGTGACCATCCGAAATATTTAGGTGGTTCTCAATATCTACGAATCTTATACAGCAATCAAACTGATTTTTTTTATGTTCATAGAGGCTATGAACATAAGTTCGCCCATAGGGCTTTCAATAACCTGGTGAGCACAAATCTAACATGACGGCGACGCGAAATACAAATATTTAAATAGACGTTTCTCGCGATTTAACCATCTGATTACAGTGAAACTTGGTACGGCAAATGCTTATACAAATGCTAATCCACTGGCATCTAATGTATTTCAATTGTTCTCATAACCACAAGATGGCAGTTGTGCGAAATTTTAAAGTCTCGTTTTTACTTCTAGTGTCCTAATCATACGATTGAAGTTTGAATACGACACGTACTCAATAATCGTCATGTAGTACATAACTCTAAGACCTACTTATATAAAAATCCAACATGGCGAACAACCGAACTATTAGACGGTTCTCAATATCTAAGAATCTATTACAGCAATCAAACTGAAATTTTGTATGTTGATATAGGCAATTACATAAGTAGGATATATGAAAATAGGCTTTAGTTCTTCACGGAACTACTTGTTTTTCTTTTATTTAATATAGGGAAACTTAATTTCTTATTGGGCCTTGTAAGTGTACGATGCACTCGTATAGACCTACGTTCCCTTTATCAAATCGTCCAGGTAGGCTCAACCTCAATTGCCTGCTCTCCAGAATCACACATATTACGATTTTCTCCCCCACTATCTAATCTTCCCTCTCCCCAGCAGATTATCGACGTTAAGGAGCCTTCATAATGTTTGTTGATAACGCGTGGAGAAATGCCACCCATTTATTTTTCCATTCTTCTTTTTTCCAACAAGTGTCATAAAATGTTCAATGAGCTGTCTAATTCGGAATTTAATATATTTTTTGACAATGACCCTCGATCACCAGAATTAAGGGACAACTGTAAAGAGATACCTTAACCTGCAGTACTGACCTGGGAGTAGAGATCGGAGGACGAGCCATAGAAACTGAAAGCTACCACTCTCTGATTTGGTCCTCGTCTTGTAGCTCGATCACTGCAAGTGCTGCTGTTCATGGGAGGGGCTGCCTCTTCCGTGAATGGTTTACCAGTCACGAGAACTTGTATCGTATTCACTGTCTGCAACAAGACAAAACAAATAATTATTTGAGGTTATTTTTTGACATGAATTCAATAAAACTAACCCCGTGGCACTACAGCCCTTGAAGGGCCAAGGGCTACCAAGCGACCGCTGCCCAGCCAATTGGCCTGCAGATTTTGGGGTGACGCGTGGTCAGCGCGTCGGGTCCCCTCGGCCGTTAATCTTGGTTTTCGTGACCGGGGCACTGTCTCACTGTCAGACAGCTACTCAATTGTCCTCACGAGGCTGAGTGCACCCCGTTCCAACCCTCACGTCAGTTTTAAAATCCCTGACGGAGCCGGGGATCGAACCCGGGGCCTCCGGGTGAGAGGCAGGTGCTCTACCCCAACACCACGGGGCCGGCACATGAATTCAATAGATTTAGTAAATTCAGGGAGTTGAACATGGGGTGGAACTATAAACCTAGTCCTCCTTGTTATGGAGCAGTTTTGTACACTAGAGCGCTCATGGAGAACGAGAAGGAGAGCATTCATATGTGTTGAGTTACGCTACCCGCGTATCTAGAAAAAAAAAATGGTACTCAATGCAGTCTATTTCGGCGTCTCTCATAAATACATTTATTTAGGAGCATGTACACATAACTGCACATAAAACAATCGCCGCCATATTAACTCCACAGTCTCTCGGGTAACGCAGGTCACTTGTTGCCAACCACGCGCACCCACAGTTCTCACTCCAGGAACTACAATTCCCACTCATTCACCACAATATTAAAGTGACATCTAGCAGGTGGCAAGTGATACGTGGCACGATGATTTAGACGCTAAAATAGTGCTACATGACATACATTAAGTGCTTGCTAAGCACAAAGATAACGTCGAATGATGACGTCTATGTGATTGCCCTGACTGGTTTTTGGCAGTAAATATGGGTTCGTACTCTAACATCTTCCTAAAGTAATATTTAAGGATTTCGCTGACATCATAGCACACAGTTAACAATCCCAATTACATAACGATTCACCTATGTGGAGGCTTTGCAGTATTTACCAACCATGAAGTTCGTGTAAACAGGAAACTGGATTTCTGTCTCTCAATTAGACCGTTATTGGAAATTATAATCCAGTCACATAATTATTCATATTTGAAATAAAATTATCTATCACGCAAAACATGACCAACAATGAATATATGTGGATAGGCCTGTTCCATATTTATTAAAGCTACCTTTTACTTTTCTTTGTAATTATTAACTTTAAACTGTGTTTATATTTGAGATTAGACCAAATTTAGATTTAGTTTTTATATTATACTAGCAGAGGTACCCGTTCTTCGAACGGTGTTCGTTGTTAACACCAGACATTATCAATTGAGCTACTGTTGCAATGGTTAGCGGTTTGTCATTCCTTCAAGTTTATCAGAACGAAGTTAGTTTACTGGAAATATCATACACACTGTTAATTTAAGGCCCTTAAAATGTAGTTTTCGGAGACCCTTTATAGATTCCCAAATTTTGTGTCTCACATTGAGAAGCACAACATATGCTTTGGTCGTCCTTCTAGGATAATTTTTATATTTCGCCTATTTGAGCATATATTGAGAAGTTTTTCTCTATATCCACCCTTCTACTGTATGGAAAGTACGGTGAATAGTTTTATAAATGATTGGTGTATTGACTCTCATGGTTACCATACCTAATTTTACGATGCACCAAGCATCCGAACACGAGGTATAGGCGTACATAAAGATACACAGAAAGACAGACAGACAATTCTATTGTCTACAACATATTACCCAGATATCCAAATATGGGTATATCAACCACACAGTATCAAATAAAATCATCCTTACGATGAACCCGAATGTCGACAAAAAATAAGTTAAAATGTGCTCTCAGACTAAATTAACCTAACGTGTACTTCCTGACATGAAATACAATTGAAAGCCTTGTAGACGAAACGCAATACACGTCACATACAAACTGACCCTCTACGTAGTGCTAGGTGCCCATACCCCTTTCATAAATTATAAAGGCTTGTGGTGCATGAAAATTCAGGTTATTTAGCCTCAAATTGCCCAAATTCCTAAAAGCCGCAAAGTATGGTGGTTCAATTCAGGAATTTTTGAAAATAATGTTGCTGTTTGGAGATATAATAGACCTTCTGTACTATATGTCGAACGTGAAAATTGCATGAAAAAATTCTAGGTTACCCCTTCACCCCCTTAATTGCATTGATGAATTATACGCTCTACGTTAGTTCCGTGATAACCTTATAGCCATTTGCAAACTTTCACAGAAATGAAATAAATGGAGTGACATTGCTCCTTACAGAAATAGATGGAAAGTTGTATGCCACCCCTTGAGATAATGTTCTCATGGTTACCGATTTGCATTCCTTCACTAGTTTGTTAAATTAAATTAAATTAGTTTTCTGGGAATATTTCAGAAACTGTTGGATTTAGAGCCTTATAATGTAGTTTTCGAGGACCCTTTAGGGCCCCCGAGTTTTGTTGCTGGCACCGAGGGGATTTGTCTCGTCGTTGTACGCCATAATATAATACTAATAATAATATAATCTAGGGAGAAATTATAACACCTATTTTTATTTTTATTTCAATTCAGCCAATGGCCATGTACTTTTCTTTTCAGGACGGGTCAGGGAAGGGATATTATCAGAGAAAGAAGCATTCACATCACGCATGAGCAAAATGGAAATGGCCTACCATTTAACTAAGGGCATCTATAAGAAAAGGTCAATAACCTTCAAATCAAAACTAAAACATTACTGCAGTGTCATCCATCCGGAGATCTTGCATGCTTCTGAATGCCTCACGATGAACAAAAAATGCTTGTTCGAGAAACTGGAGGACAAAGAAAGGAAAATTTTGAGAAAGATATTGGGTTCCATCAAAGACAATGGGGAATACAGAAGACGGCATAACCATGACCTATATACTCATGTGGAGAAGATAAGCAACGTCATCCGGAAGAGAAGGTTACCATTTTTTGGGCATGTGAAACGAATGAGCCCAGCGTGACTGACCAACCGCAACATAACTTACATTCAGGAGAGGAAAACAAAATGGGCCTGGTTCATTGAACTGGATAAAGATCTGAAAGAAGTGGGGATTACACCAACAGACATTCAGGAGCGCGCCCCACTCAAAGGGAAACTTCAAGCTTGTAAAGGTTTCCAAGAAAAACCGAAGCTGAAAACGGGAAAGATTTAGACCCAGGAACGGAAGGAAGTCCACCGAGAACGAATGCGGGTGTACAGGGCAAACATCAAAGCCAGTAAGAGACGGTTGGAATGACGCGGTCCATAGATGGCCTATACGAAATGAATGAATGAATAATATGGGTATAGGAATATAATAGACCTGCCGTACCACACCCGCAGGTGTAAATCGTGTGAAAATATTCTAGAGTACTCCTTGATCCCCTTAAGCGCATTATACGTATTGATGAATTTTACGGCTTAATTTGGTTCCGTGATAACCTTCTAGCCGTTTGCAAACTTTCACACTAATGTAATTAATGGAATTGCATTGCGTCTTACACCAATAGATGGGCCTCTGAGAATCCGTTGGCATGGTTACTGGCTTGCATTCGTTCATTAGTTTATTAAATTAAATTAGTTTTCTGGGAATATCTCAAAAACGGTTGGTCTTCGGTCCTTAAAATGTGGTTTTCGGGGACCCGAGTTTTGTCTCTCACATTGAGGGGCTGAAAATGAGTTTTGTCTCGTCCTTCTACGCCTATTTCAGCATGTTTTTTAAGGGAGTAGACCCCCTTTTATGAGAGGTACGGAGAGGAGTTACATCAATGATTAGTGTCGTGGGTGGATTGCAAACTTGGCGCTCCTACTCAGAGAATAGTGACGTCTTACATTGGATGGCGGGCGAAGTATATTGGCTACACAAAAGCGATTGCCTTCTCGATCGCCTATGGTGCATATATGGAAAATGGCGATCATGTCGTCTGAATAACGAAATACTGTAACAAGAAAATTGTTGGTCATAAAACAGGATGAATTTTAGTTTTAATTGCCTGGTGGTGAAAATGGGAAACGACGAAAACCATCTTCAGGACGGCCGAGGTGGGATTCCAACCCACTCGGCCATCGTGGCTGGTCTTACGCAGTTTATATATATGTCTATATTGGCAACCCGCCCCGGTTTCGCCCGGTATCATGAACGGTTTATCCAGCGTAAGCTTAAAACACCAAACAGGCCAAAAACCATCAACCAATCACAGACCAGCAAAACAGCCCGCCCAGCCAACACGTTCAAATGCAGCCAATCACTACACTTTCATCTCTCATAATACTTAAACCTTCAAAAATACACATCTGAGGCTATTATTATTATTAATTTCAAAACCTACAACCTACTCTAGGTCTTTAAATGTTCATACTCCCATAACCAGCCTACTAGGGGCCTTTCTCACTTCACTTAACTAATTAATTACTTTTTATCAACAATATTATTAACAACCTTATTTAAGGAAACCTTATGATGTGTATGACAACCCGAGGAGGTTTCTCTATTTTGATGTCATTTCCTGAAATTAGGATTATTAGGACAAATTCTAGCCAGATGTTCTACGGAATCACACCTAAAGCATCTTCTTACTGGTTTTACCGGAACAATGCTGAAATGGGAAGGAATGGGGATACTAGAAATACGGAGGGAATCACCGTTCTTTACCGTCTCAGCAATCATGATGAGTTTATTTAAGCCCGAAAAATCAGTAGGAGTCCCTCTCATTGCCAAATAAGACCTATATTCAGGGTTGATACCATCGATAACCTTAGACACGATCATTTCTTCACTTAATTGTAGGCAGAAAATTTTGGCATACCCTTTTATTTCAGAAACATAATCACTTCAAGAAAGGTAGTAGAACGTTCAAAACGTAAAATCAAATTACGGCTAAACTAATCATCCGATCTCTTCCAAATTTGCCTACAACATGCCTTCATACGGGACGTGTGTTGCGCCCAAACTACAAGGTCATCAGCCGTACCATTTCGAGATGGCGGCCGTGAGAATTATTAAAGCATTATAACCCATAACTTGGAACCCACCAATTCCGATTATCGAACCGAGGGTGGTTTAAGCTATCCTAAGTGACCTACCTAGAGATCTCGGGTTCGAATCCCGGACGGGGTAGATATTTTTGCTACCAGATTATCATTTTAAATTTTGTAAATATTGTCAATTACAGTACAGTAAGTATGTAGTTAGTTTTAGTTGTAAGTATGAAGTTAATTTATTTATTAGATATATGTCATTGTTCTATTAGACTGTGGTGTGTGAGTGTGCTGGTGAGGGTGCATGTGAGTGGGCCTGGTGACAGACTGTTTTAGTGGTAGTATTTGTTGTTGGTGAAACTTTAGTATTTTTTTCATTAGTAGAATTTTGGTATTTAATTGTTAGTAGAAGGTTAGTATTTTATAGTAGAATTGCTCTTTACTTATTCTGAAAGGGAGTAGCAGCCTTTCAGAATAAATCAATTCTTTACTAGTCTAATAGACGGTTAAGATATTGATAATATAAGCCAACTAATGGCTACACTGCGTTCTGCTGCACGGCTGAAAGCAACGGGAAACTACAGCCGTAATGCTATTCCCGAGGATATGCACCTCTCTATGCATAATTACATGTGATGATGGCCTCCTCCCTTGTAAAATTCCAATCCGGAGGTAAACTAGTCCCCCGTTCGGATCTCCGGGTGGGGACTACTCGAGAGGGGGTTAACATCACAGAAGTGACAAAGAGGAAATCTGACATTCTACGGATCGGAGCGTGGAATGTTAGAAGTCTGCTAGGAAGTGGAAAGTTAGAAAACTTAGAACGGGAAATGGATAGGTTGAGGTTGGATTTGGTTGGGATTGGTGAAATGCGCTGGCAGGAAGAACAGGACGTTTGGTCAGGAGACTATAGGGTCATTAGCACTAAATCAAACAATGGCCAAGCAGGAGTTGGTCTCATATTGAGTAGGAAACTTGGACAGCGGGTGGAATATTATGAGCAATACAGTGAACGGATTATTGTAGCAAAAATCAATACTAAACCTACGTGCACCACAGTGGTACAAGTCTATATGCCTACCAGTCAAGCTGATGATGAGGATGTTGAAAAGGTCTACGAAGAAATAGATGACATTCTGAGGTATATCAAAGGTGATGAAAATGTTATAGTAATGGGAGATTGGAATGCTGTGGTAGGAAAAGGGAGAGAAGGGAAGATAATAGGAGATTTCGGATTAGGTGAAAGGAATGATCGAGGAAGCAGGCTGATGGAATTCTGCACCGAACATGAGTTGGTCATAGCTAACACCTTTTTCAATAACCACAATAGAAGAATATACACATGGATGAGACCAGGAGATACAGGGCGTTACCAAATCGATTTCATTATGGTCAAGCAGAGGTTTCGAAACCAGATTTTGGATTGTAAAACATATCCTGGTGCTGACATAAACTCTGACCACAATCTGGTTGTAATGAAATGCAGATTAAAGTTGAAGAAACTGAAGAAAAGTCAAAAGCCAAAAAGGTGGGCAATAGAAGGACTGAAAGTAAAGGATGTAAACGAAAGATTCAAGAAGAGTATAACGGAAGGACTAATGAAAAATCCTAAACGGACTTCAATTGCAGACGAATGGGCACTTTTGAAGAATGAAATAACAAAATCCGCAGAAGAAAACATTGGTAGGAAAGAAAGAATAGGTAGAAAACCGTGGATCACTCAGGATATACTAGAATTGATGGATGAAAGGCGGAAACACAAGAATCTAAGAGATGAAAAGGGGAAAGCAGAATACAGACGTCTGATAAATGAGGTTAACAAGAAGTGCAAGGAAGCGAAAGAAGAATGGTTGAAAGAGAAATGTGCAGGTATAGAAAATTGTCTGAAATTAGGAAAAGTAGACACAGCTTATCGAAGGATTAAGAATACTTTTGGGGAAAAGAAGACTAAGTGCTGTAATATTAAGGACACAAATGGAAATCCTCTAACAGATAGGGAAGAAAAGGTTGAGAGATGGAAAGCTTACATAGAGTGCTTGTATAAGGGAAAGGAGATTGAGAATCATGTAATGGAAAGGGAGGAGGAAATTGATGAGGATGCAAAAGGAGATTTAATATTGAGATCAGAATTTGACAGAGCATTAGAGGACTTAGGCAGGAACAAAGCACCAGGCATAGATGATATACCGATTGAGTTGCTACGCTGCATAGGAGATGAAGGTCTGATCAGGTTATGTCACTTGGTGTGTAGGATTTATGAGACAGGTGAGGTACCCCCTGATTTCAAGAAGAATGTTATCATCCCTATACCAAAGAAAGTGGGAGCTGACAGATGTGAAGATTACCGTACAATCAGCTTGATTACTCATGCTTCAAAGATCCTGTCTAGAATAATTTACAAGAGGATTGAAAGCCAGATAGAAACGGAGTTGGGTGAAGACCAGTTTGGTTTCAGGAGAAATGTAGGAACAAGGGAAGCTGTACTAAGTCTTAGGCTGATTTTGGAAGGTAGAATAAGGAAAGGTAAGAGAACGTTCATGGCATTTGTAGACTTAGAAAAGGCTTTTGATAACGTTGATTGGACTAAATTGTTTGACATTTTGAAATCTATTGGAATAAAGTACAGGGATAGGAGAGTGATATACAATCTATACAGAAACCAGACAGCAGTCATTCGAGCTGAAGGACATGAGAGAGAAGCTGGTATTCAGAAAGGTGTAAGGCAAGGCTGCAACTTATCACCCATACTTTTCAATCTTTACATTGAACAAGCAATGAAGGAAATTGGAGAAAAATTTAAAGTGGGAGTGAAGATTCAAGGAGAAATAATTTCAACTCTGAGATTTGCTGATGACATCGTCATCTTGGCCGACACGCCTGAGGATTTGAATCAGTTTTTGAATGGTATGGACTCCGTCTTTCAGAATGAATACATGATGAAAATTAATAAATGTAAAACAAAAATACTGGAATGCAGCCGAAATAAATCAGAAATTTCTATGGAGATCAAATTGGCAGGTGAAAAGCTGAAGGAAGTTGGAGACTTCTGTTACTTGGGAAGCAGAATAACCAGTGATGGACGAAGCAAAGAGGATATAAAAAGTAGGTTGGCTCAGGCAAGGAAAGCCTTCCTACAAAAAAGGAATCTGTTGACATCGAATATAGATTTAGGTATTAGGAAGTCATTTTTGAAAGCCTTTGTCTGGAGCGTGGCGCTCTATGGAAGTGAAACTTGGACTATTGGTGCAGCAGAAAAGAGGAGAATTGAAGCATTTGAAATGTGGTGTTACAGGAGAATGATGAAGATCAGATGGGTAGATAGGGTTACAAACGAAGAGGTATTAAGGCGAGTGGGAGAGGAGAGATGTTTCTGGCGACTGCTAGTGAAGAGAAGAGATAGGTTGGTAGGACACATACTAAGACACCCAGGAATAGCAAGCTTAGTTATGGAAGGAAGGGTCGAGGACAAGAACTGTAGGGGTAGACCAAGGTTAGAATATGTTAAACAGATTGCCTCGGATGTAGGGTGTGGTAGCTATGTAGAGATGAAACGATTAGCTCAGGACAGGGAGGCTTGGAGTACTGCATCAAACCAGTCAAAAGACCGAAGACTCAAACAACAAACAACCTCTGATGGATATCTGTACCAAATTTTACGTTGATACACCCAGCCGTTCTCGAGTTATAAGGGAACAAATTTGTCCACAGACAAACAGACAGACAAAAAAAAATATTTTCGCGCGCATCCATCATAAAACAGTCTGAAACGTGTAAACAACTCAAATTTCCGTAGAAATTCAGAGAAAAACACACAAATTTTCATTTTTATATATAGAGATATATACTGCACCGCTCGGTGTTGACCGTGTTTTATAGCCCAGATTCTGGGTTTACTCGCTAACCGTTGGAGATATACGAAAAGTGATAAGGACCTTTCGGATGGAAAATTAAATGTTAAAGCTCATGTATACCATTAAATGTTTGCTATTTCCTACCGTTCTCTTTTTATGTGATATGGAAGTATGAAATTTTGAAACCAAAGGGTCTAATGACGTCACTAATATGGTCGCCATTTTTTAATAGTGCAAAATTTCGAAATCAAAAGTATTCTATATGTAAACCTGGTAAATCAGCAACATCCATGCAAAATTTCCTTTAATTCGGACCAGTGGTTCTTGAGTTATTGAGTAACACACAGGCAGACAGACAGAAAGACAGACACACACCATCTCATTTTTAGCCTACTTTCGATTTTTGCAAAAAATATAAGTAGACTTATGAGATCAACACAGGGCGAAAAAAAGTGTGTCTGTCTGTGTGTGTGTATGTGTGTGTGTGAGTCTGTGTGTGTGTCTGTGTGTCTGTGTGTGTGTGTGAGTGTGTGTACTCTGAATGTCTGTCCCCCCCTATCAATTCGAACACGGTGAATGCGAATTGAACGAAATTTGGTACAAAGGTAGCACTAGCAAAGGACACCTCCGTGTCATGTTTTATATCGCCGCCATCTTTACTAAAACTGAATGGCGGCCACTCAAACGTTCAAAACGTAAAATCAAATAACGACTAACCAAATCATCCGATCTCTACCAAATTTGGTGACAACATACCTTCGTATAGGATGCGTCTTGTGACCAAACTACAAGGTCGTCCGCCATACCATTTCAGGATGGCGGCCGTGCGAATTATGCAAACTTTATAATCCATATCATGGGACCCACCAGTTCCATTTTATCGAGCCGAGAATCGTTTTAACTGTTCTAAAGGAAGAGGCACGTTCGAAATTAAAAGTTTATTTTGTAATACTATAGTGCAGACGTGATTTTAAAAAGCTGAGCTGATTTAGTAATAAGACAAGATGGCAGCGGATATCTTGTGCCTGACTTATATTTCACTAATTTGAGTATTGCATGCAATATAGCGTACTGATATAAAATAAATAAACTTTGTATGAAATGCTTTATATATAAATAATATACTCCAGTGATGAAATCGTTTAGTATAAATCACTATTTGCTAACAAGTTCTATGTAAGTCATTTTATATAGAACGATATTCGTTGGCACAATTAGCTCAGTGGTAGAGCGTTAGCCTATCGCTCAAATGCCTATGGTTCAAACCCGATCAGAGCTAGTTTTTTTGCTTGAAATTTTATATGTTTATTGTTTTGTAATGACTCAGATGTTTTAAAATTAAGCGTTATATTGTGCATATTATGGTGTAAAATATATATTTAATTAAAACATAATTCGCCAGCAGATTTACTCGAGACATCTAGCTGCCAAAAAGGTAACTGCACGCCGACCAGATTTTATTGAAATGCTTCTTCTTCTGGCCGCTAGAATGCACTCGCTCTGTTAGGATTATATTGTTAGATATTTCACCACTAGATATCACGACTAGTCTACGTGGGGCTCCATTGATTACTATACCATTTGCATTCTATGCGCATCGAATTTGAAGAATGACAAGATGATACTACGATACATTTTTACTTTCTATTTTAAAGGGTTTGTAACAGCCTATTGTGCGTTATTTGAAAATGTTAATTGAAGTAAAGAACAGAACGATTTCACATAGTATCTGAACTCTACCGTTGGTGCTAGTTCAGGATATTAATTACTACTTTTATTTCAGCCAAATAGCAATCGAAAATATCCACATAGTTGGTATACACACGTCTCTGTAGGGTCATGGAAAGATTTGTTCATTCAATTAGGGTTGTGAAAGTCATACGATCTTTAACGTGCCAGTAAATCTACTAACACGGCTCCCTCGCATTTGTGCACCCTCAAATGCCAGCTGACTGCGCCAGGATACGAACCTGAAACATACGGTCCAGCAAGCGAGAACGTTACCGCTGAGCCACGCCGCCAGTCCGGTCGATTATGTCTCCAGATCCATAACATTCTTTAGATAATTCTTATCTTTCTTTCTTCAATGATGGTAGCAGTTTTTATCTAGGTTGTGGCGTTTGGTAGAGGTAAATCGTTTCTAAGGTCTTCAACAAAGAATAGTTCTATTATACTCTTTGATAATAACAACGAGTTATAACTATACTCATACATTTAGGAGAAAGTAGGCTATATGTTCTTTACTGAACATCTTGTTATATGTTAGTATGATTTAGATTAAGATTTTTACTACTATGCATTTACATCTGTGTGAACCTCCTAGTTTTAAGAATCGGATTTAGATATTAATACTTAATGTAAACATACCTGGAAATGTATTTTACTGTGTAGGTGCACTCTTATTGGGGCGCATACTGAGCCCTGGTGTGTGCCGTCAAGAATTAAATAATAAATTACGTTATGTCCTAAATTACAGTTTACAATTATGTTATGTCTAAGTTTATTTATTAACTGGTATTTTGGTTTGTTCGTTGTGTTGTCGTTTATATTTCTCTTAAAGCGAGCATTACCTTCATCATTTGAAATCCTGTAACTCTTGATATTTCGGAAGATGATAATTGATTGAAGATTAACTTGGTTCTACGGGGTTATTATGTGTGTGCGCGCCAGTAAACACGGCAGGCAAAGCCGGCAGTGACTAGCGCAGATCGTGGCCGTGCGTACCCGGTTCAGCCGGTGGTTTGGCGCGCACTTTCACACTTTTACCAAACATATTCAATAATGTGTACTTACAGTGCTTATAGGCGATGCTGAAAATGTCCTCCCTCTCTTGTAACATACACCTGACATCTTCTGATGAAAGAATGTCTGTCAACTCTTTTATTATTTACGGAGCCTGTTTCCTTGAATCGTTTAGCGAGCCTCCTAATTGTACTGGCATTAGGCACAGGTCTTCCTGGAAACTAGATTGTCTGCTTTTCATATACGAATTATGGATATACTGCGCCCGTTGACGCATGTTTGCTCGGATAACAGAGACTAAAACTTATGCTGGAATGTAACTGAACATACCCTGCGAGCGGCGGGAAGAAGCTGAAGTAATACCGTTTAAGATCATATTTTTATATATTTTGGACATTCCAAAAATCAACTATAATTATAACCAAGTAAATCTGCATATTTGAAGTACAGCATACTTCGTAAATCAAAGAAACTATCAATTTACGCGGCCAGCTCATATACTGAGAGCACGCCATATTTGGTAACACCAGTTCCTATTACTTTGGATGAGACAACATCGATGTGCATGTTGGAGCACAAGGGAAAGTACGTCCGTGAAGGAAACCATGTGGCATGAAATATCTGTGGATATTTTTCTCATGGATAGCCAACATGGCATTGTTTAATAGTTTAAAGATTGAAGGCATTCATCACTACATGAACTGTGAAATATTTTCATTATCTGAGGTGAAATGATGGACTTGTGTGAAGTAAACTTTACGACCGCATGGTCTCATTCGCACACACACACTTCAATGTTATATAAACTGTGTACTTAATTAACTGTATAACTGTACAAAATTTACGAGAATAATCTTTATTTGCCAGATGGGCAGTATTTTTGATTTAATTTTATGTTAATATTTTTGTGTAAATGTCAGTGCAAGTCACGATTGAGTGTCGCACAAGCGACAAGGCTAGAGCCAGTGGCGGAGTGAAAATGGGCAATTTTTTACCGCATATTAGCTGCAGTGCGCGAAAATTTTCTTTAATTATGTGCTACGTTATTACCAACGCTAACATTACAAAAATGCTAAACCAGCAGATCTTCAAATACAACTACAACCACGCGATGGCATGTGATTTCTAAATCATGCGTGAGGAATTGGCGACGGAAGATGTCCAGACACAATGAGATGGTAATCTAAAGCCATACACGAAACCGCATATAACATCTCATGGCTGGACTCGAACCAGTGACGCTGCATCTGTAAGTCAGATCAAATATTTATAGCGTATTGTAAGAGTTGGGAAACAGTAGATTAAGTTAATTTGGTTTATTTTATTTAGTGCACAATGCAGGTAGTTAATTATAAGACGCGTGTGGAAAATAATAGATTTATTAAACATTTATAGACGCCAGGAAGGCTGGATTTTCAATGCTCATTTCGTATCATTTCAAAACAGTTATTATCAACTTTTATTTTGTCAGGCTGATGACAAATAAACTAGTTTGACAAATGTTAAATCGAGGCCAAGGTTACGAGCCAAGTTCACTACACAGCACACTCGATTCTAGGCAGTGGATCAATATTTTGTTTAGAAGGCTGTGAGATTCTTGACATTATTACCAATGGAATGCAGAGTTCCGTTATTCACATTTGTTGGCCAGATCAATACTTGAAAACAGGTTTATTTCTTTAAGAGAAGCCACACAGGCAATGCATGCAACTGTATTTTGTAACCAAATGAACGCAGGTTCGACCTTATTCAGGGAAGAGGCAGTTTTATAAATGCTCACACACACTTTTAGCTTGTATCAGAAGCCTTCATGTTTATTTAAAGCGATGTCAGGATGTGTTTTCTGTACACATAATTTTTATTACCAGCATTTCAAACGTGTATCAATTAGGAATCCACACTTTTGTAAATTAACGTTATAAGAGTATTATATGAGTCGTGACGGTGGATAAATACCTCCGAAATTGTTATTGTGGTTATATCGGTGGTAATGAACTATTTAAAGTCGTACCAAAACCGAGGGCGCCTGGATCAATGAATCCGAATTAAGAGTAAATTAATTGGTGAAGACAAAGGATGTCTAATAAGTATGATGAAATATTGGTGAAGACACAGGGTGTCTCGTAAACTATTAAACTATTGAGTTATTTGCTTAAGTTGGATACACACGTTACCTAAATACACTGAACGCTTTTAAAGGTCCATAAACTGAACAACAATACTGTCAGGGATAAATAATTGTGTGAAGTTTAATAATCAAAATAGGGTTTTGAAAACTAAGAAATCTTATAATTCCCTCTTAATCTAAATAAAATGTATAAACATTAAAAAAAAACTATTTTTCTGGACCAAATGTCAACACTTAGGTATTGTTAAGCTCTTTTAGATACATTTTGATACATTTTCACATGAATAGTCGACAACTAATTGCTGATGTGATAACAGAAGCACAAAGCATACGCATCAGATTAGTAGCAATATGAGTCGAGGTAATTGTTTAATTACTATCGCATTTGCAGGCTTTCCTATATTTTTCTACTTTCTTAACACTTTGACACTATGACCTTTTGTTACAAACAGTAACAAATCGACTACGCAGGCAGTGCCAATCGCACAACCATAGGAGTGCTGAATTATTGTATGCATTTGTGTTGTATTAACATAGTTTTTTTTTTATTTCAGCAACATTGTGCACATAGCTTGATTTTCTTAGTAATAAACGCATCCCGTTTATTAATTAACGATATTTAGGACTAGCTAAACACTTAACTCTAAAGATAAATGTTGGAGATGGCATCATCATTGCATAGGACGAATTTCCCCCTTGCTACTAAATGTAAATGTTCTAGTATTTGTAAACAAGTAAATGTCTTGCTTTGCTGTAGATTATTTTGATGTTTGATCCACCCGTAAGATATTTCGATGTAATTGCTTAGGGGCGATCTTACGTGCCATTCTCTTAGCTTGTTCATTTTGTCGAATTTTGTATTAGGACCATGAGAGTAATTTAGATCTTGTTTAGGATTTTAATTCTATTTTCTTTCAGGGCAGAATAGTACCGGACTAGCCGTTTGCAACTCTCATGCTAGACTAGGGATCTATTCTGAATAAAATTTATTTGTGATTTTAACATAAGACTGAACTCTCCTTTCTTGTTTAGTTTTGTTATCGATGCATTCCTCTGAGCTGGTTAAAGATCGAACCTCACTAATTCCCGACACCCCCGAGTGCAGACTTTGTGCTACACCAGCTTTTGAATGTATCGTCCCCTATACTTGTGTGTTAACTCGAAGAGGGTCTCGGAAGGGTCATTTGAAACCGGTGGCTCCCCGAAACCTTCGGCCAGCGGGCACAATACACACGTTCGCGCAATGTGAATTGGTGTCTAGGCATGACCAACAATCACAGTAATCACAATACTCACTAAACGTACAACACTAACGTCTAAGCTTTGCAAATACACGCCCATATGAATAACAAAACCCCTTTTGCGTAGCGGGTTATTGCACCGACTAAACCGGGTGCGTGCGGCCGCGATCTGCGCTAGTCACAGCCGGCTTAGCTTGCCGTGTTTACTGGCGCGCACACACATAATAACCCTGTACTTCCTCTGCTTCATTGTCACAAAACGTCATCGTAATACCTTGTATTTTTTTAATTTCTGGTTAGAAGGCTGGAACAGGGTATATAGGCTACAGCCTCGTGAGGCCAAACTGAGAAGAGTTTAGTTCGATTCGCATTTCAGCCATCGTGGAAGCATTTTCCCATTTCTACTCCAAGCCAATGCCCGGATGGTTCATAAATTAAGACCACATCTGATTTTAAGATCTGCAATTTTGTGTTTCAAGTATTTTCAGTTCAATCTTTCAAATGTGCACAGTGTGAAGACTGCTCAGAGGCAATGATGACTACTTTAAGACTACCTTACCTCTTCATAGTACACGGTGGTGAGCACGATACCAAACAAGATGAAACCTCCCAAAGCCATTCTGAAGTCTCCATTTCTCAATTTTGAACATGTATACAGCGACATATTGAAGGTAGGCTCAAGATCTTCAACTCTGAAAGAAGTAAAACAAATAAATAAATAACAATCGAGTAAGATTATAATAATAATATCGTATGGCCTCGGATGCCGGGTGCAAGCTTTGTTATTTGACACCCAAAGGATAGCTTGAATGTCGAATTTCGTTGTTCCTTGAAGCACTATGAAAGTCAAGGAGGTTAGATATCTAAGCTCCTTGAACACTATAGCGCTTTCTAGTAGAGAAATTAGGAATTTGGTGTTGGTGGTAAATCCCGAGATTAATTTTGCCATTATGAACACGGCCTACTGAATTCAAAAGGGTTCTTTGACATGCCAACTTCGTATGACATGGTGTCGTATTTTTGCCGCCTTTCAAAAATCACTTACTACGGCCAGGAGAGAACCTGTAAGCTTGGGGTTGGCAGACCGACACGTTAACCACTTACCCCCCGTGGCAAGCTGTAGGATTATTAGAACATATGTATAACACAACAAGAGAACTTCCACGTGTTGTTTAAATTTAATTTTAAATAATTCCTCGCCATAAGGCCTAGACCTATAGTGCAATTTACAAACAACATGTGGAAATATTGATAAGAGTTATAGCTTTCTATCTACTGCTTAGATAACAGTATAATGCACTTTTGAAATCAGTGCGCAACATAAGATTTATGGTCTTAAATGGGCGTATTGCGGCAATATATTTTATCTGAAAGTAAACTATACCTTTACTCGTAATTTCGTGAGTTTAACAGCTCAACTGAATTACTTTCCCAACATATTTGTGGCATAGTGCGAGCAGTCTTCCTGCTCATAATATTTCTTCCTCTTTGTTTACGACCGCATAAGATCATTTTAGTCAATTCATTATTGAGTCAGTCTATTCGGAGCAAATGTTCTAGCCTTGAGGTCCTCCCGCTAGGCTACTTCTTCGTATTAGCGGGTTCGGTGGCGTAGTCGGTAGCATGCTGAACTGCTGTACCCTAGATAGCGGGTTCGAACCCAGCCGAAGTCGTCGGATTTTTTAAGAGCGTTAAAAATCCTTCAGTATGCCTTCCTTGGGAGGGGAAGTAAAGCCGTTGGTCCCATGTCATACATTTACTGCATAAGTTATGTACTTGTCCACTTTACAATACAAAATATATTTTTATTTATACATTTTGATACATGTTTCGGCTACGTAGAAGCTCTTTCAAGTTGTGAGGTGACAGTTTATGGTTTCCAAATTGCGGTTGTTGAAAAACATTTTGGCAAAGCTCTAAATAAACAATGTTCGATTCCTATTTCTACTTTCCTTTTTCAAGATGCTTGTACAAAGGGGTCCCTCGTTTTGAAAATAGATTAACAAGAATGGAGCCCACGTTTCAAAATTTCGTGCATTTTTAAATCTTTTAATTTCTTTAAGCATTTTATATTCATGTATTTTAAGCATCCTGACGATGTAAAATTGATTTACAAATTTTTTTATGAGAGACCGACCTTTAGAATGATCTAGGAGAATTTTATTGATTTTGACTGAAGAAGGCTCACAGGGCCGAAACATGTATCAAAATGTATAAATAAAAAGATATTTTGTATTGTAAAGTGGACAAGTACATAACTTATCAAAATCAATACGGAAAAACTTGAAAAAATGACTAAAGTCATAGATATTCATTTACTGCATGTAAAAGATCCTCCCACAGACTAAACTTGTGTGAAGCTAAATTTTTAGGTTAGGTTTCGTCGGAACGCTCTATCAAAATTCCAACGTTCACCACTAGGTATCATTGATATCTGGTAGCGAAAGTTGGAACTACTTGAAATTGAACGGATCTTGTAGCTCACCTTAAGGGTGTCCGCTGGAAGCAGCTACAGACTCAGGCGAGCCGAACATGTCCTCGGACACCCCCGGCCTTAAAAGCCATGCGATAAATAAAAAATCTTCGTATTTTCTGATCATCGTGCTCTTTTCTGTGTTAAAATATTGCTGTTGTGAGTTAGCGTCTTGCACGTGTTAAGAGGAGATTTATATTCTAAATTAATTTGGTGAATTCTATCTTATTCGTTGTATTTTCTGGAGCAAGACCAATTTTCTTCAGATCCTCTGTTATTTACTGTATCTGTTCGTTAATACACTCATTTCGTTTTTATTCGACAGTTATGGTAACAGCAGCGCTCCGCACTGGTCAACTTTCAAGAATACGACTGACGTTATAGCTCTAGGTTGCCGAATGTTATTTATTTCGTAATTTCAAGATGGTAATTGTGCGAGAGTCTACAAAGGGTCTCCTCAAACTACATTTTAAGGCCCTTAAATTAACAGTGCCTGTAATATTCCCAGAAAACTAATTGGCTCTAATAAACGTATGAAGGAATGACAAGCCCCTAAACTTTGCAACAGTAGCTCAATTGATAAAGTCTGGTTATTAATACCAAAGACCGTACGAAGAACGGGTACTTCTGATAGTTATTCTCATAAATTTGGGGCAATTTAGGATTACGCGTTACAACCATAAATTGCCTAAATTGTCCTTTAATTATGTGAAAAATTATTTAATCATGTATTTTTTTTTTCAGGACATGTTTTACTCGTATAGTCTATATCTCTGCATAGCATAAAACGAAGTCCCCGATTCTTGGAAGTAACGGGTAATCTCGAGAACCACTGGTTGGATTTTGATGCGATTTTCACCATTCTGTATAGGAATTTTCGAGAAAGGTTTATGTAGAAGAACATTCATTTATGACCGAAGGAAGCCGAGCAGTAACTATTTCAGTAAATCGAGTCGAAGAACCCCCTGCTTTCCAAGCGCTCTTTGAGCTAACGCTGGGTAAACCGTTAAAATATCTAGGCTATATACTATGAGTGTAAGATTGTTCAGCATGACAAGTTCTACAAAACCATTCCCGACAGCATATCTCTATCTTTAATACATCGCCCACCATAAGTGGTTTTGGATTTTCATTTCTTCCAACAATCTCCATTCAGTGGAAATTAAAATTACTAGCTCCGGAGTGAATTTATGACCCCAGCTTCAGCTGGCATCAAACTGCCGAATCGTGTCGAGTTTTCAGAGAAGAGTATAATTATGTGGTAGGAGTTTAACTGTTCACCTCGGCTTTTCTGAATTGCGTCTGGGAACTGCCGTCCGTGCGCCTTTAAGCTTACGTGGGGTAAACCGCTAAAGATACCGGGCTAAGCTAGGATTGCTAGTATTGAAATAATAATAATAATGTCATTGGACTTATGTCCCTTTTTAACCACCGCGACTTTTACAGACACCGGGGTGCCAGATCTATTCCCCAAAGGGGATCTTTAATGTGCCAGTAATTCTACTGACACAGCTCCCTCGCATTTGCGCACCCTCAAATGCCCACTGACTGCGCCAGGATTTGATCCTGCAACAGGCGATAACGTTTTAGCTGAGCCACGCAGCCAGTCTCTATATATTGTATTTCCACCCAATCACATCGGGCAAATTGCGTGTTAACCGGCTTAAATGATTAATGAGTTGGAGACAATGAGGTATAACATGGAAACGAAGCGTTTTCGGACCCATGTTCATATAACATAATTTCTTCGTCTACGTGTGAGGAATGTGTCCTGGATTTTGTGCCGCACATTTTTGTTACACCCTGTATATATACCGTCATTATGGCATAGACAAGGTTATCAGATAGATTCCGCACACACCCATCCAAGTAATAGGGCCTAGGTGACCATAATGTCGCAAAGCGCCTAAATGAATAGATAACATCATCCGGATATCTGATACCGCCGTTAATGAATAAAATAACGTTTGCATTGAAAGGGTCGAATCGATCTAGGCGCTGAGTTAAAATTGCACTACGTGTTGTAGTTTGGAGAAACTATGTATTCTACTGCTGGTATCACTGTAGTTAAGTCTTATGCCGATTACATCGCTTTAGTGCACAATAATGGCTTTCCCCAACAAATGTGTGATTCCCCGATACAAAATTTATCGTTGGAAAATAATTACAAAGAAATTGATGAGCGAGTGGACGACTCATTGGCTGACATAGATTTTCAGCGTCCGATAAAAATCATGATGTATGATACGTCCAACGAGAATGTTTTACAGCAAAACTTTACAATGATAATTATTAGCAATCATACTTAGTTTATTATTACTGATTCAAAAGAAGGGCATGGAACATCTTTGGTCATCAGCTACGTGTACTTGGGTGAGCGTTGAATTCGTCTGACAACCTGTGTTCCTCTGCTGGCGCTGGTAGTGTGTGTAGCTGTAATTATTAAAGTCAGAGAGGGCGCTGGTGAAGCAGGACTTGAAATAAGCTACTGATGATGATGATGATAATTGTTGTTTTAAGGGGCCTAACATCTAGGTTATCGGCCCCTAATGGTTTGGGTGATCGTGAAGATGAAAATGAAATGTAAACTATAACTAAAACTAACTACTAACTTATATAGCCTACTAGAATAAGAAATGGAAAACAAAAGGAGAATAAGGCAAATAATGGATAGGAGGAAAGGAAATGCCCTCAACCCTCGAAGAATGCGGATTGAGGGACTTGGAAGGAAGGAGAGCTATGAAAGGCAGATAGGAAGGAAAGTGAAAGAGGAGAGGGTCCGCCCCAGAGGGAATGGATAAAAGGGAGAAAACTGGACCCAGCTCAGGAATCCCTCGGGGTCGCCAACTCCCAAACTCACCAGCCGTAAGCCCCTGACGGTGTAGCAATATCCAGGATGCACCAGAAGTGGTGGGCCTACATACACCCTGCCTCCTCGAGGGCCTTGAGCAGAAGGCAGGAGATAACATGAAAAGAAAAAGAAGGCAGACCCCTCGCAGAAGGAGGGTATCAGAAAAGATGAGATAAGGGCCAATTAAGGCGGAAAAGGAAGAGACTCCCTAGGCCTCGGATACCCTAATCCCGTCGGGGTCAGAAGGGAACAAGAGTTGACCAAGTGAGGTCGACAGAAGAAGACGGAGAGGAGCCCGGCACAAGTAAATGGAAGAAATGCCGGACCGTGGTCGCCAACCCACTAGATGTGAGCCCCTGTGGGGGAAAATAAGGTACTATCCCAGCATTTGCCTGGAGGCAGTTTGGAAAGAACAAGGGGAAAACCTCATTCAGCATAGTCCCTGTCAAAAATAACCAGTGATGGACGAAGCAAAGAGGATATAAATAAAAGGTTGGGTCAGGCAAGGAAAGTATTTCTACAGAAAAGGAACCTGTTGACATCGAATATAGATTTAGGTGTTAGGAAGTAATTTTTGAAAGCCTTTGTCTGGAGCGTGGCACTCTATGGAAGTGAAACTTGGACTATTGGTGCAGCGGAAAAGAGGAGAATTGAAGCATTTGAAATGTGGTGTTACAGGAGAATGATGAAGATCAGATGGGTAGATAGGGTTACAAACAAAGAGGTATTAAGACGAGTGGGAGAGGAGAGATGTTTCTGGCGAGTGCTAATGAAGAGAAGAGATAGGTTAGTAGGACACATACTAAGACACCCAGGAATAGCAAGCTTAGTTATGGAAGGAAGGGTCGAGGACAAGAACTGTAGGGGTAGACCAAGGTTAGAATATGTTAAACAGATTGCCTCGGATGTAGGGTGTGGTAGCTATGTAGAGATGAAACGATTAGCTCAGGACAGGGAAGAATGGAAAGCTGCATCAAACCAGTCAAAAGACTGAAGACTCAAACAACAACATGTAAGCTGACAGCTTTAAACTATGCACACGTATAGTACCTGACATTCTATATTAATTTAGAGTAACTTATGTACGTCAGTGCTACCAACATGATTCTAAGCCTGCTGAGAGGTCCAACTTTAAATACATGTAACTTCCATACTATCATTTGGATTTCAACCAAATTTCGTATATGCTATGTGTACCGTAACAGATATCACTATGTGTATTCTTAAGAGCAACCAGGGCTGCCAATTGTTGATAAATGCTGTCTCTATTTTTGTTACCCTAATATCAATATATCAGAAAGTATGCAAGCCAATAGCTCTAACCTTTGCAATTTTATAGTACCTGGCAATCTACTGTAGATCAATTTGGAGTAACTAATATACGTCAGTGTTGCCATCATGATTCTAAGCCTGCTGATAGGTCCAAGTTTAAAATGCATGTAACTTCTATACTAACTAATGAATATCATTCAAAATTGGCACAACAATAGATCATATTATTTCGGATTATTTCTGACCAATACATGCATGACATTGTTGCCAACATGATTTTACGATTTTACATCCAATGTTTAACTGCATGTAATGTCCATGCTATCCATTGGACTTCAACCTAATTTTGTATTCTGTACCTTAAGGGATGGAACTAAGAATATATGCAGTCACCAGGGCTGCCAACTGTAGTGCTCTATTAGGCTACTTCATGCCAGGTATACAGTATTCCGAACTAATTAGAAATTTCGATATTACCAAATTATTATAATTTCGTCATTATTCTAGATAGATCCATATAGATTAATCATTGGCATGAATCTTAAATTTTCGTCACGGAACTTCTTGTTACATACCTTGTTTCCTTGTTTCATCTTCTGGGTGACATAACGTATTGAAAGTAGTAACCTGGTCACTACTGCACCTGAAATATGTGCTTAGTTACGTAAATATGAGTTTTTAATTATTGCTCTTTTAACAACGGCAGCCATGTTCCGGCAGCGCTCGAATCTCGTTCAACTATCAACAAGGCACTCACATTGTGGGATACAAAATACACCACACCAAACTGAAGATTATTGGTGCGTGACAACCTCACTATGCGTGACAAAAAAAAACATTGATCAGGACACGTTAGGCTGTAGCAATTTTCAAAAACCATTGGACATAACAATATTATTGGTCTAGGCAAAAATCAGTGGTTTGAATGAAAATTATTGATGCGTGTCAACCCCCACTGTTCGTGACAAAAAACAGGGGTGTTTATATTGTCTTGTTACCTAACAATTAGACTAATGGTCGTTAAAGAACCTTCCACTAATTACACTTGTGTGAAGCTAAATTGTTTAGGTTAAGAATGTAAACAACGCTCTTAGGTTCCTACGTTCGTTGCCAAGAGCCGACTACGGTGGCGTCTGGTAGCTAAGTTCTGAACTAGTAGTCGTTGACGGTGGCGTTTGGCAGAAAAAATAGGAACTATTTGAAAAATTCAAAAGACTGCAGTCCTTACTTGAATTAAAGAACAGATAACACACACTAATACAGTCATCACAATTAACACTGGTTATCAGACAGATTCTACACACACCCAAAGTACATGGGGCTACATGACCGCGTTGTCGCAGACCCTAAAATTAAGATCCAACCAACCAACCAGGACTATTGGTCTAGCCAAAAGACATTGGTCTGGATTGAAATACTGGGCTAGGCAAAAAACATTGGTTTGGATGAAAATTATCGATGCGTTATGATATTCTTGATTGAAATTTGAGATTCTTAACTCGCATTTCGCACAATCCATGTCTAACTGAAACTTGGCACACTTCACATTAACTTGACGTCGCCCTTTTGTTTTACGATACCGGATATGAAATAGTATCGAATGCGTGGGGTTGGCAATATTTTATTTGATGGATGGAGGAAAGAACGGAAGGAGATGCCTTCGCTGCGCTGCCTAGTGCAAGCTGCTGAAGCCAAACGGCACGCCCACTTTGGGTAGCAAGAAAATGGCCGTTCCTATGCTTAAAGCCGTAAAACACTCCAACTAGCCTTGGATTTCAGTGACATAAAACTGCAAGGTCAAGTCAAGATTCTTTCTTGGATAGGCAGAATACACACTGTACATCACGGTACTTGGCACATAAAGCTATGTTATCGGTTTAAAAGCTAATTTAAATAGAAATATGAGAGCACCAATGCAATGCTAGTTTTGTAAGAAAGACGCGGCAAAACGTAATAATACGCTGAAACACTGATTAAATTGAATACAGGTATCTGAAGGTGTGAGTTGTACCAAAGAAGGAACATCTTGGGAACTATCGTTATGATGCCGAACTAATCACGGTATTTACACCAAATTGTTTTTTAAGTTCTTATTGGTGATGAGGCATTCATCAGTTTTTAGGTCTAATTGAGAGCACAGGCACTTTCACTCATTGTTCGTACACATTTTGATATTCAAATATATGAACCTTAAAATGAATAAACAGAACACTTAAAAAAGGACTCATATTTGCACAAAAATAGGGTAACTTATAGCCTATACGTTTTGGTACCGTACGGTATTTTGTTTGTGGGGGTAGAAACTAGGCGATTAGCCAAGAATTGATTCATTACGTAGGCCTACCGTAATTATTGACCGACAGCCGTTTCATAATTCGGGATTTGTAGAGGAATGCTTTTTTGGTATATAGGGTACAGATGCTGATATTAGAATTGAAGAGTTCTTTTTAATAACGTATCACTGCAAAGGGGTACATGATAGGAACCTCCAAGAAGATTGCAATTATAGATATAAAGAAATGAATAGCAGTCGGGTGTACCCTGGGCAACGTCAGACATTGCAACGAAATGCGCTGACGGCAGATCCTTTCACAACCGGTCTCTATCCAAATGGATTGCACAATTCCGAAAGGTCTTTTTCAAGACCACTTGTGTTTATCTCGATAAACATCGAGGGACTTTCTCGAGAGAAGAAGTCATATTAGCTAATCTGTGCCAAAAACATGCATGTGACATCCTGCTAGTCCACGAAACACACAGGGGGGGGGGGGGGGGGGGTACTAGATACCGTCCAAGAATTGCTGGTATGGAACCAATCCTGGAGAGGCCAGACCTAACATGAACATCATCTCAGCCTCATTGACTGAAGATAATGACATCGAGCTCCTCACAGTACGTACTCCACTCTTCTGTATCACATCAGTCTAAAACCCACCCGAAACCAGCTTTGGAACACCAGCCAACTTCAACCATCAGGACGTAAACTTTGTCATTGGCGATTTCAACTGTAGAAGCACAGCTTGGGAGTACCCAGATTCTGATGCAAATGGAACAAGTCTAGAAATTTGGACTGAGGCACATGACATGCATCTGATCCACGACCCAAAGCTCCCATCTTCCTTCAACAGTGGTAGGTGGAAAAGAGGGTACAATACAGACATATCTTCGTGTCCTCAAAGGTATCTGGACAACGTGTGAAGACTATGGGAGACCCTATCCCTCGCACTCAACATAGGCCTGTCATCTGCACCGTGAATTCCGCGATGATGCCTGAAGAGGTACCATTCAAGAGGAGTTCTAACTTCAAGAAAGTTGACTGGACGAAGTAATATGGGGCCATGGTAAAGATCAATTAAATCTGTTTTTACAACATCTTAACAGGCAGAACTCTAACATTCAGTTTACCATGGAGTTAGAAAATGAACAGAAAATCCCTTTTCTCGACGTTATGGTAACGAAGACCGCTGACCTAACCTTGGGACATACAGTTTACCATAAGCCGACCCATACTGACCGATATCTACATAAGACGTCCAACCACCACCCACGGCAGAAATACGGAGTGATAAAAACACTGGCTGACCGCGCAAAAATAATTTGTGAAAAGCAGTGCCTAAAACAAGAAATTGTACACCTCAAAGAGGCCTTACGCGCCAATGGGTACAGCCAGAAAGATATCCAGCGAGCACTCCATCCGAGACGTCCAACAACAAGGGTAATTGGAGACAAACAGCCCCTGGCTAGAGCTTTTCTTCCATATATAAAAAAGGTCACGGACAGAATAGGGAGGCTACTCGAGTCCCATGATATAAAGACCATATACAGGCCTACACGAAAAATTAAGGACATGTTAAGGTCCGCTAAAGATAAGCGACATCCTCATACCGCGGCAGGGGTTTATAAAATCCCGTGTGATTGTGGCCAAGTATATATTGGAACAACGAAAAGAAGTACTGCCTCTCGCCTCAAGGAGCACGAACGACACAGCCGGCTGGGACAAACAGATAAATCCACTGTAGCAGCACACTCACTACTCGCAGGTCACGATATAAGATATGGAGACACCGAAGTTCTGTCCACCACGGTGTCTTATCATGCCAGGCTACAAAGGGAGGCCATTGAAATCATGAAGCATACTAACAGCTTCAATCTTAAGGAGGAAGTAGAACGTGTGGACGGAGCTTGGCTTCCAGTCCTTAATCCCCTCAAGCCTGCCCTTATTGACCGTCGTAGACGAGAAGATGCAACAGACGAGCAGCCCTGTCCTTGATGCATTACTTTTATGTGGTACGCCGTTGCTATGGTAGCCTCTATGTGTGGGTTGTTGACTAATTATATATCTTCTGTATACTTGTTTTACCTCGCTTAATGTAACCTGTGAACATGCTGAACGCAGTATTCAGCGAAATGTCAGGATGACAAAATGTCCTTGGAACACGGCCTATAAGCCCGCGAAACAGAGATTCATATTTCAACGCTGGTCGTGAAAGTCTAAATTTTTACTTTATTCCTCAACCACCTGAAATGTACGACACCTTTGTTGAATGCATCCAGCAAGTTTCAAGGAAAACTATTCCGAGAGGATGTAGAACTCAATACGTTCCAGGCATGTCCGGTGGTGACAAACAGCTGTGAGAAAAGTATCAGGTCCTCTAAGAAGAGGATCCATTTGCTGAAGAAACTAACCAAGCTGAAGAAACACTGTTGGAGACCATCACAGCAACTCGCATGGCCAAGTGGAGCAACCTGGTAGAGAACCTCGACATGAAACTGAATAGTAGACAGGCCTGGAAACTGCTTAAAACCTTAGCGGCGACCCTGTAAAACAACAGAAGAACTGGAGTGACACCTGATCAACTGGCGACCAAGCTCCTGCTGAATGGTAAAGCAAAAGCGAGGGCGACCACAGGAGCTCTTCAGCGTGATTTGGAAGCAGAGAATCACTTCCTTAGAGATCCCTTCTCGGTGGTTGAAGTTGAAGCTGCCATCTCCAGCCTGAAGATGTACAAGGCTGCTGGTGTCGATGACCTACGAGTAGAACTGATAAAGAACTTTGGCCGTAAAACATTGGAGTGGTTACTTAGCCTAATGAACACATGTCTAGCCAAGCTACATATCCCTAAAATGTGGAGGAAATCTCGAGTCATTGCACTACTCAAGCCTGGGAAAGAACCAAACGACCCGAAAAATTTTCTACCACTTTCCCTGTTATACCATATCTTCAAGATACTGGAACGCCTGGTACTTAACCGAATCAGTAGCATCCTCGAAGAGAAGTTCATTCCACAACAAGCAGGCTTTCGTGCTAGCAAATCATATTATGGCCAGATCTTGAATCTCACCCAACACATCGAGGATGGTTTTGAGCGCGGTGAGATAACGGGAGTCGATGTTGACTTAGCAGCTGCGTACGACACTGTGAATCATAGGAAGCTATCAAAGAAAATATATGACCTTACCAAGGACCACCAACTAACATCCCTAATCAGCATCTTCCTTCAGAACAGAAGATTCCAAGTCTTGCAACAGGGTAAAAGGAGTAGATGGCGAACCCAGAAGAACGGTCTCCCTCAGGGTAGCGTGCTGGCTCCAGCGATGTACAACATCTACACAAATGATCAGTCAATTCCAGTAAGTACCAGGCTCTTCATCTATGCCGACGACACAGCAGTAGCTGCTCAGGGCTCATCCTTTGAAGAAGTGGAAGGAAAGCTGACTTCCGCGATGGACGAACTCTCCAAGTACCATGATACCAACCATCTGAAGCCGAACCCTAACAAGACAAAAGTGTGTGCTTTCCATCTACGAAACAGAGAAGCACAGCGAAATCTGGACATCACATGGCTAGGGGAGCGACTGAAACATTCCCCAACACCAGTTTACCTAGGTGTCACACTAGAACGTGCTCTAACGTACAGACAGCGATGTCTGAACACGAAACAAAAGGTCAGTGCTCGCAATGGCATACTCAAGAAGCTGATCGGCAGCACCTGGGGAGCCAGCCCGCACATCCTGAAGACTTCCGGACTTGCACTGTGTGTGTCAGCCGCTGAATATGCCGCTCCAGTGCGGAACGCTTCAGCACATGCTAAGCAGGTTGATACTGCTGTCAACGACACTGCAAGGATAATCTCGGGATGTCTGAAACCAACACCAATGCACAAACTAAACCCTATTGTTGGAATAGCCCCACCTAACATCGGGAGGGCCACTGCTGCGGACGCCGAGAGAACAAAGCAGGGGAATGACCATCGACAGCCAATATATGGTCACCAGGCAGCAAGGTCTCGCCACAGATCCCACAAGAGTTTCCTTGCTAGGACTCTGCCGTTGGAGAGAACACCAGAGACAACTCGTCTCAACAGATGGAGGAGCTCACTGCCCAAAGACATGACACCAAAGGAAGAACTGGCTCCTGGCGCCAACCTAAATTATCCTGTGTGGAGGTCCTTCAACCGCTTAAGAGTGGGTGTCCCTCGATGCCAGACCAACCTGCAAAAATAGGGGATCCTTCCAGAAGACTCAGACACCTCTTGTGAATGTGGAGCTGAACAAGACCCAGCCACCTAATTATCTGCCCGCTACTGGACAACCCATGCACAATAGAAGATGTTTTAGAATGAACCCTTTAGTATTGCAGTGTTTATATGCAAGAATCAAAATCAAGGGGTCGCGCTCAGTTCATAGTGTGATGTTTACGTTCGCCAAACAACATGCTCTACTGAGGCAAGGGTCATAGGATTAAAACTATAATTAAGAAAGAAGTGACAAGACGTAAAATAATAACATAATTTAATGACTATTTGTGCAAAATGAAATGAATATAAACAATAACAATAATAATAATCCTCCCTGAATCTTCCCATGACAAAAATATCTATCAATGTTGAGGAGTCAGACGGATCTCCCCCTCATAAAAATGTGGATCCAAGTTCCACTAACTTGCATTGGGATTTCATGTATGCGTAATCGCTAACTACGAGGGATGAGTACTTGGATGACTGTTCGTTTACATCGGGTAACAGCCACGATGCTTACGATCAATCATCTCGTAAATCAACGTTTACGGATATGGGACACAACACTAATAAAAACCCTTAAAAATTAATGCTGACACACAATCTAAAATCTAATATTTACAGGAATCTCCCTCGAGACCCCCCTTCAGTGCGGTGACGCATCTGACAAATGAGCTGCCAACCCGGCCAATTGCTCAATACACAAACAAGGAAAGACAGCCTCGCACGTGACTACACGGGTCACAACTATGAAACATAAACATGGACTTAAACCAACAACAACAAAAGCCTCAACGGCTGAGATTACCTTATATGAACAAGCATGCACGTTAAGCTAACGCTTCGGAGATTATAGTGATTCGTTGGCAACTCCCATTCATTTAAACAATTTTTACCATTGATCAGTTCTTATTCTGTATTTCAAGTAACTTTGTGGAGCTAACAAGCGCTCAACTAATGACATTGATGCAATCCTTTCAGCCCGCCTTGTGAAACAGCTTCCCCCTACCTCAACACCTGTCATCGTCCAGCCCAGTGTGTAAAAATAACCTGACCAACTGTCCCGTTATCTCGTAGAATCAACAGCAAAAAATCTCAACCACATAAACATATGGTAAGACATTAATCGAAATAGCCACATATGTCCTCGCAAGGTAACGATATGGGCTTGGAATCAAGCTGACAGAAATCAGTCTACGCTGAAATTCCCGCTTGTAATGACCAATAAAATACACACACACACACACACTGCTGGGAATGACATAACACTTTTCACACAGGTCGGTTGAATAAGATGCTCATAAACTATTTAAGAAAATATTAAAACCTACGAGAGAGCTGACTGCTCCTCGCCACAAATCACATTGCTCCAACGGCAATAAACTCACTGAATCTGATCAATAATAAACATTACATAGATTAATTTACCCTCCAATCTACTGCATGATTATACTAATTCAGTCCTACTTCTGAAACACAACATATCTCCGAGAGACGTTTCTCAACCGCATTACGTAAACATATGCGAACACGGTCGTCCACATAGTCACGTTAGTTTAAAAAAAACAAGAAAACTACAACTAAACAAAATTGTGCGAGCTGTTTCCATGCAAAAGGTGTGTCAGACCAAAACTAAATACACTACGTTAATCAACACAAGCAAGATATTTACAAAACCAAATATGTCCCATATACCATAAGTTAATTTGTCAGATAATAAGAATAATATTCAGTACTCATCCTCGGCCAATCACCGTCAACGGACATCTGCAGCCATTTCCCAACTTAATGCTGCATAGCTCGTCTCAAACATTTTGACGGAGTGTTGTCGGTTCCAAACTTCTTCCATGGTCAGTGATGTCATCTCTCGTGCTGATGTAAAAAAGTTATAGATTATTATACACTCGATATCTGACTACTAAATTCCCGTTCTAGGTACTCAGTTCCCCAGAGCAGTCTGTTGGCGAATTGTCGAAGATACTGTCCCTACAAAAATAGTACAGTGACCATCTATCACACTGATTTTAACACACTTTAGTCTTAATAAAAATCTGTGTCCTCATGACACGCAAAGTACAAGTGCCTACGTCCTCGGACGCGCAAAATGTAGTAATAACCTGTGTCTTCTGACACACACAATGTAAAAGTTAGAAGTAACCTACGTCCTTATACGCACAAAATGTAATCAGTCTTACGTCCTCGGACGCACAAAATATAATCAGTCAGGTCTTGGCCCTTCACGCCACTTATAAATGAACTGGCCCTAGGTATCGATGGGGGGGGGGGGGGGGAAATTATATAAAAATTTCTCAAAATAATAGTGGTACAGGAATGAAACAAATGTCACTGAACTCGTAAAATTGCGCAGGTCAAGAATATGCCCATTAATTCAAGAATCGATCGTAGAGATGTTGTCTAGCCGATCTCCCGCGTTAATGCTAGATATCGCGTGCCCAAGCTAGACTTGGCGCGCTCGTAAGAATTTATCTCTCATTGGTTCCACATTTTCTGTTAACTTCGCGGTTTTATCAGACCTCGGCCTCGTAGGAGTGTCCAGTGGTACCATCAACCACTCACGTTACTGCATTATATTTTTTCTAGGCGCGAATAGTACAATGCACATGCCATAAGCGTGTCTCACCACGCGTCCCTTCTATTTTAGGTAGCCACCACCTGTCCTTCTGAATCATTGCTATGCTCTTTCTTTCCACACTCCTTAAGTATCTAGCCTTTTGTCAAACTGCTGCAGTTATGTCCCAACCGTCTCCAACAAATGCTTGAAGTTTCCTCATCTTCGTCTGGCTATGTTCATGACGCTGGTGGAAATATTAATTAATTGAAGAAATAAAACATCGAATCATTTATCCATCAGAGGATAAAGGGTTCACAACTCCTCCACTCACAAAATTTCGAACTTAGGATAAAGTCGATAATTTTTAAAAGACTTCCGTAGGCCAATTCGTTTTATTTCAGAATCACCCCTTTTCTATTACTTGGTCTAGCCGCTCCTGTCTTGAATGGCATTTACTCGTTTTATTTCCTGCTTGGACCTCCCCTCTCAGTCTGCTTGCGTGACGCGCTGATGCCTGAGGCAACACTCTGCCCGTCTCGTTAATGTTTGTCAACACCAACTCCACTTCCTTCTTCACGTGCCGTACTCAACTGCCCCCCGTCCACTTGGTTGATATTAGGACGTCCATATATTTAAACTGCATCATTATTTCGGCGCTCCCATGGTTCGCTTCTTCGATAAGTTTTTAAGTTGGCTGCATTGTTGACCGACATTGTTCCTGTGCTTAACTCTTTCACTCTGTATGCATTATTTCCTAGGTTTCTTACAATAAAATAGGGTCCTATGAACTTTTCACAGAATTTGCTGAAGATTTTCTTCTCTGGATCCGATGTAGCGGGTCGTTTCACCAAAACTAGCTGGTTGATTTCTAGATCACGGTGAAATCTCTTATTTCTCAGTCGTCGTAATCTGCGATCTGCTTGTTTTCTCATGTAGGCTCTCGTTCTCTCTATTCGCAGGTCAGGTGCTATCATGGGATCTTGTGGGCAGTTAATGATGCTTTTCCACGTTCTCACTGGATACTCGTTTTTGTGTAAGACCATAGGGATCTGTCCTGTTGACTCGTGCCTGGTAGAATTCATACATGTCTCTACATCCTTAATTTTATCCACCCACTTATGATGTTCTTTGTGAATGAAAATTCTCAAGTATGATGTTACACATTTTATTGCTCTTTCACTTGGATTAGCATGGGCATGTCGGATACTGCTTAAAACGTGTTTTATACCCATGTCCTCCATACCTTTCTTGAATTCGGCGCTTGTAAAATAGCTGCCATGATCTGACAATATAAATTCTGGTTTTCCAAGGATTGGAATAACTCTATTTCGAATACGACTGAGTACTTGTTTCGATGTAGTTTTCTGAATGGGGCATAATACGACAAACTTAGAAAACACATCAATGCACACTAGCAAGTGACGGCAACCCCGTCTTCCTTTCGGGATTGGGCCGAAACAGTCTAGGGCCAGTAGCTCGCAGGGTTTCTGAGGTAGCAATGGTCTAGGATACTGCCTCATTAAATAGTTATTGGGCTTTGTCCTCTGACAAGGATCACAAGTCGTAATGACGTCACGTATCGTTGTTCTCATACGTGGCCATGTAAATGTCTCTCCTATTGTCGCTTCGCACTTGTCTACGCCGACGTGTCCGTAACTTTCGTGAGTATGCCATGTCAATCCTCGCTGTAAAGATGCAGGTACTAGTATGCGTAACTTGGTGTGGTCATTATCTACCCATTTGTGCAGCAAATTGTTGACATAAACATATCTTCCTTCTTTTGCTTTCGCTTCTCGAAATGCAGGTGTTCCTGTAGGTAGCTGCTTTCTGAAGTATTGAATTAATAGCATCATCCTTGGTTCCGCTTCCTGTTCTCGCTGTATCTCACGTAACTCCTCCAAGAATTCCCGGTCCTTCGGTGTTAACTCCAAGTGTTGTACCATCGCTGTTTCTTCAACATCAGGCTCTGGGTTCCTGCTGAGTGCATCCGGAATCACGTTCATCTTCCCTGGACAATGTTCAATCTCAATGCTAAACTGCTGAATATATATAGACCAACGTGTCACACGTTCGCTTGCCATCGACGTCTTAAACAAGAATGTTAGTGCTTTGTGATCAGTCCTGACAACAATGGGGTAACCATACATTATTCGTTTCCATTGTTGGAGCGCATGAAGGATGGCCAACAGCTCTAGTTCCGTTACAGTATAATTGCGCTCGTGCTTACGCAATTTTCGGCTGACAAATGCCAAATATGTTTTACGTTGCAGGTTAGCTGGATCTTCTTTGTAGAGCATGGCACCTATACCAATTAGTGAAGCATCCGCTTGGATTATAAATTTGTGCTTGAAATCTGGATATCCTAACTTAATGCAGTTTTCCAGTAGCTGTTTTGTTGCTTGGAACGCCTTCTCGCATTCCGCAATCCATAACCATTTATTATTCTTTTTTAGCATTTCCTGCATTGGAGCTACAGTCTCCGTGTAACCTGGACAGTTTTCCTTAAAGAATCCCGTTACGCCTAAGAAAGCCCGAATATGCTTGACTCTCGTTGGTGTAAGGAAATTCTTTATCGCTTCGATCTTAGCTGGGTTTGGCTTCACTCCCTCCTTGTCAATGATGTGACCCAAATATAAGATCTCGCTCTTGAAGAAATGCGATTTCTTCAGGTTTACTTTGAAATTTGATGCATTAAGGTTGCCTAATACTTTATCTAAATTTTCCATGTGAATTTCAATGTTGTCGGATGCCAGCAGAATGTCATCAATGTAGCGCACCGTCATCTCCTTAACTTCCTCGGTTAGATTTCGATCCAGGGCTCGGATTAAAGCACAGCCCGCTGTTTTGACCCCGAAGGGCATTCGGACGAAACAAAACGTTTGGTTATCGAATAAGAAGCCAGTTAGAAGCTGTGACTTCTCATCCAATTCAATATGGTGGAACGAACTCGTCAGGTCTACTGATGAATAGATGCTCTTGTTCTTAAAGCCTTTTAGTACGTCTCTAATAATTGGTGCTCTGTCATACTCAGAAAAAATGAGTCTCATGTTGAGATTTCTGGCATCTAAACAAAGTCTAATAGATCCATTTGGTTTTGTGACTGCCAAAATCGCATTTAGATAAGGTGTAGGTGTCTTCCTTATCACTCCAGCTTGTAACATCTCATCTATAATGACCTTGACTTGACCACGATATTTTTCCGGAATTGGGTACAATCTACTTTTGAAAGGTGACCAATCCTCGACTTGCATTGAATATTTGAAATTTAATATTTTCCCAGGTACTGTATCGAATACTGCTTTGTGCTTCCTTAATATCTCTTCCAATTGTTTTCTATGTTCACCCCCAAGTTGAATGTCATTGAGCCGCTCCTGTAGTAACTCTTCAAATTGTGCAACACTGTCATCTCCTTCTGTTAATAAAGACCATATCTCCTGGGATTCACTCTCCTCATCTAGTTCCACAACAGCTCCTTTTATGATGTTATCTTCTGCCTTTCGTATCTCCTCTTCCGTCTCTTCTGATATTGCTTCCAATGCCCAAGAATTTACATCTCTTCCGGTAGTAATTTCATCCATATGCAATCCCACGTTTTTCAGTTGATCATACTCTCTAAAACTGACTGTATTCTTGTGCAAATATATCACTGCTTGATAGTCACAAATGAAATTTGCACCAAGAATTATATTAAAATTCATCTTTGCCATGATAATGAATGTTTGCCTAAAAGTGTGTTCCAATATGTTCAGCTCTAAGTATGCCTGACGTTTACAAGTGACGGTGAGTTCAGGAATAACACCCCTCACTTTGAGTTATGGTACGGGAATCACAGGAATATTCTGACTCCGTCCCAACTCTCGAACCAAGGCCTCCGATACCAGACTGATCTGCGACCCCGTATCCAATAAACATCTTATATTAATTCCACCAATCCTCGCGTAAATAATGGGTAACTGCCTAATTTCATCGTTCCGTGGTTTCACCGTCTCCTCCAGGCAATCTTCTGGCAAAGCAATCCATTCTTGTATGTTCGCTACTATCCATCCATCTTCAACTTCCGACTGTTGCGTTTGTAGACTGTCTCCTTTATCCAAATTTAGCATTTTTTTTAGCTCCGCTGCGACTCCCATCATCATTTTGTCGCCCAAGTCCCTGACATTCCTCTTGTCTCAATAGACTTCCAGCTTCCTCAATATGTGTGTCTGGATTCTTCATGTTCCCAATGGCTTTCTCCCATCGTCCGTGCTCTCCACCTTGACTAGCGTGTAATTCCTCTAGGTAATTTTGTGATTGAGCGTGCCTATCTCCCAGTCATTTCGATAATTACGTTCATCTCCTTGATTTTGATCTCTCCTTCCTTTCCATCTTTGATTCCCATTGTAATTACTGTATCTTCCATAAGGCCTCTCATTTCTTCGATTTTCACGCCATTGTTGATATCCTCTCTGTTGATATCTATTGTAGCCTTGATATGACCTATTGTTGTAATTATTTTCGTTACGCTGGTACGGTCTGTTTCCTACCTCTTCTGGGTTTCGCCTAGGTGTGGATGTGCTTGTATTTGTACCCTGCGTTTTGGTGTTCGCCTGTTTTGGTTTTATGACCTCTGTCGTATTTACTAACTCCAGTTGTCTTCCTCCTCTATAATGATTATGAGACGTAGTCTCATCTATCTGGCGTAATATCTGTTCTGCATGTAAGACCGTACTAACGTTCGCTGCGACTAGTACTTGTTGCACGTTGACTGGTAATTGCCGCGCTATAGTCATCACCAGATCCGCTTCATTTAAAGGGTAATCAAGGTCGCGAAATTTTAGCATTTGCATGTTAAAGAAATCTGAGTATTTCGTTTGCTGGGTAGTTTGGTATTTCCTAGAGTAAAGCTCCATTCTTAGACTCTGTTGTAATGCCGGCGACCAGTACTTGCGCAGAAACGCGATCTTGAAATCTGTCATAGTTCCAAATGTATATTTGAAGCTTAAAAACCATGTAAGGACATTTCCTGATAAAAACCTCTCCATCATCCTTAATCTACGTGCTTCAGGTACCCCAGTGTCATTGTAATGATCTTCAATTTCTTTAATAAAGACTTTGGGTGTCACCCCTGAATTCTCCGTGTACTTCTGCGGTTTATAATCGTTCGAGCGAATTACTTGGATAAGTTGTGTGGGCTGATGACCGTCCTGTGGCGTGGAACTCCTTTCAATATTCTTGCGAAACCCCTCCGTGTTTGTCAATAATGGGCTCTCCGTCTGGGTCGGACTCCCTGCTGTGCTCGACCCGTCCTGGCTATTTGAGTCGTCCTGCTTGTCTTTCATGGTTCCTGTTTTAAATATTGAGGATTGTTCTATTGACCTGAGTTCAGCTTTAATGATCCTGTCTGTTTGTTCTTTAAGCTTATTCTTAATTTCTTGTTCTAATGCTTGAATACGAGTACGATTTTCGCCTACTGTCTTAAGGATGGTTGATCTTTCCTCTTTAGAATCGATATTCATTTTTCGCCAATCTTTTCTTATTTGCTCCTTAATTGTGCTTACTTTTTCCTCAATCTGGCTTTTGGCGTCATCCTGATTGCTTTCTATCTGGCTCAGCCTTTCTTCCACTCTTGCGCTATTTTCGTCAATGGTACTCTTTAATTGATCCTGATCCGCTTCTAGGCTTTTCCATTGCTCCGCTGATTTTATTTCGAGACGGTCCATATCTTTAATTATGACGGATATATTTTCATCTACCGCTGATAATTGTTGCTGAATGACCTTGCCGCTTTTTTCCATTTCCTTAAATCGTCCTTCCAACTTATCCTGATCTATCTTGACCTCGCTCGTACTCATAGTGCATGCTAGTTCAATTTTCTCTAATTTACCTAACACCGTTTCATCCAGAATGCTAAGTTTTTGATCAAACATAATTTCCATTTTCTTAATCTGATCTAATTGTTTTTCATTGTTTTTACTAACATCTAGGGCCAGCAATACCATCTGTTGATTAGTGTGATCCTTCATCTCTGCGGTTAACGCCTCTAATTTGTTCGTGTTTTTAACATTCTGCGCCTCTAACTGCGAATTTATAGTGTCATTGATTTCACTTTTTAATAATCTAGCTTGTTCCGCCTGATATTCATTTTGTTCAATCCTACTGTTGTTTAATTGTGTCCGCAATGATTCACTTTGTTCAGATAGTTTCGCGTTTAATGCTTCACTTTGTTCTGATAGTTTAGTGTTTAATGATTCACTCCGTTCTAACATAGTATTGTTTAATGATTCACTTTGTTCGGATAGTTTAGTGTTTATTTGTTCAGATAATTTAGCGTTTAATGATTCGCTCTGTTCTGATAGTTTAGTGTTTAATGATTCACTCTGTTCTGATAGTTTAGTGTTTAATGATTCACTCTGTTCAGCCAATTTAGTGTCCAACAATTCCTGTGTCCTCCTAGTCGCGTTTTCAATGTTTTCTTGAATCTGGTTTACTGTTGCCATGTTATACACTTTATATGAGACATTAGGGAAATGGCATAAAGCAATGCCCCCTGACACATACATACAATCCCCATGCACATTTAATTTATTTACCCTACTCAGTTCATTTATAATTTACATTTAATCCCACTAGTCGATTGCCTCTCTGAGTGGTTCTAATTTTACTCAATTTAATTTAAACCCAAACACATATTCAGTCATTAAATTGTTATCCTGATCTGATATTAACACTGACTAATTAACAAAGTATTAATTGTCATTTAAGGCTACCAGCCTCTTAACATTTTCATGAGTTTGACTTCCTAAACAAATCTAGTTTTAACTTTAATCATTGGGCGCCCGGTATCACGTATATTACCTTTTACTTTAATTCAATAGACAAAAACGTGAACCGTATTGTACATTGCAAAACTCCTGATTTTAATTTATCTTTCACACAGTTGGCGGTATCCTCTTCGCCTCAACTACTTTTAATAAAATATCACTTTCAGGTGATTAAAATACTGTCATATCTGCCTGCACTTGCGGCATGTCAGTTTTACTCAAATACGCCAACTAAATGTGTTCCAGCAGCGAACCGGCAACAAAACTACACCTTCACTGTTGCGTCAGTTTGTAATCCCAACTACGCTTACATTGACATGTGCAATTTCTCTGCCGTTACACCACAGTGAACCGCCCCACGCTTGGCCGCGCCAGTTTACATCCTATGAACCCTTTAGTATTGCAGTGTTTATATGCAAGAATCAAAATCAAGGGGTCGCGCTCAGTTCATAGTGTGATGTTTACGTTCGCCAAACAACATGCTCTACTGAGGCAAGGGTCATAGGATTAAAACTATAATTAAGAAAGAAGTGACAAGACGTAAAATAATAACATAATTTAATGACTATTTGTGCAAAATGAAATTAATATAAACAATAATAATAATAATAATCCTCCCTGAATCTTCCCATGACAAAAATATCTATCAATGTTGAGGAGTCAGACGGATCTCCCCCTCATAAAATGTGGATCCAAGTTCCACTAACTTGCATTGGGATTTCATGTACGCGTAATGACTAACTACGAGGGATGAGTACTTGGATGACTGTTCGTTTACATCGGGTAACAGCCACGATGCTTACGATCAATCATCTCGTAAATCAACGTTTACGGATATGGGACACAACACTAATAAAAACCCTTAAAAATTAATGCTGACACACAATCTAAAATCTAATATTTACAGGAATCTCCCTCGAGACCCCCCTTCAGTGCGGTGACGCATCTGACAAATGAGCTGCCAACCCGGCCAATTGCTCAATACACAAACAAGGAAAGACAGCCTCGCACGTGACTACACGGGTCACAACTATGAAACATAAACATGGACTTAAACCAACAACAACAAAAGCCTCAACGGCTGAGATTACCTTATATGAACAAGCATGCACGTTAAGCTAACGCTTCGGAGATTATAGTGATTCGTTGGCAACTCCCATTCATTTAAACAATTTTTACCATTGATCAGTTCTTATTCTGTATTTCAAGTAACTTTGTGGAGCTAACAAGCGCTCAACTAATGACCTTGATGCAATCCTTTCAGCCCGCCTTGTGAAACAGCTTCCCCCTACCTCAACACCTGTCATCGTCCAGCCCAGTGTGTAAAAATAACCTGACCAACTGTCCCGTTATCTCGTAGAATCAACAGCAAAAAATCTCAACCACATAAACATATGGTAAGACATTAATCGAAATAGCCACATATGTCCTCGCAAGGTAACGATATGGGCTTGGCATCAAGCTGACAGAAATCAGTCTACGCTGAAATTCCCGCTTGTAATGACCAATAAAATACACACACACACACACACTGCTGGGAATGACATAACACTTTTCACACAGGTCGGTTGAATAAGATGCTCATAAACTATTTAAGAAAATATTAAAACCTACGAGAGAGCTGACTGCTCCTCGCCACAAATCACATTGCTCCAACGGCAATAAACTCACTGAATCTGATCAATAACAAACATTACAAAGATTAATTTACCCTCCAATCTACTGCATGATTATACTAATTCTGTCCTACTTCTGAAACACAACATATCTCCGAGAGACGTTTCTCAACCGCATTACGTAAACATATGCGAACACGGTCGTTCACATAGTCACGTTAGTTAGAAAAAAACAAGAAAACTACAACTAAACAAAATTGTGCGAGCTGTTTCCATGCAAAAGGTGTGTCAGACCAAAACTAAATACACTACGTTAATCAACACAAGCAAGATATTTACAAAACCAAATATGTCCCATATACCATAAGTTAATTTGTCAGATAATAAGAATAATATTCAGTACTCATCCTCGGCCAATCACCGTCAACGGACATCTGCAGCCATTTCCCAACTTAATGCTGCTTACCTCGTCTCAAACATTTCGACGGAGTGTTGTCGGTTCCAAACTTCTTCCATGGTCAGTGATGTCATCTCTCGTGCTGATGTAAAAAAGTTATAGATTATTATACACTCGATATCTGACTACTAAATTCGCCGTTCTAGGTACTTAGTTCCCCAGAGCAGTCTGTTGGCGAATTGTCGAAGATACTGTCCCTACAAAAATAGTACAGTGACCATCTATCACACTGATTTTAACACACTTTAGTCTTAATAAAAATCTGTGTCCTCATGACACGCAAAGTACAAGCGCCTACGTCCTCAGACGCGCAAAATGTAGTAATAACCTGTCTTCCGACACACACAATGTAAAAGTTAGAAGTAACCTACGTCCTTAGACGCACAAAATGTAATCAGTCTTACGTCCTCGGACGCACAAAATATAAACAGTCAGGTCTTGGCCCTTCACGCCACTTATAAATGAACTGGCCCTAGGTATCGATGGGGGGGGGGGGGGGGGAATTATATAAAAAAATCTCAAAATAATAGTGGTACAGGAATGAAACAAATATCACTGAACTCGTAAAATTGCGCAGGTCAAGAATATGCCCATTAATTCAAGAATCGATCGTAGAGATGTTGTCTAGCCGATCTCCCGCGTTAATGCTAGATATCGCGTGCCCAAGCTAGACTTGGCGCACTCGTAAGCATTCATCTCCCATTGGTTCCACATTTTCTGTTAACTTCGCGGTTTTATCAGACCTCGGCCTCGTAGGAGTGTCCAGTGGTACCATCAACCACTCACGTTACTGCATTATATTTTTTCTAGGCGCGAATAGTACAATGCACATGCCATAAGCGTGTCTCACCACGCGTCCCTTCTATTTTGAGGTAGCCACCACCTGTCCTTCTGAATCATTGCTATGCTCTTTCTTTCCACACTCCTTAAGTATCTAGCCTTTTGTCAAACTGCTGCAGGTATGTCCCAACCGTCTCCAACAAATGCTTGAAGTTTCCTCATCTTCGTCTGGCTATTTTCATGACGATGGTGGAAATATTAATTAATTGAAGAAATAAAAAATCGAATCATTTATCCATCAGAGGATAAAGGGTTCAAGAGGAAGTAACAAGGCCATCGCAGCTGCAGTTTTTTGGAAATGTTAACCGGGCACGGAAATAAATGAATGAATGAACAGCTGCTATTACGTTTCCAAAGTTGCATAACCGGAACGCTATAAAAACAAGGACCAAAATAAGGTTTAGCCAATCCTATCTAAGTTCCGAACGACTGACCATGCACAATGCCTCACGCAAGCCACAAAACACCGAATACGAGTTAAGGTTACGCCCACATTGGTTGCAGCGCTTGGTTTCACTCAAACGAGCTCAGGGCATCTCCTCTTATTCTTTCCTCCAAGATTTGACGATAAATCACGCGCATAATGGCGGACACAGCTGGACTTTTACCTATTATACTCTAAGTCGTGAGGGATGGGTTTTGGTCAGCGGAGGAGTAAACATCTATTCCTATGTCATTTCCTCATTTATTTCTCATCATTTGATAAGGAACTATAGAAAATTTTATCGTACGTTCGTATCTCATTCTGTGCTACTTCGAATTCAGCCCCTTGAACATAAACCAACTGAACTTTCCCTAACTAGCAGTTTTGTGGAAAGCGTGAAAGTTAGTGATAGATCTGTCAGTCAGGGCTTTCGGTTATACATAGAGAGTAGTACTTATTAACATGGAAAACGAGATGTTTCGTTTGAAGGGCTTGGAAATCGCAGTCATTCAGCCCCGTGTACTTGTGTGTGTGGAATATTGCCTGATAATCTGCGTTATTTTGATGGCTGTATTAGGGTGTGCACTTGTAATTTAGGCGATGATTGGGAAAGAGGCGGCCTTGACCGTAAGGTAAGAAAGATGATGATTATGATGATAATTGTTGTTTTAAGGGGCCTAACATGTATGTTATCGGCCCCTAGAGGTAAGAAAGACCTGCCTTTCTCGCCCAAGTTAAATCTTCAAATTTTGGTACACTTTACTCAAAATCTGTTTGGGTTAGCCAATTGAAACTCTCACGGATCACTGTTTGGATCTGCATTAATAAGAAAGATTATTGTCAAAAACGAAATACTCTTGCCAATATGAATATTTGTATAAGGTACTAAATTTTAATCCAAAATTATGTCGAAAAATATTTATATTTCATTTTCTATATTATTTAAAGGGATGCCCCGTTCTTATCACTGTTCATTAGGATGATGTTGACACATTTAAAAAAAATTATGGACCTGTCTTTATTAGTTTTCTTACAAATGGTACCAAAGTAGTGAAAAATGTTAACCTGAGATAAATGAGGTTGAAGTTTTTCATTACGTTTTGTTACCCTTGACAATTCTTAGAACATTCCTGCCCCATAACTTACATCATTTTGCCCATCACTGGTTATTTTGCTTGTCCTACTTCCTTTAGATGGCAAACTACCTCACTCCTCATCTTGCCTAGTACGCCTCAATATAGCGCTTGGGTTTTTGTGGGTATCCATCCACATAACCTAACGGCGGTACTTTTTGAGGATCCAACCAGCCTTCAGGCTGACTACCTAACAGACAGACTTCCTTTAGCTTTTAAATAAATAAATAAATAAATAAATAAATAAATAAATAAATAAATAAATAGGTAAACAAATAAATAAATAAATAGGTAAACAAATAAATAAATAAATAAATAAATAGGTAAACAAATAAATAAATAAATAAATAGGTAAACAAATAAATAAATAAATAAATAAATAGGTAAACAAATAAATAAATAAATAGGTAAACATATAAATAAATAAATAAATAAATAGGTAAACAAATAAATAAATAAATAGGTAAACAAATAAATAAATAAATAAATAAATAGGTAAACAAATAAATAAATAAATAAATAAAAACAATATATAATAAATAAATAAAAAATAAATAAATGCGTATTTCAACTTAGTTTGCAAATAAGTGAACTTGTTTCCCTCTTGAAATCAACGATTCAATTATTAATAATTCTGGCGGATTACCTCGCTGTTCCGCTCCTTAAGCAATATTTCTTCAATAGGTCAGTGCAAAATCACAGTGGTTATAATATTATGACGATATTCAGTAACCACTAGTGACTGTGTTACCAACACAATGTCTGCGCTCAACAGAGCAGACAGGAAGTGAGATCAGAACTCTATCTATAACAGTTCATAAGTTATACGCACAAACAAAAATCTCGGTAAAATTCGAATTTTTTGAAAAATTCCTGTTTCTCTACATTGTATATACCGTAACTAAAAGCGCACCCCCTCAAAAAAAAAAATCGCCCCTAGACGGGTCTTTCTTACCGTAAGTTATGAACCATCTCGGCATTCACATGGAGTAGAAGTGGGGAAATCACGGAAAACCCCTTCGAAGATGGCTGAGGTGGGAATAGAACACGCTTCTTCTCAGTTTTGCCTCACGAGGCTGAGTGTACCCCGCTCCAATCCTCAAACCATAATTAAATTTCTTAACAGAGCCGGGTTCGAACCCAGACTTCCGGGGCGACAGCCAAGAGCACCAGCCACTACAATACGAGGTGGTCATGGAAAAAATATTGTGAATTGCCCAAAAGGGGCCAGAGTTACGTATGGGAATTATTTTTCCTCTCGGGCCACCCCATGAGTGGATATTGAGTATAATAAATTTCATACCTCAGTAGTACAATTTTCTAATAATTTGAATACGGTACCCCCACCCTTAAGAAGACCCTCAGGTATTAATATCGAAAAACGCCACTTAACAACTACAATATGACGTTATACTGTGCTTCGGTGGCGTAGTTGGTAGTATGCTGAGCTTCTATGCCCCAGATCGTGGGTTCAAACCCGGCCGAAGTCGTCGGATTATTTAAGAGCGTCAAAAATCCCTCAGTATGCCTTCCTTCGTAGGATAAGTAAAGCCGGCGGTCCCATGTCATAGATTTATGGCATGTAAAAGAACCTTCCACTAATTACACCTGTGTGAAGCTATATTATATAGGTTATGAATGTAAATTGTAAATAACGCTCTTAGGTTCCTACGTTCGTTGCCAGGAGCCGACTGCAGTGGCGTCTTGTAGCTAAGTTCTGAACTAGTAGTTGTTGACGGTGGCGTTTGGTGGCAAAAGTAGGAACTATTTGAAATATTCAAAGTATGCAGTCCTTACTTGAAATAAACAAGAAGTTCCATGACGAACTAAAGAGGCTACTATTCTTAAAATTTAAGATCCATGCCAATCTATATAGACTTATCTGGAATAATGACGGAATTAAGTTGGTAATACCTGGTATAAATGTAGCCTAATAGAGCACTATAGTTGGCAGCCCTGGTGACTGAATATATTCTTAGTTCCATCTCTTAAGGTACAGAATACAAAATTTGGTTGAAGTCCAATGGATAGCATGGACGTTCCATGCAGTTAGACATCGGATCTATCAGCGCGCGTAAAATCATATTGGCAGCAATGTGATGCATGTGTTGGTCAGAAATAATCTGAAATATTATGATCTCTTGTTGTGCCAATTTTGGATGAAATCCATTTGTTAGTATAGAAGTTACATGTATTTTAAAATTAGACTTATCATCAGGCTTAGAGTCAAGCCTCCGTGGCTTAGGCGGCAGCGCGCCGGCCTCTCACCGCTGGGTCCGTGGTTCAAATCCCGGTCACTCCATGTGAGATCTGTGCTGGACAAAACGGAGGCAGACAGGTTTTTCTCCGGGTACTCCGGTTTTCCCTGTCAAAATTTCATTCCAGCAACACTCTCCACTATCATTTCATTTCATCTGTCATTCATTTAATCATTGCCCCAGAGGAGTGCGTCAGGCCTCGGCAGCCGGCACAGTCTATATCCTCGCCGCTAGATGGGGGCTTCCTTCATTCCATTCCTGACCCGGTCGGAGACTGGAAGCAGGCTGTGGATTTTTCATCAGGCTTAGAGTCATGTTGGCAGCACTGACGTAAAGCCCATTAGTTACTCCAAATTAATCTAGAATGCCAGGTACTACACGTGTGCAAATTTTAACGCTTTTGGCTTACATACTTTCTGATATATTAATATTAGGTTAAAAAAGAGAGAAAGCATTTATTAACAATTGGCAGCCCTGGTTGCTCTTAAGAATAAGCATAGTCATATATGTTATAGTACACATAGCACATACGAAATTTGGTTGAAATACAATTGATAGTATAAAAGTCACATGTATTTAAAACTTGGTCCTATCAGCTGGCTTAGAATCATGTTGGTAGCACTGACGTACATAAGTTACTCTAAATTAATCTAGAATGTCAGGTACTATGTGTGTGCATAGTTTAAAGCTGTCGGCTTGCGTACTTTCTGATATATTGGTATTTGGATTAAAAAATAGAGAGAGCCTTTTTTAACAGTTGGCAGCCCTGGTGGCTCTTAGGAATACCTAGGACATATCTGGTTATGTACTTATAGTACATACGAAATTTGGTTGAAATCCAATTGATAGTGTAGAAGTTATATGTATTTAAAAATTGGACCTATCAGCAGGCTTAGAATTATTTTGGCAACACTGTCATGCATGGCCTCCTGGAAATTAAACTGAAATATTATTATCTATATGTGTGGCAATTTTGGAATAGCTCCCATGCATACCATCCATGATATCCAACATGGAGCTCAAATTTCAATTGCGGTTTTTCAGTTGGTAGCACTGACATAATTTTCAAATATGGTCTTGAGATATTCAGGTATAGATCTTTATTCATACAAAATTTGGATTCGATAGCTGCAGCCGTTTAGGAGTGATAGGGGACACACACACACACACACACACACATACAGCCAGACAGACAGCCAGACGGACAGACCGACAGACATTAGCCGGGATCGATCTCATAAGTCTACTTTTTCCTCATTTTTGCAAAATGTGAAAAGTAGGCTAATGACACTAATACAGTCATCACAATTAACACCGGTTATCTGACAGATTCTACACACACTCAAAGTACACGGGGCTACAAGACCGCTTTGTCGCAGCCCCTAAACTGAAGAACCAACTAACAATATACTGGTACAGTATGTAAGAACGGACATATTGTGCCTATTATCACATACCTGGAATCTTGGTGATGTTGCTGAAGAACACCGTGCAAAAATTAGCCCATCTATGAACATAAACGATCACTCGGAATCTCATACATCACATCACTCACATGCATTTGTTTTTAGTTGCTGCTACAACCGGTTCCTACAAATACAAATGTAAACAACGCCACTCTACGATGGCGCTTGTTCAACACCTGTTGAGTAGGAGCATCGTTCGTTAATATTATACAAAGCAGAACGGAAAATACAGTACTTGTTTTACACTCAATATGAACACACCAGGATATTCTTCAGACTCGCACGTAATTACATTGTCACCCATTTGCACCACGCAGGATTGTTGGTAAATACGGCATTGATCATGCTTGCGAAGCCGGCTACTTCCACTTCTTCCCACAGATCGCCTGTGACTCGAAACATAATAATCTGCCGCTAGCAAGCTACATAGCATGTCTGCTGGTGACGTCACTTGACTACGCCCAGGGCTGGACTCATTCACAAGGCCAGACTCACCAGGCGTGAACGGCAGGTGGTCAACGAAGCCGCGTCCTCTCTAGCAAAACTTGTTGTTAATACACATTAGGGGCTTGGGACATCTTGGTTATCAGCCCCGTGTAGTTTCTCTGATGACCTGTACTATATAACTGTGATGATGATTATGATAATTGGTGTTTTAAGGGGCCTAACATCTAGGTTTGGTTGATAGTGAAAGATGAGATGAGAATGAAAACTATAACTAATACTAACTACAAACTTACATACTAGAATAAGAAATGGCAATCAAATAAAGGATAAGGCAAATAAAGGACAGGAAGGAAAGAAATGCCCTCAACCCTCGAAGAATGAGGATTGAGGGACTTGGAAGGAAGGAGAGCCATGAAAGGCAGATAGGAAAGAGGAGAGGGCCCGACCCAAGGTCAGAGAAAAAAACGGGATAAAACGGACCCAGCTCAGGAATCCCCTGGGGTCGCCAACTCCCGAACTCACCAGCCGTGAGCCCTTGAGGGTGTAGCACTAACAAGGGTGCACCAGAAGTGGTGGGGCTACATACACCCTTCCTCCTTGAGGGCCTTGGGCAGAAGGCAGGAGATAACATGAAAAGGAAAAGAAGGCTGACCCCTCGAAGAATGGGGGTATCAGGAAAGATGAGACAAGGGCCAATTAAAGCGGGAAAGTGAAAGGCTCCCTAGGCCTCGGATTACTAATACCGTCGGTGTCGGAAAAGAACAAGAGTTAACCAAGGAAGTTCGACGGGAAAGAAAACGGAGAGGAGCCCGGCACAAGTAAGTGGAAGCAATGGCGGACTCAGCTGGGGTCCCGTGGTCGCCAAACCACGTCCCACTAGATCTGAGCCCCTGGATGGTATTGTGATGACTGTAGCAGTGTGTGTAAATATATTAGAGATGGAGATCAAATAAGGTACTGTACGATCCTGGCATTTGTCTGGAGGGAGTGTGGAAAAACCAAGGGTAAACACATTGAGGATGGCCGCTGTCAGCGCTGGGATTCAAACCTACAATATTTGGACTTACTGCAACTGCCATCACGGCCATGGTGTGCAATTTAAAGAGCATGATGAGCCGCGGGACTGCGTGTGTGTGGCATGTGTCTAATAACCTGTGATCTTGTGATGGCTATATTAGTGTGTGTATTTTCAGCCGTGGAATCAATATACCTACCATCCCTGCCCTTGCTTGGAGTAGGGGAAACCACAGAAAGCCACTTTTAGGAGGAATCACACAGTTTGCCTCACGAAGCTGAGTGTACCCTGGTCCATCCCTCAGACCAGAATTGAACCCCTCGACAGAGTCTGGAATCCAACCCGAACCTTAGAGGTGACAGAAAAGAATACTAGCCACTGTCCCTCGAGGTGGTTGGTACATTTAGAGTGACCACCTCGTGGCGTAGTGGTTAGTATGGTCATCCTCAAGGTCTGGGTTCGATTCTCGGCATTGCTAAGAAATGTAATTCCGGCCTGAAAGTTGGAAAGGGGGACACTCAGCCTCATTAGGTAACTGAGAAGCGGTGGGTTCGATTCCCACCTCTAAGTGGTTTTCTATGGTTTCCCACTTCCGCTTCAGTCAAATGCCAGGATGGTTCCTAACTTAAGGCCACGGCCGCCTCCTTCCCAATCCTTGCCTCAAATGGCCACAATGCCGTAATGGCCCTAACCTTAACAACGAATTTAAAGTTCACCACAAATATTCGTCTGTATTGTTTTCGATTCGCTTTAAGAGCTGGAGACATTTTGGTCATCAGCTTGGATGACCATAATATTATGAGTTGAAAACGGGTTACTGTAAAAGAAATTTGCGGCATTTTTGCATGGGCATGATTGCTGTCCCGGGAGAGTGTGGTGGTACTGCATTTAAGCTGTTTACCTCACACCAAGATTTGAATCCCGGTCGAAGCATGTGAAATTTTCGAAATGAAATTACAGATGAACCAGGAGTAATACTTACATCATCTTCTTTTTGCTGAAGACCAGGTGATATTGACTCAGGATATAGATAATGCCTCTTTTATGATGAGGAAATTAATTGAGGAATATCAAATGTGGGTACTAAATATCAATTACAACAAAACGAATTACCTTACATTAGAGAATAATGGTGGTGAGAAACTACAGATCGGAAATGCAGAAATTCAAACAGTCACTAAATTTAAATACTGTATTTGGGTTCAATAATAGAAGCTGGGATGGTAAAAGAAGAGTGCTAGAAGGAAAACCACAAGGGAAAAGACCCCTCGATATACCGAAGTTGGGATGGCAGAATGGAGTCAGGAAAGACCTGGAGGTCCTGGGATCCAACGAGAATATGGTCTGAGACTGAAAGCAATAGAAGAAGCTAAAGAGTGAGGCAATGACCCGACTTCGGTTCGTGTGGCCAACTAAGTAAACTAAAGTAAAGTAAATAGAAGCTGGGGGAACAAGTTCATCTGAAATTGAGAAAAGAGTAAGAGAGGCTAGGAGAACAACTGGTGCATTTCATTCCGTTTTATGGAGCACAAATATTTTAAACAACACTAAGAAACGTATTTACAGTTCGTTTGTTAGTTATTTATTGTTGATTTAAGGGGCAGAACTACGAGGTCATCTGCCTCTGGACGGTTCATTGGTACAAAGTATTTTGTTACATGGAGCAGAAACTTGGACGTTAAACAGACAGCAAGCAAAGGAATTATTAGTAACAGAGATGGATTATTGGTGGAGGGCGGCAGCAAAATCAAGATTGGATAAAATTAGAAATACGAGAATCAGAGAAATTATGCAGGTAAAAAATATCTACTAGAAGTGTTTGAGGAAGGAAGATAACAATGGTTTGGACATGTGAAAAGGATGCAGAATAGTAGAATTCTAAATTTAATATTACATTGGCAAGCGGAAACGGGGTAAACCAAGAGAGCAATAGATGGATGGTTTAATGAGAAGCATGGCTACCAGAGGCTTAACGAGGAAGTTGCTGAACACCGAAATTTGTTGAAGAGTAGAGTATTTTTGGGTTGAATGAAAGCTACTGTATGGTAGAATAATCCTAATAATGACAGAAGATGTAGTACGTCTTTTGGTTCGGATTCCACGTAAATTAAAAGGTTTCGTGGCTCATGATTACGAGTTTAACGGTCTCATTAATCTAGAGACTATTATGTGTCAGAAAACTGTATCATAATGATGGTCATTATAACACTATTTTTCATTATGAAACAGTTTCTCCCTCCAATCAGAGCTCAACAAACAGTTGTGTGACCAATTAGGTAAGGATACCTTCGCGCATGCGCTCAAAACCCGCAGTAAACAATGGGTGTTTTGTGTTGGCAAACAGAGTGAATGGTCTCTGCTTTCGGAGTGCCTTGGCCCACGCATGCGCTCTGTTCAGTCAGCAAAGTCAGCGCGCCCTGTTCACTAACTAAATCCCACAGATATTTATGTTAAAACATATAGTAAAGATATAATTATCGTCGAACATAAACAGTCGTATGCAACTTGCCTATAATGGTAATTAAGACACTCGTATAGAAATTATAAAACTCGCTTACTCTCGTTTTATAAACATACTCGTGTCTTAATTATTGCAATTATAGTCTCGGTGCATAATGTACTATCTTGATTGCTATATTCTATACTGTGATATTATTATTATCTTTACCGGGTGAATTAGCCGTGGTCGTTACGGCGTAGCTGCAGGAAGTCGCTCACATCCGGGAGGCGAGGAGGTTGGAATCCCCCCGCCGGCAACCTTGAAGATGGTCTTCTGTGGTTTCCCATCCTTCTTCCAGGCAAATGCGGGAGTTGGTCCCTAACTATAGTCCACAGCCGCTACCTTCCAACTCCTCGTCCTTACACTCAAACTTTCCTCCCCAGATAACACTCCACACGCGACGGTACTTGTAGCTCACCCCATGGGTGTCCACATAGAAGCAGCTACAACACAACTGGTGAGCCGAACATGACCTCGGACACTCCCGGCACTAACAGCCATACGCTAAAATAAATTTTAAAAAATAAAATAAAAAGAAACTAGAAGACCCGTGCTGCTCCGCAGCATTCACTTCAACAATCCTACAGCACTTCTGTCCATATGACATTTGCATGTCTTCATGCTAGTGACCTGAACAGACATTTACGGTACCGTCGCTTTTGGGTAAATGATGAAGTAGACTTATCAGATCAAATGTGTGGGTGTCTGCCTGTCCTCTGTGTGTGTGTCCCACTATTTACCCTGCGTAAGCTTAAAAGGTGCACGGACGTCAGGCCGAGGTGAACAGCTAACTCCAAACACATAAGCTATACTCTTTTCTGAAGAATTAACTCGACACGACTCGGCAGTTTGATGCTGGCTGAAGCTAGGGTGATAGATCGCTCGCAAGCTCGTAAACTCACTCTGAAGCTAGTAATTTAAATTTCCACTGAATGGAGATTGCTGGAAGAAATGAAAACGTAAAAACACTTATAGTGGTCGATGTGGGAGCTGTCGCGGACTTTCTTGCAGAAATGTTCATGCTGAACAATTCTCAGAGAATATCGATTTTTTTAAGACACATGGACGTTAGGTTTTTCTTCAACTCAATTCACTGAAATCGTAAATACTCGGCTTCTTTTGGTCATAAATAAATGTTTTTCCACCTAATCCTTCATCGAGAAATCCTTTACAGAGTGGTGAAAACCGCATCAAAATCCATCAAGTTGCTCTCGAGATTACCCGTTACATCCAAGAATTGGGAACTTTGTTTTATACTAAGTATATAGAGATATCCACACAATTTAAGGCTACAGCGGTACAATTTGGTGTTTTGTCTACTTATGAACAATGGTATACATTTAAAATAAAAGATGAGTCTCTTATATTTGAATTTAGAGATGTAACTCTTGGTTAACATATAGAGGTGTGCAAACTAATAGAATTAAATAAATCATTTTAATTAGTCGTAATTACTTTTATTCAAAATCAATTTATTGACCAACTTCTTTTGTTGTCCTACTTAGTAGTGTTTCCTCTCCCGTGGAATTACACCTTTTCCCATAAGGAATTATGTCTGGAAACTTTCAGATTATTGGATTCCGAGGGATATCTGAGCTGGGTACATTTTCAATTTTTCATTGACTTTAGAATTCAAGTCAGGTGATTTCTATGCATAGTTCATGAATCTTTGAATAGTTCAATAGTGTTCATCAGTTAAACGACCCCAATTCCCTCCGCTCTAAATTCACACGTAAAGTAGAGTGAAGTAATACAAACGAAACGTGTGGCATTTTGCATTTGCAAGGCTCCTCTGTTAGTGGAAATTCTAAAAAATCATTTTAATTTGAGTTTCTTAAATGAAAATATAATTAGAAGTCTTGGTTAAACATTTGAAGTAATTTCATCGCCTTGTAAACATACTTAGTGCATTAAACAGTGAAAAGTAAAAATGCAATTTTGGAAAACTGACATCGAATCTAATCATTTTCACATCTCTGTAAAGACAGCTATCGCCTCCACCCCTACAGATAGAATAGTAAGTAAAGGCGATTGATGAGAAATGAAAAGATAACTCACACAGAAGGAATTAATATTTATTAAGCTGTAAATTTGATTGAGTATATTTTGTTATAGAACTGAGGGAATGAAATAACAGGATGTAGGGTAGTAATCACCGATGTAGGAAAATAGTATTTTTTTTACCATTACCACAGGACAGTTATCGTATTAGGGATGCGGACGCCCTTGTATAATTGTTATTTAATCTGTGCCCCGTTTGCTGAGGTCTGTGCTCCTCCGCAACATTCGTTTCAAAATTCTAATAGTACTTCCTTCCATTCGACATTTGCTGTTCACTTGCCTTTTGGTTCTATTTGAACTTTGACGTCATGAAAGGATATTGCTCGCGATAGTGCGGCATACAGTAAAGTTGTCCGTGGCTAAACACCGGTTGAGGTAAATAAATGCCTACCGTACTTGATCTAGTGTTTGACCTTGAACTTTATGATAGTTATACAAAAATCCAAACGTACTGGAAACAGCCTCCTTTTGAAGGAAAATGGCATAGAAGTATCTGATGGCGTAAGGTCAAGGCGAGGGAGTAGGACATTGTTTCCAACATTTACGCCAGTAATAATTTCCAGGTGTAAGCAATTGTCATGCATCTTCCAAACCAACAGTCTAGTACCGTTCAACAGACCTTGGGTAACATTAATATTTCTCAACAAAATCACAATTGAGCCTTCTTTTAGTCGAAGGATATGAGTTGGCAATCCACTTATGCCTATGCTGTCTAAAAATTCTATTGGGAATTGAAGAAGTTCACTCTCATCTTCAGTAATCAAATTATTCACACTGATGTAAGTTCTCGATGATCCTGGGATTAGATCTAAAACTTTGTCATTGATTTCTTTACAATGTTCATTTTTAGGTGCTAAAATCGCTATTTTTTGTAAAGCGTGAAGTATTTTCCAGCGTGGGACTAATTCTGAATTTTCTCATCGACGTGAGGGTATTCACCGTTACCAATTTGTAAGAAGAAGTTTGCAAAGTCACGTTGATCTGTATCCGCTCGCATATTCTTGTTGAGTTTAAAAATTTTGAATAATGGTCACAAAGTAGAGAACCTTACTGACATTTGGACTGATGCTGCTTTAGATGCGTGAGGCACAACAGGCAATACCTGCCTAAAATCTCCACCTAATATGATAATTTTTCCTCCGAAAGGCACGTCGTTATTCATGATGTCCTTGAGCAACCGATTTACACACATCAACGCGTCCTTATTAGCCATAGAGGCTTCATCCCAGATGATAAGTTTTGCTGAACGAATATAAAAAGCTTCCTTCCTGTTAACTTTATTTCTGATACAGAACATTCATGTAAATGTAGAGGTAACTTGAACTGGCTGTGTACAGTGCGCCCCTGAGGTCGTAACATTGCTGCAATACCAGTCCATCCAACAGAAACAACATTTAACCCCAAATTTGTGCAACTGTGAATCAAGCATTGGTAAAGAAATGTTTTCCCGGTGCCCCCCTGGACTGTCAATGAAATATGCATTACTCATCCTTTCATTGCTGTTTTGTACTAACCCCAAAATTTCTGTAATTATAGCCGTTTGGTTTCCATTTGCTTGGTTTATCATCCGACTTAATTGATCCTCATTAAGTTTCGGATAATTCATTGGTAAATTTGTCTGAGGGAAATTATCAATAATAGCTGGCAACTCGAGAGAAGTAATGGGAAGACCATGGAGCTTTAATGTATTAGAAATATGTATAAGAGTGAACTGATATGCAATGTTAGGTTCGTGAAACTGCAGATAATCTTCTGATAATGAATTCTTGAAAATGCCCCATAACTATCTTACATTTGAAGGGGTCTGAAAGATACATATGCTTTGTATGTTCGTAGATCCTGGAAGCTGGTAGCACCTATGACGTGAAGCAATAACAGGCGTAAATAATACCATTCTGTTTCTGTAGGCGAAACATTATACATTCTGCCTATAGGTTTTGAAACAATTTTTCATTATGCCACTGGCAGTTGCTCTTATTCCAGACGTAACGTACTGGTGTTTCAGGATATATATACGGACTTCTGGCTTGCGAATCTTGATTTAACTTGAACCGCGCTTGTAATTCCGTGTTGCGCAACTGTGCTTGAAGTAAAATATCAGGAGCGTTATCATTTTTAAAATAGATATTTTGCTAGTTTGGCAAGTGAACTGGCAATCGCACGATAGAATGTGACTGTTCATGCATGTGAAATGAAAATATCCAGAATGCGGCTTCTGTTGGACCAACATATAGCATTTAGGAAAGAAGTAATTTCATCGTAGTTCACCGTTTCGCCTTCAGGACATATTTTAACAATGCAGCAGTCATGACCTTTATACACATACTTGTGGATTTTAATATATAAGATATTTGTGGATGTATTTAACACTCCGAACACTTGAGCATATTTCAACAATAATATGAGCTTGCACGTAAAGTAAAAGAAATGGATTGTAGGGAACAATGAATCGACTATCGACTTCAATGTCAATGCCTCGAATTGTTTTTATAATAATCCGTCCATTATTTCTTCTCCTATACGAAGGATAACCATTGGCATTATCTTTGGTCTCTTCTTGAAACTGTTTAGGGAAATCTTTCATACATACGCCATATTTCATACAGACTGAAGCAGGATTCAAAGATCCGCGAGGACCATGTACCATATGGCGCCTTACCAACTCGTATAGCGCTTCATCCTCGAGATCTGGTATTTCGGCTGACACCACACTGTCAATGTCAGAAATTTCTCGAGAATTACAATCTTCAGTTAATGTTAAGAGTAAATGGATGTGCGGGAGACCTCGTTTTTGAAATACCACTGTATATAGATATGCTTTTACCGAAAATTTCCTAAACATTTAGCAATTCCTCTACTTTGCAATGGAAATCTCCCAGTTCAATATCAGGCCTATTATTAGCCGTTTCCCAGAGATGAATGCTGCTAAGTATTTCTAGCCAGCCCGCATTATAGGTGAACGTAATGAATAAATCTGGCTTTCCAAACTTCCTCACTATCGCCATCCTATCCTGATAATTTTGCAATATTTTCCTTGGGCTACCTGTAAAAGAAGATGGCAAAACTACAATACGACCGACTCTTAGATTTTCATTTTCTGCTCGTACATGCAAGGCGTCTGCTAAACCGGCATATATATCAACTCGTAACTTCGTTTGTTGATGACGTATATATTTTAACCGGTCACCTTCCATACGACAGTAGTAATCCACGAATAAATATCCATTTTGCAAACTTGAGCAGCGACAACTAACTCAACATGACCTCCATGAACACCATTCATAGACATATACATTTTGTAATCATCACTCGTATTGATGGCAGTTTCGTACATATCGCTGTTGTCAACAATAAAGGAAGAATAATTATTCCACTTGTCTGTAACATGTTTTACAATTCGCTTTCTAACCTGTGTAAATAAACTCTGATTATTGTACTCACAATATGCCAATGACCTGATCAGACAATTTTACCGTCACCTTTAATCTTGATAACATTTGTAATTGAGTGTCGCCTCTCATTCATCATAATAATATTCATTGTATTGATTGAGCACACAACCTATAAGGACGAATGATGAAACGAAAAGAAGACAGTTTGTAACTGGTGAGACCAAAGACTATATAACAGAAAGATCGGATACACAATACAAAATGTCGGTTCCAACATTCGACTGTAGCGGCATCTTCGTGAAATTAGTTGTTTTCGTATTCAGTATTTGTTGTCATTCAAACAGATGTTGACATGACAGTGTCATTAGCAAAATGACTGCTGATTGTGTATGAGCATTTCAGTCTCAAAGTAATCCATTTTTTGAGAAGTTTTAATAAAATTATGTGCACAGAATCCCCTTCTACTTATTGTATGGATACATGCGATATTAGCACCCGAGTGGAACAGGTAGAAGTTAACGATATCATGTATGGATACATGCGACATTAGCGCCCGAGTGGAGCAGGTAGAAGTTAGCGATATCATGACGTAATTAGGGAACTCTCTGTTAATATCAAGTTAGATTTATTATTGGGGCGGCGTTGAATATCATGATACAGTTTTAGTCGTTGTCGCCTAGCGACACTATGTCCGTCAAGTCATTCGATATTCTATTTTCGTGAGACCTTGAAGGAAGTAATATTCGTAATTATTTTAATACTCGAATGATATAATCAAGTAAGGGGGGGTATCAATCGACGGTGCTTGACGGGCGTTACATTTTAAGACAACAAACGTCGTCGTAGCTCGAACACTTCCCGATATATTTCAGTTTTAGTAAAGGGTGAAATTTTTTGAAAACTATTTTAATATATAAGATAATATTATTGTTGTTTGATTCTTCATCCATTTGACTGGATTGATGCAAGCCCTGCATACCTCCCTGTCCAGAGCTAATCGTTTCATCTCAACATAGCTACCTCAAATTACACCTCTGGCAATCTGTTTAACATGGTATTCTAATCTAGGTCCATCCCTACAGTTATTATCCTCGAACCTTCCTTCTATTACTAAGTTTGCTATTCCTGGATATCTTAGTAAGTGTCCTACCAACCTATCTCTTCCCTTCATTAGTAGTCGCCAGAAATATCTCGGGATGGTCGAACTCCGCTAATTAGGTTAAACCCAAACAGTCCTGTCAGCTCACCCTAATGGGTTTCGGAAGAGAGTGGGGGTAGGTAACCTCTCCTGAAATGTCGGTTGAGCCATGAGTTGACTGAAAGCTACGTACATCTGGAGATTCCGTATATACTGTATAATCAGTGCGGCTAACATTTTATCCATGTACAGTCATAGAAGTGCACGATTGAGAGTTATAGGAAACTATAAATGTTGTAAGTTTGAGTTGTCACAACGGGTCCAAAAGTGGAGGTGTTCCAACAAGGAATTCATTTACGAATGCACCTTATTTTGTAGCAGGATACATCTATAAGCATTTTGGTTCCCAAGATATCGTTTAAAGCTCATAATAAAGGCTATAACCTGCAAGTTGACGAAGCCACGACATAAAAATTAAAATGTGCAGATCTGAATAGTTACTGTGAAACACAAAGAAAATAACCGAAACTTATTTTTATCAAGAACAAGCTGTACCCGGCATGCGTTGCAATGCCAATCAAAGAAAGTGTTGGCATTGTAATTTGTTTTCTTGAAGTGCTTTTGGATACACAATTTTTTCTTCAATTTCCGTTAACTGCCTCTAAGCTATCGTAAAATGGATTTACTAATTTTGAAACATTTGTGGGAGAGTGCGCAACAACTCACCAAAGTTTAATCGCAATCGGATGAATGGTATATGAACGCAGATGGAACTTTGCTGAAACACTTCACGCGTCGTCATTCATTTGTTGCATCAACTCGCGCGCTACCAATTGTACAATGGATTTACTAAGTCAGAAACCTTCCCTGCAGTGTGCACAACAACTCGCCATGGTTTCATCACAATCGGATGAATGGTATATGAACGCAGATGGAACTTTGTTGAAACGGTTTGTGAACCGTCACTCATTTGTTGAAACTACTCGTGGGCAACCCATTATACAATGGACTTACTAAATCAGAAACGCTCCCTGCAGTGTGCACAACAACTCACCCAAGTTTCATCGCAATTGGATGAATAGTAGGCCTATATGAACGCATACGGGACTTTGTTGATGCGATTCGCGTGCCTTCACTCATTAGTTGAATCTACTCGTGCGCTACCTATTGTGCAATGGATTTTCTAAGTCAAAATCCTTCCCTGGACTGTGCACCACATCTCAGCCAAGTTTCATTGCTATCGGACGAATGGAAGGCCTATATGAACGCGTACGGTACTTTGTTGAAACGCTTCGCGTGTCGTCGCTCATTTGTTGAATCTAATCGTGCGCTACCTCTTGTAAAGTATATTTGCTAAGCCAGAATCCTTCCTTAGAGTGTACTCAATATCTCACCCAAGCGTCATCGCTATCGGACGAATGGTATATGAACGCATACGTGACTTTGTTGAAACGCTTCGTGCATCGTAGCTCATTTGTTGAATCTATACGTGCGCTGCCTATTGTAAAGTGGATTTACTCAGCCATAAACCTTCCCAAAAGTGTACACAACATCTAACCCAAGTTTCATAGCTATCGGACGAATGGTATATGAATGTATACGGGACTTTCTTGAAACGTTTTGCGTGTCGTCACTCATTTGTTGAATCTACTCGTGCGCTATCTACTGTGAAATGTATTTACTCACCCAAGTTTCATTGCTATCGGACGAATGGTGTATGAACACATACGGGACTTTGTTGAAACGGTGTGCGCGTCGTCGCTCATTTGTTGAATCTACTCGTGCGCTATCTATTGTAAAGTGGATATACTAAGCCAGAATCCTTCCTTAGAGTGTACTCACTATCTTACCCCAGTTTCATTGCTATCGTACGAATGGTATATGAACACATACGGGACCTTGTTGAAACGTTTCGCGCGTCGTCGCTCATTTGTTGCATCTACTCGTGCGCTACCAATTGTTAAATGGATTTACTAAGCCAGAAACCTTCCCTGGAGTGTACACAACATCTCACCAAAGTTTCATCTCTATCAGACGAATGGTATATGAACGCATACGGGACTTTGTTGAAACGCTTCGCGCGTCGTAGCTCATTTGTTGAATCTAATTATTGTGCGCTGCCTATTGTAAAGTAGACTTACTAAGCCAGACACCTTACCTCGAGTGTACACAACATCTCACCCAAGTTTAATCGTAATCGGATGAATGGTATATGAACGCATACGGGACTTTGTTGAAACGTTTCTTGCGTCGTAGCTCATTTGTTGAATCTAACCGTGCGCTGCCTATTGTAAAGTAGATTTACTAAGCCAGACACCTTTCCTGGAGTGTACACAACATCTCACCCAAATTTCATCCCTATCGGACTAATGGTATATCAACGCATACGTGACTTTGTTGAAACGCTTCGTGCGTCGTAGCCCATTTGTTGAATCTACTCGCGCGCTGCCTATTGTTAAGTGGATTTACTAAGCCAGAAACCTTCCCTGAAGTGTACACAACATCTAACCCAAGTTTCATAGCTATCGGACGAATGGTATATGAATGCATACGGGACTTTGTTGAAACGCTTTGCGTGTCGTCACTCATTTGTAGAATCTACTCGTGCGCTATCAACTGTGAAATGTATTTACTATGTTAGAAACCTTCCCTGGAGTGGAAACAACTTCTCACCCAAGTTTCATGGCAATCGGATGAAAGGTTTACGAACAAATACGGGACTGTGTCGAAATGCTTCGCGCGTCGTCGTTCATTTGTTGAATCTACTCGTGCGCTGCCTATTGTAAAATGGATTTACTAAGCCAGAAACCTTCCTTGGAGAGTAATCAACATCTCACCCAAGTTTCAGCGCAATCGGATGGGTGGTGTAAGAACGCATGGGAGACATACACACCCACATACATACTATCAAGTAACATTGATTTTTATATATATAGAAGAAGAACAAGTAGTTCCGTGAAGAACTATACAGCCTATTTTCATATATCCTACTTATGTTCCCGTGGCTCATGATCTCAAGATTAACGGTCACGTTAAACTACAAGCTTCCTTCCTTCCTTCCTACTTATGTTAATTGCCACTATTTAACATACACAATTTCAGTTTGATTGCTGTAATAGATTCGTAGATATTGAGAACCGACTAAATATTTCGGATGGTCGCCATGTTGGATTTTATATATGTAGGTCCTAGAGTTATGTACTGTTACATGCAGATTATTGTGAACGTGTAGTATTCAAACTTCAATCGCATAATTAGGACACAAGAAAAAACAAGGAGATTTTAAAATTTCGCACAGCTGCCATCTTGTGGTTATGGAAAAAAAATGAAATAAATTAGATGCCAGTGGATTAACATTCGGATAAAGATTTACAGTACCAAGTTTCACTGCACGCGGATGGTTAAATTGCGAGAAACGTCCATGTGAATATTTATAATTCGCGTCACCGCCATGTTGGATTTGTGATCACCAGGTTATTTAAAGTCCTATAGGTGAACTTAAGTTCATAGCCCCTATGAACATTAAAAAATGCAGTTTGATTGCTAAAATAGATTCGTAGATATTCAGTATCGTCTAAATATTTCGGATGGTCGCCATGTTGGATTGTTAAATGTATAGGCCATAGAGTCATATACCATTAAAGGAAAATTATTGCGTAGGTTCATTATTCAAACTTTCACTTCGATCGCATGACTACATCACAAGAAATAAAAAACTTAATTTTAAAATTCGCACTGCCGCCATCTTGAGGTTATGTAAACAATTGAACTAAATTAGATACCAGTGGATTACAATGTGTATAAATATTTCCTGTACCAGGTTTCAGTGCGCTTGGAACATTAAATCGCGAGAAAGGTCTATTTAAAATGTTCAAATTCGCTTGGCCGCCATGTTCGTTTTGTAGTTAACCGGTTTTTGAAAATCTTATAGATGGACTTCCAGTAGTGCCCTTTATCTCAGTACAAAATTTTAGGGAGATACCGCTAATAGTTTCAGAGATATAGAATGCCGGTGAAATATTTCGCACATCCGCCATCTTGTGAGTATGTAAACAATTGAACGAAGTTAGATGCCGGTGCATTACAATGTATATAAACATATACTGTACCAAGTTTCATTGCGTTTGGTTGGTCAAATCGCGAGAAACGTCTATTTAAAAGTCGCAAATTCGCTTGGCCGCCATGTTCGTTTTGTAGTTTCCAGGTTTTCAAAAGTCACATAAGTGAACTTATAGTAGTTCCCTCTATCACCATAGAAAATGTCAGGGTAATATCCGTAATAGTTTCGGAGATATTGAATGCTGGTGAAATATTTCGCACAGCCGCCATGTTGGATTGGTGAGTCGTAACAAAATTTGAAGGGCACGGTCGAGGTCACCGGGAATAGTGCTATGAACTTTCCGAGTTTCATTGAAATCGCTCCTGCCGTTTAGATTTTATTAGGGGGGGACACACACACGAATCACACACACACACACACACACACACACACACACACGCACACACACACGGACAAAAGGTGATCTCATAAGCCTATTTTTTCAAAATTGAAAATAGGCTAAAAAACAGGAATCCGGAATAATACCAAATTTTCTTAATGAGTAGTCTAGTATTGGATACGGCTTTGAGATAACAGGAGTAGATAGTGGCGAACACCTTAAAGATCAGGGCAGGTTGACACATTCCAAAATATATTTACCTTGACGTCCAGTTTAGAGTGGGGGGCAGTGAAACACGCCTCAGGCAACTTCCCCTGTTAGGCCTTACCTAATTGACCCCCGTGGAGAGAAATCATTAGCAAAGCTCGGTATCACCCAAATATCTCTCTTCTCCCACTCGTCTTAGTACCTCTCTGTGTGTTACTTTATCTTCCCATCTGACCATCATTCTCCTATAACGATTCTATTCTCGTCTTTTCTACTGTGTAATGACAGCAAAATAGTAGGTGAATTGGTAAGCATTCCACTAACAAGAACAACAACTTTACGACATTTAAAAATTAAAGATCACTCAATCACAACAGCCTAACTTGATTGAATGAAGCAACAATTACTAGTTTTACTTACCTAACTCAAATCGTTACCAATACGGTCTCGTATTCAGAACGATATCGGTTTGCAAGATGGAGGTGGGTTGGTTGGTTCCTCAGTTTAGGGGCTGCGACAACGCGGTCATGTAGCCCCGTGTACTTTGGGTGTGTGTGGAATCTGTCTGATAACCGGGGTTAATTGTGATGGCTGTGTTAATGTGTGTATCTGTTTTAATTCAAGTAAGGGCTGCAGGCATTGATTTATTTCAAGTAGTTCCTACTTTTGCCGCCAAACGGCACCGTCAACGACGAACTAGTTCATAACTTAGTTACCAGATACCACCGCAGTCGGCTCTTAACGACGAACGTAGGAACCAAAGAGCGGTAGTCAAATGTTTAACCTATATATAATTTAGCTTCACACAGTGGAAGGTTATTTAACATGCCATAAATCTATGACATGGGTCCGCCGGTTTTACTTCCCCTCCGAAGGAAGGCATACTGAGGGATTTTTAACGCTCTTATAAAATCCGACGACTTCGGCCGGGTTTTAACCCGCGATCTTGGGCATAGAAGCTCAGCATGCTACCAACTATGCCACCGAAGCCGCTAAGATGGAGGTTAACACATACAGTATATAGTTTCTCGTAGTCAACCTTTAGTTATAATGGCAAACAACCTATTAACTTGCAGATGAAAAATCTCCGCAGATTGGCAAATGATGGTGGATTAGATTTTTTAAAATCACTTATCCTCCCTCCTCGGCTTCACCCACGGACTCTGCGAGGAATCATTCCTCTACCGTCGCAAGAACAGTGTTTGGGAGCTGAACACACTATGTCAGCAGATACAGCTGGGGATGGTGACAGGCCGATCGCTCAGGCGACCGCTAACTTGGATCTAATTAAGGACGGAACAGGGAGGAATTTTGGAAGGACCTGTTAAAAGGAACTGTCCTGGCATTTGCCTGGTGGTGAAAATGAGAAACCACGAAAACCATTTACAGGACGCTCGAGGTGGGATTCCTACCCACGCTCTCCTGATGCCAGCGATGCCGTTGAAATTTCTATATGGTGTATAGTTTTTACTTCCAGATGCCGTTCCAGGGTCCAACCTCGTCACAGGCGATTATCAGTGATATAACGAATGAAAATCCACAGCTTGCTCCCAGTCGGCTGATCGGGTAAGGGAATGGAATGAATGAAGCCCCCATCTAGTGGCGAGATATGAACTGTGCCGGCTGCCGAAGCCTGTCGCACTCCCCTGGGGCAATGATAACTGTTAATATTTGAAAGAAAAATAGCACAGTAGCGCCACCTGGTGAAATAGACATGTACAAAGAAGAGAACAAAAGACGAGTCAGTGCAAAGTCTGTGCGTGTTCGCGTGACATGTGACAAGCGTCTCAAAAGATGATTTGTATTAGCCTACTTTCGATTTTGCAAAAAAATGAAAGTAGACTTATGAGATCAACACAGGGCGAAAAAAGTATGTCTGTCTGTGTGTGTGTGTGTATGTGTGTGTGTGTGTCTGTGTGTGTGTATGTGTGTGTGAGTCTGTGTGTGTGTGTGTGTGTGTCTGTGTGTGTGTACTCTGAATGTCTGTCCCCCCCTATCAATTCGAACACGGTGAATGCGAATTGAACGAAATTTGGTACAAAGGTAGCACTAGCAAAGGACACCTCAGTGTCATGTTTTATATCGCCGCCATCTTGACGGAAACGTAATGGCGGCCACACAAATGTTCAAAGCTTGAATCAAATTACGACTAACCAAATCATCCGATCTCTACCAAATTTTTCAACAACATACCTTTTTGGGGGGAGCATCCTTTGACCAAACCAATAGGTCATCAGCGTAATAGTTTGCGGATGGCGGCCATCTTTGTGAGAAAATCGATTCCCCCATTTAATTCGAACACGGTGGACCCGAATAGAACGAAATTTGGTACAGAGGTAGTACTAACAAAAGGCACCTCAGTGTCATGTTTTATATCGCCGCCATCTTGACGGAAACGTAATGGCGGCCACACAAATGTTCAAAGCTTAAATCAAATTACGACTAACCTAATCATCCGATCTCTACCAAATTTTGCAACAACATACCTTTTTGGGGGGAGCATCCTTTGACAAAACTAATAGGTCATCAGCGTAATAGTTTGCGGATGGCGGCCATCTTTGTGTGAAAATCGATCCCCCCTCTTAATTCGAACACGGTGCAACCGAATGGAACGACATTTGGTACAAAGGTAGCAGTAGCAAAGGGAACCTCAGTGTCATGTTTTATATCGCCGCCATCTTGACTAAAACGTAATGGCGGCCACACAAATGTTCAAAGCTTAAATCAAATTACGATTAACCTAATCATCCGATCTCTACCAAATTTTGCAACTACATACCTTTATGGAGGGAGCATCATTTGACCAATCTAATAGGTCATTCGCCTAATAGTTTGCGGATGGCGGCCATCTTTGTATCAGAATCGATTCCCCATATTAATTCAAACACGGTGAAACCGAATGGAACGAAATTTGGTACAGAGATAGCACTAGCAAAGGGCATCTCAGTGTCATGATTAATATCGCCGCCATATTGACAGAAACGTAATGGCGGCCACACAAATGTTTAAAGCTTAAATCAAATTACGACTAACATAACCATCCGATCTCTACCAAACTTTGCAACAACATACCTTTATGGAGGGAGCATCCTTTGACCAATCTAATAGGTCATTAGCCTAATAGTTTGCGGATGGCGGCCATCTTTATGTCAAAATTGATTCCCCCTATCAATTCGAACACGGTGGAACCGAATGAACGAAATTTGGTACAGAGGTAGCACTAGCAAAGGGCACCTCAGTGTCATGTTTTATATCACCGCTATCTTGACGGAAACGTAATCGCGGCCACCCAAATGTTAAAAGCTAAAATGTAATTACGACCAAGCTAATAATCTAGTCTCTACCAAATTTTGCAACACCATATCTTTATGTGGGAAACATATTCTGACCAAACTGCAAGAACATCAGCCCAATAGTTTGCAGATGGTGGCCAAGTATGTGTGCAAATCGATTCCCCCTATCAATTCAAACACGGTGAAACCGAATTGAACGAAATTTGGTACAGAAGTAGCACTAGCAAAGGGCACCTCATATTCATGTTTAATATCCCTATAGCACGTGGTATTTCAACAAGCTACTACAACCAATATTCAATCATACTCCTTGAAAAGGACAAAGAGTTATAACAATACCCATGCATTTAGGAGAAAGTAGGCTATATGTTCTTTACTGAACATCGTGTTTTGTATTGTATTTCTCACTTGATAAATAAAGATTTACATTAAAACTAACAGGTTATGGACCCAGGCCACGTGTAAATGGTATTATCTCGTGAGTGGATCCGAAGCTGAGCGCCTGTGGAACACGTGCTGTATTTTTTTTGTGAGTAAGGATAACCTCAAAATGGCAACCGGCAGTAACTACAAAGTTCAAGTGGATAAACCTGAAGGACCTGAAGACTGGGCAAAGTGGAAATGTCATGTGTTGATGGTTTTGCGGTCGTATGAACTGGAAAATATTGTTGATGGTTCGAAAAAGTGTCCTGTGTTGCCGGCAGATGCAACCGCGCAACAAAAAGCGGCATATAAGCAGTGGTTGAAAGAAGACGCGAAAGCGGCCAGTTTGCTAGCAGGTGCGCTAGGAATATCTGTTGCCGAGCTCGTGTTGACGTGCACCAATGCCAGTGAAATTTGGACAAAATTGAGCGCACGGTTCGAACGAAGCAGTACGCAGCGACTGAACATGTTGATCGAGTCATTCTTCCGAGTGACACGTGACGACAAGGAGGACATCAGCACCCATGTCTACTCATTCAACACTCTCAGGCCACTGCCATCGTAGTACATTACGATAGCAGTGCATAGGCGTACAACATAAAGATTAATTCACTGATAGGTCGCAGCACCAACCTACTGTGATCGGCGTGGATTTTTAAAGGGGAAGATACCCAAAACGGAAGATTCTTAACTTAGCTGGCTGGCTTAATATAGAGATTAACGGACGTGAATGCATTACAATAAGTTAGTAGTTTTTTTGTTATTCAATCATCATAAAGTATACAATATTGATTTTGACACTTACTGGCTAATTATCAATATAAAAGAAAACAAACAATACATTGTGGTAGAGGTGATTGTGTTAGGGATGAGGACAAAAAGTCATAAATATACCCATACATTTAGGAGAAAGTAGGCTATATGTTCTTTGCTGAACATCTTGTTGAAAAGTGTGAAAAGTAGGCTAAAAATGAATGTGGTCTCGTCAATGGCGTTGTCTTGGCAACCTCTGATAGATCATCCCTTATCAATTTAAAAGCGTTGTTATGGTAACCTCTGATGGCACTTGGCATTTTTTTTTAAATTCCGGAATCATTTTTCTCATCCCTTGGCGTAATGGTGGGTCATATCAAAAATTCTTTCAGACAAAAGTTTTAGGTAATTATTAGGGGAATATTTTCCATTTTGTACGGTTTTGATATTGTGCCTATTAAGAGAGATATGATTAATGTTTCCCGAAAAAACCCACTTTTTTCCACCCCTTTGGTCAATGGTTGGTGCTATCAAAAACTTATTTGACATAAAATTTTGGCACTCATCCGACACATATTATGAACTTTGAATGTATTCGATATTTCACGTATTAAGAGAGTTATAGCAAAATTTCACTTTTTGGAAGAATAAAAAGCCCCCCATTTTCACCCCCTTTGACCGATTTTTCCCATTAACGAACTCGACCGAGATTTTATAGGGATACATATTATGTAAAAAATTCAAAGTGATTGGTGCAAAATTACGGCATTTATCGTGTCCACAAGAAATTGATATATATATATATATATATGAATTGACAGATACAACTCCGCCATTGCCCGGTCCCAAGTCCGGGATGAGAAAGGAGGAGGGTTCGATGGCAGGCTTAACAACAAGCCGGTCGGTAAAACAAATTCTGTTGTATCTCAATGCACTGGCTAGAATAAATATTATGGATGAAACTGCTAGGGCGTTCCCCGCTGTAGGCGACGCGCATCATCATCGCCCGAATGGTGTGAGAAATGTGCAAGGGCTCCCCACTCAAGGACGGGGTGGGCTAAAGAAGCGAGTCCAACAAATCAGAATGGCAACCATTAACATTGGTACTCTCACGAGTCGAAGCCGAGAACTTGCAGATACCTTGAAGAACCGACAAGTAGATATTGCCTGCATCCAGGAAACCAAATGGTCTGGCTCAAAATCCAAGGTTGGATCTTGAAAAGGCCTTCGACAGGGTACCTCGTGATCTAATATGGTATGCACTACGACAGCATGGGGTACCAGAAGCATATGTTCAATGGGTTCAGCTTCTTTATCGGAATGTCACCAGCTATGTCCGATGTGCTTCAGGAAACTCCACAACTTTTCCCATCCGAGTTGGTGTTCATCAGGGGTCAGCTTTGTCCCCGCTCCTGTTCATCATCTGTCTTGACACCATCGCAGCCGAACTACTGCAACCACATCCCTGGACCTTGCTCTATGCTGATGATATCATTGTAGCCTGCAAGTCTCGCCAAGAATTGGAACAACATGTTCAATGTTGGAAAACTGCACTAGACACCCATGGCCTACGACTTAATATTGGGAAGACAGAGTATATGGAGTGTGGAGTACCAAGTGAAGGATCTATTCACATTGATGGCACTGAACTCCGAAAATCATCTGCATTCAAATACTTGGGTACGCTAATCTGTTCAGATGGCCGAACACTCCCAGATGTCCGAAACAGAGTCAACGCTGCATGGCTGAAATGGCGCCAAGTTACAGGAGTCCTTTTTGACCGGAATGTGCCACTATATCTGAAGTCAAAAATTTACAGAACCATCGTTCGACCAGTAGCACTGTACGGTACTGAATGCTGGCCAGTAACGAAGAGACATGAACAACAACTACATGTCATGGAGATGAAGATGATTCGCTGGACACAGGGACTTACTAGACTGGACCACATCAGGAATGACAATGTTCGAGCTACATTTGGTGTGGCTCCAATCCATGAAAAAATGCGGGAGAGCCGTCTGCGTTGGTATGGCCATGTACTGCGTAGCAATCACTCTTCAGTCGCGAGAACTGCACTTGACATCAGTCCAGAAGGCCGACGACCACGAGGGCGACCGAGAAAGCGCTGGCTGGATACTATGCGGGAGGACATGCAACTAGTGAATGCCACAACTAGAGACGCTCAAGATCGAGCAGTATGGAAGAAAAAGTGCAGAAAAGCAGACCCTGCAATAAAGCGAGATTAATGCTAGGAAGATGATGAGACAGATACATATTATACATAAATTATATATAAACTTTTGAACTGACGGTGGTTTTGGGGTCTGGGGGATGTGAAACGCGAAGATATGTCGAAATTTTCCGGAAGTCGAAACATGGTACCCATTGCAATAGTTAGCTTTCTAATGAAATCTACCTAATTGTGCACGATTGAACTGCGTGACCATGGAAACGTGGAATCGACTGCGTTTGTGGTACGTAGTGCTCCCAAGAAGCATTCCCAGTATGGCAGTGGTAAAGACAGCGCTGATGAAAAGTCGAAGAAAAATGTTCAACGAGTAAAGCAGAAGTTTTCATGTTTCAAATGTAAGGGATTGGGCCATTGGGCAAGTGAATGTCCAGTGAAGATGAAAGAGGGTGACACTAGAAACAAAAACAAGATGTTCAGTAAAGAACATATAGCCTACTTTCTCCTAAATGCATGGGTATTGTTATAACTCTTTGTCCTTTTCAAGGAGTATGATTGAATGTTGGTTGTAGTAGCTTGTTGAAATACAACGTGCTATAGGGATATTAAACATGAATATGAGGTGCCCTTTGCTAGTGCTACCTCTGTACCAAATTTCGTTCAATTCGGTTTCACCGTGTTTGAATTGATAGGGGGAATCGATTTGCACACATACTTGGCCACCATCTGCAAACTATTGGGCTGATGTTCTTGCAGTTTGGTCTGAATATGTTTCCCACATAAGGATATGGTGTTGCAAAATTTGGTAGAGACTAGATTATTAGGTTGGTCGTAATTACATTTTAGCTTTTAACATTTGGGTGGCCGCGATTACGTTTCCGTCAAGATAGCGGTGATATAAAACATGACACTGAGGTGCCCTTTGCTAGTGCTACCTCTGTACCAAATTTCGTTCCATTCGGTTTCACCGTGTTCGAATTGATAAGGGGAATCGATTTTCACACAAAGATGGCCGCCATCCGCAAAATATTAGGCTGATGACCTATTAGTTTGGTCAAAGGATGCTCCCTCCATAAAGGTATGTTGTTGCTAAATTTGCTACAGATCGGATGATTAGGCTAATCGTAATTTGATTTAAGCTTTGAACATTTGTGTGGCCGCCATTACGTTTCTGTCAATATGGCGGCGATATAAATCATGACACTGAGATGCCCTTTGCTAGTGCTATCTCTGTACCAAATTTCGTTCCATTCTGTTTCACTGTGTTTGAATTAATAGGGAGAATCGATTTTGACACAAAGATGGCCGCCATCCGCAAACTATTAGCCGAATGACCTATTAGATTGGTCAAATGATGCTCCCTCCATAAAGGTATGTAGTTGCAAAATTTGGTAGAGATCAGATGATTAGGTTAATCGTAATTTGATTTAAGCTTTGAACATTCGTGTGGCCGCCATTACGTTTCAGTCAAGATGGTGGCGATATAAAACATGACACTGAGGTGCCCTTTGCTAGTGCTACCTCTGTACCAAATTTCGTTCCATTCGGTTCCACCGTGTTCGAATTAATAGGGGGAATAAATTTTGACATAAAGATGGCCGCCACCCGCAAACTATTAGGCTAATAACCTATTAGATTGGTCAAAGGATGCTCCCTCCATAAAGGTATGTAGTTGCAAAATTTGGTAGAGATCGGATGATTAGGTTAATCGTAATTTGATTTAAGCTTTGAACATTCGTGTGGCCGCCATAACGTTTTAGTCAAGATGGTGGCGATATAAAACATGACACTGAGGTGCCCTTTGCTAGTGCTACCTCTGTACCAAATTTCGTTCCATTCGGTTCCACCGTGTTCGAATTAATAGGGGGAATCAATTTTGACATAAAGATGGCCGCCACCCGCAAACTATTAAGCTAATAACCTATTAGATTGGTCAAAGGATGCTCCCTCCATAAAGGTATGTAGTTGCAAAATTTGGTAGAGATCGGATGATTAGGTTAATCGTAATTTGATTTAAGCTTTGAACATTCGTGTGGCCGCCATTACGTTTCTGTCAAGATGGCGGCGATATAAAACATGACACTGAGGTGCCCTTTGCTAGTGCTACCTCTGTACCAAATTTCGTTCCATTTGGTTTCACCGTGTTTGAATTAATAGGGGGAATTGATTTTCACACAAAGATGGTCGCCATCCGCAAACTATTAGGCTAATGACCTAGTTGTTTGGTCAAAGGATGCTTCCTCTATAAAGGTATGTTGTTGCAAAATTTGGTAGAGATCGGATGATTAGGTTAATCGTAATTTGATTTAAGCTTTGAACATTTGTGTGGCCGCCATTACGTTTCCGTCAAGATGGCGGCGATATAAAACATGACACTGAGGTGTCCTTTGCTAATGCTACCTTTGTACCAAATTTCGTTCAAATCGTATTCACAGTGTTCGAATTGATAGGGGGGGACAGACATTCGGAGTACACACACTCACACACACACACACACAGACACACACACACAGACTCACACACACACATACACACACACAGACAGACACACTTTTTTCGCCCTGTGTTGATCTCATAAGTCTACTTTCATTTCTTGCAAAAATCGAAAGTAGGCTAATAAGGATAACAATGCTTCGTTTCTGACACATGCTATGAGTGCGGTAGACGGCGACTTTGTTCAAGCCGACGAGTGGTACTGCGACAGTGGCGCCACAAATCACATCACCGCGAACAAACAGTATTTTGCAACATACGTCAAGGTTGCTGCTCCAGAGAAGATTTTGCTAGGAAAACGAGGTGTGAGCTTGCTAGCTCACGGCAAAGGAACTGTAAACATTCAAGTGCGGCTGAACAACGCTTGGTTGAGTGCTGAGATGACTGAAGTTTTGTATGTTCCCGATGCAATGGCTCATCTGTTTTCTGTGAAAGCTGCTGCAAGGAAAGGTTTTTGGGCAAGACTTGACGACCTAACTGTTGGAATTGAAGACAAGGTTACTGGAAAGGCGATGATGGCTGGAAGTGTGAGTCATGGTCTGTATGTACTTGACATGCGCGTCGTGAAACCGGCGCAACCCATTCAAGTGAATTTTGCTACATCGTCGGACAAACTGCAGATCTACCATGAACGATTTGGTCATCAACACAAAGCGCATGTCAAGAATGTACTGAAGCAGATGAACATCAATGTAGACATGTGTAAAGAGGATTTCTGCGATGGATGTGCACTGGGAAAAATGCATCGACTGTCATTCAAGACACGAATGAATCGACCAACAGCCACCGGTGAACAAATCCACGCCGATGTGAATGGACCAATGTCTACTGAATCTCTTGGAAAGGCACGCTACTACGTATGTTTCAAGGATGATTTCAGCAAGTTTCGACGAGTTTTCTTTTTAAAGCACAAAAGTGAAGTGTACACCGTTCTTGAACAGTTCCTGAATGAAGCCAAAACAAATGGACACGTCGTGAAGCTGTTCCGGTGTGATGGAGGAAAAGAATTTGATAATAAGAAGGTTTATGAACTACTCGCAAGCAGAGGCATAGACCACAGCATTACTACGCCGTACACACCACAACAAAATGGAGTTGAGGAACGTGAAAATCGGACGATTGTGGAGTGCGCAAAATCTATGCTGAATCCCAGCAAGTTAACGAAACAACTTTGGGCTGAAGCCTGCAACACTGCGGTGTACCTCCTGAATCGCACTGGGAAGTCATCCACTGAAAACAAATCTCCCTATGAATTGTGGTATGGACGACCAGTGGGAAGTCTCAGTCATCTGAAGATCTTCGGAACAGAATGCTACGTGCATATCGACAAGAATTTTCGCTCAAAGTTCGACGACAAAGCTGTTTTTGGACATCTGGTTGGGTACGTGAACGACAGGGATGGATTTAGAGTCTGGATTCCAACTCAGGGAAGTTTGTTCTAAGCCATGATGTGAAATTCAAACCTGAAGTTGTCTGCAATCTGCGCGCCAACGCCGGAAAGTTTGAAGTCACGCTTGAAGAACATATGGAGAGGAATTAGTCTAATTCATCGTCTGATGTAGGCCAACAGAGGAGGTCAGAGTCAGATGAGAACTTAAGCGGAATTGAAGATTTTTCTTCGGCGTCCAGTTCCGGAGGAAGCGAAGACGAGGAAGAAGGAGTGACTGAAGAAAGAAGGAAAAGCAAACGTGAAAGTAAGAAGCCATCGTGGATGATCAGAGGAAATTACATGTACATGGCTGGACCATCCATCGTTGAAAAGAATCCTGAATCATACTCTGAAGCGCTGCAGTCTAGTGATCAAAATCAGTGGCTGAAAGCAATTAAAGAAGAATTGGAGTCTTTAAAGGAAAATGATACCTGGAAATTGGTTAAGCGTCCAAATGGTGCACGGGTCCAGAAAAATCGGTGGGTTCTACGACAGAAGACAACGGACAGTGGAGAAGTTCGCTTCAAGGCACAATTGGTAGCCAAAGGCTATGTGCAACAGCAAGGAAACGATTATGAAGAAACATTCAGCCCTGTTGCACGGTATGGTACCATTCGAGCTCTGTTGGCAGTAGCTGTTGAGAAGGAGATGAAACTTGGTCAATTTGATGTCAAGACGGCCTTCTTGAACGTCGAGCTTGAAGAAGATGTGTTCTTGGAACAGCCAGAGGGTCATCAGGACGGTACTGGCCGAGTGTGTCATCTAAAAAGAAGCTTATATGGTTTAAAACAGGCTCCACACTGCTGGAACAAGCGTTTCAAGAAATTCATGGAGAAAGCTGGATTCAAAAACAGCAAAGCTGATCTTTGTCTCTTTAACAGCAACAAAAATGGAAAGTGGTTGGCTGTTGTAATCTTTGTGGATGATGGTCTGGTAATTGGCAACGAAGAAGACATCGAGCAGTTCATGGAAAAACTTCAGCAGGAATTTCACACGACCAGAGGATCTCTCAACAATTTCCTGGGCATGAAAATACAACAAAACCATGATGGACCAATTTCAATCAGTCAAGAGGATTATACGAGGAAAATCCTAGAAAAATTTGGGATGGCCGAGTCAAATGGAGTGTCTACCCCAGTTGGACGCGAAGAAAGTGAAGACGGAGAAAAGCTTTTGGCCAGGGTTCCTTGTCGTGAGGCGGTGGGATCCTTGGTGTACCTGACTACGGCTACACGTCCAGATATCGCATACGCGGTCAACAAAGCTGCTCGAGCCATGGAGAATCCTACAGTTCAAGACTGGAGTCAAGTGAAACGGATATTTCGATACTTAAAGAGCACAGTGAACCATGGATTCGTCTATAGGAAAGAGGACGTTTTGAAGGTCTACAGTGATGCTGACTACGCCGGTGACAAGAGGACGAGACGTTCAACGGCGGGTGTCATTTCGACCTACAATCATGGAGCTGTATCGTGGAGAAGTCAGTTACAGAAGTCTGTGTCAACATCGACAACTGAAGCTGAAATTGTGTCTGCAACTGAAGGAGCAAAGGAGTTGATTTGGCTGAAAAGACTGTTTTCTGAATTACTGAGAACTGCTGACAAACCTCCTACGCTTTACATCGACAATGCTGGTGCAGTTAAATTGGCTAAAAATCCGGTGTACCATCGAAAATCCAGGCATATTGAGGTACGTTATTTCTATGTGAGGGAAAGATTTTTGGACGGAGACCTTGAGCTGGAGCACATGGACGGGACCAATCAATTAGCTGATCTTCTAACTAAACCTCTGGAGAGGGGTCAGATTCGAGATGCTGCGTGAGAGGATTGGCGTGCAGAAGATGACATCTTAGAGGCTGAAAAGTGTTCAATAGTTCATCTTGTTTATTAGCCCAATTTTCACATTTTGCAAAAATGAGGAAAAAGTAGACTTATGAGATCGGGCAAATGTGTGTCTGTCTATCTGTCAGTCCTTCTGTCTGTCTGTCTGTCTGTCTGTCTGGCTGTGTGTGTGTCCCCCCTATCAACTCCTAAACGGCTAGAGCAATCGAAACAAAATTTGGTAGGAGTAAAGATCTATACCTGAATATATCACGGCCATATTTAAAAACGATGTCAGTGCTACCAACAGCTAAAATATCGCACTTGAAATTTGAGCTCCATGTTGGATATCTTGGAAGGTATAAATGCGAGCTATTTCAAAATTGGCACACGAATAGATAATAATATTGCAGTTTAATTTCCAGGAGGCCATACACGGCAGTGTTGCCAAAATGATTATAAGCCTGCTGATAGGTCCAATTTTTAAATCCATATATCTTCTACGCTATCAATTGGAATTCAACCAAATTTCGTATGTTGTATGCGTACATAACCAGATATGACTGAGCGTATTGTTTTAGATCCCTTATTTGGGGGTGGATCTAAAAGGGAGAGTTGTTGTACTAATTTATAAGGTGGTGCCTAAAAGGGTAGCTTCCCTTGTCAGGGCAAGCTGACCAGTGTAGAGTGTTGTGGTGTGCTAGGAACTAGGGGGCGTTCCTATGAATAAGGTAGTAGTGTTTGAAGGGCTGGGACCCAATACAAGGGTCGCTGTTCTGGTCGCTCAGCTGACTGCTTATTATGTAATTGAATCTGCTTGTATCAGGCCGAGTGGCACGCGCTGCTTGTTGGCAGCCGAGCCGGCTCGGGAAACACAAAGGTACCTGAGTTAGCGCTATTGGGCTACCGTCTGTCACGTCTTACCGTGACGGGAATAAGGAAGGGCGTTGGGATGTAAAGAGGCGTATAAACAGTAATGCTAGTGTAGAGTGTGGACCAAGTGTTTATTGGTCTGTGATTCTGAGTGTGAGTCCCTTGTAGGGAATGAAATTATGTTCACAATGTAATACAAGTTGTGGGTCACAGGTTACATAAGTAGGAACTCTGAACACGATTGACTGACTCACCTCGGTTGACACCAGCGTAGCCTCGGGCCGTCTCGATGAAGCACTGACAATGGAGAGATCCTTTGACCTCATTAGGATGCCTTCTTATACTCTCTGCCGCTATGTTGTCAGCAATGTGTTGGCCCAGTTACTAGTATGTAGGTATGTGTAACCATTGCGCAAGGACTGGGCTGCTTTTAGAGTGGCAAGCTGTCCCTGCTAAGTTTTATGGATGTTGGGCCGGCTTTCCAAGGGTTGCCATTTAGGGGATTTAGCCAGATGCCGGGGGTATGGACTCCAAGGGGTGCATACCCCTGGGAGGCTGTACAAGCGTCTTCCTTCAATTGTTCGCGTCCTCGCGAACGGGAACGGAACTGGAAGTTGGGATGTTGGCGTAGTGGTCCTTGAAACCCCCTCGTATCTCCTGGTGGTGTCGTATCGAAGTGTGGGTGTGAGGTCAGCCCGTGTTCAGAGGGGAGGGTTATGGGATTTACAGATATATGTATACGCTGATATTGACATTGTGAAAAAACAAACATAAAAAATTGACATTGCGAAAGATTTGGGAAAAAATTGACATTTGAGAAAAATTGAACATTAAAATAAATTCGACATGTAAAAAAAAAATTGCCCTTGCTATCGCTGGCATATTGCTAGTTTAAAAAAAAAACATGGTTTCTGATGGTGATGTGTTACATAGCTGTGCAGGGAGGAAAAACCCAGGGCCGAACGGATGATTGCGTCGTCCGCCCCATCTTAGGGAAAAAGTGCTCCCTGCAATAAGAAAGGTAGAAGAAAATAGAAAAATGGGTGTTCCAAGGTATAATTTAAGGGAAATATTCAAAAGACATTTATTGGTTTGGGATAAAACGGAACACCCTGACAAATGGGGAAGTTAGAAGAAAGAAAATTGAAAGAAAACAAATCATACACATTATGTACATTGGCATCTTGATAAACAAACAAAAATATATAGTGTTTAATGTACTATGTTGCGATTCTGACATTTAGGAATATTGTCGCTTTCCAGTGGAATAATTGTATGAAGTTTATCCGTAAAAATTATGAATTACAGTGACCTTATGTCTAGTGGAATAATTGTATGAAGTTTATCCTTAAGAATTATGAATTACAGTGGTCTTATGTCTAACTTAAGTGCGCTAATCCCTTATAATTCTAGTTTTTGTGAGGTACCTCGCGTGCACGCTACCCGTCTGTACGTACGCTTGCCGTCTCACGGCTGATCCTGTACGGCCACTTCTTGGTACGGTATAGTGGTCGTACCGCTTGCATGTATTCTTAATACTTAATCTGTGAAGCATCCTCTGTGGGTGAATGCTTTCACACTTGACAATGATAGTCACTGCCACAAATCGGTTGCGCCCTCATTGTCGTAATCTGCGTCGCATTTTGACGCTTTATGTGTTTCAATTTAGTTGATCTGCCAGTAAGCCTGGTACCCCACAGGCACCAGTCCTGCTGTGCAGATTTTTTTTTGGAGTGTGTAGCTGAAAAAGAAAAATGTGGTGAGTGTTTGAGAGTGTTGGGATTAGTGCAAGTTGACGTATATAAAATAAAAAAAATAGCACACAATCATGGCATGCCGTAAGTAATATGACACTGCTATATGGTAGTGAAATACCTGTCACCAGTTTCCTGTATCTGGTGACGATGCCTGTGAAAAAATGGCGAGGTTTAGAAAAAACATATTAGTATGACATATTCTCTATGTCGCTTCCTGTGTCATAGTTTTCACTGGCTGAAGCTCTTCTTTCTCTGAAAAAAAATAGCATGATTAATGTTAATTAGCTGCAAGACCGGGCTTACCCTATACGGTGCCGTAATGCCGTAAATAATATGTAGTTGGTCTTACCCCGGTAGCGGAATTGTGGTTACCGGGTGCCGATATATTCCACTTTGATTATGCCTATTGTACTATATTATATTATCCTATATTATAGTGTATTGTCGGACTTACCCTGATGCCGGGTTTGGCGGTCATCAGGAGCCGCCCGGCGTTACTTAATACTATCTATCTTAATTATGGTCTAATAATAAAAAAAAACTATTACTAAGCCGAGAGGGTTGCCTTAATCTATTGCCGAAATGTGCTGCGCCATACCTGGCAACAGCGGTGAATAAATTTGCTTAATCCTAGGTTGCGTGTCAAATGCAACCGTCTTACAACTAAATTTGGCCTAGGACGATCGCCTGGGGCAATTAAATCCCCAGGACACCACCCGCACGAGCCCCAGAAACACCGGTTGTCTCTAGGGTCGCTAGATTCCGTCCCCTTAACTCTAGGTGTCGACGTCTATTACTAGTACTAATCTATTCGCAGGCGGCTTACGGTGCCACTAAGCTAACCGTTTCGCCCGCTGTAACTTCCTTGTTCATGACCGTTTGCTGTTCCGATTTATCGTAGTTGAGTCGCCCACTTGGCTCCTGTGAGGTGCGCGCACTGCCCCTCTCTTAATGCCCTCTGGTTGCCCGTTGCGTCGCCATTTATGTGGGCATTGGACATTGTGGTCCAATGGCAGAATATTGTCTTCGCCTTAATCGGCCGTCGCAATCTGCTTTTCGCAGTAATATTTTGCCTCTATGGGCCGCCGTAGTATGCTTTTCGCATTGATATATGATTTTGCCACTATGGGCCGCAGTAATATGTATTTCGCAGTTATCTTCCACTCCAACGCATAGGAGTTTTGCTTCCCGCTATGGAAGCCGTGCCTACTTAAATTTAAACTTAACTAGAAGTCTAGTCATAATGGGGTCGTCTCTAGGGATAGTTCCCGAGGCCGGCGGTGAGTGAGCTATTTCTCCCGCCATTCTCAGAAAGTCTCCCTGCAGGTCTTGGCCTCGACGACCGTGGCACAAAGTGGGTGTAGCATCCCTTCCTCCCAGGGGCGGTTTATGCGCACCTAGGATTCCAGAGCTTGCCCGACCAGGCCGCGAATGCTTTGACCTTACGTAGTTCGTCTTTTTGGTCTAGTCGTCAGTTAAGTGAGGTCGCTGCGCTGTCGAGCCAACTGGGGAAGGGTCCACATCGCCTTCCCCAGCTCTCAAAGTGTGGTTCTCCCGACCTTCGGCTTACACCGTTGTCAACAATCAGGTCGTATCAGATTCCTTTGTAAGAAAAAAAATGTGTCGTAACCTGTGTAAATAGTTTAATCTCTGTGTAAAATGTAAAATCTTTCCAGTGTTGCGGGGTTGTAGATCTTCTAAGTACATGGGCTACTTCTGGCCTACCATCGCTACGTCAGCTTTCCAGCAATAATGCTTACTTTACCTTAATGGAGGTGTTAGTAGGGTCTGTAATGTCAGGTACCCTGTTATTAGGATTAGGGGGTAGTTATTTGTTGAGTGGGCTTAAAGTATGGTAGGAAGGGTTTGCGCACCGTTGGGTTCCACGTTAGTGGTGGCCTGAAACCGGTGATGCCACTGGGATGCTTCTATAGTGAGTGGAGTGGGGAGGTAATTCCCGGGATTGCAAAGATACGAAAATTCATGCAGGTTTGATATTAAAATCCCTGGTAAATGGATGGGATACTCATGCATGTGTCTGGATATGAAGTTTCTGCCTTCATGTACGGATAGGTGTAGGATGGGGCATTATACCATATGTTCCTTTCATGCGGGAGAGTTTAAGTACTAAAGAATGGTTAGTATATATCTATGGCCTCCTCTCTCATTTGGAGAGGCGCATTATGCTTCTTTAATGTTTGCTGAGCCACCCCTAATACTCGGGTGGTAGCACCGTGGCTCAAGGCGTAGCATGCCTGCTCTTTAGACGCATGAAGTCCATCAACCCCTTGTGTGTATTTTGTAATGTAGTGTAGCTGTTTTTGGTCGTGTAGATGTGTTTGCGTTATTTATGTTGGGCGTGAGAAGGTTATGGGAAGGGAGTAAGGTGGTACGCTGGTAGCCTGTTCTCCTGTCGTCCTCCCTTGGTCCATGTTGGCTTTCTATCCGCGCCTTGGGATAGTAGAGCTGCATGACCTAATCTGGTCGGCCATTTGCAGTGTAGATGTGGCCAGTGGTCGTAATGCGACTGGTCATGTGCTAGTTATCTGTAATGACTCCTATGCCTTGCGAGCGATAAGAGAAGTTATTAGGGGGAGATCTGGTCTGTATTTGCTCCTAATTGTTGAGGGCGTGTGCGTGTGTGTGACTATGTACCGCTACACCACGCGGACGGTTGGTCTGTTGCAGGCCAAGTCGTAATATGTATCGCCTGTGTGGGCAGAAGGCGCCCGTGGCTTGCCAACGTCCTCGCGAACGTGCTCTTATGGGCCCAAGATAAGTTCCGCTGTGTCACGTCTTGTCCATTGCCAAATGTTTTTGCAGTGTGGGAAAAAATGTATGGTGTTATAATTGTTATGTGTTTGTGATTTCACGGTCACTGGCGCTACGCAATAGTGTTTCGTCACCGCAGTATTGCAGTGTGAATAGTCTGCTGTCAGCAGTTGGTATGTGCTTTTTCTGCACGTATGCAAGTGTGGTCATTGTTTTGGATTCCTAGCCTAATGTAGCAATTCGTCCTAGTTCGGTAATGATGTCGTGTGGCCATTGTTCCCTAAGACTTGTGTCTTGTGAAATTTTCCTACCTGTGTCTGTGAAATGTATCCTCTATGCCTGGTGTAATTCGAAATTTTATGTCTGGTTTTTGGTGGGAGGAAATGTAGTATTCCCTGCTCATGCATTTGTATGGGCCAATTTCGGTGTGGTTGGGAGCCTGGATAACTGCTTCCCCTTGTGTCTAAATTTTTACTGGAACTCAGACCCGTGACCTTATGTCATTCTCTGTGTTTTATGTTTGCGTTGTGTTACGGGGCTTGGGGCTTTCCCAGTGTGGTTTTTGCTTGTGTTCCGTGTACCAAAAATACCATTGGATAGTTAGTTTTTGGTACGCGTGTGGTGTGTGGTCATGGGTTCGAATCCGGTTGTCTGTAAAGACTTGGTGTGATCATTTCCGTGCCGCATATAATATGGCACGTTCCCGTGGATGTGCAATGCGCAAATGAAAGCATGCATACCTGTGTAGAGTTTGTACGTTTTTGATTTCCCCTTGTAGTGTAATTTTGGAAGATATAGGGTCTCTAAATCGGGCGTGAATGATGCCGTGCGCTCTGCTCTGAGAGCTGTTGTCTGTAAGCGTGCAGGTTATCACTGAGGCCTGCGTTGTTGCTGAGTATGGCGGTATCGGATTACAATGTCTTGCGCGTACGCTCGTTACTTGTCTTGATAACGCTGTGTGTCCGGCACATGTGTTTTTAATGGCTTACTCTCTGTGACTGTGATGAGTGCTTTTCGCATTGTGACAGAAAAGAGGGGAATTTGTGGTTTAACGTGACCGTATCTGGAGATCATGAGCCACGGGATTTCCGTTTTACTTGGAATCCAAACCACAGGCCATGGCATTTCACTTCGGAAATCTCATATGCGTTGGCCGTACTTGTAGAAGAACCTTCCATTGCCTATATTTGCGTCCCCAGATTTTGTATTACTGTACCGTGGTTCGATTATGTCCCGACAATGGTACGAAATGTCATTATGCCCGCGTGTCTCCGGGACAGTTCTGTGGGGTGTTAGGATCGTATCCCGGCGCGGTCAGTGGGCTATTTCTTGGCCCTCTTTTCACGCCTGCCCGTGGGATTACTTCCTTTCCTTCTGGCAGTATTTCCGCCTTTACGTGTACCTATGTATTAAATATATATATATATATATATATATATATATATATATATATATATATATATGTTTAACTTGGCCACCTTTCTTTCATCGGGCCTAATGCCTGCGTCATAGAAAAAAAATGAGCTATGCCCCGCTCTGGATTAAGAGAGCACTTTGAAAGAAAATAATAGCAGGTGGCGATAGTCTCTAAAAATTATGTCGTGAACACTATAAAAAAATGTTAAAAATAAAAAAAAAATTGTGCTTGGGACCTGAGTGTAGTATTTACCATTTTGGTAACGTGAGTACTACCGTAATCTGGTTACGTCTCAGGGGAATCTACCGACACTGTCTAGTACACATTAGGAAGGCCATTGCAAGACGTAATTGATACACTTGTATCCACGTCACGGGCAAAGCCAGTGCACTATGGGAGTCAAACCTGCCCTTCAAAGTAATTGTAACTCAACAAAATGACAGTGTCTCGTCCCGGTGTGCAATTGGGCTTTTCAGTTAGTTAAAGCACACCTCACCAAATTTTTGAAATTAGTTTGAGATTCTTAATTCCTGCCACACTTACGGCTTTCGCCCGCAACAGGAGAATCTATCAAACTGTGGAACCCTAACATAGAACGTTTAGTCATTTCTACTTAGAAAGACTCACTTAAGCTTTATGCTGTGATTTTATGCTTAAGTTGTGTTCAAAATATCTCTTTTTCGACCTGAAGCCTGCTTGGCTTCCACCTGGCGTAGCATATTAGAGACTTTACGCTATGGCGTTAATCACTTCGCCCAATAACCATTGATGGCCTGAGAGAAAAATGCCATGGTTCCGAAAAAAAAAACAAGAAGGATTTAGAATTGTTCCTTCTAATTTGGCTATATTGCACTGTATATACATAAAATAAGAAAGAAAAATATGTGATTTTATGTTTATTATGTACTTGTTGGACCATTTTCCTATCGCCCCCGTGTGAAAGAACTTATGTAGCCTATAATGTTGGTGTTAGCGATGTTGGTTTGTTTCTGTGGCCCTGGTGGAAGTCGTTATCCTCTTTCGAGCTTCAGTGCTCAGAAAGGTGAAGGGTTTTGCCCTGTTATTAGATGATAGGCCTCTGAAATCCACTGGGACGCTTCTTTGCCATTTTCCGGCGGGATTTCTAGCAAAGTAAGCCTTGGCCTACTTCCACCGTAGCGCGTGTCTATAGGTTTGAATGTACCTGTATTCGAGGGCCTGATTGCGCTTAGCGCTGCCCTAGTAGATTTTACGGGATTGTGGATATATTTGACTGCGTGGTTTTGTGGGGTAGGTGAGAACACCTTTCCTAATCCCCGTGTACTGTGTGGTAATGCCTGGTCAAAATGTTCGTGCGTATATCGTGCATCCTGAGGGACTAATACCGGTGTTCGCCTTCGTTCTGGCAAATTTGCCCTTTGAACTGGCGGTAAAGGTCGCTTAATGGCTTGTGTCTGGCCTAGCAATGTGGTGGCGTGTAGTCTGACCGCTTTTCGGCCTGTGGCCACGGCCGACTCCTGCCAATGTGTTAGCCTATCTGTGTACGTGTATGTAGGCTTTATGTACTGTAGGGCGGGCTCTACGTCGTCTGCCCATGACGTGGTTACGTCCCGTTGTCCCTTTGTTTCTCTGTCATATCATGTGTGTTTAATGGCCCTGGCTTCAATTCCCTCTCATCCCTTTGTTCCGAGGGGATTGTTCTAGGCTCTGCCCCTCGGTTTGGCAAAGTTGCCTCCCGATCGGGAGCTGAAGGACGTGTGTTTGTGTTAGGTTTATTCTGCAGTAAGTTGGAGCCTAACCTGGCCGTCTCCTTGACTGTGGCCACGGCGAACTCCTTCCATTGTGTGGCAGTACGTGGCGAGAGGGACATCCTCGCAAATTGTCGAGTCAGCGTATCCACGCTTATGTCCTCTCTCGGGTGGGCTGATGGCCCTACCATGAACTCAAAAATGGCCTTATTGGCTTGTAGCTCACGGTATTTGTCCCAAATTTGGGTGTACTGCCTTATTGAGGCATATGGCCCGTTTGCAAATTACTGTATTAATGTTTCTGTGCTTTGTATAGTTTTGTGGCCGCTAGTTGGAGAAGCGCTTGGACGCGAATTAGCTCCCTGTATTGGGCGTGTAAACCTGTGTAGTGCACCCTCATTCTCTCGAGGGTTGCATTATCTATTACGGGACCATGTGTGGTGATTAATTGTTGGTATATTTTGTTTCTTTGTATATGGAACCTATTGAGGTGTTCATGTATGTGATTCAAGAGTGTATGTGCGCATCTTAATCGCGCTGTCCTACCCTCTGACGGGGTGTATGGCTGTTTGCCCTGTATTGCCCCGATTTTTGTTTGGAGTGCCCGTATTTGTGTTTGCCGGCTTTGTATGTGCCTCTGGCATCTGAACAATAATGTTAATAATATTGGCGTGCCCCTATTGCCTCTATGGCTTGCAATCTCTGCATGAGGTGCCATTCTGACTGCAGTGTATGGGCCTACAATAAGAATAATAAAAAATCTGTGCGTGTTTGACAGTGTATTCTTATATTTCTCTGATTCTGTATGGGGCTAGGGGGTTGGTTTATTAAGAATTTCCCCTGTGTAGCTAGTTTGGAGCACACAAAAAAAAATGGTGCTTTTTGTCTGGGGGAAAAATTTTCTCACTATTTGCTTGGCTTTTTGCGGTACGGAAGGGGTCGTTTTAACTACGAGGGCTCGTTGGTTGAGTCCTTTTCTCTATGCGTAGTACCCCGCCTCCACCAGTGTTTTAGATCCCTTATTTGGGGGTGGATCTAAAAGGGAGAGTTGTTGTACTAATTTATAAGGTGGTGCCTAAAAGGGTAGCTTCCCTTGTCAGGGCAAGCTGACCAGTGTAGAGTGTTGTGGTGTGCTAGGAACTAGGGAGCGTTCCTATGAATAAGGTAGTAGTGTTTGAAGGGCTGGGACCCAATACAAGGGTGGCTGTTCTGGTCGCTCAGCTGACTGCTTATTATGTAATTGAATCTGCTTGTATCAGGCCGAGTGGCACGCGCTGCTTGTTGGCAGCCGAGCCGGCTCGGGAAACACAAAGGTACCTGAGTTAGCGCTATTGGGCTACCGTCTGTCACGTCTTACCGTGACGGGAATAAGGAAGGGCGTTGGGATGTAAAGAGGCGTATAAACAGTAATGCTAGTGTAGAGTGTGGACCAAGTGTTTATTGGTCTGTGATTCTGAGTGTGAGTCCCTTGTAGGGAATGAAATTATGTTCACAATGTAATACAAGTTGTGGGTCACAGGTTACATAAGTAGGAACTCTGAACACGATTGACTGACTCACCTCGGTTGACACCAGCGTAGCCTCGGGCCGTCTCGATGAAGCACTGACAATGGAGAGATCCTTTGACCTCATTAGGATGCCTTCTTATACTCTCTGCCGCTATGTTGTCAGCAATGTGTTGGCCCAGTTACTAGTATGTAGGTATGTGTAACCATTGCGCAAGGACTGGGCTGCTTTTAGAGTGGCAAGCTGTCCCTGCTAAGTTTTATGGATGTTGGGCCGGCTTTCCAAGGGTTGCCATTTAGGGGATTTAGCCAGATGCCGGGGGGATGGACTCCAAGGGGTGCATACCCCTGGGAGGCTGTACAGTATTCTTAAGACCCACCAGGGCTGCCAACTGTTATTAAATGCTCCTAATTTATTTTATCCAAATACCAATATATCAGAAAGTATGCAAGCCGACAGCTTTTAAACTATGCACACGTATAGTACCTGACATTCTATATTAATTTGGAGTAACTTATAAACGACAGTGCTACCAACATGATTCTAAGCCTGCTGACAGGTCCAACTTTAAATACATGTAACTTCTATACTAATATTTGGATTTCAACCAAATTTCGTATGTGCTATGTGTACCATAACAGATATGACTGTGCGTATTCTTAAGAGCAACGAGGGCTGCCAACTGTTAATATGTGCTGTCACTATTTTTGTTTCCCTAATATCAATATATCAGAAAGTATGCAAGCCAATAGCTCTAACCTTTGCACACGTAAAGTACCTGGCATTCTACTGTAGATCAATTTGGAGTAACTAATATACGTCAGTGCTGCCATCATGATTCTAAGCCTGCTGATAGGTCCAATTTTAAAATTCATGTAACTTATATACTAACTTACGGATTTTATTCAAAATTGGCACAACAATACATCATATTATTTCAGATTATTTCTGACAAATACATGCATGACATTGTTGCCAACATGATTTTACGCGCGCTGTTAGATCCAATGTTTAACTGCATGTAACGTCCATGCTATTCATTGGACTTCAACCAAATTTTGTATTCTGTACCTTAAGAGATGGAACTAAGAATATATTCAGTCATCAGGGCTGCCAACTGTGGTGCTCTATTAGGCTACATTATGCCAGGTATACAGTATTTCGAACTAATTAGAAATTTCGATATTAGCAACCTAATTTTGTCATTATTCTAGATAGGTTCATATACTGTCGAATAATCATTGGCATGAAAAGTAGGCTTTTTAGTTCGTCACGGAACTTCTTGTTTTTTTATTTGTATTTGATTTTTCTTTGGTGGAAGTGATAATATTTGAAAGAAAAATAGCACAGTAGCGCCACCTGGTGAAATAGGCATGTACAACAAAGAAGAGAACAAAAGACGAGTCAGTGCAAAGTCTGTGCGTGTTCGCGTGACATGTGACAAGCGTCTCAAAAGATGATTTGTATAACATGAATGACAGATGAAATGAAAAGATAGTGGAGAGTGTGGCTGGATTAAAATTTGTGACAGGGAAAACCGGAGTACCCGGAGAAAAACCTGTCTGCCTCCGTTTTGTCCAGCACAAATCTCACATGGAGTGATCGTGATTTGAACCATGGACCCAGCGGTGAGAGGCCGGCGAGATGCCGCCTAAGCCAAGGAGGCTCATCTGTGGTAAAACGAATAAAGATAATAAAACTAGACAAGGAGTAGGAGGGAAGCGACCGCCATCTGTAAAGGTGCCCTAGACTTGTTGCGTATCGTATTAGTGTGTACGGTGCCCCGTGTCAAAATGATTCCGTGGGATAATGTTGATACGGTGTTACGCCATGATTTTTTAGCTTACTATTCACATTTTTCAAAAATGAGGAAAAATAGACTTATGAGATCGGGCAAATGTGAGTCTGTCTGTCCTTCTGTCTGTCTGTCCTTCTGTCTGTCTGTCCTTCTGTCTGTCTGTCTGGCTGTGTGTGTGTCCCCCCTATCAACTCCTAAACGGCTGCAGCAATCGAAACAAAATTTGGTAGGAGTAAACATCTATATCTGAATATCTCACGGCCATATTTGAAAATAATGTCAGTGCTACCAACTGCTGAAAAATCGCAATTGAAATTTGAGCTCCACGTTGGATATCTTGGAAGGTATGAATGGGAGCTATTTCAAAATTGGCACACGTCTAGATAATAATATTGCAGTTAAATTTCCAGGAGGCCATACAGGGCAGTGTTGCCAAAATGATTATAAGCCTGCTGATAGGTCCAAATTTTTAATGCATATAACTTCTACACTATCAATTGGATTTCAACCAAATTTCGTATGTGCTATGTGTACATATACATATATGACTGAGCGAATTCGTAAGAGCCACTAGGGCAGCCAACTGTTATTAAATGCTCTTAATTCTTCTTTATCCAAGTACCCATATATCAGCAAATATACAAGCCGACAGCTTTAAACTATGCACACGTATAGTACCTGACATTCTATATTAATTTGGAGTAACTTGTGTATGTCAGTGCAACCAACATGATTCTAAGCCTGCTGAGAGGTCCAACTTTAAATACATGTAACTTCTATACTATCATTTGGATTTCAACCAAATTTCGTGTGTGCTATGTGTACCATAACATATATTACTATGCTGATTCTTAAGAGTAACCGGGGCTGCCAACTGTTAATAAATACTGTCTCTCTTTTTGTTACCCTAATACCAATATATCAGAAAATATGCAAGCCAATAGCTCTAAACTTTGCACACGTATAGTACCTGGCTTTCTAGATAAATTTGGAGTAACTAATATAGGCCTACGCCAGTGCTGCCAACATGATTCTAAGCCTGCTGATAGGTCCAATTTGAAAATGCATGTAACTTCTATACTAACTAATGGATTTCATTCAAAATTGACACAGCAATAGATCATATTATTACTGATTATTTCTGACCAATACATGTATGTCATTCTTGCCAACATGATTTTACGCGCGCTGTTAGATGCAATGTTTAACTGTGTAACGTTCATGCTGTCCATTTGACTTCAACCAAATTTTGTGTTCTGTACCTTAAGAGATGGAACTAAGAATATATTCAGTAACCAGGGCTGCCAAATGTAGTTCTCTATTAGGCTACATTATGCCAGGTATAGGCTACAGTATTTCGAACTAATTAGAAATTTCGATATTACCAACTTAATTTCGTCACTATTCTAGATAGATACATATAGGTTAATCATTGGCATGAATCTAAAATTTTAAGAAAAGTAGGCTCTTTAGTTAGTCACGGAACTTCTTGTTGCTCACTTGGCAGCCTTTTGCAACATCGCATCGAATAGATGACCATTGCTGCCTTGACCACTTATATTCAAGGAGATTTTCCTGTTTTTGTCTAGAGCCTATATCGAATTTGCCATTGGGCTTATTAACAAGATGTCCCATGCCCTTAAAATAAATTAACAACAAAACAACAACGACAATAGATTCCAAGAATGTAATTAGAACTCTCACACTGTGTTAAACACTAATAGGAGTAGTTTCCTTCCAATCATGTGACAGTGGTGCAGTGCCTAGCATTTTTGGTTATCACCCATGAGGCCCCGGCACGATTCCAGTCACTGCCATGAAATTTGGTTCTGATCTGGGGGCTAAAACGGGGTACACGCTGCCTCATGAGGCATAACTGAGAAAAGGGGGGTTCGACTTCCACCTCAGCCATCCTGAAGGTGGTTTTCCGTGGATTACCATTTCTACACCAGGCAAATGCCAGGATCGTACCTAAGAAAAAGCCACGGCCGCTTACTGCCCAAATCCTACCTTATAGCCACGACCGACTCCTTTCCAATCCACCCCAGAATTAATATTATTAATATTAATAATATTGTATGACCTCGGGTGCCGGGTACAAGCTTTGTTATTTGACACCCAGAGGGCAGCTTGCATGTCGAATGTCGTTGTTCCTTGGAGCACTATGAAAGTCAAGGAAGTTAGATATCTAAGCCCCTTGACACTGTGGCGCTTTCTAGTAGAGAAATGAAGAACTTTGTGTTGGCGGAAAATCCCGAGATTAATTTTGACATTATGAGCACGGCCTACTGAATACAAATGGGTTCTTTAACATGCCAACATCGTATGACATGCGTATTGTGATATTTGCCACATTTCAAAAATCACTTACCACGGCCAGGGTTGAACCTGCAAGCTTGGGGTTAGTAATCCGACATGATAACCACTCACCCACCGTGGCATGCAACCCCTGAATTAAAAGTACACACACTACTACAGACACTTCAATGTCAGACAAATACTACACACACCCAAGTACACGGTGCTAAATGACCACGAAGACCAAACTCCTTAAATTAAACAACAACAAGAATGAAGTGGCAGTCAACAACAGTGCAGTGTCAAAAGTACTAGAAAGAAGGCTACCCCACATTCCAGCCTTACTAGTCGCACAACATTCGGCTACTGGAAAAATCTGGGAAGCGTCTGACACCCAAACAACAAGGTCATCAGCCAAATAATTTCAAGAAGGACGGATCTGTGAGTCATGCAAGCATTATAATCCATAACCTATGATCCAATGAATCAATGTTCACAGTATTTGGCACTGATATAGTGCTATATAACGTGATAACAACAGGAGACTGTGTGTTACGCGCAGCCACCATATTGAAATTATAAAATATAGTAATAATAACTCTCAATACTAAAGAGCTACAGCAACGAAAGTTAGGGACAAGTTAGGACGGTATATGAGACCTTATATGACCTGAGCAAACAAATAGACTCTTCATACATTCTAGATGACGGCTGTGAGAACTATTAGAACATTTAAATCGACAACTCTGAAAGATATTGAGTAATTAAGAAGAATCTTAGAATGCAAACACATTTGCCATTGATAGCACAAATGTATTAAATATCCGTATTGATAGATGAATTAAATGTTTAAATCAAACGCCAATCAATACACACACAAATATATACTGTGTACAGGGTCTTTCATTTAAAATAAGAGCGCCAAGCGGCGGATTTGTTAACCGCAGCTGCGGTCACTTGGCCGAGCTTGTGGCGTGCCACGACCCCTGCTGTAATATTGAAAGCGCGCGCATAGTACATACGAGGGCTGTTTTTAGCCTACTTTCGATTTTTGCAAAAAATGAAATTAGACTTTTGAGATCAACACAGGGCGAAAAAAAAGTGTGTCTGTCTGTGTGTGTGTGTATGTGTGTGAGTCTGTGTGTGTGTGTGTGTGTGTGTGTGTGAGTGTGTGGACTCTGAATGTCTGTCCCCCCTATCAATTCGAACACGGTAAACGCGAATTGAACGAAATTTGGTACAAAGGTAGCACTAGCAAAGGACACCTCAGTGTCATGTTTTATATTGCCGCCATCTTGACTGAAACGTAATGGCGGCCACACAAATGTTCAAAGCTTAAATCAAATTACGACTAATCTAATCATCCGATCTCTACCAAATTTTGCAACAACATACCTTTAAGGGGGGAGCATCCTTTGACTAAACTAATAGGTCATCAGCCTAATAGTTCGCGGATGGCGGCCATATTTGTGTGAAAAAGGATTCCCCCTATTAATTTGAACACGGTGAAACCGAAAGGAACGAAATTTGGTACAGAGGTAGTACTAGCAGAGGGCTCCTCAGCGTCATATTTTATATCGCCGCCATCTTGACGGAAACGTAATGGCGGCCACACAAATGTTCAAAGCTTAAATCAAATTACGACTAACCTAATCATCCGATCTCTACCAAATTTTGCAACAACATACCTTTATGGAGGGAGCATCCTTTGACCAATCTAATAGGTCATTCGCCTAAAAGTTTGCGGATGGCGGCCATCTTTGTATGAAAATCGATTCCCCCTAATAATTCGAACACGGTGAAACCGAATGGAACGAAATGTGGTACAGAGGTAGTACTAGCAGAGGGCTCCTCAGTGTCATATTTTATATCGCCGCCATCTTGACGGAAACGTAATGGCGGCCACACAAATGTCCAAAGCTTAAATCAAATTACGACTAACCTAATCATCCGATCTCTACCGAATTTTGCAACAACATACCTTTATGGAGGAAGCATCCTTTGACCATACTAATAGGTTATTAGAATAATAGTTTGCCGATGGCGGCCATCTTTGTGTCAAAATTGATTCCCCCTATTAATTCAAACACGGTGAAACCGAATAGAACGAAATTTGGTACAGAGGTAGCTCTAGCAAAGGGCACCTCATTGTCATTTTTTATATTGCCGCCATATTGACAGAAACGTAATGGCGGCCACACAAATGTTCAAAGTTTAAATCAAATTACGACTAACATAATCATCCGATCTCTACCAAACTTTGCAACAACATACCTTTATGGAGGGAGCATCATTTGACCAATCTAATAGGTCATTAGCCTAATAGTTTGCGGATGGCGGCCATCTTTGTGTCAAAATCGATTCCCCTTATTAATTCGAACACGGTGAAACCGAATGGAACGAAATTTGGTACAGAGGTAGCACTAGCAAAGGTAACCTCAGTGTCATGTTTTATATCACCGCCATCTTGACGGAAACGTAATCGCGGACACCCAAATGTTAAAAGCTAAAATGTAAATACGACCAACCTAATAATCTAGTCTCTACCAAATTTTGCAACGACATATCTTTATGTGGAAAGCATATCCTGACCAATCTGCAAGATCATCTGCCCAATAGTTTGCAGATGGTGACCAAGTATGTGTAAATCCATTCTCCATATCAATTCAAACACGTAGAATCCGAATTGAATGATTTTTTTTACAGAGATAGCACTAGCAAAGGGCATCTCAGTGTCTTGTTTAATATCCCTATAGCACGTTGTATTTCAACAAGCTACTACAACCAACATTCAATTATACTCCTTGAAAAGGACAAAGAGTTATAACAATACCCACGCATTTAGGAGAAAGTAGGCTACATGTTCTTTACTGAACATCTTGTTTTTCCAAGTTCCGATGGACTGTATAAAAATAACCGATTGACATTACCATACTTGACCTTGCAATAAGCGTGCAGTTGCTCAGTCGCCAGTATAAACCTCAAGTGCTAACATGGTGAGACAGTTATCATTGCATCATCGTATTTTTTATGTAAAACTTATTTTAAGTACGAGTCGGCTCGGCGGGTACGTGATGCATTTGTTCAGCAATTTCCTGATGAAGTGCCAGCTTCACTAGCACAGATTCACGTAATTGCAAATAAGTTTGACACTAATGGCTCGGTGCTCAATAAAAAACATGCCCGCACACAAACAGTTTTAACAGAGGATGAGCTAGATGACATTGGCGAGAATCTTGAACGGTCTCCGAATAAATCACTCACAATATTAGCACAAGTAGGGGTTTCGGTTTCATCAACAATAACTAACTAACTAAAGTAAGATTTCAGCATTGTACACACGCTAGCAAGGCCGCTGCATCATAGAGGATCGTACAAACGCTTAAAGCAGGAGGCCTTGGCGCGCCAAAAGCTCGGCCAAGGTGACCGTAGCTGCGGTTAAAATACCCGCCGCTTGGCGCTCTTATCTTATATGAAAGACCCTGTATATCGTACATGTTTCTACCTGACATTGATGTCTTCTTCAGCTCAAATTAAATGAAATCAATTAAGAATTAAAATAAAATAATATAGATGTACTTAAGTCTAAATTAGTTTGAAGTGAAATGTTTATGATAAAAATTGTAATAAAAATGAAATAAAGTAATAAAATGGATATCCTTACAATTTAGTAGTCAAATAAATAAATTACAATTTAATATTGGGCTTTACACTCACTATTAAAAATATTCTTATTTTTCTAACTGCATTTTGATAAATTTTGTATAAAGTCCAATATAAAATTGTATTTTATTTATTTACAATTAATACTACATAGACTGCTGCATACGTTCATGATGGCGGCTGGGCGCATTCTTGAAACTTGAATATCATTAGTTCACCATATAATAGCAGAATTAATGCGAAATTTAATGAGGGACGAGAACGATACAAAGGAGCTGGCTAACATTATTCATAGTAAAATGACACTGGATATATCGCAGAACGGCCATAAAATATAATAGCAAATCATTCTATATGTTTTACAGATACAATGTGTCAAATTAACATTAATAGTAGAACCATATATGGGATTTATTCACCAAAGGCAAAAAGTATCCCACCATACTGTATATTCAAGATGGTGGCTGAGCATAATGTTTACATTTCAAAATCAATAACTCAGGATCTAATTACGCGGTCAATACGAAACTTTTTATGAGGGGAATACACATAATATACCTCGCTTGCATGAGTTATACGATCATCGCACTGCATTTAGGACGTATCTGCCATCTTGAATACGTAAGATATTAATAGCGACAATCCACTACTTATTACTGTATAAACTCACATGAAAGGCTTTCTCTGAAGAAGGTGCAGGATGAATGATTTCATACATTCAAGATGGTGGATGTGCGCACTTTTCTAATGTTTCAATCAACTCCTCTGGATGAAAAAGCAGATTTACAACGAAATTTAGTAAACGGGGAGAGTTATGTAGTGTACATCTCTTATCTGTTACTACAAGAACATCGAATTATACTCCTTGATAACGACAACTATACCAATACATTTAGGAGAAAGTAAGCTATATGATCTTTACTGAACATCTTGTTGAGTGTCTGCTTGCCTCTTTCCCCAGTAGCTTTTCTTGAGTACTAGTTTCATTTTATTATCATCACCCTTGTGGCTGCCCAAAATTGTTTAATTTTTTTAAGCTATTATTTCATTGGTAGGTACAAATACAGCGTATCAAATGCTACAGAACGTAGGACTAACCACGACAAACATGTACGTTCGATGTTTTGAACTTCCGGTATCGTATATTTACTTTCAACAATTATATCTCAATATGTCTGAACCCCAATGGAATATTGCACTCATCCCCCCAACCACAGAAGGAAATCCTTGTTACGTCACTGCGCGAGTGAATGTATGCATATTCAATTGTGCTTGGTGCTTTTCAGTCGGTCAACACGAATGTACCCAAAAGAGCTGGGCTATGCCCTAATCCTGAAAAAGATTACATGAGATTAATACATACTCGAGGATGACCAGTTTTGACCGTCAAGCGATCATCATCAGATCCATTACACTTAGGCTACAAATCTATGTCTGAAAATACAGTTGAAAATATTTACAATAATATGTACACTTATTTAGTTGCAGTATTGGTCATGCAACTTGTCGGTAATTGTTAGTTTTAGTCTATGTGATGTTTTAGTGAGATGCTGAAATTTGCGATAGAACTCCGGAATTTATTAAACTCATGTAGGCCTAATTTCTTTCAGGATTAGGGTGTAACCCAATTCTTTTGGGTTCATTCGTTTTGACCAACTGAAAAGCACCAAACTTATTTTTACTAAGGCAACACTCAAAAATGGCTTCAAACCCCCATAATGAATTTCGAAATTTGGAATAAGTTGCATATTATGAATTACCTGGAAACTTGGCGTTGATGTTCGCAAATAAGATAAGCTACTCTGACATAAACACATCAAAGTATCATTCAGAATCACACGCATCACATTACTCACACGCAGTCGTCTTTGGAAACATTAATAATGAGTTGCTACCACAGACGGTGCTACAAATACAGAAGTAAACAACTCTGCCATAATCGATATTCAACATCTGTTGAATAGGTGCGTTGTTCGTTAATATTTTGCGAAGACAAATAGAAAATACTGTAATGTACTTGAATATGGATACAAGAGCATATTTTTCAGAATCTCACGCAATGCATCTCACTCACCAACACCGTGCAGAACGGTCGGCAATTGCGGTGTTTTTATCATGCTTGTGGTAGCGGGAACTCCCACTTCCTCCATGGAGTTGACACGTGACTCAATTTATCGACTACAAGTGATGACGTCAGCCCGTTGCTAGGGATCCACGTGTATTCCAACAAACGGTTGCTAGGCAATACGCCGATTCTGTTTTGTAAGTCCGCTTCGCGGCACACTGGTTAGCATTCTTGGTTGTCAACCCGGAGGTCCAGGCTGGATTCCCGGCTCTACCAAGAAATTAATTTTTTTTTCGCTATCGTTCTACCCTTCAGGGTTGGCTTTTCCCATGGACTAAGCGAGAGATCCCAACTCTACCGCCACTGAGGGCAGTGTCCTGGAGCTTGAGACTCTGAGTCAGGGATACAACTGGGGTGTGTGACCAGCACTACGTCCAGGCGGCCTCACCTGCAAAGCGTACAGGGGGCCTGATGAAGGGAGGGGAAGAGTGGGACGGTTAGGCAAGGAAGTGGGAAGGAGGCGGCCGTGGCCTTACAGTAGGAACCATCCCGGCATTTGCCCGAAGACGAAGTGGGAAACTACGGAAGACCACTTTGAGGAAGGCTGAGGTGGGAATCGAACCCCCTCTACTCATTTGGGCCACTCGAGGCTGAGTAGACCCCGGTCCAGTCTTCATACCATTTATCAAATTTCGTGGCTGAGCCGGGAATCGAACCCAGGACCTCCGGGGCGGCAGCTAACCATTTTGACCGCTACGCTACGGAGGCGACTAAGAAATTAAATTCTGGTATTATAATAATAATATCGTATGGCCTCGGGTGCCGGGTACAAGCTTTGTTATTTGATACCCAGAGGGTAGCTTGCATGTCGAATTTCGTTGTTCCTTGTAGCACTATGAAAGTCAAGGAGGTTAGACATCTAAGCTCCTTGAACTCTATAGCGCTTTCTAGTATAGAAATGAGGAACTTTGTTTTGGCGGAAACTCCCGAGATTAATTTTGCCATTATGAACACGGCCTACTGAATTGAAATGGGTTCTTTGACATGCCAACATCGTATGACATGGTGTCGTAATTTTTGCCACCTTTCAAAAATCCCTTACCACGGCAAGGAGCGAATCTGCAAGCTTGGGGTTAGTAGACCGACACGTTAACCACTCACCCACCGTGGCAAGCTAATTCTGGTGTGAGGGCTAGAATGGAGAACACTCAACCTCAAGAGGAAAAACTGAAGAGCGGTGGGCTCTATTCCCAAGTCAGCCCTCCCGGAAGTGGTTTTTCGTGGTGCCCCATTTCTTCTCCAGTTAAATGCCGGGATGGTACCTAACTTACGGCCACGGCCACTTCCTGCCCAAATCCTACCTCAATTACGAATACACACACTAGTACGGACATTACAGTGATATAGGTTATCAAACAAATTCTACACACATCCAGGTACACCTGGCTACATGGCCACGATGTCGCAAACCCCCTAGAAGAATCAACAACAAAACATGGAGTAAATATTTGACCTTGACAATATAACAGCCTCTACAATTCGTCTAAGTGGCAAATGCATCTTGGTGTAAATTTTAGTAAGTTAATGGTCAAGGGATGCGTGTAGGTTAATATGGGTCACAAACAAACTTACTTATATTTTTTAGGTATAGATTAACACTATTATAACCGGGTGAGTTAGCCGTCGTCGTTACGGCGTGACTGTAGGCAGTCGCTCACATCCGGGAGGCGAGGAGATTTGAATCCCCACGCTGGCAACCTTGAAGATGGTCTTCTGTGGTTTCCCATCTTCCTTCCAGGCAAATGACGGGGTTGGTCCCTAACTTTAGGCCACAGCTACTACCTTCCAATTCCTCGTCCTTACATTCAAACTTTCCTCCCCACACAACACTCCACAAGCGACGGTTCTTGTAGCTCACCCCATAGGTATCCCCATAGAGGCAGCTACAAACTCTGGCCAGCCGAACATGTCCTCGGACACTCCTGGCACTAAAAACCATACGCTAAAAAGAAAAAAGAAACATGATTTTAAACTTAACACTGTTGGAATCTGGGCTAAGGTTGCAGGCCACTAGTGGCCTGGCTATCTCGACATTCTATAGAATGTTTATTCGAACCCCTCATCTTCTTCCCCCCTCCCCCCGTCAGTTGTCCACGAAATGTTTTACGGTTTATTTCCCACATCAACTCTTGACTCTGTCTAGAGGAAATAATTCATGATGAAAATTAATAAATGCAAAACACAAATATTGGAATGCAGCCGAAATAAATCAGAATCCTCTATGGACATCAAATTGGCAGGTGAAAAACTAATGGGAGTAGGAGACGTCTGTTACTTAGGAAGCAAAATAACCAGTGATGGACAGAACAAAAAGGATATAAAAAGTAGGTTAGCTCCGACAAGGAAAGCATTTCTACAGAAAAGGGATCTGTTGACATCGAATATAGATTTAGGTGTTAGGAAGTCAAATTTGAAGGCCTTTGACTGGAGCGTGGCGCTCTATGGAAGTGAAACTTGGACTATTGGTGCAGGAGAAAAGAGGAGAGTGAAGCGTTTGAAATGTGGTGTTACAGGAGAATGATGAAGACCAGATGGGTAGGCAGGGTTACAAACGAAGAGGTATTAAGACGAGTGGGAGAGGAGAGATGTTTCTGGCGACTGCTAATGAAGAGGAGAGATAGGTTGGTAGGACACATACTAAGACACCCAGGAATAGCAAGCTTAGTTATGGAAGGAAGGACAAGAACTGTAGGGGTGGACCTAGGTTAGAATATGTTAAACAGATTGCTTCGGACGTAGGGTGTGGTAGCTATGAAGAGATGAAACGATTAGCTCAGGACAGGGAGTCACGGAAAGCTGCATGCAACCAGTCAAAAGACTGAAGACTCAAACAACAAAAACTCCTGACAAAGGCCTTAAAAAGGCACGTCCAGACTTATTGCGTATTTCCGTATCTTATCTCTGCTGAAATGATACGCAGCAACTGGAATTATTCTTCCACATACCACTCATGCAAGGCAGCAAAGAAATTATGAGCTGAGGCTCAGTTTCGCGCCAGATCTCAGTCAGCGATGACTACATCTAACCTGCAATTATAGCCTGCATTAGGAAAGAAGAACTCTGATGGCAGTTATCAAAACCAGCCCGTGGGGAAATACCGTGTTGCCACTGTGTCCGATTATCTCAACATCGGGGCAGATGATCTCGCTGTTCCACCCATTAAAACAAAAATAACCAACAAAAACCACCTCAACGCCTGTTGCTGTATATACAGCCTGTTCCGATTCAACACGGAACTGTAAAATGGGTTGCCTACCCATCCGCAATCGGCTTGAAATCTGTTCCCAGCGCGCTAGCGACGGGGCCGAGTCGATTTCACTGATTGCCGCCTTCTTATGCAGCTCTGCAAAGCATTTTGCTCTTTGAAAATATATTTACAGAGGCTTCACAATAAGTTTGAACGATTTCTGTTTCAGAACTTGTTATTTTACGCTTCTGTTAATGGCTTTTGCAGAGCATATCTATGAAATAAAATTTTATTTTACAACATAGTTTATTAAAACACAATGTATTTTCGTGTTGTAATTTATTTACAACACAAATTATTGCTTTTTAACCCAATACCACAAAACGAGATACAATTTGGAACTAATTTGTTACAAAATTTTAATCATCTTCGATGCGACTAAAAAAGTTAATTTATCACTGACGTTACCTATACTGCAAATGGACAGTTACATAAGGTGTTCGAAGTGGCGTCCATCATTTTCCAAGCAGAGGGCCACTCGTCGCATGAAGTTCTCTCTTGCGTTCGACAACATCTGAGAAGTAATTTCCGCAAAGGCTTCGGTATGAGCTCCATTTCTTCGGGCGTTGTTGGTGATCTTAAAAATACTCTCGACCTGACGTAGCCCCAAATGAAGAAATCCAGGACTTTGCAATGCTGCATAAGGAGGGCAATCAGTGAAATCCAACTCAGCCCCGTCGCTAGCGCGCTGCGAGCAGATTTCAAGCCGATTGTGCGTGGGTAGGCAGTATGAGTACGGACACCAACTCGAACCTACCCATGATTAAGGCTGCTGCAATGTCAGCCGAAACGTTGGGAAATAATAACCGATATACGACGCAGCTCAATCCTGTAAGCCTAGATGATAAACTAGACACCGGCCGCGAAAGTCTACGATCTAATTAAACCCATTTTACAGTTCCGTGTTGAATCGGAACAGGCTATCTACGTGCGACAGAGAACTGCTGGCCAAATATATATGCACTTTACTTCTTCTATCTTGTGAAATATTAGGGAAATACAATTCGATAGGTAGCCTACTCGAGATAATACGGACAGTGAGTGATGAAGTAAGGATATTGTGTCAGGCCACGTGCTCACATGCTGTCCACTAGTACATTGCAAAACGGCTCACAGTTACATTGGAAACCATTACTCTGCTCACCTCTTCAACATACCTGACCTTAAAAGCGAATGTAGCGGATGTAGCCCCGTCTACTTAGGGATTGTGTAGAATCTGTCTAATAACCGGTGTTAAATGTGATGGCTGTATTAGTGTGTGTTATCTGTAATTCAGGTAATAATAATAATAATAATAATAATAATAATAATAATAATAATAATAATATCGTATGGCCTCGGATGCCGGGTGCAAGCTTTGTAATTTGACACCCAGAGGGAAGCTTGCATGTCGAATTTCGTTGTTCCTTGAATCACTATGAAAGTCAAAGAGGTTAGATATCTAAGCTCTTAGGGGCGTGGTGGCTCAGTGGTCTAGCTGTATGCCTCTCACCAAGGCTGTCCGGGTTCGATTCCTGGTCAATGCATGTGAGATTTTCGAAGTGAAATGCCATGTCCTGTGGTTCTGTTTCCACGTAAAAAGGAGGGCTCGTGGCTCATAATCACAAGATTCACAGTCACGTAAAACTGCAATCTTCCTTTTTTTATATCTAAGCTCCTTGAACATTATAGCGCTTTCTAGTAGAGAAATGAGGAACTTTGTGTTGGCGGAAAATCCCGAGATTAATTTTGCCATTATGAACACGGCCTACTGAATTCAAATGGGTTCTTTGACATGCCAACATCGTATGACATGCGTGTCGTATTTTTCCCGCCTTTCAAAAATAACTTACCACGGCCAGGATCGAACCTCCAATCTTGGAGTTAGTAGACAGACACGCTATCCACTCACCACCGTGGCAAAGATATTGCGCCAGGCCATGTGCTCACATGCTGTCCACTAGTGCATTGCAAAACGGCTTGCAGTTGCATTGGAAACCATTACTCTGATCACCTCTTCAATATCCCTCACCTTAGAGGCAGATGATGGTTGGTTGGTTCCTCAGTTTAGGGGCTGCAACAACGCAGTCATGTAGGCCCGTGTACTTTGGGTGTGTGTAGAATCTGTCCGATAACCGGTATTAATTGTGATGACTGTGAGGACTGCAGACGATCAATTTTAAGTAGTTCCTACTTTTGCTACCAAATGCTACCGTCAACGACACCTAGCCTTGAGATTGGCTACTAGGTGCTACCATGACCAGCACCTGCCACGTGGTAATTGACATAGATCCCATGCCGCTTGTTACTTGTAGTATCATTGCTCTTACCCTCCCTCCCTCTTTCCTCCCAGTGTAGTGGCGGTAACACAGTCAGACTTGGATGATGAGCATGGATCGCTGACATCGCTTTCATGAAAGACAACACGGTGTATTTAATTTTTTATTTTTATTTAGTCAATTTACCCTCTAGGTTGGTGGCTCCCACGGACTCAGCGAGGGAACTCACCACTACCGCCTCTATGGACAGTGTCCTGGAGCCTGAAACATCTGGTCGGGATGGATACAACTGGGGAGGTGTGATCAGCACTTCGCCCAGGCGGCCTCACCTGCAAAGCGAACAGGGGCCTCATGAGGGATGGGAAGGGATGGAAGATTGGGATGGATAGGCGAGGAAGAGGGAAGGAGGCGGCCGTGGCCTTACAGTAGGCACCATCCCGGCATTTGCCCAAAGACGAAGTGGGAAACCACGGAAAACCACTTCGAGGATGGCTGAGGTGGGAATCGAACCCCCTCTACTCATTTGGACCACCCGAGGCTGAGTAGACCCCATTCCAGTCCTCATACCACTTTTCAAATTTCGTGGCAGAGCCGGGAATCGAACCCAGGACCTCCGCGGCGGCAGCTAACAATGCTGACCGCTACGCTACGGAGGCGACACGGGGTATTAAAATGATTTAAATATCTCATTGCAAGGCAAAAATAAATTAAACATTAATTGTATTGAAAGTTTCAAATTTCACCTTGAAGTAAGGTTCAAGAAATAAATTGGCACAATTCTCCCCCTCTAAAATCCTTGAATTTAAGTACTTATGAACACATCAGTGAGTACACAAAAGCGTCACAGTCATTGCATAAAGAATTTGAAATTTGGTTTGAAGAAATGAAAGAACTAAAAATGGCACTGTAAGTTTTAATGACGCGAGCATTAATCAAATCTAACCTACAAAATTTAGCCTCACAGAATTGTAGTTAGTGGAAGGATCTCTTACATGCCATAAATCTATGACTTGGGCCCGCCGGCTTTACTTCCCCTCCGAAGGAAGGCATACTGAGGGAATTTTAATGCTCTTAAAATCAGACGACTTCGGCCGGGATTGAACCCGCGATCTTGGACATAGAATCTCAGCATGCTACCAAGTACGCCACTGAAGCCACCAAGCGGATGATAGCTGTCAACGTTCTACCTTAAATATTCAGAATATAGCAGCAGCCACATACAATATGCCCACTGAATCCCCTCCTGGGGCAAGGACCTCCCCGTTTCCTGTTCTCCGTCTTGAGCACTTCTTATCTTATCCGTAGAACATCCACTTTTTTCTTTCGTTCGTTATTTTGCTGTACGATGCACCACAGTCGCCTTCTTATGCATAGCTTGTTTCCGGTTTAGTAATGGAAGTAATGGAAGCAATGGGAACTGGGTAAAAAAATCCTTGCGAGTAACTGAGGAAATTGTCGGTGTCAGAAAGAATATAAGTTATAAAATGCAACAAGAATGATATAAACTTGAGTTGTGTACAATGCGAAAGCTTTACTTGTGTAAAAATTCAGACTTTCACGACCGGCGTAGAAATAGGAATGTCTGATTCGTGGACTTAAAGGCCGTGTTCTAAGGACATTTTGTTGTCCTGGCGTTTCGCTGAAAGCATGTTCACAGGTTACATTAAGCGAGATAAAACTAGCCCGCGAAACAGACATTCCTACTTTACTTGTGTGCTTATGTATTAGTGATCGATGTCACTTAACTATGTGTCGCAGCACAACACTCGTCTCTAAATGTTGCAATTTTTTCCGTCAATTATTCAATTATTCAAGATCATGACGAACTAGGCTAAGTGAAGCCACCGTGGCTTAGGCGGCAGCACGCCGGCCTCTCACCGCTGGTTCCGTGGTTCAAATCCCGATCACTCCATGTGAGATCTGTGCTGGACAAAACCGAGGCAGACAGGTTTTTCTCCGGGTACTCCGGTTTTCCCTGTCAAATTTCATTCCAGCAACACTCTCCACTATCATTTCAATCCACCTGTCATTCATTTATTCATTGCCCCAGAGGAGTGCGTCAGGCCTCGACAGCCGGCACGGTTCATATCCTCGCCACTAGATGGGGGCTTCATCCATTCCATTCCTGACCCGGTCGGAGACTGGAAGCAAGCTGTGAATTTTCACGAAGTAGGCTAAGGGCCGATTGTATAAACATCGCTTGACAGGGGATCAAATTAAATGGAGTTCAAAATGTGAACCATGTTCAGTCGTCGGCCATGTTGTATAAAACTATTCGCGGGTTCCAAGATCCCAGTTTAACTAGATCTCAAGTTCAAGGATTTCAATATGGCAACAGCGCAAAATAGTAAGAATATTCACGTATAGAGTGCACTAAACTCATTTCGCCGAGTGATCTTCAGCTTTTTGTTTGTTTATTTCTGTATATGTTAACCTCAAAAGAAAGTGTTTAACAGGTGTTGGGGAAAACGTATGTAGAACATAAGCTAAGTGCACACCAGGTTTGTCTGAGCGGGAATGTTAAGACAAAAAATGTAACATAAAATACCATTTCAGTACCGATAACCAGAAAAAGAATGTTCCATGGACTTCAAATTCGCGGTCGAAATTTCGCAAAGGACTTGCAACCGAATCCATAAAGGTAGGTGAAGTCAATTGATATCATTATTTACAGATTTTAAATGTAGATGCGATTACATTGCTAAATTATATATAACACGGTCTTAAACCATTTTTTTTAAATTTCTTTCAGGTTCAGATTTGATTAGGCTATAGCTAGCTGATCCCAAGGCTAGTTTATAAGCCTTGAGCTGATCCAACCTGGTCCTGCCTGTGGGATCACATGTGAATTGTGGTCTCATACAACTTGTGATTTTCATACAAATCACTGTGCTTCCTCCTGTATGAAATCCATGAAGGTAAGTTCCTTGCACATCATTTACTTACGGGTATGTTGTTTAGTAGGGCATTTCTCTGCCCCACCTATCTACCTAACCTGAAAATAATCTACAATAGCTGAATTTGATCCATGTACCATAGTTTTATGCATTAATGAAGTGAGTTTCAAAATGTAGATAGGGAAAGATCATGTTGATACCTGATATTAGGACCCTGAAAGTCCCCATAAATATAATTTTACATCAATTACACTGTTAGGCCTATATAATACATGCTAACACAAGTAGGCTAGCTCATTCCTCAAGGTAAGTAGGCTACTGATAGTGAACACTGAATAAGTAGCCTAGATATTGTAAACTATCGATTGCTTAGTTTATTTGCTTGAAACTCTTGTCATTGTATCACAATGGACAACAGGCTATCCTTTTTATTGGCAACCAAGGGCCCTAAATCTTAAAATAATCCATCAAAAAATAATATACTAGCATGCATTGCTAGGTAATGGTATAGGTTTGGAACAGTATGGTATCCAAAAGTTTATATGAATCAAAACTTAAATTTAATTTTGCAAATTAATGCCATATTAGTATTATTAGGCCTACTCCAATGGCAACATCATACTGTAGCCTACATCATGTTTGGAAACTCATTGTTTTCTTTCTCGTAAGATGCAATTGATTACTATAACGTTTGCAACATTGTTGGTATGGAAAATCTTAAAAATAAGTGGGTAGAAAAACGTGCAGTAGCCTATATTACCTAGATAAAAGAAGTACTGGTACGGTATGTAAATAAATATACTGTACCATACTCCAGGAGGCTTCCAGTTATTAGGTCATGGTATAGTGCAGGTAATTAAAGTGGAAGGTCTTACACTGCAACTATTTTTACAACACATGACCCAACAGCTGAAAGCCTCCTTGGTCATATATGCAGCCATGAAAATCCAATTCCTGAAATATACTGTAGCCTACCTCTTCTTCCTCTGGCCGTACTCCATTCATAGGGGGCAGTAAATTACAGTGAATTCTTTATCATGTTTGCCAGGGCTGAACTCGTGCTCACAATTCAGTGTGACCAGGCATTTCTGTTCAGTTACACTGTAGCCACTGCCCAGCTCTCCATTTCAGTGTTGTGGAGCTAGCTCATGAGTATCCAAGAGACTGAACATTTTTTCAGCCTTCGCTGGCAATGGCTACAATAGCTTACTGATGAACAGGTAAAGTTAAAGCAACAATGGCGGCTGAGTGAACAACACAGCAGTGAGTAGCTCCGAAAACATTGTATATTTAAGAGTGTATTCGAGGAAGAAACTAAACCATATTTGTCCCCCAACAATATAAGTGTATACGTTGACCAGTTATTAATAACATCATCAATTACAATTACTAACTTCCTCGTAAATTGGTTAAATAGGAGCTTTCACTTGCATCGGCAACATGGGCGACTGTGGAGAGTGTGGTGGTAGCTTGGGGAAGGCTGGAAAGGTACAGTGTGGTTCGTGTAAAAAGTGGTTCCACAAGAAGTGTGTGAATACATTGAACAGATTCACCGAGTGGCTGTGTGTGCAATGTGTGGACTATAGTGCAACAATAAGTGATAGTGTAAGTAACGAAGACGCTCCATCAATGGAGAATATTTAAGGAATGCTGAAAGATTTAAAAGAACAACTTAAAATCATAAAAGACGAACAAAGAGCGAGAGAGACTGATCTAGGTAATTCAATGGAATTGTGCCATAAAAAACTAGACGATTGTGTAACATTAATTTCAAACCAGCAGATAGAAATTAAGGAATGTAAAGGACACATTGAGTCATTAACTCTGCAGAATGTCAATCTTAAGGCGAAGCTAAAATCTCTTGAAAACCGCCTAGGAGAATCTGAGCAGTACACACGTAGGAATACGGTGGAAATACACGGTGTCCCGGAGGTTCCTAACGAAAACATTATTGAAACAGTGAAGAAAGTAGGTCAAGCTCTGGGTGTGGTCATCACTGAAACAATGGTGGATGCCTGTCACCGACTGCCTAAGTCACCTAATCATCAACACAGTGGCATCATCATAAAATTCGTTCGGCGGGACGACAAGGAGCATCTTTTGGAGCGACGCCGGGTGAAACGGAATCTCTCCACTCGTCACGTTGGTCTTCCTGGCGATAATGTAATTTATGTCAACGAGAGTTTATCCCCGGAAAGGAGGAAGTTGCTGGCACAAGCTAGGAGCATCAGAAGAGAGAAAGAGTATGCTTTCTTGTGGGTAAGAAATGGACATATTAAAATACGCAAATCTGAAGGTTCTCGGGTCATCGTAATTCGAAATGAGGATGACCTGAACACTCTCTAATGGTATCAAAACCTAGGTTATCCATTTATTATCAAAATGTAGGAGGAATGAATACAAAATTAGATTTATTCAATGAAAACCTGATTACCAAACAGTATGACTTAATTCTAATTACAGAAACTTGGTTATCTAGTAAAATCGCTGACAGTGAGGTCTGTTCTGATATATACAGAGTGTACAGGGCTGAGAGGCCTGCCAGAGCAGGGGGTGGGGTGGCTGTCTTGGTAAGGAGCGGATTAACGGTACTCAAGGTCGAAAGAATGACTGGCACATTGGAATGTCTATTAGAGAAACTGGTCATTAGGGGAAATATTTGGTACGTCTGTAATATGTACATTCCACCAGCTTCAAAAGTTCATACAGGGAACTATATCGGTGGTTGGAATCCAGAACAGAAATATATGATCAAAATTTAATAATCTTCGGCGATTTCAACATCCCAACAATACAAAGTACACTAATTAAAGACGACAACATTCAAACAAGAGAACTCGTAAATTTTATTAATTATCTTCAGCTAAAGTCTCATAATTCAGTACTAAACCGTAACGGGAGGACGCTGGACTTAGTTTTATCCAACAAAACCAACATAAATGTAACTGAAAACACTGACCCACTCTTACCGCTGGATCGCCACCACCCTGCCCTGGATGTGGAAATATCTCTAATAATATGTCGACACCAAGTACATATCCAGCCTATTGATACCTTTAACTTCCGGGAAGCCAATTTTGAGCAGCTGTACACTCGGTTGAGGAATGGCGCTTGGGGTCAAATATACGAGTGCACTGATGTAAATATTGCAGTAGACCTGTTTTACCAAATTTTTAACGCAGTACTTGGCGAAACCGTTCCTATATGTAAACGACAAACGGGCAGAAAATATCCTATCTGGTTTTCTAAGGAAACAAAAAGTAAATTGAAGGAGAAGGAATACCATAGGAAGAGAAAAAATTACTCAGATCATAATAGACTACGTTTTGAAGAATTAAGATCAGAAATTAAAAAGGACATTCAATTATCTTATAAGAAATATATCCGTAATATTGAACAAAACATTAGGCGGGACTCAAAGAAATTTTGGACGTTTATTAAAAACAAGAAAAACAAGTAGTTCCGTGAAGAACTATACAGCCTATTTTCATATATCCTACTTATGTTAATTGCCACTATCAACATACACAATTTCAGTTTGATTGCTGTAATAGATTCGTAGATATTGAGAACCGACTAAATATTTCGGATGGTCGCCATGTTGGATTTTATATATGTAGGTCCTAGAGTTATGTACTGTTACATGCAGATTATTGTGAACGTGTAGTATTCAAACTTCAATCGCATAATTAGGACACAAGAAAAAACAAGGAGATTTTAAAATTTTGCACAGCTGCCATCTTGAGGTTATGGAAACAATTGAAATAAATTAGATGCCAGTGGATTTACATTCGTATAAGGATTTACTGTACCAAGTTTCACTGCACGCGGATGGTTAAATTGCGAGAAACGTCCATGTGAATATTTATAATTCGCGTCACCGCCATGTTGGATTTGTGATCACCAGGTTATTTAAAGTCCTATAGGTGAACTTAAGTTCATAGCCCCTATGAACATTAAAAAATTTAGTTTGATTGCTAAAATAGATTCGTAGATATTCAGTATCGTCTAAATATTTCGGATGGTCGCCATGTTGGATTGTTAAATGTATAGGCCATAGAGTCATGTACCATTAAAGTAAAATTATTGCGTAGGTTCATTATTCAAACTTTCACTTCGATCACATGATTACGACACAAGAAAAGAAACTTAATTTTAATATTCGCACAGCCGCCATCTTTAGGTTATGTAAACAATTGAACTACATTAGATACCAGTGCATTAAAATGTGTATATACATTTCTTGTACCAGATTTCATTGCGTTTGGAACATTAAATCGGGAGATATGTCAATTTAAAATTTTCAAATTCGCTTGGCCACCATGTTCGGTTTGTAGTTAACCGGTTTTTGAAAATCTTATAGATGGAATTCCAGTAGTGCCCTTTATCTCCGTACAAAATTTTAGGGAAATACCGCTAATAGTTTCAGAGATATAGAATGCCGGTGAAATATTTCGCACATCCGCCATCTTGTGATTATGTAAACAATTGAACGAAGTTAGATGTCGGTGCATTACAATGTATATAAACATATACTGTACCAAGTTTCATTGCGTTTGGTTGGTCAAATCGCGAGAAACGTCTATTTAAAAATCGTAAATTCGCTTGGCCGCCATGTTGGTTTTGTAGTTACCAGGTTTTAAAAAGTCACATAGGTGAACTTCTACTAGTCCCCTTTATCACCGTAAAATATTCCAGGATTATATCGGGAATAGTTTCGGAGATATTGAATGCTGGTGAAATATTTCGCACAGCCGCCATGTTGGATTGGTGAGTCGTAACAAAATTTGAAGGGCACGGTCGAGGTCGCCGGGAATAGTACTATGAACTTTCCGAGTTTCATTGATATCGCTCCTGCCGTTTAGATTTTATTAGGGGGGGACACACACACGAATCACACACACACACACACACACACACACACACACGCACACACACACGGACAAAAGGTGATCTCATAAGCCTATTTTTTCAAAATTGAAAATAGGCTAAAAATAGGAACACATGCGACACCTTTAAATATAATAATGAAGAATTGGACAGTGGTGATTCCATTGTTGAAGGTTTTGCGACATATTTATGACTCTCAGTCAGCCCAATACAAAGTCCCAGCCTGCAATTCGAATACTCCCAACTCCCTTCACATAAAACTTGTCTCGAAGGAAGAGGTTGGAAATGCATTAAAAAAATTAAAACCTAAGTCGTCGGCTGGTCCTGATAATATTCCACCGTATGTAGGTAAGGGATGTGCTGAAAGTCTCAGGGACCCGTTACACTTTATATTTAACTTAGCCACTCAAACTTCTACGTTCCCTGACGCCTGGAAAATCACTCGCGTCTGCCCTATACTAAAATCGTGAGATCCATCACTAATTAATAACTACCGTCCTATATCTATTTTATCTGCAGTAGCCAAGGTATTTGAATTCATATTGGACGGAAGAATATCAGTATTTCTCAGACCGCTCGTAACAGATAACCAACATGGTTTCCTATCCAGGAAATCTACGGTGACGAATGCAACTAATTTTACTCAAATTATATCTAAAGAGTTAGATAAAGGAGGACAAATAGATGTCATATTTACAGATTTTGAGAAAGCGTTCGACACAATAAATCATGATATCCTTCTTAACAAATTGTGTATTTTGGGATTCTCCCACCCATTACTCAAATTATTCATCTCCTACCTCAGAGACAGGAAACAATTTGTTTTGTTCCAGAAAATTGTCTCAAAGGAATACATAGTTCATTCCGGAATACCCCAAGGCTCGAACCTTGGACCTCTGATTTTTCTAGCAATGATAAACGATTTGCCACGTTGTATAGTACACTCAAATAGTCTTTTATATGCAGATGACTTCAAAATTTTTAAATCAATTTCTTCCGCTAATGACTGCACTCTACTACAAAATGACCTAAATAATATACACAAATGGAGTATAGAAAACAAATTATACTTAAATGTACCGAAGTGTGTTGTTATGACCTTTACACGTAAGAAGAACCCAATCACATTTGTTTATGGAATTGGACCTCAGTCATTGCAAACAGTAAGCGAGAAGAAAGATCTAGGAATCTTGTTTGACCGAGAGCTTGCTTTCACTTGTCATGTGCAAAAGTCAGTCGGGGATGCTTACCGCATGTTAGGGTTTATAATAAGAAACACTAAGCCATTCATTAGGACCAGTACCTGCATAAACCTTTATATTGCCATGGTGAGATCCAAGCTCGAGTACGCCAGCCAAGTATGGAGTCCCTGGCAGAAAACATGCATTAAATCCATTGAGCAAGTTCAAAAGAAATTCCTCAGATATTTACACCTCAAAATAACGGGCAATTACCCACACATGGTACCCTACGGTGAACTTTTGTTGAATTTCGGCATGAGTAGTTTGGAGTCTCGAAGGCAAGTGAATGATATGAAATTCCTTTATAAAATTATTAACGGTCAAATTGATAACTCATTTTTCCTATCGCTCCTAAATTTCAACATCCCTCGCTTTACTACAAGATCAACTATAACATTCAAAAATGATATAACCAATACTACTTCACATAATAATTCACCTGTATGGAGGCTTTGCAGTATTTACAACGATGCGGTTCGTGTAAACTGGAAACTAGATTTCTGTCTTTCAATTAGACCGTTCTTGGAAATTATAACCCAGTCACTCTAATTAATACTTGAAATAAAATTATCACACAAAACAGAATCAACAATGTATATATGTGGATAGGCCTGTACCCTAGTTATCAATGTTACCTTTTAGTTTACGATGTAATAATTTCAAAACCTGCTTTTTATATATTTGACATTAGGTAAAATTTAGATTTAGTTTTTATATTACCTTTATATTAAGCTTTTTACTACTATGCATTTCAATCTGAGTTAACTTCCTAGTTTTAATAATTACATTTAGATATTAATACTTAATGTAGAAATATCAGAAAGTGTATTCTACTGTGTAGGTGCACTGTTATTGGGGCGCACACTGAGCCCTGTTGTGTACCGTCAAGAAATAAATAAATAAATAAATAAATAAACTTGATACCAATCTCTGATAAGGTTTAAGCAGTCTTTTTTTTGTTTCTGCTTCATTTTGGGGATTAGTACATGGTCATCAGCTCCTTGCACTGGGGTGTATGTGGAAGTTTTGACTTTATTTGAGATACAAACTATTTGGCCATACAAACTGAAAAGTTTCAATAATTTAAATCTCTATAATGTATATAGTGTATTGTATTGATTAGATAGGTCATGTTACCATATTCTAAATTTAAGAAAACCTTGACACAGTACTGCCCAACGCTAGGTCTCCTTAGCATGCAGCAGTTGAGAGGCAAACGTATCTGTTTACGGGAACTATGCTGAGATTGCTATGTATGGACAACATAAGTACAATGGTTCAGTAGTATGGTTTACGACAGTCTCAAATTAAATTATGGCAACATTTTGATATAAAGATAAATAAGCCTCTGTGAAATTTGTTACACCGGGCTACATTTAATTGAAAGGGGGAGGAATGAAATCTTCTGATGCTGTTTTAGTACGTCAGCATCACACATAGCAAGAAGGTACTAATTCCCAAGCAATAGGCAAATAAACTTAAAACGTGCACTATCGTATTAAATAAAACAAATTATTTAGCATGACTTTTTTCCTAGACTTTTACTTATTATTTATTTATACTGTAAATTAGTGCACTTTATGCCCTAAGGCTAAATGAATGCTTAACCATGGTGAGAATTCAGTTGCTAAGTACACTCCACACATCACTTGTTATTTTCTAACATGTTGCAGGTAGCTTTGGAGGAGCCTTTAACAACACAGAGCAAGCAGAAGCCACTGTGTGTAGAGGACAATGGGCAAAATGAAAGAATGATTAGAATATGAAATATTGAGCAGGCAGAACCTGAAGGAAATGAAATGTACTAATGCATTATTTAATAAAAATAAAATAAAAGGTTGTAATGTTATTCTGAACTAGTTGTTAATTCTTCAGGCCCTGTTAGTTCCTGAAATTGTTGCCACAATATTGTCCTCCATTGACTTAACAAGGTTACACAGTGATTGGAGTACCAAGTCCCTAACACTCATTTATGCTCTCTCTACAACTGAGCATAAAATCTTGTTATGTGCATATAAAAAATGTTTGTGTTAAATGTGCAACATGAGACAGGTGAAGACTGCAGATATGCTACAAAATTGGTCGGGGGGCATTCAGCGTTATTGATCAAAGTTAATGTCCAGTACAACAGTTATCATTTGTAATGTACTAACAACTTTAATCAGAAATCTGCTGTTTGCTATTCAATTACAGTTGTCATGTATGGGACAGTCGAAGCCAAGCTGTTAATTGCTTGCTTATTGAATTTCTTGAAATTTGGTTAACATAATAACATTCGAATTGGGTAGGTCTTGGAGAACTTACTATGAAGCAGACCACTGTTTTATTGGAGGTTTCAGGTTCACTTCTCTTTCAAAAAGTAGTTTTTTAAATATGGGATTTTATCACTTTAAAAATTTAAATGTTAGAATATGTTATCAAATAGTTGTTGGAACATCTTGGTCAACAGCCCTGTGTACTTGGCTGTGTGTTGATTTTGTCTGATAACTTGAGGTGGCTGTAGTAGTGTAGCAGTATGTAACTGTAATAAAAACAGTGGATTTAGTAAGTTTTCTATGGATGATATTTAAAGGAAAACCTGGAACAAGTTTGGGGTAGGTGACCCAGGACTTACAGGTACTCGTAAGTAGCATTCTAGCATTTGCCTTGGTATAGTGTGGGTACGCCCTGAAGAGCCACACTCAGGATGATCAATGTCATCACTGGGATTAAAATCTTTGGACTTGTTGCATTTCCACATTAGTCTTGGACCATGGCCCGATACAGGCCTACTCAGCTAAGCCGCTGGGTTGACATATGATTACACGCAGATAGTTTGGGTGGGTGGATAAATGAAATGTTGAGTAGGTAGAAACTGAAGAAAATGAAATGTGCTAAAACAATTTTAGAGTTTCTGAAATTGCTGCTACAATATTGTCCTGCAATGACTCATGTAGGGTGCAAGTTATTGAATGGGGTATTCCTTCTTTGGGGGATTTGTACTCTCTCCACCCCTTAAAACATTACACCTCAATCAAACACATTTTATATCCCTGCCTGAGATAACATCTATCCCCAATCAAAGAAAAATGCTTTCCACAAAGAAAAGAAAGGAAATTGTGAATATACACCCTATATGCTACAGCTGGTGACCTATTACAGTATTGTTTTAGCATTTTCTTGTGAATGTGATAATAATAATACAACATGGGACTCTCATCAAGTGCTCGGAGGCACAGTCCAGGGGATGGTTGGATGACCTGGGCCCATTGACACTACTGGTATTTGGAGATGAAACACATGAACACAGTAAAAGGTGGGGAGTGGAGAAGTATGGAAGGAAAATAGGATAGATGGAAATGTTAAAAAACATTTTCTCAGTACAAACAAATTCATATACCTAGCAAAGATTTCATGATCAAACATTTTGCATAAATGTAAGCCATTGAAATGTACATGTATCTAAATTTACACGAGGGATTGTTTAGAACTACCGTAGCTTATGGCACCCAGCTATGGGCTTACAATTGTGGTGCATGTTTACTGCCATACGGGCTAAATAATGTGAAGTGTGTGTCACATGAATACTAGGCCTATGATACTGTAGTTCTTCTACAGGATATCTAATAGGCTACCCTATTAGCAAAGGTAAGATTAAGTACCAGTGACCTACTACTTTCAAAAACAAAAGGCACCGTGGATAAAATAGTCATTTAATACTACTATTACCGTATCGTATGTGTGTGGTACCGGTATTAATATATTCACTGGTGGCATGAAGCACCTCTCGGAATGCTTTTAACCTCAAAATGGTGCATCGCATTCGTAGGCTTAATTACGGCATTGGTGCATATGTCAACGATACAAAGAAAAGTTACAACACCATCACTGATTAAAAATACACAGTTTGGAGTGAAAACATAAATTGTTATCAAATGTGAACACGTATCACGTCCGTATAGCCTCTAGGCCTAATATAACCCTCGACTTGGAGGCACAAAACAACATGGTTTATAGATGACCTAATACAATAAAATGTAAAAATAAACGGTCGTGTTTTGATATTTATTTAAAACTGAAGAAATATATCGTTCAAGTGTCTCAATATGACACGATTTTTAGGAGAATGGCATTCTTCCTCCTCAAAATCGAAAATCACTGACTGAAATGCATCATCCAGCACGCGCAATTTAAGCCTAGTCCAGAAAGAAATAGTACCGTACCGTCGTATAACCTAGATCTACTAATGTACAAGCTTTCTAACATATTTCTCTTTTTAATACAGCCTAGAACTGGATTCTAAGCGCTAAAATGTTTCACGGACAACAGCTGTGAACTAAGATCAACATGGCTGAACCGAGAACTGTCGCCGGTTAAACATGAACTCAGATCAAGACGCGGTGATCTTAGATTAACGTTTATACAACAGAAATTCTGAGTTCAGCACGCACTAAGATCAGCTGAACCTGGTGAACTGAGATCAAATGCTATATACAATCGGCCCTTAGTGATCCTCCAAATAGGACAATATATTCAACTGTGTCGCCTCCGTTGCGTAGTGGACAGCGTGGTTAGCTGCCGCCCCGGAGGTCCTGGCTTCGATTCCCGGCTCTGCCACGAAATTTGAAAAGTGGTATGAGGACTGGAACGGGGTCTATTCAGCCTCGGGTGGCCCAAATGAGTAGAGGGGGTTCGATTCCTACCTCAGCCATCCTCGAAGTGGTTTTCCATGGTTTCCCACTTCGTCTTCGGGCAAATGCCGGGATGGTTCCTAACTTAAGACCACGGCCACCTCCTTCCCTCTACCTTGCCTATCCATCCCAATCTTCCCCACCCTTCCCATACCTAATAAGGCCCCTGGTCGCTTTGCAGGTAAGGCCGCCTGGGTAAGGTGCTGATCACACCTCCTCAGTTGTATCCACCAGATGTATCGACCAGATGTTCCCAGCTCTAGGATACTGCCCATAGAGGCGGTAGTGGTGAGTTCCCTCGCTGAGTCCGTGAGTTCCACCAAACTGGAGGGTAAACTCGATTAAGAAAAGAAAAAAATATTTAACTGTATGCATGTTGTATAATCTTAAAATCCCATATAACATATTCAATTGGCACAAAATTAATATCATTCTAGTCCAAGCGATGTAGACCATTGACATTTGAAATGTGCAAACCGGCCACGGTGGCCGAGAACGTGAACACGCTACCTCGTGGCTCGCTGGCATCGGGAGAGCGTGGGTTCAATCCCACCTCAACCGTCCTGAAAATGGTTTTCGTGGTTTCCCATTTTCACCACCAGGCAAATGCCGGGACGGTTCCTTTCAATAGGTTCACGGCCGATTTACTTCCAATATCCCTTCCCTGACCCGTCCTGAAAAGAAAAGTACATGGCCATTGGCTGCATTAAAAAAAAAAAACGTGCAAATTGCACACATTAGGCAAGCTGATTGTTTGGATCTTTTTTTGTTGCGATGTTTTACTAATTAGTCTACTCTTTTAGGAGACATTTGTCTTTAGAACATTCAAGGGAGGCTTATTCTTATTCTTCTTATTTTATAAGTTGAACATGTAAAATTAAAACCACAATCCGAAAGTATAAAGAAAATCATCACGGAAGATTCATTCTCAATTAAAATTAAATGGAGATTCGCTGATCGGAAGTTCCCTATGCATAAGATGCGGTACCATTTTGAATCATGAAAGCTTTGTAGTTAATTATTTTAACAGCTTCCTTTTTCTCGTTTAAACTAAGTGAAATACCAATGGGTATTTAATAAAGTTATTAAACCTTATGCCAATAAATTGAATTAATATACATTAATTTATTCCCACCTGCCTCTCACCCGGAGGCCCCGGGTTCGATTCCCGATTCTGTCAGGGATTTTAGAAACTGATTATGATGATGATAATTGTTGTTTAAAGGAGCCTAACATCTTGGTTATCGGCCCCTAATGGTTTGGGTGATGGTGAAGATGATAATGAAATATAAACTATAACTAAAACGAACTACTCTCTTTCAAACTACAAGAGGAAATGGGAATTGAAAAGGAGAAGAATATAAATAAAGGACAGCAGTAAAGGAAATGCTCTCAACCCTCGAATAATGAGAGTTGAGGGACTTGGAAAGCAGGAGAGCCAAGAAAGGCAGCGAGGAGAGGGAAAGAGGAGAGGGTCCGCCCTAAAGGCAATGGAAAAAGGAGGAAAACTTGACCCAGCTCAGGAATCCCTCGGGGTCAATAAATCCCGAATTCACCAGCCATGAGCCCTTGAGGGTGTAGCAATATCCAGGGTGCACCAGAAAGGGTGGGGCTACATACACACTGCCTCCTTGAGGGCCTTGGGCAGAAGGCAGGAGATATCATGACAAGAAAAAGAAGGCTGACCCGCCGAAGAATGAGGGTATCAGGAAAGATGAGAAAAGGGACAATTAAGGTGGGCAAGTGAAAGACTCCCTAGGCCTAGGCTACCCTAATACCGTCGGGGTCGGAAAAGAACAAGAGTTGACCAAGGGAGGTCGATAGGAAAGATGATAGAGAGGAGCCTGGCACAAGTAAGTGGAAGTAATGCCGAACTCAGCTGGGGCCCCGTGGTCGCCAACCCACGTCTTACTAGTCGTGAGCCTCTAGGGGAGATTTTAGAATCTGATGTGAGGGCTGGAACGGGGTGCACTCAGCCTCGTGAGGACAATTGTATAGCTGTTTGACAGTGAGGTAGCGTGCCCGTCACGAAAAAACAAGATTATTGGCTGAGGGGACCAACGCGCTGACCACGCGTCGCCCCACTATCTGCTGGCCAAATGGCTGGGCAGCGTTCGCTTGGTAGTTCTAGACCCTTCATGAGTTGTAGTGCCAGGGGATATTAATATTATAGCAGGTGGTAAATATGGAGACTACTAAGCTATCAAGGGCTAATTGACAGGGGAATTTTATGACTTAAGGAATCAGTAGATTTTATGAGAATAGGCTATGTTAGTTCTTCTCGGAACTACTGGTTTTACTTCCTGTGCAATTTAGTGCATTCAAATTAAGTATGATATACGTGAAGCGTAAATTTATTTCTCCTACAAGGCTATGCATCTACATTTGAATCGAATATTCAACGTCTTCAGCTTATGAACATCAACGCGATCGTCCATGGTATTATCATTAACTAATTCGTATAGACCACCAGTGGCTCATTTGCCCCGTACAATCTACTTATAAGTGTCCCGCACTCACTACTGCTGTATGGGATGTCTAATAACTGATTTCCACAGGGGCCACACTGTATGTTGGCAGATTACGTCAGACTACGAAGGGATACAACCGGACGGTCACTCTCTACATGTCCCTCAGCGCTACCCGTCTAAGCCCCATTGCGTTTTGAAACCTCACATTTCAGAGCGTAATAGGCTCATATGTGGTGCAACAATATGACAGTTGCTGGAAACATATCGACAATGGCTGGTGTATTCAGCAACAACGAGTACACGGACACCATACTAATTTATGAAGAAGCTGGTCGTAATGCCGTTGAAGCTTGAGTTTTTACAACGAAACGGGGCGCATTGGACGAGAACACTGAGTAACATGTAGTAAGCGGCCGTCTGGTTGTTATCTCTTGGCATTTTGTGTATTCTCTGGATTACACGGTTAGTCAGAGTTAGCTTTCGCAGCTCTTTGCTTTTCATTTTCATTTGTTTCTTTTATTTTCCCTCTCAGAAACCAACAGGGACACCCTTGGTATTTCCCTTTTTCTTTGAACATGCTCTAAAATGTATGTAAGTCTGTTTCAGTTGTTTATCCTCTGAGGTTCGACCCCCGCTCACCAAGCGGCAACCTGCCGAAGTTTTTGGATTTAGCAATCTCAAGAGGACTTACACACCAGTCCAGCAGACGTCGTCTTTGTCGTCAGCTGCCATCTCTATGAAGATATTAATTGATGTATCGCATTACCATTGTGTTGAAATGTTGGTTTTTCAATGTTTCCTACAGTGTTTAGTCTCTTATGTTTTCCTTCCGCCCCCCCCCCCTCCCCCCGCCCCCCCCCCTCCCCCCGCCCCCCCCCCCTCCCCCCCGCCCCCCCCCTGTCCTTCTGTTTCTCCGTTCGCTCAATTCAATTCTCCCCCCTTGTAGTTTGGACTTCGAGTGATAAGTTCAATCCTCTAAAGGAGGAACACCTCCTCAATACTCATGAGGTGATTCAAATCGACGCCATGACGGAATTTTAAGTGTAACGGCCGCAGAAGTCGTCAATCTTCAATCATCAAGTTAAGTAAATACCTACATTGTTTTTATAACATTTTAGAGGATTTTAAACAGCATTTTGAATGCTTTTAATGGAAGATATAGGCAGTGTTGGGATTTCCGCAACTTGAGTAATAACTGCCCCACGAGAGAACCGTTATTCTTTGCCAACCAGGCTTGCTGCTAAAGTCATGAAATTCAAAATTTCTTGAACTAAATAAGGGAATACTTTCCTGCAACGAGGGATTCATTTCAAATTCATAACTGTCTAAAACTTAACTTGTCTGTCTCCGTGGGATGTCTACTTGTCCCTTTAAACTGTCACTACAGCACTGGAACTTTACGTTCAAAATAAACTGTCAACCGTGATGAACTATACTCAATACTGTCAAAATTACCGCAACTTTAAGTGAAACAGAACTATTAACTGAAATCCAAAACCTCTCTAACGCAATAAACCTATTCAAGTCAAACTCACAATCAGTGAATTCATAAACTGAAATATCAAAGCTACATACCGCTAAAACCCGTCGAAGTGCAATTTAATGAACCTATAAATAATGTAATAGTGAAAACTTACAATCAATCAACAAACTTCAGTGCTACAAAAACAGTTTCCGTTCAACAATCTACCGAGTCGCGATTCGTTCGTATTAACGAAATTTGCCAGGACTCTATCATATAATTCCTACAGTCCCAATCCCTGACACTAACAATTTAAAGTAAAATTAAACTGGTTACTCTATTCTACGAGGCCTCGCCAAAAATTTGGCGCCCTACAAATTTTGTTCCACTTATCACTAATTCACTCTGTAAAAATATCAATGTGGTTATAAATCCACATTTTAATACGTATTTTTTCCTGTTGTAACCAGGAAATTCTAATCTTCTAATTACTAAACATTTATCTAATTGTGTAATACAGGCTTCACAAAAGGTGACCTGACCTATTACAGTAGAATTTAGAATCTCTTAAATTCTGCGTAAATAGCAGTGGTTATAGAAACTAATCTTCTTTATTCTCATCCTTCTGAGCCCAGGAATGCATAATTATTTCCTCACTACTAAGGTATTCTAAAAGACTTATTTTTGAAAATGTAATATTCTACCTAATTAATTTAGTGAAATATTAAACAAAATCTTAATTCCTTTACTATTATCATTATAGGCTTTAAACTTCTCAATTGTATGCACATTTTAAAAACCTTGTACGGTTTTAGTGCTTGTAACAAGTTCGAAACCTTGAAGTGATTTAACCTTATTGTTTATTGTAAACCTCCTTTCAATTATAGGTCTGAGACCTTTAATGTTTATAAAACAAACCAAATAAAGTTGTTCTTCAACTCGAAATAAGATCCGAGATCTAACAATTTGTTAATTGTTTTCAATTCTAATACTTTGTTAAATAAAATCTCAATTATTTGTTTTCTATTTCTATTGCTAGAGAAACAGTTATTATTTATTTAGCGTATGATGCTAACAAGACAGAAAAATAATTACAGTATATACACTATTTACAATTTTAAACACTATTGACAGCATTAGGACCATCACATCAAATTTGGACAGGAAGGTCTGTAATCCACGCAATTGCATCAGGAGTTGCTGAGTGGAGATCATCCAAGGCGCCGGGATATGAATGCAGAGGGCACTCCTGCACAATATGCTCGATAGTTTGCATTTCAGAACCACAGTCACATCGGGGTGAATCTATCCAACCCCACTGGTGTAGGGCTGCACCTGTTCGACCGGTACCACATCGGATTCTGTTGAGCCTTGACCAAACTGCCCGAGGAAGATTAAAACCAGCAAGTCTTGTGGTGGGGTCACTGATTTGAAGTAAGCCGCGAGGTGAGGAGTTTCGCCATTCATCTCTCCAGGCATTTCGGAGGTTGAACTCAGTGGACGAAAGATCAATAGCCGTTTTGCATGCTGGCTTTCGGGATTTCAATCTCTTTGTAGAGAGCCGTATGACATCCTGATGAATAGGAAGCTCAGCATTTTCTTTGATCCTGTACCACAAGCGAACAAGAACTTGCTGTCTCCTTAAATGGGGTGGAGCGATATTACAAAGTACAGGTAGCCACTGGGTAGGGGTGCAACGTAGAGTACCAGAGATGATGCGCATTGCCTGGCGGAGTTGTATATCTACGATTTGGCAGTGAGAGCTGTTCAACCACACGCCTGCACAATATTCAGCTGGAGAATACACGACAGCCAGAGCGGTAGTCCTGAGTGTGCTGGCGTCAGCGCCCCATGATGTTCCAGCTAACCTACTAAGTAGGTTATTGCGACTTTTTAGTTTTGCAGCAGTTTTTTCTGTATGTTGTTGATAAGTCAGTGTCCTGTCCAATGTTATGCCTAAGTACTTAGGACATCTGTTGTACTTTAGGTATTGATTCCTAAACTTAACTCTAGGCTGGTAGTTTGCCTCTAGGTTGTTAAGGTGGAATGAGGCAACTTCAGATTTTGAAGCACTTGGCTGGAGGCGCCACTTCTTGAAGTACTCATCCATCTTCTGAAGATCTGCATTCATTACATCCTCTGCTTCATTAAAGGTGGTATTTTGGACTGTAAGATTTATATCGTCCGCATAGATGAATTTTCGAGATAGAGTTTCGGGCAGATCATGGGTGTACAAGTTGAATAGCAGAGGGGATAGAACTGATCCCTGTGGCAGACCATTATTAATAGTGTGGAACCTGCTTCTAACATTTTCAGTGAACACTTGGAATAGCCTGTTACTCAGCATATTGCCAATCAGGGTGACTATTTTAAGGCAAGGAACTGCCTTTATAAGTTTGAGGAGAAGTCCTTTCCTCCAGACAGTATCATAGGCTGCTGAGAGATCCAGGAAGACAGAAACACTTTTGAGCTTCTTCTCAAAACCAGCTTCTAGATAGGAAGACAGGGCAAGGACTTGATCGCAGCAGTCTCGTTTTGGGCGAAATCCAGCTTGTTCAACAGGAATCAGTGACTCAATTGCAGGAGCAATCCTATTCAGTAAAAGCCTTTCAAGTAGTTTGTAGGTGACACTAAGTAAGGAAATAGGTCTGTAGCTTTGAGGTAGCTTAGGATCCTTCCCTGGTTTCAATATTGCAATAATTTTGGTCTTCTTGAAAGATGGAGGCAGGCGTCCTGAATGCAGAATGGAGCTGAAGAAGGTGGCAAGCCAACGCTTGGTTGCTGGGCCACATTTCTTAAGGAACTCTGGGTACACACCATCAAATCCTGCTGCTTTGCCAGTCTGAAGACCATCTAAACCCTTTTGTATCTCTTCTAAAGAAAATGGGCGTGAGTACAACGGATGTGGTTGGACTTCTTGTTTTAACTGGTTGAATTCCAGTCGTATCTTTCTACTGAATTTCTTCTGTCCTTCCGTCCTAGATGTAGAAACAGTTAGGCAGGACCTTCTCTTCCCTAATCATTCTCCTGCAATTATTCTATGTTCAAAGAGAAAGGCAAATTCCTGAATTATAATTTTATTAAAAACTCTATCACTTGTTGCGTTTAAAATAAAACTTCCAATAACAACATTTACAAAGTTTCTCTTAGCTATCACAGCTAATTATAGTAAATCATTAAGGCAAGTATAGCTCGCTCAGCCAGCTTCCTACTTGTAGAGATTTTCACTCTGCTTATGGTTCAGCTGTTTACAATTTTGGTTTTGTTCAAGTAAGGTTTGAGGTTTTCCTCCGTTCTAAACTTTTAGTCGGCACTCTGCTGGGTAAGAGTTTAGCCTTCTTTAAGTGCAACAATTGGTATTCTTTAAAGATTCTCACTAATAATAATAAATATATTGCACAAAAAAAAGCACTATCGATGCTTCATCTCTGCCCACCGTGGAAGCATTCAGCTTTTTTTGTTGGGGATCCAACAGTGTCACTTCACAAAATTATTCCGTCTAATTTAAATCTTTCTGGCAATTCAGAATGCTTTTGAAGGGAAAGTACATAATTCATTGCTATTTGGCACCACTTGGTACGCCAGCACACTACGTCCCTACAATATACCGGCAAAACGCTCGGGAGGGAAAGGGCATTTAGCGATAGCTTGCCGGTGACCTCAGCTCACGCTGCGCTCTCCGTTAGCCTTTCACAAGTCCCCGCTCATTTTAGGTACTTCATGGGCTTTGAGCAGTAAAATCCACCTTTTTATCACTATTTCTTTATGGCTTTGTGATGAATTCTCTTCCTCTCTGCCTGAAATTGTTTTCACTCCTAAACCTACCTACTTTTCTTTCTCATCATCTTTCCTCAGGTAGTGTTGACACTCAGTATTAACCTACCAGCATTCTGACTTAAACTGCTTGCATTAAATGATACCCCTTATGAATTCAGTTATTAGACCTCCCGTTCATTATAAATACATGCGAAACACCTAAAAGTAGATTGTTTGGGATAATTGAGCCACCTGGTATGTTGGCCAGAGACTAATGGTAAAATTACACCCTCTGTCTGAAAAGTTGGGTGAATGGGCTATATTACGAACGGATTGTTGGCTTACCTGAAACTGCCGTTACTGTCCTTCGAAGTAATCCCCGTGGATGGTTATGCATTTCTGAGAACGACCGAACAAGTCCTGGAAACTCTTGGCATAGTCTTCTTTAGGAATGGCCTTCAGTTTGGGTCGTCAAAACCCTAAATTGAAAGCAAGAGAGAAACGTGAGTTTAAGCAACCTGCCTTGCACACCTGATAGACGGGCGGCAGTGAGAAGGGTGAATTTATGCAACTTAACGTGCGCACCTGTTCGACGGGTGGCAGTGAGAAAGGTGAATGTTCCGTGGAATGGTACTGTAAACCATCGTCACGGGTGACGAGACCTGATGCCTGAGCTACGACCTCCAGGGTAAGCGCCAAAGTATGGAGTATCTGAATCCAGGGTCGCCGAAAAGCCCTGAAGGGCCGGAGGTTTTCGGACATCTCAGACATACAACGTAATGTGACGACCCATCTGAAGGCTATATCTCAGAAAGACTATGCCAGGACTTGTACAGCCATTCTAAGAAGTGCATAACCATCCACGGGGATTACTTCGAAGGATAGTAACGGCTGTTTCAGGTAAGCCAACAATCCGTTCGTAATATACACCCATTCACCGAACTTTTCAGAAAAAGGGTGCACTTTATTGAAGAATTAAACCTGGAATTTTATCAGAGTCTTATCATTATGTTCATTCCAAGACCAGTTCATTTCTGTAATATGCATTGTATCAACGCTAATTAACATACTTAGAGAGTAACACGAGGAGTATCTATATGAGGAGCAATACACTAGAAAGTGGTCTGCCAGAACGTCATAGCAACGCTGATATCGAATAATTTCAATAGAATCAATCAAATATTGTTTGTGTAATATTATTGCAGTAATTTTAGTACTGTTGACATATAGGTGTAGGTATTAGGAAATCATTTTTAAAAGCCTTTGTCTGGAGCGTGGCGCTCTATGGAAGTGAAATTTGGACTGTTGGTGCAGCAGAAAAGAAGAGAATGGAAGCGTTTGAAATTTGGTGATACAGGAGAATAATCAAGATCAGATGGGCAGATAGGTTTAAAAATGAAGGGATATTTAGGCGAGTGGGAGAGGAGAGATGTTTCTGGCGTCTGTTAATGAAGAGAAGAGATAGGTTGGTTGGACACGGACTAAGACACCCAGGAATAGCAAAGTTAGTTATGGAAGGAAGGGTCGAGGATATGAACTGTAGAGATAGACCAATGCTAGAATATGTTAAACAGATTGCCTCGGATGTAGGGTGTAGATGCTATGTAAAGATGAAACGAATAGCTCAGGACAGGGAAGCATGGAGTGCAACATCAAACTAGTCAAAAGACTGAAGACTCAATCAACAACCTGTAATATAACAGCTGTCGAATTCTGTCAAATAAAGTGTGATCGTTTGGTGCACTTGTGATTTAGTAACAGCTTTCTTTTATTTTAGCTATTGTCACCAACTAGTTTCGACCCTGATTTGATTCCATAGGGATGATTTAATTAAAATTTAATTTAGCTTCGATAGATCTCTGAAAATGATCTGGCAACTATTAATTCCTGTTCCCCCTGCAGTGAGTAGTTCATTTCATCAGAATTCGTACGTGAGGCCGGTTGTGAGATGTAATGAATGTAGAGGGAGTTAGATTAGGACCATCAGCCGTTCTATTAATGTCAGGACAAGATGTTTTATTAAGATAAATCATAAGGACATTCATTTTACTAAGCGTGAAATTCATTTACGCGACTGAAACGTTAAGAATAAAGGTGTTACGTTATCTTCATAATGAAAGGCTCCAGCTACGTGATTCTTCACTCATGCTACGCGAATTTGTCAGCGTATCTGAACAGTGAAATATACTTTCTCACTAGATGCTGGTCCTAATCCCATTAGAATTCAAACCTATCCCACTTCATCATTGCAATGCCAGGGTTATCCTGACTGATTATTCTTATTGGAAATACTGGTGGGCAATACTGTACATACAGTATTCAAGAACATTTTGTTAATTGGATGTTAGAAAAATTTGTAAAATATACACTAGAGGAGGGGTTCCCATCGTTTTAAGTGCCACGACTTCCTGAAAATGCTTCGTATGTTTCGGCTGACCCCATATGATATTTGAAAAAGCTTGACTGTTGAATTTTAGCTCACATAATAAAGGGTGTTCCTTGGAAAATCCAATCCACCTACTACCTTTACGGCGGCATCCCATTGCGAAAGCGTGCAGCAGCTTTTACCAAGTGGCAAGATCCATTAATACAGACCCTCTACGATAGCCAGTTGGCAGCCAAACCAGAGCCTACATTTATGTGAAGCTGGCCTCTACCTTGCCGCGAATAGCTTTTAGTGCTGCTACCCGCAGAGTGTTGCGTTTCTCAGACAACTGGATAATTGAAATATTACGTTAATGATTTATGCGATAGCCTTGTAAACAATATAGGCAACGGAAAGTCAGAGGCCTGCTTTAGGTCTTCTTAGGCTCTGGTTCAGCTGCCAACCGGGTAGAGGATTGTTAATGAATCTTGCCGGCCATTCAGGAAGCGAGAGTTTACAAAGAGCCAAGATCCTGCAGACAGGTATTCATAGGACAGACAGACGCGTTTCAATTAGGATATCAGAGCACATGCACGATATAAAGCAATAATAGGACATAATGACGTCACTATACACGCCATAGGATTTGGTAAGACTGAAATTGCTGCTAGGTATGAAAACAGAATAGTTAGAGAGGCTATAGGGACCGTTAAACATACCAACAATTGCAATTGCCAAGACAGATGTAGGCTTAGCGACACGTGACAAGTTCTGTTAGCGCGTGATAGAGGCTGGGATACCGACTAATCAGGGAGCAGCGTGATGTCAATATCAAGCGACCGAGAACGTCAGTTACCTTGCGTCTGAATGATAACCAACGACAGTGTGAGAACACAGTCTAATTACCTTGAGAACAGACACGCGGACGGACCCATAATTAAGGCAGCCGAAAAGTTGGTATACCATCACAATTCTGAAAGCCTAAATAATAAACTAGACACCGGCTGCGAAAACCTACGATCTAAATAGAGTTGTTGTTAATTCGTATAGGAGCTCTGCGACATTGTGGTCATGTAGCTCCGTGTACTTGGGTGTGTGTAGAATTCCGTCTGATAACCTGTATCACTGTGATAGTTTCCAAAAAGCACATTTCCAACAGGTTACCCACAATAAATCTAACTTACACCAATAATTACTGTAGCTGCACCAGGATATAATGCATTATGATACAATAATGAAACAATCGACTATCGGAAAACTTGGAATGTTATTAAAACATCAAAACGCAACGCAACTCGAAGAAGGAAGTACGTGGCAATGAACTGAGAGCGCGCCCACTTCGCACACTCCTGGCATCAAGCTTGTTGCCGTGCTTCTCAAAGAACAGAACCGCTCCGCCTTGCATCGCATGCCTCGACAGCATTTGTACCCTGCCAAGGTTCTGGGAATAATGACTACTTGGCAACATCTAACCAGCGCGTGACGAAGTATGCGCTCACTGGTTGACAAAGAATCCTGGGGGAGGGATGACGTAATGCACCTGGACGCACATGCGCATTGGAAGGGTCAGGTCTAACTTGTTCCGTTATAATAGTGTGTGTGTTTGTAATTGAGGTAGGATTTGGGTGGGAAGCGGCCCCGGCCTTAAATTAGGTACCATTCCGCCATTTAACTGGAGTAGAAGTGGGAAAACATGGAAGATCACTTCCAGGTTGGCTGAGGTAAGAATCGAACCTGCCTCTTCTCAGTTTTGCCTTACGAGGCTGAGTGTACCCCGTTCTATCCCTAAGACCTGAATTGAATTACTTGGCAAAGTCGGGAATCAAACGTGGCCTCCGCGGTGACAGGCAAGAATGCTAGTCACTACGCGATCTAGATAGACATAAGAACCTTCTCATGAAAATAAAATGAATGAATATACTGTGGTGGAAATATTTATTGCATGACGTTCATTATCGCTATTACTGTCTTTTACAAAAAATGTACACATTGTTTCCGTAAGTTGTGTATTTCTTAATCATTCTTCCACTGTTTAAATTTTTGATTTTATTTACAAGTATATGTGGGCCGTTCCTTCTTGGCCGGTACATATTACGTGCACAGTGCTATTTCCACGCACAGTGAGCCTTCATACCTTTATGATCAATGCAAATGGATGATCGTGTGGCCTCCTGAGAGGCCGAGTGCAGGTCTTTCTAGTTGACACCCGTGAGCGACCTGCGCATCGTAATGAGGATGAAGTGATGATGAAGACGTCACAAACACCCAGTCCCAGATCCACGGGAATTAACCCCAGGAGATTAAAATCCCTGATGGATCGGTCGGGAATCGAACCCGGGGCACTTTGGGCCAAAGCCTAGCGCACTAACCGTGTAGCCACGGAGCCGGACATCAATGTAAATAAAGGGCGCAATGTGTCCTCGGCAGCGCATGTGGATATACAGTGGTCTCAGTGTTCTACTCGAAGAAAATGCTCACGTGCTTACGACCGGCCACGAATGATCTTGGTCATTAGTTGTCAATATTTTTATTTTACAGTGGAGCAGCACTCTTCAACTTATGTCTTGTAAGATGAGCAGAATAGTGGAAGTAATGCTAGAGAAAAGGACAACAAGCGAGTTGCTCAGTATCAACCTTTTGATTGGCTGCGTGGCGCAGCGGTAACGTTCTCGCCTGCAGTGCCCAAGGTTGCAGGATCGAATCCTGGAGCAGTCAGCATTTGAGGATGCTTAAGTACGAGGGAATCGTATCAGTAAATATATTGGTTTGTTTAAAATCCCCTTTGGGGAAAAATTCTGGCACCTCGGTATCTCTAAAAGTTGTAGTAGTTAAAAGGGACTTAAAACCTATAACCGTATTATTTAATACTAGCAGACCCATGCGAGAACTCTCGTATGTGTATAAACCACCAGCCCGGCTTTATTGATATGCGGGCTCGACGCGACACAGTTCTGGCAGGGGCTACCATCGTGTTTATTTGTTTTAACGCATTTTATAAACAAATACATATATTTCTTTTACTCTTCAAGAAATGCAATGTTTAGGGGCAGATGACCTCGTAGTTCCGCCCCTTAAAACAACAGTCAGTAACTAACTAACTAACTAGAAATGCAATGTATTTTCCGTGCTATTGAAACGATTTGGAATATGTTGGTACAAAGCGCACCTTCTAACTCCCTCTGGTTAAAGAGCTCGAGTTTTGTGAAACATAAGCTAAACATTAGCGTGTTATATAAATCTCGACATACAATAAAACCAAGTCCCCGATTCTTGGATGTAACGGGTAATCTCGAGAACCACTCGATGATTTTAGATGCTGTTTTCACCATTCTGTAAGGGATTGATCGAGGAAGGTGTCTGTAGAAAAATATTCATTTAAAACCAAAGAAAGTCAAGCAGTAATCGAGTCAAAGAAAATCCGGCCAACCATGCGCCTTTCAAACGTATGCTGGGTAAACCGTTAAAAATATCTACACTATAGCCTATGTGTATATTAAGGCTTTCACGGCCCGGATTATATAAATAATTCTTAAAAATCCCAATAATTTTAACAGAGACACTGGATATCAGCTAAGTGACACTTGGCTACCAGTTATTAAGGATCTAGGAAGATAGTTCCTCTCAGTCTGTCTGTTCTTCACCTATTTCAAATTGTACTTTTTTCCTCTATGGCTACAGAGCCTGGATTTGATCTCCTTTGTTTCGTCACTGGAGGAGTTTCCATCTGTTTTTTTTTTTCGCCGTTGCTTGTATGACGTTAGGTATCGTTCAGATACACTTCCCTTTTCTTTATGTTTCCTTATATCCATCTAACCCTCCCAGCTCCCCCCCCCCCACCCCCCTCCTTTTCTTTTGAACATGCTCATTCTTCGAGGAGTCTCTAAATTTTCACCCCGCCCCCTTTACCTTCTCCTTAATTACTACTCTGTCCGCCGTTCTACCATGGTCCATACAGTAATTTCAGGCAGCTGCTCTCTGGAGACGAACCGAGCAATTTATCTATATTTTTTGTATTTTTAGCCTACTTTTCACATTTTGCAAAAATGAGGAAAAAGTAGACTTATGAGATCGATCCGGGAAAATGTGTGTCTGTCTGTCTGTATGTCTGGCTGTGTGTGTGTGTGTCACCCTATCAACTCCTAAACGGCTGCAGCAATCAAAACCAAATTTAGTATGAGTAAAGATGTGCACCGGAATATCTCACGTCCATATTTGAAAATGATGTCAGTGCTACCAACTGCTGAAAAAACGCACTAGAAACTTGAGCTCCATGTTGGATATCTTGCAAGGTATGCATGGGAGCTATTCCAAAATTGGCACACATGTAGATAATACTATTTCAGTTTAATATCCAGGAGGCCAACCATGACAGTGTTGCCAAAATAATGTTAAGCCTTCTGATAAGTCCAATGTTTAAATGCATATAACTTCTACACTATCAATTGGATTTCAACCAAATTTTGTATGTAATATCTGTACATAAACAGACATGACTGAGCGTATTCTTAAGAGCCACCAGGGCTGCCAACTGTTAATAATTGCTCTCTCTATTTTTTTTTATCCAAATAGCAATATACCAGAAAGTATGCAAGCCAACAGCTTTAAACTATGTACACGTATATTCTGACATTTTAGATTAATTTGGAGTAACTTATATACGTCAGTTCTACCAACATGATTATAAGCCTGCTGATCGTACCAATTTTTAAGTACATGAAACTTCTATACCTTCAGTTGGATTTCGACCAAATTTCGTATGTGCTATGTGTACCATAACAAATATGACTATAAGTATTGTTAAGAGCAATCAGGCCTGCCAACTGTTAATAAATGTTGTCTATATATTTTTTACCCTAATATCAATATATCAGGAAGTATGCAAGCCATCAGCTCTATACTTTGCACACGTATAGCACCTGATATTCTAGATTAATTTTGAGTAATTAATACAAGGCAGTGCTGCCAACATGATTCTATGCCTGCTGATATGTCCAGTTTTAAAATACATGTAACTTCTATACTAACAAATGGATTTCATCCAAAATTAGCACAACAAGATATAATATTTCAGATTATTTCTGACCAGCACACGCATGGTATTTTTGGCAACATGCTTTTACGCGTGCTGATAGATCCAGTGTCTAACTGCATGTAACGTCCATTGGACTTCAACCAAATGTTGTATTCTGTATCTTAAAAGATGGAACTAAGAATATATCAGTCACCAGGGCTGCCAACTGTAGTGCTCTATTAGGCTACATTATATCAGGTATATTTTGAACTTATTAGATATTTCGATATTACCAACTTAATTTCGTCATTATTCTAGATAGATTCATACACTGTAGAATAATCATTGGCATGAAAAGTAGGCTGTATAGTTCTTCACGGAACTTCTTGTTTGTAATCTCAATGATATATTTTCTTTGGCCACATTGTTATTTTCCATTGAAAAAAGGAGGCAAGGTTCCTCCGAAACGTATGGTTCTAATCTAAATACACACGGCATTAGCCCAAGAAACATGAATTATTTATCTACAGTATAGACTATACTATGAGTTTAAGAATTGTTCAGCATAAATAGTTCTACAAAAAAATCCACGACAGCATATCTCTATCTTTAATACATCCCTCACTATAAGTGCTTTTAGGTTTTCAATTCTTCCAACAATCTCGATTCAGTGGAAATTTAAATTACTAGCTTTGGAGCGAGTTTACGAGGTAGTGAGTGAGCCTATAACCCAAGCTTCGGCCAGCATCAAACTTTCGAGTCATGTTGAGTTAAGACATCAGAGAACAGTTTCGGCTTTTCTGAATTGCGTCTGGCCCCTGCCGTACGTGCGCATCTTAATCTTTCGCTGAGTAAACTGTATAAGATACCGGGGCGGGTTGCTAGTAAATAGAAAAATAAATAAATTCACAAATAAGTTGTTTGATTAATTCATTGTTTTTTTTTTAAGCGTATGGCTTTTAGTGCCGGGAGTGTCCGAGGACATGTTCGGCTCGCCAGTTTTGTAGCTGCTTCGAGACGGACACCCGACGGGTGAGCTACAAGTACCTTTGGGGAGGAAAGTTGGAATGTAAGGACGAGGAGTTGGAAGGTAGCGGCTGTGGCCTATAGTTAGGGACCAACCCCGGCATTTGCCTGGGAGGATGATGGGAAACCACAGAAGACCATCTTCAAGGTTGCCGGCGGGGGGATTCGAACCTCCTCGCCTCCCGGATGTGAGTGACTGCCAGCAGTCATGCCGTAACGACCATGACTAACTCACCCGGTATTCATTGAATTAATTAATACCTAAATGAATAAATTATAAAAGACTGATTCTTTGAACGGAAATGTTATGTTCACTGGTTTGAATATCATGTAATCAGTACTGTAGGTCCCGTGGCTGAACATCGCGAGATTAAATGCCATGAAAGCTACAATTCGTATGCTGATTTTGATTGATTAATTATTAATCTCAGTGTTTATGTGTGATTAAAACTTGAGACCATGTGGATCCATGCTTGTTAAGGGAGAGAATATGAATGCAGCGCACTCTATTCAAGTGTTATCTTACATGACGGTGTGGGGCGTTGAGGCTAGCGGAACTCACCAGTCGTTATCTCAGCTAAATTACCACCAGCATATGTTACCAGCATTAGGCTACTTGCCAACAGCGAGTGCTTGTAATTACTGACCTTTCACCCCCTCTTATCTCCACCCTTTAATCACTCAGTTAAAGCGACGTGGCAGCATATTCCGACAACCTTATGTGGCGACAATAATACTGCCCAAATCTTACACTGAGGGAAGGTAAGAAGAATTGTTAAATTAACATTGTGGTGATGGTTGCTCCAAGGAGATGTGCATCACGGTAATCTGCTCCTAATGGTAAGGATAACGATAATAATTATGATTACTACAACTAGAAACACTATGGTTGTGAAACATGGACTACCTACAGAAGTCACTCATGGAGTTTGGGAAGATACCATCAGCGTTGCATTAGGAGAATTCTCGGAGTTAACCCTCGGTCATGTAGATGACTTTCAAATCAGTCAGTGTTTAGATAAAAGTAATGATAGTTAGAGTGTAGTGGAAATAAAGTAGGATGTTGCTTCTTGTGTGGACGAGGAAGGGTAAATCAACAAGGAACAGTTGCGCAAAGTGCAATGAAGATCTTCTCGGTTCATCGTGTCCATTTGCACAGAATGCTTGAGTGACAAATTTGTAGCCAAAAGGGCAAAAATAAACTTCAAAACTACGAGAAAAAAAAATCTGAAATTGTTCATAATAAGTGCTGATTTTCTAAGGAAATTATCTAACCTAGTTTTATTTTTGTTTAATTCCAATACAAATATGCACTAATGTAAGTATTTAGGTTAACATAAAAATGATTGAACAGTTCTAGCGCCATTAGTTTTATTTTTGTCGCAGTTTTACCAAAGAAGTACGATACAATTAAATTGTCTTCTTAACTTTGTATTTTCTCTCCATATGAAGAGAAATACCTACATAAAATCTTCAGATTTAGCTTAGAATACGTATATGTATACTACTATTTATCATATTATTGAAACTGAACACCGAAAATAACGTGCGCGGGTCCATCAGATTGAATAACTCTTGGGGTACAAATGTAGCCCGCGCGTGTGACGCTGTATCTATTACTAGCGCGAGTGTCCGAGGGTTAAGTGGGAAGACCGACGCACTAATATCAGTGTCCTGGAGGAAGCGATTACTACCAGCATTGAGGCTATAATATTAAGACATCAGCTTCGATGGGCAGGAAATGTTGTTTGGATGCCTGAACGACGTCTCCCAAAACAAATCATGTACTGCCAGTTGCAGATCGGACATAGAAAGCAAGGAGGACAACGGAAACCTTCACAGACGTTCAAAAATCAAATTTAACCAAATTTCAAATCGACACGGACAAATGGGAGACTATGGCATCAAATCGTCAGGCATGGCGTCGCATCGTCCACCAATGTCCCCTATGTTTCGAACAACAACGGCAAAGACGTGATACTGAGAACTACAATGCAAGGAAAGAGCGTGAGGATTACAGGAGGATCAACTCACAAGAGCCAGTGGCTGCTCCGAAGAACGTGTGTATCTACCGTGGAAGAGTTTGTGGTTCCAGGATTGGGCTATAAAGTCTTCTAAGAACTCACCATGAGAAGACAATCTTACTCGAAAAGGAAAATGAGCCTTATATACTAGAAACACTCACTCAGGAACACTGAAGAGTGAATACTTGTATTCTCGAACTCAGGAAGACCTGATGTGAGCGCAAAAGCAGAACTTATCAGTGTTACCAAAAGTATTAAAATGGAGCCAGCAACGACGTAATGCAAAGTTACATGTTATTTTGCAATAGGGAAATTTACAAACTAGACAATTTGTAATTAAAGAAAATTAATATCTTGTCTTTATTTTGGCAACATAAAATTATAGGTCTATATTTTATAATTCATCGATTTGCAAAATATAATAATAATAATATCGTATGGCCTCGGGTGGTGGGTGCAAGATTTGTTACTTCACACCCAGAGGGCAGCTTGCATGTCGAATGTTGTTGTTCCTTGAAGCTCCTTGATACTAAAGTGCTTTCTAGTAGAGAAATGAGGAACTTTGTGTTGGCGGAAAATCCCGAGTTTAATTTTGCCATTACAAACACGGCCTACTGAATTCAAATGGTTCTTTGACATCCCAACATCGTATGACATGCGTGTCGTAATTTTTGCCGCCTTTCAAAAATCACTTACCACGGCCAAGAGCGAACCTGCAAGCGTGGGGTTAGTAATCCGACACGATAACCACTCACCCTCCGTGGAATATGGAATATGGAATAGGTAAGCTGGGAGATTTAAATACCTTCAGGCGGGACAAGCTGATGACTTCTATTACTCGAAGTTTCGTTAACTAGTGATTATTATCTCCTGAAAAAACTTCCTATAATACACCTGTATATTTTTCTCTTTAACTCAAATTTCCCTAAATCTTAAATATTACCATGGAGTCCAGAGTGCCACTTGCCACTCTCTCATTTCGTGTGACTAGTGTGATCGAAATAAGAATCGCTGTGATTTCCTGGCTCTGGTCTTGGCTGTTGTTCCAACAGCACAACGAACAAGTTGGGCACATATGCCGTAAAGGTAGATTAGCTTGCAATACACTTAGAAATTCTCGATGAGCCAAATTATCAATTAATTTCGAGTTATCGAAAACTCGAGTAATGGAAATTCGAGATATCCAGGTTCGACTGTATTAGTATACATTAGTCGATCATTTTATTGAAGAATGATTCTGTAAAATTTGTGCATGCTGGTGATTAATTTCTCTGGTATGAGCAACCCCTTTCCGAAAATAAATCCTTGATGTTGTAGTAGTAGTAGTAGTAGTAGTAGTAGTAGCAGAAACGACCGCACCGTATGTGCTGAAGTGCTGCAGCACAATTTGATAATAAATAATAATAATATTATTATGGATCCAACAAGAATAAATAAACAAATTTTTGATAAAATATATAATCTGAAGATCCAAGGGGGTTACACCAAGCAGATGAAGGAAGAACTCCGGAGGTTAGGAATTACAGATGACGACTGTCGTGACAGAACACAATTCAGGGAAATTCGAATATAAAGGTTCTTGTAGGAAAAAAGAGAGAACGCAGTGGGGAAGATGGATAGCAGAGAGAAAGGCGCATGACTCTGAAAGAATGAAGGAAGTGTGGAGGAAGAGAAAGGAAGAAAGAACTATGAGAAGGAAATGAAATGATATTTGCGTGGTTTTTAGTTATGGCCGGTTAATGTAATGTAATGTAATAATATTATCTACAATCAAATACAGCGAATTCAAGAGATCAGGCAAAATATGGAAAATATTTCAACGCTCCACTCCGCGATGTAAACGGTATCAATCAATCATTAATGGTGGCTGCTGATCTCGTCATCCGCTTATAAATGAGAGTGGGTTAGGGCCAGGAATATAAAATTTTCTGTGTACATTGACTCAAAAACTTGATCTATTTGGAATTATGAATTTTTTGTTTATTCCGTAATTTTTGTTTATTATTTAGTTTTATTAATTTTTTGTTTTATTAATTTTGATTTTTTTCATATTTAGATGCCCACCTATTAATTTAATTCCAAATTTGCATACTTTAATCTGTGTTAAAAGGGGCAGATGACCTTATAGTTCCGTCCCTTGAAACCTAAATAACTAACTAACTAACCCAGACCACCTCGTGGTGTAGCGTGTAGTATTCTTGGCTGTCACCCTTGAGATCCAGGTTCAATTTCTGTCTCTCTCAAGAATTTTTATTCATGTATGAGTTTCGATTCACACCTCATCTGCCCTGAAAGTGGTTTTCCCACTTCTAATCTAAGAGAATGCCAAGATAGTTCCTAACTTAAGGTTACGGTTGCCTTCTAACGGAATCTCACCTGAATCTCAAATAGCCTGCACACACTAATTTCACTATTACAGCCATCACAATAATACAGGTTAACAGAGAATGTTTCACAATCACCTAAGTACACGGGGCTAAATGATCACGATGTGGAAGCCCTTCAAATAAAAACAACAACAAAAGCATTAACTCCCGCCACCCTCACGCTCTAGAAAGTAGTGCAACATCCAAGGCTCAAACCCACGAGCCACCGTTGAAAACCCTCTAAAAAGAATATAAATTAAAGACCGAATATAAAATAGAAAAAGAGAGATCGTTTCAAAGAAACAAGTCATAGCAAATTAATCCGTATTGGCTATTCGTACCGTCAATACTTCTTGCCTATTGACCGTTCAATTGTCTGCATCACACATCTCTGACAAGCTGCTAATTGTGATTATTTGATCGGACGTCGAGTTGAAGTACCAATCACTGACAAGCCCAGGTCAGAATCGATGCGTGGAGCTCTTGACGGCCCAATTTCTAAAGCTTAAGCTCACTGCCCAGAGAGGAAACAGTTTATTGAAAATCTACAAGTTATTGTAGTTGATACATTAACAGTCTTAGTTAGACATTGTGGTCTTCAGCTCCAAGTATTTTGGTGTGTGTACTGTTGAATTTGCCTGATAACCTGTGTAAATGATAATAATAATAATAATAATAATAATAATAATAATAATAATAATAATAATGATAATAATAATAATAATAGTAAGTGACTACAATCCCAATAATTGTATCGTGCACTGGTGTTATACCCAACAATCTCCTCAGTAGTCTATCAATATTGAATCTGCATCCACAGATATATATTGACCTACAGAAGGCAGTTCAATTAAACACCTGCCATATCGTTAGGAAGTTCCTTGGTGACAATACCCTGGCCGAACACTCAGCAAGGCTCGATGATTCAGATGAAAATTTAGCTCATCCTATAAATGAAGGAGACTCGTGAAGACATGGATGTACAGTAATCTGAAGTGTCTGTACAGTGTATACAAAATTATCTCAGTACAGATGGTTCCTTGCTAAGACGAACCAGGCTGTAACATAAAATGTAGCCGGTATTTTCCGTGATAATGTTGTATAATAATAATAATAATAATAATAATCAAGCCTGAAGCCCTGTAGGCTGCGGAAACACTGCCCATAACTGCATATGGTCCAATGGAAAAGTTGGAGCCCAAGGAAAGGGAAATACTACGAAAAATTCTAGGTCCCAAATTCCATGATAACGAACTCTCGCACATCAGCAATGGAACCCTGCATAGGAGAAATGAAAATATTCCCGGCACAATAAAGGAAAGGAGGATTGACTTCTATGGCCACATCCTAAGAATGGACCCGAAAAGGAATACTAAACGATTCTTTGACTTTTTCTGCAATAAGAAAACCAAGCCGAACTGGTTTAGTAGGACCTACGAGAGTTCCAAATTACTGAAGGAATGCTTGCAGATGGAACTGAGAAGAATATAACCAAAGATAAAATAAAGAGGTTCCAGGACAGGGGCAAGACCAAATGTATATACAGAATTTCTGAAGAAGAGAGGACGGTAAAAACTGAGAGGACAAGAAAACACGACCCACTGAACAATGATTGATCTATCGTACCCCAAAGTGGGTGAAACGGGCAAGAATGATAATAATAATAATAATAAAAATAATAATAAATTGAAATGAAAATCCACAGCCTGCTTCCAGTCGACCGACTGGGTCAGGGAATGGAATGAATAAATCCCCCATCTAGGGGTGAGGATATGAACTGTGTTGGCTGCCGAAGCCTGTCGCACTCCCCTGGGCCAATGATTAAATGAATGACAGATGAAATGAAATGATAGTGGAGAGTGTTGCTGGAATGAAATTTGTGACAGGGAAAACCTGAGTACCCGGAGAAAAACCTGTCTGCCTCCGCTTTGTCCAGCACAAATCTCACATGGAGTGACCGGGATTTGAACCACAGACCCAGCGGTGAGAGGCCGGCGTGCTGCCGCCTAATCCACGGAGGCTCTAATAATAATAAATTAATAACGGAATTTAAATGCTTTTTAGTCGGTGAACATGATTGAACCCAAATTGTAATGGGTATTATTCCCTAAAGCTGAAACAATATTTGAGATTAATTAATACATTTGGATGACTAGTTTCGATCGCCAGCCGATCATCATCAGATCATTTACACTCAGGCTATTAATTTATATCTACGAATATGTGGGTTATGATATACCGTAAATACTATTTTTCTAAATTATTTTGTGTATATTTTGATAAAAAATTTAAAGCTTAACATTCTTACACTCACCGTCTAATAGTTCTTATTTCTAACTACTTTTTTAAAATTATTGTTAAAAGACCAATCTTATATTTATTTAATTAATACTACTTTGTAAGGATATCCATTTTTATTACTATATTTTATCAATTATTATGTTTAATTTTCATTTTAATTTAGATTTAAGGCGCATATGCCATTTTAGTTTTCCAATTCTTAATTGATTTTCTTTCTAGGCTGAGGATGACCCCACTGTGGGTCGAAACATGTACTAATATATAAAATATATATTTGTTTATGTATTGATTTGGCGTATAATTTAAACGTTTAATTACAGAAGTTCATTGTAAACTTGCGTAACTTGTCAGGTTTGTTAGTATTATGTGATTTTTGGTTTTGATAATCTTCGTGGCTATTGATATTCAAGTTTAATTGTTTAGTATGATAATTTTAGGGAATATATGACAACGGATGCAGGAGAAAATGGGAACAATCCAAGTCGACGGCGATGATCTGCCTCAAACGACAAAATTAAAGTATCTTGGCTCTACGATAACTGCTGAAAGTCGTCTCACCGAGGAAATCAATGTAAGAATTAATGCTGCGTGGATGAAGTGGCGAACAGCGATAGGTGTCATGTGCGATTGCCAGATGAAAGACCACCTAAAATCGAACATTTACCGCACTGTCATTCGTCCCGTGGCGCTTTATGGTACTGAATGTTGGCCGACCACCAAGGAAGCAGAACGTCGGCTTAGTGTCATGGTGACCAAGATGCTTAGATGGACAGTTGGCATTACTAGGTTGGATCACATACCCATTGAAAGAATAAGAGAAGGATTTGGTAACGAGGCAATCAATAACAAAATGCGTGAAGGTCGTCTGCGATGGTTTGGGCATGTGCTACGGTCAGGAGCGGACACCATTGCAAAACAGGGCCCCACACTAGAGGTCGCCGGGAAAAGACCAAAGGGGCGACCGAGACAACGTTGGGCCGATACACTGCACAGGGATCTGACAAGCGTCAACCTTCATCCGGACATGGCCCATGATGGAGTAAAGTGGAGACAGCGGATTCACATAGCGGACCCTGCCATTAGGCGGGACAAACGCTAAAACAAAAGAGGAAGAAGAAGAAGAAAATGTGTTAGGGTTAGTAAATGATCAGGTTGGTTTTCTAACTTTACTATGGATTTAAGTACAGTGAAACCTCTCTAAAAGACCACCCCTATTAAAAGACCACCCCTCTTAAACACCGATTTTTCTTGGAACCGATTTAAAACAGGGTACGGTCAATGTATTTGTTACCTCCATTTAAGGACCACCCCTCTCCCCGACCAAAGACCAGGCATTTTCTCAGTCTGACCTCTTTCAAAAGACCACTTCTCGTCTGCCTTCCCATTGGAGATGGTGATGAGGATGATGATGTAAACAATGGTTCTGTTGGCACAGAACTGCATCAGCATACAATGTCATAAGAAAAAGTGTTATGTAACGTATAACAAGTAGTTCCATGAAGAACTATACAGCCTATTTTCATATATCCTGTTCATGTTAATTGCCTCTATCAACATACAAAATTTCAGTTTAATTGCTGTAACTGATTCGTAGATATTGAGAACCGTCTAAATATTTCAGATGGTCGCCAGGTTGGATTTTTATTTTTGTACTATTACATTAAGATTATTGTGTACGTGTGGTATTCAAACTTCATTCGCATGATTAGAACACAAGAAGTAAAAACGAGATTTTAAAATTACGCACAGCAGCCATCTTGTGATTATGCAAACAATTGAAATAAATTAGATGCCAGTGGATCAACATTTGTGTAAGCATTAAACGTGCAACGTTTCACGGCACTCGGATAGTTAATTCGCGAGAAACGTCCATTTAAATATTTATACTTCGCGTCGCCGCCATGTTGGATTCGTGCTCACCAGGTTACTGTAAGTCCTATAGGTGAACATCTGTTCATAGTCTCTATGAACATAAAAATTTCAGTTTGGTTGCTGTAAAAGATTCATAGATATTGAGAACCGTCTAAATATTTCGGAAGCTCACCATTTAGGATTGTTATATGTATAGGCCATAGAGTTATGTACCATTCAAGGACACTTATTGCCTAGGTTCATTATTCAAACTTTCACTTCGATCGCATGATTACGATACAAGAAATAAAAACTTAATTTTAAAATTTCGCACAGCCGCCATCTTGAGGTTATGTAAACAATTGAATTAAATTAGATGGCAGTGCATTACAATCTGCAAAATATTTACTGTACCACATTTTACTGCGCTCAGATAGTTAACTCACGAGAAAAGTCTATTAAAATATTTCAAATTCGCTTGGTCGCCATGTTCGTTTTGTACTTTACAGGTTTATGAATTATACATAGGTAAACTTGTATCAGTAACCTTTATCACCGTACAAAATTGCAGGGTGGTATCTGTAATCGTTTCGGAGATATAGAATGTCAGTGAAATATTTCGCACAGCCGCCATTTTAAGGTTATGTAAACAATTGAACTAAATTAGACTCCAGTGCATTGCAATGTGTATAAACATTTGCTGTACCAAGTTTCATTTCGTTTGGATAGTTAAATCGCGAGAAAAGTCTATTTAAAAGTCTCAACTTCGCTTGACCGCCATGTTGGTTTTGTAGTCACGAGGTTTCTAAAAGTCTCATAGGTGAACTTCTAGTAGTGCCCTTTATCATCGTACACAATTTCAGGGCGATATCGGTAATAGTTTCGGAGATATTGAATGCTAGTGAAATAATTCGCACAGCCGCCTTGTTGGATTGGTGAGACGTAACAAAATTTGAAGGGCACGGTCGAGGTCACCGGGAATAGTGCTATGACCTTTCCGAGTTTCACTGAAATCGCTCCAGCCGTTTAGATTTTATTAGGGGACACACACACACACACACCTCCCACACACACACACACACACACACACGCGCACACACACACGGACAAAAGGTGATCTCATAAGCCTATTTTTTTCAAAATTGAAAATAGGCTAAAATACAAAACACTGTTCTCCTAGAAGATTGTTCGAACCCAGAACAAATTAATGGACTTTCGAACTCGCTCAGAGATATTCTAGAAAGTGAAATTGTAAAAAAAGTGCTAATCTGAAACAGAGATCAATTCGTGACTTCTTTAAATGACAGAGCTCAGAAAATAACTACTTGCAATTAATTTGTACTAAATGTGAACCAATGCAGATAAATTGTATGTGTTCCAACAGTACTTTTTTTTTATTTAGTCAATTTGCCCTCTAGGTAGGTGGTTCCCACGGACTCAGCGAGGGAACTCACCACTACCGCCTCTATGGGCAGTGTCCTGGAGCTTGGAACATCTGGTCGGGATGGATACAACTGGGGAGGTGTGATCAGCACTTCGCCCAGGCGGCCTCACCTGCAAAGCGAACAGGGGCCTCATGAGGGATGGGAAGGGATGGAAGATTGGGATGGAGAGGCTAGGAAGAGGGAAGGAGGCGGCCGTGGCCTTACAGTAGGTACCATCCTGGCATTTTCCCAAAGACGAAGTGGGAAACAACGGAAAACCACTTCGAGGATGGCTGAGGTGGGAATCGAACCCCCTCTACTCATTTGGACCACCCGAGGCTGAGTAGATCCCGTTCCAGTCCTCATACCACTTTTCAAATTTCGTGGCAGAGCCGGGAATCGAACCCAGGACCTCCGGGGCGGCAGCTAACCATGTTGAGCGCTACGCTACGGAGGCGACCACTTTATTAATAAAGCAGTATAAAATTATTTTAATGCCTACCCCTATTAAGAGACCACCCCTCTAAAAACCAGGTTCCCATGGAACCGTCACTGGTCTCTTAATAGAGGTTTCACTGTACTTGGCTGGTTATTTGTGCGATGTTTTGTTCGTTCTCTTTCAGCTTCTGTCTCAATTCACTGTGCGATGTGCACTGCTTTAGCCCTCAGACCATAGAGCAGAGCCGGTAATTGAACCCGGACTTCAGGAGAGACAGCCAAGAAGGAGACTAATGAGGACTTAGTAATGGCATGAAATTAGTGGAGGTCTTTTAAATTGCCACCCTTGGGAGACCTGCGCGTCGTGAGGAAGACACAAATGACGAAGACTTCACAAACACCCAGTCCTCATGGCAGAAGAATTACCTTTATGAAGTTAAAATCCCACAACCCAGCCGGAAATTGCCCTAGGGTCCCTTGGTCTAGCTTTCTATTCACTTAGCCACGGAGCCTATGCCTGTTCTATTGTCATGTCTAGTAGGACTGTTCTTGGATTTTTCTCACGAGACTGAGTGTTTTCTGCTTCAACGCTCAGACCAGAGGGCAGATCCAGTAATTGAACCCGGATTTCATGAGGGACAGCCAAAAAGGAGGTGGGCGTGGCCCTAAGAAACATACCGCCATTTACCTGGAGTAAAAGTAGGGAAAAACGGAAAATAATTTCAGCAATAGTTTGCCACCTCTTCTTAACATTAGGCCTACCTCACTGGGCTGTTCCAACCCTTAGACCAGACTTAACGCTAGAATGGTAGCGCTAGTCTCCGCGACGAAAATGGGATACACTTCTTGTTGTTATTCAGCCTCGCCTTTGTAAAGTAAAGGATTTAACATTAATTGCTGTAAGTGCCAGTAAAATTAAACACAGACAAAATAAAATTGTCGTTCTTACATGGCTTGATGACGGAACAGTTTGGGTCCTGTTCATCCGAAACATCACTCCTGTTTTGCATAGCCCCACCGAAGTGATAAGGAAGTGACGGGATGAGGGGAAGGACAAGATGGGGAACGACACGCAGCAAGGCAGCTCACTGCGCGTTGGCCGGGAGCCATCGCGTGCTGCTTGGATTGAAGGTCAGCTTTACCTCTTCCCACCTCCTCGCTCATGTCGTCACCCGGCAGGTTTTCGGCTTTCAATACTGGCGTTCAAAATTAAAAGTGGCCCGTGCGGTTTTCACTACGTCATTGTACAACTTTGTAGGATTATTGTGCACTAAATTTCAACCAGATCAGAATTTTACACCGCGATCCGTTCCCTTGGAACTAATTGTTGTTTTCAGGGGTGGATCTACGAGGTCATCAGCCCCTAATGAGACATAGTGGCAATCAAAAGAGGTAGTGAGCAGCTTCGAATTAATAATGAAAACTTAATGTTTATAGATGTGTAACATCTTTCCACTCGGTTGCTGAATATTCTTGTGGGAGTGATTTTGAAAAGTGGGACGAAAGTCGGTCGGACGGAAGTGTGTAAGACGCACTGCCAGCTGGATCGCATCCCTCCTGGTAACATGTGGAATGTATATAACTTACGGATTACTTCAAGGTTTGGAGGCGCCATTAAATATATTTCTGTAATATATCATCTTCAAGTTGGCGTTCTTTGGTGTAAAAATATTCATTATATCAAATTTGCAGAAAACAATTATGATTTATTAAGAGACTGTTTTTCAATCTCTGGATAAAAGTGATGGGCATCCACTCCCCGAGTAACTTTGCTCAGCACTTTCATACTGAACGACTGAACGGTAAACGATCATGCGAACTCTGGTGTCAACTGATTGAAACACAAACCACATGTTAATAAAAGTCTTCGTATCAGTATTTAAATGATGATATGCTTTAGTATGGAACATTACAACTAGTCGGCAAATCATGTAGGCCTATTGTGTTTCTGCACAATGGCTGTTCAGATATTAACCCACATTGCGGCAATGCAGTGATCAATGTAATATATTTCGATGTTTTAGACGGGAACTGTGCTAGCCTTTCATGGACCACTATATGATTTCTCCACATCCTTGCCCAGTTTCATTCATCTTCATCCACTCCATCTCCCATCCCGACGCGCAGGTCTCCCACGGGCGTCGACTGGAAAGACCTGCACTCGGCCTCTCAGGAGACTACACGACAAAAAAAATGTCAAGTAGGCGTATTCATAACTAATTTTAAACCCAATTCCACGAAGGAACTATATCGAAAAAAGCACAATATTAATGGAGCATAAAGAAATACTTCCATATTATTACTTGCACGTGAAAATGAGTACCTGTCTTGTACTCTAAATTTCTGTGGTTGTAATGGCTGCGTGGACAGCATCTTGGTCTGCTAATAATGAGGTCTCAAGTGTGCCCATTTAGCAAGAAATATGCCAATCACAGTATACCAGCGTAGCTCAATTCGGGATTTCGGGGCAGCGGTAAGTTCCCCCACTCTGTGACTCACATATTTTGGATTAATTAGAGGATACACTTGCAAAAATAACAACAAAATCAACTCCTATTTAAACACATTTAATTAATAAAATTAATGGCGCTACAAACATGTTAATAATTTAATTACTGACCCAATAATCAACTGCTTGTTCCAAATGAACAAGGAATCACAAATATAAACAAATATTGTATTCAAAACCTGTGGTTTCCACATAAACCAACAATTCTTACTTAGTCTCACTTCCATAAAGCACTAACATTAAGTTTACATAACTCCGAGCTCTTAGGCTCCATGCATTTACATTATTATGGTGTCATTCTTGTACACCTCAAACACTATCTTTATATTTTCTTATTTCTCAAAAAACCATATATAATTATATTTAAAATCTAGGTTAATTATCTAACTCAATATTTTGGGCATGTCCACACATTCAGTTGTTATCATCTCTCTTTATTTCACAAATATATCAAGGTAATCAGAAAATCAATTGTGTACTCCAGAGCGTGAAGGTACTTGACACAGTCAAAAAACTATAGTTACTCCCGAACTCAGTTGCCTTCAATCAACTCATGGAATCCCACGTCCATACATTATTACAATAGGGATTGTTATTTATCTCTTATGTCTTAATAGACCATTATCATATAAGAAACTACGATCTGAACCGGCAAACGAAATATCCATCTTTAAGGACCTCGGTTCAATGCCCGGGTCGTTAACGACTTTAAACACTCCTGGTGTATTCATTTCTCTTTTACAACAGCTTACGAGACGGTCTCTGTTCCTTCTCGCTTTAAGAGAGCTATACTCTACTACTTGGGGTGCGATTTATGACACGTTAGGGTGACGGCGACTCCCTGTCTGACCCAACGTTAGTAGCTATTTCCAAGGCTTTCAAAACAAACCTTCCCATTATATCCAGTTCTGGGGAGACCGGGCTTTATTGTACCGTATACATTCAAACAACTATTCTTTGGTTCACAGACCATTTTCGTATCCTTGGCATTTATTAATTATGAGAGGGTCCTCATTGATTGGGAAGATTAATACACATACGACGACGGAGAATTTAAGGGGCTTTTATCATAAGAAGATCCTGCATTCGAATCTCTTCGTGTGCCTCGGGAACCAATCCCTTACAGAGGACTTATACAAAATGCGATTTAGAGTCGGCCGTGGCCCATATGACATACGCTCAATAATACCATATATTAGCTCCCTTTTTACATACATACACAATGCCTCGTGATACCATGTCACAAATAGAGGACTTATACAATTATCAATTCACTGCAATCAACTACCCTCCATAAGTAATGTACCAAGTATTTCAACCACTACGCGTTCCTAGCGTGACACTTTAATATTATATTTGCGCTCATTATGCGCTATGCATTACTTTAAGCCGAAATGTCTTCCCAAGAACTGATAAAATCTCTTTAGTAACAATTCATATTATTTTTATTCACATATTAATCTTTCCGTTGTCGATAAATCGCTCCCTGTTTTAAAATATTCCATTGAAACTCATCTCTTACACATACGTTAAGGCTTAACGTTCTTATATTCATATCAATTTATTTGATTTTTAGTTAACATTTCCATATTTAATTATTATTATTATCTTTATTCTTTATACAAGCTCAAAAGCTATTTCTTTCATATCTCAACTTTACTTTATTTCAATGTCTTTCATGATAATTAATGATATTTCGCTTGCTCTTAGGACATTTGTTAAATACATTAACCCTTTATTCACATATTTCCTCTACGGGATTTATTCTTTACATAATTATTTATAATTTCTCAATTTATTTTATTCTTGTTCAGACCGTGTTCTTGATTATTCAGTATTTATTTATTTAAACACATCCCTTTCACTCCAAAACTCCGGTGGTTTTGTACACAATCAATTTCTGACACCAAAATAGAATGAATTTAGTACTCACATGTTTCCAGATCATCCCATGATCTTTAATCTGGTGCGGTGCTGCATTTTTAGGCCCACTTTGACCTTTTTACTCCATATTAAAGGTATTCATCTTACTTAAAAACACTTTTTGATATACATTTAAAACACTTAACATTGACGACATTTTTATATACTGATGTGTTCCCTTCGAACACATAATAAACACTAAAAATATTAATTTAACACACAATCTTGATTATTTTACACTTCACAATTCTCGATCACTAGACCGTATTTCTGAGCCTATCACACGTGATCTTCTTAAATTCCCGTTTCCAAGGGTGAAATTTATTCGATGTCGGCTTCCTATCCTGCAGAATGCGAAAGTCCCGAAACATCTACTGTTCCCTGGAGTCCAATTCTGCTACTTCTATCCTGGATAACCGGCTATTTATCTAGCTTGAACGGCTTCTTTGTAGATCTATCTATTGATCCTAACGAAAGTCTATACGGATCGAGGTCTCCTCTAAGACCTATAGATTCAGTTTATAGCAGCTAGCACTTCTCGATTCTAGTACTATTAGGATTGTTCGCCTGCTTTCTGGAGATAATGTTTATAGTCTCCTATCGTCTTTATTTGAACTGTTTTATTATTCTGTTCTTCCCTTTTAGGTTTCTTTAATTTAAATAACAATTTATCTGTCTGGTACGATACTTCCGTACGTTATGATCTATTCGTTCGTACATTTAACGACCTATCGCCTTTAAGTCCGATGTTCGCGGCCTGCTCTGACTATATCTTACGAATTTTCACTTTAACTTGTATACAGTCGGGCCTAAATCCTATAATTAGGATTTTCCTAATATTTCACTACGGCGATACTTTAAAATTTCGTCTTGACCACTCCTATGGAGACAAGCAAGTCGTTAATACTGCGACGCCTGTGGCTATCGGATCTTACTTCTGCGGTGTAACACAGCGTTTCTCCCCTCAAGGAGTACTGGTAGCTGTTTTCGATGTAACGCAGAGTTACGTCCCCTCACGGACTGTCGGAATGACTACTTCTACGTCGTGGTGCAGCACTTCCCCTCACGGAATGCTCGTATGACTGCATTCGTTGTGATGTAGCACAGTGACGTGCCCTCAGGCCGTTTGAAACTGCATTCGGTGCTTATACTTGTTGCACAGTATGACCTCCCCTGAGGTTCATACGTTTGAAGACTTTGATGCAGCACCTCCGCTCACGGAGTGCTCGTTGTAAAACTGCATGTGCTGTGATGTAGCCTTACGCCCCTCACGGGCTATCGGAACTGCATTCGATGCGATGTGACACAGTGACGCCCCCTCGGGCTGTCTGAAACTGCATGATTGGCTTGGAAACGCCCGAAGCTTTATACTGTTTTACTACAGAAAAATAAGACTCTAGCCTTTTCTGTGGTCAACTTCTAAAATAATGGTGCCACCAATATAAAAATTATACCTTCCGAAAGCTCGTCTTCTCAATGTCAAATGATCTTATTGCACCTAAGAATCGATCGTGCAATTCGGAGATATTAATTAATTTCTCGTCCTCAATTGTGTGGGTGGTGCATTCCTTTTGCTCTCTCCCCTCCACAGAGGCTTAGGTAATTCCCCAATGACGTCGTCTTACGTCGGCAGTTTTTTTCTGCACAATATTTAAATGGTTTCTCTTTACTGAAAAATCTCTCATTCAAAATGATTCACTGTACTGTACTTGTTTACTCATTATTATGCTCGTAAACGTGTTAATTTTAATTATTCCTCTTCTGGTGCATAAGCGACGTTGTCAATTTCCAGCAACGTTAGCTCGAATTCCGATTCAGGCTTCCTTGTCTAACACGGTGGAAATTTCCATTCAGTTATTAATACTCGTGACCAGCCCTTTCTTGAATGTCGAGTGGGGTGATCTCATCTAAGGAACATCTGTCCCTAGTCGCTTGCACAATGTTAAGCTATAATCCTGGCTTAAAATCTCTCTCCGTTCCTTTAGGAAACTGTACGTTTCTTTCATTTCTTCCTTAAGGACATGGGTTCGACCGTCATGGACCCTATGGCCCATGGGTTCATCTCTCCCCTCCTTAGGTAAATAAATTTTCGAAAATTCTTGAGGAAATTTATTTCAATTTAATTTTGTATTTCTTTATTCGTCGAAGCCATCATAACGTCATCCGTATTTACTGTTGTTTTTACTTCTTTTAAGTCGTATCCGGTAACTGTGTAGGTCGGGTATGCTCTGTCCCTACCCTTTCTTTCTTTCTTTATTTGTCTGGACTTTAGGTTCCCAGAACCTCATTCTCCCTTACGGGTTTGGTCTATCCCTACCCGTTTCCTTATTTCATCATTTTCTTTTCTTAAATTGGAATTTTCTTCTTCAATAAATTCAATTATTTCTTTAATTTCCCAATATACTTTCTCCAATTCGCATTCGCACTCGAATGCTTGAGCTCTATTTTCTATTTCTTCCTTATTCTTGTTTATGTCAAAAGCGGATTCATCTTAAATGTTTCCATAACCAGGGCTTGTTCATTTTCTTCATCAAAATCTTCGGGAGGGTAATATAATTTCAAATTTGCTGAATTCATGGTCACTTCGTGATCCGTTTCACAGTGCCGTATTCTATATGCGTTATTCCTCAAATCTCTGATTATCTGATATGGTCCGTGGTACATTTTCTGGAACTTCTTGTACACACGGTTCCCTGGATCCGAAATGGCTGGTCTTTTCACTAACACCATTTCTCCTGCTAATAATGGTCGATGATACCTCTTATGCCTATTTCTTCTCTGCCTCCTGTCGGCTTGAGCTTTTAGATGCTCAAAGGCTCTCCTAATTCGTACATCTCTTCCCGGCTGAGCGTCTGCTGGCCTAGGAATTACCAGATTCCAAGGTCTTTCTGGTTGCTCATTCCGATGTAACGTTATGGGTATCTCTCCTGTGGATTCATGGATTGTATTATTTATACAAAATTCAATAATATCCAAAATATCTATCCACTTCCAATTTTCTTCGGCACAGTATATTCTACAATACTTGGCCGTTTCTCTCATAACTCTCTCTACAGGGTTTGCCTCAGGATGGCGAATACTTGACAAAATTTGACGTATTCCAAGTCTTTCTAATTCTCGTCTGAACTCTACACTGGTGAAACAACTGCCGTGATCCGACAACAAATTCTCAGGTTTCCCCAGAATCGGTATCACTTTTTCTTTAAGTCGTTTTAACACCTGTTTGGTACTAGTCTTCTGTATGGGAGCAAGGACAACCATTTTAGTGAAGACATCCATAGCCACCATTATGTGTCGATTTCCTCTTCTTGCCTTTGGCAAAGGTCCAAAATTATCAATAGATATGATTTGGCCGGGCCTTTCGGGCAACAATGGTATAGGCTTCTGTCTCATCAAAAATGCATTAGGTTTGATCCTTTGACATAGATCACATGTCTTTAGCGTGTCCCTTACAGTTTCTCTCAGTCTCGGCCATATAAATGCTTCTTTCAGCATCGAGACTGTTTTGTCGACTCCCATATGTCCGAACGATCTATGGGCTAACCATACTATTTTCCTCTGCAAAATTGCAGGTACAACAATCCTTAATTTCGTATGGTCAGAGTCCACAAACTTATATAATAACCCCTTATAAAACGTGTAGTCTTGTGCTATCTTCTCAGCTTCCGTGTACGCTGGTGTTCCTCTTATCAAGCTTCCCTCAAGGAATGATATGAGCATGTTCATCCATGGATCCTCCCGTTGCCTTTGACTAATGCTTCTTAACTCATTAAGAGTACGCTGATCCCTGTCTTCCAAATCTATAGCCATTACTTCCTCTTCTATGGACTCTGGCTGTCTACTTAAGTAGTCTGGAACTATGTTTTCCTTTCCTGGGCAGTACTCTATCTTGACATCAAATTGTTGAATATATAAAGCCCAACGCATCAACCTTTGACTGGATAAATCAGTCTTCATCAAAAAGGTTATGGCTTTATGATCCGTCCTTAGAATGACCTGAAACCCATATACGATCTTCCGCCAATATTGCAACGCGTGCAATATCGCTAACAGCTCGATCTCGCTGATCGTATAATTTTTCTCGTGTGGTTTCAGTCTCCTACTTGTGAAAGCTAGATAGTTCTTCTTATCAGGGTTTTCCGGGTTCTCCTGATATAGCATTGCCCCTATTCCAATCTGGGATGCGTCTGTCTGAATGATAAATCTCTGATTAAAATCAGGATATCCTAGCTTCACGTAATTTAAGAGCATTTCCTTGGCCTCCACGAATGCTTTTTCTGCTTCCTCCGTCCATTTCCACTTGCCCCCCTTCTTCAAAAGGTCCTGTAGTGGTGCAATAGTTTTGGTGTATGATGGACAATGTCCTGAGAAGAACCCAATCAATCCCAAAAACTGGCGAACGTTCTTCACTTTCAAAGGCCTTGGAAAATCCCTTATCGATTCCAATTTGCATGGATTTGGTTTAACACCATCCTTGTCAATCACATGCCCTAAAAATGTCACTTGCCTTTGACAGAAGTTCGACTTCTTTAAATTTATCTTAAAATTTGCCCTTCTTAGGTCTTCTAATAATTTCTTCAAATTTTCTAAATGTTCATCAATGTTCTCCGAGGTAAGCAAAATGTCATCTACATATCGGATAGTGCAATCTTTCACTTCCTCTGACAGGTTTCGATCCAGCGCTCTTATTAATGCCGATCCTGCAGTCTTTAATCCAAACGGACATCTTCTAAAGCAGTATGTTTGTTGATCGAACTGAAATCCAGTCAACAAGCTGGTTTTCTCTTCCAGTTCGAGATGATGATACGAAGAAGTCATGTCAATATTTGTAAAAATCTTCTTGCCTTTAAACTTCCTCAGTATTTCTTTTATGGGTGGTGCCGAATCATTTTCTGGTATAATTTTTGCATTTAAATTTCTGGCATCTAAACACACCCTTACTGAGCCATCCGGTTTACTCACAATCACTAATGGACTAACATATGGTGTCGCCATCTTTTCTATAACACCTGCATTTATCATCTCCTGCAGTGTTTTCTTGGTTTGTGGGTAATGTTTTTCCGCAACCGGGTATGGTTTTTGTTTGAACGGTGCCCAATCGTTGACTTGGAACGCGTATTTAAAATTTTCAATCTTCCCTGGCTTGGAATCAAATACGTCCCTATAATCCAATAATAATTTCTTTAACTGTTCCTTAATTTCGAGGCTGACTTTAGCTTCCTCCACTTTTCCTGACAGGTTGGTCTCGAACTCATTTTCCACATTATCTTCGAGTTCTATGTTGAGGACTTCAAATATTTTTCCTATGTCCTTATAATCGTCCTCAATCACTTCTTCCATATGCCATACCTGTTCTGCTATTTTCGCCTCCTGATCCTGTAGGTTAATGTTTTGCTCATCCACATCCTCTCTTTGAATTCTAATGCAATTTTGCGCTAGGTCTATAATGACCTTGTTCTCACGGATAAAATCAATACCTAATATGACATTATAAGGTAATTGATTTACCAGCAAAAAGCACTGCGAAATTTCAGCGTTACCCATGATTAAATCAATGTATACCTGAAATTTACATGTCAAAGATTTTTCAGGGATAATTCCCTTAATCTTTACACTTGATGTGGGAATCTTTAGTACTCGGCCCCTTGTTTCCAATTCATTTAAAAGGGTTTGTGTAATTAGACTTATTGTGGATCCAGTATCAATCAATGCTCTGACCAGTAATCCTTCTATCCTAAGCATAATTATAGGTAGTTCTCTTTTAACAGGTGGGATTCCTTCCACATCCTCGTTAATTAGTTCATCTGGTCTGGCTATCCAATTTACAATTTCTACCTCCTCCCAGCTCCTGGTATGTTTCCACTTTTGACAATTTAAATTTGGAGTTTTTTTTATCCTGAGGGCTCCCTTTCCCCTCATTCTTTAGCTGAGCTTGTAGTTCCAAGCTTTGAGCTCCGTCTAGTCGGTCGGGTGATTTCCGGTTCTTGATTGCCTCACTCCAACGGACTTTTTGCCTATCAGGTTCATCGGGTCTTTCGTTCATATAACGAAGACTCTCCTGATATCTTTCTTCTATTTCGGCCCGATATTCATCATCCCTATCGTCTGGCCTTACATTTCTCCTGGGATAATTCTCCCATTTCTTTCTATTGTCCGGCCTTTGCTGGTTATTGTTATAGGGTCGGCTTTCCTGTTGCCTATAACCCGTAGTTCTAGGATTTCTTCCTCGATATCCTCCCCGGTAATATGGCTGTATCCTTCTAGGCTCCTGGTGCCCATACTCTCGATCTCGTCCTTGAGTATCCGTACTGGTGGACTGATTCCTGGTCGCTGGTTTTTCTCCAGTTTCCTGACTGCTAGCCATGTGTACTTGCTCAGTTTGTCTTTGATGCCGAGGTGTTACGTGCGAAGTCGTCATATCTAACTGACGTAATACGCTTTCCACTTCCACAGCACTTCTGGCTTTGGATGAGATTAGCAGCCTCTGAATCTCATATGGAAGCTGTCTTGCAATGGCAGCACACAGGTCGTTTTCTGCCGGAGCAATATCCAGTTCGCGGAATTTACACAGCTGAGCGGTGAAAAATTCCGAGTATTTAGTCGGTGCATTGGTGCTGTACTTCCTAGAGTACAGATCTAGCCTTAAATTTTCTTGGACATCTGCTGCCCAATATCGCTTTAAAAATGCTTCCCTAAAGCCTTCCACCGTATCAAAAGTGTATCTGAAGCTTCTGAACCAGGTGAGACAATCACCTGCCAACAGCTTTTCAATAGCTCTCAGTCTCCGATCCTGAGGAACCTTCATTTCATTTAGATACTCTGCCACTTCTTTTAGCCAGTATTTTGGAGTAATAGACATGTTATTACCCGTAAACTTTACTGGTCTGTCCTCATTGGATTTAATAATGTTTATTATTTGGCCATTTGTCTGATTCGTGTACGGGGTTGACATCGCCATTGGATATCCTGGGTTCTTATAAGGGCTCTCCCCTCCTAAGTCCCTCTCCGTATCTGTGCCTTGTACACGGGAATCTACCCATCCTGTCTTTGGAAACTCCTCCTGATTTTCGAATTCTAACTTCCTTTCTCTTCGGGCACTTTCTTCATTTGCCATGAGTTGGATTTCCATTTGACTGTCCTTATGTTCAGTCCTCTCCAATTGGGATCTTAATTCATTCTGAATTCTTTCTTGATTCCGTTTAATATCTTCCTCTACCTTTTTGGATTGGAATTTCTCATCCCTGTAACTATCCCTGAATTCATTTAGTTTTTCTTCTACCTCTTTCTTAAAGATCATGACCCTTTGGTCTATAATTTCTGGCTTAATGTCACCTATGGTCTCCAGGCCCTCTCGTATCTCCTTTATTTGCTTCTCCACTTCTTTTCGTCCTTTGACCATATCTATTTTCATTCCTTCAAGCCTTCCCTCAGTTTTCTCTTGACTCTTATACAATTTCATCATTTCATCTTGGACCTGATTAACTTCCTTATTGGTTTTTCCTACGTGATCCTTTAATGTTCCGATGGTTTCCTGAACCTCATTAATACCCTGACTTATTTCATTTATTTTATGGGTGTTATCCTTATTTTCGTCCTCTCGTTGTTTCCTTTCACCCTGGAGATGCCCCTCGTAGATACCTAATCTTCGATTTATTTCACCCTCATACTTCTTTAAGTTATCATCTACCTGCCCGGTAAACAGCTCGATCTGATCTTTCATCCCCTTAACATCCTTTATATTTTGATTTTTCATCTCAGTTACTTCAGTCTGAACTGCACTGATTTTGTTCTCGAGGGTCCCTACTTTCTCCTCAACCCCTTCAAATCTATCTCCTAGCTTATTCACGCTTTGTTTTATTTCATCCCGGGATGCCTCACAAATATCGCTGTTAGATTTTATCTGAGCTTTCAATTCTTTCTGCACACCTTGGATCTGGGTTACAAGTTTCTTTTCACAATCATCACCCTTTGTTTCTATGTTAACTAATTTAGTTTCTATAGAACCAAACTTATTTTCCATGGTACCAATTTTACCCTCAATACTTTTAAAATGATTTTGACATTTATTTTGGGAATCTATCATATTTGTGTTCATAGTGTCTAATTGGGCTTGCAATCCGGAATGGAATCCTTTATTTTCCTCTTTAATCTCACTTGCGATTTCCCCTTTTAACTCAGTTAACTTGTCCCCAAACATGGTGTCAAAACCTTGGAACTTGTTATTTATTTTATCTATCTCAGCCTTTACTTCATTGTTCATTGTTACACAGTTAGCCTCGATAGCTTCTAACTTAGTTTCCATGGTATTACTTTTAACTCCGATAGCTTCTAATTTCGTTCCCATATTAGCACTCTCAGTTTTTAGTGACTCCAAACTTTCATTTATGGATTCGAACACTTTGTTATTTTCATTCTTTTGGAGACTCAATGTATTATTTATAGCTCCTAACCCTTCTTTATTTTCAGTCTGTTGGCTATCCAACTTATTGTTTATGGCCTCCCAGAGCCGTTGCATCTCTTCACTAAATGCCATCTTATGAGAATACAGTGGGCCACAAATGCCACCACACTAGTACATGCTTGAGAGATGATACCCTGAATCCGTGTGTCCCAATTTCTTCAAAACTTTACTTTGGTACGGGTATTCACTTACAACGTACCCTTTTACTACTTTTATTCAATTTCATAAACCTTTATGGAAGTGTTTAAAATTCAAAATATCGAAAAACCATTTTTTTTCAAAAAAAAATGAAAATTTTGATTTTTCGAGAAAACTCGGGTTTTCCCTAGGAAAACTCATCCCTGCGTACTGGGCGCCAAAAAGTAATAAGGTGATTTGCTAGGGGGTTTTATAATATAATAATTCAGGGCTGCTCGGTATGAGTTTCCAGGGACCCATGCGGTCAGTTAATATTTTACATTGTAGCTATTCCTATTATTACTTTAATTTTACATGATATGACCGACTTAAGTGTTCCTCTAGTTATTAATCCAGCACATTATTTATATATCCCCATGTGCCCATTTAGCAAGAAATATGCCAATCACAGTATACCAGCGTAGCTCAATTCGGGATTTCGGGGCAGCGGTAAGTTCCCCCACTCTGTGACTCACATATTTTGGATTAATTAGAGGATACACTTGCAAAAATAACAACAAAATCAACTCCTATTTAAACACATTTAATTAATAAAATTAATGGCGCTACAAACATGTTAATAATTTAATTACTGACCCAATAATCAACTGCTTGTTCCAAATGAACAAGGAATCACAAATATAAACAAATATTGTATTCAAAACCTGTGGTTTCCACATAAACCAACAATTCTTACTTAGTCTCACTTCCATAAAGCACTAACATTAAGTTTACATAACTCCGAGCTCTTAGGCTCCATGCATTTACATTATTATGGTGTCATTCTTGTACACCTCAAACACTATCTTTATATTTTCTTATTTCTCAAAAAAACATATATAATTATATTTAAAATCTAGGTTAATTATCTAACTCAATATTTTGGGCATGTCCACACATTCAGTTGTTATCATCTCTCTTTATTTCACAAATATATTAAGGTAATCAGAAAATCAATTGTGTACTCCAGAGCGTGAAGGTACTTGACACAGTCAAAAAACTATAGTTACTCCCGAACTCAGTTGCCTTCAATCAACTCATGGAATCCCACGTCCATACATTATTACAATAGGGATTGTTATTTATCTCTTATGTCTTAATAGACCATTATCATATAAGAAACTACGATCTGAACCGGCAAACGAAATATCCATCTTTAAGGACCTCGGTTCAATGCCCGGGTCGTTAACGACTTTAAACACTCCTGGTGTATTCATTTCTCTTTTACAACAGCTTACGAGACGGTCTCTGTTCCTTCTCGCTTTAAGAGAGCTATACTCTACTACTTGGGGTGCGATTTATGACACGTTAGGGTGACGGCGACTCCCTGTCTGACCCAACGTTAGTAGCTATTTCCAAGGCTTTCAAAACAAACCTTCCCATTATATCCAGTTCTGGGGAGACCGGGCTTTATTGTACCGTATACATTCAAACAACTATTCTTTGGTTCACAGACCATTTTCGTATCCTTGGCATTTATTAATTATGAGAGGGTCCTCATTGATTGGGAAGATTAATACACATACGACGACGGAGAATTTAAGGGGCTTTTATCATAAGAAGATCCTGCATTCGAATCTCTTCGTGTGCCTCGGGAACCAATCCCTTACAGAGGACTTATACAAAATGCGATTTAGAGTCGGCCGTGGCCCATATGACATACGCTCAATAATACCATATATTAGCTCCCTTTTTACATACATACACAATGCCTCGTGATACCATGTCACAAATAGAGGACTTATACAATTATCAATTCACTGCAATCAACTACCCTCCATAAGTAATGTACCAAGTATTTCAACCACTACGCGTTCCTAGCGTGACACTTTAATATTATATTTGCGCTCATTATGCGCTATGCATTACTTTAAGCCGAAATGTCTTCCCAAGAACTGATAAAATCTCTTTAGTAACAATTCATATTATTTTTATTCACATATTAATCTTTCCGTTGTCGATAAATCGCTCCCTGTTTTAAAATATTCCATTGAAACTCATCTCTTACACATACGTTAAGGCTTAACGTTCTTATATTCATATCAATTTATTTGATTTTTAGTTAACATTTCCATATTTAATTATTATTATTATCTTTATTCTTTATACAAGCTCAAAAGCTATTTCTTTCATATCTCAACTTTACTTTATTTCAATGTCTTTCATGATAATTAATGATATTTCGCTTGCTCTTAGGACATTTGTTAAATACATTAACCCTTTATTCACATATTTCCTCTACGGGATTTATTCTTTACATAATTATTTATAATTTCTCAATTTATTTTATTCTTGTTCAGACCGTGTTCTTGATTATTCAGTATTTATTTATTTAAACACATCCCTTTCACTCCAAACTCCGGTGGTTTTGTACACAATCAATTTCTGACACCAAAATAGAATGAATTTAGTACTCACATGTTTCCAGATCATCCCATGATCTTTAATCTGGTGCGGTGCTGCATTTTTAGGCCCACTTTGACCTTTTTACTCCATATTAAAGGTATTCATCTTACTTAAAAACACTTTTTGATATACATTTAAAACACTTAACATTGACGACATTTTTATATACTGATGTGTTCCCTTCGAACACATAATAAACACTAAAAATATTAATTTAACACACAATCTTGATTATTTTACACTTCACAATTCTCGATCACTAGACCGTATTTCTGAGCCTATCACACGTGATCTTCTTAAATTCCCGTTTCCAAGGGTGAAATTTATTCGATGTCGGCTTCCTATCCTGCAGAATGCGAAAGTCCCGAAACATCTACTGTTCCCTGGAGTCCAATTCTGCTACTTCTATCCTGGATAACCGGCTATTTATCTAGCTTGAACGGCTTCTTTGTAGATCTATCTATTGATCCTAACGAAAGTCTATACGGATCGAGGTCTCCTCTAAGACCTATAGATTCAGTTTATAGCAGCTAGCACTTCTCGATTCTAGTACTATTAGGATTGTTCGCCTGCTTTCTGGAGATAATGTTTATAGTCTCCTATCGTCTTTATTTGAACTGTTTTATTATTCTGTTCTTCCCTTTTAGGTTTCTTTAATTTAAATAACAATTTATCTGTCTGGTACGATACTTCCGTACGTTATGATCTATTCGTTCGTACATTTAACGACCTATCGCCTTTAAGTCCGATGTTCGCGGCCTGCTCTGACTATATCTTACGAATTTTCACTTTAACTTGTATACAGTCGGGCCTAAATCCTATAATTAGGATTTTCCTAATATTTCACTACGGCGATACTTTAAAATTTCGTCTTGACCACTCCTATGGAGACAAGCAAGTCGTTAATACTGCGACGCCTGTGGCTATCGGATCTTACGTCTGCGGTGTAACACAGCGTTTCTCCCCTCAAGGAGTACTGGTAGCTGTTTTCGATGTAACGCAGAGTTACGTCCCCTCACGGACTGTCGGAATGACTACTTCTACGTCGTGGTGCAGCACTTCCCCTCACGGAATGCTCGTATGACTGCATTCGTTGTGATGTAGCACAGTGACGTGCCCTCAGGCCGTTTGAAACTGCATTCGGTGCTTATACTTGTTGCACAGTATGACCTCCCCTGAGGTTCATACGTTTGAAGACTTTGATGCAGCACCTCCGCTCACGGAGTGCTCGTTGTAAAACTGCATGTGCTGTGATGTAGCCTTACGCCCCTCACGGGCTATCGGAACTGCATTCGATGCGATGTGACACAGTGACGCCCCCTCGGGCTGTCTGAAACTGCATGATTGGCTTGGAAACGCCCGAAGCTTTATACTGTTTTACTACAGAAAAATAAGACTCTAGCCTTTTCTGTGGTCAACTTCTAAAATAATGGTGCCACCAATATAAAAATTATACCTTCCGAAAGCTCGTCTTCTCAATGTCAAATGATCTTATTGCACCTAAGAATCGATCGTGCAATTCGGAGATATTAATTAATTTCTCGTCCTCAATTGTGTGGGTGGTGCATTCCTTTTGCTCTCTCCCCTCCACAGAGGCTTAGGTAATTCCCCAATGACGTCGTCTTACGTCGGCAGTTTTTTTCTGCACAATATTTAAATGGTTTCTCTTTACTGAAAAATCTCTCATTCAAAATGATTCACTGTACTGTACTTGTTTACTCATTATTATGCTCGTAAACGTGTTAATTTTAATTATTCCTCTTCTGGTGCATAAGCGACGTTGTCAATTTCCAGCAACGTTAGCTCGAATTCCGATTCAGGCTTCCTTGTCTAACACGGTGGAAATTTCCATTCAGTTATTAATACTCGTGACCAGCCCTTTCTTGAATGTCGAGTGGGGTGATCTCATCTAAGGAACATCTGTCCCTAGTCGCTTGCACAATGTTAAGCTATAATCCTGGCTTAAAATCTCTCTCCGTTCCTTTAGGAAACTGTACGTTTCTTTCATTTCTTCCTTAAGGACATGGGTTCGACCGTCATGGACCCTATGGCCCATGGGTTCACAAGTTCGAACCCTAGACCCGGCAATTATTTTTGCAACCAGATTATCGATTTTAACGATATCTGTCATAACATTATGCGTCATTTTAACAGAATCCACATGAAATTTCGATTTATCCAATTTTAATCACAATAGTCTGCACCAAGCATGAATTGGGAAATTTGATTGTATTGAACATTATTTCTAGTAGTCTATAGATAGGCTAGAGACTAGGTTTCATTCCTCCTCATAAATTACAATATAATATGTGATGTTTGTTGAAAAAAGTGTGACAGTAGCATATCTCCTATTCATTATATACATTCATCATAGTACAAGTATGAAAACGGAGCGTATATTAACATTTTAAGAATGTCCAAGCTGTGTGGTATACGAGTAGGATAACATGTCAGATGACTTCACATGCATTTCATCTCAATTTCATAGTAGGATAACATGTCAGATGTTACACATCATATGTGACTAGTGTAAGGCCCGTATCTTTTTGTTTAGTCGATCAACACGATTGTAGCCATTGAAATGGGTAGTTCCGTAAGCCTGAAAAAATATACGTGTCCAGTATGATTCATCTTCATTCATTCCATCTCCCACTAACTCCTCTCATGAGGTTAGCGTCAGGAAGGGCATCCAGCCGAAAAGAACGCCCACCACATAGCCTTACATGGCATTTCATCCTCGACCCCGTTCAAAATGGGAAAAATAAGGGGTAAACATACAATTAGAGAGAAGACTTAAAGACGTAAACACTGATTGAGCAACTAACAAACTGACAGACTGACTGTTAATGGATTCGTAGAAATGGACTCCTCCCCACGCTCCTGACCTAAGCCCACAGGACTTTTATTTGTTGAGCACTTGACGTTCTTTTGTATGGAACCTCGGTGCATGATGAAGCGAGTGTTGTTGTGACCTTCAGCTAGGAACCATCCCAGGATTAGTCACGAGTAGGAGACGTAGATTGTATGTGTCTCAATGGTCTGGGCGGACTTTTGCCTTTACACTTCGACAGTAGTCCAAAAATTGGGACAAACAGGAGATCAGAATATGTAGTGACATGTGGTGTTCGAATCTTTGTGGAATGGCTTGTTAACCTCTGAACTGGGTAGTTGAGAATAGCTTTAAAACAAAGGCTCCTTGAAGTGTGTCTACGCAGAAGCACAGAGCTTATCGACTTATTAACACGCTATTGTTAGCTAGCCAGATAGTACTCCAGGGGACATGTCAATAGCAGAACTCTGAGGCTTCACGTTACCGCATGGAGCGTGTGGCTACCACCCCCACATAAGCCGAAACAACATGAACATCAAAGCGTCTGCCACCTCTCATCACAGGGATATTTGCGGTATCGAGCTAAACAGCAAAGATAATCTTACTGCTAACCGATACCTTGTTCAAAGTGCTACATTTCATGTAATTTACCGAAGATTTATGATTTTCAAACAAATATTTGAATCCATCGTTTATAGCTTACATTTTACCTTTGTCTTCGTGACTGATAAGTAGTTTGTACATATTGGTAACCCCTGACAAAGTCAGATATAGTAAAACTCAGCAATTCTTCTAGGTTTGTGCCGTGTCTTGTGTGGGGTTTCGCCTAGGACACCAAGCTGGCTCATCAGAAGGCTCTTGATGTCCCCCACTCGGACCCCCACAGGAGTAGCGAACTGCGCGCTACCTCCCTTTATATTAGGTGCAACTGCACCTCTTTACTGCGAGAACTAACAGTTATAGCAGCCTTAACCTCCCTATGAAGACTTCCAATTTCACTGGCCATGAAAGCCAATATGCCATCTTTTTCAGATATAGTAAAATATTTTTCTCTCCGTCTAGAATTACGATTATTCAATACTAGTAAGCTAATGAGAAAGACGACTATTTCCAGTCATGTAATTGTATAGCACCAGACGCGGTAGCGGATAGCGCTGACACGCTAACTCGTGCCTCGCTAGCATCGGGAGAGCGTGACGTCGAATCCCACCTTGGCCGTCATGAAAATGGTTTTCGTGGTTTCCCATTTTTACCACCAGACATATGTCGGATGGTTCCTATTAACAGGTCCACAGCCAAATTTCTTCCAAAATCCTTTCCCTGACCCTTCCTTAATTAGGCCCAAGTTGGTGGTTGGCTGGGTGATCGGCCTGTCACCATCCCCAGTTAAAGTGCGTTCAGCTCCCAGACACCATCATTGCGATGGAAGAGGAGTCCGTGGGTGAAGCCGAGCTTGGATGATATGCGATTAAAAAAGAAACATATTATGGTCACTCCCAGCTGTTGGTGCAATGGCTGAAGCTGTCGAACATACCGTGTCCTCTGTCAGCTGTTTGTGCGTTTGCTGAAGCTGTCAAACACACCGGACTTACTGTCAGCTGTTTGTGCAATGGCTGAAGCTGTAGAACACACCGGACTTACTGTCAGCTGTTGGTGCATTGGCTGAAGCTGTCGAACATAACGGGCTCACTTCCAGATGTTGGTGCAATGGCTGAAGCTGTCGAACGTACCAGACTTGCAGTCAGCTGTTAGTGCGATGGCAGAAGCTGTCGAACATACTGTGTCCACTGTCAGCTGTTTGTGCAATTGCTGAAGCTGTCGAACACACCGGACACACTGTCAGCAGTTGGGGCAATGGCTGAAGCTGTCGAAAATACCGGACTCGCTGTCAGCTGTTGGTGCAATTGCTAAAGCTGTCCATCATACCGTGTCCACTGTCAGCTGTTTGTGCAATTGCTGAAGCAGTAGAACATACCGGACTCACTGTCAGCAGTTGGTGCAATGGCTGAAGCTGTCGAACATACCGGACTCACTGTCAGCTGTTGGTGCAATGGCTAAAGCTGTCCAACATACCGGACTCACTGCCAGCAGTTGGTGCAATGGCTGAAGCTGTCGAACATACCGTGTCCACTGTCAGCTGTTTGTGCAATTGCTGAAGCTGTCGAACATACCGGACTCTCTGTCAGCTGTTGGTGCAATTGCTGAAGATGTTGAATATACCGGGCTCACTGTCAACTGTTGTGCAATGGCTGAAGCTGTCGAACATAACGGGCTCACTCCCAGATGTTGGTGCAATGGCTGAAGCTGTCGAACGTACCAGACTTGCTGTCAACTGTTGGTGCAATGGCTGAAGCTGTCGAACATACCGGGCTCACTGTCAGCTGTTGGTGCAATGCTGAAGCTGTCGAAAATACCGGAATCACGGTCAGCTGTTGGTGCAATTGCTGAAACTGTCGATCATACCGGGCTCACTGTTAGCTGTTGGTGCAATGGCTGAAGCTGTCGAACACACCGGGCTCACTGTCAGCTGTTGGTGCAATTGCTGAAGCTGTTGAACATACCAGTCTCACTGTCAGATGTTGGTGCAGTGGCTGAAGCTGTCGAACACACCGGGCTCACTGTCAGCAGTTGGTGCAATGGCTGAAGCTGTCGAACATACCGGACTCACTGTCAGCTGTTGGTGCAATGGCTAAAGCTGTCCAACATACCGGACTCACTGCCAGCAGTTGGTGCAATGGCTGAAGCTGTCGAACATACCGTGTCCACTGTCAGCTGTTTGTGCAATTGCTGAAGCTGTCGAACATACCGGACTCGCTGTCAGCTGTTGGTGCAATGGCTGAAGCTGTCGAACATAACGGGCTCACTCCCAGATGTTGGTGCAATGGCTGAAGCTGTCGAACGTACCAAACTTGCTGTCAGCTGTTAGTGCAATGGCTGAAGCTGTCGAACATACCGTGTCCTCTGTCAGCTGTTTGTGCGATTGCTGAAGCTGTCAAACACACCGGACTTACTGTCAGCTGTTTGTGCAATGGCTGAAGCTGTCGAACACACGGGACTTACTGTCAGCTGTTTGTGCAATTGCTGAAGCTGTCGAATATACCGGACTCGCTGTCAGCTGTTGGTACAAAGGCTGGAGCTGTCGAACATACCGGACTCGCTGTCAGCTGTTGGTGCAATTGCTGAAGCTGTCGAATATACAGGGCTCACTGTCAGCTCTTGGTGCAATTGCTGAAGCTGTCGAACATACCGGACTCGCTGTCAGCTGTTGGTGCAATTGCTGAAGCTGTCGAACTTACCGTGTCCACTGTCAGCTGTTTGTGCAATGGCTGAAGCAGTCGAACATACCGGACTCGTTGTCAGATGATGGTGCAATGGCTGAAGCTGTCGAACATCACGAGCTCGCTCCCAGATGTTGGTGCAATAGCTGAAGCTGACGAACATACTTGACTCGCTGTCAGCTGTTGGTACAATGGCTGATGCCGTCGAATATACCGGGCTCACTGTCAGCTGTTTTGCAATTGCTGAAGCTGTCGAACATACCGGACTCTCTATCAGCTGTTGGTGCAATTGCTGAAGATGATGAATATACCGGGCTCACTGTCAGCTGTTGTGCAATGGCTGAAGCTGTCGAACATAACGGGCTCACTCCCAGATGTTGGTGCAATGGCTGAAGCTGTCGAACGTACCAGACTTGCTGTCAGCTGTTGGTGCAATGGCTGAAGCTGTCGAACATACCGGGCTCACTGTCAGCTGTTGGTGCAATGCTGAAGCTGTCGAAAATACCGGACTCACTGTCAGCTGTTGGTGCAATTGCTGAAACTGTCGATCATACCGGGCTCACTGTTAGCTGTTGGTGCAATGGCTGAAGCTGTCAAATATACCGGGCTCACTGTCAGATGTTGGTGCAATGGCTGAAGCTGTCGAACACACCGGGCTCACTGTCAGCTGTTGGTGCAATTGCTGAAGCTGTTGAACATACCGGTCTCACTGTCAGATGTTGGTGCAATGGCTGAAGCTGTCGAACACACCGGGCTCACTGTCAGCAGTCGGTGCAATGGCTGAAGCTGTCGAACATACCGGACTCACTGTCAGCTGTTGGTGCAATGGCTAAAGCTGTCCAACATACCGGACTCACTGCCAGCAGTTGATGCAATGGCTGAAGCTGTCGAACATACCGTGTCCACTGTCAGCTGTTTGTGCAATTGCTGAAGCTGTCGAACATACCGGAGTCGCTGTCAGCTGTTGGTGCAATGGCTGAAGCTGTCGAACATAACGGGCTCACTCCCAGATGTTGGTGCAATGGCTGAAGCTGTCGAACGTACCAAACTTGCTGTCAGCTGTTAGTGCAATGGCTGAAGCTGTCGAACATACCGTGTCCTCTGTCAGCTGTTTGTGCGATTGCTGAAGCTGTCAAACACACCGGACTTACTGTCAGCTGTTTGTGCAATGGCTGAATCTGTCGAACACTCCGGACTTACTGTCAGCTGTTTGTGCAATTGCTGAAGCTGTCGAATATACCGGACTCGCTGTCAGCTGTTGGTACAATGGCTGGAGCTGTCGAACATACCGGACTCGCTGTCAGCTGTTGGTGCAATTGCTGAAGCTGTCGAATATACAGGGCTCACTGTCAGCTCTTGGTGCAATTGCTGAAGCTGTCGAACATACCGGACTCGCTGTCAGCTGTTGGTGCAATTGCTTAAGCTGTCGAACTTACCGTGTCCACTGTCAGCTGTTTGTGCAATGGCTGAAGCAGTCGAACATACCGGACTCGTTGTCAGATGATGGTGCAATGGCTGAAGCTGTCGAACATCACGAGCTCGCTCCCAGATGTTGGTGCAATAGCTGAAGCTGACGAACATACTTGACTCGCTGTCAGCTGTTGGTACAATGGCTGATGCCGTCGAATATACCGGGCTCACTGTCAGCTGTTTTGCAATTGCTGAAGCTGTCGAACATACCGGACTCTCTGTCAGCTGTTGGTGCAATTGCTGAAGATGTTGAATATACCGGGCTCACTGTCAGCTGTTGTGCAATGGCTGAAGCTGTCGAACATAACGGGCTCACTCCCAGATGTTGGTGCAATGGCTGAAGCTGTCGAACGTACCAGACTTTCTGTCAGCTGTTGGTGCAATGGCTGAAGCTGTCGAACATACCGGGCTCACTGTCAGCTGTTGGTGCAATGCTGAAGCTGTCGAAAATACCGGACTCACTGTCAGCTGTTGGTGCAATTGCTGAAACTGTCGATCATACCGGGCTCACTGTTAGCTGTTGGTGCAATGGCTGAAGCTGCCAAATATACCGGGCTCACTGTCAGATGTTGGTGCAATGGCTGAAGCTGTCGAACACACCGGGCTCACTGTCAGCTGTTGGTGCAATTGCTGAAGCTGTTGAACATACCGGTCTCACTGTCAGATGTTGGTGCAATGGCTGAAGCTGTCGAACACACCGGGCTCACTGTCAGCAGTTGGTGCAATGGCTGAAGCTGTCGAACATACCGGACTCACTGTCAGCTGTTGGTGCAATGGCTAAAGCTGTCCAACATACCGGACTCACTGCCAGCAGTTGGTGCAATGGCTGAAGCTGTCGAACATACCGTGTCCACTGTCAGCTGTTTGTGCAATTGCTGAAGCTGTCGAACATACCGGACTCGCTGTCAGCTGTTGGTGCAATGGCTGAAGCTGTCGAACATAACGGACTCACTCCCAGATGTTGGTGCAATGGCTGAAGCTGTCGAACGTACCAAACTTGCTGTCAGCTGTTAGTGCAATGGCTGAAGCTGTTGAACATACCGTGTCCTCTGTCAGCTGTTTGTGCGATTGCTGAAGCTGTCAAACACACCGGACTTACTGTCAGCTGTTTGTGCAATGGCTGGAGCTGTCGAACACACCGGACTTACTGTCAGCTGTTTGTGCAATTGCTGAAGCTGTCGAATATACCGGACTCGCTGTCAGCTGTTGGTACAATGGCTGGAGCTGTCGAACATACCGGACTCGCTGTCAGCTGTTGGTGCAATTGCTGAAGCTGTCGAATATACAGGGCTCACTGTCAGCTCTTGGTGCAATTGCTGAAGCTGTCGAACATACCGGACTCGCTGCCAGCTGTTGGTGCAATTGCTGAAGCTGTCGAACTTACCGTGTCCACTGTCAGCTGTTTGTGCAATGGCTGAAGCTGTCGAACATACCGGACTCGTTGTCAGATGTTGGTGCAATGGCAGAAGCTGTCGAACATAACGAGCTCGCTCCCAGATGTTGGTGCAATAGCTGAAGCTGACGAACATACTTGACTCGCTGTCAGCTGTTGGTGCAATGGCTGATGCTGTCGAATATACCGGGCTCACTGTCAGCTGTTGGTGCAATTGCTGAAGCTGTCGAACATACCGGGCTCACTGTTAGCTGTTGGTGCAATGGCTGAAGCTGTCAAATATACCGGGCTCACTGTCAGAAGTTGGTGCAATGGCTGAAGCTGTCGAACACACCGGGCTCACTGTCAGCTGTTGGTGCAATTGCTGAAGCTGTTGAACATACCGGTCTCACTGTCAGATGTTGGAGCAATGGCTGAAGCTGTCGAACACACCGGGCTCACTGTCAGCAGTTGGTGCAATTGCTGAAGCTGTCGAACATACTGGTCTCACTGCCAGATTTTGGTGCAATGGCTGAAGCTGTCGAACATACCGGGCTCACTGTCAGCTGTTGGTGCAATGGCTGAAGCTGTCGAACATACCAGGCTCACTGTCAGCTGTTGGTGCAATGGCTGAAAGTGTCGAACATACCGGGCTCACTGTCAGATGTTGGTGCAATGGCTGAAGCTGTCAAATAAAGCGGACTCACTGTCAGCTGTTGGTGCAATTGCTGTAGCTGTTGAACATACCGTGCTCACTGTCAGATGTTGGTGCAATGGATCAAGCTGTCAAATAAAGCGGACTCACTGTCAGCTGTTGGTGCAATGGCTGAAGCTGTCGAACATACCGGGCTCACTGTAAAATGTTGATGCAATTGGTGAAGCTGTCCAACATACCGGGCTCACAGTCAGATGTTGGTGTAATTGCTGAAGCTGTCGAACATACCAGACTCACTGTCAGATGTTGTTGCAATTGCTGAAGCTGTCCTACATACCGGGCTCACTGTTAGATGTTGGTGCAGTTGCTGAAGCTGTCCAACATACCGGTCTCACTGTCAGCTGTTGGTGCAATGGCTGATGCTGTCGAACATTCCGGGCTTGCTCTCAGCCGTTGGTGCTATGGCTGAAGCTGTGGAACATACCGGGATCACTGTCAGATGTTGGTGCGATTGCTGAAGCTGTCAAAAATACCGTGTCCACTGTCAGATGTTGGTGCAATTGCTGACGCTGTCAAGCATTCCGGGTTCACTGTCAGATGTTGGTGTAATGGCTGAAGCTGTCAAATATACCGAGCTCACTGTCAGATGTTGGTTCAACTGCTGACGCTGTCAAGCATTCCGGGCTCACTGTCAGATGTTGGCGCAATGGCTGAAGCTGTCGAACATACCGGGCTCACTGTCAGATGTTGGTGCAATTGCTGAAGCTGTCGAACATACCGGGCTCACTGTCAGCTCTTGGTGAAATTGCTGACGCTGTCGAAAATACCGGGCTCACTGTCAGCTGTTGGTGAAATTGCTGAAGCTGTCGAACATACCGGGCTCACTGTCAGATGTTGGTGAAATTGCTGAACCTGTCGAACCTACCAGGCTCACTGTCAGCTGTTGGTGAAATTGCTGAAGCTGTCGAACATACCAGTCTCGCTGTCAGCTGCTGGTGCAATGGTTGAAGCTATTGAGCACACCGAAAGTATGCTCACTCTCAGAATGGAAGTTTGTTCAAAGTCTTTTGCAATCATCCAGGGAAAAATTATAATGGAACAATCCTGGAATGAAAATGATGGGGGAAATTGGAGGTCATGCCAATTTTCAATTTATCTAACATAAATGTTATACGTAGGTTACCAACTTGGATTTTAACTGGGGATGCAGCTGTGCATGGACAAAAATCACACCATCTGAGTAACGGGGACCTGTCTCTTACTAAGATACACAAAATTATAGGAACTAAACCCGCTTGATGATGCGATATTGTACCTGCGTCTCTTAAACACGATGGTCTACGAGGTAGTAGCGTGTTGACATTTCAGTTGCATCATTTGAATGTGGTATGGTCCTTTGATGGCAGGATTACTGTACATAATTTTTCCCGGTAATCCAAATATTTTCTAATCCAAACAAACTCCAGTCTCAATTAGTTCAGATTATACCGGTGATTTACTGTACTAATTATAGCAAGTGGAGCATGACACAAGTATTCATTTGATCATAGTTGTACAAACAACTTCATAATTCGGAGAGGAAGGATTTAGGCGTTTATTACAACCGATTGCATTCATCCAGTGAGCATTCTAGCAGCAAGACTAAACTGATATATGGAAATTCATCACAGCCCACTGCCATGATTTGCTTTGATTGAACGATTACGGAATGCTACAATGGGAATGCCATTAAACAAAGGTTCTATGTGCAGATTTACAAGTCAGATAATTGAATTATCGCCCACAATTTAACTTTAATACCATAATTAGGCAACTGTATCGGGGAAATACAATATTTCACAGTGTGATATATGGGTTACATTGCTCTCCAATAAATAGCGCGATAAAGACCTGTCGTCATCAGGTTGTATTGTAATTAACACAACCCGGTGAACACGTAAACATTAGTGGAAAATTTTATGGGCCAATATATAGCCTCTTAAAAGGCCATCAATACTCGAAAAATGATTAATAGATAAATTACACTTGGAAGTGGATTAATCCACATTCACACGGCTGCCTCCTGCAGTGCCAGATATTGAGGCTCTGCTCCCAAAGGTCTTGGCTTGGAATCCCGGCTCTACCGAGGAATTTAATTCTGATCTGACGGTTACATAAATATGACTTATCCTCGTGAAGATAAACTGAGAAGGTGTGGGTTCTATTCCCACCTCTGCCATCCCAGTAGTGATTTTCGTGGTTTCGCACCTCTACTCGACACAAACACCTTCAGTATGCCTTCCTTCTGAGGGGAAGTAAAGCCGGCGGTCCCATGTCATACATGTATGGCATGTAAAAGAAGCTTCCACTAATTATCCTTGTGTGAAGCTAAATTTTTCGGTTAGATTTCGTTGAAACGCTCTATCAAAGTTTTAACATTCACCACTAGGTGTCAGTGACATCTGGTAGCGAAAGTTAGAACTGCTTGAAATTGAACGGAACTTGTAGCTCACCTGGTGGGTGTCCACAATGAAGCAGCTGCAGCCTTTGGCGAGCCGAACATGTCCTCGGACACTCCCGCCACTAAAAGCCATACGCTAAATAAATGAATAAACGTGATGGTTCTTTACTGAAGACCACGGCCACCTTCTTCCCAATCCTAGCCGCAGTTACAATTACACACACTACTACAGACATCATAAAACACAGGTTATCAGACAAATTCTAGACACACACCCAAAGACACAGGGCCGACGTTACCCCAATGTCCAAAACTGTAAATAAAACATTACATTCGTATTTCGTACAGTGCTCCTAAAAATGTAAGTGAAGAAATACCATTTGGTATTTATATTTCCTAGATTGAATAAGCATGAGAGAGACTAATATTCAGAAAGGTGTAAGGTAAGGCTGCAACTTATCACCCATAATTTTCAATCTATACATTATACAGGCAATGAAGGAAATTAGAAAAATATAATTAATGTAGGAGCCTATAGATTCAAGGAGAATTAATTACTAATCTGCGATTTGCCGATGACACGGTTATTTTAGCAGATTCACCAGAGGATTTAAATGCGTTTTTAAGTAGTATGGACTCCATCTTTCGGAAAGAATTCATGATGAAAATCAACAAATCCAAAACAAAATCAAGTAGTTCCGTGACCAACTAAAGAGCCTACTTTTCTTAAAAGTTAAGATGCCAATGATTAATCTATGTATAAGCGGCTTCGGTGGCGTAGTTGGTAGCGTGCTGAGCTTCTATGCCCAAGCTCGCGGGTTCAAACCAGACCGAATTTGTCGGATTTATTAAGAGCGTTACAAATCCCTCAGTATGCCTTCCTTCGGAGGGGAAGTAAAGCCGGCGCGGCGGTCCCATGTCACAGATTTATGGCATGTTAAAGATCATTCCACTAATTACACCTGTGTGAAGCTGAATTAACTTATAGGTTAAACAACGCTCTTAATATTCCTACGTTCGTCGCCAGGAGCAAACTGCGGTGGCGTCTAGTAACCAAGTTCTGACCTAAAAGTTGTTGACGGTGGCGTTTGGCGGCAAAAGTAGGAACTACTTGAAATTCAATGTCTGCAGTCCTTATTGAAATAAAAAACAGATAACCCACACTAATATACCTAGTCTTACCATAAATACTGTCCCAACTTTTGAGGGTGGCTGTACTTCCTCCCGAACGAGGGAGCGGCTACAAAACCGGTATGTGAGGCGTGAGTCATTGTTCGTAGAGCTGCAGAAGTGTACAGTTGTCAGTTTGAAGTTTTCAAGATGGAATGGGGGGAGTATGAGAATCGTGAGGCAGTGATAGCGTTACACAAGGTAGGGCAATCGCCAGGGGAGATTTTCAAAACCCTCCAGAAGCTGAAAATTAGTAAGAAATGTGTTTACTGCACTATAAATCGATTTGTTGAGGCTGGAACTGTGAGAGATCGCCCGCGGCAAGGAAGACCACGCACAGTACGAACGCCAGAACTTATCAAAGCAGTGGCGGCTCGTGTGCGACGAAATCCGGTAAGGAGACAGTCAGTGATGGCTCGTGAGTTACAGATATCAAAAATGTCTTATGTCTCGCACGTTAAGCATTGACCTGGGACTCAGTACTTACAAACGACGCAAAGGACATCTCCTGACAAATGAACTGAAGCACCAGAAGCTCCTAAAATCAAAGCGCTTACTTAAGCGTTACGCAGCTAATGGTCATTGTCGAATCCTGTTTATGGATGAAAAGATTGTCAGTGTTGAGGACACGTTCAATGCCCAAAACGACAGGGTATATGCCCATTCCTCTAGAGAAGCTGGTGAAAAGGCTCCAAGGATCCAGAGGGGTCATCATCCCTCATCAGTTATGGTGTCGTGGGGTGTGAGCTTCAAGGGCACAACAGAGCTCCATTTCTGTGAAAAGGTAGTCAAAACTTCAGCTAAAGTGTACCTGGAGACGGTGCTTGAGGGACTGGTCAAGAATCTCAACAACACCCTCTTCCATGCACGGAACTGGATCTTCCAGCACGACTCAGCCCCAGCGCACAAGGCACGGACATCCCAGCAGTGGTTGGAGGCAAATGTTCCTGATTTTATTTCCACTTCAGATTGGCCGTCTGCAAGTCCAGATTTAAAGTCTTTGGACTGCAAATTAGGGTCCAAGCTTCAGGAGATAGCTTGCAAGAAAATACATTCCAATATTGAAAGCTTAAAGCAGTCTCTTCGGAAGGCAGTTGCAGATTTTCTAGTTGATGTGTTGCATAATTCCATTGATGAGTGGCCACAAAGACTTACGGACTGTGTGCATGCAAATGGTGGCCATTTTGAATAATTATTTGTGGTTATGGTTCATAATGCATCTATGTAACATTTATTATTAGGATATTAAAATATCTCCAGCCAATTTGTGTCAATTTACTTAAACGTTTGGGACAGTATTTATGGTAAGACTAGGTAGACATCACAATTAACACCCAAAGTACACGGGGCTACATGACTACGTTGTCGCAGCCCCTAAAATAAGGAACCAACCAACCAACTAATCTATATATACTTAGAATAATGACGAAATTAAAGGTTATACTAACATTTCTAATTAGTTCGAAATATACCTGCAATAGTGTAGTCTAATAGAGCACTACAGTTGGCAGCCCTGATGACTCTGAATATATTCTTTGTTCCATCTCGTAAGTACAGAATACACATACATAATTTGGTTGAAGTTGAAGTAATGCCGTTACATGCAGTTAGACATTTGATCTATCAGGCCGCGTAAAACCATGTTGGCAACGGTGTCATGTATGTGTTCCTGAGAATTAATCTGAAATATTATTACCTATTATTGCGCCAATTTTGGATTTAATCCATTTGTTACATGTATTTAAAAAATGGACTTATCAGCAGGCTTAGAATCATGTTGGCAGCACTGATGTATATCATTTAATACAAATTAATCTAAAATGTCAGTACTATACGTGAGCAAAGTTTAGAGATATTGGCTTGAGTTTCTGATTTATAGATATTAGGGTGAAAAATAGTGAGAGCGTTTATTTACAGTTGGCAGCCCTGCTGGTTCTTAAGATACGCATAAAAATTATGATACACAAAGCACGTACGAAATTTTGCTACAATCGAATTGAAATTTGGACCTATCAGCAGGTTTAGAATTATGTTGGCAGTACTGACGTATATTCGTTACTCCAATTTAATGTAAACGGTCATGTACTATACGTGTGCAAAGTTTGGAGCTGTTGGCCAGCATTTTCTCTGATATAATTTATTAGGATACAAAAATAGAGAGGGCATTTATTAACAGTTGGCAGCCTTGGTTGCCATTGAAGTGCGCATAGTCATATCTGTTATGGTACACATACTAGAAACGAAATTTGGTTGAAATTGAATTGATATTATGGAAGTTACATGCATATAACATTATGACATATTAGGAGCCGTAGAATCATGTTGGCAACAGTGTCATGTATGGCCTCCTGGAAATGAAACTGAGATATTATTATCTACATGTGTGCCAATTTTTAATAACTCCCATGCATACTTTCTGAGATATTCAATATGGAGCTCAAATTTCAATTGCGATTTTTTTTCCAAATATGGCCGTGAGATATTCAGGCATAGATCTTTACCGATACCAAATTTGGTTTCGATAGCTGCAGCTGTAGCCGCAGAAGTTGATAAGGGGCACACACACATAGACAGACACACACACATTTACCCGGATCGATCTCATAAGTCTACTTTTTCCTCATTTCTACAAAATGTGAAAAGTAGGCTAATAATAAAATGCAGCCAAAATAAATCAGAAACTCCTATGAACGTCAAATTGGCAGGTGAAAAGCTAAAGGAACTAGAGGATTTCTGTTAGTTCGGAAGCAAAATAACCAGTGATGAACGAAGCAAAGAGGTTATAAAAAGTAGGTTGATTCAAGCATGGAAGGCATTTCCACAGAAAAGGAATGTGATGAATGTAGATTTAGGTATTAGAAAGTCATTTTTTGAAAGCCTTTGAAGTGAGTCACTCCTTAGAATTGAAACTTTGGCTGTTATAAAAGAGGTGGATAGAAGCGTTTGAAATGTGTTACTGGAGAATGATAAGCGGCTTCGGTGGCGTAGTCGGTAGCATGCTGAACTGCTCTGCCCAAGATAGCGGGTTCAAACCCAGCCGAAGTCGTCGGATTTTTTAAGAGCGTTAAAAATCCTTCAGTATGTCTTCCTTCCCATGTCATAGATTTATGGCATGTAAAAGATCCTTTCACAGACTTAACTTGTGTAAAGCAAAATTGTTAGGTTAGATTTCGTCAGAACGCTCTATCAAAGTTCCAACGTTCACCACTAGGTATCATTGATATCTGGTGGCGAAAGTTGGAACTACTTGAAATTGAACGGAACTTGTAGCTCACCCTTTAGGGTGTCCGCTGGAAGCAGCTACAGACTCAGGCGAGCCGAACATGTCCTCGGACACTCCCGGCACTAAAAGCCATACGATAGATAGATAGATAGATAGATAGAATGGAGAATGATGAAATTCAGATGTGTAGATACAGTAAAAAATGAAGAGGTATTAAGGCGAGTGGCCGGCCCCGTGGTGTAGGAGTAGCGCGCCTGCCTCTCACCCGGAGGCCCCGGGTTCGATTCCCGGCTCCGTCAGGGCTGGAACGGGGTGCACTCAGCCTCCTGAGGACAATTGAGTAGCTGTCTGACAGGGAGACAGCGCCCTGGTAACGAAAACCAAGATTAACGGCCGAGGGGGCCCGATGCGCTGACCACGTGTCACCCCAATATCTGCAGGCCAAATGGCTGGGCAGCGGTTGCTTGGTAGTCCTAGGCACTTCATGGGCTGCAGTGCCACGTGGGGGGGGGGGGGGGGGGTATTAAGACGAGAGTGGGGGAGGAGAGATGTTTCTGGTGACTGCTAATGAAGAGAAGAGATAGGTTGGTAGGACACATATTAAGACACCCAGGAATAACAAACTTAGATATGGAAGGAAGGGTCGAGGACAAGAACTGCAGGCGTAGATCAAGGTTAGTATATGTTGAACAGATTATCTTGGACATAATTTGTGGTAGCTATGTAGAGATGAAATGATGAACTCAGGACAAGTAGGTATGGAGGGCTGCATCAAACCAGTCAAAAGACTGAAGACTCCATCACACAGATTAGGTTTTCTTTAATTAATGATTACTCTTATCAGATACAAAGGTCCAACGTATCACCGTTTGGAATTTGCTCAATAGTACGCACTGTCATCTGTTAGGTAGTTAGCCCGGAAGGTGCGTGGATCTTGAGAAAGCCCCATTGTTTTACATGAGTAGAAACCTCAAGAATGCAAGGCAGTGAGCTGAGGAGTGAGGTAGTTTGTCATTGCTTTCCTCACTGAGCCAATTGAGCAGTGTTGACCCTATTAGTAACACCTTCCTTAGCTGTACCCTCAACTCCATGACTCAGATCAGCTTCCGCATAATCTACGAATAAATAAAATAAACTTTCTGTCTAAGTATTTTGAATTTTGCACTCGTGTTGACCGATTGAAAAGCTTCTACTGATGGATTATTTGGGCTACACTGAAAAATAGCTTCTAATACAGACGCAGTCTTATTATCTGAATAGGGCCTAATGCTCTATTCTATTTTTCCAGAAAGGAAGTCAAGAAAGGAAGGAAGGCAATAAAGGAAGGCAAGAAAGGAAGGAAAGAAGAGACGAAGGAAGGCTGAACGGAAGACAGAAAGAAAGGACTGTTGAACGGAAGATAGAAAGGTAGGAAAGCAGGAAGGAAGGAAGAGACGAAGGAAGGTTGAACGGAAAACAGAAAGGTAGGAAGGCAGGAAGGAAGGCTGGAAGGAAGGGTAGACAGAGAGAAAGGCAGTTAGGAAGGAAAACAGGAGGGAATGAAGGAATGCAGGCAGGAAGGAATGAAGAAAGGAAGATAGGAAGTAAGGCCGGAAGAAAGGAAGGAAGAAAGGAAGTCAGGAAAGAATGCAGGAAGTTAGGCAGGAAGGAGGCAGAAAGGAAGACATAAAGGAACGCAGACAGAAAGGAAGGAAGAAAGGAAGGCAGTTAGGAGGGAAAACAGGAGGGAATGAAGGGACGCAGGCAGGAAGGAAAGCAGGCAGAAAGGAAGGAAGGCAGGGAGGAAGGGAGAAAGGAAGACAGGAAAGTAGGAAGGCAGGAAGGAAGGAGGGAAGGCAGGCAGGAAGGAAAAATGGAAGGCAGGAAGGAATTAAAGCAGGAAGAAGGGCAGGAAGGAAGGAAGAGAGAAAGGAAGGTTGAACGGAAAACAGAAAGGTAGGAAGGCAGGAAGGAAGGCTGGAAGCAAGGTAGACAGAAAGAAGGGCAGTTAGGAAGGAAAATAGGAGGGAATGAAGGAACGCAAGCAGGAAGGAATGAAGAAAGGAAGATAGGAAGGAAAGCAGGAAGAAAGGAAAGAAGAAAGGAAGTCAGGAAGGAAGGAAAGCAAGAACTTAGGCAGAAAGGAAGGAAGGAAGAGAGAAAGACATAAAGGTACGCAGACGGAAAGGAAGGATGAATGGAAGGCAGTTAGGAGGGAAAACAGCAGGGAATGAAGGGACGCAGGTAGTAAAGAAGGCAGGAAACATGATAGTTTTTAGTTTTAACGTGACCATTAATCTCGCGGTCATGAGCTACGAGACCTTCATTTTATATAGAATCCGAACCACACGACGTGATATTTCCCTTAAAATATCTCACATACATTAAAACCGGTAATCGAACCCGGTCCACCTTGGTGAGAGGGATACAGCTTGTCCACTGCACCATCACGCCCCATCATACTAATCTTCTTTCTCCTCTTCGATTATTTGGGATAGTTATAGCAAACTGCCCTATTTTGCTGTATGACCCCGTCAACGACTGGCGGTCTTGGAAGTTACTAACAAGTGAGACTGGGACATATGCTCTAACCTGTGCCAAATGCAAAATTACTGCATGAATCAAGATATGGCAACAGGCCGAGCAATGCCTTTAAGGTTGTGAATGAAAGGAACCATAACATTTGATATGTTGACTTCCATATACGTTGTTGTAAAACTGGTAACGGTTTATGATGCACCATAAAATGTATAAAGAGTCTCTTATCTGTGTCGGCGCCTGATAGCTAGTGTAACGAGATTAGAGAGGCGAGGGCGATAGTGTTGTAAACAGCTCATCAAAGCCGAAAAGAGTATTCATACGAAATGTGGCGATGTCAAGCTACAAACAAGAGAGCTACTACACACCAGTGTATGAATAGTAGTTACACCTTCATAGATTAGTTCGTGGATTGAGACTGTTTGTGGGGGGGATTGTCATTTCTCAGAGTAGGAAGGAAGGAATGAAGGCAGGGAGGAAGGAAGGGAGGAAGGAAGGGAGGAAGGAAGGAAGGTAGATATTAAAATAAAATAGTTATTTTGCAGATGCCGAATTAGCAGTAGTAGCCATACTTTTCGAGATTTTGCTGGGTTTATAGTGGGTTGTTGTTGGAGGCCAGCGACCATTTGTGAGTGGCATCGTGGGTATTGTAGTGTTTTGTAACGCTGTATTGTCTTGTATATTTGTATCTGATGATGCTCCCTTGCAGAGCGAAACATGTCACCCAATTAACAATCCACCTCCCTCCCCCAATTTGTTACAGAAGTGTGTTAATATATATGTAATTGGTGTAACATTCCTTTCAGATAATAGGATGCTAAAATAATCGTCGCTTTCTCCCCAATCTAATTGCTCACTCTTGTGTTGACCAACTGAAGAGTAATTCTGTTGATTGACACACCAGAGTTGCCAAATCTGCATATTATTTAAGAGGATGGTATAGCTTAACATTTTAAAAATAAACATTTTTCACTTTATTTTAAAAAACAAGATGTTCAGTAAAGAACATATAGCCTACTTTCTCCTAAATGTATGAGTATAGTTATAACTCGTTGTTATTATCAAAGAGTATAATAGAACTATTCTTTGTTGAAGACCTTAGAAACGATTTACCTCTACCAAACGCCACAACCTAGATAAAAACTGCTACCATCATTGAAGAAAGAAAGATAAGAAGTATATCAAGAATGTTATGGATCTGGAGACATAATCGACCGGACTGGCGGCGTGGCTCAGCGGTAACGTTCTCGCTTGCTGGGCCCTAGGTTGCAGGTTCGTATCCTGGCGCAGTCAGCTGGCATTTGAGGGTGCACAAATGCGAGGGAGCCGTGTCAGTACATTTACTGGCACGTTAAAGATCCCCTTCGGGCCAAAATTCCGGCACCCCGGTGTCTCTAAAATCAGCAGTAGTTAAAAGGGATGTAAAACCAATAACATTATTATTATTATTACGACCTGCCGTGGGAAACATCCAACTTTGAGTTGAGGCATGTCTTTACACGTCTGGTTGTGCATGGCTTTCACAACCCTAATTGAATTAACAAATCTTTCCATGACCCTACAGAGACGTGTGTATACAAACTATGTGGATATTTTCGATAATATAATCCTAACAGAGCGAGTGCATTCTAGCGGCCAGAATAAGAAACTTTTCAATAAAATCTGGAAGTTACCTTTTTGGCAGCTAGATGTCTCGAGTAAATCTGCTGGCGAATTATGTTTTAATTAAATATATATTTTACACCATAATGTGCACAATATAACGCTTAATAACATTTTCAAGTATCGCAAAATAGGCTGTTACAAACCCTTTAAAATAAAAAGTTAAAATGTATCGTAGTATCATCTTGTCATTCTTCAAATTCGATGCGCATAGAATGATAATGGTATAGTAATCAATGGATCCCCACGTAGACTAGTCGTGACATCTATTGGTGAAATATCGAACAATATAATCCTAACAGAGCGAGTGCATTCTAGCGGCCAAAAGAAGAAACTTTTCAATAAAATCTGGAAGTTACATTTTTGGCAGCTAGATGTCCCGAGTAAATCTGCTGGCGAATTATGTTTTAATTAAATATATATTTTACACCATAATGTGCACAATATAACGCTTAATTTTATAACATCTGAGTCATTACAAAACAATAAACATATAACATTTCAAGCAAAAAACCCAGCTCTGATCGGGTTTGAACCATAGGCATTTGAGCGATAGGCTAACGCTCCACCACTGAGCTAATTGTGTCAACGAATATCGTTCTATTTAAAATGACTTACATAGAACTTGTTAGCAAATAATGATTTATACTAAACGATTTCATCACTGGAGTATATTATTTATATATAAAGCATTTCATACAAAGTTTATTTATTTTTTATCAGTACGCTATATTGCATGCAATACTCAAATTAGTGAAATATAAGTCCGGCACAAGATATCCGCTGCCATCTTGTCTTATTACTGAATCAGTTCAGCTTTTTAAAATCACGTCTGCACTATAGTATTACAAAATAAACTTTTAATTTCGAACGTGCCTCTTCCTTTAGAACAGTTAAAACGATTCTCGGCTCGATAATCGGAACTGGTGGGTCCCATGATATGGATTATAAAGTTTGCATAATTCGCACGGCCGCCATCCTGAAATGGTATGGCGGACGACCTTGTAATTTGGTCACAAGACGCATCCTATACGAAGGTATGTTGTTACCAAATTTGGTAGAGATCGGATGATTTGGTTAGTCGTTATTTGATTTTACGTTTTGAACGTTTGAGTGGCCGCCATTCAGTTTTAGTAAAGATGGCGGCGATATAAAACATGACACTGAGGTGTCCTTTGCTAGTGCTACCTTTGTACCAAATTTCGTTCAATTTGCATTCACCGTGTTCGAATTGATAGGGGGGGACAGACATTCAGAGTACACACACTCACACACACACAGACACACACACACACACACACACAGACTCACACACACACATACACACACACACACAGACTCACACACACACATACACACACACAGACAGACACACTTTTTTCGCCCTGTGTTGATCTCATAAGTCTACTTTCATTTTTTGCAAAAATCGAAAGTAGGCTAATATGACCCTAATCTACCAGTTTATCTTGTTGTAAGTATTTTATAAATATCTGCCTTTGTTTACGTATTATGATCTTAAAAGCTAGGCAATGCACGGGCTATTTATATAGTCAAATAACATTGTCGTTCATTTTCTCAAGACTGTATTTTTCAAAACCGTTCCCCTTGTTACTCCTAAAGTATGAGGTATAATACAATGATTGTTTTATCACATGTTCTTAGTCATAAGGCCTACACAAATGACCACAATTGTGAGCCTTGGTTGTTTGTAAGGCATTTATTTCCACGAAACAAATATGCAAAATTTAAGTTATGTTAATTTACCACATGACAAAAAAAAAATCATTCTGAAGTAGGTCAGGATTGTAGCCGTTACTTTACAAATCAACCTCCAACTAACAGAGCAAATATAGGTTAATATATGTGTGGCTTATCAGGGAAACGGTGAAACCCGACATCTTAACAGTCGCCATTTTGATTTTGGAATTTAAGTTTAACTGTCCTGAAGACAGTTTTAACAAGTAGTTCCGTGAAGAACTATACAGTTTATTTCCATATATCCTACTTATATTAATTGCCTCTATCAACATACAAAATTTCAGTTTGATTGCTGTAATAGATTCGTAAATATTGAGAACCATCTAAATATATCGAATGGTCGCCATATTGGATTTTTATATATGTTGGTCTTACAGTTATGTACTATTACATGAAGATTAATGTGTAGGTGTAGTATTAAAACTTCAATCGCATGATTAGGACACAAGAAATAAAAACGAGATTTTATACTTTCGCACAGCTGCCATCTTGTATTTATGAAAACAATTGTAATAAATTAGATGCCAGTGGATTAAAATTTGTACATGCATTTACCGCACCAAGTTTTACTGCGCTCGGGTGGTTGAATCACGAGAAAATTCTATTTAAATATTTATATTTCGCTTCACCATCATGTTGGATTTGTGATCACCAGGTTATTGAAAGTCCCAAAGTTGAACTTATGTTCATAGCCTCTATCAACATTCAAAATGTCAGTTTGATTGTTGTCATAGATTAATAGATATTGAGTACCATATTGCAGATAGTCTCTAACAACGTTCCAACGTTCCCCACTAGGTATCATTAACTTCTGGTAGCGAACGTTGCAACTACTTGAAATTGAACGCAACTTGTAGCTCACCCTATTGGTGTCCGCTGGAAGCAGCTACAGATTCTGGAGAGCCGAACATGTCCTTGGGCACTCCCGGCACTAAAAGACATACGATAAATAAAATTTCAGATGGTCGCCACGTTGGATTTTTATATATGTAGGCCATAGAGTTATGTACTATTAGGTGACGATTATTGCGTATGTTCATTATTCAAAAACCGACAGCAGTGGCTACGCTGGATTTTTATATATGTAGGCCACAGAGTTATGTACTATTAGGTGACGATTATTGCGTAGGTTCATTATTCAAAAACCGACAGCAGTGGCTACGCTGGCTAAAGAGCAGCGTTAGGTCATGGGGCTAAGCTCTCTCCTGACTCGGTAGACATGTGGGTTCGAGCCCCACCGACGGCCGTCCTTGAAATGGTTTTCCGTGGTTTCCCATTTTCAACACCAGGCAAATGCTCGGACGGTACCTTCTGATAGACCACGGCTGCTTCCTTCCACATCCTTGCCCAGTTTCATTCATCTTCATCCATTCCATAGCTCACCCCGACGCGCAGGTCGCCCACGGGCGTCGACTTGAACGACCTGCACACGGCCACTCAGGAGACTACACGACAACAACAACAAAATCAAAAGATCACTTCGATCGCAAGATTAATACACAAGAAATAAAAACTTATTTTGAAATTTCGCACAGCCGCCATCTTGAGGATACATAAAAAAAATTGAACTAAATTAGATGCCAGTGCATTACGATGTGTATAAGCATTTGCTGTACCAAGTTTCACTGCGTTTGGATGGTTAAATCACGAGAAAAGTGTATTTAAATATTAACAAGATGTTCAGCAAAGAACATATAGCCTACTTTCTCCTAAATGTATGGGTATATTTATAACTCTTTGTCCTCATCCCTAGAACCACCTCTACCACCATGTAGTGTTTGTTTTCTTTTATATTGATAATTAGCCAGTAAGTGTCAAAATCAATATTATATACTTTATGATGATTGAATAACAAAACTACTAACTTATTGTAATGCATTCAGTCCGTTAATCTCTATATTAAGCCAGCCTGCAAACTTAAGAATCTTTCGTTTTGGGTATCTTCCCCTTTAAAAATCCGCGCCGATCACAGTAGGTTGGTGCTGCGACCTAGCGGTGAATTAATATTTATCTTGTACGTCTCTGGGTGTTCAATGAGCAGGCAGCTTAAAGTAGCCAGGAGGGAGGCAATCCAGCTGGCAGTGTTTAAAGGTAATCGGAGCGCGATCGTGGCTAATAGTTGAACTACCAGTATTACAAAATTGCCATACTTCAGGAGGCCAGGTATTTACACAGCGGTATGTTTGGAACAATATTACCCACATAACCCACAAAAGGACAGCACCGTACAGAGACATTAAGAAGGCTGTGGTTGATAACAACGTGTATCTAGTTCTTCTATTCTCCTTTTCCTAATGTCTTCTGTTTATGTGCAATGCTGGGACTGTGATTTTATTAATAAACGAGTGTATACATTAGCCTCCCCTTTGAGCTAAATGACGTTTTATTCAGTATCTGCGGAAAGAGCTTGTGCACATCATTTGTAAAAGAATTCAAGAAAAAAAAAGTTAACTGTAGCAGTATTCGATCCCCAGTCCACTGCGTGACAGACTAACGCGCTAGCCCAGAGCTAACCATATCCTTAACAACGTGGCGATTTTAACTGATATATTAGATACAACCTGTTGGCAAATAATGACTTGAAATAAACTATTTCTTCACTGCAGTACATCTACATTACAGAACATTTAATACAAGGTTATAGTATTGTATCAGTAGGGTATATCACATACACCATACTAAAACTACTGAAATATAAGACAGGCTCATGAGGACAGCTGCCATCTTGTCGTGTGGCAGATACGGCTCAGCTCTTTTAAGCCACTCATACAGAATAATATTATAATATTAAATTATAATAAATAACGGATCACGACCTTCAGGATAGCTTAAACCAACCTAGGCTTGATAATCTGAATTGGTGGGTCTTAGGCTATTGATTATAATGGTTGCATAATTCACACGGCCGCCATCCTGAAATGGCAAGGCCGATGACCTTGAATTTTGGGTGAAAGGCGCGTCCTATATAAAGGTATGTTGTCACCAAATTTGGTAGAGATCGGATGATTAGTTTAGCCGTAATTTGAGTTTACGTTTTGAACGTTTGAGTGGCCGCCATTCAGTTTTGGTAAAGATGGCGGCGATATAAAGTATGACACTGAGGTGCCCTATGCTAGAGCTACCTCTGTACCAAATTTCGTTCAATTCGGTTTCACCGTGTTCGAATTGATAGGGGGGGACAGACATTCAGAGTACACACACTCACACACACACAGACTCACACACACACATACACACACACAGACAGACACACAATTTTTCGCCCTGTGTTGATCTCATAAGTCTACTTTCATTTTTTGCAAAAATCGAAAGTAGGCTAAAAATTTGCTGGGCCGCCATGTTCGTATTGTAAACGGGTTCTTTGAAGTATCATAGGTGAACTTCTAGTAGTGCCCTTTATCACCGTACAAAATTTCAGGGTGATAACGGCAATAGCTTCGGAGATATAGAATACCGGTGAAATATTTCACACAGCTGCCATGTTGGATTGGTGCGACGTAATAAAATTTGAAAGGCACAGTCGCGGCCGGCCCAAATGGTACTATGACCTCACTGAGTTTAATTGAAATCGCTCCAGCAGTTTAGATTTCATTAGGGGGACACACACACGGTCAAAAGGTGATCTCATAAGATCGTTGTTTGAGTCTTCAGTGTATGACTGGTTTGATGCATCGCTCCACGCCTCCCTGTCCTGAGCTAATCGTTTCATCTCTACATAGCTACCACACCCTACATCCGAGGCAATCTGTTTAACATATTCTAACCTTGGTCTATCCCTACAGTTCTTGTCCTCGACCCTTCCTTCCATAACTAAGCTTGCTATTCCTGGGTGTCTTAGTGAGTGTCCTACCAACCTATCTTTTCTCTTCATTAGCATTCGCCAGAAACATCTGTCCTCTCCCACTAGTCTTAATACCTCTTCGTTTGTAACCCTATCTACCCATCAGATCTTCATCATTTCAAACGTTTCAATTCTCCACTTTTCTGCTACACCAATAGTCCAAGTTTCACTTCCATAGAGTGCCACGTTCAAGTAAAAGGCTTTCAAAAATGACTTCCTAATACCTAAATCTATATTCGATGTCAACATATTCCTTTTTTGTAGAAACGCTTTCCTTGCCTGAGCCAATCTAGTTTTCATATCCTCTTTGCTTCGTTCATCACTGGTTATTTTGCTGACAACTGACGGTGGTTTTGGGGTCTGGGGAATGTGAAATGCGAAGATATGTCGAAATTGTCCGTAAGCTGCAACATGGTCCCCATTTCAATAAGATTTATAGCCTACTTTTCACATTTTGTAAAAATGAGGAAAAAGTAGACTTATGAGATCGATCCGGGCAAATGTGTGTTTGTCTGTCTGTTTGTCTGTGTGTATGCCCCCCCTCCCCCCGCCTATCAACTCCTAAGTGGCTGCGGCTACCATATACAGGCTGTAAAAAAGTCCTGCACCAAACTTAAACTCCGCATGGGGATGGGGGCAGGGAGTAATTTGAGATAGGGAACCCATGTCCGCAACGCAACCGTAACGCCCCTATGAGCGATTTTAATTATGAGTACATCTGGCAACTTCACGTGCTATCCACGGCAAAGGACCGATCATCACTCACAAGTCTACCTAGCTCCATTCTCACTTCGTGGCTCAGTAATAAAGCGCTCGACCCTCAGGTGTAGGTGACTCCACGCTGGGGGTTCGAATCCTTCTTCCAACCCAACTTGATTTTTTTCCCTCCGAGTAATTTGATGATGGATCAACTTAATTACCGTAAGCATGATGTTTTCAGGTAGATGTTTCAAGAACGTTTTAAGAATCTTAATTAAATGTCCTCAGTTCCAACGATCGCTGAACCTGTCTCTGTATCTTCACTGTACCTTTTTTAAACTCGCAATATTTTGCTTGTAAAGTAACCGCCTATGGCCTTTACCTCAAATTGCCATCTTAAACATATCATTGCGAAACAATCATACAGCAATTACGACAAAAACAAAGAGATCATTTGTGTTCAAACAAAATCCTACCGCGAAGAAATAAATCGGCAACGAACTGAACCAATTTGTTTTTCTTTTAAAACGCAAAATTGCGGCGTATAATGTAGCTCCTTTTAAAACGAAATTAGAAACAAAAAGGATCTAATCTAGCCCTATGTAGTAATTAATTGATGCAAATACAAACGACTCGAAGAAAAAAATCTGCATTGTCGGAAGGGAGATTCTAACGGCTTGGCACTGAGCCACGAGGTGGGCCAATAGCTAGATTGACTTGTGAGCGGTAATCGGTCCTCTGCCGTGGGCAGCACGCGACGTTGCCAAATGTACTCATAATTAAAATCCCTCATAGGGGCGTAACGGTTGAGTTCCGCACATGGGTTCCCTATCTAAAATTACTCCCTGTCCCCACCCGCATGCGGGATTTATTTTTGGTGCAGGACTTTTTTTACAGCCTGTATATTATTTCAGTAGTATAGATCCCTCCTGTGGCACTGACAAGAGACCGATCGTGAAAATGAGCATTCAAATGAAAGGGAATATTAGTAGTGACGAATTGCACTCTAATTCCATAAATATCAATAAAAAATTACTTAAATATAAATGTACGAAGTGTGCGATTTGCAGATACTGTTCATGTATGTAAATACGCTCCGTAAATTCTGTCCACTTCACATTTTGGTCGCTGTGACGGCCGTTTCATGTCATTTTAACATCATGAGGTATTTTCTTTATCATTTTGAATGGGTTTCAGAAACAGTAAATCAACGGAATGAGTACTCAAATCGTATAATTTCATAAATATCGAATAAACGGTGAGTGTTATAGCACTCTCATCACACAAATTACATTATCAGTGACAAATTGCATTCTAATTTCTTAAATATCAATTTTTGTAAGAAGTGTTCGATTTGCAAAAACCTATTGGGAAACGTGTGGTTTATGAACATGCGGGATTTCTCGCACGGGTCCGCTAGTCAAAACCAAATTTGGTATCAGTAAAGAGCTATACCTGAATATCGCAAGGCCATATTTGAAAGAGACGACAGTGCTACCAACTGCTGAAAAATCACAATTATTAATTGAGGTCTATGTTGGATATCTCGGAAGTTATGCATGGGAATCGTTACAAAACAGGCACACATATAGATAATATTACATCAGACTAATTTACACGAGCCCATACATGAGAGTGTTGCCAACATGATTCTATGCTTGCTGATAGGTCCAATCTTTTAAATGCACGTAACTTCCATACTATCTATTGTATTTCAACCAAATTTGGCATGTGATTTGCGCTCCGGAGCAGATATGAATGTGTACATTTTAGTGTAAAGAGGGCTGCCAACTGTTTAAAAATGCACTCTATACATTTTTATCCTAATATCAAAATATCAGAAAGTATGCAGGGCAAAATTTCTAAACTTTGCATACATATAGTACCTGCAGATGTAGGTTAATTTTCAGTAACCGATATACGACAGTGCTGCCAACATGATATTACGCATGCTGATAGGTTTAATGTTGAATCACATGTAAAGTCCTTACTATTAATGAAGTTCTTTGAAAATTGGCACATATATAGATCATAATATTTCAATTTAAGCTTGAGCATCCAATTTATGGCAGTGTCGCCAACCTGTTTTTACGCGTGCTGATAAATTCAATACAAGTAACATGCATACTATCTATTGGATCCCATTAAAATTTTGCATGTGCATTGTGGATATTAAAAGATGGAACTAAGAATATATATAGAGTCGCCAGGTCTGCCAACTATTGATATAAGGTTTCTGTAATTTGAAGAAAAGTAGGCTCTTTAGATCATCACGGAACTACAGTTTTTGTTTATATTTCTCAAAAATTCAGTCATAGATAAACTTAAATTCAACTAAAACAATATTACAATATTGCAGAGAAAATAGTGCATGTTACTGTATTACCCAGTTCCAGGCCCAGGTTATGTATTTGTGCTGATCGGTGTACTGCTATTTATGTGTGAAGCAAACAAAATGAGATTAATGGTGATGTTGCGAGGATTTACAACATGTTTTAACAGAATACATCTGTTTACATGGGAACTTTATGGTCGACAGATTTTCTGTTTTCAATTTGCATGTAAAAGCAGATGGCATACTTAGTGCAAGTCAAAAGAGGACCCTAGCCAAGTACAGTCTGTGAACAGAGGTTGGCTAATGATGGATTTTGTTGGCTAATGATTTCTACATTGCTGCATAGATGGATCACACACATGTCATAGCTGCTCAAACAACTCTGTCTTACATTCACTTCAATGGAATCTTCCGCAAGCGTTAACAAATTGATTGGAACCACCCACATACTGCTTTCGGCGAGTATTCAACCAACTGGTTTGGGGGGAGGGGAGGTCAAATTTGGGTTGCCTACCTCTAGGAGACGAAATTTGCAATAATTATGATAATAATAATAATATCAAACAATATTCATCCTCTGAGAAGTACATTGACAATCTAATCGAATAACTACTTTAGTTTTTGCTTGTTTTGGAATGTATTTTGGGTAAGGTAAGTGTCGCACCCTCACCATTCGATAGGAGTATTTCAACTTGATGATGGTTGTCTTATTAAGCCTATGGAAGTTAATAAGACCTACAAATATCTAGGTCTCCTGCAATATAATGGAATTGGTCATAAAGGCATTAAAGTTCGAACCTTAGCCATCTACAATCACTGCCTTAGCAAGGTTTTAAAATCAAAGTTCAATGGAAAGAACTCCTTCAATTCTCTCAACACCTCTTCTTTAACTGTTCTGACGTACACTTTCAATATTATGAATATTAGACACAGACATATTTGGAGAACGTTCTAATTAGGTCTCGTACCATCGTAACAAAGCACAGATGTCTCCAAGCAGAGTGTCCGTGTGTTCAGTCACGTATGCGTGCATCTGCCATTTGTCTTCTTGGATCAGCAGCGAATTCATCTTGAAAATATTGAATAAAGATCAACAATTGGACACCGAGAGCATAGAAATAAACAAAATATTTCTTGTTCAAGGCCTGAATGAGTGGGACCAAGTTTTGGAACGGGAAAAAAATACAGGGTCATTGTGTATGTGCACCCCGATAAACACGGTAAGATAAGCCAGCTGTGACTGGCGCAGATCGTGGGCGCGCGTACTCGTTTCAGCCGGCGGTTGGCACACACTTTCACACTTTTACCAAACTTGTTCATTAATGTGTACTTACAGTGCTCATAGGCGATGCTGAAAATGTTCTCCCTCTCTTGTAACACACACCTGACGTCTTCTGACGAAAGAATGTCTGTCAACTCTTTTAATATTTACGGAGCCTGTTTCCTTGAATCGTTTAGCGAGCCTCCTAATTGTACTGGCATTAGGCACAGGTTTTCCTGGAAACTTAATTCGAAATTTTCGTCTCGTTTCAGAACAAGATTTTCTGCTTTTCATACACAAATTATCGATACACGCACGTTCGCGCAATGTGAATTGGTGTCTTGGCATGACCAACAATCACAGTAATCACAATACTCACTCAACGTGCAACACTAACGTCTAAGCTTTGCAGATACACGCCCATATGAATGACAAAACATGCGTGTACTAACGATATGAGTCAGCAGAGCGCGCCCACCACCGACTGAACCATTTACGCGCACCCACGATCTGCGCCAGTCACAGCCGGCTTAGCTTGTCGTGTTTAACGGGGCGCACATAGATAATGGCCCAGTATGACTCGTGGGACCACAAAACCACGTCCAGCTACTGTCTACTTTCCATATAGGGTTGATACTAGAGCCCTTAAAACAATATTTATCCTCATCAGCCACTTTGGATGAGTGGCTTTGGTGACTTAGTTGGTAGCATGCTGAGCTTCTATGCCCGAGATCGCGGGTTCAAACCCGGCCGAAGTTACGGATTTTTAAGAGCGTTAAAAATCCCTCAGTATGGCTTCCTTCGGAGGGGAAGTAAAGCCAACGGTCCCATGTCATAGATTTAAGGCATGTTAAAGAACCTTCCACTAATTACACCTGTGTGAGGCTAAATTATATAGGTTAAGAATGCAAACAACGCTCTTAGTTTCCTACGTTCGTTGCCAAGAGCCGACTGCGGTGGCCTCAAGTAGCTAAGTTCTGAACTAGCAGTCGTTGACGGTGGCGTTTCGCGGCAAAAGTAGGAACTGTTTGAAAAATTCAGAGTCTGCAGTCCTTACTTGAATTAAAAACCGGATAATACACAATAATACAGTCAACACAATTAACACCGGTTATCAGACAGATTCCATAAACACCCAAAGTACACGGGGCTACATGACCGCGTTGTTGCAGCCCCTAAACTGAGGAACCAACCTACCACTTTCGATGTAGTTTGGCTCATTGGAGACGTACAGCTTCAAGACTGGCATCCGCACACACACACGCACAAACACTACTTCACTACATATGTCAGCTGTGACGGGCTACACCATGCTCACTTGTTGCCAGTGTTACACCATCGACAGCGCTTCAAAGCGACAAGTGTGGTCTTTCAGTGGATGACTGATAATTGTGCGGTAAGCTTATATCACAATAGAACTGGTTATCCGGAAATCAATAATGTTATTGGTTTTACGTCCTTATTAACTAATGCGGACCTTAGAGTCGCCGGGGTGCCAGAATTCCGCCACGAAATGTATCTTTAACGTGGTAGTAAATCTACTGAAACGGCTTCTTCGCATTTGCGCACCGTCAAATGCCAACTGATTATTCCAGGATTCGATCCTGCAATCTTGAACACATCAGATGGAAACGCTACCAGTGCGCCACGAGGCCAGTCTGTTATCAAGAAAATTCCACCGATATGGTTCTGTGTATTTATTTATCAAATGGCTTTTAGTGCCGGGAGTGTCCGAGGACATGTTCGGCTCGCCTTAGTCTGTAGCTGCTTCCAGCGGACACGCTTAGGGTGAGCTACAAGTTCCGTTCAATTTCAAGTAGTTCCTACTTTCTCCACCAGATATCAATGATACCTAGTGGTGAACGTTGGAACTTTGATAGAGCGTTCCGACGAAATCTAACCTAACAATTTAGCTTCACACAAGTTTAGTCTGTGGAAGGATCTTTTACATGACATAAATCTATGACATGGGACCGCCGGCTTTACTTCTCCGCCGAAGGAAGGCACACTGAAGGATTTTCAACGCTCATAAAAATCCGACGACTTCGGCCGGGTTTGAACCCGCTATCTTGGGCACAGCAGTTCAGCATGAAACCAACTACGCCACCGAAGCCACTATGGTTCTGTATATAATGATTTCGCAAGCATCTTAAATAGAACAACAATATCAACAACCTGCACTGACATGAAAAAAATATAGAACTTTAATATTGTAGTTCGTTTCACTTAGACGCTAAACAAGAAATACTGGCTACTTCCAGAACAGGGTAAAGGAAGAGTATATCTCCGTACAGCCCAGAATAGCGCTGGCCTTCGTAAATTTTCAAGGCGCGTGTATAATAGAAGGCAGATTAAATGTGCGAGTTTTATATTGTGCACTGTGGTTGTATGTCACGTCGCGTAGACCGCACTAAACTCTCGGGAAATTTACTGGCTCCGTGAAGTATTTGTGTAGCCTAGCACGCTGTGGAATGCAGAAATACGACATGTGTCTGGTGATGGACTCCTTTCTTTGTGAAGAAAGAGCGACAAAGACGAATCTCCCGAGAGTTTACGAGGTTCCTCTTGATAAGATTTCTAGTTCACACCTCCAGGCATTCCCGACTAAACGGCACGGTCAGGTAAACATTCATTAACGAAATGAAGGAATGGACAGCAAAATAAATAAATAAATAAATAAATAAATATATAAACAAATAAATAAATAAGCAAACGATAGTTGACTTACGTAGCTAAAAACAATTAAATTACTGCTTCTCTAGATTTTGTTTACCTAAAATAAATTCATTACAATTGACACTCGATGGTTTAGCCGCACGGAAAGCTCGATAACTGAAGATTAGAATCCCTGTGTTGACAGCGAACATCCTGAGGGTAGTTCTCCCATAATTTCTCTATACTCCATCCAGACATCTCCAATCCTGGGGTCTCTTACCACAATCCCCGACTCTAATATAATTACACTCAAACATATCGGTTACTACTATAGTTACCACTTGTCACTTGCCGCTTGCCAGTTACCAGACAAATTTAATACACACCCAAGTACCCGGGGCTTAAGACCAAGGTGTTTAAGCCCCTAAACTGAATTGACAAAAACAACTTTAAGATTGCATATTAATATGCTTTATTGCAGAAGAATGTTCTGAGTAACATGAGTTTTAGTTGATCTAAAACGATTTTAGTTTGATGTCAATCTGTTGGTTCATTTTCCTTCTCTGTTTCTTAACTTGTGTTCTATTATTTAAAATAAGCAATACCAGACCAATATGGCTGCAGTTTTCATCAATGGATTGTGAGTTGTGTGGAAATCGGTCCAAATGGCTACCACCACGAGATTCTGCTGAAAAATGTACTAGACACACCTGTCAGCTCTTCAGGGTCTTTCACTCAAAATGGGCCGGCAACGCGGCGCGTGGGGGGTCGAACGAGCACATGGCAACTCCCTGAGCTTGGGGTCGAGAGAGCGCCCGTACGAATCGCATGTAAATATCAAGCACACATAATAACACATAATCAAAGCAAAATCAATGCCATAGAAGGTGTTGAAAATGTCCTCCACCTGCATCTACACATTTCTGGTATCTTCTAAGGAAATTTTTATTCACACGCATTAGTTCATCTACCGAGATAGCCTCAATATCTCTCGTGATATTTAGTTTGGGTTCATCTAGAGTGTGAAGATTTGTTGCATAAACCTCATTTTTCAATTTTCCCCATAAAGAAAAATTGAAGCAAAAGGCTTAACACTTAGCAATTACACGTTATAACATTTTGAAACACAATAACAATTAAACAATAACCACGGACACACGTTATAAACTTAGAACAGGTATAACTTAAAATAGGCTATAAACGAAATCACGAGGTCAACTTTACTCGTCAAATCCTGCGTCACAACTGTCTCAGCTCCATGTTGCAATGTGCTCGTCTGACCTTCGGCTCGACCTTCTACCTGCAGCGCTGCGCCAACCATGCGACCAGCCCCACATTGAGTGAAAGACCCTGTACTATCAGGCGAATGTTCAAAATTTAAATCAAATACTGCCTAAACTAATCATCGGATCGATGCCAAGTTTTGGAAAAACAAACTGTGAAATGTAAGCCATCAAAGGTCAAAACTCCAAAGTCATCAGCTGAATAACTTCAAGATTGCCACCTCACGCATTCTGGAAGTGCTTTTCCGTGGTTTACCATTTCTAGTACAGGTAAATGCTGGGACACCGCAATAAAATAGGTTATCAGACAAATTCTACTCACACCAAAGTATACGTGGCTAAATGACCACGATGACCAGGCCCCTCAAATGAAACAACAACAAAAACTACATATTCAAATGATTGCGGAGTTTGCCTTTTAAGGTAGATTTCATTAGAAAGCTAACTATTGCAATGGGTACCATGTTTCGACTTCCGGAAAATTTCGACATATCTTCGCGTTTCACATCCCCCAGACCCCAAAACCACCGTCAGTTCAAAAGTTTATATATAATTTATGTATATATGTATCTATCTATCTATCTATCTATATATATATCAGTTTCTTGTGGACACGATAACTGCCGTAATTTTGCACCAATCACTTTGATTTTTTTACATAACATGTATCCCTATAAAATCTCGGTCGAGTTCGTTAATGGGCAAAATCGGTCGAAGGGGGTGAAAATGGGGGGCTTTTTTTTTTCCAAAAAGTGAAATTTCGTTATAACTCTCTTAATACGTGAAATATCGAATCCATTCAAAGTTCATAATATGTGTCGGATAAGTGCCAAAAATTTATGTCAAATAATGTTTTTGATAGCACCTACCATTGACCAATGGGGTGGAAAAAAGTGGGTTTTTCGGGAAACATTAATCATATCTCTCTTAATAGGCACAATATCAAAACCGTACAAAATGGACAATATTCCTCCAATAATTACCTAAAACTTTTGTCTGAAAGAATTTTTGATATGACCCACCATTACGCCACGGGGTGAGCAAAATGATTTAAATTATAAGAAAATTCCAAGTGCCAAGAGTGGTTGCCATGACAACTTTACTTTTAATTGATAAGGGATGAGCCATCAGCAGTTGCTATGACAACGCCACTGCACGAGATCACATTCTGTTTTCATATGTCTGTGGGAAGCGACTTCGGTATCGGAACTGGTAGCATGCTGAACTTCTATGCCCAAGGTCGCGGGTTCAAACCCGGCTGAAGTCGTCGGATTTACTAAGAGTGCCAAAAAACCCTGAGTATGCTTTCCTTTGGAGGGGAAGTTCCAACGTTCGTTGCGAGTTGATGGTTCCGGTGGCATCTAGTAGCCAAGTTCACAGCTAGGTGTCGTTGATGGAAGTATTTTAAATTATGTAGCCTATTTTAGGTAGATTTCATCAGAAAGCTAACTATTGCAATGGGTGCCATGTTTCGACTTCCGGAAAATTTCGACATATCTTCGCGTTTCACATCCCCCAGACACCAACCCACCGTCAGTTCAAAAGTTTATATATATGTGTGTGTGTATATATATGCATATATATCAGTTTCTTGTGGACACGATAACTGCCGTAATTTTGCACCAATCACTTTAATGTTTTACATAATATGTAACCCCTTAAAATATCGGTCGAGTTCGTTAATGGGCAAAATCGGTTAAAGGGGGTGAAAATGGGGGGTGGGGGGGCTCTTTTTTCGAAAAAGTGAAATGTCGCTATAACTCTCTTAATACGTGAAATATCGAATCAATTCAAAGTTCATAATATTTGTCGGATAAGTGCCAAAAAGTTATGTCAAATAGGTTTTTTGATAGCACCAACCATTGACCAAAGGGGTGGAAAAAAGTGTTTTTTTTCGGGAAACATTAATCATATCTCTCTTAATAGGCACAATATCAAACCCGTACAAAATGGAAAATATTCCCCTAATAATTACCTAAAACTTTGTCTGAAAGAATTTTTGATCTGACCTACCATTACGCCAAGGGATGAGAAAAATGATTTCGGAATTAAAGAACAAGCCAAGTGCCATCAGAGGTTACCGTGGCAACGCTTCTAAATTGATGAGGGATGAGCTATCAGAGGTTGCCAAGACAACGCCATTGCACGAGATCACATTCATTTTTCCATCTGACTGTGGGAAGCGGCTAACTGGTAGCATGCTGAACTTATATGCCCAAGGTCGCTGGTTCAAAGCCGGCCAAAGTCGTCGGATTTTCTAAGAGCGCTAAAAATCCCTCAGCATGCTTTCCTTTGGAGGAGAAGTTCCAACATTCGCTGCAAGTTGCTGGTTGCGGTGGCATCTAGTAGCCAAGTTCACAGCTAGGTGTCGTTCACGTTAGTATATGGTACAAAATTAGGAACTACTACTTAAAATTGACCGTCTGCAGACCTTACCTGAATTACAGACTAACACAGTCATCACAATTAACACCGTTTATCAGATTCTACACACCCGGGGTTACATGACCACGTTGTCGCAGCCCCTAAACTGAGGAACCAACAAAAATATCTGCGGGAGATAAAATTTTGCGAGAAGAAGTAACAGACTGTCAGATAGTTACACATCAGTTCCAAACCTTGCATAAGGACAGTGTGATCACAAGTATAAAAATGAACCCCGAATGACAAGAAGGTTACCATCCCCATAAGACAATAAAATGATAAAAATATGCATACAAAAACGAAAAAAGAAGTTTATTTTTAACCTCTAAATGTAAAATACTTTCTTGCAATCAATGAGGTCTGATCCTCCTACGAAAACCTGCATGTTTTGCCTACTATAGCCAATCCCCTAGTTTGCCCGGTGAAATCTACCTCCGCCTTCCGGCGTGCCGAGAGGATTTTTTTTTATAAAGGTCGGTGTTGAAAATTCATTTCCACTAAGGTAAGTGGATAAGATTTGTATGAGATCTTTTAAGGCTTGCTCTGTTACTATTGGGTAAACAGGAAGAAAACTAACCCGAAATTCATTCAGTTCCATTATGGTTGGTTGGTTCCTCAGTTAGGGGCTGCGACAACGTGGTCATATAGCCTCGTGTACTTTGGGTGTGTGTAGAATCTGTCTGGTAACCGGTGTTAATTGTGATGGTTGTATTAGTGTGTGTTATTCGTAATTCAGGTAAGGACTGCAGATGTTTAATTTGAAGTAGTTTCTACTTTTGCTACCAAATGCTACCGTCAACGACACCTAGCTGTGAACTTGGCTACTAGATGCCACCGTAGCCGGCACCAGGAGACAAACATTGAATCTTAATAGAGAATTTATCTAATCTATCGTACAAATTTAGCTTCCAACAATTTTAGTTAGTGGAAGGTCCTTTTACATGCCATAATCAATCCCATTATGTGCGCTCCCTTTTAAATCTCGTACGTACACTGACTTTAATATTGTAGTTCTTTTCACTTACAGTAGACGCTAAACAAGAAATACTGGCTATCTCCAGAACAGGTTAAAGGAAGAGTATATATTTTAGGGCTAAATAGAAGTGTATTATTATTATTAATAATAATAATAATAATAATAATAACATAGTTTTATGTCCCTTTAACTACTACGGCTTTTAAAGACGCTGGGGTGCCGGAATTTTGTCCGGAAGGGGATCTTCAGTAGATTTACTGACACGGCTCCCTTCTAGATCTTTACGGACTTCCTTAATCCATGCCGTTGGTTGGTGCGTGTTTTCAATATATTACATAAGTTTGTATTTACAATACGGAACTTAAAAATTAAGCCAGACTTTGTAAATTAAAGTATACTTGATAGACCTGCTGCACTAGCTGCAACTGAAAAACCACCTCTGGTGTTCCTTCTACTTCTTGATTTGTCTTTTCCAATGACCTCTACGTGACAGTTAATTTATGATATCTATCATGGTCCGTAAATTACCGCATTGACCGGTTCATGTTCCAGTTTTCGTATCGAGCACTATAATTTGAAGGACTGGACACTCCGTTATATCTACAGTGATTGATACCTAAGACCAAAACAGTCAATTGGACCAACTTCAACGTAGAAGAGGAATTATTATTTTACGTGGACATGGTGACAGACATTCTGAGTTTCGATATAGTTGTATAAGTTTATACGTATGTGTATTTTTAGTATAGTGTTTTTTTAAGATTGTTTTTATTGTTTTTAATGTTTGTTTGTTTGAGCAACTTTTATAATGAGATATCTTTGAGAACGCACGATGACATTGAGGAGATGAAGTGGCTGAAGAAGGAAGCAGTATGGCCCCGAAACATGTCCCACGAATGTGAGTGTTAATACAGTTTAACATAATTTGTTTGGAATTGATTGACGGAAATATACTGTAATATATTGGTTTATATCGCCTCTGGTGTATTATCACAACAGTATGAAAGGGTTTGTGGTGGTGAAATATTATGTGCGATTGAATGAAGAGGAAGCCTTGGATTGGGGGAACGTTCTCTTCAGGTTAACGAATTTTCCTTCTCTGATTAACGCCTTAAAAATATCTCACGTAACTATACTGTATAGCCGTTAAACTACGTACTGCTATTTTTTGAGCATATACTTTACTACCCATGGTTGACATTTCTTTTTCCTTATTCAATTAGTAAAGGGGCTGTAATGAACCAATGGCCTTGCAACAGGCCTATGTTCTTAGTAGCCAGATGTTTACTTAACAACTAAAATAAGTGAAAGTCACTGGCAGCGAAGAATGTGCTGTGGTATAAAAACTTGCCTGTTAAAACTTCGCAGCAACTTCTTCTACCTCGTGTTGCCAGATGGCCTAGCTAAGAAAGTCCCAACCTGTGGTCCACGACTCCATAGGGATTTCGAGAAAAATGCCAGTTTAACTTTTCAGATTCTCTATGTTTTAAACATTTACACAAATTTAATCTCAGACTTCTCTAGAAAGAGATACATTGTGAACCCATGTACCATTGGCTCAAAAGGGGTCGAATCCGTGTATATTTGTGAAAGGAAGGAAAGAAATATACAGTCTTAAATGGAACATAGAAAGATTTCAAGCAAGGATGCTAACATAACGTTGCGTAAGAAGTTAGACCCAGGTGGCCGAGAAATGAGATCATGCCTGACTCATTGACAAAGAGCCAGTCAAGAGTATAAATAGAATGAGTGGAAAGTTTCAGCTGTATGAGAGAAACACGTTTCGGAAATCGCCCTTACTTTGCATTAAAACGGCAACAGCGCAACTGTGCCAGAAGAAGAATAATTAGATTTAACCCAGTTGGAAGAATAAAAGTAAGTAAATAAATACAGCGTTGTGAATGATTTCAGAAGAGAGATTTTTGTGTGGAGAAAAAGCTTTTAATAATTGTCCAGGAAAGAAGTGCAAACGTAGCCATACGTCATAGGGGAATTACCGAGGCCCGAAGAGTGGGGAAGTAAAAATCAACAGCAACACCCACACAGCTGAAGACTAAAAATTATTTAATATCTCAGAAATGCACGATCGATTTTCATGCGCAGTGAGATCATTTTACGTTTGGAAGACGAGCTTTCTGGAGATATAATTTTTATAATTGTGCGACAATTATTTCAAAAGTTGGTCACGAAAAGGACTAGGATTTTATCTTTTTATGACTAAAGAGTATAAAACTCCTGGCAGCACCAAGCCAATCATGCAGTTTACCAGTACTCCTTGAGGGGAGATGCTACATCACATCGTGCAGTTTCCGATAGCCCAGGGGGCATCATAGTGCTACATCACGCCGAAGACTATACAAGTATTCCTTGAGGGGAAACGCTGTATCTCATCATATAGACAGTATCCGACAGCCAAGAGTGTCGTGGTATCGATAACCAACGAGCATCCGAAAGGAGTAGCCAAGAAGTATTATTACAGTATCGCCGTGTGGAGAATTAGGAAAATCCTAGTTACAGGATTTAGTTCCGACAGTATAAAGTTTACAGTGAAAAGTTCAGTAATTACAGTCAAAGCAGGCTGCGAACTTACAACCAAGGGCGATAGGTCTTAAATTAAACGATCAAAAGGATCATAACGTATTGAAGTACCGTAACAGCGAGATAAACATTCTATCAACTTTAAAGAACCCGAGCAGGGACGGACAGAATAAGGTTCGCAAAGTATTCTAGAAAGATAGGAATTCGAGAACCGAATAAGCGGAGAGGAGAAGGAAACTCTAGACATTGTTTCAAGGAAGTAGACGAACTATTAAAAGGCACTAAGTTACGAGAAGTATTAGTTGCTAGAAATCAATAGGTCACCGATAGATTATCCGGGGGACCGTGGAAAGAACAGACTTTCGCTAGACCAACCAATAGGGTCTAGAAAGGAGCCGTTCGAGTTAATAATCATAGCAGATCGTCAGGAACGGGATTTGAAGGAGTACTATTCCAGGGAGGAAATAGATGGTTCGAAACTTTCACATTCTGGCAAGATAGGAAGCCGACATTTACTAAATTTCACCCTTGGAGACGGGAGGTCAAGAAGTCACGTGTGATAGGCTTAATAGCAGCCTTAGTGATTAGAATCTGTGAAGTGTAAATATATAAAATTTGTGTTAAGAAGTAATATTTTTTCAGTGTTTTTATCGTGTATTATAAACGAATACACCAGTGTATTTTAAAATGTTATCAGTGTTAAATGTATTTGAATTAAATGTGTGTCAAGATATGTCAGTACATGAAATGAATCTGTACAAGATGGTGTGATCACAAAATAGTGGGCAAAAAAAATGAAACATCGCAAGAGAAGGAAGGTCAGGGACCGACCTATAACATGTGAGTAAATATTTTCATTATGTTTTGTGTTGGGAAAGTGTTTGTGTACAATCCACCGAAGTTTGAGGTAGAGGGATGTTTCTAAATAACAAATAACAGAATAAGAGCGCGGTCTGAACAAATAAAATTTGAGAAATTATAAGTAATTATGTGAAAAGTATAAATCATGTAGAGGAAATGTATGAAATAAAATGTCAGTGTATTTGACGAATGTTATAAAAGCAAGCGTACTAATAATAATAATAATATAAAAGAAATATAAATAAAGATTAAATTGAATGATATGAAAGTAGGAGCGTTTGAGCCTTAATAAAAGTATGAAGACATGGTGTTAATGCATGTACTTAAAATATAGCGATTATTGTCAAGGGAAAGGATTAATATAAAAATTGAGATATGGATCAATTGTTGATGTTGAATCTATCAGTTCTTTGGAAGACGCTAGGCCTTAAAATAATGTATAGCGCATTGTAGCGCAATAAAAAGTAAATTGTCACGCTAGGAATGCGTAGAATATAAAGGTACTTGGTAAATTACTTATGAGGGACAATTGATTGCGGTAATTGAGCCATACTAAAGTCATCCAATAGTGACGTAGATCACGAGGCCATGTGTGTTATAATAGGGAGCAAATGTATGGTATTATGAGCGCAGGTAATATAGGCCACGGCCGACCCCAAGTCGCATTTGTGTAAGTCCTCCAATATGGGAATGGTTCCCGAGGCATGTTAAGAGAGTCGAACCTAGACTCGTCTAGTTGAAGCCCCTAAGTATTCGTCGTTGTATGTGAATTACTCTTACCAATCAATGATGACACTTCATAATTAATAAATGCCAAGGTTACGAATGTGGTTTATGAACCTAATAATGTTGTTGAAAGTATATGAAAGAAACGCCAGGTCTACCCAGAGAACTGAAGAAAAGAAAGATCTGTTTTAAAAGCATTGAGTATACCTGCCACGCGTGGGCTAAGCAGGAGGTTCCCCTCTCAGCCATAAATCTCGCCCAAGTGATTACGGTCCAACCCTTGTTATTGTAAGTTGTGCTAGGTCGGAAAGGAACGTCTGAGAGAAGTAATAATACACCGTGAGTGTTTAAAAGTTGTTAATGACCCGGGATTTGAACCGAGGTCCTTGTAGATGAAAGTACCGCTTGCCAATTCAGATCGTAGCTTTCTTATGTGATAATGGTCTTATAAGACAAATAAATAAATAAAAATCCCTAATGTAATGTTGTATGGATGTAGGATTCCATGAGTTCAATGAAGTTAACTAGATTCCGGGAGTAATCATAGTTTTTGACTTTGTCAAGTAATCTTTGTAACTCTGGAGTACACAAGTATTTTCCCGATCACTGTAGTGAATTTGTGAAACTTGAGAGAGATGGAAATGTTGAGAACATTGTTGAATGCCCAAACATTTAAGTAGAGAAGTAACATGTACTTTAAATATGATTATATATTTTTTTGATGATAAGAAACTCATAAAATAGTTATTGAGGTGTATGAAAGAAAGACACCGTTATTATGGGAAGATATCGAGCCATTGGAGCTCGTGATTATGTTGAACTCTAAGATAGATACTTTATGGAAGTGAAAATAATTATGAATTGTTGGTTTGAGGGAAACCATGTATTTTAATACAATATTTGTTTGATTTTTATATATTCCTTGTTCACTTTGAACAAGTAGAAGGATTGGGTCAATAGTTTATTTGTTTGTAGCGCCATAATTTTGGTTAATTAAATGTTTTGAAATAGGAGTTGATTTTGTTGTTATTTTTGGAAGTGTATCCTCTATTTAATCCAAAATGTGTAAGTCACAGAGTGGGAGAACGTACCAAAACCCCGAAAATCCCGATTTGAGCATTGCTGGCATACTGTGATTTGCATATTTCTTGCTGGAAGGGCACAGGAGGCATAAAAGTACTGTGCTTGGATTAATAACTAGAGGAACACTTAAGAAGGTCATTTCATGTAAAAGTAAAGCAATGATAGGAATAGCTACAACATATAATGTTAACTGACCGCATGGGTCCCTGGAAACTCACACCGAGCAGCCCTGAATTAAAAACCCCCCAGCAAATCATAGATTTTGGCGCCCTGTACGCAGGGATGAGTTTTCCTAGGGAAAACCCGAGTTTTCTCGAAAAATCAAAATTTTAATTTTTTTTGACAAAAAAAATGGTTTTTCGAAATTTTGAATTTTTACTTCCATAAAGGTTATGAGATTGAATAAAGATATCAAAAGGGTACGTTGTAGTAAACACCCGTACCAAAGTAAATTTTTGAAGAAATTGGGACACAACGGTTCAGATTGCCATCTCTCAAGCATGTACCAGCGATGTGGCATGAGTAGCCCACTGTATTCTAATAAGATGGTATTGAGTGAGGAATTGCAAGGGCTTTTGGAGGCTATAAAAGCCGATAGTAATGAAAAGTTGGAGGCTATAAAAGCCGATAGTAATGAAAAGTTGGAGGCTATAAAAGCCGATAGTAAGGAAAAGTTAGCGGCTATAGACAATAAATTAGATGCTATAAAAACTGACAGTGTTAAGATAGAGAATAAATTGGACAGCCAACAGAGTACAAATAAAGAAGAGTTCGAATCCATAAATCAAAAGTTAGGATCTATCGAGGCCGACTGTATAACAATGAACAATGAACTGAAGGCTGAGATAGAAAAGATAAAAACAGAAAATGGGGATAACATTAAAGAACAGTTGAAAGTGATAAAAGATGAGACGTTAGAGTCTATGAAAGCCGACAGTAAAGCAAACAATGAGGCACTGAAGGCTGAAATAGAAAGGACAATGAATGCCAAATTTCAAGGTTTTGACGAGAGGTTGGAGAGTAAGTTAGATGAGTCAAAAAGGGAATGCCAAGAAAATTTTGGAATTTTGAATGGAAAGTTGAGTTCCATGGAAACTAAATTAAGTAACATGGAAAAAACGTGTAAAGAGAATGTAGACGGATGTAAAGATGAACTTGTAACTCAGATCCAAGGTGTGCAGAAAGAATTAGAAGCTCAGATAAAATTTAACAGCGATATTTGTGAAGCATCCCGGGATGAGATAAAAGAAAGTGTAAAGGAGTTAGGAAACTGATTTGAAAGAGTTGAGGAAAAAGTAGGAAACCTCGAGGGGAAGGTCGATAAAATTCAGGCCAAAGTGGATGATATGGAAAGTCAGAATCACAAAGATGTACAGGGTATGAAAGGGCAGATTAATCATTTTACCGGGCAGGTAGATGAGAACTTGAAGAGGCACGAAGAGGGAATAAATCAAAAATTAGGTATATACGAAGAGAATCTCCAGAGAGAAAGAAAACAACGAAATAAAGAAAACAAGGAAAGTACCCATAAGATAGATGAAATAAGTCAGGGTATTAATGATGTTAAGGAAACCATAGGAACATTAAAGGTACAAGTAGGAACAACCAATACGGAAGTAAACCAGGTCCAAAATGAATTAACGAGGTTATATAAGAGTCAAGGGAAAACTGAGGAAAAGCTTGAAGGAATTCAGGGCGATATGGTCAAAGGACAAAAAGAAAAGGAGAAGAAAATAAAGGAAATGCGAGAAGACCTCGATTCCTTAGGTGACGTTAAGCCAGAAATTATAACAGAACAGGTCATGGTCATCAAGAAAGAGGTAGAAGAACACTTAAATGAAATCAGAGATAGCTTCAGGGACGAGAAACTCCAACTCAAACGAGAATTGGAAACCAGTAAGAAAAATCAGGAAAGAATTCAAAATGAATTAGGATCCCGGTTGGAGAGGACTGAACATAAGAACATTCAAATGGAAATTCAACTCATGGCTAATGAAGAAAGTGCCCGAAGAGAAAGGAAGTTAGAATTTGAGAGTCAGGATGAGTTTCCAAAGACAGGATGGGTAGATCCCCGTGAACAAGGCACAGATACAGATAGGGACTTAGGAGGGGAGAGCCCTTATAAGAACCCAGGATATCCAATGGCGATGTCAACCCCGTACATGAATCAGACAAATGGTCAGATAATACATATCATCAAGTCGAATGAGGACAGACCGGTGAAGTTAACGGGTAACAATATGTCTATTACTCCTAAATACTGGTTAAAGGAAGTCGCAGAGTACTTGAACGAAATGAAAGTTCCTCAGGATCGGAGACTGAGAGCAATTGAGAAGCTGTTGGCAGGTGATTGTCTTACCTGGTTCAGAAGCTTCAGGTACACTTTTGATACGGTGGAAGGCTTCAGAGAAGCGTTTCTGAAACGATATTGGGCAGCAGATGTCCAAGAGAATTTGAGGCTAGATCTGTACTCTAGGAAGTACAGAACAAATGCCCCAACTAAGTACTCAGAATTTTTCACCGCTCAGCTGTGTAAATTCCGGGAACTTGACATTGCTCCTGCTGAGAACGATCTGTGTGCCGCCATTGCAAGACAACTTCCATATGAGATCCAGAGGTTGTTAATCTCATCTAAAGCCAGAAGCGCTGTGGAAGTGGAGAGCGTATTACGTCAATTAGATATGACGACTTCACACGTTACTCCCAGGCATCCAAGACAGACTGAACAGGTACATATGGCCAGCAGTCAAGAAAATAGAGAGAAACCATCGACCAGAAATCAGTCCACTAGTACTGATACTCAGGGACTAGGTCGAGAGTATGGACACCAAGAGCCTAGGGGAATACAGCCATACTATAGAGGAGGATATCGAGGAAGAAATCCTAGAAATACAGGTAATAGGCAACAAGAGAACCGACCCTATAACAATAACAATCAGAGGCAAGATAACCGAAAGAGATGGGAAAATTATCCCAGAAGGAACGTAAGGCCAGAGGATAGGGACGATGAATATCGGGCCGAAAGAGAAGAAAGATATCAGGAAAGTCTTCGTTACATGAATGAACGACCAGACGAACCTTAAAGGCAAAAAGTCCGTTGGAGTGAGGCAATAAAGAACCGAAAATCACCCGACCGACTAGACGGAGCTCAAAGCTTGGAGCTACAAGCTCACTTGAAGAATGAGGGGAAAGGAAGCCCTCAGGACAAAAAGAACTTCAAATTTAAATCATCCAAAGTGGAAACATACGAGGAGGTAGAAATTGTAAATTGGATAACAAGACCAGATGAGCTGATTAACGAGGATGTGGAAGGAATTCCACCTATTAAAAGAGAACTACCTATCATTATGCTAAGGATAGAAGGATTACTGGTCAGGGCATTAATTGATACTGGATCAACTATATGTTTAATTACGCAAACCCTTCTAAATGAATTGGAAACAAGAGGCCGCGTATTGAAAATTCCCACATCAAGTGTGAAGATTAAGGGAATTATTCCTGAAAAATCTTTAACATGTAAATTTCAGGTATACATCGATTTGATCATGGGTAACGCTGAAATTTCGCAATGCTTTTTGCTGGTAAATCAATTGCCGTATAATGTCATATTAGGTATTGATTTTATCCGTGAGAACAAGGTCATCATAGACCTAGCGCAAAACTGCATTAGGATTCAAAGAGAGGATGTGGATGAACAAAATATAAATTTACAGGAACAGGATGTGAAAATAGGAGAACAGGTATGGCATGTGGAAGAAGTAACGGAAGAAGGTTGTAAGGACATAGAAAAAATATTTGAAGTCCTAAATATAGAACTTGAAGATAGTTCGGAAACTGAGTTCGAAACCAACCTGTCAGGAAAAATAGAGGAAGCTAAAGTTAACCTCGAAAATAAGGAACAATTAAAGGAATTACTATTAAATATTTGGGACATATTTGATTCCAAGCTAGGGAAGATTGAAAATTTTAAATACGCGTTCCAAGTCAATGATTGGGCACCGTTCCGACAAAAACCATACCTGGTTGCGGAAAAACATTACCCACAAACGAAGAAAACACTGCAGGAGATGATGAATGCAGGTGTTATAGAAAAGTTGGCGACACCATATGTTAGTCCATTAGTAATTGTGAGTAAACCGGATGGCTCAGTAAGGGTGTGTTTAGATGCCAGGAATTTAAATGCAAAAATCATACCAGAAAATGATTCGGCACCACCCATAAAAGAAATACTGAGGAAATTCAAAGGCAAGAAGATTTTCACAAATATTGACATGACTTCTTCGTATCATCATCTCGAACTGGAAGAGAAAACCAGTCTTTTAACTGGATTTCAGTTCGACCAACAAACATACTGCTTCAGGAGATGTCCGTTTGGATTGAAGACCGCGGGATCTGCCTTGATAAGAGCGCTTGATCGAAACCTGTCAGAGGAAGTGAAAGATTGCACTATTCGTTATGTGGATGACATTTTGCTTACCTCGGAAAACATTGAGGAACATTTGGAAAAGCTAAAGAAATTATTGGAAGATTTAAGAAAAGCTAACTTTAAGATTAATTAGAAGAAATCAAATTTTTGTCAGAGACAAGTAACATTTTTGGGGCATGTGATTGATAAGGATGGTGTTAAACCAAATCCGTGCAAATTAGAATCGATTAGAGATTTTCCAAGGCCTTTGAAAGTGAAAAATGTTCGCCAGTTTTTGGGATTGATTGGATTTTTCTCAGGACATTGTCCATCATACAAAAAAACTGTTGCACCACTACAGGACCTTCTGAAGAAGGGGGGCAAGTGGAAATGGACGGAGGAAACAGAGAAAGCATTTATAGAGGCCAAGGAAATGCTCTTAAACTATGTGAAGCTAGGATATCCTGATTTTAATCAGAGATTTATTATACAGACAGATGCATCCCAGATTGGAATAGGGGCAATGCTATATCAGGAAAACCCGGATAATCCTGATAAGAAAAATTATCTAGCTTTCACAAGTCGGAGACTGAAACCACATGGGAAAAATTATACAATCAGTGAAATCGAGCTGTTAGCGATATTGCACGCGTTGAAATTTGGCGAAAGATCGTATATGGGTTTCAAGTCACATTAAGGACGGATCATAAAGCCTTAACCTTTTTGATGAAGACTGATTTATCCAGTCAAAGGTTGATGCGTTGGGCTTTATACATTCAACAGTTTGATGTAAATATAGAGTATTGCCCAGGAAAAGAAAATGTAGTTCCAGATTATTTAAGTAGACAGCCAGAGTCCACAGAAGAGGAAGTAATGGCTATTGATTTGGAAGACAGGGATCAGCGTACTCTGAATGAGTTAAGAAGCATTGGTCAACGACAACGTGAGGATCCATGGATGAACATGCTCATATCTCTCCTTGAAGGAAGTTTGATAAGGGGAACACCGGCGTACACGGAAGCTAGTAAGATAGCTCAAGATTACACATTTTATAATGGATTGTTATATACGTTTGTGGACTCTGACCATACACGATTAAGGATCGTTGTACCTGCGATATTGCAGAGATAAATGGTATGGTTAGCCCATAGATCGTTCGGACATATGGGAGTCGACAAAACAGTCTCGATGCTGAAAGAAGCATTTGTATGGCCGAGACTGAGAGAAACTGTAAGGGATACGCTAAAGACATGTGATCTATGTTAAAGGATTAAACCAAATGCATTTCTGATGAGACAAAAGCCTATACCATTGTTGCCCGAGAGGCCAGGTCAAATCATTTCTATTGATAATTTCGGACCTTTGCCAAAGGCTAGGCGAGAAAATCGACACATAATGGTGGCTATGGATGTCTTCACAAAAATGGTTATCCTTGCTCTCATACAGAAGACTAGTACCAAACAGGTGTTAAAACGACTCAAAGAAAAAGTGATACCGATTCTGGGAAAACCCGAGAATTTGTTGTCGGATCACGGTAGTTGTTTTACAAGTGTAGAGTTCAGACAGGAATTAGAAAGACTTGGAATACGTCAGATTTTGTCAAGTATTCGCCATCCTGAGGCACATCCTGTGGAAAGAGTGATGAGGGAGACGGCCAAATATTGTAGAATATACTGTGCCGAAGAAAATTGGAAATGGATAGATATCCTGGATATTATCGAATTTTGTATAAACAACACAATCCATGAATCTACGGGAGAGATACCAATAACGTTACATCGGAATGAGCAACCAGAGAGACCTTGGAGTCTGGTAATTCCTAGGCCAGCAGACGCTCAGCCTGGAAGAGATGTACGTATTAGAAGAGCCTTTGAGCATCTAAAAGCTCAAGCTGATAGGAGGCAAAGAAGAAATAGGCACAAGAGGTATCATCGGCCACTATTAGCAGGGGAAATGGTGTAAGTAAAAAGACCAGCCATTTCGGATCCAGGGAACCGTGTGTACAAGAAGTTCCAGAAAATGTACCACGGACCGTATCAAATAATAAGAGATATGAGAAATAATGCTTATAGAATTCGGCACTGTGAAACGAATCACGAAGTGACCATGAACTCCGCGAATTTAAAAGTATATTACCCTTCCGAAGACTTCGATGAAGCCAATGAACAAGCCCTGGTTATGGAACAAATTAGATGTGATGAATTCACTTTTGACAAAAACGAGAGTAAGGTAGAAAAAGAAAACAGAGCCCAACCATTCGAGTGCGAATGCGAATTGGAGAAACTGTATTGGGAGATAAGAGAAATAATTGATTTTGTTGAAGAAGAAAATTTCAATTTAAGAAAGGAGAATGATGAAATAAAGAAACGGGTAGGGATAGACCACACCCGTAAAGAAGAATGAGGTTCTGGAAACTTGTAGTCCAGACAAATAAAAAAGGAAAGAAAGGGTAGGGACAGATGGTGTATTCTTTGAATACACGGTACCTGAGATATAATTTTTATTGCTCTTTGCATGTTCATTTTTTCCTTTCTCTTTGTCAAACACCAACAGTGATCTTTTGTTTTCTCCTTGATAGGCAAATCCCTCATGTCTTCTTAAGTCTGTTCTAGATATATAACTTCTGTGACCCACCTAGCGTCACCTCGCAGCGAATATCTGAAGCTCCTCAATTCTTCCTGGTGCTAGAGGATTTACTTATCCTTTTGGCCACCAGATCCTGTCACCATCGCCAGCTATTTTCTCCTTGAGCAAGAGGACTACGTCTACTTCTTTACTCACCATGCTGCGCTACTATCATCTGTTATCAACTCTTAGAAGATCAGCTCAGCAAGAGATTAATTTTTTGTTTTAAAGTTTGCAATGCTTATATGTTCTCCTTTTGTCTCCTACCCCCCACTCTTTTCCCCTTCCTCGGTCCCTCCGTGCTCCGTTGAGCAGCTCTCACTTCTCAGTCTGCAGTTGACTCGGTCAGTCAAAGCTCCCCTCGAGCTAGCTTCCTCAATCCAAGAGGCACACACTCTTCTACGCCATGTTGGCTAAGTAGTCATCAACGGAAACTTCGACTTCAACATGAAATCAAGATAAGTACCATTTTAAAGGTTTTAACCTCATCTTCATAATTTTATCTACATGCTTTTAATTATAATTTATAGACAGTGTGAAATTATTTACTTTGGGGCAAAAATCATTCTTCGTGGGATTTGCCATGTTGAGCTTTTGCTTGTATAAGCCAACCTTACTAAAAATGAGCTTTTCTTAAGCTATTCAAATGAGAAATCCTCTCGCTACGTGGGATATTATCTAATACCCGCTGTCTATAATTATAAAGCTAGTTCCTCCGTTGGATTTTCTCAACCCCATTTTTCTGCTAAGGTCGTTCTGGAACCTTCGAGATCTTGTACTCTATCTGCGAGTCTTGCCGTCAAGTGTTTTTCGCTCACTTGGGACAATGATATTTAAAATGAGGAATCTTCCTTACAAATTTTTGCAATAGCTAACTTTCTTCCACCGCTGGAACCTCTGGAACATTCTATGGCGCATTTAATTGTAAATCACAACTTTTTCAAGAAATAGACTCTCACCTATATAGTGCAATCAGTTATTTCCATAATTGCAATAACTTTCTTTTTCATAAACTTTAGTGTTTCTACAGTGAACTTTGCATCCATCTTCATAGACTACAGTGATAAACAGTGCTTGCTCCACGTTTCTACCGCGTCGCGATCGTCCGGTTATATTAAATACGGCCATGAACATTGATCCTATATCCCAATGATCTTTCCTCAACCTTCTACTAACCACCATTATTAATAAAATTGAAACTCTTCTATAAGGTGTCACTCACGAAGTGCCCTTCCAACTTTACTAGTTTACCATTAATTAAATTCTGCATAATTGCTTGTGTGATACAAGTTTTAAATTTACGTTGTTCTTTTCCCATAATCAGGGAAAACAATTCTTTAAACTCTTGAGCGAGTCATGTTCAGGTTTCACGAAATGGAAACTGTCCCATTTGGCGAGTGATTCCTGCTCAAACTTGGGAAGTCTAGAACTTTCCTTTTCACTTTCTTCAGGTTTCACAGTAAGTGACCTGCCCTCTTTGTATAATTCTCATATATTAATTCTGTATAAATATAAGAAGTTGTAGGAACTTCTATCTTATTTTTCATGTTGTTATTATTGTTATTTTCAAAGTTGTCACTTCCTCTAGAACATTCTCTCCAGAATTTCTTAAGGTGCACTCTTTGTACTCCAATTTACGTTCAAGCTTTAATTATTTCATTGTTCATTTGTTTAAATCTTATAAAGATTTTAGAAACATGTAAGGTTTGAAACCTTGTAAATTGTCAATTGCCTGGAGCAACCGTTTAATGTTGAGAGGTCTGCGACCCTATTTGTTAAAAAGTTCAAATGAACTATGTTTGTCAAAATTATATTGCATAATTGTTAACATTCCTCAAACTTCTTCTAATTGTAAAATAAATGAATCGTTTCCCTTCGCTTTTTCATTTACGAATATAAAGTTTAGGCAAAATCCTGTCTTCCTTGACTCTCCTCACTCAATGATATTAAAATCATTAATAGAGCTTTCACCATTTGTTGCATTGGAGCAAGAACTCTTAATTTTCACCTCACTTAAGTTCTTCTTAGCGTTAATAGCTAATTCTAATTGGCCAGTAAGGCAAGTAAAGCTCGCTAAGCCAGCTACCTGCTTGTGGAGACCCTCTCCGAAAACTTATGGTCAGTTTTCTAAAGGATAAGTGTTTCTTTTTGTCTAAACTTTTAGCCGGCTCCTCGCTGAGTAAAAGCTTAGCCATTTTCCAATGCAACCATTGGTTCATTTACCAAGATTACCCAATAAGGCATAATCTTTTATCATTTTCCTTTTTAGAGACACTTGGTCGCCCTTACAGGAACTCCATAATTTTGGAAATTGAAAATACCAAACCTGAGTTAAATCATTGGCATTCTTCGAATTACTTTGTAAAACCTAATTTCTTTGAGAAGACATACAGTAAACTTGTTCCTCTCAGTCTTGCCAGACCAGCACTCTTCCCCATAGTAGTTTTATATATGCTTGAGAGGGATTATACGAAAGCCACTCTCTTGCAAACAGCCCAAGTTCTATCTGTGTTTCTCGTCAGCTTAGACCAAGTCCTTGCTCATTTTAGGTATCCGAAAGCGAATTTTCGGTGGCAACCACCTTTAAGTGTGTTTAAAACTAAACTTATTAATTTTGTGGGGCTCTCCTCCTATTTTTCTATCCTTCTTTTCCAATCCCAAATCTACTTCCTTCTCTTAATCATCTTCCCTTGGTGGGTGGGTTATTCCTCAGCCAATAAACTACCCAAAATTTGGTGCCGAAACCCGGGAGAGCCCATTTTTTCTTTTCTCTTTTTAAAATAGTGTAATTTGACAATACTTTGCATATTTCTAATATTTGTGTTGAATATTTCAGCTATAACCACATCGTGAAAAGCCTGTGAACGGGAAAGAGGCCGCTCCTGTGTCCTATGGTGTGTCCCATTCTTTCTACTCATTCGCTGCTGCCAGCTTGACAGCATTTCCAAGGTTCCACAGTTTCGTGAGTTACATTTTCATTTACCTTCTTTAATATGGCTCCCACTGATAAGGATAAGGATGAAAAACTTACTTCTAAACGAGCATCCTATAAAGGGCAAATTACCTGATTCAGAAGGTACATAAAAGAATTAGATCCCTCAGACGCGCAATTAGATTTGTTGAAACATCGTGTAAAGGATTTTGAACGTTCTTATGAAAACTACTGTAACATTCAAACTGAAATAGAAACTTGCATGCTCAATCAAACAGAAGATCGTGTCGAAGTAGAAAACTTATATTACGAAGGCATAGGTTCTGCTTTCAAAATAATACGCCAACTCGAAGAGGAGCAGAAAAAGGACGCTTCTGTTCTTGGTTCCCTTCACGAACCCCAAACTTCTTTCCGTGAGGGCACTCACAAGCCCAAACCTACTTTACCGAAAATTGATTTACCCCATTTTTCTGGAGATGAATCCACTTGGGATTCTTTCTATGAATTATTTTGCTCCCTTGTTCATGACAATGAAGACATTCAAGTCATTTACAAGTTTCATTACTTGAGATCTATCCTTCGAGGTCAAGCTTTGCAGTTGGTTGAAGCACTTCCTCTGCGTGCCGAAAATTACCCCATTGCCTTTAACTTATTAAAAGAAAGATATGGAAATTTACGTTTACGTATTCAACGCCATATGAAGGCTCTATTTAACCTACCTGCGTCACAGCACAATGACGTCACTAGTTTGCGTACTTTAATTGACACTACCCAACTCCACGTTAAAGCTTTGTCCCAATTAGATCAACCTACTGAACATTGGGATACTTTCCTAATACATTTAGTAGTCTCTAAAGTTGATGCTGCTACCCTCAAAGCTTGGGAAATTGAACTTTCTAAAGAAGACGACTACTCTTACGAGCATTTAGTCACTTTCATAAACGCTAGATGCCAACTTTTAACCGCTCTAGCTAATCAAAGTGAACCTTCATCTCCTAGTTCCAAATTCGAATTAATGTCCATCAAATCCAAAAGTGAACGCTCAGCGTCCAATACCCAAAAACCCGGGTCCAGCTCATCCAAATTCAAATCAAACTCCACTGGTTACCCAACTAGGTCTAGTGAACGTCGTGTTGCTAGCTCTATTGTTTAAACACGCAAAGCGAACCTCGCAAAAGTTTAAACGAACCTGTAAAGTGCATACTTTGTAAAGATCCCCATGCCCTATACCTTTGCAAATCTTTTAAAGAAATGTCAGTCGATGACAGAAGAAAATTAGTCGCTCAAAACAAACATTGTTTCAACTGCCTAGCGCCCACGCATTCTGCTTCTAACTGTAAGTCCACAAGACTTTTCTACCATTGTGAAAAGGCTCATCATACTCTGCTACATCGTCATGATCAGGCAAGGTCATCGACAGCATCTACTTCGCCGAAAAATGATAGTGCTAACAATTCTAATGCTTCATCTTATATTCAAAATGCCAAGTCCATTCGCAGTGCTCAAGTATTGTTGTCTACTGTCCAAATCGAAGTTCAGGATAACTTTGGCAACTGGGTCCGTGCACGCGGTCTTCTAGACTCAGCGGCAACTCATGATTTTGTGTCCAATTCCTTGATTAAAAAACTAGGCCTACCCGTAAACCCTACTTCTATCAATGTGTCGGGTATCAACAGGTCAAAATCGCAAGCTTTACAATTCTCAAAGCTAACTATAAGAGATACTTGTCATAGAAACAACTTTCTTAAACTTAATTGTCTAATTCTTAATAGCATTGGAGAAGACACTCCAAGTCACTCTGTGGATATTTCAGGGTTAAACATTCCCTCGCATTTAAGGCTAGCCGATCCTTGTTTTAATATGCAGAACCCTATTGACATACTCTTTAGTGCCAATGTTTTCTGGAATTGCCTACGTAAACAGGTTCGTAAGTTATCCTCAAACGTGGTCGCCAGAGACACTAATTTTGGATGGATCGTCACAGGGCAACTTCCCCATTATTCTCCTCAACCCCCATCGCAATGTTACTTCTCCAATACTGACCTGGAACAGTTCTGGAGGCTTGAAAATGTTGATTCTCCTAATGTAACCTCTTCAGAAAATGAATTCTGTGAGCAACTTTTTTTGAACACCACCACTCGTTCTTCTGATGGCCGGTTCGTCGTTCAAATGCCAAGATTACATAATCCTCCTAAACTTATCAACTCTCAGCCTAAAGCTCGAAAAGCTCTTTTCGCCATCGAGAGCAAATTCAAGAAGGAACCTCTTGTTAAACGACAGTACACTGATTTCATGGATGAGTATGAAAGCTTAGATCATATGGAAGTTGTTAACAAATCTAATGATGAATTGCACCCCCCAATTGAAACGGTTTATTTAAATCATCATCCCGTGTGGAAAAACCCTCTTGTAAAAGATAAAATTCGAGTTGTTTTCAATGGTTCATCACCCGACGTTAATGGCAACAGCCTTAACGACACTCTTTATTCTGGTCCTGCTATTCAATCAGATTTATCTGCTATACTCTTAAACTTTCGATTATTTCCCATAGCTGTCATAGCCGACATAAAACAGATGTACCGTCAAGTGTTAATTCAACCAGAACAACGAGATCTTCAAAGAATCTTGTGGCGTGATGAAACCAGTAAGCCCATTAAGGTGTTTCGCTTGAAAACGGTTACTTATGGCTTAAAACCCTCTGCTTTCCTTGCTATCCGATCCCTACACTTGCTAGCCTCTCAAGATGGTCATTTATTTAACCCCAAAGCCTCTGAAGCACTAACTACGTAATTCTATGTTGACGATTATTTGCAATCCTTCCCCTCTTTGGAGGAAGCTTCTTTTGTATCTTTAGAACTTCAGGCATTACTAAGGAATGGAGGTTTCCCACTCCATAAGTGGAACTCCAACTCCCCTGAGTTTCTCGCTCAGTTTCCCATCGAAGACGTAGATCCTTCTTCTGTCGAAATTTGTGGTAACTCCGAATCTATAAAAACTCTAGGAGTTCACTGGTGCACTAGCACTTACACTCTTATCTATAAAGTTTCGCTCGCAGAAGAGCTTCCTAATACAAAAAGACAAATTCTCTCTGAAATTGCAAAAATTTTTGATCCACTTCAATTCCTTGCCCCAGTTATCGTTATAGCCAAACTCTTCATGCAAGAGCTGTGGTCGCTTAAAAGTGAATGGGATGACACTGTCCCTCTTTCTTTTCTTAATCGTTGGCTCTCGTTTCGCAGCAATTTGCTGGATCTTTCCCTTATTGAAATTCCCAGGAATTTAATCAGCTCTCATTCTAATGCATCTTTTTTCCTTCATGTGTTCGCGGACAGTTCCGAAAAAGCTTATGGTTGCTGTGCATATTTAGTTTATCACGATTCACTCTATGGATCTCTAGTTTCCAACCTTGTTTGTGCCAAATCGAAGGTCGCTCCTCTTAAAACTATCACTTTGCCTAGGCTCGAACTGTGCGCTGCACTCATGGCTGCAGAACTTGTCAAGAAATTACGGGAAGTATTAAAGGTCGAATTCTCGCAAATCTATCTCTGGAGCGATTCCATGATCGCCCTTTCTTGGATCGCCAAGAACCCCTCTCACTGGCAAACTTTCGTTGCAAACAGGGTTTCCAAAATTCAAACTCTTTCTTCTGGATGTCAATGGAGGCATGTTCCCAGTGCGGATAATCCAGCTGATATTATCTCTCGTGGTTGTTTACCCTCTCAATTGGCAGCTTCCCAATTGTACTGGCATGGGCCCTCGTGGCTAATCGATGGATCTTCCTCATGGCCTTCTAAACCCCCAGCTACAAACTCCAACTTGCCTGACGCTAAAGTACCTCTACCCATTGCTTCGTGTCTTGTTTCCAACGCTTCTCATCCTTTGTTGCCCCGCTATTCTTCTTTTCATAAATTACTACGGATTGTCGCCTATCTCCTTAGATGGAAATATCTTGTGGTTGACCAACCTCTTCTCCCTAAACCACACCTTACCAATCATGAATTGAATCTCGCTACCGTTAAGGTTTTACAACTGACACAGCAAGAAGCCTTTTCTTCTGAATTGTCTTTGCTTTCTTCTAAAAGAGATCTTCCCAAATCCAGCCGTCTTCGTGCTTTAGCCCCGTTTCTTGATGACCATGGGTTACTCAGGGTAGGTGGAAGGCTCTCGCAATCTTTACTCTCTGAAGACAAAAAGCATCCCGTTATTTTGCCTTCCAAACATCACGTAACTTCCTTAATTATACGTGACTTTCATTACCGTAATCTTCATGTTGGTACACGTACTCTGCTTTGCCTCTTAAGGGAAAGTACTGGATTATAAATGGAATTCATGAAGTTTCTTCTGTAATTCATAAGTGCATTCCTTGTTTCAAAGCGAAACCTAAAATCAATACTCAATTAATGAGCGATCTGCCCTCTTTTCGTTCTTCTCCTATACGCCCATTTGCTTTAACTGGCGTGGACTATATGGGTCCGTTCCAATATCAACGAAACTCTCCTGAAGCTAAACGCAAATTGTTTGGTAAGCTTTATGTTTCTCTCTTTGTTTGCATGGTTACCGGCGCAATCCACTTGGAACTAGTAACGAATGCTTCTACTTCTTATTTTTTATCAGCTGTCTCTCGTTTCACTGCTAGGCGTGGTGTTCCTTCTGAGATGTTCTCTGATAACGCTTCCACCTTTCAGGGCGCAGCTTCCCTATGGAAGAAAGCTCTCACTTCCTCTCCTGCCAGGGAACAAATCTCTAATTTTTCTTATTCAAAAGGTTTCAAATGGCGCTTCATACCTCCTTACGCTCCGCATCATGGTGGTAGGTGGGAATCTTGCGTAAAGCTCACTAAACGTCATTTAAGAAAAGTCTTAGGTAATCGAATTCTGACTTACGAAGAATTCAATTCACTGTCTGTTCTGATTGAAGGTGTTGTTAACTCTCGCCCTTTAACTCCACTTTCCAATGACCCTGATGACCTACTTCCACTCACCCCTGGTCACTTCCTTATCGGCACTTCTCTTTCTGCCCCTCCTCCTCTTCCCAATTCTTACAGGGATTTTAATTTACCTATTGTTTGGCGTAAACTTGAAGCCCTCCGTAATTCTTTTTGGAAGAGATGGAACTTGGAATATTTAACTTCCTTGCAACGGAGGCAGAAGTGGTTTCTTTCCAGTCCCGACATTAAAGTGGGGGACTTGGTCTTGGTTAGAGATGTTTCTCCCCCTCTAGTCTGGACTTCCGGTAGAGTGACTAAGTGTTACCCTGGAAGAGATGGGAGAGTCAGGGTGGTCAGAGTCTTGACCATTAACGGTTCGATTACAAGACCCCTGTCTTTGATCGCTCCTCTTCCATTAAATGTGTAACTGTTTATTTGCTCTCTGTTGGTGTTTGGCCCCCCAGTATGGTGTATTCTTTGAATACACGGTACCTGAGATATAATTTTTATTGCTCTTTGCATGTTCATTTTTTCCTTTCTCTTTGTCAAACACCAACAGTGATCTTTTGTTTTCTCCTTGATAGGCAAATCTCTCATGTCTTCATAAGTCTGTTCTAGATATATAACTTCTGTGACCCACCTAGCGTCACCTCGCAGCGAATATCTGAAGCTCCTCAATTCTTCCTGGTGCTAGAGGATTTACTTATCCATTTGGCCACCAGATCCTGTCACCATCGCCAGCTATTTTCTCCTTGAGCAAGAGGACTACGTCTACTTCTTTACTCACCATGCTGCGCTAGTATCATCTGTTATCAACTCTTAGAAGATCAGCTCAGCAAGAGATTAATTTTTTGTTTTAAAGTTTGCAATGCTTATATGTTCTCCTTTTGTCTCCTACCCCCCACTCTTTTCCCCTTCCTCGGTCCCTCCGTGCTCCGTTGAGCAGCCCTCACTTCTCAGTCTGCAGTTGACTCGGTCAGTCAAAGCTCCCCTCGAGCTAGCTTCCTCAATCCAAGAGGCACACACTCTTCTACGCCATGTTGGCTAAGTAGTCATCAACGGAAACTTCGACTTCAACATGAAATCAAGATAAGTACCATTTTAAAGGTTTTAACCTCATCTTCATCATTTTATCTACATGCTTTTAATTATAATTTATAGACAGTGTGAAATTATTTACTTTGGGGCAAAAATCATTCTTCGTGGGATTTGCCATGTTGAGCTTTTGCTTGTATAAGCCAACCTTACTAAAAAAGAGCTTTTCTTAAGCTATTCAAATGAGAAATCCTCTCGCTACGTGGGATATTATCTAATACCCGCTGTCTATAATTATAAAGCTAGTTCCTCCGTTGGATTTTCTCAACCCCATTTTTCTGCTAAGGTCGTTCTGGAACCTTCGAGATCTTGTACTCTATCTGCGAGTCTTGCCGTCAAGTGTTTTTCGCTCACTTGGGACAATGATATTTAAAATGAGGAATCTTCCTTACAAATTTTTGCAATAGCTAACTTTCTTCCACCGCTGGAACCTCTGGAACATTCTATGGCGCATTTAATTGTAAATCACAACTTTTTCAAGAAATAGACTCTCACCTATATAGTGCAATCAGTTATTTCCATAATTGCAATAACTTTCTTTTTCATAAACTTTAGTGTTTCTACAGTGAACTTTGCATCCATCTTCATAGACTACAGTGATAAACAGTGCTTGCTCCACGTTTCTACCGCGTCGCGATCGTCCGGTTATATTAAATACGGCCATGAACATTGATCCTATATCCCAATGATCTTTCCTCAACCTTCTACTAACCACCATTATTAATAAAATTGAAACTCTTCTATAAGGTGTCACTCACGAAGTGCCCTTCCAACTTTGCTAGTTTACCATTAATTAAATTCTGCATAATTGCTTGTGTGATACAAGTTTTAAATTTACGTTGTTCCTTTCCCATAATCAGGGAAAGCAATTCTTTAAACTCTTGAGTGAGTCATGTTCAGGTTTCACGAAATGGAAACTGTCCCATTTGGCGAGTGATTCCTGCTCAAACTTGGGAAGTCTAGAACTTTCCTTTTCACTTTCTTCAGGTTTCACAGTAAGTGACCTGCCCTCTTTGTATAATTCTCATATATTAATTCTGTATAAATATAAGAAGTTGTAGGAACTTCTATCTTATTTTTCATGTTGTTATTATTGTTATTTTCAAAGTTGTCACTTCCTCTAGAACATTCTCTCCAGAATTTCTTAAGGTGCACTCTTTGTACTCCAATTTACGTTCAAGCTTTAATTATTTCATTGTTCATTTGTTTACATCTTATAAAGATTTTAGAAACATGTAAGGTTTGAAACTTTGTAAATTGTCAATTGCCTGGAGCAACCGTTTAATGTTGAGAGGTCTGCGACCCTATTTGTTAAAAAGTTCAAATGAACTATGTTTGTCAAAATTATATTGCATAATTCTTAATATTCCTCAAACTTCTTCTAATTGTAAAATAAATGAATCGTTTCCCTTCGCTTTTTCATTTACGAATATAAAGTTTAGGCAAAATCCTGTCTTCCTTGACTCTCCTCACTCAATGATATTAAAATCATTAATAGAGCTTTCACCATTTGTTGCATTGGAGCAAGAACTCTTAATTTTCACCTCACTAAAGTTCTTCTTAGCGTTAATAGCTAATTCTAATTGGCCAATAAGGCAAGTAAAGCTCGCTAAGCCAGCTACCTGCTTGTGGAGACCCTCTCCGAAAACTTATGGTCAGTTTTCTAAAGGATAAGTGTTTCTTTTTGTCTAAACTTTTAGCCGGCTCCTCGCTGAGTAAAAGCTTAGCCATTTTCCAATGCAACCATTGGTTCATTTACCAAGATTACCCAATAAGGCATAATCTTTTATCATTTTCCTTTTTAGAGACACTTGGTCGCCCTTACAGGAACTCCATAATTTTGGAAATTGAAAATACCAAACCTGAGTTAAATCATTGGCATTCTTCGAATTACTTTGTAAAACCTAATTTCTTTGAGAAGACATACAGTAAACTTGTTCCTCTCAGTCTTGCCAGACCAGCACTCTTCCCCATAGTAGTTTTATATATGATTGAGAGGGATTATACGAAAGCCACTCTCTTGCAAACAGCCCAAGTTCTATCTGTGTTTCTCGTCAGCTTAGACCAAGTCCTTGCTCATTTTAGGTATCCGAAAGCGGATTTTCGGTGGCAACCACCTTTAAGTGTGTTTAAAACTAAACTTATTAATTTTGTGGGACTCTCCTCCTATTTTTCTATCCTTCTTTTCCAATCCCAAATCTACTTCCTTCTCTTAATCATATTCGCTTGGTGGGTGGGTTATTCCTCAGCCAATAAACTACCCAACAAAGCGTACCCAACCTACACAATTACCGGATATGACTTAAAAGGAGGAAAAACAAAATAACTTGGGATTTTAAAGGAATAAAAATTAGAAGGTACGGATAAACGTTATGATGGCTTCGACAATTAAAGAAAAATAAGATTTTATGAATAATTGAAATAAATTTCCTCAAAATTCTTCGAAAATTTATTTACCTAAGGAGGGGAGAGATGAACCCATGTTCCATTGGCTCAAAAGGGGTCGAATCCGTGTATATTTGTGAAAGGAAGGAAAGAAATATACAGTCTTAAATGGAACATAGAAAGATTTCAAGCAAGGATGCTAACATAACGTTGCGTAGGAAGTTAGACCCAGGTGGCCGAGAAATGAGATCATGCCTGACTCATTGATAAAGAGCCAGTCACGAGAATAAATAGACTGAGTGGAAAGTTTCAGCTGTATGAGAAAGAAGCACGTTTCGGAAATCGCCCTTACTTTGCATTAAAACGGCAACAGCGCAACTGTGCCAGAAGAAGAATAATTAGATTTAACCCATTTGGAAGAATAAAAGTAAGTAAGTAAATAAATACAGCGTTGTGAATGATTTCAGAAGAGAGATTTTTGTGTGGAGAAAAAGCTTTTAATAATTGACCAGGAAAGAAGTGCAAACGTAGCCATACGCCATAGGGGAATTACCGAGGACCGAAGAGTGGGGAAGTAAAAAAAACAGCAACACCGACACAGCTGAAGACTAAAAATTATTTAATATCTCAGAAATGCACGATCGATTTTCATGCGCAGTGAGATCATTTTACGTTTGGAAGACGAGCTTTCTGGAGATATAATTTTTATAATTGTGCGACATATATTTCAAAAGTTGGTCACGAAAAGGACTAGGATTTTATCTTTTTTTGACTAAAGAGTATAAAACTTCTGGCAGCACCAAGTCAATCATGCAGTTTACCAGTACTCCTTGAGGGGAGATGCTACATCACATCGTGAAGTTTCCTATAGCCCAGGGGGCGTCATAGTGCTACATCACGCCGAAGACTATACAAGTATTCCTTGAGGGGAAACGCTGTATCTCATCATATAGACAGTATCCGACAGCCAAGAGTGTCGTGGTATCGATAACCAACGAGCATCCGAAAGGAGTAGCCAAGAAGTATTATTACAGTATCGCCGTGTGGAGAATTAGGAAAATCCTAGTTACAGGATTTAGTTCCGACAGTATAAAGTTTACAGTGAAAAGTTCAGTAATTACAGTCAAAGCAGGCTGCGAACTTAAAACCAAGGGCGATAGGTCTTAAATTAAACGATCAAAAGGATCATAACGTATTGAAGTACCGTAACAGCGAGATAAACATTCTATCAACTTTAAAGAACCCGAGCAGGGACGGACAGAATAAGGTTCGCAAAGTATTCTAGAAAGATAGGAATTCGAGAACCGAATAAGCGGAGAGGAGAAGGAAACTCTAGACATTGTTTCAAGGAAGTAGACGAACTATTAAAAGGCACTAAGTTACGAGAAGTATTAGTTGCTAGAAATCAATAGGTCACCGATAGATTATCCGGGGGACCGTGGAAAGAACAGACTTTCGCTAGACCTACCAATAGGGTCTAGAAAGGAGCCGTTCGAGTTAATAATCATAGCAGATCGTCAGGAACGGGATTTGAAGGAGTACTATTCCAGGGAGGAAATAGATGGTTCGAGACTTTCACATTCTGGCAAGATAGGAAGCCGACATTTACTAAATTTCACCCTTGGAGACGGAAGGTCAAGAAGTCACGTGTGATAGGCTTAATAGCAGCCTTAGTGATTAGAATCTGTGAAGTGTAAATATATAAAATTTGTGTTAAGAAGTAATATTTTTTCAGTGTTTTTATCGTGTATTATAAACGAATACACCAGTGTATTTTAAAATGTTATCAGTGTTAAATGTATTTGAATTAAATGTGTGTCAAGATATGCCAGTACATGAAATGAATCTGTACAAAATGGTGTGATCACAAAATAGTGGGTAAAAAAATGAAACATCGCAAGAGAAGGAAGGTCAGGGACCGACCTATAACATGTGAGTAAATATTTTCATTATGTTTTGTGTTGGGAAAGTGTTTGTGTACAATCCACCGAAGTTTGAGGTAGAGGGATGTTTCTAAATAACAAATAACAGAATAAGAGCGCGGTCTGAACAAATAAAATTTGAGAAATTATAAGTAATTATGTGAAAAGAATAAATCATGTAGAGGAAATGTATGAAATAAAATGTCAGTGTATTTGACGAATGTTATAAGAGCAAGCGTACTAATAATAATATAAAAGAAATATAAATAAAGATTAAATTGAATGATATGAAAGTAAGAGCGTTTGAGCCTTAATAAAAGTATAAAGACATGGTGTTAATGCATGTACTTAAAATATAGCTATTATTGTCAAGGGAAAGGATTAATATAAAAATTGAGATATGGATCAATTGTTGATGTTGAATCTATCAGTTCTTTGGATGACGCTAGGCCTTAAAATAATGTATAGCGCATTGTAGCGCATTAAAGTAAATTGTCACGCTAGGAATGCGTAGAATATAAAGGTACTTGGTAAATTCCTTATGAGGGACAATTGATTGCGGTAATTGAGCCATACTAAAGTCCTCCAATAGTGACGTAGATCACGAGGCCATGTGTGTTATAATAGGGAGCAAATGTATGGTATTATGAGCGCAGGTAATATAGGCCACGGCCGACCCTAAGTCGCATTTGTGTAAGTCCTCCAATATGGGAATGGTTCCCGAGGCATGTTAAGAGAGTCGAACCTAGACTCGTCTAGTTGAAGCCCCTAAGTATTCGTCGTTGTATGTGAATTACTCTTACCAATCAATGATGACACTTCATAATTAATAAATGCCAAGGTTACGAAAGTGGTTTATGAACCTAATAATGTTGTTGAAAGTATATGAAAGAAACGCCAGGTCTCCCCAGAGAACTGAAGAAAAGAAAGATCTGTTTTAAAAGCATTGAGTATAGCTGCCACGCGTGGGCTAAGCAGGAGGTTCCCCTCTCAGCCATAAATCTCGCCCAAGTGATTACGGTCCAACCCTTGTTATTGTAAGTTGTGCTAGGTCGGAAAGGAACGTCTGAGAGAAGTAATAATACACCGTGAGTGTTTAAAAGTTGTTAATGACCCGGGATTTGAACCGAGGTCCTTGTAGATGAAAGTACCGCTTGCCAATTCAGATCGTAGCTTTCTTATGTGATAATGGTCTTATAAGACAAATAAATAAATAAAAATCCCTAATGTAATGTTGTATGGATGTAGGATTCCATGAGTTCAATGAAGATAACTAGATTCCGGGAGTAATCATAGTTTTTGACTTTGTCAAGTAATCTTTGTAACTCTGGAGTACACAAGTATTTTCCCGATCACTGTAGTGAATTTGTGAAACTTGAGAGAGATGGAAATGTTGAGAACATTGTTGAATGCCCAAACATTTAAGTAGAGAAGTAACATGTACTTTAAATATGATTATATATGTGTTTGATGATAAGAAACTCATAAAATAGTTATTGAGGTGTATGAAAGAAAGACACCGTTATTATGGGAAGATATCGAGCCATTGGAGCTCGTGATTATGTTGAACTCTAAGATAGATACTTTATGGAAGTGAAAATAATTATGAATTGTTGGTTTGAAGGAAACCATGTATTTTAATACAATATTTGTTTGATTTTTACATATTCCTTGTTCACTTTGAACAAGTAGAAGGATTGGGTCAATAGTTTATTTGTTTGTAGCGCCATAATTTTGGTTAATTAAATGTTTTGAAATAGGAGTTGATTTTGTTGTTATTTTTGGAAGTGTATCCTCTATTTAATCCAAAATGTGTAAGTCACAGAGTGGGAGAACGTACCAAAACCCCGAAAATCCCGATTTGAGCATTGCTGGCATACTGTGATTTGCATATTTCATGCAGGAAGGGCACAGTTGTAAGGAAGAGAACAATGGCCCTCTAAATGTCCCTTTCCAAGGACGAATATGAATTCGTTCCAGGCCTCTCACTCCACTTTATCTTTTAGGACTTTTTGTGTCGTGTGGCCTCCTGAGAGGCCCAGTGCAGGTCTTTTTAGTCGACACCCATGGGCGACCTGCGCGTCGGTATGAGATATGGGATGGGTGAAGATGAATGACACTGGTCAAGGATGTAGAAAGAAGCGACCGTGGCCTGTCAGAAGGTACCGTCCCAGCATTTGCCTGATGTTGAAAATGAGAAACCACTGAAACCATTTCAAGGACGAACGACGGTGGGGCTCGAACCCACGCGTCTACCGAGTCAGCAGAGAGCTTGGCCCCATGACCTACGCTGTGCTTTCTGCCGGTTTTTAGGACTAAATAAAAGTCTAATACTAATTATTATTAGACTATTATATTATTGGTTTTACGTCCCTTTTAACTACTGCGGTTTTTAGAGACGCTGGGGTGCCGGTATTTTGCCCGAAAGGGGATCTTTAACGTGCCAGTAACTCTACTCATACGGTTCCCTCGCATTTGCGCACCCTCAAATGCGAACTGACTGTGCCAGGATTCGATTCTGCAACCTTGAGCATAGCAGGCGAGAATGTTACCGCTGAGCCACGCAGCCAGGCAGGACTAAGGACATTAAATTGTAATGCTATAGTGATTCAATGATTCTAATTTAGTTCTCGATACATTATTTACACTGTCTGAATCGCTTATTTTTGAAACCCCGTAAGTCACGAATTATAAACTTGTGGGAAAACATAAAAAAAACTGATTTCTGAATAAACCAGCAACTATTAGTAAAATGTTTTGCCTCTGAGGGTTAACACCTATGGAAAGATGTTATGGAAATACGGTATAAACTTCTTCTTTTCTTAAATTTGCCAATAGACCACTGTGGTTCACGCTACATTTCATTTCTTCTTCGTCTTAAAGCTTCCTCTTCCTCCAGTATTCCTTCATATGGACGCTGTGCTTCTGCTTCTGTTCATCCGTCCAGGTTCATCCAAACTTCGCAGTTATTTCGTCTTGGAGCCCTTCCAAATTTCGAATACTGGTCCGAAATGTATCGCTCTCTAACATTTGATTTTCCTGAATGTTGGACCCTTCTAGATCTTTACGAACTTCCTTAATCCATGCCGTAGTTGTCTTCTCTTCCGATAGGTAGTGTATATCTTCCTGGTTATTCTGGTTTTGTCCATTGTGTACAAGTGTCCGAGAAATGACAGCCTCCACCTTTTCGTGGTTTCTAAGATTTTCTCTACACTGTTGTTCCGAAGTTTTATAAATTTTCCTTTAGATAAGTTTAAAAATGTGTCACGAGATTTTGAAACGAAATTAATAACATTTTGTTATTGTCGTAAAGAAAGATTAAAATAAATACTCATATGTTACGTACTGTTAGTTTCGTTTCGAATTTGTTTCGTACAGTATAACGTTTAACGCAGAAAGGTTAAGAAAACCTTCACGAACGGAAACATGCGGAGAAAGAAGAGAACGAGTTTCAAACATTTTTCCTCGGCAAGCCATTATTGTCTACAACTACCGATACAGAAAAGTACAAATCGTTTAAAGGATTCAAAGTAGACCAGAAGTCAGAATGTCGTAAACATATCCTTGATTATGTGCTTTCGCTTGTGGCAGATAAAACGTAACTTTTTAGTCCCAATTCATTAGCAATGAAGAATTTTCAACTGACCCAGTTCACATTGTGTGACTATTATACGGCTACAGCCATTGATTTCTCCCCTAACCATGAACATTTCCATCCACCTGAAAGGACATACCACATTTTATCATTAAGCAGTTTAATATTCATCCCAACTGGTATTTTGAGTTCAAATTATTGGTTGATATAATGCTATCTCTCACTGCAGCCAATTATAAAGTTAATTCCCAGTACTTGAAAGGCTCTGGCAAGTGCATTATCATTAGTACGGTATGTCTAACCCTAGAGGGGTCATTTACGGCCTATCTGCACATTGTAACAAGGTCCACTGATTCTTTAATCCTCAGTGTAGTAGTTAACGCTCTTTTATCACAGGAATATCTACATATGGAACCATTTGGAACGAATTTTATCCTGCCACACTTTCATGATTACTTGAACGCATAGCTCTATTCGTTTCCAATTACGTCATACTTAGTGAGAAGAGTTAGATTTAAATATATTTAGGACTTACATTATAGGTCGTTTGAAACCTGTTTTGATTCATAATTTAGAACACTTATTTATAATAATAATATTAGTTTTACGTCTTTCGAAACTACCGTGGCTTCTAGAGACGACGGGGTGCTGGAATTTTACCCCGAAGGGGATCCTTAATGAGCCAATAAACCTATTGCACTGATACGACTACCTCGCATCTCAGCCATCTCGAAAGTGATTTTCCGTGGATTCCACTTAGGCAATAGCCGGGATGGTGCATTGCTTGAGGCCACGGCTGCCTCCTTCACCTGAATGACAAATACACACACTAAGGTCTGTATTTCGAAGGAAAGAACGTGAACGAAATGGCGGGAGCTTGGAACAGCTGAGCTGTGTTGCCAAGTTCTTGACCTAGAAGAATTGCTGAGTTTTAATTCACCGGCCGTGAAAGCCAATATACCATCTTTTTGGAAGCCTTCATAGGGAGGTTAAGGCTGCTTGAGCTTTTAGTTCTCGTAGTCAAGTGGTGCAGTTGCACCTTATATAAAGGGAGGTGGCGCGCAGTTCGTCACTCCTGTGGGGGTCCGGGCGGGGACACCAAGAGCCCGCCGATGAGCCTAGCTTGGTGTCCTAGGCGAAACCCCACACAAGACACGGCACAAACCTAGAAGAATTGCTGAGTTTTAATTCACCGGCCGTGAAAGCCAATATACCATCTTTTTGGAAGCCTTCATAGGGAGGTTAAGGCTGCTTGAGCTTTCAGTTCTCGTAGTCAAGTGGTGCAGTTGCACCTTATATAAAGGGAGGTGGCGCGCAGTTCGTCACTCCTGTGGGGGTCCGGGCGGGGACACCAAGAGCCCGCCGATGAGCCTAGCTTGGTGTCCTAGGCGAAACCCCACACAAGACACGGCACAAACCTAGAAGAATTGCTGAGTTTTAATTCACCGGCCGTGAAAGCCAATATAACATCTTCTTATTGTTGATGTTGATCAGCTGATTCAAATAATACACAGGGCTATATTTCAGACATTATTTCGGTACTATTACACGCAATATAGGCCTAATGCAAATGTCGATCCTGAGTAAACGCCGAGGACATTCAAATAGATAAATACGGTACATAAATACATAACACTCTTTTATCAGCGTTATTCAATATATACGATAAAGAGGCCAAACGCTCGACAGCTATACAAATATAATACAAAATACAAACACAAAGTAATCTGATGATGAACATATCAACACTCACCATGCAATGGTTATCCTTCAAGATTAAGGTCGTTCACATTTAACAGCAGTTAACACAGAATACAGAATCAACATCATGATAACACCAAGCACTGTATCGCGACTCTGCACGGTTAATAGTAGCTTCCACAAACGTAATGTTACAGTAAAGAAGTATGTATTTAGCACCGAGCACACAAATAAGCCACTCTATGCTCTTGCATAGTGGATTTGTAGGCTATTGAATGACAGGCGGTAATTTGAACACTACGGTATGACGGGAAACAATAACTTGTGCTGTAATATTTTTATTTTCTTAACAATGTTCGTTGGCACACAACAACCTTGACGGAATAAAAAGTTGAGATACACCAATAGCCCAGTCTATGCAGGCTATTTGTTTTCAATATTTGCAATGAAACATTACTGGATACGTAAACGTTAAGACTAAATGTACATAGCCTTTTTTGTACGTCACGCAGGTATTCTAAATTAAGTATATTTAAATTTCAATTGAACAAACAAGGTTAACCATGAACATATTATTCAATGTTTGATGTCGAAATGGACAAATGAACGATAGTCGGCTCTTACAGGTTCGCGCGCGGTCTCCGGCCGTATCCCCCACGTTTTCCCATGTTCTTCTTGCGGTACTATTTACAACTTATTGGCGTAGGCTACTATAAAAGAAATAACGAAGTAAAATGGAAACAAAAAACATTAAAACTCGATGCTAAAAGTAAACGAATCGATGAAAATGGAACGAACTCCGACACAGACAGTGGTTAACAAGCGACTGAATGAATGAACAAAGCGCTGGCAACATGTGACACTAGTTGTCAAAATCAAGACAATAGGAGCCCGCGGCGGCCATTTTTATATCGCTCCCGCCAAATGCTTCAGGTTCTTACTCTGGAAATACAGGGTATAGTGCAGACATCGCAATTAGGAAACTAGAATTTTTAATTCGAAATATTTAAAAAGGAACTTTAAAAACAACACGATTCTTCTTACAAAATTGATCAGCCCGCGCTTTGCGATGCGCTCCCTCAATTGCGCAGCACTAGAGATATACAATTATTGACGTTGTACTAACGAATAACCGATATTTGTGAATTTTCGTACGATTGTATTGCTAGCGGAACGATCGCTTAGATGTGTTCTGTTTCTAAAATGGCTGTATGTTGTTCTTCCATCCACGATTATGGCCGATAAAACTATATTTTTTGGAAAATTATTTCGTAGTTTCATTTGGTTGCCCTACACGGTTTCATTTTTAGCCTATTTTCAATTTTGAAAAAATAGGCTTTTGAGATCACCTTTTGTCCGTGTGTGTGTGCGTGTGTGTGTGATTCATGTGTGTGCCCCCCCCCTAATAAAATCTAAACGGCTGAAGCGATTTCAATGAAACTTGGTAAGTTCATAGCACTACTGCGGGCGATCCCGACCGTGCCCTTCAAATTATGTTACGTGTCACCAATCCAACATGGCGGCTGTGCGAATAATTTCACCAGCATTCAATAACTCCGAAACGATTACCGATATCATCCTGGAATTACGTATGATCATAAAGGGAACTACTAGAAGTTCACTTTTGTGACTTTTGAGAACCTGGTAACTACAAAACCAACATGGTGGCCAAGCAAAGTTGAGAATTTTAAATAGACGTTTCCAAACGCAATGAAACTTGGTACAGTATATGGTTATATACATTATAATGCACCGACATCTAACTTCGTTCCATTGTTTACATAACCTCAATATGGCGGCTGTACGAAATATTTCACCGGCATTCTATATCTCTGAAACTATTACCGGTATAACCCTGAAATTTTGCACAGAGGTAAAGGGCACTACTGGAAGTTCATATATGAGACTTTAAAAACCGGTTAACCAAAAAACGAACATGGCAGCCAAGCGAAGTTGAAAGTTTTAAATAGACTTTTCTCGCTATTTAATGATCCAAAAGCAATGAAACTTGGTACGACAAATGTTTATACACATTGTAATGCACTGGTATGTAATTTAGTTCAATTGTTTACATAGCCTCAAGATGGTGGCTGTGCGAATTTTTAAAATAAGTTTTTATTTCTTGTGTCGTAATCATGCGATCAAAGTGGAAGTTTGAATAATGAACCTACGCTATAATTTTCCTTGAAAGGTACATGACTCTATGGCCTATACATATAACAATCCAACATGGCGACCATCCGGAATATTTAAAATCTACCAAACAATGAAACTGATTTTTTTTACGTTCATAGGGGTTATGAACATAAGTTCACCTATAGGACTTTCAATAACCTGGTGATCACAAATCCCACATGGTGGCGACGCGAAGTATAAATATTCTCATGGTCGTTTCTCGCAATTTTACCATCTAAGTGCAGTGAAACTTGGTACAGTAAATCCGTATACAAATGTTTATCCACTGGCATCTAATTTATTTCAATAGTTTCCATACCACAAGATGGCAGCTGTGCGAAATTTTAAAATCGTTTTTTTACTTCTTGTGTCCTAATCATGTGATTGAAATTTGAGTACCACACGTACACAATAATCTTCATGTAACAGTACATAACTCTAAGCCCTACATATATAAAAGTCCAACATGGCGACCAACCGAAAAATTTGGACAGTTCTCAATATCTACGAATCTATTACAGCAATCAAACTGAAATTTAGTATGTTGATAGAGGCAATTAACATTAGTGGGATATATGAAAATAGGCTCTATAGTTCTTCACGGAACTACTTGTTTCCTTTTGCATTAACAGCAGTAAGGTAATGTTTATATTGGACTAGAAGTAGTACCCGGCTTCGCCCGGTGGAATGATGATAATGTTTTAAGGTCTCCTTAGATATATAATGGACTTAAAATCTAAGTCATTTGCCCCCAAAGACAATGAGGGAGTAATATCTAGGTCATTTGCCCTTTTGATAAGGATGATAATAAAAACTACTGTTGAATTGACACGTCAAACTTACAAACTACCGTAATAGAAATACATATTTCAAAATTCACAGGCGAGGAAGACTTATTGTGTGTGGTGATTAATGGTGTAATGGGCGTAACATCTACTGTAGGTCATTTGCTCTTATGATGAGGATGATAAGGGAAACTACTACCGGTATTGAATTGACACTTCAACGTATAATGTACACAATGTACTGTAATAAAAATAACTATATGGCGGCTTCGGTGGCGTATTTGGTAGCATGCTGAGCTTCTATGCCCAAGATAGCGGGTTCAAACCCGGCCGAAGCCGTCGGATATTTTAAGAGCGTTAAAAATCAGTCAGTATGCCTTTCTTCGGAAGGGAAGTAAAGCGGCGGTCCCATGTCAGATTTATGGCATGTTAAAGAACCTTCCACTAATTACACCTGTGTGAAGCTAAATTTGATAGGTAAACAACGCTCATAGATGCCTACGTCCGTTGCCAAGAGCCGACTGCAGTGGCGTCTAGTAGCTAAGTTCCGAACTTGGCCTAGTAGTCGTTGACGGTGGCGCTTGGCGGCAAACGTACGAACTATTTGAAGAATTCTAAGTTGCAGTTTGTACTTAAATTTAAAAACAGTTAACACACACTAATACAGTCATCACAATTAACACCGGTTATCAGACAGATTCTACACACACCCAAAGTACACGGGGTTACATGACCGCCTTGTCGCAGCCCCTAAACTTAAGAACCAACCAACCAAAAATAAATATTTTAAAAATCACAGTCGAGAAAGACTTTATGCGGCGGTGATTATTGGTATGATGCGCGTAACATCTAGGTCATTTGCACTTATGATGATAATAATAAGGTAATGAAAAAATGACTACTAAACGAACATGGTGTTATTTTAAAACTGATATAGGTAATTCAGGTGTCTAGCTTCGATGTCTTCCAAAGTCTCAACCTTATTTTCTGGCTTAGGCCTGTACTGGATGCGTCTAGTGAAAGAGCGTACTGCTCGGCAAAGACAAAGAATATAGGTCTAAGCTGCACGAACCTGAGATGATCGCAGATGATGACGAAATATGAAGACACACGTTCGGGGTTCCCCGTCCTATACAGATTGACCGGGAATCACTCACTGTTTCGCAACGGCCCTGTGCTGGCATCAGCATAAACAGCAGGAGATATCACGGCGGGCTCTGGAAAGTAACTCTCAAGTCACCTCGCGATGAATCAGCAAGCTATTCTCACAACTGACCCCCCCCCCAGGGTCTCACAACTTGTGGGACGTGGGTTGGCGACCACGGAACCCCAGCTGAGTCTGGCATCGCTTCCACTTCCTGGTGCCGGGCTCATTTCAGTTATCTTTCCTGTCGGCCTCCCTTGGTCAACTCTTGTTCTCTTCCGACCCAGACTGTATTAGGATATCCGAGGGCTAGGGAGTCTTTCAATTTCCCGCCTTAATTGGCTTTGTCTCATCTTTCCTGATACCCTCATTCTTCGAGGGGTCTGCCTTCTTTTCCTTTTCATAATATCTCCTGTCTTCTGCTCAAGGCCCACAAAGAGGCAGGGTGTGTGTAGACCCACCACTTCTGGTACACCCTCAAGGGCTCATGACTGGTGAGTTAGGAAGCTGGCAACCCCGAGGAATTTCTGAGCTACATGCAGGGAATGGAGTGGTATGTCAGAAATTTCAAGTGGACAGTGTTACGCATCGGGTTCCAAAGGGTAAGTATACACACTTTGTTTTCGATCGGTGAACGATGTAGATTTGTACCAAAGGGCCTTAATGCGGGAAATGGAGTGGTCTGTCCGAAATTTCGAGTGGACAGTGTTACTCGTCGAGTTCCAAACGGTAATTATGTAAAAATCTGGTTGAGATCGGTGAAACGGTGTAGTTTTGTGTCAAGGGCCAAAATGCAGGGAACGGAGTGGCCTGTCCAAATTTTAAAGTGGACAGTGTTACTCATCGGGTTCCAAAGGGTAAGTGTACACATTTTGTTTTCGATCGGTGAAAGATGTAGATTTGTGCCAAAGGGCCTAAATGCTTGGAATGGAGTGGTCTGTCCGAAATTTCGAGTGGACAGTGTTACTCGTCGAGTTCCAAAGGGTAATTATGTAAAATCTGGTTGAGATCGGTGAAACGGTGTAGTTTTCTGCCAAAGGGCCAAAAAGCAGGGAATAGTGTGGTCTGTCCGAAATTTAATGTGAACAGTGTTACTTGTCGGGTTCTACGGGTAAGTATTGTTACGGCTGTGAGTTTGTGTCATCGCTCGCCGCTTGAGTCACAACTGCCCCAGGGGCTGGGCTGTGGCTTGCCTCCTGTATTGCGCGCGCCTTATGCAACAGGGCTACTACAGACAAAGGGATAGTCCAGAAGATTCGTGACTGGACCAGCGGTGGAAACTTCGAGAAGCCGTGGACTCTGGATGGATCTAGAACCATTTATTGTGTCACCGGCCTGCTATATAAGAGTGACCCGTGAAGCAGTTGTTGTTGAGTTTTACGAGCTAGTGCGAGCGATTATCTTGTGCGACAGAAGTGTGGTGACGAAGTGCTGTGCGAGTTACGAAATCCTGTGACATTGTTTCTCCCAGCTTGTGAACAGCGTACATCAAGTGCTCGTAAGTAACTGTATTTTTTGTACCTGGAAGAGGGGCAGGTAGCTTCTGCCAAGGCCACCGGACTCATTAGGACGGATTAACTTCTGTGGTCTGTTGCAAGTGAAAGGGGCTAAGAGCGCATAAGGAAGAGACTTGAGGAAACTGGAGAAGGCTCCTAATTGCTTGTATTTGCTGATTAGTGTAATTTTCTGGCCACAATAAAGTTATTTATTTCTTTAAGCAGTAATTGGTGTTGTGCTTTGCACCCCTACCGTAATCCAGTTAACAAAAGTGCCACTAGGGGGTGGCACGTAACAACTGGTGTCAGAAGCCGGATTACGAACTCAAGCACAACACCTTACGGTCCTGGTTTCAAAACCCGAGCAGGTCATTTTCTCTAATTTTCCTGTGAGTGCATGCCCTTTACAAGACAAACAACTAAAATGGAGGAGAAATTGGCAGCACTGCTAGAAAAGTTAAATGGCATGGAAACCAAGATGGAGGACGGCCAGAAGAATTTAACCAAGGACCTAACTGCCAAAATGGAAGACGGCCAGAAGAAGATGGAGGATGGCCAGAAGAAGTTAGCAGAGGACCTGAAGGACAGCCAAAATAAGTTAGCGGAGGACCTGAAGAAGATGGAGGACGGCCAGAAGAAGATGCAGGACGGCCAGAAGAAGTTAGCCGAGGACCTAACTGCTAAATTAGAAGATGGCCAGAAGAATTTAACCAAGAAGATAGAGGACGGCCAGAAGAAGATGGAAGACGGGCAGAATAAGTTAGCACAGGACTTGAAGAAATTAGAACTGGGTCTGCGTGAGGAAGTCACGGCAGTGGAAAAGAAGTTCGACGCCTTAAAAGAAGAAGTTGCTGAGCTACGCCGACGCCCGCTGACGGGGGTGGAAGAGAGATTTAACGCTCTACAAAAGGAATTTGCTGAGCTGCGCCGACACCCGCCGACAGGGATGGAAGATAGATTCAAAGCCCTACAAGAGGAAGTCGCCGAGCTGCGCCGACGCCCGCCGACCGGGGTGGATGAGAGAGTCAAAGCCCTACAAGAGGAAGTAGCCGAACTGCGCCAACGCCCACTCACGGGGGTGGAAGAGAAAGTCAACGCTCTTCAAGAGGAAGTTGCCGAGCTGCGCCGACGCCCGCCCACAGGTACACCGGGGACACCAGGAACGGGACAGAGCAGAGTGACGCCCCCAACCTTCGACGGAAAGGTCCCGTGGAGCACCTATTTACGTCAGTTCGAGGCAGCCTGTTCCATAAACAACTGGAACAGCACGGAAAAGGCTACAGCTCTCATTGTAGCGCTGAGAGGGGACGCCCTTAACGTCCTTCAGGCCATCCCGACCGGATCCCAGGACTACGCTTCACTGATCGCACATATGGAGTCCAGATATGGGGATAGCCATCTTCAGCAGGCCTACCAGATGCAGCTCCGGACCCGGGTACAAAAGAACGCGGAAACCCTGCAGGAGTTCGAGATGGACATCGCACGCCTCGTAAGGCTAGCCTACCCAACAGCGCCGGCCGACTTTCTGGAGCAGATTGCGACTCAAACCTTCACCGACGGACTACGGGACTCGGACACTCAACAGGCGCTGCGACTCGCGCGCAATAAGACCTTGGCAGATGCGCTGAGCCACGCACTTGAGTTTGAGACGGCGAAACAGGCATCTAAAATGCACGCGCGGGTGCGTCAAGTGGACGTTGACGAACCAGCAAAACCCAACGAGACCAAGCCCCTGGCCGACGAATTGATGGAGGCGCTAAGCCGTTTCTTCGATAGTCGCGGCACTACCAGCAACGAAACAGCCGGAAGACAACCGGAGAGGCGGCCCGGAAGAGGACTACCGACCTGCTGGACATGCGGTAAGAAAGGCCACCTGAGCAAGGACTGCGGTGATCGCCGCCGCCGAGGGTATCCGACGGGAGGTCAGTCGTCTGAAAACCGCGCGGCCCAGGGAAACGAGTATTAGCCAGCCTTGGGGGGCAAAGGTTGGCTTGTGACAGTCGTCAAGCCCCGGCAGTCCAAGTCCGTGTGACGAAGTTACGGAGGGACGATAGCAGCCTGATGGTCGACGGAGTTATCAACGGAGTGAGCTGGCCCATGCTAATCGACACGGGAGCATCGAGGACCATCGTCAGCCCCACCGTGATCCCGAAGTGGAGAGTGCAACCCACACAAAGGAACCTCCAGCTAATAACCGCGACCGGAGAGACCGCACCGGTACATGGCGAAGCATCACTGGAGTTCGTCATTGGTCGACGGGCGATAAAGCATCCAGTACTTGTGGCTGACGTATCAAATGAAGTGATCATCGGACTGGACTTCCTGGACCAGAACAACATCATCTTGGATCTGAGTACCAACACTCTGCACTTCGGAAGTGAGGAACTTGCTTTGCAACCAGCACACGAGGCCGTCGCCGCACGACGAGTAAGGCTGAGAGAGGACGTCATCGTTCCCGCCAGGACGGAAGTCAGCGCTGCCGTAATTGTCGACGGAACTGCTGAGGGTGTGGCGGCTGTCATCGAGCCAAAATATGAGGACATCCAGACAAAAGGATTGCTAGTTGCCAAGACTCTCATCAACACGACGTCTCGGCCGTACGTCCGCCTGTCCAACCTGAACGACTACGACATTACGGTTCACCGGGACACCAACCTAGGAGTCTGCGAGCCCGTTACCTGGATTGCCCGCATCACAGATACGACGGGCGGACACCTGCAGACGGACAACCGAAGAAGACGCGCCCTGCCAGAAGAACTCCAGAAGCTGTACCAAGGATCCCAGGACCATCTAGACGAAGAGCAATCACGCCAACTTCAGGACCTGCTACGCGAATTCCAGGATGTCTTCTCCGTGGGGAGCAAAGACTTCGGCAGGACAAGCTTGGTCCAGCACAGAATCGACGTTGGGGACAGCGCACCGATTAGGGCCCCATTCCGACGTGTCCCGCTCGCCAAGCAAGCCGAAGTCGACCGGATGGTAGAAGAGATGAAGGAGCAAGGGGTGATCGAGCCATCACATAGTCCTTGGAGTTCTCCGGTCGTGCTAGTGAAGAAGAAGGACGGTTCCACCAGGTTCTGCGTGGACTACAGGCGGGTGAACGACGTCACGAAGAAGGACAGCTACCCTCTACCCCGGATCGACGACACGCTGGACACCATATCAGGATCAAGATGGTTCTCCACCTTGGATTTGAAGAGTGGCTACTGGCAGGTGGAGGTCCACCCTAAGGACCGCGAGAAAACGGCGTTCTCTGTGGGCAGCGGGCTCTGGCAGTTCACCGTCATGCCATTCGGTCTGTGCAACGCCCCTGCAACCTTCGAAAGGCTAATGGAGTCCATTCTGAGGGGACTACACTGGAAGACCTGCCTGGTATACCTAGACGACGTCATCGTTCTGGGGAGGAGCTTCGAGGAGCACTACAGCAACCTGAAGGAGATCTTGTTGAAGCTACGGGCTGCCCAGCTGAAGTTGAGCCCCAAGAAGTGTCAGCTCTTCCAGAAGCGGGTCCAGTACCTTGGGCATATCGTCTCCGAGGAAGGGGTGCGCACCGACCCAGAGAAGACCGCAGCTGTGAGGGAGTGGCCAGTTCCGAAGGACAAGTCGCAACTACGAAGCTTCCTGGGACTCTGCACTTATTATCGTCGCTTCGTGAGAGGATTCGCCGACATCGCCAAACCTTTACATCGACTGACTGAGAAGGACCAACTCTTCACGTGGACAGCAGAATGCCACAGTGCCTTCGAACAACTCAAGCAGGCTCTGTGCACCGCGCCTATTCTGGCCTACCCCAGACCTGGAACAAGGTTCATCGTCGATACCGATGCCAGCGACTTTGGCATAGGGGGGATCCTGTCGCAAGTAGTGGACGGCGAGGAGAGAGTAGTGGCCTACTTCAGCAAGGCCTTGTCAAAGCCAGAAAGGAACTACTGCGTCACCAGGAAGGAGCTGCTCGCCATCGTGAAGACCATTGAACACTTCCACAAGTACCTGTACGGGCAAGAATTTCTCATCAGGACCGACCATGCATCCCTGCGGTGGCTCCTGAACTTCAAGCAGCCCGAGGGTCAACTCGCGCGGTGGTTAGAGAGACTTCAACAGTACAACTTTGAGATTCAGCACAGGAAAGGCCAACTGCATTCTAACGCCGACGCCCTGTCACGAAGACCGTGCCCCGAAGACTGCACCTTCTGTGCCCGAAGGGAGGAGAACACCGGGATACTGTGCCGACGGACTACTGTGGAACTTCAAGGGAACTGGAGCCGCGAATCTTTCACGCGGGCACAAGCAGAGGATGATGACCTGGGACTGATAGCCGAATGGAAGAGGGCCTGTGTCCGCAGACCCGGGTGGAACATTGTGAGTGACTGCAGCCCAAAGTTTAAGTCCTACTGGGCACAGTGGGACTCGCTGATTGTAAGGGATGGCCTCATCTGCCGTACCTGGGAGAGCACCGACGGGAAGACATCTCGGGAACAAGTCGTCGTTCCAAAGGCTATGACGGAGGAAGTCCTGAAGGAAGTTCATGGAGGATCATCTGGTGGACACCTAGGGATAAAGAAGACCCTGGAGAAGCTGAGAGAGCGGTTCTACTGGATCGGATGCCGAACAGACGTGGAGAACCACTGCGCGAGGTGCCACGATTGCGCAGCCAGCAAGGGCCCAGGACGAAGACGACGGGGTCCACTGAAGACCTACAACGTGGGCGGCCCCATGGAGAGAGTGGCCATCGATGTTGCTGGGCCATTCCCGTTAAGCGAGGCAGGGAACCGCTACATATTAGTCGTCAGCGACTACTTTACCAAATGGCCGGAGGCGTATGCGCTCCCTAACCAAGAAGCCGCGACGATTGCAGAGACCCTGGTGAAGGAATTCGTCAGCCGGTACGGAGTACCCCAGGAGCTGCACTCCGACCAAGGGAGGAACTTCGAGTCGCAGGTGTTCCAGAACCTATGCCAGCTGCTGGGAATCCGGAAGACAAGGACAACGCCACTACACCCTCAGTCCGACGGGATGGTAGAGCGATTCAATCGCACCATCGAGAACCATCTTCGAATAGTCGTCAGCGAGCACCAGAGGGATTGGGACAAACATCTTCCACTATTTCTCCTGGCCTACCGCGCCGCCGTGCATGAAGCCACCGGGTGCACACCAGCCCGGGCCATGTTTGGGAGGGAGCTCCGTCTACCTGTCGATCTTGCCTTTGGCCGACCTGGGAATGATCCGATCCCGGTAAGCCAGTATTGTCAAGAACTGGTCGACCAACTGGAGGACGTGCACGCGTTCGCGAGGAGGAAACTGCGGATCGAGACCGACAGAATGAAGACCCGATACGACCAGCAGACGGATGCCGGCGGATTCCACGAGGACGACCTGGTCTGGCTCTTCAACCCATTACGGAAGAAAGGCCTGTCACCCAAACTGCAGAAGTCCTGGGAGGGCCCGTACCGAGTCGTGAAACGGATCAACGATGTCGTCTACAGGATCCAGCGGAGCCCGAGGGCGAAGATGAAGATCGTGCATCGAGATCGCCTGGCAGCCTACGGAGGGACACAGACGGACCAATGATTGATCGGGACGATCAGCCTTTTTAGGAAGGGGGTGGTGTTACGGCTGTGAGTTTGTGTCATCGCTCGCCGCTTGAGTCACAACTGCCCCAGGGGCTGGGCTGTGGCTTGCCTCCTGTATTGCGCGCGCCTTATGCAACAGGGCTACTACAGACAAAGGGATAGTCCAGAAGATTCGTGACTGGACCAGCGGTGGAAACTTCGAGAAGCCGTGGACTCTGGATGGATCTAGAACCATTTATTGTGTCACCGGCCTGCTATATAAGAGTGACCCGTGAAGCAGTTGTTGTTGAGTTTTACGAGCTAGTGCGAGCGATTATCTTGTGCGACAGAAGTGTGGTGACGAAGTGCTGTGCGAGTTACGAAATCCTGTGACATTGTTTCTCCCAGCTTGTGAACAGCGTACATCAAGTGCTCGTAAGTAACTGTATTTTTTGTACCTGGAAGAGGGGCAGGTAGCTTCTGCCAAGGCCACCGGACTCATTAGGACGGATTAACTTCTGTGGTCTGTTGCAAGTGAAAGGGGCTAAGAGCGCATAAGGAAGAGACTTGAGGAAACTGGAGAAGGCTCCTAATTGCTTGTATTTGCTGATTAGTGTAATTTTCTGGCCACAATAAAGTTATTTATTTCTTTAAGCAGTAATTGGTGTTGTGCTTTGCACCCCTACCGTAATCCAGTTAACAAAAGTGCCACTAGGGGGTGGCACGTAACAGTATATAAAATTGGGGTCAGATCGGTGAAACGGTGTAGATTTGTGCCAAACAGCCTAAATGCAAGGGATGGAGTGGCCTCGCCGCAATTTCAAGCAGACAGTGTTAGTCGCAGTGTTCCAAAGAGTAAATATACAAATTTTGGTTGAGATCGGTGAAACGGTGTAGATTTGGGACAAAGGGCCTAAATGCAGGGAATGGAGTGGTCTGTCCGCAATTTCAAGCAGACAGTGTTACTCGCTGGGTACCAAAGGGTAAGTTTCCGAATATTGGTTCTGATCGGTGAAATGGTGTAGATTTGTGCCAAAGTGCCAAAATGCAGGGAATGGGGTGGTCTGTCCGAAATTTTAAGTGGACAGTGTTACTCGCAGGGTTCCAAAGGGTAAGTATACAAAGTTTGGTTCAGATCGGTGAAACGGTGTGGATTTGGACCAAAGGGCCTAAATGCAGGGAATGGGGTGGTCTGTCCGAAATTTCAAGTGGACAGTGTTACTCGCAGGGTTCCAAAGGTAAAATATACAACTTTTGGTTCAGATCGGTGAAACGGTGTAGATTTGTGCCAAAGGGCCTAAATGCAGGGGATGGAGTAGCCTCTCCGCAATTTCAAGTGTTAGTCGCAGTGTTCCATAGGGTAAATATACAAATTTTGGTTGAAATCGGTGAAATGATGTAGATTTGTGCCAAAGGGCCTAAATGCGTGGAATGGAGTGGTCTGTCCGCAATTTCAAGCAGACAGTGTTACTCGCAGGGTTCCAAAGGGTAAGTATACACATTTTGGTTCAGATCTGTGAAACGGTGTAGATTTGTGCAAAAAGGGCTTAAATGCAGGGAATGGCGTGGTCTGTCCGAAATTTCAAGCAGACAGTGTTAGTCGCAGTGTTCCATAGCGTAAATATACAAATTTTGGTTGAGATCGGTGAAACAGTGTAGATTTGGGCCAAAGGGCCTAAATGCAGGGAATGGAATGGTCTGTCCGCAATTTCAAGCAGACAGTGTTAGTCGCAGGGCACCAAAGGGTAAGAATACGAATTTTGGTTCTGATCGGTGAAACGGTGTAGATTTGGACCAAAGGGCCTAAATGCAGGGAATGGGGTGGTCTGTCCGAAATTTTAAGTGGTCAGTGTTACTCGCAGGGTTCCAAAGGGTAAATATACAAATTTTGGTTGAGATCGGTGAAACGGTGTGGATTTGGACCAAAGGGCCTAAATGCAGGGAATGGGGTGGTCTGTCCGAAATTTCAAGTGGACAGTGTTACTCGCAGGGTTCCAAAGGTAAAATATACAACTTTTGGTTCAGATCGGTGAAACGGTGTAGATTTGTGCAAAAGGGCCTAAATGCAGGACATGGGGTGGTCTGTCCGAAATTTAATGTTGACAGGGTTACCCGCAGGGTTCCAAAGGGTAAGTATACAAATTTTGGTTCAGATCGGTGAAACGGTGTAGATTTGTATACATAACAGACAGACAGACAGACAGACAGACAGACAGACAGACAAACTTTGTGCTTTATATATATAGATTATATCGTGTCAACTATTAATTAACGAGGCTTTACTCTAATTAGTATTTCCTGTAGTTAAAAAAGAATAAGCATTTGGAACGCACGCGCGGAAGATAACACTTCCGTTTCGTTGTGAATGTGCGTACGAGGACGCGCGAAACGCAAGAAAAATGAATCTCAATAGGTCTAATTCTGTCCGCTAAATCCAAAGTCCGTTGAATCGAGGTCCGCTAAATCGGGGGTTATCTACGAGTATATATTGGTGTTTTGTTTCATTTCTAATTTCGATTTTTGTTGGACCCCGGAGTTTAAACTCTTCAATTAGTAAACTTTCATTATGACCATTTATTACCTCCAACCCTTGTAGTACATTACACGGACCTGATAAACAACACAGCATATAGCTGTAGACACTAGAAATCATGTAACTGCCTGTCATTTATCATCATAGCGGCTTCGGTGGCGCAGTTGGTAGAATGCTTAACTGCTGGTCCCAAGATCACAGGTTCAAACCCGGCCGAAGTCGTTGGATTTTTTAAGAGCGTTAAAATCCTTCAGGATGCCTTCCTTCGGAGGGGAAGTAAAGCCGGCGGTCCCATGTCATAGATTAATGGCATGTAAAAGATCCTTCCTTTAACTAAACTTGTGTGAAGCTAAATTTCTAGGTTAGATTTCGTTGAAACGCTCTTTCAAAATTCCTACGTTCACCATTAGGTGTCAGTGACATCTTGTAGCGGAAGTTGGAACTACTTGAAATTGAACGGAACTTGTAGCTCACCCCATGGGTGTCAGCTTGAGGCAGCTACAGCCTCTGGCGAGCTGAATATGTCCTCGGACGCTCCCGACACTAAAAGTCATACGCTAAATAAATAAATAAATAATAATAATTTATCATCTTCAGAGTTTCTTGTGAAGGAAAGCAGAAGGGGTCATTTCTCGCTTGTCCTACAAAGGCTGACCTTGTTCATTCTATGCAGTACAACTACTGTTATTACACTATTGTGCTGGACTAAGTTGCTCATAAATTTGGCCTGATTTGTTTGGGTTTAATTTATTTTTAACTCCCCGGGCTGGCAGAAGAGTGAATGCAGCTTGCATGCGCGGAGTATTGTACTGGCTAGACGTTTATTTACGACTCCAGAAGGAGATGAGATGAGTTATTGTGAAGCTGGACAAAGCTAAGTGCAGAAAATATTTATTGAGGTTAGCTGGGGACATGAGGTTTATTAACTGCAATGTATGAGATTCATTCACTCAGTATCTTACGGTTATGTTATATCCTCCGTAAAGTAACGCCATTTCTTCATAACAGTGAAATGGAAAGTAATGTAACATACCACAACTAATTTGTTGTTGTTGTTGATGTTTCATTTTAGGGGCTTGGACATCGTTTCCATTTAGCCCCGTGCACTTGGATGAATGTAGAATTTTGTCTGATAACCTGTGTCACTGTGATGACTATCAGTTTGTGTAATTGTAAATCTGGTGAGGACTGGAAAGGAGGTGCCCTTAAGTTAGAAACTATACCGTCTTTCGCCTGGAGCAGAAATGAGAAACCACGGCAAACCACTTCAAGGATGGCTGAGATGGGAGTCAAACCCACCTCTTTTCGGTGTTGCTTTTCACGAGGTTGAATGTACACCGTTCCAGCCCTCAGACCAGAATTAAATATCTTGGCAGAGCTGGAAATCGTACCCGAACCTCCGGGGTAACAGCCAAAAACGCTAGCCACTACACCACTAGGTGTTTGCAACCAATTTAAAACAACAAAACTTTTTCATGAGAATATGTTGTTGTTGATTCATTTAGGGGCTTTGTGACATGGCGGTCATGAAGCCCCGTGCGCTTAGGGTGTGTGTGTGGAATCCGTCTGATAACCTGTGTCATTGTGATGATGATAATAATAATATCGTATGGCCTCGGGTGGCCGATGCAAGCTTTGTTATTTCATGCCCAAAAGGCAGCTTGAATGTCGAATTTTGTTGTTCCTTGGAGCGCTATGAAAGTCAAGGAGTTTAGATATCTAAGCTCCTTGATACTATAGCTCTTTCTAGTAGAGAATTGAGGAACTTTTTGTGTTGGCGGAAAATCCCGAGATTAATTTTGCCATTATGAAATCGGTTCTTTAATATGCAACAACGTATTACTTGCGTGCCGTGATTTTTGTCGCCTTTCAAAAATCACTTACTATGGCCAGGAGCGAACCTGCAAGCTTGGGTTGGTAGCCCGACACGATAACCACTCACTAGTACTAGTGTACTAGTGTGTGTACGAGCAATTGGGGATAGAATTAGGTAGGAGGTGGCTGCCGCCTTAATTTAGGTACCGTCCCGACATTTGCCTGGGGTAGAAGGGAAAGTCCATTTCTAGAATAGCTGGGGTGAAGACCAAACCCACCTCTTCTCTTTCCTGCCTCACGATGAGAATTAAATTTCTTGGCTGAGCCGGGAATTGAACTTGGACCTCCTCGGTCGCGATTATGCAAGCTAATCACTAAGTCAGGAGCAGGCAAATTGGAATTCCTAAGACCGTTATTTCATTTCTTCTAATTAGACTTGGGAGCTTACAACATCGTAATCATCAACCCTGTATACTTTGGTATGTGATGAATCTATCAGACGTCCTGAGGTAATGTTTAGTGTGTGCGACTGGGTAAGATAGGGAAGGAGGTGACTATACCTTCAGATTAAATACCATCCCGATATTTGCCATGGGGTAGAGAATGCAAAAACCTCGCTTCCCTTATGGCCGAGGTGGGAATCGAACTCACCTCTTCACCGTTAACCTCATTGAGCTGAATTTGCCTCTTCGGGTTTCACCTTTAAAATTCGTGTGCAGTTCGCCGTAGTTGGAGGCATGCAGCTTGACCGATGCGCCATATGTTGATCAACGATACAGGAGTACAACTTCCAGGTGGACAATCCCCATTTGCCAAAACTCAGAGGTAGGCACGTTACCTCTGTCTGTATCATATGTATTTAGGAAATACGTAAATGCGTTGGATGATTCTGAAAATGCACGTTAACTTAAATTAGAAATGGCAAGCAACTTGAAACCTTGCAACGAAATATATTGAATCGCACGGTATCTTCAAACAGACGCTTTCATCCACCTCATTACCCAGTTTAATTCATCTTCGTTATTATTTTTATCTCTCATAAATTGCTCTAATGAGGAAGCATTGTTGTAGAGATTGTTGTTTTAAAGTAATTGGTGAAACATCAAGGTCATCAGACCCTAACAATTATGGTGATAGCGAAAATAAATATGAAAGAGTAAACTACAACTGAAACTAACTACTGTCTTCAAAATAACTTTCATTCTATAGGAATGAAAAGAAGAAAAATAAAACGGAAAGAATTGTGCCTAACACTTGAAGAATGAGGATTGAGGAATTCGGAAAGTTGTAAAGACATGAATTTCAGTTTGGAAAGTGCAAGTGAGGAAGGTCCACCTTAAAGTCAATTGAAAAGCAGGAGAAAATAATCGGACCCAGGTCAGGAAACCTTCGGGGTCCCCAACTCTCAAACTCACCAGTCGTGAGTCATTGAGACAATGGTGGTATTAAGGTGCATCAAGCGTGGTTGAGCTACCCACACCCTGCCTCCTATGAGTGAACATACAATAGTCTGAAAATACCCCTTATGTTATCAAAAAAGAATTGACTAGGGTTAATTTAAATTCGTAAGTGAAAGACTCTCAAGGTCGAAAAATAACAAGAGCTGGCCAACGGAAGTCGAGATAAAAGATGAAAGAAAGGAGCCCGGACCAATTAAGATCAGAATGTGCTCGCATAGAAACTCATCTCCGGTCATTCCCAACCACTGAGAAACAAGATCAAAATAAAGGTATGGGTGTTGAGAGCCGAAATATAGAATCATTGATGCGAAATTTATTCATCTGTTATTATTATTATAAGTAAAGCGCATGCCTCAACGAGTGGCAATTACGCTCAGTTGCACTTGTTGTCATGGTTACTAAGGGTCTGAAATTTGTCGCTGCATCACGCTTCAACTAGTGGGATAATAATAGCTGCACTTGTTGCCATGGTTACTAAGTGTCCGAAATGTATCGCTGCAACACGCATCAACTAGTGGGATAAGTGTAGGCCTACTTTCATTGTTGTCTTGGTTGCTAAGTGTCTGAAATTTTTCGCTGCAACACGCTTCACTTGTGGCCATGGTAACTAGATGTCGCAAATTCGTTCACGAAAATTGCCTATAGTGCCAGATAACCTTTCTGTTCCGCCCCTTAAAACAACAATTATTAACACAATATAATTCCAGATCGAACTCGAAGCGCAAAGACATATTCCTGGTAATAAGAGGTGGGCATTCGGTACAATTCATGAGGTTCTTTTCATGCATTCTGCGGTTAATTCATTTAAGGGATCTGGTGCCTGTTGGTCGTCAGCCCTATTTTCGGTGTATCTTGAATTTGCCTGATAACATGTGTTTATGTGGTGATTAGGGTTGCAGTAGGCACCACGGGAAATAAAATTAGTATATCGGGATTTTGCTGGAGGGAGTGAGGAAAAGGCGGGGAAATTCCACACTCATGATAGCCATTGCCAGTGCCAAGATACGAATCTTCAAATCTCCTGACTCGCAGCTCCTCAATACCCACAGCTACACCGAGAGATGTTCATACATCCTTCACAGCTCCAAGCGACAAGGATACATCACCTTTAGGCTCGCCCAGCCCCGATAAGTGATATTGCTTATTTTCTTGCAGCGTGCTGTGAAAGAAAAGTACGCTAGCACTTCACGGCTGAAGGGAGATTTCTCTCTACAAAAGAATTCGTCTTAGCGTATTTTACAAAACGGGTATCAACTTTCCTTAATGGCTTCGTCCTTTTCAAGGAATATCAATTTCTATAAATATAACATCACCATAGCAGAATAGTGGAAGTTGAAACTTGAGATTGACTAAACTCCCCGCTTCTCTGTAGCATTCACCTGTAACATGACTACAATTCTTGGCTGTCACTTTGGAGGCTCAGGTTTGATTCTGGGCTCTGCCAAGAAATTAATTCTGGTCTGAGGGATAGAACGGAGCCTAGAAAGCTAAAACTGAAAATAGGTGGGTTTGATTCCTACCTCAGCTATCCTGGAGGAGGTTTTCCGTTGTTTCACACTTCTACTCCAGGCAAATGCCGGGATGGTATCTAACTTAAGGCTACGGTCGCTTCCTACCTCCATTACATGTACACGCACCAGTGACACAAGTTATCAGACAACTTCAAAACACACACAAGTACATGGGGATACACATCCACGAATCGCAAAGCCTCTAAATTAATACACAACAACTAAAAACTTCAGTATATTATAAAGTATGCCCATGGTTGCGGGTTCAAACCCAGCCGAAGTCGTCGGATTTTTAAGAGCGTTTATAATCCCTCAGTATGCCTTCCTTCGGAGGTGTAGTAAAGCCGGCGAGCCCATGTCATATATATTTATGGCATGTAAAAGAACCTTCCACTAACTAAACGTGTGTGAAGCAAATTTTGTAGGTTAGGTTCGATTAATGCTCTTAAGGTCCAACGTTCGTCACCGGGTGCTGGTTGCAATGGCATCTAGTAGTAGCCAAGTTCACAGCTAGGTGTCTTGGATGGTAGAATTTGGTAACAAAAGTAGGAACTACTTGAAATTATCGTCTGCAGTCCTTACCTGAATGAATAGTACATTATGCAACGAGCCTATAATGACTATAATTAAGACACGAGTATTTTTATAAAACGAGCGTATGCGAGTTTTATAATTTCCATACGAGTGTCTTAATTACCATTATAGGCGAGTAGCATACGACTGTTTATATTCGACGAAAATTATAACTTTATTATATGTTTTAACATAAATATTCATAAATATATGTTGAGAGTCAGCCATTTGAATTTTGTGATCGAAGAGCGAGCGCTGGGTATATCTCTGTCTATCAAGATCTCTGACCGACCGACGAATGCGCTCTGTGTGCATACAATGCCATATGCAGGCCATATGTTTACATCTACCGTCCCTCAGTAATATTGTCACCGGAGTCGTTTGAAGGCAATGCGCTGTGTAGAAATTAGTGTTGGTGATATTAAGGTACAGTGCTATTTCTTGTCTCATATTCGCCAGTTTATTTACGTGAACATATGGACGGTGCGTATTCCATGTCGGTAATTTATTATAGTTCGAAGTTGTGTTTATGTCCGACATGTTGGATTTTGAGCGCATGCGTGAAGGTATCGTTACCTAATTGGTCAATGAACGAGCTCTGATTGGCTGGAGAAACTGTATCATAATGAAAAACAGTGTTATAATGACCATCATTATGATACAGTTTTCTGACACATAATAGTGAGGGTCGAACATAAGAACACGTAACACACACTAATACAGTCATCAGAATTAACACCGGTTATCAGACAGATTCTACACACTCCCAAAGTACACGGGGCTACATGACCGCGTTGTCACAGCCCTTAAACAAAGGATCCAACCAACCGATTATATTTTATTTGTAATTTAAGTTTTAGGTTGTGATTATTTCTATGTCAATGATATTTGACTAATAAATGAATTAATTAGTGAAATAAATATAGAGAATGTATTGAGAGAAAGGAGGCTGATATCACTTAAATATCTATACAGATTTGACAAAACAGATATTCGATTCCCCTTGGAAGAAGAGGACTACTACGTCAAGGATTAAAGAAGCTCAAAACAATCTAGGAGGATGCAACGTCCCATAGTAACAAATGTTTGATAGAGATACGTTTCGGAGCGGAGTACACAATTCGAAAAGGTTTCAAAATCAAGACGAAAGAGGAACTATAAAGACCGAAATAGAATAGCGCATTGAAGAAGTAATGGATATAGTTATTGTTATTTTAACGAGACCATCTGCTCCTGTACTGAAGAGAGAGGAAACTCCAGACTAAGAAGTTGTAGCGTGATTCTAAGTGATCAATTTCAATATATAAATAAATAAAAATAAGTAAATAATCTGAGGCGGACCTCCAAGAAATAAATAACACAAACGATATCACAGAAAATCGTGGAGCCTTTAGTACAGTAGTACGCAAGCGCGAATCCATGGAGAAACCTAAAAATAAAACTGGTAGAAAGAAAGACCCACAGAATGCAAGGTGCAACACAGTTTGAGAGGCTAAATGGCGAAAACCATCAAGCCAACTAACAAGTTCAAGCGCGCTCTTTGAATGGGCATAACAAAGAAGAATAAGAATAAGAAGGAAGAAAGAAAGAAAGAAAGAAAGAAAGAAAGAATGAAAGAAAGAAAGAATAAATGAATAAATAAATAAGAATGAAAATAAGACAAAAATACTCAAATAAATAAATAGCTCTGCCTCTCGTGCAATAGCAATTTGAAAACCATTTACATTTCAGTAATTAAAATATACGCAACCGCTACAGGAAATTACTGGGACATGAAACATGAATTGTTAAAAAAGTAACCAATGTTACATTAATCCCTTTCCTCCTCGTCTCATTTCACAGCTTCCAAGTATTGCAATTCCTGTCCACTTATTTTTCTGTTCTTTCTACAGAAAAGGAATCTGTTAGCATCGAATATAGATTTGGGTATTATGAAGTAATTTTTGAAAGCCTTTGTCTGGAGCGTGGCGCTCTATGGAAGTGAAACTTGGACTGTTGGTGCAGCAGATGAGAGGAGAATAGAAGCGTTTGAAAAGTGGTGTTACAGGAGAATGATGAAGATCAGATGGGTCGATAGGTTTACAAATGAAGAGGTATTAAGACGAGTTGGCGAGGAGAGATGTTTCTGGCGACTGCTAATGAAGAGAAGAGATAGGTTGGTAGGACATATACTAAGACACCCAGGAATAGTAAGCTTAGCTATGGAAGGAAGGGTCGAGGACAGGAACTGTAGGGGTAGTCCAAGGTTAGAATATGTTAAACAGATTGCTTCGGATGTAGGTTGTGGTAGCTAAGTAGATATGAAACGATTAGCTCTGGACAGGGAGGTATGGGGAGTTGCATCAAACCAGTCAAAGGACTGAAGACTCAAACCACAACAACTTTACACCCAGATTTTTAACTATATTAAAAACGTGAACAAATTATTGTATCATATACAATGTTCTGATACTTTTGTGTATTTCACTAAATTGTACATGCATTAATGATTTGCTCCATATTATGTTTCACTGTAATTTCTGGAGGTTTTGTGATTACTAAACCTGGGACGAGAATACAACATTCTGTGTCTAAAATGTGGAATTGTTGTAATGGGAACGTGGAAAAAGCAACGGCTTGCACATATACTGAACATCAGTAACATATTTTGTCTGATAGTGATTACTTCATTACAAAAAAGTGAGTGCGTGCATCGAGACCGGACGCTACAAGGATCAGATTCTAAAACCAGATAATTTGGCATAACCTTGTTCCATTTATTGCAGTGCATCATTTGTGTATTCGCCACACGAGTTATTACAATACAATTAGGTCACCAGTTTAAATAGGAACGGTTGATATCTCTCTATATATAAAAATGAAAGTTTGTCTGTTTTTTCCTGAATTTCCACGGAAATTTGCGTTATTTGCGCGTTTAAGACTGTTTTATGACGGATGCGCACAAAATTTTTTTTTTTGTCTGTCTGTCTGTCTGTCGGTCTGTATGTCTGTTTGTTTGTCTGTGGAGAACTTCGTGTCCTTATAACTAGAGAATGGCTGGGTGGATCAACGTAAAATTTGATACAGATATCCATCAGAGGCACGACACTGATCATTGATGTAACTCTTTTCCATACCTCTCATAAAAGGGGGCCTACCCCCTTAAAATACATGCTGAAATAGGCGTAGAAGGGCGAGACAAAGCTCATTTTCAGCCCCTCAATGTGAGAAACGAAACTCGGGGGAACCACATTTTAAGGCCCTAAAACGAACAGTTTTTGAGATATTCCCAGAAAACTATTTTCATTTATTAACCTACTGAAAGAATGCAAGCCAGTAACCATGGCAACACAATCCCAGAGGTCCATACATTTTCTGTAAGGCGCAATGCAATTCCATTTATTACATCACTGTGAAGGTTTGCATACGGCTATAAGGTTATAACGGATCCAAATTAAGCTGTAAAATTCATCAATACATATAATGCGATTAAGGGGTTCAAGTTATACTCTAGAATTTTTTCACGCGATTTACACGTGCGGGTATGGTACAGAAGGTATATTATATCCCTATCCCTATATTGTTATATTATAAACTTATTATAATTATTTCGCTGGCCACGGTGGGTGAGTGGATAGCGTATCGGTCTACTAACCCCAAGATAACAGGTTCGCTCCTGGCCGTGGTAAGTGATTTTTTTAAATGCGGCAAAAATACGACACGCATGTCATACGATGTTGGCATGTCAAAGAACCCATTTGAATTCAGTAGGCCGTGTTCATAATGGCAAAATTAATCTCGGGAGTTTCCGCCAACACAAAGTTCCTCATTTCTCTACTAGAAAGCGCTATAGTGTTCCAGGAGCTTAGATATCTAACCTCCTTGAATTTCATAGTGATTCAAGGAACAACGAAATTCGACATGCAAGCTACCCTCTGGGTGTCAAATTACAAAGCTTGCACCCGGCACCCGAGGTATTCGATATTATTATTATTATTATTATTATTATTATTATTATTATTATTATTATTATTATTATTATATGGCGTACAACGACGAGACAAAGTTCATTTTCAACCCCTTGGTGTCAGAAACAAACCTCGGGGCCCCTAAAGAGCCGTAAAGGGTGCTCGAAAACTACATTTTAAGGCTCTAAAACCAACAGATTCTTAGATATTCCTAGAAAACTCATTTCATTTAATAAATTAATGATGGAATGCAAGCCAGTAACCATGACAACAGTATCTCAAGAGGTGACATCCAACATTCCATCTAATTCTGCAAGAAGTAATGCCACTCCATTTATTACATTTCTGTGAAAGTTTGCAAATGGCTAGAAGGTTATCACGGAACCAACTAAAACTGTAAAATTCATCAATGCGCTTAAGAGATTCAAGAAGTACGCGCGATTTTTTTCACACGACTTATACGTGCGATATGTCATACAGAAGGTCTATTATATCTCCAAACAGCAACATTATTTTCAAAAACTCCTGATTTGAAATAGTATTTTTTGCTTCCTTTAGGAATTTGGGTCATTGGGGGCTAAAGAACTTGAATTTTCATGCACCACAAGCCTTTATAATTTATAAAAGGGGTCTTCCTGTGGTTGGGGCTTGACACAACGGTGAGGGTCAGTTTGTATGTGACGTGTATTGCGATTCGTCTACGAGGTTTTCAATTTTATTTTCACGTCAGGAAGAACACGTGAGAGAACATTTTAACAAATGATTTTTCTTTGTCTACAAACAGGTTCCAAGCCCATAACCATTGCAACAGTAGCTCAATTGAATACGTCTGGTTATTAATACCGAAGACCGTTCGAAGAATGGGTACTTCTGCTAGTAGAACATAAATAACAAAATAGTGCAGAAAACATCACTACTGAATTTAGTTACAGTAACAATTCAATAGACCACTACATTAATAATAATAACTAGTGGGCCCGTGCGAGCTTTCGCAACGTGAATGTAGGTTTATGGGGTAGCAGGGAAGAATGTGGGAGAACGGAGTTTAAAATATTGAAGAAATGTATTTGTTGTTGTTAAACGGCATATGTACATGAGAAGAACACAAATAATTATGTAGAACAGTGTTTTGTACTTGTCACAGCACCTCTTTGTAGACAATATTGGATGTTACTACGAATTCATCGGTCATTGTTTGCTCGTGAGTTTCATCTACAGATATTTTGACTTTTGCAAAGGATTGAACCCTAGAGAAAGTCTTGGCGAGACCACACCGGAGCCATCTACTGAGATACTCCTCAGATAGCAGTACGCCCCGCTCCCGCCAGTTGGCTTCCGCTGCCGTGCTGCCCTGCGCTCTAGCGGCAGACTCGCCAGGTTACGGTGCTCGCATTGTAAATGTAAATTTTTAAGGTATTTATTTAATTGTGAGACATTTAAAGAGGAAGCGAGTGCGTTTCGGGCACACATGGGGTTATGCGGAATCTGTAGGTACCCCATATGTGTAGGTTGGATTTAACAGGACCTTATTTTCGGTACAAAATCTTCAAAAATCTCTTACCACAGCCAGGAGCGAACCTGAAAGCTTGGGGTTGGTAGTCCAACACGATAACCACTCACCCACCGTGGCAAGCATGATATATAGATTAGTCTATATTTAAAATCTGAGCTTGTATTAATTATTACGTCTGTTTCCATCTTGAATGGATATGAGTAGTTTTGTTACTGGCTGAGTGTAAATCTCCTCTATGTTACCGAGGAGTGAATGTACTGTACTATTGCAGAGGGAAACGAGGAGGTGATATAAACAGCGTGTGGGAAGAGAAGGGAAACTTTTCAACTGAGTCACACATCCAGAACATCTCGCGATAAATCGTGTCGAACCCCCAAGGTGTAGGCTTGCTCAGTTATCCAGACAAGTTTCCTGTCGGGAAGCGTCTCGACTGATGCTGCGATAACTTGGAACAGGACAAATACACTCCCGGCAATATAGCCTGTGCTAAAAGAAATGTATTCTATGTTTAAACATAACTATATTTATCAAGTGTTAGGAAAGTTTCTCTTCGACACACGTGGAATACAGACAGTTGCCACACACATCTACACGGCATACTCGTAGCCTCGCAGCATGCAAACGGATAAGACGTTGGATAAAAGTTTCGTTACAAAGTTCCTTTGAATTCTTTATTTACTGTACGATAGCACAATGGTTTCAAACTCATGACTCGCGAGCCGTATGCTGCTCTTCGAGTATTTTACTACGGCCAGCGAAGTATTTGCACAAGAATAATACAGAAAATAACACGATTTTCCGTAAAGAATACACAGCCTACTACAGGCCTTCACAATAGGCAACCCGAGGGCCAGAACCGGCTCGACAAGAGATTTTTGTTGGCCGCCATGAAAAGTGTGAAAAATTAAGTTTGAATAATTGAAAGAAAAAGAAAATTGGTTATTAATATTACTCTTTCAAGTTAGATCCCTTCTTGTTTTTACTATTACAGTCATCACAATTAACACCGGTTATCAGACAGATTCTACACACACCCAAAGTACACGGGGCTACATGACTGCGTTGTCGCAGCCCCTAAACTTAAGAACCAACCAACCAACCTTCTTGTTTTCTAATATGTCGCTTTTCTAAATACGGAATACTTTGCTATTGCTACTTCGGTTAGATGTTTGGCCTAAATTCTGCATTCTATTTTTAGCCTATTTTCAATTTTAAAAAAATAGGCTTATGAGATCACCTTTTGTCCGTGTGTGTGTGTGTGAGGTGTGTGTGTGTGTGTCCCTAATAAAATCTAAACGGCTGGAGCGATTTCAATGAAACTCGGTAAGTTCATAGCACTATTCCCGGCGACCTCGACCGTGCCCTTCAAATTTTGTTACGTCTCACCAATCCAACATGGCGGCTGTGCGAACTATTTCACTAGCATTCAATATCTCCGAAACTATTACCGATATCGCCCTGAAATTGTGTACTGTGATAAAGGGCACTACTAGAAGTTCACCTATGAGACTTTCAAAAACCTGGTGAGTATAAAACCAACATGGCGGCCAAGCGAAGTTGAGACTTTTAAATAGACTTTCCTCGCGATTTAACTATCCAAATGTCAGGAAACTTGGTACAGCAAATGTTTATACACATTTTAATGCACTGGAGTCTAATTTAGTTCAATTGTTTACATAACCTCAAAATGGCGGCTGTGCGAAATATTTCACTGACATTCTATATCTCCGAAACTGTTACAGATATCACCCTGCAATTTTGTACGGTGATAAAGGGTACTGATACAAGTTTACCTATGTATATTTCATAAACCTGTAAAGTACAAAACGATCATGGCGACCAAGCGAATTTAAAATATTTTAATAGGCTTTTCTCGTGATTTAACTCTCTGAGCACAGTGAAATGTGGTACAGTAAATGATTTTGCAGCTTGTAATGCACTGCCATCTAATTCAATTCAATTGTTTACATAACCTCAAGATGACGGCTGTGCGAAATTTTAAAATTAAGTTTTAATTTCTTGTGTCGTAATCATGCGATCGAAGTGAAAGTTTGAATAATGAACCCAGGCAATAATTGTCCTTGAATGGTACATAAATCTATGGCCTATACATATAACAATCCTAAATGGCGAGCTTTCGAAATATTTTTTATGTTCATAGAGACTATGAACATATGTTCGGAATTTCAGTAACCTGGTGAGCACAAATCCAACATGGCGGCGACGTGAAGTATAAATATTTAAATGGACGTTTCTCGCGAATTAACTATCCGAGTGCCGTGAAACGTTGCACGTTAAATGCTTATACAAATGTTGATCCTCTGGCATCTAATTTATTTCAATTGTTTGCATAATCACAAGATGGCTGCTGTGCGTAATTTTAAAATCTCGTTTTTACTTCTTGTGTTCTGATCATGCGATTGAAGTTTGAATACCACACGTACACAATAATCTTAATGTAATAGTACAAAAATAAAAATCCAACCTGGCGACCATCTGAAATATTTAGACGGTTCTCAATATCTACGAATCTGTTACAGCAATTAAACTGAAATTTTGTATGTTTATGGAGGCAATTAACATGAGCAGGATATATGAAAATAGGGTGTATAGTTCTTCACGGAACTACTTGTTTCACTTCAGGTCCCCCAAGTACCTTGTTTGGTTCCTTAGGTTAGGGGCTGCGACAACGCAGCCATGCAGCCCCGAGTATATTGGGTGTGTGTAGAATTTGTCTGAAAACCGGTGTTAATTGTGATGGCTGTATTAATGTGTGTTATCATGATTCAGATAGAAGGACTGCACACGATCAATTTATCAAGTAGTTCCTACTTTAGCTACCAAAAGCTATTGTCCACGACACCTAGCTGCGGACTTGGCTAGTAGATGTCATCGCAGTCAGCACCTGGCGGCGAACGTTGGAACTAATATAGCGTTATCAAATGAAGGCCTTATTTCAATAGTGGTACAACTCCACTTTTAAAATGATGGGTGTTATCTACTTTTTGATATTCATACAAGTCGGTTTTCTCCTATTTCAAAAATGGTACACATCCAGCTCATGTTCTTCTTCAAAGAGAGTGCACCACAATACATTGTTTCGCCTCTCACTTATAGGAATAAGAGGATAAGTCCCTTCATTTTAAAAGTGGAGTTGTACCACTATTGAAATAATGCCTTAAAATAATCTAACATACAAATTTTGGCTTCACACATGTGAAGTTAGTGAAAGGCTCATTTTCATGCCATAAATCTGTGACATTTGACCGCCGACTTTAATTGCCCTACAGAGGAAGGCATACTGAGGGATTTTAACGCTCTTAAAAAATCCGACAACTTCGGCCGCCCACGTACCTTAAATAATCGTCAACTTAATCTATGAGTCCCTCGCGAAAATATGATAATTGAGACCTTTAAAGATAAATATTTCATTTTGTCATACTCAGTTGTGCAATGAGATTCAGGATGGCTAAAATTCTGGGCCATATGCAAACAACACGCTGGAAAAGTTAATGTGCGCTTATAGTTCATACTGGTAGCCTATTGGAGACTTTTTCTTTTTGTGTATGGATTTTAGTGCAGGGAGTGTCCGAGGACATGTTCGGCTCGCCAGTTTTGTAGCTGCTTCGAGACGGACACCCAATGGGTGAGCTACAAGTACCGTTGGGGAGGAAAGTAGGGATGTAAGGACGAGGAGTTGGAAGGTAGCGGCTGTGGCCTATAGTTAGGGACCAACCCCGGCATTTGTCTGAAAGGAAGATGGGAAACCACAGAAAAAGGTTGCCGGCGGGGGGATTCGAACCTCCTCGCCTCCCGGATGTGAGCGACTGCCAGCAGTCATGCCGTAACGACCACGGCTAACTCACCCGGTTATTGGAGACTGATATCGTCCATCAATTAAGTCATTACTGGAATGCAGCCGAAATAAATCAGAAACCTTTAGGGAGATCAAATTGACAGGTGAAAAGCTGAAGGAAGTAGGAGACTTCTGTTACTTGGGAAGCAGAATAACCAGTGATGGACGAAGCAAAGAGGATATAAAAAGTAGGTTGGCTCAGGCAAAGAAAGCATTTCTACAAAAAAGGAATCTGCTGACATCGAATATAGATTTAGGTATTAGGAAGTCATTTTTGAAAGCCTTTGTCTGGAGCGTGGCGCTCTATGGAAGTGAAACTTGGACTATTGGTGCAGCAGAAAAGAGGAGAATTGAAGCATTTGAAATGTGGTGTTACAGGAGAATGATGAAGATCAGATGGGTAGATGGGGTTACAAACAAAGAGGTATTAAGACGAGTGGGAGAGGAGAGATGTTTCTAGTGACTGCTAATGATGAGAAGAGATAGGTTGGTAGGACACATACTAAGACACCCAGGAATAGCAAGCTTAGTTATGGAAGGAAGGGTCGAGGACAAGAACTGTAGGGGTAGACCAAGGTTAGAATATGTTAAACAGATTACCTCAGATGTAGGGTGTGGTAGCTATGTAGAGATGAAACGATTAGCTCAGGACAGGAGGCATGGAGATCTGCATCAAACCAGTCAAAAGACTGAAGACTCAAACAACAACATATTATCAATCATAATCGTTCATGAATCTCGAATGTGCATAAACCACCCACCCAGCGTTACTGTTATGCGGGCTTTTTGTTTATTAGTATAAACGCACTTTTTAAACATATTGTCAATATATATAATATCAAATCACAATTCATCATTGCTGCGATTCTGTTTCTTTCGAATGCACGATCGGTTACTTGTGAGAGCCCCAAGTGTATAGACCATCCGACGGCTTTACAGTTATGTGGGCTCAATGCGACACAGTTCTGACAGAGGCTATCGACTTGTTTATTTGTATAAATTCACTGCATAAACATATTTATACATACTTTTCAAGTAATGCAAGATTTTTCCTTTGCTATTGAGATGATTTGGAAGATGTTAGTATAAACCGCACTTTCTAACTCCTTCTAGTTTAAGAGCTTGAGTTTCGTGAAACACGCACTTCAGCGCTTTTTAGCAGGTGATTCAAGAGCCCCTTCCAATATCGTTTGTGGAAATCCAACTAACGCGTGCTTGCAGGAATGTTGGCCCGTATTACCCTATTGCATTTGCCTCGATGTAACTACTGACTAATATTAGGGAAAATGATAGTGTTCAGTATCGTTTGCGGGATATGCTTGCAGTGTATTAATACCATACGGAAGTATCGACAATCCTGTCAAAAATTGCTAGTTGGGTTGCATAATACGTAATTGGAAGGGGTTGCTGAATCACCCGGCATTAAGATGACGTTGTTTGAGTCATCAGTCTTTTGACTGGTTTGATGCAGCCTTCCATGCCTCCCTGTCTTGAGCTAATTGTTTCATCTATACATAGCTACCACACCCTACATCCGAGGCAATCTGTTTAACATATTCTAACCTTGGTCTACCACTACAGTTCTTGTCCTCGACCCTTCCTTCCATAACTAAGCTTGCTATTCCTGGGTGTCTTAGTATGTGTCCTACCAACCTATCTCTTCTCTTCATTAGCAATCGCCAGAAACATCTCTCCTCTCCCACTAGTCTTAATACCTCTTCGTTTGTAACCCTATCTACCCATCTGATCTTCATTATTCTTCTGTAACACCACCTTTCAAACGATTCAATTCTCCTCTTTTCTGCTGCACCAATAGTCCAAGTTTCACTCCCATAGAGCGCCACGCTCCAGACCAAGGCCATCAAAAATGACTTCCTAATACCTAAATCTATATTGGATGTCAACAGATTCCTTTTCTTTAGAAATGCTTTCCTTGCCTGAGCTAACCTACTTTTTATATCCTCTTTGTTTCGTCCATCACTGGTTATTTTGCTTCCTAAGTAACAGAAGCCTCCTACTTCCTTTAGGTTTTCACCTGCCAATTTGATCTCCATAGAGGTTTATGATTTATTTCGGCTGCATTCCAATATTTTTGTTTTACATTTATTAATTTATTAATTTTCATCATGAATTCCTTCCTCAAGACGGAGTCCATACCACGATGTTGATGATGATTATCATGCTCTTCACCGACTTCTTCACTGCAACCCACCCCCACCCCGTAATAAACATTACGCATACGGTTCGGTAGGTGGGCCTTGCGGCTGAGAAGCACTACACTTGTGACATAGCTACTCCGTCCCCTCATTTCACTAACTGGACAAAATATAAGCAGTGAGATGACTCGTGTTATGGCTCCCCAGGGTCCATGCAGGAAGTTTTAATTATACATACCTCAATTAACCGTACTCTGCTGTTGACATTCTCGCACCAGACTGGAATCATCTGCCGTTACTAGTGTAGAGCGGGCGTTGTGAGGGAATTCTCTAGGGAAAGCACAGACCTCAAACTTCTCCAGTGTAAGAGCAGTCACTACACGAGAATGCTCTGTCTGCTGGCAAGCATTCATGACGACATCAGATACAGTACTTGTTTGAAAACCTGCAGTGGTGAATCATTATACAGTAGTTGGTTGGTTGGTTCCTTAGTTTAGGGACTCTGACATCGCGGTCATGTAGCCCCCCTGTACTTTCGGGATGTGTAGAATCTATCTGATAACCAGTGTTAATAATCTAACCTACAAATTTTGGCTTCACGCAAGTGTAGTTAGTGGATGGTTCTTTTTATGCCATAAATCTAAAACATGGGACCGGTGGCTTTGCTTCTCCTCCGAAGGAAGGCATACTGAGGATTCTTAACGCTCTTAAAAATCCCACGACTTCAGCCGGGTAAGAACCCCCGATCATGGGCATAGAAGTTCAGCATGCTACCAACTACGCCACCGAAGCCGCAATTATTATAGTTGTAGTTTCACTTTATCACTAGTCAAAAGTACAAAGCTTTTTCTCTTGTTCCATAATTTATTTTATCGCCTATCTTCCCAGCTCGGATTCACTCACGGATTTTGCGAGAGGTCATTTCTCTACCGTTACGAGGACGGTGGCTAGGAGTGGAACACATTTTGTCAGCAGATTCACCTGGGGATGGTGACAGGTGACCGCAATCTTGGGTTTAATTAAGGAAGGGTCAGGGAGGGAATTTTGGAAGGATGTCGACCGTGGAACATCCTGGCATTTGCCTGGAGGAGAAAATGGGAAATCAAGAAGACCATTTTCAGGACGGCCGAGGTGGGATTAGAACCCACGAGATCCCGATTCCAGCAAGACACATGCTAGCTTGTTATCGCTCTCGTCCTCCATTGATGGTCCGGTTCCACAAATGAAAAATGAAAATCCACAGCCTGCTTCCAGTCGCCCGACCGCGTCAGGTAATGGAATGAATGAAGGCCCCATCTAGCGGCGAGGATATGAACTGTGCCGGCTGCCGAAGCCTGTCGCACTCCCCTGGGGCAATGATTAAATGAATGATTGATGAAATGAAATGATAGTGGAGAGTGTTGCTGGAATGAAATTGTGACAGGGAAAACCGGAATACCCGGAGAAAAACCTGTCTGCCTCCGCATTGTCCAGCACAAATCTCACATGGAGTGACCGGGATTTGAACCACGGACCCAGAGGTGAGAGGCCGGCGTGCTGCCGCCTAAGCCACGGAGGGGAGGTTCCACAAATACCGTCAGAAAATATATGTGAATTGATATTGCAATGGGCTATACAGGTTGGTCCAAGCGTTAGAGTATTGAACATTCTGATAAATAATTTGAAAAAGAAACTAGTCGGTATCTCACGCTTGTGTAATTTTATTCTCTGCAGAAGTTAGCCAATTAAATTCCTTCCCGGGCGAATTCAAATGGTTTTAACGAGGCGATGTTGGCAACATTTTTCATGGTTCACGACCAGCTTGAGAGCGCCATTCGAAGAAAAATAAATTAATGCAATCAGCTAAGCCGATGGGTAACTCATTAAAAGACTCAATTATCCACTTCCTGGTGTAGCTGCTAGCGTTCTTGGTTATCACTCAAGAGGTCCGGGTTTGATTCCGGCTCTGCCAAGAAATTTTAATTCTGGTGTGAGGGCTGGATTGGGGTACACTCAGCCTCGTGAGAAAGAACTGAGAAGAGGAGGGATTGATTTTAATCTCAGTCATCCTGGAAGTGGTTTTCAGTGGTTTCCAACTTCTACTGCAGGCAAATACCTGCCTCATCCTTCCTAATGCTCACCTGAATTACAAATACACACACTACTACATACTGCACAATGACACAGGTTATCAGACAAATTCTACGTAAACCCAACTACACTGAGCTAAATGACCACGATGTCTAAGCTCTTTAAATGAAACAACAACTTTTATTACATTAGGTGGCATCTTAAAAGTCCTCTTTGAGTGTGTTCATTGCCTGCATTTCACTTATAAACAATCCTCTAGGTTTGATTGTGTTTCTTCAAAAACAAGGATTGCCAAATGAGTCTCTAACATAGATTTTTCAGTCTTACACAAGACAAGAGAGCTGAAGTTGTAGACACATACATCGTCAAAATCAAATTTAAACTGAAAGGAATAGGTTGGTTGGTTGGTTCTTAAGTTTAGGGGCTGTGACAACGCGGTCATGTAGCCCCGTGTACTTTGGTTGTCTGTAGAATCTGTCTGATAACAGGTATTAATTGTGATGACTGTATTAGTGTGTGTTATCTGTTTTTTTAATTTAAATACAGACTGCAACTTAGAATTTTTTAAATAGTTCCTACTTTTGCCGCTAAGCGCCACCGTCAACGACTACTAGGCCAAGTTCAGATCTTAGCTGCTAGACGCCACAGTAGTCGGCTTTTGGCAACGAACGTAGAAACCTAAGAGCGTTGTTTACATTCTTAACCTATCCAATTTAGCTTCACACAGGTGTAATTAGTAGAAGGTTCTTTAACATGCCATAAATCTATGACATGGGACCGCCGGCTTTACTTCCCCTCCGAAGGAAGGCATACTGAGGGATTTTAACGCTCTTAAAAAATCCAACGGCTTCGGCCGGGTTTGAACCCGCTACCTTGGGCGAAGAAGCTCAGCATGCTACGGACTTCGCCACCGAAGCCGCCGAAAGGAATAGTAATTGTCTTTTGAGTAACTCTCATGTAAGTTGAGATTGGCGAAATCGTGGGCGTGTAGTCTCGTGTACTTTAGTGTGTGTGGATTCTCTCTGATAACTAGAGTCAATGTGATGGCTGTACTAGCGGGTGTATTTGTAACTGAGGTGAGGATTTGAAAGGAAGCGGCCGTGGCCTTTAGTGAGTAACCATCCCGCCATTGGCTGGAATTGAAGCAGACAACTACATCTAGGATGGCAGAAGTTGGAATTGAACCCACCTTTTTTCTGTTCTACCTCACGAGCCTGAATGTACCCTATTCCAGTTTTCAGACCATAATTAAGTATATTTGCAGATACAGGAATCGAATCGGGACCTCAGGGGTGACAGTCAGGAATGCTAGTCACTGCGACACGAGGTGGGATAACTAAAAAGAAAAAAAATGCATGTGGTACGCGTACCCCAACATTTCAAGGGGTACGGGGCAGGCCATTCTTCAACTCGATCCACATGCGCAGTGAGCTTCGTGCCGTGACACTGTGTGAGTTATTTACGGCGCGTGTATTTGAACTCCACAAAGAATTGCATATTTTCTTTACCGATCACAATTCTAATTTATCATCAGTACTCAATGACTTTGGTTGGCTTTTAAAATTGACCTATTTAAGTGATATTTTTGAAAAACTGAACATTTGGAATAAGTGTATGCAAGGTAGTGTTTCTGATATGTTCTATGTTGAAAAGAAAACTAACGCAATGATTGCAAAAATCACGCTTTGGGAAAAGGAACTGAAAAACAACAACTATACTGTATTTTGTTTTATTAAAATATCTTTCCTTATAAAATTACAAAGGTTAAAGCATACTAACTAAATACCTTTTACATATTTAATAACCATTATTACTACCTGAGAAAGGTTAGTAGGGGGTACGCAGGATGTTTAATTTTTTTAAGGGGTACGAAGGTTGAGAAAGGTTAAGAACCCCTGCCCTAGACAATTACACTGCACATTATAAGCATGCGCATGTTCAGTCAACGAGTTCAAACAAGATGCCCAGTAAAGAACATATAGCCTACTTTCTCCTAAATGCATGGGTATTAATATATACCTTTGTCCTTTTCAAGGAGTATAATTGAATGTTGGTTGTAATAGCTTGTTGAAATACAACGTGCTATACAGATATTAAACATGAATATGAGGTGCTCTTTGCTAGTGCTACCTCTGTAAAAATTTTCATTCAATTCGGTTTCACCGTATTTGAATTGATATGGAGAATCGACTTGCACACATACATGGCCGCTATCTGCATACTATTAGGCTGATGACCTTGTAGTACAGTCAAAAGATGCTTCCCACAAAAAGGTATGTTGCTGCAAAATTTGGTAGAGATCAAATGATTAGGTTGGTAGTAATTGATTTAAGCTTTGAACAAGTGGGTGGCCGCCATTCCGTTTCCGTCAAGATGGCGGCGATATAAAACATGACACTGAGGTGCACTTTACTAGTGCTACCTCCGTACCAAATTTCGTTCAATTCGGTTTCACCGTGTTTGAATTAATAGGGGGAATTGATTTGCACACACACATGACCCCATCTGCAAACTATTGGGCTGATGACCTTGTAGTTTAGTTGAAAGACGTTCGCCATATGGATATATGTAGTTGGAAAACTTGGTAGAGATCGAATGATTAGGTTAGTCGTAATTTGATTTAAGCTTTGGACATTTGGGTGGCCACCATTACGTTTCCGTCATGATGGCGGTGATATAAAACATGACACTGAGGTGCCCTTTACTAGTGCTACCTCTGTACCAATTTTTGTTCAATTCGGATTCGCCGTGTTTGAATTGATAGGGGGAATCGATTTGCAAACACGCATGACCGCCATCTGCAAATTATTGAGCTGATGACCTTGTAGTTTAGTTGAAAGAAGTTCGCCATATGAATATATCTTGCTGAACAATTTGGTAGAGATCGGATGATTAGGTTAGTCGTAATTTGATTTAAGCTTTGGACATTTGGGTGGCCACCATTACATTTCCGTCAAGATGGCGGCGATATAAAACATGACACTGAGGTGCACATTACTAGTGCTACCTCTGTACCTAATTTTGTTCAATTCGGATTCACCATGTAGAAAAGATAGGGGGAATCTATTTGCACACATACATGGCCGCCATCTGCAAACTTACGGGCTGATGACCTTGTAGTACCGTCAAACGAATTTTCATACATAAAGGTATAATGTCGCGAAATTTGGTAGATATCGGATGATTAGGTAGGTCGTAATTTGATTTAAGCTTTCAATATTTGGGTGGCCGCCATTACGTTTTCGTCAAGATGGCGGCGATATAAAACATGACACTGAGATGCCCTTTGCTAGTTCTACCTCTGTACCAAATTTCGTCCAATTCGGAATCACCCTGTTCGAATTGATAAGGGGGGGGGGGAGACAGACATTCAGAGTACACACACTCACACACATACACACCCACACACACACACACTCACACACACACACACACAGACAGACACCCTTTTTTAGCCCTGTGTAGATCTCATAAGTCTACTTTCATTTTTTGCAAAAATCGAAAGTAGGCTAAAAATGGGTTGTTGGTTGCTCTGGGCAGTGTAGTGTAATTGTCCATTGCAAATATTGTGCACTCATTTGTAATGTCCATGTAAAACTCTTACATGCAAACCAAAATTCTTTTGCAATTGCGATCGCAACTTGCGCTAACTCCCTCGTTAGTAAATATAAAATAACCAACATTAACTCACGTTTTCTAGCATAATTTTACAACAACAAAATAACAGTTAAGAGGACATCTTCACTTTGTGGGTAGAAGCTCCCACAAATCGATGCCACTGAGAATGTGAGTATTTTAATCTTCTTGAAGGAATGAACATTGTCATGTTCGTGTTATAAAGTCCCTGAGATGTTAGGAAACACAATAACTCTGTGGCTTTTATCCGCCGCTCCACTCTGTTATATACACATCATCTCTTATATCCCATACAGCCCTCGTGAGTTTTATTTAAAAACTTGGTAACTACTTTATAAGTCGACGTAAAAGTTGTCAGGTTTGAAGGTAATATGAAAAAGTTGTTGAAGAAATTATTTACCAAGCTCAACCTAATACCTACATGAGTTTTAAAACAATAATCACCTAACGGCTCTTCTCAATTTATGGGATATGCGTGTTCCTTTATGAGACGGCAGTATCCAGGTTTATTGTAATTCAGTGGAACGTGGCTAATTCGAACTTCTATAATTCGAAATCTTCTTTAATTCGAATTTTTTTCTTGGTCCCTAGCATTTTATATTTTATATACAATCAATGCTAAAAAATCGTGGTTAATTCGAATTATATTTTGGATAATACGAAGTTTTTACGTATAAAAAGCCGTCGGAAGCCAAACAGTTGGGTCAGGAATTCCTGAGAAACGACGTATCATGGCATGCGACACCTACTCGATGGTTTTGCCTACATGACTATCAACACGCCTGCGACGTTCCTTCCAAGGTCAATGCCCAACCCATCCCCCTCCCATTGTTTTGCAACGCTCCACATCTCATAACTCATTACAGTGTCGTTCCTTACACCTGTCTGGTAGTGCGTGCTGAGTGGTCTGATTAGACTTGTGGTTGTTGTTTAGAAATTTGGTTTTGCCTGTGTTTTAAAGTGTGTGTAGAGACGTCGTCATCAAAGCCTCGGGTTTCATACAAAACTTTGACTTTGACAGAGAAAATAGCGGTTATTAAAGAAGTAGAAAAGGGAATGAAGGAAAAATTCTGAAATTGCAAAGGCTTTCGGGGTTCCTCCAAACACCTTGTCAACATAGCTAAAAAATAAAGACAAAATTCTCGGTCATGAAAATGAGAGTGGCAAAGGCCGAAAAAGGTTGAGGGAACCGGAAAATTTGAATTTGAATATTTTCTCTTCCCTATTCAAAGAACTTTCATAATTCGAATTTTTGGATAATTCGATTTTTTTTACTGGCTCCTTGAGGTTCGAATTATCCAAGTTTCACTGTATATGAATTGCAGCCAATTGTCAAAGCAGGGTATTTTAATTGAACGTCCGTAGGCTCCCAGCAAGTTCAACTTTAATTAGCTCCAACTCTAACTTTGGCTACCAAACACCACTGTCACTGACACCTAGCGGTGAAAGTTGATAATTGATTGAGCGTTTCTAACCAAATATAATCCACAAATGTTGCTACACACTACCAATTGAAGTATAATAATAATAATATCGTATGGCCTCGAGTGCCGGGTGCAAGCTTTGTTAATTGATGCCCAGAGGGCAACTTGCATGTCGAATTTTATCGCTCCTTGAAGCGCTATGAAGGACGAGGAGGTTAGAACAGGACTGCCCAAACTACGGCCCGTGGGCCCGCGAGACTATTTTGTCCGTCCCGCATCGTGTCGCCAAAACTTTGAAACAAGTTCCAGTCGTCGGACAAAACTAAATTATCATGAACTTTATTTCATAATTTGATTATTAATTATATCAAATGAACATAAATACTCACTCTTTGTCATTCATGCTGTATGAGTGTGTTGAATATCATCGTACTTCTATTTTAAAGGGTTTTATTTAAACATATTTTGCCGGACCCGTGGTGTTGGGGTAGCGTGCTTGCCTCTCACCCGGGGGCCACGGGTTCGATTCCCGGCTACGTCAGGGATTTTATAAACTGACGTGTGGGCTGGATCAGGGTGCACTCAGCCTCGTGAGGACAACTGAGTAGCTGTCTGACAGTGAGGCAGCACCCCTGTCACAAAAACCAGGATTATCGGCTGAGGAGACCCGATGCGCTGAACACGCGTCACCCCAATATATGCAGGCCAAATGGCTGGGCAGCGGTCGCTTGGTAGGCCTAGGCTCTTCATGGGTTGTATTGCCAGGGGTTATTATTATTAAATATATTTAAATTTATTTGTAGTGTTTTATTTTATCCACTACAAATTAATATAGAAAATGGAAACAATACTAAGAAAACTAAGCTCAGACAGCCACAAAACTACCATATTTCATTTATATTTCTTTAAAAATTCCATACCCCCTCCCATAACCACCCGGAGTGTCATTGGTCCGCAAGGTCCCCCAACTATTTACAATGTGGCCCTTAGTTAAAAAAAAGGCTGGCCACCCCTGGTTAGAATGTAAGCTCCTTGACACTATAGCGCTTTCCCGTAGAGAAATGAGGAACTTGGGGTTGGCGGAAAATCCCGAGATAAATTTTGCCATTATGAACACGGCCTACTGAATTCAAACGGGTTCTTTAACATGCCCACATCGTATGACAAGCGAATCGTGATATTTGTCGCCTTAAAAAAAACTTACCACGGCCAGGAGCGAACCTGCAAATTTTTGGGGGTTGGCAGTCCGATACGATAACCACTCACCCACCGTGGCTAGCTTACCAATTGTAGTGGTAGGTTATTTTAAATACCATAAATCCACTACATGGGCTTTACTTCCCCACCGAGAGATGGCATACTGAAGGATCTTAACGCTCTTAAAATTCCGACGACTTTGGCCGGGTTTGAACCCGCGATCTTGGGCATAGCAGTTCAGCATCCTACGCCCCAGGGTGTAGGTTTGGGGAAGAGTGGTAATGTTGATATTTAAAATATGTGTGTGATGTTTTATCTACATCTTTTTATCGTTTATCCTCTAAGCTTGGCTTCACCCACGGACTCTGCTAGGGATCATTCCTCTACCGTCGCAAGGGCGGTGTGTTGCATCTGAACACACTTTGTCAGCAGATACAACTGGGGATGGTGACAGGACGATCACCCAGTTGACCACTAACTTGGGTCTAATTAAGGAACGGTCTGGAAAGGAAGTCGACAGTGGACCTCTCCCGGCATTTGCCTGGGGGTTTTATTTATTATGTATCGTATGATGAATATATATACAATATTGTTACGGCTGCGCGGTTAGTTAATCACCTCGCTGCGTGATTCACAGCCGCCTCGGGCTACCCCCTGCCCCTGTGCTATCCCGCGATTTGCGCAACAAGAAGACAGACAGTAACAAAGAGACCGTCTCGAATGTTCGTGGCCCAACCAGTGTTGGAATTCTCGAGAAGGTATGAACCCTGATCTACTCTAGAAACATCTGTGAGTCATCAGCCCTGCTATATAAGCGACATGGCCAGCGAGGGACGGACTGTGTTTTGGAGGAGTGTGTGTTCGACTGTGCGACAGAAGTATTGAGGCGAAGTGCCGTGCGAGTGTGTTCTTACCAGTGAGATAGAGGTGTAACGGTGACGTGTGAATTGCGAAACAGTGTGTAGTACGGTATTCAGGAACAGTTAGTGACAGACTGTGGCTGGACAGGGGTCTACCTAATTAGTGAAGGATTAACTGAATAAAGAAGTGAAAGGGTGAGTGTCCTCCATAAGGGAGAAAACACGAAGAAAGACAGCTAAACGTTTCCATTTGCTTATTGTGTGGTGTAACATTCTAGACCTGCAATAAAGCTATATTTTTGAAGAACCACTTGTGCTATGCTGTTACCCACTGTAATCCAATTAACGAAAGTTCTACTAGGGGTAACACGTAGCAATATATACAAAGAAAATGTGCACACACAAGTTCATACGACCTCACAGTTCAAGGTCAAGATCCCTGACCCATTCAACGGCTTCAACTGATGCTTGATGGACATCCGTCATTGTTCCATGGAAAGCTCGGAGAGGGCAGGCAGCGACAATGTGATGGTTTGACTGTAAGGAGGCACCACAGTCAGAAACTGCAGAGTTAGACCAGCCCCATTTATGCAGTGAACACGCACATCTGCCCTGTCCTGCGCGTATTCGATTTATGATCCTCCATTGGCGTCTGGGAAGATCAAATCCATGTACCCGTTCAAAAGGGTTCCCAACTAGATGTTTGTTGGTTACTGAAGAATACTCCCACTGGAGCTTCCGAGAGTCATTCACATTAAAGGATGATCCCTCAAGGCGCCATGGTGGTTTCCTTGACTTCAAACGTTGGTGTACTATTCGTGTAATATCTTGATGAATGGGCAAATAGAGATTCTGATCGATTTTCTACCATGTTTTTAAGAGTGCCACTGATCTTCTCAAGGCTGGTGAAGGAATGTCGCAGAGGACAGGCAGCCAAAGTGTGTTCGTGCTCCAAATACAACCTGTAATTATACGCATTGCGTGGTTGAGCTGGACATCTATTTTCCTTGTGTGAGCGCTATTAATCTAGGTCAAACAGCAGTATTCAGCAACAGAATACGATAGAGCTAAAGCAGTGGGGGTAACAATGGGGAATCACGGAAAACCGTTTCCAGGATGGCTTGGATGGGAACAGAACCAACCTCACCTCACTCTTGTATCACGAGGCTGAGTCTACACTCTCCTAGCCCTCAAACCAGAATTAAATTTCTTCACAGACCAGGGAATCGATACCGCAACTCCAAGGCGACAACAAAGAATGTTAGCCACAACAAAACGAGGTGGTATCAGGTCCAGACCACAACTGCTGACCAACGCAGGGAGCAGACCATTGAATATTCCGAACTCAGTTTTCGGTGAAATGTAATCTAGATACTCGTAGTTAAGTTACTGTTTGTTAATCTTATTTTAACCACCTCGTGGTGCAAGTGACCAGCATTCTTGGCTGTCACTCCTGAGGTCCGGGTTCGATTCCCAGCTCTGACAAGAAATGTAATTCTGATCTGAGAACTAGAACGGTGTACACTCAACCTCGTGAGGCAAACCTGAGAAGAGGCGGGTTCAATTCCCATCTCAGCCATCCTGGAAATGATTATCCGTTGATTCCCCACTGTTTCTACAGGCGCGAATGCCGGGATGGTTCTTAACCTAAGACCACAGTCTGCTCCTTCCCAATTCTCCCCTGAATTGCAAGTACACACACTAAAACAGGCAAAACAATAACAAAATGTTCAAAAAAAATTACACACTCACCCAAATACAAGGGCGTAAATGACTACGATGCCCAAGTCCCTAAAAAACACACAACAACAACAAACGTTAGGGTTGGCAACCCTTACGATTTTTGCGAGAAATCTCGATTTTCTCTTTTTCTCATATTTTGTAGTAGTGGGAAGGCCACATCGTCCAAAAACATCAATTCAACCCACAATTGCTGCTTGTTTCTTCATCCCGCTTGGAAACTTCGCCGCTAGCCGTAATCGAACGCCGCACCAACCAGCCTGGGAGAGACAATCTGAGTGTTTAGATACCGGCAGATTGTAGAAGCAAGTGCACACTAGAGTTTCGGGTCACTATTAACAAACATGAGTTGCAGATATATATATTTGTGTACATTAATTTTCATTCAGATGAACAAAGAAAATCGTCAGGAAAGAAATCTGGGGAGGTATGACTGAATTTTTCAACTTTCACAGTTTACATTACACCATTACAAAATTTTAAACATTTGCATGGATTATGGCTAGCATCTATTTTTAGCCCATTTTCAATTTTGAAAAAAAAAATAGGCTTATGAGAGCACCTTTTGTCTGTGTGTGTGTGTGTGTGTGTGTGAGTGTGTGTGTGTCCCTAATAACTTCTAAACGGCTGGAGCTATTTCAATGAAACTCGGTAAGTTCATAGCACTATTCCGGACGACCCAGACCGTGTCCTTCAAATTTTGTTACGTCTCACCATTCCAACATGGCGGCTGTGCGAATTATTTAACCAGCATTCAATATCTCCGAAACTATTCCCGATATCACCCTGGTATATTTTACTGTGATAAAGGGAACTACTAGAAGTTCACCTATGTGACTTATGAAAAACTGGTAACTACAAAACCAACATGACGGCCACGCGAATTTGCGACTTTTAAATAGACGTTTCTCGCCATTTAACCAACCAAACACAATAAAACTTGGTACAGTATATGTTTATACACATTGTAATGCACCGACATCTAACTTGGTTCAATTGTTTACATAACCACAAGATGGCGGATGTGCGAAATATTTCACCGGCATTCTATATCTCTGAAACTATTAGCGGTATCACCCTGAAATTTTGTACGGAGATAAAGGGCACTACTGGAAGTTCATCTATAATACTTTGAAAAAACCGGTTAACTACAAAACGAACATGGCGGCCAAGCGAATTTTAAAATTTTAAAAACGACATTTCTCCGATTTAATGTTCCAACCGCAATGAAATCTGGTACAGGAAATATTTATACACATTGTAATACAGTGGTATCAAATTTCGTTCAATTCTTTACAAAACCTCAAGATGGCGGCTTTACGAATTTTAAAATTAAGTTTTTATTTCTTGTGTCGTAATCATGCGATCGATGTGAAAGTTTGAATAATGAACCTACGGAATAATTTTCCTTTAATGGTACATGACCCTATGGCCTATACATTTTACAATCCAACATGGCGAGCATCCGAAATATTTAGACGGCTCTGAATATCTACGAATCTATTATAGCAATCAAACTTAATTTTTTATGTTCATAGGGGCTATGAACTTAAGTTCACCTATAGGACTTTGAATAACCTGGTGAGCACAAATCCAACATGGTGGCGACGCGAAATATAAATATCCACATGGACGTTTCTCGCAATTTAACTTTCCGAGTGCAGTGAAACTTGCTACAGTAAATCCTTATACGAATGTTAACCCACTGGCATCTAATTTATTTCATTTTTTCCATAACCACAAGATGGCAGCTGTGCGAAATTTTAAAATCTCCTTGTTACTTTGTTTGTCCTAATCATGCGATTGAAGTTTGAATGCTACACGTACACAATAATCTTCATGTAAAAGTACATAACTCTAGGACCTACATATATAAAATCCAACATGGCGACCATCCGAAATATTTAGTCGGTTCTCAATATCTACGAATCTATTACAGCAATCAAACTGAAATTTTGTATGTTGATAGTGGCAGTTAACATAAGTAGGATATATGAAAATAGGCTGTATAGTTCTTCATGGAACTACTTGTTCTAATTTATAATTAAAAAGCTTAATTAATTTTTGAGTTATTGAACTTTTTTCTATTCAGCAAAGAACGTATAGCCTACTTTCTCCTAAATGCATGGGTATAGTTATAACTCTTTGTCCTTTTCAAGGAGTATAATTGAATGTTAGCTTGCCACGGTGGGTGAGTGGTCAACGTGTTGGTCTACTAACCCCAAGCTTGCAGGTTTGCTCCTGGCCGTGCTATGTGATTTTTGAAAGGTGGCAAAAATTACGACACCATGTCATACGATGTTGGCATGTCAAAGATTCCATTTGAATTCTGTAGGCCATGTTCATAATGGCAAAATTAATCTCGGGAGTTTTCGCCAACACAAAGTTCCTCATTGATCTACTAGAAAGCGCTATAGTGTTCAAGGAGCTTAGGTATCTAACCTCCTTGACTTTCATAGTGCTTCAAGGAACAACGAAATTTGACATGCAAGCTACCCTTTGGGTGTCAAATACAAAGCTTACACCCAGCATCCGAGGCCATACAATGTTATATATACATATTAAATTGAGTGTTGACTGTAGTAGCTTGTTGAAACACAATGTGCTATACGGATATTATACATTGATTGATTCAACATCTTTGATTAACATAGCTGATTTCATTTCTACATGTAGTTAAGATGTATCGAAACTACACACATCAAAAAAAGTTTTGCATCACCTCGGTTCCCAGATCTCCGGCATATAGACGTTGACTGTGTATATTGTATCCAAGATACAGTCCCTTTGACTGTTCATAGATGTCACTAAAACTGCTCAAAGATGTAAACAACCATGCATGAGCAGGGCCTATTAGACGGAGGGGGTACGACAGCCGATCAGTTCCAGTCATTCCACCAGGACGAAGGTACGCTGCTCATGTTGTCTGTAGTTCTACCATGCCTAGAAGGTCAATACCGCAGTTCGATCGCGTCCGCATTGTTACTTTGTGTCAAGAAGGGCTCTCAACAAGGGAAGTTTCCAGGCGTCTCAGAGTGAACCAAAGCGATGTTGTTCGGACATGGAGGAGGTACAGAGATACAGGAACTGTCGATGACAGGCCTCGCTCAGGCCGCCCAAGGGCTACTACTGTAGTGGATGACCGCTACTTACGGATTGCCGCTCGGAGGAACCCTGACAGCAATGCCACCATGTTGAATAATGCGTTTCGTTCAGCCACAGGACGTCGTGTTTCAACTCAAACTGTGCGCAATAGGCTGCATGATGCGCAACTTCACTCCCGACGTCCATGGCGAGGTCCAGCTTTGCAACCCCGACACCATGCAGCGCGGTACAGATGGGCCCAACAACATGCTGAATGGACCCCACGGAATTGGCATCACGTCCTCTTCACCGATGAGTGTCGCATATGCCTTCAACCAGACAATCGTCGGAGACGTGTTTGGAGGCACGCTGGTCAGGCTGAACGTCTTAGACACACTGTCCAGCGAGTGCAGCAAGGTGGTGGTTCCCTGATGTTTTGGGGTGGCATTATGTGGGGCCGACGTACGCCACTGGTGGTCATGGAAGGCTCCGAAACGGCTTTACGATACCTGAATGACATCCTCCGACCCATAGTGCACCCATATCGGCAGAATATTGGAGAGGCATTTGTCTTCATGGACGACAATTCTCGACCTCATCGTGCACATCTTGTGAATGCGTTCCTTCAAGATAACGACATCGCTCGACTACAGTGGCCAGCATGTTCGCCAGACATGAACCCTATCGAACATGCCTGGGATATGTTGAAAAGGGCTGTTTATGGACGTCTTGACCCACCAACCACTCTGAGAGATTTACGCCGAATTGTCGTTGAGGAGTGGGACAATTTGGACCAACAGTGTCTTGATGAACTTGTGGATAGTATGCCACGGCGAATACAGGCATGCATCAATGCAAGAGGACGTGCTACTGGGTATTAGAGGTAGTGGTGTGTACTGCAATCTGGACCACAAATGCTGAAAGTCTAGCTGTATGATGGTACAACATGCAATGTGTGGGTCTCATGAGCAATAAAACGAGCTGAAATGTTGTTTGTGTTGATCTCTATTCCCTTTGTATTTAACGGTTCCGGAACTCTTGGAACCGAGGTGATGCAAAACTTTTTTTTGATGTGTGTATAATTGCTCTGGGATTTGGTGTCAGGTATATACTGTTTTTCCCAAAAATGTTTAAACTCTCGTGTTAAATATTTTTGAATATTCAGCATTATTAATTTTGAACCGATCAAAATTGATGTTAAAACTCAAAGCACTTCAAAACCCTAAGCAAATTTACATTACTGTGTTTTTAGCAATTATTATACCAAGTTACAACAAAATCTGATGAGAATTGTACCCCAAGGTGCATTAAAAATATGAAAAAAAGCTATGCGAGAAAGAGAATAGTTCATATTTACTCACTCAGAACTGCCCTCCTCCTTTTGTTTCCCCTTCACATCTCCTTGATTTTCTTCCATAGATATTTTCTTCCATTTTACATGCCTCCTAGTCAGTTTCTTCTGATCACGACCCATCCTCTGTATTATTAACCTACTTTGGATTTTTGCAAAAAATGAAAGTAGACTTATGAGATCTACACGGACTAAATGTTGTCAGTATGTGTGTGTGTGTGAGAGTGTGTATATCTGTCCCCCATATCAATTCAAACATGGCGAAACCAAATTAAACCAAATTTGGTACAACGGTAGCACTAGCGAAGGACACCTCAGTGTCATGTATTATACCGCCGCCATTTTGACGGAAACGGAATGGCGGCCACTCAAATGTTCAAAGCTTACATCAAAATTACGACTAACGTAATCATCTGGTCTCTACCACAGCTTGCAACAATATACCTTCATGTCAGCAGCGTCTTTTGTCTAAACTACAAGGTCATCATTTAAATAGTTTGAAAATAGTGGCCGTATAAATGTGTGCAAACCGAACAACCCTATCAAATCAAACATGACGAAACCAAATCGAGCCAACTTTGGTACAGAGTTAGCACTAGCAAAATACAACTCAGTCTCATGTTGTATATAGCCGCTATCATAACGAAAAAGAAATGGTGCCCACCCAAATGTTCTAAGCTTAAATCAAATTAAAACTATCCTAATCATCCGATCTCTACCAAATTTTGTAAAAGTCCGGGATACCTTAATGTGGGAAGCGTCTTTTCCCCAAACTACAAGGTCATCAGCCAAATAGTTTCAAGATGGCGGATGTATGAATCATGCAATTTTTATAGCCTAATCGTAACTTGCGATTCAACAAGGCCCTGCCTCACTAAATCCGCTTATCGTACAGAGGGTGGTTTAAACTTTCCTCAAGGAGGAGATCTATAGGATATTAACATTTTATAATAGAATAATGTCGCCTCCATGGTGTAGTGGTCAGTGTGCTTGGCTGTCCTTCCAAGTCCCTCAACTCTCATTCTTCGAGGTTTGAGGGCATTTCCTTTGCTCCTGTCTTTTATTTACATTCTTCTCCTTTTTGTCTCGCATTTCCTCTCCCTTCTCACTGCCACCCTTTGAACAGGTGTGCACGTTAGGTTGCATAAATTTACCTTCTCACTGCCGCCCGTCTATCAGGTGTGCAAGGCAGGTTGCATAAATTCACGCTTCTCTCTTGCTTTCAAGTTAGAGTTATGACAACCCAAAATGAAGGCTATTCCTAAATAAGACTATGCCAGGAGTTTGCAGGACTTGTTCAGTCGTTCGCAGAAGTGCATAACTTTTCAGACAGAGGGTGTACATTCTTATTACAGTTTCTCAAATCTTTTAAAGTGAAAGTTTACAATATCTTGATTTAGTCGTGTGTCACATGTTCTGAGTTTCAATTTAATTTATGTAATCTACGTAATTTGTCATTTTCTTCAAGCGATGTTTGGTTAATCAATTGAATCGGTTGGAGCGGAAAAGCATTAGGTCAAAATTGGTCATTTAAAAAGAACGGAAGTATGGATCCATGTGGTTTGGAACGGCATAGGAAAGAATTAAGTCAGCCTACTGTTCAAGTCAGAAACCACTGCTGCATGTAGTGCGATCAGAGGAGAAAAGCATTAAGTCAATGACTTGCTGCCTTTCAGCGCCGTATTCCGTACTTAATGTTGGCCGCACGGCAAGATTCCCGCGTGTAACAGTGCTATTGTAAATTATCATTGTACAGGGTTTAGGTGGTTTTTACGTTACAAATCCATTTTTAGCCTACTTTTCTCATTTTGCAAAAATGAGGAAAAAGTAAACTTATGAGATCGATCCGGGAAAATGTATGTCTGTCTGTCCTTCTGTCTGTCTGTCTGTCTGTGTTTCCCCCCTATCAACTCCTAAACGGCTGCAGCTATCGAAACCAAATTTGGTATGAGTAAAGATCTATAACGGAACATCTCAATGTCATACTTGAAAATGATGTCAGTGCTACCAACTGCTAAAAGATCACAATTGAAATTTGAGCTCCATGTTGGATATCATGGAATGTATACATGGGAACTATTCCAAAATTGGTACACATATAGAAAATAATACTTCAGTTTAATTTTCAGGAGGCCATACATGACAGTGTTGCCAAAATGATTCTAAGCCTACTGATAGCTCCAAATTTTAAATGCACATAACTCATAAACTATCAATTGGATTTCAACCAAATTTCTTATGTAATATGTGTACATGAATAGATATGACCGAGCGTATTCTAAAGAGCCACCAGGGCTGCCAACTGTCAATAAATGCTCTCTCTATTTTTATCCAAATACCAATATATCAGAAAGCACGCGAGCCCACAGCTTTAAACTTTGCACACGTATAGTGCCCGACATTCTAGATTAATTTGGAGCAACTAATGTGTGTCAGTGCTACCAACATGATTCTAAGCCTGCTGATAGGTCCAATTTTAAAATTCCAGTAACTTTTATACTAACAAATGGATTTTATCCAAAATTGGTACAACAATACATCATAATATTTCAAATTATTTCTGACCAACACATGCATGACATTGTTGCCAACATGATTTTACAAGCGCTGATAGGTCCAATGTCTAACTGCATGTAACGTCCATTGGACTTCAACCAAATTTTGTATTCTGTACCTTAAGAGATGGAACTAAGAATATATTCAGTCACCAGGGCTGCCACCTGTAGTGCTCTATCAGGCTACATCATGGCAGGTATATTTCGAACTAATTAGAAATTTCGATATTACCAAATTCATTTCGTCATTATTCTAGATAGGTCCATAAAGATTAATCATTGGCATGAATCTTAAATTTTAAGAAAAGTAGGCTCTTTATTTCGTCACGGAACTTCTTGTTAAATAATATATGACATGAAACATTCATTCTGGGTGGCTATAACCCGCACCGAACTGACCACGAGCACGTTTCCGAAATTGATTTCAAAAATATATTAAAATTGAAATTCCGCTAACACAAATATAACCTGAATAGTTGCTTCACGACATAGATGACTAATATAGTGTGTTCGTTAAGTTCTGTTCTATCAATGACGTTTTATCTGTCTCCAAAAAAGTAGTGAAAACTTACTTAATACTTTTCAGCTCCGGCCAATTCAATTACAGTCTTCAAAAACAGATTTGCATAACACTTGTTTGTCATAATGCAGAGCGTATGTGGGACTGTGGGTGAGGTTATTAAGAAAGAGACGGCATTCTGACAAATATCCTGAAGACTTTATTCATGTGTGAAAAGTAAATTACAAATTATACGAACAGGAAGACATTTGGCGGGCCAATAACCTAGATGTTAGGCCCCTTAAAACAACATCATGACATTTGGCCTGTTAAACAGGGACTGATATGTGTTGTAATCTTGCCATGCTGAGACGTTTCAATAAGGAACATGGCCACCATGGGCGTCCAGAAGGGCTCTCACTCGCCGTGGTGTATCACAGATCAAGTTTTCCAGGTTCCCTTGAGGCAGGCGATCCCACTCTTCGACGATGGCCTCCATTGTCCCTTGGTGGGTTATGGGAGGGCGTGAACGTTGAGCAATAGCACGCTTCAGCGTATCTCAGACATGTTTAAGGCAGTTCATGTCCGGGGATATCGCTGGCCATTCCATTCATGCAGTGGCGGACTCCTGGAGGAAGGTTTGTACCAACGCCGCTCGATGTGGCAAGTTTATGCAGTACATTATTTTGAGCTGTGTAGTAATAAATTAATCGAACAGTAAAAATTAATCGAAAACGATTAATCGATTAAATAACCGACCGTTCATTCGATTAATCGATTAACCCAAGAATCGATTAATTGGTAGACAGAAGTTTAAATGAGAGGTCATCGCTGATGTTAAGTTACGCTTATTTTCGGAATGAATAATAGAAATTTAAGCGGCTTCGGTGGCGTAGTTGGTAGCATGCTGATTTTCTATGCCCAAGATCGCGGGTTCAAACCCGGCCGTAGTCTTCGGATTTTTTAAGAACTTTAAAAATCCCTCAGTATGCTTTCCTTCGGAGGAGAAGTAAAGCTGGCGGTCCCATGTCATTGATTTATGGCATGTTAAAGAACCTTCCACTAATTACACCTGTGTGAAGCTAATTTATATTTAGGTCAAACATTTGACTAACGTTCTTAGGTTCCTACGTTCGTCGTCAGGAGCCGACTGGGGTGGCATATGGTAACTAAGTTCTGAACTAGGTCGTTGGCGAAAGCGTTTGGTGGCAAAAGTAGGAACTACTTGAAAAAATTCAATGTCTGCATTCCTTACTTGAATTTAAACAGATAACACACACTAATACAGTCATCACAATGAACACCGGTTATCAGACCGATTCTATACACAACCTAAGTTCACGGTGCTACATGACCGCGTTGTCGCAGCCCCTAAACTAAGGAACCAACCAACCAACCTAATAGAAATTTGGAAAGAATATCATGAGTCGCCTCCGTAGTGTAGCGGTCAGCATGGTTAGCTGCCGCCCCGGAGGTCCTGGGTTCGATTCCCGGCTCTGCCACGAAATTTGAAAAGTGGTTCGAGGACTGGAACGGGGTCTACTCAGCCTCGGGTGGCTCAAATGAGTAGAGGGGTTTAGATTCCCCCTCAGCCATCATCGAAGTGGTTTTCAGTGGTTTCCCACTTCGTCCTCGGGCAAATGCCGGGATGGTACCTTCTTCAAGGCCACGGCCGCCTCCTGCCCTCTTCCTTGCCTATCCATCCTAACCATCCCTTACCTTCCCTCATGAGGCTCCTGTTCGCTTTGCAGGTGAGGCTGCCTGGGCGAGGTGCCAATCCCACCTCACCAGTTGTATCCCTTCCGATTCGAGGTTCCACGCTCTAGGACACTGCCCGTAGAGGCGGTAGTGGTGAGTTCCCTCGCTGAGTCCGTGGGTTCCACCAACCTGGAGAGTAAACGACTATATATATATATCATTTGCCTAAATACAGGGTGAACGTAAAATGCCGCACTTGGAGGTCGGCAGGCGATTCCTCATCGAATTGCAAGACAAAAGTTTCTATAGGAAAATCAGATCGGGTGCTGTTTAAAACCACAAGTATGGAAGCGAGGAGCTGGCAACACTGTCACATACTGAAGCGCATCGGAATGTACAAAGAAATGTGTATCATCCAGCAATACCGTACTATTCGTCGCAGCTCACTGAGTAGACTCTTGGGTTATCAAACCCACATGCACCATCGAGCTGCGGTTCGAATCTACGTCAGTTTTTTGTTTGTTTGCGTGCTACGTCAGTTCCCGTCGTTTAACTGCGTTTGTAAGCATGACATCACATCATTTTCTCACATTACAGTGTGAGCCACTTCCGTTGCGTAGTGGTCAGCGTGATTAGCTCCCACCCGGGAAGTCCGCGGTTTGATTCCTGGCTCTGCCACGAAATTTGAAAAGTGGTCTGAGGACTGGTACGGGGTCTACTCAGCCTCGGGTGGTCCAAATGAGTAGAGAGGGCTTGATTCCCACCTCAGCCAACCTCAAAGTGGCTTTCCGTGGTTTCCCACTTCGTCTTCGGGCAAATGCCGGGATGGTACCTACCGTAAGGCCACGGGCGCCTCCTTCCCCTTTCCTTGCCTAACCCTCCCACTGTTCCCATCCCTTCATGAGGGCCCCGTTTGCTTTGCAAGTTAGGCCACCTGGGCAAAATGCTAGTCACGCTCCAAAGTTGTATCCCAGTTGTATCCCAAGCTCCAGGACACTGCCCTCAGTGGCGGTAATGGTGGGATCCTCGCTTCGTCCGTAAAACGATAACGGAAAAGAGAACACACAGTGTGATCCATTAAACGGCATGCATGAGTCGACTAGCCACGCATTGCACAAGCATAACTGGTCCTGTCAAGTTCATGTAGGGTGGCTTGATGATGGAGTTTACAAATGGTGAATACGGCGATATGCTTTTAGTGTTGGGTGCTGCTCGTGAGTATGTGGCACGGTACCCTCAAAGGCGCCAGCCCGATAAGAATGTTTTTCGTCGCCTTGAGCAACGCCTGTGGGAAACAAGTAGTGGACAGTGCAGTGGTCGTCCAAAGACTCGACGTACGCCACAAACAGAGGACGCAATTCTTGAAACCTTTCACCAATCACCTCGGCGAAGTACCCGTGATATTGCAAGACAGTTCCAGGTATCTCCAACACTGATTGTTGACGTGTTGCACGACGAAGAACTGAATCCATAGCTTTAGACGTTAACTCAACACTAGCGGCCAAAATACCACATTCAACGAGTACAGTTCTGTGAATTGCATTTGCAATACGTTAAAGATAACGAATATGTTATCAAGAATGTGCTATGGAGTGACGAATGTAGCTTCACTCGGGAAGGTATTTTCAACCATCACAACAGTCATTATTGGTCTGACCACAACCCACATGTCACCCGTGAACGTGGCTTTCAGGCACGCTTTGGCAAAAGCCTTTGGGTTGGAATCGTGGGAGGAGGGGTTTTACGCCCTTACGTATTGCAATACAAGTTTATTACCCCCCCTCTATCGTACGTTCCACTTGGTGTTCGGCGACAGCTATGGTTTCAGCATGATGTTGCACTGCCACTCTTTGGAATGACTGTGCATAACTGTTTAAATGAACCGTGTTCAGGGAAATGGATTGGTCGTGGAGGTCCAATGTTCAGGCCGCCAAGTTCCACGGACCTTAATCCAGTAGATTTCTATTTGTGGGGACACTTAAAGGAACAAGTTTATAGTACTCCACCCATGGATGTACAAGACCTAATAGCTAGCGTGCAGGCTGCATCGGTAATATTGGATGCAGGTGTGTTGCATAGGGTCCGGCAAAGTATGCTGCAACGAGTGGCGAAGTGTTTGCAAATGGAAGGAGGTCGCTTTGAACATCTGCTGTGAAGTGAAAGCGTTGCTCGTAAGTGTATGTACCGGCTTTGTGAAGATAAGACTGGACGTCAAACGTACACTAAGGAATTATGGTGCGTAGCATAATGGGCAATCTAGTGTAGTCTACCTACAGTATTGTGCTTCTTTGTACCGCATTGAATAGAGACGATATTACTCTATCCACTATTACGTTCTATTGGTTTTATTTGAGCCATGGACAAAACAAGGGGTCGTTTAACTCTGTAAGAAGTTCATATTACGCTTGAATGATTAAATACAGGTAACTGTAACGGTAATACATAGTGTATTGCATAGTGGAGGTGTACATTGGATGCAATTTGATACATTACCTGAAAAAATTGGCGCGAACGCGACTCGAACATCGGCGTGTTCGCACAACCGGCATTGGTGGTATTACCTCGTCTCACTGAGCTAATGTGACAGCTCCAGCAGAGTGCCGAGTTCCTGCGACCAGTTTTTGGCCACGCTGCATGCAATTACAGCGTTGCCAGAGCCTCGTTTCTTAACACGCATTTCTGTTAAACCTATTGGCAGGACTAGGTTTTGCAAGATAAACTTTTGTCGTGAATTTCGACGAGGAACCTCATGCCGACCTCCAAGTGCGGCATTTTACGTCCACCCTGTATACTGTACCCAACTGTCATCATGTGGAACATGTGTTCGTATCCCAGCTAACTCACGGTCTTTCGAGGTATGGGGCGTTCCTGCCCACCATACGACCACATGCTCAGGATTTGAGTCTACCAGGTAACTACTCTACATGAAATACACAACATATTCCTAAAATAAAATATTTACTGGTATAAAATCATGGCTATACAACAAATACAAATCAAGGACAAATTATATTTAACTCCCACAAATAAAAATAGGGTTATTTTGTGAGTCTCTTCTTCATTATTACAATACTGCACTCAAATCTATTTCTAGCATCCTATCATTGATACCTTCAGACTTCCATGGGTTTCCATAGTGTTCATCATGTGACACAATATTATTTAACTGGAGTATCATAACATAAAAATCACATATCACATCAAACTGACATTAATAAAACATTACTCCGTTTCTTATGGCATTTACTTTGATTAGCATAAATTCATTATTTTTCTGCTTTAATTAACAATTATTTGTTGTGTCGTGTGAATCATCTTCCTTCTTTCCATCACTATGAAACGCTTTAAAAAGTGGTACTTTTCCCTTCCAAAATAAACATGGATAGAAATATTTATAGTTTCACCATACAACGATTCTCTGGGTCTTGTCGGGCTTATTATCATTACAAATGTGTCATGTTCTTAGAAATCACATACCCGTCTGCATAAATTAGCGTGAACTGGCAAAAATGCATTCTAAAAGGATGCCTAACACTTTATTTGGTTCAGTGTTCCTCTTCAGATAATAACTGGGCCAAATATTATCCGATTTCTTTGATTCAACAATGTATGTGAGTTGGAACACATCATTTAATTCAATTGGCATCATCATAAAACTCATATCTTAATTGCATATTGAAATATCGAGATTCTTCAGTGTCCTACTGTGACCATAATTTAAAGGACTAGCGGACCGACGTTCCCTTTCCCCAGCAGGCAATAAAATTAGTTCCGGCAAGCTGCACAAGATGGCCGCTCGATTCAGTGGGCCAACCCACTTCTCTCATCTGCTGTCAAGGTCAAGTTTGTTTACAATTGCATTACAGCAGGGATACGCTAAGGGTTGTTCCTAAGTAATTGAGTCATTTAAATATTTAACACCTATCATTATAGTGTATCGGGCTCAACTGGCTCCTATTAGCATTCATGGCTGGGGATGGATTCCTGTGATAGCCTTGCCGTTCTATGGTGACTACTAGTGGCTTTTGGACGCTCATCAAAATGAGAACACAGGATTCTCACCGGCAGCTGTCATATAATAACATGAGGAAATCTGCGTTTCCTAAACGACGAATATGATTCTTACCTCTCAGGGTAGATCATTTACACACATGCTCACGGAGTCTCAACGGACATCACTCGTGGCCATAATTCATGCAAGCTTTGGATACAGACAGGCTCTGTCCAATTCGCTGAGAATAATAGAGTATGCACAAGGGCGATACTACTCGTAGATTAGCCAACTTCTCACCTAACGCGCAAGCTATATTAGTTTGGTCCCCGCAATTATTTATTTACGTAAATCACTGGATTCTACGTTAATTCTGCACGCTTATATGCGGCTCATACAATACTTCACATAGATGACTCAATCATTAAGGCACCCGCGTTCTCTCTGTAATAACACTTAAGCCAAAGCTTTAAATAGCTCCTAATAACAATGTATAAATTTACTGGCTTACTTTACTTTAATGGTCCTCAAATATAATCCTAAGGATTGACCATATCAAAATATTCATTCAACACATCATTGACACTGAAAAACTCTCGTATCTCGTTATATTCCACGTTACCTTCTTACTGTTTACCAAAACACAGTATCTTTATATTAGACATGACACATTTTGAACATTACTTAGGCCAAAAATGCCTATGACTTTACTGTTGCCGATCCCAGATTATTATTATTATTATTATTCATTTAACGTTATCGTTACATTCATCACTATTTTCGGCCTGACTGGCCCTAAACAAATCACCTTCCAAGCCATATTCTATTCAAGACGAGTGGTGAAAACTCGTTCAATAAGGGACTGTTACATCTTAGTCTCAAAGTGATAAATCGTTATATGGTGAACTATTTAGTTATAACATCATTGTAAATTGGTACTCACTTTTTATTTTCGCTGGATGGTTCCAGCCTTTCAGCTTCAGGCCTACCATGACGCTTGACTTAAGCCATCATGTTATATTTTTCACAACACTTAATTTCAGACATTTCCCACATGATAAACATACTCTTATCAGTGGCCTCTTTCACATTTACACAATGCATATTAATCACTGTACACATGAACACTTTTAAATCGCTATTACACAATTTATGTACACTTATTCACTATTTCATAGGTTGATCCTTACTCGGACTTTTCCTACGCCTGGTCTCAGAGGTGCGATGCAATTACGCCAACCGCGGGTCTCCGTGAAAGTTTAACAGCGTTTATGGACGTTCGATCCTCGTCACCTGCAATATCGTTCAGCTCACTCTCCAGATTAAGTAGCGATGTTTCCCAAGCTCCCATCATTGTAGTGATCCTGATGATAATGTTATATACAATTCTGACAATACCTCCCGGTATATGAACTGTTCAAAAACATTATAAGTTCCTTTTTCGCTGTGGCGAATTTATATTTGCGTCAGATAATAGATAAATATCTGTATTCAATTACTTTTGACGCACTTCATGATTACTTATGAAGCTGTACGACTTGTTTCATTGTTCTTCAACGGCTGGGCGTTGATACTTTAACATTTCGCGCGCTTATTGGCTGCGTATTAGTTACGTGTATACAGACTGAAGACAACAAGACAACTCCCTTGGTCTGCACTGCTCCCTCCTTATAAAGGTTTCTCGTAAAATATAGTCCACCGGACATGTGGCTGCGACTCCTTCCTTGAAATAATACCTTTTCAGCCGAAATGACATATACACCTTGTTTCTTTAAGTGTGGAGGTTTCATAAACGTTCACGTGCCGGCGATCGCTTCGGCCAATTAATTACAATTAATTGCCTTAGTCCAATGCGTCAGGACGCCACAATGGTGATTCCCCCTTGACTGGTCACCAAATCACTCCTCTCGAGCGTAGGCTCGGTAGTAATGCGTTCATTTGGAGATATAGGCATTAATTTAGGTGTAAAATCATTCCTAAATTATCTCTCCTTGAATATATTCACCTGGGTGTACATTTCATTCCATTTTAATGCTCCACTTGGCTGTAATTAATTAATTTCCGTGGGCATTCATCCCTACCCTAGGTTCCATCGTTGTCAAGCGGTGAATTCCCGGGTCATTAATTTTGAGCTGTCTCCTCGCTCCAGACGAAAGTAGATCCCTTGGCGTCTATGGTCTCCACCCATTTTCCAACTGTAATTTGTAAAACGTCAACTGGCCTGCTCTCGTTCCTGTAGGCTTCGAAAACGTATATTTGCTTGCATTTGCTTGCAATTCTTGACCTTAAAACTGCTAAGATATTCACATACAGGCCGTGAAATCATGCTACATTATTATATCTCAATATTTAACACATTGCTCTTCGGATTCCCCAAAACTGTTCCTCCTCAGAGATTAATGGTTCGATTCTAGTTAGAATCATGTGCCTGGTCTTCTCAGATAGGACCTGAGTTCGATGCCATTCTGCCGTGACCAGTTGGGCACATCTTTCCCCTGCTAAGCTCGGAAAATTCATTTCACAAGTGAATTTTTTGGGCCTTTCAGATGGCATTGACTCCATGCAGTATTTACTTTAAGCGGTCAGTGCTCTCGGCAATGGGCTGTCTCGTTCCCCATTCCACTATGTCTGCCGTCTCGTAGACTCTCGTTTTGCCTTCTCAGTTGTTCATTCATACCCTCTAATTCTATAGCGGCCTCCCTCAACTGGTCATAAAGTTCCTTCAGTTGACTGCTGCATTCTCCCCTCGTATCCCTTGGGTCTGCGAGCTGGTCGCTTCGCTCCGTTTCTTCCTGGGCCTGCAAGCTTTTCTCAAGAATCTTTGCGTGCAAACGTAATGACTCCCCGTCCACTTAGGTCTGCATTGCTTGCTCTTCCCTCGTATCATAATCCTCTGTTGGACTATACAACTTCAAATTAGCGGCATTTACAACAACTTCTCTACCTGTTGCTTCGTCTCTGATTCGGTATGCATTATTTTGCAAGTCCCTTATAATCAGGTAGGGTCCGTGGTAGCTATGCTGAAATTTTTTATATTTTCTGCTCTCTGGATCTGAACTAGCTGTTTTTTTTTCAATAAGACGTATTCTCCCACGAGTAATGGTCTATGATAGCGTTTTCTCCTGTTTCTCCGCTGCCGTCTGTCTGCTTGTTTCTTGAGATACTCGAATGTTCTCTGGATCCTCAACTCACGTCCAGGCTGTGCATCGATGGGTGTCCGAATGACATTATTCCATGGCCTCTCTGGTCTTCTATCAAGATGTAGGCTCACTGGCACCTCTCCTGTCGCTTCGTGCACGGTATTGTTGATACAATATTCAATAATCTCAAGTACGTCAATCCATTTCCAATTCTCAGTAGAGCAGTATATCTTCATGTACTTTTGCAGTTCCCTTAGCATTTGCTTATGTTCTGGACCAAATTTAGCTTCCTCAATCTTCTCTTCCAGGCATTCTTCAAATTTTGGTTCGAGGTCCTTTTCAATGTCTGCGGCCAGTGTTGCCAACTCTTCCTCGATGTCTTCTGTTGTCGACAATGCATCCCCAGTCATATCTCCGTTTGTATGCCATACGTACTCTTCTGGTCTCGTTTCATTATGCTTTAATGAGAGCTCTAACTCTTCCTTTCCCTCACTTGCGCGAAACATAACAATGTCTTGCGAGAGATCTATAATAACTTTATATTCTCTTATGAAATCCATGCCAACAATAATGTTATACGGCAACTTATTCACAAGTAGGAAGCTCTGTGAGAATGTAGAGTTCCCTATCTGCAAATCTAAAAATACTTGGTATTTGCATATCATAACTTTATCTGGTATTACACCTTTTATTTTCACGCTTGAAATAGGTATTTTCAATACGTGAATTTTACTTTGGATTTCATTATATAATGCCTGGGTTATCAAGCACACTGTTGAACCTGTGTCAATGAGACTTCTTATCTTCACGCCTGCAATGTTTACAATAATAATGGGTAGTTCCCTTTTTACATTGACCGTCCCTTCATCTAGGTCTTCGATAAGCTCCTCAGGTTTAGCAATCCAGTTAACAACATTCACTGTATTCCATCCTGAACTTATCTCTCTTTGGTCATTTAATTTTGGTGTTTTTTTTTCAATTGCTCCATTCTTTGTGGAGTTCTTCTGTCTGTCTTCATACTGCTGAAGTTCCAGACTCTTGGCACCGTCATCATTTTTATGGATGTCGGGTGACCTTCTATTCCTAATCGCTTCATCCCAATGAACTCGCGATTGTCTCGGGTCATCTCCGCGCTCTTCCATGTATCTTAAAAATGCGTGATAGCGTTTTTCCGCCTCTTCATCGAACCCGCGACTCTGCTCCTGGGATCTCCATCCTTGGTTGTTCCCATTTCGGCCGTAATTCCTTCTGTTATCAGGCGGCTGGTCCCTCGTACCGCGCTGATTCCAGTTTTTCCTTCCTCGGTTTCCACGGTTCGATCCTTCTCGATATGTTGGCCTCCAATTTTGGTTTTCGCGTCCTTCGCGTTGCCAGTCTAATTTTTCCGTTTCGGTGCTCGTAGATTTGCTTTTTGTCTGCACCTTAGTTGGTTCAGTCGGTGTAGTCGTCATGTTGACTTGTTCCATGTTCCGACTTTGCCTTGGGTGCTGCATTGTGGTGAGATCGAGTTGTCTCAGCACCTCCTCCATATCGATCGCAGTTTTAGCGTTTGCTGAGATTAGTAGACGTTGTACTTCATACGGTAGCTGCTTGGCTATCGCTATGCACAAATCTGACTCACTAATCCCTTCATCAAGTTCACGAAAACGGCACAATTGACTCACAAAGAATTCTCCGTACTTCGTCGGATTACTAGTACTATAACGCCTGGAATACAAGTCCAATCTGAGGTTCTGTTGTATACTTGCGTTCCAGTACCTCCTTAAAAATGCTTGGCGAAATTCGTCAACGGTGTCGAACGTGTACCGAAAACTCCTAAACCATAAGGCACACTCGCCCTCAGTTAGTTTTTCAATCGCTCTCAACCTTCGCTCTGGCGGTACTTTCGCGTCATTCAAGTACTCGGAAACTTCTTTAAGCCAGTACTTGGGTGTCATGTTAGAATTACTCCCAGAGTATTTCTTTGGTTTCTCATCATTAGCCCTTACAACTGTGACGATTTGATTCTGAACAGCATTTTCATGCGGTGTTGACATAGCAATTGGCATACCAGGTGTGGTATACGGGCTGTCACTTGGCATGGCTGCATTCTTTGGAGAGGGCTGTATTTCTATCTCTGCCCATTTATTTCTCCTATTCTCGTCTATACTTCCTTCGCTAGACCTAGGATTCCGCAACATGGATTCCTCCTGCGCGATCATTCTAGTCTCTATTTGGCTGTGTCTATTTTCTGCCCTTTCCAAACGAGCTAAGACCTCTCGTTCTATTTTCTCTAGGCGATCTCGGTTTCTTTCTGCCATAGAAAATACCTTTTCCTTATCATCCTTAAGGTTTTCCTTCAGGTGGATAATTTCCCCCGCTAGACTTTCTCTTACTTCGGCAAGAGTCTTATCGCTGGCTTCAGTCTTCAAGTCTTCTCGAAGTTCTAATTCTTCTCGTAAGCCTGTAACTTCCTTTTGAATGTGACCCTGCATAAGAGAGATTTCAGTCCTTATTTTCGTGATTTCTCCCTGGTCCTCATCCTGTCTTTTATGAATAACTGCTAGGTCGCTCTGAGTTTGTTCCAACTCTTTCTGCACCTTCCCGACCTGCCTCTTCATATTTGACATTATCTCCTTATTCTCTTGATCAGAAGTTTTTATTTCCTGGATTTCCTTGCATTGGTCAAGGATATTCTGATCCTGTTTTCTTAAGGCTTCGTCTACCGCCTTGGCGTAACCTGCCATTCGCGTATTCCATTTTACGTCGCTATCTTCGAGCCATTGATCCACGGTCTGAGTGAACGTATTAAATTGCTCTAGTTGACGTTTAGTATTAGCTTCATTCTGACTCTGAATGTCTTTAAGCTCCATGGACATACTGCTTAAACTATCGTTGATCTCACGCTGTGACTCTCTGCACGCTTGCAGATTATTTTCTAGTTTTAGCTCTATAGACTCAAAGCGTTTATCGTTATCAGCTTGCATTTCTGAGACCACGCTAACAATATTCTTAGTTACCTCACGCTGGACAGACTCTTTAACGTCGTCTATTTTCTTATTAACCTCTATTAGGTTTGATTCTAACTGCGTGTTTACTGTAACTTGATTAGCCTCTAATCTAGTGTTTATTTCGGCTTGATTAGCCTCCAATCTAGTGTTTATTTCGGCTTGATTAGCCTCCAATCTACCCGCTATTTCATCTTCAAATTCTCTAATTTCTTCCTTTCTCTTAGCATTAACATCATCAAAATGTTCCCATAACTCAGCAATACACCTGAGTACGTCCTCCGTTCCAGCCATCCTGTATTTCTGAATTTGAGATTCAGGTAGGCCGCAGCTGAACATGCTGGCGCGTTTTATTAGAAAGAAAAGGATTCCGATCCCACGACAACAACAACAACATATTACAAAGTGCCAAAACCACCTATGGAATGGGTATAGACCCACGTACCCGTCTGACAACAGTGTCTGACGTCTGAGTATCATCTAGAAAGACTCACAATCGCTCAAACAGAGTTTGAGGAAAAAATACTATTTTTATGGTTTTCCCCATGAAAACCATACTATTATTATGGGGTTTTCTCAATCCCATAAGCCAACCACGTCCTGGGCGCCATGATAAATTAAATAGGTGGGGGTGGACATGCTATGTTTTCCCTGGCCAGTTTGCGCAATGCCAAGATCGCTCATATTGCACAGATGCAGGCGGTTCCATAATGAATTAATACCACCCCACGTTGGGCGCCATGATAAATTAAATAGGTGGGGGTGGACATGCTATGTTTTCCCTGGCCAGTTTGCGCAATGCCAAGATCGCTCATATTGCACAGATGCAGGCGGTTCCATAATGAATTAATACCGCCCCACGTTGCCTGGGCCATGATAATTAAATAGGTATCCCATGCTTTGCCACACACATCTGGGCGACATGATAATGAAGAGGGAGTGAGTGGACATGAATGCTGTGACAAGTTACATTTACATTTAAGCATGTTTTATGGAGGATTATCAACATTTATTTGACGAGATGGCTTATTAACAAATGGGACGCGGCCTTTTCCTATTATATCCTAATTTCTATGCTGTACTTGCTTCTACCATGAATATCTTGGCCGACTTTTAGTAGTACCTGTGACTCAATCCTAGTACAGAGACATATCCCCCATGTACCCAACTGTCATCATGTGGAACATGTGTTCGTATCCCAGCTAACTCACGGTCTTTCGAGGAATGGGGCGTTCCTGCCCACCATACGACCACATGCTCAGGATTTGTGTCTACCAGGTAACTACTCTACATGAAATACACAACATATTCCTAAAATAAAATATTTACTGGTATAAAATCATGGCTATACAACAAATACAAATCAAGGACAAATTATATTTAACTCCCACAAATAAAAATAGGGTTATTTTGTGAGTCTCTTCTTCATTATTGCAATACTGCACTCAAATCTATTTCTAGCATCCTATCATTGATACCTTCAGACTTCCATGGGTTTCCATAGTGTTCATCATGTGACACAATATTATTTAACTGGAGTATCATAACATAAAAATCACATATCACATCAAACTGACATTAATAAAACATTACTCCGTTTCTTATGGCATTTACTTTGATTAGCATAAATTCATTATTTTTCTGCTTTAATTAACAATTATTTGTTGTGTCGTGTGAATCATCTTCCTTCTTTCCATCACTATGAAACGCTTTAAAAAGTGGTACTTTTCCCTTCTAAAATAAACATGGATAGAAATATTTATAGTTTCACCATACAACGATTCTCTGGGTCTTGTCGGGCTTATTATCATTACAAATATGTCATGTTCTTAGAAATCACATACCCGTCTGCATAAATTAGCGTGAACTGGCAAAAATGCATTCTAAAAGGATGCCTAACACTTTATTTGGTTCAGTGTTCCTCTTCAGATAATAACTGGGCCAAATATTATCCGATTTCTTTGATTCAACAATGAATGTGAGTTGGAAGACATCATTTAATACAATTGGCTTCATCATAAAACTCATATCTTAATTGCATATTGAAATATCGAGATTCTTCAGTGTCCTACTGTGACCATAATTTAAAGGACTAGCGGACCGACATTCCCTTTCCCCAGCAGGCAATAAAATTAGTTCCGGCAAGCTGCACAAGATGGCCGCTCGATTCAGTGGGCCAATCCACTTCTCTCATCTGCTGTCAAGGTCAAGTTTGTTTACAATTGCATTACTGCAGGGATACGCTAAGTGTTGTTCCTAAGTAATTGAGTCATTTAAATATTTAACACCTATCATTAGAGTGTATCGGGCTCAACTGGCTCCTATTAACATTCATGGCTGGGGATGGATTCCTGTGATAGCCTTGCCGTTCTATGGTGACTACTAGTGGCTTTTGGACGCGCATCAAAATGAGAACACAGGATTCTCACCGGCAGCTGTCACATAATAACATGAGGAAATCTGCGTTTCCTAAACGACGAATATGATTCTTACCTCTCAGGGTAGATCATTTACACACATGCTCACGGAGTCTCAACGGACATCACTCGTGGCCATAATTCATGCAAGCGTTGGATACAGACAGGCTCTGTCCAATTCGCTGCGAATAATAGAGTATGCACAAGGGCGATACTACTCGTAGATTAGCCAACTTCTCACCTAACGCGCAAGCTATATTAGTTTGGTCCCCGCAATTATTTATTTACGTAAATCACTGGATTCTACGTTAATTCTGCACGCTTATATGCGGCTCATACAATACTTCACATAGATGACTCAATCATTAAGGCACCCGCGTTATCTCTGTAATAACACTTAAGCCAAAGCTTTAAATAGCTCCTAATAACAATGTATACATTTACTGGCTTACTATACTTTAATGGTCCTCAAATATAATCCTAAGGATTGACCATATCAAAATATTCATTCAACACATCATTGACACTGAAAAACTCTCGTATCTCGTTATATTCCACGTTACCTTCTTACTGTTTACCAAAACACAGTATCTTTATATTAGACATGACACATTTTGAACATTACTTAGGCCAAAAATGCCTATGACTTTACTGTTGCCGACCCCAGATTATTATTATTATTATTATTCATTTAACGTTATCGTTACATTCATCACTATTTTCGGCCTGACTGGCCCTAAACAAATCACCTTCTAAGCCATATTCTATTCAAGACGAGTGGTGAAAACTCGTTCAATAAGTGACTGTTACATCTTAGTCTCAAAGTGATAAATCGTTATATGGTGAACTATTTAGTTATAACATCATTGTAAATTGGTACTCACTTTTTATTTTCGCTGGATGGTACCAGCCTTTCAGCTTCAGGCCTACCATGACGCTTGACTTAAGCCATCATGTTATATTTTTCACAACACTTAATTTCAGACATTTCCCACATGATAAACATACTCTTATTAGAGGCCTCTTTCACATTTACACAATGCATATTAATCACTGTACACATGAACACTTTTAAATCACTATTACACAATTTATGTACACTTATTCACTATTTCATAGGTTGATCCTTACTCGGACTTTTCCTACGCCTGGTCTCAGAGGTGCGATGCAATTACGCCAACCGCGGGTCTCCGTGAAAGTTTAACAGCGTTTATGGACGTTCGATCCTCGTCACCTGCAATATCGTTCAGCTCACTCTCCAGATTAAGTAGCGATGTTTCCCAAGCTCCCATCATTGTAGTGATCCTGATGATAATGTTATATACAATTCTGACAATACCTCCCGGTATATGAACTGTTCAAAAACATTATAAGTTCCTTTTTCGCTGTGGCGAATTTATATTTGCGTCAGATAATAGATAAATATCTGTATTCAATTACTTTCGACGCACTTCATGATTACTTATGAAGCTGTACGACTTGTTTCATTGTTCTTCAACGGCTGGGCGTTGATACTTTAACATTTCGCGTGCTTATTGGCTGCGTATTAGTTACGTGTATACAGACTGAAGACAACAAGACAACTCCCTTGGTCTGCACTGCTCCCTCCTTATAAAGGTTTCTCGTAAAATATAGTCCACCGGACATGTGGCTGCGACTCCTTCCTTGAAATAATACCTTTTCAGCCGAAATGACATATACACCTTGTTTCTTTAAGTGTGGAGGTTTCATAAACGTTCGCGTGCCGGCGATCGCTTCGGCCAATTAATTACAATTAATTGCCTTATTCCAGCGCGTCAGGACGCCACAATGGTGATTGCCCCTTGACTGGTCACCAAATCACTCCTCTCAAGCGTTGGCTCGGTAGTAATGCGTTCATTTGGAGATATAGGCATTAATTTAGGTGTAAAATCATTCCTAAATTATATCTCCTTGAATATATTCACCTGGGTGTACATTTCATTCCATTTTAATGCTCCACTTGGCTGTAATTAATTAATTTCCGTGGGCATTCATCCCTACCCTAGGTTCCATCGTTGTCAAGCGGTGAATACCCGGGTCATTAATTTTGAGCTGTCTCCTCGCTCCAGACGAAAGTAGATCCCTTGGCGTCTATGGTCTCCACCCATTTTCCAACTGTAATTTGTAAAACGTCAACTGGCCTGCTCTCGTTCCTGTAGGCTTCGAAAACGTATATTTGCTTGCATTTGCTTGCAATTCTTGACCTTAAAACTGCTATGATATTCACATACAGGCCGTGAAATCATGCTACATTATTATATCTCAATATTTAACACATTGCTCTTCGGATTCCCTAAAACTCCTCCTCAGAGATCAATGGTTCGATTCTAGTTAGAATCATGTGCCTGGTCTTCTCAGATAGGACCTGAGTTCGATGCCATTCTGCCGTGACCAGTTGGGCACAATACAAAGTGTTCTTCTTCTTTTCTGTTAACGACAACCCAATAAGAGTCAGTGGCAGTGGAAGGACAAACATCATTCTAATTGGGAAGGGTTTCGAAAAAAGAAAACGAAGAGTTTACAGCAAAGATTTTGTTCAATGTTTACAATTTAGAACAGGAACACTTTTGTTTTAGTTTTAGCCTGGTTTTCACAAACAAGGTACATTATTTTAGATTATATGATACAATATATTTTAATTAATAAATTAAATATCTGTTTTGCTTCTGTGACAGCGTGAGCTAATTACATTGATTAATTAATTATTTGACCAACCAATTAATCAATTAATCGACTACTTGATTAATCGATTATCGTTATTAGCAGCAATTAATCTATTTCCTGCTTCGATTGATTATTCGATAACTCAAATTCATTGATTAAAAGTAACAGCCCTAAAACATACAGACAGGAATTGTACCAATGCAATATTCTGCATTCTATTGGCATGCCCCCCAGGGCTCACATCTAGTGGGACGTGGGTTGGCGACCACAGGGCCCCAGCTGAGTCCGTCATTGCTTCCACTTACTTGTGCCGGTCTCCTCTCCGTCTTCTTTGCTGTCGACCTCACTTGGTCAACTCTTGTTCTCTTCCGACCCCGACGGTATTAGAGTATCCGAGGCCTAGGGATTCTCTTTCTTTCCCGCCTTAATTGACCCTTGCCACATCTTTTCTGATACCCTCCTTCTGCGAGGGGTCAGCCTTCTTTTTCCTTTCGTGTTATCTCCTGCCTTCTGCTCAAGGCCCCCAAGGAGGCAGGGTGTATGTGGCCTCACCAATTCTGGTGCACCCTGGATATTGCTACACCCTCAGGGGCTCACGGATGGTGAGTTCGGGAGTTGGTGACCCCGAGGGATTCCTGAGTTGGGTCCGGTTTTCTCCCTTTTTTCCCTTACCTCTGTGTGGACCCTCTCCTCTTTCACTTTCCTATCTGCCTTTCATGGCTCTCCTTCCTTCCAAGTCCCCTAATCCGCATTCTTCGAGGGTTGAGGGCATTTATATTTCTCCTGTCCTTTATTTGGCTTATTCTACTTTTGTTCTCCATTTTTTCTTCTAGTTATTAGCTAGTATTTGTTGTAGTTGTGGTTTACTTTTCATTATCATCTTCACGATCACCCAAACCATTAGGGGCCGATAACATAGATGTTAGGCCCCTTAAAACAACAATCATCATCATCATCATCATCTATTGAAATGCATAGCAACAATATAATACCTTGATTGTAAAGAATGTACAGACAAAACATTAATTTTATTAATATAGATTACCGATGAACCCTGTTGGACAAAAAAATAATTAGTAGATCCACAATTAAGAACTGTCAAGTTACTAATGTATTCTCCTCCTTCATAGTCAAACAACCGCAGAGGAATTCCCTTTGAATGAATATTTCATTTGCTCCATCAAGAGGGTTCATCAAGAGCATTCCTTTAATTGAGTCACAGCTGCCATAGCGCGCTTCTGTTAGTTACTCGGCAGTCTTGGCTGTCATCGATCAAAGACAGTTGATTCATATTCACCATCTCCCTAATAACTCTGGAATGATGCATTTTAATGAGCCCTGTTAAGTGCCGGAATGGAAATCAACTTCCAAATGCATACAACGGCTCGTTGAATGAGGCGCCATTTGTCCTCAATGATCGATCGTATGTAGTTCGCCAAACTACCAAGAGATAACGGAAGCTCACAAAGTGAACGTGCTACATCTCTTGGCAATATTGCTAACGTGATGTGCGGGAATTAGGTCGGTCAGCCCCGGTATCCAAACAAATTCCCAACTTCCAATGGAGGCAAGATGCATGACGGTTGACCTTGGTACGTACTGTCTAAATTAAATCCTTGTGGTTCATTTGTAATTCAGTTAGGTTACCGAAATTACAATGATTGTTTCTTTCTTTTTACGAGGGAAGTGGAAAATGTTACATAAGTCTTTGAGAAGAGTCCGCACTCCTCAAGTGTGTTGGATTCTTACCCACTAAAAACCTCACCCTGTCCCCTTGACAAAATCCATCCCGGGACCACTTTCCTGTTACTTCAAGATGGAGCCATTTTCTTTGCTTCACAAGCTCCTTCTCACTTCAGTCTGCGGATCGCAGACTTAATGAACTAAATCATGCAATTCCCTATCCGATTTCATCGGACGAAGGTCCAACTCAACGAAGAAAGTGACTGTATCCCAGCTGAGCTGGTTCGTCAGCATAATTCCATCTAGGCCTATATTGTCCGGCGTTATTGGACCAACCTCAGATTCAAGTCATTGCTTTCCACTGCCCACGGAGCGCAGACGAAGAACGTATGATATACGTCATCTCGTTCGTTCTCGCAGTAAATACATACTGAGCTCCTTACTTTGGCCCTACGATGAAGGTAACACCGAAAGTAACCATGACCTGTCAACAACTGAGTCAGAAAATAATTAGCTTCCCCATGTTTTCTACTTATCCACTCAACCAGACTCGGTTTCAGCCGAGCTGTCCATCTTCCTCTGAGATCGTCATTCCACCTCTGCTTCCAATGTTCCATCTTGCGTGCCACGGCTTCCTTCCGGGCTTGAGCCTTGACCAGTTCTACTCGTCGGAAGTATACGTCTTTACGTTCTTGTGCGAGTAAGTCAATTGGCGCAACACCTGAGACAACCAGGACTGCAGGTTCGGAAACTGTACGGTGAGCACACGCCACCCTCAGAGCTCCTCTCCTCTGAATTGCAGCTAGGCGTTTCCTATACTTCTCTATCCTCAGCGAATCAGAACAAATCTCCGCTCCAAACAGGAGAATAGACTGCGCTGTGGACAACAGCAGTCGACGCTTGCTTTGTCTAGGGCCATGCACATTAGCCATGAGGCTAAAAATCCTACAAGACTAAATTCCCTGCCAGAACTGTGCCACTGCGAACCCGCATAACAGTGAACCCGGTTGGGTAGTATACATACATGGGGATCACAAGAAACTGATCGTGCATTTAAATGAAAGAGAATATTTATTACCCGTAGCAGTGACCGATTATTGCACTCTGATTTCATACGTAGACCAACATAAACATTGGTATTTTGTTTATAAAGTGCGCTTATTCAAATAAATAGGACTTAAGCTCCTGCTAGAAATGTATCTCGTCAAGCCCGCTGAACAGTGAAGTCGGCTGGTTGGTATATACACATGAGGTGGCCACAAGTAACCGATCGTAAGAAATGACCATTCAAAAGAAGGAGAATTACCTACAGCAGTGACGAGTTGCACTCTGATTTCATAAATATGGATAATTTGTTTAAAAAGAGCGTTTAAACAAATACAGAAGACGATAGCCTCTGCCAGACCTGTGTCGCGTCACAGTAAATCCTGGCGGGTGGTTTAACACTTATGAGATTTCTCGCACAGGCCCTTATTATTATTATTGACACGGGTGGATGGCCAGGGTGGATACTTACCTGTTTTCAAGATGTCCGCATCGCTTCCACAGCAAAATCACCTCCAGATGACATGCCCCAACAGAAGAACACCAAAAGGGGTGGAAGGAAGGTGGAGAAGGGGACAACGCACAGGCTATTCTACAGACACCCCCCAATAACTAATGGAATTGTCGCCGACGAAATAATGCCACAACAGTTGCTTAAAAATTTAAAATAAAAATTTAATTGTTAAAAATTTAAAAGAACACCTCCACCAGAAAACAGAATATGCATCAGCCAGCATAAATTACAAAAAAGGCAAGAGACGGCTTAACATGCTTGCTTGCAAAGCAAACAAAAGAAAATAATTAAATTAAAATTAAAATGTTAAAGCCCAAAGATTTAAAAAAAATTACAGGCATAATTAAATGAGAAAGGGCTTGATAATTTACAAGGGAATGCAATACCGATCCGACATGCAGAGATCCAGGCCACGACATAAAACGAAAAATTTAAAATTAAATTAATAAAATTAAATATGATCAATTAAGAAATCCCCGATAATCGTGACTAAGAAAAACACAAGAACATTCACCAAAAACATAAGGTTAAACCAACAAGGTTAATAAAAAACAAATTAAGCTAACACTACAACACGTTTGAGTTTCCCGGTCGGCGCCAAGAGACTGCACTCCAAGACCAGAATGCACTCGGGCCAAACAAAAACAAAACAAACATGGCCACAGGAGCAGACGACCACATGTCAAATCGAAATTACGGCAAACAATTAGCATTAAATTAATTTTAAAATCACCAGAGAGAAATAAAAAGGAGGAAGGAATTACGCCTTAACGCTATTGACAAGAGCCATATTTGGCTGCACGGATCGTAAAATAAATTAATAACAGGGCAATTCCAAGGACTGCCAAAAACTAAATAAATAAAAATTCACAACGTAAAATAAACTAGAAGCGTGTCTCCAAAAGGTACGAAGAAAACAATAAAATTTTTCATATCTGGTAACATTAGTAAAGGCGAAAAATTAGGCCTACCAGGTGAAACAAAATACAAATTTAAAACAATAATATAAGGCCAATATCGGAACTCCATAACAAAATATATAAAAATTAATAACGTACCTTAAAACTTCACAGTGGAGACACAATAAAAATAAAATAATTCACACACAAACCAAATAACGTTATACGGCACTATATTGCCTGAAAATGGCCCACCCAGCACATGCTTCGTTTGGGTCTCAAGCACTGGTCTGCATCGAGATGCGATTACAATCCGAATTTCTTCTTCACTGCGAAACGATGAAATAATAGCCTGAAGAGCACAGGCAATTCCCTTTTATCGTATATCCATATTTCGAGGAGGCCAGGGGGTCAAGCCCCCGGGCACGGCAACAACTTTTTCGACCAACTCGCTTGTTGATTTCTTGACGACAGACTGTGTAGATGCCAAGATGGCAGAGAGTCCCAAAATCAAATACAGCATTGCATTCATGTTAATGTAATTGTCCAATCACAGCTTGACACATCAAGCAACAATGTGATTATTAAGTAATTAATTTGGCGGTATCATGTATATACAGTCTTTTGTTCCATGACGTAGAATATAATATCCTTCAAACATGACTCGAATAGGATGAAACCAGAAGGCACCGCAAACACACTCTATCGGAGGAAGAAGCAACTCCGACTAGGGGCGTCGATAGATGCTACCATCTCGTGTTCACAACCGGAACCAAGTCACCAGGCGGTCGTTTCAAAATGTCAAGGAACACCAGTATACAGGGAAGATGGATTTTGAAAACGTTGGAACGGGCATTTGCACGTAACAATTATTACTGGCAATATTATTATTATTATTATTATTATTATTATTATTATTATTATTATTATTATTATGTGGAGAGTACTTTACGCCTAAAGAAGCGGAATCTAGACGCTTACGGCCAATAGTAAAGAAGAACTGAAGGAAGAAAGAGCATAAGATGCTTCATAAAAGACGCCGCCCTGAAGTAATGCGAGAGCAGTTCCAGGACGGATATACACGTCGTGGGAGAAGGGTGTGTGGTTTTTAGTGGGTGAGAAGCCCACACTTGAAGAGTGCCGACCCTCTTCAAGCGTCTGGGAGCAGATTTTCCAGAATCCCTCGTAAATATATATATTATTACGAGGGTCATTTCAGAAGTCATGGTAACTATTTTCTAACCGGCAAGAAAGCTTCCGGAAACAAAATTCAGGATATACGTTTGGAAAGTCACTGGAATGTTTTCGCAATGCCGGTACTACATTGGCTACTCTCAGACAGTGACAAGCATAACACCTTTGACAGGTGAATGCAGGACGAAATTTAGAGTCTGGTGCCCGTAAACCGGGCTCCTTTCACTCTAGTTTGAAAGTAAAATGTATGGAGGGTAATAATAATAATAATAATGATTTGGAAGTTACCTCTGGCTATAGTCTAATGAATGACTTATGGCCAGAGTGTTTACAGTGAATGATTTTGATTTTGAATTGTGCAAGGATAATATGTGGTTGATTTAATTAATGAATTACTGGTGCAATTAAACAATTATTAGGGGCAGTGAAAAATGAAAAAGAGAGTAGCAGAACTGTTTCAGCTTAAGTTAGGTTCAGGATGTGCCTGTTGGCCATTGTTGGCCAGTGCACACTTCTGCCGATGCTTTAGTTGTTATTACTGTAAGTGTCACTTCGCTCGCCATGGTTTAGCTGTGTGTGATTTTGCAGTGTGTGTAAAGGTTTTAATTTATGCAGCAGCTTCGTAATTTAATATGAAAATATAGAAGACCTTAAGTAGGTTGAAGTTAGGTAGTGATTTAGGAGAGATGAAAAAATATAGACCTGTAGTAGGTTTGGCATTATTTTCTAGCAATGAATTGCTTCAAAAAGGCCTCAGCTACCACCTCATATGAATGATACTTGTGAGAAGTATTTGAGTCTAGTGTTATTGTGGTATAAAGACTGTCACTGGAGCGGGGAGTTTGAATTTAGTAGTGCTGGTGTCAGAATGATGTTTAACAGAACTTGTATGTAAAAATAATGCTGTATTGTGGATAATTATGTTTAATTTGGTCTGTTAATTGTGTAATTTGATAGTTTATGGATATATTGAGGCTTGGAAGCCAGTGTAGCGTAGGCCAATCACTGGGATTGGTCCCGCCAAACTGTGCATCCTTATGTGTACTGACTTCGAATCTTGTAATACGCTCCAGTGCAGTTTGGTGTGTTTATGGTTCTCAGCCCGCGGTCCGTCACCCCGGAAGGGGTCCGCCGTGGCCAACGCTCTTCCAGAGGTAGGCCCGCCGGGCAGGAATTGTATTGAGTGTAGTTGATTAGAGTACAAGGGAAAGGGATCCGAGTGCAAGGGGCTATGGGTGTGAGACACTGAAAGATGCGTAAATAGAGATCATTGTTTTATTCCTATTACAGTACATATGCACACAACTAAACAGTACGCGTGATACTCGTACTCATACGAGCGAACAACCTTCAAAATAATCCCCTAAGGTGTCCACACATCGTTCCCAACGGCGAAGAAGGCGCTGAATACCATCCACGGTGTGTGATGCGTCTATGCGCGCCACCTCTCGTCGATGCGCTGTTACGATGTCCTCCCTACTTGCAAACCGCTACCTATGTGGCGGCGTCTTCAATTTAGGAATGAGATCAAAGTCGCACGGACGGAGATCAGGGGAGTATGGAAGGTATTCCAATATCTCCCACCCCCACCTAAGCACAAGGTAATGGACACAGGCTGCAGTGTGACTTGTTGTATTATCATGGAGGATTATTGCATTGTTGAGAAGCCCTGGACGTTTCCTCCGAAATGTGCGCGCTATTCAACTTGTGTGACATCCATCTCGGAACACAGTCTCTAGGATACTGACGTTTGCATGTGTGGCTGACTTGACACCAATGCACTCAGACGTCATCTGGTGGTCGCATTCCGTACTGGGTACACCATGTTTTCAAATGTAGCCTACGTGGTTATTCGGAATATATAAAATAATTGCCATGACTTCTGAAATGACCCTCGTATTATTATTACTAATATTGCTTCGGGCAACTAAGGACCACGTCATTTCAACAGTTTTCATGTAGCTTTAATCTTAGTCCAGTATTCTTTCATTCTTAGACGGTGTTGTTCCTTTCTCTCTTTTGTCCACGCCTTTCCATTTATCAGCGTCGGCTTTGCTTCAAAGAGTGTTCTCTTCAGCTGGCCATGCTCCTGCATATCTTCACATGAGATCTCAATCTCGTGCAGATTGGTATCTCACTGAAGCAAGCTACCTTTGTTTTTTTTTCTCACAGGACCATGGGTAGCGATCGCGGTCTCCTCTGTATTTGAGCACATTTCATGATATCATGAGAAAACGATTAAATTCAGCGGCCTTGGTGGCGTAGTTGGTAGCATGCTGAGCTTCTATGCTCATGATCGCGGGTTCAAACCCGGCCGAAGTCGTCGGGTTTCTTAAGAGCGTTATACATCCCTAAGTATGCCTTCATTCAGAGGGGAAATAAAGACGGCGGTCCCATGTCATAGATTTGTGGCACGAAAAAGAACTTTCCTCTAACTACACTTGTGGAAGCTAAAATTTGTAGGTTAGTTTGATAATGTTATATTAGTTCCAACGTTCGCCGCCAGGTGCTAACTGCGATGGCATTTAGTAGCCACGTCCACAGCTAGGTGTCGTGGTAGCATTTGGTAGCAAAAGTAGGAATTACATGACAAAATTGATCGTGGCATATTTCAAGATAAATCAGTCAAGTGTAAGATCCAAGTTTTGCTAAACTTAGAGATAAATGGACGTACTTATGAGCATATTTTTACTGTGGTAAGCAGGAATAATTTTGACATCGTGCAGGGAATAGTTTTTATTACTAAAGTTGGAGTAGTAATAGACATGAATTACAGATAACACACACTAATACAGCCATCACAATTAACACCGGTTATCAGACAAATTCTACACACACCCAAACTACATGGGGCTATATAACCGCGTTGTCACAGCCCCTAAACTAAGGAACCAACCAACCACTTAAAAACATGTAGTTCCGTGAATAACTAAATAAACTATTTTTAGCCTACTTTTCACATTTTGCAAAAATTAGGAAAAAGTAGACTTATGAGATCAATCCGGGCAAATGTCTGTCTGTCTGTCCTTCTGTGTGTCTGTCTGACTGACTCCTAAACGGCTGCAGCAATCGAAACCAAATTTGGTATGAGTAAAGATCTATACCTGAATATCTCAAGGCCATATTTGAAAATGATGTCAGTGCTACCAACTGCTCAAAAACCGCAATTGAAATTTGAGCTTCATGTTGTATATCTTGGAACGTATACATGGGAGCTAATCCAAAATTGGCAGACATATCGACAATAATATATCAGTTTAATTTCCAAGAGGCCATTCATGACAGTATTGCAAAAATTATTCTAACCCACTTGATAAGTCCAATTTTGAATGCATATAACTTTTACACTATCAATTGGATTTCAACCAAATTTCGTATATACTATGTGTACATAAACAGACATCACTAAGCGTATTCTTAATAACCACCAGGGCTGCCAACTGTTAATAAGTGGTCTCTCTATTTTTAAAAATCCGAATACCAATATATCAGAAAGTATGCAAGCCGACAGCATTAAAAGTATGCACACGTATAGTACCTGACATTCTAGAATAATTTGGAGTAACTAATATACGTCAGTGCTACCAACATGATTCTAAGCCTGCTGATGGGACCGATTTTTTAATACATGTAACTTCTAAGCAAAATTAAGCAAAAATATTTGCCATAATAGCAATTGGATTTCATCGAAATTTCGTTTGTGCTATGTGTACCATAACAGATATGACTATGCGTATTCTTAAGAGCAACAAGGGCTGCCAACTGTTAATAAATGCTGACTCTATTTTTTTTACCCTACTATCAATATTTCAGAAAGTATGCAAGCCAACAGCTCTAAACTTTGCACACGTATAGTACCTGGCATTCTAGATATATTTGGAGAAACTTATTTACGTCAGGGCTGCCAACATGATTCTTAACCTGCTGAGAGGTCCAATTTTAAAATACATTTAACTTCGATACTAACAAATGGATTTCATCGTAAATTAGCACAACAATAGATCTTTATATATCAGATTTTTTATGACCAACACAAGAATGATATTGTTGCCAACATGATTTTACTCGCACTGTTAGATCCTATTTCTAACTGCATGTAACATCCATGCTATCCATTGGACTTCAACCAAATTTTGTATGTCCATTCTGTACCTTAATAGATGGAAATAATAATATCACCAGGGCTGCCATCTGTAGTGCTCTTTTATTCTACATTATGCCAGGTATATTTCGAACTAATTAGAAATTTCGATATTGCCAAATTAATTTCGTCATTATTGTACATAGGTCCATATAGATTAATCATTGGCATAAATCTCAAATTTTAAGAAAAGTAAGCTCTTTAGTTCGTCACGGAACTTCTTGTTTTATATCCTACTGATATCCTTAATATTTTTATTATTATTATTATTATAATTAGTATTAGGATTATTATTATTAGTATGGATGTAGTAAGAAAAGGGTATCTAAATATACTACGATTCTCGGTTCACTGTAGTACCGTCAGTGCTATAAAAATAGTGGTAGTTCTGTACGTAAGTTCATTTCACTAGTTGAATAGAACCGCGTAATTCTCATCACTTAGATCGACCCAGTGCCAGGAGATGGAGTGACCTACCAAGTAAACCACTATGTCCCATCTAGCGGGATTACCGTGAACTACCAGCTCTTCGCCCATATCGACATCAGTGTAGCCAACTTACGTTTACTGAAATTCACTATTCCGTGTTCGAAATAACTTGACGTCCGATCAAAACAGTATCATGGGGAGCGATCACGGACTCTTCTAAGTTTGAACTCCTTTCATGATCATGATTTTCATGATTCCTCTTAAGAGCAAATAGTTCCGTGAATAGCTAAGTAAATTCTTTTTATGTACGGTATCCTGCTGGTCATTTCCTTTAAAAACTCTCCTGCAAGGATTTTCCATGTGATGTACAGTACAGTACTAAAGAGCTTTCGGTGTATGACCTATGTCACCACCAACACCATTACATTAAGAAATTAAACGTTTAAAATTATACGCCGAATCAATACATAAACAACTATATATTTTATATATTTGGACATGTTTCCACCTTCAATGAGGTCATCTTCAGCTTAAATAGAAAGTCAACTAAGAATTGAAAACTAAAATAGCATATATGACTTAAAACTAAATTAGAAATTAAAAATTAATGATAATAATTGTCCAAAACGTTTAGAAGATAGTGAAAAAAAAAGTATTCTTGAAATGGAATTAAAGTATCAGATGTTCTTCTTTAAATTTGCCAAACCTCATTGAAATTCGAAACATGTCCAAATACAGTATAATTATAAAATATATAGTTGTTTATGTATTGATTTGGCGTATAATTTTAAACGTTTAATTCTAACATCAATACGGATATTTAAACACATTTGTTTTCAATGGCATACGTGTTAGCATTCTATTAAGAAATTATGTTCTAGAATATTACTTTCATTATCGGCGATTTAAACTCCTCCTGCGAGATGGTATCATTCTGTATCGTCACGAGAGTTTATTTTAAAAAGAGTCAAATGTACGGCTTCTATGATTTTCGAAAAGTAAGCTACAACATAGGGGGGAGGTAGACTTTTACAAGTGTGAAAACCACAGATATTTAAACTAGTTTTTCTCCCATTGGTAAGTTTAACGCTCGTTCCCCAAATTTTGTTTTCTTTCTTTTGTTTTCCGTCATAACTCAAACAATTTTTGATGCAATTTTGTATTCGCATGTATCTCTTGTGTCTTACGAATGTGAACTAGAACCATTGCTGTAACGTTTGTTTTCTGTATTGCCTGAGTGAAAATACCTCACTAAAATGTCAATAAGAATCTGCTCTTATAGAAAAAGGAGAAATAAATATTATTTCTAAAGATAGGCAAACGTTCTTAGTTCACATTGTTAACACAAGTATTATGAACATTCTAATGAAATAATCTTCCAGAATTGTGAAGTTTTGTAGAAATTATCGAGGAAATGCATGATCAAAGTATAAAATAGTCCAATTATTTGAACGTTTTTTAATAACATGGGAAAGATAATTGCAAATATTCAAGTTGAAAACTAAAGATAAAGGACAGTTCTAAGAGTGTGTAAAATTTCATGTCAACAGAAAAAAGGGATACCGAGGAAAACTATTTTAAATATCTGTGGTTTTTAAACTTGCAAAGGTGTACCTCCCCCCTTTGCCATTAGATTATGATTATAATAGCCCATCATACGATTCTTCTCTTAAATCACTTGAATAGAATACGACATTTTTAAAAAATTAAGCAAAGGAGTTAGTAGATTTACGCGATCATAAGCCAGGGGACCTCCTTTTTTACGTGGAATCCGAACCACTGGACACGATGTTTCACTTTAAAAATCTCACATGCATTGGCCGGGAATCAAACCCGGTCAGTCGTGGTGACAGGCCAACAGCACTATGCCACCACGGCTCACACAATAATGTTTTACAATTTTGAACAGATGCCATACTGAATATTTGAAAACGATTGAACATGAGATGTCTCTATACTAACCTCAGAAAAGAGATTCGCTGTGCTAAGTTTCATTCATCTCGGGTAATTAGATCAACAGGAAAGTGATTTGAAATATTTGAAATCCACCTTGTTGTTTTAGTGATTTTGTGATTATCGTCATTTAAAAGCAATCTTATTACTCTAAAGCAATATAACCTTATTAGTATTATTAATATAAGCCCACTAAGTAGCGCTTATGACTAGTTATTTTTGGATGCTCGCTTCCGTTCTCAATACCTCTTTAACCCTGGCAATAAGTATTCCATCCTTTCCTGTGAAAGAGGTTTACGAGGTTTAACAACCGTTGGTAGAGGGGACCACGAATTAACCATGTGACAAACTTTAGAGCGGTCGTAGACATCACTATCAGAAATATCAGCCGAAGCTAAGTCTGTTTTTAATTCATTGAGCCACAAGCTTCCAGTCATGTAGCTTTTAACGAGTGAGAAGATCTTCCTTGTATTCCTGCCGTTATCCATTCTCAGAAGGTGCCCGTACAACTTCAGCCGCCTACGTCGCATGCTAGTCTTAGCCGATTCCAACAGTTGGTTCAGAGTTTTCCTTCAGTCGATAGGTACCATCCGAGGGCACTCTTGGCCCATGCATCTTCCGGAGGATACGCCTTTCGATCTTTTCCAGGTGGTGGCTTTTCTGTTCCTAAGGTCTCCGAATCATATAAGAACTAGGGTCTGATGACAGTTTTGTAGTGGCATATTTTAGCGTTCTTCGAAATGCACTTCTGGTTGTAACAGTTTCGCGACAATTGGTAAGCTGCGTTGAGTTTTGCACATCTGTCTAGGATGGAGGTTCCGTCTCTACTATTGTGGTGGACCCATTCACCAAGATACCGGAATCGATTGAATTTTCCAATCGTCCAAAAGATGGTCATCAAGTGGGCTTTCCCGGGGTGCCTACTCTCGAAGAACATATATTTATTATCATTAAAATTGTTAATTCAATACAGTTTGTAAATGGAAAGTCCTTAAAAGTATATAAAATAAACGACACCGCTTACTAGACTAATATACCGTACCATTTTTGTTACATAGAAATATTGGAATTAATGCTGATGAATATCACGGTATGGTCGAAACTAGTCCATCTTCTAGTAATTTATTCTATAGACTTTTGGTGGATTACTTCTCATGCCATTGGTATTTAATTGAAATAGTTGTTTATAAGAACCCAATTTAAATAGGATTATCCCCCAGGGGCTCACATCTATTGGGACGTGGGTTGGCGACCACGGGGCCCCAGCTGAGTCCGGCATTGCTTCGACTTACTTGTGTCAGGCTCCTCTCCGTCTTCCTTCCTGTCGACCTCACTTGGTCAACTCTTGATCTCTTCCGACCCTGACGGTAATAGGGTATCCGAGTCCTAGCGAGTCTCTTCCTTTCTCGCCTTAATTGGCTTTTGTCTCATCTTTTCTGATACCCTCCTTCTGCGAGGTGTCAGCCTTCTTTTTCTTTTCATGTTATCTCTTGCCTTCTGCTCAAAGCCCTCAAGGAGGCAGGGTGGATGTAGCCCCACCACTTCTGGTGCACCCTGGATAGTGCTACACCCTCAGGTGATCACGTCTGGGGAGTTAGGGAATTGGCGACCCCGGGAGATCCCTGAGCTGGGCCCAGATTTCTCCGTTTATTCCAGTACCTCTGGGGTCGGATCCTCTCCTCTTTCACTTTCCTATCTGCCTTTCATGGCTCTCCTTCCATCCCAGTCCCTCAAGCCGCATTCTTCGAGGGTTGAGGGCATTTCTTTCCCACCTGTCTTTTATTTGCCTTTTTCTCCTTTTATTTTCCATTTCTCCTTCTAGTATATAAGTTAGTAGTTAATTTTAGTTATAGTTTACCTTTCATTATTATCTTCACGATCACCCAAGCCATTAGGGGCCGATAACCTAAATGTTAGGCCCCTTAAAACAGCAATCATCATCATCATCATCATCATCATCATAAATAGGATTAATTTCGTATCAATATACCGGGTGTTTCAAGAGCCCATTCCAATAACGTTTGCTGGAAACAAACTAACGCGTGTTGGCTGAAAGGTCGAGATTTATCTGTCTGTATGGTACCGCAAGCATAACCCGCAATCGATACTGAACACTATCATTTTCCCTCGTTTTAGTCTGTAGTCACATCGAGTGAAAAGTAATAGGATGCAGTATCGTTTGCAGGATATACTTGCAGTTCATTAGTACAATACGGGATGCAAGCAGAGAATTGAAGCACACCACCGAACAACGCTGTATGAGACATTTATCTAAATGTTCAGGAACAAAGAAAAATATTTCTTCATCTCATATACAGTGTCATCGAAAAAATGTGGCCTTAATTCTGATTTTTAATTGCTCAGGCTGTAATAAAAGTAATTTAATTATTTTTACACCAAAAGATAGAGAAAACCATAAAATTTTGTTTACCTATTGAGTAGGTTTCGATGTGAGCTCGGCCTGTGGCACGAATCACCGATGCGATAGCCACTGTGACTCCTGACATGATTCGGCGGTCCTGGACGGAGGTGGACTATCGCTTGGGCGTGTGTCGTGCCACAGACGGAGCTCACATCGAAACCTACTCAATAGGTAAACAAAATTTTATGATTTTTTAGCCTACTTTTCACATTTTGCAAAAATGAGGAAAAAGTAGACTTATGAGATCGATCCGGGAAAATGTGTGTCTGTCTGTCTATCTGTCTGGCTGTGTGTGTGTCCCCAACCCCTATCAACTCCTAAACGGCTGCAGCAATCAAAACCAAATTTAGTATGAGTAAAGATGTGCACCGGAATATCACACGTCCATATTTGAAAATGATGTCAGTGCTACCAACTGCTGAAAAAACGCACTAGAAATTTGAGCTCCATGTTGGATATCTTGCAAGGTATGCATGGGAGCTATTCCAAAATTGGCACACATGTAAATAATACTAATTCAGTTTAATTTCCAGGAGGCCAACCATGACAGTGTTGCCAAAATAATTTTAAGCCCTATGATAGGTCCAATGTTTAAATGCATATAACTTCTACACTATCAATTGGATTTCAACCAAATTTTGTATGTAATATCTGTACATAAACAGATATGACTGAGCGTATTCTTAAGAGCCACCAGGGCTGCCAACTGTTAATAATTGCTCTCTCTCTATTTTTTAAATCAAAATACCAATATATCAGAAAGTATGCAAGCCAACAGCTTTAAACTATGCACACGTATATTCTGACATTTTAGATTAATTTGGAGTAACTTATATACGTCAGTTCTACCAACATGATTATAAGCGTGCTGATAGTACCAATTTTTAAATACATGTAACTTCTATACTATCGGTTGGATTTCAACCAAATTTCGTATGTGCTATGCGTACCATAACAGATATGACTATGAGTATTGTTAAGAGCAATCAGGGCTGCCAACTGTTAATAAATGCTGTCAATATTATTTACCCTAATATCGATATATCAGAAAGTATGCAAGCCAACAGCTCTATACTTTGCACACGTATAGCACCTGACATTCTAGATTAATTAGGAGTAATTAATACAAGGCACTGCTGCCAACATGATTCTATGCCTGCTGATATGTCCAATTTTAAAATACATCTAACTTCTATACTAACAAATGGATTTCATCCAAAATTGGCACAACAGGATATTATAATAATTCAGATTATTTCTGACCAGCACACGCATGGTATTGTTGGCAACATGCTTTTACGCGTGCTGATAGATTCAGTGTCTAACTGCATGTAACGTCCATTGGACTTCAACCAATTTTTTATTCTGTACCTTAAGAGATGGAGCTAAGAATATATTCAGTCACCAGGCTGCCAACTGTAGTGCTCTATGAGGCTACATTATACCAGGTATATTTTGAACTAATTAGATATTTCGATATTACCAACTTAATTTCGTCATTATTCTAGATAGGTTCATATACTGTAGAATAATCATTGGCATGAAATGTATGCTGGGGGGTCCGCGAACCCCTTAAACATTTGGAAACTGTTTAAGAAAAATATTGGCACATTTGTATCTAGTCCGGCAAATATAACTTCCGACTTGAAAGTTCATCGATCAGTTGGCGTCAACGCACTGTTCATAACTGCTGGAGGAGATTTCGAGTAATCGTCGATTTAAATCGATCTATTGAATCAGATTGTTTTTGTCGGCAACTCGGAACTCAACAGCATAATCGAAACAATAGCCCATATTATTTTCTTCTCGACAAAAGCTTTGTGTAATTGCTGCCTTATTCGAATAAATGTACTTGTTTAGGCAAAAAGAAGTAACATAGTCTAACAATCGTGAAAAGCAAGTTCTGTTCTTATAAGCCCGCAGACTAGTGTTTGGAGGTGGGGTAGGTTGGTAGTTTGTGTCTGTGGTTAGTTTTGAAGGATGAAGAAAATAACGAACTATTTTACATCCACCCAGGCATCGAAAAAGCTGAAAGTTAATGAATTAATGAGTTAAAATTAACCCAATTCAACCTTTCATTTAACATGTCAGCCCATAATGCATGACGAATAGAAATAAACAGTGTCATCACTCCGCTACTTAAGCATTGTAGTTCATGGTCCAGCCAGTGTGTGGCGCGGAAGTCGCGACGAACCATAAGCACGTATGACATTAACCCATGAGGTTAGTACTGTAATATCCTGTGCGTGAGAAGTCATATTATTCGAGGGAATTTGTTTCTTTGTAATAATTTACGAATGTCTATGCAGTGCTTTGTGTGTGCAAACAACTAAGTTTTCTGTTGTTTCGGGAAAATATCGTAATGTTTTGTTCCTGGAAGTAAATCGGGTTACGAAGAAAATCTGATGGTAGACATATTTTCACACCGCCAAAAGAAACAAATCTGTTTTCGAAATGGGCGAGAGTTTTTCCGTGGAAGGATAAGCAATTGTCAATCAAAAATAGATACTGTGACGAGCGTTTTTCGGAAGATTTAATTATTATAAAGGTGGACTGTTTCGTAGTGAACTATGAGAACGTGAAACTTCCTCGCGTGAAGTGGAAATTAAAACCAGGATCAGTACCTCAAATTTTTCAAAATTTACCGAAATATCTATCCACTGATGAAAAATCACGAAAGCCGCCCAGTAGGATACGGAATGAAGGCACCCTTCCATGGTTACTTGTTCTATTTCGTGCCATCCTTACCTAAAACGAAAAAAAATCCGTCTTAATAATAATAGGCCTAAAATAATAATAGTTGTTGATTCTTTAGGGACTTAACGACATCGTGGTCACGTATCTCCGTGTGTTTGGGTTTGTTTAGAATTCTTCTGATAGTCTGTGTCATTATGATGTCTGTAGTAGTCTGTGTATTTGGAATTGAGGTCGGATTTGGGTAGGAAGCGGCTGTGTCCTTCAGTTAGGTACTGTCCCCGTTTACCTGGATAGTAGGCTGTCAGATATCCGCTCCCTCACTCGGATTGCCAATTATAAATCGCACCGGCACAGTTACATCAATGAAAATGGCACTGACAGATACTATCGAGATAAGAGCACAGAAGTTCACAGGAAATCATTGTGGAACACACCAAAATAGACGGGGGTTCATACTTACCGTTACTTACCTCTTAATTATCTCGGGGTTTGAGTTGACAACAGGATCACTAAAAGTCTGTTCACACAATAACCTCCACCATGACATTTAAAAATGAACCAGAAACGAAGACGAGAACTTTGAACTGTACAAAATGCTTTATTTCTAATAAAGGGTAAGATTTTACTAACACAACAAAATCAACGTGGCTATCAGTAGCCCAAGTCAATCTGACTACGTCCTCAGTAGGACTTGCAAAAATTATCATACAACATGATATAAAACATTTTAGCTCCCAAGAGCTCCAAATAACGTAATATTCATAACACTATTGGATTGGAAAAGGACGTCAGGGTGTGACATATATAGAGCATTTGGTTTCCTTTTAATAAACATGAGAATGGTATTTATAGTCGCAAGGCCGAAGTGCGGACGACCTCACTCTCTGTGAACCAGATGTTGGCCCAGCTGCGAGCTAACCTCGAACCTGTTGCATACTGGTCAAATGGACTCCCTTCTCACCTGCTGTTACGTAACATACAGCTTGCTCTCTCAAACCTTTATCTGTCTACAAGACAACTCACATTATATTTACGCAAATCTTTCAAGTACTTTGCTCACATCCTATTGGATCATTATGTTAATTCCCTAAATTTGTTAAGTTCAATCCAAATGTTTAATTAGCTCTTAAATGTTTATAACAAAATCACATAAATTATTTATAACAATTAGAAATTGTTTATACTATTTGTCAAAGACAATAAAAATATTATATGCACGCCTTTAACATCACTCTCGTTTCACATTATTTTCATAAATATTTACAACAATTATTTACAATATTAACATTTAAATTTGTTTAAATTATTAATTTAATAAATACATTAACCACATGTTCATTCATTTGGTAATTTTCATAATCTTGTTTAATATAATCGACCAATGAAGGTTAGTTATACATGTTAATGTCACAATCTGGTTTAATAAAGGTTTTAATAATGATTTGTGACGGCAACCTTCATTCAAAATCTTATCTCAAATTCTTTCAAAACTCGTGTTAATTATAACAGTAAATCACTTGATTTATTTTCAACGAACTATGACAATCTTACTCCAGCGGAAAATCCTTCGCTAACAAGTTAATGCACAAATTGCATTACAACTATGCCCAAAATCATCATATATTAATCTATATGGTATTAAACTTCCACATAACTTACAAACTTCCACAAATAATTCTTTAACATTTATTTCTGTGGGAACCTCCTTCATATTCAAGGGCATTATATCTCAGCGACTTTCAACACGCGCTGCACTAGCGATTATACACTCATAGTTCCACTTAAAAATTTTTATAATCATTAATTGTTTCAAAACTGTTTTTCTATTTAACCTTCGTGGATTTCATTCATGAACCGAACTGAAGTCAAAACTTGCCAATCACAAACAAATTTAATAGTGAATACGCTTATATACGCCTGTCTGGTCTATCAAAATTTAAGATTAACATCTTAAAAGAAATTGTAGTATGAAAATACTATCTTCAAATAAAGTGCGACTAAATGCAAAGTAGTCGAATAGAATCCAATTAGACTGGGGAATGCAAACATCGTTATATAATTCTCTAATTGAGAAAAACTCCTAACAAAAATTCTGGACTTTAATGCATTCAATAATTCATTATTAAAGTTACTCTTTCACAAAAGTGTCTGTAATGCAATGTTCATTCATAACTGACGATAAATGTCTGTGTTGCAATCAATTCAAATAACGACTAGTATTTCCAAGATCGTCGACAACGTAAGAGATTTTAACGCTCTAAAATCAATTAAATGTTCTTCCTTCTTGATGATGACAGAAAATTGGTCAAAGTAATTAAACTGGGGTAGAATTACTTTAATAAAGTGACACGCTGTCCGAATTTAAATCTGCCATAAAAATCATTAACTTACAGTCAAATCGTGACTATATATAAAAAAATATTAATTACTGAAAATTCTAAATATCAGTCTCAACTGATCCAAAATCATTAACTATGCCCATGACATAACAATGTCTTAATAAATCGTCGAAAAATGCAAAACTCATCAAGGTGTACTGAGAATAAGAATCTCAACAAGAAAATAGGGCAAAAATACATGAGGATAAATATATGGGAAAAATGGTTGCTCAAACATCATTAATATACTCAAATACAATAAACGTTCACGACTACCTTATCTGCCGATTGACGTTCCAGAGGAAAATTCCCCAAAGAAGACTGCTGATGGATCCATTTCACCACGTTAAAGCTGAGCTCCATCCTCGAAATAGGAAATAGCACCCTCGGAGAATCGAACTGCTTCCTTCTCCGTGAATCGCTCTGCTCCTCGAAGACGAATAGACATCCTTCCGGCAATAATCTTCTGTGTGAGTCGGGATATCCCTGACCTCTCTTGAAAAATTCCCTGAAGTTCCAGTAGACAATCGTCATGAAGTTTTGTAGAAATTTCCGAAGAAATTATTCATATACAGAGTATGAAATTGTTTCTATGGCTGTTCGATGGTATTCAGCCGTGAATTACGAAACATGGGTGTAGATGGTATTCACCGCATGTTCGCTTGTGTGGAATAGCAATTAGCGAAGTTCCATGTCGCTATCTTACTCCTTTGAAGTATGTCCCAATTGCAATAAGCGCCTTAGCCTTCCATCTGTTCTTCGTTTGTAGTGTTAGAAGAACAAACTGCCGTATTCAATTGCTCCATTATACTGTATTGTTCTGTAACCAAGCAATCTGAAGTCTTTCTATTCCACTCGCAGCGTCAGCCGTGCGTTGATTCTGGCTTCACAAAAGTGCTTCTCTTGTGGCGAGATAATCACTTTTCTCAGTCGTATAAAACTGCGAATATCTTTCGAACTAATCGGTCGAAATTGTTCAGCTTTTCTCTATAACTGCATGTAGCACTGCACAATACAATTAGCTTATCGTAGACCGCTAACTGTTCGAAGCTAAACTTGTAGAAGCTTTCTAAGGTCCGTTTCAACTTCACCTAGTTTGACTTGTATCTCGTTAATATAGTGGCCTCGCCACACGTTATAAAGACGATTCTTTTCACTGCTGTTCACTTCGACGTCTCACTATAATGAATGTATAAGAAAAGAACTTTCACAAATATACTTCGATGCTCTGAGAATGAAATCTCAGAATGATCAGAGAACGAAAAGAGGCTCCTCTCTTCTGCGCAAGCCCTTTTATTAACTTCTCGAGGGGCGTTACCATCCCTTCCAAAGCGTGATACTGCGTCATCGCTAGAACTTCCAACTTCGTTAATACATGACGGATTTTCAAAATTCAAAAACTGAAAATAAATTTCACCAAAATTCCAAATCAATGCTTTTACTGCAAATGGATTTCCACAATTCTGCATTCCAAAAGTAATAAAAATACCATAGTTTTAGCAATCTCCGTCTTCCTTTAAACTATCGTTCATTGGTTCATGCCTCTCCTCCAATAGCATAGTTTCTTCCTCAGCAGAATTCCTCGTTTCCTGCGACTGCGTCGTACATCTTGGAACATTCTCGACTAAATGCTGACGTCACTGAGAATCTCAGCTCAAGTAGCTTGCTGGCATAACATTTACGTCATCCGTGCTTACGTCATGACTACCCACGTCATAACTATGACAACCATAACTTTCCTTATAATTTCAAATATAGCCACCGTGGTCTCTACATAATTCAATTACGGGGGCATTCTCCTCCCACCACGTTTTAAAAACAGTTGCAAATTGTTTTTAAACTCAATGTTACAAGTATCTCAACTCTCTTGAACACGAAATTGAATTATTACTGGCTTACTCTAGTATGATATTTCCTCTATGTTCCTTAATCATTATCTCTTCTACTCTGGGTTTATGTGGTTAATGTATTCTTTTCCTCTCTAATTCCTCTTCTGACCAGTATTTCTATTTTCAAAGTTCTGCTGGCTCGTAGAAGGCCCAGGATCGATTACAACATCCTGCCTTTTCTTTTGATTGTCAGCTTCTTTATCTCTTAATTCTTTTAAGTATTGCTGGCTTTCCTTTTCTCTTTGCTGATACTGATCAGGTGTCATAACCTGACTTTGAGTATTCTGGTTTCTATTTTGGTTTTGGTTATTCCTATTATAGTTACGGTTATACCCATTATTGTTGTAATATCTGCCTCTTCCATTATAATTTCCTCGGTTGTAGTTCCAACCTCTTCTCTGTTGATACGGTCGGTAACCTTGTGATCTGTAATTTCTAAACTGATTATTCCTGTGAGGACCTACATTGTCATTTTTCTCCTCCTCTGGCTTGTCAGTTTGTTGGACTTGGTCCATGTATACCGTATTGATTTCCTTAAACTCCTGCCTTTGACCTTTCTGGACTACGTTAGGCATAGGACTTGTGTAGTCTAACCTTCTTAGTAATTCATCCATGCTGGATAAATCCCTGATGTTGGACGAAATTATAAGTCTCCTCACCTCAACTGGCAGCATACGAGAAATCGCATCTATTAGTTGCTCCGTGGACAATGGGGGTTGCAAAAATCTCAAGCGGGACAACTGACTCGTAAAGAAATCAGCGTACCTCGTTGGAAGAGTACCTGCGTATTTTCTTGAATACACCTCCGCTCTTAACGAATTCTGCGCTTCTATAGACCAAAATCGTTTGATTAATGCCTCTGCAAACTCGTCAAAGTTACTGAATGTCTATCTAAATGCGCTAAACCATTCGAGGGGTCCTCCAATCAGATATCTCTCTACTATCTTCATCTCTCTCTCTCTGGGAATGTGAGCTTCGATGAAATAATCTTTGAGATTCCTTACATACTCGATAGGTGTCAAACTATCAGTGTTACTGAATTTTTGTGGTTTGTCTTAGAAATTCCTAATGACCGTCACGTTCCTCGGATATGAATCCGGATAGTTTTTCCCACAATCTCTATAGTTCCACTCAGGTTCCATATTCCTCTCGTCATCCTCCTCTCTGAATCTGGATACACGTTCTTCAGGAGTCACGTCTCTTTCTTCTGGCTCTAGGTTATGTCTTCTAGCATAATTCCTATTCAATTCGCAAGCTAAGCCTTCTGTATCCTTGTCGGTGATTTCTGTTAAGACTTTCTTGATAATCTCTTCTTTGTAGTTCTCCATTAAACTAGCCTCTCCTAACTTCAAATTTTTCAGTTTACTCGTCGTTTCATTTACATCCGAGACAACTTTATGCATCTGTTCCTCTAATGTAGATTTTAAAGTTTGCATATCCTGATCTAGTTGTGTTCTATCGTCAACTTGTTTTTCGGATAGCGAATTTATCCTGACGCTTAAATCTTTCCTAATCTGTACTACTTCATTGTTAATTTCTATCTGCGTACTGGCAAGTTTTCTTTCAATCCTTTCCTGAATTTGGGTTACATGTTCCCCACTCGACTTATTCCACTCGTCTTTCCATACCGCTACGTTTGCTGTTAACATTTCGGCTATGTCTACTTCGATATCCTCTTTTAATACTCTATTGTGGTCTAATACCTGTGTTCTCATGACCTCTACATCATACTTCAACTCTGCTAAAGACGTTGTTGTTCTAACTGATTCATCGACTAACCTAGTCGCTAATGCAGTTATATTACGCGTACAAAGAGTTTTTGAGTTTTCGATTTCTTCCCTGACTTTATTTACATCAGTTTGGACTTTAGTAATATCTACGAAAACTGTGTTGACCTCTACCTGAATCTTAGTTATGTCACTTTGCACCTCAGTTATATCCGCATGAATGTTATTAATGTCTACCTGAACATTGGATACATCAGTTCTAGCTTTTTGAATTTCTTTTTGGACTTCCTCGACCTTGTCTTGGACAGTCGCTACATCGTTTTTGACAACAACAACTTCGGCTCTAGCACAAGAAATATCCCCTCGGACATTAGCTACATCTAGATTTAACATTGTAAGGTCTTTCTGTACCTTAGACACATCATTTTTAACATCATCAACACTTTTATGCACAATAGACACATCTTTATGGACATTAGACACGTCTGTACGCATGTCCGTTACAGTATTCTCAATTCCTAGGGTATTAATCTGTAAACGCGACATATTCTCCTCTAAATTAGCAGCACTAGTTTGGATACCCTTCAAACTTTCATCCATGCTAGCTTTCAAATTACTAGCATTCTCCTCCATTCGACTAGTATTCCTAGCTTCCATCTCCTTCATACTACTATTCAAATTAGCAGACATATTACTAGCATTCTCCTCCATTCGACTAGTATTCCTAGCTTCCATCTCTTTCATACTCTCACTCATCTGCTTCATATTAGCAGACATCTCCGCTAACATCATCTTCAAACTTTCATCTGCCATTACAATATTATTCAAAATTGGATTGCTGTAGGGACATACATCAAAAGAGCAAAATAACAACGTTTGAGCAACACTTTTCACCATATATAATTTTGATCAATTTTCTGTCTTAAATCTAACTTATAACTACCTTATAATTAACCTTCGAAGATACTTCATGTTGAAACAAACTCAAGCACCTGTTCAAATTTCTTTGGCTCATTTTAAAATATCCTAACACAAATAATTTACATTTACAATCCAAATAATTTAATTTTATCTTTAATATGACTGAAATGTCATAAGCCGGTCAAATAAAATAAGATTCCAGATCATAGGCGATTTTTCTAAGTTTCCAGCCTATTTAACCTTTCCCAAGTTGTATAAGATCTGATCTTTTCTGAGTGTAATTTTCCTAATACAATACAACATTTAATTCCTATATAATCACACTCTTAAATACTACAATTGGCCTAGACATCTAACAAAGAATCAACCTCTTTATTTGAGTCTAATCGAACCCTACGTTTTAGGTTTGCCACTCTTTCTGTTGACTCAGCCCCACGCTCTTGGGTCGCCAATCTTTCTATTGTTCAACCTGGTGATCCATTGTTGTTGAACAAGCCCCACGTTGGGCGCCAATCTTTCTGTCCCCGTTTACCTGGATAGTAGGCTGTCAGATATCCGCCCCCTCACTCGGATTGCCAATTATAAATCGCACCGGCACAGTTACATCAATGAAAATGGCACTGACAGATACTATCGAGATAAGAGCACAGAAGTTCACAGGAAATCATTGTGGAACACACCAAAATAGACGGGGGTTCATACTTACCGTTACTTACCTCTTAATTATCTCGGGGTTTGAGTTGACAACAGGATCACTAAAAGTCTGTGCACACAATAACCTCCACCATGACATTTAAAAATGAACCAGAAACGAAGACGAGAACTTTGAACTGTACAAAATGCTTTATTTCTAATAAAGGGTAAGATTTTACTAACACAACAAAATCAACGTGGCTATCAGTAGCCCAAGTCAATCTGACTACGTCCTCAGTAGGACTTGCAAAAATTATCATACAACATGATATAAAACATTTTAGCTCCCAAGAGCTCCAAATAACGTAATATTCATAACACTATTGGATTGGAAAAGGACGTCAGGGTGTGACATATATAGAGCATTTGGTTTCCTTTTAATAAACATGAGAATGGTATTTATAGTCGCAAGGCCGAAGTGCGGACGACCTCACTCTCTGTGAACCAGATGTTGGCCCAGCTGCGAGCTAACCTCGAACCTGTTGCATACTGGTCAAATGGACTCCCTTCTCACCTGCTGTTACGTAACATACAGCTTGCTCTCTCAAACCTTTATCTGTCTACAAGACAACTCACATTATATTTACGCAAATCTTTCAAGTACTTTGCTCACATCCTATTGGATCATTATGTTAATTCCCTAAATTTGTTAAGTTCAATCCAAATGTTTAATTAGCTCTTAAATGTTTATAACAAAATCACATAAATTATTTATAACAATTAGAAATTGTTTATACTATTTGTCAAAGACAATAAAAATATTATATGCACGCCTTTAACATCACTCTCGTTTCACATTATTTTCATAAATATTTACAACAATTATTTACAATATTAACATTTAAATTTGTTTAAATTATTAATTTAATAAATACATTAACCACATGTTCATTCGTTTGGTAATTTTCATAATCTTGTTTAATATAATCGACCAATGAAGGTTAGTTATACATGTTAATGTCACAATCTGGTTTAATAAAGGTTTTAATAATGATTTGTGACGGCAACCTTCATTCAAAATCTTATCTCAAATTCTTTCAAAACTCGTGTTAATTATAACAGTAAATCACTTGATTTATTTTCAACGAACTATGACAATCTTACTCCAGCGGAAAATCCTTCGCTAACAAGTTAATGCACAAACTGCATTACAACTATGCCCAAAATCATCATATATTAATCTATATGGTATTAAACTTCCACATAACTTACAAACTTCCACAAATAATTCTTTAACATTTATTTCTGTGGGAACCTCCTTCATATTCAAGGGCATTATATCTCAGCGACTTTCAACACGCGCTGCACTAGCGATTATACACTCATAGTTCCACTTAAAAATTTTTATAATCATTAATTGTTTCAAAACTGTTTTTCTATTTAACCTTCGTGGATTTCATTCATGAACCGAACTAAAGTCAAAACTTGCCAATCACAAACAAATTTAATAGTGAATACGCTTATATACGCCTGTCTGGTCTATCAAAATTTAAGATTAACATCTTAAAAGAAATTGTGGTATGAAAATACTATCTTCAAATAAAGTGCGACTAAATGCAAAGTAGTCGAATAGAATCCAATTAGACTGGGGAATGCAAACATCGTTATATAATTCTCTAATTGAGAAAAACTCCTAACAAAAATTCTGGACTTTAATGCATTCAATAATTCATTATTAAAGTTACTCTTTCACAAAAGTGTCTGTAATGCAATGTTCATTCATAACTGACGATAAATGTCTGTGTTGCAATCAATTCAAATAACGACTAGTATTTCCAAGATCGTCGACAACGTAAGAGATTTTAACGCTCTAAAATCAATTAAATGTTCTTCCTTCTTGATGATGACAGAAAATTGGTCAAAGTAATTAAACTGGGGTAGAATTACTTTAATAAAGTGACACGCTGTCCGAATTTAAATCTGCCATAAAAATCATTAACTTACAGTCAAATCGTGACTATATATAAAAAAAATATTAATTACTGAAAATTCTAAATATCAGTCTCAACTGATCCAAAATCATTAACTATGCCCATGACATAACAATGTCTTAATAAATCGTCGAAAAATGCAAAACTCATCAAGGTGTACTGAGAATAAGAATCTCAACAAGAAAATAGGGCAAAAATACATGAGGATAAAAATATGGGAAAAATGGTTGCTCAAACATCATTAATATACTCAAATACAATAAACGTTCACGACTACCTTATCTGCCGATTGACGTTCCAGAGGAAAATTCCCCAAAGAAGACTGCTGATGGATCCATTTCACCACGTTAAAGCTGAGCTCCATCCTCGAAATAGGAAATAGCACCCTCGGAGAATCGAACTGCTTCCTTCTCCGTGAATCGCTCTGCTCCTCGAAGACGAATAGACATCCTTCCGGCAATAATCTTCTGTGTGAGTCGGGATATCCCTGACCTCTCTTGAAAAATTCCCTGAAGTTCCAGTAGACAATCGTCATGAAGTTTTGTAGAAATTTCCGAAGAAATTATTCATATACAGAGTATGAAATTGTTTCTATGGCTGTTCGATGGTATTCAGCCGTGAATTACGAAACATGGGTGTAGATGGTATTCACCGCATGTTCGCTTGTGTGGAATAGCAATTAGCGAAGTTCCATGTCGCTATCTTACTCCTTTGAAGTATGTCCCAATTGCAATAAGCGCCTTAGCCTTCCATCTGTTCTTCGTTTGTAGTGTTAGAAGAACAAACTGCTGTATTCAATTGCTCCATTATACTGTATTGTTCTGTAACCAAGCAATCTGAAGTCTTTCTATTCCACTCGCAGCGTCAGCCGTGCGTTGATTCTGGCTTCACAAAAGTGCTTCTCTTGTGGCGAGATAATCACTTTTCTCAGTCGTATAAAACTGCGAATATCTTTCGAACTAATCGGTCGAAATTGTTCAGCTTTTCTCTATAACTGCATGTAGCACTGCACAATACAATTAGCTTATCGTAGACCGCTAACTGTTCGAAGCTAAACTTGTAGAAGCTTTCTAAGGTCCGTTTCAACTTCACCTAGTTTGACTTGTATCTCGTTAATATAGTGGCCTCGCCACACGTTATAAAGACGATTCTTTTCACTGCTGTTCACTTCGACGTCTCACTATAATGAATGTATAAGAAAAGAACTTTCACAAATATACTTCGATGCTCTGAGAATGAAATCTCAGAATGATCAGAGAACGAAAAGAGGCTCCTCTCTTCTGCGCAAGCCCTTTTATTAACTTCTCGAGGGGCGTTACCATCCCTTCCAAAGCGTGATACTGCGTCATCGCTAGAACTTCCAACTTCGTTAATACATGACGGATTTTCAAAATTCAAAAACTGAAAATAAATTTCACCAAAATTCCAAATCAATGCTTTTACTGCAAATGGATTTCCACAATTCTGCATTCCAAAAGTAATAAAAATACCATAGTTTTAGCAATCTCCGTCTTCCTTTAAACTATCGTTCATTGGTTCATGCCTCTCCTCCAATAGCATAGTTTCTTCCTCAGCAGAATTCCTCGTTTCCTGCGACACGTCGTACATCTTGGAACATTCTCGACTAAATGCTGACGTCACTGAGAATCTCAGCTCAAGTAGCTTGCTGGCATAACATTTACGTCATCCGTGCTTACGTCATGACTACCCACGTCATAACTATGACAACCATAACTTTCCTTATTATTTCAAATATAGCCACCGTGGTCTCTACATAATTCAATTACGGGGGCATTCTCCTCCCACCACGTTTTAAAAACAAATGCAAATTGTTTTTAAACTCAATGTTACAAGTATCTCAACTCTCTTGAACACGAAATTGAATTATTACTGGCTTACTCTAGTATGATATTTCCTCTATGTTCCTTAATCATTATCTCTTCTACTCTGGGTTTATGTGGTTAATGTATTCTTTTCCTCTCTAATTCCTCTTCTGACCAGTATTTCTATTTTCAAAGTTCTGCTGGCTCGTAGAAGGCCCAGGATCGATTACAACATCCTGCCTTTTCTTTTGATTGTCAGCTTCTTTATCTCTTAATTCTTTTAAGTATTGCTGGCTTTCCTTTTCTCTTTGCTGATACTGATCAGGTGTCATAACCTGACTTTGAGTATTCTGGTTTCTATTTTGGTTTTGGTTATTCCTATTATAGTTACGGTTATACCCATTATTGTTGTAATATCTGCCTCTTCCATTATAATTTCCTCGGTTGTAGTTCCAACCTCTTCTCTGTTGATACGGTCGGTAACCTTGTGATCTGTAATTTCTAAACTGATTATTCCTGTGAGGACCTACATTGTCATTTTTCTCCTCCTCTGGCTTGTCAGTTTGTTGGACTTGGTCCATGTATACCGTATTGATTTCCTTAAACTCCTGCCTTTGACCTTTCTGGACTACGTTAGGCATAGGACTTGTGTAGTCTAACCTTCTTAGTAATTCATCCATGCTGGATAAATCCCTGATGTTGGACGAAATTATAAGTCTCCTCACCTCAACTGGCAGCATACGAGAAATCGCATCTATTAGTTGCTCCGTGGACAATGGGGGTTGCAAAAATCTCAAGCGGGACAACTGACTCGTAAAGAAATCAGCGTACCTCGTTGGAAGAGTACCTGCGTATTTTCTTGAATACACCTCCGCTCTTAACGAATTCTGCGCTTCTATAGACCAAAATCGTTTGATTAATGCCTCTGCAAACTCGTCAAAGTTACTGAATGTCTATCTAAATGCGCTAAACCATTCGAGGGGTCCTCCAATCAGATATCTCTCTACTATCTTCATCTCTCTCTCTCTGGGAATGTGAGCTTCGATGAAATAATCTTTGAGATTCCTTACATACTCGATAGGTGTCAAACTATCAGTGTTACTGAATTTTTGTGGTTTGTCTTCGAAATTCCTAATGACCGTCACGTTCCTCGGATATGAATCCGGATAGTTTTTCCCACAATCTCTATAGTTCCACTCAGGTTCCATATTCCTCTCGTCATCCTCCTCTCTGAATCTGGATACACGTTCTTCAGGAGTCACGTCTCTTTCTTCTGGCTCTAGGTTATGTCTTCTAGCATAATTCCTATTCAATTCGCAAGCTAAGCCTTCTGTATCCTTGTCGGTGATTTCTGTTAAGACTTTCTTGATAATCTCTTCTTTGTAGTTCTCCATTAAACTAGCCTCTCCTAACTTCAAATTTTTCAGTTTACTCGTGGTTTCATTTACATCCGAGACAACTTTATGCATCTGTTCCTCTAATGTAGATTTTAAAGTTTGCATATCCTGATCTAGTTGTGTTCTATCGTCAACTTGTTTTTCGGATAGCGAATTTATCCTGACGCTTAAATCTTTCCTAATCTGTACTACTTCATTGTTAATTTCTATCTGCGTACTGGCAAGTTTTCTTTCAATCCTTTCCTGAATTTGGGTTACATGTTCCCCACTCGACTTATTCCACTCGTCTTTCCATACCGCTACGTTTGCTGTTAACATTTCGGCTATGTCTACTTCGATATCCTCTTTTAATACTCTATTGTGGTCTAATACCTGTGTTCTCATGACCTCTACATCATACTTCAACTCTGCTAAAGACGTTGTTGTTCTAACTGATTCATCGACTAACCTAGTCGCTAATGCAGTTATATTACGCGTACAAAGAGTTTTTGAGTTTTCGATTTCTTCCCTGACTTTATTTACATCAGTTTGGACTTTAGTAATATCTACGAAAACTGTGTTGACCTCTACCTGAATCTTAGTTATGTCACTTTGCACCTCAGTTATATCCGCATGAATGTTATTAATGTCTACCTGAACATTGGATACATCAGTTCTAGCTTTTTGAATTTCTTTTTGGACTTCCTCGACCTTGTCTTGGACAGTCGCTACATCGTTTTTGACAACAACAACTTCGGCTCTAGCACAAGAAATATCCCCTCGGACATTAGCTACATCTAGATTTAACATTGTAAGGTCTTTCTGTACCTTAGACACATCATTTTTAACATCATCAACACTTTTATGCACAATAGACACATCTTTATGGACATTAGACACGTCTGTACGCATGTCCGTTACAGTATTCTCAATTCCTAGGGTATTAATCTGTAAACGCGACATATTCTCCTCTAAATTAGCAGCACTAGTTTGGATACCCTTCAAACTTTCATCCATGCTAGCTTTCAAATTACTAGCATTCTCCTCCATTCGACTAGTATTCCTAGCTTCCATCTCCTTCATACTACTATTCAAATTAGCAGACATATTACTAGCATTCTCCTCCATTCGACTAGTATTCCTAGCTTCCATCTCTTTCATACTCTCACTCATCTGCTTCATATTAGCAGACATCTCCGCTAACATCATCTTCAAACTTTCATCTGCCATTACAATATTATTCAAAATTGGATTGCTGTAGGGACATACATCAAAAGAGCAAAATAACAACGTTTGAGCAACACTTTTCACCATATATAATTTTGATCAATTTTCTGTCTTAAATCTAACTTATAACTACCTTATAATTAACCTTCGAAGATACTTCATGTTGAAACAAACTCAAGCACCTGTTCAAATTTCTTTGGCTCATTTTAAAATATCCTAACACAAATAATTTACATTTACAATCCAAATAATTTAATTTTATCTTTAATATGACTGAAATGTCATAAGCCGGTCAAATAAAATAAGATTCCAGATCATAGGCGATTTTTCTAAGTTTCCAGCCTATTTAACCTTTCCCAAGTTGTATAAGATCTGATCTTTTCTGAGTGTAATTTTCCTAATACAATACAACATTTAATTCCTATATAATCACACTCTTAAATACTACAATTGGCCTAGACATCTAACAAAGAATCAACCTCTTTATTTGAGTCTAATCGAACCCTACGTTTTAGGTTTGCCACTCTTTCTGTTGACTCAGCCCCACGCTCTTGGGTCGCCAATCTTTCTATTGTTCAACCTGGTGATCCATTGTTGTTGAACAAGCCCCACGTTGGGCGCCAATCTTTCTGTCCCCGTTTACCTGGATAGTAGGCTGTCAGATATCCGCCCCCTCACTCGGATTGCCAATTATAAATCGCACCGGCACAGTTACATCAATGAAAATGGCACTGACAGATACTATCGAGATAAGAGCACAGAAGTTCACAGGAAATCATTGTGGAACACACCAAAATAGACGGGGGTTCATACTTACCGTTACTTACCTCTTAATTATCTCGGGGTTTGAGTTGACAACAGGATCACTAAAAGTCTGTGCACACAATAACCTCCACCATGACATTTAAAAATGAACCAGAAACGAAGACGAGAACTTTGAACTGTACAAAATGCTTTATTTCTAATAAAGGGTAAGATTTTACTAACACAACAAAATCAACGTGGCTATCAGTAGCCCAAGTCAATCTGACTACGTCCTCAGTAGGAACCGCAAAAATTATCATACAACATGATATAAAACATTTTAGCTCCCAAGAGCTCCAAATAACGTAATATTCATAACACTATTGGATTGGAAAAGGACGTCAGGGTGTGACATATATAGAGCATTTGGTTTCCTTTTAATAAACATGAGAATGGTATTTATAGTCGCAAGGCCGAAGTGCGGACGACCTCACTCTCTGTGAACCAGATGTTGGCCCAGCTGCGAGCTAACCTCGAACCTGTTGCATACTGGTCAAATGGACTCCCTTCTCACCTGCTGTTACGTAACATACAGCTTGCTCTCTCAAACCTTTATCTGTCTACAAGACAACTCACATTATATTTACGCAAATCTTTCAAGTACTTTGCTCACATCCTATTGGATCATTATGTTAATTCCCTAAATTTGTTAAGTTCAATCCAAATGTTTAATTAGCTCTTAAATGTTTATAACAAAATCACATAAATTATTTATAACAATTAGAAATTGTTTATACTATTTGTCAAAGACAATAAAAATATTATATGCACGCCTTTAACATCACTCTCGTTTCACATTATTTTCATAAATATTTACAACAATTATTTACAATATTAACATTTAAATTTGTTTAAATTATTAATTTAATAAATACATTAACCACATGTTCATTCGTTTGGTAATTTTCATAATCTTGTTTAATATAATCGACCAATGAAGGTTAGTTATACATGTTAATGTCACAATCTGGTTTAATAAAGGTTTTAATAATGATTTGTGACGGCAACCTTCATTCAAAATCTTATCTCAAATTCTTTCAAAACTCGTGTTAATTATAACAGTAAATCACTTGATTTATTTTCAACGAACTATGACAATCTTACTCCAGCGGAAAATCCTTCGCTAACAAGTTAATGCACAAACTGCATTACAACTATGCCCAAAATCATCATATATTAATCTATATGGTATTAAACTTCCACATAACTTACAAACTTCCACAAATAATTCTTTAACATTTATTTCTGTGGGAACCTCCTTCATATTCAAGGGCATTATATCTCAGCGACTTTCAACACGCGCTGCACTAGCGATTATACACTCATAGTTCCACTTAAAAATTTTTATAATCATTAATTGTTTCAAAACTGTTTTTCTATTTAACCTTCGTGGATTTCATTCATGAACCGAACTGAAGTCAAAACTTGCCAATCACAAACAAATTTAATAGTGAATACGCTTATATACGCCTGTCTGGTCTATCAAAATTTAAGATTAACATCTTAAAAGAAATTGTAGTATGAAAATACTATCTTCAAATAAAGTGCGACTAAATGCAAAGTAGTCGAATAGAATCCAATTAGACTGGGGAATGCAAACATCGTTATATAATTCTCTAATTGAGAAAAACTCCTAACAAAAATTCTGGACTTTAATGCATTCAATAATTCATTATTAAAGTTACTCTTTCACAAAAGTGTCTGTAATGCAATGTTCATTCATAACTGACGATAAATGTCTGTGTTGCAATCAATTCAAATAACGACTAGTATTTCCAAGATCGTCGACAACGTAAGAGATTTTAACGCTCTAAAATCAATTAAATGTTCTTCCTTCTTGATGATGACAGAAAATTGGTCAAAGTAATTAAACTGGGGTAGAATTACTTTAATAAAGTGACACGCTGTCCGAATTTAAATCTGCCATAAAAATCATTAACTTACAGTCAAATCGTGACTATATATAAAAAAAATATTAATTACTGAAAATTCTAAATATCAGTCTCAACTGATCCAAAATCATTAACTATGCCCATGACATAACAATGTCTTAATAAATCGTCGAAAAATGCAAAACTCATCAAGGTGTACTAAGAATAAGAATCTCAACAAGAAAATAGGGCAAAAATACATGAGGATAAAAATATGGGAAAAATGGTTGCTCAAACATCATTAATATACTCAAATACAATAAACGTTCACGACTACCTTATCTGCGGATTGACGTTCCAGAGGAAAATTCCCCAAAGAAGACTGCTGATGGATCCATTTCACCACGTTAAAGCTGAGCTCCATCCTCGAAATAGGAAATAGCACCCTCGGAGAATCGAACTGCTTCCTTCTCCGTGAATCGCTCTGCTCCTCGAAGACGAATAGACATCCTTCCGGCAATAATCTTCTGTGTGAGTCGGGATATCCCTGACCTCTCTTGAAAAATTCCCTGAAGTTCCAGTAGACAATCGTCATGAAGTTTTGTAGAAATTTCCGAAGAAATTATTCATATACAGAGTATGAAATTGTTTCTATGGCTGTTCGATGGTATTCAGCCGTGAATTACGAAACATGGGTGTAGATGGTATTCACCGCATGTTCGCTTGTGTGGAATAGCAATTAGCGAAGTTCCATGTCGCTATCTTACTCCGTTGAAGTATGTCCCAATTGCAATAAGCGCCTTAGCCTTCCATCTGTTCTTCGGTTGTAGTGTTAGAAGAACAAACTGCCGTATTCAATTGCTCCATTATACTGTATTGTTCTGTAACCAAGCAATCTGAAGTCTTTCTATTCCACTCGCAGCGTCAGCCGTGCGTTGATTCTGGCTTCACAAAAGTGCTTCTCTTGTGGCGAGATAATCACTTTTCTCAGTCGTATAAAACTGCGAATATCTTTCGAACTAATCGGTCGAAATTGTTCAGCTTTTCTCTATAACTGCATGTAGCACTGCACAATACAATTAGCTTATCGTAGACCGCTAACTGTTCGAAGCTAAACTTGTAGAAGCTTTCTAAGGTCCGTTTCAACTTCACCTAGTTTGACTTGTATCTCGTTAATATAGTGGCCTCGCCACACGTTATAAAGACGATTCTTTTCACTGCTGTTCACTTCGACGTCTCACTATAATGAATGTATAAGAAAAGAACTTTCACAAATATACTTCGATGCTCTGAGAATGAAATCTCAGAATGATCAGAGAACGAAAAGAGGCTCCTCTCTTCTGCGCAAGCCCTTTTATTAACTTCTCGAGGGGCGTTACCATCCCTTCCAAAGCGTGATACTGCGTCATCGCTAGAACTTCCAACTTCGTTAATACATGACGGATTTTCAAAATTCAAAAACTGAAAATAAATTTCACCAAAATTCCAAATCAATGCTTTTACTGCAAATGGATTTCCACAATTCTGCATTCCAAAAGTAATAACAATACCATAGTTTTAGCAATCTCCGTCTTCCTTTAAACTATCGTTCATTGGTTCATGCCTCTCCTCCAATAGCATAGTTTCTTCCTCAGCAGAATTCCTCGTTTCCTGCGACTGCGTCGTACATCTTGGAACATTCTCGACTAAATGCTGACGTCACTGAGAATCTCAGCTCAAGTAGCTTGCTGGCATAACATTTACGTCATCCGTGCTTACGTCATGACTACCCACGTCATAACTATGACAACCATAACTTTCCTTATAATTTCAAATATAGCCACCGTGGTCTCTACATAATTCAATTACGGGGGCATTCTCCTCCCACCACGTTTTAAAAACAGTTGCAAATTGTTTTTAAACTCAATGTTACAAGTATCTCAACTCTCTTGAACACGAAATTGAATTATTACTGGCTTACTCTAGTATGATATTTCCTCTATGTTCCTTAATCATTATCTCTTCTACTCTGGGTTTATGTGGTTAATGTATTCTTTTCCTCTCTAATTCCTCTTCTGACCAGTATTTCTATTTTCAAAGTTCTGCTGGCTCGTAGAAGGCCCAGGATCGATTACAACATCCTGCCTTTTCTTTTGATTGTCAGCTTCTTTATCTCTTAATTCTTTTAAGTATTGCTGGCTTTCCTTTTCTCTTTGCTGATACTGATCAGGTGTCATAACCTGACTTTGAGTATTCTGGTTTCTATTTTGGTTTTGGTTATTCCTATTATAGTTACGGTTATACCCATTATTGTTGTAATATCTGCCTCTTCCATTATAATTTCCTCGGTTGTAGTTCCAACCTCTTCTCTGTTGATACGGTCGGTAACCTTGTGATCTGTAATTTCTAAACTGATTATTCCTGTGAGGACCTACATTGTCATTTTTCTCCTCCTCTGGCTTGTCAGTTTGTTGGACTTGGTCCATGTATACCGTATTGATTTCCTTAAACTCCTGCCTTTGACCTTTCTGGACTACGTTAGGCATAGGACTTGTGTAGTCTAACCTTCTTAGTAATTCATCCATGCTGGATAAATCCCTGATGTTGGACGAAATTATAAGTCTCCTCACCTCAACTGGCAGCATACGAGAAATCGCATCTATTAGTTGCTCCGTGGACAATGGGGGTTGCAAAAATCTCAAGCGGGACAACTGACTCGTAAAGAAATCAGCGTACCTCGTTGGAAGAGTACCTGCGTATTTTCTTGAATACACCTCCGCTCTTAACGAATTCTGCGCTTCTATAGACCAAAATCGTTTGATTAATGCCTCTGCAAACTCGTCAAAGTTACTGAATGTCTATCTAAATGCGCTAAACCATTCGAGGGGTCCTCCAATCAGATATCTCTCTACTATCTTCATCTCTCTCTCTCTGGGAATGTGAGCTTCGATGAAATAATCTTTGAGATTCCTTACATACTCGATAGGTGTCAAACTATCAGTGTTACTGAATTTTTGTGGTTTGTCTTCGAAATTCCTAATGACCGTCACGTTCCTCGGATATGAATCCTGATAGTTTTTCCCACTATCTCTATAGTTCCACTCAGGTTCCATATTCCTCTCGTCATCCTCCTCTCTGAATCTGGATACACGTTCTTCAGGAGTCACGTCTCTTTCTTCTGGCTCTAGGTTATGTCTTCTAGCATAATTCCTATTCAATTCGCAAGCTAAGCCTTCTGTATCCTTGTCGGTGATTTCTGTTAAGACTTTCTTGATAATCTCTTCTTTGTAGTTCTCCATTAAACTAGCCTCTCCTAACTTCAAATTTTTCAGTTTACTCGTCGTTTCATTTACATCCGAGACAACTTTATGCATCTGTTCCTCTAATGTAGATTTTAAAGTTTGCATATCCTGATCTAGTTGTGTTCTATCGTCAACTTGTTTTTCGGATAGCGAATTTATCCTGACGCTTAAATCTTTCCTAATCTGTACTACTTCATTGTTAATTTCTATCTGCGTACTGGCAAGTTTTCTTTCAATCCTTTCCTGAATTTGGGTTACATGTTCCCCACTCGACTTATTCCACTCGTCTTTCCATACCGCTACGTTTGCTGTTAACATTTCGGCTATGTCTACTTCGATATCCTCTTTTAATACTCTATTGTGGTCTAATACCTGTGTTCTCATGACCTCTACATCATACTTCAACTCTGCTAAAGACGTTGTTGTTCTAACTGATTCATCGACTAACCTAGTCGCTAATGCAGTTATATTACGCGTACAAAGAGTTTTTGAGTTTTCGATTTCTTCCCTGACTTTATTTACATCAGTTTGGACTTTAGTAATATCTACGAAAACTGTGTTGACCTCTACCTGAATCTTAGTTATGTCACTTTGCACCTCAGTTATATCCGCATGAATGTTATTAATGTCTACCTGAACATTGGATACATCAGTTCTAGCTTTTTGAATTTCTTTTTGGACTTCCTCGACCTTGTCTTGGACAGTCGCTACATCGTTTTTGACAACAACAACTTCGGCTCTAGCACAAGAAATATCCCCTCGGACATTAGCTACATCTAGATTTAACATTGTAAGGTCTTTCTGTACCTTAGACACATCATTTTTAACATCATCAACACTTTTATGCACAATAGACACATCTTTATGGACATTAGACACGTCTGTACGCATGTCCGTTACAGTATTCTCAATTCCTAGGGTATTAATCTGTAAACGCGACATATTCTCCTCTAAATTAGCAGCACTAGTTTGGATACCCTTCAAACTTTCATCCATGCTAGCTTTCAAATTACTAGCATTCTCCTCCATTCGACTAGTATTCCTAGCTTCCATCTCCTTCATACTACTATTCAAATTAGCAGACATATTACTAGCATTCTCCTCCATTCGACTAGTATTCCTAGCTTCCATCTCTTTCATACTCTCACTCATCTGCTTCATATTAGCAGACATCTCCGCTAACATCATCTTCAAACTTTCATCTGCCATTACAATATTATTCAAAATTGGATTGCTGTAGGGACATACATCAAAAGAGCAAAATAACAACGTTTGAGCAACACTTTTCACCATATATAATTTTGATCAATTTTCTGTCTTAAATCTAACTTATAACTACCTTATAATTAACCTTCGAAGATACTTCATGTTGAAACAAACTCAAGCACCTGTTCAAATTTCTTTGGCTCATTTTAAAATATCCTAACACAAATAATTTACATTTACAATCCAAATAATTTAATTTTATCTTTAATATGACTGAAATGTCATAAGCCGGTCAAATAAAATAAGATTCCAGATCATAGGCGATTTTTCTAAGTTTCCAGCCTATTTAACCTTTCCCAAGTTGTATAAGATCTGATCTTTTCTGAGTGTAATTTTCCTAATACAATACAACATTTAATTCCTATATAATCACACTCTTAAATACTACAATTGGCCTAGACATCTAACAAAGAATCAACCTCTTTATTTGAGTCTAATCGAACCCTACGTTTTAGGTTTGCCACTCTTTCTGTTGACTCAGCCCCACGCTCTTGGGTCGCCAATCTTTCTATTGTTCAACCTGGTGATCCATTGTTGTTGAACAAGCCCCACGTTGGGCGCCAATCTTTCTGTCCCCGTTTACCTGGATAGTAGGCTGTCAGATATCCGCCCCCTCACTCGGATTGCCAATTATAAATCGCACCGGCACAGTTACATCAATGAAAATGGCACTGACAGATACTATCGAGATAAGAGCACAGAAGTTCACAGGAAATCATTGTGGAACACACCAAAATAGACGGGGGTTCATACTTACCGTTACTTACCTCTTAATTATCTCGGGGTTTGAGTTGACAACAGGATCACTAAAAGTCTGTGCACACAATAACCTCCACCATGACATTTAAAAATGAACCAGAAACGAAGACGAGAACTTTGAACTGTACAAAATGCTTTATTTCTAATAAAGGGTAAGATTTTACTAACACAACAAAATCAACGTGGCTATCAGTAGCCCAAGTCAATCTGACTACGTCCTCAGTAGGAACCGCAAAAATTATCATACAACATGATATAAAACATTTTAGCTCCCAAGAGCTCCAAATAACGTAATATTCATAACACTATTGGATTGGAAAAGGACGTCAGGGTGTGACATATATAGAGCATTTGGTTTCCTTTTAATAAACATGAGAATGGTATTTATAGTCGCAAGGCCGAAGTGCGGACGACCTCACTCTCTGTGAACCAGATGTTGGCCCAGCTGCGAGCTAACCTCGAACCTGTTGCATACTGGTCAAATGGACTCCCTTCTCACCTGCTGTTACGTAACATACAGCTTGCTCTCTCAAACCTTTATCTGTCTACAAGACAACTCACATTATATTTACGCAAATCTTTCAAGTACTTTGCTCACATCCTATTGGATCATTATGTTAATTCCCTAAATTTGTTAAGTTCAATCCAAATGTTTAATTAGCTCTTAAATGTTTATAACAAAATCACATAAATTATTTATAACAATTAGAAATTGTTTATACTATTTGTCAAAGACAATAAAAATATTATATGCACGCCTTTAACATCACTCTCGTTTCACATTATTTTCAAAAATATTTACAACAATTATTTACAATATTAACATTTAAATTTGTTTAAATTATTAATTTAATAAATACATTAACCACATGTTCATTCGTTTGGTAATTTTCATAATCTTGTTTAATATAATCGACCAATGAAGGTTAGTTATACATGTTAATGTCACAATCTGGTTTAATAAAGGTTTTAATAATGATTTGTGACGGCAACCTTCATTCAAAATCTTATCTCAAATTCTTTCAAAACTCGTGTTAATTATAACAGTAAATCACTTGATTTATTTTCAACGAACTATGACAATCTTACTCCAGCGGAAAATCCTTCGCTAACAAGTTAATGCACAAACTGCATTACAACTATGCCCAAAATCATCATATATTAATCTATATGGTATTAAACTTCCACATAACTTACAAACTTCCACAAATAATTCTTTAACATTTATTCCTGTGGGAACCTCCTTCATATTCAAGGGCATTATATCTCAGCGACTTTCAACACGCGCTGCACTAGCGATTATACATTCATAGTTCCACTTAAAAATTTTTATAATCATTAATTGTTTCAAAACTGTTTTTCTATTTAACCTTCGTGGATTTCATTCATGAACCGAACTGAAGTCAAAACTTGCCAATCACAAACAAATTTAATAGTGAATACGCTTATATACGCCTGTCTGGTCTATCAAAATTTAAGATTAACATCTTAAAAGAAATTGTAGTATGAAAATACTATCTTCAAATAAAGTGCGACTAAATGCAAAGTCGTCGAATAGAATCCAATTAGACTGGGGAATGCAAACATCGTTATATAATTCTCTAATTGAGAAAAACTCCTAACAAAAATTCTGGACTTTAATGCATTCAATAATTCATTATTAAAGTTACTCTTTCACAAAAGTGTCTGTAATGCAATGTTCATTCATAACTGACGATAAATGTCTGTGTTGCAATCAATTCAAATAACGACTAGTATTTCCAAGATCGTCGACAACGTAAGAGATTTTAACGCTCTAAAATCAATTAAATGTTCTTCCTTCTTGATGATGACAGAAAATTGGTCAAAGTAATTAAACTGGGGTAGAATTACTTTAATAAAGTGACACGCTGTCCGAATTTAAATCTGCCATAAAAATCATTAACTTACAGTCAAATCGTGACTATATATAAAAAAAATATTAATTACTGAAAATTCTAAATATCAGTCTCAACTGATCCAAAATCATTAACTATGCCCATGACATAACAATGTCTTAATAAATCGTCGAAAAATGCAAAACTCATCAAGGTGTACTAAGAATAAGAATCTCAACAAGAAAATAGGGCAAAAATACATGAGGATAAAAATATGGGAAAAATGGTTGCTCAAACATCATTAATATACTCAAATACAATAAACGTTCACGACTACCTTATCTGCCGATTGACGTTCCAGAGGAAAATTCCCCAAAGAAGACTGCTGATGGATCCATTTCACCACGTTAAAGCTGAGCTCCATCCTCGAAATAGGAAATAGCACCCTCGGAGAATCGAACTGCTTCCTTCTCCGTGAATCGCTCTGCTCCTCGAAGACGAATAGACATCATTCCGGCAATAATCTTCTGTGTGAGTCGGGATATCCCTGACCTCTCTTGAAAAATTCCCTGAAGTTCCAGTAGACAATCGTCATGAAGTTTTGTAGAAATTTCCGAAGAAATTATTCATATACAGAGTATGAAATTGTTTCTATGGCTGTTCGATGGTATTCAGCCGTGAATTACGAAACATGGGTGTAGATGGTATTCACCGCATGTTCGCTTGTGTGGAATAGCAATTAGCGAAGTTCCATGTCGCTATCTTACTCCGTTGAAGTATGTCCCAATTGCAATAAGCGCCTTAGCCTTCCATCTGTTCTTCGGTTGTAGTGTTAGAAGAACAAACTGCCGTATTCAATTGCTCCATTATACTGTATTGTTCTGTAACCAAGCAATCTGAAGTCTTTCTATTCCACTCGCAGCGTCAGCCGTGCGTTGATTCTGGCTTCACAAAAGTGCTTCTCTTGTGGCGAGATAATCACTTTTCTCAGTCGTATAAAACTGCGAATATCTTTCGAACTAATCGGTCGAAATTGTTCAGCTTTTCTCTATAACTGCATGTAGCACTGCACAATACAATTAGCTTATCGTAGACCGCTAACTGTTCGAAGCTAAACTTGTAGAAGCTTTCTAAGGTCCGTTTCAACTTCACCTAGTTTGACTTGTATCTCGTTAATATAGTGGCCTCGCCACACGTTATAAAGACGATTCTTTTCACTGCTGTTCACTTCGACGTCTCACTATAATGAATGTATAAGAAAAGAACTTTCACAAATATACTTCGATGCTCTGAGAATGAAATCTCAGAATGATCAGAGAACGAAAAGAGGCTCCTCTCTTCTGCGCAAGCCCTTTTATTAACTTCTCGAGGGGCGTTACCATCCCTTCCAAAGCGTGATACTGCGTCATCGCTAGAACTTCCAAATTCGTTAATACATGACGGATTTTCAAAATTCAAAAACTGAAAATAAATTTCACCAAAATTCCAAATCAATGCTTTTACTGCAAATGGATTTCCACAATACTGCATTCCAAAAGTAATAAAAATACCATAGTTTTAGCAATCTCCGTCTTCCTTTAAACTATCGTTCATTGGTTCATGCCTCTCCTCCAATAGCATAGTTTCTTCCTCAGCAGAATTCCTCGTTTCCTGCGACTGCGTCGTACATCTTGGAACATTCTCGACTAAATGCTGACGTCACTGAGAATCTCAGCTCAAGTAGCTTGCTGGCATAACATTTACGTCATCCGTGCTTACGTCATGACTACCCACGTCATAACTATGACAACCATAACTTTCCTTATAATTTCAAATATAGCCACCGTGGTCTCTACATAATTCAATTACGGGGGCAGTACCATCCTGGCATTTGCCTGGATGAGAAGTGGGAAACCACGGAAATCCACTTCCAGGATAGCTGAGGTAGGAATCGAACGCGCCTCTTAACATTTTTGCCTCACGAGGTGAGTGTACACCGTTCCAGCCCTCAGACCAGTATTAAATTTATTGGCAGAGCTGGGAATCGAACCCGGACTTCCGTGGTGATAGCCAAGTGGCCAAGAATGAGTCGGACATATAATAATGGCCAACCTGCCAATAAAATAAACGGTCATCCAATTCTTCGCTTCCGTTACCGTCCTCCTGATCTTCGGATCTTGTTTCAACTTTGTCTTCAGTATCAGAGTCACAAATTCCTTTGAAATTACTGAATCATGAACTAGTTATTCGTTATCTTTCAGCAGAAGGTGACACGCTTCATCTGCATCCTTAGGTTTTCGTAAGGCGCAGTCTCCTTACTGATATTAACTAAGGCAACACACTAAGCCAAATAATCGTTATAACAGCACACCTGCCACTCACTAACAGAATGTAACATCATTGGGAGCGCTGGTACTATCAATCTCACGCTGACAAAATGTTACACGTGTTAAAGTTATTTTTAGGCACGCTATTTCACAACTCCAGAAAATGCTTACTATGGTTTGGTGTAAGATGTCACGAGACGATAAGATCATAACTTGAACTGTTGGCCTGATAATAAAACTAATATAACGAACCATGGAGCTGTCAGACCAATGCGCGACTAACGGAGGGTTTTAAACGATAGTTCTACATGGGGACAGAGAATATTAATGCTAACTTTTTGACAGTATTATTCATAAGTCTAAACAAACACACAATTTGTTGTAATCAGCGTAACCGCAGCCTTCGTAAAGAGGTTTAAGTAGTCCAGCGCGTATCCCACTATTGAACAGCTGACTGTGTAGCGTTGGGGATCAGCGCCGCTAGCGCTAGCAGAGCGGGGCGCGGTTGAACTCGGTGAGTGATGACACTGTTTATTTCTATTCGTCATGCATAAAGTAATAACCGGACTCTGCAAATTGCCGAAAATTGCAATTTTGTCGACTACAACTGAGAGTACCCCTTAAATTTTGTTTAGAAAGTAAGCACTCTAATCTAATCTATTCCATTACTCAGAGATTTGTTGTTGTTAACACATCTTGGGAGCTTGGTTCATCTTGGTCATCAGCGTCGTGTAGTTGGGTGTGTTTTGTACTTGTCTGATAACCTGTATTTTTGTGATGACTGTAGTAGTGTGTTTAACTGAAGGCTATTAGGGGCAAGGATGAGCTAAGTGCACTGGAACTTGAAGTAATGTACTATCTATGCATTTGCATAGAGGGAGTGTGGGGAAAAACGAAACTCAGAATAGCCGCTGTCAGCGCCGGGATACAAAGGTGCGATCTACGGACTTGTTGCAGCTGCCTTCGTGGCCGTGGTTCACGATTTAACGCCACGGGACACTACACAGTGAATACATTTCTTCCTTCTACATAACATGTATATCAAACTATATCTTCATTTTATTATTGTCATCTAGTACAAATATGGACCCTACAAAAAGCCATGAAATGTAATTCTTGTTTGAGGGCTGGAACGAGTACACTCAACATCGTGAGGCAAAACTGAGAAAAGTTGGGCTCGATTCCCAGCTCAGACATCCTGGAAGTGTTTTTTCCGTGGATTCCCACTACTACTCCGGGCGATTACCAGCCACGGCCGCCTCCTTCCCAATCCTGAATTAGAACTACACATTCTAATACAACCATCACAATAACGCAGGTTATCAGACATATTTCACAGACACCAAGTAACCTGTAGGCTACATGACCGCGATGACTCAGGGCCCCTAAATAGATTAATAACAACAACACACACTCACCAACCCGGCTCTGCATTAACCACATAGCTATGACAGTACCATACAGCGTTGTTCCATTTACCTGGTTTGGAGGCTGTTTAGCAGGAATATTCTTCCCACATCGACTTATATACGTCTTTCCCTGATCCCTCAACCTCTTGCGTTTAATATCCTTCCACTCACTCACGTTTACTTTACGTTTTCTTGATCTGTTCAATCAATTTACACTATTAGGACTTAACACATCTCTCGCGCTCGCCGTGTACACACCTTTGTGCTGCACAGCGTTCTTCCGCCTAGCAACGACGTGCTTCGAAATGTCATTTGAGCATGTTTTCCACGTCAGCACGCGGAGAATGCCTCATACATTATTGTCCAGCCATAAACTCAATTTGCCATAATCAATGTGCTATGCAGAGTTATTCGGTGGCGAGCTTCAATTATCGACCTTCCTGCTAACACGAGTTAGTTGGGTTGCAGCAAACGATATTAGAAGGGGCTGCTGAATTGTGCGGTGTATCTAGTATCAAGTCTTATCATAGCTACGGTAATCCAATCAGCATGGATAATATTTGTTGGAGAATCATTCATTTTTAGAAACATTGGACATTATATTAATTATTTATGTGTTTATTTCATACTAACAAGACAGTATCAACTATTGGTGGAAAAATTATTACCAATTGGTATTTAATCGAAAGGTCTTTGCCCCTATTTTCTTTAGCCCAAACAAAATGCAAACAAGTACAGTAATTACAAATATAGGTACTGTTCTACGCACCATACATTATTTTCCCACATAGTCTCCACAATTGTTCAGACATTTGTCCCATCGCAGCACTAAATTTGAGATGTCCCAGTTGTAGTATTCAGCCAGCTGGCTGTGGAACTATCTTCGGACTGCTGTCTTAGCGTCATCGTTACACATGAATTGCTGTCCTGATAGGAACTTCTTCAGTGGACCACATGTGGCAACCAGAACCACCAACAAGATCCGGTTATTTCACTGGGAGAGTCTGGACCACCCACCAATAGCCCGAACCTTGCCCCTAGTGATTTCCACTTATATGGTCCGCTGATGGAGTTCCTGGCAGAACAACGATTCACGTGTAACGATGACGCAAAGTCAGCAGTCCAACGATAATTCCACAGTCAGCCGGCTGGGGGCATTTTAAATTTAGTGCTGCGATGGGACAAATGTCTGAACAATTGTGGAGACTATGTGGGAAAATAGTGTATGGTAGGCCTACGTAGAACAGTACGTATATTTGTAATTACCTGTAAGTATTATATGTTCGACGATGTCAAAAATGTAAATATAATGTGTCAGAAAACTGTATCATAATGATGGTCATTATAGTATTGTTTTTCATTATGAAACAGTTTCTCCAGCCAATCAGAGCTCATTCATTGACCAATTAGGTAAGGATAGCTTCGCGCATGTCGGACATGAATTACGTGATTTGAAAGTTCAAATTGGATATCGGATCAACAATTGTAGTTACAATCCCAAACACAAAGACAAAATCAGCACGAACCTTTACGGTAACAAGAAAATACTATAACATATGCAAGAAATTTATGAATCTACGTCCAGAAGTTAGCAACCCAGCATCCTTCTATATAAATTACCGACATGGAAAGTGCACCGTACCATATGTTCGCGTAAATAAACTGGCGAATATGAGGCAAGAAATAGCACTGTACCTTAATATCCCCAACCCCAATTTCTACACAGCGCATTGCTTCCAAACGACTTTACTGACAATATTAGCGAATGCTAGTCTTGATCGGCACTAGACATCATGCAGGCTGTAAACAATAGCATTTCCAGGCAAATTAAATGGTCTCTGTTTCCGAAGGTCGTTGACCCACGCATGCACTCTGTTCAGTAAGCAAAACCAGCGCGCTCTGTTCACTAACTGAAGTGAATGAATCCCACAGATATTTATGAATATGTATGTTAAAACATTTAAAATTAACGTCGAACATAAACAGTCGTATACAACTCGCCTATAATGGTAATTAAGACACTCGTATGGAAAGTATAGGGCTCGTATTTCGCTAGGTATTTATCTATCCTTTCGTGCATGAAAGTATTCTTACGGCGCCGCATTGGTATATTTGCACACTCACAGAAGTGTGAACTCTAGCTAGTTATACCTTCAAACCTTACACCAGACTACGATCAAGGACAGTTCAAATGCAATTAAGTACGGTACTTTTAATAAAAGCAAGATCATTCCTTATCTTGAGGCGATAACATTTCTTATCATCATTATATATTTGAGAATAGAGGTTGGCAAACATTGTAAGGACGTGAGTACGTCGATAATCTATGAGACCCTGTGCACTGCTTAATACATATCAACGAAATACATTACATAATCAATGTAAGGTGGATTAGAAGATTAAAATGATAATCCCGGATGGATTTGGGAATACCCTGCAGTAGCTCTCGTAATGAGCACTTGGTATGACAATCAACGCTTTATTGTTGTTGTTAATTAATTTTGAGGGTCTTGGGACATCTCGGTCATCAGCCCAATGTAGGTGGGAATGTGTTGAAAGTGTCTATATTTATGTGATGACTGTAGTAGTGTGTATTTAACTGTATTATTACATAAGAATTGCAACCCATGGCCATAGCAGGGTATTTTTATTGAACGACCGTGGGCTTACTACAAGTTCAATTTCATGTAGTTCCAACTTTGGCTACCAGAAGCTACTGTCACTAACACCTAGCGGCGTACATTGGAACTTGATTTAGCGATTATAACCAGGCAAATGTAACCTACAAATTTTACTACACCCTACCAATTGTAGTGGTAGGTTCTTTACCATGCCATAAATCTATGACATGGGCCCGCGGGCTATATTTTCACTGCGAAGGAAGGCATACTGAAGGATTTTAATGCTCTTAAAAATCCAACGACTTCGGCCGGGTTTGAACCAGCGATCTTGGGCATTGCAATTCAGCATGCTACCAACTGCGCCACCGAAGCCTTACTTAACTGTATTAGGGACAGGAATGAGGTTGGTGCCCCGGGACTAGAAATAAAGTGTATCCTAACCTACTCCCGAAGGAAGTGAGGAAAAGCCTGTAAAAGATGCTCACTGACACGCTGTCAGCTCCGGGATTCGATCCTACGATCTCCGGACCTACTGCAGCTAATCTCATGGTCGTGGTGCATGATTTAGCTAATACGACTACGCTGCGGGGAACGTATCTTTTGCTTAGATAGTGGGTGAGAAACTCATTTTGCGCCTAACGAGGAAGGCCTTGGAGATAGGCTGTCTTCGGGCATGAAAGACAAGTAAGTTCGAAACTGACCGTCAGTCGCTTTTGAAATGGCTGAATTAGTTTTCAACGAAAATATTGGAATGCAGCCGAAAGAATTCAGAAACGCCTATGGACGTCGAATTAGCATGTGAAAAGCTAATCGAAGTAGGAGACATCTGTTACTAAGGAAGCAAAATAACCAGTGATGAACGAAGCAAGTAGGATATAAAAAGTAGGTTAGCACAAGCAAGGAAATAATATCTAAAGAAAAGGAACCTGTTGACTTCGAATATAAATTTAGATGTTAGGAAGTCAATTTTGAAAGCATATGTCTGCAGCGTGGCACTCTTTGGAAGTGAAACTTTGACTGTTGGAGCAGTAGAAAAGATGAGAATTGAAGCGTTCAAAATGTGGTGTTACAGAAGACGAAGATCAGATGGATAGATAGGGTTACACATGAAGAGGTATCAAAACGATTGGGAGAGGAGAGATGTTTCTGGCGACTGCTAATGAAGAGAAGAGATAGGTTGGTTGGACACGTAATAAGACACACATGAATAGCAAACTTAGTTATGAAGGGAAGGGTCGAGGGTAAGAACTGGAAGGAAGGACCAAGGTTAGAATATGTTAAACGGATTGCCGCGGATGTAAGGTGTGGTAGCTATGTAGAGATGAGACGATTAGCTCAGGACAGGGAAACATGGAGATCTGCATCAAACCAGTCACATGACTAAAGACTCAAATAGCCATATTTTCAACTCCAGAAAATACCGTGTTGGGACTTTTTAATAGGCCACGACCACTTTCTTCATTTCATAAACACATTGGGATCTCTAAAACCGTTATCATGAATATTGCTACATCCGCTATTTGGGTATCTGTAGCCATCTTGCGGAATCCCCTCTGTATCTTTTAATTGTCGCTATGCATTTGTTCTGGACGTATTTATCTATTTTATTATCTGTACAATCTAAAGAACATTTCTATTCGAAACAATTTACATAATGTTACACTCTAGGTCAAGCTTTATCAAATCAGACTTAAAATCATGGAACTATTAAAAATTTTGAAACATATTCCCTCTTTAATTCATTCCACTAATTTCATATCTCATTCATTCCACTCAAGATGTTAGAGTCAGACAGGACATTCCGTTGTAAAATTCATTGTCATACAAAAACGTGTCTCAAAACTGTTGTCTGAATTAAGGGGCTTTAGCACATACTGTAGGTGTGTGTGTTATTTTGTCTGATGACCTGTGTTGTTGTCATGACTGTATTAGTGTGTGCATTCGTAATTCGGGAAAGGATTGGGAAGGAGGTGGCCATGGCCAGAAGTTGAGCACCATTGCCTGGCGTTGAAGTAGAGAAAGTACAGAAAACTACTCCTCGGATGGCTGAGGTCAGAATTGACCCACCCGTGGGCTCAAATTTTAAATCGAATTACGGCTAAACTAAAAGTCGCATCTCTACCAAATTTTGGAGAAACAAATTTTCAAGTGGAAAACGTAAGGATCCCTAACTGCAAAGTCATCAGCTAAATAATTTCAAGATGGTGGCTGTGCGAATCATGCAACAATTATAGTCCATAAATTATGATTCAATGATTCAATGCCCACAGCATTTTGGTTTCAGGTAGTTTCATATAAGGACCCTCTGTTACCAACGTGATAGCTATTATTATGTGGTTCAATATTACGTACAGCCGCTTATCTTGAAAATACAAAATACAAAAATAAATGACTCTCAACACTTAAGAGCTAGTGGCTTCGGTGGCGTAGTTGGCAGCATGCTGAGCTTCTATGCCCAAGATCGCGGGTTCAATCCCGGCCGGAGAATTATACCATAATTATTTCAATAGAGTTAAAAATCCCTCAGTATGCCTTCCTTCGGAGAGGAAGTAAAGCCGGCGGGTCCATGTCATACATTTATGATATGTAAAAGAACCTTTCACTAACTACATCTGTGTGAAGCTAAATTTGTAGCTCAGAGTTGATAACGCTATATGTTCCAACGTTCGTCGCCAGGTGATGGTTGCGGTGGTATCTAGTAGCCAATTTCACGGCTAGGTTTTGTTGGCGGTAACATTTGGTAGTAAAAGAAGGAACTACTTGATATTGATCGTCTGCAGTCCTTATCTGAATTACAGATAACACACACTAATACAGCCATCACAATTAACACCGGTTATCAGACAGATTCTACACACAACCAAAGTACACGTGGCTAGATGATCGCGTTGTGGCAGCCCCTAAACAGTGGAACTAACCACATAAGATCTACCGTAACAAAAATTGTTTAAAAGGTGTGAACTTATATGTGGCCTCGTATGGTCAAGGCAAATGAACAGAGGCTCTATACATTCAAGGTGGTTGCTGTGCAAAATATTAGAACATTGTTGACAACTTAGAATCTAACTGCGTAATGTATACGAATGTTGACAAGAGAAGGGTTCTCACTTCAATTAGTCAAAAGATAGTGCACAGCGGCCATCTTGAAATTCCAAAATAAAGTAAAAACTTTCAGTATCAAGGAGCTATAACAAAAGAAATGAGTTATAAGAAAGATACTAATAAGTCTCTTTGTATGCTCAAAGCAAAATATCAGCGACTCCGTACATTAAACAGCACTATGCGTACTGGTAAAGTATACAATTTAGTAGCTCAGGATGTAATCGGCAAAACTTGGTCAGAGAGGAGTATTATATAGGAGGCCCAAGTAAGTTTAGTGATAACACTGAATATAGCGCGCAGCGGCCATCTTAAGATTTCTTAATTTAAAAATATGTTTTAAAGCTGCACTAACGAATATTTGTGATAAGGTAAAATATTATATGTAGCATATGCCCAAAGCAAAATAACAGCTACTTCAAACATTCAAGATGGTTTCTGGGCGTACTATTAAAACGTAATTGTGAATCATTCAAACAATATTTTTTGAGAGGCAGATGACCTCGTAGTTCCGCCCCTTAAAACAACAACAACAACAACAACAACAACAACAACAACTAACCAACTAACTAACTAACTCAACTATAATTGCGCGACAAAAACGAAACTTAGTAAGAAAGAAACAAGATGTTCAGCAAAGAACATATAGCCTACTTTCTCCTAAATGTATGGGTATCTTTATGTTCGACCCCCACTATTATGTGTCAGGAAACTGTATCATAATGATGGTCATTATAACACTCTTTTTCATTATGATACAGTTTCTCCAGCCAATCAGAGCTCGTTCATTGACCAATTAGGTAACGATACCTACTCGCGTGCGCTCAAAATCCAACATGTCTATATAAATTACCGAAAGTGCACCGTCCATAATGTTCTCTTAAATAAACTGGTTAATATGAGACACTGTACCTTAATATCCTTAAATCCAATTTCTACACAGCGGGTTGTTTTCAAACGATTTCCGTGACATTTTTACTGAATACTGATGCTCAATCTGCACATACGGCATTGAAGCTCACAGAGCGCATGCGTCGGTCGGTCAGTGAGCTTGGACATCAGAGATATCCTACCCTGCGCAGCACCCGATCACAAAATTCTAGTGACAATCTCAACAGATATTTATGAATATTTATGTTAAAACATATAATAAAGTTGTAATTATCGTCGAACATAAACAGTCGTATGCAACTCGCCTATAATGGTAATTAAGACACTAGTATGGAAATTATAAAACTCGCATACGCTCGTTTTATAAAAAATACTCGTGTCTTAATTATAGCCATTATAGGCTCGTTGCATAATGTACTATTATGACTCTTTGTCCTCATCCCTAAAACAATCATCCCAACCACAATGTATTGTTTGTTTTCTTTTATATTGATAATAAGCCAGTAAGTGTCAAGATCAATATTATATACTTTATGATGATTGAATAACAAAACTACTAACTTATTGTAATGCATTCACGTCCGTTAATCTCTATATTAAGCCAGCCTGCAAAATTAAGAATCTTCCGCCCCAATCACAGTAGGTGGTGCTGCGACCTATCAGTGAATTAATCTTTATCTTGTACGCCTATGCACTGCCATCGTAATGTACTACGATGGCAGTGTTCTATGGGTGTTGAATGAGTAGGCAGTTTAAAGTAGCCAAGAGGGAGGCGATCCAGCTGGCAGTGTTTAAAGGTATTCGGAGCGCGATCGTGGCTAATAGTTGAACTACCAGTATTAAAAAATTGCCATACTTCAGGAGGCCAGCTCAGGCATTTACACAGCGTTATGTTTGGAGCAATATTACCCACATAACCCACAAGAGGACAGCACCGTACAGAGGCATTAAGAAGGCTGTGGTTAATGACAACGTGTATCTAGTTCTTCTATTCTCCTTTTTCTAATGTCTTCTGTTTATGTGCGATGCTGGGACTGTGATTTTATTAATATACGAGTGTATACTTTATCCTCTCCTTTGAGCTAAATGACATTTTATTCAGTATCTGTGGAAAAAGCTCGTGCACATCATTTGTAAAAGAATTCAAGAAAAAAAAACCTAACTGTAGCAGTAATCGAACCCCAGTCAACTGCGTGTCAGAATAACATGCTAGCCCAGAGCTAACCGTATCCATGACGTCAGGTGTTCTTAACTGACATATTAGATACAAACTGTTGGCAAATAATGACTTTAAATAAACGATTTCTTCACTGCAGTACATCTTCATTAAAGATCATTTCATACAAAGTTTATATTATTGTATCAGTACGGTATATCACATACAACATACTAAAACTACTGAAATATAAGACTGGCACATGAGGACAGCTGCCATCTTGTCGTGTGACACAACGGCTCAGCTCTTTTAAGCCACTCATACTGTATAATATTATAATATTAAATTATAATAAATAACGGATCACGACCTTCAGGATAGCTTAAACCCCCCTAGACTCGATAATCGGAATTGGTGGGTCTTAAGCTATTTATTAAAATGGTTGCATAATTCGCACGGCCGCCATCCTGAAATGGTATGGCGGACGACCTTGTAATTTGGTCACAAGACGCATCCTATACGAAGGTATGTTGTCACCAAATTTGGTAGAGATCGGATGATTAGTTTAGCCGTAATTTGATTTTACGTTTTGAACATTTGAGTGGCCGCCATTCTGTTTTGGTAAAGATGGCGGCGATATAAAGTATGACACTGAGGTGTCCTTTACTAGTGCTACCTCTGTACCAAATTTCGTTCAATTCGATTTCACCGTGTTCGAATTGATAGGGGGGGACAGACATTCAGAGTACACACACTCACACACACACAGACACACACACAAACACACACACACACACAGACTCACACACACACATACACACACACACACAGACTCACACACACACATACACACACACAGACAGACACACTTTTTTCGCCCTGTGTTGATCTCATAAGTCTACTTTCATTTTTTGCAAAAATCGAAAGTAGGCTAAAAACCATATAAGGGACGTCACGGAAATAAAACACAAGAATAACAAACTGAATACAGCAAACGGTGGCCATCTTGAATATATAAAATATGATAATGAATTACTCAATGTATTTTGAAGCTACAATAATGAAGGTCAATAGTATTGTAGAAACTCGTAGAGACTTTCTATGAGCACATCAAAATTCAGCGACTTTATTCATTCACGATGGCTTTTGGGTGTATTCTCTAAACTTGGATAACTCAGTAAGCCGTTGAATAGGTGTAAAAATAATTCATAAAGTTTATTTATTTATTTAGCGTTTGGAATCACATTGCACAAACACAATTATAGTCCATATACACATTTACATAATAATCTATAAAGTTTATAATAGTATAATATACAAGTATAACAGCACAACGCGAAATTTGGTGAGGTGAAGTGCAGTATAAATTACTTAACCAGCATTATACATAAGAATATCACACCGAATATAGCGCGCAGCAGCAATTTTATACTAGAGTATGAAAAGAAAAAACGCTTTATTTTGAGTTGCAATACTGAGAATTAGTAGTAAGTTAGATCTTTATATGTGTTTCGTAGTCTGTGCCAAAACAAAATAATTAAAACTCCATACATTCAGGATGGTGGCTGGGCATACTGATAACAAGAAGTTCCGTGACGAACCAAAGAGCCTACTTTTCATTCCAATGATTATTCTACAGTATATGAACCTATCTGGAATAATGACGAAATTAAGTTGGTAATATCGAAATGTCTAATTAGTTCGAAATATTCTTGGTATAATGTAGCCTAATAGAGCACTACAGTTGGCAGCCCTGGTGACTGAATATATACTTAGTTCCATTTATTAAGGTACATAATACAAAATTTGATTGAAGTCCAATGGACGTTACATGCAACTAGACATTGGATCTATCAGCACGCGTAAACGCATGTGGGCAACAATGTCATAGGTGCGCTGGTTAGAAATAATCGGAAATATTATACTTGTGCCAATTTTGGATGAAATCCATTTGTTAGTATAGAAGTTACATGTATTTTGAAATTGGACCTATCAGCAAGTATAGAATAATGTTAGCACCACTGACTTATATTAATTACTCCAAATTATCTAGAGTGCCAGGTGCTATACGTGTGCAAAGTATAGAGCTGTTGGCTTGCATACTTTCTGATATATTGATGTTAGGGTAAAAAAATAGACAGTATTTATTAACAGTTGGCAGCCCTGATTGCTCTTAAGAATACTTATAATCATATATGTTATGTTACACATAGTACATACGAAATTTGGTTGAAATCCAACGGATAGTATAGAAGTTACATGTATTTAACAAGATGTTCAGTAAAGAACATATAGCATACTTTCTCCTAAATGCATGGGTATTGTTATAACTCTTTGTCGTTTTCAAGGAGTATAACTGAATGTTGGTTATAGTAGCTTGTGGAAATACAACGTGCTATAGGGATATTAAACATGAATATGAGGTGCCCTTTGCTAGTGCTACCTCGGTAAAAAAAAATGCATTCAATTCGGTTTCACCGTGTTTGAATTGATCTGGGGAATGTATTTGCACACATACATGGCCGCTATTTGCAAACTATTGGGCTGATGACCTTGTAGTCAGTCATAAGATGCTTTCCACAAAAAGGCATGTTGTTGCAAAATCCGGTAGAGATCAAATTATTAGGATGGTCGAAATTTGATTTAAGCTTTTAACATTTGGGTGGCCGTCATTCCTTTTCCGTCAAGATGGCGGCGATATAAAACATGACACTGAGGTGCCTTTCGCTAGTGCTACCTCTGTACCAAATTTCGTTCAATTCGGTTTCACCGTGTTTGAATTGATAGGGGGAATTGATTTGCACACATACTTGGCCACCATCTGCAAATTATTGGGCTGATGATCTAGCAGTTTGGTCAGAATATGCTTCCCACATAAAGATTTGTTGTTGCAAAATTTGGTAGAGACTAGATTATTAGGTTGGTCGTAACTACATTTTAGCCTTTAACACTTGGGTGTCCGCGATTACCTTTCCGTCAAGATGGTGGTAATATAAAACATGAGACTGAGGTGGCCATTTCTAATGCTACCTCTGTACCAAATTTCGTTCCATTCGGTTTCACCGTGTTCGAATTAATAGGGGGAATAGATTTTCACGCTAAGATGGCCGCCATCCGCAAAGTATTAGGCTAATGACCTATTAGTTTGGTCTAAGGATGCTCCCTCCATAATGGTATGTTGTTGCAAAATTCGGTAGAGATCGGATGATTAGGTTAGTCGTAATTTGATTTAAGCTTTGAACATTTGGGTGGCCGCCATTACGTTTTTCTCAAGATGGCGGCGATGTAAAACATGACACTGGGGTGCCCTTTGCTAGTGCTACCTCTGTACCAAATTTCATTCCATTCGGTTTCACCGTGTTTGAATTAATAGGGGTAATCGATTTTGACACAAAGATGGCCGCCATCCGCAAACTATTAGGCTAATGACCTATTAGATTTGTCAAAGGATGCTCCCTCCATAAAGGTATGTTGTTGCAATATTTGGTAGAGATCGAATGATTAGGTTAGTCGTAATTTGATTTAAGCTTTGAACATTTGTGTGGCCGCCATTACGTTTCCATCAAGATGGCGGCGATATAAAACATGACACTGGGGTGCCCTTTGCTAGTACTACCTCTGTACCAAATTTCGTTCCATTCGGTTTCACCGTGTTCGAATTAATAGGGGCAATCTATTTTCACACAAAGATGGCCGCCATCCGCAAACTATTAGGCTGATGACCTATTAGTTTGATCAAAGGATGCTGCCCCCATAAAGGTATGTTGTTGCAAAATTTGGTAGAGATCGGATGATTAGGTTAGTCGTAATTTGATTTACGCTTTGAACATTTGTGTGGCCGCCATTACGTTTCCGTCAAGACGGCGACGTTATAAAACATGACACTGAGGTGTCCATTGCTAGTGCTACCTTTGTACCAAATTTCGTTCAATTTGCGCTCACCGTGTTCGAATTGATAGGGGGGGGGGGGGGACAGACACTCAGAGTACACACATCTCACACACACACACACACAGACATACAGACTCACTCACATACACACACACAGACAGACACACTTTTTTTTCGCCCTGTAGTGATCTCATAAGTCTACTTTCATTTTTTGCAAAAATCGAAAGTAGGCTAAAAATTGGTCCTATCAGCAGGCTTAGAATCATGTTGGTAGAACTGAAGTATATAAGTTACTCCAAATTAATCTAAAATGTTATGTACTATACGTGAGAATAGTTTAAAGCTGTCGGCTTGCATACTTTCAGATATATTGGTATTTGGATGAAGAAAATAGAGAGAGCAATTATTAACGATTGGCAGCCCTGGTGGCTCTTAAGAATACACTCATTCATATCTGTTTATGTACACATATTACATACAACATTTTGTTGAAAATCAATTAATAGTGTAGAAATTATCTTTATATATATAATTCTTCGACACGTGTGTATGTGACTGAACTCCTCCTGAACGACTGAACCGATTTTCATGGAATTTGGTATGTATATTAGGGTGGGTCCATGTATGGTTTAGATTCACAATCTGACCCAGTAGGTGGAATGAACTCAATTTGAGAACCACAATTTACACACAATTTTAGAACCACAATATACAGTCAAAAACAGTCGTCATGGAAACCACTAGCCTTGGTCTTCGTGAAAGCTGATGTCTTTGGACGGTTTGTCTCTGCACGTTAGAGCCACCTGGTCGCAACCTGTGCAACTACCGCCATTACATATACTCCGCCCGTGGCGAAAAGTTGTGTTTTATACCAAAGGTGGCAATGATGTCGAATTCTACAGTTTGTCCCTGCAGGTTAGAGCGTTTCAAAGTCCCGTATGCGTTCATATACCATTCATCCGATTGCCATGAAACTTGGGTGATATGTTGAGTGAGCTCTAGGGAAGGTGTTTGGCTTAGTAAATCCATTTTACAATAGATAGCGCACGAATAGATTCAACAAATGAGCGACGACGCGCGAAGCGTTTCAAAAATGTCCCGTATGCGTTCAAATACCATTCGTCCGATAGCGATGAAACTTGGGTGAGATGTTGTGTACACTCCAGGGAAGGTTTCTGGCTTAGTAAATCAATTTCACATTAGGTAGCGCACGACTAGATTCAACAAATGAGTGACGACGCAAGAAGCGTTTCAACAAAATCCCGTATAAGTTTATATTCCATTCAAAGATTGAGATGAAACTTTGAAGAGTTGTTGTGTACACTTAAGTGATGGCTTCTAACTTAGTAATCCATTTCACAGGAGGTTGCGCACGAGTAGATTCAACAAATGAGCGGCGACGTGCGTAGCGTTTCAACAAAGTCCCGTATGCGTTAAAATACCATTCGTCCGATAGCGATGAAACTTGGGTGAGATGTTGTGTACACTTACGTGAGGGTTTCTAACTTAGTAAATCCATTTTACAATAGGTAGCTCACGAGTAGATTCAACAAATGAGCAACGACGCGCGAACTTTTAATCAAAGTCCCGTATGCGTTCATATATGCCATTCATCCGATTGCAATGAAACTTGGGTGAGATGTTGTGTACACTTACGTGAGGGTATCTAACTTAGTAAATCCATTTCACAGGAGGTTTCGCACGAGTAGATTCAACAAATGAGCGACGACGCGCGAAGCGTTTTAATAAGGTCCCGTATGCGTTCAAATACCATTCGTCCGATTGCGATCAAACCTTGGTGAATCATTGAGTACACGCCAGAGAAGGTTTCAGGCTTAGTAAATCTATTTTACAATCGGTAGCGCATGAGTAGATTCAACAAATGAGTGACGGCACGGGAATCGTTTAAAGAAAATCACTTATGCGTTCATATGTCATTCATCCGATTCCGATGAAACTTTGATGAGTTGTTGTGTACACGCCAGGGAAGGTGTTCAACTTGGTAAATCCATTTTACAATATTGGTAGCGCACGAGTAGATGTAACAAATGAGTGACGACGCGCGAAGCGTTCCAACAAAATCCTGTATGCGTTCATATACTATTCATCGATTGCGATGAAACTTTGATGAGTTGTTGTGTACACTTACGTGAAGCTTTCTAACTTAGTAAATCCATTTCACAGTTGGTAGAGCACGAGTAGATTCAACAAGTGAGTGACATCGCACGAATAATTTAAACCAAATCCCGAAAGCGTTAAATGCCATTTATCCGTTTGCGAAGAAACTTTGGAGAGTTGTTGTGCACGCTCCAACGAATGTTTCTAAATTAGTTAATTCAATTCACGATAGTTTAGAGGCAGTTAACTTAAATTGAAAAAAAAGTGTGTATCCAAAAGCACTTCCTTCGAGCATACAATAGGATAGAGAGGCCTTGGCCAGCGGAACATGGGGCCAGAATAAGATCAGCTGATGTTGGTATAAAATGGCGCCTATGCTCAAGTTGTCAGCGCGAGCGTAAAGATTATACTTAATAATTATCGATATACGAGCCCATTTTTGCAGTATAATATATTACAAATATGTAAAATACGCATTTTCCTTTATGTAAGAAGCTGAATGTGAAGTTATATAACGAAAATGGTTATATCTTGCGCTGCTTACAATTGCAGTCAGAGGTTTGAAAACTGGAACAGGCTATCTTTTGACGGGTAAGAATTAAAATATATGACCTAAAATACACAGACTTGATTACATACAATTCCCCAATACAGCTGGCATCCAGCTGCGTAGCCGTGCTCGTTAAATCATGCAGCACGCTCGGATATCGCAGGTCGAATCCCGGCGCTGACTGCTGCTATCCCGAGTGTGGTTTATCCCCCAGGATTTTCCACACTCCCCCCAGGCAAATGCCGGGATAGCACCTTAGTTCAAGTCCCGAGGCACCCACCTCATCCCTGTCCCTAATAAAGTTACACACTACTACAATCATCACATCAATACAGGTTATCAGACAAGTTCAACCCACACCCAACTACACGGTGCTGATGACCAAGATGTCACAAGCCCCTTAAATGAATTAACAACCAATGCAGCTATCACTGATCTCTCAGTGGCAGCTATACACACTACTGCAGTCATCACAGAAATTTAAGTTATCAGACAAGTTCAACACATAGGCCTACTCAAGTACACAGGGCTGATGACTCGGAAGTAGTGGCTACGCGGGCTAAAGCGCAGCATAAGGTCATGGGGCCAAGCTCTCTGCTGACTCGGTAGACGCGTGGGTTCGAGCCCCACCGTCGGCTGTCCTTGAAATGGTTTTCCGTGGTTTCCCATTTTCAACACCAGGCAAATGCTGGGACAGTAACTTCTGACAGGCCACGGCCATTTCCTTCCACATCCTTGCCCAGTTTCATTCATCTTCATCCATTCCATCTCTCATCCCGACGCGCAGGTCGCCCACGGGCGTCGACTAGAAAGACCTGCACTCGGCCTCTCAGGAGGCTACACGAAAAAAAAAAAACGGAAGTCCCTATCCACCAAAATTGAATTTACTAAATATGGAAGGGAAGGGGATAACATTAGGATATTTGTAAGATTTATTGCTGTAGGTGATACATATTTGGAGTGGGGATATCATTGGTTTTCTTTTAAGATGCAGTGCTGGATATCACTTTGTACGCATAATTAAATGTATTCGCTTATTTCAGCTTCCCTTCAGACCCTGAATTGCTTAATATATGGACCATAAATATGAATTTTAATTGATGATTGATGATTATCTGCAAACTTTCTTGATTTATAAAGGAAAACCAGCGTAATAGAAGCATAGGGCCTACATGTTACTAAAAAAGTAAGCTAGTACTAGAATGCTTTGTAGAGTTTATTATTTTAGATATGTAAAAATATTACAAATATAACCATGTCAGACAATTATTACGGATAAGAATTATACGTAAACATATTTTATTCACCATTTTATAATTTCCTAACCATGTAGGCCCTACACAAGTGTCACCTATGCATTCCAACACTGATATGTCAACACACCAAAATATCGCATATAACGATTATACTTCACACTTTTCATACAAAAAAGAACAGCAATATTCAGAAGGAATTGTAGTTATCGCCACCTTCAACAAAAATAAACTGTTAATCACAAGGAATACGCTTGAATCGGGATTTTAAGTCACTTCATAATGCTATTCTTATGGGAGACATGTTTGTTTTGCCCAACATCAGCTGATCTTATTTTGGCCCCACGGTCGGCCGGTAGAAGCATAGCTGGCGCCCTCTCTATCCTATTGTATGCTCGAAGAGCACTTCAAGAAACAAAGTTACAACACTTTCTTTGATTGGCAGGACAACGTCTGCCGGGTCAGCTAGTTTGCATATAAAATTGGACCTATCAGAAGGCTTAACATTATTTTGGCAACACTTTCATATCCTGGAAATTAAACTGAAATAGTATTATCTACACGTGTGCCAATTTTGGAATAGCTCCCATGCATACCTTCCATGATATCCAACATGGAGCTCAAATTTCTAGTGTTTTTTTCAGCACTTGGTAGCACTGACATCATTTTCAAATTTGGGCTCGAGATATTCCGGTATACATCTTTACTCATACTAAATTTGGTTTCGATTGCTGCAGCCGTTTAGGAGTTGATAGGGGGGACACACGCATAGCCAGACAGACAGAAGGACAGACAGACAGAAACACATTTTCCCGGATCGATCTCATAAGGCTACTTTTTCCTCATTTTTGCAAAATGTGAAAAGTATGCTAAAAATCAATGACTCGTCACCTAATTGCTCAATAAAATACGAAATTTGGTCAGAAAAGATTATAAAATATGATACCTCATAACAATACCACGCTGAATATAGCACACAACGGCTATCTTGAAGTTATGGAATATAAAAAGATATAACTCTCTGTGTTTTGCAGCTAAAATCTTATATATAAAAGTGAAAGTCTGTATGTATGTATGTGGATCTGTTCCGTATACAAATCTACAGCGTTCCACCAATCTCAACCAAATTTTGCATACACATAGTTTAGGACCCAGAAGGAACCTTTGGCTACATGAATTTTCGACAGACTTTCTCATTCTTCTGATTTCGGTCCTTTTGCACTCAAACACATGCTAATCAAATCATAAAATATACTCATGAAGGAATGGCAAGGCAGATAGTTTCCATGGCAACATTGCTCAAGTCGAGACACGGCCGACTGGATGCCAGTTGCTTTCTGCACTACCGGTATAGAAAATGAGGATCTTTACTTGAAATCCCGTTAGTTACTCAACTGCTCACACAGCACTGTCAACCGAGTTTAGCATAACAAAAACTTGACATTATCTACTATATATTTGTCAAATACCACTCACTCACTCATTCATTCATCACGAAATCTCAGAAACCACCGAACGGATTGGAATGAAATTTGGTATGCAGCTTCCTCAAGGGCCGCAAATGCCCACTAAGAGAGGATTTTTGGATATTCAGGTTCTGAAGGGGTCTTAAGTGGGGTAAACATGCATTTCATTGAATAACAATATCTCACGAGTGGTTTTATTTGGGGATGTGTTACTCGGCATATAAACTAATCATTAAAAATAATCAGACATGTGTGTAAGGGTTTTTCGGTGTGGTGTATTATATGAGGTGAAAGAGGTGAAAAGTGGGGGTTGAAGGATTCCTAATGGAGCGTGTAGGCCTATCTCTTAAACAACATAGGCGAGAAATTTGAAACTCAGCGGGAAAAAAAATCAGCTTAAAAAGGAAGTAAATCGGTGTTCGACCGTTTCTTCATAAATTAATTTAAGGGGCCAATGGGGTGGGGTGAAATTCTGGGGAAAAAAAGGAGAGAAAGTATCCTAACTGACTGACTAACTCACTCACTCATCAAATTCAGGGGGAAAAGACAGCTTGAAAAATAAGATAATAGGTGTTCAGGCGTTTTTTCAGTAATCCAATTTAAGGGGGCCATGGGGACGGGTGAAATTCTGGTAAAAATAATGGAAAGAAAATGTCCTGTCTGACTCACTCACTCATCACGCCCGCGAAAACTATTCAAGTTGGAAACATGAAATTTTGGGAATATGTTCGCTGTATGTCGAAAACGTCAACTAAGGAATAATTTTTGTTTAATCGGGTTTTAAAAAGGTGTTAAGGGGGTAAACGTGCATTTCATTGAATAACGATATATCATGAGTTGTTTCTTTGGGGATGTGATATTCGGTATATAAACTAATCATTAAAAATAATCAGACAAATGTCTAAGGGTTTATCGATGTGGTGTATATTAAGAGGTGCATGGGGTGAAAATTGGGGGTTGAGGGATTCTTAACGGAGCGTGTATCTCTGAAACGACATAGGCGAGAAGTTTGATATTCGGCGGGAAAAAACAGCTTAAATAGGTGTTCGACCGTTTTTTTCATAAATCCAATTTAAGGGGCCCTTGGAGAGGGGTGAAATTCTGGGGAAAATGAACAGGAAAGGAAGTGTCCTAACTGATTGGCTCACTTACTCATTCATCAAACTCAGGGGGAAAACAGCTTTAAATAAGTAAATAGGTGTTCGACCGTTTGTTTCATAAATCCAATTTAACGGGTTCATGGGGAGGGGTGAAATTTTCATAAATAAATGAAAGAAAATGTCCTGACTGACTCACACCCTCATCATCGCCCAGCCAAAATTCTTGAAGTTAGAAACATGCAATTTTGGGAATATGTTCGTTGTATGTCGAAAACGTCCACTAAGGAAAGAGTTTTGGGTATTCAGGTTCTAAAGAGGTGTTAAGGGGGTAAACGTGCATTTCATTGAATAACAATATCTCAGGAGTGGTGTCATTTGGGGATGTGATACTTGGCATATATACTAATCATTAAAAATAAGCTGACACATGTCTAATGGTTTTTCGAATTAGTGCATATTATGAGGTGAAAGGGATGAAAAGTGGGGGTTGAAAGAATACTAACGGAGCGTGTATCTCTTAAACGATATAGGCGAGGAGTTTGAAACTCGGAGGAAATCAATCAGCTTAAAAATAAATAAATAAATAAATAAATAAATAGATGTTCGACGTTTTTTCATAAATGCAATTTAAGGGGCCTATGGGGAGGGGTGAAATTCTGGAAGAAAAACGTCCACTAAAGAAGGATTTTTGGATGTTCACTCTCATCGACCGACCAAAACTATTAAAGTTAGAAGAATGATATTTTGGGGATATGTTTTTTGTGTGTCGAAAACGTCTACTAAGAAGGGAATTTTGGATATTCAGGTTCTAAAGGGGTGTTAACGGGGTTAAACCTGCATTTCATTGAATAACAATATGACACGACTATGACGCGTGCGAAGCGAGGCTAAAAATGAGATGGTGTGTGTCTGTGTATTACTCAATAACGCAAGTACCACTGGTCCGATTTACATGAATTTTACTTGGAAGTAGCTGATTTACCTGGTTAACATATAAGTTACTTTTGATTTCGATACTTTGCATTATTTAAAGATGGCGACCATTTTAGTGACGTCACTACACCCTTTGGTTTCAAACTTTCATATTTCCATTTCAAATAAAAAGAGAACGCTAAGAAATAGCAAACTTTTGATGGCATATACGAGGTTTAAAATTACATTTTCTATCCGAAAGGTATATCCAACGGTTAGCGAGTAAAACCTACATTTGTGCTATAAAACACGGTCAACGCCGAGTGGTGTAGTTGGACAAAATGTTCCATCCTTAATCTCCCTCTGCGCAGCACCTCGCCTATCCCCTGTTTTAACTGTCACCTTCACATTTTAATTTATTTATGACGCGTAGCGAAGCACGGGTACTTCAGCTAGTAACTAATATTAGTGTAATAGTAGGACCTTATATGTGGCTTTATATGCTCATGGCAAAATAACAGCCACGGGATGGTGGCTGAGCGTACTATTAAAACATCAAAATCAATAACTCAGGATCCACTAGCGCAATTAACACGAAACTTTGTTTAAGGAGAGTCTCCTATAAGATACCTCCGTAGCATTAGTCCCACTTCAGGCCCCAAGATAAAATTTGTGGCTGAGATTTTCTTCTACTGCATTTCTTATTAAATAATGGCACAAACTGTTATTTGAAGACAAATGGCGCATCTTTAACAAAATATACAGTCTCTAATATAATAAAAGCTGCCTTGTCAATCACTAAGAAGTTTAATAATTAAATTAAAACGTTCATGTTTCGGTATACAATGATACCTTCGTCAGCGTAGAAGCGACATATTGAAGGCGACAAATGGGATTCGGCAGAATTCTCTCCATGGTTGGATGACTTCATCATTTTGAAATGTTATGCACTGGTCCGTATCATTATACCTGGCTAGAAGCTACATCCCATAGCTCTCTGCAGCGACGTCCGATAGACAGTCCATTAAGGTAGTTTTATATTGACTTTTAACCTTGTTCTTTTATGTAATTTCTAATTTTTTTGTGAACTTTAATTTTACATTCTAATGCTGTTGTAAGGATATCCATTTGCTCTTTGTATTTGTTAACATAGTTTTTAAGGTTCTTTTTTAGCCTACTATCGATTTTTGCAAAAAAATGAAAGTAGACTTATGAGATCTACACAGGGCCAAAAATTGTGTGTCTGTCTGTGTGCGAGTCTCTCTGTGTGTGTGTGTGTGAGTGTGTGTACTCTGATTGTATGCCCCCCCCCCCCTATCAATTCGAACACGGTGAAACCGAATTGAACGAAATTTTGTACAGAGGTAGAAGTGGCAAAGGGCACCTCAGTGGCATGTCTTATATGGCTGAGATCCTGATGGGAACGTAATGGTGGCCACCCAAATGTTCAAAGCTTAAATCAAATTACGACTGACCTAATTATCCGATCTCTACGAAATTTTGCAACCACATATATCCATATGCCAAGCGTCTTTTGGCAACACTACAAGGTCATCAACACAATAGTTTGCAGATGGCGGCCATATATGTGTGCAAATCGACTTCCCCTATCCATTCAAACAGGGTGAAACCGAATTGAACAAAATTTAGTACAAAAGTAGCACTTGCAAAGAGCACCTCAGTGTTATGTTTAATATCGCCGCCATCTTGACGGAAACGTAATGGTGGCCACCCAAATGTTCTAAGCTGAAATCAAATTACGACTAACCTAATCATCCGATCTCTACCAAATTTTGCAACGACATATATACGTATGGCGAGCGACATTTGACTAAACTACACGGTCGTCAGCCCAATAGTTTGCAGATGGCGGCCATGTATGTGTGCAAATCGATTCCCCCTATCAATTCAAACACGGTAAAACCGAATTGAACGACATTTGGTACAGAGGTAGCACTCGCAAAGGGCACCTCAATGTCATGTTTTATATCGCCACCATCATGACGGAAACGAAATCGCGGCCACTCAAATGTTAAAATATTGAATCAAATTACGACCAACCTAATCATTTGATCTCTACCAAATTTTGCAACAACATACCCTTTTTATGGGAAGAGTTTTTTGACTGAACTACAAGGTAATAAGCTCAATAGTTTGCAGATAGCGGCCATGTATGTGGGCAAATCGATTCCCCATATCAATTCAAACACGGTGAAAGCGAATTGAATGGTGGTTTTAGGTAGATTTCATTAGAAAGCTAACTATTGCAATGGGTCCCATGTTTCGACTTCCGGAAAATTTCGACATATCTTCGCGTTTCACATCCCCCAGACCCCAAAACCACCGTCAGTTCAAAGGTTTATATATAATTTATGTATGTACTAGCAGAAGTACCCGTTCTTCGAACGGTGTTCGGTGTTAACACCAGACATTATCAATTGAGCTACTGTTGCAATGGTTAGCGGTTTGTCATTCCTTCATAAGTTTAACAGAACGAAGTTAGTTTTCTGGGAATATCACACACACTGTTAATTTAAGGGCCTTAAAATGCGGTTTTCGGATACCCTTTATAGACTCCTGAATTTTGTGTCTCACATTGAGAAGCGCAACATATGCTTTGGTCGTCCTTCTAGGAAAATTTTTATATTTCGCCTATTTTAACATGTATTTTGAGAAGTTTTTCCCTATATCCACCCTTCTACTCTATGAAAAGTACGATGAAGAGTTTTATAAATGATTGGTGTATTGACTCTCATGGTTACCATACCTAATTTAACTTACGATGCACCAAGCATCCGAACCCGAGTTTTAGGTGTACATAAAGGTACACGGAAAGACAGACAGACAATTCTATTGTCTACAACATATCACCCAGATATCCAAGTATGGGTATATCTACCACACAGTAACAAACAAAATTATCCTTACGATGAACCCGTATGTCGACAAAAAACAAGTAGTTCCGTGAAGAACTATACAGCCTATTTTCATATATCCTGCTCATGTTAATTGCCTCTATCAACATACAAAATTTCAGTTTAATTGCTGTAACAGATTCGTAGATATTGAGAACCGTCTAAATATTTCAGATGGTCGCCAGGTTGGATTTTTATTTTTGTACTATTACATTAAGATTATTGTGTACGTGTGGTATTCACACTGCAATCGCATGATTAGAACACAAGAAGTAAAAACGAGATTTTAAAATTACGCACAGCAGCCATCATGTGATTAAGCAAACAATTGAAATAAATTAGATGCCAGTGGATCAACATTTGTATAAGCATTTAACGTGCAACATTTCACGAGTCTCGGATAGTTAATTCGCGAGAAACGTCCATTTAAATATTTATACTTCGCGTCGCCGCCATGTTGGATTTGTGCTCACCAGGTTACTGAAACTCTCTATGAACATAAAAAAATTCAGTTTGGTTGCTGTAAAAGATTCATAGATATTGAGAACCGTCTAAATATTTTGGAAGCTCGTCATTTAGGATTGTTATATGTGTAGGCCATAGAGTTATGTACCATTAAAGGACAATTATTGCCTAGGTTCATTATTCAAACTTTCACTTCGATCGCATGATTACGACACAAGAAATAAAAACTTAATTTTAAAATTTCGTACAGCGCCATTTTGAGGTTATGTAAACAATTGAATTAAATTTTATGGCAGTGCATTACAATCTGCAAAATCATTTACTGTACCACATTTCACTGCGCTCAGAGAGTTAAATCACGAGAGAAGTCTATTACAATATTTCAAATTCGCTTGGCCGCCATGTTCGTTTTGTACTTTACAGGTTTATGAAATATACATGGGTAAACTTGTGTCAGTACCTTTTTTCACCGTACAGAATTGCAGGGTGATATCTGTAATAGTTTCGGAGATATAGAATGTCAGTGAAATACTTCGCACAGCCGCCATTTTGAGGTTATGTAAACAATTGGACTAAATTAGACTCCAGTGCATTACAATGTGTATAAACAATTGCTGTACCAAGTTTCATTACGTTTGGATAGTTAAATCGCGAGAAAAGTCTATTTAAAAGTCTCAAATTCGCTTGGCCGCCATGTTGGTTTTGTAGTAACCAGGTTTTTGAAAGTCTCATAGGTGAATTTCTAGTAGTGCCCTTTATCCTCGTACACAATTTCAGGGCGATATCGGTAATAGTTTAGGAGATATTGAATGCTAGTGAAATATTTCGCACAGCCGCCATGTTGGATTGTTGAGACGTAACAAAATTTGAAGGGCACGGTCGAGGTCGCCGGGAATAGCGCTATGAACTTACCGAGTTTCATTGAAATCAGTCCAGCCGTTTAGATTTTATTAGGGGGACCCACACACACCTCACACACACACACACACACACACACACGCACACACACACACGGACAAAAGGTGATCTCATAAGCCTATTTTTTCAAAATTGAAAATAGGCTAAAAAGGTTAGTTAAAATGTGTTCTCAAACTAAATTCACCTAAGCAAAAATGCTGATTCAATTCAGGAATTTTTGAAAATAATGTTGCTGTTTGGAGATATAATAGACCTTCTGTACTATATGGTGCACGTGAAAATTGCATGAAAAAATTCTAGGTTACCCATTGACCCCCTTAATTGCATTGATGAATTATACAGTCTACGTGGGTTCCGTGATAACCTTATAGCTATTTACAAACTTTCTCAGAAATGTAATAAATGGAGTGACATTGCTTCTTAGAGAAATACATGGCAAGTTGGATGTCACCCCTTGAGATAATGTTGTCATGGTTACCGATTTGCATTCCTTCATTAGTTTGTTAAATTAAATTAGTTTTCTGGGAATATTTCAGAAACTGTTGGTTTTAGAGCCTTATAATGTAGTTTTCGACGACACTTTAGGGTCCCCGAGTTTTGTTTCTGGCACCAAGAGGCTTTGTCTCATCGTTGTACGCCATAATATACTACTACTACTACTACTACTAATAATAATAATAATATCGTATGGCCTCGGGTGCCGGGTGCAAGCTTTGTTATTTGACACCCAGAGAGTAGTTTGCATGTCGAATTTCGTTGTTCATTGACTATGACAATTGCGCTTTCTAATAGAGATATGAGGAACTTTGTGTTGGCGGAAACTCCCGAGATTAATTTTGCCATTATGAACTCGGCCTACCGAATTCAAATGGGTTCTTTGACATGCCAACATCTTATGACATGCGTATCGTATTTTTTCCGCCTTTCTAAAATCACTTACCATGGCCAGGAGCGAACCTCAATCTTGGGGTTAGTAGACCGACACGATATCCACTCACCCACCGTGGCTAGGGATAGGAATATAATAGACCTGTCATACCACACCAGCAGGTATAAATCGCGTGAAAAAATTCTAGAGTACCCCTTGACCCCCTTAAGCGCATTATATGTATTGATGAATTTTACAGCTTAATTTGGTTCCGTGATAACCTTCTAGCCGTTTGCAAACTTTCACACTAATGTAATTAATGGAATTGCATTGCGCCTTACAGCAATAGATGGACCTCTGAGAATCTGTTGCCATGGTTACCGGCTTGCATTCGTTCAGTAGTTTATTAAATGAACTTAGTTTTCTGGGATTATCTCATAAACGGTTGGTTTTAGGGCCTTAAAATGTGGTTTTCGGGGACCCTTAGGGGCCCCGAGTTTTGTCTCTCACATTGAGGGGCTGAAAATGAGCTTTGTTTTGTCCTTTTACGCCTATTTCAGCATGTATTTTAAGGGGGTAGGCCCCATTTTATGACAGGTACGGAGCAATGTTACATCAATGATTAGTGTCGTGCCTCTGATGGATATTTGTACCAAATTTTACGTTGATACACCCAGCCGTTCTCGAGTTATAAAGGAACAAAGTTGTCCACGGACAAACAAACAAACTGGCAGACTGACAATAAAAAATATTTTCGCGCGCATCCATCATAAATCAGTCTGAAACGCGTAAATAACTCAAATTTCCGTAGAAATTCAGAAAAAAACACACACACTTTCGTTTTTATATATAGAGAGATATATTGCACCGCTCGGTGTTGATCGTGTTTTATTGCACAAATTTAGGTTTTACTCGCTAACCGTTGGAGATACACCGAAATTGATAAGTACCCTTCGGATAGAAAATTAAATGCTAAAGCTCGTGTATGCCATCAAAAGTTTGCTATTTCTTAGCGTTCTCTTTTTATTTCCTATGGAAATATGAAAATTTGAAACCAAAGGGTGTAGTGACGTCACTAAAATGGTCGCCATTTTTTGATAGTATAATGCGCTTAAGGGGATCAAGGGGTTCACTAGAATTTTTCACGCGATTTACACCTACGGGTGTGGTACGGCAGGTCTATTATATTACTATCCCGATATTATATTATTATTAGTATTATATTATGGCGTACAATGAGGAGACAAAGCCCCTCGGTGCCAGAAACAAAACTTGGGGGCCTCGAAAACTACATTATAAGGCTCTAAAACCAACAGTATCGTTAATATTCCCAGAAAACTAATTTAATTTAAGAAACTAATGAAGGAATGTAAATCGATAACCATGACAACATTATCTCAAGGGGTGGCATCCAACTTTCCATCTATTTCTTTAAGAAGCAATGTCACTCCATTTATACCTTGCCACGGTGGGTGAGTGGATAGCGTGTCGGTCTACTAACCCCAAGATTGCAGGTTCAATCCTGGCCGTGGTACAGGCCGGACGTTTGTTTTAGATGAGTGAAAAATCTTAATGGAAGCCTGGAGGCGAGTTACTACATTATCTGAGTTGTTATCAGCTGCCCCAAGCGCTCCGTTGATTGATAAAGCTGTTTCACACTATTGCTGAAGTATAGTCACTGGCAAATATAATGACGTTCTGTTCGTAACTACGTAACGTGTACTTCCGTGTCACACAATACTTCGACGTGGACTGTACTGTCTGCTCAAGACTGGAATTCCATTACATCAGATCGGTGGTGACAAATGTGAAGTGATAGGGTGAGAGAGTGACTGTGTACAGGCTCACCCGCAGGCTTCAAAGTCAAGGGCAATCGTCTAAATCAAACGTCCAGCCTGTACGTGATTTTTGAAAGGCGGCAAAAATACGACCCGCATGTCATACGATGTTGGCATATAAAAGAACCCATTTGAATTCAGTAGGCCGTGTTCATAATGGCAAAATTAACCTCAGGAGTTTCCGCCAACACAAAGTTCCTCATTTCTTTCCTAGAAAGCGCTATAGTGTTCAAGGAGCTTAGATATCTACCCTCCTTGACTTTCATAGTGATTCAAGGAACAACAAAATTTCGACATGCAAGCTACCCTCTGGGTGTCAAATTACGAAGCTTGCACCAGGCACCCGAGGCCATACGACATTATTATTAGGCTACTCTATATATTTTTTTTTGTGTTGTGGGAGGCCATGATAGGACGCAGTTTGCGATCTGGTGCAACATATTTGTTTTTTAATTGGTTTTTATGCTGTTTTATAGGGATCATCAAGTCTATTCAATGTTCATTAATGTTTTTCTAGAGTGTGTGCATATTTTCTTCAGGATTGGTGATATCTTTTTAGATTATTTTAATCAATTTGTAGAATGTACTGCGATGTCTTGGATAGCTGTCATGTTGTTGATGAAGCGTTGATTGGATATTTTCTTTTGTAGTTCCTTGCAATTCCAAAGCCGCATAACGTCGTTGATGGAGAACACTCGGGCCTACACCGCCTTCTATGTAATGCCCAAGACAACCCGCACGTTTATGTGAGGTGTCCGATCTTTACACTTGACAATCAATCAATCAATAACAATTTTAGGTTATGTAGCTGGTGATTCCTACCTTTGTATTATCTTTTGTATTGATAGAACATTTTATATGAAGATTTTATATATATATATATATATATATATATATATATCCTTTATTATTATGTCCCACCGAGTGCCAATGGTCTCCTCAGAGAGCGGATGAGCGGGTAGAGGTCCAGGGCTCTCTCAAGCCCTTGGGGCAGGAAACTTCCCCTAAAGGCGGATGAGCCACTAGTTGGCCAACGGCATAGGATGAAGAAGGCAAAGGGAAACCACTTCATTAAAGATCTATTAGGATATCCCAAGTGTCAGCAGCTCAAGATGATGTTAGCTTCTACAGAAAATTTTTCCGGAGGTAAAATAATCCCCCACTCGGATCTCAGGAGGGGGACAGATAAAGAAGTCAATTTAAGAAATAAGCAGAGAAGAATCGGTACCTGGAATGTACGAACCTTACTCCAGACTGAAAAGTTAAAGAACTTGATCATGGAGATGGAAAGGATGGATTTACATGAATTGGGTATAGCAGAAATGAGATGGCCACATGCAGGAGACTTTTGGAGTGGAAATTATAGGATAATTCATTCTGGTACAGCAAATAATAAACCAGGATATGGTGGAGTAGGCATTATATTGCATAAAGAACTAGGAAACAGAGTAAAGGGATTCGTGCAATATAATGAACGATTAATTTTAGTACGGATCGAAACTAAACCAAAGGATACTGTGATAGTCCAAGTTTATATGCCGACAACACAAGAGGTTGATGAAGAGGTAGAGAAATGTTATGAAGATCTAAGTGAACTTATAGCTGAAATAAAGGGGGGAAGGAAACCTTATTTTACTTGGTGACTGGAATGCAATTGTCAGAGAAGGAACTGAAGGAAATGTTGTCGGTAAATACGGATTGGGGAGAAGAAATGAGAGAGGCGAGAGACTTGTAGAGTTTTGTATACAGCATAAATTAGTTGTAACGAATACTATATTCCAACACCATCCAAGGAGGAGATACACTTGGAAAGCCCCTGGAGACCTAAGAAGGGCCCAAATAGACTACATATTAGTAAAGGAAAGATTTAAGAACCAGGTGAAAGATAGTAGAAGTTACCCTGGAGCTGATGTCGACAGCGACCATAACCCAGTCGTCATATGCTGAGAATTAAAGTTCAAAAGATTATAGAAGAAAGAAAATAAACATTGGGATATTTCTAAGCTTAAAGATGAGTCCACTCAAATACTCTATATGGATGAAACAAACAATAACATAAGAGACATTGAAGAACACTTGGCAGTAGAAGAGAAGTGGATCAAAATAAAGAAGAGCATTTTAGACTCAACAGAAACTGTTTTAGGAAAAAAAGAAAAAGAAAATAGGAAAGAGTGGATAAGTCAAGAAGTTGTGGATATGATAAAGGAAAGAAGACAGTATAAAAACTCAAATGATGAGAATGAAAAGCAAAAATACAAGACCTTAAGAAACAAGATAAATAAGAGGGCAAAACAAGACAAGGAACAGCATTTAATGGAAATCTGTGCAGGCATAAATAACAACATGAAATCTGGACAAATAGATATGGCCTATAAATATATTAAGAGGTTCTTTGAAACAAGGAAGCCAAAAACAATGAGCATTGAGGACAAAGATGGGAAGTTAATATATGATGACGAAATGATAGTGAAAAGATGGAAGTGTTAACTTGCCCATTGAGAAAGAAGATGAAATAACAGAGGAAGACTTGGGGGCACCTATTATGGAGGAAGAGTTTGAGAAGGCATTGCAAGACCCCAAAGGAAAGAAAGCTCTTGGAGTTGATAACATACCAGGAGAACTATTGAAACAATCAGGTGACAAGTTAAAAAAGGAACTGTACAACGTAATATGTACTATTTACAAGACTGGAGAATTGCCTGAAGACTTTGTGAAATGCATAATAGTACCTATACCTAAATAATCAAATGCAAGGTCATGTAAACAATACAGAACATTGAGTCTGGTGTGTCATGCATCAAAAATAGTCACCAGAATTATTATGAAGATAATAGAAAAACAAATCGATGAAAACCAATCTGATGATCAATTTAGTTTTAGGAAAGGAGTAGGAACAAGAGAAGCAATCTTAGCATTGAGGCAAGTGATAGAGAAGCAGATGAAGAAAGGCAAACCTACCTTCTTAGCGATCGTCGATCTTGAAAAGGCGTTTGACAATGTGAACTGGAATGTTCTATTCAGCATTCTTCATCAAACAGGTATCAACTTTAGAGACAGAAGACTCATCTACAATATCTATAAGCAAGAAGTTGGAATAGTTTGTTGTGGTAGCAAGGAAGAAACAGCACACATCGGAAAGGGTGTACGGCAGGGTTGTTCTCTTTCCCCATACCTATTCAATATATATGTACAAAAGACGATCGACCAAGTAAGAGAAAATTTTGCCACAGGAGTGAATATTCATGGAGAAAAAGTTGACATGATAAGGTTTGCTGATGACATAGCGCTAATTGCAGAAAGTGAAGAAGACTTACAAAAGATCCTGAGCAAGATGGACAAAATAATGGAGGAAGAATTTAATATGAGAATAAATACAAATAAAACAAAAATTTTGGTCTGCAGTAGACATGGCGTAAACCAGACATCAATAGAGTTAAGAAATGAAAAGATACAAGAAGTTAATGAGTTTAATTATCTGGGAAGTAAAATAACGAATGATGGAAGAAGCAGCAGAGAGATATTAAGTAGGATTGCCCAAGCCAAGAACGCTTTCTATAAAAAGAAGAACCTATTTACTGCAAGGAACATAAGTCTTGATGTGAGGAAACAAATGTTGAAGACCTATGTATGGAGCGTCGCGCTATATGGCAGAGAATCTTGGACAATAGAAGATAGAGAGAGGAAAAGACTACTAGCATTTGAAACATGGTGCTATAGAAGGATTATGAAAATCAGTTGGAAAGAAATGGTCACAAATGAGGAAGTCTTTAGAAGAGTGGGAGAGAGAAGATGCTTCCTTAAATATTTAAAAAGAAGAAGGAATCACCTCGTGGGCCACATACTGCGACACAATGGACTGATTAAGCTTATAATCGAGGGAACAGTAGACGGCAAGAATTGTAGAGGAAGACCCAGACTGGAGTACATGAGTCAAATACTGAATGATATGGGTTGTGGCTCATACTGTGAACTGAAGAGGAAGACTGAGAGACGGGAAGAATGGCGAGCTGCTGCCAACCAGCCTCACGGCTGTTAACCACAGAGAGAGAGATTTATTACATTTTTGTGAAAGTTTGCAAATGGCTATAAGGTTATCACGGAACCAATGTAGACTGTATAATTCGTCAATGCAATTAAGGGGGTCAAGGGGTAACCTAGAATTTTTTCATGCAATTTCACGTCCGACATATAGTACAGAAAGTCTATTATATCTACAAACAGAAAGATTATTTTCAAAAATTCCTGAATTGAATCAGCATTTTTTGCGGCTTTTAGGAATTTGGGCCATTTCAGGCTAAAGAACCAGAATTTTCATGCACCACAAGCCTTTATAATTTATGAAATGAGTCTTCCTGTGTATGAGGACCTAACACAACGTAGAGGGTCATTTTTTATGTGAGGTGTATTGCGTTTCGTCTACAAGGCTTTCAAATCTATTTCACGTCAGGAAGTACACGTTAGGTGAAATTAGTTTGAGAGCACATTTTAACTAATTTTTTTTTTCGACATACGGGTTCATCGTAGGGATGATTTTGTTTGATACGTATGGTAGATATACCCAAATTTGGATATCTGGGTGATATGTTGCAGACAATAGAATTGTCTGTCTGTCTTTCTGTGTATCATTATGTACGCCTATAAATCGTGTTCGGATGCTTGGTGCATCGTAAAATTAGGTATGGTAAACATGAGTCAATACACCAATCATTTATAAAACTCCTCACCGTACTTTTCATACAGTAGAAGGGTGGATATAAGGAAAAACTTCTCAAATTACATGCTAAAATAGGCGAAATATAAAAATTATCCTAGAAGGACGATCAAAGCATATGTTGCGCTTCTCATTGTGAGACACAAAATTCGCGAGTCTATAAGGGGTCTCCGAAAACCACATTTTAAGGCCCTTAAATTAACAGTGTGTTTGATATTCCCCAGAAAACTAACTTTTTCTGATAAACTTATGAAGGAATGACAAACCGCTAACCGTTGCAACAGTAGCTCAATTGATAATGTCTGGTGTTAATATATAACACCGATCGAAGAACGGGTACTTCTGCTAGTTAGTTTATAAATGAAATTAGTTTTCTGGGAATAACTACAAAATGGTTGATTTTAGGGCCTTAGAATGTGGATTTCGGGGACGCTTTAGGGCCCCCAAGTTTTGTCTCTCACATTGAGGGGCTGAAAATGATCTTTGTCTCGTCTTTCTACTCCTATTTCAGCATGTATTTTAAGGGGGTAGGCCCTCTTTTATGAGAGGTACGGAGAAGGTTTACATCAATGATTAGTGTCGTGCCTCTGATGGATATCTGTACCAAATTTTACGTTGATACACCCAGCCGTTCTCGAGTTATAAGAGAACAAAGTTGTCCACAGACAAACAAACAAACAGACAGACAGATCAAAATATTATTTTCGCGCGCATCCATAATAAAACAGTCTGAAACGCGTAAATAACTCAAATTTCCATAGAAATAGCGAAAAAAACATACAAACTTTAATTCTTAGGTACGTAGAGATATACTGCACCGCTCGGTGTTGACCGTGTTTTATTGCACAAATTGAGGATTTACTCGCTAACGGTTGGAGATACACGAAGAGTGATAATGATCTTTTGGATAGAAAATTAAATGTTAAATCTCGAGTATGCATCGAACGTTTGCTATTTCTTAGCGTTCTCTTTCTATTTGATATGGAAATATGAAGTTTTGAAACCAAAGGGTGCAGTGATGTCACTAAAATAGTCGCCATTTTTAATAGTGCAAAATATCGAAATTAAAAGTATCCTGTATGTAAACATGGTAAATCAGCTACATCCATGCAAAGTTCATTTAAATCGGACCAGTGGTTCTTGCGTTATTGAGTAAGACACAGACAGACAGACACACACCATCTCATTTTTATATATTTGTACGATATGTAGGCTATATATGTATATCAGTTTCTTGTGGACACGATAACTGCCGTAATTTTGTACCTATCACTTTGAATTTTTTACCGAATATGTATACATATAAAATCTCGGTCGAGTTCCTTACTGGGCTAAATCGGTCAAAGGGGGTGAAAATGGTTTTTTTTTTCGAAAAAGTGAAATATTGCTATAATTCTCTTAATATGTGAAATATCGAATCCGTTCAACGTTCATACTATGTGTCGGATAAATCCCAAAAATTTATGTTTGAAGAGTTTTTTTATAGCACTAACCATTGACCAAAAGGGTGGGAAAAAGTGGGTTTTTCGGGAAACATTAATCATATCTCTCTTAATAGGCACAATATCAGAACCGTACAAAATGAACAATATTCCCCTAATAATTACCTAAAACTTTTGACTGAAAGAATTTTTGATATGACCCACCATTATGCCAAGGGATGAGAAAAATGATTTCGGAATTATAAGAAAATGCCTAGAGCTATCAGTGGTTGCCATGGCAATAATACTAAATTGATGAGGGATGAGCCATCAGACGTTGCCAAGATAACGCACTTGCACGAGATCAGATTCAGATTTCCATCTGACTAAGTGTGAAGCGGCTTCGGTGACGTAACTGGAAGCATGCTGAATGTCTATGTCCAAGGTCGCGAGTTCAAAGCCGGCCGAAGTCATCGGATTTTCTAAGAGCGCTAAAAATCCCTCAGTATGCTTTCCTTTGGAGGGGAAGTTCCAACGTTCGTTGCGAGTTGCTGGTTGCGGTGGCATCTAGTAGCCAAGTTCACAGCTAGGTGTCGTTGACGTCAGTACCTGGTAGCAACGTTAGGAACTACTGCTTGAAATTGACCGTCTGCAGTCCTTACCTGAATTACAGAATAATACAGCCATCCTTAAGTACACGGGGTTACATGACCGCGTTGTCGGAGCCCCTAAACTGAGCAACCAACCAAAATCTCTGCGGTAGATATAATTTTGCGTGAAGAAGTAACAGACCATTACATAGTTACACATCAGTGTCGAATCCTTGCATAAGGACAGTGTGACCACAAATATAAAAATGGACCCCAAATGACAAGAAGGTTACCGTCCCATAAGACAATAAAATGTTTAAAACAAGCATAAAATGACGAAAAACAAAGTTAATTAGCTCCAATTATAAAATACCTTCTCGCAATAAATGAGGTCTGATCCTTCTACGAAAACCTGCATATTCTGCCTATATTCGCCTATCCCCAAGTTTGTCCGGTGAAATCTACCTCCGCCTTCCGGCGTGCCGAGAGGACTTTTTTTTCAGAGTGAACACTAGCAAAGGGCACCTCATTTTCATGTTTAATATCCGTATAGCACGTTGTATTTCAAAATGCTACAACAACCAACATCCAATTATACTCCTTGAAAAGGACAAAGAGTTATAACAATACCCATTCATTTAGGAGAAAGTAGGCTATATGTTATTCATAATGTTGAATTTTGGGCTTATGCCGTGTTTATTATATTAAAATTCGACGCGTTTCGAAAGAAACCATGCCTTTCTTCGTCAGGAATAATCTGGAATACGACAATGATTGCTAAGAGAAAACAACAAAGAACATATAGAAGGTGCCCAAAGATGGACGCCATTATAGCCCCATGTTAGGGACAACGGAAAGCAGCAGTGAATTTCTTTCTCAGGGTTCTGATAATAGGTAGCCAGGATTCACTAAGATTGTAGCCGGTGTCGCGGTTGAAATTATCTGGGTGTTTACGTATTTCAACCGCCTCCCTGATGATTCTGGGACGATATTGCTTTATAAGGACAAGAACATCCACTCCTTGGAACATGACATCATGGCCAGGTGTTAATGCATGATCGGCAACAGCTGATTTATCAGGTTGAATGAGCCTGATACATCTATTATGTTCCTTAATGCGAGTGCATATTGTTCTCGAAGTCTGCCCGATGTAAACCTTGCCACAAGTACAGGGAACTCTGTAGATACCCGGTTGTTGCAATTTAGGCAAACTGTCCTTAGTTGGTCGCAGGAGTTGCCTAATCTTAACAGAAGTTCCAAATACAGTCCGTATGTTGTACCGACGTAGGATTTTAGCAATACGATCCGTCGTGTTATGTATGTAAGGTAGGTAAGCAGTTCCTCTTACATCTCTTTTCTCAACTGACGTCCTATTATTATTTGCTGGTTTCAGAACCGTAGAGATCAAAGCCTTGCTATAACCGTTGCTCTCAAAGGTGGTTCGCAAGGTATTAATTTCTTCTTGTAAAGAAGACACTTCACAAATCCTCCTAGCCCGGGTAGTTAGAGTTGTAAGGATACCATGTTTCTGGGCAGGGTGATGGTGAGAACTTGCGTGGAGATATCTATTGGTGTGTGTTGGCTTACGAAAAACGCTGTGTCCTAAAGATCCATCCTCTTTCTTGGTGACGAGAACATCTAAAAACGGTATTTTGCCGTCAAATTCCTTTTCCATGGTGAAACAAATAGAAGGGTGCTGGAGATTAAGGTGATCCAGGAAATGGCTAAGATTTTCCTTACCTTCCGTCCAAACAACGAACGTGTCATCCACATAACGCCACCAGATCTTCGGTTTGAAAGGAGCCGACGACAAAGCTTTCTCTTCAAAGTTCTTCATGAAGAAATTAGCCACAACAGGAGAGAGAGGACTACCCATGGCCACACCATCAGTCTGCTCATAAAAATTCCCATTCCATAGAAAGTAGGAGGAGTCATGCAGTGATAAAGAAACCTTGTGATGTCTTCAGGAAAAAAGCCATTAATGAGAGACATAACACCATCAATAGGTACTCTCGTAAACAGAGACACCACGTCGAGACTCACTAGGATATCACCCGGCTGAAGTGTTATAGCTTTCAACTTTTCCACGAAGTGTGTGGAATCCTTAATGTACGAAGGCGTGTTACACAGAAGCGGCTGAAGTAGTCTACCTAAGTATTTGGAAAGGGCATATGTAGGAGAACCAATCGTACTAACAATAGGTCTAAGAGGAACATCTTCTTTATGTATTTTAGGAAGACAATAGAGACTCGGAGGAATAGCATCCCCTGGAAGGAGAGTCTTCGCTGCATCCGCTGGAATACATGATTGCTTGATCAATTTGACGGTGACATTTGAGTAGCGAGTAGTAGGATCACTACTATTAATCCTATATACAGGATAAGATTAGATATAAGATTAGGCAGCTCCTGCGACCAACTAAGGACAGTTTGCCTAAATTACAACAACCGGGTATCTACAGAGTTCCCTGTACTTGTGGCAAGGTTTACATCGGGCAGACTTCGAGAACAATATGCACTCGCATTAAGGAACATAATAGATGTATCAGGCTCATTCAACCTGATAAATCAGCTGTTGCCGATCATGCATTAACACCTGGCCATGATGTCATGTTCCAAGGAGTGGATGTTCTTGTCCTTATAAAGCAATATCGTCCCAGAATCATCAGGGAGGCGGTTGAAATACGTAAACACCCAGATAATTTCAACCGCGACACCGGCTACAATCTTAGTGAATCCTGGCTACCTATTATCAGAACCCTGAGAAAGTAATTCACTGCTGCTTTCCGTTGTCCCTAACATGGGGCTATAATGGCGTCCATCTTTGGGCACCTTCTATAAGTTCTTTGTTGCTTTCTCTTAGCAATCATTGTCGTATTCCAGATTATTCCTGACGAAGAAAGGCATGGTTTCTTTCGAAACGCGTCGAATTTTAATATAATAAACACGGCATAAGCCCAAAATTCAACATTATGAATAGTAACACGGGCCGTGAAAGTCTAAATGACAATAGGCTATATGTTCTTTACTGAACATCTTGTTAATTAATCTGCGCTGACGAAGCTATCATTGTATACCGAAACATGTACGTTTTTATTTAATTATTTAACTTCTTAGTATTTGACAAGGCGGATTTTATAATTGGAGATTAATATCAGTCAACACGGAGAATATTAATACCATATTCATTATAGTTACCGTCTATGCAAAATATACAGGTCACAACTACTGTACCTAGTAAGGTAATTCGCGAGGTTATAGGGGAAAACGAGTGGGTTCGAACCTCACCGTTGTATGTCCTTGAAATGTTATTTCATATCTTATCATTATCAACTGCAGGCGGATCTGTAAATAAACTGCCTCCTTCCAACTTCTTGCCGCGTTTCATTCGGCACCATTCATTTAAGTTTTCAACTAGCAATAATCGCACCTTCATTGGTTACGATATTGCCACTGCGCCAAGCTGGCACCGTTCATTTCATCTCTAACTGACACCTTTTATGAGCTGGGCGTCGGAAGGGGCATGCGAACGTAAAACCTACACTCCTCATAGAAATCACATGTCATCTCAAACCCCGTACAAATGGGAATGAACAAGAGTTCAGAACAACTTCTGCTGATAAAAAATATAAAAATATGAAGGTGTACATGTGTTTGAAGAGGTTAAGACTACCACACTATATATAGCATGCATCCACCATATTGAAAATATACGACATTAATATCGACAACCCACTATTACTGTTACAAAGACAATACGCAGCAAGTAGACTAACCTCGCATAAAGTCCACGATTACGTACATTCAAGATGGTGGATGGACGTACATTTCTTACGTTGCAAATAATTCCTAAACATAGTAAATGAAGGGTTTTGAGTAGGGTACAAATCTCAACGTTCAACCCAAGAACATTCAATCATGCTGCTCGATAAGGACATATAGCTATATCTATACCATTGCATTTAAGAATGTACGCTATAATCTGTTTTTTTTTTACTGAACATCTTGTATATTATCATTTCAGATGATCTTGTCGACTTCGTCGTTATGCTTGAGTCTAAAGTTATGCGTTACGGAGGCGGAAGTGACGTCATGCAGCCGCGCGGGAAGTGACGTCAAGCAGCCGCGCGTGAAGCGAGTGCGTGACGTCATGCAACCGCGCGGGAAGCAGAAGCAAATGGTTTAATGGAGTCCGTTTAAAGAGTCCTGGGGCGACGAGCAATCTGGAGCTTTGCGCGAAGCGAAAAGAATAGAGGGTAACTCCTAAAGAGGTGTACAAGATGCCAGATAAGAATACAGGGTGACTCCTAAAGAGACATACAAGACGCCAGATAAGAATACAAGGTGACTCTTAATGAGGTGTACAAGATGGCAGAGAAGAATACAGGGTGACTCCTAAAGAGACATACAAGACGCCAGATAAGAATACAAGGTGACTCTTAATGAGGTGTACAAGATGGCAGAGAAGAATACAGGGTGACTTCTAAAGAGGTGTGCAGGATATCAGAGCAAAATACAGTACAAGATGCCAGATAAAAATACAGGGTGACTCCTAAAGAGATATACAAGATGCCAGATAAGAATACAAGGTGACTCTTAAAGAGGTGTACAAAATGGCAGAGAAGAATACAGGTTGACTCCTAAAGAGGTGCACAAGATGTCAGACAAGAATACAGGATGCATCCTAAAGAGGTGTGCAGGATGTCAGAGCAAAATACAGTACAAGATGCCAGATAATTTTTATGGATATCTACCACTTAAAAATGATTTTTTCTGCCATTCAAATGTCATACAAAACAGACAAACTGACAAACAGGCAAACAGAATAGAACTAAACTGAGGGTATATTTGATCATTAGGCTACAGGCATACACTTCATCCAGGATTAGCCGAAAATTCAGAATGTTCAGACAGAAGACTTACGGCACTTTATTTATAATAATAATAATAATAATAATAATAATAATAATAATAATAATAATAATAATAATAATAATAATAATATCGTACGGCCTCGGGTGCCGGGTGCAAGCTTTTTTATTTGACACCCAAAGGGAAGCTTTCATGTCGAGTTTCGTTGTTCCTTGAAGCACTATGAAAGTCAAGAAGGATAGATATCTAAGCTCCTTGTACACTATAGCGCCTTCGAGTAGAGAAATGAGGAACTTTGTGTTGGCGGAAACTCTCGAGATTAATTTTGCCATTATGAACGCGACCTACTGAATTCAAATGGGTCCTTTGACATGCCGACATCGTACGATTTGCGAGTCGTAATTTTTGCCGCCTTTCAAAAATCAATTACCACGGCCAGGAGCGTACCTGCAAGCTTGGGGTTAGTAATACGATAACCACTCACCCACCGTGGCAAGCACTTTATTTATAGATATTATTATTATTATTATTATTATTATTATTATTATTATTATTATTATTATTATGATTATCATAAGAAACTCGGCACTATGTCTATTACCACGATGGATGGTATTATAGACGAGCTATTCCCTACTCACCCTGTGCGAATTGATGTGGGCGACGTAGTTGTGCCGGAATTCATTCCTCTATTTACCATAGGTGATCTGAAGGAAGCAGTGGGCTCCCTTCGGAATAAGAAGGCTCCAGGCCCTGACGGGATACCCGCGGAAACAATGATACTGGCTGTCAAGGTTTGTCCGCAGCTACTGCTTGAAATGTATAACTGTTGTCTGAGAGCAGGTGTCTTTAGTGCCCGTTGGAAAATGGCTCGACTAGTGCTGATTAAAAAAGGAAAGGCAGTTGGGAACGCGCCATCATCCTTCAGACCACATTGCGGGAAAAGTGCTGGAGAAGCTATTAAAACCTCGCATACTGTCGTCTATTCAAGCCGCGGGAAATCTGTCTGACAGGCAATTTGGCTTCCGCCGTGGGCGATGTACAATAGATGCAGTACGCCTAGTAGTTGAAGCTGCAAATCAAGCCCAGGAAGGTACCCACTATTCTCGGAAAATAACACTTCTGGTAACCTTGGATGTGAAGAACGCCTTCAACTCAGCTAGGTGGATTGATATGGTTGAAGCTCTTCAATTCACCTTCCAGTTGCCTGCATATCACCTGCGTATAATGAAATATTATTTGAAGGACCGTACCCTGTTATATGACACTGCAGACGGCCAGAGGAGGAGAAAAGTCACGACAGGAGCAGCGCAAGGATCTATCCTGGGCCCGGATTTGTGGAACATGTTGTACGACGGCTTACTGCGCATGGAGATGCCCGAAGGTACATTCCTTGTTGGGTACGCTGATGATATTGCAGCGGTGATTGTAGCCCGAGATGCGGTTCTGGCTCAGTGGAAACTCAATCAGGTAATGCGACGGGTGAGTGGTTGGATGAACGTTCATGGTCTGAATTTAGCTATGGCGAAAACTGAAATAGTCATGTTAACTAGGAGGAGAATGGACACTATAATTCCCATGAAGGTTGGAGAGGTGATCGTTCGAACTGGAGCCACTGCGAAGTACTTAGGATTTACTCTTGACACGAAACTGACATACTGGTCTCACATACGGAAGGCAGCAGACAAGGCGGAAGTAGTGACAGCTGCCATTAGTAGACTCATGGCTAATGTGCATGGTCCTAGACCAAGCAAGCGTCGACTACTGTTGTCCACAACGCAGTCTATTCTCCTGTATGGAGCTGAGATTTGGTCTTATTCGCTGAGGATAGAGAAGTATAGGAAACGCCTAGCTGCAATTCAGAGGAGAGGAGCTCTGAGGGTGGCGTGTGCTTACCGTATAGTTTCGGAACCTGCAGTTCTGGTTGTCCCAGGTGTTGCGCCAATAGACTTACTCGCGCAAGAACGTAAAGACGTATACTTCCGACGAGTAGAACTGGGCAAGGCTCAAATTCGGAAGGAAGCCGTAGCACGCAAGATGGAGCTTTGGCAGCAGAGGTGGAATGACGATCTCAGAGGAAGATGGACAGCTCGGCTGATACCGAGTCTGGTCGAGTGGACAAGTAGAAAACATGGAGAAACGAATTATTTTCTGACTCGGATGTTGACAGGTCGTGGCTACTTTCGGTGTTACCTTCATCGTATGGCCAAAGTAAGGAGTCCAGTATGTATTTACTGCGAGAACGAACGAGATGACGTATATCATACGTTCTTCGTCTGCAATCGTTGGACAGAGGAAAAACAATGACTTGAAGCTGAGGTTGGTCCAATAACGCCGGAGAATATAGTTGGAATTATGCTGAGAAACGAGCTCAGATGGGATTCGGTCGCTTTCTTTGTTGAGTTGGTCCTTCGCCAGAAGAAGTCGGATGGGGACTTGCTCGATCTAGTTGATTAAGTCTGCGATCCGCGGACTATGAATTGAGAAGTAAAATGGTGCTTGTGAAGCAAAGAAAATGGCTCCATCCTGAAGTAATACGAAAGTGGTCCCGGGATGGGTTTTGTCAAGAGGACAGGGTGTGTTTTTTTAGTGGGTAAGAATACCACACTCTTGAGGAGTGCGGACCCTCCTCAAGATCTTATGCAGGATTTTTCCACTTCCCTCGTAAAAAAAAAAAAAAAAAAAAATATTATCATTGCTATTATGATTATTACTACTTTTATTATCATTATTATTGTGATTTTATACAAGAGTGCAGACGTTTCTTAGATGGCAGAAGAGCTGGGAAGTAGGAGAAGGGGCCGTTGGACTAGAAGGCTGATTCATCAGGTAGAACGCTAGACACAGAAGAAGCATGGAGAGATAAATTTATTATCAGTTCCAACTTCGGACTGCACATTGATATTTTCGGTCTTACCTCAAGAAGATGGGGAAGGAATATTCCCAACAATACATCTATTGCTGGAGCTTCCGTGGTTTAGGCGGCATCACACCGGCCTCTCCTCACTGGGTCCATGGTTCAAATCCTGGTCACTCCATGTGAGATCTGTGCTGGACAAAACGGAGGCAGACAGGTTTTTCTCCGGGTCCTCCGGTTTTCCCTTTCCACATTTCATTCCAGCAACACTCTCCACTATCATTTCATTTCATCTGTCATTCATTTCATCATTGCCCCCGAGGAGTGCGTCAGGCCTCGGCAGCCGGCACAGTCCATATCCTCGCCGCTAGGTGGGGGGCTTCATTCATTCCATTCCTGACCCGCTCGGAGACTGGAAGCAGGCTGTGGATTTTCATTTTAATCTATTGCACATTGGTATTTTCGGTTCTATCTGAAGAAGATGGGGAAGGAATATTCCGAAAAATGCATCTATTGCTCTGAAGCAATCTCCCACCATCTTTTCTACTGCAAGAAGTGGATTGATTAATTATAATTAAGTACAAGTTTTTCGAGCTTGTAGGCCGTGGTCCAGACAGGATATCTCCCGAAGTTTCACCGGAAACTGCATCCGGCTTTTTCAAGGGTTCGCTCGCGTCATAGTCGTGTCATATTGTTATTCAATGAAATGCAGGTTCAACCCCGTTAACACCCCCTTAGAACCTGAATATCTAAAAATCCCTCCTTAGTAGATGTTTTCGACACACAACAAACATATCCCCAAAGTATCATTCTTCTAACTTTAATAGTTTTGGTTGGTCGATGAGAGTGAACATCCAAAAATCCTTCCTTAGTGGACGTTTTTCTTCCAGAATTTCACCCCTCCCCATAGGCCCCATAAATTGCATTTATGAAAATACGGTCGAACACATATTTATTTTATTTATTTATTTATTTATTTATTTATTTATTTATTTGTTTATTTATTTATTTATTTATTTATTTATTTATTTATTTTTAAGCTGATTGATTTCCTCCGAGTTTCAAACTCCTCGCCTATGTCGTTTAAGAGATACACGCTCCGTGAGGAATCTTTCAACCCCCACTTTTCATCCCTTTCACTTCATAATATACACTACATCGAAAAACCATTAGACATGCGTCAGCTTATTTTTAATGATTAGTATATATGCCAAGTATCACATCCCCAAATGAAACCACTCGTGAGATATTGTTATTCAATTAAATGCACGTTTACCCCCTTAACACCTCTTTAGAATCTGCATATCCAAAACTCTTTCCTTAGTGGACGTTTTCGACATACAACGAATATATCCCCAAAATGTCATGTTTCTAACTTCAATAATTTTGGCTGGGCGATTATGAGTGAGTGAGTCAGTCGGGATATTTTCTTTCATTTATTTTTGATAATTTCACCCATCCCCATGAACCCCTTAAATTGGATTTATGAAACAAACGGTCGAACACCTATTTACTTATTTAAAGCTGTTTTCCCCCTGAGTTTGATGAGTGAGTGAGTCAATCAGTTAGGACACTTTCTGTCCTGTTTTTTCCCCCAGAATTTCACCCTTCTCAAAAGGCCCCTTAAATTGGATTTATGAAAAAACGGTCGAACACCTACTTACTTGTATTTTAAGCTGTTTTTCCCGACGAATTTCAAACTTCTCGCCTATGTCGTTCCAGAGATACACGCTCCGTTTAGAATCCCTCAACCCCCAATTGTCACCTCTTTCACTTCATAATATACACCACATCGATAAACCCTTAGACATATGTCTGATTATTTTTAATGATTAGTTTATATACCGAATATCACATCCTCAAAGAAACAACTCATGAGATATCGTTATTCAATGAAATGCACGTTTACCCCTTTAACACCTCTTTAAAACCCGAATAAACAAAAATCATTCCTTAGTTGACGTTTTCGACATACAGCGAACATATTCCCAAAATTTCATGTTTCCAACTTGAATAGTTTTCGCTGGGCGATGATGAGTGAGTGAGTCAGACAGGACATTTTCTTTCAATTATTTTTACCAGAATTTCACCCCTACCCATGGGCATCTTAAATTGGACTGATGAAAAAACGCCTGAACACCTATTAACTTATTTTTAAGCTGTCTTTTCCCCCTGCCTTTCATGAGGTAGTCAGTCAGTTAGGACACTTTATCTCCTTTTTTCCCCCAGAAGTTCACCTCACCCCATTGGCCCCTTAAATTAATTTATGAAAAAACGGTCGAACACCGATTTACATACTTTTCAATCAGATTTTATTAGCCTACTTTCGATTTTTGCAAAAATGAAAGTAGACTTATGAGATCACTACAGGGCGAAAAAAAGTGTGTCTGTCTGTGAGTGTGTATGTGTGTGTGTGAGTCTCTGTGTGTGTGTGTGTGTACTCTGAATGCCTGTCCACCCCCCAACCCCCTATCAATTCGAACACGGTGAGCGCAAATTGAACGAAATTTGGTACAGAGGTAGTACTAGCAAAGGGCACCCCAGTGTCATGTTTTATATCGCCGCCATCTTGACGGAAACGTAATGGCGGCCACATAAATGTTCAAAGCTTAAATCAAATTACGACTAACCTAATCATCCAATCTCTACCAAATTTTGCAACATCATACCTTTATGGATGGAGCATCATTTGACAAATGTAATAGGTCATTAGCCTAATAGTTTGCGGATGGCGGCCATCTTTGTGTCAAAATCGATTACTCCTATTAATTCGAACACGGTGAAACCGAAGGGAATGAATTTGGTACAGAGGTAGCACTAGCAAAGGGCACCTCAGTGTCATGTTTTATATCGCCGCTATCTTGACGGAAACGTAATGGCGGCCACACAAATATTCAAAGCTTAAATCAAATTACGATTAACCTAATCATCCAATCTCTACCAAATTTTGCATCAACATACCATTATGGAGGGAGCATCCTTTGACCAAACTAATAGGTCATTAGCCTAATATTTTGCGGATGGCGGCCATCATTGAGTGAAAATAGATTCCCCCTATTAATTCGAACACGGTGAAAACGAATGGAACGAAATTTGGTACAGAGGTAGCACAAAAAAGACCACCTCAGTGTCATGTTTTATATCACCGCCATCTTGACGGAAACGTAATCGCGGCCACCCAAATGTTAAAGGCTAAAATGTAATTACGACCAACCTAATAATCTAGTCTCTACCAAATTTTGCAACAAAAAATCTTTATGTGGGAAGCATATTCTGACCAAACTGCTAGATCATCAGCCCAATAGTTTGCAGATGGTGGCCAAGTATGTGTGCAAATCGATTCCCCCTATCAATTCAAACACGGTGAAACCGAATTGAACGAAATTTGGTACAGAGGTAGCACTAGCAAAAGGCATCTCAGTGTCATGTTTTATATCGCCGCCATTTTGACGGAAACGGAATGACGGCCACCCAAATGTTAAAAGCTTAAATCAAATTTCGACCATCGTAATAATTTGATCTCTACCGGATTTTGCAACAACATGCCTTTTTGTGGAAAGCATCTTATGACTGACTACAAGGTCATCAGCCCAATAGTTTGCAAATAGCGGCCATGTATGTGTGAAAATACATTCCCCAGATCAATTCAAACACGGTGAAACCGAATTGAATGAATTTTTTTACAGAGGCAGCACCAGCAAAGGGCACCTCATATTCATGTTTAATATCCCTATAGCACGCTGTATTTCAACAAACTACTACAACCAACATTCAATTATACTCCTTGAAAAGGACAAAGAGTTATAACAATACCCATGCATTTAGGAGAAAGTAGGCTATATGTTCTTTACTGAACATCTTGTTTTTTTCAGAATTTCACCCCTCCCGGTGAACCTCTTCAATTCGATTCATCAAAAAAAAACTGTCGAAAAGCTATTTACTTACTTTATAGCAGGTGTGTTTGATGAGTGAGTCAGTCAGTCAATCAGTTAGGACACTTTCTTTCCTATTTTTTCCCCCAGAATTTCACCCCTCCCAATGGGTCCCTTAAATTGGATTGATGAAAAAACGCTTGAACACCTATTAACTTATTTTTAAGCTGTCTTTTCCCCCTGCCTTTGATGAGGTTGTCAGTCAGTTAGGACACTTTCTCCCTTTTCCCCCCCAGAATTTCACCCCACCCCATTGGCCCCTTACATTAATTTATGAAAAACGGTCCAACACCGATTTACTTATTTTTCAATCTGATTTTTTTTCGCTGAGTTTCAAATTTCACGCCTATGTCGTTTAAGAGATAGGCCTACACCCTCCATTAGGAATCCTTCAACCCCCACGTTTCACCCCTTTCACCTCATAATAATACACCACATGGAAATACCCTTAGACACATGTCTGCTTATTTTAATGAATAGTTTATATGCCGAGTATCACATCCACAAACGAAATCACTCGTGAGATATTGTTATTAAATGAAATGCAGGTTTAACCCCCTTAAGACCCCTTTATAACCTGAATATACAAAAATCCTCCCTTAGTGTACGGTTTTGACATACAACGAACATATCCCCTAAATGCCATGTTTCCAACTTCAATATTTTTGGCTGGGCGATGATGTGTGAGCGAATGAGTCAGGACATTTTCTTTCATTTTTAGCCTACTTTCGATTTTTGCAAAAAGTGAAAGTAGACTTATGAGATCAACACAGGGCGAAAAATTGTGTGTCTGTCTGTGTGTGTGTGCGTGTATGTGTGTGTGTGAGTCTGTGTGTGTGTGTGTGTGAGTGTGTGTACTCTGTCCGTCCCCCCCTATCAATTCGAACACGGTGAAACCGAATTGAACGAAATTTGGTACAGAGGTAGCACTAGCAAAGAGCACCTCAGTGTCATACTTTGTATCGTCACCATCTTTACCAAAACTGAATGGCGGTCACTCAAACGTTCAAAACGTAAACTCAAATTACGGCTAAACTAATCATCCGATCTCTACCAAATTTGGTGACAACATACCTTTATATAGGACGCGTCTTTCACCCAAACTTGAAGGTCATCGGCCTTGCTATTTCAGGATGGCGGCCGTGTGAATTATGCAACCATTATAAATAATAGCTTAAGACCTACCAATTCCGATTATCGAGCCTAGGGTGGTTTAAGCTATCCTGAAGTTCGTGATCCGTTATTTATTATAATTTAATATTATAATATTATATTGTATGAGTGGCTTAAAAGAGCTGAGCCGTCTGTGTCACACGACAAGATGGCAGCTGTCCTCATGTGCCTGTCTTATATTTCAGTAGTTTTAGTATGTTGTATATGATATACCCTACTGATACAATAATATAAACTTTGTATGAAATGATCTATAATGAAGATGTACTGCAGTGAAGAAATCGTTTATTTCAAGTCATTATTTGCCAACAGGTTGTATCTAATATATCAGTTAAGAAGACGATGATGTTAATGATATGGTTAGCTCTGGGCTAGCGTGTTAGTCTGTCACGCAGTAGACTGGGGATCGAATACTGCTACAGTTAACATTTTTTTCTCGAATTCTCTTACTAATGATGTGCACAAGTTTTTACCACAGATTCTGAATAAAATGTCATTTAGCTCAAAGGGGAGGCTAATGTATACACTCGTTTATTAATACAATCACAGTCCCAGCATTGCACATAAACAGAAGACATTAGGAAAAGGAGAATAGAAGAACTAGATACACGTTGTCATCAACCACAGCCTTCTAAATGTCTCTGTACGGTGCTGTCCTCTTGTGGGTTATGTGGGTAATATTGTTCCAAACATACCGCTGTGTAAATACCTGGCCTCCTGAAGTATGGCAATTTTGTAATACTGGTAGTTCAACTATTAGCAACGATCGCGCTCCGATTACCTTCAAACACTGCCAGCAGGATCGCCTCCCTCCTGGCTACTTTAAACTGCCTGCTCATTGAACACCCAGAGGCGAACAAGATTAGTACATTATGCAACGAGCCTATAATGGCCATAATTAAGACACGAGTATTTTTATAAAACGAGCGTATGCGAGTTTTATAATTTCCATATGAGTGTTTTAATTACCATTATAGGTGAGTTGCATACGACTGTTTATGTTCGACGATAATTATAACATTATTATATGTTTTAACATAAATATTCATAAATATCTGTTCAGTCACTAGAATGTTGTGATTGGGTGCAGCGGTGGGTAGTATATCTCTGTTTCCTAAGCTCTCTGGACAACCGACGCATGCGCTCTGTGTGCTTCAATGCCATATAATCAGATTGTGCTCCAGTAATCAGTAAAACTGTCACCGAAGTCGTTTCAAAACCACGCGCTGTGTAGAAATTGATTTTGGGGATATTAAGGTACAGTGCCATTTATTGTCTCAGTTTAATTACGGGAACATATGGACGGTGCAATTTCGGTAATTTATATACACATTTTGGATTTTGAACGCATGCGCGAAGGTATCCTTATCTAATTGGTCACACAACTGTTTCTTGAGCTCTGATTGGTGGGAGAAACTGTTTCATAATGAAAAATAGTGTTATAATGAGCCTAATTATGATACAGTTTTCTGACACATAATAGTTAGGGTCGAACATAAAAATATTAATTCACTGCTAGGCCGCAGCTCCAACCCACTGTGATCGGCGCGGATTTTTAAAGGGGAAAGTACCCAAAACGAAAGATTCTTAAGTTTGCAGGCTGGCTTAATATAAAGATTAACGGACGTGAATGCATTACAATAAGTTAGTAGTTTTGTTATTCAATCATCATAAAGTACATGATATTGATTTTGACACTTACTGGCTAATTATCAATTTAAATGAAAACAAACACTACATGGTGGTAGAGGTGATTGTTTTAGGGATGAGGACAAAGAGTTATGAATATACCCATACATTTAGGAGAAAGTAGGCTATATGTTCCTTGCTGAACATCTTGTTTTTCTTCAGAATTTCACCCCTCCCGATGAACCACTTCAATTCGATTCATCAAAAAAAAACTGTCGAATAGCAATTTACTTACTTTAAAGCAGGGTTTTCCCCGTGAGTTTGATGAGTGAGCCAGTCGGTCAATCAGTTAGGACACTTTCTTTCCTGTTTTTTTTCCAGAATTTCACCCCTCCCCATGGGCCCCTTAAATTGGATTTATGAAAAAAAGGTCAAACACATATTTACTTATATTTTTGCTGACTTTTTTCCGCTGAGTTTCAAACTCCTCGCCTATGTCGTTTAAGAGATACACGCTCCGTTAGGAATCTTTCAATCGCCACTTTTCACCCCTTTCACCTCATAATATACTGTTACGTGCCACCCCTAGTGGCACTTATGTTAACTGGATTACGGTGGGTTGAAGCACAACACAGATTGTTTCTTTAAGGAAATAATTAACTTTGTTGCGGCCAGAAAATTGCACTACTCATCAGCAAATACAAGTAATTGGAACCTTACTCCAGTTTCCTCAAGTCTCTTCCTTGAGCGCTCTTGGCCCCTTCACTTGTCAACAAACCACAGAAGTTAAACCGTCTTAATGAGTACGGTGGCCTTGACAGAAACTACCGGCTCCTCTCCCTTATGTACACCAACTCCAGTTACTTACTGTAATCCGCTACCTGCTGTTTCGCTGTCCACAAGCTGGGGAAACAATGTCACTGGATTTCGTAACTCGCACGGCACTTCGTCACCACACTTCTGTCGCACTCGCTCAAAAACACCCACCCACAGAAAACTCGGTCCCCTCACTGTTGAAGCCGCTTATATAGCAGGCTGGTGACGCAATGAATTCCAGAATCGTCCAGGACACACGGCTTCTCGACATTTCCTTCGCTGGCGGGGTCACGAACATTCTGGACCATCCCTTTGTCCTAGTAGCCCTGTTGCATAAGGCGCACGCAATACTCGAGGCAAGGCACAGCCTAGCCCTGGGGCAGTTGTGACTCATGCGGCGAGCGATGACACAAACTCACAGCCGTAACACCACCCCCTTCCTAAAAGGCTGATCGTCCCGATCAATCATTGGTCCGTCTGTGTCCCTCCGTAGGCTGGCAGGCGATCTCGATGCACGATCTTCATCTTCGCCCTCGGGCTCCCCTGGATCCTGTAGACGACATCGTTGATCCGTTTCACGACTCGGTACGGGCCCTCCCAGGACTTCTGCAGTTTGGGTGACAGGCCTTTCTTCCGTAACGGGTTGAAGAGCCAGACCAGGTCGTCCTCGTGGAATCCGCCGGCATGCGTCTGTTGGTCGTATCGGGTCTTCATTCGGTCGGTCTCGATCCGCAGTTTCCTCCTCGCGAACGCGTGCACGTCCTCCAGTTGGTCGACCAGTTCTTGACAATACTGGCTTACCGGGACCGGATCATTCCCAGGTCGGCCGAAGGCAAGATCGACTGGTAGACGGAGTTCCCTCCCAAACATGGCCCGGGCTGGTGTGCACCCGGTGGCTTCATGCACGGCGGTGCGGTAGGCCAGGAGAAATAGAGGAAGATGTCTGTCCCAATCCCTCTGGTGCTCGCTGACGACTATTCGGAGATGGTTCTCGATGGTGCGATTGAATCGCTCTACCATCCCGTCGGACTGAGGGTGTAGCGGCGTCGTCCTTGTCTTCCGGATTCCCAGCAGCTGGCATAGGTTCTGGAACACCTGCGACTCGAAGTTCCTCCCTTGGTCGGAGTGCAGCTCCAGGGGTACTCCGTACCGGCTGACGAATTCCTTCACCAGGGTCTTTGCGATCGTCGCGGCTTCTTGGTTAGGGAGCGCATACGCCTCCGGCCATTTGGTGAAGTAGTCGCTGACGACCAATATGTAGCGGTTTCCTGCCTCGCTTAACGGGAATGGCCCAGCAACATCGATGGCCACTCTCTCCATGGGGCCGCCCACGTTGTAGGTCTTCAGTGGACCCCGTCGTCTTCGTCCTGGGCCCTTGCTGGCTGCGCAATCGTGGCTCGTCGCGCAGTGGTTCTCCACGTCAGTTCGGCATCCGATCCAGTAGAACCGCTCTCTCAGCTTCTCCAGGGTCTTCTTTATCCCTAGGTGTCCACCAAATGATCCTCCATGGACTTCCTTCAGGACTTCCTCCGTCATAGCCTTTGGAACGACGACTTGTTCCCGAGATGTCTTCCCGTCGGTGCTCTCCCAGATACGGCATATGAGGCCATCCCTCAGAACCAGCGAGTCCCACTGCGCCCAGTAGGACTTAAACTTTGGGCTGCAGTCACTCACAATGTTCCACCCGGGTCTGGGGTCACAGGCCCTCTTCCATTCGGCTATCAGTCCCAGGTCATCATCTTCTGCTTGTGCCCGCGTGAAAGATTCGCGGCTCCAGCTCCCTTGAAGTTCCACGGTAGTCCTTCGGCACTGTATCCCGGTGTTCTCCTCCCTTCGGGCACAGAAGGTGCAGTCTTCGGGGCACGGTCTTCGTGACAGGGCATCGGCGTTAGAATGCAGTTGGCCTTTCCTGTGCTGAATCTCAAAGTTGTACTGTTGAAGCCTCTCTAACCACCGCGCGAGTTGACCCTCGGGCTGCTTAAATTTCAGGAGCCACCGCAGGGATGCATGGTCGGTCCTGATGAGAAATTCTTGCCCGTACAGGTACTTGTGGAAGTGTTCAACGGTCTTCACGATGGCGAGCAGCTCCTTCCTGGTGACGCAGTAGTTCCTATCTGGCTTTGACGAGGCCTTGCTGAAGTAGGCCACTACTCTCTCCTCGCCGTCCACTACTTGCGACAGGATCCCCCCTATGCCAAAGTCGCTGGCATCGGTATCGACGATGAACCTTGTTCCAGGTCTGGGGTAGGCCAAAATAGGCGCGGTGATCAGAGCCTGCTTATGTTGTTCGAAGGCACTGTGGCATTCTGCTGTCCACGTGAAGAGTTGGTCCTTCTCAGTCAGTCGATGTAAAGGTTTGGCGATGTCGGCGAATCCTCTCACGAAGCGACGGTAATAGGTTCAGAGTCCCAGGATGCTTCGTAGATGGGACTTGTCCTTCGGAACTGGCCACTCGCTCACAGCTGCGTTCTTCTCTAGGTCGATGCGCACCCCTTCCTCGGAGACGATATGCCCAAGGTACTGGACCTGCTTCTCGAAGAGCTGACACTTCTTGGGGCTCAACTTCAGCTGGGCAGCCCGTACCTTCATCAAGATCTCCTTCAGGTTGCTGTAGTGCTCCTCGAAGCTTCTTCCTAGAACGATGACGTCGTCTAGGTAGACCAGGCAGGACTTCCAGTGTAGTCCCCTCAGAATGGACTCCATTAGCCTTTCGAAGGTCGCAGGGGCGTTGCACAGACCGAATGGCATGACGGTGAACTGCCAGAGCCCGCTGCCCACAGAGAACGCCGTTTTCTCGCGTTCCTTAGGGTGGACCTCCACCTGCCAGTAGCCACTCTTCAAATCCAAGGTGGAGAACCATCTTGATCCTGATATGGTGTCCAGCGTGTCGTCGATCCGGGGTAGAGGGTAGATGTCCTTCTTCGTGACGTCGTTCACCCACCTGTAGTCCACGCAGAACCTGGTGGAACCGTCCTTCTTCTTCACAAGCACGACCGGGGAACTCCAAGGACTATGTGATGGATCGATCACCCCTTGATCCTTCATCTCTTCTACCATCCGGTCGACTTCGGCTTGCTTGGCGAGCGGGACACGTCGGAATGGGGCCCTAATCGGTGCGCTGTCCCCAACGTCGATTCTGTGCTGGACCAAGCTTGTCCTGCCGAAGTCTTTGCTCCCCACGGAGAAGACGTCCTGGAATTCGCGTAGCAGGTCCTGAAGTTGGCGTGATTGTTCCTCGTCTAAATGGTCCTGGGATCCTTGTTACAGCTTCTGTAGTTCTTCTGGCAGGGCGCGTCTTCTTCGGTTGTGCGTCTGCAGGTGTCCGTCCGTCGTGTCTGTGATGCGGGCAATCCAGGTAACGGGCTCGCAGACTCCTAGGTTGGTGTCCCGGTGAACCGTAATATCGTAGTCGTTCAGGTTGGACAGGCGGACGTACGGCCGAGACGTGTTGATGAGAGTCTTGGCAACTAGCAATCCTTTTGTATGGATGTCCTCATATTTTGGCTCGATGACAGCCGCCACTCCCTCAGCTGTTCCGTCGACAATTACGGCGGCGCTGACCTCCGTCGTGGCGGGAACGATGACGTCTTCTCTCAGCCTTACTCGTCGTGCGGTGACGGCCTCGTGTGCTGGTTGCAAAGCAAGTTCCTCACCTCCGAAGTGCAGAGTGTCGGTACTCAGGTCCAAGATGATGTTTTCTGGTCCAGGAAGTCCAGTCCGATGATCACTTCATTTGATACGTCAGCCACAAACACTGGATGCTTTATCACCCGTCGACCAATGACGAACTCCAGTGATGCTTCGCCATGTACCGGTGCGGTCTCTCCGGTCGCGGTTATTAGCTGGAGGTTCCTTTGTGTGTGTTGCACTCTCCACTTCGGGATCACGGTGGGACTGACGATGGTCCTCGATGCTCCCGTGTCGATTAGCATGGGCCAGCTCTCTCCGTTGACGACTCCGTCGACCATCAGGCTGCTATTATCCCTCCGTAACTGCGTCACACGAACTTGGACTGCCGGGGCTTGACGAATGTCACAAACCAACCTTTGCCCCCCTAGGCTGGCTGATACTTGCTATCCTGGGCCGCCCGGTTTCCCTACGACTGACTATACCGACGGAAACCCTTGGCGGCGGCGATCACCGCAGTCCTTGCTCAGGTGGCCTCTCTTACGGCAGGTCCAGCAGGTCAGTAGTCCTCTTCCGGGCCGCCTCTCCGGTTGCCTTCCGGCTGTGGCTTTACTGGTGGTGCCGCGACTATCGAAGAAACGGCTTAGCGCCTCCATTAATTCGTCGGCCCGGGGCTTGGTCTCGTTGGTTTTTACTGGCTCGTCGACGCCCACTTGACGCACCCGTGCGTGCACTCTGGATGCCTGTTTTGCCATCTCGAACTCAGGTGCGTGGCTCAGCGCATCTGCCAGGGTCTTATTGCGCGAGAGTCGCAGCGCCTGTTGAGTGTCTGTGTCCCGTAGGCCGTCGGTGAAAGTCTGCGTCGCTATCTGCTCCAGAAAGTCGGCCGGTGCTGTTGGGTAGGCTAGCCTTACGAGCCGTGCGATGTCCATCACGAACTCCTGCAGGGTTTCCGCGTTCTTCTGTACCCGGGTCCGGAGCTGCATCTGGTAGGCCTGCTGAAGATGGCTATCTCCATATCGGGTCTCCATATGGGCGATCAGTGAAGCGTAGTCCTGGGATCCAGTCGGGATGGCCTGAAGGACGTTAAGGGCGTCACCTCTCAGCGCTACAATGAGAGTTGTAGCCTTTTCTGTGTTGTTCCAGTTATTTATGGAACAGGCCGCCTCGAACTGACGTAAGTAGGTGCTCCACGGGGCCTTTCTGTCGAAGGTTGGGGGCGTCACTCTGCTATGTCCCGTTCCTGATATTCCCGGTGTAACGGTGGGCGGGCGTTGGCGCAGCTCGGCAACTTCCTCTCGTAGAGCGTTGAATTTCTCTGCCACCCCCATCAGTGGGCGTTGGCGCAGCTCGGCAACTTCCTTTTGTAAGGCTTTGAATTTCTCCTCCACCCCCATCAGCGGGCGTTGGCACAGCTCGGCAACTTCCACTTGTAAGGCGTTGAATTTCTCCTCCACCCCCATCAGCGGTCGTTGGCACAGCTCGGCAACTTCCACTTGCAAGGCGTTGAATTTCTCCTCCACCCCCATCAGCGGGCGTTGGCGCAGCTCGGCCACTTCCACTTGTAAGGCGTCCAACTTCTTTTCCACTGCTGCGACTTCCTCACGTAGGCCATGTTCTAATTTCCTTTGACTCTCCTCTAATTTCGTCAGCAGACACTCTTCCAGATTTTTCTGGCCATCCAGAAATTTGGCGGTTAGGTCCTCTGCTAACTTATTCTGGCCGTCCTTCAGGTCCTCTGCTAGCTTATTCTGACCTTCTTCAAATTTGGAAGTTAGGTCCTCGGCTAAACTTTTTTGGCTGCCTTCCATCTTCTTCTGGCCGTCTTCTAGCTTCTTCAGGCCGTCTTCTAATTTGGCAGTTAGCTCCTTGGTTAAATTCTTCTGGCCGTCCTCCATCTTGGTTTCCATGCCATTTAACTTTTCTAGCAATGCTGCCAATTGCGCCTCCATTTTAGTTGTTTGTCTTGGAAAGGGCATGCACTCACAGGAAAATTAGAGAAAATGACCTGCTCGGGTTTTGAAACCAGGACCGTCAGGTGTTGTGCTTGAGTTCGTAATCCGGCTTCTGACACCAGTTGTTACGTGCCACCCCTAGTGGCACTTATGTTAACTGGATTACGGTGGGTTGAAGCACAACACAGATTGTTTCTTTAAGGAAATAATTAACTTTATTGCGGCCAGAAAATTACACTACTCATCAGCAAATACAAGTAATTGGAACCTTACTCCAGTTTCCTCAAGTCTCTTCCTTGAGCGCTCTTGGCCCCTTCACTTGTCAACAAACCACAGAAGTTAAAACGTCTTAATGAGTACGGTGGCCTTGACAGAAACTACCGGCTCCTCTCCCTTATGTACACCAACTCCAGTTACTTACGGTAATCCGCTACCTGCTGTTTCGCTGTCCACAAGCTGGGGAAACAATGTCACTGGATTTCGTAACTCGCACGGCACTTCGTCACCACACTTCTGTCGCACTCGCTCAAAAACACACACCCACAGAAAACTCGGTCCCCTCACTGTTGAAGCCGCTTATATAGCAGGCTGGTGACGCAATGAATTCCAGAATCGTCCAGGACACACGGCTTCTCGACATTTCCTTCGCTGGCGGGGTCACGAACATTCTGGACCATCCCTTTGTCCTAGTAGCCCTGTTGCAAAAGGCGCACGCAATACTCGAGGCAAGGCACAGCCTAGCCCTGGGGCAGTTGTGACTCATGCGGCGAGCGATGACACAAACTCACAGCCGTAACAATACACTACATCGAAAAACCCTCAGACATGTGTCTTCTTACTTTTTAATGATGAGCTTATATGCCGTGTATCACATTCCCCAATGACACCAATCGGGAGATATTGTTTTTCAATGAAATGCAGGTTTAAACCCCTTAAGACACCTTTAGCATTTGAATATCCGAAAAACCTCCCTTAGTAGATGGTTTTGACATACAATGAACATATCCCCAAACTGTCATGTTTCTAACTTCAATAATTTTTGCTGGGCGATGATGAGTGAGTGAGTGAGTGAGTCAGGACATTTTCTCTCAATTTTCTTTTTTCAGAATTTCCCCCCTCCCCATGAACCCCTTAAATTTGATTTATGAAAAAAAAACTGTCGAACAGCTATTTACTTACTTTAAAGCAGTTTTTCCCCCTGAGTTTGATGAGTGAGTCTGTCAGTCAATCAGTTAGGACACTTTCTTTCTTGTTTCCCCCCCGTCCCCATGGGCCCCTTAAAATTGATTTATGAAAAAGCGGTCAAACACATAATTATTTACTTATTAGCCTACTTTCGATTTTTGCAAAAAATGAAAGTAGACTTATGAGATCACTACAGGGCGAAAAAAAAGTGTGTCTGTCTGTGTGTGTGTATGTGTGTGTGTGAGTCTGTGTGTGTGTGTGTGTGTGTGCGTGTGAGTGTGTGTACTCGGAATGTCTGCCCCCCCCCTATCAATTCGAACACGGTGAGCGCAAATTGAACGAAATTTGGTACAAAGGTAGCACTAGCAAAGGATACCTCAGTGTCATGTTTTATATCGCCGCCATCTTGACGGAAACGTAATGGCGGCCACACAAATGTTCAAAGCTTGAATCAAATTACGACTAACCTAATCATCCGATCTCTACCAAATTTTGCAACAACATACCTTTGTGGAGGGAGCATCTTTTGACAGATCTAAACGGTCATTAGCCTAATAGTTTGCGGATGGTGGCCAACTTTGTGTCAAAATCGATTACCCCTATTAATTCGAACACGGTGAAACCGAATGGAATGAAATTTGGTACAGAGGTAGCACTAGCAAAGGGCACCTCAGTGTCATGTTTTATATCACCGCCATCTTGACGGAAACGTAATGGCGGCCACCCAAATGTTCAAAGCTTAAATCAAATTACGATTAACCTAATCATCCGATCTCTACCAAATTTTGCATCAACATACCATTATGGAGGGAGCATCCTTTGACCAAACTAATAGGTCATTAGCCTAATACTTTGCGGATTGCGGCCATCTTAGCGTGAAAATCGATTCCCCCTATTAATTCGAACACGGTGAAACCGAATGGAGCGAAATTTGGTTCAGAGGTAGCACTAGAAAAGGCCACCTCAGTGTTATGTTTTATATCACTGCCATCTTGACGGAAACGTAATCACGGCCACCCAAATGTTAAAGGCTAAAATGTAATTACGACCAACCTAATAACCTAGTCTCTACCAAATTTTGCAACAACAAATCTTTATGTGGGAAGCATATTCTGACCAAACTGCTAGATCATCAGCCCAATAGTTTGCAGATGGTGGCCAAGTATGTGTGCAAATCGATTCCCCCTATCAATTCAAACACGGTGAAACCGAATGGAACGAAATTTGGTACAGAGGTGGCACCAGCAAAAGGCACCTCAGTGTCATGTTTTATATCGCCGCCATCTTGACGGAAACGGAATGACGGCCACCCAAATGTTAAAAGCTTAAATCAAATTTCGACCATCCTAATAATTTGATCTCTACCGGAATTTGCAACAACATGCCTTTTTGTGGAAAGCATCTTATGACTGACTACAAGGTCATCAGCCCAATAGTTTGCAAATAGCGGCCATGTATGTGTGCAAATCCATTCCCCAGATCAATGCAAACACGGTGAAACCGAATTGAATGATTTTTTTTTACAGAGGTAGCACTAGCAAAGGGCACCTCATATTCATATTTAATATCCCTATAGCACGTTGTATTTCAACAAGCTACTACAACCAACATTCAATTATTCTCATTGAAAAGGACACAGAGTTATAACAATACCCATGCATTTAGGAGAAAGTAGGCTATATGTTCTTTACTGAACATCTTGTTTTTTATGTTGATTTTTTTCGCTGAGTTTCAAACTCCTCGCCTATGTCGTTTAAGAGATACACGGTCCGTTAGGAATCTTTCAATCCCCACTTTTCACCCCTTTCACCTCATAATATACACCACATCGAAAAACCCTCAGACACGTGTCTTCTTATTTTTAACCTATTTTCAATTTTGAAAAAAATAGGCTTGTGAGATCACATTTTGTCCGTGTGTGTGTGCGTGTGTATGTGTGTGATTCGTGTGTGTGTGTCCCCCCTAATAAAATCTAAACGGCTGGAGCGATATCAATGAAACTCGGTAAGTTCATAGCACTATTCCATGCGACCCCGACCGTGCCCATCAAATTTTGTTGCAACTCACCAATCCAACATGGCGGCTGTGCGAAATATTTCACCAGTTTTCAATATCTCCGAAACTGTTACCGATATTACCCTGAGAGTTTGTATGGTGATAAAGGGAACTACTATAAGTTCACTTATGTGACCTTTGAAATCCTGGTAACTACAAAACCAAGATGGCGGCCAACCGAAATTGCGACATTTAAATAGACGTTTCTCGCGATTTAACCAACCAAACGCAATGAAACTTGGTACAGTATATGTTTATATACATTGTAATTCAACGACATCTAACTTCGTTCAATTGTTTACATAACCACAAGATGGCGGATGTGCGAAATATTTCACCGGCATTCTATATCTCTGAAACTATTGGCGGTATCTCCCTGAAATTTTGTACGGAGATAAAGGGCACTACTGAAAGTCCACCTATAAGACTTTCAAAAACCGGTTAACTACAAAACGAACATGGCGGCCAAGCGAATTTGAAAATTTTAAATAGACCTTTCTCGCGATTTAATGTTCCAAACGCACTGAAATTTGGTACAGGAAATATTTGTACACATTGTAATGAACTGATATCTAATTTAGTTCATTTGTTTACATATCCTCAAGATGGTGGCTGTGCGAATTTTAAAATTAAGTTTTTTATTCTTGTGATGTAGTCATGCGATCGAAGAGAACGTTTGAATAATGAACCTACGCAATAATTTTCCTTTAACGGTACATGACTCTATGGCCTATACATTTAACAATCCAACATGGCGACCATCCGAAATATTTAGAAGGCTCTGAATATCTACGAATCTATTATAGCAATCAAACTGAATTTTTTAATGTTCATAGGGGCTATGAAATTAAGTTCACCTATATGACTTTAAATAACCTGGTGATCACAAATCCAACATGGCGACGACGCGAAGTACGAATATTCACTTGGACGTTTCTTGCAATTTAACCATCCGAGTGCAGTGAAACTTGGTAGAGTAAATCTTTATACGAATGTTAATCCACTGGCATCTAATTTATTTCAATTGTTTCCATAACCTCATGATGACAGCTGTGCGAAATTTTAAAATCTCGTTGTTACTTCTTGTGTCCTAATTATGCGATTGAAGTTTGAATACTACACGTACAAAATAATCTCCATGTAACAGAACATAACTCTAGGACCTACATATATAAAATCCAACATGGCGACCATCCGAAATATTTAGTCGGTTCTCAATATCTACGAATCTATTACAGCAATCTAACTGAAATTGTGCATTTTGATAGTGGCAATTAACCTATGTAGGGTATATGAAAATAGGCTGTATAGTTCTTCACGGAACTACTTGTTAATGATGAGTTTATATGCCGAGTATCACATCCCCCAATGAAACAAATCGGGAGATATTGCTATTCAATGAAATGCAGGTCTACCCCCTTAACACCCCTTAAGAACCTGAATATCCACAAATCTTCTCTTAGTGGGCATTTGCTGCCCTTGAGGAAGCTGCATGCCAAATTTCATTCCAATCCGTTTAGTGGTTTCTAGATTTCCCGATGAATGAATGAGTGAGTAAGTGATTGGTATTTGACAAATATATAGTAGATAGTGCCAAGTCTTCGTTATGCTAAACTCGGTTGACAGTGCTGTTTGAGCAGATGAGTAACTAACGGGATTTCAAGTCAAGATCCTCATTTTCTATACCGGTAGTGCAGAGCGCAACTGGCATCCAGTCGGCCGTGTCTCGACTTGAGCTATGTTGCCATGAAAACAAACTGTCTTGCCATTCCTTCATGAGTATACTAGCTGAAGTACCCGTTCTTCGAACGGTGTTCGTTGTTAACACCAGACATTATCAATTGAGCTACTGTTGCAATGGTTAGCGGTTTGTCATTCCGTCAAGTTTATCAGAACGAAGTTAGTTTTCTGGGAATATCACACACACGGTCAATTTAAGGCCCTTAAAATGTAGTTTTCGGAGACCCTTTATAGATTCCCGAATTTTGTGTCTCACATTGAGAAACGCAACATATGCTTCGGTCGTCCTTCTAGGATAATTTTTATATTTCGCCTATTTTACCATGTATTGAGAAGTATTTCTCTATATCCACCCTTCTACTGTATGAAAAGTGCGATGAAGAGATTTATAAATGACTAGCAGTAGTACCCGGCTTCGCCCGGTGGAATGATGATAATGTTTTAAGGTCTCCTTAGAAATATAATGGACTTAAAATCTAAGTCATTTGCCCCCAAAGACAATGAGGGAGTAATATCTAGGTCATTTGCCCTTTTGATAAGGATGATAATAAAAACTACTGTTGAATTGACACGTCAAACTTACAAACTACCGTAATAGAAATACATATTTCAAAATTCACAGGCGAGGAAGACTTATTGTGTGTGGTGATTAATGGTGTAATGGGCGTAACATCTACTGTAGGTCATTTGCTCTTATGATGTGGATGATAAGGGAAACTACTACCGGTATTGATTTGACACTTCAACGTATAATGTACACAATGTACTGTAATAAAAATAACTATATGGCGGCTTCGGTGGCGTATTTGGTAGCATGCTGAGCTTCTATGCCGAAGATAGCGGGTTCAAACCTGGCCGAAGCCGTCGGATTTTTAAGAGCGTTAAAAATCCCTCAGTATGCCTTTCTTCGGAGGGGAAGTAAAGCCAGCGGTCCCATGTCAGATTTATGGCATGTTAAAGAACCTTCCACTAATTACACCTGTGTGAAGCTAAATTGAATAGGTAAACAACGCTCATAGATGTCTACGTCCGTTGCCAAGAGCCGACTGCAGTGGCGTCTAGTAGCTAAGTTCCGAACTTGGCCTAGTAGTCGTTAACGGTGGCGCTTGGCGGCAAAAGTACGAACTATTTGAAGAATTCTAAGTTGCAGTTTGTACTTAAATTAAAAAACAGATAACACACACTAATACAGTCATCACAATTAACACCGGTTATCAGACAGATTCTACACACACCCAAAGTACACGGGGCTACATGACCGCGTTGTCGCAGCCCCTAAACTTAAGAACCAACCAACCAAAAATAAATATTTTAAAAATCACAGTCGAGAAAGACTTTATGCGGCGGTGATTATTGGTATGATGCGCGTAACATCTAGGTCATTTGCACTTATGATGATAATAATAAGGTAATGAAAAAAAGACTACTAAACGAACATGGAGTTATTTTAATACTGATATAGGTAATTCAGGTGTCTAGCTTCGATGTCTTCCAAAGTCTCAACCTTATTTTCTGGCTTAGGCCTGTACTGGATGCGTCTAGTGAAAGAGCGTACTGCTCGGCAAAGACAAAGAATATAGGTCCAAGCTGCACGAACTTGAGATGATCGCAGATGATGACGAAATATGATGACACACGTTCGGGGTTCCCCGTCCTATACAGATTGACCGGGAATCACTCACTGTTTCGCAACGGCCCTGTGCTGGCATCAGCATAGACAGCAGGAGAAAGTACTCTCAAGTCACCTCGCGACGAATCAGCAAGCTATTCTCACAACTGACCCCCCCCCCCCAGGGTCTCACAACTTGTGGGACGTGGGTTGGCGACCACGGAACCCTGGCTGAGTCTGGCATCGCTTCTACTTACTGGCGCCGGGCTCATTTCAGTTCTCTTTCCTGTCGGCCTCCCTTGGTCAACTCTTGTTCTCTTCCGACCCAGACTATATTATGGTATCCGAGGGCTAGGGAGTCTTTCAAATTCCCGCCTTAACTGGCTTTGTCGCATCTTTCCTGATACCCTCATTCTTCGAGGGGTCTGCCTTCTTTTCCTTTTCATAATATCTCCTGTCTTCTGCTCAAGGCCCTCAAAGAGGCAGGGTGTGTGTAGACCCACCACTTCTGGTACACCCTCAAGGGCTCATGACTGGTGAGTTAGGAAGCTGGCAACCCCGAGGAATTTCTGAGCTACATGCAGCGAATGGAGTGGTATGTCAGAAATTTCAAGTGGACAGTGTTACGCATCGGGTTCCAAAGGGTAAGTATACACACTTTGTTTTCGATCGGTGAACGATGTAGATTTGTAACAAAGGGCCTTAATGCGGGAAATGGAGTGGTCTGTCCGAAATTTCGAGTGGACAGTGTTACTCGTCGAGTTCCAAAGGGTAATTATGTAAAATCTGGTTGAGATCGGTGAAACGGTTTAGTTCTCTGCCAAAGGGCCAAAAAGCAGGGAATAGTGTAGTCTGTCCGAAATTAAAAGTGAACAGTGTTACTTGTCGGGTTCTACGGGTAAGTACATAAAATTGGGGTCAGATAGGTGAAACGGTGTAGATTTGTGCCAAACAGCCTAAATGCAAGGGATGGAGTGGCCTCGCCGCAATTTCAAGCAGACAGTGTTAGTCGCAGTGTTCTAAAGGGTAAATATACAAATTTTGGTTGAGATCGGTGAAACGGTGTAGATTTGGGACAAAGGGCCTAAATGCAGGGAATGGAGTGGTCTGTCCGCAATTTCAAGCAGACAGTGTTACTCGCTGGGTACCAAAGGGTAAGTTTCCGAATATTGGTTCTGATCGGGTGATCGGTGAAACGGTGTAGATTTGTGCCAAAGTGCCTAAATGCAGGGAATGGGGTGGTCTGTCCGAAATTTTAAGTGGACAGTGTTACTCGCAGGGTTCCAAAGGGTAAGTATACAAAGTTTGGTTCAGATCGGTGAAACGGTGTAGATTTGTGCCAAAGGGCCTAAATGCAGGGAATGGAGTGGTCTGTCCGCAATTTCAAGCAGACAGTGTTACTCGCAGGGTTCCAAAGGGTAAGTATACACATTTTGGTTCAGATCGGTGAAACAGTGTAGATTTGTGCAAAAAGGGCCTAAATGCAGGGTATGGCGTGGTCTGTCCGAAATTTCAAGCAGACAGTGTTAGTCGCAGTGTTCCATAGGGTAAATATACAAATTTTGGTTGAGATCTGTGAAACGGTGTAGATTTGGGCCAAAGGGCCTAAATGCAGGGAATGGAGTGGTCTGTCCGCAATTTCAAGCAGACAGTGTTACTCGCAGGGCACCAAAGGGTAAGAATACGAATTTTGGTTCTGATCGGTGAAACGGTGTAGATTTGGACCAAAGGGCCTAAATGCAGGGAATGCGGTGGTCTGTCCGAAATTTTTAGTAGTCAGTGTTACTCGCAGGGTTCCAAAGGGTAAATATACAAATTGTGGTTGAAATCGATGAAACGGTGTGGATTTGGACCAAAGGGCCAAAATGCAGGGAATGGGGTGATCTGTCCGAAATTTCAAGTGGACAGTGTTACTCGCAGGGTTCCAAAGGTTAAATATGCAAATTTTGGTTCAGATCGGTGAAACGGTGTAGATTTGGGACAAAGGGCCTAAATGCAGGGAATGGAGTGGTCTGTCCGCAATTTCAAGCAGACAGTGTTACTCGCAGGGTTCCAAAGGGTAAGTATACACATTTTAGTTCAGATCGGTGAAACGGTGTAGATTTGTGAAAAAAGGGCCTAAATGCAGGGAATGGCGTGGTCTGTCCGAAATTTCAAGCAGGCAGTGTTAGTCGCAGTGTTCCATAGGGTAAATATACAAATTTTGGTTGAGATCGGTGAAACGGTGTAGATTTGGGCCAAAGGGCCTAAATGCAGGGAATGCATGCCACGGTGGGTGAGTGGTTATAGTGTCGGACTACCAACCCCAAGATTGCAGGTTCGCTCCTGACCATGGTAAGTGAATTTTGAAGGCGACAAAAATCACGATACTCATGTCATACGTTGTTGGCTTGTTAAAGAACCCATTTGAATTCAGTAGGCTGTGTTCAATGGCAAAATTAATCTCGGGATTTTCCGCCAACACAAAGTTCCTCCATTCTCTACTTGAAAGCGCTGTAGTGTCAAGGAGTTTAGGTATCTAACCCCCTTGACTTTCATAGCGTTCAAAGGAACGACGAAATTCGACTTGCAAGCTACCCTCTGGGTGTCAATTAACAAAGCTTGCACCAGGCACCCGAGGCCATACGATATTATTATTATTATTATTAATGCAGGGAATGGAGTGGTCTGTCCGCAATTTTAAGCTGACAGTGTTACTCGCAGGGCACTAAAGAGTAAGAATACGAATTTTGGTTCTGATCGGTGAAACGGTGTAGATTTGGACCAAAGGTCCTAAATGCAGGGAATGGGGTGGTCTGTCCGAAATTTTAAGTGGTCAGTGTTACTCGCAGGGTTCCAAAGGGTAAATATACAAATTTTGGTTGAGATCGGTGAAACGGTGTGGATTTGGACCAAAGGGCCTAAATGCAGGGAATGGGGTGGTCTGTCCGAAATTTCAAGTGGACAGTGTTACTCGCAGGGTTCCAAAGGTTAAATATACAACTTTTGGTTCAGATCGGTGAAACGGTGTAGATTTGTGCAAAAGGGCCTAAATGCAGGGCATGGGGTGGTCTGTCCGAAATTTAATGTTGACAGGGTTACCCGCAGGGTTCCAAAGGGTAAGTATACAAATTTTGGTTCAGATCGGTGAAACGGTGTAGATTTGTATACATAACATACAGACAGACAGACAGACAGACAGACAGACAGACAAACCTTGTGCTTTATATATATAGATTGGTGTATTGACTCTCATAGTTACCATACCTAATTTTACGATGCACCAAGCATCGGAACACAAGTTATAGGCGTAGGCTACATAAAGATACAAAGAAAGACAGACAGACAATTCTATTATCTACAACATATTACCCAGATATCCAAATATGGTTATATCTACCACACAGTATCAAATAAAATCATCCTTACGATGAACCCGTTTGTCGAAAAAAAAAAGTTAAAATGTGCTCTCAGACTAAATTCACCTAACGTGTACTTCCTGACGTGAAATAGAATTGAAAGCCTTGTAGACGAAACGCAATACACGTCACATAAAAACTGACCCTCTACGTTGTGCTAGGAACCCATACACAGGAAGACCCCTTTCATAAATTATAAAGGCTTGTGGTGCATGAAAATTCAGGTTCTTTAGCCTGAAATTGCCCAAATTCCTAAAAGCCGCAAAAACATGCTGGTTCAATTCAAGAATTTTTGAAATTAATGTTGCTGTTTGGAGATATAATAGACCTTCTGTACTATATGTCGAACGTGAAAATTGCATGAAAAAAATCTAGGTTACCCCTTGACCCCCTTAATTGCATTGATGAATTGTACAGTCTACGTTAGTTCCGTGATAACCTTATAGCCATTTGCAAACTTTCACAGAAATGTAATAAATGGAGTGACATTGCTTCTTACAGGAATAGGAGGAAGGTTGTAAGCCTCCCCTTGATATAATGTTCTCATGGTTACCGATTTGCATTCCTTCATTAGTTTGTTAAATTAAATTAAATTAGTTTTCTGGGAATAATTCAGAAACTGTTGAATTTAGAGCCTTATAATGTAGTTTTCGAGGACCCTTTATGGCCCCCGAGTTTTGTTTCTGACACCGGGGGGATTTGTCTCGTCGTTGTACGCCATAATATAATACTAATAATAATATAGAGAGAAATTATAACACCTATTTTTAGCCTACTTTCGATTTTTGCAAAAAATGAAAGTAGACTTATGAGATCAACACAGGGCGAAAAAAGTGTGTCTGTCTGTGTGTGTGTATGTGTGTGTGTGAGTCTGTGTGTGTGTCTGTGTGTGTGTGTGTCTGTGTGTGTGTGAGTGTGTGTACTCTGAATGTCTGTCCCCCCCTATCAATTCGAACACGGTGAATGCGAATTGAACGAAATTTGGTACAAAGGTAGCACTAGCAAAGGACACCTCAGTGTCATGTTTTATATCACCGCCATCTTGACGGAAACGTAATGGCGGCCTCACAAATGTTCAAAGCTTAAATCAAATTACGACTAACCTAATCATCCGATCTCTACCAAATTTTGCAACAACATACCTTTATGGGGGGAGCATCCTTTGACCAAACCAATAGGTCATCAGCGTAATAGTTTACGGATGGCGGCCATCTTTGAGTGAAAATCGATTCCCCCTATTAATTCGAACACGGTGCAACCGAATGGAACGAAATTTGGTACGGAAGTAGTACTAACGAAAGGCACCTCAGTGTCATGTTTTATATCGCCGCCATCTTGACGGAAACGTAATGGCGGCCACACAAATGTTCAAAGCTTAAATCAAATTACGACTAACCTAATCATCCGATCTCTACCAAATTTTGCAACAACATACCTTTATGGGGGGAGCATCCTTTGACCAAACTAATAGGTCATGAGAGTAATAGTTTGCGGATGGCGGCCATCTTTGTGTGAAAATAGATTCCCCCTATTAATTCGAACACGGTGCAACCGAATGGAACGAAATTTGGTACAGAGGTAGTACTAACAAAAGGCACCTCAGTGTCATGTTTTATATCGCCGCCATCTTGACGGAAACGTAATGGCGGCCACACAAATGTTCAAAGCTTAAATCAAATTACGATTAACCTAAGCATCCGATCTCTACCAAATTTTGCAACAACATACCCTTATAGAGGAAGCATCCTTTGACCAAATGAATAGGTCATTAGCCTAATAGTTTGCGAATGGCGGCCATCTTTGTGTGAAAATCAATTCCCCCTATTAATTCAAACACGGCGAAACCGAATGGAACGAAATTTGGTACAGACGTAGCACTAGCAAAGGGCATCTCAGTGTCATGTTTTATTTCGCCGCCATATTGACAGAAACGTAATGGCGGCCACACAAATGTTCAAAGCTTAAGTTAAATTACGACTAACATAACCATCCGATCTCTACCAAACTTTGCAACAACATACCTTTTTGGAGGGAGCATCCTTTGACCAATCTAATAGGTTATTAGCCTAATAGTTTGCGGATGGCGGCCATCTCTATGTCAAAATTGATTCCCCCTATTAATTCGAACACGGAGGAACCTAATGGAACGAAATTTGGTACAGAGGTAGCACTAGCAAAGGGCACCTCAGTGTCATCTTTTATATCGTCGCCGTCTTGACTGAAACGTAATGGCGGCCACACGAATGTTCAAAGCTTAAATCAAATTACGATTAACCTAATCATCCGATCTCAACCAAATTTTGCAACTACATACCTTTATGGAGGGAGCATCCTTTGACCAATCTAATAGGTCATTCGCCTAGTGGTTTGCGGATGGCGGCCATCTTTGTGTCAGAATCGATTCCCCCTATTAATTCAAACATGGTGAAACAGAATGGAACGAAATTTGGTACAGAGATAGCACTAGCAAAGGGCATCTCAGTGTCATGATTAATATCGCCGCCATATTGACAGAAACGTAATAGCGGCCACACAAATGTTTAAAGCTTAAATCAAATTACGACTAACATAACCATTCGATCTCTACCAAACTTTGCAACAACATACCTTTATGGAGGGAGCATCCTTTGACCAATCTAATAGGTCATTAGCCTAATAGTTTGCGGATGGCGGCCATCTTTATGTCAAAATTGATTCCCCCTATTAATTCGAACACGGTGGAACCGAATGAACGAAATTTGGTACAGAGGTAGCACTAGCAAGAGGCACCTCAGTGTCATCTTTTATATCACCGCTATCTTGACGGAAACGTAATCGCGGCCACCCAAATGTTAAAAGCTAAAATGTAATTACGACCAACCTAATAATCTAGTCTCTACCAAATTTTGCAACACCATATCTTTATGTGGGAAACATATTCTGACCAAACTGCAAGAACATCAGCCCAATAGTTTGCAGATGGTGGCCAAGTATGTGTGCAAATCGATTCCCCCTATCAATTCAAACACGGCGAAACTGAATTGAACGAAATTTGGTACAGAGGTAGCTCTAGCAAAGGGCACCTCATATTCATGTTTAATATCCCTATAGCACGTTGTATTTCAACAAGCTACTACAACCAACATTCAATCATACTCCTTGAAAAGGACAAAGAGTTATAACAATACCCATGCATTTAGGAGAAAGTAGGCTATATGTTCTTTACTGAACATCTTGTTTTATTATTAATGCAGCCAATGGCCATGTACTTTTCTTTTCAGGACGGGTCAGGGAAGGGATATTATCAGAGAAAGAAGCATTCAATCACGCATGAGCAAAATGGAAATGGCCTACATTTAACTAAGGACATCTATAAGAATAGGTCAATATCCTTAACGCAAAACTAAAACATTACTGCAGTGTCATCCGTCCGGAGGTCTGTCATCCTTCTGAATGCCTCACGATGAAGAAAAAAGGCTTGGTCGAGAAACTGGAGGCCAAAGTAAGAAAGATTTTGAGAAAGATATTGGGTTCCATCAAAGACAATCTGGAATACAGAAGACGGCATAACCATGAACTATATACTCATGTGGAGAAGATAAGAAACGTCATCCGGAAGAGAGGATACCATTTTCTGGGCATGTGAAACGTATGAGCCCAGCGAGACTGACCAACCGCAACATAACTTACTTTCAGGAGAGGAAAACAAAATGGGCCTTGTTCATAGAACTGGATAAAGATCTGAAAGAAGTGGGGATTACACCAATAGACATTCAGGAGCGCGCCCCACTCTAAAGGAAACTTCAAGCTTGCAAAGGTTTCCAAGAAAAACCGAAGCTGAAAACGGGAAAGATTTGGACCCAGGAACGGAAGGAAGTCCACCGAGAACGAATGCGGGCGTACTGGGCAAACATCAATGCCAGTAGGAGACAGTTGGAATGACGCGGTCCATAGATGGCCTATACGAAATGAATGAATGAATGAATAATATGGGGATAGGAATATAATAGACCTGCCGTACCACACCCGCAGGTGTAAATCGCGTGAAAAAATTCTAGAGACACACACCATCTCATTTTTAGCCTACTTTCGATTTTTGCAAAAAATGAAAGTAGACTTATGAGATCAAGACAGGGCGAAAAAAAGGTGTGTCTGTCTGTGTGTGTGTATGTGTGTGTGTGGGTCTGTGTGTGTGTGTGTGTGAGTGTGTGTATTCTGAATGTCTGTCCCCCCCTATCAATTCGAACATGGAGAACGCGAATTGAACGAAATTTGGTACAATGGTAGCACTAGCAAAGGAAACCTCAGTGTCATATTTTATGTCGTCGCCATCTTGACGGAAACGTAATGGCGGCCACACAAATGTTCAAATCTTAAATCAAATTACGATTAACCTAATCATCCGATCTCTACCAAATTTTGCAACAACATACCTTTATGGGGGAGCAACCTTTGACCAAACTAATAGGTCATCAGCCTAACAGCTTGCGGATGGCGAACATCTTTGTGTGAAAATAGATTCCCCCTATTAATTCGAACACGGTAAAACCGAATGGAACGAAATTTGGTACAGAGATAGTACTAGCAAAGGGCACTTAGTGTCATGTTTTATATCGCCACCGTCTTGACGGAAACGTAATGGCGGCCACACAAATTTTCAAAGCTTAAATCAAATTACGACTAACATAATCATTCGATCTCTACCAAATTTTGCAACTACATACCATTATGGAGGAAGCATCCTTTGACCAAATTAATAGGTCATTAACTTAATAGTTTGCGGATGGCGGCCATCTTTGTGTCAAAATCGATTCCCCCTATTAATTCGAACACGGTGTAACCGAATGGAACGAAATTTGGTACTGAGGTAGTACTAACAAAAGGCACCTCAGTGTCATGTTTTATATCGCCGCCATCTTGACGGAAACGTAATGGCGGCCACACAAATGTTCAAAGCTTAAATCAAATTACGATTAACCTAATCATCCGATCTCTACCAAATTTTCCAACAACATACCTTTATAGAGGGAGCATCCTTTGACCAAATGACTAGGTCATTAGCGTAATAGTTTGCGGATGGCGGCCATCTTTGTGTGAAAATAAATTCCCCTATTAATTCAAACACGGTGAAACCGAATGGAACGAAATTTGGTACAGAGGTAGCACTAGCAAAGGGCATCTCGGTGTCATGTTTTATATCGGCGCCATATTGACAGAAAGGTAATGGCGGCCACACAAATGTTCAAAGCTTAAGTTAAATTACGACTAACATAACCATCCGTTCTCTACCAAACTTTGCAACAACATTCCTTTATGGAGGGAGCATCCTTTGACCTATCTAATGGGTTATTAGCGTAATAGTTTGCGTGTGGCGGCCATCTTTATGTCAAAATTTATTCCCCCTATTAATTCGAACACGGTGGAACCGAATGGAACGAAATTTGGTACAGAGGTAGCACTAGCAAAGAGCACCTCAGTGTCATGTTTTATATCGCCGCCATCTTGACTGAAACGTAATGGCGGCCACACGAATGTTCAAAGCTTAAATCAAATTACGATTAACCTAATCATCCGATCTCTACCAAATTTTTCAACTACATACCTTTATGGAGGGAGCATCCATTGACTATCTAATAGGTCATTCGCCTAATAGTTTGCGGATGGCGGCCATCTTTGTGTCAAAATCGATTCCCCCTATTAATTCAAACACAGTGAAACCGAATGGAACGAAATCTGGTGCAGAGATAGCACTAGCAAAGGGCATCTCAGTGTCATGATTTATATCGCCGCCATATTGACAGAAACGTAATGGCGGCCACACAAATGATTGAAGCTTAAATCAAATTACGACTAACATAACCATCCGATCTCTACCAAACTTTGCAACAACATACCTTTATGGAGGGAGCATCCTTTGACCAATCTAATAGGCCATTAGCCAATTAGTTTGCGGATGGCGGCCATCTTTATGTCAAAATTGATTCCCCTTATTAATTGGAACACGGTGGAACCGAATGAACGAAATTTGATACAGAGGTAGCACTAGCAAAGGGCACCTCAGTGTCATGTTTTATATCGCCGCCATGTTAACGGAAACGTGATGGCGGCCACACAAATGTTCAAAGCTTAAATCAAATTACGATTAGCCTAATCATCCGATCTCTAGCAAATTTTGCAACAACATACCTTTATGGAGGGGGGTCATCAGCCTAATATTTTGCGGATGCGGCCATCTTTGTGTGTAAATCGATTCCCCTTATCAGTTCGAACACGGTGAAACCGAATGGAACGATATTTGGTACAGATATAGCAAAGGGCACCTCAGTGTCATGTTTTAAATCACCGCTATCTTGACGGAAACGTATTCGCGGCCACCCAAATGTTAAAAGCTAAAATGTAATTACGACCAACGTAATAATCTAGTCTCTACCAAATTTTGCAACACCATATCTTTATGTGGGAAACATATTCAGACCAAACTGCAAGAACATCAGCACAATAGTTTGCAGATGGTGGCCAAGTATGTGTGCAAATCGATTCCCCCTATCAATTCAAACACGGTGAAACCGAATTGAACGAAATTTGGTACAGAGGTAGCACTAGCATAGGGCACCTCATATTCATGTTTAATATCCCTATAGCACGTTGTATTTCAACAAGCTACTACAACCAACATTCAATCATACTCCTTGAAAAGGACAAAGAGTTATAACAATACCCATGCATTTAGGAGAAAGTAGGCTATAAGTTCTTTACTGAACATCTTGTTATATATTAGTATGATTTTATGATTTGATTAGCCTGTGCTTGAGTGCAAAAGGGCAGAAATCAGAAGAATGAGAAAGACTATCGAAAATTCATGTAGCCAGCGGTTCCTTCTGGGTCCTAAACTATGTTTATGCAGAATTTGGTTGAGATTGGTGGAACGGTGTAGATTTGTATACGGAACAGACCCACCCACCCACCCACATAGATACATACAGACTTTCACTTTTATATATAAGATTACATGAAGATTATTGTGTAGATGTTTTATTCAAACTTCAATCGTATGATTAGGACACAAGAAATAAAAGCGGGATTTTAAAATTTCGCTCAGCCGCCATCTTGTGGTTATGAAAATAATTAAAATGAATTAGATGCCAGTCGATTAAAATTTTGTATAGGCTAAGCATATGCCGTATCAAGTTTCACTGCGCTCGGATGGTTAAAAAGCAAGAAACGTCCATTTGAATATTTAAATTTCGCGTCGCCGCCATGTTCGATGTGTGCTCGCCAGGTTATTGAACGTCCATAGGTGAACCTATGCTTACAGCATTTATACACTTACAAAATTTCAGTTTGATTGCTGTAGTAGATTAATAGATATTGAGAACCGTCCAAATATTTCGGATGGTTGCCATGCTGGATTTTAATATATGTAGGCTATAGAGTTATGTACTATTAGTTGATGATTATTGTGTACGTTCATTATGCAAATGTTGATTTCGATCGCATGATTAGAACACAGGAAATAACAACTTAATTTTTGAAATTCGCACAGCCGCCATCTCTAGGTTACGTACACAATTGAACGATATTATATACCAGTGCATAAACAATTGCTGTACGAAGTTTCATTGCGTTTGGATCATTAAATCGCGAGAAAATTCTATTAAAAATGTTTAAATTCGCTTGGCTGCCAGGTTTGTTTTGTAAGTAACTGATATTCGAAAGTCTCATAGATGAAATTCCAGTAGTGCCCTTTATCTCCGTACAAAATTTCAAGGTGATACCGGTAACAGTTTCAGAGATATAGAATGCCGGTGAAATATTTTACACAGCCGCCATCTTGAGGTTATGTAAACAATTCAACGAAGTTAGATGTCGGTGCAATATAATGTGTATAAACATGTACTGTACCAAGTTTCATTGAGTTTGGTTGGTTAAATCGCGAGAAATGTCTATTTAAAGTCGCAACTTCGCTTGGCCTCCATGTTGGTTTGGTAGTTACCTGGTTTTCTAAAGTCACATGGGTGAACTTCTAGTAGCTCCCTTTATCACCGTACAAAATTCCAGGGTGATATCGGTAACAGTTTCAGAGATATAGAATGCCGGTGAAATATTTCACACATCCGCCATCTTGTGGTTATGTAAACAATTGAACCAAGTTAGATGTCGGTGCATGTGTATAAACATATATTGTACCAAGTTTTATTGCGTTTGGTTGGATAAATCGCGAGAAACGTCTATTTAAAAGTCGCAAATTCGTGTGGCCGCCATGTTGGATTTGTAGTTACCAGTATTTCAAAAGTCACTTATTGAACTTCTAGTAGTTCCCTTTATCACCGTAAAAATTTCAGGGTCATATCGGGAATAGTTTCGGAGATATTGAATGCTGGTGAAATAATAATAATAATAATTTTATTGGTTTTACGTCCCTTTTAACTACCCTGGCTTTTAGAGACGCCGGAGTGCCGGAATTTTGCCCCGAAGGGGATCTTTAACGTGCCAGTAAATGTACTGACACGGCTCCCTCGCATTTGCGCACCCTCAAATGCCAGCTGACTGCGCCAGGTTTCTGGTGAAATATTTCGCACAGCCGCCATGTTGGATTGGTGAGACGTAACAAAATTTGAATGGCACGGTCGGGGTCACCCGGAATAGTGCTATGAATGTACCGAGTTTCATTGAAATCTCTCCAGCCTTTTAGAAGTTATTAGGGGGGACATATAAAAATCCTCACACACACGCACACACAGACAGACACACGGACAAAAGGTGATCTTATAATGAAAATATGCTAAAAATAGTTGAGGAGAAGTGTCGTAGTAGGCTATATGGTTCTAGCCTGCAGTAATGAGTTAAACGGCTCCAAAATTCACGGGGGGAGTGTTGGTAGTCTGCCACTCAGGAGTCCGACACTATGTGTACGTAAATGCATTTCTCCTCCTCCGTAAAATAATATATAATTATTATTATTATTAGTCTAGTCATCTTCTTCTTTCGAATAACCCATTTGGAGGGTACGATGAATCAACGTTGGCTATTGTCCATTGTATTCAATTTCCTTTGTTTACAAATTTCTTTCATCCTTCTAGAGTGACGATCTTTCTCCTCTTGTGTCCAGTTTCTGCGAGTTGTTTGTTTCTTCCTTTCTTGAAATTCTGCCTTTTGAATAGCTTCTCTGAAGAGCGATCTGTTTGCTGTTGCGTCTGTCTGAATTCTGGCGTTTGTCAAATCTTTGTCAATTTCAATTAACCACGTGGGTTTGGATTTGTAACTAATCTGTAAGTTGATGATCTGTTTAGTTAGTCTACTATTTTCCATTCTATAAATATGCCCGAAAAACTGTAATCTTCTCCTTCTCATTACATCAGTTAATTTTTCACATCTCAAATATAGCTCTGTATTTGGTCGTAACCTATATTCTGCGTTATCTCCCGTTATTTTTTCTCAGAATTCATCTTTCAGTCTTCTCTAATTTGTCTATTATTATTATTATTATTTCCCTAACGAAACGAATTATTCAATTAATTGTTTTTTTAGTCAATTTACCCTCTAGGTAGGTGGTTCCCACGGACTCAGCGAGGGAACTCACCACTACCGCCTCTATGGGCAGTGTCCTGGAGCTTGGAACATCTGGTCGGGATGGATACAACTGGGGAGATGTGATCAGCACTTCGCCCAGGCGGCCTCACCTGCAAAGCGAACAGGGGCCTCATGAGGGATGGGAAGGGATGGAAGATTGGGATGGATAGGCGAGGAAGAGGAAAGGAGGCGGCCGTGGCCTTACAGTAGGTACCATCCCGGCATTTGCCCGAAGACGAAGTGGGAAACCACGGAAAACCACTTCGAGGATGGCTGATGGGGAATCGAACTCCCTCTACTCATTTGGACCACCCGAGGCTGAGTAGACCCCGTTCCAGTCCTCGTACCACTTTTCAAATTTCGTGGCAGAGCCGGAAATCGAACCCAGGACCTCCGGGGCGGCAGCTAACCATGCTGACCGCTACGCTACGGAGGCGACTCTTCAATTAATTGGGGAACCGAAATTGCCCGAAACGTACCATGTTTTGACTTGATGTATCAGTATATTTACGTAGGTCATTATTAATTCTGATAATCATTTATGAAGGAGATAAAACTCTGGGATTTTCTACTTTTTTAATCTACGGGAATTTCCTATTCATACTGCTACGTCAATATACGGAATCTTAAAGCAGAGATCATTTACAGATGTTACACTTTAATAAATTCTTTTATCTCATTTCCCAAATGCATAATCTTCCCTTGATTAATGTCTTAATGAAATCTCACCTTCCCGAGATCAATTAACCATTAAGTAGCTTTATCCTTATCAGCATCATCTTCAGTAAGCCGACTCTCACCAGTACATATAATGTTGTGGGAACGGTGATCGGTCAGCACTGTTCTACCAGAAGCCAACATGAAGTTTGTGATTGCTCTTGTTTTCCTCGTGGCAGCAGCCCAGGTAGCTATTCTATACCATAATTAAAAGTATTTTCTATTATTAAAAATAATCTTTCTGATTTCTGAACATTTAGAATTTTTGGCTTTGGCTTTGGTTTAAAGAACCAAAAATGTAACAATATATCTTATGGTATATTGGCTTTCACGGTCTGTGAATTACAACTCAGCACCTTTTCTAGGTTTATGCCGTGCCTTATGTGGGGTTTCGCCTAGGACTGGAGCTGGTTCATCAGCGGACTCTTGGTGTCCCCGCCCGGACCCCCAAAGGAGCAGCGAACTGCGCGCAACCTCCCTTTTAATGAAGTGCACGTGCACTTCTTTACTGCGAGAAATAAAAGCTCAAGCAGCCATAACCTCCCAATGAAGGCTTCCAGAAGGAAGGTATATTGGCTTTCACGGCTCTTTCTAGAAAAAGTGCTGAGTTTAATTCACCGGCCGTGAAAGCCAATATACCTTCTTTTTGGAAGCCTTCATAGGGAGGTTATGGCTGCTTGATTATTTAGTTCTCGCAGTAAATCGGCGCAGGTGCGCTTCATAAAAGAGAGGTAGCGCGCAGTTCGCTACTCCTGTAGGGATCCGGGCGGGGACACCTAGAGCCCGCTGATTAGCCAGCTTGGTGTGCTAGGTAAAACCCCACACAAGACACGGCACAAACCAAGAAAAAGTGCAGAGTTTTTATATATTTTATAAATATTGCACAACAATATTATACGCATTCCCAAGGAAAAACCAATAACGAACTTATCAATTTCCAAAATTCATATAATTATTTTTTTATCCAATTTCCAAATTTGGCTTTGTTTTGAGCTGTCCTTTGCCGTTTATCTCATATCTTCCTTTTGTATACGAATTCTTAAATTTATGCTTATTCGTGGCAGGATGGTTGGCAACTACTCTCCAGCTGCGGGAGATTATCCGAATGGATGCCTAGTATAAGAAAGGACTGGTGCGCAAATGTGCTCCAACATTCACCGCATGGTGACAGTGTCAGTGGCATATCTGGTAGCCAAACTTGGAACTACTTAAAATTGAACTTGTTGGGGAGCCTTCGGATGTTCAATTAATATCCCCCGCTATTGCCATTGTCTGCAATTCAAATATGAAAATGTATTCATTTCTTGTAATTGCTGTATTCTGCAAGAAAGAATTTGATGTAGCAAGGAAACTTTCCCTACATCCCTCACTATTTAGACCTACCTTGCTGTATGGAAGTGAGAACTGGGTAGATTCAGGATGTCTGATGTATAAGCTACAAGTAACTTACTTATGAGAATAGCACGAATGATTGCTGGGTCAAATAGATGGTATCAATGGAAGGAAGGTAATCGTAATGAAGATATAAAGGCTTAGTGCTTTTTATTAGCATTTACTATAGTAGATAGATATCTTCCTCATCCTAGTATTTAGCCTCACAGAACTAAGTGTACCCCGTTTCAACCCACGGACCAGAATTTAATTTCTAGGCAGAGCTGAGAATCCTACCCAGACATTAGGGGTCAAACCAACAATCCTAGCCACTGCACCTCGAGACGAGCTATTAAAATTGAGCTCATCACCGTATACATATCGAAATATGCAATATGAATATGAATAGGTCTATACGAAGTATTATTGTTACATTATCGTATGACTGCAGTATTCTTGTTCGTTATCATCTTCCAGGCAGACTATGACTGGATCCAACTCCAGCACGTGCGACGTGAGATGCCCACGGATCCCAGCCACACGTGGGATGAGTGGCAGGAGATCATGGCCAATCAGGAGGTGAAGGCAGAGGAAAATGTCATCTACGAAGGCACTGAGCCTCAACCAGGTAAGAGTTTCACTGCCAGTTTCTACATTAAGTCAAATAATAATTTAAAATTATGAGGGAAAACATTTCGAAGAAATCAATTGTAGTGTGGTTCAAACCCGGCCGAAGTCGTCGTACTTTTAAGAGCGTTAAAAATCCCTCAGTATGCCTTCCTTCGGAGGGGAAGTAAAGCCGGCGGTCTCATGTCATAGATTTATGGCATGTTAAAGAACCTTCCACTAATTACACCTATGTGAAGTTAAATTGTATAGGTTAAGAATGTAAACAACGCTCTTGGGTTTCTGCCAAGAGGCGAATGCGGTGGCGTCTAGTAGCTAAGTTCTGAACTAGGCCCAGTAGTCGTTGACGGTGGCGTTTGGCGGCAAATGTATGAACTATTTGAAAAATTCAAAGTTGCAGTCCTTACTTGAATTAAAAAACAGACACACACACTAATACAGTCATCACAATTAACACCGGTTATCAGACAGATTCTACACACACCCAAAGTACACGGGGCTACATGACCGAGTTGTCGCAGCCCCTAAACCAAGGAACCAACCAACCAACCAACTGTAATGTTTTCGGTCGAGGAGAACAGAAATTCGAAGAGCACTAAACTTCCACGACATTCCCTCTCGGTGAAGAGCTCTCGTACACTGTTTTAAGACTGCAAGACGAAGTTCAATCTGGCTGCTACAAAAAATAGATTTGCAGCACAGTAAAGATCATTTATTATTATTATTATTCATATGTTCACTATGTCATTGGGTACAATTCACCATTTCATCGGCATATGTTGCAAGATGGAGAGGGGTTCTCTACATTAGTAGGTTGAACGAACTATTGAGCAGGTTCCTAAAATAAATCCTTTCTGCATACATTATTATTATTATTGTTAGTAGTAGTATCATAATTATTATTGTGATGGCTCCTTTCTTAAGCTCACGGCCGTTTTAATTCCAATATTCACTTCTTTCAAAAATACACACTCTACTACAGGCGCCACAATACCACATTATCAGAAATATCCTACACATCCCCAACTACACAGAGCTAAATGCCCACGATAGCCAACCCCCTCAAATGAAAAAAGAACAACAAATCTAATGTAACACCAAATTTCAAATGCATATATTCTCCTCATTCCAAAAGATTCATTTCCATAGAGTGCCACGCTCCAGACAAAGGCTTTTAAAATGACTTTCTAACACCCAAATCTATTTATTTATTTATCGTATGGCATAAGTGAAAATTATTTATAATTTGACATCAGGTTTAGAAACGCAAAGAAGTGCCTGTTGTGTCCATAGGAAGAAGTCGCTGAATTCACCACTGTAAGATGGTTGTGGGTATTCTTGAACTAGGTGCCGAACAGTCTGCTTTCAGCACCGCACTCGCAACATGATGAAGATATTTTCCTCCACTTGTACAGGAGATCCCCCGCATACACCATGATTGGTCAGGATTCTATTTAATTTTTGACCAGGTCTTTCTAGGCTGAGTGAACTCCGGCACCTTCTCAGTTATGCATGGCACCACAGAACTCTCCGGAGGAGCAAACGAATTCCAATCAGAAGACCATCTCTCAGTTAGGTTGAATTTGTTGGTTGCAAGATTCTTCGTTGTGCAGATAGGTGGATGTCTTGAACGTAATCGTTTCACATGTAGATCAGCAATGTCTCCATGGATAGGAAGTTATTTGTTGGTCTGGATCTTTCTATATTCTCTAATCAAAATGTTGCATCGCCGCAAATGAAGTGGTGGGATGTCAAAAGGTTCTTTTCTTTAGAATAGTTTTCCATGCCTCTGCTAACCTACTTTCAATATCCTCCTTTCTTCGCCCATTACTGCTAATTTTGATTCCCACGTAGCAGATTATCAGATGTCTCCTACTTCCTTTAGCATTTCACATGTCACCTGCCAATTTGATGTCGATAGAAGTTGCTGAAGTCTTCCACTTACATTTCATTATCTTCCTCAAGACGGAGTCCATGCCATTCAAAAACTCATTCTAAGCGTATGGTTAATCAGTTAAAATGATAATTTCATCAGTAAAGCTCAGAGTGGAAGTGATTTCATCGAGACTCCTTACCGCTACAAATAAGCTAGTACTCATACATTTGAACAACAAGAGACAATATCAACATAACCAATCATCTACTATGGACACATTTAATTACATTGAAATAGTAAAAAACAACTTGACGAAAGCATCCTAATTACGACAAGACACCTACACAAGACGATACAATAACTTAAACATTATGGACTAAAAACAAAATAAGGTAATAAATATTAAATATGAAGCATCTATGTACTACGATCACCATACAACATAGTACAATCAACATCACATGAAATGTCAAGTTAATACTAGGTTTAATACATGTGCAATATTTTTAAAAAATTAATATTATAAGGACGTAGTTCCTAATAGTAGTGTAGTTCATATTGTTATCCTAGATCTTACATATATCGTATGATATGATAAGTTTTCTCGTTTTATACTATAATAAGTCAAATTAGAGGAAACAACCAATGCTGCAATTTCATTCCAATATGGAAGTCAGTGGAAAGTAGCTGTGTTGAAGATGACCTCATTGTGGGTGGAAAGCATGTTTCAAAATCATTAAGTAACAAAATAGTATTAAGGCAGGTGCCACCAGTTATTTCATTACTTTAAATGTCTCTCACATATCCTTTATTGCTTGTTCAATATTTGTGCTTTAATAGAGTATCCAGATAAAGTGAGATAGTGGTCTATGGTGCTCGTAATGCGAATGTTTCTGATTTACAGAGGATGCTGGGGTCTCCCGAGTAGATATTCATGGACGTATCATCGGAGGCAGCGCAGCATCTCGTGGTCAGTTCCCTTGGCAGGCCGCTATCAGACTAGACAGTACCTCCTTCTGTGGTGGGTCCCTCATCTCTAGTACCTTCATTCTGACAGCAGCTCACTGTACTGCTGGGTAGGTATATCAGATTAAGTCTCTTATGTTGAGTGACAAATATCACAGGCTTTTGGCGTGATCAATTACAAATCTGGGGGCTCAAAATTAACTTTAAACTCCAAATACGCTGGGATTGTACCAAATTTCATAAACTGGAGACGCGATTCCTTAATGTGACGTAAAAACTAAATCGAAAATTTTGAATATATTCGATATTTCATAGTCCCTTAAGTGTATCTTTCCAAATAGCTCGCATTGTACCAACACTAAGTTTCATGTTCCAGTATCAGCACATTCACCGTGACGCTGGGAGCAACATCCATTTCGTCCACGGAGACCGGAGCTGTAACCCAGAGCACTCGTAACAAGATCCAACACGCCAGCTATAGCGCCAGCACTCTCAACAACGACATCGCTCTCTTGAGACTGGGCTCTGCCGTCTCCAGCAGCTGTACGTAGCCTACTTTCTAGTATGCTTTCACGGCCCACAATATTATTCTTATCATCCTTTATTGGATTACGACGTGTTTTTTTTAAATATCGTATGGCCTCGGGTAGGTCGCCTCAGTAGCGTAGCGGTCAGCATGGTTAGCTGCCGCCACGGAGGATCTGGGTTCGATTACCGGCTCTGCCACGAAATTTGAAAAGTGGTATGAGGACTGGAACGGGGTCTACTCAGCCTCGGGTGGTCCAAATGAGTAGAGGGGGTCGATTTCCACCTCAGCCATCCTCGAATTGGTTTTCCGTGGTTTCGACTTCGTCTTCGGGCAAACGCCGGAATGGTACCTCCTGTAAGGCCTCGGCCGCCTCCTTCCCTCTTCCTTGCCTATCCATCCCGATCTTACCCTCCCTTCCTATCCCTCATGAGGCCCCTGTTCGCTTTGCAGGTGAGGCCACCTGGGAGAAGAGTTGATCACACCTCCCCAGTTGTATCCAATCCAACCAAGTGTTCCTAGCACTAGGAAACTGCCCGTAGTGGCGGTAGTGGTGAGTTCCCTCGCTGAGTCCGTGGGAAACACAATCCTGGAGGGTAAAATTTACTAACAAAAATGGCCTCGGGTGCCGGGTGCAAGCTTTGTTATTTGAAGCCCAAAGGGAAGCTTGCATGTCGAATTTCGTTGTTCCTTGAAGCAGTAGGAAAATCAAGGAGGTTAGATATCTAAGCTCCTTGAACACTATAGCGCTTTCTAGTAGAGAAATGAGGAACTTTGTGTTGGCGAAAACTCCCGAGATTAATTTTGCCATTATGAGCATGGCCTACTGAATTCAAATGGGTTCTTTGTCATGCCAACATCGTATGACATGGTGTTGTAATTTTTGCCGCCTTTCAAAAATCACTTACCACTGCCAGGAGCGAACCTGCAAGCATGGGGTTAGTAGACCGCCACGTTGACCACTCACCCACCGGGGCAAGCATGATGACGTGTGAGAATAAAGTGTTGAAATACTCTATACGTTCCGTGAGGGATATTGCCTCAGTTTTCAATAGAACAAAGTTGTGTGTCAATGAGCTTACAAAGATGCAGAGAAGTTCCTCTGATCAGCACCAGAGGGGCCCTCACGAAATGTTTACGATATTTCAATGCTCTACTTTTTTCACTCGGAATAATCACAAACAGGATAATATGATTAGTATCCTTGTTTCTGTTGATTCTATTTCTTCCTTCGCTGAATCGAGTAGTGACTTCTTGTGAATAGTGACATCCAGGGACTCTCAAATAGAGGGACTTGTATTGGCGACCACGTGACTCTAGCTGAGTCCGACATTGCTTATTTGTACCGGGTTCCTCTCTTTAATATTTGCTGTCGACTTTCCTTGATCATCTCTTGTTCTCTTCCCCTTATAACTAAATACTACCACTGCTTGTATGTAGTGGCATTTTGACTAACCACAGTGAAGGAGATTGCTTGAAATACAATAGCTAATTCATTATTTAACTTAAAATATGTATTAATTAGTCTATTATTAACAGTATGTAAAGGTATCTAAATTCTATATCGTTCCAACAATAGGTGTTATGTTTCCATTTCAGCATACATCAGTGCTGTTCGTCTGCCCCGTTCGTCTCAAGCTAGCCAGGACTTTGCTGGATCCAGTGTGCGTATCAGTGGATGGGGCCGAACAAGTGGTGAGCTTCCATGAGACACTTTTAGGAAATTACTTCTCTCAATACGCTAACATCACTCGGTTTTAAAGTCAGTGCGGGAGATTAAATTGTGATTACCTATAAAAAATATCACCACATCACGGTTTAGTGACTAGCATTCTTGGCTGTCACTCCGTTGGGCTGGGTTAGATTCCCGGCTCTGACGGCTCAAAAGGGATACGCTCACAAGCAAACGTCATGAAAATCAGTCTCCAGATTTGGATGAAACATTTCATGCATGTAGATAAATAATTAGCCTACATAATTTCCGAACTGTGTGGTTTCTATATGATAGAAAGCACGTAGGAAACAATTATTGTGGTGGTATTTTATTACTTTCTAACCACCTTCTAAAATCTCAGAAGACTTGTCAGTGAAGTAGAGCTTTTCTAACTCCAGTACGGAGTTCGGAATTTATGTATTTATTTACATGACTGGTATTTATATATTTCCAAGCTACGTCCGGATAACTTTTATTTTGTTTGTAACTGAAAACAGGCAGCAGTGGAATCAGCAACAGTCTAAACTTCGTGGACCTGACAGTGATCACCAACACCAACTGTGCTAGATCCTTCGGTAGCATCATCAACGCCTCCAAGATCTGCACGACTGGAGTGAATGGCAGGAGCCCATGCAATGTAAGTATCACAATATGTTACTTCCCTAAGCTCGATTTACAAAGTGCAGTCGCAAGCCCACTAATCTAAAAATATATTGTTTTGATATATCTACGTTGATTCGATAGAGGAGCTAGACCTATGTACCCGTCATCTGTACTTCACTGTCGGTGGAAAGTCAGAGGTCCCCTAGAAACTTAGGCTCTGGACACAGAATAAGGATTTCTGGCACCGTGAAGTCCCTCCCGTGCCACTTCTTAACTGTGCTCAATCACATTCCTCTTGCACATCTAAAGAAGAAGCTAAGAAACTCTGCACAACACCGTCACTTCCAATCAGGGCGTTTGACATCCACCATATGATTGGCTTCGATCCAGGAGTGGCTCCATAGGGTGCTCAAGGTAGGATTGAAGGTTTAGAGAAAGAAAACGTTCTTCATACTTATAATAAACCTTTATTTTCTTATATCTGTCTATTGGTGAAAAATAGCACGGTGCTTCATTTATAGTGTTTCACATTGTGACCTTAGAATGTTTGAAATATAACCACACTCAAGGATCTCTGTTAGTGTAAGCTCTCCGCTTTTTAAACTGAACACCAATCCTCTGCACCCGACTCGAGAGTGACACGTTCTTCGCAACAATCTCTTCACAGGGCAGGCAAGTTGAGACGTTGCCAATTCAACCACCTAGAGTGCTTGGCCCTTGAATGAGCATACGAACAAACATCCCAGTCTGGTCCATACTCAACGCATGCGCATAATACTTGGGCCGGCTGCCTGTCTTCTCCGATATCTTACGATAATTTCCGACAGCTAACCACCCCTCTGCTGTCACGTGTTGTCAACAATAATGCATCTACACGTAAAATGTTACATATTTTGTGATTTGTGTGAATATATTATTTGTGCTCAGTGTGTGAGTTTTGAAAATGTTGTGTTGCCAGTAAGCTTGTAACATACATAATTAGCTTACTCAGAGAAATTAAACACGAGCCAAAGGGGCAGATGACTTCGTAGTTACGCCCCTTAAACAAAACAATAACTAATAACTAAACTCGAGCCGCTACTGCTTCGATCTCAGAGATCAGCCTGTCTCATTGCTGGCAGACCACTTTGACTTAAACCAATTCTGGAAGAATGAGGGGTCAAAGAAGAATTCTTTGTTATCGGTACCTGTCTTAGATCCAACGAGAGAAGTGAAAGGTAGGACCTCCCAAGGAAACAGTGGTGTTGTCTTAACAGATTGAGAACCGGGGCGGCAGATTTAAACTACCTTCGTCATAACGGTGGAACCAGCCACTTTAGCCGAGAAAGCTAACGAGCTACCTCGTGCCTCACTGGCATTGAGAGAGCGTGGGTACGAATTCCACCTTGGCCATCTTGAAAATAGTTTAGGTGGTTTCCCATTTTGACCACCAGGCAAATGCTGGGACGGTTCCTTTCAATAGGTCCACGGCGGAATATTGACCTGTGAGCTCATTTTCATTTACTTTGTATAATGTTGTTAACCGATAACATTTTTCAGTCGGCCAACTAGTATTGGTACCCAATTACATTAGGCGAGAAATGTAAGACACCTGCTTATAATCGATTAGTATGCACTGATCACAAGTTCAAATTACGAGGCCGCCATGTTTCGTTCGTCAAGCGAACATCATCAGTTCCAAATAAATACAAGACAACATAGCTATCTATACATAGCTATTCGTTGGTTAGGAGGTTTTGTACCTCTGACGAGAGCTCAGGACTGTGATAATCTTGTGGTTCAAGTTATTTCTCCCACATATGTACAGATTTTCCTGCTTCATTGACATTGAATTTTCTCTTCTCACAGGGTGACAGTGGCGGCCCTCTGGTCGTACAGGAGAGTGACGGCCGCTACACTGAGGTTGGAGTCGTCTCGTTTGGCTCCAATGGCTGCCTGGCTTCATACCCCGCCGCCTACACTCGAGTGACCAGCTACCTCAGCTGGATCTCTTCCAACGCTGGCATTGCCATCAGAGCTTAGGAAATATATTTGTCAAAAGACGACTGTACCAAACAAGTACATGAATAAACACTGAGAATCTAATGATATATTTTGTGTCTTTCCTTGAGAATTCCAATTGAATATCGTCGCTGAATTTGCAATACCGCGTATCTGATAATGATCTTATTTTCCATTATTCTCCTTCTGATTGGCCACGCCTCCCAGGCGTATGTGGTTGTGCCGGACAACAGAACCATTAACGTTATGATAATTTTCCTATGTACGGGCATAAAGAAAAATGAGCTTCAAATACACTAGCAGAAGTACCCGTTCTTCGAACGGTCTTCGGTATTGTTCAGGCCCTTAACGGAGGTTGGCTGAACTGGGGGGATGAGGGTGTGTGTAGAGGGTCGTGTTTACTTACGGGAAGTTTTAAGGGGGTGTGAGAACTCCGAATGAGTGTTTAAGAGTGTGTTGGTGGATTGGGTGGAACTCTACTCGATCAGGGTTGCAAACCAATGGGGTGCACTTTTAAGGCGGAAGCTATCAGTCTGCAGAGTAAGTACTGCGATGATTAACCCAAGTATCTGATGACCGTGCACCTTAATGCTCTGCGGGTGCGCGAATAAGAAGTCAAGGCTACTGGCAATGAAAATGTTTATAGTGCTGTCACAGCGGTTTTGGAATCAATGCATGGCAGGTCAAGGTGTAAGGTAGGGAGGTGAGCGGTAAAAAAGTGATAATATACAAAGATTACAAATGATCTGTAATGATGGTGGTCACTTATTTATTGGACCCAAAGTGTACTGAAGGTTTCCCTGTATTCAGGGATAATGCGACAATGTGTAAATGGTACAATCAAACGGGGGTGGCGAAAGGAAGGATGTATAGCTTGTGAGTGTGTGGAATCTGAGATATACCCTTACCGGAGTTATGCTGTCGGCAGGCAGTCAGACAGAGTCTTCGACGTCAACGGATCCCCTCACTCAGAATGGCGGTCCTTATAAGAGTTTCCGAAGTGCCGACCCTGCAGTGTTGCTGAATAGCTGTTTTTGTAGCAACCTCTGTGTACATGTGGATGTGTGTCAAGCTTGGGCAAGAGCCATTACATAACTCTGCCGGCTTCGTGTAATTAGAAGTGTGTTGTATTTGCTGTTAATTCCAGCTTAGATGTTTAGGGGGTAGAAATACGTGTGGGGTGTTGGGCAGATGTTTTAATAAATAAATAAATGTATGTGTAGATGGAGTAGTTCTAGATGTTTGTAGAATTTAGCTTTTGGTCGTAGATTAGTTGTATGCCAATATGTCTCTTAAGGGCGCTAAGACCTTAGGGCCCTTAACAAGAAGTCGTCCCGATTTAGCTTGCGTCCGCGCAAGCTGGACAAGACGCAAGGGTGGTTATTAGATTACTTTCGATTTTTGCAAAAAATGAAAGTAGACTTATGAGATCAACACAGGGGGAAAAAGAAGTGTGTCTGTCTGTGTGTGTGTAGGAATGTGTGAGTGTGTGTACTCTGAATGTTTGACCCCCCCCCCCCCTATCAATTCAAACACGGTGATCAAGAATTGAACGAAATTCGGTACAAAGGTAGCACTAGCAAAGGACACCTCAGTGTCATGTTTTACATCGCCGCCATCTTGAAGGAAACGTAATGGCGGCCACACAAATGTTCAAAGCTTAAATCAAATTACGACTAACCTAATCATCCGATCTCTACCAAATTTTTCAACAACATACCTTTATGGGGGAGCATCCTTTGACCAAATTAATAGGTCATGAGCCTGATAGTTTGCGGATGGCGGCCATCTTTGTGTGAGAATCGATTCCCCCTATTAATTCAAACACGGTGAAACCGAATGGAACGAAATTTGGTATAGAGGTAGCCCTTGCAAAGGGCACCTCTGTGTCATGTTTTATATCGCCGCCATCTTGACAGAAACGTAATTGTGGCCACACAAATGTTCAAAGTTTAATCAAATTGCGATTAACCTAATCATCCGATCTCTACCAAATTTTGCAACAACATACCTTTATGGTGGGAGCATTCTTTGACCAAACTAATAGGTCATTAGCCTAATATTTTGCGGATGGCGACCATCTTTGTGTGAAAATAGATTCCCCCTATCAATTTGAACACGGTGAAACCGAATGGAACGAAATTTGGTACAGAGGTAGCACTAGCAAAGGGCACCTGAGTGTCATGTTTTATATAGCCGCCATCTGGACAGAAACGTAATCGCGGCCACAAAAATGTTCAAAGCTTAAATCAAATTACGACTACCATAATCATCCGATCTCTACCAGAAATTGCAACAACATACCTTTATGGAGGGAGCATCATTTGACAAATCTAATAGGTGATTAGCCTAATAGTTTGCGGATGGCGGCCATCTTTGTGTCCAAATCGATTCCCCCTATTAATTCGAACTCGGTGGAACCGAATGGAACGAAATTTGGTACAGAGGTAGCAAAATCAAAGGGCACCTCATTGTCTTGTTTTATATCGCCGCCATCATGACGGAAACGTAATGGTGGCCACACAAATATTCAAAGCTTAAATCAAATTAGGATAAACCTAATCATCCGATCTCTACCAAATTTTGCAACAACATACCTTTATAGAGGGAGCATCCTTTGACCAAACTAATAGGTCATTAGCCAAATATGTTGCGGAAAGCGACCATCTTTGTGTGAAAATCGATTTCCCCTATCTGTTCGAACACGGTGAAACCGAATGGAACGAAATTCGGTACAGAGGTAGCACTAGCAAAGGGCACCTCAGTGTCATGTTTTAACACCGCCATCTGGACGGAAACGTAATCGCGGCCACCCAAATATTAAAAGCTAAAATGTAACTACGACCAACCTAATAATCTAGACTCTACCAAATTTTGCAACAGCAGATCTTTATAGGGGAAGCATATTCTGCCCAAACTGCAAGATCATCAGCCCAATAGTTTGCAGATGGTGGCCAAGTATGTGTGCAAATCGATGCCCCCTATCAATTCGAACACGGTGAAACCGAATTGAACGAAATTTCGTACAGAGGTAGCACTAGCAAAGGGCACCTCAATCTCATGTTTTATATCGCCGCCATCTTGACGGAAGCGGAATGACGGGCACTCAAATGTTAAAAGCTTAAATCAAATTACGACCATCCAAATAATTTGATCTCTACCAGATTTTGCAACAACATGCCTTCTTGTGGAAAGCATCTTATGACTGACTACAAAGTCATCAGCCCAATAGTTTGCAAATAGCGGCCATGTATGTGTGCAAATCCATTCCCCATATCAATTCATACACGGTGAAACCGAATTGAATGATATTTTTACAGAGGTAGCACTAGCAAAGGGCACCTCATATTCATGTTTAATATCCCTATAGCACGTTGTATTTCAACAAGCTACTACAAACAACATTAAATTATACTCCTTGAAAGGGACAAAGAGTTATAACAATACCCATGCACTTAGGAGAAAGTAGGCTATATGTTCTTTACTGAACATCTTGTCTTCTTCTTCGTCCCTCTTCAATTTTCTTTCTTCGTCCCTCTTCTTCATGGTCGTCGGTCGTGGCGGCGTGGACGATGTGGAAGATGTGTAGTTGTGTGTGCGTACCTTTGTGTCGTAGAATTGTAGTGTGATCTCAGATAGGGTGGGGTTTTGAGGGTTGGAACAATTCTTTTACATGCATGAAGTTGGTTATACAATATAAGGTGCAGTGTTATAAATCATAATTACAAGTATAAATACAAACAAAATATGACCGTTAAAGGTATGATCACAAACATAAGTTGGTTTGTCGACACAGACGGGAAAAACAACATCTGACAGTGAATGGTTTTGCTGTCTTTGTAGCTTGATGAAAAAATTGCTCTCCGAATCTATAATGTGTACAAGTAAAGTATACAGTGAGTTAGTGTGCAAAGATGGAAGAGTAAAGAAAAAATAAATGTCCTGTGGTGTAAATTTAAGGGTGTCGTCTCAATGTTTTTATTGTGGGGTGAAAATAGGACATTTTTACAGGTTTTGTCGTTAAAAGAGTGAAAAAGAAAGGGGTGTGTTTAAATGTATGGAGTGTGATATATTCTATGTGCATACATTGGTATAGTGGCAATGGTGCTCATAGTAGTTATAACATTGATGGTGACAGTAAGAAATAATAATCGTAAACACGAGAATAGTACGAACAATAATCAGAAGGATGCTAATAATAACAATCATGAGAATAATAGTAATAATAATAATAGTCACTAGCATAATAATAAATATAATCACAATCATAATAATAATAATAATGATCACACTGATATTAATAATAATACTCACCATAATCGTGTACCTAGTACTGTACCCGTAAATCCGGGAAGTTTCCTGTCGGAATATATAAAGCTCCAGCAGGATTGCCTCTTTCTAACAGCACCGGCAAATTACTACATTAGAAATCGCTCCAACAAAGTCTTCAGGGATTTACATACAGTAGCTTCAAGAATATTGTGGATAACAACAAAATAAACGGGGCTCATCTACCTTTCTTACCTTTCTCGGGGTTATGGGAACTCAGCTTCGCCTGAAAATGGATCCACAATATCTTGTTCCTTATATTTAAAATGAATCACTCGCAGACGCCCAAGAACAACGAACTGTGTAAATTTATTAAAACAAATGTAAACTAAATCTAATGTAAACAATAAAATAACAATAAACTATACTAATAAAAACATCCATACATTCATACTCGTTCCTCGTCCACTACACACATTCTACTGCATTTACCGGGTTACAAATTAAAAGCACAAACATTTTGAACTGTCTAGGCCTACTCTAGGTGATAAAAATATTTAACAAACATTCTTGCGTTAAAAAAAATCCTTTTGGCTGGCTGCGTGGCTCAGGGGTAACGTTCTCGCTTGCTGGGCCCAAGGTTGCAGGTTCGTATCCTGGCGCAGTCAGCTGGCATTTGAGGGTGCGCAAATGCGAGGGAGCCGTGTTCGTAGATTTACTGGCACGTTAAAGATCCCCTTCGGGGCAAAATTACGGCACCCCGGCGTCTCTAAAAGCCAGTGTAGTTAAAAGGGACGTAAAACCAATAACATTAATCATTAAAATTCCTTTCAACAGGTTACTCTAATGCCACGCGTCTCAAAAATGAACCTGCTTACTCCGTTTCACTGACCCACTGACAACCACGTGTCGCGCCGTGAAATTGTTTTCATTCAGAAGGCCGTGAGCTTTCACCAGGCTGCACATTACATCATAAGCTGGCCTCGATTTCCTAACAGTAAATCTCTCCAGTCGTGTTAGCTTGCATACACACAGCTTTCCGTGCGTCGAGAATCCTCGTTTAAAATGACAGTCTGTATTTATAAAAATGCTTATATCTCACATAGTTCTTTATCAATTTCACTAACATTTTAATACGACCTTCCTTTCAAACTCCCGAATCGTTCTAGAACCGATCAGGTTGTTCAGTCATACTTAACAACTGGCAATCATTCATAAAAAACATTCGCTCTTACAATACACACTATTTCAAAAAACATCCAACTAATTAATCCAAACAAATTATTTAAGTAATTACATAATTACGGGAAAATATTTACAAGTAATCTGGTCGTTATAACAAACGATATCTAACGTTGTCAACACGTTATCTTCGAGAATCTATGTTCTCTATCATTGAACAATTTGACATGAAATATTTACAATGTTTCTCAACATAAAGTTTCGCTAACACTCGTAAGTGTTTATATACTGCACACACATTGTCTTAGGTGGGGTTTTATACATTATCGGTCAAATACATTCAACCATCAAAGGTCATCTGCATGTTTCTATACAATTCCGTATTTTAATAAATGTTTAATAAAAATATCAATGACATAAGTAGACAATCGTTCTCTAATTGCTTTCCGCTCGAACCCTACGGTTATCACAATTACAACGTTGTTTCAAATGAACTGTACTTCTCACATACAACAACTCCTCTGTGATCTATGCCATGTTCTTATCACAAGAACTATACTTTAAAAACTTCCCTTAAAATGCGGAAACACCGTCACATGAGCTCATACATAGCTCTATATCACCTCATATATTACTGTATATGGTATAAACAAATATCTTCCACTATGTTAAACAATAACCAAAAGCGGATTAATTGTTATTAACATTTCTTCTGAAGGAACCTCCTTCAATTAATGGCACAATCGTCGGTGTCGTCACATTCGACTACTGATCTACAATAATACATCCTTTAGTTCTTCAAATAAAAGTTCCATCAGAAGCAAACGCCTTTAGACTGTCGCGAATAACCTCCTTGAGTTTACTACACAATAAGATCATTAATTATTAACTCAACTGTCACAAATACATGTAATAAGAATACTAATTCTGTTTATTCTCACTTGTCAAGCTTTAAAGTACATGTCCATGCAATATCAGGTCTACATTATGACGTGATATTAAACATGTAGTGTATAAATAACCAGACATGTTATTTATAATGTCTAATAGAATTCAATCTTGACCGGGATAAACTTGCTTTGAATTCCTAGCCAAAGATATAAATTATCTTTTATAAAGAAATATTTCCTCCAACAATTAATTGATTACAACATTCAGCTTTTCAAATAAAGTAAGGATTGCCAGTTTCGCAATGTCTTTCCATTCTACATGAAGAATGTCTATGAATTTAAGACTTCAGTCTTATCAAACGACTAGTTTTTGCTAGATCACCGTACAGTTTATATACAATAATGATATAACGATATCATTCGATGTTTCTCCTGGTCTTGAAGTTGATACAATAAAGTGCCCAAATTAAATTATTAAAAGAATTTAATTTGCAACTATGACACTAAGTCTGAATCCTTGGTTCAAATAAAACTCAAAATTCGATAGTCAAAACGACTAGGCTTACATAAGGAAATCTGATTCCTCAAACAAAATCATAATGTCAGTTCACCAACTGATCCGTAGCATAAAAATTAAAAATAGATGAAAGACATTTATCTCTAATGATTTTGAAGCATAAAAATCATGATACACATCTGAAGTTTAATTTACATCGAAACAATTAAATACATGAAATATGGAGTACGGACATCGGCTCAGCATAACACTAATCAAGCTCTATACTACAAATAGATAACACTGCTCCCTTATTTGGACGATGACTTGACGATCAGGGTGAGTATTTGCACAATTCTTGGAATCTCCTCAGTCCAATATACTGGAGTAGACCTCCATTCGAAGCTTCAGAACAGCGACCTCGGATTTGGGAAGACGTTCCCTCTCCGGTAAACACCAACCTCCGTCTGGTATCAAACGACATCCTTCTGGCATATTCTTCTGGTTTTGCTGGGATTCCCTAGCACCTTGAAAATCTTCTTCTGTAGCATCATCATTATCTGACGCAAATATATATCAGCATCATCGTTGAGTAATTATTTATAGAAATATTCATGTAGGTGATGAATGAATTATTTCTATTGCTAATCGTTGTTATATTAGTGTTCGTAGACTTACGAAAATGCACAAGATGTAACGTACACTACGTCTGTATTCTGCAATACGTTATCTATCGAAGCTCCATTGTTGTATCCTAACTCTGCATCAAATATGTCCCTGGAGCATGACTGCTTAGTACATCATCTCAACAATGATAATTGTGCCGTTACTAGGCACTAATCTCTGGTCGAACGTACAAATTATACTTTGGCATGAAACTTGAATCGAGCGGCGGAGTTAGTTCTGGCTGGCCTCGATAGGTAGCACCTCTTGTCGGTGCTGTCTAGGACAAGAATTGTAGTTTCTCACTCTGTCCGATAGGAAGAGCTGTGTTCTAGCGATGAAGTATCTGACCATCTCGACGTTGACTTTTATGATTTTGGAAGGCTGGTATTTTTCGAGACATGCATGATATTTGTACTGATGTTGTTAGGCCAGTCATCATGGATCTACGTGGTTTTATAAAAACTTAAGAAGAATACTGAAGTTCTACGGTATGTGAAGTAATTGAATGATATTTCCCCTCTTGGTCAAGTTTTTGGCTGGTTACTAATTGTAATCTTACAGGTGATAAACGTCAGGATATGATTTGCATATTATGGAATTAAGGTAGATTATTTGTCATTGTAAGTATTTTGTAACTGTATCGACTGGCAAGGTAAATGTATTTATATGGTATTTTTCTACGTTGCATGATAAGGGCCTTCAAGGTTATACATTTTAACTTAATGTCATCCTCGTGTATTCTCACTGGTAGGATAACAGACACTCATTTTTTGTTTGCGTAATTAATGTTTTGTTTTCTGTTTTCTGTTAATTTGTAAATGCATTTTAATTACGAGTAGTATGCCTTATGGTCTGTGTAAAATTTATTTATGTAGGACTTGTTTTGATGTTCTACAGCACTAGTACGGTGTTCGTTTATCTACTGTTTTTCATGATGGTGGTGATCGTATTGTTTTGAACTATGAGTGATCATCTGTTGTTATAATTAGAGAGAATTTGGTAGCCATTGAGGTGAAAAGACGTAAATTGAATTAGCTCCGTATATTTTGTGTTGGAGTACATTAATTCTTCGGTTTTAGGCAACGTATTATAATTTGAAGTTGTAACATACGTAGGCCTAGCTTCGTGACACATATCGTCAATGGAATCAATTAATTATTTGTGTGGAGATATATGAAATACGGTATGATGCATTATGCAAGGGCAGAATGAAGCTATGGAATGTTTAATTCGTCGTCCTCTTGATATCTTTGTCTTGGATTCTCGCTAACGACAACAGATGATTGGTTGTGAGCCCGCTTATTTACTTCGTCGTAACTACATTTGGTTGACTTGGTAAAATACTTATGACGGTCGATTGGAAGAAGCGAATAACTGATGGTCAGAATCCACATCTAGATTTTGTAAGTGTTTGTTAATGTTTTGTATGCATGTTTATTGTTAATACATTATGATTTTACCCGATCACCTTAGTATTATTTCTGGGTTCCGGGGTTCGAAGATGGTTTCAGACAATTACCCTCTGAGTATGGACTTACGATGGCCCAGTACCTTCCCTCCCAAAGGCCATTACTTTACTAGTGGGTCAATTGTGTTATAGCAGAGCGTGGTTAGATTTGTACCACATTCAGTAGTTGTTTGTGGCTGGTCTTTGAATCTTGGGGCTTGGAAGTATGCCTAGGCCTACAGTGTGATATTTTAATGTTTGTTGTTATTGTTTTATCTTTGTATAATTTTATTGTTATTTATGTTTCATGTGATAATATACTGCATGGACGACAGCATTTTAAAAGCTGTACCATATTTATCCAGAGGAACTGGCTTATGAAATACAAATAAGGAATGGCAACCCTAATTTTCATCGTGAACTGGATATAATTCTTCTCAAATCCTTAAAGTCAGCTCCTGTTGTTAGTCTTACTGATCAACATTCTTATGGGACAAAAGGTAGTTCTGATATTGTGATATCTGTTTCAAACCTATTAGTGTCATGTGATGAGTTAAAGCAAGTTGCCAAACCTTCGGCATATCGTGTGAACAAATTAAAATTTCGTTCTATACACTGGATTAATCGTTTAGTGAGCTTAATTGAATATTGGTCCAAGAGTGATCTTGTTTTTTCCACCAAGCTAATTGGGCTTCGTGACAAGCTGATAGATAGTTTTAATCGGTTGTCCTCGAGTGATATTTCTGAGAATATTAGTGAACCTCTTGTATGTTCTGAAAGCATTTGTTCATATGTTAGTGATTCTTGTGATGGCGTTGTGAATAATAGTAATTATATTGGTAATTTTGAATCAGTGTCGATGGAGAATAATGAAAATATGTTAGGCGCTTTGCAAACTAATAATACTACTGAGGTAAATAAACAAATAGGCTCTTCAAGAAATACACCTGAGGTCATGTCGAGTCCTAATAATTCGAATGCTGTTGGTAATTCACGTTCTGATAAATGATGTAACGATTTTTCTAGTTCTGTTTCTTGCCATGACGTTGGTAGTGCTGGGAACAGGTTAGGATCTCACCGTACTTGTACTGATAAGGAGGTACAAACTGTTGATAGCTTATTTGGTGACTGTGACGTGCTAGAAAGAGTAAATAGGCTTAATCTTTCTGATAATCGAGCCTCGACTAACGTTATTTCTCTAAATAAACTTACGACTGATGGTCAGGTTAATTTTTCTCGCCTTCCTAATCCATTAGCTCTAATTTTGAAAGATTTTCATGTGTGCTATAGCACTGATATTAATTTATTTGTTAAATTTTTGAAGAAATTAGTGGAATTAGGGGATGGTTCTGGTATAAATTATTTTCAGCCACTTGGAGAGATGCAGCTTAAGGATAATTGTAGTAGTCTTGTTCCTTATAAGAATTTACAGGGAAGGCGTGAGTTCATGCCTACAAAAGTTCAAAGCCATGTATTTCAGGGGCGTGCTGACCAGAGGTTTAATAGGAGTAGAGCCAGCAAAGGTAAGAGATGCGATTTTGTGGCTCGTATGACCACATTAGTCGATGGTGCGATGCAGATTATGACAATTTAAGTTGATCTTCGTTGTGGTGTATAAATTGTCAAAATTGTGTAGACGAATTCTGGTCATCAGGACATTCATCTGTTTTTGATGTGTGTATTTGTCTACACGTGTGGTGCACATTCTGCTAGATTGTGCAAATCTATAAAGGTTCTACTTGTTGTTTTTGTCAAAATTGTGTAGACGAATTCTGGTCATCAGGACATTCGTCTGTTTTTGATGTGTGTATTTGTCTACACGTGTGGTGCACATTCTGCTAGATTGTGCAAATCTATAAAGGTTCTTCTTGTTTGTTATTGTCTAAATAGTGTTAGGTCTGAAGTGACAAACTTGTGTAAATGTATTTGAGTGCATGAGTGTGGGTGATTGTTATTAGTTTTGTTTTGTAATTGGGTGGGTCTCTTGGTTGTTTCTTAAGGTGAATTAAGGTTAGGGTTTGTTTTTGCTTAATTTATTATTGAATTTAATTAAATACGCCGTACGTATAAAATGATACTATATTGGGATATCATAGGTAAGTAATTAGAAACCTCTTATGTTCTCCGAGTGATGACTTAGTCATTTATCTGCTTGTTGATTTATGAAGGTAACTACTTGCCGAAATGTGTTTTGGTGATGGAAAATCATGCTATGCCAGGGTAAAATGCGGCTAGTATGACATGTTGATTTCAGTCTGTTTTATTTAAGGGTTATTATTTATGTTGTGTATGTCGATGTCCTAACGGTGTGTCAATTTATATTCTGGAAAATTATAGGGATTTTGTGGGTGGAAAATGGTTGTATTAATTTTGGGAGTTTGTAAGGTCGTGTGATTTGAAAGAATGTTTCGGTACGTTTGTAGCTTGCTGGTCTGCACGAGTGGTCAGTTGATCTTCTTTCATTTAGGGTCTTCTGTTGGTCATTTATTGAGGGATTTCTGTCGAGTCTGTTCTTGTTTTGGTCTTGTTCGTTGCATTGTTTACTTAGTTTGATATACTAGGCTATGTCAAGAGTGAATGATTGTATTGTTTATGTTATTGTCTAAATTTGTGCATTTCCAAAGTCGGACCTTCTGAATGTATAAAAGTGAGTACTTGTATGTGATGTGATTTGTTTTGTTTTTGGTAATTGGGTTGGTTTTCTTGTTGTTATTTTGTAGGTATCCTGATAAGTGTGGATGATTATGAATTTAAGGGGTTTAATTGTCATTGTATTTTACTTAGAATCGTGGATATTAATTAGCATTTTGTTGACACATCTGTCAACTTAAGTCTACCAGATGAATGTTATGGGGGTTCATTTGCCTAGATTTGAGTTGAATATGTTGGTAAGTATTTATAAACAATTCTCCTAAGTCTTCAGTTGATTGAGTGGGCTCAATCTTATTTGCTGTTAGACTGAGAAATAAATAATTTAGGTTAAGTAATGCGATGTGATATGATGAATCGATTCATGGTATTTGGTTAATGTACGGAGACTCACTATAGGCCTCATGAAATGCGTGTTTCGTCTCGTTTTCCTAGTTTCCGTTTGGTCTGACTCTGTATATGATAGGGTATTTATGTATTTGTTTTTTGTGGGGATGTGTTGACAAGTGTTAATTCATATTCTGGTTGTTGTTTCTTAATTATTTGAGGGTTGTAATTGTAATATTTTTCTGGGGATTTTTTAGGTTATGTGTCATGGTGTAAGGTTGTGCTGTGATTCTGCTTTTGCATGCACGTGTGTCCTGTTATTTGATTGATAATAGGGTCTTTCTATTGTTCTTCTTGGAATTTTCTTGTGTTTTTCTGCTTTGGGTGTTTCTTTTGGCATTTTATTTCACTGTATTTTTGGATAAATAGGTTGAACAGATATGCAATGTGAGACATTTACCTTCGTCTTTTGGGAAAAATTTGTTTTTAATTTGTAAATATGAGAGCTCTTGTGCAATTCAGCATTATTATTGGAACTTATTTTGGAAAATACTGTTATTATTGTAATATTTTCGGGATATTGTAATTTTCTAAAACATGCATGCAATCTTCTGTGTTAGTTGAGAGTCATTGTTAAACATTTCACCTGTAAAGATGTGGATTCTTGATAGTACTGAGGTAATTGCTGTAAAATCTGATGCCATCATGTAACATTGCATTGTAATTTGTTTCATTGTAAATGAGTGTCAAGGTTAGATATTAAGCTTTCCTTTACATATTTCTGTCGCAGTCGAATTTTGATTTCAGCTACCTTATTCGAGGTCACGTTGTGCGTTTGGAGTGTTATGCAGTGCGAGAAGATGTCTGTGGCCAGGATATTGGACCAATCTATGTAACCTTCGGACGAAACTGTACCTGCCATCGTTTATTCAAGATGCCATGTGTATTAACGTTGTGGAAATTGTACAAAGAAAACCTACGGTACTCGATGTATTCTACACTTAAGTATTTGTTTATGTTCTTGGCATGACATGTTTTGGTGGTTATGGTGCTGACGAAAACTGAAAGGAACTTTTAATTAAGTATTTCACATTCTGAAGCTACTGTGTTTGTGATAATTGGCAAAAACTTTATTTATGCTTAAAGATTTGCATGATTCTGCATGTTGATACACTTGTACAATTTTACGTCGTCTCGGTTCTGCGAACCATCGACAAGTTTGGGGCCTGGGAGTCTGTGCCGTTACTAGGCACTAATCTCTGGTCGAACGTACAAATTATACTTTGGCATGAAACTTGAATCGAGCGGTGGAGTTAGTTCTGGCTGGCCTCGATAGGTAGCACCTCTTGTTGGTGCTGTCTAGGACAAGAATTGTAGTTTCTCACTCTGTCCGATAGGAAGAGCTATGTTCTAGCGATGAAGTATCTGACCATCTCGACGTTGACTTTTATGATTTTGGAAGGCTGGTATTTTTCGAGACATGCATGATATTTGTACTGATGTTGTTAGGCCAGTCATCATGGATCTACGTGGTTTTATAAATACTTAAGAAGAATACTGAAGTTCTACGGTATGTGAAGTAATTGAATGATATATTCCCTCTTCGTCAAGTTTTTGGCTGGTTACTAATTGTAATCTTACAGGTGATAAACGTCAGGATATGATTTGCATATTATGGAATTAAGGTAGATTATTTGACATTGTATTTTGTAACTGTATCGACTGGCAAGGTAAATGTATTTATATGGTATTATTCTACGTTGCATGATAAGGGCCTTCAAGGTTATATATTTTAACTTAATGTCATCCTCGTGTATTCTCACTGGTAGGCTAACTGACACTCATTTTGTGTTTGCGTAATTAATGTTTTGTTTTCTGTTTTCTGTTAATTTGTAAATGCATTTTAATTACGAGTAGTATGCCTTATGGTCTGTGTAAAATTTATTTATGTAGGACTTGTTTTGATGTTCTACAGCACTAGTACGGTGTTCGTTTATCTACTGTTTTTCATGATGGCGGTGATCGTATTGTTTTGAACTATGAGTGATCATCTGTTGTTATTATTTAGAGAGAATTTGGTAGCCATTGAGGTGGAAAGACGTAAATTGAATTAGCTCCGTATATTTTGTGTTGGAGTACATTAATTCTTCGGTTTTAGGCAACGTATTATAATTTGAAGTTGTAACATACGTAGGCCTAGCTTCGTGACACATATCGTCAATGGAATCAATTAATTATTTGTGTGGAGATATATGAAATACGGTATGATGCATTATGCAAGGGCAGAATGAAGCTATGGAATGTTTAATTCGTCGTCCTCTTGATATCTTTGTCTTGGATTCTCGCTAACGACAACAGATGATTGGTTGTGAGCCCGCTTATTTACTTCGTCGTAACTACATTTGGTTGACTTGGTAAAATACTTATGACAGTCGATTGGAAGAAGCGAATAACTGATGGTCAGAATCCACATCTAGATTTTGTAAGTGTTTGTTAATGTTTTGTATGTATGTTTATTGTTAATACATTATGATTTTACCCGATCACCTTAGTATTATTTCTGGGTTCCGGGGTTCGAAGATGGTTTCAGACAATTACCCTCTGAGTATGGACCTACGATGGCCCAGTAACTTCCCTCCCAAAGGCCATTACTTTACTAGTGGGTCAATAATAATGTTGAATGAAACTAATCGCTGAATATTAACAGCCATCATAATAATGATTGTTTGCTGCGCCAATGTAAATGTTCTCTACTGCTGTTCACTCAAACTCTGTCCTCTAACTCTGCGTTCCAAGAAATGTGTATTTCAGCTTCTACGTCCGACACATTTGTAAAACTCTCTTTCATCTGTAATATCGTCGAAATGGTTCGAATTAAAACGCTGAACTTTTAATATAATGTAGTATTCGACCTGTACTATCTATTTATTCACTTGGCTGTAGTATATTCTCAAATAGCAATGAGATATCCTAATATCAATTCTCCTCTCAACTTCGCCTACAATGCTAGCGCGGGGATCTCCACTGTTCCACCCTGCTAACGTATCGTCTCCACGAGTCGTCTATTACCGCACTCGGAGTAAGGCTTTGGGATCTCCGTTAACCCAAGAAGCGCTTCCTCACTCTTCATAGTCTGTAGGAAAAAGAACCTCGATGCCTGGTTCTCCCTCTCCAAGTCGAAAATTTGGCGGCCATATCAATCTCCCACCATATTCAGCACGCATATTATCAATGCTTATTACTACGTAGTTCAACCGTTCTGCAGCTTTTAAAGTATTAGACATATTTTCATTTAATTTTCTCTTCATTCCCAATTAAGAAAATCTCCTTCTAAGGGCTTAAATACATCATTTCATCAAATTATATAGTTGAAGTTAATCTCGTCTTCAATAAGACCTCTTCTCATTGGCTCTGTGCTGGTATCCAATAGCATAAATTATAACAACATTTATTATATTAAATGGCTAATTCACTGTTGCTATGCCGATTTCAACCTTTCAGAAACTTCTGTTGCGCAACATATCACGTGATTGGACTCTCCTACTGCCTCGGGCTTGAAACACGACTGACTTTTGTCACACTTCCAGGATTTATATTTGTTAGTTAAATTTTATCATGGGCGCGGAAAATACTCTCATTTTGCCCCCAAATAATTCAATTTTCGGGGGCAGTACCTTGTTTCATTCGTGCGTTCATAAAATATTTTGGGTGGGGGAGCTCTTTCTTCGCCATGTGTCTATATATAAATAACCATTTTATGTCGACTAGCCTATATTGCCTATTTTATAGTCATCTTAAACCTATGCGGCCGTCCTTATAATATCCTATAATCTATATAGGTCTCTCTCTGTGGGTGAGTTCTCTATCTTAGCGATGAGAATCGGCCCTTGCAACAATGGGTACGACCCTTACTGCCATTGGGCGTGCCACATAGCTGGCATCAGCGTTGATCCATCCGCGATGACAATTACCCCACAGGTATTCATTACCTTGGTATGGCTGTGTTCCATGATCTGTAGGTGATCATCATGAAAAGTGCATAGTGTAGGTGAAGGGTGAGGGCCGTTTATTTTGTGATCATAGGGAGGCGTGTTCGTGTTTGAGGGGTGAGGCATATATTTAGAAGAGATATATGTACATTTCAGCTTCATCTGGAAATAAATGCATTAGTGTACATGTAGGTATAAATGCGTGCATAGGTATCGTCTCCTTGCTTGTCTGAAATGGAACGCATTGTTATTATAGCATATATATACTGTCTTCTTCTCTGCGCATAATACTTATATTATATTTTGACGCCGTTTAAGCCTATCTTAATCTAAGCCGGTTGCATCTTACCGTGGCTACTTATGTTAACCCTCTTGAGTGTAATTGTTGTCATGCAGCGTAGTGTAACAATGTGCTTTATTGTGTGTAGGCCGACCATTGGTCTACATAACCTGTTGATCATGATTTTTGCTGATCTCTCAGTGGTGCGTTGGAGCTCTTTCTCTGGAATAGATTGTACAGTGATTATCAATATACAAAAAAATAATCTGGCCATGTATGCGCTCGTCGCGTTGTCGCGCGTTGCCTTTTGTATTCCGTTCAGCCCCGTTTGCCGCCGTATTTGAAATATCTATTTGGGCACCTTGTCTATTCCTCATCGCCTCTGCGTGTGCAAATGGATAGTTTAGTGCCCAGTGCACTTCTACGCGCTATCCGTATTTGATCGCTTTATCGGGCTTACAACGCCTTTTAGGTCTCACAATGCCGAACCGCCCTTCCTATTCTATGTGTGTATCTTACATCTAATTAGATCTAACCTATTACCAGAAATATAAAATTGCCGAATATCCTCTTAACAAGTTACTGTTTTGAGGCAGTAAACTTGTTAAATTTTCTTATATCTAAGTTACCCCTGAAGTAGGCAACTATTTCCTTACATACTATAAATTTTGACTGAGGTTCTGCCCAGGGCGGTTCCCCCCCTGGGGCACCACGCGTGCAAATCTTGTTGGAACCGGAATCCATCAAGACAGCCAGACAAAAGTCCTTTTAAGTTTCCCCTCCTTACATATTAATTGCTAGCTTCTCCCGTTAAATCTAAGTGTGTGTATTGGCCTTCGCGCTTGTTCGTTGCTGAAAATAGCATATATTTCGCTATGGATATCCTTGGCTTATAGCCTCTTTTTAAAATTCGCATTTCGGGCGTCCCCGTATAACCAGTTATGGCCATATAGGGAGCCTACCCCTCTCGACGGCCGAGTGCCGAACATTTAAAACTTTACTAATCGCTGTCCGCTATTTAATAAAGCTATATTGCGGAACATACATTCATACATTCATATATCATCCGTGAAAATTCATTATTTATATATCATTATTTAAATCTTCACCTACCCGGTGTAGGACTTTTCTTCACCTGCGTTCCGTGAACAGGACTTTTTTGCTTCACCTAGTCGAGTGTAGGCCTTACACTTACGCATCAAGGGTGATTACTTATCCTTAAGACTAACTAGGAAAATCTTAGTCCAGGTAGGTCAATATCCGTTACTGCCGTATGAGACTCTGCCCTCCTGTGAAATTCTGTCCTTACGTTTTACGTATGTCATTGCCTCGTGTGATCTCAGTTTTCCTAGTGTATAAGTTTGGGATATTCTGGGGGAAGTGTAATCAGTGGTGTAATTATTGTAGGGTGTAATCATTGTGTAGTGTGTTGGGGATTGTAGGGCATTATAAGTTAATCGCATACTTCATCCGCACCTCTGCTCTATCGGATCTCCCACGCTGATACTTTGTATATATATCATGGAGATTGTTAGTAGGATAACTGGAGGTTTCATTCAAGGTATATTAGCAAGGTTCGGGGGTGGGTTATTGTTTAATATTGGGTGTTACCGTGTGTGAGAGGATGGTATGCATTATCGGGCCCTTCATTTTATATTGGCCTTGGGCCCATAATGTTTAAGGATATAGCTACTTTTTGGAGTACATGCTTGTATGATAGGGTGCCCCAGGGTAGTTTTTACATTGTATACATTAAAATATTACATGCAGGTATATTAATTAAAATCCAGGGTGAGTAAGGATGGAATTTGCATGCGTACAGATGGACTTGAGCGTGTGTGTTATTGCTCAGGTGAAGGGTTGTTTTCATGCGGGTTGCATAATTTACACATGTTTCATGCAGGTATATTAACTGATATAATCATGGTTAGTATTTTTCTTTGGCCATTATGTATGTAAATAGATATATCAAGTGTTTATTAATTATGCATGGAGCTATGTGCTTTTTGGGGTGCAGTGAACCCTATGTTTGTAAAAAAATGTATACCCTATTTTAATTGTGTGAGGTTTATTAGGGGTAAGGAGTGATGGGAAGTGTATTCTGGATTTGTGCATGTATGGGGATTTTGGGAGCTGTGAATATTGTGTTTCTTGTGCCTCCTCTTAAGTGACTATCCTCCCTTGGTCATCTTTGGCTTACGCCGCGTAATCGCTATATGGGTGCGTTTTTACTAGGTAACCGTGTTTAATGCCTCTGCATTATAGCTGGTATTGTTACTCAATCTTATTATTCAATGTCGCCTTTATATAAGCATCCCCTAGTATTAATATGGTGGGGTTTGTGGTCATGGCGCCCTCCTATATTCCTGTATGCCGTATTCAATTAATGCCGTATCGCACTGCTATATTGTCTCTCCTATCCTTTGCGTCACTGTACTTATTATTCAAATTATAAACGACAAATCCCTGTGCATTATTAGTATTCCTACCTCCCTAGCGGGGGTTGTATTATTCGCTGTTGTGAATAATTTTTGCGGCTTATTGCCGGCATTCATTTATTGGCAACCTAGGCGAAATCTACTATGGGAGTTGAGTTTTTCCCTTTGTAGTCGGCCGTGGCCGGGCGCTAATTGTCCCTATGCGCGTTCATGCTGTCTCCGCATGGCTGTGAAGCGCCATGCCGTCTGCCAGCTCGTTCATTGCTTGTATTATCTAGATACGCTGTGGGCGGATTCCTTGTCGTGCATCTCCGCTCGCTAATCATGTCCTGGCATAATAATGGCTGCCGACTATGCGCCCTGCATAGGTGTCGGGAGAAATGGCGTATTGTCAAGGTCAATGTCGGCATTTTATTTCCTGTTGTTAAATTTGCTAATTATCCTAATGGGGATATAGTCATAATAGTGCGAATCCCTGTAATGATGTATGTATTGCTCCATTGCAATTGTGTATACTTCATGTGGTTTGGTCTCTGCTTCTGTGTTGAGCCATGTTTACGTATGTATTTCTTGTTTCCGTCCGCGGCACGTGCCAATATGCTGAGCATATGTTTATAGATTGCGTCCAGGCGCAGTGTTTTGCTTACGACATTGTGGTGGACTTACGTGCCAATTGTTTTGGAAGTATGGTTTCCGTGCTATGTGTTTATAGAATGAATCAACCGTACTTTCACGGGTTTGTATATACCTTTCAAAATGAATATTGGCCCGAATTATGGCATCCTACTGAAAAAAATATTTCCGCTGTCTTACTACGTATGCCTTCACGTATATACTAGCTTCTATCCGGGTGTCTACTTTTCTAGTATTTGCTAGACAGTGCTATGCGGTGTTCCTCTATTTTCTTGACTGTCAAGCTGTGTAATTGGAGTGTCTGTACTCTACTGTGTGCGTTTTCCTAACCTTCCGTGTACCTTTCAGCTCTAGTATCCGTTTCCCAGTGTGTATGTTAACCTATGTTATTGTGGTGTCTGTACTTGTAAGTGTATTTCCCTGATCTACAGTGTATTATTTAGCTCTAGTTTCCGTACCATGTACGTCACCCTGTAAAGCTGTCCTTAGATGGAAGGGTGTTCCCAAAATTATAATAAATACTAATGTTCGTGCGTGGACATAAACAATATACATGCCCATAAGTATATACTTATAGCCTTCTGTATTATAACCTCCTTTGGGTAAAGATTGTGCTGTATTTTACTGGTATTACATTTTCTAGCGTTAGTTTGTGCATTTTTCTGGAAAGCCATTGTTATAGTGAAAATGTAGGTTGTAAGCCACTTCTGCAACTAATGCCTCAATGTTGATCTGTGTGTTCGTGCGACCTGTGAATTTCTGTTATTTTATTAGCTGTAGCAGTTTACCGACGTACTTAGGTCTAAGGTTTGTGTATTGAGGGCCAATTGTTTATTCCGTCGGTCACCTGTTTCTAAATACTGGCTCGCGTAACTGCTTGTGTCCGTACTCTAGCTTCTAGATGCATGTTAATTATGTGTGCTCGTGTTTGCTATTTCTGAGGGTCGGTTTTAGCTCTTAATCGGCGTTATTTAGGGGGTGAGGAGCGGTCCTCGTGTTGTAAACTAACTAGGCGGTGGTGTTAAGTATGTATTGTACCCGGTACCTAGTTGAGGCTATCGGCTACGCCAGTTGTGGTAGAGCCGTAGTTGAGATTTGTGGTCAAGAAGAAAAGATAGCGCTCAGATCAAGTCAGAGGAATTGAAGGAAATGACGTATGAGACTGAGGGAGAAGGACCCACTACCCCTCAAACTTAAGGAATCACGGGAGAAATAATGGATGTTTGTGAAGATTAATTGGAAATAAAGTCCTTTCTAACCTCATAAGAGAAAGAAATAACAAGCAATATTATTAATAATAACTTGAAAAAAAGGTGGATAACTCCTTAAGTTAATGTAATTGCTTTATAACAGAAGATAAGGGCTGAGGTTAGGTCTGTGACGTCAGAGGAAGACAGCGGAAGGGATGAGAAGTCACGTGCTAGGTCAAGGTGGTGTGGCCGCACGCAGTGACAAGGAATCAGTTCATCAGTTGTTCTGTTGCATTATGTGCAAGCAACAAGTCGGGGGCGCGACAATTCTTAACGCAGTGCAGTACGGTGACTTACACATGCAGGGAAGAATCGCTAAGCGAAGCCAGCAGTGTGATTCTATGAGCTCGGAATTGTAGCATAGGCTGACCGAAGATCGAATCGAGGTGGCCGTGAGCTTTAGGCAGGGAGCCGGCAATAGGAAACGTGCTAGTTTCAACATTGGAAATGCATTCACATACATGTAAAACGGCAACGCTTTTACAAGCTTATAACTTACGCGCAGTATTCCACTGGGAATGAGGAACATTATCTCGACTACATTCAATATGAATAACCGCGTATTGAAGCAGTACAATGAGGCCAGTGTTTAACTTCACGTTACAGATAGACAGTGAAGAAGAACTTGTCGTGCTTTGGACGACATTTTGTTACAGTTTGGTAGTCAACGAGTTGAACATTATACTCTGACATTTTTCAAGTTTGAGATGGTTGGAATTGGATTTCATCAGTCCAGTCGTTCAGTACAGTTACAATTACACACTTTTCTACGGATAGTCACATGGACTTAAAATTATTTCAACGATGCCACAGCATACTTTTTTAATGTGTTTGAACAGGGCATGTTTAAAGTGACCATGAGGCCGTTCAAACACTGCTGCATTTTGCCAATTAGGACGTGTGATCTTATACACTTTATGAATAGTGGCATATGCATTATAACAGTTTTACGTCATGAACATTTATGAAATTTGTTCACAACGAACGCAGATACAGCAGTGTATTTTGATCATAGTGAAGACGAACATTATTAATGTATGTCGATCGAACATTTTACTGAACAGTGGCGTAACACACCCGAAGGGAGAATGAGGTACTCAGTTTATTCGAACTTTTGTGGAGAATATTGGACAATAACCGTGATGGATATCCTTCATTTCATCATGTCGTGCTAGGCGTATGAGGAGACGTGATGGCAACTCAGTGCGATGGATTCGGTTCCTAACGAAGAGGATAACTACAACATCATGTTCACTTGGATGGAGTCAGGTGTTAGTTCAGTGATTAATACAGCTTTTTTCGTCGATCTTTCGAGAAATCTGTTGCAAACACCTGGATTACCGACGATCATTGAATATTTTATTAACATTTGGAATATGAAGGTATTATGAGAGCTATTGCATTACTGATATGATTTTTACATGAACACTGGGCACACTTATGTTATTTTTCGACATGGCTTGAGTGTTTTATTACTTCGTTTGCTAAAATATGGTGTTACCATATGACATGGCTGGCACATTTATCCAAAGTTTTCACTATTGATTAACTTTATTAAGCAGGATTTTGAACTTTATATATTTCTGTGATGATAGTCCTTTTGATTATGGATAGTTTTAGCGAGTGTTTCGAAACTCATGATCTGCAATTGCATAGTTTGGATTTTCGTCAGTTCATTGTATGTGGAGTTCATCAGCAGGGATTTTTTTCTTTTATTGGATTGTTTGGTGATGTTAAATTTTATTCGCTCAAGCGAATAGATATTGCATTTATGTGACAAGTAGAATATTGTTGATTCCAATCATGTACACTCATTCGCCAGTCTACGGAGACGGGGCCTGTTACCTTTTGTAGCTGAGTGGTGGTACACACCTTACCTGTCGTGTTAGGGATTTTTCATCTGAGTCTACGGAGGCGGGGCCAGTTACCGAGCGTAGCTGTGTGGTGGTATGCACCTTACCCACAGGATTAGGGTCTCATATTAACATTCGAGTGTAATTATGATCGTAAGAGGATTAAACAATAAACTACCAGTCACTTATTAGTTGATCTTTGTTAAATAAATTAAAAATAAATGTCAGCAGGTTTACACTTTGTAATTCTTGTCTTGCCAATCCAATAGTTTGTTGCAGTACTCTTTTGAGAGTATATTCATTTAACAGGTAATATTTTTGATACTCTTTGTGAGTGATTTCATACCTTTCCGAAGGATTTCAAGGAATTGAGACTTGTAAGACGAGTTATTTATTATCAGAAATTATTTACAGGCAGATAATGATCAGATATTTTTGATGTGAGTTAACATAACACATTGGTGTCCTTTTTGAAGTAAATTTTGAGGATCTTAACAGAGATTTTATACTCTGAATTAAACCAAATCTTGAATTGGATTACGATTACTATGGTAATTTTCCTATTGTTTAAGAAGTTGTCTGGACATGACGATATTAATTGAAGTTCTTGTAGGTTATATTCGTTAACCGTCTGAAGCCAGTTATATTTTTTGTGGATCATGCTACATGATGAGTTGAAGTATATTTGATCTGGGTTTGTGAGGTTGCCAGGAGATGGTTTATAATATTGCCAATGAAAGTTTTGAAGCAGACATGAGGTCGTCGAACCCAGTCTAGCGTATTTTTAAATTCGTGCTGTGTGCTGAATAATTGTGGTGTTATGTGAAATAATAATGGTGTTCAAATAAGATATTTGACAAAGTGAATTTAAATAGTGATGTTTTGGATGGTGAGATCCAACTTGATTTTGTAGAGGCAACGTATTATTTTGGCATGATAATTAAGTATGAGGTATAGCTTGGAACTGGTAGATTTTGAGGAAATTAAATAAATAAATATTTTTTTTATATTCCAAGATTTTCTAATAATAATAATAATAATAATTTATGGAATTATTATCTGAAGTTTAAACATATTAATGATCTGACCTGATAAATTACATAAATAAATAGTTGATTAAACTGCTGATAAATAGATTAATTAAATAATGAAAATTAATTAAGAGAGCTGATGAAATAAATTTCAATTAATTTAAATTAATTTAAATATGTTTTATGATTTAAATAAGCTGATGAATTGCAACTTAAATTGATGAATTAAATAATGTAAATGGATGGATTGAGATAATTTAATTTTAATGAGATGATGAAATAAGAGTGTGTGGGTGATTTACAAATGATTTAATGAGTTGCTGAATATAATAATTATTCAAATGATCTGTTGATAATGAATTAATAATTCTGATTTGAGTATAACAAATAACTGAATGTTAGCTGATGTGAGAAGCATTTAATTATTTTGACATGATAATGATGATGATAACAGGTGATTAGTGAAGATTTTTCGATTCACAGCAGAGTAGTGGTTAGAGGTGATGTAAATATTGTGTATAAATTATTATTAATTTTTAGGAGTGATTGTTGGGATTTCCAACATATTGATCAATGTCATTTGGGCCATAAATGATTGAATATTTGAATATTAGTGTTATTATGATATTTTGTGTGCTAGACTGATTAACATTTAATTACATCCACATTCCTGATGTTGCATTAACAAAAGTTAGGTCTCAGGGATCACGAAATGTCAGTGACGAAAAGACATAGTGCTACGGTGGCCCTGAGAACTCAAGCGAACTCTATTTACTTTTGTTTTTAATTTGGATGAAAATATTTTATATAGTTCGGAGATGGTTCGATTTGTGATGACTATAACATCATAACTGTTATATTCGACCATACTCTTAGGCAGGTTTATGTTTGTTTCTGTCTGAGCGTTCAAGTTCAAATGAATTTTGTTTTTATCTTAGTTGTGATCTGATGATGATGTTGTTTCCCCAATCCTTTCCTTTGTCACGATAAGGCCTAACCAGAATGGATGTGGTTTGTTAAGGATTCAGTTGATGGCGCCCATTTATATTTGCTATTATGACTAAATTTAAGCCCGTAACGACCCTAGAGATACTTTATCTCGTGTTACCCTCTGCTTTTGTGATATTTCAACTGACTTTCCGACACATTCCTTATTTTATTTCAAGTTCATTTAACTCCACTCTGGCCTGGGATGCCAGGTATGCGATGTAATGGCAGATGGGTCATCACGTATTTCGGATGAACGGGCGGAGTATGCCTAGAGAGCAAATGCCGGAATCTTTTTACTAAGGTGTATAAATGATAATTATTCCTAGGATGGTAAATTCCGCCCTGCCCAGGTGAGTGGGATTGTTCATTTGTTTGCAGAACGGTGAAGTGTGAGTGAAAGGGAAGTAACTACTTTATACAGATGCTTGCGTGCTTGTTGCCACCTTGCCCCGCTTTTCGCTGAGCTTGTTGAGGCATTGTATTACACCTGGCGGCTCGTGACACTATGTTAATGCCAAGGCACTGCTGCTATCGTCTGCTAAAAGCATGTTTGCGTTCTGTTCACATATTACTACATAACTTTATGAAATCCGTAATATGTATAAGCAATATAGCATGTATCTAATATCAATATTAACATAGTACAAATGTCAGGTATGACCGGGTTAATGGGTCTTGTGATTTGTCTTCTTTGTGTGCGGAAGACCGCGGTTTCGAAATATATACCGTGGGTCCTTTTCAGAGTATCCTGGGGTTGTGTGTTCTCATCCTTTCTGTTGTGTAAATGTTTTAAATGTCCTGCAAAGGGGTATGCCCGATTGCCCTGTCCTATGTATATGCACTAACCGTCTCAGTGTCTCCGGAGGTCGTTCGTTCGACTCCTGGAGCGTTCGTGTCCACTTAGGAACTCCGGACTTCTGATCATGTGTATTCTAATGCGCTCTATATTTGCATGTATTTTATGGCGTGTATATTTAACTGCGGGGATCGTGTATATGTCCCTGTGTTTGACTCATGCGCGCGGTGAATTTTAGCAATCGCTAGGTGGCAAAGCTTTTTTCTGAATCAGCATTGTATCTCGCCGCATTAGGCTGATTATTTATGTTGGCGTTTAAGCCCGTGTCGTTGCGATAACTAGGCAGCTGTACTGACTGTCTACAGAAATTATGTTGCTGCGGTCCCTGAATTATCCGTTAATGTTTGAAAGCTGCTCCTGTTACATTTGATTTTTGAACAAAAAGAATGTCGCCCTCCCATTAAAATTTTATATATACAGTACAGTGCTCCCGCTTGTTTAAATTCTGCTATAAAAACATTATTGTTTCATACAATACTAGCAGAAATACCCGTTCTTTGAACGGTGTTCGGTGTTAACATCTGACATTATCAATTAAGCTACCGTTGCAATGGTTACCGGTTTGTCATTCCTTCATAAGTTTATCAGAACGAAGTTAGTTTTCTGGGAATCTCACACACACTGCTAATTTATGGGCCTTAAAATGGGGTTTTCCTAGACCCTCCCGAATTTTTGTCTCACATTAAGAAGCGCAACATATGCTTTGGTCGTCCTTCTAGGATAATTTTGATATTTCGCCTATTTTAGCATGTATTTTGAGACGTTTTTCCCTATATACACCCTTCTACTGTATGAAAGTTGCGGTGAAGAGTTTTATAAATGATTGGTGTATTGACTCTCATGGTACCATACCTAATTTTACGATGCACCAAGCATCCGAACACGAGTTATAGGCGTACATAAAGATACAGAGAAAGACAGACAATTCTATTGTCTACAACCTATCACCCAGATAGCCAAATATGGGTATATCTACCTCACAGTATCAAACAAAATCATCCTTACGATGAACCCGTATGTCGACAAAAAAAAAAAAAAGATTAGTTAAAATGTGCTCTCAAAGTTAATTCACCTCACGTGTACTTCTTGTCGTGAGATAGAATTGAAAGCCTTGTAGACGAAACGCAATACACGTCACATGAAAACAGACCCTCTACTTTGTGTTAGATCCCCATACACAGGAAGACACCTATCATAAATTATAAAGGCTTGTGGTGCATGAAAATTCAGGTTCTTTAGCCTCAATAGGCCCAAATTCCTAATAGCCGCAAAAAATGCTGATTCAATTCAGAAATGTTGCTGTTTGGAGATAAAATAGACCTTCTGTACAACCGTATATGTCGCACGTGAAAATTGCATGACAAAATTCTAGGTTACCCCTTGACCTCCTTAATTGCACTGATGAATTATACGGTCTACGTTGGTTCCGTGATAACCTTATAGCCATTTGCCAACTTTCACAGAAATGTAATAAATGGAGTGACATTGCTTCTTACAGAAATAGATGGGAAGTTGGATGCCACCCCTTGAGATAATATTGTAATGGTTACCGGTTTTCATTCTTTCATTAGTTTGTTAAATAAAACTAAATTCGTTTTCTGGGAATATTTCAGAAACTGTTGGTTTTAGAGCCTTATAATATAGTTTTCGAGGACCCTTTGGGGCCCCCGAGTTTTGTTACTGGCACCGAGGGGCTTTTTCTCGTCGTTGTACGCCATAATATAATACTAATAATAATAATATAGGGATAGGAATATAATAGACCTGACGTACCACACCCGCAGGTGTAAATCGCATGAAACAATTCTAGAGTACCCCTTGGCCGCCTTAAGCGCATTATATATATTGATGAATTTTACAGCTTAATTTGGTTCCGTGATAACCTTCTATATATTTGCAAACTTTGACACTATTGTAATTCATGGAATTGCATTGCGTCTTACAGCAAATGATGGACTTCTGAGAATCTGTTGCCATGGTTACCAGCTTGCATTCGTTCATGGTTTATTAAATGAATTTTTTTCTTGGAATATCACAAAAACCGTTGGTTTTATGGCCTTAAAATGTATCTCACATTGAGGGCTGAAAATGAGTTTTGTCTCGTCCTTCTACGCCTATTTCAGCATGTTTTTAAGGGGGTAGGCCCCCTTTAATGAGAGGTTCGGAGAAGAGTTACATCAATGATTATTGTCGTGCCTCTCATGGATATCTGTACCAAATGTTACGTTAATATACCCAGCCGTTCTCGAGTTATATGGGAACAACGTTGTTCACAGACAAACAAACAAACAAACAAACAAACAAACAAACAGACAGACAAAAAAATATATTTTCGCGCGCATCCATCATAAAACAGTCTGAAACGCATAAATAACTCAAATTTCCGTAGAAATTCAGAAAAACAGACATTCTTTCGTTTGTATATATAGAGAGGTATACTGCACCGCTCGGTGTTGACCGTGTTTTATTGCACAAATTTAGGTTTGCACCCGTTCACCCATCTGCCATTACATCGCATACCTGGCATACCAGGCCAGAGTGGAGTTAAATGAACATGAAATAAAATAAGGAATGTGTCGGAAAGTCAGTTGAAATATCACAAAAGCAGAGGGTAACACGAGATAAAGTATCTCTAGAGTCGTTACGGGCTTAAATTTAGTCAAAATAGCAAATAGAAATGGGCGCCATCAACTGAATCCTTAACAAACCACATCCTTTCTGGTTAAGCCTTAATCGTGACAAAGGAAAGGTTTGGGAAAACAACATCATCACAGACCACAACTAAGATAAAAACAAAATTTATTTGAACTTGAACGCTCAGACAGAAACAAACATAAACCTGCCTAAGAGTATGGCCGAATACAACAGTTATGATGTTATAGTCCTCACAAATCAAACCATCTCCGCACTATGTAAAATATTTTCATCCACATGAAGAACAAAAATAACTAGAGTTCGGTTGAGTTCTCAGGGCCACAGTAGCACTATGTATTTTCGTCATTGACATTTCGTATTCCCTGAGACTTAACTTTTGTTAATGTAACATCAGGAATGTGGATGTAATGAAATTTTAATCTGTCTAGCTCACAAAATATCATAATAACCCTAATATTCAAATATTCAATCATTTATCGCTCAAATGGCATTGATCAATATGTTGGAAATCCCAACAATCACTCCTAAAAAATAATAACAAATTTATACACAATATTTACATCACCTCTAACCACTACTCGGTTGTGAATCGAAAAATCTTCACTAATCATCTGTTATCATCATCATGTTCATGACAAAATAATTAAATGCTTCTCACATCAGCTATCATTCAGTTATTTGTTATACTCAAATCAGAATTAGTAATTCATTATCATCAGATCATTTAAATAATTATTATATTCATCAACTCATTAAATCATTTGTAAATCACCCACACACTCTTATTTCATCATGTCATTTAAATTAAATGATCTCAATCCATCCATTTACAATATTTAATTCATCAATTTAAGTTGCAATTCATCAGCTTATTTAAATCATAAAACATATTTAAATTAATTTAAATTAATTTAAATTTATTTCATCAGCTCTCTTAATTAATTTTCATTATTTAATTAATCTATTTATCAGCAGTTTAATCAACTATTTATTTGTTTAATTTATCAGTTCAGATCATTAATATGTTTAAACATCAGATAATAATTCCATAAATTATAATTATTATTATTATTATTAGAAAATTTTGGATTATCAAAAAAAATATTTATTTATTTAATTTCCTCAAAATGTTTAATATTGGTTATAGAACGTTGTCTTAAAAATCTATCAGTTCCAAGCTATACCTCATACTTAATATCATGCCAAAATTATACGTTGCCTCTACAAAAGCACGTTTGATCTCACCATCCAAAACTTCACTATTTAAATTAACTTTGTCAAATATCACATTTGAACACCTTTATTATTTCACATAACACAAAAATTATTCAGCACACAGCATAAATTTCAAAAATACGCTAGACTGGGTTCGACGACCTCATGTCTGCTTCAAAACTTTCATTGGCAATATTATAAACCTTCTCCTGGCAACCTCACAAACTCCGATCAAAAATACTTCAACGCATCATGTAGCATGATCCACAAAAAATATAACTGGCTTCAGACGGTTAACGAATATAACCTACAAGAACTCTAATTAATATTGTCATGTCCAGAGAACTTCTTAAACAATAAGAAAATTACCATAGTAATCATACTCCAATTCAAGATTTGGTTTAATTCGTAGTATAAAATCATTGTTAAGATCCTCAAAATTTACTTAAAAAAGAAAGCCAATGAGTTATATTAACTCACATCAAAAATATCTGATCATTATCTGCCTGTAAATAAATTCTGATAATAAATAACTGGTCTTACAGGACTCAATTACTTGAAATCCTCCTCAATGGTTTGAAATCACTCACAAAGGGTATCAAAAATATTACCTGTTAAATGAATATACTCTCAAATGAGTACTGCAACGAACTATTGGTTTGGCAAGACAAGAATTACATAGTGTAACCCTGCTGACATTTATTTTTAACTTATTTAACAAAGATCAACTAATATGTGACTGGTAGTTAATTGTTTAATCCTATTACGATCATAATTACACTCGGATGATAATATGAGACCCTAAAGCGGCGGGTAGGGTGCATACCACCACACAGCTACGATAGGTAACAGGCCCCGCCTCCGTAGAGTCAGATGAAAAATCCCTAACACGACAGGTAAGGTGTGTACCACCCCTCACCTACGCAAGGAAACAGGCCCCGTCTCCGTAGACTGGTGAACGAGTGTACATGATTGGAATCAACAATATTCTACTTGTCACATAAAAGCAATATCTATTCGCTTGAGCGAATAAAATGTAACACCACCAAGCAATCCAATAAAAGAAAAAAATTCCCTGCAGATGAACTCCACATACTCGCTAGTATGGAATGAACTGACGAAAATCCAAACTATCCAATTGCAGATCAGGAGTTTTGAAACACTCGCTAAAACTATCCATAATCAAAAGAACTATCATCACAGGAAAATATAAAGATCAAAATCCTGCTTAATAAAGTCAATCAATAGTGAAAACGTTGGATAAATTTGCCTGCCATGTCATATGGTAACACCATATTTTAGCAAACGAAGTAGTAAAACATTCAAGCCATGTCGAAAAATAACACTCCCTTACAAACTACAAGTGTGCCCAGTGTTCATGTAAAAATCATATCAGTAATGCCATAGCTCTCACAATACCTTCATATTCCAGATGTTAATAAAATATTCAAAGATCGACGGAAATCCAAGTGTTCGCAACAGATTTCTCGAATGATCGACGAAAAAAGCTGTATTAATCACTGAACTAACACCTAACTCCATCCAAGTGAACATGATGTTGTAGTAATCCTCATCGTTAGGAACCGAATCCATCGCTCTCAGCTGCCATCACGTCTCCTCATACGCCTAGCACAACATGATGAAATGAAGGATATCCATTACGGATATTGTCCAATATTCTCCACAAAAGTTCAAATAAATTGAGTAGCCCATTCTCTCTTCGGATGTGTTACGCCACTGTTCAGTAAAATGTTCGATCGACATCCATTAATAATGTATCTGAGTTCGTTGTGAGAAAATTTCATAAATGATCATGACGTAAAACTGTGATAATGCACATGCCACTATTCATAAAGTGCATAAGATCACACGTCCTAATTGGCAAAATGCAGCAATGTTTGAACGGACTCATGCTCGCTTTAAACATGCCCTGTTCAAACACATTACAAAGTATGCTGTAACATCGTTGAAATAATTTTAAGTCCATCTGACTATCCGTAGAAAAGTGTGTAATTGTAACTGTACTGAACGACTGGACCGCTGAAATCCAAGTCCAACCATCTCAAACATGAAAAATGTCAGAGTATAATGTTCAACTCGTTGACTACCAAAACTGTAACAAAATGTCGCCCAAAGCACGACAAGTTCTGCTTCACTGTCTATGTGTAACATGAAGTTAAACACTGGCCTCATTGTACTGCTTCAATACGCGGTTATTCATAGTGAGTAGTGTATTTGTTACAGTTCCCTATCCTCCTCCTCCTCGCCCTCCTCATAAGATGGCGGCGGTGTGATATCTCGCGAACCCATGGTCAGATTTTAAAAAATGAGGTGTCGTTGAACTCGGGCTGATATCCCCTTTCCAATGGACAACATATTTCAACCCCAAAATAAACCTACCCCTACTAGAGGGTGAAATTTAAATTTCTTTTTAAAATCTCGCTTTTCAAGTGCAACTTGTCAGAGTTTGAATGCTAATATCAAATTAAACGTTGTTCCGCAAACCAATAATCAAAGAGGGGCATGTTAGGCCTTGAGGCGAGAGCCCCTGTTATTGTTGACGAGACCCTGCTGTCGGGCCCCTGTTGATGGGTTATTGTTGACGGGTCATTGTTGGCGGGTCATTGTTGACGAGTCCCTGTGGACGAGACTTGTTGAAAGGTCATTGCTGACAAGTCATTGTTGACGAGTCATTGTTGACGGGTCCTTGTTGACGAGTCCCTGTGGACGAGTTCTTGTTTACGAGTCCTTGTGGACGAGTCCTTGTTGATGAGTCCCTTTTGACTGATCCCTTTGGAACGGTCCCTTTAGCCTGGTCCCTATGGACTGGCTCATGAATTTATTTAAATTATGTCAAAGGGCCTAACTACATTTTGCTTGCAAAGCAGTGTGTTTAACTAACGTTGTTCACCAGTCCCCCACTACTATAATGTGTTAACGATATGAAAGGAAAGTGACGAAATACATGTGAACATACAAGGGATCTAACTTGGTGGATGGATGTGTTCTAACGAGTCATTTGTAGTTGAAAGAGAATAATACATGTTCTTAAGATGTTAAAACTGGGGAGATGGTACGTGCAGTAAGTCGTCTTGTTATTTCCTGTGTCATATTACAGACATGGCAGAGAGCGCGCAGATCTGTTGCTATGACTAACGCTGCAGTAATTTGAAACCGCAAGTGTTCATGAAGACAATGGGTGATGATTATGCAAAGTTAGCAGTTATTGGATATTACACAGGTGTTCCTTCCGGTGTCATGTTGCCGACATGGCAGAGAGCACACACTGCTCTTGCTATGATTGACGCTGCAGTAATTTGAAACCCCAGGTGTTGATCAAGACAATGGGTGATGATCATGCAAAGTCAGCGGTAATTGGATACCACACAGGTGTTCCTAGTGTACTTTGGACTCTCAGCTGTATTGGGAAAGGAATTGCAATGATCTGCAAAAACCTTCTGACACGAGCGATGAGAGTTGATATTAGAGGGGTGTCATATATTTCCCTACTCTCAGTATTTATTACTCGCTTTGAGTGAACAGTGTGCTCTATTACTGCTCAAGAGTTGTAAAAAAGCTTTCTTGGTAGAAAATCATTAAATTATTTTGGAAGATAAGTACTTATTATTAATGGATTGTAGTTTTTTATTACTAATTGATGTTGAAGTTATTGATTGGAATGTATTTATTTATTGATTGATTGATTGATTGATTGATTTGTTTACAGATAATTGGGTACCTGTAGGTTACCAGATTCATACAATCTGTTCATTCAGTGGCAGCAGTTGATAAATTATAAAAAGGTAAGTGCCCCTCTAATAACTCTTAAACAGTTAGAGAGATATTTTCCAATGTTCACCACTACATGTCAGTGAAAATGGTATATTTGGCAGTCAAAAGTTGGAACTACTTGACCATGTTGTGTAAAGCTAATTTTGAATGTTAGATTTTGATTACAGCTCTATTAATTCTGAATGTTCATTGCTAGGTGTCAATGACAGAGGGAATATTTAAAGACGTAACCTCAGTTCACCTAACATAACCTAACTTTACCTAACTTAACCTTGTCACGTGACTTGTTTTACAAGTTTAGACTTGCTTTATGACTGACTATGACGCCACACTTAGCTCACTTAACTGGTGGCTGCTGGATTCTATCACGTGACATGTTCTACAAGTTTTGACTTGTTTTAAGACTGGCTATGACGTCACACTTAGCTCACTTAACTGGCGATCGCTGGTTTCTATCACGTGACATGTTCTACAAGTTTATACTTGTTTTAAGACTGGCTATGACGTCACACTTAGCTCACTTAACTGGTGATCGCTGGTTTCTATCACGTGACATGTTCTACAAGTTTAGACTTGCTTTAAGACTGGCTATGACGTCACACCTAGCTCACTTAACTGGCGACCGCTGGTTTCTACCACTCTATCAAGTTCCAATGTTCACCGCTAGGTGTCAGTGTCAGTGGTATATAGTAACCCCGAGTTTGAACTACATGAAGTTAGACTTGCTAGGTGTTCAGAGATGATCGATTTAAATACCCTGCTATAACCATTGACTGGAATGTAATTAAACTATTTATATTGTACTTTGTTTTATCATTTATTAACATTTATGATTTCTTTCTTTTATAGGTAATTTCGAAAGTGATCATCATTTTCAAGTGTGGTGACTGTGAGAAACGGTTCTCAAGACCTGACAACCTTCAACGACACGCAAATGTTAAACATGACATTAAAATGTTTGTGTGCAGTCATTGTGCTACCACATTTAACAGACAAGATAATCTTGCACGTCATGTAAATTTAATGCATGTTAGTTCAGCACCATTTTCATGTTCAGTTTGTGATCTTGGTTTTTCTGCTGTAAAGCGATATCAATCCCACATGGTTGAAGTGCATGGTGAACAACAGGAACAACTGTAAAACCATCAACTAGCGCAGAACCTTTAATCGAATGTGATGCTCAAAAGCGTAAACGTTCTCAAGATTGTGAAAATAGCTGTGCAACAAAAAGGAAGAAGAATGGTGAACCTTCGATAACACATTGTGATTTAAGTAATATTGATATACCTTCTTCAATCATTCATGGACATTTACGCAGTATTCAACATAAAAATAACGCTTGCCATGAAAGAACTTCTGGAAATATTCAACCAATTGGTAGTGCATTTAAAAGTCGAATTGCTAGTTTTAGACTTTATAGTAAAGAAAAAACTCAAAGTATTGAATAATTTTAAATAAATGTTCAACCTACTGTGTTTGGCTTGGTAGGTAATGTTTTATTAGAGCATAAAACAATTAAAATGAATTTTGAACTTTTTGGACTCTAAGTAAAAACTGGGAGTGAAGGTGAAATTACGGATATCAAATATTTAATACAAAAAACATAATTGTTAGCGAATCAACTAATATTAGTGATATATACCAAAATATTTCAAGTGCTATCATTGTGAAGAGTGAAGAGTTCCGGGAAAGAGAGTCAGGCTGGGCGTTGGTTGAAGTACTTTAATTTAGAAACCAACCTGAATAATTATAAACCCCTTCGAGCATCATCATACATTGATTTACCAGGATGGATCAAACAAAAGAAAGCTGTTGTGAACGGTTTGAACAATGATGACGCATGTTATACATGGGCTATAACTTCAGCTCTCCATCCAGCAGTGGAGAATATGGATAGATCATCATCTTACCCTCACTATTCTTCAGTGTTAGATTTAAAAGAAATAGAATTTCCTATGGCGATAAAAGACATTCAACGTTTTGAAGAGCTGAACAATGTAAGTATTAATGTTTATGGAATTGAAAATAAGAGAATTGTAGGTCCTCTATATTATACTCAGGAAAAAAGGATCCTCGTGTAATTTACTATACATAACCGAAGGTGAAAATGCTCACTATTGCTGGATAAAACATTTCAGTAGACTTGTTAGTAGTCAGCTATCAAAATGCGATGGTAAAAAGTGGTTGTGTGATGGCTGTTTGCTGAATTTCAGAAAAGAGGATCAACTAACTCAACATCAAAAATGGGGATTTAATCAAGTGTGTACGGTATTACCGACTCCTAAAAATAACATTCTAAAATTTAAGGATTATGAGAAACAGCTTCGAATACCATTTGTTACGTAAGGTGACTTCGAGGCTTTGCTAAAACCATTTAATACATGTTCATCGAATCCAGCCCAACCTTTTACCAACACTACTCACATTCATGAACCTTTTAGCTTTGCATATTATATTAAATGTAGTTATGATAACTCTTTAAATAAGTTTGAGCTCTATAGAGGACCTGATGCACCAAACGTTTTTATCGAAAGGCTTGAGAAAGATGCCATCCGTATATCCTCTATTTTAAATACGATCATTCCAATGGAGCCACTAACTTCATCAGAGCAAATGAATTTTGAAACTAAAACTAATTGTTTTATATGTGGTGAATGTTTATATACAGACAGGGTTCGCGATCATGACCATTTAACAGGAAAATATCCTGGTGCTGCTCACCAAGAATGTAATTTAAATTATAGAGTAAGTAAATTCATTCCGGTAATTCTACATAACGGTAGCAAATACGATAACCACTTTATAGTTAAAGAATTTGGAGCTTCAGATGCGAAAATTGATGTGATTGCAAATAATAAGGAACAATAGATATCGTTCACAAGATACATCAAAACTATCAATAAAAAAAACTATAAAACTGCGATTTTTAGATTCATTCCGCTTTATGCCGAGTAGTCTTGATAAGCTGGCTAGTAATTTAAAATCAGATGAGTTTCAAGAAATTCTACGTGTCATTCCTAAAGAAGATGATTATAATTTGATTCGTCAAAAGGGTATATTCCCTTGTGAATACATTAACTGTGTGGAACGTCTTGAGGAGTGTTCTTTACCACCGAAAGATGCATTTTACAGTTCCTTAAACACAAGTCATATCAGTGATCAGGGAAATTTACATGCACAATGTGTATGGACACAGTTCGACATTCAAACTTTAGGAGAATTTTCAGACATATATTTGAAGACAGATGTGTTATTATTAGCAGATGTTTTTGAAAATTTTCGGAATGTTTGTATGAAAACTTATGACCTTGATCCTTGTCAGTATTTCACTGCTCCTGGGTTAAGTTTCAGTTCAATGTTGAAAAAAACGAAAGTAAATTTAGAATTAATGACTGATATAGACATGACCAATTTTATAAAATCATCAATTTGAGGTGGATTAAGCGAATGTAGTGGACGGTACTCTAAAGCGAATAATAAATACATGCCTAGCTACAACCCTTGGGAAGAGTCAAAGTGTATTGTCTACCACGATGCAAATAACCAATGTGGTTGGGCTATGAGTCAATATCTACCACTGAAAGATTTTCGCTGGCTGGCACAACCTGAAATTGATGTCTTACATGTTGACACTCTTAATGATAACGATGATAAAGGATATATTTTAGAGGTAAATCTTGAGTACCCTAAAGAGTTACATGATGATCATAATGATTTACCATTTTGTCCTGAGAATATGAAATCTCATTCACGAACAAAAATGTTAATTGCTAATGTAAATGGTAAATGTAAATATGTAATACATTATCAAAACTTGAAACAGTGTCTACAGCATGGATTGAAATTAACTAAAATTCATCGCGTATTGCAATTTCATCAGTCAGCATGGCTCAAACCGTATATTGATCTAAACAATAATTTAAGAACACAGTCAACAAACGCGCTTGAAAAAGATTTTTATAAACTCATGAATAATAGTGTTTTTGGAAAGACTATGGATAATGTTGATAAACGAGTTGATGTAAAGCTGATAACAAAGTGGGAGAATGATGGTAAAAGGTATGGTGCGAGCAACTTAATAAGCAAGCCTAACTTTCATAGCTCTTCAATTACTCATGAGGATTTAGTTGTAATACAACTGAATCGTCTTAAAGTAACTTACAACAAACCCATATATGTGGGTTACACCATTCTGGAATTGTCAAAAACACTTATGTATGAATTTCACTATGATTTTGTAAAGAAAAACTATCTTGATAATGCTAAATTACTCTACACAGACACAGATTCTTTTATTTATGAGTTTAAAACTGATGATTCTTATGAGGATATCAAAACTGAGCTAAATAGGTTTGATACAAGTGACTATGCCGAGGATAGTATTTACCATTCACCTCTAGTAAACAAAAAGGTTCTTGGGAAATTTAAGGATGAATGTGCTGGTGTTATTATAGACACCTTTGTAGGCACAAAATCTAAATCGTACAGCTATATGACAATTGATGATGTAGTAGTAAAAAAATTAAAAGGAGTGAAAAAGAATGTTGTTAGTAAAGAGTTAGATATAAGTGATTATAAAAACTGTATAGTTAGTAACCCACCTGTATTATATAAGAAAATGTGTGTATTTAGAAGTAAAAATCATCCGCTACATACCAATTTGCTGAACAAAGTTGCTTTAAGTAATGAAGACAACAAACGATTCATTATACCCAACACATTTGATACTCTTGTTTGGGGAAACAGTCGAATTGACGACTATTACTTTACTTAAGTCTAATGATCACTATATTGTAATATTTGTAGTGTGTTTTATATTGTAATATTTTTTGTAAAAACTGTAAGTAGAATGTATAATGTTAGGCTACTGTAGTTTAGTAAATATAAGATAAGTTATACATTTTAGTGTAAAATGTTTGCTTTTGCATATTATGAAAAAGATTTAAAAAATGTACAGAATGTGTGATCTAAACAAGGGAAATGTAAAACATATTAAGTGGAAATTTTAAATATACATGTGCAAATGTGAAATGGCTATCACCTTTTTAAAATTAAAGACATTATGATCTGGTAAACCTTGTTTTTATTTCACAACAACAAAAATGTACAGAATGTGTAAACTAAACAATGGGGGAATGTAAAAAGTTTGAAAAGTGGAAATTGTAAACATCCTTGTGTGAAAAATATGAAATGGCTATCACCATTTTTAAAAATTAAAAGATATAGTGATCTGGTGAACCTTATTTTTATTTGACAACAAAAAGTTACAGACTGTGTGAACTAAACAAGGGGAATGTAAAAAATGTAAAGTGGAAATTGCAAATATTCATGTGTAAAAAAAAAGAAAATGAAGAAATGGCTATCACCATTTTTAGAATTAAAAGACATTGTGATCTGGTTAACCTTGTTTTTATTTCACAACAAATAGGGCTTTACCAAAATAGAATACTAAGAAATACCAATTACTCAATTCTTTTCATTGTTCATGTCCACTCATCATTAACTTTCCTTTTATAGCCAAACTCTCTCCCACTGAGGCATTATAGGATGTTAAACGTTGTTTAGCTCTTTTCAACAATACTTTATCCGCCACACGTCTTAAAGCAGAATGACTATGGCGATAAGAAAGGTCGTGTTCTTTACATGCTTGATCCAAAGAATTAAAAGATATTCACTTAGCATAGGGTCTTGCGACCATGATTTTGGTACATGTTGCCAGATTTCTTTCACGGTATTGACTATCACATAATAAATGAACAACTTGGAGAATACTAATAATTCTTCTTTGGTTAAAATATCTGCATATCGAGGGCAGATAACCTTGTAGTTCCACCCTTAAAACTACAACTCTACTTCTTGCATAGTATGTGATGTTGATGGCTCCTGAGACGTGGAAGATGGATTAAACATAACTTTTACAACAAGTTGCTCAATCTTGAGTCACAGTATTTTTTTTTCTTTCATAAAACGTGATAGCAAAATATTATTGATTATCATTCAGCATTAGAGTTCTATATGAAATATATAATAAAAGGGCCATACTATACTTTTATATAGGTAATAAACGGGTCATACTATACTCTCAACTACCCTAGTTTCAACTACGTTTCAAGGTCACTCTCTTGAGCATTGTCGGAGACTATCGATAAACACCTATGTTCACACGGCACACTCATGCGGCACGCGCGGGCTTGAATAATTCAGGATGATGTTAATGACTTATGTGGATGGCTTAGGTTGGTGGCTTATGGCGGTGGTTTATGGTGGCTTAGGCTGGTGGCTTATGGCGGTGGTTTATGGTGGCTTTTGTTGGTGACTTACGGTGGTGGCTTATGTTGGTGGCTAACGGTGGTGTCTTATGGCGGTTTATGTTGGTGGCTTACGGTGGTGGTTTATTGTGGCTTTTGTTGGTGGCTTACGGTGGTGGCTTTTGTTGGTGGCTTACGGTGGTGGCTTATGGCGGTGGGTTAATTGTGGGGCTTACGGTGGTGGTTTATGGTGGCTTATGGTGTTATTACAGGCTCGCCAAGTAATAGTTTATTACATGTATTAGTTATGATCGCTAAGGCTACTTGGCGAGCCTGTAATACCACCGTAAGCCACCATAAGCCACCACCGTAAGCCACCGCCATAAGCCACCAACGTAAGCCACCACCGTAAGCCACCAACATAAGCCACCGCCATTAGCCACCACCGTAAGCCACCAACTTAAGCAACCATAAGCCACCACCGTAAGCCAGCAAAATAAGCCGCCATAAGCCACCACCGTAAGCCACCAACAAAAGCCACCATAAAACACCGCCATAAGCCACCAACCTAAGCCACCATAAACCACCGCCATAAGCCACCAACCTAAGCCATCCACATAAGCCATTAACATCATCCTGAATTATTCATGCCCGCGCGCGCCGCAAGAGTGTGCCGTGTGAACATAGGTGTTTATCAATGGTCTCCGACAATGTTCAAGAGAGTGACCTTGAAACGTAGTTGAAACTAGGGTAGTTGAGAGTATAGTATGACCCGTTTATTACCTATATCAAAGTATAGTATGGCCCTTTTCTTATCTATTTCATATAGAACTCTAATGCTGAATGATAATCAATAGTGTTTTGCTATCACGTTTTATGAAAAAATATACTGTGACTCAAGATTGAGCATTGTTTATTGAGCAACTTGTTGTAAAAGTTATGTTTAATCCATCTTCCACGTCTCAGGAGCCATCACATCACATACTATGCAAGAGGTAGTGTTGTTGTTTTAAGGGTGGAACTACAAGGTTATCTGCCCTCGATATGCAGATAGTTTTACCAAAGAAGAATTATTAGTATTCTCCAAGTTGTTCATTTATTATGTGACAGTCAATACCGTGAAAGAAATCTGGCAACATGTACCAAAATCATGGTCGCAAGACCCTATGCTAAGTGAATATCTATTAATTCTTTGGATCAAGCATGTAAAGAACACGACCTTTCTTATCGTCATAGACATTCTGCTTTAAGACGTGTGGTGGATAAAGTATTGTTGAAAAGAGCTAAACAACGTTTGACATCCTATAATGCCTCAGTGGGAAAGAGGTTGACTATAAAAGGAAAGTTAATGATGAGTGGACATGAACAATGAAAAGGATTGAGGAATTGGTATTTCTTTGTATTCTATATTGTAAAGCCCTGTTTGTTGTGAAATAAAAACAAGCTGTACCAGATCACAATGTCTTTTAATTCTAAAATTGGTGATAGCCATTTCTTCATTTTCATTCTTTCACACATGAATATTTACAATTTCCACTTTACATTTTTTTACATTCCCCTTGTTTAGTTCACACATTCTGTACATTTTTTGTTGTGAAAAAAATAAGGTTCACCAGATCACTATTTCATTTAATTTTTAAAAATGGTGATAGCCATTTCATTTTTTTCACACATGGATATTTACAATTTCCACTTTCAAATTTTTAAAATCCCCCTGTTTAGTTTACACATTCTGTACATTTTTGTTGTTGTGAAATAAAAACAAGGTTTACCAGATCACAATGTCTTTTAATTTTAAAATGGTGATAGCCATTTGACTTTTTCACACATGGATATTTACAATTTCCACTTTACATTTTACCCCTTGTTTAGTTCACACTTTCTGTACATTTTTAAAAATCTTTTTCGTAATATACAAAAGCAAACATTTTACACTAAAATGTATTACTTAACTTATTTTTACTAAACTACAGTAGCCTAACATTATACGTTCTACTTACAGTTTTTACAAAAAATATTACAATATAAAACACACTACAAATATTACAATATAGTGATCATTAGACTTAAGTAAAGTAATAGTCGTCATTGCGACTGTTTCCCCAAGCAAGTGTATCAAATGTGTTGGGTATAATGAATCGTTTGTTGTCTTTAGTACTTAAAGCAACTTTGTTCAGCAAATTGGTATGTAGCGGATGATTTTTACTTCTAAATACACACATTTTCTTATATAATACAGGTGGGTTACTAACTATACAGTTTTTATAATCACTTATATCTAACTCTTTACTAACAACATTCTTTTTCACTCCTTTTAATTTTTTTACTACTACATCATCAATTGTCATATAGCTGTATGATTTAGATTTTGTGCCTACAAAGGTGTCTATAATAACACCTGCACATTCATCCTTAAATTTCCCAAGAACCTTTTTTAACTAGAGGTAAATGGTACATATTATCCTCGGGATAGTTACTTGTATCAAACCTATTTAGCTCAGTTTTGATATCCTCATAAAAATCATCAGTTTTAAACTCATAAATAAAATAACCTCTGTCTGTGTAGAAAAATTTAGCATTATCAAGATAGTTTTTCTTTAAAAAATAATAGTGAAATTCATACATAATGTTTTTGACAATTCCAGAATGGTGTAACCCACATATATGGGTTTGTTGTAAGCTACTTTAAGACGATTCATTTGTATTACAACTAAAACCTCATGAATAACTGAACAGCTATGAAAGTTAGGCTTGCATATTAAGTTGATCGCACCATACATTTTACCATCATTCTCCCACTTTGTTATCAGCTTTACATCAACTCTTTTATCAACATTCTCCATGGTGTTTCCAAAAACACTATTATCATGTGTTTATAAAAATCTTTTTCAAGCGCGTTTATTGACTGTGTTCTTAAATTATTGTTTAGATCAATATACGGTTTGAGCCATGCTGACTGATGAAATTGCAATACACGATGAATTTTAGTTAATTTCAATCCATGCTGTAGACACTGTTTCAAGTTTTGATAATGTATTACATATTTACATTAATCACTTACATTAGCAATTAACATTTTTGTTCGTGATGTGATGTATGGAGATTTAATATTCTCAGGACAATTGGTAAATCATAATGATCACCATGTAACTCTTCAGGGTACTCAAGATTTATCTCTAAAATATATCCTTTATCATCGTTATCATTAAGAGTGTCAACATGTAAGACATCAATTTCAGGTTGTGTCAGCCAGCGAAAATCTTTCAGTGGTAGATATTGACTCATAGCCTAACCATATTGGTTATTTGCATCGAGGTAGACAATATTCTTTGACTTTTCACAAGGGTTGTAGCTAGGCATGTATTTATTATTCGCTTCAGAGTACCGTCCACTACATTGGATTAATCCCCCTCGAATTGATGATTTTATAAAATTGATCATATCTATATCAGTCAGTAATTCTAAATTTACTTTCGTTTTTTTCAACATTGAACTGAAACTTAACCCAGGAGCAGCGAAATACTGACAAGGATCAAGGTCATAAGTTTTCATACAAACATTCCGAAAATTTTCAAAAAAATATGCTAATAATAACACATCTGTCTTCAAATATATGTCTGAAAATTCTCCTAAAGTTTGAATGTCGAACTGTGTCCATACTCGTTGTGCATATAAATATTCCTGATCACTGATATGACTTGTGTTAAAGGAACTGTAAAATGCATCTTTCGGTGGTAAAGAACACTCCTCAAGACGTTCCACACAGTTAATATATTCATAAGGGGATATACCCTTTTGACGAATCAAATTAAAATCATCTTATTTAGGAAAGACACGTTGAATTCCTTGAAACTGATCTGATTTTAAATTACTAGCCAGCTTATCAAGCCTACTCGGCATAAAGCGGAATGAATCAAAAAATCACAGTTTTATAGTTTCTTTATTGATAGTTTTGATGTATTTTGTGAACGATATGTATTGTTCCTTATTATTTGCAATCACATCAATTGTCACATCTGAAGCTCCAAATTCTTTAACGATAACGTGGTTATCGTATTTGCTACCGTTATGTAGAATGACCGGAATGAATTTACTTACTCTATAATTTAAATTACATTCTTGATGAGCAGCACCACGATATTTTCCTGATAAATGGTCATGATCGCGATATCAGTCTGTATATAAACATTCACCACATATAAAACAATTAGTTTCAGTTTCAAAATTAATTTCCTCTGATGAAGTTAGTGGCTCCATTGGAATGATCGTATTTAAAATAGAGGATATACGGATGCCATCTTTATCAAGCCTTTCGATAAAAACTTTAGGTGCATCAGGTCCTCTATAGAGCTCAAACGTATTTAAAGTGTTATCATAACTACATTTAATATAATATGCAAAGCTAAAAGGTTCATGAATGTGAGTAGTGTTGGTGAAAGGTTGGGCTGGATTCGATGAACATGTATTAAATGGTTTTAGCAAAGCCTCGAAGTCAGCATATATAACAAATGATACTCGAAGCTGTTTCTCCTAATCCTTAAATTTTAGAATGTTATTTTTAGGAGTCGGTAATACCGTACACACATGATTACATCCCCATTTTTGATGTTGAGTTAGTTGATCCTATTTTCTGAAATATAGCAAACAGCCATCACACAACCACTTTTTACCATCGCATTTTGATAGCTGACTACTAACAAGTCTACTGAAATGTTTTATCCAGCAATAGTGAGCATTTTCACCTTCGGTTATGTATAGTAAATTTACATGAGCATCCTTTTTTTCCTGAGTATAATATAGAGGACCTACTATTCTCTTATTTTCAATTCCATAAACATTAATACTTACATTGTTCAGCTCTTCAAAACGTTGAATGTCTTTTATCGCCATAGGAAATTCTATTTTTTTAAATCAAACACTGAAGAACAGTGAGGATAAGATGATGATCTATCCATATTCTCCACTGCTGGATGGAGAGCTGAAGTTACAGCCCACGCAAAACATGCGTCATCATTGTTCAAAACATTCACAACAGCTTTCTTTCGTTTGATCCATCCTGGTAAATCAATGTATGATGATGCTCGAAGGGGGTTATATTTATTCAGGTTGGTTTCTAAATAAAGTACTTCCACCAACGCCCAGCCTGACTCCCTTTCCTGGAACTCTTCACTCTTCACAATGATAGAACTTGAAATATTTTGGTATATATCACTATTAATAGTTGATTCGCTAACAATTATCTTTTTAGTATTAAAAGATTTGATATCCATAATTTCACCTTCACTCCCAGTTTTTACATCGAGTCCAAAAGGTTCAAAATTCAATTTAATTGTTTTATGTTCTAATAAAACATCACCTACCAAGCCAAACACAGTAGGTTGAACATTTATTTAAAATTATTCAATACTTTGAGTTTTTTCTTTACTATAAAGTCTAAAACTAGCAATTCGACTTTTAAATGCACTACCAATTTGTTGAATATTTCCAGAAGTTCTTTCATGGCAAGCGTTATTTTTATGTTGAGTACTGCGTAAATGTCCATGAATGATTGAAGAAGGTATATCAATATTACATACATCACAATGTGTTATCGAAGGTTCACCATTCTTCTTTCTTTTTGTTGCACAACTATTTTCTAAATCTTGAGAACGTTTACGCATTTGAGCACCATATTCGATTAAAGGTTCTGTGCTAGTTGATGGTTTTACAGTTTTTAATTCCTGTTGTTCACCATGCACTTCAGCCATGTGTGATTGATATCGCTTTACAGCATAAAAACCAAGTTCACAAACTGAACATGAAAAAGGTGCTGGACTAACATGCATTAAATTTACATGACGTGCAAGATTATCTTGTCTGTTAAATGTGGTAGCACAAAGACTGCACACAAACATTTTAATGTCATGTTTAACATTTGCGTGTCGTTGATGGTTGTCAGGTCTTGAGAACTATTTCTTACAGTAACCACACTTCAACATGATGATCACTTTCGAAATTACCTATAAAATAAAGAAATCATAAATGTTAATAAATGATAAAACAAAGTACAATATAAATAGTTTAATTACATTCCAGACAATGGTTATAGCAGGGTATTTAAATCGATCATCTGTGAACTCCTAGCAAATCTAACTTCATGTAGTTCTAACTGGGGGTTACTATATACCACTGTCACTGACACCTGGCGGTGAGCATTGGAACTTGATAGAGTGGTAGAAACCAGCGGTCGCCAGTTAAGTGAGCTAGGTGTGACGTCATAGCCAGCCTTAAAGCAAGTCTAAACTCGTAGAACATGTCACGTGATAGAAACCAGCGATCGCCAGTTAAGTGAGCTAAGTGTGACGTCATAGCCAGTCTTAAAACAAGTCTAAACTTGTAGAACATGTCACGTGATAGAAACCAGCAATCGCCAGTTAAGTGAGCTAAGTGTGACGTCATAGCCAGTCTTAAAACAAGTTTAAACTTGTAGAACATGTCACGTGATAGAAACCAGCGATCGCCAGTTAAGTGAGCTAAGTGTGACGTCATAGCCAGTCTTAAAACAAGTCTAAACTTGTAGAACATGTCACGTGATAGAAACCAGCAGCCACCAGTTAAGTGAGCTAAGTGTGGCGTCATAGTCAGTCATAAAGCAAGTCTAAACTTGTAAAACATGTCACGTGACAAGGTTAAGTTAGGTAAAGTTAGGTTATGTTAGGTGAACTGAGGTTAAGTCTTGAAATATTCCCTCTGTCACTGACACCTTGTAATGAACATTCAGACTTTGGTAATCAAAATCTAACCTACAAAATTAGCTTTACACACCATGGTCAAGTAGTTCCAAGTTTTGACTGCCAAATATACCATTTTCACTGACATGTAGTGGTGAACATTAGAAAATATCACTCTAACTGTTTAAAAGTTATTAAAGGGGCACTTACCTTTTTATAATTTATCAACTGCTGCCACTGAATGAACAGATTGTAGGAATCTGGTAACCTACAGGTACCCAATAATCTGTAAACAAATCAATCAATCAATACATTCCAATCAATAACTTCAACATCAATTAGTAATAAAAGACTACAATCCATTAATAATAAGTACTTACCTTGCAAAATAATTTAATGATTTTCTACCAAGAAGGCTTTTTTACAACTCTTGAGCAGTAATAGAGCACTGTTCACTCAAAGCGAGTAATAAAGACTGACAGTAGGGAAATATATGACAACCCTCTTATATAAACTCTCATCGCTCGTGTCAGCAGTTTTTTGCAGATCATTGCAATTCCTTTCCCAATACAGCTGAGAGTCCAAAGTACACTAGGAACACCTGTGTGGTATCCAATTACTGCTGACTTTGCATGATCATCACCCATTGTCTTGATCAACACCTGGGTTTTCAAATTACTGCAGCGTCAATCATAGCAAGAGCAGTGTGTGCTCTCTGCCATGTCAGCAACATGACACCGGAAGGAACACCTGTGTAATATCCAATAACTGCTAACTTTGCATGATCATCACCCATTGTCTTCATGAACACTTGCGGTTTCAAATTACTGCAGCGTTAGTCATAGCAACAGATCTGCGCGCTCTCTGCCATGTCTGTAATATGACACAGGAAATAACAAGACGTCTTACTGCACGTACCATCTCCCCAGTTTTAACATTTTAAGAACATGTATTATTCTCTTTCAACTACAAATGACTCGTTAGAACACATCCATCCACCAAGTTAGATCCCTTGTATGTTCACATGTATTTCGTCACTTTCCTTTCATATCGTTATCACATTATAGTAGTGAGGGACTGGTGAACAACGTCAGTTCAACACACTGCTTTGCACGCAAAATGTAGTTAGGCCCTTTGACATAATTTAAATAAATTCATGAGCCATTCCATAGTGACCAGGCTAAAGGGACCGTTCCAAAGGGATCAGTCAAAAGGGACTCATCAACAAGGACTCGTCCACAAGGACTCGTAAACAAGAACTCGTCCACAGGGACTCGTCAACAAGGACCCGTCAACAATGACTCGTCAACAATGACCTGTCAACAATGACCTTTCAACAAGGACTCGTCCACAGGGACTCGTCAACAATGACCCGCCAACAATGACCCGTCAACAATGACCCATCAACAGGGGCCCGACAGCAGGGTCTCGTCAACAATAACAGGGGCTCTCGCCTCAAGGCCTAACATGTCCCTCTTTGATTATTGGTTGGCGGAACAACGTTTAATTTCATATTAGCATTCAAACTCTCACATGTTGTACTTGAAAAGCGAGATTTTCTAAAATTTACAATTTCACCCTCTAGTAGGGGTAGGTTTCATTTTGGGGTTGAAATATATTGTCCATTGGAAAGGGGATATCAGCCCGAGTTCAACGACACCTCATTTGTTAAAATCCGACCATGGGTTCGCGAGATATCACATCGCCGCCATCTTGTGATTAGGGTGAGGAGGAGGAGGATATAGAACTGTTACAAATACACTGCTATAGTGAATGTAGTCGAGATAATGTTCCTCATTCCCGTGGAATACTGCGCGTTACTACGGTAAGTTTTAAGGTTGTAAAAGCGTTGCCGTTTTACATGTATGTGAATGCATTTCCAATGTTGAAACTAGCACGTTTCCTATTGCCGGCTCCCTGCCTAAAGCTCACGGCCACCTTGATTTGACCTACGGTCAGCCTATGCTACAATACCGAGCTCATAAAATCACACTGCTGGCTTCGCTTAGCGATTCTTCACTGCATGTGTAAGTCACCGTACTGCACTGCGTTATGAATTGTCGCGCCCCCGACTTGTTGCTTGCACATAATGCAACAGAACAATTGATGAACTGATTCCTTGTCACTGCGTGCGGCCACATCACCTTGACCTAGCACGTCACTTCTTATCCCTTCCGCTGTCTTCCTCTGACGTCACAGATCTAACCTCAGCTCCTATCTTCTGTTATAAAGCCATCACATGAACTTAAGGAGTTATCCACCTTTTTTCAAGTTATTATTAATAATATTGCTTGTTATTTCCTTCTCTTCTGAGGTTAGATAAGACTTTATTTCCAATTAATCTTCACAAACATCCATTATTACTCCGGTGATTCCTTGCGTTTGAGGGGTAGTGGCCCCTTCTCCCTCAGTCTCATACGTCATTTCCTTCAATTCCTCTGACTCGATCTGAGCGCTATGTTTTCTTCTTGACCACAAATCTCAACTACGGCTCTACCACAACTGGCGTAGCCGATAGCCTCAACTAGGTATCGGGTACAGGTTTTACTCGCTAACCGTTTGAGATACACGAAAAGTGATAAGGACCTTTCGGATAGAAAATTAAATCCTACAGCTCGGGTATGCCATCAAAAGTTTGCTATTTCTTTAGCGGTCTCTTTTGATTTGAAATAGATATATGACATTTTGAAATTAAGGGTCATAGTGACGTCACAAATGTGGGTTTTTCTGAGTAACCGTTGGAGATAGACGAAAAGTGACAAGGACCTCTCGGATATGAAATTAAATTTTAAGGATCTTATGTGCCAACAAAAGTTTGCTATTTCTTATCGTTCTATTTTTATTTGATATGGAAATATGACATTTTGAAACCAAAGGGTGTAGTGATGTCACTTAAATGGTCGCCATTTTTAATAGTAAAACATTTCGAAATCAAAATTATCCTATATGTAAACCTGGTAAATCAGCTACATCCATGCAACATTTCATTTAAATCGGACCAGTGGTTCTTGCGTTATTGAGTAACACTCAGACAGACAGACAGACAGACAAACAGACACACACCATCTCATTTTTATATATTAGTATGATTTTGCGTAGTGTTGGGAATATGACATATATAACATTTAAGATTCATGCACACTGTACACTTGTAACATTAGACCCTCAATTTATATATATATGTATTATATACTGTATGTATATGTTGGACACGTGTAGGGGTTGGCCCGTGATTTGTGGATTATGTGAAAACATGTGGGCGTGTTGGCCAGTGTTTTGCCAAGGACGTGTGATTTTTGGCCCCTAAATCGCCATATGCGTGAGTGTCTGTTTTCCTGTATAGTTCTGGGTTCGTTCATTCGTTTTCTATCTCCTCAACGCCATCGCCAACGGGTTCTACCCGTGACTCTGGCATAAGTGTCTGGCAACCATTGGGGAGGGTCCCTACTCCTTTCCTTGGGTGTCTGATGTAGGGTGACCCTAGGTCTTGGCGTAATGTATTCCCCCCTTGCGGTGTATAGCGCTCGTCTGCGTGTTGTGTGTCTTTTTGTCAGGCTGTGGAAACTGCGTTTGCAGGGGTTGGTAGCAACACCCTTCTGCGCGCCTGAATTGAGGGGGCTGGTTATAATGTTCGCCTAGGTTCTGGTATGATTTGCCTGTGAACCGGCACTGTAGGGCATGTAGCTGTGTGTAGATGTCCTATGTATGTATCTGGGATGGCAGGATCGCTCTATGGGGCCACGACATCCTCCTTCCTATTCGTGGTGTGATGTGTGGAAATTGTCATTTCCACGAACTGCTTGGTCAACTGTTCTATCTCCCCTATAGGGTTTACAGGCCTGTTTGCTATAAATTCCAATGACTTGTTTTCTGCCTGTAACTTCGTATACCCTTGCCATAGGCTGGCGTATTCCCCGGTTAGCTCCCTGGCTTGATCGGCCACCCGCGTGTTATCAGTTCCTACCCTGATATGATCATCCTTCAGTCTGTAGTATTCCCCGTACAGGGAATCGTCTTGAATGTGTAAACGCCAGTGTGATCTGTTGAGATGTTTCCGGAAAATTCCTATTTTTGCCCATATTTTACGTGTCCGCCCGTTTGTCCCCTGTGTACTTGTGAGTGCCTTCAGAATCTTTTGTATTGAGCTGTGGGGAGTTCTTGATATCTCTGTAGGTAATCCTGTTTTCTTTGGAGTCTGGTGTGCCGTGTGTTTGGTAGCTGCCTATGTTCTTTGCATGGCTTGGCGGGCAAGTGACGTCATATTTCTTGACGGAGGGTTGATGTAGTGTGTGCAAAAGTGTTAAAAGCTACTGAGTGTGTACTGTAGTGGTTAGATTTTCCTTTTCTTCCTGATATATGCCGACAGGAAAATGTGTATTTATCCCTTTGAATTGAATTGAATTGATTAACAATATACTGGGGGTCGAGTGCTAACTAGTGCTCCTAATCTTCTCCTGTATATTTGTATGTTAAATAGGGGGATATATTTGTGCTATAGAAAAATTCCCTAACTTATAGGTTACTCGCTTGGCCTATGAGAGGTGTTCCTAATGAACTCTCTATAGGGTGGGCGGGGAGGGCTAATATAATTCCTATGGCCCGCGTAAAAAATTCTCTCAATTATCGTACTCTAAAAAAGAAATTTCTCACCTGCTTGGCTATTTTAAGTTAGGACGGGAATCGATAGTCTCGAAATTCGTTGGCTGAATTTCTGTCTAATCGGAGACTACCCCGCCTCCACCACTTTTGTTCAGGCCCTTAACAGGGGATGGCCGAACTGGGTAGATGAGGGTGTGTGTAGAGGGTGGTGTTTACTTAGGGGAAGTTTTAAGGGGGTGTGAGAACTCCGAATGAGTGTTGGAGAGAGTGTTGGTGGATCGGGTGGAGCTCTACTCGTTCAGGGTTGCAAATCAATGGGGGTGCACTTTTAAGGTGGAAGCTATCAGTCTGCAGAGTAAGTACTGCGATGAGCAACCCAAATATCTGATGACCGTGCACCGTTATGCTCTGCGGGCGCGCGACCAAGAAGTCAAGGCTACTGGCAATGAAAATGCTTCTAGTGCTGTCACAGCCGTTTTGGAAACAATGCACTGGCAGGTCAAGGTATAAGGTAGGGAGGTGAGCGGTAAAAACAGTGATAATAAACAAAGATAACAAATGATCTGTAAGAATGGTGGTCACTTATTTATTGGGACCAAAGTGTACTGAAGTTTTCCCTGTATTCAGGGATTATGTGACAATGTGTAAATGGTACAATCAATCAGGGGTGGCGAAAGGAAGGATGTATTACTTGTGAGTGTGTGGAATATGAGAATCACACTTACTGGAGGTATGCTGTCGGCAGGCAGTAGGACAGTGTCTTCGACGTCAACGGATCCCCTCACTCAGAAAGGCGGTCCTTATAAGTGTTTCTGAAGTGCCGACTCCGCAGTGTTGCTGAATAGCTGTTTTCGTAGCAGCCTCTGTGTACATGTGGGTGTGTGTCAAGCTTGGGCAAGAGCCATTACATAACTCTGTCGGCTTCGTGTAATTAGAAGTGTGTTGTATTTGCTGTTGATTCCAGCTTAGGGGTTTAGGGGGTAAATACGTGTGGGGTGTTGGGCAGTTGTTTTAATAAACAAATAAATGTATGTTTCGATGGAGTAGTTGTAGATGTTTGTAGAATGTAGCTTTTGGCCGTAGATTAGTTGTATGCCAATATGTCCCTTAATGGCGTTAACATTGACGTAAGTCATTATTAATTCTGATAATTATTTATGAAAGAGATGAACGTCTGGGATTTTCAACTTTTTAATCTACGGGAATTTCCTATTCTTACTGCTGCGTCAATATACGGAATCTTAAAGTAGAGATCATTTACTGATCTTCTTCTTTTCTTCCTCTTCTTTCTATTTACATCATTCCCACTCCTATGTGGTGTCGATGTTTCTGACAGCTCTCCTCCATTTAACCCGGTTATGCACATCCTCTTCGGACAACTTTTTTTTTCTCTGGGGTCCTCCTGTACACAATCTATCTTCGTTTAGGTCTGCCTCGCATTCTCACTCCCTGTATTTGCAAGTCTAGCATCTTCCTCCCCACTGAGAATTCCTCCCTTCTTCTCACATGCCCGTACCATAGAGGTCGCTTTTCTTGTATCTTCTTACATATTTCCACAACCTTCAATGTTCCTCTTATATTGATATTTTCCACTCTATCACGCTTAGCCACTCCACTCATCATCCTGACCATTTTCATTTCCGTGACGTCGAGCCTGTTTGTGTGCGTTTTGCGTGCAGGCCATGTTTAAGAGCCATACAGCAATGCAGGTCTTACGACAGTTTTATATATTTTCCCCTTAACCTTAGGCTTGATCCTGCGGGCACAGAGCACTCCTGACATTTTCCTCCAGTTCATTCACCCTACCTGAATCCTGTGTAACACTTCCACACCCAGATTCCCATCTCCAGTCACCACCGAACCCACGTATTTGAACTCATCCACTCTATTTAACGTTTCCCCTTGCATTCTGATCTCACAGTCCTGATCTGTATTGAACCTCATATAACCGTCTTCTTCCCGCTAATCCTGAGTCCTCTGTCTTCCAAGGCTGCCCTCCACTGTTCCAGTTTTTCCTCTATGACATCTTTGGTGGTACTACACAACAAAATGTCGTCCGCAAACATCATGCACCAGGGGGCTTGATCTCTTAATCAACAAGACATTTCGTCCAGAATTAGCTCAAACAGATATGGACTTAAAGACGAACCTTGGTGTAAACCTACTCGAACCGGAATCCAATCTGTAATTCCAACCCTGCTTCTAACTTGTGTTCTTGATTCTTTGTTCATTTCATGAACCAACTGCACGTACTTCTCTGGGACTCCCTTCGCTCAAAAATATCTCCAGACTTCTCCCCGGGGCACCCGGTCATATGCTTTCTCTAGGTCCATGAATGCGAAGTGTAATCCCTTCTGTCTTTCACGATACTTTTCCATTACTTGTCTCAGGTCAAACAGATATTATACTTTAATCAATAGTTTTATCTCATTTCCCAAATGCATAATCTTCCCTTGATTAATGTCTTAATGAAATCTCACCTTCCCGAGATCAATTAACCATTAAGTAGCTTTATCTTTATCAGCATTATCTTCAGTAAGCCGACTCTCACCAGTACATATAATGTTGTGGGAACGGTGATCGGTCAGCACTGTTCTACCAGAAGCCAACATGAAGTTTGTGATTGCTCTTGTTCTCCTCGTGGCCGCAGCCCAGGTAGCTATTCTATACCATAATTAAAAGTATTTTCTATAATTAAAAAGAATCTTTCTGATTTCTGTACATTTAGAATTTTTGGCTTTGGCTTTGGTTTAAAGAACCAAAAATGTAACAATATATATTATGGTATATTGGCTTTCACGGCCAGTGAATTACAACTCAGCACCTTTTCTAGGCTTCCAAAAAAGATGGTATGTTGGCTTTCACGGCTTTTTCTAGAAAACGTGTTGAGTTTTGATTCACTGGCCGTGAAAGCCAATATCCCATTTTTTGGAAGCCTTCATAGGGAGGTTATGGCTGCTTGAGCTTTTAGTTCTAGCAGTAAGGAGGCGCAGGTGCGCTTGATAAAAAAGGGAAATAGCGCGCAGTTCGCTACTTCTGTGGGGGTTCAAGCGGGGACACCAAGAGCCCGCTGATGAACCAGCTTGGTGTCCTAGGCGAAACCCCACACAAGACACGGCATGAACCTAGAAAAAGTGCTGAGTTTTTATATATTTTATAACCGTGCCTATCATAAATATAGCTCAAGAAATTTATACATATTCCCAAGGAGAAACCAAAACGAACTTCTCAGTTTCCAAAATTCATACAGTTATTTTTTTTATCCAATTTTCAAAATTTTGCTTTAATTAGAGCTGCTCTTTGTCGTTTCCCTCATATCTTCCTTTTTATACAAATACTTAAATTTATGATTATTCATGGCAGAATGGTTGGCAACTACTCTCCAACTGCTGGAGATTATCCTAATGGATGCCTAGTATAAGAAAGGACTGGTGCGCAAATTTGTTCCAACGTGTTCTACTAGGTGTCAGTGACAGTGGCATTTCTGGTAGTCAAATTTGGAACTACTTAAAATTGAACTTCATGCGGGAGCCTTCGAATGTTCATTTAATATACCCCGCTATTGCCATTGTCAGCAATTCAAATATAAATAAGATGCTCAGTAAAGAACATATAGCCTACTTTCTCCTAAATGTATGAGTATGTTATAACTCGTTGTTTTTATCAAAGAGTATAATAGAATCATTTCTTGGTTGAAGACCTTAAAAACTATTTATCTCTACCAAACACCACAATCTCGAAAACAACTGCTATCATCATTGATGAAAGAAATATAAGTAGTATTTCAAGAATGTTTTGGATCTGGAGACAAAATCGACCGGACTGGCTGCGTGGCTCAGCGGTAACGTTCGCGCTTACTGGTCCCTAGTTTGCAGGTTCGTATCCTGGCGCAGTCAGCTGGAATTTGAGGGTGCACAAATGCGAAGGAGCTGTGTTAGATGATTTACTGGCACGTTAAAGATCCCCTTCGGGGCAAAATTCCGGCCCCTCGGCGTCTCTAAAAGCAACAGTAGTTAAAAGGGACGTAAAACCAATAACATTATTATTATTATTATTAGTATCATTATTATTATTATTATTATTAGATAATCGACCTGACGTGGGCAACATCCAAATTTGAGTTGAGGCATGTCTTTACACATCTGGCTGTGCATGGCTTTCACAACCCTAATTGAATTAACAAATCTTTCTATGACCCTACAGAGACGTGTGTATGCCAACTATGTGGATATTTTCGATTGATACTTGGATGCAATAAAAGTATTAATTAATATCTTGAACTAGCACCAACGGCTAGAATTCAGGTACTATGTGAAATCGTTTTGTTCTTTGCTTCAAATAACACTTTCAAATAATGCACAATAGGCTGTTACAAACCCTTTAAAATTCAAATAAAAATGTATCATAGTATCATCTTGTTATTCTTCAAATTCGATGCGCATAGAATGCCAATGGTATACTAATCAATGGTGTCCCACGTAGACCAGTCTTGACATCTAGTGGAGAAGTATCAAACGAGATAATCATAATGGGGCGAGTGCATTCTAGCGGCCATAAAAATAAACCTTTCATTATAATCGGTAAATTAATCTGTAGGCCGGCGTGCAGTTCGCTGCCAGTCGGCCAATGATAATTCACTTTTTTGTTGCTAGATGTCTCGTACAAATCTGCTGGCGAATTTTGTTTTAATTGAATATATATTTTCCATCGTCCTATGCACAATTTAACGCTTAATTTTAAAACGTTTGAGTCATTACAAAACAATGAATATAAAAAATTCAAGCAAAATAACATAACTCTGCTGGGATTTGAACAATAGCCATTAGGGTGATAGGTTAACGCTTTACCACGGAGCCAAACGTGCCAACGAACATCGTTCGCAATCAAATGAGTTGCTTAGAACGTGTTAGCAAATAATGATTTACACTAAACGATTTCATCAGTGGAGTATATTATTTATATATTAAGCATTTCATGCAAATTTTATTTATTTTGTATCAGTACGCTATATTGCATGCAATACTCAAATTAGTGAAATATAAGTCAGGCACAAGATATCCGCTGCCATCTTGCCTTGTAACTGAGACGGCTCAGCCTTTCAAAATCACTTCTGCACTATAGTATTTCAAAATAAACTTTTAATTTCGAACGTTCCTCTTCCTTTAGAACAGTTAAAACGATTCTCGGCTCGATAATCGGAACTGGTGGGTCCCATGATATGGATTATATTGTTTGCATAATTCGCACGGCCGCCATCCTGAAATGGTACAGTGGATGACCTTGTAGTTTGGTCACAATACGTTTTCTATACGAAGGTATGTTGTTACCAAATGTGGTAGAGATCGGATGATTTGGTTAGTAGTTATTTGATTTTACGTTTTGAGAGTTTGAGTGGCCGCCATTCAGTTTCGGTAAAGATGGCGGCGATATAAAACATGATACTGAGGTGCCCTTTGCTAGTACTACCTCTCTACCAAATTTCGTTCAATTCGGTTTCACCGTGTTTAAATTGATATGGGGGAAAGATATTCAGAGTACACACACTCACACACACGCAGACTCACACACACACAGACAGACAGACACACATTTTTTGGCCCTGTGCAGATCTCATAAGTCTACTTTCATTTTTGCAAAAATCGAAAGTAGGCTAAAAAGGTATTATTTTTTTGTATTTTCTCTATTCTGCAAGAAAGAAGTTGATGTAGCGAGTGAGCTTTCCCTACATCCCTCAATATTTAGACCGACCTTGCTGTATGGAAGTGAGAACTGTGTAGATTCAGGATGTCTGATGTATAAGCTAGACGTAACAGATATGAGAGTAGCACGAATGATTGCTGAGACAACGGCAGGATCGTACATAGTTATTTTCATTAACATTCACTAGATAGATATCTTCCCCCATCCTAGTATTTAGCCTCACAGAACTAAGTGTACCCCGTTTCAACCCTCGAAACAGAATTTAATTTCTAAGCAGAGCGGAGAATCGTACCCAGCCTTTAGGGGTCACAACCAACAATCCTAGCCACTGCACCTCGAGACGAGCTATTAAAATTGAGCTCATCACCGTTTACATATCGAAATAGGCAAAATGAATAGGCCTATACGAAGTATTATTGTTACATGATCGTATGACTGTAGTATTCTTGTTCGTTATCGTCTTCCAGGCAGACTATGACTGGATCCAACTCCAGCACGTGCGACGTGAGATGCCCACGGATCCCAGCCACAAGTGGGATGAGTGGCAGGAGATCATGGCCAATCAGGAGGTGAAGGCAGAGGAAAATGTCATCTACGAAGGCACTGAGCCCCAGCCAGGTAAGAGTTTCACTGCCAGTTTCAACATTAAGTCAAATAATAATTTAAAATGATGAGGGAAAATATTTCGAAGAAATCAATTGTAGTGTTTTCGGTCGAGGAGAACAGAAACTTGAAGAGCACTAAAATTCCACGACATTCCGTCTCGGTGAAGAGCTCTCGTACACTGTTTTAAGATTGCAAAACGAAGTTCAATCTTATCCATAGCTCATACAAATACAGCTTGGTATCTCTGTTAGATCACATTGGAAACATTAAATCAAACTCAATGCACTGAGTGCCTGGCTGCTAACAAAAAATAGATTTACAGCAGAGTAAAGATCGATTATAATTCATTTGATCACCATATCATTGGGTACAATTCACCATTTCATCGGCATTTGTTGCAGATGGAGTGGAGTTCTCTACATTGGTAGGTTGAGGAACGAACGAACTATTGAGCAGGTTTCTAATATAAATCATTTCTGCATACATTATTATTATTATTGTTAGTAGTAGTATGATAATTATTATTGTGATGGCTCATTTCTTAAGGCCACAGCCATTTTCATTCCAATATTCACTTCTTTCACAAATACACACGCTAGTACAGGCACCATAACACCACATTATCAGAAATATTCTACACATCCAAAACTACACAGAGCTAAATGCCCACGATAGCCAACCCCCTCAAATTAAACAAGAACAACAAATCTAATGTAAGACCACATTTCAAATGCTTCTATTCTCCTCTTTCCAAAAGATTCATTTCCATAGAAGTGCCCCACTCCAGACAACGGCTTTTAAAATGACTTTATGTTCGACGTTGTCGATATGTAAATATTATATGTCAGAAAACTGTATCATTAAAGTGTCAATAAAGTACTACTTTTCATTATAACACGTTTTTTCAACCAAACAGAGCTCAATATTTTCATTCATTGACCAATTAGGTAAGGATAGCGTTTGACATGCACTGAAAAATCAACATGTCGGACATGAATTACATGATTTGAAAGTTGACAATGTAGCCTATATTGGATCAACCATTGTAGTTACAATGCATAAACAAAATGGGCAATATTGTAAAAGAAATAGCACTGTGCCTTAATATCCGCAACTCCAATTTCTATACATTCATAAGATCTCGCCGACAATTTTATTGAATGCAGCAGTTGTTGACGCAAAACACACCATCACGCCATGAAGGAATCAGGCGTATGACATTAGTTCCACGGAAATTATAATTCAGCTCCCTGTTAAGTAAATGGATTTCTTATGTGAAACTTTTCCGCCAGATACCGTTGCTGTTCAATTTGGGACTACATTGATTTGCCTTCCGTTGACATTCTATACGCATCGAATTTGAAGAATAACTATTTGAAAATACGGTACATTTTAATTTTAAAGCGTTTGTAACAGCCTATTTTTTGTTGACCAAAATAACAAAATGATCATACATAGTACCTGTGCGCTATCTGTTGGTGCAATTTCAGGATAAACAAAGTTCCAAAGCTTTGGGATTCGTTATTGGGTAGAGATCAAATGCCCAGCCCACACAATTCCCAAGTAGAAGAAGAAGTCAACCGACAGAATATCGTCAGATTTATGAATATTTATGTTAGAACATATAAGAAAGTTATCATTATCGTCGAACATAAACAGTCGTATGCAACTCGCCTATAATGGTAATTAAGACACTCGTATGGAAATTATTTGCACAATGTACTATTCAAACACTTCAATCGATATATCATGTCAACAGGTTCTTCTCTGTAGAATAGATTTCCATGCCTGTGCTAACCTACTTTCAATATCCTCTTTGCTTCGTCCATTATTGCTAATTTTGATTCCCACGTAGCAGATTAGCAGATGTCTCCTACTTCCTTTAGCATTTCAAATTTCATCTGCCAATTTGATGTCAATAGAAGTTGCTGAAGTCTTCCAGCTGCATTTCCTTATTTTTGTTTCACATTTATTTATTTTCTTCGCGAATTACTTCCTCAACACGGAGTCGATGTCATTTAAAAACTCATTCATAGCCTATGGTTAATCGGTTAAAATGACAATTTCATCAGTAAAGCTCAGAGTGGAAGTGATTTTATCTAGAATCCTTACCGCTATAAAAAGTACTCATACATTTGAACAAGAAGAGAAAATATCAACATAACCAATCATCTACTATGGATCCATGTAATTGCATTGAAATAAAATAAAAACAACTTAACGAAAGTGTCCAAATTACGACAAGAAGCCTACACAAGGATACAATAACATGAACAATATGGACTAGAAACAAAATAAGGTAATAAATATTAAATATCAAGCAGGCAAAATCAAATTATAGACTTACGTATTTAAATTAAACATCACATGGATATTCAAGAATGCAATTTCTATGTACTAAGATCATCCTACAACATAGTTCAATCAACATCACTTGAAATGTCAAGTTAATACTAGGTTTAATACATATAAAACATTAAAAAAAAATATTATAAGGACGTACGTTCCTAATAGTATTGTAGTTCATATTGTCATCCTAGAGCCTACATATATCGTATGATATGATAAGTTTTCTCGTTTTATACTATAATAAGTCAAATTAGAGGAAACAACCAATGCTGCTATTTCATTCCAATATGTAAGTTAGAGGAAAGTAGCTGTGTTGAAGATGACCTCATTGTGGGTGGAAAGCATGTTTCAAAATCATTAAGTATCTAAATAGTATTAATGCAGGTGCCACCAGTTATTTTAATACTTTAAATTTCCTTCTCATTTCCTTTATTTGTTGTTCAAAGTTTGTGCTTTAATAGAGTATCCGGATAATGTGAGATAGTGGTCTATGGTGCTCGTAATGCGAATGTTTCTGATTTACAGATGATGCTGGAGTCTCCCAAGTTGATATTAATGGACGTATCATCGGTGGCAGCGCAGCATCTCGTGGTCAGTTCCCTTGGCAGGCCGCTATCAGACTAGACAGTACCTCCTTCTGTGGTGGGTCCCTCATCTCTAGTACCTTCATTCTGACAGCAGCTCACTGTACTGCTGGGTAGGTATATCTGATTAAGTCTCTTATGTTGAGTGACAAATATCACAGGCTTTTGTCATGATCAATTACCAATCTGGGGGCTCAAAATTAATTTTTAACATTAAATACGCTTACGCTGGGATTGTACCAAATTTCATAAACTGGAGACACGATTCCTTAATGTGACGCAAAAACTAAATCGAAAATTTTGAATATATTCGGCATTTCATAGTCCCTTAAGTGTATCTTTCCAAATAGCTCGCATTGTACCAACACTAAGTTTCATGTTCCAGTATCAGCACATTCACCGTGACGCTGGGAGCAACATCCATTTCGTCCACGGAGACCGGAGCTGTAACCCAGAGCACTCGTAACAAGATCCAACACGCCAGCTATAGCGCCAGCACTCTCAACAACGACATCGCTCTCTTGAGACTGGGCTCTGCCGTCTCCAGCAGCTGTACGTAGCCTACTTTCTAGTATGCTTTCACGGCCCACAATATTATTCTTATCATCCTTTTTTTGGATTATATCGTATGGCCTCGGGAAGGTGGCCTCCATAGCGTAGCGGTCAGCATGGTTAGCTGCCGCCACGGAGGTCCTGGGTTCGATTCACGGCTCTGCCAAAAAATTTAAAAAGTGGTATGAGGACTGGAACGGGGTCTACTCAGCCCCGGGTGTACCAAATGAGCAGAGGGGGTTCGATTCCCACCTCAGGCATCCTCGAAGTGGTTTTCCGTTGTTTCCCACTTCGTCTTCGGTACCTGCTTTAAGGCCACGGCCACCTCCTTCCCTCTTCCTTGCCAATCCATCCCATTCTTACCCTCCCTTCCCAACCCCCATGAGGCCCCTGTTCGCTTTGCAGGTGAGGCCACCTGAGAGAAGTGCTGATCACATTTCCCCAGTTGTATCCAATCCGACCAAATGTTCCCAGCTCTAGGACACTGCCCGTAGTGGCGGTAGTGGTGAGTTCCCTCGCTGAGTCCGTGGGAAACACAAACCTGGAGGGTAAAATTTACTAACAAAAATGGCTTCGTGTGCCGGGTGCAAGCTTTGTTATTTGAAGCCCAAAGGGAAGCTTGCATGTCGAATTTCGTTGTTCCTTGAAGCAGTAAGAAAGTCAAGGAGGTTAGGTATCTAAGCTCCTTCAACACTATAGCGCTTTCTAGTAGAAAAATTAGGAACTTTGTGTTGGCGGAAACTCCCGAGATTAATTTTGCCATTATGAACACGGCCTACTGAATTCAAATGGATTCTTTGACATGCCAACATCGTATGACACGGTGACGTAATTTTTGCCGCCTTTCAAAAACCACTTACCATGGCCAGGAGCGAACTTGAAAGCTAGGGGTTAGTAGACCGCCACGTTAACCATTCACCCACCGTGGCAAGCATGATGACGTGTGAAAAAAAAGTATTGAAATACTCTATACGCTCCGTGAGGCATATGGCCTCAGTTTTCAATGGAACAAAACTGTGTGTCAATGAGCTTACAAAGATGCAGAGAAGTTCCTCTGTTCAGCACCAGACGGGCCCTCACGAAATGTTTACGATATTTCAATGCTCTATTTTTTTCACTCGGCATAATCACAAAAAGGATAATACTGTATGATTAATATCCTTGTTTCTGATGATTCTATTGCTTCCTTCGCTGAATCGAGTAGTGACTTCTTGTAAATAGTGGCATCCAGGGACTCTCAAATAGAGGGACTTGGATTGGCGACCACGTGACTCTTGCTGGGTCCGACATTGCTTAATTGTACCGGGTTCCTCTCTTTAATATTTGCTGTCGACTTTCCTTGATCATCTCTTCCCCTTATAACTAATTACCACAACTACTTGTATGTAGTGGCATTTTGACTAACCACAGTGAAGGAGATTGCTTGAAATACAATAGCTAATTCATTATTTAACTTAAAATATGTATTAATTAGTCTATTATTAACAGTATGTAAAGGTGCCTAAATTCTGTATCGTTCCAACAATAGGTGTTATGTTTCCATTTCAGCATACATCAGTGCTGTTCGTCTGCCCCGTTCGTCTCAAGCTAGCCAGGACTTCGCTGGATCCAGCGTGCGTATCAGTGGATGGGGCCGAACAAGTGGTGAGCTTCCATGATACACTTTTTGGAAATTATTTCTCTCAATACGCTAACAGCACTCGGTTTTAAAGTCAGTGCTGGAGATTAAATTGAGATTACCTATAAAAATGTCACCACATCACGGTTTTGTGACTAGCATTCTTGGCTCTCTCTCCGTTGGGCTGGGTTAGATTCCCGGCTCTGACGGCTCAAAAGGGAAACGCTCACAGGCAAACATCATGAACATCAGTCTCCAGATTTGGATGAAACATTGCATGCATGTAGATAAATAATTAGCCTACATAATTTCCGAACTGTGTGTTTTCTATATGATAGAAAGCACGTAGGAAACAATTATTGTGATGGTATTTTATTAGTATCTAACCACCTTCTAAAATCTCAGAAGATGACCATCAGTGTGACTTGTCAGTGAAGTAGAGCTCTTCTAATTCCAGTACGGAGTTCGGAAATTATGTATTTATTTACATGACTGGTATTTACGTATTTCCAAGCTACGTCCGGATAACTTTTATTTTGTTTCTAACTGAAAACAGGCAGCAGTGGAATCAGCAACAGTCTAAACTTCGTGGACCTGACAGTGATCACCAACACCAACTGTGCTAGATCCTTCGGTAGCATCATCAACGCCTCCAAGATCTGCACGACTGGAGTGAATGGCAGAAGCCCATGCAATGTAAGTATTACAAGATGTTACTTCTCTAAGCTCGATTTACAATGTGCAGTCACAAGTACACTAATCTAAAATATATTGTTTTGATATATCTACGTTGATTCGATAGAGGAGATATACCTATGTACCCGTGATCTGTACTTCACTGTCGGCGGAAAGTCAGAGGTCCCTTAGAAAAACTTAGGCTCTGAACACGGAGTAAGGATTTCTGGCACCGTGAAGTCCTTCCCATGCCACTTCTTAACTGTGCTCAGTCACATTTCTCTAGCACATCTAAAGAAGAAGCTAAGAAACTCTGCACAACACCCTCACTTCCTCTTAATCTGGGAGTTTGACATCCACCATATGAGCGGCTTCGATCCAGGAGTGGCTCCACAGGGTGCTCAAGATAGGATTGAAGGTTTAGAGAAAGAAAACGTTCTTCATACTTATATTAAACCTTTATTTTCCTTATATCTGTCTATTCATCATCATCAATTATTATACATATCAGGCCTTTAAGGTCCATGACAGTAAACAAAGAAACATAACAAAGACATCAAATATACAACATTACATAACACTATCCTACTCAATCACACAGGAGGCATTATCCCGATGACAATCGCAAGTATTTGTTACAAAAACCATTCCATTTTTCTCCATCCGTTGTATCATCCGGTAGTGATGTTGGTTCCACCTGGTGCAACGTTCTCATCACCCTATGCTTCCATCTCGTCCTTGGACGGCCTCTTGGACGTTTGCCAATCAGCGGAGTATTGAGCAGTCTGTTTGGGATAGATTCCACAGCTTTTACGATATGTCCCATCCACTGGAGTAGTCTTCCTCTGATGATCCTACCCACATCAGCTTTCCCAAAACGTTGGTATAAGTCCTCTTTTTCCCTCCTTTCCCATCTTCCTTCCTCCCTATTGGAAATAGGTCCATATATCTTTCTGAGCTCTTTCCTCTCATATACACAAATGCGCTCTTCCAGTGTTTGTGAGGTCGCCCCCTGACTCGCATCCATATAACACAACCGGTTTCACTAGTGTCATGTATAACTTAACCTTGCTGTTTTGTGAAAATAAGCGTGGCTTAAATAAGTTATTGAGAACAAAAAAGGTCCTATTGGCACTAATGGTCCTCTGTTGGAACTCTTTTTCAATCTCACTTTTATTAGATACAAGCTGTACCCGGCATGCGTTGCAATGCCAATCAAAGAGAGTGTTGGCGTTGAAATTCTGTTTCTTGAAGTGCTTTTGGATACACAACATGTTAACTGCCTCTAAGCTATCGTAAAATGGATTTTCTAATTTAGAACCATTCGTGGGAGCGTGCACAACAACTTTCAAAACTTTCATCGCTGTCACTCATTTGTTGAATCTACTCGTACGCTACCTATTGTGAAATGGATTTACTAAGTCGAAACCCTTCCCTGGCGTGTACACAATAACTCATCAACGATTCATCGCAATCGGATGAATGGTATATGCACGTATAGGGGTTTTTGTTTAAACGATTCATGCGCTGTCATTCATTTGTTGAATCTACTCGTGCGCTACCTTTTGAGAAATGTATTACTAAGTCGAAGCCCTTCCCTGGCGTGTACACAATAACTCATCAAGGTTTCATCGCAATCGAAGAATGTTATATGAACGCAATAGGGGATTTTGTTGAAACGCTTCGCGCGTTGTCACCCATTTCTTTCATCTACTCTTGCGCTACTTATTGTGAAATGGATTTACTAAGTTCCCTTCCCTGGCGGGTACACAATAACTGATCAATGTTTCATCGCAATCGGATGAATAGTATATGAACGCATACCTGATTTTGTTTAAACGATTCACGCTCCGTCACTCATTTGTTGAATCTACTCGTGCGCTACCTACTGTAAAATGTATTTACTAAGTTAGAAACCGTCACGTAAGTGTCCACAACATCTCACCCAAGTTTCAACGCTATCGGACTCATGGGATATGAAGACATAGGGGCTGTATTGAAACGCTCCGAGTGTCGTCGTTCATTTGTCGAATCTACTCGTGTGCTACCTACTGTGAAATGTATTTACTAAGCCAGAAACCTTCCTTGGAGTGTCCACCATATTTCACCCAAGTTTCACCGCTAATGGCAGAATGGTATATGACCTTATACGGGACTTTGTTGAAACGCTTCGCGCGTCGTCCCTAATTTGTTGAATCAACTTGTGCGCTGAAAATTGTATAGGACATTTACTAAGCCAGAAATTTTCCATGACGTGTACACAACATCTCACCCAAGTTTCATAGCTACGGACGAATGGCACATGTATGCATACGGGACTTGGTTGAAACGCTTCGCGTGTCGTCGCTCATTTGTTGATTCTACTCTTGCGCTACATATTGTAATATGGATGTACTCAGCCAGAAACCTTCCCTGGAGTGTACACAACATCTCACCCAAGTTTCATCGCAATCGGATGAATGGTATGTGAACGTATACGGGACGTTGTCGAAACGCTTCGCGCGTAGTCACTCATTTGTTGAACATAAACGTGCGCTTCGTATTGTAAAATGGATTTACTTAGCCAGAAACCTTTCCTGGAGTGTACACAACAATTCACCAAACATTTATCACTATCAGACGAATGGTACATAACTTTATACGGGACTTTGTTGAAACGCTTCGCGTGTCATCGCCCATTTGTTGAATCTACTGGTGCGCTACCTATTGTAAAATGTATGTACTAAGCCAGAAACCTTCCCTGGAGTGTACACAACATCTCACCCAAGTTTCATCGCTATCGGATGAATGGTATGTGAAATTATATGGGACTTTGTTGAAACGCTTCGCGCGTCGTCGCTCATTTGTTGATTCTACTCGTGCTCTACCTATTTTTAAAGGGATTTACTAAGCTAGAAACCTTCCCTGGAGTGCACACAAAATCTCAGCCTAGTTTCATCGCTATCGGACGAATCTATATTATTAAAAATATTGATGAAAATTTATCCGAGTCCGTCCGGCCATACTATCCGGCCGATTTTCTTCATCCTTTTTTTAAATGAAAGGTATTCATGCCCAGATTTGTCATCAAGTATTACAAATCACTTAAATAACGCCTTTCTCAAATTAATTGATTTTTTCAACATTTTCCAACTTTTTCCAAATTTTATGTAATCATATCTTCGGTTCTAATTGAGTTACGAAGGTCGTCTTAGTCTAAGAACACTTAGTGAATCTAGCGCTATCATTGGAGCTCTTACCCATTCAAATCGGCTGATTCGGAGGAATGTTATGAGTGGACATACGATATTACATCTCATTTCTTCAACAGTTTTTCTCATTTTAGCAATCATATCTTTGGTTCTAATTGAGTTACACTGTTCGTTTTGGTCTAAGAGCACTCAGTGGATCAAGCTCTATCTTTTGAGGTATTAAATATTTACATTGGTTGATTCTGAGGAATGTTACGAGTGCCGAAGCATATAGTAGAAATAATTATGAAAATTTAACCGAGTCCGTCCGGCCATTCTATCCGGTCGATTTCCTTCATACCACTATTAAATGAAAGTTATTCATGTACGGATTTAATATCAAGTATTAAAAATCACGTAACTTCTGCCTTCCTCAAATTATTTGATTTCTTGCACATTTTTTACTTTTTTTTCACAATGAATCTATCTATATTTTTAACAAGAAGTTCCGTGAAGAACTATACAGCCTACTTTTCATGCCAATGATTACTCTACAGAATATGAACCTATCGAGAATAATGACGAAATTAAGTTGCTAATATCGAAATTTCCAATTAGTTCGAAATACTGTATACCTGGCATAATGTATCCTAATAGAGCACTACAGTTGGCAGCCCTGATGACTGAATATATTCTTAGTTCCGTCTCTTACGGTACTAAATACAAAATTTGGTTGAAGTCCACTGGATAGCATGGACGTTACATGCAGTTAAACATTGGATCTAACAGCGCGCGTAAAATCACGTTGGCAACAATGTCATGCATGTAGTGGTCAGAAATAATCTGAAATAATATGATCTATTGTTGTGCCAATTTTGAATGAAATCCATTAGTTAGTATAGAAGTTACATGCATTTTAAAATTGGACCTATCAGCAGGCTTAGAATCATGTTGGCAGCACTGACGTATATTAGTTACTCCAAATTCGTCTAGAATGCCAGGTACTATACGTGTGCAAAGTTTAGAGCTATTGGCTTGCATACTTTCTGATATATTGATATTAGGGTAACAAAAGTAGGGACAGCACATATTAACAGTTGGCAGCCCTGGTTGCTCCTTAGAATACGCATAGTCATATCTGTTATGGTACACATAGCACATACGAAATTTGGTTGAAATCCAAATGATAGTATTGAAGTTACATGTATTTAAAGTTGGACCTGTCAGCAGGCTTAGAATCATGTTGGTAGCACTGACGTATATGAGTTACTCCAAATTAATATAGAATGTCACGTACTATACGTGTGCATAGTTTAAAGCTGTCGGCTTGCATACTTTCTGATATATTGGTATTTGGATAAAATAAATTAGGAGCATTTATTAACAGTTGGCAGCCCTGGTAGGTCTTAAGAATACGCTCAGTCATATCTGGTTATGTACACATACAACATACGAAATTTGGTTGAATTCCACTTGATAGTGTAGAAGTTATATGCATTTAAAAATTGGACCTATCAGGAGGCTTATAATTATTTTGGCAACACTGCCATGTTTGGCCTCCTGGAAATTAAACTGAAATATTATGATCTGTACGTGTGCCAATTTTAAAATAGCTCCCATTCATACTTTCCATGATATCCAACATGGAGCTCAAATTTCTAGTGCGTTTTTCAGCAGTTGGTAGCACTGACATCATTTTCAAATATGGACGTGAGATATTCCGGTGCACATCTTTACTCATACTAAATTTGGTTTTGATTGCTGCAGCCGTTTAGGAGTTGATAGGGGGGGACACACACACAGCCAGACAGACAGAAGGACAGACAGACAGACAGACAGACAGACACACATTTGCCCGATCTCATAAGACTACTTTTTCCTCATTTTTGCAAAATGTGAAAAGTAGGCTAAAAATATATAATATATCTTATATATAAAAGTGAAAGTCTGTATGTATGTATGTGGGTGGGTGGGTTGGTTCCGTATACAAATCTACTCCGTTCCACCAATCTCAACCAAATTTTGCATACACATAGTTTAGGACCCAGAAGGAACCGCTGGCTACATGAATTTTCGATAGTCTTTCTCATTCTTCTGATTTCGGCCCTTTTGCACTCAAGCACAGGCTAATCAAATCATAAAATATACTCATGAAGGAATGGCAAGATAGATAGTTTCCATGGCAACATAGCTCAAGTCGAGACACGGCCGTCTGGATGCCAGTTGCGCTCTGCACTACCGGTATAGAAAATGAGCATCTTTACTTGAAATCCAGTTAGTTACTCACCTACTCACACAGCACTGTCAACCGAGTTTAGCATAACAAAGACTTGTCACTATCTTCTACTATATATTTGTCAAATACCACTGACTCACTCACTCACTCATTCATTCATAACGAAACCTCAGAAACCACCGAACGGATTGGAATGAAATTTGGTATGCTGCTTCTACAAGGGCCACAAATGCCCACTAAGAGAGAATTTTTCTATATTCAGGTTCTAAAGTGATTAAGGGGGTAGACCTGCATTTCATTGAATAGCATTATCTCCCGATTGGTTTCATTGGGGGATGTGATACTCGGTACATAAACTCATCATAAGAAGACACGAGTCTGAGGGTTTTTCGATGTGGTGTATATTATGAGGTGAAAGGGGGTGAAAATTGGGGATTGAAAGATTCCTAACGGAGCGTGTATCTCTTAAACGACATAGGCGAGGAGTTTGAAACTCAGCGGAAAAAATCAGCATGAAAGTAAGTAAATATGTGTTTGATCGTTTTTTTCCATAAATCCAATTTAAGGGGCCCATAGGGAGGGGTGAAATTCTGGGGGGGGGGGGACAGGAAAGAAAGTGTCCTAACTGATTGACTGACTGACCCACTCATCAAACTCAGGGGGAAAAACTGCTTTAAGGTAAGTAAATAGCTGTTCGACAGGTTTTTTTTTCATAAATAAAATTTAAGGGGTTCATGGGGAGGGGTGAAATTCTGAAAAAAGAAAATTGAAAGAAAATGTCCTGACTAACTCACTCACTCACTCATCATCGCCCAGCCAAAAGTATTGAAGTTAGAATCATGACAGTTTGGGGATATGTTCATTGTATGTCAAAACCGTCTACTAAGGGAGGATTTTCGGATATTCAGGTTCTAAAGGGGTCTTAAGGGGGTTAAACCTGCATTTCATTGAATAACAATATCTCCCGATTGGTTTCATTGGGGGATGTAATACACGGCATATAAACTCATCATTAAAAAGTAAGAAGGCACGTTTCTGAGTGTTTTTCGATGTGGTGTATATTATGAGGTGAAAGGGGTGAAAAGTAGGAATTGAAAGATTTCTAATGGAGCGTGTATCTCTTAAACAACATAGGCGAGGAATTTGAAACTCAGCGGAAAAAACTCAGCATAGAAAAGAAGTAAATATATATTTGACCGTTTTTTCATAAATCCAATTTAAGGGGCCCATGGGGAGGGGTGAAATTCTGGGGGGGAGGGGGGGGGGGAAACAGGAAAGAAAGTGTCCTAACTGATTGACTGACTCACTCACTCATCAAACTCAGGGGGAAAAACTGCTTTAAAGTAAGTAAATAGCTATTCGACAGTTTTTTTTATCAATCAAATTGAAGGGGTTCATCGGGAGGGGTGAAATTCTGAAGAAAAACAAATGAAAGAAAATGTCCCGACTCATTCACTCACTCATCATCGCCCAGCCAAAAATATTGAAGTTGGAAACATGGCATTTTGGGGATATGTTCGTTGTATGTCAAAACCGTGCACTTAGGGAGGATTTTTGGATATTCAGGCTCTAAAGGGGTCTTAAGGGGGTTAAACCTGCATTTCATTGAATAACAATATCTCACGAGTGGTTTTATTTGTGGATGTGATACTCGGCATATAAACTAATCATTAAAAATAAGCAGACATGTGTCTAAGGGTTTTTCGATGTGGTGTATTATTATGAGGAGAGAAGGGGTGAATAGTGGGGGTTGAAGGATTCCTAACGGAGCATGTAGGCCTATCTCTTAAACGACATAGGCGAGAAATTTGAAACTCAGCGAAAAAAATTAGCTAAATAAATAAGTAAATCGGTGTTCGACGATTTTTCTTCATAAATTAATTTAAGGGGCCAATGGTGTGGAGTGAAATTCTGGGGGGGAAAAGGAGAGAAAGTGTCCTAACTGACTGACTAACTCACTCATCTAACTCGGAGGAAAAAGACAGCTTAAAAATAAGGTAATAGGTTAAAGAGTTTTTTCATCAATCCAATTTAAGGGGCCCATGGGGAGGGGTGAAATTCTGGTAAAAATAATTGAAAGAAAATGTCCTGTCTGACTCACTCACTCATCACGCCCAGCGAAAACTATTAAAGTTGGAAAAATTAAATTTTGGGAATATTTTCTCTGTATGTCGATAACGTCAACTAAGGAATGATTTTTGTTTATTCGGGTTTTAAAGAGATGTTAAGGGGATAAACGTGCATTTCATTGAATAACGATATCTGATGAGTTGTTTCTTTGGGGATGTGATATTCGGTATATAAACTAATCATTAAAAATAATCAAACATATATCTAAGGGTTTATCGATGTGGTGTATATTATGAGGTGAAATGGGTGAAAATTGGAGGTTGAGGGATTCTTAACGGAGCGTGTATCTCTTAAACGACATAGGCGAGGAGTTTGAAACTCGGAGGAAATCAATCAGCTTAAAAATAAATAAATAAATAAATAAATAAATAAATAAAATAAATAGGTGTTGGACCGTTTTTTCATAAATCCAATTTAAGGGGCCTATGGGGAGGGGTGAAATTCTGGAAGAAAACGTCCACTAAGGAAGGATTTTTGGATGTTCACTCTCATCGACCAACCCAAACTATTACATGTTTGCAGAATGATATTTTGGGGATATGTTTGTTGTGTGTCGAAAGCGTCTACTAAGGAGGGATTTTTGGATATTCAGGTTCTAAAGGGGTGTTAACGGGGTTAAACCTGCATTTCATTGAATAACAATATGACACGACTATGACGCGAGCGAAGCGAGGCTAAAAATGAGATGGTGTGTGTCTGTGTATTACTCAATCACGCAAATACCACTGGTCCGATTTACATGAATTTTACTTGGAAGGAGCTGATTTACCTGGTTAACATATTGGTTAATTTTGATTTCAATACTTTGCATTATTTAAAGATGGCGACCATTTCAGTGACGTCACTACACCCTTTGGTTTAAAACTTTCATATTTCCATTTCAAATAAAAAGAGAACGCTAAGAAATGGCAAACTTTTGATGGCATATACGAGGTTTAAAATTACATTTTCTATCCGAAAGGTATCTCCAACCGTTAGCGAGTAAAACCTAAATTTGTGCTATTAACACGGTCAACGCCGAGCGGTGTAGTTGGACAAAATGTTCCATCCTTAATCTCCCTCTGCGCAGCACCTCGCCTATCCCCTGTTTTAACTGTCACCTTCACATTTTAATTTATTTATGACGCGTGGCGAAGCACGGGTACTTCAGCAAGTAATATATACAAATATATTTCTGAAAACTTAACCGAGTCCGTCCGGCCATTCTATCCAGTCGATTTCCTTCATACCACTATTAATTGAAAGGTATTCAAGCAAAGATTTGTTATCAAGTATTACAAATCACTTCACTTTCGCCTTCCTGAAATTATTTGATATTTTCAATGTTTTCCATCTTTTTCCAACTTTGAAGCAATCATATCTTTGGTTCTGATTGAGGTACTCAAGTCGTTTTAGTCAAGAACACTCAGTGACTGAAGCCCTTTCATTTGAGCTGTTAACTATTCAAATCGGCTGATTCTTCGGAATGTTATGAGTGAACATTCGATATTATATCTCATTTTTTCAATATTTTTTCTAATTGTAGCAATCATATCTTTGGTTCTAATGACGGAAATTTCGTATTACACTAGCGTTTTGTATTACAATCAAAAAAGTGCAGGGTCAAACGCTTCATCGAGTTGGAATCTACTTGCCTGATCCTGTTTTAGGCCATGGAATGTTCTATGTTGCCTTATCCCGAGGAAAATCATTTAAAAGTAACAGTCGATGCACAGCGAACATTGTCTGGAAGGAAGTATTGTAAAATAAAGATTATAAACTATTACTTAATGTCGTAATTTCTTAAATCCAATACTGAAAGAATATGCTGCGGAGCAGTACGGGCACCCTAGTGGTATATGAACGCAAACGTGACTTTGTTGAAATGCTTCGCGCGTCGTAGCTCATTTGTTGAATCTACTCGTGCGCTGCCTATTGTAAAGTGGTTGTACTAAGCCAGAAAATTTCCCTGCAGTGTACACAACATTTTACGCAAGTTTCATAGCTATCGGACGAATGGTATATGAATGCATACGGGACTTTGTTGAAACGGTTTGCGTGTCGTCGCTCATTTGTTGAATCTACTCGTGCGCTATCTACTGTGAAATGTATTCACTAATTTTGAAACCTTCACGTAAGTGTACACAACATCTCACCCAAGTTTCATCGCTATCGGACGAATGGTATATGAACACATACGGGACTTTGTTGAAATGCTTCGCGCATCGTCGCTCATTTGTTGAATCTACGCGTGCGCTACCTATTGTAAAATGGATTTACTAAGTCAGAAACCTTCCTTGGAGTGTACTCAACATCTCACCCAAGTTTCATCGCAATCGGACGAATGGTATATGAACGCATAGGAGACATACCCACAGACCCACAAACAGACAAACTATCACGTAACATTGATTTTCATATATATAGATATGTCTATTGGTGAAAAAATATCACGATACATTATTTATAGTTTTTCACATTGTGTCCTAGTATGTTTCAAATATAGCCACACTCAAGGAACTCTGGTAGTGAAAGATTTCCCTTTTTATACTGAACACCAATCCTCTGCACTTGACTCGAGAGTGACACGCTTTTCGCAACAATCTCTTCATGGGCAGGCAAGTTGAGTCCTTGCCTATTCAACCAGCTAAGTGCTTGGCCCTTGAATGAGCATACGAACAAACATCCCAATCTGGTCCATACTCAACGCATGCGCATAATACTTGGGCCGGCATGTTGAGACAGTGCCTGTCTTCTCCGTTATCTTACGATAATTGCCGACTGCTAACGACTATACCGCTGTCACGTGTTGTCAACAGTCATGCACCTACAAGTAAAATGTTACATATTTAGTGACTAGCAGTAGTGCCCGGCTTCGCCCGGTGGATTTATTTATTTTATGGAGGATAATGAATACTACTTCAGAACTGGAGTACTCAAGGATAAAGATGGGAAAGCACCAACGCTTATTGCAGCTGATAACCTCAGTATACTGCACCAACACCATCGCTCTTATACAGAGGCTTACTATTGTCATGATGATAACTGTTTTAAGGGGTCTAAGAAATCATTTTTCACTAATTACTCCCCGTGACTGCAAATTATAAGCAGCTTGCAATTCTGCACCAGAACACTGGTAGGGGCGACGTGATGCAGACCGCATTGCCAGGCAACAAGAGACATAGGTATTATTGAAGCTGATTGGTAGCGCTTGTTCTTCCGACTGTTGTTGTTGTTTGAGTCTTCAGTCTTTTGACTGGTTTGATGCAGCTCTCCATGCCTCCCTGTCCTGAGCTAATCGTTTCATCTCTACATAGCTCCGACACCCTACATCGAAGGCAATCTGTTTAACATATTCAAACCTTGGTCTACCCCTACAGTTTTTGTCCTCGACCCTTCCTTCCATAACTAAGCTTGCTATTCCTGGGTGTCTTAGTATGTGTCCTACCAACCTATCTCTTCTCTTCATTAGCAGTCGCCAGAAATATCTCTCCTCTCCCACTCGTCTTAATACCTCTTCGTTTCTAACCCTATCTACCCATCTGATCTTCATCATTCTCCTGTAACACCACATTTCAAATGCTTCAATTCTCCTCTTTTCTGCTGCACCAATAGTCCAAGTTTCACTTCCATAGAGCGCCACGCTCCAGACAAAGGCTTTCAAAAATGACTTCCTAATACCTAAATCTATATTCGATGTCAGCAGATTCCTTTTTTGTAGAAATGCTTTCTTTGCCTGAGCCAACCTACTTTTAATATCCTCTTTGCTTCGTCCATCACTGGTTATTCTGCTTCCTAAGTAACAGAAGTCTCCTACTTCCTTCAGCTTTTCACCTGTCAATTTGATCTCCATAGAGGTTTCTGATTTATTTCGGCTGCATTCCAGTATTTTTGTTTTACATTTATTTATTTTCATCATGAATTCTTTCCGTAAGACGGAGTCCATACCATTCAAAAACTCATTCAAATCCTCAGGCTTGTCGGCCAAGATGACGATGTCATCAGCAAATCTCAGAGTTGAAATTATTTCTCCTTGAATCTTCACTCCCACTTCAAATTTTTCTCTAATTTCCTTCATTGCGTGTTCAATGTAAAGGTTGAAAAGTATGGGTGATAAGTTGCAGCCTTGCCTTACACCTTTCTGAATACCAGCTTCTATCTCATGTCCTTCAACTCGAATGACTGCTGTCTGGTTTCTGTACAGATTGTATATCACCCTCCTATCCCTGTACTTTATTCCAATTGATTTCAAAATGTCAAACAATTTAGTCCAATCAACGTTATCAAAAGCCTTTTCTAAGTCTACAAAAGCCATGAACGTTCTCTTATCTTTCCTTATTCTACCTTCTAAAATCAGTCTAAGACTTAGTACGGCTTCCCTTGTTCCTACATTTCTCCTGAAACCAAACTGGTCTTCACCCAACTCCGTTTCCATCTGGCTTTCAATCCTCCTGTAAATTATTCTAGACAGGATCTTTGAAGCATGAATAATCAAGCTGATTGTACGGTAATCTTCACATCTGTCAGCTCCCACTTTCTTTGGTATAGGGATGATTACATTCTTCTTGAAATCAGGGGGTACCTCACCTGTCTCATAAATCCTACACACCAAGTGAAATAACCTGATCAGACCTTCATCTCCTATGCAGCGTAGCAACTCAATCGGTATATCATCTATGCCTGGTGCTTTGTTCCTGCTTAAGTCTTCCAAAGCTCTATCAAATTCTGATCTCAATATTAAATCTCCTTTCGCATCCTCATCAATTTCCTCCTCCCTTTCCATTACATGATTCTCAATCTCCTTTCCCTTATACAAACTCTCTATGTAAGCTTTCCATCTCTCAACCTTTTCTTCCCTATCTGTTAGAGGCTTTCCATTTGTGTCCTTAATATTACAGCACTTAGTCTTCTTTTCCCCAAAAGTATTCTTAATCCTTCGATAAGCTGTTCCGACTTACTGAACAAAAATCAATCTTTAAGGGTACCTGAGAGGTGTAGCCTAATGCTACATAGCTACATAATGCTACATAAACTATTCCTCTTGAATCTGGCTATCATATACAAAAAGAATTTTTCGAATCGGACTGGTAGTTCCAGAGATTAGCGCGTTTAAGCACACAAACAAACTCTTCAGCTTCATTATATTAGTATAGATTTGTGTTAACGTATTATTTGTGCTCAGTGTGTGGGTTTTGAACAAATACAAGACAGCATACTATCTATACTGTGCTTTTCGTTGGTTAGGAGGTTTTGCCCCTCTGACGAGAGCTCAGGAGTGTGATAATCTTGTGGTCCAAGTTATTTCTCCCACATATGTACAGACTTTCAAGCTTTATTGACATTGAATTTTCTCTTCTCACAGGGTGACAGTGGCGGCCCTCTGGTCGTACAGGAGAGTGACGGACGCTACACTGAGGTTGGAGTCGTCTCGTTTGGCTCCAATGGCTGCCTGGCTTCATACCCCGCCGCCTACACTCGAGTGACCAGCTACCTCAGCTGGATCTCTTCCAACGCTGGCATTGCCATAAGTGCTTAAGAAATATAACTTATTTGTTAAAAGACGACTGTACCAAACAAGTACATGAATAAACACTGAAAATGTAATGATATATTTTGTGTCTTTCCTTGAGAATTCCAATCAAATATCGTCGCTGAACTTGCAATACCGTGTATCTGATAATGATCTTATTTTCCATTATTGTCCTTCTGATTGAGCACGCCTCCCAGCAGTATGTGGATGTGCCGTCCAACAGAACAATTAACGTTATGATAATTTTCCTATGTTCCGGCATAAAGAAAAATGAGCTTTAAATACACTAGCAGAAGTACCCGTTTTTCGAACGGTCTTCGGTATTAATAACCAGACGTTATCAAATAATAATAATAATATCGTTTGGCCTCGGTTGCCGGGTGTAAGCATTGTAATTTGACACCCAAAGGGTAGCTAGCATGTCGAATTTCGTTGTTCCTTAAATCACTATGAAAGCCAAGGAGGTTAGATATATAAGCTCCTTGAACACTGTAGCGCTTTCTAGGAGAGAAATGAGGAACTTTGTGTTGGCGGAAACTCCCGAGATTAATTTTGCCATTTAAACACGGCCTACTGAATTCAAACGGGTTCTTTAACATGCCAACATCGTATGACATACGTGTCGTATTTTTGGCGCCTTTCAAAAATCACTTACCACGGCAGGAGCGAACCTGCAATCTTGGGGTTAGTAGACCGACACCCTATCCACTCACCCACCGCGGCAAGCTTGTTATCAAATATTGATGATGATGATGATGATAATTGTTGTTTCAATGGGCCTAAGAACTAGGTTATCGGCCTCTAATGGATTGGGTGATGGTGAAAATGACGATGAAAATGTAAACTACAGTATAACTAAAACTAACTACTAACTTATATACTAGAAGAACAAATGGAAAACTAAAGGAGAATAAGGCAAATAAAGGACTGGAGGTAACGAAATGCCCTCAACCCTCGAAGAATGCGGATTGAGGGACTTGGAAGGAGGGAGAGCCATGAAAGGCAGATAGGAAAGTGAAAGAGGAGAGGGTCCGTCCCAGAGGCAATGGAAAAAGGGGGAGGGGGAAACCGGACCCAGCTCAGGAATCCCTCGGGTTCGCCAACTCCCGAACTCACCAGCCGTGTGCCCTTGAGGGTGTAGCACTGTCGAGGGTTCACCTGAAGTGGTGGGGCTACCCACACCCTGCCTCATTAAGGGCCTTGAGCAGAAGGCAGGAGATATCATGAAAAAAAAAGAAGGCTGACCCCTCGAAGAACGAGGGTATCAGGAAAGATGAGACAAGGGCCAATTAAGGCGAGAAAGTGAAAGACTCCCTAGGCTCCGGATATCGTAATACCGGCGGGGTCGGTAAAGAACAAGAGTTGACCAAGGGAGGTCGATAGGAAAGATAATAGAGAGGAGCCCGTCACAAGTAGGTTGAAGCAATGCCGGACTCAGCTGGGGTTCCGTGGTCGCCAACCCACGTCCCACATTATCAAATGAGCTACTGTTGCAATGGATAGGGGTTTTGTCATTCATTCATAAGTTTATCAGAACGACGCTAGTCTTCTGGGAATATCACAGACACTGTTAATTTAAGTGCCTTAAAATTTGTTTTTTGGAGTCTCTTTATACACTCCAGAGTTTTGTGTCTCACATTGAGAAGCACAACATATGCTTTGGTCGTCCTCTTAGGATAATTCTTAATTTTCGCCTATTTTAGCATGCATTTTGAAAAAAATTCTCCTATAGCCACCCTTCTATGAGAAGTACGGTGAAGAGTTATATAAATGACAAGCTGACCCGGCAGACGTTGTCCTGCCAATCAGAGAAAGTGTTGTAACTTTGTTTCTCGAAGTGCTTTTGGATACACAATATTTTTTTCAATTTCTGTTAACTGCCTCTAAACTATCGTGAATTGAATTAACTAATTTAGAAACATTCGTTGGAGCGTGCACAACAACTCTCCAAAGTTTCATCGCAAACGGATGAATGGCATTTAACGCATACGGGATTTGGTTTAAATGATTCGTGCGCTGTCACTCATTTGTTGAATCTACTCGTGCTCTACCAACTGTGAATTGGATTTACTAAGTTAGAAAGCTTCACGTAAGTGTACACAACAACTCATCAAAGTTTCATCGCAATCGATGAATAGTATATGAACGCATACAGGATTTTGTTGGAACGCTTCGCGCGTCTTCTCTCATTTGTTACATCTACTCATGCGCTACCAATATTGTAGAATGGATTTACCAAGTTGAACACCTTCCCGGGCGTGTACACAACAACTCATCAAAGTTTCATCGGAATCGGATGAATGACATATGAACGCATAAGTGATTTTCTTTAAACGATTCGCGTGTCGTCACTCATTTGTTGAATCTACTCATGCGCTATCTATTGTAAAATAGATTTACTATGCCTGAAACCTTCTCTGGCGTGTACTCAATGATTCACCAAGGTTTGATCGCAATCGGATGAATGATATATGGACGCATACGGTACTTTGTTGAAATGATTCGCGTGCCGTCACACATTTGTTGAATCTACTCGTGCGCTACCTATTGTAAAATGGATTTATTAAGCCAGAAACCTTCCCTAGGGTGTACACAACATCTCACCCAAGTTTCATCGTAATCGGACGAATGGCATTTGAACGTAAACGGGACCTTATTGAAACGCTTCGCGCGTCGTCGCTCATTTGTTGAATCTACTCGTGCGAAACCTCCTGTGAAATGGATTTACTAAGTTAGAAACCCTCACCCCTCACGTAAGTGTACACAACATCTCACACAAGTTTCATCGCTATCGGACGAATGGTATTTGAACGCATACGGTACTTTGTTGAAACGCTTCGCACGTCGCCGCTCATTTGTTGAATCTACTCGTGCGCAACCTGCTGTGAAATGGATTACTAAGTTAGAAGCCTTCACTTAAGTGTACACAACAACTCCTCAAAGTTTCATCACAATCTATGAATGGAATATAAACTTATACGGGATTTTGTTGAAACGCTTCGCGCGTCGTCACTCATGTGTTGAATCTAGTCGTGCGCTACCTAATGTGAAATTGATTTACTAAGCCAGAAGCCCTCTCTGGAGTGTACACAACATCTCATCCAAGTTTGATCGCTATCGGACGAATGGTATTTGAAAGCATACGGGACCTTTTTGAAACGCTTCGCGCGTCGTCGCCCATTTGTTGAATCTATTCGTGCACTATCTATTGTAAAATGGATTTACTAAGCCAAACACCTTCCCTGGAGCTCACTCAACATATCGCCCAAGTTTCATGGCAATCGGATGAATGGTATATGAACGCATACGGGACTTTGAAACGCTCTAACGAGCAGAGACAAACAGTAGAATTCGACATAACTGCCACCTTTGGTATAAAACACAACTTTTCGCCACGGGCGGAGTGTATGTAATGGCGGTAGTTGTACAGATTACGACCAGGTGGATCTAACGTGCAGAGACAAACCGTCCAAAGACATCATCTTTCACGAAGCACAAGGCTTGTGGTTCCCAATATGACTGTTTTTGACTGTATATTGTGGTTCTAAAATTGTGTTCATTCCACCTACCGGGTCAGATTGTGAATCTAAACCATACATGGACCCACCCTAATATACATACTGTAACCGTTCGTCCTGGGGATGCGATGACCCATCTGCTATTACATCGCATTCCTGGAGTTCCAGGACAGAGCGGAGTTAAATGAACCTCTAGTCAAATAAGGAATGTGTCGGAAATTCAGCTGAGTTATCGAAAAAGCAGTGGGTAACACGAGACAAAGTATCTCTAGGGTCGTTACGGGCTTAAGTTTAATAAAAAATAATGCAAATATAAATGGGCGCCATCAACTGAATTCCTAGAAAAACCACATCCTTTCCGGTTAAGCCTTACTCAAGACAAGGAAAGAAAAAGGAAAATCACACCATCATCAGATCACAACTAAGATAAAAACAAATTTATTTCACTTTGATAGTCAGACAGACATTTTAAATATTCATCCTACCTGAGAGTATGGTCGAATGCCAACGTTAAATTGTCATTGTCCAAAAATCGAACCATCTCTTTTCTAATCAAAAATATTTCATCCACATAGAACAAGAAAAATCTCTAAAGTTCTCTTGGGTTCTCAGGATCACTGTAGCACTATGTCTTTCGTCACTGACATTTGTGATACCAGAGACCTAATTTCTCTTTAATTTAACATCATAAATGTGGATTTGAAAAAGTATTAATCTGTCTAAACATACACATATTATAATCACATATTTTAAATATCACGTATTTTATGGCTTGCATGGCATAATTTAAATGTTGAACATGTTAGAAAAATGCTCCTAAACATCGAATAACTAATTTACATTATTTACATCGTCATTAATAATTTCTTGTTTGTGAATTACAGAAAATTCACGGCTCATTGGTCATCATTATCATCATCATGAAAATTAAATATTTCTCACAGTAATTCTCATCTCAAAATTCAACATATTCCTGTCAGAATCATTAACTCATCACCATTAAATCATTTAAATGAAAATTATTATCATCACTTCATTATGCTTTCTAATTATTCACACAATCTTATTTTATCATCTTCCTCAGATTAAATCGTCTTAAATCATCAATACAAATTGTTTAATTCCTCAACTCAAGTTGCAATTCCTCAAATGATATCTCAATTAAATTTATTTTAATTCCATATAAATTCATTAATCATCTTTAATTAATTATCACCTTCTAATTCAGTTATTCATCATCTATCCAATCATCTATTAATTTATTTAAATCAGTTTATTTATTCAATCTTCAATTCATCCATTTATTTAATTCATTGATTTATTCCAAAATTTAATTTATCAACTTATTTAAAATTTTATTCTTCTGGTTATGTAGATTCTTATTATTTCATATAGTAATTCTGATTTTTATTTCATTAGGTCAGATCATTAATACGCTTAATTTTCAGATTATTATTTCATTAATTATTATTCTCAGAAAATCTTGTATTATCAACTTTATTTATTTGTTTAATTTCCTAACAAATTGTTTAATTATGGTTATAGAACGTTGTCTAACAGTTTTATCACTTCCAAGTTATATCTCGTATTTAATTTTCATGCCAAAAAATATTATTGCCTTCACGACATCACGTTGGATCTGACTATCCACAACTACATTATATATCCTCAATTCTTCAAATATCACATTTGAATACCACAATAATTCCACAAAACTCCATAAATATTCAGCACATACAGCATGAGTCTCAACAATTACGCTAGACTGGGTTCGACAACCTCATGTCTGCTTCAAAATACATTAGCAACATTGCAACTATCACTTGGCAACTTCCACAAAATGCCTATCACAAACTTCACTTAACCATGTTGCATGATCTACAAAAAATATATAACTGGCTTCAAATTATCAACGCACACAATCTCCAATAACTGAAATTAATCTGATCACATCTAGACAACTTCTTAAACAATTGGAAAAAATATTACCTTAGTAATTCAAGATCTGCTTTCAAATAGCATAAATTCTCTTACAATTCTCATAATTCACATCACAGAAAAACACCAATGTGCTATAATCTCTCATATCAAAATCTGCAATACTGATCTGTCTTAAAATAAATCTGACCATTAATGATTCATCTTACAAGATTCAATTACTTTAAATCCTTCTCAAATGTATCAAACACAATTATAAAAATCATCAAAAGCATCAGCTGTACCAGCTGTTAAACTGAAATTACTCTCAAAAGAGTATAGCAACAAAATATTGGATTGGCAAACAAGAATTACAAAATGTAAGCCTGCTGACATTTATCTGTACTTTATTTAACAAAATTTCGACTGATATGTGACTAGTAGTTCCTTGTTTGATTCACTTACAATCTCATGTACACTCGGATGATAAAAATGAGTCCCTCAATGGCAAGTAAGATGAGTAACCACCGTACAATCGTATAAATACGAAAGACCTCGCCCCGTCGACTAATCATGATAGTGCCCTACACGATGGGTAAGATGAGTAACCACAATACAATCGTATAAATACGAAAGACCCCATCTCGAAGACTATATGAGTGAATGTACCAGATAGGAATCAACAAGTCTCTAGTTGTCATATAAAAGCGATATTTATTCACTAAAGTGAATAACATTTTAATATCTCCAAACAATCCAATGGTAAAAATCCCTACTGATGAATGAAGTAATTTTAGATAATCAATTGCAGATCACGAGTTCGAAATACTCGTCACACAAAAAAAACTATTCATGAAAAATATCCTTGCTGGAAAAATGTCTAAAAGACCCAACATCTGCTTAATAAAGCCAACCAATGGTGAGAATTTCGTATAATGATGCCTGCCATATCATATGGTCACGCCATATTCTAGCAAAATTCGAAGCATATAAAGTCAAAGCCATGTCTTAAATAATCGTATCACTCCTATTAGAAAAATATACATGTGTGCCCAGTATTCATGAAAATTATCGTATCAGGAAGTTATAACTCTTACAGTACCTTCTCATAATCAGCTGTTATTAAATTTCAAAGATCGTCGATTTTCCCTATGTAATGAATTTCTCGAAAGATCGGCGTGAATATCATTCCATCCATGCAATGACGATTGCCTTCGAATCCCAAGTGAATCAGCTGGTGGACCTCCTTCTCGTCAGGAATCGAATCCATCGCTCTGTGGTGCCATCGCGTCTCTGTCTGCGTTTACTCCGACATGATGAACTTCTGGTTATCCATAGCGGATATTGTCCAAATCCTCACGAAAAAGTTCATAGAAACAGCGGACCCCCTATTCCTCTTCTACGTTACGCCACTGTTCTATACAATGTTCAGTTTAAGTGTTGAAAGTTCAATTTCCACAGCGGTTAAGTTTTAATTGTAGAAAATAAAATTGTTTTATCAGAGTGTCTAAGTTTATGAAACACCCTGTAGCTGTGTTCATACTCGGTAATTCATAACACTGCATAAGAAATAATTGCATTAATGCACGTGCTAATGTTCCTAAGTGCATATGCTTACAACACTCCATTTGCTTAAAATTGTTAATGTTACTTGGAATGCGTTATGAAATGCATAGTCGTAATGTCATTAAGAAAAACTACGTTCATTCGAAGTTCAAAGTTGCAGTATCTCGTAACTATCTGCTTTTATAATTCAAATGCTGAATAAACGTTCCAACTCAATGTAGTAATGAAGTTCAGCTTCTGTCATAATGCTTGCGTATATAATTGGAAATAACCCGCTTGGTTTTACTGCAATGCTATAATCATCTCCGCCTAAAGCTGGCCTCGCCATGTCGCTCTACTATTCTGTTCTGCGTTGAAATGCAGCTTGGAATAAAGTTCTCCAACTACTCGCAATGCTGTCCTAAAAACCCCGGCCTCCTATGCTTGTTTGCTGCGGATTTCCGACCGGCTCACTGACCTACTTGTCGTTCGCTGCTCGGAGAAGCTGAAACTGTCGCTTTCACTTTCCGTGACAGTTTCTGTTCGCTGCGCGACCTTGTACCAAGCTTGGCGTGTGCTACACAGCTCGACTCTCTTGCTTGGCTCACAGAGCTCCACTGACAGTGTCTGCACTGCCTCGACCCTTACCTGCCTGGTGCGGTCACGTGACGTCCTCCCCACCACTGTGGTTTTGCGTCACAAATATAATCTCGAACCCCCATCATCTCGGCTATTAAGTTATAAAATAACTTAAGGGTTATCTGACTTCCTTTAAATTATTACCACATATAATGCATGTTATATCTCCTCTTCTGAGATGTTTAAATACCATGTTCCATATAGATCTTAATAAAGCTTCATATTTCCATCCATAAATCCATCCGTTTGACTGCGGTCAGCGCCTTCTAAATCCTAGACCTACTACGTCATCTTGACATTCCTCTTGACTCGATCTGAGCACTATCTTTTCTTAACTCTTCCCAAAACCTCAACTACGGCTTAATGTCTGCTGGCGTAGCCGATAGCCTCAACTAGGTATCGGGTACATCTCTCCCGTACATCTCCTTTTTTATCAGGATTGAGAAAAAAAATCACTCTCAGGCATTCTATATATAACACATGTACACGATAGCTTTATAATACTCTTAATCAGCATGATGGTACTTTCTGACTCTCAACAATGATGATTGACTTCCAATGATTAGCATTTTGATTCTGTATTACTTTGACGTCTGTTTCTTCCTTCATCACTCGTGCTTGCTCGATTGACATCTCTGACTGTCTCCTCGGGTGGTGCACTAGGCTGTCTAGTTTCTTGCCTCGATCTCTCGTATTCACGATTATCTCGTCCTTCATTAGGCTCATTTCTTCGGCCATCCTGCCGGTCGTTTTGATTATACTGTTGACCTTGGCTCCAGTTGTTTCTACCACGATATCTATTGTTGTATCGATTCCTATCTTGATATTTGGAATTCTGGTTATAATTTCTATATCGGCTGTCTCTTGCTTCCTGATCGTATGGCCTCTCATATGGTCCTCTATATCGATCATTTCCTCGAAGGTTACGGATGTTTCCTCGATTTCCTTCGTTCCTTCTGTTTTCCCAGGAATCTCTTCTGTCCGTTTGTGCTGCGTTATCAACGACTACCGCATTCACCTTTTGCGTGTTCCTATTGTCGTTTCTTGCATTTCTAGGCGTAACTTGAGCGCTTGTATAGTCCAATCGCCGTAAAATGTCGTCATAGTGCTCAAGTGTGTTTGCTCCCGACGCTATGAGTGATCGTTGTACCTCAATCGGTAACTGTCTCGCTATAGCTTGCAAAAGCTCTTCTTCTGGAAATGGAGGAATCAGAAACTGCAATTTAGCCAACTGTGACGTAAAATAATTGGCATAATGCGTCGGATGTGACGTAGAATAACGCTTCGAGTACATTTCTGCTCTTACGTTCAGTTGATCCTCGGCACTCCAAAATCTCCTTAGGAATGCTACTGCAAATTGCTCCATATTCGCAAAATTGCTTCTGAATGCTCTAAACTAAGTTAGCGCAGATCCGTCTAAGGCGCGTTCGACTATCCTTAGCTCTCTTTCTTTGGCTACTCTATGTTCCGCCATGTAGTCTCGAATATCTCGCAGAAATTCGACTGGTGTGACCCCTGTATTTCTAGAAAACTTCCGCGGCTTGTCATCCAGATTTCTGATAATGGTAACTGGACCTGAGTATCGTTCACTTGTACCCTACGTACTCCTATTTGAACTCGGATTATCCTGAGGGGATGAACTTGCCCTTTCGAATGTCACATTCGGTTGCGTTTGACGGTCTTCTCCCATGCTAACTTCTTGATTACTCATACTGCGGTCTATCGCTGTCTGATTTATCGATATTTCCCCTGATGTAGTATTTTGACTGGTGAAACTATTAATCATAGATTCTAGTTTAGTTATCCTATCTTCTGCCAATTTCTCTACGGTCTTGACCTGAGTCTTCAACTCATCTAACGACGAAACATTCTGCGTTTTATTACTCTCCTCTAAATCGTTTTTCAACTTGTCAATCTTGTCTTCGCATGTATTCTTTACTGACGCGACTTGTTCCTTTAACAGATCAACATCTGTCCTAAATAGAGTTGAATCTATCTTCATCGCTTCCTTGTTCTCCGTAAACCTCGCTTCTAATTTCGCCATACCTGCGATTAATTTCTCATCTAATCCTGCACGTTTTTCTTTTGTTTCGGCATCGACCTCACTATACCGTTCTTTCACGATTGCACCGACTCTATTTTTGAATAAAGCTAAGTTTTCATTAACCTTTTGCTCTATATCATCATCCATCTTCCTAATATCTTTCTGCAATTGATTCTCTAATGATTTTAAATTAGAATTAACCTCTCCTAAGACATCCTCTTTAATGGTCCCAATTACTGACTTTAAATCCTTAATCTCATTACCTAGATTCATTTCTAGACCTTTGATTTTAGTCTCGAAAGATACTTCGGTAGACCACTCTTGAATTTTGCCTACATCTGCCACTAAACCATCGATGTCGAATCTCAACTTCGATACATCCGATTTAATGTCTTTCTGTATAGACATAACGTCTGTTCTTAAAGTAAGAATGTTTTCTTCTCCCCTACATTCTAATTCAATAATATTCTTTCTTAATATTTGAACATTTTCCTCTCCTTTCATATTTACTGCAATTATATCTAATTGTAAAGTCATAAGCATCTCATTATTCTTTAAAGTTAATCTATTCTCTAACTTAGTTAACTTGTTTTCTAACTCTGTGTTAGTTTCTTCACTACGAGACTGTAATTTCTCTTCCAATGATTTAAAATTATCCTCACTATTTGACTGTAATCTCTCTTCTAATGATTTAAAATTGTCTTCACTATTTGACTGTAACCTGGTCTCTAATGACTTTAAATTATCCTCACAAGTTGACTGAAATCTCTCTTCTAATGATTTAAAACTATCCTTCAAGTTAGCTTCACTAGCTTTCAAATGACTTTCAGTACTAGTCTGTAATCTAGTCTCTAATGACTTTAAATTATATTCAGTACTAGTCTGTAATGCTTGCACATTTTCTTTACATCTAGCTTCTAACCTAGCTTCTGAATTATTTATCTGTTCTTTAACTTCCGTTTCCATTTTAGAAATAGTTTCTGCAATACCAGACATACCACCCTGCAACTCTCCTAACACCTTAGCTAAATCTTCCGGCAACATAATTATATTTTCAATAGACGTTTTATTCAGAGACGTTAGACAACAACACATCACAATGTCTCAATTCCTGCATTCACTTGGGTTTAGGAAAAATTACTTATAACTAACATGATATAATACTAATACGATTAACATGAACACTGGAATGGGCACACAAGTATATTGTCTGACTAAGTTTAATAATTTTTTTTAACACCATTAAATGAACTTGAGATCAATCTCTCCGTAATCTAAATCTGATGTGATTCCATAGAATAAGCAAAATAGAAGCCCCACAGGTGGGTAAAGCCAATTCTCCCTCTCTCTCTGTACCAGTTCGTCCTGGGGATGCGATGGTACCCATCTGCTATTACATCGCATTCCTGGAGTTCCAGGACAGAGCGGAGTTAAATGAACCTCTAGTCAAATAAGGAATGTGTCGGAAATTCAGCTGAGTTATCGAAAAAGCAGTGGGTAACACGAGACAAAGTATCTCTAGGGTCGTTACGGGCTTAAGTTTAATAAAAAATAATGCAAATATAAATGGGCGCCATCAACTGAATTCCTAGCAAACCACATCCTTTCCGGTTAAGCCTTACTCAAGACAAGGAAAGAAAAAGGAAAATCACACCATCATCAGATCACAACTAAGATAAAAACAAATTTATTTCACTTTGATAGTCAGACAGACATTTTACATATTCATCCTACCTGAGAGTATGGTCGAATGCCAACGTTAAATTGTCATTGTCCAAAAATCGAACCATCTCTTTTCTAATCAAAAATATTTCATCCACATAGAACAAGAAAAATCTCTAAAGTTCTCTTGGGTTCTCAGGATCACTGTAGCACTATGTCTTTCGTCACTGACATTTGTGATACCAGAGACCTAATTTCTCTTTAATTTAACATCATAAATGTGGATTTGAAAAAGTATTAATCTGTCTAAACATACACATATTATAATCACATATTTTAAATATCACGTATTTTATGGCTTGCATGGCATAATTTAAATGTTGAACATGTTAGAAAAATGCTCCTAAACATCGAATAACTAATTTACATTATTTACATCGTCATTAATAATTTCTTGTTTGTGAATTACAGAAAATTCACGGCTCATTGGTCATCATTATCATCATCATGAAAATTAAATATTTCTCACAGTAATTCTCATCTCAAAATTCAACATATTCCTGTCAGAATCATTAACTCATCACCATTAAATCATTTAAATGAAAATTATTATCATCACTTCATCATGCTTTCTAATTATTCACACAATCTTATTTTATCATCTTCCTCAGATTAAATCGTCTTAAATCATCAATACAAATTGTTTAATTCCTCAACTCAAGTTGCAATTCCTCAAATGATATCTCAATTAAATTTATTTTAATTCCATATAAATTCATTAATCATCTTTAATTAATTATCACCTTCTAATTCAGTTATTCATCATCTATCCAATCATCTATTAATTTATTTAAATCAGTTTATTTATTCAATCTTCAATTCATCCATTTATTTAATTCATTGATTTATTCCAAAATTTAATTTATCAACTTATTTAAAATTTTATTCTTCTGGTTATGTAGATTCTTATTATTTCATATAGTAATTCTGATTTTTATTTCATTAGGTCAGATCATTAATACGCTTAATTTTCAGATTATTATTTCATTAATTATTATTCTCAGAAAATCTTGTATTATCAACTTTATTTATTTGTTTAATTTCCTAACAAATTGTTTAATTATGGTTATAGAACGTTGTCTAACAGTTTTATCACTTCCAAGTTATATCTCGTATTTAATTTTCATGCCAAAAAATATTATTGCCTTCACGACATCACGTTGGATCTGACTATCCACAACTACATTATATATCCTCAATTCTTCAAATATCACATTTGAATACCACAATTATTCCACAAAACTCCATAAATATTCAGCACATACAGCATGAATCTCAACAATTACGCTCGACTGGGTTCGACTACCTCATGTCTGCTTCAAAATACATTAGCAACATTGCAACTATCTCTTGGCAACTTCCACAAAATGCCTATCACAAACTTCACTTAACCATGTTGCATGATCTACAAAAAATATATAACAGGCTTCAAATTATCAACGCACACAATCTCCAATAACTGTAATTAATCTGATCACATCTAGACAACTTCTTAAACAATTGGAAAAAATATTACCTTAGTAATTCAAGATCTGCTTTCAAATAGCATAAATTCTCTTACAATTCTCATAATTCACATCACAGAAAAACACCAATGTGCTATAATCTCTCATATCAAAATCTGCAATACTGATCTGTCTTAAAATAAATCTGACCATTAATGATTCATCTTACAAGATTCAATTACTTTAAATCCTTCTCAAATGTATCAAACACAATTATAAAAATCATCAAAAGCATCAGCTGTACCAGCTGTTAAACTGAAATTACTCTCAAAAGAGTATAGCAACAAAATATTGGATTGGCAAACAAGAATTACAAAATGTAACCCTGCTGACATTTATCTGTACTTTATTTAACAAAATTTCGACTGATATGTGACTAGTAGTTCCTTGTTTGATTCACTTACAATCTCATGTACACTCGGATGATAAAAATGAGTCCCTCAATGGCAAGTAAGATGAGTAACCACCGTACAATCGTATAAATACGAAAGACCTCGCCCCGTCGACTAATTATGATAGTGTCTAAACGATGGGTAAGATGAGTAACCACAATACAATCGTATAAATACGAAAGACCCCATCTCGAAGACTATATGAGTGAATGTACCAGATAGGAATCAACAAGTCTCTAGTTGTCATATAAAAGCGATATTTATTCACTAAAGTGAATAACATTTTAATATCTCCAAACAATCCAATGGTAAAAATCCCTACTGATGAATGAAGTAATTTTAGATAATCAATTGCAGATCACGAGTTCGAAATACTCGTCACACAAAAAAAACTATTCATGAAAAATATCCTTGCTGGAAAAATGTCTAAAAGACCCAACATCTGCTTAATAAAGCCAACCAATGGTGAGAATTTCGTATAATGATGCCTGCCATATCATATGGTCACGCCATATTCTAGCAAAATTCGAAGCATATAAAGTCAAAGCCATGTCTTAAATAATCGTATCACTCCTATTAGAAAAATATACATGTGTGCCCAGTATTCATGAAAATTATCGTATCAGGAAGTTATAACTCTTACAGTACCTTCTCATAATCAGCTGTTATTAAATTTCAAAGATCGTCGATTTTCCCTATGTAATGAATTTCTCGAAAGATCGGCGTGAATATCATTCCATCCATGCAATGACGATTGCCTTCGAATCCCAAGTGAATCAGCTGGTGGACCTCCTTCTCGTCAGGAATCGAATCCATCGCTCTGTGGTGCCATCGCGTCTCTGTCTGCGTTTACTCCGACATGATGAACTTCTGGTTATCCATAGCGGATATTGTCCAAATCCTCACGAAAAAGTTCATAGAAACAGCGGACCCCCTATTCCTCTTCTACGTTACGCCACTGTTCTATACAATGTTCAGTTTAAGTGTTGAAAGTTCAATTTCCACAGCGGTTAAGTTTTACTTGTAGAAAATAAAATTGTTTTATCAGAGTGTCTAAGTTTATGAAACACCCTGTAGCTGTGTTCATACTCGGTAATTCATAACACTGCATAAGAAATAATTGCATTAATGCACGTGCTAATGTTCCTAAGTGCATATGCTTACAACATTCCATTTGCTTAAAATTGTTAATGTTACTTGGAATGCGTTATGAAATGCATAGTCGTAATGTCATTAAGAAAAAACTACGTTCATTCGAAGTTCAAAGTTGCAGTATCTCGTAACTATCTGCTTTTATAATTCAAATGCTGAATAAACGTTCCAACTCAATGTAGTAATGAAGTTCAGCTTCTGTCATAATGCTTGCGTATATAATGGGAAATAACCCGCTCGGTTTTACTGCAATGCTATAATCATCTCCGCCTAAAGCTGGCCTCGCCATGTCGCTCTACTATTCTGTTCTGCGTTGAAATGCAGCTTGGAATAAAGTTCTCCAACTACTCGCAATGCTGTCCTAAAATCCCCGGCCTCCTATGCTTGTTTGCTGCGGATGTCCGACCGGCTCACTGACCTACTTGTCGTTCGCTGCTCGGAGAAGCTGAAACTGTCGCTTTCACTTTCCGTGACAGTTTCTGTTCGCTGCGCGACCTTGTACCAAGCTTGGCGTGTGCTACACAGCTCGACTCTCTTGCTTGGCTCACAGAGCTCCACTGACAGTGTCTGCACTGCCTCGACCCTTACCTGCCTGGTGCGGTCACGTGACGTCCTCCCCACCACTGTGGTCTTGCGTCACAAATATAATCTCGAACCCCCATCATCTCGGCTATTAAGTTATAAAATAACTTAAGGGTTATCTGACTTCCTTTAAATTATTACCACATATAATGCATGTTATATCTCCTCTTCTGAGATGTTTAAATACCATGTTCCATATAGATCTTAATAAAGCTTCATATTTCCATCCATAAATCCATCCGTTTGACTGCGGTCAGCGCCTTCTAAATCCTAGACCTACTACGTCATCTTGGCATTCCTCTTGACGCGATCTGAGCGCTATCTTTTCTTAACTCTTCCCAAAACCTCAACTACGGCTTAATGTCTGCTGGCGTAGCCGATAGCCTCAACTAGGTATCGGGTACAATACCAAATTCCACCAAAATCGGTTCAGTCGTTTAGGAGGAGTTTAGTCACATACACACGTGTTGAACAATTATATATATAAAGAAGATATACAAATACTAGCAGTAGTGCCCGGCTTCGCTCGGTGGATGTATTTGTTTTATGGATGATAATGAATACTACTACAGAACTGGCACATAATACTTACAACTATCTGGGGGGAACATCACTTTTTTCTAATGGACGTAACATTAAGGTCATTTTCCCGTAATTATAATGATAATAATGAATAGGGAAACAGCTATTTGTTAACTACAATACTGACACATGTAAGTTACAAACGAATTGAAAAATATGATTAGAATGAGGAGTAAGTGAAATAAAAGACACTGCCTAGGGTCTATATCTCATTGGATGTTAGAAAAGTAGAGACCAATGGTGTCGTCTTTTGCCGCATAGCGCCATAGAAAAATAATCAGAGCACTTTGGAAAACTTCGCCTGTCCCGAGCTCCTGAGGTAGCAATAGTATCATTTATCACCACATAGCGCTGAAGGATAAGGATCGGAATAAATGAAAGTAAATTTGAAAGCACCAACGTGTATGCAGTAGATAACCTCAATGTACTGCACCAACACCATCGCACTTATACAGAGGCATAATATGTTGATGATGATAACTGTTTCAAGGTGCATAAGAAATCTTTTTGCACTAATTATTCCTCGTGACTGCAGGATGTAACAATTTTTGCAATTCTGCACCAGAACACTGGTAGAAGCGACGTGATGCAGTGCGCATTGCCAGCCAACAACAGACTTATTAACTTAATATATTCTTACAGTTACACTACTACGGACATGACTGGTTATAGGGACTTAAAAGGTGGTTTTCAAGCTCCTTTTGTCTGTTATTCTATATGTAGTGAATGGAGAGGGGTGTCCAAAATATATATATATATATATATATATTTTTAGCGTATGGCTTTTAGTGTCGGGAGCGTCCGAGGACTAGTTCGGCTCGCCCGTTTTGTAGCTGCTTCGAGACGGACACCCAAGGGGTGAGCTACAAGTACCGTTGGGGAGGAAAGTTGGAATGGAAGGGCGAGGAGTTGGAAGGTAGCGGCTGCAGCCTATAGTTAGGGACCAACCCCGGCACATGCCTGGAAGGAAGATGGGAAACCACAGAAGACCCTCTTCAAGGTTGCCGGCGGGGGGATTCGAACCACCTCGCCTCCCGGATGTGAGCGACTGCCAGCAGTCATGCCGTAACGACCACGGCTAACTCACCCGGTGTCCAAAATATCAAGTGGGCAGTATTACTTTCAGGGTATGTAAAAATCGGTGCAATCAGGAGAAACGGTGTAGATTTGTGCTAAGGGGCCTAATAGCAGGGAATGGAGTGGTCTGTCCGGACAGTGTTACCCGTAGGGGTCCAAAGGGTAAGCATGTAAAATTCAGTGCAATTAGGTGAACAGTGTAGATTTGTGCTAAAGGGCCTAAATGCCGGGAATGTAATGGTCCGTCCGAAATTTAAAGTCGACAGTAATACCAGCAGGGTTTCAAAGGTTAAGTATGTAAACTTCGGTGCATTGGGGCGATAAGGAGTAGATTTGTGCTAAAGGGCCTAAATGCAGGCAATGGATTCATATGTCCGAAATTTTAAGTGGATAGGGTTACCCGTAAGGTTCCAAAGGGTAAATACACAAATTTTGGTTCAGATCGGTGAATCGGTGTAGATTTTTATGAATTAGAGACAGACAGACAGGCAGACAGACAAACAATGAGCTTTATATATATACTAGCAGAAGTACCCGTTCTTCGAATGGTGTTCGGTGTTAACACCAGACATTATCAATTGAGCTACTGTTGCAATGGATAGCGGTTTATCATTCCTTCATAGGTTTATCAGAACGAAGTTTGTTTTCTGGGAATATCACACACACTGTTAATTTAAGGTCCTTAAAATGTGGTTTTCGGAGACCCTTTATAGACTCCCGAATTTTTTGTCTCACATTGAGAAGCGCAACATATGCTTCGGTCGTCCTTCTAGGATAATTTTTATATTTCGCCTATTTTAGCATGTATTTAGAAGTATTTTTCTATATCCACCCTTCTTCTGTATGAAAAGTACAGTGAAGAGTTTTATAAATGATTGACTCTCATGGTTACCATACCTAATTTTACGATGCACCAAGCATCCGAACACGAGTTATAGGCGTACATAAAGATACACAGAAAGACAGACAATTCTATTGTCTACAACATATCACCCAGATATCCAGATATGGGTATATCTACCACACAGTATCAAACAAAATCATCCTTACGATGAACCCGTATGTGGACAAAAAAAAAGATTAGTTAAAATGTGCTCTCAAACTAAATTCACCTAACGTGTACTTTCTGACGTGAAATAGAATTGGAAGTCTTGTAGACGAAACGCAATACACGTCACAAAAAACTGGCCCTCTACGTTGTGTTAGATCCCCATACACAGGAATACCCCTTTCATACATCATAAAGGCTTGTGGTGCTTGAAAATTCAGCTTCTTTAGTCTCAAATGGCCCAAATTCGTAAAAGCCACCAAAAATGCTGATTCAGTTCAGGAATTTTTGAAAATAATGTTGCTGTTTGGAGATATAAGAGACCTTTTGTACTATATGTCGCACGTGAAAATTGCATTAAAAAAATCTAGGTTACCCTTGACCCCCTTAATTGCATTGATGAATTATACAGTCCACGTTGGTTCCGTGATAACCTTATAGCCATTTGCAAACTTTCACAGAAATGTAATAAATGGAGTGACATTGCTTCTTACAGAAATAGGTGGAAAGTTGGATGCCACCCTTTGAGATAATGTTATGGTTACCGATTTGCATTCCTTCATTAGTTTGTTAAATTAAATTAGTTTTCTGGGAATATTTCAGAAACTGTTGGTTTTCGTGCCTTATAATGTAGTTTTCGGGGACCCTTTAGGGCCCCCGAGTTTTGTTTCTGGCACCGAGGGGCTTTGTCTCGGCGTTGTATACCATAATATAATAGGCTGCTACTACTAATAATAATAATAATATAATATAGGGATAGGAATATAATAGACCTGCCGTACCACACCCGCAGGTGTAAATCGCGTGAAAAAAATCTTAGAGTACCCTTTGACCCCCTTAAGCGCATTATACGTATTGATGAATTGTACAGCTTAATTTGTTTCCGTGATAACCTTCTAGCCGTTTGCAAACTTCACACTATTTTTTTATTTATTTATCGTATGGCATACATGAAATTATTTACAATTTGACATCAAGTTCCGAAACGTAATGAAGTGCCTGTGGTATCCCTAGGAAGAAGTCGCTGAAGTCACCACTGTATGATGTTTGTGGGCATTCCTGAACTAGGTGCCGAACAGTCTGTCTTTCAACACCGCACTCGCAACATGACGAAGATTTTTTACTCCACTAGTACAGGAGATCGCCGCATAAACCGTGATTGGTCCGGATTCTATTTAATTTTGACCAGGTCTTTCTAGGCTGAGTGAACCCTGGCACCTGCTCTGTTATGCATGGCATTACTGTACTCTCTGGGAGGGGCGTGGTGGGTCAGCGGTCTAGCTGTATCCCTCTCACCAAGGCGGTCCGGGTTCGATTCCCAGTCAATGCATGTGAGATTTTCGAAGTGAAATGCCACGTCCTGTGGTTCGGATTCCGCGTAAAAAGGAGGTCCCGTGGCTCATGATCTCTAGATTAACGGTCACGTTAAACTACAAGCTTCCTTCCTTTCCTTTGTTCTCTCTGGAGGGGCAAACGAATTCCAATCAGAAGACCGTCTCTCAGTCAGGTTGAATTTGTTAGTTGCAAGATTCAAGAGTCTTGAACGTAATCGTTTCACTTGTAGATCACCAATATCTCCATGGATAGGCAGTTGTTTGTTGGTCTGGAACTTTCTATATTCTCTTATCAAAATGTTGCATCGCCACAATGTAATTAATGGAATGGCATTGCGTCTTACAACAATAGATGGACCTCTGAGAATCTGTTGCCATGGCTACCGGCTTGCATTCGTTCATTAGTTTATTAAATGAAATTAGTTTTCTGGGAATATCTCAAAAACGGTTGGTTTTAGGGCCTTAAAATGTGGTTTTCGGGGACCCTTTAGGGCTCCAGAGTTTTGTCTCTCACATTGAGGGGCTGACAATGAGTTTTGTCTCGTCCTTCTTCGCCTATTTCAGCATGTATTTTAAGGGGGAAGGCCCACTTTTATGAGAGGTACGGAGAAGAGTTATATCAATGATTAGTTTTGTGCCTCTAATGGATATCTGTAACAAATTTTACGTTGATACACCCAGCCGTTCTCGAGTTATACGGGAACAAAATTGTCCACAGACAAACAAACAGACAGACAGACAAAAAAATATTTTCGCACCCATCCATCATAAAACAGTCTGAAACGCGTAAATAACTCAAATTTCTGTAGAAATTCAGAAAAAAAAACCAGACAAACTTTCATTTATATATTATATAGTGATAGATTGGTGTATTACCTCACATGGATAGCGTACCTAATTTTACGATGCTCCAAGCACCCTAACACGAGATATGGACGTACATCAAGATATACAGAATGACAGACAGACAAAACCACATTTTGCTTACATCTGTCAAAAGACATTCCAAAACGCGTAAAACAAACAAAATTAAAACTTGAATTAATAAACAATCATATAGGTATATTAGTAGATAGGTGAATGTAGTATATCTACATGGTGGTTTCCGTGGCGTAGTTGGTAGCATGCTGAGCTTCTATGCCCAAGATAGCGGGTTCAAACCCGGCGGAAGTCGTCGGATGTTTTAAGAGCGTTAGACATTCTTCAGTTTTCCTTCCTTCGGAGAGGAAGTAAACCCCGCGGGTCCGCAGCCGTCGGATTTGTTAAGAGCGTTAAAATCCCTCAGTATGCCTTCCTTCGGAGGGGAAGTAAAGCCGGCGGTCCCATGTCATAGATTTATGGCATGTTAAAGAACCTTCCACTAATTACAGCTGTATGAAGCTAAATTATATAGGTTAAGAATGTAAACAAGGCTCTTAGGTCCCTACGTTCATGTCTAGAGCCGACTGCGGTGGCGTCTAGTAGCTAAGTTCTGAACTAGGCCTAGTAGTCGTTGACGGTGGCGTTTGGCGGCAAAAGTAGGAACTATTTGATAAATTCAAAGTTGCAGTCTTTCCTTGAATTAAAAAACAGATACACACACTAATACAGTCATCACAATTAACACCGGTTATCAGACAGATTCTACACACACCCAAAGTCCACGGAGCTACATTACCGCGTTGTCGCAGCCCCTAAACTGAGGAACCAACCAACCAATATGCGAGAGGAAACAAACATACAAACAAAATGTGCTCTTAAACTAAATTCACCTAACTTGTCCTTTCTGGCGTGAAAACAAAATTGAAAACCTCGTAGACGAAGCGTATTACACGTCACACAAAAAATGACCCTGCAATGTCCACATCTCCAGGAAGACCCCTTTAATAAATTATAAAGACTTATGGTGCATGAAAATCCACGAGTAAAACTAACTCTATTGACTACAACAAATCACCCAGATGTCCAAATATGGATATAGGCCTACGTAATAACCACTCAGTATCAAACAAAATCATTCGTACCATAAACCCATTTGTCGACAAACAAACAAAATGTGCTCTTAAACTAAATTCACCTAACTTGTCTTTCTGGCGTGAAAACAAAATTGAAAACCTCGTAGACGAAGCGCATTACACGTCACACATAAACTGACCCTCACCGTTGTGCAATGTCCCCATCTCCAGGAAGACCCCTTTAATAAATTACTAGCTGAAGTACCTGTTCTTCGAACGGCTTTTAGTACTTGCTGGCCTAAATTATTAATATATATAATCACACATTCCTAATGTAATTATGTTATTTCCATGTTACCAACTACATGTGTAGACTACATGCATTTTCACTCACCAAATTACCGTATTAATCAGAGGTAGGAAAGTGAAAATCCTTAGCCTGCTTTCAGTCAACCGACCTGGTCAGGGAATGGAATGAATGAAATCCCCATCTAACAGCAAGGATATGAAATGTGCCGGCTGCCGAAGCCTGTCGCACTCCCCTGGGGCAATGATTAAATGAATGACGCATGAAATGAAATGATAGTGGATATTATTGCTGGAATGAAATTGTGACAGGAAAAACCGGAGTACCCGGAGAAAAGCCTGTCTGTCTCCGCTTTGTAGGTGAGAAAGTGCGTTTTGGAAATAAATATCAGCATCTATGTATTAAAAGTTAAATAACCTGTCTTAAATATTGAACACCTATCGTTTAACGTCTTCATACTATATTTAAACATATAAACATTATGCTAAAAATACATCAAACTTGAGAGCAATTATCATATCCGCAATAAGTAATGTTGCGGAAAGTACGTACCGTCATGATAAAGAGTAACAGCAACGGAACAAACTCCAATCATCCCAAGTAATAATAACAAATACAAATTAATCACAGAAAAATTTCCTAAGTTTATGACGTGTCTTGTGCGAGAATACGCCTGGTAAATCCGAGATGGTTCATCAGCGGGCTCTTGTGGTTTATTTGCGGACTACCAAAGCAGTAGCAAACTGTGCGATACCTCAATTCTTATTTAGAACACCTCAGCTACTTAAATGCGAGTGCTAAAGGCTAAAACAGTCTTTCACCTCCCTATAAAGGCTTCCAAAATTATTGTATATTGAATTTCAGGGCCGTGTATTTAAAACTCAGCAACTTTTCTAGGTTTACGCCGTGTTTTGTGTTTTATTTTTATTGGCCGTGAAAGTCAAAATACCTACTTTATTGCAATAAATTTGCCCAGTTCTGCAGTAAGATTAATATGAACACTAAATAAACTAATGTGACAGTCGTTAGTCCCCGACACATTCGTCTGTGAATTTGGATTTCTGATTATGGTAAAAAACGACAAAAAGCAGATTAAATATTGGCCAACTGAAATATTCCTTTAACGAAAAACAAATCGATAAAAAGGATGAAAGCATACCGTGCAAAGTAGAAAGCACTAATACTTGGTCAAACAACGTAAAGATCCAAATACTCACATACAATAACTGGCACAAAGAGTATAAAATTAGTCTCAAAATCACGTCTAGTTTCGGACCCCACAAACTTAATATAATGGTTCATGTAGATACTAACTTAGACTAACATCGTTCGGCGTTGACCGTGTTTTAAAATACATATTTGGGTTTTACTCGCTAACCGTTGCAGATACACGAAAAGTGATAAGGACCTTTCGGAGAGAAAATTAAATTTTAAAGGTCGTAGTGCCCTCAAAACTTTGCTATTTCATAGCGTTCTCTTTTTATTAGAAATGGAAATATGAAAATAGTCGCCATTTTTAAATAGTGCAATATATCGAAATCAAAAGTAGCCCATATGTATGCCTGGTAAATCAGCTACATCCATGCAAAATTTCATTTAAATCGGACCAGTGGTTCTTCCGTTATTGAGTAACAGACAGACAGACAGGACGTCAAACACCATCTCATTTTTAGCCTATTTTTTCAATTTAGAAAAAATAGCCTTCTGAGATCAACTTTTGTCCGTGTGTGTGTGTGTGTGTGTGACGTGTATGTGTGTGTCGCCCCAATAAATTCTAAACGGCTGGAGCGATTTCAATGAAACTCGGTAAGTTCATAGCACTATTCTGGACGACCCCGACCGTGCCCTTCAAATTTTGTTACGTCTCACCAATCCAACATGGCGGCTGTGCGAAATATTTCACCAGCATTCAATATCTCCGAAACTATTACAGATATCACCCTGGAATTTTTTACGGTGATAAAGGGAACTACTAGACGTTCACCTATGTGACCTTTGAAATACCGATAACTACCAAACCAACATGGCGGCCAAGCGAAGTTGCGACTTTCAAATAGACGTTTCTCGCGATTTAACCAACCAATCTCAATATAACTTGGTACAGTATATGTTTATACACATTGTAATGCACCGACATCTAACTTCGTTCAATTGTTTACATAACCACAAGATGGAGGCTGTGCGAAATATATCACTGGCATTCTATATCTCTGAAACTATTAGCGGTATCACCCTGAAATTTTGTACGGAGATAAAGGACACTACTAGAAGTTCATCTATAAGACTTTGAAAAACCGATAACTACAAAACGAACATGGCGGCCAAGCGAATTTGAAAATTTTAAAAAGACCTTTCTCGCGATTTAATGTTCCAAACGCAATGAAACTTGGTACAGGAAATGTTTATACACATCGTAATGCACTGGTATCTAATTTAGTTCAATTGTTTACATAACCTCAAGATGGCGGCTGAGCGAATTTTAAAATGAAGTTTTTATTTCTTGTGTCGTAATCATGCGATCGAGGTGAAAGTTTGAATAACGAACCTACGCAATAATTTTCTTTTAATTGTACATTACTCTATGGCCTATACATTTAACAATCCAACATGGTGACCATCCAAAATATTTAGACGGCTCTGAATATCTACAAATCTATTATAGCAATCAAACTGATTTTTTTATGTTCATTGGGGCTATGAACATAAGTTCACCTATAGGACTTTAAATAACCTGGTGATCACAAATCCAACATGCGGCGACGCGAAGTATAAATATTCACATGGACTTTCCTCGCAATTTAACCATCCGAGTGCAGTGAAACATGGAACAGTAAATTCTTATACGAATGTTAATAAACTGGCATCTAATTTATTTCAATTGTTTCCATAACCACAAGATGGCAGCTGTGCAAAATTTTAAAATCTCGTTGTTACTTCTTGTGTGAATCATGCGATTGAAGTTCGAATGCTACACGTACACAATAATCTTCATGAACAGTACATAACTCTAGGACCTACATATTGAACCCTTGCAAAGAAGCTTATGAGACTCAGTTTCGGGGGGTGTAACAGTCCATTTCGTAAGTTGTTGTTAAAGCGCTTCATTAACATGCAGGGTAACATATAACAAAATAACATGCAGGAAGAAGTGAAGCCAGGGTTATAACAAACGAATTTAATGACAGATCAGCTATTTACAAAATGAAATAAACTAACAAAAACTCCCAAAATGACTCCCACTGAACTAAATTAACTTGCCAAAAACTAGGCCTCACCTCAGGAGAGATTATTAATCGGACCAAATGTCCCAAAAATCTACAATGACATTATACGTGTGTGCTGTTCTACATGCTTATCGATGAGTACAATTGAATGCATGATTCGCCATCATCCGGATAAACTTTCAGACGACGAATCCGCATTGCTTAGAGATAGACAGACGCGGGGAACAACTATACACAACTTAAAACTAAACCGACACTTCCTATATTAAATAAACAAATAATTCCCGCATGAAATTGGAATCAAAAACTGCCGTAGCAAAAACATTACTGCCTAAAATTCGGACCTCTCAAAAATCAACACAAGTAAGTTAACACGTGACCAACAAAAGAAACACACATGACCGCCTGTCATTTTTACAAGTAAATACAACTACACCACACGGGTGTCACACAGACTAACAAACATGAACTGAGTCATAGACAAATCACTAGGCTCAAAGCCAACATTTACATCATTAACACAATATTCCATCCATACGACATGCAATAATCCGTAACAAACGTGGCAAACTCCCCAATTAATTATGGTTCAAATAACCATCACAAAAGAACGGGTTTGCTAATGATAGCTTAATAGGGGGCCAGTCGGTCAACAGGACTGCCTAACAAAATAAGTCACCAAGGCTAGACGGGCGCTAAGTGAGAATCTGCACATCTGTCAACCCACGTGTCAAAAACCTCGACCTCCCAAGGCACGGGATCTAGTCTCGAAGAAGCAAGCCCCAAAGCACAATATATACGTGTGTGTGTCAGAACAAATATATCTCAGCATTTCCCCTAGGAAATCCAAGAATCAGCTTGGACAAGGTACAATAACCTCCTCGGAGCGCCCTGCCTTTCCATCAAAATACAACAACAACAAATATGAGGGCGGTACCACCATCTACCCCTCTTCACGAAGAATCAAAACACACACCTGACACCAGATCACACATAGAATCACACGTATGGGTTTGACAGAAACCTGAAATAAATGACATAAATATTTTTCCACCAGCTCGCGCTTCCGTTCTAGGCTGTGACTAACGAACCTGAAAGGGACTCAAAAATCTAAAAAAAATTAGAACTAAGGTGTTCTACAATTACATCTTAATTTGTTGCGCTCGGCAACCCTAATATGAGTAATAACCTGTTCAGCAAACATCTTAGGTACAAAAATATGAACTTTAATAAAGCACCACTTATCGAATGTAACGAGTTTCGCATCCGCATGGTTAAAAATCAGGTACACGCGCCGTGTACACTAAATATGACTCCAAAGAAAAATAAACAACAAACAACTTTGGTCACGCGCCAACGTACATTTAAAAACAATAGTGACGGTGCCCAAAAAAAATCTAAACAAGAAAAAGAATAAATGAACTATTTACAAAGTTCCCCCGCCTTATCTAACTACATATTGAGTAAATCAATTTTTGTACATCACCGTATCAGCCTGCAGAACATATAACTTCCGTCCCGGCTCATTTCCCTACGGGAAATCAGCCCTCCATCGTCGACGTCGTAGAAGCGGTGCACATCACTCCGTCTCCTGACCAAACGTCGGACATCTTGGCGTAGTCTCTTGGACAGAAATGTTCAATGTTAATATAATTGCCTGGCTATAATCGCTGTGAGTTACTACTTTCACTCACGATTGTCCTATGGGATTAATGATCGAAGACTTTCCCTAGCTTAGCATTCGCTTACATACGCACAATTATCACTTGAAAAATACAATACAAAATTTACATAAATTATACACTTCAAACACATCGTCACTAGGTTGAAAAACAAGTCTTAAACGTGACTGTCTCTCAGTCCTTATCTCGCTAGATATCTCCACTGCTCTACGTGAACCTTGCTCGCTTTGAGCACTAAATAGAATGTTAGTAATGTCTTGCCCATTAAGAGCTGAAAATCGTGACGCAGACTGGCGTGACCTTTGCTCACCAGAGCTCAATAAATTTGTCACTAGTATGATTATTAAGAGCGGTAAATCGCGACGCAGACTGGCGTGACCCTTGCTCACCAGAGCTCAAAACAGTTGTCTTCGAAACAGCTTCTCCTCGATCAATTTATTGGAAACTGACAGAATGAGGTGGAGTGGGGAGAAATAAGAAAATTATTCTAGAGTTTTCATCTCACAAACTTGGGACTTGTATCAATCTTCATCATTTTATTCAAACGTCTCAGGGCACTTATGCGGAATTATTTCGGATCGGCGGTTCTTTAGATAAGCGTTTCCGCGCCTTTTTTTTTACAGGGTACGCCATCCATCGCGTGGTTTTGGCGTGGTCTCATCTGATTGGGTGATTCAATTCTAGGTCAGTTGAAACTCACTCGTGACCATCCCCTTATGACTCCAATTTTGGTGCGCGTTGTTACACAATTTGTCCTTGAACTCGGCTTACCCGGTTGTCTTCAAGAATAACGACCAAGCCTGCTTCTGTGGTAATCATTGCAACACACTAATTTGGCTTCCCCTTTGTCAATTTCCACAAGTACTGCCTGGGCCACAGTAATAATAATAATAAATCATGAATACTTATTCATCGCAGATTAATAAGGGTTCATTTATCCTCAGCAAGGTTTTGAAATTCGAAGCAAGTGATTGATTTGGATTTTAAAAATAATATCCACAGTAGTAACGATAACATCTCTTAAGTACCTCACTTGACAGCTTGAGTGTACATTCCACTGACCCAATTAGTGTGCGCACTCCATGCCGGAATGTCATTCATACGTCTCGCTAGACCTCCCCTCTTTCTCACATGATTACCACTCCTGCCGGATCAGCTGTCTTGTTTACAAACAAAGCACGCTCTCCCCAGGCGCTATATGGCAACGTACATTTGAGTGTTGGCTCTCAAATAAAATTCTGCAATAATGATTCTGCACCCATAATCCTGATTATTCGTCTAATGGTTCTCTTCCCTTCTTCTTCTTCTTCTTCTTCTTCTTCTACGGTCTTCTTCTCCTTCCGCTACCATATTTCCAGGCCCTTGCCCGAAACTTCGTCCCGCGAATTTCCTCTATCATTTTTTCTGTCTCTGCTTGTCGGCTAATCTCTTCTCTTCTCCATTTAGATCGTCCAGATACCTTTGTGTATCTATGTACATGGCCTGCAAGGTTGGATTTGTTCCACTTTCCGTGTTGTAGGTGTCGGGATATTTGCGGTTACGCATCCCTCCTCCCCATTTTTCGCGTTCTGACTCATCGCCAGCGTTAGTAGTAAGCGTTTACTTCCCTTTGGATATTGCATCATCATGACCAGAAATTGCGTAATCCTGATGACGTCATGGGATGACGTCATGGGTCCTTAGAGCGAGCACATGGTCCAGGAGCGAGCATGTGCACTGCACGTGTTAGCGTGGGAAGGGGTTGACCTTTTGGCTTGTTTGTGCGATGGTGATAAAAAGTTAATGGGTGTTGACGTCATGGGGGTTGTTTATTAGGATTTTAACTGTCATCTGACACCCGTGCGACTGTGAGCATGTGTGCCAGTGCGAGCAATCCACACATGTGGTGTGCAGCTGTAATGTTTTTTTTGCTCGCGATTAAACCCTCGTCGTATCGGTCCCGAACCTGATATCTCGCACTCGTAGTAATGCCCCCCCTCTTTTCCTATAGCCTCATTATTTAAATAAAATACCAAAACAAAAGGTCATTCGCGGGTAGTGGGGTAGTGTATGTTCTCTTGCAAGTCGCGTGTGTGCTTGAATACGTATGGCTATGTTGGGAAAATGTTTGGTGGTGGGCGAGGACTAGGTTTGAGTGAGGGCTCGTTTAAATGCTATTTTTCCCGCTCTATTTGGTGGTGAGGTAATTTTTTAAAATGGGTGGAATTTGGAAACGCAATTTGAGGTAAACGTGCGTTTTTGACATTTTGGCGAATTTAATGAGCTTGTAAGGCTAGAACGATGTGTTATTTAGGAATGGTGTGACGTCCTCTTTGCTATGAATGCGTGTCGGTATATATATATTTTTTAAATTGTTGTTTTTGAAATTGGTGCTATTTTGGAAACGGTGAAGATGAGAGAAAAGTTTGTTTGAAGTCAATGAAAGGTCCCTATGCCCTCTAGGCTGACAGCAAGTTTGAAGTGTGTAGGACAAAACAAAATGATAGCCTACTTTCTGGCGAACATTGGCGATGATTCGCGAACGCATGGTCGGGTTTGAGCATATAGGGTGTCGTAGGACTTGTGGTGAACCACCCCTTGCTATGGACGGGAGTATATCCACCCCAAAATAAATCTACCCTTACCCGGAGGTTAAGTAGTGGTTATTTTTGTATGCATGCGCACTTGAGGGCTTTTGTAAGAGAGCGGAATTTTTAAAAGATTCTTTATAGATGAGGCTTTTTAAAAATTTATTAAAAAAACAAAAACTAATAGGTCATTCGCTTTTTAGTATCTCGCTAACCAATAATGCGATTTAAACATATGGGGTGTCATAGGACTCGTAGTGAATTCTCCTTTTGTATGAATGAGGTATGTCAACCCCCAAAATAAAAACTACCCTTACCTGGGGTGAAAGAGCAATTTTTGTATGTATGCACACCGGTGGCTTTTGTCAAAAGGGCCTAACTACACATTTATAATATTTTCTGAACCCAGGATGGGATTTTCCCATAGGCAGTATCCTAGCACTTGGGGTGACACCTCGTTTTTGAAAGTATCATTCATTTATTTTTTTGTCAAAAGGGCCTAACTACACTTTTGTTAATATCTCGTGAACCAATCATGCTAGGGACTTGTATGAGGGGTCCTAGCATTTGGGGCGACGTCCCCCTTTATGGGGTGAAACTACCCCCCAAAATTGAAAACTCAATATCTTGGAAACTATGAACCCTAAAATTAGGCGTTATAGCTTTAAAAATAGGTGATGACATAGGCTTTTACCTGGATTGGTCATTTCACCCCTAAAACAGTAAATAGTCATGTTATGGGGAAAAAACGTGTTAAACACCTAAAAATGATAAATGAAACTAAGATCTTTTGTTTTTGATGAAAAATAGCAGGGGGGTGAAAACTACCCCCAAATTGAAAAATCGATACCTTGGAAACTAAGAACCGTAAAATTATGTGTTATAGCTTAAAAAATTCGTTGTGACATAGGCTTTTACCTGGATAGATGATGTCACCCCTAAAACGGTAAATAGTGATTTTACAGTGGGGAAAAAGGTCTTAAACGGGTAAAAATGATAATTGAACCTAAGATCTTTTGTTTTTGATGAAAAATAGCACGGGGGTGAAAACTACCCCCAAATTGAAAAATCGATAGCTTGGAAACTAAGAACCGTAAAATTATGTATAATAGCTTTAAAAATTCGTTGTGACATAGGCTTTTACCTGGATAGATGATGTCACCCCTAAAACAGTAAATACTGATTTTACAGTGGGGAAAAAGGTCTTAAACGGGTAAAAATGATAATTGAACCTAAGATCTTTTGTTTTTCATGAAAAATAGTAGGGGGGTGAAAACTACTCTCAAATTGAAAAAATCGATATCTTGCAAACTAAGAACCCTAAAATTAGGTTTGAAAGTTGAAAAATAGGTGATGACATACGCTTTTACCTCGATAGATTATTTCACTCATAAAACAGGGAATAGTAATGTTACAGGAGAAAAAGGTATTAAACACTTAAAAGCATAAGAGTTTTTTGAAACCATGCTTTTTAATGAATGTGTGTTTGGAGGATGACAGCTTGCAAATTAATATTATTATTATTTTTATTATTATTATTATTATTATTAGGTAATTATGGATTAATGTGTTTATAGCTAATGAATAAGGCTACAGAGTTGTATCAGGTGTTGTACAAATCAGGATGGCCAAACCGTTGCCATTCCCCCATGAATATACCCAAAAGAGCCAAAACGTTAAGGTTATCGACCTGAGATTTTATAAAACTAATTATCGGAGAGGGTGAAGTAAGGTGTTGTTTTGGACTGACAGTGGCTAACCCTTTCCCATGATTTATGAATTCACCCAAAATGTTTTACCTGACAAGACTGAGTGTACCTGTTGCAGCCTTTAGAAAATCGAACCCGGACCTGTGTGGGTGACAGTCGAGTTATATTAAATGATGCTTTTTTTTTGAACAAACACAGTCTTGCATACTATCGCTGGGTTGAATCTGCACAGAGACACTGGCTTTGTTTGTGTAATGAGTCTTTGGTGATAAGAACACGAAAGCTCTTGCCAGCAAGTTTTCATATTACTCGTCTGCTTGATGGTGAACGTGATTCGCACCGTGTTAACGTACATGACTTGATAGTTGTTAGGTAAGGGTTGACAAGGCTCAATGAACCTTATTGCAACCTTAAGATGAATATGAATTTCTTGGTATAGTCGGGGTTGCAAGCCAAGGCCTTAGGGTAGACAACCAACTATGTTAAACACTACACTGTGAGATGGTCAAATGATAATGTAACAGAACATATAGAAAAGTTTTATGTAGTTTAACGAATTGACTAAGAGCCATACCATGAGAGGTATAGGTAATTGAAATTGAATCCTTAGCTGTTGACCCTACTACATGTAAGCTATAGCAATGCCCGCCTATAAGCTATCATGTTAGAAAAAGAAATTTATGGGTTGTTTTAAACGGAGAATGATTGTGTTTACTGTGAAACACACATCTGAATTTAAAAATAGTTTATGCCCTACATGATGTTTGAACTCTCTTTTTATTTATACTTTAGACAAACGCTAACATAGTTGTAATTCAGAAGCCCTGGGCTGCCTCCTTTCCAATCCTACACCGTACACTGAAGTTAAAGTTAATAATGATCACGTTACAGGCAGCCAGTTTCAAAGCCATGAGAAATAAGTGAACAAAGTATAAAATACTTGACCCAGTCGGGGAAATCAACATGGTGTTGTTTCAAACAAAAGATAAGCGTTCTATAAACTTGACCACCAAGCTGTCCTATCGACCCCTAATTGTTTGGCTGATGGTGAAAAATAAAATTAAATGTAAACTATAACTAAAACAAACTACACATTTATAACTAGAAAAATGAAATGTAAGACAAAAGGATAACACGACAAATAAAGGACAGAAGGAATAAATAGTGCCCCTCAACCCTCAAGAATGTGGATTGATGAACTTGAAAGGAAGGAGAGCCATAAAAGGTGGATATGAAAGTAAAAGAGGAGAGGGTCCCGCTCCAGAGGTAATCGATAAAAAGGAGGAAAACTGGGCCCAGCTCAGGAATCCCTTGTGGTCGCAAACTTCCAAACTCATCAGCCGTAAGCCCCTGAGGGTGTAGGCATATCCAGGGTGCACCACAAGTGGTGGGCTACATACACCCTACCTTTAGTGTGGCTTGGGCAATAGGCAGGAAATAACATAAAAATAAAAAGAAGGCTGCCTCCTCACACAAGGAGGGTATCAGAAAAAATAAACAAGGGTCAATTAAGTCGGAAAATAAAGAGACTCCCTAAGCCTTGGATAGCCTAATAATGTCGGAGTCGGTAGAGAACAAGAGTTGACCAAGTGTGGTCGACAGGAAAGAAGACAGACAGGAGCCTTGCACAAGTCAGTGGGAACAATGACGGACTCAGCTGGGGCTCCATGGTCGTCAACCTACATTCCACTAGATGAAAGCCCTTGTTTGGGGGTGGTGGAAAATAAACAGCTCTTTTGTTTTAAATCACTGGCTTTAAGGACGGTAACAAATGGCATGCCTTTATAAGCAATACTGGCCCTAGGGGTATGCAAAATTGTATTAGGTACTCAGCTAATAATAGTGTACATCACCCCTTATTATTTTCCCTAATTACAGTACATGGGAATGATGACCATGATTTCCAAGCCTCTAAGTAAAACAAAAACAAATTATTTCCATTTCCAAACAGTTGGTGTGAGGTGAGGTGAGGTGAGTTTTCTAAACGTCAAACTCATGTGGATTTCCACTTTTACTCCAGGTAAATGTCATGTTTGCCCACAGACAAGTGCAAAGAAAATCGAAACATGTTATGTTTGGATCAATTCCTTACCTACATGACAACATGTACTCGAAAGAACAAGTAATGAGCATTCTATGTTAACAATAGAGAGATGCTTTCAAACTGCCAATGCTTAGAGCTCATTAGCGGCTTCTAAGAGAGATAAGGAGTACACTCACTTGAAAAACTAACAAGAGGAGTTTTCGATTTTCCCACAACATCCAATCTGAAAGTAAATATAAATGACTATGCACTTAAGTCCATAACCATCTCCTTACCATTCCTACCCTTCATAGTCAAAGGCACACATTAATACAGCCATCACAGTGACAGAGGTTATTTTTAAAATATCTAAATATCTGAGATTTATCTGGAAATTGACCAGAATTTTGTAAAATCCACTAAATTTACCGCAAATTTAGCAAATTCCACCAAATTTCAGCAAAATCCAACAAATCACTACCAGATTTATTGAAATGCCATTGAATTATTAAAGAATGGTTTGAACTAGCTCAAATTTATATAAAATTACCCGAATATTGATGAAAATTCACCAAATTCTACCAAATTTAGCCAAGAGGACTACAAAGCATGAAATTTAACCATTTTTTAAAATTCACAACATATACTCGAAAATTCTATAATATTCCCTTTACGTGTATGCTTTTTTAGTTGTTGTTTCGTTTCCCACACTCCCTGCAGACAAATACCTGAACATGACTTTCTGCTAGACTAGGAGCTCCACATTCGACATGATAGCTGAGTTTCATCTCCCATAAACTCGTCTCTGAGGTGGGTGCCAGAAAAGGCATCCAGCTGTAAAAACCACACCCTCACATAGACTTTCATAACTTCTTACGTTGAGGTTCATAACACTACGTTGAATGATTTATCGGTTTCCTTTTCACAATTCCTGTCTATACTTTCCTCTTGAAGGTTGCAAGATGCTTGCAAGGTTCCTAAAATGCAATTCAATTTAATAAATGCCATAAGATGGTTTGATTTGTTTAATGATATGGTGTTAATACTATTTTTAGGTCTTGACTGGCTTTGCAATAAGAATTGACTAACCAAACATGAGTTACCTATGAGGGAAACATTTTGGCCACTATGTTGGCTATTGACCAGTGAGTTTAGCTGTTTATCATTTTTTAAAATCATAAACAACAGAGGCTTAAACCTATAGATAAACCGTGTGACCATGTTTGTTAAACAAGACATTATACCAGAGACAATTAGGATACTTATGTAGAGTTTACCAAAAATAATGTTGTGTAACAGTAAATGCTAGTCAACAAACAGTTATACACTTCTAAAAAAATCATCATACAATACCTGAGAGCTCTTCTAAAATTATTGATGTGTAACATGATTCCACTAACTTGCTATGTATTTTTTGGCTTGGGGGTGATTTTCAAGAAATGCAATACAAACGATGAGCGCGCCTGGTGGCTGAAATTGATACCACAACGTACTGTCGGTTATGTAGCTATGTGGAATGTATATCAAATATGGTTTACTTAAAGGTTTGGTGGTCCCATTAAAGGTATTCCTACAATAAATGATTTTCAAGATGTCGTTCTGTGACGTGAAAATATTTATTATATGATATTTGCTAACAGGATATGCCACTGGAATTATTTTACAAGTAGTTATTTTAATGACAACAGAGTTCACTGTTAATAACGGAGAGCCCTATGTGGAATGTAGGATAACATGTAACATAATATACGTGATATGTCACAACTGTAAGGCTTGACTATATATGAACCACAACGAATTCGTATAGAGTGGGAACATCTACCAGATCATCTAAAGAGAAAATTTCAACTTTCAAGATAGTTGAAAGTGCAAAGAAAATATGGAAGCGGCAACAGGTGCTTACTGAATATGGCAAGGCTTTACACTCCTGGGTTAGTCAGTCTTTCTTGCTAAGGATACCCTAGAAAAGGCTATACATGTTAGTTCTGAACAATTAGTGTTAATTGTATATTAAAATTATATGCACAGCTTATACAAGCACGTTTTGCATGCAGTCAAACTTAGTAAGATAATTACATACAACACGCAAAGTGTGTTTCCGCTACCTAGCGGTGGATATGAGCACTCACTGGTGATATCCGAGGTGAGCTGATTTGCTCCCACATTTGCTCCCATATTGGCTCCCCCATTTGCTCCCACTTTTGCTCCCACTTTTGCTCCCATATTGGCTCCCACTTTTTTCTCCCACTTTTTGATCCCGTATTAATGCCAACTCTTATAATTATAAGCAGCAGCAAAATGTAAATGGAATAATATTTCTGATAATGTTCATAACAAAAGTCCTGAAGTCTTGGGTTTGAATTCCCAACTATGGTTGTCAGCCAATGAATTCCACTACAGGAAACTTTTATTTTTGTGTTGTGTAGCGTGATAATTTGCACATCTTGCGATGTAGTGGTTAGTATACTTTGGTGTTATCCCTGAGGTCATGGGGTCCAACTCGGCTATGCCCAGAATTTAATTTTGATCTGAGAGTTGAAAGGTTAGGGTGAGGTTAGGTAAAGTTAGGTTAGGTGAATTTATGATAGGTTAGGTTAGGTAAAGTTGGGTCAAGTTAGGTTAGGTGAAGTTAGGTTAGGTTAGGGGAAGTTGGGTTAGGTGAGGTTAGGTTAGGTGAAGTTGGGTTACGTTAGGTTAGGTGAGGTTAAGTTAGGTTAAGTTAGGCTAGGTTAGGTTAAGATAGGTGAAGTTAGGTTAGGTTAGGTTAGGTTAGGTTAGGATAGGTGAAGTTAAGTTAGGTGAGGTTGGGGCAGGTTAGGTTATGACTAAGTTTGTTATGCTTAGTTGTTTTAGAAAAACACTGCATTGGCTCTCATATTTGCTTCCATATTTTCTTTGCACTTTCAACTATCTTGAAATGTGTATTTACTTTTGCCGGCATATTTGTTGACATATTTGTTAGCATATTTGCTCCCACTTTTTATATTTGCTTTGCTCCCACATTTCATCCCATATATGCTCCCACTTTTTGCTTCACAATGTTTGCTCACAGTTTTTGCTCCCACATTTGCTCCCACTTTCGCTGACACTTTTTACCCCCACTTTTGCTCCCTCTTTTTGCATCTATATATGCTCCCACATTAATCTATTGTTGTTATTACCAAGTTGTCTTTACTAGAAATTAGTTTATGCTTGACAGTTGATATGGAAGTATCAGTGACTAGGTATGGTAAGCCTTATGCATACTATAAAGGATATTCATATATTGTGAAACGAAGCAATAAAAATGGAACTGTTATTTGGCGCTGTTCAAAGCAACGATCGAAACAGTGTCGAGGAATGCTTAAGACAAGAGAATTGGACATACTTTCTTCAAACAGTCATGATTGTAAACATAATAATCATGCTAGTGTAAATGTAAGGAAAACTCAAACCGAAGCAAAAAACCAAGTCCAAGAAAAAAATAGTGCTGCTCAAGATAATATTAACCTCGGGTTTAATACACTACAACGCACTCATGCTGTTAGCGAGTTGTTTAATGAGAAACCTTTAAGACCTCCAGTAAAACCCATGATCAGACACACACACACATCTCAAAAGCCCTCAACTCTATCAGAGACAACATACCCCATCAAGAAGTTGGTTGGGGAAGATGAAAAGGATGGTGATGGTGATAATAATAACATAATGTTGAAGCACTCTAGTACATCTAAAAAGAAGCTTTCAACACTATCAAAGGGAACTCAAACCATTGAACAGACTGTGGACACAGGTGGAAATTATGATGGTAAAGATGATGAGGATGATGATGATCATTATGAAGATGATTATAATGATGAGGATGATAATGATGTTGATGGTGAAAATGATGGACTGCTCCCCGAGTATTTGAAACCATTCATAAAAAATAGCAAATGGAACGATCCTAATATATTAGTCGAACGTCTACAGCTCTTGCATGCCTGTAAACAGGCTGGTCATATTGGTTATGAGGAAGAGCTGTTAAAAATAGAAGATGAACTTCGTAAAGCTGGTATTATTGTGTAATTGGTCAACCTAGCAACACCTCCATCCCCTAAAATAATGTTCAGCAAGTGTTATATTTAAAAACTCTAGCAGGACAACATGAACAAAAAAGAGCTGTATTCTCTGTGTGTGTGTGTGTGTGTGTGTGTACCTATTGTAAAAATATATATATTTGAATTAAATTAATTAACACAGTTTGTATATATTTGCTCAACCACTTTTTGGTTTTTCAATGCACATTTTTTGGTTTGTTATGATTTTCCGTAGCATTACAGTTATCAGTCTTGTAAACTGGGTGATTAATATAGGTATAAAGGCATCTTTAAAAAATCACAAGCCTTACAGTTGTGACATATCACGTATATTATGTTACATGTTATCCTACATTCCACATAGGGCTCTCCGTTATTAACAGTGAACTCTGTTGTCATTAAAATAACTACTTGTAAAATAATTCCAGTGGCATATCCTGTTAGCAAATATCATATAATAAATATTTTCACGTCACAGAACGACAACTTGAAAATCATTTATTGTAGGAATACCTTTAATGGGACCACCAAACCTTTAAGTAAACCATATTTGATATACATTCCACATAGCTACATAACCGACAGTACGTTGTGGTATCAATTTCAGCCACCAGGCGCGCTCATCGTTTGTATTGCATTTCTTGAAAATCACCCCCAAGCCAAAAAATACATAGCAAGTTAGTGGAATCATGTTACACATCAATAATTTTAGAAGAGCTCTCAGGTATTGTATGATGATTTTTTTAGAAGTGTATAACTGTTTGTTGACTAGCATTTACTGTTACACAACATTATTTTTGGTAAACTCTACATAAGTATCCTAATTGTCTCTGGTATAATGTCTTGTTTAACAAACATGGTCACACGGTTTATCTATAGGTTTAAGCCTCTGTTGTTTATGATTTAAAAAAATGATAAACAGCTAAACTCACTGGTCAATAGCCAACATAGTGGCCAAAATGTTTCCCTCATAGGTAACTCATGTTTGGTTAGTCAATTCTTATTGCAAAGCCAGTCAAGACCTAAAAATAGTATTAACACCATATCATTAAACAAATCAAACCATCTTATGGCATTTATTAAATTGAATTGCATTTTAGGAACCTTGCAAGCATCTTGCAACCTTCAAGAGGAAAGTATAGACAGGAATTGTGAAAAGGAAACCGATAAATCATTCAACGTAGTGTTATGAACCTCAACGTAAGAAGTTATGAAAGTCTATGTGAGGGTGTGGTTTTTACAGCTGGATGCCTTTTCTGGCACCCACCTCAGAGACGAGTTTATGGGAGATGAAACTCAGCTATCATGTCGAATGTGGAGCTCCTAGTCTAGCAGAAAGTCATGTTCAGGTATTTGTCTGCAGGGAGTGTGGGAAACGAAACAACAACTAAAAAAGCATACACGTAAAGGGAATATTATAGAATTTTCGAGTATATGTTGTGAATTTTAAAAAATGGTTAAATTTCATGCTTTGTAGTCCTCTTGGCTAAATTTGGTAGAATTTGGTGAATTTTCATCAATATTCGGGTAATTTTATATAAATTTGAGCTAGTTCAAACCATTCTTTAATAATTCAATGGCATTTCAATAAATCTGGTAGTGATTTGTTGGATTTTGCTGAAATTTGGTGGAATTTGCTAAATTTGCGGTAAATTTAGTGGATTTTACAAAATTCTGGTCAATTTCCAGATAAATCTCAGATATTTAGATATTTTAAAAATAACCTCTGTCACTGTGATGGCTGTATTAATGTGTGCCTTTGACTATGAAGGGTAGGAATGGTAAGGAGATGGTTATGGACTTAAGTGCATAGTCATTTATATTTACTTTCAGATTGGATGTTGTGGGAAAATCGAAAACTCCTCTTGTTAGTTTTTCAAGTGAGTGTACTCCTTATCTCTCTTAGAAGCCGCTAATGAGCTCTAAGCATTGGCAGTTTGAAAGCATCTCTCTATTGTTAACATAGAATGCTCATTACTTGTTCTTTCGAGTACATGTTGTCATGTAGGTAAGGAATTGATCCAAACATAACATGTTTCGATTTTCTTTGCACTTGTCTGTGGGCAAACATGGCATTTACCTGGAGTAAAAGTGGAAATCCACATGAGTTTGACGTTTAGAAAACTCACCTCACCTCACCTCACACCAACTGTTTGGAAATGGAAATAATTTGTTTTTGTTTTACTTAGAGGCTTGGAAATCATGGTCATCATTCCCATATACTGTAATTAGGGAAAATAATAAGGGGTGATGTACACTATTATTAGCTGAGTACCTAATACAATTTTGCATACCCCTAGGGCCAGTATTGCTTATAAAGGCATGCCATTTGTTACCGTCCTTAAAGCCAGTGATTTAAAACAAAAGAGCTGTTTATTTTCCACCACCCCCAAACAAGGGCTTTCATCTAGTGGAATGTAGGTTGACGACCATGGAGCCCCAGCTGAGTCCGTCATTGTTCCCACTGACTTGTGCAAGGCTCCTGTCTGTCTTCTTTCCTGTCGACCACACTTGGTCAACTCTTGTTCTCTACCGACTCCGACATTATTAGGCTATCCAAGGCTTAGGGAGTCTCTTTATTTTCCGACTTAATTGACCCTTGTTTATTTTTTCTGATACCCTCCTTGTGTGAGGAGGCAGCCTTCTTTTTATTTTTATGTTATTTCCTGCCTATTGCCCAAGCCACACTAAAGGTAGGGTGTATGTAGCCCACCACTTGTGGTGCACCCTGGATATGCCTACACCCTCAGGGGCTTACGGCTGATGAGTTTGGAAGTTTGCGACCACAAGGGATTCCTGAGCTGGGCCCAGTTTTCCTCCTTTTTATCGATTACCTCTGGAGCGGGACCCTCTCCTCTTTTACTTTCTTATCCACCTTTTATGGCTCTCCTTCCTTTCAAGTTCATCAATCCACATTCTTGAGGGTTGAGGGGCATTATTTATTCCTTCTGTCCTTTATTTGTCGTGTTATCCTTTTGTCTTACATTTCATTTTTCTAGTTATAAATGTGTAGTTTGTTTTAGTTATAGTTTACATTTAATTTTATTTTTCACCATCAGCCAAACAATTAGGGGTCGATAGGACAGCATGGTGGTCAAGTTTATAGAACGCTTATCTTTTGTTTGAAACAACACCATGTTGATTTCCCCGACTGGGTCAAGTATTTTATACTTTATTCACTTATTTCTCATGGCTTTGAAACTGGCTGCCTGTAACGTGATCATTATTAACTTTAACTTCAGTGTACGGTGTAGGATTGGAAAGGAGGCAGCCCAGGGCTTCTGAATTACAACTATGTTAGCGTTTGTCTAAAGTATAAATAAAAAGAGAGTTCAAACATCATGTAGGGCATAAACTATTTTTAAATTCAGATGTGTGTTTCACAGTAAACACAATCATTCTCCGTTTAAAACAACCCATAAATTTCTTTTTCTAACATGATAGCTTATAGGCGGGCATTGCTATAGCTTACATGTAGTAGGGTCAACAGCTAAGGGTTCAATTTCAATTACCTATACCTCTCATGGTATGGCTCTTAGTCAATTCGTTAAACTACATAAAACTTTTCTATATGTTCTGTTACATTATCATTTGACCATCTCACAGTGTAGTGTTTAACATAGTTGGTTGTCTACCCTAAGGCCTTGGCTTGCAACCCCGACTATACCAAGAAATTCATATTCATCTTAAGGTTGCAATAAGGTTCATTGAGCCTTGTCAACCCTTACCTAACAACTATCAAGTCATGTACGTTAACACGGTGCGAATCACGTCCACCATCAAGCAGACGAGTAATATGAAAACTTGCTGGCAAGAGCTTTCGTGTTCTTATCACCAAAGACTCATTACACAAACAAAGCCAGTGTCTCTGTGCAGATTCAACCCAGCGATAGTATGCAAGACTGTGTTTGTTCAAAAAAAAAAAGCATCATTTAATATAACTCGACTGTCACCCACACAGGTCCGGGTTCGATTTTCTAAAGGCTGCAACAGGTACACTCAGTCTTGTCAGGTAAAACATTTTGGGTGAATTCATAAATCATGGGAAAGGGTTAGCCACTGTCAGTCCAAAACAACACCTTACTTCACCCTCTCCGATAATTAGTTTTATAAAATCTCAGGTCGATAACCTTAACGTTTTGGCTCTTTTGGGTATATTCATGGGGGAATGGCAACGGTTTGGCCATCCTGATTTGTACAACACCTGATACAACTCTGTAGCCTTATTCATTAGCTATAAACACATCAATCCATAATTACCTAATAATAATAATAATAATAATAAAAATAATAATAATATTAATTTGCAAGCTGTCATCCTCCAAACACACATTCATTAAAAAGCATGGTTTAAAAAAACTCTTATGCTTTTAAGTGTATAATACATTTTTCTCCTGTAACATTACTATTCCCTGTTTTATGAGTGAAATAATCTATCGAGGTAAAAGCGTATGTCATCACCTATTTTTCAACTTTCAAACCTAATTTTAGGGTTCTTAGTTTGCAAGATATCGATTTTTTCAATTTGAGAGTAGTTTTCACCCCCCTACTATTTTTCATGAAAAACAAAAGATCTTAGGTTCAATTATCATTTTTACCCGTTTAAGAGCTTTTTCCCCACTGTAAGATCACTATTTACTGTTTTAGGGGTGACATCATCTATCCAGGTAAAAGCCTATGTCACAACGAATTTTTTAAGCTATTACACATAATTTTACGGTTCTTAGTTTCCAAGCTATCGATTTTTCAATTTGGGGGTAGTTTTCACCCCCGTGCTATTTTTCATCAAAAAAAAAAGATCTTAGGTTCAATTATCATTTTTACCCGTTTAAGACCTTTTTCCCCACTGTAAAATCACTATTTACTGTTTTAGGGGTGACATCATCTATCCAGGTAAAAGCCTATGTCACAACGAATTTTTTAAGCTAGAACACATAATTTTACGGTTCTTAGTTTCCAAGGTATCGATTTTTCAATTTGGGGGTAGTTTTCACCCCCCTGCTATTTTTCATCAAAAACAAAAGATCTTAGTTTCATTTATCATTTTTAGGTGTTTAACACGTTTTTTCCCCATAACATGACTATTTACTGTTTTAGGGGTGAAATGACCAATCCAGGTAAAAGCCTATGTCATCACCTATTTTTAAAGCTATAACGCCTAATTTTAGGGTTCATAGTTTCCAAGATATTGAGTTTTCAATTTTGGGGGGTAGTTTCACCCCATAAAGGGGGACGTCGCCCCAAATGCTAGGACCCCTCATACAAGTCCCTAGCATGATTGGTTCACGAGATATTAACAAAAGTGTAGTTAGGCCCTTTTGACAAAAAAATAAATGAATGATACTTTCAAAAACGAGGTGTCACCCCAAGTGCTAGGATACTGCCTATGGGAAAATCCCATCCTGGGTTCAGAAAATATTATAAATGTGTAGTTAGGCCCTTTTGACAAAAGCCACCGGTGTGCATACATACAAAAATTGCTCTTTCACCCCAGGTAAGGGTAGTTTTTATTTTGGGGGTTGACATACCTCATTCATACAAAAGGAGAATTCACTACGAGTCCTATGACACCCCATATGTTTAAATCGCATTATTGGTTAGCGAGATACTAAAAAGCAAATGACCTATTAGTTTTTGTTTTTTTAATAAATTTTTAAAAAGCCTCATCTATAAAGAATCTTTTAAAAATTCCGCTCTCTTACAAAAGCCCTCAAGTGCGCATGCATACAAAAATAACCACTACTTAACCTCCGGGTAAGGGTAGATTTATTTTGGGGTGGATATACTCCCGTCCATAGCAAGGGGTGGTTCACCACAAGTCCTACGACACCCTATATGCTCAAACCCGACCATGCGTTCGCGAATCATCGCCAATGTTCGCCAGAAAGTAGGCTATCATTTTGTTTTGTCCTACACACTTCAAACTTGCTGTCAACCTAGAGGGCATAGGGACCTTTCATTGACTTCAAACAAACTTTTCTCTCATCTTCACCGTTTCCAAAATAGCACCAATTTCAAAAACAACAATTTAAAAAATATATATATACCGACACGCATTCATAGCAAAGAGGACGTCACACCATTCCTAAATAACACATCGTTCTAGCCTTACAAGCTCATTAAATTCGCCAAAATGTCAAAAACGCACGTTTACCTCAAATTGCGTTTCCAAATTCCACCCATTTTAAAAAATTACCTCACCACCAAATAGAGCGGGAAAAATAGCATTTAAACGAGCCCTCACTCAAACCTAGTCCTCGCCCACCACCAAACATTTTCCCAACATAGCCATACGTATTCAAGCACACACGCGACTTGCAAGAGAACATACACTACCCCACTACCCGCGAATGACCTTTTGTTTTGGTATTTTATTTAAATAATGAGGCTATAGGAAAAGAGGGGGGGGCATTACTACGAGTGCGAGATATCAGGTTCGGGACCGATACGACGAGGGTTCAATCGCGAGCAAAAAAACATAACAGCTGCACACCACATGTGTGGATTGCTCGCACTGGCACACATGCTCACAGTCGCACGGGTGTCAGATGACAGTTAAAATCCTAATAAACAACCCCCATGACGTCAACACCCATTAACTTTTTATCACCATCGCACAAACAAGCCAAAAGGTCAACCCCTTCCCACGCTAACACGTGCAGTGCACATGCTCGCTCCTGGACCATGTGCTCGCTCTAAGGACCCATGACGTCATCCCATGACGTCATCAGGATTACGCAATTTCTGGTCATGATGATGCAATATCCAAAGGGAAGTAAACGCTTACTACTAGCGTTATGCTCCTGTACGTTTTCCTGAGGTTCCTCGTTACGTTCATCCCAGTTTCTCCTGTAATCCCTAGGATCGCCTTGTCTGTTATTCCTCCTGTCCTTCCAGTTTTGATTTCCCCGCGGGTTATTATGATTATCTCGCTGGTATGGTGAATCATGCCTTCGGTTATCCCTCCAGTTGGTATACTCTCGCTGGTACTTCCACTGATTGTGCTGGTTCTGATTGTTATGATTATAATTATCTCGGCGATTCTGAAAGTTCCTATTATTTTGATTGAATTGGTTTCGGCCATCATACTCTTGCCGTCTTGGTGTAAATTGCGTTCCGGTCGATTGTGTTTTTGTTTGGTTACTCTGGTTGTGATTAGTTTGGTGTCCCTGAACCACTTCAGCTGTGTTTACACACTTCATATTCCTTCTCCCTGTCTGCGGACTAACCATACTTGTCTCATCTAGATGGCGGAGTAACTCTTCAGCCTGAACTGCGGTCTTAATATTACCGGCCACTAACAACTGCTGAATATTCATTGGAAGGTGCTTACCAATGGTTAAAACCATGTTTTCCTGAGTAGGGGGGTCGTCAAAATCACGGAATTTAACCAGCTGTTGGCTAAAGAATTCGGAAAATCTGGTGGGATGTGTACTGTGATATTTCCTGGTGTATAAATCCATCCTCAACCCCTGCTGCAAAGAAGGACTCCAGAACTTTCTCAAGAACGCCTCTCTAAACTGTGCCATTTCGGTAAATGTGTATTTAATACTCAGGAACCAGATTAAGCTTGGGCCCTCCAAAAACTTTTCCACAAGTCGCAACTGTTTTGCGGGACTGACATGTTGATCGTTAAAGTAGTCATCCAGCTGACGTAAAATTGCTTAGGGAGTGGATCCTGTGTTCTCCCTGAATTTATCGGGTTTGAAATCATTCCCCCTAATTACCTGTATCACTTGGGCAGGTGCCAAGCCGGGTTGTGGCGTTGACGTCTCCCCTCTGTAAGGTTGGAACGTGTCGCTCGTTATCTTAGGACTTTGACCTCGAGTCGTATCCTCAGCCAGCTTCAAGCCCACCGGACTTCCAATGCTTCCCTGTTTGCCTACTGTGTTTTCTGCAGAGAATAAAGTTGCGTTTTCTAATGTCCTTATCTCATTCTTAATTATGAGAACTGTGTGTTCTTGGAGTTTGGACTTCATGTTTTCCTCCAAAGCCTGCACCCTAGAATTGTATTCACCTAGCCGCTTTAAAATCGTCAGCCTAACTTCTTTAGTTTCGTTTACCTGCTGTTCCCAATCTTTACGGATCCTGTTCTTCAAACTGCTAATTTTTTCTTCGCTCCTTTCCTGATTCTTCTCTAGCTCTTCTCGTATTTGCTCTTGTGTATTAACTAATTGTTCTCCGACCTCTTCTCGTATTACCTGCTGGGTTTTAATTAATTGGTCTTCCAAGTTTTCACGCAAGTGCATACGTTCTGTCTCTGTTTTGATTTCAAGTTTATCAAGTTCCTTTATTACTTCGAGTACATTACTATCGACTGAATTAATCTGTTCCTGTAGTTTATCCTGTGTACTTTTTATTCCAGCCGTGTTGTTTACGCATGATGCCTCAATTTGTTTTAATTTATCGGCTACCATTTCATCGAATTGTATGAGTTTATTGTCGAATTTGGATTCCAAGTTCTTAATTTCTCCTAATTGTTTTGCGTTATTTTCCGCTACCTCATCTGCCAGCTTCTCTAATTCTACCCTAGTACTTTGTCTTATGTCATGGGTGATCTTTTCTAACTGCTCTGTTTGTGTTATTGCCTGTTCTGATAGTTTATGGTTTAGTTCATTTAATTGTTTATCGGTATTCTACCACAATTCGTGTAACTGTTTATCAGTATCCAATTTCTGGACCTGCAATTGCGTAGTTATGTCATTTAACTGTTTATCACTATGCTCCCGTAATTCGTATAATTGTTTGTCACTGTGTCCACGCTGTATTTCTAACTGTTTTTCATTATGCTCGCTCTGAATTTTAAACTGTTCTTCCGTTTTCACGGACAACTGCTCTAACTGTTCTTCCGTTTTCGCGGACTTTTGCTCTAACTGTTCTTCCGTTTTCGCAGACATTTGCATAGACATCTGCTCTAACAACCCTTTGATTTCTTCGACGCTAGCCATCGCACAATACACCAATATAACCAGAGAAAAACAGGGTCATGTGCCGGGATTTCAGTCATACACACGTACACATGTCTTGATATTTAAATACTACTGATTCTAATTTAATAAAAATTTCAGTAATCAAAATTTACTGAATAATGACCCTTGTTTCCAAACAACAAAATAACTCCCTTGTGATCTGCTTTTAAATTCCTAACCAACAGAATTTACGAACACACCAATTAACCGAAGTTAATTAAATGTAAAATATAAGGCAACACCTTCCTGCTTTGACTGAGTTCAATAATATGCAAATTTTCTAATTTTAATGCCGGGCACCAGAACAAGTTAATAACAAATACATTATCAACTTCTAACCTTGTTCAATATTTCTAACCTTAAGAACTCAGTGATTTTACTAATGCACATGGCGGTACAACATCGCCTCAATTTACTGAATTTACTTTCGCCCGCTTGACCTGGCATCATTTCTCAACGAAATTAATATGAGATCAGCAAAGCAACAACAACAACAATCCCCACTTGGGCAGCCATTTTTGTTTTATGAACCCTTGCAAAGAAGCTTATGAGACTCAGTTTCGGGAGGTGTAACAGTCCATTTCGTAAGTTATTGTTAAAGCGCTTCATTAACATGCAGGGTAACATATAACAAAATAACATGCAGGAAGAAGTGAAGCCAGGGTTATGACAAACGAATTTAATGGCAGATCAGTTATTTACAAAATGAAATAAACAAACAAAAACTCCCAAAATGACTCCCACTGAACTAAATTAACTTGCCAAAAACTAGGCCTAACCTCAGGAGAGATTATTAATCGGACCAAATGTCCCAAAAATCTACAATGACATTATACGTGTGTGCTGTTCTACATGCTTAACGATGAGTACAATTGAATGCATGATTCGCCATCATCCGGATAAACTTTCAGACGACGAATCCGCATTGCTTACAGCTAGAGAGACGCGGGGAACAACTATACACAACTTAAAACTAAACCGACACTTCCTATATTAAATAAACAACAAATAATTCCCGCATGAAATTGGAATCAAAAACTGCCGTAGCAAAAACATTACTGCCTAAAATTCGGACTTCTCAAAAATCAACACAAGTAAGTTAACACGTGACCAAAAAAAGAAACACCCATGACCGCCTGTCATTTTTACAAGTAAATACAACACAGACTAACAAATATGAACTGAGTCATAGACAAATCACTAGGCTCAAAGCCAACATTTACATCATTAACACAATATTCCATCCATACGACATGCAATAATCCGTAACAAACGTGGCGAACTCCCCAATTAATTATGGTCCAAATAACCATCACAAAAGAACAGGTTTGCTAATGATAGCTTAATAGGGGGCCAGTCGGTCAACAGGACTGCCTAACAAAATAAGTCACCAAGGCTAGACGGGCGCTAAGTGGGAGTCTGCACTTCTGTCAACCCACGTGTCAAAAACCTCGACCTCCCAAGGCACGGGATCGAGTCTCGAAGAAGCGTGACCCAAAGCACAATATATACGTGTGTGTGTGTGTCAGAACAAATATATCTCAGCATTTCCCCTAGGAAATCCAAGAATCAGCATTGGACAAGGTACAGTAGCCTCCTCGGAGCGCCCTGCCTTTCCATCAAAATACAACAACAACAAATATGAGGGCGGTACCACCATCTACCCCTTTTCACGAAGAATCAAAACACACACCTGACAACAGATCACACACAGAATCACACGTATGGGTTTGACAGAAACCTGAAATAAATGACATAAATATTTTTCCACCAGCTCGCGCTTCCGTTCTAGGCTGTGACTAACGAACCTGAAAGGGACTCAAAAAATCTAAAAAAAATTAGAACTAAGGTGTTCTACAATTACATCTTAATTTGTTGCGCTCGGCAACCCTAATATGAGTAATAACCTGTTCAGCAAACATCTTACGTAATTACCTCCCTTTCCTATCAAAAATATGAACTTTAATAAAGCACCACTTATCGAATGTAACGAGTTTCGCATCCGCATGGATAAAAACCAGGTACACGCGCCGTGTACACTAAATATGACTCCAAAGAAAAATAAACAACAAACAACTTTGGCCACGCGCCAACGTACATTTAAAAACAATATTGACGGTGCACAAAAAGATCTAAACAAGAAAAAGAATAAATGAACTATTTACAAAGTTCCCCCGCCTTATCTAACTACATATTGAGTAAATCAATTTTTGTACATCACCGTATCAGCTTGCAGAACATATAACTTCCGTCCCGGCTCATTTCCCTACGGGAAATTAGCCCTCCATCGTCGACGTCGTAGAAGCGGTGCACATCACTCCGTCTCCTGACCAAACGTCGGACATCTTGGCGTAGTCTCTTGGACAGAAATGTTCAATGTTAATATAATTGCCTGGCTATAATCGCTGTGAGTTACTACTTTCACTCACGATTGTCCTATGGGATTAATGATCGAAGACTTTCCCTAGCTTAGCATTCGCTTACATACGCACAATTATCACTTCAAAAATACAATACAAAATTTACATAAATTATACACTTCAAACACATCGTCACTGGGTTGAAAAACAAGTCTTAAACGTGACTGTCTCTCAGTCCTTATCTCGCTAGATATCTCCACTGCTCTACGTGAACCTTGCTCGCTTTGAGCACTAAATAGAATGTTAGTAATGTCTTGCCCATTAAGAGCTGAAAATCGTGACGCAGACTGGCGTGACCTTTGCTCACCAGAGCTCAATAAATTTGTCACTAGTATGATTATTAAGAGCGGTAAATCGCGACGCAGACTGGCGTGACCCTTGCTCACCAGAGCTCAAAACAGTTGTCTTCGAAACAGCTTCTCCTCGATCAATTTATTGGAAACTGAGAGAATGAGGTGGAGTGGGGAGATATAAGAAAATTATTCTAGAGTTTTCATCTCACAAACTTGGGACTTGTATCAATCTTCATCATTTTATTCAAACGTCTCAGCGCACTTATGCGGAATTATTTCGGATCGGCGGTTCTTTAGATAAGCGTTTCCGCGCCTTTTTTTACAGGGTACGCCATCCATCGCGTGTTTTTGGCGTGGTCTCATCTGATTGGGTGATTCAATTCTAGGTCAGTTGAAACTCACTCGTGACCATCCCCTTATGACTCCAATTTTGGTGCGCGTTGTTACACAATTTGTCCTTGAACTCGGCTTACCCGGTTGTCTTCAAGAATAACGACCAAGCCTGCTTCTGCGGTAATCATTACAACACACTAATTTGGCTTCCCCTTTGTCAATTTCCACATGTACTGCCTGGGCCACAGTAATAATAATAATAAATCATGAATACTTATTCATCGCAGATTAATAAGGGTTCATATATCCTCAGCAAGGTTTTGAAATTCGAAGCAAGTGATTGATTTGGATTTTGAAAATAATATCCACAGTAGTAACGATAACATCTCTTAAGTACCTCACTTGACAGCTTGAGTGTACATTCCACTGACCCAATTAGTGTGCGCACTCCATGCCGGAATGTCATTCATACGTCTCGCTAGACCTCCCCTCTTTCTCACATGATTACCACTCCTGCCGGATCAGCTGTCTTGTTTACAAACAAAGCACGCTCTCCCCAGGCGCTATATGGCCACGTACATTTGAGTGTTGGCTCTCAAATAAAATTCTGCAATAATGATTCTGCACCCATAATCCTGATTATTCGTCAAATGGTTCTCTTCCCTTCTTCTTCTTCTTCTTCTTCTTCTTCTTCTTCATCTTCTTCTTCTACCGTCTTCTTCTTCTTCTACCGTCTTCTTCTCCTTCCGCTACCATATTTCCAGGCCCTTGCCCGAAACTTCGTCCCGCGAATTTCCTCTATCATTTTTTCTGTCTCTGCTTGTCGGCTAATCTCTTCTCTTCTCCATTTAGATCGTCCAGATACCTTTGTGTATCTATGTACATGGCCTGCAAGGTTGGATTTGTTCCACTTTCCGTGTTGTAGGTGTCGGGATATTTGTGGTTACGCATCCCTCCTCCCCATTTTTCGCGTTCTGACTCATCGCCAGCGTTATGCTCCTGTACGTTTTCCTGAGGTTCCTCGTATCGTTCATCCCAGTTTCTCCTGTAATCCCTAGGATCGCCTTGTCTGTTATTCCTCCTGTCCTTCCAGTTTTGATTTCCCCGCGGGTTATTATGATTATCTCGCTGGTATGGTGAATCATGCCTTCGGTTATCCCTCCAGTTGGTATACTCTCGCTGGTACTTCCACTGATTGTGCTGGTTCTGATTGTTATGATTATAATTATCTCGGCGATTCTGAAAGTTCCTATTATTTTGATTGAATTGGTTCCGGCCATCATATTCTTGCCGTCTTGGTGTAAATTGCGTTCCGGTCGATTGTGTTTTTGTTTGGTTACTCTGGTTGTGATTAGTTTGGTGTCCCTGAACCACTTCAGCTGTGTTTACACACTTCATATTCCTTCTCCCTGTCTGCGGACTAACCATACTTGTCTCATCTAGATGGCGGAGTAACTCTTCAGCCTGAACTGCGGTCTTAATATTACCGGCCACTAACAACTGCTGAATATTCATTGGAAGGTGCTTACCAATGGTTAAAACCATGTTTTCCTGAGTAGGGGGGTCGTCAAAATCACGGAATTTAACCAGCTGTTGGCTAAAGAATTCGGAAAATCTGGTGGGATGTGTACTGTGATATTTCCTGGTGTATAAATCCATTCTCAACCCCTGCTGCAAAGAAGGACTCCAGAACTTTCTCAAGAACGCCTCTCTAAACTGTGCCATTTCTGTAAATGTGTATTTAAAACTCAGGAACCAGATTAAGCTTGGGCCCTCCAAAAACTTTTCCACAAGTCGCAACTGTTTTGCGGGACTGACATGTTGATCGTTAAAGTAGTCATCCAGCTGACGTAAAAATGCTTTGGGAGTGGATCCTGTGTTCTCCCTGAATTTATCGGGTTTGAAATCATTCCCCCTAATTACCTGTATAACTTGGGCAGGTGCCAAGCCGGGTTGTGGCGTTGACGTCTCCCCTCTGTAAGGTTGGAACGTGTCGCTCGTTATCTTAGAACTTTGACCTCGAGTCGTATCCTCAGCCAGCTTCAAGCCCACCGGACTTCCAATGCTTCCCTGTTTGCCTACTGTGTTTTCTGCAGAGAATAAAGTTGCGTTTTCAAATGACCTTATCTCATTCTTAATTATGAGAACTGTGTGTTCTTGGAGTTTGGACTTCATGTTTTCCTCCAAAGCCTGAACCCTAGAATTGTATTCACCTAGCCGCTTTAAAATCGTCAGCCTAACTTCTTTAGTTTCGTTTACCTGCTGTTCCCAATCTTTACGGATCCTGTTCTTCAAACTGCTAATTTTTTCTTCGCTCCTTTCCTGATTCTTCTCTAGCTCTTCTCGTATTTGCTCTTGTGTATTAACTAATTGTTCTCCGACCTCTTCTCGTATTACCTGCTGGGTTTTAATTAATTGGTCTTCCAAGTTTTCACGCAAGTGCATACGTTCTGTCTCTGTTTTGATTTCAAGTTTATCAAGTTCCTTTATTACTTCGAGTACATTACTATCGACTGAATTAATCTGTTCCTGTAGTTTATCCTGTGTACTTTTTATTCCAGCCGTGTTGTTTACGCATGCTGCCTCAATTTGTTTTAATTTATCGGCTACCATTTCATCGAATTGTATGAGTTTATTGTCGAATTTGGATTCCAAGTTCTTAATTTCTCCTAATTGTTTTGCGTTATTTTCCGCTACCTCATCTGCCAGCTTCTCTAATTCTACCCTAGTACTTTGTCTTATGTCATGGGTGATCTTTTCTAACTGCTCTGTTTGTGTTATAGCCTGTTCTGATAGTTTATGGTTTAGTTCATTTAATTGTTTATCGGTATTCTACCACAATTCGTGTAACTGTTTATCAGTATCCAATTTCTGGACCTGCAATTGCGTAGTTATGTCATTTAACTGTTTATCACTATGCTCCCGTAATTCGTATAATTGTTTGTCACTGTGTCCACGCTGTATTTCTAACTGTTTATCATTATGCTCGCTCTGAATTTTAAACTGTTCTTCCGTTTTCACGGACATCTGCTCTAACTGTTCTTCCGTTTTCGCGGACTTTTGCTCTAACTGTTCTTCCGTTTTCGCAGACATTTGCATAGACATCTGCTCTAACAACCCTTTGATTTCTTCGACGCTAGCCATCGCACAATACACCAATATAACCAGAGAAAAACAGGGTCATGTGCCGGGATTTCAGTCATACACTCGTACACATGTCTTGATATTTAAATACTACTGATTCTAATTTAATAAAAATTTCAGTAATCAAAATTTACTGAATAATGACCCTTGTTTCCAAACAACAAAATAACTCCCTTGTGATCTGCTTTTAAATTCCTAACCAACAGAATTTACGAACACACCAATTAACCGAAGTTAATTAAATGTAAAATATAAGGCAACACCTTCCTGCTTTGACTGAGTTCAATAATATGCAAATTTTCTAATTTTAATGCCGGGCACCAGAACAAGTTAATAACAAATACATTATCAACTTCTAACCTTGTTCAATATTTCTAACTTTAAGAACTCAGTGATTTTACTAATGCACATGGCGGTACAACATCGCCTCAATTTACTGAATTTACTTTCGCCCGCTTGACCTGGCATCATTTCTCAACGAAATAAATATGAGATCAGCAAAGCAACAACAACAACAATCCCCACTTGGGCAGCCATTTTTGTTTTATGAACCCTTGCAAAGAAGCTTATGAGACTCAGTTTCGGGAGGTGTAACAGTCCATTTCGTAAGTTATTGTTAAAGCGCTTCATTAACATGCAGGGTAACATATAACAAAATAACATGCAGGAAGAAGTGAAGCCAGGGTTATAACAAACGAATTTAATGGCAGATCAGCAATTTACAAAATGAAATAAACAAACAAAAACTCCCAAAATGACTCCCACTGAACTAAATTAACTTGCCAAAAACTAGGCCTAACCTCAGGAGAGATTATTAATCGGACCAAATGTCCCAAAAATCTACAATGACATTATACGTGTGTGCTGTTCTACATGCTTAACGATGAGTACAATTGAATGCATGATTCGCCATCATCCGGATAAACTTTCAGACGACGAATCCGCATTGCTTACAGCTAGAGAGACGCGGGGAACAACTATACACAACTTAAAACTAAACCGACACTTCCTATATTAAATAAACAACAAATAATTCCCGCATGAAATTGGAATCAAAAACTGCCGTAGCAAAAACATTACTGCCTAAAATTCGGACATCTCAAAAATCAACACAAGTAAGTTAACACGTGACCAACAATAGAAACACCCATGACCGCCTGTCATTTTTACAAGTAAATACAACACAGACTAACAAATATGAACTGAGTCATAGACAAATCACTAGGCTCAAAGCCAACATTTACATCATTAACACAATATTCCTTCCATACAACATGCAATAATCCGTAACAAACGTGGCGAACTCCCCAATTAATTATGGTCCAAATAACCATCACAAAAGAACAGGTTTGCTAATGATAGCTTAATAGGGGGCCAGTCGGTCAACAGGACTGCCTAACAAAATAAGTCACCAAGGCTAGACGGGCGCTAAGTGGGAATCTGCACTTCTGTCAACCCACGTGTCAAAAACCTCGACCTCCCAAGGCACGGGATCGAGTCTCGAAGAAGCGTGCCCCAAAGCACAATATATACGTGTGTGTGTGTGTGTCAGAACAAATATATCTCAGCATTTCCCCTAGGAAATCCAAGAATCAGCATTGGACAAGGTACAGTAGCCTCCTCGGAGCGCCCTGCCTTTCCATCAAAATACAACAACAACAAATATGAGGGCGGTACCACCATCTACCCCTCTTCACGAAGAATCAAAACACACACCTGACAACAGATCACACACAGAATCACACGTATGGGTTTGACAGAAACCTGAAATAAATGACATAAATATTTTTCCACCAGCTCGCTTTTCCGTTCTAGGCTGTGACTAACAAACCTGAAAGGGACTCAAAAAATCTAAAAAAAATTAGAACTAAGGTGTTCTACAATTACATCTTAATTTGTTGCGCTCGGCAACCCTAATATGAGTAATAACCTGTTCAGCAAACATCTTACGTAATTACCTCCCTTTCCTATCAAAAATATGAACTTTAATAAAGCACCACTTATCGAATGTAACGAGTTTCGCATCCGCATGGATAAAAACCAGGTACACGCGCCGTGTACACTAAATATGACTCCAAAGAAAAATAAACAACAAACAACTTTGGCCACGCGCCAACGTACATTTAAAAACAATATTGACGGTGCACAAAAAAATCTGAACAAGAAAAAGAATAAATGAACTATTTACAAAGTTCCCCCGCCTTATCTAACTACATATTGAGTAAATCAATTTTTGTACATCACCGTATCAGCTTGCAGAACATATAACTTCCGTCCCGGCTCATTTCCCTACGGGAAATTAGCCCTCCATCGTCGACGTCGTAGAAGCGGTGCACATCACTCCGTCTCCTGACCAAACGTCGGACATCTTGGCGTAGTCTCTTGGACAGAAATGTTCAATGTTAATATAATTGCCTGGCTATAATCGCTGTGAGTTACTACTTTCACTCACGATTGTCCTATGCGATTAATGATCGAAGACTTTCCCTAGCTTAGCATTCGCTTACACACGCACAATTATCACTTGAAAAATACAATACAAAATTTACATAAATTATACACTTCAAACACATCGTCACTGGGTTGAAAAACAAGTCTTAAACGTGACTGTCTCGCAGTCCTTATCTCGCTAGATATCTCCACTGCTCTACGTGAACCTTGCTCGCTTTGAGCACTAAATAGAATGTTAGTAAAGTCTTGCCCATTAAGAGCTGAAAATCGTGACGCAGACTGGCGTGACCCTTACTCACCAGAGCTCAATAAAGTTGTCACTAGTATGATTATTAAGAGCGGTAAATCGCGACGCAGACTGGCGTGACCCTTGCTCACCAGAGCTCAAAACAGTTGTCTTCGTAACAGCTTCTCCTCGATCAATTTATTGGAAACTGACAGAATGAGGTGGAGTGGGGAGAAATAAGAAAAATATTCTAGAGTTTTCATCTCACAAACTTGGGACTTGTATCAATCTTCATCATTTTATTCAAACGTCTCAGCGCACTTATGCGGAATTATTTCGGATCGGCGGTTCTTTAGATAAGCGTTTCCGCGCCTTTTTTTTTTACAGGGTACGCCATCCATCGCGTGGTTTTGGCGTGGTCTCATCTGATTGGGTGATTCAATTCTAGGTCAGTTGAAACTCACTCGTGACCATCCCCTAATGACTCCAATTTTGGTGCGCGTTGTTGCACAATTTGTCCTTGAACTCGGCTTACCCGGTCGTCTTCAAGAATAACGACCAAGCCTGCTTCTGTGGTAATCATTGCAACACACTAACTTGGCTTCCCCTTTGTCAATTTCCACATGTACTGCCTGGGCCACAGTAATAATAATAATAAATCATGAATACTTATTCATCGCAGATTAATAAGGGTTCAATATATAAAATCCAACATGGCGACCATCTGAAATATTTAGTCGGTTCTCAATATTTACGAATATATTACAGAAGACAAACAGAAATTTTGCAAGTTGATAGTGGCAATTAACATAAGTAGGATATATGAAAATAGGCTGTATTGTTCTTCACGGAACTACTTGTTATATATTAGTATGATGATGATGATGATATACACCATCTCATTTTTAGCCTACTTTTCACATTTTGCAAATATGAGGAAAAAGTATACTTTTGAGATCGGGCAAATGTGTGTCTGTCTGTCTGTCTGTCTGTCTGTCCTTCTGTCTGTCTGTCGCCTGTGTGTGTGCGTCCCCCTATCAACTCCTAAACGGCTGTAACAATCGAAACAAAATTTGGTAGGAGTAAAGATCTATACATGAATATCTCACGGCCATATTTGAGAATGATGTCAGTGCTACCAACTGCTGAAAAATCGCAATTGAAATTTGAGCTTCATGTTGGATATCTTGAAAGGTATAAATGGGAGCTATTTCAAAATTGGCACACGTATAGATAATAATATTGCAGTTTAATTTCCAGGAGGCCATACATGGCAGTGTTGCCAAAATGATTATAAGCCTGCTGTTAAGTCCAATTTTAAATGCATATAACTTCTACACTATCTATTGGATTTAAACCAAATTTCGTATGTGCTATGTGTACATAAACAGATATGACTGAGAGTATTCTTATGAGCCACGAGGGCGGCTAACTGTAAATAAATGCTCTCAATTTCTTTTATCAAAATACCAATATATCAGAAAGTATGCAAGCCGACAGCTTTAATGCACACGTATAGTACCTGACATTCTATATTAATTTGGACTAACTGATATACGTCAGTGCTACCAACATGATTCTAAGCCTTCTGAGAGCTCCAATTTTAAATACATGTAACTTCTATACTATCATTTGGATTTCAACCAAATTTCGTGTGTGATATGTGTACCATAACAGATATGACTATGCCGATTCTTAAGAATAACCAGGGCTGCCAACTGTTAATAAATACTGTCTCTATTTTTGCTACCCTAATATCGATATATCAGAAAGTATGCAAACCAATAGCTCTAAACTTTGCACACGTATAGCACCTGGCATTCTAGATTAATTTGGAGTAACTAATATAGGCCTACGCCAGTGCTGCCAACATGATTCTAAGACTGCGGATAGGTCCAATTTTAAAATGCACGTAACTTCTATACTAACTAATGGATTTAATTCAAAATTGACACTACAATAGATGATATTATTTCAGATTATTTCTGACCAATACATGTATTTCATTGTTGCCAACTTGATTTTACGCGCGCAATTAAATCTAATGTTTAACTGCATGTAACGTCCATGCTATCCATTGGACTTCAACCAAATTTTGTATTTTGTACCTTAAGAGATGGAACTAAAAAATATTCAGTCACCAGGGCTGCCAACTTTAGTTCTCTATTAAGCTACATTATGCCAGGTATACAGTATTTCGAACTAATTAGAAATTTCGATATTACCAACTTAATTTCCTCATTATTCTAGATAGATCCATATAGATTAATCATTGGCATAAATCTTAAATTTTAAGAAAAGTAGGCTCTTTAGTTCGGAACGGAACTTCTTGTTATATATTAGTATGAAAAAGACTTATGGGGCATGAAAATCCGGGTTTTTCTAGCCTCCAATGGCCCGCATTCCTAAAAGCCGCAAAAGATACTATTTCAATTCAGCTATTTTTGAAAATATGTTGCTGTTTGGAGATATAATAGCCCTTCTGAACGACATGTCGCACGTGTAAATCGCGTGACAAAATCCAGCCCTTCTTTTGTGATGCGCATACAAAATTGTACCGACATACAGGCAGCCAAAAAATCGTTATTGCTCACAACCAACATAAGACAATCTCAAACGCGTTTATAACTCAAATTTCCGTGGAAATGCAAAAAAAAAAAAACAGACAAACATTCATTTTTATATGGATAATAATAATATCATAATAATATCGTATGTCAAGAGATTCGCCGAAGGCTTGCCCTAGGAAGAACAGCTTTTAAATGCCTGGATAAGATCTTCAAGTGTTCCGATGTTTCTTTGCCTACTAAAATTAGAACGATTAAGGCACTAGTATTTCCCATAGCTACATATGGTTGCGAAAGCTGGACCATAAGGAAACGAGATAGGAAGTAAATTGATGCTTTTGAGCTCTGGTGTTGGAGAAGGATACTAAGTATTCCTTGGGCAGCCGAGAAGACAAATGTATGGGTGATTCAAAAAATCAAACCAGATCTGTCTCTTGAAGCATTAATAACACGATTAGGGCTGTCATATTTAGGACACATTATGAGGCGTTCTGATTCGTTGGAAAAGACAATTATGCTTGGAAAGGTGGAAGGGTCTCGGAGACGAGGGCGGCCAGCATTGAGATGGATCGACTCCATCAAATCCAACATGAATATGTCACTGAAGGATCTGAAGTATATGGCTGTAGACCGAATCATATGGAGACAGTCGCTAGGAGTCGACGCCGACTTGATGACACCTGATCATCATCAATATCGTATGTGCCGGGTGCAAGCTTTGTTATTTGACTCCCAAAGGGTAGCTTGCATATCGAATTTTGTTGTTCCTTGAAGCACTATCAGAGTCAAGGAGATTAGATATCTAAGCTCCTTGAACACTATAGCGCTTTCTACTAGAGAAGTGACGAACTTTGTTTTGGCGGAGGCTCCCGAGATTAATTTTGCCATTATGAACACGGCCTACTGAATTCAAATAGGTTCCTTGACTTGCCAACATCGTATGACATGGTGTCGTAATTTTTGCCTCATTTCAAAAATCACTTACCATGGCCAGGAGCGAACCTTCAAGCTTGGGGTTAGTAGACCGACACGTTGATCACTCACCCACCGTGGCAGATAAGGTATATTTCCGGGTAGTTATGCACTTCTCAGTACATTATATTTGAGGTTCATTATCCTTTAAATTTCACACAGGAAAGTGAACCTAACGTGAATTGCTCTGTTGGACGGCACATCCATATACGTCTGGGAGGTATGGTAAATCATATGGAGAATAATGAAATATAAGATCAATATCAGGTACGCGGTATTGCAAGTACAGCGACTAGATGTTTATGAAGCATATTAATACATATATATTGGAAGTAAACATCATCTGCTACTTGAGAAGTAAAGTAAGCAGTGATGGACGAAGCAAAGAGGATATATAAAGTGTACCCATGTGAGTAATCTCGATGGAAAATATGCTTCTGCCTCCAGCTAGCATCAGGACTCAGGCGTGTACCGTTCTCCCATTGAGTAGTTGCATATTTTGGATTTGAGGCTAAAAGATATCAACTCTACAATGATAAGGCACAACTCTACTCTAAGGACTTTAATTCAGTAAAACTCATGGCTTCAAACAAATAATGAGAACACAAATCCCATAAACAATACATAAACAAACAAAGTTACTCCCACAATCCATTAATTATTCACATAGTTGGACAAATTAAATCCATATCAATATTCAATCTCTTACCATTATGTGGACTTTAAACTTTACTCAAGTGCACTGATGCACATGTAATGTTTCGCAAAACTGAACTATTACATTCATGTCACCTAATGTGACTTCTTTATATTCACAAAGTTACTTGTATCCTACAATACATCTTAATTTACGTCATGTGTACTATCTGTGTTACATCTCTCTCTCCCACCAAATGCTTTCATGCATTAGCCAACTCATGGTTTGCACTACGATCTACTTGTAACACCACAATCACGTAAGTCTACCCCCTCCACTACATTCTTTTTTATAGTTACACTGCATGTCATTGTGATTTCACCAAATAATTTCTGTTATCGTTGTGTCGGATAGTATACTATTACGCTACCCTTACGAGCGTAGCCTGTGGCAACGAGTAACCAACTTCATTAACTAGGTGTCAGTGACAGTAACAAATACAACATCCAACCATTCGTTAGATTGCTAAATTTCTATATCATCAGGGAAATCTATGATTAGCAATGTGTTTTTAAACCACACACATTTATTACACATTATAACAATTCTTCCTTTCATTGACAAGCAAGGTCTTAAATCTGTCCGCTCAAGAACGCAAACCTTCACAGTTGGTTCAGCAACCCCAGCCCCTTGGACTGCCTGCATACAATGGACAGGGTAGGGTCGTTCACGGCTGTAAACCGCCCCTTTGTCTCCCCGTTTCCTGGAGTTTTATCTCCCAAGCAGTATTACAACTTTGAATATAACATTGTGGTCGCAATGATCCACGTGATCCCATATGATCTGAACTGAATATTATGCAATGGTTCTGGGTGAGCTTGAATATTTAATCCTATCCTTAGGACACTAATAACGGCCTCAACCGGTCCGTATCACAATATGAAGGCACGAGATTCATAGAACACAGGTCTAGTGGTTAGCCGGTATCTCAAATAAATTATTACGGTCAGTCAACAGCTGCCACCAATGATTCGCTTCAACGAGCCGAATCACTCAACATTAAGTTCTCGGGGAATCAGGTATAGCGTCGAGGTGTCCAATGTTCTCCCCGCGCTTACCACGGGATTCGGACCCGGAACATTTCATATCCAACATCGGAGATAGGGTTACACACTAAATACGCTCCGGCATAAATTAATATCTCTGTACGCTCATGCTGTACGAGATTTCATACGTCGATTAGATCACCTGGCCCCTTACCTGTCCATAATCTCCTTATAATAAAGAGAACTCTATCTGTACTCTACAATGCTTAATCAAGCCACAATTCAATTCACTGTCAAGCTCCAACATTCCCGGGCATAATTATATTCCCATTGATACAATATATTTAATATTAACTCTTTTCTCTTCCCTTAATGTAATCTACTGCTTGGCTAGATAAATAATCCAATTAGCGTAAATATTTCTTGCTTAAAACCTTTCATCCTGATGTATTCAATTATACCGTTTATCATTATTATAATCATTATTATTATTATTACTGACATACATTTTCCTTCCGACACAACGTAACTGCTTCAATGACCGAACATTCGCGTTCGTCATGTTAGGTTGCACATAACTGAATTGCCATTTTTATTTAGTAGCGTTAATAGTGGTAAAGATTAATCCACTCTCTGATGTATACAACATCTTAATTTTACTGAAATCAAACAATAAACATATGAGGATATGCCTCCTAATATTAATTCTTACTGGCATATTTTATACTTCCGAAATCACATTACATGCAGTGACTATCCCTCTATAGTAACATGATTTGTGGGGTACTTACGTCGGCTTTATCCAGGTGGCCCCAACCACCATATTCCAGTGTCACCTGCCATCGGCTTACTTAGTGACACATTGCCATCTTGCTAATACACATATTATATGACATCTGATTCATAAACACACGACACTTTTCCATTTTTATAATGAAGCTAATGCTTCCGAAACACATGACACTATATAACACTGGTTATCTTATTACTTTAAGAGATATTTTACATAACATCGGTGCACAAACACACGTTACACTTTAATTCCTGATTGGTTGACATTCCCTAGCATGTATCGAAAGTACAGGTGCGGACGGCCCCTTTCTTCGGTCCTACCCCTTCCTGATTGAATCTCCCGATCATCTGCTCACGGATTCACCAACAGTTTCTCGATCATCCCTTGATAGTCTTCCAACTATTGCAGCGATATGCTTACATCTCGTCATGAACGCTACTTACTGGTATACTCCAAATATGTATAACCAATCACTATACTTTACTGCGCTCAACATTGTACATTGTATTTACATGAATTATCACTTTTCACAGTCCTGCCTAGTATATCACACGGCACTTAATAAACATTATATAACAGTCTTACTGCATGGCTTCCCACATTGAAGTCCGAGCATCCTCTCCTAACCTCGGTAATATGCATTACGCATAATCAAGTTTGTTAATTACCGACTTCATTCTTAGTTCATGACCATGCATGAATATATTCTCACATGTGTGTTCCATTGCACAGCTAACACTGATTACCAGTGACATGTTTAAGTCTATGTGTGCGCCTGGGCGCTGCATGTCCTTTTCAACTGCGATTGCTTCAAAACAACTCTCCCTCCGACTGGGTCTAAAACTGTCACGAACTGTAACTGCGGTCAACTGTAAAACTGTACAACTGTCCCCTTCGACTGGGTCCACCCTCTTATATCTGTTTCACACAGAAAGTAGGGCAAGAATTCCCGCGATAAATCAGCTCCTCTCCTAGTGTGATTCTGAACTTGGAATATAATCCATATTGTTCCTTCTTCTTCGCTGGCCACAAAAATGTATGTGTGTTCGAGGATCGATCGGCCACTTAATTTATATTAATTATCTTCTCCATGGCTTGGGGACGCTACTTCACTGGGAATCCCTGGCAACATCCTCAAGTCCATCCGCGAACACCCATAGTCCTGTAACATTACGCACTGCATTAAACATGCCTTGATTTCGCCGTTTTATGGCTCTAAAATTAGCCTCCTGGCTAAAGATTCACCTGTGCGCAACTCTCATGTCATTGCATTGCTCCAATCATGAGTAATCAATGATTTTCCTTGGGATCTTCCCGTTCCATTCTCAAGTCTATTCTCAAACGGGGAATAACCTGGTCATTATTTAACCTCCCGACGCCTTGCAGACGACTTATCTGGGTCAGCAAGATTGACGTGGCGCCACGGGCCTCCTCCCACAATTCTGGGGCTATTTGCTAAACGTCAAACTTTGAAACTCCTGTGTTTCAAGTACAGCATAGCCTACTTCTTGTAGTCCAAATCATGCTATCTTCCACTATTTTCCTGCATTATTTCACTAAATAATGTCAGTAACAACTGATATCACACCAGTAATTAAATATATAATTTCTTCTAGTGGTTCTTACAATGAAATACCCTCCACAGATCTCGGGTTCGTTCCCTGGTGGAACCTTCATTCAGAGCTCAACTTATCTCCGAGATCCACGTTCGAGACCAGTCAGCATGACCACCTCGGGTTCAAAAGAGAGAGGCTTTTCTGCAGAAAAAACACTGTGTGCATCAAATACAGGGTGTAACAAAAATGCACGCACAAAATACAGGACACATTCCTCACACCAAGATGAAGAAATTGTGTTATATGAACGTGGGTCTGGAGACGCTTTGTTTCTATTTTACAACTCATTTTCTCCAACTCATTTATCATAGGAAATACACAAGAACAGAACGTCAGAATCATGGGGAACATGCACTGTTGGTTACGTCTGGTTACATTGTCATTATCGTAGGTGCACCACCAGTGGTTTGTTTTACATGGCCCTGTTGCCATGCGACTTAGCAGATGTGCCTTTAACTGTGCGACAAAATATGTATTTCTTGGACGATGGAGCACCTCCTAATTTTAGTGTCGGTTTGTACATAACAGGTTCGGTGACAGATAGATAGGTAGAGTTGTACCAATTGGCTGGCCACTACGCTCTCCGGACCTAAAATCACTGGACTTTTATTTGTGAGGGCATTTGAAAGCTCTTGTGTATCGAACCCCAGTACAAGATGTTCAGAGTCTCCGAGTCCGTGTTATGGAAGGCTGTGAAACCATATGCAGTACTCCAGGGATACATCAGCGCATCGGAGATTCACTACTGATGCATGTATCAATGCGCACGTAGGGCATATTGAACATCTCCTGTGAGAAAGATTTTCATGTGGTATGTTGGTACGTTCTGTTCTTGTATGTTAACCTTGATTAATTAGTTGGAGACAATGAGGTGTAACATGGAAACAAAGCGTTTCCGGATCCATGTCCATGTAACATAATTTCTTCGTCTACGTGTGAGGAATGTATCTTGGATGTTGTGCCGTACATTTTTGTTACACCCTGTATATAGGAAGTAAACATCTTCTGCTACATGAGAAGTAAAATAAGCAGTGATGGACGAAGCAAAGATGATATATAAAGAGAGGGGCATTTCTACAGAAAATAAACTGTGTACATCAAATATATTTCTATCCTTAACCGTACGTCCTTACTTCCCCTCCTCTCCGCGCGGTGGGGGAGTGTCCTCATTCATGGAACGTGTAGAGGTCAAATCGTAGGTGACAAATGTACTTGCATTTTGCAGGCAACGTGGCGATAACACCAAACGTATTGTTCATGAAATATTTATTCCAGTAATCAAATTGCTTGTCATATGAAGGCAGGGGATGGGAAAGAGCGGCAAATCGTTTCCTTTCAAAATTATATTCGCGTTAACTCTGAACTGTTTCACGCACAAAATGTATATTCATCATTTACATGTCTCCCTTCCTATGCAAATTGGGAAAAAGACGTCTTATTTCCGCTTTATCAAATAGCACACAATAACAGCTCTACTGAAAGACAAAATACATAATGGCAAACGTACAACTAATTTCACACACCAATTATAACCTAGTACCATACATGTTGGCTGATACACGTAATGTTAATTGCTGTTATCATTTACAATACATCTCGTTTGTGTGCGTTAACAACCTTGTTACAATTAGGCGCAAATGTACGAATTACAGACAAGCGTAAACAACTTCTCAAATACTCATCTGAAATGTCTACCCGAAACCTCTTTTTTTTTTTTTTTTTACGTTTTACTATCGAAAAGAATATTTCACATACATAGGTAGAACCGAATGTACTCATAAGTTTGGCCTCGTGACGAAGGCGAGGAAATTCATTATGGGGAAATTGATTGATAATGAAAGACACGATTATCTTTGTGGCAGGGATCTTGTACCTGAAACAAAGATCGTCAATGTTGTCCTGAAAGCTTGTCGTTGAGTTAGTGATTACGCTCTGCTGTTAGGTTTCTTGAAGCCGTGAAGTATAAATGTGGAGGAAAAGTAAAGGAAATGTAGCCCTATATTCTAGAGGAAATCCGGCTATCTTTGGACGAATTGGGTGATAACACTCCAGAAAAGCTTGGTTATGATAAGCCAGAATTATCTTTAGAAAGTCTGTACGAAATGTAGTTCAGAACAAAAATAACAATATAGCAAGCTTAATCTAGATATTGTTACTAGTTAATTTAAAGAATGGTTGAAAATACTTTCCATCAGATCACATTCAAAACACAGTGACGGTTTATATGTACATTATTCATGTTCGTTGATTTGCTTAGCTGTACATGTTACGTACCATAATAAATAAGCCTCTTGTGTAAAAGGAAAGTAGCATTGGAAGATGCGTCCCTCTCATAATGCGCGCTCACCTTTGTCTACCGTGACCGACCAGACATCGCGCCTACCACGACTCTGCACTGTTAATTCACAGGTGTGCAGCTGTGCGACTTTGCACAGTGTGAGGCACTCTGGATGCTGCTGATCTAAACTATGGGATATTGAGAATACACGCAGAGGTTTGGAAGTAAATCCGCAAATAAGTACTCGTAGCTGTTAGAATAACTTGTTGCATTAAAATATACCATACTCCTACATCACAAGATTATGAAACTTGGAAAATCAAACAGAAGTGTAGATCTGTACTTCATGAATTGACTCCAAACAGGCTCAAACTAGAGTGGATATCTGTCGTCTGCTTATCGGTAACCCCATGGATGATAGATTTATCAGGGGAATTGTCACATATGATGATTAATGGGTCTATTACTGCAAGCTGACGCCTCAAAACAATGGCTCAGTCCCCGTCTACCTGCCAAAGTCGTAATAAAAAGTGATGTTGTGTGTCAGGTGATATTTGGAAGGAGTGATTCACTGAGACATTGTGTTCCAAACGAGTGTACAATAAGTGCGGATCTTTATTCTCAACAACTGGAACGAGTTCATGAGATTTTGAGACGGAGATACCCAGCATAAGAGCATGTGCTGTGGCTACAAGGCTTAAGGAATTCTGGATTGTCCTACAGGCTATTGCTCTTGCTACTTTTTATCTGAAACTATTAACAGGAACTAATAGAATATTTTCTAGGATGTTCTTCAAGACTCTCTCCTTACTTTTACACACGATTTATGAAAATAAATGTACTGAAGAATTCACATGAATCGATTTAAAATTGCATAATTTTAAAAGCACATTCATGAAAATTGCCATGAGGCAAACTAAACCATATTAAAAAAAAACGGACGTGTTAAAATATGAAACTCATAAGGAGAAATTTCTCCTAAAAATTTCAGTTTTGTACTGTATGTTTTAGGATACACATAAAAATGGAAATGTTATATTCTTGTAAAACAGTTTATCGAGAAATTGGAATATAGTACATTATGCAACGAGCATATAATGGCTATAATTAAGACACGAGTATTTTTGTAAAACGAGCGTATGCGAGTTTTATAATTTCCATACGAGTGTCTTAATTACCATTATAGGCGAGTTGCATACGACTGTTTATGTTCGACGATAATTATAACTTTATTATATGTTTTAACATAAATATTAGTAAATATCTGTTGAGAGTCAGCCACTTGAATTTTGTGATCAGAGAGCGAGCGCTGGTTGTGATATCTCTGTCTTTCAAGATCTCTGAACAACCGACGCATGCACTGTGTGTTCTTGCAATGCCATATGCAGGCCATATGTTTACATCTGCCGTCCCTCAGTAATATTGTCACCGGAGCCGTCTGAAGGCAATGCGCTGTGTAGAAATTAGGGTTGGTGATATTAAGGTACAGTGCTATTTCTTTTCTCATATTCGCCAGTTTATTTACGCGAACATATTATGGACGGTGCGTATTCCATGTAGGTAATTTATTATAGTTCGATGTTGTGTTTATGTCCGACATGTTGGATTTTGAGTGCATGCGCGAAGGTATCGTTACCTAATTGGTCAATGAACGAGCTCTGATTGGCTGGAGAAACTGTATCGTAATGAAAAACAGTGTTATAATGACCATCATTATGATACCGTTTTCTGACACATAATAGTGAGGGTAGAACATAAAAAAAAATCTGGTTTTTAGATAATGCTATAACCATATTATTTATTTTCTTCCATTTGAAGGGCTGCTGTTGTTACATATCCCGTTGCGCTTGCCTCTAACACAAGGCAATTGGAGACAAATTCAAAATAAGAGTTAAGATTCAGAGAGAAATAATTTCAACTCTGAGATTCGGTGTTGACATCGTCATCTTAGCCGACACACCAGATGATTTGAATGCGTTTTTAAATGGTATGGACTCAGTCTTGAGGAAAGAATTCATGATGAAAATTAATAAATGTAAAACAAAAATATTGGAATTCAGTCGAAAGAAAATCAGAAACTCTTATGGATATCGAATTGTCAGGTGAAAAGCTAAAGGAAGTAGCAGACTTCTGTAACGTATGAAATAAAATAACCATTGATGGACGAAGCAAAGAGGATATAAAAAGTAGCTTAGCACAGGCAAGGAACGCATTTCTACAGAAAAGGGATCTCTTGACATCGAATATACATTTAGGTATTAGGAAGTCATTTTTAAAAGCCTTTGTCTGGAGCATGGCACTCGATGGAAGTGTAACGTGGACTGTTGGTGAAGCAGAAAATACGAGAATTGAAGCGTTTGAAATGTGGTGTTACAGGAGAATGATGAACATCAAATGGGTAGATAGGATTACGAATGAAGAGGTATTAAGACGATTTTGAGAGGAGAGATGTTTGTGGCGACTGCTAATGAAGAGAAGGGGTAGGTTGGTAGGACACATACTAAGACACCTAGGAATAGTAAACTTAGTTATGGAAGGAAGGGTCGGGGACAAGAACTGTAGGGGTAGACCAAGGATAGAATATGTTAAATAGATTGCCTGGGATGAAGGGTGTGGTAGCTATGTAGAGATGGACCGATTAGCTCAGGACAGGGTAGCATGGAGTGCTGCATCAAACCTGTCGATAGAGTGAAGTCTCAAACAAAAACTATTTTTGTTCTTCGGTGGGTTTAGTATAAAGGTAGGAAAAATGCAAGGAAAGTAGCCACTGGAATGAAATATGAAAACAAAAAATTTACCGTTGGAAGGCTAAAAGTCCGTAGATGAAAATGGCGCAAAAGCAAAATGTTGACAATTTTGAAGATTTTGGACAGTCTGGAACCCCTTGAATCGTATTTTCAATTAATCCTTAAATCTATCTACTAAAGCTGAAGATTTGTTTTGTTTGTGTGTTTAAACGCGCTAATCTCTGGAACTACCAGTCGGATTCGAAAAAATATTTTTGTATATGATTGCCAGATTCAAGAGGAATAGTTTAGGCTATTTAGGATTAGGCTACACCTCTCAGGTAACCTTAAAGATTGATTTTTGTTCAGTAAGTCGGTAGAACAAGCGCTCCCGAAAAGTTCTATCCGCGTGCGCTGGCGTTATGGTTAGTAATGCGTACACTGTTTCACCGATCTGAACCAAAATTTATATACATACCCTTTGTAACCCTGCGGGTAACACTGTCCACTTTAAATTTTGGACAGACCAATCCATTCCCTGAATTTAGGCCCTTTGGCACAAATCTACTCCGTTTCACCGATCTGATCCAAACATTGTATACTTTGGAACCCGGCGAGTTCACTGTCTACTTGAAATTTATGACAGACCAGTCCATTCCAAGCATTTACTTATCATCTCCATTACAAACACCACCACCACCACCACCACCACCACCACCACCACGAAAAGTTATATTTTTTAAATATTTTTTTCTGTTAGTTTAAGTATCATGTGCCAGTTCTGTAGTAGTATCCATTATCATCCATAAAACAAATAAATCCTCCGGGCGAAGCCGGACGCTATTGCTAGTGAGATATAAACGCTGGTTCACACCTTTTTCCTCATATTTAACTGTTCAGCTCCCAGCTTGATGGTGCTCCCAAGTATAGCGTAATCTCCGTGCCACTTGGTCATTCAGGTGGGCACCGCACTTGCTGTAACTGGGGGCGTGGTGGTGCAGCGGTCAAGCTATTGGCCTCTCACCAAGGTGGACCAGGTTCGATTCACGGTCAATGCATGCGAGATTTTTGAAGTGAAATGTCATGTCCTGTGGTTCGGATTCCATGTAAAAAGGCTTATGGCTCATGATCGCACGATTGACGGTCACGTTAAACGAAAAGCTTCCTTTCTTTTTTTTTTTTTTTTTTTGGTTTAACTGACAACCGTCCAACGACCTCAATGCCCGATCTCCCGATCGGTAGGCAATCGACCTCTGCGACTGACCGACTTACACCGAATAACTGACTTCTTATGACTTATGTCAGTGGCTTCTTACAGTGTGAAAATGAGGCTCTTTCTGACCAGATTAATCGGGAGTTGATTGTTGTCTTGAACCTACATTGGTACCTTTTAAACAATATACTATAGTTGCATGTCATGACACATACAGGAGTTGAACTCAGAATATTCGGCTTTGTCCGCCGATGCTCTTTCTACCAAGCAAACCCACAGAGGACTACAATTGCCAAATAACTGGGCTAGCACAGGCCAGCCCCACAGAGGTACACTTGCCAATTTATGTGTCTGGCGCATTAGCTCAATTGGTAGAACATCGGTGTCATTCCATTTTAATTCTCTACCGTACTTGATGTACAACACACTGAAAGTCTCATTGATCATATATTATCGTTAGCAGACTCCCAAGGATACCGCACATTAGTTTAAATGTCTGCAGGCTACTTCTAATTTGTTTAATTTTATCTGTGATAAGAGGGGCATGTGACCATGCTGATCCACCTCTTGAAAGAAAACTAAGTAACTAGCACACACAAAGATTGCATTTCGACTAAGACTCTGTTCCAAAGCAAAATTATTCTCCAACAAGATGTTCAGCAAAGAACATATAGCCTACTTTCTCCTAAATGAATGGGTATACGTATAACTCTTTGTCATCAACCCTAAAATAATCACCTCCACCACCATTTATTATTTTTTAGCCTACTTTTCACATTTTGCAAAAATGAGGAAAAAGTAGACATGAGATCGGCCAAATGTGTGTCTGTCTGTCAGTCTGTCTGGCTGTGTGTGTGTGTCCCCCCCCCTATCAACTCCTAAACGGCTGGAGCAATCGAAACAAAATTTCGTAGCAGTAATGATCTATACCTGAATATCTCACGGCCATATTTGAAAATGATGTCAGTGCTACCAACTGCTGAAAAATCGCAATTGAAATTTGAGCTCACTGTTGGATATCTTGGAAGGTATGAATGGGAGCTATTTCAAAATTGGCACAGATGGCACACATGCCATACATGGCAGTGTTGCCAAAATGATTATAAGCCTGCTGATAAGTCCAATTTTTAAAGTCATATAACTTCTACACTATCAATTGGAATTCAATCAAATTTCATTTGTTGTATGTGTATATAATCAGATATGACTTAGCGTGTTCTTAAGAACCACCAGGGCTGCCAACTGTTAATAAATGCTCTTAATTTATTTTATCCAAAAACCAATATATCAGAAAGTATGCAAGCTGACAGCATTAAACTATGCACACGTATAGTACCTGACATTCTATATTAATTTGGAGTAACTTATATACGTCAGTGCTACCAACATGATTCTAAGCCTGCTGAGAGGTCCAACTTTAAATACACGTAACTTCCATTCTATCATTTGGACTTCAACCAAATTTCGTATGTGCTTTGTGTACCATAACAGATATGACTATGCGTATTCTTAAGAGCAACCAGGGCTGCCAACTGTTAATATGTGTTGTCTCTATTTTTGTTACACTAATATCAATATATCAGAAAGTATGCAAGCCAATAGCTCTAAACTTTGAACACGTATAGTACCTGGCATTCTAGATGAATTTGGAGTGACTAATGTACTTCAGTGCTGCCAACATGATTCTAAGCCTGCTGATAGGTCCAATTTTAAAATGCATGTAACTTCTATACTAACTAATGGATTTCATTCAAAATTGGCACAACAATAGATCATATTATTTTATATTATTTCTGACCAATACATGCAAGACATTGTTGCCAACATGATTTTACGCGCGCTGTTAGATCCAATGTTTAACTGCATGTAACGTCCATGCTATTCATTAGACTCCAACCGAATTTTGTATTCTGTACCTTAAGAGATGGAACTAAGAATATATTCAGCCACCAGGGATGCCAACTGTAGTGCTCTATAAGGCTACATTATGCCAGGTATACAGTATTTCGAACTAATTAGAAATTTCGATATTACCAACTTAATTCCTTCATTATTCTAGATAGATCCATATAGATTAAACATTGGCATGAATCTTAAATTTTAAGAAAAGTAGGCTCTTTAGTTCGTCACGGAACTTCTTATTTCTTTTATATTGATAATAGCTATTTTACCCGGCATTGCACTGGAGGAGCATTTACATGTTTTAGAAAGATACATGCCAATATCACAAAGTATATTCACATAGACCTCCTGGGCTCTTAAGTTAATCAAGTGCAATATTTACTCACTGTAAATCTAGGCGAAAGGGACTGTGAAGTACAATAACGTAGTAGAGAATGCATCAATAACAAAAAAAAGTCCTCTCGGCACGCCGGAAGGCGGAGGTAGATTTCACCGGACAAACTTGGGGATAGGCGAAAATAGGCAGAATATGCAGATTTTCGTAGAAGGATCAGACCTCATTTAATGCGAGAAGGTATTTTATAATTGGAGCTTAATTAACTTTGTTTTTCGTCATTTTATGCTTATTTTAAACATTTTATTGTCTTATGGGAACGGTAACCTTCTTGTAATTTGGGGTCCATTTTTATACTTGTGGTCACACTGTCCTTATGCTAGGTTTCGACACTGATGTGCAACTATGTAACGGTCTGTTACTTCTTCACGCAAAATTATATCTACCGCAGAGATTTTGGTTGGTTCCTCAGTTTAGGGGCTGCGACAACGCGGTCATGTAACCCCGTGTACTTTGGGATGGCTGTATTAGTCTGTAATTCAGGTAAGGACTGCAGACGGTCAATTTCAAGCAGTAGTTACTAATGTTGCTACCAGGTACTACCGTCAACGACACCTAGCTGTGAACTTGGCTACTAGATGCCACCGCAACCAGCAACTCGCAACGAACGTTGGAACTTCCCCTCCAAAGGAAAGCATACTGAGGGATTTTTGGCGCTCTTAGAAAATCCGACGACTTCGGCCGGCTTTGAACTCGCGACCTTGGGCATAAACATTCAGCATGCTACCAGTTACGTCACCGAAGCCGCTTCACACTTAGATGGAAATCTGAATCTGATCTCGTGCAAGTGCGTTATCTTGGCAACGTCTGATGGCTCATCCCTCATCAATTTAGTAGTGTTGCCATGGCAACCACTGATAGGTCTTGGCATTTTCTTATAATTCCGAAATTATTTTTCTCATCCCTTGGCATAATGGTGGGTTATATCAAAAATTCTTTCAGACAAAAGTTTTAGGTAATTATTATGGGAATATTGTCCATTTTGTACGGTTTTGATATTGTGCCTATTAAGAGAGATATGATTAATGTTTCCCGAAAAACCCACTTTTTCCCACCCCTTTGGTCAATGGTTGGTGCTATAAAAAAAACTCTTCAAACATACATTTTTGGGCTTTATCCGACACATAGTATGAATGTTGAACGGATTCGATATTTCACATATTAAGAGAGTTATAGCAATATTTCACTTTTTCGAAAAAAAAAGCCCCCCATTTTCACCCCCCCCCAACGACCGATTTAGCCCAGTAACGAACTCGACCGAGATTTTATAGGTATACGTATTCGGTAAAAAATTCAAAGTGATTGGTACAAAATTACGGCAGTTATCGTGTCCACAATAAACTGATATACATATACATACATAAATTATATATAACTTTTGAACTGACGGTGGTTTTGGGGCCTGGGGATGTGAAACGCGAAGATATGTCGAAATTTTCCGGAAGTCGAAACATGGTACCCATTGCAATAGTTAGCTTTCTAACGAAATCTACCTCTGGTTGGTTCCTCAGTTTAGGGGCTGCGACAACGCGGTCATCTAACCCCGTGTACTTTGGGTGAGTGTAGAATCTGTCTGATACACGGTGTGAATTGTAATGGCTGTATTAGTCTTAATTCATGTAAGTACTGCAGACGGTCAATTTCAAGCAGTAGTTCCTAATGTTGCTACCAGGTACAACCGTCAACGACACCTAGCTGTGAACTTGGCTACTAGATGCCACCCCAACCATCAACTCGCAACGAACGTTGGAACTTCCCCTCCAAAGGAAAGCATACTGAGGGATTCTAGTGCTCTTAGGAAATCCGACGACTTCGGCCGGCTTTGAAACCGCGACATTGGGCATAGACATTCAGCATGCTACCAGTTACGTCACCGAAGCCGCTTCCCACTTTATCAGGCGGCTTTGGTGGCGTAGTCGGTAACATGCTGAGCTTCTATGCCCAAGATACCGGGTTCAAACCCGGCCGAAGCCGTCGGATTTTTTAAGAGCGTTAAATATCCCTCAGTATGCCTTCCTTCGGAGGGGAAGTAAAGCCGGCGGTCCCATGTTATAGATTTATGGCATGTTAAAGATCCTTCCACTAATTGCACCTGTGTGAAGCTAAATTGGATAGGTTAAGAATGTATACAACGCTCTTAGGTTTCTATGTTCGTTGCCAAGAGCCGACTGCGGCGGCGTCTAGTAGCTCAGTTCTGAACTTGGCCTCGTAGTCGTTGACAGTGGCGCTTGGCGGCAAAAGTAGGAACTATCTGAAAAATTGTTAGTTGCAGTACTTAAATTAACAAACAGATAACACACACTAATACAGTCATCACAATTAACACCGGTTATCAGACAGATTCTACACACACCCAAAGTACACGGGGCTACATGACCGCGTTGTCGCAGCCCCTAAACTTAAGAACCAACCAACCAACCACTTAATCAGATGGAAATACTGAATCTGATCTCGTGCAAGTGCGTTGTCATGGCAACGTCTGATGGTCCATGCCTCATCAATTTAGTAGTGTTGCCATGGCAACCACTGATAGCTCTTGGCATTTTCTTATAATTCCGAAATCATTTTTCTCGTCCCTTGGCGTAATGGTGGGTCATATCAAAAATTCTTTCAGACAAAAGTTTTAGGTAATTATTAGGGGAATATTGTCCATTTTGTACGGTTTTGATATTGTGCCTATTAAGAGAGATATGATTAATGTTTCCCGAAAAACCCACTTTTTTCCACCCCTTTGGTCAATGGTTGGTGCTATCAAAAATCTTATTTGACATAAATTTTTGGCACTTATCCGACACATATTATGAACTTTGAATGGATTCGATATTGCACGTATTAAGAGAGTTATAGCGAAATTTCACTTTTTCGAAAAAAGCCCCCCATTTTCACCCCCTTTGACCGATTTAGCCCAGTAACGAACTCGACCGAGATTTTATATGTATACATCTTCGGTAAAAAATTCGAAGTAATTGGTGCAAAATTACGGCAGTTATCGTGTCCACAAGAAACTGATATACATATATATATATATGAAATCTACCTAAAAAGGGCTGTATACGCACATTTCGCAAGGACCTCGTCTCACAATTGCAGTACTTTCCTGATAGTCTTTATTTTTGTTGTAATTGGAGTAATTTAGACGTCTTGTTCACATAGTTCTCTTTCATTTATAAATTGTTGCATCTACATTTTTGAAAGGAAAGAATATTTAAATTATTCAATGTTTGGAATATAAATTCATCATTCTGGAGTAATATATACTTACGATTTTTAACCCCGCACAAATGGTGTGAATAATGAGAAATGGCTTATTCATGTACTATTAATTGTACATAGGCCAGTGTGTAGGCTACTATAGCTGCATATTAGGTAATAGTTTTGCTGTATTTACATGCCTATTATCTCACATTAGTGCGGCCTTGTTGGCGTATTTGGTAGCATGCTGAGCTTCTATGCCCAAGGTCACGGGTTCAAACCCGTCTGAGGTCATCGGATTTTTGAAGAGCGTTAAAATCCCTTAGTATGTCTTCCTTCGGAGGGGAAGTAAACCGGTGGGCCCTTGTCATAGATTTATGTGATGTAAAAGAACCTTCCGCTAATTACACTCGTGAGAAGGTAAACTTTTTAGGTTAAATTTAATTAACTCTAGTAAGTTCCAACGTTCACCGTCAGGATCTGGTTGCGGTGGCATCTATGAGCCATGTTTGCTGCTAAGTGTCGTTAACGGTAGCATTTGGTTGCAAAAGTAGGAGCCACTTAAAATTGACTGTCAGCATTCCGTACCTGAATGACATATAGCACACAATATTACAACCATCAAAATTAACACCGCCTATCAGGCAGATTCTAGACCATCCAAAGTACACGGGGCTGCATGACCTCGTTGTCGCAGCCCCTTAACAGACGAACCAAACAACCTATCTCACCTAGTTAATGTAAATGCAGCAACGCCTAATCCCAATATAATGTCAAATAAGTTGCATTGATAGAGAACACAATGGGCTTCTTTAGCCCCTAAAGTAATTCGTAAGATAAGAAATGTGTATTCTCTAACCCCATACCGTAATGACCTCTAAAATGCTATAGCGGCGATCAGGGTGTTTAGAAGTCGTGGTAGCTACAACATTATACAATATCATTCATCAGTAAGCACTAAAATGGCAAATACACAGGAAAAATACGTGTGTACGAACAGAAACGAACTATATAATATATCGTATTTTTATGCAAACGTATTGTGGGATGAACACATTATTTTGAGAACCAAGATCAGATACATGTAGAAAGATCAGAACTCGTTTATCAGCAACAAACTGTACTCATGTCAAACGCTGGCCTCAGTGAACACTAATGTCTTTGGATTGTCTCTGCACATGGTGGTGCCTGATGTCAAATTGTGTTACTACTGCCATACCTGTCCCGGTGGTAAACTGTGTTACTCCCGCCACGCCAGACCCCCTTGGAGTTGAGGTGGCTACTGTTGAAAACAGTTCGGAAATCTCATACGTTGGTTGTAATTCGTTGTTGCTGGCCTGTTTGAGTCCATTTGCGTAAGTGGAGCGTTTTTTGTGTTTGGTTGATTGGCTGGTTGGCTGCTTGGTTTGTGGGTTGGTTGGTTTACTGGTATGCAGCATTGCAGCGTTCGTGGTGTCATTGATTTACATGGGAATAATATATGTACAACACTATTTTCACTTCACTGGTGTATTAGGGAGTCTTTGGAGTCACCACGATGGTAATTTCACTGCAACTATCCTTACATGGGTACTGACCTGTGAGGATGAAGGCCGTTGAGGTGGTTATGTTTATGCAATGTGTTGCTGCAGTAGTAACGTCTGTGTCTGAAGCTGACGCAGTTGTTTTTCCAGCTCCTCCATCGTGTTTTATGACACAATCGATCATGTTGGGGTCAGCAAAATGTGGGATGAACACACTTTTTATTTGAAGAAATAGGAGATCAGATACGTGTACAAAGAACAGGACTCGTTTGTCACTTGCCAAACTGAAGTCATGGCAACCGCTAGCCTTAGTCAACACTTCATTTATGTCCTCTTTGGACAACACTAATGTCTTTGGATTGTCTCTGCCCGTTGCGGTACCTGGTGTCATTCTGTGTTACTACCGCCACATCGGTGCTGGTGGCAAACTGTGTTACTACCGCCGCGGTTACTGTTTGGTCCTTATCATCCGAAATGTAATCAGAAAGAAAATAATGCTACTTTAAGAACAATCTGCATTATTATGTCGAATGCAGGGTTTGACAATGTATTTGTTTTATAATTTCCTTTCCCTATTACGGCCCCTGTTAATAAAAGAGATACGGTTTCAGATTTATATTGTGTTCTGATTTCTAATGTTTTTATCGTGCTCTAGATAATATATGGTGTGGCCACTGCCTGCTGGATCGCATCCCTCCTGGCTGCTTTAAACTGCCTGCCCATTAGAGATGGGCAGCAGTCGACTGAAAACAGTCGAATTAGTCGATAGTTAAAACAATCGACTTATTCGACTGCTTTTAAAAAACAGTCGAATGAATTCAACGACTACTCACCGTATCATAAACAAGTCGTTTGCAAACGACTGATCCCAAAGCTATCGTTGGAAATCATTCGAATGAAACAAGTCGTTGGCAAACGACTACTTCCAAGCGAATGGAATCATTCGAATAAAAGTAGTCGTTGGAAATCATTCGAATGAAACAAGTCGTTGGCAAACGACTACTTCCAAGCGAATGGAATCATTCGAATAAAAGTAGTCGTTGTAAACGACTGATCCCAAAGCAATCGTTGGAAATCATTCGAATGAAACAAGTCGTTGGCAAACGACTAATTCCAAGCGAATGGAATCATTCGAATTTAAGTAGTCGTACTAATCAAACGACTTCTTCAGGATAACTTCATGCTACAATTCATTGTGCTGTATGTAGGCCTATATTGTAGAGCTTTAATTAATAAGTTAAGTATACCTGTAGGTGCCTATAGTTTTATACAGTTCGTTGATTCTTTCAATGAAATAGCCTAAATCCAATTGTCCAAGTTATTGGACAATTCAATATTGTCATTCAATATTTAGGTTATGTTTGAACTCCAGATACCGGTTTTGTGGCACATCATCCCAGGCAAGCCGGTAAATACCTTTGCCTCCCAGTCAGATGGATCATTTAGCCGTAATTTTGAATTAGAGTAAGGTTGTAGTATGCGTGGTCAGATTTAGACAATAGCCTACTCCATGAAGGGGTCATGGCTATGCCTTCTATGTTTGTTTAATGAATAGAGTAACTGAAATGAGGGATGTATACTGATTTTATGATTTGTGGAATGAGTTTATTATTTTTTTAATAGAATTTAATGAAGTCTTCAGTCAAGTTGAAGGAGACATGATCGTGTTTACACAATAGCCTACTCCATGAAGGGGTCATGCCTATGCCTTCTATGTCTGTTTAAGGTGTAGTGTGGCTGAAATGAGGGAGGTTTACTGATTTTGGTGTTTGTGGAGTAGTCTTTTCGTTTATAATTTAGGTTTTTGTGAAGCTTGTTGCGGAGTTGTTTTATGGATTTTATTGCTCTGCAAATGAAGTGTATTAGGGGGTTCTGGGTTTGGTTTAGCTGTAGTTTACAGGGTTATGGCTGAGAGTTGTTGTAGCAGGCCTAACAACTGTGTCAGAGCAGTGGCGTGCTGTGTGGGAGGGGGTTAGTGGCAAAGACATGAAGGCAGGGATGGAAGAGTTGAGCGTTGTCTGTGGTTAAACTGCCGTTGCCTTATGGCTGATTTTATGTACTGACATCCATCATAAGATAGAGTGGTGATGTGAATCTCTACATCTATTGCAGCGGGTACTGTGAGGACAGCTTGACCGTACGAACAAATTGATTCTGGTCGTCAATTGTTTGGAGATGGGCAGCACCGCAGCAGTCGACTGAAAAATGTTAAATCCATCGACTTGTTTGACTGCTTTTAAAAAACAGTCGAATGAATTCAACGACTACTCACCGTAACATAAACAAGTCGTTTGCAAACGACATATCCCAATTGTGTTTTAACTTTTAACATGTAGAACGCGCTCGGATAGTTTTACGTTCTGGTCGTCAATTGTTTCAGCACATGGATAGCGCGCGCATTAAAGAAAACTTAGTATTTACATTGTTGCCAACATCTCCACTAAAAGTTCGCCCTCGTTATTGTTCTAAAGTGTTCTATTTTCGTGTGTATTTACTGTAGGCCGTAATTTTCTTGCTTATTTATTTATTTATTTATTTCTTTATCGTATGGCTTTTAGTGCCGGGAGTGTCCGAGGACATGTTCGGCTCACCTGAGTCTGTAGCTGCTTCCAGCGGATACCCTAAAGGGTGAGCTACAAGTTCCGTTCAATTTCAAGTAGTTCCAACTTTCGCCACCAGATATCAATGATACCTAGTGGTGAACGTTGGAACTTTGATAGAGCGTTCTGACGAAATCTAACCTAACAAATTTTGCTTTACACAAGTTTAGTCTGTGAAAGGATCTTTTACATGCCATAAATCTATGACATGGGACCGCCGGCTTTACTTCCCCTCCGAAGGAAGGCATACTGAAGGATTTTTAACGCTCTTAAAAAATCCGACGACTTCGGCCGGGTTTGAACCCGCTATCTTGGTCATAGCAGTTCAGCATGCTACCGACTACGCCACCGAAGCCGCTTGCTCAAGTCGTATTTCAGCTCTACGATCTTAGTGCTTCAGAGAGGATTAAATTAGTGAACACATAGCCTAACTTGTTATGACTCTAGGGACATATTTTACATTTACTATTTTTTGGTATTAAAATATGAAGTGTGATTATTTCAATGTTGGCTATGGAATTGTTCCCGGTACTTAAGAACTCCCTCTCAGTAATAGTGATTTAATTTACTCTTAGGTTAATTAAGTATTGGTCTATTACTTCACTTATCCACAGTACATACAGATAATGTGCCCTGTATCAATACCGGTATCGGGGAACATTTACTCACACATTTTGCATTAAATGAAATGTGCAACATTGCAAATAATGGCTGCACTCTACACGACGTAAACCACCATTTCGAAGCACAGTAAATATAAATAAATAACTTTGACCAATTGCATGTTGCCGAGCGTCGAGTAGTCCAAACTAACGTCTGCAGAAATAGGTGGGCTAAGGAGAAGTTTGATTTTCATCTGTTGGTACGATTCAACTCAGCCGGTAACGGCTTGCAGTGCTTTGTACGCTGCCTAGAAGCGACTACTTTCAGTCGAATACATGAAACAACACGCTTAGGAGCAATGCGAATTCAGGTAACCATTCGACTGAAAGTAGTCGACTATCTAGTCGATAGTTTCTACCAATGAATGACTAGTCAGTCGATGGTTAAAAGTAGTCGATAGTCCCATCTCTACTGCCCATTCAACGATTTCAGTATTGGTTTATGCGTAGAACCTCGTTTCAAAATATAGACACTAAGAGCAGCACCAACCCACTGGGATCGCCGCTTTTTCGAGTCACTGTTACAGACATTTGTTTTGTATTGATGTTATGGTGAAGTTGTGTTTTGGATTTTATGACGATGCACTGCTGTGTGCGCTTTTGTAAATCAGAACAGGGCAAGTTTCAATGCCGAGGAATCTCATTTCATGAGTTACCATCCGACAATTCACTTGACTTTTAAATACACACACAAATACAGCCATCACAATAAGACGGGTTAACAGACAAATTCAACACACAGCCAAGTTCACGGGACTACATGAGCAAGACGTTGAAAAGCCCCTAAATTAATCAACATCCCATTATTCTGCAGCCGGAGGCATTTCTTTTCCCTGTCTTTTATTGCCCGTATTCTTTTCATCTCGTCTAGTATGTAAGTTAGATTTAAATTAGTTAGAAGTAGTTGTATTTTTATTATCATCCGTACCGTATAATAACGGGCAAATGAGCTAGACATTTCGCCCCTTGAAAACAATCACCTCCACCACCATGTATGTTTCGCTTTCCTTTAAATTATAAATTTGCCCGTAAGTATGTGTCTAAATAAATATCATATTATTTATGGTGATAGAATAACAAAATTACCAACTTAGTGCCATGGTTCACGTTTTTTTTCGATCTAGATATTAAGCCTCCAAACATAACAACCCCTCGCTTTTATTTCTCGCTTTTCGGTATATTGAAAATTTGCCCGTAAGTATGTGTCTGAAATAATATAATATACTTAAGCTGATTGAATAATAAAAGAACTAACTTAGTGAATTGTTTGCGCGTTTTTCAGTCTCGATATTAAGCTTCCAAAGTTAAAAACCCTTCGTTTCAGGTATCGTCCCCTTAAAACCCCACTTTAGGTTGGCGCTGCAACCTAACGGTGAATTAATATCTACGCGTCTGAGTGTTGAATGGGCAGACAGTTTAAAGCAGCCAGGAGGGATGCGATCCAGCTGGGATTGAAAATGCCGCGGCGATCACAGTGCGTTGGTGCTGCAACCTATCTTGTGTTGAATGGACAGGCAGTTTAAAGCAGCTTAGAGGGATGCGATCTAGCTGGCAGTGGGTGTAGCATGGCCTCTTACCGAGATGGATGGAAATTTGGTGGTCCCGTCTTGAGCTACTGTTGCCATGGAGTTGGCCAGCCTTGCATTTCTTCATCAGTTTATTTTCTGACTTTATTAGCTTTGCACGAGTGCAAAAAGGCCGAAATCAGAAGAATGAGAAAGACTATCGAAAATTCGTGTACATAGTCGTTCCTTCAGGGTCCTAAACCACTATATGTGTATGCAAAATTTGATTGAGATTGGTGGAACGTGGTAGATTTGTATACGGAACAAATGTACATACAGTACATACATACCCATATACAGACTTTCACTTTTATATATTAGATTAGCCAGTAAGTGTCTAAATCAATACCATATGTACGTACTTTATGATGATTGAATATCAACACTACTAACTTAATGTGATGCATTCACGTCCATTAATTTCGATATTAAGCCTCCAAACTTAAGAATCCTTCGTTTCAGGTATCCTCCCCTCTAAAAATCCACGCCGATCACAGTAGGTTGGTGCTGCAACCTAGCAGTGAATTAATATAATCTTGTACGCCTCTGAGCGCTGAATGGGCAGGCAGTTTAAAGCAACCAGGAGGGAGATGATCCAGCTGGCAGTGCTTAGAGGTAATCGGAACGCGGTCATGGCTAGAAGTATAATTATTACAAAATTGCCATTCTTCAGGAGGCAAGGGATTTACAAAGCGGAATGTTTGGAACAATTATCCACGTAACCCACAAGAGGACAGCACCGTACAGAGGCATTGAGAAGAGTGTGGTTGATGACAACGTGTATCTTACACTTATATTCTCCTTTTTCTAATGTCTTCTGTTTAAGTGCGATGCTGGGGCTGTGATTATTAATAAACGAGTGGATGCATTAGCCTCTCCTTTGAGTTAAATGGCATTTTATTTAGCATTTGTGAAATGAGCTCGTACACATCATTTGTAAAAGAATTCAAGTAAAAACAAAAGTTAGCTCTAGTTGGTTTCAATCCCCAGTCAACTGCGTGAGAGTCTGACGCTCTAGCCCAGAGCCAAACATGTCCTTAACACCTCAGTGTTATTAACTGACTTAGATACAAAGTGTTAGCAAATAATGTCTTAAAATAAACGATTGCTTCACTGCAGTACATCATTATTATAAATAATGTCATACAACGTTTAGATTATTTCTATTAGTAGGCTATATCGCATACAACATACTGAAACTACTGAAATATAGGACAGGCACAAGAGGTCAGCTGCCTTCATGTCATGTGACAGAGACGGCTCAGCTCATTTAAGTCGCTCATACAGAGTAGTATTATAATATTAAATAATGATAAATAACGGATCACGTCCTTTAGGATAGCTTAAAGCACCCTTGGCTCGATAATCGGAATTGATTGAAATAGTTGCATAATTCATACGGCCACCATATTTAAATAGTACGGCTGAGGACTTTGTAGTTTGAGCACAGTACGCGCCTCATATGAAGGTATGCTTTTACCAAATTTCGTAAATAACCGATGATTAGTTTGGTCGTAATTTAATGTTAAGTTTCGACCATTTAAGTGGCCACCATTAAGTTTTGGTAAAGATAGCGGCAATATAAAACTTGACACTGAGGTGCCCTTTGCTAGGGGACAGGGACAGACATAAAAAGTACACAGACAGACACACAATTTATGACCCTGTGTAGATCTTATAAGTCTACGTTCATATTTTGCAAAAATCGAAACTAGGCTACAAATACACAGTACTCAGCGTACTATAATACTTATTGTAGGAGAATCCTTACATATTTATCATTGAGGCCGGACATTTATGCACTAAATAACAATAAATATGCATGCAATTATGCACTAAAAGTGTAAGATATGTGCATTAAAAATTGAAAAATATGCATTAATAAATAAGCCAATCTCATTCACTCTTATTCCCTCCTCTGACGTAATATGTGCAGTCGTTTTTGCCTTTTGTTCAAATTGAAATTTATTTTCAAAATTCAATTCCAGTTGAATAATCACCATTATCTGACACCCACTGATTTAATAAATACTGTCTGCTGCTTTTCTATTTCGGGATTTTGAGTAAAGTATGTGCAGACTAAGAATAAAGTAACACAGTAACTGAAGAAACTCCCACCCCATTCCCTTATTGAAATAGCCAGGCAGCATACTCACGTAAACTACTGTTATCTCGTTATCTGTTTCTCAGAAAGTTGCTTACAAGGTATGTCCAACACTCAGGCAAAACCAATTTTGTTCATGTTTAAATTAGACTTAAGTTATGCTGCAATGGTCAGAATATGCAATAAAACCAATAAACCACAAAATATGCATTTGCCTATGCGCATATGCATTTTGAAAAAATCTGGTCCCTATTTATCAACTTCTTTATAAAAATATATCTTTCTCCAGAAAGGAAATACTAACGTGTGCTTGTCCCACTAACATCTTATCTTCCCATCAATGACGTGTCTTAGCTGGAACTACGAACAATATCAGGAGTCGAGCTCTCATCTTTGTTATTGTTTTAGATAAGTGGAAACAAATATTGTACCTTCAATTGCAGTGACGTACAGGACATTGCCCACTCTATTATTATATTCATGTCTAGAGTTAATTGAGATGACCAAGGTTTTACCAGGAATATTGCCTTGATCTAGATATCGTATCTTACATTCTATCAGTTCTGTCCGAGTTTTTCATTGGATACCGTATATAACGAGTTCATGAAGGAACTGCACGCACAATTGCATAGGATACGACACCTCTACAGAACAGTAAAATGATCTTCACATCATTTCTCCTTCTTATAGCTGCAGCCCAGGTGAGTCAGTGTCTATGATATTTTTTCGAGTTCCAGGGTTTGAATCGCAGCTCTTCCAAGAAATTCAATTATTATCTGAGGTTTGGAACGAGCTTAACCCAACCTTGTGAGGCAGAACTGAGAACATTCCCACCTCAGTTATCCCAGAAGTTTTTTTTTCGATTTCCCACTTCTCCTCCAGGCAATTGCCGTGATTGTTCTTAACTTGAGGTTACGTCCGATTTCTTCTCAATCTTAACCTGAATTTACTAATACACACATTATTACAGAAACCACAATAATTCATTTTATTAAGTAAAATTCTACTCACACCAAGGTACATGAGGCTGAAATGATCAGGCCCCTAAATGAAACAACAACAAAAACAACAACTGCTATTTCTCTAGTCTTCTTCTTATTCTCCTGAAGACTGCAGCCCAATGTTTTGTGGCCAACATGCATTGCTCCCATAAGTCTCCTCTCTCTTGTCAACTAAATTTGACAGTAGGTGTTTCCTTTCCTTTGTAGTACTCTTGGAGTCCGTTCTTAATCTTTCTCTTTTCCTCCATTCTTCCAGGTATTCCATCGAACAGTTTCAGAATGACGAAACAAATGACCTATATAATGGTTCCTTCTTCTGCTTTATCTTTCGACTAAGGTGCAATTTGCATTCACAGCTGACATTGGTGTATTCCTAGTGGCTTCACGAACCTTATTATTTATGCTTGCCATGGTGGGAGAGTGGTTATCCTGTCGGTTTACCAACCCCAAGCTTGCAGGGTTGCTCCTGGCCATGGTAAATGATTTTCGAAAGGTGACAAAAATCACGACACGCATGTCATACATGGTTGGCATGTTAAAGAACCCATTTGAATTCAGTAGGCCGTGTTCATAAAGGCAAAATTAATCTCGGGATTTTCCGCCAACACAAAAAGTTCCTCCTTAGTCTATCTGTCGAACGGTCCTCCTCGTTGCGTTGTGGCTAGCATTCTTGGCTGTCACACCGGAGGCACGGGTTCGATTCCTGGCTCTGCCAAGGAACTCAATTCTATGCTGAGGGCTGGAACGGGTTACACTCAGTCCCGTGATGCAAAACTGAGAAGTGGTGGGTTCGATTTCTACCTCAGCCATCATGGAAAAGTGTTATCCGTGGTTTCCTACTTCTACTTCAGGCAAATGCCAGCCATGGTCACCTCCTACCCAAATCCTACTTCAATTACAAATAGGGTACCCAGCATGAACCTGACCGTTAACTTTTATGCCGTGCTTAGTTATCGCTAAGAATTCCTTCGTGGCTTCTCCTGCATAGATGTTAAATAGTCGTGGTGCCAAACCACACCCTTGCCTTATTCTCCTCATAAAGTTTGCTTCCACTTTCTGCCTTTCAATTAAGAGTCAGTTTCCTCTCTCCCTGTAATCTATTTTCAGGTTTCCAAGAGCTTTGAACATTACATTCCAGATTACGTTATCGAAGGACATCTCCACATCGATGATAGCAATTGTTTGGTTCTTCTACTTCCAAGGCCTTTTCAATAATTACTCTACTCCTCAGATTGCATCTCGTGTGCCTTTTCTTAAAACGAATACATCTTGTTTATATGGCCTTCTATTCGACTACATTCCGAGCAATAGAAACAAATTGTTTACATTACGTTTGCGTTCAACGGCGATTTAGGTTTTCCTCTCAGTAAACTCTGGAAAGTATTACATTGCCAGCATGAGAAAACAGGTTTGAAGTTAACGTTAAGTGTTCCCTTACTTTATTTATTTATCGCATGATGGTAGAAGGAATAGATAAAACAATTATCTACAAATATATATACAATGATATACACTAAGATACACTTGATCTCAAGTTTGAAAAACTAGAGTCCAAAATTGAACCGTTGAATCCAGTCAATGGCTTCTTGGGACTGCTTGTGTAAGTCTTGCAATGCTCTGAGGGTACATGCAAATACTATGTGATCCAAACTCTGCTGTTCTTCGCCACAGTCACATGTAGGAGAGGACTTCCAACCTCATTGGTTCAGGATCGCTGCGCACCTTCCTTGGCCCGTTCTTATCCGATTCAGTGCGCACCATTGGCGCCGCGGTAGATAAAATCCTGCAGGCCGAACCCAAGGAGTTTTGATTAACTGATGGTGTGTGAAGGATGTATGTTCCTGCCATTTGGTATTCCAGCCATCTAGGATGTTGAAGGTGTCGTCTTGCAGGCTGGTTGCTGTTCTCCATGATGGTTGCCTGAACTTAAGTCGCTGTGCTGAAGTTACTGGGATCACGGAGTGTAATGGCAGCGATGGATTGTTTTCTTAATGACTCGAGTATTATGCTCAGTTACTTCTACGACGCACTTCTGTTTATGATAAATAAGCACTGAGACACTTAAACAGCTTGATTGGAGCAGGACTTCCAAGCAGAGCATGCATAATACGGGGAAGTGAAAGAGTTCCAGACTATCACACATTCTCCACAGACTTCTATTCACCGCAATACGAAATATAGCAAATCTTTTATTTAAGTAGTGACTTCGGAGGCGTAGTCGGTAGCATGCTGAACTGCTGTTCCCAAGATAGCGGGTTCAAACCCGGCCGAAATCGTCGGATTTTTAAGAACGTTAAAATCATTCAGTATGCCTTCCTTCGGAGGGGAAGTAAAGCTGGCGGTCCCATGTCATAGATTTATGGCACGTAAAAGATCCTTCCACAGACTAAACTTGTGTGCAGCTAAATTGTTAGGTTAGATTTCGTCGTAAGACTGTATCAAAAGTTCCAACGTTCACCACTAGGTACCATTGATATCTGGTAGCGAAAGTTGAAACTACTTGAAATTGAACGGAACTTGTAGCTCACACTAAGGGTGTCCTCTGAAAGGAGCTACAGACTCAGGCGAGCCGAACATGTCCTCGGACACTCCCAGCACTAAAATCCATACGATGAATAAATAAATTGTATTTAAGTACGCTATTTTACATGCACAGCGCCACGATCTTTGATTCTTTTCAATTGTTCTGGCACAGTAATACACTGAATACAAAAAGAATCGACTCAATATAGAGAAGAATGTAGATTTGGTTTCTTAAATTTATTTGAGGGGCTTCGGACATCTTGTTCACCATCCCCGTGCTGTTGGTTGAACGTGTCTGATAACCTGGGTTTATGTGATGACTGTAGTAGTGTGTGTAACTATATTAGGGGCAGGAATGAGGTAGCTGCTCCGGGACTTGAAGTAAGGTACTATCCAGGCATTTGCCTGGAGGGAGGGCCGAAAAGAAAGGGGGAAAGTCACACTCAAGATAGCCGCTGTCTGCGCCGAGATTCGAACCTGCGATATTTTGGAATATCTGTTCTCGCGGCCGTGGTGCACGACTTAACAAGCACGGCTACACCGCTGGACGAACAATAGACCTATACACTGAACCCTGACTTCTGCAAAGTGTTTTCAATATTATCTCTCGGCCCTGATCAACTCCTATCTGAGATATACAAACCGTTATACATAGTGTATGCACTCTTCATTTATTTTTAGTATCACTATCTTGATAACGTGAATTCCACTTGAAATAGTTTTTCTTCGATTTACAATTGTTATTTATACTGTGTATGATTAAGTATTAAATATGTGGAATTAAAGACGTGCTTACAAGAAAACTACAATTGACTCAAAATTATAACATTTTATATAACTTACTGTATGAGTGTTGAAAACACTGTTAAATTTATATTTAAGTACTAGCATATGTTCCTGCTCCTCAAACGAACGTTGGTACTTACCAGTCGAAATCTATCACATAATCACGTATTCTTAAATTTTATTGCCTGTTAGATTCATAATGTAAATACCGGTACCAAAACAAATCTTATTAAGACAACTCAATGGTAGCAATTTGATAGCGTCCTTTTAGTCTCCCGTGAACTACAGGTGATGTAAGGTTAGTATTCTGCAATTCTGTGCAAAATAATATCTAGCCTCTCTGTTATGTGAAGGGAGCTTCTGAGCTCTAGAAGCATCCATAAATAAATGAATAAATAAATTAATTAAAATAAATATATAAAATAAATAATTAAGTTATGAAAGTTAATGAACAAAAATATCAATCAATCATTAATTAAATAAATAAATGCTAAATTAATAAATACTTACTTACTTCGTTGGCCACACGAACCGAAGTCGGTTCATTGCCTCACTCTTCAGCCTTTCCCATTGGTCTCTGTTGCTGGCCATGTTCTCGTTGGCTCCCAGTGTCTCCAGATCTTTCTTGACTCCATCCATCCACCTCGGTTTGGATCTACCCAGGGGTCTCGTACCTTGTGGCTTCCCTTCTAGCACTGTCTTCACCATTTCCTCTTCTCTTCTCAGGACATGTCCCAGCCATTCAACTCTTTATTACAGCTGTCACATCGGGTTCATTAAACAGCGTGTGGATTTCAATATTTTTTCCTCTTCTTAAGATTCCATTTTCAGACACTGGCCCAAAAACGTTTCTTAACACCTTGCTTTCAAAAGTTATAATGTTTCTAAAAAGATGGTATATTGGCTTTCACGGCCGGTGAATTAAAACTCAGCAATTATTCTATGTTTGTGCCGTGTCTTGTGAGGGGTTTCGCCTAGGACACCAAGCTGGCTCATCGGCGGGCTCTTGGTGTCCCCGCCCGGACTCCCACAGGAGTATCGAACTGCGCGATACCTCCCATTATATAGAGTGCAACTGCACACTTTGACTGCGAGAACCAAAAGCTCAAGCAGCCTCAACCTCCCTATGAAGGCTTCCACAAAGATGGTATATTGGCTTTCACGGCCGGTGAATTAAAACTCAGCAATTCTTCTAGGTTTGTGCCGTGTCTTGTGTGGGGTTTCGCCTAGGACACCAAGCTGGCTCAGCGGCGGGCTCTTGGTGTTTCTCTCCATTTTCTTGCTCAGTGTCCATGTTTCCGCCCCATACATTAATACTGGTGGCACGATTGTCTTGCAAATGCGGAGTTTTGATGTTTTTATTAATAGCCTGCTGGTAAATAGTTTATTCATTGAGAAGAGACACCTCTCTGAAGATTTTAGCCGGTTCATTACTTCCTCCTCCATGTTGTTGTTGGCATTGACTGTACTCCCTAGTCTTCCTAATTTCCATATCTTCTATTGCCAGTACTCCCTCTGTTTCCTCTTCATAAATAAATAAATAAATAAATAAATAAATAAATAAATAAATAAATAATAGAAATAAATAAATATGTTAACAAATAAATAAATCAGATGTGCAATTATCAGGTGTTCACTGTAGCATTATCTTTAACTCTTTTCCAGACCTGCGTAGGATTAGTTGAACCTCATCGCTTTCGTGTAGAAGTGCCCTCGAATGTCAGGAATACAGGTTCAGTATGGCAAAAAATGATGCCCAGGCATGAAACGAAACCCGTGAAGAAATCTGTTTACAAGGGAACTGAACCACAGCCAGGTAAGTACTAGTATCATAATAAGAAACTAAAAATTTAAATCAGTTACATTTTGACGTGTACTTCTCGGCACGATAATCCATAACAAGAATTAATTTCTGTCACTTATAAACTGCATTACTATTTTACTCCTAATTTTAAATTATAACTTCCTGCTCGCCGTAATCCTACTTAATAAATATGTTTTTGCCAAGTTCAAGTGCTATTTTTTCTTAATTGATAAGAATATGGAACTGTAATCATTTTCACTTATTCTAGAGCTTGACGACACGGCGCATAATCTTTCTTGGTCTCGCAAGAGAATATTTAACATCATGCAATTTACATTGGATTAGAGTTATCTACAGTGTTTGTCTTTAGAGATATGAATCTTCTCAAGAAATGCCATTTCTATAACCTGTCAATATCGTTTCTTTACTCTAATTAACAGAGATATTAATTCATTTCTAGAGGATGCTGGTGTTTCTCGAGTAGATATCCACTCCCGCATCATTAATGGAAAAGTTGCTGAGCGAGGCCAGTTCCCTTGGCAAGTTGTGATCACCGCAGACCAGAATCAGATGTGTAGTGGTTCCCTCATCTCCGACCAATGGGTGCTCACTGCAGCCCACTGTGTGTATCAGTAAGTCTTCTCTGCCCTACAATATGTTAATGGTCAAGTCGTTCGGAGCTGTGCTCTTAAGTGTGTGTACAATTTGTCGCATAAGACCAAGAGTGGGAGAAACCACCTAAAACTACTTCTGGAATGTCTGAGGTGGAAATCGAACCCACCTTTTCTCAGTTCTGTCTCCCGAAGTGGAATGTAACTATGTCCAGCTCTCAGAACAGAAACTAAATTTCTTGGCAGAGACAGGAATCGAACCCGGATCTCAGGAGTGGTAGGCACTACACGAAGTTGTCACTTTTAATGAATTCAGAAACAAAAGATCAAAGTTGCCTTTCATTTTCAAGAAATGAGATGACAAGATGTATTGCCAAACTAAGCTTATAATAGTACATTGAGGCTATTGCACACGACTGTTTATTTTCGAAGATAATTATAACTGTATTATATGTTCTAACATAAATATTCATAAATATCTGTCGAGATTCTGTCGGTTGGCTTCTTCTTCTTGGGAATTGTGTGGGCTTAGGAATAGCTCTCGACCCAATAACGGATCTAAAAGCTTTGAAACATTGTAAATCCTGAAGTTGCACCAACAGATAGGGCTGTGTACTATGTACTGTATAATCATTTTGTTATTTTGGTCTAATAAGAAAAGATAGACTGTTACAAACGCTTTAAAATTAAAATGTATTGTATTAGCAACTAGTTATTCTTCAAATTCGATGCGTATAGAATGCCAACGAAAGGCAAATCAATTTAGTCCCAAAGAGAATAGTAACGGTATCCGGCGGAAACCTTCGCATAAGAAATCCAGTTACTGAACGGGGAGCTGAATTATAATTTCCGTGGAACTAATGCCATTTGCCAGCTTCCTCCATGACGTTATGGTGTGTTTATGACCACAACTGCATTCACTAAAATTGTCGGCGAAATCTTACGCATGTATAGAAATAGGAGTTGCGGATATTAAGGTACAGTGCTATTTCTTTTGCAATATTACCCAGTTTGTTTATGCATTGTAACTACAATGGTTGATCCAATATAGGCTTCATTGTCAACTTTCAAATCATGTAATTCATGTCCGACATGTTGGTTATTCATTGCATGTCAGACGCTATCCTTACCTAATTGGTCAATGAATGAAAATATTGAGCTCTGATTGGTTGGAAAATCGTGTTATAATGAAAAGTAGTACTTTAATGATACCCATTATGAAACAGTTTTGACAAATAAAATTAACATATCGACATCGTCGAACATAAATAAATCAATATGATGGAGCAAACAATAACCGCACTAATTAGTTGCTGTATTTTTAGCCTACTTTTCACATTTTGCAAAACAATTATGAGAAAGTTGTCTTATGATATCACTCTGGTTGATGTGTGTCTGTGTGATTATCTGTCAGTCTGTCTGTCATTCTGTAGACTATAATTGTGTTGTTACGTTTCACCTACTACACGGGGTGCGTGGGGGTTAAACACCTGTACGATATGAACAGCAGCAATAAACAGTCACACCTAACTACACTGGTGGCCGCATAAAATAAAAACACTACATATCTGGTAAAAATTAACATCTATTCTGATACCAGACATAATAACACACTTTGCAGGATCCTCGTCGATACAGACTACCCTAACACTCCCTATCATATATACACAGGCACACTTATGACATACATTGATGACCCTGCGAAGTAATGATGACTGGTACTTACAGGTGTTGACCTCAGCTGTGATGACTAACTCTACTGATTCTGGGGTCGGTGCTCCCAGAGAATCAGTCCTAATTCGTCGCAGCACAGTTACTAGTTATTTCACACGCATGATTCTCAACTATGAACATTACGTACAGTATTATATTGTAGGTCAGAATCCAACGATTTATGCAGCTTCGTGGATTTGATTGTATAATGATGCTTTGAATCCGTGTGGTGGATTATCGCAACTATTTCGCTCCGGGGTTAATAATACATGGCATATTTCACTAGTATTCGTAGAACAACAAATTCACCGTTATAGCCTCCGAATTTCAGTACACAGACTTTCAAGTTCTCAATACGTCACGCTATTCAAGACAAAAAATCTAGGCGATTTGTCTGAAACTAGGCTCATTATTCCCGTGGGAATGTATAGCCAGCAACTCAGTAATTGAACTTAGAATACAAACTCGTGAGCGTCTGAAATACCTTCCTTTTCAATCCACATACAACTCCAAACCTCTACTCCCTGCCAGAGTTACAACAAGAACGGACCTCCCGGCACGGAGTTCAAGAAAATCGTCTACTCCCTACACGGAGTCCCAAATAAGAGTAATCCTCACAGTCTCGGCAATCCCTAATATCATTCACTTCCCCTCCACAAATCACTGGTCTACCTGACTTCCTTAACGGGGTCAGACAATCCCGAAAAACATTACCATATAATAAGCGCTTCCTTCGTCTTCCATAATACCATAGACACACCCCTAGCCCAGGGTTGCCAAGCATCCTGCCTGCATGTGTCATCTTGCACTGAGCGTGCGGGAGAAAATCCCAGCGATAGCTAGCCTACTTCATTCTTGCTGGTCACAATTCCAGACCCTCGAACTAATAATTATTACAATGTTAAAATATTCATATCTAACTTGACTTGGATCCTGCCAATTACAATATCTTAAAACTTAAACAAATTAATTGGGAATCAATCATATGATATTATACACTTCACTAAATAATTATATAACACTAGCAGAAGTACCCGTTCTTCGAACGTTGTTATATATTAACACCAGACATTATCAATTGAGCTACTGTTGCAATGGTTAGCGGCTTGTCATTCCTTCATAAGTTTATCAGAACGAAGTTAGTTTTCTGGGAATATCACACACACGGTTAATTTAAGGGTCTTAAATGTGGTTTTCGGAGACCCCTTACAGACTCGCGAATTTTGTGTCTCGCAATGAGAAGCACAACATATGCTTTGATCGTCCTTCTAGGATAATTTTTATATTTCGCCTATTTTAGCATGTATTTTGAGAAGTTTTTCCCTATATCCACCCTTCTACTGTATGAAAAGTACGGTGAGGAGTTTTGTAAATGATTGGTGTATTGACTCATGTTTACCATACCTAATTTTACGATGCACCAAGCATCCGAACACGATTTATAGGCGTACATAAAGATACACAGAAAGACAGACAGACAATTCTATTGTCTACGACATATCACCCAGATTTCCAAATAAGGGTATATCTACCATACAGTATCAAACAAAATCAACCCTACGATGAACCCGTATGTCGACAGAAAAAAAAAGAATAGTTAAAATGTGCTCTCAAACTAAATTCACCTAACGTGTACTTCCTGACGTGAAATAGATTTGAAAGCCTTGTAGACGAAACGCAATACACCTCACATAAAAAATGACCCTCTACGTTGTGTTAGGTCCCCATACACAGGAAGACCTCTTTCATAAATTATAAAGGCTTGTGGTGCATGAAAATTCAGGTTCTTTAGCCTCAAATGGCCCAAATTCCTAAAAGCCGCAAAAAATGCTGATTCAATTCAGGAATTTTTGGAAATAATGTTGCTGTTTGGAGATATAATAGACTTTCTGTACTATATGTCGCACGTGAAATTGCATGAAAAAATTCTAGGTTACCCCTTGACCCCCTTAATTGCATTGACGAATTATACAGTCTACGTTGGTTCCTGATAACCTTGTAGCCATTTGCAAACTTTCACAGAAATGTAATCAATGGAGTAGCCTAATGATAATATCCTATGGCCTCGGGTGCCGGGTGAAAGCTTCGTAATTTGACACCCAGAGGGTAGCTTGCATGTCGAAATTTCGTTGTTCCTTGAATCACTATGAAAATCAAGGTGGGTAGATATCTAAGCTCTTTGAACACTATAGCGCTTTCTAGTAGAGAAATGAGGAACTTTGTGTTGGCGGAAACTCCTGACGTTAATTTTGCCATTATGAACACGGCCTACTGAATTCAAATGGGTTCTTTGACATGCCAACATCGTATGATATGCGAGTCGTATTTTTGCCGTCTTTCAAAAATCACGTACTGGCCGGAGGTTTGTTTTAGACGATTGCCCTTGACCTTGAAGCCTGCGGGTGAGCCTGTACACAGTCACTCTCTCACCCTATCACTTCACATTTATCACCACCGATCTGATGTAATGGAATTCCAGACTTGAGCAGACAGTACAGTCCACGTCGAAGTATTGTGTGACACGGAAGTACACGTTCCGTAGTTACGAACAGAACGTCATTATATTTGCCAGTGACCATACTTCAGCAATAGTGTGAAACAGCTTTATCAACCATCGGAGCGCTTGGGGCAGCTGATAACTACACAGGTACTATAGTAACTCGCCTCCAGGCTTCCATTAAGAATTTTCACTCGTCTAAAACAAACGTCCGGCCTGTACCACGGCCAGGAGTGAACCAGCAATCTTGGGGTTAGTAGACCGACACGCTATCCACTCACCCACCGTGTCAAGGTATAAATGGAGTGACATTGCTTCTTACAGAAATAGATGGAAAGTTGGATGCCACCCCTTGAGATAATGTTGTCATGGTTACCGATTTCCATTCCTTCATTAGTTTGTTAAATTAAATTAAATTAGTTTTCTGGGAATATTTCAGATACTGTTGGTTTTAGAGCCTTATAATGTAGTTTTGGAGGCCCCCAAGTTTTGTTTCTGGCACCGAGGGGCTTTGTCTCCTCGTTGTACGCCATAATATAATACTAATAATAATAATAATATAATATAGGGATAGGAATATAATAGACCTGCCGTACCACACCCGCAGGTGTAAATCGCGTGAAAAAATTCTAGTGTACCCCTTGACCCCCTTAAGCGTGTTATACGTAGTCTATTGATGAATTTTACAGCTTAATTTTGTTCCGTGATAACCTTCTAGCCGTTTGCAAACTTTCACACCAATGTAATTAATGGAGTTGCATTGCGTCTTACAGCAATAGATGGACCTCTGAGAATCTGTTGCCATGGTTACCGGCCTGTATTCTTCTTCTTCTGTGGTGTTCAATCCGAAGATTGTTTTGTAGCGGCTTTCCATGAACTCCGGTCTGTGGCTAGTCTCTTCAAGTCCAAGTAATTATCACATCCTTTGTCGTGAATGATTTGTTTTATGTATCCCAGCCGTGGTCTACCTCTAGACTTCTTTCCTTCAACATTGCCCTCCAGTATTGTGTGCAGAAGACTTTCATGCCTCAAGATATGTCCAATCCAATTGTGTCTTCGGTGAGTAAGCATATTCCATAAACATGGCTTCTCTCCAATCCTCTTCAGCGTTTCTTCATTACTGATTTTGTCCACCCATGGAATTTTTAGTATTTTCCTGTAGCACCATATTTCAAAGGCTAATATTCGTTTCTTATCAGCCAGGCTAAGAGTCCAGGTTTCACTACCATACAACAGTACGCTCCACACATATATCTTCACAAGACGTTTCCTGAGGCTCATACTAATGTTTTTGCATGTAAAGAGCTTTCTTTCTTGTTGAATGCTATTTTGGCTTGGTTGATGCGGCTGACTATTTCTCATCTACTTTTTCCATCTGCTGTTATTTTGCTACCAAGGTAAGTGAACTCCTGAACATTTGTCAGCTGTTCTCCATTTAAAGTACAACGAGGTGGTTCATACTGCCGGCTTGTATTCGTTCATTAGTTTAATAAATGAAATTAGTTTTCTGGGAATATCTCAATAATGGTTGGGTTTAGGGCCTTAAAATGTGAATTTCGGGGACCCTGTAGGGCCCCCGAGTGTTGTCTCTCACATTGAGGGACTGAAAATGATCTTTGTCTCGTCCTTCTACTCCTATTTCAGCATGTATTTTAAGGGGGTAGGCCCTCTTTTATGAGAGGTACGGAGAAGGGTTACATCAATCATTAGTGTCGTGTCTCTGATGGATATCTGTACCAAATTTTACGTTGATACACCCAGCCGCTCTCGAGTTATAAGGGAACAAAGTTGTCCACAGACAAACAAACAGACAGACAGACCAAAACATTATTTTCGCGCGCATCCATAATAAAACAGTCTGAAACGCGTAAATAACTCAAATTTCCGTAGAAATTGCGAAAAAAACATACGAACTTTAATTTTTATGTATGTAGAGATATACTGCACCGCTCGGTGTTGAACGTGTTTTATTGCACACATTTAGGTTTTACTCGCTAACCGTTGGATATACACGAAAAGTGATAAGAACCTTTTGGATAGAAAATTAAATATTAAATCTCGTGTATGCATCAAATGTTTGCTATTTCTTAGCGTTCTCTTTTTATTTGAAATGGAAATATGAAATTTTGAAACCAAAGGGTGTAGTGACGTCACATATGTGGGTTTTACTCGCTAACCGTTGGAGATTTCAAGGGCTTTAAAATGTGGTTTATAGACTCGCGAATTTTGTGTCTCACAATGAGAAGCGCAACATATGCTTTGATAGTCCTTCTAGGACCTTTCGGATAGGAAATTAAATTTTGAAGCTCGCATGTGCCATCAAAAGTTTGCTATTTCTTTGCGTTCTCTATTTATTTGATATGGAAATATGAAATTTTGAATCCAAAGGGTGTAGTGACGTCACTAAAATGGTCGCCATTTTTTAATAGTGCAAAATATCGAAATTAAAAGTATCCTATATGTAAACATGGTAAATCAGCTACATCCATGCAAAATTTTATTTAAATAGGACCAGTGGTTCTTGCGTTATTGAGTAACACACAGACAGACAGACAGACAGACAGGCACACACCATCTCATTTTTATATCTTTACTAGCAGAAGTACCCGTTCTTCGAACGGTGTTATATACTGACACCAGACATTATCAATTGAGCTACTGTTGCAATGGTTAGCGGTTTGACATTCCTTCATAAGTTTATGAGAACGAAGTTATTTTTCTGGGAATATCACACACACTGTTAATTTAAGGGCTTTAAAATGTGGTTTATAGACTCGCGAATTTTGTGTCTCACAATGAGAAGCGCAACATATGCTTTGATCGTCCTTCTAGGATAATTTTTATATTTCGCCTATTTTAGCAGGTATTTTGAGAAGTTTTTCCCTATATCCACCCTTCTACTGTATGAAAAGTACGGTGAGGTGTTTTATAAATGATTGGTGTATTGACTAATATTTACCATACCTAATTTTACGATGCACAAAGCATCCGAACACGATTTATAGGCGTACATAAAGATACACAGAAAGACAGACAGACAATTCTATTGTCTACAACATATCACCCAGATATCCAAATATGGGTATATCTACCATACAGTATCAAACAAAATGAACCCTACGATGAACCCGTATGTCGACAGAAAAAAAAAGAATAGTTAAAATGTGCTCTCAAACTAAATTCACCTAACGTGTACTTCCTGACGTGAAATAGATTTGAAAGCCTTGTAGACGAACGCAATACATCTCACATAAAAAATGGCCCTCTACGTTGTGTTAGGTCCCCGTACACAGGAAGACCCCTTTCATAAATTATAAAGGCTTGTGGTGCATGAAAATTCAGGTTCTTTAGCCTCAAATGGCCCAAATTCCTAAAAGCCGCAAAAATTGCTGATTCAATTCAGGAATTTTTGAAAATAATGTTGCTGTTTGGAGATATAATAGACTTTCTGTACTATATGTCGCACGTGAAATTGCATGAAAAAATTCTAGGTTACCCCTTGACCCCCTTAATTGCATTGACGAATTATACAGTCTACGTTGGTTCCTTATAACCTTATAGCCATTTGCAAACTTACACAGAAATGTAATAAATGGAGTAGCCTAATAATAATATCGTATGGCCTCGGGTGCCGGGTGCAAGCTTCGTAATTTGACACCCAGAGGGTAGCTTGCATGTCGAAATTTCGTTGTTCCTTGAATCACTATGAAAGTCAAGGAGGGTAGATATCTAAGCTCCTTGAACACTATAGCGCTTTCTAGTAGAGAAATGAGGAACTTTGTGTTGGCGGAAACTCCTGAGATTAATTTTGCCATTATGAACACGGCCTACTGAATTAAAATGTTCTTTTGACATGCCAACATCGTATGACATGCGAGTCGTATTTTTGCCGCCTTTCAAAAATCACTTACCAAGGCCAGGAGTGAACCTGCAATCTTGGGGTTAGTAGACCGACACGCTATCCACTCACCCACCGTGGCAAGGTATAAATGGAGTGACATTGCTTCTTACAGAAATAGATGGAAAGTTGGATGCCACCCCTTGAGATAATGTTGTCATGGTTACCGATTTCCATTCCTTCATTAGTTTGTTAAATTAAATTAAATTAGTTTTCTGGGAATATTTCAGATACTGTTGGTTTTAGAGCCTTATAATGTAGTTTTGGAGGCCCCCAAGTTTTGTTTATGGCACCGAGGGGCTTTGTCTCCTCGTTGTACGCCATAATATAATACTAGTAATAATAATAATATAATATATGGGTATGGAATATAATGGACCTGCCGTACCACACCCGCAGGTGTAAATCGCGTGAAAAAATTCTAGTGTACCCCTTGACCCCCTTAAGCGCATTATACGTATTGTTGAATTTTACAGCTTAATTTTGTTCCGTGATAACCTTCTAGCCGTTTGCAAACTTTCACACCAATGTAATTAATGGAATTGCATTGCGTCTTACAGCAATAGATGGACCTCTGAGAATCTGTTGCCATGGTTACCGGCATGTATTCGTTCATTAGTTTATTAAATGAAATTAGTTTTCTGGGAATATCTCAAAAACGGTTGGTTTTAGGGCCTTAAAATGTGGATTTCGGGGACCCTGTGGGGCCCCCGAAATTTGTCTCTCACATCGAGGGACTGAAAATGATCATTGTCTCGTCCTTCTACTCCTATTTCAACATGTATCTTAAGGGGGTAGGCCCACTTTTATGAGAGGTACGGAGAAGCGTTACATCAATGATTAGTGTCGTGCCTCTGATGGATATCTGTACCAAATTTTACGTTGATACACCCAGCCGTTCTCGAGTTATAAGGGAACAGACAAACAAACAGACAGACAGACAAAAAAATTATTTTCGCCCGCATCCATAATAAAACAGTTTGAAACGAATAAATAACTCAAATTTCCGTAGAAATTGCGAAAAAAACATACAAACTTTATTTTTAGCCTACTTTCGATTTTTGCAAAAAATGAAAGTAGACTTATGAGATCACTACAGGGCCAAAAATTGTGTGTCTGTCTGTGTGTGTATGTGTGTGTGTGAGTCTGTGTGTGTGTGTGAGTGTGTGTACTCTGAATGTCGGTCCCCCACTATCAATTCGAACACGGTGAAACCGAATTGAACGAAATTTGGTACAGAGGTAGAACAAACAAAGGGCACCTCAGTGTTATGTTTTATATTGCCGCCATCTTTACCAAAACTGAATGGCGGCCACTCAAACGTTCAAAACGTAAAATCAAATAGCGACTAACCAAATTATCCGATCTCTACAAAATTTGGTAATAAGATACCTTCATATAGAACGCGTCTTGTGACCAAACTACAAGGTCATCCGCCGTACCATTTCAGGATGGCGGCCGTGCGAATTATGCAAACATTATAATCCATATCATGGGACCCACCAGTTCCGATTATCGAGCCGAGAATCGATTTAACTGTTCTAAAGGAAGAGGCACGTTCGAAATTAAAAGTTTATTTTGTAATACTATGGTGCAGAAGTGATTTTTAAAAGCTGAGCCGTCTCGGTAAGAAGACATGATGGCAGCGGACATCTTGTGCCTGACTTTTATTTCACTAATTTGAGTATTGCATGCAATGTAGCGTACTGATACAAAATAAATAAAGTTTGTATGAAATGCTTTATATATAAATAATATACTCCACTGATGAAATCGTTAGGTCTAAATCATTATTTGCTAACAAGTTCTATGTAAGTCATTTTATATAGATCAATGTTCGTTGGCACAAATGGCTCCGTGGTAAAGCGTTAGTCTGTCATTCATATACCTATGGTTCAAACCCCATTAGAGTTAGGGTTTTTGCTTGACATTTTACATATTTGTTGCTTTGTAATGCCTCAGACGTTTTAAAATTAAGCGTTATATTGTGCATATTACGGTGCAAAACATATATTTAATTAAAACATAATTCGCCAGCAGATTTGCTCGAGACATCTAGCAGCCAAAAAGGTAACTGCACGCCGGCCTACTTATTAACTTCCAGATTTTATTGAAAAGTTTCTTCTTACGGCCGCTAGAATGCACTCGCCCTGTTAGGATTATATTGTTCGATATTTCTCCACTAGATTTCACGACTGGTCTACATGGGACTCCATTGATAGTATACCATTGGCATTCTATGCGCATCGAATTTGAAGAATGACAAGATGATACTATGATACATTTTTACTTCTTATTTTAATGGGTTTGTAACAGCCTATTGTGCGTTATTTGAAAATGTTATTTGAAGTAAAGAACAAAACGGTTTCACATAGTAACTGAATTCTAGCCGCTGGTGCTAGTTCAGGTCATTAATACTTTTATTTCAGGCAAATAGCAATCGAAAATATCCACATAGTTTGGATACACACGTCTCTGTAGGGTCATGAAAAGATTTGTTAATTCAATTAGGGTTGTGAAAGCCATGCACAACCAGACGTGTAAAGACATGCCTCAGCTCAAAGTTGGATGTTGCCCACGGCAGGTCGTATATGTAATAATAATAATAATAATAATAATAATAATAATAATAATAATAATAATGTTATTGGTTTTACATCCCTTTTAACTACTGCGGCTTTTAGAGACACCGGGGTGCCGGAATTTTGGCCCGGAGGGGATCTTTAACGTGCCAGTAAATGTACTGACACGGCTCCCTCGCATTTGTGCACCCTCAAATGCCAGCTGACTGCGCCAGGATACGAACCTGCAACCTAGGGCCCAGCAAGCGAGAACGTTACCGCTGAGCCACGCAGCCAGTCCGGTCGATTATGTCTCCAGATCCATAACATTCTTGAGATACTTCTTATCTTTCTTTCTCCAATGATGGTAGCAGTTTTTATCTAGGTTGTGGCGTTTGGTAGAGGTAAATCGTTTCTAAGGTCTTCAACAAAGAATTGATTCTATTATACTCTTTGATAATAACAACGAGTTATAACTATACTCATACATTTAGGAGAAAGTAGGCTATATGTTCTTTACTGAACATCTTGTTATATATTAGTATGATAAAACGCATAAGATAACAAGTAGTTCCGTGAAGAACTATACAGCCTATTTTCATATATCCTACTATCAACACACAAAATTTCAGTTTGACTGCTGTAATAGATTCGTAGTTATTGAGAACCGACTAAATATTTCGGATGGTCGCCATGTTGGATTTTATATATGTAGGTCCTAAAGTTATGTACTGTTACATGAAGATTATTGTGTACGTGTAGCATTAAAACTTCAATCGCATGATTAGGACACAAGAAGTAAAAAAGAGATTTTAAAATTTCGCACAGCTGCCATCTTCTGGTTATGGAAACAATTGCAATAAATTAGATGGCAGTGGATAAACATTCGTATAAGGATTTACTGTACCAAGTTTCACTGCACTCGGATGGTTAAATTGCGAGAAACTATCAGTGAATATTTATACCTCGAGTCTCCGCCATGTTGGATTTTTGATCACCAGGCTATTTAATGTCCTATAGGCGAACTTAAGTTCATAGCCCCTAAGAACATAAAAAAAAATCAGTTTGATTGCTATAATAGATTCGTAGATATTCAGAGCCGTCTAAATATTTCGGATAGCCGCCATGTTGGATTGTTAAATGTATAGGCCATAGAGTCATGTACCATTAAAGGAAAATTATTGCGTAGGATTATTATTCAAACTTTCACTTCGATCGCATGATTACGACACAAGAAATAAGAATTCAATTTTCGAAATTCGCACGGCCGCCATCTTGAGGTTTTGTAAACAATTGAACTAAATTAGATACCAGTGCATTACAATGTGTATAAACATGTCCTCTAGCAGATTTCATTGCGTTTGGAACATTAAATCGCGAGAAAGTTCTATTAAAATTTTCAAATTCGCTTGGCCACCATGTTCGTTTTGTAGTTAACCGGCTTTTGAAAGTCTTATAGATGAACTTCCAGTAGTGCCCTTTATTTCCGTACTTATCCTTATACGAATGTTAAACCACTGGCATCTAATTTATTTCAATTGTTTCAATAACCACAAGATGGCAGCTGTGCGAAATTTTAAAATCTCCTTGCTACTTTTTGCGTCCTAATCATGCGATTGAAGTTTGAACGCTACACTTACACAATAATCTTCATGTAACAGTACATAACTCTAGGACCTTCATATTCAAAATCCAACATAGCGACCATCCGAAATATTTATTCGGTTCTCAATATCTATGAATCTATTACAGCAATCAAACTGAAATTTTCTATGTTGATAGTGGCAGTTAACATAAGTTGGATATATGAAAATAGGCTGTATAGTTCTTCACGGAACTACTTGTATTTATTGGTTTCAAGTACTGATACGTTATAAAATTGAGCGTTATGTTGTACATTTTGCAATGGAAAATATATATATATATATATAATTAATACAAATTTCTCCACCGGATCTGCTCGAGTGACATCTACTAATAACCAGTGGAACTATGCATTTGCTAACCATATAGCATAGGCCCTAAAATAACGGATTATGATTGATGGAATTATGGGCTAGATCTGATTCAGGCTCTCGTCTACACATTGCGTCCACTCGTGTTTACTGAGAACGAGAGGGAGCAGGTGATGTACTAATATTGATTTCAGGTTATGTTAGTTCATTGATGTAAGTAGTCACGTGCAGAGTTTCGGAATCCACGTAGAAATGAGGTCTTGTTTCTTATAATCGTTAGTTTTAAGAGCCAGGTAAGTAATACAGTACATCTATTTACACATGCACACTGACATAGAACAGGGGCGTATAGAAAGTACATATGAAAGGCAAATGTTACGCACTCGTTAACCATATCTCGGTAACTATGGATATAGCATTAATTTTTTCACGGGGGTTGCTTTAAGTTTATAGGCAAGCGATAAAACAGTTTACAACACCAACGTGTAACATGAAATAATCGCTCTTTGATAAATTGGAAGGGATATGTGTTTGAGAAATTTTCATTTTGTTGTAGGCCTCTCTTTGGCGGTGAAAATAGGGTTGAATATTTCCTTAAACATGCGCAAGTCTCTGGAATTGCTTAAGCGAACAATTCTCTTCTGGCATTCTGCAGCTCCCTCTAATTCTCTGTAGACCCGAGTGGTGCGTTATCTGTAGACGAGAGTGAAGTCATATGTAGCTCAAGCATCCAACAATCACACACCGTCATTTTAAGGCGTATGCTACATGAAGTGGGATCGGCAAACATGCGCTGCGCTCTATACCAGCCTTGACATTCCCAGGTAGTGAACCCATGCATACGTTGTCATTGAAAACTGTTCCTCTTGATGCCGATAGAGCGCAGTCGCACCCAATCACAGGCGCGTGGGGGCGTGGTGGCTCAGCGGTCTAGCTGTATGCCTCTCACCAAGGCGGTCCGGGTTCGATTCCCGGTCAATGCATGTGAGATTTTCGAAGTGAAATGCCATGTCCTGTGGTTCGGATTCCACGTAAAAAGGAGGTCCCGTGGCTCATAATCACAAGATTCACGGTCACGTAAAACTACAATCTTCCTTCCTCTTCCTAAAAATTAGCTGTGCAGTGCATTTATTAAATGTGTGTCTCCCAGTGATACGTTAAGACCAACGAAGTTTTACTTCAGTTTCAATTATTGTAAGTAGTCGGTGTTAATATACTGAATTCCTACGTTGTTTGGTGTGTTTGCTGATGAAATTGTAAAATGCTGGGGTAAATTAAAAACTTTGGTTTGAACGTCGCTGCTCAAATCCAGTCTGTAATACTGTTGTGTGCCATTTTGCACTTCGAACAGGAAGAAAATAGGGGGTGATAAGGTCGAAGACTTATAACTATACCCATACATTTAGGAGAAAGTAGGCTATATGTTCTTTCCTGAACATCTTGTTAAATACATGTAACATCTATACTAACAAACGGTTAGTTGGTTCCCCAGTTAAGGGGCTGCGACAACGTGGTCATTTAACCCGTGTACTTTGGGTGTGTCTAGAAACTTTCTGATAACAGGTGTTGATTGTGATAGCTGTATTAGTGTGTGTTATCTCTAATTCAGGTAAGGGTTGCAGGCGATCAAGTTCAAGTAGTTCCTTCGTTTGCTACCAAATGCTACCGTCAACGACACCTAGTTGTGACCTTCGCTACTAGATGCCACCGCAACTGGCAACTGATGGCGAATGTTGGAACTTAAGAGAGCATTAATCAAATCTAAGCTACAAATTTAACTTCACAAAATTGTAGTTAGTGGGAGGTTCTTTTTCATGTCATAAATCTATGAGATGGGTCTGCCGGCCTTACTGAAGGATTTTTAACGCTCTTAAAAATCCGACGATTTCGGCTGGGTTTGTACCCACAATCGTAGGCACAGGAGCTCAGCATACTACCAACTACGCCACCGAAGTTGCCACTAACAAATAGATTTTATCCAAAATTGGCAAAATAATAGATTATAATATTTCAGATTAATTCTGAACAACACATTCATGACATTGTTGCCAACCTGATTTTACGCGCGCTGATAGATCCAATGTCTGACTGCATGTAACGTCCATGCCATCTATTGGACTTCAACCAAATTTTGTATGTGCATTCTGTACCTTAAGAGATGGAACTGAGAATATATTCAGTTATCAGGGCTGCCAACTGTAGTGCTCTATTAGGCTACACTTTCAGATATATTTTGAACTAATTAAAATTTCAGTAGGCCCTATTAATAATTTAATTTCGTAATTGGGACGAATCTTAAATTTTATGAAAAGTAGTCTCCTTAGTTCGTCACGGAACTACTTGTTAGTGAACAATACTACGACCTTGTGACCAGTAAAAGGAAGGTGTGATAAGAGCTCAGTGATAGCAGGTATGGCGTACTGGCTTATATTTGAACTTCATACATGTTATTGGTTCAAATTGAAGGAGTGGCGTATGAGTAGAATCGTTTATTGTGGGGTTTGAAGCCATTTTTCAGTGTTGCCTTAGTAAACAAAAGTTTGGTGCTTTTCAGTCGGTCAACACGAATGTACCCAAAGGAGCTGGGTTATGCCCTAATCCTGAAAAAAAGTACATGAAATTAATAAATACACAGGATGACAAGTTTCGATCGTCAAGCGATCACAATCAGGTCCATTACACTTAGGCTGTTTTCTTGTTTTTTGTTTTATTTTTAGCGTATGGCTTTTTGTGCCGGGAGTGTCGAAGGACATGTTCGGCTTGCCAGTTTTGTAGCTGCTTCGAGGCGGACACCCAATGGGTGAGCTACACGTACCGTCACGTGTGGAGTGTTGTCTGGGGAGGAAAGTTTGAATGCAAGGACAAGGAGTTGGAAGGTAGCGGCTGTGGCCTATAGTTAGAGACCAACCCCGGCATTTGCCTGGAACGAAGATGGGAAACCACAGAAGACCATCTTCATGGTTGCCGGCGGGGGGATTCGAACCTCCTCGCCTCCCGGATGTGAGCGACTGCCAGCAGTCATGCCGTAACGACCACGGCTAACTCACCCGGTACTTAGGCTGTAAAATCTATATTTGAAAATACAGGTAAAAATATTTACAATATGTACAATTATTTAGTTGCAGTATTGGTAATGCAACTTGTCAGTGTATGCTAGTTGTAGTATATATGATGTTAGGTGGAATCCTAAAATGGTGATAGAAATCCGTAATTTGTCTGTTTGGAGTGACTATATGGTTGTAAAAGTCAACTATGGTTGTACTGTATAGTGCAAGCTACGTATTACTTATCAGGTTGGAAGTCTTCCGTTCTGTAGCTGCGAGTAGTATCAACTTCCCTCTTGGAGCAGTCACTGTATTAGTATAGATATATATTTATGTTTGTAAATATAGATGTCTTGACGGTGTGACCGTTATTGTTTCAGGGAAATTAAAGTTTGTGTTTGTGATATCGCTATGACTTGCTTAGTATCTCATTCTCCACATCCTGTTGCAGGCTTGATACCTTCACAGTTGCCCTCGGAGCCACCAACACCTGGTTTAATGAGTCTGGTGTAGTACGAATTACTACACGAACCAAGGTGGTTCATCCGGAATTCGACCAAGGTTTCAATAACAACATCGCTGCCCTGCGGCTTCCATCTCCGGTCGTCAGTAATAGTAAGTATAATACATTTCTCACGATCAAAGTGAAGATCAAGAGTACCATGGTGTAAAGTATAAGAATAATAGTGAGGCGGTGCGCTTATAACGCTCCCTCTCTCTCATGGGGATGACGTCACAACGGAGACATTTCGTTCGGTGTCACAGCACGAAGAATTTGACACAGCTCTATTCATTATAATACAACCTGTGACAATAAAGTTCGGTGAATAGTCCTATACTATCAACATAGATGAACAATGCACAACAGTGACCCTATTATACTTCGAAATAGTCCCCTCCCGTAACTATGCAATGCTCAGATCGGCGATACATGTCCTGGAAACTTTGCAAGAAGGCGTCCTTTGGGATGGCGATCAAAAGGCTCGTCACGTGACCAAAAAGTTCGGTGAATGGGACTATATTACGGGCGGATTGTTGGCTTACCTGAAACAGCAGTTACTGTCCTTCGAAGTAATCCCCGTGGATGGTTATGCCCTTCTGAGAATGTCTGTACAAGTCCTAGAAACTCTTTAGGGATAGCCTTCAGTTGGGCCGTCACAGAACGTTGGATGTCCGAAATGTTCGAAAACCTCTGGCCCTTCATGGCTTATCGGTGACTCTGGACCTGGACCCCGCCACTCCATACTTTGACGCTTGACTTCGGGGTAATACCTCAGACACCAGGTCTCGTCGCCCGTGACGATGGTTTTTAGATCAGCCTTTCCATTCCACAGAACATTCATCCTTCTCACTGCCACCCGCCAAACAGATGTGCATGGTAGGTTGTATAAATTCATCCTCCTAACTGCAACCCGCCGAACAGGGGTTGCATAAATTCACCCTTCTAAACACGCACTGTGTCAAACAGGTCTTACACGTTGCTTTGTGTGTCGCCAATGTTGCCATATCGACCCTTCTGACTTTATTCATCAAACGCAACGTGACGAACCTTTTGAACACCATCCCAAAGGACGCCATCTTGCAAAATTTCCAGGACATGTATCGCCGATCTCAGCATTGCATAGTTACGGGAGAGGACTATTTCGAAGGACAATAGGGTCACTGTCGTGCATTGTTCATCTATAGGACTATTCACCGAACTTTATTGTCACAGGTTGTATAACTTGAAGGCATAATTAATGAGAACATTTATTATAATACTGCACATGCTTTGTATTGTATCACTGATAATAATGTTGGTAATTATGAATTCGCAGTACCTCTAAATAATATTAAATAGTCCGTTAACGAGATCCACTATTTTCTTACATTGGTGAATTTACATATTTTGCGACTCAATTTTCTCTGTGAAATGCCCAACTTATTTTTTCTGTAAGTCACGCAACCTAATATATGTTCGGGTTTGAACTAAACAGAGAATAACCAAATATGCAATATCAATATGAGGCAAAATTTTCAAGGTCCTGCTGGTTAATTCATTGAATATAAACGTACAATTTGATAGCGAATTGCCATGAAATGTATGAAACTCGGTGTCCATTGTTGTTGCAACTTCCATAAGTTCTGACTATATAGTAGCGGCTATTAGTTCATTAGAGAGATACTTTAGATTATCCTTTGAAATAAATTGGCGCCAGTCTGGGCCTTCATTACTGGGTTCAAGTTCTTGAGAAAATGTTCCCAAGTGTTTGAACTTTGTTCTTAGCTCTTAAAAACCTGAAGGCTTTAGGGCTTACACTTTTTAGTGACATACAAATATAATGTATTGTTCCCCACCTACTATATTTTTTCAAAGATAAATTTTTTGCACTTTACATTTCGATCCACTCTCGTGGATGAAAGCCATCATTTCGGTAGTGAAAATACAATACATCGTTATTATAATTGTCATTATGATGATAATTATTATAACTATTATTATTTATCATTATTACTGTTATATTATTATTATTACTATGTCAATGTTCCTTGTTGTTACTAATGTTGATTACCATTTTATAGCCTACATCAGTGCAGTTCGTCTTCCGCGAGCTTCTCAAGTCGGCAATGATTTTGTGGGATCAGTGGCTCGTGTTAGTGGCTGGGGAATAACAGAAGGTAAGATTATACACCCACCCTCCGCCTGTTCTAGAACTCGTCATACAAAAGTGAACGAACTGTTTATTAATATTATTATTATTATTATTATTATTATTATCATTTCTACAGTCACTCGAACATAGCATGAGGGCACTCTTAGTAACTAATTTAGGGAAGCCCCAATAGTTGGTTTACACCAGAACCTTTAACGCAATGTAACAAAAACAAAACAAGTAGTTCCGTAAAGAATTACACAGCCTATTTTCATATATCCTGCTCATGTTAATTTCTTCTAACAACATACAAAATGTCAGTTTAATTGCTGTAACAGATTCGTAGATATTGAGAACCGTCTAAATATTTCAGATTGTCGCCAGGTTGGATTTTTATTTTTGTACTATTACATTAAGATTATTGTGTACGTGTGGTATTCAAACTTCAATCGCATGATTAGAACACAAGAAGTAAAAACGAGATTTTAAAATTACGCACAGCAGCCATCTTGTGATTATGCAAACAATTGAAATAAATTAGATGCCAGTGGATCAACATTTGTATAAGCATTTAACGTGCAACGTTTCACAGCACTCGCATAGTTAATTCGCGAGAATCGTCCATTTAAATATTTATACTTCGCGTCGCCGCCATGTTGGATTTGTGCTCACCAGGTTAATGAAAGTCCTATAGGTGAACATATGTTCATAGTCTCTATGAACATTAAAAAAATCAGTTTGGTTGCTGTAAAAGATTCATAGATATTGAGAACCGTCTAAATATTTCGGAAGCTCGCCATTTAGGATTGTTATATGTATAGGCCATAGAATTATGTACCATTCAAGGACAATTATTGCCTAGGTTCATTAATCAAACTTTCACTTCGATTACGACACAAGAAATAAAAACTTAATTTAAAAATTTCGCACAGCCGCCATATTGAGGTTATGTAAACAATTGATTTAAATTTGATGGCAGTGCATTACAATCTGCCAAATCATTTACTGTACCACATTTCACTGCGCTCAGAGAGTTAAATCACGAGAAAAGTCTATTAAATATTTCAAATTCGCTTGGTCGCCATGTTCGTTTTTTACTTTACAAGTTTATGAAGTATAAATAGATAAACTTGTACCAGTACCCTTTATCACCGTACAAAACTGCAGGGTAATATCTGTAATAGTTTCGGAGATATAGAATGTCAGTGTAATATTTCGCACAGCCGCCATTTTGAGGATATGTAAACAATTGAACTAAATTAGACTTCAGTGCATTACTATGTGTATAAACACTTGCTGTACCTAGTTTCATTACGTTTGGATGGTTAAATCGTGAGAAAAGTCTATTTAAAAGTCTCAACTTCGCTTGGTCGCCATGTTCGTTTTCTACTTGACAAGTTTATGAAATATACATTGGTAAACTTGTATCAGTACCCTTTATCACCGTACTAAATTGCAAGGTGATATCTGTAATAGTTTCGGAGATATAGAATGTCAGTGAAATATTTCGCACAGCCGCCATTTTGAAGTTATGTAAACAATTGAACTAAATTAGACTCCAGTGCATTACAATGTGTATAAACATTTGCTGTACCAAGTTTCATTACGTGTGGATAGTTAAATCGCGAGAAAAGTCTATTTAAAAGTCTCAATTTCGCTTGACCGCCATGTTGGTTTTGTAGTCACCAGGTTTTTGAAAGTCTCATAAGTGAACTTCTAGTAGTACCCTTTATCACCGTACACAATTTCAGGGCGATATCGGTAATGGTTTCGGAGATATTGAATGCTAGTGAAATATTTCGCACAGCCGCCATTTTGCATTGGTGAGACGTAACAAAATTTGAAGGGCACGGTCGAGGTCGCCGGGAATTGTGCTATGAACATACCGAGTTTCATTGATATCGCTCCAGCCGTTTAGATTTTATTAGGGGGACACACACACGAATCACACACACACGCACACACACACGGACAAAAGGTGATCTCATAAGCCTATATTTTAAAAATTGAAAATAGGCTAAAAATATAGTAGAGTACCTTCAATCCGTACCGCACTAATCCGAAAATCTGCCTAATACGAATGGGGCTAGGAAAAAATATCTACCAAATTTGTTTTGGATTTTAAAACAGGAAAAAATAAAGATTAAAATTAAACAACTTCTTCCAAGTAAAAACGAAAATTTATTATCGCAGAAAAACATGAAATAAATGCTACAGGAGTAAACACCTAATCTGTCTGCCACCTTATACACAAAAACTAAAAAACGGAAGGCCTAGTTAGACCTTCTGACAATGTGCATAACAAAGTTTATTGCATTTATTTTATGTTAAAGACAAAAAAAAGAAAAATCAACACTTAAGAAGCGAAGTCAGTGATCTTCTTTTGACGCAACGCACTGAAACGAGTTGAAGAGGCAATGATTCACCAACGTCGCATAAACAGTCAATATGTTGTCGTATTTGACGAAAATCCACCTAATGTTTTCTTATGGCTGTTCAGTGTCCTGAACGGGAATAAAATGAAATATAAGTGGTACAATATTTAATTGCAGACACTCCTAGAGTGTTTGATAATTGCGTATGTTCAGTAATATGGATGAAGCTTTTGTGGTTTGTGCATATGTTTTTAATATTTGACACTGGACGATAAACTTATCTTTATGATGAGAATATTGTTGTTTTAAGGATAATTTCTTTCACGAAAAGTTGTTTCTCAAAACAGGAGATGGTGAAGAAAACAGCAAATACCTAAACTTTGTGGACGTCAATATTACCAGCAACACAGAGTGTGTATCCTGGCTCGGTCAGGTCGTCACCGCAAGCAATATCTGTACCGTAGGAGATGACGGCAAGAACCCCTGCAAGGTAAGTACTGTATATAGGTATACGAAGGCTGTTTATTAAGTAAGGGCCGTTTTTCTTAACCCCGTAGATAGTGTGCACGCCGCAACAAGCGTGCGCGCTACTTCCCGGCATCCTTTGCGAGCAACCAGGCGTCAGTTGCAGCTGTGTTGCTAACCTGTACGCAGAACTGTGCATCTTTACAATATGCAAGATTTTTGATTCGCCCGCCGCGTGTGAGGTACGAACTGTGATACGTTTTTTAAGTGCAGGAAACATGTCAGCTGCAGACATTCATCGTCAGCTTTGTGAGATGTATGGTGATAATGCAATGACGGAAGGTAAAGTGCGAAAATGGGTACGCGAGCTCCAAAGTGGCCGTGAAAATGTTCATGACGATGAACGCTCAGGTCTGTGATCACAGATGACTTGATGACTGCAATTGACACGAAAATTCACGAAGACCGAAGATTCATGATAACCACACTATCAATGGATTTTCCTCAAGTGTGAATTCTTGGTTCTCAGAGCAGGCGGCAAACTTTTATGCAGAGGGATTTCAGAACTTAGTTTCAAGGTAAGATAAGTGCCTAAATAAACCAGGCAACTATGTACAAAAATAAAGGAAGGTGTGTAAAACCTAAAAATAAATGTGGTTTCAAAATAAAATGTTCGGTTGATATAAAAAACGGCCCTTACTTTAATAACAGCCCTCGTAGAACAATGTGTTCGACTGTTTGCTGCGATGACGCACCGTTAGTAGAAAAATGGAGTGAATTACAATGATCTCTCGATGTCAGCCAGGCAAGAGCTAGCGCATTAGCGCTCTCAGCCATCGTGGCCAATATCTTAAATAGGCCTACACAGCCGTCTATACAGACATGGTCATATAATTAAAATAATGTGTGCTATTAACCGAAAGTGTCGCGTCGAGCCCACATACAAATACATTAGCATAGTAATGACTTAGTTCTGGAACAAATACAGCAGGCTACTATAAATCCCTTGATATATGGTACAATTTGGGTCAATGGACACCGGAAAAGTTATTTAAAAAATCTAAACTATTGTGTTTAGTATTGAGGTGCCATATGATATAATACTGGTAGCCCGGTCAAGTTAGACATGCAAGGTTACCAAAATTCGTATAGAGCTGAAAATGTGTACAAATGGTCGAAACACCATTATAAAAGAAAAGTGAAAAGTCCCCATCGGTCCGACAACGGCAAAAAAAAGTATTCAAGGTCAAAATGCGCATTTTTTTGCGTTTTTCAGCCAAACGGTAAGTTTTATCATAAAACTAGATCAGACTAAAATTGTATCATGCAATTACCTATAAAACTTGTTTCAACACGTTTTCTCCTAAGAGTCACCGTTGTTGAGATATAACGATTCAAAAAGTTGATAAAGTTGTATTCTTCATAATGTCCGACATGTTGGATTTTCAGTGCATGTCAGAATCAATCCTTACCTAATTAGTCGTGAATGAAAATATTGAGCTCTGATTGGTTGGAAAAACTGTGTTATAATGCAAAGTAATACTTTAATGACCCACATTATGAAACAGTTTTCTGACATATAATATTTACATACCGACATCGTCAAACATAGATCTACATTGTAAACCATTTCATGCAAAGTTTATATTATTTATATCAGTAGGCTGTATCTCATGCATCTTACTCAAACTACTGAAATATAGATCAGTTACGAGCGGTCAGCTGCCATTTTGTCACCTGTTTTAAGTCACTGCTAGTATAATACAGTATTATGTAATATAATATTATAATAATCACCGGGTCACGTCCTTTAGGATATCTTAAACCACCCTCGGTTTGATAATCGGAATTGGTGCATCCTAAGTTATGGGTTAGGCCAAACTGTTAAATATAATATGAATTCTATATCGATATTAATTAATTGTTCAACATGAACCATTTTACAAAATATCTGTGACAACATATCTGTAATACATAGTCCACTGTAAGTCGCAATTAGTAAAACATTATGTTACAAATCATACCTTAATGCACTAACACATGTCGACAAATAATTAGCATAATATGTTTTGCCTACTTTCGATTTTTGAAAAAAAAAATGTAGACGTATGAGATCTACACCGGCCAAAGGTTGTCTTTATGTGTGAGTGTGTATACTGGCCCCCCTATCAATTCAAGCATGACGAAACCGAATTGAACGAAATTTGGTACAGAAGTAGCACTAGCAAAGGGCACCTTGGTGTCATATTTTATATCGCCGCCGTATTTACCAAAACTGAATGGCGGCCAATCAAACGTTCAGAACGTAAAATCAAATTACGACTAAACTAATCATTCGATCTCTACCAAATTGGGTAACAACATACCTTCATATGGGACGCGTCTTTCGTCCAAACTACGTCACCATCCATAGCATTTCGAGATCACGGCTGTGCGAATTGTGCAAGCATTATCATCCATAACTTAGGACCCACCAATTCTAATTATCATACCGAGGGTGGTTTAAGCTATAATATTATACTAGAGGAGAGCCGTCTCTGTCACATGAAAAAATGGCAGCTTACCTCTCGTAACTGATCTATATTTCAGTAGTTTGAGTAAGATACACAGACGATTGTCTTTTTTTCCGACTTTCTTCAGTGACCTATTGCTTGGCTTCCTTTGGTCATACATGAATAGTTTCATACATAAACCTTTCAATTACAATAAGTGTAATTTACATCCCCGAGATAACATTTTGGATTCATAGCGCTAACTCTGGTTTCATGACACATTATACAGTGTCCGTTCTGAAAATGTGCGAGTCATCTAGCAAACGAGCCTTTCCCGGTCAATGCATGTGAGATTTTCGAAGTGAAATGCCATGTCCTGTGGTTCGGATTCCACGTAAAAAGGAGGTCCCGTGGCTCATGATATCGAGATTAACGGTCACGTTAAACTACAAGCTTGCTTGCTTGCTTTTGCTTTCCCAGAGTCTGGCCAGGGCCAACATTCAAGTGAAGGCTTCCGAGTAGAGTAGAAAGTTATGTAAGTGCTCCCGTGCGAAGCCTGAGCGGGTGTCTACGATGTAGTCAATGCATGAAATAGACGGATATTTACAGTGAAGAGTGAGATCTTCATAGTTGAAAAGGCACCTAGGGGCTTACGACTAGTAGGACGTGGGTTGGTGACCACGGGGCCCTAGCAGAATTCGGCTTTGCTCCCACTTACTTGGGACGGGTTTCACTCTGTCCTCTTTCCTGTCGCCCCCCCCCCCCTGGTCAACTCTTGTTCTCTTTAGACCCCCGACGGTATTATGGTAACCGAGGTCTAGAGAGTGATTCAATTTCCCGCCTTAATATATCACATCTTTCCTGATACTGTACTCACATTCTTCGAGGGATCAGACCTCCTTTTTTGCCTACTTTCGATTTTTGCAAAGAAAGGAAAGTAGACTTATGAGATCTACACAGGGCCAAAACTTAATGTGTCTGTCTGTGTGTCTGTGTGTGTGTGTGTGTGTGTGTGTGTGTGTACCCTGTATGTCTGCCCCCCCCCCCTATCAATTCAAACATGACGAAACCGAATTGAACGACATTTGGTACACAGGCAGGACTAGCAAAGGGCACCTTAGTGCCATGTTTTATATTGCCGCCATCTTTACCAAAACTTAATGGCGGCCACTCAACGGTCAAAACTTAAAATTAAATTACGACTAATCTAACCATCGGATCTTGACCAAGTTTGGTAAAAGCATACCTTCATATAGGACTCGTCGTGTGCCTAAACTACATGGTTATCCGCCGTACCATTTCAGGATGGCGGCCATGTGAATTATGCAAACTTTATAATCCATAACATGGGACCCACCAGTTTCGATTTTCAAACCGAGAATCGTTTAAACTGTTCTGAAGACCGTGGTCCGTTCGAAATTAAAAGTTTATATTGTAATATTATAGTGCCGACGTGACTTTAAAAAGCTGAGCCGTCTCTTTTACAAGACAAGATGGCGGCTGATCTCTCGTGCTGACCTATATTTCACTAATTTGAGTATGTTGCATGCAATATAACCTACCGATAGAAATATTATGAACTTTGTATGAAATGAGTTATAATGGATATATACTCCAGTGAAGAAATCGTTTAATCAAAGTCATTATTTGCTAAGACGTTGTATGTAAATCAATTGGTAACAATTAACCTTGGAAGGACATGTGTGACTCTGTGGTTAGAGCTTTGGTCTCTCACCCGGCTGGCTGGGGTTCTATCTAATCTTATCAGAGTTGTATTTTTTGCTTGATTTTTTATATTTATTGTTTTTTGAGTACTGTGACGTTATTCAATTGAGCGTTATATTGTGCATTTTGCAATGGAAAATATATATTTAATTAAAACAACGTTCTCGAACAGATTTGCACGAGTGACATCTACTAGGAACCAGTTGAAATACAGTATGCGGGAGCTAACCACGGCCTACTAGATGCAAGCTGCGTTCTATACCGGTCAGTTAGTGAACCCATGCCTACCGTGTAATTGAAAAACTTCCTCTTGTTGTCGATAGAGTGCACTCCCAAGGATAGGCGCGATTAAAAGTTAGCTGTGTAGTAGGTATATTAAATATGTTTCTCCCAGTGATACGTTTAGACCAACGAAGTTTCAATTATTGTAAGTAGTCGGTGTCAATATACTGAATTCCTATGTTGTTTGGAGTGTTTGCTGATGAAATTGCAAAATGCTGGGGTATAAACTATGGTTTGAACACCGCTGCTCAAATCCAGTGTGGCAATTTGCACTTCGAATAGGAAGAAAATAGGAGGTGATAAGGACAAAGAATTATAGCTATTCCCATACATTTAGGAGAATGTAGGCTATATTTCCTTTTCTAAAAAATCTTGTTTTCTTTTCGTGGTATCTTCTGACATCTTCACAAAGCCCTAAAAGAGGCAAGGTGTATTTAGCCCCACAACTTATTGCGCCCCTGGATAGAGCTACACCCTTTCTGTCCTCTTCCATGTCGATCTCCCTTGGTCAACTCTTGTTCTCTTGTGACTCTGATGGCATTAGGATATCCGAGGCCTAGCGAGTCATTCAAGTTCCCTCAACTTCGCGACTGGTGAGTTCGGGAGTTGATGACTCCGAGAGATTTCTGACCTGGGTTCGGTTTTCACCCTAATTTCAGTGACTCTGGGGCGGGCTTTCTCCTTTTATTATCTGGCTTTCCAAGTCCCTCAATTATTCTTCTTCGACAGTTGAAGGTATTTCCTTTCCCTGACCTTTATTTCCTTTATTTCTTCCTTTTTGTCCTTTTCTTCTTCTAGCCCGCAAGTGAGTTGTAAGATGTAGTTAGTTTTAGTTCTAGTAAAAAGATGGTATATTGGCATTCACGGCCGGGGAATTAAAACTCAGCAATTCTTCTAGGTTTGTGCCGTGTCTTGTGTGGGGTTTCGCCTAGGGCACCAAGCTGGCTCATCGGTGCGCTCTTGGTGTCCCCGCCCGGACCCCCACAGGAGTATCGAACTGCCTTTTTGGAAGTCTTCATAGGGAGGTTGAGGCTGCTTGAGCTTTTGGCTCTCGCAGACAAGGAGTGCAGTTGCACTCTATAAAAGGGAGGTATCGCGCAGTTCGATACTCCTGTGGGGGTCCGGGCGGGGACGCCAAGAGCCCGCCGATGAGCCAGCTTGTTGTCCTAGGCGAAACATGACACAGGACACGGCACAAACCTATAAGAATTGCTCATTTTTAATTCACCGGCCGTGAAAGCCAATATACCATCAATTTTAGTTCTAGCGGTTATTTCATCATTTTTCATTTTCACCCAAACCGATTGGTTCCGATAACCTAAATGTTAGGCCCCTTAAAACAACAATAATTATCATCATAAGAGTTGACATGTGTTGCAGGGTGACACTGGTGGACCTCTTGTGATCCAGGAGAATGATGGTCGCTACACGCTGGTTGGAGTGGTGTCCTTTGGCGCTAGGCATTGCGCTGAATACATTCCAGCCGCCTACAGCAGAGTGACAAGTTTCCTCGAGTGGATATCATCAACTACAAATATCGCTATAGCTGATTGATTATCACATGAATGATAAACCGATGGAGTTCGCAATAAATAAAATGCAATGTTTGTATCATTCCCTGTATCTTAATAAATGGAATCCTTCACTAACTAGTCTAACAACACGTTATGCTTCTTGTTACTTAAGGACACCACGTACTCTTACACGATGAAAAAGTCTATTTTTGTGGCATCATTTTACTAAGTATTTTCTGGGTTTATGCTAAAGGTACAACTATGATGCTTGTAACATATAAGAAGCGGTATATTCTGAGCTGTTTTTGACCATGTAGTGCTACTTTGCTTTTATAGGATGTGTGAAATGAATACAAATTTGGACAGATACATTTTCAAAAAAATGTTGTATAAGTTGCTTCAGGTACACATTTCTCAGTTGTTTTTCAATCAAATACTCACAAATTTTGTTCACATACTTGTAATGGGTCATGGCAGATGAGTAACTCCTTTGTTTCATTATTATTGGGACAGAATGCAAGAAAAAATATCCGAACTCTTTCTTTTTAAATTTATTCAAAAATATGTATCAATTTTTCTCTCCCCAATCCATGCCTACTATGTCTTGGAAGTGAAAATAGGTTAACATTCAAGTACTCCATTAGGCAAGTTAATGTAAAACAAGTAGTTCCGTGAAGAATTATACAGCCTATTTTCATGTATCCTACTCATGTTAATTGCCTCTATCAACATACACAATTTCAGTTTGATTGCTGTAACAGATTCGTAGATATTGAGAACCGTCTAAATATTTCAGATGGTCGCCAGGTTGGATTTTTATTTTTGTACTATTACATTAAGATTATTGTGTACGTGTGGTATACAAAATTCAATCGCATGATTAGAACACAGGAAGTAAAAACGAGATTTTAAAATTACGCACAGCAGCCATCTTGTGATTATGCTAACAATTGAAATAAATTAGATGCCAGTGGATCAACATTTGTATAAGCATTTAACGTGCAACGTTTCACAGCACTCGGATAGTTAATTCGCGAGAAACGTCCATTTAAATATTTGTACTTCGCGTCGCCGCCATGTTGGATTTGTGCTCACCAGGTTACTGAAAATCCTATAGGTGAACATATGTTCATAGTCTCTATGAACATTAAAAAATTCAGTTTGGTTGCTGTAAAAGATTCTTAGATATTGAGAACCGTCTAAATATTTCGGAAGCTCGCCATTGAGGATTGTTATAAGTATAGGCCATAGAGTTATGTACCATTCAAGTACAATTATTGCCTAGGTTCATTATTCAAACTTTCACTTCGATCGCATGATTACGACACAAGAAATAAAAACTTAATTTTAAAATTTCGCACAGCCGCCATCTTGAGGTTATGTAAACAATTGAATTAAATTAGACTAGTTGAAACCCGTCAAAACATGACGGTCAAAGGGAAAATATTTACTGAAGAATCTCCTTATATAGGCCTAATGTACATTCTTTGTACGATTATTTTTTGGCTCTATTGAAACTATAAGGGCGTCAAAAGATTGCACTCTTAACATTGCAAAATACTGCTGGCAATGACTGAAAAATTGATGAGGCAAATTGAGACCTGTACGTTCCAGAGTTTCCCCTTGAGCTTTATTGATTTTGATAGAGTACGCCAAACGAATTGGAAAATATTGCCTCTTAAAAGAATTATTATAGTGTTATATCGGATGGTATTAAATCAAGTCGAAGGATTAGACCTCTTGGCCTAATTTTTACTGCACTTATTATTTCCAAATCCAAGCAATATGGTTGCATTTAGGAGCCCTTGGGAAACCTTCAGATTTCTAAGCAGCATAACTATGGGTCAATCGTTTAGAGTATGTGGAGGCAAATCTTATAATTCCAAGGAATTCAAGAACTCTGAGGGGTCTAATACAACTGGCCACAAACCGTCGCTTATAATTTTGGAATATAACGAAGAAATGCGATGATGTGCAAAACATAACGGTCATTGGGAAAATATTTACTGTAGGACTTTCTTATATGCATTCTCTGTATGATTACAGAGAAAGATCGACTTTGCAACATTTAACTGGCCATTACTGAAAACTTGCGTTACGTTACGTTTGCGTTAACCTTTTTCTCCTCCAGGGTTGTCTTTTCCAACGGATTAAGCGAGGGGTCCCACCTCTACCACCTCTAAAGGCAGTGTCCTGGAGCTTGTGACTCTGAGTCGGGGATACAACTCGGGTGTGTGACCAGCACTACGCCCAGGCGGCCTCACTTGCAAAGCGATCAGGGACCTGATGAAGGGATGGTAAGAGCGGGAGGGTTAGGCAAGGAAGTGGGAAGGAGGCGGCCGTGGCCTTACGGTAGGTACCATCCCGGCATTTTCCCGAAGACGAAATGGGAAACCACGGAAAACTACTTCGAGGATGGCTGAGGTGGGAATTGAAACCCCTCTACTCATTTGGACCACCCGAGGCAGAGTATACCCCGTTCCAGTCCTCATACCACTTTTCAAAGTTCGTGGCAGAGCCGGAAATTGAACTCAGGACGGGGCGGCAGCTAACCATGCTGACCACGACGCTACAGAGGCGAGCTACGGAGGCAACGACTGAAAACTTGATGAGGTAAATAGTGACCTACACGTTCGAGAGTTCCCCCTTCAGCTTTATTGATTGTGATAAGGTATGGCAAGCGATTGCAAATTGGTGCTCTAAACGAAAATGGAAGTGTTTCATCGGATGGTGTTAAATAAAGTCGAAGGATTAGAACTCTCTGCCCAATATTATCTGCACTTATTATTTCCAAATCCAAGCAATTCTCATGCATAATTCTTACAATTAATCTGGCACCAATTAGGAGCTTTTGAGAAATGTCCAGATTCCTAAGGAGCATAACTGTGGCTCGAACATTAGGAGTATGAATATGTGGAAGCAAAATTCCGAGGAATTCAAGAATTCTGTAAGAAGTATCTGGCTTTCATATTCATTATTTAATCTGTAACAGTGGTGTATGCTTTTGTTACCTTAGGGTTTTAAATATATATATGGCAATGTCAATCGCGCCGAATTTCTTAGTTTACGGGAATGCTAAGAGTAAAATATGTTTTGTCAATGGAATAGCAATACCAAGAAATAACAATTCGGAAAAAAAGGTGACGGAGGTGGGACTCGAACAGCTCCCATTGCGCGATGCATAAATTAATAGTGTCTGACGCTACGGCCTGAGCTACCGAAACACTGGTAATACCACGCAATATTAAGTTAGTGAAACAACATAGGCCCTACACACTTAACTGTCAGTATACATATTTCAACATTTTCCGTAGTGTATAATTGTATTCCAGTATATATCGTGGGAACGTCATAAATAATGTTCACTTCTTTTATACTTCTAATAAATAACTGGTAATACTGGTAATACTGGTAATACCACGCAATATTTAGTTAGTTAAACAACATAGGCCCTACACACTTAACTGTCAGTATACATATTTCAACATTTTCCGTCGTGTATAATTGTATTCCAGTATATATCGTGGGAACGTCATAAATAATGTTCACTTCTTTTATACTTCTAATAAATAACTATCATGGCCTGTTTGCCATCTCTTGATGAATACAGTACATTTGCATTTGTCAGTTGGCACAGGCTAGAGTAAAAGGTGGCTTTTCACCGATATCTCAGTCTCACTCATGGCTGTGATTATATGGAAGCTACTGAGGTATGGGTGGTGCTTAGTAATGGCCTTCAGGGCACAGTCAGTGCCTGTGGATGCTGTGAAAGGTTCTACTCATAGGGTTAGGACTACTGTTCTGACTCGGTGAGGAAAGCAATGGCAAGCTACCTCACTCCTCTTCTTGCCTAGAATTTCTCAATATAGCGCTGCCTTGGGTTTTTGTGGGTATCTACTCACATAACGTAACGGCGGTGCTTTTTGAGGATCCAACCAGCCTTCGGGCTGACTACCTAACAGACATGACAGACAAATAACTATCAAACGCGATTGTACGCATGCGTGAGGGGCAAGAATTCTATATTAATTTAAAAATATACGAATTCCTTAGTTTAGGGGAATGCCAAGAGTTAAATATTTTTTGACAATGGAATAGCAATACCAAGGAATAAAAATACGGAAATAAAAAAAACATGTCGGAGGTGGGACTCGAACTGCTTCCATTGCGCGATGCATAAATTAAGATTACTCGCTTCTACGACCTGAGCTACCGAACCACTTGTCATAATGCGCAATATCAAGACAGTTTGATGACATAGGCCCTACACACTCGACTGTCAGTTTACGTGTTTCAACATTTTCCGTCGTGTATAAATGTATTCCAGTAGCCTATACATCGTGGGAACGTCACAAATAATGTTCACTTCTTCTATATTTCTTATAAATAACTATCAAATTAAAACGCGATGCACTTGTAACAGCCATGACTGTCATGAGGCAAGGTGATTGTACGCATGCGTGAGGGCCAAGAATTCTGCAATTTTCTATATTAATTTAAAATATATACGAATTCCTTAGTTTACGGGAATGCTAAGATTTAAATATGTTTTGACAATGGAATAGCAATACCAAGAAATAAAAATACAGAAATAAAAAACATGTCGGAGGTGGGACTCGAACAGCTTCCATTGCGCGATGCATAAATTAAGATTTCTTGCCTTTACGACCTGAGCTACCGAACGACTTGTAATGATACGCAATATTAAGACACTTTAACTACATAGGCCCTAAACACTCGACTACGTGTTTCGACATTTTCCGTTGTGTATAATTGTATTCCTGTATATATCGTGGGAACATCATAAATAATGTTCCCTTCCTTTATACTTCTTGCAAATAACTATCAAATTGAAACGCGATGCACTTGTAACAAAATAAAAAAAACATATCCGAGGTGGGAATCGAACCCTCTCGATCATGCATAATGCATATTTCTAGGAAGTAACCATATCCCCTTGGCCATCCAGACAACTACGGGATACTTCAGTATTAAGCTATCTAACCAGTATACACACTCAACCTGCAGTTTAAGTCCTTCAATTTGTGGTTTATTTAATATAATTCTATTTCAATGCATATTGTAAAAACATAATTAACATTATTGGAGACCCTTTTTAATTCTCATAAACAAAGATCTCAGTTAGACGCGACCGGAATCGCCATTTTCCTTGCTGAGAAAGGTCATTGTGCGCATGCTCGGGAGTGTCAAATATTACATATTTCTTTAATCATTTAAAAATATACCGTAACATATATTTTCCTTTTAAAGAAACTCTGCAAATCTGCATGCCAAGAGCTTTCGTTAGAATGTCTTACGAAGCCAATCGGTTAAGTCGTTTTCACAATCTCGTGTGTACAAAAAACAGCTTAGTGTTTTAAATATATAGATGGCAGTGCATTACAAACTGCAAAATCATTTACTGTACCACATTTCACGGCGCTCAGAGAGTAAAATAACGAGAAAAGTCTATTAAAATATTTCAAATTCGCTTGGTCGCCACGTTCGTTTTGTACTTTACAGGTTTATGAAATATACATAGGTAAACTTGTATCAGTACCCTTTATCACCGTACAAAATTGCAGGGTGATATCTGTAATAGTTACGGAGATATAGAATGTCAGTGAAATATTTCGCACAGCCGCCATTTTGAGGTTATGTAAACAATTGAACTAAATTAGACTCCAGTGCATTACAATGTGTATAAACAATTGCTGTACCAAGTTTCATTACGTTTGGATTGTTAAATCGCGAGAAAAGTCTTTTTAAAAGTCTCAAATTCGCTTGGCCGCCATGTTGGTTTTGTAGTCACCAGGTTTATGAAAGTCTCATAGGTACATTTCTAGTAATGCCCTTTATCACAGTATACAATTTCAGGGCGATATCGGTAATAGTTTTGGATATATTGAATGCTAGTGAAATATTTCGCACAGCCGCCATGTTGGATTGGTGAGACGTAACAAAATTTGAAGGACACGGTCGAGGTCGCCGGGAATAGCGCTATGAACTTACCGAGTTTCATTGAAATCGCTCCAGCCGTTTAGATTTTATTAGGGGGGGACACACACACACACACACACACACGCACACACACACGGACAAAAGGTGATCTCATAAGCCTATTTTTTCAAAATCGAAAATAGGCTAAAAATAGCCCTCTATCTTAGGGCCGGTTCAACCATCTCCGGGCAAAGGACCAGGTAACTTGCTCGCGGAATAAACTGAGATTTCTGTTCGACCATCAGCAGGTAGTGCTGCCAGCGGGATAGATATTGTTTATCGGGTGGTGTAAACTGTCGGCCGTTCCGAGAGGCCGATAAAGCTTTGTCAGCCGGGTAACGCTCCAAAATGGCCGACGAACGTTTCCCTTATGCGTAATTTAGATGATTTGCGGTCTTCTGCTTAATACAGCCACAAAAGCAATGAACGTTCCATTTTAGAAATAGTATCTTGCATCTTCAAATAACTTATTAATATTTGAAGCATTCATCTTGTTATCATTTGGTTATATACTTGTAAACACTAGCGTGAAGGTATGTCAGCGTGGTCTAGTGGTCAGCGCTGTTCTCGGTTGACCTTAACGTGGCAGGTTCGATTCCTACCTTCGGCATTTATTTTTTCTTGCCGCTCCCTTATTATTAATTGATACAGCATGAACCAAATAACACCACTTAGAATAGATAGATATACCGTAGATATAGATATAGTGTCGCCTCCGTAGCGTAGCGGTCAGCATGGTTAGCTGCCGCCCCGGAGGTCCTGGGTTCGATTCGCGGCTCTGCCACGAAATTTGAAAAGTGGTATGAGGACTGGAACGGGGTCTACTCAGCCTCGGGTATTCCAAATGAGTAGAGGGGTTCGATTCCCACCTCAGCCATCCTCGAAGTGGTTTTCCGTGGTTTACAACTTCGTCTTCGGGCAAATGCCGGGATGGTACTGTACCCGATAATCCGGAAAGGATCCTGTTGGAATATCCATTGCCCCCGCTGGATTGCCTATTTCTAACTGCACCGGCATATACTACATTAGAAATCGCTTCCAACATGGCTTTTAGGGATTTACAGACAGCAGTTACAAGAATATTGTGGATCAACAACCAACTACACGGGGCACTCACCTTTACTTACCTCTCGGGGACTGGGAATTCAGCTTCGCCTCCACTACATTCACAATATTCTTCACCTTATATTTAAAATGAATCACACTCCAACAACAATGGAAAACAATCTGAATAAAATTTATTAACAATAGGGTAAACTACTCTAGTATAAACAAAATAACAATAAACGAATATAACAATAGACATTGAAATTAAAAACACGCAATCATTCACACCTCCTTTCAACTCTATATCTTACTACAATGCTGTATTAAAATTATGAGCATAAATCTTGGCTTGTTCTAGGCCTACACTGCGTAAAAATAAAAACGTTTAATGAAGTCTCATAATGGCATTCCAGACACATGGTTTCATTCACAAGCCTGCGTTGTAGAACGCACGTGCAGTAACTTTGTTTCATAAATGAAATACCGGCACCACGCCGAACTCGAAACTGGTTTATACAATTAATACAAGGCGGTGAGTTTACACCTGCTTATATTATGTCATCGCTCTCCAACATAACGGTGAATCATTCCCGCTAGCCCACAGAGACTGCTTATGTGTGCGTTTATTAAAAACACGTAAAATTAACATTTAGATCTTACAAAAGTTCATATAACTACTCTGTTTCTTAAACAATCATTCTAAAAAAATTTATACACTCTTTCATTCGCACCCCGTAATTGTTCTAGACCAATTCGGTTCCACATTTCTCTTAACAATAAACAATCATTCATACCCAAAAACATCCGCTCATGAAACACACTATTCCAAAACAATTGATTAAAAATCCTACTAAATTATTTAACTAATTAAATCATTTCCACAAAAATTATTTACATGTAATATGTTTATAATAATATCCATTATCTAGTGTTGCTAAAGCGACACTTTCGAGATTCTAACTTCTCGGTTACAATATAATTCTTAACTAAATATATACACTGGTTTTTCACATAACCATCCTTCTCTAACGTTCTGTAGTTTTGATATACGGCTTACACATCGTCTTATGTAGGTTTCATTACATGGTCGGTATAGTACAGTCGACTAATTAAGGTAAACTGTACGTAATTACATAACGTCGGGTTTAATAAAATTTAATAATTGTATTATAGACATGAGTAGACAATCTTTCTCAAGTTCCATTTCCGCTGAAACCCTCCTGTTAACACAGCTAAATCGTTAATTCACAAGAACTGGACTACTTGTATACAACGGCTCTTATCATGATACATGCCTTTTTATCAAAGAACAACAATACTTTGACTTCCTTAAAATGCGGAATTGCCTCGCATGAGCACTCTTCATAGCTCTACAAATCCTCATATAACAGTATATATGGCATAAACAATTATCATCTACTATGTTAAACAATAACCAAAAGGGATTAATTGTTATTAACATATCTTATGTAGGAACTTCTCTCAAATACTGGCATGAACCTCAGTATCATTGTACATGACTACTGGACTACAATTATACATGCGTAAGTTCTTCAAACGAAACTTCCAATTGTAATGAACGATATTAGACAGTCGTGATTAACCTCCTAAAGTTTACTCCACAACAAGATAATTAACTGTTAACTCGTCTGTCGCAAATACATGTAATAAATAAAAATAATACTCCTGTCTCATCTCACTTGTCAAGCTTTAAATTGTTTATCGTTATAATATCATGTCCACAAATGACGTGATGTTACACAAATAGGATAAAATAACACACACGTTATTTATATTGTCAGATAGAATTCAATCTTTATCGGGATAAACTAGATTTGAATTCCTAGCCAAAGATTTGAATAATCTTCTATCAAAAGGTATTTCCTCTAACATATTAAATGAACAAAGCTCTTAGCTTTACAAATAATAAGAAAGGTTTGTCAATGTCGTAATGTTTTTCCACTCTACACAAAGAATGTTCATAGGGATAAAGACTTCGGTCTTACCAAACGACTAGTATTTCTTAGATCGTCGATAGTTGATGTACAATAATGATATAACAATATAATTCGATGTTTCTTCTTTTCTTGAAGTTATAAGTTGTTACGTTAAAGTGCTCAAATTAAATTTAATAAGAATTTAATTTGAAGCTATAACACAATGTCAGAATACTTGGTTTAAATGAAATTATTAAAATTCGAGAGTCGAAACGACTAGTCTCCTATGAGGCAATATGATTCCTCAAACAAAAATTTTAATGTCAGTTCCACAACTGATCCGTAGAATAAAATTGAAAAATAGATGAAGTGCAATCATCTTCTAAATAATCTTGAAGTATAAATATCTCAACACACATCTGAAGTGTAAAATACATAAAAGCACTGGAATACATGAAATGTGAAAATATAGAATAATATGGAATAAGATCGCTGGAAATATGGAATAAGATCGCCGGCTCAGAATGTTACTAATCAAGCTCTTTATAACAATTGAGATACACTAATACCTTATTTGGACGAAAACTTGAAGATCTATGTAAGTATTCCCACAATACTTTAAATGTTTCCTCAGTACAAGACACTGATATGGATCTGCATTCGAACCTCGGATCTGCGACCTCAGAGATAAGAAACGTCCCTCTCTGGAATTCACCAACATTCGCCTGGGTTCGAACGACATCCTTCTGGAAAATTCTTCTGTGTTGCTGGGCTACCTTTCCCTAGCATCTTGACAAATCTCTTCTGTAAAGTCTTCATTCTCCGTCGTAAATATGTACCAGCTTCATCATCTGAATTTAATTATGGAAATATTCATATAAATGGTGAATGGAATATTTCCATTGCTAATTGATGTCATATTAGTGTTCGTAGACTGACGAAAATGGACAAGACGGACCGTACACAACGTATGTATTCAAGAATACGTTGTCTAACGAAGCTCCATCGTTGTATCTTAACTCCTGTTATCGAATATGTCGCAGGCGCATGACTATTCAGTTCATCATATCAACAATATTAATTATGCTGAATGATAACGTTTGAAGAATAATAATAGTCATTCTATTAATGTTTATGTGTTGCGCCAATATTAAAAGTTCTCCGCTACTGTTCACTTGAACTGCGTTCGCCAACTTCACGTTGCAATTTATAACGATATTCAGCTTTATTTCCAACACATTTGGAAATCTAACTTAACAGGCTTATATTGTCGAAACGGTGAATTTTAAAGCGCTCGACTTTTCACAATATATAGTATGCGACCTGTTCTTTATGTATATTCGCTTATTTAACTTCAGATCTCAATTCTAAAAGAGATATAATCAATTCAATGTTCCTCACAACTTCACGTAGAATGGAAGTGCGGTGACCTCCTACGTTCCACCTAGCTATCCTCGCGTCTCCACAAGTCGACAGTCGTCGCACTCGGACTAAGCTTTGGGATCTCCGTGAACCCAGTAAAAACACTTCCTCACACTTCATAGTCTGCTGGAATAAGAACCTCGATCCTTGGATCTCCCCCTCCAAGTCGAATTTTTGGCGGCCATATCAATCTCCCACCATAATTTTAGCGCGTAGATTACCAATGCTTATTACTGCGTAGATTAACCGATCTGCGGTTTTTAAAGTATCAGACATAATTTCTCTTAATATTCTCTTCACTACCAAATAAGAAAATCTTCTTCTAAGGGCCTAAATGCATAATTTCATCATATTGTGTAATTAAAGTTGATCCCCTCTTCAATTAGACCTCTTCTCATTGGCTCTGGACTGGGATCCAATAGCATAATTTATAACAATATTTATAATATTAATTTCCAAACTCGCTGTTGCTATGCTAAATATAGCCTTCTAGAAGCGTCCATTGTGCAATATATCACGTGATCGGGCTCTCCCACAGACTCGAGCTTGTAACATTACACTCCTGTGTCACACTTCCAGAAATTATATTTGCTAGTTAAATTTTATCATGGGGACGGAAAATACTCTCATTTTGTCCCTAAATAATTCAATTTACGGGGGCAGTACCTTCTTCGAGGCCACGGCCGCCTCCTGCCCTCTTCCTTGCCTATCCATCCTGACCATCCATTACCTTCCCTCATGAGGCCCCTGTTCGCTTTGCAGGTGAGGCCGCCTGGGCGAGGTTCCAATCACACCTCACCAGTTGTATCCACTCCGATTAGATATTCCCAGCTCTAGGGCACTGCCCGTCGAGGCGGTAGGGGTGAGTTCCCTCGCTGAGTCCGTGGGTTCCACCAACCTGGAGGGTAAACGACTAAGAAAGAAAGATAGAAAAAGATATAGTGCGTACTTTGTTAACAAGCATATTTATGTTTTAATCCAACATTTAAAAAAATGAAAGTTCGGCTTATTATGGATGGTGTTGGGGGCATTTTAGAAGATGAATATTTGATTGTCAGAATCATTGTATCTCTGCCGTGACCCAGGTCAACATAGAGGTGGTGAAATATCTGTCTACACGATCTCACGTATTTATATCTTGGCTTACACCTCCTACATCCTTTCTTACTTTGCAAAATGTAATAATCCTATTAACATCGTATTACGTACATTAATGTGCCAATGACTTGAACGAGATGTGAAACGGATGGGTTCCGTTCCGTATGCAATAAAACAATGGTTTGGAAATGTTAACTTGCTGAATTATAACATTGTATATAGGTAGCCTATATATCTCAGTCCTACTGAAACATTCACTATGAATGATTTTAACTGACAATATTCGAATAATAATGCACTGGTAACAAATAAGAACAGAGGCTTGATAAAAACTTCAAATCTCATGCTCCGAAGCAATCGACTCTAACCGCGTAGCCACTCTTATCATTACGTCCGTATCATATTAAGCTCTATGAACAAGATGAACTCTTTTTTATGGCACAGTAGTTCGTTAATATTATAATACTGTGATGTGACGAATCCACCACATTAGGTTACGACAAAGATCTTTGTTAGGAGAGTAATAGGACACATCTCAACTCGGACTAAAGAGAGAAATGGTCTTACTGTTTATGAGATTTCATATCCTATACATTTGAAATACGGTATATTTGGCGGTCATAATGCAATCGAAAATAGGGGACACGCCATTGGCTCTGCGACTCCGCTGCACAAAAGCAGGCCTGCCATCTTTTGTGTTTCATTGTCTACTTCAGGATAGCTGCCCGACGCTCATGCGGACGTTGTAGAACCCAATCAAAGTTGCCAGGGATTTTATGCTGGCAGATAGTTTATCTCCCGTGCAGCTACCAGCAGGTGTACCCGGAGATGGTAGAACCGGCCCTTAAACGGTTTCCTAGTTATTGGTACCTAAACATGAAAAATGAGTATTAACGGAAAACAGCCGGCAAAGATAAAAGTGTATTATTCAGAGCATGGGACGCTAATTTAAAAAAAAACGATTTAAGGTAGTTGTAGACATCAAAACCCCAACAAACTTTATATATTCGGATTCAGAAAAGAATGAAGAATTTTATGGCGCCAAAATCAAAAAATCGATTTTTAGCCTACTTTTCACATTTTGCAAAAATGAGAAAAAAGTAGACTTATGAGATCGGGCAAATGTCTGTCTGTCTGTCTGTCTGTCTGTCCTTCTGTCTGTCTGTCTGGCTGTGTGTGTGTGTCCCCCCTATCAACACCTAAACGGCTGCAGCAATCAAAACAAAATTTGGTAGGAGTAAAGATCTACACCTGAATATCTCACGGCCATATTTGAAAATGATGTCAATGCTACCAACTGCTAAAAAATCGCAATTGAAATTTGAGCTCCATGTTGGATATCTTGGAAAGTATGAATGGGAGCTATTTCAAAATTGGCACACGTACAGACCATAATATTTCAGTTTAATTTCCAGGAGGCCAAACATGGCAGTGTTGCCAAAATGATTATAAGCCTCCTGATAGGTCCAATTTTTAAATGCATATAACTTCTACACTATCAATTGGAATTCAACCAAATTTCGTATGTTGTATGTGTACATAACCAGATATGACTGAGCGTATTATTAAGACCTACCAGGGCTGCCAACTGTTAATAAATGCTCCTAATTTATTTTATCCAAATACCAATATATCAGAAAGTATGCAAGCCGACAGCTTTAAACTATGCACACGTATAGTACCTGACATTCTATATTAATTTGGAGTAACTTATATACGTCAGTGCTACCAACAAGATTCTAAGCCTGCTGACAGGTCCAACTTTAAATACATGCAACTTCCATACTATCATTTGGATTTCAACCAAATTTCGTATGTGTTATGTGTACCATAACAGATATGACAATGCGTATTCTAAGGAGCAACCAGGGCTGCCAACTGTTAATATGTGCTGTCCCTATTTTTGTTACCCTAATATCAATATATCAGAAAGTATGCAAGCCAATAGCTCTAAAATTTGCACACGTATAGTACCTGGCATTCTAGACGAATTTGGAGTAACTAATATACGTCAGTGCTGCCAACATGATTCTAAGCCTGCTGATAGGTCCAATTTTAAAATGCATGTAACTTCTATAATAACTAATGGATTTCATTCAAAATTGGCACAACAATAGATCATATTATTTCAGATTATTTCTGACCAATACATGAATGACATTGTTGCCAACATGATTTTACGCGCGCTGTTAGATCCAATGTTTAACTGCATGTAACGTCCATGCGATTCATTGGACTTCAATCAAATTTTGTATTTTGTACCTTAAGAGATGGAACTAAGAATATATTCAGTCATCAGGGCTGCCAACTGTAGTGCTCTATTAGGATACATTATGCCAGGTATACAGTATTTCGAACTAATTGGAAATTTCGATATTAGCAACTTAATTTCGTCATTATTCTAGATAGGTTCATATTCTGTTGAATAATCATTGGCATGAAAAGTAGGCTGTATAGTTCTTAACGGAACTTCTTGTTTCATCATGCAAGAGTACGTGGTGTCCTTAAGGATTTGGGACATTTTTATCATCAGTCTCAGAGTACTTGCGTGTGTCTGAAACACGTGTTTCTTTGCTGGCTGAGGTACAGGGTCATTATGTGTGTGCACGCCAGTAAACACGGCAAGCTAAGCCGGCTGTGACTAGCGCAGGTCTTGGCCGCGCGCACCCGGTCCAGCCGGCGGTCGGCGCCCACTATCACACTTTTACCGAACATGTTCGATAATGTGAACTTACAGTGCTCATAGGCGATGCTGGAAATGTCCTCCCAATCTTGTAACACACACCTGACATCTTCTGATGAAAGAATGCCTGTCAACTCTTTTATTATTTACAGAGCCTGTTTCCTTGTATAGTTTAGCGAGCATTAAGCATTAGGCACAGGTCTTCCTGGAAACTTGTTTCAAAATTGTCATCTTGTTTCAGAACAAGATTTTCAGCTTTTCATATACGCTTCCTTCCCAAGCCAGTATACCGGTATTATGGGGATAGGTGGTATGCTAGAAGGCAAAGATATCGGAAAGGAAGTGGATTTTTGTAGTTTCCCTTCAAAAGAGTTGGACTTTACTACACATTTTAAAATGCTAGAAGGATTTGAATTTGTTGGGATAATTGTTATTTCTGGGTGCTGTTGGATCTCCGTCAGGACAGCCGAATGTCCTCAGAGTGGGAAGAGATAAAGCAAGTCTATTGCTTTTGACAATATTTTTTTCTGTTATTAGTGAAAATCTTTTGATAATACAAATTGTTGCACTCAAGGCAGGCTAAGCTCTTACCCAGTGGGGTGCCGACTAAAAGCTTAGAACGGAGGAAACCCTCAGACCTAACTTAAACAAAACTGAAATTTTGAAGAGTAAAACACAAGTTTAGAGAAGAAGTCTCTACAAATAGAAAGCTGGCGGAGCGAGCTGTATTGTCTTCAATGATTTACTAGATTTAGCTGTAACAGCTAAGAGAAACTTTGCAAATGTTGTTATTTGAAGCTTTGTTTTAAACGCAACAAGTGGTAATTTTTATATTGATTTAGAGATTGTCTTGTCTATTTTGAAATAAGCAATAATTTTGGGAGAAGAGTCAGGGAAGAGAAGGTCCTGCCTAACCGTGATTCTAGCAAGAGAGATAAAGCGAAAAATAATAAAGCATTTATTTAACAATTATTAGAATCCTATTTTGCGTTAAGAACAATTTAGCTATTTTAAGCTAAAGTAATAGATTGTGGTTTTAACAACTTGGAAGTCTGAGACCCCTATTAGTACAAACTACTAACAAAGGTTGTTTAACAAGCTTATAAATAAAAGGAATTGAACAATTTGGGTTAATTATATGATTGCAATTTAATGTAAGATTTTGTTAAATTAGTTAGGTAGAATGCCCTTATGGCAAGCGAAAAGGCTTTAAACAAAAATATTAAATTCCTGATCGTAACAGGAGGAAAAAGGAAAATTACAAGCGGAGATTACCGCTATTTTAAGAAGAAGTTAACAATGTGCTATTCAAAAATGGTCAGGTCGAATTAACGAAGCCTGGAGCAATAGGATCAGGTAGGAAAATTTAATAATTAGAAAGATAACAATTCCTGAACTAGCAGGATAAAAAGAAAGAGATAAATGAGAAGTTTTTACAACTTCTTCTATATTCGCAGAATTGACTATATGATAAATTCAAATGCGGCAGGTCACTTTTTGTGAAGCCTGCATTACACAGTTAGAAATCTCTTTTATAATTAGAAAAAGTAGAACTCCCTAGTTTTAGAAGGGAAAAACAATACATATTAAACTGTGGGCTATGGCCACATATGTTGATGCAGAGTGAATAGGCCCTATATGGGAAAAGGCACAAAGTTGGGAGGGCGCTTAATTCTAAGCGAAGCCTCGTAGAAATGTTTCTTAAATTTAAATTTTAAATTAATTTTGTTAGTAAAAGGTATTTGGGGAAATGGAGATAGGAATTCGACGTTCTGGCAAGTTTTATTGCTCTCAGTCAAACGCAGCGTGGTGGATAGTTAAACGGACACTGTGTTTCACTGCTGATAGATTGAAAAAAATCACTATTGCAGCACAGAAAGTTCATGGAACAAGTGAAAAGTTATTGCAGTTTACAGAGGACACTTAGTTTAATTTGAACTTGAATAAGTTTATTGCGTTGGAAAGTTTGTGGGTTGCAGTTATTGGTTCTATTTAACTTGAATTTCCAGCAATTTGACGGTATTGAGCATAGATCTTTGCGGTTTGAAGTATATGTTGAATGGAAGATTCCAGAACTGTAATGACAGTTAAATGGAGCGGTAATAATCCCTCGAAGGCAAGTTAAGTTTTAGAAAGTTATTAATGAGTTTTGGCAAAAATCCCACGGTGAGAGAAAGAATCTCTTTTATATCGTACAGGAAGTATTAAGTTCATGACTGGTAAAGATCTTTGGTACCTAAGAAAAGCGATTCCCACGAGGGGCAGAGTTTTCACAAGGTTGTGAAATTACAGCACTCCCTAGAGCTTTTAGCAAAAGCATTCCCAAAAATTGTTTAAAAACCATTTTAAAACATGTTAAAAGTTTAATGTAGGTAGTTACTTAACTTGCATGTTGAGCAGGCGATGGTTCCTTGTAACCGTTCTGTTAAAAATCAGACATGGCGCCGACTCTGTACAAAAATTGTTGTTCATCATGGAGCAGTGTCTTCAAGGAGATGTTAGCTGACGACGAAGACGACGCCTGGTGGATTGTTGTGTAAATCCTCTTGACTTGAGGAGTTTGAAGAATTTCAGCGGGTAGCCGCAAAATGCTGCTAGGTAGGTTCCATAGAAGATACACATTTAGAACAGACTTAAAAACAACATAAGCGCGTGCACGGAGCAAATAGAATACAGAAAGTCGCTGTTGATGTCTGCAAGGAGGGAAATTAAATAAAGGAGGCTAATTGAAAAAGACAAAGAGTAGCAAAAGCTAACTCTGACTGAACGTGTAACCCAAGGAATACACCAAATATAACTGTTTAAGGGGCCTAAGAGATCCTTTTGCACTAATTACTCCCCGTGACTGCAATTTATAACCAGCACAAGATGCAACTATTTATGCAATTCTGCACCAGAACACTGGTAGGGGGTGGCGTGATGCAGCCCGAACTGCCCGTCAACAATAGACTTATTAAAATACTCTTACAGTTGCAGTTACATGTGTATATGCCCCCACAGAAGAGGATGAGGATGAGGTGAAAGACACGTTCTAGAGTCAGCTTGAACAGGAACTCGAGGGTATAGCAAGGCAAGATGTAAAAATCGTGTTAGGTGATTTCAATGCGAAGGTGGGAAAAGAAGAAGCATCTAGAGAGACGTTAGGAAAGGAAAGCCTGCATGAGGTATCAAATAATAATGGAGAGAGACTCATCGGCTTTGCCATGGGAAATGAAATGATTGTGAAAAGTACATGGCTTCAGAGAAAGAATATAAGGAAAGTAACGTGGTGCTCACCAGATGGAACCACATTCAACCAAATTGACCATGTGGTAATTGATAGAAGACACACATCTGATATACTCGAAGTTGATAGTTTTAGAGGAGCGGATTGTTACTCTGACCATTTCATGGTAAGGGTAAAATATAGACAGCATATAGCAGTGTACAGATCTGGAAAGATGAGGAAATACCCTAGAAGGTATAATGTCATAAAACTAAAAGAAAATGAAACTGCCGAACTACGTGGAGACTCAACTAAATTGGGATTTAGAGGGAGTAGAAGGAAAATGGAGTATAATGAGGCATGCACTACACGAAGCTGCAGAAGAAGTACTGGGGACAGAAGAGAGGATTAAAAGACAAATCTGGTTCGATGAAGAATGTAAAATAGCTATAATGGAGAGGAATGCTGCAAGGGAGAAAATGATAAGTAGACCAACGAGAAACAATACAGAAGAACATAAAAAGAAAAGGAAAGAGGCAGATATAATTTGTAGAAGAAAGAAACGGGAATCAGAAAAGAAATGGATTGAAGAGCTAGAAGAAGAATACAATAATCAAGAAGTAAGAAAGTACTATAAACGAATACAGGAAGTGAAGAAGGGCTTTCAACCCCGAGCAGTTTTCTGCGGAGATAAAGAAGGAAATGTCATAGGAGGAGAAAAACAGATTTTAGATCGATGGGCTGAATATTTCAGCGCGCTGCTCAATGCTAGAAGAGGAGAGTCAAAAGAATAACCAACCATGGTGCTAGGATAACACTGATGTAATGCCAGTATCCGTGCCGACGCTGGAGGATGTTAATTTGGTAATTAAAATCTTGAGGAATAACAAAGCCCCAGGAGGTGATAATATTTCAGCAGAGATGATTAAGTGTGGTGGGGAACATTTGGCAAATCTGGTACACCAGTTGATTGTGGAGATATGGGAGAAGGAGATGATGCCAGAACAGTGGAACAGGGCCATTATTTGCCCAATCCATAAGAATAATGATAAAGCAAAGTGTGAAAATTATCGTGGCATAGCACTGCTTAGTGTGGTCTATAAAATCCTAGCCAAGTTAATGGCTATGAGACTTACACCTCTTGTTGAGGAGAGACTTGGAGACTACCAGTGTGGATTCCAAAAGGGTAGAACGACGACGGACCATATCTTCACAATAAGGCAAATAATGGAAAAGTGTTACGAATATATTGTGGAGGTGCACCAACTATATGTGGATTTCAAACAGGCTTATGATAGTGTAAAAAGGAAAACTCTGTATCAGACCTTGATGGACATGGGATTCCCACCCAAACTAATCAGATTGGTGCAAATGACTCTTACTGGCACAAAATGTCGAGTTAAAATTGAAGGAAGACTCTCAAAAGTTTTTAAGGTAAACCAAGGCTTACAACAGTGAGACGTACTGTTCACGCTGCTGTTCAATATAGTACTAGAGAGAGAGTAATGAGGAAGATAGATATCAGCAATCCAGGAGGCACGCTGTTAAACCGTATGAGCCAAAATCTAGCGTATGCTGTCACGAAGACTGAAAGATCTTGAAGAAGGGTTGGGATGGTTATAAAAAGAATCAGAAGAAGTAGAATTACGAGTGAACTACAACAAAACTCAATATTTATTATTATCTAGGAGAAATACTGTGGAGAAAGATAAATATATACATTTATTTATAAACGTAAATGGTGTGAATTTTTGAGAGGTGTGAACGTTTCAAGTATATGTGAGTACTGGTTACTGAAGATAATAGCACAAAAGAAGAAATAGAAGCAAGAATTGCAGCCGGTAATAGAGCTTATTGGGCACTGATAAAAATCCTCAAAGCGCGCATCCTCAGTGGAAGATCAAAGGTGGCAGTGTACCGAACAGTTATAAGACCAGTGGTAATGTACGGCTCGGAAACATGGACTATGCCTATGGCAGAAGAGGAGCTTTTGAAATGATGGGAAAGGAAAATACTGAGGAAGATTTATGGGGCAGTGAATGAGACAAGAAGATGGAGAATACGGGAAAACAAAGAATTGGAGGAATTATATGGGCATCCTGATATAGTTTTGGAAGTAAAGAGTAATAGGCTAAGATGGCTGGGAAATTTGGAGATAATGGCAGGTGATAGAATGGTTAAAACGGCCTATAGAGGAAATCCAGGTGGAAGAAGATGCAAAGGAAGACCAAGGAAACGATGGTTGGATGACGTGCAGGACGACTTACGCAAGATGGGAGTAAGAAGATGGAGGAAACGTACTGAAGATCGTCAGGATTGGGCAACGATTGTTGGAGAGGCCAAGGTCCTACATGGACTGTATCGCCGAGGAGTAGTAGTAGTAGTAGTAGTAGTACAGTTACACTACTACGGACATGAATGGTTCTAGGGCCTTAATACGTGGTTTTGAAGTTTATTTTGTCTGTTAGTCTAAATGTAGAGAATGGAGAGCGTTGTCCAAAATATCAAGTGGACAGTGTTACCAGCAGGGTTTCAATGTGTATGTAAAATTTGGAGCAATTAGGAGAAACGGTGTAGATTTGTGATAAAGGGCCTAAATGCAGGGAATGGAGTGGTCTGTCCAAATTTTAAAGTGGACAGTGTCACCCGCAGGGTTCCAAAGGGTAAGTATACAAAATGTGGTTCAGATCGGTGAAACGGTGTAGATTTGTGCCAAAATACTTAAATAAAGGGATTGGAGTGGTCAGTCGGAAATTTCAAGTAACAGTTTAACTCGTCGGGGTCTAAAGGGTAAGTATGTTAAATTTGGTTCAGATCGGTAAAACGGTGTATATTTGTGACAAAGGGCCTAAATACAGGGAATGGAGTAGTCTGTCCAAAATTTCATGCAGACGGTGTTACTCGCAGGGTTCCAAAGTATATATATACAAATTTTGGTTCAGATCGGTGAAACGGTGTAGATTTGTGCCAAAGGGCCTAAATGCAGGGAATGGAGTGGTCTGTCCGAAATTTCAAGCAGACGGTGTTACTCTCAGGGTTACAAAGTGTAAGTATTCATATTTTGGTTCAGATTGGTGAAAAGGTGTAGATTTGTGCCAAAGGGCCTAAATGCAGGGAATGGAGTAGTCTGTCATAATTTTCATGTAATCAGTGTTACTCGCAGGGTTCCAAAGAGCAATTAAACACATTTTGGTTCAGATCGGTGAAACGGTGTGGATTTGTGCCAAAGGGCCAAAAATGCAGGGAATGGAGTGGTCTGTCCGAAATTGCATGCAGACTGTGTTGCTCGCAGGGCTCCAAAGGGTAAGTATACAAATTTTGGTTCAGATCGGTGAAACGGTGTAGATTTGTGCCAAAGGGCCTATATGCAGCGAATGGAGTGGTCTGTACGAAATTTTATGTAAGCAGTGTTACTCGCAGGGTTCCAAAGGGTAAGTATACTAATATTGGTTCAGAGCGGTGAAAAGGTGTAGATTTGTGCCAAAGGGCCTAAATGCAGGGAATGGACTGGTCTGTCATAAATTTCACGTAGACAGTGTTACTCCTACGGTTCCAAAGGGTAAGTATACAAATTTTGGTTCAGATCGGTGAAACGGTGTACGTATCACTAACCATAACGTCAGCGCATGCGGATAGAGCAGTTCGGGAGCGCTTGTTCTCCCAACTTACTGAACAAATATCATTATTTAAGGTTACCTGAGATGTGTAGCCTAGTACTACATAGCCTAAACTATTTCTCTTGAATCTGTCTATCATATAAAAATATTTTTTTGAATCGGACTGGTAGGTCCAGAGATTAGCGCATTTAAAGACACAAACACACAGACAAACTCTTCAGCTTATTATATTAGTATAGATTAGCCAGAAAGTGTCTAAATCAATACCATATGTACGTACTTTATGATGATTGAATATAAACACTACTAACTTAATGTAATGCATTCACGTCCATTAATCTCGATATTAAGCCTCCAAACATAAGAATTCTTCGTTTCAGGTATCCTCCCCTTTAAAAATCCACGGCGATCACAGAAGGTTGGTGCTGCAACCTAGCAGTGAATTAATATATATCTTGTACGCCTCTGAGTGCTGAATGGGCAGACAGTTTAAAGCAACTAGGAGGGAGGTGATCCAGCTGGCAGTGCTTCTAGGTAATCGGAACGTGGTCATGGCTAGAGGTTGAATTATTAAAAAATTGCCATTCTTCTGGAGGCCAGGGATTTACAAAGCGGAATGTTTGGAACAATTACCCACGTAACCCACAAGAGGACAGTACCGTACAGAGGCATTGAGAAGGGTGTGGTTGATGACAACGTGTATCTTGCACATATATTCTCCTTTTTCTAATGTGTTCTGTTTAAGTGAGATGCTGGGGCTGTGATTATTAATAAACGAGTGGATACATTGGCCTCTCCTTTGAGCTAAAAGGCATTTTATTTAATATTTGTGAAATGAGCTCGTCCATAACATTTGTAAAAGAATTCAAGTAAAAACAACAGTTAACTCGAGTTGATTTCAATCCCCAGTCAACTGCGTGAGAGTCTGAAGCTCTAGCCCAGAGCCAAACATGTCCTTAACACCTCAGTGTTATTAACTGACTTAGATAAAACGTGTTAGCAGATAATGTCTTAAAATAAACGATTTGTTCACTGCAGTACATTTTGTTATACATCACTTCATAAAAAGTTTATATTATTTCTATCAGTAGGCTATATCGCATACAACATACTCAAACTACTGAAATATAGGACAGGCACAAGAGGTCAGCTGCCTTCATGTCTTGTGACAGAGATGGCTCAGCTCATTTATGTCGCTCATACAGAGTAGTATTATAATATTAAATAATGATAATTAACGGATCACGTCCTATAGGATAGCTTAAACCACCCTTGGCTCGATAATCGGAATTAGTGGGTCTTAAGCTAATGATTGAAATGGCTGCATAATTCACACGGCCACCATCTTTAAATAGTCCGGCTGAGGACTTCGTAGTTTGAGCACAGTACGCGTCTCATATGAAGGTATGCTTTTACCAAATTTCGTAAATAACCGATTATTAGTTTGGTTGTAATTTAATGTTAAGTTTTGACCATTTCAGTGGCCACCATTAAGTTTTGGTAAAGATGGCGACAATATAAAACTTGACACTGAGGTGCCCTTTGCTAGTGCTACAGTAACTTTGTACCAAATTTCGGTTCATTCGGTTTGACCGTGTTTGAATTGAAAGTGGGAGAGGGGGGGGGGGGGGGGCGGGGGACAGACATAAAGAGTACACACACAGACAGACACACAATTTTTGGCCCTGTGTAGATCTCATAAGTCTACTTTCATATTTTACAAAAATCGAAAGTAGGCTAAAATACACAGTACTCAGCGTACTATAATACTTATTGTAGGAGAATCCTTACATATTTATCATTGGGACCGGACATTTATGCACTAAATAACAATAAAATATGCATGCTATTATGCACTAAAAGTGCATTAAAATGTGCATTAAAAATTGAAAAATATGCATTGAAAAATAAGGCAAACTTATTCATTCTTATTCCCTCCTCTGCCTTAATATGTGCAGTCGTTTTTGCCTTTTGTTCAAATTGAAATTTCTTTTCACAATTCATTTCCATCTAGCATATTTACAATAGACGACAATGCCATCAGTTGAACAATCACCAGTATCTGACACCCACTGATTTAATAAATACTTTCTGCTGCTTTTCTATTTCGGCATTTTGAGTAAAGGATGTGCAGACTAAGAATAAAGCAACACAGTGACTGAAGAAACTCCCACCCTATTCCCATGTTGAAATAGACAGGCAGCATGCTCGCTTAAAATACTGTTATCTCGTTATCCGTTTCTCAGAAAGTTGCTTACAAGGGATGTCCAACACGCAGGAAAAACCAATTTTGTTCATGATGTTTAAATTAGACTTAAGTTATGCTTATCGTCAGAATATGCAACAAAACCAACAAACCACAAATTATGCATTTTCAAAATATCTAGTCCTTATTTATCAACTTCTTTATAAAAATATCTCTTTCCCCAGAAAATAAAAACTAGCGTGTGCTTTCCCACTAACATCTTATCTTCCCATCAATGCCGTGTCTTAGCTGGAACTACGAACAATATCAGGAGTCGAGCTCTCATCTTTGTTATTGTTTTAGATAAGTGGAAACAAATAATGTATATTCAATTGCAGTGACGTACAGGACATTGCCCACTCTATAATTATATTCATGTCTAGAGTTAATTGAGATGACCAAGGTTTTACCAGGAATATTGCCTTGATCTAGATATCGTATCTTCCATCCTATCAGTTCTGTCCGAGTTAGGGTATATAACGAGGCATACATTCATGAAGGAACTGCACGTACAATTGCATAGGATACGACACCTCTACAGATCAGTAAAATGATCTTCACAGCCTTTCTCTTTCTTATAGCTGCAGCCCAGGTGAGTCAGTGTCTATGATATTTTCTCGAGTTCCTGGGTTTGAATCGCAGCTCTGCCAAGAAATTCAATTATTATCTCATGTTTGGAACGGGCTTCACCCAACCTTGTAAGGCAGAACTGAGAATATTCCCACCTCAGTTATCCCAGAAGTGTTCTTTTTTTTTTTTTTTTTTTCGATTCCCCACCCTTACTCCAGGCAATTGCCGGGTTTGTTCTTAACTTGAGGTTACGTCCGATTTCTTCTCAATCTTAACCTTAATTTACTAATACACACATTATTACATAAACCACAGTAATTCATTTTATTAAATCAAATTCTACTCACACCAAGGTACATGAGGCTGAAATGATCAGGCCCCTAAATGAAACAACAACAAAAACAACTGCTATTTCTCTAGTCTTCTTCGTGTTCTCTAGAAGACTGCAAACCAATGTTTTGTGGCCAGCATGCATTGCTCCCGAAAGTCTCCTCTCTCTCGCCAACTGCTAAGTTTGACAGAGGGTGTTTTCTTTCCTCTGCTTACTCTATCTGTCCAACGGTCCTCCTCGTAGCGTTGCGGCTAGCATTCTTGGCTGTCACCGCGGAGGCATGGGTTCGATTCCTGGCTCTGCCAAGAGACTTAATTCTAGCCTGAGGACTGGAGCGAGGTACACTCAACCCCGTGATGCAAAACTGTGAAAAGGTGGGTTCGATCCATACCTCAGCCATCATGGAAAAGTGTTATCCGTGGTTTCCTACTTCTACTCCAGTCAAATGCCAGCCAAGGTCACCTCCTACCCAAATCCTACCTCATTAACAAATAGGCTACCCAGCATGAACCTGACAGTTAACTTTTATGCCGTGCTTACTTATCGCTAAGAATTCCTTCGTGGCTTCTCCTGCATAGAAGTTAAATAGTCGTGGAGCCAAACCACATTCTTGCCTTAATATCCTCATAAGGTTTCCTTCCACTTTCTGCCTTTCAATTAACAGACTGGTTTCTCAGGCCCTGTAATCTATTTTCAGGTTTCTAAGGGCTTTGAACATTGCATTCCAGATTACGTTATCGAAGGCCATCTCCACATCGATGATAGCAATTGTTTGGTTCTTCTTCTTCCAAGGCTCTTTCAATAATTACTCTACACCACAGATTGCATCTCGTGTGCCTTTTCTTAAAACAAATACATCTTGTTTATATGACCTTCTATTCGACTACATTCCGAGCAACAGAAACAATTTGATTACATTATGTGAGCGTTCAACGGCGAGTTAGGTTTTCCTCTCAGTAAACTCTGGAAGATCTTACATTTTCAGAATGAGAAAACAGGTTTGAAGTTAATGTTAAGTGTTCCCTTATGCTCAGTTACTTCTACGACGCACTTCTGTTTATGACAAACTAGCAACCCGCCCCGGCTTCGCCCGGGAACAGTTATAAATCCATTACGTGATAAGCGCTTTACGACCTACATCCATTTCACGTCTCGGCATGATGGGTTAAAATCACTGAGTGGACTATTAATTGCATTGTCATGGAGTTGCATGTGTAACGAATTCTTGTCAGACGTAATTTAAGAATGGCGAGCTGCATGAAAAGCAAATCCCCTTTCTGTCCAATCGTAACTTGACTGTGTATTTTGTGGAACGAAAAGTTCACAGGCGAAATGAAGAAAAGCCGAGTTGGTTGCACTTCTAGGGTAACTCCAAACACAACCACTCTTCTCTGAGGTCTTAACTCAACACGACTCGACAGTTTGCTGCTGGCTGTATCTGGTGGTAATAGGCTTGCCCGCAAAGTAGGCTGTAACTGGGATAATAGGCTCTCCCCTAGCTAGCTAGTAAACTGTTGCGTCAGTAATTGAATGGAGATAGTTGGAAGAAATGAAAGCGTAAAAACACTTATAGTGGGCGATGTATTGAAGATAGAGATATGCTCTCGCGGACATTTTTGTAGAATTTTTCATGCATAACAATTCTTACATTCGTAGTATATTGATATCCTTAACGGTTTGCCCAGCGTAAGCTTAAAAAGCGACTTTTATTTTACTGAAATCGTTACTGCTTGGCTTCCTTTGATAATAAATAAATTATTTTCAACATAATCCTTCCTCGAGATATCCCTTACAGCTTGATGAAAACCGCATCAAAATCCATCCAGTGGTTCTCGAGATTTACCCATGGCATCCAAGAATCGGAGACTTCGTTTTATACTAAGTAGAGATTTCACATGCACAGCGCCATGAATCTTGGATTCTTTTCAACTGTTCTGGCACAGTAATACACTGAATACAGAAAGAATCGACTCAATATAGAGAAGAATGTAGATTTTGTTTTTTAAATTCATTTGAGGGGCTTCGGACATCTTGTTCATCATCCCCGTGCAGTTGGTGGAACATGTCTGATAACCTGTGTTTATGTGATAACTGTAGTAGTGTGTGTAACTGTATTATGGACAGGAATGAGGTAGGTGCTCCGGGACTTGAAGGGGCATTTGCCTGGAGGGAGTGCAGAAAAGAACGGGGAAAAGTCACACTCAAGATAGCCGCTGTCTCCGCCGAGATTCTAACCTGCGATATTTTGGAATAGCTGACCTCGCGGCCGTGGTGCACGATTTAACAAGCATGGCTACGCCGCTGGACGAACAATAGACCTATACACTGAACCCTGACTTCTGCAAAGTGTCTTCAATATTACCTCTCGGCCCTGATCAACCCCTATCTGAGATTTTCAGACCGCTATACATAGTGTATGCACTCTTCATTTATTTTTAGTATCACTATCTTGATAACGTGTATTCCACTTGAAATAGTTTTTCTTAGTTTTATAATTGTTATTTATACTGCGTATGTTTAAGTATTAATTATGTGGAATTAAAGATGTGCCTACAAGGAAACTACAATTGACTCAAAATAATAACATTTTATGTAACTTACTGTATGAGTGTTGAAAACACTTTAAATTTATATTTAAGTACTAGCATACGTTCCTGCTCCTCAAATGACCGTTGGTACTTACCAGTCGAAATCTATCACATAATCACGTATTCGTAAATGTTATTACGTGTTAGATTGATAATGTAAATACCGGTACCAAAACAAATCTTACTAAGACGGCTCAATGGTAGCAATTTGATAGCGTCCTTTTAGTCGCCCGTGAACTACAGGTGATGTAAGGTTAGATGATGATAATTGTTGTTTTAAGGGGCCTAACATCTAGGTTATCGGCCCAAATGTAAGGTTAGTAGGCTATTCTGTAATTCTGTGCAAAATAATATGTAGCCTCTCTGGTATGTGAAGGGAGCTTCAGAGCTCTAGAAGCATCCGTAAATAAATGAATAAATAAATAAATAAAAATAAATATATAAAATAAATAATTAAATTATGAAAGTTAATGAACAAAAATATCAATCAATCATTAATTAATTAAATAAATACTAAATTAATAAATACTTACTTACTTCGTTGGCTACACGAACTGAATTCGGTTCATTGCCTCACTCTTTAGCCTCTCCCATTGGTCTCTGTTGCTGACCATGTTCTCGTTGGCTCCCAGTGTCTCCAGATCTTTCTTGACTCCATCCATCCACCTCGGTTTCGATCTACCCAGGGGTCTCGTGCCTTGTGGCTACCCTTCTAGCACTGTCTTCATCACTTTCTCTTCTCTTCTCAGGACATGTCCCAGCCATTCAATTATTCTGCTCTTTAGTACAGCTGTCACATCGGGTTCATTAAACAGCGTGCGGATTTCAATATTAGCCTACTTTCGATTTTTGCAAAAAATGAAAGTAGACTTATGAGATCAACACAGGGCGAAAAAAGTGTGTCTGTCTGTGTGTGTGTATGTGTGTGTGTGAGTCTGTGTGTGTGTATATGTGTGTGTGAGTCTCTGTGTGTGTGTGTGTGTGTGTCTGTGTGTGTGTGAGTGTGTGTACTCTGAATGTGTGTCCCCCCCTATCAATTCGAACACGGTGAATGCGAATTGAACGAAATTTGGTACAAAGGTAGCACTAGCAAAGGACACCTCAGTGTCATATTTTATATCGCCGCCATCTTGACGGAAACGTAATGGCGGCCACACAAATGTTCAAAGCTTAAATCAATTTACGACTAACCTAATCATCTGATCTCTACCAAATTTTGCAACAACATACCTTTATGGAGGGGGCATCCTTTGACCAAACCAATAGGCCATCAGCGTAATAGTTTGCGGATGGCGGCCATCTTTGTGTGAAAATCGATTCCCCCTATTAATTCGAACACGGTGCAACCGAATGGAACGAAATTTAGTACAGAGGTAGTACTAACAAAAGGCACCTCAGTGTCATGTTTTATATCGCCGCCGTCTTGACGGAAACGTAATGGCGGCCACACAAATGTTCAGAGCTTAAATCAAATTACAACAAACCTAATCATCCGATCTCTACCAAATTTTGCAACAACATACCTTTATGTGAGGAGCATCCTTTGACCAAACTAATAGGTCATCAGCGTAATAGTTTGCGGATGGCGGCCTTCTTTGTGTGAAAATCGATTCCCCCTATTAATTTAAACACGGTGCAACCGAATGGAACGAAATTTGGTACAGTGGTAGTACTAACAAAAGGCACCTCAGTGTCATGTTTTATATCGCCGCCATCTTGACGGAAACGAAATGGCGGCCACACAAATGTTCAAAGCTTAAATCAAATTACGATTAACCTAATCATCCGATCTCTACCAAATTTTGAAACAACATACCTTTATAGAGGAAGCATTTTTTGACAAAAGACTAGGTCATTCGCCTAATAGTTTGCGGATGGCGGCCATCTTTGTGTGAAAATCAATTCCCCCTATTAATTCAAACACGGTGAAACCGAATGGAACGAAATTGGGTACAGAGGGAGCACTGGCAAAGGGCATCTCAGTGTTATGTTTTATATCGCCGCCATATTGACAGAAACGTAATGACGGTCACACAAATTTTCAAAGCTTAAGTTAAATTACGACTAACATAACCATCCGATCTCTACCAAACTTTGCAACAACATTCCTTTATGGAGGGAGCATCCTTTGACCAATCTAATAGGTTATTAGCCTAATAGTTTGCGGGTGGCGGCCATCTTTATGTAAAAATTGATTCCCCCTATTAATTCGAACACGGTGGAACCGAATGGAACGAAATTTATGTACAGAGGTAGCATAAGCAAAGGGCACCTCAGTGTCATGTTTTATATCGCAGCCATCTTGACTGAAACGTAATGGCGGCCACACGAATGTTCAAAGCTTAAATCAAATTACGATTAACCTAATCATCCGATCTCTACCAAATTTTGCAACTGCATACCTTTATGGAGGGAGCATCCTTTGACCAATCTAATGGATCATTCGCCTAACAGTTTGCGGATGGCGGCCATCTTTGTGTCAAAATCGATTCCCCCTATTAATTCATACACGGTGAAACCGAATGGAACGAAATTTGGTACAGAGATAGCACTAGCAAAGGGCATCTCAGTGTCATGATTTATATCGCCGCCATATTGACAGAAACGTAATGGCGGCCACACAAATGTTTAAAGCTTAAATCAAATTACGACTAACATAACCATCCGATCTCTACCAAACTTTGCAACAAAATACATTTATGGAGGGAGCAAGCATGTGGTTTAACGTGACTGTTAATCTCGCGATCATGAGCCACTGGACCTCCTTTTTACGTGGAATCCGAACCACAGGACATGGCATTTCACGTGGAAAATCTCACATGCATTGACCGGGAATCGAACCCGGTCGGCCTTGGAAGGGAGCATCCTTTGACCAATCTAATAGGCCATTAGCCTAATAGTTTGCGGATGGCGGCCATCTTTATGTCAAAATTGATTCCCCCTATTAATTCGAACACGGTGGAACCGAATGAACGAAATTTGGTACAGAGGTAGCACTAGCAAAGGGCACCTCAGTGTCATGTTTTATATCGCCGCCATCTTGACGGAAACGTAATGGCGGCCACACAAATGTTCAAAGCTTAAATCAAATTACGATTAGCCTAATCATCCGATCTCTAGCAAATTTAGCAACAACATTCCTTTATGGAGGGAGCATCCTTTGAGCAAACTAATAGGTCATCAGCCTAATATTTTGCGGATGGCGGCCATCTTTGTGTGAAAATCGATTCCCCTTATCAATTCGAACACGGTGAAACCGAATGGAACGAAATTTGGTACAGAGGTAGCACTAGCAAAGGGCACCTCATATTCATGTTTATTATCCCTATAGCACGTTGTATTTCAACAAGCTACTACAACCAACATTCAATTATACTCCTTGAAAAGGACAAAGAGTTATAACAATACCCAAGCATTTAGGAGAAAGTAGGCTATATGTTCTTTACTGAACATCTTGTTTTTTTCTTCTTATAAAGATTCCATTTTCAGACACTGGACCAAAAACGTTTCTTAACACCTTGCTTTCAAATGTTATAATGTTTCTCTACATTAATACTGGTCGCACGATTGTCTTGTAAATGGGGCGTTTTGATGTTTTCGTTGATAGCCTGCTGGTAAATAGTTTATTCATTGAGAAGAGGCACCTCTCTGCAGATTTTAGTCTGTTAATTACTTCCTCCTCCATGTTGTTGTTGTTATTGACTGTACTCCCTAGTCTTCCTAAATTCCATATCTTCTGTTGCCAGTACTCCCTCTGTTTCCTCTTCATAAATAAATAAATAAATAAATAAATAAATATGTTAACAAATACATAAATCAGATGTGCAATTATCAGATGTTCACTGTAACATTATCTTTAACTCTTTTCCAGACCTGTGTAGGATTGGTTGAACCTCATCGCTTTCATGTAGAAGTGCCCACGAATGCCAGCAATACAGGTTCAGTATGGCAAAAAATGATGCCCAGACATGAAATGAAACCCGTGAAGAAATCTGTTTACAAGGGAACTGAACCACAGCCTGGTAAGTACTAGTATCATAATAAGTCAGTTACATGAAAATGTGTACTTCATGGCACGATAATCCGTGACGAGAATTAATTTCTGTCACTTATATAGGCCTACTGCATTAGTATTTTACTTCTAATTTTAATGTTATTACTTCCTTTTCACCGTAATCCTATTTAATAAATATGTTTTTGCCAATTTCAAGTGCTATTCTTTCTTAATTGATAAGAATAAGGAACTGTAATCATTTTCACTTATTCTAGAGTTTGAGGACACGGCGCATAATGTTTCTTCTCCCATAAGAATATTTTATATCATGCAATTTACATTGGATTAGAGTTATCTACAGTGTTTGTCTTTAGAGATATGAATCTTCTCAAGAAATGCAATTTCTATAACCAGTCAATATCGTTTCTTTACGGTTATTAACAGAGATATTAATTGATTTCTAGAGGATGCTGGTGTTTCTCGAGTAGATATCCACTCCCGCATCATTAATGGAAAAGTTGCTGAGCGAGGCCAGTTCCCTTGGCAAGTTGTGATCACCGCAGACCAGAATCAGATGTGTAGTGGTTCCCTCATCTCCAACCAATGGGTGCTCACTGCAGCCCACTGTGTGTATCAGTAAGTCTTCTCTGCCCTACAATATATTAATGGTCAAGTCGTTCGGAGCTGTGCTCTTAAGTGTGTGTACAATTTGCCGCATAAGACCAAGAATGGGAGAAACCACATAAAACTACTTCTACCTAGGTAGAATGTCTGAGGTGGAAATCGAACCCTTCTTTTATTAGTTCTGTCTCACGAGGTATAATGTACCTATGTCCAGCTCTCAAAACAGAATTAAATGTCTTGGTAGAGACGGGAATCGAACCCGGATCTCAGGAGTGGTAGTCACTACACGAGGTTGTCATTTTTAATGAATTCAGAAACAAAAGATCAAAGTTGCCTTTCATTTTCAAGAAATGAGATGACAAGATGTGTTGCCAAACTAAGCTTATGCAACGAGCCTATAATGGCATTAATTAAACGAGCGAAGCAAGTTTTACAATTTCCATACGAGTGTCTTAATTACCATTATAGGCAAATTGCACACGACTGTTTATATTCGACAATAATTATAACTCTATTACATGTTCTAACATAAATATTCATAAGTATCTGTCGAGATTCTGTCGGTTGACTTCTTCCTCTTGGGAATTGTGTGGGCTCAGCATTTGATCTCTACCCAATAACGGATCCCAAAGCTTTGAAACATTGTTTATCCTGAAGTTGCCCGAACAGATAGCGCACATGTACTATGTATAATCATTTTGTTATTTTGGTCTAAAAGAAAAGATAAATTAAAAATTAAAATGTATTGTATTAGCAACTAGTTAATCCTCAAATTCGATGCGTATAGAACGCCAATGGAAGGCAAATCAATTTAGTCCCAAAGAGAATAGTAACGGTATGCGGTGGGAAAGTTTCGCATAAGAAATCCATTTACTGAACTGGGAGCTGGAATATAATTTCCGCGGAACTAATGTCCAACGCCTGCATCCTCCTTGACGTTATGGTGTGTTTATGACCACAACTGCATTCACCAAAATTGTCGGCATGTATAGAAATAGGAGTTGCGGATATTAAGGTACAGTGCTATTTCTTTTGCAATATTGCCCATTTTGTTTATGCATTGTAACTACAATGGTTGATCCAATATAGGCTTCATTGTCAACTTTAAAATCATGTAATTCATGTCCGACATGTTGGAATGTCAGTGCATGTCAAACGCTATCCTTACCTAATTGGTCAATGAATGAAAATATTGAGCTCTGATTGGTTGGAAAAACAGTGTTATAATGTAAAGTAGTACTTTAATGACACCCATTATGAGACAGTTTTCTGACATATAAAATTAACATATCGACATCTACGAACATAAATAAATCAATATGATGGAGCAAACAAAAACCGAACTAATTCCTTGCCTGTACATTTAGCCTACTTTTCACATTTTGCAAAACAATTATCTAAAGGAGTCTTATGATATCACTCTGGTTGATGTGTGTCTGTGTGATTATCTGTCTGTCTGTCATTCTGTAGAATATAAGTGTGTTGTTACGTTTCACCTACTACACGGGGTGCGTGGGGGTTAAACACCTGTATGATATGAACGGCAGCAATAAACATTCACACCTAACTACACTGGTGGGCGCATAAAATAAAAACACTAGATATCTGGTAAAAATTAACACCTATTCTGATACCAGACATAATGACACACTTTGGAGGATCCTCGTCGATACAGACTATCCTAACACTCCCTATCATATATACACAGGCACACTTATGACATACATTGATGACCCTCGGAAATGATGATGGCTGATACTTACAGGTGTTGACCTCAGCTGTGGTGACTAACTCTACTGATTCTGGGGTTGATGCTCCCAGAGAATCAGTCCTAATTACTCGCAGCACATTTACTAGTTATCACACGCATGATTCTCAACTATGAACATTACGTACAGTATTTTATTGGTGGTCCGAATCTAACGATTTATGCAGCTTCGTGGATTTGATTGTGCAATGATGCTTTGAATCCGTGTGGTGGATTATCGCAACTATTTCGCTCCTGAGTTAATAATACATAGCATATTTCACTAGTATTCGTATAACAACAAATTCACCATTATAGCCTCCGAATTTCAGCACACAGATTTTCAATACGGCATGCGATCCGAGACCAAAAAATCTAGGCGATTTGTCTGAAACTAGGCTCATTATTCCCGTGGGAATGTATAGCCAGCAACACAGTAATTGAACTTAGAACACAAAATCGTGAGCGTCTGAAATACCTTCCTTCTCAATCCACATAAAAGTCCAAACCTCTACTCCCTACCATAGTTACATCAAGAACGGACCTCCCGACAAAGAGTCCAAGAAAATCGTCTACTCCCTACACTGAGACCCAAATAAGAGTATTCCTCACAGCCTCGACAATCCCTAATATCATTCACCTCCCTTTCACAAATCACTGGTCTACCTGACTTCCTTCACGGGTTCAGCCAATCCCTAAATACATTACCACATAAGGAGCGCTTCCTTCGTCTTCCAAAACACCATAGACGCACCCCTAGTCCAGGGTTGCCAAGCATCCTGCCTGCATGTGTCATCTTGCAATGAGCGTGCGGGAGAAGAACCCAGCGATATCTAGCCCACTTCCTTGTTGCTGGTCACAATTCCAGAACCTCGAACTAATAATTATTACAATGTTAAAACAAGATGTTCAGTAAAGAACATGTAGCCTACTTTCTCCTAAATGCATGGGTATTGTTATAACTCTTTGTCCTTTTCAAGGAGTATAATTGAATGTTGGTTGTAGTAGCTTGTTGAAATACAACGTGCTATAGGGATATTAAACATGACACTGAGATGCCCTTTGCTAGTGCTACCTCTGTAAAAAAAATCATTCATTTCGGATTCACCGTGTTTGAATTGATATGGGGAATGGATTTACACATACTTGGTCACCATCTGCAAACTATTGGGCAGACGATCTTGCAGTTTGTTCAGGATATGCTTTCCACATAAAGATATGTTGTTGCAAAATTTGGTAGAGACTAGATTATTAGGTTGGTCGTATTTACATTTTAGCTTTTAACATTTGGGTGGCCGTGATTACGTTTCTGTCAAGATGGCGGTGATATAAAACATGACACTGAGGTGCCCTTTGCTAGTGCTACCTCTGTACCAAATTTCGTTCCATTCGGTTTCACCGTGTTCGAATTGATAGGGGGAATCGATTTTCACACAAAGATGGCCGCCAAACGCAAAATATTAGGCTAATGACCTATTATTTTGGTCAAAGGATGCTCGCTCCATAAAGGTATGTTGTTGCAAAATTTGGTAGAGATCGGATGATTAGGTTAATCGTAATTTGATTTAAGCTTTGAACATTTGTGAGGCAGCCATTACGTTTCCGTCATGATGGCGACGATATAAAACATGACACTGGGGTGGCCTTTTCAAGTGCTTTCTCTGTACCAAATTTCGTTCCATTCGATTTCACCGTGTTCGAATTAATAGGGGTAATCGATTTTGACCCAAAGATGGCCGCCATCCGCAAACTATTAGGCTAATGACCTATTAGATTTGTCAAAGGATGCTCCCTCCATAGAGGTATATTGTTGCAAAATTTGGTAGAGATCGGATGATTAGGTTAGTCGTAATTTGATTTAAGCTTTGAACAATTGTGTGGCCGCCATTACGTTTCCGTCAAGATGGCGGCGATATAAAACATGACACTGGGGTGCCCTTTGCTAGTACTATCTCTGTACCAAATTTCGTTCCATTCGGTTTCACCGTGTTCGAATTAATAGGGGCAATCGATTTTCACACAAAGATGGCCGCCATCCGCAAACTATTAGGCTAATGACCTATTAGATTTGTCAAAGGATGCTCCCTCCATAGAGGTATGTTGTTGCAAAATTTGGTAGAGATCGGATGATTAGGTTAGTCGTAATTTGATTTAAGCTTTGAACATTTGTGTGGCCGCCATTACGTTTCAGTCAAGATGGCGGCGTTATAAAACATGACACTGAGGTGTCCTTTGCTAGTGCTACCTTTGTACCAAATTTCGTTCATTTCGCGTTTACCGTGATCGAATTGATAGGGGGGACATACATTCAGAGTCCACACACTCACACACACACACACACACACACAGACTCACACACATACACACACACAGACAGACACACTTTTTTCGCCCTGTGTTGATCTCATAAGTCTACTTTCATTTTTTGCAAAAATCGAAAGTAGGCTAATATACATATCTAACTTGACTAGGATCCTGCCATTTACAATATATTAAAACTTAAACAGATTAATTGGGAATCAATCACTTGATATTATACACTTCACTATATAACATAAAACGCATCAGATAAAAATATATGGACGATTATGAAAATCGTAAGTCCCGAAAGTGAGGGTTCGATCCCTCGTGATCTGGGACGGTCACAGTGTGTCCCCCTATCAATTCCTAAACGGCTGCAGATATTTAAGTAAAATTTTGTATGACTAAAGACCTATACCTGAATATCTCACGACCATATTTGAAAATGACGTCAGTGATGCAACTGCCAAAATATCACAATTTTAGTTTGAGCTCTATGTTGGATATCTCAGAACATAAACATTTATGCGAACTGTTCCACAATTGGCACACATATAGATATTAACATTCTAGAATACATTCCAGGAGCCCATGCATGACAAAGGTGCTAACATGATTCTAAGCATGCTGATAGGTCCAATTTTTCAATGCATATGACATCTACACTATCAATTGGTCAATTGGATTTCAACACAATTTAGTATGTACTATGCGTACCGTTACACATATGACTATGCGTATACTTAAGAGCCACCCGGACTGCCAAATGTTAATAAATGCTCTCTCTATTCTTTTATCCTTATCCCAATGTATCAGAACATATGCAAGCCAATAGCTCTAAACTTTGCACACATATATTACCTGGCATTCTAGATTAATTTGGAGTAACTGATATACGTCAGTGCTGCCAACATGATTCTAAGCCTGCTGATAGGTCCAATTCCTAAATACATGTAACTTCTATACTGTCAATTTGATTTCAATCAAATTTCGCATGTGTACCATAACAGATGTGAACATGCGTATTTTTAAGAGCATCCTGGGCTGCCAACTGTTAACAAATGCTGTCTATGTTAGTTTACCCTAATACCAATATATCAGAAATTAAGCAAACCAACAGATCTAAACATTGCACACGTATAGTACCGGACAGTCTAGATTAATTTGAAGTAACTAATATACGTCAGTGCTGCCAACATGATTCTAAGCCTGCTGATAGGTCCAATTTTAGCCTACTTTCTATTTTTGCAAAAAAAATTAAGTAGACTTATGAGATCTACACAGGCCAAACGTCTACGTCTGTGTTGTGTGAGTATGTATTGTGCCTCCCCCTATCAATTCAAACACGACAAATATAAATTAAACGAAATTTGGTACAGAGGTAGCACTAGCAAAGAGCACCTCAGTATCATGTTTTATATTGCATCCATCTTTACCAAAATTTAATGGCGGCCACTCAAATCGTCAAAACTTAAAATTAAATTACGACCAAACTAATCATCGGATCTTGACCAAATATGGTAAAAACAAACCTTCGTATGGTCGCGTCTTGCGCTCAAGCTACAAGGTCATCAGCCACACCAATTCATTATGGCAGCCGTGTTAATTATGCAAGCTTTATAATCCATGACTTGGGAACCACCAGTTCCAATTGAATCGAGAATGGTTTAAACTGTTCTCAAGGACATGGCCCATTCGAAATTAGAAGTTAATATTATGAAATTATGCTGCAGAAGTGACTTTAAAAATATGAGCCATCTCAGTTACAAGACAAGATGGCAGCTGATCTCTCGTTCTGACCTACATTTCACTAATTTGAGTACGTTGCATGAAATATAGCCTACTGCTAGAAATAATATACATTTTGTATGAAATAAATTACCGTATAATGAATATAAACTCCAGTGAAGTATAGTTCAAGTCATTATTTCCTAAGATGTAGTATATAATCGATTGATAACGGTTGACCTGTGTGGACACGTTTGGCTCTGTTGTTAGAGCCTTGGTGTTTCAGCCGGCCGGCCTGGGTTCAAAACCTATCAGAGTTGTCTGTTTTATGCTTGATTTTTATATTTATTGGTTTCAAGTACTGATACGTTATAACTTTGAGCGTTATGTTTTGCATTTTGTAATGGAAAATATATATTTAATTAAAACAAATTTCTCCACCGGATCTGCTCGAGTGACATCTACTAGCAACCAGTTGAACTATGCGTTTGCTAACCACGGCCTACAAGATGCGAGCTGCGCTCGCATGTTCACCGATCCCACTACATATAGCTGAGGCAATAAAATAACGGATTATGATTGATGGAATTATGAGCTAGATCTTATTCAGGCTCTCGTCTACAGATAGCGCGCCACTCACGTTTACCGAGAACGAGAGGGAGCAGCTGATGTACTAATGTTGATTTCAGGTTATGTTAGTTCATTGATGAAAGAAGTCACGAGCAGAGATTCGGAATCCACGTAGAAATGAGGTCGTGTTGCTTTAAATCGTTAGTTTTAAGAGCCAGGTAAGATTACAAGCCTTTTTTTGGTGTTTTGATATAAGTCAATACAGTACATCTATGTACACATGCACACTGACATTGAACAGTACATATGAAAGGCAAATGTTACGCACTCGTCAACCATATCTCGGTAACTATGGACGTATCATTAAATTTTTAACGGGGGTTGCTTTTAGTTTATAGACAAGCGATAAAACAGTTTACAACACCAACGTGAAACATGAAATGTTCCTTCTTTGATAAAAATCGAAATTTTCGATTTGTTGTAGGCCTATCATTGGGGGGTGAAAATAGGTTTGAATATTTCCTTTAGCATGCGTATGTCTCTGGAACTGCTTAAGCGAACAATTCTCTTCTGGCATTCTGCAGCTTCCTAACTCTCTGTAGACGCGAGTGGTGCGCTATCTGTAGACGAAAGTGCTCAAGCATCCACCAATCATAAAACATCATTTTAGGGCCTATGCTATATGAAGTGTGATCGGCAAACATGCGCTATACCAGCCTTCACATTCCCAGTTAGTGAACCCATGCATACAGTGTGATTGAAAATGTTCCTCTTGTCGCCGGTAGAGCGAACTCGCCCCCAATCATAGGCGCGATTAAAAATTAGCTGTGCAGTAGGCTACATTTATTAAATGTGTGTCTCCCAGTGATACGTTTGGGCCTACGAAGTTTTGCTTCAGTTTCAATTATTATAAGTAGTCGGAGTTAATATACTGAATTCTTACGTTGTTTGGAGTGTTTGCTGATGAAATTGTAAAGTGCTGGGGTAAATTATAAACTTTGGTTTGAACGTCACTGCTCAAATCCAGTATGTCATACTGTTGTGCGCCATTTTGCACTTCGAATAGGGAGAAAATAGGAGGTGATAAGGACGAAGAGTAATAACTATACCCACCCATTTAGGAGAAAATAGGCTATATGTTCCTTCCTGAACATCTTGTTAAAAACATGTAACAACTATGGTTAGTTGGTTCCCCAGTTAAGGGGCTGCTACAACGTGGTCATTTAGCCCGTGTACTTAGGGTGTGTCTAGAATCTGTCTGATATCAGGTGTTGATTGTGATCGCTGTATTAATGTGTGTTATCTGTAATTCAGGTAAGGGTTGCAGGCGATCAATGTCAAGTAGTTCCTTCGTTTGCTACCGAATGCTACCTAGTTGTGAACTTGGCTACTAGATGCCACCGTAACTGGCACCTGATGGCGAACATTGGAACTTAAGAGAGCATTAATCAAATCTAAGCTACAAATTTAACTTCACGCAATTGTAGTTAGTGGAAGGTTCTTTTACATGTCATAAATCTATGAGATGGGTCCGCCGGCCGTACTGAGTGATTTCTAAAGCTCATAAAAAATCTGACGGTTTTGGCTGGGTTTGAACCCGCATGGTACCAACTACGCCACCGAAGCTGCCACTAACAAATAGATTTTATCCAAAATCCGCACAATAATAGATCATAATATTTCAGATTAATTATGAACAACACATACATGACATTGTTGCCAACCTGATTTTACGCCGTTGATAGATCCAATGCTGACTGCATGTAACGTCCATGCCATCTATTGGACTTCAACCTAATTTTGTATGTGCATTCTGTACCTTAAGAGATGGAACTGAGAATGTATTCATTTATCAGGGCTGCCAACTGTAGTGCTCTATTAGGCTACACTATTTCAGGTATATTTTGATCTAATTAAAATTTCAGTAGGCCCTATTAATAATATTTAATTTCGTCATTGGGATGAGTAGAGCCTCCGTGGCTTAGGCGGCAGCACGCCGGCCTCTCACCGCTGGGTCCGTGGTTCAAATCCCGGTCACTCCATGTGAGATCTGTGCTGGACAAAACGGAGGCAGACAGGTTTTTCTCCGGGTACTCCGGTTTTCCCTGTCAATATTTCATTCCAGCAACACTCTCCTCTATCATTTCATTTCATCTGTCATGCATTTAATCATTGCCCCAGAGGAGTGCGTCAGGCCTCGGCAGCCGGCACAGTTCATATCCTCGCCGCTAGATGGGGGCTTCATTCATTCCATTCCTGACCCGGTCGGAGACTGGAAGCAGGCTGTGGATTTTCATTATTGGGATGAGTCTTAAATTTTAAGAAAAGTAGGCTCCTTAGTTCGTCACGGAACTACTTGTTAGTGAACAATACTAAGACCTTGTGACTAGTAACAAGAAGTTCCGTGACGAACTAAAGAGCCTACTTTTCTTAAAATTTAAGATTCATGCCAATGATTAATCTATATGGATCTATCTAGAATAATGACGAAATTAAGTTGGTAATATCGAAATTTCTAATTAGTTCGAAATACTGTATACCTTGCATAATGTAGCCTAATGGAGAACTGCAGTTGGCAGCCCTGGTGACTGAATATATTCTTAGTTCCATCTCTTAAGGTACAGAATACAAAATTTCGTTGAAGTCCAATGGAAAGCATGGACGTTACAGGCAGTTAAACATTGGATCTAACAGCGCGCGTAAAATCATGTTGGCAACAATGACATACATGTATTGGTCAGAAATAATCTGAAATAATCTGATCTATTATTGTGTCAATTTTGAATGAAATCCATTAGTTAGTATAGAAGTTACATGCATTTTAAAATTGGACCTACCATCAGGCCTAGAATCATTTTGGCAGCACTGGCGTAGGCCTATATTAGATACTCCAATTTAATCTAGAATGCAGGTGCTATACATATGCAAAGTTTAGAGCTATTGGCTTGTATACTTTCTGACATATTGATATTACGGCAACGAAAATAGAGACAGTATTTATTAAAAGTTGGCGGCCCTGGTTACTCTTAAGAATTGGCATAGTCATATCTGTTATGGTACACATAGCACACACGAATCTCTGTTGAAATCCAGATGATAGTATAGAAGTTACATGTATTTAAAATTGTACCTCCCAGCAGGCTTAGAATCATGTTGGTAGCACTGACGTATATTAGTTACTCCAAATTAATATAGAATGTCATGTAGTATACGTGTGCAAAATTTGAAGCTGTCGGCTTGCATACTTTCTGATATATGGGTATTTGGATTTTAAAAAATTGAGAGCATTTATTAACAGTTGGCAGCCCTGGTGGCTCTTAAGAATACGCTCTGTCATATCTGCTTATGTACACATAGCACATACGAAATTTGGTTGAAATCCAATTGATAGTGTAGGAGTTATATGCATTTAAAAATTGGACCTCTCAGCAGGCTTATAATCATTTTGGCAACACTGCCATGTATGGCCGCCTGGAAATTAAACTGCAATATTAATATCTATAAGTGTGCCAATTTTGAAATAGCTCCTATTCATACCTTCCAAGATTTCCAACATGGAGCTCAAAATGGAGCAGTTGGTAGCACTGACATCATTTTCAAATATGGCCGTGAGATATTCTGGTATAGATCTTTACTCCTACCAAATTTTGTTTCGATTGCTGCAGCCGTTTAGGAGTTGATAGGTGGGGGGGACACACACTCTGCCAGACTGACAGACAGGAGGACAGACAGACAGACAGAGAGAAGGACAGACAGACAGACAGACACACACACACATTTGCCCGATCTCATAAGTCTACTTTTTCCTCATTTTTGCAAAATGTGAAAAGTAGGCTAAAAAGGAAGGTGTGATAAGTGCTCAGTGATAGCAGGTATTGTGCACTATAGTTGGCTTATATTATTTGAACGTCATACACGTTATTGGTTCAAATTGAAAGAGTGGCGTATGAGTAGAATCGTTTATTGTGGGGTTTGAAGCCATATTTAGCCTACTTTTCACATTTTGCAACAAGTAGTTCCGTGAAGAACTATACAGCCTATTTTCATATACCCTACTCATGTTAATTGCCTCTTTCAGTTTGATTGTTGTGATAGATTCGTAGATATTGAGAACCGTCTAAATATTACAGATGGTCACCAGGTTCGATTATTATTTATGTACTATTACATGAAGATTATTGTGTACGAGTGGTATTCAGACTTCAATCGCATGATTAGGACACAAGAATTAAAAACGAGATTTTAAAATTTTGCACAGCTGCCATCTTGTGGCTATAAAAACAATTGAAATGAATTAGATGCCAGAGGATTAACAATTGTATAAGCATTTAACGAGCAAAGTTTCACTGCACTCGGATGGTTAAATCGCGAGAAACGTCCATTTTAATATTTATACTTCGCGTCGCCGCCATGTTGGATTTGTGCTCACCAAGTTACTGAAGGTCATAAAGGTAAACTTATGTTCATAGCCTCAATAAACATTTAAAAAATCAGTTTGATTGCTGTAATAGATTCGTAGATATTGAAAACCTTCAAAATAGTTCGTATGCTCGCGATTTTGGATTGTTATATGTATAGGCCAGAGAGTTATGAACCATTAAAGGAAAACTATTGCGTAGCTTCATTAATCAAACTTTCACTTAGATCGTATGATTACGACACAAGAAATAAAAACTTAATTTTAAAATTTCGCTTAGCCACCATCTTGAGGTTATGTAAACAATTGAACTAAATTACATGACCGTGCATTATAATATGTATAATCATTTACTGTACCTTATTTCACTGCGCTCAGATGGTTAAAACACGAAAAAAAATATTAAAGGTTTCAAGTTCACTTGGCTGCCATATTCGTTTCGTACTTTACATTTTTTTGAAAGTTACATAGATAAACCTGTAAAGGTGCCCTTTATCACCGTACAAAATTTCAGGGTGATATCATAAATAGTTTCGGAGATATTGAATGCCAGTGAAATATTTCGCACAGCCGCCATTTTGAGGTCATGTAAACAATTGTACTAAATTAGACGCCAGTGCATTACAATGTGTATAAACTTTTGCTGTACCATGTTTCATTACGTTTGGATGGTTAAATTTGCTTGGCCGCCATGTTGGATTTGTAGTTACCAGGTTTTTGAAAGTCACATAGTTGAACTTCTAGTAGTACTCTTTGTCACCATAAAAATCGCGAGAAACGTCTATTTAAAAGTCGCAACTTCGCTTGGCCGCCATGTTGGTTTAGTAGTTACCAGTATTTCAAAGGTCACATAGGTGAACTTCTAGTAGTTCCCTTTATCACCGTAAAATATTCCAGGATGATATCGGTAATAGTTTCGGAGATACTGAATGATGGTGAAATATTTCGCACAGCCACCATGTTGGATTGGTGAGACACAATAAAGTTTGAAGGGCACGGTCGGGGTGGGCTGACATAGTACTATGACCTTACCGAGTTTCATTCAAATCGATCCAGCCGTTTAGAATTTATTAAGGGGACACACACACACACCATCACACACACACACACGCACACACAGACACACGGAAAAAGGGTGATCTCATAAGCCTATTTTTTTTCATAAAATGAAAATAGGCAAAAAATTAGGAAACAGTAGACTTATGAGATCGGGCAAATGTGTGTCTGTCTGTCTGTCCTTCTGTCTGGCTGTGTGTGTGTGTGTGTCCCCTATCAACTCCTAAACGGCTGGAGCAATCGAAACTTAATTTGGTAGGAGTAAAGATCTATACCTGAATATCTCACGGCCATATTTGAAAATGATGTCAGTGCTACCAACTGCTGAAAAATCGCAATTGGAATTTTAGCTCCCTGTTGGATATCTTGGAAGGTATGAAAGGGAGCTATTTCAAAATTGGCACACGTATAGATAATAATATTGCAGTTTAATTTCCAGGAGGCCACACATGGCAGTGTTGCCAAAATGATTATAAGCCTGCTGATAGGTCCAATTTAAAATGCATATAACTTCTACACTATCAATTGGAATTCTACCAAATTTCGTATGTGCTATGTGTACATTAACAGATATGACTGAGCGTATTCTTAAGAGCCTCCAGGGCTGCCAACTGTTAATAAATGGTCTCATTTTTGTTATCCAAATATCCATATATCAGAAAGTATGCAAGCCGACAGCTTTAAACTATGCACACGTATAGTACCTCACATTCTATATTAATTTGGAGCAACTTATATACGTCAGTGCAACCATCATGATTCTAAGCCTGCTGAGAAGTCCAGCTTTAAATACATGTAACTTATATACTATCATTTGGATTTCAACCAAATTTCGTGTGTGCTATGTGTACCATAACAGATATGACTATGCCGATTAGTAAGAGTAACCAGGGCTGCCAACTGTTAATAAATGCTGTCTCTATTTTTGTTACCCTAATATCAATATCTCAGAATGTATGCAATCCAATAGCTCTAAACTTTGCATACGTATAGTACCTGGCTTTCTAGATTAATTTGGAGTAACTAATATAGGCCTACGCCAGTGCTGCCAACATGATTCAAAGCCTGCTTATAGGTCCAATTTAAAAATGCATGTAACTTCTATACTAACTAATGGATTTCATTCAAAATTGACACAACAATGGATCATATTAGTTTAGATTATTTCTGACCAATACATGTATGTAATTGTTGCAACATAAATTTATGCGCGCTGTTAGATCCAATGTTTAACTGCATGTAACGTCCTAGCTATCCATTGGACTTCAACGAAATTTTGAATTATGTACCTTAAGAGGTGGAACTAAGAATATATTCAGTCACCAGGGCTGCCAACTGTAGTTCTCTATTAGGCTACAGTATACAGTCTTTCGAACTAATTAGAAATTTCGATATAACCAACTTAATTCCGTCATTATTATAGATAGATCCATATAGATTAATCATTGGCGTGAATGTTAAAATTTAAGAAAAGTTGGTTCTTTTGTTCGGCACGGAACTTCTTGTTCAGCGTTGCCATAGTAAACAAAAGTTTGGTGCTTCTCAGTCGGTCAACAGGAATGTACCCAAAAGAGCTGGGTTATGCACTAATCCTGAGAAAAATTACATGAGATTAATAAATACACAGGATGACAAGTTTCGATCGTCAAGCCATCGTCATCAGATCCATTGCACTTAGGCTCTAAAATCTATGTTTGAAAATACAGGTGAAAATATATACAATATATACAATTTTTTAGTTGCAGTATTGGTAATGCAACTTGTCAGTGTATGTTAGTTGTAGTATGTATGATGTTAGGTGGAATCCTAAAATGGTGATAGAAATCCGGAATTTGTCTGTTTGGAGTGACAATATGGTTGTAAAAGTCAACTATGGTTCTACTAGTAGTGGAGTAGTGACAGTTCCAACGCACTCCAGAACCCTCCTCGACCCACTACTAAGCCTCAGCCATGTTAAATATCTCTCGAACGCAGGGTCCGATTTTGACAAATGACGTGTCATTGGACTCGGGCTGACATCCTCTTTGCTGTGGACCACTCGTTATATTTTTGAATTTTTTTTGAAAATTTTCGTTTTCGGAAATAGGTAATAGTTTGAAAACCAAACAGGATAGAACGTTGTGCCATGACTCAAACGAATGGTCTTTATGACCTTTATTTTTTTTTAATAAAACTTTTTAATTTTTTTATGTTTTTTGAAAACACTCGAATTTTGAAAATTCTATATTTTGGAAACTAGAAAGTTTACAAAACAGTTTGTTTGACGTCAATCAATGATTCCTACCCCCTCTACCCCCCAAAAAAATTTCAAGTCTCTAGGATGAAAACCTGCAGTAGTGGGGTTAGGAGAGAGCTGCTTACAAAAGCAAGTGGTGAGCCCCTGCGACCTTGGAATGGAAGGAGTGATGCTAGGAGGGCGTGCTTGGATTCGTTTTTTTCGTCTCGTCGTGCTCTTTACGGGAATGTAGGTGTCGAAAATGTGAAAATCTGGAAACACAGTCTTTTTGGGGTAAAAACGTGATTTTAGACTTTTTGCTATATATCGCGAACCAATCATGCTAGAGGCGTGTACGACGGGTCCAAGGACTCGGGCTGACGTCCTCTTTGCTATAGACCACTCGTTATAATTTTTAATAAAATTGGAAACTCGATTTTGGGGTAAACACGTGTTTTTTGTGATTTTGCCAATATCTCACGAACCAATAACGCTAGAGGCATGTACGACGGGTCCAAGGACTTGGGGTGACGTCCTCTTTGCTATAGACTCGTTGTAATTTTAAAAAAATTGGGAAACGCGATTTTGGGGGTAAACATGTGTTTTTTGTGATTTTTGCCGATATCTCACAAACCAATAACGCTAGAGACGTGTACGAGGTGTCCTAGGACTCGGGCTAACGCCCCCTTTCGAGCGTGGTAGATATTTTTATCCAAAAAATAATTCACAAAGGGCCTAACGCCGTACATGTTGAAACAACGTTTTCTTTTTCTTTACTTGTTTATAATGTTTATGAAGCGTGGTGGTTGAGAGAGACGATACGGCTGGGTGTGTGTGTGTTTCAACGAACCTGCCGCTAACCACAAGGACCATGCTTAATAGAACAATCGCTATTTCGGCGGGTCGGTGTATGACAGAGCGAGGGTGCGTTTTTCTGATATTTTACCTTTGACGTGTAAACGGTGATGAGAACTTGGTTCTATGTTGGTCGAAGCGAGTAGAGAAAACAAACTTACAGGAGGTGAATGGCATTTGAGCTTATTGGAAGGCGTTGATCTGACTTGACAACAGGTGACGCTTGAAGGTGAAATAATCTGACCATTGTGGTGGTAGGGAAGTGCGAAATGCATGTGAACTTGTGTGAAACCACATGCACGCTAAACCAGTGACATCCTGTCTTGCTTCGTACGTGACAAAATGCAAGTTCATGTGAAATTTGATCTACCGCAGGTGTTCGCCTGGGACGTTAGCTGTCCACATGCATGATAACTGTTAACAAGTCACATCCTGTTTTGCTTCGTACGTGACAAAATGCAAGTTCATGTGAAATTTGATTCGCCACAGGTGTTCGCCTGGGACGTTAGCTGTCCACGTGACCGATAACAGAATGTTCAAAGCGTGGGAAAAAATGATTATACATGCAACGTAGCATATATAAAGACATGTCGTTATCATTTCCACTCTCACTTGGGTGGACTACCTTTGAACACACTGCGTTGCATGAAACCCCTGGTCTTGTTTAACAGTTTTGGTGTTGGTGGAAAATACTTAACCGTGTTGTGGGGTAGGTATTTATTTATATACTTATTCATTTATACATTTATTGATTAATATATATATATTTACAAGCAATTATTTATTGATTAAGTAATTAATGATTTTATTTATTTGTTTGCAGATAACCGGCATACCTTACATGTCTGAGGGAGAAGAAACCATTGCACTTTTGAGCCCACTAGAAGGGAAGAGTAACAAGTCACTGCAAGTAAAGGTGAGATGATTTTTTTAAACTAACTTGTTTCATTTTTTGTTTTATGTTTTATTTTATGAAATGTATGTATTAACCTGAATTTAGGTATTTATAGCGGTTTATTTTATTTATTTTTAGAAACTTGGAAAGAATAGCCTTACCGCCGTAGCAGTCGCTGAAAAAAAACAGAAACGCACTAAAGCGAAACCACTGCCAAAGAGTGAGCTGTTTAAAACTCAGGTAAGTCCAACTTAAAAATGCTATTCCATTTTACCACTACTGAAAACTCGTAGACAAAAAAAAAATCATTACCTGTACATGACTGGGACAATGAATGCTTTCTTGATTAATGGCTATGTTGTTGTTGTTGACTGGGAAAAGTACAAGGCCATGTTGGATTTTCTAAAAATAAAAATAATAAATTTAATTTATGGGTGGTTCCCTATGGACTCAACGAATATCCACAGGTTTGAACATGATAATGTGAACAAAATGACATGAAATTCATTTTTGTTTATATATTGGTTAAATGGAGCGTGGGGGAATGTAAATGACTGTAGCTTTATAAAAAAGAAAATAAGTACATGGGTTACTGTTAGTGCCAACATACAGTTTATTTTTAATGGTGTTTTGATATATTAATGCCAATTAACGTTAACGTTTTATTTACAAGTATTGATTGATTGATTGATTGATTGATTGATTGATTGATTGAGTGATGGGTTATTTTGTTTGCTTTTAGGTGTCGTCATGTGCCATTAACGTAATGAATAGACAGTGAACAAGCATGCATTATGCTTTAAAGTACTCTGTGCAATGTTAATAACTTACAATAAGAAAAAGTGTTATTATAACACATGGCGTTAGTACCAAATACAACAAGTGAGCAAGTTGGTTTACCACGTGGGTTGAATTTAAAATCAGAACATGATCGATGGTTAACATTTGAATCCTGGCCTGTAGGCTTTTTGTCGACGCATGAACGTGCAAAAGCCGGTTTTTTTTTACTTGAACCGAGAAGATGTGGTGCGCTGTGTGTTTTGTCGTATTGAACTTTCACACTGGGAAGAAGGGGATGATCCCTTTAGAGACCATTTGCGATGGTCTCCTCACTGTCCTTACATGCTTGGAAAGCAAGTGGGTAACCTACCCGTGCATTCATTTTACCGAACCACAAGGCCTTTGGCCGCTACTTACGTTGCTGAATCACAAATAAATAATAATAATGATGTATTACCAGCCAACGGTAGTGTCGATATATGTGGTCCATATGCCATAGACAGTGTTGAATTGGCGTGTGCTTTTGAAAAATTGGGAGTTTGCAAGACTAAAGCACTAGCACACCCAGAGTACAGCTCTGTTGAAAAACGTTTCGAATCTTACAAAAATGTTTGGCCATTAATATTAAAACACCTTACCAAACAGCTAAGTGAAGCTGGATTTTTTTATACTGGTGAAGGGGATAAAACAATATGTTTTTATTGTGGATTTGCTTTAAAGGATTGGCAAATGACTGATGACCCTTTTGTGCAACACGCTCGTTGGTTACCAAACTGTAAATACATGGTGTTGCTTAAAGGTCAGGAATTTGTGAACACTATTCGTAAAGAAAAATTGATTGCAGCACAAGACATAAAAGTGCCTTTAGAGTTAGAGCACGCGGAGCAAATACATAAGGCTGAAAGAAAAGACTTGTGTTACGAACAGATACAAAAGTGTGACCAACAATTATGTAAAATTTGTTATCAAGATGAACTAGGTGTTGTACTTTTACCCTGTGGACACATGATAGCCTGTGTCAAGTGTGCATTAGAACTTAACACTTGTGCTATATGCAGAAAAGTAGTATCTTCTACAGTTAGGGCATTTCTTGCATAACTAGTATAATTTATTCGCCATGCATAGTGCAAAATCCCTAATTGCACAATATTATTAAAGCTGTTTTAGAGTGTAATAGATATGCTTTTGTTTTGTTTATAGACTACTACAATGAATGTTTTGAATGCTGTGGGACAATCATTTGGCTTAGAGACAAAGAAGCTCAGCGAATTGCCAACGCATATTCCATTCCGCATTATCAAGATTCGGAAATTGAACACAGCATATGGTGATCGTGTACTTTGTGTATGTGAAAACTTTGAGACATTTCTGCCTATACGGTTTAATGATATGTCGGAGAGTGTTTTTGATGAAGTCAATAATGCTGTGCAACCTGTACACTTAATTTATGAAGGTTTTAAAAACAATAGGTGCATGGTTCGTTTTAACGTCGCAAGAGCCATCAACATCACAAACTATGCAAGAGGTAGTGTTGTTGTCGTTTTAAAGAGTGGAACAACTAGGTCATCTGCTCTTGATCTGCAAGGGGATCAAAGTGACTAAATAGTAATAACCATAAGGTTTTTATGTCAATACAACCATTCCGGCTTCCCCACTTTTCGAAAACAACATTGAATGGACATTGCTAGAAAATGATCTACAACAAGCCTTGTGTTTAAAACTATAACAGACTATTGTAAAGTGAGAAAGGCTTGTATTCAGTGTGCATTTATTGTCATAATCATGTATACTCTGCAATGTTAAATATATTAACTTTGTATAAAATAAAACAGCATTGTAACATCATTTTGCATTTATTTACAAACTTTATATACATTTTTTTTTGGTTTCATCATAATATTTTTAAAGACAACACTAAACACTAAAACATTACTATTCTATACACATATTTTCTTTCTTTTTCAGTATATTGTCATTACTTATATTTTCCATTATTATTTCACATTATTTATTTATTTAATTAAAACGAACCATGCACCTATTGTTTTTAAAACCTTCATAAATTAAGTGTACAGGTTGCACAGCATTATTGACTTCATCAAAAACACTCTCCGACATATCATTAAACCGTATAGGCAGAAATGTCTCAAAGTTTTCACATACACAAAGTACACGATCACCATATGCTGTTTTCAATTTCCGAATCTTGATAATGCGGAATGGAATATGCGTTGGCAATTCGCTGAGCTTCTTTGTCTCTAAGCCAAATGATTGTTCCACAGTATTCAAAACATTCATTGTAGTAGTCTATAAACAAAACAAAAGCATATCTATTACACTCTAAAACAGCTTTAATAATATTGTGCAATTAGGGATTTTGCACTATGCATGGCGAATAAATTATACTAGTTATGCAAGAAATGCCCTAACTGTAGCAGATACTACTTTTCTGCATATAGCACAAGTGTTAAGTTCTAATGCACACTTGACACAGGCTATCATGTGTCCACAGGGTAAAAATACAACACCTAGTTCATCTTGATAACAAATTTTACATAATTGTTGGTCACACTTTTGTATCTGTTCGTAACACAAGTCTTTTCTTTCAGCCTTATGTATTTGCTCCGCGTGCTCTAACTCTAAAGGCACTTTTATGTCTTGTGCTGCAATCACTTTTTCTTTACGAATAGTGTTCACAAATTCCTGACCTTTAAGCAACACCATGTATTTACAGTTTGGTAACCAACGAGCGTGTTGCACAAAAGGGTCATCAGTCATTTGCCAATCCTTTAAAGCAAATCCACAATAAAAACATATTGTTTTATCCCCTTCACCAGTATATAAAATCCAGCTTCACTTAGCTGTTTGGTAAGGTGTTTTAATATTAATGGCCAAACATTTTTATAAGATTCGAAACGTTTTTCAACAGAGCTGTACTCTGGGTGTGCTAGTGCTTTAGTCTTGCAAACTCCCAATTTTTCAAAAGCACACGCCAATTCAACACTGTCTATGGCATATGGACCACATATATCGACACTACCGTTGGCTGGTAATACATCATTATTATTATTTATTTGTGATTCAGCAACGTAAGTAGCGGCCAAAGGCCTTGTGGTTCGGTAAAATGAATGCACGGGTAGGTTACCCACTTGCTTTCCAAGCATGTAAGGACAGTGAGGAGACCATCGCAAATGGTCTCTAAAGGGATCATCCCCTTCTTCCCAGTGTGAAAGTTCAATACGACAAAACACACAGCGCACCACATCTTCTCGGTTCAAGTAAAAAAAAACGGCTTTTGCAAGTTCATGCGTCGACAAAAAGCCTACAGGCCAGGATTCAAATGTTAACCATCGATCATGTTCTGATTTTAAATTCAACCCACGTGGTAAACCAACTTGCTCACTTGTTGTATTTGGTACTAACGCCATGTGTTATAATAAAACTTTTTCTTATTGTAAGTTATTAACATTGCACAGAGTACTTTAAAGCATAATGCATGCTTGTTCACTGTCTGTTCATTACGTTAATGGCACATGACGACACCTAAAAGCAAACAAAATAACCCATCACTCAATCAATCAATCAATCAATCAATACTTGTAAATAAAACGTTAACGTTAATTGGCATTAATATATCAAAACACCATTAAAAGTAAACTGTATGTTGGCACTAACAGTAACCCATGTACTTATTTTCTTTTTTATAAAGATACAGTCATTTACATTCCCCCACCCTCCCTTTAACCAATATATAAACAAAAATGAATGTCATGTCATTTTGTTCACATTATCATGTTCAAACCTGTGGATATTCGTTGAGTCCATAGGGAACCACCCATAAATTAAATTTATTATTTTTATTTTTAGAAAATCCAACATGGCCTTGTACTTTTCCCAGTCAACAACAACAACATAGCCATTAATCAAGAAAGCATTCATTGTCCCAGTCATGTACAGGTAATGAATTTTTTTTGTCTACGAGTTTTCAGTAGTGGTAAAATGGAATAGCATTTTTAAGTTGGACTTACCTGAGTTTTAAACAGTTCACTCTTTGGCAGTGGTTTCGCTTAAGTGCGTTTCTGTTTTTTTTTCAGCGACTGCTACGGCGGTAAGGCTATTCTTTCCAAGTTTCTAAAAATAAATAAAATAAACCGCTATAAATACCTAAATTCAGGTTAATACATACATTTCATAAAATAAAATATAAAACAAAAAATGAAACAAGTTAGTTTAAAAAAATCATCTCACCTTTATTTGCAGTGACTTGTTACTCTTCCCTTCTAGTGGGCTCAAAAGTGCAATGGTTTCTTCTCCCTCAGACATGTAAGGTATGCCGGTTATCTGCAAACAAATAAATAAAATCATTAACTACTTAATCAATAAATAATTGCTTGTAAATATATATATATATTAATCAATAAATGTATAAATGAATAAGTATATAAATAAATACCTACCCCACAACACGGTTAAGTATTTTCCACCAACACCAAAACTGTTAAACAAGACCAGGGGTTTCATGCAACGCAGTGTGTTCAAAGGTAGTCCACCCAAGTGAGAGTGGAAATGATAACGACATGTCTTTATATATGCTACGTTGCATGTATAATCATTTTTTCCCACGCTTTGAACATTCTGTTATCGGTCACGTGGACAGCTAACGTCCCAGGCGAACACCTGTGGCGAATCAAATTTCACATGAACTTGCATTTTGTCACGTACGAAGCAAAACAGGATGTGACTTGTTAACAGTTATCATGCATGTGGACAGCTAACGTCCCAGGCGAACACCTGCGGTAGATCAAATTTCACATGAACTTGCATTTTGTCACGTACGAAGCAAGACAGGATGTCACTGGTTTAGCGTGCATGTGGTTTCACACAAGTTCACATGCATTTCGCACTTCCCTACCACCACAATGGTCAGATTATTTCACCTTCAAGCGTCACCTGTTGTCAAGTCAGATCAACGCCTTCCAATAAGCTCAAATGACATTCACCTCCTGTAAGTTTGTTTTCTCTACTCGCTTCGACCAACATAGAACCAAGTTCTCATCACCGTTTACACGTCAAAGGTAAAATATCAGAAAAACGCACCCTCGCTCTGTCATACACCGACCCGCGGAAATAGCGATTGTTCTATTAAGCATGGTCCTTGTGGTTAGCGGCAGGTTCGTTGAAACACACACACACCCAGCCGTATCGTCTCTCTCAACCACCACGCTTCATAAACATTATAAACAAGTAAAGAAAAAGAAAACGTTTTTTCAACATGTACGGCGTTAGGCCCTTTGTGAATTATTTTTTGGAAAAAAATATCTACCACGCTCGAAAGGGGGCGTTAGCCCGAGTCCTAGGACACCTCGTACACGTCTCTAGCGTTATTGGTTTGAGAGATATCGGCAAAAATCACAAAAAACACATGTTTACCCCCAAAATCGCGTTTCCCAAATTTTTTAAAATTACAACGAGTCTATAGCAAAGAGGACGTCACCCCAAGTCCTTGGACCCGTCGTACATGCCTCTAGCGTTATTGGTTCGTGAGATATTGGCAAAATCACAAAAAACACGTGTTTACCCCAAAATCGAGTTTCCAATTTTATTAAAAATTATAACGAGTGGTCTATAGCAAAGAGGACGTCAGCCCGAGTCCTTGGACCCGTCGTACACGCCTCTAGCATGATTGGTTCGCGAGATATAGCAAAAAGTCTAAAATCACGTTTTTACCCCAAAAAGACTGTGTTTCCAGATTTTCACATTTTCGACACCTACATTCCCGTAAAGAGCACGACGAGACGAAAAAAACGAATCCAAGCACGCTCTCCTAGCATCACTCCTTCCATTCCAAGGTCGCAGGGGCTCACCACTTGCATTTGTAAGCAGCTCTCTCCTAACCCCACTACTGCAGGTTTTCATCCTAGAGACTTGAAATTTTTTTGGGGGGTAGAGGGGGTAGGAATCATTGATTGACGTCAAACAAACTGTTTTGTAAACTTTCTAGTTTCCAAAATATAGAATTTTCAAAATTCGAGTGTTTTCAAAAAACATAAAAAAATAAAAAAGTTTTATTAAAAAAAATAAAGGTCATAAAGACCATTCGTTTGAGCCATGGCACAATGTTCTATCCTGTTTGGTTTTCAAACTATTACCTATTTCCGAAAACGAAAATTTTCAAAAAAAATTCAAAAATATAACGAGTGGTCCACAGCAAAGAGGACGTCAGCCCGAGTCCAATGACACGTCATTTGTCAAAATCGGACCCTGCGTTCGAGTGATATTTAACATGGCTGAGGCTTAGTAGTGGGTCGAGGAGGGTTCTGTAGTGCGTTGGAACTGTCACTACTCCACTACTTGTACTGTATAGTGCAAGCTACGTATTACTTATCAGGTTGGAAGTCTTCCGTTCTGTAACTGCGAGTAGTATCAACTTCCCTCTTGGAGCAGTCACTGTATTAGTATAGATATAGATGTATGTTTGTAAATATAAATGTCTTGACGGTGTGACCGTTATTGTTTCAGGGAAATTAAAGTTTGTATTTGAGATATCGCTATGACTTGCTTAGTATCTCATTCTCCACATCCTGTTGCAGGCTTGATACCTTCACAGTTGCCCTGGGAGCCACCAACACCTGGTTTAATGAGTCTGGTGTAGTACGAATTACTACACGAACCAAGGTGGTTCATCCGGAATTCGACCAAGGTTACAATAACGACATCGCTGCCCTGCGGCTTCCATCTCCGGTCGTCAGTAATAGTAAGTATAATACATTTCTCACGATCAAAGTGAAGATCAAGAGTACCATGGTGTAAGTATAAGAATAATAGTGAGGCGGTGCGCATATAACGCTCCCTCTCTATCAAGGGGATGACATCACAACGGGGACATTGCGTTCGGTGTCACAGCACGAAGTATTTGACACAGCTCTATCATACTAGTATATAAAAATGAGATGGTGTGTGTCTGTGTATTACTCAATAACACAAGAACCACTGGTTCGATTTAAATGAAATTTTGCATGGACGTAGCTGATTTACCAGGCTTACATATAGGCTACTTTCGATTTAGATATTTTGCACTATTCAGAAATGGCGACTATTTTCATATTTCCATTTCAAATTAAAAGAGAACTATAAGAAATAGCAAAGTTTTGATGGCTCTACGAGCTTTAAAATTTAATTTTCTATCCGAAAGGTCCTTATCAATTTGCATGTATCTCCAACGGTTAGCGAGTAAAACCTAAATATGTCTTATAAAACACGGTCAACGCCGAGCGATGTTAGACTATGTTAGTCTCTAAATGAACTGTTTTATTTATAGAGGTAGTTTGTGGTGTCCAAAACTAGACGTGATTTTGAGTCTATTTTTATACTCTTTGTGCCGGTTATTGTATGTGAGTATTTGGATCTTTACGCTGTTTCACAAAGTTATAGGGCTTTGTACTCTGCACGGTATGCTTTCATCCTTTTTATCGATTTGTTTTTCTTTAAATGAATATTTCAGTTGGCCAATATTTATCTGCTTTTTGTAGTTTTTTACCATGATCAGAAACCCAAATTCACAGACAAATGTGTCGAAGACTATCGACTGTCACATTAGTTTATTTAGTGTTCATATTAATCTTACTGCAGAACTGGGCAAATGTATTTGAATAAAGTAGGCGTTTTGACTTTCGCGGCCAATAAAAAAAAAACGCACGAAAGACGGCGTAAACCTAGAACAGTTGCTGAGTTTTAATTGCTTGGCCCTAAAATTGAATATACAATCATTTAGGAAGCATTTATAGGCGTGAAAGACTGTTTTAATATTTATCACTCGCAGAAAAGTAGCTGAGGTGTTCTAAATAAAAATTGAGGTATCGCACAGTTTGCCACTCCTTTGGTAGTCCACAAATGGACCACAAGAGCCCGCTGATGAACCATCTCGGAGTTACTAGGCGTAATCTCGCTCAAGACACGGCATAAACTCAGAAAATGTTTCTGTGATTACTTTGTTTTTGTTATTATTACTTGGGATGATTGAAGTTTGTTCCGTTACTGTTACTCTTTATCATGACATGGTACGTACTTTCCGCAATATTACTTATTGTGGATATGATAATTGCTATCAAGTTTGATGTATTTTTAGCATAATGTTTATATGTTTAAATATAGTATGAAAACGTTAAACGATAGGTGTTCAATATTTAAGACAAGTTATTTAACTTTTACTACGTAGAAGCTGATAATTATTTCCAATATTTAAACGCACTTTCTCACCTACAAAGCGGAGCCACGGGCTTTTCTCCGGGTACTCCGGTTTTCCCTGTCACAATTTCATTCCAGCAACAATCTCCACTATCATTTCATTTCATGCGTCATTCATTTAATCATTGCCCCCAGGGGAGTGCGACAGGCTTCGGCAGCCGGCACAGTTCATATCCTCGCTGTTAGATGGGGATTTCATTCATTCCATTCCCTGACCTGGTCGGTCGACTGAAAGCAGGCTGAGGATTTTCACTTTCCTATCTCTGATTAATAATTTGGTGAGTGAAAATGCATGTAGTCTACACATGTAGTTGGTAACATGGAAATAAAATAACTACATTACGAATGTGTGATTATATATATTAATGATTTAGGCCAGCAAGTACAAAAAGCCGTTCGAAGAACGGGTACTTCAGCTAGTTCATAATAATACAACCTGTGACAATAAAGTTCGGTGGATAGTCCTATAATATCAACATAGATGAACAATTCACGGCAGTGACCCTATTGTCCTTCGAAATAGTCCCCTTCCTTAACTATGCAACGCTGAGATCGGCGATAGATGTCCTGGAAACTGTTCAAGAAGGCGTCTTTTGGGATGGTGTTCAAAAGGCTCGTCACGTGACCACAAATATTGGTGAATGGGTCTATATTACGGGCGGATTGTTGGCTTACCTGAAACAGCAGTTACTGTCCTCCGAAGTAGTCCCCGTGGATGGTTATGCCCTTCTGAGAATGTCTATACAAGCCCTAGAAACTCTTTAGGGATAGCCTTCAGTTGGGCCGTCACATTACGTCAGATGTCCGAAACGTTCAAAAACCTCTGGCCCTTTAGGGCTTTTCGGTGACTCTGGGCCTGGACCCCGCCACTCCATACTTTGACGCTTGACTTCGGGGTTGTACCTCAGACACCAGGTCTCGTCGCCCGTGACGATGGTTTTCAAATAAGCCATTCCATTCCACAGAACATTCACCCTTCTCACTGCCACCCGCCAAACAGATGTGCATGGTAGGTTGAATAAATTCATCCTCCTCACTGCAACCCGCCGAACAGGTGTGCATGGTAGGTTGCATGAATTCATCCTTCTAAATACGCACTATGTCAAACAGGTCTTACACGTTGCTTTGTGTGTCGCCAATGTTACCATGTCAACCGCTCTGACTTTATTCACCGAATGCAACGTGACGAACCTTTTGAACACCATCCCAAAGGACGCCTTCTTGCAAAATTTCCAGGACATGATTCGCCGATCTCAGCATTGCATAGTTACGGGAGAGGACTATATCGAAGGACAATAGGGTCACTGTCGTGCATTGTTCATCTATAGGACTATTCACCAAACTTTATTGTCACAGGTTGTATAACTTGAAGGCATAATTAATGAGAACATTTATTATAATACTGCACATGCTTTGTATTGTATCACTGATAATAATGTTGGTAATTATGAATTCGCAGTACCTCTAAATAATATTAAATAGTCCGTTAACGAGATCCACTATTTTCTTACATTAGTGAATTTACACATTTTGCGATTCAATTTTCTCTGTGAATTGCCGAACTTATTTTTTCTGAAAGTCACGCAACCTAATATATGTTCGGGTTTGAGCTAAACAGAAAATAACCAAATATGCAATATTAATATGAGGTAAATTTCTCCAGGTCCTCCTGGTTAATTCATTGAATAGCCTATAAACTATCATTTGATAGCGAATTGCCATGAAATGTATGTAACTCGGTGTCCATTGTTGTTGCAGCTTCCATAAGTTCTGACTATATAGCAGCGGCTATTAGTTCATTAGAGAGATACTTAAGATTATCCTTTGAAATAAATTGGAGCCAGTCTGGGCCTTCATTACTGGGTTCAAGTTCTTGAGAAAATGTTTCCAAGTGTTTGAACTTTGTTCTTAGCTCTTAAAAACCTGAAGGCTTTAGGGCTTACACGTTTTAGTGATATACAAATATCATTTATTGTTCCCCACCTACTATATTTTTTCAAAGATAAATTTTTGGCACGTTACATTTCGATCCACTCTCGTGGATGAAAGCCATCATTTCGGTAGTGAAAATACCAGGGCTAGATAACTTAACCGTAACCATAACGTAACGTAATTAGGGAATGTACCGGAAAACTCCATGAGTGCATTTAGGTAAATGCGTTACAGAACGAATTACTTCGTTTCCACAAGAATACCGTATTTATCATATACTATCACAATAACGTTAAATTCAGTAACCGAATTGAAGAACGCTATTATTCCGGTCCCTACCAATAACGTTATTGGGAGGGTGGCTCACATAGTGAATAACTGAATAACGTTATTGGCATCATTTCGTTATTAGTTCAACCTGATGTCGAAGAACGAAATTGAACGAACTGCTGACAATAACGTTATTCGAAAGGCGGGTAAAGGAAGTTCCTCATAAAAACGTTATTCGCCGGTTTTCGTTATTTGTCTTACCCAATCTTTAAGGAACAAAATTGTGAGTACTACCGACGATAACGTTGTTTAAAAGACGGCTAAAATTTAGTTCTACAAATTAATGTTATTCCCATTTCTTGTTTATTATTAATCAAATCCAATCTTAATGACAAGAAATTATGTATATTCCGTCAAGAACGTTATTAAGGAAACAGCTCGAACAGAGGGCCATAACGTTGTTACTAAATGTGATGTAGAAAGAGCGACGTTGTGTGGGATTAGTCACATTATACAAAGAAGGGTCATATGAAATATTTGAGCACATTGCAATAATAAAGTAGGTGCCTTTTCCCATGACAAAATTTAATAGGTAATAGGCCTACTAACATTTCTAATTAGATTGGAATATACCTGAAATATTCTAATACAGCACTACAGTTGGTAGCCTAGGTGACTCTGAATATATCCTTAGTTCCATCTCTAAAGGTACATAATGCACATATAACATTCGGTTGAAGTCCAATGGATAGTATGGACGTTGCATGTTATGAAATATTGGATCTACCAGTGTATGTAAAATCATATTGGCAACAAAGTCATGCACGTGTGCTCAGAATTAATCTGAAATAATACTATATTTTATAGTGCCAATTTTGGATAACATCCATTTGTTGGTATAGAAGTTACATGCATTTTCAGCAGGCTTAGAATTATGTTGGCAGCACTGACGTACATTAGTTACTCGAAATTAATCTGAAATTTCAGGTATCATACGTGTGCAAAATTTAGAGCTGTTGGCTTGCATACTTTATTATATATATGTATTAGGATAAATAAAGAGAATGAGCATTCATTAGAAGTTGGCAGCCCTGCTGGCTCTCAAGTATGAGCATAGTCATATCTGTTATAGTAACAATAGCGCATACGAAATTCGGATAAAATCCAATTGATAGTTAGAAGTTAGATGCACTTAAACATTGGACTTATCCGCTGGCTTAAAATCATGTTTGCACCACTGTCATATATGCGCTACCTAAAATATATATCTGGAATGTTATTACCACTATCTGTACTAATTTTGGAAGGGTTCGCATGCATAACGTCTGATAAATCCAACATAGAGCTCAAAAGTGAATTGTGAATTTTCAGCAGTTACTAGCACTAAAATAATTTTCAAAAATGCCCGTGAGATATTCAAAAATAGGTCTTTACTTATACCAAATTGGGTTTCAATAACTTCAGCCGTCTAGGAGGGACAGACAGACATTTGCCTGGACCGATGCCATAAGTCTACTTTTCCCTCATTTTTACAAAATGTGAAAAGTAGGCTAAAATATTACGAAGAATATACGATAGCTACTGTATAACATCCAACCTTAGGTGTTTCGATACTGTGCTGATCACTACCCTCTGCTTATGGACATATCACATGTGCTGTACCGCAATCATTGACCATCAGAATACAAATGGCACAGATTATAACGTTAAAGCTTGTATACAGGCACAATTCCGGTATAGGCTTGAATAACGTTATTCGCAGCAGCATTCCTTGTTCCGATTGGCTAAGCTGCAAGAAATCAAACATGGAGGAAAGTTGTGGATTGAGAGTAATATTTGCAGTTCATTGGCATTATTAATGCAAACCAGTCATTAAGATGCGTTACGTTGAATACATGAAGGGGCACTGACTGATTGAACGCATTCCCGTCAGTATTTACGTTTTAACTGAAATAATTCGACATTTAGCTATACGCATGAAGTTACGTAACTATGAGCTAGGCTACACAGTGAGAAGTGTACGGGTGCTATAGCTGCAACTTAGTGCCCAATGAGTCTCGGGTTCGAGACGCACTAGGGCCAAATTTTTTATTCTTTTTGAATTATTATGTTGCATTCACACTACTTTCCTTGTGAGTTTCCAACTACGATTTATTCGCATAATCTACGGAGATGATGTTAATAATGGATATTGGAAGGGAAAATTATTCTATTCTATCATTCAAATTTGTACTTCCCCATACAAAACCATGAATATTTGTACTATTCGTGAAAGTATACTAATATTTTCATACCTCAATAATAGTCTATGTTTACTCCACAATAGATAATAATATTAAGAATAAGGAGAAATAGTTTCGTGACGATCTAAAGAGCATACTTTTCTTTATAATTAAGATTCACGCCAATTTTTATTTTATTTTTAGTCGTTTACCCTCCAGGTTGGTGGAATCCAAGGACTCAGTGAGGGAACTCACCACTACCGCCTCTATGGGCAGTGTCCTAGAGCTAGGAACATCGAATCGGAAGGGATACAACTGGTGAGGTGGGATTGGCACCTCGCCCAGGCGGCCTCACCTGCAATGCGAACAGGGGCCTCATGAGGGATGGTAAGGGATGGGTAGGATGGATAGGCAAGGAAGAGGGAAGGAGGCGGCCGTGGCCTTGAAGAAGGTACCATCCCGGCATTTTCCCGAAGACGAAGTGGGAAACCACGGAAAACCACATCGAGGATGGCTGAAGGGGAATCGAACACCCTCTACTCATTTGGGCCACCCGAGGCTGAGTAGATCCCGTTCCAGTCCTCGTACCACTTTTCAAATTTCGTGGCAGAGCCGGGAATCGAACCCAGGACCTCCGGGGCGGCAGCTAACAATGCTGACCACTACGCTACGGAGGCGATATCTGAAATAATACTTTATCTAATAGTGCCAATTTTGGTTAACATCCATTTGTTGTTATAGAAGTTACATGCATTTTCAGCAGGCTTAGAATTATGTTGGCAGCACTGATGTACATTAGTTACTCGAAGTTAATCTGAAATTTTAGGTACCATACGTGTGCAACATTCAGAGGTGTTGGCTAGCATACTTTCTGATATATTTATTGGTATTCGGATAAAGAAAGAGAATGAGCATTCATTAGCAGTTGGCAGCCCTGCTGACTATCAAGTATAAGCATAGTCATATCTGTTATAGTACACAAAGCACGTACGAAATTCGGTTAAAATCCAATTGATAGTATAGATGTTAGATGTACTTAAACATTGGACTTATCAGCAGGCTTAGAATCATCTTGGCAACACTGTCATATATGGGCTCCTTAAAATGTATCTGGAATGTTATTATCCCTGTGTGTGCTAATTTTGGAAAATTTCGCATGCATAACGTCTGAGATATCCAACGTAGAGCTTAAAAGTGAATTATGATTTTTAGCAGTTGGTAACTCTGAAATCATTTTCAATTATGTACCTGAGATATTCAGATATAGATATTTCCTTAAACCGAATTTGGTTTCGATAACTGCAGTCATTTAGGGGTTGATAGGTGGGTAGTTTATTGGCTGAGAAATAACCCACCCACCAAGGGAAGATGATTAAGAGAAGGAAGTAGATTTGGGATTGGAAAAGAAGGATAGAAAAATAGGATGAGAGTTCCACAAAAATTATGAATTTGACTTTCAATACATTTAAAGGTGGTTGCCACCGCAGATCCTTGTTCGGATACCTAAAGTGGGTACGAGCTTGGTCGAAGCTGACGGGAACTGCAGCTAAGACTTGGGCAGTTTGCCAGAGAGAGGCTTTAGTGTCTTTCCTCCCAAGCACGAATAAAAGTACTATAGGGAAGGGTGATGGTCTGGCCAGACAGATAGTAAAAGCTTTATTGAGTATGAACGAGGGCATAAACCTAGGAAGGGCTAGGAAAGCCAGGATCCTGCCTAACTGTAGTATCAGAGAAATGATGAATCCAAAAACAAATATTTAATTTATTTAACAATTAGATGAAGTTTGAGGAAATTAACAATTATGCAATATAATTTTAATAAACATAGTTAATTTGAACTCTTTAACAAATAGGGTCGCAGACCTCTCAACATTAAAAGGTTGCTCCAGGCAATTGACCATTTACAAGGTTTCAAACCTTACATGTTTCTAAAATCTTTATAAGATTTAAACAAATGAGCAATGAAATAATTAAAGCTTGAACGTGAATTGGAGTACAAAAGTGCACCTTAAGAAATTCAGGAGAGAATGTTCTAGAGAAAGTGACAACTTTGAAAATAACAATAATAACAACATGAAAAGTAAGATAGAAGTTCCTACAACTTCTTATATTTAAACAGAATTACTTTGTGAGAATTATATAAAGAGAGCAGGTCACTTACTGTGAACCTGAAAAGTTAATCAAAAGTAAGGATCTAGACCTCCTATACTTTAAATAAGACTCGCAAGTTAAATGAGGCAGTTTTCATTTAGCGAGACCAAAAAAATAACTCACTCAAGAGTTGAGGAAATTGTTTTCCCTGTTTTTGAAGGGAGAAACAATGGAAGTTTGAAACGTGTGCTAGACACGTAATTATACAGAGATACTTAATGATAAACCAACAAAATGGAAGGGCACTTCTTGGAATGACACCTTATTGGAACAGACCTAGATTAAAAGTTTATTACAGATTGTTAGTAAGAGGATTAGGAAAGAGAAATGGGAATTAAGGAAAATGTTCATGGCCTTATTTGAATATAAGCGGACGATCGCGACGCGGTAGAAAAGTTGAGCAAGCACTGGTTTTCACTATAGTTCATTGAAATATATGAAAAGTTCACTGTGTAGACACAAAGTTTATGGAAAAGAAAGTTATTGCAATGATGAAAATAACTGGTTTCACTAGATAAGTGAGAGTCTATTTCTTGAGAAAGTTGTAAATTACAATTAAATGCGCTATAGAAAATTCCCGCGGTGGACGAAACTTCACTATGTAGTAATTTAGAAGTAAGATAATTCAATTTTAAATAGAATTCTCACAGGTACGTGAGAAATACATGACGGCCGGACTTGTAGATTGAGTACAGAATCTGGAAAGTTCCAGAACAATCTTAGCAGTAAAATGGGGCCAATGTAAATCCAGCGGAGGAACTAGCTTGTTGAATTATAGACAGCGGGTAATTAGATAATATCCCACGTAGTGAGAGGATTTCTCATTTGAATAGCTTAATAAAAGCTCTTTATGGTAAAATCGGCTTATACAAGCGAAAGCTCGACATGGCAAATCCCACGAAGAATGATTATTGCCCCAAATTAAATACTTTCACACTGTCTATAAAAGTATCATTAAAAACACGTGGAAGTTAAAACCATGAAGATGAGGTTAAAACTTGAAGAAGGTACTTATCTTTGTTGCATTTCGAAGTGAAGTTCCTCACTGATGCCTAGAGTTCCAACATGGCGTGGAATTTAAAAAATGCCTCGTTAGGTCAGGAGGCTAGCTCTGGTTGAGCCTTAACTGATTGCTTCAACTGCCGACTAAGAAGTGAGACTTGCTCAATGAAGCACGGAAGGTCCTAGGAAGGGGAGAGAGTGGGGGTAGGAAACAAAAGGTATACATATCAGCATAACCAACTTATCATAAATAAATTTTCTTCTTGATGGATGATCTTCTAAGAATTGATAGTAGGCGATATTAGCGCAGCATGGTGGGTGAAACAGTAGATGTAGTCCTCTTGCTCAAGGAGAAAATAACTGGCGATAGTAAAGATCTGGTGGCCAGATGGATATGTAAGTCCTCTTGCACGATGAGGGATTGAGTAGCTTCAGAGGTTCGCTACTAGATGACGCTAGGTGGGTCACAGAAGTTATATATCTGAAACATACTTATGAAGACATAAGAGATATGCCCAACAAGGAGAAAACAGAAGATCACTGTTGGTGTTTGGCAAAGAGGAAGGAAGAAATGAACATGCAAGGAGCAGTAGACATTATATCTCAGGTACCGTGTATTCAAAGAATACACCATACTGGGGGGACAAACACCAACAGGGCACAAGAAAAACAAGTAAACATTTAAAGGTAATGGAGAGATCAAAGACAGAGGTCTTGTGATCGGACCATTAATAGTTAAGACTCTGACTTCCCTGACTCTCCCATCTCTTCCAGGGTATCACTGGGTCATTTTTCCAAAAGGCCAGACTAGGGGGGGTGAAACATCCCTAACTAAGACCAAGTCTCCCACTTTAATGTCGGGACTGGAAAGAAACCACTTCTGTCTCCGTTGTAAGGAAGTTAAATATTCCAAGTTCCACCTCTTCCAAAAAGAATTGCGGAGGGCTTCAAGTTTACACCAAGTGATAGGTATATCAGAATCCCTGAAAGAATTAGGAAGGGGAGGATGGGCAGAGAGAGAAGTACGTGTAAGACAGTGACCAGGTGTGAGTGGAAGGAGGTCATCAGGGTCATTAGAAAGCGGAGTTAAATAACGAGAATTATCAACACTTTCAATCACAAAATAGCTGGAAGCTGAGAGAAATAAAGCACTAGTAAAGATTACGATACAATGCAAGAGAAGAATTGACAAGTTTAAACAAAACAAAACAAAACAAGTACATCTATTAAGGATAAGAATATACCAAATAAACAAAGAAACTATGCGAGTAAAAAGCAAGAACGCTATAGGTAACAAACGAGTAGCAATAAGCAATGACCTTAAGTCACAATAAGTATCAAAGGGGTTACTCAGAAAAATACTTAAGTCAACGAGAAACTTGACATAACAAGTATAAATGCAAAAACACATCGAATGTGACGACGAGAAAAAGCAAGTTTGTTCATCAATGAACATTAAGATCGCAAAAGATGTAAGCAAATTGCAATACATAAGCGCGTGAGAAATACGCAACGAAGTTTTGAAACAAGGAACGAAGCAGTTATAGAATACGAGCTTGAGTAAACGAAAGACACAAGCAAGTGCGGCCTTGACCCACATAGTACAACGAGATAAGGCATATAAATAGCTGAACGAGTCCTTAACTGGAACAAGTTTATTTTGGGAAATAGGTGAGCGGCTTCCGTAATTGCAGTAGCGACTCGCCAGACAATGGTTGGCAATCAGCCAGAGTTGAGATAAGAGAAACTTGCTTTGAACTGTGTCAAGCGTACAGGAAATAAACAACAACTTGACCTTACTCCGGCGTGTATACAAACAAGTTTGAAAAACAAGCAGTTCGGAGTACACAAACAACATTTGTTGAATCAGCTGTAACTTAAAGCAGATATTCAGGTTGAACGGAATGCAGTCAATCGTAACTTGGACGTGAAAAAGCAATTTAAAGATATATGAAATAGAGTAGGAAATCAATTTCGCATAATTGAGAGGATCACGGAATCCGACAATTTTCAACAAAAAGAAGCTTAATTCTTCCGAGCAAAGAAGACAAGCTGGGACATTGAGAAGAAGGTTATGCATAAGAATAGTTATTCTAGATGTTATAGAATTCAGATTTTCAAACGGTTTCATGAGCGACTTCCAATTGTGAGGAAGGAGGAAGGAGCCGACCGTGGCCATCCTTCTAAATAACGAAAGAAGTGAAACATAGCGTACAGCAAAGTGATGGTGACTGATAGCCATGGTTTTACACAAGGGGAAGATAGTTTTCGAGGAAGAGTTTAAGCAATTACCTGCTATAAAAAATGACATAAGAAGGTAAACGAAATAACACAAAACAAGGCGAACTTGAATTGCCATTTTGTGCGGGAAGAAGGAAAAACCATTTAAACAACTTACAGGGGTAGCGTAGTTGTTCACGATAAGACATCGTTTCGACAAGTGTTTTTCAAAAATATTGAGATTTGAAACATGAGCGTTCTCTTTTTCAGAAATAGGATTTATGTCAGATGTAACGAAATGACATTGCGCTTTGGTTTGAGCACTGGTATGTTTGATTTCACCAGTAATAACCCAACCAAAATCGGTGTCTCTGGCGACCACGGTTGAAGATAACTTGCGCGTTTGTTTGCGAATGCAATTCCAAAAAACATTGGCACTGAAAAGTACATCAATGGGACCTTGAGCATTAAACTGAGGATCGGCTAACCTTAAGTGCGAAGGAATCTTTAATCCGGAGGTATTAATAGAGAGACTTGGAGTGTCCTTGCCAATACTGGTAAGAATGAGACAGTTTAAATTAAGATTGGTGTTTCTTTGGCAAACGTCTCTGATTTTCAATTTTGAAGACTGCAAAACTTGAGTTTTCAAATTGTCAATGCCGGTCACACTGATAGAAGTAGGCGATGACGAAAGACCTAGTTTTTTAATCAACGATTGCGAAACAAAGTTGTGCGTTGAAGCTGAATCGAGAAGACCACGGGTTCTAAACCAATTTCCAAATTTATCTTGGATTTCGAATTGTACAGTGGTCAAAAGGGTTTGCGCACTGTGAGAAATTTCGGCATTAGAAATGCAGGAAGAAGCATTAGTTTGTTCGGAGCTGCTCTGCATGGAGCTTGAAGAGGCAGGTACTGATGACCTCGATTTATCGTGAACGTGCAATAAAGAATGATGCGGTTTTTTACAATGGAAACAGAGATTTGATGACGTACAGTTCGAAGAAGAATGCTTAGGTGACAAGCAATTGAAACAATGTTTGCTATTTAAGACAAACTTCCTTCGATCTTCGACAGACAATTCTTTGAAGGATTTGCACGAATACAATGTGTGAAGCTTTTTACAGAGCGTGCATTTTAACGATTTGTTAAGCGGCCTGATATGTTCTCTGGCATGATTGAAAGGAGAACGGGTTTGCTTGTTTTCGACAGATGGGGGCTGATGTCCCTTTGAAAAAGCAAGTTTTTTTTCAAAATTTTGACACTGATCATTCGTTTCGACCTTTTCGCACTGAAATGCGAGTGCTGTAAGAACTTGATATCGGCTGTTAAGAAACGAGATTAAGTGTTCGAAGGAAAATTCTTCCTTGCGAGCGAGTTCGATCTCCCAAGCCTTTAAAGTTGAAAAATCGAATCTTGATGTAGCCAGATGAATGAGTATGGTGTCCCATGTTTGGACAGGTTGATTGAGTTGGTATAATGCTCTGACATTCAACTGTATAGAATCTAAGAGGTCTCTTAAAGAGGTGACGTCATTGGGTTTAACGGCTGGCAAGTTAAAAAGACAGCGTATGTGACGAGCTACACTCAAGCGTAAATTGCCATATCTCTCTTTAAGGAGATTAAAGGCGATGTGGTAGTTGTCTGCGCTTAAAGGCAGTGACTCCACCAAGGCTAAGGCCTCACATTCCAAAGACGTACGGAGGAAATAAAATTTATGTATGTCGGGGATCTCGATATTTTCATGAATTAGGGAGCAGTAAAGTTCATAAAAAGAATACCATTCACCTTCCTTGCCTGAGAAGTGCGGTAGGCTTATCTTAGGAAGTAACGGTTTCGGTTTGTTCTCGTGAACTGAAGCGGGTGCGAACTGGGCCGGATTGATGACCCTAGTGTCCGGTTCTGAGATATTGCGAATCAATTGGTGGGCCTTTGCAATCCCTTCAAAGTACAAGGGTTCGACCTCGTCCCGATCCGATTGAAGTTCTGGACAAGCGGATTCAATCTCGGTTTGAATTTGGTCATAATAATCATAAGACCGTTCATACAACTTAAGGCGATGTGTCAAGATGTCTAAATCACACTCTGCGGGATTTAATTTGCTGATGAAATTTCTGAATCTAGTGAGTTGCCCTTTATAGGAAGAACGTCTAGCGATGAGAGTTTCATCTTTTTCAGTAGGAGCCATGACAAAAAGAATAAATTGAAATACAACTCACGAAACTGTAGAACCTTGGAGATGCTGTCAAGTTTGCAGCAGCAAATGGGTATAAAGAACAGGACACACCAAAGGAGACAGGAGCGGCCTCTTTCCCGTTCACAGGCTTTGCATGATGTAGATATAACTGAAAAATCCAAAGCAGATATTAATAATTTGCCAAGTATTGTCAAATGACACTTGACAAACAATAGAAATAAAAAATGGACTCTCCCGGGTTTCGGCACCAAATTTTGGGTAGTTTATTGGCTGAGGAATAACCCACCCACCAAGGGAAGATGATTAAGAGAAGGAAGTAGATTTGGGATTGGAAAAGAAGGATAGAAAAATAGGATGAGAGTTCCACAAAAATTATGAATTTGACTTTCAATACATTTAAAGGTGGTTGCCACCGCAGATCCTTGTTCGGATACCTAAAGTGGGTACGAGCTTGGTCGAAGCTGACGGGAACTGCAGCTAAGACTTGGGCAGTTTGCCAGAGAGAGGCTTTAGTGTCTTTCCTCCCAAGCACGAATAAAAGTACTATAGGGAAGGGTGATGGTCTGGCCAGACAGATAGTAAAAGCTTTATTGAGTATGAACGAGGGCATAAACCTAGGAAGGGCTAGGAAAGCCAGGATCCTGCCTAACTGTAGTATCAGAGAAATGATGAATCCAAAAACAAATATTTAATTTATTTAACAATTAGATGAAGTTTGAGGAAATTAACAATTATGCAATATAATTTTAATAAACATAGTTCATTTGAACTCTTTAACAAATAGGGTCGCAGACCTCTCAACATTAAAAGGTTGCTCCAGGCAATTGACCATTTACAAGGTTTCAAACCTTACATGTTTCTAAAATCTTTATAAGATTTAAACAAATGAGCAATGAAATAATTAAAGCTTGAACGTGAATTGGAGTACAAAAGTGCACCTTAAGAAATTCAGGAGAGAATGTTCTAGAGAAAGTGACAACTTTGAAAATAACAATAATAACAACATGAAAAGTAAGATAGAAGTTCCTACAACTTCTTATATTTAAACAGAATTACTTTGTGAGAATTATATAAAGAGAGCAGGTCACTTACTGTGAACCTGAAAAGTTAATCAAAAGTAAGGATCTAGACCTCCTATACTTTAAATAAGACTCGCAAGTTAAATGAGGCAGTTTTCATGTAGCGAGACCAAAAAAATAACTCACTCAAGAGTTGAGAGAATTGTTTTCCCTGTTTTTGAAGGGAGAAACAATGGAAGTTTGAAACGTGTGCTAGACACGTAATTATACAGAGATACTTAATGATAAACCAACAAAATGGAAGGGCACTTCTTGGAATGACACCTTATTGGAACAGACCTAGATTAAAAGTTTATTACAGATTGTTAGTAAGAGGATTAGGAAAGAGAAATGGGAATTAAGGAAAATGTTCATGGCCTTATTTGAATATAAGCGGACGATCGCGACGCGGTAGAAAAGTTGAGCAAGCACTGGTTTTCACTATAGTTCATTGAAATATATGAAAAGTTCACTGTGTAGACACAAAGTTTATGGAAAAGAAAGTTATTGCAATGATGAAAATAACTGGTTTCACTAGATAAGTGAGAGTCTATTTCTTGAGAAAGTTGTAAATTACAATTAAATGCGCTATAGAAAATTCCCGCGGTGGACGAAACTTCACTATGTAGTAATTTAGAAGTAAGATAATTCAATTTTAAATAGAATTCTCACAGGTACGTGAGAAATACATGACGGCCGGACTTGTAGATTGAGTACAGAATATGGAAAGTTCCAGAACAATCTTAGCAGTAAAATGGGGCCAATGTAAATCCAGCGGAGGAACTAGCTTGTTGAATTATAGACAGCGGGTAATTAGATAATATCCCACGTAGTGAGAGGATTTCTCATTTGAATAGCTTAATAAAAGCTCTTTATGGTAAAATCGGCTTATACAAGCGAAAGCTCGACATGGCAAATCCCACGAAGAATGATTGTTGCCCCAAATTAAATACTTTCACACTGTCTATAAAAGTATCATTAAAAACACGTGGAAGTTAAAACCATGAAGATGAGGTTAAAACTTGAAGAAGGTACTTATCTTTGTTGCATTTCGAAGTGAAGTTCCTCACTGATGCCTAGAGTTCCAACATGGCGTGGAATTTAAAAAATGCCTCGTTAGGTCAGGAGGCTAGCTCTGGTTGAGCCTTAACTGATTGCTTCAACTGCCGACTAAGAAGTGAGACTTGCTCAATGAAGCACGGAAGGTCCTAGGAAGGGGAGAGAGTGGGGGTAGGAAACAAAAGGTATACATATCAGCATAACCAACTTATCATAAATAAATTTTCTTCTTGATGGATGATCTTCTAAGAATTGATAGTAGGCGATATTAGCGCAGCATGGTGGGTGAAACAGTAGATGTAGTCCTCTTGCTCAAGGAGAAAATAACTGGCGATAGTAAAGATCTGGTGGCCAGATGGATATGTAAGTCCTCTTGCACGATGAGGGATTGAGTAGCTTCAGAGGTTCGCTACTAGATGACGCTAGGTGGGTCACAGAAGTTATATATCTGAAACATACTTATGAAGACATAAGAGATATGCCCAACAAGGAGAAAACAGAAGATCACTGTTGGTGTTTGGCAAAGAGGAAGGAAGAAATGAACATGCAAGGAGCAGTAGACATTATATCTCAGGTACCGTGTATTCAAAGAATACACCATACTGGGGGGACAAACACCAACAGGGCACAAGAAAAACAAGTAAACATTTAAAGGTAATGGAGAGATCAAAGACAGAGGTCTTGTGATCGGACCATTAATAGTTAAGACTCTGACTTCCCTGACTCTCCCATCTCTTCCAGGGTATCACTGGGTCATTTTTCCAAAAGGCCAGACTAGGGGGGGTGAAACATCCCTAACTAAGACCAAGTCTCCCACTTTAATGTCGGGACTGGAAAGAAACCACTTCTGTCTCCGTTGTAAGGAAGTTAAATATTCCAAGTTCCACCTCTTCCAAAAAGAATTGCGGAGGGCTTCAAGTTTACACCAAGTGATAGGTATATCAGAATCCCTGAAAGAATTAGGAAGGGGAGGATGGGCAGAGAGAGAAGTACGTGTAAGACAGTGACCAGGTGTGAGTGGAAGGAGGTCATCAGGGTCATTAGAAAGCGGAGTTAAATAACGAGAATTATCAACACTTTCAATCACAAAATAGCTGGAAGCTGAGAGAAATAAAGCACTAGTAAAGATTACGATACAATGCAAGAGAAGAATTGACAAGTTTAAACAAAACAAAACAAAACAAGTACATCTATTAAGGATAAGAATATACCAAATAAACAAAGAAACTATGCGAGTAAAAAGCAAGAACGCTATAGGTAACAAACGAGTAGCAATAAGCAATGACCTTAAGTCACAATAAGTATCAAAGGGGTTACTCAGAAAAATACTTAAGTCAACGAGAAACTTGACATAACAAGTATAAATGCAAAAACACATCGAATGTGACGACGAGAAAAAGCAAGTTTGTTCATCAATGAACATTAAGATCGCAAAAGATGTAAGCAAATTGCAATACATAAGCGCGTGAGAAATACGCAACGAAGTTTTGAAACAAGGAACGAAGCAGTTATAGAATACGAGCTTGAGTAAACGAAAGACACAAGCAAGTGCGGCCTTGACCCACATAGTACAACGAGATAAGGCATATAAATAGCTGAACGAGTCCTTAACTGGAACAAGTTTATTTTGGGAAATAGGTGAGCGGCTTCCGTAATTGCAGTAGCGACTCGCCAGACAATGGTTGGCAATCAGCCAGAGTTGAGATAAGAGAAACTTGCTTTGAACTGTGTCAAGCGTACAGGAAATAAACAAAAACTTGACCTTACTCCGGCGTGTATACAAACAAGTTTGAAAAACAAGCAGTTCGGAGTACACAAACAACATTTGTTGAATCAGCTGTAACTTAAAGCAGATATTCAGGTTGAACGGAATGCAGTCAATCGTAACTTGGACGTGAAAAAGCAATTTAAAGATATATGAAATAGAGTAGGAAATCAATTTCGCATAATTGAGAGGATCACGGAATCCGACAATTTTCAACAAAAAGAAGCTTAATTCTTCCGAGCAAAGAAGACAAGCTGGGACATTGAGAAGAAGGTTATGCATAAGAATAGTTATTCTAGATGTTATAGAATTCAGATTTTCAAACGGTTTCATGAGCGACTTCCAATTGTGAGGAAGGAGGAAGGAGCCGACCGTGGCCATCCTTCTAAATAACGAAAGAAGTGAAACATAGCGTACAGCAAAGTGATGGTGACTGATAGCCATGGTTTTACACAAGGGGAAGATAGTTTTCGAGGAAGAGTTTAAGCAATTACCTGCTATAAAAAATGACATAAGAAGGTAAACGAAATAACACAAAACAAGGCGAACTTGAATTGCCATTTTGTGCGGGAAGAAGGAAAAACCATTTAAACAACTTACAGAGGTAGCGTAGTTGTTCACGATAAGACATCGTTTCGACAAGTGTTTTTCAAAAATATTGAGATTTGAAACATGAGCGTTCTCTTTTTCAGAAATAGGATTTATGTCAGATGTAACGAAATGACATTGCGCTTTGGTTTGAGCACTGGTATGTTTGATTTCACCAGTAATAACCCAACCAAAATCGGTGTCTCTGGCGACCACGGTTGAAGATAACTTGCGCGTTTGTTTGCGAATGCAATTCCAAAAAACATTGGCACTGAAAAGTACATCAATGGGACCTTGAGCATTAAACTGAGGATCGGCTAACCTTAAGTGCGAAGGAATCTTTAATCCGGAGGTATTAATAGAGTGACTTGGAGTGTCCTTGCCAATACTGGTAAGAATGAGACAGTTTAAATTAAGATTGGTGTTTCTTTGGCAAACGTCTCTGATTTTCAATTTTGAAGACTGCAAAACTTGAGTTTTCAAATTGTCAATGCCGGTCACACTGATAGAAGTAGGCGATGACGAAAGACCTAGTTTTTTAATCAACGATTGCGAAACAAAGTTGTGCGTTGAAGCGGAATCGAGAAGACCACGGGTTCTAAACCCAATTTCCAAATTTATCTTGGATTTCGAATTGTACAGTGGTCAAAAGGGTTTGCGCACTGTGAGAAATTTCGGCATTAGAAATGCAGGAAGAAGCATTAGTTTTGTTCGGAGCTGCTCTGCATGGAGCTTGAAGAGGCAGGTACTGATGACCTCGATTTATCGTGAACGTGCAATAAAGAATGATGCGGTTTTTTACAATGGAAACAGAGATTTGATGACGTACAGTTCGAAGAAGAATGCTTAGGTGACAAGCAATTGAAACAATGTTTGCTATTTAAGACAAACTTCCTTCGATCTTCGACAGACAATTCTTTGAAGGATTTGCACGAATACAATGTGTGAAGCTTTTTACAGAGCGTGCATTTTAACGATTTGTTAAGCGGCCTGATATGTTCTCTGGCATGATTGAAAGGAGAACGGGTTTGCTTGTTTTCGACAGATGGGGGCTGATGTCCCTTTGAAAAAGCAAGTTTTTTTTCAAAATTTTGACACTGATCATTCGTTTCGACCTTTTCGCACTGAATGCGAGTGCTGTAAGAACTTGATATCGGCTGTTAAGAAACGAGATTAAGTGTTCGAAGGAAAATTCTTCCCTTGCGAGCGAGTTCGATCTCCCAAGCCTTTAAAGTTGAAAAATCGAATCTTGATGTAGCCAGATGAATGAGTATGGTGTCCCATGTTTGGACAGGTTGATTGAGTTGGTATAATGCTCTGACATTCAACTGTATAGAATCTAAGAGGTCTCTTAAAGAGGTGACGTCATTGGGTTTAACGGCTGGCAAGTTAAAAGACAGCGTATGTGACGAGCTACACTCAAGCGTAAATTGCCATATCTCTCTTTAAGGAGATTAAAGGGCGATGTGGTAGTTGTCTGCGCTTAAAGGCAGTGACTCCACCAAGGCTAAGGCCTCACATTCCAAAGACGTACGGAGGAAATAAAATTTATGTATGTCGGGGATCTCGATATTTTCATGAATTAGGGAGCAGTAAAGTTCATAAAAAGAATACCATTCACCTTCCTTGCCTGAGAAGTGCGGTAGGCTTATCTTAGGAAGTAACGGTTTCGGTTTGTTCTCGTGAACTGAAGCGGGTGCGAACTGGGCCGGATTGATGACCCTAGTGTCCGGTTCTGAGATATTGCGAATCAATTGGTGGGCCTTTGCAATCCCTTCAAAGTACAAGGGTTCGACCTCGTCCCGATCCGATTGAAGTTCTGGACAAGCGGATTCAATCTCGGTTTGAATTTGGTCATAATAATCATAAGACCGTTCATACAACTTAAGGCGATGTGTCAAGATGTCTAAATCACACTCTGCGGGATTTAATTTGCTGATGAAATTTCTGAATCTAGTGAGTTGCCCTTTATAGGAAGAACGTCTAGCGATGAGAGTTTCATCTTTTTCAGTAGGAGCCATGACAAAAAGAATAAATTGAAATACAACTCACGAAACTGTAGAACCTTGGAGATGCTGTCAAGTTTGCAGCAGCAAATGGGTATAAAGAACAGGACACACCAAAGGAGACAGGAGCGGCCTCTTTCCCGTTCACAGGCTTTGCATGATGTAGATATAACTGAAAAATCCAAAGCAGATATTAATAATTTGCCAAGTATTGTCAAATGACACTTGACAAACAATAGAAATAAAAAATGGACTCTCCCGGGTTTCGGCACCAAATTTTGGGTAGTTTATTGGCTGAGGAATAACCCACCCACCAAGGGAAGATGATTAAGAGAAGGAAGTAGATTTGGGATTGGAAAAGAAGGATAGAAAAATAGGATGAGAGTTCCACAAAAATTATGAATTTGACTTTCAATACATTAAAGGTGGTTGCCACCGCAGATCCTTGTTCGGATACCTAAAGTGGGTACGAGCTTGGTCGAAGCTGACGGGAACTGCAGCTAAGACTTGGGCAGTTTGCCAGAGAGAGGCTTTAGTGTCTTTCCTCCCAAGCACGAATAAAAGTACTATAGGGAAGGGTGATGGTCTGGCCAGACAGATAGTAAAAGCTTTATTGAGTATGAACGAGGGCATAAACCTAGGAAGGGCTAGGAAAGCCAGGATCCTGCCTAACTGTAGTATCAGAGAAATGATGAATCCAAAAACAAATATTTAATTTATTTAACAATTAGATGAAGTTTGAGGAAATTAACAATTATGCAATATAATTTTAATAAACATAGTTCATTTGAACTCTTTAACAAATAGGGTCGCAGACCTCTCAACATTAAAAGGTTGCTCCAGGCAATTGACCATTTACAAGGTTTCAAACCTTACATGTTTCTAAAATCTTTATAAGATTTAAACAAATGAGCAATGAAATAATTAAAGCTTGAACGTGAATTGGAGTACAAAAGTGCACCTTAAGAAATTCAGGAGAGAATGTTCTAGAGAAAGTGACAACTTTGAAAATAACAATAATAACAACATGAAAAGTAAGATAGAAGTTCCTACAACTTCTTATATTTAAACAGAATTACTTTGTGAGAATTATATAAAGAGAGCAGGTCACTTACTGTGAACCTGAAAAGTTAATCAAAAGTAAGGATCTAGACCTCCTATACTTTAAATAAGACTCGCAAGTTAAATGAGGCAGTTTTCATGTAGCGAGACCAAAAAAATAACTCACTCAAGAGTTGAGAGAATTGTTTTCCCTGTTTTTGAAGGGAGAAACAATGGAAGTTTGAAACGTGTGCTAGACACGTAATTATACAGAGATACTTAATGATAAACCAACAAAATGGAAGGGCACTTCTTGGAATGACACCTTATTGGAACAGACCTAGATTAAAAGTTTATTACAGATTGTTAGTAAGAGGATTAGGAAAGAGAAATGGGAATTAAGGAAAATGTTCATGGCCTTATTTGAATATAAGCGGACGATCGCGACGCGGTAGAAAAGTTGAGCAAGCACTGGTTTTCACTATAGTTCATTGAAATATATGAAAAGTTCACTGTGTAGACACAAAGTTTATGGAAAAGAAAGTTATTGCAATGATGAAAATAACTGGTTTCACTAGATAAGTGAGAGTCTATTTCTTGAGAAAGTTGTAAATTACAATTAAATGCGCTATAGAAAATTCCCGCGGTGGACGAAACTTCACTATGTAGTAATTTAGAAGTAAGATAATTCAATTTTAAATAGAATTCTCACAGGTACGTGAGAAATACATGACGGCCGGACTTGTAGATTGAGTACAGAATATGGAAAGTTCCAGAACAATCTTAGCAGTAAAATGGGGCCAATGTAAATCCAGCGGAGGAACTAGCTTGTTGAATTATAGACAGCGGGTAATTAGATAATATCCCACGTAGTGAGAGGATTTCTCATTTGAATAGCTTAATAAAAGCTCTTTATGGTAAAATCGGCTTATACAAGCGAAAGCTCGACATGGCAAATCCCACGAAGAATGATTGTTGCCCCAAATTAAATACTTTCACACTGTCTATAAAAGTATCATTAAAAACACGTGGAAGTTAAAACCATGAAGATGAGGTTAAAACTTGAAGAAGGTACTTATCTTTGTTGCATTTCGAAGTGAAGTTCCTCACTGATGCCTAGAGTTCCAACATGGCGTGGAATTTAAAAAATGCCTCGTTAGGTCAGGAGGCTAGCTCTGGTTGAGCCTTAACTGATTGCTTCAACTGCCGACTAAGAAGTGAGACTTGCTCAATGAAGCACGGAAGGTCCTAGGAAGGGGAGAGAGTGGGGGTAGGAAACAAAAGGTATACATATCAGCATAACCAACTTATCATAAATAAATTTTCTTCTTGATGGATGATCTTCTAAGAATTGATAGTAGGCGATATTAGCGCAGCATGGTGGGTGAAACAGTAGATGTAGTCCTCTTGCTCAAGGAGAAAATAACTGGCGATAGTAAAGATCTGGTGGCCAGATGGATATGTAAGTCCTCTTGCACGATGAGGGATTGAGTAGCTTCAGAGGTTCGCTACTAGATGACGCTAGGTGGGTCACAGAAGTTATATATCTGAAACATACTTATGAAGACATAAGAGATATGCCCAACAAGGAGAAAACAGAAGATCACTGTTGGTGTTTGGCAAAGAGGAAGGAAGAAATGAACATGCAAGGAGCAGTAGACATTATATCTCAGGTACCGTGTATTCAAAGAATACACCATACTGGGGGGACAAACACCAACAGGGCACAAGAAAAACAAGTAAACATTTAAAGGTAATGGAGAGATCAAAGACAGAGGTCTTGTGATCGGACCATTAATAGTTAAGACTCTGACTTCCCTGACTCTCCCATCTCTTCCAGGGTATCACTGGGTCATTTTTCCAAAAGGCCAGACTAGGGGGGGTGAAACATCCCTAACTAAGACCAAGTCTCCCACTTTAATGTCGGGACTGGAAAGAAACCACTTCTGTCTCCGTTGTAAGGAAGTTAAATATTCCAAGTTCCACCTCTTCCAAAAAGAATTGCGGAGGGCTTCAAGTTTACACAAGTGATAGGTATATCAGAATCCCTGAAAGAATTAGGAAGGGGAGGATGGGCAGAGAGAGAAGTACGTGTAAGACAGTGACCAGGTGTGAGTGGAAGGAGGTCATCAGGGTCATTAGAAAGCGGAGTTAAATAACGAGAATTATCAACACTTTCAATCACAAAATAGCTGGAAGCTGAGAGAAATAAAGCACTAGTAAAGATTACGATACAATGCAAGAGAAGAATTGACAAGTTTAAACAAAACAAAACAAAACAAGTACATCTATTAAGGATAAGAATATACCAAATAAACAAAGAAACTATGCGAGTAAAAAGCAAGAACGCTATAGGTAACAAACGAGTAGCAATAAGCAATGACCTTAAGTCACAATAAGTATCAAAGGGGTTACTCAGAAAAATACTTAAGTCAACGAGAAACTTGACATAACAAGTATAAATGCAAAAACACATCGAATGTGACGACGAGAAAAAGCAAGTTTGTTCATCAATGAACATTAAGATCGCAAAAGATGTAAGCAAATTGCAATACATAAGCGCGTGAGAAATACGCAACGAAGTTTTGAAACAAGGAACGAAGCAGTTATAGAATACGAGCTTGAGTAAACGAAAGACACAAGCAAGTGCGGCCTTGACCCACATAGTACAACAAGATAAGGCATATAAATAGCTGAACGAGTCCTTAACTGGAACAAGTTTATTTTGGGAAATAGGTGAGCGGCTTCCGTAATTGCAGTAGCGACTCGCCAGACAATGGTTGGCAATCAGCCAGAGTTGAGATAAGAGAAACTTGCTTTGAACTGTGTCAAGCGTACAGGAAATAAACAAAAACTTGACCTTACTCCGGCGTGTATACAAACAAGTTTGAAAAACAAGCAGTTCGGAGTACACAAACAACATTTGTTGAATCAGCTGTAACTTAAAGCAGATATTCAGGTTGAACGGAATGCAGTCAATCGTAACTTGGACGTGAAAAAGCAATTTAAAGATATATGAAATAGAGTAGGAAATCAATTTCGCATAATTGAGAGGATCACGGAATCCGACAATTTTCAACAAAAAGAAGCTTAATTCTTCCGAGCAAAGAAGACAAGCTGGGACATTGAGAAGAAGGTTATGCATAAGAATAGTTATTCTAGATGTTATAGAATTCAGATTTTCAAACGGTTTCATGAGCGACTTCCAATTGTGAGGAAGGAGGAAGGAGCCGACCGTGGCCATCCTTCTAAATAACGAAAGAAGTGAAACATAGCGTACAGCAAAGTGATGGTGACTGATAGCCATGGTTTTACACAAGGGGAAGATAGTTTTCGAGGAAGAGTTTAAGCAATTACCTGCTATAAAAAATGACATAAGAAGGTAAACGAAATAACACAAAACAAGGCGAACTTGAATTGCCATTTTGTGCGGGAAGAAGGAAAAACCATTTAAACAACTTACAGAGGTAGCGTAGTTGTTCACGATAAGACATCGTTTCGACAAGTGTTTTTCAAAAATATTGAGATTTGAAACATGAGCGTTCTCTTTTTCAGAAATAGGATTTATGTCAGATGTAACGAAATGACATTGCGCTTTGGTTTGAGCACTGGTATGTTTGATTTCACCAGTAATAACCCAACCAAAATCGGTGTCTCTGGCGACCACGGTTGAAGATAACTTGCGCGTTTGTTTGCGAATGCAATTCCAAAAAACATTGGCACTGAAAAGTACATCAATGGGACCTTGAGCATTAAACTGAGGATCGGCTAACCTTAAGTGCGAAGGAATCTTTAATCCGGAGGTATTAATAGAGTGACTTGGAGTGTCCTTGCCAATACTGGTAAGAATGAGACAGTTTAAATTAAGATTGGTGTTTCTTTGGCAAACGTCTCTGATTTTCAATTTTGAAGACTGCAAAACTTGAGTTTTCAAATTGTCAATGCCGGTCACACTGATAGAAGTAGGCGATGACGAAAGACCTAGTTTTTTAATCAACGATTGCGAAACAAAGTTGTGCGTTGAAGCGGAATCGAGAAGACCACGGGTTCTAAACCAATTTCCAAATTTATCTTGGATTTCGAATTGTACAGTGGTCAAAAGGGTTTGCGCACTGTGAGAAATTTCGGCATTAGAAATGCAGGAAGAAGCATTAGTTTGTTCGGAGCTGCTCTGCATGGAGCTTGAAGAGGCAGGTACTGATGACCTCGATTTATCGTGAACGTGCAATAAAGAATGATGCGGTTTTTTACAATGGAAACAGAGATTTGATGACGTACAGTTCGAAGAAGAATGCTTAGGTGACAAGCAATTGAAACAATGTTTGCTATTTAAGACAAACTTCCTTCGATCTTCGACAGACAATTCTTTGAAGGATTTGCACGAATACAATGTGTGAAGCTTTTTACAGAGCGTGCATTTTAACGATTTGTTAAGCGGCCTGATATGTTCTCTGGCATGATTGAAAGGAGAACGGGTTTGCTTGTTTTCGACAGATGGGGGCTGATGTCCCTTTGAAAAAGCAAGTTTTTTTTCAAAATTTTGACACTGATCATTCGTTTCGACCTTTTCGCACTGAAATGCGAGTGCTGTAAGAACTTGACATCGGCTGTTAAGAAACGAGATTAAGTGTTCGAAGGAAAATTCTTCCTTGCGAGCGAGTTCGATCTCCCAAGCCTTTAAAGTTGAAAAATCGAATCTTGATGTAGCCAGATGAATGAGTATGGTGTCCCATGTTTGGACAGGTTGATTGAGTTGGTATAATGCTCTGACATTCAACTGTATAGAATCTAAGAGGTCTCTTAAAGAGGTGACGTCATTGGGTTTAACGGCTGGCAAGTTAAAAAGACAGCGTATGTGACGAGCTACACTCAAGCGTAAATTGCCATATCTCTCTTTAAGGAGATTAAAGGCGATGTGGTAGTTGTCTGCGCTTAAAGGCAGTGACTCCACCAAGGCTAAGGCCTCACATTCCAAAGACGTACGGAGGAAATAAAATTTATGTATGTCGGGGATCTCGATATTTTCATGAATTAGGGAGCAGTAAAGTTCATAAAAAGAATACCATTCACCTTCCTTGCCTGAGAAGTGCGGTAGGCTTATCTTAGGAAGTAACGGTTTCGGTTTGTTCTCGTGAACTGAAGCGGGTGCGAACTGGGCCGGATTGATGACCCTAGTGTCCGGTTCTGAGATATTGCGAATCAATTGGTGGGCCTTTGCAATCCCTTCAAAGTACAAGGGTTCGACCTCGTCCCGATCCGATTGAAGTTCTGGACAAGCGGATTCAATCTCGGTTTGAATTTGGTCATAATAATCATAAGACCGTTCATACAACTTAAGGCGATGTGTCAAGATGTCTAAATCACACTCTGCGGGATTTAATTTGCTGATGAAATTTCTGAATCTAGTGAGTTGCCCTTTATAGGAAGAACGTCTAGCGATGAGAGTTTCATCTTTTTCAGTAGGAGCCATGACAAAAAGAATAAATTGAAATACAACTCACGAAACTGTAGAACCTTGGAGATGCTGTCAAGTTTGCAGCAGCAAATGGGTATAAAGAACAGGACACACCAAAGGAGACAGGAGCGGCCTCTTTCCCGTTCACAGGCTTTGCATGATGTAGATATAACTGAAAAATCCAAAGCAGATATTAATAATTTGCCAAGTATTGTCAAATGACACTTGACAAACAATAGAAATAAAAAATGGACTCTCCCGGGTTTCGGCACCAAATTTTGGGTAGTTTATTGGCTGAGGAATAACCCACCCACCAAGGGAAGATGATTAAGAGAAGGAAGTAGATTTGGGATTGGAAAAGAAGGATAGAAAAATAGGATGAGAGTTCCACAAAAATTATGAATTTGACTTTCAATACATTTAAAGGTGGTTGCCACCGCAGATCCTTGTTCGGATACCTAAAGTGGGTACGAGCTTGGTCGAAGCTGACGGGAACTGCAGCTAAGACTTGGGCAGTTTGCCAGAGAGAGGCTTTAGTGTCTTTCCTCCCAAGCACGAATAAAAGTACTATAGGGAAGGGTGATGGTCTGGCCAGACAGATAGTAAAAGCTTTATTGAGTATGAACGAGGGCATAAACCTAGGAAGGGCTAGGAAAGCCAGGATCCTGCCTAACTGTAGTATCAGAGAAATGATGAATCCAAAAACAAATATTTAATTTATTTAACAATTAGATGAAGTTTGAGGAAATTAACAATTATGCAATATAATTTTAATAAACATAGTTCATTTGAACTCTTTAACAAATAGGGTCGCAGACCTCTCAACATTAAAAGGTTGCTCCAGGCAATTGACCATTTACAAGGTTTCAAACCTTACATGTTTCTAAAATCTTTATAAGATTTAAACAAATGAGCAATGAAATAATTAAAGCTTGAACGTGAATTGGAGTACAAAAGTGCACCTTAAGAAATTCAGGAGAGAATGTTCTAGAGAAAGTGACAACTTTGAAAATAACAATAATAACAACATGAAAAGTAAGATAGAAGTTCCTACAACTTCTTATATTTAAACAGAATTACTTTGTGAGAATTATATAAAGAGAGCAGGTCACTTACTGTGAACCTGAAAAGTTAATCAAAAGTAAGGATCTAGACCTCCTATACTTTAAATAAGACTCGCAAGTTAAATGAGGCAGTTTTCATGTAGCGAGACCAAAAAAATAACTCACTCAAGAGTTGAGAGAATTGTTTTCCCTGTTTTTGAAGGGAGAAACAATGGAAGTTTGAAACGTGTGCTAGACACGTAATTATACAGAGATACTTAATGATAAACCAACAAAATGGAAGGGCACTTCTTGGAATGACATCTTATTGGAACAGACCTATATTAAAAGTTTATTACAGATTGTTAGTAAGAGGATTAGGAAAGAGAAATGGGAATTAAGGAAAATGTTCATGGCCTTATTTGAATATAAGCGGACGATCGCGACGCGGTAGAAAAGTTGAGCAAGCACTGGTTTTCACTATAGTTCATTGAAATATATGAAAAGTTCACTGTGTAGACACAAAGTTTATGGAAAAGAAAGTTATTGCAATGATGAAAATAACTGGTTTCACTAGATAAGTGAGAGTCTATTTCTTGAGAAAGTTGTAAATTACAATTAAATGCGCTATAGAAAATTCCCGCGGTGGACGAAACTTCACTATGTAGTAATTTAGAAGTAAGATAATTCAATTTTAAATAGAATTCTCACAGGTACGTGAGAAATACATGACGGCCGGACTTGTAGATTGAGTACAGAATATGGAAAGTTCCAGAACAATCTTAGCAGTAAAATGGGGCCAATGTAAATCCAGCGGAGGAACTAGCTTGTTGAATTATAGACAGCGGGTAATTAGATAATATCCCACGTAGTGAGAGGATTTCTCATTTGAATAGCTTAATAAAAGCTCTTTATGGTAAAATCGGCTTATACAAGCGAAAGCTCGACATGGCAAATCCCACGAAGAATGATTGTTGCCCCAAATTAAATAATTTCACACTGTCTATAAAAGTATCATTAAAAACACGTGGAAGTTAAAACCATGAAGATGAGGTTAAAACTTGAAGAAGGTACTTATCTTTGTTGCATTTCGAAGTGAAGTTCCTCACTGATGCCTAGAGTTCCAACATGGCGTGGAATTTAAAAAATGCCTCGTTAGGTCAGGAGGCTAGCTCTGGTTGAGCCTTAACTGATTGCTTCAACTGCCGACTAAGAAGTGAGACTTGCTCAATGAAGCACGGAAGGTCCTAGGAAGGGGAGAGAGTGGGGGTAGGAAACAAAAGGTATACATATCAGCATAACCAACTTATCATAAATAAATTTTCTTCTTGATGGATGATCTTCTAAGAATTGATAGTAGGCGATATTAGCGCAGCATGGTGGGTGAAACAGTAGATGTAGTCCTCTTGCTCAAGGAGAAAATAACTGGCGATAGTAAAGATCTGGTGGCCAGATGGATATGTAAGTCCTCTTGCACGATGAGGGATTGAGTAGCTTCAGAGGTTCGCTACTAGATGACGCTAGGTGGGTCACAGAAGTTATATATCTGAAACATACTTATGAAGACATAAGAGATATGCCCAACAAGGAGAAAACAGAAGAACACTGTTGGTGTTTGGCAAAGAGGAAGGAAGAAATGAACATGCAAGGAGCAGTAGACATTATATCTCAGGTACCGTGTATTCAAAGAATACACCAATAGGGGGAGACACACAAAGACAGACAGACAGACATTTGCCTGGATCGATGCCATAAGTCTATCTCATCATCATTTTAAAAAAAGTGAAAAGTAAGCTAAAAATAGCACGTAGAATATACGATAGCTAATGAATAACATCCTACCTTAGGTGCTTCGATACTGTGCTGACCAGTACCCTCTGCTTATGGACATTTCACATGTGTTGTACCGCAAACATTGGCCATCAGCGTACAGATGTTACAGATCGTAACGTAAAAGCTTGTATGCAAGCACAATTCCGGTATAGGCTTCAATAACGTTATTCGTACCTGCATTACGAGTTCTTATTGGCTCAGCTGCAAGAAATCAAAGATGGAGGAAACTTGTGGATAGAGAGTAATATTTGCAGTTCATTGGCATTATTAATGCAAATCAGTCATGTAGTTCCGTTCCGTTGAATACAGGAAAAGGCACTGACTGATTAAACGCATTTCCGCCAGTATTGAAGATTTACCTGAAATCATTCGACATTTAGCCATATTGATGAAGCTGTTAACTTGCATAGGACGTGAGCAGTGTACGAGTGCTAAAGCGTTAACTTGGTATCCAATGGGTCCTGCGTTCGAAACCCTCCATGGTCAGAATTTTCATTCTTTTTGAATTATTTCGTTTTGTCAACACTACTGTAGGATGCAACTTTTCAACTTCGATTTACTCGCATGATCTAGGGGAGCGATGTTAATAAAGGATATTGGTAAGGAAAAATCATTCTATTTTATCATTCGAATTTGTACTTTCCCAATCAAAACCATGAATATTTGTACTATTCGTGAAACTAATATAATTTTCACAGCACTGATTACTCCACAGTAAAATAATAATAATAATAATAACAATAATATCAAGTAGTTCCGTGACGATCTAAAGAGCCAAATTTTCTTTATATTTATGATTCATGCCAATGATTAATCTACATATAACTATCTAGAATAATGTCGAGATTAAGTTGGTAATACTAACTTTTCTATTTAGATTGGAATATATCTGAAGTAATGTATTCCAATTCAGCTCTAGAGTTGGCAGCCTTGGTGACTCTAAATATATTCTTAATTCCATATCTTAAGGTACAGAATGCACATACAAAATTTGGTTGAAGTCCAATGGATAGTCTGAACGTTGCATGCTGTGAAATATTGGATGTATCAGTGCGAGTAAAATCATATTGGCAACAACGTCAAGAAGGCGTGCTCAGAATTAATCTGAATTATTCCTATATTTTATAGTGCCAATTTTGGATAAAATCCATTTCTTAGTATAGAAGTTACATGCATTTAAAAATTGGCCCTATAAACAGGCTTAGAATTATGTTGGCAGCACTGATGTGCATTAGTTGCTCCCAAATAATCTAAAATTTCAGAAACTATTCGTGCGCAAAATTTAGAGCTGTTGGCTTGCATATTTTCAGATATATTAGTATTAGGATAAAGAGAGTGAGCATTTATTAACAAATAATAATAATGTTATTGGTTTTACGTCCCTTTTAACTACTCTGGCTTTTAGAGACTCCGGGGTGCCGTAATTTTGCCCAGAAGGGGATCTTAAACGTGCCAGTAAATCTACTGACACGGCTCTCTCGCATTTGCGAACCCTCAAATGCCAGCTGATTGCGCCAGGATACGAACCTGCAACCTTGGGCCCAGCAAGCGAGAACGTTACCCCCAGAGCCACGCAGCCAGCCGCATTTATTAACAGTTGGCAGCCCTAATGGCTCTCAAGTATAAGCATAGTCATATCTGTTATAGTACACAAAGCACGTACGAAATTTGGTTAAAATCCAATTGATAGTATAGATGTTAGATGTACTTAAACATTGGACTTATCAGCAGGCTTAGAATCATCTTGGCAACACTGTCATATATGGGATCCTTAAAATGTATCTGGAATGTTATTATCCCTGTGTGTGCTAATTTTGGAAAATTTCGCATGCATAACGTCTGAGATATCCAACGTAGAGCTTAAAAGTGAATTGTGATTTTTAGCAGTTGGTAACTCTGAAATCATTTACAATTATGTCCCTGAGATATTCAGATTTAGATATTTCCTTAAACCGAATTTGGTTTCGATAACTGCAGTCTTTTAGGGGTTTATAGGGGGAGACACACAAAGACAGACAGACAGACATTTGCCTGGATCGATGTCATTAGTCTATCTCATCATCATTAAAAAAAGTGAAAAGTAAGCTAAAAATACCACGTAGAATATACGATAGCTAATGTATAACATCCTACCTTAGGTGCTTCGATACTGTGCTGACCAGTACCCTCAGCTTATGGACATTTCACATGTGTCGTACCGCAATCATTGGCCATCAGCGTACAGATGTTACAGATCGTAACGTAAAAGCTTGTATACAAGCACAATTCCGGTATAGGCTTCAATAACGTTATTCGTACCTGCATTACGAGTTCTTATTGGCTCAGCTGCAATAAATCAAAGATGGAGGAAACTTGTGGATTGAGATTAATAGTTGCAGTTCATTGGCATTATTAATGCAAATCAGTCATTTAGTTCCGTTACGTTGAATACAGGAAAAGGCACTGACTGATTAAACTCATTTCTGACAGTATTTAAGATTTAACTGAAATCATTCGACATTTAGCCATATGGATGAAGCTGTGAACCTGCATAGTACGTGAAATGTGTACGTGTGCTAAGGCGTTAACTTGGTACCTAATGGGTCCTGGGTTCGAGACGCTCCTGGGCCAGAAATTTTATTCTTTTTGAATTATTTCGTTTTGTCAACACTACTGTGTGATGCAACTTTTCAACTTCGATTTACTCGCATGTTCTAGGGGGGCGATGTTAATAATGGATATTGGTAGGGAAAATTCATTCTATTTTATCATTCGTATTTGTACTTTCCAAATCAAAACCATGAATATTTGTACTATTAGTGAAACTAATATAATTTTCACAGCACTGATTACTCCACAGTAAAATAATAATAATAATAATAATATTAACAATAATATGAAGTAGTTCCGTGACGATCTAAAGGACCTAATTTTCTTTATACTTAAGATTCATGCCAATGATTAATCTACATAGACCTATCTAGAATAATTACGAGATTAAGTTGGTAATACTAACTTTTCTATTTAGATAGGAATATATCTGAAGTAATGTATTCCAATACAGCTCTACAGTTGGCAGCCTTGGTGACTATGAATATATTCTTAGTTCCATATCTTAAGGTAAAGAATGCTCATGCAAAATTTGGCAAAGTCCAATGGATAGTATGGACGTTGCATGCTGTGATATATTGGATGTATCAGTGCGAGTAAAATCATATTGGCAACAACGTCAAGAAGGCGTTTTCAGAATTAATCTGAATTATTCCTTTATTTTATAGTGCCAATTTTGGATAAAATCCATTTCTTAGTATAGAAGTATAATGCATTTAAAAATTGGCCCTATAAACAGGCTTAGAATTATGTTGGCAGCACTGATGTGCATTAGTTGCTCCCAAATAATCTAAAATTTCAGGAACTATTCGTGCGCAAAATTTAGAGCTGTTGGCTTGCATACTTTCTGATATATTGGTATTAGGAAAAAGAGAGTGAGCATTTATTAACAAATAATAATAATGTTATTGGTTTTACGTCCATTTCAACTACTCTGGCTTATAGAGACTCGGGGGTGCCGTAATTTTGCCCAGAAGGGGATCTTCAACGTGCCAGTAAATCTACTGACACGGCTCTCTCGCATTTGCGCACCTTCAAATGCCAGCTAACTGCGCCAGGATACGAACCTGCAACCTTGGGTTCAGCAAGGGAGAACGTCACCCCTGAGCCACGCAGCCAGCCGCATTTATTAACAGCTGGCAGCGCTAATGGCTCTCAAGTATAAGCATAGTCATATCTGTTATAGTACACAAAGCACGTACGAAATTTGGTTAAAATCCAATTGATAGTTTAGATGTTAGATGTACTTAAACATTGGACTTATCAGCAGGCTTAGAATCATCTTGGCAACACTGTCATATATGGGCTTCTTAAAATGTATCTGGAATGTTATTATCCCTGTGTGTGCTAATTTTGGAAAATTTCTCATGCATAACGTCTGAGATATCCAACGTAGAGCTTAAAAGTGAATTGTGATTTTTAGCAGTTGGTAGCACTGACATCATTTTCAAATATGGGCGTGAGATATTCCGGTATACATCTTTACTCATACTAAATTTGGTTTCGATTTCTCAGCCGTTTAGGAGTTGACAGGGGGGGGGGGGGGGGCACACACACATAGCCTGACAGACAGAAGGACAAACAGACAGACTCACATTCTCCCGGAGCGATCTCATAAGTGTACTTTATCCTCATTTTTGCAAAATGTGAAAAGTAGGCTAATAAGGAGTGGTGAAGCAGCTGCCTTTAAAGCAGAATGGGAAAAATTATTTTTCTGTACAGCTTATAAAGGGCATGCCAAATGTTTAGTGTGCCACCGAGATTTAATGAGTAAAAAAAACACAATTTGGAACGGCACTGCAGTGCTAACCACAGGGATGATTACGGTGACTGGACAGACGCCAGTCGGCAATCGAAGTTGGAAGAATTGAAAGAAAATTTCAAGCAGCACTTTCCTGTAAGTATTATTGCCTTAATTTTAAAATACTTGCTTACAAATGGGAATGAACAAATTATTTAATTATCTGAAGAACACTAAAATTGTGACTTGCCGTATTTTTGTCTGACAGGAGATAGAGGAGAGTGAGGTTGGTGGACCGATTTTACGAGCAAGCTACAAATGTTCGATGCGAATTGCCGAAGCTGGGAAGCCCTTCGCGGAAGGGAATTTCATCAAGGAGGGCCTAATGGACGTGGCGGCATGTATTTGTCCTACGGAGGTAGTTGAGAAATTTGAAAACATCTCTCTTTCTCCTCAAACTGTGGCTCGCTGAATAGACGATATGTCCGTTGATATGGAACAGCAATTAATGGAGAAGGCAGCAAAATTTGTATAATTTTCCATCGCCCTCGACGAATCAACCGACATTGCGGACATAGCATAGCTCGTTATTTTTATTCGAGGGGTGGATGACGATCTTCGGGTCACCGAGAATTTCCTCGACTTGGTAACACTCAAAGTCACCACTACCGGTTTCGATATTTTCCAAGCTGTGGAGGGTGCTTTTGAATCAATGGGATTAAAATGGGAGCGGTTGACGAGTATAACGACGGATGGAGCTCCTGCTGTACGATGTGTACGCATGGGGTTCCTCAGATATGTAAAGTTAAAAATGGCTGAGAACGTTAGTACCCTAATGGTGGCGATCCATTGCTTCATACACCAGGAGGCAATCTGTGCGAAAGTCGCCAAGCGCAAAGATGTAATGGGAACAGTTGTGCGAATGGTAAATTATCTTCACTCCCATGAACTCACGCACCGTCAATTCAAAGAGTTCTTGGATGACATCGAAGCGGAGTGTCCGGATATCCCGTACCATGCAGAAGTAAGATGGCTGAGCAAGGCGAAGGTGCTGAATCGTGTGTTTTTCTTGCGGAACGCAATACATACATTCTGTGACATGAAAGGGCGGCCCGAAGTTCTTTTGCGTGACCCTAAGTGGGTGGCGGACTTGGATTTTTATGTGACATTACTGCCCATCTGAATAATTTGAACACTTCGCTTCAGGGCGAAAAGCACAACATCTGCGATTTGGTGGAAAAAATTGAAGCGTTCACAAGAAAATTGATTTTGCGGGAAAACAGTTACGTGCAAGGAACACAGGACATTTTCCATCGTTTGAAACAGTGAAAGGTGTCGACTTTGATGAGTACTTGCAGGTAATTCGCCAAATACAAGAAGAGTTTGACAAGCGATTTTCAGAATTATCAGAACTCCAAGCGGTGTTAGATGTATTTGTTCGACCATTTTCTATTAGTGCAGACAGTGTTCCACAGCTATTTCAATTAGAGCTGATTGAACTGCAATGCAATGTTCGTCTTAAAGACCTCTTTCTAAATGTCACGAAGTTAAGAAAACTGCAATGCAATGTTCGTCTTAATGACCGCTTTCTAATGTCACGAAGTTTAGAAGAATTTTACAGTGGCTTTCCGCAAGGAGAATATCCCCTTTTGTAAAGACATGCAAGTGAAGTTCTGTCAATGTTCGACTCAACGTACATTTATGAGCGCTTCTCTTCAGTTCTTAAGCTTACCAAAAGTAAACATCGTGCAACGATGAGTGATAGAAACTTGCGCAATTGTTTACGAATAGCTGTGTCCAGAAATATTGTACCCAATTTGGAGAAGATTGTTTCCTCCAAAACTAGAAATTCGTAAAAACGACGGAGAAAGAGTCACTCAAGGCCTGTACTATCTGTTCATATTGGTAAAATGTTGTTGAATTTTCCTCTCTAATATGTTCTCATTTCAATTTGTAATAAAGCACAATATTCTTTACTTAACACTTGCGTTTGTTTTCTACACATTCCATGCATCGGAGTACCATTCGATTTGTATACATATATATTATGGCAGTATATATCCTATTATGGTAAAACAGCCCTATCAATATGATGTCAACAATGCCACAAAAGCCGTCGCCTGCATCTGTGCGTACGTATCTAGTTATTGCGGTACGAACATAGTCCGTGTGTCTCAGATCTCCTCGCTGCCACAGTGTAGTGGTGGTAGGGGAAGGAGCGCTAGTCTGACTGCCCAGTGCTCCCCGAGCGCGGCCGCGCTCTCAGAGCGCAATGACTGGATGGTCCTGATCTAGGCTTACAGGATAGAGCCACATCGGTGAAGTGGGATACATACTTGTTATTCCCCACCCCATTTAATTGCGCACGTTAATGTGCTGACCCACTGAAAAGCGATTCGTTTATCAGATGTGAAAAGAAATCTTCACTCAGATAAAAGAAAGGGTTATACTGAGATTACAGTTTCAAACATGATATCTGATTACTTCATGTTATATTGGCATAACAAATGCCAAGTCTCACTTTTCTAAACAACATACTTCTTGAACCTTCCAACACAAAATTCTAATCACTAGTCTACATTCCCGATATTTATCATAATGTTCAGACGTCACTGCCGAGGAACTCCCAATCGTCCTCTTTAATAAACATGAATAAATGTAGTGAATTATCCCCTGGAATAAGCTGTGAAATATAGTTATTAGAGAGTAAACCGCATTTGAAATAGTAAGTAGGCTAATGCAATGTGTCCGGTCCTAATCTTGAACACCTCCTGTTTAGTCTCTATCTTGCCATTTCAGCAATTTGTCTTCAACTTGGGTCGAGCTTCTACAGATATATTTTTGTATTTTTTAAAAATATTTAAAAATGTTTGGCCATATCTCAGAAATTCTTTCACACTTGCAATGGAGATGGATCGTATATCATGGACACATACCTCCACACTGATTTTACGATGATTTTGTCACACATACATCAATATAATTTCACCTTCTGGTCATGAACATCTGTGCCTAATCATATACTACGTACTCTTCCTCTTGAAAATTAACTATTAACATTGAACACAATCAACAACCCATTTGTCTAATACAATATTAAAACCTATGTGTCACCCCTTCCATTTGCTATTTCTCTTATGAATGCTGTTCTCTATTTCCTCCTCCCTTTATTTAAAATTGAAATCCATTGGCAGATTAATCACTCCCGCACCTGGGCACAACACTACTGTGAGCGAGGCTCCGCTTGGACAGAACGTGCTCATGAGATGACTCAATTCAAGAAGTCTCGTCATAACAGGTGGGACACCTCAAGTCTCTCTATCGCTTTAACAGTAGAAAGTGCCGGGTGGGTTGTGGTATTCATTAACAGCAGTGTAATTCTGGTTTAAAAGTAAATAATGCCATTCATACCGTTGACGACAAATCGCAGCGTAAATTTAAACGTACCACCACATCAAACAACATGGAGTAGTGGGCTACGCGTTGGAGCAACTTAGCCATTTTCCGTCTTGTCTTTAAATGAATAATGGCATTTGCTCTTTGTTCCCTTTCATTTCACACAGTACATTTATTGTTACAAGAAAAATTATTTCGTATTGGAATGCTGTGAATGATACACAACCCGTTGCTGATATGATCTCTATAGCCTAAACATACCGTACTGAAAAATCAATTATGTCGAAGAAGAAGTTAAAATATTGTTTACTAATTATCATATACTGTACTAACATACGCTCTACCAGTAGCATACCAGTAATCCTATCATAACCAACCAGAGGTTTCCTCTGAAATATCAAATACTTTGATTGCGTCAAATATTATACATAATGTTGTATATACTATATACAGGATGAAGAACAAATCCCGTACTTGGAGGTCAGCATGCGGTTCCTCGTCGAAATTCATGGCAAAGGCTTATCTACGAAGGCCTGGTCCCGCCAATACGTTTAATAGAAATGCGAGTTAAGAAACGAGGCTCTGGCAACGCTGTAACTGCGTGCAGCATGGCCAAGAGAACAGCACACATGAAGTCTGCGCTGTGCCGGTGCTGTCTCATTAGCTCAGTGCGAAAAGGTATGCCGTGAAGGTCGGTTATGGTCCAATGGAGTTCGCGTCAAAGAGTTCTTCAGTTAAAGTCTCAAATTGTATCCAATGTACACCTCCACAATGCAATCAATACATTATGTTGTGTACTGTGTCTTACCATTGCTGTTACTTCTCTACTTCTTTCTTATTTCGATGAGACCCGCTACGGACCACGCACCAATTTCAATTCTTCACTCTTTGTTGTTTTCTTCCCAATATTTCTTCATTCTTAGACTATGTTGCTTCTTTCTGTCCTCAGACCACTTCGCCCCAGGTTTCCTTTCCACTCTACCCTGGCGTACTTCCAAACATAACACCTTCTCTGTCCAAAGTGTCTTCATTTCTTATATTATTTCCTTCTGTTACCTTTATTTAAACATTAAAACATAACATGAGCCTCTTACATACGTAAACGACCACTTAGTTTCGTCCATGGCACAAATAAAGCCAGTAACATCGTCTGCATCCAATGATATACACTAGATTGCCCATTATGATACGCACAATAATTCCATTCCGTACGCTGCCACGAAATTTGAAAAGTGGTATTGTGCCCAAATCTAGGAATGGGTATTCCAAGTTTCAGACACCTAGATATCAAGGGAAAGGCTGTAGCAGCTTTTGAAAGTTCGGATATTTGAATATCGCGCTACATTGCTTCTCGAAGCCTTTCGAAGGAAATTACCGATAGTTGGATGGTAAATGACGTAGCGAGTCATAGCAGAGGTGGAGACTATTTATTGATTAAATAGTTAACTATGGAGCAGAGACTTGAGACTGGGATCAGATTACTGGCACGGCCAAATGAAAGAGAATGCAATTAATATCAAGTAAATCGGACCAGGGATTCAAGAGATATGAGGATTTCTAGATATCAGGCGATGACGCGTGACCCTGACCGTTTTTGTATAAAAGCAAGCTGGAGCAGGCTTAGTTAGCTCACTTCATCACAAGCACTTGGCGAACAAGTTGCGTCTACGCTGAGCCAAGGCACATGGTTGCCGCCTCTACGAAGAAGTACTTTTCAAATCGTGATAGTCACGAGAAGTGCTGCGCAAACGAGTTGGAACTTAGTAAGTTTCTGGTGAGGAGAATCACTGAGGTGATTGTATTTCTACAGACATTGGTGGAAATATTTATATTTCCTAAAGGACATATGCTAGACTCTGTCTAGAAAATAGTATTTGTCACAGTCCAATAGTAAATTAATACTTGGATGTTTAAATCCATTTGAAGTCAGTTTTCATATTTTGTAACTATTTAACCACTTCGATCCGTCAGTACAGTGAAGAATAGTCTATAACGGTGGCGTTCATTAGTCAACGCAAGGGAAACTGCAGGTTGTCTAGCGCATGGCAGATGGTGATTTTAATAAACCATGCCCAGGGAACGATCTTCAGAACAGCCGTTAACTGCTTAGACTGTCAACGTTTTTCTTGTACTGACGAGATTACAGTGAGTTATGTTACAACTGACACATTTAAGAAGAGATCGCTTAGATCTGACCCTTTTCAACAAACTGTTATGGCTTTGTTAGAAGCACATATTAAAATGGAACCACAGTCATTTAAAACGTCGAAGGATACTACCACTATGTCTGACTAGACGATTTGTGGGTCTACAATGGCGGCCGATACAAGGATTATACGTGCTTGTCCGATAGGGCATGTTTACGGATAAATCTGGTATAGACCAGGTTTACGACACTTCAAGAACATCAAGAAATGTAAGCCACATTTGAATTATTTTATGCTTAGCTAATTGGAACAAACTATTTTTCTGCAGATGACCAACACATTTTTTTCGTCGTATTTAAAGCTTGTAATGATTTACGCAAGACTTGTTAGATTTATTCTGAGCATTTTCAGCACTCAGAACAGTTTAGGATCGATGACCGAGCATTTTGAGCATTTATTTGAATTTTTCATATTTTTGGGAAATCACGGTAATCAGCCGATGTAACTGTAAAAGTTAAATTTATTTTTGTTGAGGAATGGATATTTTTTTTCCATATTCGAAGGTTCGAACATGTGGATTCTCACATAATGAGATGATAATTAAACATATTTGAAATAATAATAATAATAATAATCCACTAATAATAATAATAATAATTTTCATAATTTTTCTAAATAATTCTTGGATATTATATTTTATAATAATCATATGTATTGAGAAAGAGCCTATGAAGTAGTTGAAACATTTCTAGTATGGAACAGGAGATTTTACGAAGGAGAGTGGTTAGCGCAAGCCCGCATTCAACCTACATTTCAGTTCTGGTTGAACAGTTGATATTTGCTATGAGCAAAGTATATGTTACATATAACACGGAGAGGCATGAAACGGGAAGCAATTGATATTTGTATCAAATAGGATATTGTTGTATTTATATAAAATCATGACGTAAATACACTTCGAAAGTGAAATGAAGCTTTTCATGAGTATGGTAAAATCATGGGTTGAACTGAATGGGAAAATAAAATAAACTTGTCAGTTTATTAATCTTCCAGTGTTGATAACAAGCAGAGGCTTGATTTATTGTATAAATTTTGGGAAGATAATTTATGTGTGTGGAGTAGTTGAAATGCCATTCCCAGGTGCGCAGGTTTAAGTCGCAGGAATGAAGGTTTTTTCGAGCATCAATCAAATAGCAGGTTCGATGGCTCAGGTTTATAGTAGGAGTATTGGAGCCACACATTTCGTCGTATGAATAACCCGAAGGTTATTTCTTTGAAACCATCAGTTCTTATTTCAACCTTGTTTACGAATTCCATTTAGACTTTGATTTTGCTAGAACCCGGATTTGTCATGATAGTAGTTTATTCTTCTTCAGAGGAAGACCTTTGCCGTTGTTGTTGTTGTTATAATATTGTGTTCTTACACAAATAGTAGAATGGGCCACTGCCAATTTAAAATAATTCTTTAACCACGAATAATTTGAAGGATATTTTCAATCCTAGTGCCATGAACTAAATGAATTCATTATAAAACTACAATTCTAATTTCCGCATTCTGTCGAAGAATTGCAAGTTGTGAAAGTTGCTAGAAATGGCCATAAATATAAATATTTTTTATAATATTGTTCCCAAGTGGAAAATCTAATAGTTGAATGGTTCAACCATTTATTGATCAAGTTGATGATTCAGAAATCATATATTTTGTTTGGAACTTGAAGTTCATAATCGAGTCACTTCTCGAATGTTTAATGTCAGAAGAACAATTAATTGTTGTTGTGCTTCGCACAGTTCTTCGATGCTATGCTCAATGGTCAAATACTTTTCAGATGTTGTTAATATGTGTTAATAATTTGTGTTGCTACGATGATAATAATAGTTTCAACGATGTATTTTGGAAAACTGGAAAACAAATGAAAGTCTAAGAAATTCTATAAACATTTATTCTACGAGTGTTAATATCATGTAAATAGTCAAACAGTGATCGACGTTATTTCCAGTATGGACAATTCATTTTGCACTGGAATAAAATGTTAATAATTTTGGAACACAGTCCACAGGACTAACAATCGGACTTGTGTTTCCAAAAAGATTGTCAAATGTGTTTGGAAGATTTCTGTATATTGTGTGTAAATAAGAGTGTGGATCGCCACACGTGGATGATGCTGCTTTGAGCATTATTCTTGCAGTCAGATTTTAACTTTAAATAAACTGAGATAATTTTACCAGATGTGTTTCACCCAATTAAATCTCCTTCTATCCTTATTGTTGCATTGAGCCAAAAATCAGCAAAGCATTTTTATAAATTTGATGTCGTTTTTGCGATTTGCTTTAACCCATCTGGCGCTCCGGGATATTTTGATTCTCGTGCTGACTGATTATTGGTAAAATGCATATGTGGTCGTGCGGACTCCGGTCTAAACGGGCACAGTATGAGGACTGGAACGGGATCTACTCAGCCTCGGGTGGTCCAAATGAGTAGATGGGGTTCGATTCCCACCACATCCATCCTCGAAGTTGTTTTTCGTGGTTGCCCAATTCGTCTTCGGGCAAATGCCGGGATGGTCCCTACCGTCAGGCCACGGCCGCCTCCTTCCCTCTTCCTTGTCTATCCTTTCTATTCTTCCCATCCCGTCCCATCCCACATGAGGCCCCCTGTTCGCTTTGCAGGTGAGGCCGCATTGGGTGAGGTGCTAGTCCCGCCTCCCCAGTTGGATCCCCCGACTCACTCTCAAGCGCCAGGACACTGCCCGTAGAGGAGGTAAAGGTTGGATCTCTCGCAGAGTCCGTGGGAAAAGCCTACTTGGAGGGTAAACTGACTACGAAAGAAAAATCGTTTGAAGTCCAGTCTTATCTTCACAGAGCCACGAACTGACGTCACACAAAACGACGACCTGACGTAGATTCGAACCGTAGTTCGTTGGTAGTTGTGGTTTGGATAATACAGCAGCCTACTCAGTGAGCTACGACGGCTGGTACGGTGATATGTTACACATTCCGCCGCAGGATGCGACAGTGTTGCCGGCTTCTCGTTTTCATACTCGTCTTTTCAAATAACACCCGCTCCGATTTTGCTATAGAAACTTTTGTCTTGCATTTGGATGAGAAGTCGCATGACGACCTCCAAGTACGGCATATTTCTTCACCCTGTATTACTTCTATAAGGGGCTTCGGTGGCGTGGTCGATAGCATGCTGAACTGCCAAGACCAAGATGGCGTGTTCAAACCCGGCCGAAGTCGTCGGATTGGTTAAGAGCGTTAAAATCCTTCAGTATGCCTTTCTTCGAAGGGGAAATAAAGCAGGCGTGCCCATGTCATAGATTTATGGCACGTAAAAGCACCTACCATTACAATTGGTAGTGTGTAGAAAAGTTTTTAGGTTATATTTGGCGAGTTAGAAAAGCTCTATCAAGTTCCAACGTTCTCCGCCAGTGTTAGTGACAGAAGCATCTGGTAGCCAAAGTTGGAAATAGTTGAAATTGAACTTCTATACTAAGAAATGGATTTTATCCAAAATTGGCACTATAAAATATAGGAATAATTCAGATTAATTCTGAAAACGCCTTCTTGACATGTTGCCAATATGATTTTACTCGCACTGATACATCCAATATTTCACAGCATGCAACGTCCATACTATCCATTGGACTTCAACCAATTTTGTATGTGCATTCTGTACCTTAAAATATGGAACTAAGAATATATTCAGAGTCACCAAGGCTGCCAACTGTAGAGCTGTATTGGAATACATTACTTCAGATATATTCCAATCTAAATAGAAAAGTTAGTATTACCAACTTAATATCGTCATTATTCTAGATAGGTCCATGTAGATTAATCATTGGCATGAATCTTAAATATAAAGAAAATTAGGCTCTTTAGATCGTCACGGAACTACTTTCATATTATTGTTAATATTATTATTATTATTATTTTACTGTGGAGTAATCAGTGCTGTGAAAATTATATTAGTTTCTAGAATAGTACAAATATTCATGGTTTTGATTGGGAAAGTACAAATTCGAATGATAAAATAGAAAGATGTTTCCCTACCAATATCCATTATTAACATCGCCCCCTAGATCATGCGAGTAAATCGAAGTTGAAAAGTTGCATCACACAGTAGTGTTGACACAACGAAATAATTCAAAAAGAATAAAAATTCTGGCCATGGAGCGTCTCGAACCCAGGACCCATTAAGAACCAAGTTAACGCCTTAGCAATCGTACACATTTCACGTACTGTGCAGAATCACAGCTTCATCCATATGGCTAAATGTCGAATGATTTCAGTTAAATCTTAAATACTGACAGAAATGCGTTTAATCAGTCAGTGCCTTTTCCTGTATTCAACATAACGGAACTAAATGACTGATTTGCATTAATAATGCCAATGAACTGCAACTATTAATCTCAATCAACAAGTTTCCTCCATCTTTGATTTCTTGCAGCTGAGCCAATAAGAACTCGTAATGCAAGTACGAATAACGTTATTGAAGCCTATACCGGAATTGTGCTTGTATACAAGCTTTTACGTTACGATCTGTAACATCTGAACGCTGATGGCCAATGATTGCGGTACAACACATGTGAAATGTCCATAAGCAGAGGGTACTGGTCAGCACAGTATCGAAGCACCTAAGGTAGGATGTTATACATTAGCTATCGTATATTCTACTTGCTATTTTTAGCTTACTTTTCACTTTTTTTAAAATGATGATGAGATAGACTTATGGCATCGATCCAGGCAAATGTCTGTCTGTCTGTATTTGTGTGTCTCCCCCTATAAACCCCTAAAGATTGCAGTTATCGAAACCAAATTCGGTTTAAGGAAATATATATCTGAATATCTCAGGGACATAATTGAAAATGATTTCAGAGTTACCAACTGCTAAAAATCACAATTCACTTTTAAGCTCTACGTTGGATATCTCAGACGTTATGCATGCGAAATTTTCCAAAATTAGCACACACAGGGATAATAACATTCCAGAAACATTTTAAGGATCCCATATATGACAGTGTTGCCAAGATGATTCTAAGCCTGCTGATAAGTCCAATGTTTAAGTACATCTAACATCTATACTATCAATTGGATTTTAACCAAATTTCGTACGTGCTCTGTGTACTATAACAGATATGACTATGCTTATACTTGAGAGCCATTAGGGCTGCCAACTGTTAATTAATGCGGCTGGCTGCGTGGCTCTGGGGGTAACGTTCTCGCTTGCTGGGCCCAAGGTTGCTCGTTCGTATCCTGGCGCAGTCAGCTGGCATTTGAGGGTGCTCAAATGCCAGAGAGCCGTGTCAGTAGATTTACTGGCACGTTGAAGTTCCCCTTATGGACAAAATTACGGCACCCCGGAGTCTCTAAAAGCCAGAGTAGTTAAAAGGGACGTAAAACCAATAACATTATTATTATTTGTTAATAAATGCTCACTCTCTTTATCCTAATACCAATATATCAGAAAGTATGTAAGCCAACAGCTCTAAATTTTGCGCACGAATAGTTCCGGAAATTTTAGATTATTTGGGAGCAACTAATGCACATCAGTGCTGCCAACATAATTCTAAGCCTGTTTATAGGGCCAATTTTTAAATGCATGTAACTTGTATACTAAGAAATGGATTTTATCCAAAATTGGCACTATAAAATATAGGAATAATTCAGATTAATTCTGAGCACGCCTTCTTGACGTTGTTGCCAATATGATTTTACTCGCACTGATACATCCAATATTTCACAGCATGCAACGTTCATACTATCCATTGGACTCCAACAAAATTTTGTATGTGGATTATGTACCTTAAGATATGGAACTAAGAATATATTCAGAGTCACCATGGTTGCCAAATGTAGAGCTGTATTTGAATACATTACTTCAGATATATTCCAATCTAAATAGAAAAGTTAGTATTGCCAACTTAATCTCGTCATTATTCTATATAGGTCTATGTAGATTAATCATTGGCATGAATCTTAAATATAAAGAAAATCAGGCTCTTTAGATCGTCACGGAACTACTTCATATTATTGTTATTATTATTATTATTATTATTATTATTATTATTATTATTATTATTATTATTATTATTATTTTACTGTGGAGTAATCAGTGCTGTGAAAATTATATTAGTTTTACGAATTGTACAAATATTCATGGTTTTGATTGGGAAAGTACAAATTCGAATGATAAAATAGAAAGATTTTTCCCTACCAATATCCATTATTAACATCGCCCCCCTAGATCATGCGAGTAAATCGAAGTTGAAAAGTTGCATCACACAGTAGTGTTGACACAACGAAATAATTCAAAAAGAATAAAAATTCTGGCCATGGAGCGTCTCGAACCCAGGACCCATTAGGTACCAAGTTAACGCCTTAGCACTCGTACACATTTCATGTACTGTGCAGATTCACAGCTTCATCCATATGGCTAAATGTCGAATGATTTCAGTTAAATCATAAATACTGACAGAAATGCGTTTAATCAGTCAGTGCCTTTTCCAGTATTCAACGTAACGGAACTAAATGACTGATTTGCATTAATAATGCCAATGAACTGCAACTATTAATCTCAATCCACAAGTTTCCTCCATCTTTGATTTATTGCAGCTGAGCCAATAAGAACTCGTAATGCAGGTACGAATAACGTTATTGAAGCCTATACCGGAATTGTGCTTGTATACAAGCTTTTACGTTACGATCTGTAACATCTGTACGCTGATGGCCAATGATTGCGGTACTACACATGTGAAATGTCCATAAGCAGAGGGTACTGGTCAGCACAGTATCGAAGCACCTATGGTAGGATGTTATACATTAGCTATCGTATATTCTACGTGGTATTTTTAGCTTACTTTTCACTTTTTTTTAAATGATGATGAGATAGACTAATGCCATCGATCCAGGCAAATGTCTGTCTGTCTGTCTGTCTTTGTGTGTCTCCCCCTATCAACCCCTTAAAGACTGCAGTTATCGAAGCCAAATTCGGTTTAAGGAAATATCTATATCTGAATATCTCAGGGACATAATTGAAAATGATTTCAGAGTTACCAACTGCTAAAAATCACAATTCACTTTTAAGCTCTACGTTGGATATCTCAGACGTTATGCATGCGAAATTTTCCAAAATTAGCACACACAGGGATAATAACATTCCAGATACATTTTAGGGAGCCCATATATGACAGTGTTGCCAAGATGATTCTAAGCCTGCTGATAAGTCCAATGTTTAAGTACATCTAACATCTATACTATCAATTGGATTTTAACCAAATTTCGTACGTGCTTTGTGTACTATAACAGATATGACTATGCTTATGCTTGAGAGCCATTAGGGCTGCCAACTGTTAATAAATGCGGCTGGCTGCGTGGCTCAGGGGTAACGTTCTCGCTTGCTGGGCCCAAGGTTGCTCGTTCGTATCCTGGCGCAGTCAGCTGGCATTTGAGGGTGCGCAAATGCCAGAGAGCCGTGTCAGTAGATTTACTGGCACGTTGAAGATCCTCTTATGGACAAAATTACGGCACCCCGGAGTCTCTAAAAGCCAGAGTAGTTAAAAGGGACGTAAAACCAATAACATTATTATTATTTGTTAATAAATGCTCACTCTCTTTATCCTAATACCAATATATCAGAAAGTATGTAAGCCAACAGCTCTAAATTTTGCGCACGAATAGTTCGGGAAATTTTAGATTATTTGGGAGCAACTAATGCACATCAGTGCTGCCAACATAATTCTAAGCCTGTTTATAGGGCCAATTTTTAAATGCATTATACTTCTATACTAAGAAATGGATTTTATCCAAAATTGGCACTATAAAATATAGGAATAATTCAGATTAATTCTGAGCACGCCTTCTTGACGTTGTTGCCAATATGATTTTACTCGCACTGATACATCCAATATTTCACAGCATGCAACGTTCATACTATCCATTGGACTTCAACCAAATTTTGTATGTGCATTCTGTACCTTAAGATATGGAATTAAGAATATATTCAGTCACCAAGGCTGCCAACTGTAGAGCTGTACTGGAATACATTACTTCAGATATATTCCAATCTAAATAGAAAAGTTAGTATTACCAACTTAATCTCGTCATTATTCTAGATAGTTCTATGTAGATTAATCATTGGCATGAATCTTAAATATAAAGAAAATTAGGTTCATTAGATCGTCACGGAACTACTTCATATTATTGTTAATATTATTATTATTATTATTATTATTATTATTATTATTATTTTACTGTGGAGTAATCAGTGCTGTGAAAATTATATTAGTTTCACGAATAGTACAAATATTCATGGTTTTGATTGGGAAAGTACAAATTCGAATGATAATATAGAATGATTTTTCCCTACCAATATCCATTATTAACATCGCCCCCCTAGATCATTCGAGTAAATCGAAGTTGAAAAGTTGCATCGCACAGTAGTGTTGACACAACGAAATAATTCAAAAAGAATAAAAATTCTGGCCATGAAGCGTCTCGAACCCAGGACCCATTAGGTACCAAGTTAACGCCTTAGCACTCGTACACATTTCATGTACTGTGCAGATTCACAGCTTCATCCATATGGCTAAATGTCGAATGATTTCAGTTAAATCATAAATACTGACAGAAATGCGTTTAATCAGTCAGTGCCTTTTCCAGTATTCAACGTAACGGAACTAAATGACTGATTTGCATTAATAATGCCAATGAACTGCAACTATTAATCTCAATCCACAAGTTTCCTCCATCTTTGATTTATTGCAGCTGAGCCAATAAGAACTCGTAATGCAGGTACGAATAACGTTATTGAAGCCTATACCGGAATTGTGCTTGTATACAAGCTTTTACGTTACGATCTGTAACATCTGTACGCTGATGGCCAATGATTGCGGTACTACACATGTGAAATGTCCATAAGCAGAGGGTACTGGTCAGCACAGTATCGAAGCACCTATGGTAGGATGTTATACATTAGCTATCGTATATTCTACGTGGTATTTTTAGCTTACTTTTCACTTTTTTTTAAATGATGATGAGATAGACTAATGCCATCGATCCAGGCAAATGTCTGTCTGTCTGTCTGTCTTTGTGTGTCTCCCCCTATCAACCCCTTAAAGACTGCAGTTATCGAAGCCAAATTCGGTTTAAGGAAATATCTATATCTGAATATCTCAGGGACATAATTGAAAATGATTTCAGAGTTACCAACTGCTAAAAATCACAATTCACTTTTAAGCTCTACGTTGGATATCTCAGACGTTATGCATGCGAAATTTTCCAAAATTAGCACACACAGGGATAATAACATTCCAGATACATTTTAGGGAGCCCATATATGACAGTGTTGCCAAGATGATTCTAAGCCTGCTGATAAGTCCAATGTTTAAGTACATCTAACATCTATACTATCAATTGGATTTTAACCAAATTTCGTACGTGCTTTGTGTACTATAACAGACATTTCTATGCTTATACTTGAGAGCCATTAGGGCTGCCAGCTGTTAATAAATGCGGCTGGCTGCGTGGCTCAGGGGTAACGTTCTCGCTTGCTGGGCCCAAGGTTGCAGGTTCGTATCCTGGCGCAGTCAGATGGTATTTGAGGGTGTGCAAATGCGAGAGAGCCGTGTCAGTAGATTTACTGGCACGCAGAAGATCCCCTTCTGGGCAAAATTACGGCACCCCGGAGTCTCTAAAAGCCAGAGTAGTTGAAATGGACGTAAAACCAATAACATTATTATTTTGTTAATAAATGCTCACTCTCTTTATCCTAATACCAATATATCAGAAATTATGCAAGCCAACAGCTCTAAATTTTGCGCACGAATAGTTCCTGAAATTTTAGATTATTTGGGAGCAACTAATGCACATCAGTGCTGCGAACATAATTCTAAGCCTGTTTATAGGGCCAATTTTTAAATGCATGTATCTTCTATACTAAGAAATGGATTTTATCCAAAATTGGCACTATAAAATATAGGAATAATTCAGATTAATTCTGAAAACGCCTTCTTGACCTTGTTGCCAATATGATTTTACTCGCACTGATACATCCAATATTTCACAGCATGCAACGTCCATACTATCCATTGGACTTTACCAAATTTTGCATGAGCATTCTTTACCTTAAGATATGGAACTAAGAATATATTCAGTCACCAAGGCTGCCAACTGTAGAGCTGTATTGGAATACATTACTTCAGATATATTTCAATCGAAATAGAAATGTTTATTATTACCAACCTAAGTTCGTCATTATTCTCGATAGGCCCATCGTAAATAGATTAACTTAATCGTTGGCTTGAATCTTAAATTTTATGGAAAATTAAGCTTTTTAGTTGGTCTCGGAGCTACTTGTTTGTCACCTGGCAGCACTACGAATTCGAATTCATTTATAGTAATTTTCTATTCCTACACTATTAGGAGAATACCGTTATTGAAATTTGGATAACAAGAGTTTAGTGCTTTTCAGTCGGTCAACACGAGATTTTATTAATCTCATGTAATTTATTTCAGGATTAGGGCATAACCCATCTCTTTTGGGTACATTCGTGTTGACCGACTGAAAAGCACTAAACTCTTGTTTACTAAGGCAACACTGAAAATATGGCTTCAAACACCACAATGAAATTTGGATCCTAGTACGTGGCTAAAAACGTTATTCAACCCGGGACCCATACAACAGAACACGACGTTAATAACGTTATTCGACCTGCGAGGCATGCAGCATAACACAATGCTATCCGGTCTTGTGAATAACGTTATTTGAAGTTCGGAATGAGTGGTAGTTGTTCGCGATGTGTTAGAGCACGAATAACGTTATTCGACCGGCGAGGCATGCAGCATAACACAATGCTATCCGGTCTTGTCAATAACGTTATTTACAACATCTGAGTGAATGGGGGTACATTTGATTGTGTTACAACGCCAATAACGTTATTCGACTTCTGTCTCCTGCGATAACTAAAATGCTATCCGGTATGATAATAAAATATTTAAAATAACGGTATATATACAGTATCCGTTTATTCGTTCTTCGTATGAATAAAGTTACAACAAACTTTCTGTTATACGTTACGCGATGTATACCGTAACGCCAAACAATTCGTTATTCAAGGCCATTATGTTAAGTTATCCAGCCCTGGAAAATACAATAATACATCGTTATTATAATCCTTATTATGATGATTATTATTATAACTATTATTATTATTATTTATAATAATTATTATTATTATTACTATGACAATGTTCCTTGTTATTACTAAAGTTGATCACCTTGTTATAGCCTACATCAGTGCAGTTCGTCTTCCGCGAGCTTCTCAAGTCGGCAATGATTTTGTGGGATCAGTGGCTCGTGTTAGTGGCTGGGGAATAACAGAAGGTAAGATTATACACCTACCCTCAACCTGTTCTAGAACTCGTCATAGACAAGTGAACGAACTGATTATTATTATTATTATTATTATTATTATTATTATTATTATTATAATTATTATTATTATTATTATTATTATTATTATTATTTCTACAGTCACTAGAACAGAGCATGAGGGCACTCTTAGTAACTAATTTGGCGAAGCCCCAACAGGTGGTTTACACCAGAACCTTTACCGCAGTGTAACAAAAACAAAAATAATACAGTATAGTCCCTTCAATCCGAACCCCACTAATCCAAAAATCCGCCTAATACGAACGGGGCTAGGAAAAAATATCTACCAAATTTGTTTTGGATTTTAAAACAGGAAAAAATAAACGTTAAAATTAAACAGCTTCTTCCAAGTAAAAACGTAAATTTATTAGCGCAGAAAAACAGTAAATAAATGCTACAGGAGTAATCAGTGAATCTGTCTGCCATCTTATACACAAAAACTAAAAAATTGAAGGCCTAAACCAGGCATGACCAACCTTTTTTGGAAAAGGGCCACTGTCGTTAAGGTGAATTGGTTTGCAGGCCACATGATTGGATTGTTCTACCTAATTAAATAGCATCAAAATTCTAAGATAAACTAATTAGTCTAAAAAATAGCTAATATATGATAAGTTATTTTATTAAAATATTAATCATATATTAGTTAAGTTATTTTTAAAATGAAATTAAAATATATATAAATGTTATATTAAAATAATAATATTTTTTTTAATGCAGCCAATGGCCATGAACTTTTCTTTTCAGGACGGGTCAGGGGGGGATATTGGAAGGCAATCGGCCGTCGACCTATTGAAAGGAACCTTCCCGGCGTTCGCCTGGTGGTGAAAATGGGAAACCACGAAAACCATTTTCAGGACGGCCGAGGTGGTATTCGAACCCACGCTCTCCCGATACCATCGAGGCACGAGATAGCACGTTACCTGCCAATGCGACACCTGGCACAGCTTCTCACGAACAACGCATCCAATATCTGGTTTGATTGATGATGTAGCAACTCAAAGTGAACTCTCCAGCTTATTGTCGGTGATTCACGTTCTCGCTGCGCATTTCACATGTTTCATCCTGGAAAACACTTGTTTGCATATGTATGTGCTACCGAAACGTGATGAAAAACGAAGTGCATGTCTATTAATGCCCGGATATTTTTCTTTGGGAAAGTAGTCGTGATAGAATTGTAGTAAGGGGACATTATTAAACTTATTCTTTAGGTCTGACGCACATTGAAAAACAACGCACTCCATTTGCAGATCCTCAGGGACCTCGTCTATGCTAATGGAGAAAGGGGAAGAAAACATATTGAAACTTATAACATTAATCTTGAAGTATTGAAATCTAACGCGGAATTCGGTTCTTATTATGAATTCTGCGTACTTTTGCGAATTTTGATTATTACAGTTTTGTAGGGCTGGGAAATGCACAAAATTGTTGTTTTTTAATTGTGATTCCCAAAGTCACAATTTTGATTCAAAGGCTTTCAAGTGATCAAATATAGTAGTGATCAATTGGTCCTTACCTTGGAGACGTGAATTAACTTAAGTTCGTTCAGTTAAGTTGTTATATCTACCAGAAAGGCAAAATCACACATCCTTTCTGAGTCTTTAAATTCAACGATAGCTTTGCCTTTCTCCTCCATAAATGTTTGTATTTCGGTTTTTAGGTCAAACACTCGCTTCAACATTTTGCCACGGCTCAGCCTTCTTATTTCAGTATAATATACAATATCTTCAAATTCTGAATCGAGATTTTGTCAGAAATTTTGAAATTCTCTATGTCGCAAACCATGTGAAGGAATGAAATTCACTACTTTCACAACGAATTTCAAAACACTATCTAAATTTAGGGATTTAGCACAAAGGTTTTCTTGGTGTATTAATCAGTGATATTGCATTACAGAAATGTTTCATACATTAGCTGCCTCTGGTTGTAGTTTTCCTGCAGGAGCTCGGTTTGTTGTTACACCAGATAGATTTGTATATTTCAAGCCAAGCCGGTTGAAGGTTTCAGTGACCCCCTCCCCTAAATCATTGGCTTTAGTGGTGCCTTTAAGAGGGACAAGAGCAGCTAATTCTTCTGTAATATTGAAATCTACATCAATTCCCCTTAAGCAAATTGATAATTGGGCAGTATCGCTAGCATCACTACTCTCAGCAAGTGCCAGAGAATAGAAATGGAAATTTGTGGCTCGGTATTTTAAAGTTCTCTCAATATTGGACTCTAATGTGTCAATACGGCGAGCTACAGTCTGTTGCGACAAGCTTAATTTTACAAACTGCGCTTTCTTGTCAGGACATATAATATCAGCAACAGTCTCAATGCATTCTTTAACAAACTCGCCATCTGAAAATGGTTTAGATTTTTAGCCTACTTTTCAAATTTTGCAAAAATGAGGAAAAAGTAGACTTATGAGATCGATCCGGGAAAATGTGTGTCTGTCTGTCTGTCTGTCCTTCTGTCTGTCTGTCTGTCTGTGTGTGTGTCCCCCCCCTATCAACTCCTAAACGGCTGCAGCAATCAAAACCAAATTTAGTATGAGTAAAGATGTGCACGGAAATAGCTCACGTCCATATTTGAAAATGATGTCAGTGCTACCAACTGCTGAAAAAACGCTCTAGAAATTTGAGCTCCATGTTGGATATCTTGCAAGGTATGCATGGGAGCCATTCCAAAATTGGCACACATGTAGATAATACTATTTCAGTTTAATTTCCAGGAGACCAACCATGACAGTGTTGCCAAAATAATTTTAAGCCTTCTGATAGGTCCAATGTTTAAATGCATATAACTTCTGCACTATCAATTGGATTTCAACCAAACTTTGTATGTAATATCTGTACATAAACAGATATTACTGAGCTTATTCTTAAGAGCCACCAGGGCTGCCAACAGTTAAAAATTGCTCTCTCTATTTTTCTTTATCCAAATACCAATATATCAGAAAGTATGCAAGCCAACAGCTTTAAACTATGCACACGTATATTCTGACATTTTAGATTAATTTGGAGTAAGTTATATACTTCAGTTCTACCAACATGATTATAAGCCTGCCGATAGTACCAATTTTTTAGCCTACTTTCGATTTTTGCAAAAAATGAAAGTAGACTTATGAGATCACTACAGGGCGAAAAAAAAGTGTGTCTGTCTGTGTGTGTGTATGTGTGTGAGTCTGTGTGTGTGTGTGTGTGTGTGTGTGTGTGTGTGTGTGTGAGAGTGTGTGTACTCTGAATGTCTGTCCCCCCCTCTCAATTCGAACACGGTGAGCGCAAATTGAACGAAATTTGGTACAAAGGTAGCACTAGCAAAGGACACCTCAGTGTCATGTTTTATATCGCCGCCATCTTGAGGGAAACGTAATGGCGGCCACACAAATGTTCAAAGCTTAAATCAAATTACGACTAACCTAATTATCCGATCTCTACCAAATTTTGCAACAACATACCTCTATGGAGGGAGCATCCTTTGACAAATCTAATAGGTCATTAGCCTAATAGTTTGCGGATGGCGGCCATCTTTGTGTGAAAATTGATTGCCCCTATTAATTCGAACACGGTGAAACCGAATGGAACGAAATTTGGTACAGAGATAGTACTAGCAAAGGGCACCCCAGTGTCATGTTTTATATCGCCGCCATCTTGACGGAAACGTAATGGCGGTCACACAATTGTTCAAAGCTTAAATCAAATTACGACTAACCTAATCATCCGATCTCTACCAAATTTTGCAACAACATACCTCTATGGAGGGAGCATCCTTTGACAAATCTAATAGGTCATTAGCCTAATAGTTTGCGGATGGCGGCCATCTTTGTGTCAAAATCGATTACCCCTATTAATTCGAACACGGTGAAACCGAATGGAACGAAATTTGGTACAGAGAAAGCACTTGAAAAGGCCACCCCAGTGTCATGTTTTATATCGCCGCCATCTTGACGGAAACGTAATGGCGGCCACACAATTGTTCAAAGCTTAAATCAAATTACGACTAACCTAATCATCCGATCTCTACCAATTTTGCATCAACATACCATTATGGAGTGAGCATCCTTTGACCAAACTAATAGGTTATTAGCCTAATATTTTGCGGATGGCGGCCATCTTTGTGTGAAAATCGATTCCCCCTATTAATTCGAACACGGTGAAACCGAATGGAACGAAATTTGGTACAGAGAAAGCACTTGAAAAGGCCACCTCAGTGTCATGTTTTATATCACCGCCATCTTGACGGAAACGTAATCGCGGCCACCCAAATGTTGAAGGCTAAAATGTAATTACGACCAACCTAATAATCTAGTCTCTACCAAATTTTGCAACAACAAATCTTTATGTGGGAAGCATATTCTGACTAAACTGCTAGATCATCAGCCCAATAGTTTGCAGATGGTGGCCAAGTATGTGTGCAAATCGATTCCCCCTATCAATTCAAACACGGTGAAACCGAATTGAACGAAATTTGGTGCAGAGGTAGCACTAGCAAAAGGCACCTCAGTGTCATGTTTTATATCGCCGCCATCTTGACGGAAACGGAATGACGACCACCCAAATGTTAAAAGTTTAAATCAAATTTCGACCATCCTAATAATTTGATCTCTACCGGATTTTGTAACAACATGCCTTTTTGTGGAAAGCATCTTATGACTGACTACAAGGTCATCAGCCCAATAGTTTGCAAATAGCGGCCATGTATGTGTGCAAATCCATTCCCCAGATCAATTCAAACACGGTGAAACCGAATTGAATGAATTTTTTACAGAGGTAGCACTAGCAAAGGGCACCTCATATTCATGTTTAATATCCCTATAGCACGTTGTATCTCAACAAGCTACTACAACCAACATTCCATTATACTCCTTGAAAAGGACAAAGAGTTATAACAATACCCATGCATTTAGGAGAAAGTAGGCTATATGTTCTTTACTGAACATCTTGTTAAATACTTGTAACTTCTATACTATCAGTTGGATTTCAACCAAATTTCGTATGATATATGTGTACCATAACAGATATGACTATAAGTATTGTTAAGATCAATCAGGGCTGCCAACTGTTAATAAATGCTGTCTATATTATTTTTACCCTAATATCAATATATCAGAAAGTATGCAAGCCAACAGCTCTATACTTTGCACACGTATAGCACCTGACATTCTAGATTAATTTGGAGTAATTAATACAAGGCAGTGCTGCCAACATGATTCTATGCCTGCTGATATGTCCAATTTTAAAATACATGTAACTTCTATACTAACAAATGGATTTCATCCAAAATTGGCACAACAATATATCATAATAATTCAGATTATTTCTGACCAGCACACGCATGGTATTGTTGGCAACATGCTTTTACGCGTGCTGATAGATCCAGTGTCTAACTGCATGTAACGTCCATTGGACTTCAACCAAATTTTGTATTCTGTACCTTAAGAGGTGGAACTAAGAATATATTCAGTCACCAGGGCTGCCAACTGTAGTGCTCTATTAGGCTACATTATACCAGGTATATTTTGAACTAATTAGATATTTCGATATTACCAACTTAATTTCGTCATTATTCTTGTAGGTTCATATACTGTAGAATAATCATTGGCATGAAAAGTAGGCTGTATAGTTCTTCACGGAACTTCTTGTTATACAATAATTTCTGCTACTACGTAACTCGCTTTTACCAGAGATTCGGTTTGAAGTGACACATTATTAAGGAATAACTGCTGTCCCGAAAGTTAATTTTAAGTTCCGACACCGTGTCTTAACGAAATTGCCCCTCAAATTTATCATATGAAGACGCATGTTTGCTGTCGTAATGTCGCTAAATGTTATACTCCTTAAACACTGAAACTGTTTCACTACAAATTAAACACACTGCTTCCTTGTTTACTTCAGTAAAATAGTACTGATTTCCCACTTTATTTGAAATGATCTACCTCCGTCGGAAACTTTTCTTTTCTTGCCACTACACTTAGAATCGTCCACTAATTACACCTGTGTGAAGCTAAATTGTATAGGTTAAGAATGTAAGCAACGCTCTTAGGTCCCTACGTTCGTTGCCAAGAGCCGACTGCGGTATCGTCTAGTAGCTAAGGTCTGAACTAGGCCTAGTATTCGTTGACGGTGGCGTTTGGCAGCAAAAGTAGGAAATATTTGAAAAATTCAAAGTTGCAGTCCTTACTTGACTTAAAAAAAAACGATACCCACACTAATACAGCCATAACTATTAACACCGGTCATCAGACAGATTCTACACCCACCCAAAGTACACGGGGCTACATGACCGCGTTGTCGCAGCCCCTAAACTGAGGAACCAACCAACCAACACTTAGAATCCATATTATCACTTATAAAAATAAAAAATCACAGAATTAACCCTCCGTCGGGCGCAGCAGGCCTGAGAGGCCCCGAAAATCTATTCCTGCTCCCCCATCTTCCCGGAGGGCACCTATGCACCTGCCCCTTTTAGTATTTTCCTATCTCTAGGTCCCTTTCCGAATGTTCCCTGTTAGTTTTCCCGCCTCCGTAAAGCGCAGTAAATACCCTCCAGGCCTGTGAGGAACATTGCGCCGAACTCGTTCGACTTTGGAAGGTTCGTATTTCCTTATTGTTCCATCGCATAATTGCTTCTTTTCCTCATTTTATGAATAAGAAATACATAGATTGTGGTTATTTCGTGAATTAAACGGGTCAAAGGATGTCGAATTATGAATGCTATGAATGTCACAAAGCAATCTGTCAGAAACAGTATGACTTGCCAAACATGCACTTTACTGGAGGCAATGTACCTTTACTGATGAGCATTCCATCAGTGATTCCAAGTAAGACTGACTCTTTATGGTGTCTGAAGCCAGTTTCCAGTGTTGCCTTAGTAAACAGAAGAACACTATTGTGTTGACCGACTGAAAAGCACCACTTTTTTGTTAAGACTGACTCTATAGTGCACTATCTTATTTTGTAATAATAACATTATTTAAGTTTTGTTCGTAATTTTAATATTTGAATTTTTCACATGAAAACTGAACGCAATTTGGTGGTGGGTTGTAAATGCGAGCTATTATTTTAAAGTTTGATTGTGAGCAATAAATTATTGTATGTTTTTAAAAACCTGATGTTGAATAAACTCCCTATGTATATCCTAATGAATGCCACTTATCATTTAAAAAATAATTGCGTTAATTGACTGTTAATGACGTCTATACAACAAGGGCCTGTTAGGCACACTGCGCCCGAACTCGGGAGTCGCGGAGGTGCGCCCGACGGAGGGTTGAATATAGTCTTCAAACCTGTCACTAGCACTGACAATACAATGTGAGCGAACAACTCCAAACGGTACACTAACTTGAAAGTTCTACAATGCAACGAGAATAAAACATCTGGCACACACTCGCCTTTGAAAGTAATAACATTACCACGCGGTAAACACTGCACGGAGAATTCAAAGCGATGCGCGGTAGGTAGGATCATAAATATAAATCTATATAAACAGATGCATTTCTCCATGTTTTGAGTAAGATGATCTTTCACAAACACACGTATTGTGAACGGAAAAAGTCTTGCTCTTTCATGTTTATCTTATTCCAAATAGAATTATTTATTTCATACAAATATCACTGCGGGCCGAACGTGATGTGGTAGAGCTAATATCACTGCGGGCCTCATGCGATGGGATCGATGGCCACAAGCGGCCCTGGGGCCGCGGGTTGGACACACCTGGTCTTGACCTTCTAACAATGTGCAAAACAAAGTTTGATGCATTTATCTTACGTTAACGACAAAAAAATAGGAGCCTTACAGTAGTCGCATATGATGTGTAACATCTGACATAGAAGAAACCTCACGTGAAATTGTTGATACACCGGTATTTTATAGTATTATTGGCACAAATATTAATCTATTGTAAAAGGGAGTGTTTTACAGATATTGTAGTTTATAATACGGAACTCATTTTATTAGATGATTTGTAGCTTCTACCAGCACTAGCCTAAATAGAGAATACGATATGGATCAACTAGATTAATAGACGCGACACCGCTCATAACCTTAAATTCCTTATAAACAGGTCTTCTTGATTCACAGACCAACACGTAATTTCATATGGATTCTGTTAAAATGAGTCATATTGATATGATAAATATCGTTTGAAATGATAATCTGGTAGCAAAAATATCTATCCCGCCCAGGATTCAAACCCAAGATCTCTAGATTCACAGTCATACGCAATAACCCCACGGCTATTTCGACTACGCAGAAATTGTGCACAAGATGGTGTCTTATTTCCTCGTTCCAATAATACTGCCTTACTGAATTAAGTTTCATTTATATTTTGCTTGTTTCGATAATGTTCCTGAGTGACATTGAGTTTAAAATGCCTTATGCCAATGCAATGCCGATTACTTACAATGTTTGATATTAAGGCATTTTACCATTTAAATACTGATACGAAGACTTCGAACATGTACCATGTCATTTGTTTAAATCACTTGATACCTGAGTTCGGATGAGCGTTTTCCGTTCAGTATGTCATATACAGTCCACATGGCCGAGAGTGCGTCATGGTATCAATTTTCGACACCGCGCGCTGATTGTTTCTCTTACCAGTGCCAGCTGGATCGATCGATCGAGTTGGCCATGCGTCTTATACTTCCGTTCGATCCACCACTGTCAGCTAGGGCACACTTCCATTCGATCGATCGAGCGGGCAGTGCATACTTCCGTTGTCCACCACTGCCAGCTAGTACACTTCCGTTTGATCGATCGAGCGGGCAGTGCATACTTCCGTTGTCCACCACTGCCAGCTAGTACACTTCCGTTTGATCGATCAAGCGGGCAGTGCATACTTCCGTTGTCCACCACTGCCAGCTAGTACACTTCCATTTCATGGATCGAGCGGGCAGTGCTTACTTCCGTTTGATCCACCACTGCCAGCTCGATCGTTCCGATCCACTTCCGTCACCAATTTTCAAAATCACTCCCACAAAACTATCCAGCAACCGAGCGGAAAGATGTTACACATCAAAAAAAGGAAAATCAAATCAACACCTAAGAGGAGAAGTCAGTGATCTTCTTTTGACGCAACGCACTGAAACGAGTTGAAGAGGCAATGTTTCACCAACGACGCATAAACAGTCAATATGTTGTCGTATTTGACGAAAATCCACCTAATGTTTTCTCATGGCTGTTCAGTGTCCCAAACGGGAATAAAATGCAATACAAGAGGTACAATATTTAATTGCAGACACTCCTTGAGTGTTTGATAATTCCATATGTTCAATAATATGCATGAAGCTTTTGTGCATATGTTTTTAATATTTGACACTGGACGATAAACTTATCTTTATGATGAGAATATTGCTGTTTTAAGGATAATTTCTTTCACGAAAATTTGTTCCTCAAAACAGGAGACGGTGAAGAAAACAGCAAATACCTAAATTTTGTGGACGTTAGTATTACCAGCAACACAGAGTGTGTATCCTGGCTCGGTCCGGTCGTCAGCGCCAGCAATATCTGTACCGTAGGAGATGACGGCAAGAACCCCTGCAAGGTAAGTACTGTATATAGATATACGAGGGCTGTTTTTTAAGTAAGGGCCGTTTTTTTAAGCCCGTAGTTAGTGCGCACGCCGCAACAAGCGTTCGCGCTACCTCCCAGCATCCTTTGCGAACAAGCAGGCGTCAGTTGCAGCTGTGTAGCTAACCTGTACGCAGAACTGTGCATCTTTACAATGTTGAATATTATTGATTCGCCCGCCGCGTGTGTGGTACGATCTGTGATACGTTTTTTGAGTGCAAGCAACATGTCAGCTACAGACATTCATCGTCAGCTTTGTGAGGTGATAATGCAATGACGGAAGGTAAAGTGCGAAAACGGGTACGCGAGTTCCAAAGTGGCCGTGAAAATGTTCATGACGATGAACGCTGAGGTCTGTGATCACAGATGACTTGGTGACTGCAATTGACACGAAAATTCACGAATATCGAAAATTCATGATAACCACCCTACCAATGGATTTTCCTCAAGTGTGAGCTCTTGGTTCTCAGAGCAGGCTGCAAACTTTTATGCAGAGGGATTTCAGAACTTAGTTTTAAGGTATGACAAGGGCCTAAATAAACAAGGCAACTATGTAGAAAAATAGAGGAAAGAGTGTAAAACCTAAAAATAAATGTGGTTTCAAAATAAAATGTTCGGTTGATTTAAAAAGAAAACGGCCCTTACTTTAAAAACAGACCTCGTAGAACAATGTGTTCGACTGTTTGCTGTGATGATGCACCGTTAGTAGAAAAATAGAGTGAATTACAATGATCTCTCGATGTCAGCCAGGCCCGAGCTAGCGCATTAGCGCTCTCAGCCACCGTGGTCAATATCTTAAATAGGCCTACATAGCCGTCTATACAGACATGGTCATATAATTAAAATAATGTGTGTTATTAACCGAAAGTCACCCAAGATGTCAAAAATACACACAATTTGTTTGAAAAGTGTGACGAAACAAATAAGATGATAGCCACTGCCACAACTGTGTCACGTCGAGCCCGCATACCAATAAATTAATATAGTAATGACTTAGTTCTGGAACAAAATACAATAGGCTACTATAAATCACTTTATATATGGTACAATTTGGGTCTATGGACACCGGAAAAGTTATTTAAAAAATCAAAACAATAACTTGTTTATTATTGTGGTGCCATAATATGATATACTGGTAGCCCGGTCAAGTAAGACATGCAAGGTTACCAAAATTCGTATAGAGCTGAAAATTTGTACTAATGGTCAAAACACCATTATACATGAAATGTGAAAAGTCCACATCGGTCCGACAACGGCAAACAAAATATCCAAGGTCAAAGTTCACAAATATGTTTGTTTGTTTTTTTTGCGTTTTTTAGCCAAAACTAGATCAGACTAAAATTTTATGTCATGCAATTACCTATAAAACTTGTTTCAACACGTTTTCTCCTAAGAGTCACCGTTGTTGAGATATAACGATTCAAAAAGTTGATAAAGTTGTATTCTTCATAATGTCCCAAATGTTGGGTTTTGAGGGCATGTCAGAATCAATCCTTACCTAATTAGTCAATGAATGAAAATATTGAGCTCTGAATGGTTGGAAAAACTGTGTTTTAATGCAAAGTAATACTTTAATGACCCCCATTATGAAACAGTTTTCTGACATATAATATTTACATACCGACATCGTCAAACATAAATTTACATTGTAAACCATTTCATGCAAACTTTATATTATTTATATCAGTAGGCTGTATCTCATGCATCTTACTCAAACTACTGAAATAAAGATCAGTTACGAGATGCCAGCTGCCATTTTGTCATCTGTTTTAAGTCACTGCTAGTATAATACAGTATTATATAATATAAAATTATAATAATCAACGGGTCACGTCCTTTAGGATTACTTAAACCACCCTCAGTTTGATAATCGGAATTGGTGCATCCTAAGTTATGGATTAGTCTAAACTGTTAAATATTATATGAATTCTATATCGATATTAATTAATTGTTCAGCATGAACCATTTTACAAAATATCTGTGACAACATATCTGTAATACATAGAACACTGTAAGTCGCAATTAGTAAAACATTATGTTACAAATCATAACTTAAAACACTAACACACGTGGAAAATTAATTAGCATAACGTTTTTAGCCTACTTTCGATTTTTGAAAAAAAAAAGTAGACTTATGAGATCTACACCGGACAAAGGTTGTCTTTGTGTGTGAGTGTGTATATCTGTCGCCCTATCAATTCAAACATGACGAAACCGAATTGAACGAAATTTGGTACAGAAGTAGCACTAGCAAAGGGCACCTCAGTGGCATGTTTTATATCGCCGCCATCTTTACCAATACTGAATGGTGGCCAATCAAACGTTCAAAACGTAAAATCAAATTACGACTAAACTAATCATTTGATCTCTACCAAATTGGATAACAACATACCTTCATATGGGACGCGTCTTTCGTCCAAACTACGTCACCAGCCATAACATTTCAAGATCACGGCCGTGTGAATTGTGCAACCATTATAATCCATAAATTAAGACCCACCAATTCTAATTATCAAACCGAGGGTGGTTTAAGCTATCCTAAAGGACGTGACCGGTTGATTGTTGTATTTTTTTATTATATAATATTATTCTAGAGGAGAGCCGTCTCTGTCACATGACAAAATGGCAGCTGACCTCTCGTAACTGATCTATATTTCAGTAGTTTGAGTATTTTGCATGTAGGCTAGTATAGCGCATAGACGATTGTTTTTCTTTTCGACTTTCTTCAGTGACCTATTGCTTGGCTTCCTGTGGTCATACATGAATAGTTTCATACATAAACCTTTCAGTTACAATCACAGTGTAATTTACATCCCCAAGATATCGTTTTGGATTCATAGCACTAACTCTGGTTTCATGACGCAATATACAGTGTCTGTTATGAAAATGTGTGTGTCAGCTAGCGAACGAGCCTTTCCGAGAATATAGCCAGGGCCAACATTCAAGTGGAGCTTCGGAGTAGAGTAGAAAGTGATTTAAGTGCGAAGCCTGAGCGGGTATCTACTAGAGAGTCAATGCATAAAACAGACGGATATTTACAGCGAAGAGTGAGAGCTTCATAGTTGAAAAGCCACCCCGGGGACTTACGACTACTAGGACATGCGTAGGTGACCACGGGACCCCAGCAGAATGCGGCTTTGCTCCCACTTACTTGGGAGATCTACACAGGACCAAAACTGTGTGTGTGTGTACCCTGTATGTCTGCCCCCTCCCCATCTATCAATTCAAACATGACGAAACCGAATTGAGCAAAATTTGGTACACAGGTAGCACTATTTCACTAATTTGAGTGTGTTGCATGCAATAGAACCCACTGATAGAAATATTATGAACTTTGTATGAAATGGGTTATAATGGATATATACTCCAGTGAAGAAATCGTTTAGTCAAAGTCATTATTTGCTAAGACGTTGTATGTGAATCAATTGGTAACACTTAACCTTGGAAGGACATGTGTGACTCTGTGGTTAGAGCTTTGGTCTTTCACCCGGATCTGCACCAGTGACATCTACGAACCAGTTGAAATACAGTATGCGGGAGCTAACCACGGCCTACCAGATGCGAGCTGCGTTCTAAACCGGTCAGTTAGTGAACCCATGCCTACCGTGTAATTGAAAAACTTCCTCTTGTTGACGATAGAGCTCACTCCCATGGATAGGCGCGATTAAAAGTTAGCTGTGCAGTAGGTATATTACGTAAATGTGTTTCTCCCAGTGATACGTTTAGACCAACGAAGATTAAATTATTGTAAGTAGTCGGTGTTAATATACTGAATTCCTACGTTGTTTGGAGTGTTTGTTGATGAAATTGCAAAATGCTTGGGTATAAAGACAAAGAGTTATAGCTATTCACATACATTTAGAGGAATGTAGGCTATGTTCTTTTCTGAAAAATCTTGTTTTCTTTTCGTGGTATCTTCTGCCTTCTTCACAAAGCCCTAAAAGAGGCAAGGTGTATTTGGCCCCACCACTTATTGCGCCCCTGGATAGAGCTACACCCTTTATGTCATCTTCCATGTCGATCTCCCTTGGTCAACTCTTGTTATCTTCTGACTCCGACGGCATTAGGATATTCGAGCCCTAGCGAGTCATTCAACTTCCCACAATTTCGCGACTGGTGAGTTCGGGAGTTGATGACCCCGAATGATTTCTGAGCTGGGTCCGGTTTTCCCCCTATTTTCAGTGACTCTGGGGCGGGCTCTCTCCCTTTCATATCTGTCTTTCCATGTCCCTCAATTATTATTCTTAGACAGATGAGGACATTTCATTTCCCTGTCCATTATTTCGTCCTTTTTGTCCTTTTCTTCTTCTAGCCCACAAGTGAGTTGTAAGATGTAGTTATAGGGGTACCAGGTAGAAAAGACTGTTGGAGGCTGGGCTCGCATTACGTAGCTGCTGAAGAGCTTCCCCCCTCCATACACGACTTCCGAAGGTCCAGCGACAAGGACAACGAAGCAAGTGGCAGCGAGAAAGAGAGAGAGAGAGACACTTCCCCTACCTGACGCACATGCGCAGAAGAAAGACTAGCAGTTGAGAGGCAAGGGAGCTGGAAACACTCTTCTACTTTGGTGCGCTTGCGCATTGAAACATTCTTTTCTACCTGGTCACTCTGTAGTCTTAGCTCTAGCGTTTATTTTATCATTTTTCATTTTCACCCAAACCGTTTGGTTCTGATAACCTAAATGTTAGGCCCCTTAAAACAACAATAATTATAATCATAAGAGTTGAACTGTGTTGCAGGGTGACACTGGTGGACCTCTTGTGATCCAGGAGAATGATGGTCGCTACACGCTGGTTGGAGTGGTGTCCTTTGGCTCTAGGCATTGCGCTGAATACATTCCAGCCGCCTACAGCAGAGTGACAAGTTTTCTCGAGTGGATATCATCAACTACAAATATCGCTATAGCTGATTGATTAGTATCACATAAATGATAAACTGATGGAGTTCGCAATAAATAAAATGCAATGTTTGTATCATTCCCTGTATCTTAATAAATAGAAACCTTCACTAACTAGTCTAACAACACGTTATGCTTCTTGTTACTTAAGGACACCACGTAATCTTACACGATGAAAAAGTCTATTTTTGTGGCATCAGTTTACTAAGTATTTTCTGCGTTTATGCTAAAGGTACAGCTATGATTCTTGTAACATATAAGAAGCGGTATATTCTGAGATGTTTTTGACCATGTAGTGCTACTTTGCTTTTATAGGATGTGTGAAATGAATACAAATTTGGACAGATACATTTTCAAAACAATGCTGTATAAGTTGCTTCAGGTACATATTTCTCAGTTGTTTTTCAATCAAATACTCTCAAATTTTGTTCACATACTTGGAATGGATCATGGCAGATGATTAAATAATTTGTTTCATTATTATTGGGAGATAATGCAAGAAACAATATCCGAACTCTTTCTTTTTAAATTTATTCAAAAATATGTATCAATTTTTCTCTCCCCAATCCATGCCTACTATGTTCTAGTAGTGAAAATAGGTTTACGTTCAAGTACTCCATTAGGCAAGTTAATGTAAAAAAATAGCCCTCTATCTTAAATGGTTTCCTAGTTATTGGTACCTAAACATGAAAAATGAGTATTAACGGAAAACAGCCGGCAAAGATAAAAGTGTAATATTCAGAGCATGGGACGCTAATAAAAAAAACGATTTAAGGTAGTTGTAGACATCAAAACCCCAACAAATTTTATATATTCGGATTCAGAAAAGAATGAAGAATTTTATGGCGCCAAAATCAAAAAATCGATTGTTAGCCTATTTTCAATTTTGAAAAAATAGGCTTATGAGATCACCTTTTGTTCGTGCGTGTGTGCCTGTGTGTGTGTGTGTGAGGTGTGTGTGTGTCTCCCCCTAATAAAATCTAAATGGCTGGAGCGATTTCAATGAAACTCGGTAAGTTCTTAGCACTATTCTCGGTGACCTTGACCGTGCCCTTCAAATTTTGTCACGTCTCACCAATCCAACATGGCGGCTGTGCGAAATATTTCACTAGCATTCAATATCTCCGAAACCATTACCGATATCGCCCTGAAAGTGTGTACGGTGATAAAGGGCACTACTAGAAGTTCACCTATGAGACTTTCAAAAACCTGGTGACTACAAAACCAACATGGCGGTCAAGCGAAGTTGAGACTTTTAAATAGACCTTTCTCGCGATTTAACTATCCAAACGTAATGAAACATGGTACAGCAAATGTTTATACACATTGTAATGCACTGGAGTCTAATTTAGTTCGATTGTTTACATAACCTCAAAATGGCGGCTGTGCGAAATATATCTCTCTCATTCTATATCTCCGAAACTATTACAGATATCACCCTGCAATTTTGTATGGTGATAAAGGGTACTGATACAAGTTTACCTATGTATACTCCATAAACTTGTAAAGTACAAAACGAACATGGCGACCAAGCGAATTTGAAATGTTTTAATAGACTTTTCTCGTGATTTAACTCTCTGAGCGCAGTGAAACGAGGTACAGTAAATGATTTTGCAGATTGTAATGCACTGCCATCTAATTTAATTCAATTGTTTACATAACCTCAAGATGGCGGCTGTGCGAAATTTTAAAATTAAGTTTTTATTTCTTGTGTCGTAATCATGCGATCGAAGTGAAAGTTTGAATAATGAATCTAGGCAATAATTGTCCTTGAATGGTACATAACTCTATGGCCTATACATATGACAATCCTAAATGGCGAGCTTCCGAAATATTTAGACGGTTCTCAATATCTGTGAATCTTTTACAGCAACCAAACTGAATTTTTTTTTGTTCATAGAGACTATGAACATATGTTCACCTAAAGGACTTTCAGTAACCTGGTGAGCACAAATCCAACATGGCGGCGACGCGAAGTATAAATATTTAAATGGACGTTTCTCGCGAATTAACTATCCGACTGCCGTGAAACGTTGCACGTTAAATGCTTATACGAATGTTGATCCACTGGCATCTAATTTATTTCAATTGTTTGCATAATCACAAGATGGCTGCTGTGCGTACTTTTAAAATCTCGTTTTTACTTCTTGTGTTCTAATCATGCGATTGAAGTTTGAATACCACACGTACACAATAATCTTAATGTAATAGTACAAAAATAAAAATCCAACCTGGCGACCATCTGAAATATTTAGATGGTTCTCTATATCTACGAATCTGTAGCAATTAAACTGAAATTTTGTATGTTGATAGAGGCAATTAACATTAGCAGGATGTATGAAAATAGGCTGTATAGTTCTTCACGGAACTACTTGTTTCATCATGCAAGAGTAGGCCTACGTGGTGTCCTTAAGGATTTGGGACATTTTTATCTTCAGTCCCAGAGTACTTGGGTGTGTCTGAAACACGTGTTTCTTTGCTGGCTGAGGTACAGGTTCATTATGTGTGTGCGCGCCAGTAAACACGGCAAGCTAAGCCGGCTGTGACTAGCGCGGATCGCGACCTCGCGCACCCGGTCCAGCCGGCGTTTGGTGCCCACTATCACACTTTTACCGAACATGTTAAATTATGTGTACTTACAGTGCTCATAGGCGATGCTGGAAATGTCCTCCCAATCTTGTAACACACACCTGACATCTTCTGATGAAAGAATGTCTGTAAACTCTTTTATTATTTAAGGAGCCTGTTTCCTTGAATCGTTTAGCGAGCTTTAGGCATTAGGCACAGGTCTTCCAGGAAACATGATTCAACATTTTCGTCTTGTTACAGAACAAGATTTTCTGCTTTTCATATACGAATTATAGATAGACACACGTTCGCGCAATATGAATTGGTGTCTAGGCATGACCAACAATCACAGTAATCACAATACTCACTAAACGTGCAACACTAACGTCTAAGCTTTGCAAATACACGCCCATATGAATGACAAAACACGTGTGACCTAGCAATATGAGTCAGCGGAGCACACCAACAGCCGGCTGAACCGGGTGCGTGCGGCCGCGATCTGCGCCAGTCACAGTCGGCTTAGCTTGCCGTTTTTATCGAGGCGCACATAGATAATGACCGTGTATAAGGCGTGATCAAAAAGTTTCCGTTTGAACGCAGCACAGTCCAGAATCTGTAAGTCTAACTACCTAACTCCTTGCGCTACAGCCCATGAAGGGCCTAGGCCTAACAAGCGACTGCTGCCCAGCCATTTGACCTGCAGATATTGGGGTGACGCGAGGTCAACGCGTCGGGCCCCCTCGGCCGTTAATCTTGGTTTTCGTGACCTGGGCGCTGCCTCACTGTCAGACAGCTATTCATGTGTCCTCACGAGGCTGAGTGCACCCCGTTCCAGCCCTCACGTCAGTTTCTAAAATCCCTGGCGGAGCCGAGATTCGAACCCGGGGTCTCCGAGTGAGAGGCAAGCGCGCTACCCCAACACCACGGGGCCGGCGAATCTGTAAGTCAATCAGGCAAAGTCGCCGTGAGCATTGAGGCTCTCGTCACACAGACACACCAGGTTGAAGATCCCCGAGTGGTAAAACACTGTGTCCTGCTGTGTGAAGAAGTCCGTAACCTGCTGCAATATCCTCGTCCGACGGGAATAATCAGCCATTTGAGGCCTTTTCTAAGGAACCGAAGGGGTGACAATCGCATGTGGGGAGATCAACACTATTGAGCGGATGCTCTAGTGTCTCCCACTTGAGTTGGTGTACCTTCTACGTTACGACCTTTGCGGTATGGGGTCGTGCGTTATCATGAAGCAGCAGCACCCAGTGACCCAGTGTCGTAGTTTTCCCGGACGTTTTATTTTTGCTCGCCGTAATTTCTTCAGTGCTGCGCAGTACCGTTCTCCTTTAATGGACACCGGGTTCCTTGAAATCAATAAGCAATGGGCCCCGATAATCAAAGAACACCTTGGCTCTTGAACTTCTTGGGACGAGGGGACGATGGCTGACACCACTGCATCGTCGACGCTTTTGATTCCGGTTCCCAGTGGTGGCACCAGCTTTCGTCACCTGCAACAATTCGCTCCAGGAACGTGTTGCCTTCAACATTGTAATTCATCAGGTGCAGCAGAAGAAGCAGTCATCCGGTGTGCATTTTATTCAGTATGCAACGCTCGGGGAGAGGCGGCTGGCGTAGGAAATCAGTTGTGTGCTGTAACCCATCCCCCCTCTAAACAATAAAAATATTTAGGGCGACTTCGGTGGCGTAGTCGGTAGCATGCTGAGCTTCTATGCCCAAGATCGCGGGTTCAAATCCATCAGTATGCCTTCTTTCGAAGGGGAAGTAAAGCCAGTGGTCCCATGTCATAGATTTATGGCATGTTAAAGAACCTTCCAGTAATTACACCTGTGTGTAGCTAAATTGCATAGGTTAAGAATGTAAACAACGCTCTTAGGTTTCTACGTTCGTTGCCAAGAGCCGACTGCGGTGGCGTCTGGTAGCTAAGTTCTGAACTAGTAGTCGTCGTCGATGGTAGGGTTTGGCGACAAAAGTAGGAACGATTTGAAAAATTCATAAGTCTGCGGTCCGAACTTGAATTAAAAAACAGATAACACACACTAATACAGTCATCACAATTAACACCGGTTATCAGCCAGATTCTACAAACACCCAAAGTACACGGGGCTTCATGACCGCGTTGTCGCAGAACCAACCAACCAAAAATATTTAGAAACATACTGGAACATTCACTCAGAAACACCCAAGAGTAGGTTGGGAGTGTTAAAAAACCGTCTGGTGGGAACAACTGATAGCTTCCTCTATATTTTCCCCCGTTTGATTTGAGCGATTCCGTCCAAAATGCTATCGCGAAGATTAAAAGGTGCCATCGGCCACGTTCTCATTTGGTGTGACAGTGCTGCCACTCTGTGGTCGAACGAAGAATGCCTTCGCTCTGGTCTCGGCTGTTGTCCATCAGCACAAAGAAAAAGTTGGGCACGCATGCGCAAAAGACAGAGTTCATGTTTGCTGGCAATAAACTTAGAAATTCTCGCTGAGCTGCGATCTGCACAGCCAGTGCCTGGTGCGGAGTTGAATGCAGGACTCGTTGTGAGTGGAGTTGAACTATTTCCCGTTCTTGGGCTGACGTCTAATGACTGCGCTATATTTGATTGTAGATTATATTATTAAAGTAATTTATTTTCAAATAAAACAATGTGCTACAGCGCTTCAGCACATAAGGTGCAGCCGCCCCAGCGCTCGGGGTATCCACTGGCTACAGACCTTCCGGTAGACCTCAAACAGAAACTCTTTCATCACGCCTTATAGTATAACTGCAATTAATTTACTCTATTACGACCAGTGTCCAGGGTTTGAAATGAGATACTAGATTGTGAAATAGAACCGGAAACAAACCATAGACAGGATGCAACTGTCAGCACCGTCATTCAAACCTCGGATTTTCGACTACATTGTAATAAAATATAGCTATTCCAATGTAATTTTCTATTGGTTCTAAGGGTCATTAAAGGAGAGTGATGAGTAGAGAGTGGAGTTTATATTGGGGTGGCTCAAGTTCACGCAAGTTTCATGTTGCCTTTACACCCCTTTCAATAATAGTGACTTATAGAGACGCTGGGTGGCCAGAATATTGCCCTGAATGAGATCTTTAACATGTCAGTAAATCTACTTAGACAGACATTTAATCATCCTCAAATGCCAACATGTAGGAGAGAGTTTCGCTGTGTACCCCCCAACTCTGGAGCTCTTTCTGACTGACTACATTTGCACAAGAAAGGTTTCTTGGTAGCAACAATGAGTTACTAGCCTAGGCTATGCCACCCCAGTGATCAATATAAATAAAGTAAGCTTTCTGTCTGAACATTTGGACTTTTGGCTCAAACATTGTATTTATCCGGGATGGGGTGCATAGTGAATAAATATACCCTCAGTTCTAATTTTGTATGTTTGTTATGGGTTGACATCAAAACTACTGCGGTGAATGGCATGAAAATTCGTATGAAAGTAGAAGGCACCAGTAAAATTAAACTGGGCTGCCGTTAATGTAACATAAAATAGTTAGGGAGTCACAGGAAGCCTTAAATCCCGCAGTAACCCAATTGTGCAAATTAAATCCTTCTCTTGTTATCGCAATGCCAAGTGTGAAAACGGCTAGCTAAGTCACCGCGAGGTGACATGTCCTGCCATGGATGTCACATCACAGTCCTAATGCATGTGTTTCATTGAAACAGTAGTGGTTACGGTGGCTAAAGCGCAGCGTTAGGTCATGGGGCCAAGCTCTCTGCTGACTCGGTAGACGCGTGGATTCGAGTCCCACCGTCGGCTGTCCTTGAAATGGTTTTCCGTGGTTTCCCATTTTCAATACCAGGCAAATGCTGGGACAGTACCTTCCGTCAGGCCACGACCGCTTTCTTCCACATCCTTGCCCAGTTTCGTTCATCTTCATCCATTCCATCCCTCATCCCGACGCGCAGGTCGCCCACGGGCGTCGACTAGAAAGACTTGCTCTCGGCCTCTCTGGAGGCTACACGAAAAAAAAAAATTGAAACCGGTAAAAAGTCGCAAGTTGCCTATTAATCACATCGTTTGTGGAATGAAGAAATTTTACTCTGAACATATCTATGATGGAAGGAGTCCTTATCAAGATAAAGGTGAAAATATAGTCAGGATAAACACAATCTGTATCTTCTTTTTTTACATTTTGCTAGCTGGCGTGGATCAGCGGTCAATTATTGGTATTGAAATTGGACTCGAGCTAGGCTACCGGTTCAAATCCGGCCACGGATATGTGTCTGCGTGTTGTCTTTAATTATAAGCCCATTCAATTTATGTGATATAATACGTACATTACCATAATCTTTCCTCATCATACCAAGACCCAAAATACAAGTAAAAATAAATTTAATCAGAGCTTGCTCCATGGCTGAAAACAACCAACAAATATTTCAAAGAAAATATTTTCTCTTTTAGAATTTGCGCAGTGGTTGATAGTTAATTTCTCTTATCAGCTGTTAAATGTGTATCCCCCCCGCCAAGTTGTCCTCCTTTCAGGGCCTAATTCTAAGCAGAGCAATGTAATGGGAGCAAATTGCGAAATTGCTCGAGGTTGGCCAAACATCTACACTAACCCCTGTCACCAGTGTCCCGAACTTTATTTTTTGTTACCCTTAGAAGCTAGTGTTCTTCAACGATGAGTACGTAGAGCTAGTGTTCTCTAAGATAATTCCTTATATTCACCCGTCATGTTTCTTCTTTCCTGAATGCTGGGCAGTTGGTTAACCTTCAGTTTCCTTTTCTTGTGCTCACAGATAACTATCATACCTCCCCGTTGTCATATGTGAGGACATAAGAAATCTCTGATGCAACTGAGACATTGCAGTGTTCTGTAAGAGCAGTTTCTAAGTGATGTAGAGCAATACGTAATGTTTTTTTTAGTTCATCCACCTCTTGGGTCCTTTTTGAATTGAATTGTTTTGGTAAGTTAAGAAATCGAGGGAGTGACAGTGTTCAAGACAAAGGGAAAAATACCTTCCCTCACACATTTGCTATAGAAATTCCTTTTAAAACAACAATACTTGAAACATTGAGCTCATTCTCAATCAACTCACGAGTGTCTGTGTCGGATCAATAAACATAATTTCGTTGATTAAAATTTAGTTTGAAAGTTAGTTCATGTATTCATAAAATTCACTGTCAAACATTTCGTTTTGCTCTTATTTGTGGATTACAAACAACTTACAGTATTTGAAAGCATCTTCAATCTGGTGCTCGCGAGCACCACGATGCTCTTTAAATTACATTTGGTGCTTTCGCCATACGAGCCAAAAAGTGCTCGAGAGCCCAAGCTCTCCTGAGATACATTATTCGTTCAATTATGTTGCACGAACCGGAAGAATAGCGTAGTATTTTCATTATTAGTTTTGACAATCAAAAATGTTATCAGTTTGTGAAATAGTGTTTTTAATCTTCAGGGTGGACGGGAAGTGACTAGGTATTGCAATTGACGTATAACTTTTATGTTTGCAGAGTTACTTATTTAAAATTAATAAAGTTACACTGGTATATGGGAATATGATTGCATACTATACAATTCCATTACATTTTAATGTAGGTACCTATGGCGTAAACCAATCTCCTCAAACGACCAGAAATGGAAACCACAGCTATATGGAGGAAGTTGTGTGGGACGTTGGTAAGATAATCCTGAATCCGTGCTTCCAATTCGTCCAATGTGCGAGGTTTCGTCCGGTACACCTCCTCTTTTTCCCAGCTCCATAAAGAAAGAGTCACAGGGTGTCGGCCATTCATGAAATGTTCTTCTCCCCAGCCAACGTCCTGGAAGCGAAATTGTAATTTCTAGTTCACTTTTAGCATTGGAGAGCGATACGACTTCCTGATTGGCTATTCTGACGGAGTACGACTGCTGCAAAGGATGTGATTAGTAAGCGTAGATATAGCATGGAATCTTCCATTAAGATAAGGTTTATATGCTAGTCAAATTTATGCATTCATAACGGAAAGAAACCTCATACTTCAATAAATGCAATAGTAAACACTTAGGAAGTGATGACTAGGGACATCCATGCTAATGACGAATTGCGTACCGGTATTGTTTTGTTGTATTGTTCAAATCTCAAAATGTTATTAAAATTTAGTCTATTTGTAAGACATTCATGTATACAATGATACATTTTTTTTTATAAAACTGTGTTGTTAGAATAATAAACTCTATACTGCCATGGGACCATAATGTGTCCCCTATTATGTTGAATCACCCAAATGGTAGGCTACAGGGGGGTATTAATCGATGAAAAACATTCGGGCAATGAATCTTCTCCATTTAAGAAGATTTGGAAACACTTATGGCCTAGGAACAATGATCATGCAACTATTTCAAGGCGCATTACGAAGTTAAACAGCGGGAGTTCTACATATTTGTTTCAAACCCGGAAAGACATCGCTGATAGGTTCCACCTATAACTACGCTGACTAATCACATCCTTTGCTGCAGACGTGTTTCGTCAGAATAGCCAATCAGGAAGCAGTGTCCTTCTCCAATGCTAAATGTGAACTAGAAATTGCAATCTCACGTCCTGGAAACTTCTTATCCTACCAGTTCCGCACGTTATTTGCAAAGTAGGGCGGTGCGCATTAAGATAATGTCGGTGGTATTTTCCCAGAAAGTTATCTTGGGTCAAACGTTATCCTGAAGCATTTGAAGGTAGCGATCCCCGTTATTTGTTAATTGTGTCACGTAGGAGATATGGACCGATGGCATTTGTAGCCGTTATTCCACACCACGCGATCACTTTTGGACGAGGCTGCATCTTCTCCACCGTAACTCCAGGAACCTGTGCCACTCAGTAATGGCAATTGTGCCGATTGACAAAGAACGATCGAATTCCACATATCATAGCGCGGAGCAATCTGTGCTCGCTGTCTCACTGTCGCGCGATCGGCCTTCTGGGCTATTGTTGAGGGTATCGCCTCTCGAGGCCACCGTCGCGTCGGTACTACGTGGCATGAAAGATTACTATGCTATTTAATGTTCTGTATGTTTCCGCTATTTCCAATATTATTCCATCCATATTAAACACTTAACAGCCATTTAATAATACCTATTTACTTCCCGACCACCCTGTACAGTGAGATTCAAGGAGACATAATTTCAACTCTTAGATTTGCCGATGACATCGTCATCTTTGCCGATACGCCTGAGGATAATATGAATGAGTTTTTGAATGGTATGGACTCCATCTTGAAGAAAGAATTCATGATGATATTTAATAAATATAAAACAAGAATATTGGAATGCAGCCGAATAAAATCAGAAAACTCTATGGACATCAAATTGGCAGGTGAAAAGCTGAAGGAAGTAGGAGACTTCTGATACTTAGGAAGCAAAATAACCAGTGATGGACGAAGCAAAGGGGACATAAAAAGTAGGGTGGTTCAGGCAAGGAAAGCATTTCTACAAAAAAGGAATCTGTTGACATCGAATATAGATTTAGGTATTAGTAAGTCATTTTTGAAAGCCTTTGTCTGGAGCGTGGCGCTCTATAGAAGTGAAACTTGGGCTATTGGAGCAGCAGAGAAGAGGAGAATTGAAGCGTTTGAAATGTGATGTTACAGGAGAATGATGATGATCAGATGGGTAGATATGGTTACAAACGAAGAGGATTAAGACAAGTGGGAGAGGAGAGATGTTTCTGGTGACTGCTGATGAAGAGAAGAGATAGGTTGGTAGGACACTTACTAAGAAACCCAGGAACAGCAAGCTTATTTATGGAAGGGAGGGTCGAGGACAAGGACTGTAGAGGTAGAACAAGATTAGAATATGTTAAACACATTTTCTCGGATGTAGGGTGTGGTAGCTATGTAGAGATGAAACAATTAGCTCAGGACAGGGAGGCTGGAGAACTGCATCAAACCAGTCAAAAGACCGAATACTCAAACAACAATCTACAGTAAAAATAATTGGACATCCCTGTTTTATGAGTAACACGAAAGATGCTGATTCGACTCTCCTGTACATACTGCACCCGATACCTAGTTGAGGCTATCGGCTACGCCAGTTGTGATCGAGCCATAGTTGAGATTTGTGGGCAAGGAGAAAATATTGCGCTCAGATCGGGTCAGAAGAATGGTAGGAAATGACGTAGGAGGCCGGGGGGAGATGGAGCTACTACCCCTCAAACATAAGGAATTATGGGAGAAATACTGGAAGATTATAAATATTAATATGGAATAAAATCTTATCTAAGCTCAGAAGGGAAGGAAATATCAAGAAATCTTATTGACAATAACTTGAAGAAAGGTAGACAACTCCTTAAGTTATGTTATGACTTTATAGCTGAAGATAGTGTGGTCGAGGTTAGATCTGTTACGTCAGACAGCGGAAGGAAGGAGGAAGTCACGTGGTAGGTCAAGGCGAGACGGCCGAGTGCAGTGACACTAGCGAAGAGAAGTATTCCTGCAGTCCAGTTGAGTGGATCAAGTTGTGCTATAACAGAACAGTTTATAAGGCAGTGCAATACGGAGATTACGTGCAGGAGGGAGTCGATAGGCGAAGCCTGCAATGCAGTATCAGGAGTTAGGTTTTGGAGCACATGCTGTCCGTAGGGCAAGTCATGCAAGCCGTTAACTTTAGCAAGGAAGCCGGTGTTTAGACACATGTTATTTCAACATCGCAGTCGTATTCACGTGGAACGGCAATGCTTTTTTCAAGCTTACAATTTACCGAAGCAATACGCAGTATTACACTATGATTGAGAAACATTATTTAAGCTACATTCTCAATGTATAACAGCACAGCAAAGCAGTATAATGAGGCCAGTATTTAACCTCATATTATACGTGGACAGTGAAGCGAAACGTGTCCTGCTGTGGGCGACACTTTGTTACCTTGCGATAGTCAACAAGTTGAACATTACTTTGACATTTTGTCAAGTTTGAGATGTTAGGACCTGTATTTCAACAGTCCAATTGTGCAGTCCAGTTACAGTTATACACCTTTTATTATGGACATTCAGATGGACTTGAATTTATTTCAGCAGTATTACAGCATATTTCATAATGCATTTGAACCGAAAATATATAAGGCAACCATGGGACCGTTCCAACATTACTGCTTTTGGCAAGTTAAAATATGTAAGCGTATGCACTTTGTGATTAGTGGCACGTGCAGTATAATAGCTACACATCATGAACAGTTATAAAATATCTTCATTACGAACACAGAAACAGGGTGTCTGACGAATCAGTACACTTATGAAGCTACATTGTTTTTCTACCAGTGCAATTCAGCCGCTGTGAAGACTAACATTATTATCGAATGCCAACCGAATAGTTTATGGAACAGTGGCGTGACATATTCGAAGAGAGTATGGGGTACTCTGTGTTTTTGAACTTTTGTGGAGGATTTTGGACAATATCCATGATGGATAATCTTCAGTTCATCATGTCGTGCTAGGCGGATACGGAGACGTGATGGCAGCTCAGAGCGATGGATTCGGTTCCTAACGAAGAGGATAAATATGACATCAAATTCACTTGGATGGAGTCAGGTGTTAGTTCAGTGGATGATACAGCGTTTTCGTCGATGTAGCGAGAAATCGGTGACAAACACTTGGATTACCGACGATCTTGGAATTCTATTAACATCTGGAATATGAAGGTATTGTAAGAGTTATGGCATTACTGATATGATTTTTCATGAACACTGGGCATACTCGTATATATTTTTGGTAGGAGTGCTATTATTATTTTTGGACATGGCTTAAAAATTTTATCACTCCATTTGCTAAAATATGGTGTTACCATATGATATGGCAGGCACATTTATCCAACGTTCTCACCATTGGTTGACTTTATTAGACAGGATTTTGGTCTTTATATTTTTCTGTGAAGATAGTATTTCTTGATTATGGATATTTTTAGCGAGTGTTTCGAATTCGTGATCTGCAATTGGATAATTAGAATTTCTCGTCAGTTCATTGCATACTAGCGAGTATGTATATTTCATCAGCAGGGATTTTTTATTGGATTGTTTGGTGGTATTAAATATTATCCACTCAAGTGAATGCATATCGCTTTTATGTGGCAAATAGAGTCTTGTTGATTCCAATCATGTACTCTCATTCATCAGTCTACGAGACGGGGCCTGTTACTTTGAGTAACTGTGTGGTGGCACACACCTTACCTGTCATTTTAGGGAATTTTCATCATAGTCTACGAGGCGGGGCCTGTTACTTTGAGTAACTCTGTGGTGGTACTCACCTTACCTGCCTATCGAGGGTCTCATTTTATCATCCGAGTGTAATTATGATCGTAAGAGGATTAAACAATAAACTACCAGTCACATATTTGTTGAATTTTGTTAAATAAATTCAAAATAAATGTCGGCAGGGTTACAATTTGTAATTCTTGTTTTGCCAATCCAATAGTTTGTTGCAATACTCTTTTGAGGGTATATTCATTTAACAGTTAATACTTTTGATACTCTTTGTGAGTAATTTGATACCTTTGAGAAGGATTTCAAGTAATTGAATCTTGTAAGATGAGTTATTTATTGTCAGAATTTATTTTGAGGCAGATCATTATTAGATATTTTTGATGTGAGGTAATATAACACATTGGTGTTTTTTTAAGAAAATCTTGAGGATCATAAGAGAATTTATGCTCTGAATTAAACCAGATCTTGAATTGGATTACGATTACTAAGGTAATTTTCCTATTGTTTACGGAGTGGTCTAGATATGACAAGATTAATTACAGTTATTGTAGATTGTGTGCGTTGATCATCTGAAGCCAGTTACATTTTTTGGGGATCATGCAACGTGATTATGTGAAGTATTTTTGATAGGTGTTTTTGAGGTTGCCAGGTGAAAGTTTGCAATATTGCCAATGATAATTTTGAGACAGACATGAGGTTGTTGAACGCAGTCTAGCATATTTTTGAGATTAATGCTGTGTGCTGAATAATTGTGGTGTTATATGGAATTATTATGGTATTCAAATGTGATATTTGACAAAGTGAGATTAAGTGGTGAAGTTTTGGATAGTGAGATCCAAAGTGATTTTGTGAAGGCAACGTATTATTTTGGCATGATAATTAAATATGAGGTATAACTTGGAACTGATAAAATTTTAAGACAACGTTCTATAACCAATATTAAACAATTTTTAGGAAATTAAATAAATAAATAATTTTGATAATCCAAGATTTTCTCATAAAATAATAATAATTTATGGAACAATAGTCTGAAGCTTAAACATATTAATGATCTGACCCGATGAATTAAAAGTTGAATAAACTCGATGAATTAAATAAATTGATAGTTGAATAAATTAACTGAATTAAATAAATTAATAGGTGATTAAACAGCTGATGAATAAATGAATTAAAGGTGATAATTAATTAAAGGAGCTGATGACAATAAATATAAATAAATTTCAATAAATTTAAAAAAGAGATATGATTTAAATTAATTGATGAATTGCAACTTAAATTAATGAATTGAACAATTTAAATGGATGGATTGAGATAATTTAATTTAAATGAGATAATGAAAGGAGAGTGTGTGGATGATTGAATAATCTAATGAATTGATGAATATAATATTTATTCAAATGATCTGATGGTAATTAATTAATTATTCTGACTTCAATATAACGAATAATGGGATGAGAACTGATGTGAGAAACATTTATTTTTTTGACTTGATAATGATGGTGATGACCGATGAATAGTGAAGTTTTCTTTGATTCACAACCAAGTAATGATCAGCAATAGTGTAAATATGGTGCATAAATTAATTGTTAAATTTTAAGGAGTAATTATTGGGATTGCCAACATTGATTAATGCCATTTAAGCCATAGAAATGAGTGAATAATTAAATATATGTGTTTTTAGGGTATTTTGTGTTAGACAGATTCATATTTCTTGACATCCACATTACTGATGTTAAATTAACGAAAAGTTCGGTCTCAGGGATCACGAAATGTCAGTGACGCAAAGACATAGTGCTACGGTGGCCCTGAGAACACAAGCGAACTTTAGTAATCTTTATTTTTTATGTTCATGAAAAATAACTTGAGAGATGGTTCGATTTTTGAGGACTATAACAACATAACGTTTACATTCGACCATACTCTTAGGCAGGGTTTGTGTTTCCTTTTCTGTCTGACTGATTAAGTTTAAATAAATTTTGTTTTATCTTAGTTGTGATCTGATGATGACGTTGTTTTCCCAATCCTTTCCTTTGTCTCAATTAAGGCTTAACCAGGAAGGATGTGGTTTGCTAGGGGCTCAGTTGATGGCGCCCATTTCTATTTGCTATTATGATTAAATTTAAGCCCGTAACGACCCTAGAGGTACTTTATCTCGTGTTACCCTCTGCTTTTGTGATATTTCAACTGAATTTCGGACACATTCCTTATTTTATTTCATGTTCATTTAAGTCCACTCTGGCCTGGGAAGCCAGGTATGCGATGTAATGGCAGATGGGTCATCGCATACCTCGGATGAACGGGTGCAATACGTAAATGTATCATATATGTATGAGTCATGCAAGCAGTTGTAGCATGCCTGGTGATTGGTGAATCTCCAGCTATTTTATCAGTTCAGAGGGAGAAGGACATAGGAAAAGGAAAGAGAGGTGCTTGCTTGTTGCATTATTCTTTTCCTTTTCCTTATCTTTTTTCTTTTCCTTTTTCTTCTTCTTTTACTTTTCTTTTTCCTTTTCCTTTTCCTTTTCCTGTTCTTGTTCTTTTCCTTTTCCTTTTCCTTTTCCTTTTCCTTTTCCTTTTCCTTGTTCTTGTTCTTGTTCTTGTTCCTTTCTTTTTCGTTTTCCTTTTCCTGTTCCTGTTCCTGTTCTTGTTCTTTTCCTTTTCCTTTTTCATTTTCTTTCCTTTTCCTTTTCCTTGTTCTTGTTCCTTTCTTTTTCCTTTTCCTGTTCCTGTTCTTGTTCTTTTCCTTTTTCTTTTCTTTTCCTTGTTCTTGTTCTTGTACTTGTTCCTTTCCTTTTCCTGTTCCTGTTCCTGTTCTTTTCCTTTTCCTGTTCCTGTTCCTGTTCTTTTCCATTTCCTTTTTCTTTTCCTTTTCCTTGTTCTTGTTCTTGTTCTTGTTCCTTTCCTTTCCTTTTCCTTGTTCTTGTTCTTGTTCTTGTTCTTGTTCCTTTCCTTTTCCTTTTCCTTTTCCTTTTCCTTGTTCTTGTTCTTGTTATTGTTCTTGTTCCTTTCCTTTTCCTTTTCCATTTCCTTTTCCTTTTCCTTGTTCTTGTTCCTTTTCCTGTTCCTTTTCCTTTTCCTTTTCCTTTTCCTTTTCCTTTTCCTTTTCCTTTTCCTTTTCCTTGTTCTTGTTCTTGTTCTTGTTCTTGGTCTTGTTCTTGTTCTTGTTGTTGTTCTTGTTCTTATTGAAATCAATTTAATGGGGCTCGGGTACTTGGTATGGCACGAAGGTGGTGCTTACAGTTTCAAAAGTTCGAGAACGCCTGATGAAGTGCATGAAATAATTTTGGGTGATAAATTTGAAATTTTACGTATATTTAAGGGTTTCTCTGCAGGTTGCTTCAAGGTATTATCTCTACTACATAGCCTAAAATTAATTCCCCGATTCAAGAATGTTCCGGGTAATCTCGAGGACCACCGGGTGGATTTTGATGCGGGTTTCACCATTCTGTAAAGGATTTCTTGAGAAAACTATTTATTTATGACCAAAGGAAGCCGAGCAGTAACGATTTCAGTGAATCGAGTCGAAATGAAACCTACCGTCCGTGCACCTCTTAAGCTTACGCTGGGCAAACCGTTAAAAATATCTGTATATAATGAGTGTAAGAATTGTTCAGCATGAAACGATCTACGAAAACTTCCGTGACAGTATATCTCTAACTTCAATACATCGCCCACTATAAGTGTTTTTACGTTTTCATTTCTTCCAACAATCTCCATGCAATTACTAGCTTCAGAGACAGCTTACAAGCCAGCGAGGGAACCTATCAACCCAGTTTGAGCCTTTGTTCTGCAGAATACACAGTCAAGTTAAGATTGAATCGAAGGGGGTTTGTGTTTCATGCACCTCGCCATTCTTAAATTACGTCTGACAATAATTCGTTGCACATGCTATATCTGTGATAGTATAATTAGTAGTCCAGTCAGTGATTTTAACCCATCATGTCGAGACGGAAAACGGATATAGGTCGTAGTTCATTGAAATCGAAAACAAGAAGTTCCGTGACGAACTAAAGACCCTACTTTTCTTAAAATTTAAGAATTAATCTAAACTATTATGATCTATTATTGTGCCAATTTTGGATGAAATCAATTTGTTAGTATGGAAGTTACATGTGCTTAAAAATTGGACTCATCAGCAGGCTTAAATCATGTTGGCAGCACTGACGTACATTAGTTGCTCCAAATTAATTTAGAATGTTTGGTAATATATTAATGCAAAGATTGGAGCTGTAGGCTTGCATATTTTCTGATTTATAGATATCAGGGTAAAAATAGAGACATCATTTATTTACAGTTGTCAGCCCTGTTGGCTATTAAGAGTACGCGTATTCATATCAGTTATGGTACACAAATCACATACGAAATTTGGTTGAAATCCATTTGTTAGTATATAAGTTACATGCATTTAAAATTTGGACCTATCAACAAGCTTAGAATCATGTTGGCAGCACTGACATATACTAGGTTCTCCAAATTAATGTAAAAGGCCATGTGCTATACGTGTGCTAAGTTTCGAGCTCTTGGTTTGCATACTTTCTGATATATTGGTATTAGGATGAAAATAGAGATACAATTTATTAACAGATGGCAGCCCTGGTGGCTCTTAAGAATATGCAAAGTCATATCTGTTATTGTACACATAGTACATACGAAATTTGCTTGAAATCCAATTGATAGTGTAGAAGTTACGTGCATTTAAAAATTGTACCTATCAGCAGGCTTAGAATCATGTTGACAGCACTGCCATGTATGGGCCCCCTGAAAATTAATGTTATGTTTTTTTAATTAAATTTAAATATTATTATCTGTATTTGTGCCAATTTTGGAATAGCTCCCATTGAAATTATTCAGCAGTTGGTAGCACTGACGTAATTTTCAAATATGGTCTTGAAATATCTTTATATATATAATTCTTCGACACGTGTGTATGTGACTGAACTACTCCTACACGACTGAACCGATTATGATGGAATTTGGTATGTATATTAGGGTGGGTCCATCTATGGTTCAGATTCACAATCTGACACGGTAGGTGGAATGAACACAATTTTAGAACCACAATTTACACACAATTTTAGAACCACAATGTACAGTCAACAAGTAGTTCCGTGAAGAACTATACAGCCTATTTTCATATATCCTACTCATGTTAATTGCCTCTATCTACATACAAAATTTCAGTTTGATTGTTGTGACAGATTCGTAGATATTGAGAACCGTCTAAATATTTCAGATGGTCGCCAGGTTGGATTTTTATTTTTGTACTATTGTATTAATATTATTGTGTACGTGGGGTATACAAACTTCAATCGCATGATTAGAACACAAGAAGTAAAAACAAGATTTTAAAATTACGCACAGCAGCCATCTTGTGATTATGCAAACAATTGAAATAAATTAGATGCCAGTGGATCAACATTTGTATAAGCATTTAACGTGCAACGTTTCACGGCACTCGGATAGTTAATTCGCGAGAAACGTCCATTTAAATATTTACACTTCGCGTCGCCGCCATGTTGGATTTGTGCTCACCAGGTTACTGAAAGTCCTATAGGTGAACATATGTTCATAGTCTCTATGAACATTAAAAAATCAGTTTGGTTGCTGTAAAAGATTCACAGATATTGAGAACTGTCTAAATATTTCGGAAGCTCGCCATTTAGGATTGTTGTATGTATAGGCCATAGAGTTATGTACCATTCTAGGATAATTATTGCCTAGGTTCATTGTTCAAACTTTCACCTCGATCGCATGATTACGACACAAAAAATAAAAACTTAATTTTAAAATTTCGCACAGCCGCCATCTTGAGGTTATGTAAACAATTGAATTAAATTAGATGGCAGTGCACAACAATCTGCAAAATCATTTACTGTACCTCATTTCACTGCGCTCAGAGAGTTAAATCACGAGAAAAGTCTATTAAAACATTTCAAATTCGCTTGGTCGCCATGTTCGTTTTGTACTTTACAGGTTTATGAAATATACATAGGTAAACTTGTATCAGTACCCTTTATCACCGTTCAAAATTGCATGATGATATCTGTAATAGTTTCGGAGATATAGAATGTCAGTGAAATATTTCGCACAGCCGCCATTTTGAGGTTATGTAAACAATTGAACTAAATTAGACTCCAGTGCATTTCAATGTGTATAAACATTTGCTGTACCAAGTTTCATTATGTTTGGATAGTTAAATCGCAAGAAATGTCTATTTAAAAGTCTCAATTTCGCTTGACCGCCATGTTGGTTTTTTAGTCACCAGGTTTTTGAAAGTCTCATAGGTGAACTTCTAGTAAAGCCCTTTATCACCGTACACAATTTCAGGGCGATATCGGTAATAGTTTCGGAGATATTGAATGCTAGTGAAATATTTCGCACAGCCGCCATGTTGGATTGGTAAGACGTAACAAAATTTGAAGGGCACGGTCGAGGTCACCGGGAATAGTGCTATGAACTTACCGAGTTTCATTGAAATCGCTCCAGCCGTTTAGATTTTATTATGGGGACACACACACACACCTCACACACACACACACACACACACACACGCACACACACACGGACAAAAGGTGATCTCATAAGCCTATTTTTTCAAAATTGAAAATAGGCTAAAAACAGTCGTCATGGAAACCATTAGCCTTGGCCTTCGTGAAAGCTGATGTCTTTGGACGGTTTGTCTCTGCACGTTAGAGCCACCTGATCGCAACCTGTGCAACTACCGCCATTACATACACTCCGCCCGTGGCGAAATGTTGTGTTTTATACCAAAGGTGGCAGTGATGTCGAATTCTAGTGTTTGTCTCTGCACGTTAGAGCGTTTCAAAGTCCCGTATGCATTCATTTACCGTTCATCCGATTGTCATGAAACTTGGGTGATATGTTGAGTGAGCTCCAGGGAAGGTGTTCGGCTTAGTAAATCCATTTTACAATAGATAGCGCACGAATAGATTCAACAAATGAGCGACGACGCGCGAAGCGTTTCAAAAAGGTCCCGTATTCGTTCAAATACCATTCGTCCGATAGCGATGAAACTTGGGTGAGGTGTTGTGTACACTCCAGGGAAGGCTTCTAGCTTTGTAAATCAATTTCACATTAGGTAGCGCACGACTAGATTCAACAAATGAGTGACGACGCGCGAAGCGTTTCAACAAAATCCCGTATAAGTATATATTCCATTCATATATTGAGATGAAACTTTGATGAGGTGTTGTGTACACTTAAGTGAAGGCTTATAACTTAGTAATCCATTTCACAGGAGGTTGCGCAAGAGTAGATTCAACAAATGAGCGGCGACGTGCGAAGCGTTTCAACAAGGTCCCGTATGCGTTCAAATACCATTCGTCCGATAGCGATGAAACTTGGGTGAGATGTTGTGTACACTTACGTGAGGGTTTCTGACTTTGTAAATCCATTTTACAATAGGCAGCTCACGAGTAGATTCAACAAATGAGCAACGACGCGCGAACTTTTAATCAAAGTCCCGTATGCGTTCATATACCATTCATCCGATTGCAATGAAACTTGGGTGAGATGTTGTGTACACTTACGTGAGGGTTTCTTACTTAGTAAATCCATTTCACAGGAGGTTTCGCACGAGTAGATTCAACAAATGAGCGACGACGCGCGAAGCGTTTCAATTAGGTCCCGTATGCGTTCAAATACCATTCGTCCGATTACGATGAAACTTGGGTGAGATGTTGTGAACACCCTACGGAAGGTTTCTGGCTTAATAAATCCATTTTACAATAGGTAGCACATGAGTAGATTCAACAAATGTGTGACGGCACGCGAATCATTTCAACAAAGTACTGTATGCGTCCATATACCATTTATCAGATTGCGATGAAACTTTGGTGAATTGTTGTGTACACTCCAGAAAATGTTTCTGTCTTAGTAAAACCAGTTTTTAATAAGTAACGCACGAGTAGATTCAACAAATGAGCGACGCCGCGCGAATCCTTTCCACAATGTCCCGTATGCGGTCATATATCATTCATCCGATTGCGATCAAACCTTGGTGAATCATTGAGTACACGCCAGAGAAGGTTTCAGGCTTAGTAAATCAATTTTACAATAGGTAGCGCATGAGTAGATTCAACAAATGAGTGACGGCACGCGAATTGTTTAATGCAAATCACTTATGCGTTCATATGTCATTCATCCGATTCCGATGAAACTTTGATGAGTTGTTGTGTACACGCCAGGGAAGGTGTTCAACTTAGTAAATCCATTTTGCAATATTGGTAGCGCACGAGTAGACGTAACAAATGAGTGACGACGCGCGAAGCGTTCCAACAAAATCATATATGCGTTCATATACTATTCATCGATTGCGTTGAAACTTTGATGAGTTGTTGTGTACACTTACGTGAAGCTTTCTAACTTAGTAAATCCATTTCACAGTTGGTAGAGCACGAGTAGATTCAACAAATGAGTGACAGCGCAAGAATCATCCAAATCCCGTATGCGTTAAATGCCATTTATCCGTTTGCGATGAAACATTGGAGAGTTGTTGTGCACGCTCCAACGAATGTTTCTAAATTAGTTAATTCAATTCACGATAGTTTAGAGGCAGTTAACAGAAATTGAAAAAAATATTGTGTATCCAAAAGCACTTCAAGAAACAAAGTTACAACACTTTCTTTGATTGGCAGGACAACGTCTGCCGGGTCAGCTTGTTCTGATATACACTCACCGGCATAAAGAGCGAAACACAACGAATATCAGACAAAACTCAACATTTGACTGTTTCATACCGGGTATAAAATGAATGCTGTGACTTAGCAGCGAAATTGGAAATGTGCCGTGATTTAATTAGCTCATTTGAGAAGTTTCAGCGCAATAAAATTGATAAACATTGTTGATCGTGATAATCACAACGCCAATGTTACTGTTTCCCGCCTTTGGACAACAATAACCACAAACGGCTGTCTTAAGGTTTATTGCTGTGAATTCCCTTGTTACGTATTTTTGTGAACCTTACGGCTTGTCTACAACAATCGCAAACACACATTGCAACAGCTCGGAGGACAGTACGATGAAGTTCAGGTTTCGACATTTCCAAATTCGTGTATGCGCAATGTTGAGATTGTCAGGGTCATTAATGTTTAACAACTATTAATTATTGTGCTAATATGGTAATTAACTAATGATACATTGCCATATTGTTGTAATGCCATAGTATTTGATTAATACGAGGTTTGAAACGTCCAACATTGAGTTTAGTCTGAAATTCGTAGTGTTTCGCTTTCTTTGCCGGTGAGTGTAAATCTTTACTCATACCAAATTTGGTTTGGATAGCTGCAGCAGTTTAGGAGTTGATAGGGGGGGGGGGGGGCAACGGACAGACATTTTTCCGGATTGATCTCATAAGTCTACTTTTCCTCATTTTTAGCCTATTTTCACTTTTGAAAAAATAGGCTTATGAGATCACCTTTTGTCCGCGTGTGTGTGCGTGTGTGTGTGTTTGAGGAGTGTGTTTGTGTGTCCCCCTAATAACATCTAAACGGCTGGAGCGATTTCAATGAAACTCGGTAAGTTCATAGCACTATTCCGGACGACACCGACCGTGCCCTTCAAATTTTGTTACGTCTCACCAATTCAACATGGCGGCTGTGCGAATAATTTCACCAGCATTCAATATCTCCGAAACTATTCCCCATATCACCCTGGATTTTTTAACCAGAAATTCACCTATGTGACTTTTGAAAAATTGGTAACTACAAAACCAACATGTCGGCCACGCGAATTTTCGACTTTAAAATAGACGTTTCTCGCGATTTAACCAAATAAACGCAATAAAACTTGGTGCAGTATATGTGTATACACATTGTAATGCACCGAGATCTAACTTGGTTCAATTGTTTACATAACCACAAGATGGCGGATGTGCGAAATATTTCACCGGCATTCTATATCTCTGAAACTATTAGCGGTATCACCCTGAAATTTTGTACGGAGATAAAGGACACTACTGGAAGTTCATCTATAAGACTTTCAAAAACGGGTTAACTACAAAACGAACATGGCGGCCAAGCGAATGTGAAAATTTTAAATAGACCTTTCTCGCGATTTAATGTTCCAACCGCAATGAAATCTGGTTCAGGAAATGTTTATATACATTTTAATACACTGGTATCTAATTTAGTTCAATTGTTTACATATCCTCAAGATGGCGGCTTTGCGAATTTTAAAATTAAGTTTTTATTTCTTGTGTCGTAATTATGCGATCGATGTGAAAGTTTGAATAATGAACCTACGTAATAATTTTACTTTTATGGTACATGACTCTATGGCTTATACATTTAACAATTCAACATGGCGACCATCCGAAATATTTAGACGGCTCTGAATATCTACGAATCTAATATAGCAATCAAACTGATTTTTTATGTTCGTAGGGGCTATGAACTTAAGTTCCCCTATTGGACTTTAAATAACATGGTGATCACAAATCCAACATGGCGGCGACGCGAAGTATAAGTATTCACATGGACGTTTCTCGCAATTTAAGCATCCGAGTGCAGTGAAACTTGGTACAGTAATTCCTTATACGAATATTAATCCACTGACATCTAATTTATTTCAATTGTTTCCATAACCACAAGATGGCAGCTGAGCGAAATTTTGAAATCTCCTTGTTACTTCTTGTGTCCTAATCCTGCGATTGAAATTTGAATGCTACTCGTACACAATGATCTTCATGTAACAGAACATAACTCTAGGACCTACATATATAAAATCCAACATGGCGACCATCCGAAATATTTAGTCGGTTATCAATACCTACGAATCTATTAGAGCAATCAAACTGAAAATTTGTATGTAGATAGAGGCAATTAACATAAGTAGGATATATGAAAATAGGCTGTATATATCTTCACGGAACTACTTGTTACAAAATGTGAATTGTGGGCTAAAAATACGCCTTTTAAGCTTACGCTGGGTAAACCGTTAAATATACCGGGCGGGATGTAAGTTACTGTATATATGAATTTCAGCCAATGGCCATAGCAGGGTATTTTAATTGAACGCCCGTGGGCTCACAGCAAGTTCAATTTCACGTAGTTCCAAATTGGCTATCAGATGCCACTGTCACTGACACCTATCGGCGGTATGTCTAACTGAATAGACGCCTTTCGTTGTCTTTTGAGGACTTACTGCAAATGATTGACCAACCAGTAGAGCCCAACCTGCCCAAACCGATCTCACATATGTTACCGAGTTGTTAGCAGTGCCACAGGAAACCTCGTATAAAGTCATTGTGAATTTAGGACGTTTCTCTTTGCCATACTTCCCCTGTAATTCAAGCAAGTAAATTAGTTGTTCAAGTATGAATACATACTTAAAGGGTATAAGTGGAGTAGGCTGAATATCAAATTTCGAGGGGGCGCGGGCGGTGGAACAACTGAAGGGCTTATTTCTAAAGTGCCTTAAATGCACATTTATTGATTATCTTTTTTTTTATATGACAATACATTCATGCGTTTTTCTATCATCTCACAGTTTGTTGCGTTCCTAATCGTCTTATATCATCTGTTAAAATTTGTTTAGTGTTCACCATGTGCGGTTGCAATACAACACACCCTGCGGGACCTTTTACAGTCAGCAGGAAATCTCATTAAAAAACAAGTAGTTCTATGAAGAACTAAATAGCCTATTTTCACATATCCCACTAATATTAATAACCTCTATCAACATACAAATTGTCAGTCTGATTACTGTAATAGATTCGCAGATGTTGAGAACTGTCTAAATACGACATTTTGGATGGTCGCCATGTTGGATTGTTAAATGTATAGGCCATAGAGTCATGTACCATTAAAGGGAAAATTATTGCGTAGGTTCATTATTCAAACTATCACATCGATCGCATGATTACGACTCAAGAGATAAAAACTTAATTTTAAAATTCGCACAGCTGCCATCTTGGGGTTACGTAAACAATTGAACTAAATTAGATACCAGTGCATTACAATGTGTATAAATATTTGCTGTACGAAGCTTCATTCCGTTTGGATCATTAAATCGCGAGAAAAGTCTATTTATTTATTTTCAATTTCGCTTGGCAGCCATATTAGTTTTGTTGTTAACCGGTCTTTGAAAGTCTCATAGATGAACTTCCAGTAGTGCCCTTTATCTCCGTACAAAATTTCATGGTGATAACGGTGATAATTTCAGAGATATAGAATGCCGGTGAAATATTTCGCACAGCCGCCATCTTTAGGTTATGTAAACAATTGAACGAAGTTAGATGTCGGTGCATTACAATGTGTATAAACATATACTGAGCCAAGTTTCATTGCGTTTGGTTGGTTAAATAGCGAGAAAAGTCTATATAAAACTCGCAAATTCACTTGGCCGCCATGTTGGTTTCGTAGTTACGAGGTTTTCAAAAGTCATATAGGTGAATTCCTAGTAGTTTCCTTTATCACCTTACAGAATTCCAGGATAATATCGGTAATAGTTTCGTAGATATTGAATGCTGGTGAAATATTTCGCACAGCCGCCATGTTGAATTGGTGAGACATAACAAAATTTGAAGGGAACGGTCAGGGTGGTCCGGAATAGTGCTATGAACTTACCGAGTTTCATTGAAATTGATCCAGCCGTTTAGAAGTTATTAGGGGGCAGGCACAAAAATCCTCACACTCACACGCACACACACACACGCGCGCGCGCACACACAGATAGACACGTGGACAAAATGTGACCTCATAAGCCTATTTTTATCCTACTTTCGATTTTTGCAAAAATTTAAAGTAGACTTTTGAGATCAGCACAGGGCGAAAAAAAAGTGTGTCTATCCGGGTGTGTGTATGTGTGTGTGTGTGTGAGTCTGTGTGTGTGTGTGAGAGTGTGTGTAATCTGAATGTCTGTCCCCGCCTACCAATTCGAACACGGTGAACGCGAATTGAACGAAATTTGGAAGAATGGTAGCACTAGGAAAAGACACCTCAGTGTCATGTTTTATATCGCCACCATCTTGACGGAAACGTAATGGCAGCCACACAAATGTTCAAAGCTTAAATCAAATTATAACTAACCTAATCATCCGATCTCTACCAAATTTTGCAACAACATACCTTTATAGGGGGAGCATCCTTTGACCAAAGTAATACGTCATCAGCCTAATAGTTTGCGGATGACGGCCATCTTTGTGTCAAAATCGATTCCCCCTATTAATTCGAACACGGTGACACCGAATGGAACGAAATTTCGTACAGAGGTAGCACTAGCAAAGGGCACCTCAGAGTCATGTTTTATATCGCCGCCATCTTGACGGAAACGTAATGGCGGCCACACAAATGTTCAAAGCTTAAATCAAATTACGACTAACCTAATCATCCGACCTCAGCCAAATTTTACAACAACATACCTTTATGGGGGGAGCATCCTTTGACCAAATTAATACGTCATCAGCCTAATAGTTTGCGGATAGCGGCCATCTTTGTGTAGAAATAGATTCCCCCTATTAATTCAAACACGGTGAAACCGAATGGAACGAAATTTGGTACAGAGGAAGTACTAGCAAAGGGCACCTCAGTGTCATGTTTTATATCGCCACCATCTTGACGGAAACGTAATGGCGGGCACACAAATGTTCAAAGCTTAAATCAAATTACGACTAACCTAATCATCCGATCTCTACCAAATATCGCAACAACATACCTTTATAGAGGAAGCATCCTTTGACCAAATGAATAGGTCATCAGCCTAATAGTTTGCGGATGGCGGCCATCTTTGTGGGAAAATCGATTCCCCCTATTAATTCGAACACGGTGAAACCGAATGGAACGAAATTTCGTACAGAGGTAGCACTAGCAAAGGGCACCTCAGAGGCATGTTTTATATGGCCGCCATTTTGACGGAAACGTAATGGCGGCCACACAAATGTTCAAAGCTGAAATCAAATTACGACTAACCTAATCATCCGACCTCAGCAAAATTTTGCAACAACATACCTTTATGGGGGGAGCATCCTTTGACCAAATGAATACGTCATCAGCCTAATAGTTTGCGGATAGCGGCCACCATTGTGTAGAAATAGATTCCCCCTATTAATTCAAACACGGTGAAACCGAATTGAACGAAATTTGGTACAGAGGAAGTACTAGCAAAGGGCACCTTAGTGTCATGTTTTATATCGCCACCATCTTGACGAAAACGTAATGGCGGCCACACAAATGTTCAAAGCTTAAATCAAATTACGACTAACCTAATCATCCGATGTCTACCAAATATCGCAACAACATACCTTTATAGAGGAAGCATCCTTTGACCAAATGAATAGGTCATCAGCCTAATAGTTTGCGGATGGCGGCCATCTTTGTGTGAAAATCAATGCCCCCTATTAATTCGAACACGGTGAAACCGAATGGAACGCAATTTAATACAGAGGTAGTAGTGTATTCTTTCGAATACACGGTAAGATAGAGTAAGCTTTTGCTTCTCTCTGCTATAGTTCATTCCTTCCTTTTTCTCAAACACCAACAGTGATCTTCTGATTTCTCCTTGCTGTTTATGTCTCTCATGTTACCTGTGAGTCTGTTCTAGAGATATATCTTCCATGACCCACCTAGCGTCATCTAGCAGCGAATCTCTGAAGTTCCTCAATTCTTCCCTGTACAAGAGGACTTTTTTATCAATCTGGCCACCAGACCTCGTCGCCATCGTCAGCTATCATCTCCGTGATCAAGAGAACTTCGTCTATTTTTTCACCCTTCAGGCTGCGCTAGTGTTGCCTGCTATCAACTCTTTGAAGATTATTTCATCAAGAGAAATTAACGTTTCAATGTTGGTTATTCTTATATGTATTCCTTTTGTCTCCTATCCCCACTCTTTTCCCTTCCCTGGTCCCTCCGTGCTTCGCTGAGCGTGTCTCACTTGTAGGTCGGAAGTCGACCTCGTCAGTTAGAGCTCCACTCAAGCTCGCCTCCTCAACGTGAGAGGCAACCTTTTAAATTCTACGCCATGTTAGAATTTTAGTATCAACCGTCAAAGGGATCATCGCCCTCATCATCAAGCAAAGTTAAGTACTACTTCTACGTTCTTCAACTAATTTTAATGGATTTTGAATAGCTACATGCTTTTTAATGATCATTTATCGGCAGTGTGAGATAACTATATTTGGGGCAATAATCATCCTTATGGGGATTTTCTATTTTGGGCTTTTGTCTATCTAAGCCAATCTTAACAGAAAGCAGCATTTCTTATGCTTATTAAATGAGAGATTTTCTCACAACGTGGGATACTATTAAATTACCCACTGTCTATAAAATACTTAGCTCGTTCCACCGCTGGACTAACTTTTGCCCTATTCTTCAGTCATGATTGCTCTGGAACCTTCCAGAATCTGCACTCTATCTACCAGTTATACTGTCATGTATTTTACACTCACATGTGGGAATACTTTTTCAAACTAAGGAATCTTCCTTATGAACTACTAATCAATAGCTACTTTTTCTTCCTCCGTTGGGATTTTCTCTGGCGCATTCAACTATAATCTACAACTTTCTCAAGCAATAGACTCTCGCATATCTAGTGTAACTAGTTATTCTCCATCATTGCAATAACTTTCTTTGCCATAAACTTTTTGTGCTACTACAGTGAACTTTTCATCTATTTCAACAAACTATAGTGAAAACAGTGTTTGTTCAACATTTCATCCGCGTCGCGTTCGTCCGAATACAATAAATACGGCCATGAACACTTTTCCACCATCCTATTTGATCTTTCCAAACCCCTTACTAACAAACCAAAATAATAAAATTGTTACTTTAGGTCTTTTTTCAATGCGGTGTCACTCCCAATTAGTGCCCTCCTTTTTTTTCTGTATGTACCACGAATTAATGTCTGTAAAACTTCGTGTCTAGTACACGCATTAAATTATATTGTTTCTCCCTTCTAATTAGGGAATACAATTCTTTCAACTCTTAAGTGAGTTATCTCTAGGTTTCACGAAAGGGAAACTCGCCCCATTTGTCTCGTGATCCTAACTTAAACATAGGAGTTCTAGAAATTTCCTTTCGATTGTTCTCTTCAGGTTTCACAATAAGTGGCCTTCCCTATTTGTATAATAATTAAAAGTAATTCAGCATTAATACAAGAAGTTATAGAAACTTCTATTTTAGTCTTCCTGCTTTTCGTTGTTGTTACTTCCGAAGTTGTTACTATTTCTAAGATATTTACCTAGAAATTCTTAAAGTACACACCTTGCACTTAATTTATTGCCTAACTTTAATTACGTCAGTTATCTTTAAATTTTCCTTTTATTATTTATCTTTGTCATTTCAAAATCTTACGAAGATTTTAAAACATATAAAAGGTTTGAAACCAAAAGAATTGTTAATTGCCTGGCGCAAGCTTTAGATGTTTTCGGTGGTCTGTGACCCCATTTGTTACAAAATCAAAATTATATATTTGTTACAAAAACTACTACCCAACATTGTTAAATAAATTCAAGAGTTCTTTTTGGATTTATCATTTCTCTAACACAACGGTTAGGCAAGATCCTGTCTTCCTTGACTCTTCCCACTTAATGAAAATAAATCTATTGATAGGGTTTTCACCACTTGTTGCATTTGAGCAAAAACTCTTAGTTGGTAACTTTGGAAAGTCTCTCATAGCTTTAATAGCTAATTCTAACTGGCCAGTAAGGCAAGCATAGCTCGCTACGCCAGCTTCCTGCTTGTGCAGATTCTCTCCAACGCTTATGGTTGGTTTTTCAAAATATAAGTGTTTCTCATTGTCTAAACTTTTAGTCGGCGCCTTGCTGGGTAAATGCTTAGCCATTCCTGAATGCAACTATTGGTATACTTACCAAAATTATTCCCAAAGGTATAATTGCTCTATCCCTATCCTTCTTGGAAGCATTTGGTCGCTCTTTAGGAATTCTACAATTTCGAAAACTAAAATATCGAAACCGATTCAAATTATTGGCATTCTTCAAATTACTTGGTTAAAAAGAAACTCCTTTGAACAGATACACAATAAATCTGTTACTCTTTATCTTGCCAGACCTTCACCTTTCCCCATAGTAGGCATATGTATGCTTGAGAGGGAATACACTAAAGCCACTCTCTTGCAAACCGCCGAAGTTCCAGCTGGGTCCCCGTTAGCTTTGCCCAGGTCCCTACCCACTTTAGGTATCGGAGAGCGGATTTGCAGTGGCAGCCGCCTTTGAGTACATTTAAAGTTAAAATTATAACTTCTTTTGGACTCTCGTCCTATTTCTCCATCCTTTTTCTCCAGTCCGAAACCCACTTCCTTTTCTTTATCATCTTCCCTTGTGGGTTAGGTTATTCCCAAGCTAATAATCTACCCAAAATTTGGTCTCAGAAACCCGGGAGAGTCCATTTATCGCATTTTCCATTTTGTCAAGGGTTATTTGACAATATTTTGCAAATCATTAATATCTTCTTTGCATTTTTCAGCTATAACTACATCGTGCAAAGCCTGTGAAGTGGAGAGAGGCCGCTCCTGTCTCCTTTGGTGTGTCCCTTTCTTTCAACTTATTTGCTGCTGCCAGCCTGACAGAATTTCCAAGGTTCCACAGTTTCGTAAGTTACACTTTAATTTACCTACTTTGTCATGGCTCCTACAGAAAAAGATAAGGATGAAAAACTTACTTCTAAACGAGCATCCTATAAAGGGCAAATTACCCGATTCAGAAAATACATCAAAGAGCTAGATCCCTCAGAAGCTCAATTAGATTTGTTAAAATATCGTGTAAAGGATTTTGAACGTTCATATGAAAATTATTGTAACATCCAAACTGAAATAGAAACGTGTATGCTCAATCAAACCAAAGATCGAGTCGAAGTAGAAAACCAATATTACGAAGGTATAGGTTCTGCTTTTAAAATAATACGCCAACTCACAGAAGAACAGAAAAAATACGATTCTGTTCTTGGTTCCCTTCACGAACAACAAACCTCTTCTCGCGATGGTACTCACAAGCCCAAACCAATTCTACCTAATATTGATTTACCCCACTTCTCTGGAGACGAATCTACTTGGGATTCTTTCTATGAATTATTTTGTTCTCTTGTTTATGGCAATGAAGACATTCAAGTCATCTACAAGTTTCATTATTTGAGATCTATCCTCCGAGGTCAAGCTCTGCAGTTAGTTGAAGCACTCCCTTTAAGTGCCGAAAATTACCCCATTGCCTTTAACTTATTGAAAGAAAGATACGGAAATTTACGGTTACGTATTCAACGCCATATTAAGGCTCTATTTAACTTACCTGCGACACAGCACAATGACGTCACTAGTTTGCGTACTCTCATTGATACTACACAACTTCACGTTATAGCTCTGTCCCAATTGGATCAACCCACTGAACACTGGGACACTTTCTTAATACATTTAGTGGTTTCTAAAGTTGATGCTGCTACCCTCAAAGCTTGGGAGATTGAACTTTCCAGATAAGACGATTACTCTTACGAGCATTTAGTCACCTTCATAAATGCTAGATGCCAACTCTTAACTGCTTTAGCTAATCAAAGTGAACCCTCATCCCCGAGTTCTAAATTTGAATTAATGTCTCTTAAACCTAAAAGCGAACGCTTAGCGGCTAGTACCCAAAAACCTGGGTCCAGCTCATCTAAACTCAAGTCAAACACCACTGGTTGCCCAACTAGGTCTAGTGAACGCCGTACTGCTAGTTCTCTCGTTTTAAACACTCAAAGCGAACACCGCAAGAGTTTAAATGAACCATTAAAGAGCATACTTTGTAAAGATTCCCACGCCTTATATCTATGTAAATCTTTTAAAGAACTGTCAGTCGACGACAGAAGAAAATTAGTTTCCCAGAATAAACATTGCTTCAACTGCTTAGCACCCACGCATTCTGCTTCAAATTACAAGTCCACCAGACTTTGCTTCCATTGTGTAAAAGCTCATCACACTTTACTACATCGTCATGATCAAGCAAGGTCATCGACCGCATCTACAGTACTTCTCAGAAAAGTGACAATGCTAACAGTTCCAATGCTTCGTCTCACATTCAAAATGCCAAGTCCATACGTAGTGCCCAAATACTATTGTCTACTGTCCAAATCGAAGTTCAGGATAACTTTGTCAACTGGGTCCGTGCACGCGGTCTTCTGGATTCAGCGGCAACTCATGATTTTGTGTCCAAGTCTTTGATTAGAAAACTAGGCCTACCTGTAAACCCCACTTCTATTAACGTATGGGGCATTAAAAGCTCAAAATCGCAAGTTTTAAAGTTCTCAAAGCTAAACATAAGAGACATTTGTCACAGAAACAACTTTCTCAAACTGAATTGTCTCAATCTCAATAGCATAGGAGAAGATACTTCAAGTCACTCTGTGGATATTTCAGGGTTAAACATTCCCTCGCATTTAAGGCTAGCCGATCCTCTGTTCAATGTACAAAACCCCATTGACATACTCTTTAGTGCCAATGTTTTCTGGAATTGCCTTCGTTAACAGGTTCGCAAGTTATCCTCAAACGTGGTTGTCAGGGACACTAATTTTGGATGGATCGACACCGGTCAACTTCCCCATTATTCTCCCCAACCCGCATCGCAATGTTATTTCGCTAATACTGACTTGGAACAGTTCTGGAGACTCGAAAGCGTAGACTCTCCTAACGTGACCTCTTCAGAAAACGAATTATGTGAGCAACTTTTTCTGAACACCATCACTCGCTCTTCTGATTGTCGGTTCATTGTTCAGGTGCCAAGATTACATAATCCCCCTAAACTTAATAACTCTCAACCCAAAGCTCGAAAAGCTCTCTTTGCTATCGAGAGCAAATTCAAGAAAGAACCTCTCGTTGTACAGCAGTACACTGATTTCATGGATGAGTATGAAAGCTTAGATCATATGGAAGTTGTTAACAAATCTGATGACGAATTTCACCCCCAATTGAAACGGTTTTCTTAAATCATCATCCCGTGTGGAAAAACCCTCTTATAAAGGATAAAATCCGAGTTGTTTTCAATGGTTCATCACCTGACGTTAATGGCAACAGTCTTAACGATACTCTTTACTCTGGTCCTGCTATTCAGTCAGATCTATCTGCTATACTCTTAAACTTTCGATTATTTCCCATAGCTGTTATAGCGGATATAAAACAGATGTACAGTCAAGTTTTAATTCAGCCTGAACAACGAGATCTCCAAAGAATCTTGTGGCGCGACGAAATCAGTAACCCCATTAAGGTATTTCGCTTAAAGACGGTTACTTATGGCTTAAAACCTTCCGCTTTCCTTGCTATCCGATCCCTACACTTGTTAGCCTCTCAAGATGGTCATTTATTTGATTCTAAAGCTTCCGAAGCACTAACTACATCATTCTATGTTGACGATTATTTTCAGTCCTTCCCCACTCTGGAGGAAGCTTCTTTCGTGTCATTAGAACTTCAGGCATTGCTACGGAATGGAGGTTTCCCACTTCATAAGTGGAATTCCAACTCCCATGAGTTTCTCGCCCGGTTTCCTATTGAAGACGTAGATCCCTCCTCCGTCGAAATTTGTGGAAACTCCGAATCCATAAAAACTCTTGGAGTTCATTGGTGCACTAGCAGTGACACTCTCATCTATAAAGTTTCGCTCGCAGAAGAGCTCCCTAACACAAAAAGACAAATCCTCTCTGAAATTGCAAAAATTTTTGATCCGCTTCAATTCCTTGCCCTAGTTATCGTTACAGCCGAACTTTTCATGCAAGAGCTATGGTCGCTCAAATGTGAATGGGACGACACTGTTCCCCATTCTTTTCTTAGCAGATGGCTTTCTTTTCGCAGCAATTTGCTTGATCTTTCCCTTATTGAAGTTCCCAGGAATTTAATTAACGCTCATCCTAATGCATCTTTTTTCCTTCATGTGTTCGCGGACAGTTCCGAAAAAGCTTACGGTTGCTGTGCATATTTGGTTTATCGCGGTTCATTAAATGGATCTTCAGTTTCCAACCTTGTTTGTGCCAAATCGAAGGTGGCTCCTCTTAAAACTATCACTTTGCCTGGGCTTGAATTGTGCGCTGCACTCATGACCGCATTACTTGTTAAGAAATTACGGGAACTCTTAAAAGTCGAATTCTCGCAAATCTATCTTTGGAGCGATTCCATGATCACCCTTTCTTGGATCGCCAAAAACCCCACTCATTGGCAAAATTTTGTTGCAAACAAGGTTTCCAAAATTCAAACTCTTTCTTCAGGATGTCAATGGAGGCATGTGCCCAGCACTGACAACCCAGCCGACATAATTTCTCGTGGATGTTTACCCTCCCAATTGGCAGTTTCCCAGTTGTACTGGCATGGGTCCTCGTGGTTAATCGAAGACTCTTCTTGTTGGCCTTCTAAACCTCCAGCTACAGACTCCAACTTGCCTGACGCTAAAGTATCTATATCTACTGCTTCGTGTCTTGTTTCCAACGTTTCTCATTCCTTGTTGTCCCGCTATTCTTCCTTTCACAAATTAATTCGAATTGTTGCCTATCTTATCAGATGGAAATATCTTGTGATTGACCAACCTCTTCTCCCCAAACCACACCTTACCAATCATGAATTGAATCTCGCTACCATTAAGATTTTGAAACTAACACAGCAAGAAGCCTTTTCTTCTGAATTGTCTTTACTTTCCTCTAAAAAGGATCTTCTCAAATCCAGTCGTCTTCGTGCCTTAGCCCCGTTCCTTGATGACAATGGGTTACTCAGGGTAGGTGGTAGGCTCTCGCTATCTTTGCTTTCTGAGGACAAAAAGCATCCTGTTATTTTGCCTTCTAAACATCACGTAACTTTCTTAATCGTACGTGTCTTTCATTATCGCAATCTGCATGTTGGTACACGCACACTGCTTTGACTCTTAAGGGAAAAGTACTGGATTATAAATGGAATTCACGAAGTTTCCTCTGTAATTCACAAGTGCATTCCTTGCTTCAAAGCGAAACCTAAAGTCAATACTCAATTAATGAGCGATTTGCCCTCCTTTCGCTCTTCTCCTATACGTCCTTTTGCTTTAACTGGTGTGGAATATATGGGTCCATTCCAATATCAACGCAATTCCCCTGAAGCTAAACGCAAATTGTTTGGTAAGCTCTATGTTTCTCTCTTTGTTTGCATGGTTACTGGCGCGATCCATTTGGAACTAGTAACGAATGCCTCTACTTCTTAGTTTTTATCAGCTGTCTCTCGCTTCGCTGCTAGGCGTGGTGTTCCTTCGGAGATGTTTTCTGATAACGCTTCCACTTTTCAAGGCGCAGCTTCCTTGTGGAAGAAAGCTCTCACATCTTCTCCTGCCATGGAACAGATTTCTAATTTTTCCTACTCAAAGGGTTTCAAATAGCGTTTTATACCTCCCTACGCTCCTCATCACGGTGGTAGGTGGGAATCCTGCGTAAAGCTCTCTAAACGTCACTTGAGAAAGGTTTAGGTAATCGCATTTTGACTTATGAAGAATTTAATTCGCTGTCCGTTCTGATTGAAGGTGTTGTTAATTCTCGACCTTTAACTCCGCTTTCCAATGACCCTGATGACCTGCTTCCACTCACACCTGGTCACTTCCTTATAGGCACTTCTCTTTCTGCCCCTCCCCCCCCCCTTCCCAACTCTTACCGGGATTCTAATTTACCTATTGTTTGGCGTAAACTTGAGCCCTCCGCAATTCTTTCTGGAAGAGGTGGAACTTGGAATACTTAACTTCCTTGCAACGGAGAGAGAAGTGGTTTATTTCCAATCCCGACATCAAAGTGGGGGACTTGGTCCTGGTTAGGAATGTTTCTCCTCCCCTGGTCTGGATTTCTGGTAGAGTGACCGAGTGTTATCCTGGAAGGGATGGGAGAGTTAGGGTAGCCAGGATCTTGACCACTAACGGTCACATCATAAGACCACTGCCTTTAATTGCTCCATTACCTTTAAACATTTAATTGTTTGTCTTGATCTCTGTTGGTGTTGGCCCCTCCCAGCTTGGTGTATTATTTGGAATACACGGTAAGATAGAGTAAGCTTTTGCTTCTCTCTGCTATAGTTCATTCCTTCCCTTTTCTCAAACACCAACAGTGATCTTCTGATTTCTCTTTGCTGTTTATGTCTCTCATGTTACCTGTGAGTCTGTTCTAGAGATATATCTTCCATGACCCACCTAGCGTCATCTAGCAGCGTATCTCTGAAGTTCCTCAATTCTTCCCTGTACAAGAGGACTTCTTTATCAATCTGGCAAGCAGACCTCGTCGCCATCGCCAGCTATCATCTCCGTGATCAAGAGAACTTCGTCTACTTTTTCACCCTCCTGGCTGCGCTAGTGTTGCCAGCTATCAACTCTTTGAAGATTATTTCATCAAGAGAAATTAACGTTTCAATGTTGATTATTCGTATATGTATTCCTTTTGTCTCCTACCCCAACTTTTTCCCTTCCCTTGTCCCTCCGTGCTTCGCTGAGCGTGTCTCACTTGTATGTCGGAAGTCGACCTCGTCAGTTAGAGCTCCACTAAAGCTCGCCTCCTCAACTCGAGAGGCAACCTTTTAAATTCTACGCCATGTTAGAATTTTAGTATCAACCGTCAAAGGGATCATCGCCCTCATCATCAAGCAAAGCTATGTACTACTTCTATGTTGTTCAACTAATTTTAATGGATTTTGAATAGCTACATGCTTTTTAATGATCATTTATAGGCAGTGTGAGATTACTATATTTGGGGCAATAATCATCCTTCGCGGGATTTTCTATGTTGGGCTTTTGTCTATCTAAGCCAATCTTAACAGGAAGCAGCATTTCTTATGCTTATTAAATGAGAGATTTTCTCACAACGTGGGATACTATTAAATTACCCACTGTCTATAAAATACTTAGCTCGTTCCACCGCTGGACTAACTTTTGCCCTATTCTTCAGTCATGATTGCTCTGGAACCTTCCAGAATCTGCACTCTATCTACCAGTTATACTGTCATGTATTTTACACTCACATGTGGGAATACTTTTTCAAACTAAAGAATATTCCTTATGAACTACTAATCAATAGCTAATTTTTCTTCCTCCGTTGGGATTTTCTCTGGCGCATTCAACTATAATCTACAACCTTCTCAAGCAATAGACTCTCGCATATCTAGTGTAACTAGTTATTTTCCATCATTGCAATAACTTTCGTTGCCATAAACTTTTTGTGCTACTACAGTGAACTATTCATCTATTTCAACAAACTATAGTGAAAACAGTGTTTGTTCAACATTTCATCCGCGTCGTGTTCGTCCGAATACAATAAATACGGCCATCCTATTTGATCTTTCCAAACCCCTTACTAACAAACCAAAATAATAAAATTGTTACTTTAGGTCTTTTTTCAATGAGGTGTCACTCTCAATTAGTGCCCTCCCTTCTTTTTCTCTATGTACCACGATTTAATATCTGTAAAACTTCGTGTCTAGTACACGCTTTAAATTATATTGTTTTTCCCTTCTAATTAGGGTATACAATTCTTTCAACTCATAAGTGAGTTATATCTAGGTTTCACGAAAGGGAAACTCGCCCCATTTGTCTCGTGATCCTTACTTTAACATAGGAGTTCTAGAAACTTCCTTTCGATTGTTCTCTTCAGGTTTCACAATAAGTGACCTGCCCTATTTGTATAATAATTAAAAGTAATTCAGCATTAATACAAGAAGTTATAGAAACTTCTATTTTATTCTTCCTGCTTTTCGTTGTTGTTACTTCCGAAGTTGTTACTATTTCTAAGATATTTACCTAGAAATTCTTAAAGCACACACCTTGTACTTAATTTATTGCCTAACTTTAATTTCGTCAGTTATCTTTAAATTTTCCTTTTATTATTTATCTTTGTCATTTCAAAATCTTACGAAGATTTTAAAACATATAAAATGTTTGAAACCAAAAGAATTGTTAATTGCCTGGCGCAAGCTTTAGATGTTTTCGGAGGTCTGTGACCCCATTTGTTACAAAATCAAAATTATATATTTGTTACAAAAACTACTACCCAACATTGTTAAATAAATTCAAGAGTTCTTTTTGGATTTATCATTTCTCTAACATAACGGTTAGGCAAGATCCTGTCTTCCTTGACTCTTCCCACTTAATGCAAATAAATCTATTGATAGGGTTTTCACCACTTGTTGCATTTGAGCAAAAACTCTTAGTTGGTAACTTAGTAAAGTCTCTCTTAGCTTTAATAGCAAATTCTAACTGGCCAGTAAGACAAGCATAGCTCGCTACGCCAGCTTCCTGCTTGTGGAGATTTTCTCCAACACTTATGGTTGGATTTTGAAAATATAAACAGATACACAATAAATCTGTTACTCTTTGTCTTGCCAGACCATCTACCTTCCCCATAGTAGGCATATGTATGCTTGAGAGGGAATACACTAAAGCCACTCTCTTGCAAACCGCCCAAGTTACAGCTGCGTTCCCCGTTAGCTTTGCCCAGGTCCCTACCCACTTTAGGTATCGGAGAGCGGATTTGCAGAGGCAGCCGCATTTGAGTACATTTAAAGTTAAAATTATAACATCTTTTGGACTCTCGTCCTATTTATCCATCCTTTTTCTCCAGTCCGAAACCCACTTCCTTTTCTTTATCATCTTCCCTTGGGGGTTAGGTTATTCCCAAGCTGATAATCTACCCTGGTAGCACTAGCATAGGGCACCTCAGTGTCATGTTTTATATCGCCGCCATCTTGACCGAAACGTAATGGCGGCCACACAAATGTTCAAAGCTTAAATCAAATCACGAATAACCTAATCATCCGATCTCCACCAAATTTTGCAACAACATACCTTTATGGGGGGAGCGCCTTTGACCAAACTAATGGGTCATCAGCCTAATAGTTTGTGGATGGCGGCCATCTTTGTGTGAAAATCGATTCCCCCTATTAATTCGAACACGGTGAAACCGAATGGAACGAAATTTTGTACAGAGGTAGTACTAGCAAAAGGCACCTCAGTGTCATGTTTTATATCGCCGCCGTCTTGACGGACACGTAATGGCGGCCACACAAATGTTCAAAGCTTAAATCAAATTATGACTAACCTAATCATCCGATCTCTACCAAATTTTGCAACAACATACCTTTATGGAGGAAGCATCGTTTGACCAAATTAATTGGTCATTAGCCTAATAGTTTGCGGATGGCGGTCATCTTTGTGTCAAAATAAATTCCCCCTATTAATTCAAACACGGTGAAACCGAATGGAACGAAATTTGGTCCAGAGGTAGCACTAGCAAAGGGCACCTCAGTGTCATGTCTTATATTGCCGCCAAGTTGACAGAAACGTAATGGCGGCCACACAAATGTTAAAAGCTTAAATCAAATTACGACCAACCTAATAATCTAGTCTCTAGCAAATTTTGCAACAACATATCTTTATGTGGGAAGCATATTCTGACCAAACTGCAAGATCATCAGCCCAATAGTTTGCAGATGGTGGCCAAGTATGTGTGCAAATCGATTCCCCCTATCAATTCAAAGACGGTGAAACCGAATTGAACGAAATTTGGTACAGAGGTAGCACTAGCATAGGGCACCTCAGTGTCATGTTTTAAATCGCCGCCATCTTGACGGAAATGGAATGACGGCCACCCAAATGTTAAAAGCTTAAATCAAATTACGACCATCCTAATAATTTGATCTCTACCAGATTTTGCAACAACATGCCTTTTTGTGGAAAGCATCTTATGACTGACTACAAGGTCATGAGCCCTATAGTTTGCAAATAACGCCCATGTATGTGTGCAAATCCATTCCCCATATCAATTCAAACACGGTGAAACCGAATTGAATGAAATTTTTTACAGAGGTAGCACTAACAAAGGGCACCTCATATTCATGTTTAATATCCCTATAGCACGTTGTAGTTCAACAAGCTACTACAACCAACATTCAATTATACGCCTTGAAAAGGACAAAGAGTTATAACAATACCCATGCATTTAGGAGAAAGTAGGCTGTATGTTCATTACTGAACATCTTGTGTTTTCTTTTTTTTTTTTCAAAAATGAAAATAGGCTAAAAAGGCGTCTGGCCAATGAGGATAATAGGTAAAGGAAGGAAAGACAAGGTCCAAATATGGCAGGGAAATGAAACATGATCTAGGCAACAGATATACGGATACGGTTGGTGTCAGGGGCCGATAACCTAGATGTTAGGCCCCTTTAAACAACAATTATCATCATCATAGTGGCTTCGGTGGCGTAGTTGGTAGCATGCTAAACTGCTGTGCCCAAGATAGCGGGTTCAAACCCGGGCGAAGTCGTCGGATTTTTTAAGAGCGTTAAATCCTTCAGTATGCCTTCCTTCGGAGGGGAAGTAAAGCCGGCGGTCCCCTGTCATAGATTTATGGCATGTAAACGATCCTTCCACTAACTAAACTTGTGTGGAGCTAAATTTCTATCAAAGTTCCAACGTTCACCACTAGGTATCATTGATATCTGTTATCGAAAGTTGGAACTACTTGAAATTGAACGGAACTTGTAGCTTACCCTAGTGGTGTCCGATTGAAGCAGCTACAGCCTCTGGCGAGCCGAACGTGTCCTCGGACACTCCCGGCACTAAATTCCATACGATAAATACATAAAATAATCATCAACATCATCATCAACGGTTGGTGTCCTCGGAAGGGGATAAGTGATCAAGAAGGAAGGATGACAGAAAATGTAAAATAGAGGAGTCCATCACAAGTAGCCTAAGTGGAAACATTGCCAGACTCAGCTGGAGTCCCGTGGTCATCATACCGCATCCCACTAGTTATGAGACCACCTCGTGGTGTAGCGGTTAGCTCTCATGGCTGTCACTCATGAGGTCCGGGTTCGATTCTCCACTCTGACAAAAAAAAAGATTTCTGGAACGAGGTTCACTCTGTGAGGCCAAACTGAGAAGAGAGGGGTTCGATTCCTACCTAAACTTCCCTGGAAGCGATTTCCACCACCTTTAGTCGAGGCAAATGCTGGAATGATTTCTAACTTAAGGCCACGGCCGCCTCCTTCCTAATCCCATCCCTGCCATCACAATAATGCAGGTTATCGACTGGTTGTGTGGCTCAGCGGTAACTTTCTCGTCTGCTGCACCCAAGGTTGCAGGATCGTATCCAGGCGTAGTTAGTTGTCATTTGAGGGTGCGCAAATGGAAGGGAGCCGTGGCAGTAGATTTACTGGCACGTTAAAGAACCTTTTCGGGGGAAAATTCCGGCACCCCAGCGTCTCTAAAAGCCAGAGTAGTTAAAAGGGACGTAAAACCAATAACATTACTACTACAAGTAGTTCCGTGACGAACTAAAGGGTCTACTTTTCTTAAAAGTTATGATGCCAGATTAATCTATATATACTATGTAGAATAATGACGAAATTAAGTGTTAATACTAACATTTCTAATTAGTTCGAAATACACCTTCAATGGTGTAGTATAATAGAGCACTACAGTTGGAAGCCCTGGTGACTCGGAATATATTCTTAGTTCCATCTCGTAAGGTACAGAATACACATACAAAATTTGGTTGAAGTCCAAAGCATAAGTATGTCGTTACATGCAGTTAGACATTGGATCTATCAGTGCGCGTAATATCATGTTGGCAACGGTGTCATGTAGACCATGTGTTCGTCAGAATTAATCTGAAATATTGTTATCTATTATTGCGCCAATTTTGGATTAAATTCATTTGTTAGTATAGAAATTACATGTATTTAACAAGTTGTTCAGTAATGAACATACAGCCTACTTTCTCCTAAATGCATGGGTATTGTTATAAATCTATGTCCTTTTCAAGGAGTATAATTGAATGTTGGTTGTAGTAGCTTGCTGAAATACAACGTGCTATCTGTACAATATTTCACCAATTCGGTTTCACCATGTTTGAATTGATATGACGAATCGATTTGCACACATACATGGCCGCTATCTGCAAACTATTTGGCTGATGACCTCGTAGTTTTGTCAAACGATTCTTCATACATAAAGGAATACTGTTACAAAATTTGGTAGAGATCAGATGAATAGGTTGGTCGTAATTTGATTAAACTTTTAATATTTGGGTAGCCGCCAATACTTTTTCGTCAAGATGGCGGCGATTTAAAACATGACACTGAGGTCCCCTCTGCTAGTGCTACCTCTGTACCAAATTTCGTTCAATTCGGTTTCACCATGTAAGAAAAGATAGGGCGAATCGATTTGCACACAACCATGGCCGCCATCTGCAAATTATTGGGCAGATGACCTCATAGGTTGGTCAAATGATTCTTCATACATAAATGTATAAAGTTACAAAATATGGTAGAGATCATACGAATAGGTTGGTCGTAATTTGAATTAAGCTTTGCACATTTGGGTGGCCGCCATTACGTTTACGTCAAGATGGCGGCAATTTAAAACATGACTCTGAGGTGCCCTTTGCTAGTGCTACCTCTGTACCAAATTTCATTCCATTCGATTTCACCCTGTTCGAATTAATAGGGGTAATCGATTTTGACACAAAGATGGCCGCCATCCGCAAATTATTGGGCAGATGACCTCGTAGTTTGGTCAAATGATTTTCCATACATAATGGTATAATGTTACAAAACTTGGTAGAAATCAGATGAACAGGTTGGTCGTAATTTGATTTAAGCTTTGAACATTTGGGTAGCCGCCATTACGTTTACGTCAAGATGGCGGTGATATAGAACATGGAACTGAGGTGCCCTTTGCTAGTGCTACCTTTGTACTAAATGTCGTTGAATTCGGATTCACCGTGTTTGAAAAGATAGGGGGAATCGATTTGCAGACAAACTTGGCCGCCATCCGCAAATTATGGATCAAATTTCCTCGTAGTTTGGTCAAATGATTTTTCATACATAAAGGTATAAAGTTACAAAATTTGGTAGAGATCAGATGAATAGGTTGGTCGTAATTTGAATTAAGCTTTGAACATTTGGGTGGTCGCCATTACGTTTACGTCAAGATGGCGGCGATTTAAAACATGACACTGAGGTACCCTTTGCTAGTGCTACCTCTGTACCAAATTACGTTTCAATTCCTTTTCACCGTGTTTGAAAAGATAGGGGGAAACAATTTGCACACAAACATGGCCGCCATCCGTAAATTATTAGGCAGATGACCTTGTAGTTTGGTCAAAAGATTCTTCATACATAACGGTATAAAATTACAAAATTTGGTAAAAATCAGATGAATAATTTGGTCGAAATTTGATTTAAGCTTTGAACATTTGGGTGGCCGCCATTACGTTCACATCAAGATGGCGGCGATATAAAACATGACACTGAGGTGCCTTTTGCTAGTGCTACCTCTGTACCAAATTTCGTTCAATTCGGATTCACCATGTTCAAATTGATGGGGGGGGGGGGACAGACCTTCAGAGTCCACACACACACTCACACACACACACACACACACACAGACAGACACACAATTTCTGGCCCTGTGTTGATCTCATATGTCTACTTTCATTTTTTGCAAAAATCGAAGGTAGGCTAAAAATTGGACCTATCAGCAGGCTTAGAATCATGTTGTCAGCACTGATCAAACGACACAGATCTTTACCTATATCAAATTTGGTTTCAGTAGGGGGGGAGAGATACACACTCTGACAGGCAGGCAGACAGACAGACAGACAGACATTGGCACGGATCGATCTCATAAGTCACTTTTTCCTCATTTATACAAAATTTGAAAAGTTGGCTAATAATACACGTTATCACAAAAATTCCAAGACACACAAATACATGAGGCTAAATGACCACGATGTCGCAGTCCCAATGATAAGCAACAACTATTTATGAGCCTCTAAGGGTGAACAGACTTTCGACTTTCGAGCCATGCTGTATATCTAGTACGATATAGTGAAAAATCCTTAACCACACCATGATCCTCGTACGAATAGGCTACCTAGTTATAGTTAATTCATTTCATAGACTTGGGTTATCTTGGCCATCATTGCCATGTACTTGAGTGTGTGTTCAATTTGTCGAGAAACCTGTGCCCCTGTTGTGTCTGTAGTAATGTGTGTAACTGTAATTATTTTTCTTTACAGTCGGTTTATCCTCCAGGTTGACTTTTCCCTTGCGAGGGATCCCACCATTACAGCCGCCATGGCAGTGTCCTGGAACTTGAAACGCCTGGTCGTGAGATACAACTGGGGAGATGGGACCAGCACTTCGCCCAGGCAGCCTCACCTGCAAAGTGAACAGTGGCCTCATGAGGGATGGGACGGGAGGGGAAGATTGGGAGGGATAGGCAAGGAAGAGGGAAGGTGGCGGCCGTAGTCTTACGGTAGTTACAATCCCGGCATGTGCCTGGAGAGGAAGTGGGAAACCACGGAAATCCACTTTGAGGATGGCTGAGGTGTGAATCGAGCCCCTTCTACTCATTTGGACCACCCGAGGCTGAGAAGAACCCATTCCAATCCTCATACCACTCTTCGAATTTTCGAATTTCGTGGCAGAGCCGGGAATCGAACCTCGGACCTCCGGGGTAGCAGCTAAACACGCTGACCACTACACCATGGAGGCGACACAACTGTAATTATTAAGGTCCGAAATGAGGTAAGTGTCCCGAGGTTTTAAATTAGATAGAATATCCTGTCATTTGCCTGGAGGGAGTGTGCAAGAACCCGCGGACAAACCACGCTCTAAATAGTAGTTGTCAGAGCCGGGATTCGAACCTCATATCTCCGAACTTGCTCCAGTTCCCCATCGCGGTCGAGGTGAGTCAATTAACGCGCACGTCTATGCCGTGGGGTGGTATATATACCCTCTGTCTGCAAAGTTCGGTGAATGGACTATATTACGAACGGATTGTTGGCTTACCTGAAACAGCCGTTACTGTCCTTCGAAGTAATCCCCGTGGATGGTTATGCAGTTCTTAGAACGGCTGTACAAGTCCTGGCATAGTCTTCCTGAGGAATAGCCTTCAGGTGGGTCGTCACATTACGTTGGAGGTCCGAAAAGTCCGAAAACCTCTGGCCATTCAGGGCTTTTCGGCGACCCCGAACCCCGATACTCCATACGTTGAAGCTTGCCTTCGAGGTCGTAGCTCAGGCACCAGGTCTCGTCACCCGTGACGGTGGTTTTCAGGACCATTCCATTCCACGGAACATTCACCCTTCTCACTGCCGCCCGTCTAGCAGGTGTGCAAGGAAGGTTGCATAAATTCACGCTTCTCTCTTGCTTTCAATTTAGAGTTAATGACGACCCAAACTGAAGGCTATTCCTAAAGAAGACTATACCAGGAGTTTCCAGGACTTGTTTAGTCGTTCTCAGAAGTGCATAACCATCCACGAGGATTACTTCGAAGGACAGTAACGGCTGTTTCAGGTAAGCCAACAATCCGTTCGTAATATAGCCCATTCACCGAACTTTTCAGACAGAGGGTGTATACCATACGTCAGTTCCAGTCATATCAAGTGCTTTCACAATATTGACTGTTCATATCGCCGATAATATCACTCTGTAATACTGTACAAATTCCTTATCGTTAGCGTATCTCAATGATAAGAGTACTAAGCAAGTCATAAGTTAGAATTACTGCAATTCTTTGAAATGACACAGAAATTATGAAGTCAGATAGCAGGTTGCTCAACTCGACCGTCCACTCTGATGATCTTTCACTCAGGTGTTAGGTTCGGAGAGATTCTATCATCAGCAAGGTGAAGTCATGAAGTTTTTGATTTTCATCATTTCGGTAGCTGTGGTACAGGCAAGTACTTTCTCATACAAAACCATATGAATTATTCACTGGTTTTTAGCTTATTTTCATCTTAAGAAATATAGGCTGAGGAGATAACGATTTTAGACAAGGCGTGTAGCCTATGTGGGCATGTGTTAATTATTATAGAAAGCTTTCCAGTCGGTCAACACAAATTGTGCCCAATTACATTAGGCGGGAAAAATGGGCTTCGGTGGCGTAGTTGGTAGCATGCTGAACTGCTGTGCCCAAGATAGCGGGTTCAAACCCGGCCGAAGTCGTCGGATTTCTTAAGAGCGTTAAAAATCCTTCAGTATGCCTTCCTTCGGAGGGGAAGTAAAGCCGGCGGTCCCATGTCATAGATTTATGGCATGTAAAAGAACCTTCCACAGACTAAACTTGTGTGCACCTAAATTGTTAGGTTAGATTTCGTCGGAACGCTCCATCAAAATTTCCAACGTTCACCACTAGGTATCATTGATATCTGGTAGTGAAAGTTTGAACTACTTGAAATTGAACGGAACTTGTAGCTCACCCTAAGGCTGTCCGTTGGAAGCAGCAACAGCCTCTGGCGAGCCGAACATGTTCGGACACTCCCGGCACTAAGAGCCATACGATAGATAGATAGATAGATAGATAGATAGATAGATAGATAGATAGATAGATACACCCTGACCTGAAAGAAATCTTACATCAGATATGTATAAGGTTGCCTCCGTGGTGTAGTGGTCAGTGTAATTAGCTGCCAGCCTGGAGGTCTGATGTTCGAAAAGTGGTATGAGGACTGGAACCGGGTCTACTCAGACTCGGTTGGTCCAAATGCGTATTTCAGATTTGATTCCCACCTCAGCCATCCTCGAAGTGGTTTTCCATAGTTTCCCACTTCGTCTCCAGGCAAATGGCGGGATTGAACTGTACCCGTATCCACATGGTCTTACCTGTTGATTCCGATGGAAGAGCTGGATCGTAGAATCTGGAAGTACCCGGCTGAAAAAAAAAAAAAATCTACCAACAAGGATCAGTCTGGGATAAGGGCACCTCATTATAAAAGAATGCGATAAGAAAATGCCAGTGGTTAAAGGAACGAAAATGAAAAACTAGCTCAAAATGAACTCGAAAACTCTTAAAATGTATCTCGGGCGTTAGACTAAACACTAACTAAATCTGCCCACTGGATCTCCCAGCACATTATGATTCTAATATAAATCACCAAATCATTTATAGAATTTAAAATTAAATAACCAGTTTATTAACTGAAAATCGTAGCATTGTGGATCTACATCCACTAAACAAAAAGTAGATTATCCTCCACGGTAGCATATGATAAATTAATATGCAAGTTGCCTTAAATCTGGCTGAAATATACTGCATGAAATTGCAGCATTTAGTAGTGTTCAAATCGTGAACGTTCTTATGCATAAGTAATTATATTACTAGTTATTTTATATAAATACCCTAACAGATATTTTATATTAACATATTTACAAAGATATACAATTAAATTCGTGTGCCGAATATCGCCTTTACTATCTATCATTCCATTAACATGTATTTTAAATCTGTCTCATTGACATAATCGGTCATATTCGACGATCAGTTAAGGTAATCGAACGTAAAGTCATTCCAATTAATATATCAATCCATATTTGAGTTGCCTCAAATTAATAATTCAATTATCTCAAATTAATATTTCACTTTTTACTTCCATGTTATACAAATTATTTCATGTTTTCAGAACATAGCTTCTCACTAAAAATATGTGTTATTATTAGTAATCAAATGTAGATGAATTGTTTTATGCACATATGATATTTTAAATGGTGGGTTTATTTAACTACTAGCCTTCTAGTAACGATGTTCGTGACTATATTTCACGTTTAATTATGCTTCATTAACACAATACAGCGATAGCTCAATAGCTCGCACAATACTCAAAATTCGTATCAAATACGACAATCTTCCCACATGTGAGATTCCTAATATTCACCTTAATTTATTCCTGATCATCCATTGATGTCGGAAATATGCTTCAAAAATATTTCATTAACACAACTGTTAAGTTATCGAATACGTAAAGTAGCTCTCAATATCTGTTAATAATATTCCACACAATCTCAAAAATTCATAAACGTTTAAACAAATATCTTAAAATATCATGGTTCATAATTGACACAAATGTCGAAGTGTTATAGTCTACTTCCATAAAAAACTGTAATAATAATTTCGTAATTACATGTTCGAATTATTGCATTCATAAATTCTCAAAATGTCATTCTGTTTTATGACGAAAAATATTTTATACATACATGAGCTTCATATCTAATTTATACTTCATTTCAATATAATCTTAATGTTCACAAATATATCTCACAAGATATTATAAATATATTACTGTTAAAGAATTAATTCACATTTGCATAAACAAACTCAAAGATGGGATTTCCCCTTAAGAAATTCGTATGAGACTACATCATGGAGAAATGCTTAGTATGAGTAGAATACAACTAATCCATTAGAATCACACGGAATCAAAACAGGAGTATTCCAGAAAAGAATTAGGCAAGTCGAAAACTGAACAAAATGTATCTCAATAAAAATGTCTATACTAAAAAATGTATGTAAAAATGTTGGCTGTAATTGCCTAATTCAAAAACCGCAATTGTCCACATCTAATATGTTACTAGACTTCCATGTCTATAATAAGCTTGACGAAAAATATACAATCATTTAAAATGCTGTATGGTCTGTCGAAAATATTCTGTTTCGTTGCTCAGTGTTCAACAGAATTAATGCAGGAAAAAATGTTCATGTATTCGTGGTAGGACATATTCTTCCTATCTCCTATACTTATATAATGATATCGTAGTCTTGGTCCTAAATCTTCTTGTAATATGCTTCTTCTCAACTAATTATAATGCTCAGAATTATTGCCAAAAATAAGAAAAAGTGAAAATAACACTACATTAAAAATTAACTACATAAATGACTATTTAGGTGCATCCTTATTAGGATCAAAACCTAAAATAGATCCTCGAACAGAAATGACAAGGATGTCAGATCTAATCCTCAAATCCATTTTCTAACTACTGAATAAAAGTTGGTGAAAAAAGGACATTCTACAGATATGACATGATTCATACTGTCTACAGATAGAAAAAGAATTCCAGCTACCTGGTCCGTAGTCGTCTTGATGAACGTATAATGAATGCCAGAACATACATCCCCGGTAGAGATCGAACCGTCATCCATAGCGTTGAATAGAAGAAACACTGGCCAGGACTGCACGTAGTCGAACCCAACTCCTCTCGGCTCGAAAACAGCTGTTAGGAACGCAATGTTCATCATACAGAAACTGCCTAGGTCAGCTTGATAGTGAAGAGGTTAATGCCACCATCCTCTCTCCTTGAAAATCCATATTTGTAGAGGTAATTATCTCAGTGTCAATATGTGAAGACTGCCTTCAGTCTCCTCTTAAATAGCCTTCTGCTAGTGAATTTCATTATTCAGCAATGATCATTTCCATATGTTCAACTCTGCTTATGTGCTGCATTCCTATTCAGTGTCTAGCAATTCATTGTTTTTCTCGTATTCAACTGGTACATTATTCCTTTCATTGTAGTGTTAATATTAATGTTGTAATGTCGAATGACCACTGGATATATTATAAGTCATTTTGTGATAGCAATAGTGCTACAGAGAAATCTATGCGGAACGCAACGTTAACTCGCGTCACTATCATGTTGCACCAAGTCCATACACTGGGTTAAGCGTTCGTCCCATATGTATTTTGCCCATGTCATGCTCGAAAAAGCCAAGACGTACTGTACCGTACCGGACTTTCACAAATCGCACTAAGTAAAAGTGATACTCGATATAGTTGCTTTTGGCCGAGACAACGAGCAAGTTTGACAGCGGGTAATGAAGTGTCTCTCTCCGAACCGTGCTACCACCAGCTGGACCAATTCTACCCAGAACACCACTCTGTCCAGTCGATATAAGAATCAAAGTTGTCACAGCATAATTGCGATAAACATCTGATATCATAATATGTGTGTTAATAATTCCGTAAATGTCTTCAAATCATTTCTTTTTGTGTTACAATGTAATTCCCAGTCGTCGATCCCCTCAGTAATCACAGTAATGCATTATAATAGTGTATATCAATGCCATGCTTCCACAGCAGCCATATTGTGGGGTAACTGTACTTCTCCCGATCATATGGTCTGAGATGCGTTGCAGGGTTGCTTATCCAATCCCCTAACCGAGCATCAGCTTTATATTGCTCTCGACTGCAGGTTGAAATGTTGTCATAAAAATACCATATATGTTTCTCAAACTTGTCAGTGTTCCAATACAATACATAATACTGGCACAGTACCCAACGTAAGGCCACGGCCGCCTTCTTCCATCTTCCTTGCCTATCCCTCCCAATCTTCCCATCCCTGCCCATCCCTCATAAGGCCCCTGTTCGCTTTGCAAGTTAGGCCACCTGGGCGAGGTGCTCGTCCCACCTCCCCAGTTGTATCCCCCAACCCGAAGTTTCAAGCTGAAGGACACTGCCCTAGAAGCGGTAAAGGTGGTATCCCTCACTGAGTCCGAGGAAAAAGCCAACCCTGGAGGGTAAAACGACAAAAACGACAGTTTTAATTCACTGGCCGTGAAAGTCAATATAGGCCTACCATCTTTTTGGACGCCTTCATAGGGAGGTGAGGCCTGCTTGAGCCTTTTGCTCTCGCAATTAAGAGGCGCAGGTGTGCTTCATAAAAAGGAAGGTAGCGCGCAGTTCCTTACTCCTGTGGGGCCCGGGCGCGGACTCCAAGAGCCCGCTGATGAGCCAGCTTGGTGTCCTAGGCGACACCCCACACAAGGCACGGCACAATCGTAGAAAAAATTCTGAGTTTGAATTCACTGGCCGTGAAAGCCAATATACCATCTTATTTACATATTGTTCATTCGGTTTGAAGCACTTCTATAGTTGTTGCGTTATTATTAATGTAGTTTAATTATGTCAACCTATGATCTGCTGAATTATTACTGTGACGAACTTCAGGAATGATGTTGTCTACACTAATCTGTTATTTGTGATTCTAATTCAACCACTCCTATATAAACTGGTGGCCTATTGTAATGGGGTTAACTTGTCAATATGACGAATACACAAATGCTACATTACATTAGAGTATGTATGTGTGTTTTGATTGACTGCGACAATTTGAGTGAAACTTATTGAAGATTTATCTCTACCCCGTCCAACCTCGAACATATCTTTCAAATTTTAAATAATAGGAGGTCATTGAGAGATCTCCCGAGGGAGTAGGCAGGCGTGAGTATAACAACTGTTACGACCGACGGCTCCGCAGAGAGAAGTAGCCATATAGAATTCAAGTGCATGCTGTATTTTTAGTCTATTTTCATTTATGAAACAAAAATAAAAAGGCTTAAGAGATCACCTTTTGCCCACGTGTGTATGTGTGTGTGTGTGTGTGTGTGTCCCCTAATGAAATCTAAACGGTTAATGCGATTTCAATAAAACTCGATAAGATCATAGTACAATTTTGTTCGACCCCGACCGTGCCCTTCATATTTTACTACACCTCACCAATTCAACATGGTAGCTGTGAGAAATAGTTCACCAGTATTATATATCTCAGAAACTATTCATTATTATCACCCTGATATTCTGTACGGTGATAAACGACACTACTAGAAGTTCACCTATGTAACTTTCAAAAACCTGTTAAGTACAAAACTAAAATGGCGGCCAAGCAACGTTGAAATGTTTGCATGGACTTCGCGATCTAATCATTCTAACTAAGTGCAACTTGCTACGGTAAATGTTTATACTTAGTCTAATCCAATTGCATCTAATTTAGGTCAATGTCTTACATAACCTCTAGAAGGTGGCTGTGAGAAATGTTTAAAATTGCGTTTTTATTTATTGTGCCCCAATCATGCGATCGAAGTCAACGTTTGAATAATGAACCTACGGAATAATCGCCTTCTAATAGTACATAACTCTATGACCTACATATATAAAATCCAACATGGCAACCATACGAAATTTTTAGACGTTTCTCAATGTACTGTATACTTATCAAACTGAAATTTTGTACGTTGATAAAGGCTATAAACATAAGTTCACCTATGGGACTTTCAATGATCTGGTGAACACAAATCCAACATGGCTGCGACGCGAAATTTAAATAATTAAATTGACGTTTCTCACGACTTAACCATCAGAACGCAGTGAAACTAGGTACGGTAAATTCCTATACACTTATTAATCCACAAACATCTAATTTATTTCAATGGCGGCTGTGCGAAATTTTAAAATCTCGTTTTTATTGCTGTGTCGTAATCATGGGATTCAAGTTTGTTAATACACCTACGCAATAATCTTCATGTAATAGTACATGACTCTTTAACCTACATATATAAAATCGAACATGGTGACTATCCGAAATACTTAGACAGTTCTCAATATCGACGATTCTATTACAACAATCAAACCTAAATTTTGTATGTTGATGGAGGCAATTAACATAAACAGGTTATATGAAAATAGGCTATATAGTTCTTCACGGAACTACTTGTTGTTTATGTATTATATGGTGTTGTTCTAATTTGTATACACCTGCATAACACTTAACGTAATTTACAAACGCACACAAAAATCCGACTAACGTTATATAACGAGATTCAAATTGCGAATCATAATATAAACACCAATAATTAAATGCACTACAATTTATTTTGTTGTCAGATGATATTTGTGTATAAATTTAAATCTTGACACAGTGATCAGGATCTAATGATGACCGCTTGAAGATCAAGGCACGTAATCCAAAAATTGCCCCATTCTAATAGTGGTCATAATATTTTTTCCAGGAGTGTTTTTTATTTATTATTCTTATATTATATACATTACCGACAGCGGTAACTACACTTGCTAACGCGCAGCGCTAGGTCGTGGGACCAAGCTACCTGCCAAATCGATAGACGTGTGTTCCGAGCCCCGCTGGTGGCTGTCCTTGAAATGGTTTTCCGCGGTTTCCCCATTTTCAACTCCTAGCAAAAGCAGGGATGGTACCTCCTGACAGGCCTCGGCCACTTCCTTCCACATCCTTACCCAGTTTCGTTCATCTTCATTCATTTCATCTCTCATTAACTACTCTTAAGAGGTTGGCGTCAGGAAGGGCATCCGACCATAAAAACCATCCACCACATAGAATTTCATCGCATGTCAGCCCAGATCCCGTTGGAAACGGGAATAATAAGGGGTAGACATACATTCATATACTGTACTATACACAAGAAGGCTGAGATGGGCTGGCCACGTGTATAGAAGAGAAGAGGGATCTAGACTGCGAGAAGTGTGTGAGAAAAAGACAGACGGACGAAGACCTATGGGCAGTCCAAAAATGAGATGGAGAGACCAGGTAACTAAGGACATCCACCTACTAGGAGCGCGAGAGGAAGATGCCAAGGACAGAACGAGGTGGAGGATTCCTAGGTTCACGATTGCATAGCGACAGCTCTGTGAATGAAGATGTGCGAGCACGAATCAATGCGACTTGGATGCGATTCAGAGATGTCACCGGTGCTATTTGTGATAAGAAGATGCCTATCCGCCTAAAATCAAAGATATACCGCACAATGATGAGACCAGTTGCATTATATGGTACCGAGTGTTGGCCAGAACCTAGAAGTGCTGAGCATTCACTGCATGTCATGGAAATGCGGATGCTGCGAAGATCTTTAGACATTTCTCTGCTCGACCATATCCCCAACACAACGATTCGACATATAGCTGGCGTTGCTCCAGTCAATGAGAAAATGCAGGAATGGTGGGTAGGTTATTAGCTAAGGAATAACCCTCCCTAAGGGAAGATGATGAAACAAAAAAGGGAAGAAGTGGGTTTCGGACTGGAGAAAAGTATGGATAGATGGGACGGGAGTCCAATATAACTCATAAACTTAAACTAAAGTAAACGTTTATTCACCATTTTCACTGCGCAAGCCTGCGGGATACCTGAAGTGAGTATGGACTTTGACACAGCTAACGGGAAATGCGGCAGGAGCTTGGGCTATTTGCAAGCAAGCGGCGATCGCACTTTCCCTTCCCAGCCTAAATTTGGATACTATGGGGAAGGGTGGTAGTCTGGCAAGACAAAGAATGACAGATTTACTGTATATCCTTTCAAAGGAGTTAAGTTTAAAAGAATGTTTTGAAAGGCGCAAATAATTTGAATTTGCCGTGATGATTTTAGTTCTTGGAACTGTAGGATTTCCGACGACTGATCGAGTACTCCCAGGAAGGGTAGTGGTGAAGCAGTTATAGTGCTTTTGGGAACAATTTTGTTGTTTTCTTTGAAAATTTTGGTAAAAACACCAATTGTTGCATTTAAAAAGCTAAGTTTTACCCAGCAAAATGCCGACTAAAAGTTTAGACAAGATGAAAAACTTGAACATTGAGAACAAACCCTAAGTCAGAGAGAAAATCTCAACAAGCAGGAAGCTTGCGGAGCTAGCTATACTTGCCTTAAGGGCTCGTTAGAATTAGCTATAGCAGCTAAATGATGCTTTCAAAAAGATGATACTAGAAGTTTTCGTTCAAATGCAACAAGAAGCAAAACTTTTATTTGTTGAGTATGTGATTTTCTTAAAGAGAGCATAAGCCGATGGGAAGAGTCAGGGAAAATCGGGTTCTGCCTAATCGTCATTCTAAGACAAGGATAAAACGAAAAAATATAATCTGATTTATTTAACAATGAGTTGAGATATAATATTTTTGACAAATATAAAAGGTACAATTTAGTTTTTAAACTTTGAAATCTCAGACCTCTAGAATGTTGAAGTTTGCACTCGTCAATTAACAATTTTTAGGTTTGGAACCTCTTATAAGCACTAAAATCTGCATAAGATTTTAAAAATGGTGCTAAGATTAACAAATTCGAAGTTTAACGGCAATTAACGCAATTAAAGCTTTAACAATAAATAAGGTACAATGTGGGCACTTTAAGAATTCCTATATGAAAATCTTGAGAGTAAGAACAAATAACAAATTCGAAATTATAACAAAAGAAAGAGAAAATTACGGCCGTGCTAAATTCAAATAGAAAAGGTCACTATTTGTGAAACCTGAAGAGAAAAATTAGTTTACTCAATTATGAGTTAAAAAATAAATAGAATTCCCCCATTTAGAAGGGAAAAGAATTAGAATGTGGACTAGCCACTGATGATGCAGAAGTTAATTCGTGAAATGCGAAACTAAGTTGGGAGGGCACTTTTTGGCAAGTGAGGCCTCATTGAATAATAGCTAGGTACATCAATTGACTTAAATTTAGAACTTAATTAGATTAAGTTAGTAAGGTGTTTAGGGAGGAAGAATTGGGAACTTTAGGAAAAAGTTTTTGCCATATTTATTGCTCTCACAAACGCCACGCGGTTGGTGGTTTAACGGGCACTGTTTTCACTTTAGTCTATTGGTGTATTTGAGAAGTTCACTATTGCAGCACAGAAAGTTCACAAGGAGAAAAGTTATTGCAATTATGTAAATCACTAGTTGAATTTTAGCTTCAGAGAGTTTATTGCGTCGTAGCTTTTGTAGTTTGCAGTTGAATGCAGCGGAAAATCTTCCACGAAGGAAGACAAATTATGTTGATTAGAGGTTTATGCAGAGCCTCCGTGGCTTAGGCAGCAGCACGCCGGCCTCTCACCGCTGGGTCCGTGGTTCAAATCCCGGTCACTCCATGTGAGATCTGTGCTGGACAAAACGGAGGCAGACAGGTTTTTCTCCGGGTACTCCGGTTTTCCCTGTCAAATATTTCATTCCAGCAACACTCTCCACTATCATTTCATTTCATCTGCCATTCATTTAATCATTGCCCCAGAGGAGTGCGTCAGGCCTCGGCAGCCGGCACAGTTCATATCCTTGCCGCTAGATAGGGGCTTCATTCATTCCATTCCTGACCCGGTCGGAGACTGGAAGCAGGCTGTGGATTTTCAGAGGTTTATGCAAAAATGTCTCAGTGAGGAAAATGTATTTCCATATTTGAAGAAATGCTAAGTTATTTTACTTGAAGAATGATAGTTCGATGTCGAAAGTTCTGTAGTTATGATAACAGTTGAATTGGGCAATAGGTCCCGCGGAGAAAAAGCTAAGTTTTTATTTCGTTTAATATGAATCCCGCGGTGTGAGAACTCATTCTCAGTTAATTTGTGCAAGAAGCACTAAATTTTTAAGTGGAAAGTCAGTTTAGATAGTAAGAGCATGACTATAAAAATCCCTTGAAGGTAGTTATTGCACTACATTTAGCAATTTCACACTGTCTATGAAACAAGAATTTAGCAGTTTAAAACCAATTAAAATGCGGTGAAAACCATTGAAGTTGTACTTATCTCATTTCGGAAGAGTAGGCGATCCAGGCGACCGTTAACTTAAATCCACATCATGGCGTAGATATTTAAAACATGTCTCGCATGGACAGGAGACAAGCCTTAGTTAGGCTCCAACTGTAAGCTTTGACGCCCAACACACAAGTGAGAACCGCTCAACGAGGCCCGAAGGTACCAAGGAGGGAGGAGGGTGGGGACAACAGACAAAGGAGCATACATAAAAATTACAAACATGACAAAAATTAAGTATCTTGATGAAGTGGTCTTCAAGTAGTTGATAGCAGGTGTCAATAGCACAGCCTGGTGGATGGGTATGGAGAAGAAGTCCTCATCAGCATGGAGATGATAGCTGACTATGACGACGACATCTGGTGGCTTGACTTGTAAGGAAGTCCTCTTGAGAGTGATAATGTTGAAGAACTTCAGTGGTTAGCTGCTAGATGCCGATAGGTTGATCATGGAAGATATATATCTATAACAGACTTACAAACGAAGTAAGCAAGGTGCGCAAATAAAATAAAAAGGAAGAAATCACTGTTGGTGTTTGCGAAAAGGGAAGGAATGAATTAAAGCAAAGAGCAGCAAAAGCTAACTCTGTCTTACCGTGTATTCCAAAGAATACACCAAGCTGGGGGGTCAAACACCAACAGAGAGAAGAAACACATTATTAAAGATTGAGATTATTATTATTATTTTCGGTTTATACAGAACATATAACACATTTCTGGTATATTAAAACGTAACTATACGGGCTCCAGTGAACCAAAATATAGCTACGGAAACAGCAACTTCTAAGCTAGAATTTCGCTACCCATGAACTTCCGAACGATTCTGGTTGTCGATAGAACTACTGCTTTCTGCATTAGTTTGTAGAGCCCAGTATCCAGATCCAGTTCTTTAAGGCCTTGGAGCAAGGTACTTGGGATCACGCCCGTACTCGAGACAATGATAGGTATGGTCTTCACTCGCTCTACATGCCATTGTCTTTTGATAGGGTCGACCAACTCGCTGTATTTTCTGATCTTTTCAATGTGTTTTGACTGGAGATTCTTGTTGTTAGGAATCGCAACATCAATCAATGTAGTTTGCTTGGTTTTCTTGTTTACAACCACCAGATCCGGCCTGTTGTGTGATACCGATTGATCAGTCAAAATAGTTCGGTCCCAATACAGTTTGTATTCATTGTTTTCAAGAACACACTCTGGCTGATATTGGTGGTACGGAACTTTCTTTCCTTTCAAAAGCTGAAACTTATCAGCCAACTCCTGATGCAAGATTTTAGCAACTGCATCATGCCTTTGTTTGTGCTCTGTTGCCAGGAAATATCTACATGCAGATGTAATATGCTGTATTGTTTCTGACTGTTGACATCCGTAGCGGCACTTATCATCTGGTACAGCGGGATCTTTTACAATGAACTTGAGGTAGTTCCTTGTAGGGATGACTTGGTCTTGAATTGCTAGCATAAAACCTTCAGTTTCTGGAAAGATCTGTCCTGAAGTGAGCCAGTAGTTTGACGCAGTTATATCAACATTTGCTTGACTCACCTCATTTGGATGTCTTCCGTGCAAAGGTTTTGCTTTCCATGCTTCCATCTTCTGAAGGTCAGTATGTAGGAGGCGTTGAATCTCTTGCTGACACAAGACCAGTGGCGTTGATCTGTCCGCCTCACTGATGGCTCTGTGAAGTACAGATGACCTCGCTTCTGCGTAGAAATACTCCCTAAGGCTGACTATCTGCCGTTTCATCTGATTATCAATGTCAACGAACCCACGTCCACCTAGGCTTCTGGGTAGAGTCAATCGCTCTATTGAAGATCGTGGGTGGTGTTTCCTTCCTTTTGTGAGCATCGTTCTCATTTTTCGTTCAAGTCCTTCGATGTCCGTTTTGCACCATTTGATTATGCCAAAGGAGTAGCTCAGCACAGGTACAGCATACGTGTTAACAGCTTTCACTAAGTTTTTGCTGTTCAAGTGCGTTTTTATAATTTGTTTTAATCTTTTGACAAATTCACAGGACAGATCTTTCTTTATTGACACATGGTCAATATGCTTAGCTTGTTTTACTCCTAAGTATTTGTAGGTGTCTTCTGCCAACATAGCCCTAATATGCTGTCCATCTTCCAGCTCATACCCGGACTTCTGTACTTTTCCTCTCACCACCTTTAGTGTCCGACACTTGTCCAAACCAAATCCCATTTGTATGTCTCGTGAGAATGCTTCAACTATTCTCAACAAGTTTTCCAGATGCGACTCTGTTTCGGCATAGAGTTTAAGGTCGTCCATGTATAGCAGATGATTTAGCCGAGTACCAATTCTCTTTCCAATCTTGATAGAAAAACCGTAGTGAGTAGAGTTAAGCTGGGTAGATAAAGGATTCATTGCCAGGACAAACCATAAGGGGCTAAGGGAGTCTCCTTGAAAGATGCCTCTCCGAATCGATATCTCATCTGTTCGTATATCTCCGCATGGCGTACTGAGACACAGTCTAATTTGCCATGCTGACATAACCCTTTCCAAGAAACTGACAAATACCTCATTGATCCTATACAATCGCAGCACTGCTACTAGCCAGTCATGGGGCACAGAATCAAAGGCCTTCTTATAATCGATGTACGCCATATGAAGGTTTCGGTGATTTAAGTGTGCCTGGCCACACACAACTGAGTCAATTATTAGTTGTTCCTTGCACCCTTTTGAACCCTTTTTACAACCTTTCTGTTGCACGGCAATTATATTGTTTCTTTCACAGTGTGCATATATCCTGTTAGCCAAGCATGATGTAATGATCTTATACAACGTGGGCAGACATGTGATGGGACGATATTTTGTAGGATCCCATGTATTCTGAAGATCTTTTGGAAGCAAATATGTGATGCCACGTGTGATGAATTCGGGTAAGCTATCAGGATGAAGGATGGAATCATTAATGAACTCACCTAGTCGATTGTGGATGCTCCAGAACTTCTTATACCAAAAATTCTGAATCTGGTCAGGGCCAGGGGCTTTCCAATTCGCTAAGTTGTTGATAACTTCCTTAATATCATTTGTGGTGAATTTCTCGTGCTGCATTTGCTCAAATCTTTGGGAAGCTTGCTGTTCTTCTCTTAGCCAAATTGATTGAGTGTCATGATGAGATGGTGTAGACATATGTTTTCCCCAAAATTCTTGAACTTCTTCTTTAGTCGGATAGCTTTTGTCCGCAGAAACCTTTATCTTACCCAGAGTCTGATAGAATCTTCTCTCTGAGTTGGCGAAAAGGAAGTTATCTTTCTTCCTCTTCATACTCTCCCTATACTTTGCAAGTCTGGCGGATAAAACAGACAGCCTTTGTTTCAAGGTATCTAAGCACTCTTCAGGTGTTGAATTCGGTACATCTCGCTGTGTGTGGGCTGTGTTTTGTCTCATTATATGCTCAGCTTTCCTCAGTAATTTTCTTGTTCTTGTACCACGAACATATTGTGTCATTCTAGCAATATCTGCCCTGAGCTGTTCAATCCTTCCAACAAGTCTTCTTTCCCAGTTTGGCATCGATGGCATTTTTTTTATTATTATTATTATTATTATTATTATTATTATTATTATTATTATTATTATTATTTCGGATGGACCAGCTAAGGACCACGACGTTCAACTTTTCAGCTTGACGTGGGACTTAGGGTTTGCCCTATATTCGCGCATTCTCTGGCTAGGTTTCTCTTTTCTGTCTTTTGTCCCGTTAGTGTCGGTTTTCTTACAGGGTGGTCTGTCCTAAACCTCTTCTGTTTAAGTATCTTTCTGACATGTGATCGCTTTCTAATATCACTTTCCATTATCTTCAGTTCTTGGATGTCCTTGTTAACTTCTGTAGGCCACGGTGCCACGCTCTTTCTATTCTCCCAGTAGTTGAGAAGCCGGTTGGCTAGTCTTGTTGGGTTAATCTTTGAGACATGTCCGTAGAAAGCCAGACGTCTCTTCCTGGCCACATCTGTGATTTTCTCTGTATATCATTACAGCTCCTGATTTGGTCTTATTCTGTACTCGTCATCTATTTAGACTGGCCCAGTATCATTCTCAGGTTTTGATAATAATAATAATAATAATATCGTATGGCCTCGGGTGCCTGGTGCAAGCTTTGTTAATTGACACCCAGAGGGTAGCTTGCATGTCGAATTTCGTCGTTCCTTTGAACGCTATGAAAGTCAAGGAGGTTAGATATCTAACCTCCTTGACACTACAGCGCTTTCAAGTAGAGAATGGAGGAACTTTGTGTTGGCGGAAAATCCCGAGATTAATTTTGCCATTGAACACGGCCTACTGAATTCAAATGGGTTCTTTAACATGCCAACAACGTATGACATGAGTGTCGTGATTTTTGTCGCCTTCAAAAATCACTTACCACGACCAGAGGCGAACCTGCAATCTTGGGGTTGGTAGTCCGACACTATAACCACTCACCCACCGTGGCAAGCTCAGGTTTTGATTATTATTACTTTTTATATTTCTTCTTCTTCTTGCTGTCGTTTCGGCCATCTACGGACCACGTTATTTCAACTGCCCTTGTCCATATATTTGCGCCTGGGCCTTAACGTTCGCCCAGTATTCCCGCATTCGTTTCCTATGCTGTTCCTTCCTCGCTTCATTCCATGTCTTGCCAGTTTTTAGTTTTGGCTTTTCTTGGAATCCATGATGTTCTTGGAGCTTTGACTTTAGTGGAACACGTTTCTGGATATCCTCCTGGTTTATTCCCACTTCACGCAGGTCTTTTTCTTCCTTGGTTTTCTTGTTAAGAAGAAAAATGAAGATTATATCACTCAATCTTGTAGAACTCATACGAGCAATGTGGTCATAGAAAACTATCCTTCACTTACGAATGGTGTCCGTGATCTTTTCTTCATGATTTTGTCGTCTTCTGAACTCACCATTTCCTTTGTTTGGAGCTATGATTTTTCTTTTGTTATTATTATTTTTGTTGTGTAACATCTTTCCTCTCGGTTGCTGGATAGTTTTGTGGGAGTGATTTTGAAAATTGGGGACGGAAGTGGATCGGAACGATCGAGCTGGCAGTAGTGGATCGAACGGAAGTATGCACTGCCCGCTCGATCGATAGAACGGAAGTGTACTAGCTGGCAGTGGTGGAAAACGGAAGTATGCACTGCCCGCTCGATCGAACGAACGGAAGTGTATTAGCTGGCAGTGGTGGAAAACGGAAGTATGCACTGCCCGCTCGATCGATCGAACGTAAGTGTGCCCTAGCTGGCAGTGGTGGATCGAACGGAAGTATAAGACGCACTGCCAACTCGATCGATCGATCCAGCTGGCACTGGTAAGAGAAACCATCAGCGCGCGGTGTCAGAAATCGATACCATGACGCACTCTCGGCCATGTGGAATGTATATGACATACTGAACGGAAAACGCTCATGCGAACTCTGGTGTCAAGTGATCGAAACAAATGGCATGGTACATGTTCGAAGTCTTCGTATCAGTATTTAAATGGTAAAATGCCTTAATATAAAACATTCTAAGTATTCTGCATTGCCGGTATTATGTTTCTGCACAATGGCTATTCAAATATTAACCCAAATAACGGTAATGCAGTCATCAATATAATATAATCGTTTTGGTTATACAAGAATTGAGCAATCCTTCATGAACTATTACTCAATACATTCTCTTTACTCACAAGAGGGCCTATTCATAAGGAATTTAAAACGCTATTTCACGCAGGAACATTATCGAAACAAGCAAAATATAAATGAAACGTAATTCCGTAATGCAGTATTATTGCAACGTGGAAATAAGTCACCATCTTGTGCACAGTATTTGCGTAGTCAAAATAGCCGTGGGGTTAGTGCGGCTGACTGTGATTCTAGAGATCTTGGATTCAAATCCTGGGCGGGGTAGATATTTTTGCTACCAGATTATCATTTTAAACGATATTTATCATATCAATATGACTCATTTTAACAGAATCCATATGAAATTACGTGTTGGTCTGTGAATGAAGAGGACCTGTTTATATGGAATTTAAGGTTATGAGCGGTGTCGCGTCTATTAATCTAGTTGATCCATATCGTATTCTTTATTTAGGCTAGTGCTGGTGGAAGCTACAAATCATCTAATAAAATGAGTTCCGTATAATAAACTACAATATCTGTAAAACACTCCCTTTTACAATAGATTAATATCTGTGCCAATAATACTATAAAATACCGGTGTATCAACAATTTCACGTGAGGTTTCTTTAATGTCAGATGTTACACATGATATGCGACAGCTGTAAGGCTCGTAATTTTTTTATTAACTTATTATTATTATTCATATGTCATTTTCATTAATATTAGTACTAACAAAATTAATGTACTCCTTATTTATCACAATAGTTATTTATTGCGTTTCAAAAATTGTTTCATATGTACTGCTACCATATAAGGGTAAGAGAGGGCCATGAGCCCTAACTTCGCATATAACTTACAAGTAGTGAAGGGGCAGACGACCTCGCTGCTCCGCCGCTTTAAACAACAATAAGTAACTAACTTACATATAGTGAAATGAATTATTTTACAGGCTGTTGCTGTAGGGAAGAGTTCAGAGCCCGGACCAAAAGAGGATCATGCCGCAAGTTTACATCCAGGTAATGAAAAATATTGTATTCTTATAACAGGAGACTAATTTGTTTCAATATAATATGTGCCGATTTCACTTCTTTTATGGATAATGATTCATAATGGCAACTATTAGCCTACTTTTCACATTTTTCAAAAAGGATGAAACATTAGTCTAATTTTTTCACCCGGGCAGATGTGTATCTGTTTGTCTGTGTGTGTGTCCCCGCCTAACAACTCCTGAACGGCTGCAGCTATTGAAACCAAAGAGACCATAATATCGTATTGAAATACACAGTCAAATGTAAGACTGAGTTTCAATATCCACAAATCGAAAACATGCATTGACATTTGTAGCGTTAAAGTCCGCCATATCCCTATCAGCCAATAAGCGCAACCCTTGACAACCTGGTATGCGCTGCATGTGTGTTTACGGCAGTTATAATTCATTTCTCAGATAGCTGGATTCATTTAAACTGATAACCATTAAGTATTATACGTGATTACTCTATAACGCAGGTAATAGCGTTATCCGTATTTTCAGATCTTTAGTTTCTTTTTGTTTCCAACCCTACTAAATCTCAATTTTAGTATCAATCTCCATCAAAACCCAATTTTCTCAATTTTATTTCTTAAATACAGTAAAACCTGCCTTCAATGGAATCGGATAGGCCTCGCAATTTTTTCCGTTAAACAAAGGTTTTCGGTTAACGGAGGTAGGCCTATGCTAAAATATAAGGTGCTTTCAAAAAGTAATGAGCAGGAGGCATAATTACAGAAACCAGTACCTCTATGTTAGAAGTATTGGCCCTGGCTGTTGAGGCACTTGTCCCACTGTGACACGAGGCGGTGAATGGCTGTCTCATAAAATTCCTGTGAAATGCCATGTCCTGTGGTTCGGATTCCACGTTAAAAGGAGGTCCCGTGGCTCATGATCTCAAGATTAACGGTCACGTTAAACTACAAGCTTCCTTTCCTTCCTTCCTTCATAAAATTCCCTGGGCTGCGATGTGAACCAGTTCTGCACGAACAGCTGGACGTCGGCGTCCGAGGTGAATCGTTGGCCCCGCAGAGCCCTTTTCAGGGGACCAAACATGGAGTTATCACAGGGAGAGAGGTCTGGACTGTATGGAGGGTAGCCGAGAACCTCCCATTTGAATTTTTGCAAGAGTGCCACGACTGTGTTGGCCGTATGAGGTCGTGTATTGTCGTGGAGCGACCACGGCGGCTATGGCGTTCACTGTCACTCGGTGGTCCTGGGTAATGAGTGCATCAACCAGCTGAACGTTGTCATCGGTAATGCAGGGGGGTGCCCCAGACCGGGCATCATCGGCTAACGACACCCGTCCTTCCCTGAAGCGCTTGTGCCACGCCTTGACGCTTGCAAGGGACATGCAGTGTTCGCCGTACACTTTTGACATTCGGCGATGAATGTCCGTTCCCCCTACTCCTTTCGCTGTCAAAAACCGAACAACACCTCTTTGCTATTCCGTTGTCGCCTCCTAGTCACTGTTTGCAATGCGACTGGCAGCGTTGGACGATTGATGCATGCTGCTGCTCGCTTCGTATCGTCACGTGACGTGCACACGTGCCCTCTGGCGACGGGCTCTGGTCGGAACCACACCTCGTTACACACGCCACGATTAGCCGATGTAGTCAACGGTTTGCGCATTCCACCCTCCTCTTCGTTACTTTTTGAACGCACCTTATAATTAAACGATGGACATTCATATAATGGACACATAGGAAGAAACTAAATGTTGTACATCCCTTATTCAATGATGTATTCATATATTTCTGTTACGAACTAATACAGTGCTTTAACACTTTTTCTCTGTGTTAACAAGGGAAGTATCAGGTAAAACAGGTTGAAACTTCTCTTGAAACTTTGTGGACGCAATCTTTGTAGTATCAGAGGACAATGTGCAGAAAATCAACCGCAGTATTGAACCGCAAGGCTCCGGAATCTTGTGGCGAATCTCTCTTATAAATCAAAGGGAAGTAGCGAGTACCGTACATGTTGGAATGGACAGCCCTGACGGCCCAGGCACTCAATGCCGGTGGGAATCAACCGCACGCTCCAGTCAGCATATACGTCCCACCACGCGACTACTCCAAGTGCCGCAGGGATGTCCAGCTCCGCCAGCTGTCATGCCTACGTACCAGGGTGTCAGGTACGATTTCGGAGCCTTGCAGTTCAATGTGGTGGCTGATTTTCCACGTTGTCCTCTTATAGTAGCCTACAACGATTGCGTCCACAATGTTTCGAGACAGGCTTCGACCTGTCTTACCTCATATTACCGACAGCAGTGGCTACGCTGGCTAAAGCGCAGCGTTAGGTCATGGGGCCAAGCTCTTTGCTGATTCGGTAGACGCGTGGGTTCGAGCCCCACCGTCGGCCGTCCTTGAAATGGTTTTCCATGGTTTCCCATTTTCAACACCAGGCAAAAGCTGGGACGGTACCTCCTGACAGACCACGGCCGCTTCCTTCCATATCCTTGCACAGTTTCATTCATCTTCATCCATTCCATCTCTCATCCCGACGAGCAGGTCGCCCACGGGCGTCGAATAAAACGACCTGCACTCGGCTTCCCAGGAGGCCACACGACAAAATAAATATCCCTTATTTGGGGGTGGTTGGATCTAAAAGACAGAGTTATTGTGTTAATTTATAGAGCTGTTTCTAAAAAGGGGTAGCTTCCCTTGGCAGGGTGAGCTGACCAGTGTAGAGTGTTGTTGTGTGCTAGGAGCTAGGGGGCGCTCCTATAAATAATGTAGTAGTGTTTTAGGGGATGGGACCCAATACAAGGGTCACTGTGCTGGTCGCTCAGCTGACTGGCTTATTATATAACTGAACGTGCTTGTATCAGCTAAGTGGCACGCGCTGCTCTCTGGCAGCCGGGCCGCCGCGAGGAATACAATGATATCTGAGCTAGCACTATCAGACTACCGTATGTCACGTCTAACCGTGACGGGAATAAGGAAGGGCGTTGGGATGTAAAGAGGCGTATAAACAGTAAGGCGAGTGTAGAGTGTTGACCAAGTGTTTATTGGTCTGTGATGTTATAGTATGAGTCCCTTGTAGGGAATGTAACAATGTAACAATGTTCAAGTACAAGCTGTGGATTAAGGTTACAAAAGTAGGAACTCTGAACACGACTGACTCACCTCTGATGACACCAACGTAGCCTCCGGCTGTACCACTGAAAGACTGATAATGGAGAGACCCCGTGACCTCCTTAGGCCTCCTTTTATATTCTTGGGCGCTATGCTGTCAGCAATGTGATGGCATAGCTGCCCCAGTTAATAATATGTCGCTGTGTGTAATAATTGTGCAAGGATTGAGCTGCTTTCTAGGATGGCAAGCTGTCCTTGCGGCGCTGATGTATGTTGGCCTGGCTTTACGAGGGTTGCCCGTTAGGATATTTAGATAGATGCTGGGGGGATGGTCTCCAAGGGGTGCGTACCCCTGGGGTACTGTACAAGCCTCCCTCCCGATTTAGTTCGCGTCCCCGCGAACGGGAACGGAACTTGAGGTTGGGATGCTGATGTAGGCGTTCTTGCAGCCCCCTCGTATCGTCTGGCGGTGTCTTCCTCGTTGTCGTCAGCGTTGTCGTGTAGAATGGGTGATGTCGTGAAGTGTAGGTGTGAGATCAGCCCGTGTTCAGAGGGGAGGGTTATGGGATGTACAGATATATGTATAACACTGACATTGGCATTGTCCAAATAGAAATTGACAAGAAAAAATTGACATTGCGAAAAATTTGACATCGAGAAAAAATTGACATTGAAAAAAATTGACATTCGAGAAAAATTTGACATTAAAAAAAAATTTGACATGGAAAAAAAAATTGCCCTTGCTATTGCTGGCATATTGCTAGTTTCAAAAAAGAAAAAAAAACATGGTTTTGATAGTTACATAGTTGTGCAGGGAGGAAAAACCCAGCTAGACGAGGAATTGTGCCGTCTGGCTTTATATTGGGGAAAAAGTGCTCCCTGCGAAGAGAAAGATAGAAGAGAATAGAAAAAAATGGGTGTTCCAGGGTATAATTTAAGGGAAATATTCAAAGTATTTATTTGTTTGGGAAAAAACGGAACACCCTGACAAATTTGGGCGTTAGTAGAGTAGAAAGGAAAAAACAAAACCGTATATCCAGTGTTGCCATTATGGCAGTGTTGAGTGGCGTGACATATTGTTGCCATGTACTTTACAAGCATGCTATTTTATATATATAAACCTTTAATTTACAAGCATGATATAATGTATATATAAACCTTTAATTTACAAGCATGATATAATGTATATATAAACCTTTAATTTACAAGCATGATATAATGTATATATATAAATAAGAATCTTATTGTTAAACCGGTTTGCTCATGAGCCTGGTACCTTTCATTTCGTAGAGCTCTTTACCTGACCTTTGTATACCATTCGCTGATTCTTTCCTGGCCATTTTCCACTCAGCCGTTTTATCGTAGTTTAGTGGCTAGGCCGCTAATTCCTTTTCCATTGAGCTTATGTCCTAGTGGTTTTCCCGCCGTGGGTTGGGAAATTCCACCTTGGCGTCGAAGGTTCGGCCCTTACAATACCTGTGCCGCCCTTAGACGCCGAAGTCACGCCTTATTTGCGTGTCATCTGGTTTTCGGCGCTCATCGATGCCCAGTATCCCACGGATACTGTGCTTCGGTGGTCGCTACGCTGTCACCTTTAGGAGGTGCAACGGAAATTAAAAAAGAGTGTATGTTTCTGTATAAAAGGGAGAGAGTGTGGTATTTTTTTGTGTTGGGATATATATATACAACAGGTTAGTGTACCATCCTCGTCATCTGCAAAACAAAATGTGTTAATGGCCATATATCTGGAAACATGTACATTCAATCGCTTCCTTGCTTTCCTGCAAATAGAGTGTATTAATACATATAGCATTTACATCGCTGCGCATAGTATATAAAATCAATTATGGTGCCACTTAAGTCTAACTTAATCTAGGTTAGCCTATGTTAGTCTAGTTTATCCTAAGTATGGTCGGACTTACCTCGGTAACGGATTTTTAGTCACCGAGTGCCGAAATTTTACCTTAATATATACATTAAAAAAATTGCCCTAAATGTAGACCGTATTGTAATGCCTTATCACTAGGTATCATGGGTGGTCATGAAATGTCATGAGTTTGCCATGAGTTGTCATGATTTTGCCATGAGTTGTCATGATTTTGCCATGAGTTTGCCATGAGTGGCCATGAGTTTGCCATGAATTGTCATGAATTTGCCATGAATTGTCATGATTTTGCCATGAGTTTGCCATGAGTGGCCATGAGTTTGCCATGAGTTTGCCATGCGTTGTCATGAGTTTGCCATGAGTTTGCCATGAGTGGCCATGAGTTTGCCATGCGTTGTCATGAGTTTGCCATGAGTTGTCATGAGTTTGCCATGAGTTGTCATGATTTTGTCATGAATTGTCGGACTTACCCTGATGCCGGGTTTGTGGGCCATCAGGCGCCGAACGGCGTTACTTAACGTTATCTATTTTAATTATGGTCTAAATAAAAAAAAATGCTATTTCTAGGCCGAAAGGGTTGCCTTAATCTACTGCCGAAATGTGCTGTGCCATACCTGGCAACAGCGGTGAATAAATTTGCTTAATCCTAGGTTGCGTGTCAAATGCAACCGTCTTACAGCTAAATTTCGACCAGGGCGATCGCCTGGGGCAATTTACTACCCCAGGACACCACCCGCACGAATCCAGAAACACCGGTTGCCTCTAGATTCGCTGGATTCCGCCCCCTTAACTCTAGGTGTCGACGTCTATTACTAGTACTAATCTAGTCGCAGGCGGCTTACGGTGCCACTAAGCAAACCGTTTCGCCCGCTGTACTTGTCATTTCTTTGCCGTTGCCATTGCGTGTGTAGTCGTAGCTGGGCCGCCCACGTAACCCTTATGAGGCGCTCGCAATGCCCCTCTCTTAATGCCCATTGGCTGCCCGATGCATCGCCATTTATGTGGGCATTGGACATTGTCGTCCAATGGCATAATATTCTCTTCGCCTTTGTCGGCAATCGCAATCTGCTTTTCGCAGTAATCTTCGCCTGTATCGGCCGCAGTAGTATGCTTGTCGCATTAATATTCGCCTATATCGGCCGTAGTAGTATGCTTTTCGCATTGTAGGAATCTCTTCGCCATTGTCGGCCGTAGTATTATGTATTTCGGAGTAACATTTCACTCCAACGCATAGGAGTTTTGCTTCCCGCTATGGAAGCCGTGCCTACTTAAATTTAAACTTAACTAGAAGTCTAGTCATAATGGGGTCGTCTCTAGGGATAGCTCCCGAGTCCGGCGCGGAGTGAGCTATTTCTCCCGCCATTCTCAGAAAGTCTCCCTGCAGGTCTTGGCTTCGATGACCGTGGCACATAGTGGGTGTAACCTTCTCCGACAAGGGGGATAAGCTATATGCACCCCTAGATCTCGATGTTTGCCCGTGCTAGGTCACGAATGCTTTGACCTTACGTGGTTCGTCTGTTTAGTCTAGTCGTTAAGTTAAGTGAGGTCGCTGCGCTGTTGAGGCAACTGGGGTAAGGGTCCACATCGCCTTCCCCAGCTCTCAAAGTGTTGTCCCTCTGACCTTCGGCTTACGCCGTTGTCATCAATCAGAGCGTATCAGATTCCTTTGCAAAAAAAATGTGAGCGTAACCTGTGTAAATAGTTTAATCTCTGTGTAAAATGTAAAATATTTCCAGTGTTGTGGGGTTGTAGATCTTCTAAGTACATAGACTACTTCTGGTCTACCATTGCTACGTCAGCTTTCCAGCAATAATGCTCTCTCTACCTTAATGGAGGTGTTGAGGTGTTAGTAGGGTCTGTGGCGTCAGGTACCCTGTTATTATGATCTGGGGGTAGTTATTTGTTGAGTGGGCTTAAAGTATGGTAGGAAGGGGTTGCGCACCTTTGGGTTCCACGTTAGTGGTGGCCTGGAACCGGTGATGCCGCTGGGATGCCCCTATAGTGAGTGGACTGGGGAGGTGATTCCCGGGATTGCAAAGATACGAAAATGTCATGCAGGTTTGATATTAAAATCCCTGGTAAATGGATGGGATAGTCATGCAGGTGTCTGGATATGAGGCATCTGCACTCATATAAGGATAGGTGTAGGTTGAGGCATAATATCAATATATTCCTGTCATGCGGGAGTATTTAATTAATAAAGAATGGTTAGTATATATATCTATGGCCTCATCTCTCATTTGGAGATGCGCATTATGCTTATATAATTTTTGCCGACCCACCCCTAATACTCAGCTGGTAGCATCGTGATCCAAGGCGTAGCATGCCTGCTCTTTAGACGCATGAAGTCCATCAACCCCTTGTGTGTACTCTGTAAAGTAGTGTAGCTGTTTTGATCGTGTTCATGTGTCTGCGTTGGTTTATGTTGGACGTGAGAGGGTTATTGGAAGGGAATTGGGTATTAACCATGGTAGCCTGCTGTAGTATGTCGGTGATCCCTCTCGGATTATCCACCTATGGTTTGTCATCCTCCCTTGGTCCATGCTTGCTTTCTATCCGCGCCTTGGGATAGTAAAGCTTCACGACCTAATCTGGTCTGCCATTTGTAGTGTAAATGTGGCCAGTGGTCGTAGCGCGACTGGCCATGTCCTAGTCACCTGTAATGACTCCTTTGCCTTACGATCGATAAAAGAAGTTATTAGGGGGGAGATCTTGTCTGTGTTTGCTCCTAATTGTTGAGTGCATGTGCGTGTGTGTGACTATGTTCCGCTACACCACGCGGACGGTTGGTCTGTTGCAGGTTAAGTCGTAATATGTATCACGTGTATGGGCGGGAGGCGCCCGTGGCCTGTCAACGTCTTGTCCATTGCCAAGTGCTTTTGCGGTGTAAAAAAAATGCATGTTGTTATGATTGTTTTGCGTTTTTGATTTCATTGTCAATGCCGGTAAACAATAGTGCCCTTTCATCAGCAGTATTGCAGTATGACTAGTCTGCAAGTCAGCAGTTGGTATGTGTAATGTCAGGCTGGGATGTTATTGTTTGTCATCCGCCGGCAAGTGCTTTTCTGCACGTATGCAAGTGTGGTCATTGTTTTAGATTCCTAAGACTTGTGTCTTGCGAAATTTTCCTACCTGTGTTTGGGAAATGTATTTTCTATGTCTGGTGTAATTTGAAATTTTATGTCTGGCTTTTGGTGGGAGGAAATGTAGTATTCCCTGTTCATGCATTTGTATGGGCCAATTTCGGTGTGGTTGGAAGCCTGGATAGTTGCTTTCCCTTGTGTCTAATTTTTACTGGGATTGGAACCCGTGACCTTATGTCATTCTCTGTGTTCTATGTCTGCGTTGTGTTTCAGGGCTTGAAGCGTCGCCAGTGTGGTTTTTGCTTGTGTTTCGCGTACCAAAAATACCGTTGGATAGTTAGTTTTTGGTACGAGTGTGGTGTGTGGTCATGGGTTCGGACCTGGTTGCCCGTAAAGACTTGGTGTGATCCTCTCTGTGCCGCATATATTTATGGCACATGTACTGTGTATTTGCTATGCGCAAACGAAAGTACTCATTACTGTGAGGAGTTTGCGCATTTTTGAACTCTCCTCGTAGTGTAATTTTGGAAGTTATAGGGTCCTTGGATCGGACGTGAATGATGCGTTTATTCCTGCTCACTAGGAACTGGCTTAGTTCGTCTGTGTCGAGCAGTCTTGTCCATTGAGGTGTGTGACTGCTGACTCGATGGTGTTGAATTACGATGTTGTGGGCTTTCATTTGTTTTATGTTCAGCCCACGTCCTTGTTTTCTGCACGTGTGTGCGTGTGGACTTGATTGTTGTCTGTAGTAATTGCGATCAGTGCTTCTCGCATTGTAAAAAAAACTTGTAGTTTAACATGACCGTTGATCTGTAGATCATGCGCCACGGGACTTCCGTTTTACGTGGAATCCAAACCACAGGCCATGGCATTTCACTTCGAAAGTCTTACATGCATTGGCCGTACTTGTAAAAGAACCTCTTGCTAACTACCCTTGTGTCCCCAATTGTGTGTTACTGTAACGTGGTTCGAGTATGTTCCTTATCCATGGTACAAAATGTCGTTGTACGCGAGTGTCTCCGGGCCGCTAGTCGCGTGTTTGGTGACTATGTGCCGGTGAGAAAAAGTCATGTTAGAGGCAGTGCTATGTGTAACGGATGCCTATGTATTAAATATGTATATAGTTTAACTTGGCCATCTCCCTTTCTCGGGCCGAATGCGTGAGGCAAAAAAAAAAATTTCATGCCCCGCTCTGAATTAAGAGAGCACTTTGAAAGAAAATAATAGAAAGATTATGCTGTATCTCGTTAGCATCCTGCTTTATGTTGATTAAAGCGGGTTGCCCGATGGCGATAGTCTGCCAAAATTGTGTCGTAACCACTATGAAAAAAAAATGCTTGAAAATGGTAAGTAGGTCCCGATCGTACTATTCACCTAGTAGGTGACGTTAGCACTATAGTAATCTGGTTACATCTCAGGGGAATCTACCGACACTGTCTAGTACACATTGGGAAGGCTATTGCAAGACGTATTTGATACATGTGTATCCCCGTCACGAGCAAAGCCAGTGCACTATGGGAGTCGAAACTCCACTCCAAAGCAATTATAACCTTACCTTGGCATTGAATATATATTTTTCAAAAGTAAAATATGTATTGTCCGTTGAGCCATTATATATTTATACACAAATTGTGCTAAATGTTCCGGCATAACTCAACAAAATGACAGTGTCTCGCCCCGGTGTGCAATTGGGCTTTTCAGTTGGTTAAAGCACACCTCACCAAAATTTTTGAAAACTAGTTTGCGATTCTTAATTCTTGCCACGCTTATGGCTTTTGCCCGCTACAAGAGAATCTATCCACTGTTGAACCGGAACATAGAACGTTTAGTCATTTCTGCTTAGAAAGACTCGCTTAAGCTCTATGCTGTGATTTGATGCTTAAGCTATGTTCAAAATATTTCTTTCCGGCTTTAAGCCGCGTAGCTCACCTGATGGGCTTCTACTTGGCTTTGGATATTAGAAACTTTACGTTATTCAATTTGTGGTGATAACCACTCCGACCAATAATCATTGATGGCCTGAGAGAAAAAATGTCAGGGGTGAACAAAAAAACAAGGATTTTGAATCATGCACTTCTGATCTAGCCAAGTTTCACTGCCTATACATGAAAGAAGGCAGAGAAAGAAAAAAAAATGTGCACTTTATGTTTGTGAGTACTTGTTTATCTATTATTTTGTTTCCCCCGTGTAAAAGAACTTATGTGTACTATACTATTGGTGCAAGTGATGTGGAATATATTGTATTCCTAGTAAAAGCCGTTATCCTATTTCGAGCGTCAGTGCTCGGCAGGTGGATACCGTCGCCCCGTCACTAGGGTGTAAGCCCCTGGGATCCACTGAGGTGCCCCTCTGCTATTTTAGTAGAGTTTACGGGGGTGTGTGTATTTTCGACCGATCTGTTCTGTGGGGTAGGTAATAACACTTTTCCTGATCCCCGTGTACTGTGTGGTAGTGTCTGGTCCCAATGTGCGTGCGTGTATCGTGCATCCTGAGGGACTAATACCGGTGTTCGCCTTCGCTCTGGCAAATTTTCCCTTTGAACTGGCGGAAAAGGTCGCTTAATGGCTTGTGTCTGGCCTAGCAATGTGGTGGCGTGTAACCTGACCGCTTTTCGGCCTGTGGCCACGGCAGACTCCTGCCGTTGCGTTAGCCTATCTGTGTGGGTGTATGTAGGCTTTATGTGTAGTGGGACGGGTTCTATGTCATCTGCCCATGACGTCGTTACGTCCCGTTGTCTCCCTGTCATGCTATGTGTGTTTGAGAGTCCTGGCTTCAACTCCCTCTCGTCCCTTTGTTCCGAGGGGGTTGTTCTAGGCTCTGCCCCTCGGTTTGGCAAAATTGCCTTCCGATCCGGAGCTGAAGGACATGTGTTTATGTAACCTTGTATTTGTAGCCTATTGGAGCCTAACCTGGCCGTCTCCTGGACTGTGGCCATGGTGACCTCCTTCCCATGTGTGGCAGTACATGGCGAGAGGGACATCCTCGCAAATAGTCGAGTTAGCGTATCTACGCTTATGTCCTCTCTCGGCTGGGCTGGTGGCCCTACCATGAACTCAAAAATGGCCTTGTTGGCTTGGAGCTCACGGTATTCGTCCCAAATTTGGGTGTACTGCCTATTGAGGCTTATGGTCTGTTTGCAAATTACTGTATTAATGTTTCTGTGCTCTGTATAGTTTTGTGGCCGCTAGTTGGAGAAGCGCTTGCACGCGAATTAGCTCCCTGTATTGGGCGTGTAAACCTGTGTAGTGCACCCTCATTCTCTCGAGGGTTGCATTATCTATTACGGGACCATGTGTGGTGATTAATTGTTCGTATATTTTGTTTCTTTGGACATGGATTCTATTGAGGTGTTCATGTATGTTCCTCAAGTGCTTGTGTGCGCATCTTAATTGCGTTGTCCTGCCCTCTGACGGAGTGTATGGCTGTTTGCCCTGTATTGCTCCGACTTTTATTTGGAGTGCCCGTATTTGTGTCTGTCGCCTCTGTATATGCCTTTGGCATCTTATTAATAATGTTAATAATGTTGGCGTAACCCTATTGCCTCTATGGTTTGCAATCTCTGCATGAGGCGTCATTCTGACTGAAGTGTATGTGAATAAAATAAAATAAAATATCTGTGCGTGTTTGACAGTGTATTTTCGTATCTGTTTGATTCTTTCTGGGGCTGGGAGTTTGGTTTAGTAAGAATTTCCCCTGTGTAGCTAGTTTTGGAGCAAAACTGGTGTTTTTGTCTGGGGAAAAAAAATTCACTGTTTGCTTGGCTTTTTGCGGTACTGAAGGGGTCGTTTTAACTACGAGGGCTCGTTGGCTGAGTCCCGTTCTCTATGCGTAGTACCCCGCCTCCACCAGTGTTTTAGATCCCTTATTTGGGGGTGGTTGGATCTAAAAGACAGAGTTATTGTGTTAATTTATAGAGCTGTTTCTAAAAAGGGGTAGCTTCCCTTGGCAGGGTGAGCTGACCAGTGTAGAGTGTTGTTGTGTGCTAGGAGCTAGGGGGCGCTCCTATAAATAATGTAGTAGTGTTTTAGGGGATGGGACCCAATACAAGGGTCACTGTGCTGGTCGCTCAGCTGACTGGCTTATTATATAACTGAACGTGCTTGTATCAGCTAAGTGGCACGCGCTGCTCTCTGGCAGCCGGGCCGCCGCGAGGAATACAATGATATCTGAGCTAGCACTATCAGACTACCGTATGTCACGTCTAACCGTGACGGGAATAAGGAAGGGCGTTGGGATGTAAAGAGGCGTATAAACAGTAAGGCGAGTGTAGAGTGTTGACCAAGTGTTTATTGGTCTCTGATGTTATAGTATGAGTCCCTTGTAGGGAATGTAACAATGTAACAATGTTCAAGTACAAGCTGTGGATTAAGGTTACAAAAGTAGGAACTCTGAACACGACTGACTCACCTCTGATGACACCAACGTAGCCTCCGGCTGTACCACTGAAAGACTGATAATGGAGAGACCCCGTGACCTCCTTAGGCCTCCTTTTATATTCTTGGGCGCTATGCTGTCAGTAATGTGATGGCATAGCTGCCCCAGTTAATAATATGTCGCTGTGTGTAATAATTGTGCAAGGATTGAGCTGCTTTCTAGGATGGCAAGCTGTCCTTGCGGCGCTGATGTATGTTGGCCTGGCTTTACGAGGGTTGCCCGTTAGGATATTTAGATAGATGCTGGGGGGATGGTCTCCAAGGGGTGCGTACCCCTGGGGTACTGTACAGGGCCAAGCTCTTTGCTGATTCGGTAGACGCGTGGGTTCGAGCCCCACCGTCGGCCGTCCTTGAAATGGTTTTCCATGGTTTCCCATTTTCAACACCAGGCAAAAGCTGGGACGGTACCTCCTGACAGACCACGGCCGCTTCCTTCCATATCCTTGCACAGTTTCATTCATCTTCATCCATTCCATCTCTCATCCCGACGAGCAGGTCGCCCACGGGCGTCGAATAAAACGACCTGCACTCGGCTTCCCAGGAGGCCACACGACAAAATAAATAAATAAAAATAAAAAATAAACCTGATACTCCCTTGTAAGATCAAGCACAACTCTTGCTTTCGAAGCCATAATGTCTACAATCCGAGCGCAGTAAAACATGGTACGGTAAATGCATATACAAATTTCAATCAACTGGCATCTAATTTATTTCAATTGCTTTCATAACCACAAGATGGCAGCTGTGCGAATAATTTTTAAAATGATTTTCATATCTTGTGTCCTAATCATGCGATTGAAGTTTGAATACTACACCTACGCAATAATAATCTTCATGCAACAGTACATAAATCTAAGTCCTACATATATACAAATCCACCATGACGACCATCCGAAATATTCAGACGGTTCTCAATATCCACGAATCTATTACAGCTTGTTGATAGAGGCAATTAACATACAATAGGATACATGATTGACAAGGGCCGAGACAAAGACAGGCTTTTGTTGATTGATAGCTCAATAAAGCGAGCATTAGGAATGACTTCGGGAACAAGAAACAGGTAATTTATGTACACTTTGACGTATTAGTTGAAGAACTAATTCCTTGCTAGCTACAGAATCAACTGTTACAATAGGCAAGGTAGATATTCCCTGAGTACCTGAAAATGTTCTAAACATTGCATTCCGTAACATGGAAATTTTCCGCGAAAAGGCGTATTTATATTTTCGTTGTCCGCGCAACAGTTTTCGTATATTTAACAAGTTTTTCACCGCTAAGTTCACTAGACCGTCAAATATTTCCGTTTAATAAAGGGTCCGTGGAAGGCAGGGTTGACTGTATTTTTAAAACCATATTATAGAAGATTCTTAAGTTTCGAAATTTTATGCTACATGAGACATTTAGAATTTAGCTATTTTACTCTGGCTGAAGTCGTCGAAATTTTTAAACGTGTTAAAAGTCCCTCGGTATGCCTTCCTTTGGAGGGGAAGAAAAGCCGGTGGGCCCGTGTCATAGATCCATGGCATATAAAATAACCTTCCACTAACTACAATTGTGTGAAGCTAAATTTGTAGGTTAGATTTGATTAACGCTCTATTAGTTCTAACGTTCGCTGCCAGGGGACGTTTGCGGTGGCATCTAGTGGCCATGTTCGCGACTAGCTGTCTTTGATGGTAGCATTTGGAAGCAAAAGTAAGAACTACTTGGAATTGATCGTTTGCAGTCCTTACCTGAATTACAGATAACACACACAGCCATTACAATTTACACCGATTATCAGACAGATTCTACACACACCCAAAGTACACAGGGCTAAATGACCACGTTGTCCCAGCCGCTAAACGATTTATTCTGGACAGTTATTTGCAATTTGCCAAAACATTTTCTGAATGTATTTAGCGTGTTTTGATACATGTCACTTGTCAGGGTTATAAAAACAAAGGTTGGTATTTGTTTAACGACTTTTGAAGTTTTTATTTTCAGGATCATTAAATTATTGTTTGTATGGGATTTTTTCTCTTTGTTATGAAATAAATTCAGATTATAAATTAATTAATTAATTTTGTTGCCTAATGAAGGAGCAGCGCGGATTGTCGGAGACAATGAAGCCACACGACAACAGTTTCCCTGGCACGCTACTATTTTCTCGGACGGCAAATTCTGCAATGGTGTCCTGATCAATGCCAAATGGGTCCTCACAGCAGCGCACTGTGTCTTCGGGTTAGTACTGCTTGACAAAGAAATTTTTTTATTCATTCATTCTATTCATATCGTGTGCCCGTTAGAGGTGGTGATCTGGTTCGCCACCGATCGTATGTAGCTTTCCAGATAACCACATCCTTGAACACCTGTGGCCTAAGAGGATTGGAGTACACTCCTTGTGGGCTATTCCGGCACAAGACTCCTCGTCATCATAGGGATCAGGTTCCCATCATAGCATAGTCATAGACCCCTCAAGGAAATGCACCCCCCTTAAAAACTATTAAATTAAAATCCAGGCTTAAGTAAATTTCACAAAATGATTTATTAAAATCATAAGCCACTATCCTACAATCGGGGGTATGAGTCGGCTAATCCGTTAACTAAACACAGGTAAAGAAACAAAAATAAACTATTATCTTCTATGTAAAATCACCCCTCGATTGGACCTAAATACAATCAGAAAAAATAGCAAAGCCAGGGAAATGGTACAAAAGATTTTAAATTGTAATTATAATTAACAAGGCATGAAGTTTCCAAGCGAAGCGTCATGATGGCAAAATGTCAAACATGACAGGAAAAACAACAAAGTAAGCTGTGACCATCCCCTATTTACATTTAATTTTTGATTAATATAAACTCATCCTAAGTTAAACTAATTTACGGTGAGAAGCATCCGTAGTAAAAACAACTAAACAAAAATCTAAAATGATTTACAGTCATCCTTTACAACACAAATCAAGTTTACAATCAACTGTACAACAAAATATCTACAAGTAGCAGAAGAAAGATGGGAATATGGGTTTACACAACAATTAATAAATTTCACACACAAGAGTATACTTATTAAACCTTCCTACCACATGATGGTCACTGTTTGTTTCCATCGGTCATCTATCATGTGTAAACTAGGAAATCCTAGTACTGTTCGTTAACAGCAGAACAAAAGTTACATGGTTCACGGCCCACGAGTTGAAAACTCTGGGGTAGACCAAATCCCTGTCAGTCGCATGTGTCAGCTGTCTAATGCTTAAACTAACGAAGAAATAAAACGACAGCTCAGTGCAATGGTCAGCGAGTTATAAACCATGATCAAAGTTAAACATGCGTTTAGTGATTTACGATAATTATTGCATTCGTTTAAATTCATTACATAATTTTATTTAATGAGTGATTATTAGTTGTCTTTGTTTTAATATTTATTAATTATACGGATTGACCAATGGCACGGCTTCCTAACTGGTGGATAAAACCACTGGTGCACACCCAAGTACACGTGAACAAGCTAACATCGAGCTATCAAAAAGCTCAGAAACCTTTCTAAAGTAACAGAGTACCCGCTGGATCACTTCCTTAACCTCGGTCTGTCAATCGCATGAGCTTTGAAACAAGGCCGGCAACCTCAAAAACTATGGGAAACCTTCGTCGTGCATAAACACACGGCATAAACCTTCACAACGTGTGAGAAAAATAACATAGCCTCAAATAAGTCAATCAGTTTCCCAAGGCAATTCCAAAATCTTAAACAATAAAGGTTGTTCAAAGGTGCTTCGCTCACGACATATGCAAAGATCGTAAACATTATAGGTGACCTCCTGTCACACAATATCACTGCATTCTTAGCATCGCTGTTAACTTGACCTAGTTTTATAAAGCTTAATAAACACTGGCTTCTGTAAATCACATCATTTAGAAAAGCATTAGCATTAAATCTGTTAGAAGTCTAGTCTCACCTGGGATTATGGGTTGGCACTACTGCGCGTAACCTTGAAAACACTTGTCTTCCAAAGTGACTTACATTTTGTTCATTCCCAAACTGTTACTAGTTGCATGGGCTAACAGTAAAGTTTCAAATGTTCGTTTCTTTAGCATATCGGATCCATAAAAATGTTCAGATTGTGAACCTACACTTGCAGTTCATAAGATAATATTCGTTGTAGTGTTCGTGATACATTTATAGTAGACAAAAAATGAATGACAATGATGTGTCTGCATGGGCAAAGCAAAACATACAGAACGCGAGATATTCCACTCGCACTAACGTGTTTGGAAGATATAACACTCCCAGCAAGTTTGTTAAAAATCAAACATGTGCATTCTAGGCACTTCCAATGCATAAAATAAACATTCACACCATATAAAACAGTGGCGTTAATTATAAATGATACGTTACTAGTGTGAACAAGACTTGGAGTACAAACAGAAAGATAATTATAACACTCCTTCACACTGTTAAATGATTCCTCTCGAATCTAGTGGTAGACTTTCCACTCTCAAATAAAAATGTATACCCAAAAATAGGTAATGAAATAACCTCTCCCATTGGAGGATACGCCTGCTCAGTGGCGTGCTTTACATATCACAAAATAGGGGTTCAAAATACTGACTTCAGCAACAGCTGATTTAAATTACGTAATTACAGCCCCGTTAAATTACTCATACAATTGGTTCGTTCAAATTGAACACAAAAATGACATTAATTGCACCGTGTGATAAAAACACACACATTTAATCAGGTGACTAACTCACGATTAGGAAATGTATTGGAAACGTACGCTGCGATGTGCATTGAAACATGAAAGATTACCATAGTCGGTAAACTAAAAGAAAAACCTACTCAAACAAAACCTAACTAGATGACTGTGAATCAACGTACGATCGTTAAAACTACTCCACCAAAGACCATCACCTTACAAAATGACATTAGTTAGACTCACGAAGAACATTGTAGCTCACCTCGTTCCTACAGGAATAATTGAGGGGTATTTCCTTCCATTTCGAGCGTGGGCCATACTTCCAACGCTCGGATAGGCACATTGTAATCCGTTCTTCAGCCTCCATTTTATTATGCTGTTGTGGTGCTAGGTATCCCTCTCCTAATGTGTCTACGTCATTATCACCCACATGGTGAACGGTGGTAAAGCTCTTCTTTTCTGGCGGATCTCGTACATCGTGGTAACGTTGATAAATTACACAAGAAATTCACTGCTTCTAGTGTGATTCGCTAACTAACACCGCATCTACAATTGGTAATTTTGCAGACTCTATTCAACAAATGGCCATGTCTGCTCCACAGATTCTACTCAACACAATCACGTGTTGGCTCACTTTTTCCACTATCACACATGGTGAAAAATTTTATCTGATGAAATCTGCGACATCGGTCGTTCAGGAAAATTACGATTTCACACAACATGGATTATTTTATGCAATTCTCACTGGTGTGAAATAAGACACTGGCACTTTCGAAATCACAGTTACTCACACTTCTGAATGGCACACACATCGGCCATGCTTCCGGTTAAATCACCGTAATATTTCAATAATTTCGAATCCTTACAAAGCAATACTTTCACTGAGTTTTCCACTGTACACATCCCGTGCGTTGTAATATGAAGTGGCTTTTATTTCCAACGGATTTATTCCTTCACTTTCCGACGTCTCATCGGTCACTTGACCGGACTATTACAACTGCGTGTCGCACGCATGCGGTGCTGAACTTAGACAATCAACGAGTGCTTTCCTCTCGGAAGCGGGTTGTACTGGCTTTGAGACTAGTCGAGTCGTTGAACGTCTCTCGACATTATTCCTGCATTTCCGCAGTGTCATTCCTTAGTCTCAAGTACTAAATAGATAATGTTAGGCCACTTCTCCTTGGCAAATTATACAGAAATACTGAATGTGGTAAATTCAAATATGCACATTAGAGAATACCTTCTCTAATCATGGTAAAATAAATATTGACAGTCTTCCAACGAAATCAAAAGTACAACTGCATCTCTCCGGATGCATTCAGTGATTCGTTCTCTCGTGTTACCAACTTTGGCATATAAAAATACTCACCAGCATGAGCGAATATGGGCTCAATCGGCCATCTATGGACCGCGTCATTCCAACTGTCTCATTCTCCGGGCTTTGATGTTTGCCCATTACGCTCGCATTCATTACCGGTGGGTTTCCTTACTTTCCTAGGTACAAATCTTTCGAATTCTCCGCCTCGGTTTTGCTTGAAGTTTTCTTTTCAATAGCTCAGCGGTAGCGTGCTCGTCTGCTGTCCCCAAGGTTGCAGGATCGAATCCTGGTGCAGCCAGTTGGCATTTGTTGGTGCGCAAATGTGAGGGAGCCGTGTCTGTTGATTTACTGGCACTGCCCTTTCGGGGCAAAGTTCCGACGCGGCGTCTCTAAAAGCCACAGTAGTTAAAAGGGACGTAAAACCAATAACATTATTATTATTATTATTATTATTATTATTGATGTGTAACATCTTTCCACTCGGTATCTGGATATTTTTGTGGCACTCGGTAGCTGGACATTTTTGTAGGAGTGATTTTGGAAAAGAGACGGAAGTGGATGGGACGGAAGTGCATGGGACGGAAACAAGGAGCGCGCGCGGTGGCGGAGATCGGTACAACGACATACTGTAAGCCATGTGACTATGTGGAATGTAAATCGTATACGGTTTACCTGATGGTTTGGAGGCCCCTTTAAAGAAATTGCTTCAATAAATCATCTTTAAATTGTCATTCTTTGGTGTGAAAATATTCATTATATCATATTTGCTGAAAACAATTACGATTTATTAAATCTTCATACTTCTGCTGTATTCTTATTTAATTTAAGCACTAGATACCTCGAGTGCTATATCGCTTCAACCAACACTCCAAACAACATAGGAATTCAGTATATTAACACCGACTACTATTCATAATTGAAACTTCGTTTGTCCAAATAGCTTAATCACTTAATCACTTTGTATTTTGTAATGAAAACACCCATATATAGCCCAAAAGTTACACTTATAACATGTGCAGATAAATTTGCCAGCTGATTGAATTCGAGTTCGTAGTTGTCTGCGCGTTCGCTAGATGGCACGCATAATCGGTTTCGCCAGTTTCTCGTGGAAGTTTCCGGCAGTGGATTGCTCCCGCATACAGTTGCAGGTATATATATGTCACTACTGCAGATGCATTGGAGAATCCTTTCATGTTTGCTGGCACAAGGTAGCACTATGAGTTCATTCTTTAAAAAATGCGAGTAAGTAATATGGAATTATTCGAATAACATGTCAGATTACACATTATATGCGACTACTGTAAGGGTCGTAATTTTTTATTATTATTATCTTTCCAGTGGGATGTGCTGCTGAATGTCAGTTGATGCAATCCGTAATCTACAGTTTTTCTAACTGTCAAAATTATTATTATTATTGTTTTCTTATATACACGCCTCTTGTTATCGGAGGCGACAAAAGATCACCAACGGCTTTTTACTTCTATTTAATCTCGTATATAGTGGGTAGGTTTAAAAACTTTTGAACTGTTGAGCAAATGTTAAGAATGGCAAATCATAAGATATATGCCACTGCTCTGATGGGATGGGAAGATCCAATGTTTCCAGGCTGCTCTTCAGAGACGTTGATACAACACTTGTAGCTAGAAAACAAGTGGTAAAACAGTTGTCTTTTCTTGATGCCACATCTTCTTTTTCTTCAGCCAAATCGATGTATTTTCTGGTATTCTGACTGTACACCTGTTGCATGGTGTGTGTATTTGTCACTACAATGTCCATCAAATGCGTGTGTTTTTAGATTTAGTTCACAAGAATGACATCTGGTCATAACATAATGATCACATTGTTGAGTGTGAAATCAGATTTTACTCAGCCGGCAGTGGTCTGAGATTACGTACACTACAAAAATACCCATAAAATACAAACCAATAACTATATTTTACTGACATTTTGTATGCATGTATGTATCTCAAAGTAGTAATTTACTCGTCCATTAGTTCTAGAAAGACTGCAGGGTGTAGTTTACTTCAAAGTACTCCGGTAAGTGATGAGCAACACCACAGCTTACACAACAGGCCCTTATATGCTTGCAAACCGTCATAAGGGTGAGATATTACCCATTGTATCCGCTAAAAGTATATATGTCTCTTTCAGTCCATTTCCAGTCACTCAAAGTATCACGACACCGGTTCGACTGCATGTTGAATATTAATAAGCTAAGAATATAAAGTTTTCTTCAACAATACCAACGAACAAGTTGTGACAAACACAATTGTTTACTCACACACGTGACTACTACCATTATTTCAGTATTCTGGCAAGTTAAAAGAAAACGAGATAGGAATACACGAACGTATTTAAAGCAAAGTGGCACCGCGAGTAGAGCTCGTCATATGATTTGTGTGCCAATGTGATAACTAGGGCCCGGATGTTGATGACATGTCATCTTTTTACTGAGCTGTCTAAAACAATGCTGAATTACTTAGAATCTCCGGTCGGGCCACCCCGTCTTCAAACTTGTCATTTTTATTTTGCATCTTTTTGCATTTTGTTTTGTTATTTTTCCTTTTTAAGAGCATATTTTTAAGTTTGGTAGATTTTTTGGTCATATTTTAGAGATATCAGCCTTTTAAGGTCATTTTTCTTTTCATTTTTTCAAATTTTTGTAATGACAAAGCTTTATATGAGGAAGTTACGTCTCTCAGAGTTAGCAGCAAACGACCTTCCTCACTTCAAGTACGCTCTGATCACATCAGTTGATGTTGAACGCAGCTTTTCGAGATATAAAAACTTGTTGGCTGATAACCGCAGATCATTTACATTTGACAACAGCAGAATGACATTCGTAGTGCAGTGCAACTCAGACTAAAGTGAACATAAACCTTTTGTTAAGTGCTAGAAATCTATTTTGAGTGACTTTTCAGTTTTAGCTTAAGATGTCTTTTTTGAATTATAGGTGATTTTATTATTAGTCTATAAGATCATTTGCTCCATTTTATAGTGCAATTTTCGAATTTTTAGGTCATTTATTACAGTTACTTTTGAAAATTTTAAGTGCATTCTTTAAACTCTTTTACGTCATTAACATCCGGGCCCTAGTGATAACCCACGACCATGACGTTATTGGATTAACTGGAATGGTTTTATCTGTAATGACAGATCAGTTCCATTAGGTTTTGTGGGTGTCACTTTCATGAACTATCATTAGTGTCTAGGGGCAGATGACCTCGTGGTTCCACCCCTTAAAACAACAATAACTAACTCATTGCTGTCTACTTACAGTGTTGTGTAATTAAGTCTATTGATTGATTTTTCTGAGCAAGTTTGAAGTGAATGATTTGGGAGACAACATTGTGTCTTTGGGTGCAGTCTGTGTTGGCTAGGATCTGACAGCCTGAAGTTATGTATTGTTCTGTCTCAGAAGTACTGTGACATAATCTGCATTCATCATCCTTAGTATTTTCATCCTTTACAACGTACATCATGTAGTTCTTTGTCGACAAAACCTGATCTTATATTGCAGAAATAAATCCTTCTGTTTTTGGAAACGAGTCCCCATGATTAAGCCAAAACTTCGACACTTCACTGTCGATTATATTAATACTAGCAGTAGTGCCCGGCTTCGCCCGGTGGATTTATTTGTTTTATGGATGATAATGAATTGGCTACTGCTTCAGAACTCGAGCGCTGAAGGATAATGATCGGAATAAATGAAAGTAATTTTGAAAGGACCAATGGTTATTGGAGCTGATAACCTCAGTATACTGCACCAACACCATCGCCCTTATACACAGGCATACTATTGCCATGAAGATAACTGTTTAAGGGGGCCTAAGAAATCTTTTGCACTAATTAATCCCCGTGATTGCAATTTATAAGCAGCTTGCAATTCTGCACCAGAACACTGGCAGGGGCGACGTGATGCATCCCGCATTGCCGGGCAACAACAGACTTAGGTATAATTGAAGCTGTTCGGGAGCGCTTGTTCTTCCGACTTACTGAACAAAAATCATTATTTAAGGTTACCTGAGAGGTGTAGCCTAATGCTACATAACCTAAACTATTCCTCTTGAATCAGGCTATCATATACAAAAATATTTTTTTGAATCAGATTGGTAGTTCCAGAGATTAGCGCGTTTAAACATACAAACTAACCAAAAAAAACTCTTCAGCTTTTTTATATTAGTATAGATTATTAGACATATTATTGTTCTTGTATTATTGAAGGCCAGTGTTCGGAAAAGAAATGTGAGTATACTCTACAAATCAATGGAAATTAATTTTCACCCCTTTTGTTCCCTTTTCTAAGGGTAGGATTGAAGCCATTTTTCAGTGTTACCTTATTAAAAATTAATATTGAAGCTTTCAGTCGGTCAACACGAAATCATTTCAATTACTGGAATATGTGAAAAATAACATGAAATAAATAACATGTGGTTAAGATTTATATACTATTGGTACGGACTATTTGCTTTTCCAAAACATTGATCGACGATTTTGTGATTTAATTTCACCTACACTAATTAACATATGACTAAATTTCACGATGATGTTTGCTTAGAATACCATATGCTATCGCCATTTAAAAGGAGTACATGTATATCAATTACACATTGTATAGCCATAGTTGAAAATCTGTATGTGGTTGTACGGAGGCCGGACTTTATTATAAGTGCCAGGAACGTAAACGTATACATATTTTAAGTGCGGACGCCATAAAAATATGAAACCCGATCCGTTTTATTAACTTAACAGGGGCCGTTGTAAGTAATTGAAATTAAAAGAGAAATACATTGGCTAACTCGGCATGCGGCATCACGTCACAGTGGCTGGAGATATCACCACGAAACTTAGTTCAGATTCTTCGTCTTCTTCTTCTTCAAGTGTCTCGTCCTCCAAGAACATTGGCGATCAGTATCATGATCTGCTGTTTGTCCATAGCTGTTCTTAACAGTGAATCTGTATTAAGTCCAAACCACTGGCTTAAGTTCTTTAGCCAGGATATTCGTCTGCGTCCTGGACCCCTAATGCCATCAATCTTCCTTTGGATAATTAATTGCAAGAGGTGGTATTGGTTGTTGCGCTTGAAATGACCAAAGTACTCTACAGTAGAATTCTCCTTTTGATGATACTGAGAATTTCCAAGTCTTTGTTCATACACCGCAGTACTTCCACATTTGTGACCTTAGCTGTCCATGATATCCTTAAAATCCTGCGATACGTCCACATTTCAAATGCTGTCATTTTCTTACTTAAAACCTCGGTAAGTGTCCATGATTCAACTCCATAGATCAGGACACTAAAACCGAAGCATCGAAGCAGTCGGGTACGTAATGACAGACCTAAATCACGGCTGATCAAAACTTTTCTCATTTTCATGAAAGAACTTCTGGCCTGCTCAATTCTACAGCGAATTTCTTGATTTAAGTCCCAGTTATCATTGATTTGACATCCTAAATATTTATATGATGAAACCCTTCCAATTCTCTCATTACCAAGAGTAAGAATGCCCTGAATTTCATCTTCGTTTCTACTAACAACCATCCACTTAGTTTTGTTGTACATTTAAATGTAATCCCATGGCATTAAGATTAATTGAGCCAATTAGTCCCCAACACCGGAGGCGAGATCGTTACCACTGCGCCACGTGGCCAGCCGGTTGAAGAATACTAAACCAATAAAGCAACTAAGTCACTCAGCATGACATATTGTACCCAACCTCGTCCCCAAAGTTCATTGGAGGCGAAGATAGTAACAGAACTTTTCACCAAGGATTTAAAGGAACTGCTACCGGGTAAAATCCCTGAAGAAAAAGGATCACAAGACTAGCTTGAGGAGTGAAAGTGAGCCCTTGCGAAGGGGCCGAGGCCCTTGCGAAGGGTGAAACAAGTATTCAAAGAGGTGAAGTATAATATATTCTTAATTAAGTAATACGTGAAACAACAGGGAGAACATAAAACAACAACAAGAATTACCAAATAATGCCAAAACAAACCCCAGGAGGATGACTGTATAGTCCGAGACAGCTTAAATAAGTTACTAGATCAAAACAGAGTAGCCAACATTAACAGCCGTCCCCTATACCTACGTAAATGTTGGTTTGTGGTTGAATTTCTATAAGTTAAGTTGTTTTCATGTGCTAGCACATTGTCGCCAACCCTGCTTAAAATCTCGCCATCTCCAAAGACCATAATACAGTAAAATTTCTTAACACACGGTTGCCGATATTTTTCTCCCAGAATGCATTTTCCACACGTTCTCCCAACATAATAATTACGAATTTTACTACTGCCTATTATCTAAATAATTTCACAGTTTTCTTTCGAATTTCAAGTCTAATGAAGTTAAAACAAGTTGTACAAGGTAAGTACTACTAATATACATCGATTAAAACAGTTTTTACCGTTATTATAGACCCTTGATTATGGAATATGTGCAAGCTCATACCCACTCGTCTGAGATGTTTGCAAGCTTTTATTTAATTAATTTTTGGATAAATTCTTATTTAGATTTCATCATGACGTCTAAATAACACGAGAACAAGATTGGAGAAACTCTATGAAGATCACTGGCGAATAAACTAGGTTTTGAGTAAGTATCCTACACCGTATCTACATAATTAAAAGTACAAAGTTATTTAATCGTTGTTTTATTTATTTTTATATTCAGTCCGAGCACAAATAACGTAATAAAGAACCTTAATGGTCTTTGAAAATTTTGAAAAGGGTCTTCTGACTGCATTTTTCGTATAATACAAACCAAACATAACCTAAAATATAACCTGTGTAAGTTTACTACCAGGAACATATTCTTAGGATCAATTCGCCTTCTAATATTACAGTGTATCTTATTCTCGACTTCCAAGTGCCGTCAGCTGTAATATTATAATACAATGCATATATTACTCGTAAACTTGAAAGTACGGTAGTCTATGATTCACACTCGGCTAGTTGTAGTGTGAATGTATTGGGGATTATTTATGTAGTTGGCTACTGACCTATAGCCAACTTAGTAGTTGGCAGATAACATATTTATATTAGGCCTATTTTTATTTGTTTCAGTTATGGTTGCGACAGATTAGTGTGGAAGCCTTCAACGAACTTCATGGGTTGTGCAACATGAATCAATCATCATTCTGAAGAGCCATATAAGTTACTCACATGTGCATAGGATATTCACTGCGCTTGAGTCAAAGATGCACATTTTCAGAAAACACCAACAATATCTCTTGGCTCTCTTTTAGTTCTCGACATAAGTCACTGCACCACTGAATGTCTGGGTGAAAATTACTGATGTACTTAAGTTGGGTGAGACAAAGTCACTGTTCGCTACTTGGTTAGATGATACAGTTCGGGCGAAGCCACTGATTGCAATACGTTATAATTATTGCTCGCAACTATAGCCTAGCGTACTTGTATTATTAATTCTGAATGAAAGAAGAATGCGACTTATACATTTGCATCGGACATGAATGTGACTTTAACATACCTTGTGTCCTTGTTTCATCTTCTGGGCGATATTACGTATTGAAATTAGGAACCCTGGTCACTACTGCACTTCATTTATGCACATAAGTACATAAATATGCGTTTTTATATATTGCTCTTTAAAAACGGCTGCCATGTTCCAACAGCGCTTGCATCTCGTTCAATTGTCAACAAGGCGCACTCTAGAGGCACACACCGATGCGCACACATTGTTGCCAACATGTGGGATACAAAATCGGTTTCCTTTGGTCATAAATGAATATTTCTTCTAAAATTACCTCCCTCGAGAATAGTGCAAACCGCATCAAAAGCCATCCAGTGGTTCTCGAGATTACCCGCTTCCTTCAGCTCAATGGCTTATCCGCCGAACTGTCAGAACATATCTCTAAAAATACAACTCTAGAATAGACGACTGTCTGGACGAAACCATTGGCCGCTACTAGGCCAGGTGACTGTGTGGATAAAAATTACTGCTTTTAATACAAGCAAGGGGGTCTGGGAAGCCCCAGGTTAGGTATGTATGTAAAGCCTTATTCCGGGTTCACCACGCTCGAAGTAAGAGGCAAGACCAGTGCCAAACAATAATGTTAACACTGCTGAAAAATGTAATAACACCCTTTAGCGATAAAATGTTCAATTCTTGTATCTTAGTCACATTACATAAGTTACTGTAGAATATTTTCTAGATTTTGATGGAGGTTGGCCGATTTTCAATCGCTAGGCAGAGTTCAGAGTAGCGTACTCCCAGCTTCAAACGCCATTGCCTTCTTCAATCGTTAGGCAGCGCTGCCAAGGGAATTAATGTGGTGGGCAAGTTGGTCATATTTACTCGGTGCTATTTGTGCTGAATAAGCATTAAACCTTTGGAGTAGTGACACTCCGTAGTTGCTTGTTGTGTTTCTTCTACAAGCTGTGAACACTATGATTTGTGTCATGGATTTGTATGTTAATTGCATGAATCTTAATTTCATGGCTTGTTTTCGCTTATCGAAAAATGCTGTGATGGCTGACCAATAATTGTTAGATTATTACGCCATACAAACATCACCCCTGGTTTTTGTCACGCACAGTGGGGGTAGAAACGCATTAATAATTTTCATGCAAACCAATGGTTTGTGCCTAGACCAATAATTTTTAGGCACTGAGGCGCTGGTTTTGCTGATTAGTTCGAAACATGGAATCCTTGCGATCAGCGTTCATTACTGTGGTAAATATGGTTCTACATACAAAACAAACCTAACCAGGGGCTTACGCCCAGTAGTGCAATCAGTAATTTTCGTCCAGAGTGTCGTCTAACCAAGTAGCGACCAATGGTTTCGTCCAGACAGTCGTCTAAATAAGAAGAGACCGATTATTTCTTTTTTTTCCACATAATTGCAACATTACATGTGTCGTCTAATGTAGGCCTATTTTGTATCGGATATGTTGGTAACTAATGATGTCAATGCGATCGCTGCAGCAGTTTCACATACTAAATATGCTGTCGAACATGGCTGCGGTTGTTAAAAATACAATAAATAAAAACACTTATTTAAGTGATTAGCACATATATCCGGTGCAGAAGTGATCAAGGTCAGTAGTTACAACTGACAATGCCCCCCCCCCTGCCAAAAGATGAAATATGGTATGAAAATGATATATTATCAAAGTGAAAGTGAAAAGGAAAAGAGTGATACGTTGTACAGAATTAATCTGAAATTTCCCTACAGTATATAAGTCGTGTTGTAAAGGGGATAGCGGGTGGGTTAGAGACAGCGAAGGAGAAAACATCTATTAGGACATCATTTCCACAATAATTAGTATTCATCATTACACAAGGTATTTAGGCTAATTTAAGTATTCTACTTGGTTCATCACTCCTGAAGTGTTACCTCTATTACGGTACGTATGTCGTTTTGCCTTGAACATTTTTGATTGAAGACGGGATATTATTTTATGTAATTTCTTAATTTATTCCACTAATATGTATCGGTTTTCCAATATTTGCATTATTCATGTAAATTTTAGATGGTTGGCTACAGAAAATACTGAAACCTGTTTTACAAAACGCTTTAACTCACATATTTCGTTACCTACATATTTTTGCAAATCTTACAATTTTCTATTTTAGTAATGTTCTTTTGGGCTAGTTTTTTTTTTTTCAAACAAAACAGTGTTAATGTTTGCACTGCACAACACCACTGGTCACTAAAAACAAGTGTTTCCACCCTTAGCATCTATGACAGCTTGTAAAGGCTCAGGCATACTGTTCACAACTCGTCGAATGACATTTGCCGGGATGCGATCCCATTCCTCCAGCAGCGATGTTCTCAGTTGTGCCAAGGTGGTGGGGTCACACTGTCTGATGTTCTTTCCAAGCATATCTCGTATATGTTCGATGGGGTTTAAGTCAGGACTACGAGCTGGCCAGTCCAGGATTTGAATCCCCACTTCCTGCAGATATTATACAACACAGCGAGCAGTATGAGGGCATTATCCTGCATCAGCATGAAATTCTGACCAATGAAAGGCGCAAAGGGCATCACATGGTTCATCAGGATCTCTTCGATGTACCTTTGGGAATTGAGTGTCCCGTGATCGATGCACACCAACTCAGTGCGGGCCATAACGTTGATGCCACCCCACACCATATCCGAGCCACCTCCAAATGGAGTCCTGGAGGAGAAAGCAACAGGGCTGTACCTCTCCCCGCGCCTTCTCCACGTTCATTCTCTTCCATCAGGAGATCTAAGATTAAAGCGACTCTCGTCAGTGAAGAGAACAGAGGCCCACTGCTCGTGTTCAACAAATGCCAGTTGTTATTCCTAGAACAACAATAAGCGAGCGGCAACACTCATAACCCTTAAATGTTTACAGTGCGTTTCCCGCCATCGAAGATTGGGTAATTGGTGGTAATAAACCACCCTAAGAATTGTCATATTATCAATTACTATTCACGGATGTTTCAGATGTTTGTTCTAATGCGTGAAAAGCTTTTAAAATGTGATTACATCATTTTCATGGCTAATTTTATACTATTTATATTACATTTTTAACTGTTCCACTTTTTTTGCCGGTCTGTGTATTACTCCGTCGATAAAGCTTGCCTTTCAACGCGTGTATTTAACAAGTCAATTTGTCAGTGAATTCAGTGAATTTTCTGCAAGTGGCTTTTAATTTGCCAGGTGACAAAATGTCAGGAGAGTATTCTACGAACCATCTCGCGCTGTGCCGCTAGCATTTTCTTTTGGCAGTTGGTCCTGGTTGGTCTGCCAAGAAATAAGGCACACTAAGCCTCATGAGGCAAAAATGAGAAGAGGAGGCTTCGCTTCCCATCTTAGCCATCTTGGAAGTGGTCTCCGCACTTCTACTCCAGGCAAATACCGGGATGGTTCCTAATTTAATCCCAATCCTCATCTGAACTTCTTGCATCTCAATAGGGATTTGCCAATAGGCTTTCAATAGCTTGTCTCAATTCTGCTTCCATATATGTAGGCCTATACATGCAAGAAATGAGTATGGTACTTATCAAAAATATAGAAATAATAAGCTAATATGTACCCTATTATTCTATTTCTCTTCTACTCCTTCTCTGAACACTCATCTTAAAACAGAATGGTCTGCATTTTTGGACTAATTATAAAAATGTAGCCTATAAGAAGAAATGAACATGTTTCTGTTCTTAAGCATTTTATATGATGCTTTAAAAATCAATCTAGAAGAGCTAATTTAATTTAAGTTAACTTCAGTACCATAATACTGATTAAGAGTTGGACTGATGGCCTAGATGTCCCTAACTTGAGCAAGGACTGCTTCACAACTTTATGTAAAATGTAAAGGGCCTTTACGTAGTTTGGAACATTTGCGTACGTGTTACAAGGACGTGTGTGCTGACTTTTTAGTGTTAAATTATGTAGGTTGGCAACATCAAATGTGGCGGCCATGTTGGTTTTCTTGTAACTTATTTAAGGTGTCCCGGACTATAATGCCAACCCAAAATAAGAACACTTAACCCCCAAAGTAAATAAGGACGTCGGATTTTTAAGAGCGTTAAAAATCCCTCAGTTAGCCTTCCTTCGGAGGGGAAGTAAAGCCGGTGGTCCCATGTCAAGATTTATAGCATGAAAAAGAATCTTCCAGTAACTACACTATTGTGGAAGCAAAATGTGTAGGTTAGTTTGATATCGCTATATTAGTTCCAACGTTTGCCGCCAGGTACTGACTGCGATGACATTTAGTAGCCACGTCCGCAGCTAGGTGTCGTGGACGGTAACATTTGGTAGCAAAAGAAGGAACTACTTGAAAAAAATAATCGCCTGCAGTCCGTCTACCTGAATCACAGATAACACACACTAATACAGTCATCACAATTAAGGCCGGTTATCATAGAAATTCTACACACACCCTAAGTACACGGGGCTTCATGACTGCGTTGTCGCAGCCCCTAAACCAAGGAACCAACCGACCAAATAAGGTCCGGACCAATCTCCAACATTGTAATTTTAAATAAATATCGTGGAAGCAAATTTATGATTAACGACCACACGGTCCTGAGACAGAAAACCGCGTACCTGCACCAAAATGGCGGCACACAGAAACAGCACGGCAACCCCCTTTTAAAAATGAACAAAGGACGAAAATTAAATAACCTAAAACAAATAACAATAGGAAAATAGAGCACACTACTAGCTTAATGTAGTCATGATGATGCATTAGGCTTGGATAACGCTGGACCACATGGCATGGTGTCTGTGATCGCAAAGGGGACAAAGATAACACACTTCAATTAAGTTATACACACACACAAGACATAACGCGTTATGCCTGATTAGCGATCACCACAAACGGTCATAACAAAACACATAGAATATTCAACTAAACCAACCTGATCAGAACTAACATGAAAGGAGAGGTGGAACCACAAAACGAGTCAATTACAAAACATAAGGATACAGACACCAAGCCAAGCACCCCAATTGTTATCCGATTTAAAGTCTGGTTGGTTGGTTGGTTGGTTCCTCAGTTTAGGGGCTGCGACAACGCGGTCATGTAGCCCCGTGTACTTTGGGTGTGTGTAGAATGTTTCTGATAACCGGTGTTAATTGTGATGGCTGCATTAGTGTGTGTATCCGTGTTTTAATGCAAGTAAGGACTGCAACCTTGCATTTTTCAAATAGTTCCTACTTTTGCCGCCAAACGCCAACGTCAACGACTACTTGGCCTAGTTCAGCACTTAGCTACTAGACGCCGCCGCAGTCGGCTCTTAATTTAAAGTCTATAAGGCATAATAAAAATCGCACCACTCCGCCGGTGCTAAAGAAACTAAGTACCGATAATCAAATAAGTATGTACAGTCCAAAACAGTTTGGAAAACAAAGGGAAATAAAACCAGCACTGTCCAATTGAAATGTCTGTAGGATGCCTGAGTTTCATCCCTAGCGAAGCCAATACATGGCCCGCCTTGTAGCTAACGACATATCTGTTGAGTTTCAAGGCAGTAGGAATAAGACCCAGAGTTTAACAAGGCAGAGCCGTGAGTGGGGGTACACAGAGTAGGCTAAAAACTTTTAAGTATATGAAATACCCAAGGACAAGGAGTCGCAGAGTGAACAAGTAGTTCCGTGAAGAACTATACAGCCTATTTTCATATGTCCAACACATGTTAACTGCCTCTATCAACATACAAAATTTCAGATTGAAGGTTGTGATAGATTCGTAGATATTGAGAACCGTCTAAATATTTCAGATGGTCGCCAGGTTGGATTTGTATTCATGTAGTATTACATGTACGAGTGGTATACAGATTTCAATCGCATGATTAGGACACAAGAAGTAAAAACGAGATTTTAAAATTCCGCACAGCTGCCATCGTGTGGTTATGAAAACAATTGAAAAAAAAAGATGCCAGTGGATTAACATTTGTATAAGCATTTAACGTGCAAATTTCACTGCACTCAGATGGTTAAATCGCGAGAAACGTCCATTTAAATATTTATATTTCGCGTCACCACCATGTTGGATTTGTGCTCACCGGGTTACTGAGTCATATAGGTGAACTTATGTTCATAGCCTATAAGAACATAAAAAATTCAGTTTGATTGTTGTAAAAGATTCGTAGATATTGAGAACCGTCCAAATATTTCGGATGCTCGCCATTTTGGATTGTTATATGTATACACGATAGAGTTATATACCATTGAAGGAAAATTATTGCGTAGCTTCATTATTAAAACTTTCACTTCGATCGCATGATTACGACACAAGAAATAAAAGCTTAATTTTAAAATTTCGCACAGCCGCCATCTTCAGGTTATGTAAACAATTGAACTAAATTAGATGCCAGTGCATTACAATATTTATAATCATTTACTGTACCACATTTCACTGCGCTCAGATGGTTAAATCACGAGAAAAGTCTATTAAAATGTTTCAACTTCGCTTGGCCGCCATGTTCGTTTTGTACTTGGCAGATTTTGAAACTTACTTAAATACACTAGTAGCAGTGCCCTTTATCACCTTACAGAATTTCAGGGTGATATCTGTAATAGTTTCGGAGATATAGAATGCCAGTGACATATTTCGCACAGCCGCCATTTTGAGGTTATGTAAACAATTGAACTAAAGTTGACGCCAGTGCATTAGAATGTGTATTAACATTTGTTGTACCATGTTTCATTATGTTTGGCTGGTTAAATCGCGAGAAAAGTCTATTTAAAAGTCTCAACTTTGCTTGGCCGCCATGTTGATTTTGTAGTTTCCAAGTTTTCGAAAGTCTCATGGTGTACTTCTAGTAGTTCCCTTTATCAACGTACAAAATTTCAGGGTGATATCGGTAATAGTTTCGGGGATACTAAATGCTGGTGCAATATTTCGCACAGCTGCCATGCTGGATTGGTGCGACACAATACAAATTGAAGGGCACGGTCGGAGTCGGCCAGAATGGTGCTATGATCTTACCGAGTTTCATTGAAATCGCTCCAGCCGTTTAGAATTTACTAGGGACACACACACACACACCTCACACACACACACACACACACGCACACACACACGGACAAAAGGTGATCTCATAAGCCTATTTTTCAAAATTGAAAATAGGATAAAAATGATAAGTTCAGCTTTGGCAATATGAGTAACTAGCAGCAAGTGTGTCGAACTAGAAGGGTTTCGTGCAACGTGGCAGTTCCCACATGCAAGCCATGGCTTGAGAATTCAGGCGCCACGCCGCCGACAGGGGTGACCAAAGCAGGACTCCAGACATAGAACAACGAGGGTTCGAGCCTCGGTGACGGAGTAATGGGAGGTAACGATTTCCAATCGTTACAGCCTGAGGTGTACGTCACCCGTCAGTGCTCGGATTCCACGTAAAAAGGAAGTCTAAGAGAGCAACAGCAAACATGCGACCGGTAAGAGAGTGCGTCGGGGAATGTTCTCCGCAGTGCCTACGTTAGGTGAGAGCCGGAGTTAAGTTGGCAGACCTTTTGCTCACTCGCCGACAGCCAGGTACTAGCTTGTCTTCTCCCAGGTTGACAGGATATCAGAACACACGTGTGAGCTGTGCTGTGCTGTGGAAAGCGTCAGTGTGAATGCAATAAGGGAGCGTTTAGATTATTGGAATAGTGCAACAGGATACAGGCGGTAATGTTTACTACTGAAGAGAGAGCGTTTATGGCGGAATACGTTTTACGTGAAGGCGATCGGTTTACAGAAAATGTAAAACTAAAATTTCAGGCGCGGTTTTCTAATTCAAAGTGTCCAAACCGGGATACCGTTCGGGATTTGATAAGTAAATTTCGTGTGACCGGCTCAGTTCACGATGTACCAGGAACAGGCAGGCCTACGCTGTTAACAGACGAAAAACTTGATGAAATTTCCGATATAGTGCTGCGAAGTCCAGGTAAATCAATACGCAAATTAGCTCAAGAAACAGGAATCTCTAAGTGGACTGTTTGTTGTTTGTTTTGTTTTGATACAAGCGGCGGGGGCCACGCGGTCAGCAGCAGCAACCGTGCTGCCAACTTAACTCCGGCTCTCACCTAACGTAGCAGTGCCTAGACACTGCGGAGAACATTCCCTGACACCCTGTATCTCTCTCCTGGTCGAGATACAATAATGAAAATGGAATATAACCAAAGAACCGCCAGTAACAACGCCCTCAGAACTTCATCAATTTAAATAGCTGCTTCTGTTAGACTTTTTAAAGCAGCAAGACTCCAAAACTTCAAGTTGGAGGTTTTAGTTATTGGAGTGCCCTTGTGTGAATTAATGATTTTATCATTTTTTAAATGATCTTGTCGACTTCGTCGTTACGCTGAGGTCTGGTGTTACGTTACGGCGACGGGACGAAATGTACCGAGAATGCACTGAGGTGTGGGACGTCATAATACCGCTTGAGCTCCCTCCGTTCCCCGCGCGCTTGGGTGAGCGTGACGTAATCCAGCCAGCTACCTCCTTTGACCTTGGTTTGCACTTGCTAATGGACTTTGAGGTCACGCAGTTCGCTGCATGATCATGAGGCTTTCGCCCAAAATTTTTCAGCATTTGTAGCATTAAAAATGATATAAAGTCTAGTCTTTCAGGCTGACTATCACTCTTTTTTTGCCTACTTTTCTCATTTTGCAAAAATGAGTAAAAAGTAGACTTATGAGATCGATCCGGGAAAATGTGTGTCTGTCTGTCTGTCCTTCTGTCTGTCTGTCTGGCTGTGTGTGTGTGTCCCCCATATCAACTCCTAAACGGCTGCAGCTATCGAAACCAAATTAGGTAAGAGCAAAGATCTAGCCTATACCTTAATACCTCAAGCCCATATTTTAAATTGACGTCAGTGCTACCAACTGCTGAAAAATCGCAATTGAAGTTTGAGCTCTATGTTGGATATCTCATAAGTTATGCATGCGAACTATTCCAATATTGGCATGCATATAGACAATAGCATTCCAGATTAAATTGCAGTAGACCATACATGCCGGTAGTGCCAACATAATTCTAAGCCGGCCGATAAGTCCGATTTCTAAATGCACGTAACTTCTATACTATCGATTGGATTTCAACCAAATTCCGTATGTACTATGTGTACTACAGCAGATATGACTGTGCGTATTCTAATGAGCCACCAGGGTTGCCAACTGATAATAAATGCTCTCTCTATATTTTAACCCTAATAGCAATATTTCAAAAGTATACAACCCAACAGCTCTAAACTTTGCACACGTATAATACCTGACATTCTACCTTAATTTGAAGTAACTTACAGCAATCTTTATACATCAGAGTTGCCAACACGATTCTAAGCCTGCTGATAGGTCCAGTTTTTAAATGCATTTAACTTCTATACTAACAAATGGATTTCAACCAAATTTGGTATGTGCTTTGTGTACCATAACAGTTATGACAATGCGTATTGGTAAGAACAAGCAGGGCTGACAGCTGTAAATAAATGCTCTCTCTATTTGTTTAATCCTAATATCAATATATCAGAAAGTAGGCAAGTCATCATCTCTGAACTATGCACACGTATAGTAACTGACATTCTAGATTAATTTGGAGTAACTATTATACCTCAGTGCTGCCAACATGATTCTAAGGTTTCTGATAGTTTCAATTTTTAATTACATGCAACTTCTATACTAACAAATGGATGTTATCCAAAATTGGCTCTGTAATAGATCGTTAATATTTCAGATTAATTCTGAGCATCACATACACGACATTGTACCCGATCATGATTTTACGCGCACTGATGTATCCAATATCAAACAGCATGTAACGTCCATACTATCCATTTGACTTCAGCCAAATTTTGTATGTGCATTCTGTACCTTAAGGGATGGAACTAATTATATATTCAGAGTCACCAGGGCTGCCAACTGTAGTAATTTACTATATTACTCTATTTCTTGATTTACCGACAGTAGTGGCTACGCTGGCTAAAGCGCAGCATTAGGTCATGGGACCAAGCTCTCTGCTGACTCGGTAGACGCGTGGGTTCGAGCCCCACCGTCGGCCGTCCTTGAAATGGTTTTCCGTGGTTTCCCATTTTCAACACCAGGCAAATGCTGGGACGGTACCTTCTGACAGGCCTCGGCCGCTTCCTTCCACATCCTTGCCCAGTTTCATTCACCATCATTCATTTCATCTCTTATTAACTCCCCTCATGAGGTTGGCATCAGGAAGGGCATCCGGCCGTAAAAACCATCGCCACAAAGACTTCCATCGCATCTCATCCCCGACCCCGTTGGTAAAACGGGAATAATAAGGGGTAGACATACATAAGTTACTCTATTTCTTGATTTCGTCGTTATTCTAGATAGGTCTATATACAGTAGATTGGCATCAATCTGAAACTTTAAGAAAAGTAGACTCTTTAGTGCGTTATGAAACTACTTGTTAAATATAAATTTAATCAATATGTTTGTTTTGTTGCTTTAAAAAGTGTAAATCCAAATCAATAGCATAACTTGTTATACTGCGTCAGTTGTTGGAAAAGGGGAAGTTCAAAAGAGATGTTTGCAAGGATATGCTATTGTGTATACTATTTATTCTGTGGAAAATTACATATTGTATCTGTAACTCCATACGCTAAATATATAAATAAAAGTTTGAAATATATTTAAAAATGGTGGACATTTGTGTGTTGAGTCTAATAATTTGAACAGGTCTGTACGTACGTTATGTCTATGAAAGTTTGTTTAAAAACACGTATGTATTAAACTATACTTGTAATCGTATTTTTAGAACGGAATGCCGTATAAAGTGGCTTCAGGGGAGAAATTTAGCTTATACAGTAACTTCTGATTTTCAGAGCAACTGTATTCAACGTGTACTTTGGTGCTATCAAAACTATGACTTCAAGTTCCGAGGATGGAGTCTTAATGGAGATTACTACGAATAAGACCATTCACTCTGGCTTTAGCAATGTCACTTACAAGAACGACATTGCTCTTCTGAAACTCCCGACACCCATTCCTGAACTCAGTAAGTACGGTACATGTCGTAATGGCAATTCTTTTTCTTTGTTTATCTTATGTGAGCACCGTAAAAGGGGTCTATAGCACTGAATACTATTTAGGTTTAAGGAAATGCATATTCATAACAAGTTCTTCCATTTTATGTTTTATATTGTTTAGTATTAATTATTGTTCTTTATCTTTATTGCTGAATTTTGAACTGTATTGATTTTTTTTAAATAGCAATTAATTATAATTTTATTGCGAGATTTGAAATTCATCTTCCATAACACAGGTTATCAGTCATTTTAGCCTACTTTCGATTTTTGCAAAAAATGAAAGTAGACTTATGAGATCACTACAGGGCCAAAAATTGTGTGTATGTCTGTGTGTGTGTGTGTGTGTGTGTGTGTGAGAGAGAGAGAGAGAGAGAGAGTGTGTGTGTGAGTGTGTGTTAGGACTCTGAAAGTCTGTCCCCCCCTATCAATTCGAACACGGTGAATCCGAATTGAACGAAATTTGGTACAGAGGTAGCACTAGCAAAGGGCACCTCAGTGTCATATTTTATATCGCCGCCGTCCTGACGTAAGCGTAATGGCGGCCACCCAAATGTTCAAAGCTGAACTCAAATTACGACGAACCTATTTATTTGATTTCTACCAAATTTTGTAACGTTATACCTTTATGTATGAAGAATTTTTTGACCAAAGTACGAGGTCATCTGCGCAATAATTTGCGGATGGCGGCCATGTTTGTGTGCAAATTGATTCCCCCTATCTTTTCAAACACGGTGAATCCGAATTGAACGACATTTTGTACAGAGGTAGCACTGGCAAAGGGCACCTCAGTGTCATGTTCTATATCACCGCCATATTGACGTAAACGTAATGGCGGCTACCCAAATGTTCAAAGTTTAAATCAAATTACGACCAACCTATTCATCTGATTTCTACCAAATTTTGTAACATTATACCATGACGAATAGAAGGAGAAAGTGAGAAGACTCCTGAAGTTCAAGCGCGCCCCGCCAGGCAGCGCTAGAGTAGGCAAGTTCCACACTGCCGGGGTCAGCTGGTCTTAGGGATTGTGCTAAGGGAAACGAATTACTTTGTAACTAATACTCTTTTAAAAAGTAATTAGCGGTTACAATTAAAATAGCATGGCAGGGCACAATGGAAAATATAATTCACGGAAATAAGAACTACGGTCTTCATTACATGTTACGGAACGCACAGATTCCTGGAGTATACAGTCGGAGAAAGCCCAGATCTTTCTCGTAACATCTGCAGGATTAAGGATGTGAGGTTGTAGAGAGCTTGTCTTGCCACTACTCGTAACGAATTCCTGGCCTTTTCATTTGATTGACTACCATCACAAGTAAAGCCAGCCACCCTCGCAAAATCACCTATATTAGAATTTTTGCGAGAATGACCCCTGGAGTAGCATTTCTGCTTGCATAAACAGCAACTGGCTGCACCCAATATATGCATGAAAGGTACGAACATGAACACTAGAGCGTGATTTGCAAGTACGTTCTTCTGGAGGTCAGGTGTGTGTTCTCCTGAATCAACTAATCCATCTACTTTATCAGAAAAGCTATTTAACTCGATTTCTTCTCTTAGCTTCTCTTCTTCGAAAATTACAACACCGTAACGTGAATTATCATTCTTTTCTTCCTTAAAATTGTCTGAAATAGCATTTATACTATGCGTATTAATTCAATAAGGGCACTTAAGTCCTTTACAAAGTTTCCTCAAGCGACTTTCTGAAGGCAGAGGAAAGAGATAATGTCGCCGACAATGACTGAATCCTTTCGGTGATTTTATTCTCAACAATAAACACTCTAAAATGAATTCATTGCTGTACCTCATTCCATTGGGAGATTTTTCCTGGCATTTCTTGAGTATAGTGTCTATTATCTTTTCCTTCTTGCTAAGGTGTTCGTTATCTTTGTAATTAAATGCCTGTGAATTTCCAACCTGCTTCTCCAGCAAATTAATTCTCGATTTTGCCGAGTTGAGGCAGGATCTAACGCGAATTAAATTACGGTTAGCATTCTATAGGCGACTTTTGAGCAATATTATAGTCTTTTCAGCATCAGTAAGTACACTAGAATGACCCAGATTCCTTTTCCTGTTGGGAGCTTTACGGGACTTATTCTCACTACTTCGGTAAATTAGGGAAAAATTGAGGCACTGCTCCAGGACGTAATTTCCACCACACACGAGAGATTTCCACTTCTTCACCATTCACTATAAAATTACCTGATTTTACTATCAAATAATCAGAGAAATGAATTTGACAAATTCTAATACTTCGCGTTAACTCCGTATCCTTTCGTGGAATAGCTCTGGCCCATTTTTAGCCTACTTTCGATTTTTGCAAAAAATGAAAGTAGACTTATGAGATCAGCACAGGGCGAAAAAAGTGTGTCTGTCTGTGTGTGTGTATGTGTGTGTGTGAGTCTGTGTGTGTGTATGTGTGTGTGTGAGTCTGTGTGTGTGTGTGTGAGTGTGTGTACTCTGAATGTCTTTCCCCCCCTATCAATTCGAACACGGTGAATGCGAATTGAACGAAATTTGGTACAAAGGTAGCACTAGCAAAGGACACCTCAGTGTCATGTTTTATATCGCCGCCATCTTTACTAAAACTGAATGGCGGCCACTCAAACGTTCAAAACGTAAAATCAAATAACGACTAACCAAATCATCCAATCTCTACCAAATTTGGTAACAACATACCTTCGTATAGGATGCGTCTTGTGACCAAACTACAAACTGCAAACTTTATAATCCATATCATGGGACCCACCAGTTCCGATTATCGAGCCGAGAATCGTTTTAACTGTTCTAAAGGAAGAGGCACGTACGAAATTAAAAGTTTATTTTGTAATACTATAGTGCAGACGTGATTTTAAAAAGCTCAGCTGATTCATTAATAAGACAAGATGGCAGCGGATATCTTGTGCCTGACTTATATTTCACTAATTTGAGTATTGAATGCAATATAGCGTACTGATAAAAACTAAATAAACTTTGTATGAAATGCTTTATATATAAATAATATACTCCAGTGATGAAATCGTTTAGTATAAATCATTATTTGCTAACAAGTTCTATGTAAGTCATTTTAAATAGAACGATATTCGTTGACACAATTAGCTCAGTGGTAGAGCGATAGCCTGTCGCTCAGATGCCTATGGTTCAAACCCGATCAGAGCTAGGTTTTTTGCTTGAAATGTTATATGTTTATTGTTTTGTAATGACTCAGATGTTTTAAAATTAAGCGTTATATTGTGCAAATTATGGTGTAAAATATATATTTAATTAAAACATAATTCGCCAGCAGATTTACTCGAGACATCTAGCTGCCAAAATGGTAACTTACAGATTTTATTGAAAAGTTTCTTCTTCTGGCCGCTAGAATGCACTCGCTCTGTTAGGATTATATTGTTCGATATTTCACCACTAGATGTCCCGACTAGTCTACGTGGGGATCCATTGATTACTATACCATTATCATTCTATGCGCATCGAATTTGAAGAATGACAAGTTGATACTACGATACATTTTAACTTTTTATTTTAAAGGGTTTGTAACAGCCTATTTTGCGTTACTTGAAAATGTTATTAAGCGTTATATTGTCCACATTATGGTGTAAAATATATATTTAATTAAAACATAATTCGCCAGCAGATTTACTCGAGACATCTAGCTGCCAAAAAGGTAACTTCCAGATTTTATTGAAAAGTTTCTTATTCTGGCCGCTAGAATGCACTCGCTCTGTTAGGATTATATTATCGAAAATATCCACATAGTTTGTATACACACGTCTCTGTAGGGTCATGGAAAGATTTGTTAATTCAATTAGGGTTGTGAAAGCCATGCACAACCAGACGTGTAAAGACATGCCTCAACTCAAAGTTGGATGTTGCCCACGGCAGGTCGTAATAATAATAATAATAATGTTATTGGTTTTACATCCCTTTTAACTACTGCTGCTTTTAGAGACACCGGGGTGCCGGAATTTTGGCCCGAAGGGGATCTTTAACGTGCCAGTAAATGTACTGACACGGCTCCCTCGCATTTGTGCACCCTCAAATGCCAGCTGACTGCGCCAGGATACGAACCTGCAACCTAGGGCCCAGCAAGCGAGAACGTTACCGCTGAGCCACGCCGCCAGTCCGGTCGATTATGTCTCCAGATCCATAACATTCTTGATATACTTCTTATCTTTCTTTCTTTCTTCAATGATGGTAGCAGTTTTTATCTAGGTCGTGGCGTTTGGTAGAGGTAAATCGTTTCTAAGGTCTTCAACAAAGAATAGTTCTATTATACTCTTTGATAATAACAACGAGTTATAACTATACTCATACATTTAGGAGAAAGTAGGCTATATGTTCTTTACTGAACATCTTGTTCAAATTGATTTTTATTCTTCGGTGGTGAAAAAAATCGTATAACGTCAACTACTCTACCATACCCTGACTTACAGCCAGGCAAAAAACAGTACGGCATGTTCAACTATTAAATTAACAAAGCCGCATAAGAAATATGTTTGAAGTCCACAACACAAAACGCTGATGTACACAAGACACAATGAACTGAATTTAAGAACTGAATGCAAAGAAAATTCAATTTAATTCACACAAATATCTCCCACAGTAACTTCTCGCGCACTTTCTATGACCTGGCTCGACCCAACAACAGGACACGTTGTTGGACATTATCGCTTACAGTGCTTGTAGCGGCGGGACCACAAACTACCGTGCTATAATGGCGGAGTCCTCACACTAGGTCCTTCTATTCGTCATGATTATACCTTTATGTATGGAAAATCATTTCACCAAACTACGAGGTCAACTGCCCAATAATTTGCGGATGGCGGCCATATTTGTGTGCAAATCGATTCCCCTGATCTTTTCAAACACGATGAAACGGAACTGAACGAAATTTATACAGAGGTAGCACTAGCAAAGGGCACCTCAGTGTCATGTTCTATATCGCCGCCATCTTGACGTAAACGTAATGGCGGCCACCCAAATGTGCAAAGCTTAATTCAAATTACGACCAACCTATTCATCTGATCTCTACCAAATTTTGTAACATTATACCTTTATGTATGAAGAATCGTTTGACCAAACTACGAGGTAATCAGCCCAATAATTTGCGGATGGCGGCCATGTTTGTCTGCAAATCGATTCCCCCTATCTTTTCAAACACGGTGAATCCGAATTGAATGAAATTTAGTACAGAGGTAGCACTAGTAAAGAGCACCTCAGTGTCATCTTTTATATCGCCGCCATTTTGACTAAAACGTAATGGCGGCAACCCAAATGATCAAAGCTTAAATCAAATTACGACCAACCTATTCATCTGATCTCTACCGAATTTTGTAACCTTATACCTTTATGTAAGAAGAATCTTTTGACCAAACTACGAGGGCATCTGCCCTATAATTTGCGGATGGCGGCCATGGTTGTGTGCAAATCGATTCCCTCTATCTTTTCTTACATAGTGAAACCGAATTGAACGAAATTTGGTACAGCGGTAACACTAGCAAAGGGCACCTCAGTGTCATGTGTTAAATCGCCACCATCTTGACGTAAACGTAATGGCGGCCACCCAAATGTTCAAAGCTTAATTCAAATTACGACCAACCTATTCATCTGATCCCTACCAAATTTTGTAACTTTATATCTTTATGAATGAAAAATCTTTTGACCAAACTACGAGGTCATCTACTTAATAATTTGCGGATGGCGGCCATGTTTGTGAGCAAATCGATTCCCGATATCTTTTCAAACACGGTGAATCCAAATTGAACGAAATTTAGTACAGAGGTACCACTAGAAAAGTGCACCTCAGTTTCATGTTTCATATCGCCGTCATCTTGCCGAAAACGTAAAACGTAATGGTGGTCACCCAAATGTTCAAAGCTTAAATCAAATTACGACCAACCTATTCATCTGAACTCTACCAAATTTTTTAACAGTATACCTTTATGTATGAAGAATCGTTTGACAAATCTACGAGGTCATCAACCAAATAGTTTGCACATAGCGGCCATGTATGTGTGGAAATCGATTCGTCATATCAATTCAAACACGGTGAAACCGAATTGAATGAAATATTGTACAGATGTAGCACTAGCAATGGGCACTTCATATTCATGTTTAATATCCGTATAGCACGTTGTATTTCAGCAAGCTACTACAACCAACATTCAATTATATTCCTTGAAAAGGACAAAGAGTTATAACAATACGCATGCATTTAGGAGAAAGTACGCTGTATGTTCTTTACTGAACATCTTGTTTTTTTCTGTTCGTCCACAGCGTTGGTTGTCTGACACATCTTCATTCTGTTTCGCGCGTCTCTCCGCGTAACGTATCATGGAACTGGAATTACTTTTAGAAGAAGATTCTTGCAAATATTTGGGCGTTAACGTAAGGAATGATATGGAATGGAGTACTCATGTAGGATGTGTAGTTTCTAAAGCTTACAAATCTCTGCACTTTGTAATGAGAGTATTAAAAGGAAGTACTACCTCGGCTAAAGAATTAGGATATTTGTCACTTGTAAGACCTATTCTGGAATACGCCTCGGTGGTTTGGGATCCATCACAAGTAGAGCTCATCAATTAGTTGGAAATGGTACAAAGAAAGGCCGCTAGATGTGTGCTCAGTGACTTTACTCCTAGGAGCAGTGTGAGCCGTACGTTAAAGAAACTTGGGTGGGAATCACTGGTGGCTAGGAGGATGAAATCTAGACTGCGCTATGTACAACACGTGTAAAAATCAACCAGCATGGGGTGAGCTTAGCAAACGTATGGGAAAGCCCTCTTACACGAGTAGGAGTGATCATCCTTTCAAAGTTAAGGCCCGACCACAGCGTACAAATTATGGTAAATATTATTTCGTTAACCGTGCCATTGATAACTGGAACTCTCTACCTGCCGCAGTCTTAGAGCCCAAACATATAGATGTGTTTAAGAAAAGACTGACGATTTGTGGAAATACTCCAGTTTAATTGTTATTGAATTGTTATGTATAATTATGTATTAATTTGTTACGTATACCCAATTTGTGACCGGGGGCCACACATCCAATTGCAAATAAATAAATAAATAAATAAATAAATAATGAATGAATGAATTAATTAATTAATTAATTTAAGGTGTTGCAATTTTGATCACGTTATTGATTTTATGTTCGACCCTAACTATTATGTGTCAGAAAACTGTATCATAATGAGGCTCATTATAACACTATTTTTCATTATGAAACAGTTTCTCCCACCAATCAGAGCTCAAGAAACAAAGGAAGGAAGGAAGCTTATAGTTTAACGTGACCGTTAATCTCGAGATCATGAGCCACGGGACCTCCTTTTTACGTGGAATCCGAACCACAGGACATGGCATTTCACTCAAGAAACAGTTGTGTGACCAATTAGATAAGGATACCTTCGCGCATGCGCTCAAAATCCAACATGTCTATATAAATTACCGAAATTGCACCGTCCATATGTTCGCGTAAATAAACTGGTGAATATGAGACAAGAAATGGCACTGTACCTTAATATCCCCAAAATCAATTTCTACACAGCGCGTGGTTTTGAAACGACTTCGGTGACAGTTTTACTGAATACTGGAGCACAATCTGAACATATGGCATTTAATCACACAGAGCGCATGCGTCGGTTGTCCAGAGAGCTTGGAAAACAGAGATATACTACCCACCGCAGCACCCGATTACAACATTCTAGTGACTGAACAGATATTTATGAATATTTATGTTAAAACATATAATAAAGTTATAATCATCGTCGAACATAAACAGTCGTATGCAACTCGCCTATAATGGTAATTAAGACACTCGTATGGAAATTATAAAACTCGCATAAGCTCGTTTTATAAAAATACTCGTGTCTTAATTATAGCCATTATAGGCTCGTTGCATAATGTACTATTATCTTCCCTTGTTATCGTTTTATTTCAAATCGTTTTCATATTTTCAATATACTGAATACCGTTTGACGTTCAACCGATCAACCACAACACAGCGAAGGCAGTACGAGAGTGAGACGGGGATGCGAGCAAGAGAGACAGACAATGTAGTCTACCCCCAACCCATCGCCGCAAGGTCGTCCGTGCCAGAAGCACGCTGTATGAACAACTCTGGTTTAAAACATTCGAAGCGGAATCTCTATACGTACCTTAAAACCAAAGAGGGCTGTCACTAATTTAACTGTGAGGGCGAGCCTGTGAGGAAGAATATTGTGAATTATCTAATCACTAGCATGATTTATTTGTTCCAGCGTACATGAACCCCATCAAACTTCCTAATTCAACGTTCGTCGCCCAAGATCTACGTGCTTTGAAATTGGTGTTGAGTGGACGGCCGTATACGACTGTAAGTATATTTAGATCTCAGGCTTTCGCGGCCGGTGATTGGTTTAATATCTTTTTTTTTATCGTATGGCTTTTAGTGCCGGAAGAGTCCGAGGACATGTTCGACTCGCCAGAGTCTGTAGCTGCTTCCAGCGGACACCCATAGGGTGAGCTACAAGTTCCGTTCAAATTCAAGTATTTCCAACTTTCGCCACCAGATCTCAATGATACCTAGTGGTGAACGTTGGAATTTTAATAGAGCATTCCGACGAAATCTAACCTAGAAATTTAGCTTCACACAATTTTAGACTGTGGTAGGATCTTTTACTGCTGTGTATGTGGGGCTTGCCCTTTCTCTATCTGCCGTCCATAAATTGTAGGCACAGTTTTTGGTAAATAAATAATAATATAACTAGGGTACAGGATGGAGCCGCCTCGTGTATCGGTGATTGCTTCCCGACGTTTCGGAAATGTACTCACTAACTCGTTCCCATTATTAAGGCTGCTGCTATAATAGGCAAAATGTCGGGGAACCATCACCGACATATTACGCGGCTCCATCCTGGAGGCCTAGATAATAAAAAGTAAGTATAGCTCCGTGCTCCTGGTTTCCCACCCTTTCTTTAAACTGTTGTTTCATTTATGGCCTTATCATAGTCATCAGCCCAGTGTTCTTGAAAAACATTCGAATTTGTCTCCAAACCTGTGTTTTATTGAAATAAAGTTGTTTCCCAAACGATCCAGAATGTTTATACTCCGATTGAACTTAATGACAGAGCTTCAAAATGTTCAAAAAAATGATTAAATACATTGTAATTTTATGTGCAACCTGTGTTATTGTAGTGCCAAAATACTGCATTATTATTTCAGTATTCATCAGTTTAGAAACTATTTTCAGCGATTTCCACAATGTTTGCATTAGATTTCTATCTACTTCATGCTACGCCATGTAGGATTTCAAATATGTTCGGTGAATAGACCGAAGTTGAACTACGAACCTTAAAATGGCATCAGCTCCATGAACATGTTTAAGGAGCGCTCCGTCGATTACGTTTACGGCGTACTTTTTGCAACAGTTTTGGAACGGTTTGGTACGGTGAACGCAACCAGCCAACATCTGGCCGTTAACCACTGATTGCATTATTAAAGATAAAGCGCACTAATTGTGCATAGTGATGATAAAACTGTCATTCAAAAAACATCACAATGGATGATCCCCGATTTACACAAGAAATTACATGGTATCTACTACATTGTACACCGCATAATTTACATACGCAGGATTCATCAGGATCATGAAATTATTCGGTATTGCACAGTTTATGGTGATACCCATGTACCGCTATCAAATTAACAAACTGTCGCAAGTCTTGGTTAGTGTTCATCCATGTCCTAGTCATCATGGCCTCCGTTGTGTAAAAGTCGAGCCAGATTTCGCCCCTCTTCTGTATTCCTTCCTGCATTAATTCTGCCAGGCGTCTGTGAATGGTATCCCTGGCTTCATCCGAAGGTCATCAACGAAGAAGGTATCCCTGGACAGTTCATATACTAACCTAGACTTTGTATATTTCGATATCCTCAGGATAGCCTTCAGGAAGAGCGATTTGACTGCTTCAAGCTTCCTCAAGTCTGCCAGGGACAATTTCTCCCAGATGATCTCAAGTTCATATGTAGCAAAGGGCGTAATTTTCGCATCGAATAATCTGATAGCAGTTCCCAATAGAGTAGGGTGTGAGAGATGGGTGAACGAAGAAAAGCGAGATGCTTTGTATACTGTCGATACCATTGTCTCGCAATGTAATTTGCACTTGTGATTCTTTCTCATCCTCATATACCGGTATAGCTTACACTGATTTGTTCTCGTGAAGTTTTTCAAATACTGTAACTCGTAAACCATTTAGGTGGCTCTAACTTATGTTTTGGTTTAATAATGCAATTTTCTCTTTTCTAATGTTTTGGTTTTTCAGCGTATTAGTTTGGAGCAAAAATGTTAATATGTTTCCAAGATACGGGTTTTTGAAGTTCGTCAACATTGGCAAATACCGGGCGCCCGAGAATGTTCTCCGCAGTGGGTACGTGCAGCTGTGAGTGGTTGAGTCATGAGTTCAGTTGGCTGCACTGCACTGTGTCCTTCAAAGCGGGACTCCCCCGTGTCGGCTGTCAGTGTGAATTGCGATAAGCGCGCGAGCCTGCATGCAGTAAGCGAGCGTTCAGATAGATTGGAAGAGTGCATCAGTATACAGGCAGTAATGTTTACTACTGAAGAGAGAGTTTTTTGGTGGAATACGTTTTTCGCGAAGGCGATCGGTTTACAGAAAATATAAAATTAAGATTTCAGGCGCGGTTTCGAAATTCAAAGTGTCCAAACCGTGATACCGTTTGGGATTTGGTAAGTAAATTTCGTGTGACTGGCTCAGTTCACGATGTACCGGGAACAGGCAGGGCTACGCTTTTAACAGACTGAAAACTTGATGAAATCTCTGATATAGTGCTGCGTAGTCCAAGTAAATCAACACGAAAATTAGCTCAACAAACAGGAATCTCTAAGTCGACAGCTCATAAAGCTGTAAGAGACAAGCTTCAGTTGTTCCCTTATAAAGTTACCGTGGTTCATGAATTAAAACAAACTGATTACGGAAAAAGAGTGATGTACTGTGAATGGTTCCAGCATCTGTTATGAATGGCTGTGGTGAGTACAATGTTTACAGTTTATTTGTTATGATGCAAGCGGCAGCCGTGCTACCAACGTAACTGCTGTAGCTAGCTCTCGCAGACGCATGTAGGCGCTGCGGAAAACATTCCCGGATTCACTGTATCTACCAAATCTTTATTCATCCACCTTTGCAGACATTTCTTTGACAACTTTTATTTTTATGCAAATAAGGTACCGTACATGGTATCAGAAATTACTGTACTGATTCACTTGAAATTTTCAGAGTATCTCTATGTGCATTAATCTGACCTAGAGTAATGGTTGCAGTATTTATGTAACTGAATAAAAAAATGCATTACTTCAAAACTGTTTAACCTTATGAAAGACAAATTTACAAATAAAAACCTTTGAGGCCCTCATAATTCTAGTTCGGATTGCAAGCCATAAAATCGTCCTCAAATGTATTAAGCAAACCTTTAACTTCAATAGTTAGGTCATAAATGTACAGTTTGATTAATATTCTGTTTTGAAAAAATCATTAATTGCAATGTTGGTATCAGTGAATGATTATGCCTTTTCCGAAGTTTAACCACTTTATATTATGAAGGTTAATGTTGATACATTTTCGTTACGTGTCTTAATATGATTCTATCCCACAAACGTTTTAAACTTATCAAAGAAAGAAACATTTACAAATAAAAACGTTTGAGGCACTAGAATCATGATTGTAGTTCGGATTGCAAGCCATAATATCTCCTTCAAATGTATTAAGTTTCAACCTTTTAACTTCCATAGGTCATAAATGTATCATTTGCTTAATATGTTGTGTCCAAAAATCATTAATTGCAATGTTGGTATCAGTGAATAATAATGCCTTTTCAGTAGCTTAACAACTTTATCTTATGAAGGTATATGTTGATATGTTGATACATTTCCGTTACGTTGAATCAGTAGTGTATATTAAGAAACTGAACTGCTTTGTTCTACTATTCAGTTAGCACCACCTTCATCCCGACCCGAGATGAATGTGGTGATCTCTGGACTGAAGCATTCGTACGAATGAACTAAGTCAGTTTTACCACGCACCGCTTGTTTCTAAAATAAAGAAGTATTTGACCCTCCCTCTCTCGCCTTGGTGAAAATAGTGCAATACCCAGAAGAATTATCCTCAAGCCGCCACTGATTGTGGGATGTTTTCCTTGTTATCTGACCAACTTTCTGTGCGATCGGGAGATTCACTTTTAAGATGTTCCCATGTTCAGATGTTATCTGACCAACAAGCATGCAAACTTGCTGTGCGATCGGGAGATTCATTTTTAAGTTTTTACAATGTTTTGATATGACTTGGCAGAACTGCAAAATATAACTTAAGAGAATTCTATATTATTTACTTTATTTCTTTCAGATAACGCCACAGAAATCAGCCCGTCTCTCAGGTACTTGGAGCTCTTAGCAAAGGAGAACGCGTACTGTAATAAATTCGACGATGCCATCACAGACTCCAAGTTGTGCGTTTATAGTCCTTCAGGACGAAGTCCTTGTAAAGTAAGTGCTGTTGTTAAATAATAACTGAGTGTTAGGAATACATAGCACAATATACGACTATCACGTAATAACACCGTAATAATAATATTAATAATAATAATAATAACTACAATAAGAACATTCAGGTATATTTCCTTTACGAGGGATTGTATAAAATCTTGCATCAAACGCTAGAAGGGGTCTGACTCCTCAAGTGTGGGATTCCTACCCACTAAAAACCACACACCCTTTTCATCCTGACATTCTATCCTGGAACCGCTTTCGCATTATTTCAGGACGGTGTCGATTTAATATGCCTTTTGAGCGTCATCTTTTTTAATTCAATAAAACGCTGACGCTCATGAGCGTCTAGTTTCCTTTTCCTCTGATGCCTACAATCTAGTTAAAAGTTTCGACAAGTTGCAAAAGTCACATCAGGGATAGTCTATTCGCAACCAGGACGTCGAATGGTAGACGTTTTCCCAACATTGACGGTCGTCAATCCCAACCTTGCAGCCATTTCCCCTTGAATCTATGGCCCATTCCAGCGTCTTGGCATTGAAATCACCAGCTACATTGAAGTTATATCTCGTACCTCATAATGTGTCCTCAATCCATTCCTTCTGAAAGTCATAAATGGCCTCGTTCGGTGGGAAGTAACGCAACTTTTGTACGTACGCGTGCCACTCTTAATCCAGGCTAAACCCTCTTCATATCCTAGATTTTTCACTAGATTTTTCCCCAGATCTGGAATAAATATTGCTGCTATTCCAAAGTTGTCCGCAAATCACCCATGGTGATCGCTGTCTTGATATTGCTCCCACAGTGTATGTATGTTTCAATCTCAAACATCAAGTGTGTCAAGATGTCATTGGCAGTCCGGCTGCTGTGAATAGCCTATTACGCAACATTATTATTATTATTTATTATTATTATTATTATTATTTTAGGGAACGCCTGAGACGCGTTTGGAAGTCCGCACTCCACAAGGGTGTGTGGGATTCCTACCCACTAAATACAGAGAGTCCAGTTTGTATATATCGGAGACCCTCGCTAGCCCGCTCGCCCGCGGCGCGAGCCTGTCTCCCGCCACGCACTTTAACTTTATGCGGCGCCCGCGTGGCACTGAGCCATTGAGTATAGGAATTTGTACTTACCTAGTTCACAGCTGGTGCTGAAAATGTTCGCCATTCACTGCTACACATCGCTGGCACCTTTTTATGAAACTGGCATTTACTCTCTGAAGTTCCTCAGCACCGATTGACTGTATTTCAGCTGTAATATAGTCTTTAAGCTCATTTATAGTGTGAGGGTTTCTAGCATACACTCTATTTTTATGCGTCCCTCACAAATAAAAGTCACATGGTGATAAGTCTGGGCTTCGCGAGGGCCACACGTTCCGACTTATAATCCTTGTACCAAAAATGCGACGCAATTCTGTCATGGTTGCTTCGTCATTGTGAGCAGTGGCAGAATCTTGTTGAAAATAAGTTGACAATCGCTCTCCGTAAGTCAGTTCGTCAAAAAAATTGGTCAAGGATCACATTGAAGTACAAATTTAAGTACAAATTCCTATACTCAATGACTCAATGCCGTGCGAGCGCCGCAAAACGGCAAAGTGCCTGGCGGGAGACAGGCTAGCGCAGCGGGCGAGCGAGGGTCTCCGATACATACCAACTGGACTCTCTGTACCACACACCCTTCTCTCGCGACGTGTGTCTGTGCCCCGGAACCACTCTCGCATTACTTCAGGGCAGCGTCGTACGAGAAGCCGCATGCTTCTTATTCTTCTTCTGTTTCCTTCAATTCTTCTTCGCCATCCTGAGTAATCTCTGACCTGATATTGTTCGCTGAGAATAAGGATGTCTGTTTCAATCTCATAGGTCATTGGCAGTCTGATTCCTGTGTATATTTACCCGAAGAATCTTCATCATTTTCCACTATGTTTGGCCTTTTAGAGAGCTTCACGAAACACGATATACTCGTCTGAGCCAGGAACATGGTTTCGTTTCGCATCGTCAACATCCTTGTCAGTACAATGTATGTATCGTGGATTTACTTTGCAGGCAACTGTCTTATACCCAGCCTCTCCGCACTTAAAGCAAAGCTTACTTCTGTCCGCACGTTTGCAGTTTTGTGCATTATGTCCATAAGATAGACATCGAAAGTATCGAGGCACTACGGTTCGTCTTCGTACTCTGCAGTATGAAAATGAAAATCCACAGCCTGCATCCAGTCGACCGACTGGGTCAGGAATGGAATGAATGAAGCCCCATCTAGCGGCGAGGATATGAACTGTGCCGGCTGCCGAGGCCTGACGCACTCCTCTGGGGCTATGATTAAATGAATGACAGATGAAATGAAATGATAGTGGAGAGTGTTGCTGGAATGAAATTTTGACAGGGAAAACCGGAGTACCCGGAGAAAAACCTGTCTGCCTCCGTTTTGTCCAGCACAGATCTCACATGGAGTGACCGGGATTTGAACCACGGACCCAGCGGTGAGAGGCCGGCGTGCTGCCGCCTAAGCCACGGAGGCTTTTCTGCAGTATAACGATCCTATTTTAATGTTACCTATCTCCAAGAGTCTCCGAACCTCCCTATCCTCTATCTCTATAGTGGCAAGCCTCTGCCCCCTGCTTACCCGACATTAATAACAATAATAATATTATTGTAGAGAAGACCCACGCTTTGAGGGTAAACAAAATACATCGAGTTATCTTCAGAAATAAAAGAAATGTGGAAGCTGTAACCAGGTGGTAATTTGCATCCAGTGATAATCTGCAACAGGAATGATCCTCAAAACGTTCACGCAACAGATGGCCTCACTGAGACTCACGACGACAATTGGAATCATACAAAAATGTGTGATACTGGATTTATCCCACATCGTGCGTCACCTAATGAACAACTAAACAGATTTACAGACTAATATGAGCAAGTAGATGGGTGGAAGACGTAGCCTAAGGAAGATGAGATGCGCCATCAGGAGAAGGCCCTTGTTTGCCTCCTGACTTCTCAGCAACAGGGATTGCATCATCGTCCTTGAAGAGAAATGTGCCAGCTTGGGATTTTCAAATACGTATCAATATGTATGATAACAATGATGAAGAAATCGGTTTTGAGCACCTTTTGATGTGGTGGCTAGCATTCTCGGCTGTCACCCCTGAGGTTCGGCTCTACCAAGAAATTTAATTCTGAACTTAAAATGTGCTGGAACAGGGTACACTCTGCCTTGTGAAACAAAACTGAGGAAAGTTGGAAACAATTTCCATTCCAGAAGTGAATTTCAGTGGTTCCCTACTTCTACTCCAGCCAAATGGCGGGATGCCCCCTAACTTAATTCTACAACCACCCCCTTCCCAATCCTAGCCTTAGATACAAATAAATACACCTGTTATAATAATAATAATAATAATAATAGTATGTCTACCCCTTATTATTCCCGTTTCCAACGCGGTCGGGGATGAGATGCGATGAAATTCTATGTGGCTGATGGATTTTACGGCCGGATGCCCTTTTTGACGCCAACCTCATGAGAGTAGTTAATGAGAGATCATTGAAGATGAATGAAACAGGGCAACGACGTGGAAGGAAGCGTTCGTGGCCTTAAAAAGGTACGATCCCAGCATGTGCCTGTAGTTGAAAATGGGGAAACCACGAACCATTTCAAGGATGGCCGACGATTGGGCTCGAACCCACGTCCACAGAGTACGCAGATAGCTTGACCCCTTGGCCTAGCGCTTCGCTATAGTGAGCATAGCTATCGCTGTCCGTTATAATAATAATAATAATAATAATAGTAATAATAATAATAATAACATTAACAATACTAATGATCTAGAGTAGAAATCTCCAGCTCACTTTTCATAAACAACTAGCTGAAGTACCCGTGCTTCGCTACGCGTCATAATTAAATTAAAATGTGAAGGTGACAGTGTTAAAACAGGGTATAGGCGAGGTGCTGCGCAGAGGGAGATTAAGGATGGAACATTTTGTCCAACTACACCGCTCGGCGTTGACCGTGTTTTATAGCACAAATTTAGGTTTTACTCGCTAACCGTTGGAGATACCTTTCGGATAGAAAATGTAATTTTAAACCTCGTATATTCCATCAAAAGTTTGCTATTTCTTAACGTTCTCTTTTTATTTGAAATTGAAATATGAAAGTTTTAAACCAAAGGGTGTAGAGACGTCACTAAAATGGTCACCGTCTTTAAATAGGGCAAAGTATTGAAATCAAAAGAAACCTATATGTTAACCAGCTAAATCAGCTACTTCCATGTAAAAATTCATGTAAATCGGACCAGTGGTACTTGCGTAATTGAGTAATACACAGACAAACACCATCTCATTTCTTGCCTCGCTTCGCTCGCGTCATAGTCGTGTCATATTGTTATTCAATGAAATGCATGTTTAACCCCGTTACCACCACTTTAGAACCTGAATATCCAAAAATCCCTCCTTAGTAGACTTTTTCGACACACAACAAACATATCCCCAAAATATCATTCTTCTAACTTTAATAGTTTGGGTTAGTCGATGAGAGTGAACATCCAAAAATCCTTCCTTAGTGGACGTTTTTCTTCCAGAATTTCACCCCTCCCCATAGGCCCCTTAAATTGGATTTATGAAAAAACGGTCGAACACCTATTTATTTTATTTATTTATTTATTTATTTATTTTTGATCTGATTATTTTCCTCCGAGTTTCAAACTCCTCGCCTATGTCGTTTAATAGATACACGCTCCGTTAAGAATCTTTCAACCCCCACTTTTCATCCCTTTCACCTCATAATATACACTACATCGAAAAACTATTAGACATGTGTCAGCTTATTTTTAATGATTAGTATATATGCCAAGTATCACATCCCCAAATGAAACCACTCGTGAGATATTGTTATTCAATGAAATGCACGTTTACCCCCTTAACACCTATTTAGAACCTGAATATTCAAAACTCTTTCCATAGTGGAAGTTTTCGACATACAACGAACATATCCCCAAAATTTCATGTTTCTAACTTCAATAAGTTTGGCTGGGCGATGATGAGTGAGTCAGTCAGGACATTTTCTTTCATTTATTTTTGATAATTTCACCCCTCCGCATGAACCCCTTAAATTGGATTTATGAAACAAACGTTCGAACATCTACTTACCTATTAAAAACTGTTTTCCCCCTGAGTTTGATGAGTGAGTAAGTGAGTCAATCTGTTAGGACACTTTCTTTCCTGTTTTTTTCCCCCCAGAATTTCACCCCTCTCCAAGGCCCCCTTAAATGGGATTTATGAAAAATCGGTCGAACACCTATTTACTTCTAGCCTATTTTAAGCTGCTTTACCCGCCGAATTTCAAACTTCTCGCCTATGTCGTTTAAGAGATACACTCTCCTTTAAGAATCCCTCAACCCCCAATTTTCACCCCTTTCACCTCATAATATACACCACATCGATAAACCCTTAGACATATGTCTGATTATTTTTAATGATTAGTTTATATACCGAATATTACATCCCCAAGGAAACAAATCATGAGATATCGTTATTCAATGAAATGCACGATTACCCCCTTAACATCTCTTTAAAACCCGAATAAACAAAAATCATTCCTTAGTTGACGTTTTCGACATACAGCGAACATATTCCCAAAATTTCATGTTTCCAACTTTAATAGTTTTCACTGGGCGTGATGAGTGAGTGAGTCAGACAGGACATTTTCTTTCAATTACTTTTACCACAATTTCACCCCTCCCCATGGGCCCCTTAAATTGGATTGATGATAAAACGCTTGAACACCTATTAACTTATTTTTAAGCTGTCTTTTTCTCCTGAGTTTGAAGAGTGAGTGAGTTAGTCAGTCAGTTACGACATTTTCACTCCTTTCTTCCCCCAGAATTTCAACCCCATCCCATGGGTCCCTTAAATTAATTTATGAAATACGGTCGAACACCGATTTACTTATTTTTAGCTGATTTTTTCCCGCTGAGTTTTAAATTTCTCGCCTATGTCGTTTAATAGATAGGCCAACACGCTCCGTTAGGAATCCTTCAACCCACACTTTTAACCCCTTTCACCTCATAATAATACACCACATCGAAAAACCCTTAGACACATGTCTGCTTATTTTTAATGATTAGTTTATATGCCGAGTATCACATCCACAAATGAAATCACTCGTGAGATATTGTTATTCAATGAAATGCAGGTATAACCCCCTTAAGACCCCTTTAGAAACTGGATATCCAAAAATCCTCCCTTAGTGTACGGTTTTGACATACAACGAACATATCCCCAAAATGCCATGTTTCCAACTTCAATGTTTTTGGCTGGGCGATGATGAGTGAGTGAATGAGTCTGGACATTTTCTTTCATTTTTTTTCTTCAGAATTTCACCCCTCCCGATGAACCCCTTCAATTTGATCGATCAAAAAACATGTCGAACAGCTATTTACTTACTTAAAAGCATTTTTCCCCCCTGAGTTTGATGAGTGAGTCAGTCAGTCAATCAGTTAGGACATTTTCTTTCCTATTTCCCCCCTCCCCATGGGCCCCTTAAATTGGATTTATGAAGAAACGGTCAAACACATATTTCCTTCTTTTTTATGTTGATTTTTTTTTTTTCGCTGAGTTTCAAACGCCTCGTCTATGTCGTTTAAGAGATACACGCTCCGTTAGGAATCTTTCAATCCCCACTCTTCACCCCTTTCACCTCATAATATACACCACATCGAAAAACCCTCAGTCCCGTGTCTTCTTATCTTTAATGATGAGTTTATATGCCGAGTATCACACCCCCCAATGAAACCAATCGGGAGATATTGCTATTCAATGAAATGCAGGTCTACCCCATTAACACCCCTTTAGAACCTGAATATGCAAAAATCCTCTCTTAATGGGCATTTGCGTCCCTTGAGGAAGCTGCATACCAAATTTCATTCCCATCCGTTCGGTGGTTTCTGAGATTTCGTGATGAATGAATGAGTGAGTGGTATTTGACAAATATATAGTAGAAGATGGTGTCAAGTCTTTGTTATGCTAAACTCGGTTGACAGTGCTGTGTGAGTAGTTGAGTAACTAACGGGATTTCAAGTAAAGATCCTCATTTTCTATACCGGTAGTGCAGAGCGCAAATGGCATCCAGTCGGCCGTGTCTCGACTTGAGCTATGTTGCCATGGAAACTTTCTGTCTTGCCATTCCTTCATGAGTATATTTTATGATTTGATTAGCCTGTGCTTGAGTGCAAGAGGGCCGAAATCAGAAGAATGAGAAAGACTATCGAAAATTCATGTAGCCAGCGGTTCCTTCCGGGTCCTAAACTATGTGTATGCAAAATTTGGTTGAGATTGGTGGAACGGTGTAGATTTGTATACGGAACAGATCCACATACATACATACAGACTTTCACTTTTATATATAAGACTAGCAGAAGTACCCGTGCTTCGCTACGCGTCATAAATAAATTAAAATGTGAAGGTGACAGTTAAAACAGGGGATAGGCGAGGTGCTGCGCAGAGGGAGATTAAGGATGGAACATATTGTCCAACTACACCGCTCGGCGTTGACCGTGTTTTATAGCACAAATTTAGGTTTTACTCGCTAACAGTTGCAGATACCTTTCGGATAGAAAATGTAATTTTAAACCTCGCATATGCCATCAAAAGTTTGCTATTTCTTAGCGTTCTCTTTTTATTTGAAATGGAAATATGAAAGTTTGAAACCAAAGGGTGTAGTGACGTCACTAAAATGGTCGCCATTTTAAATAGTGCAAAGTATTGAAATCAAAAGTAACCTATATGTTAACCAGGTAAATCAGCTACTTCCATGTAAAATTCACGTAAATCGGACCAGTGGTACTTGCGAGATTGAGTAATACACAGACACACACCATCTCAATTTTAGCCTCGCTTCGCTCGCGTCATAGTCGTATCATATTGTTTTTCAATGAAATGCAGGTATAACCCCGTTAACACCCCTTTAGAACCTGAATACCCAAAAATCCCTCCTTAGTAGACGTTTTCGACACACAACAAACATATCCCCAAAATATCATTCTTCTAACTTTAATAGTTTTGGTTGGTCGATGAGAGCAAACATCCAAAAATCCTTCCTTAGTGGACGTTTTTCTTCCAGAAGTTCACCCCTCCCCATATGCCCCTTAAATTGCATTTATGAAAGCACGGTCGAACACCTATTTATTTTATTTATTTATTCATTTATTTATTTATTTTTAAGCTGATAGATTTCCTCCGAGTTTCAGACTCCTCCCTATGTCGTTTAAGAGATACACGCTCAGTTAGGAATCTTTCAACCCCCACTTTTCATCCCTTTCACCTTATAATATACAATACATCGAAAAACCATTAGACATGTGTCAGCTTATTTTTAATGATTAGTATATGTGCCAAGTATCACATCCCCAAATGAAACCACTCGTGAGATATTGTTATTCAATGGAAAGCACGTTTACCCCCTTAACACCTCTTTAGAACCTGAATATCCAAAACTCTTTCCTTAGTGGACGTTTTCGACATACAACGAACATATCCCCAAAATTTCATGTTTCTAACTTCAATAATTTCGGCTGGGCGATGATGAGTGAGTGAGTCAGTCAGGACATTTTTTTTCATTTATTTTTGATAATTTCACCCGTCCCCATGAACCCCTTAAATTGGATTTATGAAACAAACGGTCAAACACCTATTTACTTATTTAAAGCTGTTTTCCCCCTGAGTTTGATGAGTGAGTAAGTGAGTCAATCAGTCAGGACACTTTCTTTCCTGTTTTTTTTTTCCCCAGAATTTCACCCCTCTCCAAGGGCCCCTTAAATTGGATTTATGAAAAAACGTTCGAACACCTATTTGCTTGTATTTTAAGCTGTTTTTTCCCACCGAATTTCAAACTTCACGCCTATGTCGTTTCAGAGATACACGCTCCGTCAAGAATCCCTCAACCCCCAATTTTCACCCCTTTCACCTCATAATATACACCACATCGATAAACCCTTAGACATATGTCTGATTATTTTTAATGATTAGTTTATATACCCAATATCACATCCCCAAACAAACAACTCATGAGATATCGTTATTCAATGAAATGCACGTTTACCCCCTTGACACGTCTCTAAAACCCGAATAAACAAAAATCATTCCTTAGTTAACGTTTTCGAAATACAGCGAACATATTCCCAAAATTTCATGTTTCCAACTTTAATAGTTTTCGCTGGGCGTGATGAGTGAGTGAGTCAGACAGGACATTTTCTTTCATTTATTTTACCAGAATTTCACCCCTCCCCATGGGCCCCTTAAATTGGATTGATAAAAAACGCTTGAACACCTATTAACTTATTTCTTAAGCTGTCTTTTTCCCCTGAGTCAGTCGGTTAGGACACTTTCTCTCCTTTTTTTCCCCAGAATTTCACCCCACCCCATTGGCCCCTTAAATTAATTTATGAAAAAACAGTCGAAAACCGATTTACTTACTTTTTAAGCTGATTTTTTTTTCGCTGAGTTTCAAATTTCTCGCCTATGTCGTTTAAGAGATAGGCCTACACGCTCCATTAGGAATCCTTCAACCCCCACTGCGTATTTTTAATGATTAGTTTATATGCCAAGTATCACATCCACAAATGAAACCACTCGTGAGATATTGATATTCAATGAAATGCAGGTTTAACCCCCTTAGGACCCCTTTAGAACCCGAATATCCAAAAAACCTCCCTTAGTGTACGGTTTTCACATACAACGAACATATCCCCGAAATGTCATGTTTCCTACTTCAATATTTATGGCTGGGCGATGATGAGTGAGTGAATGAGTCAGGACATTTCCTTTCAATTTTTTTTTCTTCAGAATTTCACCCCTCCCGATGAACCCCTTCAATTTGATTGAAAAACAAACTGTCGAAAAGCTATTTACTTACTTTAAAACAGTTTTTCCCCCTGAGTTTGATGAGTGAGTCAGTCAGTCAATCAGTTAGGACACTTTCTTTCCTGTCCCCCCCCCCCGAATTTTTCCCCTCCCCATGGGCCCCTTAAATTGGATTTATGGAAAAGCGGTCAAACACATATTTACTTATTTTTATGCTGATTATTTTCCCGCTGAGTTTCAAACTCCTCGCCTATGTCGTTTAAGAGTTACACGCTCCGTTAGGAATCTTTCAATCCCCACTTTTCACCCCTTTAACCTCATAAAACATCGAAAAACCCTCAGACATGTGTCTTGTTACTTTTTAATGATAAGTTTATATGCCGTGCATCACATCCCCCAATGAAACCAATCGGGAGATATTGTTATTCAATGAAATGCAGGTTTAACCCCCTTAAGACCCCTTTAGAACCTGAATATCCGAAAATCCTCCCTTAGTAGACGGTTTTGACATACAATGAACATATCCCCAAACTGTCATGTTTCTAACTTCAATAATTTTGGCTAGGCGAGGATGAGTGAGTGAGTCTGGACATTTTCTTTCAATTTTCTTTTTTCAGAATTTCACCCCTCCCCATGAACCCCTTAAATTTGATTTATGAAAAAAAAAACTGTCGAACAGCTATTTACTTACTTTAAAGCAGTTTTTTTCCCCTGAGTTTGATGAGTGAGCCAGTCAGTCAATCAGTTAGGACACTTTCTTTCCTGTTCCCCCCCCCCCCCCCAGAATTTCATCTCTCCCCATGGGCCCCTTAAATTGGATTTATGAAAAAAATGTCAAACACATATTTACTTCTTTTTATGTTGATTTTTTTTTCGCTGTGTTTCAAACTCCTCGCCTATGTTGTTTAAGAGACACACGCTCCGTTAAGAATCTTTTAATCCCCACTTTTCACCCCTTTCACCTCATAATATACACCACATCGAAAAACCCTCAGACACATGTCTTCTTATTATTAATGATGAGTTTATATGCCGAGTATCACATCCCCCCATGAAACCAATCGGAGAATATTGCTATTCAATTAAATGCAGGTCCACCCCCTTAACACCCCTTTAGAACCTGAATAGCCAAAATTTCTCTCTTAGTGGGCATTTGCGGCCCTTGAGGAGGCTGCATACCAGATTTCATTCCAATCCGTTCGGTGGTTTCTGAGATTTCGTGATGAATAAATGAATGAGTGAGTGAGTGAGTGAGTGGTATTTGACAAATATATAGTAGAATGAAGATAGTGTCAAGTCTTTGTTATGCTAAACTCGGTTGACAGTGCTGTGTGAGCAGTTGAGTAACTAACGGGATTTCAAGTAAAGATCCTCATTTTCTATACCGGTAGTGCTGAGCGCAATTGGCATCAAGTCGGCCGTGTCTCGACTTGAGCTATGTTGCCATGGAAACTATCTGCCTTGCCATTCCTTCATGAGTATATTTTATGATTTGATTAGCCTGTTTTTGAGTGAAAAAGGGCCGAAATCAGAAGAATGAGAAAGACTATCGAAAATTCATGTAGCCAGCGGTTCCTTCTGGGCCCTAAACTATGTGTATGCAAAATATGGTTGAGATTGGTGGAACGGTGTAGATTTGTATACGGAACCAACATATATACATACATACATACATACATACATACATACAGACTTTCACTTTTATATATTAGATAGATGCATGCAAATAATATTTCCTTATACTAACTCGTCAGAAAGAGATGTGATCTCAACTGGAAAAGTTATAATTAACCGGTAATAAGAGTAATATATTCTTGTTCGTAATTATGCTAGTGTGGTCACAGTGATGGTTCTTGTTTAACCTTTTAAACGCTGAGTTTCTTCATTCGCATTTAAAAGCTTATTATGGTGGCGGGGTGATAGGCAAACAAGAAGTTTCGTGGCGAACTAAACAGCCTACTTTTCTTAAATTTTAAGATTCATGCCAATGATTAATCTAAATGGATCCATCTAGAATAATGACAAAATTAATTTGGTAATATCGAAATTTCTGATTAGTTCGAAATACAGTACACCTGGCATAATGTAGCCTAATAGAGCACTGCAGTTGGCAGTCCTGTTGACTGAATATATTCTTAGTTCCATCTCTTAAGGTACAGAATACATAATTTGGTTGGAGTCCAATGGATAGCATGGACGTTACATGCATTTAAACGTTGGATCTAACAGCACGCATAAAATCATTTGGCAACAATGTCATGAGTAGTGGTTTTTTAGGGGTTCTACACCCTCCACCTCTACATTCGTCCACACAACATGGCGGCGGCGCGATATCTCTCGAACGCATGGTCGTATTTTGACGAATGTGGTGTCATTGAACTCAAGCTGACACCCCCTTTCCATTGGCCAATATATTTCAACCCCAAAATTAAAGCTACCCCTACTACAGGGTGAAAATGTAAATTTTTAGAAAATCTCGCTTTTCAAATGCAACATGTGGGAGTTTGAATGCCAATATGGAATTAAACGTTGTTCTACATAAAGTGCATGTGTACGGTGGAAAGCCACTATGAATTCACATGCTTGTTTTTTGTTTTTTACGCACGTCCACTCATGGCTTTTGTAAGAGGGTGGGGGGGGGGGGCGGATCCATGTGAACGGGTCCTTGTTGACAGGTCATTGTTTGCGGGTCATTGTTGACAGGTCATTGTTGACAGGTCCTTGTGGACGAGTCCTTGTTGACAGGTCCTTGTGGACGAGTCCTTGTTGACAGGTCCTTGTGGTCGAGTCCTTGTGGATGAGTCCCTTTGGACTGATCCCTTTGGACCGGTCCCTTTGGACTGGTTCCTACGGACTAGCCCATGAATTTATTTAAATTATGTCAAAGGGCCTAACTACATTTTGCGTGTAAAGCAGAGTGTTGAACTGACGTTGTTCACCAGTCCCCCACTACTATAATGTGATAACGATATGAAAGGAAAGTGACGAAATACATGTGAACACGCGGGAGATGACCTTATTACCGTCCTCCTTGTGAAACAAGTCTCATACTGTTTTGGTTCATACAAGAGAAAATGCGAAGCCTCCGTGGCTTAGGCGGCAGCACGCCGGCCTCTCACTGCTGGGTCCGTGGTTCAAATCCCGGTCACTCCATGTGAGATCTGTGCTGGACAAAACGGAGGCAGACAGGTTATTCTCCGGGTACTCCGGTTTTCCCTGTCAACATTTCATTCCCGCACCACTCTCCACTATCATTTCATTTCATCTGTCATTCATTTAATCGCACGTTAAAGATCCCCTTCGGGGCAAAATTGCGGCACCCCGGCGTCTCTAAAAGCCAGTGTAGTTAAAAGGGACGTAAAACCAATAACATTATTATTATTATTATTATTCATTTATTCATTGTCCTAGGGGAGTGCGTAGGGCCTCGGCAGCCGGCACAGTTAATATCCTAGCCGCTAGATGGGGGCTTCATTCATTCCATTCCTGACCCGGTCGGAGACTGGAAGCAGGCTGTGGATTTTCATTTCATGAGAAAATGCAAGTTCATGTGTAATATGACCTAACACACAGGTGTTCACCTGTGCACGTGCACGATAAGAGCTAACAAGTCACAACCTGTTTTGACAGTGGTGGGAATAAGGCTACAGACATGTACGAGTAGTCAAATTACTCGGGCAGACAACCCCTTTCCTATGGACAACTTATTTCCACTCCAAAATAAAATCTACCCCTACTAGGGGGTGAAATAATGATTTTTAGGTAAAAGTCGCTTTCCATGTGCATCATGTGGGAGTTTGTATGCCAATATGAAATTAAACTCGTTCCACATAAAGTGCATGCATACAACTGAATGCCGCTATGATTTATCATTTTTGTTTTTCATTTACGAATGCGCAATTGTTTTTTTTTTGTAAGAGGGCGGGCTTTTTGAATAATGAATTCTAGATACGTTTTTTTAACAAATTAACCAAAGATCCAAAAACTAATAGGTCATCGGCTTTTTAATATCTTATGAACTAAGAAGGCTTGGGACTTGTATGAGGGGTCGTTGGACTTGGGGTGACGCCCTGTTTTTGAATGTATTATTCCTTTTTTGTCAAAAGGGCCTAACTGCACTTTCGTTAATATCTCGCTAACTAATAATCACAGAGGGTCAAGTGAGGTGTCATAGGACTTAAAATGGTCAACCCTTCCCCATGACCAATGAATTTACCCCAAAAAAACAAAACAGCAAGGTCATTGACCTAAGATTTTATCAACTAATAATCAGAGAGGGACAAGTGAGGTGTCACAAGACTCAGGATGGCCAACTCTTTTCCATGACCAACGAATTTACCCAAAATACCCAAAACAGCAAGGTCATTGACCTAAGATTTTATAAACTTATCATTAGAGAGGGTCAAGTGAGGTGTCATAGGACTACGAATGGTTAACCCTTTCCCATGACCAACGAATTTACCCCAAAAATCCAAAACAGCAAAGTCATTGACCTGAGATTTTATAAACTAATAATCGGATATCAACATGTGGGGTGTCATAGGACTTAGAATGGTCAACCCTTTCCCATGGCTAATGAATTTATCCAAAAATACCCAATACATTAAGGTCATCGACCTGAGATTTTATAAACTAATAATCGGATATGGACATGTGAAATGTTTACCGTGGGTGATGAAACATAGCTAGGTAGTGAAAGAATTATTGTAGGCTACATGTATGGTGACTGACAAGTCCTTCATCATTGGAACTTGTTTTCAGATCAAACTGCAGTACAGAGAGAGTATAGGTTGTAGGTATGGGATAATAAATGACAAATGGTGTATACAAATTCTGATTTATCGATTCAAGAAATAAGAGTAGACAATCTTTAATTGATTGGTTAAAGAGGATAGCTAAAATCCAAAATGGTGACTATATCGAACTAAACTGATCCAAGCTGAATCAAACCTAACTAAACCGAACTAAACCGAACCAAACTTAATCAAAAACAAGCCAATGGTTTAAGTGTAATACTTGTGAGTGAATGTGGTCATTGGTAATGTCAGAAAGGAAATGTATAACACTCTACCGATAGAGGGTAAGGTAAAGCTAGTGAATGATGCTAATGCATACATACAAGTACATGAACAACACACAACTAACCTATACTGTTTTAATGGGTTAACTGTTAAAACCTGCTCAGTGGTTACTGGGACAAGATGGTCGCTACACACAACAAGTGTTAAATACTTGAGGCTAATAATCTACACACACACACACAAACACACACTTGTTCTAAACTAAACTGTCTTGCTGACAGTGCTCACACTGTAGGCAGATGACAGAAATGCTTGGCTAACAGAAATACAATCATTTCCGGTTGTCTAATGTTACCAGCTAACCATTTTGCGCTGCAGTGGCGAGCACATGTGCCACTTATACAAGAGATTTTTACTCGATTTCAAGCTCTAAATCCTAGAACGAATCAAACTAAGAATGAAGGGCATGGTGGCGCAGTGGTTAAGCTGTTAGCCTTTCACTAAATTGGACTAGGGTTTTATTTCAAGTTAATACGCATGTCATAAACATATAAAAAAGCAGAGATAATGTTTTAAACCAATTACACTCGTCTCTTTTCAAATTATTACTTGGATTACAAATACAAAGGTGGACTGGGTGTGATATACAGTTAATGCTGCCTATCGCACACTAGCTGTAAGGAAGCCATATGTAGAGCTATATGTAGAGAACTACCTAGCGATTTCATGAACTGGTATAGCTATGTCGCATAAACGGTGCAGGATGCAATCCAGCAACTATAATTCGTATCTTGTGGAACAGAGAAAATGCACTTTTGCCTTGATGGATAACAAATGTGTGCAGACGAATGACCTACGCATTAGCCTACCAAGAGGTTATAACCACGAGGAGGTGGTGTGATTTCTATATTTTATTGTTTAGAGACATGGCTTTTGTAACCATCAGATTTAATTGATTTAGTATTTTGTAAATATTTATTTTTAGCTTACTTTTCACATTTTGCAAAAATGAGGAAAAAGTAGACTTATGAGATCGATCCGGGAAAATGTGTGTCTGTCTGTCTGTCTGGCTGTCTGGCTGTGTGTGTGTGTGTCCCCCCCTATCAACTCCTAAACGGCTGCAGCAATCAAAACCAAATTTAGTATGAGTAAAGATGTGCACCGGAATTGCTCACGTCCATATTTGAAAATGATGTCAGTGCTACCAACGGCTAAAAAAACACACTAGAAATTTGAGCTCCATTTTGGATATCTTGCAAGGTATGCATGGCAGCTATTCCAAAATTGGCACACATGTAGATAATACTATTTCAGTTTAATTTCCAGCAGGCCAACCATGGCAGAGTTGCCAAAATAATTTTAAGCCTTCTGATAGGTCCAATGTTTAAATGCATATAATTTCTACAGTATCAATTGGATTTCAACCAAATTTTGAATGTAATATCAGTACATAAACAGATATAACTGAGAGTATTCTTAAGAGCCACCAGGGCTGCCAACTATTAATAATTGCTCTCTCTATTTTTTTTTCCAAATACCAATATATCAGAAAGTATGCAAGCCAACAGCTTTAAACTATGCACACGTATATTCTGACATTTTAGATTAATTTGGAGTAACATATATACGTCAGTTCTAACAACATGATTATAAGCCTGCTGATAGTACCAATTTTTAAATACATGTAACTTCTATACTATCAGTTGGATGTCAACCAAATTTCGTATGTGCAATGTGTACCATAACAGATATGACTATAAGTATTGTTAAGAGCAATCAGGGCTGCCAACTGTTAATAAATGCTGTCTATATTCTTTTTACCCTAATATCAATATATCAGGAAATGTGCAAGCCAACAGCTCTATACTTTGCACACGTATAGCACCTGACATTCTAGATTAATTTGGAGTAATTAATACAAGGCAGTGCTGCCAACATGATTCTATGCCAGCTGATAGGTCCAATTTTAAAATACATGTAACTTCTATACTAACAAATGGATTTCATCCAAAATTGGCACAACAAGATATCATAATATTTCAGATTATTTCTGACCAGCACACGCATGGTATTGTTGGCAACATGCTTTTACGCGTGCTGATAGATCCAGTGTCTAACTGCATGTAACGTCCATTGGACTTCAACCAAATGTTGTATTCTGTACCTTAAGAGATGGAAATAATAATATATTCAGTCACCAGGGCTGCCAACTGTAGTGCGTTATTAGGCTACATTACACCAGTTATGTTTTGAACTAATTAGATATTTCGATATTACCAACTTAATTTCGTCATTATTCTAGATAGGTTCATATACTGTAGAATAATCATTGGCATGAAAGGTAGGCTGTATAGTTCTTCACGGAACTTCTTGTTGTAATTGTAAATAGTTAATTTTTTGCAAATAGTGGAAACCAATTATTTTTATAATGGTAAATGTTAAATGTATAATTAATGTTCTTTGGGATGAGTGTGCATGTCAATGATGTTTTAGGGATAAATAGAGTGGTTGTGTGTGTTTTCTCAAAGACAGGCATGGGTGTGTGGATGTAAGACTACACAGAAAGAGAGAGAGAGAGTGAGTGTGTGTAAAAACAGCCTTACCTGCGGTAGTAATAGCAGACCTCTATGTTTTGCATACACATAGACAGACTTTACGATCGCCATGGCCAAGCACTCACTTAAACACCATTTACAAAATCTTAAAATGAAAAAATCATGTTTCGCAAATATGAACTTTTGACATAAACAAAATAAAAATAAAATGTGTAAACAACAAATTGGAAAATCCATGTTTCCATATCATGAAATTCAATAACTTTAAACTGCCTTTTAAAAGAAATGCAAATGGAAAAATGACAAATTGTAATGTGTGAAATGTGAAAATGAACAAATGGCTATCATTATTTTAAACAAATTAAAAAACATGGGGCTGTATGGTTGAGGTGTGAATCAAACCCTACTTATTTTGGACCACCGAAGACTGAGTATACTTGTTTTAGTCCTCATGCCACTTTTAAAATTTTGTGTTAAAGCTAGGAATTGAACCCAAGAGCTTGTAGGGGGAGACCAAGGTTAGAATACGTTAAACAGATAGTCTTGAATGTAGGGTGTGGTAGCTGTATAGAGATGAAACGATTAACTCAGGAAAGGGGGGCATTGAGATCAGCAGCAAACCAGTCAAAAGACTAAAGACTCAAACAACATGTAAGCTTACCAAAATAATGTTGTGTAACGGTAAATATTAGTCAACGAACAGTAATGCATTACTAAAACCCATGACACGACACCTAAGAGCTTTTCTAAAATTATTTTAAAATGCCTTTAACCCTATATTAAACACCAAGTTCACAAGACTCATAACTGCAATGTTATGGTAAAACAAAACAAAATCTATATTTCAAAACAAGCAAGTGGTTTAATCAATGTATACTGGGAAAAGTTTTGTAAGCACTCCTGTCCACAAGACTAATTAAATTAGTAACTGTCAGGTTGAACGAGTGGTTAAGGTGTTTAACTTAAGATCAAATTTTCTGTACAAGGAAGCAAGGGTTCGAATCCCTTACCTGACATAACTATTGACTTAACATTGCTTGGCCACACTGTATTATTATGATACTCGGTACACAAACCATAGACAGAGTGTATTGTTTAAGGCACTCTCTTTATGAACATAGTCAGAGATAGTTGATGGTTAACAATTGCATTAATAGTGGAACAAGGGGATAGCAATTAAGAAAAAACAGCCAATACCAATACAATATTTTTATTCATTTAGTTTTTTTTTTTTTACAATAGTTACACACTGAATACAACTTTTTATCTCTTTACCAATGTTTGCTATAGATTTTAAACACAACGCTTGTTGTAGATCCTTTTATAACTTTCTCCAGGTACTCTTGTTCTTAAAAATTGGAGCAGCCGCAATGGTTTTATAGACACTAAACCCTCATGCTCTTCTTTTTCATCATCATCATCATCATTATAAATATTCTCTTCATAATTATTATAGTCTTTGTCACCATCATTATCATCATCATCCTCAACATCACTAGAACTATCCAATTCCTTTTTTTTTCCTTTTCAAAAGGGACCTCTTGAAGAGTCTGTGTTGCTTTTGATAGTGTTACGGGTTTTTTGAACGTTGACAACTGTCCTAACATGACTTTTTGAGGAGATAAATGTTTTTTCACAGGGAAGTCACTATGTTGAGTAACACTATGTTTTTGTTGGGCTTGCTTTTTGTTGTTCTTTTGATCATGTTTTGTTAACACTAACGGTGTTTCATTTGATATACCGCATTATGAGTACCCACACTTAAGACCTCACCTTGTTTACTTTTTGGATGACCTAGACATATTGTTGTTCTTTGTTTTGAGCACTGCCAAAATATGATGTCATTCGCATTTTCTCGCTTATAGTTATAATAGTACCCATGATACAGAGCACGTGGTTTACCTTTATTGGTTATAGTATATTCCATAGTAGCCACTGACTTGTGTAGTCGATCCGCCTACTACGAAGGTTTGAACACTTGCGGTGAAAGAATGATGTTGTGTTTACGTTTTATGCAGGATGATGTTGGTGGCATATGTGGGTGGTGTATGTGGGTGGCTTATGTGGGTGGCTTATGTTGATGACATATGTTGTTGGCTTATTTTGGTGGCTTATGTTGATGGATTATGGTGGTGGCTTATGTTGATGGCTTATGTTGGTGGCTTATGTGGGTGACATGTTGATAGCTTATGTTGGTGGTTTATGTTGATGACATATGTTGTTGACTTATGGTGGTGGCTTATGTTGATGGTTTATGTTGGTGGCCTATTTTGATGGTTTATGTTAATGGCTTAGGTTAATGTCTTCGGTTGATATCTTAGGTTGATGGCTTATGTTGGTGGCTTATGGTGGTGGCTTATGCAGTTGGCTTATGTTAGTGGCTTATGGTGGTGGTTTATGGTGGTGGCTTATGTTGATGACATATTTTGGTGACTTGTGTTGATAGCTTATGTTGGTGGCTTATGTTGATGACATGTTGTTGGCTTATGGTGGTGGCATATGTTGATGGTTTATGCTGGTGGCCTATGTTGATGATTTATGTTAATGGCTTAGGTTAATGTCTTAAGTTTTTGGCTTATGTTGGTGGCTTATGTTGATAGCTTATGTTGGTGGCTTATGTTGATGACATGTTGTTGGCTTATGGTGGTGGCATATGTTGATGACATGTTGTTGGCTTATGGTGGTGGCATATGTTGATGGTTTATGCTGGTGGCCTATGTTGATGATTTATGTTATTGGCTTAGGTTAATATCTTAGGTTGGTGGCTTATGTGAGTGGCTTATGGTGGTGGCTTGTGGTGGTGGCTTCTGATTATGGCATATGTTGGTGGCTTATGTTGATGGCTTTTGTTGATGGTTTATGTTGATGGTTTATGTTGGTGGCTTATGTTGATGGCTCTTAATGATTAATGATGATGGTGATGACGATTGTATCACTTTTGGAGAAGCGGAGTGTAGGTGTTTGTAGTTGACGCTTGGGGGATACCTGTGCATTGTAATGAGGATAAAGTGATAATGAAGTCGTAACATACACTCAGTCTTTAGGCCACAAGAATGAATCATAAGAGATTAAAAACATTCCTCCTCACAAGATGGCGTCGGCGCGCAATTACTTAGTGGAGGAATGTGGAGGAGGGTCTAGAGTTTTTATTTTTATTTTTGCGCAGGCCCATTCATGACCTTTTGTAAGAGGGCGTGCTTTTTAAATATGGCGGCCGTAGTGTAATCAAACCGAACCTAACCCAACCCATGAGGTGTGATTATAAAGCATTCCAAGCAGCGCTTGTCGATAGGCAAACCAATATTCAAAGAGGAGTATGTCAGACCTTGAGGCGATAACCCATTTTGATTGATTCCTGTTGATTTGTCCTTTTGAACTGGTCCCTGTTGACTAGCCCCTGTTGACTAGCCCCTTTGGACAGGTCCTTTTAGAAGGGAGTCATTTTTGACGGGTCCCTGTGGACGGGTCCATGTTGACGGGTCCCTGGACCCTTTGGCATAATTTGGATAAATGCATGGGCGCACACGCCAAAGGCGTAATCGTATGTTCCCCCGCATGCACACGCCTTTGGCGCGCGCGACGCAGGAAGTGTGGGGGAACATACGAATACGTCAGCAAAACATCTCATCTAGAGTTTCAATTCCACCCCAAAATAAAACCTACCCCTACTAGGGGGTGAAATTGTTAGTGATACTCATACAACAGACAGGTGAGTTCATGTTTCGCTGACGTAATCGTATGTTTCCACGCACTTCCTGTGTTGAGCGTCGGTCCCTATGGACTGGCCCATGCATTTATCCAAATTATGTCAAAGGGTCCAGGGACCCGTCAACATAGACCCGTCCACAGGGACCCGTCAAAAATGACTCCCTTCAAAAAGGACCTGTCCAAAGGTGCTAGTTAACAGGGGCTAGTCAACAGGGACCAGTTCAAAGGGACAAATCAACAGGGATCAAATTGGGTTATCGCCTCAAGGTCTGACATACTCCTCTTTGATTATTGGTTTGCCTATCGACAAGCGCTGCTTGGAATGCTTTTTAATCACACCTCGTGGGTTGGGTTAGGTTCGGTTAGATTACACTACGGCCGCCATCTTTAAAGAGCACGCCCTCTTAAAAAAGTCATGAATGGGCATGCGCAAAAAACAAAAAACAAAAAAAAACTCTAGACCCTCCTCCACATTCCTCCACTAAGTCGTTGCGCGCCGACGCCATCTTGTGAGGAGGAATGTTTTTAATCTCTTATGATTCATTCTTGTGGCCTAAAGACTGAGTGTATGTTACGACTTCATTATCACTTTATCCTCATTACAATGCACAGGTATCCCTCAAGCGTCAACTACAAATACCTACACTCCGCTTCTCCAAAAGTGATACAATCGTCATCACCATCATCATTAATCATTAAGAGCCATCAACATAAGCCACCAACATAAACCATCAACAAAAGCCATCAACATAAGCCACCAACATATGTCATAATCATAAGCCACCACCACAAGCCACCACCATAAGCCACTAACATAAGCCACCAACCTAAGACATTAACTTAAGCCAATAACATAAATCATCAACATAGGCCACCAGCATAAACCATCAACATATGCCACCACCATAAGCCAACAACATGTCATCAACATAAGCCACCAATCTAAACCATCAACATAAACCATCAACAAAAGCCATCAACATAAGTCACCAACATATGTCATCCACATAAGCCCCCACCATAAGCCACTAACATAAGCCACCATCCTAGGACATTAACCTAAGTCATTAACATAAATCATCAACATAGGCCACCAGCATAAACCATCAACATATGCCACCACCATAAGCCAACAACATGTCATCAACATAAGCCACCAACATAAGCTATCAACTTAAGCCACCAAAATAAGCCACCACCATAAGCCACTAACATAAGCCACCAACATAAGCCACCAATCTGATACATTAACCTAAGCCATTAACATAAATCATCAACATAGGCCACCAGCATAAACCATCAACATATGCCACCTCCATAAGCCAACAACATGGCATCAACTTAAGCCACCAACATAAGCTATCAACATAAGTCACCAACATATGTCATCAACATAAGCCACCACCATAAACTACCACCATAAGCCACTAACATAAGCAACCAGCATAAGCCACCACCATAAGCCTTCAACCTAAGCCATCAACCTAAGACATTAACCTAAGCCATTAACATAAACCATCAACATAGGCCACCAACATAAACCATCAACATAAGCCACCACCATAAGCCAACAGCATATGTCATCAACATAAGCCACCAACATATGCTATCAACATATGTCACCAACATATATCATCAACATAAGCCACTAACATAATCCACCAACATAAGCCATCAACATAAGCCACCACCATAAAACATCAACATAAGCCACCAAAATAAGCCAACAACATATGTCATCAACATAAGCCACCCACATAAGCCACACACATAAGCCACCCACATATGCCACCAACATCATCCTGCATAAAACGTCAACACAACATCATTCTTTCACCACAAGTGTTCAGACCTTCAGGCGGATCGACTATACAAGCCAGTGGCTACTATGGAATATACTATAACCAATAAAGGTAAACCACGTGCCCTGTATCATGGGTACTCTTATAACTATAAGCGAGAAAATGCGAATGGCATCATATTTTGGCAGTGCTCAAAACAAAGAACAACAAAATGTCTAGGTCATCTAAAAAGTAAACATGGTGAGGTCTTAAGTGTGGGTACTCATCAATGTGGTATATCAAATGAAACACCGTTAGTGTTAACAAAACATGATCATAAGAACAAGAAAAAGCAATCCCAACAAAAACCTAGTGTTACTCAACATAGTAACTTCCTTGTGAAAAAACATTTATCTCCTCAAATAGTCATGTTAGGACAGTTGTCAACGTTCAAAAAATCCATAACACTATCAAAAGCAACACAGACTCTTCAAGAGGTCCCTTTTGAAAGGGAAAAAAAGGAATTGGATAGTTCTAGTGATGTTGAGGATGATGATGATGATGATGATGATAATGATGGTGACAATGACTATAACAATTATGAAGATAATATTTATAATGATGATTTTTAGCGTATGGCTTTTAGTGCCGGGAGTGTTCGAAGACATGTTCGGCTCGCCAGTTTTGTAGCTGCTGCGAGACGGACACCCAATCGGTGAGCTACAAGTACCGTTGGGGAGGGAAGTTGGAATGTAAGGACGAGGAGTTGGAAGATAGCGGCTGTGGCCTATAGTTAGGGACCAACCCCGGCATTTGCCTGGACGGAAGATGGGAAACCATAGAAGACCATCTTCAAGGTTGCCGGCGGGGGGATTCGAACCACCTCGCCTACCGGATGTGAGCGACTGCCAGCAGTCATGCCGTAAGGACCACGGCTAACTCACCCGGTTATAATGATGATGATGATGATGAAAAAGAAGAGGATGAGGGTTTAATGTCTATAAAACCATTGCGGCTTCCCCAGTTTTTAAGAACAAGAGTACCTGGAGAAAGTTATAAAAGGATCTACAACAAACGTTGTGTTTAAAATCTATATCAAACAATGGTAAAGAGATAAAAAGTTGTATTCAGTGTGTAACTATTGTAAAAAAAACTAAATGAATAGAAATATTGTATGGGTATTGGCTGTTTTTTCTTAATTGCTATCCCCATGTACCACTATTAATGCAATTGTTAACCATAAACAGTCTCTGACTATGTTCATAAAGAGAGTGCCTTAAACAATACACTCTCTCAATGGTTTGTGTACCGAGTATCATAATAATACAGTGTGGCCAAGCAATGTTAAGTCAATAGTTATGTCAGGTAAGGGATTCGAACCCTTGCTTCCTTGAACAGAACTTTTGATCTTACGTTAAACACCTTAACCACTCGACCAACCTGACAGTTACTAATTTAATTTGTCTTGTGGACTTGAGTGCTTACAAAACTTTTCCCAGTATACGTTGATTAAACAACTTGCTTGTTTTGAAATATTGATTTTGTTTTGTTTTACCATAACATTGCAGTTATGAGTCTAGTGAACTTGGTGTTTAATATAGGGTTAAAGGCATTTTAAAATAATTTTAGAAAAGCTCTTAGGTATCGTGTCATGGGTTTTAGTAATGCATTACTGTTCGTTGACTTACATTTAACGTTAAACAACATTATTTTGGTGAGCTTACATGTTGTTGTTTGAGTCTTTAGTCTTTTGACAGGTTTGCTGCAGATCTCAATGCCCCCCTGTCCTGAGCTAATCGTTTCATCTCTATATAGCTACCACACCCTACATTCAAGACTATCTGTTTAACGTATTCTAACCTTGGTCTCCACCTACAAGCTCTTGGGTTCAATTCCTAGCTTTAACACAAAATTTTAAAAGTGATATGAGGACTAAAACAAGTATACTCAGTCTCCGGTGGTCCAAAATAAGTAGGGTTTGATTCACACCTCAACCATACAGCACCATGTTTTTTTTAATTTTTTTAAATAACGATAGCCATTTGTTCATTTTCACATTTCAACCATTACAATTTGTAAATTTTCAATTTGCATTTCTTTTAAATGTCAGTTTAAAGTTTTTGAATTTCATGATATGGAAACATGGATTTTCCAATTTGTTATTTACACATCTTATATTTATTTTGTTTATGTCAAAAGTTCATATTTGCGAAACATGATTTTTAACCTACTTTCGATTTTTACAAAAAATGAAAGTAGACTTATCAGATCACTACAGGGCCAAAAATTGTGTGTCTGTCTGTGCGTGTGTATGTGTGTGTGTGAGTCTGTGTGTGTGTGTGTGTGTGTGAGTGTGTACTCTGAATGTGTGTCCCCCCTATCAATTCGAACACGGTGAATCCGAATTGAACGAAATTTGGTACAGAGGTAGAACCAGCAAATGGCATCTCAGTGTCATGTTTTATATCGCCGCCATCTTTACCAAAACTGAATGGCGGCCACTCAAACGTTCAAAACGTAAAATCAAATAGCGACTAACCAAATTATCCGATCTCTACCAAATTTGGTAATAACATACCTTCAAATAGGACGCGTCTTGTGACTAAACTACAAGGTCATCCGCCGTACCGTTTCAGGATGGCGGCCGTGCGAATTATGCAAACTTTATAATCCATATCATGCGACACACCAGTTCCGATTATCGAGCCGAGAATCGATTTAACTGTTCTAAAGGAAGAGGCACGTTCGAAATTAAAAGTTTATTTTGTAATACTATAGTGCAGAAGTGATTTTAAAAAGCTGAGCCGTCTCGGTAAGAAGACAAGATGGCAGCGGATATCTTGTGCCTGACTTATATTTCACTAATTTGAGTATTGCATGCAATATAGCGTACTGATACAAAATATATAAACTTTGTATGAAATCCTTTATATATAAATAATATACTCCACTGATGAAATCGTTAGGTCTAAATCATTATTTGCTAACAAGTTCTATGTAAGTAATTTTATAAAGATCAATGTTCGTAGGCACAAATGGCTCCGTGGTAAAGCGTTGGTCTATCATTCGTATGCCTATGGTTCAAACCCCATCAGTGTTAGATTTTTTGCTTGAAATTTTTCATATTTGTTGCTTGGTAATGACTCAGACGTTTTAAAATTAAGCGTTATATTGTGCATATTACGGTGAAAAACATATATTTTATTAAAACATAATTCGCCAGCAGATTTGCTCGAGAAATCTAGCAGCCAAAAAGGTAACTGCACGCCGGCCTACTTATTAACTTCCAGCTTTTATTGAAGAGCTTCTTCTTATGGCCGCTAGAATGCACTCGCCCTGTTAGGATTATATTTTTCGATACTTTTCCACTAGATTTCACGACTGGTCTACATGGGACTCCATTGATAGTATACCATTGGAATTCTATGCACATCGAATTTGAAGAATGACAAGATGATAGGCTACTATGACACATTTTTCTTCATATTTTAAAGGGTTTGTAACAGCCTATTGTGCGTTATTTGAAAATGTTATTTGAAGCAAAGAACAAAACGATTTCGCATAGTAACTGAATTCTATCCACTGGTGCTAGTTCAGGTTATTAATACTTTTATTTCAGGCAAATAGCAATCGAAAATATCCACATAGTTTGTATACACACGTCTCTGTAGGGTCATGGAAAGATTTGTTAATTCAATTAGGGTTGTGAAAGCCATGCACAACCTGATGTGTAAAGACATGCCTCAACTGAAACTTGGATGTTGCCCACGGCAGGTCGATTATGTAATAATAACAATAATAATAATGTTATTTGTTTTACGTCCCTTTTAACTACTGCTGCTTTTAGATACGCCGGGGTGCCGGAATTTTGGCCCGAAGGGGATCTTTAACGTGCCAGTAAATCTACTGACACGGCTCCCTCGCATTTGTGCACCCTCAAATGCCAGCTGACTGCGCCAGGATACGAACCTGCAACCTAGGGCCCGGCAAGCGAGAACGTTACCGCTGAGCCACGCAGCCAGTTCGGTCGATTATGTCTCCAGATCCATAACATTCTTGAGATACTTCTCATCTATTTTTCTTCAATGATGGTAGTAGTTTTTTTTCTAGGTTGTGGCGTTTGGTAGAGGTAAATAGTTTCTAAGGTCTTCAACCAAGAAATGATTCTATTATACTCTTTGATAATAACAACGAGTTATAACTATACTCATACATTTAGGAGAAAGTAGGCTATATGTTCTTTACTGAACATCTTGTTTCATTTTAAGATTTTGTAAATGGTGTTAAAGTGAGTGCTTGGCCATGGCGATCAACAGTCTGTCTATGTGTATGCAAAACATAGAGGTCTACTATTACTACTGCAGGTAAGGCTGTTTTTACACACTCTCTCTCTCTTTCTGTTTAGTCATACATCCACACAACCATGCCTGTCTTTGAGAACACGCACACAACCACTCTATTTATCCCTAAAAACATTATTGACATGCACACTCATCCCAAAGAACTTTAATTATACGTCTAACATTTACCATTACAAAAATAATTGGTTTCCACTATTTACAAAAATTTAACTATTTACAATTACATAAATAAATATTTACAAAATACTAAATCAATTAAATCTACTGGTTACAAAAGCCATGTCTCTAAACAATAAAATATAGAAATCACACCTCCTCCTCGTGGATATAACCCCTTGGTAGGCTAATGCTTAGGTCATTCGTCTGCACACATTTGTTATCCATCAAGGCAAAAGTGCATTTTCTCTGTTCCACAAGATACGAATTATAGTTGCTGGATTGTATCCTGCACCGTTTATGCGACTTAGCTATACCAGTTCATGAAATCGCTAGGTAGTTCTCTACATATAGCTCTACATACAGCTTCCTTACAGCTACTGTGCGATAGGCAGCATTATCTGTATATCACACCCAGTCCACCTTTGCATTTGTAATCCAAGTAATAATTTGAAAAGAGACGAGTGTAATCGGTTTAAAACATTATCTCTTCTTTTTTATATGTTTATGACATGCGTATTAACCTGAAATCAAACCCTAGTCCACTTTAGTGAAAGGCTAACAGCTTAACCACTGCGCCAACATACCCTCCTTTCTTAGTTTGATTCGTTCTAGAACTTAGAGCTTGAAATCGAGTTATAATCTCTAGTGTAAGTGGCACATGTGCTCGCCACTGCAGTGCAAAATGGTTAGCTGGTAACACTAGACAACCGGAAATGATTGTATTTCTGTTAGCCAAGCATTTCTGTCATCTGCCTACAGTGTGAGCACTGTCAGCAAGACAGTTTAGTTTAGAACAAGTGTGTGTTTGTGTGTGTGTGTGTGTGTGTGTAGATTATTAGCCTCAAGTATTTAACACTTGTTGTGTGTAGCGACCACCTTGTCCCAGTAACCACTGAGCAAGTTTCAACAGTCAACCCGTAAAAACAGTATAGGTTAGTTGTGTGTGGTTCATGTACTTGTGTGTGTGCATTAGCATCATGCACTAGCTTTACCTTACCCTCTATAGGTAGAGCGTTATTCCTTTCCTTTCTGACATTACCAATGACCACATTCACTCACAAGTTTTACACTTAAACCATCGGCTTGTTTTTGATTAAGTTTGGTTCGGTTTAGTTCGGTTTAGTTGGGTTTGATTCAGCTTGGATCAGTTTAGTTCGATATAGTCACCATTTTGGATTTTAGCTATCCTCTTTAACCAATCAATTAAAGATTGTCTACTCTTATTTCTTGAATCGATAAATCAGAATTTGTATACACCATTTGTCATTTATTATCCCATACCTACAACCTATACTCTCTCTGTACTGCAGTTTGATCTGAAAACAAGTTCCAATGATGAAAGACTTGTCAGTCACCATACATGTAGCCTACAATAATTCTTTCACTACCTAGCTATGTTTCATCACTCACGGTAAACATTTCACATGTCCATATCCGATTATTAGTTTATAAAATCTCAGGTCGATGACCTTAATGTATTGGGTATTTTTGGGTAAATTCATTAGCCATGGGAAAGGGTTGACCATTCTAAGTCCTATGACACCCCACATGTTGATATCCGATTATTAGTTTATAAAATCTCAGGTCAATGACCTTGCTGTTTTGGATTTTTGGGGTAAATTCGTTGGTCATGGGAAAGGGTAAACCATTCGTAGTCCTATGACACCTCACTTGACCCTCTATAATGATAAGTTTATAAAATCTTAGGTCAATGACCTTGCTGTTTTGGGTATTTTGGGTAAATTCGTTGGTCATGGAAAAGGGTTGGCCATCCTGAGTCTTGTGACACCTCACTTGTCCCTCTCTGATTATTAGTTGATAAAATCTTAGGTCAATGACCTTGCTGTTTTGGTTTTTGGGGGTAAATTCATTGGTCATGGGGAAGGGTTGGCCATTTTAAGTCCTATGACACCTAACTTGACCCTCTGTGATTATTAGTTAGCGAGATATTAACGAAAGTGCAGTTAGGCCCTTTTGACAAAAAATGAATAATTCATTCAAAAACAGGGCGTCACCCCAAGTCCAACGACCCCTGATACAAGTCCCTAGCCTTCTTAGTTCATAATATATTAAAAAGCCGATGACCTATTAGTTTTTGGATCTTTGGTTAATTTGTTTAAAAAAAACGTATCTAGAATTCATTATTCAAAAAGCCCGCCCTCTTACAAAAAAACAATTGCGCATTCGTAAAACAAAAACAAAAATGATAAATCATAGCGGCATTCAGTTGTATGCATGCACTTTATGTGGAACGAGTTTAATTTCATATTGGCATACAAACTCCCACATGATGCACATGGAAAGCGACTTTTACCTAAAAATCATTATTTCACCCCCTAGTAGGGGTAGATTTTATTTTGGAGTGGAAATAAGTTGTCCATAGGAAAGGGGTTGTCTGCCCGAGTAATTTGACTACTCGTACATGTATGTAGCCTTATTCCCAACACTGTCAAAACAGGTTGTGACTTGATAGCTCTTATCGTGCACGTGCACAGGTGAACACCTGTGTGTTAGGTCATATTACACATGAACTTGCATTTTCTCATGTATGAACCAAAACAGTATGTGACTTGTTTCACAAGGAGGACGGTAATAAGGTCATCTCACACGTGTTCACCTGTATTTCGTCACTTTCCTTTCATATCGTTATCACATTATAGTAGAGGGGGACTGGTGAACAACGTCAGTTCAACACACTGCTTTACATGCAAAATGTAGTTAGGCCCTTTGACATAATTTAAATAAATTCATGGGCTAGTCCGTAGGAACCAGTCCAACGGGACCGGTCCAAGGGGATCAGTCCAAAAGGACTCCTCCACAAGGACTCATCTACAAGGACTCTTCCACAAGGACCTGTCAACAAGGACTCGTCAACAAGGACTCGTCCACAAGGACCTGTCAACAAGGACTCGTCCACAAGGACCTGTCAACAAGGACTCGTCAACAATGACCTGTCAACAATGACCCGCCAACAATGACCTGTCAACAAGGACCCGTCCACAGGGATCCGTCCCCCCCCCCACCCTCTTACAAAAGCCATGAGTGGACGTGCGTAAAAAACAAAAAACAAGCATGTTAATTCATAGTGGCTTTCCACCGTACACATTCACTTTATGTAGAACAACGTTTAATTCCCTATTGGCATTCAAACACTCACATGTTGCATTTGAAAAGCGAGATTTTCGAGAAATTTAAAATTTCACCCTCTAGTAGGGGTAGGTTTTATTTTGGGGTTGAAATATGTTGTCCAATGAAAAGGGGGTGTCAGCCTGAGTTCAATTACACCTCATTCGTCAAAATCCGACCATGCGTTCGAGAGATATCGCGCCGCCGCCATCTTGTGTGGAGGAATGAGGAGGTGGAGTGTGTAGAACCCCTAAAAAAACACTACTGTCAAGCATGTATTGGTCAGAAATATTCTGAAATAATATGATCTATTGTTGTGTCAATTTTGAATCAAATCCATTAGTTAGTATAGAAGTTACATGCATTTCAAATTGGACCTATCAGCATGCTTAGAATCATGTTGGCAGCACTGCCGTATATTAGTTACTCCAAATTAATATCGAATGCCAGGTACTATGCGTGTGCAAAGTTTAGAGCTATTGGCTTGCATACTTTCTGAATATTGATATTAGGGTAACAAAAATAGAGACAGCATTTATTAACAGTTGGCAGACCTGGTTGCTCTTAAGAAGACGCATTGTCATATCTGTTATGGTACACATAGCACATATGAAATTTGGTTTAAATCCAAATGATAGTATGGAAGTTACATGTATTTAAATTTGGACCTCTCAGCAGACTTAGAATCATGTTGGTAGCTCTGACGTATATAAGTTACTCCAAATTAATATAGAATGTCAGGTTCTATACGTGTGCATAGTTTAAAGCTGTCGGCTTGCATACTTTCTGATATATTGGTATTTGGATTAAAGAAATTGAGAGCATTTATTAACAGTTGGCAGGCCTGTTGGCTCTTAAGAATACGCTCAGTTATATCTGGTTATTGGGTTGAATTCCAATTGATAGTGTAGAAGTTACATGCATTTAAAAATTGGACCTATCAGCATGCTTAGAATCATGTTGGCAACACTGCGATATATGGCCTCCTGGAAATTAAATTCAAATATTATTAACTATACGTGTGCCAATTTTGAAATAGCTCCCATTTATACCTTCCAAGATATCCAACATGGAGCTCAAATTTCAATTGCGATTTTTCGAGGCCTGTTTGCCATCTCTTGATGAATGCAGTACATTTGTATTTGTCTGTTGGCACAGGCTAGAGTAAAATGCGGCTTTTCACCAATGTCTCAGTCTCACTCATGGCTGTGATTATATGGAAGCTACTGAGGTATGGGTGGTGCTTAGTAATGACATTCAGGGCACAGTCAGTGCCAGTGGATGCTGTGAAAGGTTCTACTCATAGGGTTAGTACCGCTGTTCTGACTCAGTGAGGAAAGCAATGGCAAACTACCTCACTCCTCATCTTGCCTATTACGCATCAATATAGCGCTGCCTGGGGTTCTTGTGGGTATCTACCCACATAACCTAATGGCGGTACTATTTGAGGATCCAACCAGCCTTCGGGCTGACTACCTAACAGACAGACAGTTAGCACTGACATGATTTTCAAATACGGCATTGAGATACTCAGGTATACATCTTTACACCTACCAAATTTTGTTTCGATTGCTGCAGCCATTTAAGAGTTGATAGGGGGGACACACACGCAGCCAGACAGACAGACAGAAGAACAGACAGACAGACAGTCAGACAGAAGGACAGACAGACAGACAGACAGACATTTGCCCGGATCGATCTCATAAGTCTACTTTTTCCTCATTTTTGCAAAATTTGAAAAGTAGGCTAAAAATGTATATTCAAAATCCTACGTTTATATACATTTTTATTTTGAGACGAATCAAAATTAAACGTTTTGTTCAGGCCTCATCTCCATACCATGTAATGGGTCCAAAATAATATTATTACTAATAATCAGTAGGCAAGTAATATTCGTTGCTCTTTATTAGTGAAAAAAATCTATTCTTTGATTCGAATCCAGAACGCGGCATAAAGAATGTGCTTGTTATTCATATTTACATCTCAGATGAACCTCAGCTGTAGAGGACAGCCCTTTACAAAATGGTCTGTTAGTTACTTCCGGATGAAAAAATCAAAACACAAGTAGTACTACATAATGCCCAATGGATGGCAGAACATACCAAGGATCAATTCGGCACTCAAAAGCGAATGCGGAATACGAAATAAAAATTACGAGCCTTACAGTAGTCGCATATGATGTGTAACATCTGACATAGAAGAAACCTCACGTGAAATTGTTGATACACCGGTATTTTATAGTATTATTTGCACAAATATTAATCTATTGTAAAAGGGAGTGTTTTACAGATATTGTAGTTTATAATACGGAACTCATTTTATTAGATGATTTGTAGCTTCCACCAGCATTAGCCTAAATAAAGAATACGATATGGATCAACTAGATTCATAGACGCGACACCTCTCATAACCTTAAATTCCTTATAAACAGGTCTTCTTGATTCACAGACCAACGCGTAATTTCTTATGGATTCTGTTAAAATGAGTCATACTGAAATGATACATATCGTTTAAAATGATAATCTGGTTGCAAAAATATCTTCCCCGCCCAGGATTCGAACCCAAGATCTCTAGACTCACAGTCATACGAAATAACCCCACGGCTATTTCGACTACGCAGAAATTGTGCACAAGATGGTGACTTATTTCCACGTTCCAATAACACTGCATTTCGGAATTAAGTTTCATTTATATTTTGCTTGTTTCGATAATGTTCCTGAGTGACATTGAGTTTAAAATGCCTTATGCCAATGCAATGCCCTCTACTTACAATGTTTGATATTAAGGAATTTTACCATTTGAATACTGATACGAAGACTTCGAACATGTACCATGTCATTTGTTTAAATCACTTGACACCAGAGTTTGCATGAGCGTTTTCCGTTCAGTATGTCATATACATTCCACATGGCCGAGAGTGCGTCATGGTATCAATTTTCGACACCGCACGCTGATTGTTTCTCTTACCAGTGCCAGCTGGATCGATCCATCGAGTTGGCAGTGCGTCTTATACTTCCGTTCGATCCACCACTGCCAGCTAGGGCACACTTCCATTCGATCGATCGAGCGGGCAGTGCATACTTCCATGTTCCACCACTGCCAGCTAGTTAATTTCCATTTGATCGATCGAGCGGGCCGTGCATACTTCCGTTGTCCACCACTGCCAGCTAGTACACTTCCTTCTGATCGATCGAGCAGGCAGTGCATACTTCCGTTTGATCCACCACTGCCAGCTTGATCGTTCCGATTCATTTCCGTCCCCAATTTTCAAAATTACTCCCACAAAACTATCCAGCAACCGAGCGGAAAGATGTTACACATCAAAAAAAAGTTCTTGAGAAACGTACAAACGAAGCACTCAACGGGTTAAGGCAACAATATCAAGGCCATCTGCCACAATTTTCTAGTAAAGTTATCGCTTATGGTTTCATAGGAATGTTAATTGTTGTTGTTGTTGTTTGATTTGAGGCGCTTGGACATCTTGGTTGTTTAGCCCCATGCGTCATGTAGCCTACTTATTATTATTATTAGTAGTAGTAGTATTGTATTTGTAATTCAGATAAGGAATGGGAATGAGGTGGCCATGGTCTTAAGTTAGTAACCATCCCAACATTTAACTGGAGTTAAAGCGGGAATCTACGGAAACTACGGAAAACCACCTCCAGGAAAACCTCTTCTCTGTTTCATCCCCTTAAAACCATATTAATCATCAATCATCACCTCAGTTTTGCCTCACGAGACTGAGTGTACCCCGTTCCAGCCCTCAGGCCAGAATTATTCTTTTTTTTTTTGGCAGAGCCGGGGATCGAACCCGGACCTCCAGGACGACAGCCCAGAATGAACATCTCTTATTCATGTTATATTGACAGATCACTGGGAAAGCTGATAAAATGTACGAGCAAGGCCAAATAAATACTCCGGTAATAAATTGTACCACTTTACACAGAAAAGGTCATAAAACAAAAGCTATTCATACTTTTACATGGAAAATATATATTTCATTGACAGGGTAGTTTTATGGTGTGGCGTATATATAAAACGTGTGTTAGATCTTAAAGGAACTAACCTACTCTGAAAGTGGAGAATATCCACGACGCTCTGATCCACGCCTTGTCGGCTTATTGAAGTCCTCTTGTGCCAAATAAAATAAATTTATCGGCCGCTGATCACCAAATCACCAAAATTATTTGTTAGAAGCAGTGCAAAAGGGACGTCAAAATTGGTGCTCAGATCACCTATATGGCACAATCCCAGTAAATCTACACCACACTTTTGAGTTCATAACTTTATTGTTATCATTTTTACTATTTGTCTTCTTTTATTCGTTTCATTCAGCTTTGGGGTACATTAAATCAATCACATTTAATGTTCTGTGCTTTCCTTGTAGCCCAGTATTGCCTCATTCTTTGTGATCTTGATTTTCTTTCTCCTTCAGAGATTTGGATCTTTCTCTTGGGTTTGACATCGACTTGGAACCGTTGTGTCTTGTTCTTGGTCATGGTTTTGGCTGTTTTATCCATAAGCTTATTTTCTATGATTTGGAGTTCTATTAAGTCTTTCTCCGTTTCCTTAAAGCAAAGAGGGTTGGTTCTTTTGTTACGTAAGTAATGTTCTTTTTTTGGTTAGTCTAATTAAGTTCATTCTGAGGATGTGTCCATAAAAATTAATTCTTATTGCGTCTGAGAGTTATTCCGTACTTTGAAGGGTTTTATTTCTGATGTGGGTTAATTTGTTGTTACAGACATTGGGGCCTAAGATTTATCTTAATATCAGTATTATTATTATACATTCTTTTTGATTTCAGACTGTTTTGTCCTTTAGCGACCAGTCTACTCTGCAAGCCTCTGTTTGTGAACAAGTCACCTCTATGATCCCATATTAACAGTTAGCCTCCTCCTCTGCTTCTACACCTCGCACTTTTAAATTGATAAATACAGAATTTAATCATCATCTCCTAGGTCCACCTCTGTGTTTGTTCCCGCTACAGCCGAACTCATTAACCCCCACCATCTGAGTCGGCTCATACGAACAGCTTCATCTAGCGTGTTCATTTCTAACGTCACATTTATATTTTCATTACGAGTAACCTTTCTGCCATTGCTCCCATTTATTTGTCCTAGCAATAATTTGAGGTAGCCTCATATCAGTTGCCTCTAGCTTTGTATAAGATATCCTCAATCTACCCAGCTCTCATTTCGACACACCAAGGCAGCCTAAGTAATAATGAGCGATGTAGGAAGAGTTTCGTCAGTACACTAACTTCTTTCTTGTAAATTTTTATCATTTTCTTACATATGAATTGAGCGTCTACGCACAGCATATAATAATAAATGTCATTTATGTTCGACGATGTCAAAATATAAATATTATATGTCAGAAAACTGTAATATAATGAGGGTCATTTTAGTACTATTCTTCATTATGAAACAGTTTCTCCAGCCAATCAGAGCTCATTCATTGACCAATTAGGTAATGATAGCTTCGCGCATGCGCTCAAAATCCAACAAGTCAGAAATGAATTACATGATTTGAAAGTTCAAATTGGATATCGGATCAACCGTTGTAGTTACAATCCCAAACACAAAGACAAAATCAGCACGAACCTTTAAGATAACAAGAAAATACTATGACATATGCAAGAAATTTTTGAATCTTCGTCCAGAAGTTAGCAACACAGCAGCCTTCTATATAAATTACCGACATGGAAAGTGCACCGACCAATATGTTCGCGTAAATAAACTGGCGAATATGAGACAAGAAATAGCACTGTACCTTAATATCCCCAACTCCAATTTCTACAAAGCGCATTGCTTTCAAACGACTTCGGTGACAATATTAGTGAATGCTATTTCTGATCGGCAGTATACATCATGCAGGCTGTAAACAATAGCATTGCCAAGCAAAGTAACAGGTCTATGATTTCGAAATTCTTTGACCAACGCATGCGCTCTGCTCAGTCAGCAAACCACGCAGCGCGCTCTGTTCACTAATTGAAGTTACTGAATCCCACAGATATTTATGAATATTTATGTTAAAACATATAATAAAGTTGTAATTATCGTCGAACATAAACAGTCGTATGCAACTCGCATATAATGGTAAAAAAGACACTCGTATGGAAATTATATAACTCGCTACGCTCGTTTTATAAACATACTCGTGTCTTAATTATTGCCATTATAGGCTCGTTGCATAATGTACTATTGTGTCTAGATCTTGTTCTTCTGCCAGCCTTGAGATTCTCCCAGTATTTCTAGAGTTCATCGATCAGTGCCTTCTTTCGTGCTTCTGATAGAGGCCCTCTACGACTCCTCGGCTCAGATTCCAATTTAAAATGTTGATAGATTTTAACCATTTGCCGAAATTCAAATCCATCGGGGATTTTCTTTTCTGGAATACCAATTCGCATCAGTCATTCTGACATTCTTGAAACCATCTCCATTTCGTTGCCTTTGGCTTTGTGAATGTCCAGATTTTCTTAGTCAGTCGGTCATGAGGCATACGGAAGATGTGTCCGTAGAACAACAATATTTTCTTTCTGATGGACGACATTATTGTTTCTATCTTGGTGTATAGTAATTGATAGGGTATCAATCGTACCTGCCCAGCAACCCTTCGTTATTATTATTAGTCTCTTATTATTAGCTACGCATGTCATACGATGTTGGCATGTCAAAGAACCCATTTGAATTCAGTAGGCCGAGTTCATAAAGGAACAAGAAGTTCCGTGAAGAACTATACAGCCTACTTTTCATGCCAATGATTATTCTACAGAATATGAACCTATCTAGAATAATGACGAAATTAAGTTGCTAATATCGAAATTTCCAATTAGTTCGAAATACTGTATACCTGGCATAATGTATCCTAATAGAGCACTACAGTTGGCAGCCCTGATGACTGAATATATTCTTAGTTCCGTCTCTTACGGTACTAAATACAAAATTTGGTTGAAGTCCACTGGATAGCATGGACGTTACATGCAGTTAAACATTGGATCTAACAGCGCGCGTAAAATCATGTTGGCAACAATGTCATGCATGTATTGGTCAGAAATAATCTGAAATAATATGATCTATTGTTGTGCCAATTTTGAATGAAATCCATTAGTTAGTATAGAAGTTACATGCATTTTAAAATTGGACCTATCAGCAGGCTTAGAATCATGTTGGCAGCACTGACGTATATTAGTTACTCCAAATTCGTCTAGAATGCCAGGTGTTATACGTGTGCAAAGTTTAGAGCTATTGGCTTGCATACTTTCTGATATATTGATATTAGGGTAACAAAAGTAGGGACAGCACATATTAACAGTTGGCAGCCCTGGTTGCTCCTTAGAATACGCATAGTCATATCTGTTATGGTACACATAGCACATACGAAATTTGGTTGAAATCCAAATGATAGTATTGAAGTTACATGTATTTAAAGTTGGACCTGTCAGCAGGCTTAGAATCATGTTGGTAGCACTGACGTATATAAGTTACTCCAAATTAATATAGAATGTCAGGTACTATACGTGTGCATAGTTTAAAGCTGTCGGCTTGCATACTTTCTGATATATTGGTATTTGGATAAAATAAATTAGGAGTATTTATTAACAGTTGGCAGCCCTGGTAGGTCTTAAGAATACGCTCAGTCATATCTGGTTATGTACACATACAACATACGAAATTTGGTTGAATTCCACTTGATAGTGTAGAAGTTATATGCATTTAAAAATTGGACCTATCAGGAGGCTTATAATCATTTTGGCAACACTGCCATGTTTGGCCTCCTGGAAATTAAACTGAAATATTATGATCTGTACGTGTGCCAATTTTGAAATAGCTCCCATTCATACTTTCCAAGATATCCACCATGGAGCTCAAATTTCTAGTGCGTTTTTTCAGCAGTTGGTAGCACTGACATCATTTTCAAATATGGCCGTGAGATATTCCGGTGCACATCTTTACTCATACTAAATTTGGTTTTGATTGCTGCAGCCGTTTAGGAGTTGATAGGGGGGGACACACACACAGCCAGACAGACAGACAGAAGGACAGACAGACAGACAGACAGACAGGCAGACACACATTTGCCCGATCTCATAAGACTACTTTTTCCTCATTTTTGCAAAATGTGAAAAGTAGGCAAAAAATTATTCTCGGGAGTTTCCGCCAACACAAAGTTCCTCATTTCTCTACTAGAAAGCGCTATAGTGTTCAAGGAGGTTAGATGGGTTAGATATCTAACATCTAACCTCCTTGACTTTCATAGTCAAGGAACAACGAAATTCGACATGCAAGCTACCCGCTGGGTGTCAAATAACATAGCTTGCACCCGGCACCCGAGGCCATACGATTTTATTATTATTATTTATAGTTATTAGTAATACACCCGAATTGAGTCTCTATGGACTACGTGTTAAAAACCAATCTCATTTCAGTAACGAGTAGATCTTGTTTGTTTGCCATCCAGCCAGTATTCGTTGAGCCCAGTAATCAGCGCTTTCTTCCTCTCTTCGGATAAAGGTTCTCTGTGTTTCCTAGGTTCTGAATCCACTATAAGAGCCTGGTGGTTTTTCACAGTCTTATTTTAGTGTTATTATTGTTATTATTATTATTATTACATACGAAGGTGGATCAAAAAGTAAGTTGCACTAATGCGCTGCAGCAGCGCGCTGCGTGTCGCAAACGTAGGCACAGCGGAGAAAGGGACAGACACTGCTTACACGACTGTTAGGCAGGTCGCTGTGGTGTCTCGTCTTGTAAGGTGTAAATAGCGGCCAAATGCAATGGCGCGTCGACTGGGCGTTCACTCCAAATATGAGGTGCGTGCGACAATCCGATTCCTATGGGCTAAAAGGAAGAATTGCACGAACATTCGTCGTGAAATTAGTGCTGTGTATGGGGAGCGGGCCATTTCCCGGCAAGGGATCGTAAAGTGGTGTCAGCAATTTGTAGCCAGACGCAAGGAACGACAATCAACGCGGCGTCGTATTGTCAAACGTTGCACCGGTGGTGTAAAGCGATTAAAGAGAAGCGCCGGGGGAAACTGAGCGCCAGTGTGATTTTGTTGCACGATAACTCAACACCTCACAAGGCCCGCCAAACAAGCGAACTGCTTCAGCGTTTCAAGTGGGAGGTCTGGCTACAACCAACCTACAGTCCCGACCTAGCGCCATGTGACTTTCATCTGTTCGGTAAGCTCAAAACGGAGCTCGGTGGTCGACGTTTCCAGACCGATGAGGAGGTGAAGGCCGCTGTCTCCGTGTGGTTGCAGAACGCTGGAGGAACTTTCTATGCATCCGGCATCGACAAGTTGGATGTGCGTTTGCAGAAATGTTTGGAGTCTCTTGGAAACTATGTGGAAAAGTGACGTTTCATTGTATGTCGTTATAGGCACTTTGCTGTTGTATAGGTGGTGTAATAAATGGCCATAACTGGGAAGTGCAACTAATTTTTTGATCTGCCCACATAGTAATTATCAAGTATATTTCAGATTCTTAAGATATTTGACTTACAATTTGCTAGTGTATTATAGTTGTTGACTGAAATAGGGTGGCTGCACCTATGGTTGAACGGTTACCAGTGGATGAACAGTATCAATTTAGATTAAGTCGATAAGGTTCAGTAGGGAGGCAAAACTGATCATTAAACGGGCCTTACGCCAAGAAGCCGTAAGACATAGTAGGAAGGCAAACCTGAGCATGAAACGGGCCTTGTGCCAAGATGCCGTAAGCCATAGTAGGAAGGCAAACCTGAACATGAAACGGGCCTTGTGCCAAAATGCTGTAAGACATAGTAGGAAGGCAAACCTGAACATTAAACGGGCCTTGTGCCAAGAAGCCGTAAGACATAGTAGGAAGGCGAACCTGAACATTAAACGGGCCTTGTGCCAAGATGCTGTAAGATAGAGTAGGAAGGGAAACCTGAACATGAAACGAGCCTTGTGCCAAGATGCCGTAAGACATAGTAGGAAGACAAACCTGAACATTAAACGGGTCTTGTGCCAAGAAACCGTAAGATATAATAGGAAGGCAAACCTGATCAATAAACGGGCCTTGTGCCAAGATGCCGTAAGACATAATAGGAAGGCAAACCTGAACATGAAACGGGCCTTGTGCCAAGGTGCCGTAAGACATAGTAGGAAGGCAAAATTGAGCATTAAACGAGCCTTGTGCCAAGATGCCGTAAGACATAGTAGGAAGGCAAACCTAACATGAAACGGGCTTTGTGCCAAGTTACCGTAAGACATAGTAGGAAGGCAAACCTAAACATGAAACGGGCTTTGTGCCAAGATACCGCAAGACTTAGTAGGAAGGCAAACCTGAATATTAAACGAGCCTTGTGCCAAGATGCCGTAAGACATAGTAGGAAGGCAAACCTAACATGAAACGGGCTTTGTGCCAAAATGCCGTAAGACATAGTAGTGTACCCGTTCGTCCTGGGGATGCGATGACCCATCTGCTATAACATCGCATTCCTGGAGTTCCGGGACAGAGCGGAGTTAAATGAACCTCTAGTCAAATAAGGAATGTGTTGGAAATTCAGCTGAGTTCTCGAAAAAGCAGTGGGTATCACGAGACAAAGTATCTCTAGGGTCGTTACGGGCTTAAGTTTAATAAAAATAATGCAAATATAAATGGGTGCCATCAACTGAATTCCTAGCAAACCACTTCCTTTCCGGATAAGCCTTACTCAAGACAAGGAAAGAAAAAGGAACATCACACCATCATCAGATCACAACTAAGATAAAAACAAATTTATTTTACTTTGATTGTCAGACAGACATTTTAAATATAATTCCTACCTAAGAGTATGGTCGAATGCCAAAGTTAAATTGTCATTGTCCAAAATCGAACCATCTCTTCTCTAATCCAAAATTATTTTTATCCACATAACAAGAAAAATTTATAAAGTTCTCTTGGGTTCTCAGGATCACTGTAGCACTATGTCTTTCGTCACTGACATTTGTGAAACCTGAGACCTAATTTCTCTTTAATTTAACATCAATGTGGATTTAAAAATGTTGTTAATCTGTCTAAACATACACATATAATAATCACACATATTAAATATCACGTAAATTATGGTTTGCATGGCATAATTTGAATGTTGAACATGTTAATCAAATGCTCCTAAACATCGAATAATTAATTTACACTATTTACATCGTCATTAACAATCACTTATCTGTGAATTACAGAAAATTCAAATTCTCATTGGTCATCATTATCGTCATCATCAAAATTAAGTATTTCTCATATTAATTCTCACTTCAAAATTCTACATATCCCCGTCAGAATCGTTAATTCATCACCATTACATCATTTAAATCCACAACTCAAGTTGCAATTCCTTCAAATTATTTCTCAATTAAATTTATTTAATTCCATGTAAATTCATTAATCATCAGCTTCTTTAGTTAATTATCACCTTCTAATTCAGTTATTCATCATCATTACAATCGTCTATTAATTTATTTCAATCAGTTTATTTATTCAATCTTTAATTCATCCATTTATTTAATTCATCGATTTATTCAAAAATTTAATTTATCAACTTATTTAAATTTCATCCATCTGGTTATTTAGTTTTTCATTATTTCATCTAGTCATTCTGATTTTTATTTTATTAGGTCAGATCGTTAATATGCTTAAATCTCAGATTATTATTTCGTTAATTATTATTTTCAGAAAATCTTGTATTATCAACTTCATTTATTTGTTTAATTTCCTAACAAATTGTTTAATATGGTTTATAGAACGTTGTCTTACAGTTTTATTACTTCCAAGTTATATCTCGTATTTAATTTATCATGCCAAAAAATATTATTGCCTCCACGACATCACGTTGGATCTAACTATCCACAACGACATTACATTTCTTCAATACTTCAAATATCACATTTGAATACAATAATTACTCCACAAAACTCCATAAATATTCAGCACATACAGCATGAATCTCAACAATTACGCTAGACTGGGTACGACGACCTCATGTCTGCTTCAAAATACATTATCAACGTTGCAACTATCACATGGCAACTTCCACAAAATTCCTATCACAAACTCCACTTAACCATGTTGCATGATCTACAAAAAATATATAACTGGCTTCAAATTATCAACGCACACAATCTCCAATAACTGTAATTACTCTGATCACATCTAGACAACTTCTTAAACAATTGGAAAAATATTACTTCAGTAATTTATGATCTGCTTTCAAATAGCATAAATTCTCTTACAATTCTTCTAATTCACATCGCAGAAAAACACCAATGTGCTATAATCTCTCATATCAAAATCTGCAATACTGATCTGCCTTAAAAATAAATCTTGACCATTAATGATTAATCTTACAAGATTCAATTACTTTAAATCCTTCTCAAAGGTATCAAACACAATTATAAACTCATCAAAAGCCTCAGCTGTAACAGCTGTTAAACTGAAATTACTCTCAAAAGAGTATAGCAACAAAATATTGGATTGGCAAACAAGAATTACTAAATGCAATCCTGTTGACATTTATCGTTACTTTATTTAACAAAATTTCGACTGATATGTGACTAGTAGTTCCTTGTTTGATTCACTTACATCTCGTGTACACTCGGATGATAAAAATGAGTCCCTCAATGGCGAGTAAGATGTGTAACCACCGTACAGTCGTATAAATACGAAAGACCTCGCCCCGTCGACTTGGATGATAGTTCCCTGAACGATGGGTAAGATGAGTAGCCACCATACAATCGTATAAATACGAAAGACCCCATCTCGTCGTCTATATGAGTGAATGTACCAGATAGGAATCAACAAGTTTCTAGTTGTCATATAAAAGCGATGTTCATTCACTAAAGTGAATAACTTCTTAATATCTCCAAACAATCCAATGGAAAAAATCCCTACTGATGAATAATACACACTCGCTAGTAAGCAATGAACTGACGAAGTAATTTCTGATAATCAATTGCAGATCACGAGTTCGAAATACTCGTTACCCAAAAAAAAACTATTCATGAAAAATATCCTAGCTGGAAAAATGTCTAAAAGACCAAACATCTGCTTAATAAAGCCAAACCAATGGTGAGAATTTCGTATAATGATGCCTGCCATATCATATGGTCACTCCATATTCCAGCAAATTCGAAGTATATAAATTCAAACCATGTCTTAATAATCATATCACTCCTATTATAAAAATATACATGTGTGCCCAGTATTCATGAAAGTAATCGTATTAGGTAGACATAACTCTTACAGTACCTTTCATAATCAGCTGTAATTAAATTTCCAAGATCGTCGATTTTCCCTACATAAAGAATTTCTCGAAAGATCGGCGTGAATATCATTCCATCCATGAAATGACGATTGCCTTCGAAATCCCAAGTGAATCAGCTGGTGGACTCCTCTCGTCAGGAATCGAATCCATCGCTCTGCGGTGCCATCTTGTCTCTATCAGTGTCTACTCGGACATGTTGAACCTCGGATTACCCATAGCGGATATTGTCCAACTCCTTCTCGAAAAAGTTCATGGAAACAGCGGACCCCCTACTCCTCTTCTAAGATACGCCACTGTTCCGTTAAATGTTCAGTTTGAGTATTGTAAGTTCAATCTCAAATGACTGCTAAGTCTCACTTTCGTAAAATGAAATTTTACTTGCGAGTGTTCAAGATTACGAAACACCCTGTAGTTATCTGTATTAGGTAATTCATGAAAACTGCATAAGAAATAAATCTTATCCATGCACGATCTAATGTTCATCAGTGCCTATGCTAACAACATTCCGTTAACTTGAAATAGTTAAAGTAGCTTTGAATGCGTTATAAAACAGCATAGTCATAAAGTTATTCATAAAAGCTATGTTCAAACTGCGTCGAAATGTAGCTTGAAATAAAGTCTTCAACTACTTGCAGTGCGGTTCTAAAATATCCCGGCCGTCTGCGATTGCTTCCTCGGCCAGCCCGCCTGGATCAACGACCCGCCTGGCCTTCGCTGCTCGGCGAAGCAGGAACTGTCGCCTACACTTGGCCGTGACAGTTTCGGTATGTTACGTTACCTTCACTGTGCGTCTCGCTTGCGCTATAGAGCTGCTCCTACCTGCTCGTCTGACTGAGCTCAACTGAATCTGCTGGCACTGTCTTCTTGCTTATGTGCTCGGCGCAGGCACGTGGTGTAGTCCCCCACCACAGTGCTCTTGCGTCACGATCATAGTCTCGAACCCAGATCATCTCGGCTGTTCCGTTATAAAATAACTTAAGGGTTATCTGACTTCCATAAAATTATTTCCACATACAATGCATGTTATATATCCTCTTCTAAGATGTTTAATTACTATAATTCCATATATATCTCAATAAAGCTTCACATCTCTATCCATAATTCCATCTTCTTACAGATGTCAATGCCTCTTTGATTCTAGACCTCCTACGTCATCTTGACATTCTTCTTGACGCGATCGGTGCGCTATCTTTTCCTAATTCTTTCCAAAACCTCAACTACAGCTTAATGTCTGCTGGCGTAGCCGATAGCCTAAACTAGGTATCGGGTACAGTAGGAAGGCTAACATAACATGAAACGGGCTTTGTTCCAAGATGCCGTAAGACATAGTAGGGAGGCAAACTTGAACATGAGACGGGCCTTGTGCCAAGATGCCGTAAGACATAGTAGGAAGACAAACCTGAACATTAAACGGGCCTTGTGCCAAGATGCCGTAAGACATAGTAGGAAGGCAAACCTGAACATTGAACGGGCCTTGTGCCAAGATGCCGTAAGACATAGTAGGAAGGCAAACCTGAACATTAAACGGGCCTTGTGCCAAGAAGCCGTAAGACATAGTAGCAAGGCAAACCTGAGCATTAAAAGGGCCTTGTGCCAAGAGGCCGTAAGACATAGTAGGAAGGCAAACCTGAACATTAAACGGGTCTTGTGCCAAGATGCCGTAAGACATAGTAGGAAGGCAAACCTGAGCATTAAACGAGCCTTGTGCCAAGATGCCGTACGACATAGTAGGAAGGCAAACCTAACAAGAAACGGGCTTTGTGCCAAGATACCGTAAGACATAGTAGGAAGGCAAACCTGAACTTTAAACGAGCCTTGTGCCAAGATGCCGTAAGACATAGTAGGAAGGCAAACCTAACATGAAACGGGCTTTGTGCCAAAATGCCGTAAGACATAGTAGGAAGGCAAACCTGAACATTAAACGGGCCTTGTGCCAAGAGGCCGTAAGACATAGTAGGAAGGCAAACCTGAACATCAAACGGGCCTTGTGCCAAGAGGCCGTAAGACATAGTAGGGAGGCAAACCTGAACATGAGACGGGCTTTGTTCCAAGATGCCGTAAGACATAATAGGAAGGCAATTCTGAACATTAAACAGGCCTTGTGCCAAGATGCCGTAAGGCATAGTAGGAAGGCAAACCTAACATGAAACGGGCTTTGTGCCAAGATGCCGTAAGACATAATAGGAAGGCAATTCTGAACATTAAACAGGCCTTGTGCCAAGATGCCGTAAGACATAGTAGGAAGGCAAACCTAACATGAAACGGGCTTTGTGCCAAGATGCCGTAAGACATAGTAGGGAGGCAAACCTGAACATGAGACGGGCCTTGTGCCAAAATGCTGTAAGACGTAGTAGGAAGGCTAACCTAACATGAAACGGGCTTTGTGCCAAGATGCCGTAAGACATAGTAGGGAGGCAAACCTGAACATGAACCTTATCAAATTTTTCTAAATGGATACTGTTCATCCACTGGTAACCGTTCAAACATAGTTGGAGTCACCCTACAGTATATTTTCCAGGATATTTTAGCGATGGGTTGTACATTTGGGAAGTATTGTGATTGCATTGCTTTATTCTGTTCTGTTTTGCAGTTTAATGACGGTGCTCCTGTGGTATATATACCTGAAGAGTCCACTAATAGTCCAATTCTGGTGGGACTATTGTCACTGTTTGACAACAATTGCGAAGGATTCACTGCAGCTACACGAATCACAAGTTACCTCACTTGGATCTCGGCAAATACAGGACTTAGCTGGTGATTGAACTACATATCCGTTCTTAATTAATGTACAGCGTGTTTCACTTGAATACACAACAGGCATTTGGGTTGCCTACCACCTGCAATAGAGCCACAGTGACACTCTTTGTACGGAAAGGACAGAAAACACCAAGGCACAGAGATCAGAGATAGACGAATTAGCGAGCAAGAACTTCTCGCGGCTCTGTTGTGTATTCAGTGAAAAACGCTGTACACATTTAAAATTTCACCCAAGAAGAAATAGTGTCAATGTTTTGAGATAACATTCCATAGAAGTTTTATCGACTTTTCTAATATTCACGAAAGGCATAAATTTAAGTTTCCATTTCTCATTGTAATCTGAATACAGTCAATAAATACAGTAATTAATTGTCCTTTTCCTGCAGTGTTGTTGTTGTTGTTGTTTTTGTTTGAGTCTTCAGTATTTTGACTGGTTTGATGCAGCAGCCATGTCTCCCTGTCCTGAGCTAATCGTTTCATCTCTACATAGCTACCACACCATACGTCCGAGGCAATCTGTTTAACATATTCTAACCTTGGTCTACCCCTACAGTTCTTGTCCTCGACCCTTCCTTCCATAACTAAGCTTAATATTCCTGGGTGTCTTAGTATGTGTCCTACCAACCTATCTCTTGACTTCATTAGCAGTCGCCAGAAACATTTCTCTTCTCCCGCTAGTCCTAATACCTCTTCGTTTGTAACCCTATCTACCCATCTGATCTTCATCATTCTCCTGTAACACCACATTTCAAACTCTTCGATTCTCCTCTTTTCTGCTACACCAATAGTCCAAATTTCACTTCCATAGAGTGCCACGCACCAAACAAAGGCCTTCAAAAATGACTTCCTAACACCTAATCTATATTCGATGTCAACAGATTCCTTTTCTGTAGAAATGCTTTCCTTGCCTGAGTTAACCTACTTTTTATATCCTCTTTGCTTCGTCCATCACTGGTTATTTTGCTTCATAAGTAACAGAAGTCTCCTACTTCCTTTAATATTTCACCGGCCAATTTGATGTCCATAGAAGATTCCGATTTATTTCGGCTGCATTCCAATATTTTTGTTTTACATTTTTATTAATTTTCATCATGAATTATTTCCTCAAGACGGAGTCCATACCATTCAAAAACTCATTCAAATCCTCAGGCGGGTTAAAAAGAGATATTTCTCCCTCATGCCGATCAGTCCATGCGAATTATATTACAGGCTGTATTCGTAACACAAGCACCCTATCCTATAGCTCCCTGTTGTTAGTAACATCCTGCCTCCAGCCAGGCGTGTATCCAGGGTCAGTGGCGTCACTAGGGGTGTGCGCGGGGTGCGAACCACACCGGGTGACCACAAATTTCATTCTTTGTTTTCATCCGACCGATGACTGTGCAGATTGCGTTGTAGCATATATCTTGTTTGATTATTATAAGAACAATGGCACATTTTAAAACAAATAAAACAAATGAAGTAATAGTGGTCATTAAAAATATCATTGCCAACCCGTGACTGATCATTCAAGTAAAACCAAAGCAATGTCGTCCAACTCACTAAATAAAACCTTCAATTAACAGTGATCGAGTTAAGATAGATTATACTAGCAGAAGTACCCATTCTTCGAACGGTCTTCGGTATTAATAACCAGACGTTATCAAATGAGCTACTGTTGCAATGGTTAGGGGCTTGGAACCTGTTTGTTGACAAAGAAAAATGATTAGTTAAAATGTGCTCTCAAACTAAATTTACCCAACGTGTTCTTCCTGACGTGAAAATAAAATTGAAAACCTCGTAGACGAATCGCAATACACGTCGCATACAAACTTACCCTAACCGTTGTGTCAAGTGCCCAACCACAGGAAGATCCCTATTATAAATTATAAAGGCTTGTGGTGCATGAAAATTTAGGTTTATAGCCTCCAATGGCCCAAATTCCTAAAATCAGCAAAAAATAGTCTACTATTTCAAATCAGGATCTTTTGAAAATAATGTTGCTGTTTGGAGATATAATAGACCTTCTATAAGACATCGCACGTGTAAGTCATGTGAAAAAATCTAGGTTACTCCTTGAACCCCTTAAGCGCGGTGATGAATTTTACAGTTTTAGTTGGTTCCGTGATAACCATATAGCCATTTGCAAACTTTCACAGAAATGTAATAAATGGAGAGGCATTACTTCTTCCAGAAATAGATGGAAAGTTGGATGTCACCTTTTGAGATGCTGTTGTCATGGTTACTGGCTTGCATTCCTTCATTAGTTTAATAAATGAAATTAGTTTTCTGGGAATATCTAAGAAACTGTTGGTTTTAGAGCCTTAAAATATAGATTTCGGGGACCCGTTACTGCTCTTTAGGGGCCCCGAGTTTTGTTTCTGACACCAAGGGGTAGAAAATTAGCTTTGTCTCGTCGTTGTACGCCATAATAATGATAATAATTAAAAGAATAATAATAATAAGTATATAACAATATAGGGATAGGATTATAATAGACCTTCTGTACCATACCCGCACGTGTAAATCACGTGAAAAAAATTCTAGAGTACCCCTTGACCCCTTAAGCGCATTGTATGTATTGATGAATATTTCAGCTTAATTTTGATCCGTTATAACCTTCACAGTAATGTACTAAATGGAATTGCCTTGCGTCTTACAGAAATAGATGGACCTCTGAGATTCAGTTGCCATGGTTACAGGCGTGCATTCTTTCATTAATTTATTAGGTGAAATTAGTTTCCTGTGAATAACTCAAAAACTGTTGGTTTTAGGGCCTTAAAATGTAATTTTCGGGGTCCTTTTAGGGCCCCCGAGTTTCTTTTCTCACATTGAGGGGCTGAAAATGAGCTTTGTCTCACCCTTCTACGCCTATTTCAGCATGTATTTTAAGGGGGTTGGGCCCCTTTTATGAGAGGTACGGAGAAGAGTTACATCAATGATTAGTGTCGTGCCTCAGATGGATATCTGTATCAAATTTTACGTTGATCCATCCTGCCGTTCTCAAGTTATAAGGACTCATAATTGTCCACAGACAGACAGACAAACAAACAAACAAACAGACAGACAGACAGACAGACAGAACAATTATTTTTGCGCGCATCCGTCATAAAACAGTCTGAAACGCGCAAATAAAGCAAATTTCCATGGAAATTCAGAAAAAACAGACAAACTTTCATTTTTATATATTGTGCTCATGTGATTAATTTCCATGGAAACATGCTTCTGCCTCCAGCCAGCATCAGTCCTCAGGCGTGTACCGTCCACCCACTGAACAGTTGCATATTTTTGATCTGAGACTAAAAGGTATCAACTCTACAATGATAAAGCACAACTCCATTTTTAAAGACTTTAATTCAGCTCTAAATCATGGCTTCAAACACACAAAAACACAATCCCAACAATATAACACAAAACAAAGCAAAATTACCCCTACAATCCACTAATATTCACACTTTATCCTTGCAAATCCAGATGATTATTCATTCATTTACCCTGAGATTGACATCAAAATTCATTCTCAAGTGCGCTGATGCACATGTAAATTACACATAAACTGTACTTATAATCTTATGTCACCTGTTGTGACCTCTTTCATTTCACAAGCTTAATTGTTTACTCTCAACACCTCTTAATTTACATTATGCGTACACTTGTGTTTTGTATCTCTCTTCCCACCAAAATGCTTTACCATGCATTAGCCAATTTATGGGTTGCACATCAAATTTACTTGCAACTCCACAATTATATGTAATCATACCCCGTTCTGCAGTTCCCTTCTGCAGTCCCCTTTTCTACAGTTCCACTGTATGCCGTTGTGATTTCAATTTCAAAAAGTCCGTTACCGCTGTGTCGGTTGGTATATTATGTTACCCTTGCGTGGGCATAGCCTATGGCATCTAGTGTCGACCTTTAGAGCTAAGTAACACCGTCAGTATAAAAAAATACTTCCAACAACTCTTAAGTTTGCCAAGTATTGCGTTATAAGAACGATCCTTAATTAACAATGTGTTTCAAACCACACAAATTCATTATACAATACAACAACGACTCTTTTATTACAAACAGGGTTTCAAAGTCAGTCCATTCTACATGTCAACTTTCAAGGGTCGTTTAAAAATCACCCCCTCGGAGCTACTTGTATACAATGGGACTGAGTCAGGCGGTCACAAACACGTGCTCTGTCCCTTCCTGACTCCCTCCTGCTTTATCTCCAAGCAGTAACAAGATTTTAAATACAATAGTGGAGTCTCAATGACCCACATATCCCGTATGATTTCAACTAAATTGTATGCAAGACAGGAGTTTAAATATTTATTCCTAACCTTAGGATATTAATAACTGGCCTCAATAGGTCCATTACATTATATGAAGGAACGATATTCATCCTCACTGGTCGAACTGGCTAGCCGGCATCTTATTAAATGCTACGGTCAGGCACATCCTGCCGCCAATTAAATTCACTTCCCAGGAGCTGAATTATTTCAATAGCTAGTTCTCGGTCGACATCAGGTGTCATGTTGAGGTTTCCATTGTTATCCTCGCATGCACCACTGGATTTGGACCCGGAACATTTCATGGCAATCCACAGAGCTAGGGTCAATCACTAAAATACGCTCTGGCCATAATAAATATCTCTGTACGCCCTAGGCTATACGAGATTTCACACGTCGAATAGATTACCTGGCTTCCCTGACCATTGTGCTATGATCTCGTCCTCTAATTAGTAAGATAAATCTATCAATTACTCTTACAAGCTTATTCACAAGCTGCAAATTCAATTCTCCATTAAACTCTTCCATTCCCTAGATTCTTGCATATTTATTCCCATTATCATAATATACTCTGATATTAATTTGCTTTTCTTAGCCCTTCATGTATAATATTACTGCTTGGATAGATAAATATTCCAATTAGCATATATATTTTTCTCACAGCCATTTTTCCCTGATGTGTATTCGTTTATTCTTCTTCTTCTTCTTCTTCCTCTTATTATTATTATTATTATTACTGACATGAATTACAATAACCCGACACAACGTAACCATTTTATATAACCGAACATCCGTGTTCGTTACGTTAAGTTTCTATATAACTGAATTGCCATTTTACAATAGTGGTAACGATTCATCCACTCAATGATGTACAAAAACATCTCAACTTTACTAAAATCAACACAACCATACTAATTTAAGGCTCTACCTCCTAAAATTGACTCTTATTGGCATATTCTATAAATTTTGAAATCACTCAACATACAGTGGACTATAACTGCTACAAAATCACGGTTTTAGGGTACTTACATCGGCAAGTCTGGTGGCTCCAACCACGCATTTCTTCCAGTAATGCCCGCCATTATGTGCAAAATTAGCAAGGCATTCTTATACTTATAACACACATTTTACATAACTTTTGCCTTACAAGACACACGGCACTTTTCCTTTCCATATTGAAGCTGTTGCCTCCTTATTCACACAACACGTTATAGCACTTGTGACACTATTAATTTTACATATATTTAACAAATCATCATTACAATCACACGCTCCCTATTTACATTTCTTACTGGTTGACTTTTCCTGGCAAGATATCAGAAATGCAGACGTTGAAGATCTCCTCCTCGCTGCTATCCGCATCCTGATTGAAAGTCTCGATTCTCTGCCTAAGGATTCCTATCAGTTCCCCAAACTGTCTATCAATCTCTATCCTTCGATACATTTCCTGATATCGCATAAATATGCTTGCATATCGTCCTGAGCATTAAGTATATTGGTATTCTTATGAAATTTCACCAATCGCATAATAAATTTTATCTCTGCCTAGTCCAACATCCTATGATCTGTCTAACCAATAGTTTACATACTGCGCTCAACCATTGCACATTGTACTTGTACACATTATCACTCTCAATTGTCCTACCTTGTATATCACACGGTACATTTCCTACGTGCACAATAACAATCGCTCGTAATGCCGACTATACAAATATGGCGCGACTGTCCTTAATAAATGGTATTAATAAATGTCTTACTGCACGGCTCTTCATGTTGAAGTCCGAGCGTCCCTTCTCGACTTCGGTAACGCGCACTTCGCACTAGACTGCGGTTCAACTGATTACATTACTCGTTATTAATTCATGACTTAATGCATGATTATATGTTGCTACACTTAGAATGTTACAGTCCGCGACTTTCTTCTCTGAGCTAGGGTGACGTGCTCCTCGCTCTCAAGTATGGTTCGACTGACTGCCTCTTTCCTGGGTCCACCCCTTATATTCGTTTGGAGAGAAAAAGTGGACCGAGAATTTCCCTGCAGTGTCATCTTTTCTCACAGTATGATTCTGGTCTTGAATTAACGTTTATATGGTTCCTTTTTCCTCGCTGGTCACAGATCTGTATGCGTGCTCGAGGATCGATCGGCCAATTAATTAATATTAATTGCCTTTGCCAGCGCGTGCCCACGCGGCGTCACCTAAAAATCCCCTAAACCATGGTTAGATCTCTCCGCTAAGCTCCAATTACTGTGTTACTGCGAGTTCCATTAAATCTGCCTCTATTTAAATGTTTAATGGCTTGATAATTAGCCTCCAGGCTAAACATTCACATAGGTGCAAACCTCATGTCACTGCGTTGCTCCAATCACGAGTAATCATTAAATTACGCTGGTATCTTCTCACTCCACTAGCCTCTCTATTCTGAAACGGGGAATGACTTGACAATAATTTAGCCTCCTGACCTGCTCCAGACGACTTAAGTAGGTCACATAGAGTGACACGGCTCCAAGAAACTACGCCCCTTTTCCAGAGTCATTAGACAAATGTCAAGCGCTCCAACTTCTGTGCTCAAGTCCAGAATTGTATGCCTCATTCAGCCCAATAATGCCGTGTTCTACTAATATTCCCTGCATTATATTAATAAATAATGTCAGCATTAGTTCATATCACATCAGTGATTTAATATGTATTTTCTCTAGGGGTTTTATAACTTAAACTCCCTCAAAAGATCTCGTGTTCGTTCCTTGCTGGAACCTCTATTCTGAGCTCATCTATCTCTGAGATCCACGTTCGACACCAGTCAGCCTAACCCCATTGGGTTCAATATATAGAGATTAATAATTAACACTTATAAATGTTTTACCGTGAAGAATAAGCGATCATTCTGGCAATGTTGCCAGTTCTTTTAATGCATTACCAAGAAAATTCGATTCTTTCTACATTTACAGACAGCATTTTCAAAACTTATATTGGAGTTTGGACACACTTGACTTATATTACACCTACCATCTCACTATCATTTTCATTTATGAAAAATAGGCTTACGAGATCACATTTTGTCCGTCTGTCTGTATGTGCGTGTGTGATGGATTTTTGTGTGCCCCCTAATAACTTCTAAATGGCTGGAGAAATTTCAATGAAACTCGGTAAGTTTATAGCACTATTCCGGGCGACCCCGACCGTGCCCTTCAAATTTTGTTACGTCTCACCAATGACGGCTGTGCGAAATATTTCACCAGCATTCAATATCTCCGAAACTGTTACCGATATCACCCTGGAATTGTTTACGATGATAAAGGGAACTACTAGGAGTTCACCTATGTGATTTTTGAAAAACTGGTAACTACAAAACCAACATGGCGGCCACGCGAATTTGCGACTTTTAAATAGACGTTTCTCGCGATTTAACCAACCAAACGCAATAAAACTTGGTACAGTATATGTTTATACACATTGTTATACACCGACATCTAAATTCGTTCAAGTGTTTACATAACCTCAAGATGGCGGATGTGGGAAATATTTCACGGCATTCTGTATCTCTGAAACCATTACCGGTATCACCCTGAAATTTAGTACGGATATAAAGGGCACTACTGGAAGTTCATCTATGAGACTTTCAAAAACTGGTTAACTACAAAACGAACATGGCGGCCAAGCGAATTTGAAAATTCTAAATAGATCTTTCTCGCGAATTAATGTTCCAAACGCAATGGAATCTGGTAAAGGAAATGTTTATACACATTGTAATGCAGGGCGGCTTCGGTGGCGTAGTCGGTAGCATGCTGAGCTTCTATGCCCAAGATAGCGGGTTCAAACCCGGCCGAAGCCGTCGGATTTTTTAAGAGCGTTAAAAATCCCTCAGTATGCCTTCCTTCGGAGGGGAAGTAAAGCCGGCGGTCCCATGTCATAGATTTATGGCATGTTAAAGATCCTTCCACTAATTGCACCTGTGTGAAGCTAAATTGGATAGGTTAAGAACGTAAACAACGCTCTTAGGTTTCTATGTTCGTTGCCAAGAGCCGACTGCGGCGGCATCTAGTAGCTCAGTTCTGAACTTGGCCTAGTAGTCGTTGACGGTGGCGCTTGGCGGCAAAAGTAGGAACTATTTGAAAAATTCTTAGTTGCAGTACTTAAATTAACAAACAGATAACACACACTAATACAGTCATCACAATTAACACCGGTTATCAGACAGATTCTACACACACCCAAAGTACACGGGGCTACATGACCGCGTTGTCGCAGCCCCTAAACTTAAGAACCAACAAACCAACCAACATTGTAATGCACTGGTGTCTAATTTAGTTCAATTGTTAACATAACCTCAAGATGGCAGCGTTGCGAATTTTAAAATTAAGTTTTTATTTTTCGTTTCGTGATCATGCAATCGAAGTGAAAGTTGGAATAATGAACCTACGCAATAATTTTCCTTTAATGGTACATGACTCTATGGCCTATACATTTAATAATCCAACATGGCGACCATCCGAAATATTTAGATGACTCTGAATATCTACGAATCTATTATAGCAATCAAACTGAATTTTTTATGTTCATAGGGGCTATGAACTTAAGTTCACCTATAGGACTTTAAATAACCTGGTGATAACAAATCCAACATGGCGGCGACGCGAATTATAAATATTCACATGGATGTTTCTCGCAAGTTAACCATCCGAGTGCAGTGAATCGTCACATGGAACAGCTGTATCGCTCCCAGTTGAGAAACCGTTGTCAGAGACCCAACAAGAGCCTACAGGAGTTCGAAGCAGACATAGTCCGTCTCGTTAGGAGCGCCTATCCAACAGTGCCCAGCGACGTGTACGAGAGTCTTGCTACCGAGAACTTTATCGATGGACTCCAAAAGACTGGGACACAACGGGCTGTGAAGGTGGCGCGCCCGCAAACATTGAATGATGCCTTGACTCTGGCTCTTGAGTTTGAGGCTGTCCAGCAATCCGTGCGCGGCCAGGCTCGCATTCGAGAAGAATAGAAGAAATCGTGGAGAAAGTACTTCAAGCCTTGCAGTCCAAGAAGAAACGGACGAGGTGCTGGGGCTGTGGGGAGATGGGGAATCTCAGAGACCGATGCCCTAAGTTTACGAACGGGAAGCACCAGCTAGGAAAACTAAACAGGGTTGATAGAAAGGGGCGACTGTCAACCCGCGGCATCACCAGGAATGCCCCCACTTCTACTATCGTCGCGTCTCTGGGTTGTCAAACCAACTCTATTTTATTTAGTGGCCATGTGGATGGAGAGCCCAGAGACCTACTGCTGGATACAGGGGCCACAATGACAATAATCAGACCAGGCATCGTGAGACGAACAGTAACAACCACGAGATGGACACTGCGAACGGCCACGGGGGAACCAGCCAACGTTCACGGGGAGACAGTCGTCAATTTCGTCATCGGCGATACCCAGTTTCGCCATCGTATCTTGGTTGCTGAAGTGGAGGAGGACGTCATTCTCCTGATGGATATTATGACTGAGTATAAATTTGGACTGGACCTGGAGAGTGGGATTTTGAGAGTCGGAAACGAGGAGGTAGTGCTGCAGAGGAGGAACGCCTCATCGGTACGGGTGATCGCAGCGGAAGGTATTGTACTACCTGGGCTTAGTGAAGTAATGGTAGATGGGAAGCCGGACGGTGGAATTCCTCTCGTCTGTGTCGTCATGGTAGGGCTTACGTTTGCTGACGATGAACCCGAACGTGGAATACTGGTAGCCAGAACTTTGGTCCGTGCAGGGGGGAAAATTCCTCTTTGAGTAATGAACTTTAATGATCGCCCAATAATCGTTGGGGAAGGAACCAGTTTCTGAAGCTGTTCGTCTGAGTCCTCCGTCGTACGCCAATTAAGAACAGCTACTTCCTATGCATCTTCAGTGTGGCTCGACGGTCTTTTTGAGGCAGCGTGTCAAGAGCTTAATCCTGGGCAGAGCCGAGAAGTGAGGGAACTCCTTCGACGTCATACGGATGCCTCCCAGGATGGGACCAGTAATGGAAGAACGAACGTGGTTCAACATCGCATCGATACGGATGACTCAAGACCAATTCGCCAGAATCCCAGAAGATTGCCACTAGCCAAGCGAGAGGAAGCCGAGCAAATTATAAATGATATGGCTCGTGATGGGGTGATTGAACCTTCAAGCAGCCCATGGGCTTCGCCAGTGGTCCTCATGAAGAAACAAGATGTTCAGTAAAGAACATATAGCCTACTTTCTCCTAAATGCATGGGTATTGTTATAACTCTTTGTCCTTTTCAAGGAGTATGATTGAATGTTGGTTGTAGTAGCTTGTTGAAATACAACGTGCTATAGGGATATTAAACATGAATATGAGGTGCCCTTTGCTAGTGCTACCTCTGTACCAAATTTCGTTCAATTCGGTTTCACCGTGTTTGAATTGATAGGGGGAATCGATTTGCACACATACTTGGCCACCATATGCAAACTATTGGGCTGATGTTCTTGCAGTTTGGTCTGAATATGTTTCCCACATAAAGATATGGTGTTGCAAAATTTGGTAGAGACTAGATTATTAGGTTGGTCGTAATTACATTTTAGCTTTTAACATTTGGGTGGCCACGATTACGTTTCCGTCAAGATAGCGGTGATATAAAACATGACACTGAGGTGCCCTTTGCTAGTGCTACCTCTGTACCAAATTTCGTTCCATTCGGTTTCACCGTGTTCGAATTGATAAGGGGAATCGATTTTCACACAAAGATGGCCGCCATCCGCAAAATATTAGGCTGATGACCTATTAGTTTGGTCAAAGGATGCTCCCTCCATAAAGGTATGTTGTTGCTAAATTTGCTAGAGATCGGATGATTAGGCTAATCGTAATTTGATTTAAGCTTTGAACATTTGTGTGGCCGCCATTACGTTTCTGTCAATATGGCGGCGATATAAATCACGACACTGAGATGCCCTTTGCTAGTGCTATCTCTGTACCAAATTTCATTCCATTCGGTTTCACCGTGTTTGAATTAATAGGGAGAATCGATTTTGACACAAAGATGGCCGCCATCCGCAAACTATTAGGCGAATGACCTATTAGATTGGTCAAAGGATGCTCCCTCCATAAAGGTATGTAGTTGCAAAATTTGGTAGAGATCGGATGATTAGGTTAATCGTAATTTGATTTAAGCTTTGAACATTCGTGTGGCCGCCATTACGTTTCAGTCAAGATGGTGGCGATATAAAACATGACACTGAGGTGCCCTTTGCTAGTGCTACCTCTGTACCAAATTTCGTTCCATTCGGTTCCACCGTGTTCGAATTAATAGGGGGAATCAATTTTGACATAAAGATGGCCGCCACCCGCAAACTATTAGGCTAATAACCTATTAGATTGGTCAAAGGATGCTCCCTCCATAAAGGTATGCAGTTGCAAAATTTGGTAGAGATCGGATGATTAGGTTAATCGTAATTTGATTTAAGCTTTGAACATTCGTGTGGCCGCCATTACGTTTCTGTCAAGATGGCGGCGATATAAAACATGACACTGAGGTGCCCTTTTCTAGTGCTACCTCTGTACCAAATTTCGTTCCATTTGGTTTCATCGTGTTTGAATTAATAGGGGGAATTGATTTTCACACAAAGATGGCCGCCATCCGCAAACTATTAGGCTAATGACCTAGTTATTTGGTCAAAGGATGCTTCCTCTATAAAGGTATGTTGTTGCAAAATTTGGTAGAGATCGGATGATTAGGTTAATCGTAATTTGATTTAAGCTTTGAACATTTGTGTGGCCGCCATTACGTTTCCGTCAAGATGGCGGCGATATAAAACATGACACTGAGGTGCCTTTTCTTAGTACTACCTCTGTACCAAATTTCGTTCCATTCGGTTGCACCGTGTTCGAATTAATAGGGGGAATCGATTTTCACACAAAGATGGCCGCCATCCGCAAACTATTACGCTGATGACTTATTAGTTTGGTCAAAGGATGCTCCCCCCATAAAGGTATGTTGTTGCAAAATTTGGTAGAGATCCGATGATTAGGTTAGTCGTAATTTGATTTAAGCTTTGAACATTTGTGTGGCCGCCATTACGTTTCCGTCAAGATGGCGGCGATATAAAACATGACACTGAGGTGTCCTTTGCTAGTGCTACCTTTGTACCAAATTTCGTTCAATTCGCATTCACCGTGTTCGAATTGATAGGGGGGGACAGACATTCAGAGTACACACACTCACACACACACACACAGACACACAGACACACACAAAGACTCACACACACACATACACACACACAGACAGACACACTTTTTTCGCCCTGTGTTGATCTCATAAGTCTACTTTCATTTTTTGCAAAAATCGAAAGTAGGCTAAAAAGATGGATCTATACGGTTTTGCGTAGACTACCGTCAACTGAACAATGTGACGAAAAAGGACAGTTACCCTCTACCACGTATCGATGACACCCTAGACACCTTGGGTGGGAGCACGATCTTCTCCAGTTTGGATCTCAAGAGTGGATACTAGCAGGTAAGATTGGACCCCAGGGGCAAGGAGAAGACCGCCTTTACGATTGGTTCTGTGCTGTGGAACTTCACAGTTATGCCATTCGGACTCTGTAATGCCCCTGCAAACTTTGAACGTCTTATAGATCGCGTTTTAAAAGGGCTGTCTTGGGAAACATGCTTGGTCTACTTGGATGACTTCATCGTTCTCGGAAGGACTTTTGAAGATCACCTGCGAAATCTCGTTCAGGTGTTCTTACGTCTTAAGCAAGCCAACCTTAAGCTTAACTCCAAGAAGTGCTTCCTGTTTTGGAAACAAGTTACCTACCTCAGCCATATTGTTTCCGGAGAGGGAGTCACCGCGGATCCGGAGAAGATTAACACCGTGAAGGAATAGCCAGTACCGAAAGATAAGCACGAAGTCAGGAGTTTCCTCAGACTGTGCACCTATTACCGTCGATTCGTGCCAGGATTTGCTATCATTGCTAAGCATCTGACCAGACTTATCGAGGAAAGTCGGAGTTTTTGTGTGGGACACGACCTGTAAACAAGCCTTCGAACAACTGAAGGAGGTATTGACCAATGCTCCTATCCTGAGTCACCCTCAACTGGAAGGACTATTCGTTTTGGACACCGATGCTAGCAATTTGGGAGTCGGTGGCCTGCTTTCCCAACTGCAAGGTAGGCAAGAAAATGTGATAGCTTACTTCAGCAAGGTTCTTTATAAACCGGAGAGGAACTACTGCGTGACTAGAAGGGAATTGCTCGCTGTAGTAAAGTCAGTGGAGCATTTCCACAAGTACCTCTATGGGAAGAAGTTCCTTCTACGGACTGTTCATGCAGCACTTATTTGGCTACTGAGCTTCAAGAACCCGGAAAGACAGGTAGCCAGGTGGATTGAAAGGCTCGAGGAGTACGACTTCGACTCTGAATACAAGGCTGACCTTAAACACCGAAATGCTGATGCTCTATCAAGTAGACCACGCAGTGAGAAGAAGCACTGTGATCGACGACCACTGGCAGGATGAGGAAAGCCGTAAGGATCAAGAAAATGGCCCGGACTTAAAACACCTACTGCGGTGGAAGAAGTCTGAACAACGGCCGACTTGGGAAGAGGTAGCACCCTCCTCGCGCACTGGGAAAGACTACTGGGCTCTTTGAAATTCCGTGATTTTGGAAAACGGGGTGCTAAAGAGGGTATTGGGGGAGAGAGAACGGGCTCAGGAGAGGCTACAGAGTATTGTTCCACGAAACAGAGTACCCGAGGTACTGCAGTTGCTGCTTGATGGAACGTCTGGAGGGCACCTTGGAGTTCGGAAAACCAAGGAGAAAATCTGAGAGCGGTTTTGTTGGGCTAATTACTCCGATGACTTCGTGAATGGTGTAGGAAGTGCGTGGTTTGTGCCACTGCGAATGGGCCACAGAAGAAGAGAAGAGCAGCGATGAGACAGTACAGCGTTGGTGCCCTGTTTGAACGGATCGCCATCGATGTAGTGGACCCTTTCCCTACAACTGAGAGTGGGAATAAATACATCTTGGTAGCAATAGATTACATCAGCAAGTGGGTAGAGGCATATGCATTGACCAACCAAGAAGCTGTGTTGGTTGCTGGGACGTTAATAAAAGAGCTGGTGAGCCTATTTGGTGTACCCTTGGAACTGCATTCCGATCAGGGGCGAAATTTTGAGTCGTCGGTGTTCCAGGAGATGTGCCAGATTCTCGGAATCAGCAAAACGAGAAAGACTGCCCTCCACCCACAGTCCGATGGAATGGTGGAACGCATGGACAAGACAGTACAGAAATACCTGTCGAGAATTGTCTCCGACCAGCAGCGGGACTGAGATAAGGTTCTCCACTAGTTTCTACTGGCATATCGCGCTTCTATCCATGAGACCACAGGCCAAACACCAGCTAATGTGCTGTTTGGCCGAGAACTGCGGTTGCCGTGTGACCTGGCGTAAGGTTGCAAACCTAAGGATAATGTCGTTGGGGAGGACTACATCCCCGGCCTTCGTCGAAGGATGGATGACATTCACGACCGCGTTCGCACAAACATTCAGGATGCGAGTGACCGGATGAAGGAGCGATACGACATAAGAGCCGAATCAGGTGGGTTCCAAGCAGGAGATCTAGTCTGGCTTTTCGACCCTAAACAACGGAGAGGGTTCTTTCCAAACCTGCAACGCTCTTGGGACGGACTATATGAGGTACTGAAGGGGATTAACGACGTTGTCTACCGTATCAGGAGGAGACCGAATGGCAAACCCTGAGTGGTCCATTTCAATCGGCTGGCACCGTTCCTGGGCGACGACCATGACGAGGGTCACGGGCGACACGCCCGTATATGTCGAGTCCCGAGTCGGAACGATCGTTCGAAGAATTCATGGCCCAATGTGGTACTGGCCGCAAAGTTTGTTATGGCGTCAGTACTGAGAATCGACAGGATGTATTCCAAACCACCAGTGAGTATGCCTTGGCTCACTGTATGGCTAAGGACCTGAGGATGAGCCGAGGAATCGACCAGGTATATCGGCGGAAGTATGGTGGGATTGAAGAGCTGCAGCGTCAAGAGCCTCGTGTCGGAAAAGTGTTGAATTTACCCAGGAACGAGCGATCGCTATTCTATCTAGTGACGAAAGAACTTTTCCATCAGAAACCGACCTATCGTGCCGTCTGGGATAGTCTACTTGCGATGCGGGAGCTCCTACTGCAGCGGAACATATCCAGATTAGCTGTGCCCAAGTTGGGCTGTGGGCTGGATGGATTGGACTGGAGGATCGTAAGAAGCATGCTAGAAGATGTCTTTCGGCACACAGGGATTGAAATTCTGGCATGCTGCTGGTCCCAAATAGACTGCGGGACGGAACAGTCTTAAGTAGGGGACAGTGTGACAGACTCATGCGAGCGCCTGGCGGCAGCGATTTTTGTTCGCTGGCGGTAATTGTCAGTTGGGCCGGCAAGCTGGCAGTGTATGAATCGAGAAGGCGACGATTTGTATGGAGAGATGCAAATTGAGTATTCTGTGATTGGGGAAGTGTGGAGAATGATGTGTGGTTGTTTTCAGGGAGACTAGAGCTCGACGTTCTCAGTTAAGATTCTAATAACTACTACATTAATATTTATTAGTGTAAGGTTTGACAAATAAAAAAGTAGTGTATTTGTATATGCCTGACTGGTGATTTCAAGAACCGTAAGCGTAACAGTATTGATGATGATGGTGATAATTGTTGCTTTAAGGGGCCTAACATCCAGGTTATCGGCCCCTCTGAACACAAGGCTGGCCTTAAACACCGAAATGCTTATGCTCTGTCAAGTACACCATGCAGTATGAAGAAAATCTCTACTTGATTTCTATAGTTTCACTAGAAATTTTAACACATGATACGTTTTTTTGAAGTACGTGTCATTTCTGTGTACTTCCGGTGCGGTGCTGTGGTTGCGATAAAGCATGGTATGTCTACTGCACCTTTGGGTAGTGGCTGGCAACTGAATGTAATCGGTCAGTGGGGCTTCCACGCATTATTACAAGTAGTTCCGAGAAGAACTAAACTGCCAATTTTCATATATCCTACTTATGTTAAATGCCTCTATCAACATACAAACTTTCAGTTTGATTGCTGTAATAGATTCATAGATATTGCCAACCGTCTAAATATTTTGGATGGTCGCCATGTTGGAATTTTATATACTGTATGGTGGCCATAGAGTTATATACTACTACATGAAGATAATAAATTGCGTAGGTGTATTATTCAAACTTCAATCGCATGATTAGGACACAAGAAAAACAATCTTAATTTATAAAAAATTGCACAGTTGCCATCTAGTGATTATGAAAACAATTGAAAATAAATAGATGTCAGTGGATTAAAATTTGGATAACCATTTACCGTACCGAATTTCACTGTGTTCGGATGGTTAAATCGCGATAAACGTCCATTTCAATATTTAAATTTTGCGTCGCCGCTTAGTTAGATTTGTGCTCATCAGGTTCTTGAAAATCCCATAGGTGAACTTATGTTTATAGCCTTTATCATACAAAATTTCAGTTTAATTGCTGTCATAGATTGGTAGATATTCAGAACCGTCAAAATATTTCGGATGGTCGCCATGTTGGATTGTTGGGACATTTTTTTTTTCATAGATGAAAATAGGCTAAAAAAATTAACATGGATTTTATTTTAGGGGCTCCGAAATAGCAAAATTCTTCAAAACATTCCATATTTCATTTTATTCGACATTCGAAGCTACGAACCATTCACTTTGTAACGGAAAACTTATTATCTTCATAGCTCATTCCCAAGGCTAGTTTCCTTATAATTTCCCACACCCATGCGTCCGATTAATAGACCCACTCTTGTATATTTTTATTTTTCCCACTATTAGACAATATTAAAAATAAACAACGAAGCAAAACTGATGTCACGGTGCTGAAGTGTACCCCACCCTAAAATCCGAGCTGTCGTCGTTTCCTCAACTAGCGGAAAACTCTTTGGCTCCAGTTTCTCGCTAAATTCTATTTCTTTATATAATCAATCAATCAATCAATCAATCAATCAATCAATCAGTATCTGGTGGGGCAATTCCAGCCAAACAGTACGTAGATTCCATCTCGTGGTGTTGGTCTCAAACAGCCAGTGATAAGTCGACATGTTCCATTTATAGAAGTGTTTAGCATGACTGGAACTGTTCCAAATAGTACAAGCCTACGGGTAATAATAATAATAATAATAATAATATCGTATGGCCTCGGGTGCCGGATGCAAGCTTTGTTATTTTAGCCCAGAGGGCAGCTTGCATGTCGAAATTTGTTGTTCTTTGGAGTGCTATGAGAGTCAAGGAGGTTAAATATCTAAGCTCCATGACACTGTAGCACTTTCTAGTAGAGAAGTAAACTTTGTGTTGGCGAAAAATCCCGAGATTAATTTTGATATTATGAACACGGCCTACTGAATTCAAATGGGTCCTTAAACATTCCAACAACGTATGACATGCATGCTGTGATTTTTGCCGTCTTTCAAAAACCACTTACCATGGCCAGGAGTGAACCTGCAAGCTTACGGTTGGTAGTTCGACACGATAATCACTCACCCACCGTGGCAAGCTAGCCTGGGGGCGAAAATGGGAAACCACGAAATAAAATTCAGGATGGCCAAGGTAGGATTCGAACCCACGCTCTCCCGATGCCAACGAGGCACAAGATAGCAAGTTAGCGCTCTCGGCCGTATGGAACGAGTTACTTACACATACCTTTTAAAATTTCCTTTGGATCTATGACACCTGCATTGACAAAAGAATACCTTATGGAGTGAAGGGGCCCATTAGGTTGTTAGGGGCTTGAGATATCATTTATTGTACAGGAAAGGTATACCACCCTTTTCATCCTTTTCATGACTTTCACAAGGCAGATAATTGAAAATATATTATGTATGATTCACATACCATTCTGGGAGTCATTAGAAGTTCATTTAAATTTGAATTGGCAATGCTGCACCGAAAATAATTTCTTTTACTACATAAATAAGCATTCTTGTTCGTGTTCATTTCACCGTCGGCGCCATGTTGCATTGATGTCAGACAGTACGTCATACCCGTTGTCACCCGTTGCCAACATGTCCGATATAAAAAATTCACCACACGACACGTGAATAATGAAATAAAAGGCAATACCATTGGCTTGGATAAAGATTATTGATGCGTGACAACCCCCACTGTGCGTGAAAAAAACCAGGGGTGTTATATATTAGCTAACGCGGCCTGCCACGCTACCTAACCATTATTGGGCTAGGCGAAAACCATTGGTCTGCCGGATGCGATATAGTACCGAATTCATGGAGTTGGCATTATTGACTCCTTGACAGAGATGGCTGTCAGAGCTGCAATTATTTCAACTGTATAGCCTAAGTCGTGATCCTATTAGGGATGGCTGTGTGAGTCTCAGACAGCGGAGGAGTAAACATCTATTACTCCATCATCTCCAGATATTTTCCCTACTATTCATTCTGTTGAAAAAAAAATCCACTGCCTGCTTCCAGTCTCCGACAGGGTCAGGAATGGAATGAATGAAGCCCCCATCTAGCGGCGAGGATATGAACTGTGCCGGCTGCCGAAACCTGACGCACTCCTCTGGGGCAATGATTAAATGAATGACAGATGAAATGAAATGATAGTGGAGAGTGTTGCTGGAATGAAATTTTGACAGGGAAAACCGGAGTACCCGGAGAAAAACCTGTCTGCCTCCGTTCTGTCCAGCACAGATCTCACATGGAGTGATCGGGATTTGAACCACGGACCCAGCGGTGAAAGGCCGGCGTGCTGCCGCCTAAGCCACGGAGGCTTCAATTCATTCTGTTAATATCGTTAATTTCAGTAGTTTAAAAATGTATACAAAGGTATACTTCACATGTATTTTTATTCAGATATCCTTGCCATCAATTTCGAGTGCTTGATTTGTACGACAACCTGTGTTACCACGGGGTGACTGTACTAGTTCGGAATAGACCTGGGATTTAAAATAAGGTACTATCACAGCATTTGTCTGGAGAGAGTGTGTGGGAAAATCAGGGGAAGATCCCTACTCAGGATAGGGTGCTCAGACATATAAAATATAATTAAATATTTGCTAATCTTACTTAAGGCGATCTTACCTAGAAGAGTCTGGCTGAATACTCGTTTCCACACCACCATGAGGTAGAGTACATGGCGCGTTTTTTTTAACGTGGTCTCCCCGGTAGGCCTAGTCCACGATTCCTCTGTTTACGATGTCGTTTGAGATCTTGTCGATGGTTCTGTCTCGCAGTAATATTCCGCAACACTGCGTCTAAATCGCTGTAAACTAATAGTAACCTTTCAGCGTTTTCCATGTAGGCGATGACTGTTTCTACGGTTGACTCGTCATCCATTGACTGCTTATTGTGGATAATGGCTGCTTCTCCTATTATAGAAATTAATGATCCCTCTACATGTTAAATCAGACTTAATGCAAAGCAACAGTTGGCCGTCGGTGACTGCCTTTAAGAAAATTTTCTTTCGTTCTTTCGATCATTATAATTTGGATGATGTCTGTCATTTTCTTATATTTCAAAAAATGTCAACCGCATGAGTGTAATAATTCTATTTCATGGCATATGCATTTCTAATATTGTTTGCTGCCTCTTCATCTCCGGAATAGTGTTTCTGATCCTTTTAGTATTGATATATTTCTTTTGTCTCCCTCTTCGTGTTCTTCTTCGTAATCAGACGTGTCTCAGAGTTGATGTTTAAGCGACTAGCGCTTGCTGAAACACACGGAAATTCACCTCTTTATTTTCTGAGAAGGGATCGAACAATAGGCCTACTATGTTAGTTCACACGCACACATGATACCTGTTAATAAACTAGACACTTACCGATTTTCATCACCGAAGATACTCATGACTCGCAATCTCCAGGTTTGCAGTTGACGATGAAGTCCACTGGATTGTTGATTCTACAGGGCCAATATCTATGTGCGCCCCGATAAACACGGCAAGCTGAGCCGGCTTTGACTGGCGCAGTTCGCGGGCGCTCTAACACGGTTCAGCAGGGGGTTGGCGGGCACTTTTACACTTTTACTAAACATGTTCAATAATGTGTACTTTCAGTGATCATATCCGATGTGGAAAATGTCCCTCTCTTGTAACCGACACCTGCCATCTTCTGATGAAAGAATATCTGCCAACTCTTTTATTATTCACGGAGCCTGCTTCCTTGAATCCTTTAGCGAGCCTGCTAATTGTACTGGTATTATGCACAGGTCTTCCTGAAAAACTCGATTCGAAATTTTCGTCTCGTTTCAGAACAAGATTTTCTGTTTCCATTTACGAGTTATGGATATACACACGTTCGCGCAATGTGAATTGGTGTCTAGGCATGACCAACAATCACGGTAATGGCAATACTCAATAAACATGCAACACTAACGTCTAAGCTTTTCAGATACACGTCCATATGAATGACAAAACACGTGTGAACTAACGATATGAGTCAGCGGAGTGTGCCTACCACCGGCTGAACCATGTACGCGCGCCCACGTCTGCGCCAGTCAAAGCCAGCTTTTAGCTTGCCGTGTTTATCGGGGCGCACATAGAAAATGACCCTGTATAAGGCACGGAGGTCAGCTGGTTCTTGTAAATGTTGAACAGCGGAAGATTTGGCATGACTCTTGAGGGATGTCCGGGATGACTACACGATGATCTCGTTACTCGGGTCTGCAATTCAGTAAATGATATTGCCATTAGTTAGCATGAACTCATATCGACGTGGAGCATATCAGGCAGGTTGGAAGTATAACCTAATTGCCTACATAAGGAGGGTGTGTTTTCTGGAAGTTCACCGTAGTGTTGCTCGTTGATTGGGCTCTCCCTTGACCATTCATCTACACGCACAGGTCAAGTAGCATATTAAATTTGGAAAGAAGCACGACGGTAGACAGATCGCAATGGAATTAGATAATGTACAATCACTATGGTTACGCGCTCATTGTTAGATGCGTGGTTTGTTGAGTTCATACAGTATTTTAGACCACCTCTTCCGTATGGGGAGCGATAGATTCACCAAGATGATCTTCAACTTGATTAATGACTACAAGACTGGCAGCTTGTGGCTTAATGAAGTGAAACAAGACTACAATAACGCTGGCATTTTAGACTGTGATATTCTTGACCATTTCAAATTTTGTGACAGTGTTAACTCTTGGTCCCCACCACCCGAAGTGATTAAGACCCGACCACCCCTCACACAGGAGAGGAAGGACAAGTTATTGGCTGGACTGAGGAGATATTGGAGATCAAAGAAAGCATCACAGGAGCACTATTCGTAAGCGCTCCTTAGAGGGCCTAAATCACCAATAAAAATAGTAAGGCTAACATCCAGGCAGTCTGGCCTGGAAATCGTACGTGTGTATCCCTGTAAAATGTTAATGCATTCTGTTAAATGTCGGCTTTGCTTCCTAGAACTGGGGATCCCTGGAAATCCCTCTGTAGGCAACCTGTGATAATGAAATGTCCCTATCTGGGCTCAAAAGTCTCAAGATTCCCCTAGATTTGAATCTTGGCGCGTTGTTTGAATAAATATGACTAATAAAAATTAATATTAATCTGGGGGGAGTCCTTGTGGCTGCCGGCAAATGGGAGTGAAATGCGTCGTTGCCAGACATCTGCAACATAACATATTGGATTCAGCAAGAGAATCCAACTAGCCTCTTTCACTCCAACTTCAGCACATAACCTACAAGAGGTGTTCCTGTTAAGCTGAGCAACCCAGTGGAATGTTGGGTAATCAATCCCAGCGGGAAGCTGGGTCAGTGAGCCGATCAGTGCTGAGGGCTTCAAGGCTTACAACCTTGATAGTTAACAATTCGTTACCTGCGGGTAACCACCCTAAACACTTTTTCTTAACTCTTGCAACATGAAGAAAACGACTAACGGTAAAACTACCCCAGGTGGTACAAAATTTACAAAATCCACCCCTGCCTTTGGTGGGGCAAGCAAGCCTTCGGAGTCTGGGGAGCTTGCACTTTCATGTGAAACTAAGAAACGTTTTAAATATTTGGCAACCATCAATTTCAACTCCCTCCTTGAGACAGGAAGACTAAAACATACATTAGATGTTTTAAATGACCACAATATCCTGATAACTGCCCTACAAGAGACCAGATTCTTGGATGACGAGCCAATCGAATCACAGGGATACAGGATCTGCAAAGGGCAGCCAGGTGAAAGAGTGATGAAGAATGTGCCTCACTTGGGCACAGGCTTCATAGTCAACAACAAAATGATCAACTCCATCATCTCCTTTTCATCTCCAAATGGCAGAACGTTCACTATAGCCTTCAGAACTCTCAACAAAGCATACACAATTGTTAATTTTCATGCACCTACTAATGACACCAATAGGAAAGATATTGAGAGTGTGGAAAACGTCTGGAGGGTACTCGAAGAGACAATGGACCGGATTCCAAAGTAGCATGTAACTATTTTAATGGGGGACTTTAATGCTCAGATTGGTAGAGAACGGAAATTTCAGGCCATAGTTGGAGAATATCCAGCACACAAGAGGACCAACAGGAATGGAGAAAGACTGATTGAATGTGCAGAAATTACAACTTAGTCCTCAAATCTACAGCTTTCAAACGCCTTTCTAGAAAAGCTATGACGCGGAGATGTCCTAACCCCATGATTGAGGAATTCCAACTAGATCATGTAGCCATTAGTAGAAGGAACAGCCAGGAAATATTAAATGTCAAAGTATTGAGAAGTGCGAATTTTGACTCGGATCGTTATCTTTCTTTGATCAAAACCAATTTCATCCCTCTTAAAACAAGCAGAGGAATCCATTGCATCAAGTCGCGAATTCCAAGGTTCAATCCATCTAAGCTGAGAGACTTCACCAAGGCCCTAGCTAAGAACAAGGAAAAGAAGGTCTGGCCCCAACTACAGAAGGCACTAGTAGATGCAGCGACAATAACCATCCCGGCAGTCAGAAAGAATATACATCCGTGGTGGACAGCTACATGTGACAAGGCAATAGAAGAGAGAAAACAAGCATGGCTGAAATGGAACCGTAATAAAAGTGTGGACAATCATGATAATTTCTTAGAAATTCGGAAAACTACTGCCAAAATTATCAGAACAAGCAAGAGGCAGAAAAATAAGGATATCATTGACCAGGCATAGAGGGATTTCCAGCAGAACAGCACTAGAGACTTCTACCAGGCTTTTAAATCACAAATAACACCCTATTAAACTCCTACATTTCACCTTCGGGGAGCTGACGGAGATCTGAAAGTGAACAATGAGGAGTGCACCACAGCCTTAGCAGAGTATTTCAGCGACCTTCTTAACTCCGAGGAACCCAAGGAAAAGCTACTTTTGAACCCAAGAACGTTGCTAAGCCACACTCTTTCCCTCCAACAAAGGAAGAGATCCAGAAAGTCATTTCCGAATTAAAGTCCAATAAAGCAGCAGGCGAAGATGGGATCATTGCAGAGCTCTGGAAGTATGCTGATGAGGAGTCAATACAGAGTATCCATGACATCATATCTAACGTCTGGTTGACAGAACAATTACCTAGTGACTGGACCTCAGCTATCATTCACCCACTACATAAAAAGGTGACAAATCAGATCTCAATAACTACAGAGGGATTTCCCTTGTATCAGTGACATACAAGATACTCTCCAAAGTATTGCTCACAAGAGTAGAGGTTCAACTGGATTCCTGCATTGGAGAGTACCAAGCTGGGTTTCGAAATTCAAGGTCATGCACCGAACAGATTCTGAATCTCAAAACCATTCTCACTTACAAAAATGTAAGTGCCTCACCTTATGTTGCAATTTTCGTTGACTTCCAAAAGGCCTACGACTCAGTAGATACAGAGTCACTCTTTGAGACGCTGGCTGAATTGGGGATAGATAAAAAGACCCTGAATCTAGTGAAAGCGACTCTCACCAACACCACAGTCAAAGTCAAATTCAGAGGGGAACTGTCCAAGAACTTCGAGGTCAGAACTGGTGTTAGACAAGGGGATGGCTTGTCTCCGATCCTCTTAAATTGCCTACTAGAAAAAGTAATTCGTGAGTGAACGAAAACTCTGAAGGATGATTCTGGATTAAGAATAGGCTACAAGAAAGACAAGTTAACAGTCCCCTGTTTAGCCTTTGCAGACGACCTTTCACTCCTAGCGTCCAGTGTGGAGGAAGCTAACCATCAACTATCCTCTCTGAACTATATAGCAGCTAAAGTAGGCTTAAAGATCGCCATCAACAAAACACAGTTTATCAGCAACATCAGAGATGCACCCGAGTCAATCCCACTGGGGGACAAAGTAGTACAAAGGACTAACTCCTAGGATAATGGATAACCCCAAACATCAATGAAGTCCTGGCCATGAACGACAGATGCATCGAACTGGAGAGGGCCTACCACCCATGCAAGAATATGTACAAATCCAAATCCCTCTCAATGAATTTCAAACTCACACTACAGTACTGTAGTGAGACCATCAGTACTATATGCCTCAGAATGCCTAAATATGGTCAGGAAAGGACAACTCCGGAAATTGGAGCTGAAGGACCGGAAGATTCTGCGAAAAATCATGGGCCCTTTTAAAGAGGAAGGCAAGTATAGAATCAGGCACAACAATGAACTTTATGAACAAGTGGAGAGCATTACAACAGCCATGAGGAAGAGGAGGCTGATCTTCTATGGTCATATTGTGAGAATGGATAATCAGAGGCTCACCTTCAGAATTTTCAACACTGTCTCTAGAGGGAAAGCAACTAACGCCAAGTGGTCGAAACTAGTCAGGAAAGACCTTGAACAATTGGATATTGACCCCAGTAATATCTATGACAGGAATAAATACAGGACTTTAGTCAGAACATCAGACTCTCTCCAGTCACTAACAGCAAAAGCAGTGCGTCCAGGAGTAGGTGTGAAATGGACTCAGGAGCGGAAGGACATTCACAGTGCCAGAATGAAGGAATACTGGGCTAGGAGGAAAGCTGCCAGAGATAAGAACCACGTGGTCCACAGCCGGCCCAAACGGAACTAAAAATATATATAAATGACTAATAAATAATTTGCCCTGCATGATTTCACGCATCCCCGTGTATCCCCCAAGAATTCCTGTGTCATTTTGCTTCTCCTTGATGTCTGTTATGGAAATGTCTCTGAAAATTCCCCCGTGTTTTAGCGTGATGTCTAATTGTATTGCTCATGTCCCCGTGTTTTGTTGTATGAACTCTCCTTATGTCTCCACCCCTTCATCATATCCCATATAGATTTTAATCTTGGCATGTTGTTGTTGCTGCTTGATGTGATGTCTCTAGATGGGTTGAAATCCCCCATAATTCTCCTAGCGGTGTTGTTGTTTTTGTTGTTGTAGCTTGATTACAATCCTACAAACTTCTCGATTCTTGTTGTGGATTCAACGTGTGATAAGATTTTAATTGCGAATCGTAATATAAACACCAACTTAACGCTGAGCAAGAACTCTGCATCCTCTACTTTCCTTGTACTTGTGACTGAGCTAATCGTTTCATCTCTACATAGCTACTACACCTTACATCCGGGATAATCTGTAAAACATATTCTAATTTTTATCTACCCCTACTCGACCCTTCCTTCCAAAATTAAGTTTGCTGTTCCTGAGTGTTTTAGTACGGTAAGTGTCCTACCAACCTATCTCGTCTCTTCATTGGTAGCTGCTAGAAACATCCTTCTTCTCCGACTTAATACCTCATCTTTTGTTACTTTATCTCCCTTCTGATCTTCATCATTATCCTGTAGCACCACAAGTCCCAACGTTCGCCGCTGGGTGACAGTGTCAATGACAGTGACGTCTGATAGCGAAAGTTGGAACTACTTCAAATTGAATTTGTCCAGTTTCATCTTCATACATTTCATCTCTCATTAACTCCTCTGATAAGGTTGGCGCCTGGAAGGGCATCCGACCGTAAAAACCATCAACCACATAGAAATCCATCAAATCTCATCCCCGTGCCCATTGAAAACGGGGTTAATAAGGGGTAGACATACATTGAATATCCATGGCGACCTGCAATAATCCCAGAAACGCGCAACAGTCGGTCCTTGTTGAGTATCTTATCCTTCCTTCCACAGTATGCCTTCATTCGGAGGGGAAGTAAAGCCGGCGGTCCCATATTATAGATTTATGGCATGTTAAAGAACCATCCACTAATTACACCTGTGTGGAGCTAAATTATATATACGTTAAACATTTGACTAACTTACTTAGGTTCCTACGTTCGTAATCAAGAGCCGACTGCGGTGGCATCTGGTTAACTTGGTTCTGGACTAGATGGTCATTGACAGTGTCGATTGGCGGCAAAAGTAGAAACTACTTGAAAAAATTCAATGTCTGCAGTACTTACTTGAATTAAAATAGATGTACACACTAATACAGCCATCACAGATTCTACACACACCCAAAGTACACGGAGCTACATGACCGCGTTGTTGCAGCCCCTAAACTGAGGAACCAACCAACCAATCATTCCTTACTCCCTTTGCCTGATAAGATGACGGTAAAGGTATATACTTTCATATGTCTTTCTGATGATCTTCTTGAAGAGGCGAAACCCTGAGAAGCAAAAGTCGTGGGAACCATATTGACCGACTGAGAAACATTACATTTCAATTATAAGGCCTAGAGCCCTAACTTCGCCACAATAAAGGCACCAATAAATGAATCTTGCTGAATAACTAAATGACAGGAGTCGCTACCGTCTGACAATTAAAACCAGGCCTTTCCTCACATCCAGTACAGAAGTTCACCACAACGCGTCCAGGAAATGGGCCCAGGAACGCAAGATAGAGTTCTCCAAGAAAATGAAAGATTACTGGTCCAATGGAATGGCTCAAAATCTCAAGCACGAAAGCCGCCAAGCAATCCACCAAGAACACTAGAAAGGGCAGACAACTACAACAAAAACACAAGCACCGAGATACTTTTCGTGGCGGCCCAAACGACCGTATAACAAAATTAATTAATTAATTAATTAATTAATTAATAAGTAAATAAATAAATAAATAAATAAATAAATAAATGAACTAAATAAATATCTACAGTAAGAAAATCTTTCTATTGCAACCAAACTCCGACATTACAATACGGTAATTAACCGGAAAGTCTCTATGCTTCAGAATGTATGTTTTCCATTAAAAATCCTCTCGGCACGCCGGAAGGCGGAGTTAAATTTCACCGGGCAAACTAGGGGATAGGCTATAATAGGCAAAATATGCAGGGTTTCGTAGAATGATCAGACCTCATTTATTGCGAGAAAGTATTTTACAATGTAATTGGAGCTTAATTAACTTTTATTTAGTCTTTCTATGTATATTTTTAACATTTTGATGTCTTATGGGGACGGTAAACTTCTTGTCATTTGGGATCCATACTTTTTAGCCTATTTTTAGCCTACTTTCGATTTTTGCAAAAAATGAAAGTAGACTTATGAGATCAACACAGGGCGAAAAAAGTGTGTCTGTCTGTGTGTGCGTATGTGTGTGTGTGAGTCTGTGTGTGTGTGTGTATGTGTGTGTGTGAGTCTGTGTGTGTGTGTGTGTGTGTGTGTCTGTGTGTGTGTGTGTGAGTGTGTGTACTCTGAATGTCTGTCCCCCCCTATCAATTCGAACACGGTGAATGCGAATTGAACGAAATTTGGTACAAAGGTAGCACTAGCAAAGGACACCTCAGTGTCATGTTTTATATCGCCGCCATCTTGACGGAAACGTAATGGCGGCCACACAAATGTTCAAAGCAAAAATCAAATTACGACTAACCTAATCATCCGATCTCTACCAAATTTTCCAACAACATACCTTTATGAGCGGAGCATCCTTTGACCAAACCAATAGGTCATCAGCGTAATAGTTTGCGGATGGCGGCCATCTTTGTGTGAAAATCGATTCCCCCTATTAATTCGAACACGGTGCAACCGAATGGAACGAAATTTGGTACAGATTTAGTACTAACGAAAGGCATCTCAGTGTCATGTTTTATATCGCCGCCATCTTGGCGGAAACGTAATGGCGGCCACACAAATGTTCAATGCTTAAATCAAATTACGATTAACCTAATCATCCGATCTCTACCAAATTTTGCAACAACATACCCTCATAGAGGAAGCATCCTTTGACCAAATGAATAGGTCATTAGCCTAATAGTTTGCGGATGGCGGCCATCTTTGTGTGTAAAATCAATTCCCCCTATTAATTCAAACACGGTGAAACCGAATGGAACGAAATTTGGTACAGAGGTAGCACTAGCAAAGGGCATCTCAGTGTTATGTTTTATATCGCCGCCATATTGACAGAAACGTAATGGCGGCCACACAAACGTTCAAAGCTTAAGTTAAATTACGACTTACATAACCATCCGATCTCTACCAAACTTTGCAACAACATACCTTTATGGAGGGAGCATCCTTTGACCAATCTAATAGGTTATTAGCCTAATAGTTTGCGGATGGCGGCCATCTTTATGACAAAATTGATTCCCCCTATTAATTCGAACACGGTGGAACCGAATGGAACGAAATTTGGTACAGAGGTAGCACTAGCAAAGGGCACCTCAGTGTCATGTTTTATATCGCCACCATCTTGACTGAAACGTAATGGCGGCCACACGAATGTTCAAAGCTTAAATCAAATTACGATTAACCTAATCATCCGATCTCTACCAAATTTTGCAACTACATACCTTTATGGAGGGAGCATCCTTTGACCAAATGAATAGGTCATTCGCCTAATAGTTTGCGGATGGCGGCCATCTTTGTGTCAAAATCGATTCTCCCTATTAATTCAAACACGGTGAAACCGAATGGAACGAAATTTGGTACAGAGATAGCACTAGCAAAGGGCATCTCAGTGTCATGATTTATATCTCCGCCATATTGACAGAAACGTAATGGCGGCCACACAAATGTTCAAAGCTTAAATCAAATTACGATTAGCCTAATCATCCGATCTCTAGCAAATTTAGCAACAACATACCTTTATGGAGGGAGCATCCTTTGACCAAACTAATAGGTCATCAGCCTAATATTTTGCGGATGGCGGCCATCTTTGTGTGAAAATCGATTCCCCTTATCAATTCGAACACGGTGAAACCGAATGGAACGAAATTTGGTACAGAGGTAGCACTAGCAAAGGGCACCTCAGTGTCATGTTTTATATCACCGCTATCTTGACGGAAACGTAATCGCGGCCACCCAAATGTTAAAAGCTAAAATGTAATTACGACCAACCTAATAATCTAGCCTTCACCAAATTTTGCAACACCATATCTTTATGTGGGAAACATATTCTGACCAAACTGCAAGAACATCAGCCCAATAGTTTGCATATGGTGGCCAAGTATGTGTGCAAATTGATTCCCCCTATCAATTCAAACACGGTGAAACCGAATTGAACGAAATTTGGTACAGAGGTAGCACTAGCAAAGGGCACCTCATATTCATGTTTAATATCCCTATAGCACGTTGTATTTCAACAAGCTACTACAACCAACATTCAATCATACTCCTTGAAAAGGACAAAGAGTTATAACAATACCCATGCATTTAGGAGAAAGTAGGCTATATGTTCTTTACTGAACATCTTGTTTTTTATGAAGGTATGTTGTTGCAAAGTTTGGTAGAGATCCGATGGTAATGTTAGTCGTAATTTAACTTCAGCTTTGAACATTTGTGTGGCCGCCATTACGTTTCTGTCAATATGGCGGCGATATAAAACATGACACTGAGATACCCTTTGCTAGTGCTACCTCTGTACCAAATTTCGTTCCATTCGGTTGTACCGTGTTCGAATTAATAGGGGAAATCGATTTTCACACAAAGATGGCCGCCAATCGCAAACTATTACGCTGATGACCTATTGGTTTCGTCAAAGGATGCTCTCCCCCATAAAGGTATGTTGTTGCAAAATTTGGTAGAGATCGGATGATTAGGTTAGTCGTAATTTGATTTAAGCTTTGAACATTTGTGTGGCCGCCATTACGTTTCCGTCAAGATGGCGGCGATATAAAACATGACACTGAGGTGTCCTTTGCTATTGCTACCTTTGTACCAAATTTCGTTCAATTCGCATTCACCGTGTTCGAATTGATAGGGGGGGACAGACATTCAGAGTACACACACTCACACACACACAGACACACACACACACAGACTCACACACACACATACACACACACAGACTCACACACACACATACACACACACACACACACACAGACACACTTTTTTCGCCCTGTGTTGATCTCATAAGTCTACTTTCATTTTTTGCAAAAATCGAAAGTAGGCTAAAAATAGGCTTATGAGATCACCTCTTGTCCGTGTGTGTGTGATGTGTGTGTGTGCGTGCGTGTGTGATGTGTGTGTGTGATGAGTGTGTGTGATGTGCGTGTGTGATGTGTGTGCGTGTGTGATGTGTGCGTGTGTGATTGTGTGTGATGTGTGTGTGTGTGATGTGCGTGTGTGACGTGTGTGTGATGTGTGTGCGTGTGTGATATGTGTGTGTAATGTGTGTGTGTATTGTTTGTGTGATGTGTGTGATGTGTGTGTGTGATGTGTGTGTGATGTGTGTGTGTGATGTGTGTGTGTAATGTGTGTGTGATGTGTGTGTGATATGTGTGACCCCCTCTAATCACTTCTAAACGGCTGGAGTTAATTCGATGACACTCAGTCAGGTCATAGCACCATTATGGACAACCCCGACCGTAACCTTCAATTTTTTTACGTCTCAGCCATCCAACATGGCGGCGGTGCGAAATATTTCACCAGCATTCAATATCGCCGAAACTATTGCGGATATCACCCTGAAATTTTGTACGGTGATAAAAGGGAACTATTAGAAATTCATTTAAAGGAATTTCAAACACCTCGTAACTAAAAAACCAACATGGCGGCCAAGCGAATTTGAGACTTTTAAATGGACGTTTCTCGCGATTTAACCAACGAAACTCAATTTAACTTGGTACAGTATATGTTTTTAAACATTGTAATGTACTGACACCTAATTTCGTTCAATTGTGTACATAACATCAAGATGGCGGCTGTGCGAAATATTTCACCGGAATTCTATATCTCCGCAACTATTACTGATATCACCCTGAAATTGTGTACGAAGATAAAGGGCACTACTAGCAGTTCATCTATGAGACTTCTAAAAGCCTGTTAACAATTTGTTTTTAGGTAGATTTCATTAGAAAGCTAACTATTGCAATGGGTACCATGTTTCGACTTCCGGAAAATTTCAACATATCTTCGCGTTTCACATCCCACAGACCTCAAAACCTCCATCAGTTCAAAAGTTTATATATAATTTATGTATATATGTATACTAGCTGTTACCCGAGGCTTCTCCTGCAATAACGTTTGGAATCCCGTTATAACATTAGTTATATAAATTTTTCCTGTAGTGGAAGATAATGACGGCAACATGGAGCGTTGAAATTGGAAATCGGGTGCAATATACGACGGGGAGCTTTGATTTAAGGCAGGTCCCCTAGCCTACTGCCATGTCTATCGAGAGTGTTTTAACGTCTAAGCACTTCTCGGTAAACTACATTTCTGGTCTTTCTCTCAGGCTGCAGAATGACTGAGCCACCAGAAGAACTGACTCTGGAGCATGCCACGTATAGTTGACCATGTGCGAAACAGTCACTTCTCAGATACATGCCAGCTACTTTTAAACTCTGCCCCTGAGCCTTGTTAATTGTCGTGGCGTAGCAGACTTTCAAAGGAAACTGCAGAGATGTTACAAAGGGCAGATGCAGCGTGACTGAGGTTAAGAGGGAGCTTGAAGGCAGAATGCGCTGTTCTTCCACCACCCAGTAGGGTTGCTGCAATACCCGAGGAGGCGACTGCGATGGCTATGTTCTGCCGACTTCTAAATGTACTGAGCAGGAGATTTATCAGGAAGGTTTGGCCAGTTCCGCCTGGTGCATCCAGAAAAAAGAGCTAACCACATTCTGAAACAACACTTCAAACTATTTCGTCATAGGCCAATCCCTGCTCGTTGTTCAAGTTTGGAACATTATCAGCAACCACTTTGGACAACTTAATTGTATCGTAAGATAGTTCACTGACATATTCTCGGTGAACAACGACGAGTCTTGTTCTCGAGAAGGCGACGGAAGTCCAAAGCGTTCCAGTTGTTGACCAGACATTTTTAGTACTAAATCCTCAAGAAGCACCAGGCACCTGTTGTAGATAACGCCCATGACCAGGTTGACATCAGCACACTGACTCTGAACCTCTCTCACCACATCTTCCACGAGGCTGTCTGTGTTTTTTCCAGAGCATGTTGGGATCCCTCACTAGTCAAAACACCAGTAAGATGGCGAACAGCTCGCGTATCTTGTGGGGAAAGTCAGTGGAGGACGCTTCCTCTAGTGTGCGGTCTCAGTGCGCATCATCCTCTAGCAAGCCAAGTGCTTTACATGCCGCTTGAAATGTTGGTTGAGCCACCCCTACCACGGTTTTGAAGTTAGTAAAAGACTGAGGGCCAGGGATTTTATGTAAAGGAGTTGGAGGTAGTGGCACTCGGCATTACCAGGGTGAACTATGTAAACTCTGCCAAGGGTCTGATTTTTTTTCACACCAGGATGGCCTGGGACTGGCTTTCCTTGTTTCCTTCTGCAGAATTTCTTACCTTTCCAAACGAAATAGGACGGAACTTCACAATATAAAAGTGTTGAAGGAAATTTATCGGATCGGCACAGTTCGAAGAAAGCAAGAAGAGTTGTGTTTGGAGGGCTGTTAAACTGGTCACGAACGTCGTCTTCATTAAAGCAAACCCGCTGTCCGTTCTCGAGGTGGACGGCAAGTTTCATGACCGAAGGATAGCGTTCATGTATGAGGAAGCAGAATATGTGCCAAGCCCCCTCTGAGCTGCTGATGTAACGTCCTGATTCATATCTCGCAACTTCGTCAAACTCTCCGATGATAGAAGTAGCTTGGTCGGAACCTTTGTTAACATACTTGCAAATGTATTTTATTGACTTTACAGAGTTGCAGTACTCAACATTGATATGAGATCAGAAGGTGCGAGATAGGACGGGGTTATAGAGTACCACCCAGCTATTGTCAATTTCCACTCCCTTTTAGGTAGATTTCATTAGAAAGCTAACTATCGCAATGGGTACCATGTTTCGACTTCCGAAAAATTTCGACATATCTTCGCGTTTCACATCCCCCAGACCCCAAAAACACCGTCAGTTCAAAAGTTTATATATAATTTATGTATATATGTATATATGTATCTATATATATATATATCAGTTTCTTGTGGACACGATAACTGCCGTAATTTTACACCAATCACTTTGAATTTTTTACATAATATGTATACCTGTAAAATCTCGGTCGAGTTCGTTAATGGGCAAAATCGGTCGAAGGGGTAAAAATGGGGGGCTTTTTTCGAAAAAGTTAAAAATCACTATAACTCTCTTAATATGTGAAAGATCGAATCCCTGTAAAGTTCATATTATGTGCCGGATAAGTACCAAAAATTTATGTTTAAAAAGTCTTTTGATAGCACCAACCATTGGCCAATGGGGTGGAAAAAAGTGAGTTCTTCGGGAAACATTAATCATATCTCTTTTAATAGGCACAATATCAAAACCGTACACAATGGACGATATTCCCCTAATAATTACCTAAAACTTTTGTCTGAAAGAATTTTTGATACAACCCACCATTACGCCAAGGGATGAGAAAAATGATTTCGGAATTAGAAGAAAATGCCAAGAGCCATCAGAGGTTACCATGACAACGCTTCTAAATTGATGAGGGATGAGCTATCAGAGGTTGCCAAGACAACGAGATCACATTCAGTTTTCCATCTGGCTATGTGGGAAGCAGCTTCGGTGACGTAGCCTAGCTGGTAGCATGCTGAACTTCAATGCCCAAGGTCGCAGGTTCAAAGCCGGCCGAAGTCGTCGGATTTTCAAAGAGCGCTGAAAATCCCTCAGTATGCTTTCCTTTAGAGGGGAAGTCCAACGTTAGTTGCAAGTTACTGGTTGTGGTGGCATCTAGTAGCCAAGTTCACAGCTAGGTGTCGTTGACGGTATATTTGGTACCAACATTAGGAACTACTACTTGAAATTGACCGTCTGCAGTCCTTACCTGAATTACAAACTAATACAGCCATCACAATTAACACCGTTTATCAGACAGATTCTACATACACCCAAAGTACACGGGGTTACATGACCGCGTTGTCGCAGCCCTAAACTGAGGAATCAACCAACATCTCTGCGGGAGATAAAATTTGACGTGAAGAAGTAACAGATAGTTACACATCAGTTCCAAACCTTGCATAAGGACGGTATGACCACAAGTATAACAAGATGTTTAGAAAAGAACATATAGCCTACTTTCTCCTAAATGTACGGGTATACTTACAACTCTTTGCCCTCACCCCTGAAACAATCACCTCCACCACCATGTATTTTTGTTTTCTTTTATGTTGATAATTAGCCAGTAAGTGTCTAAATCAATATATACTTTATGATGATTTAATATCAATACTACTAACTTACTGTAATGCAGTCACATCCGTTAATCTCGATATTAAGCCTCCAAACTTAAGAATCCTTCGTCTTAGGTATCTTCCCCTTTAGAAATATGCGGCGATCACAGTAGGTTGGTGCTGCAACCACTTGCGTCTAGCTACCAAGATGTCAGTGGGGCTTCGGGATCCTTCGCCTGTTATCGGCAAACCTCGCGTTAGCTCGGATTTTCCCTCCATTGTCAGTTAAAATCCTGCCACTGTTCTAGTGGAATGCAATAAATCTCAAGTTCTGTTCTCTGAAGTATTACAAGTTATTCGTGCTGCAATACAAGCTTTGTAATTCTTCTGTGATTAAATTGTTTAGTTAACGAACTACCGTAACGTATTGATTGATGTAATGGAGAATTATTATTATTCAAGTCAAGTGTGCTAAACCTTGCAATAAAGTCTCTGTTTGATGTCTTTACAGAATGTTATGAATGTAGTTTTAATTTGAAGTACATAATATAGTGTGCTAAACCTGCCATAAAAGATCTAAGCTCAATGCAGTTCCACAGCCTGCTGTTTATTTGCACGCTGAGCGCTGCAATCTAGCAGTGAATTAATATAGGCTATATCTTGTACGCCTCTGAGTGTTGAATGGGCAGGCAGTTTAAAGCGACCAGGAGGGAGGCGATCCAGTTGGCAGTGATAATCCACAGCCTGCTTCCAGTCAACTGACCGGGTCAGGGAATGGAATGAATGAAGCCCCCATCTAGCGGCAAGGATATGAACTGTGCCGGCTGCCGAAGCCTGTCGCACTCACCTGGGGTAATGATTAAATGAATGACAGATGAAATGAAATGATAGTGGAGAGTGTTGCTGGAATGAAATTGTGACAGGGAAAACCGGAGTACCCGGAGAAAAACCTGTCTTTGTCCAGCACAAATCTCACATGGTGTGACCGGGATTTGAACCATGGACCCAGCGGTGAGAGGCCGGCGTGCTGCCGCCTAAGCCACGGAGGCTCTCCAGTTGGCAGTGCTTAAAGGTAATCGGAGCGCGGTCGTGGCTAAAAATTGAACTATTACGAAATTTCCATACTTCAGGAGGCATTTGCAAAGCGTAATGTCTGGAACAATTACCCACGTAACCCACAAGAGGGCAGCGCCGTAAAGAGTCATTGAGAAGGCTGTGGTTGATGATAACGTGTATCTTCTACTTCTTAGAATCTCCATTTTCTAATGGCTTCTGTTTATGTGCGATGCTGGAGCTGTTAAACGAGTGTATACATTAGCCTCTCCTTTGAGTTAAATGGCATTTTATTTAGTATCTGTGTAAAGAGCTCGTCCACAACATTTGTAAAAGAATTCAAGTTTTAAAAAAATGTCACCTATAGTAGGACTCGATCGCCAGTCAAACGCGTGAGAGACCAACACGCTAGCCCAGAGCCAAACATGACCTAGAAACATTCGTGTTATTAACTGAATTAGATAAAACTTGTTTGCAAATAATGTCTTGAAATAAGCAATTTCTTCACTGCAGTACTTCATTATAAATCATTTCATACAAAGTTTATATTAATACTATCAGTAAGCTATATCGCATACAACATACTCAAATTACTCAAATATAGGACGGGCACAAGAGGCCAGCTGCCATCTTGTGATGTGACAGAGACGGCTCATCTCATTTAAGTCCCTAATACAGTATAATATTATGATATTAAATTATAATAAATAACGGATTACGCCCTTTAGGATAGCTTAAACCACCCTTGCCTCGCTAATCGGAATTGGTGGGTCCCATGTTATGGATTATGAAGTATGAATAATTCACACGGCCGCCATACTGAAATGGTACGGCCGATGAGCTTGCAGATTGGGTATAAGACGCGTCCCATACGAAGGTATGCTGTTACCAAATTTGGTAGAGATCGGATGATTAGTTTAGTCGTTATTTGATTTTACGTTTTGAACATTTGAGTGGCCGCCATTCAGATTTGGTAAAGATGGCGGCGATATAAAATATGACACTGAGGTGCCCTTTGCTAGTGCTACCTCTGTACCAAATTTCTTTTAATTCGGTTTCACCGTGTTTGAATTGTTGGGGGGGGGGGGCGGACAGACATTCAGAGTACACACACACACTCACTCACACTCACACACACACACACACACACAGACACACAATTTTTGGCCCTGTGTAGATCTCATAAGTCTACTTTCATCTTTTGCAAAAATCGAAAGTAGGCTAAAAATGGACCTCAAATGACAAGAAGGTTACCGTCCCCCTAACACAATAAAATGTTAAAATAAAAATATGCATAGTAAGACGAAAGAAAAGTTAATTGTGCTCCAATTACATTGTAAAATACTTTCTCGCAATAAATGAGGTCTGATTCTTCTACGAAAACCTGCATATTTTCCCTATTATAGCCTATCCCCTAGTTTACCCGGTGAAATCTACCTCCGCCTTCCGGCGTGCCGAGAGGAATTTTTAGCCTACTTTTCACATTTTGCAAAAATGAAGAAAAAGTAGATTTATGAGATCCATCCGGGAAAATGTGTGTCTGTCTGTCTGCCTGTCTGTCTGTCTGTCTGTCTGTCTGTCTGGCTGGCTGGCTGGCTGTGTGTGTGTCCCCTTATCAACTCCTAAACGGCTGCAGCAATCAAAACCAAATTTAGTATGAGTAAAGATGTGCACCGGAATATCTCACGTCCATATTTGAAAATGATGTCAGTGCTACCAACGGCTAAAAAAACGCACTAGAAATTTGAGCTCCATGTTGGATATCTTGCAAGGTATGCATTGGAGCTATTCTAAAATTGGCACACATGTAGATAATACTATTTCAGTTTAATTTCCAGGAGGCCAACTATGACAGTGTTGCCAAAATACTTTTAAGCCTTCTGATAGGTCCAATGTTTAAATGCATATAACTTCTACACTATCAATTGGATTTCAACCAAAATTTTGTATGTAATATCTATAGATAATCAGATATGACTGCGCATATTCTTAAGAGCCACCAGGGCTGCCAACTGTTAATAATTGCTGTCTCTATTTTTCTTATCCGAATACCAATATATCAGAAAGTATGCAAGCCAACAGCTTTAAACTATGCATACGTATATTCTGACATTTTAGATTAATTTGGAGTAACTTATATACGTCAGTTCTACCAACATGATTATAAGCCTGCTGATAGTACCAATTTTTAAATACATGTAACTTCTATACTATCAGTTGGATTTCAACCAAATTTCGTATGTGCTATGTGTACCATAACAGATATGACTATACGTATTGTTACGAGCAATCAGGGCTGCCAACTGTTAATAAATGTTGTCTATATATTTTTTAACCTAATATCAATATATCAGAAAGTATGCAAGCCAACAGCTCTATACTTTGCACACGTATAGCACCTGACATTCTAGATTAATTTGGAGTAATTAATACAAGGCAGTGCTGCCAACATGATTCTATGCCTGCTGATATGTCCTATTTTAAAATACATGTAACTTCTATACTAACAAATGGATTTCATCCAAAATTGGCACAACAAGATATCATAATATTTCAGATTATTTCTGAACAGCACGCGCATGGTATTGTTGGCAACATGCTTTTACGCGTGCTGATAAATCCAGTGTCTAACTGCATGTAACGTCCATTGGACTTCAACAAAATTTTGCATTCTGTACCTTAAGAGATGGAACTAAGAATATATTCAGTCACCAGGGCTGCCAACAGTAGTGCTCTATTAGGCTACATTATACCAGATATATTTTGAACTAATTAGATATTTCGATATTACCATCTTAATTTCGTCATTATTCTAGATAAATTCATATACTGTAGAATAATCATTGGCATGAAAAGTAGGCTGTATAGTTCTTCACGGAACTTCTTGTTAATAATAGAAACCCCATCCTCCGAAGTGGGCAGCCTGCGATATTTGGGATACCCATTTTCCCCGGTTTGGGTTTCCTTGATGAGTGGGCTGGGGTACTTCTTGTTGCATACTCCTTCCACCATGCAAGACGAACTCCTGTTGATAACTCCACATGGACCATGGATCATGGTTGCCTTGACAATCTCATGGAGAGCGGGGTCAAGATTTGGGTCAGGAATCTCAGCACTGATTACCTTGTCGATGTCTTCAGACCTTAGCTTTTCTTCCAGCCACAGAAGTATTTGAACGTGAGGTATTCCTCGCTTTTGCCATACAATGGAATATATGTGACAACTTGAAGGACCATAACAACCCTTATTAAGAAGTCTTATCATGTGCTCGACTTTCAAACGGAATACCCGCGCTACCAAATCATGCCTATCTTGAGGTTGTTGACCTTGTTTCAGGTGCTCGACTACTTCGGACCATTTTGGATTGCAGGTGAATGTTATAAAAACAAGTAGTTCCGTGAAGAACTATACAGCCTATTTTCATATATGCTACTTATGTTAATTGCCACTATCAACATACACAATTTCAGTTTGATTGCTGTAATAGATTCGTAGATATTGAGAACCGACTGAATATTTCGGATGGTCGCCATGTTGGATTTTATATATGTAGGTCCTAGAGTTATGTACTGTTACATGCAGATTATTGTGAACGTGTAGTATTCAAACTTCAATCGCATAATTAGGACACAAGAAAAAACAAGGAGATTTTAAAAAAATTCACAGCTGCCATCTTGAGGTTATGGAAACAATTGAAATAAATTAGATGCCAGTGGATTAACATTCGGATAAAGATTTACTGTACCAAGTTTCACTGCACGCGGATGGTTAAATTGCGAGAAAAGTCCATGTGAATATTTATAATTCGCATCACCGCCATGTTGGATTTGTGTTCACCAGGTTATTTAAAGTCCTATAGGTGAACTTAAGTTCATAGCCCCTATGAACATTAAAAAATGCAGTTTGATTGCTAAAATAGATTCGTAGATATTCAGTATCGTCTAAATATTTCGGATGGTCGCCATGTTGGATTGTTAAATGTATAGGCCATAGAGTCATGTACCATTAAAGGAAAATTATTGCGTAGGTTCATTATTCAAACTTTAACTTTGATCGCATGACTACATCACAAGAAATAAAAACTTAATTTTAAAATTCGCACTGCCGCCATCTTGAGGTTATGTAAACAATTGAACTAAATTAGATACCAGTGGATTACAATGTGTATAAATATTTCCTGTACCAGGTTTCAGTGCGCTTGGAACATTAAATCGCGAGAAAGGTCTATTTAAAATGTTCAAATTCGCTTGGCCGCCATGTTCGTTTTGTAGTTAACCGGTTTTTGAAAATCTTATAGATGGACTTCCAGTAGTGCCCTTTGACTCCGTACAAAATTTTAGGGAGATACCGCTAATTGTTTCAGAGATATAGAATGCCGGTGAAATATTTCGCACATCCGCCATCTTGTGATTATGTAAACAATTGAACGAAGTTAGATGTCGGTATATTACAATGTATATAAACATATACTGTACCAAGTTTCATTGCGTTTGGTTGGTCAAATCGCGAGAAACGTCTATTTAAAAGTCGCAAATTCGCATGGCCGCCATGTTGGTTTTGTAGTTACCAGGTTTTCAAAAGTCACATAAGTGAACTTATAGTAGTTCCCTCTATCACCATAGAAAATGACAGGGTAATATCGGTAATAGTTTCGGAGATATTGAATGCTGGTGAAATATTTCGCACAGCCGCCATGTTGGATTGGTGAGTCGTAACAAAATTTGAAGGGCACGGTCGAGGTCGCCGAGAGTAGTGCTATGAACTTTCCGAGTTTCATTGAAATCGCTCGTGCCGTTTAGATTTTATTAGGGGGGGACACACACACGAATCACACACACACACACACACGGACAAAAGGTGATCTCATAAGCCTATTTTTTCAAAATTGAAAATAGGCTAAAAATAAGGACGTCCAAAATGGCGCATGTGTTCATGCATATAGCGCGGGCCTCCAGTGAAAGTCGACGGCAAGACGACCATTTTACCAATATCTGACAAACGGCTGACAGCTTTACTCATTGCGTCCTTCAGGTGCACATATTCCTCACTTCTCACCTTTTACTGATTGATGCTAATCCAAAGTAGTCTCTCTGTCTCAATCTTTGCATACATATCAACCTGAAACTGATTGGGAAGATTGCGAAATAACTAAAGATAAGAATTATCACCCTCAAGCTCAAATATTGTGAAGCTGTAAAAGTTAGCGGCAGACACGGTCTTCTTCAAGGGTGCTTGAGTGCTGTGTGACGTTGAGGTATATTCTTCTAACGTAATAAAACAAATATCTACTTAAAAATGATAAATGGAATAGACCTAGCCTAACTTAACAAAATTAACGTTGGTAGAGGTAATTTTCTTTTACCAAAGTCTACTTTTCATTATAACTATGTATTCTTCTTCTTCCTCTTCTTCATTTCCCCTTTTCCAGCTGACACTGGGTGGGGGCAAATACGGTTCCTCCCCACTTCGTTCTGTCGTTCCACCATTCCTCTTCCGTCACGATGTTCCAATCCAGGTTCCGTTTTCTAATGCTATTCTGCACCGAGTCCATTCAACGCATTTTTGGTCTTCCTCGTCCTCTCTTCCCTGTCATCCGTCGTTCCAGTGTTCGGCTTGGTAGCCTTACTTCATTCATCCGTTTGACATGTCCAAACCATCTCAATCTGTTTTGCTCCAGTTTGTCATTTAGTTTCTGTACTCCCAGTTCTTTCCGTATATCTTCATTTCTCACTCTATCTCTCCTCGTTTTCTGGACCATACTTCTCCGGAATCTCATCTCAGCTGCCTGTACTCTGCTCTCTAACTATGTGCTACCAAGAAATGATGAAAAACGCCGTACCTAATCCAACAAACAAAGAATTATCACCCTCAAGCTCAAATATTCTGAATATTATAAAGTGATGGTGAAAGTGTAAAGTACAAACAGAAATTACATAGAAGTACTGTTTGAACAGAGAGAGTGGGTAAAGGTCGGGAGCGCAGACAACAATGACGTGCACGTTATGACAATAAGCTCACTGCCTGCAAAGACTGGTTCGGGCGACGTGCTGCAGCCCGCATTGCTTCATATAATCGCAGTTTTCGCGGTTTGACCATGATTCCGAGTGAATGTTTTGAAAACCTTTCTTAGTGACCACCTACGGCCCTTGAGGAAGCTGCATACCAATTTTCATTCCAATCCGGTCGGTGGTTTCTGAGATTTCGTGATGAATGAATGAGTGAGTGAGCGAGTGGTATTTGACAAATATATAGTACTAGCTGTTACCCACGGCTTCGCCCGCAATAACATTTGGAATCCTGTTATAACATTAGTTAAATAGATAGATAAGCATGGGTCGTAGTGGAAAATAATTCTATCACCTGAAACCAAAAATGCATGGGACGAAAAAAAAATTCATCAAAATATCACGTTGGTTTCGGACCCTAAAAGACGTGAGAAATATAATAAAAGTATTTAAAAAAACAATATTATGAAATTTCATTCGAATCAATTTTTATGTCGTTCCTGGTACTTAAAATTCCGGCCAAAAAGTACAAAATCATTAATAACTCCCTAAGTATTCGTCGTATGATGAAATAGCAAGAGACAAAAAAGATGTAATGTGCTATTGTCTACAACATGGCCATGTATAATTTTACACTCAGATATATTACATTTCCCCCCTATCCCCCAAAATTTCATCCCTCCCCATGGGCCCCTTAATTTGAATTTATGGAAAAACGGTCAAACACCTGTTTAGTTATTTTTATGCTGATTTTTTTCGGCTGAGTTCCAAACTCCTCGCCTATGTCGTTTAAGAGATACACGCTCCGTTAGGAATCCTTCAACCCCCACTTTTCACCCCTTTCACCTCATAATATACACCACATCGAAAAACCCTCAGACGCGTGTCTTTTTATTTTTTGTGCTGAGTTTATATGCCGAGTATCACATCCCCAATGAAACCTATCGGGAAATATTGCTATTCAATGAAATGCAGGTCTCCCCCCTTAACACCCCTTTAGAACCTGAATGTCCAACAATCCTTTCTTAGTGGGCGTTTGCGGCCTTTGAGGAAGCTGGATACCAAATTTCATTCCAATCCGTTTGATGTTTTCTGACATTTCGTGATGAATGAATGAGTGAGTCAGTGGTATTTGAGCTTTATATAGTAGATATACAGTATATATACATATATCAATTTCTTGTGGACACAATAACTGCCGTAATTTTGCACCAATCACTTAGAATTTTTTTACATAATATGTATCCCTCTAACATCTCGGTGGCGTTCGAATAGGGGGAAGTTGAAAGTTTCAAATAGACTTTTCTATGACTCTTTTATGATCCAAACGCAATTAATCTTGGTACAGCAAATGTTTACACACATTGTAATGCACTGGCGACTAATTTAGTTATAGTTCGATTGTTTCAAAAACCTCAAGATAGCGGCTGTGCGAATTTTAAAATTAAGTTTTTATTTCTTGTGTCGTAATCATGCGATCGAAGTGAAAGTTTGAATAATGAAGCTACGCAATAATTTTCCTTTAATGGTACATGACCTATGGCCTATACATATAACAATCCAACATGGCGACCATCTGAAATATTTAGACGGTTCTCAATATCTACGAATCTATTACAGCAATAAAACTGAACTGATTTATGTTCAAAGGGGCGGTGACACGAAGTATAAATATTTAAATGGACGTTTCTGGCAATTTAACCATCCGAGTGCAGTTAACGTTTGTACGGTATATGCTTATACAAATATTAATCCACTGGCATCTAATTTTATTTCAATTGTTTCCATAACCATGGCAGCTGTGCAATATTTTAAAATCTTGTGCCCTCATCATGCGATTGAAGTTTCAATAGACTTCTACACGTACACAATAATCTTCATGAAATAGTACATATATAATACACGAACATGGCGACCATCCGAAATATCAGACGGTTCTCAATATCTACGAATCTATTACAGAAATCAAACTGAAATTGTGTATGTTGATAGAGGCAATTAACAAAGTAAGATACATGAAAATAGCACTACGCAACTCAAATCGATATCAGAAACAGATTGTCACAAAACCGTTCTCAGCCACTTATCGATGTGCTGTTTATGAAACTATTCCCTTCATGGAACCATTCTCAAATGGAAGTCTGTGTAACATTTGTCAGTCCTGCTGAGCTGTATGCTTTTCAAAAGAGAAAAATACAAGTGGTCTCTATTCATTTTGTTGTAGCGATGGCAAAGTGAAACTTCCACCATACACAATACTTCCAGAAATTATTCATTCATTCATTCATTCATTTATTTGCAATGGGGGGAGTGTCCCCCGGTGGCAAATTGGATACACATAACAAATAAATAAATAAATAAATAAATTATACAACAATTAAACTGGAGTATTTACACAAATAGTCAGTCTTTTCTTAAACACACCTATATGTTTGGGAAAAGGCTCTAAGACTGCGGCAGGTAGAGAGTTCCAGTTATCAATGGCACGGTTTACAAAATAATATTTACCATAATTTGTTCGCTGTGGTCGGCCCTTAACTTTGAAAGGATGATCGCTCCTACCCATGTAAGTGGGCTTTCCCAATCGTTTGCTAAGCTCACCCCATGCTGGTTGATTTGTATACGTGTTGTACATAGCGCAGAGTCTAGATTTCATCCTCCTAGCCTCCAGTGATTCCCACCCAAGTTTCTTTAACATACGGCTCACACTGCTCCTGGGATTAAAGTCACTGAGCACAAATCTAGCGGCCTTTCTTTGTACCATTTCCAACTCATTGATGAGCCCTACTTGATATGGATCCCAAACCGCCGAGGCATATTCCAGAATAGGTCATACAAGTGACAAATAGCCTAATTCCTTAGCAGAGGTACTACTTCCTTTTAATACCCTCATTACAAAGTGCAGGGATTTGTAAGCTTTTGAAACTACACATCCTACATGACTACTCCATTTCATATCATTCCTTACGTGAACGCCCAAATATTTGCAAGAATCTTCTTCTACAAGTATTTCCGAGCCAATGTTATATTGAAAATCCTGCCTCCACACTTTCCCTATTTTTAAGAGACTACATTTGCTTGTGTTTATTTTCATTTTATTTTCAATCGCCCACTTATAGACCAGGTTCAGGTCCTCTTGAAGCACTGCATTGTCTTGTGAGTCATGTATCTTTCGATATATTACACAATCATCCGCAAACAATCGAAATTAAGCTGTTGTTTACGAATTGTGACGAAATCAGTAAAAATGTTAGGGAAAATGTTCGGCAGTATAATAGTGCTATGTCGTTTGTATCCTTTGGTGCTACTGCTGAGCTACTACCGAACCATGGGCCTTACTGTTTCAAAATCAATGGCGTCATTCATCAAAGAATTTCCCCTTTATATGCCAGAAAACAGGAAACAGTTCATATTGCCAAATATACATCTTAGAATTTTCAGAAGCAAATGCTTTAAGGCTATTGAATGATGCTAATCACGAACTGAGATAAGATACTCTCAGTCTTTTAAATTGTTTACTAGATCAGCACAATCCTTACGTGCGCTCTTATAAAACAATGCACCAGGAAGTAAGTGAAAATTAACAAGATGTTCAGTAAAGAGCATATAGCCTACTTTCTCCTAAATGTATGAGTATAGTTATAACTCGTTGTTATTATCAAAGAGTATAATAGAATCATTTCTTGGTTGAAGACCTTAGAAACTATTTACCTCTACCAAACGCCACAACCTAAAAAAAACTACTACCATCATTGAAGAAAGATAGATAAGAAGTATCTCAAGAATGTTATGGATCTGGAGACATAATCGACCGGACTGGCTGCGTGGCTCAGCGGTAACGTTCTCGCTTGCTGGGCCCTAGGTTGCAGGTTCGTATCCTGGCGCAGTCAGCTTGCATTTGAGGGTGCACAAATGCGAGGGAGCCGTGTCAGTAGATTTACTGGCACGTTAAAGATCCCCTTCGGGCTAAAATTCTGGCACCCCGGCGTATCTAAAAGCCGCAGTAGTTAAAAGGGACGTAAAACAAATAACATTATTATTATTGTTATTATTACATAATCGACCTGCCGTGGACAACATCCAACTTTGAGTTGAGGCATGTCTTTACACGTCTGGTTGTGCATGGCTTCCACAACCCTAATTGAATTAACAAATCTTTCCATGACCCTACAGAGACGTGTGTATACAAACTATGTGGATATTTTCGATTGCTATTTGCCTGAAATAAAAGTATTAATAACCTGAACTAGCACCAACGGCTAGAATTCAGTTATTATGTGAAATCGTTTTGTTCTTTACTTCAAATAACATTTTCAAATAACGCACAATAGGCTGTTACAAACCCTTTAAAATAAGAAGTAAAAATGTATCATAGTATCATCTTGTCATTCTTCAAATTCGATGCGCATAGAATGCCAATGGTATACTATTAATGGAGTCCCATGTAGACCAGTCGTGAAATCTAGTGGAGAAGTATCGAACAATATAATCCTAACAGGGCGAGTGCATTCTAGCGGCCAGAAGAAGAAACTTTTCAATAAAATCTGGAAGTTAATAAGTAGGCCGGCGTGCAGTTACCCTTTTGGCTGCTAGATGTCTCGAGCAAATCTCCTGGCGAATTATGTTTTAATTAAATATATGTTTCCCACCGTAATATGCACAATATAACGCTTAATTTTAAAACGTCTGAGTCATTACAAAGCAATAAATATGTAAAATTTCAAGCAAAAAACCTAACACTGATGGGGTTTGAACCATAGGCATATGAATGATAGACCAACGCTTTACCACGGAGCCATTTGTGCCAACGAACATTGATCTATATAAAATTACTTACATAGAACTTGTTAGCAAATAATGATTCAGACCTAACGATTTCATCAGTGGAGTATATTATTTATATATAAAGCATTTCATACAAAGTTTATTTATTTTGTATCAGTACGCTATATTGCATGCAATACTCAAATTAGTGAAATATAAGTCAGGCACAAGATATCCGCTTCCATCTTGTCTTCTTACCGAGACGGCTAAGCTTTTTAAAATCACTTCTGCACTATAGTATTACAAAATAAACTTTTAATTTCGAACGTGCCTCTTCCTTTAGAACAGTTGAATCGATTCTCGGCTCGATAATCGGAACTGGTGGGTCCCATGATATGGATTATAAAGTTTGCATAATTCGCACGGCCACCATCCTGAAATGGTACGGCGGATGACCTTGTAGTTTGGTCACAAGACGTGTCCTGTATGAAGATATGTTATTACCAAATTTGGTAGAGATCGGATAATTTGGTTAGTCGCTATTTGATTTTACGTTTTGAACGTTTGAGTGGCCGCCATTCAGTTTTGGTAAAGATGGCGGCGATATAAAACATGACACTGAGGTGCCCTTTGCTTGTTCTACCTCTGTACCAAATTTCGTTCAATTCGGTTTCACCGTGTTCGAATTGATAGGGGGGGGGGGACAGACATTCAGAGTACACACACTCACACACACACACACAGACTCACACACACACACACACACACACACATACACACAGACAGACACACAATTTTTGGCCCTGTAGTGATCTGATAAGTCTTGTTTCATTTTTTGCAAAAATCGAAAGTAAGCTAAAAATGAGCTCTAAAAGAACATTGTCGTCAAATGGAATTGGTAATGCGTTTCTATCATGATCCTTCGTCAGATCCAAGACGTTATAATGACCCCACATGTTCACAAATTGTTGCTGTATTTGTTGATGGAGCACCACCATTTCATCGACACATTGCATTAAATGAGAGAGAAGGTGGCTTGAGGAATGTTGATTCAGATAGTATGCACTGAGATCCGATGTGTTATACCTTGATTTGGCCTTGCGGAGAGTCTGGTGGGCACATTTCAATGCCAACTGCTGGAGTGAGACAAACTAAAATACGTCAAACTTTAACAATGCGTGAATATGTTCTGTACAGAATTGCCATTCGAGTTCTAGGAGCTGAGTTCGATTTCAATCCCGTTATTAACGCTGATAAATTGACTCAAGAGCTATTCGTGGATTACTACTGTCGTATGGAAGGTGACCGGTTAAAATATATACGTCATCAACAAACGAAGTTGCGAGTTGATACATATGCCGGTTTATCAGACGCCTTGCATGTACGAGCATAAAATGAAACTGTAGTTTTGCCATCTTCTTTTAAAGGTATCCCAAGGAATATGATGCAAATTTATCAGGATGCGATGGCGATAGTGAGGAAGTTTGGAAAGCCAGATTTATTCATTACGTTCACCTGTAATGCGGACTGGCCAGAAATACTTAACAGCATTCATCCTTGGGAAACGGCTAGTAATAGGCCTGATATTGTAGTGAGAGTTTTCCATTGCAAAGTTAAGGAATTTGTACGATTGATTACTGTTAATGAAATTTTCGATAAAGTAAAAGCATATCTATATACAGTGGAATTTCAAAAACGAGGTCTCCCGCACATCCATTTACTATTAATATTAACGGAAGATTGAACGTTTCGAGAAATTTCTGACATTGACAGTGTGGTGTCAGTCGAAATACCACATCTCAAGGATGAAGTGCGATACGAGTTGGTAATTCGTCATATGGTAAGCTACATGGTTTTTGCGGATCTTTGAATCCTTCTTCAGTCTGTATGAAAGATGGCGTATGTAAGAAAGATTTCCCTAAACAGTTTCAGGAAGAGACCAAAGATAATGCCAATGGTTATCCTTCGTATGTTGCTGTTGTTTGAGTCTTCAGTCTTTTGACTGGTTTGATGCAGCTCTTCATGTCTCCCTGTCCTGAGCTAATCGTTTCATCTCTACATAGCTACCACACTCTACATCCGAGGCAATCTGATTAACATACTCCAACCTTGGTCTACCCCTACAGTTCTTGTCCTCGACCCTTCCTTCCATTACTAAGCTTGTTATTCCTGGGTGTCTTAGTATATGTCCTACCAACCTATATCTTCTCTTCATTAGTAGTCGCCAGAAACATCTCTCCTCTCCCACTCGTCTTAATACCTCTTCGTTTGTAACCCTATCTACCCATCTGATCTTCATCATTCTCCTGTAACACCACATTTCAAACGCTTCAATTCTCCTCTTTTCTGCTGCACAAATAGTCCAAGTTTCACTTCCATAGAGTGCGACGCTGCAGACAAAGGTTTTCAAAAATGTCTTCCTAATACCTAAATCTATATTCGATGTCAACAGGTTACTTTTCTGTAGAAATGCTTTCCTTGCCTGGGCCAACCTACTTTTTATATCCTCTTTGCTTCGTCCATCACTGGTTATTTTGCTTCATAAGTAACAGAAGTCTCCTACTTCCTTTAGTTTTTCTCCTGCCAATTTGATGTCCATAGAGGTTTCTGATTTATTGCGGCTGCATTCCAATATTTTTTTTTTGTTTTATATTTATTAATTTTCATCATGAATTCTTTCCTCAAGACGGAGTCCATACCATTCAAAAACTCATTCAAATCCTCAGGCGTGTCGGCCAAGATGACGATGTCATCAGGAAATCTCAGAGTTGAAATTATTTCTCCTTGAATCTTCACTCCCACTTTAAATTTCTCTTTAATTTCCTTCATTGCTTGTTCAATGTGAAGATTGAAAAGTATGGGTGATAAGTTGCAGCCTTGCCTCACACCTTTCCGAATACCAGCTTCTCTCTCATGTCCATCAGCTCGAATGGCTGCTGACTGGTTTCTGTGTAGATTGTATATCACCCTCCTATCCCTATACTTTATTCCAATCATTTTCAAAATGTCAAACAATTTAGTCCAATCAACGTTATCAAAAGCTTTTTCTAAGTCTAGAAAAGCCATGAACGTTCTCTTATCTTTTCTTATTCTACCTTCCAAAATCAGCCTAAGACTTAGTACAGCTTCCCTTGTTCCTATATTTCTCCTGAAACCAAACTGGTCTTCACCCAATTCCGCTTCTATCTGGCTTTCCATCCTCTTGTAAATTATTCTAGACAGGATCTTTGAAGCCTGAGTTATCAAGCTGATTGTACGGTAATCCTCACATCTGTCAGCTCCTACTTTCTTCGTTATAGGGATGATAACATTCTTCTTGAAATCAGAGGGCACCTCACCTGTCTCATAAATCCTACACACCAAGTGAAATAACCTGATCAGACCTTCATCTCCTATGCAGCGTAGCAACTCAATCGGTATATCATCGAATTGGTAACGCCCTGTATCTCCTGGCCTCATCCATGTGTATGAGTATAGGAGAATAAATAATGGACGGAATATTATAAACACAATTCGAGGCATTAACATTGAAATCGATAGTCGATTCATTGTTCCCTACAATCCGTTTCTTTTACTTTACTTTCAAGCTCATATTAATGTTGAAATATGCTCAAGTGTTCGGAGAGTTAAATACATCCGCAAGTATGTGTATAAAGGTCATGACTGCTGCAATGTTAAAATATGTCCTGAAGGCGAAACGGTGAAGTACTGTGGAATTACTTCTTTCCAAAATGCTAGATATGTTGGTCCAACAGAAGCCGCTTACAGGATATTTTCATTTCACATGCATGAACAGTCACATTCTATCGTGCGATTACCAGTTCACTTGCCAAACTTGCAAAATGTCTATTTTAAAAAATGATAACGCTCCTGATATTTTACTTCAAGTACAGTTGCGCAACACGGAATTACAAGTGTGGTTCAAGTTAAATCAAGATTCGCAAGCCAGAAGTCCGTATATATATCCTGAAACACCAGTGCATTACGTCAAGAATAAGAGCAACTGCCAGTGGCAAAAAATATAAAAACGTTTCAAAAACTATAGGCAGAATGTATAATGTTTCGCCTACAGAAACAGAAATGTATTATTTACGCCCGTTATTGCTTCACGTCATAGGTGCTACCAGCTTCCAAGATCTACGAAAATACAAAGCCGTTGTCTATTCTACTGTTAAAGAAACAGCTAAGTAGCGAGGTTTGCTGATTGATGATTCTGAATGGCAGCATTGTTTGGCAGAAGCGTCACAATTTCAGATGCCACCTCAGTTACGACAACTGTTTTCTTACATATGTATCTTTCAGACCCCTTCAAATGTAAGACAGTTATGGGACATTTTCAAGAATTCCCTCAGACAGATTTTCCAATGTATTATCCAAAACTTAATGAGGATCAAAATAAGTCGGATGATAACCAAGCAAATGAAAACCAAACGGCTATAATTACAGAAATTTTGGGGTTAGTACAAAACAGCAATGAAAGGATGAGTAATGCATATTTCATTGACGGTCCAGGGGGCAACGGGAAAACATTTCTATACCAATGCTTGATTCACAGTTGCAAAAATTTGAGGTTAAATGTAGTTTCTGTTGCATGGACTGGTATTGCAGCAATGTTACTACCTCAGGGGCACACTGTACACAGCCAGTTCAAGTTACCTTTACATTTACATGAATGTTCTGTATCAGGGATAAAATGTAACAGCAGGGAAGCTTTTTATATTCGTTCAGCAAAACTTATCACGTGGGATGAAGCCCCTATGGCTAATAAGCACGCGTTGATGTGTGTAAATCGGCTGCTCAAGGACATCATGAATAACAATGTGCCTTTCGGAGGAAAAATTACCATCTTAGGTGGAGATTTTAGGTAGGTATTGCCTGTTGTGCCTCACGCATCTAAAGCAGCATCAGTCCAAATGTCAGTAAGGTTCTCTCCTTTGTGGCCATTATTCAAAATGTTTAAACTCAACAAAAATATGCGAGCGGATACAGATCAACGTGACTTTGCAAACTTCTTGATACAAATTGATAACGGTGAATACACTCACGTCGATGGAGAAAATTCAGAATTAGTCGACTTACCACCCTCCATCATTGCTAAAACTGATATCATCACTGAAATATATGGAAAGGAAGTATCCACGCTGAAAGATATTTCACGCTTTTCAAAATTGCGATTTTAGCACCTAAAAATGAACACTGTAAAGAAATCAATGACAAAGTTTTAGAGCTAATCCCAGGATCATCGAGAACTTATATCAGTATGAATAATTTGATTATTGAAGACGCGAGTAAACTTCTACAATTCCCAACAGAATTTTTAGACAGCATAGACATAAGTGGATTGCTACCTCATATCCTTCGACTAAAAGAAGGCTCAAATGTGATTTTGTTGAGAAATATTAATGTTACCCAAGGTCTGTTCAACGGTGCTAGACTGTTGGTTCGGAAGATGCACGACAATTGCTTACACCTGGAAATTATTACTGGCGTAAATGTTGGAAACAATGTCCTACTTCCTCGCCTTGACCTGACGCCATCAGATACTTCTAGCCTATGCCATTTTCCTTCAAAAGGAGGCAGTTTCCAGTACGTTTGGCTTTTTGTAGAACTATCAATAAAGCTCAAGGTCAAACACCAGATCAAGTACCGGTAGGCATTTATTTACCTCAACTGGTGTTTAGCCACGAACAACTGTATGTCGCACTATCGCGAGCAAAATTCTTTCATGGCGCCAAAGTTCAAATAGAACCAAAAGGCAAGCGAACAGCAAATGTCGTATGGAAGGAAGTACTATTAGAATGTTGCGGAGGAGCACAGACCTCAGCAAACGGGGCACTGATTAAATAACATATATACAAGGACATCCGCATCCCTAATACAGTAACATTGACCAGTTGCATATCCAGGAAGAAACCGACCCCTTAGTCCGATTAGATGAAAATCATCCAGCATTGCAAATTATATACAAACAGGGTAAAATAACCAGATCACATGAAAGTTCAACCTATGAATATAACTTCCTCAGGGCAGACTTCTTAAAATTGTATGAATTAGTGAAAAAATGCAATTGGGATAACATGAATAATTGTAGAAATGTAAACGAAGCTGTTGATATCTTTTATGACAAAATATACTCTATAATTGACCAGTGCGTTCCAAAGGCTAAACATTACAAGCGCACATATCCTGTTTGGTTCACTCAGTCCATAATATCAAATTTAAAGCTAAAGGAAAAATCTAGAAAAAAGAAAAATGTATCCGAATATTACTTAAATAATTATACTCAACTTAGATCTAAAACTAAAATAGACATAAAAAAAAGCATATGATGACTATGTAGCTCTTACTGAGCGGAACATGGAAAAAGATAGCAACAGCTTCTGGAACTTTATAAAAAATAGAAAGGAGCGTAAAGGATCAGGATTGGCGATGGAATATGAAGGTAAAGAATATTGTAAATCACTGGAAATTGCCAATTGTTTCGCTGACTATTTCAAATCAGTATATTCGCAAACTATTCCCAACTATAATTTGAACACAAACAGCAATAACGTAAAGCAACATTATTTTCAAAATTATTTGGTTATATCTGAAGTCACCGAGGATATGGTTGAATTCGCCATTAAGAAACTAAAACCAAAAAAGTCAGCGGGGCCTGATGGGTTACCACCATACCTCTTTAAAGGCTGTAAGGAATATATTACTAAACCACTGACTATAATATACAATCTCATACTGAAGACCAGCACATTTCCAGATAAATGGAAACATACAAAAGTAACACCAATTCTAAAATCCGGAAACTCAGTTCAAATTAAGAATTACAGACCTGTAGCTGTATCGTCATCTCCGGCTAAGATATTTGAGAGTATTTTGTATAGTCATATTTTTCAACATGTTAAAGTGACCATTTCCCCAAATCAGCATGGATTTATACCAAACAGGTCAACCGTGACTAACCTTATTAATTTTACGCAATTTGTATCCACGGAGCTAGATCACAAAGGCCAAGTAGATGTAATATATACTGACTTTCAAAAGGCATTTGACAAAGTGGATCATGACGTACTCATCACTAAACTATCAACGTATAATTTTTCTGAACCACTGTTTCGTCTGCTGATTTCATACCTGAAGAACAGAACACAAGTTGTGAAATATAAAACGCAACTATCCAAAGCATTTCCCACCAACTCAGGAGTTCCTCAGGGATCTAACTTAGGACCATTACTATTCTTATTATTTTTAAACGACATCTCTGATAAAGTTCAACACTCCGAAATTTTATTATTCGCAGACGATATAAAATTATATAAATCAATACGTGACCCTTACGATTGTATCAAACTTCAAAATGATTTAAATGAACTAAACCTATGGACGAAACAAAATAAATTGCCATTTAACATCAGTAAATGCAAGCAAATTAATTTTACTAGGCGAAAAAATTACATAAAGTTTCACTATGACATTGACGGGGAAGGCTTACTAAAAATTCATGAAGTTCAGGATCTGGGAATTGTATTTACCAATGATCTGAATTTTCAAAGACATATAGAGAAAATTGTCTCTAAAGCACATAAATGCATGGGATTTGTAATAAGAAATTCATTTAATTTCTCCTATGGGATTTTAATATTGCTCTTTAATGCCTTCTTCAGATCACAACTAGAATATGCTTCAGTTATATGGAATCCATACACATTGAAACATAATAAGCTTATAGAGAACATCCAAAAGAAATTCTTAAAATATGTATATTACAAAAGATTTGGCTATTATCCCTCTTACGAATCGTACACATTTATATTACAGTCCTTCAATGTCAGAAAACTATCTCACAGGCGAAATTGTCAGGGCCTGCTTTTTCTCTATAAAATAGTAAACAATAAAATTGACGACGCTAAAATTCGAGAGAGAATTACGTTATATGTACCAGCTGTGAAACCTAGTAGATTCCGAAACATTTTCTTTATTCCGAGAGTTCACACAGACAACCATAAAAACTCGCCGATTAACAGAATTTTATCCCACTAAAATAAAGTTCATCATCTTGACTTAGATATTTTCAGTATGTCAGAAAACCAGTTTGCAGCGTCCTGTGATAAACTGCAAGATGTCTTGTAATATATTGTACTGTATTCAGCCCATTTCCTTCTCATACCTAACCTTCTTCTTCTTCTTCTTCTTCTTATTATTATTATTATTATTATTATTATTATTATTATTATTATTTATAACGTGTTTCTCTATCTATATCTTCTCTTTATGTATCTTTTCTTTTTCTATTTCTTTATATTTGTTGTATATTATATGATTCTAGTAGTGAGCAATGTAATTGGGGCTTCCTGTAATGTTCACAACATAAATAAATAAATAAATAAATAAATAAATAAATAAACTGTTCTATGGTAATGGTAAAAAAATATGCTGTTGTCCTACATCGGTGATTACTATCCTACATCATGTTCTTTCATTCCCTCAGTTCTATAACTATGATATACTCAATCAAATGTACAGCTTAATAAATATTAGTTCCTTCTTTTCATTTCTCATCAATCGCCTTTACTTACTATTCTATCTGTAGAGGTAGAGGCGATTGCTGTTTTTACAGAGGTGTGGTCAGTTTTCCAAAATTGCATTTTTACTTTTCACGGTTTAATGCACTAAGTATGTTTACAAGGCGATGAAATTACTTCAAATGTTTAACCAAGACTCCTAATTATATTTTCATTTAAGAAACTCAAATTAAAATGATTTTTTTAGAATTACCACTAACAGAGGATCCTTACAAATGCAAAATGCCACACGTTTCGTTTTTATTTCTTCACTCTACTTTACGTGTGCATTTAGAGCAGATGGATTTGAGGTCTTTTAATTGATGAACGCTATTGAACTATTCAAAGATTCATGAACTATGCATTGAAATCACCTGACTTAAATTCTAAAGTCAATGAAAAATTGAAAACGGACCCAGCTCAGATTTCCCTCGGAATCAAATAATCTGAAAGTTTCCAGATGCAGTTCCTTATGGGAAAAGGTGTAATTCCACGGGAGAGGAAACACTACTAAGTAGGACAACAAAAGATGTTGGTCAATAAAATGATTTTGAATAAAAGAAATCATGACTACTGGTAATTAAAATTATTTTATTTAATTCCATTAATTTGCACAACTCTATATGTTACCCAAGGGTTACATCTCTAAATTCAAATATAACAGACCCATCTTTTATTTTAAATTTATACCATTGTTATCATAAGTAGACAGAACACCAAATTGTACCGCTGTAGCCTTAAATTGTGTGGATATCTCTATTTACTTAGTATAAAACCAAGTTCACAATTCTTGGATGTAACGGGTAATCTCGAGAGCAACTTGATGGATTTTGAAGCAGTTTTCACCATTCTCTAAAGGATTTCTCGATGAAGGATTAGGTAGAAAAACATATTTTATTTACGACCAAAAGAAGCCGAGCAGTTACGATTTCAGTGAATCGAGTTGAAGAAAAGATACAGTCAGTCAGAGAGACTAGACTTTATATCATTTCAAATGACGCATGCTACAAATGCTACACCTGTTAGAAAGGCTCAGGCCCGAGGACTCTTTCAACAGACTCCATTACCCATTAACTTATGCTTCCCGCGCGGGGAACGGAGAGCGGGAGGTGCACTCTGCTGCATGACGTCATGCACTTGCCGTTTCCGTATCACATAACGCCAGACCCCAGGAGTAAACTCAGACTCAACAGACTCCATTACCTTTTAACTTAGGCTTCTCGCGCGGGGAACGGAGAGTGGGAGATGCACTCTGCTGCATGACGTCACGCACTCGCCGTCTCCGTATCGCATAACGGAGTAAACTCAGACTCGGTGCATATGCACTGAACAACATGATGACGTCATACACGCCGTAACCGTAACGCATAACGGTAGACCAAAGCATAACCATGAAGTCGACAAGATCATTTGAAATGACAAAAACCTAACGTCCATGTGTCTTTTAAGCTTACGCTGGGTAAACCGTTAGAAATATCGGAATTGTTTAGCATGAAAAGTTCTGCAAGAAAGTCCGCGACAGTGCACTCTGCTGCATGACGTCACGCACTCGCCATCTCCGTATCGCATAACGCCAGACACCAGGAGTAAACTCAGACTCAACAGACTCCATTACCCTTTAACTTCAACTTTAACCACAGTAATTGTTTTTACTTTTTCATTTCTTCAAGAAATCTCCATTCAGTGGAAATTTAAATTACTAGCTTCGGAGTGAGTTTACGAGCTTGCGAGCGACCTATCACCCTAGCTTCAGCCAGCATCAAACTGTCGAGTCGTGTCGAGTTAATTCTTCAGAGAAGAGTATAGCTCATGTGTTTGGAGTTAGCTGTTCACCTCGGCTTTTCAGAATTGCGTCTGGAAGCTGACATCCGTGCGCCTTTTAAGCTTACGCTGGGTAAATAGTGGGATACACACACAGAGGACAGGCAGACACCCACACATTTGATCTCATAAGTCTACTTCATCATTTACCCAAAAGCGACGGTACCGTGAATGTCTGTTCAGGTCACTAGCACGAAGACATGCAAATGTCATATGGACAGAAGTGCTGTAGGATTGTTGAAGTGAATGTTGCGCAGCAGCACGGGTCTTCTAGTATTGCTTTAAAATATTATGACTCCGATTGTACTCTCTGCTTGACTTACCCTAGAAATGTTGCTGACGTCATTGATTCAGTGTTTGCCGGCCTCTGCTTCAAGTATTTATGTGAAGCATGAAGTTGACAGGTGGATATTATAAAAGAGAGAAAGTCATTTACACTAAAATAAAATAATATATTTTACTCTGTCATATATATACATATATATTACAATAATAATTATGAATATTCATAACTTGAATTCATGTCGTAGAATTCCTTTTCGATGGTGTTCGTCAGGTACTGTTTGTGTGTTCTCCCAGGCCATATGGATATTGGGCGTTGGTATGGAGGTAATATTTACCAAAAGCGCTGCAAAACAGAAAAATGTCATACTTTAATAACATACTAGTTGAAACCCGTCAAAAATGACGGTCAATAGAAAAATATTTACTGAAGAATTTTCTTATGTAGGCCTACTGTATATTCTTTGTACGATGATTTTTTGGCTCTATTGAAACTATAAGGGCGTCAAAAGATTGCACTCTCAACATTGCAAAATACTGCTGGCCATGACTGAAAAATTGATGAGGCAAATTGAGACCTATACGTTCCAGAGTTTTCCCTTGAGCTTCATTGATTGTGACAGAGTATGCCAAATAAATTGGAAAATATTGCCTCTTAAAACAAAATGATAGTGTTTTATCGGATGCTGTTAAATCAAGTAGAAGGATTCAACCTCTCTGCCTAATTTTAACTGCATTTATTATTTCCAAATCCAAGCAATATGGTTGCATTTAAGAGCCCTTGGGAAACGTTCAGATTTCTAAGCAGCATAACGGTTCAAGCGTTTGGAATATGTGGAGGCAAGTCATTTAGTTCCAAGGAATTCAAGAACTCTGAGGAGTCTAATAAAACTGGCCGCAAACCGTCACATATAATTTTGGAATATAACGAAGAAATGCGATGATGTGCACCTCCATACATCTTAAAACAATGTGGACCGTATGGGTGTGGCACAGTAACATTGGCACCAAATGAAACGAAGGACATAGCATTGTACTGCCGATTAGTCTCTCTGAAATTCCTTGAGATATCATCTCCAGTGAAAAATAATTGTTGCAGCATGTCAAATGTTTTATATTTAGTCAGATTAATTTTACATTACAACAGCAAAGCTCAAAGTAACCAAGTGAAGATTTCTCTCAAGAGAAATACAGTGCAGAACAATGTTTAAATTTGTTCGTCAAGGACCCTACACTGTAACGGTATAGTATCTGGAATTGTATCTGAAATGCCGTATTCATATTGGAGTTTAAAATTGGCTTCGTATTTTTCTCCGATTTCCCACTTGTTTGCGGCTAATGTTCTATTTCGTAAAATGGGTTTATTTATAGCAGCATTTCTCCCCAAATTAACGTCATAGCTTATTAAATAACACTATAGTGGCCTGCATCAACGCAGCTGCCAAATATTAAATAGCAAATAATAACTTACTTCCATTGCCAAAATCAACTGCGTGGTTAGACTCATTGTTATGTACTCTAAAAAAATAATCAATAAACAACAATATTCACTTATACAACTAAGTTCAGAGACTTCCATTCTCAAGTTGGTTGCTGATGAGAATGCGATGAGACTGATCGCCAATAATAAAATCCTTGCAATTTTTGCAATTTGCTTGCAAACGCAACTCAGGATGACGAACTTCATTTTGAAATAAACAGAATGAAACTGCTCTAAATAATCAATTTCCATCACCTGTTGAAGGTACAATACTTTGCATTTCCATGACAGTAAATTATGCAAGGGAGCATAGAATCACTTCGCCACTACTGGAATGAGCATGGACTCACTTCGCCAGCCACCGTAATGGAGGGAGTTTTAGAATTATATGTTCAGTGTTTTTCAAAGATCGTATTAACACAGGGAAGCCCAGTCTTAAGGCTACATTCTGAGCTATCGCCCCAGATTCCAGGTTCGATCCCTGCTCTGCCAAGAAATTTAATTCTGGTCTGAGGGCTGGAACGGGGCGCACTCTTGAGGCAAACCTAAGAAGAGCAAAATTTGATTCCCATCTCAACAACCTTGGATGTGGTTTTCCGTGGTTTCCCACTTCCACTCCAGGCAAATACCGGGATAGTTCCTAACTTAAAGCCTCAGTCGTCAACTCTCCATTCCCCATACTAATTACAAATGCACACATCAATACAGCCATCACATTAACACAGGTTATCAGAGAAAGGTTTACACTCACACACCAAAGTAGACGGGGCTGAGTGACCACGATGTCTGAGTCCATCAAATGAATTATGTTCGACAATTTTCTCTCAAGGCGAAGCGATTGTGCCGATATTTATTTAATAATTTAAAAGTATCTGGGAACGTAAATCATGGAGAATTCCTTACCTTACGGGAATAATAAACGTAGCCTAACATATGTTTAGACAATGTAATACCAATTGCAAGATAGAATAATTGGGAAATAGAATTACATGTCTGAGGTGGGAATCAAACTCCTTCGACGATGCATAATCAATTTCGTTGTCCACAATGTTAGCCGCTGAGCCACCCAGACAACGAAATTAGAGTGCAATATTAAGAGACGTAAACAACAAACGCACTTAACTGCCAGTTACAGTTCATCAATATTTCCCTTATTTCATGATTCTCAACTCCCTATTCCCCATACTAATTACAAATGCACACATCAATACAGCCATCACATTAACACAGGTTATCAGAGAAAGGTTTACACTCACACACCAAAGTAGACAGGGCTGAGTGACCACGATGTCTGAGTCCATCAAATGAATTATGTTCGACAATTTTCTCTCAAGGCGAAGCGATTGTGCCGATTTTCATTTTCAATTTAAAAGTATCTGGCAACGTAAATCATGGAGAATTTCTTACCTTACGGGAATAATAAACGTAACATATGTTTAGACAATGTAATACCAATTGCAAGATAGAATAATTGGGAAATAGAATTACATGTCTGAGGTGGGAATCAAACTCCTTCGACGATGCATAATCAATTTCGTTGTCCACAATGTTAGCCGCTGAGCCACCCAGACAACGAAATTAGAGCGCAATATTAAGTGACGTAAACAACAAACGCACTCAACTGCCAGTTACAGTTCATCAATATTTCCCTTATTTCATGATTCTATTCCAGTAGACTATATATCGGGATACAACATAAGCGATATTTCCCTTTTCAATTCTCATAAACAAAGATCACACTACGATACGGTGGATCTTTTATCCGCCATTTCTCTCATGAAGAAACGCAATTGTGGCAACGCGCAATTGCCACATATATTACCTTTTTCTTTAAACATATAAAAATATACCGTAACATATATTTTCCTTTTAAAGACACACTGCAAATCTGCATGCCAAGAGCTTTCGTTAGAATGCCATACGAAGCCAATCGGTTAAGTCGTTTTCAAAATCTCGTGTGTACAAAAAATACATTAGTGTTTTAAATATATATGGCAACAGAAAATTCGTTACTTTACAGGAATGATAAAAGTGAAATATGTTTCTACACTCTAATACCAATCGTAGGAAGGAAGAAAACAAAAAAAAACATATCCGAGGTGGGAATCGAACCCTCTCGACCATGCAAAGGATGGCAACAGAGAATTCGTTACTTTACGGGAATGAAAAAGTGAAATATATCTCTACAATGTAATACCAATCGTAGGAAGGAAGAAAATGAAAATAAATAAACGTATCCGAGGTGGGAATCGAACCCTCTCGACCATGCAAAGGATGGCAACAGAGAATTCGTTACTTTACGGGAATGATAAAAGTGAAATATGTTTCTACAATGTAATACCAATCGTAGGAAGGAAGAAAACGAAAATAAAAAAAACATAACCGAGGTGGGAATCGAACCCTCTCGATGGGAACAGAGAATTCGTTACTTGACGGGAATGATAAAAGTGAAATATGTTTCTACAATGCAATACCAATCGTAGGAAGGAAGAAAACGAAAATAAAAAAACATATCCGAAGTGGGATCGAACCCTCTCGATCATGCATAATACAAATTTCTGGCCAGTAACCTTATCCCCTTGGCCAACCAGACAACTATGTGACACTTCAGTATTAAGTTATCTAACCAGTATACACACTCAACCTGCACTTTATGTCCTTCAATTCGTGGTTTATTTAATATAATTCTATTTCAATGCATATTGTAAAAACATAACTAACATTATTGGAGACCCTTTTTAATTCTCATAAACAAAGATCTCAGTTAGACGCGACCGGAATCGCCATTTTCCTTGTTGAGAAAGGCCATTGTGCGCATGCGCGAGAGTGTCAATATTTTCCTTTTAAAGAAACTCTGCAAATCTGCATGCCAAGAGCTTTCTACAATGCAATACCAATCGTAGGAAGGAAGAAAATGAAAATAAAAAAACATATCCGAGGTGGGAATCGAACCCTCTCGATCATGCATAATACAAATTTCAGGCCAGTAACCTTATCCCCTTAGCCATCCAGACAACTATGTTTCACTCCAGTATTAAGCTATCTAACCAGTATACACACTCAACCTGCAGTTTATGTCTTTCAATTCGTGGTTTATTTAATATAATTCTATTTCAATGCACATTGTAATAACATAACTAACATTATTGGAGATCCTTTTTAATTCTCATGAACAAAGATCTCAGTTAGACGCGACCGGAATCGCCATTTTCCTTGTTGAGAAAGGCCATTGTGCGCATGCGCGGGAGTGACAAATATTACATATTTCCTTAATCATTTAAAAATATACCGTAACATATATTTTCCTTTTAAAGAAACTCTGCAAATCTGCATGCCAAGAGCTTTCGTTAGAATGTCTTACGAAGCCAATCGGTTAAGTCGTTTTCACAATCTCGTGTGTACAAAAAACAGCTTAGTGTTTTAAATATATAGATGGCAACAGAAAATTCGTTACTTTACAGGAATGATAAAAGTGAAATATGTTTCTACACTCTAATACCAATCGTAGGAAGGAAGAAAACAAAAAAAAACATATCCGAGGTGGGAATCGAACCCTCTCGACCATGCAAAGGATGGCAACAGAGAATTCGTTACTTTACGGGAATGAAAAAGTGAAATATATCTCTACAATGTAATACCAATCGTAGGAAGGAAGAAAATGAAAATAAATAAACGTATCCGAGGTGGGAATCGAACCCTCTCGACCATGCAAAGGATGGCAACAGAGAATTCGTTACTTTACGGGAATGATAAAAGTGAAATATGTTTCTACAATGTAATACCAATCGTAGGAAGGAAGAAAACGAAAATAAAAAAAACATAACCGAGGTGGGAATCGAACCCTCTCGATGGGAACAGAGAATTCGTTACTTGACGGGAATGATAAAAGTGAAATATGTTTCTACAATGCAATACCAATCGTAGGAAGGAAGAAAACGAAAATAAAAAAACATATCCGAAGTGGGATCGAACCCTCTCGATCATGCATAATACAAATTTCTGGCCAGTAACCTTATCCCCTTGGCCAACCAGACAACTATGTGACACATCAGTATTAAGTTATCTAACCAGTATACACACTCAACCTGCACTTTATGTCCTTCAATTCGTGGTTTATTTAATATAATTCTATTTCAATGCATATTGTAAAAACATAACTAACATTATTGGAGACCCTTTTTAATTCTCATAAACAAAGATCTCAGTTAGACGCGACCGGAATCGCCATTTTCCTTGTTGAGAAAGGCCATTGTGCGCATGCGCGAGAGTGTCAATATTTTCCTTTTAAAGAAACTCTGCAAATCTGCATGCCAAGAGCTTTCTACAATGCAATACCAATCGTAGGAAGGAAGAAAATGAAAATAAAAAAACATATCCGAGGTGGGAATCGAACCCTCTCGATCATGCATAATACAAATTTCAGGCCAGTAACCTTATCCCCTTAGCCATCCAGACAACTATGTTTCACTCCAGTATTAAGCTATCTAACCAGTATACACACTCAACCTGCAGTTTATGTCTTTCAATTCGTGGTTTATTTAATATAATTCTATTTCAATGCACATTGTAATAACATAACTAACATTATTGGAGATCCTTTTTAATTCTCATGAACAAAGATCTCAGTTAGACGCGACCGGAATCGCCATTTTCCTTGTTGAGAAAGGCCATTGTGCGCATGCGCGGGAGTGACAAATATTACATATTTCCTTAATCATTTAAAAATATACCGTAACATATATTTTCCTTTTAAAGAAACTCTGCAAATCTGCATGCCAAGAGCTTTCGTTAGAATGTCTTACGAAGCCAATCGGTTAAGTCGTTTTCACAATCTCGTGTGTACAAAAAACAGCTTAGTGTTTTAAATATATAGATAATTGGAGGCACTTAAGAATTATTTTAACTACTCACATCCAAATTGTTATCAAGAGGGACCAAATACGAATATAATTATAAAACTATATTTAGGCCAGTAATACTATATGAAACAGAAACATGGAGATTAAGCAAATGCGCAGGGAGATAAGGTTTTTGAAAATAAAATCCTCAGAAAGATTTTCGGATCAATTTGTAAAGCAGTTGAGTGACGAAGGAAAAAGGACAAGGAACTAAAGGAGTTGTATAACAAACCCGATATTGTTGCGGAAGCTAAGACACGAAGGCTGAGATGGGATGGCAACGTGTATAGAAGAAGATGATGATGATAATTGTTGTTTTAAGGGGCCTAACATCTAGGTTATCGGCTCCTGATGGTTTGGGTGATCGTGAAGATGAAAATGAAATGCAAACTTAAAACTAAAACCAACTACCAACTTACATATGAGAAGAAGAAATGGAAAACTAAAGGAGAATAAGGCAAATAAAGGACAGGAAGAAAAGAAATGCCCTCAACCCTCGAAGAATGGGGATTGAGGGACTTGGAAGGAAGGAGAGCCATGAAAGGCGAATAGGAAAGTGAAAGTGGAGGGGGTCCGCCCCACAGGTAAGGGGAAAAAAAGGGGGAAACCGGACCCAGCTCAGGAATCCCTCGGGGTCGCCAACTCCCGAACTCACCAGCCGCGAGTCCCTGAGGGTGTAGCATTATCTAGGGTGCACCAAAAGTGGTGGGGCTACATACACCCGGCCTCCTTGAGGGCCTTGAGCGGAATGCATGTGAAAACATGAAAAGAAAAAGAAGCCTGACCTCTCTCAGAAGGGGGGAATCAGAAAAGATGACACAAGGGCCAATTAAGGCGGGAAATGAAGAGACTCCCTAGGCCTCGGATACTCTAATACCGTCAGGGTCGGAAAAGAACAAGAGTTGACCAAGGGAGGTTGACAAGAAAGAAGACGGAGAGGAGCCCAGCACAAGTAAGTGGAAGCAATGCCGGACTCAGCTGGGGTCCCATGGTCGCCAAACCATGTCCCACTAGATGTGAACTCCTGGGGGGGGGATGTATAGAAGAGAAGAGGGATCTAGACTGAGAGAAGTGTGTGAGAAAAAGACAGACGGCAGACCAAAAATGAGATGGAGAGACCAGGTAACCAACGACATCCAGCTACAAGGGGCGCGAGAGGAAGATGCCAAGGACAGAACAAGGTGAAGGGACTACTTGGCGAGGGCAAGGACCGACTGCGGTTTGTAGAGCCAGGAGAGAAAGTAAGTAAGTAAGCACTGTAGTAAATGATCATAGCTAGAGTACAGGATGTCAGTGTCAAAGATTATTGTAATGAAGGAACTCTTCCTCAACAAACCCTCAGTGCCCAAGTCAATGAAGCTCAGAACTGAGATTCGAAGGTGAAGAGAAAGTAATTTATATATAGCGGCTTCGGTGGCATAGTTGGTAGCATGCTGAGCTTCTATGCCCAAGATAGCGGGTTCAAACCCGGCCGAAGCCGTCGGATTTTTTAAGAGCATTAAAAATCCCTCAGTATGCCTTCCTTCGGAGGGGAAGTAAAGCCGGCGGTCCCATGTCATAGATTTATGGCATGTTAAAGAACCTTCCATTAATGTCACCTGTGTGAAGCTAAATTGGATAGGTTAAGAATGTAAACAACGCTCCTAGGTTTCTACGTTCGTTGCCAAGAGCCGACTGCGGTGGCGTCTAGTAGCTTTGTTCTGAACTAGGCCTAGCAGTCGTTGACGGTGGTGTTTGGCGGCAAAAGTAGGAACTATTTGAAAAATTCAAAGTTTCAGTTCTTACTTGAATTAAATAATAGATACACACACTAATACAGCCATCACAATTAACACCGGTTATCAGACAGATTCAACACACACCCAAAGTACATGGGGCTACATGACCGCGTTGTCGCAGCCCCTAAACTGAGGAACCAACCAACCAAAGTAATTGATACTTCATTCGTTCATTCTTTCATTCATCAAAAGCAATAACATTTACCATGATGGGAAAAGATTGCTTTAATACTGTACACCAAAACTGGTTATCTTACATTCCACAACTTCAGATAAGTATCAACAGTAGTTCTTTGTACACATTAGTAGTTGACAAGCAGTATTTTATGTTGAAGTTATAACTTTTAATCATCACAGTAAAGTACTTGTAGTTCATTGCTGCATACTAGTTTACAATTCTGCTGTAGTTCTGGGCCTTACTGCTTAAGTGTATCACAACAATAGTAGCTTCATCTTCTAACACTAGATTCGAGCCCATCACTTCCGAGCGAGGCGCGCCATGACACGTGATGGGCTCCATCTTGGCAACGCTGTACAGCTTTCCCCGGAGTGGCTAGCTGGTGAACCATGTCTTATTTCCCCGTACAAATACAAACCAATATAAAATAATTGAATTAATTTACGTATTTCACAGTCATACAGCATAACTTTCTGATGTATAAGGATTACAACGCGACCAAGAACTACCTTTTCCAACGACCCCGAGAAAACGTTACCTTACAAAAATGTTAACAACTTTCTTTCTTGGACACACAGAATTTTTGAAATTAATAAAACAGTTATAAAACATTCCAGTGTATATTGTGTTAAGAGTTGGATTCGATCTGATGACGGGTTTGTGAGATAGTAATTCTTAAATGTGACGCATGGTTGAAACACGCTTAATAACGGGCACTTTTTGTGTTCCAACTGCGATACAAAATATTAAAATATAACTCAAAAATTCCAAACCTACATGAACTAACGTAAAATAGAACGACCAATAGGATGATGTTTTTGGATTTTATGTAGGTCTATTGGTTATTTGACAAACAACCTTCAAACTCGAGTGCAAATAATATTTTGGTCGACAGTAGCTGATTCACCTTGTATATAACATATGCTACAACAACTTCAATATTCCTTTCCAATATTAAATGTCTTCGACAAATCATTTTATTGCAACTTATATAGGAGTTCATGACTCTAAACACTGATTTTTTGTCCTGTGGTCGGGAAATGCGGATCTCCATTTTGGCTGTAAAATTGAAAGCAAAGCCAACTCCGTTAGACTGTGGAAACCCTTGGAGCAATGAAAACTAGAGTCTTCCACCCTTTGTGGTATCGCCACCAGATAGATGGAGTTGTTAGCCCCATGCCCGGCTGTCACTGCTCCTAGGAATGATCGTGGTACTCATTTGTCCTATAGACTGAGTGAACACCAGGGCCATTTTTGTTTCCCAAAGTGGTAGTTTTGTTTCTAAAATCCACTATCTGATTGATTGATTGATTGATTTTATTTCCACGCCTACACTTAGAGATTAAGAACTCCTTCACAGTCGCGCCCGGCATATGATAGGATCAGGGCTTAGTATCTCTTCACAGTATAAAACAAAGTTCCCGATTCTTGGATGTAACGGGTAAACTCGAGGCCACTGGATGTATTTTGTTTCAATTTTCACCATTCTGTAAAAGATTTCCCGAGGAAGGTTTCTGTAGAAAAATATTCACCGACAGCATATCTCTATCTTTAATACATCGCCCTCTATAAGTGATTTTGTTTAAGCTACTGGCGCGCTATCTATTGTAAATTGGATTAACTATGCTTATAACCATTCCGGAAGTGTGCTAAACAACCCACCAAAATTTGGTCGCAATCGTATGAATTGTAGGCTATATGAACGCATCGCCAACACTAATTTGGTTAAACTACTCGCGCGCTCTCTATTGTAAATTGGATTAACTATGCCTAGAACCATCCCGGAAGTGTTCACAACAACTCACCAAAATTTGATCGCAATCGGATGAATGGTTTATGAACGCATAAAAGACGAACAGACGAACATCCTTTTCCTATATATATTGTTAATGATGATTCAAAGAGAATACAAATTACATTGAGTAACTAACGGGATTTCATGCTAAGAGCCTCATTTTCTATACCGGTAGCGGAGAGCGCTACTCACATCCAGTCGGCCGTGTCTCGTCAAGAGCTACTGTTGCCTGGAAACGACTTGCCTTGCCATTCCTTCATGAGTTTATTTTAGCTGTCATTTGCGTTACGCGTTTTACGTCACGTCAGGGGATAAAAAAAAGTATCCTATGTCCGTCTCCCGGTTCTAAGCTACCTCCACACCAATTTTCAGCCAAATCAGTTCAGCCGTTCTTGAGTTATAAATAGTGTAACTAGCACGACTTTCTTTTATATATATACGACTAGCAGTAGTACCCGGCTTCGCCCGGTGGAATGATGATAATGTTTTAAGGTCTCCTTAGAAATATAATGGACTTAAAATCTAAGTGATTTGCCCCCAAAGACAATGAGGGAGTAATATCTAGGTCATTTGCCCTTTTGATAAGGATGATAATAAAAACTACTGTTGAATTGACACGTCAAACTTACAAACTACCGTAATAGAAATACATATTTCAAAATTCACAGGCGAGGAAGACTTATTGTGTGTGGTGATTAATGGTGTAATGGGCGTAACATCTACTGTAGGTCATTTGCTCTTATGATGAGGATGATAAGGGAAACTACTACCGGTATTGAATTGACACTTCAACGTATAATGTACACAATGTACTGTAATAAAAAGAACTATATGGCGGCTTCGGTGGCGTATTTGGTAGCATGCTGAGCTTCTATTCCCAAGATAGCGGGTTCAAACCCAGCCGAAGCCGTCGGATATTTTAAGAGTGTTAAAAATCCGTCAGTATGCCTTTCTTCGGAGGGGAAGTAAAGCCGGCGGTCCCATGTCAGATTTATGGCATGTTATTGAACCTTCCACTAATTACACTTGTGTGAAGCTAAATTGGATAGGTAAACAACGCTCATAGATGTCTACGTCCGTTGCCAAGAGCCGACTGCAGTGGCGTCTAGTAGCTAAGTTCCGAACTTGGCCTAGTAGTCGTTGACGGTGTCGCTTGGCGGCAAAAGTACGAACTATTTGAAGAATTCTAAGTTGCAGTTTGTACTTAAATTAAAAAAAACAGATAACACACACTAATACAGTCATCACAATTAACACCGGTTATCAGACAGATTCTACACACACCCAAAGTACACGGGGCTACATGACCGCGTTGTCGCAGCCCCTAAACTTAAGAACCAACCAACCAAAAATAAATATTTTAAAAATCACAGTCGAGAAAGACTTTATGCGGCGGTGATTATTGGTATGATGCGTGTAACATCTAGGTCATTTGCACTTATGATGATAATAATAAGGTAATGAAAAAATGACTACTAAACGAACATGGTGTTATTTTAAAACTGATATAGGTAATTCAGGTGTCTAGCTTCGATGTCTTCCAAAGTCTCAACCTTATTTTCTGGCTTAGGCCTGTACTGGATGCGTCTAGTGAAAGAGCGTACTGCTCGGCAAAGACAAAGAATATAGGTCCAAGCTGCACGAACCTGAGATGATCGCAGATGATGACGAAATATGATGACACACGTTCGGGGTTCCCCGTCCTATACAGATTGACCGGGAATCACTCACTGTTTCGCAACGGCCCTGTGCTGGCATCAGCATAGACAGCAGGAGATAACACGGAAAGTACTCTCAAGTCACCTCACGATGAATCAGCAAGCTATTCTCACAACTGAACCCCACCCCCAGGGTCTCACAACTTGTGGGACGTGGGTTGGCGACCACGGAACCCCAGCTGAGTCTGGCATCGCTTCTACTTCCTGGTGCCGGGCTCATTTCAGTTCTCTTTCCTGTCGGCCTCCCTTGGTCAACTCTTGTTCTCTTCCGACCCAGACTGTATTAGGGTATCCGAGGGCTAGGGAGTCTTTCAATTTCCCGCCTTAATTGGCTTTGTCTCATCTTTCCTGATACCCTCATTCCTTCGAGGGGGCTGCCTTCTTTTCCTTTTCATAATATCTCCTTTCTTCTGCTCAAGGCCCTCAAAGAGGCAGGGTGTGTGTAGACCCACCACTTCCGGTACACCCTCAAGGGCTCATGACTGGTGAGTAAGGAAGCTGGCAACCCCGAGGAATTCCTGAGCTACATGCAGGGAATGGAGTGGTATGTCAGAAATTTCAAGTGGACAGTGTTACGCATCGGGTTCTAAAGGGTAAGTATACACACTTTGTTTTCGATCGGTGAACGATGTAGATTTGTACCAAAGGGCCTTAATGCGGGAAATGGAGTGGTCTGTCCGAAATTTCGAGTGGACAGTGTTACTCGTCGAGTTCCAAACGGTAATTATGTAAAATCTGGTTGAGATCGGTGAAACGGTGTAGTTTTGTGCCAAGGGCCAAAATGCAGGGAATGGAGTGGCCTGTCCAAATTTTAAAGTGGACAGTGTTACTCATCGGGTTCGAAAGGGTAAGTATACACATTTTGTTTTCGATCGGTGAACGATGTAGATTTGTGCCAAAGGGCCTAAATGCGTTGAATGGAGTGGTCTGTCCGAAATTTCGAGTGGACAGTGTTACTCGTCGAGTTCCAAAGGGTAATTATGTAAAATCTGGTTGAGATCGGTGAAACGGTGTAGTTTTCTGCCAAAGGGCCAAAAAGCAGGGAATAGTGTGGTCTGTCCGAAATTTAAAGTGAACAGTGTTACTTGTCGGGTTCTACGGGTAAGTATATAAAATTGGGGTCAGATCGGTGAAACGGTGTAGATTTGTGCCAAACAGCCTAAATGCAAGGGATGGAGTGGCCTCGCCGCAATTTCAAGCAGACAGTGTTAGTCGCAGTGTTCCAAAGGGTAAATATACAAATTTTGGTTGAGATCGGTGAAACGGTGTAGATTTGGGACAAAGGGCATAAATGCAGGGAATGGAGTGGTCTGTCCGCAATTTCAAGCAGACAGTGTTACTCCCTGGGTACCAAAGGGTAAGTTAACGAATATTGGTTCTGATCGGTGAAACGGTGTAGATTTGTGCCAAAGTGCCTAAATGCAGGGAATGGGGTGGTCTGTCCGAAATTTTAAGTGGACAGTGTTACTCGCAGGGTTCCAAAGGGTAAGTATACAAAGTTTGGTTCAGATCGGTGAAACGGTGTAGATTTGTGCCAAAGGGCCTAAATGCATGGGATGGAGTAGCCTCTCCGCAATTTCAAGCAGACAGTGTTAGTCGCAGTGTTCCAAAGGGTAAATATACAAATTTTGGTTGAGATCGGTGGAACGGTGTAGATTTGGGACAAAGGGCCTAAATGCAGGGAATGGAGTGGTCTGTCCGCAATTTCAAGCAGACAGTGTTACTCGCAGGGTTCCAAAGGGTAAGTATACACATTTTGGTTCAGATCGGTGAAACGGTGTAGATTTGTGCAAAAAGGGCCTAAATGCAGGGAATGGCGTGGTCTGTCCGAAATTTCAAGCAGACAGTGTTAGTCGCAGTGTTCCATAGGGTAAATATACAAATTTTGGTTGAGATCGGTGAAACGGTATAGATTTGGGCCAAAGGGCCTAAATGCAGAGAATGGAGTGGTCTGTCCGCAATTTCAAGCAGACAGTGTTACTCGCAGGGCACCAAAGGTTAAGAATACGAATTTTGGTTCTGATCGGCGAAACGGTGTAGATTTGGACCAAAGGGCCTAAATGCAGGGAATGGGGTGGTCTGTCCGAAATTTTAAGTGGTCAGTGGTACTCGCAGGGTTCCAAAGGGTAAATATACAAATTTTGGTTGAGATCGGTGAAACGGTGTGGATTTGGACCAAAGGGCCTAAATGCAGGGAATGGGGTGGTCTGTCCGAAATTTCAAGTGGACAGTGTTACTCGCAGGGTTCCAAAGGTTAAATATACAACTTTTGGTTCAGATCGGTGAAACGGTGAAGATTTGTGCAAAAGGGCCTAAATGCAGGGCATGGGGTGGTCTGTCCGAAATTTAATGTTGACGGGGTTACCCGCAGGGTTCCAAAGGGTAAGTATACAAATTTTGGTTCAGATCGGTGAAACGGTGTAGATTTGTATACATAACAGACAGACAGACAGACAGACAGACAAACTTTGTGCTTTATATATATAGATTGGAGTACTCATTCCTTTGACTTTCTGTTTGTGAAATCCATGAAAAATGATAAAGGAAAGACCTCAGAATGTTAAAATGACATGAAACAGGCGCACAGTGGCCAAAATGTGAAGTGGACAGCAATTATGGAGCGTATTTTCCTACAGCAACAGTATCTGCAAATCGCACACTTCGTACATTTTTAAAGTCATTTTTCAAAGAATTTATAGATATTTATGAAATTACAGTGCAATTCGCACTGCTAATGTCTATTCTATTTCATTTGATGCTCATTTGTCACGATCGGTCGCTTGTGAGCACCGCAGGGAGGATCTATACTACTGAAATAATATATATGATCCTTATATACCGTAAATTCATATACAATACGGTAAAATCTTTAAATGCTGATAAGGCGATTCATTCAATTGAACAGAATTTCCTCTAAACATTTTTTGCTATAACAACCAAGAACGGTAATAACTTTACGTAATCTTTTCATTTCTTTAATCCCTTATCCTATCAGCTTGGATCCATTCACAGAGTCTGCGAGGGATCATTCCTCTTCCGTCGCAAGGCCAGTGTCTGGGAGCAGAACACACTTTGTTTGCAGATACAACTGGGGATGGTGACAGGTCGAACGCCCAGGTAGCCGCTAATTGGGGTATAATTAATGAAGTTTCAGGGAAGGGATTTTGGATGGAAGTCGGCCGTGAACCTGCTGAAAGGAACCGTCCCAGCATTTACCTGGTGGTGAAAATGGGAAACAATCAAAACTATTTTCAGGTCGGCTGAGCTGGCATTCGAGCCCACGCTCTCCCGATGCCAGCGAGGCACGAGTTAGCACGTTAGCGCTCTCGGCCATTGCGGCCGATGTAATTAACTATGCAAAGACAAAATCCAACAACCTGGCCAGGATTTAAGCAGAGACTTCTGGAGCAGAGGTAATAATGCTAGCCAATTGGCCAGGAGGCCGGACAACACGAGGGAAACGCATAGTTTCCTCAAGTTTTGATACGCTATAGGGAGGAGAGCAGTCAGTTCAACTTACTTGGTGTTGCAGGCGATGCCCATGTACACCGGTTTGCTGTCATCAAATTTACACTTCCCATTTATAAAGTTGTCCCAACTGTCGCACCGTACTGCAGGGAAGGCCTTGTCGTTGAGCACAGATTCCGCGTAATACCTCCACGACCTTTGGTGGCTGCAGAAAGCTGGTGAAAGAGTAATTATTATTATTATTATTATTATTATTATTATTATTATTATTATTTTAACAATACCATTCCGGAAAGCTAATTCGCATTATTTTAAGTCTACGTAGTGAGCCCGTAAGCCTCATGCCTGGCGATAATTAAAGTTCTCTGATATTTGGATGCAAGTTTACACATGCAGAAGGAACCATCGAGAGGTTGAACTCCATGCACTTACATAACATGACTTCAGTGGTAACCGTGAGTTGCTTTTTCGTGGCACATAATTTTACTTTTGAATTGCTACATCTTTGTTAAAGGAAATTACTACGCCACTTACTATTTACTCTGAAGACAGGAATAAAACTGCCTAAAAATTGGTAACATTTATGGTATTAACATCGCAGAAATGCGAATCAGGGACTTCAAGCGCTTCATGACTAGGGTAGTACCAAGTACTTCCGGCATCTACGCTATCACCGATCGCCGTAGACAAGTAGTTGTCTCTTGTTTGAACTCCCGGAAGATGAAGGCGTTTTGCTCCACGGGAAAACGCATGAACTTTCGCGTGATATAAGGGTCCAGAATACCATTAAAACCTACAGCAGTTATACGAGTATAACCACTTTTTATTATATTTTTGAGAACTGACCAATGAATGTATAAATTTAGTAACAATGTGATTGTTATGTCTGGAAGAGACAATGGTAATTATAGGAGGGATGTTATCACCAATATTTTCTCTACGTTTTGCCGGCAATGATGTTCGTCTTTTGACTCATTGACTGATGGTATGCGACCCATGCGCCGCTGGTTCCTGCCTAGTAACAGTGAGTGTTATTGCATTGCCTGAACTTTTAGGGTGATATTTATTTCTTCACGAGGCTGACACCCATGTTAGTGCTTTTTGCTGTTATCGCCAAGTGTCGTAATTGGTCATTAGGGATATAAACTGGTATGATAGGAATAATACTCAATTAAACTGATAATAAATCATGAAAATAAGTTAACTAAACTGAACTTCTAAATAAAATGACGGAGCAACCTAAACTTGGACTTTGCTCGATTTTATGTCAGACACTATAGGGGGCAGCTGATGTTTACTTCATTAATTTTTGCTGATGCCACATATTCCCAGTAAGGAGTGGACATCCCGCAACTAAGTACCATAAGACGTGGTCTTTACCGCGCAGTTACCTCCCTAGCTTACATGCACTCAGATGGCCATCAGGCGCAATTAGCGATACTTGATTAGCGTAGGCAGGAGAGTATGTAAATATGTATTTGAAGTTTTACGAGTATTTCAGTTATGCAACCCTGTTCACATGTGTATTAGATATTTTTTTTACTGGTTTGTTATAGCTTTGTTTTTTTACGGATGATTAGCATCCGGTGTTTCATTCAGTTAGGACTAGATAATTAAATTGCTGTAAATGTAAATGTTGGGGGTGACACCATCATAACGTCGATGATACTTATTGGTGCTATAAATGTAAATAATCCAACCCTTGTGAGCAAATTAAATGTCTTGCTTTGCAGTAAATTCATCGCCTGTCACTATTAGTATTTGTAACTTGGTTTCTTTATTTGCTTAGGGTATTCTTTACGTTTTGCTTTCATTGTTTTTCTTCTGTACAAAGGACATCCAAAGGGCTTAATTTATTTCAGTTAGGTTTCATATCTTTTATTATTGCTTATTAGATTTGCGGGCTAGCCGAGTTTTCAACCCTTTGGAGTAGGATAGGAATTTGTTCATTTAGGTAGATTTCTTTAGAAAGCTAACTATTGCAATGGGTCCCATGTTTCGACTTCCGGAAAATTTCGACATATCTTCGCGTTTCACATCCCCCAGACCCCAAAACCACCGTCAGTTCAAAAGTTTATATATAATTTATGTATATATGTATCTATCTATATATATATATATATATATATATATATATATATATATATATCAGTTTCTTGTGGACACGATAACTGCCGTAATTTTGCACCAATCACTTTGAATTTTTTACATAATATGTATCCCTATAAAATCTCGGTCGAGTTCGTTAATGGGCAAAATCGGTCAAAGGGGGTAAAAATGGGGGGCTTTTTTTCGAAAAAGAGAAATATCGCTATAACTCTCTTAATAGATGAAATATCGAATCCCTTCAAAGTTCATAATATGTGTCGGATAAGTGCCAAAAAGTTATGTCAAATAAGTTTTATGATAGCACCAACCATTAACCAAAGGGGTGGGAAAAAGTGGGTTTTTCGGGAAACATTAATCATATCTCTGTTAAAAGGCACAATATCAAAAACGCACAAAATGGACAATATTCCTCCAATAATTACCTAAAACTTTTGTCTGAAAGAATTTTTGATATGACCCACCATTACGCCACGGGGTGAACAAAATGATTTAAATTATAAGAAAATGCCAAGTGCCAAGAGAGGTTGCCATGACAACTTAACTTTTAATTGATAAGGGATGACCATCAGCAGTTGCTATGACAACGCCACTGCACGAGATCACATTCAGTTTTCATATGTCAGTGGGAAGCGACTTCGGTATCGGAACTGGTAGCATGCTGAACTTCTATGCCCAAGGTCGCGGGTTCAAACCCGGCTGAAGTCCTCGGATTTACTAAGAGCGCTAAAAAACCTGAGTTTGCTTTCCTTCGGAGGGGAAGTTCCAACGTTCGTTGCGAGTTGCTGATTGAGGTGGCATCTAGTAGCCAAGTTCACAGCTAGGTGTCGTTGACGGCAGTATTTTAGGTAGATTTCATTAGAAAGCTAACTATTGCAATGGGTACCATGTTTCGATTTCCGGAAAATTTCGACATATCTTCGCGTTTCACATCCCCCAGACCCCAAAACCACCGTCAGTTAAAAAGTTTATATATAATTTATGTAATATAGGTATATATATGTATATCAGTTTCTTGTGGACACGATAACTGCCGTAATTTTGCACCAATCACTTTGAATTTTTTACCGAATATGTATAGACTACCCATAAAATCTCGGACGAGTTCGTTACTGGGCTAAATCGGTCGAAGGGGATGAAAATGGGGGCCTTTTTTTTTTCAAAAAAATGAAATATTGCTATAACTCTCTTAATATGTGAAATATCGAATCCGTTCAAAGTTCATACTATGTGTCGGATAAAGCTCAGAAATTTATGTTTGAAACGTTTTTTTGATAGCACCAACCATTGACCAAAGGTGTGGGAAAAGTGTTTTTTTCGGGAAACATTAATCATGTCTCTGTTAATAGGCACAATATAAAAACCGTACAAAATGGACAATATTCCCCTAATAATTACTTAAAACGTTTGTCTGAAAGAATTTTTGATATGAGCCACCATTGCGCCAAGGGATGAGAAAAATGATTTCGGAATTATAAGAAAATGCCAAGAGCTATCAGTGGTTGACATGGCAACACTACTAAATTGATGAGGGATGAGCCATCAGACGTTGCCATGACAACGCACTTGCGCGAGATCAGATTCAGATTTCCATCTGACTAAGTGTGAAGCGGCTTCGGTGACGTAACTGGTAGCATGCTGAACTTCTATGCCCAAGGTCGCGGGTTCAAAGCCGGCCCAAGTCGTCGGATTTTCTAAGAGCGCTAAAAATCCCTCAGTAAGCTTTCCTTGGAGGGGAAGTTCCAACGTTCGTTGCGAGTTGCTGATTGAGGTGTCATCTAGTAGCCAAGTTCACAGTTGGGTGGCGTTGACGTTAGTATCTGGTAGCAACATTAGGAACTACTGCTTGAAATTTAGCGTCTGCATTCCTTACCTGAATTACAGACTAATACCGCCATCACAATTCACACCGTTTATCAGACAGATTCTACACTCACCCAAAGTACACGGGGTTATATGACCGCGTTGTCGCAGCCCCTAAACTGAGGAACCAACCAACATCTCTGCGGGAGATATAATTTTGCGTGAAGAAGTAACAGACCGTTACATAGTTACACATCAGTGTCGAAACCTTGCATAAGGACAGTGTGACCACAAGTATAACAAGTAGTTCCGTGAAGAACTGTACAGCCTATTTTCATATATCCTGCCCATGTGAATTGCCTCTATCAACATACAAAATTTCAGTTTAATTGCTGTATCAGATTCGTAATTATTGAGAACCGTCTAAATATTTCAGATGGTCGCCAGGTTGGATTTTTATTTTTGTACTATTATATTAAGATTATTGTGTAAGTGTGGTATTGAAACTTCAATCGCATGATTAGAACACAAGAAGTAAAAACGAGATTTTAAAATTACGCACAGCAGCCATCTTGTGATTATGCAAACAATTGAAATAAATTAAATGCCAGTGGATCAACATTTGTGTAAGCATTTAAAACGTGCAACGTTTCACGGCACTCGGATAGTTAATTCGCGAGAAACGTCCATTTAAATATTTGTACTTCGCATCGCCGCCATGTTGGATTCGTGCTCACCAGGTTACTGAAAGTCCTATAGGTGAACATATGTTTATAGTCTCTATGAACATAAAAATTTCAGTTTGGTTGCTGTAAAAGATTCATATATATTGAGAACCGTCTAAATATTACGGAAGCTTGCCATTTAGGATTGTTATATGTATAGGCCATAGAGTTATGTACCATTCAAGGTCACTTATTGCCTAGGTTCATTATTCAAACTTTCACTTCGATCGCATGATTACGACACAAGAAATAAAAACTTAATTTTAAAATTTCGCACAGCCGCCATTTTGAGGTTATGTAAACAATTGAATTAAATTAGACTAGTTGAAACCCGTCAAAAATGACGGTCAATAGAAAAATATTTACTGAAGAATTTTCTTATGTAGGCCTACTGTATATTCTTTGTACGATGATTTTTTGGCTCTATTGAAACTATAAGGGCGTCAAAAGATTGCACTCTCAACATTGCAAAATACTGCTGGCCATGACTGAAAAATTGATGAGGCAAATTGAGACCTATACGTTCCAGAGTTTTCCCTTGAGCTTCATTGATTGTGACAGAGTATGCCAAATAAATTGGAAAATATTGCCTCTTAAAACAAAATGATAGTGTTTTATCGGATGCTGTTAAATCAAGTAGAAGGATTCAACCTCTCTGCCTAATTTTAACTGCATTTATTATTTCCAAATCCAAGCAATATGGTTGCATTTAAGAGCCCTTGGGAAACGTTCAGATTTCTAAGCAGCATAACGGTTCAAGCGTTTGGAATATGTGGAGGCAAGTCATTTAGTTCCAAGGAATTCAAGAACTCTGAGGAGTCTAATAAAACTGGCCGCAAACCGTCACATATAATTTTGGAATATAACGAAGAAATGCGATGATGTGCACCTCCATACATCTTAAAACAATGTGGACCGTATGGGTGTGGCACAGTAACATTGGCACCAAATGAAACGAAGGACATAGCATTGTACTGCCGATTAGTCTCTCTGAAATTCCTTGAGATATCATCTCCAGTGAAAAATAATTGTTGCAGCATGTCAAATGTTTTATATTTAGTCAGATTAATTTTACATTACAACAGCAAAGCTCAAAGTAACCAAGTGAAGATTTCTCTCAAGAGAAATACAGTGCAGAACAATGTTTAAATTTGTTCGTCAAGGACCCTACACTGTAACGGTATAGTATCTGGAATTGTATCTGAAATGCCGTATTCATATTGGAGTTTAAAATTGGCTTCGTATTTTTCTCCGATTTCCCACTTGTTTGCGGCTAATGTTCTATTTCGTAAAATGGGTTTATTTATAGCAGCATTTCTCCCCAAATTAACGTCATAGCTTATTAAATAACACTATAGTGGCCTGCATCAACGCAGCTGCCAAATATTAAATAGCAAATAATAACTTACTTCCATTGCCAAAATCAACTGCGTGGTTAGACTCATTGTTATGTACTCTAAAAAAATAATCAATAAACAACAATATTCACTTATACAACTAAGTTCAGAGACTTCCATTCTCAAGTTGGTTGCTGATGAGAATGCGATGAGACTGATCGCCAATAATAAAATCCTTGCAATTTTTGCAATTTGCTTGCAAACGCAACTCAGGATGACGAACTTCATTTTGAAATAAACAGAATGAAACTGCTCTAAATAATCAATTTCCATCACCTGTTGAAGGTACAATACTTTGCATTTCCATGACAGTAAATTATGCAAGGGAGCATAGAATCACTTCGCCACTACTGGAATGAGCATGGACTCACTTCGCCAGCCACCGTAATGGAGGGAGTTTTAGAATTATATGTTCAGTGTTTTTCAAAGATCGTATTAACACAGGGAAGCCCAGTCTTAAGGCTACATTCTGAGCTATCGCCCCAGATTCCAGGTTCGATCCCTGCTCTGCCAAGAAATTTAATTCTGGTCTGAGGGCTGGAACGGGGCGCACTCTTGAGGCAAACCTAAGAAGAGCAAAATTTGATTCCCATCTCAACAACCTTGGATGTGGTTTTCCGTGGTTTCCCACTTCCACTCCAGGCAAATACCGGGATAGTTCCTAACTTAAAGCCTCAGTCGTCAACTCTCCATTCCCCATACTAATTACAAATGCACACATCAATACAGCCATCACATTAACACAGGTTATCAGAGAAAGGTTTACACTCACACACCAAAGTAGACGGGGCTGAGTGACCACGATGTCTGAGTCCATCAAATGAATTATGTTCGACAATTTTCTCTCAAGGCGAAGCGATTGTGCCGATATTTATTTAATAATTTAAAAGTATCTGGGAACGTAAATCATGGAGAATTCCTTACCTTACGGGAATAATAAACGTAGCCTAACATATGTTTAGACAATGTAATACCAATTGCAAGATAGAATAATTGGGAAATAGAATTACATGTCTGAGGTGGGAATCAAACTCCTTCGACGATGCATAATCAATTTCGTTGTCCACAATGTTAGCCGCTGAGCCACCCAGACAACGAAATTAGAGTGCAATATTAAGAGACGTAAACAACAAACGCACTTAACTGCCAGTTACAGTTCATCAATATTTCCCTTATTTCATGATTCTCAACTCCCTATTCCCCATACTAATTACAAATGCACACATCAATACAGCCATCACATTAACACAGGTTATCAGAGAAAGGTTTACACTCACACACCAAAGTAGACAGGGCTGAGTGACCACGATGTCTGAGTCCATCAAATGAATTATGTTCGACAATTTTCTCTCAAGGCGAAGCGATTGTGCCGATTTTCATTTTCAATTTAAAAGTATCTGGCAACGTAAATCATGGAGAATTTCTTACCTTACGGGAATAATAAACGTAACATATGTTTAGACAATGTAATACCAATTGCAAGATAGAATAATTGGGAAATAGAATTACATGTCTGAGGTGGGAATCAAACTCCTTCGACGATGCATAATCAATTTCGTTGTCCACAATGTTAGCCGCTGAGCCACCCAGACAACGAAATTAGAGCGCAATATTAAGTGACGTAAACAACAAACGCACTCAACTGCCAGTTACAGTTCATCAATATTTCCCTTATTTCATGATTCTATTCCAGTAGACTATATATCGGGATACAACATAAGCGATATTTCCCTTTTCAATTCTCATAAACAAAGATCACACTACGATACGGTGGATCTTTTATCCGCCATTTCTCTCATGAAGAAACGCAATTGTGGCAACGCGCAATTGCCACATATATTACCTTTTTCTTTAAACATATAAAAATATACCGTAACATATATTTTCCTTTTAAAGACACACTGCAAATCTGCATGCCAAGAGCTTTCGTTAGAATGCCATACGAAGCCAATCGGTTAAGTCGTTTTCAAAATCTCGTGTGTACAAAAAATACATTAGTGTTTTAAATATATATGGCAACAGAAAATTCGTTACTTTACAGGAATGATAAAAGTGAAATATGTTTCTACACTCTAATACCAATCGTAGGAAGGAAGAAAACAAAAAAAACATATCCGAGGTGGGAATCGAACCCTCTCGACCATGCAAAGGATGGCAACAGAGAATTCGTTACTTTACGGGAATGAAAAAGTGAAATATATCTCTACAATGTAATACCAATCGTAGGAAGGAAGAAAATGAAAATAAATAAACGTATCCGAGGTGGGAATCGAACCCTCTCGACCATGCAAAGGATGGCAACAGAGAATTCGTTACTTTACGGGAATGATAAAAGTGAAATATGTTTCTACAATGTAATACCAATCGTAGGAAGGAAGAAAACGAAAATAAAAAAAACATAACCGAGGTGGGAATCGAACCCTCTCGATGGGAACAGAGAATTCGTTACTTGACGGGAATGATAAAAGTGAAATATGTTTCTACAATGCAATACCAATCGTAGGAAGGAAGAAAACGAAAATAAAAAAACATATCCGAAGTGGGATCGAACCCTCTCGATCATGCATAATACAAATTTCTGGCCAGTAACCTTATCCCCTTGGCCAACCAGACAACTATGTGACACATCAGTATTAAGTTATCTAACCAGTATACACACTCAACCTGCACTTTATGTCCTTCAATTCGTGGTTTATTTAATATAATTCTATTTCAATGCATATTGTAAAAACATAACTAACATTATTGGAGACCCTTTTTAATTCTCATAAACAAAGATCTCAGTTAGACGCGACCGGAATCGCCATTTTCCTTGTTGAGAAAGGCCATTGTGCGCATGCGCGAGAGTGTCAATATTTTCCTTTTAAAGAAACTCTGCAAATCTGCATGCCAAGAGCTTTCTACAATGCAATACCAATCGTAGGAAGGAAGAAAATGAAAATAAAAAAACATATCCGAGGTGGGAATCGAACCCTCTCGATCATGCATAATACAAATTTCAGGCCAGTAACCTTATCCCCTTAGCCATCCAGACAACTATGTTTCACTCCAGTATTAAGCTATCTAACCAGTATACACACTCAACCTGCAGTTTATGTCTTTCAATTCGTGGTTTATTTAATATAATTCTATTTCAATGCACATTGTAATAACATAACTAACATTATTGGAGATCCTTTTTAATTCTCATGAACAAAGATCTCAGTTAGACGCGACCGGAATCGCCATTTTCCTTGTTGAGAAAGGCCATTGTGCGCATGCGCGGGAGTGACAAATATTACATATTTCCTTAATCATTTAAAAATATACCGTAACATATATTTTCCTTTTAAAGAAACTCTGCAAATCTGCATGCCAAGAGCTTTCGTTAGAATGTCTTACGAAGCCAATCGGTTAAGTCGTTTTCACAATCTCGTGTGTACAAAAAACAGCTTAGTGTTTTAAATATATAGATGGCAACAGAAAATTCGTTACTTTACAGGAATGATAAAAGTGAAATATGTTTCTACACTCTAATACCAATCGTAGGAAGGAAGAAAACAAAAAAAAAACATATCCGAGGTGGGAATCGAACCCTCTCGACCATGCAAAGGATGGCAACAGAGAATTCGTTACTTTACGGGAATGAAAAAGTGAAATATATCTCTACAATGTAATACCAATCGTAGGAAGGAAGAAAATGAAAATAAATAAACGTATCCGAGGTGGGAATCGAACCCTCTCGACCATGCAAAGGATGGCAACAGAGAATTCGTTACTTTACGGGAATGATAAAAGTGAAATATGTTTCTACAATGTAATACCAATCGTAGGAAGGAAGAAAACGAAAATAAAAAAAACATAACCGAGGTGGGAATCGAACCCTCTCGATGGGAACAGAGAATTCGTTACTTGACGGGAATGATAAAAGTGAAATATGTTTCTACAATGCAATACCAATCGTAGGAAGGAAGAAAACGAAAATAAAAAAACATATCCGAAGTGGGATCGAACCCTCTCGATCATGCATAATACAAATTTCTGGCCAGTAACCTTATCCCCTTGGCCAACCAGACAACTATGTGACACATCAGTATTAAGTTATCTAACCAGTATACACACTCAACCTGCACTTTATGTCCTTCAATTCGTGGTTTATTTAATATAATTCTATTTCAATGCATATTGTAAAAACATAACTAACATTATTGGAGACCCTTTTTAATTCTCATAAACAAAGATCTCAGTTAGACGCGACCGGAATCGCCATTTTCCTTGTTGAGAAAGGCCATTGTGCGCATGCGCGAGAGTGTCAATATTTTCCTTTTAAAGAAACTCTGCAAATCTGCATGCCAAGAGCTTTCTACAATGCAATACCAATCGTAGGAAGGAAGAAAATGAAAATAAAAAAACATATCCGAGGTGGGAATCGAACCCTCTCGATCATGCATAATACAAATTTCAGGCCAGTAACCTTATCCCCTTAGCCATCCAGACAACTATGTTTCACTCCAGTATTAAGCTATCTAACCAGTATACACACTCAACCTGCAGTTTATGTCTTTCAATTCGTGGTTTATTTAATATAATTCTATTTCAATGCACATTGTAATAACATAACTAACATTATTGGAGATCCTTTTTAATTCTCATGAACAAAGATCTCAGTTAGACGCGACCGGAATCGCCATTTTCCTTGTTGAGAAAGGCCATTGTGCGCATGCGCGGGAGTGACAAATATTACATATTTCCTTAATCATTTAAAAATATACCGTAACATATATTTTCCTTTTAAAGAAACTCTGCAAATCTGCATGCCAAGAGCTTTCGTTAGAATGTCTTACGAAGCCAATCGGTTAAGTCGTTTTCACAATCTCGTGTGTACAAAAAACAGCTTAGTGTTTTAAATATATAGATGGCAGTACATTACAATCTGCAAAATCATTTACTGTACCACATTTCACTGCGCTCAGAGAGTTAACTCACGAGAAAAGTCTATTAAAATATTTCAAATTCGCTTGGTCGCCATGTTCGTTTTGTACTTTACAGGTTTATGAATTATACATAGGTAAACTTGTATCAGTACCCTTTATCACCGTACAAAATTGCAGGGTGATATCTGTAATAGTTTCGGGGATATAGAATGTCAGTGAAATATTTCGCACAGCCGCCATTTTGAGGTTATGTAAACAATTGAACTAAATTAGACTCCAGTGCATTGCAATGTGTATAAATATTTGCTGTACCAAGTTTCATTACGTTTGGATGGTTAAATCGCGAGAAAAGTCTATTTAAAATTCTCCACTTCGCTTGGCCGCCATGTTGGTTATGTAGAACCAGGTTTCTGAAAGTTTCATAGGTGAACTTCTAGTAGTACCCTTTATCACCGTACACAATTTCAGGGCGATATCCGTTATAGTTTCGGAGATACTGAATGCTAGTGAAATATTTCGCACAGCCGCCATGTTGGATTGGTGAGACGTAACAAAATTCGATGGGCACGGTCGACGTCGCCGGGAATAGTGCTATGAACTTACCGAGTTTCACTGAAATCGCTCCAGCCGTTTAGATTTTATTAGGGGGGTACACACACACACCTCACACACACACACACACACACACACACGGACAAAAGGTGATCTCATAAGCCTATTTTTTCAAAATTGAAAATAGGCTAAAAATGGACTCCAAATGACAAGAAGGTTACCGTCCCCGTAAGACAATAAAATGTTTAAAATATGTTTAAAATGAAGAAAAACAAAGTTAATTAATCTCCAATTATAAAATACTTTCACGCGATAAATGAGGTCTGATCCTTCTACGAAAACCTGCATATTCTGCCTATTTTCGCCTATCTCCAAGTTTGTCCGGTGAAATCTACCTCCGCCTTCCGGCGCGCCGAGAGGACTTTTTTATAATAAATTTGTACACTTGTTTTACATAAACCTGGACTTGTTATTTCTTAGCTTTGCATTTTTGGGGGGGGGTGTTTCCTTGGGCATGTCTATGTCCAGAAGGGTTATCTGCGGCAGATGGCTCCCAGGCGACCTTGTCCAACGGGCACAGTAGAGAGCTTCGAAGCAATTTTTCAGTGTTGCGAAATTGACAATTGGTACTGCAACTTTTGGATCTGATGATGCTCACTTGACGAACGAGGCATTTCGTCTTAACTCTTCTGTAAACCATAACAAATACATATTTTCAATCATATGTATTTTTCTGGTTGTTTTATTTGTATTTCCTAGTGATTGGTATTATATTGTGTTGACCGATTGAAAAGCTGCAATATCAATTAATTTAGTCACCTAGTACTAGGGAGAGTCAAATTAAAACCTCAAATAGTTTTGTGCTTTAATTTATTGAACAAAAGTGGAACACAAGTGTGTCATTTTTCAACAGTCTCCCTGACGTTCAACACAAGTCCTCCAACGCGCAGGAAATGAATGAAATCCTTTGGAAAAAGCATCTTGTGGCCATGAGCGCAGCCACTTGTGCACCCCTGGTGCACCCCTTCATTGGAACGAAATTTATTTCCTCCCATCACCTCTTTGAGTGGTTCAAGCATGTGGTAATCACTCGGGGTGAGGTCTGGTGAGTATGGCGGATATTGAAAGCTGTCAAAGTGAACGTCAGTGATGATTGCAACTGTGCATGGGCAGTATGAGGTCGAGCATTGTAATGCTCCAGATGGCACCTGTAGTCAAAAATCCAAGTTGCTTCCATCTGATTGCAGGCAGAAGATGATTTTTAGCCTATTTTCAATTTTGAAAAAAAAATAGGCTTATGAGATCACCTTTTGTCCGTGTGTGTGTGCGTGCGTGCGTGTGTGTGTGTGTGATTCGTGTGTGTGTCCCCCCCTAATAAAATCTAAACGGCTGGAGCGATTTCAATGAAACTCGGTAAGTTCATAGCACTATTCCCTGCGACCCCGACCGTGCCCTTCAAATTTTGTTACGACTCATCAATCCAACATGGCAGCTGTGCGAAATATTTCACCAGCATTCAATATATCCGAAACTATTACCGATATTACCCTGACATTTTGTATGGTGATAAAGGAAACAACTTTAAGTTCACTTATGTGACCTTTGAAAACCTGGTAGCTACAAAACGAACATGGCGGCCAAGCGAAGTTGCGACATTTAAATAGACGTTTCTCGCGATTTAACCAACCAAACGCAATGAAACTTGGTACAGTATATGTTTATATACATTGTAATGCACCGACATCTAACTTCGTTCAATTGTTTACATAACCACAAGATGGCGGATGTGCGAAATATTTCACCGGCATTCCATATCTGTGAAACTATTAGCGGTATCTCCCTGAAATCTTTTAGGGAGATAAAAGGCACTACGGAAGTCCATCTATAAGACTTTCAGAAACCGGTTAACTACAAAACGAACATGGCAGCCAAGCGAATTTGAAAATTTTAAATAGACCTTTCTCGCGATTTAATGTTCCAAACGCACTGAAATCTGGTACAGGAAATATTTATACACATTGTAATGCACTGGTATCTAATTTAGTTAAATTGTTTACATAACCTCAAGATGGCAGATGTGCGAATTTTAAAATTAAGTTTTTATTTCTTGTGATGTAGCCATGCGATCGAATTGAAAGTTTGAATATTGAACCTACGCAATAATTTTCCTTTAATGGTACATGACTCTATGGCCTATACATTTAACAATTCAACATGGCGACCATCCAAAATATTTAGTCGGCTCTGAATATCTACGAATCTATTATAGCAATCAAACTGAATTTTTTAATGTTCATAGGGGCTATGAACTTAAGTTCACCTATAGGACTTTAAATAACTTGGTGATCACAAATCCAACATGGAGGCGACGCGAAATATAAAAATTCACATGTACGTTTCTCGCAATTTAACCATCCGAGTGCAGTGAAACTTGGAACAGTAAATCCTTATACGAATGGTAATCCACTGGCATCTAATTTATTTCAATTGTTCCCATAACCTCAAGATGGCAGGTGTGCGAAATTTTAAAATCTCCTTGTTACTTCTTGTGTCCTAATTATGCGATTGTAGTTTGAATACTACACGTACACAATAATCTGCATGTAACAGTACATAACTCTAGGACCTACATATATAAAATCCAACATGGCGACCATCCGAAATTTTTAGTCGGTTCTCAATATCTACGAATCTATTACAGCAATCAAACTGAAATTGTGTATGTTGCTAGAGGCAATTAACATAAGTAGGATATATGAAAATAGGCTGTATAGTTCTTCACGGAACTACTTGTTCACTATATCGGAATATGACACATGGGTGATGGTGTTTCCCCTAGGCATTTAGTGTTCCAAGATAACGCCTCGTTTATCCCAAAAGAGTGTCAGCGTAACTTTGCCTGCAGATGACTGTGTCTGGAACTTCTTGGATTTGGGTGATGTGGAATGGCGCCATTTCTGGATTTTGGGTTGGTGGTAGGGTACCCAGGTTTCGTCTCCTGTAAAGATTCTCGTTAGAAAACCATCACCTGCTGTTTCAAAGCGCCGCAACAGATCTTCACAGGCGTCAAACGTCGCTCCTTCAGTTCTGGAGTGAGCTGCCGTGGCACTCTCCTTGCAGATACTTTGTCAAACTTAAGCACGTCATGAATAATGAGATGTGCTGAGCTACGACTCATGTTCAGATTTTTGGCTATCACACGGCGAATGTCCATCACAATGGCTGTATCTGCTGCAATAGAGTCTGGTGTTACAAACTAGGCGGGGAGTGTCTGCCACAGAAGTCACGCGGTTTCTGATCTTCCTACTCCACTCGTGCAATTTTTGCAGCAATAAACATGCCTCACCATACTAGATATTCATTCGCCGATGGATTTCAATACGTTTAGTACCTACACTTCTCAGAAAACGTATGGAAGAATGTTGTTCTTTGTTGGTGCATGTCACAAGCGGGGCAGCCATTTTAAACTGGTACTAGTTGAAACCCGTCAAAACATGCCGATCAATGAGAAAATATTGAACCCTTTTATCCAAGGGTTCAATATTTACTGAAATATTTTCTTAGAGCTTCATTGATTGTGATAAAGTATGCCAAGTGAATTTGAAATTGTTGCCTCTTAAAGAAAAATGGAAGTGTTTTATTGAATGGTGTTAATTAAAGCCAAAAAATTAAAGTCATTGAAAAAACAGTCGATTTCCTAAACAACAACGAAATCAAGGAATTAGCAAAAGACCCCACCAACAAATTCCAAAAACAAATAAAAAGTGTATTAAAAGAAACAGAATACATATTGACTCAAGCTGAAAAATCGAAACTAATAAACATGAACTCGAAAATACCGTCATTGAGGCGACATCCAAAAATTCACAAAAAGGAGTGCCCAATTGTAGGAATGCTCCCAATTACAAAATCAGTAAAGAGTTACTAAAAATCTTAAAACACCGCCTTTTCAACGACAAAAACAACTCTGTAAAGAACACAACGGAATTAGTAACAGCATTGAACACCCTACAAATGAAACCTAGCTTAAGGCTTGTATCTTTCGATGTAACGAACATGTACACCAATATTCCTATTAATGATGCAATCAACACTATCGAAAATAACTTAAAATCCAATAATTCGGCTAAAGAAACTGAAGAGATTGTGAGATTACTGAGAGTCGTCCTCAGCCAAAACGTGTTTCAATTCGACAATAAAATGTACACACAAACAGAAGGCTTAGCGATGGGATCACCACTAAGCGGATTAATTGCTGACATCTTCATTAATGCACTAGAAAATGAGTTCTTAGAAAAGACTTCAACAAAGGGAATAGTAATATGGAGAAGATACATAGAAGATGTACTTTGCATCTACGATACTGAATTAACAAGCGAAGAATCAATTCTCCAATCCATTAATAGCCTACACCACTCAATCAAATTCTCTAAGGAATCCGAAACAGATCGAAAAATAAAATATCTCGACATAACTATCGAACGTAAAGACGTAAAGCTCTCATATTCCATATTTCGGAAAGCCCACAAACTTCGCATGCAATCGACCATCAGTCTAATCACCCCAGTACGCATAAATTGGCGGGGTTCAATTCAAAGGTGCACAGGGTTTTAAACATACCCATGTCAAAAGATAATTATAATAAGGAAATGAGAACTATTAAACAAATAGCAAACGAAAACAATTTCCCGCCAAGAAAATAGACCAAATTGTAGCCAAACATAAAAATTAAGATAAAATTATTCCAAAACCGGACTTTAATGATAAACAAGATGTTCAGTAAAGAACATATAGCCTTCTTTCTCCTAAATGCATGGGTATTGTTATAACTCTTTGTCCTTTTCAAGGAGTATGATTGAATGTTGGTTGTAGTAGCTTGTTGAAATACAACGTGCTATAGGGATATTAAACATGAATATGAGGTGCCCTTTGCTAGTGCTACCTCTGTAACAAATTTAGTTCAATTCGGTTTCACCGTGTTTGAATTGATAGGGGGAATTGATTTGCACACATACTTGGCCACCATCTGCAAACTATTGGGCTGATGTTCTTGCTGTTTGGTCTGAATATGTTTCCCACATAAAGATATGGTGTTGCAAAATTTGGTAGAGACTAGATTATTAGGTTGGTCGTAATTACATTTTAGCTTTTAACATTTGGGTGGCCGCGATTACGTTTCCGTCAAGATAGCGGTGATATAAAACATGACACTGAGGTGCCCTTTGCTAGTGCTACCTCTGTACCAAATTTCGTTCCATTCGGTTTCACCGTGTTCGAATTGATAAGGGGAATCGATTTTCACACAAAGATGGCCGCCATCCGCAAAATATTAGGCTGATGACCTATTAGTTTGGTCAAAGGATGCTCCCTCCATAAAGGTATGTTGTTCCTAAATTTGCTAGAGATCGGATGATTAGGCTAATCGTAATTTGATTTAAGCTTTGAACATTTGTGTGGCCGCCATTACGTTTCTGTCAATATGGCGGCGATATAAATCATGACACTGAGATGCCCTTTGCTGGTGCTATCTCTGTACCAAATTTCGTTCCATTCGGTTTCACCGTGTTTGAATTAATAGGGAGAATCGATTTTGACACAAAGATGGCCGCCATCCGCAAACTATTAGGCGAATGACCTATTAGATTGGTCAAAGGATGCTCCCTCCATACAGGTATGTAGTTGCAAAATTTGGTAGAGATCGGATGATTAGGTTAATCGTAATTTGATTTAAGCTTTGAACATTCGTGTGGCCGCCATTACGTTTCAGTAAAGATGGTGGCGATATAAAACATGACACTGAGGTGCCCTTTGCTAGTGCTACCTCTGTACCAAATTTCGTTCCATTCGGTTCCACCGTGTTCGAATTAATACGGGGAATCAATTTTGACATAAAGATGGCCGCCACCCGCAAACTATTAGGCTAATAACCTATTAGATTGGTCAAAGGATGCTCCCTCCATAAAGGTATGTAGTTGCAAAATTTGGTAGAGATCGGATGATTAGGTTAATCGTAATTTGATTTAAGCTTTGAACATTCGTGTGGCCGCCATTACGTTTCTGTCAAGATGGCGGCGATATAAAACATGACACTGAGGTGCCCTTTGCTAGTGCTACCTCTGTACGTAATTTCGTTCCATTTGGTTTCACTGTGTTTGAATTAATAGGTGGAATTGATTTTCACACAAAGATGGCCGCCATCCGCAAACTATTAGGCTAATGACCTAGTTATTTGGTCAAAGGATGCTCCCTCTATAAAGGTATGTTATTGCAAAATTTGGTAGAGATCGGATGATTAGGTTAATGGTAATTTGATTTAAGCTTTGAACATTTGTGTGGCCGCCATTACGTTTCCGTCAAGATGGCGGCGATATAAAACATGACCCTGAGGTGTCCTTTGCTAGTGCTACCTTTGTACCAAATTTCGTTCAATTCGCATTCACCGTGTTCGAATTGATAGGGGGGGACAGACATTCAGAGTACACACACTCACACACACACACACACACACACAGACACACACACACACACACACACAGACTCACACACACACATACACACACACAGACAGACACACTTTTTTCGCCCTGTGTTGATCTCATAAGTCTACTTTCATTTTTTGCAAAAATCGAAAGTAGGCTAAAAATTCGTGCGCTTCAACTATGTGAATGCGAACACATATAAAATCACTGATCTATTCAAAAAGCAAGGCATAAAGATAGCATTCACAACGAATAATACGACCAGGAGACACCTGCAAAATAGTAATCTAAATAAACAAGACCCGTATTCAAAGTCAGGGGTATATTCTATTACATGCCAAGACACTGGTTGTCAAACTAATTACATTGGACAGAGCGGAAGACGAGTAGATACACGTTATAATGAACATAGGAATGCGATAAGATACGGAACGCATTCAGCCGTATGCGAACATATGAGTGACACGGGGCACAGCTTTACTAAAATCGAAACTGACCCAAAAATAATTCATCACGAATAGAAAGGTAGAGCTCTCGACATAAAGGAAGCAATCGAGATTCACCTAGCCAAACAAAACAATCCCAACAATCTAAATGAACACACTTTTATGGAGAGTTCACCTCTTTTCACTCTACTAAGAACACACCCTGTCGAAAACAAGACACAACTTAGCGATACAGCCAAGCTAGATAAAAATAAGGGGGGGGGGGGAAATAGCGGTGGTTATAGGTAAATGTTATTTGGATCAGGTGTACTATGTACTTTTTTCTGCAATAAACCTAGGCCGTTATGCGCGGCAATAATTAAAGGTGCCGGGACATCTTCAATAGACCGTGTACCGCTTAGTTTAAAGGGCTTTTTAGTCCACGCGTGGCGAAGATAGTTCCACGGTCTTTAATACTTGTAGATCTTCCTGTATTCAATAACATACATTCTTATCTAGACTTGGCAACGTCACACAAATAAACATGGCACTGACCTCAGAACGAACATAGTAACAAAAGGGGGAGAAAGGGAAAAACCAGTCTCGTCCAGTTAACACCCGGGTTAGTCGACTATAACTGGAACCAGAGTGAACACGAAACTGCTTGAAGTCCCAGTTAGGAAGACAACCGGATAAGTATCAGCCTGTATTATTACAGTATAATCATAGTTGATTTTGTATAACCATATAATCACCCCCGAACAGACAAATTCCGGATTTGTATCACCATTTTAGAATTTAACCTAACATTAGATATACCACATTTAGCATACACCGACAGTGGCATTACCAACATTGCAACTAAATAATTGTACATATTCTATATATTTTTCACCTATATTCTCAAACATAGATGCTATAGTATAAGTGTAATGGATCTGATGATGATCGCTTGTCGATCGAAACTGGTCATCCTAGTGTATTTATTAATCTCATGTAATTTATTTCAGGATTAGGGCATAACCCAGCTCTTTTTGGGTAGATTCGTGTTGACCGACTGAAAAGCACCAAACTTTTGCTTACTTAGGCAACACTGAAAAATGGCTTCAAACTTCACAATGTAAGTAAATTTTAAAGCAATATGAACCTATGTATGTGGCACGGTAACATTGTCACCAAATGAAACGAAGGATATAGCATTATTGTACTGCCGAATCTCTATATATTTAAAACACTAAGGTGATTTTTGTAACATCGAGATCGAGAAAACGTCTTAACCGATTGACTTCGTAATACATTCTAACGAAGGTTCTCGGCATGTAGATTTGCAGAGTGTCTTTAAAAGGAAGATATATGTCAGGGTATATTTTAAAATGATTAAAGAAAAATGCAATATTTGTGGCGACTGCGCGTGCGCACAATGGCGTTCTTTCACGAGAGAAATGGCGGATAAAATACCCACCGCATCGTAGTGTAATCTTTGTTTATGAGAATTAAAAAGAGGGAAAATATCCATTATGATGTTTTGACGATATAAACTGGAATGGATACATAAAGGAAGGGATATATTGAAGAACTTCAACGGGCATTTGAGTGCGATTGATGTTTTGATAACTTAATATTACAATCGAAATCCGTTGCATGGGTGGCTCAGGGGTAACATTGTGGACTCCGGATGATTTCGTGCAAATTTGAAGGAGTTCGAGTCCCACCTCAGACTTGTATTATTATTTCGCAATTACTATTTCTGGCTATGGGTAATAAGTTGTCTTAACATAATTTAATTTTATTATTTCCGTAAAGTAAGGAATTCTCCTCGATTAACTTTGTCATCTATATATTTAAACACAAGGCGTTTTATTTTGTAAATCGCCAACAACTCACCAAAACGCCGTTTGAATATCTGTAATCAGTTCCAGTAACTGACAACAGATGGCAGTACCTCGCCCATATAGTTCCAGTAACTGACAACAGATGGCAGCAGCATTGCATCGATATTTTAATAGAAGGGAAATGTTGAAGAACATTAACTGACAGTCGAATGTGTATGTTGCTTATGTATCTTAATATTGCAATTTCTTCCAAATGCTTCGGTGATCAAGTTGGTAGCGTCCTAGACTAAACGTTATAATTATGCATCGTCGCTCTTAAATTATTAAAGAAAAAGTAGTTTTCCAGGCACTCGCGCGTGTCCACAATTGTTTTCGCCATGAGAGACACTTGGCAAACATAATTCGTTTGAAGGGCTCCGACATCGTGGTCACTCAGCCCCGTGTACTTTGGTGTGTATGTGTAAACTTTTCTCTGATAACCTGTGTTATTGTGATGGCTGCATTAATGTGCGTATTTGTAAATAAGGTGGGGCATGGCAAGGAGACGGCCGAGGCCTTAAATTAGGAACCATCCCGGTATTTGCCTTGAGCGGAAGTGGGAAACCACGGAAAACCACATCCAAGATTGTTGAGGTGGGAATCGAACCGTCCTCTTCTTAGTTCTACCTCAAAAGACTGAGTGTGCCCCGTTCTTGCCCTCAGACCAGAATTAAATTCCTTGGCAGAGCAGGGAATGTAACCCGGGATCCGGGGCGATAGCCAAGAATGGGTGGGCTTCCATGTGTTAATACGATTTTTGACATGCACGGGACATAGAATTCTAAAACTGCCTCCATTAGGGTGACTGCCGAAGTGAGTATTGAGTATAGGCCTATACTCATTCCAGTAGTTGGCGAAGTGTTTTTATGTTCCCCTGCAAAATGTACTGCCATAACCTATATCAGGTGATGGAAATTGCTGACTTAGAGCATTTCGTACTGTTTATATCAAAATGAAGAACGTCATTCTAGGCTGCGTTTTCAAGCTATTGTAAAGATTTTGCTGGCAGGAACTTTTTTTTTTTTCTTTTTTTTTTTTTGTCGTTTACCCTCCAGGTTGGTGGAACCTACGGACTCAGCGAGGGAACTCACCACTACCGCGTCTACGGGCAGTGTCCTAGAGCTGGGAACATCGAATCGGAAGGGATACAACTGGTGAGGTGGGATTGGCACCTCGCCCAGGCGGCCTCAACTGCAAAGCGAACAGGGGCCTCATGAGGGAAGGTAAGGGATGGTTAGGATGGATAGACAAGGAAGAGGGAAGGAGGCGGCCATGGCCTTGAAGAAGGTACTGTACCGTATATTTTCATAAGGTTATGCCAAGATACTGTAGTGGAGACGACGAGAGACGCGATGCTGTTGAGCTCGTGAGTCAAGTCATGTTCTATCACGCCGTTAATATAAGAAGTGTCATTCGGTTCGAGATCGGAAAGTAACGAGCATTCCCGAGTGGGGGGACTCACAGCTAGACCGATCAATAACCATAGCAGAAAGCTATTTCATATGAGGAATATAATATAACAAGCGACGTGCAATAATAACATCTATAATGATCAAGCCATAAGCGAGTTATTGACACATCGAGATATCGATGAAGGAAGGCAGTAGTGGGGGTTGCTTGCTGTGGCGTTTGGCTGCAAGCAAGGCGACTTCACATGGACGTGTACTTTTGTATTCGGAGTGTCATATGTGTGGTTACGCAACTCGGCTAGTAAGCGAGATCGCAGGTGCAAGGCAGGCTGTGATAACTCCGTGTGGAGACGGCTCGCGTTTATATTCAGCTAAGCCGAACAGTTATTTTTCAAAGTGCGTTATAAACGTGCAGAGTATTTCGTGTCTCGACAAGCGGACGTGTACCGTGCTCAAGTACTTTTTAAAGCTACCATTTTATAATGGATCTGAGATATTTTCAGAACAGTTGTAAATGTATACTGCCATCTTGGTCAAGAAGAATTGTGTCGAAACGGAACGCGGACAGACTGACTGTCTGTCTCTGCCCAGCGGTGTCCATGATCAAGGCAGCCATTTCGAAACCTTGTGAGGTCTTCATCACGAGCAATAGTAACGTGTATGATTGTGCTGGTACATGCTAACTTCAGGACTTGTTAAGCTGTACATTACGCAGACATTAGAACGCATATTATCGTCTGAGATGTCAGTGGGGAAGTTCAATGTTATAGTTATGACTTCCAGAATGGCAGGCTAGATTAAATGGGGTAGCTTCATGAGATATGCTGAAGCGAAATGACTGCCACCCACAACTGCATTCTCCTTGTTGGAGAGGAGTATATTTTCACCGCACTCCAGTGGTTGTTTGCGAGTGCTTTCATGAGCTGCGACATGCAGGAAAGTGCTTTTTCTCAGGCGGATGATAGTATTTCCGGCATGAAGGGAGTAGGCTCGTATGGTCGTCTGACCAGTATGCGTGTGCGCTGCAGGCCCGGGTTCGATTCCCAGATCCAGAGAAGAAGAAGAGTGTATTATCTGGTGATACCCTGGATAATCATCAGATATTTATATATCCGTTTAAGACGCTTCAAGATGCAACATAAGGTACTGGACCAGCAGACTCTTTAACGTAGCTTAGTAGAGGCACTTGTTAGCAATTGCAATTGTCATTTCTTTTTTGTAGATTAAATGGGTATTCACAAGTTTAGGTTCGATGTTTCTGTCGAATCTGACTTGCTGTGTTCCCGGGATTTTGTATTCGCTTAACGAATTCATCCCTTGTGTATTACTAGTTTGGATCATTTAATCAGCAGAATCAGTAATTTCTTAGTAGTGCGTATTTTTATTTGCCGAGAAGAGAATTTAGGGGAAGATCTAATATTTTGTCTAAGCATAGTATTAATCGCGTTTCTTTCTCAGTGTTTGGAACACTGATTTCTTTGAGGCCAGTACATGTTTTTCATGTACTACTGTTCTGTTAGGAACTTCGTTTTCTCGCAGCGATTTGAAACTTGGAAAGTTTATCTTGGTGTTCGTTGCATTTATAGTTTTAATCCACCTGTTGGATTATTTTTATGGAAAGCACTTCGCTTTTGTGAGTACAGATTTATTAGTGGATTTACTTAATGATTGTCATTGGATTAACCTGATTAGTTAACTTGCTTTCATGGTGTAAGTTTTATCCACTGATACTTCGAAGCCCACCGAAGTTGAAGGCTATCCTGGTTCAGGAAAATATCAGTTTTACCTTCTATTAGGTATTGATTTGAGATTAACTTAGCTTAGGATGTCATTTTGAGACATGTATTTTCCACAGTATTAACGTAAATAATTGCATTTAATGCAATTGTGTGTGAGTGAGATATAGTATACCAGTTTTGAACACCATTCACAAAGTTGATTAAATTATTCCAGGAAAGCTTGACTTGGAGTCAAGAAAAATGAACAAGTAGTATTAATATACATTATCGGGAGGCAAGATAGGTTAATTTGCTAGTGGAATGTTTCAATGTCTCGACTTTGAAGAACGTGCTTAAGATTAGTGTGTGAGTTAAGCATGTTTGTAGCTCTTGTGTGAGTATTGAGATTAAATAATAGTAGTGTTTTGAAGGTTTGTATAACCTTGTTGTGTTGTGTTTTGGATGCACATCTGGGATGATGCATATTTGTGAGATTTTATGCTTGTTGAAGCATTAGGCCTATTTTATATTGAGCCAGTAAGTGCTTTTCAGCCGGTAAGTGCCAATCTGTTTGTGACTTCGAGTAGTCAACACCCGTGTTTGGTGTTACGTTAATATAGATGAGTTTTTCTGGTATTTTAATGTCTGTTGGAGACATTGGCGTCGTCATTCTTATAGAGCGATCCTACGTGCTTTTCTTCACCTAATCAAAGGTAACGCTTGGATAACCTGTTCGAGCTACACATTTCCACAGCACATAACCATTAAAACCTCTACACTTTTGTACAAGTTTACTTGAAATTTGAATCATGAACATAGTCGATAGATACACTACTTAGCTTAATTGCTTGATAAATATTAGTAACCCGATGTATTAAATGTTTATTACACATCCCGATGCGAATGTTATGGCCAAGATCAGCTGTTTAGGCTGAATCATGTGAATGTTTGAGGACATTTCTGTATATATTCTTATGAATACTTGTATATAATCTTGATATTGCTACTCTTTTGGAATATCGTTTAAGACGATACACGTGTATAACTGTTGATAATTCTTCTTTATTCATCGTCTAATATTTCATCCAATCCTCCTAATATCATTAGGAGATTGATGCTTAATATCCTTGTTTCATAATGTGAGATATTATATTTAGAATCACCCCAGCGTGTAGGTGATGATCGTAATCCATTTCTGGAATCATTTAGGATTTTCTTACTACAGTTGTGTTTAGCTGTGATTTTGTTTTCTTGACGACAGGATATTAATATTTTATTTTCTTGTCTGTTACCTTGTTCTCTTGGAATAAATTGTTTTCCCAATTTTAAATCATGGTGTGATATTTTAACGAAGAGATTGGAGGTCATTTTAAGATGGCCATCGCTTGGATTTTCTTTTTCCAGGGTTTTCCACCCTTGAGATAGTTCTTTCTAGAGTTGTTTTTCGTGTTCTTCAGCTAGTTTCTTATTTGTTCCTTCGTTGTAGCCATGGCCATTCTTAAAACAGCCTGATAGGATGACTAGTACCCCACTCATTCCTCTACTTGATGGTAGGACCTGGGAGGGTTTTTCGCCCGGCATTTTTCAGGTTCTACGATCCAGTGACCATCGAGGGATCTCACCAGGTATAGGTAAGTGTTTCGGGTACAATACCATCCCGGCATTTGCCCGAAGACGAAGTGGGAAACCACGGAAAACCACTTCGAGGATGGCTGAGGGGGAATCGAACCCCCTCTACTCATTTGGGCCACCCGAGGCTGAGAAGACCCCGTTCCAGTCCTCGTACCACTTTTCAAATTTCGTGGCAGAGCCGGGAATCCAACCCAGGACCTCCGGGGCGGCAGCTAACCATGCTGACCGCTACGCTACGGAGGCGACAGGAACAATTACATGGATTTTATTATAGGCGATCAGTCTCATCGCATTCTCCTCAGCAACCAACTTTAGTATGAAAGTCTCTGGACGGTGAATACACTGGTCATGTAGAACTTCAGTGTGTAAGCCAATTGTTTAATGATTATTTGTTTTGAGTAATGAGTTTAACTACGCTGTTTATTTCAGCAATGGAAGTATTATTTGCCATTTAACATTTAATGGCTCCGTTGATGCAGGACACTATAGTGTTATCGAATAATACGAAGCCACTTTTAAAATCCGATATAAATAGACCATTTCAGAAACAATTCCAGATATTATGCAGTACAGTATAAGGTCCTTGACGATCAAATGTAAACGATCAAATGTAAACATTTTTCTACATTGTATTCCTCTTGAGTAAAATCTACGCGTGGTTACTTTGGCCTTTACTGTTGTGATGGTAAAATTGATCTGCTGGAATATAAAATATTTGACAGGCTGCAACAATGTAATGATATTAATTTAAAAGTCATTGAACTTATATCCAGTAGTTCAAACACATAGGCTACATCAGAGTTAACAGATTAGTTACTGAAGATGAAAGCCAGCTACTTCATTTCCCTGCTATAGAATTCTTCAATTCCATGGAATTAAGTGATTCGCCTCCACATTCTCCGAACGTTTGAGCTATAGTTATGCTCCTTAGAAATCTGTTCGTTTCCCAAGAACTCCTATATGGAAACATATTAATTGTAAGAAATTGTAAGAAATTGCTTGGATTCGGATATAATGGGTGCAGTAATATTAAATCTTACGACTTGATTTATCACCTTCCGATAAAACACTTACATGTACAGTACATTTCCTTTTAATAGGCAACAATTTCCTATTCGCTCGGCATGCTTTATCACAATCAATAAAGCTCAAGGATAATCTCTGGAACGTATTGGTCTATTTACCTCATCACGTTTTCAGTCATGACCAGCATTATGTTGCATAGTTGCTAACTTTTGACGCCCTTAAAGTTGCAATTGTGCCAAAAAGTAATCGTACAAAGAATGAAACTTATATAAGTAGCTTCTTCAGTAAATATTTCTGCCGTTGTCCGTCATGTTTTGACGGGTTTCAACTAGTTCTCTCTGAAATTCCTTGAGATATCATCTCCATTGAAAAATTGTCGCAGCCTTTCAAATATTTTATATATCGTCAGATCAATTTTACCATTACAACAACAAAGGCCAAATTAACTAAGCGTTGATTTCTCGCAAGAGAAATACAATGCAGAACAATGTTTACATTTGTTTGTCAAGGACCCTATACTGTAGACTACTGCATAATATCTGAAATTGTTTCTGAAATGGCGTATTTATATTGGATTTTAAACGTGGCTTCGTTAATTCTCCTATTTCTCACTTTTTTTGCAGTCAATGTTCTTTTCGTCGAATGGGTTTATTTATACTAGTATTTCCCCCCAAATTAACGTCATATTCGATAACATTATAGTGTCCTGCAACAATGTAATCGCTAAATGTTAAATGGCAAATAATACTCCCATTGCCAAAATCAACTAGCGTTGTTACACAATAAAAGTCATCATGACCATTGTATTCACTCTCCAGAGACTTTCATACTCAAGTTGGCTGCTGAGGAGAAAGTGATGAGACTGATCGCCAATAATAAAACCCTTATCATTATTATCCCTGTCAGCAACAATACCTTTTGCAATAGCTTGCAAACGCACCTCAGAATGACGTTCTTCATTTTGTATAAACAGTTCGAAACTGCTCTAAATAAGCAATTTCCATCACCTGTTATAGGTACAACCCTTTGAGTTTCCATGACAGTAAATTTGCCGGAAAGTTTAGAATCATTTCGCCTACAGAAATGAGCATAGACTCATTTGGCCAGCCACTGTAATCGAGGCAGTTTAAGAATTATATGTCTCGTGCATGTCAAAAACCCTATTAATACAGGGAAGGTCACTCTTAAGGCTATATTATTGGCCATCATCCCGTAGGTCGGGATTCGATTCCCTGCTCTGTCAATAAATTCAATTCTGGTCTGAAACCGGGAGCGGAGCGCCCTCAGCTTCGAGAGGTAAAGCTGAGGGAAGGTGGAATCGATTCCAACCTCAATCATCTTGGATGAGGATTTCCGTGGCTTCTCACTTCCACTCGAGGCTAATACCGGGATGGTTCTTAACTTTAGGCCTTGGCCGTCTCTTTGCCAATCCCTACCTTAATTAGAAATACACACATTAATACAGCCATCAAAATAGCACAGGTTATCACAGAAAATTTTACACGCACCAAAGTACATGGGGCTAAGTGACATCGATGTTCGATCCCTTCAAAAGAATTATGTTCGCCAATTGTCTATCATAGCGAAAGCGATTGTCTGCTCGCGTGAGTGCCTGGAATACTACATTTTTGGTTACTAATTTTAAAAAATATGGCATCGTAAATCGCAGAGAATTCTCTACTTGACGGGAATTATGAAAGTAAAGTATGTAATACCAATAGCAAGAAAGAAGAATACGGAAACAAATAAAACATATCGGAGGTGGGATTAGAACTCCGTAGACCGAACCAATGGAAAAGTGTCGAAATGTTAAGCTACATAAACAACATACACATTCAACTGTCAGTTAAAGTTCTTCATTATTTCCCTTCTTTTATAATTCTACTCCAGTATACAGGGTGTATTTGATATGATGGAAGTCCTTTACACTGGTGATAGAAGATGGTATTCTAAGCAAATATCTTCATGAAATTAAGTCGGATCTTAATTAGTGTAGGTGGAATTAAATCACAAAAATCGTCGGTCAATGTCTTGGAAACGGGCTTTCACTTCGTTCCCCTCAGCAGCAGAGCTGACTTCTCCCAGTCACCCTCCCCTCCTACGCTGAGGAATGTTGACCAGAGTCTGCAGTTGAGTGACCTCCTCGCCTTGTCTGCCAATGACATTGAAATACACAAACCGAGCCTATGAACAGCTGATTCACACCTTCATGGGGAGTGGCTACATGACTAGTGATGGTGGATCTGTCTAGGATTTTGCCAGCTTCATGAACTATGCATAGAAAATAGAAATCCTAAAGATTTGGTAAATTAATTTAAGGAACTGTTGGTCTATCTTTGTGTGAAGATAGTGCAACAACTGTAATAAACATATTAATAATACTAATAATAGTAATAATAGGCTTTTAGACACACTAACTTCTTTTATGTTTCTTTTTGGTATGTCGAGTTGCCAGACTTTAATGTACGTAGGATTTCTTGTATGTGCCATGAAATCCATGGAGATGATCGTATTAGATCCCATTCATTTACTACATGACTGAACGTAGATCGCACCCTCGGGAAGGTTAGCACTCTACCACCAGAACTACACATGCTGACTCTTATTATTATTATTAGACTATTATTATTATTATTATTAGACTATTATTATTATTATTATTATAACACTGTATTATAACAATGTATTTGTATTTTATTTTCATTTTCGTGTATTTTCATATGTATTTACATTGTTGATGGACCAATAAATCAACCCCCCCCCCCCTCTCCAGTTAATGGCCACCAGAGGGCTGGAGATGGGATGGGACAATTCACAATATGTACATGTGGTACCGTACTAGTATTAAATCTTGGAAGTAGTTTTCCATGGGTTCCCACTTCTACCCCAGGCAAATGCCGGGATTGTTCCTAACTTAAGGCCACGGCCGCCATCTTCTCAATAATCATAACCGCTGGCAGTGCAGCCCATGAAGGGCCTAGGCCTACCAAGCGACCGCTGTCCAGCCATTTGGCCTGCAGATATTAGGGTGACGCGTGGTCAGTGCATCGGGTCCCCTCAGCCATTAATCTTGATTTTCCTGACTCGGGCACTGCCTCACTGTCAGACAGCTACTCAATTGCCCTCACGAGGCATAGTGCACTGCGTTCTATCCCTCACGTCAGTTTCTAATATCCCTGATGGAGCCAGGAATCGAACCCAGGGCCTCCAGGTGAGAGGCAGTTGCACTGCCCCAACACCACAGGGCCGGCGCCTTCTTCCGAATCCTCACCTGAATTACAAATACCCACATTACTACAGAAACCACAAAACACAGGTTATCACAAATTCTACCCACACCCAGCTACATGGGGCTAAATGACCAAAATCGCCAAGCCTCTCAAACAAAACATCAAGTATTTTACTTCCGTCCTAAATGCCTAGTTCTGAACAGTCTACGAGATGTCGGAATTTTGTCACACTGCATTTCATTAAGTGAATGTTTTTAGTATTTTCAGAAACTAGTCAACAGAAGGTCCGACACGGACGCCAATGATACACCAGGGCTGAGTATCGAAATTATTTTATACATGAACATCAATCAATGAATTCCACACTTACAAAGTAGGCTACACAATACTACCGGTCCTAACGTCCCAAGCCATTGCGTGCGTTGTCAACAACAACAACATCAAGAACAACGGCAATGCACATTTTCTTACGAGACGGTAGAGCTCATCCTCATAACAGCTGATAGCCTACCACACCTCAAGTCAACCGGTAAGGTCAATCCTCCGATTACGTAACAACTTCCCCTTCGCGCGTCGTCTCTCCTGGCTCCGCCTCGTTTACCCCAGCCTGCCGCACCACTTTCTGCCTGATTAGTTTCTGAAATAACTAAAAACATTGACTTTTTAATGATTAATTATCAATTTCAAGATAGGTGACAATTTTTTTACCTAGGAAGCTTCGAATAGTCTCTTCTATCACCAGTGTAACGGACTTCCATCATATCAAATACACCCTGTATATATCATGGAAACATCAGTGAAAATATTCCCCTCTTTTACAATTCTCATAAGTAACTATCACAATAAAACGCAGTGTATTTCTACTGCCATATCACTCCCAGGTCTCTCATATGCCAAGGCGATTGTGCCCATGCGCAAGTGGCAAGATTTTTGCATTTTTCTTTATTAATATAAAATATACGATAACATATTCTTTTCTATTACAGATACTGCAAATCTACAGGCCAAGAGCTTTCGTCAGTGTGCTTTACGAAGTCAATCAGTTCAGCCGTTCTCTCAATCTCGCGGTAACAAAAATCACCTTCGTGTCCTAATTATATAGATAGTGACAGATCTTCACTTGTCTGCAGTATGCTGCCAACTGTTGAGCATTTATTAAATGTTTGGTAATAGTATTGCCAACTTACAGAACAATGGCGCGTGAAATCGAATTTTTGTTACGATTTTAAGGATTTCTGTAATAAATGTAATTCATAAACCTCGTACATTAACAAACCTAAGTGAGCAAGATCTGAAGATGATCATTTGACGATCGAAACATGTCATCCAATCAAGTGCCCTTACCCCCTTTTTTTTTGTACATAAGAGCGTGTTATATTGTGATAAATTTGTAATGTAATATTTCTCATGCAAGGACATATAAATACTTGTTTTCCCGCCTAATATAATTGAGCAAAATTTGTGTTGATCGACTGAAAAGCTTTCTTTAACAGAACTAAGCAACACTGAAAAATGGCTTCTCTCACTTCAAGAAATGAGAAGATCTAGTGGTGTTTAATATTTAGCTACAGTATGTTCTACAAGAGCTAGTGAAAGTGAAATCTCAAGGTTTGCATCCAGACAGCTCATGCAACTTAATTACTCTGTCTAGAACAATTCTATTAATTTGTTATTACTAATTACTGTATATCAATGAAGTCTCTACTTACGACGATCTCCCAAACATCCAGGCTGAAACTGATTACCACCGTTTGGATAAAAGTCTAACGTATAAGCAGAGGATGCGTCACCGAAGACGCCATCGTCTGTGTGAATAATATCGACAATATCAGCTACTCTTTTCCTGAGGGCACGTTTCAGGCCAAATGTGGAGAACATAGCGGGATCCAGCGCTGGAAACAAAACACGGCCTTTTGAAAGTTCACATGCACATAAAATTAATTCAATCATTTATCAGCAAATTGGTAAGAGTAAGTAAATGATTTTGGGGATGAAAAATAATATTTAATTGATATAACATAAATCTTATATACTTTGGCATTTTACCCCAAGATTAGGGGTGAGATGCCTAAAATGCTGACTTAAAAATAAATCATGATTAGCCTACAACCTAATAGAATGCTTCACTTGCTAATTGAACACCCCACTTGTGGTAATCCAATCCCCAAGCCTGATATGAATTGTGTATTCTGTGCCCTTATTCAACGTGTGATTGTGGTTTGAGGCACATATTGGTATTATGCAAATAGCACGCATGTTGGCTCGCAGGAGGAGCAATAGAGTGCGCTTGCTGGAGGCATGTGGCGCGCACGGTGGTCAAGACGAAGCTCCGTTATTGTGAATATTATTTTGATGATTTGGAGACACCGCATATAATACATTTTATTGGCATTCATATTTTTTAGAATTTTGAACTGCGAGGCCGGTCACATGTGATGACGCGTCAGTAGTCTGGAATAATCGAGAGCTCTGAACGACGAGTATAACAGCGCGAAATACCTAAAATAATAAAATAAGATAGTGGGACAAGGAAGGTATTCGGAATGCCGAAATGAGTCTGTATAAAGTAGGGTTTTTGAGCTTGTTTAGGGTCATAATGGTAAAGTCATTAGATGACTGAATATGAACAAGGGGACATGCGTAAATATAACAACTATGTGATGGCCGAATTAGTATAATTTATTTAAGGAGCAGTGATGCATCTAGATGATACGAGCATGTGGCTTGATATAAAAAACAAGTAGTTCCGTGAAGAACTATACAGCCTATTTTCATATATCCTATTATTTTAACTGCCACTGTCAACATACATTTTTTTTAATTGCTGTAAAAGATTTGTAGATATTGGGAACCGACTAAATATTCGGATGGTCACCATGTTGGATTTTATATATGTAGGTCCTAGAGTTATGTACTGTTACATGAAGATTATTGTGTACGTGTAGCATTCAAAATTCAATCGCATGATTAGGACGCAAGAAGTAATAAGGAGATTTTAAAATTTCGCACAGCTGCCATCTTGTGGTTATGGAAACAATTGAAATAAATTAGATGCCAGTGGATTGACATTCGTTTAAGGATTTACTGTACCTAGTTTCACTACACTCGGATGGTTAAATTGCGAGAAACGTTCATGTGAATATTTATAATTCGCGCCGCCGCCATGTTGGATTTGTGATCACCAGGTTATTTAAAGTCCTATAGGTGAACTTATGTTCATAGCCCCTATGAACATAAAAAAATTCAGTTTGATTGCTATAATAGATTCGTAGATATTCAGAGCCGTCTAAATATTTTGGATGGTCACCATGTTTCATTGTTAAATGTATAGGCCATAGTGTAATGTACCATTAAAGGAAAATTATTGCGTAGGTTCATTATTCAAACTTTCACTTCGATCGCATGATTACGATACAAGAAATAAAAACTTGATTTTAAAATTCGCACAGCCGCCATCTTGAGGTTATGTAAACAATTGAACTAAATTATATACCAGTACATTACAATGCGTATAAACAATTCCTGTACCAGATTTCATTGCGTTTGGAACATTAAATCGCGAGAAAGGTCTAATAAAATTTTCAAATTCGCTTGGCCGCCATGTTTGTTTTGTTGTTAACCGGTTTTTTAAAGTCTTATAGATGAATTTCCAGTAGTGCCCTTTATCTCCGTACAAAATTTCAGGGTGATACCGTTAATAGTTTCAGAGATATAGAATGCCGGTGAAATATTTCGCACATCCGCCATCTTGTGGTTATGTGAACAATTGAACGAAGATAGATGTCGGTGCATTACAATGTGTATAAACATATACTGTAGCAAGTTTTATTGCATTTGGCTGGTTAAATCATGAGAAACGTCTATTTAAAAGTCGCAAATTTGCGTGGTCGCCATGTTGGTTTTGTAGTTACCAGTTTTTCAAAAGTCACATAGTTGAACTTCTAGTAGTTCCCTTTATCACCGTAAATAACTCCAGGGTGATATCGGGAATAGTTTCGGAGATATTGAATGCTAGTGAAATATTTCGCAAGGGCGCCATGCTGGACTGGTGAGATGTAACAAAATTTGAAGGGCACGGTCGGGGTCGCCCGGAGTAGTGCTATGAACTTACCGAGTATCATTGAAATCGCTCCAGCCGTTTAGATTTTATTAGGGGGACACACACACACACCTCACACACGCACACACACACGGACAAAAGGAGATCTCATAAGCCTATTTTTAAAAATTGAAAATAGGCTAATAAAGGAAAAATATATGTGGAATTTTGTTGTTTAGCCATGAACTGACATGTTAAAATATGTTATGAATAATTGATGGTGTGATGCGTCAGCCACAGGACTGGTTGTACGAGTTAATAAAATATAGAAGTAAAACAAGATGTTCAGTAAAGAACATATAGCCTACTTTCTCCTAATTGCATGTGTATTGTTATAACTCTTTGTCCTTTTCAACGAGTATGATTGAATGTTGGTTGTAGTATCTTGTTGAAATACAACGTGCTATAGGGATATTAAACATGAATATGAGGTGCCCTTTGCTAGTGCTACCTCTGTACCAAATTTCGTTCAATTCGGTTTCACCGTGTTTGAATTGATAGGGGGAATCGATTTGCACACATACTTGGCCACCATCTGCAAACTATTGGGCTGATGTTCTTGCAGTTTGGTCTGAATATGTTTCCCTCATAAAGATATGGTGTTGCAAAATTTGGTAGAGACTAGATTATTAGGTTGGTCGTAATTACATTTTAGCTTTTAACATTTGGGTGGCCGCGATTACGTTTCCGTCAACATAGCGGTGCTATAAAACATGACACTGAGGTGCCCTTTGCTAGTGCTACCTCTGTACCAAATTTCGTTCCATTCGGTTTCACCGTGTTCGAATTGATAAGGGGAATCGATTTTCCCACAAAGATGGCCGCCATCCGCAAAATATTAGGCTGATGACCTATTAGTTTGGTCAAAGGATGCTCCCTCCATAAAGGTATGTTGTCGCTAAATTTGCTAGAGATCGGATGATTAGGCTAATCGTAAATTGAATTAAGCTTTGAACATTTGTGTGGCCGCCATTACGTTTCCGTCAAGACGGCGGCGATATAAAACATGACACTGAGGTGCCCTTTGCTAGTGCTACCTCTGTACCAAATTTCGTTCATTCGGTTCCACTGTGTTCGAATTAATAGGGGGAATCAATTTTGACATAAATATGGCCGCCATCCGCAAACTATTAGGCTAATGGCCTATTAGATTGGTCAAAGGATGCTCCCTCCATAAAGGTATGTTGTTGCAAAGTCTGGTAGAGATCGGATGGTTATGTTAGTCGTAATTTGACATAAGCTTTAAACATTTGTGTGGCCGCCATTACGTTTCTGTCAATATGGCGGCGATATAAATCGAGACACTGAGATGCCCTTTGCTAGTGCTATCTCTGTACCAAATTTCGTTCCATTCGGTTTCACCGTGTTTGAATTAATAGGGGGGATCGATTTTGACACAAAGATGGCCGCCATCCGCAAACTATTAGGCGAATGACCTATTAGATTGGTCAAAGGATGCTCCCTCCATAAAGGTATGTAGTTGCAAAATTTGGTAGAGATCGGATGATTAGGTTAATCGTAATTTGATTTAAGCTTTGAACATTCGTGTGGCCGCCATTACGTCTCAGTCAAGATGGCGGCGATATAAAACATGACACTGAGGTGCCCTTTGCTAGTGCTACCTCTGTACCAAATTTCGTTCATTCGGTTCCACTGTGTTCGAATTAATAGGGGGAATCAATTTTGACATAAAGATGGCCGCCACCCGCAAACTATTAGGCTAATAACTTATTATATTGGTCAAAGGATGCTCCCTCCATAAAGGAATGTTGTTGCAAAGTTTGGTAGAGATCGGGATGGTTATATTAGTCCCAATTTAACTTAAGCTTTGAACATTTGTGTGGCCGCCATTACGTTTCTGTCAAGATGGCGGCGATATAAAACATGACACTGAGATGCCCTCTGCTAGTGCTATCTCTGTACCAAATTTCGTTCCATTCGGTTTCACCTTGTTTGAATTAATAGGGGGGTCGATTTTGACACAAAGATGGCGCCATCCGCAAACTATTAGGCGAATGACCTATTAGATTGGTCAAAGGATGCTCCCTCCATAAAGGTATGTTGTCGCTAAATTTGCTAGAGATCGGATGATTAGGCTAATCGTAATTTGAATTAAGCTTTGAACATTTGTGTGGCCGCCATTACGTTTCCGTCAAGATGGCGGCGATATAAAACATGACACTGAGGTGCCCTTTGCTAGTGCTACCTCTGTACCAAATTTCGTTCCATTCGGTTCCACTGTGTTCGAATTAATAGGGGAATCAATTTTGACATAAATATGGCCGCCATCCGCAAACTATTAGGCTAATGGCCTATTAGATTGGTCAAAGGATGCTGCCTCCATAAAGGTATGTTGTTGCAAAGTCTGGTAGAGATCGGATGGTTATGTTAGTCGTAATTTGATATAAGCTTTAAACATTTGTGTGGCCGCCATTACGTTTCTGTCAACATGGCGGCGATATAAGTCATGACACTGAGATGCCCTTTGCTAGTGCTATCTCTGTACCAAATTTCGTTCCATTCGGTTTCACCGTGTTTGAATTAATAGGGGGGATCGATTTTGACACAAAGATGGCCGCCATCCGCAAACTATTGGGCGAATGACCTATTAGAATGGTCAAAGGATGCTCCCTCCATAAAGGTATGTAGTTGCAAAATTTGGTAGAGATCGGATGATTAGGTTAATCGTAATTTGATTTAAGCTTTGAACATTCGTGTGGCCGCCATTACGTCTCAGTCAAGATGGCGGCGATATAAAACATGACACTGAGGTGCCCTTTGCTAGTGCTACCTCTGTACCAAATTTCGTTCCATTCGGTTCCACCGTGTTCGAATTAATAGGGGGAATCAATTTTGACATAAAGATGGCCGCCACCCGCAAACTATTAGGCTAATAACATATTTGATTGGTCAAAGGATGCTCCCTCCATAAAGGAATGTTGTTGCAAAGTTTGGTAGAGATCGGGATGGTTATGTTAGTCCCAATTTAACTTAAGCTTTGAACATTTGTGTGGCCGCCATTACGTTTCTGTCAAGATGGCGGCGATATAAAACATGACACTGAGGTGTCCTTTGCTAGTGCTACCTCTGTACCAAATTTCGTTCATTCGGTTCCACCGTGTTCGAATAAATAGGAGGAATCAGTTTTGACATAAAGTTGGCCGCCATCCGCAATTTATTAGGCTAATAACCTATTAGATTGGTCAAGGGATGCTCCCTCCATAAGGAAATGTTGTTGCAACGTTTGGTAGAGATCGGTGGTTATGTTAGTCGTAATTTAACTTAAGCTTTGAACATTTGTGTGGCCGCCATTACGTTTCTGTCAATATGGCGGCGATATAAAACATGACACTGAGATGCCCTTTGCTAGTGCTATCTCTGTACCAAATTTCGTTCCATTCGGTTTCACCGTGTTTGAATTAATAGGGGGAATTGATTTTCACACAAAGATGGCCGCCATCCGCAATCTATTTGGCTAATGACCTAGTCATTTGGTCAAAGGATGCTTCCTCTATAAAGGTATGTTGCTGCAAAATTTGGTAGAGATCGGAAGATTAGGTTAATCGTAATTTGATTTAAGCTTTGAACATTTGTGTGGCCGCCATTACGTTTCCGTCGAGATGGCGGCGATATAAAACATGACACTGAGGTGCCCTTTGCTAGTGCTACCTCTGTACCAAATTACGTTCATTCGGTTCCACTGTGTTCGAATTAATAGGGGGAATCAATTTTGACATAAATATGGCCGCCATCCGCAAACTATTAGGCTAATGGCCTATTAGATTGGTCAAAGGATGCTCCCTCCATAAAGGTATGTTGTTGCAAAGTCTGGTATAGATCGGATGGTTATGTTAGTCGTAATTTGACATAGCTTTAAACATTTGTGTGGCCGCCATTACGTTTCTGTCAATATGGCGGCGATATAAATCATGACACTGAGATGCCCTTTTCTAGTGCTATCTCTGTACCAAATTTCGTTCCATTCGGTTTCACCGTGTTTGAATTAATAGGGGGGATCGATTTTGACACAAAGATGGCACCATCCGCAAACTATTAGGCGAATGACCTATTAGATTGGTCAAAGGATGCTCCCTCCATAAAGGTATGTTGTCGCTAAATTTGCTAGAGATCGGATGATTAGGCTAATCGTAATTTGAATTAAGCTTTGAACATTTGTGTGGCCGCCATTACGTTTCCGTCAAGATGGCGGCGATATAAAACATGACACTGAGGTGCCCTTTGCTAGTGCTACCTCTGTACCAAATTTCGTTCATTCGGTTCCACTGTGTTCGAATTAATAGGGGGAATCAATTTTGACATAAAGATGGCCGCCACCCGCAAACTATTAGGCTAATAACTTATTATATTGGTCAAAGGATGCTCCCTCCATAAAGGAATGTTGTTGCAAAGTTTGGTAGAGATCGGGATGGTTATATTAGTCCCAATTTAACTTAAGCTTTGAACATTTGTGTGGCCGCCATTACGTTTCTGTCAAGATGGCGGCGATATAAAACATGACACTGAGATGCCCTCTGCTAGTGCTATCTCTGTACCAAATTTCGTTCCATTCGGTTTCACCTTGTTTGAATTAATAGGGGGGTCGATTTTGACACAAAGATGGCGCCATCCGCAAACTATTAGGCGAATGACCTATTAGATTGGTCAAAGGATGCTCCCTCCATAAAGGTATGTTGTCGCTAAATTTGCTAGAGATCGGATGATTAGGCTAATCGTAATTTGAATTAAGCTTTGAACATTTGTGTGGCCGCCATTACGTTTCCGTCAAGATGGCGGCGATATAAAACATGACACTGAGGTGCCCTTTGCTAGTGCTACCTCTGTACCAAATTTCGTTCCATTCGGTTCCACTGTGTTCGAATTAATAGGGGAATCAATTTTGACATAAATATGGCCGCCATCCGCAAACTATTAGGCTAATGGCCTATTAGATTGGTCAAAGGATGCTGCCTCCATAAAGGTATGTTGTTGCAAAGTCTGGTAGAGATCGGATGGTTATGTTAGTCGTAATTTGATATAAGCTTTAAACATTTGTGTGGCCGCCATTACGTTTCTGTCAACATGGCGGCGATATAAGTCATGACACTGAGATGCCCTTTGCTAGTGCTATCTCTGTACCAAATTTCGTTCCATTCGGTTTCACCGTGTTTGAATTAATAGGGGGGATCGATTTTGACACAAAGATGGCCGCCATCCGCAAACTATTGGGCGAATGACCTATTAGATTGGTCAAAGGATGCTCCCTCCATAAAGGTATGTAGTTGCAAAATTTGGTAGAGATCGGATGATTAGGTTAATCGTAATTTGATTTAAGCTTTGAACATTCGTGTGGCCGCCATTACGTCTCAGTCAAGATGGCGGCGATATAAAACATGACACTGAGGTGCCCTTTGCTAGTGCTACCTCTGTACCAAATTTCGTTCCATTCGGTTCCACCGTGTTCGAATTAATAGGGGGAATCAATTTTGACATAAAGATGGCCGCCACCCGCAAACTATTAGGCTAATAACATATTTGATTGGTCAAAGGATGCTCCCTCCATAAAGGAATGTTGTTGCAAAGTTTGGTAGAGATCGGGATGGTTATGTTAGTCCCAATTTAACTTAAGCTTTGAACATTTGTGTGGCCGCCATTACGTTTCTGTCAAGATGGCGGCGATATAAAACATGACACTGAGGTGTCCTTTGCTAGTGCTACCTCTGTACCAAATTTCGTTCATTCGGTTCCACCGTGTTCGAATAAATAGGGGGAATCAGTTTTGACATAAAGTTGGCCGCCATCCGCAATTTATTAGGCTAATAACCTATTAGATTGGTCAAGGGATGCTCCCTCCATAAGGAAATGTTGTTGCAACGTTTGGTAGAGATCGGTGGTTATGTTAGTCGTAATTTAACTTAAGCTTTGAACATTTGTGTGGCCGCCATTACGTTTCTGTCAATATGGCGGCGATATAAAACATGACACTGAGATGCCCTTTGCTAGTGCTATCTCTGTACCAAATTTCGTTCCATTCGGTTTCACCGTGTTTGAATTAATAGGGGGAATTGATTTTCACACAAAGATGGCCGCCATCCGCAATCTATTTGGCTAATGACCTAGTCATTTGGTCAAAGGATGCTTCCTCTATAAAGGTATGTTGCTGCAAAATTTGGTAGAGATCGGAAGATTAGGTTAATCGTAATTTGATTTAAGCTTTGAACATTTGTGTGGCCGCCATTACGTTTCCGTCGAGATGGCGGCGATATAAAACATGACACTGAGGTGCCCTTTGCTAGTGCTACCTCTGTACCAAATTACGTTCATTCGGTTCCACTGTGTTCGAATTAATAGGGGGAATCAATTTTGACATAAATATGGCCGCCATCCGCAAACTATTAGGCTAATGGCCTATTAGATTGGTCAAAGGATGCTCCCTCCATAAAGGTATGTTGTTGCAAAGTCTGGTATAGATCGGATGGTTATGTTAGTCGTAATTTGACATAGCTTTAAACATTTGTGTGGCCGCCATTACGTTTCTGTCAATATGGCGGCGATATAAATCATGACACTGAGATGCCCTTTTCTAGTGCTATCTCTGTACCAAATTTCGTTCCATTCGGTTTCACCGTGTTTGAATTAATAGGGGGGATCGATTTTGACACAAAGATGGCACCATCCGCAAACTATTAGGCGAATGACCTATTAGATTGGTCAAAGGATGCTCCCTCCATAAAGGTATGTTGTCGCTAAATTTGCTAGAGATCGGATGATTAGGCTAATCGTAATTTGAATTAAGCTTTGAACATTTGTGTGGCCGCCATTACGTTTCCGTCAAGATGGCGGCGATATAAAACATGACACTGAGGTGCCCTTTGCTAGTGCTACCTCTGTACCAAATTTCGTTCATTCGGTTCCACTGTGTTCGAATTAATAGGGGGAATCAATTTTGACATAAATATGGCCGCCATCCGCAAACTAATAGGCTAATGGCCTATTAGATTGGTCAAAGGATGCTCCCTCCATAAAGGTATGTTGTTGCAAAGTCTGGTAGAGATCGGATGGTTATGTTAGTCGTAATTTGATATAAGCTTTAAATATTTGTGTGGCCGCCATTACGTTTCTGTCAATATGGCGGCGATATAAATCATGACACTGAGATGCCCTTTGCTAGTGCTATCTCTGTACCAAATTTCGTTCCATTCGGTTTCACCGTGTTTGAATTAATAGGGGGGATCGATTTTGACACAAAGATGGCCGCCATCCGCAAACTATTAGGCGAATGACCTATTAGATTGGTCAAAGGATGCTCCCTCCATAAAGGTATGTAGTTGCAAAATTTGGTAGAGATTGGATGATTAGGTTAATCGTAATTTGATTTAAGCTTTGAACATTCGTGTGGCCGCCATTACGTCTCAGTCAAGATGGCGGCGATATAAACCATGACACTGAGGTGCCCTTTGCTAGTGCTACCTCTGTACCAAATTTCGTTCCATTCGGTTCCACCGTGTTCGAATTAATAGGGGGAATCAATTTTGACATAAAGATGGCCGCCACCCGCAAACTATTAGGCTAATAACCTATTATATTGGTAAAAGGATGCTCCCTCCATAAAGGAATGTTGTTGCAAAGTTTAGTAGAGATCGGGATGGTTATGTTAGTCCCAATTTAACTTAAGCTTTGAACATTTGTGTGGCCGCCATTACGTTTCTGTCAAGATGGCGGCGATATAAAACATGACACTGAGATGCCCTTTGCTAGTGCTATCTCTGTACCAAATTTCGTTCCATTCAGTTTCACCTTGTTCGAATTAATAGGGGGATCGATTTTGACACAAAGATGGCGCCATCCGCAAACTATTAGGCGAATGACCTATTAGATTGGTCAAAGGATGCTCCCTCCATAAAGGTATGTTGTCGCTAAATTTGCTAGAGATCGGATGATTAGGCTAATCGTAATTTGAATTAAGCTTTGAACATTTGTGTGGCCGCCATTACGTTTCCGTAAAGATGGCGGCGATATAAAACATGACACTGAGGTGCCCTTTGCTAGTGCTACCTCTGTACCAAATTTCGTTCCATTCGGTTCCACTGTGTTCGAATTATTAGGGGAATCAATTTTGACATAAATATGGCCGCCATCCGCAAACTATTAGGCTAATGGCCTATTAGATTGGTCAAAGGATGCTGCCTCCATAAAGGTATGTTGTTGCAAAGTCTGGTAGAGATCGGATGGTTATGTTAGTCGTAATTTGATATAAGCTTTAAACATTTGTGTGGCCGCCATTACGTTTCTGTCAACATGGCGGCGATATAAGTCATGACACTGAGATGCCCTTTGCTAGTGCTATCTCTGTACCAAATTTCGTTTCATTCGGTTTCACCGTGTTTGAATTAATAGGGGGGATCGATTTTGACACAAAGATGGCCGCCATCCGCAAACTATTAGGCGAATGACCTATTAGATTGGTCAAAGGATGCTCCCTCCATAAAGGTATGTAGTTGCAAAATTTGGTAGCGATCGGATGATTAGGTTAATCGTAATTTGATTTAAGCTTTGAACATTCGTGTGGCCGCCATTACGTCTCAGTCAAGATGGCGGCGATATAAAACATGACACTGAGGTGCCCTTTGCTAGTGCTACCTCTGTACCAAATTTCGTTCCATTCGGTTCCACCGTGTTCGAATTAATAGGGGGAATCAATTTTGACATAAAGATGGCCGCCACCCGCAAACTATTAGGCTAATAACCTATTTGATTGGTCAAAGGATGCTCCCTCCATAAAGGAATGTTGTTGCAAAGTTTGGTAGAGATCGGGATGGTTATGTTAGTCCCAATTTAACTTAAGCTTTGAACATTTGTGTGGCCGCCATTACGTTTCTGTCAAGATGGCGGCGATATAAAACATGACACTGAGGTGTCCTTTGCTAGTGCTACCTCTGTACCAAATTTCGTTCATTCAGTTCCACCGTGTTCGAATAAATAGGGGGAATCAGTTTTGACATAAAGATGGCCGCCATCCGCAATTTATTAGGCTAATAACCTATTAGATTGGTCAAGGGATGCTCCCTCCATAAGGAAATGTTGTTGCAACGTTTGGTAGAGATCGGTGGTTATGTTAGTCGTAATTTAACTTAAGCTTTGAACATTTGTGTGGCCGCCATTACGTTTCTGTCAATATGGCGGCGATATAAAACATGACACTGAGATGCCCTTTGCTAGTGCTATCTCTGTACCAAATTTCGTTCCATTCGGTTTCACCGTGTTTGAATTAATAGGGGGAATTGATTTTCACACAAAGATGGCCGCCATCCGCAAACTATTTGGCTAATGACCTAGTCATTTGGTCAAAGGATGCTTCCTCTATAAAGGTATGTTGTTGCAAAATTTGGTAGAGATCGGAAGATTAGGTTAATCGTAATTTGATTTAAGCTTTGAACATTCGTGTGGCCGCCATTACGTTTCCGTCGAGATGGCGGCGATATAAAACATGACACTGAGGTGTCTTTTGTTAGTACTACCTCTGTACCAAATTTCGTTCCATTCGGTTGCACCGTTTTCGAATTAATTGGGGGAATCGATTTTCACACAAAGATGGCCGCCATCCGCAAACTATTACGCTGTTGACCTATTAGTTTGGTCAAAGGATGCTCCCCCCATAAAGGTATGTTGTTGCAAAATTTGGTAGAGATCGGATGATTAGGTTAGTCGTAATTTGATTTAAGCTTTGAACATTTGTGTGGCCGCCATTACGTTTCCGTCAAGATGGCGGCGATATAAAACATGACACTGAGGTGCCTTTTGTTAGTACTACCTCTGTAAAAAATTGGGCTTTTTCCTTCTTCATTATCAATTCTCATACTGTTAGCCTACTTTCAATTTTTGCAAAAAATGAAAGTAGACTTATGAGATCAACACAGGGCGAAAAAAGTGTGTCTGTCTGTGTGTGTGTATGTGTGTGTGTGTGTGAGTCTGTGTGTGTGTGTGTACTCTGAATGTCTGTCCCCCTCTATCAATTCGAACACGGTGAATGCGAATTGAAAGAAATTTGGTACAAAGGTAGCACTAGCAAAGGACACCTCAGTGTCATGTTTTATATCGGCGCCATCTTGACGGAAACGTAATGGCGGCCACACAAATGTTCAAAGCTTAAATCAAATTACGACTAACCTAATCATTCGATCTCTACCAAATTTTGCAACAACATACCTTTATGGGGGGAGCATCCTTTGTCCAAGCCAATAGGCCATCAGCGTAATAGTTTGCGGATGGCGGCCATCTTTGTGCGAAAATCGATTCCCCCTATTAATTCGAACACGGTGCAACCAAATGGAACGAAATTTGGTACAGAGGTAGTACTAACAAAAGGCACCTCAGTGTCGTGTTTTATATCGCCGCTATCTTCACGGAAGCGTAATGGCGGCCACACAAATGTTCAAAGCTTAAATCAAATTACGACTAACCTAATTATCCGATCTCTACCAAATTTTTCAACAACATACCTTTATGGGGGGAGCATCCTTTGACGAAACTAATAGGTCATCAGCTTAATAGTTTGCGGATGGCGGCCATCTTTGTGTGAAAATCAATTCCCCCTATTAATTCAAACACGGTGAAACCGAATGGAACGAAATTTGGTACAGAGGTAGCACTAGCAAAGGGCACCTCATATTCATGTTCAATATCCCTATAGCACGTTGTATTTCAAGAAGCTACTACAACCAACATTCAATCATACTCCTTGAAAAGGACAAAGAGTTATAACAATACCCATGCATTTAGGAGAAAGTAGGCTATATGTTCTTTACTGAACATCTTGTTAATGTATCTAGTCCACGGCCATCATCAGTAGAGATCAGTTCATACAGTATGTCAAGTCAGATTTTACTTACCCATATTGTTTTCAAAACCCATGTAATGCGATGTTGTTTAAGTCATACCCTAGCTTTGTCGATGCCTTCTCGTATGTCCAGATAAGAGCAAATAAGAAGAGAAGTATAACGCACCGAAGGAATTAGTATGTGCAATGTAATAATTACTGTCATTTGTTTATTAATAAGAAACCATCCGTAAATAGTAAAGGATATAGCTCTATATTGTATGCACAGTTTAAACTATTGGAACTTGAATAACTCATTATAAATAATTAACTGGATAAACAATTGAAAGATACACAATTTGAATTGCGGGATAAATAGAGTGAATTAATTGTTTGGATAAAAATAAATTATTGTCTGATGATTAAAGTTATATTATTTTTTTAAGATATTTAATCCTGATAAACAATTACAAATGTAAATAAGGAATATGTTTTGAGAATTGAAACGTGGAAAAGGGACTATAGAATTTGTGGACAAAGTTGAAAATACCGTATTGGTTAAGATACAAAATTTGTTGAGTAAATATTTGATAGAAATCATGTGATCAATTTATTGTTAAATGTCCATGGCATGGAAATGATTGTGAGTAGGTTAATATCTTTGATCCTTGCCTAAGGATGAAATCCTTAAATTAACAAACATTAATATTTGAATTTGAAAAATGAAAATCCACAGCCTGCTTCCAGTCTCCGACCGGGTCAGGAATGGAATGAATGAAGCCCCCATCTAGCGGCGAGGTTATTAACTGTGCCGGCTGCCGAAGCCTGTCGCACTCTTCTGGGGTAGTGATTAAATGAATGACGTGAAATGAAATGATAGTGGAGAGTGTTGCTGGAATGAAATTTTGACAGGAAAATCCGGAGTACCCGGAGAAAAACCTGTCTGCCTCCGTTTTGTCCAGCACAGATCTCACACGGAGTGACCGGGATTTGAACCATGGACCCAGCGGTGAGAGGCCGGCGTGCTGCCGCCCAAACCACGGAGGCTTAATTTATGTTGTTCAAATATTGGTGTTTTAAAGGAACACAACCCGTGAACAATGTACTTTAATGAAAACAAGTGCGATATTGATCCCATACAGGACTGTGGTAATCCATCATACCGTAGTTAATTAATTCACCGATTACCTATAATGATTCTTGGAAAGTGCAGAAGAGTGAGTGTTTGTAAAAACATGAAACGCAGTCATCAGGATGAACTAACAATTTAACCTGGGCGACCTGACGTCGTATTTGTAAATATATTTTCTTACTTCTCGATACCAGATGGACTGATAATTTCTGGTCATCCATCATCATATAAGTGATTATTTAAAAAGGGTTATAAAAGTGTTGATATTTCTATTTGTTGTTGTTGTGGTTGTGGAAAGTTATTGACCATTTCCTTGCTATTGCTATTTTCACTTTTACTTAATATTCACTTCACTTTATTATGAATAAAATGAGATTTTAAGAAATTGTGATATTTTCATTTCTCCTTTCTTATCCTTATTGCTTCATCGAACCGAAATCAGTGAAGCAAGTTAAGATTCTGTTTGTTGTATTCTTTTACCCAGATTAGCCCTGAGGTGTGTTTTTGAGTCTCATGCTAAACTGATTTCGGTGACATGCGTATGTGGTCGTTGGACTTCGGTCTAAACGGGCACAATTTATTATTATTATTATCAATTTTCTATATTTTAATTCCTATATTATATGTTTTATTAACTAATCATCATGTCTGATGATACCATTCTTATATTTAAAAGTGGTAGTTCATGATTCAGTATGTTTACATTCATATTTAATTTAAACTAGGGTTCGATATATGAATTATATTCTCTCCGTAGTCATTACTACTTCAAGAATGACAAGACGGGAAAACTGTTGAACACTTGCTGCGTATTTCCTATGACGGACCCTCATGTGGAGATGAGTCTGGGTAAAACGATTTCACCCTAATCGTGCAATATATGAACAACCCTCACGAGGTTGAATAACGCGGTCGAACATCAATTCCCCTCGACTTTCCTTAATTCCACTCGGTCCTCCAAGGGACCCAAAATGAGTTCCTCTACTCCGCTCAAGCTTTGACAAGGGGTCGGCAAAGGGGTTATCCCCAATGACGTAAACAAATGTCATAACCCTCCTGCTCGCATACCAAGGGTCGGGTCAAACCCCCTCTGCAGCGCATGAGCGAATTCTTGAATGCAGCTGATTTTTCCGTTCTAGGCTGGAAAACAGTATTTTCAGCATCCGCAGCTGATATCGAAAGTATTTTTTTAGGTACAAATCGTACACCTATTATTATCTAAATTTAATTTTATAATGTCTGACTAGGTTAAGAACATACAAACATTTCATTATGCACATATTATAATCAATACATATAATTCGTAAAAAAAATTGACTTCAGAGCGCTTGACCGATGGCGAGGTGGTGTTCGCAAGACATTGTTGTGCCATTGGTCAACCGCTCTGATGTCAAGTCCGCTCATTCGTTAAATCAGGTATAAAGTGTTTGGCTCATTATAACTTATGTGGCAGAAAATAGAAATGATTAAAAATTAATCATAATATTCTTTTAAATAAGTCTGCCAAGTTTTCTATTTTTTCTACAAATTTCATGCATTGTTTTTAACATGTGCATAATTAAATGTTTGTATGTTTTTAATCTGCATTCAAGAATTGTTCATGAGCTGCAGAAGGTGTTTGACCAGGCCCTTGGCATGCGAGCAGGAGGGTTATGACATTTGTTTACGTCATTGGGGATAACCCCTTTGCCGACCCCTTGCCAAAGCCTGAGCGGTGTTGAGGAACTCATTTTTGGGTCCTTTGGAGGACCGAGTCGAATTAAGGAAAATCGAGGGAAAATTATCTTGGACCGAGTGGAATTGATGCCCGCCCAATGACGCAGTTTGTAACCAAGTCAAGAGTGATGACTGATGAGACATCGTGACGATGGAAAATATTATTACACCGCAAGGGCTTAGAGCTCATACGAATTGCCACGAGGTGAACGACTATATAGCAAGCTACAGGATGTTCTTACGCTGTATGGCGAAAGAGAATACGTTATAGTGGAAAGAGGATTGAAGACGCGTGACTGTCTCAGAGTGAATGTTGGGGATGTTGACTATCTGAACGAGTATTTGAGTGGTTCATTCTGGTTCCGTATTGATGAAACAATTAGTATTAGTACAATTAGTACAGCGTGTGCTTTACTTTCAAATGTGTTATTGTCACCACATATTGCAGAAGATTTGGACTACATGAAGAGTGCACAATTCCAGTGATCAACAAGAAAGGGTGAAATTTTAGAGTGTGTTCACATTGTACTTTTGTTTTTATTTCAAATTTCAACTATTTCTTTCTTTCTTTCTTTCTTTCTTTCTTTCTTTATTTATTTATTTATTTATTTATTTATTTATTATTTTATTTCCTTATGTATCTTTGGGGTAAACATCTTTCACCTTTCATTATGGTGCACCATAATAGGGTTAATACCGACAGCAGTGGCTACGCTCGCTAAAGCGCAGCGTTAGATCCTGGGGTCAAGCTCTCTGCTGACTCGGTAGACGCGTGGGTTCGAGCCCCACCGTCGGCCGTCCTTGAAATGGTTTTCCGTGGTTTCCCATTTTCAACACCAGGAAAATGCTGGGACGGTACCTACTTACAGGCCACGGCCGCTTCCTTCCACATCCTTGCCCAATTTCATTCATCTTCATCAATTCCATCTCTCATCCCGACGCGCAGGTCGCCCACGGGCGTCGCCCAGAAAGACCTGCATTCGGCCTCTCAGGAGGCCACACGAAAAAAAACGGTTACTGAAGGGAATGTTTATTAGTGTTAAACTATCCAACCACCTGTTTGCCATGACGTTTTATCTATATCGGCTGATGAAGGGGCCAAAACAATTAAGCCTCGAAACATGTACCAATTACCACTAAGTGATCATTTATATATAATAAAATAAAGGTATTGATTAGGCGGAACTTTTGCAAAATATTAATACTATCTGAACGAGTATAAATAGTACTTGCTTGGCCAGCTGGGGAACAATAACAGCAGCGGAAGAATTTCGAGACTGAAGAGGGATACACTATATCAACTGTGCTACATGATGGCATTCTTATGCGGCATCAAGTGCTAACTATATATCGCAATGAGATGCAATACTACATAATACGGTGACCTATTTAAAAAGTCAGGTATTATATGATATCTCACTTCAACATTATTGTAAACGGTGTGGACCAAAATGTTTATCGGAAGACTACTATATGCTACCACAAACAACTATTCAGCAAATAGGTGAGTGGAGAGCAAATATCATTCATATCTCAACTAGGGCGCCCGTACTGCTCCGCAGCATTCTTTTAAGTATTGGAATTAAAAAATTACGACATTATGAAATAATGTATAATCTATATTTCACAAAACTTGCTTCCAAACAATGTTCGCTGTGCCTCGACCCTTAGGTTTAATACCTACTTCCACATCTTTAAATGATTTTTCTCGGGATAAGGCAACATAGAACATTATGAAATATTTACATTTTCTTTCATTTAATAGTATGTCCACGCATAACTTTCCTCAGAATCAGCCGATTTGAATGGTTAAGAGCTCAAATTATAGCGCTTGATTTACTGAGTGTTCTTAGACTAAAACGACCTTCGTAACTCAATAAGAACGGAAGATATGATTACTTCAAAGTTGGAAAACGTTGAAAAAATCTAATAATTTGAGAAAGGCGTAATTTAAGTGATTTGTAATGCTTGATGACAAATCTGTGCATGAATACCTTTCATTTAAAAAAAGGATGAAGAAAATCGGCCGGATAGTATGGCCAGACGGACTCGGATAAGTTTTCATCAATATTTCTAATAATATAGATAGCTTCAACGTGAAAAAAAAGTAAAAATGGTGCAAGAAATCAAATAATTTAAGGAAGGCAGAAGTTAAGTGATTTGTAATACTTGATATTGAATCCACACATGAAAAACTTTCATTTAAAAGTGGTATGAAGGAAATCGACTGGATAGAATGGCCGGACGGACTCGGTAAATTTTCATAATTATTTCTAATGTTCGCTTCGGCACTCATAACATTTCTCAGAATCAACCGATGTAAATATTTAATACCTCAAAAGATATAGCTTGATCCACTGAGTGCTCTTAGACCAAAACGAACAGTGTAACTCAATTAGAACCAAAGATATGTTTGCTACAATGAGAAAAACTGTTGAAAAAATTAGATGTAATATCGTATGTCCACTCATAACTTTCCTCAGAATCAGCCGATTTGAATGGTTAACAGCTCCAATGATAGCGCTTGATTCACTGAGTGTTCTTAGACTAAAACGACCTTCGTGACTCAATAACAACCGAAGATATGATTACTTCAATGTTGGAAAAAGTTGGAAAAAGATGAAAAAATCAAATAATATGAGAAAGGTGTAATTTAAGTGATTTGTAATACTTGATGACAAATCTGTGCATGAATACCTTTCATTTAAAAAAGGATGAAGAAAATCGGCCGGATAGTATGGCCGGACGGACTCGGATAAGTTTTCATCAATATTTTTAATAATATAGATAGCTTCAATGTGAAAAAGTAGTAAAAAAGGTGCAAGAATCAAATAATTTGAGGAAGGCAGATGTTAAGTGATTTGTAATCATTGATATTAAATCCGTACATGAATAACTTTCATTTAATAGTGGTATGAAGGAAATTGACCGGATAGAATGGCCGGGCGGACTCGGTTAAGTTTTCATAATTATTTCTAATATTCGCTTCGGCACTCATAACATTCCTCAGATTCGACCAATGTAAATATTTAATACCCCAAAAGATATAGCATGATCCACTGAGTGCTCTAAGACCAAAACGAACAGTGTAACTCAATTAGAACCAAGGATATGATTGCTACAATGAGAAAAACTGTTGAAAAAAAGAGATGTAATATCGTATGTCCACTCATAACGTTCCTCAGAATCAGCCGATTTGAATGGTTAACAGCTCCAATGATAGCGCTTGATTTGCTGAGTGTTCTTAGACTAAAACGGCCTTCGTAACGCAATTAGAACCGAAGATATGGTTACTTCAAAGTTGGAAGAAGTTGGAAAAAGTTGAAAAATCAAATAATTTGAGAAAGGCGTAATTTAAGTGATTTGTAATACTTGATGACAAATCTGTGAATGAATACCTTTCATTTAAAAAAAGGATGAAGAAAATCGGCCGGATAGTATGGCCGGACGGACTCGGATAAGTTTTCATCAATATTTTTAATAATATAGATAGCTTCAATGTGAAAAAGTAGTAAAAAAGGTGCAAGAATCAAATAATTTGAGGAAGGCAGATGTTAAGTGATTTGTAATCCTTGATAATAAATCCGTACATGAATAACATTCATTTAATAGTGGTATGAAGGAAATCGACCGGATAGAATGGCCGAGCGGACTCGGTTAAGTTTTCATAATTATTTCTAATATTCTCTTCGGCACTCATAACATTCCTCAGATTCGACCAATGTAAATATTTAATACCTCAAAAGATAGAGCTTGATCCACTGAGTGCTCTAAGACCAAAACGAACAGTGTAACTCAATTAGAACCAAAGATATGATTGCTACAATGAGAAAAACTGTTGAAAAAATGAGATGTAATATCGTATGTCCACTCATAACTTTCCTCAGAATCAGCCGATTTGAATGGTTAACAGCTCCAATGATAGCGCTTAATTTGCTGAGTGTTCTTAGACTAAAACGGCCTTCGTAACTCAATTAGAACCGAAGATATGGTTACTTCAAAGTTGGAAGAAGTTGGAAAAAGTTGAAAAAATCAAATAATTTGAGAAAGGCGTAATTTAAGTGATTTGTTATACTTGATGACAAATCTGTGAATGAATACCTTTCATTTAAAAAAAGGATGAAGAAAATCGGCCGGATAGTATGGCCGGACGGACTCGGATAAATTTTCATCAATATTTTTAATAATATAGATGATACTAGATTCGACATTGTAAATCCAAGTTTTGTTTTAATTTAACTTTCATATCCCTCTTTTCTTCGATTTTGCAGCATTTAAATATCAACTTGTGGTTTCTATATTATTCATATACTGCTCAAAAAAATTAAAGCACCACTTTTTTTCAAAGGCCACCAAATTTGGAAAGTTGACTGCACAAGGTCGAAATCTCAGTATGACGTTTGTCCCGACGCCTACCAAGCACATGCTTCAGCACAACTCCCCAACTTGTGTAGTTTCGGGATAGCGCCCCCAAAACCAGCCCATTTTTGAAAACCGTAAATTGAAGTTTGCGAAAAACGCTGTAGGACTTGTCGCAGGTTGCCAAGGCAGTCGAAAATGAATGAGTCTTGCTCTTAAGGTTCCACGAACACGTTGAAATCGTTACATTTGACGTTTGGGCATTTTCAACCCCCTTCATCATCCCCTAAACATGGACTACCATTGGGGGCGCCTGAGAAGGTACCGGATGTGTTTAACCTCCTGAAAACCTGCACACCGTCCTCAGTTGCTGATTGCAGTAAGTTCTTAAGGCCTACGGCAATGTTCACTCCTCCTAACACCCTCAACTGGCAAGGGACCAAATCACCCCGTCTTGATTCACCCCTAAGGAAGGTTTAAATCGAGATTTTTATCAGTGCTGCTAATGGGGGGGGGGTCTTCCCCTAACGTTTCAAAAGAGGACCTGCGCCTGTGTCGCCACCCCTTCCCTTGCTACCCCCTTTTGTATGGTTTTTCGAATCAGGCCCTTATTAAGGGCTGAAATGAGGTCTTAATCGCTGAAAGGGCTGTAAAGGTCCTTAGAAGTAGTGGTGACACGAAATCAACCCCTTCCGATGTTTGATTGACATTCCATCCCCCAAAGTTGACATTTTTGCACCCTCAACCCTCTCTGTCTGGACGCGTAACGCGTCATGGCAGAGTTTTCAGAGTTGGATCAAAATGAAGCTTATGGCCTGAAATGGAGCCGAAAACAGCAGGTTGGATGGAAATTCATCGGTAGGGTGGGAAACGGGACCAAAAAGTTTTCAAAAAAGTTAACAGCCTCTAGTAAGTACACCAATGCATAGGCAACCCACACCACGTCATTTTTCTCCCATTGTCAAACTTTGTAACCTATTGCCGACGTGATGTGGGTTGCCTATGCATGGGCGTACTTACTCTTAGTGTTGCCAATTTTTAGCTTATTTTCATTTATAACAAGAAGTTCCGTGACGAACTAAAGAGCCTACTTTTCTTAAAATTTAAGATTCATGCCAATGATTAATCGATATGGATCTATCTAGAATAATGACGAAATTAAGTTGGTAATATCGAAATTTCTAATTAGTTCGAAATACTGTATACCTGTACCTGGCATAATGTAGCCTAATAGAGCACTACAGTTGGCAGCCCAGGTGACTGACTATATTCTTAGTTCCATCTCTTAAGGTACAGAATACAAAATTTGGTTGGAGTCCAATGAATAGCATGGACGTTACATGCAGTTAAACATTGGATCTAACAGCGCGCGTTAAATCATGTTGGCAACAGTGTCATGCATGTATTGGTCAGAAATAATCTGAAATAATATGATCTATTGTTGTGCCAATTTTGAATGAAATCCATTAGTTAGTATAGAAGTTACATGCATTTTAAAATTGGACCTATCAGCAGGCTTAGAATCATGTTGGCAGCACTGACGTATATTAGTTAATCCAAAGTAATCTAGAATGCCAGGTACTATACGTGTGCAAAGTTTAGAGCTATTGGCTTGCATTCTTTCTGATATATTGATAATAGGGTAACAAAAATAGAGACAGCATTTATTAACAGTTGGCAGCCCTGGTTGCTCTTAAGAATACGCATAGTCATAGCTGTTATGGTACACATAGCACATACGAAATTTGGTTGAAATCCAAATGATAGTATAGAAGTTACATGTATTTAAATTTGGACCTCTCAGCAGGCTTAGAATCATGTAGGTAGCACTGACGTATATAAGTTACTCCAAATTAATATAGAATGTCATGTACTATACGTGTGCATAGCTTAAAGCTGTCGGCTTGCATACTTTCTCATATATATTGGTATTTGGATAATAGAAATTAAGAGCATTTTTTAACAGTTGGCAGCACTGGTGGTTCATAAGAATACGTTCAGTCATATCTGGTTATGTACACATACAACATACGAAATTTGGTTGAATTCCAATTTATATTGTAGATGTTATATGCATTTAAATATTGGACCTATCAGTAGGCTTATAATCATTTTGGCAACACTGCCATGTATGGCCTTCTGAAAATTGAACTGCAATATTATTATCTATATATGTGCCGATTTTGAAATAGCTCCCATTCATACCTTCCATGATATCCAACATGGAGCTCAAATTTCAATTGCGATTTTTCAGCAGTTGGTGGCACTGACATCAATTTCAAATATGGCCGTGAGGTATTCTAATATAGATCTTTATGCCTACCAAATTGTATTTCGATTGATCCAGCCGTTTAGGAGTTGATAGGGAGGGACACACACACAGCCAGACAGACAGAAGGACAGACAGTCAGACAGAAGGACAGACAGACAGACACACATTTTCCCGGATTGATCTCATAAGACTACTTTTTCCTCATTTTTGCAAAATGTGAAAAGTAGGCTAAAAATAGGCTTATGCGATCACCTTTTGTCCGTGTGTCTGTGTGTGCGCGTGTGTTATTCGTATGTGTGTGTCCCCCCCCCCCCCTAATAAAATCTAACGGCTGGAGCGATTTCAATGAAACTCGGTAAATTTATAGCACTATCCCGTACGACCCCGACCGTGCCCTTCAAATTTTGTTACGTCTCACCAATCCAACATGGCGGCCGTGCGAAATATTTCACCAGCATTCGATATCTCCGAAACTATTACCGATATCACCCTGAAATTTTGTACGGCGATAAAGGGAACTACTAAAAGTTCGTCTATGTGACTTTTGAAAACCTGGTAACTACAAAACCAACATGGCGGCCAGGTGAACTTGCGACTTTACATAGACGTTTCTCGCGATTTAACCAACCAAACGCAATGAAACTTGGTACGGTATATGTTTATACACATTGTAATGCACCGACATCTAACTTCGTTCAATTGTTTACATACCCTCAAGATGGCGGCTGTGTGAAATATTTCACCGGTATTCTATATCTCTGATAATATTACCGGTATCACCCTGATATTTTGTACGGAGATAAAGGGCACTACTGGAAGTTCATCTATGAGACCATCAAACACCAGTTAACTACAAAACGAACATGGCGGCAAAGGAACGTTGCTAGTTTAATAGGCTTTTCTCGCGATTTAATGATCAAAACGAAATGAAACTTGGTACAGTAACTCTTTATACACATTAAAATGCACTGGTATCTAATTTAGTTCAATTGTTTACATAACCTCAAGATGGCGGCTGTGCGTATTTCAAAATTCAGTTTTTATTTCTTGTGTCGTAATCATGTGATCGAAGTGAAAGTTTGAATAATGAACCTACGCAATAATTTTCCTTTAATGGTACATGGCTCTATGGCCTCTACATATAACAATCCAACATGGCGACCATCCGAAATATTTATACGGTTCTCAATAACTACGAATCTATTACAGCAACCAAACTGAATTTTTCTATGTTCATAGGGGCTATGAACATTGGTTTAATTATAGGACTTTCAATAACCTGGTGATCACAAATCCAACATGGCGGAGACGCAAAGTATAAATATTCACATGGACGTTTCTGGCAATTTAACCATCCGAGTGAAGTGTAACTTGGTACAGTAAATTCTTATACAAATGTTAATCCACTGGCATCTAATTTATTTCAATTTTTTCCAAAACCATAAGATGGCAGCTATGCGAAATTTTTAACTCTCGTTTTTTTTCTTGTGTCCTAATCATGGGTTTGAAGTTTGAATGCTACACGTACACAATAATCTTCATGTAACAGTACATAACTCTTAAGATCTACATATATAAAAATCCAACATGGCGATCATCCACAATATTTAGTTGGTTCTCAATATCTACGAATCTATTACAGCAATCAAACTAAAATTTTGTATGTTGATAGTGGCAATTAACATAAGTAGGATATATGAAAATAGGCTTTAGTTCTTCACGGAACTACTTGTTTTAAATCGGTTAATAATAGTGAAAAGTCGCTAGAGTCCCATGTAATCAATAACTTAAAGGAAAACAATATTGACAACACTACCCACACCCTCACGAGGGGCCGATATGCAAGATGTTCCAACATCTTCAATGAAATAACTACTGTACAACCACGACAACAGGAAGCCAATGTATGGCAGAGTTACAACTGACACTTTGTATAGACTACACTGAAAGAATGGCTTCAAATCTTTACACTTTAAATGTCAGTCAGGCAAACCGCGAATCCAAAAGACTCAAGTCACTGAGAATAAAAGTCATGAATTTAGACAAAACAATTTGGTTCAACAAAAAATGCCTAGATCTAAAATTAACACCTAATTATCAATAAGTATTGTATAATCCACCGTGTCAATACTTTGAAATGATGTTTAATAACATATTTAAACGTACATGTTTCGATATAACAATGACATGGGCGCCCTAAGAGGGGGAGGGGGAAGGTGGGGCCGTGTCCCCCCCCCCCTCCTCTCCCCTGGTATCACAAGAATATTTCAATTGTTCATTGTCACACCAGTTTATTTCATAAATTGAAGTTACTGATAGTTAACTGATTTAGATTTAGGGATAATTCCACAGTTTTATTTAACTTAGTAATTTTGGATTATTTTAAAATATCTCCAGTTATTTAGAAAATCGGCGAACTGGATTTACATTACGATTTTAATGAACTGCTTGAGTTTTATTTTTGTCGATACATGGTGATACAACTACTTTTTACCTGTTTTTAAGGATAATGTAGCCTACCTACCAAATGGTTCACGAAGCAAGTATGAAATTAAACGAAAATAGGAAGGGGTACGTCTCATCATTACCCAGTGACAGGTAGGTAATGAAATGAAAAATAATACTTGCGCCCCCCCCCCCCCTTCCTCCCCTGGGCATCCTTGGACAAATATATCTTCATCAGCGTTTATAGTTAAATTGTGTAACATGATAAATTAAAATGGATTTCCTTACAAAATTTTGATTAAAATAAAATGAAAAGTTCACATAAAAGAAGTTGCTACTAAAAATGAAGTTACGCATAATATTGGTGAAATGTGTAAATGAATAATTTAGAAATCTACCTTTCTTCATTCTTAGTAGCAACTTCTTTCTGGTATGAACTCTTTATTTTATTTTAAATCAAAATTTTGTGAGGAAATCCATTTCACTTCATCATGTTAAATTATTAAACTATCAACGCTGATGGAGATATCATTGTCATATCGAAACATGCACGTTTAAATATTTTATGTTCGACAATGTCGAAATGTAGACATTATGTGTCAGAAAACTGTACTATAATGAGGCTCATTATAACACTATTTTTATTATGAAACAGTTTCTCCCACCAATCAGAGCTCAAGAAACAGTTGTGTGACCAATTAGGTAAGGATACCGTCGCGCATGCGCTCAAAATCCGCTGTAAACAATAGGTGTTCTGTGTTGGCAAGCAAAGTGAATGGTCTCTGAGTCCGGAGTGCCTTGACCCACGCACGCGCTCTGTTCAGTCAGCAAAGCCAGCACGCCCTGTTCACTAACTGAATCCCACAAATATCTATGAATATTTATGTTAAAACATACAATAAAGTTATAATTATCGTCGAACATAAACAGTCGTATGCAACTCGCCTATAATGGTAATTAAGACACTCGTGTCTTAATTATTGCCATTATAGGCTTGTTGCATAATGTACTATTAATAAACATCCATTTCATAGTATTGACAAGTGCGGATTACACAATACATACAGTATTATCATTAGTCAATAGGGATAAAACTGTTACCAATTTAACATGAAAAACATACACGCATTTTACCTAAATATCAAGAACAACCCCAACAATCCAAAAGTGTCATTTTCTAATAAATAAGCGAGTTTAATATGGATAAAAAATTAAAAGAAATTTGCGTATGTAAAGAAACGAGAAATAAATTACCAAATACACAGCATTTAATTATAGCTCAGTAACTTCTGTAAGTACGTTCAATTGGAGTCATTCTCTATCGAGTTAAAAATAAAGTTTGAATTCAAGCAATCAATAGGCAGAACACATTACAGACCAAAATTGATAAAAAGATATGAACAGAACGTAACCGAAAAGAGAACACCACAAGTGTCAAATTTCGAATAGGTTACACATTAGAACGAACGTGCGTTTCTCTATGGAAGAAGTAATGTCATTGGAAAAAGGATTTAAATTTAATTGCCAAAATAAGCACACGGATCAAAATATAAAACAACAAAAATTTCGTGTAGACCGACTGAAGAGTTACAGCTGACACGCAACACTGAAAGAATGGCTTCAAAACATGACATTAAGTTAATCTGGAAGAGAACTAAGCTTACTCCTGGGGAATATAATCTTAAACTACTTAAATTAGCCAAAATACATGTGGTAATGGTCGTGAACAAATCTGGAGATGGTGTAGTAATAGATATTTACTCCCCCGCTGTCTATAACCCACCCGCTGTCCCCTTTTTGATCACGATATACTGTGGATGAAATTCCAGCTGAGTCCACAACTATACGCCTGATTTAGGAACAATTACAATATTGCCAACCCCACGCATACGGTACTATAGTACTTCATATCCGATATCGTAAAACAAAAAAGCACTCCCAAGTTAATCTGAAATTGCGCCAAGCTCCAGTCTGAGTTTTAAATGAATTATTCACGCTCATTGAGAGTAGACACGCATCAATAATTTCCATCTAAACCAATGGTTTTTGCCCAACCCAATATTTTCATCCAGACCAATGATTTTTGTCTAGATCAATAATTATTAGGTCGGACTGCGTTAGTCAATATAAACACCCCTGGTTTTTGACACGCACAGTGGGGGTGGACATGCCTCAATAATCTTTGCCCAGGTCAATGGGTTTGCCAATTATTTCTGTTTCACATAACTACCGGTACAACGTTAGGTGTGTCGTGTGGTGGATTTTATGGCTTTCTCGCATAATTAAAACATTACGTGGGTTACGAAGTGTCGAGTTATGTATTTTGTATCAGACATGTTAGCAACAGTGATAGGACGTAATATGACGTCAATGTGTGCCCCTGAAACATGGCTGCCGTTGTTGAATGAGCAAGAAATAAACATATTTATTTGCGTATTATAACAAATATTTCCGGTGCAGATGGGATAATATACAGTAATATTAAATCCTAATGACTCCCAGAATGGTGTGTGAATCATAATACTGTATTTTCAATAATCTGCCATGTAGAAGTACAGGGTGATTCTTGATGTAGTTTACAAATTCAATAATGTGTAATTATTTATTGGAACGACTTACAGACTCGGTTTATATGTCACTATATTGAAACACACTTCAAGTTTTGCCTCACTGAGTTTGTAGTTGCACAGTTGTGCGCCACGCGCGCCACCTGTCACTTGTTGGAAATGACGTCTTCCACTGAAGCGGAAAGAGCGAAGTGCGTGTTCTGGTTTGAAGAAGCCAAGTCAGCAACGAGTATACAGAGGAGGTTTCGCACAGAATTTGGCAAAGACCCACCCAGCAGACCAACAGTGTACAAATGGTACCAGACATTTATCGAAACAGGTTGTTCCGTGCGATACACAAAGGCTCCAGGCCGCGCACCTGTAGCTGGCGATATGGTGGAAACAGTTAGGAGGAGGTTCGTCCGCAGTCCGGAAAAATCAACACGGCGTCTGTCACTCGAAACTGTATCCCTCAGAACTTTTTTTCACTGTTTCGAGAGAAAGAGTATACGGACTTTTCTTCTTTGCTGAGAGTACCATCATCGGCATCAATTATCTCGATATGCTACAGAACTTCCTTATTCCACAGTTGTATGAACTTGACCACGATGGGCGTATGTGTGGGCAACAAGATGGCACCCCACCGCTCAACCTGTGAGATTTCAGGGAATTCCTTGATCAACGTTTCCCAGTTAAGTGGATAGGTGTGGTGGATCAATTACCTGGCCGCCACGGTCTCCAGATTAATCACCACCAGACTTATTTCTGTGGGGCTTTGTGAAGGTTACGATGTACTGTACATCCGTCCCCTAACTCCAAATCTTGATGAACTGAGACATTGCATCACAACAGCCATCGCTTCTGTTACCCCGTAAATGCTGGTCCATACGTGGTGGGAAATTGACTTCCGTTGGGATGTGTCCAGGATAACAAATGGTGCACACGTCGATCCGTAATGGATTTGTCACAAATACTTGAAGTGTTTTGCTATGTAATGACATATAAACCAAGTCTGTAAGTGGTTCCAATAAATAATTACACAATATTGAAGTTGTAAACTACATTAAGAATCACCCTGTATGAAAGCCAGGAGTGGGTCTTCTCCAGAATTAATGAGTTTTCTTGCCTAAATATCCAAAATTTCGAGAATGAAATCAACTTACCTGTTATTCTGTGCACTGTTCCAGACTTGACGTATCTTCCTACGTATCCTGCAGCTTGTCCTCCCAGACTATGGCCTATTATGTGGATCAAAGATAGGTTCATTCCGGCTCGAACCATTCTATCAATGGAAGCAGCGACGGCTCTGGTTACTGTTGGCACAGCCTTCATGGTTAACAAGTAGTTGCGATTATTACTCATGGCTTTTTCTGCATTCACTATAATCAAATTAAAGCCTCCTCTGTCCAAATATGCTATGAAGATAAGAACAGATAAAACATATATGTTCAGTGAACTGCTTATTTGGGATGAGGATCACCTCTATATAAGTATACCGTAAAAGATGTTCACTAAAGAACATATAGGCTACTTTCTCCTAAATACATGGGTATTGTTATAACTCTTTGTCCTTTTCATGGAGTATAAGTAGGGGGGGTAAGAGGGGTTCTATTACACTCTAGAACCCTCCTTGCCCCACTACTAAACCTCAGCCATGTAATATTTGCGAAAGCTCGTGAACCCATGGTCGGATGTTGATAAATGAGGTGTCGTTGGACTCGAGCTGACGTGCTCTTTCCTATGGACAACTCGTTATATTTTTGAAAAAAAAAAATTTTTTTTTTTTTTTAAGTAGGTGATAGTTTGAAAACCAAACATGATAGAATGTTGTGCCATGGCCCAAACGAATGGTCTCTATGATCTTTATTTTTTATAATGAAACTTTTTTTTATGTTTTTATGTTTTTTTTAAACAGTCCAATTTTGAAATTCCTCTATTTCGGAAACTAGGAATTCTACAACAATGTTTGTTTGACATAAATGAATGGCCTTGACTCCCTCTAACACTAAAATAATTGTCAAGCCTCTAGGACTATAACTGCAGTAGGGGAGCAAGGAGGGTTCTAACGAGTGACACTAGCTGCTCGGCTACGTTGAACTCTCATGTGGATTACTCGCGACCCCATGGTCCGATTTTGACATGCGACATATCGTTGGACTCGGGCTGACGCCCTCTTTCCAATGGACCACTCATTTCAACCCCTAAATAAAACCTACTCCGACTAGGGTATGAAATTTTAAATTTTCAGTGAAAGTCTCTTTTCAAATACGACATGTATAAGGTGCGAAGCTAAAATGAACTTAAATGTTGCTGCTCATATAGTGCATGCGTTTTGCAGGATGCCGCTATGAATAAACATTTTTGTTTTTGTTTTTTACGAATGCGCAATTCAGGATTTGGTAAATAATTATTTATAGATGAGTTGTTTTTTAAATTTAACCGAAAGATTGAAAACTAATTGGTCATGGGCTTTTTAATATCATGCGAACTAAGAAGGCTATGGACTTGTATGAGGGGTCGTTGGATTTGGGATGACGCCCCGTTTTTGAATGTAGTTTTGATTTTTGTCAAAAGGCCTAAATGCACTTTTTGTTAATATTTTGAGAACTAAGAAGGCTACGGACTTGTATGAGGGGTCGTTGGATTTGGGATAACGCCCCGTAATTGAATGTAGTTTTGTTTTTTTTTGTCAAAAGGGCCTAAGTGCACTGTTGTTAATATTTCGAAAACTAAGAAGGCTACGGACTTGTATGAGGGGTCGTTGGATTTGGTTGTCACGCACAGTGACCATGCCTGGAAGGAATGAATTGCTATTTTGGTGGGATGGCGGGGCAGTTTATGACGGTTGGTTTTGTGATATTTCCTATGACGGATAGGGGCGAATATTTGAAAATGTGTTACGTGTGCTAGGATTTATACCCTAAAGGGGATCTTTAACATGCTAGTAAACGGTAATAAGCGAGACTGCTGTCTGGCACAGTAAATGGTTTTAGAATATGGAAACCTATAACATATGCTCGACCAAGTCATGTGCATGTACGCAAAGAGCCAAAACGGTAAGTTCATTGGCCTGAAATGTTATAAACTAAATATTGACCTGGGTAAAGTCATGTGTTTTAGGGTGAAAGTATGTGGTTAACATTATCATGTATTGAGGATGGCCGTTTGGTAGTAATTATTATTATTACAGTAAAATGTTTAATAATAATAATAATAATAATAATAATAAGACACACATGTTTTCAATAGTAACACACACACACACAGTCCAGCTCACTGGAGGCTGAATATTGTACCTAGCCAGAGGACTTGTGAGAGAGACTGCTGATAAGACAAAAAATGTCTACGTCAGCAGGAAGTGTGATATCAGCTTACTTGCCTCGTCGTGGCTAGCAGGTGCGACGTTTAAGCAGCCGCCATGTTGGTTCTGAGACAGTAGGACTAACAATGTATAAGTGGCAGCCATATTGATTCCTCATTAAAAACATGAAACAAGTATAAGGTATGCGAATCTTATCGCGTTTGAGGAATGTGGAGAGGCGTGGGAACACGTGTGAGAGAGACAACATTTGAAGGTCAAAACGCTGAGAAAATGCTACTCTATTGCTAGGCTAACGGATAACGATTGCGTTAGTGATGCACTTGCCATTTTAGCAAACGGACATATACAGTAGAGCTCTGAACTGAACTTTGGAAGAAAAAAATCCTTTTATTTTTTGGTAAGAACCTATGAATGATTATTTTTATAATGAAATGCTAATGAACCTTAAATTTGTAGTTATTGATCAGGTAATTAATGATTTTTATTTACTTATATGTTTGCAGATAAACGGTATACCTTACATGTCTGAAATACAAGAAACCATGGCGATTTTGGGCCCACTAGAAGGAAACAGTAACAAGCAAGTGCAAGTGAAGGTGAGATTATTTTTTAAACTAACTATTCCATTTTTTTCTTTGATATTATTTTATTTTATGAAATGTATGTATTAACCTGAATTTAGGTATTTATAGCGGTTTATTTTATATATTTTTAGAAACTTGGAAAGAAAAGCCTTACCGCCGTAGCAGTTGCTGAAAACCCAAGACGCAGTAGAGTGCAATCATTGTGTCCAGGCAGTGAACTATTGAACACTCATGTAAGTCAAACTTAAAAATGCTATTCCATTTTACCATTACTGAAAACAAGTAGACAAAAAAAATCATTCCCTGTACATGACTAGGACGATGATTGCTTTCTTGAATAATGGCCATGTAATGTCAAACGGTACAAGACTATATTGGTTGTTGACTGGGAAAATACAAGGCTATGTTGGATTTACTAAAAACAAGAAATCTAAATTTAATTTATGGGTGGTTCCCTATGGACTCAATAAATATCCACAGGTTTGAACAAGATAATCTGAACAAACTGACATGACATTCATTTTTGTATATATATTGGTAAAAGGGGGATGTAAATGACTAAAGCTTTATAAAAAGAAAATAAGTGCATGGGTTACTGTTAATGCCAACATACAGTTTATTTATAATGGTGTTTCGATATATTAATGTCCATTAACGTTGAAGTTTAATTACAAGTATTGATTGATTGATTGAGTGAGTGATGGGTTATTTTGTTTGTTTTTAGGTGCGGTCATACGCCATTAACATAGTGAACAGACAGTGAAAAAAGCATACTTTGTGGTTTAAAGTACTGTGTGCAACGTTAATAACTTACAATAAGAAAAAGTTTTATTATAACACATGGCGTTAAATACAACAACTGAACAAGTTGGTTTACCACGTGGGTTAAATTTAAAATCAGAACATGATCGTTGGTTAACATTCGAAACCTGGCCTAGGTGTTATATTTTTGCCTTGTGGACACATGATAGCCTGTGTCAAGTGTGCATTAGAACTCAACACTTGTGCTATATGCAGAAAAGCAGTATCTGCTACAGTTAGGGCATTTCTTGCATAAATAGTATAATTTATTAGCAATGCGTAGTGCAAAATCCCTAATTGCACAATATTAATAAAGCTGTTTTAGAGTGTAACAGATATGATTTTCTTTTGTTTATAGACTACTACAATGAATGTTTTGAATGCTGTGGGTCAAGCATGTGGCTGAGAGACAAAGAAGCTCAGCGAATTGCCAACGCATATTCCATTCCGCATTATCAAGATTCGGAAATTGAAAACAGCATATGGTGATCGTGTACTTTGTGTATGTGAAAACTTTGCGACGTTTCTGCCTACACGGTTTAATGATATGTCGGAGAGTGTTTTTGATGAAGTCAATAATGCTGTGCAACATGTACACCTAATTTATGAAGGTTTTAAAAACAATAGGTGCATCGTCCGTTATAATTAAATGGAAAAAAAATGTGAAATAATAATGGAAAATATAAGTGATGACAATGGACTGAAAGAAAGAAAAATATGTGTATAGAATAATAATGTTTTAGTTTTTAGTATTGTCTTAAAAAATATTATCATGAATCAAAAAATGTGTATAAAGTTTGTAAATAAATACAAAATGATGTTACAATGTTGTTTTATTTTATATAAGTTAGAATATTTAACATTGCAGAGTATACATGATTATGACAATAGATGCACACTTAATACAACTCTTTCTCTCTTTACAATAGTCTGTTATAGTTTTTAAACACAAGGCTTGTCGTAGATCTTTTTATAGCAATGTCCATTCACTGTTCTTTTAAAAAACTGGGGAAGCTGCAATGGTTTTATAGGCATAAAAACCTTATTGTTATTACTATTTAGTCATTTTGATACTCTTGCAACACTACTTTTTTGCATATTAATAGCAGATGACCTAATTGTTCCACTCCTTAAAACGACGACGACAACAACACTACCTCTTGCATAGTTTGTGATGTTGATGGCTCTTGCGACGTGGAAGATGGATTAAACATAACTTTTAGAACAGGGGTTAAACGTTGCTCATTAAACAATCCACTATTTTTAGTAGCAATATGTTTTTCTTGATTTCTTTCGACGGCAACTGTGTTTCATGCAGTACACTACATTGGTGATCACTGACACGTAAAACCGCACTAGTATTACTTTTTATGTCACCACGACAACGTTTGGAACGTTGTTTTGAACAACGCCAAATAACAGTTCCATTTTTATTGGTTCGTTTCACAATATATGAATATCCTTTATAGTATGCATAAGGCTTACCATACCTAGTCACTGATACTTCCATGTCAACTGTCAAGCATAGGCTAAGCTCTAGTAAAGTCTACTTGGTAATAAGAATAATAGTTTAGTGTGAGATCAAATACGGATCCAAAGAGTTCGGGTAAAAGTGGAAGCAAATAAGCAAATATAAGAACCAAGAGTGGGGGTAAAAGTGGTCGCAAAGTGGTAGACCCATTACACAATAATTTCAGCACGACGAAGCTCTTGTTCAATTTCTTTGATTTCCCAATCGTGACCGGTATGTCCAGCTTGTTGTAAAGCATGCAACAACTGTAGCCGCTGGACGAGCTTATTGGGATTGTGCCAGTATACAAATTTAACAAATGAATTTTTAGGTGTAAACAAAGCATTACCATTATCATCATTATCATCATTATCATCATGACCATCATCACTATTACTATATAGTCCTTTTTAATCCTCTTGCAATACCACTTTATTTATAGTCTGCGTTGATTTTGATAGTGTTGAAGGTTTCTAGGACGTTGACAACTGTCTTAACATGAATTTTTGAGGACATGCTAAGTCCTTCGGAACAAACACTGCACTACCTTTAGCCGCAATATCGTTTTCTTGAACTTGCTATTTAGCATTTTGATAATTGTTTGTAAACAGCAACCGTGGTTCGTTTGGAGCACTACATTGATGAACACTCAGGCTTAAAACCTTTCCATTTTTAGCCTATTTTCAATTTTGAAAAAATAGGCTTATGAGATCACCTTTTTTCCGTGTGTGTGTGCGTGTATGTGTGGGTTTGTGTTTGTGAGGTGTGTGTGTGTGTCCCCCTAATAACTTTGAAACTGCTGGAGCGATTTCAATGAAACTCGGTAAGTTCATAGTACTATTCCGGGCGACCTCGACCGTGCCCTTCAAATTTTGTTACGTCTCACCAATCCCAAATGGCGGCTGTGCGAAATATTTCACCAGCATTCAATATCTCCGAAACTATTACAAATATCACCCTGGGATTTATTACGGTGATAAAGGGAACTACTAGAATTTCACCTATGTGACTTTTGAAAAGCTGGTAACTAGAAAACCAACATGGTGGCCTCGCGAATTTGCGACGTTTAAATAGACTTTTCTCGCGATTTTACCAACCAAACGCAATAAAACTTGGTACAGTATATGTTTATACTCATTGTAATGCACCGTCATCTAACTTGGTCCAATTGTTTATATACCCACAAGATGGCGGATGAGCGAATATTTCACCAGCATTCTATATCTCTGAAACTATTAGCTGTTTCACTCTGCAATTTCATACGGAGATAAGGGGCACTACTGGAAGTTCATCTATAAGACTTTCAAAAAGCGGTTATCTACAAAACGAACATGGCGGCCATGCGAAATTGAAAATTTTAAATAGACCTTTCTCGGGGTTTAATGTTCCAAACGCAATGAAATCTGGTACAGGAAATGTTTATACACATTGTAATGCACTGGTATCTAATTTAGTGGAATTGTTAACATAACCTCAAGATGGCGGCTGTGCGAATTTTAAAATTACGTTTTTTTCTTGTGTCGTAATCAAGCGAACGAAGTGAAAGTTTGAATAATGAACCTACGCAATAATTTTCCTACATTGGTACATGACTCTATGGCCTATACAATTAACAATCTAACATGGCGACCATCCGAAATATTCAGATGACTGAATATCTACGAATCTATTATAGCAATCATACTGATTTTTTTAATGTTCGTAGGGGCTATGAACTTAAGTTCATCTATAGGACTTTAAATAACCTGGTGATCACAAATCCAACATGGCGGTGACGCGAATTATAAATATTCACATGGACGTTTCTCGCAATTTAACCATCTGAGTGCAGTGAAACTTGGTACAGTATATCCTTTTACGAATGTTAATCTACTGATATCTAATTTATTTCAATTGTTCCCATAACCACAAGATGAAAGCTGTGCGAAATTTTAAAATCTCCTTATTACTTCTTGTGTCCTAATCATGCGATTGAAGTTTGAAAGATACACGTACACAATAATCTTCATGTAACATTACATAACTCTAGGACCTACATATATAAAATCCAACATGGCGACCATACGAAATATTTAGTCGGTACTCAATATCTACGAATCTACTACAGCAATCAAACTGAAATTTTGTATGTTGATAGTGGCAGTTAATATAAGTAGGATATATGAAAATAGGCAGTATAGTTCTTCACAGAACTACTTGTTACTTTTCTGATTGCCTCGACATTTTGTTGACCTCTCTTTTGAGCTTCACCAGAATATTATTCCACTCGCATTCTGACGATTATAGTTATAAGAGTAGCCTTGATAGAGTGCACGTTGCCTACCTTTGTTGGTTGTAGTAAGTTCCATAGTAGTAACTGACCTGTCAGTACGATGTTCACACTACAAAGGTTACAACTGTTTTGCTGATGGAGTGACCTACCATAAGCTTATATTTTGGCTTTTTTGTGTTGGCTTTTTTGTGTTGGCTTTTTTGTGTTGGCTTTTTGTGTTGGCTTTTGTGTTGGCTTTTTGTGTTGGCATTTTGTGTTGGCTTTTTGTGTTGGCTTTTGTGCTGGCTTTTTTGTGTTGGCTTTTGTATTGGCTTTTGTATTGGCTTATTTGACAAGTTATTTTTGTCAATGTATTTAGTGGTTTTTTCATGGTGTTGGAAAGTATTTCAAAGAGAGGGAATATTTAAAGACTTAACCCAACCTAATCTAACCTAACTTCACCTAACCTAACCTACCCTAAGTTTACCTAACCTAACCTAACCTAACTTCACCTGACCTAACTTCACCTAACCTAACTCCACCTAACCTAACCTAACCTAACCTTTCAACTCTCAGATGATAATTAAATTCAGGGCATAGTCGAGTTGGAACCCAAGACTTCAAGGGTAAAAACCAATTATTTTTGGTAGCTTATTTTGGTAGCTTATTTTCATGGCTAACCTAACTTTACCTATCCTAACCTCAGCTCACTCTGGATATCACTAGTAAGTGTTCATATCCTACGCTAGGTGGCATACTAGTTGTTCAGGTAGTGCTCATATTTACCGCTAGGTAGCGGAAACATACTTTGCGTGTTGCATGTGACTCTTGTGAAGTTTGACCGCGTGCAAGACGTGCTTGTATAAGTTCTGTATTTAAACTCAATATACAATAAATCAATAAATGTTCAGGACTAACATGTAGAGCCAGGTTTAGGGTATATAGGAGACCCTTAACAAGAAAGTCTGTCTAACCCACTAGTCTACAGCCTTGTCATACGCAGTAAGCACCTGTTGGCAGTAAATCCTATACCACGTTGTTCATTACATGGCACTTAAACAGGCTCTAGATCATGGACTAAAATTGGTTTAAAAAAATCAACGTATGCCTTTAGCAAAGGTCTTTGTTTAAACTTTAACACACGATGATTTCACGTGTTGGCTTTTGTGTTAAAGTTTAAACAAAGACCTTGGCTAAAGGCATACGTTGATTATTTTTACCAATTTTAGTCCATGATCTAGAGCCTGTTTAAGTGCTATGTAAAGAACAACGTGGTATAGGATTTACTGCCAACAGGTGCTTACTGCGTATGACAAGGCTGTAGACTAGTGGGTTAGACAGCCTTTCTTGCTAAGGGTCTTCTATACACCCTAAACCTGGCTATACATGTTAGTTCTGAACATTTATTGGTTTATTGTATATTGAGTTTATATGCAGAACTTATACAAGCACGTCTTGCACGTGGTCAAACTTCACAAGAGTCACATGCAACACGCAAAGTATGTTTCCGCTACCTAGCGGTAAATATGAGCACTACCTGAACAACTAGTATGCCACCTAGCGGAGGATATGAACACTTACTAGTGATATCCAAAGTGAGCTGAGGTTAGGTTAGGTAAAGTTAGGTTAGCTATGAAAATAAGCTACCAAAATTAGCTACCAAAAATAATTGTTTTTTACCCGTGAGGTCTCGGGTTCCAACTCGACTATGCCCAGAATTTAAATCATCTGAGACTTGAAAGGATAGGTTAGGTTAGGAGAAGTTAGGTTAGGTGAAGTTAGGTCAGGTTAGGTTGGGTAAAGTTAGGTTAGGTTAGGTTAGGTGAAGTTAGGTTAGATTAGGTTGGGTTAAGTCTTTAAATATTCCCTCTCTTTGAAATACTTTCCAACACCATGAAAAACCACTAAATACATTGACAAAAATAACTTGTCAAATAAGCCAATACAAAAGCCAACACAAAAAAGCCAGCACAAAAGCCAACACAAAAAGCCAACACAAAATGCCAACACAAAAAGCCAACACAAAAGCCAACACAAAAAGCCAACACAAAAAAGCCAACACAAAAAAGCCAATATATAAGCTTATGGTAGGTCACTCCATCAGCAAAACAGTTGTAACCTTTGTAGAGTGAACATCGTACTGACAGGTCAGTTACTACTATGGAACTTACTACAACCAACAAAGGTAGGCAACGTGCACTCTATCATGGCTACTCTAAATAACTATAATCGTCTGAATGCGAATGGAATAATATTCTGGCGATGCTCAAAAGAGAGGTCAGAAAAATGTCGAGGCAATCTGAAAAGTAACAAGTAGTTCCGAGAAGAAATATACAGCCTATTTTCATATATCCTACTTATATTAACTGCCACTATCAACATACAAAATTTCAGTTTGATTGCTGTAATAGATTCGAAGATATTGAGTACCGACTAAATACTTAGGATGGTCGCCATGTTGGATTTTATATATGTAGGTCCTAGAGTAATGTAATGTTACATGAAGATTATTGTGTACGTGTAGCATTCAAACATCAATCGCATGATTAGGACACAAGAAGTAACAAGGAGATTTTAAACTTTCGCACAGCCGCCATCTTGTAGTTATGGAAACAATTGAAATAAATTAGATGCCAGTGGATTAACATTCGTAAAAGGATTTACTGTACCAAGTTTCACTGCACTCAGATGGTTAAATTGCGAGAAACGTCCTTGTGAATATTTATACTTCGCGTCGCCGCCATGTTGGATTTGTGATCACCAAGATATGTAAAGTCCTATAGGTGAACTTAAATTAATAGCCCCTATGATCATAAAAAATCAGTTTGATTGCTGTAATAGATTCGTAGATATTCAGAGTCGTCTGAATATTTTGGATGGTCGCCATGTTGGATTGTTAAATGTATAGGCCATAGAGTCATGTACAATTGAAGGAAAATTATTGCGTAGGTTCATTATTCAAACTTTTACTTCGATCGCTTGATTACGACACAAGAAATAAAAACTTTATTTTAAAATTCGCACAGCCGCCATCTTGAGTTTATGTAAACAATTGAACTAAATTAGATACCACTGCATTACAATATGTATAAGCAGTTCCTGTAGCAGATTTCATTGCGTTTGGAACATTAAATCGCGAGAAAGGTATATTTAAAATTTTCAAATTCGCTTGGCCACCATGTTCGTTTTGTAGTTAACCGGTATTTGAAAGTCTTATAGGTGAACTTCCAGTAGTGCCCTTTATTTCAGTATAAAATTTCAGGGTGATACAGCTAATAGTTTCAGAGATATAGAATGCCGGTGAAATATTTCGCACATCCGCCATCTTGTGGTTATATAAACAATTGAACCAAGTTAGATATCTGTGCATTACAATGTGTATAAACATATACTGTACCATGTTTTATTGCGTTTGGTTGGTTAAATCACGAGAAAAGTCTATTTAAATGTCGAAAATTCGCGTGAGCGCCATGTTGGTTTCGTAGTTACCAGTTTTTCAAAAGTCACATAGTTGAACTTCCAATAGTTTCCTTTATCACCGTAATAAATTCCAGGGTGATATCGGTATAGTTTCGGAGATATTGAATGCAGGTGAAATATTTCGCACAGCCGCCATGTTGGATTGGTAAGACGTAACAAAATTTGAAGGGCACGGTCGTGGTGCCCGGAATAGTACTATGTACTTACCGAGTTTCATTGAAATCGCTCCAGCCGTTTAAAAGTTATTAGGGACACACACACACACACCTCACACACACACACTTCACACACACACACACACACACACACACGCACACACACACGGACAAAAGGTGATCTCATAAGCCTATTTTTTCAAAATTGAAAATAGGCTAAAAATGGAAAGGGTGTAAGTGTGAGTGTTCATCAATGTAGTGCTCCAAACGAACCACGGTTGCTGTTTACAAACAATTATCAAAATTCTAAAAAGCAAGTTCAAGAAAACGATATTGCGGATAAATATAGTGCAGTGTTTGTTCAAAAGGACTTAGCATGTCCTCAAAAAGTCATGTTAAGACAGTTGTCAACGACCAAGAAACCTTCAACACTATCAAAATCAACGCAGACTATAAATAAAGTGGTATTGCAAGAGGATCAAAAAGGACTATATAGTAATAGTGATGATGGTCATGATGATAATGATGATCATGATGATGATAATGATGATAATGGAAATGCTTTGTTTACACCTAAAAATTCATTTGTTACATTTGTATACTGGCACAATCCCAATAAGCTCGTCCAGCGGTTACAGTTGTTGCATGCTTTACAACAAGCTGGGCATACCGGTCACGATTGGGAAATCAAAGAAATTGAACAAGAGCTTCGTCGTGCTGAAATTATTGTGTAATGGGTCTACCACTTTGCGACCACTTTTACCCCCACTCTTGGTTCTTATATTTGCTTATTTGCTTCCACTTTTACCCGAACTCTTTGGATCCCTATTTGCTCTCACATTAAACTATTATTCTTATTACCAAGTTGACTTTACAAAAGCTTAGTCTATGCTTGACAGTTGACATGGAAGTATCAGTGACTAGGTATGGTAAGCCTTATGCATACTATAAAGGATATTCATATATTGTGAAACGAACCAATAAAAATGGAACTGCTATTTGGCGTTGTTCAAAACAACGTTCCAAACATTGTCGTGGTGACATAAAAAGTAAAAAAATAGTGAGGTTTTAAGTCTCAGTGATCATCAATATAGTGTACTGCATGAAACACAGTTGCTGTCGACAAGAAATCAAGAAAACCATATTACTACTCAAAATAGTGGATTGTTTAATAAGCAACGTTTAACCCCTGTTCTAAAAGTTATGTTTAATCCATCTTCCACGTCGCAAAAGACATCAACATCACAAACTATGCAAGAGGTAGTGTTGTTGTTGTCGTCGTTTTAAGGAGTGGAACAACTAGGTCATCTGCTATTAATATGCAAAAAAGTAGTATTGCAAGAGGATCAAAATGACTAAATAGTAATAACAATAAGGTTTTTATGGCTATAAAACCATTGCGGCTTCCCCAGTTTTTGAAGACAACAGTGAATGGACATTGCTATAAAAAGATCTACAACAAGCCTTGTGTTTAAAAACTATAACATACTATTGTAAAGAAAGAAAGAAAGAAAGAAAGAAAGAAAGAAAGAGTTGTATTAAGTGTGCATCTATTGTCATAATCATGTATACTCTGCAATGTTAAATATTCTAACTTATATAAAATAAAACAACATTGCAAAATCATTTTGTATTTATTTACAAACTTTATATATATTTTTTCTGGATTAAGGATAATATTTTTAAGACAATACTAAAAACTAAAACATTATTATTCTATACACATATTTTTCTTTCTTTCAGTCCATTGTCATCACGTATATTTTCCATTATTATTTCACATTTGGGTTTTTTCTTCATTTAATTAAAACGGACCATGCACCTATTGTTTTTAAAACCTTCATAAATTAAGTGTACAAGTTGCACAGCATTATTGACTTCATCAAAAACACTCTCCGACATATCATTAAACCGTGTAGGCAGAAATGTCTCAAAGTTTTCACATACACAAAGTACACCATCACCATATGCTGTTTTCAATTTCCTAATCTTGATAATGCGGAATGGAATATGCGTTGGCAATTCGCTGAGCTTCTTTGTCTCTAAGTCACATGCTTGACCCACAGCATTCAAAACATTCATTGTAGTAGTCTATAAACAAAAGAAAAGCATATCTATTACACTCTAAAACAGCTTTATTAATATTGTGCAATTAGGGATTTTGCACAATGCATTGCTAATAAATTATACTATTTATGCAAGAAATGCCATAACTGTAGCAGATACTGCTTTTCTGCATATAGCACAAGTGTTGAGTTCTAAATCACACTTGACAGGCAATCATGTGTCCACAAGGCAAAAATACAACACCTAGGCCAGGTTTCGAATGTTAACCAACGATCATGTTCTGATTTTAAATTTAACCCACGTGGTAAACCAACTTGTTCAGTTGTTGTATTTAACGCCATGTGTTATAATAAAACTTTTTCTTATTGTAAGTTATTAACGTTGCACACTGTACTTTAAACCACAAAGTATGCTTTTTTTTTTCACTGTCTGTTCACTATGTTAATGGCGTATGACCGCACCTAAAAACAAACAAAATAACCCATCACTCAATCAATCAATCAATACTTGTAATTAAACTTCAACGTTAATTGACATTAATATATCAAAACACCATTAAAAATAAACTGTATGTTGGCACTAACAGTAAACCATGCACTTATTTTCTTTTTATAAAGCTTTAGTCATTTACATCCCCCTTTAACCAATATATAAACAAAAATGAATGTCATGTCAGTTTGTTCAGATTATCTTGTTCAAACCTGTGGATATTTATTGAGTCCATAGGGAACCAGCCATAAATTAAATTTTATTTTTTTTTGTTTTTAGTAAATCCAACACAGCCTTGTACTTTCCCCAGTCAACAACCAATATAATCTTGTACTGTTTGTCAATACATGGCCATTATTCAAGAAAGATATCATCGTCCTAGTCATGTACAGGGAATGATTTTTTTTTGTCTACTAGTTTTCAGTAATGGTAAAATGGAATAGCATTTTTAAGTTTGACTTACCTGAGTGTTCAATAGTTCACTGCCTGGAAACAATGGTTGCACTCTACTGCGTCTTGGGTTTTCAGCAACTGCTACGGCGGTATGGCTTTTCTTTCCAAGTTTATAAAAATAAATAAAATAAACCGCTATAAATACCTAAATTCAGGTTAATACATACATTTCATAAAATAAAATAAAATAATATCAAACAAAAAAAATGAAACAAGTTAGTTTAAAAAAATAATCTCACCTTCACTTGCACTGGCTTGTTACTGTTTCCTTCTAGTGGGGCCAAAAGCGCAATGGTTTCTTGCATTTCAGACATGTAAAGTATACCAGTTATCTGCAAACAAATAAATAAAATCATAAATTACCTGATCAATAACTACAAATTTAAGGTTCATTAGCATTTCATTATAAAAATAATCATTCATAGGTACTTACCAAGAAATAAAAGGATTTTTTTCTTCCAAAGTTCAGTTCCGAGCTCTACTGTATACGTCTGTTTGCTAAAATGGCAAGTGCATCACTAACGCAATCGTTATCAGTTAGCCTAGCAATAGGGAGAGTAGCATTTTCTCAGCGTTTTGACCTGGAAATGTTGTCTCTCTCACACGTGTTCTCACGCCTCTCCACATTCCTCAAACGCGATAAGATTCGCGTACCTTATACTTTTTTCATGTTTTTAATGAGGAACCAATATGGCTGCCTCTTATACAATGGTAGTCCTACTGTCTCAGAACCAACATGGCGGCTGCTTAAACGTCGCACCTGCTAGCCACGACGAGGCAAGTAAGCTGATATCACACTTCCTGCTGACGTAGACATTCTTTGTCTTATCAGCAGTCTCTCTCACAAGTCCTCTGACTAGGTACAATATTCAGTCTCCAGTGAGCTGGACTGTGTGTGTGTGTTAGCATTGAAAACATGTATGTCTTATTATTATTATTATTATCAAACATATTACTGTAATAATAATAATTACTACCAAGCGGCCATCCTCAATACATGATAATGTTAACCACATACTTTCACCCTAAAACACATGACTTTACCCAATTCAATATTTAGTTTATAACATTTCAGGCCAATGACCTTACCGTTTTGGCTCTTTGTGTACATGCACATGACTTGGTTGGGCAAATGTTTTAGGCTTCCATATTCTAAAACCATTTACTGTGCCAGACAGCAGTCTCGCTTATTACCGTTTACTAGCATGTTAAAGATCCCCTTTAGGGTAAAAAAATCCTAGCACACGTAACACATTTTCAAATATTCGCCTCTATCCATCATAGGAAATATCACAAAACCAACCGTCATAAACTGCCCCACCATCCCACCAAAATAGCAATTCATTTCTTCCAGGCACGGTCACTGTGCTCGACAACAGGCTCGTTGAGACATATAACAGCAGTACCGTCTCTCTCAACGACCACTCTTAATTAAAATTTAAACAGATAATTTTTTTTCAACATATAGTATGGCGTTAGGCCCTTTTGACAAAAATAAAATATCAATTCTAATACAGGGCGTCATCCCAAATCCAACGACCCCTCATACAAGTCCGTAGCCTTCTTAGTTCTCAAAATATTAACAAAAGTGCACTTAGGCCCTTTTGACAAAACTCAAAACTACATTCAAAAACGGGGCGTCATCCCAAATCCAACGACCCCTGATACAAGTCCATAGCCTTCTTAGTTCGCAAGATATTACAAAGCACATGACCTATTAGTTTTCAATCTTTTGGTTAAATTTAAAAAAAAATCATCCATAAATAATTATTTTACAAAATCCTCAAGTGCGCATGCGAAAAAAAACAAAAACAAAAATGTTAATTCATAGCGGCATCCAGCAAAACGGATGCGCTTTATGAGCAACAACGTTTAAGTTCATTTTAGCTGCGCACCTTATACAGGTCGCATTTGAAAAGAGACTTTCACTAAAAATTTACAATTTCACCCCCTAGTAGGGGTAGGTTTTTTAGGGGTTGAAATGAGTGGTCCATTGGAAAGAAGTCGTCAGCCCGAGTCCAACGATATGTCGCATGTCAAAATCGGACCATGGGGTCGCGAGTAATCCACATGAGAGTTCAACGTAGCCGAGCAGCTAGTGCCACTCGTTAGAACCCCCTTGCTCCCCTACTTACGTTTTAGTCCTAGAGGCTTGAAATTTATTTCAGTGGTAGAGGGAGTCAAGGCCATTCATTTATGTCAAACAAACATTCTTGTAGAATTCCTAGTTTCCGAAATATAGGAATTTCAAAATTGGACTGTTTTAAAAAAAACATAAAAATAAAAAAGTTTCATTATAAGAAATAAAGATTATAGAGACCATTCGTTTGGGCCATGGCACAACATTCTATCATGTTTGGTTTTCAAACTATCATCTACTTTCAAAAACAAAAAATTTCAATTTTTTTTTCTTCAAAATATAACGAGTGGTCCATAGGAAAGAGCACGTCAGCTCGAGTCCAACGACACCTCATTTGTCAACATCCGACCATGGGTTCACGAGTTTCGCAAATATTACATGGCTGAGGCTTAGTAGGGGGGCAAGGTGGGTTCTAGAGTGTAATAGAACCCCTCTTACCCCCTAGTAGTATAATGTTGGTTGTAGTAGCTTGTTCAAATACAACGTGTTATACGGATATTAAACGTGAATAAGAGATGGCCTTTGCTAGTGCTACCTCTGTACAAAATTGCATCCAATTCAGTGTCACCGTGTTTGAATTGATATGGTGAATCGATTTGCACACATACATGACCGGTATCTGCAAACTATTGGGCTGATGACACTGTAGTTCAGTCAAAAGATGCTTCCCACAAATAGGCATGATGTTGCAAAATTTGGTAGAGATCAAATAATTAGGTTGGTCGTAATTTGATTTAAGCTTTTAACATTTGTGTGACCGCCATTCCGTTTCCGTCAGGATGGCGGCGATATAAAACATGAACCTCAGGTGCCCTTTGCTAGTGCTACCTCTGTACCAAATTTCGTTCAATTCAGTTTTACCGTGTTGGAACTGATAGGGGGAATAGATTTGCCCACACAGATGGCCGCCATTTGCAAACTATAGGACTGATGACCTTGTAGCTAGGTCACAAAACGCTTCGTTGTAAAATTTGGTAGAGATCAGATGATTAGGTTGCTCGTAATTTGATTTAAGCTTTCAACATTTGGGTGGCCGCCATTACGTTTCAGTCAAGATAGCGACGATATAAAACATGACACTGAGTTGCCTTTTGCAAGTGCTACCTCTGTATCAAATTTCGTTCAATTCGGTTCCACCGTGTTTGAATTGATAGGGGGAATCGATTTGCACACATACATGGCCGCCATCTGCAAACTATTGGGTGATGACCTTGTCGCTCGGTCAAAAGATGCTTCCCATATAAAGGTATATTGTTGAAAAATTTAGTAGAGATCAAATGATTAGGTTAGTCGTAATTTGATTTAAGCTTTTAACATTTGGGTGGCCGCCATTACGTTTCCGTCAAGACAGCGGCGATATAAAACATGACACTGAGGTGCACATTGCTAGTGCTACTTCTGTACCAAATTTCGTTCAATTGGGTTTCACCATGTTTGAAAAGATAGGGGGAATCGATTTGCACACATACATGGCCGCCATCCGCAAATTATTGGGCTGATGACTTTGTAGTTCAGTCAAAATATTCTTCGTACATAAAGGTATAAACTTGCAAAAATTGGTAGAGATCGGATTATTAGGTTGGTCGTAATTAATTTAAGCTTTTAACATTTGGGTGGCCGCCATTACGTTTCCGTTAAGACAACGGCGATATAAAACATGACACTGAGGTGCCCATTGCTAGTGCTACTTCTGTACCAATTTTCGTTCAATTGGGTTTCACCATGTTTGAAAAGATAGGGGGAATCGATTTGCACACATACATGGCCGCCATCTGCAAACGTTTGGGCTGATGACCTTGTAGTTTTGTAAAAAGACGTCCGTTATATAAATATATGTTGTTACAAAATTGGTAGAGATCGGATAATTAGGTTAGGCGTAATTTGATTTAAGTTTTGAACATTTGGGTGGTCGCCATTACGTTTCCGTCAAGATGGCGGCGATATAAAACATGACACTGAGGTGTCCTTTGCTAGTGCAACCTCTGTACCTAATTTTGTTCAATTTGGTTTCACCGTGTTCGAATTTATAGGTGCGGACAGACATTCAGAGTACGCAAACTCTCACGCACACACACACAGACTCACACACAGACACACAATTTTTCGCCCTGTGTTGATCTCATAAGTCTGCTTTCAGTTTTTGCAAAAATCGAAAGTAGGCTAAAAATGAAAGTTTGTTGGTTTTTTCTGAATTGATACGGAAATGTGAGTTATTTACGCGTTTCAGACTGTTTTATGATGGATGAGCGCGAAAATACTTTTTTGTCTGTCTGTCTGTCTGTCTGTCTGTCTGTCTGTCTGTTTAGCCCAGTCAAATTAGAATTTTTCGAGGAATTAATTTCCAGAAAGATGGAAGTCATTTTAATACCTTCGTTTGGTCCTGAATGCGTGTAATCCGAGTTTTCACCATCCCAAGAGGTGTGCATAATTTTTGGGACCCAAATAACCTTGGACTTTTCGCTCTTTTTTCAGGTATTTGCTTGTAGCATGAAAACGGTACGTCAGGAGGAAAATATTAATCAGTTTAATACACCATGTTATGACGTAGTGATGTAAGTACGCAAAATCAATCTACTTACTCTGATCACTGCTAAGAACATTTCAATTCAAATATCTAAGATATACGCAAATCAGAAAACTAGTTATATAAATATACACACTCTGAGTAGTGATTCGGAGTAGTACGAATGAAAAACATTTTAATTAGAATATAATTGTGTAATGACATTCTTTAATTAGTAACCATTATTAATATGAATTAATAAAGTAATAGGACATTTAAAATTGACAAACGTTGATAAAATATGAATAGAAACATGTTATAGAAATCAATAGTCGTGCAGCAGAAAATAAGGCAGCATTCATTCTCGCATTTTCTTAGATGTCGATGGTTCTTCATCTACAAAGCTCTCAAGCTGGGATGGCATGTCGAGCCCCTGTTCGTCGAGATCATCTTCAAAGGGATTGTCCGTACCTATTTCTGCTTCTGCAGCGATCGGCATGTGGGGCACACTCTTATCCTCGAATGGTACTGAATTCGAGCAGGACTGGCCGTGGCAGTTGACGTAAATTGTTGAACATTTTATACCAACTTTCCGGCAGCTGCAACTCCCTGCACACCCCTTCTTACATCCGCAGGACACTGTGTTGAGGATTTCAGCTCGAGCTGTATCTTTGGTGTTTATGGTGGGGAGCAGGCCATGGTTCGTCCTCCTCCAACCCCAGGTGAGAGGATCCTTTGGTCTATCATACCAGCCCTGGATTCGATGGTAGACACGCAGAATATGTTCGGCGGCGGCTGCGTTTGTTGGTGGTAGAGAGGCCAGATTGAAAGTAGGCTTTATGAGGGATTTTGAGAATATCTCGCGGCGGATTTTGTCCAAGGAGTTCTCATTGGCCTGAGGTGGATATGGGGCCGCCAGGATTAGTTGACCTGCTGAAATGAGCTCTTCAGGCTCAGTATCTGCATGATGGAAAACCTTGACAGCTCCTGTAAAGCCGTGTTGTATTCAAGGAGTGTGACAAACTTCAACTTCCCTTGACGATAGAATGCAGAAGTTGTATCACACCCACTGATTGCATGTAGGAACAGAAGGTTCTGATCGACAGCAGACGAGAAGTTGAAGTACCTTGGAGAGTAGAACGTGTTCTGAGAGGTCCCCTTTCCAGGTTTCATGACGTAAATGTTTGAATATGGTGCTTTGGCGGTTAATAGGATCAATTGATCGGTGTCCTCTCCGATTAATATGACCGTTGCAAAGTTCTCTGCCGCTTGAATGGCGGTATTGATAATGATAGTGTCAGCATTCTTAAGGGCTTGCCTCACTTCAAACCCCTGCTGTACTAATTTCTCACGCAGCATGGAGAAAAGCCATTCTTTGTTGCTGTCGTTGGACAGAAATTGTTCTTTCGGCACGGTTGCAGTCATCGTTTCAGTGAACACTAGGATAGAAGAAGAGTGCTTGCTATTACGGCGAAGACGCTCAGTGTTCATTCGTCGCAAAATTCAACCGTCTTTAATATTGAATGGATTGATATATTCCGACCGACGTACCGTTCTCAAGCTACAAGCAAAAACCTGAAAAAAGAGGGAAAATATCGAGGTTATTTGGGTCCCAAAAGTTATGCACACCTCTCGGGATGGTGTAAACTCGGATTACACGCATTTAGGACCAAACGAAGGTATTAAAATGATTTCCAGCTGTCGGGAAATTAATTCCTCAAAAACACCGATTTTGGATCTAATTTGATTGGCCTAGTTTGTTTGTTTTTTTGTTTGTTTGTCTGTGGACAACTTTGTTCCCTTATAACTCGAGAACGGCTGGGTGTATCAAAGTAAAATTTGGTAGAGATATCCATCAGAGGCATGACACTAATCATTGATGTAACTCTTCTCCATGCCTCTCATAACAGGGGGCATACCCCCTTAAAATGCATGCTGAAATTGGCGTAGAAGGACGAGACAAAGCTCATTTTCAGTCCCTCAATATGAGAGACAGAATTCGGGGGCCCAGAAGGGTCCCCGTAAACCGCATTTTAAAGCCCTAAAACCAACCGTTTTTGAGATATTCCCAGAAAACTAATTTCATTTAATAAACTAATGAACGAATGCAAGCCCGTAACCATGGCAACAGAATCTCAGAAGTCCATCTATTGCTGTGAGACGCAATGCAATTCCATTAATTACATTAGTGTGAAAGTTTCCAAACGGATAGAAGGTTATCACGGAACCAAATTAAGCTGTAAATTCCATCAATACGTATAAAACGCTTAAGAGGGCCGAGGGGTAATCTAGATTATTTTCACGCGATTTACACCTGCGGGTATGGTACGGGAGGTCCATTATATTCCTATCCCTATTATATTATTATAATTATTATTATTATTATTAGTAGTAGTAGTAGTAGTAGTAGTAGTTGTAGTATATTATGGCGTACAACGACGAGACAAAGCTCCTCGGTGCCAGAAACAAAACTAGGAGGCCCTAAAGGGTTCTCTAAAACGACATTATAAGGCTCTAAAACAACAGTTTCTGAGATATTCCCAGAAAACTAATTTAATTTAATTTAACAAGCTAATGAAGGAATGCAAGTCGGTAACCATGACAACAGTATCTCAAGGGATGACATCCAAATTTCCATCTATTTCCGTAAGAAGCAATGTCACTCCATTTATTACATTTCTGTGAAAGTTTGCAAATGGCTATAAGGTTATCATGGAACAAACTTAGATTGTATAATTCATCAATGCAATTAAGGGGGTCAAGGGGTCACCTAGAATTATTTCACGCAATTTTCACGTGCGACATATAGTACAGAAGGTCTATTTAATCTCCAAACAGCAACATTATTTTCAATAATTCCTGAATTGAATCAGCATTTTTTGCGGCTTTTAGGAATTTGGGCCTTTTGAGGCTAAAGAGCCTCAATTTTCATGCACCACAAGCCTTTATAATTTATGAAGGGGTCTTTCTGTGTATGGTGACCTAACACAACGTAGAGGGTCAGTTTTTATGTGACGTGTATTGCGTTTTCGTCTACAAGGCTTTTAATTTTATTTCACGTCAGGAAGTACACGTTAATTGAATTTAGTTTGAGAGCACAATTTAAGTTTTTTTTTTTTTTTAGTCGACATACGGGTTCATCGTAAGGATGATTTTGTTTGATCCTGTGTGGTAGATATACCCATATTTGGATATCTGGGTGATATGTTGTAGACAATAGAATTCTCTGTCTGTCTTTCTGTGTATCTTTATGTACGCCTATAACTCGTGTTCGGACGCTTGGTGCATCGTAAAAATAGGTGCGGTATCCATGAGAGTCAATGCACCAATCACCGTACTTCACCGTACTTTTCATACAGTAGAAGGGTGGATATGGGATAAACTTCTCAAAATACATGCTAAAATAGGCGAAATTTTAAAATTATCCCAGAAGGATGACCAAAACATATGTTGCGCTTCTCAATGTGAGACACAAAATTCGGGAGTCTATAAAGGGTGTCCGAAAACCACATTTTAAGGCCCTTAAATTAACAGTGTGTGTGATATTCCCAGAAAACTAACTTCGTTCTGATAAACTTATGAAGGAATGACAACCCGCTAACCATTGCATTAGTAGCTCAATTGATACTGTCTGGTGTTAACACCGAAGACCGTTCGAAGAACGGGTACTTCTGCCAGTTCATAATAAATTTAATAAGACATTTTTAGCCTACTTTGGCAAAAAGTTGTCAGTCTGTACGTGTGTGAGTGTGTTTTAGATTGGGTAGGATGTATGCCCCCCCCCCCCCCCCTATCAATTCAAACACGACGAAAACAAATTGAACCCAATTTGATACAGAGGCAGCACTAGCACAGGACACCTCAGTGTCATGTTTTATATTGCCATCCTTGCGGGAACGAAATGGCCTAATCATCTGCTCCATACCAAATTTTGCAACAATATACCTTCATGTGGGGAGCGTCTTTCGGCCAAACTACCAGGTAATCATCCAAATATTTTGAACTGGCAGTGTATGTGTGCAAATGGATCCAACTTATCAATTCCATCATGACGAAACCAAATCGAACCAACTTTGGTTCAGAGGTAGCACTAGCAAAGGACAACTCAGTGTCATGTTGTATATCGCCGCCATCATAACGAAAAAGAAATGGCACCCACCCAAATGTTCTGAGCTTAAATCAAATTACGACTAACCTAACTATCCGATCTCTACCAACTTTTGCAACAATATACCTTAACTTGGGAAGCGTCTTTTGCCCAATCTACAAGGTCAACAGCAAAATAGTTTCAAGATGGCGGATGTATGAATCATGGAATTCTTATGGCCTAAGAGTAAATTACGATTCAACAAGGCCCTACCTCACTAAATCCACTTACCGTACAAAGGGTGGTTTAAACTGTCCTCAAGGAGGTGACATGTAGGATATCAGCATTTTATAATAGAATAATATTCCGTAGTGGTGACTATTAGTTCAGGCTGACCGTAGCGTATTGTGCTGGGCCGTACCACCCCGTTGGGTCAAAATGGTGGCTATTTTTGGCTAAGAAGTATATATTTCAGTAGATTTATATCCTTTCGGGAATGTACTGAACAAAATAATACAAATTTAATATCAAATGGTTTATAAAAACGGCAGAAAACGCTAGTGAAATCGTTATTTTCAAGATAAAATATGCTATACAGTTATACTAAACCAGTTGTTAACCGTTAGTACTGGGTATGTGTAGCGTAATGGTGGCATATTTAGCTCTTAATCTGGTGGTTCCTGGATCGAATGCACGAGGGTTTAATTTATTTACTTGATATTTTTTGTTTTGATTTGTAAGTACTCACGTTATAATCTGAAGCATATACTTTACAGTGTGTATTTGCAATCGAAAATATTATATATACTTATAACACCACATTTTCAACACTTGACTACAGCGAATAAAATTCGTTCTCGATCCACAGTACAGATGGTTGTTGTTGTTGATTCTTTAGGAGTTTTGAGGCATCATGGTCGTGTAGCCCCGTGTACTTGTGTTTGTGTAGAAGTTGTCTGATAAGCTGTGTCACTGTGATGTCTGTACTAGTGTTTGTACTTGTAAATGAGTAAGGATTTGCGTAGGAAGCTGTCCTACATCCACGGAGGAGTATGTTGTTGTTGATTATTTCGGGGCTTTCTGGCGTTGTGGCCATGTAGTCCCGTGTACTTGGGTAAGTGTAGAAGTTGTCTGATAAACTGTGTCACTATGATGTCTGTACTAGTGTGTGTACTTTTATACAAGGAAGGATTTGGGTAGGAAGCTTTTGTTGTTGTTTCATTCAAGAGGCTTGGACATCATGGTAATTTAACCCCGTGTACTTGGGTGAGTGTTGAATTTTGTCTGATAGCCTGTGTTATTGTGATAGCTGTATTAGTGTGTGTAGTTATAATTCAGTTGAAGATTCAATCAATCAACGTATAATAGGGCACGTTATATTTCAACAAGCTACTTCAGCCAACATTCAATATTATACTCCTTGAAATGGACAAAAAGTTATAAATAACTATGCCCATGCATTTAGGTGAAAGTAGGCTATATGTTCTTTGCTGAACATCTTGTTTGTTATTTTGCACAATATTAGGCTACCTCCTAAATTAGTATTAACTTTGTTTAACACCTTGTATATTTTGTAATTGAGACTAAGACTGGGAAGAAAAAAGTCATGATTTTCAATTAGGTACCATGACAGGAATGGACAGTTGGGTTTGTGTTTTGTAGATCTAGAAAAAGCATACGATAGAGTTCCCTGGGAAAATGCTGAGCATCCTGAGGGATTATGGTATCGAGAGAAGGTTGCTACTGAGCCCGTATTCCCTCATGCTGGTGATGATTTTTATGAGAGCTATGTATTTTTGTATCTGAGAAACATAGAACGCGCCCAGGAAGCATCCTCTAGCTTCAGACGCACTTTTGACTTAACTCAGATGCTCCAATTAATTTTTCTACAAAATTAAAGATTGTATCTCTAATGTGCAAGTTTCAACGTATCATCTACATTCGTTCTGTATAATTTGCCACGATGCGTTGACCTAATATTTATTTAATTGTCTTTCGATAAAGGTATAACATCGCAGAGATGCGAACAGGAAATAAGTAGTCGCTACACGACTCACGAAGTATCGACGCCGGAACAGTAGATTCCATGCAGAGGCATACCCTTTGGTGCATTTAACACGTACGCACGTATTCATCGATTGATCTGTAAGACCAGGGTATCAGTTGGACCGAGCTGTCCATTTTCACAAATATCCGAGTGCATCGAGTATTATTTTAGCACCAAGTGTGCTGGTGATTATTGTAGGTTGTCAGTTGCAACCATAAGTACTATATTTTCGGCGAAAATTGTGAAAATTGTGAAATGCAACATTTTACGACCGAGCACATGTTCGAATTTTCATGTCACATGGCAGACATGCATTTTCAAAAAATTTCCAAAGTGTGGAAATTATCCAAGTTATACTGTGAATTATACAGCTAAAATTACAATATTACGACGCACATCCAAGCCGTGCATAGGCCGAGAATTTTAGTGCTCAGATTGAAGTGATATTCTACGCTTACAATTTTTCAGATAATAGAATCCGTGTTGTACGATAGTACACGTATCCTCACGTATCAGTGAGCAGACACATGGCCATTTAAGTACAAGTCTGCAATAGTGTAGAATCAGTTCTGATCTATGAAGCCACGATAAATTCTGTGCTGAAACATCGTATTTACAGCGTCTACAAGATTCTATTACCGCACCACGTGCTGAGAATCTTCATCATTTGGACCATGCTGTTCAACTTGGCCTAAACTATCCGATTAAGGGGACATCGACAACTTGACAGCATTGCAGAATGGAATTCATGAGAGAATGCCTTTTGCTCATGGCCACACGCAGAACGGAGAACTTTTCCCAAGTTCCAAGGAAAGGAAATACACCTCATTATTTTCCTTATGGACGAGGTGATCAACTTACGCCATGAGTCATACATTTAATTCTACTGTTCAGTTTATAGGTCATCGTGGAGTAGTTCTAGTAACCGTACTTGATAACAGTCATGTAGGTATGTTTTCTTTCTTATACAGTATACACCATTTTTAGTGATTTTCAATTTTCATGAGCTTCCACACCATTGTTTTCAAAAGCTCATGGTTAGCCACCCTTGGTGTATTCGCACACTGGTGCAATATTGTAAAATGTGAATTTCCAATTCATGACTTAAACGAGGAGCAGTGATTTTTCCGTAACAGCTGATGCTGAATTGTATGTTATATTTTTGAGCTCCCTTTTTGTACAGTTTTCGTACGCCACTGTACGGGCGTATCGTTTAGAAGAGGAGGATCACTCATCTCACTTTGATTATTGTAAATACTTCTTGAGTGGTATTATAAGCCACCAGATTCGAGCTGAATCTCATATCATTTTAATAAGTGTAGCCAGTATTCGCACACTTTAATCCCGATTACATGATAATCGTATCATTTATAATTAACGCCAGAAGGTTAAGGCTTTTAATCCATTTGTGTTCATTAACTGTGCTTGTGGGCACGAGATTGTACCAATTTTTAATCCGCAGTGGAGTGGAATATCTTTCAAAGACTTTCAGTGGAGAGGAATATCTTTCGTTTTATTCTCCTTGCTCCAACCAAGCATTTATATCATTGTTAATTATTTCTGAAGGTCTACAACTTCGCATAATGAACCATTATAGAGTAACATTACTCAAGAGTGAACTAGGATCACCAGTGAACAGTTATATTTGTGAACCCTACATGTATTTTGAAACAGTTAAAGACTTTGCTACAAGGCAATGGACTCACATGCAGTGAGGAATCATAGGAACTGTGCCAGAACAGATGACAGATGTTCTGATGGCCATGAATCCCGTTGCAAATATTACCCAGAAAGCCAACGGTGATTTCCAATGAGACTACGACTCAATGACACACACTTCTTACACCAATTTTGTACGGTATTTTCCAATCAAGCCTATCTTGTGAATGCTAGATATTCATGAAGGTCAAGTAAAAACCGTTATCAATTGTTTTGATACAGGGTGATTCTCAAGTTATGTACCCATATTACATTTTTCGCACATGTAAGCGAATGATAGTTGATTATTTCTATGATATGATAAGATGAGTTTTCATTAGATGAACCAGACATTTTAAATAGGCTGTTTTTCGCACATTATGTGAATGTTTTTTCCGTGTGTTGACACGTGAAGTATTATGATATTTGAGATGGGTGGCAGATCTAAGTTTTGGACTAGACTGACTGAGGATATTTCTAGTGAGCCACAGAGCAACATAGATTATTGATTGTATGGTAACAGAGTCTTTTAAAGCCCGTGTTATTATGCTTGCTGGCAGATAATAGTTTCGAGCTAGTCTGACCAAGGTCTTTCGCTTGTGTGCTTCAGAAGCCACAAGGATTGCTGTAGAATGTTAGTGGCATTGCTTGGCACCTGTTTATGTGTTATTGGAGCCATTTCGTTAGCTCAAGGTGTTGTGGTGACTTATCGGATCACACGCCTCGTAAGCATGTTTTATAGACTCACGATTAGTTTGTTAGTGACATTGCAAGTCACCTGTTTACTTTATTGTGAGTACCGCAGAGGTAACTCATTACTTAGTTAAAAGCCTCGTGTCATAGGGTCATTCGTCATAAATAATAAACTCTTAATCGATGCTAAAATACACGTTAAATAATAACTGTTTGTTAAATCTTGATTTTCTTCATCACAGCTGACCGATGCATAGCGCTTGTGAAGTAATTCCTGTAGAAATTGTTAGGAAGTCAGTTTACTTTTCGAGTGACAGAGATCACTGGCTAACCAGAAGTTTGTACCTCGGGGGTCGCAGTGACCTCATGGTGACACACTGTTTTTCGAGTGACAGAGATCACTGGCTAACCAGAAGTTTGTAACTCGGGGGTCGCAGTGACCTCATGGTGACACACTGTTTTGACAGTGCATTTAGTTGTTCTTTCGTACACTTAAGATTACGAATGCTAACAACAAACTGTTATCATTATGTTGTAGGCAGGATAATAATAATAATGTCTTGTGTTGTATTCTTTATTATGTGTGTAATCCCATTGTACCCTACTGTAACTTCTAATAGTTTTATTGTACAGCTATTGTTAATTTACTGACTGTAAATAGATGACTGTTATCCTAATTTTGTTTAGTTTTTGCTTATACGTACGCTTATCGCCGTAGGTTAGAATCAGCCAGGATTAGCTAGAATAGGTAACGTTAACTGTAAATACGGGAGTGGTACCAGTATATTTAGATCTGTTATCATGACTTGACATTCTTTTCAGATGATGTTTTCTTTCTAGAACTAACATTCTTTTTGCTTGTATCTTCAATCAGGGATGTTTATCGTACCACGTCCCAAGCTATGCTTTTTCTTATGAAATTAGGACCTGTCGAGAGGGTTAATAACATTTAGATAGGGAATTTTTTGTTTTTTGTTTTTTGGAATTAGCTAGCGGACTATCCGATTTCAAACCCTCCGATAGTAGGATAGGGGTTTGAATTTTTCAATAAATAATTGCATAAATTTTACTTAAGCCTGGATGTTTTCGTTTCTTAGTTTGTGTTTTGGGGGTGCATTTCTTTGGGTGTCTTTGACATTGCTTATGATGGGGACCTGATCCTTTGATATTTCGAGTCATGTGCTGGCTAGCCCCACAAGAAGTGCACTCCGATCCTCTTCGGCAATGTGTTTGTAGGATGGGGTTATCTGGGAGGCCACGCACGGTAGGTGGTGACCAGATAACCTCCTCTAACGGGCTCACTACAGGCAATCAAAAGTTTTTATGTTGATAATCAGGCTGCAGTGAGAGTTGATGGTAGTATGAGTTCTTGGTTCAAGGTTGTTACAGGAGTAAGGCAGGGTTGTAACCTTTCACCACTACTATTTATTTTATATATATGGACCATTTGATGAAGGACATAAACTGTCTGTGTGGGATTCAATTAGGTGGAAACCAGGTAAGCAGTCTGGCGTATACTGATGACATGGTTGTAATGGCAGACTCCGTCGAAAGATTACAAGTCAACATGTTAGAAAATACAAAAATGTGATAAAATGTCCAGCATAACTCAACACATTGCTAGCGTTTCGCCCCAGTGCACCAATTGGGCTCTTCAGTTGGTAAAGGTACACCTACCAAGACGCCTAGCTGGCACACACTGAGAAGGCCATGCAAGACGTTTCTCTACTTGTGTAGCTACGTCACGGGCAAGCCAGTGCACCAAGGGAGTCAAAACTCCACTCCAAAATAATGAACCTTGCCTTGGCATTGAATATAGAATCAAAATATTCTCGAAAGAAAAACAAAATGAGTATTGGTACACTGGGGCGCAACGCTAGCAATGTGTTGAGTTATGCTGGACATTTTATCACATTTTTTGTGTTAATAAAATGGCTCAACGGACAGTACTCATTTTGTTTTTCTTTCGAGAATATTTTGATTCTATAACATGTTAGAACACGAATATAAATCTAGGGAGTGTAGTATGAAGATCAGCATTTCAAAGACGAGGTCGGTAGGAAAGAAACACAATAAAATAGAATGTCAGATAGGAGGAACTCATTTGTAGGAGGTTGAACATTTTAAATAGGTTACTTAGGATGGTAGAATGGTAGTATGGGGGAACAAAAATAGGTCGAGGTGTACAATAGCCAGTGATTTCTCAGTTGCGATCTACAGTATTCTCCAAGATAGAAGTTAGTGTAGCCACGAATCTCTCCCTACATCGCTCAGTACTTATCTATAGATCAATCTTGCTTTATGAAAGTGAGAGCTGGATAGATTCAGGGTATCTGATGCATAAGCCAGAGGTAACTGATATGAGGGTAGCACGATTTATTGAAGGGACAAATCGATGGGAGTAATGGCAGGAGAGTGCTCGTAAGGAAGAGATAAAAGCTAAGTTAGAAATGAACATGCTAGATGAAGCTGTTCGTATGAGTCGACTCAGTTGTTGGGGTCATGTGATTTATTTATTTTATTTAATCGTATGGTAATTTATGCAATATACAATTATACATAACAAGCTTTATTCAAACTTTAAAGTTCATCCTTCTCAACCATTCGGTTAAGTCGGGTGTGAGAGCGAACAAATCGTCAGGAATGCCAGGGTACGGATAAAGAGGACAGCGTTGGACCAGATGTTCGATCGTCTGTTCTTCCAGGTTACACTCACACATTGGTGAGCTGATCCAGTCCCACTTGTACCTGAAATAAATGCTGCAACCATGTCCAGTCCTCAGCCCGTTGATGCGGCACCAGAAGTTCCTCGGTAAGTCAAATCCGTTTGGTTTCTTCGTGGGATCAAGATGGTGGGCACTTGTTCCCAATGTTTTAGTTGACCACTCATGCTTCCAGCTTTCATTTAGATCAAATCCAGCAGCAATGAGTTGCCCCGCAGTGACACTTACTGGTCTTCTAGATTTCAGTCGTTGCTGTGATGGATGGCAGAATTCTTGGTGCAATGGCAAAGAGGGTGATGCAAAGATTTTCTTAGCTTCCCTCAGTAGAGCTTGCTTCCTCCTTAAGTGTGGTGGAGGGATGTGAATCAGCATGGGTAACCAGTGGCATGGAGTTGATTTGATGGAACCAGTAATGCAACGCATTGTATCATTCAATTTTGTGTCTACCTTCTTCACATGTACGCTTTCCAACCAGACGGATGCACAGTACTCAGCAGCCGAGTAGACAAGACTGGTGGTAGATAAGCGTAAACAGTCAGCAGAGGCTCCCCAGGATGTACCACTGAGGTTATGCAATATGTTGTTTCTTGCGGCGACTTTGTGGGAAAGCTTAGTAATGTGTTCTTTGTAGCTCAGGGATCTATCTAAAGTGACTCAAAGGTATTTTGGAAAAGGATTGTACCTCAGATTTCGTTCGTTGAACAAAACTCTTGGATAGTAGTTTGCAGCTCGAATCGATAGATGGAAACAAGAGACTTCAGTTTTTGAAGTGCTGGGGATCAATCTCCAGGTCTTAATGAAAGTTGACATCTTCTTGAGATCCTCGGTAAGGATTTGTTCACCATCTTCAAAGTTATTACTCTGTTCTACAAGAGTGATGTCATCAGCATATATGAACTTAGTTGATGTTGTGACTGGTAAATCATGAAAGTACAAATTGAAGAGCAATGGGGCTAAAACAGATCCCTGTGGTAAACCATTATTTATTTTTCGTTTGTGGCTTTTAGTGCTTCCTAGAAACACTTCGAATTGTCTTTCACTAAGCATACTAGATAATAGATCCATGATTTCTCGAATTGGTACAACTTGCAATAGTTTGTAGACAACTCCTTGTCGCCAAACAGTGCCATATGCTCCAGTCAAGTCGATGAAAACAGTTGTCTTTGAAAACCTTCTTCGATATGTGTAGTTAGAGCAAGAAATTGATCGGTGCAGCTGCGTTCATGCCTGCATCCAGCTTGTTCAGGAGGCGTAACAGCTTCAATGAAAGGTGCTATTCTGGTTAGGAGGATTCGTTCAAGAAACTTGAATATGCAACTGAGCAGTGCTATTGGTCGATAACTTTCGGGCCTATCTTCGGGTTTGCCAGGTTTGAGAATGGCTATAACTTTTGATAATTTGAAATGACTGGGCAGTCTGTTCTCTTGGAGAATGTAAGTGAAGGTCATTTGATGAGAATGAGGGACGATGGATTACCAAAGAGGTTAATGAGTTCGGCTGTAGAGGGTAAAAGAAGCAGAGTCTCAGTCTATGAGGCGTTGGTCAGATTCAGTGATGGACGATCTAAAAGTGAGAGGTGTAGAAACAGAGGAGGTCGTAGTGCTAACTGCTAATAGGGCATCATGGCTCAACTTGGTCTCAAACAGAGTCTCGCAGACTAGACTGGACACTGAAAGGCAAATCAGTCTCAAATGAAAATGTACTAAGACTGGGGAGGAAAAGGTTGTGAATTTAGTTTGGGACCTATGTTACGTTAGTAAACAACAAGGTGGTACCTTATTTTTTATCCTAAACCTGCCGCGGTGGCCGAGAGCGTTACCACACTACTTCATACCTCGCTGGCATCGGGAGAGCTTGATTTCAAATCCCATCTCGGCCATCCTGAAAATGGTTTTCGTGGTTTCCCATTTTACCACCAGGCAAATGCCGGCACGGTCCCTGCCGATTATTTAAAACAGTGAATATTGTTACTCTTTCACATCAAGTTGGGTGTTGGTAGACGGTGAACCATTTGCGTGATTGATTGAGTAAGTAAGCGAGCAGGAAAGTATATTTTGTAAAGCTTTTCAAATATGTAAAGATAAAGATATTGTCATATACACTAGCTCTCCCATACGTTGTTTTAATAAATAAATTAATGAATTAATTAATAATTCAAGACATAATTAACTAATCAAAAATACGAGCCTTACAGTAGTCGCATATGATGTGTAACATTTGACATAGAAGAACCCTCACGTGAAATTGTTAATACGCATTTTATAATATTATTGGCACAAATATTAATCTATTGTAAAACGGTTTTTTTTACAGATATTTTAGTTTATAATAAGGAACTCATTTTATTAGATGATTTGTAGCTTCCACCAGCACTAGCCTAAATAAAGAATACGATATGGATCAACTAGATCAATAGACGCTACGCCGCTCATAACCTTAAATTCCTTATAAATAGGCCAACTTGCGAGTAAATGCAATGTGCACAGCAGTAGATCATGAAAGGTTTGCCCAGTTCCCGGACCCCTTGATTCACAGACCAACACGTAATTTCATACGGATTCTGTTAAAATGAGTCATATTGATATGATAAATATCGTTTAAAATGATAATCCGGTAGCAAAAATATCTATCCCGTCCGGGATTCGAACCCGAGATCTCTAGATTCACAGTCACAGGGGCTAACACCACGGCTATTTCGACCACGCAAATATTACGCACAAGATGGTGACTTATTTCCACGTTCCAATAATACTGCATTACGGAATTAAGTTTCATTTATATTTTGCTTGTTTCGATAATGTTCCTGCGTGAAATTGAGTTTTAAATGCCTTATGAATAGGTCCTCTTGTAAGTAAAGAGACTGTGTTCATCAATAGTTCATGAAGGCTCGCCTAGTTCCCGTATAACATGTGCTTCAATCAGTTGACACCAGAGTTCGAATGAGCGTTTACCGTCAGAATGTCAGTGAGCAAAGTTACTCGGGAAGTGGATGCCGATCACTTTTATCCAGAGATTGAAAAAGAGACTCTTAATAGATCTTAATTGTTTTCAGCAAATATGATATAATGGATATTTTTACACCAAAGAACGACAACTTGAAGATGATTTATTGTATGAATATTTGTAATTGTGCCTCCAAATCTTGAAGTAATCCGTATGTCACATACATTCCACATGGCCGAGAGTAATTTCCGACACCGCGCGCCCATGGTTTACTCTTAGCACTGCCAGCTGGATCTTACCACTGCCAGCTGAATCGATCAATCCAGCTGGCAGTGCGTCTTACACACTTCCGTTTCGATACACCACTGCCAGCTGGATCTTCCGATCCACTTCCGTCCCATTTTGCAAATCACTCCCACAAAAATATCTTGCAACCGAGTGGAAAGATTTATTTATTTATTTATTTTGCGTATGGCAACTGAAGAGCAACTAATATACAAAGGTTACAAATACTGAAAATCTACAAGTTAATGTCTAAGTCTTTAATCCATTGAAGGGCTGAAGCCGTCACTTCAAAGAAATCTTCTGGGCTTCCAGAATAAGCTCGTCTGCTGCAAAATGTTACAATGTGTTTGATGGTCTGGTGTGCACTGCCACAGTCACATTGGAAAGATGTCGCCAATCCCCATCGGTGGTGGTTCTCTGCACAAATGCCATGGCCTGTACGGAGCCGGTTAAGTGTCTTCCAAACACGTCGCGGTAGTTCCATGCTAACTGTCTGTGTACCTGGTCTAATGAGAGCCTAGTAGTCCTGATGTGCAGCACTAGTCCACATTCCTGACCATTTTCTGTTCATGTTGAAATTCATTGCTTGCAACGATTCTGCCAGTATGATGGGTGGCCGTCTGGATTTTAATCGGCTTTTTTTTAAGTACAGTTACATCAGAGTGGATTGGAAGCTAAGGATTGATTATTAACTTTTTATATTCCTTTAGGAGGGCGTTCTGTCTCCGCAGATTTGGTGGCGCTATGTGACTTAGAGGCGGTAGCCAGTGAAGAGGAGTAGACTCTATGCACCCTGTTATTGTTCTCATCAATAAATAAATAAATAAATAAATAAATAAATAAAGATGATGAAGATGTAGGTGATGATGATAATAATAATAATAATAATAATAATATGGAAATGGCTTACAAAATGACGAAGGATACTTACAACAAGAAAGTGCTATCCTACGGGGCTAAAGAAAAGACACATAGACACTGTCGTCAAACCCGAATGTCTGTATGTAGCAGAAATGTTGGACGTGATTGGGGAAGGTGGGCTTGAAAATGTCAGAAAGAAAGAGAGAAAAATGCTTAGGAAAATCCTGGGCCCAAAGTTAAGAGATGCATACAGAAGACTAAGACCTAACAAAGAATTGTACGCGAAAACTGAAGGTGTGGTTGAACTGATGAAGAAGAGGAAATTACAGTTCTATGGACACCTCCTGAGAATGGGTGGCAACAGACTGACAAAAAGATTTTTCGGGTTTTTCAGGAAGAGAATGACAGAACTCAAATGGTTTCGAGAAATGATAACGGACTTAGGCAAGATAGGGAGTCGTTTGTTAGGTAGTCAGCCCGAGGTTGGATCCACAAAGAGTACCGCCGTTAGGTTGTGTGGGTAGATACCCACAAACATCCAAGGTAGCACTATATTGAGGCGTACTAGGCAAGATGAGGGTTGAGGTAGTTGGCCATTACTTTCCTCACTGAGTCAGAACAGCAGTACTAACCCTATGAGTAGAACCTTTCACAGCATCCACAGGCACTGACTGTGCCCTGAATGTCATTACTCAGCATCACCCATACCTCAGTAGCTTCCATATAATCACAGCCATGAGTGAGATTGAGACATTGGTGAAAAGTCACATATTACTCTAGCCTGTGCTAACAGACAAATGCAAATGTACTACATTCATCAAGTGATGGCAAACAGACCGCCGATAGGGAGAAAAACTAATAAAGGAGTACATATGTTCCCAGGAGATGGGGAGGAGCCAGTGGCAAAGATAAGAACCTACACAGAAGAACAGAAGAGGGAAGTAGGAGAAAGGATGAGAAGATACTGGCAGAGAAGGCAAAACATAATGCAAAGACTGTCAAGCATGGTCCATAGCAGGCAGGCTAAGACGAAAATAATAATAATATCTCACCTTGCATGACTGTTCTCACACTTTCAACCTCAGGTGTCTCTGTGTAGCCAGGCATGTATATGACAGTCATCTTCCCCCGTTTGAACGAAGCGTTGTTCAAGATCTGTGGTGAGTTTTGCAGAGGTATTTCCTCGAAGTCATCTACGGAAGTGCTAAAAAATGTCATTTGTAATGCATCTTTAAAAATAAAATAAATATCTGGCTCCAACACAAATGAATGGGGAAAGGATAATATTACGATCCAAAGATAATAAAATATTATTGTACAGCAATTGTTTCAACACAAATAATAAAGATTTAAAGTAAAACCGCTGGTCCTGTGTGTGGTGGAAACGACCAACCTGACGAGGCTGGAAAAGCTCCTGAAGATTGAAAAGGGAATACTAAGAAGGATTTACGGCCCAAGAGTGGTACGGGGAAACTAAACACTAAGATCAAACAAGGAAATATACGAAAGGGTGGAAGACCTGGAAACAACGATCAGGAAAAGACGACTGAGTTTCTAAGGACACATGGTCAGAATGGATCCGGCAAAGATGAATAAACACATTTTTGATAAAATATACAATCTGAAGAGTCAGGTGGTTATACCAAGGATATGAGGGAAGAACTCAGGAATTTAGGAATCACCGATGAAGCTGACAAGACAAAAAAAAAAATCAGGGAAAGACTTTCCAACATAACATTTCTAGTGGAAGAAAAGAGAGAACGCAGGGGAAGAGGATGGACAGACGTGAGAAAGGCGCAAAACTCTGAAGGAATGAAGGAAATGTGGAGGAAGAGGAAGGAAGAAAGAGCGATGAGAGGGAAATAAAGTTATATATACGTGGTCCTTAGTTTTGGCCGGTTCTCAAGAAAGAAAGAAAGAAAGATTTAAAGTGTTACTAAGTTACAACATGTTTAGAAATACGAATGGGCTGCCTTCTGAAATGATAAAAATAATAATTAAAATAATAATAATAATAATATTCTAATAGACTATGTTACTTCTGGATGTGCAATGTTATCGGGTACAGAATACAGACGAAGTGGCTAAAATCTCGCACCAAGAACTGGCTGACAATTCTCATATTCTGGGACGGCATTAAGTTCCATACTATCAGTACCTCCCAGAGTGCATCACGGAAAATTAAGCCTATCGTCTGTATTGGAATCGTACTATATTAACCGAGCAGACAGTTGGCCATAACAGTCCATATATTGTAGTCATCAATAAGAAGATTAAGGAAGCCATTCCAGTTGATGTAGCATTTCCCAATAGCAACAACGTACAGGCAAAGCAAGACGAAAATATTTCCAAATATAAAGAACTGGTGGAAGCTATCAGGAAGCAATGGCAGATTGGAAATGTGAAGATCATACCAATTGTCTTATCAAGGAGCCTACTGCATGGGTTGAAGGAACTTGATGTAGACAAAAATTTATACAATTCAATGCAAAAGTTAGTCATCATTGCGACAACCAAAATAGTTGGAAAATCCATGAACTAGTGAAAATAGATTTTTAAAAGTATCAAGATTTAGTTTGTTACGAGTTTGGCACATCTAAAAAAGATAAGCCCCACTGTTAAGAATCCGCAGAGGGTGCCAGCTTCCAAATACAACCTTGGAAATAAATAAATAGTATGAGCACAACAATTCTTATAATTCAGGACGTTAGGTTATGGAACACTAACTGCAAAATATCTCTGTTCAGGTATAATTAATACATTATTTATTTATCGTTTGGCAAACATAATGCAAAGACTGTCAAGCATGGTCCATAGCAGGCAGGCTAAGACGAAAATAATATTAATATCTCACCTTGCATGACTGTTCTCACTGTTATATTATGATTAAAGCAAGTTAGGCTATATTAAAAATTGTAATTATTGAAATTCCCATGAATGAATAATTCCATAAAACGGAAGTTAGACCAATCTTGAAAATAAAATTGACATTTTAATCTAAAAAAATTACCCAGAAATTGTAATTGGAGCTCACAAGAATCAGATTGTGATATAGTTGACGTGAGGTTCACATCGGGATGGAAGATTGCTTTAGGCAAACAAGATCTTTGTCCCTTGCTGGAAGCTCACAATCCATCTTCCTCATTAGTAGAGAATGCGATGAGACCTACTTGACTAACTAGCAGTCATATACCTATATGCGAGGAGACAAACTTGACTAACTTGTAGTTTTGTAGTAGTCATATACTTAAATGCAACGAGAAAACCTTGATTAACTAATAATCATATAGTAGTCACATACTTAGATATGACGAGACAAACTTGACTAACTTGAAGTTATATAGTAGTCATATACTTAGATGCGACGAGCCAATCTTGAATAACTAATAATCATATCGTAGTCATATACTTAGATGCGACGAGACAATCTTGATTAACTAATAATCGTATAGTAGTCATATTCTTAGATCCAACGAGACAATCTTGATTAACTAATAATCATAAAGGAGTCATATACTTACTGTATATGCGAGGAGACAACCTTGATTATCTACTAGTCATATAGTAGCCATATACTTAGATACGACGAGACAATCTTGATTAACTAATAACCATATAGTAGTCATATACTTAGATGCGACGAGACAATCTTGATTAACTAATAGTCATATAGTTGTCATATACTTAGATACGACGAGACAATCTTGATTAACTAATAATCATATAGTAGTCATATACTTAGATGCGACGAGACAATCTTGATTAACTAATAGTCATATAGTAGTCATATACTTAGATGCGACGAGACAATTTTGATTAACTAATAATCATATAGTAGTCATATACTTACTGTATATGCGAGGAGACAACCTTGATTATCTACTAGTCATATAGTAGTCATATACTTAGATGCGACGAGACAATCTTGATTAACTAATAATTATATAGTAGTCATATACTTAGATTTGACGAGACAATCTTGATTAACTAATAATCATATAGGAGTCATATACTTACTGTATATGCGAGGAGACAACCTTGATTATCTACTAGTCATATAGTAGTCATATACTTAGATGCGACGAGACAATCTTGATTAATAATCGTATAGTAGTCATATACTACTACTATACGACGAGACAAACTTAATTAACTAATAATCATATAGTAACGGGTTCAAACCCGGCCGATGACATCGGATTTTTAAGAGCGTTAAAATACCTCAGTATGCCTTCCTTCGGAGGGGAAGTAAAGCCGGTGGTCCCATGTCATAGATTTATGGCATGTTAAAGAATCTTCCACTAATTATACCTGTGTGAAGCTAAATTATATGGGTTAAGAATGTAAACAACGCTCTTAGTTTCCTACGTTCGTTGCCAAGAGTCGACTGCGGTGGCATTCTAGTAGCTAAGTTATGAACTAGTAGTCGTTGATGGTGGCGTTTGGTGGCAAATGTAGGAACTATTTGAAAAATTCAAAGTCTGCAGTCCTTACTTGAATAAAAAAACAGATAACACACACTAATACAGTCATCACAATTAACACCGGTTATCAGACAGATTCTACACACACCCAAAGTACACGGGGCTACATGACCGCGTTGTCGCAGCCACTAAACTGAGGAACCAACCAACCAACCAATCATATAGTAGTCATCCTATGCGAGGAGACAATCTTGATTAACTACTAGCCATGTGACGAGACAAACTTGATTAACTACTAGCCATATGTAGTCATATGCTTAGATATGACGAGACAATCTTGATTAACTAATATTCATATAGTAGTCATATACATATGTGAGGAGATGATCTTGATTAACTACTAGCCATATGTAGTCATATGCTTAGATGCGACGAGACCAACTTGATTAACTAATAATCAGACCGTGCAAGATTGAGGCAATTGTGCTCTGCAGGACAAAGGAGAAGAAGAAGAAGAAGAAGAAGAAGAAGAAGAAGAAGAAGAAGAAAGAAAGAAAGAAAGAAAGAAAGAAAGAAAGAAAGAAAGAAAGAAAGGAAGGAAGAAAGAAAGAAAGAAAGAAAGAAAGAAAGAAAGAAGAAGAAGATGAAGAAGAAGCAAGTTGGTGATTATGCTCTGATTTCTTATAATTTGTATAGTTGTAACGTTGTTCAGCCTCTGGCTAAAGAGATCCGACAGATGTGGAGACAGGAATTTGTCACTATATTGCCAATCATAATCTCTTCCACAGGGAACATACCGAAGTCGCTGAAGGCCAACCTCGATAAATTGGGGCTCCACCATAATCTGCATACCAGTATGCAGAAAGTAGTTATTTTAGAGACCTGCTCCATAGTTTGTTCGTTTCTCAACCTGCCAGTATAGAGAAGTCTCCACTCCATCTTGCAACAAATGCCGATTAAATGGTGAATTATACCAAACGAAATGGTGAACATATGAGAATAATAATAATAATAATAATAATTGACACGTGGATGGCCAGCGTGGATGGGCCAACTTACCTTTTATTTAGAAGTCCGCCTCGCTTCGCCAGCAAAATCACCTCCAGAAGACATGTCCCAACAGAAGAACACCAAAGGGGGTGGAAGGAAGGTGGAGAAGGGGACAACGCACAGGCTATTCTACAGACACCCCCCAATAACTAATGGAATTGTCGCCGACGAAATAATGCCACAACAGTTGCTTAAAAATTTTAAATAAAAATTTAATGTTTAAATTTAAAAAAAAATACCTCCACCAGAAAACAGAACATGCATCAGGCAGCATAAATTACAAAATAAAACAAAACCTCAGCTAGAATTCTCACTGTAGAAATAAAAAAAAAATAAGGCCGGTATCAATAAACAATTACCTGAGGTAAGAGTATGAAAAGCTACAAACCAAATAAACACTAAATAAGCACCAGACATATTCCCAAACAGGACCATGAGGGCCTTGGAGAATCAAAAAAACTAGTGCAAAATATTACCATAAACAAGGTAACGAAAGAATAATGTAGGAGTACCAAGAAAACTCCAAAAAAGGAAAACCAAAGGAAAATTTAAAACAAATAAGTTAACCAACACCACCATGACCTAAGAACGTGCACTTCAAAAACACGCCAGAAAACAAAACCCACAATGCACTTCTGTCAACAAGTTACCATGGCGACCAAGAACAGTTGAAGGTACATCAGTACGTATTTATGAGAAACGCGTAATTTACATTTTTAAATTAAATCTTCTCCAGTGAGAAAACAGCTACATACAAACAAACTCTAGTCATTACGAGATCAAATAGTTTTTAAAGGCAACGGATCAGACTAAAAACCGACCGACCAATGAACAAATTTAGGCCTAGTGTTAATAGATTCGTCTGGCCAGTACCATAATATTATAAGACGAAAATGCCTTAGCCAGATGCCAAATAATAAAATAAGAAGAAAAACAGTAGTGTTCCCCGGACAAATATAGTTTAACAAAAAATTTACATTTTCATAGGTGACATATCAAGGCCAAAGTCATCCTTCAGAACAAAAAAAAAACTTTCAGTACACAATGCAAAATATGGAGCTCCAATAATTTAAAATAAATAAAAAGCAAGACATACCTTTAGGGGAGACACTAAATTTTTATTTTCTTTAAACTACTTAGATATCCTTAAAGGATTTAATTCACCAAAAATAAAATAAAATATGAGATGGCTGACAACTGCCGGTCAAAGAGAAGCACACCAATATCGCATTTCCATATTAAGGCCGAAGAAACTATTTACACGATTATCACCGATGATCGTTGCACACTAATACTTCATGTATCATCAAATACTGGGATATATTCCCAAGTTAGCGTGGACGAGGGCAAAGCCCTCGCCCTGGCGAGATTCGCAATATGCGTAGTTCTTCTCCCAGCAATCAGTCACAACTCATTATTCACAAGATGGATGACAAAAAGCGAAGAAGGCACCCAGCATGCACCAGGTTTATTTAAATTGGACCAATTAAATTTAGCCACATATTACGACAATGTGAAAACCAAATAATTTTCACACGACACCACTAAAATGTTTTGGCGGCATGAAGTATATATAGTCTTTTGTTTCATGACGTAGAATCACAATAGCCTTCAAAAATGACACGAATAGGATTAGTTTATAAGGCACCATCAACACACTCTAGTGGTGAAGAAGAAGGAACTACGGCTAGCTGCGCCGAAGTCCGATAGCAGCTGCCATCTCGTGTTCACTTGCGGAACCAAGCCATCCAGGCGGTCGTTTCAAAGGTCGTGAAGTCACATCCAAGGAAGATACATATTTGAAAACGTTGGTACGGGCAATGCACGTAACAATAATAATAATGATAATAGGAAAATAAGGAATTCTTTTTATGGACATATAACCCGAATGAAATCAACACGGCTATCCAACAGAATTTTTCCTTTTCTCCGTGAGAAAAAGACAAAGGGGGCCTGGTTCAGTGAAGTAGAGCAAGATCTGTTGGAGACTGGGATAACACGTGAAGATATCCAGGAGCGTGGCCCACTTAGGGAAAAACTTCAGAAACATCGGAGTTTTCAACTTGAGCCGAAGCTAAAAACCGGGAAGGCGTTGACGACGGAGAGAAAGGTGCAACATCGATTGCGAATGAAGGAGTTTTGGGTCAACATTAAAATGCAGAAAAAACAGTTGACATGACGTGGTCCATAGTTGGCCGTAACGAGGGAAGAAGAAGAAAAATGATAATGTTATGGCTTCCTAAGTCCCTTGTAACTAGCCTACTATGGATTTTAAAGAAAATGGGTGGCTGGAATTTTGTCTTGAAGGGTATCTCGGACTGACCAGTAAATCTAGTGACACGAATCCCTCCTATTTTACTAGGCAGAAATACCAACTGACTGCACCGGAAATTGATCCTGTAATCGCGGGAACAGCAGGGGTGACCGTTACCTCTGTGTCGCCCAGCCAACTTCCTTCTAAAATGAGTGATTGCTTTCTTGAAACAAGTAATAAAATATGGTGAATATCAGTCCAAAATATGAATAGACGGTACAGGAAGTTATTTCTATCATAAAATTAGTTATATTGATAAACTAATAGGTTTTATTCCTATTTTATTTTCGCAGATCCCCTATTTATTTCTGGGAGGCGTGGTGGCGCAGAAGTCAAGCTGTTGGCCTCTAACCACGGCGGACCGAGTTCGATCCCTTGTCAATGCATGTGAGATTTTCAAGTGAAATTCCATGTCCTGTGGTTCGGATTCCACGTAAAAGGGAGGTCCCTTTGCTCATCACGGTCACGTAAAACGACAAACTTCCTTTTATGTATTTCAGTAATTGCCCTGAAATCACATATTACAAGACAAAGCGGTGTTTCACTCCTAATCATCCGGGTAAAGCAGTGCTGGTAGTTAAATATTAGTCAGGTTTTTGCCTTATACAATGCAATTCAAGTTTGGTAAAAATGAATAATTCATATTGATAGAAATAGACGTGTTAGCTTACATAAATTGACACTGAATTGCCGAGTAAGAGCCTGATGGGCACCCAAATTTTAAAATACGGAGATGTTTGGTTTCAAACCTTTACTTTCCGGTGTGTAAAAGTGGCGGAACAGCGCTGTCCTCGCGTACTAAGTTGAACAGATACAGGCCGGACGTTTGTTTTAGACGAGAGAAAAATCATAATGAAAGCCTGGAGGCGAGTTGTGGTCAGATGTTTGACAAAGCTGTCTCAAATTACTGCTGAAGTACAGTCATTGGCAAATATAATGGCGTTCTGTTCGTAACTATGTAACGTGTACTTCCGCGTCACACAATACTTCGACGTTGACTGTACTGTCTGCAGGGCCATGTCGTCACATGCTCAAGTCAGGAATTCCATTACACCAAAGCGGTGGTGACAAATGTAAAGCGACAGGGCTAGAGAGTGACTGTGTGCAGGCTCACCTGCAAGCCTCAAGGTCAAGAGCAATCGTCTAATACAAACCTACGGCTTGTACATACTGCTCGGCAAGTTGGACTTCCTATAGAAATAGGCGCTTCGGAAAGTCGGATTATGCAGTTGCAAACCCCTGATGTATCGGTCAACTCCTCAGTTTATGTGTTCAGCGGGACCATTGAGTCCCAAGGCGAAAGTTTCATATTCAGTCGCTCAAAGCTGTGTGGGAGCTGGAACGAGGTAGGGCTACACTCGTGTGGAAGAACTGAGATGATGTGATTTCGGTTCCCACCTCATCCATCCTAGAAATGATGTTCCGTGGTTTCCGACTTTACTCCAGAATAATACCAGGATGGTTCCTAACGAGGTCAAGGTCGTCTCCTTCCCAGTCCTAATCTCAATTAAAAACCAGAGTAGTTTCGTTGGTTGGTTCTTAAGTTTAGGGGCTGCGACAACGCGGTCATGTAGCCCCGTGTAATTTGGGTGTGTGTAGAATCTGTCTGATAACCGGTGTTAATTGTGATGACTGTATTAGTGTGTGTTACCTGGTGTTTTATTTAATTACTGCAACATAGAATTTTTCAAATAGTTCCTACTTTTGCCGCCAAGCGCCACCGTCAACGACTACTAGGCCAAGTTCAGAACTTAGCTACTAGACGCCACCGCAGTCGGCTCTTGGCAACGAACGTAGAAACCTAAGAGCGTTGTTTACATTCTTAACCTATCCAATTTAGCTTCACACAGGTGCAATTAGTGGAAGGTTCTTTAACATGCCATAAATCTATGACATGGGACCGCCGGCTTTACTTCCTCTCCGAAGGAAGGCATACTGAGGGATTTTTAACGCTCTTAAAAAATCCGACGGCTTCGGCCGGGTTTGAACCCGTTATCTTCGGCATAGAAGTTCAGCATGCGACCGACTACGCCACCGAAGCCGCCCAGAGTAGTTTAAAGGGACGTAAAACCAATAGCATTATTATTACTAGTCTCAATTATAAAATGCACACACGCATTATCACAGGTTGTCGGACAAAACCGTACATACAAGGGGATGAATAACCTCGATGTCGCAAAGCACCAAAATGTATCATCTTTACACAAACTTCATAATGGTAAGTTTTACACCACAGTGTTCACCTAAACAATTTTCGTTGGGGTGTATATAACTTACTATGGACGGCCAGTCGTGATACGGCGTGGAGTTGGTCACAGTTTGCCTTTGTCCATCTTCTATCTGTTATTGCGGCAGTGGCTTAAAAATCCGGATCTAATCTCCATTATTTCCCTACCCCCATCCTCCAATACTTTTTTTTTCACTTGATCTGATTGGCAATAAAAGTTTCCATCTTAAGTCCTCTTTGATAAATGTCTCCCTAGCTGGCTCATATACCAGCCTATGGAGCGTGTATTTTGAAACTGAGAGAATTTTCTTTTAATATCTCCCTTTAACACGTTCTGTCTATTAGCTGTTTTGCAGTTAAGTGCTCCAAATGAGTTCCAGTCCATATGATGATGTATTTGCCTCAGCGAGTCGCATGGCTGTTTATAAGGATAGCTTCCCGATTGTCTGAATGCCATTCGTGCTTCTAATAGCTGCTATGATCCTCTCTTCTTTAGATAGTTTCCCTCTTTCTGAAGATTATCACTTCAGCTTTTGAGCATTTAACTTTAGCTCATTTTCCTGTGATCAGTTGGTTAATTTGTTCATTGCTAACTGTAGGTCATCCTTGTTTTTACATGCGAGTGCCATGTCAACCGCGTAGATGTATGTGTTTGCATATTTTCCACTACATCCTGGACGAAAACATTGAAAAGTAGCAGGCTCAGTGGGTCACCTTGAAGAACTTCTATCATTTATGTGATCCAATTGGAATGTTCTACGTTATTTCCGATCTGGAGACAATAGTGTGCTTACTAGACTGACAGCGGTAGCTACGCTCGTTAACATGCAGTGCTAGGCCATGGGGCCAAGTTATCTGCAGACTTGGTAGACGTGGGTTCAAACCCCGCCGTCGACAGGCTTTGAAATAATTTTCAGTAGTTTCCCATTTTCAACTGAGGCAAATGACGTGATGGTACTTTCTGATACGCCAAGGTTGCTTTATTTCACCTCCTTGCACAGATTCATTTTTTTTTTATTCACTTCATCTCTCATTGCTTGCCACGGTGGGTGAGTGGTTATCGTGTCGGTCTACCAGCCCCGGGCTTGCAGGTTAGCCCCTGGCCATGGTAAGTAATTTTTGAAAGGCAACATAAATCACTATACGCATGCCATACGTTGTTGGCATGTTAATGAAGCCATTTGAATTCAGTAGGCCGTGTTCATAATGGCAGAATTAACCTCGGGATTTTCTGCCGACACAAAAGTTCCTCCTTTCTCTAATAGAAAACGGTATAATATCAAGGAGCTTTGATATCTAACCTCCTTACTTTCATAGCGCTCCAAGGAACAACACAATTCGACATGCAAGCTGCCCTATGGGTGTCAAATAACAAAGCTTGCACCCGGCATCAAGGCCATACAAAAAATGAATAAAAAAATAAAAAATACAAAATAAAAATAAAATCTCTTATTAACTTATGATTTTGGCGACAAGAAGGGCACCCGGCCGCCAACAAACACCGGCCACAAATACTTTCATAGTGTCTGATACCCTACCTCGTTGAAAAAGAGAATAATTAGGGGTAGATATACAAATAGAAGTAAGATACAATCAACTTTCTAAGCGTCACTGTTTAGTAGACTACTTACCCATTTAGGAACAAAAACCGAACGCTCTGTGCTATGTTGTAACCTGCAAGAGAAGGAAAGGTTTCATTTAGTAAAACAAGATTTATTTGATTTTTTCGTAGTTACTGTTGATTCATTTAGTGACTTTACAACATCGTGGTCATGTAGCCCCGTGCACTTGACGATGAATGTGGAATTGGTGTATTTGTAATTGAAATTAGGATTTGGTAGGAGTCAGCAATAGCTTTAAGTTAGTAACTGTAGTGTGGTACGGAGAGTTTTATCTCAGGTCGCGTGCGTGATTGAATACGGGTGGCTATGTTGGAAAAGAGTTATGTGGTAGGGGAGGACTAGGCTTGGGTGAGGGGTCGTTTAGATAGTATTTTTCCGCTCTATCTGATGGTGAGGTTATTATTTTAAATTGATAGAATTTGGAAAATGGATTTTGGGGTAAACTTGTGTTTTTAACATTTTGAAGATATTTGGTGAATTGGTGAGGTTAGAACGATGTGGTTGTATGTATTTTATTTTTGGTGAGTAGTTGGATACGTTTTTTTGTAAAAATAATGCGTTTTTCTCATTTTTTCAGATATTTGGCAAACGAATAAAGTTATAGCGATGATTGAGATGTTGTTGTTTTGGTCTTGTCGTCCTCTTTACGGGGATGTATGTGTTGAAAAGGTGAAACCATGATTTTCTGGTCTGATCATGCGTTTTTGACATTTTCTTAATATTCGGGAAACGGGAAAAGTGAGAAGCAGGTTTGAAGTGACTTTGTGATTGGTGTGTGTTTGTCTTGAGGAGGATGTGGGTGTGGCGTGGTTAAGATGGAAATTTGAGGTGAAACAGGTGTTTTTAAACGTGTTTTTTTGTGGAGGTTTGGAAAGAACCGGTGCGACTGTTTTTTATGATGATGATGATAGACTAGCGAGAAGAAGAAAGGAACTGGAAAGGAGTCCTGTTCCGCAGTCATGTTGGTAAAAACCATTTGACATTGGAGGTTTGGTACATACATAGCAAAAAGAGATTTGAAAGTTTCAGGCTGTGTACTGCTCGGGGGCTAGTCTCTTATCACGAAAAAATGGTGGGGGCGAGTGAGTGGGAACGTGTGTCTGCGTGCACCTGCAGTCTCGACAGAGAGAGAGAGAGATAACAGCTTCTGCTCGCAGACAGCCGCTGTTATCAAGCAGAGACAAGTAACATGAGCTTTTGTCTCAAGGGCATAGAGGTATATTTTCAGATGCTGAGCATTGCTTCACACACATGCTCTGCTTTGCTGGTGAGAATGATTTTTACTCGAGTGTTTCACGCCTCCCACACGTATGGACAAAAGTAAAGTGCTATCATTGCAACTTATTGGAGATATGTAGCCACTGTGAGACAAAGACGGGCATTACTCTTCTCATTACCTTTGAAGAAGACAGACGTGTGCGTCGACCTGTCATTAATTACATTAAAAATACGTGAACAGTGTGTGAACTAGTGATCAGGTATGTAAATGATTTTTAGCCTACTTTTCGCATTTTGTAAAAATGAGGAAAAAGCAGACTTATGAGATCGAACCGGGAAAGTGTGGGTCTGTCTGTCCTTCTATCTCTCTGACTGACTGTGTGTGTGTCCCCCTGTATCAACTCCTAAACGGCTGTAGCAATCGAACCGAAATTTGGTATGAGTAAAGATCTCAATCTGAATATCTCAATGCCGTATTTGAAAATGATGTCAGTGCTACCAACTGCTGAAAAATGGCAATTGAAATTTCAGCTCCATGCTGTATATCATGGAAGGTATGAATGGGAGCTACACCAAAATTGGCACACATATAGATAATAATATTTCAGTTTAATTTCTAGGAGGCCATAAATGACTGTGTTGCCAAAATGATTCTAAGCCTGCTGATAGGTCCAATTTTTAAATGCTTATAACTTCTAGACTATCAATTGGATTTCAACCAAATTTTGCATGTACTATCTGTAGATAGACAGATATGACTGAGCGTAATCTTAATAGCCACCAGGGCTGCCAACTGTTAATGAATGCACTCTCTCTTATTTTTATCCAAATACCAATATATCAGAAAGTATGCAAGCCGAAAGCTTTAAACTATGCACACGTATAGTACCTGACATTCTAGATTAATTTGGAGTAACTAATGGACCTCAATACTACCAACATGATTCTAAACCTGCTGATAGGACCAATTATTGCAAATACATGTAACTTCTATACTATCAATTGGATTTCAGCCAAATTTCGTATGTGCTATGTGTACTATAACAGATATGACTATGCGTGTTCTGAAGAGCAACCAGGGCTGCCAACTGTTAATAAATGCTGTCTCAATTTTTTACCCTTATATCAATATAGGCTCTCAGAAAGCATTCAAGCCAATAGCTCTAGACTTTACACACGTATAGTACCTTTCATTCTAGATTAATTTGGAGTAACTAATACGCGTCAGTGCTTCCAACATAATTCTAAGTCTGCTGATTGGTCATATTTTAAAATACATGTAACTATTACACAAACAAATGGATTTCATCCAAAATTGGCACAACAATAGATCATAATAATTCAGATTATTTCTGACCAACACATGCATGACATTGCTGCCAACATGATTTTACGCGCGCTGATAGGTCCAATGTCTAACTACATGCAACGTCCATGCAATCGATTGGACTTCAACCAAATTTTGTATTCTGTAACTAAAGAGATGGAACTAAGAATATATTCAGTTACCAGGGCTGCCAACTCTAGTGCTCTATTAGGCTACATTATGCCAGTTATATTTCGAACTAATTAGGAATTTCGATATTACCAACTCAATTTCGTCATTATTCTAATTAGGTCCATATAGATTAATCATTGCAATTAATCTTACATTTCGAGAAAAGTAGGCTCTTTAGTTCGTCGCGGAACTTCTTGTTAATTTTGATATGATTGGTTTCAGTGACATTTTGTGCATGCGTGGAGAGTGATTTAGTGACTTATTGATTTTTTTTTGTATTTTTCTTGCAGATTTTTAAAAGCAGCGACTTTTTTAAACATTCGTTGAAAGGAGAGAGAGATTATAAAGCAGCAGCAGTGACAGTGGCGGCGGGCAGATTTGTGCAAAAGTATTATTTATTACAAGGTGCGTACTACTTGTTGTTTCGTCACTTTTTAGCCTACTTTTCACATTTTGCAAAAATGAGGAAAAAGTAGACTCATGAGATCGGGCAAATGTGTGTCTGTCTGTCCTTCTGTCTGTCTGTCTATCTGTCTGTCCTTCAGTCTGTCTGGCTGGCTGTGTGTGTGTCCCCCCCTATCAACTCCTAAACGGCTGCAGCATTCGAAACAAAATTTGGTAGGAGTAAAGATCTATACCTGAATATCTCACGGCCATGTTTGAAAATGATGTCAGTGCTACCAGCTGCTGAAAAATCGCAATTGAAATTTGAGCTCCATGTTCGATATCTTGGAAGGTACAGTATGAATGGGAGCTATTTCAAAATTGGCACGCGTATGAATAATAAATTTGCAGATTAATTTCCAGGAGGCCATACATGGCAGTGCTACCAACATGATTCTAAGTCTGCTGAGAGGTCCAACTTTAAATGCATGTAACTTCTATACTATCATTTGGATTTCAACCAAATTTCGTGTGTGCTATGTGCACCATAACAGATATGACTATGCCGATTCTTAAGAGTAACCAGGGCTGCCAACTGTTAATAAATACTGTCTCTATTTTTGTTACCCTAATATCAATATATAAGAAAGTATGCAAGCCAATAGCTCTAAACTTTGCACACGTTTAGTACCTGGCATTCCAGATTAATTTGGAGTAACTAATATACGTCAGTGCTGCCTACATGATTCTATGCCTGCTGATAGGTCAAATTTTAAAATCCATGCAACTTCTATACTAACTAATGGATGCACAACAATAGATCATATTATTTCAGATTATTTCTGACCAAGACATGTATGCCGTTGTTGCCAACATGAATTTACGCGCGCTGTTAGATCCAATGTTTAACTGTATGTAACGTCTATGATATCCATTGGACGTCAACCGAATTTTGTATTCTGTACCTTATGGCTGTGATTATATGGAAGCTACTGAGGTATGGGTGGTGCTTAGTAATGGCATTCGGGGCACAGTCAGTGCCTGTGAATGCTGTGAAAGGTTCAACTCATAGGGTTAGGACTACTGTTCTGACTCAGTGAGGAAAGCAATGGCAAACTACCTCACTCCTCTTCTTGCCTAGAACGCCTCAAAATAGTGCTGCCTTGGGTTTTTGTGGGTATCTACTCACATAACGTAACGGCGGTACTTTTTGAGGATCCAACCAGCCTTCGGGCTGACTACCTAACAGACAGACCTTAAGAGATGGAACTATGAATATATTCAGTCACAAGGGCTGCCAACTGTAGTTTTCTATTAGGCTACATTATGCCAGGTATACAATATTTCGAACTAATTAGAAATTTCGATATTACCAACTTAATTTCGTCATTATTCTAGATAGATCCATATAGATTAATCATTGGCATGAATCTTAAATTTTAAGAAAAGTAGGCTCTTTAGTTCGTCACGGAACTTCTTGTTTTGTTTGTTAATGAATGCTATTTATTTAATGGAAATCCATGAACTTATGGTATTTATTTATTGTTGTTTCAGAATTAAGACGTGTATCAAGTGGGCTGGTCCACTGTAAGTGAGCAGCTTAACCGCCACGCTTGCAATATTAAAATGTTGAACTATGAATATATATATATTTTTGTAAATTACCTTGCTATTCATGAGTGAGTGTCTTATCCATGTGTGTGAGCATGATTAACCTTGTTGCAGCCCTCAAACCTTTTCTGTTTTTATGAAGTGCTATGAATGAATGCGTGTGCTTCCCGTATAAAACCAGGACTTATAGAAGATATTATTGGTTTGCTTGCGCATATATATCTTATCTTATCTTATATATATATTGAACCCTTGCAAAGAAGCATATGAGACTCAGATTCGGGGCGTAACAGGTCATATTCGTAAGTTGCTGTCAGGGCGCTTCATTAACTTGCAGGGTAACATATAACAAAATAACATGCAGGAAAGAGTGAAGCCAGGGTTAAAAAAACAACTGAATTTAATAACAAATCACCATATTTACACATAAACAATTAAAAACAAAAACTCCCAACTGACTCCCGCTTAATAAAAATGCCAAAACTTAGGCGATATCTCTGGAGAGATTAATTACCTGGACCAAGCGTCCTTAAATAAAACGATACCAAAAGTGACCATATAAGTGCGTACGCCGTTCTACATGCACCACGATGTGTACTTTGAATGCGTGATTCGTTATCATCCAGAATGACCCTTCAAACAACGAATCCGCATTTCCTAGAGCTAGACCGACACAAGGGAACACAACTACAATACTTAAGTTAAATCGACACTTCCTAAATCTACTATAAACAAACACAAAATTTCCGTGTGAAATTGGACTTAAATTGCCGTAGCAACATTTACTGCCTAAAATCTTAGGACTTCTCACACAAATCAACACAAGTACATTAACACGTGACCAATAGAAAAATACTCAAATGACCGCTGTCAAAATTTACAAATACTCTACCACTACACCACACGGGTGTGACAAACAAAATTACATGAAATCGAGTCATCAACAAAGCAATAGGCAAACAGCCAACATTTACGTTAATCACAATATTCTTATCCATACAAGGTACAACAATCCGTTACACACATGGCGAACTCCCCAATTAATTATGGCTTAAAAATTAGCCATCACAATGAACAGGTTTGCTACATGAAAGCTTACAGGGTTCAGTCGGACAAATAGGACCGCCTATCAAAATAAGTCACAGGCAAAACGGGCGGTTTGTGGAACTCTGCATGTCTGTCAACCCACGTGTCAATAACCTCGACCTCCCAGAGCATGGGGTCGAACCTCGAAGAAATGTGCCCCAAAGCACAATATTACGTGTGTGTCAGAAAAACATATGGACAAGAATCAGCAGTCTCCCAAGAGCACTCTGTCTTTCCATCTAAAATACAACAGCAGCAAAAATATATAAGGGCGGTAGGACAACTACCCCCTCCTTTCGTAGAATCAACACACACAAGACACATCAACACACACTGAATCACACGTATGGGTTGTGACAGACCCTGAAATAAAAGACACAAATAATATCCACATGCTGGCGCCATCGTTCTATGCCGTGACTAGTCACCTGAAAAGGACTCAAGAAAAATCTATCAAAATTAGAACGAAGGTGTTCTACAATTACTTTTAAGTTGGTGCACTCGGCTACCCTAACATGAATAATAACCTGTTCAGCAAAATGTTTTACAATCATTTCCTCCCATTCCTATTTCAAAAATATTAACGTTAATAAAGCACCATTTATCGAATGTAACGGGTTCCGCAATTGCAAGGATAAAATCACGCACGCACGCCGCGTACATTACACATGACTCAAGAAAAAAAGTCAAAATATCAACAAACACTTTGGCCACGCGCCAACGGACATTTAAACATATAGTGTCGGTACAAGAAAAACAGCTAAAAAACAAGAAAGAAAAACATGACTATTTACAAAGTTCCCCGGCCAAATCTAACTACATAATTGAAATAATCCAATTTTAGTACATCACCGCTTCTGCATGTAGGACTAAGGACATCCTCCTCAACCCATTGCCCTATGGACAATTTAGCACTCCATAGTAGTCGTCTGCGTTGATTTCTTGAAGCTCATCCCAACTTCAAACCACGTGCTGATCATCTTGGTCTCGACTCCTTGGCAGAAAAGTTCAATGTTAAATATTTGCCTATCTATAATCGCTTGCAGGCTACTCAGTTCACCCACAATTGTCCTACTGCGATTAATAGCGAAGACTGGCCCTAATTATATCGCACATACGCACTATAAAAACCACATACAATACACACAATTTATACATAAAATATACATCTCGAGTCCGCGCCACTGGCTCGTTAACAAGTTCAAAATCCTGGCTGCACTCGCAGTCGCTATCTCGTCCGGTATTTCCGTCCCGTCTTATGGACTTCGGTTCTGGTAAGCGCTAATGAGGGTGATACGATACTTCCCCCTTAAAGTTGAACTCGTCGTCTTTAAAAGAATGTTACAGTTTATCACGCGCTGGCGTGAAATATTTAGATCACACAACTTAGTTGATTTTAGAACAAAATGTATTATAGCTTTTAAAATTCGATACTGCAAACGCTGCGACTTTAGCTCCCCAGAGCTCATAAAATAAATTAGCTTCACTGATTTTAGAGCGTAAAAATCACACTTCAAACTGGCGTGGAGTATGCCTCTGAAGGCTCCACAAGATAAGACTTAGATAAATTCGAGCGTCAAAATCACACTTCAAACTGGCGTGGAGTATGCCTCTGAAGGCTCCACAAGATAAGTACTTAGATAAATTCGAGCGTCAAAATCACACTACAAACTGGCGTGGAGTATGCCTCTGAAGGCTCCACAAGATAAGTACTCAGATTGGCGTCAGGCCAAACTATTTATGAGAAACTGACAAGGGCGGCGGAGTGGGGCAAAGTCGGATAAAAACTTCCAGAGTTTTTGTCTCACAAAGATGGGGCTAGTGTCATTCTTCTCCAAATAAATCCAACGTCTCAAATTACTCGAGCGGAGATTAATCCGTTCGGCGGTTCCTTAGATACACACTTCCGCGCGCTTTTTACTACTGACGCCGTCCACCTCGTGGTCACGGCTTGGTCTCTTGCGATTGGCTGATTCAATCGTATGTTCGTTGAGAGGACCTCGTGATTCTCCCTTTATGTCTCCAATTTTGGTACAGTAGTTGCACAATTTGGCCTTGAACTCGACTAATTCTGGCCGTCCCCAGGAATAGCTACCAACTCAGCTTCTGTTGCAACCATTACGAAATGCTGGCCTCCCTAATATCCAAGTCGACTTCCTTATGTGCTGCCTGGGCCGTAGTAATAATAATAATAAATATGAATACTTATTTATCGAAGATCAATAAGGGTTCATTTATCCTCAGCAAGGTTTTGAAATTCGAAACAATTTATTGGTTTGGATTTCAAAAACAAAATCCACTGTAGTAACAACACATCTCTTTAAATCTCACTCAGCTGCTCGAGTGTATGCCCCTCTGACTCACTTAGTGTGCTCCCTTCTCGCTGGAATGTCATTCATATTTCCATTAGGTCTCCCCCTTCTCCTCACGTAGTTGCCACTCCCGTCGTCTCAGCTGCTCGTTGTTTACAAACAAAGTGCGTACTCACGCGCTCCCCGTGGATTTGAGTGTTTGCTTTCAAAAAAAAAAAAAAAACTGGCAATACAGATTCTGCATAATCATCTTTCCTAATCATCAAATGGTTCCCTTCTGTAGTACGGTTTCAAATTGGCGCTATTAAAAACAGATTTTGCACCAGTGCTCACTTCTTCTAATCTGTAGGCATTGTTACCCAGATTCTTAATTACCCGGAACGGGCCAATGAATTTCGGACAGAACTTGGCGAAGACTTTGTTCTTAGGGTCGGAGATCGGTGGTCTACGAACCAGCACTAATTCTTGTTCTTGTAACTCTCGGTGAAACTTCTTTCCTCGGTACCGTCTCAGCCTTCGGTCCGCTTGGTTCCTCATGTGCTCCCTCGTTCGCTGGATTCGCAAATCATGCGCTAATAATGGATCCCTTGGGCAAGGAATGATCTTGTCCCAAGTTCTTTCCGGCAATATGTTGTGGTGTACAATCAGTGGGACTTGACCCGTCGACTCGTGCTTAGTAGTGTTCATGCACATCTCAATTTCCCCTACTTTGTCTACCCATTTATTGTGTTCGTTAGGAATCATTACTCTGTAGTATTTAGCGACACAGCGAATTGTTCTTTCGCTCGGATTTCCACAAGGATGACGAATACTTGAAAATATGTGTTTGATTCCTAGGCTCTCCAAACCTTGCCTAAAAACATTGCTTGTGAAATAGGTACCGTGATCTGATAGAATGGATTCCGGCTTCCCAAGCATCGGAATGACTTTGTTCTTAATTCGACTAAGGACTTGTCTTGATGTCGTCTTCTGAATAGGACATAGCACGACCATCTTCGAAAATACATCGACACATACCAAGAGGTGTCGGCATCCACGCTTTCCTTTTACTAAAGGACCAAAGCAATCAATCGCGAGCATCTCGCATGGTTTCTGCGGTAATAGTGGTCTTGGAGGTTGTTTCAGAATAAAGTTGTTCGGCTTTGTGCGCTGACAAGCGTCACACGTTCTAATTACTTCAACAATGGTGAATCTCATCTTGGGCCAAGTAAAGGTCTCCCCTATCGTAGCTTCAGTCTTATCCGTGCCGATATGTGCTAGGCTCTCGTGAACATGCCAAGTTAATCCCCTCTGTAGTGATGCTGGAACTAAGATCCGCAGTTTAGTATGATGCTCATCCACGTACTTATGTAACAAGTTATTCAAGTAGTGAAATCTCGCTTGTTTAGCACTGGCTTCCCGGTACTCCGGTGAATTTGGTTGTAACTCCTTCCTATAGAATTTTATCATCATCATCATCCATGGGTCAGCTTCTTGCTCCTTCCGAATATCCTTCAATCTTGCCAAAAACTCACGAGCCTTAGGTGTCAAGGTAATATTGTGAACTTCCGCTGTTACTTCGTTTCCGTCCTCAGGGTTTCTACTCAAGGCATCTGGTATGACGTTCAATTTCCCAGGACAATGCTCTATTGTGATGTCAAACTGCTGTATGTAGATGGACCAGCGCGTAACTCTCTCACTTGCTATTGTTGTCTTAAATAAAAATGTCAGTGCATGGTGGTCGGTTCTAACAATGGTGGAATAACCATAGATCATCTTGCGCCACTGTTGGAGAGAATATAGAATTGCTAGTAGCTCAAGTTCCGTAACTGTGTAGTTCCTCTCATGTTTCCGTAATTTACGACTCGTGAATGCCAAATAGGATTTCTTCTTGGGTTCTTCAGCGTCCTCTTGGTACAGCATAGCACCAATCCCAATTAACGAAGCATCTGCTTGAATGATAAATTGTTTCTCAAACTCCGGATATCCAAGTTTCACACAGTTTTCCAATAAATCCTTCGTTGCTTTAAAAGACCTGTCGCACTCCTCGTTCCACGACCATCGATTCGCTTTCTTCAACATCTCCTGCATGGGCGCTACTGTTTCTGTGTAACCAGGGCAATTTTCTTTGAAGAAACCTGTCACTCCCAAAAATGCTCTAACATGTTTGACTTTGGTAGGTGTGGGAAATTTCTTAATAGCATCAATCTTGGCTGGATTAGGCCGCACGCCCTCGACATCAATTATATGTCCCAAATATAAAATTTCGCTCTGGCAAAAATGTGACTTTTTTAAGTTGATCTTGAAGTTCATGGTTCTCAGGTTGTCCAGCAGTTTATTTAAATTTATCAAGTGTTCTTCCATTGTCTCAGAAGCGATTAATATGTCATCAACATATCTCGTGGTGAAGTTCTTGACCTCCTCAGTCAGATTTCTATCGAGTGCTCTAATGAGTGCACATCCCGCAGTTTTCACGCCAAAGGGCATTCGACACCAGATATAACTTTGATTATCGAATAAAAATCCCGTCAACAGTTGGGATTTTTCTTCAAGTTCAAGATGGTGGAAACTATTCGTCAAATCAACACTTGAGTATATCTTCTTCCCACGGAAGCCTTTCAAAACATCTTTGATCCTCGGTGCTTGGTCGTGCTCAACTAGCAGTTTGCTATTTAACACTCGCGCGTCTAGGCACAGCCTAATTGATCCGTTTGGCTTGGTCACAGCCAATATTGCGTTCAGATAAGGAGTTGCAGCTTTCCTTATCATGCCAGAATCTAATAAGTTAGTAATGATATCCCTCACCTGAGAAAAATGCTTCTCTGGGATCGGGTACAATTTACTTTTAAATGGGGTCCAATCTGTGACCTGCATCGCATATTGAAAATTTAAAACTTTCCCAGGTACGGTGTCAAACGCTCCTTTATGTAATCTTAAAATTTCTTCCAATCTTCTTCTATCAGATTCCCCTACGATGGCTTCCTTAAGTCGCTCCTGAAGTAGAATTTCGAATTTGGTTCCGCCCATTTCTTCTTCCGCCAAATGCACCCAAAGTTCCTGCGAAATATCTCGGCTGTCCATTTCTAGCACTGCTGTCTGGTTGACTTGCTCTCCCCTCAAGATCTTATCTCCGGCCTCATTAGTGCATTCCTCAACAACCCAAGTATTGGCCTCTCTTTCCAGCGGATTCTCTTCCATATTTAAACCCACATGATCCAATCCTTCTACTTGTTTGAAGCTTACAGTGTTGTTATGTAAATCAATTACAGCATGAAAATCGCAGACGAAGTTGGCTCCTAAAATTATATTGTAGTTCATCTTTGGAATAACAATGAATGTTTGTGAAAAAGTATGGTTCAATATTTCCAGATCTAGAAATGCTTGCTGTTTACAATTCATAGTTTTGTCAGGAATGACACCTCTGACTTTCATTAGCGGTACCGGCATAATAGGAACAGTCTGTTTTCTTGCTATTTCTTTTATCAAAATTTCAGTGACTAAGCTCACCTGGCTACCTGTATCAATCAAACATCTCACCCTCATACCTCCAATATGCGCGTAAATAATTGGTAGCTGTCTGATAACATTTTCACGGTTCTTCACCACTTCCTCCAGGCAGTCGTCTGGGAATGCTACCCACTCTTCTATATTGGCCACTATCATCTCTTCTTGCTCCCTGGCGATCTCCGTTTTTAGCCTGTCTCCTTTCAGTTCATTTGGGTTTTTTTTTATCCCGGGCCCCATTAGATGTGTTTCGCCGGTTATCATTCTGTCGCTCCTGTTGCCTCAGTAAACTCTCTGCCCCCTCTCCTTGATGGTTGTCTGGGCTCTGTCTGTTCGCCATGGCACGCCCCCACTTCTCCTTCTCCGCTTCTTCATTACTTAATTGATCCGAGTATTTACGGGATTCAATATATCGTTCGTCCCAGTTATTCCTATAATCCCCTCTGTTTTCTTGGCGATAGTCCCTGCCGTTACTCCATCTACCATCTCCATTTCTTTGGTAAGGTCTACCTTGTCTCTGGTTTCCCCTCCAATTCGTGTATTCCCGCTGGTACGTCCACTGATTATTTTGATTTTGGTTATTCTGATGATATCTCCCGCGGTTATTCTGATAATTCTGATTGTTGTTATGGAACTGGTTTCGGCCGTCAAAATCTTGTCTTCTTGGCGTGAACTGTGTCCCTGTGGACTGTGTCTTACTTTGGTTCCCCTGGCCGTGGTTATTTTGGAGTCCCTGAACTACCTCTGCCGTGTTGACACATTCCAAATTCCTTCTTCCTGTCTGTGGGCTTACCATACTCGTCTCATCTAAGTGTCTGAGTAATTCTTCGGCTTGGACTGCGGTCTGAATATTTCCTGCGACTAATAATTGTTGGATATGCATTGGGAGTTGTTTTCCGATGGTTAGAACCATATTCGGCTCGCTAGGCGGGTCATCAAAATCCCTGAATTTTACCAATTGCTGACTGAAGAATTCTGAAAAACGGGTTGGATGTGTACTGTGGTATTTGCGCGTGTACAGGTCCATTCTTAACCCCTGCTGTAACGAAGGACTCCAAAACTTCTTCAAAAACGCCTCGCGGAATTGAGCCATGTCTGTAAACGTGTACTTGAAACTTAAAAACCAGGTCAGGCTAGGTCCTTCTAAAAATTTCTCCACCAGTCTTAATTGTTTCTCCGGGCCGATGTGTTGGTCATTAAAGTAGTCAGTTAATTGCCGTAGAAATGCTTTGGGAGTGGTTCCTGAATGTTCTTTAAACTTATCGGGCTTAAAATCATTACCCCGAATGACTTGGATGACTTGGGCTGGTGCCAAGTTCGGTTGCGGAGTTGAAGTCTCCCCCCTGTACTGCTGGAATGCATTAGTCGTTAGTCTGGGACTTTGACCCCGACTCGTGTCCTCAGCCAACTTCGAACCTGCCGGACTTCCAATACTTGTTTGCTTTTCCGGAATATTTTCGTTTGAAAATAATGTCGCATTTTCTAACGATCTAATCTCGTTTTTTATGATTAATTCTGAGTGTTCCTGTAATTTCGACTTCATATTTTCCTCCAGTGCCTGCATTCGCTTTAAAACTGCCAGCCTGTCTTCCTTATTCGCATGAGCCTGCTGGTCCCAATCTCGCCGGATCCTACTTTTTAAGCTATTTATTTTCTCCTCGTTCCTCTCCTGATTTTTCTCTAGCTCTTCACGTATCCGTTCCTGCGTTTTCACTAGTTGTTCTTCCAAATTATCCTGAGTTTTGACGAGCTGCTCCCCTACTTCTTGTCTTATGACCTCTTGTGTGTTTATTAGCTGGCCTTCCATCTCTTTTCTTATGATCTCTTGTGTTCTGCCTAATTGCTCCTCTAAATTTTCCCGCAAGTGTATCCGCTCGGTTTCCGCCTTAACTTCGACTTTATCTATTTCCTTTATTAATTCCAGCACGTTGTTATCTACCGAATTAATTTGCTGCTGTAGTTTCTCTTGGGTTTTCTTCACTCCCGCGGTGTTACTGACACATGCTGCCTCTATCTGCTTGAGTTTATCTGCCACCATCTCGTCAAATTGTACTAATTTGTTATCAAATTTCGCCTCCAATTTCTTCATTTCGCCTAACTGTTTGATGTTGTTTTCCGCAACCTCGCCTGCCAGTTTCTCTACTTTTTGAACGCTCTGATTAATATCATTTGTGATTTTTCCTAACTGTTCGGTTTGTGTTACCGCCTGTTGTGACAATTTGTGGTTTAGTTCATTGAATTGTTTGTCCGTGTCTAATTTCTGGACTTCTAACTGGACCGAAATGTTACCGCTCATATCAAGTAATTGTTTTTCACTATGCTCACGCTGAGCTTCTAATTGTTCTTTTAATTGTTCTTCCGTCTTTACGGACATCTGCACTAATTGTTCTTCCGTTTTCGCGGACATTTGGATCGACTTCTGTTCTAACAATGCCTTTATCTCATCAACACTCGCCATATCACACACAAAATATATTCAGAGAAAAACAGGGTTATGGGCTAAGGTTTCAGCCCTATACGCACATACATGTCACACATTTAAATATTACTGGCTCTAATTTAATGAAAATTTCAGTAACAAAATTTACTGAATACAAATGACACTTATTCCCAAACAACAAAATAACCCCTAGTGATCTGCTTTTAAATTCCTAACCAACAGAATTTACGAAACACCAATTAACCGAAGTCAATTAAATGTCAAATATAAGGCAACATCTTCCTGCTTTGACTGAGTTCATCAATAATGCAAATTCCTAGTTTTAATGTGGGCGCCAGAACAAGTTTATAACAAATACCAAATCAAATTCTAACCTTGTTCAATATTTCTAACTTTAGGAACTCAGTGATTTTACTAATGCACATGGCGGTACAACATCGCCTCCATTTACTGAATTTACATGTCCGCTTGACCTGGCATCATTTCTCAACGAAATAAATATGAGATCAGCGAAGCAACAACAACAACAGTCCCCACGTTGGGCGCCATTTTTGTTTTATGAACCCTTGCAAAGAAGCATATGAGACTCAGATTCGGGGCGTAACAGGTCATATTCGTAAGTTGCTGTCAGGGCGCTTCATTAACTTGCAGGGTAACATATAACAAAATAACATGCAAGAAAGAGTGAAGCCAGGGTTAAAAAAACAACTGAATTTAATAACAAATCACCATATTTACACATAAACAATTAACAACAAAAACTCCCAACTGACTCCCGCTTAATAAAAATGCCAAAACTTAGGCGATATCTCTGGAGAGATTAATTACCTGGACCAAGCGTCCTTAAATAAAACGATACCAAAAGTGACCATATAAGTGCGTACGCCGTTCTACATGCACCACGATGTGTACTTTGAATGCGTGATTCGTTATCATCCAGAATGACCCTTCAAACAACGAATCCGCATTTCCTAGAGCTAGACCGACACAAGGGAACACAACTACAATACTTAAGTTAAATCGACACTTCCTAAATCTACTATAAACAAACACAAAATTTCCGTGTGAAATTGGACTTAAATTGCCGTAGCAACATTTACTGCCTAAAATCTTAGGACTTCTCACACAAATCAACACAAGTACATTAACACGTGACCAATAGAAAAATACTCAAATGACCGCTGTCAAAATTTACAAATACTCTACCACTACACCACACGGGTGTGACAAACAAAATTACATGAAATCGAGTCATCAACAAAGCAATAGGCAAACAGCCAACATTTACGTTAATCACAATATTCTTATCCATACAAGGTACAACAATCCGTTACACACATGGCGAACTCCCCAATTAATTATGGCTTAAAAATTAGCCATCACAATGAACAGGTTTGCTACATGAAAGCTTACAGGGTTCAGTCGGACAAATAGGACCGCCTATCAAAATAAGTCACAGGCAAAACGGGCGGTTTGTGGAACTCTGCATGTCTGTCAACCCACGTGTCAATAACCTCGACCTCCCAGAGCATGGGGTCGAACCGCGAAGAAATGTGCCCCAAAGCACAATAATACGTGTGTGTCAGAAAAACATATGGACAAGAATCAGCAGTCTCCCAAGAGCACTCTGTCTTTCCATCTAAAATACAACAGCAGCAAAAATATATAAGGGCGGTAGGACAACTACCCCCTCCTCACGTAGAATCAACACACACAAGACACATCAACACACACTGAATCACACGTATGGGTTGTGACAGACCCTGAAATAAAAGACACAAATAATATCCACATGCTGGCGCCATCGTTCTATGCCGTGACTAGTCACCTGAAAAGGACTCAAGAAAAATCTATCAAAATTAGAACGAAGGTGTTCTACAATTACTTTTAAGTTGGTGCACTCGGCTACCCTAACATGAATAATAACCTGTTCAGCAAAATGTTTTACAATCATTTCCTCCCATTCCTATTTCAAAAATATTAACGTTAATAAAGCACCATTTATCGAATGTAACGGGTTCCGCAATTGCAAGGATAAAATCACGCACGCACGCCGCGTACATTACACATGACTCAAGAAAAAAAATCAAAATATCAACAAACACTTTGGCCACGCGCCAACGGACATTTAAACATATAGTGTCGGTACAAGAAAAACAGCTAAAAAACAAGAAAGAAAAACATGACTATTTACAAAGTTCCCCGGCCAAATCTAACTACATAATTGAAATAATCCAATTTTAGTACATCACCGCTTCTGCATGTAGGACTAAGGACATCCTCCTCAACCCATTGCCCTATGGACAATTTAGCACTCCATAGTAGTCGTCTGCGTTGATTTCTTGAAGCTCATCCCAACTTCAAACCACGTGCTGATCATCTTGGTCTCGACTCCTTGGCAGAAAAGTTCAATGTTAAATATTTGCCTATCTATAATCGCTTGCAGGCTACTCAGTTCACCCACAATTGTCCTACTGCGATTAATAGCGAAGACTGGCCCTAATTATATCGCACATACGCACTATAAAAACCACATACAATACACACAATTTATACATAAAATATACATCTCGAGTCCGCGCCACTGGCTCGTTAACAAGTTCAAAATCCTGGCTGCACTCGCAGTCGCTATCTCGTCCGGTATTTCTGTCCCGTCTTATGGACTTCGGTTCTGGTAAGCGCTAATGAGGGTGATACGATACTTCCCCCTTAAAGTTGAACTCGTCGTCTTTAAAAGAATGTTACAGTTTATCACGCGCTGGCGTGAAATATTTAGATCACACAACTTAGTTGATTTTAGAACAAAATGTATTATAGCTTTTAAAATTCGATACTGCAAACGCTGCGACTTTAGCTCCCCAGAGCTCATAAAATAAATTAGCTTCACTGATTTTAGAGCGTAAAAATCACACTTCAAACTGGCGTGGAGTATGCCTCTGAAGGCTCCACAAGATAAGACTTAGATAAATTCGAGCGTCAAAATCACACTTCAAACTGGCGTGGAGTATGCCTCTGAAGGCTCCACAAGATAAGTACTTAGATAAATTCGAGCGTCAAAATCACACTACAAACTGGCGTGGAGTATGCCTCTGAAGGCTCCACAAGATAAGTACTCAGATTGGCGTCAGGCCAAACTATTTATGAGAAACTGACAAGGGCGGCGGAGTGGGGCAAAGTCGGATAAAAACTTCCAGAGTTTTTGTCTCACAAAGATGGGGCTAGTGTCATTCTTCTCCAAATAAATCCAACGTCTCAAATTACTCGAGCGGAGATTAATCCGTTCGGCGGTTCCTTAGATACACACTTCCGCGCGCTTTTTACTACTGACGCCGTCCACCTCGTGGTCACGGCTTGGTCTCTTGCGATTGGCTGATTCAATCGTATGTTCGTTGAGAGGACCTCGTGATTTTCCCTTTATATCTCCAATTTTGGTACAGTAGTTGCACAATTTGGCCTTGAACTCGACTAATTCTGGCCGTCCCCAGGAATAGCTACCAACTCAGCTTCTGTTGCAACCATTACGAAATGCTGGCCTCCCTAATATCCAAGTCGACTTCCTTATGTGCTGCCTGGGCCGTAGTAATAATAATAATAAATATGAATACTTATTTATCGAAGATCAATAAGGGTTCAATATATAAATAAAGGAATGTCTATGTGTTCATCTTTTATGCGTTCATAAACCATTCATCCGATTCCGATCAAATTTTGGTGAGCTGTTGTAAACACTTCCGGGATGATCATAGGCATTGTTAATCCATTTCACATTAGATAGCGCGCGAGTAGTTTAAACAAATGCGTAATGGCGATGCATTCATATACAATACATCCGATTGCGACCAAATTTTGGTGAGTTGTTGTGCACAGTCCCGGAAAAGTAATAGGCGTAGTAAATCCAATTTACAATAGATGTTTATGCTGATTTTGAAGCTCCCACCGTCCCAATCAAGTGTGCGAATCATTTCCCCTTACAAAGTAGCATCAACAAAACCCATTGCGTTGAAACTTGGGTGAGAAGTTCGGTACACTTCAGGTAAGGTTTATGGCTTAGTGAAACCACTTAACAATTGGTAGCGCACGAGTAGATTCAACAAATGAGCAACGACGGGCGAAGCGATTCAACAAAGTCCTGTATGCGATCACATACCATTCGTCCGATAGCGATGAAACTAGGGTGAGAGGTTGTGTACACTACAGGCAAGGTTTCTGGCTTAGTAAATCCATGTTATAATAGGTAGCGCACGAGTAGATTCAACAAATGAGCGACGACTCGCGAAGCGTTTCAACACAGTCCCGTATGCGTTCATATACTATTCGTCTGATAGTGATGAAACTTGGGTGAGATGTTGTGTACACTTCAGGGAAGGTTTCTGGGTTAGTATATCCACTTAACAATGGGTATCGCACAAGTAGATTCAACAAATGAGCGACGACGGGCGAAGTGTTTCAATAAAGACCAGTATGCGTTCACATACCATTCGTCCGATAGCGATGAAACATGGGTGAGAGGTTGTGTACACTACATGCAAGGTTTCTGACTTAGTAAATCCATGTTATAATAGGTAGCGCACGAGTAGATTCAACAAATGAGCGACGACGCGCGAAGCGTTTCAACACAATCCCGTATGCGTTCATATACTATTCGTCTGATAGTGATGAAACATGGGTGAGATGTTGTGTACACTTCAGGGAAGGTTTCTGGGTTAGGAAATCCACTTAACAATAGGTATCGCACAAGTAGATTAAACAAATGAGCGACGACGTGCGAAGTGTTTCAACATGGTCCCGTATGCGTTCATATACCATTCGTCCGATAGCGACTAAAATTTGGGTGAATTGTTGTGTACACTGCAAGGAAAGTTTTAGGCTTAGTAAATCCATTTTTCAATAGGTAGCGCACAAGTAGATTCAACAAATGAGCGAAGTCGCGCGAAGCGTTTCAAGAAAGTCCCGTATGCGTTCATATACCGTTCGTCCGATAGCGATGAAACTTGGGTAAGATGTTGTGTACTCATCAGGGAAGGTTTCTGGCTTAGTACATCCACTTTACAATAGGTATCGCACAAGTAGATTCAACAAATGAGCGACGGCACGCGAATCGTTTCAACCAAGTCCCGTATGCGTTCATATACCATTCATCCGATTGCTATGAAACGTTGGTGAGTTGTTGCGAACACTTCCGAAATCATTATAGGCGTAGTCAACCCAATTTACAATGGACAGCGCGCGAGTATTTTAAACAAATGAGTGTTGGCGATGCGTTCCTATAGCTTACAATTCATCCGATTGCGACCAAATTTTGGTGGGTTGTTTGGCACACTTCCGGGATGGTTACAGGCATAGTTAATCCAATTAACAATAGATAGCGCACCAGTAGTTTAACCAAATGAGTGTTGGTGATGCGTTCATATACAATTCATCCGACTGCAATCAAATTTTGGTGAGTTGTTGTGCATACGCCAGGAAAAGTTATAGGCATAGTAGATCCAATTAACAATAGATGGTGTGCGAGTAACTTCAACAAAATGGTGTGCGTTTGTTTCAACAAAGTCCCACATGCGTTCATACACCATTCACCCCAATGCGATCAAACTTGGGTGAGATGTTGTATACACTCAGGGAAGGTTTCTGGCTTAGTAAATCCACTTAACATTAGGTGGCGCACGTGTAGATTCAACAAATGAGCGACGACGCGCGAAGTGTTTCAACAAAGTCCCGTATGCGTTCATGTACCATTTGTCTGATAGCAATGAAACGTGGGTGAGATGTTGTGTACACTTCAGGGAAGATTTCTAGCTTAGTAAATCCATATTACAATAGGTAGCGCACGAATGGATTCAACAAATGAGCGACGACGCGAGAAGTGTTTCGACAAAGACCCGTATGCGTTCATATAAAATCGTAAGATAGAGGTAAAACTTTGGTGAGTTGTTGTGTACACTCCAGGGGAGGTTTCAGGCTATGTAACTCCATTTTACAACAGGCAGCGCACGAGTAGATTCAAAAAATGAGCGAAGATGCGCGAAGCGTTTCAACAAAGTCCCGTATGCGTTCATATACCATTTGTCCGATAGCGATGAAACTTGGGTGTGATGTTGGGTACACTTCCGGGAAGGTTTCTGGCTTAGTAAATCCACTTTACAATAGGTAGCACACGAGTAGATTCAACAAATGAGCGACGGCACGTGAATCGTTTTATCAAAGTCCCGTATGCAGTCACATGCCATTCATCCGATTGCGATGAAACTTTAGTGAATTGTTGTGTACACCCGTGGAAAAGTTTCTGACTTAGTAAATCCATTTTACAATAGGTAGCGCACGAGTAGATTCAACAAATGGGTAAAGGCACGCGTATCGTTTAAACAAAATTCCGTAGGCGTTCATCTACCATTCATGCGATTGCAATGAAATTTGGTGAAATGTTGTTTCCACTCCCGTGAAGGTTTCTGATTTAGTAAATCCATTATACAATAGGTAGCAAATGGGTAGATTTAACTAATAGGCGACAGCGCGTGAATCGTTTCAATAAAGTCCCGTACGCGATCATATATCATTCATCCGAGTGTGATAAAACTTTGGAGAGCTGTGTACAGTCGTGCGAAGGTTCATGAATTAGAAGGTCCGTTTTTCAATGGGTGGCGCACAAGATGGTTCAACAAATGAGTGACGGCGCGAATCGTTTAAACAAAATCCCGTATGCGTTCATATGCCATTCATCCGATTGCGATGAAATTTTGATGAGTTGTTGTGTACACGCCAAGAAAGGTTTTCGAATTAGTAAATCCATTTTACAATAGGTAGCGTATGAGTATATTCAACAAATGGGCGACGGCACTCTAATCGTTTCAGCAGTCCCGTATGCGTTCATATACCATCCATTTCATTGCAATGTAACTTTCGTGAGTTGTTGATCACGCTCCAGTGAATGTTTCTGCGATAGTAAATTATTTTTTATAATAGTTTAGAGGTGGTTAATGGAAAAAGAAGAAAATATTGGGAATCCAAAAGCACTGCAACTAACAAAGTCAAAACCCCGACACTTTCTTTGATTGGCATTGCAACTCATGCCGGGTACAGTTAGTTGTTAATAAAAAAAAAGTATCCACCAGCACCTCGTGAACTGGCAGACAGCTGCTGGAGCCCAAAGTGTTTGAAGTTCGTCAGTTGCTGTGTGTGTGTGTGTGTGTGTGTGTGTGTGTGTGTGTGTGCGTGTGAAAAGTGCTAGTGAGGGAAACAGCAGTATTGCTGGTTTTTGTATTACCCTATTGTAAGGAAAGGTTAACACCATTTATTCATTTTTTAAAAGCATGTCTATGTCAATGATTGAAGGATTATGGTGGCAGCCTCTTGCCAAATGTTTTATGAGTAGAGTATTCTCCGGTCGGATTTATAATGCGAATCACTGTCTGTCGCTTAAAGAATTTGTTGAATCTTGTTTCCCCATTTTTTCGTGTGAAAGTCAGGAAGGGTTAAGATTACATCACGCATTGAAAATAAATGTTGAACTGCTATGTGAATTTATATTGATTAAAAATAATGTTGAGCAGAAACAAAAGTTCAACCTTAGTAATTAATGGATGCGTATGTTAATAATGTGCCATATCGGGACATGAAAATGGTCAACACTTGGGGTGGGCGTTGGGGGGCTCAAAAATATATGCAAAGCCAAATTTCAAATCCTTGAACATTATTGAGCAAAACTTACAAACTATTGAATTATCCAAAACTTAAGTGGTGATGAATAAACCCATCTATCTATTTTGGATTTTTCAAAATTGTATAACATGTATCAATTTCATTATGGCATTGCAATGCAGCGATTTGGTGCCATTTTTTTGTTATATTCAGACACGGATAGTTTCATTTATCACATCCGTGGCTGCAACCCGTACGTCGTCATCAAACAAACTCCAAAATTGTTTGACACTTCCTCGTTTAGTGAGGGCAAAGTGTTTACTATCCCCCGCCTGAACAAAAAAGAAATTGGCTAAATGAAAGATGAATGTTCAGACACCATGATGTCAGAGTTTGTTGGGCTTGCTCCCAAAATGTATTCTTTTAGGCAGGTGGATCGAAGCCAATCCATGCGAGCCAAGGGGATTAGCCAACATGTGGTTAAACGCATGTGCGTGGATGACTATTTGCAAGTTCGTGAGACCCACGCACCCATGTCACATAGCCAGTTTCGGATTATTTACAAAAATCAGAATTTATTTTTATTGAAACAACGAAAACAAACACTAGCTTTGTTGGTCGACAAGAGACAGTGGTGTGAGGATATGATCACCAGCGTCCCGTTTGGTTGTTGCTATTGTTGTACAACGCGGCGAGTGTTTATTTTTTGTATAAGGTGTGTGCTGGCATCTTGAGTCTTGGGATAAAAATAAAAAATTGTAGTGTATCATATAATTTTTGTTTTTAGCACAGTTGCATGGGTGTGTACATGGATGTGTAAATGTGTGTAAATAGTATGTATGTATGTATGTATGTATGTCTGTCTTCTGCTATTTGCCTGTCAACACATAAAGAGAACTTTGCATCAGCTTTTGCAGTGATCACTGTGCACAGGCTAGAGTAAAAACATGTTGGCTTTTAGGTTAGGGAAAACAACAAGTACCCACCCTCACTTTTCATGCCGCTTAATAAGCCTCACTAGGTTGTGGCTTAATAGGCTTCACATGTGTGTGGCTTAATACGCCTCACTAGGGTGTGGCTTAATAGGCCTCGTGTTGGAGTAAAGTGACCACCTCGCCCTCAATATTCATGCGGCTTAATAGGCCCCACTAGGTTGTGGCTTAATAGGCCTCACTAGGTTGTGGCTTAATAGGCCTTATGTTAAAGCAAGTGATCACCCACCCTCAGTATTCATGCGGCTTATTAAGCCTCACTAGGTTGTGGCTTTTTGGGCATCTTGTTAGAGCAAAGTGACCACCCACCCTCAGTATTCATGCAGCTTAATAGGCCTCACTAGGTTGTGGCTTAATAGGTCTCATGTTAGAGCAAAGTGACCACCCACGCACAGTATTCATGCGGCTTAGTAGGCCTCACTAGGTTGCGGCTTAATAGGCCTCATGTTAGAGCAAATTGACCACCTGTCTCCACTATTCATGCGGCTTAATAGGCCTCATGCAAGAATAAAAAATCTGCTGCCTTTACTGTTGACACCACTTTGTAGGCTTGTCACTTTAGTTATGAGTGGTGCTGTATTTGAAAACAACAACACCAGTCGAATGTTTCGAGAGAGAATTTTTTAAAACATGGTTCATGTTATCCTAGTGGCCTACAAGTGTGTGAGTGTGTGTGAGTGTGTGTGAGTGTGTGAACTCTGAATGTATCCCCCCCCCCCTATCAATTCGACACAGTGAAACGTAATTGAACGAAATTTGGTACAGAGGTAGACCAAGCATAGGGCACCTCAGTGTCATGTTTTATATTGCCACCATCTTGACCGATACGTAATGGCAGCCACCCAAATGTTAAAAGCGGAAATCAAATTATGACTAACTTAATCATCCGATCTCTACAAAATTTTGCAAAAACATATAGTTATATGTCGAGCGTCTTTTGACTAAACTACAAGGTCATCAGCCCAATGGTTTTCAGTTGGCGGCCATGTATGTGTGCGAATCGATTCCCCTTATCAATTAAAACACGGTGAAACCGAATTGAACGAAATTTGGTACAGAGCTAGCACAAGAAAAAAGCACCTCAGTGTCATTTTTATATCGCCACCATCTTGACGAAAACGTAATGGTGGCCACCCAAATGTTTTAAGCTTATATCAAATTACGACCAACATTATCATCTGATCTCTACTAAATTTTGCAACATTACACCTTTTTGTATGAAAAATCTTTTGACTAAACTGCAAAGTCATCAGCCCTATACATTGCGAATGGCGGCCATGTATATGAGCAAATCGATTCCCCCTGTCTATTCAAACACGGTGAAACCGAATTAAACAAAATTTGGTACAGAGGTAGCACTAGCAAAGGGCACCACAGTGTCTTATTTTATATTACCGCCATTTTTACGGAAACGTAATGGCGGCCACCCAAATCTTCAATGCTTAAATCAAATAACGACAAACTTAATCATCCGATCTCTACCAAATTTTGCAAAAACGTACATTTATATGGCGAGTGTCTTTTGACTAAATTACAAGGCCATCAGCCCAATAGGTTGCAGATAGCGGCTATGTATGTGGGCAAATCGATTCCCCTCAAACACGGTGAAACCGAATTGAACTACATTTGGTACAGAGGTTGCACTAGCAAAGGGCACCTTATTTTCATGTTTAATATCCGTATAGCACGTTGTATTTCAACAAGATACTACAACCAACATTCTGTTATACTCCTTCAATAGGACAAATAGTTATAACAACACCCATGCATTTAGGAGAAAGTAGGCTATATGTTCTTTACTGTACATCTTGTTTTTTTATTTACTTAGTAAACGTCAACTACTACTTTACAGATTCAATGATGAGCCACGATGAAGATGCTCTTATCGTCACGAAACACACATTGTTTAATGAATATGCCACGAAGGTGTATCATAATCTGTTACGTGTGGCCGATCCTTCAGAATATACAGTAGAAATACCAAAGTACGGATTGATACCACTTTGTATAACAGCATCATTGATCATGATGATGATGACATATTTCATGACCCAGGCCATCACTATTGCAAATCCTGTATGCTAAATGTTGCCTTTCAAAATAATTTATCAACGCAAGTTATTCATAAAGCATGGTATGGTTTAACGATGAAACAAGTCATTGTTACGTTAGCTGATGAGGATTTTTTTGGAGACTTTTGGTGTACGTTATGTACAAAACCCCTGTTTAATGTTTATTTTCGGATAACCCCACATATGTTTTGTTTTCATTTCTACAAATTTCCTGCAGAGGAACGAACCTCTTCGTATCGACAACAAGCATTTCGTCGTCAACTTTGTCTGAGCTTACCTATCAATTAATATTCACCTCATAGAATGAGGTCTGTTAGAAAACTAACAACAACATGTCATGCTTATGGTTTCTTTGATTCGGCTTCGAGGAGCATACTTGACGTTTAAAATACATTTGGCTTTTTTTTGTTTGTTTATCGTGTATTCATGTTTATGGACACACACTGGTTTAAATTTGTGGTTTCTTTCTTTCTCTCTTTATTTCTTTCTTTCTTTCTTTCTTTCTTTATTTATTTGTTTCTTTGATATAGACATGGTTAATAAATGCATGGTGTGTTAATATTGTCTTTATAGGCTTCCATCAGCATGCAGATCTTTGCTTATAGTATCTGTGGATACTTTTTATTTTATTTAACAGTATGCCGTGCGAGATTGCACGTCAACAGGGGAATCGTATGAACGTCATTCAACAAGGGGATTATATGCTAATACCCATTGACAACAGAGGCATACATTTACCTCCAAGGGATTATGAAAATGATGCGCACTTAATCTTGATAAAACACTTCCTATTAAATAATTTCCAAATTCACGTTTTGGCTGAAAACGATGAAAATGAATGTCAACTTTGAGAAGTAGGCTACACACTGTGGGACAATGATTTGCTTGTTTTACATACGTTTTACCGAAAGGTGATGCAGAGCTCATGCGAACATTGCCCACATGCCTACGTTTTTCTTAACCTGTCAGGTGAACTGTTGCCACAAATCCATGAACCCCCCATATAACAATCTAGCAGTAGTGCCTGGCTTCGCCCGGTGGATTTATTTGTTTTATGGATGATAATGAATACCACTACAGAACTGGCACATGATACTTAAACTAAGAGAAAAAATATTTTAAAAATATAACTCTTTTTGGTGGTGGTGGTGGTGGTGGTGGTGGTGGTGGTGGTGATGGTGGGGGTGATAAATATTACAGTATAATGGACGTAACATTCAGGTCATTTTCCCGTAATGATAATAATGATTATAATTAATAGGGAGACGACTATTTTTTAACTAAAGCTCTGACACATGTAATTTAAAAAACAAATTTAAAAATTATTAGTAAGAGGAGTAAGTGAAATAAAAGACACTTCCTAGGGCCTATATCTCATTGGCTGTTAGAAATGTAGAGACCAATAGAGTCGTCTTTTGACGCATAGCGCCGTAGGAAAATAATCAGAACTCTTTGGAAAACTTTGGCTGTCCCGAGCTACTGAGGTAGCAATAGTATCATTTATAGCCACATAGCGCTCAACGATAAGGTTCGGAATAAATTAAGGTAAATTTGAAAGCGCCAACGCTTATTGCAGCTGGTAACCTCAATGTACTGCACCAACACCATTGCACTTATACAGAGGCATAATATTTTCATGTTGATAACTGTTTTAAGGAGCCTAAGAGATCTTTTTGCACTACCCGTGACTGCAATTTATAAACAGCCTAAGATGCAACTATTTTCGCAATTCTGCACCAGAACACTGGTAGGGTGACGTGATGCAGCCCGAACTGCCCGTCAACAATAGACTTATTAAAATAGAGGTACACTACTACGGACATGAATGGTTCTAGAGCCTTAATACGTGGTTTTCAAGTTTATTTTGTCTGTTATTCTAAATGTGGGGAATGGAGAGCGTTGTCCAAAATATCAGGTGGACAGTGTTACCAGAAGGGTTTCAAAGAGTATGTAAATTTTGGTGCAATTAGGAGATATGGTGCAGACTTGTGTTAAAAGGCCTAAATGCAGGGAATGGAGTGGTCTGTCTGAAATTTCATGCAGACTGTGTTACTCGAGGGTTCCAAAGGGTACCGGTAAATATTCAAATGTTGGTTCAGATCAGTGAACCAGTGTAGATTTGTACCAAAGGGCCTAAATGCAGGGAATGGAGGGGTCTGTCGGAAATTTCATGTAAGCAGTGTTACTCGCAGGGTTCCAAAGGTTAAGTATACAAATTTTGGTTCAGATCGATGAAAACGAGTATATTAGTGCCAAAGGGCCTAAATGCAGGGAATGGACTGGTCTGTCATAAATTTCACGTTGACAGTGTTACTCGCAGGGTCCTAAGGGTAAGTATACAAATTTTGGTTCAGATCGGTGAAACGGTGTACGTATCACTAACAGTAACGCCAGCGCATGCGGATAGAGCAGTTCGGGAGCACTTGTTCTACCAACTTACTGAAAAAAATCAATCTTGAAGGTTACCTGAGAGATGTAGCTTAATACTACATAGCCTAACCTATTCCTCTTGAATCTGGCTATCATATAAAAAAGAATTTTTCGAATCGGACTGGTTGTTCCCGAGATTACTGCATTTAAACACACAAACCCACAAACCCACAAACACACAAACACACAAAATCTTCAGCTTTATTATATTAGTATAGATAATATGAATCATAACATGTTTACATAGGTAACTAGCATTACCCGTCGCGGCTTCACCCGCGAAAATTGTAGTTGTCTAGAGTACACTTAGCAACGTCTCAATCATGAGTGCTGTGAGTTAATTATCATTTTATTTTGAATAATTATGATAATAATTTGGTAAAGACCGTAAACAATCAGACAAAAAGACAACACAACTAAACAATGGCATATAAATATCAAGATTCGACTAAAAACACAACACAATTTCAGACCAAAAACGTAAATATAAAATAAATGAGATATATTAAACACACGGATTAAACACAAAATCCATTGACCTAAATTCCTATGAAAAAAGTACACATCCTAAAATTACACAAATCGAATCATAATAAACACCACATTGAAAAACCCTTACACGCGTGTCTGCTTATTTTTAGCTGCAGGTGCCCATACCCGTGATGGCACACACGTATAGAGGGAAATCTAAGGCTGTGCAGTGTTAGTCCTTCTTTAGTGAGATTTTTTTAAAATAATTTCACCCCTCCCCATGGGCCCCTTAAATTGGATTTATGAAACAACGTTCGAACACCTATTTACTTATTTTTTAAGCTGATTTATTCCCCTCGAGTCTCATACTTTTCGCCTATGTCGTGTAAGAGATACATGCTCCGTTAGGAAACCTTTATCCCCCACTTTTCACCCCTTTCACCTCATAATCTATACCACGTCGAAAAACTCTTAGACACATGTCTGCTTATTTTTAATGGTTAGTTTCTATGCCGAGTATCACATCCCCCAATGAAACCAATCGTGAGATATTGCTATTCAATGAAATGCAGGTCTACCCCTTTAACACCCCTTTAGAACCTGAATATCCAAAAATCCTTCCTTAGTGGACGTTTTCGACATACAACGAACATATCCCCAAAATTGAATGTTTCTAATTTTAATAGTTTTGGCTGGGCGATGATGAGTCAGTCAATCAGGAAACTTTGATTTATATAATAGATACTAATTATCATGATGATCATAAGTTTGATTTTTTAAAATGATGTATCAAACCCTTTGCTCAGCAGTTGAAGATCAGTTACTGATAATTCAACATAAACAACTGTTAGTTGTACCCATACAAAAAAACACGCTTAGCTGGTAATCAACCTTTAAACCAACGTCTAATTTTAGAACTTATAGATGTGAGAGCGCCACTATGTTTAATTAAAAATGATGGCAATTTGATACCATTTAGGTATTTGCCAGATTTTGAAAATACGTTTCGTCAGTGACAATGGTTACTGTTTTGTGCCATTTCATTAGCGGATGCACAAGTCATTCAACCATATGTCTATAAATACGTCTTAGTTGATTTGTCTAATGAAACCCCACCATGCTCTGGTAGGAATCAACCATTTTTTTTTAAATTTAATATAAAACAAATTAAAACAATGTCTTGGTTTATTTATAGCTTAAAATAGTTAAAAATACCTAAACAAAAAATGGTAGCTTGGTTCATGTTTTCTTTCTTTTAGAAAACATGAGCATGTACCATCATATTAATCATCATATGGCAGACACCCTAGTTTATATACAGCAAACACAGTTCTTGCTTCTTCCAGTGTTAAAAATACCTGTTTTACGGGCGTATACCGTGGCAAGAAATTCATCAAGCATTCTTGATGGGCGTCATACGCACCAAAACGCAAATTTTTCTTATCCATGATCATTGTCATTTACAAGAGCATACCTATTTTCGTCATGTGGACAATCAAACACAAATGAATTGGCTGTTTATGTTGGTTCAACAGTTATCACGTACTGTGGCAGTATGTTGTATAGTAATGGATGACATGTTTAAGAAACATAGTTGGTATTTTTATGACAAGACTCCAACTTGCAGACAAGAGTAATAGCAAGCTGACGCTCGGTTAGGGAAATAGATAGGAAACGCTGCAACGCTTCTCAGAACATATGATTTGGAGAGTACAGTTAGTCCACAAGATGGCTGCCGTAGAAGCATGGCATTGATACATACTATTATTAACCATTACTGAGATTACTGAGGGGATCGACGATATGGAATTACTTTGAAACATAAGAAGGAATGATTTGAAGATATTTATGGAATTATTAGCACTCATATTATGATATTAAATGTTTATCGCAACTATGCTATGCCAAATTCGATTCATATATCGACAAGACAGAGTTGTATTATGGGTAGGATTAGTCCAGCTGGAGTAACACGGTTCGGAGAGAGACACTTGATTACTTGCTTGCAGACTTGTTTGTTGGCTCGGCCAAAGCAACTATCTCGAGTATCACTTTTACTTAGTGCGATCTGTGACAGTACGGGACGGTACAGTACGTCTTTGCTTTCTAGCAAGACACGGGCGAGATATACTTGAGACGACCGCTAACTCAGTGTAAGTTATGGATTTAGTGCAATATAAAAGTGACGCGAGTGAACTTCGTGTTCCGCATAGATTGTTCTGTAGCACTATTGCTCTCACGAAAAGACTTGTAATTTATCCAATGGTCATTCAACATTACAACATTGATATTAACACTGCAATGAAAGGAATAATGTACCAGTTTAATACGAGAAAAGCAATGAAATGCTAGGCACTGAATAGGAATGCAGCACATAAGCAGAGTTGAACATATGGAAATGATCGATGCTGAATAATGGAATTAATTAGCAGAAGGCTATTTAAAAGAGACTGAAGGCAGTCTATATAATGACTAGGGCCCGGATTTTGATGAAAAGTCATCTTTTTTCTGAGTACACGGAGACGATGCTTAGTGGTAATTAAGTGTATTCTACAATAAATATGTTTTTAAAAGTCATCAAAATGCATTTCTCCTACATTTTGCAGAATAAAGTCATTTTCTAACATTTAGGGGCATTTTAGGTCATTTTTCAGGTGTTTTACGTTTATAGGTAATTTTTTTTTATTGAATATAGTTAAATGCTCATTTTAAAGTTATGTTTTTAGTACCGGTATCAGTATTTCTAAACATGTCAGCGTTAACATTCTTGGACTAACATGACTGGTACATGACTGTAGACGGTATGAATCATGTCATATCTATAAAATGTCCTTTTCTCACCAATTTTTATTCGGTAATTCGAAAATGGTTTTGAGAATTAGATCTGACGTCTTTGTCATTTCTGTTCGAGGATCTATTTTAGGTTTTGATACTAATAAGGATGCACCTACTGAACCCGATGGGGTTATGCTGACTGGAATCGAACATGGTTCTCAGAGACTGTGATTTCAGTATAAAGGTTCCACCAGGAAGCGAACCAGAGATCTGAAGAGGGAGTTCCTTGGTAAAAACCCCTCGAAAGAAATGTATATTTAATCACTGGTGTGATTTTTGATGAAATGGCATTATTTATTAAAATAATGTAGGAAATAATGAGCAGATTATATCATTATAAGACGATTTGGTGTAAGCTATTGGAGGCTTGAAGCACAGAGGAGGGCAGAGCTGACATTTACTAATTGGCCCAGAATTGTGGGTTGGTCCCAGTGGAGCCACGTCCATCTCAGTCACCCCATTATGTCGTCTGGAGCAGGGGTGAGGCCTGAATAATGACATAGTTATTCCCCGACGGAGAATGGATTTGGAGTAGGGGCGGAGAAATGCCCAGAAAAATCATTGATTACTCGTGATTGGAGTAACGAATTGAGATGAGAGTTGCACACAGGTGAATATCTTGGCAAGAAGATAATTTTAGAGTCTTTTACCTGCGAAATTGGTGCATATTTAATGATGTGCGTAAGGACTGTAAAACGACCATTGTTCGCGGATGGATGTGAAGATGTTGCCGGGGGTTTCCCGTTAGGTAGCGTCCCACGCCATGGAGAAAGGAATTAATATTAATTAATTGGACGAGCGATTCCTTTGCACACAGATAGTTTTGGGACCTGTGAAGAGAGAGGAACACAATGATCATGGTTTGAAGACCTGAATCATGCTGTGAGAGGAGCCAAGATTACGCGGGAAGATGTTGCTCTACTTTCTGTGGAAATCCGATATAAGGGAGTAGACCCCAGGAGGAGCTCTCAGTCTAACTCAGCTATGCTCAGTTGTAAGCCAGTCACGCGCAGTCGAAGTTGTTGCTCAGCTATGCTCAGTTGTAAGTCACGTGCAGTCGAAGTTGTTACTCAGTTGTAAGCCAGTCGAGACGCAGTCAAGCTCAGTCTACATGCCGCCAAGCGCAGTTACAGCCAGTTACAGTCTTACTCAATTGTCAGTTGTAGCACAATGGCAATAATTTGCAATCAGTATGCAGCAAATATGCAGCAGTACGAGACAGCGTGTAAGTCGCATACAGAAGTCTTCAAATAAGTTACGTGCAGTCTTCGAGTGAAACTTCAGTCAGCTACAGCCAGGTTGAAGCAAGTTCGTCAAGGCAAAACGCATGACGATTCTATTCATCAAGACGCCGAACAAAGACTGGTATGTGTAAAAGAAACAGTAAACATGCTTGTATGAATAATAGTCGTGATACAGGCATAATCAGCAGCACGAACTATGACGTGTTCAGTTACGAAGCACCGTATAGACTAACGGTAGAACTATTGTATATAATTATTTGTGAAAGTGTTGAACTTTATTAAGCGCAGTGTGTATAGTATTAACTAATCGTATATGTGTAACTACGATAGAATGCGCGAAAGAAACTCTACTAAGTGTTTGGTATTGCCATGAGAGTATCAGATGTTAACGCTCATGTTTGGGAGCCAGCGTATTGATGTAACGCAGGACGCTTACTGTAGGAGTAATGATCGTCATAAAAACTGTTGGAGAGTTCCGAGAGCAGATAACCAGACTTTCAATCAGGAGTTGGTAACGTAAGATGCCGTCGACACCTGCAATTTCGATCTCTGCTAGGGAATTTCAGCATTGAAGTGTGCATAAAGTGACGAGTGTTCAGTGTAATGCATATGTAAAAATATCATTTAAAGTATTGTTTGATGAAGTGTTTCACATGTTTGGGGAGTGATAACTTCCTGAAAGGTATGCAACGTGTCGTGTTGGTGATAGAAATTATGTGTAATCAAATGTGTGTAAACAAGAGAAATATGTCGCGTTAAACCCATTATGGCGGGCGACATGGAAGAATATGATTGGTCGGAGCCACCTTAGATGCCTATAGAGATGTAAGTACCCCACGAATTATGGTTATGATTATGTAGAAGTATGGACCGCTGCATGTCTGTGATTCCGTAAAGATATTGTGAATTCCTTATAGATGCCAGTAAAAATCAGTTAGGAGGCTGATCCTCCATGTTTAATCAGTATTGAGTTGATTTTGATAGAGTTGAGATGTTAATTTGCATCATTAAGTGGAGTAATTATTCCCACTATGAATTAAGAATGGCAATCAGTTATGTAAATGCAACGAACGCGATTGTTCGAGTTTAAAACGTTTAGCTATGTCGGAAATTTTGGTAATTTATATAAGAATAATAATAAATAATGATTTTGGTCATTTATGTCAGTGAGAAATGATGATAATAATAATAATGGTTATTAAGAGTATGAATGAACACATCAGGAAACAAATAAATGTTGTAAGCGAGAATTATTAACGCTAAGTGCAAGACTTATCAATCTAAGCAGGAAGATGTTACAATGAGATTACATTACAGTAACTATGGAAAGAAGTTTTATATCAGAATATTGCATATATTCAGTAATGATACCAGTAATGAAAGAGCTTTTAGTGAATTGAATTTGCAGCTTAATTGAGAAGCTTATAGAGTAAATGTTAGATTTCTCTTAATATTATAGGTCGGAGTGTCGTAGCATGGAGCATTAGGGGCCAGATAGTCTATTCTACGTATGAATTCTCCTATGTCGTGGACATTGTTGGAGATATTATTTATTCCAGAGTTCTAGTGAATGGACCCTAACTCTGAAGAAAGGATTGAAATGTGTTCCGGATTGGAATCTTGACAGAGTCGAGGAAACAAGGACACCTCGCAGCTCTATGATTTCCCGAGAACTTATTGATGAGTTATTTACGCTCGTTGGCAGCGAAACTCATGGCGACAGTGGTTTTCTGCGCCTATATTGTACTTGAGACATCGGTCAACCGCCAGGCTCATGCATTGCGAACCCCGAACCTTCATGTTGAATGGACCCATGTGAGGCCATTAATTAATCGTTATCCTCGACGTAGGAATAATTACAAAAGCTCATTCAATACCTGTTGGCATAATAGTCAAATTAAGATCCTTTGGGAACATGTGTGTCGGTCAGGACACAGTATTTGTCTTGTAAATCTTCACTGCTTAGAGAGGGAAGCTTTCAAACTTTTAGAAAGGTCGAGATAATTGGTGAAACGACCCATTCCACTTTCTATTGTGTAGCGACTTCCTTAGCCGAGGGTCAGTGCTAGCCACCCGGGCCGCTCAGGCAAGGTATAGAGGGAAGAGATTCTAGACCTTGTTAAAAGGACATATAATGCAAGATTGTTATGTTGAATATTATAGCCATGTGGTTTGTGAACACATGGATAATTATAGTTCATCCTGATGGTTCATTATTTTAGCTATCTGACGAATAGTTACATGATATATTTGTACTGTCACTGGAGCCAAGTCATGTAGTTGGTGACTAGATGCCAATCGCCATGAGCGCATGGTAGTCTATCGTACAATCCGACATAAGCTATAACGTAACGTTTTATCTAGGAATCACAGACAGCATGCGGTGAAACCATATAATTGGAGGATGTGTAGGGGGTAGCTTACATAGTTATGGAGTTGCACGTTGATTTTGGTGCAACGTCCAAATAGGTAAATGCATGCAAAGCATTTCATTGGTGAAGAAGAAAAATATCAAAACACGCACGGCACACATAATTGTTTAACATAAAGAGGTTTAAGGAATAATCCTTGTTGTAATATTAAAGAAGTCACATTGTATGACTGTTATGTTAATGTACAGTTTGTTTTGAAGCCGTAGGTGCATCAGCGCACTAGTATATCCTTGTGAAGTTCACAGAAGGGTAAAGCCTTATGGCTAGGTATGACTTTGTTGTGATTTTATATTTGTTTACTTATGGATTGTGGAAGTAAAAATTTTGTTTGTTTTATTTTATGCTTTTTGGGTATTGTTTGTGTTTGAAGCCATGATTTATTTTACTGAATTAAAGTTTTAGAATAGAGTTGTGCCTTATCATTGTAGAGTTGATACCTTTTTGCCTCAAATCCAAAATATGCACTGCTAAATTGGGGTTACCGTACACGCCTGAGAGCTGATGCTAGCTGGAGGCAGATGCATATTATCCACCGAGATTACTCCCATGGGTACATGGAAATTGATGTCCTATACTGTGATTTGAGCTAAAGGTACGACTTAAGTCGGTCAGATTTAATGCACACAACTCTATTAAAGTAAGAATTAACGAAGTAGGGTGTGACCGCTCCTAATCCATAGCTAAGTTCCGATACGTATATATAAATTTTGATAGATACTGATAGATAGACATCACTCCTATTAATTTATCATGGCGTGGCCCAAGTGGGGCTTTCGGCAGTAAAAAACCACTCCCTGAACAGTTTTATAGTAAATTAAAATATGGCCGATGTCCTACTAATACCACCCTTTGATCTCATTTATCATGGCGCCCAGAATACGTGGAGCTTATGGGATTTAGGGAAAACCCATAGATTTTTTTATGGTATTTCATGGGGAAAACCATAGTAATTGTTTTGCCTCAAACTGTGTTTGAGTGATTTTTGAATTCAGTAGGCTTTTGAGGTAACGCAGAATCTCTCTATTGAGAAGAGAATGGCCTAAGGGTACGAGCGTTACTTACCCAATCCACAATCTACCATAATATTATCAGGTTTTGTACGACTTCACAATATGTGTGCAGTGTTTGATGTTTCTCTTCGAAACGTATCCACATATTTTTCCAGGAAGCCTGCCTGCATATTTAAGTGTGTTATTGGAAAATGTCAGGTACACAGGAGATCTTGCAAGTTATTGCAGGACTGAAACAGCATTTTGATGCTGCTCACGAGCAGAGTAAACTGGAAACCAAAGCGTTCCAGGATAGTATAAACACTCGGTTAGATGAGAACCAGAGAGAGTTAAATAACAGGATAGATGCAAATCAGGTTGCAATGGATAATAACCAGATTGAATTAAACAATAAGTTAGGTCAAATGCAAGAGGTTATTAAGACCGAAGTAACAGATACTGTTGTAAGCATTGTATCGGAAATGCAGGTAAATACTGACAAACGTTTCGAGGCTATAGAAGCCAAACTTGAGGGTAATTTGCAAGCGTGTAGGCATGCTCAGGAGCAAACCAACAGTAAATTAGAGGAGTTGTCTAACGATATTAAGGATATTCAGATCCAAAATGAGGCGAATCTCGAACGCCAAGCGAAACAGTTCGCAGAGTTTACGAAAACAGTAGACCAGAGATTAGAGGAGAACGACTCCAAATGGGACCAGAAATTGAAAAGCTACGCTAGAGCAATTAACGGTGACCTCAAGAAACAGGACCAGAATATATTAGGTCAATGCCAGGAAATAGGCGAAATTAAGGCTATCGCTCATGAAAGTAAGGAGCTGGTAGGCAACGTGAAAAGTCAGATGGGTAAAGTTCATAAAGAACTGGACCAAGTGCAAGGCGACATTGTCATAGTCAATAAAAGGCAAGAGGAAAATAGAGGCGAGATCGCCAAGGTCCGGAATGAATTGTCTAAAGTCAATGGACACATTCAAGATGAAATTAAAGGTCTGAGAGAAGAACTCGAAATAAGAGAAGGCCAGAAAACAGAGGCAAGCGACAAGACCCTTGCTCAAATTAAAGAGGACGTAGAGGATGAAATATTCCATATCAAACAAAGTCTGAAAGAAGACAAGGTGAAAATTTTTTAAGTAGCCGAGGAAAACCGAGATAGGCTTACGAGAATAGAAAAAGAAGTCATTACTCGCCTAGAAAGAGCAGAAATGCGCCATAACCAAATGGAGACTAGGATAATAGCACAGGAGGAGACACTTCTGAAAGATCCTAAGTCAAGTGAAGGCAGCATAGAGGATATGAGAAAAACAAGGTGGGCAGACCTAGAAACCCAACCTATAAGCAGGAACGCTGCAGGCGCAGGAGAAAGTCCTTACATGACGCCAGGTGTACCAATTGCGGCATCGACGCCACATGAAAACGCGATGCACACCCAGGTGATATACGTCATTAGGGCAAGCGAAGAAAAACCTAGGAAATTTTCAGGTAGTCACTGTAGTATGACACCAAAATATTGGTTAAAGGAAGTGACTGAATATCTTAATGATGCACGAATACCGCAGGAGCGTAGGCTACGTGCTATAGAGAAGTTAACAGAGGGGGAGTGCGCATTATGGTTTCGCAGCTTCCGTTACACTTTTGATACTGTTGAGGAATTCCGCGAGGCATTCTTGAAGAGATATTGGGACGCCGCGACTCAGCAGAATTTACGGCTGGATTTGTATGCCAAAAAGTACAGCACGAACAACCCGACGAAGTACGCAGAATTCTTCATATCGCAGATGTGTCGTTTTAAAGAGCTGGATCAAAAACCTAGTGAACTGGAGCTATGCATTGCTATCGCCAAACAGCTTCCATACGAGATCCAAAGGCTACTAATCTCGGCTAATGCGAAAACTGCTATGGAAATGGAGACAGTTCTAAGGCAACTGGACCTCACCACAGCAAATACTATGCATCAGAGTCGAACCGTGGAACAAGTCCACGTGACCAACACACAGACTGACCAACAGCAAACTCCAAGGAACAACAAAGCCACGAGCACAGAAACTTTAGATTCCTATGGACGGCAATGGGAACAGGAACCCAGAAAATGGCAGTCAAGGTACAAAGGAAATGCTAATAAAGCAGGAAGAGGTCGAAGTTCGTGGAATAAACACAATAACAGGGGCAAACCGTACCATAACAATGGAGGTAATAATGGCCAGGAAGGCAATAATAGAAACTGGAGACCCCAAGAGAGAAGAAATAACTTCGATGACGAGGCAGAAGAGCGATATCATGCGTCTTTGCGATACCTCGAAGAAAGGGGAGATGAGCCCCAGAAACCACAAGTCCGCTGGCAAGAAGTCATGCAGAACAGGACATCGCCAGACAGATATGGAGATGGAGCTAAGAGTTTGGAACTACAGCGCAGCGAACAGGAGAGAAGGAACTCCAAAGGGGCGGGCGCTGAAGAAAAAAAAAACGCCAAAATTAGAAGAGCTCGAGACTGATGGATGGAAGTCTATTAACATCATCAATTGGATAGCCAAACCAGAAGAATTGATTGAGGATACAGGAGGACCACAGGTCATGGTCAAGAGAGAATTGCCTATTATAATTGTGAGAGTGGCAGGATTAAAAGTCAGAAGTCTGTTAGATACGGGATCAACAGTGAGCCTGATGACACAAGCTCTATATAATGAAATAGCCCGGAGAGAGAACATTTTGAAGATACCGATCTCCAGTGTAAAAATTAAAGGGGTAATTCCAGACAGAACAATGATATGTAAATACCAGGTATTCCTAGATTTACAGATAGGAGGCTCGATTTTCTCACAGAGTTTTCTGTTAGTAAACAAACTACCTTATAACCTACTTATTGGGGCAGAGTTTATAAGGGAATACAGAGTGATAATTGACCTAGCACAGGACAGGGTTATGTTCCATGTGAATGAAGAAGCTGAAGGCTTAGAGGTCGCACTCAATGAAATTGAACCAGGATCCAGTGAACAAGTATGGCATACATACAGAGATGTGGCTGATGAAGAAGTGTTAGCTATTGAGCAGTTAGAAGCGGAGCTCAAAACACTAGCCACAGACTTGGAAAAAGATCTGGAACCCAAATTGGAAGAATACATTTCGGAAAAGCTAGAAGAAGCGAAAATTGGGCTAAAAGAGAAGGAAAATTTAAAGCAGTTATTGCTGGAACAGAAGGAAGTCTTTGATTCGAGACCTGGTCGGATAAAGAACTTCACTTATGCTTTTCAAGTCAGTGATTGGACACCATTTAGGCAGAAACCCTACCCTATAGCTGAAAAGCATTATGCTAAAGTGAAAGAGGCAATTCAGGAGATGTTGGAGGCCGGCGTTATTGAGAAAACACCTACGCCTTATGTAAGTCCATTGGTAATTGTACCAAAGTCAGACGGATCTGTCAGAGTCTGCTTGGACCTGAGACGCTTAAATTTGAGAGTTATTCCGGAATTTGACCAAGTGCCACCTATTAAAGAGATCCTCAGGAAGTTTAGAGGGAAAACTATATTCTCAAATTTGGATATCACATCCAGTTTCCACCATCTTGAATTAGAGAAGAAAACTAGTCTGTTGACAGGATTTATGTTTGATCAACATACATTCACATTTTTAAGGCTACCTTTTGGGTTGAAAACAGCTGGTTCAGCCCTGATAAGAGCGTTAGATCGCAATCTATCAGATGAGGTTAAAGAGAGTACCATCAGATATGTAGACGACATTCTACTCACATCAGAATCTCTGGAGGAGCACATGAGAGACCTAAAGAAGTTGCTAGATGACCTTCGAGAAGCGAACTTTAAGGTCAATATCAAGAAATCGCACTTCTGTCAGAGGGAAGTTAAATTCCTAGGGCATGTTATTGATGCAAATGGAGTGAAGCCTAATCCAGATAAATTGGAGGTAATTCGGAATTTCCCTCGACCCACGAAAGTAAAGCACGTCCGACAGTATTTGGGAGTAATTGGATTCTTTTCGAACCACTGCCCAAACTATACTGCGACAGTAGCACCACTGCAGGACCTATTGAAGAAAGGCGGCAGATGGAATTGGACGGAGCAATGTCAGGAAGCATTCGTGAGGTCAAAACAAATGCTTTTGGAATATGTGAAACTGGGATACCCAGATTATACCCAGAAGTTCATCATACAGACGGATGCATCACTTATTGGGATTGGAGCGATGCTATTCCAGGAAAATGTTGACCAGCCTGAGAAGAAAGTTTTTATCGCCTTTATAAGCAGAAGACTGAGAGCCCATGAGAAAAACTACACGATCACAGAGATAGAATTGCTCGCAATTTTGTACGCGTTGCAATCGTGGCACAAACTCGTGTACGGCTTCCGAATAGTTCTGAGAACAGACCATAAAGCTTTAACATTTTTGTTAAAGACGGATTTGTCTAGTCAGAGATTGACAAGATGGTCCCTGTATATCCAGCAATTTAATGTGGAAATAGAATACTGTCCAGGGAAAGAGAATGTAATACCGGACATATTAAGTCGTTACCCTAGAGAAGAAGAAGTGCTAGCGGTCCAGATTGAGAATCGAGATCAGAAGACGTTGGATGACTTAAGGAACATTACCAACCTACAACGCGAAGACCCATGGTTGAAGATGATAATCGATTACTTCGAGGGACGCTTAGCAAGGGGAACTGCGATATACAGAGAGGCGGAGGCATTGGCAACAGATTATGTATGGTATAATCAGATATTACACAAGTGGGACGATGTGGATCACACACGTCAAAGGATTGTAATTCCTGCATCTTTGCAGAGGAGATTAGTATGGCTAGCCCACAGAGCATTTGGACATCCTGGAATAGATAAAATTTGTGCTCTGTTGAAGGAAGCATTTACTTGGCCAAAATTGAGAGAAACGGTGAGAAATGCTATTAGAACATGTGATCTTTGCCAAAGGGTAAAGCCGAATCCCTTTTTAATGAGGCAACGACCTATCCCGTTGTTACCAGAGAAGCCAAGGCAGCTATTGAGTATCGACAACTTTGGACCATTGCCTAGAGCTCGTAGAGGCAATAGACACATTTTTGTAGCCATGGATGTATTTTCGAAAATGGTGGTGCTGTGCCCCATTCAAAAGACAAGTTCAAAACAGGTCTTGAAGCGCCTGAAAGAGAGAGTTATTCCGATTCTTGGGAAGCCGGATAACATTCTCTCGGACCACGGAAGTTGCTTTACTAGTGCAGAATTTCGTCGAGAACTGGAAACTCTAGGAATTAGGCAGATTTTATCTACCATTCGCCATCCTGAGGCAAGTCCCGTTGAAAGAGTAATGAGAGAGGTCCAGAAATACATGAAGATCTACTGTTCTGAAGCGAATTGGCGTTGGATTGAATTTCTAGAAGTCATTGAATACTGTATAAATAATACTGTACATGAGGCGACAGGTCAGGTTCTCGTTACTCTACATCTGGATCAGAGACCAGAGAGACCGTAGAATGGTGTTATTCCATTACCTGTAGACGCACAGCCCGGTAGAGAATTGAGGATCCAACGAACCTTTGAATATCTCAAAGCACAGGCGGAGAGACGTCAGAGAAGGAATCGTGCGAAGAGGTATCATAAACCGCTTCTTGTGGGACAGAAAGTTTTAATTAAGAAACCCGCCAGTTCAGATCCAGAGGCACGGAAGTATAAAAAGTTTATTTTTTCTTACCACGGCCCGTTCGAGGTGATAAGAGACCTCCAGAACAATGCATACAGGTTAAGGCATTTAGAGAATGGAAACGAGGTCGTTATGAACATAGCCAACTTAAAAGTTTATTACTCGCCAGAAGAATTCGACGAACCAGAAGAAGAATTAGTAACGCACACCCAACTCAACGTGGAGAGCGGAGGCAGCCAAGCAGGCAGACCTGAATGTTGGAACGGCGAGACGGGACGAGAAGCAGACAGTTTACCCAGTGTAAGCGGAGAGCAGAAAGAATGCCAGTGTTTGCGAGAATTCTATGAAGAAATGGTCAGAGTGGCCAGAGAGGTTGAGGCTGTAAACGCGACCCTTCGCAGGGAGAATAGACAGCTCAGAAACAAGGCCGAGTGTGGAAGGGGGAACACTACTAACCCACTCGCAGCCAGACAAGGTGAAGGACCCCAGACGTAAACACAGACGGTGGTCGACAGTCAGCTGGTTACTTATATAAGCCACTTGCATTGGACTTTTATAAGTTTTGCAAGGGGAACATGAACCCGATGGGGTTATGCTGACTGGAATCGAACATGGTTCTCAGAGACTGTGATTTCAGTATAAAGGTTCCACCAGGAAGCGAACCAGAGATCTGAAGAGGGAGTTCCTTGGTAAAAACCCCTCGAAAGAAATGTATATTTAATCACTGGTGTGATTTTTGATGAAATGGCATTATTTATTAAAATAATGTAGGAAATAATGAGCAGATTATATCATTATAAGACGATTTGGTGTAAGCTATTGGAGGCTTGAAGCACAGAGGAGGGCAGAGCTGACATTTACTAATTGGCCCAGAATTGTGGGTTGGTCCCAGTGGAGCCACGTCCATCTCAGTCACCCCATTATGTCGTCTGGAGCAGGGGTGAGGCCTGAATAATGACATAGTTATTCCCCGACGGAGAATGGATTTGGAGTAGGGGCGGAGAAATGCCCAGAAAAATCATTGATTACTCGTGATTGGAGTAACGAATTGAGATGAGAGTTGCACACAGGTGAATATCTTGGCAAGAAGATAATTTTAGAGTCTTTTACCTGCGAAATTGGTGCATATTTAATGATGTGCGTAAGGACTGTAAAACGACCATTGTTCGCGGATGGATGTGAAGATGTTGCCGGGGGTTTCCCGTTAGGTAGCGTCCCACGCCATGGAGAAAGGAATTAATATTAATTAATTGGACGAGCGATTCCTTTGCACACAGATAGTTTTGGGACCTGTGAAGAGAGAGGAACACAATGATCATGGTTTGAAGACCTGAATCATGCTGTGAGAGGAGCCAAGATTACGCGGGAAGATGTTGCTCTACTTTCTGTGGAAATCCGATATAAGGGAGTAGACCCCAGGAGGAGCTCTCAGTCTAACTCAGCTATGCTCAGTTGTAAGCCAGTCACGCGCAGTCGAAGTTGTTGCTCAGCTATGCTCAGTTGTAAGTCACGCGCAGTCGAAGTTGTTACTCAGTTGTAAGCCAGTCGAGACGCAGTCAAGCTCAGTCTACATGCCGCCAAGCGCAGTTACAGCCAGTTACAGTCTTACTCAATTGTCAGTTGTAGCACAATGGCAATAATTTGCAATCAGTATGCAGCAAATATGCAGCAGTACGAGACAGCGTGTAAGTCGCATACAGAAGTCTTCAAATAAGTTACGTGCAGTCTTCGAGTGAAACTTCAGTCAGCTACAGCCAGGTTGAAGCAAGTTCGTCAAGGCAAAACGCATGACGATTCTATTCATCAAGACGCCGAACAAAGACTGGTATGTGTAAAAGAAACAGTAAACATGCTTGTATGAATAATAGTCGTGATACAGGCATAATCAGCAGCACGAACTATGACGTGTTCAGTTACGAAGCACCGTATAGACTAACGGTAGAACTATTGTATATAATTATTTGTGAAAGTGTTGAACTTTATTAAGCGCAGTGTGTATAGTATTAACTAATCGTATATGTGTAACTACGATAGAATGCGCGAAAGAAACTCTACTAAGTGTTTGGTATTGCCATGAGAGTATCAGATGTTAACGCTCATGTTTGGGAGCCAGCGTATTGATGTAACGCAGGACGCTTACTGTAGGAGTAATGATCGTCATAAAAACTGTTGGAGAGTTCCGAGAGCAGATAACCAGACTTTCAATCAGGAGTTGGTAACGTAAGATGCCGTCGACACCTGCAATTTCGATCTCTGCTAGGGAATTTCAGCATTGAAGTGTGCATAAAGTGACGAGTGTTCAGTGTAATGCATATGTAAAAATATCATTTAAAGTATTGTTTGATGAAGTGTTTCACATGTTTGGGGAGTGATAACTTCCTGAAAGGTATGCAACGTGTCGTGTTGGTGATAGAAATTATGTGTAATCAAATGTGTGTAAACAAGAGAAATATGTCGCGTTAAACCCATTATGGCGGGCGACATGGAAGAATATGATTGGTCGGAGCCACCTTAGATGCCTATAGAGATGTAAGTACCCCACGAATTATGGTTATGATTATGTAGAAGTATGGACCGCTGCATGTCTGTGATTCCGTAAAGATATTGTGAATTCCTTATAGATGCCAGTAAAAATCAGTTAGGAGGCTGATCCTCCATGTTTAATCAGTATTGAGTTGATTTTGATAGAGTTGAGATGTTAATTTGCATCATTAAGTGGAGTAATTATTCCCACTATGAATTAAGAATGGCAATCAGTTATGTAAATGCAACGAACGCGATTGTTCGAGTTTAAAACGTTTAGCTATGTCGGAAATTTTGGTAATTTATATGAGAATAATAATAAATAATGATTTTGGTCATTTATGTCAGTGAGAAATGATGATAATAATAATAATGGTTATTAAGAGTATGAATGAACACATCAGGAAACAAATAAATGTTGTAAGCGAGAATTATTAACGCTAAGTGCAAGACTTATCAATCTAAGCAGGAAGATGTTACAATGAGATTACATTACAGTAACTATGGAAAGAAGTTTTATATCAGAATATTGCATATATTCAGTAATGATACCAGTAATGAAAGAGCTTTTAGTGAATTGAATTTGCAGCTTAATTGAGAAGCTTATAGAGTAAATGTTAGATTTCTCTTAATATTATAGGTCGGAGTGTCGTAGCATGGAGCATTAGGGGCCAGATAGTCTATTCTACGTATGAATTCTCCTATGTCGTGGACATTGTTGGAGATATTATTTATTCCAGAGTTCTAGTGAATGGACCCTAACTCTGAAGAAAGGATTGAAATGTGTTCCGGATTGGAATCTTGACAGAGTCGAGGAAACAAGGACACCTCGCAGCTCTATGATTTCCCGAGAACTTATTGATGAGTTATTTACGCTCGTTGGCAGCGAAACTCATGGCGACAGTGGTTTTCTGCGCCTATATTGTACTTGAGACATCGGTCAACCGCCAGGCTCATGCATTGCGAACCCCGAACCTTCATGTTGAATGGACCCATGTGAGGCCATTAATTAATCGTTATCCTCGACGTAGGAATAATTACAAAAGCTCATTCAATACCTGTTGGCATAATAGTCAAATTAAGATCCTTTGGGAACATGTGTGTCGGTCAGGACACAGTATTTGTCTTGTAAATCTTCACTGCTTAGAGAGGGAAGCTTTCAAACTTTTAGAAAGGTCTAGATAATTGGTGAAACGACCCATTCCACTTTCTATTGTGTAGCGACTTCCTTAGCCGAGGGTCAGTGCTAGCCACCCGGGCCGCTCAGGCAAGGTATAGAGGGAAGAGATTCTAGACCTTGTTAAAAGGACATATAATGCAAGATTGTTATGTTGAATATTATAGCCATGTGGTTTGTGAACACATGGATAATTATAGTTCATCCTGATGGTTCATTATTTTAGCTATCTGACGAATAGTTACATGATATATTTGTACTGTCACTGGAGCCAAGTCATGTAGTTGGTGACTAGATGCCAATCGCCATGAGCGCATGGTAGTCTATCGTACAATCCGACATAAGCTATAACGTAACGTTTTATCTAGGAATCACAGACAGCATGCGGTGAAACCATATAATTGGAGGATGTGTAGGGGGTAGCTTACATAGTTATGGAGTTGCACGTTGATTTTGGTGCAACGTCCAAATAGGTAAATGCATGCAAAGCATTTCATTGGTGAAGAAGAAAAATATCAAAACACGCACGGCACACATAATTGTTTAACATAAAGAGGTTTAAGGAATAATCCTTGTTGTAATATTAAAGAAGTCACATTGTATGACTGTTATGTTAATGTACAGTTTGTTTTGAAGCCGTAGGTGCATCAGCGCACTAGTATATCCTTGTGAAGTTCACAGAAGGGTAAAGCCTTATGGCTAGGTATGACTTTGTTGTGATTTTATATTTGTTTACTTATGGATTGTGGAAGTAAAAATTTTGTTTGTTTTATTTTATGCTTTTTGGGTATTGTTTGTGTTTGAAGCCATGATTTATTTTACTGAATTAAAGTTTTAGAATAGAGTTGTGCCTTATCATTGTAGAGTTGATACCTTTTTGCCTCAAATCCAAAATATGCACTGCTAAATTGGGGTTACCGTAAACGCCTGAGAGCTGATGCTAGCTGGAGGCAGATGCATATTATCCACCGAGATTACTCCCATGGGTACACTACCTAGTCATTTCAGTAGTTAATCTTTATTGTAATGTTATTTATTCAACATTACTTTTTCCAATTTTGATAATAATTCCGAGCATTACAATTAGTTGAGAAGAATTTAGAATAGTATATTATAGTATAGTATAGTATAAGTATAGGAGATAGGAAGAAGATGTCCTACCACGAATATATGAACATTCTTCTGCATTAATTCTGTTTAACATTAAGCAACGAAACCGAATATTTTCGACAGTTCATACAGCATTTCATTTTAGATGACTGTATATTTTTCGTCAAGCTAGTTATAGACATTGAAGTCAAGCATCATATTTGAAGTGAACAATTGCAGTTTTTGAATTAGGCAAATATAGCCAATTTTTAATCACGTTTTGAGTATAGATATTTTTATTGAGATACCGTACAGTTCGTTCAGTTTTCGACTTTCATAATTCTTTATTGGAATACTCCTGTTTTGATTCCGTGTGATTCTAATGGATTATTTGTATTCTACTCATACTAGGCATTTTTCCATGGAGTAGACTCATACGTATTTCTTAAGGGGAGGACCCATTTCTGAATTTGTTTATGCGAATCTGAATTAATTCTTAAACAGTAATAAATTTATAATATCTTGTGAGATATATTTGTGAATATTGAAATTGTGATGAAATGAAGTATAAATGAGATATGAAGCTCAATTTTGTATAAAATATATTCCGTCATAAAACGGAATTACATTTTGGGAGTTTTGTGGTGTTTGAAGCCATATTTTCAGTGTTGCCTTAGTAAACAAGAGTTTAGTGCTTTTCAGTCGGTCAACACGAATGTACCCAAAAGAGATGGGTTATGCCCAAATCCTGAAATAAATTACATGAGATTAATAAAACACTAGGATGACCAGTTTCGATCGTCAAGCGATCATCATCAGATCCATTACACTTAGGCTATAAAATCTATGTTTGAAATACAGGTGAAAATATTTACAATATGTTCAATTATTTAGTTGCAGTATTGGTACTGCAACTGTCAGTGTATGCTAAATGCAGTATATATGATGTTAGGTGAAATGCTAAATGGTGATAGCTATCCGGAGTTTGTACTTTAGAGAGATTATATGGTTGTAAACTATGGTTAGGCCTAAACTCTAAAATGGTAGGGTAACTACTTATCTGATTGTCTTCCTTACTACAGCTACTCGCAGTTTTCGTGCTCACTGGAACTCACTGTGCGGTCGACTGCGGTGGTTATCTTAACGACTGTTTTTTCCCTGCCTTCTCCCCCCTGCCCAAACGTGCAGGGGGGAGTGATAGCGATTTGTTTATGTGAGGTGTTGCCAACCTAGATAAGATGTATGTTATTGAATGAGGTGGGTCTACAACTATTAAAGACCGTGGATTAGCCCTCGCCACGCGTGGACCATAAGCCATTCGAACTAAGCGTTGACGGTCTTATGAGGACGTCCCGGCACCTTTAATACTGCCGCGAATATGGGCCTTGGTTTATTGCAGAAGAAAAGTACATCGTACACCTGATCCAGATAACATTTTCCTATTAAAAACCCCCTAGTTTCCCCCCTTTTTTTATCTAGCTTGGCTGTGTCGCTAAATTGTGTCTTGTTTCCGACAGGGTGTGTTTTTTTAGTAGCGTGAAGAGGGGTGAGCTCTCCATGAACGTGTGTTCATTTAGATTGTTGGGATTGTTTCGTTTGGCTAGGTGTATCTCGATTGCTCCCTTTATGTCAAGAGCTCTGCCTTTCGATTCGTGATGGATTATTTTAAGGTCCGACTCTATGTTGGTAAAGCTGTGCCCTGCGTCACACATATGTTCGCACACGGCTGAATGTGTTCCGTATCTTATCGCATTCCTATGTTCATTATAACGTGTGTCTACTCGCCTTCCACTCTGCCCGATGTAATTAGCTTGACAATCGGTGTCTTGGCACGTTATAGAATATACCCCTGACCTTGAATACGGGTCACGTTTATTTAGATTACTATTTAGGAGGTGCCAGGCAGTTGTGTTTTTCGTCGTGAAAGCTATCTTTATGCCTTGCTTTTTGAATAGGTTAGTGATTTTATATGTATTCGCATGCACATAGTTGAAACGCGCAAATTTTTTTCTCATTACTGTCCGGTTTGGGAATCGTTTTATCTTTATTTTTATGTTTGGCTATAATTTGATTTATTTTGCTTGGCGAGAAGTTGTTTTCCTTTGCTATTTGCTTAATAGTTCTTATTTCCTTATTATAGTTGACTTTTGACATGGGTATGTTTAAAGCCCTGTGCACCATTGAATTGAAACCCACTAGTTTGTGCGTACTGGGGTGATTAGACTGATTGTCGATTGCATGCGAGGTTTGTGTTGCTTTCCGGAATATGGAATATGAAAGGTCGTTGTCTTTACGTTCAATAGTTCAATAGCCTACACCACTCTATCAAATTCACTAAGGAATCCGAAATAAACCGTAAAATAAATTATCTCGATATAACTATTGAACGTAAAGACAACGTCTTTTCATATTCCATATTCCGGAAAGCAACACAAACCTCGCATGCAATCGACAACCAGTCTAATCACCCCAGTACGCACAAATTATCGGGTTTCAATTCAATGGTACACAGGGCTTTAAACATACCCATGTCAAAAGACAACTATAATAAGGAAATTAGAACTATTAAGCAAATAGCAAAGGAAAACAACTTTCCGCCAAGCAAAATAAATCAAATTATAGCCAAACATAAAAATAAAGATTAAACGATTCCTAAACCGGACAGTAATGAGAAAAAATTTGCGCGTTTCAACTATGTGCATGCGAATACATATAAAATCACTAACCTATTCAAAAAGCAAGGCATAAAGATAGCTTTCACGACGAAAAACACAACCGCTAGGCACCTCCTAAATAGTAATCTAAATAAACGTGACCCGTATTCAAGGTCAGGGGTATATTCTATAACGTGCCAAGACACCGATTGTCAAGCTAATTACATCGGGCAGAGTGGAAGGCGAGTAGACACACGTTATAACGAACATAGGAATGCGATAAGATACGGAACACATTCAGCCGTGTGCGAACATATGTGTGATGCAGGGCACAGCTTTACCAACATAGAGTCGGACCTTAAAATAATCCATCACGAATCGAAAGGCAGAGCTCTTGACATAAAGGAAGCAATCGAGATACACCTAGCCAAACGAAACAATCCCAACAATCTAAATGAACACACGTTCATGGAGAGCTCACCCCTCTTCACGCTACTAAAAAACACACCCTGTCGGAAACAAGACACAATTTAGCGACACAGCCAAGCTAGATAAAAAGGGGGGAAATTAGGGGGTTTTTAATTGGTAAATGTTATCTGGATCAGGTGTACGATGTACTTTTCTTCTGCAATAAATCAAGGCCCATATTCGCGGCAGTATTAAAGGTGCCGGGACGTCCTTATAAGACCGTCAACGCTTAGTTCGAATGGCTTATGGTCCACGCGTGGCGAGGGCCAATCCACGGTCTTTAATAGTTGTAGACCCACCTCATTCAATAACATACATCTTATCTAGGTTGGCAACACCTCACATAAACACATCGCTATCACTCCCCACTGCACGTATGGGCAGGGGGGATAAGGCAGGGAAAAACCAGTCGTTAAGATAACCACCGCAGTCGACCGCACAGTGAGTTCCAGTGAGCACGAAAACTGCGAGTAGCTGTAGTAAGGAAGACAATCAGATAAGTAGTTACCCTACCATTTTAGAGTTTAGGCCTAACCATAGTTTACAACCATATAATCTCTCTAAAGTACAAACTCCGGATAGCTATCACCATTTAGCATTGCACCTAACATCATATATACTGCATTTAGCATACACTGACAGTTGCAGTACCAATACTGCAACTAAATAATTGTACATATTGTAAATATTTTCACCTGTATTTCAAACATAGATTTTATAGCCTAAGTGTATTGGATCTGATGATGATCGCTTGACGATCGAAACTGGTCATCCTAGTGTTTTATTAATCTCATGTAATTTATTTCAGGATTAGGGCATAACCCATCTCTTTTGGGTACATTCGTGTTGACCGACTGAAAAGCACTAAACTCTTAGTTTGGGAATTTACAAATGTAATAATTCGATCATGTAATTACGTAATTATTATTACAATTTTTATGGAAGTGGATTAACACTTCGATACTTGTGTCATTTATGAACCATGATATATTCAGGTGTTTGCATGAAAAGTTTATGAATTTTGAGAAGGTGTGGAATATTATTAACAGCTAATGAGAGCTACTTTACGTATTGGTTAATAAAACCGTTATGTTAATGAAGTATTTTTGAAGTATATTTCGACATCAATGGATGGTAAGAAATAATTTAAGGTGGATATTAGGAATCTCATACGTGGAGAGATTGTCGTATTTGTTACGAATTTTGAGTAATGTGCGAGGTATTGAGCTCTCGTTGAATTATGTTATAATGAAGTATAATTAAACGTGATATGGTCACGAATATAGTTACTAGAGAGCCGGTAGTTAAATAAACCCACCATTTAAAATATCATATGTGCATAAAACAATTCACTTGGATTTGATTGCTAATAATAACACATATATTTAGTGTGAAGCTATGATCTGAGAACATGAAATAATTTGTAAAATATTGGATTGTTAATTGGAATATTAATTTGAGATAATTGAAATATTAATTGGAATAACTATACGTTCGATAACCTTAATTGATCGTCGAATAAGACAAATTATGACAATAAGAAATGTTTAAAATACTTGTTAATGGAATGATAGAAAATAATGGCAAAATTCGGCAAACGAATTAAATTGTATATCTTTGTAAATAATGTATTATAACAAACTTCTAGGGTATTTGTGTACAATAACTTGTGATATAATAACTCATGCATAAAACGTTCACGATTTGAGCATAACTTAATACTGCCATTTCATGCAGTATATTCTAGCCAGATTTAAGGCAACTTGCATATTGATTTGTGATATGCTACAGTGGTTAATAATCTACATTTTTGTTTAGTGGATGTAGTGTGCCCAACTCTAGGAATGGGTATTCCAAGATTCAGACACCTAGATATCAAGGGAAAGGCTGTAGCCGCTTTTGAAAGTTGAGATATTTGAATATCGCGCTACATTGCTTCTCGAAGCATTTGGAAGGAATTTACCGACAGTTGGATGTCAAGTGACGTAGCGAGTAATAGCAGAGGTGGAGGCTATTTATTGATTAAATAGTTAACCATGGAGTAGAGACTTGAGACTGGGATCAGATTACTGGCACGGCCAAATGAAAGAGAATGCAATTAGTATCAAGTAAATCGGACCAGGGATTCAAGAGATATGAGGATTACCAGATATCAGGTGATGACGCGTGACCCTGACAGTTTTGAATAAAAGCCAGCTGGCCGAAGCAACTTCAGCTCATTCTAACACAAGCACTTGGCGAGCAAGTTGCATCTACGCTGAGCCAAGGCACATGGTTGCCGGATCTACGCAGAAGTTCTTTTCAAAGTCGTGATAGTCACGAAAAGTGCTGCGTTACGAGTTGGAACTTAGTAAGTTTCTGGTGAGGAGAATCACTGAGGTGATTGATATTTCTACAGACATTGGTGGAAATATTTATATTTCTACAAGGACATATGCTAGACTTTGTCTAGAAATTAGTATTTTGTCACAGTCCAGTAATAACTTAATACTTGGATGTTTAAATCCATTTCATGTCAGTTTTCATATTTGTAACTAGTTAACCACTTCGATCTGTCAGTACACTGAAGACTAGTCCATAACGGTGGCGTTCATTAGTCTACGCAAGAGAAACTGCAAGTTGCTTAGCGCATGGTAGATGGTGATATAACAAACCATGCCCAGGGAACGATCTTCAGAACAGCCGTTAATTGCTTAGACTGTCAGTGTTTTTCTTGTACTGATAAGATTACCGTGAGTTATGTTACAACTGACATATTTAAGAAGAGATCACTTAGATCTGACCCTATTTAAACAAACTGTTATGGCTTTGATAGAAGCCCATATTAAAATGGAACCACAGTTTATTCAAACGTCGAAAGATACTACCACTATGTCTGACTAGACGAATTGTGGGTCTACAATGGCGGCGGATACAAGGATTATACGTGCTTGTCCGATAGGGCATGTCTATGGATAAATCTGGTACAGACCAGGTTTACTACGCTTCAAGACCATCAAGAAATGTAAGCCACATTTGAATTATATTATGCCTAGCTAATTGGAACAAACTATTTTTTCTTTTCTGCAGATGACCAACACATTTTATTCTTCTTCGTATTTAAAGCTTGCAATGATTTACGCAAGAATTGTTAGAGTTATTTTGAGTATTTTCAGCACTCAGAACAGTTTAGGATCGATGACCGAGCATTTCGAGCATTTATTTGAATATTTCATATTTTTGGGAAACCACGGAAAACAACCGATGTAACTGTAAAAGTTAAATTTATTTTTGTTAAGGAATGGATATTTTTTCCATATTCGAAGATTCGAACATGTGGATTCTCACATAATGAGATGATAATTAAACATATTTAAAATGATATAACAAATAATAATAATAATAATAATAATAATCCACTAATAATAATAATAATAATTTTCATAATTTTTCTAAATAATTCTTGGATATTATATTTTCTAATAATCATATGTATTGAGAAAGAGCCTGTGAAGTAGTTTAATCATTTCTAGTCTGGAACAGGAGATTTTCCGAAGGAGAGTGGTTAGCGCAAGCCCGCATTCAACCAACATTTCAGTTCTGGTTGAACAGTTGATATTTGCATTGAGCAAAGTATATTTTTCAGATAACGCGGAGAGGCATGAAACGGGAAGCAAATGATAATTGTATCAAATAGGATATTGTTGTATTTATATAAAATCATGACGTAAATACACTCGAAAGTGAAATAAAGATTTTCATAAGTATGGTAAATTCACGGGTTGAACTGAATGGTAAAATAAAATAAACTTGTAAGTTTATTAATCTTCCAGTGTTGATAACAAGCAGAGGCTTGATTTATTGTATAAATTTTGGGAAGAAAATTTATGTGTGGAGTAGTTGAAATGCCATTCCCAGGTGCGCATGTTAAGTCGCAGGAATGAAGAGGTTTTTTCGAGCATCAATCAAATAGCAGGTTCGATGGCTCAGGTTTATAGTAGGAGTATTGGAACTACACATTTCGTCGGATGAATGACCCGAAGGTTATTTCTTGAAACCATCAGTTCTTATTTCAACCTTGTTTACGAATTCCATTTAGACTTTGATTTTGCTAGAACCCGGATTTGTCATGATAGTAGTTTATTCTTCTTCAGAGGAAGACCTTTGCCGTTGTTGTTGTAATATTGTGTTCTTACACAAATAATAGAATGGGCCACTGCCAATTAAAAATAATTCTTTAACCACGAATAATTTGAAGGATATTTTCAATCCTAGTGCCATGAACTAAATGAATTTATTATAAAATTACAATTCTTATTTCCGCATTCTGTCGAAGAATTGCAAGTTGTAAAAGTTACTAGAAATGGCCATAAATATAAATATTTTTTTTATAATAATGATTCCATGTGGGAAATTGAATAGTTGAATGGTTCAACCATTTAGTGATCAAGTTGACGATTCAGAAATCATATATTTTGTTAGGAACTTGAAGTTCAGAATCGAGTCACTTCTCGAATGTTTAATGTCAGAAGAACAATTAATTGTTGTTGTGCTTCGCACAGTTCTTCGATGCTATGCTCAAGGTCAAATACTTTTCAGATGTTATTAATATGTGTTAATAATTTATGTTGCTTCAATGATAATAATATTTTTCGACGATATATTTTTGAAACTGGAAAAACAAGTGAAAGTTTAAAATTCTATGAACATTTATTCTACGAGTGTTAATATCATGTAAATATTCAAACAGTGATCTACGATATTTCCAGTATAGACAATTAACTTTGAACTGGAATTAAATATTAATAATTTTGGAACACAATCCACAGGACTATTAATCGGACTTGTGTTTCCAAAAAGATTGTCAAATGTGTTTGGAAAATTTCTGTATATTGTGTGTAAATAATAGTGTGGATCGCCACACGTGGAGTGATGCTGCTTTGAGCATCTTTGCAGTCAATTTTAACTTAAAATAAACTGAGATAATTTTACAGGATGTGTTACTCCCAATTGAATCTCCTTCTATCCTTATTGTTGCATTGAGCCAAAAATCAGCAAAGCATTTTTTTAATTTGATATCGTTTTTGCGATTTGCTTTAACCCATCTGGCGCTCCGGGATATTTTGACTCTCGTGCTGACTGATTATTGGTAAAATGCATATGTGGTCGTGCGGACTCCGGTCTAAACGGGCACATAAAATAGGAAAACATCGAGAGAGAAATGGCTTCGAACGTGGGTCCCGATTTAGACATGGTCAATCGCATGCCGATTTGAAATTGTGATAATTTTTATAGAAATATTTTGGGAGTTGAGAGATGTCTGGTTTGGATGAATAAATTAGTAGGAAACCCAATTAGTGGGGAAAATTAAAAATTTAACTTGGTTAATAATTAGAATGGGTTTGATTATTTTTGATAATGGCTTAACCATTAGGGCGTCAAGTAAATTCAGTAGTAAACGTTCGATGACTGGACATACACATTATTAGAATCCAGGTGGAGGATATTTGAGAACTTGCATATTTTTCTTGTGATATTGTGGTAAATGTAATTCGTAAAAGTAGAGAATTTTGTTTTTCCATCACGTCGACATTAGGACAAATCTCATTTTATTAGAGTTTTCCAATTAGCTATTCATATTTCTTGTTCTAGTTATAAGCTTGTGTTTGCCACTGTTGTATACACCTAAGTTTTGAATAATAATTGAAAATTATGGTAGAAATGATGAGGATGATGAGGAGTTTGGAGGAGAGTTCAAAGGAAGCTGGACTGCGTGTAGCAGCCATTATGAAAGAAAATACTGAGGCTTTGGAAAAGAAACTTAAAGAAAATTCTGATAAACTTAAAGAAAGTTTAAACGATAAACTTAAAGAAAATTCTGATTCGTTAGAAAATAAACTTAAAGAAAATTTGAATGATAAACTTAAAGAAAATTCTGATTCTTTAGAAAGCAGGTTAAAAGATAACTTGAAAGAAAGTTTAGATGAAAAACTTAAGGAAAATTCTGATTCTTTAGAAAATAAACTTAAAGAAAATTCTGATTCTTTAGAAAGCAGGTTAAAAGGTAACTTGAAAGAAAATTTAAATAGTAAATTCAATTCAATGGAAAGTAAATTTAAAGAGAATTCCGAAATTTTGAAAATGACACTTGAGAGTAAAATGAATAAATTATGCGACAAAACACATGAGCTCGAAACTTCATTAGCTACTAACGCAAGTTTAATGGACGATAAATTTCGCGATGCCGATCTTAGATCTCAAAGCTTAGCTGATAGGATAGAACATGGTCTTAGGAAAGTTGGTGAAGACATGGTCAATCTGGAAGTCAGAGTGAAGAAGGAGAGTAACGAGATGGGAATTCTAGTTGTTCAACGTTTAATGGAACAATTCAAGGAACTTGTCATGGGAGAAATACGAGAAGGTGTGATTAATGAGTTGCAAACTGAAATTAAAACCACAGTTGTCAATGAAATTAAAGACACACTCAAGCTGGAGAATCAAGAGGGAATCAAGGAGATTAGGGAATCTTTGTCATCCCATATTGAAGTAATTGCCAAAGATATCCAAGCAACTCAGAAGGACATATCAGATATGACAGGGTCATTGAAAAGTCATGAGGCTGTTATGAACCAGATATCCATTGATTTTAAGGAGAATTGTAAAGAAACTGAAGCAATTAAGAAAATGGCAGAAGATAACCAGAAGGAACTTGAGGCTATGAAAACTCAAATCAAGGACGAGAAACAGTCTGACCATCTGTTGAAAATGCCAAATGTAAGGGGAAAGGAACAGATACAGATAAATCTAGGAGGAGCTAGAGACACGGATAGTCAAAGACAGGATGAGGTCAGGACAGTATTTCAATCCAACCCCATAACTGTATTTAAGAATGTAGAAGATAAGCCTTCTAAATTTTCAGGGCGAGATTCTGTGACACCCGTGGAATTTTTGAGAGAAGCAGGGGATTACCTGAAAGATTCTAAGATCCTTAAAGAAAGACAGATCCGAGTGAAAGGGAAGTTTTTGGAAGGTCCCGTACTTCTTTGGTTTAGAGCTTTTAGATCCACTCTAACCACTTTTGAGGAGTTTTCTCGTGGGCTATTGAAAAAGTTTTGGTCCCCGGAAACCCAACAGCAAGTCAGAGCAGAGTTATATTCGAAGAGATTCTCGACGTCACAACCTACTCGATACTCTACGTACTTTTCTGGACAGCTGTCTAAACTTCAACATTTAGATCCGCCGATGCCATATAACGAGTTGATTACTGCATTGATACGTCAATTTCCAGCAGACGTCCAGAGGACTTTGATCGCTGCTGATATCTATAATATGGAACAATTTGATGAAGTATTACAGAAGCTGGATCATACAAACGCTCAATTCTTCCATCAGAAGGGAGGAAAGAATAACAACGCTGTGTACGCTGTTATGGCTGATAGTTATTCTCAGACACCTCGAGAGATTCGAGAAGGGCGAGAAGAGAAAACGCCGAGGGAAGATCTGAATAAGAGAGGATGGAACCAGTACAGTAACAGATACAGTTACAAACCATATGCGAGACCGGATGGTGGTAATCGATACAATACTCGATGGAGAAGACCACGAGATAGTCAAGGAAGGTACCAGGAAAGAAGATATTATGGTAGAAACAACTACAATAACCGAGGGAATGTGGATACTCGTCAGTCCAATGAAGAGTTTAACAAGGAGACGAGGAAAAATTTGGAAGCAAGACACCAAGATAACTTGCAGTTTTTGGAGCAGAGGCCCAACGAACCAGGTCCATCGGGAACACAACAATCCCGGGGGAATGGTAATGAAAAAAAAACTTCGAATTCACAGTAGAAGATAGAATTTTGAACACTTTCACTTCCAGAATTATTAAATGGCAAGCAGAGGATGATGACTTAATTCAACAGAATGACGAACGAAAAGAAATGGGTACAAGAATTAGAATGCCAATCATATCATGCGAAGTATTTGGTATGCCTGTCGATACTTTGATCGATACTGGGGCTATGCTTTGTCTGGTGAGTGAGAAGCTTTATATTCTGTGGAAGCTCAAAGAGAATTTAGAGGAGATTCCAGTATCAGGAATTAAAATCCAAGGAATAATACCCAATAAAATATCTCTGTGTAAAACACAATTATACTTATGTATTACGATTGGAGGACATGATTTCCGACATGTGTTTGTTGTAATGAAGGACATGGCTTTTGACATGATATTGGGAGCAGATTTCATTCAGAAATATCAAGCAGTGATAGATATGAAGACAGAGACGATCAGATTTAAGAATACCGAAGAGATTAACTTCGAGGGAAAAGAAGAGGAAGACATCGAGGGAGATGCTCATGGTCTCTGATTTTTCATGAAGCTGAAGGAAGAGAAGTCTACACTGAGAAGGAGTCCCCAGAGCTAGGGAAGATTTTGGAAGAGTATCACGACATTTTTGATACTAAACCTGGTGAAATTGAAGATTTTGAATATTGTGGAAGTAAACAACAATGGAACCTATGAAATCGCTAATACACGAACTGGTAACATCGTGGGAACTTATAATGCATCGAATTTGAAGATATATTATTCAAGAACCAGATGATTTAATGTGTAGATAGGAAAAATAAAAATTTTTCAATTTTTATTTTTTGCTAGGTGTGGGGTGGATGTGCCCAACTCTAGGAATGGGTATTCCAAGATTCAGACACCTAGATATCAAGGGAAAGGCTGTAGCCGCTTTTGAAAGTTGAGATATTTGAATATCGCGCTACATTGCTTCTCGAAGCATTTGGAAGGAATTTACCGACAGTTGGATGTCAAGTGACGTAGCGAGTAATAGCAGAGGTGGAGGCTATTTATTGATTAAATAGTTAACCATGGAGTAGAGACTTGAGACTGGGATCAGATTACTGGCACGGCCAAATGAAAGAGAATGCAATTAGTATCAAGTAAATCGGACCAGGGATTCAAGAGATATGAGGATTACCAGATATCAGGTGATGACGCGTGACCCTGACAGTTTTGAATAAAAGCCAGCTGGCCGAAGCAACTTCAGCTCATTCTAACACAAGCACTTGGCGAGCAAGTTGCATCTACGCTGAGCCAAGGCACATGGTTGCCGGATCTACGCAGAAGTTCTTTTCAAAGTCGTGATAGTCACGAAAAGTGCTGCGTTACGAGTTGGAACTTAGTAAGTTTCTGGTGAGGAGAATCACTGAGGTGATTGATATTTCTACAGACATTGGTGGAAATATTTATATTTCTACAAGGACATATGCTAGACTTTGTCTAGAAATTAGTATTTTGTCACAGTCCAGTAATAACTTAATACTTGGATGTTTAAATCCATTTCAAGTCAGTTTTCATATTTGTAACTAGTTAACCACTTCGATCTGTCAGTACACTGAAGACTAGTCTATAACGGTGGCGTTCATTAGTCTACGCAAGGGAAACTACACGTTGCTTAGCGCATGGTAGATGGTGATATAACAAACCATGCCCAGGGAACGATCTTCAGAACAGCCGTTAATTGCTTAGACTGTCAGTGTTTTTCTTGTACTGATAAGATTACCGTGAGTTATGTTACAACTGACATATTTAAGAAGAGATCACTTAGATCTGACCCTATTTAAACAAACTGTTATGGCTTTGATAGAAGCCCATATTAAAATGGAACCACAGTTTATTCAAACGTCGAAAGATACTACCACTATGTCTGACTAGACGAATTGTGGGTCTACAATGGCGGCGGATACAAGGATTATACGTGCTTGTCCGATAGGGCATGTCTATGGATAAATCTGGTACAGACCAGGTTTACTACGCTTCAAGACCATCAAGAAATGTAAGCCACATTTGAATTATATTATGCCTAGCTAATTGGAACAAACTATTTTTTCTTCTGCAGATGACCAACACATTTTATTTTTCTTCGTATTTAAAGCTTGCAATGATTTACGCAAGACTTGTTAGAGTTATTCTGAGTATTTTCAGCACTCAGAACAGTTTAGGATCTATGACCGAGCATTTCGAGCATTTATTTGAATATTTCATATTTTTGGGAAACCACGGAAAACAACCGATGTAACTGTAAAAGTTAAATTTATTTTTGTTAAGGAATGGATATTTTTTCCATATTCGAAGATTCGAACTTGTGGATTCTCACATAATGAGATGATAATTAAACATATTTAAAATGATATAACAAATAATAATAATAATAATAATCCACTATTAATAATAATAATAATTTTCATAATTTTTCTAAATAATTCTTGGATATTATATTTTCTAATAATCATATGTATTGAGAAAGAGCCTGTGAAGTAGTTTAATCATTTCTAGTCTGGAACAGGAGATTTTCCGAAGGAGAGTGGTTAGCGCAAGCCCGCATTCAACCAACATTTCAGTTCTGGTTGAACAGTTGATATTTGCATTGAGCAAAGTATATTTTTCAGATAACGCGGAGAGGCATGAAACGGGAAGCAAATGATAATTGTATCAAATAGGATATTGTTGTATTTATATAAAATCATGACGTAAATACACTCGAAAGTGAAATAAAGATTTTCATAAGTATGGTAAATTCACGGGTTGAACTGAATGGTAAAATAAAATAAACTTGTAAGTTTATTAATCTTCCAGTGTTGATAACAAGCAGAGGCTTGATTTATTGTATAAATTTTGGGAAGAAAATTTATGTGTGGAGTAGTTGAAATGCCATTCCCAGGTGCGCATGTTAAGTCGCAGGAATGAAGAGGTTTTTTCGAGCATCAATCAAATAGCAGGTTCGATGGCTCAGGTTTATAGTAGGAGTATTGGAACTACACATTTCGTCGGATGAATGACCCGAAGGTTATTTCTTGAAACCATCAGTTCTTATTTCAACCTTGTTTACGAATTCCATTTAGACTTTGATTTTGCTAGAACCCGGATTTGTCATGATAGTAGTTTATTCTTCTTCAGAGGAAGACCTTTGCCGTTGTTGTTGTAATATTGTGTTCTTTCACAAATAATAGAATGGGCCACTGCCAATTAAAAATAATTCTTTAACCACGAATAATTTGAAGGATATTTTCAATCCTAGTGCCATGAACTAAATGAATTTATTATAAAATTACAATTCTTATTTCCGCATTCTGTCGAAGAATTGCAAGTTGTAAAAGTTACTAGAAATGGCCATAAATATAAATATTTTTTTTATAATAATGATTCCAAGTGGGAAATTGAATAGTTGAATGGTTCAACCATTTAGTGATCAAGTTGATGATTCAGAAATCATATATTTTGTTAGGAACTTGAAGTTCAGAATCGAGTCACTTCTCGAATGTTTAATGTCAGAAGAACAATTAATTGTTGTTGTGCTTCGCACAGTTCTTCGATGCTATGCTCAAGGTCAAATACTTTTCAGATGTTATTAATATGTGTTAATAATTTATGTTGCTTCAATGATAATAATATTTTTCGACGATATATTTTTGAAACTGGAAAAACAAGTGAAAGTTTAAAATTCTATGAACATTTATTCTACGAGTGTTAATATCATGTAAATATTCAAACAGTGATCTACGATATTTCCAGTATAGACAATTAACTTTGAACTGGAATTAAATATTAATAATTTTGGAACACAGTCCACAGGACTATTAATCGGACTTGTGTTTCCAAAAAGATTGTCAAATGTGTTTGGAAAATTTCTGTATATTGTGTGTAAATAAGAGTGTGGATCGCCACACGTGGAGTGATGCTGCTTTGAGCATCTTTGCAGTCAATTTTAACTTAAAATAAACTGAGATAATTTTACAGGATGTGTTACTCCCAATTGAATCTCCTTCTATCCTTATTGTTGCATTGAGCCAAAAATCAGCAAAGCATTTTTTTAATTTGATGTCGTTTTTGCGATTTGCTTTAACCCATCTGGCGCTCCGGGATATTTTGACTCTCGTGCTGACTGATTATTGGTAAAATGCATATGTGGTCGTGCGGACTCCGGTCTAAACGGGCACAGTAGATCCACGATTCTTCGTTTTCAGTTAATGTATGTCTACCCCTTATTATTCCCGTTTTTCCAACGGGGTCGGGGATGAGATGCGATGGAAGTCTTTGTGGCGATGGTTTTTACGGCCGAATGCCCTTCCTGACGCCAACCTCATGAGAGGAGTTAATGAGAGATGAAATGAATGATGGTGAATGAAACTGGGCAAGGATGTGGAAGGAAGCGGCCGTGGCCTGTCAGAAGGTACCGTCCCAGCATTTGCCTGGTGTTGAAAATGGGAAACCACGGAAAACCATTTCAAGGACAGCCGACGATGGGGCTCGAACCCACGCGTCTACCGAGTCAGCAGAGAGCTTGGCCCCATGGCCTAATGCTGCGCGTTAGCCAGCGTAGCCACTACTGTCGGTTCTTCGTTTTCAGTTAAAAAACTGGTTATTTAATTTTAATTCTATAATGATTTGGTGATTTATATTAGAAACAGAATGTGCTAGGAGAACCAGTGGGCAACTTTTGCCAATGCTTAGCCTAACGCCCGAGATTAATTTAAGAGTTTTCGAGTTCACTGGGCTAGTTTTTCATTTTTGTTCTTTTACCACTGCCATTTTCTTATCGCATTCATTTATATTGAGATGTCCTTATCCCAGGTTGATCCTTGTTGGTAGAATTTTGGGGGTTATTTCAGCCGGGTACTTCCAGGTTCTACGATCGAGTTTTTCCATCGGATATCAACAGGTAAGACCATGTGGATACGGGTACATTACCTCCTACAAACATTATTACATTTTTGTCAATTTATCGAATACTATCTACAACATCAGGCATTAAACCATCAGGCTTAAAAAATACACACACACTTTAATGTATAGACTAAGTTATTGTTGTTGTTGTTGTTGTTGTAATATAAAGACGAGAATGTTAACGTAACACTCTTTTCTTTCCTTACAGACAACCATGGACGCCTTGAATGAAATTGGCCAAGCCTGCGGCCTTGTACGCAGGAAAATGTGTGAATTGCCTACATAAACACCCTTGCGCATGGATAAAATACAAAAATTTAAAACCAAATTTGGTGAACGAGCTCTGCATTTGCGAAGACTTTGAAACATTACTTCCTACACGATTTAATAGCTTACCTGATGATGTCATGGAAGATGTTAATTCAAGTATTCACCCTGTCTATTTAATCTATGAGGGTGAAAAAAAAATCGATGCATCGTTCGTTTTGTAAAAATAGAAAACGAATTATGATTGTACGCTAGCCATGACTTTGTTTATTCACGTTTTACTATAATAAAATAATTTTTATTTGGTGCTCAACAGTTAGACGATTATTAATTGTTGCTCAACGTTTATGATGGCAAAAAGGTCCATGTAGGTGAATGATAATAATAATAATTTTCTCAACTTTTTATGATTGCGTTTTAGCCTAAAGCTATGTCAATACAATTATGCCTCTCATGGTTATAGGTTAATGATAATTTTTGTAAGTTCTTCTCAATGGGAGAATTTTTTAGCCTTAGTCTACGTGAATAGAATCATGCCTATGGCGCATATTTATTTTACCTCTTTTACTTTTTTGGTGTACATGTTTAGTTTTAAAAATAAGTTGAAACGTCAAGCGCTTAAGGGTCGCTTGTTGATCTAACATCCCCCTCATGCTCCACAAGCACAAGTTAAAAAGACAGAGAGAGAAATTAAAAAAAGAACACTATGCAACCCTTATTTACTAAATAAATAAATAAATAAATAAATAAATAAATAAATAAAAATTAACGTCGCATTGCCTTGACTGCTGACATGGTTTTAGAGCCGATATAACCGGCTCTATTTACCTTGCTACCCTCTGGCTATTCTGTCAGTCGGAAACGCAAGGTGTTCCGGCGAGATTTCTATTATTGTCGCGAGAGCGCAGCAGCTCTCAAATGGTAAGAAGTAAGGTATGATAGTTCATCTGATACACTGCTAGACAGCGCTGAAGTAGACTGCTCAAGTATTGTCTCTAAGATGGAGTTTGTTTTGTTATTCGCCAGTCACATAGTGACAATTATTAGCCTATTTTCATTTTTGAAAAAATAGGCTTATGAAATCACCTTTTGTCCGTGTGTGTGTGCGTGTGTGTGTGTGTGATTCGTGTGTGTGTCCCCCCCTAATAAAATCTAAACGGCACGAGCGATTTCAATGAAACTCGGAAAGTTCATAGCACTATTCCCGGCGACCTCGACCGTGCCCTTCAAATTTTGTTACGAGTCACCAATCCAACATGGCGGCTGTGCGAAATATTTCACCAGCATTCAATATCTCCGAAACTATTACCGATATTACCCTGACATTTACTATGGTGATAGAGGAAACTACTATAAGTTCACTTATGTGACTTTTGAAAAGCTGGTAATTACAAAACCAACATGGCGGCCAAGCGAATTTGCGACTTTTAAATAGACGTTTCTCGCGATTTCACCAACCAAACGCAATGAAACTTGGCACAGTATATGTTTATATACATTGTAATGCACCGACATCTAACTTCGTTCAATTGTTTACATAATCACAAGATGGCGGATGTGCGAAATATTTCACCGGCATTCTATATCTCTGAAACTATTAGCGGTACCTCCCTAAAATTTTGTACGGAGATAAAGGGCACTACTGGAATTCCATCTATAAGATTTTCAAAAACCGGTTAACTACAAAACGAACATGGCGGCCAAGCGAATTTGAAAATTAAGTTTTTATTTCTTGTGATGTAGTCATGCGATCGAAGTGAAAGTTTGAATAATGAACCTACGCAATAATTTTCCTTTAATGGTACATGACTCTATGGCCTATACATTTAACAATCCAACATGGCGACCATCCGAAATATTTAGACGATACTGACTATCTACGAATCTATTTTAGCAATCAAACTGCATTTTTTAATGTTCATAGGGGCTATGAACTTACGTTCACCTATAGGACTTTAAATAACCTGGTGATCACAAATCCAACATGGCGGTGACGCGAATTATAAATATTCACATGGACGTTTCTCGCAATTTAACCATCCGCGTGCAGTGAAACTTGGTACAGTAAATCTTTATCCGAATGTTAATCCACTGACATCTAATTTATTTCAATTGTTTCCATAACCTCAAGATGGTAGCTGTGAAAATTTTTTATATCTCCTTGTTTTTTCTTGTGTCTTAATTATGCGATTGAAGTTTGAATACTACACGTTCACAATAATCTGCATGTAACAGTAAACTCTAGGACCTACATATATAAAATCCAACATGGCGACCATCCGAAATATTTAGTCGGTTCTCAATATCTACGAATCTATTACAGCAATCAAACGGAAATTGTGTATGTTGATAGTGGCAATTAACATAAGTAGGTTATATGAAAATAGGCTGTATAGTTCTTCACGGAACTACTTGTTATATTTTAACATCAACTAAAAAAGAGAGTGGAAACATGTCGTTGTACGGGAAGGATGTGAAGGAGCTTTGCTCCGATTACCCGTGGTAATTACCAATACTTGCAAATGTCGAAACAGCTGTTATTAGCCTATTTTCAATTTTGAAAAAATAGGCTTATGAGATCACCTTTTGTCCGTGTGTGTGTGCGTGTGTGTGTGTGTGATTCGTGTGTGTGTCCCCCCCCCCCCTAATACAATCTAAACGGCTGGAGCGATTTCAATGAAACTCGGAAAGTTCATAGCACTATTCCCGGCGACCTCGACCGTGCCCTTCAAATTTTGTTACGACTCACCAATCCAACATGGCGGCTGTGCGAAATATTTCACCAGCATTCAATATCTCCGAAACTATTACCGATATTACCCTGACATTTTCTATGGTGATTGAGGGAACTACTATAAGTTCACTTATGTGACTTTTGAAAACCTAGTAACTACAAACCCAACATGGCGACCAAGCGAATTTGCGACTTTTAAATAGACGTTTCTCGCGATTTGACCAACCAAACGCAATGAAACTTGGTACAGTATATGTTTATATACATTGTAATGCACCGACATCTAACTTCGTTCAATTATTTACATAATCACAAGATGGCGGATGTGCGAAATATTTCACCGGCATTCTATATCTCTGAAACTATTAGCGGTAAAACCCTGAAATTTTGTACGGAGATAAAGGGCACTACTGGAAGTCCATCTATAAGACTTTCAAAAACCGGTTAACTACAAAACGAACATGGCGGCCAAGCGAATTTGAAAATTTTAAATAGACCTTTCTCGCGATTTAATGTTCCAAGCGCACTGAAACCTGGCACAGGAAATATTTATACACATTGTAATCCACTGGTATCTAATTTAGTTCAATTGTTTACATAACCTCAAGATGGCGGCAGTGCGAATTTTAATATTAAGATTTTATTCATTGTGATGTAGTCATGCGATCGAAGTGAAAGTTTGAATAATGAACCTACGCAATAATTTTCCTTTAATGGTACATGACTCTATGGCCTATACATTTAACAATCCAACATGGCGACCAACCGAAATATTTAGACGATATTGAATATCTACGAATCTATTTTAGCAATCAAACTGCATTTTTTAATGTTCATAGGGGCTATGAACTTAAGTTCACCTATAGGACTTTAAATAACCTGGTGATCACAAATCCAACATGGCGGTGACGCGAATTATAAATATCACATGGACGTTTCTCGCAATTTAACCATCCGCGTGCAGTGAAACTTGGTACAGTAAATCCTTATACGAATGTTAATCAACTGGCATCTAATTTATTTCAATTGTTTCCATAACCTCAAGATGGCAGCTATGAAAAATGTTTAAATCTCCTTGTTTTTTCTTGTGTCCTAACTATGCGATTGAAGTTTGACTACTACACGTTCACAATAATCTGCATGTAACAGTACATAACTCTAGGACCTACATATATAAAATCCAACATGGCGACCATCCGAAATATTTAGTCGGTTCTCAATATCTACGAATCTATTACAGCAATCAAACTGAAATTGTGTATGTTGATAGTGGCAATTAACATAAGTAGGATATATGAAAATAGGTTGTATAGTTCTTCACGGAACTACTTGTTTTATTATGAATTGATTATTTACGTGGAAAGTCTTCATAAGAGCTACATGGTCTGACATATTATGGAATGTAGGAGTGGTTGTTATTGAGCTGTTGTGATCGTCGAAAGGATATTTATTATTTATTTATCGTATGGCTTTTAGTGGCGGGAGTGTCCGAGGACATGTTCGGCTCGCCTGAGTCTGTAGCTGCTTCCAGCGAACACCCAGAGGGCGAGCTACAAGTTTCGTTCAATTTCAAGTAGTTCCAACTTTCGCCACCAGATATCAATGATACCTAGTGGTGAACGTTGGAACTTTGATAGAGCGTTCTGACGAAATCTAACCTAACAAATTTTGCTTTACACAAGTTTAGTCTGTGAAAGGATCTTTAACATGCCATAAATCTATGACATGGGACCGCCGGCTTTACTTCCCCTCCGAAGGAAGGCATACTGAAGGATTTTTAACGCTCTTAAAAAATCCGACGACTTCGGCCGGGTTTGAACCCGCTATCTTGGGCATAGCAGTTCAGCATGCTACCGACTACGCCACCGAAGCCGCTTGTCGAAAGGATATATGAATGCTGTATGAAGGATGTCTTTCTTATTATTTATTATAATTGTGTTCGAAGAGCAGTTGGAAGATGTACTTGAAGTATGATGTAGAAAAGCAACATGGGATAGATGTGAAATGAAGGTTGTAAGTATTGATGTTGTGAACGGATGATCAAACAAGAAGGTAATGTAATAAGCTCAACTATATTCTGCTGATATGAAGAGATGTGTCGTATGAAAGTATGAATTTAAACTACGTCACCCTCATTTGTCAAGTGTGTGGTAGACTGACATTTTGTGTGTTGTGGACCTAAGGAGTTTCTTGTTAACCGTCGTTATATTTAAATGTTCCTTCCTCCTAGGTCACGGTAGAATATCCCATAAAGGATCTGCGAAATAACATTTATTCATTTATTGTCACAAATCATGAGGCTTAGTGCAACGTGGCCATTTATTTGTCTGATGTTACCTTGTTTTATTAATCTTCTGTTGGTGACTGTTGTCTGTGATCGATAGTCAGTTGATGTCTCAACAAGAGAGAATCGCTGGAGGACATGTTGGAAAGAGTTGGTTGTATGAAAAGCATCTCAGTGACCTTGATGGTTGATTATCTGAGAATATTAACTTGTTGATATTTTGAAGTTCATGGATGATACTGACATTAGGAAGATTGTATGATCGAGTTTGGAAATATTGAATCATATTCTTATACCAAATTGTAGGATGTTGGACTACATGATTGGAAGTACTGTAATTGGATATGTGCAATGCGTTGTTTTAACTGAAGAGATTGATAACACAGAAAAGGAAATGGATATTCGAAGATTAGTATTAGTAGGCTATTCCTTGGTGTAACGGCCTAGGTTGCATGTTCTCGGGGTTTCTCGTCTTAAAGAACTACTAATGGTAAATGTGTTTCCACTTTTTATTTTATATCGATATTTATTGTGTTTTATTGAGGTTCGTGTACTCAGATGATATGGAATAGATGTGATTGTATGTACAGAAGTACAAATGTGTATTCATTTCTATACGTGCGCTCGACTACGCAATCTCAGTTCCTGGTAGCAGAGTTATGTATGCAAAAGGTCCTTGTTTTACAAATGATGATCACATGTTTTTTTATTCAATAATAATAATAATAATAATAATTCCAGCCCCGTGGTGTTAGGGTAGCGTGCCTGCCACTCACCCGGAAGCCCCGGGTTCGATTTCCGGCTCCGTCAGGGACTCTAAAACTGACGTGATGGTTGCCCTCGATCTCGTGTGGACAATTGAGTAGCTGTCTGACAGTGAGGCAGCGCCCCGATCACGATTACCAAGATTAACGGCCGAGTGGACCCAATGCGCTGATCACGCGTCACCCCAATGTCTGCAGGCCAAATGGCTGGGCAGCGGTCGCTTGGTCGAGCTAGGCCCTTCATGGGCTGTATAGTGCCAGGGGTTGATAGTAATACGGCAAATGTGGAGACAGGAAAGTGTAGTGGTTCTGCCCATAGTCATTTCTTCTACCGGCATCAACCCTAAATCATTGGCTCGCAATCTAGAAATATTGGGAATACATCCTGGTCTACATATCACCATGCAAAAGTCCGTAATCTTGGAGACCTGTTCCATTGTTCGCTCGTTTCTCAATGTGCCACCTTAAGAGAATTAGCCATACCGTTTTGCAAACAAGCCGACGATATGTTGATATGTCCCACTTACGTGGTGAAATGAATGTGATAACAATAACAATAATAATAATAATATGCGTTTTACAAAACATATACCTAGACTTTATAGTGATTACATACGCAAGAATTACCTACTTTAAAAACATGTTTTTCTATTGTTTTACTTATGGCTGTGGTACATGACGGGTGTGCCATAATGTTTTCTATGGTATTTATGAATAATAACTAGCAGAAGTACCCATTCTTCGAACGGTCTTCGGTATTAATAACCAGATGTTATCAATTGATCTACTGTTGCAACGTTTAGGGTCTTGGAACCTGTTTGTTGGCAAAGAAAAATGATTAGCTAAAATGTGTTCTCAAACTAAATTTACCTAACATGTTCTTCCTGGCGTGAAAATAAAATTGAAAACCTCGTAGGCGAATCGCAATACACGTCACATACGAACTGACCCTAACCGTTGTGTAAAGTGCCCAACTACATGAAGACACCTTTTATAAATTATAAAGGCTTGTGGTGCATGAAAATTCAGTTTTCTTTAGCCTCCAATGGCCCAAATTTCTTAAAATCAGCAAAAACCAGTCTACTATTTCAAATCAGGAATTTTTGAAAATAATGTTGCTGTTTGGAGATATAATAGACCTTCTGTACGACATATCGCACGTGTAAGTCGTGTGAAAAAATCTAGGGTACTCCTTGAACCCCTTAAGCCCATTGATGAATTTTACAGTTTTAGTTGGTTCCGTGATAACCTTATAGCCATTTGCAACCTTTCACAGAATTGTAATAAATGGAGTGGCATTACTTATTCCAGAAATAGATGGAAAGTTGGATGCCACCTCTTGAGATACTGTTGTCATGGTTAGTTGCTTGCATTCCTTCTTTAGTTTATAAAACGAAATTAGTTTTCTGGGAATATCTAAGAAACTGTTGGGTTTAGAGCCTTAAAATATAGTTTTCGGGGACCCTTTACGGCTCTTGTGGGACCCCGAGTTTTGTTTCTGACACCAAGGGTTTGAAAATGAGTTTGTCTCGTCGTTGTACGCCATAAAATGATAATAATTAAAATAATAGTAATAATAATAATATAACAATATAGGGATATAATAGACCTTCCGTACCATACCCGCACGTGTAAATCGCGTTAAGAAATTCTAGAGTACCCCTTGACCCCTTAAGCGCATTATATGTATTGATGAATATTTCAGCTTAATTTGGATCCGTTATAACCTTATTGTCGTTTGCAAACCTTCAAAGTAATATAATAAATGGAATTGCATTGCGTCTTACAGAAATAGATGGACCTCTGAGATTCTGTTGCCATTGTTACCGGCATGCATTCCGTCATTAATTTATTAAGTGAAATTAGTTTTTGGGAATATCACGAAAAATGTTGGTTTTAGGGCCTTAAAATGTGGTTTTCGGGGTTCTTTTAGGGCCCCCGAGTTTCGTTTCTCACATTGAGGGGCTGAAAATGAGCGTTGTCTCACCCTTCTACGCTTATTTCAGCATGTATTTTAAGGGGGTAGGCCCCCTGTTATGAGAGGTACGGAGAAGAGTTACATCAATGATTAGTGTCGTGCCTCTGATGGATATCTGCATCGTATTTTACGTTAATCCACCCAGCCGTTCTCGAGTTATAAGGACACAAAATATTGTCCACAGACAAACAGACAGACAGACAAAAAAATATTTTTGCGTACATCCGTCACAAAACAGTTTGAAACGGGCAAATATGTCAATTTTCCGTGGAAATGCAGAAACAACAGACAAACATTCATTTTTATATAATAGAGAAGGGATAAAATAGACCTTCCGTACCACACCCGCACGTGTAAATCACGTGAAAAAATTCTAGAGTACCCCTTGACCCCTTAAGCGCATTGTATGTATTGATGAATATTTCAGCTTAATTTGGATCCGTTATAACCTTATAGCCGTTTGCAAATCTTCACAGTAATGTAATAAATGGAATTGCATTGCGTCTTACAGAAATAGATGGACCTCTGAGATTCAGTTGCCATGGTTACCGGCATGCATTCTTTCATTAATTTATTAAGTGAAATTAGTTTTCTTGGAATATCTCAAAAACTGTTGGTTTTAGGGCCTTAAAATATGGTTTTCGGGTCCCTTCCCCGAGTTTCGTTTCCCACATTGAGGGGCTGAAAATGAGCTTTGTTTCACCCTTCTACGCCTATTTCAGCATGTATTTTAAGGGGCTAGGGCCCCTTTTATGAGAGGTACGGAGAAGAGTTACATCAATGATTGGTGTCGTGCCTCTGAAGGATATCTGTATCAAATTTTACGTTGATCCACTCAGCCGTTCTCGAGTTATAAGGACACAAAAAATTGTCCACAGTCAAACAAACAAACAGACAGACAGACAAACATTTTATTTTTGCGCGCATCCATCATTATACAGTCTGAAACGCGCAAATATCGCAAATTTCCGTGGAAATTCTGAAAAAGCAGACAAACTTTCATTTTTATATATAGAGAGATAATCATGGAATCTTGTCCTTTTTTACTGTTTGTGATTTAAAATAGGTTTATACAAATAGCATTTATACAATTTTTATAGCATTTTTAGCCTATTTTCATTTATGAAAAAAATAGGCTAGTGAGATCACCTTTTGTCCGTGTGTGTGCGCGTGTGTGGGTGTGTGTGTCTGCGTGCGCGTGTGTGGGTGTGTGAGGATTTTTGTGTGCCCCCCCCCCCCCCTAATAACTTCTAAACGGCTGGAGCTATTTCAATGAAACCCGGTAAGTTAATAGTACTATTCCGCGCGACCCGACTGTTCCCTTCAAATTTTGTTACGTCTCACCAATCCAACATGGCGGCTGTGCGAATTATTTCACCAGCATTCAATATCTCCGAAACTATTACCGCTATCACCCAGAAATTCTGTATTGTAATAAAGGGAACTACTAGAAGTTCACCTATGTGACTTTTGAAAACCTGGTAGCTACAAAACCAACGTGGCGGCCAAGCGAAGTTGCGACTTTAAAATAGACGTTTCTCGCGATTCAACCAACCAAACGCAATAAAACTTGGTAACGTATATGTATATACACATTGTAATGCACCGACATCTAACTTCGTTCAATTGTTTACATAACCTCAAGATGGTGGCTGTGCGAAATATTTCGCTGGCATTTTATATCTCTTAAACTATTACCGGTATCACCATGAAATTTTGTACGGAGATAAAGGACACTACTGGAAGTTCATCTATGCGTCTTTCAAAAACCGGTTAACTACAAAACGAACATGGCGGCCAAGCGAAGTTGAAAGGTTTAAATCGACTTTACTCGCGATGTAATGATCCAAACGCAATGAAACTTCGTACAGCAAATGTTTATACGCATTGTAATGCACTGGTATCTAATTTAGTTCAATTGTTTATATAACCTCAATATGGTGGCTATGCGAATTTCGAAAATTAAGTTTTTATTTCTTGTGTTCTAATCATGTGATCGAAATCAACATTTGCATAACGATCGTACACAATAATCATCATCTAATAGTACATAACTCTATGGTCTAAATATATTAAAATCCAGCATGGCGACCATCCGTAATATTTAGACGGTTCTCAATTTCTATTAATCTACCACAGCAATCAAACTGAAATTTTGTATGTGTATAGATGATATAAGCATAAGTTCACCTATGGGCGTTCAATAACCTGGTGAGCACAAATCCAACATGGCGGCGACGCGAAATTTAATTATTCTAATGGACGTTTCTTGCGTTTTAACCATCCGAGCGGAGTGAAATTTGATACGGTATATCCTTATACAAATTTTTATCGACCGGCATCTAATTCATTACATTATTTTCATAACCACAAGACGGCGGCTGAGCGAAATTTTTTAATCCCGCTTTTAATTCTTGTCTACTAATCATGCGATTGAAGTTTGAATAAAACACCTACACAATAATCTTCATATAATAGTGCATAAATCTAAGGCATATAATATAAAAATCCAACAAGGTGGCCATCCAGAATATTATCTACGAATCGATTACAGCAATCAAACTGACAATTTGTATGTTGATAGAGGCAATAAATATTAGTAGGATATATGAAAATAGGCTGTATAGTTCCTCACGGAACTACTAGTTTATAATTATAATGATGATACTATTGATCAAAATAATAATGGGAAAAGAAAAACACAACATGGGCTGTTGTCCTTTTTAGCCTACTTTTCACATTTTGCAAAAATGAGGAAAAAGTAGACTTATGAGATCGGGCAAATGTGTGTCTGTCTGTCTGTCTGGCTGGCTGGCTGTGTGTGTCCCCCCCCCCCGTAAACGGCTGGAGCAATCGAAGCAAAATTTGGTAGGAGTAAAGATCTATACCTGAATATCTCACGGCCATATTTGAAAATGATGTCAGTGCTACCAACTGCTAAAAAATCGCAATTGAAATTTGAGCTCCATGTTGGATATCTTGGAAGGTATGAATGGGATCTATTTCAAAATTGGCACACGTATAGATAATAATATTGCAGTTTAATTTCCAGGCGGCCATACATGGCAGTGTTGCCAAAATGATTATAAGCCTGCTCATAGGTCCAATTTTTATATGCATATAACTTCTACACTATCAATTGGAATTCAACCAAATTTCGTATGTTGTATGTGTACACAACCAGATATGACCGAGCGTATTCTTAAGACCCACCAGGGCTGCCAACTGTTAATAAATGCTCCTAATTTATGTTATCCAAAAACCAATATATCTGAAAGTATGCAAGCCGACAGCTTTAAACTATGCACACGTATAGTACCTGACATTCTATATTAATTTGGAGTAACTTATATACGTCAGTGCTACCAACATGATTCTAAGCCTGCTGAGAGGTCCAAATTTAAATACATGTATCTTCCATACTATCATTTGTATTTCAACCAAATTTCGTATGTGCTATGTGCAACCAGGGCAGCCAACTGTTAATATGTGCTGTCTCTATTTTTGTTACCCTAATATCAATATATCAGAAAGTATGCAAGCCAATAGCTCTAAACATTGCACACGTATACTACCTGGCATTCTAGATGAATTTGGAGTAACTAATATACGTCAGTGCTGCCAACATGATTCTAAGCCTGCTGATAGGTCCAATTTTAAAATGCATGTAACTTCTATACTAACTAATGGATTTCATTCAAAATTGGCACAACAATCTTCTTCTTCTTCTTCTTCCTAGCGTTTTCCCGCTGCTGCAGGGTCCGCTGTTTTGGTCTTGGCTCGCCATTTTGCACGATCTTGGGCATCATGAGGTCTTAGATTGAGAGCCTTCATATCCGCATTTGCTGTATCATGCCAGCGCTGTTTTGGGCGCCCACGTGGACGGTGCCCATTAACTTCAAAGGAGAGAGCGGAATTGGCAACAGTTCCAGGTGCAGCACGCAAGACGTGGCCATACCATCGAAGCCGTTTTTCCCGTGCCTTCTCAGTGATGGGTGCAACTCCTATTTGCTGGCGAACAGAGTCATTCTTTATATGATCTAGGAGTGTGATGCCCATCGACCAACGGAGCATACGCATTTCCATGCTATGTAATTGGCGCTCCGTAGCTTTGTCAGCTGGTCGACATTCAGCACTGTACAAAGCAACAGGACGTACTATCATGCGGTATATTTTGGACTTAAGGTATAGTGGCATCCTTCTGTCGCAGAGTACGCCTGTAACTTCCCTCCATCTCATCCATGCCGCCTTTATCCTACTTCGCACTTCATCACCTATCTCACCATCAGCTTGTAGGCGAGATCCTAGATACCTGAAGCTTAAGGTCTTCGTCAATGTCTCTCCATCAACTTGGATGGATCCGTTGGTTGGGACAGTTTCAAGGTATTCGGTCTTCTTTTTGTTCAGTCGAAGACCGTATTGTGAGAGACGGCTGCTCCAATTTTCAACTTGACGCTGCAATCCTATCCTGGTGGTATCAGCAAGTGCGACATCATCAGCATATAAGAGTGTCCAAGGGACATTCCTTTGCAGATCCCGTGTGACTGTGTCCATGACTAGGACAAAGAGCAATGGGGACAGTGCAGATCCTTGGTGTACACCGACTTTCACTGGGAAGCTCTCCGAGGTGCCAAGAGCACAACGTACACAACTTGTGGTGTTTGTGTATAGCATCTTGATCCAACAATAGATCATATTATTTCAGATTATTTCTGACCATTAAATGCATGACATTGTTGCCAACATGATATTACGCGCGCTGTTAAATCCAATGTTTAACTGCATGTAACGTCCATGCTATTCATTGGATTTCAACCAAATTTTGTATTCTGTATCTTAAGAGATGGAACTAAGAATATATTAAGTCACCAGGGCTGCCAAATGTAGTGCACTATTAGGCTACATTATGTCAGGTATACAGTATTTCGAACTAATTAGAAATTTCGATATTAGCAACTTAATATCGTCATTATTCTAGATGGATCCATATAGTTTAATCATTGGCATGAATCTTAAATTTTAAGAAAAGTAGGCTCTTTAGTTCTTCACGGAACTTCTTGATTTTTACTGTTTGTGATTTAAAATAGGTTTATACAAATAGCATTTATAATTATAATATGATTTTATGAATAATAATAATAATAATAATAATAATAATACTGTGTTGTCTTTTTATCACTGTCAGACTGTTAATAACTATGTTTATACAAATAGCATTTATAATTATAATAATTATGGACTTTTGTCCTTATTTTACTGTTTGTGATTTAAAATAGGTTTTTACAGATAGCATTTTTATATAATTCTTTTATAATTATTAAATAATACTTCTTCTTCTTCGTCGTCGTCTTTTCCAGTTCATGCGGGGTCGACGTTTCTGACAGGTCGTTTCCATTTTCCCCGGTCCCAAATGGTGTTTTCTGTTAACTGCTTCTCCCGGAGATCATTATGCACGCAGTCCATCCATCTTCTTCTAGGCCTGCCTCTTTCCCTTTTGCCTTCCACCTCCAGATCAAGCACTCGCCTTCCTACATAACACTCAACCCTGCGCTTAATGTGGCCATACCAGAGCAAGCGTCTTTCTTGCACCTTTTTGTTGTGTAACATCTTTCCACTCGGTATCTGGATATTTTTGTGGTACTCGGTAGCTGGACATTTTTGTGGGAGTGATTTTGGAAAAGAGACGGAAGTGGATGGGACGGAAGTGCATGGGACGGAAACAATGAGCGCGCACGGTGGCGGAGATCGGTACAATGACTTACTGTAAGCCATGTGACTATGTGGAATGTAAATCGCACACGGTTTACCTCAAGGTTTGGAGGTCCCATTAAAGAAATTCCTACATTAAATCATCTTCAAGTTGTCGTTCTTTCGTGTGAAAATATTCATTATATCATATTTGCTGAAAACAATTACGATTTATTAATCTTCATACTTTTGCTGTATTCTTATTTAATGTAAGCACTCGATACCTCGAGTACTATACCGCATCAACCAACACTCCAAACAACGTAGGAATTCAATTTATTAACACCGACTACTAACAATAATTGAAACTTCGTTGGTCTAAACGTATCACTGGGAGAAACGCATTTAATATATCCACTGCACACTTAATTTTTAATCGCGCCTATACTTGGCAGTGCGCTATATATCGGCAATAAGAGGCCATTTTCAAAACACCGCTGGCATGGGTTCTCTAACTGGCCGGTATAAAGCGCAGCTCACATCAAGAGGGCAGTGGATTGCTCCCACATACAGTTGCAGTTATATGTCACTTCTGCAGATGTATTGGAGAAACCTTTCATGTTTGCTGGCACAAGGTAGCACTATGAGTTCATTCTTTAAAAAATGCGAGTATGTAATATGGAAATATTCGAATAACATGTCAGATGTTACACATCATTTATGCAACTACTGTAAGGCTCGTAATTTTTTGATATTTCAGTCACTTTTACGTTGCCTCGTATGGAGGTGTTTTTGATGTAATCGTTTCTTGTAACACCACACATCCATCTTAGCATCTTTATTTCAGCTACTTCCAGTCGCTTGCACTGTGACTGCACTGTTGGCCAAGTTTCTGCTCTGTATAGCATTGCAGGTCTCACTGCACACTTGGATATTCAGTCTCCTATCACAGAGAATACCATATAACCTTTTCCAGTTTAACTAGGTCAGATAGAGCGGGGAATATACCATCTAAACGACCCCTCACTCAACCCTAATCCTCCCCCACAACTTAACCGTTTTCCAACTTAGCCATCCGTATTCAAGCACGCACGCGACATGAGATAGAACTCTCCGTACCACACTACTAGTATCCATCCCGGTATTTGCCTGGAGAAAAGGTGGGATACAACAACAACAAAAATTTCCAAGGCAGCCACTTGAGAGCCAAACCCGTTCTTTTTTCAGTCGTGTCTTGCGAGTAGCGTACCATGATCCAATCCTCGTAACAGAATGGAATTTCTTGGAAGAGCTAGGATTTGAACCCGGGACCTTAAGATCCGGGGTCTCAATAACAGTGTTATCATATGACGCGTTTTAAATGTTGTGTTGTATTGTGTTGGGATGTGTTTTGTTGTTTTGTTATGCTCTACTTTGATTTGATTTGCTTTTCCTTGCTTTGCTTTGCTTTACATTGTTTTGTCATGTAGTGCATTGCTTTGCATCGCTTCGTTTCGTTTCGTTTCGTTTCGTATCGTATCGTTTCGTATCGTATCGTATCGTATCGTATCGTATCGTTTCGTTTCGTATCGTATCGTATCGTATCGTATCGTATCGTATCGTATCGTATCGTATCGTATCGTATCGTATCGTATCGTATCGTATCGTTTCGTTTCGTTTCGTTTCGTTTCGTTTCGTTTCGTTTCGTTTCGTTTCGTTTCGTTTCGTTTCGTTTCGTTTCGTTTCGTTTCGTTTCGTTTCGTTTTGTTTCGTTTTGTTTCGTTTTGTTTTGTTTTGTTTTGTTTTGTTTTGTTTTTGCAATTTAGGTTCTACAGTTTTTAGTTTTGTAAACCACATCGTGGTGTAGCGTTCATGTAGCCCGGAAGGTCCGTGTTCATTCCCGGCTCTTCCAACAAATGTAATTCTGGTGTAAGGGCTGGAACGGGGCGGTACACTCAGCCTCTTGAGGCAAAATTGAGAAGACGTTGGTTCGATTTCCACCTCAGCCATCCTGGAAGTGATTTTCCTACTTTCTCACCAGGTAAATTCTGGGATGGTTGCTAACTTACGGCTACGGCTGGATCCTTTCCAATCCTGGCCTAAATTACAAGCATACACACTGATACATCCATCGCAATAACACAGGATATCAGATAAAATTCCATACACGGTGCTAATTAGCCACGATGTCCAAGCCTCTCTGTTAAAACAAAAACAGCATCTAGTTGTGTAACTTTACTCTAGTTTCCTATATCTCAGTAAAATCGAGTTCATTAAACGATATTCCTCAGGTGTTTTTCGAAAGAGTTTTGTGTAGTATTGTTGTTCATAAAATTTAAAAGCGCTCTTGGCTCTCGTACCGAAGGTCTGGTTTTAATTCCCGGCTCTGTCAAGAAATTTAAACCCCGAGTAAAATGCATGCTCAGAATAGTGGCAGTAAACGCCCTGTGTTGAATGAAAGTGCATAATTTCACAGTTTGTGTCAACACTCGCTGATACAGTTGGCGTGTCCGTTTACGGTAAGTTGTTCCCCTCAGAGAACATTAATTATAGGTCTTTGCTATTATCAGGGTATTCTCCGAACGTAGGTGAGCGATAAGGTATCTAGCTTACGACACCTAGCCGACCCAATATAAGGTCATCACGCACACATAGATATTCACACTGCACTCAAGTTGTCGTTGTTGTTGATTCATTTGTCCCATGTACTTTGGGAGTGTGTAGAATTTGTCGTATCACCTATGTTATTATGCTGTTGTTCTAGTGTGTATATTTCTAATTGAGATGAGCATTGCCTAAAGTTAAGAACCATCCTAGCGTTTGCCAGGAGTAAGAGTGAGGAAAACACAGAAGACCACGTGACAAACTTATTTTGTGTGTAAAGATCTATTAATGTGAGAAATGTAAACAAGATAAGGTTACGCAGACAGACCATGAGGTTGTGTTCCAGCTTTCAGACACGAATGTTCTTTTCAGAACCGGGAATCGAACCCAAACCTCTGAGGCGACAGCCGAGAATGTTAGTCACTACACCATTACTATACAGTGTTCAGGTCTTAAGGTGCTCCCAGACGTGGGGAATCGTATATTCCCGGTTGGCCAGCAAAACCACTGCCACCCACATATGGCTGGGAGCGTGACCGGTTATAAGGAAGAAATCAACATTCTCACATAGGGGAGTTAGCAGGTACAGCGATGATGTGCTTCTTATATTTAGGATGAGAAATCGGTCGGAGCTGAAATGCATTAAGTCAACAAGAAGTTCCATGACGAACTAAAAAGCCTACGTTCCTTAAAATTAAGATTAATGCCAGAGAATAATCTACAGAGAGTTTAGTTTGGATGTATCGGAGACCCTCGCTAGCCCGCTCGCCCGCGGCGCAAGCCTGTCTCCCGCCAGGCACTTTGCCGTTATGCGGCGCAAGCGCGGCATTGAGTCATTGGGTATAGGAATGTGTACTTAAATTTGTACTTCAATGTGATCCTTGACCAATTTTTTTACGAACTAACTTACGGAGAGCGATTGTCAACTTATTTTCAACAAGATTCTGCCACTGCTCACACTGACGAAGCATCCATGACAGAATTGCGTCGCATTTTTTGTACTAGGATTATAAGTCGGAACGTGTGGCCCGCCCGAAGCCCATACATATCACCCTGTGACTTTTATTTGTGGGGGACGCTTAAAAATAGAGTGTATGCGAGAAACCCTCCACTATAAAAGAGCTTAAAGACTATATTACAGCTGAAATACAGTCAATCGGTGCTGAGGAACTTCAGAGAGTACATGCCAGTTTCATAAAAAGGTGACGGCGATGTGTAGCAGTGAATGGCGAACATTTTCAGCACCAGTTGTGAACTAGGTAAGTACAAATTCCTTTACTCAATGACTCAGTGCAGCGCGGGCGCCGCATAACAGCAAAGTGCGTGGCGGGAAACAGGCTCGCGCCGCGGGCGAGCGGGCTAGCGAGGGTCTTCGATACATCCAAACTAAACTCTCCGTATATGGACATATCTACAATAATAACGAAACTAAATTGGTAATATCGAAAATTCTAATTACTTCGAAATATACCTGATATAATATAGCCTAATAGAGCACTCACTACAGTTGGCAGCCCTGGTGACTAAATATATTGTTAGTTCTATCTCTTAAGGTACAGAATACAAAATTTGGTTGAAGTCCAATGGATAACATGGACTTTACATGCAGTTATACATTGGATTTTTCAGCTCGCGTAAAATCATGTTGGCAACAATGTCATGCATGTGTTGGTCAGAAATAATCTGATATATTATGATCTCTTCTTGTGCCAATTTTGGATGATATCCTTTAGCTAGTATAGAAGTTACATGTATTTTAAAATTGGACCTATCAGCAGGCTTAGAATCATGTTGGCAGCACTGACGTATGTTAGCTATTCCAAATTAATCCATAATGTCAGGTACTATACGTGTGCAAAGTTTAGAACTGTTGACTTGCATACTTTCTGATACATTGATATTAGGGGGGGGGGGGGGGGGGTGGAATAGAGACAGCATTTATTAACAACCAGCAGGTACCCGCGGCTTCGCTCGCGATCAAGACAATGGGGGCGATGCGTTATTGCTGATAATTGGTCTATTCTATTTCAGCAATCGCGGCATAGGTGGGTCCATTCTAATTCTGAAAATTCTGATACAGTATATTGATGTGAACAGAAAAGTGGGAATTTTATAGAGTTGTGAAAGTCTGCAGGGTACGATGTTTCATTATATGAACACATTTTTAGAATTACGTTTCTGGTTTTGCCGCCTTCAGCTGAGACATAACGACTTTGTTGTCCGTATACTCGCCAGCACGCCACATACAGTTGCCCATGGGGAAAAATGGTTTTGTCTAAATGTACACCTGCTGCTGTTAAGTGTGTGTCATTGAGCTTTGATAATAGAAATTTCGAATATTGTTTGAAGAGGCAACTGCACTCTTGCACACTGAAATGGTAAATCTATCGTAATATGGGGAATTGAAATTATTTTTCCTTAAGCTATTCTGGGTGTAATTCTGCCACACTTATTGATGATTTGAACGTCAACATGTCGCTATTAATAGACCTAAAGTAAAATATCTCTCACCTTGGCCGCTGATGTACATTATGCAGTCTCTTCCAGTGTTACATCCCAGGGATTAAAATTCTCCAACAACCCTTTTGCCTCACATGCCTCTCTAAGTAATTAAAATTACCGATTGTTGTTGTTTGAGTCTTCAGTTTTTTGACTGGTTTGATGCAGCCCTCCATGCCTCCCTCTCCTGAGCTAATCGTTTCATCTCTACATAGCTACCACACCCTACATCCGAGCCAATCTGTTTAACCCTAGTCTACCCCTACAGTTCTTGTCCTCGACCCTCCCATCCATAACTAAGCTTGCTATTCCTGGCTGTCTTAATATGTGTCGTACCAAGCTATCTCTTCTCTTCAATAGCAGTCGCCAGAAACATCTCTCCTCTCCCACTCGTCTTAATAGCTCTTCATTTGTTACCCTATCTACCCATCAGATCTTCATCATTCTCCTGTAACACCACATTTCAAACGCTTGAATTCTCCTCTTCTCTGCTGCACCATTAGTCCAAGTTTCACTTCCTTATAGTGTCACGCTCCAGACAAAAGCTTTCAAAAATGACTTCCTAATACTTAATTGTATATTCGTTGTCAACAGATTCCTTTTCTGTAGAAATGCTTTCCTTGCCTGATCCAACCTGCTTTTTATATCCTCTTTGCTTCGTCAATCACTGGTTATTTTGCTTCCTAAGTAACAGAAGTCTCCTACTTCCTGTAGCGTTTCACCTGCCAATTTGATGTACATAGAGGTTTCTGATTTATTTCGGCTGCATTCCAATAATATTGTTTTATATTTATTGATTTTCATCATGAATTCTGTCCTCAAGACGGAGTCCATACCATTCAAAAACTCTGGCTTATCGGCCAAGATGACAATGTCATCAGCAAATCTCAAAGATGAAATTATTTCTCCTTGAATCTTCGCTCCTACTTTAAATTTTTCTCCAATTTCCTGATTATTGTGTTTTTAGAGATCTTTGAAATGCGTTGCCCTCGCACATGAGGTAGATGCATTGTCAAAGGAAAACATTCCATGTTACGAACATGGGCCGCATAACCTGTACCGAAAGCCTATTCTGAAGAGCAATTCCTTGAACTCAGATTAGCCAACATTTTATTGTATCTTTCCATGTGGTATATCTCTGTACCTCAACATACAGTGCTTTAAAAATCATGCCTTGTGTACATTTTGGAAAAGGTAGTGAGTGTGGTTTTTGCCGGAGTGGATACTCGCTCGTAGAAATTCTTTTCAGTAAAATAGACTGGCTCACATATTTTGTAAGTGTACATTGAGGTACGTGACGGCGGTATGCCTTAAGTGTTACGGCAACGGCAATAGCCGCCACAGAGCTTCGTTGCTACTGAAATAACGACCAGACTGATATTTGTACTTACGGGATGTGTGAGCCCAGTATTTTAGAAATTGAACGTAGCTACATCGCTACCTTTATTTAGTAGCCGCTATTGTAGTGTTTAAAAATTAAAAGTGGTATTAGAAGGCGCTTTCCCAAATTTCTTTACCCCTGGCACTAAAGACCATGAAGGGCCTAGGCCTATCATGCGACCGCTTCCCAGCCATTTGGCCTGCAGATATTGTGGTGATTCGTGGTCAGTGCATGGTGTCCCCTCGGCCGTTAATCTTGTTCTTCGTGACCGGGCCGCTGCCTCTCTCTCATACTGTGCCCATCTCTAGGAATGGGTATTCCAAGTTTCAGACACCTAGATATCAAGGGAAAGGCTACAGCCGCTTTTGAAAGTTGAGATATTTGAATATCGCGCTCCATTGCTTCCAGAAGGAAATGGAAAGAATATGCAGCCAAGAGCATGTCAAGTGACGTAGCAAGTAGTAGCAGAGGTCGAGACTATTTATTGATTAAATAGTTAGCCATGGAGTAGAGACTTGAGACTTGGATCAGATTACTGGCACGGCCAAATGAAAGAGAATGCACTTAGTATTAAGTAAATCAGACCAGGGATACCAGAGATATGAGGATTTCCATATTTCAGCGTGATGCGGCGTGGACCTGACCGTTTTGAATAAAAGCCGGCCGGCACAAGCAACATCAGCTCACTTCGAACCAAGCTCTTGCATAGCAAGGTGCTGCTACGCTGAGCCAAGGCACATGGTTGACGGATCTACGCAGAAGTTATCTTCAATTTGTGATAGTCACAAAAGTGCTGCGCTACATGTGGAACTTAGTAAGTTTCCGGCAGGGAGAATCACTAACGTGATAGTCATTTTTTGACGGACACTGGTGAAATATTTTATTTCTACATGGACATATGCTAGACTTTGTCTAGAAAATACTTTGTCACAGTCCAGTAATAATCATTCAATACTTGGATATTTTAGTCCAAATTAGTCAGTTTCAGTATTTGTAACTTAATAACCACTCCGATCTTTCAGTATATTGAAGGCCAGTCTATCACGGTGTTGTTCATTAGCCAACAAAGGGAAACTATATGTTGCTTCGCGCATGATAGATGGTGATAAGCCATGCCCAGGGAACGATCTTCAGAACAGCCGTTGATTGGTTTAGACTGTCAGTGTCTTCTTGTACTGAAAAGATTACCGTGAGTTATGTTACAACTGACATATTTGAGAATAGATCACTTGGATCTGACCCCATTTAAGCGAAATGCTATGGACTTAATTGAAGTCAACATTAAAATGGATCAGCAGTTACTTCAAACGTCAAGAAATATTTCCACTATGTCGTGTTAGACCGATTGTGGGTATATAATGGCGGCCGATACAAGGATTAGACATGCGTGTCCGATAGGGCATGTATCTGGATAAATCTGGTACAGACCAGGTTCACTACGCTTCAAGATCAACGAGAAATGTAAGCAACTTTTTGACTTTATATTATGCCTAGCTAATTGGAACAAACTCAATTTTCTGCAGATGACCAACACATTTTTTTTTCTTCGTATTTAAATCTTGCAATGATTTACGCAAGACTTGTTAGAGTTATTCTGAGTATTTTCAGCACTCAGAACAGTTTAGGATCGATGACCGAGCAGAACGAGCATTTATTTGAATATTTCATATTTTTGGGTAATCGCGGAAAACAACCGATGTAACTGTAAAAGTTAATAATTATTTTTGTTGAGGAATGGATATTATATCCATATTCGAAGAATCGAACATGTGGATTCTCACATAATGAAATAATAATTAAATATATTTAAAATAATATAAATAATAATAATAATAATCCACTAATAATAACAATAATAATTTTCATAACTTTTCTAAATAATTCTTGGATCTTATATTTTCTAATAATCACATTTATTGAGAGAGTGCTTTTGAAGTAGTTTAATCATTTCTAGTTTGGAACAGGTGATTTTCCGAAGGCGAGTGGTTAGCGCAAGCCCGCATTCAACCAACATGACAGTTCTGGTTGAACAGTTAATATTTGCAACGAGCAAAGTATATTTTTCAGATAACACGGAGAGGCATGAAACGGGAAGCAAATGATATTTGTATCAATTAGGATATTTTTGTATTTATATAAAATCATGACGTAGATACACATTCGAAAGTGAAATAAAGATTATCATAAGTATGGTAAATTCACGGGTTGAACTGAATGGTAAAATAAAATAAACTTGTAAGTTTATAAATCTTCCAGTGTTGATAACAAGCAGAGGCTTGATTTATTGTATAAATTTTGGGAAGAAAATCTATGTGTGTGGAGTAGTTGAAATGCCACTCCCAGGTGCGCATGTTTAAGTCGCAGGAATGAGGAGGTTTTTATTCGAGCATCAATCAAATAGCAGGTTCGATGACTCAGGGTTAAAGAAGGAGTATTGGAACAACACATTGCGTCGTATGAATGACCCGAAGGTTATTTCTTAAAAACCATCAGTTCTTATTTCAACCTTGTTTACGGATTCCATTAAGACTTTGATTTTGCTAGAACCCGGATTTGTCATGATAGTATTTTATTCTTCTTTGCCGTTGTTGTTGGAATATTGTGTTCTTATAAAAATAATAGAATGGGCCACTGCCAATTAAAAATAATTCTATAACCACGAATAATTTGAAGGATGTTTTCAATCCTAGTGCCATGAACTAAATGAATTTATTATGAAGCTACAATTCTTATTTCCGCATTCTGTCGAAGAATTGCAAGTTGTGAAAGTTATTAAAATGGCCACAAATATAAATATTTTTCTTAATAATGATTCCAAGTGGAAAATCAAATAGTTGAATGGTCCAACAATTTGTTGATCAAGTTGATGATTCAGAAATCATATATTTTGTTAGGAACTTGAAGTTCATAATCGAGTCACGTCTCGAAATGTTTAATGTCAGAAGAACAATTAATTTTTGTTGTGCTTCGCACAGTTCTTCGATGCTATGCTCAAAGGTCAAATACTTTTCAGATGCTGTTATTAATATGTGTACATAATTTGTGTTGATTCAGATATAATAATATGTTTTGACAATATTTTTTTTGAAACTGGAAAAATAAGTGAAAGTTTAAAAATTCTATGAACAATTATTCTACGAGTGTTAATATTATGTAAAAATTCAACCAGTGAACAACAGTATTTCCAGTAAAGACAATTAAATTTGAACTGGATTTAATCATAAATAATAGGAAAAGATTTTGGAACACAGTCTACAGGACTGATAATCAGACTTGTGTTTCCAAAGATAATTGTCCAATGTGTTGGAAAATTTCTGTACATTGTGTAAATAGTAATGTGGGTCGCCACACGTGTGTGATGCTACTTTGAGCATTTTGTTTTGCAGTCAATTTTAAATTCAGAATAAAGTGAGATAATTTTACATTATGTGTTATGCCCAGTTGAATCTCCTTCTATCCTTATTGTTGCATTGAGCCAAAAATCAGTAAAGCATTTTTTTTCATTTGATGTCGTTTTTGCGATTAGCTTTAACCCATCTGGCGCCCCGGGATATTTTGACTCTCGTGCTGACTGATTCTTGGTAAAATGCATATGTGGTCGTGCGGACTCCGGTCTAAACGGGCACATAAAATAAGATAGAGAGAGAAATGGCTTCGAACGTGGGTCCCAAGTTAGACACGGTCAATTGCATGCCGATTTAAATTGTGATAATTTTATATAGATATTTTGGGAGTTGAGAGATGTCTGGTTTGGATGAATAAATTAGTAGGAAACCCAATTAGTGGGGAAAATTAAAAATTTAACTTGGTTAATAATTAGAATGGGTTTGATTATTTTTGATAATGGCTTAACCATTAGGGCGTCAAGTAAATTCAGTAGTAAACGTTCGATGACTGGACATACGCATTATTAGAATCCAGGTGGAGGGTATTTGAGAACTTGGCATATTTTTCTTGTGATATTGTGGTAAATGTAATTCGTAAAAGTAGAGAATTTTGTTTTTCCATCACGTCGACATTAGCACAAATCTCATTTTATTAGAGTGTTCCAATTAGCTATTCATATTTCTTGTTCTAGTTATAAGCTTGTGTCTGCCGACAAGTATACCCCTAAGTTTTGAATAATAATTGAAAATTATGGAAGAGATGATGAGGATGATGAGGAGTTTGGAAGAGAGTTCCAAAGAAGCTGGACTGCGTGTAGCAGCCATTATGAAAGAAAATACAGAGGCTTTGGAAAAGAAACTTAAAGAAAGTTTAAATGATAAACTTAAAGAAAATTCTGATTCTTTAGAAAATAAACTTAAAGAAAATTTAAATGATAAACTTAAAGAAAATTCTGATTCTTTAGAAAATAAACTTAAAGAAAATTCTGATTCTTTAAAAAATAAACTTAAAGAAAGTTTAAATCATAAATTTAAAGAAAATTCTGATTCTTTAAAAGATAACTTGAAAGAAAGTTTAGATGATAAACTCAAAGAAAATTCCGATTTGTTAGAAAGCAGGTTAAAAGATAACTTGAAAGAAAATTTAAATAGTAAATATGGAAAATAAATTTAAAGAGAATTCCGAAATTTTGAAAATGTCACTTGAGATTAAAATGACTAAATTATGCGAAAAAACACATGAGCTCGAAACTTCATTAGCCACTAACGCAAGTTTAATGGACGATAAATTTCGCAATGCCGATCTAAGATCCCAAAGCTTAGCTGATAGGATAGAACATGGTCTTAGGAAAGTTGGTGAAGACATGGTCAACCTAGAAGTCAGAGTGAAGAAAGAGAGCAATGAGATGGCAATTCTAGTTGTTCAACGGTTGACAGAACAATTCAAAGAACTCGTAATGGGAGAAATAAGAGAAGGTGTGATTAATGAATTGCAAACTGAAATTTAAACCACAGTTATCGATGAAATCAAAGACACACTCAAGCTGGAGAACCAAGAGGGAATCAAGGAAATTTGGGAATCTTTGTCATCCCATATTCAAGTAATTTCCAAAGATATCCAAGCAACTCAGAAGGACATATCAGATATGACAGGATCGTTGAAAATTCACGAGGCTGTTATGAACCAGATATCCACTGATGTCAAGGAGAACTGTAAGGAAACCGAAACAATTAGAAAAATGGCAGAAGAAAACCATAAGGAACTTGAGGCTATGAAAACCCAAATCAAGGACGAGAAACAGTCTGACCATCTGTTGAAAATGCCAAGTATAAGGGGAAAAGAACAGATACAGATAAACCTAGGAGCAGCTAGAGAAACTGATAGTCAAAGACAGGAGGAGGTCAGGACAGTATTTCAATCCAACCCCATAACTGTATTCAAGAATGTAGAGGATAAGCCTTCTAAATTTTCAGGGCGAGATTCTGTGACACCCGTAGAATTCTTGAGAGAAGCAGGTGATTACCTAAAAGATTCCAAGATCCCTAAGGAAAGACAGATCCGAGTGATAGGGAAATTTTTGGAAGGTCCTGCACTTCTTTGGTTTAGAGCTTTTAGGTCCACTCTCACCAATTTTGAGGAGTTTTCCCGTGGGTTATTAAAAAAGTTTTGGTCCCCGGAAACCCAACAGCAAGTCAGAGCAGAATTATATTCAAAGAGATTCTCGACGTCACAACCTACTCGATACTCTACGTATTTTTCTGGACAGCTTTCTAAACTACAACATTTAGATCCGCCGATGCCAGATAATGAATTAATTACCGCATTAATACGTCAGTTTCCAGCAAACGTCCAGAGAACCTTGATCGCTGCTGACATTTATAATATGGAGCAATTTGACGAGGTATTGCAGAAACTTGATCACACGAACGCTCAATTCTTCCATCAGAAGGGAGGAAAGAATAACAACGCTGTGTACGCTGTTATGGCCGATAGTTATTCCCAAACACCTCGAGAGATTCGAGAGGGGCGAGAAGAGAAAACGCTGAGGGAAGAGCCCGATAAAAGAGGATGGAATCAGTACAATAACCGATACAGTTACAAGCCTTATGTGAGACCGGATGGTGGATATCGATATAATACTCGATGGAGAAGACCAAGGGATAATCAAGGAAGGTACCAGAAAAGAAGGTACTATGGTAGAAATAACTACAATAACAGAGGGAATGTGAATACTCGTCAGTCCAATGAAGAGTTCAATAAGGAGACGAGGAAGAACTTGGAAGAAAGACACCAAGAAAACTTGCAGTTCTTGGAACAGAAGCACAATGAACCAGGTCCATCGGGAACACAACAATCCCGGGGGAATGGAAAAGAAAAAAAACTTCGAATTCACAGTAGAAGATAGAATTTTAAACACTTTCACTTCCAGGATTATTAAATGGCAAGCAGAGGATGATGACTTAATTCAACATAATGACGAACGGAAAGAAATGGGTACAAGAATCAAAATGCCAATCATATCATGCGAAGTATTCGGTATGCCTGTCGATACTTTAATTGATACTGGGGCTATGCTTTGTCTTGCGAGCGAGAAGCTTTATATTCTGTGGAAGCTCAAAGAGAATTTAGAGGAGATTCCAGTATCAGGAATTAAAATCCAAGGAATAATACCCAACAAAATATCTCTGTGTAAAACACAATTATACTTATGTGTTACTATTGGAGGACATGATTTCCGACATGTGTTTGTAGTAATGAAGGACATGGCTTTTGAAATGATATTGGGAGCGGATTTCATTCAGAAATATCAAGCAGTGATGGACATGAAGACAGAGACGATCAAATTCAAGAATACCGAAGAGATAAACTTCGAGGGAAAAGAAGAGGAAGACATCGAGGGAGATGCTCGATGGTCTTTGATTTTCATGAAGCTGAAGGAAGAGAAGTCTACACTGAGAAGGAGTCCCCAGAACTAGAAAAAAATTTGGAAGAGTATCACGATATTTTTGATATTAAACCTGGTGAAATTAAAGATTTTGAATATCGTATTCGTGTAAATGATGATGCACCTTTCCATGCTAAATTGTATCCGGTAGCGGAAAAGCATCGAGAAAAGGTAAAAGTGCTTATCAAAGAGATGGAAAGCAACAATGTGATTGAAAAGTACACTACATCTTATGTCAATCCATTAACAGTAGTGTCTAAGCAAGATGGAAGTCTGAGACTATGTTTAGACGCGCGAAATTTGAATTCAAGATTACTGCCAGAGTATGACAGACCACCAATCATTAGGGAACTGTTAAGGAAATTCCAAGGCAAGGTCTGGTTCTCTAACATTGATCTCACTTCGTCCTACCACCACATTAGGCTTAGTGAAGATTCCAAAAAGTTTACAGGATTTATGTTTGACCAGCAGACATATGTATTCCGCCGTCTACCATTTGGAGTCAAAACATCTGGATCTGTTTTGATCAGAGCACTGGAACAAAACTTGAGTCCTGAAGTAAAAGAGATAGCAATTCGTTACATAGATGATATCCTAATTGCATCTGAGACTAAGGAGGAACATTTATTACATGTTCAGATGTTATTCGCAGATTTGAGAAAAGCGAACTTTAAAGTAAACCTTCGAAAATGTCAGTTCTTTCGGAAGGAAATAAAATTTTTGGGTCACATTTTGGATGGAGAAGGATACCGTCCCAATGAGACAAAGATACAGGTGATTGCAAATTTCCCTAGACCTACTAGAGTGAAGAATGTCCGCAGTTTTCTCGGGACATGCCAATTCTTTGCAGGGCATTGTCCAAACTTCACCAAAACGGTTGCCCCACTGCAGGAATTATTAAAGAAAGGAAACAAATGGAAATGGAATGAAGATTGTGAACAATCATTTCAAGATGCCAAGAGGTTATTGGTAAACAGCGTGAAATTAGAGTATCCTGACTTTACCAAGAATTTCATCATAGAATCTGATGCATCCACCGTAGGGATTGGAGCTATTCTTCTTCAAGAAGATGACGATCAGAAGAGACGTTACCTGGTGTTCATAAGCAGGAAACTTCGTCCATCAGAAAGGAATTATTACACCACAGAGTTAGAAGCACTTGCTGTAATCTTCGCGTTGGAGTCGTGGAAGAAAATGTTAATTGAACATTCAGTAATTGTGAGGACTGATCACCATGCATTGGAGTTTATCTTGAGAACAAACTTTGCCAGTGATAGGATAACTAGATGGTCACTTTTTATTCAACAATTCAACCTAGTTATTGAACACACTCCTGGAAATTTGAACGTTGGAGCTGATTTATTGAGTAGAGCAGTGGAGTCTACATCTAAGGTTTTTCAAGTTAACCTGACGCAGGAGGATGAGGATACCTTGAGAAGGTTAAGATTGTTGCATTTATCCCAGAGGAGAGACCGACGTTTTAGAAACATTTTTCGTTTTCTACAGGGAGACATGGATCCAAATGATGATGATTTTGTGGAAACTGAAAGAATTTCAAGAGATTTTATGATGTTAGATGGTTTGATCTACAAGTTTGCAGATCCCGACCATACGAAGCTGAGAGTAGTGATACCTCCACGAATGCAAAAACCCATTATCTGGATGGCACATCGAATTGCAGGTCATGCTGGAGTAGATAAGACGGTCAACTTGATACAAGAAAAATTTTCGTGGGAGCGAATGCGACAAACTGTCAGGAACACTATTCGAGAATGCGACTTATGCCAAAGGAGTAAACATAATTCTAGATTATTGAGAGAATTACCAAGGCCTATTATTCCTTCTAAGCCTTGTGAAATCTTCGCGACTGATTTATATGGGCCTCTCCCAAAGTCTAAAAGAGGTAACCGATATATTCTGGTGACCATGGATGTTTTCAGCAAATACACTATGTTACACCCAATCCAGAAGGCAAACGCAAAATATTGTGCGAAGAGAATTAGAGACAACGTAATTCCGGAAGCAGGCAAACCGGAATTCCTTTTATCAGATCGTGGACCCCAATTTACATCTTTTGAATTTAGAACCGTCATGAATAATCTTGTGATTAGACAATTGTTTTGTTCTATCAGACATCCTGAAAGCAATCCAGCAGAACGCGTGATGGCTGAAATAGCAAAATTTTGCCGCCTCTATTGTTTAAATGAGCATTGGAAATGGATGGATGTTCTCTCATTAGCATCCGAATCCATCAACTCTACAATTCATGAGAGTACTGGACAGATTCCCATGTTGCTTCATCATGGAATTAAACCAACAAGATTATGGGATCGAATCATCTCTATTCCACCTGAGATTGAACCAAGTCGTCAGATGAGGGAAACTCTAGCTTTAGACAAGTTGAGGAGCCAAGCTGAGAAAAGAGAGCGCAGAGTGAGAGGAAAGCGTTTTCGCAGACCCTTGCGCGTAGGAACTCTTGTTTTAGTGAAAAGACCTACACCCTCTGACGTGCAAAATCGAGTGTACTCGAAGTTTGCAAGCCTCTACGCTGGACCCTATCGTATTGTGGAAGTAAACAACAATGGAAGCTATGAAATCGCCAATACACGAACTGGTAACATCGTGGGAACTTATAACGCAGCGAATTTGAAAATTTACTATTCAAGAACCAGATGATTTAATGTGTAGATAGGAAAAATAAAAATTTTTCAATTTTTATTTTTTGCTAGGTGTGGGGTGGATATGCCCAACTCTAGGAATGGGTATTCCAAGTTTCAGACACCTAGATATCAAGGGAAAGGCTACAGCCGCTTTTGAAAGTTGAGATATTTGAATATCGCGCTCCATTGCTTCCAGAAGGAAATGGAAAGAATATGCAGCCAAGAGCATGTCAAGTGACGTAGCAAGTAGTAGCAGAGGTCGAGACTATTTATTGATTAAATAGTTAGCCATGGAGTAGAGACTTGAGACTTGGATCAGATTACTGGCACGGCCAAATGAAAGAGAATGCACTTAGTATTAAGTAAATCGGACCAGGGATACCAGAGATATGAGGATTTCCATATTTAAGCGTGATGCAGCGTGGACCTGACCGTTTTGAATAAAAGCCGGCCGGCACAAGCAACATCAGCTCACTTCGAACCAAGCTCATGCATAGCAAGGTGCTGCTACGCTGAGCCAAGGCACATGGTTGCCGGATCTACGCAGAAGTTATCTTCAATTTGTGATAGTCACAAAAGTGCTGCGCTACATGTGGAACTTAGTAAGTTTCCGGCAGGGAGAATCACTAAGGTGATAGTCATTTTTTGACGGACACTGGTGAAATATTTTATTTCTACATGGACATATGCTAGACTTTGTCTAGAAAATACTTTGTCACAGTCCAGTAATAATCATTCAATACTTGGATATTTTAGTCCAAATTAGTCAGTTTCAGTATTTGTAACTTAATAACCACTCCGATCTATCAGTATATTGAACGCCAGTCTATCACGGTGTTGTTCATTAGCCGACAAAGGGAAACTATATGTTGCTTCGCGCATGATAGATGGTGATAAGCCATGCCCAGGGAACGATCTTCAGAACAGCCGTTGATTGGTTTAGACTGTCAGTGTTTTCTTGTACTGAAAAGATTACCGTGAGTTATGTTACAACTGACATATTTGAGAATAGATCACTTGGATCTGACCCCATTTAAGCGAAATGCTATGGACTTAACTGAAGTCAGCATTAAAATGGATCAGCAGTTACTTCAAACGTCAAGAAATATTTCCACTATGTCGTGTTAGACCGATTGTGGGTATATAATGGCGGCCGATACAAGGATTAGACGTGCGTGTCCGATAGAGCATGTATCTGGATAAATCTGGTACAGACCAGGTTCACTACGCTTCAAGATTAACGAGAAATGTAAGCAACTTTTTGACTTTATATTATGCCTAGCAAATTGGAACAAACTCAATTTTCTGCAGATGACCAGCACATATTTTTTCTTCGTATTTAAATCTTGCAATGATTTACGCAAGACTTGTTAGAGTTATTCTGAGTATTTTCAGCACTCAGAACAGTTTAGGATCGATGACCGAGCAGAACGAGCATTTATTTGAATATTTCATATTTTTGGGTAATCACGGAAAACAACCGATGTAACTGTAAAAGTTAATAATTATTTTTGTTGAGAAATGGATATTTTATCCATATTCGAAGAATCGAGCATGTGGATTCTCACATAATGAAATAATAATTAAATATATTTAAAATAATATAAATAATAATAATAATAATCCACTAATAATAATAATAATAATTTTCATAACTTTTCTAAATAATTCTTGGATCTTATATTTTCTAATAATCATATTTATTGAGAGAGAGCTTTTGAAGTAGTTTAATCATTTCTAGTTTGGAACAGGTGATTTTCCGAAGGCGAGTGGTTAGCGCAAGCCCGCATTCAACCAACATGACAGTTCTGGTTGAACAGTTAATATTTGCAACGAGCAAAGTATATTTTTCAGATAACACGGAGAGGCATGAAACGGGAAGCAAATGATATTTGTATCAATTAGGATATTTTTGTATTTATATAAAATCATGACGTAGATACACATTCGAAAGTGAAATAAAGATTATCATAAGTATGGTAAATTCACGGGTTGAACTGAATGGTAAAATAAAATAAACTTGTAAGTTTATAAATCTTCCAGTGTTGATAACAAGCAGAGGCTTGATTTATTGTATAAATTTTGGGAAGAAAATTTATGTGTGTGGAGTAGTTGAAATGCCATTCCCAGGTGCGCATGTTTAAGTCGCAGGAATGAGGAGGTTTTTATTCGAGCATCAATCAAATAGCAGGTTCGATGACTCAGGGTTAAAGAAGGAGTATTGGAACTACACATTGCGTCGTATGAATGACCCGAAGGTTATTTCTTAAAAACCATCAGTTCTTATTTCAACCTTGTTTACGGATTCCATTAAGACTTTGATTTTGCTAGAACCCGGATTTGTCATGATAGTATTTTATTCTTCTTTGCCGTTGTTGTTGGAATATTGTGTTCTTATAAAAATAATAGAATGGGCCACTGCCAATTAAAAATAATTCTACAACCACGAATAATTTGAAGGATGTTTTCAATCCTAGTGCCATGAACTAAATGAATTTATTATGAAGCTACAATTCTTATTTCCGCATTCTGTCGAAGAATTGCAAGTTGTGAAAGTTATTAAAATGGCCACAAATATAAATATTTTTCTTAATAATGATTCCAAGTGGAAAATCAAATAGTTGAATGGTCCAACAATTTGTTGATCAAGTTGATGATTCAGAAATCATATATTTTGTTAGGAACTTGAAGTTCATAATCGAGTCACGTCTCGAAATGTTTAATGTCAGAAGAACAATTAATTTTTGTTGTGCTTCGCACAGTTCTTCGATGCTATGCTCAAAGGTCAAATACTTTTCAGATGCTGTTATTAATATGTGTACATAATTTGTGTTGATTCAGATATAATAATATGTTTTGGCAATATTTTTTTTGAAACTGGAAAAATAAGTGAAAGTTTAAAAATTCTATGAACAATTATTCTACGAGTGTTAATATTATGTAAAAATTCAACCAGTGAACAACAGTATTTCCAGTAAAGACAATTAAATTTGAACTGGATTTAATCATAAATAATAGGAAAAGATTTTGGAACACAGTCTACAGGACTGATAATCAGACTTGTGTTTCCAAAGATAATTGTCCAATGTGTTGGAAAATGTCTGTACATTGTGTAAATAGTAATGTGGGTCGCCACACGTGAGTGATGCTACTTTGAGCATTTTGTTTTGCAGTCAATTTTAAATTCAGAATAAAGTGAGATAATTTTACATGATGTGTTATGCCCAGTTGAATCTCCTTCTATCCTTATTGTTGCATTGAGCCAAAAATCAGTAAAGCATTTTTTTCATTTGATGTCGTTTTTGCGATTAGCTTTAACCCATCTGGCGCCCCGGGATATTTTGACTCTCGTGCTGACTGATTCTTGGTAAAATGCATATGTGGTCGTGCGGTCTCCGGTCTAAACGGGCACAATACAGCTACTGAATTGTCCTCACGAAGCTGAGTGCACTCCGTTGCAGCCCTCACGTCAGTGTCTAAAATCTCTGACGGAGACGGGAATCGAACCCGGGGCCTCCGGATGAGAGGCAGGCGCACTACCTTGTTCTTATTGTGTTTCAATAGCCTATATCTTGAAAAAGATAATAAATGGATTGGCATTGCTTCCTACAGGTATATATAACAAATCGGATGTCGTACCTTGAGGTTCAGTTGCCATGGAAACGGACATTCCATTAGTTCATCAGTTTATCAGAGTGAGAAAGTTTTCTGCGAATATCTTTGAAACTGTTGGTTTTAGGGCCTTAAAATGTGGTTTTCGGTGTCCCGTAGGGACGTACCGAGTATTGTTTCTTGCATCGAAGGGCGTAAAATGAACTTTGCCCGGTTTTTAAGCGACAACTTCGATATTTTATCTCGGTTGAGTATTTTTGGTGACTTTTCAGTTATGCTGTCCGTTCCACGGGAACAATTATTTATTTCCGGATGAAAGGCAGCCTATATATTATACCAGGGTATAAGCTGTCCCCATTTCAAATTTCATCGAAATCCGTCCAGCCGTTTTAGTGTCAAGACGTAACAAACTAACACACACACAGACACACACACACAGATTTTCACAATTATAATACATAGGGATATATAGGGATATAGGGATTGGCAGCCCTGGTTTCTCTTAATAATACGCATAGTCATATCTGTTATGGTACACATAGCACATACGAACTTTTGTTGAAATCCAATTAATAGTGTAGGAGTTACATGTATTTAAAAATTGGTCATCTCAGCAGGCTTAGAATCATGTTGGTAGCACTGACGTATATTAGTTGCTCCAAATTAATGTAGAATATCAGGTACTATACGTATGCATAACTGTCGGCTTGCATACTTTCTGACATATTGGAATTTGGATTTTAAAAAATAGAGAGATCATTTATTAACAGTTGGCAGCTCTGGTGGCACTTAGGAATACGCGCAGTGATATCTGTTTATATACACATATTACATACGAAATTTGGTTGAAATCCAATTGATAGTGTCGAAGTTACATGCATTTCAAAATGTGGCCTATCAGCAGGCTTAGAATCATTTTGGCAACACTGCCATATATGGCCTCCTGGAAATTAAACTGAAATAGTATCATACTAATATATAAAAATGAGATGGTGTTTGTCTGTCTGTCGTCCTGTTACTCAATCACGCAAGAACCACTGGTCCAATTGAAATGAAATGTTGCATGGATGTAGCTGATTTACCAGGTTTACTCATAGGCTACTTTTGATTTCGATATTTTGCACTATTTAAAAATGGCAACCATTTAAGTGAGGTCACTACACCCATTGGTTCAAAATTTCATATTTCCATTTCAAATAAAAAGAGAACGCTAAGAAATAGCAAACTTTTGATGGTTTACACGAGCTTTAACATTCAATTTTCTATCCGAAAGATCCTTATCACTTTTCGTGTATCTCCAACGGTTAGCGAGTAAAACCAAAATTTGTTCAATAAAACACGGTCAACACCGAGCAGTGCAGTCCATCACTCCATATATAACAGGTAGTTCCGTGATGAACTATACAGCCTATTTTCATATATCCAACTCTTGTTAATAGTCTCTATCAACATACAAAATTTCAGTTTGAAGATTGTGATAGATTCGTAGATATTGAGAACCGTCTAAATATTTCAGATGGTCGCCAGGTTGGTTTTGTATTTATGTACTATTACATGAAGATTATTGTGTACGTGTGCGCATGATTAGAACACAAGAAGTAAAAACGGGATTTTAAAATTTCGCACAGCCGCCATCTTGTGATTATGCAAACAATTGAAATAAATTACATGCCAATGGATTAACATTTCTATAAGCATTTAACGTGCAACGTTTCACAGCACTCGGATAGTTAATTCGCGAGAAACGTCCATTTAAATGTTTATAATTCGCGTCGCCGCCATGTTGGTTTTGTGCTCACCAGGTTACTGAAAGTCCTATAGGTGATCTTATGTTTACAGCATCCATGAACATAACAAATGTCAGTTTGAATGCTCTAAAAGATTCAAAGATATTGAGAACCGTCTTAATATTTCGGATGCTCGCCATTTTGGATTGTTATATGTATATGCCATAGAGTTATGTACCATTCAAGGACAACTATTGCCTAGGTTCATTATTCAAACTTTCACATCGATCGCATGATTAAAACACAAGAAATAAAAACATAATTTTAAAATTTCGCACAGCCGCCATCTTGAGGTTATGTAAACAATTGAACTAAATTAGATGCCAGTGCACTAAAATATATAAAATTATTTACTCTACCACATTTCACTGCGCTCAGAGAGTTAAATCACGAAAAAAGTCAATTAAAATGTTTCAAATTCGCTTGGCCGCCATGTTCGTTTTGTACCTTACAGGTTTATGAAAGTAACAAAAATAAACTTGTAGCAGTGCCCTTTATCACCGTACAAAATTTTAGGGTGATATCTGTAATAGTTTCGGAGATATAGAATGTCAGTGAAATATTTCGCACAGCAGTCATTTTGAGGTTATGTAAACAATTGAACTTAATTAGACTCCAGTGCATTACAATGTGTATAAACATTCGCTGCACCAAGTTTCATTACGTTTGGATAGTCAAATCGCAAGAAAAGTCTATTTAAAAGTCTCGAATTCGCTTGGCCGCCATGTTGGTTTTGTAGTCACAAGGTTTTTGAATGTCTCATAGGTGAACTTCTAGTAGTGCCCTTTATCACCGTACACAATTTCAGGGCGATATAGGTAATAGTTTCGGAGATACTGAATGCTGGTGAAATATTTCGCACAGCCGCCATGTTGGATTGGTGAGACACAATAACATTTGAAGGGAACGGTCTGGGTCGGCCAGAATAGTGCTATGATCTCACCGAGTTTCATTGTAATCGCATCAGCCGTTTAGAAGTTATTAGGGACACACACACACCTCTCTCACACACACACGAACAAAAGGTGATCTCATAAGCCCATTTTTTCATAAAATGAAAATAGGCTAAAAATGAAAGTTTGCCTTTTTTTCTGAATTTCTACGGAAATTTGAGTTATTTACGCGTTTTAGACTGTTTTATGATGGATGCGAGCGATTTTTTTTGTCTTTCTGTCTGTCTGTTTGTTTGTTTGTTTGTTAGTTTCTTTGTTTGTCTGTGGACAACTTTGTTCCCTTATAAGTCGAGAACAGCTGGGTGTATCAACATAAATTTGGTACAGATATCCATCAGAGGCACGACACTAATCATTGATGTAACTCTTCTCCGTACCTCTCATAAAACGGGGCCTACCCCCTTAAAATATATGCTGAAATAGGCGTAGAAGGACCAGACAAAGCTAATTTTCAGCCCCTCAATGTGAGAGACAAAACTCGGGGCCCTAAAGGGTCCACCACATTTTAAGGCCCTAAAACCAACCATTTTTGAGATATGCCCAGAAAACTAATTTCATTTAATAAACTAATGAATGAATGCAAGGCGGTAACCATGGCAACAGATTCTCAGAGGTCCACCTATTGCAATTCTTACGTTAGTGTGAAAGTTTGCAAATGGCTAGAAGGTTATCACGGTACCAAATTAAGCTGAAAGTTTCATCAACACGTATGACGCCCTTAAGGGTTCAAGGGGTACTCTAGATTTTTTTCACGCGATTTACACCTGCGGGGTGTTACGGCAGGTCTATTATATTCCTATCCCTATATTATATTACTATTAGTAGTATTATATTATGGCGTACAACGACGAGCCAGAAACAAAACTCGGGGGCCCTAAAGGGTCCTCGAAAACTACATTTATAAGGTTCTAAAACCAACAGTTTCTGAAATATTCCCAGAAAACTAATTTAATTTAATTTAATTTAGCAAACTAATGAAGGAATGCAAATCGGTAACCATGACAACATTATTCAAGAGGGGGGCATCCAACTTTCTATCTATTTCTGTAAGAAGCAATGTCACTCCATTTATTACATTTCTGTGAAAGTTTGCAAATGGCTATTAGGTTATCACGGAACCAACTTAGACTGTATAATTCATCAATGCAATTAACGGGGTCAAAGGGTAACCTAGAATTTTTTCACGCAATTTCACGTGCGGCATATAGTACAGAAGGTCTATTATATCTCCAAACAGCTACATTATTTTCAAAAATTCCTGAATTGAATCAGCATATTTTGCGGCTTTTAGGAATTTGGGTCAATTGAGGCTAATGAACCTGATTATTCATGCACCACAAGTCTTTATAATTTATGAAAGGGGTCTTCATTTGTATGGGGACCTAACACAACGTAGAAGGTCAGTTTTTATGTGACGTGTATTGCGTTACGTCTACAAGGCTTTCAATTCTATTTCACGTCAGGAAGTACACGCAAGGTGAATTTAGTTTGAGAGCACATGTTAACTCATCATTTTTAGCCTACTTTCGATTTTTGCAAAAAATGAAAGTAGACTTATGAGATCACTACAGGGCCAAAAAATGTGTGTCTGTCTGTGTGTGTGTATGTGTGTGTGTGAGTCTGTGTGTGTGTGTGTGTGTGTGTGAGTGTGTGTACTCTGAATGTCTGTCCCCCCCTATCAATTCGAACACGTTGAAACCAAATTGAACGAAATTTGTTACAGAGGTAGAACAAGCAAATGGCACCTCAGTGTCATGTTTTATATCGCCGCCATCTTTCCTAAAACTGAATGGCGGCCACTCAAACGTTCAAAACGTAAAATCAAATAACGACTAACCAAATCATCCGATCTCTACCAAATTTGGTAACAACATACCTTCGTATAGGATGCGTCTTGTGACCAAACTAGAAGGTCGTCCGCCATACCATTTCAGGATGGCGGCCGTGCGAATTATGCAAACTTTATAATCCATAACATGGGACCCACCAGTTTCGATTATCGAGCCGAGAATCGTTTTAACTGTTCTAAAGGAAGAGGCACGTTCGAAATTAAAAGTTTATTTTGTAATACTATAGTGCAGACGTGATTTTAAAAAGCTGAACCGACTCAGTAATAAGACAAGATGGCAGCGGATATCTTGTGCCTGACTTATATTTCACTAATTTGAGTATTGCATGCAATATAGCGTACTGATACAAAATAAATAAACTTTGTATGAAATGCCTTATATATAAATAATATACTCCAGTGATGAAATCGTTTAGTATAAATCATTATTTGCTAACAAGTTCTATGTAAGTCATTTTATATAGAACGATATTCGTTGACACAATTGGCTCAGTGGTAGAGCGTTAGCCTATCGCTCAAATACCTATGGTTCAAACCCGATCAGAGCTAGGTATTTTGCTTGAAATTTTATATGTTTATTGTTTTGTAATGACTCAGACGTTTTAAAATTAAGCGTTATATTGTGCATATTATGGTGTAAAATATATATTTAATTAAAACATAATTCGCCAGCAGATTTACTCGAGACATCTAGCAGCCAAGAAGGTAACTGCACGTCGAACTACTTATTAACTTCCAGATTTTATTGAATAGTTTCTTCTTATGGCCGCTAGAATGCACTCGCTCTGTTAGGATTATATTGTTCGATACTTCACCACTAGATGTCACGACTAGTCTACGTGGGGCTCCATTGATTACTATACCATTGGCATTCTATGCGCATCGAATTTGAAGAATGACAAGATTATACTACGATACATTTTTACTTTTTATTTTAAAGGGTTTGTAACAGCCTATTTTGTGTTACGTGAAAATGTTATTTGAAGTAAAGAACAAAACGATTTCACATAGTAACTGAATTCAAGCCGTTAGTGTTAGTTCAGGTTATTAATTACTACTTTTATTTCAGGCAAATAGCAATCGAAAATATCCACATAGTTTGTATACACACGTCTCTGTAGGGTCATGGAAAGATTTGTTAATTCAATTAGGGTTGTGAAAGCCATGCACAACCAGACGTGTAAAGACATGCCTCAACTTAAAGTTGGATGTTGCCCACGGCAGGTCGTATATGTAATAATAATAATAATAATAATAATAATAATAATAATAATAATAATAATAATGTTATTGGTTTTACATCCCTTTTAACTACTGCTGCTTTTAGAGACACCGGGGTGCTGGAATTTTGGCCCGAAGGGGATCTTTAACGTGCCAGTAAATGTACTGACACGGCTCCCTCGCATTTGTGCACCCTCAAATGCCAGCTGACTGCGCCAGGATACGAACCTGCAACCTAGGGCCCAGCAAGCGAGAACGTTACCGCTGAGCCACGCAGCCAATCCGGTCGATTATGTCTCCAGATCCATAACATTCTTGAGATACTTCTTATCTTTCTTTCTTCAATGATGGTAGCAGTTTTTATCTAGGTTGTGGCGTTTGGTAGAGGTAAATCGTTTCTAAGGTCTTCAACAAAGAATAGTTCTATTATACTCTTTGATAATAACAAAGAGTTATAACTATACTCATACATTTAGGAGAAAGTAGGCTATATGTTCTTTACTGAACATCTTGTTATTTTTATTTTTGTCGACATACGGGTTCATCTTAAGGATGATTTTGTTTGTTACTGTGTGGTATATTAGTTAGTTAGTTATTGTTGTTTTAAGGGGCGGAACTACGAGGTCATCTGTCCCTCTTGAAAAATGAAAATCCACAGCCTGCTTCCAGTCTCCGACCGGGTCAGGAATGGAATGAATGAAGCCCCTATCTAGCGGCGAGGATATGAACTGTGCCGGCTGCCGAGGCCTGACGCACTCCTCTGGGGCAATGATTAAATGAATGACAGATGAAATGAAATGATAGTGGAGAGTGTTGCTGGAATGAAATTTTGACAGGGAAAACCGGAGTACCCGGAGAAAAACCTGTCTGCCTCCGTTCTGTCAAGCACAGATCTCACATGGAGTGACCGGGATTTGAACCACGGACCCAGCGGTGAGAGGCCGGCGTGCTGCCGCCTGAGCCACGGAGGCTTTATCTGCCCCTCTTAATACAGATTAAAGAATACAAATTTGGAATTGAATTTAAAATTTTGAGGTGGACGCCTAAATTTAAAAAAGACCAAAAACTAATTAAACAAAAACAAAGACATTAAACAAAAAATTAAGAATTATAAAAATAAACAAAAATTACGGAAAAACAAAACATTATCATTCAAAAACGAACAAGTCGTTGAGTCAATGTTCACTGGAAAATTTATATTGCTGGCCCTAACCCACTCTCACTTATAAAGCGGATAACGCGATCAGCAGCCACCGCGTCATCGGCTAATATAAGTTTGAGTGTCATCTGCAAACCAAGGTTTCTTCGTAAGTCAGCAAGATCCACACACTCGGTGAAAATGTGGGCCACGGTGAAAACGGCTCCACAGGTACAAAGTGGGAGGTCTTCCCTTCTCATCAGATACGACTGGGTGGATCTTGTATGACCTATCCTTAGCCTACACAAAATGACGGACTCTCTCCGTGACCGGAAAGAGCTCCGCCACACGCGAGTAGTTCCCTTGATCGCTCTCAGTTTACTGGGCAGTGGGTCAGCTAGCCACTGACTCTCCTAAAAAGCCAGAACTTGTAGGCGTAACTAAGAGTGAATATCTCTAGCGGGTACCTCCATTGGTCGAGGTGGTAGTGATACCGCCTCTTTTGCAGCTTGATCTGCTAACTCATTTCCCGCAATTCCCATGTGGCTTGGAAGCCACAGAAAGGTGATTCTAGTGTCAGCGTGGCACAGCCCGGCTAGTAGGTCGTGGATTCGCTGCACTAGGGGGTGTTGCGGGAAACATGTAGCAATTGACTGCAACGAACTCAAAGAGTCGGTACACACGAGAAAGTGGATTCGTGCATCCTTCAGTGCAAACTGCAGAGCTTCATAGATGGCAACGAGCTCCGCAGTAAACACACTACAGGCCTCAGGCAAAGAGATCTTGGTATTTGCACCATCAATAACGTAAGCACAACCCACCTTCTCGTCCACTTTCGAACCATCCGTGTAGAGAATGCCAGCGTCCGGAAATTGGTGAACTATGCTGTGGAACTGCCTCCGGTAAACGGAGGCATCCGTGTTCATCTTAGGACCTCGGCGAAGATCTAACCGAATTTCCGGACGCGGGACTTGCCACGGAGGCACCTCGCTAGATGTCCGGATCAGACAGGGACCTACAGCCACTCCTATTTCAGTACACGAGCTATCAAGTCTAATACCAACCGACCGAGTGGCACGAGGCCGGTTGGCGTACCCCTGGTGGTTTTGGGTACCGAAGAGAGCTTGATAGGTCGGGTGTTGCGGCATTTGACGCACATTGGCAGCATATGCTAAACGCATATGGTGGCGTCTATAATTTAAAGGTGGAACACACGATTCGGCGAGTAGGCTGGGTATCGGGCTGGTCCTGAAGGCACCGGTAGCACGCCTAACGCCACTATGGTGGATACTGTCCAGCATTTTCAAGGTTGCCGGCTTTACTGAACCAAATGCCGCAGAACCATAGTCTAGCCGGGACAGGACGAGGGCTTGGTAGAACCGTAGCAGCATCGCACGGTCAGCCCCCCACGTAGTGCCACTAAGAAATTTGAGCATGTTCAGTTTCCTGAGACATGTCATTTTTAATTACCGTATATGGGGCTGCCACGTTAATTTGCTATCAAAATGGAACCCCAGGAAGGGATAAGTGTCAACCAACGGCAACGCAGCATCCCTGAGATGTAGTTCAGGGTGTAAATGTAGCCTCCGGAGCCGACAAAAATGGACGATGGAGGTTTTCGCTGCTGAAAAACGAAAACCCCGGTCGTGAGCCCACCTGTCGACCGGGTTGATAGCTAGCTGCAATTGCTGTTCCACGACTGCCATACTTCCAAAGCTGTAATGCAGAGCTAAATCGTTTACATACAGCGATGGAACTACCGCGGACCCGGTGGTGGCAACAATGCCATTTATGGCAATCGCGAACAAGGTGACACTGAGGAACTCCATTTTCTTGAGTATAGTATTGCGATAATGTCCTACCGACCCTTAAACTGAAGAGTCGGTCGGACATGAAATTCGCAATGAAAGTCGGTAGGTTACCACGGAGTCCCCACTTGTGAAGGGTGGAAAGGATCCCGTAGCGCCATGTGGTGTCATAGGCCTTCTCGAGGTCAAAGACAACCTTGACTAGGTGCTGCTTTCGGAAAAATGCCTCCTGTATGGCGCTCTCAAGTCGCACCAGGTGGTCAGTAGTGGACCTATGAGATCGAAATCCACATTGGTACTCAGACAGGAGGCCTTTCTCCTCCAAGAACCACACCAGTCGACGGTTCACCATCTTTTCGAGCAGCTTACATAGGCCATTTGTCAAACAAATGGGCCTATAGCTGCTTACAAACTTGGGATCCTTTCCAGCCTTAGGAATCGGTATCACGATCCCCTCTCGCCATTGAGATGGAAACTCCCCTTCAATCCATATGCGATTGAAGAGGATCAACAGTTTTTTTATACTGGATTCGCACAGATGTTTTAACATTTGATTATGTATGTTATCCGGTCCAGGAGCCGTATCCCTGCACAGTGCAAGCTCAGTGCGCAGTTCCCATTCAGAGAATGGTACATTATAGGACTCCGAAGCAGCAGTGGCAAAGGACAAGGGGTGAGTCTCTGCCTCCCGCTTCAGAGTCAGAAATGTAGGATCGTAACTCCCGGAGCAGGATACATCGGAGAAGTGCGAGCCAATACTGTTGGCAATGGCGAGATGGTCCGTGATGATGTCTCCATTGATGGAAACTCCGGGTATCGACAGTGATGTCGGGAGTCCGGAGATCTGACGAAGCTTAGTCCACACTTGAGATGAAGGAGTATGCGCCATCATAGACGACACGTACTTTTCCCACGTCGTTTTCTTACTCTCCCGAGTCAGATATCGGGCGCTAGCACGCATCCTTCTGAAGGTGATAAGGTTGGCCATAGTGTTTTGCCTCCGATAGCATTTGAAAGCACGTCGACGATCTTTAATGGCTGCTGCAATCTCGGCTGTCCACCAAGGGACAAGCTTCCGGCGTGAGTTGCCGGATGAGGAAGATATTGTTTCCTCAGCAGTAGCCAAAATACCATTCGTTATGTGAATGGTATGATCGTCGACACTCTCAAAGGTATCTTCGGCAAACACCGCACGTGCCGTGAAAGTTGGCCAATCAGCCCGACGGAGAAGCCATCGACATGGTAACTCGATGGCTCTCTGGTTCGGAAGAGTAACGATAATTGGAAAATGGCCACTATTACAAAGGTCATCGTGTACACCCCACTGTAGCAGGGGAACCAGCGCACGACTGCACAAGGTAATATCGATACTTGAATAAGTACCGTGTGCAATAGAGAAGTGCGTAGGTTCCCCTGTGTTCAACAAACACAGGTCCAGCCTCCTGATCAGCCTCTCAAAATCTCTCCCTTTACCGCTAGTGGTAGCGGAGCCCCAGATGGTGTTGTGGGCATTAACATCTCCCAGAAGGAGAAAAGGAGGGGGGAGCTGAGAGACTAGATCCACCAGCTGGTTGTAATCCAGTTGAGAATCAGGCGGGATGTACACGTTACATACTGTTGCCATTACTGGCAACGAAGTACGAACTGCAACTGCCTCTAGCTGAGTACGCAACGGCACCTCTTCACTAAAGAGGCTAGAGTGGACGAGAGTGCAGACGCCACCAGTGGCCACAGCTCCGTCCACCGGGTCTTTAGAGAAGAGTTTGAAGTGAAGCATTGTTGTCTCATGTCCAGGACGAAACCTGGATTCCTAAGACAGACAATGGTTACCGAAAACGAAGATATTAATTGACGTAACTCAGCGAGATGAACAGAATAGCTATTACAGTTCCATTGTAATAGTGCCATGGTGTGGACTTAAGTAGAAGTGGGTCTTCTACTTATGCTTGACCGCTTGCCACCCTTCCCTATCTCTAGTTGGAGATGATGGGGCAGGAGAGCACACCTCAATCTCCACATCTCCGTCCGAAGACGAAGAAAATGGAGTGGGCGCTCTCTTGGGTTGCGCGCGGTCGTCGTCGGACCTCACGAGTCTCGCTCTTGGGGAAGAGCAAGATCGGTGTCGAGGGACTTTCTCCCGGTCCGAAGACTGGGTGTCTGTCCCCGACACGACCCGAAGATATTTCTTTCTGGATCGGCGCCGACGTGTGTTTGGAGAAGTAGATGGTCCCTTCTCCATAGACGCCGGGTCCTTATAAAACACTGACGCTCCTGCTGGCACCGCTCCACTGGTAGTGGTGGGAGCGGGATGGCCAGCAGATACGTGAGCAGCCCTGCCTTTAGGAGAGGAAGAGAAACGGCGCTGAACCGTTCCCCTCTCCTCCGCCTTCTTTTCTATAGGGGAGTTCCTCCACACGGACGGACTTGACTTCAGCAGGCTTCGCTCCCTTGGTGGTCGTGGGAGCGGAAAGGCCAGCAGAGACAGTAGCCACCCCGTCAGCAGGAGGCCGAGAGAGACGGCGACGAACCATCTCCCTCTTCTCCCCGATATTTTTCGTATTAGGTGGGCTGGAAGAAGAAGATGACTTCTTCTCCGATTGCGCCGGTTTAGATGGTATAACCGGCGCCTTCTTTTGCGGGACCGAAGAAGGTTGTTGTACCTCCTTCAGGCTGACATTTTTCGCTGGTACAGCTAGGGGTGATTTTAACACTGCTGAAAATACGGGCGTCGAGGGTACTACACTCGGTAAAGATGCGGCAGGGTTGAATGAGGGCGTCGTTGCAGCTGCAAACGATACCCGAAATTCGGGGGCATTCATATCACGGTACCTCTTGCGAGCGTCGTGATATGAAAGCCTATCACGAGTTCTTATTTCTTCAATTTTTGCTTCCTTACAGAACTCAGGGCACTGCTTCGATCGTGGAGAGTGGCTTTCTTGGCAGTTAGGACAAATCGGGGGAGGCGTACACCTCTCACCCTCATGTGTCCCCTTGCCACACTCTCTACACACGGCCTTGGCAGTGCACCTGGCGGAAACATGCCCAAATTTCTGCCATTGATAGCAGTGCATAGGTGGAGGGATGTACGGTCGAACATCGCAGTGGTACGATGTGACCTTCACCTGCTTAGGTACAACATCATCCTCAAAATGGAGAATAAAAGCGCCGGTATCGACGCTGTTCTCTCCAATCTTTCGGGTGATGCGCCTAATCTTGGTGACGCCTCTCTTCCCCAGATCCCGCAACAATTCCGCATCGCTATTTAAAATGAGGTCACGATGAAAAATAACTCCTCGGACCTCATTAAGTGTTTCGTGTTTTGAGACCTTAACGGGAATTTCGCCGAATTGCGAGCATTCCAGCAACGCTTCGGTTTGCTTCCGATCGACGGTGTGCAGCAGCAGCTGACCGTCCCGGAGCTTAGAAATCCCGCTTAGGTCTCCAAATTTCCCCTCGATTTCCTCAGAAAAAATTATAGATTTTACTAGTTTAAAATCACCCCCGTCAGTCCTCGTAGCTACCAGGTAGCGAGGAGAATTGTCAACGGGGAATCTTCTATTAAAGGCTTCATCCCTAGGGACACCTTGGGATTAGCTCAACACTCAAGAGACGGCTTTTTGAGGGTGCCACCCTGTACAGGTGTCCGTGATCGCTTACTAGGCATCCCAGACGAAATCCTCCCCGAATACTGCCCACTACGAACGGGGGCCAATACTATGGGCGCCACCCAGCCAAGGCAATACCTACCTGGCATAGCAGATATTGCCCGGGGTCCCAGTGCCTCGAACAGGCACTTCCCCCTCGGCATGCACTGTGATTTATGCAGCTCCAGTATTCGGCCATGCAGGGACCTTCGTTGTAAGGCGGATACTACTGTAGGGTACATGGCGCACCCACCTGACGGGATGGGGCATACCGTCTAGGCTTTCTGGCCAGATGGCCAAGTTAGTGGCTCTTCCCCTAACAGCATGCATGTTTATTTCTATTGGTCAAACCAGAGCTGGGACCAGAAATCCAAAATCGACCTTTATAAGGCCCTCTCTGTCGCCTTTTACGACAGGCAGGGGATACCGTGGATGAATTCTGCCCTCCCCATCCACAGGGGGTCTGAACAAATCAAAAACTGGCAAGTTATTCGGCCATGTCGGCCCTATTAGTCGCCTCCTACGACAGGCAGGGCATACCGTGGGTGTATTCTAACCCTCACCCACACGGGGGACTGTGTGGTATATTTACTCATATTTGGATATCTGGGTGATATGTTGTAGACAATAGAATTGTCTGTCTGTCTTTCTGTGTATCTTTATGCACGCCTATAACTTGTGTCCGGATGCTTGGTGCATCGTAAAATTAGGTATGGTATCCATGAGGATCAATACATCAATCATTTATAAAATTCTTCTCCGTACTTTTCATACAGTATAAAGGTGGATATAGGGAAAAACTTCTCAAAATACATGCTAAAATAGGCGAAATATAAAACTTATCCTAGAAGGATGACCAAAGAATATGTTGCGCTTCTCAATGTCAGACACAAAATTCGGGAGTCTATAAAGGGTCACCGAAAACCACATTTTAAGGCCCTTACATTAACAGTTTGTGTGATATTCCCTGAAAACTTACTTCGTTCTGATAAACTTATGAAGGAATGACAAACCGCTAACCATTAAAACATTAGCTCAATTGATAATGTCTGGTGTTAACACCGAACACTGTTCGAAGAACGGGTACTTCTGCTAGTTATCTATATGTGTGCCAAGTTTTGAATGGCTCCCTTGCATATCTTCCAAGATATTCCACATGGAGCTCACATTTCAAGTGAGGTTTTTCAGCAGTTGGTAGCACTGACATCATTTTCAAGTATGGGCTTGAGATATTCAGGTATAGATCGTTACTGATACCAAATTCGGTTTCGATTGCTGCAGCCGTTTAGGAGTTGATATGGGTGGGGGGACACAGACAGACAGAAGGACAGACATACACACATTTGCTCGGATTAATTTCATAAGTCTACTTTTTCCTCATTTTTCCAAAAGTGAAAAGTAGGCTAAAAATGGTCACTTAAAAAAAAGTATTTTGAAGTATTGACCCAAGGGCATTGGAACGGCATAGGAAATAATTAAGTCAGCCGTCTGTTTAAGCCAGAAACCACTGCTACATGTAGTGCGATCAGACGAGAAAAGCATTAAGTCAATGACCCAGTGCCGTATTCCGCACTTAATGTTAGCCGCAGTGCAAGATTCCCGCGTGATACAGTGCTATTAAAAATTACATTTGGACTGGTTTTAGGTGGTTTTTATGTTACAAATCCATTTTAAAATAAAATTTCACGAGAAATTTCATTCTGGATGGCTTTATGCCGCACTAAACTGACCACGGGGCTGAAAGGCATTACGTCACGTTTCCAAAATTGATTTGAAAAATATGTTTGTTAAATTAAAATTGATATTCCGCTAACACAAATATAACCTGAATAGTTGCTTCATAACATGGTGTGTATTAAGTTCTGTGCTGTCAATGACGTTTTATCTGCCTCCTGAAAAGTAGTGGAACCTTACTTAATACTTTTCAGCTCCGGTCGATTCAATTACATTTGACTTACGAAATAAGTGAGGCAGTCGTAGACATAGTTTTCTGAAGAAACACACTCGTTCAACGACAAGCTCACCGGTGTCTGGTCCTGAAACAGAACGAAATTGGATTATATAAGTTCCCAAACCGTGTTTTCAGTGTTACCTTTGTGATCTAATCAAAGAATCTCTTTTCAGTCGGTCAACACAGTAACGTGCCCAGTTAAATTGGGTGTGAATTAGACCGCAAATATTAGCTGATGGCATATGACGTTTTTAATGTGGGCGAGTGCATGTGCTGCAGCGTGATTGAGAGAAGAGGAATGTTCACTTTGTTAATTGATACGGAAGTGTTTACATCGGCTCATACTGTTGTTATCATATTTAAGGGTCATGGATATCGAGGTTATTCAGCCTCGTGTACTTTGGTGAGTGTGAAATTTTGTCCGATGACCTGTGTTATTGTGATGGCTGTATTAGTGTGAGTATTTGTAATTCAGGCGAGTATTGGGAATGAAGCTGCGGTGGCCTTAAGTTAGGAACTATCGCGGCATTTGCCTTGAGTATCAGTGGGTAACCACGGAAAACCACTTCCAGAATGACTGAGGTGGGATTCGAACCCACCTCTTCTCAATTTTGTCTGACGAGGCAGAGTTGATCCCGCTCCAGGCCTCAGAACCCGACCTCTGGGCGAGAGCAAATAACGCTAGCCGCTACTCTAGGAGGTGGAAATGGCTCCTACCGTAACTGTATTGCATATTAGTGCGTCTCCCAGGAGAACAGCAGCAGTGACCCCCTTCACTACATTCCTTCCCCTTCTAAGCTCTCGGGTTCGTGGTAGTTTACCCCATCAGGTAATAATAGCAGTATAACTATTCTTTATCACACTTATTAACATGAAATAAATACATATTTCTATACGCTTTTCTACATAGGGGGTTAAGGAGGAACATACAGCTTAAGGAGCCTAAACAATAACGATTCAAATTTCATGGTTGTGCTTGTCATAGATCTTGTACAACAATTATACACATTTGGAAAATATCACACACATCTTCCTTTTAAAAAGAAAGTTACAAATATTCAAAATTGAAATCGAAACTCTTCAATACATTCTGCCTGGCCACGCTCTAGGTTCAATATCTTTGTGTTACATACGTTTGCTGTGCTTCCCCACGCTATCATTGCCAACATTTCACCCACTGCAATGGCAGGCATTATCAGGCCTAATAATTAACCGTAATGAGCTTGCCTGCAGTCTGTAATAACTCTGTGCCACATGAGCTTGAAAGACTGTCGCAACGTTCCTAGCAATAAGGCAGTGGCTACACAATCACGCTTGGAGAAATGATGTCTGCAGTCTATTTAACAAGGAAACCACATGCATGGTTCTTTTCCCTCTCCCCGCCCCCTTCCCCACGCAATTTTCAGTTAAATTCTACATATATGCTGGTCCATAGTACAAGGAAATAATCTGTGTAGGTATGGACGAAACAAAGTGGATACAAAATGTAGGTTGGCTCAGGCAAGGAAAGCATTTCTACAGAAAAGTAATGTGTTGACATCAAATACCCTATAGATTTAGCTAACAGACAAGTCATTTTTGAATGTCTTGGTTGGAGCGTGGCACTCGATGAAAGTGATACTTGGACTGATGGCGCAGCAGAAAAGAAGAGAAGAGAGTCATTTGAAATGTGGTATGACAGGAATATGATGAAGATCAGATGGGTAGAAACAGTAACATATAAAGAGAGGTATTAAGACAAGTGGGTGAGGAGAGATGTTTCTGGCGACTGCTTACGAGGAGAAGAGATAGGTTGGTAGGACAAAAACTAAGACATCCATGAATAGCAAACTTAGTTATGGAAGGAAACGTCAAGGAGAAGAACTGTAGGGGTAGAACAAGGTTAGAATATGTTAAACAAATTGCCTCGGATGCAGGATGTGGTAGATACGTAGAGATGAAACGATTAGCTCAGGGCAGGGAGGTATGGAGGGTTCGAATATGAGATTAAATGAATTTCAATAAATAAAAATTGAATTAAATCAGTCTAGTCTGAAACCTCTGTTTGCGAACAAATCGCCTCCATGATCCTGTATTGGCAGTTAGCACTGCTGCCTCCTCTGCTTCTACACCTCTCACGTTGAAATCGTTCAACACTGAATCTAACCATCGCTTTCTAGGTCTACCTCTGCTTCTCTTACCCTCTACAGCCAAGCTCATTAATCTCTTAGGCAATCTCTCCTCCCCCATTCTCATGACATGACCCCACCATCTGAGTCGGCTCATACGAACAGCTTCATCTAGCATGTTTATTTAATGAAAACAAAACTTGGGATGTTTTGGACATGATTAGAGATATCAGAGATCTGGTCTTTAGCAATAAAAGAACTAAAATTACATATACTGTATGTCTACCCCTTATAAATCCCGTTTCCAACGTGGTCGGGGATGACATGCAATGAAATCCCACGTGGCTGATGGTTTCTACGGTCGGATGCCCTCCCTGACGCCAACCTCAAAAACGGAGTAAATGAGAGATGAAATGAATGATGATGAATGAAAGTTGAATTTCAAGTAGTTCTAACTTTGGCTACCAGATGCCATTGTCACCCAGTGGCGAACGTTGGAACTTGATAGAACGTTTCTAAACCAAATAACGTACAGATTTAGCTACACACTACCAATTGTAGTGGAAGGTTCTTATTCATGCCATAAATCAATAACATGGGTTCGCCAGCTTCACTTCCCCTCCGAAGGAAGGCATAATGAAGGAGTTTAACGCTCTTAAAAATCCGACGACTTTGGCAGGGAGTGAACCCGCGATCATGGTCATAGTAGTTCAGCATTCTACCGACTAGGCCACTGAAACCGACATAGAACTAAAAATAATAATTACGCCCTATACAATAAACTATTTTTAACTCATATACAATTTGATTTAGATTTGAAGAAAATATTTTAAAACAAGTAGTTCCGTGAAGAACTATGCAGCCTATTTTCATATATCCTATTCATGTTAATTGCCTCTATCAACATACAAAATTTTAGTTTGATCGTTGTGATAGATTCTTAGATATTGAGAACCGTATAAATATTTCAGATGGTCGCCAGGTTGGATTTTTATTTATGTACTATCACATGAAGATTATTGTGTACGTATGGTATTCAAACTTCAATCGCATGACTAGGACACAAGAAGTAAAAACGAGATTTTAAAATTTCACACAGCTGCCATCTTGTGGTTATGAAAACAATTGAAATAAATTAGATGCCAGTGGATTAACATTTGTACAAGCATTTAACGTGCAAAGTTCCTCTTCACTCAGATGGTTAAATCGCGAGAAATGTCCATTTAAATATTTATACTTCGCTTCGCCCGCATGTTGGATTTGTGCTCACCAGGTTACTGAAAGTCCAATAGGTGAACTTATGAACATTTAAAAAAATCAGTTTGATTGCTGTAAAAATTCGTAGATATTGAGAACCGTCAAAATATTTCGGATGCTCGCCATTTTGGATTGTTATATGTATAGGCCATAGAGTTAAGTACCATTAAAGGAAAATTATTGCGTAGCTTCATTATTCAAACTTTCACTTCGATCGCATGATTACGACACAAGAAATAAAAACTTAATTTTAAAATTTCGCACAGCCGCCATCTTGAGGTTATGTAAACAATTGAACTAAATTAGATGCCATTGTATTACAATCTGTATAATCATTTACTGTACCACATTTCACAGCGCTCAGATGGGTAAATCAAGAGAAAAGTCTATTAAAATGTTTCAAATTCGCTTGGTCGCCATGTTTGTTTTGTACTTGACAGGTTTTTGAAAGTTATATAGATAAACTTGTATGCCCTTTATCACAGTACAAACGTTCAGGGTGATATCTGTATTAGTTTTGGAGATATAGAATGACTATGAATTTTTTCGCACATCCACCATTTTGAGGTTATGTAAACAATTGAACTAAATTAGACGCCTGTGCATTACAATGTGTATAAACATTTCCTGTACCAAGTTTCAGTACGTTTGGGTGGTTAAATCGCGAGAAAAGTCTATTTAAAAGTCTCACATTCGTTTGGCCACTATGTTGGTTAGGCTATGTAGTTACCAGGTTTTTGAACGTCTCATAGGTCAACTTCTAGTAATACCCTTTATCACCGTACAGAATTTTAGTGTGATATCGGTAATAGTTTCGGAGATACTGAATGATGGTGAAATAATTCGTACAGCCGCCATGTTGGATTGGTGCGACAGAATAAAATTTGAAGGGCACGGTCGAGGTCGGCCCGAATGGTGCTATGATCTTACCGAGTTTCATTGAAATCGCTCCAGCCGTTTAGAAGTTATTAAGGGGGGACACACCCCATCACACACACCATCACACACGCACACACAGACTGACACACGGACAAAAGGTGATCTCATAAGCCTATTTTTTTTTCATAAATGAAAATAGGCTAAAAATTGATAAATTGAACTGTGTGATCTTAATTGTTAATGTACAAAACAACCAAAAAGTATTATAAGAAAAGATAATTATATATGAATAGCAGCCAATGGCCATAGCAGGGTATTTTAATTGGCCGCCATGTTTGTTTTGTACTTGACAGGTTTTTGAAAGTTACAACTTTGGCTACCAGATGCCACTGTCAATGACACCTAGTGGCGAACGCTGGAACTTGATAGAGCGTTTCTAACCAAATAACTGACATATTTAGCTACACGTTACCAAATGCAGTGGTAGGTTCTTTTACTTCCCATAAATATATGACATGAGCCCACCGGAAAGTATATTGAAAGATATAAGAATAGATAGGACTGTAATGTAAAATAACAATTTTGAATAATATTTGAAAATAAATAAAAAACAATAATACAAAATGTGTGGAGATCGTTCAAAATTAATCAAAAAATGCAAAGTGAAAGAATTGAAATGAAAATGTTCGAATAGAGACGGATTTTAAGAGAGATCTGTTCAAAATTTATCGCCATGAATCACTGTGACATTTGTGGAAGACAATACGTACCTCGCAGTGACACCAATGTTTCAAACAAAGAAACAAGTGTAATATTCACAATGTGATGATCTTTTTTAAGGTCCGGTAAACCAAAATGTAAACTTTACATTAATTCTTGTAATAAAACAGGAAAGAGTAAAATGATGCAATGTTAAATTCAGAAAGGCGAGGTAATACATTAGCCTACAATTATGACTAGCCTTACCCGTCACGGCTTCGCCCGCGAATATTCTAGTTGTAAAGAGTACACTTAGCAAAATTTCAATCATGAATGCTATTACTGATTTATGCTTGGTATGAATAATCAGACTTCATCAAATTCAGCTACTGGTGCAGTGGTTAGGGGTTTGTCATTCCTTCATAGGTATATCGGAGCGAAGTTAGTTTTCTGGGAATATCACAGTCACTGTAAATTTAAGGGCCTTTAAATGTAGTTTTCGGAGACCCTTTATAGTCGGGTGAAAATGACCATTCGTACCACACTCACACGTGAAAATTTCGTGAAAAAATTCTAGAGTGCCCCTTGACCCCCTTAAGCGCATTATACTGTATGTATTGACGAATTTTACAACTTAATTTGGTTCAGTAATAACCTTATAACCGTCTGGAAACTTTCACAGTAATGTAATAATTGGAATTGCATTGCGTTTTACAGAAATAGATGGGCCTGTGAGATTCTGTTACCATGGTTACCGTGTTGCATTCTTTCATTATTTCATTGTAAATGTACAGGTTTTAAGGTATTTATTTAATTGTGAGGCATTTAAAGAGTAAGTGAGTGCGTTTCGCTCACGCATTGGGTTATGCTGAACCTGTAGGTACCCCATATGTGTAGGTTGGTGTTAATGGGACCTTATTTTCGGTACAAAACTGGAATGGGACTTTAGCAGAATAATATAGGGTGGATGTACAACCCTATTGCTTAACTGCTTAACTAGCAATCAAACCTGATCCACTTGGTGATCTTGGGATCTACAACTGATCCATTTAGGAGGCAGTTAAAGTTAAATTAGCCTATAACGTTTTATAAAATTAGTATAACTATAAACTCAGCTTGAACACAAATTCTTGATCCCCCAGTGGTTCACAATTATTGAGACGGGGTTTGGCGTCCACTGGACCCCAACTGAGTCCGTCATTGCTGGACTCCTCTCGGTCATCTTGCCTATCAACCTCACTTGGTCAACTTTTGTTCTCTTCAGACCCCGGCGGTATTTGGATATCAGAGACATACGGAGTTATTCATTTCCCTGGCTTAATTGGCCTTTGTCTACTCATTCCTGATATTCTCAATTCTCCGAGGGGTCAGATCTCTCCTTTCCTTTTTAGGGTATCTCCTGCCTTCTGCACAAGGCCCTAAAGAGCAAGGCGTGTGAACCCTGGATGATGCTACACCCTCAAGGGCACACGGCTGGTGAGTTCGGGAGTTGGTGGCCTTGAGGGAGTTCTGAGCTTGGTCTGTCTTCATCTTCTTCCAATGTTTTGGGGGGACCATTCCTATCTTCTCTTCATGGCTCTATTTCCTTCCGAGGCTCTCAGTTCTCATTCTTCGAGGGTTGAGGTCATTTCTTCTCCCTGTATTTTATTTCCCTCGATCTTTTCTTGTCATTTACATATTCTAGTGCGTACGTTAGTGTAAAGTTGGTAGTTAGCTTAAGTTGTAGTTTACATCTCATCATTTATTTTCTCAATCGCCTAAACTCTGACCCAGTGTCGTGAAGACTTTGGATCGCAAAAGGTGTTGTGGGGTCGAGAAAGATACCACAATAAACTGAGCACAAGGGACCGGATTTTGGGGGCAGATGACCTCAAAGTTCCGCCCCTTTAAGCAATAATAACTAACTACTAGGGATTGAATTCTTATGTTTTTACCTATTTTTTAGCCTATTTTCAATTTTGAAAAAATAGGCTTATGAGATCACCTTTTGTCCGTGTGTGTGTGTGTGTGTGTGTGTGTGTGTGTGTGTGTGTGTGTGTGTGTGTGTGTGTGTGTGTGAGGTGTGTGTGTGTGTGTGTCCCCCTAATAAAATCTAAACGGCTGAAGCGATGTCAATGAAACTCGGTAAGTTCATAGCAATATTCCCGGCGACCTCGACCGTGCCCTTCAAATTTTGTTACGTCCCACCAATCCAACATGGCGGCTGTGCGAAATATTTCAGTAGCATTCAATATCTCCGAAACTATTACCGATATCGCCCTGAAATTGTGTACGGTGATAAAGGTCACTACTAGAAGTTCACCTATGAGACTTTCAAAAACCTGGTGACTACAAAACCAACATGGCGGTCAAGCGAAGTTGAGACTTTTAAATAGACTTTTCTCGCGATTTAACTATCCAAACGTAATGAAACTTGGTGCAGGAAATGTTTATACACATTGTAATGCACGGGAGTCTAATTTAGTTCAATTGTTTACATAACCTCAAAATTTCGGCTGTGCGAAATATTTCACTGACATTCTATATCTCCAAAACTATTACAGATATCACCATGCAATTTTGTACGGTGATAAAGGGTACTGATACAAGTTTACCTATGTATATTTCATAAACCTGTCAAGTACAAAATGAACATGGCGACCAAGCGAATTTGAAATATTTTAATAGACTTTTCTCGTGATTTAACTCTCTGAGCGCAGTGAAATGTGGTACAATATATGATTTTGCAGATTGTAATGCACTGCCATCTAATTTAATTCCATTGAATACATAACCTCAAGATGGCGGTTGTGCGAAATTTTAAAATTAAGTTTTTATTTCTTGTGTCGTAATCATGCGATCGAAGTGAAAGTTTGAATAATGAAGCTAGGCAATAATTGTCCTTGAATGGTACATTACTCTATGGCCTATACATATAACAATCCTAAACTGCGAGCTTCCGAAATATTTAAACGGTTCTCAATATCTATGAATCTTTTACAGCAACCAAACTGATTCTTTTTATGTTCATAGAGACTATGAACATATGTTCACCTATAGGACTTTCAGTAACCTGGTGAGCACAAATCCAACATGGCGGCGACGCGAAGTATAAATATTTAAATGGACGTTTCTCGCGAATTAACTATCCGAGTGCCGTGAAACGTTGCACGTTAAATGCTTATACAAATGTTGATCCACTGGCACCTAATTTATTTCAATTGTTTGCGTAATCACAGGATGGCTGGTGTGCGTACTTTTAAAATCTTGTTTTTACTTCTTGTGTTCTAATCATGCGATTGAAGTTTGAATACCACACGTACACAATAATCATAATGTAATACAGTAGTACAAAAATAAAAATCCAACCTGGCGACCATCTGAAATATTTAGACGGTTCTCAATATCTACGAGAAGCCTCCGTGGCTTAGGCGGCAGCACGCCGGCCTCTCACCACTGGGTCCGTGGTTCAAATCCCGGTCACTCCATGTGAGATCTGTGCTGGACAAAACGGAGGCAGACAGGTTTTTCTCCGGGTACTCCGGTTTTCTCTGTCAAAATGTCATTCCAGCAACACTCTCCACTATCATTTAATTTCATCTGTCATTCATTTAATCATTGCCCCCAGAGGAGTTCGTCAGGCCTCGGCAGCCGGCACAGTTCATATCCTCGCCGCTAGATGGGGGCTTCATTCATTCCATTCCTGACCCGGTCGGAGACTGGAAGCAGGCTGTGGATTTTCATTTTTTCAATATCTACGAATCTGTTACAGCAACTAAACTGAAATTTTGTATGTTGATAGAGACAATTAACATGAGCAGGATATATGAAAATAGGCTGTATAGTTCTTCACGGAACTACTTGTTTTTCCTTAGTTCTAAAAATTGAAATTCTTTAATACTTTTCCGAATCAAATTCATAAGACAGTTATTCATGAATTCTGTAGTACCTTAAAAATCCTAAATGATATGCGAGTACCTAAAAATACCTGTTGCAGTTCGTTCTATTTATTTTAGTATAATTGATTATTTAGTCTATATTTTCTAAAAGTAAATCCCAAGACAGTATTCTTAGCTTTAGTTGATTGAGAGAAATCCTACCTGCCAGAAAATTCAGATACATTCAGCACTTTTCAGCTTATAGTCTACGTTATTTACTGTCAGGAAAGTGGGAATAAATCTCTTATTGTTTCCAAGTTCCCTATATTCTGAATAAACAAAGTTAATTAAACGGGCTTAAAGTGTAAAAATCACCTCTGTCTTAAATTTTAAGGTTCCCGAATTTTATGTCAACTTTTGCTACACTTTAAACACAAAACCCTATTTAAAAACCTATTCTACCTCTAAAGAACTAAAAAAAAAGTTTTTTTTTTAAGCCTAAAATGAAATTTTAAAAGCCAAACATCTGGTCGCGGTCACAAGCACTTATTATTCTGATAATCTGCAACTTTTAAAGAATGGAAACAACGATAGAGCAATATTGTTTATTATAAAATAGATACTGAGATATTTACTTACTACTTCTTTTCACTTTTTCCCCTAAAGCAGTGTTTATAAAGTATCTGATCCAAGGATCACACGCTGATATACCAGTACGAGATGCAAAAGCCATGGTAATGCCTCACATGATTAAAAAGTAAATACACAATCGAAATGAAATAAGAAGATTTATCAAAACTTTTAATTTAAAACGAAAATATCGGAACACAAATGGTGTCTTGGGGTCATAAAGGGCGCTACATAATATCTGAAGCACGTTATTGTGAAACACAACCACTCTACCTGTCAGTTGGCCTTGAACTTAATGCAAGCTGCACGGGAGGTTGAGGGCTAAGAATAGATTTGGAGAGAGCTCTGGAGCGGTATTGGCAATTTGCGCCAGGTATTCTTACGAGTTGATCTGCCTTTCCATCCCTCAGTCCTTTCACGCCACTTGCCCCAGGCCAAGTTCTGGTCCTTCCGCCGAAATCATCCTACCTTCCGTCCCCCACCACTACCATTGTGAAACCCAAAAGCGAAGATAATTTTATTTGTACTTGAAGAATGACCGACTGGCTCTTGAATTTTCTGTAACCACTCTGCCATACAGGGCTATTCTATGAAAATTATGTATTATTCTGTTATCTTTTTTTCATTGATTTTTCACATTCATATTTTTGTGCAATGGAAATTTGGTAAAATGTTCGAGCTTACACTTAGCATATATTAACGCTGTCAGTTTATCGAACACAATCTCATGGATGTCCAAATTTGTGAAACTATTGAGGACATATCGTATTCTTTGGATGACGCTCTTCCACTTAGTTGTCACCATATCTTGAACGCTAGGCCATGTATGTGGCTTTGCAGTAATACTTATTGACACCCCTGAGACGGTCAAACTGAGAGTCACTTTCCCTCCAACAGTCTATATGACGAAAGGTTGGAGCATATGAACAGTTTGGTGTGTGTAGGCTGCAGAGTGGGGGAAGAGAGGGGAAGTTGCTAATTAGTTATGACAGGCATAATCGGACTATGAATTATTGAAGGGGCAGATCACACTGGCATCAAACATCAGTCTGATTTTATCAGTGTAATTAACTGGCGCAATTGGACTGTGCCACTCTGGAGGTGTACAGTTTCACTGGCATCTTGAAAGACCCCACAACTCTGGTTGAGGGGAAACCAGCAGAGGCCGATAGCCCAGATGTAAGGTTCCCCAAATCAACACTATCTTCATAATAATCATCCTATTTCTTGATAATAAACCTGTTGAGTTCAAGACTCAAAATTGTACAAAAAGGATGTACAACATTATTTTAGTTATCAATTGATTCACTGAACAAGAAGCATTAAAGATACAATAGGAATCTCCGTTTCGCGGGCTTCTAGGTCGTGTTCCATGTCCTTGGAACACGACCTAGAAGCCCGCGAAACGGAGATTCCTATTTCAACGCCAGTCGTGAAAGTCTACATTTTTACTTAATTAAAGATACACTTTTCCTTCCCTCCATCCTCAGGATATAGGCCACCCAACCCCGAAATCACGAGCGATTCAGATCAAAATTCATTCGTTGCATGATTTACGTATTCAGCCATTATGTAAGGAAGTATAAGGATTAAAGTCAACCGCATTTAAGGAGTCAAATCACTAATTTTCTAGACAGTATTGATCAAACTGTTTCTTACCAATGAATGTCTGAAAGATGAGCAGCACGAAGATGGACTGTTTCCACCCCATTTCCCTGTAATGGTAAAAGAGCAATACGTTAGTTTATGGTTTAATTATAGTAAAAATAATCAATAATGATAATAATAATAATAAGGATATAATCAATGATCTTCAGAAACAGAAGGCGTGGATGGCAAAACAGCTACATGGGAAGCATCCTCACGAATTATTCAAGCCCATGTCATTAAGGTAGCGACGAACCCCAAACCTGAAGGATTTGCGAGGCAATACAAGACCAGGTCATTCCGACACGTAATTACTTGAAGTTCATTGCTAAATATGGAACTCTTCAAGATGATAGGTGACGTTACGGGTACCCTTTGTCGTATACTATCCACCATATTACGTCTGGATGTACAGTATAAAGTAATCGGGGACAAAATACAGATGAAGGCATGACGCAGTGGCTAAAATCTTGCACCAAGAACTGGCTGACAAATTTCATCTTCTAGGATGTCATTAAGTTCCATACTATCAGTATGGAGTCTACTGCATGGATTGAAGTCAATGCGAAAAGCAGTCATCATTGCGATAGGCAGTTAAATTCAAAAATTCATGATACAGTAAAACTAGATTTTAAGGTGGTGTTTATGTTCGGATTTATTTTTATGGTTGCCATATATATGCCGGATAATGTTCTGAGAGTGATATTTCATAATAATAATAATAATAATAATAATAATAATAACGATTACAAACAACATAAGGAAAAGAAGGGCAAAATTGTATGGACATATACATAGGATGACCGAAGACAGACTGACCAAGAGAATGTTTAATATAGTTACGAATAGCACACTAAAAACCAATTGGGTAAAGGAAACCGTCGAAGACCTTAAGAAACTAAACATCTCTACAGAAGACATCGCAGACAGGAGCAAATACAGAGAAAAACTTAGACTACAGAAGTTTGAGCAAACTCCCAAAGAGAGACAACCAGCAAAGAGGTGGACAGAAGAGAGAAAGAGGAAACATAGTGTGTATATGAGAGGTTTTTGGGAAAAAAGAAGAAAGGTCCAGAATGAAACATGAAAATTGATTGAGTTGTAACGCTCTCCTTATGGGGAATTAACGAATAAATAAATAAATAAATAAATAAATAAATAAATAAATAAATAATAATAACAATAAATTTGATGTAGATGGATGCCATTAAACTATAAGCATACTCTGAGAAACACATCGACAATCTAATTGCAATAACTGCTTCATTTTCTTCTGATATTGGAATGTCCTTCGGATTAGATAAGTGTCGCACCCTCACCATTCGGCGTGGAAAATTAGAGGCCCGAGCATTTCAACTTGATGACGGTTGTTTCATAAAGCCTGTGGAAGGTAATGAGACCTACAAATATCTTGGTCTCCTGCAATCTAATCGAATTGATCATAAAGGTATCAAAGATAGAACCGTAGCTATCTACAATCAACGCCTTAACAAGATTTTAAAATCACAGTTGAATGGAAATAACACCTTTAAGGCAATTAATACCTATGCTATTCCTGCTCTGACATACACTTTCGGTATTATCAAATGGACGCAGATTGACTTGGAGAACATCCTAATTAGGACACGTACCATCTTAACAAAACACAGATGTCTCCACCCTAAGTCAACTGTTGAGCGATTGACAATCCCGCGCCAAAAGAGTGGACGAGGGCTCACGGACATTATCCAATTGCATGCAAGACAAGTGAGGAAACTTCAGAGATATTTTCTGGGCAGACATGACTCTCCCATACATCAAGCCGCTGTGAAGACAGATGACAAGTGTACACCGCTGGATCTTCTTCACGTAAGGGATATACAGTTAGCCTCTGATGAGGAATGTTCAGCCATCAAGCTTCAGCAGTGAACGCAGAAAGCTCTGCACGGTCGTCATCCGTATGATCTCAACCAGAAACATGTCGACATTGATACGTCGAACAGCTGGTTGACTCATGCGGACCTATTCACTGAGACTAATGGATTCATGGTTGCAATCCAGGATCAAGTTGTGGCTACCAGAAACTATCTTAAATATATAGTTAAGGTAAATATTCAGGTTGATAAATGCCGAAGATGCCAACTAGTACCGGAAACAATTCAGCATATCACAGGAGGCTGCCAAGCAATCTCCTGTACTGATTACATGAAAAGGCACAACCAAGTGGCCAAAATAATGCACCTACAACTTGCTCAAAAGCACTTACTATCTGAAAATACTTTGCTTTATTATCAGTATATTCCTGGCCCCTTTTTGGAAAATCCTAGTCACAAGTTGTTATGGGACCGACCATTTATTACTGATAAAACCATACCAGCAAACCGGCCAGATATCGTTCTTGTGGACAAGGTGCAGAAGAGAACCTTCCTAATTGATATTGCAGTGCCCAATTCCCATAATCTGCAACAAACATGCTGTGATAAGATCACCAAATATCTGCGCTTGGCTGAGGAAATGCGGCAAATGTGGAGACAGGAAAGTGTAGTGGTTCTGCCCATAGGCATTTCTTCTACCGGCATCATCCCTAAATCATTGGCTCGCAATCTAGAAATATTGGGAATACATCCTGGTCTACATATCACCATGCAAAAGTCCGTCATCTTGGAGACCTGTTCCATTGTTCGCTCGTTTCTCAATGTGCCACCTTAAGAGAATTAGCCATACCGTCTTGCAAACAAGCCGACGATATGTTGAAATGTCCCACTTATGTGGTGAAATGAATGTGATAACAATAATAATTGTATAGGAATAAACGGAACTGTTTTGAACTGAGTGTTGATTTCTCTTTTAGGGGCTTGTGGCATCATGGTTATCAGCCCCGTGTATAGCAGCATTGCAAGAATACGAGAATGAAGGTGGAAGCCTTCCCATGATCACTGCTAGTACGAGGGGCTCTCGACCACAAACCCTGCAAACGACGGCAATAGCAACATGTTACACTGCTGCCGAGTATACGTGCCCTGTTTGGTACAAATCCACCCACGCAAACATAGTTGATAAGGCTCTGAATGAAACGTGGAGGCATATTACTGGTTAGTTTTTAACAAAAAATTATATATCCGCCTTAGTCAATACATAAACGGAGAGAAAATATAATTACATATGCTCCTGGTACATGTTTCAGGGATTAATAGCTTTTATCCCCTTCATCAGACAAGACAAATATCTGAAGAAAGATATAAAATAGCGTAGCACTCAATAAATCAAATGGCTATTTGACTTAATATGGTGCACCATATAAGTAGGTCACAGAAAAATGTTGAGCAAAACTAAAAAAATATATGAAACAGCGATGATATTCAGCCATCAAAACACAGAGAATCAGTGGACAGTTCATTCGTGAATCCGCTCCAAAACACTGGTCGGAGCTTGAATTGGCAAAAATCACAATACTTCACCATATGTACACAACCAATGAAGAAGCCTTATGCTTAACAGGTCCATAAGCCAAATCAAATGCCTGCATACAAACGAGACGAGCGTGGAAGGAAAAAACTTCGTATAGCAATGAAGTTAGCTCAATGCATAGCTTCAGGTTAAATCAAGGTATCAACTGTCCACTGATTTTCTGTGTTTTGATGGCTGAATATCATCGCTGTTTCATATATTTTTTTTAGTTTCGCTCAACATTTTTCTGTGACCTACTTATATGGTGCACCATATTTAGTCAAATAGCCATTTTTTTTTTTTTGAGCGCTACGCTATTTTATATCTTTCTTCAGATATTTGTCTTTGCTGATGAAGGGGATAAAATCTATTAATCCCTGAAACATGTACCAGGAGCAAATGTAATTATATTTTATTTTCGTTTATGTATTGACAAAGGCGGATATATAATTTGTTGTTAAAAACTATTTAGTACGTCAATACGGAACCATCATGGAAACTAGTTTAAATAATAGAAATATTACTGGTTGTTTGAAATCTACGCCACTTGCAAAACTGTACCAACTCGCTGGCATAGCGCCACCAGATATCCGTCATAAAGTAGCTGCCGAAGTGGAGAGAAGAAATCAGGCCCATCAGAAAAACCACCCATTACATGGGCACGTTCCAGCAGTCCCAAGGTTGAATTCCAGAAGAAGCTTCCTCAAGACCACTTCACTCTTGCAAACAGCACCAGCTACAGCAAGGTAACAATGTGGATCTTTCAACTTGAAAATAACTCTGCCTGGCCTCCCCCTTTAGAAACCCTCCCTCCTGGGCATGAACAGAAATGGATCGTGTGGAGGGCACTCAATCGGCTTCGTTCCGGAGTTGGAAGATCCAGCTGTAATCTCCAGAAGTGGCACTTCGCTGTGGATTCTATCAATTGTGATTGCGGAGAACCACAGACCATGGAACACCTACTGTCTTGTCAGCTATGCCCTGCATCTTGCGTGCGACACGGAGTGCAATTGAAGTAGCGAGATTCTGGTCAAGATTTGTATAGTCTTGTAATTCTTTCACTTTATTTTTCTTTAATGATACCATACATTGTATTTGTTTCTGATTCGAATATATATATATATATATATATCCGCGTTTATTAAAAATACACCCATAACATGCGTATACATAAGCTCTACCCATGGCATGAAAATAGGGTTCTCCTTCTGGCCAACAGAATGGTTTGACAGCGTTACTAAACGACGATTATTGTTAGTACTGCTGGTATTCGTAAAGAAAACGTATCCCAATGCAGTGTATCAGCACTGCTATGCGCAACAAGTTAACCTAATCACGCAAAGTTGTGCATCAATATTGCGTGTTGACTGAATAGCCTGCCCGGTTTCTATCTTTATACAAAGTTCAGATATTATTTCCTAAACTACAGTAAGAATATTTTTCTTATTTAAATGCGAAGAGTAACGGGTAGCCTATAGCGCCAATGTTCATACATTATACTGTACTATCTGACTTTCAAACGCAATAGCCTATTTTCATTTTATGAAATAAAATAGGCTTATGAGATCACCTTTTGTCCATGTGTGTGTGTGTGTGTGTGTGTGTGTGTGTGTGTGTGTATGTGGTTGTGTGATGGTGTGTGTGTGTGTGTGTGTGTGTCCTAATAACTTCTAAACGGCTGGAGCGATTTCAATGAAACTCGGTAAGACCATAGCACCATTCAGTACCTCCGAAACAATCACCGATATCACCCTGAAATTGTGTACGGTGATAAAGGGCACTGCTAGAAATTCATCTACGAGACTTTCAAAAACCTGGTAACTGCAAAACCAACATAAAGAGCAAGCGAATTTGAAACTTTTAAATACACTTTTCTCGTGATTTAACCATACAAGCGTAATGAAACTTGGTCCAGCAAATGTTTATACACATTGTAATGCCCTGGCATCTAATTTAGTTCAATTGTTTACATAACCTCAAAACGTCGGCTGTGCGAAATATTTCACTGGCATTCTATATCACCGAAACTATTTTTACGGTGATAAAGGGCACTGGTACAAGTTTAATTATGTAACTTTCATCAACCTGTAAAGTACAAAACGACCATGGTGGCCAAGCGAATTTGAAATATTTTAATAGACTTTTCCTGTAATTTAATTCTCTGTGGGCAGTGAAATGTGGTATAGTAAATAATTATACATATTGTAATGCACTGGCATCTAATTTAGTTCAATTGTTTACGTAACCTCAAGATGGCGGCTGTGCGAAATTTTAAAATTAAGCTGGTATTTCTTGTGTCGTACTCATGCGATCGAAGTGAAAGTTTGAATAATGAACCTACGCAATAATTTTCCTTTAATGGTACATAACTCTATGGCCTATACATATAACAAACCAAAATGGCGAGCATCCGAAATATTTAGATGGTTCTCAATATCTACGAATCATTTACAGCAATCAAACTGACTTTTTTTATGTTCACAGATGCTATGAACATAAGTTCACTTATAGGACTTTCAGTAACCTGGTAAGCACAAATCCAACGTGGCGGCGACGCGAAGTATAAATATTTAAATGGACGTTTCTCGCGATTTAACCATCCGAGTGCAGTGAAAATTTGCACGTTAAATGCTTATACAAATGTTAATCCACTGGCATCTAATTTATTTCAATTGTTTTCATAACCACAAGATGGCAGCTATGCGAAATTTTAAAATCTTTTTTTACTTCTTGTGTTCTAATCATGCGATTGAAGTTTGAATACCACACGTACACAATAATCTTCTTGTAATAGTACATAAATAAAATCCAACCTGACGACCATCCGAAATATTTAGACGGTTCTCAATATCTACGAATCTATCACAACCTTCAAACTGTAATTTTGTATGTTGATAGAGGCAATTATCATGAGTAGGATATATGAAAATAGGCTGTATAGTTCTTCACGGAACTACTTGTTATTAGTGCAAAACATATTTACACAGAGTTCCATTGTGTGGTTTTCATTTGAACCTTTTCCGTTAACTCCTGTACTCGACCCCTATGTTCTGTTGGCATAGAGATATCACACGGCCTTAACGGTTCAATGCACATCGTGTATTTCCCATGCTGTAGCATTATCGAAAGATATAACATAGTTGGCATGACTTATGACTAGTGATGTGGGCCGGGCAAATGCCCAGTGGGCAGGACATCTATAAATGGACATTTGCCCGGGCATTTGCCCAAAGCAGTTTTAAGCGCCCAAAATCTGGGCATTTAAGAAAACTTCTTGTTTTTACTTTTTACTACTTGTGATTGTAACTAGAGCATCTAAAACATAATAAAAACCATTAATCAAAGGTACAGTTCATGGATAAACTAGTAATGCCTGAATATTGCTAATAAAAATTTAAGTATCCTGTGCCAATGTTTTCAATAACATCCAAATGGGAATTATGTATATCTGGTTTGAATAAAACATTGTATTACTGATTTAGGCCTGCAGGCCTACTCATTTATATTTAGGAAAATTAGGTAGTAGTTTGATTATGGTGTGAATAGTGGCCTTGGGAGGAGGGTGTGTGGGCTAGGCCCTGGGAAGCCATTGTGCTATGATCTTGGAATGGAGGTAGGGTGGTTGTGGCCTTGAGATTGGCGAGGCATTCTACCACCAGCAGCCCAGCCCAGTTAGCTGTGAAGTAGAGCTGTCTGTTGAGTGGTCGAGTCAGAGATTTCATAGGCTATTTATATTTTAAGTGTTAGATTAAATCATTACAAAATGCTTAGGAAAAAAATTCCTCTCGGCCGGCCGGAAGGCGGAGGTAGATTTCACCGGGCAAACTAGGGGATAGGCTATAATAGGCAAAATATGCAGGTTTTCGTAGGAGGATCAGACCTCATTTATTGCGAGAAAGTATTTTACAATTGGAGGTTAGTTAACATTTTTTCGTCTTTCTATGCATACTTTTAACATTTTACTGTCTTATGGGGATGGTAACCTTCTTGTCATTTGGGGCTAATTTATATACTTGTGATCACACTGTCCTTATGCAAGGTTTGGAACTAATGTGTAACTATCTAACAGTCTGTTACTTCTTCACGCAAAATTTTACCTCCCGCAGAGATGTTGGTTGGTTCCTCAGTTTAGGGGCTGCGACAAGGTGGTCATGTAACCCCGTGTACATTGGGTGTGTGTAGAATCTGTCTGATAAACGGTGTTATTTGTGATGACTGTATTAGTCTGTAATTCAGGTAAGGTCTGCAGACGGTCAATTTTAAGTAGGAGTACCTAATTTTGTACCAAATACTAACGTCAACGACACCTAGCTGTGAACTTGGCTGCTAGATGCCACCGCAACCTGCAACTTGCAACGAACGTTGTAACTTCCCCTCCGAAGGAAAGCATGCTGACGGATTTTTAGCGCTCTTAGAAAATCCGGCGACTTTGTCCGGCTTTGAATCAGCACCTTGGGCATAGAAGTTCAGCATGCTACCAGTTAGCCGCTTCCCTCCTAGTCAGATGGAACAAGAAGTTCCGTGACGAACTAAAGAGCCTACTTTTCTTAAAATTAAGATTCATACCATAGATTAATCTACAGTATATGAACCTATCTAGAATAATGACGAAATTAAGTGGGTAATATCGAAATGTCTTAATTAGTTCGATATAAGGTATACTAGGCATAATGTAGCCTAATAGAGCAATACAGTTGGCAGCTCTGGTGACTGAATATATTCTTACTTCCATCTCCTAAGGTACAGAATACAAAATGTGGTTGAAGTCCAAAGGACGTTACATGGATTTAGACATTGGATCTATTAGTACACGTAAAAGCATGTTGGCAACAATGTCAAGCGAGTGCTGGTCAGAAATAATCTGAAATATTACAGCCTATATTTTTGTGCCAATTTTGGATGAAATCCATTTGTTGGTATAGAAGTTACATGTATTTAAAAATTGGTCCTATCAGCAGGCTTAGAATCATGTTGGTAGAACTGACGTATATAAGTTACTCCAAATTAATGTAAAATGTCGGGTAATTTACGTGTGCATAGTTTAAAGCTGTCGGCTTGCATACTTTCTGATATATTTGGATGCAAAATAGAGAGCAATTATTAACAGTTGGCAGCCCTGGTGGCTCTTAAGAATACACTCAGTCATATATGTTTATGTACACATATTACATACAAAATTTGGTTGAAATCCAATTGATAGTGTAGAAGTTATATGTATTTAAAAATTGGACTTATCAGAAGGCTTAAAATTATTTTGTCAACGCTGTCATGTATGGCCACCTGGAAATTAAACTGAAATAGTATTATCTACATGTGTGCCAATTTTAGAATAGCTCCCATGTATACCTTCCAAGATATCCAACATGGAGCTCAAATTTCTAGTGCGTTTTTTTTAGCAGTTGGTAGCACTGGCATCTTTTTCAAATATGGGCCTGAGATATTCCGGTATACATCTTTACTCATACTAAATTTGGTTTCGATTGCTGCAGCCGTTTAGGAGTTGATAGGGGTGGGGGAGACACACACACAGCCAGACAGACAGAAGGACAGACACATTTTCCCGGATATATCTTATAAGTCTACTTTTTCCTCATTTTTGAAAAGTGTGAAAAGTAGGCTAAAAATGAATGTGATCTCGTCAATGGCGTTGTCTTGGCAACCTCTGATAGATCATCCCTTATCAATTTAAAAGCGTTGTTATGGTTACCTCTGATGGCACTTGGCATTTTTTAAAATTCCGAAATCAATTTTCTCATCCCTTGGCGTAATGGTGGGTCATATCAAAAATTCTTTCAGACAAACGTTTTAGGTAATTATTAGGGGAATATTTTCCATTATGTTGTTTGTTTGTTTGAGTCTTCAGTCTTTTGACTGGTTTGATGCAGCTCTCCATGCCTCCCTCTCCTGAGCTAATCGTTTCATCTCTACATAGCTCCGACACCCTACATCGGAGGCAATCTGTTTAACATATTCTAACCTTGGTCTACCCCTACAGTTTTTGTCCTCGACCCTTCCTTCCATAACTAAGCTTGCTATTCCTGGGTGTCTTAGTATGTGTCCAACCAACCTATCTCTTCTCTTCATTAGCAGTCGCCAGAAACATCTCTCCTCTCCCACTCGTCTTAATACCTCTTTGTTTGTAACCCTATCTACCCATCTGATCTTCATCATTCTCCTGTAACACCACATTTCAAATGTTTCAATTCTCCTCTTTTCTGCTGCACCAATAGTCCAAGTTTCACTTCCATAGAGCGCCACGCTCCAGACAAAGGCTTTCAAAAATAACTTCCTAATACCAAAATCTATATTCGATGTCAGCAGATTCCCTTTTTGTAGAAATGCTTTCTTTGCCTGAGCCAACCTACTTTTAATATCCTCTTTGCTTCGTCCATCACTGGTTGTTCTGCTTCCTAAGTAACAGAAGTCTCCTACTTCCTTCAGCTTTTCATCTGCCAATTTGATCTCCATAGAGGTTTCTGATTTATTTCGGCTGCATTCCAGTATTTTTGTTTTACATTTATTAATTTTCATCATGAATTCTTTCCGTAAGACGGAGTCCGTACCATTCAAAAACTCACTCAAATCCTCAGGCTTGTCGGCCAAGATGACGATGTCATCAGCAAATCTCAGAGTTGAAATTATTTCTCCTTGAATCTTCACTCCCACTTTAAATTTTTCTCTAATTTCCTTCATTGCTTGTTCAATGTAAAGATTGAAAAGTATGGGTGATAAGTTGCAGCCTTGCCTTACACCTTTCTGAATACCAGCTTCTCTCTCATGCCCTTCAACTCGAATGACTGCTGTCTGGTTTCTGTACAGATTGTATATCACCCTCCTATCCCTGTACTTTATTCCAATTGATTTCAAAATGTCAAACAATTTAGTCCAATCAACGTTATCAAAAGCCTTTTCTAAGTCTACAAAAGCCATGAACGTTCTCTTATCTTTCCTTATTCTACCTTCTAAAATCAGCCTAAGACTTAGTACAGCTTCCCTTGTTCCTACATTTCTCCTGAAACCAAACTGGTCTTCACCCAACTCCATTTCTATCTGGCTTTCAATCCTCTTGTAAATTATTCTAGACAGGATCTTTGAAGCATGAGTAATCAAGCTGATTGTACGGTAATCTTCACATCTGTCAGCTCCCACTTTCTTTGGTATAGGGATGATTACATTCTTCTTGAAATCAGGGGGTACCTCACCTGTCTCATAAATCCTACACACCAAGTGAAATAACCTGATCAGACCTGAATCTCCTATGCAGCGTAGCAACTCAATCGGTATATCATCTATGCCATTATGTACGGTTTTGATATTGTGCCTATTAAGAGAGATATGATTAATGTTTCCCGAAAAAACCACTTTTTTCCACCCCTTTGGTCAATGGTTGGTGCTATCAAAAAACTTATTTGACATACATGTTTGGCACTTATCCGACACATATTATGAACTGTGAATGGATTCGATATTTCACGTATTAAGAGAGTTATAGCGAAATTTCACTTTTTCGAAAAAAGCCCCCCATTTTCACCCCCTTCGACCGATTTTGCCCATTAACGAACTCGACCGAGATTTTATAGGGATACATATTATGTAAAAAATTCAAAGTGATTGGTGCAAAATTACGGCAGTTATCGTGTCCACAAGAAACTGATATATATATATATGTTACAGGGAAAGTCGATTCTTAGTAAGAGTTGACTCTCCCTAGGAAGAGTCAACTCTTACTGAAAGTATCAGTAACAGTTGATTGAAAAGACACAGATCAACTTTTCCTAGGGAGAGTTAACTATGCCTGCTGTGGTTTAGTAAAAGTTGATTCGCAGATGCTGCTCTGAAAATGTAACCGTGCGCGCCAAACCTTTGTTATGATTATTAAAATATTGGCATTGTTTGGACTCGTACTTCCATTATTGGACCGACCGTTATTGATTTGAACATTTCTTTATTTTTATTACCCCATCAAACACCAGGCAGTTGCCATTCGTCATTACTCGGCTCTTTATTGTTGTGCAATAGTGACAAAAGATTCATTTACGTTTAAATAATTAGTTTAAGGTCGCCTCCGTAGCGTAGCGGTCAGCATGGTTAGTTGCCGCCCCGGAGGTCCTGGGTTCGATTCCCGGCTCTGCCACGAAATTTGAAAAGTGGTTTGAGGACTGGAACGGGGTCTACAGTACTTAGCCTCGGGTGGTCCAAATGAGTAGAGGGGCGTTCGATTCCCATCTCAGTCATCCTCGAAGTGGTTTTCCGTTGTTTCCCACTTAGTCTTCGGGCAAATGCCGGGATGGTACCTACTGTAAGGCCACGACCGCCTGCTTCCATGTTCCTAGCCTATCCATCCCAATCTTCCGTCCCTTCCCATCCCTCATGAGACCCCTGTTTGCTTTGCAGGTGAGGCCGCCTGGGCGAAGTGCTGATCACACCTCCCCAGTTGTATCCCTCCCGACCAGATGTTCCCAGCTCCAGGAAACTGCCCATAGAGGCGGTAGTGGTGAGTTACCTCGCTGAGTCCGTGGGAACCACCGACCTAGAGGGTAAATTGACTAAACAAATATATATATATAATTAGTTTAAGTGTGTAATAATTATGTCAGACACCACGGCAGAAGTGTTTCGTGAAAAACTGCAGCAGGAACGCTCGACTTCCAAGGTAAATGCACTGACATTGACCAAATTAAAATATGATAGCTGCATTCAAAAATTGAAAAATCTAAAAACTGCAATTAAATAAGAAAGTAACGATATCAGGTTTTTAAGACGATATGGCATTATTGAAGTAAATGGTATTTCAAAACTAATACACCCTGTCACAGACCAAGACAGCATAAGGTATTATGTTTTTGATGTACTGTAGAGTTGTTTGCAGTTCTTAATGAAGCACACATATCCACTGGACACGGAGGAAGAGATCGTATGATTCAGCAATTGAAAGGGAAATTTCAAAATGTTATTTTACTACTTTTAAGCTTGTGCGAACCTTGAGATCAAAAATTGAGACATAAGATGAAGGGACTGGTTGTAAAGCCTTTGTTATTCAAGGAAATTAATTCACGATGTCAAGTGGACTTGATTGACTTTCAGTCGCAACCTGATGAAGACTTCAAATTTATAATGGTGTACCAGGACCATTTAACAAAGTTTGTTGTGCTAAGACCACTGAAATCAAAGACTGCAGACGACGTGTATAATAATATCGTTGATGTTTTTACTTTGTTATGCGCTATTTGTATTTTACAATCAGACAATGCGAGAGAATTTATTAATAAAATTATTGACAGTCGGGTTAATACATGGGCGAACTTCAAAATGGTGCACGGCAAACCACGACATAGTCAGAGTCAAGGTAGCGTCCAAAGAACCAACCAGGACATAGAGAATATGATAACCACCTGGATGCAAGACCACAACACATCAAAATGGAGAGAAGGCTTAAAGTTTATTCAACTTATGAAACAGTGCATTGCATAGTGGGATAAAACGATCCCCGTACGAGGCAATGTTCGGTTGCCCCCCGAGACACGTCTTATCTAGTTCAAAACAACCAACTGGCAACTGGCAAATTCTAACTGGCAAATTTAGAAACAGAAGAGGATCTTCAATGCGCAATTGATCAAATTCAGAACACAAGAAAACGAAATTGGAAGTAACGGGAATGGAAATATATCAAGTGGTGAAAAGCTCTTAGATGATAGTGATTATCTCCTCACTGACCTGGACAAATCTACTGAGGACATCAAGACACAGAGAAATGAAGCTTTCTACTGTCTAGAACAACAAGCTAAACGCATGAAAAAATATACCAGATCACATTCATCCGCCAGTAGAAAAAGGAACATCAGTTCGAATTCCTATCCCCGATGTTGACCGCGGTAGAGGAGATGCTCGATCTATCCTTGGCGTGGAACTGGAGGTTGTCGATGATGGTTTTTATCGAATTGGAACGAGAAATGGAATTCTAAAGCAGCTTTTCCCAATGTAAGTTTTCAAAGCTAAAATAAAAGATATATATCTCTCTCTCTCCTCTCTCTCGCTGCCCATAGTATTAAATTGCTCAGATGTCAATGATTACATTTTTTCAGGTCTCAATTCAGTAAATGTAATGTCCTACGAACATTATCCAAGAAAATGAAGTTCCTATGGATAAAACAATAGCTGTGAGGACTGTTGCAACTTCACAATCACTTGGAAGTGGACAAGGTTTTTTCAAATGTCCTTGCAACACTAAATGCGAATCCATGAAGTGCATGTGTAAGAAGAAAAGTGTACTTTGCAACTCAAAGTGTCACAAATCTTTACCTTGCCGTAATAAATGTTAAATATTTCTACCTCTTTATGTTCAGTATTATAACGGTTTTTTATTTTTATTAGTTTCTCTTAAACATTTCTCTCTCTTAATGTATTGGTTTTGCCTCCCTATTCGTTTTTCATTAGCTAGTACCGTTTCCTTGCAAATAGTCAACTGTTACTATCTCGAGACAGTGAGAGTATACTTTCCCTAGGTATAGTCAACTCTAACTAGTAAATGTTGATCGAAATTGAACACATACCGCTTTTAATCAACTTTTACTGAAAAGATCAGTAAGAGTCGACTTTACCCAGGGAGAGTCAACTCTTACTGGAGAATCGACTTTTCCTGTAACATATATATAGATAGATAGATAGATAGATACATATATACATAAATTATATATAAACTTTTGAACTGACGGTGGTTTTGGGGTCTGGGGGATGTGAAACGCGAAGATATGTCGAAATTTTCCGGAAGTCGAAACATGGTACCCATTGCAATAGTTAGCTTTCTAATGAAATCTACCTAAAAGGACCTATTTGGAATTTTTAGGTAGATTTCATTAGAAAGCTAACTGTTGCAATGGGTACCATGTTTAGACTTCCGGAAAATTTCGACATATCTTAGCGTTTCACATCCTCCAGACCCCAAAACCACCTTCAGTTCAAAAGTTTATATTTAATTTATGTATGTATATATATATGTACAGTATATCAGTTTCTTGTGGACACGATAACTGCCGTAAATTTGCACCAATCACTTTGAATTTTTTACCGAATATGTATACCTATAAAATCTCGGTCAAGTTCGTTACTGGGCTAAATCGGTCGAAGAGGGTGAAAACGGGGGGCTTTTTTTTTTTTGAAAAGGAGAAATATTGCTATAACTCTCTTAATATGTGAAATATCGAATCCGTTCAAAGTTCATACAATGTGTCGGATAAGGACCAAAAATTTATGTTTGAAACGTTTTTTGATAGCACAAACCATTGACCAAGGGGTGGGAAAAACTGGGTTTTTTGGGAAACATTAATCATATCTCTCGTAATAGGCACAATATCAAACCCGTACAAAAGGGATAATATTCCCCTAATAATTACCTAAAACATTTGTCTGAAAGAATTTTTGATATGACCCACCATTACGCCAAGGGATGAGAAAAATGATTTCGGAATTATAAGAAAATGCCAAGAGCTATCAGAGGTTGCCATGGCAACACTACTAAATTGATGAGGGATGAGCCATCAGACGTTGCCATGACAACGCACTTGCACGAGATCGGATTCAGATTTCCATCTGACTAAGTGTGAAGCGACTTCGGTGACGTAACTGGCAGCATGCTGAACTTCTATGCCCAAGGTCGCGGGATCAAAGCCGGCCGAAGTCGTCGGATTTTCTAAGAGCGCTAAAAATCCCCCAGTATGCTTTCCTTTGGAGGGGAAGTTCCAACGTTCGTTGCGAGTTGCTGGTTGCGGTGGCATCTAGTAGCCAAGTTCACAGCTAGGTGTCGTTGACGGTAGTATCTGGTGGCAACATTAGGAACTACTGCTTGAAATTGACCGTCTGCAGTCCTTACCTGAATTACAGACTAATACAGCCATCACAATTCACACCGTTTATCAGACAGATTCTACACTCACCCAAAGTACACGGGATTACATGACCGCGTTGTCGCAGCCCCTAAACTGAGGAACCAACCAAAATCTCTGCGGGAGATAAAATTTTGCGTGAAGAAGTAACAGACCGTTAGATAGTTACACATCAGTGTCGAAACCTTGCATAAGGACAGTGTGACCACAAGTATAAAAATGGACCCCAAATGACAAGAAGGTTACCGTCCCCATAAGACAATAAAATGTTTAAAATATGCATAAAATGACGAAAAACAAAGTTAATTAAGCTCCAATTATAAAATACTTTCTCGCGATAAATGAGGTCTGATCCTTCAACGAAAACCTTCATATTCTGCCTATTTTCGCCTATCCCCAAGTTTGCCCTGTGAAATCTACCTCCGCCTTCCGGCGTGCCGAGAGGACTTTTTTTTAATTTGAAAGGGAAAGGAGTATCTTGTAAATATTGTAATAAGGACTATTAACAGTCACATTGTAACAAAATGGGGAAAGCACATAAAGAAGTGTTTTAAGTGCCCTCAGGATCTAAAATAAAGTGCTTCAATTTGGTACAAATACAGTGGTTGAAAAACCTTTTAGAAAGAAAACCCCCTTATGAACCTTGACTAATTGAATAAAACAAAACAAGATACAGAAAATAAAACAACAACAACAAGAAACCCTTAAGACAAATAAACCCATTAAACAAGCAACGAGATTTCCCACTACGTACGTGTATTCCTAAAGGAGCAAGGGACAAAATAAAATACAAGTTAACCTCAAACTATGGCATGAACGACCTCCAGTTTAACCCTACTTTTGCAAGTTGAATAAAAGGGATCCTTTATCACTAAAAACTGGGAGGATATGGTTTGGTAATAAAATATCTTCATCAGAACACATGCATGATTATACAATATAAACAAGAAGTTCCGTGAAGAACTATACAGCCTACTTTTCATGCCAATGATTATTCTACAGTATATGAACCTATCTAGAATAATGACGAAATTAAGTTGGTAATATCGAAATATCTAATTAGTTCAAAATATACCTGGTATAATATAGCCTAATAGAGCACTACAGTTGGCAGCCTGGTGACCGAATATATTCTTAGTTCCATCTCTTAAGGTACAGAATACAAAATTTGGTTGAAGTCCAATGGACGTTACATGCAGTTAGACACTGGATCTATCAGCACGCGTAAAAGCATGTTACCAACAATACCATGCGTGTGCTGGTCAGAAATAATCTGAAATATTATGATATATTGTTGTGCCAATTTTGTATGAAATCCATTTGTTAGTATAGAAGTTACATGCATTTTAAAATTGGACATATCAGCAGGCATTGAATCGTGTTGGCAGCACTGCCTTGTATTAATTACTCCAAATTAATCTGGAATGTCAGGTGTTATACGTGTGCAAAGTATAGAGCTGTTGGCTTGCATACTTTCTGATATATTGATATTAGGGTAAAAAATATAGACAGCATTTATTAACGATTGGCAGCCCTGATTGCTCTTAACAAAACTTATAGTCATATCTGTTATGCTACACATAGAACATACGAAATTTGGTTGAAATCCAACTGATAGTATAGAAGTTACATGTATTTAAAAATTGGTACTATCAGCAGGCTTATAATCATGTTGGTAGAACTGGCGTATATATCTTACTTCAAATTAATCTAAAATGTCAGAATATACGTGTGCATAGTTTAAAGCTGTTGGCTTGCATACTTTCTGATATATTGGTATTTTGATAAAGAAAAATAGAGAGAGCAATTATTAACAGATGGCAGCCCTGGTGGCTCTCAAGAATACGCTCAGTCATATATGTTTATATACAGATATTACATACAAAATTTGGTTGAAATCCAATTAATAGTGTAGAAGTTATATGCATTTAAACATTGGACTTATCAGAAGGCCTTAAAATTATTTTGACAACACTGTCATGGTTGGCCTTCTGGAAATTAAACTGAAATAGTATTATCTACATGTGTGCCAATTTTGGAATAGCTCTCATGCATACCTTGCAAGATATCCAACATGGAGCTCAAATTTCTAGTGCGTTTTTTTCAGCAGTTGGTAGCACTGACATCATTTTCAAATATGGTCGTGAGATATTCCGGTGCACATCTTTACTCATACTAAATTTGGTTTCGATTGCTGCAGCCGTTTGGGAGTTGATAGGGGGGGGACACACACACACAGCCAGACAGACAGACAGACAGACAGACAGACACACATTTTCCCGGATCGATCTCATAAGTCTACTTTTTCCTCATTTTTGCAAAATGTGAAAAGTAGGCTAAAAATAAAGACCGGATGCCACTAGCTTATCCTTGAGATGATCTGGTCGGTCCTCGATGATATTTAATATTATAGTAATTTTATTTTCATGCCATTTTTAGCCTACTTTTCACATTTTGCAAAAATGAGGAAAAAGTAGACTTATGAGATCGATCCGGGAAAATGTGTGTCTGTCTGTCTGTCTGTCTATCTGTCTGTCTGTCTGTCGGTCTGTCTGGCTGTGTGTGGGTCCCCCCTCTCAACTCCTAAACGGCTGCAGCAATCGAAACCAAATTTAGTACGAGTAAAGATGTGCACCGGAATATCTCACGTCCATATTTGAAAATGATGTCAGTGCTACCAACTGCTGAAAAAACGCACTAGAAATTTGAGCTCGATGTTGGATATCTTGCAAGGTATGCATGGGAGCTATTCCAAAATTGGCACACATGTAGATAATACTATTTCAGTTTAATTTCCAGGAGGCCAATCATGACAGTGTTGCGAAAATAATTTAAGGACTTCTGATAGGTCCAATGTTTAAATGCATATAACTTCTACACTATCAATTGGATTTCAACCAAATTTTGTATGTAATATCTGTACATAAACAGATATGACTGAGCGTATTCTTAAGAACTACCAGGGCTGCCAACTGTTAATAATTGCTCTCTTTATTTTTTTTATCCAAATACCAATATATCAGAAAGTATGCAAGCCAACAGCTTTAAACTATGCACACGTATATTCTCACTTTTTAGATTAATTTCGAGTAACTTATATACGTCAGTTCTACCAACATGATTATAAGCCTGCTGATACGACCAATTTTTAAATACATGTGACTTCTATACCATCAGTTGGATTTCAACCAAATTTCGTATGTGCTATGTGTACCATAACATATATGACTATAAGTATTGTTAAGAGCAATCAGGGCTGCCAACTGTTAATAAATGCTGTCTATATTTATTTTACACTAATATCAATATACCAGAAAGTATGCAAGCCAACAGCTCTATACTTTGCACACGTATAGCACCTGACATTCTAGATTAATTTGGAGTAATTAATACAAGGCAGTGCTGCAACATGATTCTATGCCTGCTGATATGTCCAATTTTAAAATACATGTAACTTCTATACTAACAAATGGATTTCGTCCAAAATTGGCACAACAAGATATCATAATATTTCAGATTATTTCTGACCAGCACACGCATGGTATTGTTGGCAAAATGCTTTTACGCGTGCTGATAGATCCAGTGTCTAACTGCATGTAACGTCCTTTGGACTTCAACCAAATTTTGTAATCTGTACCTTAAGAGATTGAACTAAGAATATATTCAGTCGCCAGGGCTGCCAACTGTAGTGCTCTATTTGGCTACATTATACCAGGTATATTTTGAACTAATTAGATATTTCGATATTACCAACTTAATTTCTTCATTATTCTAGATAGGTTCATATATTGTAGAATAATCATTGGCATGAAAAGTAGGCTGTATAGTTCTTCACGGAACTTCTTGTTGGTTGTAGGATCAGGGAGCAGTATCGCAACGCGACTTCACAACATTTCAACCAAGGTAAATAAATTTAGAGATGAGATTCGAAACATATCAACAAATCCAAGTTACATTAGGAGCTATGTCTGCCGACCATCTTTTCTTCTCCTTGTCATAACAATTATGACGACATAACAATCGCTCAAGTCGAGTTCCTTAGATTCAGATCACATTCTCCATAGCGGGCGCTTTTCATTATACAAGATGTGCTAATAAATACGATCGCCTATAGATTCAAGTAGTAACCGTTAGATGCGAATTGGGAGGAATTTCCTGTGTGCTCGTTATCTCTTATACTCCTAAGAATCATCCTCACCCTTCTCGGCAATCCTAACTCTCTGTGTTCATCGAATATTGTAAAATATGTATGTTGCCAAGGGTAGAGCTTCCTAATACAGTATACTGGACATCTTCAATTATTATCCACCTCTTAACTGCTATGTATTTCCAGATGACTTAACATCCCTGTGCTGAGTTATTTTCTCAAATCTTAGCCACATTCTACATCAAGGCCCTAAATCAATGTACAGATCTGTTCAAATTATTACTGAACACAAAAATTGTCATAGTTTTTAAATATATTTCAGCATGGCTGTTTATGAAAGGGACATTTCTTAGCAGACTGTTGGTATAATGCGCAATAACACATGGAGGAAAGAACGGAAGGAGATGCCTTCGCTGCGCTGCCTAACGCAAGCTGTTGAAGCCAAACGGCACGCCCACTTTGGTTAGCAAGAAAATGGCTGTCCCAATGCTTAAAGGCGTAAACCACTTCAACTAGTAATGTATATAAGTGACATAAAACTGCAATGACAAGTCAAGATTTTTTCTTGGATAGGCAGAATACACTCTGTACATCACGGTACTTGGCACAAATAAGCTGCGTTATCGTTTTAAAAGCCAATTTAAATGGAAATATGAGAGCACCTTTCAAGGCTAGTTTTGTATGAAAGACGCGGCAAAACGTAATAATACCCTGAAGCAATGATTAAATTGAATACAGGTGTCGGAAGGTACGAGTTATATCAAAGAAGGAACATTCGAATATTGAATATTGTGCATTAACAAACGCCTCTTACGTGTTGGCGGCGTGGTGACACACACAAAACTGACATTTGGCATACATTCATTCATTCATTCATTCAACTTGGGAACTAATGATGCCGAACTAATTACGGTATTTACACCAAATTGAGTTTTAAGTTCTTATTGGTGTTGAGGCATTCATCAGTTCTTAGGCCTAATTTCGAGCACAGTCACTTTCACTCATTGTTCGTACACATTTTGATATTCAAGAATACGAACCTTAAAATTAATAAACACTTAAAAAAGGACGCACATTTGCACAAAAATACGGTAACTTATAGCCTATACTTTTCGGTACCCCGTACGGTATTTTGTTTGTGGGGGTAGAAACTTGGCGATTAGCCCCGAATTGATTCAATACGTAGGCCTACCGTAATTATTGACCGACAGCTGTTTGATAATTTGGGATTTGCAGAGAAATGTTTTTTTGATGTGTAACATCTTTCCGCTCGGTAGCTGGATAGTTTTGTGGGAGTGATTTTGAAAATTGGGGACGGAAGTGGATCGGAACGATCGAGCTGGCAGTGGTGGATCGAACGGAAGTATACTCTGCCCGCTCGATCGATCGAACGGAAGTGTACTAGCTGGCAGTTGGCAGTGGTGGAAAACGGAAGTATGCACTGCCCACTCGATCAATCGAACGGAAGTGTACTAGCTGGCAGTGGTGGAAAACGGAAGTATGCACTGTCCGCTCGATCGATCGAATGGAAGTGTACTAGCTGGCAGTGGTGGAGAACGGAAGTATGCACTGCCCGCTCGATCAATCGAACGGAAGTGGTGGTGGTGGAAAACAGAAGTATGTACTGCCCGCTCGATCGATCGAATGGAAGTGTACTAGCTGGCAGTGGTGGAAAACGGAAGTATGCACTGCCCGCTCGATCGATCGAATGGAAGTGCACTAGCTGGCAGTAGTGGAGAACGGAAGTATGCACTGTCCGCTCGATCGATCGAATGGAAGTGTACTAGCTGGCAGTGGTGGAGAACGGAAGTATGCACTGCCCGCTCGATCAATCGAACGGAAGTGGTGGTGGTGGAAAACAGAAGTATGTACTGCCCGCTCGATCGATCGAATGGAAGTGTACTAGCTGGCAGTGGTGGAAAACGGAAGTATGCACTGCCCGCTCGATCGATCGAATGGAAGTGTACTAGCTGGCAGTGGTGGAAAACGGAAGTATGAACTGCCTGCTCGATCGATCGATCCAGCGGGCAGTGGTACGAGAAACAATGAGCGCGCGGTGTCGGAAATTGATACCATGTTGTACTCTCGGCCATGTGGAATGTATATGACATACTGAACGGAAAACGCTCATGCGAACTCTTGTGTCAAGTGATTGAAACAAATGACATGGCACATGTTCGAAGTCTTCGTATCAGTATTTAAATTGTAAAATGCCTTAATATCAAACATTGTAAGTAGTCGGCATTGCCGGTATTATGTTTCTGCACAATGGCTATTCAAATATTAACCCACATAACGGTAATGCAGTCATCAATATAATATAATATAATCGTTGTGGTTATACGAGAATTGAGCAAGCCTTCATGCACTATTACTGAATACATTCTCTTTACTCACAAGATGGCCTATTCATAAGGCATTTTAAACTCAATATCACGCAGGAACATTATCGAAACAAGCAAAATATAAATGAAACTTAATTCCGTAATGCAGTATTATTGGAACGTGGAAATAAGTCACCATCTTGTGCACAAAATTTGCGTAGAAGAAATAGCCGTGGGGTTAGTGCTTACGACTGTGAGAATCTAGAGATCTTGGGTTCGAATCCCGGACGGGGTAGATATTTTTGCTACCAGATTATCATTTTAAACGATATTTATCATATCAATATGACTCATTTTAACAGAATCCGTATGAAATTACGTGTTGGTCTGTGAATGAAGAGGACCTGTTTATAAGGAATTTATGGTTATGAGCGGTGTCGCGTCTATTAATCTAGTTGATCCATATCGTATTCTTTATTTAGGCTAGTGCTGGTGGAAGCTACAAATCATCTAATAAAATGAGCTCCGTATTATAAACTACAATATCTGTAAACACTCCCTTTTACAATAGATTAATATTTGTGCCAATAATATTATAAAATACCGGTGTATCAACAATTTCACGTGAGGTTTCTTCTATGTCAGATGTTACACATCATATGCGACTACTGTAAGGCTCGTATGTTGTTGTTTATTTTTGGTAGGGTAAACATGCTGAGATTAGAATTGAAGAGATTCTTTCTTTTTTAATAACTTATCACTACTGCTCCTGCATGAGTTAAGGTGAGACAAGTCTGGAAAGATATCCTGCAATGATAACTCAGAAAAAATCATGCACAATACCTCATGCAAATCACGGAACACCGAATACAAGTTCAGGTTACGCCCACTTTGGAAGCAGCGCTTGGCTTCACTCAAATGAGGTCATGGCATCTCCTCTAATTCTTTCCTCCATGCAATAACTGTTCTTACTCGATTTACGGATTCATCCAAGATGTTGTCGACTCTTCTTTGACCTTCTGCTGTTTTGTTTTGAAGGGCGAGTCACTCGCTGCTCTGTGACCGAAAGTAAGTTTAAGACAACAATGGAAATTTGAGGTTATGGTCATCGTTGGTGCAATATATTGTTAATATGAAGTTCCTACGAAAGTGTAGCCAGTTAGTTACTGTTGTTTTAAGAGGCGGAACAGCGAGGTTTTCTGCTCCTAAGTGTAGCTACTCCTCACCGTTAAATTTGAAATGCTAGTAAGCAGGGGAATGCATTTTAGGCAAATATAGGGCTTAACGAAATAAATGATATTTTTTAGAAATCCGGAGAGGGAGACTATTACTTTAATGTTTAATGCATTGGAGTTAATATTGCAGTTTTCTCACGATGTTCGTTAAACTTTCAAATTATATATAGAGGATGGAGTGACATGTCCGAAATAATATACCAACTCTCAATATCTACAAATCTATTACAGAAATCTAACTGGAATATTGTATTTTCATCGAGGCCATTCACTACCGGCCGCGGTGGCCGAGAGCGCTAACGCGCTATCTCGTATCTCGCTGGCATCGGGAGAGCGTGGTTTCGATTCCCACCTCGGCCGTCCTGAAAAAGGTTTTCGTGGTTTCCCATTTTCACTACCAGGCAAATGCCGGGACGGTTCCTCTCAATAGGTCCACGGCCGATTTCCTTTCATAATCCCTTCCCCGACCCGTCCTGAAAAGAAAAATGCATGGCCATTGGCTGCATTAATAAAATTATTATAAGATAAGTTCACTAATGGAACCTTTAATAAACTAAAATGAAACCAAACCCAGTGGCACTACAGCCAATAAAGGGCCTACCTGCCAAGTGAGCGCTGTCCAGTCATTGTTGTGCACACAAAACTTTCCTTGTGGAAGATCTACGAACTCTGTCATCTATTCAAAAAGAATCGCAATTATAGCACAATTTACAACAGAAGAGACAGAAAATAGCGACAGAATTCTATGCAACCGACGCGGTGATGATCAACCGGAAATGGACCGGACTAAACTACAACATCTGCAGCGCAGTGACAAGACATGGATACCACCATTAACTCTATCACAACCCTTCACCAGAATGCGTGAGGAAATTATGTGACAAGCCATGTGAAAGGTACCATAGCAATGAATGCCTCACGGAACCAAATCGCTGCTGAAGAATAGCAGAGACCAAGATATTAATATTTAAAATACCGTTCGGGAGCCTCCGTGGCTTAGGCGGCAACATGCCGCCCTTTCACCACTGGGTCCGTGGTCCATATCCCGGTCACTCCATGTGAGATTTTTGCTGGACAAAGCGGAGGCAGACAGGTTCTTCTCCGGGTACTCCGGTTATCCCTGTCACAATTTCATTCCAGCAGCACTCTCCACTATCATTTCATTTCATCTGTCATACATTTAATCAATGCCCCAGGGGAGTGCGACAGGCCTCTGCAGCCGGCACAGTCGGTCGGTCGACTGGAAGCAAGCTGTGGATTTTCATTCAAAATACCGTTCGACTACTTTTAATAAAATTAAGTTTTATTTTATGGCCATTTGCTGCATTAAATTATTATTAGATATGAATTGCAGCCGAATGGCCAACGAAGGGTATTTGAACTGATCGCCCGTTGGCTCCCAACAAGATCAATTTCAACTACACAGCTCAACAAAAGTTTGGACTACCGTCATCAATTGTATGCTGACGCTACCGTAGAGGAGAGGGACCCCTTAACCCAAGATAAACTCATTCAGAGCGTGTGCGGGGAGGACTACTCAAGACTCATACTCATTCTCATGAGATACAGATTTTCAATTTCTTTGTTTAAAAAGGGACACTTAGAAACGAGTTCGCTTTTTAGCCTACTTTCGATTTTTGCAAAAAATGAAACTAGACTTAGGAGATCAACACTGGGCGAAAAAAAAAGTGTGTCTGTCTGTGTGTGTGTATGTGTGTGTGTGTGAGTCTGTGTGTGTGTGAGTGTGTGTACTGTCCTGGCCCCAGCCCTTTAGGAAAGGACTGTGCCTATAAATACATAAAATATAATAAGAGATAACTACGTAAAAGACGACATGGCAACGCGACTACGGAGTAGACCGTAGGTCATAGACCTAGCTCCAATAGCAAGCACTTGGACAGGACACAGAGGACATTACACTCCCAACATACCGCTGACTGGACTGACATCGCACCTTTTACTTATAAATAGAGGTACGAACACGCGCCGCGGTCTCTTAGGAACGTGGACTCTTCTGAACCTGCAGTGACAGTCCTACACTCTATAGGAGTTGTGCTACGTCGGACCGATATGGGGGATGGCCCCATATCGAGTCCCAACGCCACCATCATCATGGAAGACCGGTATTAACGGTGGGATGAGTGACATCGTGCCTGCATAATTCCTTTTTCCCCCTAGATTATTATTTCCATCCTCCCCTATTGCAATTGCCACTATTTCTTAATAAACCCCCTTTCTGAACAGTCTATTGACTACCTTTTTATTTCGTTTAGGTTAAGAAGCCCTTCCCTTTAGATTAGTACCTAGTTTTAAGATCTACATTGAACGCTGACATGCTGGAGGCACTGCACCGCCAGCGTGCGGCCTAGAGGTGAGCTAGGTGAGTATTCATTCCTCCCGCCAATTCCCCTGTATGTAAATTGCTCTCTAAACGTGTCCGCAGTTCTTCCTAAAATAATCCCAACCTCTTACAAATTCGCCAAGCTACAACCCCAATTTAGATTAATTTCATCCCCTAGATTTAGTATTTGTATTGGCATCCCTCTCAGATACAATACAAATGGTGGGAGGCGCGGTTTAGTCAAACCAACAACACCCTTAACATAACAGATACAATACAAATGGAGGAGGCCCGGGGTATCGTGACGTTGTCGTCAGACAACGCCTACAGGAGTTCAGACAACGAATTTCTACGATACAGGTCCCTAAAAACCCTCTTATGCAGCCAAGCAAAATTTACCCAAAATTAAGGAAAATTTTTTGAAGTACGGGTCAAATATTATTTTTGGTACCCACCCACACCCGCCCCAGTAACTAATACATATGTAAACGCCCCCTATACTCATTATATTAGCCAAGCGAGTGAGACAATTTAAATCCCCCCCGAACAGAATTTTTTAGTAGATTAAGTTAGAGAATATTTTTAGTACACAATAATTATAATACCCCCACCCCCACCCTTATAGATTTCGCGATAAACACCTCTTACGCCAAGCGATTTGAATATTAACAACCCCTATCTAATAAGTCACTAGGAATATTAATGGAAGCCTAGTAGGAAGACGTATTGATAACTACCCTACTATATTCAGAGAAAATTGCTCCTTATTTCAGATTAGACCCCCCACAATGAAGCTCTATTAGGAATAAGATTGTGATATCCCATAGGATAAATGGAATAAGTAAATAACTTTGTATTTTTTACAGCAGTGCAACTATACATTGTATATGATTGTAGGCTAAAATATTTTCTTCTGAATCCATTTTAGTATAACTTAGCGGAAGGTAGTATTGGCTAGATGCTTACATAGAGTTAGGAGACCTTGCAATCACATTTCTGCAAGGTGCCGCATTAATTAGTTTGTACACACATTCAGTCAAGACGTACTACAGTTTCTCTTTTGTTATGAAAGCCGACCACAGAGGAAATGCTTATTTGTCCTTTGTAACACAATCCAATATGCCATATGACTGACACGTGCTCAGCACACCGTCCGCCCGCAGGACATTAAACCTGACACTATCTCGCTAGCTCAGCGTGCAGACGCACTCGAGCGGAAGCCAGACACCTTGAGTTCAATTCCTGGCACTTTTCACTCACACGCCAGATGACCTTGCATAAGTTTGCCTGCATTATTTTTGTTTTCAATGCGAAGCGTGCGATAGTAGAAAAGCGCACTAATGATTTTAAAGATGTAAGCGTAAAGTACACTCTTAAGGTAGAATTCTTTTTCCAGCAGTACATTTCAAACAGGACAATCAGTTAGCAAAGAAAACACCGTTCCCTCACGAAGTTACATAGGTGAGAAAGTAATCCAGTAGGAATTTATGAAAAACGCCGACAAATGCACGGCGATATCAGTATAGCATAAATGCGTAAGCACGGACTTGGGCACAGCAGGGCAACATCGCAACGTACGACAATTGTTATCAAGAGTATCATCGTTAGTATGTTAGTAATAAGTATTAAGTAGTTTTAAGTGAAGTATTAAGTGAAGTTGATAGATATCTTGAGCTGGCACAATAGTTCGCACAGCCTCAAGAACACGACGTTATTGATATCATGCAGCAGGTCCCAGGGAGGACATCGCTTTGAGATAAGGGTAGTATGGAGGAGATTAAGGAGATATTAACACACCTACGTTGATAACAAATGCCATTAATAAATAAGATTAGTGTCCACACCGTGGCCCCAAAGTCCACAATTTACGCAAGCCAAATGCTTAAAAGTCGAAACGTCACACCCAGAGGGAATTAATTAGCTACAGGTATATTGGTCAATATAATAATGACAACCGGCGACCGAGGACTATCATTTCAGATTCAGGGACCTAGCCAACCCGCTGAACACGTAAGAAGTAGTCCAGATATTAGAACGCTACTGAACTTTGAAAGGACATAGCCAACCCTTTCGCCTAGATGACGTTCGTTTTAATACTTTCAGGGAATTAAACCCTCTACGTTATACATCTTGTGGCGGTCAATTCAAACTTAATACATAATAAATTTAACGGCCGCTGGGACGCGTTCTGTATCGAAGTACGGACAGCCTGCCAACAGCCGATATCTTTATAGTATTCTGATAAAATATTAGGAGATATTTATATTAAAATAAACTTAATACACAATGAACTTAACGGCCACTGGGATGCGTTCTGTATCGAAGTACGGACAGCCTGCCAACAGCCGATAACTTTATAGTATTCTGATAATATGTTAGGAGATATTTATATTAAAATAAACCCAATACAGCATGGATTTAACGTCTGATGGAATGCGTCCTGTATCGAAGTACGGACAGTCTACCAACAGACGATATCTCTTTGGTATTATGTTTAACATGAGAATATAGTGACACGTTTTATGATATTGTAGCATAGTAGGTAAACTGAAACCTACACCGCTGGACACATTTGCTGATTTTCTATATAAAGAGTGACACCACTTGGTTAAAAGTCATAATCACATGCATCCATATTTTCTATGACAAGAAGGCAACAGGATATGTAAAAGAAATAAAACTATGCAACTCAGGCATAATATTAGTCATTCCATATAGAGCAACCGCATTATATTCTTACGGAGCAAAGGTAGGCATTTAATTGAAGATACAACCCCCATTAATTTTATTAAAGAGCAAAAGTAACTATTTCAGTGAAGTTACAACCCCATTATTTTTCTTACGGAGCAAAGATAGGCATTTAATTGAAGATACAGCCCCCATTAACTTTATTAAAGAGCAAAAGTAGCTATTTCAGTGAAGTTACAGCCCCATTATTTTTCTTACGGAGCAAAGATATGCATTTCAGTGAAGACACAGCCCTATTATTTTATTAAGGAGCAAGGTAGCCACCTCATTGAAGGCACACTTTAGAAAATTTTCATGGCTGCGGATACAATATAGAGAGAGCTTAAATATTTAAGAAATACCTTTAATATATATCGCCCCCCCCCCCCCCTTCAAGAGATTTTTTCACCCCTGTCCAGGCACGTTATTCCACTTTACCCCATGTATATAGCATAGTTAGCTAAGAAAAGATAGTATTATTAGGTTTAGCATTAAGAATTAAGTTAGATAGTAAATCACCCCCCCCCCCCCCTATATAACGTGGCAAGTTTTACAAAAGGGTCTTACATACCATGTCGTTAACAGTGTTATTTTTTACAGGCAATTATCACATGTCAATAATAAATGTCATTTTTTTCAGATAATATTTTTTCAGATAGTATTATCTTGTTAATTTATATTTCCTGAAGTTCTATACAGTGCACAGAATTTCCAAGTTAGCCCGGAGAGGCAACAAATAATTTCTAATTTCAATAACTTCCCGACGAAACAGTCGCCATTTTAACAATACTCTATTTAAACTTAACGATCGAGTGTACACGTAGTGCGAGTATCCTTACATAATGTCTGCATATCTATAGATTAAGAAGCGAATACGTCGCTTAATTCACGCTGAGAAAGTGTAAATGTAAAACTTAAGGATTAATTCTCAGCTATAGCAAAGATATACGTCGATATATAAGAAAGTTTTTTACAAATATAAAGGATTCAAGTTCTACGAAATATAAGAGGATATACGCAGCTAAATGCTTAAGGAAGCATGTTGCAGTTTTACAACGACGCATATAAGACGGGGTCTAGTGTATAACCACAATGGCCAATATGTCAATGAATACATATTGCACGTTAGTTTATAAGGATATTAGTATATTATGTCATAATGCAGACATTAAGTAACGAAATTACCGCGTACGACGTAACGAACTTCAGTGAAAACAAATAACGGTACCAGGGTAAACCAATCCCTCTGTACAAAACGTTAAGAGAGATTTCTGATTTCAGACTAATTATACGGTGTACAATCCTGTAATCCCCCAGTAGGACATTCATGCAGGATGCCCCCCGGATGAACGTGACGCAAGACCAAAGTTACGACACGCATGGCAGCAACAGCAGTCAAAACCTACAAACCATACTAGAATGTCAGCCGATTTAGGCAGGAGCCTTCAGCTATTTATTAACAATACTTCAATGCTAATTTTTTCTCTTAATAACCTAACTACATGTTTTTTTACGCACTTCATCAAGTAACTTTGACGGAATTTCACGTTTTCTAGGATATTTTTACAATTTTATTTCATCATCCCCCACGTTGTAAGGAGGTTATTCATAGTAGCGCACCCTCATAGCTACACTTGGCCTAGAGTACAATACACTACATTTTTTCTTTCCCTTTTTTATACACGCTACAAAGGGCGCGTGCTAGTTCATAAGGGATCGCCATTATTTAAGCTCCTTACAGCATCATTTCCCATCGTAGGAAAATTACAGTTATGTATGCATCCTCGAGGCAGGGCTCGACTTGACGGCATCGTACGCAAGTCACGCACTAGTCCGAGTACGGTGCTAATAATGTAAATTTCCTATGCGATTGCATTATAGATATATATTTCAGCTTCATTTATTTCAATTTATATTTCCGCTGAAATTCCATTTATTAGTTTTCTTCAATTTTAACAAAACAATGTCAACACTTTTATGAAAATTTTAACTCTGCCAAATGGGCAATACAGACTATGTAAAACATACAATATGGGATATAGACAGATACAGAGAACTATCTGCTATGAAATGACTGTAAAACAAACCACCCCAACACTCTTGCCACGCCTTCCAACCCTTGGCACGGTACAATTTCGCTCATCCCCCCACCCACGAAGAAGACCAGAAGCGACGAAGGACGATACGACGAATCGAAAACAAATTCACATCGACGAAAGAAAGAAAAAAAGAAGAAGAAGAAAAGAAGAAGAAGGAGAAGAAGAAGAAGAAGAAAGAAGAAAATAAAAGTTTCCGCCCCCACGTCTAGTCCAATAATCGAGGACGATTATTAAAACAGGAAGAAGACTTGTCCTGGCCCCAGCCCTTTAGGAAAGGACTGTGCCTATAAATACATAAAATATAATAAGAGATAACTACGTAAAAGACGACATGGCAACGCGACTACGGAGTAGACCGTAGGTCATAGACCTAGCTCCAATAGCAAGCACTTGGACAGGACACAGAGGACATTACACTCCCAACATACCGCTGACTGGACTGACATCGCACCTTTTACTTATAAATAGAGGTACGAACACGCGCCGCGGTCTCTTAGGAACGTGGACTCTTCTGAACCTGCAGTGACAGTCCTACACTCTATAGGAGTTGTGCTACGTCGGACCGATATGGGGGATGGCCCCATATCGAGTCCCAACGCCACCATCATCATGGAAGACCGGTATTAACGGTGGGATGAGTGACATCGTGCCTGCATAATTCCTTTTTCCCCCTAGATTATTATTTCCATCCTCCCCTATTGCAATTGCCACTATTTCTTAATAAACCCCCTTTCTGAACAGTCTATTGACTACCTTTTTATTTCGTTTAGGTTAAGAAGCCCTTCCCTTTAGATTAGTACCTAGTTTTAAGATCTACATTGAACGCTGACATGCTGGAGGCACTGCACCGCCAGCGTGCGGCCTAGAGGTGAGCTAGGTGAGTATTCATTCCTCCCGCCAATTCCCCTGTATGTAAATTGCTCTCTAAACGTGTCCGCAGTTCTTCCTAAAATAATCCCAACCTCTTACAAATTCGCCAAGCTACAACCCCAATTTAGATTAATTTCATCCCCTAGATTTAGTATTTGTATTGGCATCCCTCTCAGATACAATACAAATGGTGGGAGGCGCGGTTTAGTCAAACCAACAACACCCTTAACATAACAGATACAATACAGTACTCTGAATGTCTGTCCCCCCCCCTATCAATTCAAACACGGTGAACGCGAATTGAACAAAATTTGGTACAAAGATAGCACTAGCAAAGGACACCTCAGTGACATGTTTTATATCGCCGCCATCTTGACGGAAACGTAATGGCGGCCACACAAATGTTCAAAGCTTAAATCCAATTACGACTAACCTAATCATCCGATCTCTACCAAATTTTGCAACAACATACCTTCATGGAGGAAGCATCCTTTGACCAAATTAATAGGTCATTAGCCTAATAGTTTGCGGATGGCGGCCATCTTTGTGTGAAAATCGGTTCCCCCTATTAATTCGAACACGGTGAAACCGATTGGACCGAAATTTGGTACAGAGGTAGTACCAGCAAAGGGCACTTCAGTGTCATGTTTTATATCGCCACCATCGTGACGGAAACGTAATGGCGGCCATACAAATGGTCAAAGCTTAAATCAAATTACGACTAACCTAATCATCCGATCTCTACCAAATTTTGCAACAACATACCTTTATGGAGGAAGCATCCTTTGACCAAATTAATAGGTCATTAGCCAAATAGTTTGCGGATGGCGGCCATCTTTGTGTCAAAATGGATTCCCCCTATTAATTCAATCATGGTGAAACCGAATGGAACGAAATTTGGTACAGAGGTAGCACTAGCAAAGGGCACCTCAGTGTCATGTTTTATATCGCCGCCATCTTGACAAAAACGTAATGGCGGCCACACAAATGTTCAAAGCTTAAATCAAATTACGACTAACCTAATCATCCGATCTCTACCAAATTTTGCAACAATATACCTTCATGGAGGAAGCATCCTTTGACCAAATTAATAGGTCATTAGCCTAATAGTTTGCGGATGGCGGCCATCTTTGTGTGAAAATCGGTTCCCCCTATTAATTCGAACACGGTGAAACCGATTGGACCGAAATTTGGTACAGAGGTAGTACCAGCAAAGGGCACTTCAGTGTCATGTTTTATATCGCCACCATCGTGACGGAAACGTAATGGCGGCCATACAAATGGTCAAAGCTTAAATCAAATTACGACTAACCTAATCATCCGATCTCTACCAAATTTTGCAACAATATACCTTCATGGAGGAAGCATCCTTTGACCAAATTAATAGGTCATTAGCCTAATAATTTGCGGATGGCGGCCATCTTTGTGTCAAAATGGATTCCCCCTATTAATTCAATCATGGTGAAACCGAATGGAACGAAATTTGGTACAGAGGTAGCACTAGCAAAGGGCACCTCAGTGTCATGTTTTATATCGCCGCCATCTTGACAAAAACGTAATGGCGGCCACACGAATGTTCAAAGCTTAAATATTTTACGACCAACATAATCATCCGATCTCTACCAAATTTTGCAACAACATACCTTTATGGAGGGAGCATCCTTTGGCCAATCTAATAGGTCATTAGCCTAATAGAATGTGGATGGCGGCCATCTTTGTGTCAAAATCGATTCCCCCTATTAATTCGAACACGGTGAAACCGAATGGAACGAAATTTGGTACAGAGGTAGCACTAGCAAAGGGCACCTCAGTGTCATGTTTTATATCGCCGCCATCTTGACAGAAACGTAATGGCGGCCACACAAATGTTCAAAGCTTAAATATTTTACGACCAACATAATCATCCGATCTCTACCAAATTTTGCATCAACATACCTTTATGTTGGGAGCATCCTTTGACCAAACTAATAGGTCACTAGCCTAATATTTTGAGGATGGCGGCCATCTTTGTGTGAAAATCGATTCCCCCTATTAATTCGAACACGGTGAAACCGAATGGAACGAAATTTGGTACAGAGGTAGCACTAGCAAAGTGCACCTCAGTGTCATGTTTTATATCACCGCCATCTTGACGGAAACGTAATCGCGGCCACCCAAATGTTAAAAGCTAAAATGTAATTACGACCAACCTAATAATTTAGTCTCTACCAAATTTTGCAACAGCATATCCTTATGTGGGAAGCATATTCTGACCAAACTGCAAGATCATCAGCCCAATAGTTTGCAGATGGCGGCCAAGTATGTGTGCAAATCGATTCCCCCTATCAATTCAAACACAGTGAAACCGAATTGAACGAAATTTGGTGTAGAGGTAGCACTAGGAAAGGGCATCTCAGTGTCATGTTTTATATCGCCGCCATCTTGACGAAAACGTAATGGCGGCCACACAAATGTTCAAAGCTTAAATCAAAGTACGATTAACCTAATCATCCGATCTCTACCAAATTCTGCATCAACATACCTTTATGGTGGAAGCATCCTTTGACCAAACTAATAGGTCATTAGCCTAATATTTTGCGGATGGCGGCCATCTTTGTGTGAAAATCGATTCCCCCTATTAATTCGAACACGGTGAAACTGAATGGAAAGAAATTTGGTACAGAGGTAGCACTAGCAAAGTGCACCTCAGTGTCATGTTTTATATCACCGCCATCTTGACGGAAACGTAATCGCGGCCACCCAAATGTTAAAAGCTAAAATGTAATTACGACCAACCTAATAATCTAGTCTCTACCAAATTTTGCAACAGCATATCTTTATGTGGGAAGCATATTCTGACCCAACTGCAAGATCATCAGCCCAATAATTTGCAGATGGTGGCCAAGTATGTGTGCAAATCGATTCCCCCTATCAATTCAAACACGGTGAAACCGAATTGAACGAAATTTGGTACAGAGGTAGCACTAGCAAAGGGCACCTCAGTGTCATGTTTTATATCGCCGCCATGTTGACGGAATCGGAATGACGGCCACCCAAATGTTAAAAGCTTAAATCAAATTACGACCATCCTAATAATTTGATCTCTACCAGATTTTGCAACAACATGCCTTTTTGTGGAAAGCATCTTATGACTGACTACAAGGTCATCAGCCCAATAGTTTGCAAATAGCGGCCATGTATGTGTGCAAATCCATTCCCCATATCAATTCAAACACGGGTAAACCGAATTGAATGAATTTTTTTACAGAGGTAGCACTAGCAAAGGGCACCTCATATTCATGTTTAATATCCCTATAGCACGTTGTTTTTCAACAAGCTACTACAACCAACATTCAATTATACTCCTTGAAAAGGACAAAGAGTTATAACAATACCCATGCATTTAGGAGAAAGTAGGCTATATGTTCTTTACTGAACATCTTGTTTTGTGTGTACATTTCATTGTTATCTATCCATGATTGTTATTGTTTTGAGAAGGACTGATGATTAGTTTGTAAATAAGTTATCGGATGAACCTCAATGGGTTTACTTTAAGAAGTTCTTTTAGTAAAATCTATTCTAGTCCAAACATTTGCTGAGCAGTGTAGTTCCAACTTTGACTACTAGATGCTACTGACAATAACGACTAGCCAAATATAACCAGCAAATTTTGCTACACACTAAGAAATTGTAGTCTTAGGTTAATTTACAAGCCATAAATCAATGACATGGGTCCACCGGCTTTACTTTCCCTCCGAAGAGCTTTAATGCTCTTAAAATCCGACTACTTTAGCCGGATTGGGCATAGCAGATCAGCATTCTACCGACTATATCACCGAAGCCGGATGTCAAACTGGCATAAACCGTGACATCATGAACTATACACTAGGGTGGGTCGAAAAAAATAAATGTTCTTTTTTTAAACGCTCTAGGTCGAAAAAGAAAAATGCTGTAAAAAATTTGAAATCGGTTAACATCTTCCAGTCGCGCATCGCACATAAAATTTGAGAAAAAATGTAAAAATCACAAATTTTCGTGATTTGTTTATGCAGTTTAATTCTTTTAAAACTATGACACTCTAGTATTAAATTTCTAGTTTATAGCAAGAACAACTTATAAAAAATAATTTAAGAATATTTACTGAATGTCTTTTGCTTGCGTAACATCATTGAAATTGTTAAAAAATGACTACTGTTTCATGCTTAGTTGTCTGTTACAAATGAATCGTGAGCTCACTAAATTCAGTTATAAACGGTAAGAGCTAGACTGAAAAATCTATACAAATGACCTTGGTCGCTTGCTTAGTGCAGTGATCCCCCCCCCTCAACCAATGCATCCATGACATATCCTCATACTGTCGTCAACTCGTCAGTCATTAGTCGTCTGTGACAGGTGGCACACGCTTCGAAGCTGTGTTTTGTGTATGTGGTGTGAGTCTATTCAGTGCAGTGCGTTGTTTCCGCTCACTTACCGTAATACTTAGTCTTGTGTTTTCTAACAACTGATAATGACTGAATCACAAACAGTGCGTACTAGGAGTGTGATTGCCGACTACAGACAAAAGTTTTGCTGTCCTATATTTGGTGAGCCACAGAGTTTTATACAAAACAAACTGCCTACGTATGAATGTGTCCTTAAATGTTGCTCTGAGGAGCAATACAATGTTTCACTAGTGTCAAATAACAAGTTAATAAGTTTCTCTAAAGTAGCACTTACTGTTGCAAATCGAATCAAATTATTGTGTGACAAAGCGTCCTTTCCCTCATTGTCAAAAAGCTGGATTGTAACGCTCATCAATAATTATTATGGTTCTTACAAGAAGATAAGGAAATCCTATAAACGTGATAAGGATAAGGAATTGTTTAAAAATAGGCTAGACGAATTTGAAGCTAAAGCCAAATCACTTTTCGACTGTGCTACTTGCAAATGCACCATGACATTGAATTGTACTTGCATTAAAGCCCCAAATATTTGTCAATGTGACATTGTTATTGAATGTTCTTGTGAAAAGGAAAAGAAGATTCCTGTTCTTGAATTCCGGTTTATGTACCTTCATAGGAATTACCGTATGGGAAAAATAGGATCCAGTGACACAATAGTTACAAAAAAAGTTAACGTTGAAAGCTCAGAGGAAAGATCGTGAATTAAATCGAGTTCTGAGTGTAAGCAATGAAGACAAATCTCAAGTAGCAGATTCTTCGAAAATCGATAGTGACAGTTTTACTGAAGACGAGTGTGAAGATGATGAATTGAAGCCATGTTTATCAAATACGACAAATAAATGGCAAATAAGAGTTCAACTTGGTGCAACGGCGCTAAACACTGATCGCTTAGGAGTGTCTCATCGGGCAACGGCTCTCATAGCATCAAGTGTTCTGCAAGACTTTGGGATAATTACCGAAACTGACCCTTCATCTGTCATTGACAAAAGTAAAATAAGAAGTTAGAGAAATACAAAAGTTTCCATGTCATACCCAGGCTGTAGAGAGAACTGTCAAGCTTGTATTGTTCACTTTTTCTAAAAAAAAAGTATGGTCTTTTCTGCCATCGAAGTAAAGGCCCCAATTTCCCTCAGGAGGTTTAAATTCACTGATCATTGCTTTCCTAACAAGGCTCTTGCCTAAGCGACCAAGGTCACTTGTATCGATTTGTCAGTCTAGCTCTTACCGTTTATAACTGAATTTAGTGACGCACGATTCCTTTGCACCAGACAACTAAGCATGGAGAAGTAGTAAAATCATGTAATTTTTATTTTATTTTTTACAATTTCAATGATGTTGCGCAAGCAAAACATATTCAGTAAATGATGTTAAATAATTTTTATAAGTTGTTCTTGCCATAAACTAGACATTGTCATAGTGTCATAGTTTTAATAGAATTAAACGGCTGAAAAAAATCACGAAAATTTGCGTTTTTTACGTTTTTTCTCAAACTTTAAGTGCGATGTGCGAGCGGAAGATGTTAACTAATTTCAAAAATGTTAACATAATTTTTCTTCTTAGAGCAATAGGCAACTTTTCCGACCTAGAGCGTTTAAACAAAAGCATTTTTGACCCACCCTACTATACACCTATTAAACTATTACTATCGTACAACCCTTTTAAGAGAGCATGTGAACTTGAACAATTTTCATGACAACCAGTCTTGCGGTGACGTTCTTTATCAAATGTATGTTTCATTATGGTTTTTCTAAATTTAACCCTATAATTCATGTCGTGCATCATGTTGTTTAGCTGCTTGAGGCTTTCTTCAGTTTTCTGTATCCATTTGGACTTGTTTTTACTGTTGAGGGTGATGTTGACAATTTGTTTCGTAATTCTGTGCTGGTCCGTTTTGTATATGCGACCAAACAATTAGCTCGTCTCTTTCTGAAAGTGTTGGTCATAGTTTCTATGGTTCTATACATTTCTGATGATGGTCTCTTAATACATACTCCCTCTTTATTCACTGGTCCAAAACTTTTCAGAGGATTATACGTTCTTGTTTATCAATTTCTTTAATTTTTGAGTGACCATGAATTAGTGTTGTTTCTGCAGCATTAAGTGCTTCAGGAATAACTACTGTTTTGTGGTGTTGCATTAACTATTAAACTATTATTATTATTATTATTATTATTATTATTATTATTATTATTATTATTATTATTATTATTATTTAAATCTGTGTATAAGAAGTCGATAAATAATTATTTGTAACTTAATAGAAAATAACTGTGTTAGAAAGTTTTAGAAGTGACAGATTTGAATTAAGTTCACACTGTTGTTGAGAGTGATATTTCGCCATGATTGAATTGATAGCTGATAGCAATGAAAGTATTACTTGTCTTGAGGTAATAATTTAGTGTGCCGAGTGTTGTTATTGTGAAAGGAAATTCTAGGTCATAATGGTGATAAATTATAGTTGAAGGTGATTGTAGGTTATGTTGGAAAATGTATGGAGAAATAACAGAAATATATGAGACTTGTAGAGATAGCATTGGGCTGCAATGATAATGCAGAGTATTCGCGCGTAAACAAGATAATTATAACCAAGACAGTAATAATAATCAAGTAAAAAGTTCATAGCACTGCCTATACGTAAATCATGTTTTATACGAGGGAAGTTACGCAAATAACATTCGTCATTTTATTTCCCAGGGACCGTTTTTATGGATAAACTAGCAGAAGTACCCATTCTTCGAACGGTCTTCGGTATCAATAACCAGACGTAATCAACTGAGCTACTGTTTGCAATGGTTAGAGACTTGGAACCTGTTTCTCGACAAAGTAAAATGATTAGTTAAAATATGCTCTGAAACTAAATTTACCTAACGTGTACTTCCGGACGTGAAAAAAAAAATGCAAACCTCGTAGACGAAACGCAATACACGTCAAATAAAACTGACCTTCACTGTTGTGTCATGTCCCATCCAGACGAAGACCCCTTTAATAATTTATAAAGGCTTGTGGTGCATGAAAATTCAGGTTTTTTGGACTCCAATGGCCCAAATTCCTAAAAGAAAAAAAGAAAAAACTACCGTATTTCAATTCAGGAATTTTTGAAAATAATGCTTCTGTTTGGAGATATAATAGACCTTCTGTACGACATAACGCACATTTAAGTCGTGTGAAAAAATCTAGGGTACCCCTTGACCCTTTTAAGCGTAGTGATGAATTTTAGAGTTTTAGTTGATTCCGTAATAACCTAATAGCCATTTGCAAACATTCACAGAAATGTAATAAATAGAGTGGCTTTACTTCTTGCAGAAATAGTTGGAAAGTTGGATGTCACCTTTTCAGATATTTTTGTCATGATTACTGGCTTGCATTCCTTCATTAGTTTATTAAATGAAATTAGTTTTCTGGGAATATCTCAGAAACTGTTGGTTTTAGAGCCTTAAAATGTACTTTTCGGGGACCCTTTACTGCTATTTAGGGGCACCGAGTTTTGTTTCTGACACCAAGGGGCTGAAAATAAGCTTTGTCTCGTCGTTGTAGGCCGTAGTATAATAATAATAACTATAATAATAATATGACAATATAGGGATAGGGATATAATAGACCTTCCGTACCACACCCGCACGTGTAAATCGCGCGAAAAAAATCTAGAGTACTCCTTGACCCCCTTAAGTGCATTATTTTGACATTGATGAATTTTACAGCTTAATTTGGATCCGTTATAACCTTAAGCCGTTTGCAAACTATCTCAGTAATGTAATAAATGGAATTGTATTGCGTCTTACAGAAATAGATGGACCTGTGAGATTCCGTTGCCATGGAAACCGGCTTGAATTCTTTCGTTATTGTCTTAAATGAAATTAGTTTTCTGGAAATATCTCAAAAACTGTTGGTTTTAGGGCCTTAAAATGTGGTTTCGAGTTTCGTTTCTCACATTGAGGGGCTAAAAATGAGCTTTGTCTCGCCCGTCTATGCCTATTTCAGCAAGTATTTTAAGGGGGTAGGCCCCCTTTTATGAGAGGTACAGAGAAGAGTACATCAATGATTAGTGTCGTGCCTCTGAAGGATATCTGTACCAAATTTTACGTTGATCCACCCTGCCGTTCTCGAGTTATAAGGGAACAACCACTTTGTCCACAGACAGACAGACAGATATACAGACAGACAGACAAAAATTTATTTTCGCGCGCATCCGTCATAAAACAGTCTGAAACGCGTAAATAACGCATATTTCCGTAGAAATTCAGAAAAAACAGACAAACTTTCATTCTTATATATATAGAGATAAATATATAGAATACATATATGTAGATACATGTATGGCTAAAACAATATTTATATAAGCGTTGCATTATGAATATGTTTTTAAAAGAGGTAAATGCACAAAATGCCTGGGCATTTATGGGTTTTGGGCATTTGCCCGGACATTTATCCAAGATATTTTCCCCGACTTATAAATACCCAAACATTTTACATCACTACTTATGACACTCGTTAAATGGCACACCATGGCCGTGAGGACAGTTCCATTAAGTCCACATATTGCAGGTTTGAATCCTAGCGCTGACAGCAGCCATCCTGAATGTGTTTACCCTTGGTTTTTCCACACTCCCTCCAGACAAATGCCGGGATAGTACAGTACCTTGTTTCATCCCAATCCCTAATACATTTACACACACTGCTACAGTCATCACAATTACCCCCCAGGGGCTCACATCTAGTGGGACGTGGGTTGGCGACCTCGGGACCCCAGCTAAGTCCGGCGTTGCTTCCATTTACTTGTGCCGGGCTCTTCTCCGTCTTCTTTCCTGTCGACCTTCCTTGGTTAACTCTTTTTCCTTTCCGACCCTGACGGTATTAGGTTTTCCGAGAGTAGGAAATATAAGCCGAAGCTGGCACAGGGGCAAATGGGCAAGATGGCCACCTCGCGCAACCAGCCCTATGTTATTCTTATGGAGGGGACAGTCAGAGCTGGCACAGGGGTTAATGGGCAAGATGGCCACCACGTCCTGAAACCGTGGATGATGTCACAGGGGGAGTTCGGCTGTGTAGTTGCTAATGGAATATTTATTATTATTATTATTATTATTATTATTATTATTATTATTATTATTATTATTATTATTATTATTATCATTATTATTAGGCAATTATTGATTGATCATGTACCATTTAGACCAGACTTATATTGTCCACTTTATGGTGAAGTGGCTAGCATTCTTGGATGTCACTGCGGAGCCACGGGTTTGACTCATGGCTCTGTCAAGAAATTTAATTTCTGGTCTAATGGTTGGAATGGGGTACACTCAGTCTTGTGAGGCAAAAGTGTGAAAAGGCAGGTTTAATTCATACCTCATTCATTCTGCCTAACCTAACCTAACCTAACTTCACCTAACCTAACCTAACCTAACGTTAATTCCCCTAACCTAACCCACAGAAACCTCATGTAAAGATTTTAGATTTTACATTTTAACATTTTAGATTTCAGATTTTTACATTTTATATTTTACATTTTTTATTTTTTTATTTTTTCCAAAAAACAGTAAACTACAAGGTCACATACCTAACCCCAGTTCACCTAACCTCACCTAACGTAACCTTCGTTCACCTAACCAATCATGTCCTCGCCTAACTTTACCTAACTTAACTTAAGCTAAGCCATGGCTAATGCCCATACATAGAGTTTTGTTGTTCACACATTTGTCAATTCCTCAATTTCCACTTACCATTATTTTATTTTTTTAAATTTCAGTTTAAAGTTTTTGAATTTTTGTTAATATGGAAACATGGATTTTGCATTTTGTTGTTTAAACATTTGTCAATTTCACAATTTTCCATTTACAGTTTTTAAAATGTCCGTTTAAAGTTACTCAATCGTTGACCATGCTTAAAGAGTTAAGTTATAAATATCAAAATCCTCTGCCTGCATGTAGCAAATACAGTACATAAAACAAAACAATTTAGGAAATAAAACAATAGCACTACAAAAATAAAAAAATAAAAAATGGTATTCATACTCAAAAATAAATAAAAATAGAAAACAAATTAAACCACCTCTACAATTTATAACAAAAACAATGTATTATGTGTAAATATTGTATATGTATTTAAAAATAAATAAAAATATTGCATGGATACTGCTTGTACATTTTAATTACTACCCACTCCTAATGCAAAATGAACTTTGTACATGGTCTAAATCAAAAACATGTAAACAACAAAATTGGAAAATCCATGTTTCCATATTGACAAAAATTGAAAAACGTTAAACTGAAATTTTAAAAACTGTAAATGGCAAATTGTAAAATTCACAAATGTATAAACAAAAAATTGGAAAATCCATGTTTCTATATCATGAAATTGATAAACTTTAAATGGACATTTTAAAAACTGTAAATGGAAAATTGTGAAATTGACAAATGTGTAAACAACAAAATGCAAAATCCATGTTTCCATATTAACAAAAATTCAAAAACTTTAAACTGAAATTTAAACAAATAAAATAATGGTAAGTGGAAATTGAGGAATTGACAAATGTGTGAACAACAAAACTCTATGTATGTGCATTTGCCATGGCTTAGCTTAAGTTAGGTTAGGTAAAGTTAGGCGAGGACATGTTTGGTTAGGTGAACTAAGGTTATGTAAGGTGAGGTTAGGTGAACTGAGGTTAGGTATGTGACCTTGTAGTTTACTGTTTTGGGAAAAAATAAAAAATTCAAAAAAAAAATGTAAAAATCTGAAATCTAAAATGTTTAATGAAAATCTAAAATCTTTAAATGAGGTTTCTGTGGGTTAGGTTAGGTTAGGTTAGGTGAAGTTACGTTAGGTTAGGTTAGGTTATACCCGGAACGTTCACATGTCCGTGACATTGTTGACATTCTTATTTTGGAAAGAGGAGTTGTTAGTTGAAGAGGTTGAAGGAATGGATGATTTGAATAACGCGCGGAGGAGACTCAAGAGTGCTGAGGGAAGCATACATCGCAGGAGCGAGTGACGCGAGATTATGACGTGGAGCCTGAATACGTCATGAGAAATATTTTTTTAGAATTACCTTAAGGAGAAGAGATTGACGCTAGGAAATTAGCACACTTTTCTGGCTATAACAAGAGGAGGATTTTGAGCTATCAAGCATTAAAATCGGTCCAGTAGAAGCCGAGATACGAGATGGAATGCTCTCGAACAATTTCTCGCTGAACTTTAAAAGGCCACGTTGCTGAGCAGAGAGTCATCATATCTTCAGAGCATTTGCTCATGTTCGGATCTACGCAAAGTGAAAGTGACAGTATACACGCCGAGATTCTGACGGTCGGAGGACTTAGTCGCCGTACCAGTGGTCAGCACGACTTAGTTTTTGTTCAAGTGAACGAACTTAACTTTTGGCAGCGAATGGACTTAGAATATTCACTGACTTTCAGGTCACTTATTCTATAGTCAGGTGATGGTAGTGTCGAAACCATTCACAGAAGTTAGCCTACAGAACGATGTATTTCTTGTGGTGACTATACATCAGGCACTTCTAATTCATCAGGGGAAGTTTATTTCATTTTGTTCGTTTATGCAGCTAATAGGTGTTCCTATCTTAGCGTGCAAACGAAACCGCATTATTGGAACATGAGATTTATTCTCGAATCTACAGGAGTACTGTACCAGTCTATGACTGAGCAACTTTTTGTCATGTTACACGGTACTAGTGATAACGGGAGTTATTTCGAACGGATAACTGCGAACATCATCATGCGCCGCTAAAACTACTCGTAGGACTGGAAGGAAGAAGGAAGGAAGATTGTAGTTTTACGTGACCGTGAATCTTGTGATTATGAGCCACGGGACCTCCTTTTTACGTGGAATCCGAACCACAGGACATGGCATTTCACATCGAAAATCTCACATGCATTGACCGGGAATCGAACCCGGACCGCCTTGGTGAGAGGCATACAGCTAGACCGCTGAGCCACCACGCCCCCGGACTGGAAGGACATGGAGACGAACGAGGTATTTGGATACGGCAGATGGCCATGGGAAGACACTGTGGGAATAGTGTACACCGCAGGACACGCCCGTCATCTACATCAAGAATGAAGTAAGACAATAAATGATGATGATAATTGTTGTTTTAAGGGGCCTAACATCTAGGTTATCGGCCCTAATGAAGTAAGACAACCATTTCATGTACTATCCACTAACCAGTAGTAATAGAGAATTCCATATTATTGAACAGTCAGGATCAGAAATCAACACACATTTTTCACCATAGCTAGATATTAGCTAGATCTTCGATTGTATTTGTCTGGATGACAAATGGAACTGCTGTCTGACAATTTATTTTTCGATCTAAGATTTTTGTTAGGACAGGCATTAGTTCATGTTTCGACATGAAATATTTCGATTATTCCAAGGGATATAAATATTTTTCGTTAATTCTGATTATGAGAACAGAAGTAATCGAGGCTTGGATTATTTGAATAATTTGATTTATTTAATAACAATAATAATAGAGTGTGAAGTGAATAAGTTGATGATAATATAATAATCAAGTGTGAAGTGAATAAGTTAATAATATTTATAAATAATAACAACGCTATTTAAAGTTATAAATAATTAGGGAGTGATAATACCGAATATTAGGAATTAAATTAAATTTTGTTAATTGTTTATTGTGATTAAATAATTAATGCATTAAATAAAAAATAATAGGAGACGTTGATAATAATATAAATTCTCAGATGAGAATTAAATATTTATTTATTTAAAAGAATAGGGTGATAATAATCATTTGACATTGATGATGCTTAAATATTTTTTGTGGTGATAATAATATTTTGTGGATGAATTTAATTAGTTGGAAGGAATTAAATTAAATAACTTTGTTTGGAAGTTTAAATAAACTAACCTATTCATAAGCAAGGCATAAAGATAGCTTTCACGACGAAAAACACAACCGCTAGGCACCTCCTAAATAGAAATCTAAATAAACGTGACCCGTATTCAAGGTCAGGGGTATATTCTATAACGTGCCAAGACACCGATTGTCAAGCTAATTACATCGGGCAGAGTGGAAGGCGAGTAGACACACGTTATAATGAACATAGAAATGCGATAAGATACGGAACACATTCAGCCGTGTGCGAACATATGTGTGACGCAGGGCATAGCTTTACCAACATAGAGTCGGACCTTAAAATAATCCATCACGAATCGAAAGGCAGAGCTCTTGACATAAAGGAAGCAATCGAGATACACCTAGCCAAACGAAACAATCCCAACAATCTAAATGAACACACGTTCATGGAGAGCTCACCCCTCTTCACGCTACTAAAAACACACCCTGTCGGAAACAAAACACAATTTAGCGACACAGCCAAGCTAGATAAAAAAAGGGGGGAAATTAGGGGGTTTTTAATAGGTAAATGTTATCTGGATCAGGTGTATGATGTACTTTTCTTCTGCAATAAACCAAGGCCCATATTAGAGGCAGTATTAAAGGTGCCGGGACGTCCTCATAAGACCGTCAACGCTTAGTTCGAATGGGTTATGCTCCACGCGTGGCGAGGACTAATCCACGGTCTTTAATATTTGTAGATCCACCTCATTCAATAACATACATCTTATCTAGGTTGGCAACACCTCACATAAACACATCGCGATCACTCCCCACAGCACGTAGGGACAGGGGGGGAAGGCAGGGAAAAACCAGTCGTTAAGATAACCACCGCAGTCGACCGCACAGCGAGTTCAAGTGAGCACGGAAACTGCGAATAGCTGTAGTACGGAAGACAATCAGATAAGTAGTTAGCCTAAAATTTTATAGTTTAACCATAGTTTACAACCATATAATCTCTCTAAAGTACAATCTCCGGATAGCCATCACCATTTAGCATTTCACCTAACATATATACTGCATTTAGCATACACTGACAGTTGCAGTACCAATACTGCAACTAAATAATTGTACATATTGTAAATATTTTCACCTGTATTTCAAACATAGATTTTATAGCCTAAGTGTATTGGATCTGATGATGATCGCTTGACGATCGAAACTGGTCATCCTAGTGTTTTATTAATCTCATGTAATTTATTTCAGGATTAGGGCATAACCCATCTCTTTTGGATACATTCGTGTTGACCGACTGAAAAGCACTAAACTCTTGTTTACTAAGGCAACACTGAAAATATGGCTTCAAACACCACAAAGTTTAAATAAATTTAAATGAGTTTATGGATGAAGAGAATGAAATATTAGATTTTTGAGCTCAGAATTTTTTTTTCAAAAGCACGTAAAAAAGAAAGAAAAGAAAATATTCAGATAAAAAAGAAGGGAACGGCAGGTATTTAATGTATCAAATAGGGAGAATTTATGTAAATGGGAGGCAAGGAGATATTGACCAGAATTTATTTAATTGGTAAAATAATACTGAAGAACCACAGTCTAGTAATTGACAGAATATTACAAGAAAATAGTATAATATGTAAAACAAATATAATAGTAATACTATGATGCTGTGTGCAGAAAATTCTGGTGATGATTTTAGTGTGCGTTTGGCGACACTTAAAGTTGTGGAGGCCTAGGGGGTCATCCAAAAGTGGGTTTTATTCCCGTATTTATGGGCACAGAAGGATGTGCGGATGTTTGAAGGAGCCTGTGGGCTATATTTGTAAAAGAAGGGTTAGGCGATGTGGACCGCCCCATATTCTTGTCAGATTTCACTATTCTGTTAATCCAAATATTAAATAATTTTTCTCTGGATCAACTCAAAATTCAAATGGAATGCCTAAATAAATAATTGAAGAACTTGAATTTAGATTTGTTCAACCTGACCGAGGAGAAAAAAAATTACGATGAAAAGTGCAAATGAATTAAAATAAATAATTAATGATTTTTATTTTTAATAACAATAATAATAACATTGGAAATGAGCAAATAAAATATTCATCATGTGAGAGGTTGAGAAAATGTGTTATAAATAGAGTGAAGGGAAAGTTTGAAATTAATTAATTAATAATAATACTATTTTTTTTTATTAAAAAATTTTGTGAGATTATACGAAAGTTTGCTGATAGAAAATATTGTTAACATAAAAATTTGGTGAAGAGTTAGATGATTTAATCCGCTGATGGTGGATAGAAATACCAACATTGTTTACAACAATTTTTGTATAATGTTAATACCATATGAGAATAATTTAAAATCGTTTATGGCATTTAAACAAATGAAAGTGATAAAAGAAGAAAGTTGAATTTTCAAAATATTATGAAAGTTTTTGAACAAATTTTGTTTTTTGAATTTGAAAATCTTTATGAACAATTATTAACATTCGACTTTATGTCAGTCGAGTATTGATATTGTTATGAAACAACGAATCAGTGATATGATAATTTTCCAAATAAGTTTAATTTTGGAATAACACCGAATGAATCAAGTGACTATTTATTTTGAGAAATTTTTGCTACGAATATTTGATAAAATCAAATTGCAATCTTTGTAAAGTGAACTACGAACGTGTAAATAGTAGGATCACTCAGAACTCTTTATTGAACAGTGATTACCGAGTGTAAATATTTTTTTGAATTTTTTTTATGGATATCAGAATGGACTAATTATTTTTTTCTGAATATCACATCTACGACAATTCTAATAATATTATAGGGACCGTTGATTTCTTATGTGTGATGTGTTTTTATCTTTGTTGAGGGTTTTTACCAGTTGAATCATATTTTTTATTTATAAAAAAATTGAAAATTTTAAGGAATGTGCTAGTTCAAAAAATAATTTCTCACCTTACCTTACTTGTGAATTACCGAGATCAGGGATGCCAGATTAGACCCAAATATTCACCTAGATAGACCCTGAGATACATTTTCTCGAGCTAATCTGATTTCGGTATTTTACAAAATGTGGTCGTTGGATCTCGGTCCAAACGGGCACATAAGGTAGGGTAGAGAAGTTTGGCACCCGTACTAAGGGGCCATCGAACGGGTCTTTCGGACTTGTTTTCGAAGAGGCATTCGAGTAGACTTGTGAATTTTGCCACTTATTTCGACAATTGACAAAAATCTAGATAATTTTGAATTAAGGGAGATTGTTGAGTCCATGTTTGAGGACATAGTCAAATTTGCATTTTGAAATAAGTATTTTGATTTTGTTTTGTTGCTACGACTTTGATTCGTAAGGGAGTACAGTAATACTTTAAAGGGAGTTTTATTAATTTTTTTAATAGATGTTAGAATTGGGAGTTTGATTTGATTAGGTGAAATAGCACATTCATAGTATCCAGATGGAGGATTTTGTTTTTTGAATTTTGAAATTTTTCTGTTATTGTTGTTGTTGTTTGAAAGTCAATTTAAATGAGTAGATTTTTTCTTTTCCATTTGACATCGACGTAGGGTATCTCAATTTATTCGGAATTCTCTAATGCTATAGGTTAGTATATATTTAGTATTAAGGCTTCGTTCTATCCATGGAATACCAGTCCTGTATTTCTATTGGAAAATTATGGATCAGGTTTTGGAGGTGTTGGCTCGGCTGGAGTCAAATAATAAACAGAGTATCGAGAGAGCTACTCAATTAGAGAATATGTTGTCAGAAAATTCCAAAAGGTTGGAAAAGCAGATGCAAGAAAATTCGCAATATTTAGACGGTAGGATAAATGAAAATTCTAAATCATTAGAAGAATCATTAGAATCTAAAATGAATGAAAATTCCCAGTCATTAGAATCTAAAATGAATGAAAATTCCCAGTTATTAGAATCTCAACTATCTGAAAAATTGTTAGAAAGTTCTAATTCACTTAGGTCAGATATTGACAGTAAACTATCCGAAAATTCTAAACTTTTTGAAGACAAATTAAGTGTTAGAGCAGAATCTATGAGAGAAACTTTGGAAGAGAAGATTGCTGAACATTCTAAAGCTATTGATAGGATGACTGAAAATTCTCGCATAATGGATTTAAAAATCATTGGAAATTCAGAAACGCTAAGGTTAGATTTGGCTGTTAATTTTAATCAGTTAGAACATCGCTTATCAGAAAGTTTGGGGAACCAATTCGCGGAAAAGTCCAAAATGTTTGGGGAAAAACTTAGCGAATTATTTGAAAAATCCAAGAACGTAGAAACTAGGTTAGAAGAAAACAAAGTTTCACTGGAGACAAAAATTAATGATAGTATGAAAAACTTAGAGGACAAAATCGAAAAATCGCATGATAAATTGAAAGACATGAAAAAAGATTTTGATAAACATTCTAGAAGAGTGGCTGAAGATTTGGTAAACTTCTAGATTAAAATTACGGAAGAGTGTAATGTCACTGCAAGGCAGGTGTTTCTGAAATTGGCAACAGATTTCCAGGGGACTATTCTAGAACAGCTGAAAGAGGACAAGTTAATCCAGGAACTTAGTATCAATGTAAAGGAGATAGCTCTTACTGAGGTCAGAAATTCAGTAGAGGAGGCTAAAGAAGATGTTCAGGAAGTAAGGAATTCTTTTTCTACGCATATCAAAGTAATATCGGAAGATGTAGGAAAAATTCAGAGAGATGTGTCTAAGGTGACTAATTTAGTGGAGACTCACGAAACTATAATTGAAAAACTAGTAAAAGATGTTCAGGACACGAATCAAGACTTGAGAAAGACAGGAATCGATCCTGTAACTAAAGAATTTGTTGAGACAACCATAGAAAAGATCAGAGGAGAGATAGCAGAGAAGACAGATGATTCTGGATTAAAGAAGACATTGGAAACATTAGAAGAGAAATTGACTTTTTATGAATCTCAAAAACAGCAAAGAAATGTAGAAGATTTTTGAGCAGAACAAAATGAGAGAAATTTCGAAAGAGATGGAGGATCAGAAAATTATGGCAAATTGTATTCCTATCGCTATATATAAGGATAAGGATGATAAACCAGGAAAATTTTCAGGAACAGGAAGTATCCCACCGGCCGAATTTTTGAGAGAAGTCAGGGATTACATCCGGGATTCAAACATTTCAAAGGAGAGAGAGATAACAGTGGTGAGAAGATTATTAGATGGACCTGCACTGGTTTGGTTCAGGGCTTTTAGATCCAGTTTCCACAATTTCGATGAATTTTCCAGGGGGCTGATGAGAAAATTTCGGTCGCCGGAAACTCAACAACAGATCAGGGCGGAATTGTATGCAAAGAGATACTCAACATCACAGCCAACAAAGTACTCGGCTTATTTCTCGCAACAATTATCAAAATTGCAATTTCTCGAACCACCAATGCCAGATTTTGAAATGATATCTGCGCTCATACGTCAATTTGCAATCGAGGTGCAAAGAACATTGATTGCAGCGAACATCGGAAACATGGAGGAGTTCGATGAGGTGCTACAAAGATTACATCATGCCAATGCACAATTTTTTCACTTAAGAGGAAACAATAAAACTGAAAACCATACGATAAACACGGTAGTGACTGATCGTCACAGCCAAACAAATCAACAGTGAAACGAACCTCAGAATCAGATTGAAAATAAGGAATGGAGCAACACGAGAGACACTCCATATCACAATAGACCATATGTGAGGCCATATCAATACCAAAATAGATGGAATCAGGGGAGAAAACCAGGGTATCAATCAAAACCATACAATAGGCCACAGCAACAGTATGGAAATCAACAACAAAATAAGAGAGAAGAACAACGAGGGAAGGAGGAATTTAAACAACAGGCTAGGGAAGATCTTGAAAGAAGGCATCAGGATAGCAAGCAATACCTAGATGAGCAACACCACAAACCTAGTACTTCCGGATTGCAGAAGTCTACAGGTGATGAAAAAAAAGTCGAAAAATCAATAAGTAGTTACATTTCAAAAATTGTTAAATGGCAAGCAGAAGATGAAGACTTGATAGATGTAAAGGAAGAGAGAATTGGACTTAAGAAAAGATCGAAATTACCAATTATAGAGTGTGAAGTCTATGATACGAAGATTCATACACTTATAGATACCGGAGCTATGCTGTGTGTAATTAGTGAGAAGCTCTATGCTTTATGGAAGATCACAGAAAGTTTGGAGGAAATTCCTGTGTCGTGCATTAAGATACAAGGAACTATACATAACAAGGTGACTGCATGCAAAGAACAGTTCTATCTAAAGCTTAAGAAGGGAGGATGCTATTTTGAGCACATTTTCGTGGTGATGAAGGACATTAACCATGATATGATCCTTGGAAATGATTTTATGACTAAGTACAAAGCTATAAATGATATGAAGTCAGAGACCATACGTTTTCATCATACTGAAGAAGAAGATTTGGAAGGTGACGGAGAAATTCACCGAGGGAAACATCCAATGGTCACAGGTTATTCATAATATTGAAGGGGAAGAAGAATAAGTAGTCAAAGTAGAGGAAACACCTGAATTGAAAAAGATCTTATGTGAATTTGAGGACATTTTTGATGCGAAACCAGGGGAGATCAAGGATTTTGAATATCACATCCAAGTGAGCGATGAAGCACCATATCATTGTAAACTTTACCCTATTGAAGAGAAGTATAGAGAGCAGGTGAAAGTCATGATTGAAGAGTTGGAAAAAAATGACTTAATAGAGAAATATACCACAGCTTATGTGAATCCATTAGCAGTTGTGCCAAAACCTGATGGGAGTCTGCGAATTTGTTTAGATGAAAGATCTCTAAATTCCAAAATTTTGCCTGAATATGACCGACATCCGGTTATTAAGGAATTGTTGAGGAAATTTAAAGGCAAGAGATGGTTTTCCACTATCGATCTTACAACATCTTACCATCATGTGAAGCTAAGCGAAGAGTCGAAGAAATTCACCGGATTCATGTTTAACCAGCAAACATATGTTTTCAAAAGATTACCATTTGAATTGAAAACATCCAGATCTGTTCTAATTAGGGCATTAGACAAGAATCTTAGTCCAGAAGTGAAGAGCTCAGTTATATGTTACATTGATGACACACTGGTAGCGTCTGAAGATGAAGAGCAACATCTGTTACACTTAAGGAATTTATTCGATGACTTAAGGAAGTCAAATTTCAAGGTGAATCTGAAGAAAAGCCAGTTTTTTCAAAGAAGAGATCAAATTCTTAGGGCATATCTTAGATGGACAGGGGTATCGTCCAAATGAGGCCAAGATACAAGCAATTGCCAACTTTCAAAGACCCACAAGGATAAAGCATGTCCGTAGTTTTCTGGGGACTTGCCAATTTTTCGCTGGACATTGTCATAACTACACCAACATTGTTGCGCCTTTGCAGAATCTTTTGAAGAAAGGGAACGGATGGAAATGGAGTGAAGAGCACGAGGAATCTTTCAGACTAGCCTAGGAGTTATTGATAAATAGTGTAAAACTGGAATATCCTGATTTTCAGAAGAATTTTATTATCGAATCTGATGCTTCAAATGTGGGTATTGGAGCTAACCTATTACAAGAAGACGAAGATCACACTAGGCATTATTTATCTTTTATAAGCAGAAAGTTAAGACCTTCAGAGCGAAATTATAACACGATTGAACTTGAAGCTTTAGCTATTGTTCACGGTCTAGAAACTTGGAAGAAGATGCGTATAGGACATTCTGTCATTGTGCGAACAGACCATCATGCACTTGAGTTTATTTTGACGACGAATTTTGCAAGTGAAAGGATTACACGTTAGGCTTTGTTTGTCCAAAAATTCAACATTATGATCGAGCACAAACCTGGAAAACCGAATATAGGAGCCGACTTGTGGAGTCGTGCAGTTGAACCGACTTTTAAGGTGATACCTATTACCTTGATACAAGAATATGAAGAAACTTTAGAACGTTTGGAAAGGATATCTGTTACTCAGAAGAGGAACACAAGTTTGAGGAAAATATACCGATTTCTGAAAGGGAACATGGATGTGAATGACATAGATTATCAGGAAACAGAGACGATTTCGAGGAATTATGTGGTCATGAACGATATTGTGTATCGATTCATTGATGTAGACCATACAAGACTGAGAGTAGCGGTACCACCCATATTGCAGCAACGGATTGTTTGGTTAGCGCACAGGATTTCGGGACACGCTGGAGTAGATAAAACAGTACAACTTGTGCAAGAGAAACTTTAGTGGGAGATTATGAGGACTACAGTCAGAGAGACGATTAGGGCATGTGACTTGTGTTAACGAAGCAAGCACAATTCTAAGTTATTAAGGGAAGCTCCTCGTCCTATTATTCCGCTGAAACCAAGAGAATTATACGCTATGGGTATTTATGGACCTTTACCAAAGTCGAAGAGGGGAAATAGATACATTTTGGTAACCATTGTTTTTTTTCTAAATTCACAATGTTACACCCCATACAGAAAGCTAATACACGCTACATCTTGAAGAGGATTAGAGAGAGTGTGATACCTGAAGCAAGGAAACCTGAATACCTAATTAACCGATCATGGATCGCAGTTCACATCTTACGAATTTAGAAATGCTATATAAGTATTGGATATTAAGCAGATCCTATGTTCAATACGCCATCCTGAAAGCAACCCAGCTGAAAGAATTTTCTGAGATAGCGAAATTTTATCGTTCGTTTTGTTACGCGGAACATTGGAAGTGGATGGATGTGTTACCCATTGCATCGCATTCCATTAACTCTACAGTACATGAGAGTACAAGTCAGATACCGATGATATTGCATCATGGCAATAAACCCATTAGACCATGGGATAGGATCATTTCCATACCACCGGAAATGGAACCTAGTAGACAACTCAGAGAAGTTCGAGCACTGGAGAAAATTCGCAAGCAAGCTGACAAGAGAGAAAGGAGAGTCCGAGTGAAGAAATTCGGACGACCTCTGCATGTTGGAACTCTCGTACTTTTAAGGAAACCTGTTCCGTCTAACGTCATGAACAGAGTATATTCGAAGTTTGCTAGTTTATACTACGGCCCATTCAGAATTACTGAAAGTTTTGATAACGGAAGTTATACATTAGTTGATGAAGAATCTGGTAACACCGTGGGAAAATTCAACGCCGCAAGTTTGAAGATTTATCATTCAAGTGCCAGACAACAATGAGGAAAAAATATATGATGTGTCACATATTTTTTATTGGCGTGAGGGGTGGATATACACGGATCGTTCACACGTCCGAAACATTGTTGACATTCTTATTTTGGAAAGAGGAGTTGTTAGTTGTAGAGGTTGAAGGAATGGATGATTTGAATAACGCGCGGAGGAGACTCAAGAGTGCTGAGGGAAGCATACATCACAGGGGCGAGTGACGCGAGATTATGACGTGGAGCCTGAATACGTCAAGAGAAATAATTTTTTAGAATTACCTTAAGGAGAAGAGATTGACGCTAGGAAATTAGCACACTTTTCTGGCTATAACACGAGGAGGATTTTGAGTTATCAATCATTAAAATCGGTCCAGAAGCCGAGATACGAGATGGAATGTTCTCGAACTATTTCTCGCTGAACTATAAAAGGCCACGTTGCTGAGCAGAGAGTCATCATATCTTCAGAGCATTTGCTCATGTTCGGATCTACGCTAAGTGAAAGTGACAGTATACACGCCGAGATTCTGACGGCCGGAGGACTTAGTCGCCATACCAGTGGTCAGCACGACTTAGTTTTTGTTCAAGTGAACGAACTTAACTTTTGGCAGCGAATGGACTTAGAATATTCACTGACTTTCAGGTCACTTATTCTATAGTCAGGTGATGGTAGTGTCGAAACCATTCACAGAAGTTAGCCTACAGAACGATGTATTTCTTGTGGTGACTATACATCAGGCACTTCGAATTCATCAGGAGAAGTTTATTTCATTTTGTTCGTTTATGCAGCTAATAGGTGTTCCTATCTTAGCGTGCAAACGAAACTGCATTATTGGAACATGAGATTTATTCTCGAATCTACAGGAGTACTGTACCAGTCTATGACTGAGCAACTTTTTGTCATGTTACACGGTACTAGTGATAACGGGAGTTATTTCGAACGGATGACTGCGAACATCATCATGCGCCGCTAAAACTACTCTTAGGACTGGAAGGACATGGAGACGAACGAGGTATTTGGATACGGCAGATGGCCATGGGAAGACACTGTGGGAATAGTGTACACCGCAGGACACGCCCGTCATGTACATCAAGAATGAAGTAAGACAACCATTTCATGTACTATCCACTAACCAGTAGTAATAGAGAATTCCATATTATTGAACAGTCAGGATCAGAAATCAACACACATTTTTCACCATAGCTAGATATTAGCTAGATCTTCGATTGTATTTGTCTGGATGACAAATGGAACTGCTGTCTGACAATTTATTTTTCGATCTAAGATTTTTGTTAGGACAGGCATTAGTTCATGTTTCGACATGAAATATTTCGATTATTCCAAGGGATATAAATATTTTTCGTTAATTCTGATTATGAGAACAGAAGTAATTGAGGCTTGGATTATTTAAATAATTTGATTTATTTAATAACAATAATAATAGAGTGTGAAGTGAATAAGTTAATGATAATATAATAATCAAGTGTGAAGTGAATAAGTTAATAATATTTATAAATAATAACATCGCTATTTAAAGTTATAAATAATTAGGGAATGATAATACCAAACATTAGGAATTAAATTATATTTTGTTAATTGTTTATTGTGATTAAATAATTAATGCATTAAATAAAAATTAATAAGAGACGTTGATAATAATAATAATTCTCAGATGAGAATTAAATATTTATTTATTTATTTTAAAGAATAGGGCGATAATAATCATTTGACATTGATGATGCTTAAATATTTTTTGTGGTGATAATAATATTTTGTGGATGAATTTAATTAGTTGGAAGGAATTAAATTAAATAACTTTGTTTGGAAGTTTAAATAAATTTAAATGAGTTTATGGATGAAGAGAATGAAATATTAGATTTTTGAGCTCAGAATTATTTTTTTCAAAAGCACGTAAAAAAAAGAAAGAAAATAAAATAATACTGAAGAACCACAGTCTAGTAATTGACGGAATATTACAAGAAAATAGTATAATATGTAAAACAAATATAATAGTAATACTATGATGCTGTGTGCAGAAAATTCTGGTGATGATTTTAGTGTGCGTTTGGCGACACTTTAAGTTGTGGAGGCCTAGGGGGTCATCCAAAAGTGGGTTTTATTCCCGTAGTTGTGGGCACAGAAGGATGTGCGGATGTTTGAAGGATCCTGTGGGCTATATTTGTAAAAGAAGGGTTAGGCGATGTGGACCGCCCCATATTCTTGTCAGATTTCACTATTCTGTTAATCCAAATATTAAATAATTTTTTCTGGAGCAACTCAAAATTCAAATGGAATGCCTAAGTAAATAATTGAAGAACTTAATTTAGATTTGTTGAACCTGACCAAGGATTAAAAAAATAAGATGAAAAGTGAAAATGAATTAAAATAAATAATTAATGATTTTTATTTTTGAATAACAATAATAATAATAACATTGGAAATGAGCAAATAAAATATTAATCATGTGAGATGTTGAGAAAACTTGTTATAAATAAAGTGAAGGGAAAGTTTGAAATTAATTAATTAATAGTCTATTAATAATATATTTTTTTATTAAAAAAATTTGTGAGTCTATACGAAAAGTTTGGTGATAGAAAATATTGTTAACATAAAAATTTGGTGAAGAGTTAGCTGATTTAATCCGATGATGGTGGATAGATATAACAACATTGTTTACAACAATTTTTGAATAATGTTAATAACATATGAGAATAATTTAAAATTGTTTATGACATTTAAACAAATGAAAGTGATAAAAGAAGAAAGTTGAATTTTCAAAATAGTATGAAAGTTTTTGAACAAATTTTGTTTTTTGAATTTGAAAATCTTTATGAACAATTATTAACATTCGACTTTATGTCAGTCGAGTATTGATATTGTTATGAAACAACGAATCGGTAATACGATAATTTTCTAAATAAGTTTAATTTTGGAATAACACCGAATGAATCAAGTGACTATTTATTTTGAGAAATTTTTGCTACGAATATTTGATAAAATCAAATTGCAATCTTTGTAAAGGTATTTTTAATACATAAAAAAGAAATATTTTTGCACCTAAAAATCCGAGCACTACTAATAACAAGGGACCGGATTTGTTTTTGGAAATTATTTACTATTGGAATCGAACTTGGTTAGAGCTTGGCCGTGCTACAAGATGGATGTAAGCTCTAACTTGGTTAGAGACAAGCAGCTTTACAGATAAGTTAACTCCCAGCAATGAAAGAAGAATGGATTTTGGTTTCAAGTAGGGATTTTGTTGGTTCCTCAGTTTAGGGGCTGCGACAACGCGGTCATGTATCCCCGTGTACTTTGGGTGTGTGTAGGATCAGTCCAATAACCGGTGTTAATTCTGATATCAGTATTAGTGTGTGTTATCTGTTTTTAATTCAAGTAACAACTCAGTCATTCGATTTTTAAGTAATTCCAACTTTAGCTACCAAACGCCACGGTCAATGACCACTAGTTACTCGATACTAGATACCACCGCAGTCGGCTCCTTGTGACGAACATCGGAACCTAAGAGCGTTAGTCAAATATAACCTATAATTTAGCTTCACACAATTGTAATTAATGTAAGTTTCTTTATTATGCCACTAATCTATGACATGGGTCCGCTGGCTTTACTTCCCCTCCGAAGGAAGGCATACTGAGGGATTTTAAACGCTCCAAGTAGGGAGTATAAAGAAAAATATGTTAGATGTTGTGTTTCACAACTCAAAATATATTGTAGGAGTAGTCCATATGTAATCGGAAAATGGAAACGTCCTTGCCATCGAAAGACGGGACGATGGATGTTAAGAAAGGGAAATTTTTACCTCTCCATGTTGCAAAATAGCCTGCTTTTATTTATTTTAGGTAAAATTTTTGTCAATAGGTCACGAGCAACGTTTTATGAGCTGAATATTAATTGAGAGTTATTTTAAACAGTTTACCAAATTGCCGAGTGACACACGGAAATGTTGGGCAGCCCTTACCCAGAAGTAAGCCACACCGCAGTGTATACAGTACAGTATTGATTAAATATTTCATATAATTATGCATGTTTCTTTTATTGTGGCAATGACGATATTGTTCAGCACCCCATATAATATACTACTAATCATAAAACTTGAAGGCATCAGTGTAATATTATGTATCATAGTATTGCAATTAGAATAGCATCAGCTGTTGTAGTTGAATGATTAGAATAACAACTTATTGTGCTAAAGGTTTAAGGTTCGAAAACAGGGTGAGATTTCATGTATTAATTTCATCTCTTTTCTGACCGTTTACCATAAAGGGAAGTAAGAAAATACTGTAATTCTGTTTGTATTCATTTGCTCTCTACTTTTGCAACAATATGTTTGTAAAAAAAATCGATATAAGCCTAATGGTAATAAAGCCTACCAGGTGACTCAGCTGCCCGTAATTATATTGTTTTATGCAGTCCAACGAACGCATGTTATCAAGAAGGTCGCTATTTCTCTGCTGCATCCCGTATAGTACCAATGCACTGCACGCATATCCCGCAAGCGATACTGAACCCGCTGAGCTAAGGTTCATGTGATATTTTCCATGACAACACATTTATGATGGGATGTACTACCTTTGATCACACCCAGAAAGCGACTAGAAGCTGAGAGCTTTTACAATTCTCTTTGGAGTATCGAAGGATCGCACTTTTGACTTTGGTGAAGTCTGCTAATTATTTATCTGAGGTCTTATTAATCAACTTTAACTTTCTACGAGACTCAGAATATTCCATTTCGTCATTCAGTATTATTGAAACATTTAGGAGAATGTTTTTTTCACTTTAAGGTATGGTAATATCATTGCAGATATGCAAAAAGGAATGTAAATAGTCGCTAAACGACTTAGTTTGACGACTTGATTCCACGGGGAACGCAGTTCCGGGCACTGCGTCCTGAGGATCCGCCCGGTTGAGGGCGTGTTGTAATACCCGTCGTGTAAGACGTGGGAATAGTCCGCTTTATAGCGAAGAATTTTATCAAGTGTCATCGAGCACCATCGTATTGCGCATCACGATTATCAAAGTGTAGTGATCAGCACTAGTAGTATTGTGAATTTATTTGAAACGTATTGTGAATTTTCTACGATTTTGTAGCACCGCATTTTGTACCCACGTGACTTGTGGAGGGCTAAAGCCTGGTGTCAAATATACAAGTAATCGTTATAACGTTGCATTAAACGAGTGTTATATTAAATACGCTTCGTGTATAAATTGCTACAGTGGATTTATCCGCAAGAATTCGACGCCAATTTCACGGGTGACACATGAGTGCAAACTTAATAGAATCTGTGCACGTGTGAACCAGCAGATCAGTGCATGGCCATTTATTTATGATATCTGCAAAGTATAGAGGCTGTGTTGCTAGATGTATGTGTAACGCCTGTGATAGCTACAAAGCACACCGCAATTTCAAGTGATAAAGAAATACATGAAATGAAAATCCACAGCCTGCTTCCAGTCTCTGACCGGGTCAGGAATGGAATGAATGAAGCCCCTAACTAGCGGCGAGGATATGAACTGTGCCGGCTGCCGAGGCCTGACGCACTCCTCTGGGGGCAATGATTAAATGAATGGCAGATGAAATGAAATGATAGTGGAGAGTGTTGCTGGAATGAATTGTTGATAGGGAAAACCGGAGTACCCGGAGAAAAACCTGTCTGCCTCCGTTTTGTTCAGCACAGATCTCACATGGAGTGACCGGGATTTGAACCACGGACCCAGCGGTGAGAGGCCGGCGTGCTGCCGCCTAAGCCACGGAGGCTTTGATAAAGAAATACATAATGTCTAATATTACTGACCACGTGTTCGACAATTATAACACCATGTTCGAGTCGAAGATGATGGGCTAGATACCGTCATGGTATGAGGGAGACGTCTCGGATGGAACGAGCATGATTTGGAACTTCAAGAACGTCGAACGAGAAGGAAGGAGTCGAGGATGCCCTTTCCAGGCATGTCCAACCCATTCACGATGTCAACTACGGGGACAGACCGAACCCTGATCTTTGGGAGGGCCAAGATGGAAGTTCTGATATGGATAAAACCAATCCTGAAAGCCAGAGGTGCTTTGTTCAACCCTTGTCGTTGGAAAGAGCTAAGTGTGGGCTCCTTCATATCGTGAGTTTGTACAACCCTTCATTGTTCTAGTCATTGGTGGTATATTTAGATTAGTGTAGATTGTAAATCAGCCGAACTTCGTGACAGCCGTTTTATAGGCAGGGAATGTAATTAGTATAATTAGATGTTATTTATTTACAGTGATTGTGAGCCACCCTTGGGTTCGATATTTTGTTTAACCCTGGTGCAACCTGATGGACGTCGTAGGACGCCGATTCCTGTCTATTGCTAAACGTGACCGTAGTCATTTCATGGCTACTTTGTTTAACCCCATCTGGGGTGATTTTCGAGTCTTAGCAGACTCCTGACATGGCAAATTGATGCCATGGTCATAATTCTTTAACTGCACTCATAGCAGCCAGTCAACGTTACGCCCCTAACTTGATTAGAGAAGTCGTATCATTTAGGTAATCGACTGTAATTACCAGTTTTGTAACTGCATTTATATTTCATTCAGGATGTGCTCAGAAGCCATCCAGGTCGAGTGTAGACCTTGTAAGAAAAAGGGATGTTTCGTTGTAACCTAGCATCGAACCCAGTTCCCAACGTATCATTAAGCAAATCCAGCAGAGTGAGGTTTGCGCCATAATATTATTTTGTTTGTGTCAAGTGTAATGACACGTGATTTATTTGAATGTTTGATACAAGAAACAGATGAAGTGTTTTATCTTTGAGAGCAAAGAGCTCCAGCAATGATAGACATTGCTATCCTTTAAACGTCTTTGCTATGAAAGACAGATTTATATATTTATATTCAGCTTAATGGCGTGCTCTTAATGCACACATTCTTTGATGTTTATAACCTATGGTAAAGGTATTATTATGAGGCCAGTTTTATAGTTATTTTCTTGCCAAAACTGCCGGCCCAGTCAACGTGTTGTGTCAAATAGTACAGGGAGCCAGTAACTCGCTGTGACACAAAGACAGGTGTGTGAATATTTCCCAGCGCACGATTGAGAGCGCTTGCTTCCATGTGAGACAGACTTATTTTTAACACAGGACGCAATGCTTGCAGCATTTTCTTTTTCATGACATTGATAACTCATGGAACCCAGTGTCCATTTCTGTGTCTGAACACATGTTCTGTAGATTGTTATTTGTTAGTTAAACGCCTTCTGCGTGTACCGTGGTTTCGACGAGTACAGTTATGTCAGGATTCTTATATTATGTTGGAGGCTAGTGACCCCCGTGTAGAGGCTTTTCATGTAAGAAGGTATTTTGTGTACCATGCCCGGGACAGTTCCCGTAGCCCAAATATTTAGGGAGGGTAACTGATATGTTTCCAGGCCTGTCCCAAAGTTATTGAACGCGAGTTGCGCGCCGCTGGTAACTTGTGTTATTGTGTGTCCGAGATGTTATTACTCGTTGATCGTATCCCGACTTTTGAGTCGAGGCTCTTCGGCAGAGATGATCTCGCAGAGACGCTCCATGCCAGGCTAGTCAGCTGTTATTCGGCATAATCCAACGATAATTTAAACCGACATCTTAATAATAAAACGCATAATTTTGATAAACAAAATATAACTAACAAATCCTTTCTATTTAACCTTGTTCATTTGCATTTGGTACCTGCTGACATAGCCGTGCCAATGAAAGTATTTCCTGGAGGAAATGACCTTAGGACAGCTGACACTTTTGTAACGACAGGGGCTTGCTTGAACCTATAGTTCGTAGCTGGTGGAGCTCAGGCCATACGATGTTAGACGTAGTTTTCACTACGCAGTCGTCATCATAATTACACACGTTAAATGACTATGGCTTACGAACAGTAAACCAAGGTGTAGGTAGGTTTGAATAAAACTGTGGTCTTGTATTTATTGATTTATTGATGTGAAAGTGTATAAATCCTCTATGTCACCTTTTGTGTGCTGATTAGCACCTAGTTTGTAAGAGTGCCTTAGATTTTTTTATGGCTTGTCACATAGCTTTGATTGTAATTGTTTGATATTACGGACGTCATCGCCGTAAATTTTGTAATTAATTGGTATGACATAGCTAAATGAATTAATATTAAATGTAAATGAGGAAATGGTATCATCCTGTTTTGCTGCCTGTTAAATGTAAATTCCGATATTAGCTTGATCTTGTACCTTGACCTAGGTTTTTTGCCGTACCATTTTCCTAGTGTTGCTGTTGTTGCTTTAATAATTGTGAGATAGATCTTTCGCGAGGGTTTACAGTAACTTCTCAGGCAAGTACCTGCTCTTTATTTTTGATTATTTAGTAGCTTGCGGATTAGCCGATAGAAACCCTCCGAACTAGGATAGGGGTTTGTCGATTTTAAAATAAATCTTTACGATGTTTTACATAAGTCTGGAGGTTTCTTTTCTCAGTCTAGCTTTTAAGGTGAACCTTTCCTTAGTCAGTCTATGACCTTTAGTCACCATGTACCACAATCCCCGTGGAGGATGGATTCTCGTGCCGCTTTGGCCTGTTTGGAAGTTCACATGATCCTCTTGGCATTTAGGTCCGGCGGATGAGATGTTAGGGAAGTCATTTCGGTTGTTGGCTGTCCTGGCAGCTCCTCTGACGGGCTCAATACTGAACCCTATTATTTTCCCTGCGCATTTGTCTGTAGTCAAATCGAGGGAAAACTATATATTTATATTTATATTTATATTTATATTTATATTTATATTTATATTTATATTTATATTTATATTTATATTTATATTTATATTTATATTTATATTTATATTTATATTTATATTTATATTTATATTTATATTTATACTAGCTGACCCGGCAGACGTTGTCCTGCCAATCAAAGAAAGTGTTGTAACTTTGTTTCTTGAAGTGCTTTTGGACACACAATATTTTTTTCAATTTCTATCGTGAAATGAATTAACTAATCTAGAAACATTCGTGGGAGCGTGCACAACAACTCTCCAACGTTTCATCGCAATTGGATAAATGGCATAAAACGCATACGGGATTTTGTTTAAATGATTCGTGCGCTGTCACTGCTTTGTTGAATCTACTCGTGCTCTACCAACTGTGAAATTGATTTACTAAGTTAGAAAGCTTCACGTAAGTATACACAACAACTCGTCAAAGTTTCATCGGCATCGGATGAATGACATATGAACGTATACGGGATATTTTTTAAACGATTCGCGTGCCGTCACTCAATTGTTGAATCTACTCATGCGCTACCTATTGTAAAATAGATTTACTATGCCTGAAACCCTCTCTGGAGTGTACTCAATCATTCACCAAGGTTTCATCGCAATTGGATGAATGATATATGACGGCATACGCGACATTGTGGAAACGATTCACGCGCCGTCGCTCATTTGTTGTATCTACTCGTGCGCTACTTATTAAAAACTGGATTTACTAATCCAGAAACCTTTCCTGGAGTGTACTCAACAATTCACCAAAGTTTCATCGTAATCGGATAAATGACGACTGTTTATGACTGTATATTGTGGTTCTAAATTTGTGTGTAAATTGTGGTTCTAAAATTCTAAAATTCCACCTATCTGGTCAAATTGTGAATCTAAACCATACATGGGCCCATCCTAACATTCATACAAAATTTCATCAAAATCGGTCCAGGCGTTTAGGAGGAGTTCAGTCACATACACACGTGTCGAAGAATTATATATATAAAGATTTACATTTATATTTACATTTATATTTACATTTATATTTATATTTATATTTATATTATGCACATTTAATATAGAGGGAGTTGAGACCGACAGTAGTGGCTATGCTGGCTAAAGCGCAGCATTAGGTCATGGGGCCAAGCTCTCTGCTGACTCGGTAGACGCGTGGGTTAGAGCCCCACCGTCGGCCGTCCTTGAAATGGTTTTCCGTGGTTTCCCATTTTCAACACCAGGCAAATGCTGGGACGGTACCTTCTGACAGGCCACGGCCACTTCCTTCCCCATCCTTGCCCAGTTTCATTCACCATCATTCATTTCATCTCTCATTAACTCCTCTCCTGAGGTTGTCGTCAGGAAGGGCATCCGGCCGTAAAAACCATCGCCACATAGACTTCCATCGCATCTCATCCCCGACCCCGTTGGAAAACGGGAATAATAAGGGGTAGACATACAATATAGAGGGAGTTGAGTAAATGTAGGACAAGCCTAAGTGGTATGAAACGATTCAGAATGAGATTTAGTTTCAAAGTCGTAGGAGTTTTATTTCCTCAGATATTCCCCGGTGAAATTATGGTGAGAGTGAGAGGAGATTGTAGCATTCGCGTGCCACGGAAGTGACTTGTCACGCGCTTGCGCAAACAGTGGCTCCAACATGCTTCGACGCATGCTCAGACTACACTGCAAGGTCACCAGGCGTATAGCTCTGACTCACACGACGAGAACCTGTGTGTGATCAACAGAGTATTATCACTAGGGCCCGGATTTTTAGCATATTTTCAATTTTGAAAAAATAGGCTTATGAGATCACCTTTTGTCCGTGTGTGTGTGCGTGTGTGTGTGTGTGTGTGTGTGTGTGTGTGAGGTGTGTGTGTGTGTCCCCCTAATAAAATCTAAACGGCTGGAGCGATTTCAATGAAACTCGGTAAGTTCATAGCACTATTCCGGGTGACCTCGACCGTGCCCTTCAAATTTTGTTACGTCTTACCAATCCAATATGGCGGCTGTGCGAAATATTTCACCAGCATTCAATATCTCCGAAACTATTCCCGATAACACCCTGGAATTTTGTACGGTGACAAAGGAATCTACTAGAAGTTCACCTATGTAACTTTTGAAAAACTGGTAACAACAAAACCAACATGGTGGCCACGCGAATTTGCGACTTTTAAATAGATGTTTCTCGCCATTTAACTAATCAAACACAATAAAACTTGGTACAGTATATGTTTATACACATTGTAATGCACCGACATCTAACAAGGTTCAATTGTTTACATAACCGCAAGATGGCGGATGTGCGAAATATTCCACCGGCATTCTATATCCCTGAAACTATTAGCGGTATCACCCTGAAATTTTGTACGGAGTTAAAGGGCACTACTGGAAGTTCATCTATAAGACATTCAAAAACCGGTTAACTACAAAACGAACATGGCGGCCAAGCGAATTTGATAATTTTAAATAGACCTTTCTCGCGAGTTAATGTTCCAAACGCAATGAAATCTGGTACAGGGAATGTTTGTACACATTGTAGTGCACTGGTATCTAATTTAGTTCAATTGTTTACATAACCTCAAAATGGCGGCTGTGCGAATTTTAAAATTAAGTTTTTATTTCTTGTGTCGTAATCATGCGATCGAAGTGAAAGTTTGAATAATGAACCTACGCAAGAATTTTCATTTAATGGTACATGACTCTCAGGCCTATACATTTAACAATCCAACATGGCGACCATCCGAAATATTTGGACGGCTTTGAATATTTACGAATCCATTATAGCAATCAAACTGTATTTTTTATGATCATAGGGGCTATGTACTTAAGTTCACCTATAGGACTTTAAATAACCTGGTGATCACAAATCCAACATGGCGGCGACGCGAATTATAAATATTCACATGGACGTTTCTCTCAATTTGACCATCCGAGTGCAGTGAAACTTGGTACAGTAAATCCTTATACGAATGTTAGTCCACTGGCATCTAATTTATTTAAATTGTTTCCATAACGACAAGATGGAGCTGTGCGAAATTTTAAAATCTCCTTGTTACTTCTTGTGTCCTAACCATGCGATTGAAATTTGAATGCTACACGTACACAATAATCTTCATGTAACAATACATAACTCTAGGACCTACATATATAAAATCCAACATGGTGACCATCCGAAATATTTAGTCGGTTCTCAATATCTACGAATCTATTACAACAATCAAACTGATTTTTTATGAAGATAGAGGAAAAAAGCAAAGGAAGCTTGTAGTTTAACGTGACCGTTAATCTGTAGATCATGAGCCACGGGACCTCCTTTTTACGTGGAATCCGAACCACAAGACATGGCATTTCACTTCGAAAATCTCACATGCAGTGACCGGGAATCTGAAGATAGAGGCAAGTAACATAAGTAGGATATATGAAAATAGGCTGTATAGTTCTTCACGGAACTACTTGTTTAAAATTGCATATGCGCATATGCATATGCATATGCATATTTTGACATATTTTGAGGTTTAGTGCATATTCTAGACGTAACAGCATATTCCGGTATATTTGTCTGAATTTAAGGACAATTACAAGAACTACTAAAATAAATCTGTTTTGTGCATCCCTAGCTAGTTGCCTATATTATGTGCATCCCTCACTAATTGGTGTTTTCGACTCTCTGTGTAACGGCACTTTACTTTCACAACTGACAATGGCAACAGATAGCTTAGGTATGGGTAGGCAGGCAGGCTGGACTTCCCGGAATTCCTTTCTCTACCACAGTAGATAATAATCTCAGGGGGTTGGGCAATTGGTCAGGACAGAAGTATCTTCAGTTCACTAGTTACGTTCCAGTTTAATGCCCAGCATCTCAAGTGTTAGTTTCTAGAAATGCCTAAGGAAAAGAGCAGGAGAAGAGATTTACTAAATCAGTGGGTGTCGGGTAATAGGGACTATTCAACAGATGGTGTCATCGTGTACTGTCAAGTTTCCTCAAAGGAAGTAAAATGTGAAAAGAAATTTCAGCTTGAACAGCATTCAAAAACAACTGCACATATTAAAGCAAAGGAGGAGAAGAACAGCACACCAAAACAACTACTTCTTAAGCAGGTAAAGCCTAAAGTCCGGTATTCTTAATACAAGTTCAAATGATCTTTGTAGGGCTTTCGTATGCAGCAACATACCATGGAATAAATTAAACAATCCAGTTCTGCGATCATTTCTTGAGAAATATTGTGTAAATCAAAAAATACCAGATGAATCAACTCTTAGGAAAAATTACCTACCTCCGCTATATGAATCTACCCTGGAATTGGTTCGTTCTGATATCGGAAGGAACTATGTCTGGATATCGGTGGATGAGACAACGGATTCATGTGGCCGTTACATAGCAAATTTCGTGGTTGGTAAATTACATCCAGACGAACCCGGTAAGCCGCATCTTCTTGCTTGTAAAGTACTAGAGAAAACCAACCATAGCACAATAGCAAGATTTGTAAATGATTCTCTGCGATTATCGTGGCCATCTGAAATTGAAGATAATTGTTGTAAAGTGCTTGTACTGCTCACAGATGCAGCTTCGTATATGTTGAAAGCAGCAAATGCCCTCCAAGTATTTTATCCGAAACTCATACACGTAACCTGTTTAGCGCACGGATTACACCGCATTGAAGAAGAAATACGCACACAGTTTCCAGCTGTTAACAATTTAATTGGATGTGGGAAGAAGCTGTTTCTGAAAGCACCAGCTCGTGTCCAGTTCTACAAATATTGTCTACCTGAAGTTCCTTTGCCACCTGAACCTGTCCTGACTATGTGGGGGACATGGTTATCTGCAGTATCATTTTATCAGGAGAATTTTAATGAAGTGAAAGAAGTGGTTACAAAACTTGAAGATGAGCATATTGCGTGTGTCCGTGATGCAAAAGTTGTGTTGGAAACCGCTACTGTGTATCAAGATTTGAATTTCATTCATGCACAATTTTCTAAACTTCCTAAAGCCATTGAGAGCTTAGAATCTTCTGGTACTCCCCTCCATGAATCACTTGATCTCGTTGAGAAAGCTGCATCTTCATTGAATTCCGCTCCAGGCGAAATTGGAGAGAAGATTACATGCAAGTTAGAAAAGGTGCTGAATTCGAACCCATAAATGAAGAAGATTAAGTTAATTAGTCAATACTTGAGTGGAACTAGGGTATCCTTGCCAGATGTATGCTCTGAAACTTTGGTGCCCGTGTATAAGTACTGTCCAATCACGTCAGTTGATGTAGAACGATCATTCTCAGCCTATAAACTCATTTTGACGGACAATAGACATAGTTTGTCTCCAGAAAACATTGAAAGACTACTAGTTACCTATTGTGATGCTTCTTTTTGCAACAAATGATACCTGTAAATAGGTAAGTGAAAAAAATTGCATGTTTTAAGTGCATATTTCATTTTTTTTCGTGCATATATTCTAACTTTTTAGTGCATATTTGCATGCATATTTTCAGGTTTATAGTGCATATAAATCCCGGCACAAATTATCACTAATCTTTCAGTTCGATATGCTGTATTGCTTTCCGCTGAATAGCCGACTTTCGTTGCCGATTGCATTTGTGAGTACCGTTCAGACTTACCTGTCTGTGATGAATGAAAAGTAACCATGTGGAAGGTAGGGAATAACCAATTTCTCTGACAACCTTCTCAATAGGAAACAAACCTCAGGAGTTGCTTCGGTCTTAAGTACTGCTCGAGTCTAAGCTGCGTGGACCAGAGTGGAATCTGCATCGCAGACTATAGTAGTGGTGGTGACGAGTGATGCGGTTTCTCGGTCCTTGCGTAGTAACAGAAGCAAATACATTAGTCGGTGACTCAGTGAATCATTCCCAACGCCACACTGGTTTCAGAAAAGACCCATGTTAGCAGTATTGGAATAAACGAGAATGTCAGATAACACGGCGAGCTGTCGACGGGCTTCTCAATTGTCGCCTGCTCTTACCCTGCCTCTGCGCTTCATCCCGCAAGTTCACAGAGCTTGGAACCGAGCAGTAATCTTGCCGTAGTTCCGCATCGTCTCACACAACATGCCTGTAATCGGTAGAAGCCGGAAAATGATACACACACTACCGATTACAACACAACCTCTTGTCGGTATAGTTCTCGCATTGTCCTCATTACTGACCGGCCAGTTAGGGTGTGATGACCTCACTGTTCCACCTTTTGAAAACACAACACTCAATCAATCAATCAATCAATCATCCAACTGTTGAAGCCTAGCTGGGCGGCCATGTTTGTGTGGAGTAAGGGCTTTCCTAGCTCGAGACACACCGTTGTCAACTCTCCACCGTAGCCACAGAGAGAAAGCAGCGAGATTGGACAGAACTACGTGCAACTGTGCAACTCTAGAGACCTGACTTTTCAAATGGGGAAATATCACGTCACCAGCATGCACTTGCGCCTCTCCAAAACACACAATTTCTCACATTGTTAAAGGGTGTCCTCTGGTGACCTCTCAGACTTCCTGGATGTTACCCCAGAGGCGATAAACTATATCAACAATATGTCTATAACCTTTTAAATAGTTGTGTATCATTATGTACCATTTGTATCGTTGTAGATATTAGAACTTTGTTCATTGTATTGTAAAGTGATGTACTGCCATACGATTAATAATAATAATAATAGTCCTCACAACTGAATTAAATTACTTGGCCGAGCCGGGAATCAAACCCAAATATCAGGAGTAATAGCCAGGGATGCTAGGTATTACACTGCGAGGTATTATTTGAGGGAACCTCAACACCAGACCAAACTATGGCTAATATTAATGTTGAAAATGCGAAACAAATTACTGGTAATTAACATTTTCATTGGTTTACAATATTTTAAATTTTTATTAAAATAATGGTGTTATTGGAAGTTAAGATAGGGGCAGATGACCTCGCTATTCCACTCATTAAAACAACAACAACAACAACAACCAACAAACATACTGAAGTAAATATGTGAAGGCAAACTGATATAAATATTGAAACTCGGTTTCATTACTATTGGCTTCAGAGTGTTTATAGCCTATCTTCATTTATGACAAAATAGGCTTATTATTATTTAATGAAAGCGCAGAATGTGCATATTGACATATACGTCCTTCTTGTCCTAGTCTAATTATTGAGATTGTCCTTTCTTTGCAATTTTGAGCATGATATCTCTCACATTGTGTGACGCACAATTTGCACACGCTGACTTCTTCCGGTTGATGGAATTTTTGGTTACGGCATAATTTGTGGAGAAAACCGTGTGTTGCATTTTTAGCCTATTTTCATTTTATGAAAAAAATAGGCTTATGAGATCACCTTTTGTCCGTGTGTGTGTGCGTGTGTTTGTGTGTGTGTGTGTGTGTGAGGTGTGTGTTTGTGTCCCCCCTATTAACTTCTAAACGGCTGGAGCGGTTACAATGAAACTCTGTAAGATCAAAGCACTATTCTGGCCGACCCCGAAAGTGCCCTTCAAATTTTATTGTGTCTCACCGATCCAACATGGCGGCTGTGCAAAATATTTCAACAGCATTCAGTAGCTCCGAAACTATAACCGATATCGCCCAGAAATTGTGTACGGTTCACCTATGAGACTTTCAAAACCTGGTGACTACAAACCCAATATGACGGACAAGCGAAGTTGAGACTTTTAAATAGACTTTTCTAGCGATTTAACTATCTAAAAGTAATGAAACTTGGTACAGGAAATGTTTATACACATTGTAATGCACTTACATTTAATATATTTCAATTGCCAACATAACCTCAAGATGGCGGCAGTGCAAAATTTAAAATTTAAGAGTCTACTTCCTGTGTCCTGATCATGTGATCGAAGTCAACGTTTGAATAATGAGCCTACGCAATAATCCTCATCCAATAGTACATAACTCTATGGCCTATATATCTAATAACCCAACATGGCGACCATCCGAAATATTTAGACAATTTTAGACGGTTCTGAATATCTATGGCAGCAATCAAACTGAAAATGTGTATGCTGATATAGCCTATAAACTTAAGTTCACCTATGGGACTTTCAATAACCTGGTGAGCACAAATCCAACATGGCGGCAACGCGAAATTTAAATCATTAAATGGACGTTTCTCGCAATGTAACCATCCGAATGCAGTGAAACTTGGTATGGTATATGCTTATACAAATTTTAATCTACTGGCATCTCATTTGTTTCAATTGTTTTCTTAACCACAAGATGGCGGTTGTGAGAAAATTTTAAAATCTCGTTTTTATTTCTTGTGTCCTAATCATGCGATTGGAGTTTGAATAACACACCTATACAATAATCTTAATCTAATAGTACATACCTCTAAGTCCTACATAAGTAAAAATCCAACATAACGACCATCCGAAATATTTAGACGGTTTTCAATATCTTCGAATCTATTAGAGCAATCAAACTGAAATTTTGTAAGTTGATAGAGGCAATTAACCTAAGTAGGATGTATGAAAATAGGCTATATAGTTCTTCAAGAAACTACATGTTTTTAGCCTACTTTCGATTTTTGCAAAAAATGAAAGTAGACTTATGAGATCAACACAGGGCGAAAAAAAGTGTGTCTGTCTGTGTGTGTGTATGTGTGTGTGTGAGTCTGTGTGTGTGTGTGTGTGTGTGTCTGTGTGTGTGTGTGTGTGTGTGAGTGTGTGTACTCTGAATGTCTGTCCCCCCCCCCCTATCAATTCGAACACGGTGAATGCGAATTGAACGAAATTTGGTACAAAGGTAGCACTAGCAAAGGACACCTCAGTGTCATGTTTTATATCGCCGCCATCTTTACTAAAACTGAATGGCGGCCACTCAAACGTTCAAAACGTAAAATCAAATAACGACTAACCAAATCATCCGATCTCTACCAAAATTGGTAACAACATACCTTCGTATAGGATGCGTCTTGTGACCAAACTACAAGGTCGTCCGCCATACCATTTCAGGATAGCGGCCGTGCGAATTATGCAAACTTTATAATCCATATCATGGGACCCACCAGTTCCGATTATCGAGCCGAGAATCGTTTTAACTGTTCTAAAGGAAGAGGCACGTTCGAAATTAAAAGTTTATTTTGTAATACTATAGTGCAGACGTGATTTTAAAAAGCTGAGATGATTTAGTAATAAGACAAGATGGCAGCGGATATCTTGTGCCTGACTTATATTTCACTAATTTGAGTATTGCATGCAATATAGCGTACTGATATAAAATAAATAAACTTTGTATGAAATGCTTTATATATAAATAATATACTCCAGTGATGAAATCGTTTAGTATAAATCACTATTTGCTAACAAGTTCTATGTAAGTCATTTTATATAGAACGATATTCGTTGACACAATTAGCTCAGTGGTAGAACGTTAGCCTATCGCTCAAATGCCTATGGTTCAAACCCGATCAGAGCTAGTTTTTTTGCTTGAAATTTTATATGTTTATTGTTTTGTAATGACTCAGATGTTTTAAAATTAAGCGTTATATTGTGCATATTATGGTGTAAAATATATATTTAATTAAAACATAATTCACCAGCAGATTTACTCGAGACATCTAGCTGCCAAAAAGGTAACTACACGCCGACCAGATTTTATTGAAAAGTTTCTTCTTCTGGCCGCTAGAATGCACTCGCTCTGTTAGGATTATATTGTTAGATATTTCACCACTGGATATCACGACTAGTCTACGTGGGGCTCCATTGATTACTATACCATTTGCATTCTATGCGCATCGAATTTGAAGAATGACAAGATGATACTACGATACATTTTTACTTTCTATTTTAAAGGGTTTGTAACAGCCTATTGTGCGTTATTTGAAAATGTTAATTGAAGTAAAGAACAAAACGATTTCACATAGTATCTGAACTCTACCGTTGGTGCTAGTTCAGGATATTAATTAATACTTCTATTTCAGCCAAATAGCAATCGAAAATATCCACATAGTTGGTATACACACGTCTCTGTAGGGTCATGGAAAGATTTGTTAATTCAATTAGGGTTGTGAAAGTCATACGCAGCCAGACGTGTAAAGACATGCCTCAACTCAAAGTTGGATGTTGCCCGCGTCAGGCCGATTATGTAATAATAATAATAATAATAATAATAATAATAATAATAATAATAATAATGTTATTGGTTTTACGTCCCTTTTAACTACTGTTGCTTTTAGAGACGCCGGGGTGCCAGAATTTTGTCCCGAAGGGGATCTTTAACGTGCCAGTAAATCTACTAACACGGCTCCCTCGCATTTGTGCACCCTCAAATGCCAGCTGACTGCGCCAGGATACGAACCTGAAACATACGGTCCAGCAAGCGAGAACGTTACCGCTGAGCCACGCCGCCAGTCCGGTCGATTATGTCTCCAGATCCATAACATTCTTTAGATACTTCTTATCTTTCTTTCTTTCTTCAATGATGGTAGCAGTTTTTATCTAGGTTGTGGCGTTTGGTAGAGGTAAATCGTTTCTAAGGTCTTCAACAAAGAATAGTTCTATTATACTCTTTGATAATAACAACGAGTTATAACTATACTCATACATTTAGGAGAAAGTAGGCTATATGTTCTTTACTGAACATCTTGTTTTCTTCTCAGAGAGTTGAGCGTCAAATTTAGCCCTGAATTTACTTCTTTACGCATATACTGAAAAGCCTGCTTCGTATCGATGCATTGTTACAGTCGGAAACACTTTTAGGACAGTACTATTATATCTTTCAGGTTTTCATGTCTATCACCACGTCCTCCTCATTCCCAATCCTAGCCTCTACCCCAGTACAGGAATCAGAATGGCACAGGTGATCAGACAGATCCACACACACGGTACCCCTAAAAATGAAATGAATTAGCAACAAGAAATAAAAGTGACGGTAAAAGTTTTGGAACTCCTGAAATTAAGTATGGCATTTTTATATATCTTAGCTGACCTCACATGAAATCTTATTTGTCTGTCATTGTATGGTAGTGTTTAGACTCCCTTTCACAGTAAACGCATAGCAGCACATTCTGCAGTACTGTACTTACAGTAGCGTCTTCGGTGACGTATTTGGTAGCATGCTGAGCTTCTATGCCCAAGATCGCGGGTTCAAATCCGGCCGAAGTCGTCGGATTTTTAAGAGCGTTAAAAATCCCTTAGTATGCCTTCATTCTGAGGGGACGTAAAGCCGGTGATCCCATGTCACAGATTTATGGCATGTTAAATAACCTTCCACTAATTACACCTGTGTGAAGCTAAATTGTATACGTTAAGAATGTAAACAACGCTCTTAGGTTCCTACATTCGTTGCCAAGAGCTGACTGCGGTGGCGTCTGGTAGCTAAGTTCTGAACTAGTAGTCGTTGACGGTGCCGTTTGGCGGCAAAGGGAGGAACTATATCAAAAATTCAAAAAGTCTGCAGTCCTTACTTGAATTAAACAAGTAGTTCCGTGAAGAATTATACAGCCTATTTTCATATATCCTACTCATGATAATTGCCTCTATCAACATACAAAATTTCAGTTTGAAGGTTGTGCTAGATTCGTAGATATTGAGAACCGTCTAAATATTTCAGATGGTCGCCAGAATGGATTTTTATTTTTGTACTATTACATCAAGATTATTTTGTACGTGTGGTATTCAAACTTCAATCGCATGATTAGAACACAAGAAGTAAAAACGAGATTTTAAAATTTCGCACAGCTGCCATCTTGTGATTATGCTAGTAATTGAAATAAATTAGATGCCAATGGATTAACATTTGTATAAGCATTTAACGTGCAACATTTCACTGCACTCGGATAGTTAATTCGCGAGAAACGTTCATTTAAATATTTATACTTCGCGTTGCCGCCATGTTGGATTTGTGCTCACCAGGTTACTGAAAGTCCTATAGGTGAACATATGTTCATAGCCTCTATGAACATAAAAAAATCAGTTTGATTGCTGTAAATGATTCGTAGATATTGAGAACCGTCTATATATTTCGGATGCTCGACTTTTTCGATTGTTATATGTAGGGCTCGGATTTTTAGGTAAATACATATTTTTTAATGTAAATACATATTTTAAGCATTTTTTCTATAAAAACACAAATTCCAGCTTTTCACTTATTAGCTAATAAAAATTCATAATATTTACATTTTTTTAAAATCAATATGCTAGATCTTTCACTTTATTGCATTTTTGTTCTGTGTTACTTCAACAGGGAAGAACCTGTGAGCTATATAATCTTCATGCAGAGCGTATGTCAGCTTGCAACAGTGTTATTCTTAATTCGTCGTCCCGTGCCTCTCACTGTGGAAGCCGGGGATTTCCCTGTCCTTAGCCATATTGCACCACGTGCTAGACCTCCCTCTCCCCCAGCTACCAGGAACCAGTGTCAGTCACATGCAGTTTATTTCTGGCAATGTGAAGTGTAAGGCAGTTCTACGATGCCTAAAGTAAAAGCAACTACAAGTTATCGTCTACAGCAGTGTATTGCCGAATTTAAGGATAATTTTACTTCTCATGGGGGTGTTCTGTTCTGCCAACCATGTGGGAAAGCAAACATGGCTGAACAGCAATCTCAAGTTACACAAAACCTCAAGGGCAAGAAACATATTGCCGCAGTGTGTTACGAGATAATCGTCGGTCATTTGTGATGGGCAACCTGATGTATTTCGTTGTGTATTGCAATGCTTCAGCAGTCAGTGAGACACAGCATAAATTCACATTAATAAACTAAATTATAATTAAATAATTTTACTTCTTGGTCGCATATTTCAGCTATTTTTAATACATAAAAAAATAAATAATTTCCCAATTTATTGCACCTAAAATCCGAGCCCTAGTTATATGTATAGGCCATAGATTTATGTACCATTCAAGGACAATGATTGCCTAGGTTCATTATTCAAACTTTCACTTCGATCGCATGATTACAACACAAGAAATAAAAACTTAATTTTAAAATTTCACACAGCCGCCATCTTGAGGTTATGTTAACATTTGAACTAAATTAGATGCCAGTGCATTACAATATGTAAAATCATTTACTGTACCACACTTCACTGCGCTCAGAGAGTTAAATCACGAGAAAAGTCTATTAAAATATTTCAAATTCGCTTGGCCGCCATGTTCGTTTTGTACTTTACAGGTTTATGAAAGTTACATAAATAAACTTTTATCAGAACCATTTACAACCGTACAAAATGTCAGGGTGGTATCTGTAATAGTTTCGGAGATATAGAATGTCAGTGAAATATTTCGCACAGCCGCCATTTTGAGGTTATGTAAACAATTGAACTAAATTAGACTCCAGTGCATTACAATGTATATAAACATTTGCTGTACCAAGTTTCACTACGTTTGGATAGTTAAATCGCGAGAAAAGTCTATTTAAAAGTCTCAACTTCGCTTGGCCGCCATGTTGGTTTTGTAGTCGCCAGGTTTTTGAGTCTCGTAGATGAACTTCTAGTAGTGCCCTTTATCACCATACATACTTTCAGGGCGATATCGGTAATAGTTTCGGAGATACTGAATGCTGGTGAAATATTTCGCACAGCCACCATGTTGGATTGGTGAGACACAATAAAATTTGAAGGGCACGGTCGGGGTAGATCTGAATAGTGCTATGATCTTACCGAGTTTCATTGTAATCGCCCCAGCTGTTTAGAAGTTATTAGGGAGGGACACACACAACCTCACACACACACACGCACACACACAGACAAAAGGTGATCTCAAAAGCCTATTTTTTCATAAAATGAAAATAGGCTAAAAACAGATAACACACACTGATACAGTCATCACAATTAACACCGGTTATCGGACAGATTCTACTCACACCCAAAGTACACGGGGCTATATGACCACGTTGTCGCAGCCCCTAAACTGAGGAACCAACCAACCGTACTTACAGTGAAGCTGTTCACCATTCTTGAGCCATGGACAAGCAAGGGAAGACTGGAGCCTTGACTAGCAATACAGCTGCTTTTGTAATGCTTTATCCTTGCGATAACAAGTTCTTGGCCCACACGAGACAAAGACCAGTAACTACCGATGTTACAACATGCGATAACGTTTGTGAAAATAACCCTGACGAAGCACTAACGAGGGAATGGACGTCAAATTTCGAAAAATAACATATATTAATATACCTGCCTAAACCGGACCCTTTATATACCGGAAATCTGGACAAATGGAAAACAAAATTCGGAACGGAGTATTTCCTATGTAAAATGGCACTGTAAACCGGAAAACTCCATAACGCGGAAACGGAAAGAAATTCCGGAACTGTAGGCGAAAATAACCTTACTAAAACGGATTCTCTCTCCGTGGTTGACAGCCGTGAGGTTGGTTGGCAGCAGCTCGCCATTCTTCCCGTCTCTCAGTCTTCCTCTTCAGTTCACAGTATGAGCCACAATCAATATCCTGCAGTATTTGACTCATGTACTCCAGTCTGGGTCTTCCTCTATAATTCTTGCCGTCTACTGTTCCCTCGATTATTAGCTTAATCAGTCCATTGTGTCGCAGTATGTGGCCCACGAGGTGATTCCTTCTTCTTTTTAAATATTTAAGGAAGCATCTTCTCTCTCCCACTCATCTAAAGACTTCCTCATTTGTGACCATTTCTTTCCAGTTGATTTTCATAATCCTTCTATAGCACCAGGTTTCAAATGCTAGTAGTCTTTTCCTCTCTCTCCCTCTCCTATTGTCCAAGATTCGCTGCCATATAGCGCGACGGATTATCCATAATACAGCGCTATGTACACACATCAAAAAAAGTTTTGCATCACCTCGGTTCCCAGATCTCCGGCATATAGACGTTGACTGTGTATATTGTATCCAAGATACAGTCCCTTTGACTGTTCATAGATGTCACTAAAACTGCTCAAAGATGTAAACAACCATGCATGAGCAGGGCCTATTAGACGGAGGGGGTACGACAGCCGATCAGTTCCAGTCATTCCACCAGGACGAAGGTACGCTGCTCATGTTGTCTGTAGTTCTACCATGCCTAGAAGGTCAATACCGCAGTTCGATCGCGTCCGCATTGTTACTTTGTGTCAAGAAGGGCTATCAACAAGGGAAGTTTCCAGGCGTCTCAGAGTGAACCAAAGCGATGTTGTTCGGACATGGAGGAGGTACAGAGATACAGGAACTGTCGATGACAGGCCTCGCTCAGGCCGCCCAAGGGCTACTACTGTAGTGGATGACCGCTACTTACGGATTGCCGCTCGGAGGAACCCTGACAGCAATGCCACCATGTTGAATAATGCGTTTCGTTCAGCCACAGGACGTCGTGTTTCAACTCAAACTGTGCGCAATAGGCTGCATGATGCGCAACTTCACTCCCGACGTCCATGGCGAGGTCCAGCTTTGCAACCCCGACACCATGCAGCGCGGTACAGATGGGCCCAACAACATGCTGAATGGACCCCACGGAATTGGCATCACGTTCTCTTCACCGATGAGTGTCGCATATGCCTTCAACCAGACAATCGTCGGAGACGTGTTTGGAGGCACCCTGGTCAGGCTGAACGTCTTAGACACACTGTCCAGCGAGTGCAGCAAGGTGGTGGTTCCCTGATGTTTTGGGGTGGCATTATGTGGGGCCGACGTACGCCACTGGTGGTCATGGAAGGCTCCGAAACGGCTTTACGATACCTGAATGACATCCTCCGACCCATAGTGCAACCATATCGGCAGAATATTGGAGAGGCATTTGTCTTCATGGACGACAATTCTCGACCTCATCGTGCACATCTTGTGAATGCGTTCCTTCAAGATAACGACATCGCTCGACTACAGTGGCCAGCATGTTCGCCAGACATGAACCCTATCGAACATGCCTGGGATATGTTGAAAAGGGCTGTTTATGGACGTCTTGACCCACCAACCACTCTGAGAGATTTACGCCGAATTGTCGTTGAGGAGTGGGACAATTTGGACCAACAGTGTCTTGATGAACTTGTGGATAGTATGCCACGGCGAATACAGGCATGCATCAATGCAAGAGGACGTGCTACTGGGTATTAGAGGTAGTGGTGTGTACTGCAATCTGGACCACAAATGCTGAAAGTCTAGCTGTATGATGGTACAACATGCAATGTGTGGGTCTCATGAGCAATCAAACGAGCTGAAATGTTGTTTGTGTTGATCTCTATTCCCTTTGTATTTAACGGTTCCGGAACTCTTGGAACCGAGGTGATGCAAAACTTTTTTTGATGTGTGTACATAACTAAATTTTGAGTACGAGAGTACTTTTACCCAAGTTCTAGGAAACAATAACGACTGAAGACATTCAAAGTGCAGTTGATATGCTGCCGAGAACAGCAGGTGCGAGGTCATGGAAGAAAAGGACGACGACGATGATGAAGGCAATGAAAGGGAGCTAAAATACACACTTTTGGAGAAGCACTATCTGTTTTGAGTGACCTTCAGGAATTTTCAGCTTCCTAGAATGTTCCAGAACTCCTGGAGTTAATGCAGAATGCAAAGGAGATTATACAACGTTCTCTTGTAAAGATGTCGCGACAATGCACTTTGAAAGACATGTGGAAATAAAGAGACGAGCAGAGACACTGAAATTTTTCTACTTAAGTTTAAAATACAGTCGCCTCCGTAGCGTAGCGGTCAGCATGGTTAGCTGCCGCCCCGGAGGTCCTGGGTTCGATTCCCGGCTCTGCCACGAAATTTGAAAAGTGGTTTGAGGACTGGAACGGGGTCTACTCAGCCTCGGGTGGTCCAAATGAGTAGAGGGGGTTCGATTCCCACCTCAGCCATCCTCGAAGTGGTTTTCCGTGGTTTCCCACTTCGTCTTCGGCAAATGCCGGGATGGTACTGTACCCGATAACCCGGATAGTAGGCTGTCAGATATCCGCCCCCTCAATCGGATTGCCAATAATCAAACGCGCCGGCATAGCTACATCAATGAAAATGGCACTGACAGACACTATCGAGATTAGAGCACAATAGTTAACAAGAAAATTATTGTGGAACACACCAAAATATACGGGGTTCATACTTACCTTTACTTACCTCTTAAATATATCTCGGGGACTGGGTTGTCAACTGGATCACTTAAAAGTATGTCCTCACAATAACCTCCACCATGATATTTAAAATGAACCAAAAACGAAGACGAGAAACTTTAAACTGCACAATAATTTATTTCACATAAAGAATGATTTTTAACAAAAATGAAACAACAAAATATACGTGGCAATCAGAAGCCATCGATCACATAACCATGTCCTCCTGTAGGACCTGTATTCTCTACATATAATGTTTTAGCTTTCTCAAGCTCCTAGCAACGAAAATATAACAATGCACTGGGAATGGAAACGGGATTTGGGATGAGACACATATATCAATTGCTTTGCGTGTTTATATACTGCACATTTATTTATAGCCACAAGGCTATTATGAAACGCCCTTGGCCTCGGTAACACAGTTGTCCGGACCAGCTGCAAAGCACCTGTATCGTCAAAGCGGACACCCGTTCGTTCAACCCTAGCATAAGTGTGCTACCTCAGAGCTCGGCTCTCTCTTTTCAAATACGTAAATGTTCACATCTCAACTGAAATATTATCACGCAAATGTCTTACATGCTTCATTCAAACACCAGTGGATTCCTCCAACAATCCCAAATCATGATTATTTGTGTAAACCACTTGCTTAACTTGCATTGTTTAGAGTTAAAAAAAACTCTAAATGTTAATAACAAAAGTTCATTAATTATTTATAACAATAATAAATTGTTTATAACAATGTCAAATGACGATTGAAAATTTAATACACGCTTCTATTAATCACTATCATTCCAAATTATTTAACAAAGATATTTACAAAATTATTTTACACTATTAAATTGTTTATATTATTTATACAAGGAATACATTGAACCACACGTTTATCCGGTTGATAATTACTCAAATCGTGTTGATATAATCGACCAATGAAGGTTAGTTATATTAAGCTGTCAAATTCAGGTTTAATAATGTTTAATAATTAATTATTAATATTTGTGACTGTAACCTCCATTCAAAATCTTTATCTCAAATTATTTAACACTCTTGTTAATTTTAACAGTATCTTCATATGAATAATCTTTCAAAGAACAAGAACAACATTCAGCGGGAAAATACTTCGCTCATAACGCACAAAAATGGCACAACAATTGGCCCAAAATTCATCATATATCTTTATATATATGGCATAAAAATCTTCCAAACTACACACAAAAACCCTCCACTATTAATTCTTCAACTTCATTAATTATTGTGGGAACCTCCTTCATTATTCAAGGGCATTATTCAACAGCGACTTTTACACGTCCACTGAACTAAAGATTATACATCCATTGTTCCTCTTTAAAAATTCTTATATTCATCAATTGTAATAATGACTGTTATTATTTAACCTTCGTGGGTTTCATTCATGAATCGATATGAAGTAAAAATTTGCCAATCACAAATAAATTTAATAGCAAATACGGTTAGACACTCCTGCCTGGTCTATCAAAATTGAGATTAACATCTTCAAAGTAACGCAGTATAAAAATACTATCTTCAAACAAAGTTCATCTAAACTGCAAAATAGTCGAATAGAATACAATTAGATTGTGGAATGCAAACATTATTGTTCCACTCTAGAATTGAGAAAACTCCTATCAAATGTTCATTACTATAGTGTATTCAATAAATTGTAACCAACGTTCGTATTTCATAAAATTGTCTATAATGCAATGATAAATGTCTATGTTGCAATCATGTTCATAAGACGACTAGTATTTCAAAGATCGTCGATATCGTAGTAGATTTTAACGCTCTAAAATCTTTTAAATATTCTTCTTTCTTGAGGATGACAGAAAATTGGTCAAAGTAATTTACTGATTAGAATTACTTTAATAAAATGACACGCTGTCTGAATTCAAATCTGCCATAGCAAATCATTAACTTTACAGTCAAATCGTGACTACAAAAATATGCAAATTACTGATAGAATCTAAATCATCAGTCTCAACTGATCCAAAATTATTTAATTATGCCAATGACATAACAATGTCTCAAAAATCGAAGAAAAAGGCATAAATCAACGAAGTGTACTGAGTACAAAAATATCAATCAATAAAATGGGGCAAAAGGTAGGACAGAAAATATGGGAAGAATGGTTGCTCAAATATCGCTACAAGACTCAAATAATACAAGAAACGTTCACAACTACCTTATCTGCCGACTGAAGTTCCAGAGGAAAATTCCCCAAAGAAGACTGCTGATGGATCCATTTTACCAACTTAAAGATGAGCTCCATCCTCGAAACAGGAATCAGCGTCCTCGGAGAATCGAACTGCTTCCTCCTCCGAAATTGCACTGCTCCTTGGATACGAGAAACATCCTTCCGGCAAAATTCTTCATTGTGCGCCGGGATAACCCTGGCCTCTCTTGAAAGTTCTCTGAAGTTCTTGCAGGAATTCGCCATGAAGTTTAATGTAATTATTTCCGCAGAAATATTCATAGTTGTGGAGTATGAAAATATTTCCACTGTTATCTGGTATAATTCAGCGATGGATTAACGATGCATGAGTGTAGTTGGATGTTCACTACATGCTCGCTTTTGTAGAAAGACGATTAACGAAGTTCCATGCTGTTACTTTACTCCAATAATATATGTCCCAATTGCATCAAAGCCTTAGCCTTCCATCTCACCTTCCGTTATAATCATCAAAAGCACTGCAATATTATAATGTTCCATAGTCGAATGTATCGTTGTAATACCAAACTGTTGCACTCCACGTGTCAGCCGTAGTGTATAATATGGAATATAAAAGTGTTTCTCCTGTGGCGAGAAAATCACTTTTGTTGGCAGCCTTAAAGTTCCAATATCTTTCGAAGTATCACTGTGAAATCGTTCAAATCTTGTATACACCTCAATGTTATACTGCCTAATAGAATTATAATACAGGCTGAAGTTAGCGCTTGATATCTTGACTGGTGGAAACGTTAATGTGCGCGTTTCAACTTCACCTAGTTTCGAGCAGCGTGAAATGGAACTGCTCCGAGTTCGTTTGATGCGGCAGGCTTTCACCTCACGCTAAAGACACCTTACTTCACTGAATCACTTGAAAATAACTCTATATCACCAGAAATACATATGAGATCTGAGCGTATGAGATCTGAGTATGAGAGCTCCTCTCTCCTGTGCACGACCTTTTATCAACTTCTTAAGGGGCGTATCCATCCCTACCATAGCCTGTTGCTGCGTCATTGCTGGAAGTTTTAACTTTGGCTATACTTGACGGATTTTCAAATTTCAAAAACTCAAAATTAATTTCTTCAAAATTCCAAATCAATGCCATAACTGAAAATAGATTTCCACAAATCTGCATGCCAAAAGTAATCGAATATCGTAGTTTCAGCAATCTCCGTCTTCCTTCCAAACTATCGTTCATTGGTTCGCGTCTCTCCTCCAATAGCGTAGCTTCTTCCTTAGCACAATACCTTGTTTCCTGCGACTGCGTCGTAAATCTCTGAGCTTTCTCGAACAAAATCATGACGTCACCAAGAATCTCAGCTCAATCAGCCTACTGGCATGAATTCTACGTCATCCGTGCCTACGTCATGAATATCCCCGTCATAACTATGACATCCATAACTTTACTGATATTTGCCAATACAGCCATCGTGGTCTCAATATAATTCAATTTCCGGGGGCAGTACCTACTGTAAGGCCACGGCCACCTCCTTCCCTCTTCCTAGCCTATCCATCCCTATCTTTCATCCCTTCCCCTCCCTCATAAGGCCCCTGTTCGCTTTGCAGGTGAGGCCGCCTGGGCGAAGTGCTGATCACACCTCCCCAGTTGTATCCATCACGACCAGATGTTCCAAGCTCCTGGACACTGCCCATAGAGGCGGTAGTGGTGAGTTCCCTCGCTGAGTCCGTGGGTTCCGCAAACCTAGAGGGTAAATTGACTAAATAAAAAATAAAAATAAAAGTTTAAAATACAGTGTAATACACGTGAACCTATTTCCTTTTTTTTATTTACAGGCCTATATTTTAAATTATTATTATTATTATGCCATAATTCAGTATTTCTTTGTAGTGTATTTTGTATTATTAAAACACAACACTTTGTAAATCAGAACAAGAAGTTCCGTGACGAACTAAAGAGCCTACTTTTCTTAAAATTTAAGATTCATACCAATGATTAATCGATATGGATCTATCTAGGATAATGACGAAATTAAGTTGGTAATATCGTAATTTCTAATTAGTTCGAAATACTGTATACCTGGCATAATGTAGCCTAATAGAGCACTACAGTTGGCAGCCCTGGTGACTGAATATATTCTTAGTTCCATCTCTTAAGGTACAGAATACAAAATTTGGTTGGAGTCCAATGAATAGCATGGACGTTACATTCAGTTAAACATTGGATCTAACAGCGCGCGTAAAATCATGTTGGCAACAGTGTCATGCATGTATTGGTCAGAAATAATCTGAAATAATATGATCTATTGTTGTGCCAATTTTGAATGAAATCCATTACTTAGTATAGAAGTTACATGCATTTTAAAATTGGACCTATCAGCAGGCTTAGAATCATGTTGGCAGTACTGACGTATATTAGTTACTCCAAAGTAATCTAGAATGCCAGGTACTATACGTGTGCAAAGTTTAGAGCTATTGGCTTGCATTCTTTCTGATATATTGATATTAGGGTAACAAAAATAGAGACAGCATTTATTAACAGTTGGCAGCCCTGGTTGCTCTTAAGAATACGCATAGTCATAGCTGTTGTGGTACACATAGCACATACGAAATTTGGTTGAAATCCAAATGATAGTATGGAAGTTACATGTATTTAAATTTGGACCTCTAAGCAGGCTTAGAATCATGTTGGTAGCACTGACGTATATTCGTTACTCCAAATTAATATAGAATGTCATGTACTATACGTATGCATAGTTTAAAGCTGTCGGCTTGCATACTTTCTCATATATATATTGGTATTTGGATAAAAAAAATTAAGAGCATTTTTAACAGTTGGCAGCACTGGTGGTTCATAAGAATACGTTCAGCCATATCTGGTTATGTACACATGCAACATACGAAATTTGTTTGAATTCCAATTGATAGTGTAGAAGTTATATGCATTTAAATATTGGACCTATCAGTAGGCTTATAATCAGTTTGGCAACACTGCCATGTATGGCCTTCTGGAAATTAAACTGCAATATTACTATCTATATGTGTGCCGATTTTGAAATAGTTCCCATTCATACCTTCCAAGATATCCAACATGGAGCTCAAATTTCAATTGCGAATTTTCAGCAGTTGGTAGCACTGACATCATTTTCAAATATGGCCGTGAGATATTCAGGTATAGATCTTGACTCCTACCAAATTTTATTTCGATTGCTCCAGCCGTTTAAGAGTTGATAGGGGGGGACACACACACACAGCCAGACAGACAGACAGACAGACAGACAGACACACATTTTCCCGGATCGATCTCATAAGACTACTTTTGCAAAATGTGAAAAGTAGGCTAAAAATGAATCCAGAACGATTGCGCTTTAGGCAATATATACCGGTACTGTATATATATATTCAGGGAGATATTTTCCAGTTGAAACAGTGTTCTTGTCTCTAATGTTTCTTCAGCCCAGGTCTCCACGTTGCTTTTGGTGTTGTTGTTGATAGATTTAGGGACTTTTCGATATCGTGACCGTGTATCCCCGGGTATTTTGTGTGGGTGGAATTTGTCTGATAACCTGTGTTATTGTGATGACTGTATTAGTGTGTGCATTTGTAATTCAGGACAGGCTTGGAAAGGAAGCGGCCGTACCCTTAATTTATGATCCATCCCAGCATTTTCCTGGCGTAGATGTGGGAAACTATGGAAAACACTTACAAAATGGCTGAGGTAGAAATAGAAGCCTCCGGTTTCGGTGACGTAGTTGGTAGCATGCTGAGCTTCTATGCAAACGATCGCGGGTTCGAACCCGGCCAAGTCGACGGATTTTTTAAGAGCGTTAAAAATCCCTCAGTATGCCTTCCTTTGGAGGGGAGGTAAAGCCGGCGATCCCATGTCATAGATTTGTGGCAAGTAAAAGAACCTTCCACTAACTACATTTGTGTGAAGCTAACTGTGCAGGTTAGAACTGATAACGCTCTATTAGTTCCAACGTTCGCCGCCAGGTGCTGACTGCGATGCCATCTGGTAGGCAAGTCTGCATGCTAGGTGTCATGGACGGTAGCATTTGGTAGCATAAGTTGGAACTACTTGAAATTACTGTCTGCAGTCCTTACTTGATTTTTTTTAAACAGATAACTCACACACTAATACAGTCATCAGAATTAACACTGGTTAACAGACAGAGTCTACACATACCCGAAGTACACGGGGCTACATGACCGCGATGTCGCAGCCCCTAAACTAAGAAACCAACCAACCAATTCAGGTTTCACAACCATACAGGAATGTATTAAAGATGTACAGTTTTGAGCTGATGTTAAGCTCTCTAGATCTCCTTATCGATCTTAGAATTACAAATGCACCTTTGACCATTACTACCAGGTATACTGAATATCCTTCTTGGTCCCTCCATCTGTGGTGGCAATGCTTTCCAGGTAACAACATTCCTTGACTCATTCTATCTCTTGGTTTTCTAGGAACCGTTGTGAATTGTTGCAGTTATGTTTCTCATTACCATTTTGTATATTTTAAATTGTCGTTCTACAGTAATTTTCCCTCGATGGACTAAGGCCCAATTCACAAATATATCTATCTATCGCAGTCAAGCACACGAGCGCTTTGTGAATGTCACATGTAGCATAGTATAAATATGAAATCGTTTATTTCTGTGCGTGCAGTGATTTTTATGACAAAAAGTAAATATGACCAATGAACATCTATTTATTTTATACAACTATCTATGACTATTTAAATATCTATATATCTATTTATTTATCGAACTATCTATCTAAGAATCTATGTAAGAATACTACCTACCAAATACAGTTAATTGCAGAGCATAATTTTTAACGGGTTTCATACACTAGCCAGCAAACTTCTCACAAAATAATCAATATTGCTGGAACTATTTGAAGGATTTTCTTGATTTGTGTCAATATCCTTGATTGTTTTGTGCAGCAAGAAAGAAGTGGTATTGTACGATGTGACTGGTATTTATTGGCTCTTCAAAATTAGGCCTATATTGTCTTATTTTCAAAGAAAAAAGTGTATCCTCGAAAAGAGGGTATATTGGCTTTCGAGGCCAGTGAATTAAAACTCAGCGATTTTTCTAGGTTTATGCCGTGTCTTGTATGGGGTGCCACTATAGGAACACCACACAAGAAACGGCATAAACTTAGAAAAATTGCTGAGTTTTAATATCCTCGAAATTAATCAGAAACAGGAAATATCTTCACGTCTTATGAAAGGAGAGGTATTCATTCTAGAGGATGGGATTGACATGTTAAACATTAACTTAAATGTTACAACAATTCAGATTTTGTTTTTTGGAAGTAAAAAATGTTGGTGGATTTTCGGCTGTAACCTCTTCAGTTTTAATTTAAATGCGACCATTGAGATTAGTTAGTTATTTTAGTTTTAAAGGACGGAACAGCAAGGTCATCTGCGCCTACCATTAGGCTTTACCCTAGAGAAACCGGGAAGAACACACTCAGGATAGACTCTGTCACATTGGTATACGAAGCTCTGATCTCCGAACTTGCTGCAGTTTCCCATCGTTGCATGTACTCTCAGTCCTATTAGTCATTAATACAATATAATCAGTCGGTCAACACGAATATGCCACCACACACAAATCTATGTGAGAAGTGTTAAGAGCCTACTTTCATTTATGAAACAAGTAGTTACGTGAAGAACTAAATAGCCTATTTTCATATATCCTATATATATTAATTGGCTCTATCAACATAAAAAATTTCAGTTTGATTGCTTTAATAGATTCGTAGATATTGAGAACCGTCTAAATATTTCGGATGGTCACCATGTTGGATTTTTATATATAGGCCTTATAGTTATGTAATATTACATGAAGATAAATGTATTCGTGTTTTATTCAAAGTTCAATCGCATGATTAGGACACAAGAAATAAAAATGAGACTTTAAAATTTCGCTCAGCCGCCATCTTGAGGTTATGTAAATAATTTAAATGAATTGGATGCCAGTGGTTTCAAATTTATATTCGCATATACCGTACCAAGTTTCACTGCGCTGGGATGGTTAAACCGCGAGAAACGTCCATTTGAATATTTAAATTTGGTGTCGCCGCCCTGTTGGATTTGTGCTCACCCTGAGAACCGTCTGAATATTTTGGATGGACGCCATTTTGGATTTTAATATATGTAGGCCATAGAGTCAAATACTATTATATTAGGATTATTGTGTACGTATATTATTCAAACGTTGATTTCGATCACATGATTAGAACACAAGAAATAAAAACTTTATTTTAAAATTTCGCCCAGCCACCATCTTGAGGTTATGTAAACAATTGAACTAATTAGATATCAGTGCATTGCAATTTTTATATTCATTTGCTGTCCCAAGTTTCACTGTGTTTGGCTGGTTAAATCTATTTAAAAGTTTCAAATTAGCTTGACCACCATGTTCGTTTCGTAGTTGAGAGGTTTTTGAAAGTCACATAGGTGAACGTCTAGTGGTGTCCCTTATCACCGTACAAAATTTTAGGGTGATATGAGCAATAGTAGACGAACTCCTAGTAGCGCCCTTAATCATCGTAGGAAATTTCAGGGTGATATCGATAATAGTTACGGAGATATAGAATGCCGGTGAAATATTTCGCACAGCTGCCATGTTGGATTGGTGAGACGTAGTAAAATGTGAAGGGCACTATTGGAGACCGCCAAATAGTACTATGACCTAACCGAGTTTCATTGAAATCGCTCTAGCCGTTTAGAAGTTATAAGGGACACACACACACGCGCAGATGCACACACACACATAGACACAAATGAAAATAGGCTAGAAATATACTTATGAGATCACCTTTTGTCCGTGTGTGTGTGTGTGTGTGTGTCCCCCTCCCCTCCCTAATAAAATCTAAACGGCTCGAACGATTTCAACGAAACTCGGTAGGGTCATAGTACTAGTCTGTCTGACCCTGACCGCGCCTCTCAAATTTTATAACGTCTCACCAATCCAACATGGCGGCTGTGCGAAATATTTCACTGGCATGCTATATCTCCAAAACTATTATCGATATCACCCTGACATTTCTTACGATGATTATGGGCGCTACTAGAAGTTCGTCTACTGTATGTGACTTTCAGAAACCTATTATTTACAAAACGAACATGGCAGCCAAGCGAAGTTGAAACATTTTAATAGATGTTTGTAGTGATCTAACCATCCGAGCGCAGTGAAACTTGGTACAGCATATGTTTATACACATTTAAGAACTTATAAGGTTCATTCTGGTTCCATATTGATAAACTATTTGAGTAATAAATAGGTTAAAAGTTCCGGGTAACAATAACTTTTTATTAAATCTGATCACTATGTAGTCATTGGTGGGAAATGTTTCGAGGCCTAATTTTTTGGTTCCTTCATCAGCCGATAGCAATGAATCAATAAATGACAAAGACACAAGATAATTGTATAGCGTAACACTAAAAAGTCCCTTATATGATGCACCATAAAGAAAGATGGAAAATTGAATGCCTACATCAACACAATATGATGTATGAGAATATGAATAAAATAAATTTGAAACACATATTGAAATACTAAACAAGAAGTTCCGTGAAGGACTATACAGCCTACTTTTCATGCCAATGATTATTCTACAGAATATGAACCTATCTAGAATAATGACGAAATTAAGTTGCTAATATCGAAATTTCCAATTAGTTCGAAATACTGTATACCTGGCATAATGTATCATAATAGAGCACTACAGTTGGCAGCCCTGATGACTGAATATATTCTTAGTTCCATCTCTTAAGGTACAAAATACAAAATTTGGTTGAAGTCCAATGAATCGCATGGACGTTACATGCAGTTAAACATTGGATCTAACAGCGCGCGTAAAATCATGATGGCAACAATGTCATGCATGTATTGGTCAGAAATAATCTGAAATAATATGATCTATTGTTGTGCCAATTTTGAATGAAATCCATTAGTTAGTATAGAAGTTACATGCATTTTAAAATTGGACCTATCAGCAGGCTTAGAATCATGTTGGCAGCACTGACGTATATTAGTTACTCCAAATTCGTCTAGAATGCCAGGTACTATACGTGTGCAAAGTTTAGAGCTATTGGCTTGCATACTTTCTGATATATTGATATTAGGGTAACAAAAATAGGGACAGCACATATTAACAGTTGGCAGCCCTGGTTGCTCCTTAGAATACGCATAGTCATATCTGTTATGGTACACATAGCACATACGAAATTTGGTTGAAATCCAAATGATAGTATGGAAGTTACATGTATTTAAAGTTGGACCTGTCAGCAGGCTTAGAATCATGTTGGTAGCACTGACGTATATAAGTTACTCCAAATTAATATAGAATGTCAGGTACTATACGTGTGCATAGTTTAAAGCTGTCGGCTTGCATACTTTCTGATATATTGGTATTTGGATAAAATAAATTAGGAGCATTTATTAACAGTTGGCAGCCCTGGTAGGTCTGAAGAATACGCTCAGTCATATCTGGTTATGTACACATACAACATACGAAATTTGGTTGCATTCCGCTTGATAGTGTAGAAGTTATATGCATTTAAAAATTGGACCTATCAGGAGGCTTATAATCATTTTGGCAACACCGCCATGTTTGGCCTCCTGGAAATTAAACTGAAATATTATGATCTGTACGTGTGCCAATTTTGAAATAGCTCCCATTCATACTTTCCAAGATATCCAACATGGAGCTCAAATTTCTATTGCGATTTTTTAGCAGTTGGTAGCACTGACATCATTTTCAAATATGGCCGTGAGATATTCAGGTATAGATCTTTACTCCTACCAAATTTTGTTTCGATTGCTGCAGCCGTTTAGGAGTTGATAGGGGGGGACATACACACAGCCAGACAGACAGACAGAAGGACAGACAGACAGACAGACAGACAGACAGACAGACACACATTTGCCCGATCTCATAAGTCTACTTTTTCCTCATTTTTGCAAAATGTGAAAAGTAGGCTAAAAAATGTCTGATTCTCTTGCAGATCATTGCTAATGGAAAGAAACGTGGTTAGTATAAAGTCTTATAAACTAGGAACACTTTCAATTGGGAAGAAGTGTTCATCGACGAGGCTATTTATGAAACCACACGATTCACTGTGGTCATCAGATGTTAATGAAACATAAAAGGTATTGGTTCAGTACGGTAGCAACAGTTGAGAATAGAATGAAACATATTGTTGGAATCCAGTAGTAACGATGGAAATATTTATAATATTTCAATACTTCACCTGTGATGCATTAATATAAAAGCAATGAAGTCAACTGCGCTGAAATAATATCTCGCAAATAGAATGCTCTGGTAGAAGTAATTACTGTATGTTCATGAAATATAGAACTTCAACATATTTAACAGTAGAAATGGGCCTCTAGTCCGTCTAAAAGAAAAATGGGGGAGAATTTGTAAATTGTTAAGAGAGAATTGAGTAGGTGGAAGTCACTGATAAACTTAATAACCAGTAATAAGATATTACATGGTTTGAGTAACATTTAATAAGATATTATATTAATAAGTTACGTGAGGATACATTGTATGCTTTTGTCGGATCTGGTTCGTCTTCTATTTTAATATTATTGTCAAATTTATCGTACAGCAGAGCACATCACCCAGATATATAGCTGTATTAAATAAAAATCATGGGAGCGTTAGATCTGGTTAAAACTGTAGAATTGGGGTTGTGTGTTATGTTATTAGCGAGAAAGACTCTCTAAGAGGAAGACACGTGCAAATGTGGAAATAAATTTCGGAAGTGAAGCGAAAATAACAGGGAAGGAGGGGTGCGAATAAATGGCAGGATGCGTTGCTGTAAAAAAAACTTGATAAAATAGGTGTTTATAACAAGATGTTCAGTAAAGAACATATAGCCTACGTTCTCCCAAATGCATGGGTATAGTTAATACTCTTTGTCCTTTTCAAGTATAATTGAATGTTGGGTATATTTGCTTGTTGAAATACAACGTGCTATACGGACATTAAACGTTGATTGATTGAATCCTCACCTGAAATATATAGACTATACTAATACAGCCATCACAATAGCACAGGTTATCAGACAAAATTCAACACTCACCCAAGTACACGGGGCTAAATGACCATGATGTCTATGAATCTCGAATGGAAGGACAACAACAGATTCCTACCCAAATCCATCCTCGTATAAAAGTACACACACTAGTAAGCCTACAGACATCACAGTGACATAGGTTATCTGACAAATTCTACACACACCCAAGTAAACGGGACTACAAGACCATGATGCCACAAAACCCCTAAAAAATCAACAACAAAAACAACAACAACAATAGTCTCTACCGCGGATCAAGGTCAAGGAATATTAACCGCTGTATTCGAGTGTTGAAATATGTGGTGTTAAAAGTATATAGGCCTATATAATATTTTCGATAGCAATTACACACTGTATATGCTTAACATTATAACGTATGCGTAGTTATAAATCAATAAATATCAAGAAAACTAAGCAAAAAATTTAAACCCGCTGGATTTTGATCTACGAACCCCCAGACTATGAGCCCAAATCGCTACCATTACGCCACGGATGCAACGAAAATACTTGATAAACAACTGGTTTAGTATAACTGTATCATATTTAGAGTTGAAATCAACGATTTCATTAGCGTTTTCTGGCGTTCTGATAAACCATTTGATCCTAAATATTTATTATTTTGTTCAGTGCATTCCTAAAAGGATATAAACTTATGAAGTTATGGAAATATATGTATTTACGAGCAAAAATAGCGGCCATTTTGACATGGGGAAGGCACGGGACCACAACGATATGGCACGGTACGGTTGAACTGCTAGTCACCTCTACGGTTACATATTCTATTATAATATACTAATATCCTACCGGTAACCTCTTTGAGGACAGATTAAACCTCCCTATGTACGATAAGCTGAATTGTTGAGGACAGACCTTGTTGAATCGTAAGTTACGGTTAGGCTATAACACTTGCATGATTCATGCATCCAGCATCATGAAACTATTTGGCTGATGATCGTATAGTGTGGGTAAAAGATGCTTCCCACATTAAGGTATATTGTTGCAAAATTTGGTAGAGATCGAATGATTAGGTTAGTCGTAATTTGATTTAAGCTTTGAATATTTGGGTGGCCGCCATTACGTTTCCTTCAAGATAGCGGCGAAATAAAACATGCCACTGAGGTGCCCCTTGCTAGAGCTACCTCTGTACCAAATTTCATTCAATTGGGTTTCACCGTGTTTGAATTGATAGGGAGAATCGATTTGCACACATGCATGGTCGCCATCTGCAAACTATTGGGCTGATGACCTTGTAGTATGGTCAAAAGAAGGCTTCCCACATAAATGTATGTTGTTGCAAAATTTGCTAGAGATCAGATGATTAGGTTAGTCGTAATTTGATTTAAGCTTTGAACATTTGCGTGGCCACCATTACGTTTTCGTCAAGGTGGCGGCGATATAAAATATGAATGAGGTGTCCTTTGCAAGTGCTACCTCTGTACCAAATTTCCTTCAATTTGGTTTCACCGTGTTTGAATTGATAGGGGGAATCGATTTGCACACATACATGGTCACCACCTGCAAACTATAGGGTTGATGACCTTGTAGTTTGGTCAAAAGATGCCCTTGCTGTTTGAATAGATGACGCTTCTCATGCAAATATATTTTGTTGCAAAATTTGGTAGAGATCAGATAATCAGGTTAGTCGTTATTTGATTTAGTTTTTGACCATTTGGGTGGCCGCCATTACGTTTCCGTTAAGATGGCGGTGATATAAAACATTACGCTGAGGTGCCCTTTGCCAGTGCTACGTTTGTACCAAATTTCATTCAATTAGGTTTCACCGTGTTTTAATTGATAGGGAGGGAGGGGGATGTTTGACAGACATGCAGAGTACACACACAATCATCTCATAAGTCTACTTTCATTTTTTGCAAAAATCGACGGTAGGCTAAAAATGTGCATAATTAAGCACAATGGTAAATAACAGACAAAAATGTTTAAAGGGGTTTATTTTTACTTTTTTTCTTGTTATGTTGTCTGTGAGGGTATCAAACAATAAGTTGAAAATTATTTCATTCAGATTTATTGGGTATGAAATTGTTTGCGCTGTGTTCCTTTCAATAGAATCGCGTACAATCATCTCCGTTCTCTTATTGGTGCAATGTAGACTTTTCAATCCTTTTCTATATTTGTGAATTTATGACCTGACTCTTCCATATGGGTGGCTATGGCTGAATATCTTCTCTCTATATATAAAAATAAAAGTAGGTCTGTGTTTTCTGAATGTCCAAGGAAATTTGTGTTATTAACGCTTTTCAGACTGGTTTAAAACGGTTGCGCGCAAAAACAAAATTTTTGTCTGTCCGTCTGTCTGTCTGTCTGTCTGTCTGTCTGTGTGTGTACAATTTTGTACGCGCATCACTCGAGAACGGCTGAGTGGATCAACGTAAAATTTGTATAGATGTCCATCAGAGGCACGAAAGTAATCATTGATGTAACTCTTCTCCATACCTCTCATAAAAGACGACCTACCCCCTTAAAATGCATGCTGAAATGGACATAGACGAGAAAAAGCTCATTATCAGCGTCTCAGTGTGAGAAACAAAACTCGGGAGCCCTACGGGACCCGAAAACCACATTTTAAGGTCATAAAGCCAACAGTTTTTGAGATATTCCCGGAAAACTAATTTCATTTATTAAGCTATTGAAATAATGCAAGCCGGTAAGCATGGCAACACAATCTCAGAAGTCCATCTATTACTGTAAGACGCAATGCCATTCCATTTATTACATTACTGTGAACGTTTGCAAACGGTTATAAGGTTATCACAGAACCAACTTAAGCTGTAAAATTCATCAATACGTAAATAATGCGCTTAAGGGGGTCAAGGGGTACTCTTGAATTCTTTCACGTGATTTACACGTGCGAGTGTGGTACTGAAGGTCTATTATATCCCTATCCCTATATTATTAAATTATTATTATGATTATTATTATATTACGGCGTACAAGGACGAGACAAAAGTCATTTCCAGCCCCTCGGTGACTTGGAGGCTACAACGTTTTAAGGGTCTAAAACCATGTTTCTGAGATATTCCCAGAAAACTAATTTCAGTTAATAAACCAATAAATATATGACGAGTACAGAAGAAGATCAAATCAGGAGCTTTATAGATATACTGAGAAAATCACAGATGTGGCTAGGAAGAGACGTCTGGCTTTCTACGGAAATGTCTCAAGAATGAACCCAGCAAAACTAACCAAGCGGCTTCTCAACTACTGGGAGATTATAAAGAGCGTGACACCATGGCTAACAGAAGTTAACAAGGACATCCAAGAACTGAAGATAATGGAAAGTGATATTAGAAGCATATCACTGCTCAGAAAGATACCTAAACAGAATAGTTTTCAGGACAGACCTCCCTGTAGGAAAACCGGCATCATCTGGGCAAAAAGGAGAACGGAGAAACATAGCCAGAGAATGCGCGAATATTGGGCAAACATCAAGTCCCTCGCCAAGCTGAAAAGTTCAACGTCGTGGTCCTTAGCTGGCCCATCCGAAAAAAGATGAACAAGAAGAAACTAATGAAGTAATGCAAGCCGGTAACCTTGACAAAAGTATCTCAAGAGGTGACATCCTACTTTCCATCTATTTCTGTAAGAATCAATGCCACTCAATTTATTAAATTTCTGCGAAAGTTTGCAAATGGCTATAGGTTATCATGGAAACAAACATAGACTGTAAAATTCATCAATGCGCTTAAGGGGGTCAAGGGGTACCCTAGAATTTGTAAACGTGACTTACACGTGCGATATGTTATACAGAAGGTCTATTATATCTCCAAACAGCGGCATTATTTTCGAAAATTCCTGAATTGAAGTAGTGTTTTTTGAAGCTTTTGGGAATTTTAGCCATTGAAGGCTAAAAATCCTGAATTTTTATGAACCACAAGCCTTTATAATTTATTAAAGGGGTCTTCGTGGGGATGGGGACTTTCCAAAGCGGTGAGGGTCAGTTTTTACTTGACATATATTGCGTTTCGTCAACAAGGTTTTCAATATTATTTTCATGTCAGGAAGTACACGTTAGGTGAATTTAGTTTGAGAGCACATTTTAACTAATCATATTTTCGTCGACAAACGGGTTCATCGTAAAGATGATTTTGTTTGCCACTATGTGGTTGATACATCTTTATGTTTATGGACGCCTATAACTCGTGTACGGGTGCTTGGAGCATCGTAAAATTAGGTATCGTAACCATGAGTCAACACACCAATCTTTTATAGAACTCTCCACCGTACGTCTCATAGAAGGATGGGTATAGGGGAAAACTATTCAAAATACATGCTAAAATAGGCGAAAAATAAAAATAATCCTAGAAAGACGACCAAAGCATATGTTGCGCTTCTCAATGTGTGACACAAAACTAGGGAGTCTATAAAGGATCTCCGAAAACCACATTTCAAGACCCTTAAATTAACAGTGTCTGTGATATACCCAGAAAACGAACTTCGTTCTGATTAACTTATGAAGGAATGACAAGCCCCTAACCATTGCAACAGTAGCTCAATTGATAGCGTCTGGTTATTAATACAGAAGACCGTTCGAAGAGCGCGTACTTCTGCTAGTTTTCTGTATATTATGGCGTTTAAGTGTTCATTGTATCTAGTAGCAACATTTCTTCCGGTTTGGCCTATATAGTTAGTATTGCAGTCATTGCAATTCAATATAGCTGCTATAAGACACGATTCAAACTACCCTGGCTGTCATAAAAGAGCCACTTCCATCAGCCTTGTAAACAGAGCTATGAAATTACCGCTATCCAAGCAAGATTTTAATAAAGAGATTAAAGTTATTCATCAGATCGCCAGAACCAATGGCTACAACTATCAATACAATAACAATATCCATCTATCTATATATACTGTAGCCATGCGTTATTATAAGGAGCATATGATCGTATCCCAGCTGGCTCACGGTCTTTCGAGGTATGGGGCGTTCAACCCACTGTACGATCATATGTTCAGGATTTGAGTCTACCAGGTGACTACTCTACATGGAAACACGACAGATTCCTAAATACAGAGTTTAATGATCCTAATATCATGGCTAATACAACAAAAACAAAAAATTACAATTATATTTACACTCCCACAACACAAATAAAATATCTGGAGTGCGCAGATGATTATTCCAAACAATAAAACAAACCCTAATCTGTGGATTAATCCAATAGTACAGCACTTTACCCACCATCATGCTTCTTTCTAGCACTTCTTAACACTTTTCACAAACAATACTTGATGTGGTTTGAACATGTTGATTACAGCTCGTAATACACACATTTCACTTTTAAAAATACAACACATTTTTCTTTATCACATAAATTTAAAACACTTTATATTATCACCTTTTTGCACCACTTTATACAATTGATTTGTACACACGAAGCCTTATTTGGCTTTCCGCTACTGCGTGATCTGCGACGTCTCTGCGCTATCCTGATATCCACTTGTCTCCTCCGAAAGTCTATCTCGAGTAGGTGTGTTCATCTCCCGTCTCCTACTGTGTTCTTATTTTCTCCCTTCTAGCGTGTACTGCCTAAGCATTTATCACAAATACCTGTGATTCCTTTCTGGTTCCCATGATCTGTGGTATACTTTACTATTTGACTGTATCTATCACAATCAGAATGTGATTTTCCTACGCTATACTGAACGATGTTTGCGTATAATCTCTGATTATCTGACTGCTGTAGACTGTTTATACTTTTAATGTAGAAATACATTTAATAGGCTGCCTAATGCACCTTTCATTGCCTGCCTGTATGACACTGACTATAATGAACTTGCGTATTGCGCGCACTTATTTCATGTCGACGGACCGCATGTCGCCTCACGAGCTGAGTCAAAGAAGAACTGACTCACCCCAGCTTCTCCGTCCATATAAAGGATTTTGACCAAATGTAGTCCCTGTTCACATCAGAAGCGACACTTTTCTCACACACCGCGTTTTCCGACAAGGTAACGCGTGATTCCTGATCGTCTTTTCACGGAGGTTTCAGATCAAATTGCGTGCAGGTGATTCCTTCGCTCAATTAATTTATATTAATTGTTTTTCTCCATGGTTTCCCCACGCTACCCTCAGTGAATCCCCTCCTGCAACTTGGTCAACCGCTACTCTTCCGCGTCTGGCGTTGTGAATTTCCCTTCAATCTAAGATAAACTTTAATTTAGGTGTTTTGGCATCCCTAAATTAGCTCTCTTTGAATATAAGCATCTGGGTGTAAGTCTCATCCCATTAGAATGCTTCGTTTGCCCCTTGTCCGTCGGGGGTTTTCACGGTCATTATTCACTGTCTTGCCTCCCCAGTGACGCCTATAAGTAGTCCATCGGAGACAGTCTGCGTCGCCTACTTTCAAAAACGATATGTCACCTGTCAAGTTGCCCCGATTTTCTGGATCTTTGCTGGAGTCATGTAGGCTGGCTTGCAGTTTATACAATATTCTCTCTTAGCACTGCTTATACACACATCAAAAAAAGTTTTGCATCACCTCGGTTCCAAGAGTTCCGGAACCGTTAAATACAAAGGGAATAGAGATCAACACAAACAACATTTCAGCTCGTTTTATTGCTCATGAGACCCACACATTGCATGTTGTACCATCATACAGCTAGACTTTCAGCATTTGTGGTCCAGATTGCAGTACACACCACTACCTCTAATACCCAGTAGCACGTCCTCTTGCATTGATGCATGCCTGTATTCGCCGTGGCATACTATCCACAAGTTCATCAAGACACTGTTGGTCCAAATTGTCCCACTCCTCAACGACAATTCGGCGTAAATCTCTCAGAGTGGTTGGTGGGTCAAGACGTCCATAAACAGCCCTTTTCAACATATCCCAGGCATGTTCGATAGGGTTCATGTCTGGCGAACATGCTGGCCACTGTAGTCGAGCGATGTCGTTATCTTGAAGGAACGCATTCACAAGATGTGCACGATGAGGTCGAGAATTGTCGTCCATGAAGACAAATGCCTCTCCAATATTCTGCCGATATGGTTGCACTATGGGTCGGAGGATGTCATTCAGGTATCGTAAAGCCGTTTCGGAGCCTTCCATGACCACCAGTGGCGTACGTCGGCCCCACATAATGCCACCCCAAAACATCAGGGAACCACCACCTTGCTGCACTCGCTGGACAGTGTGTCTAAGACGTTCAGCCTGACCAGGGTGCCTCCAAACACGTCTCCGACGATTGTCTGGTTGAAGGCATATGCGACACTCATCGGTGAAGAGAACGTGATGCCAATTCCGTGGGGTCCATTCAGCATGTTGTTGGGCCCATCTGTACCGCGCTGCATGGTGTCGGGGTTGCAAAGCTGGACCTCGCCATGGACGTCGGGAGTGAAGTTGCGCATCATGCAGCCTATTGCGCACAGTTTGAGTTGAAACACGACGTCCTGTGGCTGAACGAAACGCATTATTCAACATGGTGGCATTGCTGTCAGGGTTCCTCCGAGCGGCAATCCGTAAGTAGCGGTCATCCACGACAGTAGTAGCCCTTGGGCGGCCTGAGCGAGGCCTGTCATCGACAGTTCCTGTATCTCTGTACCTCCTCCATGTCCGAACAACATCGCTTTGGTTCACTCTGAGACGCCTGGAAACTTCCCTTGTTGAGAGCCCTTCTTGACACAAAGTAACAATGCGGACGCGATCGAACTGCAGTATTGACCTTCTAGGCATGGTAGAACTACAGACAACATGAGCAGCGTACCTTCGTCCTGGTGGAATGACTGGAACTGATCGGCTGTCGTACCCCCTCCGTCTAATAGGCCCTGCTCATGCATGGTTGTTTACATCTTTGAGCAGTTTTAGTGACATCTATGAACAGTCAAAGGGACTGTATCTTGGATACAATATACACAGTCAACGTCTATATGCCGGAGATCTGGGAACCGAGGTGATGCAAAACTTTTTTTGATGTGTGTAATTCCTGTTCCAGATGTGGAATTAAGCTTTTATTATCACATTATATTACCATATCATTGTCCCTCGGGTTCACTGTGGCTGATCCCCCTCAGAAATCAATGGTTCGATTCTTGAGAAAATCATAGACATGATTCTTCCTCTTCAGAGACCCAGGTTCGATACCTGTCAGCCTTGTCCCATTGGGTACATCTTTCCCCAGTAAAGTTTGAAAAATTCATTTGACAAGTGAATTGTTTCAAACCCCAAGCTGACTGTATCAACCTTGCTCACAATGTTTACTTTAAGCGGTCAGTGATCCCGTGTGGTCGGTTGGTTACTTCCCCTCACCCTTGGGTCTGCCGTCTGTCTGGGATAATAGCATTCTCTTTCCTCAAGGCTTCATTCATAGCTTGGAGTTCGCTTGCTGCTTCCGCTAGCTGCTCATAAAATTCCCTAAGTTGACAGCTGCATTCCCTCTCTTATTCAGTCTCGGCGAGCTGGCTGCCTTGCCTCTCTTCTGACTGGTGTGGGTCTTTCGATGGACTCTTTGCTTGCATACATAATGACTCCCCGTACACTTGGGTGTGTGTAGCTTGTTCTTCTGCGGCTTCAAACTCTTCGGGTGGAAAATAAAGTTTGAGATTGGCTGCGTTTATCACTACTTCCTTTCCCGTCTCATTATGTTTAATTCTGTAGGCGTTATTTTTCAAATCTCTTATAATTACATAGGGGCCGTGGAAGTTTGGATTAATTTTTTTGTATTTCCTGCTCTCTGGGTCTGAACTGGCTGGTTTTCTTCGCCTACGAGTAGTGGTCTATGGTAGCGTTTTCCTCTGTTTCACCGCTGCCGTCTTTCCGCTTGCTTCCTGAGATACTCGAATGTCCTCCGGATCCTCAATTCGCGTGCTGGCTGTGCATCTACAGGTGTCTGAATGACGTTGTTCCTTGGCCTCTCCGGTCTTCTATCAAGGTGTAGGCTCACGGGTACTTTTCCTGTCGCCTCATGCACTGTATGGTTAATACAATACTCGATGATGTCCAGTACATCTATCCACTTCCAGTTTTCTGTTGAGCAGTATTTTTCATGTATTTCTGTAATTCTCCCATAACGCGTTCTGCGCTGTTGGCGTCTGGGTGTCGAACTGTGGACAAGACCTGTCTTATTCCCAGATCCTCCAACTCCCTGCGGAATTCTACACTGGTAAAACAACTTCCGTGGTCGCACAGTATGTTTTCCGGTGTACCTAGTATAGGAATGACTCTTTCCTTCAGTCTTTTAAGTACCGTACCTGTTTCGTACTGGTTTTCTGAATGGGACATAGGACTACCATTTTAGAAAACTCGTCTAATGCCACTAGGATGTGCTTATTTCCCCTTCTGGCTCTCGGCAGAGGGCCGAAGTTGTCCAGTGCCGTAAGCTGACATGGCTTCTCTGGCAGGAGTGGTATGGGTTTCTGCCTCATTAAAAACGAGTTAGGCTTTACTCGCTGACACACATCAAAAGTCCTGATTGTGTTCCTGACTGTCTCTCTCAATTTAGGCCAAATAAATGCTTCTTTTAACAGGACAACACACGTATCTACGCCCGGATGTCCAAAAGCTCTGTGTGCTAGCCACACTAATCTTCTTTGCAACGCTGCAGGAATAACAATTCTGGGTCGAGTATGATCTGCATCACTCCATTTGTGTAGCATCTGGTTAAACCATAGATACTCTGTGACAGTGCCTCGGCCTCAACATACTTCGGGAATCCTCTGACAAGCTTTCTCTCGAAGTACTCAATCATCATCCGTGTCCAGGGATCTTCACGTTAAATAACAGTGATGTTTCTCAAACCATCCATGGCCTTCTGGTCTCTATCTTCTATCTCGATAGCTAGAGCTTCCTCTTCATCAGCTGTCGGATATCTGCTTAGCAAGTCAGGTATGATATTGTCCTTCCCCTGGCAATACTCGATTTCCACTTGAAATTGCTGTATGTATAAGGACCATCTCGTTAATCTCTGACTCAACAAGTCAGTCTTTAACAGAAATGTTAGGGCTTTATGGTCTGTTCTCAACACGACCCGAAGTCCATTATATTGTATTTCGCCAATACTGGAGAGCATATAGTATTGCGAGGAGTTCAATCTCCGTGACCGTATAATTTCTTTCATTGGATTTCAATCTCCTGCTTATAAAAGCAATAAAAAATCCTCCGACCTGTCAACATGTTCCTGGTAAAGCATTGCCCCAATGCCTATAAGCGATGCGTCAGTTTGGATAATAAATTTCTAGGTGTAGTCTGGATATCCCAATTTCTCACAATCTAAAATCATCTGTTTCGACCTCACGAAGGCTTCTTCACATTTATCATTCCACCGCCACCTTCCCCCTTTCTTCAATAAATCTTCGAGTGGTGCTATGGTCTCAGTATATTTCGGGCAATGGCTCGAGAAAAATCCAATAACGCCTAAGTACTGCCTTACGTTCTTCACCTTCGTTGGTCTAGGGAAACTTCTAATGTCATCCAATTTTCCAGGGTTCGGTTTTACTCCTTGTGCATCTATTACATGGCCTAGAAATTAAACTTCTCTCAGGCAAAAGTTAGATTTCTTTAGATTAACCTTTAAGTTAGCCTGACTCAGGTTATCTAATAACTTGCGTAGATCTCTGATATGTTCATCCGATGTTAGCAGAATGTCATCTACGTAGCTTATGGTTGTTGCTTTGACTTCTTCAGACAGGTTTCCGTCAAGCGCTCGTATCAACGCTGAGCCCGCTGTTTTTAACCCAAATGGTAAACGAAGGAATGAATACGTGTGTTGGTCGAATAAAAAACCGGTTAGAAAGCTTGTTTTCTCCTCCAGCTCAATGTGGTGGAAACTCGCTGTAATATCAAGATTTGCGAATACAGTCTTTCCTTTGAATCGCCTGAGGATCTCCTTTATGGGTGGCACTTGGTCAAATTCAGGGATGACCCTAGAATTCAAGTTTCTCAGGTCTAGGCATATCCTGACACTTCCGTCTCGTTTAGGTACAACTACCAGTGGACTGACATAAGGTGTGGCTGTCTTTACAATGACGCCTGCCTCCAGAATTTCCTGTATGGCTTCCTTAACTTTTAAATAATGCTTCTCGGCAACTGGGTAAGGCGTTTGTCTGAATGGTGTCCAGTCACTAACTTGGAAGGCATATTGGAAGTTCATGATTCGGCCAGTTCTCGAATCAAAGACTCCTCTTTGTTCCGACAACAGTTTCCTTAACACCTGCTTATGTTCTGGACCAATTTTAGATTCCTCTAATTTTTCTTCAAGACATGTTCCGAATTCTGGTTCGATATCCTTTTCAATGTCTGCGGCCAATGTTTCCAACTCTCCCTCGATGGCTTCTGTGGACAACACTGCCTCCCCAGTCATATCTCCGTATGTATGCCATACGTATTCTTCTGGTCTCGCTTCACCGCGTTTTAATGAGATCTCTAAATTTTTATTTTCATCACTCACGCGAAACATAACAATGACTTGTGAGAGATCTATTATAACCTTGTATTTTCTTATGAAATCCACTCCCACAATAAGGTTAAAAGGTAGCTTATTCACAAGTAGAAAACTCTGTGAGAATATAGAGTTCCCTCTCTGTAAATCTAAGAATACTTGGTATTTACATCCTTTATTTTTACGCTTGAAATAGGTATTTTCAAGACGTGTGCCTTTCTTTCAATTTCGTTATATAGTGCTTGTGTTATTAAGCATACAGTCGACCCAGTATCTAGAAGACTCGTTATCTTTATGCCTGCGATGTTTACAATAATAATGGGTAGTTCCCTTCTTACGATGACCGGCCCCTCATCTTGGTCCTCAATGAGTTCCTCAGGTTTTGCAATCCAGTTAATTCACATTTACTGTATTCCAAACCGTATCTCTGTCTCCTTTATGGTCATTTAATTTTGACGTTTTTTTATTGCTCCGTTTCTTTCAGAGTTCCTCTGTCTGTCTTCATGTTGTTGAAGTTCCAGACATTTCGCTCCCTCATCGTTTTTATAGATGTCGGGTGACCTATTTTTGATAGCTTCATCCCAATGAATTTGTGACTTCTTGTTTTCGTCTCCACGTTCCTCCATATAGCTGAGTGATGCATGGTACCGTTCCTCTACTTCTTCGTCGAACCCGCGACTTTGTTTTTGGGGTCTCCATTGTTGGTTACTCCCGTCTCGGCCATAACTTCTTCTATTGTCTGGCTGTCGATCCCTTGTGTCGCGCTGATTCCAAGGTTTTCTCCCTCGATTTCCGCGGTTCGAACTTCCTCTGTAGGCTGGCCACCAATTCCGGTTTCCCTTCTCTTCGTGTTGCCAGTCTGACCTTACAGTTTCTGGGCTTGTAGATTTGTTTTTACTCTGCACCCTAGTCGGTTCGGTTTGTTGACTAGTCATGTGGACTTGTTCCGTATTCCGACTCTGCCTCATCTGCTGAGTTGTGGTAAGATCGAGCTGTCTAAGGACCTCCTCCATCTCAGTTGCTGTTTTGGCATTTGCAGAGATTAATAGTCTTTGGACTTCGTATGTTAGCTGTTTGGCTATCGCTATACAGAGGTCTACCTCTCGAGGCGCTTCATCTAGCTCCTGGAAACGACATAATTGTGCCATAAAAAATTCAGCATACTTCGTTGGGTTATTTGTACTATAACTTCCGGAGTACAGATCCAACCTTAGATTTTGCTGTATGCTCGGATCCCAGTATCTCTTTAAAAATGCCTGGCGGAACTCCTCTACCGTGTCGAACGTGTAGCGAAAGCTTCTGAACCAAATTGCACATTCGTCTTCTGTAAGTTTTTCAATAGCTCTTAATCTTCGCTCTGGAGGTACGTTTGTGTCATTTACATATTAGGAAACCTCTTTGAGCCAATACTTGGGTGACATATTTGAGTTACTCCCAGAGTATTTTCTCGGTTTCTCGTCATTAGCACTTATAACAGTGACTATTTTATTTTGTACAGCATTTTCATGCGGTGTGGACGTAGCAATCGGTATACCAAGTGTGATATACGGGCTGTCGCTTGGCATGGCTGTATTCCTTGGAGTGGGCTGCAATTCTAAATCTGCCCATCTATTTCTTCTATTTTCATCCACACTCCCTTCACTGGATCTAGGATTCCGCAACATGAACTCTTCCTGCGCGAACATCCTGGTTTCCATCTGGGTATGCCTATTTTCTGCTCTTTCTAAACGAGCTAATACTTCTTGTTCTATCCTTCCTAGGCGATCGCAATTTTCTTCTGCCATAGAAAAGATTTTCTCTTTATCATCTTTAAGGCTCTCCTTTATGTGGGAAATTTCCCCAGCTAAACCTTCTTTCACCTCGGCAAGCGTTTTGTCATTGGCTTCTGTCTTCATTCCTACCCTAACTTCTAGCTCCTCCCTTAATCCAGTGACTTCCTTTTGGATGTGACCGAGCATACTGGAGATTTCAGTTCATATCTTGCTAATTTCTCCCTGGTCCTCACCTTGCCGTTTATGAATGTCTGCTAAGTCGTTCTGAGTTTGTTCCAACTCTTTTTGGACTTTACCAACCTGTGTCTTCATATTTCTTACCATTCCATTATTCTCTTCTACGGTAGTTTTTATCTCAGTTATCTCCTTGCATTGATCAAGGATATTCTGATCCTCCTTCCTTAATTCTTCATCTACCGTCCTCGCGTAGCCTGCCATACGCTTATCCCATTTGGCTTCGTTTTCTTCAAGCCTTTGAACAACGGTCTTAGTAAAGGTATTAAATTGTTTCTTTTGCCGCTTAGCATTCGCTTCGTTTTGATTCTGAATATCTCTGACTTCTACAGACATATCGTTTAACCTATCGTTAATCTCGCGCTGTGAATCTCTGCACGTTTGCAAATTATTTTCAAGCTTTACCTCTATGGGTTCAAAACGGTTTTTCATTAGCTGCCTGCATTTCTGAAACCACGCTAGTAACGCTTTCAATTACCTCTAGTTTAATAGATTCTTGAACATCATCAATTTTGTATTGACTTCTAATAGATTAGCATCTAATCTTCGATTGACCTCGATTTGATTATTTTCTAACTGAATATTTACTGTAGCCAACATCTGGTTCATTTCAGTTTGGTTATTTTCCAACTGAGTGTTTACTGTAGCCACACTTTGGCTTATTTCATCTTGAAATGCCTTGGCATCTTCCCTGCTTTTAGCATGAGTAGCATCAAAATGCTCCCTCAACTCTGCGATACATTTCATTATCCCCTCAGTACCGGCCATCCTGTATTTCTGTATTTGGGATATAGGTTGGCCTGTGCTGTACATATTGGTGCGTTATATTGGGAAAGAATTCCGATGTCACACAAACAAAAATATTTATTCTAGCGCAGTGTTGTGAATACACTTATGAAATGGGTTTAGACGTACTTACCCATTTGTACATTTATTCGTCTGACAACCATCTCTAATGTCTGAGTATACTTATAAAGACTCACAATCACTCAAACACAGTTTGAGGAAAAAAGATACTATTATGGTTTTCCCCCATGGAAACCATACTATTATTATGGGGTTTTCTGAATCCCTTAAGCCACACGTTCTTTCGAGCGCCTTGATAAATAATAAGGTCTGGCTAACCCAATGCAAGACATCGGCCAAGTTCATTAATATCGAAGAAACCGTCCATGGAGTGGTTCTTATTGCCGACTGCCCCAATTTGGGCCATGCCATGATAAATAATAAGTGTCATGCGCCTATGGTGACCTGTATTTCCATCTGGCCCCACATGCCGGCGACATGATAAATAATAAGAGACATTAATATTAATAATGTGTCAATGGGATATCAACATTTATTTATTTGAACATGTAGGCTTATCAAATATGGGACGCGGCCTTCCCTAATGTGTTCTAATTCTGCTGCTATATATGCTTCTACTATTTAATATCTCTGCAGACTTTAGCAATACCTGGAGCTCAATCCTTGTACAATAACACTTTACCATGTACCCATGCGTTATTATAAGGAGCATATGATCGTATCCCAGCTGGCCCACGGTCTTTCGAGGTATTGGGCGTTCAACCCACTGTACGATCATATGTTCAGGATTTGAGTCTACCAGGTGACTACTCTACATGGAAACACGACAGATTCCTAAATACAGAGTTTAATGATCCTAATATCATGGCAAATACAACAAAAACACAAAAATTACAATTACATTTACACTCCCACAACACAAATAAAATATCTGGAGTGCGCAGATGATTATTCCAAACAATAAAACAAACCCTAATCTTTGGATTAAACCAATAGTACAGCACTTTACCCACCATAATGCTTCTTTCTAGCACATCTTAACACTTTTCACAAACAATACTTGATGTGGTTTGAACATGTTGATTACAGCTCGTAATACACACATTTCACTTTTAAAAATACAACACATTTTTAGCCTATTTTCAATTCTGAAAAAAATAGGCTTATGAGATCACTTTTTGTCCGTGTGTGTGTGCGTGTGTGTGTGTGTGTGTGTGTGTGTGTGTGAGGTGTGTGTGTGTGTCCCCCCTAATAACATTTGAACGGCTGGAGCGATTTCAATGAAACTCGGTAAGATCATAGCACTTTTCTGGCCGACCCCGACCGTACCCTTCAAATTTTATTGTGTCTCACCAATCCAACATGGCGGCTGTGCAAATTATTTAACCAGCATTCAGTATCTCCGAAACTATTACCGATATCACCCTGAAATTTTGTACGGTGATGAAGGGTACTGCTAGAAGTTCACCTATGAGACTTTCAAAAACCTGGTAACTACAAAACTAACATGGCGGCCAAGCGAAATTTAGAATTTTAAATAGACTTCTCTCGCGATCTAACCATAGAAACGTAATGAAACTTGGTACTGAAAATGTTTATACACATTGTAATTCACTGGCATCTAATTTAGTTCAATTGTCTACATAACCTCAAAATGTCGGCTGTGGGAATTATTCCACCGGCATTCTATGTCTCCTAAACTATTACAGATATCACCCTGAAATTTAGTACAGTGATAAAGGGCACTGCTATAAGTTTATCTATGCAACCTTCATAAACCTGTAAAGTACAAAACGAACATGGCGGCCAAGCGGATTTGAAACATTTTAATAGACATTTCTCGTGATTTAACTCTCTGAGCGCAGTGAAATGTTGTACAGTAAATGATTATACATATTGTAATGCACTAGCATCTAATTCAGTTCAATTGTTTACATAACCTCAAGATGGCGCCTGTGCGAAATTTTAAAAATTAAGTTTTTATTTCTTGTGTCGTAATCATGCGATCGAAGTGAAAGTTTGAATAATGAACCTACGCAATAATTTTCCTTTAATGGTACATAACTCTATGGCCTATACATATAACAATCCAAAATTGCGAGCATCCAAAATATTTAGACGGTTCTTAATATCTACGAATCTTTTACAGCAATCAAACTGAATTTTTTAATGTTCATAGAGGCTATGAACATAAGTTCACCTATAGGACTTTCAGTAACCTGGTGAGCACAAATCCAACATGGTGGCGACGCGAACTATTCATATTTAAATGAACGTTTCTCGCGATTTAACCTTCCGAGTACAGTGAAACATTGCACGTTAAATACTTATACAAATGTTAATCCACTGGCATCTAATTTATTTCAATTGTTTTCATAACCACAAGATGGCAGCTGTGCGAAATTTTAAAATCTCGTTTTTACTTCTTGTGTTCTAATCATGCCATTGAAATTTGAACACCACTCGTAGACAATAATCTTCATGTAATAGCACATAAATAAAAATCCAACCTGCGAAACATCTGAAATATTTAGACGGTTCTCAATATCTACGAATCTATCACAACCTTCAAACTGAAATATTGTATGTTGATAGAGGCAATAAACACGAGTAGGACATGTGAAAATAGGCTAGTTAGTTCTTCACGGAACTACTTGTTCTTTATCACATAAATTTAAAACACTTTATATTATCAACTTTTTACACCACTTTATACAATTGATTTGTACACACGAAGCCTTATTTGGCTTTCCACTACTGCGTGATGTCAGATCTGCGACGTCTCTGCGCTATCCTGATATCCGCTTGTCTCCTCCGAAAGTCTATCTCGAGTAGGTGTGTTCATCTCCCGTCTCCTACCGTGTTCTTATTTTCTCCCTTCTAGCGTGTACTGCCTAAGCATTTATCACAAATACCTGTGATTCCTTTCTGGTTCCCATGATCTGTGGTATACTTTACTATTTGACTGTATGATACTCAGATCGCAATTATCCCTATGGATAAGTTCATTGTCTATCACAATCAGAATGTGATTTTCCTACGCTGTACTGAACGATGTTTGAGTATAATCTCTGATTATCAGACTGCTGTAGACTGTTTATATTTTGAATGTAGAAATACTTTTAATAGGCTGCCTAATGCACCTTTCATTGTCTGCCTGTATGACGCTGACTATAATGAACTTGCGTATTGCGCGCACTTATTTCATGACGACGGACCGCATGTCGCCTCACGAGCTGAGTCAAAGAAGAACTGACTCACCCCAGCTTCTCCATCCATATAAAGGATTTTGACCAAATGTAGTCCCTGTTCACATCAGAAGCGACACTTTTCTCACACACCGCGTTTTTCAACAAGGTAACGCGTGATTCCTGATCGTCTTTTCACGGAGGTTTCAGATCAAATTGCGTGTAGGTGATTCCTTCGCTCAATTAATTTATATTAATTGTTTTTCTCCATGGCTTCCCCACGCTACCCTCAGTGAATCCCCTCCTGCTACTTGGTCAACCGCTACACTTCCGCGTCTGGCGTTGTGAATTTCCCTTTAATCTAAGATAAACTTTAATTTAGGTGTTTTGACATCCCTAAATTAGCTCTCTTTGAATATAAGCATCTGGGTGTAAGTCTCATCCCATTAGAATGCTTCGTTTGCCCCTTGTCCGTCGGGGGTTTTCACGGTCATTATTCACTGTCTTGCCTCCCCAGTGACGCCTATAAGTAGTCCATCGGAGACAGCCTGCGTCGCCTACTTTCAAAAACGATATGTCACCTGTCAAGTTGCCCCGATTTTCTGGATCTTTGCTGGAGTCATGTAGGCTGGCTTGCAGTTTATACAATATTCTCTCTTAGCACTGCTTATAATTCCTGTTCCAGATGTGGAATTAAGCTTTTATTATCACATTATATTACCATATCATTGTCCCTCGGGTTCACTGTGGCTGATCCCCCTCAGAAATCAATGGTTCGATTCTTGGGAAAATCATAGACATGATTCTTCCTCTTCTGAGACCCAGGTTCGATACATGTCAGCCTTGTCCCATTGGGTACATCTTTCTCCAGCAAAGTTTGAAAAATTCATTTGACAAGTGAATTGTTTAAAACCCCACGCTGACTGTATCAACCTTGCTCACATTGTTTACTTTAAGCGGTCAGTGATCCCGTGTGGTCGGTTGGTTAGTTCCCCTCACCCTTGGGTGTGCCGTCTGTCTGGGATAATAGCATTCTCTTTCCTCAAGGCTTCATTCATAGCTTGGAGTTCGCTTGCTGCTTCCGCTAGCTGCTCGTAAAATTCCCTAAGTTGACAGCTGCATTCTCTCTCTTATTCAGTCTCGGCGAGCTGGCTGCCCTGCCTCTCTTCTGACTGGTGTGGGTCTTTCGATAGACTCTCTGCTTGCATACATAATGACTCCCCGTACACTTGGGTGTGTGTAGCTTGTTCTTCTGCGGCTTCAAACTCTTCGGGTGGAAAATAATGTTTGAGATTGGCTGCGTTTATCACTACTTCCTTTCCCGTCTCATTATGTTTAATTCTGTAGGTGTTATTTTTCAAATCTCTTATAATTACATAGGGGCCGTGGAAGTTTGGATTATTTTTTTTGTATTTCCTGCTCTCTGGGTCTGAACTGGCTGGTTTTCTTCGCCTACGAGTAGTGGTCTATGGTAGCGTTTTCCTCTGTTTCACCGCTGCCATCTTTCCGCTTGCTTCCTGAGATACTCGAATGTCCTCCGGATCCTCAATTCGCGTGCTGGCTGTGCATCTACAGGTGTCTGAATGACGTTGTTCCTTGGCCTCTCCGGTCTTCTATCAAGGTGTAGGCTCACGGGTACTTTTCCTGTCGCCTCATGCACTCTATTGTTAATACAATACTCGATGATGTCCAGTACATCTATCCACTTCCAGTTTTCTGTTGAGCAGTATTTTTTCATGTATTTCTGTAATTCTCTCATACCGCGTTCTGCGCTGTTGGCGTCTGGGTGTCGAACTGTGGACAAGATCTGTCTTATTCCCAGATCCTACAACTCCCTGTGGAATTCAACACTGGTAAAACAACTTCCGTGGTCGCACAGTATGTTTTCCGGTGTACGTAGTATAGGAATGACTCTTTCCTTCAGTCTTTTAAGTACCTGTTTCGTACTGGTTTTCTGAATGGGACATAGGACTACCATTTTAGAAAACTCGTCTAATGCCACTAGGATGTGCTTATTTCCCCTTCTGGCTCTCGGCAGAGGGCCGAAGTTGTCCAGTGCCGTAAGCTGACATGGCTTCTCTGGCAGGAGTGGTATGGGGTTCTGCCTCATTAAAAACGAGTTAGGCTTTACTCGCTGACACATATCAAAAGTCCTGATTGTGTTCCTGACTGTCTCTCTCAATTTAGGCCTAATAAATGCTTCTTTTAACAGGGCAACACACGTATCTACGCCCGGATGTCCAAAATCTCTGTGTGCTAGCCACACTAATCTTCTTTGCAACGCTGCAGGAATAACAATTCTGGGTCGAGTATGATCTGCATCACTCCATTTGTGTAGCATCTGGTTAAACCATAGATACTCTGTTGACAGTGCCTCGGCCTCTACAAACTTCGGGGATCCTCTGACAAGCTTTCCCTCGAAGTACTCAATCATCATCCGTGTCCAGGGATCTTCGCGTTGAATAACAGTGATGATTCTCAAACCATCCATGGTCTTCTGGTCTCTATCTTCTATCTCGATAGCTGGAGCTTCCTCTTCATCAGCTGTCGGATATCTGCTTAGCATGTCAGGTATGATATTGTCCTTCCCCGGGCAATACTCGATTTCCACTTGAAATTGCTGTATGTATAAGGACCATATCGTTAATCTCTGACTCAACAAGTCAGTCTTTAACAGAAATGTTAGGGCTTTATGGTCTGTTCTCAACACGACCCGAAATCCATTATATGATATTTCGCCAATACTGGAGAGCATATAGTATTGCGAGGAGTTCAATCTCCCTGACCGTATAATTTCTTTCATTGGATTTCAATCTCCTGCTTATAAAAGCAATAAAAAAATCCTCCGGCCTGTCAACATTTTCCTGGTAAAGCATTGCCCCAATGCCTATAAGCGATGCGTCAGTTTGGATAATAAATTTCTGGGTGTAGTCTGGATATCCCAATTTCTCATAACCTAAAAGCATCTGTTTCGACCTCACGAAGGCTTCTTCACATTTATCATTCCACCGCCATCTTCCCCCTTTCTTCAATAAATCTTCGAGTGGTGCTACGGTCTCAGTATATTTCGAGCAATGGCTCGAGAAGAATCCAATAACGCCTAAGTACTGCCTTACGTTCTTCACCTTCGTTGGTCTAGGGAAACTTCTAATGTCATCCAATTTTCCAGGGTTCGGTTTTACTCCTTGTGCATCTATTACATGGCCTAGAAATTAAACTTCTCTCAGGCAAAAGTTAGATTTATTTAGATTAACCTTTAAGTTAGCCTGACTCAGGTTATCTAATAACTTGCGTAGATCTCTGATATGTTCATCCGATGTTAGCAGAATGTCATCTACGTAGCTTATGGTTGTTGCTTTGACTTCTTCGGACAGGTTTCCGTCAAGCGCTCGTATCAAAGCTGAGCCCGCTGTTTTTAACCCAAATGGTAAACGAAGGAATGAATACGTGTGTTGATCGAATAAAAAACCGGTTAGAAAGCTTGTTTTCTCCTCCAGCTCAATGTGGTGGAAACTCGCTGTAATATCAAGATTTGCGAATACAGTCTTTCCTTTGAATCGCCTGAGGATCTCCTTTATGGGTGGCACTTAGTCAAATTCAGGTATGACCCTAGAATTCAAGTTTCTCAGGTCTAGACATATCCTGACACTTCCGTCTTGTTTAGGTACAACTACCAGTGGACTGACATAAGGTGTGGCTGTCTTTACAATGACGCCTGCCTCCAGCATTTCCTGTATGGCTTCCTTAACTTTTAAATAATGCTTCTCGGCAACTGGGTAAGGCGTTTGTCTGAATGGTGTCCAGTCACTAACTTGGAAGGCATATTGGAAGTTCATGATTCGGCCAGGTCTCGAATCAAAGACTCCTCTTTGTTCCGACAACAGTTTCCTTAACACCTGCTTATGTTCTGGACCAATTTTAGATTCCTCTAATTTTTCTTCAAGGCATGTTCCGAATTCTGGTTCGATATCCTTTTCAATGTCTGCGGCCAATGTTTCCAACTCTCCCTCGATGGCTTCTGTGGACAACACTGCCTCCCCAGTCATATCTCCGTATGTATGCCATACGTATTCTTCTGGTCTCGCTTCACCGCGTTTTAATGAGATCTCTAAATTTTTATTTTCATCACTCACGCGAAACATAACAATGACTTGTGAGAGATCTATTATAACCTTGTATTTTCTTATGAAATCCACTCCCACAATAAGGTTAAAAGGTAGCTTATTCACAAGTAGAAAACTCTGTGAGAATATAGAGTTCCCTCTCTGTAAATCTAAGAATACTTGGTATTTACATCCTTTATTTTTACGCTTGAAATAGGTATTTTCAAGACGTGTGCCTTTCTTTCAATTTCGTTATATAGTGCTTGTGTTATTAAGCATACAGTCGACCCAGTATCTAGAAGACTCGTTATCTTTATGCCTGCGATGTTTACAATAATAATGGGTAGTTCCCTTCTTACGATGACCGGCCCCTCATCTTGGTCCTCAATGAGTTCCTCAGGTTTTGCAATCCAGTTAATTCACATTTACTGTATTCCAAACCGTATCTCTGTCTCCTTTATGGTCATTTAATTTTGACGTTTTTTTATTGCTCCGTTTCTTTCAGAGTTCCTCTGTCTGTCTTCATGTTGTTGAAGTTCCAGACATTTCGCTCCCTCATCGTTTTTATAGATGTCGGGTGACCTATTTTTGATAGCTTCATCCCAATGAATTTGTGACTTCTTGTTTTCGTCTCCACGTTCCTCCATATAGCTGAGTGATGCATGGTACCGTTCCTCTACTTCTTCGTCGAACCCGCGACTTTGTTTTTGGGGTCTCCATTGTTGGTTACTCCCGTCTCGGCCATAACTTCTTCTATTGTCTGGCTGTCGATCCCTTGTGTCGCGCTGATTCCAAGGTTTTCTCCCTCGATTTCCGCGGTTCGAACTTCCTCTGTAGGCTGGCCACCAATTCCGGTTTCCCTTCTCTTCTTGTTGCCAGTCTGACCTTACAGTTTCTGGGCTTGTAGATTTGTTTTTACTCTGCACCCTAGTCGGTTCGGTTTGTTGACTAGTCATGTGGACTTGTTCCGTATTCCGACTCTGCCTCATCTGCTGAGTTGTGGTAAGATCGAGCTGTCTAAGGACCTCCTCCATCTCAGTTGCTGTTTTGGCATTTGCAGAGATTAATAGTCTTTGGACTTCGTATGTTAGCTGTTTGGCTATCGCTATACAGAGGTCTACCTCTCGAGGCGCTTCATCTAGCTCCTGGAAACGACATAATTGTGCCATAAAAAATTCAGCATACTTCGTTGGGTTATTTGTACTATAACGTCCGGAGTACAGATCCAACCTTAGATTTTGCTGTATGCTCGGATCCCAGTATCTCTTTAAAAATGCCTGGCGGAACTCCTCTACCGTGTCGAACGTGTAGCGAAAGCTTCTGAACCAAATTGCACATTCGTCTTCTGTAAGTTTTTCAATAGCTCTTAATCTTCGCTCTGGAGGTACGTTTGTGTCATTTACATATTAGGAAACCTCTTTGAGCCAATACTTGGGTGACATATTTGAGTTACTCCCAGAGTATTTTCTCGGTTTCTCGTCATTAGCACTTATAACAGTGACTATTTTATTTTGTACAGCATTTTCATGCGGTGTGGACGTAGCAATCGGTATACCAAGTGTGATATACGGGCTGTCGCTTGGCATGGCTGTATTCCTTGGAGTGGGCTGCAATTCTAAATCTGCCCATCTATTTCTTCTATTTTCATCCACACTCCCTTCACTGGATCTAGGATTCCGCAACATGGACTCTTCCTGCGCGATCATCCTTGTTTCCATCTGGGTATGCCTATTTTCTGCTCTTTCTAAACGAGCTAATACTTCTTGTTCTATCCTTCCTAGGCGACGCAATTTTTGTTCTGCCATAGAAAAGATTTTCTCTTTATCATCTTTAAGGCTCTCCTTTATGTGGGAAATTTCCCCAGCTAAACCTTCTTTCACCTCGGCAAGCGTTTTGTCATTGGCTTCTGTCTTCATTCCTACCCTAACTTCTAGCTCCTCCCTTAATCCTGTGACTTCCTTTTGGATGTGACCGAGCATACTGGAGATTTCAGTTCATATCTTGCTAATTTCTCCCTGGTCCTCACCTTGCCGTTTATGAATGACTGCTAAGTCGTTCTGAGTTTGTTCCAACTCTTTTTGGACATTACCAACCTGTGTCTTCATATTTCTTACCATTCCATTATTCTCTTCTACGGTAGTTTTATCTCAGTTATCTCCTTGCATTGATCAAGGATATTCTGATCCTCCTTCCTTAATTCTTCATCTACCGTCCTCGCGTAGCCTGCCATACGCTTATCCCATTTGGCTTCGTTTTCTTCAAGCCTTTGAACAACGGTCTTAGTAAAGGTATTAAATTGTTTCTTTTGCCGCTTAGCATTCGCTTCGTTTTGATTCTGAATATCTTTGACTTCTACAGACATATCGTTTAACCTATCGTTAATCTCGCGCTGTGAATCTCTGCACGTTTGCAAATTATTTTCAAGCTTTACCTCTATGGATTCAAAACGTTTTTCATTAGCTGCCTGCATTTCTGAAACCACGCTAGTAACGCTTTCAGTTACCTCTAGTTTAATAGATTCTTGAACATCATCAATTTTTTTATTGACTTCTAATAGTTTAGCATCTAATCTTCGATTGACCTCGATTTGATTATATTCTAACTTAATATTTACTGTAGCCAACATCTGGTTCATTTCAGTTTGGTTATTTTCCAACTGAGTGTTTACTGTAGCCACACTTTGGCTTATTAGCCTATTTTCAATTTTGAAAAAAATTGGCTTATGAGATCACCTTTTGTCCGTGTGTGTGTGCGTGTGTGTGTGTGTGTGTGTGTGATTCGTGTGTGTGTCCCCCCCTAATAAAATCTAAACGGCAGGAGCGATTTCAATGAAACTCGGAAAGTTCATAGCACTATTCCCGGCGACCTTGACCGTGCCCTTCAAATTTTGTTACGACTCACCAATCCAACATGGCGGCTGTGCGAAATATTTCACCAGCATTCAATATCTCCGAAACTATTCCCGATATTACCCTGATATTTTCTATGGTGATATAGGGGACTACTATAAGTTCACTTATGTGACTTTTGAAAACATGGTAACTACAAAACCAACATGGCGGCCAAGCGAATTTGCGACTTTTAAATAGACGTTTCTCGCGATTTGACCAACCAAACGCAATGAAACTTGGTACAGTATATGTTTATATACATTGTAATGCACCGACATCTAACTTCGTTCAATTGTTTACATAATCACAAGATGGCGGATGTGCGAAATATTTCACCGGCATTCTATATCTCTGAAACTATTAGCGGTATCTCCCTAAAATTTTGTACGGAGATAAAGGGCACTACTGGAAGTCCATCTATAAGATTTTCAAAAACCGGTTAACTACAAAACGAACATGGCGGCTAAGCGAATTTGAACATTTTAAATAGACCTTTCTCGCGATTTAATGTTCCAAGCGCACTGAAACCTGGTACGGGAAATATTTATACACATTGTAATCCACTGGTATCAAATTTAGTTCAATTGTTTACATAACCTCAAGATGGCGGCAGTGCGAATTTTAAAATTAAGTTTTTATTTCTTGTGATGTAGTCATGCGATCGAAGTGAAAGTTTGAATAATGAACCTACGCAATAATTTTCCTTTAATGGTACATGACTCTATGGCCTATACACTTAACAATCCAACATGGCGACCATCCGAAATATTTAGACGATACTGAATATCTACGAATCTATTTAACAATCAAACTGCATTTTTTAATGTTCATAGGGGCTATGAACTTAAGTTCACCTATAGGACTTTAAATAACCTGGTGATCACAAATCCAACATGGCGGTGACGCGAATTATAAATATTCACATGGACGTTTCTCGCAATTTAACCATCCGCGTGCAGTGAAACTTGGTACAGTAAATCTTTATCCGAATGTTAATCCACTGGCATCTAATTTATTTCAATTGTTTCCATAACCTCAAGATGGCAGCTGTGAAAATTTTTAAATCTCCTTGTTTTTTCTTGTGTCCTAATTATGCGATTGAAGTCTGAATGCTACACGTACACAATAATCTACATGTAACAGTACATAACTCTAGGACCTACATATATAAAATCCAACATGGCGACCATCCGAAATATTTAGTCGGTTCTCAATATCTACGAATCTATTATAGCAATCAAACTGAAATTGTGTATGTTGATAGAGGCAATTAACATAAGTAGGATATATGAAAATAGGCTCTATAGTTCTTCACGGAACTACTTGTTTCATCTTGAAATGCCTTGGCATCTTCCCTGCTTTTAGCATGAGTAGCATCAAAATGCTCCCTCAGCTCTGCGATACATTTCATTATCCCCTCAGTACCGGCCATCCTGTATTTCTGTATTTGGGATATAGGTGGGCCTGTGCTGTACATATTGGTGCGTTATATTGGGAAAGAATTCCGATGTCACACAAACAAAAATATTTATTCTAGCACAGTGTTGTGAATACACTTATGAAATGGGTTTAGACGTACTTACCCATTTGTACATTTATTCGTCTGACAACCATGTCTAATGTCTGAGTATACTTATAAAGACTCACAATCACTCAAACACAGTTTGAGGAAAAAAGATACTATTATGGTTTTCCCCCATGGAAACCATAGACTACTATTATTATGGGGTTTTCTGAATCCCATAAGCCACACGTTGTTTCGAGCGCCTTGATAAATAATAAGGTCTGGCTAACCCAATGCAAGACATCGGCCAAGTTCATTAATATCGAAGAAACCGTCCATGGAGTGGTTCTTAATGCCGACTGCCCCAATTTGGGCCATGCCATGATAAATAATAAGTGTCATGCGCCTATGGTGACCTGTATTTCCATCTGGCCCCACATGCCGGCGACATGACAAATAATAAGAGACCTTAATATTAATAATGTGTCAATGGGATATCAACATTTATTTATTTGAACATGTAGGCTTATCAAATATGGGACGCGGCCTTCCCTAATGTGTTCTAATTCTGCTGCTATATATGCTTCTACTATTTAATATCTCGGCAGACTTTAGCAATACCTGGAGCTCAATCCTTGTACAATAACACTTTACCATGTACCCATGCGTTATTATAAGGAGCATATGATCGTATCCCAGCTGGCTCACGGTCTTTCGAGGTATTGGTGTTCAACCCACTGTACGATCATATGTTCAGTATTTGAGTCTACCAGGTGACTACTCTACATGGAAACACGACAGATTCCTAAATACAGAGTTTAATGATCCTAATATCATGGCAAATACAACAAAAACACAAAAATTACAATAACATTTACACTCCCACAACACAAATAAAATATCTGGAGTGCGCAGATGATAATTCCATACAATAAAACAAACCCTAATCTGTTCCATCTGCACTCCGCAGCTCTGTTTCACCAATACAAAGATCAGATCCACTTAAATGCTCTGAGCTCCTCAGGCATGCCTCAACATCTTGTGAGTCTTTATTAAAATTGGCGCTCTTCCGCGTCCAAATATACCCTACACTTCCTAATATTTATACTTTTTGACAATGATGAATGTTCATAGTGTCATTTACGTCACTTAATTTATCTTAATTAGCATATCACAACACAACAATTTAATAAAAACACAAGTTATCACTGAACAATCATTAAATGTAATCATTTCAAATCCAAATATTTCTGTCCGTTCTAAATCGGAACATTAATCTTTACTTATGTTTTAACAATATTAATCTCTTTACATTTCTTTGTTTAACATTACGTTGTTTGTGTGGACAATCGTTTTCTTTTCCCATAGATTTCAAACGCTTTTATGAGTAACCTCTCCAGGTTCGATACCAGTCAGCCTTGTCCCATTGGGTACAATACAAAGCTCAATGTTTGTCTGTTTGTCTGTCTGTTATTTATACAAATCTATACCGATTCACCGATCTGTATCAAAATTTGTATACTTACCCTTTGGAATTCTGATGGTAACTTTGTCTACTTGAAATTTCGGGTAGACCACTTCTTTCCCTGCATTTAGGCCATTTGGCAAAAATCTACACCGTTCCACCCATCTCAACCAAATTTTACATACTTACCCTTTGAAACCCGACGAGTTACACTTTCTACTTGATATTTCAGACAAACCACTACATTCCCTGGAATTATGCCCTTTGGAAAAAATCTACACCGTTTCACCGATCTGAACAAACTTTTACATACTTACCCTTTGGAACCCTACGGGTAACACCGTCCGCTTTAAATTTCGGACAGTCCACTCAATTCCCTGCAGTTAGTCCCTTTGATACAGACCACTTCATTCCCAGTATTTAGTCCATTTTGCAAATATCTACTGAATGGCGGCCACTCAAATGTTCAAAACGTAAAATAAAATCATCCGATCTCTACCAAATTTGGTAACAACATACCTTCATATGGGACGCGTATTGTGCCTAAACAACGAGGTCATCCACCGTACCGCTTCCGGATGGCGGTCGTGTTAATTATGCGAACTTTATAATCCATATCATGGGACCCACCAGTTCCGATTATCGAACCGAGAATCGTTTTAACTGTTCTAAAGAACGTGGCACGTTCGAAATTAAACGTTTATCTTGTAATATTATAGTACCGAAGTGACTTTAAAAAGCTGAGCCGTCTCAGTTAGAAGACAAGATGGCAGCTGATGTCTTCTGTCAGACGTATATGTCACTAGTTTGAGTATTGCATGCAATATAGGAATAACATAATCTTTGTATGAAATGCTTTATATATAAAATGTATACTCCACTGAAGAAATCGTTTAGTCTAAATCAATGTTTGCTAAACGTTGTATGTAATTCAACTGATATCGGCAAATTTTTGTTGACTTGATTGGCTGCGTGGTAAAGTGTTAGCGTTTCAACCCGAAGGACCGGATTTCTAATCCTACCAGAGTTGTTTTTTTATTTGTTTTTTTCTAATATTTATTGTTTTGTAATTACTCGGATGTTTTAAAATTAAGCGTTATATTGTGCATATTACAATGGAAAATACATATTTAATTAAAACAAAATTCGCCAGTGGATCTGCAAGAGACATCTAGCAGCAACCAGAAGAACTATCATGGCCAACTTATTGCTCAACGGCCCACAGATTACCTTTCAGCTTAAATTGAAAAGTTTCTTTTTATGGCCGCTAGAATGCACTCTCACTATTAGGATTATCTTATCAGCCAGAGGTCACTGTTCCATGTAGGACTCCACTGGTTGGCATTCTATACGCATCGAATTTTAAGAATGAAAAGTTGATAATACGATACATTTTTATTTTATAGCGTTTGTAACAGCCTATTGTACAGCCCAGGGGCAGTACCCCTAAGACCCACCCCTCCATCTTTCATCAAAACCACCCTCATAGGCATACCATAAGCCTCATACACTTCTTCAACACAAGCAGGCCCGGCAATACTGCTGACAGCCACGCTTATATAATACACACATAAACACACTAACTGGAGCGGCAACAGTGAGGAAACGCTGACCAAGCAGTGGGGGAAGGCCTTAAAGGCTAGGCCCAGAAGAGCCCCATTATCTGTTCGTGGCCAGCGGCCCTGCTCTTCCGAGGTCCGTTCCAGCTCTTCACCAGGTGAGAACTAGTCGTGTGCTCAGATTCCTTATCATTGTAACACCTACTCTGAACACTTTTGTATTTTACACCTTGTACTTTACTTTATATCTGTCTAACACCTAAAAGGGACAGTACATCACAGCTACTGGCCAATAAATACTTGGTCAGTAAACACCCACACTTATTACTCATTACGCCCCATTTCACATCCTTACACCCAACCTTACCTTAGTCCTAATTGCCCCTGACCGTGGAGGGCAGGAATTGCATCGTCAGGAATTCTATTGTACTCGAGCAAGCGGCCCGACTGCAGAGTGTCAAGTCGACGATTCTGCACGTGAGCTCGCTGAATCGCTCGCTCTACTTAATTGGCAGGCTAAGTCATTATCTCACCTTAAACATTCATCCCCTAGCAGGTAAACGCATCCTGTAGGGACGCCCCCAATAGATTACGTACTCACACCAACACACTACACTGGTAGTCTCCCCCAATTACGGGAAACTACCCTTCTTCGGAAACATCCCTTAAATTAATACATCTACACTACCCTGTTTATCCCACCCCCAACAGAGGGATAAAACATATTGGTGGAGGCGCCGCTACCACGCAAATTAAGGGTAAGGGACTCAAACAACGAGCCCTCGTGGTAGAGCGATCCATACCGAAAGCAGCCAAGCGAAATTTGATTTTTTTTCTCTGAGAGAAAGCATTATTTTTTCCCCTCTCTGGGAATGTAAGGGAAATTTTAACCCAACCACCCACCCCCACTAGGGCGGCAGTTCTTTTTTTTTGGGTTGGTTTCTTTATAACCAACACCGTTAAAATACATTAATCCTGACAGGACACACTACACTTAAAACAGCATTACATTAAGATTACGCTATACAGAAAGGCACCACATGCAGAAGCAACAGGGGTTGTAAGCCATAGAGGCGATAGGGGTGCACCAGTATTATTCACATTATTACTAAGGTGCCAGAGGCATATACAAAGGCGACAGGCAGAAATACGGGCACTCCAGACAAGGGTTGGAGCAATACAGGGCAAACAGCCATGCACCCCGTCGGAGGGTAGGATAGCGCAATTGAGACGCGCACATAAACATTTATGTAACATACACGAACACCTCAACAGGAGCCATGTCCGAAGGAACAGGATATATGACCGATTAAACACTACACATGGCCCTATAATGGATAACACAACCTTAGAGAGGATAAGGGTGCACTACACAATGTTATATGCCCAATGCAGGGAGCTTATTCGCGAACAGGAGCTCCTCCAGTTGGCGGCCACAGAACTGTATAGGACGTAAACACGTCAACGCAGCAATTTGCGAACAGGTCCATAACTATACACGTACCGCCACACAAGGGAAGGAGTCTGCCGTGGCCATAGGCCAGAAATCAGTCAGGCTAGCCTAGTGTTATTTGAACTGAAGACAAAACGATCTCACATAGTACCTGTGCTCTATCCGTTGGTGCTAGTTCAAGATATTAATTAATAATTTTATTGCAGCCAAATTAAACTTGTGTGCAGCTAAATTTCTAGGTTAGATTTCGTTGGAACGCCCTATCAAAGTTCCAACCTTCACCACTAGATATCATTGACATCTGGTAGCGAAAGTTGGATCTACTTGAAATTGAACGGAACGTGCAGCTCACCCTCTGGGTGTCCGCTGGAAGCAGCTACAGACTCTGGCTAGCCGAATATGTCCTTCGACACTCCGGCACTAAAAGCCATATAATAAAAAGAAGCAATCTATATATATATATATATAAATGAATTGCTGTTCGTTAGTCTCGCTAAAACTCGAGAACGGCTGGACCGATTTGACTAATTTTGGTCTTGAATCATTTGTGGAAGTCCAGAGAAGGTTCAAAAGGTGAATAAATATGAGAGTTGTAGCGCACGAGTAAATTCAACAAATGAGTGACGGCACGCGAATCGCTTAAAAAAGCCCCGTATGCGTTCATATACCATTCATCCGATCGCTATGAAACTTTGGTTTTATTGTTGTGCACACTCCAGGAAAGGTTCCTGACTTAGTAAATACACTTAACAATAGCTATCGCACGAGTAGATTCAACAAATGAGCGACGACGGGTGAAGCGTTTCAAAAAAGTCCTGTATGCGTTCACATACCATTCGTCCGATAGTGATGAAACTTAGGTGAGAGGTTGTGTACACTTCAGGAAAGGTTTCTGGCTTAGTAAATCCACTTTACGATAGGTAGGGCACGAGTAGATTCAACAAATGAGCGACGACGCGCAAAGCGTTTCAACAAAGTCCCGTATGCGTTCATATAATATTCGTCTGATAGCGATGAAACTTGGGTGGGATGTTGTGTACACTTCAGGAAAGCTTTCTGGGTTAGTAAATCCACTTTACAATAGGTATCGCACACGTAGATTAAACAAATGAGCGACGACGCCCGAAGTGTTTCAACAAAGTCCCGTATGCGTTCATATACCATTCGTCCGAAAGCGACTAAACTTGGGTGAGTTGTTGTGTACACTTCAGGGAAGGTTTCTGGCTTATTAAATCCACTTAACAATAGGTAGCGCACGAGTAAATTCAACAAATGAGCGACGACGGGCGAAGCGTTTCACCAAAGTCCTGTATGCGTTCAAATACCATTCGTCCGATAGCGATGAAACTTGGGTGATAGGTCGTATACACTTCAGGCAAGGTTTCTGGCTTAGCAAATCCACTTTTCGATAGGTAGGGCACGAGTCGATTCAACAAGGGAGCGACGACGCGCGAAGCGTTTCAACAAAGTCCCGCATGCGTTCATATACTATTCGTCTGATAGCGATGAAACTTGGGTGAGATGTTGTGTACACTTTAGGGAAGGTTTCTGGGTTAGTAAATGCACTTTGCAAGAGGTATCGCACAAGTAGATTAAACAAATGAGCGACGACGCGCGAAGTGTTTCAACATTGTCTCGTATGCGTTCATATACCATTCGTCCGATAGCGATGAAACTTGGGTGAGATGTTGCGTACACTTCAGGGAAGGTTTCTTAGTACGTCCACTTTACAATAGGTATGACACAAGTAGATTCAACAAATGATCGACGGCACGCGAATCGCTTAAACAAAGTCCCGTAGCGGTCAAATACCATTCATCCGATTGCTATGAATCTTTGGTTGAATTGTTGTGCACACTCCAGGAAAGGTTTCTGACTTAGTAAATCCTTTTTACAATAGGTAGCACACGAGTCGATTCAACAAATGAGTAACGGCGCGCGTATCGTTTTAAAGCATTCGTATGCGTTCATATACCATTCATGCGATTGCAATGAAATTTAGAGGAGTGTTGCTTTCACTCCCGCAAAGATTTCTGATTTAGTAAATCCATTTATAATTGGTAGCACACGAGTAGATTCAACTAATGAGCGACAGCGCGTGAATCGTTTCAACCAAGTACCGTATGCGTTCATATATCATTCATCCGATTGTGATAACACGTTGGTGAGTTGAGTACAGTCCTGCGAAGGTGTATGAATTAGTAAATCCGTTTTTTCAATGGGTGGCGCACAAGAAGATTCAACAAAGAAGTGAAGGCGTTTAAACAAAATCCCGTATGCGTTCATATGCCATTCATCCGATTGCGATGAAACGTTGATGAGTTGTTGTGTACATGCCAGGGAAGGTTTTCGACTTAGTAAATCCGTTTTACAATAGGTAGCGGACGAGTATATTCAACAAATAGGTGAAGGCCCTCGAATAGTTTCAACAAAGTCCCGTATGCGTTCAAATACCATTCATTTCATTGCGATGATACTTTGGTGAGTTGTTGAGCACGCTCCCATGATTTTTTGAGATAGTAAATCAATTTTAGTTTAGAGGTGGTTAACGGAAAATAAATAAATTTTGGGAATCCAAAAGCACTTCAACAAACAAAGTTACAACGCCAACACTTTCTTTGATTGGCAGTGCAACGCATGCCGGGTACAGCTAGTCGTAAATAAAGAATGAACATGTAAGCTTACATTAAAATTGCACCCTGGGGATTTGAATTGCATAGATTTGATTGATTGTTTCCTGTACTACAGAGCTCTAAGCGGTAGCGTCGGCATACACGCGTCACTGTAGGGTCATGGAAAGATTGGTTAATGCAATTAAGGTGGTGAAAACCATGGACAGCCGGACGTGTAAACACATGCCTCAACTCAAAGTTGGATGTTCCCCGCGTCCGGTCGATTATGTCCCCAGTTCCATAAAATTCTTGAGATATGTATTCTCTTTCTTTCTTTCTTTCTTTCTTTCTCTCTCTCTTTCTTTCTTTTTTTCTTCAATGATGGTAGTAGATTTTTCGAGGTTCTGGTGTTTGGTAGAGGTAAATAGTTTCTAAGGTCTTCAACCAAGAAATGATACTATTATACTCTTTGATAAAGACAAAGAGTTATAACTATACTTATACATTTATGAGAAAGTAGGCTATATGTTACTTACTGAACATCTTGTTTCATTACCTTATTATTATCATAAGGGCACACATTTTACTACAAATCCTCGCCTGTGATTTTAAAAATATGTATTTCTATTAGTTTGTTTGGTATAGCCGTTCAGAAGTAGTCGTCTTCATTAGCATCCTTATCAAAAGGCCAAATGACCTAGATGTTACGCCCATTATACTACTAAGCAACACAACAGTCTTCCTCGCCTGTGATTTTTAATATATGTTTTTCTATTAGTTTGTAAGTTTGATACACCCGTTCAATAGTAGTCTTCATTATCGTCCTATTCAAAAGGGCAAATGACTTAATGTTAGGTCCATTATTCTTCTAAGGAACGCCATAATCTTCCTCGCCTGTTATTTTTAAAATATGTTTTTCTATTAGTTCGTAACTTTCATGTATCAGTTCAGTAGTAGTCGTCTTCATTATCCTCCTTATCAAAAGGACAAATGACCTAGATGTTACGCCCTTTATTCTACTAAGCAACATTACAGTATTTCTATTAGTTTGTAATTTTGATATACCCGTTCAGTAGGAGTCGTCTTCATTATCATCTTCGTCATTAGGGCAAATGACCCACATGTTACGCCCATTACTATAGTAATGATCACCAACACATGGTCTTGCACGAACTATGATTCTAAAAAATGACTGTCTATTAATTTCAATGTTTCATGTCTTCAATGCAATAGTAGTCATTAGTGGCCAATGACCCATAATATGTTCCGTTCATACTACTTTTAAACAACACGACATAAAATCTGCCATGACTGGTACGCCCTTTGGTATAGTAACAATCACATCGAATTGTGGTTGTTTTTTTTTTTACTATTTCAAAATGCCTACCCAAAAAGCGACAATCTATTGGGAAAATCAATCAAAAAAAACAAGAAATTTCGATTATTAAGGGCTGCTGAAACACCTGAGCAGCGTCAAGACCAGCTTCGACAGGACGAAAGAAGGCACGCTGAGCTCAGGGCTGCTGAAACACCTCAGCAGCGTCGAGACCGGCTTGATGATCATCAAATAAGGCAGTCTCAGACTAGAGCTGCTGAACCACCTCAGCAGCGTCAAGACCGGCTTGAAGATGATCAAATAAGGCAGTCTCAGACTAGGTCTGCTGAACCACCTGAGCAGCGTCATGACCGGCTTGAACAGGATGAAGGAAGGCACGCTGAGCTCAGGGATGCCGAGACACCTCAGCAGCGTCAAGACCGGCTTGAAGATAATCAAATAAGGCAGTCTCAGACTAGGGCTACTGAAACACTTGAGCAGCGTCAAGACCGGTTTGAACAGGACGAAAGAAGGCACGCTGAGCTCGGGGCTACCGAAACACCTCATCAGCGTCACGACCGGCTTGAAGATCAGGAAAATAGGCAGTCTCACACTAGGGCTGCTGAACCACCTGAGCAGCGTCAAGACCGGCTTGAATAGGACGAAAGAAGGCACGCTGAGCTCAGGGCTGCCGAGATACCTCAGCAGCGTCAAGACCGGCTTGAAATCGAACGTAAGAGACTTTTCCAATCTAGGCAAACATTTAGGCGGTCTCATTTCAAATTAGAGGTATTTCAGTACGATCACATTTACGACTATGGAATACACCCCAAAGTAACAATTGGAAAAATGGTTGTTGTATGCCTTCACTCATAAGCCAAAAAATTCAGATCGGAGTCACCTGAAATATGTTGCTCTAACGGGAAAATTAAGTTTGCCGCTCTAAATTCTCCTCCCGAACCACTTCTTTCGTAAACGTCAGGAACGACTCACAAGTCTAAACACTTTCTGAAAAACATTAGGAAGTACAATGCATGATTCCAAATGCTTCGGTACAATGGCAATAGTAAAAGAAACTGGTTTCATGCCAACTTTCAAAGTGCAAGGTCAAATTTATCATCAACTTGGATCAATTCTTCCCTTCACTAATGAGAATCCAAAATTCCAACCAATCTATTTCATGGGAGACGATCGACAACAAGCCGATCAACGTTGTAAAATTATTCCCTGCACCAGATGGGAGATTGTTATAGCTCTACAGAGGTTGTTGCAAGAGCATAATAACTTAGTAAATATGTTTAAGACCTCCCTGGATCGAATGCCAACGGATGAATATAAGATTGTCATATCATCAGACAAGAGACCAGTAGGCGAACATGAACGTCGTTTTAATGCACAAACCATTGACGAAGTGGCAATTGTAATGACAGGACAAAAATTCGATAAACGTGACATAATCATTCATAACGGAGTGATGTTTTGCAACGAATTTCAGAAACACACAGATCATACGATGCCCTTCAGAATCCATTAATATTTTGGTAGGGTGAGTGGGTACCACTTTAATCTGAGGCAAACTGATCCAATCAGTGGTACAGCCACGAATAAAAAGATATCAGCTATGGATTGTTATGCCTACAGAATAATGATTAGATCTGGATCATCAAACCATATCCTGAAAAGCGGACAACTATTCCATCAATTTATTGTTGATATGTACGCCAAGATTGAAAGTGAACGCCTGTTCTACGTCCGATTAAACCAAAATAAACTTCGAGTTAATTATTACATTAATTTGCGTGATGCTGTAGCCAATGATGGCAATGTTGTGGACATTGGAAAAATTGTTATTTTACCGGCACCATTTACGAGAAGTCCAAATATGCACGAATATGCCCAGGATGCCATGTGCTATGTTCGGATATACGGATGTCCAGATTTATTTATTACAGTTACATGTACTCCTGCCTGGACTGACATTAAGGAAGAACTTTTCTGTGGCCAGGCACACACTGATCGCCATGATTTGACAGCGAGAATTTTTAAACAAAAATTAGCAAGGCTCATGGATGTAATACCCAAGAGCCAAATTTACGGAGAAACTCGCCGTTGGATATACTCAATTGAGTGGCAAAAAAGAGGCCTTCCTCATGCTCACATATTATTATGGCTCAAAAGCAAGATACGTCTAACTTAAGTGGACAGTGTTATATCCGCGGAGATTCCCAGTAAAGAACAAGACTCCATGCTCTTTGAGATCATTACAAAGAATATCGAATCGAATGGAACTCAGCGTGCAAAGTCAGCAGAGCTGACTTTGCGAGCATGAGAATTTACCCAGGAAACCCAAACCGGAGATGATGGCTATCCTCTGTACAGAAGACGAAAACTAGGAAACGGAGGTTATACTACGAATATTAATATTAAGATAAACATCCAGTACAGACAAACTGAGGTAGACAACAGATGGGTGGTTCCATATTCTCCTCTACTTTCTAAAATGTTCCAAGCACACATCAATGTTGAATACTGCAATTCAGTGAAATCCATTAAATACATCTGTAAATTCGTCAACAAGGATAGTGATGTGGCAGTATTTTAACTTGAAGGACAAACCAGGACTATCGATGAGCCTACACAATTTCAGTTGGGAAGATATATCAGCAGCTACGAAGCAGTTTGGCGTATCCTTACTTTCCCAATCCATGAACGTTATCCACCTGTTGTTCATCTCAGTGTTCACCTAGAAAACGGACGAGTTTATTTCACAGCTGATAACGCCCAAGAAATAGCTGTACAACCTCCTAACTCGACACTAACAGCCTTCTTTCTTTTATGTCAACAAGATCCATTTGCTAGAACACTGATGTATGCAGAAGTTCCAAGATATTATACATGGAATAAATCTAGGCCTACGAAGGTATTCTGCATGAGAAAACAAGGTGTTTTAGTTCCATGAAATGATGTGCGTGCAAGTGATGCCTTAGGCCGGGTATATACAGTTCTTCCCAACAACGCCGATTGCTATTACCTTCGATTACTACTTCACACAATTCGAGGGCCAACATCTATATATATATAAAAATGAAAGTTTGTCTGTTTTTTCTGAATTTCCACGGAAATTTGAGTTATTAACGCGTTTCAGACTGGTCTATGATGGTTGCGCGCAAAAACAATTTTTTTGTCCGTTTGTCTGTGTGTCTGTGTACAACTTTGGACGCGCATCACTCGAGAACGGCTCAGTGGATAAACGTAAAATTTGGTACAGATGTACATGAGAGGCACAAAAGTAATCATTGATGTAACTCTTCTCCATACCTCTCATAAAAGGGGGCCTACCCCCTTAGAATGCATGCTGAAATGGGCGCAGAAAGACGAGACAAAGCTCATTTTCAGCGTCTCAATGTGAGAAACAAAACTCGGGAGCCCTACGGGCTCCGAAAACCACATTGTAAGGTCCTAAAACCAACAGTTTTTGAGATATACCCAGAAAACTAATTTCTTGTATTAAGCTATTGAAAGGATGCGAGCCGGTAACCATGACAACACAATCTCAGAAGTCCATCTATTTCTGTAAGACGCAATTATATTACTGTGAACGTTCGCAAACGGCTATGAGGTTATCGCGAAACCAACTTAAGCTGTAAAATTCATCAATACGTATATAATGTGCTTAAGTGGGTCAAGCGGTACTCTTGAATTTTTTCACATGATTTACACGGGCGGGTGTGGTACTAAAGGTCTATTATATCCCCATCCCTATATTATTAAATTATTATTAAGATTATGATTATATTATGGCGTACAAGGACGAGACAAAACTCATTTTCACCCCCTCGGTGGCTACTATATTTTAAGGCTCTAAAACCACGTTTCTGAGATATTCCCAGAAAACTAATTTCATTTAATAAACTAATAAATAGTTGACGAGTACAGAAGAAGACCAAATCAGGAGCTATATAGATAAACTGAGAAAATCACATATGTGACCAGGAAGAGACGTCTTGATTTCTACGAACATGTCTCATGGATGAACCCAACAAGACAAACCAACCGGCTTCTCAACTACTGGGGGAATATAAAGAGCGTGACACCGTCTCTAACAGTAGTTAACAAGGATATCCAAGAACAGAAGATAATGAAAAGTGATATTAGAAGCCGATCACATCTCAGAAAGATACTTAAACAGAAGAGTATTCAGGACAGACCACCCTGTAGGAAAACCGGCATCATCTGGACAAAAGACAGAAAGGAGCAACATAGCCAGAGAATGCGTGAATACTGGACAAACATCAAGTCCCTCGCCAAGCTGAAAAGTTGAACGTCGTGGTTCTTAGCTGGCCCATCCGAAAGAAGAAGAACAAGAAGAAAATAATGAAGTAATGCAAGCCGGTAACCATGACAACAGTAGGCCTATCACAAGAGGTGACCTCCAACTTTCCATCTATTTCTGTTAGAAGCAATGCCACTCAATTTATTAAATTTCCGTGAAAGTTTGCAAATGGCTATAAGGTTATCGTGGAATCAAACATAGACTGTAAAATTCAACAATGCGATTAAGGGGGTCAAGGGGTACCCTACAATTTTTACACGTGACTTACACGTGCGATATGCGATGTTGTACAGAAGGTCTATTATATCTCCAAACTGCAACATTATTTTCAAAAATTCCCAGATTGTAATAGTGTTTTTGCAGCTTTTGGGAATTTGGGCCATTTGAGGCTAAAAATCCCGAATTTCCATGCACAACAAGCCTTTATAATGTATTAAAGGGGTCTTCCTGGGGATGGGGACTTTCCACAACGGTGAGGGTCAGTTTTAATTTGACATAGGCCTATATTGCGTTTCGTCTACGACGTATGCAATATTATTTTCACGTCAGGAAGTACACGTTAGGTGAATTTAGTTTGAGAGCACATTTTAACTAATCATATTTTTGTCGACAAACGGGAGCATCGTAAAGACGATTTTGTTTAATACTGTGTGGTTTATATATCTTTATGTTTATGTACGCCTATAATTCATGTTCGGGTGCTTGGAGCAACGTAAAATTAGGTATTTTAACAATGAGTCAATACACCAATCATTTACAAAAAAAAGTCCTCTCGGCACGCCGGAAGGCGGAGGTAGATTTCACCGGACAAACTTGGGGATAGGCGAAAATAGGCAGAATATGCAGATTTTCGTAGAAGGATCAGACCTCATTTAATGCGAGAAGGTATTTTATAATTGGAGCTTAATTAACTTTGTTTTTCGTCATTTTATGCTTATTTTAAACATTTTATTGTCTTATGGGAACGGTAACCTTCTTGTCATTTGGGGTCCATTTTTATACTTGTGGTCACACTATCCTTATGCAAGGTTTCGACACTGATGTGCAACTATGTAACGGTCTGTTACTTCTTCACGCAAAATTATATCTACCGCAGAGATTTTGGTTGGTTCCTCAGTTTAGGGGCTGCGACAACGCGGTCATGTAACCCCGTGTACTTTGGGATGGCTGTATTAGTCTGTAATTCAGGTAAGGACTGCAGACGGTCAATTTCAAGCAGTAGTTACTAATGTTGCTACCAGGTACTACCGTCAACGACACCTAGCTGTGAACTTGGCTACTAGATGCCACCGCAACCAGCAACTCGCAACTAACGTTGGAACTTCCCCTCCAAAGGAAAGCCTACTGACGGATTTTTAGCGCTCTTAGAAAATCCGACGACTTTGGCCGGTTTTGAACTCGCGACCTTGGGCATAGACATTCAGCATGCTACCAGTTACGTCACCGAAGCCGCTTCACACTTAGATGGAAATCTGAATCTGATCTCGTGCAAGTGCGTTATCTTGGCAACGTCTGATGGCTCATCCCTCATCAATTTAGTAGTGTTGCCATGGCAACCACTGATAGGTCTTGGCATTTTCTTATAATTCCGAAATTATTTTTCTCATCCCTTGGCATAATGGTGGGTTATATCAAAAATTCTTTCAGACAAAAGTTTTAGGTAATTATTATGGGAATATTGTCCATTTTGTACGGTTTTGATATTGTGCCTATTAAGAGAGATATGATTAATGTTTCCCGAAAAACCCACTTTTTCCCACCCCTTTGGTCAATGGTTGGTGCTATAAAAAAAACTCTTCAAACATACATTTTTGGGCTTTATCCGACACATAGTATGAATGTTGAACGGATTCGATATTTCACATATTAAGAGAGTTATAGCAATATTTCACGTTTTCGAAAAAAAGCCCCCTATTTTCACCCCTTTCGACCGATTTAGCCCAGTAACGAACTCGACCGAGATTTTATAGGTATACGTATTCGGTAAAAAATTCAAAGTGATTGGTACAAAATTACGGCAGTTATCGTGTCCACAATAAACTGATATACATATACATACATAAATTATATATAATTTTTGAACTGACGGTGGTTTTGGGGTCTGGGGGATGTGAAACGCGAAGATATGTCGAAATTTTCCGGAAGTCGAAACATGGTACCCATTGCAATAGTTAGCTTTCTAATGAAATCTACCTCTGGTTGGTTCCTCAGTTTAGGGGCTGCGACAACGCGGTCATCTAACCCCGTGTACTTTGGGTGAGTGTAGAATCTGTCTGATACACGGTGTGAATTGTAATGGCTGTATTAGTCTTAATTCATGTAAGTACTGCAGACGGTCAATTTCAAGCAGTAGTTCCTAATGTTGCTACCAGGTACTACCGTCAACGACACCTAGCTGTGAACTTGGCTACTAGATGCCACCCCAACCATCAACTCGCAACGAACGTTGGAACTTCTCCTCCAAAGGAAAGCATACTGAGGGATTCTAGTGCTCTTAGAAAATCCGACGACTTCGGCCGGCTTTGAAACCGCGACATTGGGCATAGACATTCAGCATGCTACCAGTTACGTCACCGAAGCCGCTTCCCACTTTGCCAGGCGGCTTCGGTGGCGTAGTCGGTAGCGTGCTGAGCTTCTATGCCCAAGATACCGGGTTCAAACCCGGCCGAAGCCGTCGGATTTTTTAAGAGTGTTAAATATCCCTTCCATCGGAGGGGAAGTAAAGCCGGCGGTCCCATGTCATAGATTTATGGCATGTTAAAGATCGTTCCACTAATTGCACCTGTGTGAAGCTAAATTGGATAGGTTAAGAATGTATACAACGCTCTTAGGTTTCTATGTTCGTTGCCAAGAGCCGACTGCGGCGGCGTCTAGTAGCTCAGTTCTGAACTTGGCCTCGTAGTCGTTGACAGTGGCGCTTGGCGGCAAAAGTAGGAACTATCTGAAAAATTGTTAGTTGCAGTACTTAAATTAACAATCAGATAACACACACTAATACAGTCATCTCAATTAACACCGGTTATCAGACAGATTCTGCACACACCCAAAGTACACGGGGCTACATGACCGCGTTGTCGCAGCCCCTAAACTTAAGAAACAACCAACCAACCACTTAATCAGATGGAAATACTGAATCTGATCTCGTGCAAGTGCGTTGTCATGGCAACGTCTGATGGCCCATGCCTCATCAATTTAGTAGTGTTGCCATGGCAACCACTGATAGCTCTTGGCATTTTCTTATAATTCCGAAATCATTTTTCTCGTCCATTGGCGTAATGGTGGGTCATATCAAAAATTCTTTCAGACAAAAGTTTTAGGTAATTATTAGGGGAATATTGTCCATTTTGTACGGTTTTGATATTGTGCCTATTAAGAGAGATATGATTAATGTTTCCCGAAAACCCCACTTTTTTCCACCCCTTTGGTCAATGGTTGGTGCTATCAAAAAACTTATTTGACAAATATTTTTGGCACTTATCCGACACATATTATGAACTTTGAATGGATTCCATATTGCACGTATTAAGAGAGTTATAGCGAAATTTCACTTTTTCGAAAAATGCCCCCCATTTTCACCCCCTTCGACCGATTTAGCCCAGTAACGAACTCGACCGAGATTTTATAGGTATACATCTTCGGTAAAAAATTCAAAGTAATTGGTGCGAAATTACGGCAGTTATCGTGTCCACAAGAAACTGATATACATATATATATACATATATATATATATATATATACATAAATTATATATAAACTTTTGAACTGACGGTGGTTTTGGGGTCTGGGGGATGTGAAACGCGAAGATATGTCGAAATTTTCCGGAAGTCGAAACATGGGACCCATTGCAATAGTTAGCTTTCTAATGAAATCTACCTAACACTTCAACGTATTTCTCGTAGAAGGGTGTGTATAAGTAACAACTTTTCAAAATACATGCTAAAATAGGAGAAAAATAAAAATAATCCTAGAAGGACGACCAAAGCATACGTTGTGCTTCTCAATGTGTGACACAAAACTATAGAGTCTATAAAGGGTCGCCGAAAAACACATTTTATGACCCTTAACTTAACAGTGTCTGCGATATACCCAGAAAACTAACTTCGTTCTGATTAACTTATGAAGGAATGACAAGCCCCTAACCATTGCAACAGTAGCTCAATTGATAGTCTGGTTATTAATACCAAAGACCGTTCGAAGAGCGGGTACTTCTGATTGTCATTCATATATCTGAGAACTGTGAACGGAGTAGAATGCCAAGCATTGAGAAAATCATGCCAACAGCGTGGCTTACTTGAAAATGACCAACATTGGGACATAACTTTGTCCGAAGAATCCCTCACATCCTTTCCATCTCAACTAAGAAGTCTCTTTGGAATTATAATAAAAACATGCTCCCCATCAAACCCTCAGGCTCTTTGGGACAAATATAAGGAAAGCCCTAGTGAAGATGTACTTAGAGAACAACGAAGAACTAATCCAGCGTTGGATTTGATTTCTTCTCATGTATTTAATGAAGCCCTCATAATGGTTGAGGATAAATGCAATGGCAAAACTCTCATACAGCTTGGTTTGCCAGCCCCATTAAGCACTAATACTGACGTACTTGATAGGGACATATTGAAAGAAAGAAGCTCCAACACTGATGAGTTAAGGTTCGTTGAAGACAAAAAGCCTCTCTTAGTAGGACTTTTGCGAACTGATGCCTGTTCAGGAAATGATGAACGAAGTATTCCCAAATATTCCTGGAAATTATAAAGATCATCTATGGATTAGCGAGCGAGCAATTCTAGCGCCTAGAATGAAACTGCACACAAAATGAATACTCAGATCCAAGATCATCTTCCTGGCCCCAGTACGACGTACGAATCTATCGATACTGTTCTGGAGACCGAACAGGCTGTATTTTACCCTACTGAGTTCTTGAATTCTCTGGAACCACTTGGATTTCCACCACATAAATTAATACTAAAGGCTGGATCTTCAATACTGCTATTGTGCAATATCGATCCACTAAAATTGTGCAATGGAACGAGACTCTGTGTGAAAAACTCATGCCAAATGTAATAGAAGCGACAATATTGACAAGAGAATATATCTTCATTCCCCGATTCATATGATCCCTACTGGTATGCCTTTTGACTTCAAGCGACTGCAATTCCCAGTACGTCTTGCATTTGCAATGACCATAAACAAGGCCCAAGGACAGTCACTGAAGATAGCAGGCCTTAATCTGGAAAGCCCCTGATTCTCTCATGGTCAGTTATACGTAGCTTGCTCAAGAGTGGGCACACCTAAACATTTGCAGTATTCATTTATACACCAGAGGGATAAACAAGGAATATCGTTTATCCTAACACACTCCAATAATTTCCATGTTAGCTACATACAGGTTAGTATTTATTAAATAACAACAGCGGAGTGAGATGAAAAAGTTATCTGAAGTTCAACCATTACAACGTATATTAGGCCGTGTTAACTTGCGTGTCACCTGTCTAGGATACTATTTAATCTACTGTCACTGTATTCATTTATGCCAATGATCTGGTTACTCTTCTTGTGAATCTGTACCGAAACATGTAAGCCGGTCACGTAGAAAATTCACTGCGATTGTTATGATATGTCGTGCATCTCTTTTCTCTTTTATTCCTCTCATTCCTTTAACGTATCATTTTTTTCCCATTCGTTGATAAGTTACATGCGCCAGTGGTCACTTCTATTTTCAGCATCACTGTGTATAAGATCTTTTGCGTCAGAAGAAGAGACAACTGGATGCTCAGGAACGTTAGCGATATATCGACTGCGAAATCTGGAAGCTTCTCTTGGAGGAATTGCTTCGGACATTTATCATACAGGTGAAACCTTAACAGTAAGTGGGAGCTCTTTGGCAAAAAATAATCAAGTCTTTCTCGAAATGTGATTCCTAAAAATAACTTTTTCTATTATTTTCTAAGTTTCATACGTCAGTTCCGTAGTAGTTTTCAATATCATCTTGATCAGTAGGGCAAATTACCTAGATGTTACGCCCTCATTGTCATTGGGGCCAAATGAACTAGATTTTAAGTCCATTATAGAAACTAATCACCACCACATAAAGTCTTCCACGACTGAGCTGTCACGATTTCTGGGACAACTAACGACATATCTCGACTTGAACAGAAGACAAAAATATCATGAGAATGATTATTATTTTGCAGAGCCTTCCCATAGTGACTTAAGTATAAACATTGTCACTGGGTTTGATTATGTAATAAATGAATACATAAATACTGTTACGTGCCACCCCCCTAGTGGCACTTTTGTTAACTGGATTACGGTGGGTTGAAGCACAACACAGAATGTTTCTTTAAAGAAATAATTAACTTTATTGCGGCCAGAAAATTACACTACTCATCAGCAAATGCAAGCAATTGGAACCTTACTCCAGTTTTCTTAAGTCTCTTCCTTGAGCGCTCTTGGCCCTTTCACTTGTCAACAGACCACAGAAGTTAATCCGTCCTAATGAGTACGGTGGCCTTGACAGAAACTACCTGCTCCTCTCCCTTATTGTACACCGACTACAGTTACTTACGATCACTTGCTGCAGGCTGTTCACAAGCTGGGAGAAACAATGTCACTGGATTTCGTAACTCGCACGGCACTTCGTCACCACACTTCTGTCGCTCAGGAAAACACGCACTAGCTCAGAAACACACACCCACAGAAAAAGCTCAGTCCCCTCACTTTGAGGCCGCTTATATAGCAGGCTGGTGACTCAATGAATTCTAGAATCGTCCTGGACACACGGCTTCGAGAGATTTCCATCACTGGCTGGGTCACGAATATTCTGGACCATCCCTTTGTCCTAGTAGCCCTGTTGCATAAGGCGCACCCAATACACGAGGCAGGGCACAGCCCAGCCCTGGGGCAGTTGTGACTCATGCGGCGAGCGATGACACAAACTCACAGCAGTAACACCACCCCCTTCCTAAAAAGGCTGATCGTCCCGATCAATCATTGGTCCGTCTGTGTCCCTCCGTAGGCTGCCAGGCGAACTCGATGCACGATCTTCATCTTCGCTCTCGGGCTCCGCTGGATCCTGTAGACGACATCATTGATCCGTTTCACGACTCGGTACGGGCCCTCCCAGGACTTCTGCAGTTTGGGTGACAGGCCTTTCTTCCGTAATGGGTTGAAGAGCCAGACCAGGTCGTCCTCGTGGAATCCGCCGGCATCCGTCTGCTGGTCGTATCGGGTCTTCATTCGGTCGGTCTCGATCCGCAGTTTCCTCCTCGCGAACGCGTGCACGTCCTCCAGTTGGTCGACCAGTTCTTGACAATACTGGCTTACCGGGATCGGATCATTCCCAGGTCGGCCGAAGGCAAGATCGACAGGAAGACGGAGCTCCCTCCCAAACATGGCCCGGGTTGGTGTGCACCCGGTGGCTTCATGCACGGCGGCGCGGTAGGCCAGGAGAAATAGTGGAAGATGTTTGTCCCAATCCCTCTGGTGCTCGCTGACGACTATTCGGAGATGGTTCTCGATGGTGCGATTGAATCGCTCTACCATCCCGTCGGACCGAGGGTGTAGCGGCGTTGTCCTTGTCTTCCGGATTCCCAGCAGCTGGCATTGGTTCTGGAACACCTGCGACTCGAAGTTCCTCCCTTGGTCGGAGTGCAGCTCCAGTGGTACTCCGTACCGGCTTACGAATTCCTTCACCAGGGTCTCTGCAATCGTCGCGGCTTCTTGGATAGGGAGCGCATACGCCTCCGGCCATTTGGTAAAGTAGTCGCTGACGACTAATATGTAGCGGTTCCCTGCCCCGCTTAACGGGAATGGCCCAGCAACATCGATGGCCACTCTCTCCATGGGGCCGCCCACGTTGTAGGTCTTCAGTGGACCCCGTCGTCTTCGTCCTGGGCCCTTGATGGCTGCGCAATCGTGGCACCTCGCGCAGTGGTTCTCCACGTCTGTTCGTCATCCGATCCAGTAGAACCGCTCTCTCAGCTTCTCCAGGGTCTTCTTTATCCCTAGGTGTCCACCAGATGATCCTCCATGAACTTCCTTCAGGACTTCCTCCGTCAGAGCCTTTGGAACGACGACTTGTTCCCGAGATGTCTTCCCGTCGGTGCTCTCCCAGATACGGCAGATGAGGCCATCCCTTACAATCAGCGAGTCCCACTGCGCCCAGTAGGACTTAAACTTTGGGCTGCAGTCACTCACAATGTTCCACCCGGGTCTGGGGACACAGGCCCTCTTCCATTCGGCTATCAGTCCCAGGTCATCATCTTCTGCTTGTGCCCGCGTGAAAGATTCGCGGCTCCAGCTCCCTTGAAGTTCCGCGGTAGACCTTCGGCACTGTATCCCGGTGTTCTCCTCCCCTCGGGCACAGAAGGTGCAGTCTTCGGGGCACGGTCTTCGTGACAGGGCGTCGGCGTTAGGATGCAGTTGGCCTTTCCTGTGCTGAATCTCAAAGTTGTACTGTTGAAGCCTCTCTAACCACCGCGCGAGTTGACCCTCGGGCTGCTTGAAGTTCAGGAGCCACCGCAGGGATGCATGGTCGGTCCCGATGAGAAATTCTTGGCCGTACAGGTACTTGTGGAAGTGTTCAATTGTCTTCACGATGGCGAGCAGCTCCTTCCTGGTGACGCAGTAGTTCCTTTCTGGCTTTGACAAGGCCTTGCTGAAGTAGGCCACTACTCTCCCCTCGCCGTCCACTACTTGCGACAGGATTCCCCCTATGCCAAAGTCGCTGGCATCGGTATCGACGATGAACCTTGTTCCAGGTCTGGGGTAGGCCAGAATAGGCGCGGTGCACAGAGCCTGCTTGAGTTGTTCGAAGGCACTGTGGCATTCTGCTGTCCACGTAAAGAGTTGGTCCTTCTCAGTCAGTCGATGTAAAGGTTTGGCGATGTCGGCGAATCCTCTCACGAAGCGACGGTAATAAGTGCAGAGTCCCAGGAAGCTTCGTAGTTGGGACTTGTCCTTCGGAACTGGCCACTCCCTCACAGCTGCGGTCTTCTCTGGGTCGGTGCGCACCCCTTCCTCGGAGACGATATGCCCAAGGTACTGGACCCGCTTCTGGAAGAGCTGACACTTCTTGGGGCTCAACTTCAGCTGGGCAGCCCGTAGCTTCAACAAGATCTCCTTCAGGTTGCTGTAGTGCTCCTCGAAGCTTCTCCCCAGAACGATGACGTCGTCTAGGTAGACCAGGCAGGTCTTCCAGTGTAGTCCCCTCAGAATGGACTCCATTAGCCTTTCGAAGGTCGCAGGGGCGTTGCACAGACCGAATGGCATGACGGTGAACTGCCAGAGCCCGCTGCCCACAGAGAACGCAGTTTTCTCGCGGTCCTTAGGGTGGACCTCCACCTGCCAGTAGCCACTCTTCAAATCCAAGGTGGAGAACCATCTCGACCCTGATATGGTGTCCAGGGTGTCGTCGATCCGGGGTAGAGGGTAGCTGTCCTTCTTCGTGACGTCATTCACCCACCTGTAATCCACGCAGAACCTGGTGGAACTGTCCTTCTTCTTCACTAGCACGACCGGAGAACTCCAAGGACTATGTGATGGCTCGATCAACCTTGCTCCTTCATCTCTTCTACCATCCGGTCGACTTCGGCTTGCTTGGCGAGCGGGACACGTCGGAACGGGGCCCTAATCGGTGCGCTGTCCCCAACGTCGATTCTGTGCTGAACCAAGCTTGTCCTGCCGAAGTCTTTGCTCCCCACGGAGAAGACGTCCTGGAATTCGCGTAGCAGGTCCTGAAGTTGGCGTGATTGTTTCTCGTCTAAATGGTCCTGGGATCCTTGGTTCAGCTTCTGTAGTTCTTCTGGCAGTGTGCGTCTTCTTCGGTTGTCCGTCTGCAGGTGTCCGTCCGTCGTATCTGTGATGCGGGCAATCCAGGTAACGGGCTCGCAGACTCCTAGGTTGGTGTCCCGGTGGACCGTAATGTCGTAGTCGTTCAGGTTGGACAGGCGGACGTAAGGCCGAGACGTCGTGTTGATGAGAGTCTTGGCAACTAGCAATCCTTTTGTCTGGATGTCCTCATATTTTGGCTCGATGACAACCGCCACTCCCTCAGCAGTTCCGTCGACAATTACGGCAGCGCTGACCTCCGTCCTGGCGGGAACGATGACGTCTTCTCTCAGCCTTACTCGTCGTGCGGTGATGGACTCGTGCGCAGGTTGCAAAGCAAGTTCCTCACCTCCGAAGTGCAGAGTGTTGGTACTCAGATCCAAGATGATGTTGTTCTGGTCCAGGAAGTCCAGTCCGATGATCACTTCATTTGATACGTCAGCCACAAGCACTGGATGCTTTATCGCCCGTCGACCAATGACGAACTCCACTGATGCTTCGCCATGTACCGGTGCGGTCTCTCCGGTCGCGGTTATTAGCTGGAGGTTCCTTTGTGTGGGTTGCACTCTCCACTTCGGGATCACGGTGGGACTGACGATGGTCCTCGATGCTCCGGTGTCGATTAGCATGGGCCAGCTCTCTCCGTTGACGACTCCGTCGACCATCAGGCTGCTATTGTCCCTCGTAACTTCGTCACAAGAACCTGGACTGCCGGGGCTTGACGACTGTCACAAGCCAACCTTTGCCCCCCAAGGCTGGCTTATACTCGTTTCCCTGGGTCGCGCGGTTTTCAGACGACTGATTTCCCGTCGGATACCCTCGGCGGCGGCGATCACCGCAGTCCTTGCTCAGATGGCCTTTCTTACCGCAGGTCCAGCAGGTCGGTAGTCCTCTTCCGGGACGCCTCTCCGGTTGTCTTCCGGCTGTGTCGTTGCTGGTGGTGCCGCGACTATCGAAGAAACGGTTTAGCGCCTCCATTAATTCGTCGGCCAGGGGCTTGGTCTCGTTGGTTTTTACTGTTTCTTCGACGTCCACTTGACGCACCCGCGCGTGCATTCTGGATGCCTGTTTCGCCGTCTCGAACTCAAGTGCGTGGCTCAGCGCATCTGTCAGGGTCTTATTGCGCGCGAGCCGCAGCGCCTGTTGAGTGTCCGAGTCCCGTAGCCCGTCGGTGAAAGTCTGCATCGCTATCTGCTCCAGAAAGTCGGCCGGCGCTGTTGGGTAGGCGAGCCTTACGAGACGTGCGATGTCCATCTCGAATTCTTGCAGGGTTTCCGCGTTCTTTTGTACCCGGGTCCGGAGCTGCATCTGGTAGGCCTGCTGAAGATGGCTATCTCCATATCGGGACTCCATATGGGCGATTAGTGAAGCGTAGTCCTGGGATCCAGTCGGGATGGCCTGAAGGACGTTAAGGGCGTCCCCTCTCAGCGCTACAATGAGAGCTGTAGCCTTTTCCGTGCTGTTCCAGTTGTTTATTGAACAGGCTGCCTCGAACTGACGTAAATAGGTGCTCCACGGGACATTTCCGTCGAAGGTTGGGGGCGTCACTCTATCTGTCCCGTTCCTGATATTCCCGGTGTACCTGTGGGCGGGCGTCGGCGCAGCTCGGCAACTTCCTCTTGAAGAGCGTTGAATCTCGGTTCCATCCCCGTCGACGGGCGTTGGTTCAGCTCAGAAATTTCTTTTTGTAAAGCGTTGAATTTTTCTTCCACCCCCGTCAGTGGGCGTTGGCGCAGTTCGGCAACTTCCTCTTGTAAGGCGTCGAACCTCTTTTCTACTGCTGTGACATCCTCACGTAGGCCCTGGCAGACGGTGTTGACTTCCTGACGCAGACCCTGTTCCAATTTCTTTTGACTTTCCTGTAATTTCGTCAGCAGACACTCTTCCAGATTTTTCTGGCCATCCAGAAATTTGGCGGTTAGGTCCTCTGCTAGCTTATTCTGACCGTCTTCTAATTTGGAAGTTAGGTCCTCGGCTAAACTTTTCTGGCTGTCTTCCATCTTCTTCAGGTCCTCCGCTAACTTATTTTGACCGTCTTCCATCTTCTTCTGGCCGTCTTCTAGCTTCTTCTGGCCGTCTTCTAATTTGGCAGTTAGGTCCTTGGTTAAATTATTCTGGCCGTCTTCTAATTTGGCAGTTAGGTCCTTGGTTAAATTCTTCTGGCCGTCCTCCATTTTGGTTTCCATGCCATTTAACTTTTCTAGCAATGCTGCCAATTGCGCCTCCATTTTAGTTGCTTGTCTTGTAAAGGGCATGCACTCACAAGAAAATTAGAGAAAATGACCTGCTCGGGTTTAGAAACCAGGACCGTCAGGTGTTGTGCTTCAGTTCGTAATCCCGCTTCTGACACCAGTTGTTACGTGCCACCCCCCTAGAGGCACTGTTGTTAACTGGATTACGGTGGGTTGAAGCACAACACAGAATGTTTCTTTAGAGAAATAATTAACTTTATTGCGGCCAGAAAATTACACTACTCATCAGCAAATACAAGCAATTGGAACCTTACTCCAGTTTTCTTAAGTCTCTTCCTTGAGCGCTCTTGGCCCTTTCACTTGTCAACAGACCACAGAAGTTAATCCGTCCTAATGAATACGGTGGCCTTGACAGAAACTACCTGCTCCTCTCCCTTATTGTACACCGACTACAGTTACTTACGATCACTTGCTGCAGGCTGTTCACAAGCTGGGAGAAACAATGTCACTGGATTTCGTAACTCGCACGGCACTTCGTCACCACACTTCTGTCGCTCAGGAAAACACGCACTAGCTCAGAAACACACACCCACAGAAAAAGCTCAGTCCCCTCACTTTGAGGCCGCTTATATAGCAGGCTGGTGACTCAATGAATTCTAGAATCGTCCTGGACACACGGCTTCGAGAGATTTCCATCACTGGCTGGGTCACGAATATTCTGGACCATCCCTTTGTCCTAGTAGCCCTGTTGCATAAGGCGCACGCAATACACGAGGCAGGGCACAGCTCAGCCCTGGGGCAGTTGTGACTCATGCGGCGAGCGATGACACAAACTCACAGCCGTAACAATACATTTAATTTATCACGTTGAGTGTTAAGACGACTTTGAGACATTATCATCATTCCACCGGGCGAAGCCGGATACTACTGCTAGTAATTAATAAATTATAAAATAAGCCTATCACATACCTCCAACCGGAGCAAAAAGAAAAGTCAACATACGCAGTATTGACGTACTTCAATAATTCTACCTACAGTATTACCAACAAAATTAAAAGATATAATATGAAGATAGCTTACAAAACCAATAATACCAAACAAAATCTATTCTTTAACTCAATACAAAATATACACTGACCGGCATAAAAAGCGAAACACTATGAATTTTAGACAATGTTTGACCGTTCCAAACCTGGTATAAATTGATTGTTGTGACTTAGCAGCGATATGGCAATGTGTCGTGTGTTAATCATGAATTAATTAACTTAGCTCATTGGAGAAATATCAGAGCATTATGACCTCGCTGCTCCGCCTCTTAAAACCTCAATAAATAACTAATAATTGATGAGCATTGTTGATCGTGACAATTACAACACTAATATTACCGTTTCCCTCCTTTGGACGACAGTAACCTCACACGGCTGTCTTGGTATATTGCTGTGAATTTCTCATGCCGCGTATTTTTTGGACATTACGGTTTATCTACAATATTCGTAATCATACAGTGCAACGAAGGATTCCAGGTTTCGATATTTCCAAATTCGTGTTTGTGCACTGATTGCCATATTGTTGTAATGTCACAGTATTATTTTGATTAATAGCCTACAAAGTTTGGAGAACGGTCCAACATTGAGTTTAGTCTGAAATTCGTGGTGTTTCGCTTTTTTTGCTGGTGAGTTTAGATTCAGCAAATCGGCATTTATATATTCTGAGGGATTCCCGAACTGAGTCCGGTTTTCACCTTTTCCCAGTGCTACTGGGGCGGACCTTCTCCTCCCTCCCTTTCTGCCTATCATTCCCAACCGTCATAATTACAGCTACACACTCTATTTATTTATCGTATGGCTTTTAGTGGCGGGAGTGTTCGGCTCGCTGCTTCCAGCGGACATCCTTAGGGTGAGCTACAAGTTCCGTTCAATTTCAAGTAGTTCCAACTTTCGCTACCAGATATCAATGATACCACCTAGTAGTGAACGTTGGAACTTTGATAGAGCGTTCTGACGAAATCTAACCTAACAATTTAGCTTCACACAAGTTTAGTCTGTTGAAGGATCTTTTACATGTCATAAATCTTCCCCTCCGAAGGAAGGCATACTGAAGGATTTTTAACGCTCTCAAAAAATCCGATGCCTTCGGCCGGGTTTGAACCCGCAATCTTGGGCACAGCGTTCAGCATGCTACCAACTACGCCACCGAAGCCGCTTACACACTCTAGTAAAGTCACCACAGGAACACAGGTTATCACATAAGTTCAACCCACTCACACACCCAAGTAAACGTGGCAGTGTACTCGTCGGTCATTTCTGCATATTAGTTTACATTTCTACTGTAATTTTAGGACTTACTGCCCAAATGTATCACAGTAATAGCAGCTACACCTTCATATATTAGTTTGGGTGAAGAACCCGGTAAACGTTTTCACCAGAACTTTCGACACATAAAGATTTGAAGCCATTTTAAGTGTTGCCTTTTTTTTTTTTTTTTTTTTAGTCGTTTACCCTCCAGGTTGGTGGAACCCACGGACTCAGCGAGGGAACTCACCACTACCGCCTCTACGGTCAGTGTCCTAGAGCGGGGAACATCGAATCGGAAGGGATACAACTGGTGAGGTGAGATTGGCACCTCGCCCAGGCGGCCTCACCTGCAAAGCGAACAGGGGCCTCATGAGGGAAGGTAAGGATGGATAGGCAAGGAAGAGGGAAGGAGGCGGCCGTGGCCTTGAAGATGGTACCATCCCGGCATTTGCCCGAAGACGAAGTGGGAAACCACGGAAAACCACTTCGAGGATGGCTGAGGGGGAATCGAACCCCCTCTACTCATTTGGGCCACCCGAGGCTGAGTAGACCCCGTTCCAGTCCTCGTACCACTTTTTCAAATATCGTGGCAGAGCCAGGAATCGAACCCAGGACCTCCGGGGCGGCAGCTAACCATGCTGACCGCTACGCTACGGAGGCGACCTGTTGCCTTATTAACAATTAATATTGTACCTTGCAGTCGGTCGACAAAAATCATTCCGTGTTGGGGATGGGTATACGATCAATTTGAGATAGGGAACCTGGGGTCGGAATGGCCTTCTAACCCCAGAAAACAGGTTTGTTTCAGGCCCTCCGCCCCTGAAAGTAGGTAATGTGCCATTTGTTACTCTGAGGTCAGGCACTCTTTCCCTGTCAACGCTGCGTTCGCCCTGGCCGAGAGGATAGCGGCGAGGCACGGTGCCCCGGTGATCCCGGGTTCGTTTCTCCTGGGGTGGCATGACTTCATTTTTGTTATTTTTCTTTAGTTCTTAGAGGGGAAGAAGGGAGCGTAGTCACATGGCGTATTTATTCTGTGTTGATTTTTTTGCCTATTTTCAATTTTGAAAAAAAAAATAGGCTGATGAGATCAACTTTTGTCCGTGTGTGTGTGAGGAGTGTGTGTGTCCCCTAATAACATCTAAACGGCTGGAGCGATTTCAATGAAACTCGGACGACCCCGACCGTGCCCTTGAAATTTTGTTACGTCTCACCAATCCAACATGGCGGCTGTGCGAAATATTTCACCAGCATTCAATATCTCCGAAACTATTCCCGATATCACCCTGGAATGGTTTACGGTGATAAAGGGAACTACTAGGGGTTCACCTATGTGACATTTGGAAAACTGGTAACTATAAAACCAATATGGTGGCCTCGCGAATTTGCGAATTTTAAATAGACGTTTCTCGCGATTTAACCAACCAATTAGCGGTATCACCCTGAATTTTTGTACGGAGATAAAGGGTACTACTGGAAGTTCATCTATAAGACTTTCAAAAACCGGTTAACTACAAAACGAACATGGCGGCCAAACGAATTTGAAACTTTTAAATAGACCTTTCTCGCGATTTAATGTTCCAACCGCATTGAAATCTGGTACAGGAAATGTCTATGCACATTGTAATGCACTGATATCTAATTTAGTTCAATTGTTTACATAACCTCAAGATGGCGGCTGTGCGAATTTTAAAATTAAGTTTTTATTTCTTGTGTCGTAGTCATGCGATCGAAGTGAAAGTTTGAATAATGAACCTACGCAATAATTTTCCTTTAATGGTACATGACTCTATGGCCTATATATATAACAATCCAACATGGCGACCATCCGAAATATTTAGACCGCTCTGAATATCTACGAATCTATTATAGCAATCAAACTGAATTGTTTTATGTTCATAGGGGCTATGAACTTAAGTTCACCTATAGGACTTTAAGTAACCTGGTGATCACAAATGCAACATGGCGGCGACGCGAAGTTTAAATATTCACATGGACTTTTCTCGCAATGTAACATCCGAGTGCAGTGAAACTTGGGACAGTAAATCCTTATACAAATGTTAATCCACTGGCATCTAATTTATTTCAATTGTTTCCATAACCACAAGATGGCAGCAGTGCGAAATTTTAATATCTCCTTGTTACTTCTTGTGGTGCCTAATCATGCGATTGACTTTTGAATGCTACACGTACACAATAATCTTCATGTAACAGTACATAACTCTAGGACCTACATATATAAAGTCCAACATGGCGACCATACGAAATATTTAGTCGGTTCTCAATATCTACGAATCTATTACGGCAATCAAACTGAAATTTTGTATGTTGATAGTGGCAATTAACGTAAGTAGGATATATGAAAATAGGCTGGATAGTTCTTCACGGAACTACTTGTTTCAACTATCGTTGATTCTGTAAATTAATTGCCTTTTGATTATTAGTATCAATACGTTACGTGTGTTTCTCTAGTAGTTACAGACGACGGAACTAACGATTGGCAAGAGGAATGCAGCTTTATTTAGTACAAACTTCGTAAGCTTACCTAAGACTTTGAAACCAATGTAATTCAGTCAAGAAATTATCTTCACTTGCCATAAAAATGTAACGAAAAACAAACTAAAGCTCAATAACCAAACGTACTCCGTCCAAAAATGGCTTTCAGCAAAATTGAAAACAGGAAATTAAAGCCTACCAACAAACATAATAATTAGTCAAAAATAAAAATGTCTTTATTGGCCATCAAAAACTAAAACATGACTAAACGTCAAACCAGTTTTCTGGGGTTAGGAGGCCGTTACGACCCCAGGTTTCCTATCTCAAATTGATCCCATACCCAACCCCTACACGTCCCTTAAGGGTACTGCAGTACATAAATGACACCCGGTATATTGTTACGGACTATTGAAGTACAAGAAGAATTAGAAGAAGAAGAAGAAGAAGAAGAAGAAGAAACAATGGACAAGCTAATGTGTAATATCAGCAATATTGTTCAGAATATTGTCATCATGGAGTACTGTATTATGGATTAGGGTGGTGGTTCCCACGGACTCGGCGAGGGAACTCACCCTTACCGCCATTTTCAGGCAGTGTCCTAGAGCTGGGAACATCTAATCGGAGTGGATACAACTGGTGGGGTGGGATTGACACCTCGCCCAGGCGGCCTCACCTGCAAAGCGAACGGGGCCTCATGAGGGAAGGGAATGGAAGGTTAGGATAGAGAGGCAAGGAAGAGGGAAGGAGGTGGCATTTGCCCGAAGACGAAGTGGGAAATCACGGAAAACCACGTCGAGGATGGCTGAGGTGGGAATCGAACCCCCTCTTCTCATTTGAACCACCCGAGGCTGAGAAGACCCCTGTTCCCGTCCTCATACCACTTTTCAAATTTCGTGGCAGAGCCGGGAATCGAACCCAGGACCTCCGGGGCGGCAGCTAACCACGCTGACCGCTACGCTACGGAGGCGACCATTAAGAAATAATAAAAACAAGATGTTCGGGAAAGAACATATAGCCTACTTTCTCCGAAATGTATGGGTATAGTTATAACTCTCTGTCCTTATCATCTCCTAATTTCTTCCTATTTGAAGTGCAAATTGGCACACAGGATTTGAACAGTGGCGTTCAAACCATAGTTTATAATTTACCCCAGCATTTTGCAATTTCATCAGCAAACACTCCAAACACCGACTACTTACAATAATTGAAACTTCGTTGCTCTAATAAGGCCCATCTACAATGCGCAGTCGGCAGTCCGTAGTTGGTAGTCCTCGGTCGGCAGTCGCGATCGACTCCGTGTATACTATAGGCACCATACACAACATGAAGTTGCAGTTGGTAGCTGGCAGTTGGCAGTCGAGAATTTTATCCTTGACTGCCAACTACCCGACTGCAGCAATGTAATAGCCAATCAGAGCAGATCAGAAACTGACGTCACGTTGTTGTTCTGTGTCGTGTACGAATGATATAGAACTAAGTGAAGTAACTTCGCAACCCGTAAATTTATAGGCTAATCTTAAATACACGGTATAACAAAATAATCCATCTCCAAATCATCCATATTGCAAGTTTTGAGATTATCAACAACGCCTCTGTGCACAAGGAATAAACGAATGTTACTGTCTTATTACTCCTAGCAGTCGTTAAGACTGGGTTCACTAACTGGCCGGTATAGAGCGCTGCTCGAATCTATAGTTTCTGCATAGTACAACTGAAGGATGGAAGATGTCACTCCAGTGGAGTATGTCGTTTTTTTTAATATATAATTTCCATTGCAAAAAGCACCATATAAAGCTTTATTTTATAACGTCTCAGTACTCAAGAAACAATAAATATAAAAACTAGTCGTGATATCTAGTTGTGAAATATCGAACAATATAATCCTAACAGAGCGAGTGCATTCTAGCGGCCAGAAGAAGAAACTTTTCAATAAAATCTGTTACCTTTTTGTCAGCTAGATGTCTCGATTAAATCTGCTGGCGAATTGTGTTTTAATTAAGTATATGTTTTGCACCGTAATATGCACAATATAACGCTTAATTTTAAAACGTCTGAGTCATTACAAAGCAACAAATATGTAAAATGTCAAGCAAAAAACATATCTCTGATGGGGTTTGAACCATAGGCATATGAATGACAGACTAACGCTTTACCACTGAGCCATTTGTGCCAACGAACATTGATCCATATAAAATGACTTACATAGAACTTGTTAGCAAATAATGATTTATACTAAACGATTTCATCACTGAAGTATATTATTTATATATAAAGCATTTCATACAAAGTTTATTTATTTTGTTTTAGTACGCTATATTGCATGCAATACTCAAATTAGTGAAATATAAGTCAGGCACAAGATATCCGCTGCCATCTTGTCTTATTAATGAATCAGCTGAGCTTTTTAAAATCACGTCTGCACTATAGTATTACAAAATAAACTTTTAATTTCGTACGTGCCTCTTCCTTTAGAACAGTTAAAACGATTCTCGGCTCGATAATCGGAACTGGTGGGTCCCATGATATGGATTATAAAGTTTGCATAATTCGCACGGCCGCCATCCTGAAATGGTATGGCGGACGACCTTGTAGTTTGGTCACAAGACGCATCCTATACGAAGGTATGTTGTTACCAAATTTGGTAGAGATTGGATGATTTGGTTAGTCGTTATTTGATTTTACGTTTTGAACGTTTGAGTGGCCGCCATTCAGTTTTAGTAAAGATGGCGGCGATATAAAACATGACACTGAGGTGTCCTTTGCTAGTGCTACCTTTGTACCAAATTTCGTTCAATTCGCATTCACCGTGTTCGAATTGATAGGGGGGGACAGACATTCAGAGTACACACACTCACACACACACACACACACACACAGACTCACACACACACATACACACACACAGACTCACACACACACATACACACACACAGACAGACACACTTTTTTCGCCCTGTGTTGATCTCATAAGTCTACTTTCATTTTTTGCAAAAATCGAAAGTAGGCTAATAATTATTATTATGGAATATTACTGTATTATGGAATAATGAGAAAGATTCGATGAACGCACATTTGTTGGTATAGAAGAAACTGCTCATTAGCACGCACTACTTGCAAATAAATTTATTCGGGGAGCGTTCTCCAATCTTTTAAGTACTCATATCTTATCACAGGTTTAAAGCAAAAGCCTTGTTCAGTGACATTAGCCTATCGAAAATTGTAATCCTTTTCTACGGTATTCTGTTTAACAGTAGTAATTATCTTTTTTGTTTCTGAGTGGCGTGGTCCTTGAAAGGTATAATTATTACTTTTACGACTGGAGATAAATCTTAGGGTTTCTATTCGATCAGTTAGTCCTCAATTATTTGTAATCCTTTAACAAAGAAACTTCGGTAATTATATACATGTCAAAAATAAAAATCTCTTCATCAGTCAGGTGCGAAAAAGGTATTCAATCTTTATTTTAGAAATAAGGAAGTGCTAAATTAGAATTTGGAATGAAACACACTACCTTGTTGCTTGAACAATATATAACACTATCATTGGGTTCGAACCCATGTCTCCTGCTCCGAGGCAAGTGATGTAACCATTCATCTAACGGAGTGCTTCTGATCACATGAACGTGATCTGGTGTCATAATTCATAAATTAGTATGTCAAAACCCATTGATCTCTATATTTTAACTTGATGTAGCCCTCCGCATCGTTGTGTACTTAACCACACGAGTCCAGGAGTTTTGACACAGTTTCTAGAGCTATAGCTGGATAAAGCCGTCAAACCTCTGATGAAATTAGTATTATAAACGACATTATCTCTGTAACACATTCCTCTTTTACTATACATGTGTATCGAAGCCCATAATATTAGAATGTTGGTTGGTTGGTTGGCTCTTTAGTTTAGGGGCTGCGACAATGCGGTCATGTAGCCCCGTGTACTTTGGATGTGTGTAGAATCTGTCTGATAACCGGTGTTAATTGTGTTGGCTGTAATAGTGTGTGTTATCTGTTTTCAATTTAAGTAAGGACTGCAGACATTGAATTTTTTCAAGTAATTCCTACCTTTGCAGCCAAACGCCACCGTCAACGACTACTAGTTCAGAACTAGGTCACCAGATGCCACCGCAGTCGGCCCCTGGCGACGAACGTTGGAACCTAAGAGCGTTAGTCAAATGTTTAACCTATAATTTAGCTTCACACAGGTGTAATTAGTGGAAGGTTATTTAGCATGGCATAAATCTATGACATGGGACCGCCGGCTTCACTTTCCTTCCGAAGGAAGATACTGAAGGATTATAACGCTCTTAAAAAATCCAACGACTTCGGCCGGGTTTGAACCCGCGATCTTGGGCATAGAAGCTCAGAATGCTACCAACTACGCCACCGAAGCTGCTAATATTAGAATGCCTCATAAGTAATGTCGACTTTTAAGTTCTCTATTTTATAAGGTAGAGTTGGTTTTCATTGGTTCGCCAGTACTATTTACAGGAGGCCATGATTTGAATTGCGTATACTGCGAGAATGTAGCCTATTATGAAAAGATACCATACATCGCCGGGTTGTGAAACTTGGAAAATCAAACAGAAACTGTACCTCATGTATTGACCCCCAAACAGGCTCAACGTACAGTGGATATCTGTCGTCAGCTTATCGGTAACCCCATATATGATAATATCAGGATAATTGCCACATGGGTCCATTACCGGAACGCTGACGGCTCGAAACAGTGACTCAGTCCCTGTCAACCTGCCAAAGGCATCGTTAAAAAGGATAGCTTCAGCCCCAAAGTGTTCTTGTATGTCTGGTGGAATTTTGAAGGAGTGATTCACTGGGAGTTTATTCCAAACGGGCGTGCAGTCAATGTGGATCTTTATTCTCAACAACTGGAACGAATTCAAGAAATGTTGAGACGGATATACCCAGCATTATTTAACCGAAATAGAGTTCTCTTGCAGCAGGACAATGCGAGGCCTCATACTGCACGAACAACCATGGCAAAAATTCAGGAATTGGAAGGAGTGGAACCGCTACCATATCCAGCATACAGCCCTGATCTTGCGCCTTCAGATTACCGTCTTTTTGGATCCATGGTGCATTTCTTTCGTGGAAGAAATTTCGAAAACATTGAAGCTGTGGAAGTGGGTCTCGATGAATTCTTCGCGTCAAAACCGAGTGACTGGTACCGTCGTGGGATGAGAAACCTCGCTGAACGATGGCTCAAGACCATAGAATCTGACAGTCTCTACTTTAAAGAATAGTTTAATTTCTTGTCAGAAAACTTTCCAAATGAAATTTTCATTAAAAACAGGCATTACTATGAGACATCCCCTATACTATCAAATAAATCAACAATTTGCCGCTCGATGTTGGAGTTAGTGTATTAGCTCGATTACCTTCGCCTGGTATTGCGGGCAAAATCGTAATCACTTTCTAACATGTAGTGCGACATTCAGTAATGGTGGAGATCAATGTCTAAACCCAAAAGCTTGTACTAGCATGAAAATTCGAGATTTCCTTTTTTATATATAACGTCTTGTAATCGTCACATCCCAACAATTCAATGTTTTGAAATACTTCTTTGGTTGTGTTCCAAAACAATCGTCACTATTTGTTTTTTATCAGCTCGGAGGTTGTAAGCTCAAAAGTAAAGCTGTGGGATATTGACATTTTTGATTAGAGACGAGACGAAATTTGTTCAAATCACTGGCATCGGAAGAGCGTGAGTTCAAATCCCACCTCGACCGTCCTGAAACTGGTTTTCGTGGTTTCCCATTTTCACCCTTCCTTAATTAGACCCAAGTTGGCGGTCACTTGGGCAATCGGCCTGTCACCATCCCCACTTGTATCTGCTGACAAAGTATCCCGGAAAGAGTTCCACTTTTCACTGCTAGACACAATATAATTATGTATAAATAGTACAGATATCGTACGCTCCATTGTTAGCTCTGGTGGTTAAACCGCGCCTCGAATATCTTCGGGTATGCTTACTCATGCAAATGGATGCGGTAGCTGCTGGGAATTTTTGATTATTTGTTTTTGCTAGTATGTTATAGTGTTGTTCTGCTCCTTCTAAATGTTTGTGAAGAATAACTTGATATGTTTGACTGTAAATAATAATTGAAAATGACTTCTTCTTCCTCTCTGTTTTGAATACAGTGCCATCTCTGCGTGTTACATCAATTTACGATTGATTGACGAAGATAACTATGAATGTTCTTTTAACGGTACTGACCAACGTAACGAAATATCAAATTAAGTATCGATTGTGACTTTATTTTGAGGTCTCGCTCAAGAGATGAGCGATCCAAGGAGAGCTATGTCCTACGGCAAATTCTATTTTTTTTTTTTTCAAAAAATTATTTAAGGTTGTAACTTTGGCGAACAGATGGCTCTGAGTGTGTCATTTAGTTGATCTAGGATATCTCCATGTTGTCCCTGAAGAGGCCGTGCCGAAACATTGCCTCTCCATCCTGCAAGGGCTGAAAATTGACTGTCAGCTCTGTGATTTGAAGCTCCGGACTAACCCAACGCGATCGTGGTGGGACATTTAACATGTCGTACGTCGTAAGGTGGCCGCAGTGATGTACGTGGCTAAACATCCCTACCTGGAGAGCAGGATATTCGGTTTCGAGTCCTGACTGCGGTCACAATTTCGTGTCTTACTGAAGAGAGGTGCCAATTATTTTCGTGTAGATGCCATATAATTATTTTAATAGCGAGTACAAGAAAATGTTTTATTGATACTTCAGTGCATTAGATATTTTCAGAAAATACATTTAAAAAAATTAACAAGTAATTCTGTGAAGAACTAAAGACATTTTCATATATCCTACTTATGTCAATTGCCTCCATCAACATACAGAATTTCATTTTGATTGCTGTAATAGATTCGTAGATATGGAGAACCGTCCAATATTTCGGATTGTCGCCAAGTTTTATTTTTATATATGTAGGTCTTAGAGTTATGAAGATTATTGTGTACGTGTAGTATTCAAACTTCAATCGCTTGATTAGGACACAAGAGGTAAAAACGAGATTTTAAAATTTCGCACAGCTGTCATCTTGTGGTTATGAAAACAATTGAAATAAATTAGATGCCATTGGATTAACATTTGTATAAGCATATACCGTGCCAAGTTTCACTGCACCTGGATGGTAAAATCGCGAGAAAAGTCTATTAAAATATTTATAATTAGCGTCGCCACCATGTTGGATTTGTGATCACCAGGTTATTGAAAGTCCTATAGGTGAACTTATGTTCATAGCCTCTATGAACATAGAAAATTTCAGGATGATTGCTGTCAAAGATTCGTAGATATTGAGAACCGTCTAAATATTTCGGATGGTCACCATGTTAGATTTTATATAAGTAAGACATAGAGTTATGTACCATTAAAGGAAAAATTATTGGGTAGATTCATTATTCAAACTTTCACTTCGATCGCATGATTACGACACAAGAAAGAAAAACACTTTTAAAATTTCACACAGCCGCCATCTTGAGGTTATGTAAACAATTGAACTTAATTAGATACCAGTGCATTACAATGTGTATAAACATTCACTGTACCATATTTCACTCCGCTCAGATGGTGAAATCGCGAGAAAAGTCTATTAAAATGTTTCAACTTCGCTTGGCCACCATGTTCGTTTTGTACTTTAGAGGTTTTTGAAACATACATACATAAGGTTTCTGTAGTAGTGCCCTTTATCACCCTACAACATTTCAGGGTGATATAAGTAATAGTTACGGAGTTATAGAATGCCCGTGAAATATTTCGCATAACCGCTATCTTGAGGTTATGTAAACAATTGAATGCCAGTGCATTACAATGTGTATAGACATATGCAGTGCCACGTTTCATTGCGTTTGGATGGTAAAATCGCGAGAAAAGTATATTTAAAAGTCTCAACTTTATTTGGCCGCCATGTTGGTTTCGTGGTTACCAGGTTTTTGAAAGTCTCAGAAGTGAACTTTTAGAAGTGCCCTTTATCACCGTACAAAATTTCAGAGTGATATCGTTAATAGTTTCCGAGATATTGAATGCTGGATAAATATTTCGCACAGCCGCCATGTTGGATTGGTGATACCTAATAAAATTTTAAGGGCACGGTCGGGGTCGGCCAAAACGGTGCTATGACCATACCGAGTTTCATTGAAATCGCTCGAGCCGTTTAGAAGTTATTGGCGGGACACACACACCCATATGCACACACACACACACACATGGACAAAATGTGATCTCATAAGCCTATTTTTAGCCTACTTTCGATTTTTGCAAAAAATGAAAGTAGACTTATGAGATCAACACAGGGCGAAAAAAGTGTGTCTGTCTGTGTGTGTGTGTATGTGTGTGTGTGAGTCTGTGTGTGTGTGTGTATGTGTGAGTCTGTGTGTGTGTGTGTGTGTCTGTGTGTGTGTGAGTGTGTGTACTCTGAATGTCCGTCCCCCCTATCAATTCGAACACGGTGAATGCGAATTGAACGAAATTTGGTACAAAGGTAGCACTAGCAAAGGACACCTCAGTGTCATGTTTTATATCGCCGCCATCTTTACTAAAACTGAATGGCGGCCACTCAAACGTTCAAAACGTAAAATAAAATAACGACTAACCAAATCATCCGATCTCTACCAAATTTGGTAACAACATACCTTCGTATAGGATGCGTCTTGTGACCAAACTACAAGGTCGTCCGCCATACCATTTCAGGATGGCGGCCGTGCGAATTATGCAAACTTTATAATCCATATCATGGGACCCACCAGTTCCGATTATCGAGCCGAGAATCGTTTTAACTGTTCTAAAGGAAGAGGCACGTTCTAAATTAAAAGTTTATTTTGTAATACTATAGTGCAGACGTGATTTTAAAAAGCTGAGCCGATTCAGTAATAAGACAAGATGGCAGCGGATATCTTGTGCCTGACTTATATTTCACTAATTTGAGTACTGCATGCAATATAGCGTACAGATACAAAATAAATAAACTTTGTATGAAATGCTTTATATATAAATAATATACTCCAGTGATGAAATCGTTTAGTATAAATCATTATTTGCCAACTAGTTCTATGTAAGTCATTTTATATAGAACGATATTCGTTGACACAATTAGCTCAGTGGTAGAGCGTTAGCCTATCGCTCAAATGCCTATGGTTCAAACCCGATCAGAGCTATTTTTTTTTTTGCTTGAAATGTTATATGTTTATTGTTTTGTAATGACTCAGATGTTTTAAAATTAAGCGTTATATTGTGCATATTATGGTGTAAAATATATATTTAATTAAAACATAATTCGCCAGCAGATTTACTCGAGACATCTAGCTGCCAAAAAGGTAACTGCACGCCGCTACTTATTAACTTCCAGATTTTATTGAAAAGTTTCTTCTTCTGGCCGCTAGAATGCACTCGCTCTGTTAGGATTATATTGTTCGATATTTCACCACTAGATGTCACGACTAGTCTACGTGGGGCTCCATTGATTACTATACCATTGGCATTCTATGCGCATCGAATTTGAAGAATGACAAGATGATACTACGATACATTTTTACTTTTTATTTTAAAGGGTTTGTAACAGCCTATTGTGCGTTATTTGAAAATGTTAATTGAAGTAAAGAACAAAACGATTTCACATAGTATCTGAACTCTACCGTTGGTGCTAGTTCAGGATATTAATTAATACTTTTATTTCAGATAAATAGCAATCGAAAATATCCACATAGTTGGTATACACACGTCTCTGTAGGGTCATGGAAAGATTTGTTAATTCAATTAGGGTTGTGAAAGTCATACGCAGCCAGACGTGTAAAGACATGCCTCAACTCAAAGTTGGATGTTGCCCGCGTCAGGCCGATTATGTAATAATAATAATAATAATAATAATAATAATAATAATAATAATAATGTTATTGGTTTTACGTCCCATTTAACTACTGTTGCTTTTAGAGACGCCGGGGTGCCAGAATTTTGTCCCGAAGGGGATCTTTAACGTGCCAGTAAATCTACTAACACGGCTCCCTCGCATTTGTGCACCCTCAAATGCCAGCTGACTGCGCCAGGATACGAACCTGAAACATACGGTCCAGCAAGCGAGAACGTTACCGCTGAGCCACGCCGCCAGTCCGGTCGATTATGTCTGCAGATCCATAACATTCTTTAGATACTTCTTATCTTTCTTTCTTCAATGATGGTAGCAGTTTTTATCTAGGTTGTGGCGTTTGGTAGAGGTAAATCGTTTCTAAGGTCTTCAACAAAGAATAGTTCTATTATACTCTTTGATAATAACAACGAGTTATAACTATACTCATACATTTAGGAGAAAGTAGGCTATATGTTCTTTACTGAACATCTTGTTAGCCTACTTTCGATTTTTGCAAAAAATGAAAGTAGACTTATGAGATCAACACAGGGCGAAAAAAGTGTGTCTGTCTGTGTGTGTGTATGTGTGTGTGTGAGTCTGTGTGTGTGTGTGTCTGTGTGTGTGTGTGCGAGTGTGTGTACTCTGAATGTCTGTCCCCCCCTATCAATTCGAACACGGTGAATGCGAATTGAACGAAATTTGGTAAAAAGGTAGCACTAGCAAAGGACACCTCAGTGTCATGTTTTATATCGCCGCCATCTTGACGGAAACGTAATGGCGGCCACACAAATGTTCAAAGCTTAAATCAAATTACGACTAACCTAATCATCCGATCTCTACCAAATTTTGCAACGACATACCTTTCTGGGGGGAGCATCCTTTGACCAAACCAATAGGTCATCAGCATAATAGTTTGCGGATGACGGCCATCTTTGTGTGAAAATCGATTCCCCCTATTAATTCGAACACGGTGCAACCGAATGGAACGAAATTTGGTACAGAGGTAGTACTAACAAAAGGCACCTCAGTGTCATGTTTTATATCGCCGCCATCTTGACGGAAACGTAATGGCGGCCACACAAATGTTCAAAGCTTAAATCAAATTACGATTAACCTAATCATCCGATCTCCACCAAATTTTGCAACAACATACCTTTATGGGGGGAGCATCCTTTGACCAAACCAATAGGTCATCAGCGTAATAGTTTGCGGATGGCGGCCATCTTTGTGTGAAAATCGATTCCCCCTATTAATTCGAACACGGTGCAAATGAATGGAACGAAATTTGGTACAGAGGTAGTACTAACAAAAGGCACCTCAGTGTCATGTTCTATATCGCCGCCATCTTGACTGAAACGTAATGGCGGCCACACGAATGTTCAAAGCTTAAATCAAATTACGATTAACCTAATCATCCGATCTCTACCAAATTTTGCAACTACATACCTTTATGGAGGGAGCATCCTTTGACCAATCTAATAGGTCATTCACTTAATATTTTGCGGATGGAGGCCATCTTTATGTCAAAATTGATTCCCCCTATTAATTCGAACACTGTGGAACCGAATGGAACGAAATTTGGTACAGAGGTAGCACTAGCAAAGGGCACCTCAGTGTCATGTTTTATATCACCGCTATTTTGATGGAAACGTAATCGCGGCCACCCAAATGTTAAAAGCTAAAATGTAATTACGACCAACCTAATAATCTAGTCTGTACCTAATTTTGCAACACCATATCTTTATGTGGGAAACATATTCTGACCAAACTGCAAGAACATCAGCCCAATAGTTTGCAGATGGTGGCCAAGTATGTGTGCAAATCGATTCCCCCTATCAATTCAAACACGGTGAAACCGAATTGAACGAAATTTGGTACATAGGTAGCACTAGCAAAGGGCACCTCATATTCATGTTTAATATCCCTATAGCACGTTGTATTTCAACATTCAATCATACTCCTTGAAAAGGACAAAGAGTTATAACTATACCCATGCATTTAGGAGAAAGTAGGCTATATGTTCTTTACTGAACATCTTGTTTTTTCATAAAATGTAAATAGGCTAAATATCGTCTCAAAAAAGACCCGTCTGCGTTTATATGCCGCTCATCTGACTGCGATGAAACTTTGGGGAGTTGTCCACACTCACTCGCTAAAGGCTACTGAATTAGCAAATCCATTTTACATTTGGTGGCACAAGAATAGATTCAACCAAAGAGTTTTGGCGCGTGAAACGTTTCAAAAAAATCCCGTATGCGTTTATTTTCCAATCATACAATTAGAATTAAATTGTGGTGTGTGGTTGTGCACACACCCGTTAAGGTTTCTGAATTACGTAAATACATTTTACAATTGGTGGTGCACGAGTAGTCTTACCAAATGAGTGTTGGCGCGCGAAGCGTTTTAATATGTCCAGTTTCATCCATTTATCCAATTATTGAAGCTTATTATTGATACCCACGAAGGTATCTGTATCAGTAAATCCATTTTACAATAGATGACGCACGAAATGTTTCAACTAATGGGGTTAGGCACCCGAATCGTTTCAATAAATGCCTATATGCGTTTATATACCATTCATATGATTGATTTGAATCTTTGCTGAGTTATTGTGCAACTGCTAAGGTTCTATTTTCTAATTTTATAAAAGTTGGCGCACGAATAGTCTCAACAGATGGATATTGGCACACGAATACTTTTAACAATTTCCGGTACGCGTTGATATAACATTCATCCGATTGCGATGAAGTTTTTGTAATTTATTTTGCGCACTCCCGCAAATGTTCCTGAATTAGTAAATCCGTTTTTAATAGGTGGTACGCGAATCGTTTCAACAGTCGAACTTTGGGTTAGTTATAGTGTGCACGCACACGACATATTCTGAATTAGTAAATCTGTTTCAAAATATGTGGCGCGGAAGTCGTTTCAACAAATTAACCTTGGTGAGCCGTTGTGCGCATTTTACAATAGGTGGCTCAAGAATCATCTCAACAAATGAGTGTATTTCATACAGTTTAGCGTCAGTTTATGTGGTTGATTGTTTGTTTATTTTTGTATGAGCGCGCATGCTTGAGATAATTGAATTGTGACAATTACCAACAGCGCGTATCGCATACATTCTTTCATTAATTAACATTGCAATGCATGCCGGGTAATGCTAGTCTATAAAAAAATCTTGAGTGTTTTTTTATTTGCTTGTCCCGCACGCGTTCATATAGGCTACCATTAATCCGATTGCAACGAGACTTTATTGTTATGTTGCGCATAAACCCGTGAAGGTATCGGAGTTTGTAAATACATTTTACAATCGGTGGCGCACGAGTAGTTGCAACAAATGAGTGTCAGTGAGAGAATAGTTTCAACAAAGTCAGGAATGCGTTTATATATCTTTCATCCAATTGCGATGAAACTTTGGTGAGTTTCCGTTCGCATTACCGCCGAGGTTTCTGAATTAATGAAACCATTTTAGAATCGGTGGCGCAGGAGTAGTTTTAACATATAAGTGTCGTCGCACGAATTGTTGCAACAAAGCCCCATATGCGTATATTCTTCGATGGATCTTTGCTGTGTTGTCGTGCCACTCCTGCAAAGGTTACTAAATTAGTAAATACATTTTACAATTGGTGGCGCATGAGTAGTTCAACAAATGAGTGATGGTGCGCTTATCTCTTAAAAATATCCAGTATATTGTATGTTGATACACCATTCATCTGCTTGGGATGAGATTTTGGTGAATTATTGTGCACAGTCCCGCAAAAGATCTGAATTAGTAAATACACTTAACATAAGTGGCGCACGAGTAGTTTCAACAAATGAGTGTTGGCGCGGCAATCGCTTTAACAAACTCCCGTTGGCGTTCATGTATCATTCATCCGATTGCATGAAACATTGGTGAGTAGTTGTGCACATTATCGAGAAGGTTCTGGATAAGTATATCTATTTTACAATAGGCGGTGCACGAGTAGTTTTAACATATGAATATTGGTGCGCGAATCGTTTCAACAAAGTCCCGTATGCGTTTATACACCATCTATCCGATTACGATGAAACTATATAGTTGTTGTGCACACTCCCGCAATTGTTTCTGAATTAGTTAATCTACTTAACAATATTTGGCGCACGAGTAGTTTCCACAAGTGAATGTTGACGTGCAAATTGTTTGAAAAAGTCCCGTACGCGTTTATATACCATTCAAGCGATTGCGATGATACTATGCTGAGTTGTGCACGCTTCCGCAAATGTTCCGGAATTAGTAAATCCATTTTACAAAAGATGGCTCGCGAGTCTTTTCAACAAATGATGTTAGTGCTTGAAACGAGGTTTTGGTTAAATTGTGCACGCTTGGGAAATTTTCTGGATTAGTAAATCCATTACACATTAGGTGGCGCTCAAGTTGGTTCAACCAAGTAGTTCCATGAAGAACTAAATAGCCTATTTTCATACATCGTACTGGTCTTTTCAATTAGAAACTCTCGCGCCTAATAAAAGATTTTTCCATGTGATGTACTAAATCGCATATCTCCACCAACAACATTACACGGAGAAAGTACAATATGTGCTAGATTACACAGCATTCAATATCGGTGATCAAGACTCCTCCCGCAAGATGACATCTTTCGTAACAAGTCACAGGGGTTTATGTTAAGAAAAAGTCGAATAAACGCCTTCTATGGTTTACAAAAAGTAAGCTTCAGAATTTAGTGCCATTAGATAAGCATTACTATAATAGACCAACACAAAACAAAAAAAATTAAAGAAACTCAAAAACACCAAAATTAGAGAAACGACATACAGTAAAAATGTTATTTACAGATGAGGAACGCCAAAGATGATCAGAACGAATGAAAAAATTCTGAGCAACTCGGAAAGAAAACTTACCGAAGAAGAGGACAAGGAAATGATTGACTGAAGTGGTGCAATGTGGACGTAAAATCTTAAGAAGAAGAATGCCATTACACGTCTCTTCCCTTAATTGTTACGAAAAACATTAAAAATATAATGTTTTGAAATTTTGAACCGATGCCATCTTGAATTTTTGAAAACATTTGAATATGAGATGCCTCTATACTAAACTCTGAATAAAGATTCTCTGTTCTTAGTTTCATTGCTCTCGGGTCAATAGGTCGCCAGAGAAGTCACATTATATTTTAAATAATTAGAGTTCCTAAGGCTCTTGTAAGTCGTGTAATATCTAATTACTTTTTGTATGGTCTTAGAGGACTGTTAAGTAAGGACACGTATGTAACTTTCAAAATCCTGAGAAACACAAAACCATTATGGCGACTAAGTGATTTTTATATAATTGAAATAACTTTTCTGGCATTCTAATCACCCAAGTGCAATGGAATTTGGCACAGCGAATCTTTATTCAGAGTTAAGTGTGGAGACAGAACCTTCCACATGGGGCAGATGACCTCGTAGTTCTGCCCTTTAAAACAACAATAACTAATAACAGAACCTTTCACTAACTACAATTGTGTGAAGCTAAATTTGTAGGTTAGATTTGATTAACGCTCTATTATTTCCGACGTTCGTCGCCAAGTGCCGGTCGCGGTGGCGTCTAGTAGCCAAGTTCGCCGCTGGGTGTCGTTGACGGTAGCATTTGGTAGCAAAAGTAGGAACTACTTGAAATTGATCGCCTGCAGTCCTTACCTGAATTACAGATAACACACACTTATACAGCCATCACAATTAACACCGGTTATCAGACAGATTCTACAACACCCAAAGTACATGGGGCTACATGACCGCGTTGTCGCAGCCCCTAAATTGAGGAACCAACCAGTGTAGAGGCATCTAAAGATGATCAATTCTTTTTATCAAAAATTCAAGATGCATCAGTTTGAAATTTTAAAACCAGTAAGTGTCTGACTATCTATCGTCTTAGTGTGAGGGCTGTTTAACCACAAAGGAGCGCAATATTCAGGTACGGGGAAAACAAACCCAATTGCTGAAGAGCGAAGAGTTCTTGCACTGGAGCCCTACGTAGACCCACACAATGACTTGAGTTTTGCAGCAGTTTTTATGGGATGGTATTTTTCAAAGACAGATTTCTGTCTAAGGTGATACCCAGGTATTTGGGATATCTGCTGTGCTTCAATAGGGTACTGTGAAAATGCATTTTGAACACCTGGTTATCCATATGGTTATTAAGGTGAAAAGAACAGGCTGCATTTTTTTTCATTCTAGGTTGGTGCCACCATTTGTGAAAATAATTCCGAAGAAGAGACTGAGTAATATTAACTCATGGCCAAGATTTTTTGAAATTGATCCAGTCATTCAAGATTTATAAGGGGAAGATCTACTACACACACAGAGACAGATCAACAAGCACACACGTGGTCAAAAGTTGGATTTCATAAAGCCTTATTTCATGTGATGGCAATACATCGAAAACAAGTAGTTCCGTGAAGAATTAAATAGCCTATTATCATTTAACCTACTAATATCAATTGCCTCTATCAACATACAAATTGTCAGTTTGATTGCTGTAATAGATTCGTAGATATTGAGAACCGTCTAAATATTTTGGATGGTCACCATGTTGGAGTTTTATATTATAGGCCTAAGATATATGTACTATTACATGAAGATCATTGTGTAGGTGTTTAATTCAAACTTCAATCGCATGATTAGGACACAAGGAATAAAAGCGGGATTTTAAAATTTCGCTCAGCCGCCATCTTGTGGTTATGTAAATAATTTAAGTGAATTAGATGCCAGTGGATTAAAATTTGTTCAAGCATATACCGTATCAAGTTTCACTGCGCTCGGATGGTTAAAAGGCAAGAAACGTCCATTTGAATATTTAAATTTCGCGACGCCGCCATGCTGGATTTGTGCTCGCCAGGTTATTGAACGTACCATAGGTGAACTTATGCTTATAGCCTCTATACACTTACAAAATTTCAGTTTAATTGCTGTAGTAGATTAATAGATATTGAGAACTGTCTAAATATTTCGGATGGTCGCCGTGTTGGATTTTAATATATGTAGGCCATAGAGTTATGTACTATTAGTTGATGATTATTGTGTTCGTTCATTATGCAAATGTTGAGCTCGATCGCATGATTAGAACCCAAGAAATAAAAACTTAATTTTCGAAATTCGCACAGCCGCCATCGTGAGTTGAACTTAAAAGATAGCAGTGCATTACAATGTGTATAAAGATTTGCTGTAGCATGTTTCATTCCGTTTGGATCATTACATCGCGAGAAAAGTCTATTTAAAACTTTCAAATTCGCTTGGCCGCCATGTTCGTTTTGTAGTTAACCGTACAATATGTCATGGTGATACCGGTAATAGATTCAGAGATATAGAATACCGGTGAAATATTTCGCACAGCCGCCATCTTGAGGTTATGTAAACAATTGAACAAAGTTAGATGTCGGTGCATTACAATGTGTATAAACATATACTGTACGAAGTTGCATTGCGTTTGGTTGGATAAATCGCGAGAAACATCTATTTAAATGTCGCAACTTCGCTTGGCCGCTATGTTGGTTTTGTAGTTACCAGGTTTTCAAAGGTCACATAGGTGTACGTCTAGTAGTTCCCCTTATCACCGTACAAAATTCTAGGGTGATATCGGTAAATAGTTTCGGAGATAATGAATGCTGGTGAAATATTCCGCACAGCCTCCATGTTGGATTGTTGAGACGTAACAAAATTTGAAGGGCACGGTCGGGGTCGCCCGGAATAGTGCTATGAACTTACAGAGTTTCATTGAAATCTCTCCAGCCGTTTAGAAATTATTAGGGGGGACACACACAATCACACACACACACACACAGACAGACACACGGACAAAAGGTGATCTCATAAGCCTATTTTTTTCATAAATGAAAATAGGCTAAAAATTAATTACTAAAAGAACTCCCTTAAGGAAATTGTCCTGTTAGCGTTTATTTGGGCAAGGATGTACAAATTTCTCAAATAATTGAGTGTTTCTGTACCTTAGAGGTTAGAGGTGGCTGTACAGAAGGATATTGCAGATACCATGGACAGACTATGTCACAAATGTTGAGGTTCTCCAAAAAATCAGAAAGACCAAGAAAGTACTATTAAGCACCGTGAATATAAGTAAAATCCAATACCTAGGACACAAACATTCTTTGTGTCTAGGGACCGATAACCTGGATGTTAGGCCCCTTAAAACAACAATTATCATCATCATCATCATCATTATCAACATCATCATCTTTGTGCCTAAATTATAAGCTGTAGCTCTTTATTGGGCACTGTCCATGCTTCCTCAAGGTGTTCATGTTTATATTGTTTTGTATTATTTTTAGTTTGTTTTATTCATAACTAAGCATTAACTACTAATTATGTATTTTAAACTTGTAGCTCACCCTAAGGATGCCCGATGGAAGCAGCTACAGACTCAGGCCAGCCGAACATGTCCTCGGACACTCCCGGCACTAAAAGCCAAACGATAAATAAATAAATAAATAAATGTATTTTAAGATATTTATTTTATTTTGTAGATTTAAATTTAATTCTTTTTTTCTTTTCTTGTATTTTCCTACAATTATTTAGATTTACTTTATCTACTTTGTATTTGTGTCAAGAAGGTAGGTCTTAATTGGGTTTATGACCTGTGTACTTTCATAAATAAATAAATAAATAAATAAATAACAACATTAGGAATGCCGACAAGTGCCATCTCCTGCAAGGAAAAATACCATGGAGGAGAAGTGTTGGACGAAGAAGAATATCCTGGACCTCCAAAACTTCTACTGAATTATTCCGAGCTGCAAGTGATAGGAATTGCACAGTCAGGATGGTTGCCAACATCCGGAACTGATAGGAACCAGAAGACGAAGAAGTAGAAGAAGAACCTTAAATATTGGTTTATTGGCTTTCACGGCCAGTGAATTAAAACTCAGCAATTCTTCTAGGTTTGTGCCGTGTCTTGTGTGGGGTTTCGCCTAGGACACCAAGCTGGCTCATCGGCGGGCTCTTGGTGTCCCCGCCCGGACCCCCACTGGAGTAGCAGTAGGCACCTCATATAAAGAGAGGTGGCGCGCAGTTCGCTGAGTTTTAATTCACTGGCCGTGAAAGCCAATATACCATCTTTTTGGAAGCCTTCATAGGGAGGCAGAGGCTGCTTGAACTTAAATTCTCGCAGTAAAGAGGTGCAGTTGCTCCTTAAATAAAGGGAGGTGGCGCGCAGTTCGCTACTCCAGTGGGTGTCCGGGCGGGGACACCAAGAGCCCGCCGATGAGCCAGCTTGGTGTCCTAGGCGAAACCCCACACAAGACACGGCACAAATTTAGAAGAATTGCTGAGTTTTAACCTTAAACATTGTTCTACATGAGGCCAAACCATGGCCATGAAACCTGCACGTTCGAGGTGTCACAATTTCAAGTGTGAAATATTGCGGTAAGATAACTAAATGTCATGTGAGCGATCCTTTCTAAATGCCTGTCTATTTCTGTCACGCTAATATGGGGCAATTTCCACTTCCCAGTATCATGTATGGTCGTGAAGTGCGTACATTTCAAGCCCTGTCAGCTGAAGCGACTCACTATTGTTGTCACGTGCACGCCTCAGTTACGTCTTAACCCTCAGCTGGGCACGTCATAAAATTACGCGAATGAGCACTTGGGGCCTTTCAAGACCCCAACAGGTTCTTAAGGAAAAAATAATAATTTTATAATTCGACTAAACTCACCACCTACATTTATTGGGAAGCATTAATAAACTCTAGCCGGCTTCAGTGGCGTAGTCGGTAGCATGCTGAAATGCTATGCTCAAGATCGCGGGTTCAAACCCGGCCAAAGTTGTCGGATTCTTCAGAGCGTTAAAATCCTTCAGTATGCCTTCCTTCAGAGCGCAAGTTAAGCATGTAACATACATAACCTACCACTCCAATTGGTAATGTGTAGCCTAATTTGTAGGTTATATTTCGTTGGATAGAAACGCTCTATCAAGTTCCAACGTTTACTATTAGTTGTCAGTGACAGTGGCATCTGATAGCAGAAATTGGAACTAGCCTACTTGAGATTGAACTTGCTGGGAGCCCACGGGCGTTAAATTAAAATATTCTTGGCTACAATTCATATACAATATTAATTAATAAATTCTAACGCCGAAATCACTAAGTAATTATTTAACGTATTTAATAAAACGGAGTTTTTATTCTTTTTTACATTTGTTGCAATTTTGAGAAAGTTATCTTTTTGTTATAACGGCTGATTTTCACACGGTTCATCCAACATTTCCTATAAAATATGGTGGCTTTCAACTTGGGAAGCCCTCTTCCATCAATCCTAAAAGATAATAATAATAATAATGTTATTGGTTTTAGGTCCCTTTTAACTACTGTAGCTTTTAGAGACGCCGTGGTGTCGGAATATTTCCCGTAGAGGATCTTTAACGTGCCTGTAAATCTACTGACATGGCTCCCTCACATTTGCGCACCCTCAAATGCCAGCTGACTGCGCCAGAATTCGATCCTGCAACCTTGGGACCAGCAGGCAAGAACGTTACCGCTGAGCCACGCAGCCAGTCAATCCAAAAATAAAACCGTATAATAATAATAATAATAATAATAATATCATTATTATCAATAATGATAGGTATCGCATGTCCCAACACAAAAAAAAACAGCTGCTACTAAAATATCTAACAAGTAAGCACACCGAGCTGGCAATTGAGATAAACAGATGTGGAAACTTGAGTCGGTGACTACTATCCCAATAGTTGTATCATGTACTGATGTTATACCCAAAACTCTCCTCACTAGTCTACCAGTATTGAATCAGCATCCGCAGATATACTGAATATTGAACTGCAGAAGGCAGTTTTATTAAACACCTGCCATATTGTCAGGAAGTTCCTTAGTGAAAATACTCAGGTCCATCACTCAGCAAGGCTCGAAGATAACGCATATGGAAATTTAGCTCATCCTCTAAATGAAGGTGACTAGTGAAGAATGTGGGCACGAAATTGATGTGAGATTCCTGTGTAGCGTAATTTACATACATTGTATTTCAGTATAGATAGTTCCCTGCTAGGAGGTCACTTTCGTGACAGTATAATGTTTGTATTTGTTCTTCGCGACAGCCCTGTTTGACTGTTCGCCTTTTCTCTTCCCGAAAACTTCAAAACAAATTAATATGTTAAACACTTTATTGTATTATTAATTTATTAATTTATATATATGTAGCTTCGTTTTTTAAATCTTACCTCAAGTGTTCCAGCGCGCATATTCTCAGCCATTCACACCCTTGGCACTCGGAGCGTCTTCTAGTGTGCTTTGGGCTTCCCGCATGCCAGGGTTGGAATGACGTCAGCTCGACCTTCATTCAGCCAATGGCAAGTTTCTGTGATCACGTGGGCTACTTGTTCGAGAGTATTCTACCGCTCCCGTATAAAAGACGCTGCTTGGTGGTGTCTTGCATTCATTCAGATCAGATTGGCATTTTGATCATAGCATTCTGATCACTCATTCGGATCAGATCATCATTCTGAACCACGCTGCATTTGCTTCGGATCAATTCGCACGCTGCCACACCTCATGGCGCTACGTCACTTTGCTACTATATTACGAGGTGCCACGCTGAACACATCGCTCTAGACGGCTGAAATGTTTGCAACCCGCAGTACTCTACCAGTCACACCTCAGACGGTTATCACGGCCACGGCACTTTGTTGGCTGCCAACAAGTCCATTATTTTACTGAGTCATCGCCTAGACACTACAGGTGTCATCTCCTTCAAGACAAGAAGAAATGAACGCTCATGTATCTCGAGGCCATGAACGCCTCCTGCGGAAGAAATTGAAAAGGACTTCTTAACCAACATTTTGTCAGCTGAGATTTTATAGAAGATAAGTTCAAGTTGTATTAAGAAGCTAAATTAATTTATAATTATTTTATCATGGTATTTTATACTTCAATCTTATTCTTCTTAAATTAAGACAAGCCTCATCATTGGTTTCACTTTCTCGGGTTCTGTTAAAAGACCCAATTTTTCAAGCTTATAATTAATCATTTCTGCTTTACCTTTGTGTGCATTAAATGTGAATTTTTGATGTTAATATTTAAAATCTTTTTATCGTAATAAACATATTTATACCTTGTTATTTAAATTTTGGTTTTCTGGTGATGCACCTTTATGCCCACTGTCCGCACCGCTTCAGTCTATTTTCTGTTTCACAGTAGCTATTTTGGTCAGGCTTACGCCTGATTCGCGTTCTCCCGTTATGGGAAAGATTAGGGCAGATCTTCTCCATAAATTTCGTTGCCTAAAACCCGGGAATTAACCCATTTCAAATATTGCACACCAGAAATCAAAATAATAATAGTTAAACTATTTCATAATGTATTAATACAAGTGCATTTTTCAGTTCAACCTTGAATCGAGCAGCCGCAGGGAGGACTTTCGAGAGGGGCCAGTTTCTTCCTCCGCTGGTGTTTACTTGGCTGACGTAGGACAAGCACGTCAACATAAAGGTGGTGAGTTTTGCCTCACCTTCCAACATGCCTGTTGATAACACAAGTATCAACACTCGCGCTTCATACAGGGGCAAATTACCCACTTTAGAACGTTTTTCTCAGAGCTAACAGAACAAGAACGTAACTTAGATATTATATCTCAAAGACTCAACAATTATGAGCAGGCTTTCGAAAAATACGATGAAATGCAATGCAGCATTGATATTCAAAGCCCCGAACAACAAGCTGATCGTAATGAAACTGAACGATTGTATTGTCAAGGCTTTGCCGAAGCAAAAGCTTTACTTAGAACTCTAACACTTGAAGCTAAGAAAGAAGATTCAACTCCTTTTTTCTCTTCCTCCGCACCAAACCGAACTATTCTCCCTAAAATTGATTCACCCACATTTCGTGGTGATGAAAGTTCATGGGAACCATTTTTTTGAATTGTTTACTTCATTACTTCATGACAATGAAATCCTTCCGCCTATACAAAAGTTCCACTACTTGCGCTCGGTCGTTCAAGGCCAGCCACTTAAGCTCATCCAGGCATTAGCCCTGACAAGTGACAACTACGAAGTCGCTGTAGAATTACTTAAGGAACGCTATGGGAATTCAAGGCTTAGGACTCAAAGACATATACAGGCTTTATTTAACCCTTTCCTTCATGGTGTGTACAATTGTACACATTATACTAAACTATTTGAATCTATTGGATTTTCATTTGTTAAGAATTTTTGTGAGTTCTACTGAACACCTTGAAGAAAGCGATGGCTAATGTGCTGGCCTCTAGTTCCAAGATTCAGAATCACAAGATAAACAATGTAATCATGGCAGCCACCAGGCGAAGAGAGAGATGTAAGCTCTAATGTATTTGTATTTTCCATTGTTAAACCACGAAACGCCTAAATACCTAATGTAACTTACTTCAGATCGTCAAGTCTTTGTATTTGCTAAAGTTTGGTATCTAACATGGAAATGGATGCATTTCTTTGTGTTTACAATATCACGTGTCCAATAATGTAGACATCGTATTTGGATTATTTTAACCTAGTCAAAAGATCAGAGTTTTCTGATCTGGAATTACATCGTGAACGAGAGGGTTAATCTCCCTAATATTCAACCTGATAATGTCATAACCCTTCGTAATTTAATTGATACAGCAGAGCTTCACATTCGTGCTTTGGCTAATTTAGGTCAGCCTGTGCAATTTTAGGATTTATTCATAATTCATCTTGTGACCAGTAAATTCGATTCTGCTACCCTAAAAGCCTGGGAGATGGAGCTATCTCAGCATTCGCAATACAGTTACGAGGCCCTTGTAAAGTTTGTAAAGGCCAGGTGCCAAGTTTTGTCCGCTATAGCCTGTCAAAAAAGTGCTATTGTTTCTACTAAAATTCCTTCAAACCAAAAGGTCATCAGTCATGATCAAAGAGTTTTGAGGTCTCATGCCTTTGCTGCACAGTCAATCGCCTAGTCAGATGCAAAGTTGTGTTTTATGCCAACAGTCCCATAACTTATATCAATATTCCGATTTCAAAGCATTGGCTGTGGACGAGAGACGCAAATTAATATCCCAACAAATACATTGTTATAATTGTCTCCCGAGAGCCCATTCTTTGAATAATTGTCGTTCCGAACGCCTGTGCTTTCATTGCAAGGGCAAGCATCATACTTTATTACATAGACATGAGAAACCACGATCAGCAGCCCCTAGCTGTTCTCCTCAAAAACCTAATTCTGAAATTCCTTCTACCAGTGCTCAGTCTTTCACTCAAAGTTCCACTTCCCTTAGTAAGGTTCAAGTATTGCTATCCACTGTGCAAGTCTTACTGAAAAATGCTCGTGGTAAATGGTTCGCCGCTCGTGGGTTACTTGACAATGCTGCCACTAACAACTTCATCAGTGAGCGTTTAATTCATAAATTAGGTCTGCAAAAGCATCCCACTTCAATTGAAGTCACTGGAATTAATCGTTCCAAGTCCAAATCTTTAAGTTTCGTCAAGGTCGACTTAAAGGACTCTCATAATTTTGGCACTCGTTTTCAAATGGATTGCTTCGCGAATGATTCCATAGGCAATGAAACTCCTAGTTCCTTTTTTCCAGTTCATGAATGGCATATTCCGCATTTTATAAAATTTGCTGATCCACGTTTCAACGAAAGACTGCCCGTTGACATTCTTCTCAGTTCTAGTATTTTCTGGCAGTGTTTGCATTCTGAGAAGGTCAAGTTTGCCCCTAGCGTCTTTTTTCGAAAAACCGGCTTTGGATGGATTGCTACTGGACAAATACATCGCAGTCCTGTTCAGTCTGTCTCAACTTATTATCATGTTCACGCCGATTTGGGCCATGACTTGACAAAATTTTGGGATATAGAAAATGTCCAAGCCGCAACTTCTTCTTCCTCGAACAACGAGATTTGCGAAAAGCATTTTCGTGAAAGTACAGTTCGTACCCCTCAAGGTAGATTTATCGTAACTCTTCCTAGAATTTCCGAACCCCCTGTCATTTTTGATTCTTTCCCCAGGGCGCTTAAGGCTTTATTTGCTGTAGAAGGTCGCTTCAAGCAAGACAAGGCTATGAACACTCAGTACACTTCTTTTATGGAGGAATATGAGTCTGCTATTCATATGGATGTAATTTCAAAAATTGAAGATGAAAATAATCCTTCTAAAAATATAGTTTACTTAAACCATCACGCTGTCTGGAAAAACCCTTCCACGCGGGAACAGATAAGAGTGGTATTTAATGGTTCTTTTCCTGGCATTTCGCTCAATGACACTTTGCATTCAGGACCCGCAATTCAGAATGATCTCACTTCTGTCTTATTGAATTTTCGTCTTCACCCCATTGCAGTCTTAGCTGACATCAAACATATGTATCGACAAATCTTGGTAAACCCCCAGCTGCAGGATTTGCAAAGGATTTTATGGCGGGACGAACATTCAAAACCCATTAAAATACTTCGCCTAAGAACAGTAACTTATGGTTTAAAACCCTCTTCTTTCCTCGCAATTCGCTCTCTGAATATGCTGGCTGAACTAGATGGTCATCAGTACCATCCTTTAGCCTCTGAAATACTTTTAAAAAAATTACGTGGATGATTTCCTCTATTCCCTTTCGAATTTAGCTGATGCTTGTATTATTTCTGAAGATCTTAAATCTTTATTACTTGGAGGTGGTTTTCCGCTCCATAAGTGGAGCTCAAATTCAACTGAGTTTTTGTTAAAGATTTCATCTGACTCGCCCACCACTAAGTTAATTGTGCTGCCTACTGAAGAAGCTACCGTGAAAGCCCTAGGTATTTTCTGGTTCCCTTCTTCTGATAATTTTTCATATAAGGTTCAGTTGTCAAATTTGAATCCTCAAACTAAAAGGGAAGTCTTATCAGAGATAGCCAAGATCTTTGATCCACTTCAGTACCTATCCCCTGTTGTAATCACTGTAAAAATATCTATGCAACGACTTTGGTTATTGAAATCAGGATGGGATGAATTAGTACCCACTCCCTTTCTGAAGGAATGGTTGGAATATCGAAGCAGCTTATCTGATCTTTCTAAAATTTGTATTTCCCGCCTTTTAATCTCAGATCCCATGCGTCAATCCTTTGAATTGCACATTTTTGCGGACAGTTCCGAAAAAGCCTTTGGTTGTTGTGCTTATATAGTAGGACGTCCCACCGCCTCTTCTGATGGATTTTCAAATTTGATTTGTGCTAAGTCCAAAGTAGCTCCGCTTAAGTCAATTTCCATTCCTAGATTGGAATTGTGTGCCGCCTTAATGGCCGCCGAATTATCTGTCAAACTAAACAAAAATCTGAATGTTCAATTTTCCCGCACATATTTTTGGTGTGACTCCACGGTTGTTTTGGCTTGGCTCTCGAAACCCTCCTCTCATTGGAATACTTTTGTTTCGAATCGTGTTTCCAAAATTCAGGAAATCTCTCACTCAGAGCAGTGGTGTCATGTTTCTAGTAAAGAAAATCCCGCGGATATTATATCACGTGGCTGTTCACCTGCAAAATTGGCTTATTTTGATTTATACTGGCATAGGCCGCCATGGCTTTTCCAAAATTCCGCATTCTGGCCTCGTCTTTCATGTAATGTGTTGACAGAAGTACCAGAAACTCTCATTGTTTTCGCTTCCTCTGATGTTGTTTCAGTTACGATTAATATTTTTCAGCGCTATTCCTCATTCTCTAAATTAATTCGAGTGATGGCATACCTCTTTCAATGGAAATATTTTGTAATCAATCAACCTCTCAAACCTCAGGGTTTTCTCACTGCAGTAGAACTGGAATTCGCAACGCGAAGAATTCTACTGTTAACCCAACAAAAAGTGTTTTCTTCCGAAAGGCTAATGCTTTCGAATGGTCAGGAATTACCGAAGTCTAGTCGACTTTCAGCTCTAACTCCCTTCCTTGATCAGGATGGTTTGTTAAGAGTAGGAGGTAGATTGTTATTTTCAAACTATTCTGATGAAAAAAGACATCCTATAATTCTTCCATCAAAACATCATGTGACCGCTCTCATAATACGGATGTTTCATTGCCAGCATTTACATGCAGGAACTCGTACTTTGTTGTGTTTGATTAGAGAACACTACTGGCTTATTAATGGAGCTCATGAAGTGTCATCTGTTGTTCGCAAGTGTATACCTTGTTTTAAGGCAAAACCGCGTCTTATCACTCAGATTATGGGTCAGCTTCCTTCCTTTCGATCTGAGCCTAACAAGCCTTTTGCACTTACCGGTGTTGATTATTCTGGTCCTTATACTTATCAAGTGAATTCTCCTACTTCTAAGCGCAAGGGGTTGGGAAAGCTATACATAGCTTTATTCGTTTGCATGGTTACAGGAGCCATTCATCTGGAGTTAGTAACCAATGCATCCACATCATATTTGTTGGCCGCCTTCTCAAAGTTCACCGCTAGACGAGGTGTACCTTCTGAAGTATTCTCAGATCATGCGAAAACCTTTATTAGTGCTTCTGATCTTTTAAGAAAGGCACTAACCTCTCCTTCCTCTAAGGAAAAACTCTCGAATTTGTCCTACAATAAGGGTTTTAGGTGGCATTTCACCCCTCCTTACGCCCCTAACCATGGTGGTCGCTGGGAATCGTGCGTGAAGCTTACTAAGAGGCAATTACGGAAAACTCTTGGTCCTTCTGTACTTTCCTATGAAGAATTTAATTCCACCATAATTCAAATTGAAGGAATTGTCAATTCTAGACCACTTACTCCCTTATCCAATGATCCTAATGATCTTATTTCTTTAACGCCCAGTCATTTTTTAATTGGTTGCGCTCTAGCTTCCACTCCTCCCTTGTTGATTCGACGCTTTGATATCAATCTGCCTATTTATTGGCGAAAGATAGAATCTTTCCGCAATGCTTTTTGGCGCCGTTGGATGCTGGAGTATCTCAGTTTACTTCAGCGTAGGGAGTAGTGGCGCCTCTCTCATCCTAATGTACGTGTGGGTGACATGGTGCTCCTTCGGGACCACACTCCCCCCTCGTATGGAATCTCGGCAGAGTGACCCAATGCCACTCTGGTCGGGATAATCATGTTCGAGTGGTAGATATTCTTACCAGTAAGGGTCGTTATACCTGACCTATTTCTATGATTGCTCCCCTACCACTCGACTCTTAATGTTTTGACTGTTTGTTGTTATTTGCTTCTTGTTTATCTATTTTGGTGGTTTTCGGAGCATGGTCACTTTCGTGACAGTATAATGTTTGTATTTGTTCTTCGCGACAGCCCTGTTTGACTGTTCGCCTTTTCTCTTCCCGAAAACTTCAAAACAAATTAATATTTTAAACACTTTATTGTATTATTAATTTATTAATTTTATATATGTAGCTTCGTTTTTTAAGATCTTACCTCAAGTGTTCCAGCGCGCATATTCTCGGCCATTCACACCCTTGGCACTCGGAGCGTCTACTAGTGTGCTTTGGGCTTCCCGCATGCCAGTGTTGGAATGACGTCAGCTCGACCTTCATTCAGCCAATGGCAAGATTCTGTGGTCACGTGGACTACTTGTTCGAGAGTATTCTACCGCTCCCGTATAAAAGACACTGCTTGGTGGTGTCTTGCACTCATTCAGATCAGATTGGCATTCTGATCACAGCATTCTGATCACTCATTCGGATCAGATCATCATTCTGAACCACGCTGCATTTGCTTCGGATCACTTCGCACACTTCCACACATCATGGCGCTACGTCACTTAGCTACTATGTTACGAGGTGTCACGCTGAACACATCGCTCTAGACGGCTGAAATGTTTGCAACCCGCAGTATTCTACCAGTCACACCTCAGACGGTATTCATGGCCACAGCACTTTCGTGGCTGCCAAGAAGTCCATTATTTTACTGAGTCATCGCCTAGACACTACAGGTGTCATCTCCTTCAAGACAAGAAGAAATGAACGCTCATGTATCTCGAGGCAATGAACGCCTCCTGCGGAAGAAATAGAAAAGGACTTCTTAACCAACATTTTGTCAGCTGAGATTTTATAGATAAGTTCAAGTTGTATTAAGAAGCTAAATTATTTTATAATTCTTTTATCATGGTATTTTATACTTCAATCTTATTCTTCTTAAATTAAGACAAGCCTCATCATTGGTTTCACTTTCTCGGGTTCTGTTAAAAGACCCTTCCAATTTTTCAAGCTTATAATTAATCATTTCTGCTTTACCTTTGTGTGCATTAAATGTGAATTTTTGATGTTAATATTTAAAATCTTTTTATCGTAATAAACATATTTATACCTTGTTACTTAAATTTTGGTTTTCTGGTGATGCACCTTTATGCCCACTGTCCGCACCGCTTCAGTCTATTTTCTCTTTCACAGTAGCTATTTTGGTCAGGCTTACGCCTGATTCGCGTTCTCCCGTTATGGGAAAGATTAGGGCAGATCTTCTCCATTAAGGCCAAACCAGACTGTAATTTAAAATGAAACCAGGTATTTGTCGTGATAATGATGTCAAAAAATAAACATTAATAATAATAATAATAATAATAATAATAATAATAAGTGTCTAATTTAAATCTAAATTGTATTAAATAATACCACCAATAGTCGACAAATATATTATTAGTAGTTGCCTGTTGGCACATACATTTTAATACATTAAACATGTAATGATAATACTGTATATTTAAAGACTACTGGTGGTTGTATTTAATAACACTTAGAATTCAATTAAATGTTGTCAATTAATTTGTTTCGCATATAGTTAATTCCATAATAAAAGACTATGTTGATTCTTCCCACATTTGAACTGTTTTTATTCTAGATGGTGGCCAGCTGGAGCGAGTATATCTAATTGTGGCTCTAATGGATTTTGGAGTATAATTCTACTAATCCAAACATTTACAATAATAATAATAATAATAATGAACATGATTTCGGTAATAACACACTTTTACAATTCCTAACTTACTGCACTCCTTCACCGACAACTATTAAAGTCAGGTAAACAAAGCAGCATCTAATATTTCGCAGCCTAACCAAAGAAACTTTCTATTAACTCACCACAAACACACCAGTCGTTGGGGTCTGCCTTGGCCCCTTGTGACCAACGGAGGGGAACGTGTTATGTTACAGCGATCAAGAAACACTGCCACGATATAAAGCAAAATATATCTGCTAGAAATGATATTCTGCATAAACTGTCAGGAACCAGCTGGGGAACGCAGCCACAAACTCTCAGAACATTAGCTCTGGCCCTATGCTACTCCGCAGGAGAATTTGCCCGCTTGGGTTGGCACAAGACCGCTCATGCAAAGCAGGTTGACAACGCTTTCAATGAAACCTGCAGAATCATCATTGGCTGTCTGAAACCCACCCTCATCGAATAGGTTCACTATTTAGCTGGAATTGTTCCTGGTGATATCTGTAGGGAGGTATCAGCAAACAGGGAAAGACTCCAAGCATCAAGATCGTGGGTTCAAACCCGGCCAAAGTTGTCAGATTTTTCAGAGCGTTAAAATCCTTCAGTATGCCTTCCTTCAGAGTGCAAGTAAAGCCGTGTCCATGTCATAGATGTATGGCATGCAACATAACCTACCACTCCAATTGGTAATGTGTAGCTCCAACGAGGCTCAAATCTAGGAAGAGCTTCCTCCATTCATCTGTCAACCTTGAAGGGAAAGCAGAAGCAGCAAGAAGCTCCTGGAAAAGGCGTCGTCGAGTGTTTCCTGTGAATTTTTTTGTTGTAAATCTCAAAGGCATGTCAGTTTTCTTGTCGAATTCTCCAGAAAGAACAGCCGCACCCTATGACGTATGCAGCGTAAGAATACCAAGAGTGTGCGAGACTAGGTGGAATTTTCATTCGAGGTTGGTAAGGACAATTTTTTGGGAATAAAGACTCAATTCTGCACTACTTTAAAAACATTTAATCTGAGGCGTCAACACCTCCTACCACTGAAACAGTGTCCCAAGCTTCTGGATTTATTAAGTGGCTGAATGATGATACCTTCTTATTCTGGTTGAATTTCTTCAATAAAGTGGTGCTTCATGTGGACATTTAATATGTTCAGTTGCAAATGGTTGAAACAGACGTTGCAAAAATACAACATGCACTGCATTGTTTAGAGTCTTCATTGCTGAATATCAGACACAGTTGGCCGAGTTCAATCCAGACAACACATGAGCCATTACCAAAAAAGCGATGTGGAAGCTCCGCATAAGGTTTAAATGCCGCCGCAAAAGAAATATGTGATTACATGCTCGCTGAGGTGAAAGATAGATTTGAGTTCAGAAATCATCTTTCAGGAGCCAAATTGTTCCTGCTTGAAAACTATGAGGACTACAGGAAACGGCTGCCTGTTGAAGATGTAAACCATTTTGTGATGCTTTTCCTGTAATTAACAGAGATGATTTCGTAAACGAATTGGGTGTTTTCTACTCATGGCCAGAGTTCTCTCCAAATGGCAACATATCCGGGTGTTTAAAAACTCATGATTTCCTTATTTCATTTGGACTAGACACTAGTGTTTTTAAGAAAATAACAAGGGCATTGAAGATATTAGTGACAATGCCAATGACAACATGTGAAACTGAAAGATGTTTTTCGACCCTGAAGTTGATAAAATCATATCTACGCAATTCTATGGGGGAGGACAGATTAACAGCTTTAGGGATGCTGTCAATTGAGAATCAAATGGTGAAAGAAATTCCTAACTTCAAGAATAAAGTGATAGAGAAGTTCATTAGTGATACTGACAAGTCCAGAAGAATGGATTTCCACTACAAATGAATGGTTTTGTGAGGTAAATAGAATTATATTGAAATATGCGTATTTTATATGGTTGAGTCCCCCCTCGGTAAAATTCACGAGCCGCTACTGACCAATGGGCCCACGACGTGCTGATAGAAACAGATACCGATCCTCCCTGCCAGTGGTTTTACGGGGGCGTCCAGTTCTTGCTCGATCAGCAACTGTTTGGGTCTCCCTGAACTTTTTCCACACCCTCGAGACATCACTTTGACTCACACCAACACGAGCACAACATCCACTTGTCGGAATCCCTCCTGAAGCAATGTTATAATTTGAATGCGGTCTGGCATACGAATGCGAACTCTTGCCATGGTTACAGTACCTCCGTCTTCCCCGTGGGCTCGAAACTAACTGTTAGTTATTGTTGTTTTAAGGGGTGGAACTACGAGGTCGTCTGCCCCAAAACCAACTGTACAAGTGGTGGTATTCACGGTCGGACATGAGACGTGCCTCCTAACGGACAAATATTGAATCATTCGAATGGTGTACAGGCATTGTGTGACTCTATAAACGTGACTTACAGTGCGTACTGTAAACGTGTTAGCAGTATCATCTCATCACTCATGTGTAATCGTCATTTGCAAAACTTTTTTGAGAACTGTATTAGCCAGATAGTGAGACATTTGACTTGTATATGACCATGAAGTGTAAAGCTGGTGAAATATTACTATCTGACTGATAACTGAGTATAGGTGAGGTGAAGAGACATGTGTCCTTGTATGACAAGTACCACCATGTGCGTAATATAAAATAAAATTATGTAACTGTTCGTACATCCACAATATTGATCTTGAAACTTTTCAATCGGTGGATACGATACAATCACAATTACATCCGAATATTTAGAATTTACGAATTTAGAATTGTCGAATATACGAATGGCATGTACAGCCCTAGTTATCACTATGAAAACTCTGACAATCCCTCAAAAGTTAAAACTACCTATATAATGTGTTTCTTAACAGCAATATTAGCCGTATTTTATAAGATTCTGTCGCTCCTACGACGGTTTGTATTTGAGGACCGTATCATTTCATGGTTGACATTTGTGGGATTTGGTAGTGCTTGTGTAGAGCTATGTGTCTTGTAGATTTGAACTTTTGGATCTGATGATGATCGCTTGACGAGAGAAACATGTCATCCTGCATTTTATCTTTCTACCTGTAATCCGTAGGAAATAAGTTTATAATCACATGTATTTTCTTTTCAGTTTCATTCACTTTTCCCAGCAATTGGGATTGTAGTTTTTTTTATTTTTTTATTGTTTTATTTTTCTTTATGTGGCTTCCTGAGAGGCCGAGTGCAGTTCTTTCCAGTCGACGCCCGTGGGCGACCTGCGCACCGGCTTGAGAGATGAATGAAACTGGGCAAGGATGTGAAACGAAGCGGCCGTGGCCCATGAGAAGGTACCGTCCCAGCATTTGCCTGGTCTTGAAAATGGGAAACCACGGAAAACCATTTTAAGGACGGCCGTCGGTGGGGCGTCCACCAAGTCAGCAGAGAGTTTGGCCCTATGACCTTACGCTGAGCTTTAGCGAGCGTAGCCACCACTGATGGTGGGATTGTAATGACCGACTGAAAGTTGCAATATCCATTTGTCAATAAGGCAACACTGAAGAATGGCTCAAATTGTTATTCCACAATATTGTCCACTTTCATTTTATTTTACCAAACGAAAAATTAGGCTACAAATAAAACAAGCTCTTTGCTGGTTGTACAGTATATTGAAGTCATTGATTCAGAAATATGAAATTACGAGTAAAATGCATCACTTTTATTTCGAGATTTTTCGAGCGAAGAGTTAAAATCCGTCATTCTTCCTGCAACTGATACTGTAACATTATTCGTGTGGTTCGTTTAGAAATGCGTAGGTAGCCAGCGTAGAGCAGGCCTGCAAGCAAGGCATGATAAGTGTAAGGTCCTGCCTTCAGAATCGACCACAAATTGACGAACTCATGTTTTCTCCGAAGGCAAGCCCAAACACGCTTGATAACGAATTTCACGGCGCCCCTCACCCCAGCTAAGCGAAGTTATTATTTCGCTTGTGCAAGTGAAGCTGAATCGCTATTGGTGGTTGGTACTAGAGCTCCCTATTAAATGTTTAATCGTTTAACTGCGTTTCATAAAACGTATAAATAAATATACGTTTTCTTGACAAACATTTAAATGTCCTTTTAATAAATACTTAACAAAACTTTTTTTTTTTTACAAATCGTTTCCAAATTAAACATTTTTCGATAATTGTTTCATGATTTCAGAGAAAAATTTATTTTATACCAGTTTTCACTTAAATTTCAACAACTCCAACTTGAATTATATACATCATAAAAAACAGATTCGTTTAACTCTAAACCGAGACCACTTCACAACCTAATATACCAGTTGACATTACACGGAAATTTAAGATATAATATTTAAATAATACCATTTTTAGTACAGTGTATTAGACAACATTTTCAAATAAATTGCTTTTTTGAGTTCAATACCTAAATAACCACTATCATGAATGCTTTTGCAAGGATGTCCATTTTTATTAGAATTCTAAATTCAAAAATTGTATTCTTAGAGTTAAGTTTTAATTACCCGATAGAGCGTTTCTAACCAAATATAACCTACAAATTTGGTTGCACACTACCAATTGTAGTGGTAGGTTCTTTTACATGCGCGCCTGCTTTACTTCCCCTCCGAAGGAAGGCACACTGAAGGATTTTAACGCTCTTAAAAATCCGGTGATCTTGGACGGGTTTGAACCGGCGATCTTGGCCATAGCAGTTCAGCATGCTACCGACTACCCCACCGACGCCGTTATTAATATTAACTAAAAATATCAAAGAATATATGTTTCTTAATTTGTATTGATGGGCGTAGTATTTCTAAGAGTTATGTATATTTTTAACAACCGTTTAACCTTTTTTAGAAAAACTTTCACTAAAAAAATGTATCTATGCGACGGTTTTAAGTGATTAACCTAATTGAAAACGTTTAATTGGTGCATCGCAAAACCGTTTCTGATCGTGAGCCCTAGCTGATAATTAGCGCGTATTGAAATGCCAAATATTTGAAACAGACTAATCTAAGGATCTATTGTACAGTACATAAACGTTGGTAGAAAACAAATTATTACTAAACTTTGAAATAAGCCCACACTTCAGACGGCTCACACCTGCACGTCATAGAATTGAGCTCCCATTAACGTGGTGACTAACTGAAAATTAAACATAGAATTAAGCAGACAATACTGAAAATGTATGGCTTCAAAACTTGCATTGTCCTGTGTCTCTCTCTATTCTTCTGTCTCTCAGTCCGTCTGTCTGTCTGTGTGTGTGTGTGTGTGTGTGTGTGTGTCCTCACTATCAACTCCTAAACGTCTGCATCTATCGAAACCAAATTTGGTAAGAGTAAAGGCCTATACCTGAATATCTCACGGCCATATTTGAAAATGATGTCAGTGCTCTCAATTACTGAGAAAGCGCAATTGAAATTTGAGCTCCATGTTGGATAATTATCTCGGAAGGTATGTATAGGCGCTATTCCAAAATTGGCACACGTATAAATAATAAAAATATCAGTTTAATTTCCAGGAGTCCATACAGGACACTGTTGCCAACAAGAATCTATGGCTGCTAATAGGTCATATCGTTATATGCATGTAACGTCCATTGTATCAATTCCATTTCAACCAAACTTCGTATGTACTATAAGGCATCCAACGTTTAGAATGAAGCACTGGTTAGATAGGGATATTCTTCTCTCTTTCTGTTGCACGTGAGACATGTATGACGCTGTCATTTTCAAGCAATCCACTGTTGCCATATCAGTCGAAAATTTTTCTTTGTCGAAAAAAACAGCATATTCGGGTAGAACTATGTTTTGCCGATCTATTTTGTCCTATATTAGAACTACGTAAACTTGATAGAAATACTAGAAAAATTAGATATCCATATTTTTTTAAGACGATAAACTGTGTCCCCTTTATATTAAAATCGATCTTATATCATGTTGCATTGACTTTGTGATGCCTATTTTTCACACACGTGTAGCTAAATGTTCCGTCTTGATGATGGATTATTGAAATATGTTATACTGGCAATATTTCAATTTCCATGTAGGTAAAACTTCTGAATATTCTCTCATAACCGCATAGCAGCATTGAAAAAGTTCGTATGCTGCCAACTTTTCTATTTTTAAAGATAACCATGTCATGTCAGTTTGAGAGTTGTAGAGGAATGTTGGAAGAAGTTTTCTACCTGCTTACCCAGAGTGTAGGTTTAATTGTTTACACAGGCCGGGCTGTTCATTGACCCGGATTATAAGAATGAAGTTTCGAAGGACAGCGGGGTGCAGCTTGCTCCTCACAGTTTTATTACTGTGCCCTTCGTGCTATTATTTCAGTAGTTCAGCTGTCTCTATCTTGAGTGTGTGTGCAGCAGTTCTGATCGATTTAACGTATTGTATTTTACGTATTTCACGCACAACAATGGATAGTTATGTGAAAAGAAAGCGTGGTCAAGTGCTCATAAGGAGGGAAAAACAAGTCGTAATTAATGTGTTCAGTTATTTAAGAATATTAAACCTAACGAAAGTATAAATCATGAAAGGTAAGCCAATGAGGAGTATTTTCTTTAATAACGTACTTCAACTTTAACTGCAGTCGAAACTTCACACATTTCCTTGTGTTTGTATTTATTTATTTATTTATTTTATTTTGATTGATTTTTTTATGTTACATTCAGCATACGTTATAGTTAATTTAATTTAATTTCGTTGTATGCGTTATGTTAGCCTACTATTAGTATTATTATACAGTACTTAATTCAAGTCTTCGTCACTGCACAATCGCTGAATGTGCGGAAGGTGTACGCGAAGCGCTTTGTACTGCCTCCTCTCATGGAGTGGCAACCCTGCCGTAACGCGCCATAAGACCAATGCTTCATTCTAAACGTTGGATGCCTTATATGTGTACCATAACTGACATGACTATGCGTATTCTGAAGAGCAACCAGGGCTGCCAATTGTTAATAAATGTTCTCGTTATTTATTTTATCCTAATATCAATATATCAGCTCGAAACTTGGCACACGTATAGCACATGACCTTTTCCAATAATATGGAGTAACTAATATACTGTACGTCAGTGCTGCCGACATGATTCTAAGCCTGCTAGGTCAAATTTTTAAATGAATGTAACTTCTGTACTAAGAAATCGATTTCAACCAAATCTTGTATATGCTTTGTGTACCATATCTGATATGGCTATGCGAATTCTTAAGAGCCAGCAGGGCTGCCAACTGTAAATAAATGTTCTCTCTCTATTTTCTTACCCTAATATCTATAAATCAGCAAATATGCAGACCAACAGCTCTTAACTTTATATACGTATAGTACCTAACATTCTAAATTAATTTAGAGTAATTAATGTATTACGTTAGTGCTGCCAACATGATTTAAGCCTGCTGATAGGACATTCTTTAAATGCATGTAACTTATTTACTAACAAATGGCTTTCATCCAAAATTGGCACAATAATAGGTCATAATATTTCAGAATGATTCTAAGCAAAACATACATGACATTGTCGCCAACATGATTTTACTTGCGCTGATAGATCCAATGTCTAATTGTATGTAACGTCCATATTATCCATTGGACTTCAACCAAATCTTGTATGTGCATTCTGTACCTTAAGAGATGGATCTAAGTATATAATCAGAGACGCAAGGGCTGCCAACTGTAGTGCTATATTAGGCTACACTATTTCAGGTATACTTCGAACTAATTAGAAATGGCAGTATTACCAACTTAATTTCGTATTTATTCTATTCTACACGAAATCATTGGCATGAATGTTAAATTTTAAGAAAAGTAGGCTCTTTAGTTCGTCACGGAACTACTTGTTCTATTATGTACTTGAAGGGAAGGCCATCAGTGAATTTTTTTAAAGCAATAACAGCAACAGACTAGTCTGTTTACAATGGTCATTACTGCAATATGTGCGTCATGTTTGACGTCATGGCAACACTAACGTTGTGAAAGTAAAGGGAAACGTCAACCTTATCTACTACGAGGGTGGAACGAAAAGTCTTTGCCCATATTTTTAGCCTGTTTATATTTATGAAAAAACAAGTAGTTCCGTGAAGAACTATACAGCCTATTTTCATATATCCTACTTATGTTAATTGCCTCTAGCAACATACAAAATTTCAGTTTGATTGCTGTAATAGATTCGTAGATATTGAGAACCGACTAAAAATTTCGGATGGTCGCCATGTTGGATTTTATATATGTAGGTCCTAGAGTTATGTACTATTACATGCAGATTATTGTGTACGTGTAGTATTCAAACTACAATCGCATAATTAGGACACAAGAAGTAACAAGGTGATTTTAAAATTTCGCACAGCTGCCATCTTGAGGTTATGGAAACAATTGAAATAAATTAGATGCCAGTGGATTACCATTCGTGTAAGGATTTACTGTTCCAAGTTTCACTACACTCGGATGGTTAAATTGCGAGAAACGTCCATGTGAATTTTTATAATTCGCGTCGCCTCCATGTTGGATTTGTGAACACCAAGTTATTTAAAGTCCTATAGGTGAACTTATGTTCATAGCCCCTATGAACATTAAAAAATTCAGTTTGATTGCTATAATAGATTCGTAGATATTCAGAGCCGACTAAATATTTTGGATGGTCGCCATGCTGAATTGTTAAATGTATAGGCCATAGAGTCATGTACCATTAAAGGAAAATTATTGCGTAGGTTCAATATTCAAACTTTCAATTCGATCGCATGACTACATCACAAGAAATAAAAACTTAATTTTAAAATTCGCACATCCGCCATCTTGAGGTTATGTAAACAATTGAACTAAATTAGATACCAGTGTATTACAATGTGTATAAATATTTCCTGTACCAGATTTCAGTGCGTTTGGAACATTAAATCGCGAGAAAGGTCTATTTAAAATTTTCAACTTCGCTTGGCTGCCATGTTCGTTTTGTAGTTAACCGGTTTCTGAAAGTCTTATAGATGGACTTCCGTAGTGCCCTTTATCTCCGTAAAAGATTTCAGGGAGATACCGCTAATAGTTTCACAGATATGGAATGCCGGTGAAATATTTCGCACATCCGCCATCTTGTGGTTATGTAAACAATTGAACGAAGTTAGATGTCGGTGCATTACAATGTATATAAACATATACTGTACCAAGTTTCATTGCGTTTGGTTGGTTAAATCGCGAGAAACGTCTATTTAAATGTCGCAACTTCGCTTGGCCACCATGTTCGTTTTGTTGTTACCAGATTTTCAAAGGTCACATGAGTGAACTTATAGTTGTTCCCTTTTTCACCATACAAAATGTCAGGGTAATATCGGTAATAGTTTCGGAGATATTGAATGCTGGAGAAATATTTCGCACAGCTGCCATGTTGGATTGGTGAGTCGTAACTAAATTTGAAGGGCACGGTCGGGGTCGCAGGGAATAGTGCTATGAACTTACCGAGTTTCATTGAAATCGCTCCAGCCGTTTAGATTTTATTTGGGGGGGGGGACACACACGCACGCACGCACACACACACGGACAAAAGGTGATCTCATAAGCCTATTTTTTCAAAATTAAAAATAGGCTAAAAATAGGCTTATGAGATCACCCTTTGGCCGTTTGTGTGCGTATGTGTGTGTGTCTGTGTGTGTGTCTGTGTGTGTGTGCCCCTGCCCCCCCCCCCCCCCCAATAAAATGTAAATGGCAATGAAACTCGGCTCGCTCATAGTACTATTTCGTCCGACCCCAACCGTGCCCTTCAAATTTTATTACGGCTCACCAATCTAACATGGCAGCTGTGCGAAATATTCCACCCGCATTCTATATCTCCGAAACTATTAGTGATATCACCCTGAATAGAACTACTAGAAGTTCACCTATGGAAGTTTCAAAAACCTTTACAAAACTGACATGGCGGCCAAGCGAAGTTGAAATATTTAAATAGACTTTTCTCGCGATTCAACCATCCGAGCGCAGTGAAACATGGTACAGCAAATGGTTATACACATTGATATCTAATGTAGTTGAATTGTTTACTTAACCTCAAGATGGCGGCTGTGCGAAATTTTAAAATTAAGGTTCTATTTCTTCTGTCCTAATCATGCGATCAATGTCAACGTTTGAATAATGAACCTACGCAATAATCGTCATCTAACAGCACATAACTCTACATATATGAACATCCAACATGGCGACCATTCGAAATATTTAGACGTATCTCAATATGTACAAATCTATTACGGTACAGCAAACTGAAATTTTGTATGTTGATAGAGGCAATTAACATAACTTCACATATGGGACTTTCAGTAACCTGGTGAGCACAAATCCAACATGCTGGCGACGCGAAAATTAAATATCTAAATGGACGTTTCACGTGAATTAACCATCCGAGCGCAGTGAAACTTGGTACGGTAAATGCTTAAACGAATTTTAATCAACTGACATGTAATTTGTTTCAATTGTTTTCATAACCACAAGATGGCGGCTGTGCGAAATTTTAAAATCTCTTTTTTATTTCTTGTGCCCCAATATGCGATTGAAGTTTGAATAATACACCTACGCAATATTCTTCATGCAATAGTACATAACTCTATGGCCTACAAAATTGAATATGGCGGCCGTCTGAAATATTTATACAGTTCTCAATATCTACGAATCTATTGCAGCAATCAATCTGAAATTTTGTTTGTTGATAGAGGCAATTAACGTAAGTAGGATATATGACAGTGGGCTATTTTGTTATTCACTGAACGACTTGTATTTTATCCAAGCAAAATTACAAAAGGTAATTACAAATATACGTACTGTTCCACGCACCTCACACTATTTTACACATACTCTCCACATTTGTTCAGACATTTGTCCCTCCCCCAGAGGCTCACATCTAGTGGGACGTGGGTTGGCGACCATGGAGCCCCAGCCAGGGGCGGTCCCAAGGGGGGGGCAGGGGGGCCATGCCCCCCCCCCCCCCCCCCCCCCCCAAACGGTCTTCAAAAATAGAAAAAAATGAGAAAGAAAAATGGGAAAGAGAAAGGCAGAGGAGAGAGAGGGAAGAGAACAAGGTTTGACTTGACAGTTCCAATTTTGACATCACAGGACCTGCCTGTGAGAGTGAGACCAGCCCTCCAGACCCCTTAGAAAATGAAGGAAATTTCCGTGAACTTCGGTTTCGAGTCGAAAGCGGCGACGAAACTCTTCGTAGCCACCTTGAAAATGCATCAGCACGGGCTACGTATATTAGTTATAGAACACAAAATGAACTGTTTAAGTGCTGTCGTGAGGAAATCCAAGAAGACATTGTTCGGAAGGTGAAAGTAGCAGGCATGTTTTCCGTCATGTTCGATGAGACATCAGACATTTCCCTAAAAGAACAGCTTGCATTGCCACTTCGCTACGTCCACGAAGAGAAGGTGCACGAAGATTTGTTGACATTTGCGGACGCCTACGAGTCTATTAGGGAGGAAGATATTCAAGGCGGGGAACCAAAATTGTCAGGCTTTGCTCTTGGTCACATTGTACAAGATCTCACTACAAAGCTCTCACTCGATCTTGGGGTAGGCACGGATAACTGTTCGGTGATGTCATCGGAAACGAAAGGTGCAGTACAGGAACTTTCGAAAGCGGCACCTTGCGGTTCTAGGTGTCCATCACGCCCTTAACAGCAGCTTAGCGAAAACTTCAAAAGTAGTGCCCACTCGTAATGGTACAGCATTGATGAAAAATACAATTAACTTTGCTAGATCATCTCCTAAAAGATACAAAGTTTTTTTTGTCAGTTTTGGGCGAAGACTTTGGCAAACTGTGTGAAACGAGGTGGAGTGAAAAACATGATGGCCATTTACAGTTCGAGAGCCTCTTAGTTAAGATAATTCGAGCTTTAGAAATCATAGCAGAATGGGAGGACAGCGAAACATCGAGTGCAGCCGAATCCCTCGTTCAATCATTGTGTGATACGCAATTTCGTGGTTTCAATGTTGTGTCGGTGCGACGTCCTAGGTAAAACCCGGCCTTTGAGCCTTCTTCTTCAGGATGACTCCTTGGACTTGGTGGTGACTTCCGCGGGTGTCATGGACACCATCGAGGCACTTTCGATTGCACGTGAGAATGCTGAACCGTACTTCGAGATAATATTTTGCCGAAGAACTGGAGTTTGTGGTGGCGTTGCCCCGAAGAGCAGGCAGGAGGAAGTGGTCCAACGTTCCAGCTGACATTGACGCACCCGAAGAGTTCTACCGCCGAACTGTCTTCATTCCGCTGATCGAGCATGTGGTGCAGGAACTCAAGGAACAATTTCCAAATTAATCTTTAGCCGCATTCGACTTAAATTTGTTGATGCCTGCAATCTGTGTTGACAAACCGGCTGAAGACCCAACAGTGGTGCAAAGTTTGGAGGCTCTTCGTATCAAGTATCAGCCTTGTCTAATTTCCGACGGGCGCTACTTGCAGGGAGAGTATGCTGTATGGAGACAGCGATGGTTGAGATTGAAGTCGGCAGGGAAGAAATTGCCATCAACTGCAATTGAGTCAATGGTAGCTGCGTCTCAATGCTTGACACCTGCAGTCAAAACTTTCCTGCAGGTTTTGGCGACGTTGCCTGTGAGTAACGCCACTCCCAACATTGCGACGGCTGAAGGACTGGCTACGGTCCCGAATGTTGGAAGAAAGGCTAACCGGACTGGCTCTGTTACATTGCCATCGGTCAACGAAAGTCAGTGTGGAGAAAGTAATTGATCGGTTTGCCAAAATGAAGACAAGGCGATTGGATTTTGTTATTTGATCAGATACCTACAATAAATAGATTTAAATTTTATTATGTGTGTTCTCTTTCTAGAGTCTATTCGACCCTCTCCTCGATTTTTATAAAACTAGTAGGTTATTATACGAATTTCTGTCCTTATGATATTATGTGACATGCTACCAGTAAAAATTATTTATACTGTATATATATATATATATATATATATATATATATATATATAAATAAGCCGGATGCCCCCCCCCCCCTCCTTATAGGCCTAGCCACCCCCCCCCCCCCCAAAAAAAGTTCTGGCTGCGACCGCCCCTGGCCCCAGCTGAGTCCGGCATTGCTTCCACTGAATTGTGCCGGGCTCCTCTCTGTCTTCTTTTCTGTCGACCTCACTTGGTCAACTCTTGTTCTCTTCCGACCCCGACGGTATTAGGGTATCCGAGGCCTAGGGAGTCTCTTCCTTTCCCGCCTTAATTGGCCCTTGTCTCATCTATTCTGACACCCTCCTTCTGCGAGAGGTCAGCCTTCTTTTTCTTTTCATGTTCTCTCCTGCCGTCTGCTCAAGGCCCTCAAGGAGGCCGGGTGTATGTACCCCACCACTTCAGGTTCACCCTGGATAATGCTAAACCCTCAGGGGCTCCCGGCTGGTGAGTTCTGGAGTTGGCGACCCCGAGGGATTCCTGAGCTGGGTCCGGTTTCCCCCTTTTGTCCCTTACCTTTGGGAAGGACCCTCTCCTCCTTCACTTTCCTATCTGCCTTTCATGGCTCTCTTTCCTTCCAAGTCCCTCAATCCGCATTCTTCGAGTGTTGAGGGCATTTCTTTTCCTCCTGTCCTTTACTTGCCTTATTCTCCTTTAGTTTTCCATTTCTTCTTCTAGTATGTAGGTTAGTAGTTAGTTTTAGTTTTAAGTTTGCATTTCATTATCATCTTCACGTTCACCCAAACCATTATGGGCCGATAATCTAGATATTAGGCCCCTTAAAACAACAATTATCATAATCATATTACATTTGTCCCATCACAGCACTAAATTTGAGATGTCCCTGTGGTAGAATTCAGCCGGCTGACTGTGGAACCATCGTCGGACTGCTGTCTTGGCGTCATCGTTGCACGTGAATCGCTGAACCGCCAGGAACTTCTTCAGTTGACTAGTCACTAGGGGTGAGGTCCGAAGTGTCTAATGGGTGGTCCAGACTCTCCCAGTGCAATGATCGGAGCTTGTTGGCGGTTCTGGTTGCCACATATGGTCTTGCATTGTCATGGTCCGCTTACCTATTTATCGATTTACCATTTATCAGTGCGGCTGAGGTTGGAATCTTTGTAGCGTGGATGAAACAATTACTTGAAAAATGCATACTGTCATAAAGCGATATATTTGGTCAGCCAGACAAAACAAAAGCAAGCCAGTTTGGCTCCAGTGACCTCGTATAATAATTGACATAAGGTGAACAATTTGCCTCTTTTGCCTGCATTCATCATTTTGAAAACGAATTTTTTAAAAAATGGCAAATTAAATTACCTTTTGTCTCGTTTGTTTTGGTGTATGTTCCAATTAAATTTGTAACCTCGGCCACTCTTCGCTAGCTTCACTGCTGCCAAGCCACGAGTTAGGGTAATTCATACCTTAGTATGGCACATGCGCACCACACACAATTTACAAATTTGAAGCAAGAAATTTAAATGTGTATATTTATTATTTATTTATTTATCGTATGGCTTTTGCTGCCGGGAGTGTCCGAGGACATGTTCGGCTCGCCTGAGTCTGTAGCTGCTTCCAGCGGACACTCTTAGTGTGAGCTACAAGTTCCGTTCAATTTCAAGTAGTTCCAAATTTTGCTATCAGATATCAATGATACCTAGTGGTGAACGTTGGAACTTTGATAGAGCGTTCCGACGAAATCTAACCTAACAATTTTGCTTCACACAAATTTAGTATGTGGAAGGATCTTTTACATGCCATAAATCTATGACATGGGACCGCCGGCTTTACTTCCCCTCCGAAGGAAGTCATACTGAAGGATTTTTAACGCTCTTAAAAAATCCGACGACTTCGGCCGGGTTTGAACCCGCTATCTTGGGCACAGTATGAGACCACTATGGCATTTTAACCGACCACATCCTTGCGGAGTTGCTAGCACTCTTGACTGCCACCGCGGAGGCCCAGGTTCGATTCCGGGCTCTGCCAAGACATTTAATTCTGATCTGAGGGCTGGAATGTGGTACGCTTAGCCCTATGAGAGGCGGGGTCGATTCCGGCCTCAACCATCCTGGAAATGGCTTTCCGTGGTTTCCCACTTCTACTCCAGGCGAACGTCGGGACGATTCCTAACTTAAAGCCTCATCTGAATTACAAATACGCATACGAATGCAGCCATCACAATTACACAGGTTATCAGACAAAAGTGGCTGGCTGCGTGACTCAGCGGTAACGTTCTCGCCTGCTGTGCTCATGGTTACAGGATCGAATCCTGGCGCAACCAGTTGGCATTTGAGAGTGCGCAAATGCGAGGGAGCCGTGTCAGTAGATTTACTGGCACGTTAAAGTTCGCTTCGGCACCCCGGCGTCTCTAAAATCCGCAGTTGTTAAAAGGGACGTAAAACCAATAGCATTATCATTATCAGACAAAATCCCCCCCCCCACACACACACACACGCTCACACCCAAGTGCATGGGGCTACATGACCACAATGTCACAAAGCCTCTAATTGAATCAACAATAACACCATTTTTAATAATGATTGATTCATTCAGTGACGAATTAGGTGAATTCATGTTTAAGGATTGACATTCGTGTCATTTATACATAATGGGAAGTAAGTTATAGAGGTTTCAATTCTAGTAGCGGTCCACTAAACGAAGATTTTACTGAGATCTGATCATTTCATGAAGATTAAGATGAATTCATATATTTTAAATTGATAAGCGTGTCACCTCTAATTTGTCAAAAGAAATCAATAGATTTATGAACGTGGAGGTTAAGATTACAGTAAGGGTCAATTATGTAATGCTTTTCAGAATTCGGATCATTCAATGACGAATTGTGTGTATTCAAGTTTAAGGAATCGACGTGCTTGCCATCTGTAATTGATAAAAAGTAAGATATAGATTTATGTACAAGTAGGATTAGATCATAGTAGTGATTCACAATAACAAGGTTCAAAGACATCGGATCAATCCATAAAGGAGTTTTTCTCTGAATAACTGTTATACCTGCCATCTATACATTTACAAGATGTAAAACATTGATTGATGTACGAGTAGATAAAGATAATAGTAGTGGTTCATTACGTAAAGTTTCAAATCAATCATTTGAAGACAAGACTACCTAACAGATCTTTATTTACAATGTAGATTAATAATAAACTGGAGCTGCTTGGTTTTTCTACCAAGATGCCCCAAGACACAGCATACCCCTCAATCTATGTTAGGATATTTCATTACCATAAAATGTGTGGAATACATTTAAAATAAAGCGGTATTTTTACATCAGAAATGGCAGGTGTTGGTATTCTTGTAGATATGGGCTCGAACCCACAATTCTACCGAGTCAGCTGAGAGCTTGGCCTCATGACCTAACGCTCCGTTTTAGCGAGCGTAGCCACCATTGTCGATACATAAATAAACTTGCTGTATAGTAATCGATCACCATACAAAATTTTAGTTTGATGATGAAGATAATAATAATAATAATAATAATAATAATATAGTATGGCCTCGGGTGCCGGGTGCAAGCTTTGCTATTCGACACCCAGAAGGTAGCTTGCATATCGAACTTCATTGTTCCTTGGAGCACTATGAAAGTCAAGAAGGTTAGATATCTAAGCTCCTTGAACACTATAGCGCTTTCTAGAAGAGAAATGAGGAACTTTGTGTTGGCGGAAACTCCCGAGATTAATTTTGCCATTATGAACACGGCCTACTGAATTCAAATGGGTTCTTTCACATGCCAACATCGTATGACAAGCGTGTCGTAAATTTTTGCCACCTTTCAAACATCACTTACCACGACCAGGAGCGAACCTGCAAGCTTGAGGTTAGTAGACCGACATGTTAACCACTCACCCACCGTGGCAAGCGATGATGATGATAATGATGGTTGTTTTAAGGGGCGAAACAGCGAGGTCATCTTCCCTAAAATGTTAGTTAAATTTTTACAAGAATGTCGGGGCTATTGCATACTGGTTACATATTTCATGTGGCGGCTGTATTGGTTGCTGATTATGATGAAAATTTCATAAAACACAATTGAGGTGACTGGTGACAGAGTTAACTTACTACCAAGTTTTATAAACATCGGCCTAGTCGATCAAGCGTTATTTATAGACGGTGGACAATAGACTACTTACTTATTGGTCGGCGCTACAGTCCCTGAAGAACCTTGGCCTCCTTTATCACCTGCCTCCATTCATCTCCATCTTCCACCTTCCTTGTCCAGTTCCTGATTCCCACGTCATCTATCCACCGTCTCCTGGGTCTTCCTCTTCTCCTTCTTCCATCCGGTCTTTGTGTAAACACCTTTTTGACACTACGCGATTCTGGCATTCTCTGCACGTGTCCTGCCCATCTTATCCTCCCCTGCTTAATTTTCACCACAATATCTGCCTGTCCGTAGAGTCCCTGAAGTTCCACATTTGTCCTTATTCTCCAACCCTCCTCCTCTCTCACTGGCCGGTATATTTTCCTCAAGATCTTCCTTTCCCAACTTCGCAGCCAGTCTTCTTCTCTTCTATTGAGAACCCAACCTTCCGATCCATACATAACCACAGGTCTTAGTATTGTAATGTAATTTTTTATTTTAGTATTCCTACTAACATTTCTCGATTTAAACATGCTTTGCAGAGCGTAATAGCATCTATTTCCACTTTTAATTATTTCTTGTATTTCCACTGATGTTCTGTTATCCTCAGTTATTATTGAGCCCAAATATTTGAATTCTTCTACTCTTTGATATTCTTTCCCGTTTAATTTAATATACGGATCTCTTCTTGCCTCTCTGGGTGGTCATACATGGACAAAAGTTGATCTCATAATCCTAAATTTCATATATTGAACATAAGAGAATAAGTAGTAGACGAGCATGTTCACTTATGTTGGAGATTAGTGCAATTCACTCCGCCAGCATGAAGAGTGCGTGCTGGTATCGGTTCAAACCCATCGTATGACCAGTGTATTAACATTGTTGTTCTTTCAATTAAAAGCTTGATATCGTCATTTCAATCCTACGGACTTGGGTGTGTTTAGTAGTTAGGAAGCAAAACAGACAGTGACGGAGGATATAAAAAGTAGGTTAACACAGGCAAGGAAAGCATTTCTACAGAAAAGGTATTGGTTGACATCGAATGTAGATTTAGGTATTAGGAAGTCATTTTTGAAAGCCTTTGTCTGGAGCGTGGCGCTCTATGGAAGAGAAACTTGGACTTTTCGAGCAGCAGAAAGGAGAAGAATCGTAGAGTTTGAAATGTGGTGTTACAAGAGAATGGTGAAGATCAGATGGGTAGATAGGGTTACAAATAAAGAGGTGACTGCTAATGAAGATGAGAGATAGGTTGGTAGGACACATACTAAAATACCCTGGAATAGCAAAGTTAGTTATAGAAGGAAGGGAAGAGGATAGGAACTGTAGGAGTACAGGTAGACCAAGCTTAAGAAATGTTAAACAGATTGCCTCGGATGTAAGGTGTGGTAGCTGAGATGGAACGATTAGCTCAGGTCAGGGAGACATGGAGGTCTGCATCAAACTAGTCAAAACATTGAAGACTTAAACAACAACAGTAATAGTCTGATATCCTGTGTTTCCGTAGTAACTGTAGTACAGGGCGCCCGAGAATGTTCTCCGCAGTGGCTACGTGCAGCTGCGAGCGGTTTTGTCATGAGTTCAGTTGTCAGCACTGTGTCCATGAAACGGGGACTCCCGCGTGTGGGCTGTAGACTGTCGAATCGTCAGTGTGTATTGCGATAAGCGAGCGTTCAGATAGATCATTGGAAGAGTGCAACAGTATACAGGCGGTAATGTTTACTGCTGAAGAGAGTTTTTTTTTTTGGTGGAATACGTTTTTCGCGAAGGCGATCGGTTTACAGAAAATATAAAATTAAGATTTCAGGCGCGGTTTCCCAATCCAAAGTGTCCAAACCGTGATACCGTTCGGGATTTGATAAGTAAATTTGTGACTGGCTCAGTTAACGATGTTGCGGGAACAGGCAGGCCTACGCTTTTAACAGACGAAAAACTTGATGAAATCTCCGATATAATGCTGCGTAAATCAACACGAAAATTAGCTCAACAAACAGGATCCTCTAAGTCGATGTGTTGATGTCTGTCTTCGATCACAAGGACAGCAATTCCAGCATCTGTTATGAATGGCTGTGGTGAGTACAAAGTTTACTGTTTGTTATGATGCAAGCGGCAGTCGTGCTGCCAACGTAACTACTGTAGCTAGCTCTTGCAGACGCATGTAGGCGCTGCGGAGAACATTCCCGGACACACTGTAGAATGTGCATTTGCCTGGAATAAAAGTGGAAAACCATAGAAAATCATTCCTAGAATGGCTGAGGTGCGAATCGAAGCCACTTCTTCTCAGTATAGCCTCACGTGGCTAATTGAATCCTGTTTCAATACTCAGGCCAGAATTAAATTTTATGGCAGAGTCGGGAATCGAACCTCTACTTCCGGTGAGACAGTCAAGTATACTAGTCAATACAACACGTGGTGGTCAGTGTCTAAACGACCTTGGCCGTGAAATTGAAGTGCTGCAATACTTAAGAGCTAAATTATTGCAGATAAGATAGCAGGCGATACTGTAACTGACTTTCAATTTTGTACTCACGGGAAGTCCCTTGAAAATAGTATCTGTAGCTTTATCAGTACAAGGCGCAGTTGCCACACATTGACAGCCTATGTCTTAATTAAGTGGCAAATCACCCACAAGAATACCTCGGATATTTAAGGTGACACAATAGGAGCGTGCTAGAGTGGCGGATCCAGGCCTTGCGGGGCCCTGGGCGATATGATAAGGTGGGGACCACAACAATAGGAAATAAAATATATCAAATAAAATGGAAGGTAGTTTTGTAATAATAATAAAATAAAGAATAGTTACAATATTTTGAATACACTACAGTACATTTTTAACAATATGAAAGAAACCTTTAAGTCCCCCTGAAGAAGATTATGTAAACTATGAAATATTAAAATATTATGCAGGGGAAAATCTCATCTCAAAACTGAAGGAAATTATGGATGAAATCTGGCGAACTGAAAAAATCCCTGCAGAATGGAAAATGGCGATCATACATCCACTGCACAAAAAAGGAAGCAAGACAGACCCCAACAATTATCGTGGAATTTCACTACTTTCAATAGCTTATAAAATTCTGTCCAAAGCTCTCTTGAACCGTGCAGAATCTCAACTGGATCCAGAAATCAGCGAATACCAAGGAGGATTCAGAAAAGGACGGTCATGCGTAGAGCAAATTATAAATCTAAAGAAATGTATGAAATATTTCCACAGATCATCAAACAAGAATTATGTCATCACATTCGTCGACTTCAAGAAAGCGTACGATAGTATAGACAGAGGATCACTTTTCAAAGTATTAGAAGAATTTGGACTTGATCAGAAGACGACAAACATTATCAAAGAAACACTCACGGAGACCAAATCCAAGGTGAAATTTATGGGAGAACTGAGCACAGACTTTCAAATAGAAACAGGAGTGCGAAAAGTCGATGGACTGTCCCCGTTGCTCTTCAATTGTGCTCTTGAGAAAGTTGTACGGGAATGGAGAAAAGCTGGTGCACCAACATACCGACTGGGGCCAAAACTGAAAGGCATAGAATTAGACTGCTTAGCATTTGCTGATGACATGGCACTAATTGCCCAAGATATCTCTGACGCGCAAAAGCAAATTGAACTACTACAAGAACAAGTAGGAGTCCACGCAGCACGATCTGCTTTGGATGAGAAGGTGCGGCAAGATAGCGGCGAGCAGGAGGGGTAATAATCTCAAACAACAACTTCGTTGGTGCCAAGGCCTGCGGAATTGCATTTCGGACCTTCGACCCGAATCCGTGGAAATGTAGGAAAATTATTAAGTGTTATTCTAGGCAATGCTGACACCATCACGTGGTTATGAAAGCCGGACGTCCTCGGAAATGGACTATATCTTACATCTATAAATACGTTATTTAACTTCTTGAATAGGTTAAAACGGGTTATTATAGATAATTTTCCGTAGAATTCGATTAGACTATCAGTTGAATTTTTACCAATTATTATATTCATTTGGGCCCCATTTTTATTAAACAAAAAACATTTAATAACATCAAAACGGTGAAAGATATAAAAATATGATAAGGGGTAGAAAAGTTGCTGATCACTGTGATCTTACACCAGTAGATTTACCTTTTTTTGATAGGATCGACGGTTTCCGAGATATAACGATTCGAAAAAAAGAATGAAATTCACGGCCCCAACAAAAGAAAATGGTGAGAGATATCAAAACATCATAAGAGTTAAAAAAGTTGCTAATCACTGAGGTCCTATATCTGTAGATCTAACTTTGTTCGATACGGCCAACCGTTTCCCAAATATATCGGTTCGAAAAAAAGGAAAAAAATCAGGCCCCAGAAAATGAAAACGGTGAGAGATATCAAAAAATCATAAAGGTTAAAAAAGTTGCTAATCACTGAGATCTTACACCTGTAGATCTAACTTTGTTAGATACGGCCAACCGTTTCCCAGATATAACGGTTCGAAAAAAAGGAAGACATTCAGGGCCCCAGAAAATGTAAACGATGAGAGATATAAAAACACCATTAGGGGAAAAAAAGGATGAAATTCAGGGCCCCAAAAAAAGGTCCGGCCCTGCACCGATTTTAACGCCTGACAACAGAGTTCCTCACAGGCCCGATTTCTTTTCCCGTACCACAATTCAGCTCGATATCTTGAAAATTCCGACCTGTAGGTTGCCAAACGTAAAAACGTCACGCACATACGTACATTTTCAGGGCCCCCAAAAAAGACAGCGGTGAGGGATATCAAAATATCGTTATAGGTAATAAAGTTGCATACCCCGGAGATTTTACACCTGTATATTTAACTTTTTTAGATACGACCAACCGTTTCCAATATATATCGATTCCAAAAAAAAAAAAAAAAAAAAAACAGGCCCCAGAAAGAATCCGGCCCTGCACCGATTTTAACGCCCAACAATATGGTTCCTCACAGGCCGCATCCCTTTCGCCGTACCAAATTTCAGGTCGATATCTCGAAAATTGCGACCTGTACTTTGCTAAACGCACATACGTACATTTTCAGGGCCCCAAAAAAAGAAAACGGTGAGAGATATCAAAAAATCGTGACTGGTAAAAAAGTTGCATACCGCGGAGATCTTACAACGGTGTATTTAACTTTTTTCGATACGATCAACCGTATTCGAGATATATCGATTCCAAAAAAATATGATATTCAGGGCCCCAAAAACGGTCTGGCCCTACACCGATTTTAACACCCATCAATGGGGTTCCTCACAAGCCCCAGCCCTTTCACCGTAGCAATTTTCAGTTCGATATCTTGAAACTTGCTATCTGCACTTTGCTAAACGGAAAAACATCACGCACATACGTACATCTTCAGGGCCCCAAAAACCGAAAACGGTGAGAGATATCAAAGAATCGTCATGCATAAAAACGATGTATATCGCGGAGATCTTAAACCTGTACATTTAACGTTTTTCGATACGACCAACCGTTTCCGAGATATATCGATTCAAAAAAAACTGTTTGAAATTCAGGGCCCCCAAAAAAAGATCCGGCCCTGCAGCGTTTTTAACGCCCGACAACAGGTTTCCTCACAGGGTCTAACTCTTTCACCGCACCAAATTTCAGTTCGATATCTTGAAAATTGCATCCTGTACTTCGCTAAAGCCAAAAATGTCACGCACAATGGACATTTTCAGGGCCCCAAAAAAAGAAAACGGCGAGAGATATCAAAAATCGTTTTGAGAAAAAAAAGTTGCATACATCGTAGATCTTACACCTGTACATTTAACGTTTTTCGATACGACCAACCGTTTCCGAAATATATTGGTTCCAAAAAAAGGGATAACATTCAGGGCCCCAAAAAAAGGTCGGGCCCTGCACCGATTTTAACGCCCAACAATAGAGTTCGTCACAGGCCCTAACTCTTACACCGTACCAAATTTCAGCTTGATATCTTGAAAATTGCGACCTGTACTTTGCTAAACGCAAAAACGTCACATATATACATACAGACAGACTTTTTCCAACATACCACGGCTATATGAAAGCCTATAGGATCTTTAGATCCGGCTTTCATAACAAGCGGCGAAAATTGGATTAAAAATCTCGTTTGAAAAAACAAAATTTATGACTGACATCAAAACCGCATCAAATGAACTTCAAATTGGCAACAACAAAATCTTTCGAGTAAACGAATTTAAATATTTAGGTGAATGGATTACAGCAAACTGTAACGAAAGGAAAGCAATTGAATCGAGGCTTCAGAAAATGGAAACTGCTTTTCAATCAACAAAAAATATTTATAACAAAAAGAGTCTCTCCTGGAACTACAAAATTCGCAACTATACAACTGTATTCAAACCTGAAGCTCTCTATGCTTCAGAGACACTCAATCTCCAACACAAAACACTAAAACACCAAATAGAAGTGAAAGAACATAAAATTATGAGAAAATCCTTGGACCGAGAACAAAGGATGGTGTACATTATCCAAAGCCTAATACAAAAATATACAAAAAAGTTTCCAAAATCACAGACACAATGCGATTGCGAAGAATCCAATTTATGGGACACATAGAAAGAATGGACCCGAACAGACTGACACATAAAATACATACTTTCTTAAAGAACAAGGCTACTAGACCGAATTGGTATAAATTTACAGAGAGAGACTTAAAAGGAATTAGGATCACCAAACTTACATGACCGGAATGGAAATCAGGAAAATCACCCAGACGCGGGGTTTCGAGGAGGAAGAGAAGAAGACTACACAACATCGATGGTCAGAGCAGCGGAAACAGACCCACTCGTTGCGAATGAAGGAATACTGGGCCAACAGGAAGGCTAGAAACTGTTGATTTCGCGTGGTCCTAAGCGACCCATTCGCGAAGAAGAAGAAGAAGAAGAAGAAGAAGAAGAAGATATTACTTTGCGACTTTTTTCCCGGCTGAAGTCTTCTATTATTTCACTGAAATTTAAACTTGCTGAACGGTCAAGAGAGGTCATAGCTGCACTGGAAAAAAAAAAGAATTATAAATTAGTTTGAAAAGTATAATTATTTAATTAATTAATTAAATTTTAAATAATCCATCCTCGCCCTCCCCTAGATCCGCCCCTGGAATGCTACGCCCAATGACCATACACTGATATTGGATGTCGAAGCACCGCACTAAGGGATGTCCCGCCTACCGATCCCAGATTTGATCCTCACACACTAGCATTAGTCAATTCCAATGGGATATATCTAAATTGCAGCCAATAGCCATAGCAGGGTATTTTACTTGAAAGCCCGTAGGTTTCCAGCAAGTTTCATTTCAAGTAGATACAACTTTGGCTACCAGATGCCACTGTCACTGACACCTAGCGACGAACGTTGGAACTTGATAGATCGTTTCTAACGAAATATAACCTACAAATTTGGCTACACACTACTAGTTGTAGTGGTAGGTTCCTCTACATGCCATAAATCTATAACATGGGCCCGCCGGCTTTACTTCCCCTCCGAGGAAAGGCATACTGAAGGATCTTAACGCTCTTAAAAATCCGACGGCTTCGGCCGGATTTGAACCCGTGTTCTTGGGATTAGCAGTTCAGCATTCTACCGACTACGCCACCGAAACCGCACTATTTCTAAATATTAACAAGTAGTTCCGTGAAAAACTAAATACCCTATTTTCATAATATTACACTGGTATTTTCTATTTCAAAACTATCTCACGGTCAACACGAGTATATACACCCAATTAAATTAAGAAATGTGATACCACCTGGAAGCCTCCGTGGCTTAGGCGGCAGCACGCCGGCCTTTCACCGCTGGGTCCGTGGTTCAAATCCCGGTCGCGCCATGTGAGATCTGTGCTGGACAAAACGGCTGCAGACAGGTTTTTCTCCGGGTACTCCGGTTTTCCCTGTCAACATTTCATTCCAGCAACACTCTCCACTATCATTTCATCTGTCATTCATTTAATCATTGCCCCAGAGGAGTGCGTCAGGCCTCGGCAGTCGGCACAGTTTCTATCCTTGCCGCTAGATGGGGGCTTCATTCATTCCATTCCTGACCCGGTCGGAGACTGGAAGCAGGCTGTGGATTTTCATTCATACCACCTGAAAAGTTGTACACGGGACAATAAGTTCTTTTCACAGATTACCAGAGAGGGGGATTAAAGGGATGACATGTTTCGCTCGTCAAGCAAAACTCAATATATCCATGAACAAGAAGATCCGTGACGAACTAAAGAGCCTACTTTCTCCTAAATGCATGGGTATTGTTATAACTCTTTGTCCTTTTCAAGGCGTATAATTGAATATTGGTTGTAGTAGCTTGTAGAAATACTACGTGCTATACGGATATAAAACATGACACTGAGGTGCCCTTTGCTAGTGCTACCTCTGTACCAAATTTCATTCCATTCGGTTTCACCGTGTTCGAATTAAGAGGGGGAATCGATTTTCACACAAAGATGGCCGCCATCCGCAAAATATTAGGCTAATGACCTATTAGTTTGGTCAAAGGATGCTTCCTCAATAAAAGTATGTTGTTGCAAAATTTGGTAGAGATCGGATGATTATGTTAGTCGTAATTTGATTTAAGCTTTGAACATTTGTGTGGCCGCCATTACGTTTCTGTCAAGATGGCGGCGATATAAAACATGACACTGAGGTGCCCTTTGCTAGTGCTACCTCTGTACCAAATTTCCTTCCATTCGGTTTCACCGTGTTCGAATTAAGAGGGGGAATCGATTTTCACACAAAGATGGCCGCCATCCGCAAAATATTAGGTTAATGACCTATTAGTTTGGTCAAAGGATGCTCCCTTCATAAAGGTATGTTGTTGCAAAATTTGGTAGAGATCGGATGATTATGTTAGTCGTAATTTGATTTAAGCTTTGAACATTTGTGTGGCCGCCATTACGTTTCTGTCAAGATGGCGGCGATATAAAACATGACACTGAAGTGCCCTTTGCTAGTGCTACCTCTGTACCAAATTTCCTTCCATTCGGTTTCACCGTGTTCGAATTAATAAGGGGGAATCGATTTTCACACAAAGATGGCCGCCATCCACAAACTATTAGGCTGATGACCTATTAGTTTGGTCATAGGATGCTCCCCCCATAAGGGTATGTTGTTGAAAAATTTGGTAGAGATCGGATGATTAGGTTAGTCGTAATTTGATTTAAGCTTTGAACATTTGTGTGGCCGCCATTACGTTTCCGTCAAGATGGCGGCGATATAAAACATGACTGAGGTGTCCTTTGCTAGTGCTACCTTTGTACCAAATTTCGTTCATTCGCGTTCACCGTGTTCGAATTGATAGGGGGAGACAGACATTCAGAGTACACACACACACACACACATACTCACACACACACAGACAGACACACTTTTTTTCGCCCTGTGTTGATCTCATAAGTCTACTTTCATTTTTTGCAAAAATCGAAAGTAGGCTAACTAACACATAGGTTACTGTATATCTCGTGAAACTCTAGATTCACGAGCGTTGCACTATGTTTCTCTTCAACACTGCGATTTAACGCAGAGGTCCTGAAAGAGGGGAGCGCCGTCTCGGTTTAAAATACAGTATTTATATTTCATATTCTGTAACAAATATTACTATCCTCATATCCTAAGATAGGAAGGAAGCTCCCGTGACCATTCAACACTGATAAACTCGTACTTTTGCTGTCTTATTTCTCAAGAATTGACCAGTAGTACCTGTCAGCACCTAGCAACGTTAATAACAGCTTCAGTATAACTGCCTAGCATATATTTAGGCTACTTTTGATTTTCGCAAAAAATTTAAGTAGACTTATGAGATTTACACGGTCCAAAAGTTGTCAGTACGTCTGTGTGTGAGTATGTGTGTGTGAGAGTCCGTATATCTGTCCGTCCCTATCAATTCAAACACGACGAAACTGAATTGAACAAAATTTGGCACAGAGGTAGCACCAGCAAAGGACACCTTAGTGTCAGGGTTTATATCGCCGCCATCTTGACGGAAACGTAATGCTGCCACCCAAATGTTCAAAGCTTAAATCAAATTATGACTAACCAAATCATCCGATCTCTACCAACTTTTGCGGCAATATACCGTGATGTGGGAAGCGTCTTTTGCCTAAACTGCAAGGTCATCAGACAAATAGTTTCAAGATGGCGGATGTGTGAATCATGCACGTATTATAACCTAACCATAACTTACGATTCAACAAGACCTGGCCTCATCAAATCCTCCAATTTGAAAGTGTCATAGGAAGGTAAGCAATTAGAACACAGCTTCGCTCCCAAATATCTAGGTGTAACTCTTGACCGAGCACTTACCTATAGATCACACTGTTTGAATACCAAAAGGAAGGTATCTGCAAGGAATAACATTCTACAACAAGAAGTTCCGTGACGAACTAAAGAGCCTACTTTTCATGCCAATGATTATTCTACAGTATATGAACCTATCTAGAATAATGACGAAATTAACTTGGTAATATCGAAATGTCCAATTAGTTCGAGATATTCCTGGTATAATGTAGCCTAATAGAGCACTACAGTTGGCAGCCCTGGTGACTGAATATATTCTTAGTTTCGTCTCTTAAGGTACAAAATACAAAATTTGGTTGAAGTCTTATGGACGTTACATGCAGTTAGACATTGGATATATCAGCACGCGTAAAAGCATGTTGGCAACAATGTCATGCGTGTGCTGGTTAGAAATAATCGGAAATATTATGATATCCTGTTGTGCGAATTTTAGTTGAAATCCATTTGTTAGTATAGAAGTTACATGGAATTTAAAATTGGACATATCAGCAAGCATAGAATCATGTTGGCAGCACTGACTCATATTAATTATTCCAAATTAATCTAGAGTGTCAGGTGCTATACGTATGCAAAGTATAGATCTGTTGGCTTGCATACTTTCTGATATATTGATATTAGAGTGAAAAAATATAGACTGCATTTATTAACAGTTGGCAGCCCTGATTGCTTTTAACAATACTTATAGTCATATCTGTTATGTTACACATAGCACATACGAAATTTGGTTGAAATCCAACAGATAGTATAGGATTTACATGTATTTAAAAATTGGTCCTATCAGCAGGCTTAGAATCGTGTTGGTAGAACTGAAGTATATAAGTTACTCCAAATTAATCTAAAATGTCAGGTACTATACGTGTGCATAGTTTAAAGCTGTCGGCTTGCATACTTTCAGATATATTGGTATTTGGAAGAAGAAAATAGAGAGAGCAATTATTAACAGTTGGCAGCCCTGGTGGTTCTTAAGAATACACTCAGTCATATATGTTTATGTACACATATTACATACAAAATTTGGTTGAAATTCAATTAATAGTGTAGAAGTTATATGCATTTAAATATCAGACCTATCAGAAGGCTTAAAATTATTTTGGCAACACTGTCATGTATGGCCTTCTGAAAATTAAACTGAAATAGTATTATCTACATGTGTGCCAATTTTGGAAGTGCTCCCATGCATACCTTCCATGATATACAACATGGAGCTCAAATTTCTATTGCGTTTTTTCAGCAGTTTGTGGCACTGACATCATTTTCAGATATGGGCGTGAGATATTCGGATATACATCTTTACTCACACTAAATTTGGTTTCGATTGCTGCAGCCGTTTAGGAGTTGATGGGGGGGGGGGGGGACACACACAGCCAGACAGACAGACAGACAGAAGGACAGACAGACACACACATTTTCCCGGATCGATCTCATAAGTCTACATTTTCCTCATTTTTGCAAAATGTGAAAAGTAGGCCAAAAATTATCGGGTACAGCCTGGGGGACGCATCCTCATATATTAAGAACTTCAGCAATAGCCCTTTGTTATTCAGCTGCAAAAGACGCCTGCCCTGTTTGGTGTCGATCTAGCCATGCTAATCAAGTGGATGTCGCCTTTTAAATGAGACCTGTAGACTAATTATAGGCGTCTTGAGATCTACACCACTTGACAAACTCTGCTGTCTAGCAGGTATACCTCCTCCAGATATTCGTCGTGAGTGTGCATCCAGACTGGAGAAATCTAAAGCACAGAATCTGACAACCCATACTTTATATGGGTATCAACCAGCAACTCAAAGGCTCAAGTCAAGGAAAAGCTTTCTCCATTCAACAGAAAGCCTTAGTGAATCACCGATGAACTTCAGAGTCGACTCATGGCGTTCCAGATCCAGTCACCTCGCAGAAGGGATGATACCCTCTGAGAGCCTCCCTCCAGGTCACCAAGAAAGTTGGCCAACATGGAAGACACTGAACAGGTTGCGCTCAGGAGTCGGAAGAACAGAGCAACATGCAAAAGTGGGGATTTGCCTGTGACTCCAACACTCTGTAATTGCGGTGAAGAACAGACAATGAGCCATCTTCATGTCTGTAGGTTGTGGCCAACTATATGCTCTCCCCAGAATGTAATTGATGCTACCACAGAAGCATGTGAACTTGCCGCATACTGTTCAGGCCCAATATAATTAAATTCATATTTGTGTGGAACAACTCAATGTTTATCAGAAATTACAATGTTTATAGTACCAGTTCTAGATTTTATCCTTTTTTTCTAGCCTACTTTCGATTTTTGCAAAAAATGAAAGTAGACTCTACACAGGGCCAAAAATTGTGTGTCTCTCCCCTTGTGTATGTGTGTGAGTGTGTGTGTGTACTCTGAATGTCCCCCCTTCGCCCCTATCAATTCGAACACAGTGAAACCGAATTGAACGAAATTTGGTACAGAGGTAGAACTATCAAAGGGCACCTCAGTGTCATGTTTTATATCGCCGCCATCTTGACGAAAACGTAATGGCGGCCACCCAAATGTTAAAATCTTAAGTCAATTTACGACCAATCTTATAATCTGATATCTACCAAATTTTGCAACATTATACCTTTATGTATGAAAAACCTTTTGACCAAACTACAAGGTCATCAGCCCAATATTTTGCGGATGGCGGCCATGTATGTGTGCAAACCAATTCCCCCTATGTACTCAAACACGGTGAAATCGAATTGAACAAAATTTGGTACAGAGGTAGCACTCGCAAAGAGCATGTTTTATATCGCCGCCATCTTGACGGAAACGTAATGCCGGCCACCCAAATGTTCTAAGCTTAAATCAAATTACGACTAATCTAATCATCCGATGAGCGTCTTTGTACTAAACTACAAGATCATCAGCCAAATAGTTTGCAGATGGCGGCCATGTATGTGTGCAAATCGATTCCCCCTATCAATTCAAACACCGTAAAACCGAATTGAACGACATTTGGTACTGAGGTAGCACTAGCAAAGGGCACCTCAGTGCCATGTTTTGTATCACCGCCATCTTGGCGGAAACGGAATGGCGGCCATCCAAATGTTAAGAGCTTAAATCAAATTACAGTACAACCAACCTAATCATTTGATCTTTACCAATTTTTGCAACAACATGCCTTTTTGTAGGAAGCATCTTTTGACTGAACTATAAGGTCATCAGCCCAATTGTTTGCAGATAGCGGCCATGTATGTGTGCAAATCGATTCCCCATATCAATTCAAACACGGTGAAACCGAATTAAAAGATATTTTTTTTTGCAGAGGTAGCACTAGCAAAGGGCACCTCATATTCATGTTTAATATCCGTATAGCACGTTGTATTTCAACAAGCTACTACAACCAACATTCAATTATACTCCTTGAAAAGGACAGAGAGTTATAACAATACCCATGCATTTAGGAGAAAGTAGGCTATATGTTATTTACGGAATATCTTGTTTTGTAATTGTAATTGTCTTGTTTCTTCTTTTTGTGTTATCTTTTGTTGTTTGTAATATATGTATCTGACACGATTAAATAAATCAAATTCTCCCATCGTACATAGGGAGGTCTAAACTTTCCTCAAGGAGATGACTGGTAAGATATTAGCATTCTATAATATGTAACCGTAGCAGTGACGAACAGTTCAGGCTGACCGTGTCATATCGTGCTGGGCCGTACCGTCCCGTTGGGGCAAAATGGAGGCTATTGTTTTCTCGCTAGTCCATATTGCAGGTAAGTGTATATCCTTTTAGGAATGTACTGAACAAAATAATACATATTTAGTATCAAATGGTTTATTAAAATAGCAGAAAACGCCAATGAAATCGTTCATTCCAACACAAAATATGTTATGCAATTATACTAAATCAGTTGTTAACCTAGTATTAGTACTGGGCGTGAGTAGCGTAGTGGAGCGTCCTAGTCTCATAGTCTAGAGGTTCGTGGATCAAATCCAATTAGGTTCAATTCTTTTTACTTGATCTTTTTATTTATTGATTGATTTATAGCTATTCAAAAAGTCAACCCTTGGCACTATACAGCCCATGAAGGGCCTAGGCCGACCAAGCGACCGCTGCCCAGCCATTTGGCCTGCAGATATTGGGGTGTTATAGCTATTCACAAGTTATAATGTTAAGCATATTATATAGTGTGTATCGAAAATATTATATTTATACTTATAACGCCAAACATTTCAACACTCCCCTACAGCGATTAAAATTCGTTGTCGTTGATCAGTGGTAGAGTCTATTTTTGTTGTTTTTGTTGTTGATTCTGTAGGGTCTTTGCGGCATCATGGTCTTGTAGCCCCGTGTACTTGGGTGTGTGACGAAGTTTTCTGATAACGTGTGTCACTGTGATGTCTGAAGTCTTACTAGTGTGTGTACTTTAATACGAGGAAGGATTCGGGTAGGAAGCTGTTGTTGTTTGATTTGAGATGCATGGACATCATGGTCATTTATCCCCGTGTACTTGGGTGAGTGTTGATTTTTTTCTGTTAACCTGTGTTATTGTGATGGCTGTCTTACTCCGAAGTATTCAACCTTGAAAAAGTCAATGTGGCTATAAAAGACATCAAATATGGGAAAGCCCCCGGATTTGATGGCATTCATCCTGAGTTTCTTTTAAATCTAGGCCAAAATGCTCGAAAATGGCTTGTTCGATTTTTCAGTGATATTCTAAGCACAGGGATCCTCCCAAATCAGTTCAAGAAAACTAAAATTATAGCCGTTTTGAAACCTGGTAAGTCAAAAGTTGCTCCCCAAAGCTACGGGCCTATAGATTTGCTGAGCTGTTGCTACAAACTTCTTGAAATACTGATTTATAAGAGGATCATCCGACTATCTTAGAACACATTCCTGTGGAAGAGGCTGGCTTTAAACCTAATCGCAGTTGTTGTGATCAAGTCCTTGCTCTTACATCGCATATCGAGTCTGGTTTTCAACTCCAGCTGATAACGTCTTTTGTGTTTCCCGATCTATCTGCCTCTTATGATACAGTATGGGGATAGGGGTTACTCTATAAACTGTCTCGAGTAATACCTTGCAAAACTACTATGCAACTTATTGGTAATATACTCAGTAACAGACTTTTCCAAGTCATTCTAGGAAAAAGAATAAGCAAACTAAGGAAGCTGAACAACGGGCTCCCACAAGGATCAGTGCTGGCTCCCCTTTTCTTCAATCTGTATCTCTCTGATCTACCAGATACTCAGTCCAGAAAGTTTTGTTATGCTGATGATATAGCTTTGGCTATAAGGCACAAGGACATCAGTGTCATGAAGAATGTGCTCAATGATGACGTCGCTAGGCTTGAAATATATTGCCACAAATGAAGGCTCCAACCAAGTGCAACAAAAACTGAAGTATCATGTTTCCACTTACACAACAGATTGGCTGATAGCGCAGTCCATATATCGCTTTAAGGTTCTGTGCTGAGAAATAATAAAACACCCTAAATATGTAGGTGTCACTCTGGATCGCTCATTATCTTTAAAAAAACATCTTGAAAATACAGCCGCTAAAATTAGAAACCGGAATAATATCCTGCAGAAGCTTTGTGGAACGACTTGGGAAGCTTCTGCTATAACTTTGAGGTGTTCTACTTTAGGTCCTGTCTTCTCTGCTGCTGAATATTGTGCACCAGTTTGGCTGAACAGCCCCCATGTAAAGATAATAACATGAGACGGATCAGTGGCCTTATTAGATCTACGCCGACTTATTGGCCTCCTGTCCTCAGCAACATCATGCCTCCTGACTTACGCAGGAAAGCTGCCCTGATCCGAGAGTGTAAGAAAATCATGAGTAAACCAGCTCTTCCTATTCACTGCGACATCCCTGATCTGAATAGAAACCGACTGATATCTAGACATCCACCCATTAAATATGCTAGGGATCTCACAGGCAACAATTTTAAGCCGAATATCCAATGGAGAAATGAATGGAGCACCAACATCAACCTTGAAGTTTGGAGTGATTTAATTGGAAATAGCGCTGCACCCGGTTTTGACCTGCCAAGAAGAACGTGGACTACCCTCAACAGGATCCGGACCAACCACGGAGTCTGTGCTGAATCACTCTTCAAATGGGGTAAAATTCCTTCTCCCCTATGTGACTTCGGTGCTCCTTCACAGTCAGTTCACCACATTGTTCATGAATGCCATAGAAGAGCATATCAGGGTGATCGGTCTGACTTCCTGTTGGCAACACCCACATTATTGCAATGGATAAGGAATTTAGATTTAAATATATAAGCCTGCCTTGTCATGTGTACCTGTAAATATGTATATATCAATGTATATGTGTGTATATATTTATCTTCCTTGCGTTTTGTTTGTATGTCATACGATAAATAAATAATAAATAGGTCAGGATTCAATCAATCAAAGTATAATATTCGTATAGCACGTGGTATTTCAACAAGCTACTACAACCAACATACTACAAGGACAAAGAGCTATAACTAAACCAATGCATTAGGAGAAATTAGGCTATATGTTCTATACTGAACATCTTGTTTTTTTGTCCTAGAATGTACGATTTCATTAACGTTTCCTGCCGATTTTTATAAACCATTTGATACAAAATTTGTATAGTTTTGCTCAGTACATTCCTGGAAGACTATCTAGCTACTAAAATATGGACTAGCGAGCAAACAATATCCTCCATTTCGACCCAACGGGACGGCACGGCCCAGCACGATATGGCACGGTCGTCCTGAACTGTTCGTCACTTCAATGGTATAATATTTGATGGTCTTTAGAAATGGGGGCAAAATACCGTCCGGTATACAAATCACCATAAATGACTCTACACTTAAAATAGTAAATGACTTTAAATATTTAGGTGTCACATTGCAACCTAGTGGCAAGTGCTTCACCAAACAGAAAGAGCTGCCAAAGCAATAATTGCAATTAAAGATATAAGAAACTTACAAACACTAAGCCTCGAAACGGCTATGAGACTATTCAAAGTGAAAATACTACCAGTACTAACTTACGGTATAGAAGTTATCTGGCCTGATCTTACCAGAAATAATCTATATACACTGGAGAAAGTTAAAGCATATTTTTTAAAAGAGTATTGGGGGTATCTAAAACAACCAGATCTCGCACAGTATACGAGCTGTCTACGCTACAGATGCTATGATGACACAGGATTGGACACAAGCAAACTACGAGCTGCGTCACCTGGTGACCCGATTAGCAGCCTACACGGTTTCCATCACCGCCTATGCTTGACTAAATCGTATCACCAAGGCTTCATAACGTAACAGAATTGTCAGAAATAACGAATTGATTTTTGTTACGTTACTGCTTCCGTACCCAAAACAAATGGTATATGAATAACGTTTTCAGTGCGGCAACGAAATAAGGGGTTATAATTTTCCCTGGTTTGTGCTATTAACGTTATAACCAGCAGAGGAAAAGATTCCGTTATTTTAAAATGCGCTACCGTTATTAACGTTATAAGTCTAGTAACGGTATGACAGCGATTTTGACCCGCTGCGCGCCATCAATAACGTTATTCAGGCAGAGTGATCGATTCGGTTATTTCAAAATGCAAACCTACCAATAACGTTATAAGCCTAGTAACGGTATACGAGAGATTTTAACCTGTTATACGCTATCAATAACGTTATTCAGGGCAGAAAAATTAATTCCGTTATTTGGAAATGTGAAGCCACCAATAACGTTATAAGCTTTGTAACGGTATACGAGCGATATTTACGAGCTTTGCGCTGTCAATAACGTTATTCATGGCAGAAAAATAATTCCGTTATTTAGAAATGCGAATTTTACCAGCCATACGCTATCAATAACGTTATTCAGGACAGAAAAATTAATTCAGTTATTTTGAAATGCGAACCCACCAACAGCGTTATAAGTCTAATAACGGTATACAGGCGATTTTTAGCAGCTATGCGCTATCAGTAACATTATTCTAAGCGGAGAAATTGATTCCGTTATTTCAGAAAATAATCTCGTCAATAACGTTATGGAAGTGTCTATTTGCCCGCTTCCCGGACAAGCATGGAAAGTGACCGTGAACTGACGATGCTGGGCCATATGTAATTCCAGGCCAATTATTTATTCAAACATAGGATAATTACTTCTTGAAATATCAATAATAATCAACATAATGATTTCAATCTGAGCGCGTGCCCCATCAGACAGGGCAAGGCACCTTGCTCGTTTCGATCACGGTCATATTGTAGCCTACCTTAGAAACATGTTTCCTAAAATCAATACGATGAATCCCATTGATTCGAAATAATTCTTGTTGCTTCATATAGGAGTTTGGAACATAGCCTATTGTTCATCAGTCCCATGTAGTTGAAGTCTGATAAACTTTGTTATTTTTGGAGTTGGCAGTGGCCTTGACTTAGGAACTATCCACGCATTTTCCTGGAGTGGAAGTGGGAAACCCCAGAAAAACACTCTAAGATAGCTAAGATGGGAATCGAACTCACCTTCTCGCAGTGTTGCCATATAAGGCAGAGTGTAACCTACACACCAAACTTTCACTCCTTTGTGACCAATAAGAGTATTTCTTTCCTAAATGAAAACTCCCGTTCTTGCTTTTCGTTTACTTGGTATCCTATTTTCATTTAGTAGTGATAGAAGCCATTTTTCAGTGATGGTTATTTCTAATGAAGAAAGCTATTCAGTCGGTCAACACGAAATTCGCGTAGACCGAATGAAAAGCTTTCTTTATTATTTTCATTTATGAAAGAATAGGCTTATGACATCACATTTAGTCCATGTGTGTGCGTATGTGTGTGTGTGTCCCCCCTAATAAAATATAAACTGCTGGAGCGATTTCAACGAAACTCGGTAAAGTCATAGTACTATTTTGTCCGACCCCGACCGTAATCTTCAAATTTTATTACAGCTCACCAATCCAACATGGCGACTGTGTGAAATATTTCACTGGCATTCCATATCTCCGAAACTATTACAGATATCACCCTGACATTTTGTACGGTGATAAAATGAACTACTAGATGGGACTCTCAAAATTCCTGTTAAGTAACAAACGAACATGGGGGCCAAGCGAAGTTGATACATTAAAATATACCTTTTTTTTCGCGATTAAACCATTCGAGCGCCGTCAAATGGTATATCAAATGTTATACACCTTGTAATGCACTGATATCTTATTCAGCTCAATTGTTTACATAACCGCAAGATGGTGCCTGTGTGAAATTTAAAAATTAAGTTTTAATTTCTTGTGTCCTAATCATGCGAACGTAGCCAACGTTTGAACAATGAACCTACCGTATGAAATAATCGTCATCTAATAGTACATAGCTCAATGGTCTGCACATATTTACAAATATTTAGACGATTCTCAATGTCAACTAATCAATGACAGCAATCAAACTGAATTGTTTTCATAACCACAAGATGGCGCCTGTGCGAAAATTTAAAATCTCGTATTTAGCCTATTTCCATTTATGAAAAAATAGGCTTATGAGAACACCTTTTGTCCGTGTGTGTGCACCAGGGCCGTGCAATGGGCAAGGTGAAGCAGTGCTAGCAGGTGAAGCTCAGCCCTATTCTGCCTATTTCTGAGCAGTGCAGCACGACATCACACTAGCACTGCAGCGCTTAGTCGCACAAGCACTGTCCATTTGACGGGGTGCTGCAGTACGTTTAGTACTGAGTGCAGAGCCTGGACACTACTGTCGACCAAAGTATTATGTGCACGCGAGTTTGAAGGTTGTTTGTGAAGTAACCAATAGACCTACATAAAATCCAATAACATCATCATTTTCGTCGTTCTGTTTTACGTTAGTTCATGTTGGTTTGGATTTTTTGAATATATTTTTTAATATTTCTTATCGCAGTTGGAACACAAAAAGAATTATTATCTCACAAACCCGTCAACAGATCGAATCCAAATTTTAACACAATATACATTGGAATGTTGTATAACTGGTTCATTAATTTTAAAATTTTGTATGGCCAAGAAACAAAGTTGTTATCATTTTGGTAAGGTAACTTTTTCTCGGCTCGGGTTGTTTTGAAAATGAAGTTCTTGGTCGCGTTGTAATCCTTATACATCAAAAAGGTATGCTGTATGATTGTGAAATACGTAAATTAATTCACTTATTTTATATCGGTTTGTATTTGTACGAGGAAATAACACATGGTTCACCAGCTAGCCGCTCCGTGAAAAGCTGTACAGCGTTGCCGAAATGGTGCTCACACGCATCATGGCGCGTCTCGCTCGAAAGTGCTGGGCTCCATCTCAGCAACGCTGTACAGCCTTCCCGGAGCGGCTAGCTGGTGAACCATGTGTTATTTCCTCGTGCAAATATAAACCGATGTAAAATAAGTGAATTAATTTACGTATTTCACAGTCACACAGCATAACTTTTTGATGTATAACGATTACAACGCAACCAAGAACTACATTTTCCAACCACCCCGAGCCGAGAAAAAGTTACCTTACAACAATGATAACAACTTTGTTTCTTGGACACACAAAAATGTGAAATGAATAAACCAGTTATACAACATCCCAATGTATATTGTGTTGAAATTTGGACTCGATCTGATGACGGGCTTTTGAGATAATAATTCTTAAATGTGACGCATGGTTGAAACACGCTTAAAAACGTGCACTTTTTGTGTTCCAGCTGCGATAAAAAAATATTAAAATATAAATTAAAAAATCCAAACCTACATTAACTAACGTAAAATAGAACGACGAAAATGTTGATGGTATTGGATTTTATGTAGGTCTATTGGTTACTTCACAAACAACCTTCAAACTCGAGTACACATAATACTTTGGTCGACAGTAGCACTGCAGCGCTTAGTCGCACAAGCACTGTCCATTTGACGGGGTGCTGCAGTACGTTTAGTACTGAGCGCAGAGCCTGGACACTAGGCGCACTGGAGCCAACATTTTGTCATATGCTTGTGGTCTGCTGTGCTCATAACGTCTTTTGTGCCTGGGGAGCACAAACATACCATAGTGGGAAAGTCACACCTTAAAGAAACACACCGAAGACGTATAAAACATGATATTTGGACGTACATGAACCAGATCTGCAAGGATATAAGAAGTTGCATACTTTTTAGCCTATTTTCATTTATGAAAAAATAAGCTTATGAGATCACCTTTTGTCCGTGAGTCTGTCTCTGTGTGCGCGCGTGTGTGTGATATAGTGTGTGCCCCCCCCCCCTAATAACTTGTAAACCGCTGGAGCGATTGCAATGAAACTCGGTAAGTTCATAGCAATATTCCACACCACTCCTACCGTGCCCTTCAAATTTTGTTACATCCCACCAATCCAACATGGCGGCTGTGCAAAATATTTCACCAGCATTCGATATCTACGAAACTATTACCGATATCACCCTGGAATATTTCACGGTGATAAAGGGAACTACTAGAAGTTCACCAATATGATTTTTGAAAACCTGATAACTACAGAACCAACATGGCGGCCAAGCAAAGTTGCGACTTTTAAATAGACGTTTCTCACGATTTAACCAACCAAACGCAATGCAACTTGGTACAGTATATGTTTATACACATTGTAATCTGATGAACCCGCTGAGCTAAGTTTCATGTGATATTTTCCAAGATAGCACATTTATGATGGGATGTAGTACCTTTGAACACACCCAGAAAGCCACGTGGAGCTGAGAGCTCATGCTATGCTCTTTGAAGTAGCGGTGAATCGCACTTTTGACTTTGGTGAAGTCTGCTAATTATTTATCTGAGGTCTTATTAATGAATTTTATCTTTCCACGAGACTCAGAATATTCCATTTCGTCATTCAGCATTATTAAAACATTTTGGAGAATGTTATTTTCGCTTAAGGTAAGGTAATACCCTTGCAGATACGCAAATAGGAATGTAAGTAGTCGCTCAACGACTTTGGTTTGACGACCTACTTCCTCGAGGAACCCTGTGCCCTGCACTACGTCTGGAGAATCCGCCCCGTGTAGGCGTGAAGTTACATCCGTCTTGTTAGACGTAGAAAATATCCGCTGTTTAGCGTGGAAAGTATAATCAGCTGCCATCGAGCACGAATACGTTACGATACGAGTGATAAGTAAGAATTGTATAGTGAATTATTTGCACTACATCTGGAAAATCCGCCCTGTGTTGGCGTGAAGTTGTATCCGTCGTGTCAGACGTAGAAAATATCCGTTGTTTAGCGAGGAAGTTATCATCGGGTGCCATCGTGCACGAATATTCTATAAATCACTGTTATTTATGCACAGTGAACAACAAGAAGCATATTGTGAAATAATTGGCAATTATAGTGAATTTTATAACATTACCGTAACACCACATTTTTGTACCCACGTGTTTGTGGAGGGCCGAGAGCCTGGTGAAAAATATAGAGGTAAACGTGTTATAACTATTTTAAGCAAGTGTGATTATGAAAATACAATATATTTGAATTGCCACAGTGAATTTTTCAATTACAAAACGACGCACATTTCACGGATGCCACGTGATGTAAAAAGTGGTGTCAGTACACGTGAAGAATCACAGAACAGTGCTTGATCACGTATTAATTCAATATCTGCGAAGTAAAGGCTGTGTTATCAATTGCAATTAAAGCCTGTAACATTTTCAACGAACATTGTGATTTTTGAAGTGAAAGAATGAACTACTACACGATTTATTCCACCACCCACGTGATCAAATTATTCTACACCATGTTTGAGACCGACATCATGGGCTAATACCATCATGGTATGATGGTGATGTATCTATTGGAACCAGCATGATGGTGGAACTTCCAGAACAGCGAACGAGGAGGAAGGAACCCAGGATGCCATTCCCAGGCAGGTCCAGTACATTCACGAAGTTGACGACAGGGACAGATCGAACCCTGGTCTTTGGGAGAGTCCAGATGGGAGTCCTGATGAGGATGATGCCTTTCCGGAGAGCCAGAGGTGAATTTGTTCAACCCTTGTCGTTGAACAGAGGGCTGAGTGAGAACTCCTCCATTTCGTCAGTTTTTGTACACCCTTTCTTGTTCTAGTTTCTGGTGGTATAGTAGGTTCAATTTAGTTTGTGAACCAACCGAACTCAGTGACAGCCATTTTTATAGGTAGGGAATGTAACTAGTCTAATTAGATGTCATTTATTTCAGTTAGAGTGAGTCACCCATGGGTCAGACATTTCGGTCAGCCCTGGTGCAGCTTGATGGACGTCGTAGAACGTCAATGCCTATCTTTTGCTAAACGTTACCGTAGTCATTTGAGGCTACTTTGTTTAACCCTATCTGGGGTGATTTTTCAAGTCTTTGCTGACTTTAGTTATGGCAATCAGATGCCATGGTTATATTTCTTTAACTGCATTTTTTGCAACCAGTCTTTGTTACACCCCTGACTTCGTTAGAGCAGTCGTATCATTTAGGTAATCGACTGTAATTACCAGTTTTGTAACTGCATTATATTTCCTTTGAGATGTTGCTCAGAAGCCATCTGGTCAAGTGTGGACCTTATAAGTAAAAGGGATGTTTCGTTGTCTAGCATCGAACTCAGTTCCCAACGTATCATAATGCAGATCCAGAGTGTGGAATCTGCGTCACAATTATTATTTTGTTAGTGTCATGTGAAGACACGTATTTATTTGATGTTGTACAAGCAACTACTAAAGTATTTTATCTTTGAGAGCAAAGAGCTCCAGCAATGTGACATTGCTACCATTTAAATGTCTTTGGTGTAGAAGACAGAATTATATTATTGTATTCAGATTTATAGCGTGTTTTTATACACGTATTCTTCGAGGTTTATAACCTATGGTAAAGGTTTTATGATGAGGCCAGTTGTACAGTTTTTATTTTGCTTAAATCGCCGGCCTTTATAGTTAGTGTGTTGTGTCCGACAGCGCAGGAATGTTGTAGCCTGCAGCGACACAAACTGGTTTGTGACCCAGTGCCCTTGAGAGCACGCTTGTATTATGAGACAGAATTACTTTGACAGAGGACAGAATGCTTGTTGTATTCGCTCTTCCTTTCATTGCAATTATAGCTCATGGAACCCAGTGTCCAACCTTGTATCTGATCACATGTTTTTATAGATTGTTTTTTGTTAGTTAAACGCACTTTTGCGTGTACCGTTGTTGACGTGTACAGTTATGTCAGGTTTTCTATAGTACGTTGTAGGCCGCCCTGTTAAAGGAGGTATTTATTGTATGAAGGTATTTGTGTGTACCTTGTCCGGGATTGTTCCCGTTGACCAGATGTTATGGAGGGTGACTGAGTGTGCAGGCCCATCCCAGAGTTATTGAACGCGAGCTGTGCGCTGCTGGTAACTTGTGTTATTGTGTGTCCGAGTTGTTATTGATCTCAGTGGAGACACTCCGTGCCCAGGCTATTGTCAGTATTATTCGCCATAAACCAACGATTACCTAAACCGACATCTTAATAATAAAACGCATAATTTTGGTAAAACAAAAGCTAACTAACGATTTCTTTCTATCTAACCTTGTTCTTTTGCCTTTGGAACCTGCTGACATGGCCATGCTAATGAAGGTATTTCCTTTTGAGGAAATGACTTAGAAACAGCTGACACTTTTGTAGCGACCTGAAGCTTGCTCGAACCTTGAGTTCGTAGCTTGTGGAGCGCAGGCCATGAGATGTTAGACGTAGTCTTTACTACGCAGTCGTCACCGTAACTACACACATTAGATGACTATGGCTTACAAAGAGAAAACCAAGGTGCAGGCGGGCATTTTAATTAAACTGTTGTCTCTTATTAATTATTTATGATATAAAAGTGTATGAATCCTACATGTTACCCTCTTGTGTGCTGTTAGCACTTAGTTACTAAGAATAATTAAATGTTTTTTATATGGCTGTTCACTTAGCTTTGAATGTAATTGTTTTCTGTTACGGACGTCATCGCCGTAAATTTTGTTATTAATTGATAGGACTTAGCTAGACGAATTAACGTTAAATGTAAATGCGGAGATGGTATCATCCTAACTTAGATATGTTTTGCTACCCTGTTAAATGTAAATTCTGATTTTAGCTTGATCTTGTAACCTGACCTAGGGACTTGCGTCGTACCATTTTCCTAGTGTTGCTGTTGTTGCTTTATTATTGTGAGATAGATATTTCGCGAGGGTTTTCCGTGACTTCTCAGGTAGGGACCTGCTCTTTATTTTTGATTGTTTATTAGCTTGCGGACTAGCCGATTGAAACCCTCCGAACTAGGATAGGGGCTTGTGAATTTTAACAATAAATTTTCACGGTGTTTTACAATAGTCTGGATATTGTGGTGTTTGAAGCCATATTTTCAGTGTTGCCTTAGTAAACAAGAGTTTAGTGCTTTTCAGTCGGTCAACACGAATGTACCCAAAAGAGATGGGTTATGCCCTAATCCTGAAATAAATTACATGAGATAAGTCTGGATGTTTATTTTCTCATTCTAGTTTTTAAGGTGAACCTTTCCTTAGGCAGTCTAAGACCATCGTCACCATGTACCACGATCCCTGTGGACTACAGATTCTCGTGCCGCTTTAGCCTATTAGGAAGTTCACCTGATCCTCTCGGCAATTATGTCCGACGGATGAGATGTTAGGGAAGTCATTGCGGTTGTTGGCTATCCTGGCAGCTCCACCGACGGTCTCACTACCGACATCTAACTTCGTTCAATTGTTTACATAACCTCAAGAAGGCGGCTGTGCGAAATATTTCACCGGCATTCTATATCTCTGAAACTATTAGCGATATCACCCTGAAATTTTGTACGGAGATAAAGGGCACTACTAGAATTTCATCTATAAGACTTTCAAAAACCGGTTAACTAAAAAACGAATATGGCAGCCAAGCGAATTTGAAAATTTTAAATAGACCTTTCTCGCGATTTAATGATCCAAACGCAATGAAACTTGGTACAGGAAATGTTTATACACATTGTAATGCACTGGTATCTATATTTGTTCAATTGTTTACATAACCTCAAGATGGCGAATGTTTGAATCTTAAAATTAAGTTTTTATTTCTTGTGTCGTAATCATGCGATCGAAGTGAGAGTTTGAGTAATGAACCTTTGCAATAATTTTCCTTTAATGGTACGTGACTCTATGGCCTATACATATAACAATCCAACATGGTGACCATCCGAAATATTTAGATGGATCTCAATATCTACGAATCTATTACAGCAATCAAACGAAATTTTTTAATCTTCATTGGGGCTATGAACATAGGTTCACCTATAGGACTTTCAATAACCTGGTGATCACAAATCCAACATGGCGGCGACGCGAAGTATAAATATTCACTTGGTCGTTTCTCGCAATTTAACCATCCGAGTGCAGTGACACTTGGTACAGTAAATCCTTCTACAAATGTTAATCCACTGGCATCTAATTTTTTCAATTGTTTCCATAACCACAAGATGGCAGCTGTGCGAAATTTTAAAATCTCGTTTTTACTTCTTGTGTCCTAATCATGCGATTGAAGTTTGAATACTACACGCACACAATACACTTCACGTAACAGTACACAACTCTAAGACCTACAGATATAAAAATCCAACATGGAGACCATGCGCAATATTTATCCATTTCTCATTATCTGCGAATCTATTACAGCAATCAAACTGAACTTTTGTATGTTGATAGAGGCAATTAACATAAGTAGGATATATGAATATAGGCTGTATAATTCTTCACGGAACTACTTGTTGGGTTAGTTATTGTTGTTTTAAGGGGCGGAACTACGAGGTCTTCTGCCCCTACTTTTTGGGTGATGTAGCAGGTGCACCGAGATATAATAATCCTAAAAATGGAATCAAGCATATTGGTAATCATGCATGTGACAGTAACAGGGCCGGTATGGAATCAGGAGTGTTAAAATATATTTTTTAAATTTGTTGACATAATGTCACAAACCAGCCGACGTAGCTACACACGCTAACGTGCATGGTCAGACTACACCGAACTCGAAATACCACACACAACCATTTCATACCTTGCCTCATTAATTTCATTTGTCATTAAATCCTCTCATTAGATTGACGTCATGAAGGGCATCTATCCGTAATATCATTCCCACAAGAAAACTGTCTCACCATATCCCCTTCCTCATAGGAACCTAAATAATTACGGGTAGAACAAAAAAACTACATTAGGACTATAAAGCTATAGTCTACAGTATTTCAATAACAAGATTCTGAATTCACCAACTGATTAGATTGGTGCTGTTCAGGGATATGTGAATTCGAGAAACGTGCGTTAGTAAATTTATCAGGTTTTTAAACTGAACAATATTCCGTCGCAATCTGAGGTAATTTATGTCTTTTATTCGTATTTTCAACATCGCCTGAAACAATAACTCATGGAATTTACCTACACATAAGATATAAGGTAAAATAAGCAAGTTGACATGAAATCCTTCTAACTTTTGAAGTTTTAGGACAATTTTCATTATTTCAACAGTATGGAGACCAAGAGTGCTCTTCATTTTAAAACAATTTTGCTCTGAAAATTACAAAATATGTTGTCTGTCTTTCTACCAGCTTGTCGGTATTTCTTTCGGTTGTTTGTTGGTTTTTGGAACTATTCGGCTCTTTGGTTATGGTATGCGAACCATCTCTCTAACTTACCAGGGGCAATGTAATGCCAAAAATAAGAAGAAAGGTGTACTATTACAGTTCGTGCTGAAATTACATGGCATCGTGCAATAGATTGCGCTGACAATGAAAGAGAACACCTTGTGGTGTAGCAGCTAACATTCTTGGCTGTCGCCCCAGTGGTCCGGGTTTGATTCCCTGGCCTGCCAAGAAATTTAATTTCGGTTTGAGGTACTGAAATGGTATCGATGATACCTAAGTCATCAAAGGGGTGTTCATTTTGAGGACTTGCACCAGGTCAGTGAGCACAAGTTTTCCTTTTTTTTCTACATTCTTATTCTGCAATTCGAACATTCATATGGGAACTCGGAGAGAAACTCACCTCGTAGAGTTGTTATAATAGCTTCCGTAAAATATTCTCAAAGGCCAATGCTACAAGTAGCCGTCGTGAGTTAATCCAATTGCATATTTATATGTAATCCACACATCGTATTTAAGAACATTTGATTTTCATAGCATTCTATGTTCTGGGCATAGGAAAACCTCGAAGCTAATTTCGCAATTTTCAGTGAATGAACATCCAAAGTATAGTAATCATCATGTAGGGACACCGTGCCACATACATACAGAGAGTGCAAGAATTGCTTGACGGCAAGGTGACATGGTGCGTAATTTGTGTTTGTACAACGCATGAGGTTTTCATTACGGTGATGATGATGAAGATGGTGGTAACGATGAAGACGGTGATTTAATAGTTAGGAACCAAAGGAATACTTGAGAATTAAGCCTGAAGCGGATGTATGGAAAAAACACAATGAACTTGCTGGTTGATTGCGAAAGTGTCTAATCACCATATTTTATGGAGAACAATTTATCCAGAAGTACACATGAAAGGGAGTAGTCAAGCACAAATAGGTGGAGGCAAAGGTTTCTCTTGTGTGAGACTATATGCTGCAACCACTGTGGAGTGTCTGATAACCTAGCTCCGTTCAAACACCAAAATTAAGAAGGGAATCACCGACATAGATCTAAGATGCGTCTGTAACATTTCAGAAATGTTACGCGATCCATGTTTTCGCGTCTTCCTCGTGTTAGAAGCAAAAGTACAATAGAATAATAATTGTTATTGGCCGTAAGAAGGATACAAGATTTATGCTGGACCCCACCATCAGATGTGAAGTAACCATCGGCATAACAAGACAGGTCGTTTAGAGCTAACGATAGGCTTCAAAGAGAATTGAAAGCTTGTGGTAAGTTTCGAATAAGGGAAAGAAACAACATCAACATTTTTTTAATAACTTATCGTGTTTGGGTATGCCTAACTTAAGTGTAAATGGCATAATTTTGCTATCAAATGAATCCATTCAATAATAGAGAATTGATCTACAATGTACTCGTGAACAGTATGGACGTAGTCTATTGGTATCTAATAACATTTTATTGCCAATAATAATAGTCTAATAATACTAATAATAATAATAATATGACGAGAAGAGAAGAACGACTTCGAGAAATCCAGCCGCGACAGGCTGGCCACGCGCCCCTGAACTGAGAGTTCCAGCGTAGACAGTGCTGACAGTGTGCACCTGGGTCATATGGCCCTAAAAGCACTTGCCTGGCTTGCAGGGTACCACGACATACTATACACACCTCACTCGCACACGTAGCTAGCGGCAGGCGGGGAGAGTCAAGGACACAGATTACCTACTGACATGACATGACGTCACGCACCTACGCCGGGCCTTGGTGTGCATCCCCCCCCTCCCCCCCCCCCTCTTCCCCCACACCCCACCTAATAAAATCTAAGCGGCTGGAGCGATTTCAATGAAATTCGGTAAGGTCATAGTAGGCCAATTATTTTGGCCGACCCCGATCGTGCCCTTCAAAGCTTATTATGTTTCACCAATTCAACATGGTGGCTGTGCGAAATATCTCACTGGCATTCTATATCTCTGAAACTGTCACCGATATCACCATGAAATTTTGTACGGTGATAAAAGTCACTTAAGTGACTTTCATAAACCTGTTAACTACAAAACGAACATGGCGGCCAAGTGAATTTAAACATTTAAATAGACTTTTCTGGCGATTTAACCATCCGAACGCAGTGAAATTTGGTACAGCAATTGTTTATATACATTGTAATGAACTGATATCTAATTTTGTTAAATTGTTTACATACACTCATGATGGCAGTTGTGCAAAATTTTAAAATTATTGTTTTATTTCTTGTGTCCCAATCATGCGATAGATGTCAACGTTTGAATAATGAACCTACGCAATAATAGTCATCTAATAGTACATAACTCTATTGTCTACATATAGGGTCTTTCATATTAAGTAAGAACGACGAGCGGCGGTTTTGTTATTCGCTACTGCAGCGGGCTTGGCCGAGTTTCTGGCGCCCCACGGCCCCCTGCTGTAGTATTGAAATCGTGCGCATAGTACAAACTTGACCTTGCCATAAGCGTGCAGGTGTTGTCAGTCGCCAGTCTGAACCTCAGATGGTAACATGTTCAGACAGTTATCATTGCAACATCGTATTTTTGTATGTAAAACTTATTTTAAGTATGAGTCGGCCCGGTGGGTAAGTTCAGCAATTTCTTGATGAAGTGTCACCTTCACTAGCACAGATTCACGTAATTGTAAATAAGTTTGCCACTAGGCCTACTGACTCAGTGCTCAATAAAGAACATAAAATACAAAATCAGAATCATTACAGTGGCAGAACTCACTCGCGTGAGCCAAAATGTGGTTACCGGATACAATGCCTGTATAACCCAGGAAGGACGACACTTCCAGCATCTTTTATAAGGTAATATTTCATACAGGATTGTACACACGCTTAAATCAGGCAGCCACGGCGCGCCACAAGCTCGACCAAGGCCACTGCAGCAGCAGGAAAGGGGAGCGAAAGTCAAGTGAGAGAGTGATGACCTTACCCCTTACCTGACGGTATGGGATTCCTGAGCATCTAGTCCGATGTTGCGATTGACTGTGACTGTGATGGCTAGTTCTGAATTATTGTTCAGTTCTGGATATTTCTGAGTGATCCTTTGAAATTTTACCAGTTTGTACTTACGATTTCTAATTTTTCATGTTGTTTTTCCTGTTTTTAGTTCATCGATCCCTTTAATTACTTTTTACTTAGTTTATTTTACCTGCAACACCATTATTTTTAGTGTTCGTTAGGTGTTCTATTTTCGGCAATTTATTTTTGGACAGTATCTCAGGTAGATCATATACATGTACGATGTACATATAGGTACGACTGATGGAGAGCATTACGGTCATCAAGTGCAGTTAGTTTTACATTTTAGGTGAAAAATGGAGCCACCACCAAAACCTATTCAAGGCAGGACTGGCATGCAAAACGAAATGTGTTATCAATTTAAATTAGCGTCGCGAAATTAAATTGTTCAAAGGAATAAAATTTAACTCCTGGCGCAAAATAAAATTAGTAACAGAATTTTAATTTCGCTGCAGAGGCGAAATAAATTCATTAGTCTTTTAATTTCGCTTCCGGTGCGAAATAAAATGCATTACTGACTTTTAATTTCACTCCCGGTGCGAAATAAAATTCGTACCAGACTTTAAATTTCGCTCCCAGCGTGAAATAAAATCCGTTACAGACTTTTAATTTCGCTCCCGGCTACAAACAGAATTCTTAACAGACTGTTTTAACTTTGCTCCTGGCGTGAAATAAAATTCATTGAAGACTTTTCATTTCGCTCTTGGCGTAAAATAAAAACCGTTAGTCTTTTAAATTCGCTTCCGGCGCGAAATAAAAAAAAATATTACAGACTTTCAATTTCACTCCGGGCACGAAATAAAATTCGTTACAGACTTTCAATTTCGCTCCCGGCTCGAAATAAAATTCATTACAGACTTTTAATTTTGCTCCTGGCCTGAAATAAAATTCGACACAAGAATTTTCATTTCGCTCCAGGGACGAAATGAAAACCGCTACAGTCTCTTAATTTTGCTCCCGGCGCGAAATAACATTTTTAACGACTGTTAATTTTGCTCCTGGTATGATAAAAATTGCTGGCCCCATGGTGTTGGGGATAGCGTGCCTGCTTCTCACCTGGAGGCCCCGGGTTCGATTCCCGGCTCCGTTAGTGATTTTAGAAACGGACGTGTGGGTTGGAACGGGGTGCACTCAGCCTCGTGAGTAGCTGTCTGAAAGTCACGCAAACCAAGATTAACGGCCAAGGGAACCCGATGCGCTGACCAATATCTGCAGATGCCTGGGCAGCGGTCGCTTGGTAGGCCTAGGCCTTTCATGGGATGTAGTGCCACGGTTTATTTTAATGAAACAAAATTCCCAAACAGCAATTACTTTCGCCCCCGGCGTGAATTTAAAATGCATGGAACATATCATTTCATGTCTGAAATTAAATCTGGTCTGGCATGCAAAACAAAATGGTTGTGGACGCGTTAACATTTTAATTTCGCCATGAGCGTGATATTCGGGTGCGAAATCATATTGATTGTAAGCGCGAAAATTAAAATGGAAGCAAAATGTAATTCTAAGCACAATAACATAGTGAAAGGCGACGCAAAACTAATTGCAGTGTGAAACGAAATACTGTACGTGCCATGGTCAGTATAAATGTGCTGAGGGTAAGAAGGAAGTAGTAAGGAATGCCAAGCCCCCCCCCCACGAAATTTCCGGAAGTGTAAGAATAAAGAATGTAGAAATGAGAGGAATATCCCCTCAACCCTGTTGTTCGAGTAACCCGCCTCCGAAACAGAACTCCATATACGCCGCGGTACTACCACAGACGATTTTCTGTTATTTGTATCTCTTCAGTCAGTCAACATTAATTTACCCGATAACTGAGTGGGGTACAACGTACATAAGATGTAAGTAACACTCCTGAAAAAAAATACATGTATTAGATTTAAGATCACTAAAATTGCTGCATTATAATCGTGACCATAAACTAATACATATAATGTTATTTACATATTACTGTATATTCATTGTACCCCTCCCAGTTATTGGGAAAATTAGTGTTGACTGACTGAAGAGTTACAACTGACAATTTGTATTGTAATTGGAGTTCGTCACTTATCTTGAATGTCTGTCCACACAGCACATTCGTCTTCTTGTTCGCTATAGAACAAGTAAAGGTACTTGTTGCCCCATTGCGTTATGAACGTCAGGGAGGGCCAGCCACGAGTCCGAGGTGCAGTCAACGACGATGGTGATGTTGATGCCATAGCACTGACTTTCTCCTCTACTGGAGTGATGACCATTGAATGACTCACGTTGCTGTTGCAGCCCTGCAGATTGGGCAGGCGGTGAACGGTAATAAGACTGCTACTGCTGCCAACGTCAGGACTTTGAACATCGCTCGGAAAATAATTTCACTCTCGAAACGAATACATTTTAATTTCAACTACGAAATGAAATGTTCCATTCATTTTAAATTCACATCGGAGGGCGAAACTAAATACCGTTTGGGAATTTTATTTCACGCCGGGTGCGAAATTAAAAGTCTGTAACGAATTTTATTTCGCGCAGGGAACGAAATTAAAAGTCTGTAACCGAGTTTTATTTCGCGCCGGGAGCGAAATTAAAAGTCTGTGGCGAATTTTATTTCGCACCGGAAGCAAAATTAAAAGTCTGTATTGAATTTTATTTTGCGCCGCGAGTAAAATTAATAGTCTGTAATGAATTGTATTTCGTGCCGGGAGTGAAATTAAAAGACTGCAACGAATTTTATTTCGCACCGGAAGCGAAATTAAAAGTCTGTATCGAATTTTATTTTGCGCCGCGAGTGAAATTAAAAGTCTGTAATGAATTGTATTTCGCGCCGGGAGCGAAATTAAAAGATTGTAACGATTTTTTTTTCGCGCCGTGAGTGAAATTTTATTCAATTGTACAATGTTATTTCGCGTTGCTATTAAGTTTCGCGTTGATTTCGCTATGTCATTTCGCTTCGAATTAAGTTTCGCTTCGATTTAATTTCCCGCCGACAATCATTGTCATTTCGCTCCCGAGTATCGCGCTCACGGCGAAATTCAAATATATTCGCCCCCACAGCCATACATTTCGTTTCGCATGCCAGCCCTGATTCAAGGGCATACCACTAAATCCCAGGGGGAATTGCGACTACCATTGACCAAAATATTATGTGTACTCGAGTTTGAAGGTTGTTTGTGAAGTAACCAATAGACCTACATAAAATCCAATAACATCATCATTTTCGTCGTTCTGTTTTACGTTAGTTCATGTTGGCTTGGATTTTTTAAATATATTTTAATATTTCTTATCGCAGTTGGAACACAAAAAGTGCCCGTTTTTAAGCGTGTTTCAACCATGCGTCACATTTAAGAATTATTATCTCACAAACCCGTCAACAGATCGAATCCAAATTTTAACACAATATACATTGGAATGTTGTATAACTGGTTCATTAATTTTAAAATTTTGTATGGCCAAGAAACAAAGTTGTTATCATTTTGGTAATGTTTTGAAAATGTAGTTCTTGGTCGCGTTGTAATCCTTATACATCAAAAAGGTATGCTGTATGATTGTGAAATACGTAAATTAATTCACTTATTTTATATCGGTTTGTATTTGTATGGGGAATTAAGACATGGTTCACCAGTTGGCCGCTCCTGTAAAAGCTGTACAGCGTTGCCAAGATGGGCTCCATCACGCGTCAAGGCGCGCTTCGCTCGGAAGTAATGGGCTCCATATTAGCAATGCTGTACTGAATATCCCGGAGCGTCTAGCTGGTGAACCATGTCTTAATTCCCCGTATAAATACAAACCGATATAAAATAAGTGAATTAATTTACGTATTTCACAGTCACACATCATAACTTTTTGATGTATAAGGATTACAACGCAACCAAGAACTACATTTTGCAACGACCCCGAACCGAGAAATAGTTACCTTACAAAAATGATAACAAAATTCGTTCTTGAACACATGACATGTTGAAATTAATAAACCTGTTATACAACATTCCAATGTATATTGTGCTAAAATTTGAATTCGATCTGATGACGGGTTTGTGAGATAATAATTATTATATGTGACGTATGGTTGAAACACGCTTAAAAACGGTCACCTTTTGTGTTTCAACTGCGATAAAAAAAATATAAATAAAAAATTCCAAACCTACATGAACTAACGTAAAATAGAACGACGAAAATGATTATGTTAGTGGATTTTATATTGGTCTATTGGTTACTTCACAAACAACCTTCAAACTCGAGTGCACATAATATTTTGGTCGACAGTACTGTACTAAGAAAAGGAAGCCAGGCCCTAAGAAAAACCTCTGCACATACATAAGATTTTTTCCCTAGTTTATATTTGAAATTACGCTTGCATTAGAGAATGTGTAAAGTACTGAGCAGTTTTGATTTCACTTTAAATTTATTTGTACAAGTTGGATGACTGAACGTCACCCCACAATCTGCACGCTACTTGGCTGAACAGCGTTTGCTTGGTAGAACTAGGCCCTTCAACGGCTGTCGCTCCACGGGTTTAGTCTTTTTTTGAACTTCTAATATATAAGTGTAAGAGTACAAGACCACGAACTATTCAGTGACAACTTTTTTCAGAGAAGAGAGTTCGAATTCAAACGGAAACAATGCGCTGTGTGGAAAAGTAAGACGCAGCCATTGTGAAAATGGAAAATTGGTCTCCATAGATACTGACGACAGTCAACCGCATGTTCTCTAGGTGCAAGCGTCCTGCATAAATATCCACTTCCTTTGTACGCTCACAGAAAACGAAGAAAAGTCCCAGCAGAGCTTGTGTATTGGCGTATTGAACAAAATAAAAGGTAAGGAACTGAAACAATGTTTCTTACAGTCCGGACGTTTGTTTTAGACGATTGCCCTTGACCTTGAAGCCAGCGGGTGAGCCTATACAGAGTCACTCTCTCACACTATCGCTTCACATTTGGCCCCACCGATCTGATGTAATGGAATTCCAGACTTGACCACCTGGCGACACTGACTTGCAGACAGTACAGTCAACGGCGAAGTATTGTGCGACAAGGAAGTACACGTTACGTATTTACGAACAGAACGTCATTATATTTGCCAATGACTGTACTTCAGTAGGAGTGTGAGACAGCTTCGTCAATCATCGGACCGCTTGGGGCAGCTGATAACAACACAGGTACTGTAGTAACTCGCCTCCAGGCTTCCATTAAGATTTTTCACTCGTCTAAAACAAACGTCCGGCCTGTACCTCAGATGTTGTTCCTCGCCTAGGCACTTGTACATGTAACTCGCCGAACTACAATATTCGTCAACTCGGCGTGTTCATCATTTTCCTTGCGCTAGAGATCTTGTATAGCCGCGCCGCTACTCCTACCACCCTTTTCAAAACAATTCCCAAACTAATGCCGACGATTCCATTCACCCGATTTTATTTATGAAAAATGCATTGGAATCAGGAAATAAATCTCCGTTTTCGTATTACCAGTTTTTTTTTCATATTTTAAGCAGAAATATAAAAAACTGCTAGTAACGTCTTTGTTTTTCACATTTTGGAAAATGCATGGAATTGATATCTATTTTATTGCACTCTAGTATACATAATAGTGGTTTTGACATCGCAAATACGAGCCTCACTTAGGTGCTGCTACGTGGTGTCAGAATTACAAACTAAAAATCGGGACATTTAGTCTTAATAGTATCTGGCTGCTGCACAGACTGCTGTGTTGCCTGCTGGTGTGTCCCTTCCCCGTGCTGTCCGATCGTGACGTCACAGTTCCCTCTTCATTGCAATGTAAAGTAGTCAGGGATGTTTCAGCTACGTTATCTGATGGTTGAGTTACTTCCGCAATGCTATATGTGTTTGTAGAATGGGGCCTGTTATGAAAGGCCTCTGATATGGCTGGATATTCAGGGGAAGGTACTGCAGTTTCCAGTCGGTAGTGTTGCTTAGCTTACTATTCCCATCTGACTCGCCCAGCACCGTGCTGTAGGTTTGTTGTCTGACGTGAAGTACCGGGCGATTCCTTCTGTTCGGACAGTCTATTAGTAAGTGGGAGGTTTCTTTACAATAAAAGCAATACTTAGCTTGTCCTTCATGTTAACAGAACTTTACAATCATTGACCGTCAAATATGATGGAATGGGGTATTTAAGTTCAATTGTTACAATACGTATGCCATTACTTACAGCAGAAAATTCATATACTTCATTCCAGCACTCGTACCGTATGTCCTTGAGAACTCCATGCGTAGAAAGCACGCGGGAGAGCCTTACATTGTTGACTTCGGGAGGAGATTAAACAGACACGCACACGTTTTGTTAAAGAGTCTGAAGCAGTGATAGTTATCTTTGTGGTGTTACCGCTAGCTAGCCGGAAGGATTTCACACCTTCATGTCGAGATAATATGTTTTCATAAAGTAAGGTGTACACTAATTTAATGTACACTGAATTTTCCCCGTTGTCTAGTTGATTCGCTAGTACTTGATCTCTATTAAGCTTCAGGTCGTTTGCTATCCACCTAGGCCTATGTATTTCAAGTGGTGTCGGTCTGTTGCTCCTTTCTTCAAAAGCGCATTTAAGAGTGTTTTTCCGGACATTCGCCACTTTCGCAAGTTCAACAAGCAGTTCCGTGACAAACTAAGGAGCCTATTTTTCTTAAACTTAAAGATTCATGCCAATGTTTAATCTATATGGAACTATCTAAGTTAATGACGAAATTAAGTTGGTAATATCAAAATTCCTAATTAATTCGAAATATACCTGCACTACAGTTGGAAGCCCTGGTGACTTAATACATTCTTAGTTCCATCTCTTAAGGTACAGAACACAAAATTTGATTGAAGTTCAATGGATAACGTGGACGTTACATGCAGTTAGATATTGGATCTATCAGTGCGCGTAAAAACATGTTGGCAACAATGTCATGCATGTCTTGGTCAGAAATAATCTGACATATTATGATCTATTGTTGTGCCAATTTTGGACGAAATCCATTTGTATGTATAGAAGTTACATGCATTTTAGAATTGAACCTATCATCAGGCTTAGAATCATGTTAGCGGCATTGGCATAATATTAGTTACTCTAAATTAATCTAGAATGTCAGGTACTATACGTGTGCAAAGTTTAGCGTTGTTGGCTTGCATGCATTCTGATATATTAATATAAGGGTAAAAAAGTAGAGACAGCAATTATCAACAGTTGTCAGCAGCTGGTTGCTCTTAAGAATACGCATAGTGATATCTGGTTATGTACGCATAGTAGACTACATACGAAATTTGGTTGAAATCCAATTGATAGTGTAGAAGTTCTATTAATTTAAAAATTTGACCTATCAGCATGCTTAGAATCATTTTGCCAACACTGTCATGTATGCCCTCCTGGAAATTAAACTGAAATATTATTATCTATATAATTAATTGCCAATCTTGGAATAGCTCCCATGCATACCTTCCAAGATATCCAACATGGAGCTCAAATTTCAATTGGTGTTTTTCAGCAGTTGGTAGCACTGACTTCGTTTTCATGGCCTTGAGATATTCAGATATAGATCTTTACTCATACCAAATTTGGTTTTGATTGCTTCAGCCGTTTAGGAGTTGATAGGGGGGACATGCACAGACAGACCATTTGCCCAGATCGATCTCATAAGTCTACTTTTTCCTCATTTTTGCAAAATGTGAAAAGTAGGCTAAAAATACAATACCCTATCACGGTAAGCACTTCCGAGGATTTACAGGCCGGACGTTTGTTTTAGACGAGTGAAAAATCTTAATGGAAGCCTGGAGGCGAGTTACTGCAGTACCTGTGTTGTTATCAGCTGCCCCAAGCGGTCCGATGATTGACGAAGCTGTCTCACACTCCTACTGAAGTACAGTCATTGGCAAATATAATGACGTTCTGTTCGTAAATACGTAACGTGTACTTCCTTGTCGCACAATACTTCGCCGTTGACTGTACTGTCTGCAAGTCAGTGTCGCCAGGTGCTCAAGTCTGGAATTCCATTACATCAGATCGGTGGTGACAAATGTGAAGCGATAGTGTGAGAGAGTGACTCTGTATAGGCTCACCCGCTGGCTTCAAGGTCAAGGGCAATCGTCTAAAACAAACGTCCGGACCTAACACGACGTAGGTTGCAAAGTGACACTTCCACTCTTTCTACTCTATGGAGTTCTCCAACGCAAAATATATCAAAATGGTGCCATTCTCAATCGATGATGCCGTTTATAATATATAAACGATATGCGAATAACGTTATTAGTCCGAATAACGGTATTGAGGGAATATTTTTCGATAGATATATTCAAATAACGTTATTTCTAGTGAGCACTACCATTTCGTTCCTGCGATAACCGATATCCGAATAACGTTATTAGTCCGAATAACGGTATTGGGGGAATAATGTTCGAGAGATGTATTCAAATAACGTTATTTATAGTGAGCACTACCATTTCGTTCCCGCGATAACCGATATACGAATAACGTTATTAGTCCGAATAACGGTATTGGGGGATTTTTTTGGAGAGATCTATTCAAATAACGTTATTTCTAGTGAACACTACCATTTCGTTCCTGAGATAACCAATATCCGAATAACGTTATTAATCCTAATAACGGTATTGGGGGAATATTTTTCGAGTTATGTATTCCGATAACGTTATTTCAGGCGGGCACTACCATTTCGTTCCTTGGTTAACTGATATTCGAATAACGTTATCAGTCCAAATAACGATATTAGGAGATTTTTTTCGAGATATGTATTCCGATAACGTTATTTCAGGTGGGCACTAGTATTTCGTTTCTACGATAACCGATATCCGAAGAACGTTATTAGTCCGAATAACGGTATTATGGGATATTTTTCGAGAGACTTATTCAAATAACGTTATTTCTGTCGGACAATACTATTTCGTTTCTACGATAACCAATATCAGAATAACGTTATATGGCCCAATAACGTTACCATGCGATACAAATGACTTCCGGATATGAAACGTAACGACCACAATGTGACCAAGACCCATTTTGTTACATAATCTACCCAAACAACCATTTTCGTTATGTTAAGTTATGAAGCCTTGCGTATCACACACCGTGCTCAGAATGCGTGTGTAAGCGATGCAACAATTTCTGTGAACGATATCATGTGCTGAAGTGTCCAGGCAGGAGAGAGACTCTAACACGGTTCTGCTTGGATGATTACTAGTTATACCAATGCACATTGCGAGCAATTTTAACGATATAATTCATGTATTTAGGTATTACGTTAGTATTTATGTTCTTTGGCCATTGGCTGCAATAAATGTTTATTAATATTCTGTTATAAGATGTTAATATCCTACGGGTCACCTCCTTGAGGACAGTTTAAACCACCGTTTGTACGATAAAAGGGGGTCGAACGTTGCTTCACGTCCGTAGGTATAACCTTAAATTGCCCTACACGTGTCCCCCGGGTGGTGCTAAGAAAGCAACAGTGATAAGATGCCGCCGTACTGCCCCATGGGGCCTCACGGCCAAGACAGTAGAAATAACACGAAAAGTCCTTCTAAGGACTCGGCATTCAATACTCGGACCTTGGGCCCTCAACTAACGGTTTGCCAGCTTAACATTGAGAGCATTAGTAGAGCTAAGTGTGATTATTTATCCAAGATACTCATGGAACAATCAGTAGATGTATTGGCACTACAAGAAACTCACACCGAAGATGGTATTCAGTTGTCTAATAGGGGTAAAATTCCTGGATACAAGATAGCGACGGAACTGCACCATCCAAAATATGGTATTGCTATTTATATTAAGAATGACATTGAAGACTATACAGTCTTGCCTTCTGATATACGCCAGAATGTATTCTCAGCTTCCATCAAGATACAGAATGTTACCATCATGAACATCTATAAACCTCCACTGGTCTGCTGGCCAGATCCCGTCGCACTTGTACCTGATGAAGATAGTGTAATACTTGGTGATTTCAACAGCCATCATACTTCCTGGGGATATGACAGAAATGATGATAATGGGGACAAGTTGTTTGAATGGATGGATTTAAATAATCTCGCACTGATATTTGATGCTAAAGACCGAGGCACATTCCATTCAGCTCGTTGGAACCAGGACTACTCTCCTGACCTATGTTTTGTATCACACAGCCTAATAACTCCAACACCACAAATCCGTAGACAAGTTCTGAATGATTTCCCACGCAGCCAACACAGACCCATCATTTATAACATCGGTATTCATATACCTGTAATAAGATCTGGACCCCAACCCAATTGGAACTTCCAAAAAGGTGACTGGGATATGTACGCGAAATATACTGATGCTAATGTTCGATGGGTGCAACCAACCGCTAAGAACTATGACCGGTTTGTTGGCTTGATCAAGGCTGCTGCCAAAAGAAGCATCCCTAGAGGAGTCCGAAAAGACTATATCCCTGGTTGGAATGAAGAAACAACTCGTCTAAGCTATGAATTTGAAAAAGACAGCAGCCGTGAGAAAGCAATTGGAGTGCTGAAATCCTTGGACAGTGCTAGAAGAGAGAAATGGTCCAAGACTGTTGAAAACTTGAATTTTACCCACTCAAGTAGGAAAGCATGGTCCCTCATACGAAAACTGGACCCAACGTCTATACCATCGAGAAAGCAATCAAGTATCAATGTAGAATCCATAGCTAACCAACTTGTTTCTACATCTAGGACTGAAGGACAGAAGAAGTTCAGTAGAAAGATACGACTGGAATTCAACCAGTTAAAACAAGAAGTCCAACCACATCCGTTGTACTCACGCCCATTTTCTTTAGAAGAGATACAAAAGGGTTTAGATGGTCTTCAGACTGGCAAAGCAGCAGGTTTTGATGGTGAGTACCCAGAGTTCCTTATGAAATGTGGCCCAGCAACTAAGCGATGGCTTGCCACCTTCTTCAGCTCCATTCTGCATTCAGGACGCCTGCCTCCATCTTTCAAGAAGACCAAAATTATTGCAATATTGAAACCAGGGAAGGATCCTAAGCTACCTCAAATCTACAGACCTATTTCCTTACTTAGTGTCACCTACAAACTACTTGAAAGGCTTCTACTGAATAGGATTGCTCCTGCAATTGAGTCACTGATTCCTGTTGAACAAGCTGGATTTCGCCCAAAACGAGACTGCTGCGATCAAGTCCTTGCCCTGTCTTCCTATCTAGAAGCTGGTTTTGAGAAGAAGCTCAAAAGTGTTTCTGTCTTCCTGGATCTCTCAGCAGCCTATGATACTGTCTAGAGGAAAGGACTTCTCCTCAAACTTATAAAGGCAGTTCCTTGCCTTAAAATAGTCACCCTGATTGGCAATATGCTTAGTAACAGGCTATTCCAAGTGTTCACTGAAAATGTTAGAAGCAGGTTCCACACTATTAATAATGGTCAGCCACAGGGATCAGTTCTATCCCCTCTGCTATTCAACTTGTACACCCATGATCTGCCCGAAATCTATCCCGAAAATTCATCTATGCGGACGATATAAATCTTACAGTCCAAATTACCACCTTTAATGAAGCAGAGGATAATGAATGCAGATCTTCAGAAGATGGATGAGTACTTCAAGAAGTGGCGCCTCCAGCCAAGTGCTTCAAAATCTGAAGTTGCCACATTCCACCTTAACAACCTAGAGGCAAACTACCAGCCTAGAGTTAAGTTTAGGAATCAATACCTAAAGTACAACAGACGTCCTAAGTACTTAGGCATAACATTGGACAGGACACTGACATATCAACAACATACAGAAAAAACTGCTGCAAAACTAAAAAGTCGCAATAACCTACTTAGTAGGTTAGCTGGAACATCATGGGGCGCTGACGCCAGCACACTCAGGACTACCGCTCTGGCTGTCGTGTATTCTCCAGCTGAATATTGTGCAGGCGTGTGGTTGAACAGCTCTCACTGCCAACTCGCAGATATACAACTCCGCCAGGCAATGCGCATCATCTCTGGTACTCTACGTTGCACCCCTACCCAGTGGCTACCTGTACTTTGTAATATCGCTCCACCCCATATAAGCAGACAGCAAGCTCATGTTCGCTTGTGGTACAGGAGCAAAGAAAATGCTGAGCTTCCTATTCATCAGGATGTCATACGGCTCTCTACAAAGAGATTGAAGTCCCGAAAGCCAGCATGCAAAACGGCTATTGATCTTTCGTCCACTGAGTTCAACCTCCGAAATGCCTGGAGAGATGAATGGCGAAACTCCTCACCTCGCGGCTTACTTCAAATCAGTGACCCCACCACAAGACTTGCTGGTTTTAATCTCCCTCGGGCAGTTTGGTCAAGGCTCAACAGAAACCGATGTGGTACCGGTCGAACAGGTGCAGCCCTACACCAGTGGGGTTGGATAGATTCCCCCCGATGTGACTGTGGTTTTGAAATGCAGACTATCGAGCATATTGTGCAGGAGTGCCCTCTGCATTCATATCCCGGCGCCTTGGATGATCTCCACTCAGCAACTCCTGATGCAATTGCGTGGATTACAGACCTTCCTGTCCAAATTTGATGTGATGGTCCTAATGCTGTGAATTGTGTTAATTGTAAATAGTGTACATACTGTAATTATTTTCTGTCTTGTAAGCATCATACGCTAAATAATAAATAAAAGGATTTGGTGCGGCCGGGCTTTGTTGAATCGTAAGCAAGGGTTAGGCTATAATACTTGCATGATTCATACGTCCACCATCTTGGAACTATTTTGCTGATGACCTTGTAGATTGAGCGAAAGACACTTCCCACATCATGGTGCTTTGTTGCAAAATACGGTAGAGAGCGGATGATTAGGTTAGTCGTAAATTGATTTAAGCTTAGAACATTTGGGTGGGTGCCATTTCTTTTTCGTTATGATGGCGGTGTTATATAACATGACACTTAGTTGTCCCTTGCTAGTGATACCTCTGTACCATAGGTGGTTCGATTTGGTTTCGTTGGGTTAGAAGTGATCGGGGGAATCGATTTGCACACAAACACGGCAGTCATCTTCAAACTATTTGGCTCATGATCTTGTAGTTTGGTCAAACGACGCTTCTTACATGAAGGTATGTGTGTGCAAAATTTGGTAGATATCAGATGATTAGATTAGTCGTAATTTGGTTTAAGCTTGGAACATTTGGGTGGCCGCTATTATGTTTCCGTCAAGATGGCGGCGATATAAAACATGTCACTGAGGTGTCCTTTGCTAGTGCTAGACTACCTCTGTACCAAATTTCGGTCAATTCGGTTTAGTCATTTTTGAATTGATAAGGGGGTGGGGGGGCAGATATACACTCTCACACTCACACATACACAGACAGACTGACACAGTTTTGTCCGTGCAGATCCCAGAAGTCTACTTTCATTTTTTGCAAAAATTGAAAGTTGGCTAATATTGGAATGCAGCCGAATGAAATCAGAAACACTTATGACTTCAAACTGTCAGGTAAAAAGCTAAAGGAAGTAGGAGACTTCTGTTACTGAGGAAGAAAAATAACCAGTGATGGACGAAGCAAAGTGGATAAAATGTTGTTTGGCTCAGGCAAGGAAAGTATTTTTACAGAAAATAAATCTGTCGACATCGAATATAGATTTTGGTACTAGGAAGTCATTTTTGAAAGCCTTTATCTGGAGCGTAGCACTCCACGGAAGTTAAAATTGGACTGTTGGAACAGCAGAAACGAGGAGAATTGAAGAGTTTGAAATGTGGTGTTACAGGAGAATGATGAAGATCAGATGGGTAGATAGAGTTACAAATGAAGAGGTATTAAGAGGAGTAAGAGAAGAGATATGTTTCTGATCACTGCTAATGAGAGAATAGATAGGTTGGTGGACTCAAACTAAGACATCCAGGAATCGCAAAGTTAGTTATGGACGGAAGGGTCGAGGGCAAGAACTGTAGAGATAGACCAAGGTTAGAATATGTTAAGCAGATCACCTCGGATGTAGGGTGTGGTAGCTATGTAGAGGTGAAACGATTATCTCAGGACAGGGAAACTTGGAGCATTGCATCGAAAGGAAGCTATATGAATGTTTTGGAAAATATTCATATCAACACTTATCAGAGATCTAATGAATGCAATAATCTGAACGAGATTAACTTTGAAACTAACGTATTATGTGATACATTAGCAGATCATTTAAATAACAAAAAAAGAAAACTGCCTCCTCAACCCCCGCCGTAATAGATTAATTCCTACATATATCCTGACTTGATCAAAATTTCTTGACGCCTCACCCAATCATCCTTACAAGGAATAAATATTTAACGTTTCCACGTAACTCATTCATTACTTCAAATAATAAGTGCTTATTCCATGGTTGACATTAATATGTCTAATGACACAGGCTCAACAAAAGAAGAACAAGAGAAAAAGTACGAACTGTATTTTTATTTTTGGTTAGGATTTCGATGTCATATGATGTTTTACACCAACATATGGGCTGAAGAAGGAAACATATCAAGTTTCCGAAACATGTACTGCCCCCGTAAATTGAATTATATTGAGACCACGATGGCTGTATTGGCAAATATGAATAAAGTTATGGCTGTCATAGTTGTGACGTGTATATTCATGACGTAGGCACGGATGACGCAGATTTCATGCAAGTAGGCTGGTTGAGCTGAGATTCTTGGTGACGTCATGATTTTGTTCGAGAAAGATCTGAAATTTACGACGCAGTCGCAGGAAACAAGGTATTGTGCTAAGGAAGAAGTTACGCTATTGGAGGAGAGACTCGAACCAATGAACGATAGTTTGGAAGGATGACGGAGATTGCTGAAACTACGATATTTAATTACTTTTGGCATGCAGAATTGTGGAAAACTATTTTCAGTTATGGCATCGATTTGGAATTTTGAAGAAATTAATTTTGAGTTTTTGAAATTTGAAAATCCGTCAAGTACAGCCAAAGTTAAAACTTCTAGCAATGACGGAGCAACAGGCTATGGAAGGGATGGATACGCCCCTTAAGAAGTTGATAAAAGGTCGTGCACAGGATAGAGGAGCTCTCATATCTCTCATACCGCTGATACCGCATATATATTTCTGATGTCAGATAGTCATTGTCGAGTGAATAAGTGAAGCAAGTTGTCTTTAGCGTGTGGTTAAAGCCCGGCGCATCGAACGAACACGGAGCAGTTCCATTTTACGCTGTTCGAAACTAGGTGAAGTTGTAACGCTCACATTAACGTTTCTACGAGATAAGATATAAAGAGTTAACTTCTGCCTTTATTATAATTCAATTGGGCAGTACAACATTGAGGTGTGTAGAACATTTGAACAATTTCACAGTTATACTTTGAAAGATATTGACACTTTAAGGCTGCAGACAAAAGTGATTTTCTCGCCACCTGAGAGGCACTTTTAAATTTCCACATTATACACTACGGCTGACACGTGTTACAACCGTGATATTGGAGAATACGTTTGGTAATACAACGATACATTCTACTATGGAACATTATAATCTTGCAGTGCTTTCAATGATTATAACAGAAGTTGAGATGGAAGGCTAAGGCTTTAATGCAATTGGGACATATATCGATGGAGTGAAATAGCAGCATGGAACTTCGTTAATCGTCATTCTACAAAAGCGAGCATGTAGTGAACATCCAACTACACTCATGCATCGTGAATCCATCGCTGAATTATATCAAATGACAGTGGAAATATCATCATACTCCACGATTATGAATATTTCTGCGGAAATAACTGCAATAAACTTCATGGCGAATTACGACTGGAACTTCAGGGAACTTTCAAGAGAGGCCAGGGTGGACCAGGCTCATAAAGAAGAGTTTTGCCAGAAGGATGTCTTTCGTATACATGGAGCAGTGCAATTTCCGGAGAAGGAAGCAGTTCGATTCTCCGAGGACGCTGATTCCAGGTTCGAGGTCGGAGCACATCTTTACGCTGGTGAAATGGAACCAACAGCAGTTTTCTTTGAAAACTTTCCTCTAGAACTTCAATCAACAGATAAGGTAGTCGTGAACGTTTTTGTATTATTTGAGTCATGTAGCGATATCTGAGCAACCATTTTCCCATAATTTTTGTCCTATCTTTTGCCCCATTTTCTTGATTAACATTTCTGTACTCAGTACACTTCGATGATTTATGCCTTTTCCTACGATTTGTTGAGACATTATTATGTCATTGGCATACTTAAATAATTTTGGATCAGTTGAGACTGATAATTTAGATTCTTTCAATAATTTGCATATTTTTGTAGTCACGATTTGACTGTAAAGTTAACGATTGCTATGGCAGATTTGAATTCAGACAGCGTGTCATTTTATTAAAGTAATTCTATTCAGTAAATTACTTTGACCAATTTTCTGTCATCCTCAAGAAAGAAGAATAATTAAATGATATTAGAGCGTTAAAATCTAATACGTTATCGACGATCTTTGAAATACTAGTCGTCTTATGAACATGATTGCAACATAGACATTTATCATTGCATTATAGACAATTTTATGAAATATGAACTTTGAATACGATTTATTGAATACACTATTGTAATGAACATTTGATAGGAGTTTTTCTCAATTATAGATTGGAACAATAATGTTTGCATTCCACAGTCTAATTGTATTCTATTCGACTATTTATGCAGTTTAGATGAACTTTGATCGAAGATAGTATTTTTATACTGCGTTACTTTGAAGATATTAATCTCAATTTTGATAGACCAGGGAGGAGTGTCTAATCGTATTTGCTATTAAATTTATTTGTGATTGGCAAATTTTTACTTCATATCGATTCATGGATGAAACCCACGAAGGTTAAATAATAACAGACATTAATACAATTGATGAATATAAGAATTTTTAAAGAGGAACAATGGATGTATAATCGTTAGTTCAGTGGACCTGTAAAAGTCGCTGATGAATAATGCCCTTGAATAATGAAGGAGGTTCCCACAGTAATAAATGAAGTTGTTGAATTTATGAGTGGAGGTTTTTGTATGTAATTTGGAAGATTTTGATGCCATATATATGAAGATATATGATGAATTCTGGGCCAATTGTTGAGCAATTTTGTGCGTTTTGAGCGAAGTATTTTTCCGCTGAATGTATTGTCCTGGTTCTTTGAAAGTTATTCATGTGAAGATACTGTTAAAGTTAACAAGAGTGTTAAATAATTTGAGATGAAGATTTTGAATGGAGGTTACCGTCACAAATATTAATAATAATTATTAAACCTTATTAAACCTGAATTTGACATTTAAATATAACTAACCTTCATTGGTCGATTATATCAACACAATTTGAGTAATTATCAACCGGATAAACGTGTGGTTTAATGTATTTCTTGTATAAATAATATAAACAATATAATATTGTAAATAATTATGTAAATATCTTTGATAACAATTTGTAATGAAAGGGATTAATAGAGGCGTGTATAAAATTTTTAATTGTCGTCTGACATTGTTATAAACAATTTATTATTGTTATAAATAATTAATGAACTTTTGTTATTAACATTAAGAGTTTTGTTTTTATACTCTAAACAACGCTAATTAAACAAGTGGATTGAACAATTAAACATGATTTAGGATTATTGGAGTATTCCACTAGTGTTTGAATGGAGCATTTAAAACATTTGCGTGATAATATTTCAGTTGAGATGTGGACATTTAACGTGTTTTGAAAGGAGAGCTAAGCTCTGATGTAACTCGCATATGCTAGGGTTGAACGGAGGGGTGAGTCCACTTTGACGATGCAGGTGCATTGCAGCTGGCCCGGACAACTGTATGATAGAGGCCAAGGACGTCTCCATAATAGCCTTGTGGCTATAAATAAAATGTGATGTGTATAAACACGCAAAACAATTGATATATGTGTCTCGTCCCAAATCCCGTTTCAATTCCAAGTGTATTATTATTTTTACGTTATTTTGAGCTTGAGAAAGCTGAAACATTGTATGTAGAGTATACAAGTCCGACAGGAGGACATGGTTATGTGGTCGATGGCTTCTGATTGCCACGTGGATTTTGTTGTTTTATTTTTGTTAAATTCATTCTTTATGTGAAATAAATTATTGTGCAGTTTAAAATTTCTCGTCTTCGTTATGGTTCATCTTTAATATCATGGTGGAGGTTATTGTGAGGGCATACTTTAAGTGATCCAGTTGACAACCCAATCCCCGAGATAAATTTAAGAGGTAAGTAAAGGTAAGTATGAACCCCCGTATATTTTGGTGTGTTCCACAATAATTTCTTGTTAACTATTGTGCTCTAATCTCGATAGTATCTGTCAGTGCCATTTTCATTGATGTAGCTGTGCCGGTGCGATTGATTATTGGCAATCCGATTGAGGGGGCGGATATCTGACAGCCTACTATCCTGATAACGGGGACAGTACCTATAGTATTTTAGTAAAGTAAAGTATTGATTTGGCGAGTGAAAATTGAGCTATACTTCTTGTGAACTGCATCAAACCAGTCAAAAGACTGAAGACTCAAACAACAACAGCAACAACAACAAGGCCTGCACCAGTATCATGCTCACGCATGCATTTAACCTCATTATTTCAATCGTGTCATAGATAGTAGACTAGAAACTCCTCCAATTAACTTGGTCTGGGAGATAATAAGTAATTATCTGACAAGGAAATAAAAGTCATTTCTCTTCCATGGCACGCGTGATAAGCAGCCAGAAGTGAATCCCCAGTCCTGTGGAAACAATAACATGCCATGTTCTTCACTGTTCAAGAGAACGAGTCTAATTGCGGAGAGTGATTTCGTTGCTTCATATTTCGAGTCCCGTTGGCAATATTTAAAGATAATGTTCCACATAGTCAATAAAACACAAGCGATGTCAATATTATTTTTCCATGTTTTGAACTGGTGGTTGTTGTTGTTTCTTTTCGGGGGTTCACAACACCGTGGTCAAATAATAATAATAATAATAATAATAGTAATAATAATTCAAACTTCGTGGTATTGGGGTAGCGCACCTGCCTCTCACCCGGAGGCCCCGGGTTCGATCCCCGGCTCCGTCAGGGATTTTAAAACTGATGTGAGGGTTGGAACGGGGTGCACTCAGCCTCGTGAGGACAATTGAGTAGCTGTCTGACAGTAAGACAGCGCCCCGATCACGAATACCAAGATTAACGGCCGAGGGGAACCGATGCGCTGATCACGCGTCACCCCAATATCTGCAGGCCAAATGGCTGGGCAGCGGTAACTTGGTCGGCCTTAGACCGTCATGGGCTGTATAGTGCCAGGGGTTGACTTGACTTGAATTCAAACTTAATGAAAACCTATAGAATCACCTGGAAAAGATATAACAACAAAAATTCGTAGAACGCAAAATTAAAACACTACTGTAGACCACAGTAATCATACCTGAAGCCTCAGAAACCTTCATCAATTGAGGCAGATCTTTTCTTAAAGAAGTTGAGAAACTAGATAGGAAAATATTGAGGAATATTGGTCCAGTCTGCTCAGAAGGAATCTAGATGAAACAGAAGTCTCGGGAGCTCTATCAAAAAGATCACTGACACCTTCAGGAAAAGTCGCTTGAAGTTCTACGACCACATTCTCAGAATGAACAATGACAGACTCACCAAAAGGATTCTCAATCTTGCACTCTCAATAAACGTCAAGAACAACTGTCTTAGTGAAATAGAAAGAAAAGACCTTCCAGAAATTGGTATTACAGAAGGAATTATACGAGATCAACTCGTGAACATTAATCAACAACCTTCATTTCTCTGAGAAAGTAACTACAAGGACCAATAAATCATGGACTGAGGATAAGAGGTAAATTTGCAATGCCCAGATGAAGATAATAATATTAATGTTGTTGGTTTTGCGTTCCTTTTAAATACTGCGGCTTTTAGAGACGCCGGGGGTCCGGAATTTTTCCCCGAAGGGGATCTTTATCGTGCCAGTAAATCTACTGACACGGCTCCCTCGCGTTGCGCAACCTCAAATGCCAGTTGACTGACTGGACCAGGATTCGATCCTGCAACCTTCGGAAAGCAGGCGAGAACGTCATCGCTAATTCACGCAGCCAGCCCTCAGTTGAAGAGACTTTAGGAGAAGAAAATAATCAACATCATGACCTAAATTAGTTCTATCGCTTCTCACGTTAAATTTCAAGGTGAACTTTCTGATCCTTTTCATATAAACACAGGCCTTCGACAAGGAGACGGTCTATCTCCGTTATTATTCAACCTTGTGCTGGAGAAATTCATCAGGACATGGGAAAATGAAACAAAATGAATAACTATTGGCTGACTACTAAAAAACAGAATGCATCTGCATTGTTTGGCTTTCGCAGATGATCTGGCTGTTCTTTCTAACAATAGACTAGGGGCAGATCAGGCTCTTGAAGAACTTCACGAAATTGCAGCTAAGACAGGGCTCAAAATATAATATGCAAAAAAATCAATACTTAGAAGGATCCTCTCGTTATCTAGATGGGCAACCTCTGAAGACTAAATTTGGCAAAATTCATCAAGTTGGCCTAAATCAATTCAAGTACTTAGGAGAAGTAGCCTAATTCAGCCATACGGATTGAACCGTGGCAAATAAAGAGAGCATTTAAAAATTACAGAACGCCTATAGAATTACCTGGAACAGATATAACAACAAATAGTTCCGTAAAGAACTTAATAGCCTATTTTCATATATCCTACTTATGTGAATGCCTCTATCAACATACAAAATTTCAGTTTGATTGCTGCAATAAATTCGTAGATATTTAAAAACATCTAAATATTTCGGATGGTCGCCATGTTTTTTTATATGTAAGCCATAGAGTTATGTACTATTAGATGATTATTATTCCGTAGGTTTATTCAATCGCATGGTTAGGACAGAAGAAATAGAAATGAGATTTTAAAATATCGCACAGCCACCATCTAGAGTTTATGAAAACAATTGAAGTAAATTAGATGTCAGTGGATTAAAATTTGTATAAGCATTTACCATACCAAGTTTCACTGAGCCCGGATGTTAAATCGCGAGAAACGTCCATTTAAATATTTAAAATTCGCGTCGCCGCCATGTTGGATTTGTACCCATCAGGTTATTGAAACTTTCATAGATGAACTTATGTTAATCGTCTTTATCAACATAAAATATTTCAGTTTGATTGCTGTCATAGATTAGTAGATATTGAGAACCGTCTAAATATTTCGGATGTCGCCATGTTGGATTTTTATATATGTAGGCCATAGAGTTATGTACCATTAGATGACAATTATTGCGTAGGTTCATTATTCAAACTGATCGCATGATGTGGACACAAGGAATAAAAACTTTATTTAAAATTTAGCACAGCCGTCATCTTGAGGTTAAGTAAACAATTGAATTAAATTAATTGTCAGTGCATTACACTGTGCATAATCATTTGCTCTACCATGTTTCACCGCGCTCGAAATGTTAAATCGCGGGAAAAGTCTACGGTACTTAAATGTTTCAACTTTGCTTGGCCGCCATTTTCGTTTTGTAGGCTACTTAACTGGTTTTTGAGAGTCACATAGGTGAACTTTTAGTAGTGGCCATTATCACCGTACAACATTTCAGGGTGATATAAGTAATACAGTAGTTTCGGAGATATAAAATGCCGGTGAAATATATCACACAGCCGCCATGTTGGATTGGCGAGGCGTAATAAAATGTGAAGGGTACGGTCGGGGTAAGACAGATTAGTACTATGGCCTTACCGAGTTTCATTGAAATCGCTTCAGCCGTTTAGATGTTATTAGGGGAGACACACACACACATACATGTGCACACACACTGACACACACACGGACAAAAGGTGATTACATTAACCTTTTTTTTTCTTCATAAATGAAAACCGGTTAAAAAAATCAATATCCCGGAATGCTAAATTAAGACATTTTAACACAGTCATCAAACCTGAAGCATTATACGCCTCGGAAACCTTGCTCATTGGAGGCAGATCTCTTATTAAAGACATAGAGAAGCAAGAGAGGAAAATATTGAGGAAAATCTTTGGTCCAGTCTGCGTAGAAGGAATCTGGATGAAACTGGAGTCTTAGGAGCTATAAGATCACACTGAAAGGATCACCGACACATTCAGGAAAGGGCGATTAAAGTGCTAATGCCACATTCTTCGCATGACCGATGACAGACTGACGAAGAGGATTCTTAACCTTGCTCTCTCAATGAAAGTCAAGACCAACTGGCTTAAGGAAATAGAGGAAGATCTTCAGGAAGTTGGCATCGTGGAGGAAATCATACAAGACTGATCCAAATTCAGAACAGTTGTCAACAACTATGATTTTGCGGAGAGAATCAGTACCAGTAACAGGAAACCATGGACTAAAGAAAGAAAGAAAGAAAGAAAGAAAGAAAGAAAGAAAGAAAGAAACTCTTCAGTGCCCAGATGAAGAGATTTTGTGAAAAGAAAAGAACAACAGTCATCATTTGCTAAATGATTTCTCTCGCGCTCCTTAGATGGGCTTAACGATGTGAATGAAAATGAAAATCCACAGCCTGCTTCCAGTCTCCGACCGGGTCAGGAATGGAATGAATGAAGCCCCCATCCAGCGGCGAGGATATGAACTGTGTCGGCTGCCGAGGCCTGACGCACTTCTCTGGGGCAATGTTTAAATGAATGACAGATGAAATGAAATGAGAGTGGAGAGTGTTGCTGGAATGAAATTTTGACAGGGAAAACCGGAGTACCCGGAGAAAAACCTGTCTGCCTCCGTTCTGTCCAGCACAGATCTCACATGGAGTGACCGGGATTTGAACCACGGACCCAGCGGTGAGAGACCGGCGTGCTGCCGCCTAAGCCACGGAGGCTTAACAATGTGAATAAATAATAAAATAATAACGCCCGAGTAACTGTATTGCCACAGGTGTCTCACATTTCAATGGACTGACCTTAAATGACAGTCAACGGAACTCGATCCCACCATGTTGGGCACACCTGAGCCACACAGCGGGTGGACAGTTATTACACCTGAAGTGAGTGCGCTATCAACTGTTAACATTTGTCTATCGGCGCGTCAGAGCGAGTGTGAGGCAAGAGGGAAGGCATGTACGGTATAATCCTCATCAAGCGTTTCTGTCATTTGGCAGTTGTGTGCTGTTCTGCTTCTGGTGTTAATATATTAATAATACTACCGGTAATAATAGTAATTCTGTTGTGATAATACGCTACTCTTCCGTTAAGTATACGAGTATGCATGCCTAAATAATATTCACGTAACAGACATTTGAAATACCCAATTGGCCAAACGCAAGGCTAGTGCTACAATGATTTCACCGACAAACAATTCTATTTTATTTTGTGCAGCCTGTACTGATAACTCCAGGAAAAATGATTGTGTCTCATTCCTAAAAACTCGTAGTTCATATATCAACCACCGGCAAGGATTCGTCAAACCTGTAATACAGTAGTTTTCTTTTGATTTGATATAGCTTGTATATATACACAACTCCATATTTGTCGTCTAACTAGTTTCCCTTTATCATGAATGCCACTGTACGACCATGGAACAATATTTATCAGCCACTGATATAGCGCACTGTATTTTCGCAATAGCTCACCTTCAGACCATGGCCGATCGCAAAACACTCATGCATTACCTTTCTCGGCGAGGCGATGTGTTATGCGGTAAGTGCAGCAACAAACTTCAACCTTAAATCCACTGTTATTTAACTAAGTTTAATAGACTCAACATTCCTGTCTTATCTTTTCTGGTTTGTTCCGTTGTAATTCATCAATGCAATGGATAAGGATCGACTTCATAAGCTATTTATGAAAACTGCTTCAGTTGTTATAGTTGTTTATTTGTTTGTTTTTGTGTTAGATAGTTTGTTTGTTTGTTTGTTTATTTATATGCGTTAGTTAGTTTGTTTATTTGTTTATGTGTTAGTTTGTTTATTTGTTTGTGTTTTAGTTTGTTTGTTTATTTATTTGTGTGTTTGTTTATTTATTAGTTTGTGTGTTAGTTTGTTTGTTTGTGTGTTAGTTTGTTTGTTTATTTATTTGTGCGTTAGTTTGTTTGTTTATTTGGGTGTTAGTTTGTTTGTTTATTTATTTGTGTGTTAGTTTGTTTGTTTATTTGGGTGTTTGTTTGTTTATTTATTTGTGTGTTAGTTTGTTTATTTGTTTGTGTTTTAGTTTGTTTGTTTATTTATTTGTGTGTTAGTTTGTTTATTTGTTTGTGTTTTAGTTTGTTTGTTTATTTATTTGTGTGTTAGTTTGTTTAATTATTTGTTTGTGTGTTTGTTTGTTTATTTATTTGTGCGTTAGTTTGTTTATTTATTTTTTGTGTGTTAGTTTGTTTGTTTGTTTGTGTGTTAGTTTGTTTGTTTGTTTATTGGGTGTTTGTTTGTTTATTTATTTGTGTGTTAGTTAGTTAATTTCTTTATTCGTTTGTGTGTTAGTTGGTTTGTTTATTTATTTGTTTGTGTGTTTGTTTGTTTATTGGGTGTTTGTTTGTTTATTTGTTTATGTGCTAGTTAGTTAATTTGTTTATTTCTTTGTGTGTTAGTTAGTTTGTTTGTTTGTTTGTTTATTTGGATGTTAGTTAGTTTGTTTAATTGTTTGTGTGTTAGTTCGTTTATTTGTTTGTGTGTTAGTTTGTTTATTTATTTGATTGTGTCTTAGTTTGTTTGTTTATTTAATTGTTTGTGTGTTAGTTTGTTTGTTTATTTGGGTGTTAGTATGTTTGTTTATTTGTTTGTGTGTTAGTTAATTTGTTTATTTGTTTGTGTGTTAGTTTGTTTGTTTATTTGGAAGTTAGTTTGTTTGCTTGTTTATTTGTTTGTGTGTTAGTTTGTTAATTTGTTTATTTGTGTGTTAGTTTGTTTGTTTGTTTTTGTTTGTTTATTTGTTTGTGTGTTAGTTCGTTAGTTTGTGTATTTGTTTGTGTGTTAGTTTGTTTGTTTATCTGTTTGTGTTCGGGACTGGGAAATACGTGAGGTAATGATGGAAGTGGACTGTATGCTGGTATGCTACCGCTGGATCTCCATGGCTTATATGAACACTGAACATATCTTAGGTACACTTGCTTACTTACTTCACAGGCTCGGTAACTTATGTAGGAATTGTTTTTGTTATGTGGCGTGCTCCCACCGCATTATCACCGCGAGGTAAACGTCCGATCTCTCCCGTAGTTTTTCCCACATCGTTTTCATTTTCACAACAACGAACATAGAATAAATTACCACAGCGCCGTTCCTCCAAAACAGTCACGGAGAACACAACACTAGCGCCGTCTGGGGACAGCACAATGCATTAGAACACTGCCAACCTCTGAGTGCAGTTCCCATCAGTTTGATTGTGTGTTAGTGTGTTTGTTTATTTATTTGTTTGTGTGTTAGTTTGTTTGTTTGTGTGTTAGTTTGTTGCATGAATTAAGGGCTTGGATCATCTTTGGTCATCATCGTTGGGTCCATAAGTGTTAGAGGAATTTGAGTAGTAACGTGTATTATTGTGCTTACTCCAGTAGTTTGTGTAGTTGAAATTCCTGGAGTCTAGGATGAGAGTAGGTACCCCGGTACTTAAAATTAAGTATCATCCCAGAATGTTCCTAGAGTAAGTATGGAAAGGCCCGGGGAAAACCCCAAACTCCTGCTCCCCATTGCAGTCTTGAAGAGTAACACCACACTCTCGAGAACTTTGCTAAGTAAATGCTTTAGAAAAATTATATTCACCTTAATTGCGGGAGTTACGACATTCACATAGACCCTCGCCAAAGTCCTATTATTGATGGTACCAGTGAACCATTTCAAGAACTGGATTTAAACGACCGCATTACAGATTTACCAGCTACGATCAGTTGTTGATTCATTTAGGCGTATAGTGACATCGTGATCACGTAGTCCCGTGTACTTGGGTGTGATTGGAATTTGTTTGATTACCACTACCATTATGATGACTATTTAGTGTGATATTAACGGGTGAGTTACCCGTGGTCGTTACGGCGTGACTGCAGGCAGTCGCTCCCATCCGGGAGGCGAGGAGATTTGAATTCCCCCGCTGCGCTGGCAACCTTGAAGATGGTCTTCTGTGATTTCCCATCTTCCTTCCAGGCAAATGACAGGGTTGGTCCCTAACTATAAACCACAGCCGCTACCTTCCAATTCCTCGTTCTTACATTCACACCTTCCTCCTCAGACAACACTCCACACGCGACGGTACTTGTAGCTCACCCCATGGGTATCCGCATAGAAGCCGAACTCGTCATCGGACACTCCTGGCACTAAAATCCATAAGCTAAAAATAACAATAATTTGTAATTGGGGCTAGGACTTATTTAGGAGGCGGCCGTGGCCTTAATTTGGGTACCATCCCTGCATTTTTCTAGAGCAGAAGTGGGAAATCATGAAAACCATTTCTAGGATGGGTAAGAAGGGAATCGAGCCCAACTCTTCTCAGATCTTCTTCGCGAGGCTGAGTGGACCTCATTCGAGTCCTCAGACCAGAATTAAATTCCATGGTAGAGCCGGGAATCGAACTCGGGTCTCCACGGTGACAGCAACGAAGCGAGCTCGATTAATTGTTACAGCTTTGTAATTGGATCATGTTATGCTGAAAGGAACCAACCATCATCAAGATGGAACAGTGATATTGAGGCTCAAAGTTAAGTATTTAATTCGTATTACACGTGTCAAATCTGAAAATACCATATTTTCGTAGAAGGGGATTTATCATACTTTATTAGTACATACTACGATCTTCTAAGCGCGATCTGTTGGTAAATAGGCTAATTAGATTCAGTCTAACCACGTGGATAATGGGATCTGTATATTCCAGGGTATTCTATTTTTTTAGCCTACTTTCCATTTATGAAAAATAGGCTTATGAGATCACCTTTTGTCCGTGTGTCTGTGTGTACGTGTGTGTGATTGGTGTGTATGTCCCCCCTAATAACTTCCAAACGACTGGAGCGATTTCAATGAAACTCGGTAAGATCATAGCACCATTCTGCCCCACCCCGACCGTGTCCACCAAATTTTATTGTGTCTCACCAATCCAACATGGCGGCTGTGCGAAATATTCCACCATCATTCAGTATCTCCGAAACTATTACAGATATCACCCTGAAATTTTATAAGGTAATAAAGGGCACTACTAGAAGTTCACATATGAGACTTTCAAACCCCTGGTAACTACAAAACCAACATGGCTGCTTAGCGAATTTGAGACATTTAAATAGACTTTTCTCCCGATTTAACCATCTAAACGTAATGAAACTTGGTACAGCAAATGTTTATATACATTGTAATGCACTGGCGTCTGATTTAGTTCATTTGTTTACATAACCTCAAAATGGCGGCTGTGCGAGATATTTCACTGGCATTCTATATCTCCGAAACTATTACAGATATCGCCCTGAAATTTTGTACGGCGAAAAAGGGCACTGCTACAAGTTTATCTATGTAACTTTCAAAGACCTGTAAAGTACAAAACGAACATGGCGGCCAAGCGAAGTTGAAACATTTTAATAGACATTTCTAGTGATTTGACCATCTGAGCACAGTGAAATGTGGTGCAGAAAATGATTATATATATTGTAATGCACTGGCATCTAAATTAGTTCAATTGTTTACATAACCTCAGGATGGAGGCTGTGCGAAATTTTAAAATGAAGTTCTTATTTCTTGTGTCGTAATCATGCGATCGAAGTGAAAGTTTGAATAATGAAACTTAGCAATAATTTTCCTTTAATGGTACATAACTCTATGGCCTATACATATAACAATCCAAAATGGCGAGCATCCGAAATATTTTGACGGTTTTCAATATCTACGAATCTGTTACAGCAATCAAACTGATATTTTTATGTTCATAGAGGCTACGAACATAAGTTCACCTATAGGACTTTCAGTAACCTGGCGAGCACAAATCCAACATGGCGGCGACGCGAAGTATAAATATTTAAATGGACGTTTCTCGCGATTTAACCATCCGAGTGCAGTGGAACTTAGCACGTTAAATGCTTATAGGAATGTTAATCCATTAGCATCAATTGTTTTCCTAACCACAAAATGGCAGCTATGCGAAATTTTAAAATCTCGTTTTTATTTTTTGTGCCCTAATCATGCGATTGAAGTTTGAATACGACACGTACACAGTAATCTTCATGTAATAGTACATAAATAAAAATCCAACCTGGCGACCATCTGAAATATTTAGACGGTACTCAATATCTACGAATCTATCACAACAATCAAATTGAAATTTTGTATGATGATAGAGGCAATTAACATGAGTAGGATATATGAAAATAGGTTGTATAGTTCTTCACGGAACTACTTGTTTATCAATGTGTGCCTACTCTTCTTAATTGCTTCGTCTTTTTGTAGCTTATTTTTACAATCTTTTCCTCTTTTATATAAAAACCTATTTGACTTTTAAGTAACTTATTCATTGAATAACGGCTAAAATCCAATTAGATCAAAAGAAAGCACCACAAAACCTCAGTTGCCAAAGCACTTGGTTCTGTTATGCGTTTTCTCCAATCTGCGATGCAGGTGAAGCAATATTTTCACAATTAAACTTTAAAATATTTATTCCATGTCTGAAGTCCACAATATTGGTGGTCAGATAGTTCAATATTTCCTCCGCCAGAAGGTAGTTATAACCAAATTTCAGTAAAACTGGCGCTTGGCCCTTTATGGTCCAATTTAAAGTGAAATGCGTTTGATGAAAACGTATGAGTCATGTTTACTAAGAGGGAGGATTGTTTTCTAAGGCATGATGATCAAATAAATATCTAAAGTAATGTTGCCAAGTTTTAAAATTATAGAATGATTCCCAAATATGGAGTTTTGATTCTTATGCGTCTTCTCAGCTGTATGTTTTGTTTCTTATGGAACAACGTGTACAATATTAATTAACTATTCATTAGTTTAAGAAGCAACTTTTCCTCAAAATATGAAAATGATTTTATGACGTCATTCGGCTTTGAACAGAAATTTAAAACGTATAACTCCAAACAGCAGCAAAATTGTCAACGGACAGGCGTACGTTGCTCTTTTATTTATTTACTTGATTATTTATTTATTTATTTATTTATTTATTTATTTATTTATTATCTATTGATTTTTATTAGATATTTTAAATTCATGAGTCACATAAATTTTCGCCTGAAGTACAGCAAGCCTCTTAAGGAACTAGGCCTTCTTTTCAAATTTCCTCATTATTGTTTAACTCCACGATGCTAATTTGGATACTCAATATGATCAATTATTGATCGTAATGTTCAAACTCAAAGTCTTGTGCAGTAGAGCGATGAGATATGGTCCCGTTTTGTCGAGTTTTGTGATAGTTGGCCATTTACACCCTGACCAATTGATTTTAGGCCGACTTTTAAATTAAGTGATGAAGGTAGACTTATGAGATCTACACTGGCGAAATGTCCGTGTGTTTGTGTGTGTGCGTGTGTGTACTGTATGTGTATGTGTAAGTTTATGTCTGACCCCATCGTATCAATTCTCAAACGATGAAAATTAATTGTTTTAGATTTACAGTAGTAAAGGGTACCTCAGTGTCGTGATTTATATACTGCCACCATCTTAACGAAAACTGAATAGTGGCCATCCAAATGTTCAAAGTTTAAATCGAATTACGACTAAACTAATCAGTTGACCTCTGCTAATTTTCAGAAAATCAAACCTTCATGTTAGAAGCACCGGAGACTCAAGCTACAAGGTCATCAACCGAATAGTTGCAAGACAGTGGCCGCGCGAATCATACAACTATTATAATCGATAAGTTATGATCCAATGAAACAGTGTTCACAGTACTTGGCATTCAAGTAGTTCCATATAAAGACCCGCTTGCCACGGTGGGTGAGCGATATCAGGTCGGATTACTAACCCCAAGCTTGCAGGTTCGCTCCTGGTCGTGGTAAGTGATTTTTGAAAGGCGGAAAAAATCACGACACGCATGTCATACGATGTTGGCATAATAAAGAACCCATTTGAATTCAGTAGGCCGTGTTCATAATAGCAAAATTAATCTCAGGATTTTCCGCCTACACAAAGTTCCTCATTTCTCTACTAGAAAGCGCTATAGTGTCAAAGAGCTTAAATATCTAACCTCCTTGACTTTCATATTGCTTTAAGGAACAACAAAATTCGACATGCAAGCTGCCCTCTGGGTGACAAATAACAAAGCATGCACCCGGCACCCGAGGCCATAAGATATTTATATTATTATTATTATTATTATTATTATTATTATTATTATTATTATTATTATTATTATTATTATTCCGTGCTATGGTAGAATCTTGGACCCCACCACCTAGAGTCTCTAAATGTCGGAAGCCCCTTTCGCAGGAGAGAAAGGAGAAATTATCAGCAGGGCTCAAGAGATATTGGGAACGGAAAAGAGCATCGAAGAACTAGTCATAAGCGCTCCGTAGTGGGCTTAAATCAATAATAATAATATTCCGTATAGGCCAACTACGGACCACGATATTCAACTATTTTGCTTGGAGTTGGCCTTGATGTTTGCCCAGTAGTCACGCATCCTCTGGCTGTGTTGTTCTTTTCTCTCCTTTGTCCAGAGGGCACCTGTCTTCTTCCTTGGGGGTTTTTCCTGGAACTTTATTTGCTTTAATTTACTCCTGAGAGACGTTCGATCTTTTATGTCCTTTTCCGTAACTCCCAGTTCCAGCAGATCTTTGTGCACTTCTATCAGCCATGGTGACTTTGTCTTCCTTCTTTGCCAGTATGTGAGTAGCTGGTTGGTCAGCCTGGTTGGATGCATCCTGGAGACTTGTCCATAAAATGTTAGACGTCTCTTCCTGGCCACGTCTGTAATTCTTTCGGAGTAACTATAGAGCTCCTGGTTGGGCCGCCTAATATATTTACTCACTTCCTTGATTGGTCCCAATATCTTCCTCTCTTGGATTTCTAGTTTGTCCGTGAGTCGTTTCCTGTTTAATATGAGGCATTCAGAGACATATAAAGCTTCAGGGCGGTTGACCGTTTGATAGTGCTTCATTTTGGTGTTGCGGGAGAGACACTTCTTATTGTAGATGTTCTTAGTCAGTCGGTATGACAGCTCTAGCTTATTTACACGAGTTGATAATGCTGTTCCTTCGGAGAGATTGGGTTCCAACCATTCACCCAAGTACTTGAATTTGTTGGTTTTCTTGATCCTTCCCTGTTCTAGAAGTAGTTCATGAGGTGATTCACTGATATTCGTGATGTAGTGTGTTTTCTCAAATGACACTTGCAGTCCAATCTTCGCTGCTTCTTGTCCGAGAATATTGAGTCTTTTCACTGATGTTTCTGTTGAATCAGATAGAAGTGCCAGGTCATCGGCAAATGCCAGGCAGTCCACAATGAGTCCATCACGTTTGTGTCCAAGGTAGATACCGCTTGGGATCCCCTGTTTAGCTATCTCCTTTCGCCACTCTCTTATAACCTTTTCCAGTGCAGAGTTAAAGAGGAGAGGTGAGAGACCATCTCCCTGTCTTACTCCTGTCTTGATTTCAAAACTTTCTGAGATTGTTCCTCTGAACCTTATTCGTGATGTGGTGTTATTTAAAGTATATTGGATAAGGTTAAGTGTCTTCTGGTCCAGTCCAAGTTCCTGAAGGATTTTCATGAGAGTTGGTCTGTCAACTGAGTCGTACGCCTTCTTAAAGTCAACGAAGATGACGACAAACTTCTTGCCTGCCATTTTTACTTGTCTTAGCTCTGACTTTAAGTTGAGTATCTGTTCAACACAGGAGCGTCCTTTTCTGAATCCTCCCTGGTATTCTCCAATTTGTGGATCCAGTTGAGGTTCGGCTCTGTTTAACAGGGCCTTGGAGAGATTCCTCTATAGTTGTTTATGTCGCTTAGGTTACCTTTTTTGTGTAATGGGTGAATCAAAGCCGAAGTCCAGTCACTAGGAAGTATTTCAGTCTCCCAAATATTGTGTAGGATCTCTGTCAATTTACTGACTGCCCTGTCTCCAGCCTGCTTCCATAGTTCTGCTACTAATGCGTCTTCTCCCGATGCGTTGTTGTTTTTTCAGGGACTTAATTATTTGTATCACTTCTTCTTTGATAGGTGGTTGAGAGTTGGGTTGTTTGATGGAGTCCTTATACGTAAAGAAGGTGTCAGGTGATTTACAGTTATTATTATTATTATTATTATTAATATTATTATTATTATTATATAAAGACTCTCTGTTACCAACGAGATGACTATGTGAGAGTGAACAATACGTGCAGCTGCCATCTTGAAACTATGAGAGTACATTATGCAACGAGCCTATAATGGCAATAATTAGGACACGAATATATAATTTCCATACTCATGCCTTAATTACCATTATAGGCGAGTTGCATACGACTGTTTGAGTTGGACGATAATTATAATTTTGTTATATGTTCTAACATAAATATTCATAAATGTCTGTCGAGATTCTGTCAGCTGACGTAAGTGCATGCGCTGGGAATTGTGTGGGCTCAGCATTTGCTCTCTACCCAATAACAAATTCCAAAGCTTTGAAACATTGTTGATCCTGAACTACCAACAGATAGCGCACAGGTACTATGGTGGAACATTTTGTTATTTTGATCAAATAACACACAATAGGCAGTAACAAACGCTTTAAAAATAAAATGTATCGTACTATCAACTAGTTATTTTTCAAATTCGATGCTTATAGAATGTCAACGGAAGGCAAATTATGGAGTACCACATTGAACGGTCATGACATCAGGCGGAAATGTTTCGCATAAGAAATCCCTTTACTGAACAGAGAGTTGTGTTATTGATTTTCGTGGATCTAATGTCATATGTTTGCTGCCTCCATGACGTGGTTATATCACACCAGCATTCACTAAAATTGTCACCGAAATCGTACAAAAGCAATGCCCTGTGCAGAAATTGGAGTTGGGGATATTAAGGTACAGTGCTATTTATTTTCCCATATTCCCCAGTTTATTTATCCAAACATTTGGCATCGGATATCCTTTACATTGTCAACTTTCAAATCATGCAATGCATGTCCGACATGTTGGATTTTCAGTGCATGTGCGAAGCTATCCTTACCTAATTGGTCACACAACTGTTTCATAATGAAAATCTTGAGCTGTGATTGGCGGAGAGAAACCGTATCATAATGAAAATTAGTAATTTAATGACTTTCATTATAGTAGACTACAGTTTTCTGACATATAATATTTACATTTCGACATCGTCGAACATAAAATATAAAAATAAATAACTCTCAACACTTAAAGCTACGGTAATAAAAGTAAGTTACAAGGTAGAACGTATGCGTGCCCTTGTATGATTGAGGCAAAATAAAAGAGACTTCATACATGCAATATGGTGGCTGTGCGAACTATTATAACATTAAAATCGGCAGCTCATAATTTAATTGCGTAATTAAGACTAATCTTGGCAACAGGTGAGTATCGTATATTATAAGAATTCCCACTTGCGTTGGTCAGAAGATAATCACATTAAATATAGCAACCAATGGCCATCTTAGAATTTCAAAATAAATTAATAACTCTCAGAATCTTATAACGACATTTAGTAATAAGAACCTTATAAGTCGCTTGATATGTTCAAAGCAAAAGATCAGTGACTCCATACATTCAAGCTGGCGACTAGGCGTATTATTAGAATGTACTAATCAGTAACTTATTACCGGGTGAGTTAGCCGTGGTGGTTACGGCATGACTGTTGGCAGTCGCTCACATCCGGGAGGCGAGGAGGTTCGAATCCCCCCGCCGGCAACCTTGAAGATGGTCTTCTGTGGTTTCCCATCTTCCTTCCAGGCAAATGCCGGGGTTGGTCCCTAACTATAGGCCACAGCTGCTACCTTCCAACTCCTCGTCCTTACATTCCAACTTCCCTCCTTCCCTCCCCAACGGTACTTGTAGCTCACCCATTGGGTGTCCGTCTCGAAGCAGCTACAAAACTGGCGAGCCGAACATGTCCTCGAACACTCCCGGCACTAAAAGCAATACGCTAAAAAACAAAACAAAAAAAAAAGTAACTTATTTACTTATTCCTTGACGCTACGGTCCAAGCAGAACCTTGGTCTCCGCAATTATCTTCCAAAGCTCTCTGTCGATTGCCTTGGTCCTCCATCTCCTGACTCCCATGGTACGTAGATCGTCTTCCACTTCCTCGATCCACCGCTTTCTTGGCCTACCTCTATGTCGTCTACCTCCTGGATGCCCCTCGAGCACTATCTTCGGTTCTCTTATTTCCTCCATTCGATGGACATGTCCAAGCCAACGCATTAATAACTTAACTCAGAAAATAATTACACAATTAAGATAAAACCTGGTAGAAGATAATTATTACGCAAAAGGACTAAATAGCCTCATTAGTAAATTCATCACACAGAATATAGCGCGTAGTGTCCATCCCGAAATTTCATAATTTTAAAATAAATAACTTTATGTTTTAGAGCTACAATAATGAATATTACTGAAAGTAGAGCCTTCAGTGGCTACGTATGTCGAATGCAAAATAACAATGATTTCAAATTTTCTTGGTGGCAGTTGGGCGTATTCTTAAAACTTTATATCATGATATAGGCTAATAGTACAATTGTCGCGAAATTTGATGAGATAGAAGTACTGTACCATATAAAACCCCTCGCTAGTATAACTCATAAGAATATCACACATAATATAGCACTCTGCGACCGTCTTGAAATAATGCACTATAAAAATAAATATCTTAATATATTTTGGAGATACAATCACTTAATTAGTCTTAAATTAGAGCCGTATATGGGCTTTGTATGTCCAAACTTAAAGAACAGCCTCACCATATATTCAAGATCAATAATCAATAACTCGGGATCCAATAGCGCAATCAATACGAAACTTTGTAATAGAGATGTATCATATAAGAGATCTCGCTAGCATTAGTCATAAGACTATTACACAGGATATAGCACGCAGTCACCATCTTGAAAGTATAAGACATTAATATCGCGAATCCACTAATTATTAGTGTATAGTTTCAATGACGAAATGCAGCAAGTAGATAAAAGAGGCTTTCTCTGCAGAGGGCATAAGTTTAAGGATTCTATGCTTTCAAAAGATGGTGGATGGACGTACTTTTATAATGTTACAATTAATTCCTCGGGGTACAAGAACGGAATTACAACGGAACTCAGTAAACGGGGAATCTTGTTTAGTGCGTAACTCATAACTTTCATCACAAGAACATTCAAATAATAATTATTATTATTATTTTACGTCCCTTTTAACTACTCTGGCTTTTAGAGACGCCGGGGTGCCGGAATTTCGCCCCGAAGGGGATCTTAAACGTGCCAGTAAAACTACTGATACGCCTCCCTCACATTTGCGCACCCTCAAATGCCAGCTGACTGCGCCAGGATACGAACCTGCAACCTTGAGCCCAGAAAGCGAGAACGTTACCGCTGAGCCACGCAGCCAGCTAAACAAGAACATTCAAATATACTGCTCGATAAAGACAAAGAATTGTAACTATACCCATACATTTATTAGAACGTAGGCAGTATGTTCTTTACCGAAAATCTTTTTATACGCTAATAGTAAAAGTGGGCTAAAATAACCGCTCTCCGCGATTTGTTCAAATTCAAATTTGGATGAAATGCCGGTCTTTAAGACTGGCACTCCTTAAGTAGATCAAGCCTAAACCTACCGTGTATGCGATATACATTACATGATTTTAGAGGAATAAAAGCTCCCCCAGATCCGTTGTTTCACCACCTATGTCACCTCAATACAACTAGAAAGTAATGTTCTGGTACGTTTATTGCTTTTATGACATTCTGTCCCGTAATCAGCATTTTTTAAATGCGGCAATCCTGGTATCTGACATTGCGTGCTGGGTCGTTTGATAAGGTCGAGATAGAAAAAATAAGGTGTATGTCTGAAAGGCAATTAAGAACTACACAATCAATTCCCAGGGAGATTGATGTGTTTATGGTTTGATCAACAGCGATATCTGGAACCTTTTTGAATTAATGTCACATTGTTTTTTTAGATTTGAATCTTCAGATTATGTTTATTAATGAAATTTGTGATACGTTTTGAATTTATTATTTTAATAATCACGTTCATTAGTGCCCATCACTCTTGTTTATTTTTCCCAGTGGCGTTAAGTAGCCTCAAATACTCACTTTCTCCAACACGCATGGGTTCTAGAAAGTGTTGATATGGTATCATTCAAGGCTGCTACTGGGCTGGTTAATTTGACGAAACTGCACTACATAAAAACCACTGATGGGAGAAGCACAACTTCAGTCGATAACAAAATAACTTGAATATACTATAACATGGCAGCTACACGACTACTAGTCATTACAATAACTGTTTCTCTCTTTTTCGGTAAGTACTGAACTTCTCACGCTAATTTAGCAACTTTATACAACCATAAAGGGTAATTAGAAGATAATATTTCATTTTGTTTACTCTCATATTGGAGGAGTACACGGCTGTTTAATTAATGTGGTCAGTTTTCCTTCACCAAAAATCGGGCATATTTTCTACCCCCGTCCGTCACAAATTACTGTCTACAACTTATGAACCTCTCACGTCACTTAATTCTTCCCTGTGAAGAAAGCCTCCATGGCCATCATTGTACTTACTTCATCGTCGGATTTTTTAAGAGCGTTAAAAATCCTTCAGTATGCCTTCCTTCGGAGGGGAAGTAAAGCCGGCGGTCCCATGTCATAGATTTATGGCATGTAAAAAATCCTTTCACAGACTAAACTTGTGTAAAGCAAAATTTGTTAGGTTAGATTTCGTCAGAACGCTCTATCAAAGTTCCATCGTTCACCACTAGGTATCATTGATATCTGGTGGCGAAAGTTGGAACTACTTGAAATTGAACGGAGCTTGTAGCTCACCCTTTAGGGTATCCGCTGGAAGCAGCTACAGACTCAGGCGAGCCGAACATGTCCTCGGACACTCCCGGCACTAAAAGCCATACGATAGATAAATAAATAAATCGTCATGGATTAGGCTATTAGCCTGTTTGGGCGTTACTTTTCTTCCCATCTCTTCATTGGTCGGCCAATATTTCTTCGTCCAATAGGATGGTATTCAAGGGCAGTTTTTGGGAATCAGTCGTCACCCTTCCTTAGAATGTGTTTTAGCCTACTTTCAATTTTGAAAAAAAAAAATAGGCTTATGAGATCACCTTTTGTCCTTGTGTGTGTGCGTGTGTGTGTGTGTTTCCCCCTAATAAATTCTAAACGGCTGAAGCGATTTCAATGAAACTCGGTAAGTTCATAGCACTATTCCGGGCGACCCCGACCGTGCCCTTCAAATTTTGTTACGTCTCACTAATCCAACATGGCGGCTGTGCGAAATATTTCACCAGCATTCAATATCTCCGAAACTATTCCCGATATCACCCTGGAATTTTTTACGGTGATAAAGGGAACTACTAGAAGTTCACCTATGTGACATTGAAAAACTGGTAACTACAAACCCAACATGGCGGCCACGCGAATTCGCGACTTTTAAATAGACGTTTCTCGCGATTTAACTAACCAAACGCAATAAAACTTGGTACAGTATATGTTTATACACATTGTAATGCACCGACATCTAACTTGGTTCAATTGTTTACATAACCACAAGATGGCGGATGTGCGAAATATTTCACCGGCATTCTATATCTCTGAAACTATTAGCGGTATCACCCTGAAATTTTGCACGGAGATAAAGAGCACTACTGGAAGCTCATCTGTAAGACTTTCAAAAACCGGTTAACTACAAAACGAACATGGCGGCCAAGCGAATTTGAAAATTTTAAATAGACCTTTCTCGTGATTTAATATTCCAACCGCAATGAAATCTGGTACAGGAAATGTTTATACACATTGTAATACACTGGTATCTAATTTAGTTCAATTGTTTGCAAAACCTCAAGATGGCGGCTTTGCGAATTTTAAAATTAAGTTTTTATTTCTTGTGTCGTAATCATGCGATCGATGTGAAAGTTTGAATATTGAACCTACACAATAATTTTCCTTTAATGGTACATGACTCTATGGCCTATACATATAACAATCCAACATGGCGGCCATCCGAAATGTTTAGACGGCTCTGAATATCTACGAATCTATTATAGCAATCAAACTGAATTTCTTATGTTCATAGGGGCTATGAACTTAAGTTCACCTATAGGATTTTAAATAACCTGGTGATGACAAATCCAACATGGCGGCGACGCGAACTATAAATGTTCACATGGACGTTTCTCGCAATTTAACCTTCCGAGTGCAGTGAAACTTGGTACAGTAAATCCTTATACAAATGTTAATCCACTATCATCTAATTTATTTCAATTGTTTCCATAACCACAAGATGGCAGCTGTGCGAAATTTTAATATCGCCTTGTTACTTCTTGTGTCCTAATTATGCAATTGAAGTTTGAATGCTACACGTACACAATACTCTTCATGTAACAGTACATAACTCCAGGACCTACATATATAAAATCCAACATGGCGACCATCCGAAATATTTAGTCGGTTCTCAATATCTACGAATCTATTACAGTAATCAAACTGAAATTTTGTATGTAGAAGAGGCAATTAACATATGTAGGATATATGAAAATAGGCTGTAGTCTATAGTTCTTCACGGAACTACTTTTTTTCTTCAATTTTCCCCGTTTTGGAAAATTCTATCATTCAGCTGAAATATATTTACAGCATTTGCTGCCTTATTTCTTCATTGCGTTTTCAATCTTTTAGGTCTTTCATTGATCTCAGGAACTTCACTTCGGATGATTGTATTTTATTTCTGTAACTTGTTTTATTCACTCATAGCCTATATCAAAGTTGGCACATAGCCTTATCAGTATGGTTTTGATAATAATCGAAGTCTTAATATTACAGTAAGCTCATAGCGGGCTACTGTTACAGCCAGTGCCCCAATGATGTCACCATGCTCAGAGAATTAAAGTGTTTGACACATAAACTCTATTGCTAGAACATCGGCGTCCACAACTGAAGGTTGCGAGTTCAATTAATGCATGCGTCACCTCCTGTGTATTATTTTATTATGGATTGCAGTGGTTCGACACAAATATTAACAGAGCTACACAATGGAATGGCTAAGTGAGTATGCATTAGAAACGTCTCGACATAGGGTAACACATCTATTAATTCAGCATTCCATCACTCCAAGTAATAATAAAACTGACTCAGTTTAAATACGTTTCCAAAATTCCACTTTTCTTCGCCAGGGCAGCCACTGCACTCCGACCATGTAGTGGCTGACTATCTCTTTGTTGTTGTTTGAGTCATCAGTCTTTTGACTGGTTTGATGCAGCGCTCCAAGTCTCCCTGTCTTGAGCTAGTCGTTTCATCTCTACATAGCTACCACACCCTGGATCCGAAGCAATCTGTTTAACATATTCTAACCTTGGTCTACCCCTACAGTTCTTGTCCTCAACCCTTCCATCCATAACTAAGCTTGCTATTCCAGGGTGTCTTAGTATGTGTCCTACTAACCTATTTCTTCTCTTCATTAGCAGTCGCCAGAAACATCTCTCCTCTCCCACTCGTCTTAATACGTCTTCGTTTCTCACCCTATCTAACCATCTGATCTTCATTATTCTCCTGTAACACCACATTTAAAATGCTTCAATTCTCCTCTTTTCTGCTGCACCAATAGTCCAAGTTTCACTTCCATAGAGTGCCACGCTCCAGACAAAGGTTTTCAAAAATGACTTTCTAATACCTAAATCTACATTCGATGTCAACAGATTCCTTTTTTGTAGAAAGGCTTTCCTTGCCTGAGCCAAACTACATTTTATATCCTCTTTGCTTCGTCCATCACTGGTTATTTTGCTTCCCAAGTAACAGAAGTCTCCAACTTCCTTCAGCTTTTCACCTGCCAATTTGATGTCCATAGAGGTTCCTGATTTATTTCGGCTGCATTCCAGTATTTTTGTTTTACATTTATTAATTTTCATCATGTATTCATTCCGTAACCCTGTGGTGTTGGGGTAGCGCACCTGCCTCTCACCCGGAGGCCCCGGGTTCGATCCCTGGCTCCGTCAGGGATTTTAAAACTGACGTGAGGGTTGGAACGGGGTGCACTCAGCCTCGTGAGGACAATTGAGTAGCTGTCTGACAGTGAGACAGCGCCCCGATCACGAATACAAAGATTAACGGCCGAGGGGACCCGACGCGCTGATCACGCGTCACCCCAATATCTGCAGGCCAAAATGGCTGGGCAGCGGTCGCTTGGTCGGCCTTAGCCCGTCATGGGCTGGATAGTGCCAGGGGTTGACTTGACTCATTCCGTAAGACGGAGTCCATACCATTCAAAAACTCATTCAAATTCTCAGGCGTGTCGGCCAAGATGACGATGTCATCAACAAATCTCAGAGTTGAAATTATTTCTCCTTGAATCTTCACTCCCACTTTAAATTTTTCTCCAAATTCCTTCATTGCTTGCTCAATGTAAAGATTGAAAAGTATGGGTGATAAGTTGCAGCCTTGCCTTACACCTTACTGAATACCAGCTTCTCTCTCATGTCCTTCAGCTTGAATGACTGCTGTCTGGTTTCTGTATAGATTGTATAACACCCTCCTATCCCTGTACTTTATTCCAATGTCAAACAATTTAGTCCAATCAACGTTATCAAAAGCCTTTTCTAAGTCTACAAATGCCATGAACGTTCTCTTATTTTTCCTTATTCTACCTTTCAAAATCAGCCTAAGACTTAGTACAGCTTCTCTTGTTCCTACATTTCTCCTGAAACCAAACTGGTCTTCACCCAACTCCGTTTCTCTCTGGCTTTCCATCCTCTTGTAAATTATTCTAGACAGGATCTTTGAAGCATGAGTAATCAAGCTGATTGTACGGTAGTCTTCACATCTGTCAGCTCCCACTATCTCTTTATTCCTCATTTACTCAAAAATTAACTTAGGATTGTATAATCTTAATAGCAGGGCAGTCATTACAAACACATTTCGTACAAAATTACCGAAGGTAATGATTGCTCAGTGGTGTTACGTATATGAAGATATGAGCTATATGCTACTCTGAAATTGATGAAGGAACTAATCTTAAGTGAATCGATTCCCATCGCGGTTGATAGCTTTTACTTACCAATTTTCGTTCTATTCGTGGTTTATTATATTTCATTTAAATCTACGATGATTTTAGAATTATTTACTTGCAATAAAATAATTAACTGACGCGGCCTGGTTTCTACCAAGATGCCTCAAGTCACAACACACCCCTCAATCCTTATTAGGACATCTACGAAATCCTCTGTGCCAAACTCTTGGGGCGATTCTTGCTTCACCACAGGGATGTTTCTAAATTAGTAAAGCTTTTAACAACTAAGCAATAAGGTTTTGAGTCGATCAAGAGATCAAACAAGCATTGAGATATTTTGATATACTCAAAATGTTTCTTTACATACCTAATACATCTCGATATGCGCACCATTCGTGGCGCTACAGACATCTAATCTGTATTCCAATTCTCTCCAAGTGTTCTGCAGCATTGTAGGCGTAACATTTGCAATAGCTGCACGAATGCGATGACGCAGATCTGGTAGATCACTAACTGGTGTCTGGTACACTTGATTCTTGACAAACACCCACAGGAAAAAATCAAGTGGCGTAATGTCGGTGCTTCTAGGGGAACAAGCAATTGATGGGCCATCTCTCCTAATCCAGTGACCTGGGAACTCACTGTTCAAAAAATCCCATTTCTTGATTATTACGTAAGTGGGAACATCATCAGTTGGTAACAGTCCATACTCACGCCGAAATCAACGTTGTACTAGTGTATCGAAATTTTACTCCGTGAGCGAAAGAACAGAGAACACTTTCTGCTGTGGAGTCCACATGGCTACTGGCGCGCTTCTCGTGAACAATGCAGTTACGCGCATGCGCATGTGGTACCACCGCAAGCAAACACAGAAAACATTTTGAGTTACCCTAGTTGTAGAAACAAACCGCTAATAAATATCTCCATTATTTTTCAAGTTATTAAATTTTATATTATTATACCTTTAACCCGGACACCTTGTATATTGCAAGAATTATGTAAAATAGAACACCCATTACAATTTGGGTATAATCGTGTTGACCGACTGAAAATCATTTAAATATAATTTACTTTCAAGTGTTAGTCATCAAATGTGAAAAACAGTATTTCTGTTACAGGTACCGCACCCGGAGAAATACTGGACCTAGTCTCTAATTTCATCAATGCTTGTCGCATGGTCAGTCGGTTTACAGGTTTGTCATAATTATTACGGATATTTAGTTTTATACCATAATTATCGTTGTTGTCATTATTATTATTATTAATATTAAGGATGATACTTTTAAGCGTGTATAAATAAATCGAAGATATTTCATGAACTAATATACTGTACGTTTCGGTTTTTTTTTCCGCAGAGGATGACGCTCTGAGCAAAATCAGGCTACGGTTTTACTATGGGTAAGTACGTAAGTACGTTGACACTTAAGAAAGCTCTGAAGCCAGTTTTCAGTGTTTCCTCATTATTAAGTGATAACACGAATGTATGTCGAATTATAATAGGCAGGATATGAGATTCCATCTTAAATATATCTACCTGTGATTACCGTATTTTTCGGACCATAAATCGAACTTTTGCTACAAAAAATACTGCATAAAATGAGGTTGCAACTTATGGCCCGAAGGTCTATCATATTTGTTACACCAATGCTCAAACAATTCCTTACGGTTCTCTCGGAAGTTCACCGCTATTATTACTGCAGTTAAGAAACAGAGGCTATGCTATACCTCCATTTGTCTCACAGGAATGCAAGTTGCCAGGGAGTTCCTAACAAGTCGGCTCGCAACTCCTTCTCCGTCCGCCTCCTCATCGTACCAGTCAAACACAATGAGTTAGGACCTTGACTTCCACGGTGACTGAATATTGGGGTCAGAACTTTTATACATCTTGCTGCAATTCCACATGCCAACGCTGCATAATCCAATTCGCACTCTCTATAGTTGTTAGGGGCAGATGATCTCGTAGTTCCGCCCCTTAAAACAACAATAACTACTACCATCTCTACAGTCGACACACTGACAATACACTTCACTTAAACCGAACTGTTGATTACTACGGTAAGTTGTGTGAGCACGCCTATAACAATGCCAGGAAGCAATAAAGACGCTCGAACATAGTAGCGTGAGAGTTTCTTGACTACCGTTATGCATAGATAACCTGGGCAGATGGCCTTACTGTTCTTCATCTTAAAACAACAATAATAATTATAGATAACCTTCAGGGAACGGAACAGTGGACAGCATTGCACTACCTAATTTGTGTTTGTATATAAATTAGTTGGTTGGTTGGTTCCTCAGTTTATGGGCTGCGACAACGTGGTCATGTAGCCCCGTGTACTTTGAGAGTGTGTAGAATCTGTCTGTTAACCGATGTTAATTGTGATGACTGTATTAGTGTGTGTTATCTGTTTTAATTCAAGTAAGGACTGCAGACTTTGAATTCTTCAAATAGTTCCTACTTTTGCCGCCAAACGCCACCGTTAAAGACTACTAGTTCAGAACTTAGGTACTAGACGCCACCGCAGTCGGCTCCTGGCAACGAACGTAGGATCCTAAGAGCGTTCTCTACATTCTTAACCTATATAATTTAGCTTCACACATGTGTAATTAGTGGAGGGTTCATTAACATGCCATAAATCTATGACATGGAACCGCCGGCTTTACTTCCCCTCCGAATGAAGGCATACTGAGGGATTTTTAACACTCTTAGAAAATCCGACGACTTCGGCCGGGTTTGAACCCGCGATCTTGGTCATAGAAGCTCAGCATGCTACCTACTACGCCACCGAAGCCGCTGTATATAAATTAAATTATGTTTGTAAATTTTGATTGAAAATACAGTGTAACTATATTTTTTCCTTAAATGTTCATTAAAATATCAGGGTGTGTCTTATGGTCCTAAAAAGACGGTAGTTAATATTTGCACAAGAGGGGTTACTAAAATGACATGTGTTGTGCGTCAAGAGAGCATCGTGAGATCCACGTCAATCAAATCAATCATACAAAACAATAAATGATTCAATGGAGGGGCGTGGTGGAACAGTAACCAAGCAGTTTGCCTCTCACCAAGATGGACCGCGCTTGATTCCCAGTCACTGCATGTGAATTGCCATGTCCTGTGGTTCGGATTACCCGTAAAAAGGAGGTCCCGTGACTCATGGTCGCAAGATTAACGGTCACGTAAAACTTCAAACTTCTTTTAAAATTATTCAATTTGCAGGGATCTGGTACATCGAGAACGGTACCGGAGGGCATGAGTGATGTTATCACGAGGTGTAGCGATTGTGTGTGTCTACCCCTCATTATTCCCGGCTTTAACGGGTTCGGGGATGATATGTGATGGAAGTCTATGTGGTGGATGGTTTTAACGGCCGGATGCCCTTCCCATGGCCAACCTCATGAGAGGAATTAATGAGAGATTAGATGAATGAAATTGAATGAAACTGGGCAAGGATGTGGAAGGAAGCGGCCGTGGCCTGTCAGAAGACACCATCCCAGCAATTGCCTGGAGTTTAAAATGGTAATCCACGGAAAACCATGTAAAGGACGGCCAACAGTGGGGCTCGAACCCACATCTATCGAGCCCGCAGAGAGCTTGGTTCCATGACCTAGCGATGCGAGTTAGCGCGCGTAGCTGACGCTGCCGGTGAGGGGTAGCAGGTATTTACTGGAGGGTCCGAAAATCAGCTGCAAGCGTGAGGAAAGGTCGCCAAAGACAGGGAATGCGTTAGACAGCATTACCTGATGGAGTTTGATAGTGGACATATTGTGGGTTTGCACGAGGTCGGGTGGTAGTATCGTGAAATGGGTGGACATATGGTGCATTCAAATGTTACAGTTGGAACTAATGGGTACATGACGGAAACCAAACGTCGTAATGGTTCCGGTCGTACAAAGTGTGAACTCGCCACAACATTATTTATTTATTTATTTATTATTTATTAAAAACTTTTACCATTATTGGAAAATGTAAGAAAATTTAAATTTGGTAGATGTGGAGATTGGAAGTCTCAATTCCATCTGTCGGTTTGAACATCACAATCATCCATCGCAGTTCCAAAAACCAGTTTGAAATGGCATCTCCAGAGTGATTTGGAACTTATGTTCAAATATTTAGAACCTTTATTTAACCAAATATTTTGTAAGGACACCCATTCTATTTTATTTCAAATTGATTCTATTATGTTACATTTTACAAAAATACTTATCCTTTAGATTTTATATTTTCATAGTTCTTATTCATTGATTTTTCCAGTTACTTTGTTTCATTAGCGTAGCGGTCAGCATGGTTAGCTGCCGCCCCGGAGGACCTGGGTTCGATTCCCGGCTCTGCCACGAAATTTGAAAAGTGGTATGAGGACTGGAATGGGGTCTACTCAGCCTCGGGTGGTCCAAATGAGTAGAGGGGGTTCGATTCCCACCTCAGCCATCCTCGAAGTGGTTTTCCGTGGTTTCCCACTTCGTCTTCGGGCAAATGCCGGGATGGTACTGCCCCCGGAAATTGAATTATATTGAGACCACGATGGCTGTATTGGAAAATATCAGTAAAGTTAAGGATGTCATAGTTATGACGTGGATATTCATGACGTAGGCACGGATGACGTAGAATTCATGCCAGTAGGCTGATTGAGCTGAGATTCTTGGTGACGTCATGATTTTCTTCGAGAAAGATCCGAGATTTACGACGCAGTCGCAGGAAACAAGGTATTGTGCTAAGGAAGAAGCTACGCTATTGGAGGAGAGACGCGAACCAATGAACGATAGTTTGGAAGGAAGACGGAGATTGCTGAAACTACGATATTCGATTACTTTTGGCATGCAGATTTGTGGAAATCTATTTTCAGTTATGGCATTGATTTGGAATTTTGAAGAAATTAATTTTGAGTTTTTGAATTTTGAAAATCCGTCAAGAATAGCCAAAGTTAAAACTTCCAGCAATGACGCAGCAACAGGCTATGGTAGGGATGGATACACCCCTTAAGAAGTTGATAAAAGGTCGTGCACAGGAGAGAGGAGCTCTCATACTCATACTCATACGCATACTCAGATCTCATACGCTCAGATCTCATACTTGTGATCGCATATATATTTCTGGTGATATAGAGTTATTTTCAAGTGATTCAGTGAAGTAAGGTGTCTTTAGCGTGAGGTGAAAGCCTTGCCGCATCGAACGAACTCGGGGCAGTTCCATTTCACGCTGCTCAAATCTAGGTGAAGTTGAAACGCGCACATTAACGTTTCCACCAGTCAAGATATCAAGCGCTAACTTCAGCCTTTTCGATAATTCTATTAGGCAGTATAACATTAAGGTGTATACAAGATTTGAAGAATTTCACAGTGATACTTCAAAATATATTGGAACTTTTAGGCTGCCAACAAAAGTGATTTTCTCGCCACAGGAGAAACACTTTTATATTCCACATTATACACTACGGCTGACACGTGGAGTGCCACAGTTTGGTATTACAACGATACATTCGACTATGGAACAGTATAATATTGCAGTGCTTTTGATCATTATAACTGTAGTTGAGATGCAAGGCTAAGGCTTGGATGCAATTGGGACATATGTCATTGGAGTAAAGTAACAGCATGGAACTTCGTTAATCGTCTTTCTACAAAAGCGAGCATGTAGTGAACATCCAACTACACTCATGCATCGTTAATCCATCGCTGAATTATACCAGATAACAGTGGAAATATTTTCATACTCCACAACTATGAATATTTCTGCGGTAATAACTACACTAAACTTCATGACGAACTCCTGCAAGAACTTCAGAGAACTTTCAAGAGAGGCCAGGGTTATCCCGGCGCACAATGAAGAATTTTGCCGGAAGGATGTTTCTCGTGTCCACGGAGCAGTGCAATTTCGGAGGAGGAAGCAGTTCGATTCTCCGAGGACGCTGATTCCAAATTCGAGGATGGAGCTCATCTTTACGTTGGTGAAATGGATCCACCAGCAGTCTTCTTTGGGGAGTTTTCCTCTGGAACGTCAATCGGCAGATAAGGTAGTCGTGAACGTTTCTTGTATTATTTGAGTATTGTAGCGATATTTGAGCAAACATTCTTCCCATATTTTCTGTCCTACCTTTTGCCCCATTTTATTGATTGATATTTTTGTACTCAGTACACTTCGATGATTTATGCCTTTTTCTTCGATTTTTGAGACATTGCTATGTCATTGGCATACTTAAATAATTTTGGATCAGTTGAGACTGATATTAGATTCTTTCAGTAATTTATATATTTTTGTAGTCACGATTTGACTGTAAAGTTAACGATTTGCTATGGCAGATTTAAATTCAGACAGCGTGTCTTCTTATTAAAGTAATTCTATTCAGTTAATTACTTTGACCAATTTTCTGTCATCCTCAAGAAAGAAGAATAATTTAAAAGATTTTAGAGCGTTAAAATCTACTACGATATCGACGATCTTTGAAATACTAGTCGTCTTATGAACATGATTGCAACATAGACATTTATCATTGCATTATAGACAATTTTATGAAATACGAACGTTAATTACAATTTATTGAATACACTATAGTAATGAATAATGATGATTGGAGTTTTTCTCAATTATAGATTGGAACAATAATGTTTGCATTCCACAATCTAATTGTATTCTATTCGACTATTTTGCAGTTTAGTTGAACTTTGTTTGAAGATAGTATTTTTATACTGCGTTACTTTGAAGATGTTAATCTCAATTTTGATAGACCAGGCAGGAGTGTCTAATCGTATTTGCTATTAAATTTATTTGTGATTGGCAAATTTTTACTTCATATCGATTCATGAATGAAACCCACGAAGGTTAAATAATAACAGTCATTATTACAATTGATGAATATAAGAATTTTTAAGAGGAACAATGGATGTATAATCGATAGTTCAGTGGACGTGTATAAGTCGCTGTTGAATAATGCCCTTGAATAATGAAGGAGGTTCCCACAATAATTAATGAAGTTGATGCATTAATAGTGGAGGTTTTTGTGTGTAGTTTGGAAGATTTTTATGCCATATATATGAAGATATATGATGAATTTTGGGCCAATTGTTGTGACATTTTTGTGCGTCTTGAGCGAAGTAGTTTCCCACTGAATGTTGTTCTTGTTCTTTGAAAGATTATTCATATGAAGATACTGTTAAAATTAACAAGAGTGTTAAATAATTTGAGAGAAAGATTTTGAATGGAGGTTACAGTCACAAATATTAATAATTATTATTAAACATTATTAAACCTGAATTTGACAGTAAAATATAACTAACCTTCATTGGTCGATTATATCAACACGATTTGAGTAATTGTCAACCGGATAAACGTGTGGTTCAATGTATTCCTTGTATAAATAATATAAACAATTTAATATTGTAAAATAATTTTGTAAATATCTTTGTTAAATAATTTGAAATGATAGTGATTAATAGAAGCGTGTATTAAATTTTCAATGGTCATTTGACATTGTTATAAACAATTTGTTATTGTTATAAATAATTAATGAACTTTTGTTATTAACATTTAGAGTTTTTTTATATACTTTAAACAATGCAAGTTAAGCAAGTGGTTTAAACAAATAATCATGATTTGGGATTGTTGGAGGAATCCACTGGTGTTTGAAGGAAGCATGTAAGACATTTGCGTGATAATATTTCAGTTGAGATGTGAACATTTACGTGTTTAAAAGAGAGAGCCGAGCTCTGAGGTAGCACGCTTATGGTAGGCTTGAACGAACGGGTGTCCGCTTTGACGACACAGGTGCCTTGCAGCTGGTCCGGACAACTGTGTTACTGAGACCAAGGGCGTTTCATAATAGCCTTGTGGCTATAAATAAAGTGTGCAGTATATAAACACGCAAAGCAATTGATATGTGTGTCTCATCCCAAATCCCGTTTCCATTCCCATTGCATTGTTATATTTTCGTTGCTATAAGCTTGAGAAAGCTAAAACATTGTATGTAGAGAATACAGGTCCTACAGGAGGACATGGTTATGTGGTCAATGGCTTCTGATTGCCACGTGTATTTTGTTGTTTCATTTTGTTAAATATCATTCTTTATGTGAAATAAATTATTGTGCAGTTTAAAGTTTCTCGTTTTCGTTTTGGTTCATCTTAAATATCATGGTGGAGGTTATTGTGAGGACATACTTTTAAGTGATCCAGTTGACAACCCAGTCCCCGAGATATATTTAAGAGGTAAGTCAATGTAAGTATGAACCCCCGTATATTTTGGTGTGTTCCACAATAATTTTCTTGTTAACTATTGTGCTCTAATCTCGATAGTATCTGTCAGTGCCATTTTCATTGATGTAGCTATGCCGGCGCGTTTGATTATAGGCAATCCGATTGAGGGGGCGGATATCTGACAGCCTACTATCCGGTTATCGGGTACAGTACCTACTGCAAGGCCACGGCCGCCTCCTTCCCTCTTCCTAGCCTATCCATCCCAATCTTCCATCCCCTCCCTTCCCTCATGAGGCCCCTGTTCGCTTTGCAGGTGAGGCCGCCTGGGCGAAGTGTTGATCACACCTCCACAGTTGTATCCCTCCCGACCAGATGTTCTAAACTCCAGGACACTGCCCATAGAGGCGGTAGTGGTGAGTTCCCTCGCTGAGTCCGTGGGAACCACCAACCTAGAGGGTAAATTGACTAAATAAAAAAACTTTGTTTCATCCTATATATATTTTACTTAGTTTCACTTCTCAACAGTTTTGTTAAATTAGTTTCTTAAGGTTTAATTCTAATTTGCTGAAGAATGTCCCAGTGTTGGACCGAAACATGTACTAATTTGGATATAATTTGTATTGATTAGCGGTGCATTTTAATTATTTATTTATTTTTACTTGAAGATAATACTTCTGATTGTCTATATTTCTAACTTCAAGAAAGTAATGGCAAACTACCTCACTCCTCAATTTGACTAGTATGCATCATTATAGTGCTGCCTTGCTTTTGTTTCTTTGTTTGTTTGTTTGTTTGTTTGTTTGTTGTGTTTTGTTTTGTTTTTCTTTCTTTTTCTTGCTTTCTAACCATACTACCTATGGCGGTCCTTCCGTAAGGATCCAACCAGCCTCCGGACTGACTACTAATAGACATATTCCTAACTATGCTAAAGTATTTCTCTTATTCTTGCATGTGTAGAAACGCAACACAGAATATTGCAGTTCCTCTGGACAAATCTACTGAGATATTAGCGCATCCCAGTTTCGACAAGAACAAATGTATAGTCCTGTTCTCGTTTGGCTTCACCAGAGGTCCAGAAACATTTGACTCGATGGAGATGATTGATGGTGAGTAGTGAATATAGCAGGGTTATTTCAAGGTTAGAGTTCAGAGACAACGGTAATCTTCAGAGATTATAATCAAGTAATTTGTATCTGATAGTCTAAAGAAACAAGAAAGAAGACTTACTTCAATATTGTCCTATAAGAAACTATGTTTTGAAAGCCGTGTGAATTTGCATCACTCAACTAAATTACTATATATTTATTCACTCCCGTTTTGGAATGTTTTCAAGGTTTTAATAAGCAATGAATTGTTGATCTATTGGCTTTCACGGCCAAGTATTTAATTAAACTCCAGCAAATCTCTGGGTTTTTGCAGTGTCCATTGCGGCGTGTCGCATAGGTTCACCAAGTCAGGTTCATTTTTTAGCCTACTTTCGATTTTTGCAAAAAATGAAAGTAGACTTATGAGATCAACACAGGGCGAAAAAAGTGTGTCTGTCTGTGTGTGTGTATGTGTGTGTGTGAGTCTGTGTGTGTGTGTGTGTGTGTGAGTCTGTGCGTGTGTGTGTGTGTGTCTGTGTGTGTGAGTGTGTGTACTCTGAATGTCTGTTCCCCCCTATCAATTCGAACACGGTGAATGCGAATTGAACGAAATTTGGTACAAAGGTAGCACTAGCAAAGGACACCTCAGTGTCATGTTTTATATCGCCGCCATCTTGACGGAAACGTAATGGCGGCCACACAAATGTTCAAAGCTTAAATCAAATTACAACTAACCTAATCATCCGATCTCTACCAAATTTTGCAACAACATACCTTTATGGCGGGGAGCATCCTTTGACCAAACCAATAGGCCATCAGCGTAACAGTTTGCGGATGGCGGCCATCTTTGTGTGAAAATCGATTCCCCCTATTAATTCGAACACGGTGCAACCGAATGGAACGAAATTTGGTACAGAGGTAGTACTAACAAAAGGCACCTCAGTGTCATGATTTATATCGCCGCCATCTTGACGGAAACGTAATGGCGGCCACACAAATGTTCAAAGCTTAAATCAAATTACGATTAACCTAATCATCCGATCTCTACCAAATTTTTCAACAACATACCCTTATAGAGGAAGCATCCTTTGACCAAATGAATAGGTCATTAGCCTGATAGTTTGCGGATGGCGGCCATCTTTGTGTGAAAATGAATTCCCCCTATTAATTCAAACACGGTGGAACCGAATGGAACGAAATTTGGTACAGAGGTAGCACTAGCAAAGGGCACCTCAGTGTCATGTTGTGTATCGCCGCCATCTTGACTGAAACGAAATGGCGGCCACACGAATGTTCAAAGCTTAAATCAAATTACGATTAACCTAATCATCCGATCTCTACCAAATTTTGCAACTACATACCTTTATGGAGGGAGTATCCTTTGACCAATCTAATAGGTCATTCGCCTAATAGTTTGCGGATGGCGGCCATCTTTGTGTCAAAATCGATTCCCCCTATTAATTCAAACACGGTGAAACCGAATGGAACGAAATTTGGTACAGAGATAGCACTAGCAAAGGGCATCTCAGTGTCATGATTTATATCGCCGCCATATTGACAGAAACGTAATGGCGGCCACACAAATGTTTAAAGCTAAATCAAATTACGACTAACATAACCATCCGATCTCTACCAAACTTTGCAACAACATACCTTTATGGAGGGAGCATCCTTTGACCAATCTAATAGGCCATTAGCCTAATAGTTTGCGGATGGCGGCCATCTTTAGGTCAAAATTGATCCCCCTATTAATTCGAACACGGTGGAACCGAATGAACGAAATTTGGTACAGAGGTAGCACTAGCAAAGGGCACCTCAGTGTCATGTTTTATATCGCCGCCATCTTGACGGAAACGTAATGGCGGCCACACAAATGTTCAAAGCTTAAATCAAATTACGATTAGCCTAATCATCCGATCTCTAGCAAATTTAGCAACAACATACCTTTATGGAGGGAGCATCCTTTGACCAAACTACTAGGTCATCAGCCTAATATTTTGCGGATGGCGGCCATCTTTGTGTGAAAATCGATTACCCTTATCAATTCGAACACGGCGAAACCGAATGGAACGAAATTTGGTACAGAGGTAGCACTAGCAAAGGGCACCTCAGTGTCATGTTTTATATCACCGCTATCTTGACGGAAACGTAATCGCGGCCACCCAAATTTAAAAAGCTAGAATGTAATTACGACCAACCTAATAATCTAGTCTCTACCAAATTTTGCAACACCATATCTTTATGTGGGAAACGTATTCAGACCAAACTGCAAGAACATCAGCCCAATAGTTTGCAGATGGTGGCCAAGTATGTGTGCAAATCGATTCCCCCTATCAATTCAAACACGGTGAAACCGAATTGAACGAAATTTGGTACAAAGGTAGCACTAGCAAAGGGCACCACATATTCATGTTTAATATCCCTATAGCACGTTGTATTTCAACAAGCTACTACAACCAACATTCAATCATACTCCTTGAAAAGGACAAAGAGTTATAACAATACCCATGCATTTAGGAGAAAGTAGGCTATATGTTCTTTACTGAACATCTTGTTTAAAATTATTTCAGTGAAACTTACTGCTGCAACGTCTGACCCCGACCGTATTTTTAAAATTTCAATAAAAATAATCGATCTAATTCGGCAGCCGCACGAAATATTTCCCCGATATGAAAATCTGCGAAGCTAATGCAGCATAAACCAGATTTTTTATGTGACAATTCAAGGTTATGTACCGTACCTAAAATAAGTTCACACTTGTGGTTCAAAGCCATGACAAGCACAAAACCAATGTGATGGTCACGGGGTATTCAAATATTTAAATGGACTTTTCTGGTGACTTAATCATCTGAGCGCTGTGAAACTTGGCATAGCAAATCTTTATGTATAGCTTAGCATAATGGCATCTAATATAATTCAATTGTTATAAGAACTTCAAGACAGTGACTCTGCAACATTAAAAAAAACGTGTTATTAGTTCTATTTTAGTGTCCCAATCAAGCGATCAAAGTTCTACTTTTGAAGAAATTGAAGTTATTTGCAATAATTCACACAAAAATGTTTTTCAGAAATATTTAATTGGTGTTCCTAAATATGCAAGGAACAGTAGGCTATAGTATGAACCACCACTATAATATTTATCTACTAGTACATAAATCTATGGCTTACAAGATAGAATGTCAACTTCTAAAATATAATTATCCAAAACTCGTTAAGGAATGATTCAATATCCATGAAACCTGGTATACTGGAATACTAAGGTATATGTATTTTAAAATTCCCCGAGAATCCACCTATTCCATACATAATTATGATGTTTCTTAGTGAACAATTGTTTCAAGTCATTTTTTTACTCACCTTCTAATCATTATTAAGACATTCTTATTTATAAATAAGCATAATACAATATTACATTATGCAACGAGCCTATAATGGCAATAATTAAGACACGAGTATGTTTATAAAACAAGCGTAGCGAGTTTTATCATTTCCATATGAGTGTCTTAATTACCATTATAGGCGAGTTGCATACGACTGTTTATGTTCGACGATAATTATAACTTTATTATATGTTTTAACATATATATTCATAAATATCTGTGGGATTCATTCACTTCAGCTAGTGAACAGAGCGCGCTGGTTTTGCTTACTGAACAGAGCGCATGCGTGGGTCAAAGACCTTCGGAAGCAGAGACAATTTACTTTGCTTGGCAATGCTATTGTTTACAGCCTGTATGGTGTCTAGTGCCGATCATGATGAACATTCACTAATATTGTCACCGAAGTATAAATAATTGGGGTTGGGGATATTAAGGTACAGTGCTATTTCTTGTCTCATATTCGCCAGTTTATTTACGCGACCATAATTATGGAACTGTGCACTTTCCATGTCAGTAATTTATATTAAGGATGCTGTGTTGCTTACTTCTGGACGTAGATTCATAAATTTATTGCATATGTCATAGTATTTTCTTGTTACCGTAAAGGTTCGTGCTGATTTAGTCTTTGTGTTTATTATTATTATTTATTTACCAAAAATTGTGCCTACAATTTATGGACGGTAGATAGAGAAAGGGCAAGCCCCACATACACATCAGTGTCTCCATAGCTACAATCTTGGGATTGTAGCTACAATGGTTGATCCGATATCCAATTTGAACTTTCAAATCATGTAATTCATGTCCGACATGTTGGACTTTGAGCGCATGCGCGAAGGTATCCTTACCTAATTGGTCAATGAATGAGCTCTGATTGGATGGAGAAACTGTCTCATAATGAAAAACAGTACTATAATGGCCATCATTATGATACAGTTTTCTGACGTATAATATTTACATTTCGACATCGTTCAACATAAGCATCATTAAGGCACACTAATTTATAAATAAGTATGTTTCTTATCGTCACAAGTGCTGAAGTTGAGCCAAAAAATGACTTGAAACAACAATTGTTCACTAAGAAATAGTATATGTATTGACTTGGTGGATTCTCGAATATTTTTTAAAATACATATTGGAAGTCAATGCGGAACAGAAAATAAATACTAATATGGCCTACATTAAAGCTTGTAAACACTATTATAGTCTAAACCTCCAGGTATATAATTCAATATCTCAGTCTACTTTTCATAACTTATATGATTGGCCACGTGGCTCAGTGGTAACGTTCTCGCCTGCTGATCCCAAGATAGCGGGATCGAATCCCGCTGCAATCAGTTGGCATTCGAGGGTGCGCAAATGCGAGCTAGCCATGTCAGTACATTTATTGACACGTTAAAGAACCCCTTCGGGCAAAATTCCCCCCCCCCGGCGTCTCTTAAAGCCGCAGTAGTTAAAAGGGACGTAAAACCAATAACATTATTATTATTAGACTATTATCATAACTTATATATGGCGCACGTATCAATTCTTATTACACGAGTTCATATAACTCACCACTGAATGATCCAGTCACCGTGAAATTAATAAAATCTTAACATATTTAACAAGAAGTTCCGTGACAAACTAATGTGCCTACATTTCTTAAAATTTAAGATTCATGCCAATGATTAATCTATATAGACCTATATAGAATAATGACGAAATTAAGTTGGTAATATCGAAATTTCTAATTAGTTCGAAATATACCTGGCATAATGTAGCCTAATAGAGCACTGCAGTTGGCAGCCCTGGTGGCTGAATATATTCTTAGTTCCATCTCTTAAGCTACAGAATACAAAATTTGGTTGAAGTCCAATGGATAGCATGGACGTTACATGCAGTTAGACATTGGATCTATCAGGGCGCGTAATATCATGTTGGCAACAATGTCACGCGTGTGTTGGTCAGAAATAATCTGAAATATTATGATCTCTTGTTGTGCCAATTTTGGATTAATTCCATTTGCTAGTATAGAAATTACTGGTATTTTAAAATTGGACCTAACAGCAGGCTTAGAATCATGTTGGCAGGACTGACATACATTAGTTACTCCAAATTAATCTAGAATGTCAGATACTATATGTGCGCAAAATTTGGAGCTGTTGGCTTGCATACTTTCTGATATATTGATATTAGGGTAAAAAATATAAACAACATTTATTAACAGTTGGCAGCCCTGATTGCTCTTAAGAATACGCATAGTCATATCTGTTATGGTACACATAGCACATAGGAAATTTGGTTGAAATCCAATTGATAGTATAGAAGTTACATGTATTTAAAAATTGGTCTTATCAGCAGGCTTAAAATTATTTTGGCAACACTGTCATGTATGGCCTCCTGGAAATTAAACTGAAATTGTATTATCTACATGTGTGCCAATTTTTGAATAGCTCCAATGCATATCTTCCAAGATATCCAACATGGAGCTCAAATTTCTAGTGCGTTTCTTCAGCAGTTGGTATCACTGACATCATTTTCAAATATGGGATTGAGATATTCCGGTGTACATCTTTACTCATACTAAATTTGGTTTCGATTGCTGCAGACGTTTAGGAGTTGATAGGGGGGGGGGGGGGGGGGAGACGGACACACACACAGCTAGACAGACAGAAGAACAGACAGACACACATTTTCACGGATCGATCTCATAAGTCTACTTCTTCCTCATTTTTGCAAAATGTGAATAGTAGGCTAAAATCCATAAAAATAAAGTAGGGAATTACATTGGCATATTGCTTCGCCATTCAAAACAACAACCTTGGCCACCATTGCTCTACCATTGAGCTAATATGCAGAAATTTTAAATCTCTTCGCAAGTATACATCAGTTTAGCTAGTGTGCGCGAGCCACCAGCATAGAAGTCTGTTGTTGGGCTCTATGTAAAAATTTCGAATTTCAATGCAGCCGTAAACATTCAATTTTTTAAGAAATTGAAGTTATTTTCAATAATTCGCTTAGCAAAATCCACAGAAATATTGTTTCCAGAAATACTTTGTTCGTGTTTCTAAACATACAAAGAACATGAATTCACACAATTGCTTACAAGTAAATACATACTAGTTAAAGCATCACTTTGTACACATCATTTAGGTTTAAAATTAAGCCTAACATTATTTGTGATTTCAGCTTACATGACAAACGGCAGCTACAATCTACTTATAAACGACTGGACGCCAGTAACCAAGCGAAACCTGTATTCAGACTCAGTGTCGCTGGTGACTCCTGCGGGTAAAGTGATTGCTAAAGCTATGGATGCTCTTGTGGATGCCGGCGCTCATATCTGCCACATTGCAGGGCACAGTTTGGGTGCTCAGATATCAGGACAGATCGGCCGTCACATGAAGAACACTGTTCCACACATCATTGGTGAGGATTCTTTATAATATAGAAAAAAAACAAGATGTTCAGTAAAGAACATATAGCCTACTTTCTCCTAAATACATGGGTATTGTTATAACTCTTTGTCCTTTTCAAGGAGTATAATTGAATGTTGGTTGTAGTAGCTTGTTGAAATACAACGTGCTATAGGGATATTAAACATGAATATGAGGTGCCCTTTGCTAGTGCTACCTCTGTAAAAAAAAAACCATTCAATTCGGTTTCACCGTGTTTGAATTGATCTTGGGAATGGATTTGCACAAATACATGGCCGCTATTTGCAAACTATTGGGCTGATGACCTTGTAGTCAGTCATAAGATGCTTTCCACAAAAAGGCATGTGGTTGCAAAATCCGGTAGAGATCAAATTATTAGGATGGTCGAAATTTGATTTAAGCTTTTAACATTTGGGTGGCCGTCATTCCGTTTTCGTCAAGATGGCGGCGATATAAAACATGACACTGAGGTGCCTTTTGCTAGTGCTACCTCTGTACCAAATTTCGTTCAATTCGGTTTCACCGTGTTTGAATTGATAGGGGGAATCGATTTGCACACATACTTGGCCACCATCTGCAAAATATGGGGCTGATGATCTAGCAGTTTGGTCACAATATGCTTCCCACATAAAGATTTGTTGTTGCAAAATTTGGTAGAGACTAGATTATTAGGTTGGTCGTAATTACATTTTAGCCTTTAACATTTGGGTGGCCGCGATTACGTTACCGTCAAGATGGCGGTGATATAAAACATGACACTGAGGTGGCCTTTTCTAGTGCTACCTCTGTACCAAATTTCATTCCATTCGGTTTCACCTTGTTCGAATTAATAGGGGTAATTGATTTTGACACAAAGATGGCCGCCATCCGTAAACTATTAGGCTAATGACCTATTAGATTTGTCAAAGGATGCTCCCTCCATAAAGGTATGTTGTTGCAAAATTTGGTAGAGATCGGATGATTAGGTTAGTCGTAATTTGATTTAAGCTTTGAACATTTGTGTGGCCGCCATTACGTTTCCGTCAAGATGGCGGCGATATAAAACATGACACTGGGGTGCCCTTTGCTAGTACTACCTCTGTACCAAATTTCGTTCCATTCGGTTCCACCGTGTTCGAATTAATAGGGGCAACCGATTTTCACACAAAGATGGCCGCCATCTGCAAACTATTAGGCTGATGACCTATTAGTTTGGTCAAAGGATGCTGCCCCGATAAAGGTATGTTGTTGCAAAATTTGGTAGAGATGGGATGATTAGGTTAGTCGTTATTTGATTTAAGCTTTGAACATTTGTGTGGCCGCCATTACGTTTCCGTCAAGATGGTGGCGATATAAAACATGACACTGAGATGTCCTTTGCTAGTGCTACCTTTGTACCAAATTTCGTTCAATTTGCGCTCACCGTGTTCGAATTGATAGGGGGGCACAGACATTCAGAGTACACACACACACACACACACACACACACAGAGACTCACACACATACACACACACAGACAGACACACTTTTTTTCGCCCTGTAGTGATCTCATAAGTCTACTTTCATTTTTTGCAAAAATCGAAAGTAGGCTAATATATGTGAAACTATAAAATACAAATGCCATTAGAGGAAATCCTCCAATAAGATGGACTAATCTCTAATATAAGTTATGAAAATTATCTAACAGTTGCCTTTGTCACTAGTAGCAGTAAATCAGGAATCTCGTCACAGGGCTCCGAGATGAATCCAGGTATTCTGACCCAAATGATATCAGAGCAATCGAGGGTGTTTTTCGTTCTTCCTCCTTTCTTTTCCCGGCGTTTATATCTTCCAGTTATAGAACATATGGCTTTAATTTACCTTACCGTTTTACCACTAGCTATGAATGCGGAAAGACACAGAGTGATCGTTCTTCCCTAGCTGTCTCAGCGCAAGTAGCCTGGCCCCTCGTCTGTTCGCCTTGGACAGGTCTACGCTGACGGACTTGAGCCAACTCTTTAGCTGGGTTTTCCTAGGCGCGGAAGCGGAGAGCGGAACGCGGAGAGCGGACTCGGCACTCCGATCGTGAGTCATCAGCTAGCTGAATTGTGTTTTCCTAGACGCGGACTTTTCCTCTGGCGGAGAGCGGAACGGTTGCTCGTTTGTATATCTAGACTTTCTATTTTATTACTCTTGGAAGAGGAGGAGGAGGAAGAAATGGAGGAGAGTTACTACTGCATTTAGTGAAGGATCGAAAATGTGCAAGTGACATATTTAAAACGCGTGAAAATGAGGGAGTGTTTAAAATTCTTTTAAATAACCATTTAATTGCTGACAAAATTAGATTCAACAGTACTTTCGATTGACCAAAAACGAGTTCTATGATCTACACCAAGAAATACAAGATGTAGAAGAACTGAAATCGCAGGTTTATAACAGAAACGCAACGCCAATTTTAGTGGATATGAAACTGGCACTAACACTAAGGTATGTACACAAGTTGCACAGACGTCCAGCCACTCAGCCAGCCGACAGCGGACTCGTCTGCTCTGGGAGCAGAGGAACGCGGAGGAGCGTGTTCCGCTCGTCCAGCGGCGGTCCGCTCCGCTTCTAGGAAAACAGTACCATTAAAATTACATAATTATGACCAGAGGAGAGCCGACTCTGCTCTCCGCATTCCGCTCTCCGCTTCCGTGCCTACGAAAACCCAGCTTTTGCACACGCGTCAGGAAATTACGACTGGGTTTCTAGGTGCGCATGCATATAGTTCAGAGGGACTTCAAACAAAGAAACACATAACACAGTTTTAGTAGTTTCTGAGTCAAAATGCGATTATAAATCTACCTATCTAACCATGGAGACACACACAGTAACAATGCGAAAGAAGTGCAAAGTGGTAAACATGACGAAAAGATTACCAAGGTTGGAGATCGTTGCTCCAGTGACTGGCATTAACACTTGAACATGTTTGATGGTTTGTTTGGAACTTATATCAGCATTGGAGGAAGGAAAACATAGGATGATGAACAAGCTGAAAATGTGTCAAAAAATCACAAGATAGGGCAGTGACCGCTAAGTTTCCTCTGAGATGAACCGCAAGGCCGAGATTGATAGACATTCAGACTCTACAGGATGAAATTTCTATTTATTTGTTCTTCCTATATGATCGGGTTGGCTATCAGACAAGGTATAACAATACAAGTTCCAAAGTTACATAGATAATCAAGATGTCTTGACTATGTTTGTTGAGTTGAGGGCCTCTGCTACGAAAAACAGCTGGTGAAGTAGCAAGTATTGGTAAATTTTGTGTCTGGTGTTCCTGTAGTTCTTAAAACCTACAATGAAGTAGAATTTACAAATATAATAGTTCAAGAGCATAAATCAATGTGGAAGGGTTTGATCATTATTCATGGTGAATAGTGACACAGTCACAACCAGAGAAGTACAACCAAATTGCTCTCCATTTGGATGCAAAAAGAAGATGTACTGTAAGTAAGAGGCCATAGTGTTTGACATTCGTCAATTAACAGTTGTGGTAATACAGTGAGTTTCTTATCCGTCTGCTTCCCCAATGAGACCATCAGGAATTTCTAAACTGATGAACAGCTGAAATATTAGTCTATAACATACTTTGTTTTTGACGGCCTCGCCTCCTGTGGTGTTGGGGTACGTATTGAGACTCCGTTGCTAGGATCTTGAGATCGATTCCCGGCTCTGCCAAGATATTTAATTATGATCTGAGGGTTGTAACGGTACACACTGAGCCTCTTGAAGCAAAACCGAGAAGAGGAGGGTTCTATTCCCATTTCAAATGTTCTAAAAGTGGTTTTCTGTGGTTTCTCCACTTCCACTTCAGGCAAATGCGGGGATGGTTCTTAACTTAAGTTCATGCTACCTCTTTCCACATTCTAGCTTCAATTACAAAAACAACCAATACAAGAGCCATCACAATGATACAGTTTATCAGACAATTTCTTCACTCACCCAAGTACACCGCGCTATATGACCATCTTGCCGCAAAGACCCCGTAAATAAACAACAAAAACACTAACAAAAGTAAATTAAATAAAGATTCCATACCCGGTATGGAAGGATGTATCTACCCACGAAGAAGCTGAATCCACACTTGACACAAAATAGGTACCGTAATAAAGTGGCTTACCAGTATGTCGTTTCTGTGATCTTTTGAAGCCATTTTTCAGCGTTGCCTGTACATGTATTTTTTTCTTTTTCAGGAAAGTGTGTTATACAGGGTGTAACGAAAATGTACGGCACAAAATGCAGGGCACATTCCTCACACGTAGACGAAGAAATTATGTTATATGAACATGGGTCCGGAAACGCTTTGATTCCATAATACTTACTCATAAATCATGGGAAACACACAAGAACAGAACATTAGAATCATGGGGAACATGCACTCTTGGTTACGTCTGGTTACGTTGCCACTATCGAAGGTGCACCGCCAGTGTTTTGTTTTACGTGGCCCTGTTGCCATGCGACTTACGGCATTGCTGCGCATCGAAACATGTAGCCTACTTCATGCGCGATGGAGCACCTCCTCATTTTAGTTTTAATGTCCGTCGTCTTCTAAATAACAGACTCGGTGACAGATGGATATGTAGAGGTGGAACAATTGCCTGGCCTCCATTCTCTCCGGACCTCAACAAACTGGACTTTTATTTGTGAGGGACATTTGAAAGCTCTTTGTGTGAAAATCGATTCCCCCTATTAATTCGAACACGGTGAAACCGAATGGAACGAAATTTGGTACAGAGGTAGTACTAGCAAAGGGCACCTCAGTGTCATGTTTTATATCACCGCCATCTTGAGGGAAACGTAATGGCGGCCACACAAATGTTCAATGCTTAAATCAAATTACGACTAACCTTATCATCCGATCTCTACCAAATTTTGCAACGACATACCTTTATGGAAGAAGCATCCTTTGACTAAATTAATAAGGTCATTAGCCTAATAGTTTGCGGATGGCGGCCATCTTTGTGTCAAAATCGATTCCCCCTATTAATTCAAACACGGTGAAAACGAATGGAATGAAATTTGGTACAGAGGTAGCACTAGCAAAGGACACCTCAGTGTCATGTTTTATATAGCCGCCATCTTGACAGAAACGTAATGGCGGCCACACAAATGTTCAAAGCTTAAATCAAATTACGACTAACATAATCATCCGATCTCTACCAAATTTTGCAACAACATACCTTTATGGACGGAGCATCCTTTGACCAATCTAATAGGTCATTAGCCTAATAGTTTGCGGATGGCAGCCATCTTTGTGTCAAAATAGATTCCCCCTATTAATTCGAATACGGTGAAACCGAATGGAACGAAATTTGGTACAGAGGTAGCACTAGCAAAGGGCACCTCAGTGTCATGTTTTATATCGCCACCATCTTGACGGAAACGAAATGGCGGCCACACAATTGTTCAAAGCTTAAATGAAATTACGATTAACCTAATCATCCTATCTCTACCAAATTTTGCAACAACATATTATACCCTTGTATAATAGCATGTAGACACGATTCGAAGTTTCGGGGTCGTAATGGATTCTTGTGAATGTGATTTAGAGATTTTATGCTATCAAAATAACTTCCAGGGTTCATAAGGTTAACTAATATTTACAAAGCCAAGAAAACAACAGGATCTACAAACAAATAAAATTTAATAACTGAATCAAACATAAAAACACTTAACAATAAACCCCCCTTAAAATTAGTTCACTCGCACGTGAACAGATCTGACACAGACCAGCCTGACGTACTATGATAACACGGCATGACAGCTGTCAAACAAGCGTTGTGACTGCAATGTCACTTAATTCAAAGTAGCAATAGAAAAGGATCACAAGATCCAAAAATAACAACAAATAAAAATAGTACAAGAATTTAATATTTATGAGCGACACGCGTTTTAAAACTAGTTGAAGTAATGAGCACTTTGACGGGCGCTCGTTTCCGACCAAAACAGTCGGTTCGGGAACGAACTCCGTACTGCGAAAACGAATTACGGAAATGTGGGAACAACAATTACATATTTAAATACACTACTGACATGCTCTAACCTTAGATTACCACAACCAAATACACGTGTGTATTATTTAAAATAAGGGCTGCGGAATTACCGTCTTATACCTCAAACACTAGGAAAGCACAACATGACATGAACAAGTTTGGCCGGTTTCCAAATTATATTTATAATGAATACAATGGCCTTGGAAATAAGAGCCAACAACAAAAAATACAATTTTTTAAAATTCACGCCGGAAAATTTGGCGTTTAAACAATGAACAAATAAGTCGTAGTCATGATAAAAACCCTCGGATCGACAACATGGCAACTTCCCAAATTAAACCAAATAAAATAACCTTAACTCATCAGGCTTCAAAGCAAACATTTACGTGTCATAACAGAGCTGGAGACAGCCGGGTCTGTTATCGCATATCTGAGTAAGTGGCTGATTCCTTCCCCCAACGTAGTAATGTGTGCCACGCTAAATATAGATTCTGGCCCATAGCCAGCGTCCAGCGACCTTCGCCTATCGTCACCTGTTAAACGCGTAAATACAAAATATCACATTATCTCAAAACATCCTCTCAGGGATTTTCAAGAACACATCTCCAGGTCAAACTTAGCCCCAAGGGTAACTAATTTGCCGGAATGATTTCGCAGTCAAGGACAGGCTCTACCTTTCCTCACCATCACACTTACACCCAAGAACACGTGGCACACTCTCGAAGATCTCGTCGCAGCATATGAACCAGCACACCCCTCAGATAAATGACACACAACTTGTCCAAATGACAATAAAGAATTAATAACTGGAATCAGAATTAGCCCGAGTTTTCAAAGCAACTAAAACACTAATTTTCCCCCACGTCTAGTTTTGGTTTTACATTAACATTAATCCAGTCCATTTATCATTGTCGTTCCTAGGTTCTCATTCATGGCTACACTTTTTATTGATACGTTAATCATATGCGGTCATTTCGCTATAATAATTACGTATACATAAGGACAACATTTAAGTTACAAAAAATATTGTACAACATAATTGTCACGCAATGCCAAAAATTACTACACGCATGTCAGTTAAGAAATCAAACCCTAAATTTAAATTAAACCACACAAATAAAATCTGTACAAAGTTCCACACATCTCTCGCGATTCCCCTCGTCCAAAATCAATAAATCAATTTTGTTAATACTCATCACTTAAACCGCTTTCCAGAGGCCTCTCGCCTCATCATCTCCCACCATTAGGCCTTTAGCCCATAACACTGATGGTAATGGAGGATGAAACGTGTTGTCTTCTTTCCATGGTCGTCATCTTGCCGCTGTTAAAACACAATTAAATTAAAGTTTTAAAACTTTTCTATCTGCTTTATGAGTATGTTATTTCCTCATATAGTCCTATGCAGAATCGTAGACTTTCCCTATCTTATGGCTAATTGCCATCTCACAAATTATGAAATTATAACTTAGTTATCGACACACAACTAGAATTTTAAAACATAGGCCGTCATAAGGACGTCTTAAATTGACTGTCGAAGAATAATTAGGAGTGCCCCGGTTCATCTCAGACATTTGTTTATACACATAAAGCCTAAAAGTTCCCATGGAGGGAGAAATAGCTCCTCAATATTTTATATAATGGGCCTATAATTATGTGTGACCTCTCAAAAAACTTGTAATTTCTCACAGGTCGCGAATCTGCCACCGAACACGCAAACCGATCACTAGATCTTTTTATAACCGAATGGCGCGCAAAAACACACTGATGCTATGTTCTGGCGTCCTATTCTCCCATTTGTCAGTTAAGTTGGCGTAGGGGTTCAGACCTTACAAATCCCGCCCTTATTTTGACGTCACGACACTTCTCCTCTCTCTCACTCCTTGCCTTGGACCAAGCATCGTGGCCTGTCGAGAGTCACGTACGCCTCAGCGTCATACCTGATTTTCTCAGAAGAATAAGAATAGCATTGGTTGTGAAACTGTCGGTAGCTTCCACCCAGCACTTAGCCCATCTTGCCAAGTCCAGTTAGCTTGCTACATCAATTTTACTCAAATATCCAGCATATCATGTATTTAGTATTTCCAACGTTTTTAATAAATATGAAACATTATTATTGGACACAATGATAAGGGTTCAATACCTTTATGGAGGGAGCATCCTTTGACCAAACTAATAGGTAATTAGCCTAATATTTTGCGGATGGCGGCCATCATTGTGTGAAATTCGATTCCCCCTTTAAATTCGAATATGGTGAAACCGAATGGAACGAAATTTGGTACAGAGGTAGCACTAGCAAAGGGCACCTCAGTGTCATGTTTTATATCACCGCCATCTTGAGGGAAACGTAATCGTGGCCACCCGAATGTTAAAAGCTAAAATGTAATTACGACCAACCTAATATTCTAGTCTCTACCAAATTTTTCAACAACATATCTTTCTGTGGGAAGCATATTCTGACCAAACTGCAAGATCATCAGCCCAATAGTTTGCAAATGGTGGCCAAGTATGTGTGAAAATCGATTCCCCCTATCAATTCAAACACGGTGAAATCGAATCGGATGAAATTTGGTTCAGAGGTAGCAATAGCAAAGGGCACCTCAGTGTCATGTTTTATATCGCCGCCATCTTGACGGAAACGGAATGACGGCCACCCAAATGTTAAAAGCTTAAATCAAATTACGACCATCCTAATAATTTGATCTCTACCAGATTTTGCAACAACATGCCTTTTTGTGAAAAGCATCTTATGACTGACTACAAGGTCATCAGCCCAATAGTTTGCAAATAGCGGCCATGTATGTGTGCAAATCCGTTCCCCATATCAATTCAAACACGGTGAAACCGAATTGAATGACATTTTTTTACAGAGGTAGCACTAGCAAAGGGCACCTCATATTCATGTTTAATATCCCTATAGCACGTTGTATTTTAACAAGCTACTACAACCAACATTCAATTATACTCCTTGAAAAGGACAAAGAGTTATAACAATACCCACGCATTTAGGAGAAAGTAGGCTATATGTTCTTTACTGAACATCTTGTTCAAATCAATATTGGAAACGTGACTTAATGCCTTTCAGCCCCGTGGTCAGTTTAGTGTGGCATAAAGCCATCCAGAATGAATATTTCACATGGCATTTTCTTTAAAAATCGATTTATAATATAAAAGCCACCTAAACCTTGTAAAAATGTAATTTAAAGTGGCACTGTAACACGCGGGAATCTTGCACTGCAGCCAACATTAAGTACAGAATACGGCGTTGAAAAGCAGCAAGTCGTTGACTTAATGCTTTTCTCCTCTGATCGCACTACACGTAGCGGTGGTTACTGGCTTGAACAGAAGCCTGACTTATATTTTTCCCACGCCGTTCCAAGGCCCTTGGGTCAATGCTTCAGAATACTAATTGTTTAAAAAATGACTATTTTTAGACTATTTTCATTTATGAACAAGATGTTCAGTAAAGAACATATAGCCTACTTTCTCCTAAATGCATGGGTATTGTTATAACTCTTTGTCCTTTTCAAGGAGCATGATTGAATGTTGGTTGTAGTAGCTTGTTGAAATACAACGTGCTATAGGGATATTAAACATGAATATGAGGTGCCCTTTGCTAGTGCTACCTCTGTACCAAATTTCGTTCAATTCGGTTTCGCCGTGTTTGAATTGATAGGGGGAATCGATTTGCACACATACTTGGCCACCATCTGCAAACTATTGGGCTGATGTTCTTGCAGTTTGGTCAGAATATGTTTCCCACATAAAGATATGGTGTTGCAAAATTTGGTAGAGACTAGATTATTAGGTTGGTCGTAATTACATTTTAGCTTTTAACATTTGGGTGGCCGCGATTACGTTTCCGTCAAGATAGCGGTGATATAAAACATGACACTGTGGTGCCTCTTGCTAGTGCTACCTCTATACCAAATTTCGTTCATTCGGTTCCACCGTGTTCGAATTAATAGGGGGAATCAATTTTGACATAAAGATGGCCGCCATCCGCAAACTATTAGGCCAATGACCTATTAGATTGGTCAAAGGATGCTCCCTCCATAAAGGTATGTTGTTGCAAAGTTTGGTAGAGATCGAATGGTTATGTTAGTCGTAATTTGATTTAAGCTTTAAACATTTGTGTGGCCGCTATTACGTTTCTGTCAATATGGCGGCGATATTAATCATGACACTGAGATGCCCTTTGCTAGTGCTATCTCTGTACCAAATTTCGTTCCATTCTGTTTCACCGTGTTTGAATTAATAGGGGGAATCGATTCTGACACAAAGATGGCCGCCATCCGCAAACTATTAGGTGAATGACCTACTAGATTGGTCAAAGGATGCTCCCTCCATAAAGGTATGTAGTTGCAAAATTTGGTTGAGATCGGATGATTAGGTTAATCGTAATTTGATTTAAGCTTTGAACATTCGTGTGGCCGCCATTACGTTTCAGTCAAGACGGCGGCGATATAAAACATGACACTGAGGTGCCCTTTGCTGTACCAAATTTCGTTCCATTAGGTTCCTCCGTGTTCGAATTAATAGGGGGAATCAATTTTGACATAAAGATGGCCGCCATCCGCAAACTATTAGGCTAATAACCTATTAGATTGGTCAAAGGATGCTCCCTCCAAAAAGGTATGTTGTTGCAAAGTTTGGTAGAGATCGGATGGTTATGTTAGTCGTAATTTAACTTAAGCTTTGAACATTTGTGTTGCCGCCATTACGTTTCTGTCAATATGGCGGCGATATAAAACATGACACTAAGATGCCCTTTGCTAGTGCTACCTCTGTACCAAATTTCGTTCCATTCGGTTTCACCGTGTTTGAATTAATAGGGGGATTTGATTTTCACACAAAGATGGCCGCCATTCGCAAACTATTAGGCTAATGATCTATTCATTTGGTCAAAGGATGCTTCCTCTATAAGGGTATGTTGTTGCAAAATTTGGTAGAGATCGGATGATTAGGTTAATCGTAATTTGATTTAAGCTTTGAACATTTGTGTGGCCGCCATTACGTTTCCGTCAAGATGGCGGCGATATAAAACATGACACTGAGGTGCCTTTTGTTAGGACTACCTCTGTACCAAATTTCGTTCCAATCGGTTGCACCGTGTTCGAATTAATAGGGGGAATCGATTTTCACACAAAGATGGCCGCCATCCGCAAACTATTACTCTGATGACCTATTAGTTTGGTCAAAGGATGCTCCCCCCATAAAGGTATGTTGTTGCACAATTTGGTAGAAATCGGATGATTAGGTTAGTCGTAATTTGATTTAAGCTTTGAACATTTGTGTGGCCGCCATTACGTTTCCGTCAAGATGGCGGCGACATAAAATATGACACTGAGGTGCCTTTCGTTAGTACTACTTCCGTACCAAATTTCGTTCCATTCGGTTGCACCGTGTTCGAATTAATAGGGGGAATCGATTTTCACTCAAAGATGGCCGCCATCCGTAAACTATTACGCTGATGACCTATTGGTTTGGTCAAAGGATGCTCCCCCCATAAAGGTATGTTGTTGCAAAATTTGGTAGAGATCGGATGATTAGGTTAGTCGTAATTTGATTTAAGCTTTGAACATTTGTGAGGCCGCCATTACGTTTCCGTCAAGATGGCGGCGATATAAAACATGACACTGAGGTGTCCTTTGCTAGTGCTACCTTTGTACCAAATTTCGTTCAATTCGCATTCACCGTGTTCGAATTGATAGGGGGGACAGACATTCAGAGTACACACACTCACACACACACAGACACTCACACACACAGACACACACACAGACTCACACACACACATACACACACACAGACAGACACACTTTTTTCGCCCTGTGTTGATCTCTTAAGTCTACTTTCATTTTTTGCAAAAATCGAAAGTAGGCTAAAAATTAGGCTTATGAGATCCCCTTTTGTCCGTATGTCTATCTGTGTGTGCGGGTGTGTGTGTGTGTGAGGATTTTTGCGTGTCCCCCCCCTAATAAATTCTAAACACCTGGAGCGATTACAATTAAACTCTGTAAGTTCATAGCACTATTCCGGGCGACCCCGACCGTGCCCTTCAATTTTTGTTACGTGTCACCAATCCAACATGGCGGCTGTGCGAAATATTTCACCAACATTCAATATCTCCGAAACTATTACCGAGATCACCCTGGAACTTAGTACGGTGATAAAGGGAACTACTAGATGTTCACCTATGTGACTTTCGAAAACCTGGTCACTACAAAACGAACATGGCGGCCAAGCGAAGTTGAAAGTTTTAAATAGACTTTTCTCGCGATTTAATGATCCAAACGCAATGAAACTTGGTACAGCAAATGTTTATACACATTGTAATGCATCGGTATCTAATTTATTTCAATTGTTTACGTAATTTTAAGATGGCGTCTGTGCGAATTTCGAAAATTAAGTTTTTATTTCTTCTGTTCTAATCATGCGAACGAAATCAACGTTTGCATAATGAACGTACACATTAATCATCATCTAATATTACATAATTCTATGGCCTACATATATTAAAATCCAACATGGCGACCATCCGAAATATTTAGATGGTTCTCAATATCTATTAATCTACTACAGCAATAAAACTGAAATTTTGCAAGTGTATAGAGGCTATAAGCATAAGTTCACCTGTGGTACGTTAAATAACCTGGCGAGCACAAATCAAACATGGCGGCGACGCGAAATTTGAATATTCAAATGGACCCTTCTTGCGTTTTAACCATCCGAGCGCAGTGAAACTTGATACGGTATATGCTTATACAAATTTTAATCGGCTGGCATCTAATTCATTTAAATTATTTTCATAACCACAAGATGGCGGCTGAGCGAAATTTTAAAATCCCGCTTTTATTTCTTGTGTCCTAATCATGCGATTGAATTTTGAATAAAACACCTACACAATAATCCTCATGAAATATTCCAACATGGTGACCGTCCAAAATATTTAGACGGTTCTCAATATCTACGAATCTATTACAGCAATCAAACTGACAATTTGCATGTTGATAGAGGCAATTAATATTATTAGGATATATGAAAATAGGCTATTTAGTTCTTCACGGAACTACTTGTTGACTTGATGCCTTTCAGCACCGACCGATTCAATTGATAGCCTATGTCGATTCTAAAGTAACTGATTTAGTTGTAACTGTGATATTCTGTGAGAATGTATGATGTTCTTAATGAATTACACTTGCCCACAGCTCTGGATCCTGCTGGACCTCTATACTACCCCCCAGAGAAATGTGGGGACAATATCTTAGAAACAGACGCTGAATGCGTCGAAGCCATTCACACAGACGGGTATATGTACGGAACTCTACAGAAAGCAGGAACCGTGGACTTCTTTGTCAATGGAGGATATGCACGTCAACCAGGATGTCAAGAGATGGGTAAAGATATGGCAGGTAAATGTAAACAATGATATCCAATGTATTGATGAGATAACTACTTACTGTCAGAGATCGAATTGAAAGTCTGTCACTCCCTTTTTGTCGTACGGATTTTAATGAAGTAATTTTACACCTGGTGTCTTCCTATCAACAATTTCTTATATAAAATGTGGTATATTTATATTTTTCAGATTTAACATGCAGAAATATGAGAATAATATTCGTAACAGTAGCGGTATAGCAGTCATCTCGATTATTTCGAACAAAGGAGCTGATGACCAAGGTGTCCCTAGCCCCAAAACATTGCTCAAGAAGAACGTGAGCTATGTGGTTGTTCTGCACCAAAATAGTTGGATTTTCTCCCTCATTTTTTACAGATTGTCTCGACTAACGTAAGCAGGAAATTGTCACGCCAGGACTGGCGCCATGGGTAAATGTGACCCAACCGTAAATAATATAGAAATAACTTGAGTGTTCAAAAAGCTATGGACTTATGTCTTTTGCAAGGCGAAGGTCATGGCTAGGAAGGAAGGTACTGTAAGCGACAGGAAATGAGGGTTGACCAAAACAAATATATAGAGCATTATTTAAGCCTCGGGGTTAAAGTAAAGCTGTTGGGGCTTTGGCTGTTTTCTTCTTCTTCTTTCCTGGATTTTGGCCATCTTTGTACCTCGTAAAATAACCCATTGTATTCACTGTCTCTTATTTCCTTTATCCTTTCTTGCCTTCCAGTAGTTCTTCATTACTTCACTTGTCTCCTTCTCTCTTCCGTTCAGATGTTAAACCGCTTCTTATTTTCCTTCTCCTGGAAACCCTTGAAATTTTTGATCATATTTATGAAAAGTGGCCTGTCCTGAATAATATCAATTGTTACTTCCATCTCTTCCATATCCCTTTTTATATTTTGCACCCAATGATTACCATTCTTGCTTTTGTATACATGACTGATTTTTTTGTGAGTCTGGTGTTATTCATTCTCATTACGAGTCCAAAGAAACTAACCCTCCTTTTCCTGATCGTTTCGTAGATTTTTTCAATTTCTTTATTTTTGTATAGGTCATCACTTTTTCTGTATCTTAACTGTCCACTTTCTGTTTTAATGGTCCCAATATGTTTCTAAGTATCCTTCTTTCCTTTTCCTCTCGCTCTTCTATTTCGCCCCTTTTAATTGAAAACATACATTCTGAAAATAACTACCGGTACATTATTTATTAGCCTACTTTCGATTTTTGCAAAAAATGAAAGTAGACTTATGAGATCAACACAGGGCGAAAAAAGTGTGTCTGTCTGTGTGTGTGTATGTGTGTGTGTGAGTCTGTGTGTGTGTCTGTGTGTGTGTGTGTGTGTGTGTGAGTGTGTGTACTCTGAATGTCTGTCCCCCCCCTATCAATTCGAACACGGTGAATGCGAATTGAACGAAATTTGGTACAAAGCAAAGGACACCTCAGTGTCATGTTTTATATCGCCGCCATCTTGACGGAAACGTAATGGCGGCCACACAAATGTTCAAAGCTTAAATCAAATTACGACTAATCTAATCATCCGATCTCTACCAAATTTTGCAACAACATACCTTTATGGGGGGAGCATCCTTTGACCAAACTAATAAGTCATCAGCGTAATAGTTGGCGGATGGCGGCCATCTTTGTGTGAAAATCGATTCCCCCTATTAATTCGAACACGGTGCAACCGAATGGAACGAAATTTGGTACAGAGGTAGTACTAACAAAAGGCACCTCAGTGTCATGTTTTATATCGCCGCCATCTTGACGGAAACGTAATGGCGGCCACACAAATGTTCAAAGCTTAAATCAAATTACGATTAACCTAATCATCCGATCTCTACCAAATTTTGCAATAACATACCTTTATAGAGGAAGCAGCCTTTGACCAAATAACTAGGTCATTAGCCTAATAGTTTGCGGATGGCGGCCATCTTTGTGTGAAAATCAATTCCCCCTATTAATTCAAACACGGTGAAACCAAATGGAACGAAATTTGGTACAGAGGTAGCACTAGCAAAGGGCACCTCAGTGTCATGTTTTATATCGCCGCCATATTGACAGAAACGTAATGGCGGCCACACGAATGTTCAAAGCTTAAATCAAATTACGATTAACCCAATCATCCGATCTCTACCAAATTTTGCAACTACATACCTGTATGGAGGGAGCATCCTTTGACCAATCTAATAGGTCATTCGCCTAATAGTTTGCGGATGGCGGCCATCTTTGTGTCAAAATCGATTCTCCCTATTAATTCAAACACGGTGAAACCGAATGGAACGAAATTTGGTACAGAGATAGCACTAGCAAAGGGCATCTCAGTGTCATGATTTATATCGCCGCCATATTGACAGAAACGTAATGGCGGACACACAAATGTTCAAAGCTTAAATCAAATTACGATTAGCCTAATCATCCGATCTCTAGCAAATTTAGCAACAACATACCTTTATGGAGGGAGCATCCTTTGACCAAACTAATAGGTCATCAGCCTAATATTTTGCGGATAGCGGCCATCTCTGTGTGAAAATCGATTCCCCTTATCAATTCGAACACGGTGAAACCGAATGGAACGAAATTTGGTACAGAGGTAGCACTAGCAAAGGGCACCTCAGTGTCATGTTTTATATCACCGCTATCTTGACGGAAACGTAATCGCGGCCACCCAAATGTTAAAAGCTAAAATGTAATTACGACCAACCTAATAATCTAGTCTCTACCAAATTTTGCAACACCATATCTTTATGTGGGAAACATATTCAGACCAAACAGCAAGAACATCAGCCCAATAGTTTGCAGATGGTGGCCAAGTATGTGTGCAAATCAATTCCCCCTATCAATTCAAACACGGTGAAACCGAATTGAACGAAATTTGGTACAGAGGTAGCACTAGCAAAGGGCACCTCATATTCATGTTTAATATCCCTATAGCGCGTTGTATTTCAACAAGCTACTACAACCAACATTCAATCATACTCCTTGAAAAGGACAAAGAGTTATAACAATACCCATGCATTTAGGAGAAAGTAGGCTATATGTTCTTTACTGAACATCTTGTTATTATTGTTATTTATTAAGTTTTACTATTTATTTATTTACCATAGATTATATAAGAAGTCTGGATGGCATAGTGAGAAAGGACAAGCCCCACATAGGCCTACTTAAAGTATACTTCACTTATGTGGCTGCTGTTGTATCATTTTGGGCTTGGGACAACATGGTCATTAGTCCAATGTTCTTAGATGTGTGTAGACGAGTAATGTTGCTGTTTATCGTGGTCTAGTGGCACGTAATAAGGCTTCTGCCCCAAAGGTCCTGGTTCAAACTAAAGAGCCTGGTTTTCCTGTGTGATTCTCTTACCAACTTTTAAAAAATATTTTTTACTTTAGTTTTATTTCCTTTATTACTATACTTGTTACGTTGTACTTCGTTCTCTTTCATTATTTTCTGTATTTCTCTGATGAAATTAGGCTAAAAATAACGGACACAGTTCAGTATGTCAGAATCCAGGTGGCATCAAGCATTTTGACCCTCGACATTTAATTGTGATCTGAGGGCTAGAATGGGGTTTACTCAGCCTCAAGAGTACATTGAACCTATCAGCTTGGGTAGAATTATGTTGGCAACACTGGCACATATGGGTTGCTAGAAATGAATCTGCAAACATAATATCGTTTATGCACATGTGGCAAATTTTGAACTGCCAGCATACATTGAGACAAGGGTTCAAATACAAAATTACAGGTGCAGAACAGCTGAAATTCTTAGAGAGAGTTATTAAGTAATTGGTAGGTCTGCTGAGGTAGGAATTGACCCCCCCCCCCCTCTCTCTCTCTCTTCTCAGTTGCTTGAAATAGTTCCTGTGACCTTATTTTTAGATAGTTCATACTCATACTCAGGGTATGCTAAGCCAGTTAATTTAGAACAACATATGCGATCCCTGGACAGAACCTAATGTCTGAACCTCATGTTCCAGTTACTACAGTAAGGCCATCATGCAGTCACGATCGGGCTGTATTCTATGCAGCCGAGGCAATACGGAACAGCTCTGCCTTCGTAGCTCGTCAATGTAAGTCACTGGAAGCTTTCAACAAAGGAGAATGCAACAATAATCCTACAATTAACATAGGACAATGCGATAAAAGGTAAGAAAATGCGATCATTATTAGAATGATGATGTTGTTCGAGTCTTCAGTCTTTTGACTGGTTTGATGCAGCCTTCCATGCCTCCCTGTCCTGAGCTAATCGTTTCATCTCTACATAACTACCACACCCTACATCCGAGGCAATCTGTTCAACATATTCTAGCCTTGGTCTACCCCTACAGTTCTTGTCCTCGACCCTTCCTTCCATAACTAAGATTGCTATTCCTGGGTGTCCTACCAACCTATCTCTTCTCTTCATTAGCAGTCGCCAGAAACATCTCTCCTCTTCCACTAGCCTTAATACCTCTTCGTTTGTAACACTGTCTACCCATCTGATCTTCATCATTCTCCTGTAACACCACATTTCAAACGATTCAATTCTCCCCGTTTCTGCTGCACCGATAGTCCAAGTTTCACTTCCATAGAGTGCCACGCTCCAGACAAAGGTCTTCAAAAATGACTGCCTAATACCTAAATCTATATTCGATGTCAACAGAATCCTTTTCTGTAGAAATGCTTCCCTTGCCTGAGCTAACCTACTTTTTATATGCTCTTTGCTTCGTCCATCACTGGTTATTTTGCTTCCTAAGTAACAGCAGTCTCCTACTTCCTTTAGTTTTCACCTGCCAATTTGATGTCCATAGAGGTTTCTGATTTATTTCGACTGTACTCCAATATTTTTGTTTTACATTTAGGGTCTATTAATTTTCATCATGAATTCTTTCCTCAAGACGGAGTCCATGCCATTCAAAAACTCATTCAAATCCTCAGGCGTGTCGGCCAAGATGACTATGTCATCGGCAAATCTCAGAGTTGAAATTATTTCTCCTTGAATCTTCACTCCCCTTTGAAATTTTCTCCAATTTCCTTCATTGCTTGTTCAATGTAAAGATTGAGGAGTATGGGTGATAAGTTGCAGCCTTGCCATACACCTTTCTGAATACCAGCTTCTCTCTCATGTCCTTCAGCTCGAATGACTGTTGTCTGGTTTCTGTATAGATTGTAGATCACCCTCCTATCCCTGTACTTTATTCCAATCGTTTTCAAAATGTCAAACAATTTAGTTCAATCAACGTTATCAAAAGCCTTTTCTAAGTCTACAAATGCCATGAACGTACTCTTATCTTTCCTTATTCTACCTTCCAAAATCAGCCTGAGACTTAGTACAGCTTCCCTTGTTCCTACATTTCTCCTGAAACCGAACTGGTCTTCACCCATCTCCGTTTCTATCTGGCTTTCCATCCTCTTGTGAATTATTCTAGACAGGATCTTTGAAGCAAGAGTAATCAAGCTGATTGTACGGTAATCTTCGCATCTGTCAGCTCCCACTTTCTTCGGTATACGGATGATAAAATTCTTCTTGAAATCAGAGGGTACCTCACCTGTCTCATAAACCCTACACACCAAGTTATATAACCCGATCAGACCTTCATCTCCTATGCAGAGTAGCAACTCAATCGGTATATCATCTATGCCTGGTGCTTTGTTCCTGCTTAAGTCTTCCAATGCTCTGTCACATTCTGACCTCAATATTAAATCTCCTTTTGCATCCTCACTAATTTCCTCCTCCCTTTCCATTATATGATTCTCAATCTCCTTTCCCTTATACAAACACTCTATGTAAGCTTTCCATCTCTCAACCTTTTCTTCCCTCTCTGTTAGAGGCTTTCCATTTATGTTCTTAATATTACATCACTTAATCTTCTTTTCCCCAAAAGTATTCTTAATCCTTCGATAAGCTGTGTCTATTTTTCCTAATTTCAGACAATTTTCTATACCTGCACATTTCTCTTTCAACCATTCTTCTTTCGCTTCCTTGCACTTCTTGTTAATCTCATTTCTCAGACGTCTGTATTCTGCTTTCCCCTTTTCATCTCTTACATTCTTGTGTTTCCGCCTTTTATCCATCAATTCTAGTATATCCTGAGTGATCCACGGTTTTCTACCTATTCTTTCTTTCCTACCAATGTGTTCTTCTGCGGATTTTGTTATTTCATTCTTCAAAAGTGCCCATTCGTCTGCAATTGAAGTTTGTTTAGGGTTTCTCATTAGTCCTTCCTTTATACTTTTCTTGAATCTTTCGTTTACATCCTTCTCTTTCAGCTGTCTATTGCCCACCTTTTTGTCTTTTGACTTTTTTTTTAAGTTACTTCAACTTTAATCTGCATTTCGTAACAACCAGATTGTGGTCAGAGTTTATGTCATCACCGGGATGTGTTTTACAATCCAAAATCTGGTTTCGAAACTTTTGCTTGACCATAATGAAGTCGATTTGGTAACGCCCTGTATCTCCTTGTCTCATCCATGTGTATATTCTTCTATTGTGGTTATTGAATAAGGTGTTAGCTATGACCAACTCATGCTCGGTGCAGAATTCCATCAGCCTGCTTCCTCGATCATTTCTTTCACCTATTCCGAAATCTCCTACTATCTTCCCTTCTCTTCCTTTTCCTACCACAGCATTCCAATCTCCCATTACTATAACATTTTTATCACCCTTGATATACCTCAGAATTTCATATATTTCTTCGTAGACCTTTTCAACATCTTCATCATCAGCTTGACTGGTAGGCATATAGACTTGTACCTCTGTGTTGCACGTAGGTTTTGCATTGATTTTGCTACATTAATCCGTTCACTATTGCTCATAATTTTCCACCCGCTGTCCAAGTTTCCTACTCAATATGAGACCAACCCCTCTTGGCCATTGTTTGATTTAGTGCTAATGACCCTATAGTCTCCTGACCAAAATTCCTGTTCTTCCTGCCAGCGCATTTCACTAATCCCAACCAAATCCAACCTCAACCAATCCATTTCCCTTTCTAAGTTTTCTAACCTTCCACTTCCCAGCAGACTTCTAACATTCCACGCTCCGATCCGTATAATGTCAGATTTCCTCTTTGTCACTTCTGTGATGTTAGCCCCCTCTCGAGTGCCCCACCCGGAGATCCAAACGGGGGACTAGTTTACCTCCGGATTTGAATTTTACAACGGAGGAGGCCATCTTCACATGTAATTATGCATAGATGTGCATATCCTCGGGAAGAGCATTACGGCTGTATTATTATCATCATCATTATTATTATTATTATTATTATTATTATTATTATTATTATAACAGGGGGGCGGCTCAAGGCTCGGTGTTAGGCCCTGATTTATGGAACGTAAATTATGACAGCATTTTACGGATGGAGATGCCAGAGGACACTTCTTTGGTGGGATATGCTGATGATCTTGTTGTGCTCATTATGGAGCGCTCCATGGAGGTTCTGCAACTTAAACTTAATCAGGTAATGCGGAGAGTTTCCACCTGGATGAATGATCATGGACTCCAACTAGCAATTCATAAAACTGAACTAGTCCTTGCTACTAAGAAGAGAGTTCCACGAGTTGTACCAATGTTAGTAGATAATCAATTGATAGAAACAGCTCCTGCTGTTCGTTACTTGGGTGTTATGATTGACAGCAAGTTAACATTCTGGAATCATATCAGCAAGATTTCTGATAGGGCTGCAAGTATTGTTAACAACTTTTCGCGGCTCATGGCTAATATTGGCGGCCCTTCACCCTTGAAGAGGAAATTGCTGATGAGAGTGGCGGAATCAGTTATTCTTTATGGTGCAGAGATTTGGTTAGTAGCTCTTGGCTCTGAGATGTATAGGAATCGGATAACCTCTGTTCACATAAGAGCTGCCCTCAGAATAACTTCTGCCTATCGTACAGTGTCAGGACCGGCAGTGCTAGTAATAGCTGGGGCGATACCCGTATACATCCTGGCCAAGGAAAGGCGCCGTATATACTTGCCCAAAAAAGAGCATTCTAAGATACGCGTGAAGAGGGAGGAAAGAGACAGATCTCTTCTGGAATGGCAGGAAGAATGGGAACGTGAACATCGTGGCAGGTGGACAGCTAGGCTCATCAAGCAACTGAAGCCATGGTTGTCGAGGGAACACGGCGAGGTTAATTAATTCATTACCATGTTTCTCTCTGGCCTTGGTTATTATGAATCATACCTCCATCGAATGGGAATTTCACCGAGTTCACGGTGTCGTTATTGTGATGATCAATGGGATGACGTTCAGCACACGTTCTTTGCTTGCTTGAGGTGGAGAAATCTTCGAAGGCTTCTGGAGACAAAAGTTGGAGTCATTACACCAGACAATATGGTGGATAAAATGCTATTCAGCAGAGAAAGTTGGGCACAGATTGCTGTCTACATCTCTGAGCTGCTAAAAACAAAAAAAGAAGAGGAACCGAGAATATTGGTTGCTGATGACAATGAAGATGATGATGAGTAATTTCAATATCATCACGTTAAATAAAATTGACTGAGACCTCTGGGCGTAACAGTGGCTTCACCCTGAAATAAGGCTGAACAGGCAGTTCCGGGGTGGCCTTAGGCCAAGTATAGGGTTTGTAGGGTTTTAGTAGGTAAGAATCCTGCACATTTGTAAGTCCGGAAGCTTGCAATCTGTCTTTTGAAGATTTCCCCACGGTTTCCCTCGCAAAACTTAAAAAAAAAATATTATTATTTCCCGCCTTTCATTTTCGGAATCCCGGACACATTCCAAATTGTGTCCGATTGTCCGAATTTTACTTGTTCTGTATATCACTTACCTTGGACAACCTCATAGTGTAGCCTAGTGGTTAGCATTCCTGGCTGTCACCCTTGAGGTCCGGGTTCGATACCTGGTTCTGAAAGGTAACTTAATTCTGTCTGAGGACTCTACGCTCAGCTCGTATGGCAATACTGAGAAGGGATTGGACTTGATTCCTACCTCCGCCATCCTTAAAGTGGTTTTCCGTGGTTTCCTCACTTCTACTCCAAGCAAATGCTGGGATGTTTGTTCCTAACGTAGGACCACACCACCCCCTTCTCCATCATCACTTCAGTTTTTATTTAATCGTCCATTCAATTGTTTATATACAGTATATATCTTAATCGCATGTAATTGTTTTTTCAGGTTATTTTTCCCATATGGGAATTACGTGTTGACCGACTGAAAAGTTACAATATCAGTATTGTCATTAAGGCAACACTGAAAACTGGCTTCAAAGCTATCTACAGTATATGGAAATGAATTATACTCGGGAAATAAAAATTAGTGGAAAAGTAGAATCTTTAATATATTCGCCCGCTATATCCCATGCGTGGAAAATGCTAGTGTAGCCGTTTATACTTCTGATTAACACTGCTGCCTGAGTAGAAGCCAAGAAATAACTACAGATGACCATATTTTGCTTTTATGTTTACAGTAAACCTGGTACCTATTATCTCCGCACCAATGGCCACACTCCTTTTGGAGAAGGGGTAAAAGGAGCTGCAACGTAGTCGTGACGTGGATTTCTATGGAGGAACAAATGATTAATGAAGAGGATTATTTAAGTCGAGTTTTGGAAACTTGGTGTGAGTGAGTTTCTCCGTGTGTTTTTGCAAAATAATGTACAACGCAGGATTCTGCCTGAACAGTACTAAACAGTGATACTGCTCCCTGAGTTGCTGCGAAGAAAGTCATCTAACAGGAGAATTCAACTTTAATCCCCTCTGGCGTTTCAGAGGAGAAGCACTGAGTAGTGATTCTAACTTCCATGAAAACATATTTTATTCTCATTAAATGAGACACCAGAGGAGTTGATGTTTTTGGTTTCAAACCAAGGAACCAGGTAAATGAATAACTCGAATCATGCTGAAATTTTGCACACATGTCGGTCAGACTGTAACGAGAACGTATGTAGTAGTACAGTACTTCAATCCCAAATACACTTTGGCTACTTTAGAGTCTGTCTAAATACGAGCGCACAACTCGTGAGCCCAGATGGATGAACACGCCGAGCTCTCTTATCTTGTTGTACGGACGAGACCATATTATTAGAATGAATATTATTTTCAAAATTAATGAAGTATTCGCAATTTTATATTAGAATATGCGGAATATTTTGCGATGTTTTCATTATTTTTGATGGCTGAAAAACTATTTATCTTTTTAGATATTTCATGTTTTATGCTAGGAAAGTAAATTAACAAATTTCTTGCAATCACAACATATTGTTAATTAGACAAAAAATTAAGGACTCTAATTAATTCTTTATATTATCGACTTAAAATTCAGTAACATAAATCAATGTAATCGCATGACATTATTTTTGCGTCAATATTTGCTGTGTAAAAGTATCCCAAATGTGCCAAATGTAAAGGGGTAAATTCAATTAAATGATAATGATGTTGATTAATTGAGGGACTTCGCAACATCGTGGCCATATAGCCCCGTGTACTTGGGTGTGTGTGGAATTTGTCTGATAACCTGTGCTAGTGTGCATTTGTAATTAAGATGATGATTGGGAAGGTGGCGGCCGTGGGAACCATCCCGGCATTTGCCTGAAGTAGAAGTGGAAATCCACGGAAAGCCACTTCCAGGACATCGGAGGTGGGAAACGAACTCTCCTCTTCTCAGTTTTTCCTCATGAGTCTGTATGTACCCTGTTCTAGCCCTCAGATCAGAATTAAATTTCTTGGGCTAGGAATCGAACCCGGGTCTCCGCGGTGACAGCCAAGTGGGCCTGTCAATAAGCAACGAGGCGGACGCTTCAAAAATGAAGTCAGTGCCATTTTGCCTAGTGTGCTGAATGTCCACCCAATTATACAATGTTTAATGGGTAATATCACACATTAGGCCTATGCTAATAAACTGACCACGTCTGAACTTCGTTTGCAATGCTGTAAGTAGGCTACCGTCACTGCAGTGAGATTTATCATAGTTTCTCGGATGGTTTCCAGCAGAAGGTATAGATGTTCCGCTGGAAAGGGGTTGTAATCTGTAGTCAGGGGACTATTCAAATAAAAATAATAATTTTCACGAGTTTTGTAGAAGTTTTCTTGTGTCCAAACTCATTTTGTAGTGATATAGACTTTTTATCCCTCAAGAGTTTTATTTTATCTGCCTAGATACTGCATTAGGGGTAGATGATATAGTTATTCCACCCCTTTAAACTCCAATAACTAACTAAGATACTGCATGTATATGGATAATGATTAGGTGTTATCTCACATGGAGGACCGTCCCTTAGCATTTGAGGCGGGGAGAGGAGTAGAAGGAGTTGTATGAGTCTTAGGTGGAAACGTAGCCTTGTACTGTCTCAACTTCAATACCTCGGTTTGCAAGGACTCATCACTTGACAGTGGCTTCACGAGACAACGACCGCGGAGTGGGAGGCCTTCGTGTTTCCGTTAACGATTAGTCCAGTCAACGAATGCTCCAAAAAAGGTATAGAGGGAAATGTTTGGAACACAATTTTTGACTTCGTAACTTTGTTTGAACTAGTTAGGAGGTGAACATATCGAAAGTCCCCGCCCGTAGCCTTCGAGCCGGGGGAGGGGGGGGAGGAGGGGGAGGAGGGGGAGGGGGGCGGTTTAAAGGTCCCATTTTTCGGTGTTTCGCTTAAATCTCGGAAAATATGCGTCCTATCAAAATGAGTACTCTATACAAAATGAACGCTAATTAAATTTGCTACAAGTTATACTCAGTCAAGTCTTCCGATATCTTGTGTAGTTTTCGCGTTATCCGCTCTTGGAAGTCTGTAATTCTGGAAAAGAAATATATTTTTGCCTCAAATTGTTTGCTTTTTTTGACCGGATAACTCTTCAACTAAACACCCAAAAAAAAAAATGCCAGCCAGGGGGTTGCAGAACATTAAATTCTCTTCACGAATATATATATATATAACTTTACTATTTTATCTATTTTCCTTCCAATGTTAAAACCCATTCGCACAGACTTACTGTCGACCAAAGTATTATGTGTACTCGAGTTTGAAGGTTGTTTGTGAAGTAACCAATAGACCTACATAAAATCCAATACCATCAACATTTTCGTCGTTCTATTTTACGTTAGTTCATGTAGGTTTGGATTTTTTATTTTATATTTTAATATTTTTTATCGCAGTTGGAACACAAAAAGTGCACGTTTTTAAGCGTGTTTCAACCATGCATCACATTTAAGAATTATTATCTCAAAAGCCCGTCATCATATCGAATCCAAATTTTAACACAATATACATTGGAATGTTGTATAACTGCTTTATTAATTTCAAAATTTTGTGTGTCCAAGAAACAAAGTTGTTATCATTGTTGTAAGGTAACTTTTTCTTGGCTCGGGGTGGTTGGAAAATGTAGTTCTTGGTTGCGTTGTAATCGTTATACATCAAAAAGTTATGCTGTATGACTGTGAAATACGTAAATTAATTCACTTATTTTATATCGGTTTGTATTTGTACGATGAAATAACACATGGTTCACCAGCTAGCCGCTCCGGGAAAAACTGTACAGCGTTTCTGAGATGGAGCCCATCACTTCCGAGCGAGACGCGCCATGATGCGTGTGGACACCATTTCGGCAACGCTGTACAGCTTTTCCCGGAGCGGCTAGCTGGTGAAACATGTGTTATTTCCGCGTACAAATACAAACCGATATAAAATAAGTGAATTAATTTACGTATTTCACAGTCATACAGCATAACTTTTCGATGTATAAGGATTGCAATGCAACCAAGAACTACATTTTCCAACCACCCCGAGATAAAAAGTTACCTTACAAAAATGATAACAACTTTGTTTCTTGGACACAAAAAAAAAAAAAAAAAAACCAGTTATACAACATTCCTATGTATATTGTGTTAAAATTTGGATTCGATCTGACGACGGGTTTTTGAGATAATAATTTTTAAATGTGACGCATGGTTGAAACATGCTTAAAAACGTGCACTTTTTGTGTTCCAACTGAGATAAAAAATATTAAAATATAAATTAAAAAATTCAAACCTACATGACCTAACGTAAAATAGAACGACGAAAATGATGATGTTATTGAATTTTATGTAGGTTTATTGGTTACTTCACAAACAACTTTCAAACTCGAGTGCACATAATACTTTGGTCGACAGTAGGCGCTGGCTACGTATCGGCGGCTCAGGACTAGCCCGCCAAAGCAAGGATACAGCTGACATTGCCTAGCTCACCGATATGTTTAAGAATTTTCCTCCCTTCCCAGAGACCAGTGACATCATATCTATGTTTTGATCACAGATAATGTGTTACCGTGCAGCAACCGTTACACTCCGAGCATTCCAAAAGGGCGTGGCTTAATTAACTAGGGAGCGCTGGGGCCACCACGTCAGACAATAATAGTACAGTACCGGTAGCTCATTATTCTATAGGTACGTATTGAGACATTTGTCCCAAGTAGTCCTGCCTGCGATGTTCGGCTCTGCCTAGAAATGTAATTCTGGTCTGTACGTTGGAACGAGGTCCACTCAGTCTCGCAATGACGACTGAAGAGAAATGTGTTTGAATCCCATCTCAAGTATTCTAAAAGTTTTTTTGTGACTTTCCACATTTACTCCATATAAATTCAGTAATGTACCAATTATAAGACCCCGAGCACCTCACGCCTAAACCTAACTTCGAGAAGTATTCCCTGCTTTGACTAGCGGCGTAACCGCGAGGTAAACACAGCCAGTACCTGCGCCCCATATTCCCTCAGTCGTGTTTGCGCTGTTATAATGTGCGGAGTGTAGCCTCGTGGTGAACGTGACAACAAAATGGCACAACGACGTCATTTGGACTCCGTTTTGCAGGTTAGAATACTCGGCCGCCTGGAAGCAGGCCAGACACAGACCGAAGTCGCCGTATCCTTGAATGTGCCACAAAGGCTTTGGAGACGATTTCGAGACACAGGTTATGCTAGTCGTAGGCCAGTACCATGTCGACCAAGAGTAACCACCCCACAGCAGGATCGATATCTGGCCTTAACCGCCCGACGAAATCGGAGTGCACCTGCAAGACAATTGTGGGTGGAGCTTGCAGCCGTATCAGGGGTTGCCGTTTCCCGGCAAACTGTGTACCGGAGGCTCAGAACAACAGGGCTGTTTGCCAGACGTCCGGCTCACTCCAGCACAGAGACGGGCCCGTTTACTGTGTAGCCGTCAACGTCGAAACTGGACCATGAATGAATGAAGGCATGTGCTCTTCACAGATGAATCCCTCTTCAGTTTGCAGAACGATTCCCGTCGCACATTAATCTAGATAGAACCAGGTAGTCGATACAACCACAGGAACGTCGTGGAACGGGACCAGTATGGTGGTGGTGGCGTCATGGTGTGGGGCGGCATCATGTTGAATGGCCGTACGGACCTGCACATCTTCATGGGTGGTCTGAGGAACACTATGAACGCTCAGAGATACAGGGATGAGGTACTGAAACCACATGTTCGACTCTTCTGAGGTGCGGTTGGTCCAGACTTCCTCTTAATGGACGATAATGCCCGACCGCACCACGCTGCTCTGTTGGAAGACATTCATCGCATGGACTGGCCAGCGAGGTCTGTGGATCTGAATCGTATAGAACATGCCTTGGATGCATTGGGGAGGCGAATTGCATCCCGGCAGCCTCCACCAAGGACCCTCCAAGACCTTCTCATTGCCCTTTCGGAGGAATGGGATCGACTGCCACAAGAGCTATTGGACCATCTGATAGAGAGCATGCCACGTCGCTGCGAAGCATGTGCGGCCGTTAGGGGAATCCGAACACCCTAATAACAGCATATTTTGTTGTGGAAGACATTGTCAAGTTTTGTTAGTTGTTGTCAAATGTATACTTTAGCTAACAGAGCCTCTCTGACACCGTTTATTTGGGCAAGTTGTGTGACATGTGGTGAGTGATTCAGCTTACGTTTTAGGTAGATTTCATTAGAAAGCTAACTATTGCAATGGGTCCCATGTTTCGACTTCCGGAAAATTTCGACATATCTTCGCGTTTCACATCCCCCAGAGCCCAAAACCACCGTCAGTTCAAAAGTTTATATATAATGTATGTATATATGTATCTATATATATATATATATATATATATATATATATCAGTTTCTTGTGGACACGATAACTGCCGTAATTTTGTACCAATCACTTTGAATTTTTTACATAATATGTATCCCTATAAAATCTCGGTCGAGTTCGTTAATGGGCAATATTGGTCGAAGGGGGTGAAAATGGGGGGCTTTTTTCGAAAAAGTGAAATTTCGCTATAACTCTCTTAATACGTGAAATATCGAATCCATTCAAAGTTCATAATATGTGTCGGATAAGTGCCAAAAATTTATGTCAAATAAGTTTTTTGATAGCACCAACCATTGACCAAAGGGGTGGAAGAAAAGTGGGTTTTTCGGGAAACATTAATCATATCTCTCTTAATAGGCACAATATCAAAACCGTACAAAATGGACAATATTCCTCCAATAATTACCTAAAACTTTTGTCTGAAAGAATTTTTGATATGACCCACCATTACGCCACGGGGTGAGCAAAATGATTTAAATGATAAGAAAATGCCTAGTGCCAAGAAAGGTTGCCATGACAACTTTACTTTTAATTGATAAGGGATGAGCCATCAGCAGTTGCTATGACAACGCCACTGCACGAGATAACATTCAGTTTTCCATCTGTCTGTGGGAAGCGACTTCGGTATCCGAACTGGTAGCATGCTGAACTTCTATGCCCAAGGTCGCGGGTTCAAACCCGGCTGAAGTCGTCGGATTTACTAAGAGTGCTAAAAAAACCTGAGTTTGCTTTCCTTCGGAGGGGAAGTTCCAACGTTCGTTGCGAGTTGATGGTTCCGGTGGCATATAGTAGCCAAGTTCACAGCTAGGTGTCGTTGATGGTAGTATATTAGGTAGATTTCATTAGAAAGCTAACTATTGCAATGGGTACCATGTTTCGACTTCCGGAAAATTTCGACATATCATCGCGTTTCACATCCCCCAGACACCAAAACCACCGTCAGTTCAAAAGTTTATATATAATTTATGTATATATATATATGTATATATATGTATATATATAATATATATATATACAGTGTGGTCCACCAGCCCCTTATTTTTTTTGGAGGAAGGCAACCCAACTAACGCGTATATCACAGTCATTCTAAAAACATTAGTGCCTGCTCCTTTACGTCCATTGTACATCCTCGCGAATATAGTAGAAATCAATAGTGGCAGTGTTCTTTCAATGACCTTAAATATAATGCATGATTGAAACGATCAGAGCTCCGAATAACACCTTCTTACATTTGGACAGGAAGTGTCTATGAATAGATTCAATACGTGCCAGCAATACACCATGGTTCTCGGTAGCTATGGTGGCTTAATCAAGAATCGCTTGAATAGCATCAACGAAGTCGCATTGTAGTAGGTTCGAACCTTGAACTAGTACATATTTATTTTATTTTTTGCTTAATGTCGTTTATTGTGGATGTATTATGGACGCATATCTATCTGTTCCAACCAGTGATTTTGTATTTGGTCCTCAAAAGGACCGTACTTATCCGATGGTACGCAGCCAGATTGGACGACGACATAATGATCTGTAGAACGAAAGCAAGGTATCCTGTATATTCAAGGTAGAAAGTGTTCAAAATTTTGACCACCTTTGTTTAAAGGAAAACTCCGACTCACTCAGACGATCCACATAACAAATTGATTTGTTATGTGGGTAGGCTCACGAATAAATACATCAGACCGAAACTATAATTTCTTTCAACGGCGTCTGTGCGAAAAGCGCTTGCTATACACTTACAGTAATAGTTAGTTAGTGAGGTATTAAGGGGCGGAACTACGAGATCATCTGACCCAAACTTACAGTAAATACAGATAATTATAACATTATTGGTTTAACATCCCTTTTAACTGCTCTGGCTTTTAGATACGCCGGGGTGCTGGAATTTTGCTCCGAAGGGGATCTTCAACGTGCCAGTAAATCTACTGACACGGCTCCCTCGCATTTGCACACCCTCAAATACCAGCTGACTGCGCCAGGATACGAATCTGCAACCTCGGGCACAGCAAGCAAGAACGTTATCGCTCAGCCTTGCAGCAAGGCAGTAATTACAGAACGTGCCATATAAATATTGAACTATTAAAATTCTAATTATCACGAATAGAGTCGCCTCCGTTGCGTAGTAGTCAGCGTGATTAGCTGCCACCCCGGACGTCCTGGGTTCGATTCCCGGCTCTGCCACGAAATTTGAAAAGTGGTATGAGGACTGGGACGGGGTCTACTCAGCCTAGGGTGGTCCAAATGAGTAGAGGGGGTTCGATTCCCACCTCAGCCATCCTCAAAGCGGTTTTCTGTGCTTTCCCACTTCGCTTTCGGGCAAATGCCGGGATGTTACCTACCATACGGCCACGGCCGCCTCCTTCCCTCTTCCTTGCCTATCCCTCCCGATCTTCCCCTCCCTTCCCATCCCTCAAGAGGACCCTGTTCGCTTTGCAAGTGAGGCTGTCTGGGCGAGTTGCTGATCCTACCTCCCCAGTTGTATCCCCCAGTCGAGATGGTTCAAGTTCCAGGACACTGCCCGTAGAGGCGGTAATGATGGGATCCCTCACTGAGTCCGTGGGAAAACCTAACCTGGAGGGTAAAATCGACTAAAAAATAATAATTATAACGAATAGTATCCATCCATGGTTTTGAACAGTATTTAGGGAAAATAACCATTTAAATGAGACAAGAAAATAACTTTCCCTATCGTCTTCGTAGATAATGTGAACAAAACCAAGTTGAAATCTTGCTGTACGAGGTAGGGAGGGTATAATAAAATAATTAAAAAGAATTTAAAATATCTGCCGTTGGATGGTCTTGAACCCAGGATCTTCGAAAGAGTGATCAGGAGCAATAACACTTGGACACATTTCCAACTCACTCTCGAGGTTTTTGTTGCGCTTCTTGTTAACACGTATGGTAAAATATTCAATTATTACAGTTAGATCTTAAATATTGATTGGAATGCATTCATTCAGTACCTGACATGTTTTCTAACTAACTTAAAGCAAGTTTCGCGACCGCTTTGCGTTAATAAGACGAAAGAACTGCAAATAATGCCCTCAAACGACAGCCCTTCGGTTTTATTTCATACAACTTAGCGTACAAAATGCTAGTGTTTGATACACTTCGGTCATACAAGCAGGTGTACTGACAAAGAGAACAGAATCATACAGGATGTTGTACCAGCGATCACAGCAGCTTCCTTGTCAGCGAGTGTCGTGTGATACGGGCCTAAATATATGCTAAGACTTTTTGTTAAAATTTAATAACAAAACCAGATGTTCGGTAAAGAACGTATAGCCTACTTTCTCCTAAATACATGGGTATTGTTATAACTCTTTGTCCTTTTCAAGGAGTATAATTGAATGTTGGTTGTAATAGCTTCTTGAAATACAACGAGCTATACGGATATTATACATGAATATGAGGTGCCCTTTGCTAGTGATACCTCTGTAAAAAAAATTCCATTCAATTCGGTTTCACCGTGTTTGAATTGATATGGGGAATCGATTTGCACACATACATGGCCGCTATTTGCAAACTATTAGGCTGATGACCTTGTAGTTCAGTCAAAAGATGCTTCCCACAAAAAGGTATGTTGTTGAAAAATTTGGTAGAGATCAAATGATAAGGTTGGTCGTAATTTGATTTAAGCTTTTAACATTTGGGTGGCCGTCATTCCGTTTCCGTCAAGATGGCGGCGATATAAAACATGACACTGAGGTGGCCTCTGCTAGTGCTACCTCTGTACCAAACTTCGTTCAATTCAGTTTCACCGTGCTTGAATTAATAGGGGGATTCGATTTGCACACTTACATGGCCGCCATATGCAAACTGTTGGGCTGATGATCTTGTAGTTTGGACAAAATATGCTTCCCACATAAAGGTATGTTGTTGCAAAATTTGGTAGAGATCAGATCATTAGGTGGGTCATAATGTATTTAAGCTTTTATCATTTGGGAGGCCGCCATTACGTTTTCGTAAAGATGGTGGCCATAAAAAACATGACACTGAGGTGTCATTTGCTAGTGCTACCTCTGTACCAAATATCGTTCAGTTCGGTTTCACCGTGTTTGAATTGATGGGGGAATCTATTTGCACACATACATGGCCGCCATCTGCAAACTATTGGGCTGATTTCCATGTACTTTAGTCAAAAGACGCTCGCCATATAAATATATGTTGTTGCAAAATTTTGTAGAGATCGGATTATTAGGTAATTCGTAATTTGATTTAAGCTTTGAACATTTGGGTGGCCGCCATTACGTTTCCGTCAAGATGGCGGCGATATAAAACATGACACTGAGGTGCCCTTTGCTAGTTCTATGTCTGTACCAAATTTCGTTCAATTCAGTTTCACCGTGTTCGAATTGATAGGAGGGGGGGGGGGCAGACATTCAGAGTACACACACAGACACACAGTCACACACACACACACAGACAGACACAAAATAATAATACCATGGGAATTTCTAAGGAATACGTATACGTCGATGCAAGCACTGGCGATCAGAATATCCTTCGATATGTTGTTGTTTTGTTTCATTTGAGGGGCTCGAACATCGCGGTCATTTAGCCCCGTTTACTTGGGTGTGTGTGTGGAATTTGTCTGATAACCTGAGTTATTGCGGGCTTGTAATGATGTGTGTATTTGCAATTAAGGATTGGGAAGGAGGCGGCCGTGGCCTTAAGATAGAATCCGACCTGGAATTTGGCCGGAGTAGAAGTGGGAAACCTCGGAAAACCATTTTCAGGGTGGCTGAGGTGGGAATCGAGCCCACTTCTTCTCATATTTGCTTCACGAGGCTACGTGTACCCAATTTCAGCCTTCAGACAAGTATTACATTTCTTGGCAAAGCTGGGAATCGAACCCAGACCTCCGGAGCAATACTTCGATATGTTATGTTAATATTCATACCAGTTTTTTAATTTTCTGCCATTACAGGTCACGTGGCATAACGTACCAATTCGATCGTATTCTCTTTATAAATCATCAAAATTCAACGTACTCTTCACAAAAATTCGTCGTAAGGCAATAAATGTGGCAATGTAGTTACATCCCGACTAAAATGGAACGTGGGATTTCGTTCAAAAAAGTATGCCTACTACTGGATTCGAAGCAGCACTCTACCCGCTCGCGCCCACCACGTACGGTCAGGCTTTAACACTCTCAACCATGAACACATGATAGATGCCGCACGCTAAACGTGGTATAGTTACTGTAACCGTCCCACCTCAAACGTTTAAGTCCATCTCAAAGTCTTCAATCACGGTTTATAGTGTTGATTTAACTTTCTACTATTACAGATCACGTGGCTTAAGCTATTAATTCGATCGTATTACGTGTATGTGTATTATTTAAAGGAGCAGTAAGTCATATGTTAGTAGAATGGGCCATACTATTTGGCGGGGAAAACTTTAAGGTCGTTTTTTCCTTGCTAGACCCATGACCCAATTACATTGCTGTCACACAGTCAGAGCGCAGAGCAATATCGACCATCGTGAGAAATGCGATGTTAGTTGGGTTTCATAAAACTAAATAATAAGGGGCGGGTGGACCACACTGTATATGTATATCAGTTTCTTGTGGACACGATAACTGCCGTAATTGTGCACCAATCACTTTGAATTTTTTACCGAATATGTATACCCATAAAATCTCGGTCGAGTTCGTTACTGGGCTAAATCGGTCGAAGGGGATGAAAATGGGGGACTTTTTTCGAAAAAATGAAATATTGCTATAACTCTCTTAATATGTGAAATATCGAATCCATTCGAAGTTCATACTATGTGTCGGATAAAGCCCAAAAATTTATGTTTGAAGAGTGTTTTTATAGCACCAACCATTGACCAAAGGGGTGGGAAAAAGTGGGTTTTTCGGGAAACATTAATCATATCTCTCTTAATAGGCACAATATCAAAAACGTACAAAATAGACAATATTCCCCTAATAATTACCTAAAACTTTTGTCTGAAAGATTTTTTGATATCACCCACCATTACGCCAAGGGATGAGAAAAATGATTTCGGAATTATAAAAAAAATGCCAAGAGCTATCAGTGGTTGCCATGGCAACACTACTAAATTGATGAGGGATGAGCCATCAGACGTTGCCATGACAACGCACTTGCGCGAGATCAGATTCAGATTTCCATCTGACTAACTGTGAAGCGGTTTCGGTGACGTAACTGGTAGCATACTGAACTTCTATGCCCATGGTCGCGGGTTCAAAGCCGGCCGAAGTCGTCGGATTTTCTAAGAGCGCTAAAATCCCTCAGTATGCTTTCCTTTGGAGGGGAGGTTCCAACATTCGTTGCGAGTAACTGATTGCGGTGGCATCTAGTGGCCAAGTTCACAGCTAGGTGTCGTTGACGGTAGTATCTAGTAGCAACATTAGGAACTACTGCTTGAAATTGAGCGTCTGCATTCCTTACCTGAATTACAGACTAATACAGCCATCACAATTCACACCGTTTATCAGACAGATTCTACACTCACCCAAAGTACACGGGGTTACTTGACCGCGTTGTCACAGCCCCTAAACTGAGGAACCAACCAACATCTCTGCGGGAGATATAATTTTGCGTGAAGAAGTAACAGACCGTTACATAGTTACACATCAGTGTCGAAACCTTGTATAAGGACAGTGTGACCACAAGTATAAAAATGGACTCCAAATGACAAGAAGGTTACCGTCATCATAAGACAATAAAATGTTTAAAATATGCATAAAATGACGAAAAACAAAGTTAATTAATCTCCAATTATAAAATACTTTCACGCAACAAATGAGGTCTGATCCTTCTACGAAAACCTGCATATTCTGCCTATTTTCGCCTATCCCCAAGTTTGTCCGGTGAAATCTACCTCCGCCTTCCGGCGTGCCGAGAGGACTTTTTTATTTAGCAATCCGCCTGACATTCCTATCAGGCCTCGTTTTGGACACTAGTGTAGTACAGACAACGCCTTCACACAGGCTATCAGACAGGTTCCTCACAGTGCATGAGGCTGATGGCGACGACGTCGTAAGCCGGCCCTAATTAAAACAAATTGTTTTATCCGGGTCGGTCTGAGTAACACAGCATTGTAGTTTCGATCCGGGCATCGTCCAATGCCATTTCAGGATATTTGAATGTTATAACCACGAGTCAGTAGATGAATATGCACGTTATAAGATCCCCTCCCCTCCTGTACAAAATGCCGACACCCTTGCATCTCTAAAGAAAACCACTTTCATAGCAGCAATAAACCCACAACATTAAATTACCACTTTCTATTCGGTTGCTTTTGTATCCCATTGTCTCACGTCCATATCCACATGCGTTTCTTTACGGACATCAATCAATATGTGCGTTTGTAATTTATTTACTTTATTTATTTCCTTATTTATTTATTTATTTATTTATTTATTTATTTATTTATTTATTTATTTATTTATTTATTTATTAGTAGTTTCTATTTATTTTCAGTTTTATTTATTTTTAAGCGGATATGGTGACCGAGAGCGCGAAGGCGCTAGCTCGTGCCTCGCTGGCATCGGGAGAGCGTGGGGTCGAATCCCACCTCAGTCGTCCTGAAAATGGTTTTCGTGGTTTTCCATTTTCACCACCTTTTCAACAGGTCCATAACTGACTTCCTTCTAAAATCTCTTCCCTGACCTTTCCTTAATTAGATCCAAGTTAGCGGTCCCTGTCACCATCCCCAGTTGTATCGGCTGACAAAGTGTGTTCAGCTCCCAGACACCATCCTTACGATAGTAGAGGAATGACCCCTCGCCGAGCTGAGAGGATAAGCGATTTTTAAAAAATATATATTTATTTATTTGACTGGCTGGGAGGCTCAACGGTAACGTTCTCACCTGCTCTGCCAAGGTTGCAGGATCGAATCCTGGCTTATCCAGTTGGTATTTGAGGATGCGCAAATGTGAGGGAGCCATGTCAGTAGATTTACTGGCACGTTAAAGATCCCCTTCGGGGAAAAATTACGGTAGCCCGGCGTCTCTAAAAACCGCAGTAGTTAAAAGGGACGTAAAAACAATAACATTATTATTTCTATTTATTATAAGAATAATAATATCGTATGGCCTCGGGTGCCGGGTGCAAGCTTTGTTACTTGACCCCCAAAGGGTAGCTTGCATGTCGAATTTCGTTGTTGCTTGAAGCACTATGAAAGTCAAGGAGGTTAGACATCTAAGCTCCTTGAACACTATAGCGCTTTCTAGTAGAGAAATTAGGAACCTTGTGTTGGCGGAATCTCCCGAGATTAATTGGCCTACTGAATTCAAATGGGTTCTTTGACATGCCAACATCGTATGACATCCGTGTCGTAATTTTTGCCGCCTTTCAAAAATCACTTACCACGGCCAGGAGCGAACCTGCAAGCTTGGGGTTAGTAGACTGACACGTTAACCACTCACCCACCGTGGCAAGCTATTTCTATTTATTTATTTATACGCTTTCGCGTGTAATTTCAACGTCTCAGGAGACGGCCAAAAACGGCATTTGAGGCTGAAATGCCAGCATAGATGTTTTCCTCCTGCCTCTACCTGCATGTTTGTTGATGTTGTCTGATAACCTGAATTTCTATGATGATTGTAGTAGAGTGTGGAATTGTGACTGATAGAGTCAAAATTGGTTTAGGTGCCCCGCAATTTGAATTAAGATACTCTCCAGGAATGCGGCTCGAGGAAGTGTGAAAAGGGAAACTGGGAAATCTCCACAGTTTGGGTGATTGCTATTTGTGGTAGAATTCGAACCACAGATCTCCGAACTGCAACTCTCCATTGCAGGTTTGGAGTATGACTTAACGCGCTCGGATACGCCGCTCGATGATCAACATGTGTGTAAAGTTTCAGCTCGATCGACTGGTTTACCTTCAGGATCTGCCTTGGCCACGTCATTTGAACACGGGAGTACGATAAACAGCCTTGTACATTATAAGATATTCATACGAATGCACAGCGAATATAATTTATTTCACTTAAAGCAGCGGTGAATCGGTCATTTCTAAAAGGCCCAATGTACATGGAGACTAGTTTTGAGAAAAACACAAATATATGTTTTACATTTAAAATATTGATCTGAGACCAACACTTTACTGTACATTACATGTCATTGCCATAATAGCTGTTTTGACACAAAATTTGTTTCGTTTGGTTCATTAGAAAGGACAGAATAAGCTTCCAAATTCTGCACAAAAAAGGGCCTTTTAGAAATGACTCTCAAGAGTCAATATTTATATGTACTAAATGTTTAATATTTTTGTGGTTATTTGTTTTTTTATGATCATTTGTATTAAACATGCTAAAAAAATATTTTGTGATGTTATCATTCTCTAATGTATACATAATTATTTTGTACATATGGTATTTCATAACACGGAATAGCATCATGTATTCCTCTTGTGTATGGCCCTAGTTGTCTACCGTTGGGCATTTCAATAAATCGTCATAATACTCCACCTATTCATGTGGGATGTACGTCTTAACTTTCGTGATGTCTTCTATCTTGTTCGGGTTAATGGGGGACACGTCCGTCATACACAGGGCACAAAATTCGCCAATAATGTTGTATATCCACAAAAGTTCCACACGTATAGCCAACATGAAGACCCATCTTCTTATAATTCAGATCACATTTTGCTCATCCCTTGGCATCAGGGTGGGTCATATTAAAAATTCTTTCAGACAGAAGATTTTAGAGGACTATTGACCATTTTAAATGGTTTTGATATTATGCCTATTAAGGGAGGTGTGATTGTTTATCTCTCAAAACTCCATTTTTCTCACCCCTTTGGTCAATGGTTGGTGCTGTCAAAACACTTCTCTGAAACGTTTTTGGCCCTTACTCGAAGAATAGAACGATTGGATCTGTTTCTAGCCTGCTCTGGTTCCTTGCTAAACTGCCCCTTCTACCTTAGATAGGGCCCTTTAAAAATGAATATAAATAGCACTGCCATTCTGTGACTACACTAAAAGGTAGAAAGAGGCCTTTTCAGCATGGAATGGTGTGTTTACCTCTGAAGAACCCCAATCCATGTTTAACTCATTTTCACCAAATATGTCATAAAGGGTCTTTTATAAATGAACTATTCGTTTCTCCAACTATTGTCCGTGGACCACACGTGGCCCTTAAGGTCCTCACTAGTGGTTCTCAGGATTGAACATACATTCAGTAAAATCAAGCATTAGGCGGCTTCGGTGGCGTAGTTGGTAGCATGCTGAGCTTCTATGTCCAAGGTTGCGGGTTCAAACCCGGTCAAAGTCGTCGGATTTTTAAGAGCGTTAAAAATCCCTCAGTCGGAGGGAAAGTAAAGCCGGCGGTCCCATGTCATAGATTTATGACATGATAAAGGTTCCAACGTTCGTCGTCAGGAGCAGATTGCGGTGGCATCTAGTAACAACGTGTATAACTAGTTGGTCGTTGACGGTGGCGTTTGGTAGCAAAAGTTGGAACTACTTGAAACTCGAGTGTATGCAGCCCTTACTTAAATTAAAAACAGTTGACACACACTAATACAGCCATTACAATTAACACCGGTTATCAGACAGATTCTACACACACACAAAGTACACGGGGCTATATGCCTGCTTTGTCGCAGCCCCTAAACTGAGGAACCAACCAACCAAAATCAAGCATTAGTCTGAGAAAGATGGGTCAATAAAATTCTAGTCAAAGCTTGCATTATTAGAAGAAAGTCTGGATAGCCTTCAATTATTTGAAACCCTTAATATGTATTTTCTTTAAACTATTGAACCTATCATGGAATGAAAGGATTTGTATTTAATTCATTTTAATGATGCACAATATAGTTGGTGTTGTGTTTAAAGGCCCACTGACAACTACGTCATTTGAGTACACGATATAGGGGGGACCACAAAGGAACCACCAACCCTGTTCATATCAGTCCCTGCCCCCACACCTGAAACTCCACACACCGGCAGATATATCAGCTGCAAAGTTATTCTGAAATGGCATCCCAGAGTACCTTGTCAACTGGGTACAGTTGCTCTACGCGGAGCCAAGAAGTTACGTCCAAGCCGCCGCAGGAGCGTCGGAAAACTTACATGTAACAGTTGGTGTTCATCAAGGTTCGGCCCTGTCACCATTGCAGTTAATTATGGTCATGGGCACGGTTACTGCAGATCTACAACAACCGTTACCTTGGACCATTCTTTACGCTGATGACGTTATGTTGGCCGCTCAAAACAAGTTGGATCTCCAACATCAAGTCCAGGAATGGAGTGATCGGTTAAGTCAATATGGCCTGTGGCTTAACAAAGCTAAAATAGAACATATGACAACGGATGCAGGAGAAATCCCAACAATCCAAGTCGACGGTCAAGTCGAACGACAAATATAAGTATCTTGGCTCTACGATAACTGCTGAAGGTCGTCTCACCGAGGAGGTCAACGTAAGAATTAATGCTGCGTGGATGAAGTGGCGAACAACGACAGGTGTCACGTGCGATCGCCAGATGAAAGACCACCTAAAATCGAAGATCTACCGCACTGCCATTCGTCCCGTAGTGCTTTATAGTACCGACCACCAAGGAAGCAGAACGTCGGATAAGTGTCATGGCGACCAAGATGCTTAGATGGACAGTTGGCATTACAAGATTGGATCACATCCCCAATGAAAGAATTAGAGAACGATTTGGTTTCACGGCAATCAACAACAAAATGCGTGAGGGTCGTCAACGATGGTTTGGGCATGTGCTACGGTCAGGAGCGGACTCCATTGCAAAACAGGGCTACATACTGGAGGTCGCCGGGAAAATACCAAAGGGGCGATCGAGACAATGTTGGGCCGATACACTGCACAGGGATCTGAATAGCGTAAACCTACATCCGGACATGGACCATGACCGAGTAAAGTGGAGACAGCAGATTCACATAGCGGACCCTGCCACGAGGCGAGACAAACGCTAAAGCAAAAGAAGAAGAAGAAAGTTATTCTGAAATTCTCACTTACCAATTCCAAGTGGAACGGCCTATGATCGGAAGTTGAAATCAATCCTGCAACGTCTAGCACAGATCCCGGCGATTAGCTCTGCGCTTGACCTTGATAGCTCAGTGGTAGGAGAGCGGCTTGGAGCGGTGCGGGGATCGTGCTGAATATTCCCCTTGACGCACGATAACAGCATGTTCCTTTGGACATTTAGTCTAAGCTAGTGCCGCTTAGCGTGGCAAATGTATGGGCAAGTACACAGCCAGCTGCCGGTAACTGTCAATTGGTCGCGTAGCCTAAAGGCAGCAATGTAAGCGACGGACTGGGGACAAGCAACTCGGAACATCAATTCATTAGTAGTTTGATAGAACTTATGTTTCCTTCTGTTATTTGTTTGGTTGTTATTTACAGGCAGGGAGCAAATTAGGCCGATATATTGAAACTTGTTATGTGATAGAGATGAATATTATGGGTTGTTCGTGATAGTACAATGTCATCAAATTCAGTTAATGTATTTGAGTTTGAATCACAGTGTTTTCTTTAAAATAATATTTCAACCACAGGTTCAATAAGTGAGGAAGAAAATTGTTCGGAGTTCCAAGTGGAGTTTCGATATGAGCAGGATTGGTGGTTCTTTATATTAGAACACAATAAGCTTTCGAATAGGTCAACAGTAAGATGGTCCTCACAATAATGTAACCCAGTGATTCCCAACCTTTCTCAGCTGACGCCCCCCTTTTCAGATTCGGGAGTTCATCGCGCCATTCCCCCCCCCCCCCCCCTTCCCGCCACTCTTCACTTCTATAACTTCTTCGATTGACGCGGAGAATATAGACCTAACCTAATAACACTACAGTGCATAATGGAATAGGCATATCTGTTAGGCTACATAAGTTGCTAACTTCATTTTAGCACAATACAAAGAACACACTTTTACAACAAATCCTTAAATTAGTCAACAAATGTCAGTGAGAGGGTTGACACTGTTTTCTCTTGGTAAGATTCGATGTTTGGTTTGATATTTGACAGAGCACAGAGGAGATCACTTGCAGCATCAAGCCGACAGCGCTGCTTTGTTTCTGTGACACTCAGCGTTGAAAATCTCGACTCGCATAAATATTTCTTCGAAAATGTAAGTTCAAACTGTTGAAAGCTTCAAAGAAATCACAAAGATATGCCAACGAGACGATAAAATTGGCATAATTTTGCTCCTTACAACACAGCAAATTCCTTATTTCACCTCCAACCTCGCGGCTCCGCTGAGGTTTGTGCAGACAGTTGGCAATTACCATTGCTTTTGAACGATTGACTTGGTGCGACAATCACTTGGAGAGATTCGAAAAATGCTTATTTTAGAAAATTGTAATATTCGAGTTAAAAAAAACTTAATTCGGAGTCACTTCATGCCCCCCTTGATAAAGCCCCACGCCCTCCTAGGGGGGCGTGCCCCCCAGGTTGGGAACCCCTGACCTATAAAAGTGGCCACCACTTGAAAATAGATTGAGAATCGCTGAATTATAGCGTATGATATTATTTGGTTTTAACTCAATGATATTGAATATATAAATATATATTTGGTATTCTCTGCTTGGACTTTTTCTACAAAATACTCCCTTAATACACGACTCCGTCCTGCCTGTACCTAGCCTAGACAGAGTGTAAATGAACAGTGTGTCCTAACTAAAACACCCTATTATCCAAACATTTTAACAGGCCATTTTGTATCAGTTACCTGTCGCAGATCTTTGGAGTAGGAGTCATTCAAGGGATCTACTCTTCAATTTTGACGTTCCATTTAGTCTTGTCATCTGATAGAGAAGCCGGGACCCTTCCTTTTTCGCTGACAGCCAACGACTGTGGAGGGGCCAGGTACTGCTGCGTTATTGCGCTACTCCAAGGTACTGCGCTACACTGCCTGGATTTTGAGAATAAGTGGGGCATTTATTATGTTTGGGATATAGTAAATTATATTGTTAATTTAGATTTTGTTGGGTTTGTTCAGCCGAGTCGCCTGTCGGCTGCGTGTGACCAGCGACTTATTTAATTGATTTGTTTCATTTGTTGAGTAAGATTTGGAAACGTGACAGCAGTAGGGATTTGAACCCGAATCTTCTGTTGTCCAGGCAGGTGAATTTAGGTACTTAAACCAACGCGACCACGCTCTAACCACGACATATTTTCAAGTCTTGGATCGAAAGAAGCTGTCGTGGTGGCTTCCGGAATGACGAAGTGATATCCTTGTTCCCCCCAGACGACACTCACAGAGCCACCTGTGAACCAAAATATGAATTTGGCTTAGGATGTTTGAAACATAGATCACCTATGACGTATGCCTGAAAGCTATTTATTGTCTTGTAATCACTAAATGTGATACGAGAGATATTTTACGAGCCGAAAACATTGCGTGGAAGCTTTCCGCCCATCAAAAATCCCACCTCCTTGGCCGGAAATCAAACCCCTGATCTTGGGATCATGAGATGGACACTACCACTGATCCATCGAGGAAGCTATCCAAGAGATAATCTCACTATTGCTAAGACCCACATCTCATGTAATTATTGATGAATTGTGGTTATTCCTTGGCCATAATGAAACCGGACCCCCTCGAGGTGTAGTCGCAGAGTTCTCGAAGTCCGGGATACCACGGACCCTCACCTGAGAACGTTCCCAATTCTCTTATTTAGGGCCATTTACAATGTTTTCTTTTCTTTTAGGCTAGTCGTGGACCCCCCTGGGGACAACACTTTGAGAAACTCTGTAGTGGGTACTACTGTTGCCTCCCACCCCTGAGGTCCTGGGTTCGATTTCCTGATCTGCCAAGAATTTAAAAGTCTTGGTATAGTCAGTACGGAGTTAGCCAGCTTGTTGGTGCCACACCATGCCGAAAGTAAACTTCGGCCCAGGATACCTGGTTGATAGGGGCAGATGACCTCGTAGTTCCGCCCCTTAAAACAAAAATAACTAATTTTAAAACTTAAAAGGTTCATTCTGGTTCCGTATTGATAAACTAATTAGTATAAACAGGTTAAAGGTTCCGCCTGATCAATACTTTTATTAATTATGACCACTTTGTGGTCATTCATGGGACATGTTTCGAGACCTAATTATAAGTTTTGGCCCCTTCATCAGCCAATATGAAAGAAAATGATACAAGATAATTGTTTGACATAACACTAAAAAGTTCCTTAAAACTAAATCTTGTATGGTGCACCATAAAGACAGATTGAAGAATTTTTAACGCCTAAAGTACCGTAATATAAATTATGTCAAAAGTCTTATGAACTATGAACACTTTCAATACACGCCTCACTGTGGTCTGTAGATGCTAATAAAAACACAAATGTACCGGTTCAGTACGCCAGCAACAGTTCAGAACACCATGAAAACATGTCGGAAATCTGCAGTAATGATGGAGCACTTTATGGTGCACCATACAAGATTTAGTTTTAAGGAACTTTTTAGTGATACGCCAAACAATAGGGATGTATAGAACTAGCACCGATAGAGCGCACTGCTGTTGTACTGGGAAAGCGCAACGCGCTCTTCATTTGTCTGTTTTGTTCTCATGCCGCTAATATGTACGAATTTAAGTAGTTTAAATTGTTATTTTCGTGACTATGCCGAGCTATTGCAGCGTTCCTCTTTGAAAAACTCAGGAAAGCCCGTTTTCGTTTCACCAATTTCCACAAAATAAATAAATGAGGAAGAAATGGTCACATGCTATTAGAAGGAAAAATTTCGTTGAGAAAAATTGGACCGAATATATTAAAGTGTGTTTCCATCATTTATAACCCGATGACTTCACGAAAATTGTGTTGGATAAGTGTGACTTACAAAGGGAAATAATTCCTATTTTGTATCTATAAACTGATTAGACATTTCGATAACAACCACTGAATTTATGCGTTTTTATTTGAAGGTGAGAGAGCAAGATTAAAACCGGGCGCTGTTCCATCGCTTTTTCCGTGGACCAGGAACACAACAAAAATAATTATTTAGGAAGAGGCCATACACAAGAAAATTGCCGGATTATCACGATAAGACTACAATATCAGAATCTGCAGAAATCATCGCCATTGAAGTACGGGAAGAAATCGTCAATATACACGAAGAAATGAAAGTAACATTTCTGACTCCCATTTTCAAAGACATCAATACTCGGTCAAATACTTCAAGAATAAATGTCGCAACATTAACAGTCACAAACGTATTATGGTTGGTTTCTTGAAATCAGAATTAATCGTCAACTTCCATCTGCCTGACGGAGAATGTGGTAGCGACTGACTTCTACATTCTTGAGACATAGTCAGATGAATGGAAATAGTTCGTGGCCCTAAAGCAGTTCTCAAACTTTAAAAAAATTGTACCCCCAAGTCCTTTCCCAGGGGTAAGGGAACGGTTCTTATTGAGAAATTGACAAAATTACATAAAAACCAAACGTTGCGATGCATTTTCGAGGTACACATTACCGGTATCAACTTTCTTTGATTATGTTTACCTTTAAACACGACAGTTTCATGTAAGCTATCAACCTAAAAATAAAAAATAAAAACATGAATCGAAGTCTGTAAGCAGGGGGAGCAAGTGAATATTTAAATCTATATTTATGAATTAAGTCTTTTGGAGATATATTTATCAATATAGGCCTACAATACTCTAGTAATTGTAATCTTTAGGAGAAAGCATGCTGACTCATAAGCCTATTCATTACTTGAATAATAAAGCGTATTAGAATTTTGTTATTACCGCTGTAGGCTATTAATTCTTCCTTCCACCCGCTTGTTTTAGTGCCTCTAGTCCGTAGCTCATTTTGCAGCTATTTAACGCTTAAACGCTGAAAATTGTCTATAATATATTAGGAGATATACCTATAGAATTAATTAATATAATCTTGAAGTAAATTTAGAGAAGATATAATTTACTTTAGCTTTGAAAATTCGGTCACAGTTTATACATTCCTCGCAGCTGACTGGGAGAAATATAAGACGATCGCCTTGCGCTTACCCAGTACTACACGAGCGCTATCTGGCGCGAACTTTCTCCCGCTACATCCCTATTACCTTGTGTCGTTTTCTCTCATATCGGCTGATGAAGGGGCCAAAACTAATAATTAGGCCTCGAAACATGTCCCACTAATGACCACACAGTGATCATATTTAATAAAAGTATTGATCAGGCGGAACCTTTAACCCGTTTACTACCTGGTTGATGATCCCTTGTCACAACCTAAGACTATGATCGGGTTGCCTATATCCATTGAGGTTATGGCACTCATAATGAATCAAATAATGCTAATTGACTGCTGAAATTGCCTGAACAAACAGTATCAATTCATCATACTTTCAGTCAGGTATCCACCACACCTGTAAGGTATACAAGCTACATTGCTCTATTTCTCAAGCAGCACATGAAGAAGATATAGGACGTAGATTTAAGAAGAACACGAGAGGAGCTGGTGACTGGAACGTTTGGACTCGGGTTTTGATGAACATATCCCTCATGAAATACAAGGTATATATATACGTTTCAATGTGTTTTCGCATATTTTTTATTAGGTAGAACGTCAAATATATACGGTTTTCTTTAGCTAAATATAACAACAGCATCAAAATTTGATGGTTTTCAGTCAGTAAACACGATTGTACCCAATTGCGATGGGTTATTCTCTCTCTAGCTCAGGGCCATCCAGTCATTGCTCTCGGAAAGCGCGCCCGCGCTCGGGGAGCACTGGGCAGTCAGACTAGCGCTCCTTCCCCTACCACCACTACACTGTGGCAGCGAGGACACCTGAGACAGACGGACGATGCTCGGAACGCGCTGACTAGATACGTACGGTACGTACAGTCGTGCGGCCGATGGCTTTTGTGGGATTGTGGACATCATATTGATAGGGCTGTTTTGCCATAAAATATATACCGCATATACAAATCGAATGGAAGCTGAAGCTTGTAGTTTAACGTGACCGTTAATCTCGCGATCATAAGCCACGGGACCTCCGTTTTACGTGGAATCCGAACCACAGGACATGGCATTTCACATGGAAAAATCTCACATGCATTGACCGGGAATCGAACCCGGTCCGCCTTGGTGAGAGGCATACAGCTTGACCAAAATCGAATGGCACTCCGATGTATGCAATGTGCAGGAAATGAATGCAAGTGTTAAGTAAAGAATATTGTGATTTATTCCAAACTGAAATGTGAACATATTAGAGAGGAAAATTCAACATTTTATCTATATGAACAGATAGTACCGACCTTGAGTGACTTTTGCTCCGTCATTTTTAGGAGCTTTTAGTTTTGGAAGAAAAAATATTCTCCAAATTGGGTACACACTTTATGGACACAGCTATTCGTAAACAATTGCGCAAGTTTCTGATCACTCATCGTTGCACGATGTTTACTTTTGGTAAGCTTAAGAACCGAAAAGAAACGCTCACAAATGCACGTTGAGCCCAACATTGCTCTCTTCAGCGCGGTGGACAGGCCACGCGCTCAACCAGCCAAGCTCCTTCCACCAAAGCGCTCGGAGCACTGGCTTAGAGCACGGCCGGAGCGCTAGCACTCGGGGAGCGCTGTGTGGATGGCCCTGCGTCTAGATTAAGTGTACTGGAGCTGATGATGATCGCTTGGCGATCGAAACTGGTCATCTGAGTCTATTTATTAATCTCGTGTAATTTTCTTTCAGGACGATGGAATAACCCTTCACAATTTGGTACAATCGTGTTGACCGACTAAAAAACATAAAATTTTGATTACTAGGGCAACACTGAAAATGGTTTCAAACACCATAATAACAATAGCATATTGAAAAACAATTTATTACTGGATTGAGACCGATATCAATTCTTTATGTTCATTTCCTGCGACATGGTGATTTCTGAGAAATAACGTTGTTGTAGTTAATGAATGATATGTCCACGCACATCCGTGACTTCCACAATCTTGTCGAGTTCAGTGTCCTCCCATGTTAACTACAAGAACCGCAAGTTGGATCTTCAGAAGATCAAGAGGATTGTCTGCCAGGATCCTTAATTAGTTTTAAAGGATGAGTTGAATTTAAATACCTCACTGTTACTCTCTCTCTCTCTTTCTCTCATGCCCCCCTAATTTTAACCTCTTTTTCTTTCCCATTCCCCTTCCCCCCGACATCCTGACTTTGCTTCATACACTGTTTCTTTGCATTTGTTTTATCGCACTAATTGACTACATCCCCGCTGCAAACATGCACAGGTCTCCTCCCTCTTGTCTAAGCTCTCTAAGGCCATTATTATTTTGAATCATTATGTTGCCTTTGCTATGATTGTCCAGTCAAATTGCACATCCGACCTTGCAAAAGGTCATGTAGTTCTAATTTTTTTATTTGTTTGGACCTCTGCCAATAGTAAAAATCCAAATTTGCAAGTTCGAAAGACCTGTGCTAGTTGTGTCATCATCATCATCTTGCACTGTTTTCAGCCACTGGCCGGGTCTGTTTGGAACATAAGCCTCTCCATCGCATTCTGTCCTCCCACCATCCCTTCGTCACCACATTGTTCTAGTCTTCTCCTTTCTTTCACACGCAGTCCTCCACACCTTTCAGCCACTTATCTTGGCCTTCCTCTTGGTCTTTATCCCTCTATTTTCATCTCGTGTATCTTCCTGGATATCCTACTCCCCTTCATTCGCTTAACATGCTAGTTGTGTGATACCCAAAAAACAACGAACCTTTTGCACATTTTTCGGGTTTTGCTGAATATCTTTTTAAATATGCATCTGCCAGAAAAAAACATACTCATCGTTTTTAAACTAGATTAAAAGTACTGCAATTTGAGACCTAGGCGAATACTATATGTTTATCACATTACGAGATATAGTTCTTCAAAAATTGAATATATTTTCATAAAAGTAAAAATTGTTGGTTTCGGTCTCCTAATTTGACAAATATTATCAAAAATACTCATTCCATGAGAAACGTCACAGGAAATGAACTTGAAGTTTATTTATTTAGCTTCAATTTGAGCTCTGACTGCTAACTGTAGGCCAAGTGCTTCTCTTAAAAGTGAATTTGAAAAATTAATGAAAGAAATCAGTTCACATACGTACAGTACTATTTTGTTTTATTACAAAGGGAAACGTAACGTCTAAAATAATTTTTACATGTATGAAGCAACAGGTATCATCGTGATTCCATTTGTTTTGATGGCCTGGTTCTAGAGAAATCTTCCTCTGATGATGGTGCACGTTCATTGGAGGTTGTGCTCTAATAAATGTATTAGTTCTCGAATTAAACAGCAGCTACAGGCTCGTTTTTCCGTTCCATCAATTTAGCGATGGGGACGTCTTCCTCGTCGTCAGAATCCTTTAGCTGAAGAGATTGCACGTTTCTAGATAATTTTGCCACCACAAAATCGACAAAGGGCTGAGCATTTCAGTCCAGCTTACGGCAACTCCAACCGCCGCTGCAACCTTTTCTGCAATTGCAGGAAATCATGCGCAGCAGGAGCTGAGGTTCAGGATCCATAGTAATAGTGATAGGGATAAGACCTTGATTATCAAGCTTCTATCCCCAATCTGTGAGATTTTTATTGGCCCCCAGCTACTTTTGAACTTGGTAGTAAGTTCTGTAAGCATGGTGGCGTGCTGCATCCTCTGTTGAGGGCAAGCGAGCTAGATTGATTTTGGTGTTGGCAGCAGATGTAACAAACAGTGGGTAAGGAATCCTATTCAGGGTGGATGTTAGGAAATCACTCCGTACAAAGCCACAAAGCACTTCTCCCCAGCTTTGGCTATGGTTCTGTCAATTCTAGAAGTTGGAGATTTTTCTTTGTCAAAGAAAAACTGGATGAGAGCCCCTTTATCAATAGGTGGTGAGGATTCTGACCTGATCGCAGAACTTTCAAGCTGCGCTGCATCGCTAAAGTGCATGAAAATCCTAGAGCTGAATACATATTAACTAAATGCTTAGAACCAAGTTTTCTGTATAAGTACGTAGGTCCCAAGGCCTAACATGAGTGAGGAGATGAAAGACCGTGGTCGTACAGCACATTTGAGAGTACGGTTCTGGTATGTGAAAAATATACACAACAGTTCACCAAGTGCCAAGAACAGCACGCTTGTGTTTCGGAACAAGGGTTTCATAAAACAGTACCGGTAGTACGGATTCAGGGATGAAACAGTAGTGGGCCTACGGATTCAGAGATGACTGAATTAACATTTCTTAAGAAATCACCAGATGGATGATATTCATTGGTATCATACACTTCACATTTCACAGTTGTTATATCAGGAATATAATCTCCTTTGATCTGTTTCAATATATCTTCTACGGTATTGAGTCCTGATGTTCCTCAGAGTTCTCCAAGAAGTAACTGTATAACCTATATATTCCAATGCCTCATCTAAAGTACATAATTTGCCGGTCGATGTGCTCCCTTCTGTCCAGTTGTTAATGGCTTAGTTAATAACGTTTTATTACACAGGTCGTGGTATCTTGTATCAGCAACTACCAAGTTATTTACACTTGAGATCCGCTGTACACATTTATTTCCCCATTGGCCACCTCGGCGTTCAGCTGCATCTAGGACTGTTATCCTGAAACACATCTTATCAACTTTGTGGACATCATTTCCTCGTGATTTGGGCAGTTTCATTTTGTAGCCTGTTGAATTCTTCAGTTATTTCCTGCCGAGTTCACTTGACGATCTTGAGGGTCTGTTTGGTTGGGATCAGAATCCCCTTTACGTCGAACAGATGTTTTAACATTGATTGCAGCAGTGTAACTCTTCCTACACGCATCATTAATGGTGACCTCTTGAAGTTTTCGAGGGAAAATTTTCTTTTTTTTAAGGTCAGGGGCTTACGGCATTTGAAACAAACGCCCGGAGAAATAGACATTGCAAACGGTTTTCGAGAACACTAACACTTCACTGTCCGCACTCTTCGATGTACGCGGCAAAACTAACTAAAGAATGTGTAAAAGAGGAAGGAGGGAATGTTCGATTCTATGTTCAGGGGCCTCGTCTTCATTGTTGAGGTCCCGACGCCTGCTCTCACACACACAATGAACCTCACTCATCTACAAGTCATTCGGACGAGAAAAATATTATAAGTAAATTACACATCATCAGTACCGGCCCTATAATTGATGTCTGATGCGCTCAAAACTTGTTTTCATTCATTTTTCCCGATTTCTATTTTTCAAGGTTTTCAGTTACATGCCACTTTTGAAAGAAGCCCTATGCCGACAGGTACCAATCAGAGCTCAAATTTAAGATAAACAAATAGACTTTGAGTTCATTGTCAATGCCTTTTTCATGGGACGAGTATTTCTAACTTTTTTTTGTCAAATTAGGAGACCAAAATCAACAATTTTCACTTTTCTGAAAAAACATTCAATTTTTGAAGAACTGTATTTCGGGATCTACTAAGCAGACAGTATTCGCTTGCGTCTCAAATCGTAATACATTTAATCTAGTTTTAAAAAAAGATAGGCATGGTGTTTTCTGGTAGGTGCATATTTTAAAAATCATTGAACAAACACCGAAAAATGTGCCAACTGTTAACTGTTTTTTTTAGTATTACACAACTATCACAAGTCTTTTGAAGTTGCAAACTTGTTTCTTTTTTACAATTGGCGGAGTTCCAAACAACATTTAAAAGAATTAGAACTACATGACCTTTTGCAAGGTCGGACCCCTTTCTATGTCTAATTTGACTGGACTAGGCGAATCCAGAAATTAAGTTTCCCTATTTCTTTTAAAAGAAAACATAGGTACAGGAAAAACTTTATTGGCATCAGATACAGCAAAGTTTGAGCTACTTCTTGATATAACCACCAGATCGAGACACATGCCATATCGTGGATCAATATTTGTATTACTGTGTCGTAGAAGTCTGACGCCTGGAAACTGAACCAGCGTGTGACATTCGTCTTATGCTCTTCACCAGCGAACGTTTGGTGCTTTTCAGTCGTTCAACACGAATGTACCCAAAAGAGCTGGGTTATGCCCTAATCCTGAAAAAAATTACATGAGATTAATGAATATACTAGGATGACCAGTTTCGATCATCAAGCGATCATCATCGGATCCATTACACTTAGGCTGTAAAATCTATGTGTGAAAATACAGTTTTTTTTTTTTTTTTTTTTTTTTTTTTTTTTAGGAAACTTGTTTATTATCTTCATATATTTAAGGTACATAGGTGATTGTGAGGTGGTAGATGAATAACAATCATTGATATTGATGCGTTTATCACAGTTATACTAGTCTACTTAATGTTCAATGTTCAATCACTATCACAATGCACAAAACACTCACATGATGCGGGTGAGCTGCTGGGCATAGTCCCCCAGCCGGCGAGTTCTTGTAGTACAGCGAAGGCTCGTGAGGACACACTCACTTACCTCGGACAGCATTTCGAGTTCTGTATATGGCCCCGTAGTTTTCAGCACACAGTGCACATAGCAACCGAGGAGGAACACTACCGCACTGTTCAGTTGGGGCGGTTGAAGGCTAAATGTTGGTCGGATCACCCATTCAGGAGTGATGGAGGTAGTAGGACAGTTCATGAAGCTATTCAGGACCCGGGTGAAGCGGTTCCAGGTCGATCGAATCGGATCACACTGCGTAAATCGGTGCAGGATTGTATCCTGATGGGAACATGAAGTGCATAAGGCGTTCTCCACCATGTGAATGCGATGGAGTCTGCTGTTTGTTGGTATAAGGTCATGGATTACTTTATACCAACTTTCCTTCGCTGCGCTGGGAAGAATGCGATTGGAGACATTCCTCCAGACTCGATTCCAGTTGACGATCAATGCGGATTGCATAATTCTGGGGGCAACATACTGTTGTGCCATGATAGAACGATACAGCTTTTTCGTTGAGATAGACCTGATGACGTCTTGTGGCACGTAGCTGAGTTCAACTCTCAGATACCGGACATGAGGTGCATGATGATTGATATCATAATAAGCAGGTGGGTTCGAGCAGTCATAGGGACTACACCATCTCCGTAGGAAGTTATGTGACTCATCGGTCCCGAAGCCTGTAAGCAGTTGCAGGTGTCGTTTGAGGAATAAGGTTCTAGCTTTCTTTTCAACGTCGATGAGTCCCAGACCTCCCTGGGATTTATGCAATGTTAATGTGCTGCGGGAAAGACGTAATAGAGCTCCTTGCCAAATAAACCATCCGACGGCGGAAATAATACGTGTACCCACCATTCTTGGCATAGGAAGAATTTGACTGAGATACCATATTTTGCTTAAGCTGAACATATTCACGTACATTGTTCGTTGGTGTAAGAGGAAGGAGCGGTACCGCACTTGTTGCAAGGCACCACGCACAGAATGTAGGGCAACGTCCCAGTTCTTTTTAATCATTTGGTGTACACTATTCAAGAAAGATATGCCTAATATTTTGAGTGGCCCAGCTGGTTGCGGCGATAAGGCGGTGAAGTGAGGAGGCGACACGTCCATTGTGTCTTGTGCTACAGCTGACGTATCAAGTGGGGCAAGTTGTTCGGCAGAAATACTGACGTTAGATGAACAAGGTGCCGATAAGGCAGGCGAGACAATGTCACTGTCCTTGTTGGCTACAATTTCACTGAGAAGCTTAGGCCCGGTTTTATTTTCAGTTTCACCGCGCCTCACTGGGCATTCCTGTCTAAAGTGATCAGTGGCATTACAATAAAAGCATGATCGAGGTTGTCCATCATACACCACCTGTGCTTTGTAGCCATCGATAGAAATAATGGGTGGAATTGCAGTTTTTAGTTCAATCCGCATAGCCCGAATACCACTCAAAATATTGAATAGGTAGGTAGCTGACCATCGTTCGTTTCTAATTTCACGAACTTTCCCGTACTTACTAAAGTACGACATTATCCGGTCATTCGGCAGTTCAATGGGAAGGTTCATGACTCGGATTAGTTTACTGTCAACATCCGCACAAGTTATAATTACCTCAGATATAGAGCCATTAAATTTCCGTACCTGGGATTTTCCGTTGGTACTGTTGAGGACCTTCTCCATCAGTAGTTTGCTGGTGAACTTGATGAAAACAGCAGCTTCCAGATTGTCTAGTTGAATGGCTTCTAATTGGTCCACGTTGAGTTTTAGGGTGTACTGAATCCACTCATGTATTTCTGCAGGGCCTGGTTTATTGGCCTTGTCGGGGAAAGCACATTTTATGGTGTTTTTCCTAATACTGTTGGTTGCCATTTTGACTGTACTTGAAAAGACTTGAAAGTTAGACACTCGAATACGTAACTCACAACGAAGCAGAGCGCAGCGAACCGGTCGCTGCCGGGGTTCAGACCGGACTGGTGATTCAGTAAGCTCGTTCCTTACATCTGAAGGTGAAAATAGGTACAACATGTACAATTATTTAGAACAAATAATGCAGCAATCTTCTACAACCAAGTCAGAATACTACTGTGGGATAACAAAGTACCTATACGGTGTAAACATATATTATTTAAAACATATTACATAACCATACTGACTTAAGCACTTGGAACACGTACCCTTTCTAAAAGAGAAAACAGTAGACTTCAGGCATCCGAAATGAAGTTTGTGCGTACCATGCTTCAGAGGACAAGAGAGGATAAAGTAAGGAATGAAATAAATCGTGCAGAAGCAGGTATTAACACCACCGTAATGGAGACCTTACAGAGGTCTCGTCTGAGGTTGTATGGACATATCCAACGGATGAAAGACGAACAAAGGGCAAAGGCATACTTCAATCTGAACATCAAAGGAAGAAGATGGATGTGTTGGAAGACCTAAAGGGAAATGGATAGACCAGATTAAGGATGACTTGGCAGACAAAGGGCTGGATTGGTAGAGAACTCGTGAAGACCAACCATTCATGGATGGAAAGATATGGAATGGACTCGTTCACAGCACCCGGGTGACTGGAGCTGCTTAAGATGATGATGATGATTTAGTTGCAGTATTGGTAATGCACCTTGTCAGTGTATGTTAGTTGTAGTATATATGATGTTAGGTGGAATGCTAAACTGATGATAGAAATCCGCAATTTGTCTGTTTTGGAGTGACTATATGGTTGTAAAAGTCAACTATGGCTGTACTGTATAGTGCAAGCTGTTACTTATCTGGTTGGATGTCTTCCGTTCTGTATCTGCGAGTAGTATCAACTTCCCTCTTGGAGCAGTGACGGTCGACTGAATTGGAATGTTGCCTCACTGAGCTAAATTTTCCCTCCCCCGCCCCGTGTTCCTATGTGTTGTCTGTATTCAATGCATGTGTAATTGTGACGTGTTGCCAAGTTTAGATAAGATGTATGTCATTGAATTCAGTAAGGTCTTCAACTATTAAAGACCGTGGAACATTCACCAGTATGAAAATGCTGACCGGAGGACAGGAATTTCTTGAGGTGCAAGAAAAGAAGGAAATCGTAGGGAGAAAGATTAGGACTGTACGGTTCTGTTCTGCAGGAGTTCGGCTGGGAGCTGTTTGATCATCCATCGTATTTATTTAAAAATAAGGAAATGTATTATCTGGATGCACCTCGTATATTAATTATTCATTTCTTATGATACTGCCGAAGGGGGGAACCAATGTATTTACATTTTAAACATCAAGTGGAAATTTATTTCTCGAGAGCCACTGTACCGATTAACGTGAAATCTGATTTGACAACAAATTTGAACTTCTAGTTCAAACTTTCTAGTAACAAGCTCTATGGAAGATTTCTTTTTAACTTTTTTCCCCACAATATTGAAAATACCTCTGAGGATGTGGAGAAAGGAATTACTATATTTGCATGTAATTATTTATCTGTATTCTGTCTACCAAGTACAGTAGTCATTCCGGAAGCTGGTTGCATCCTCTAAACGTACCGATGTGGGTAGAAACTCTTACAGCCAGCGCTTTAATGTGGCGTAGTAGGCCTGATGTTGTTTCATTTATGGGGCTTGGCCATCGTGGTCGTTAAGCCCCGTGAACTTTTTAGGTGTGTGTAACTTTGTATGATAACCTGCGTTGTTGTGATGGCTGTATTACTGTGAGTATTTTTAATTCAGGTGCAGATTGGGAAGGAGAAGGCCGTGGCCTTCAATTATAAATTACCCCGGTATTTGCCTGGGGTAGAAGTGGGAAACCACGGAAAACCACTTCCAGGATGGCTGAGTTAGGAATCGAACTCACCTATTCTCAGTTTTGTCACCCGAGCCATTCGACACATGAACTTTCGATATGTTCTAGATGGAGTAGTAAGTCTCCCTCTACGTGGGGAATCAGTAATTGAGAATCAAGGGAACTATACTATTTATTTATTTATTTATCGTATGGCTTTTAGTGCCGGGAGTGTCGAGGACATGTTCGGCTCGCCAGAGGCTGTAGCTGCTTCAAGCGGACACCCATAGTGTGAGCTACACGTTCCGTTCAATTTCAAGTAGTTCCATCTTTCGCTACCAGATATCAATGATACCTAGTGGTGAACGTTGGAACTTTGATAGAGCGTTACAACGAAATCTAACCTAGAAATTTAGCTCCACACAAGTTTAGTCTCTGGAAGGATCTTTTACTTGCCATAAATCTATGACATGGGACCGCCGGCTTTACTTCTCCTTCGAAGGAAGGCATACTGAAAGATTTTAACGCTCTTAAAAAATCCGACGACTTCGGCTGGGATTGAACCCGCTATCTTGGGCACAGCAGCTCAGCATGCTACCAACTACGCCACCGAAGCGAACTATACTGAAGGGTTGCAAAGAAGTACTGCCGAAATAAAGAAATTTTTAAGTAAGTGCTTTATGATGAAAGTACTTCCGTATCTACATGGCTACTGGGCGCATTATTACATCGTTAATAACCCAAGATTTAATTCACTAGTACAACGAAACTTGGCAAAGAGGACTATCACTGTGTAGAATAGATCCTACTAGTAGCAGTTATAAGGTTAATCAACTCATAATGCACTACCTTCATCTTTACATTATAAAATCATTAGCCTAAATCGTAAATCACTTCCTATTTGAACTACAGTGACGAAACGTAGCAGGAAGGTAGACAGACTCCCAGGGGCGGATTTACGTATAGGCTGTATAGGCGGCAGCCTAGGGCGGCAGATTTTAGGGGGCGGCAAATTTTGACTGAAATATTTTTAATTACAATATATATAAGTTATATATTTAATTTAAAAAATGAAAATTTGAAATCTGAATATGTTCATGTACCTACAAGAGTAATGAGCGCCCCTTAGAGATAATCCAATAGCACCCATGTGACATACTGTATTATGAGATTGAGATATAGTGGGTCTTCTGTTTCCGTCTCTGTGTGCTGCGCGTTGGTGGTCGAAGCCTCGTTTAGATGGAGACTGGTCTGATTACCTTGGGGGACGCTCTGGTTGTTTTACGTGGCTAGTACCTCTACCATGTTTTACGTGGCTGGTGACTTTATCATGCTAGCTTTGCTAATTTCTTGTGTTGCGTCTGCATGGAGGGCTCCTGTTTTCTATGGTCGTCCGGCTTATTGTGGCTGCTTTTTTGGTTCTTGCCGGGGAGAGAGAGGTTTTTCCCATCTCCCTGGCTACAGCTTCTTGTACTCTTTCTATGAGTGTGGTTTTCATGTTTTGTTTCATTTGCTCTATGGATGCTTGCATGGATTCAATAGAGCTTAATAGGCTGTGTATGAGGTCATCTTGTTTCCCTGCTTTCCGCAGCATTGGTTTGCATTTTTTGCATATCCAGGTGAGTCTGCAGTTAGCCCTCATAAGCGTGTCTAGTTCCCCTTTTTCAGACCCGCACATTTCTTATGCTCCCTTCTTGGGCATGCCTCGCTTGTAGCTGAGTCCCCATCTTCTTCTGTGCTGCGTTTGCATTTTCTGCAGAGCTCTGCAGGGTCCTTTTCCTGCATTCTCGGCGATAGAGGAGGGGCAGACTTTTTGATGAAACGGGTGATTGGTCTCGGTGCAGTGTAGATTTACTTCGTGTGAGGCTTGTAAAAACCATGTTACGTTTGTAACGGGAGACTGGGTTCGGTCCGGTACGGTTATGTTTCATATGGAAAGAGACTTCTATGTATGCATCTTTTGTGCGATGCCGTTTACAGAAATTGTTCTCCGGTATGGTTATGTTTCATACTGCACCCTTCAATAAAGTATTGTTTTCTCAAGATTCATCTACGGGGTCATTTTCAGTCCTGACTGCTTTTAACAGCAAAGTTCGCATAAAATCAACATGCTCTAATGAATAGAAAGGTCCATGACAGAGGATATACTAGAAATAAAATGAATAACAAGTAGAATAAAAAGATATTTAATGACTGAAAATTATGTGCATAATAATAATAATAATAATAATAAATAAAAAGAAATCCTCCCTGACTTTAACTCCCATAAGAAATAAATATATTACTGAGCGGTAAGACTCACTCCACACAACAAAACAGTGTGAATACAGCTTCACACAAAATGATTAATCATAACATAAAATTGAGCGGTATGAACTCGCTCGTCACAACTTATGGATGCAAGTCCATTTTTCCTGGTCAAGAAGTTATATAATGCGTGGTGTACTGCTCTTTAATAAGAAAATGAGTACTGATGCGAGTCCGTTTACAACTGAAACAGTCATGTTGCTCACGGAGTTGCATCTTTTTAAATCGCACTACGGCTATGGGACCCACCCTTAATTAACACACTGTAATTACTACTGACACATGCAAGATCTAATAATACAAAAAGATGACGAATCTCCCTGAGATTCTAGCTGGTGCCAACGCACACAAAAATAAAAAAGAGCATGCCGAAAATAGGCCAAAACGCTCGCATCACAAAATTGGGAACACAGCCTCGCGCACCCTAATGCCACACGGGGTCATTGAACGCGTAAAATAAACACACAAGAAGTGAAGCAACAGCAACAAAATACAAGCCTAACGGCTGAAAAATGATATTTACATTTTTATAAAATGCCAGACAAACAGAAGTTTCGGAAGCTACCTTACAACTATGGACAAAACCCATTTAATCAATCAATACTCATTATAACCGATCAGGTTTTGTGAATTTTAAAACAACGTCTTAAATTGAAGTACAGGATCCTGGCCTGTTACTAATGACAAGTCGCGTTATCTGATTTGAGCGCACCCCTGTTATATGAATCATCGCTGCATCAACTATCTCTCTCAGTCCTTCAAACTAGGTGCTATTTCCATCTGGAAACGCAAACATATCTCACTCATCCGCTTGGATGGCAAGAAAACACAAATATATACCACGAGTTCAGCCTCGCGAGGTTATGAACTGGGCTGATGTGGAGCAAGTCAGAATAATCACAATGATATATTCTCGCTAACACATCATTAAAATCACACTACGCACCATAAAGCTTGAACTGACTCACTCATAAACATACCAACTGGGTCGGCTCAAATCAGATCAACAATATTGCGTCCATAGACACAATAAACAAAATACCCAACAAAAACTCGGGTGCAAAGTGCCATCCCGTACAGATCTGCTGGAAAAGCAACTATCAAAATAACCCTGATCCGTCATAAAATTCTGCTCACAAATAATTTTTACCCTCCAAATTCTATTTTTAGCCTACTTTCGATTTTTGCAAAAAATGAAAGTAGACTTATGAGATCACTACAGGGCGAAAAAAGTGTGTCTGTCTGTGTGTGTGTATGTGTGTGAGTCTGTGCGTGTGTGTGTGTGTGTGTGTGTGTGTGTGTGGACTCTGAATGTCTGTCCCCCCCCCTATCAATTCGAACACGGTGAGCGCAAATTGAACGAAATTTGGTACAAAGATAGCACTAGCAAAGGACACCTCAGTGTCATGTTTTATATCGCCGCCATCTTGACGGAAACGTAATGGCGGCCACCCAAATGTTCAAAGCTTAAATCAAATTACGACTAACCTAATCATCTGATCTCTACCAAATTTTGCAACAACATACCTTTATGGAGGGAGCATCCTTTGACAAATCTAATAGGTCATTAGCCTAATAGTTTACGGATGGCGGCCATCTTTGTGTCAAAATCGATTACCCCTATCAATTCGAACACGGTGAAACCGAATGGAATGAAATTTGGTGCAGAGGTAGCACTAGCAAAGGGCACCCCAGTGTCATGTTTTATATCGCCGCCATCTTGACGGAAACGTAATGGCGGCCACCCAAATGTTCAAAGCTTAAATCAAATTACGACTAACCTAATCATCCGATCTCTACCAAATTTTGCAACAACATACCTTTATGAAGGGGGCATCCTTTGACAAATCGAATAGGTCATTAGCCTAATAGTTTGCGGATGGCGGCCATCTTTGTGTCAAAATCGATTACCCCTATTAATTCGAACACGGTGAAACCGAATGGAATGAAGTTTGGTACAGAGGTAGCACTAGCAAAGGGCACCTCAGTTTCATGTTTTATATCGCCGCCATCTTGACGGAAACGTAATGGCGGCCACACAAATATTCAAAGCTTAAATCAAATTACGATTAACCTAATCATCCGATCTCTACCAAATTTTGCATCAACATACCATTATGGAGGGAGCATCCTTTGACCAAACTAATAGGTCATTAGCCTAATATTTTGCGGATGGCGGCCATCTTTGTGTGAAAATCGATTCCCCCTATTAATTCGAACACGGTGAAACCGAATGGAACGAAATTTGGTACAGAGGTAGCACTAGAAAAGGCCACCTCAGTGTCATGTTTTATATCACCGCCATCTTGACGGAAACGTAATCGCGGCCACCCAAATGTTAAAGGCTAAAATGTAATTACGACCAACCTAATAATCTAATCTCTACCAAATTTTGCAACAACAAATCTTTATGTGGGAAGCATATTCTGACCAAACTTCTGGATCATCAGCCCAATAGTTTGCAGATGGTGGCCAAGTATGTGTGCAAATCGATCCCCCCTATCAATTCAAACACGGTGAAACCAAATTGAACGAAATTTGGTACAGAGGTAGCACTAGCAAAAGGCACCTCAGTGTCATGTTTTATATCGCCGCCATCTTGACGGAAACGGAATGACGGCCACCCAAATGTTAAAAGCTTAAATCAAATTTCGACCATCCTAATAATTTGATCTCTACCGGATTTTGCAACAACATGCCTTTTTGTGGAAAGCATCTTATGACTGACTACAAGGTCATCAGCCCAATAGTTTGCAAATAGCGGCCATGTATGTGTGCAAATCCATTCCCCAGATCAATTCAAACACGGTGAAACCGAATTGAGTGATTTTTTTTACAGAGGTCGCACTAGCAAAGGGCACCTCATATTCATGTTTAATATCCCTATAGCACGTTGTATTTCAACAAGCTACTACAACCAACATTCAATTATACTCCTTTAAAAGGACAAAGAGTTATAACAATACCCATGCATTTAGGAGAAAGTAGGCTATATGTTCTTTACTGAACATCTTGTTAATCACAAAATTAATTCAGTTCCATTTTTGTTATAAGGCATACTACCGAATTATAATGCTTGACTGCGATTTACGCAAGCGAATGCGAGCACGAGCTGCGCGTCGCCCCGTATAGTTGAACCAAACAAAATCCCAATATTTAAAAATTACGAAGCGCTCAGCATGTCCCATACTTAATGTGTCAGTAAAACAAGAACAAAGAATCTACATTACCAAACAAACAAACAATTATCTACTAAAATATGTCCCATTATACCATAGCTGACTTAATAAATAAATAAATTCATTTGTACTCATTCCTATAGAACAGCGTCAGGAAAAACATCTGCAGCCATCACTCCTTTAAAGTGCTTAGCTCGTCATCGACATCTTCTGGCAAATGTCCTGCTGGTTCCAAGATCCGGCCTCGTTCCTAGACGTCATCTCGTGCTGAATTAAATAAAGTTTGTCAGATACACACACGATATAATTTCCTATAAATTCACCGATCAAGTACTAAATTCCTTGACAGTCTATTGGTGAATTATTTCGATGAACTGGTCCTATCTGGTAGTACTGGGACTACAAATAAATCACTGAAGTTACACTTCTAACTTGACGAAAATGTTCCATGTCCAAATACATGAAAAATATGCAGAGTATGCCTCGTGTCCTCAGATACCTGAATAAAAGACCTTACGTCCTCAAATGCTCAAATAAAAGTCAACGTTACGTCCTCAGACGCACACATGAAAGTCCTCTCTCGAAGCTTCCTGGAATATTATAAATGAAACTGGCTAGGGTAGGTGTGGAAGGGGGTTTATGGAAAAATATTCCATATTTATTATCAGACTAACAGGCGATCGGTATCATTGAGTTCGTAGCAATGTGGAGGTTACGATTATGCTGTAGCTGGCTCGAATTGATCGTGGAATTAATCCGTAGATAACTCCCGCGTTAATTTACCAGGGTGCGTTACCACGCCGAGTTACCGCTTAAACAGGGCGTCTTGATATTATTGGTTCAGACTCTTGTAGATCTTGGCGCGCTTTTGCTTGTATTTCTGCCACAGGGAGTGGTTAACATGAAGATTGACCAAGCCATCTCCGCGCTAAAAGTTGCACCTGTTCTATGTGTCATGAATATTATGCTACTTTCTAAAATACCATAGGAGCTTAAATCATTGTGTCCTCTCGGCCACTGATTTCTCAATATTTCCCAACACCGTCTGGCTCTCATAACTGCTGTCTGTAGAAATGTATCAAAAGATGATGAATAATTTATTAGAATCCTTTATACAGCCTGTGGATAATGGGTTTACAATCCTCCTGCATGGAAAAAATCGAACATAGCAAATAGTCGATTTAAAAAAACACATAACATCTGTAATCCATTTCTGCCAATCCTAGAGAAATCTCCCCCTCATAAGTCTAGTCTAGCCGCCACTGTCGTTGGAGTGTCGACACGCACTCGTGTTTACTTCCTGCTACCTCATTCATTCAGACATTCCAAGCCTGCCTGCTTGTCTGATCGCCTAAGGCTAGTATCTCTCCTGCCCAGTATCCTTATCTCTCTCGCTCGATCGCTCGCTGTGTCATGATCGTCAGAGCTCATTAGCGTTTTACAACAACAGGCTGCCCCGACTTCCTTGTTCAACTGACGTACTCATTGACCCCCGTATAGTTGGATGTGCAAAAGTACTTCCATATATTCAATTTGCAGCATTATTTCTGCGTTCCCAAGGCTCGCTAGTAAAATACACTTTTAAATTCGCCGCATTGTAGACAGACATTGTACCTGTACTCAATTATTTTACTCTGTATGCGTTGTTACCAAGATTACGCACAATACAGAAGGGTCCTCTCCATTTCTCCGTGCTGCCATCTCCTTCTTCTCCTCCGTTCTGCTGCCATCCTCTTCTTCTCCTCCTCGCTGTCATCTTCTTCTAGTATTGACTCGTTTTTCGTATCGCACCGGTGTTTCTCTTCCCTACCGGGCTACTTTCTCTCATATTCCGTGCTGGCAAGCTTCGTTCGTCTTCCTGGCTGGCTGATATATTTGCTTCCTCTCCAATTTCTTCCCTAAAGGTGTCAGGATTCGACCTCCTATTAATTGCATGTTCCCAATGTTTTTGTTCGTCCCCTCAATTAGCGTGTAATTCTTCCAGGTAACGCTGCGATTCGGCGTGCCTGTCATTCCATTCATTCCTATAATTTTTATAGTCCCCCTGGTTCTGGTATCTCCTTTCACGCCACTGTCGATTCACATTATTTTTATTTTCCTACCGTCTGTAGGGTCCCTCATTTCTCCTATTATTTCTCCATTGTTGGTACCCTCGCTGTTGATACCTATTGTTGCCCTGGGTCTGCCTATCATTATTATTATCATGTCGCTGGTGTGACCTATTTTCTTCGCCATCCTGACCTCGTCTTGGTGTTGTTGACACACTGGTATTTGTGGCCTGCGATCTGGTGTGTACTTGAGTGGGTTTAACCACTTCCGTTGTGTTTACAAGTTCCATCTGTCGTCCCCCTCTCTGCTGCAAGTGAGATATTGTCTCGTCAATCTGCCGTAAGATTTGTTCGGCTCGAACCGCTGTGTCCACGTTTTCTGCCACTAACACCTGCTGAACATTGACTGGCAACTGCCGTGCAATCGTCATAACCAGATCCGATTCTTCTAAAGGATGATCCAAATCTCGAAATTTTAACAATTGTAACGAAAAGAAATCTGAATATTTCGTCTGCTGAGTTGACTGATATTTTCTCGAATAAAGTTCCATTCTAAGGCTTTGTTGTAGAGAAGCCGACCAATACTTTCTAAGAAACGCATCCTTGAACTCATCCATCCCTCCGAAAGTATACTTGAAGCTCAAGAACCACGTAAGTACATTTCCTGAAATAAATCGTTCCATCAGTCTTAAACGACGCGCGGGCGGTATATTATTGTCATTAAAATAGTCATCCATCTCCTTAAGATACGCCTTCGGTGTAACACCAGAATTTTCTGTGAATTTATTTGGTTTAAATTCATTTGATCGAATTACTTGTACGACTTGAGGGTGCTGATAGCCATGCTGAGGAGTAGAGGTTCCCCCAACGTTGTTGTGAAATCCCTCTGTGTTAGTCGTTAATGGGCTGCCTGTCAGTCCGTGGCTACTCGCCACGCTAATTGCCCCCTGGCTGGCTGAGTCAACTTCCTTATCTTTAGCGTGCTCTGTCTGAAATAACGTGTTCTGTCCCAACGAACGCAACTCTGCCTTTATGATTCTGTCCGACTGTTCCTTCAATTTACTCTTAATTTCTTCCTCAAGTGCTTTAATGCGCGTATGGTTATCACCTACGGTCTTTATGACCGTTAACCGTTCTTCTTTAGAGTCGCTGCTCATCTTACGCCGATCCTTTCTCATGCTATCTTTAATCGCTCCCAATTTTTCTTCCATCTTATGTTTCGTGTCCTCCTGATTCGATTCGATCTTCTCAAGCCTGTCTTCTAGACGTACATTATTCTCATCTATCGTACTCTTCAAATTATCCTGGTCCGATTCTAGGTTTTGCCATCGCTCTGCTGATTGTATTTCTAATTTATCCATGTCCTTCATCAGGCCCGTAATACTTTCATTTAGTGCTGACAATTGTCCCTGGATAAACGTAGAATCCTCCTCCATCTTATCAAACCGCTTTTCAAGACCATCCTGTGCCGTTTTAATCTCACTGTTATTTACCATGCATGCTAATTCTATCTGAGCTAGTTTTGCCAATACAGTTTCGTCCAAATCATTTAATTTACGGTTGGAGGTGTCCTCTAATTTTTGTATCTGACCTAGCTGTTTGTCGTTATTCTTACTTATATCAAGCGCGAATTGAACCATCTGCTGTGTAGTGTACTCTTTCATCTCTGCAGATAATGTGGCTAACTGACTCGTATTTCTACTTTCTTGCGCTTCTGATTGTTTGTTTATATTTTCATTTACTTGCGTTTGTAATGATTCACTCGGTTCAGCTAGTTGTGTTTTTATAGTGTCATTCATTTGAGTCTGGAATGACTCATTCTGTTCAGATAATTGTGCCTTCTGTTCATATAATTGTGTTGTTATAGTGTCATTCATTTGAGTCTGGAATGATTCATTCTGTTCAGCTTGTTGTGTTTTTATAGTGTCATTCACTTGAGTCTGGAATGACTCTTTTTGATCCGCTAATTGAATGTCTAAATTTTCACTCTGTTCCTTTAATAGCTTCTGGGTTCGTACCGTGGCTCTTTCAATGATCGCCTGGATCCCCGCTACTGTTGCCATTATCACACACAAAAATATATATCACGGAGAAAACAGGAGGATGACATGCAAATGTCTCCCCGACATACACATATATAATTCTTGACATACATTTACTTCATTTGACCATTTTCAGTTCATTTAATCTTATTCCCTTTACTCCCGCAAATCAGTCTGCATCACTGAATGGTTCTAATTTTACTTAATACATTTTTTACCCCGCACATATTCAGTCATAAAATTACTATCCAGATCTGATGTTAACACTGCCTAGTTAACAAAGTAATAATTGTAATTTAAGACTACCAGCCTCCTAACATATTCATGAGTTTGACTTTCTAAACAAATCTAATTTTACATTTAATCAATGGGCGCCCTATTTCACGTACACTACTTTACTAATTACATCAATAAACAAAACGTGAATCGTATTTAACTTGCAAACTCGTGATTCTACTGTATATTCCATTTTCTTGGCGGTATTTCTATTCGCCGTATTTACGTTAGCAAAATATCATTTCCGGTGATTTCAAACAGTCCCATATATCAGTGAAATACCACATTTTCGCGACAGCTTGATCTACTAGATCCATGCTGACTATCCAATGTGTTCCAGCGGTAACTAGCAACGAACTAGCCCCAACTTGGCGCGCTAATTTGTCTAAGCTACGCTAGGACAGCCTAAAACAGTCAAAAACAGCGAAACGCCCCACGTAGGGTAACGCCAGCTTGTCTATGATCCGCTAGAAAAGCCTAAAACAGCGAAAGGCCCCACGTTGGCTAAGCCAGCTTGTCTATGCCCACTTCAATAAAGCATTGTTTTCTCAAGATTCATCTACGGGGTCGTGTTCAGTCCTGACTGCTTTTAACTGCAAAGTTCGCATAAAAACAACATGCTCTAATGAATAGAAAGGTCCATGACAGAGGCTATACTAGAAATAAAATGAATAACAAGTAGAATAAAAAGATATTTAATGACTGAAAATTATGTGCATAATAATAATAATAATAAATAAAAAGAAATACTCCTTGACTTTCACTCCCATAAGAAATAAATATATTACTGAGCGGTAAGACTCGCTCCACACAACACAACAGTGTGAATACAGCTTCACACAAAATGATTAATCATAACATAAAATTGAGCGGTAAGAACTCGCTCGTCACAACTTATGGATGCAAGTCCATTTTTCCTGGTCAAGAAGTTATACAATGCGTGGTGTACTGCTCTTTAATAAGAAAATGAGTACTGATGCGAGTCCGTTTACAACTGAAACAGTCATGTTGCTCACGGAGTTGCAAGTTTTTAAATCACACTACGGCTATGGGACCCACCCTTAATTAACACACTATAATTACTACTGACACATGCAAGATCTAATAATACAAAAAGATGACGAATCTCCCTGAGATTCTAGCTGGTGCCAACGCACACAAAAATAAAAAAGAGCATGCCGAAAATAGGCCAAAACGCTCGCATCACAACATTGGGAACACAGCCTCGCGCACCCTAATGCCACACGGGGTCATTGAACGCGTAAAATAAACACACAAGAAGTGAAGCAACAGCAACAAAATACAAGCCTAACGGCTGAAAAATGATGTTTATATTTTTATAAAACGCCAGACAAACAGAAGTTTCGGAAGCTACCTTACAACTATGGACAAAACCCATTTAATCAATCAAATACTCATTATAACCGATCAGGTTTTGTGAATTTTAAAACAACGTCTTAAATTGAAGTACAGGATCCTGGCCTGTTACTAATGACAAGTCGCGTTATCTGATTTGAGCGCACCCCTGTTGTATGAATCATCGCTGCATCAACTATCTCTCTCAGTCCTTCAAGCTAGGTGCTATTTCCATCTGAAAACGCAGACATATCTCACTCATCCGCTTGGATGGCAAGAAAACACAAATATATACCACGAGTTCAGCCTCGCGAGGTCATGAACTGGGCTGATGTTGAGCAAGTCAGAATAATCACAATGATATATTCTCGCTAACACATCATTAAAATCACACTACGCACCACAAAGCTTGGACTGACTCACTCATAAACATACCAACTGGGTCGGCTCAAAACAGATCAACAATATTGCGTCCATAGACACAATAAACAAAATACCCAACAAAAACTCGGGTGCAAAGTGCCATCCCGTACAGATATGCTGGAAAAGCAACTATCAAAATAATCCTGATCCGTCATAAAATTCTGCTCACAAATAATTTTTACCCTCCAAATTCTATTTTTAATCTCAAAATTAATTCAGTTCCATTTTTGTTATAAGGCATACTTCCGAATTAAAATGCTTGACCGAGATTTACGCAAGCGAATGCGAGCACGAGCTGCGCGTCGCCCCGTATAGTTGAACCAAACAAAATCACAATATTTAAAAATTACGAAGCGCTCAGTTTGTCCCATACTTAATGTGTCAGTAAAACAAGAACTAAGAATCTACATTACCAAACAAACAAACATCTACTAAAATATGTCCCATAATACCATAGCTGACTTAATAAATAAATAAATTCATTTGTACTCATTCCTATAGAACAGCGTCAGGAAAAACATCTGCAGCCATCACTCCTTTAAAGTGCTTAGCTCGTCATCGACATCTTCTGGCAAATGTCCTGCTGGTTCCAAGACCCGGCCTCGTTCCTAGACGTCATCTCGTGCTGAATTAAATAAAGTTTGTCAGATACACACACGATATAATTTCCTATTAAATTCACCGATCAAGTACTAAATTCCTTGACAGTCTATTGGTGAATTATTTCGATGAACTGGTCCTATCTGGTAGTACTGGGACTACAAATAAATCACTGAAGTTACACTTCTAACTTGACGAAAATGTTCCATGTCCAAATACATGAAAAATATGCAGAGTATGCCTCGTGTCCTCAGATACCTGAATAAAAGACCTTACGTCCTCAAATGCTCAAATAAAAGTCAACGTTACGTCCTCAGACGCACAAATAAAAGTCCTCTCTCGAAGCTTCCTGGATCATTATAAATGAAACTGGCTAGGGTAGGTGTGGAAGGGGGTTTATGGAAAAATATTCCATAATAATTATCAGACTAGCATGCGATCGGCATCATTGAGTTCGTAGCAATGTGGAGGTTACGATTATGCTGTAGCTGGCTAGAATCGATCGTGGAATTAATTCGTAGATAACTCCCACGTTAATTTACCAGGGTGCGTTACCACGCCGAGTTACCGCTTAAACAGGGCGTCTTGATATTATTGGTTCAGACTCTTGTAGATCTTTGCGCGCTTTTGCTTGTATTTCTGCCACAGGGAGTGGTTAACATGAAGATTGACCAATTACATCGTAGCATTCGATTTTCTTCTTGGCGCCAACACTCATAGCAAGAAGCCATATTGTGCGTACCCAAGCCATCTCCGCGCTAAAAGTTGCACCTGTTCTATGTGTCATGAATATTATGCTACTTTCTAAAATACCACAGGAGCTTAAATCATTGTGTCCTCTCGGCCACTGATTTCTCAATATTTCCCAACACCGTCTGGCTCTCATATCTGCTGTCTGTAGAAATGTATCAAAAGATGATGAATAATTTATTAGAATCCTTTATACAGCCTGTGGATAAAGGGTTCAATACGAAGCTGGACTGCTATGTGTGCGTCTTGTGTGCGAGGGCATTCACGTAAATTGTTCTCCAAATGTTCGATTTGTTAATTGCTGGAGTTTGGTCTATCTTATCTCACCAAATTGTTTGTGAAGACTGGTCTTAGTTTCCTGCTTATAAACTATTATTCACCTTCTTTGTTGCGAGTCTCTTGACGTCTCTTTGATGTTGATCTCTTTTGCCAATTTATCAAATAGATTGCACATCATTGAACTACAGTTAGCTGTCTATAATTCGAATTATCTGAGAGCTAAAATTTGGTGCATCACAACACATTCATTTTTCGTTTAAAAATTTAAAATGGATGGGCGTAAAAGATTAAGTGTTGCTCAATGTAGAAAGAAAGCATCTGAAAAGGCGCAAAAACAAGAAAAAGTTTTGGCAAAAACGCCAAAAATTGATAGTTTTTTTAAACCTTCGACAAGTAAGTTGCTCAAGATAATAATTGAATAATGTAAGAAATCAGTTTTTCAAATGCTGTGAACTCAAGTTTTTATGTGCAAATGTTTAGGTCAACAACCATCTTCAGATGTTCCTCCTTCTTGCCCTTTCTCTACTTCTGCCATCCTAACTGCTACTGACTCTGTACCTCAGAATATTGATGTTGAAGAAAATATACCAGATACAGCTCACTCAGATTTTCCTACATTTTCTGATGAGAAAGCAGAAGCGAGTGAAGTTGAGAAAAATTTGTTTGTATTCAACAGTGATCCGGCTACATGGATTGCGAATGAATTTTACCAAGAGTACGTTGCATTGAATGGTTACAATCAGAATGAAGATTCTGATTTTAAAGAATCCAAGTGAGTGTACCCTGAATATAATAGATACTTGAACCACTCAGTGTTTAAAAGAAAACTTCAGAACAGGGAACAGGGATCGTAAGTGGCTTGTTTATTCCAAGAGTAAAGGTTCTGTTTTTAGTGCACCGTGTTTGCTCTTTGGAGACACACCTGACGAATTTGCGTTCAGACACGGATTCAATGATTGGATAAACATCCATGACTTGGCTTCTACCCACGAAAATTCAGATCATCATAAACAATCTTTCCTAAAATTGTTTGAAAGAGCTAATATACATGGAAGAGTACCGGTAGATCATGATTTAGTACAACAACTTCAAGAAGAAATTTTGTACTGGAAAGAAGTTCTTAAAATAGTTGTTGCTACTGCCAAAACCTTGGCAAGTTGTGGACTTTCATTTAGGGGCACAGGCAGCAATGAGTATTTCGGCGTTCCTAACAATGGACATTTTCTGATAGAATATTTAAGACCATTCGATCCATTAATAGATGAGCATATTCGTAATTATGGAGATAAAGGCAGTGGTAATACAAGCTACCTATCCAAAACTATTTATGAAGAAGTCATCGAAATTATGGCTAAAATAGTGACGTCTAAAATAGTTGAAGAAATCAAAACTGCGAAGTACTATTCTATAATTGTGGATTCGACCCCAGACATCTCTCGTATTGACCAACTTTCATTCATTTTACGATATGTAAAACCAGGCGGCACTGTTACTGAACGATTTTTAACTTTACTAGACAATCCAGGTCACAAAGGTGAAGACTTATATGATGCAGTCACATCTACTTTGAAATCTCATGGTAGAGAAATTCTTGATATGAGAGGGCAATCTTACGATAACGCTGCCAACATGAAGGGCATATATTCGGGACTTCAAGCTAGAATAAAAAACGACAATCTTCTCGCAGAGTACACACCATGCACTGCACATTCGGTGGTACACGCGCTGCAGAAAGTTGTACAGAAATGAGTAAGTTTTTTGAATTGGTCCAGGAGTTGTATAATTTTGTCAGATTCGACAGAAATATAGTTTTGCAGCATTTTGCTGATTTAAAATTTGTGAAATTAAATCATTGTCTACAGGTCTGCACGTGCTGATGAGGTTTCTGTTCTGGTTGAATTTTGGAACGAAATAATAAATGCTTTGTCAGCTTTTGAAGAAAATTCCAACGAAAAAGCAATAGTTCGAAATAAAGCTACAGGACTTCGAAATAATATGGAACGACTAGAAAGTGCATTTATGCTAAGTATTTGGTCTGTCTTACTTGAACGATTCAATGCTACAAGTCAGAAAATGCAAGCCATGGATACCAGCATTTCAGATATTATGGATTTCTACATAGGCTATCGTTGGTTGGTTTTGTAGAAGATGCTCGGAAAAATGTTGAACTTCATGAAGAAACAGCACGGAAAATTTCTACCATCCAGTAGTTTGAAAAAGGCGTTCGTAGGAAGAAACGAAGAAAATTAATGTCTGATGAATTGTATGAAGATGATGTTGAGCTAGGTGGAAGAGAGAATTTCAGAGTAAATACTTTCAATATAATTTTGGATAGACTCAATAAAGATTTGGAAGACAAATGCGCCGATTATGAAAGAATTTTTCAAAAATTTATTGCGCTTATCGAATTTGGTACGTTGAATGAGCCTGAATTAAGGAAACATGCGGCAACATTACAAGAATATTTTCCAAATGATATAGAACAAATATTTATAAACGAAAAAAAAAATGAAAATTAACCGCCTTTAGAAACATTAAAATTTATTCGGCAGAATGATCTACAAGGAGTATTTCCAAATGTTGAAAGAGTCTACCGCTTGTTGAACTACACAGCAGTTACCGACTGCAGTGCCGAACGCTCGTTTTCATGTTTAAAGCGCATAAAAGACTATTTGAGATCAACCACGAGCCAGGACCGTTTGGTTTGTCAAATGATTTTGGCAACTGAAGCTGAATTAATGTCAGATATGGAATTTGACGATATTATAAAACTTTTGCTAAAAAAAAGCATGGAGAAAGATTTTTGTTAGCACCCCTAGATCATAAGTTATACCTAGATATAAAATTTAATGATATGTGTAAAAAAATTAACTCGAATTTTGAATAGGTTGCCATACTAACTACAACTCAATTTTCACACAAACCTACAAAATGGAAATGGGAGGGGGGGGGGCGGCAATTTTTATTTTGCCTAGGGGCGCCAAAAAGGTAAATCCGCCCCTGCAGACTCCTACAAGAGGTTATCTCGTCACTGGGCTCGAAATCAGCGACATCATACATTCAATTTGATTGCTGGGGGTAGTGGGGTACTAATGAAACATGATGTACAGTAGATGCACGACATTATCACAAAAATTGATATAAGGACATCATCGTATAAGAGACCTTAATATACAAGTCACAAGACCAACAGATAGAATATTGCGCGGGACTGCCTCTTAAAAAAGTAATACACTAAAATAGGGAGGTGAAGGCAGCTTGAGCTTTAAGCTCCGCTGTCAATAAGTGCAGGTGCGCTTCATAAAAAGGGAGGTCGTGCACAGTTTGCTACTCCTGTGGGGGTCCGGGCACGGACACCAAAAGCCCGCTGATCAGCCAGCTTGGTGTTCCTAGGCGAAATCTCACACAAGACACGGCATAAACCTAGAAAAATTGTTGAGTTATAATAATTAAACATAAAATAACTCGCCAAGTACGTTGTCATTTAGCAATAATGTAATACTTTACTGGCTTGCCACGGTGGGTGAGTGGATAGCGTGTCGGTCTACTAACCCCAAGATTGCAGGTTCGCTCCTGGCCGTGGTAAGTGAGTTTTGAAAGGCAGCAAAAATACGACACGCATGTCATACGATGTTGGCATGTCAAAGGACCCATTTGAATTCAGTAGGCCGTGTTCATAATGGCAAAATTAATCTTGGGAGTTTCCGCCAACACAAATTTCCTCATTTCTCTACTAGCAAGCGCTATAGTGTTCAAGGAGCTTATACATCTAACCTCCTTGACTTTCATAGTGATTCAAGGAACAACGAAATTCGACATGAAAGCTACCCTCTGGGTGTCAAATTACAAAGCTTGCACCCGGCACCCGAGGCCATACGATAAGAAAGACAAGTAGTTCCGTGAAGAACTATACAGCCTATTTTCATATATCCTACTTATGTTAATTGCCTCTATCAACATACAAAATTCAGTTTGATTGATGTAATAGATTCGTAGTTGTTGACAACCGACTAAATATTGTGGATGGTCGCCATGTTGGATTTTTATATATGTAGGTCTTAGAGTTATGTACTGTTACATGAAGATTATTGTGTACGTGTAGTGTTCAAACTTAAATCGCATGATTAGGACACAAGAAGTAAAAACGACATTTTAAAATTTCGCACAGCTTCCATCTTGTGGTTATGGAAACAATTGAAATAAATCAGATGTCCGTGGCTTAACATTTTTGCAAGGATGTACTCGACCAAGTTTCACTGCACTCAGATGGTTAAATTGCGAGAAACGTCCATGTGAATATTTATACTTCGAGTCGCCGCCATGTTGAATTTGTGATCACCAGGTTATTTAAAGTCATATAGGTGAACTTAAGTTCATAGCCCGTATGAACATTAAAAAAATTCAGTTTGATTGCTATAATAGATTCGTAGATATTCAGAGCCGTCTAAATATTTCGGATGGTCGCCATGTTGGATTGTCAAATGTATAGGCCATAGAGTCATGTACCATTAAAGGAAAATTATTGCGTAGGTTCATTATTTAAACTTTCACATCGATCGCATGATTACGACGCAAGAAATAAAAACTTAATTTTAAAATTCGCTAAGCCGCCATCTTGAGGTTATGTAAACAATTGAACTAAATTAGATACCAGTGTATTACAATGTGTATAAACATTTCCTGTACCAGAGTTCATTGCGTTTGGAACATTAAATCGCGAGAAAGGTCAATTTAAAATTTTCAAATTCGCTTGGCCGCCATGTTCGTTTAGTAGTTAACCTGTTTTTGAAAGTCTTATAGATGAACTTCCAGTAGTGCCCTTTATCTCCGTATAAAATTTCAGGGTGATACCGCTAATAGTTTCAGAGATATAGAATGCCGGTGAAATATTTCGCACATCCGCCATCTTGTGGTTATGTAAACAATAAAACCAAGTTAGTTGTCGGTGCATTACAATGTGTATAAACATATACTGTACCAAATTTTATTGCGTTTGGTTGGTTAAATCGCGAGAAACGTCTATTTAAACGTCGCAAATTCGCTTGGCCGCCATGTTCGTTTTGTAGTTACCAGGTTTTCAAATGTCACATAGGTGAACTTCTAGTAGTTCCTTGTATCACCGTGAAATATTCCAGGGTGATATCGGTAATAGTTTCGGAGATATTGAATGCTGGTGAAATATTTTGCACAGCCGCCATGTTGGATTGGTGAGACGTAACAAAATTTGAAGGGCACGGTCGGGGTCATCCGGAATAGTGCTATGAACTTACCGAGTTTCATTGAAATCGTTCCAGCCGTTTAGAAGTTATTAGGGGACACACACACACACCATCACACACACACGCACACAGACAGACACACGGACAAAAGGTGATCGCATAAGCCTATTTTTTTTTTCAAAAATGAAAATAGGATTTAAAAAACTTTACTATGGTTGTGTGCGCATTATTTAATGTTTCTGTATGGTATCGTTGCATTCCTTTACTTCTCAGCACGGCACGCCTATTGCTTGTGGCGCAGGGCTCGAAATGCTGCTGACTCCGTATCCTGCATTTATTCCCAGAAACTACTAACAACAGTTCGTCTATCGACTATTCAAACTAGCTCAGCGAGTGAAACAGGTACAATAGTAAGAAGAAGACGAAGGAGGATAAGAAGAATGGAGAACAAGAAAGGAGGTCCCCTATTGTATCTGGAACCGGGGCTCCAAGGGAGCCTCAAGGCTGGTTCACAATAGCCCGGGAACGAGAACGAGAACGGGAACGGGAACGAAAAGGAAGTTGAAATGCAAGCTACCTTATGTGTCGGTTCACAATCAATCTCCGGGAACGAGTAGCTAAAAGTAGCCCGGAGAGGCCAACGGGAAACATGGTTAAGTTTCATGTTAGACGTTCTCGGAGCTTACCGGAGCCAATCAGAAACGTTGTACCTGCACATGCGCAGTACGGAAGGAGCAGCCAGCGATGTAAACATAACCTGCGAATGCGCTCTCTAATCTTGCTTCTATAAGCGCACAATTTGTGTTTAATAAAGTTATTATAACGCTTTGAAGTATTTCAGTTGTGTAATTGATATTTATTAGTGGGCGCTTGCTGATTGTTTTAATATTACGCTATAGCTGATTGCGCGCGCATGTACAAGTTCACGTTCCCGGGCCATTTATTGTGTACCGGGGCCCCGGGAAGCTTCGCGTTCTCGTTCTGGTTCTCTTTCCCGGGCCAATAATTGTGAACCAGCCTTTAAACATAGTTCACAATCGGATCCATATTGTATTGTTCCAATCATAACAATCGTGGCTATTACTATGGAAACATTTAAATCCATAATCGGTCTTTGAAGATTAGGATCTAGACCGCTCTCACACTATCAAGTAATAATGTTATTGCATTTCGAAAGTGTGTTCGAGGTTTCAGATACATCATACTCAAACCTTATACTAGCATGGGTGCCATGGGAGACTGAATCTGAGGATATGGGAGTCTTAACAATTTGTGGAGGAAAGGATGAAATTATTTTTGCACGTACCTGCATTAATAAAGAGACTAGAAGATTAGGGTTCTTAATTACTCACCATCCCTGTCCACGAATGGTAAAAGCGAAGTGGAGCGGACCATCAGGAGAATTAGCTTCATGTGACGTCACTGGATTGGTGACCTCGTGGACAGTGAGTAGTGACGACTGGGTAAAGAAAGGAAAGAAGGAGACATTTAAGAAGTTGAATAGTGACGTCAGGGTAGTAGACATGGCATGGTCTCGCAGTGATAAGACACTTTATACCTGTCGAAGTGATGGAACTGTCATCAGACATCGATGGGATGGAGCTTTCACATTGTTTCACTCAGGATTAACTCTATGTTGTTGTGCCCTTTCTCCTGATGACTCTCACATTTTTCTTGGGACAAGCAACGGTGATATTCTCGACTACGACATGACAACAGATGAACTTAAACAGTATCGAATAGGGTCGTGTGCTGTATTGTCTGCACAATGGAACTGTCCTCGTTACCGTACATCGAGCTGGAAAAACAGATGTTTTACATTTGCTTTCTCCCTGGCTGATGGACTGATATATTTCACAAATGGTTTTGATGACTTAAAGCCATACAGAACAAGTACGAATCTCCTTGGAACATCCATCCAGTGGAGCTATTCCGGAGAATGGTTAGCTGTTGTAGGATACCAGAAAGCATCATACATTACTACTCTTCTAATACTCTCTGAGCTTGGAATCAAGGTGCAGAGCTTAACCATCCCAGGTTCTCCTGCAGCATCGTATTTAGAATGGGTGCATGGTGATACTCATATATTATTAACAACCGGCAATAAACTCCAAGTGATTGCAGTTCTGTTTCCAAAATGTGTTCCAACGTTGCAAGATATTGCTTGCATTTCGCTGCAAAACTCACCTTCTGTTAGCAAATCACTGACCTTCCAGGATCTTCCTTTCAGAATCCTGTCGCAAATAAAAATATATGAGACACAAATAGATAAGCCTTCGATTTTATTGGATGATATTATTCACTCTCATGTAAATGTGGACGAAACTCGTGGAGAACAGGTCACAACCAACGTGATTACAACATAGATGAATAATAGTACCCATTTTATAGTTGGTTTAGATTTATTTATGTAAGAATTTATTTGTATTTCAATTGCATAGCCTACATATTTTGGAAACGCATTTTTCTTTAGTCTAGTGCCAATCAACGAATCTAGGTAGCAGTTCAGGAGTGCTGAACCTTCTACAAAACAACTTAAATTAGCCGAAATACGGTACCTTTCGTAATGATGAATAATAACTTTGGAGGCGGCTTCGGTGGCGTAGTTGGTAGCATGCTGAGCTTCTATGCCCAAGATCGCGGGTTCAAACCCGGCCGAAGTCGTTGGATTTTTTAAGAGTGTTAAAAGTCCCTCAGTATGCCTTCCTTCGGAGGAGAAGTAAAGCCAGCGGGCCCATGTCATAGATTTATGGCATGTAAAGAACCTTCCACTAACTACAATTGTGCGAAGCTATATTTGTAGGTTGTATTTGATTAACGCTCTATTAAGTCCCAACGTTCACGCCAGGTGCCATCTAGTAACCAAGTTCACAGCTAGGTGTCGTTGACGGTAGCATTTCGTAGCAAAAGTAGGAACTATTTGAAATTTATCGTCTGCAGTCCTTACCTGAATTACAGATAATACACACTAATACAGCCATCACAATTAACACCGGTTGTCAGACAGTTTCTACACGCACCCAAAGCACACGGGGATACATTACCGCGTTGTCGCAGCCCCTAAACTGAGGAACCAACCAACCAATAATTGTGGAAATTCTCTGGTGATAGATGTATTTTTCTCCACTGTCTATTTCCCACCCACCATTTCGTTTCAGATCGCGCCATTTAGTAAAATTCCAGTTATGTCCGCCACAATGCGCGTGAATTATGGGACGAATACAATATTGCCAACCACGCGCATACGGTACTACTCATCAATAATCTTTATCCAGGCCAATGGTTTATGCCAAGACCAATAATTGCTAGGTAACGCGGTCTGCAGCTAACATACAGGTTGCTTCAGGAGGAATAGTAAATATTTTAGGAGGTGATAGTATAGATGAATTGCAATAAAAAAAATCAATATAGGGTAAGTGTACCATTAATCGGCACCTTAAGACGAACCGCGATACATCATCATGTGTCAAGTCTTTAATATCTACAATACTGGTTGCAACTTACGTTGATATGGCACATAAATACCTTTGTATTCGAAAGGATATATTCAGTGCTTGCAAGTACAACCCGTTCATTTCAAAGTAATTTAATTTACGAGTTGCACCCTGTGTACCGATGATCGGCAGCGCAAGAAAAGCTGAGACCCGGTTATCGACACTCAAGTATACCATTAATCGGCAGTGGCAACTAAAATGCTGTTAAGTCAAGACAGATTTTATTTCTACCTTAACAATATAAAATTTCACCCTAAAAATTGAAACAGTATGTTTATTATTGAAGCACCATTAAATAACACGCACAAGGACACATTTCATTACAACACAGATTTGTGGTCTTAAGTACAGTAAGCCTATCAAAACAATGTTTACCTTTGTCATAATATTATAATTATGCGTACGTTTCGTCCATAAGAAACACTGACACTGAAAGGTTTATTCATTTACACAACTGTGGATTGTGAATGTCATGGGAGCCCTTTTAGGTAGATTTCATTAGAAAGCTAATTATTGCAATGGGTACCATGTTTCGACTTCCGGAAAATTTCGACATATCTTCGCGTTTCACATCCCCCAGACCCCAAAACCACCGTCAGTTCAAAAGTTTATATATAATTTATGTATATATGTATATATATATACAGTGTGGTCCACCCGCCCCTTATTATTTAGTTTTATGAAACCCAACTAACACGGCATTTCTCCCGATGGTCGATATTGCTCTGCGCTCTGACTGTGCGACAGCAATGTAATTGGGTAATGGGTCTAGCAAAGAAAAACCGACCTTAAACTTTTCCCCGCCAAATACTATGGCCCATTCTACTAACATATGACTCACTGCTCCTTGAAATAACACACATACACGCAATTCGATCGAATTAATAGCTTACGCCACGTGATCAGTAATAGTAGAAAGTTAAATCAACACCATAAATCGTGATTGAAGACTTAGAGATGGACTTAAACGTTTGAGGTGGGACGGCTACTGTAACTACACCACGTTTAGCGTGCGGTATGTACTATGTGATGGTGGCTGAGAGGTTTAAAGCCTGACCGTACATGATGGGCGCGAGCGGGTTGAATTCTGCTTCGAATCCAGTAGTAGGCATACTTTTTTGAACGAAAGCCCACATTCAATTTTAGTGGGGATGTAACTACATTGCCACATTTATTGCCTTACGACGTATTTTTGTGACGAATAGGTTGAATTTTGCTGATTTATTTACGAGAATACGATCGAACTGGTACGTTATGCCACGTGACCTGTAATGGCAGCAAATTTAAAAACTGGCATGAATATTAATATAACATATCGAAGTGTCGCTCCGGAGGTCCGGGTTCGATTCCCAGCTTTGCCAAGAAATTTAATATTTGTCTGAGGGCTGAAATTGGGTACACGTAGCCTCGTGAAGCAAATATGAGAAGAAGTGGGTTCGATTCCCACCTCAGCCACCCTGGAAATGGTTTTCCGTGGTTTCCCACTTCTACTCCGGCCAAATTCCGGGACGGATTCTATCTTAAGGCCACGGCCGCCTCCTTCCCAATCCTTAATTGCAAATACACACATCATTATAAGCCCGCAATAACTCAGGTTATCAGACAAATTCTACACACACTCCCAAGTAAACGGGGCTAAATGACCGCGATGTTCTAGCCCCTCACATGAAACAAAACAACAACATATCGAAGGATATTCTGATCGCCAGTGCTTGCATCGAAGTATACGTATTCCTTAGAATTTCCCATGGTATTATTAGCATACTTTCGATTTTTGCAAAAAATGAAAGAAGACTTATGAGATCTACACAGGGCCAAAAATTGTGTGTCTGTGTGTGAGTGTGTGTGTGTGGGACTGTGTGTCTGTGTGTGTGTGAGTGTATGTACTCTGAATGTCTGCCCCCACCCTATCAATTCGAACACGGTGAAACCTAATTGAACGAAATTTGGTACAGAGGTATAACAAGCAAAGGGCACCTCAGTGTCATGTTTTATATCGCCGCCATCTTGACGGAAACGTATTGGCGGCCACCCAAATGTTCAAAGCTTAAATCAAATTACAAATAACCTAATCATCCGATCTCTACCAAATTTTGCAACAACATATATTTATATGGCGAGCGTCGTCTTTTGACTAAATTACAAGGTAATCAGCCCAATAGTTTGCAGATGGCGTCCATGTATGTGTGCAAATCGATTCCCCCTATCAATTCAAACACGGTGAAATCGAATTGAACGATATTTGGTACAGGGGTAGCACTAGCGAAGGACACCTCAGTGTTATGTTTTATATCGCCGCCATCTTGACGAAAACGTAATGGCGGCCTCCAAAATGTTCAAAGTTTAAATCAAATTACGACTAACCTAATCATCCGATCTCCACCAAATTTTGCAACAACATATACTTATATGGCGAGCGTCGTTTGTTTGAACTACAAGGTCATCATCCAATTAGTGTGCAGATGGCGGCCATGTATGTGTGCAAATTGATTCCCCCAATCAATTCAAACACGGTGAAACCGAATTGAACGAAATTTGGTACAGAGATAGCACTAGAGAAGGGCACATCATATTCATGTATAATATCCGTATAGCACGTTGTATTTCAAGAAGCTACTACAACTAACATTCAATTATACTCCTTGAAAAGGACAACGAATTATAACAATACCCATTCATTTAGGAGAAAGTAGGCTATACGTTCTTTACCGAACATCTTGTTTTGTTATTAAATTTTAACAAATAGTCTTAGCATATCTTTAGGCCTGTATCACACGACACTCGCTGACAAGGAAGCTGCTGTGATCGCTGGCACAAAATCCTGTATGATTCTGTTCTCTTCGTCAGTATACCCGCTTGTATTACCGAAGTGTATCACACGCTAGCATTTTGTACGCTAAGTTGTATGAAATAAAACCGAAGGGCTGTCGTTGAGGGCATTATTTGCAGTTAATTCGCCTTAATAACGCAAAACGGACGCGAAACTTGCTTTAAGTAAATTAGAAAACATGTTTGGTACTGAATGCATTCCAATCAATATTTAAGATCTAACTGTAATAATTTAATATTTTACCATACGCGTTAATAAGAAGCGCAACAAAAACCTCTAGAGTGTGTTGAAAATGTGTGCAAGTGTTATTGCACCCGCTCGCTCTTTCGAAGATCCCGGGTTCAAGACTATCCAACGGCAGACTTTTAAAATTCTTTTTAACTATTTTATTATACCCTCCCTACCTCGTACAGCAAGATTTCAACTTGGTTTTGTTCACATTATCTACGAAGACGATAGGGAAAGTTATTTTCTTGTCTCATTTAAATGGCTATTTTCCCTAAATACTGTTCAAAACCATGGATGGATAGTATTCGTTATAATTATTATATTTTTAGTCGATTTTACCCTCCATGTTAGGTTTTCCCACGGACTCGGCGAGGGATCCCATCATTACCGCCTCTACGGGCAGTGTCCTGGAGCTTGAAACATCTCGTCTTGGGGATACAACTGGGGAGGTGGGATCAGCACCTCGCCCAGGTGGCCTCACCTGCAAAGCGAACAGGGTCCTCTTGACGGATGGGAAGGGGGGGGGGAAGATCAGGAGGGACAGGCAAGGAAGAGGGAAGGAGGCGGCCGTGGCCGTACGGTAGGTAACATCCAGGTATTTGCCCGAAGGCGAAGTGGGAAACCACGGAAAACCACTTTGAGGATGGGTGAGGTGGAAATCGAACCCCTCTACTTATTTGGACCACCCGAGGCTGAGCAGACCCCGTCCCAGTCCTCATACCACTTTTCAAATTTCGTGGCAGAGCCGGGAATTGAACCCAGGACGTCCCGGGTGGCAGCTAATCACGCTGACCACTACGCAACGGAGGCGACTCTATTCGTGATAATTAGAATTTTAATAGTTCAATATTTATCCCAGAATAATAATATGACACGTTCTGTAATTACTGCCTTGCTGCGAGGCTGAACGGTAACGTTCTCGCTTGCTGTGCCCAAGGTTGCAGGTTCGTATCCTGGCGCAGTCAGATGGCTTTTGAGGGTGCACAAATGCGAGGGAGCCGTGTCAGTAGATTTACTGGCACGTTGAAGATACCCTTCGGAGCAAAATTCCGGCACCCCGATGTCTCTAAAAGCCAGAGTAGTTAAAAGGGACGTAAAACCAATAACATTATAATTATCTGTATTTACTGTATGTTTGGGGCAGATGACCTCTTAGTTCCGCCCCTTAAAACCTCACTAACTAACTATTACTGTAAGTGTATAGCAATCGCTTTTCGCACAGAAGCCGTTGAAAGAAATTATAGTTTCGGTCTGATGTATTTATTCGTGAGCCTACCCACATAACAAATCTATTTGTTATGTGGGTCGTCTGATTTAGTCGGAGTTTTCATTTAAACAAAGGTGGTCAAAATTTCGAACACTTGCTACCTTTAATATACAGGATACCTTGCTTTCGTTCTACAGATCATTATGTCGTCGTCCAATCTGGCTGCGTACCATCGGACAAGTACGGTCCTTTTGAGGACCAAATAAAAAATCACTCGTTGGAACAGATAGATATGCGTCCATAATACATCCACAATAAACGACATTAAGCAAAAAAAATGTACTAGTTCAAGGTCCGAACCTACTACAATGCGACTTCGCTGACGCTACTCTAGCAATTCTTGATTTTGCCACCATAGCTACCGAGAACCATAGTGTGTTGCTGGCATGTATTGAATCTATTCGTAGACACTTCCTGTCCAAACGTAAGAAGGTGTTATTCAGAGCTCTGATCGTTTCAATCATGCATTATATTTGAGGTCATTGAAAGAACACTGCCACTATTGATTTCTACTATATTCGCGAGGATGTACTCAAGAGTAAAGTTGTACAATGGACGTACTAATGTTTTTAGGATGACTGTGATATACGCGTTAGTTGGGTTGCCTTCCTCCAAAAAAAATAAGGGGCGGGTGGACCACACTGTATATATACAGTGTGGTCCACCCGCCCCTTATTATTTAGTTTTATGAAACCCAACTAACACGGCATTTCTCCCGATGGTCGATATTGCTCTGCGCTCTGACTGTGCGACAGCAATGTAATTGGGCTATGGGTCTAGCAAAGAAAAACCGACCTTAAACTTTTCCCCGCCAAATACTATGGCCCATTCTACTAACATATGACTTACTGCTCCTTGAAACTATCACACATACACGCAATTCGATCGAATTAATAGCTTACGGCACGTGATCTGTAATAGTAGAAAGTTAAATCAACACCATAAATCGTGATTGAAGACTTTGAGATGGACTTAAACGTTTGAGGTGGGACGGCTACTGTAACTACACCACGTTTAGCGAGCGGTGACTACCATGTGTTGGTGGCTGAGAGGTTTAAAGCCTGACCGTACATGATGGGCGCGAGCGGGTTGATTTCTGCTTCGAATCCAGTAGTAGGCATACTTTTTTTGAACGAAAGCCCACATTCCATTTTCGTGGGCATGTAACTACATTGCCACATTTATTGCCTTACGACGTATTTTTGTGACGAATACGTTGAATTTTGCTGATTTATTTACGAGAATACGATCGAACTGGTACGTTATGCCACGTGACCTGTAATGGCAGCAAATTTAAAAACTGGCATGAATATTAATATAACATAACGAAGTGTCGCTCCGGGTTCGATTCCCAGCTTTGCCAAGAAATGTAATATTTGTCTGAGGGCTGAAATTGGGTACACGTAGCCTCGTGAAGTAAATATGAGAAGAAGTGGGTTCGATTCCCACCTCAGCCACCCTGGAAATGGTTTTCCGTGGTTTCCCACTTCTACTCCGGCCAAATTCCGGGACGGATTCTATCTTAAGGCCACGGCCGCCTCCTTCCCAATCCTTAATTGCAAATACACACATCATTATAAGCCCGCAATAACTCAGGTTATCAGACAAATTCTACACACACTCCCAAGTAAACGGGGCTAAATGACCGCGATGTTCTAGCCCCTCGCATGAAACAAAACAACAACATATCGAAGGATATTCTGATCGCCAGTGCTTGCATCGAAGTATACGTATTCCTTAGAATTTCCCATGGTATTATTAGCATACTTTCGATTTTTGCAAAAAATGAAAGAAGACTTATGAGATCTACACAGGGCCAAAAATTGTGTGTCTGTGTGTGAGTGTGTGTGTGTGAGACTGTGTGTCTGTGTGTGTGTGAGTGTATGTACTCTGAATGTCTGCCCCCACCCTATCAATTCGAACACGGTGGAACCTAATTGAACGAAATTTGGTACAGAGGTAGAACTAGCAAAGGGCACCTCAGTGTCATGTTTTATATCGCCGCCATCTTGACGGAAGCGTAATGGCGGCCACCCAAATGTTCAAAGCTTAAATCAAATTACGAATAACCTAATCATCCGATCTCTACCAAATTTTGCAACAACATATATTTATATAGCGAGCGTCGTTTGTTTGAACTACAAGGTCATCATCCAATTAGTGTGCAGATGGCGGCCATGTATGTGTGCAAATTGATTCCCCCAATCAATTCAAACACGGTGAAACCGAATTGAACGAAATTTGGTACAGAGATAGCACTAGAGAAGGGCACATCATATTCATGTATAATATCCGTATAGCACGTTGTATTTCAAGAAGCTACTACAACTAACATTCAATTATACTCCTTGAAAAGGACAACGAATTATAACAATACCCATTCATTTAGGAGAAAGTAGGCTATACGTTCCTTACCGAACATCTTGTTTTGTTATTAAATTTTAACAAATAGTCTTAGCATATCTTTAGGCCTGTATCACACGACACTCGCTGACAAGGAAGCTGCTGTGATCGCTGGTACAAAATCCTGTATGATTCTGTTCTCTTCGTCAGTATACCCGCTTGTATTACCGAAGTGTATCACACGCTAGCATTTTGTACGCTAAGTTGTATGAAATAAAACCGAAGGGCTGTTGTTGAGGGCATTATTTGCAGTTAATTCGCCTTAATAACGCAAAACGGACGCGAAACTTGCTTTAAGTTTATTAGAAAACATGCTTGGTACTGAATGCATTCCAATCAATATTTAAGATCTAACTGTAATAATTTAATATTTTACCATACGCGTTAATAAGAAGCGCAACAAAAACCTCTAGATGTGTTGAAAAAGTGTGCTAGTGTTATTGCGCCCGCTCGCTCTTTCGAAGATCCCGGGTTCAAGACTATCCAACGGCAGACTTTTAAAATTCTTTTTAACTATTTTATTATACCCTCCCTACCTCGTACAGCAAGATTTCAACTTGGTTTTGTTCACATTATCTACGAAGACGATAGGGAAAGTTATTTTCTTGTCTCATTTAAATGGCTATTTTCCCTAAATACTGTTCAAAACCATGGATGGATAGTATTCGTTATAATTATTATATTTTTAGTCGATTTTACCCTCCATGTTAGGTTTTCCCACGGACTCGGCGAGGGATCCCATCATTACCGCCTCTACGGGCAGTGTCCTGAAGCTTGAAACATCTCGTCTTGGGGATACAACTGGGGAGGTGGGATCAGCACCTCGCCCAGGTGGCCTCACCTGCAAAGCGAACAGTGTCCTCTTGACGGATGGGAAGGGAGGGGGAAGATCGGGAGGGACAGGCAAGGAAGAGGGAAGGAGGCGGCCGTGGCCGTACGGTAGGTAACATCCCGGTATTTGCCCGAAGGCGAAGTGGGAAACCACGGCAAACCACTTTGAGGATGGGTGAGGTGGGAATCGAACCCCTCTACTTATTTGGACCACCCGAGGCTGAGCAGACCCCGTCCCTGTCCTCATACCACTTTTCAAATTTCGTGGCAGAGCCGGGAATCGAACCCAGGACGTCCGGGGTGGCAGCTAATCTCGCTGACCACTACGCAACGGAGGCGACTCTATTCGTGATAATTAGAATTTTAATAGTTCAATATTTATCCCAGAATAATAATATGACACGTTCTGTAATTACTGCCTTGCTGCGAGGCTGAACGGTAACGTTCTCGTTTGCTGTGCCCAAGGTTGCAGGTTCGTATCCTGGCGCAGTCAGATGGCTTTTGAGGGTGCACAAATGCGAGGGAGCCGTTTCAGTAGATTTACTGGCACGTTGAAGATACCCTTCGGAGCAAAATTCCGGCACCCCGATGTCTCTAAAAGCCAGAGTAGTTAAAAGGGACGTAAAACCAATAACATTATAACTATCTGTATTTACCGTATGTTTGGGGCAGATGACCTCGTAGTTCCGCCCCTTAAAACCTCACTAACTAACTATTACTGTAAGTGTATAGCAATCGCTTTTCGCACAGAAGCCGTTGAAAGAAATTATAGTTTCGGTCTGATGTATTTATTCGTACGCCTACCCACATAACAAATCTATTTGTTATGTGGGTCGTCTGATTTAGTCGGAGTTTTCTTTTAAACAAAGGTGGTCAAAATTTCGAACACTTGCTACGTTGAATATACAGGATACCTTGCTTTCGTTCTACAGATCGTTATGTCGTCGTCCAATCTGGCTGCGTACCATCGGAAAAGTACGGTCCTTTTGAGGACCAAATAAAAAATCACTCGTTGGAACAGATAGATATGCGTCCATAATACATCCACAATAAACGACATTAAGCAAAAAAATGTACTAGTTCAAGGTTCGAACCTACTACAATGCGACTTCGCTGACGCTACTCTAGCAATTCTTGATTTTGCCACCATAGCTACCGAGAACCATAGTGTATTGCTGGCATGTATTGAATCTATTCGTAGACACTTCCTGTCCAAACGTAAGAAGGTGTTATTCGGAGCTCTGATCGTTTCAATCATGCATTATATTTGAGGTCATTGAAAGAACACTGCCACTATTGATTTCTACTATATTCGCGAGGATGTACTCAACAGTAAAGTTGTACAATGGACGTACTAATGTTTTTAGGATGACTGTGATATACGCGTTAGTTGGGTTGCCTTCCTCCAAAAGAAAAAGGGGCGGGTGGACCACACTGTATATATATATATATATCAGTTTCTTGTGGACACGATAACTGCCGTAATTTTGCACCAATCACTTTGAATTTTTTACATAACATGTATCCCTATAAAATCTCGGTCGAGGTCGTTAATGGGCAAAATCGGTCGAAGGGGGTGAAAATGGGGGTCTTTTTTCGAAAAAGTGAAATCTCGCTATAACTCTCTTAATACGTGAAATATCGAATCCATTCAAAGTTCATAATATGTGTCGGATAAGTGCCAAAAATGTATGTCAAATAAGTTTTTTGATAGCACCAACCATTGACCAAAGGGGTGGAAAAAAGTGGGTTTTTCGGGAAACATTAATCATATCTCTCTTAATAGGCACAATATCAAAACCGTACAAAATGGACAATATTCCTCCAATAATTACCTAAAACTTTTGTCTGAAAGAATTTTTGATATGACCCACCATTACACCACGGTTAAAGGGGGGGGGGGGCTTTTTTTTTCGAAAAAGTGAAATGTCGCTATGACTCTCTTAATACGTGAAATATCGAATCAATTCAAAGTTCATAATATTTGTCGGATAAGTGCCAAAAATGTATGTCAAATAGGTTTTTTGATAGCACCAACCATTGACCAAAGGGGTGGAAAAAAGTGGTTTTTTTTTCGGGAAACATTAATCATATCTCTCTTAATAGGCACAATATCAAACCCGTACATAATGGAAAATATTCCCCCAATATTTACCTAAAACTTTGTCTGAAAGAATTTTTGATCTGACCTACCATTACGCCAAAGGAAGAGAAAAATGATTTCGGAATTAAAGAACATGCCAAGTGCCATCAGAGGTTACCGTGACAACGCTTCTAAATTGATGAGGGATGAGCTATCAGAGGTTGCCAAGACAACGCCATTGCACGAGATCACATTCATTTTTCCATCTGACTGTGGGAAGCGGCTAACTGGTAGCATGCTGAACTTATATGCCCAAGGTCGCTGGTTCAAAGCCGGCCAAAGTCGTCGGATTTTCTAAGAGCGCTAAAAAACCCTCAGCATGCTTTCCTTTGGAGGAGAAGTTCCAACGTTCGTTGCAAGTTGCTGGTTGCGGTGGCATCTAGTAGCCAAGTTCACAGCTAGGTGTCGTTCACGTTAGGATATGGTACAAAATTAGGAACTACTACTTAAAATTGACCGTCTGCAGACCTTACCTGAATTACAGACTAAAACAGTCATCACAATTAACACCGTTTATCAGATTCTACACACCCGGGGTTACATGACCACGTTGTCGCAGCCCCTAAACTTAGGAACCAACAAAAATCTCTGCGGGAGATAAAATTTTGCGAGAAGAAGTAACAGACTGTCTGATAGTTACACATCAGTTCCAAACCTTGCATAAGGACAGTGTGATCAGAAGTATAAAAATGAACCCCGAATGACAAGAAGGTTACCATCCCCATAAGACAATAAAATGATAAAAATATGCATACAAAATCGAAAAAAAGTTGATTTTTAACCTCCAAATGTAAAATACTTTCTTGCAATCAATGAGGTCTGATCCTCCTACGAAAACCTGCATATACTGCCTATTATAGCCAATCCCCTAGTTTGCCCGGTGAAATCTACCTCCGCCTTCCGGCGTGCCGAGAGGATTTTTTTTTAATTCATTCTGCAGCACTCTTCCTGAAACCATGTTTTGCACTGTACGCACTGTATCATAGGTATTTTTTTGTCTTCTTCACATATTTCGCAATACCATGAATCCTCTGCAACATCCGAAGGTTTTTCCCTACTCCTTCTCTTCTGAACGTTATTTTGATGTACAGCTTCCTTATCGTTTGCTTCCTGAACCTTTTTATTACGAGTTGCTGTTTTAGGCAAAGTTTTCTCTTCCTCTCCTTGTTCTTCCTTTTTTTATTTTGCTTGCTCCCTTTTCTTTCTACGTTCCTCTAGTTCAGTTTGTTTTTTTAGTTTTTTCATCTTCCTTCTTTTGTTAGTATCTCATCCATTGTACAGATGTTGCTACTACTGGTATCGTCTCCTTCTTTCTCTTCTTCAGAACTGGCTGATCCCTTGGCCATAAAAGTATGCTTTTAAAAGAACATAACTACCTGAGACGTGGAAGGTGGAGTAGGCAGGTGTTTAGAACCCAACTCGTTGAAATTTCTGGTGTTGCACTTATCCAGTGTTTGATCCGACGCTGTCTCCTGATTTGAACATGTAGGTCTATCGTCTATCATATTGTCCGCTTGAGAATTATGATTCAATGTATCTCCAGAAACTTGAGTTGCACTGGTTGCATATTCTAAAACTATCACATTGCTATGATTAAAAAACGAGAAAGAGGGATAAATCTACTTTCTGACGTGGATGCATGACACTTGGATTCATCACGATTTGTTACAGAGGGATCGATTCATCCTTTAACAGAGTTAAACTCTGGAAGCAAGCGCTTCTTTGACATTCGAAGTGGTAAATCTCTGTTGAAGTTATCCGATTGTTCAAACAGTCCCCTATCTAAATCGGATATGTGCCCAGATAATTCTTCAATAGTCCCTCCTGAGTATGAAGTATTCACACACACCCTTGGATGGGAAATCTCATTTGGAGTGTTAGTTAGGACTCCTTCAAATTCACTGAAATCGTGATTTTCTAAATACATCGAATGATCGGCACATAAATGTCCTAGTGTTCGGCATTTCTTTCATCAAGCTATAAATAGAAACTGAGTGAAGAATGTATATGCCGATTACTAGTTCAACTGTTCTCAATGTATTTCTTTTTGATATTTCAAACGGAGGGTTATGATGCAGGAGTTATATATTAAGAAAAGGTGTACTTCCTGGAAGCCTCAGTTGCACTAGTTATCGGCACACCTGCCGATAACCGGTACGGCAATGATTTTCTTTGAACTAGTATTCGGCACTGACCTAAAATATAATATAAATAATTAAAATCATGTTCTATGTGTTCTGACTCATGCAACACATAGTTTCGCAACATAATAATTCAAAGTTCAACGGTACTTACATTGTAAAACACGCCAATGTTACGAACACTGAAGTCCTACTCCTTAACAAGCACGTTAGGCAACGACAGTGACATCGCCAGAGCTCACTTCAACTGGCAACGTAGCAGAACACCTTCGACACAAGCGCCTCTAGTGGAGTTTGAATGAATCATGTGTACCTAAGGTTTATGAAAACCCCAGCAGATGGCAAACCTATTCAGTTAAAGCCTTGATATAGGCATTTAATCGCAAATGTGCCGATCACTCGGTCAGCGCCGATTAATGGTACATCCACTAACATATGTCCCATTTGTATTGCGAACAGAGATATGGCTGGTAGTATTTACCCCACACAAATGTGAAGTCAAGGCAAATGAAGACGTTCAAAGTTGATTTTCAAAAATTCCACCACCAATTTCAATGCATTTTGCACTTTTCTTGATAACACCCCGTGTAGCTCATCGGAGGGCGACTTGGCGGTCTCTGATGAGGGCTGTACTACGCATTATCCGAATGACCAACTCGGCTCTTGTGTTAACATTTTCCTTGCAAACTTCGCCTTTCAACCATCCTCACAGGCAAAATTCCAAAGCGGTAAGGTCCGAGGACCTTGGTAGACAAGAAACGTGCACATATCTCCCGATCCATCTTCCGGGGAATGTTAGGTTTAAATGTTGTATCACCAGACGACTAGAATGTGCAGGAGCCCTGTCATGCTGGAAGAACATACACATTCTTGTAGCCAAGAAAGGAATCTCTTCCAATAATGCTGGAATTTCATTTTCAAGAAAGTGTTAGACGATGTGGTAACACAACAGGTCCAATCAACTGATTGTCATTCAACCCACACCACACATTTACAGAAAAGCGTTCTTGAATGGCATGTGGGTTTTCTTCTGACCACTGATGTTCATTACGAGTGTTATTGATGCCACCATGAGCGAACGTGGCTTCATCAGTGAAGATTACATATGGGATTACTTGGCGATTTGCACGTCTCCAACGACAACATTCTAGTCGTCTGTCTGCATCTCCTGCTTGATGGTGTTGAACGGGCTGGTAATGGTACGGATTCAACCCCTGCATACGTAATGTCCGCCATACTCTTGTACATGGAACACCGATACGCGCAGAAAGTCTACGTGAGCTTGTTGAAGGACTACGTTCTACCTAATGCATAATGTCAACTTTCTCCACAGTCTGCTCATTTGCACGTTCAGATGAAATACGACGGCTGGGTTCTGCATCAGAGTCACGCAGTGTATTGTAAACACGAGTAAACACTCTTGAATCTGGTCGTCTGCTGTTAAGAAATCGTATGCCGTATTCTCTACCTGCAGCAGCAGCGTTTCCATTACAAAACCCATACACAAATACACCATATCGGCATCCTCAGCATGTGTAAAAACGTGCGCCATGTTTAAATGATACAGTACAGTCAACTTGGCCAACAATGCACTCTTGACAGGTGAACACATTCAATGGAAACTAAAGTACAACTTCACAACGTGAACATCAACAGACGACTGTTGACAATCGTTAAATACGCCCATAGCATTCGGCGTACCAACACACGAAACGACAACTGCCCTGGTTACATACCAACATCTGTATCTCGGTACGCAATACAAATGGGATATATGTTATATGGAGTTTTTTTTATTGCAATTCATCTATTCTACCAGAGCCGAATTAAGGTAAAATGAGGCCCAAGTCCTCAGATTTTTGGGGCCCCTTTATTTTTTTCAAATAATTTTTATTTTTTAGCACCTGTACATTTAATAAAGTATATACAAGAGTTATTTTTCTCCAGATGAATAACACACTTTTTATTAAATCATACATAGGCATACATATATTCATACATTTCAATTGAAACGATCATCGTTATTTAAAAACATTTCAGATGATTTGATTAACAATTTAACAAATCATACTATTTTGCATATTAAGGCTTTCACGGCCCGGATTATTATATAAATAATTCATGCTTTTGGGCTAATGCCGTGTGTATTTTTAATTTGAACCATACGTTTCGGAGAAACCTTGCCTCCTTTTTCAATGGAAATAAACAATGTGGCCATAGAAAGTAAATCAATGAGATTACAAAAAATATAGATACATTCCTCTGTTCGTCACCAGAGAGCAGCTGCCAGAAATTACTGTATGGACCATGGTGGAACGGCGGACAGATTAGTAAGTAACGAGAAGGTAAAGGGGGCGGTGTGGAAATATAGAAACTCCTCGAAGAATGAGGAGGGGGGAGGGGGGAGGGGGGGGGAGGGGGGAGGGGGGAGGGTTAGATGGATATATAGGGAAACATAAACAAAAGGGAAGTGTATCTGAACGATACCTAACGTCATACAGTCAACGGCGAAAAAACAGATGGAAACTCCCCCAGTGACGAACAAAGGAGATCAAATCCAGGCTCTGAGCCCTAGAGGGAAAAATGTACAATTTTAAATATGTGAAGAACAGAGAGACTGAGAGGAACTATCTCCCGAGATCCTTAATAACTGGTAGCCAAGTGTCACTTAGCTGATATCCAGTGTCTCTGTTAAAATTATTGGGATTTTTACGAATTTCAACTGCCTCCCTTATAATTCTAGACCAGTTGTGCTTAACAAGGGCAAGCGCATGAGCATCCTTGAAACAAACATTTTTTACTTCTCTAAAATGTAATCAATTTTTAGCCTACTTTCGATTTTTGCAAAAAATGAAACTAGACTTATGAGATCACTACAGGGCGAAAAAAGTGTGTCTGTCTGAGTGTGTGTATGTGTGTGAGTCTGTGTGTGTGTGTGTGGGGGGGGGGGTGAGTGTGTGTACTCTGAATGTCTGTCCCCCCCTATCAATTCAAACACGGTGAGCGCAAATTGAACGAAATTTGGTACAAAGGTAGCACCAGCAAAGGACACCTCAGTGTCATGTTTTATATCGCCGCCATCTTGACGGAAACGTAATGGCAGCCACACAAATGTTCAAAGCTTAAATCAAATTACGACTAACCTAATCATCCGATCTCTACCAAATTATGCAACAACATACCTTTATGGAGGGAGCATCCTTTGACAAATCTAATAGGTCATTAGCCTAATAGTTTGCGGATGGCGGCCATCTTTGTGTCAAAATCGATTACCCATATTAATTCGAACACGGTGAAACCAAATAGAAAGAAATTTGGTACAGAGGTAGCACTAGCAAAGGGCACCCCAGTGTCATGTTTTATATCGCCGCCATCTTGACGGAAACGTAATGGCGGCCACCCAAATGTTCAAAGCATAAATCAAATTACGACTAACCTAATCATCCGATCTCTACCAAATTTTGCAACGACATACCTTTATGAAGGGAGCATCCTTTGACAAATCTAATAGATCATTAGCCTAATAGTTTGCGGATGGCGGCCATCTTTGTGTCAAAATCGATTACCCCTATTAATTTGAACACAGTGAACCTAATCATCCGATCTCTACCAAATTTTGCATCAACATACCATTATGGAGGGAGCATCCTTTGACCAAACTAATAGGTCATTAGCCTAATAGTTTGCGGATGGCAGCCATCTTTGTGTCAAAATCGATTACCCCTATTAATTTGAACACAGTGAAACCAAATAGAAAGAAATTTGGTACAGAGGTAGCACTAGCAAAGGGCATCCCAGTGTCATGTTTTATATCACCGCCATCTTGACGGAAACGTAATGGCGGCCACACAAATGTTCAAAGCTTAAATCCAATTACGACTAACCTAATCATCCGATCTCTACCAAATTTTGCAACAACATACCTTTGTGGAGGAAGCATCCTTTGACAAATCTAATAGGTCATTAGCCTAATAGTTTGCGGATGGCGGCCATCTTTGTGTCAAAATTGATTACCCCCTATTAATTCGAACACGGTGAAACCGAATGGAATGAAATTTGGTACAGAGGTAGCACTAGCAAAGGACACCTCAGTGTCATGTTTTATATCGCCGCCATCTTGACGGAAACGTAATGGCGGCCACACAAATATTCAAAGCTTAAATCAAATTACGATTAACCTAATCATCCGATCTCTACCAAATTTAGCATCAACATACCATTATGGAGGTAGCATCCTTTGACCAAACAAATAGGTCATTAGCCTAATATTTTGCGGATGGCGGCCATCTTTGTGTGAAAATTGATTCCCCCTATTAATTCGAACACGGTGAAACCGAATGGAACGAAATTTGGTACAGAGGTAGCACTAGAAAAGGCCACCTCAGTGTCATGTTTTATATCACCGCCATCTTGACGGAAACGTAATCGCGGCCACCCAAATGTTAAAGGCTAAAATGTAATTACGACCAACCTAATAATCTAGTCTCTACCAAATTTTGCAACAACAAATCTTTATGTGGGAAGCATATTCTGACCAAACTGCTAGATCATCAGCCCAATAGTTTGCAGATGGTGGCCAAGTATGTGTGCAAATCGATTCCCCCTATCAATTCAAACACGGTGAAACCGAATTGAACGAAATTTGGTACAGAGGTAGCACTAGCAAAAGGCACCTCAGTGTCATGTTTTATATCGCCGCCATCTTGACGGAAACGGAATGACGGCCACCCAAATGTTAAAAGCTTAAATCAAATTTCGACCATCCTAATAATTTGATCTCTACCGGATTTTACAACATGCCTTTTTGTGGAAATCATTTTATGACTGACTACAAGGTCATCAGCCCAATAGTTTGCAAATAGCGGCCATGTATGTGTGCAAATCCATTCCCCAGATCAATTCAAACACGGTGAAACCGAATTGAATGATTTTTTTACAGAGGTAGCACTAGCAAAGAGCACCTCATATTCATGTTTAATATCCCTATACCACGTTGTATTTCAACAAGCTACTACAACCAACATTCAATTATACTCCTTGAAATGGACAAAGAGTTATAACAATACCCATGCATTTAGGAGAAAGTAGGCTATATGTTCTTTACTGAACATCTTGTTTTTTCTGTTTTTTTTTCGGTCAATTAAATCTTCTACAATGTCATCAAAATGAATTTCCCTCAGAACATCTGACCCGATATACATTAGACTTAGCATGTCTAATCGTTCCTGTAGCATGATACTTATTAGCGCACTTTTGATCCGTTTCAATTTTGAAAACGAGCGCTCCGCAGAACACTTCTTTATCATGAGGGTCAGGAAAATGCGAAAAGCAATTTCAACGTTCTGAAAAACAGACTCAAGCTTGTCTCGAATAAGAATTTCGTGAAGTTCAGAATGAGTGAACGTAGTTTTTAAAGGACATTGTAATTTAATATAATGCTGGAACTGTCTCAGTTCCAGATAAAAAAAAACTAAATTTTCGGAATAAAATTGAACTAAATTAGAAATTTCTTGGGGGCGCCAGATAATTGGGGGCCCTAGGCCTGGGCCTAGTCGGGCCTAATGGGTAATCCAGCACTGTATACTACCACCTCCTAAAATATTTACTATTCCTCCTGAAACACCCTTAGGCAAAACTACAATTCAATGGGTAAATTGACATAAGGCAATAATCACCTCGATTAGGAAGTTTGCTGATCGAACTATACTCGCATTTAACAATTTACATAAGTTGCTAGAATAAACTTTATGTAAAGTATTAGCGGACGTTTCGCCACGAACACAACAAATGATTGGGATTAATTTCGAGATTAGCATGAAGTGTGTGTAATGATTCCTTTATTAATTACAGAAAGTAATACGAGAAAAATGGGGAAGAAAATGCCACACATAGAATGGCTTTTCAGCAATGGAATTAAATCAGCTCTAACAAATGAGAGCAATTTATTACAACAACCTAAAAGTGTTTTGATAACAATAAGATTGAAGGTCTAAGACCTATTAAGAAATGTTCAAAATGTCGCTGTTTTGAGAACGAAGTACGTTAACAAACTTTTCACTAGAGTACTTTAGTAATCAAACGTGACAAAGATCTTTGATAAATATACAATTACACATTTTGAATTCCTGAGCGCAGCAGGAAAATTGAGAGCGAAGATTAAAAGATGGGTTATAACCACCAATAGTTAAACAGTATTTATGTAGTGCTAAATGCAAAGACCGGAGGTCACTTCTAGTGAAGCCTCGAAAACAAAAAAATATACAAAGGTTCATTTCTTAAATTTAATTGTTAGTAAATGGGAAATAGGAAGGAAAAATTGGGTATGTTTTGAGTCTGTTCATATGATTTTTTTTTTGTCGCAATTGGGTACCCAAAACATATGGTTTGCACTAAACCAATATCGGAGCACACGGAAAGTCACTATTGAGGTTTATGGTTTGTTCTGAATTGGAAATTAGCAGTAGTTCAAAATTATTGAGTTTTGAGGAGTTTGCTGGTGTGATATTACACGATACAGAGTCTATTGCTTGATTCAAAATGTCACGAGTTGAAAGTAACATAAAGAAGAGAAAACTCCCACGATGAAATTGGTACAATGTCAAGATTCAGTGTAAAATCCCTCGAAGGAGAAAAGCTTGATTTTCAAAGTGATATAAGTTTAGCATGATTCCCATGTTGAGAGGAAAAGTATCGGCATTTTTTACACAGATAGTTAGAAAGTCTTCACGACCATTAAAGAGCGAGCATGATTAAGCTTTAGCGAAGCCATGAAACATACACCGTGGGAGGCCGTTAGCAAATTTCACTGTATTTAAAAGTTCAAACTTTGCAGAAAATGCTTATTTAAAGCCTGTATAGGCGGCAGATTTAAGGGGGCGACAAATTTTGACTATTTTTTTTAATTTAATTTAATTTAGTTTTAAAAATTGAAATCTGAATATGTTCATGCATCTACAAGAGTAATGAGCGCCCCTTAGAGATAATCCAATAGCACCCATGTGACATACTGTATTATAAGATTGAGAAATAGTGGGTCTTCTGTTTCCGTCTCTGTGTGCTGCGCGTTGGTGGTCGAAGCCAAGTTTAGATGGAGACTGGTCTGATTACCTTGGGGGGCGCTCTGGTTGTTTTGCGTGGCTGGTACCTCTACCATGTTTTGTGTGACTGGAGACTTTATCGTGGTAGCTTTGCTAATTTCTTTTGTTGCGTCTGCATGGAGGGCTCCTGTTTTCTATGGTCGTCCGGCTTATTGTGGCTGGTGTTTTTGGTTCTTGCCGGGGGGAGAAGTTTCTCCCATCTCCCTGGCTACCGCTTCTTGTACTCTTTCTATGAGTGTGGTTCCCATGTTATGTTTCATTTGCTCTTTGGATGTTTGCATGGTTTCTATAGTGCGTAATATGCTTTGTATGAGGTAATCTTGTTTCCCTACTTTCCGCGGCATTGGTTTGCATTCTTTGCATATCCACGGGAGTCTGCAGTTAGCCCTCGTAAGCGTGTCTAGTTTGCCTTGCGTCAGACCCGCACATTTCTTATGTTCCCTTCTTTCGCATGCCTCGCGTGTAGCTGAGTCCCCATCTTCTATGCTGCGTTTGCATTTTCTGCAGAGCTCTGTAGGGTGCCTTTCCTGCATTCTCGGTGACAGAGGAGGGGCAGACTTTTTGATGAAACAAGTGATTGGTCTCGGTCCAGTGTGGATTTACTTCGTGTGAGGCTTGTCAAAGCCTCGTTACGTTTGTAACAGAAGATTGGGTTCGGTCCGGTACGGTTATGTTTCATACGGAGCTATACTGCTATATATGCATCTTTTGTGCGATGGCATTCACAGAAATTGTTCTCCGGTATGGTTATGTTTCATACGAAGCTGTACTGTTGTGTGTGCGTCTTGTGTGTGACGGCATTCACAGAAACTGTTCTCCAAGAGTTAGAGTTGTTAATTGCTGGAGTTTGGTCTATCTAACCTAACCAAATCCTTTGTGAACTCTGGTCTTTTTTCCTGCTTATAAACTATTATTCACCTTCTTTGTTGCGAGTCTCTTGGCGTCTTTTTGATGTTGATCTCTTTTGCCAATTTATCTAATAGATTGCACATCATTGAACTACAATTAACTGTCTATAATTCCAACTATCTGAGAGCTAAAATTTGGCGCGTCACAACACATTCATTTTTTCGTTTAAAAATTGAAAATGGATGGGCGTAAAAGATTAAGTGGTGCTCAATGTAGAAAGCAAGCATCTGAAAAGGCGCAAAAACAAGAAAAAGGTTTGGTTAAAATGCCAAAAATTAATATTTTTTTTTAACCTTTGACGAGTAAGTTGCTCACAATAATAATTGAATAATGTAAGTAATCAGTCTTTCAATTGCAATGAACTGACGTATTTATGTGCAACTGTCTAGGTCAACAACCATCTTGAGATGTTCCTCCTTCTTGCCCTTCCTCTACTTCTGCCATCCTGACTGCTACTGACTCTGTAACTGAGAATATTGATGTTGAAGAAAATGTACCAGGTACAGCTCACTCAGATTTACCTAAATTTTCTGATGAGAAAGCAGAAGCGAGTGAAATTGAGAAAAATGTGTTTGTATTCAACAGTGGTCTGGCTACTTGGATTACGAATGAATTTTACCAAGAGTACGTTGCATTGAATGATTACAATCACAATAAAGATTCTGATTTTAAGGAATCCAAGCGGGTGTACCCTGAATGTAAAAGGTACTTGAACCACTCAGTGTTTAAAAGAAAACTTCAGAACGGGGAAATAGGGGATCGTAAGTGGCTTGTTTATTCCAAGAGTAAAGGTTCTGTTTTTTGTGCACCGTGTTTGCTCTTTGAAGACAAAACTTGACGAATTTGCGTTCAGACACGGATTCAATGATTGGATAAACATCCATGACTTGGCTTCTGCCCACGAAAATTCAGATCATCATAAACAATCTTTCCTAAAATTGTTTGAAAGAGCTAATATACATAGAAGAGTAGATCATGGTTTAGCAGAACAACTTCAAGAAGAAATTTCGTACTGGAAAGAAGTTCGTAAAAGAGTTGTTGCTACTGTCGAAACGTTGGCAAGTCGTCGACTCTCATTTAGGGGCACAGGCAGCCATGAGCATTTCGGCGTTCCTAACAATGGAAATTTTCTGATGTTAATAGACAATTTAATCCATTTAGAGATGAGCATATTCGTAATTATGGAGATAAAGACAGTGGTAGTACAAGCTACCTATCCAAAACTATTTTTGAAGAAGTCATCGAAATTATGGCTAAAAGGTGACGTCTGAAATAGTTGAAGAAATCAAAACTGCGAAGTACTATTCTATCATTGTGGATTCACCCCAGACATCTCTCGTATTGACTAACTTTCATCCATTTTACTATAAGTTATGTAAAACCAGACGGCACTGTTACTGAACGTTTTTTAACTTTACTAGGCAATCCAGGTCTCAAAGCTGACGACTTATATGATGCAGCCACATCTACTCTGAAATCTCATGGCATAGAAATTCTTGATATGAGAGGGCAATATTACGATAACCCTGCCAACATGAAGGGCATATATTCGGGACTTCAAGTTAGAATAAAAAAATCCTCTCGGCACGCCGCAATGCGGAGGTAGATTTCACCGGGCAAACTAGGGGATTGGCTATAATAGGCAAAATATGCAGGTTTTCGTAGGAGGATCAGACCTCATTGATTGCAAGAAAGTATTTTACATTTGGAGGTTAAAAATCAACTTTTTTTCGTTTTTGTATGCTTATTTTTATCATTTTATTGTATTATGGGGATGGTAACCTTCTTGTCATTCGGGGTTCATTTTTATACTTCTGATCACACTGTCCTTATGCAAGGTTTGGAACTGATGTGTAACTATCAGACAGTCTGTTACTTCTTCTCGCAAAATTTTATCTCCCGCAGAGATTTTTGTTGGTTCCTAAGTTTAGGGGCTGCGACAACGTGGTCATGTAACCCCGGGTGTGTAGAATCTGATAAACGGTGTTAATTGTGATGACTGTTTTAGTCCGTAATTCAGGTAAGGTCTGCAGACGGTCAATTTTAAGTAGTAGTTCCTAATTTTGTACCATATCCTAACGTGAACGACACCTAGCTGTGAACTTGGCTACTAGATGCCACCGCAACCAGCAACTTGCAACGAACGTTGGAACTTCTCCTCCAAAGGAAAGCATGCTGAGGGTTTTTTAGCGCTCTTAGAAAATCCGACGACTTTGGCCGGCTTTGAACCAGCGACCTTGGGCATATAAGTTCAGCATGCTACCAGTTAGCCGCTTCCCACAGTCAGATGGAAAAATGAATGTGATCTCGTGCAATGGCGTTGTCTTGGCAACCTCTGATAGCTCATCCCTCATCAATTTAGAAGCGTTGTCACGGTAACCTCTGATGGCACTTGGCATGTTCTTTAATTCCGAAATCATTTTTCTCTTCCTTTGGCGTAATGGTAGGTCAGATCAAAAATTCTTTCAGACAAAGTTTTAGGTAATTATTAGGGGAATATTTTCCATTATGTACGGGTTTGATATTGTGCCTATTAAGAGAGATATGATTAATGTTTCCCGAAAAAAACACTTTTTTCCACCCCTTTGGTCAATGGTTGGTGCTATCAAAAAACCTATTTGACATAAATTTTTGGCACTTATCCGACAAATATTATGAACTTTGAATTGATTCGATATTTCACGTATTAAGAGAGTTATAGCGACATTTCACTTTTTCGAACCCCCCCCCCCCCCCCTTTAACCGATTTTGCCCATTAACGAACTCGACCGATTTTTTAAGGGGTTACATATTATGTAAAACATTAAAGTGATTGGTGCAAAATTACGGCAGTTATCGTGTCCACAAGAAACTGATATATATGCATATATATACACACACATATATATAAACTTTTGAACTGACGGTGGTTTGGGGTCTGGGGGATGTGAAACGCGAAGATATGTCGAAATTTTCCGGAAGTCGAAACATGGCACCCATTGCAATAGTTAGCTTTCTGATGAAATCTACCTAAAATAGGCTACATAATTTAAAATACTACCATCAACGACACCTAGCTGTGAACTTGGCCACTAGATGCCACCGGAACCATCAACTCGCAACGAACGTTGGAACTTCCCCTCCGAAGGAAAGCATACTCAGGGTTTTTTGGCGCTCTTAGTAAATCCGACGACTTCAGCCGGGTTTGAACCCGCGACCTTGGGCATAGAAGTTCAGCATGCTACCAGTTCCGATACCGAAGTCGCTTCCCACAGACATATGAAAACAGAATGTGATCTCGTGCAGTGGCGTTGTCATAGCAACTGCTGATGGCTCAACCCGTATCAATTAAAAGTAAAGTTGTCATGGCAACCACTCTTGGCACTTGGAATTTTCTTATAATTTAAATCATTTTGCTCACTCCGTGGCGTAATGGTGGGTCATATCGAAAATTCTTTCAGACAAAAGTTTTAGGTAATTATTGGAGGAATATTGTCCATTTTGTACGGTTTTGATATTGTGCCTATTAAGAGAGATATGATTAATGTTTCCCCGAAAAAACCCACTTTTTTCCACCCCTTTGGTCAATGGTTGGTGCTATCAAAAAACTTTTTTGACATAAATTTTTGGCAAATATCCGACACATATTATGAACTTTGAATGGATTCGATATTTCACGTATTAAGAGAGTTATAGCGAAATTTCACTTTTTCGAAAAAAGCCCCCCATTTTCACCCCCTTCGACCGATTTTGCCCATTAACGAACTCGACCGAGATTTTATAGGGATACATGTTATGTAAAAAATTCAAAGTGATTGGTGCAAAATTACGGCAGTTATCGTGTCCACAAGAAACTGATATATATATATATATATATATATATATATATATATATATATATATATATACATAAATTATATATAAACTTTTGAACTGACGGTGGTTTTGGGGTCTGGGGGATGTGAAACGCGAAGATATGTCGAAATTTTCCGGAAGTCGAAACATGGTACCCATTGCAATAGTTAGCTTTCTAATGAAATCTACCTAAAAAACGACAATTCTCTCGCAGAGTACACACCATGCACTACACTTCGTTGAATTTGGTTGGTACACACGCTGCAGAAAGTTGTACAGAAGCGAGTAAGTTTTTTGAATTGGTCCAGGAGTTGTATAATTCTTTTTCAGATTCGACAGAAAGATGGTCTGTTTTTCAGCATTTTGCTGATTCAATATTTGCGAAACTAAAATCGTTGTCTACAACTCGTTGGTCTGCACGTGCTGATGCGGTTTCTGTTCTGGTTGAATTTTGGAACGAAATAATAAATGCTTTATCAGCTTTTGAAGAAAATCCCAACGAAAAAGCAATAGTTCAAAATAAAGCTACAGGCCTTCGGAATAATATGGAACGACTATAAAGTTCATTTATGCTAAGTATTTGGTCTGTTTTACTTGAACTATTCGATGCTACAAGTCAGAAATTGCAAGCCATGGATACCAGCATTTCAGATATTTTGGATTTGTTCAAATCGTTGGTTGGTTTTGTAGAAGATGTTCGGAAAATACAGTATTTGAACTTTATAAAGAAACAGCACGGAAAATTTTTACCACCCAGGAGTTTTAAAAATATGTTCGCAGGAAGAAACGAAGAAAATTAATGTCTGATGAATTGTATGATGATGATGTTGAGCTGGGTGGAAGAGAGAATTTCAGAGTAAATACATTCAATATAATTTTGGATAGTCTCTATATAGATTTGAAGGACAAATGCGCCAATTAAGAAAGATTTTTTCAAAAATTTATCGCGCTTATCGAATTTGGTACGTTGAATGAACCTGAATTAAGGAAACATGCGGCAGCAATACAAGAATATTTTCCAAATGATATAGAACAAATATTTATAAACGAGTTGTGCCACTTTCAAAAATACTGCCTAGCAAAAAAATGAAAATAACCCGCCTTTAGAAATACTGTATTAAAATTTATTCGACAGAATGATCTACAAGGAGTATTTCCAAATGTTGAAATAGCCTACCGCTTAATAAACTGCACAGCAGTTACCAACTGCATTGCCGAACGTTCGTTTTCTTGTTTAAAGCGCATAAGACTCTTTGAGCTCCACCACGAGCCAGGACCGTTTGGTTTGTCAAATGATTTTGTCAATTGAAGCAGAATTAATGTCAGGTATGGAATTTGACGATATTATCAAAACTTTTGCTGAAAGGAAGCACGGAGAAAGATTTTTGTTAGCACACCTAGATCTTAAGTTATACCGGTACTTGCATATAAAATTTAATTATACGTGTAAAAAGAAACTCGAATTATTAATAGGTTGCCTTACTAACTACCACTCAATTTCCACACAAACCTAAAAAATGGGGGAGGGCGGCAATTTTATTTTGCCTAGGGGCGCCAAAAAGTTAAATCCTCCCTTGTGTGTACTTATCTTTTCATCGTAGTGATGTCAGGTTTCACGGCCACTGTTAAAAGAAGATTTTAGACATGGCGTCCCATTTGAAAATCTACCACATCGTGGAGGAACCGTTCTGTTCAGGCGAAGCACTTAGCGAAGAGTAGACGAGTATTTCAAAAGTGCAAGCGAGTGAAGGTAGAGAGGGGAAAGGAAGGGGGGGGGGTGTTAGGGAGGAGGGGGAGAGAGAGAGGGAAAACATATAGGCAACATTACAAAATAAATTTTACATAGAATGTTTTTTAGGCAAAGGGCAATAAAACGTTGTAGTCTTCATGGATAATACAGAGCGACAATGATGCCCTCTACTTGAAATGTGTTCAACCAATTCTAGAAGTAATTGAAATCCAAGGCTTCAGTGACCTGCTGCACGGAGCACTGTAGAGAGATCTCATACAAAGAGATAGCATAAAAATCTGGAACAAACTTTCAGAGAATATAAGAGAATGCACAGAAAGAAAAAACAGTAATACAAAAGAGGACTCTGTTGGTGTTTACGAAGAAGGTAAGTGAAAGAAAAAACGTGAATAAATCCAAAGAGAAGTACCGGAATTACATACCTCGCCCGGTATAGAACTCCAGACTGCATCTCCTAATGAATTTAACTTCTAAATTGTTATTATTATTATTATTATTATTATTACTATTATAGTAAGGAGAAAGCAGGACATGGCTTGTAGAATATTTCAACATGAAACCTATCTAAGGAAATACCAGGGCCTGGCCATCAATTAACTTAAGTAAAACTGCTTGTAAGCTTTTAGGGCGGAAACAGCCCATAGCCATTAGCAGCACCAGGAATTCTAAGACGTAGTCATTTACGGAAATGACCGCATTCCATTACGACGATTTCACTTTAGATAAACTTAGAACGTATTTCCTCAATTTTCTAAAGTGAAAGGTTCCACAAGGGCCTGGTAATTTCTAGAAGGAATTCGTGGTGACCCCTGTGTGAGGATTGCCATCTCATTGGTCAGACACGGTAGCCTCGGGAGAGCCCAGCTACCCCCTCTCAAGTAAAGCAAATGTATATAAAGCCTGTATTGCTGGGAGTCTCTCCCTGTGGACTCCGACAACTCTGTAGACTACTTCTATTTAATATCGCTCTTCGAGCTAGTAACCAGCTGTGCTCTATACAATGGCATATTATTAAATTACAATACTGACTTCAAACTACAAAACTGGACTTCTTCATTTCTGTTGAATAAGATACCACTCAGCCGCGTGGAGAACCTGAGAAGGACCGACACTTTGTAGTTTTGCCACGCATCGTTGGTGTCCCGTCCCGGGATATCAACAAACTTAACTGGGGGCCCGTCCGGGATAGATATACGATCGCCACAAGATCTACGAGCAAGTTGGTGGTGTATACTGACAACGATCCAGAATCGCCTTTCGTTACTCTGCTGGCAAGCCAATTATCTACCCGCTACTGCTGCAGTAATCTATTCAACAGACGCAGCCGACTGGAAAGATGTGGAACTGACAACCTCACTGGAGGCCTTTCGACCATGACTAACCAGCCAGCTCACAGGTAGACGGTAAGCCGACAACGCTCGACAAAAGTTAAGAAGCGCCTTTCGACTATCGCCAAGCCGTGGACGGACGAGTATACCGACAACGCTCGACAACAGTCAAGAAGCGCCTTTCGACAGCGACCAACCGACTACGCAGTTCACAGGAGGATGCAGTCATCACTGATCGTCTTCTCCTGCATGTAAGTCAACAATTTTAAGCCACTCTATTGTAATGCCTGAGTATTACTGTAACAGCTTGGTTCATTTTCATTTTCAATTCTTCAACTAACACACAGAGCACTAACAATAAATTTAATTTTCAAAGGAAAAAGTGAATTTGCGTGAAACTAAACGCCGTTTTTATGCAGGTCATTCTTTTCTTTTGAATTAATGTTAGTAGCAAGATAATAAGTGATTTTAAGTTAGCATTTAGTTAATAATAATAAGTTATTGTGGAAACCTAAACGGGGCTCTTTCACGTATCATTAGTTAATAATAATAATAAGTTATTTTACTTATTTGTGGAAACCTAAACGGGGCTCTTTCACGTGATTAATTTTAAGATACTCTATTATTTTACTTCTTCAAGCTTTTAATTATTTTATTTTTATATACCTAACTCATAAGAATAATCATAATAATAATTATCATTAAGTATATTAAACCTTTTCATTTATTTGCAGTTTGAAAGTAAATAAATAAATAAATAAACTAGCTGAATAGGCTCTAATTTAAATAATTTAATACTTCTTTCTCATTAACAATGGAGACAGAATAATTAACTAAATTTGAATGCGCACAGATCCAATTGCTACCTGAGTTTAACGGAAATACGTCTTGCAGTTTAGACTACTTTATTGCAAGATGCGATAGCTTCTTTAGCTACCCACAAGAGAGCCAACGCAACTCCCAATTCCACCATTATTAACGAATTTTTATTTAATGTGGTGAAATCTAAACTTAAAGGGGAAGCATGTAGTATTCTAGATTTAGATGCAAACTCCGATTATGAAAAATTTAAAGAGAAACTAATTAGAAAGTATGGAAATGTCAAAGATGAAAGATTATTGATTCAGGAAGTTACCAATTGCTTCCAAAAACGGGGCGAATCACAAAATGACTACCACGATAGGTTAGACACCCTTGTCCTGCAGTGCAAAAGCATGTGCAAAATCAATTATAGAGACCAGATTTTAGATTAGAAATTAAGAGAATTAGAATATCTGAGTTTGAATACCTTTAAGGTCGGGATTTTGGAGCCATATCGTTCTTATTTGCGCTATGCTCAAATTACTGACCTTAGCCACGCACTTAGACTGTGTAGAATGTTTGACAATGAGAGAGCGCAAGAAAGTTACATGGATCAGTTAAGAGGAGTACAGAAGCCACCTCCAATCAAATTCAACCAAACATCTCAACCACTAAACCACACTACTCATAACCCATTCACACATTCAAATTTCACACCACAAATGAGACAATTTAACAAGTTCGTTCCTCAGAACCTGCCCACACGACCTTTTATGAACCAACCCAATCCACAATTTATGAATTCTAACCCATCTCAACAGAAGCCCTTCAGACCGCAGAACCAACAACCTTTCAAGACCTCTATGAACCGTCCTTACCCAACTCCTAACAATATCGGTAGACGTTTTGCGCCCAATAACCAAACCTACCCAAAACCCATGTCCGGTGTTTCCACCATTCGGGGAAATTTAAATGCTCACGCGGAAGAAGCCGATGACTTTGGCTACATACCACCAGAATTATTTCAGGAGGAACAACCACCTGATTATGAGCTTGACCATGATGTTGAGATTGATCCATCCCTAGTTCCAAACGAATATCAAAATGACGATCAACAACAGGATTTTCATTTGGCCCAGCCATCACAATCGAAACCCTAACTAATATAAGGAACGCTCCAAAATTACCATTTATTACATTATTTGGTTTCAAAATCTTAATTGATAGTGGAGCATGTAATTCAATCATGAACCCATCAATAGCACACACATTCTTTCCAGATTATATCTTTCAGGAACCTTTTTGTATTCAATCAGTGCATTCTGAAACATTAGGAACAGATAATGTGCAATTCCCTATCTTTTCTGAACACGGCATTGACACCCCTGTGAATTTCAGGGTCATGCAATGGCATGATTACTTCGATGCCTTAATTGGTACTGCTGACTTTGTCAAATTAAGTGCGAAAATCGATTATGCAGAAAAACTAGTTATACTAGTTAACAAGGATATACCCTTTCATTTTCATTCCAGTAATAAACACATTAATTTCCAACGTGAAGTAGATATGCACACCATTGCGATCCCTGTCAATATTGAACAAGGAGACGTATATATTCCTAATTTTGAATGTGGAGGAATATATTTCTCGGATGCAATATTGCGTGCAGAAAACTACCAAGTCATGTACCTCAGCGAAACGCAGTTAAAGCAGGAATTCAACAAACCAGTGTTTGTTGAACCTTTAGAAAACATCAAGATACAGCCTTTAGAAATGAATAATATTTCAGAGTGTGATATTCAAGAATATCTCCGCACACAACACATGAATGATCTAGAGAACAGTGTCATACGAGAAATATGCTCTGAATTCTCAGATGTATTCTACTACCCAGGTTGTGATTTAACATTCACAAACACTGTAAAACACTTCATTCGCACTACCAATGAAGACCCTGTGTATCAGAAAAATTATCGCTATCCACCTGCATTAAAGAAAATACTAAGTGATGAGGTTGAAAAACTCATTAACCAAGGAAAAATCACACATAGCGAATCTCCTTACTGCAATCCCGTGTGGATCGTGCCCAAGAAGCTAGATGTTTCTGGACAGAAGAAATGGAGATTAGTTATAGACTTTAGGCAGCTAAACAAAAAACAATTGAGGATAAATACCCTCTTCCAAGAATAGAGGAAATTTTGGAAAACCTTGGTCATTGTCAATATTTTTCCACACTGGACCTGGCCCAAGGTTTCCATCAAATCGAAATGGATCCCCGGTCCATAGAGAAGACCGCGTTCACCATTGATAACAGGCACCTAATTTTCAAAAGGATGCCATTTGGTCTTAAGAACGCGCCCGCCACATTTCAGCGCGTTATGGACAATGTTCTGCGCCTATTCCTTTATAAGTTTTGTTTTGTATACATAGATGACATCATTGTATTCAGTAAATCTTTAGAACAACACAAACACCATTTAACCCTTGTATTGCAAAAGCTGAAAGAAGTAAACCTTAAGATACAGCTTGACAAGACCGAGTTCCTTCACAAGGAAGTAGCTTTTCTTGGCCATGTTGTATCACAAGATGGAGTAAAGACCAATCCTGAGAAAATTAGGGCAATTAAGGACTATCCGATACCAAAAACCACCAAGGAGATTAAGCAATTTTTGGGATTAGCGGGATTCTACCGAAAATTCCTAAAAGATTTCGCTAAAATAGCTCACCCAAAGAATCGCTACTTAAGAAAGGGATCAAAAATTGATATAGAAAATTCCGAATACGAGTCCGCGTTCGAAACCCTAAAAACCCTTTTAATGAACGCTCCGGTCTTTGCATATCCAGATTTTGATGAGCCTTTCATACTAACTACAAATAGCTCAGATTTCGCATTAGGAAGTGTTCTCACACAGAAGGGGCATCCTATCGCGTATTATTCCAAAACCCTGAACCCTGCAGAAATAAATTATTCTACAATTGAAAGAGAACTCCTCACAATTGTAAAAAAGCTGTAAACATTTTAAACCGTACCTATGGGGGCGTCACTTTCAAATAGAATGCGACCACCGTCCTCTACAATGGCTCTTCACACTAAAAGACCCAAGTTCGAGACTTTATCGTTGGAAGATAAAGCTCGGAGAATTTGATTTCGATATAAAGTACGTAAAAGGCAAAACTAATTACGTAGCAGACGCACTCTCTAGAATTCAGATAAACATAAATGATGAGACAGCTTCTAATGTAGCTATCCCCAGAGATAATACATACCAGGATGAAATGGACAATGAAACTATTCATTCAAACCAGGAAGACCCCATCTTCACCCTGAAAGCATCAGAACGAAATCTGAATCAAAACCGAAATCAAATTATCATAAAATGTGGTAATTTTCCAAAAATTCTTGAACAAAAATTATTTAAGAAAAACACGCGTCACATCATGATTGTCACACAGAGAAATCTCCAACAAGATTTAAATGATCATCTGCTTAAAGTAATCAACCCCTCAAACAAGTATGCCGTCTATTTTGACGATGTAACAATAGAAATTCCATTCATTAGGGAATGTCAAAAGTTGTTCACGTCAGAATTAATAATCATCAGAGAGTCCAAATTCTTAGAGGATATTGAATGCTCAGAAACCCAAAAGCAATTGATATTACAACACCATTCAGTAAATCATAATGGTATCGTAGAAACCCTTGAACACCTTCGGAGTAAGTATTACTGGCCACATCTGAAAGAGCAAATCAGTAATTTAATAAACCAGTGTAATCTATGTCAAAGAAATAAATGCGAGAGAAATCCTAACCAGGTGACGAACCAAGGTCCCATCACAGCCGACCATCCATTCTCTCAAATCCACATTGACACTTTCCACTTTGAGCAAAGCCGTATACTAACTATACTGACCGGCAAAAAAAGTGGAACACTTCAATTTTTTATGTAATTTCTTAATTTATTCCACTAAAATGTATCGGTTTTCCAATATTTGCATTATTCATGTAAATATTAGATGGTAGGCTACAGAAAGTACTGAAACATGTTTTACAACAAGCTTTAACTCACAAATTTCGTTACATTTCACAAATCTAACAATTTTCTATTTTTACTAATGTTCTTTTGGGATGTTTTTTTTTTTTTTGCCAAACAAAACAGTGTTAATGTTTGCACTGCACAGCACGGGAACACTGGTCACTAAAACGAGTGTTTCCACCCTTAGCGTCCATGACAGCTTGTTAGGCTCATCGAAGATTGGGGGTAATTGGTGGTAATAAACCACCCTAAGAAATGTCAATTTCTATTCACGGATGTTTCAGATGTGTGTCCTAATGCGTGAAAAGCTTTTAAAATGTGATTACATCTTTTTCATGGCTAATTTTATACTTTTTAAATTACTGTTCCACTTTTTTTGCCGGTCAGTGTATATTAGATGTATTTTCAAAATACGGACAAGCCTATGTACTGCCTAATGGCACAGCAGCCCTTGCCGTATTAAATCAATTGCAGATATACTTTTCACACCATGGTTATCCCAAAAAGAACACCCATCATCAGGGAGGAGAATTTGAAAACAACTTAATTACCGAATATTGTAAAGCCATTAACATTGAATATCACTCTACCACAACCCTGAATTCCTCTTCTAATTCACCAGTTGAAAGACTGAATTCAACTCTTCTTGAACAACTGAGGATCTCACGTGATCATGACAAGTACACTCCCAGTGGCGTAGCTAGACCTGAAGGGGCCCCGGGGCAAGAAGTTGAAATGGGGTCCCCTCACTATCTTTTGAAAACCTGAACTAACTGCAGGCCTTTAATATTAATAATGTTTGAAGATAATAACTTATCAAAGTGACTTTATGTACTTTTCGAATTCCTCCCCCCTTGCCACTTCCCTTTTTCTAGAAATATATAATTTATACTTTGGCTGTTGGCTCCATAAAATGTCCTATTTAATTATGACAAATAATAGCTATAGCTTTTCAATTTGTGAAATTGTGATATTGTAATAAGAAAAATACGTCTACACAAATATCAATTAGAAAGAGAAGATAACTGCATGTAAATATACAATATAAGTACACATATTTGTTCTTTTATTACTGAAAATAATGAAGCTAGAGTAGAAAAAAAAAGGAACAGATAGGATCGTCTACGAGGTACCAGGCTTTAAAAGTAAAATACTCGCCAGGTCGAAAGCTCAAAATTATAAATGTATTCGTACAAATAACTAGAAATAAAATAAATATATAAATTTTTACTCATTGTTTACAAAAAAATTGTTGAGTTATTATTAAACAAACTATTTAAAACAAATAAACTTATCAACTAACCTAATTTACACAAAACTTTTCCCCCTACTCTTTGCATCTGCAAACATGTTAATTACATGTGAAAAGTTAAGTTTTCGAGCTCTTTCATTTTCAATCGATAAAAGGGCCAACCCACTTATGTTCTTGGCTCATTGTGCTTCTTAGTAGGACTTGATAATTTTCAGCTTGGAAAACGATCTTTCTGCTTCAGCCACTGTGATAGGTACAGTCAAGGAAATAAAACAAGCAGTACACACGTCAGGATAGCTTGCAACCAGAATGCGATTTTCAATGTAGAGGAGATTTATCAGTTGCTTAACAGTCGACATTTTCTTAATTTTAGAGGGAAAAGATGCACGCACGTTGGAAATATGTGCAGGAAATGTTGGCGACACATCATCAGAAAATGTCTCGGCGAAACCTTTTGCCTCTTAAACAGTTCGTCATCTGGAGACATTTAGATACGATGTTCAGTTACTGCAAAATCTTTGTTTGTACAACTAACAGAAGCACAAATTTAAAACATTCCAATTTCTTTTTAAATCCTATTGTATCATTCCTTTCTTTTGCCTTATTACTTGTCAAAATAAGTTTGGATAGCTATCTTAAGACATCGCCAAACCTCTCCTTTAAAGAAAAAACTGCATTGTACCTTCCCGACTATCTTGTTGGGTTGAGTGTTTTTAACGTTTTGTTTGCATTTTCAGATGCATCTTGCAGCACCAGCCAGAGTTTGATACTGTGCCCAAAAACGTTGTAGACATTTAATACATCCTCAAAAACTGTGATGTTTCACGATTGGCTTCTACAGCGTCTTTCAACACTAGATTAAAATTGTGAATTATACGAAATAAGCATGTGGCGCAACTTCTTGAATCTTTTTCTGCATTCCATTGTATACTCCACTCATTACGCTTGCGCCGTCATAACCTTGGCCACGACATTTTTTTCAATTCAAGACCTTGATCTTTAATTGATTCCACTATTTTACTTGCCAAACCAAATGCACTTTGATCTTCAACTTTTGTAAAATAATTAAACGTCTCGCAAATCTTTATTTCTTTGGGTTTATATTTTTCATCATTTACCACTTTGAGAACCTGAAAACTTCACTTAACTGATCAACTTTACTTACATCCTGTGTTGATCCATAATAACAGAGAAAAAAAGGAGAGCCCTGTATCTCATATTTGATTTCTTTCAGTAGGCTACTTCATTTTCCATCAAAGAAATAACTTCATTTTGGATGCTAGGGCTTAAATAGTTTACACTTTCTGCTGGCTTTTGCAAAAGGGTTTTTAGTACAGGGTCATAGTCAGACAGAAGTTCTATTATAGACAAGAAATTTCCTTTATTTGGATCTTCCATTTTACTCCTTCTTCCGCGAAAAGCAAGGTTACAGGTGGCCAAAGTTAATGAAACATTGACAATTCTTTCTAGAACGTTCTTCCAGTATTTTTGCTCTTCTTTTAGCTGTTTTTCTAAAGCATCACTCATTGTTTCATCATTCCTCCTTTTCTCAAATATAACACAAGAAAATATGTGGTCATCCGATTGTTCGTGAGTTTTAATTCTATCAGAAAGATGTTTCCAGTCGTTTAGTCCCGTACTGCCGAAAGTGTTCTCTGAATGTTGTGGGAACAGCCAACATGGTTGACAGTAGGCACGGTCTAACTTTGGCGAATAACAAAGCCGGAGTCTGTTACATTTCATCCCAGAACCTGATATAAAACTGTAGTAATTAGTTGAAAATGATCTTTTACTTCCTCGTCCATCAGGCTGTTTTGGAAAGGGACCAAGAGGTTGACAAGGTCCTGATGCTATAAATAACCTTATCATTGCTGATTATTGACGGTACTGGGAAATTCAAGTTTATCTTGCAAAACATAATTTTCATCGTGTCCAGTTTCAGCCAAGCTTACTGCGTCCTTGTTATTATCGACTGACTGATCAAGACATGAAAGGCCACTATGAGTGATCGGAACATCGATTTTATGGACTTCAGACTGTTAATGAGCGTCACGTCTGGAAAAAAAAATACATAGTGAATAATATTGAGCAATACAATTTACTGTAGAGGTTTATAGTTGATTGCAGTGTTTTATTTTTAGAAACAGATTCAACTAACTGTTGAACTAAGCCGACTAGCTGATTATTGGTTGGTTAACGGGACAAAAAGACTGTGTCACCAATGATAGTCCGTTGAAACGATGCATACTGTATACCCGATACAGTGTGATTTTTTATGTGAAGTGAAAAACGAACAAATGTGCTCTGTCCAAGTGAAGTGAATCAACCGTCGCAATTCGCAAACCGCTTCATTGTTTGTTTTTATCACACATTCTATACTTTTTATCATATTAACGTAATATGATATTAGTTTGTTATAAAATATTACGTCCTGACCAAATTGTTAATAGAACTCTTAATAACAATAATTTCACTTTGCTTAACAACTTATAACACTTTTACCATATAGTTAACTTTGATTTCTTCTTAACTTAATTATTTTCATTTTCTTCGTTTTCATCTTGTTTCTGCACCGAAACGTACTCCAAACCTGATTGAGTTTGAGGGTGCAACCATGCAGTTAACGATTTAGTACAAGCACGAACCGACTCCTCTTGTTTTCTTTTATCCTTCCTTTTTTTTCGCTCAACTTTCATAAGTATATTTCAAAGCGTTGTTAAAAAAATAGCACAATGCAAGCCCCAACTTAAGTTCAGCCACTTAACCGGGAACCGCTGTGGCGACGTACCAACTACACTACTGCTACTAATCTGCTACTGTGCATTGCTGTGGTGTGATGTCGCAGTGGAGGGGGAAGGGGTGGAACGATGAGTCATGGTCATGCGCTGAATGGGGAACAATGAATTGTCTGTCTGGCGCCTGGGTCGGGTGCCCGGCTATCAAAAATACTCATAGAATACCTCACAAATCGATGGATATATCTTACATACAGATTGCACTGAATGTGACTAGTTTCTAAACACAAGTTTAGACGCGTAGGTCAGTACAATTGGGGCCCCTGAACTAAATTGAATTCTCAAATATGTTTTCTAGTACTACTTTTATTTATTATTATTTATTTATAATATTTAGGGTTTGGGGCCCCCCTAACCTCGAGGGCCCCGGGGTGGTGCCCCGCTTGCCCCATTGTAGCTACGCCACTGTACACTCCACTCCCACAGCTTCTAGCCACCACAATCATAAACTACAATTCTTCGATCCATTCTGCTACCAAACAACCACCATTCAATATCCTATATGGTCCATACTACAAAACGTTAGATCATATATTTTCCCCGTCTCCAAAAATCAATGAGTACCGGTATATTGAGAGGCAAGGCAATCAAATAAAGGTCTTAAATGAAAACAAACCTGAACCCAACACCTCCACCTTCCAACACTCATACAAGTTGTATGTATGTATCGGATCCCTTAACTAGAAACAAGAAATCCAGAAACCTATACAATGAGGGCACCGTAACAAAAATCGAAGGAAACCGCATTTATTGCAAAATGAAAAAATGGTAAAATCCATGTCAGAAATTTCCGTGACATAAAACCTAAAAGAAAGGTTTTTCCAATTCCAGATTCCTACCAGGATATGCCGTCATCCACTCTGAACCCATAAAAACTCCAGGATTTTATGCCGACCCTATGGGATCTGTGGTGATAATCAACAATTACCATAAATGTATGTTCCATTTTAACCTTACCAATTTAAAAGATTCTTATAACCAGATTGATAATACCGTCTCCAGCCTTGTATCAAAAAGTAACAATACGTTTCCTTATTTGATATCAGAATTAACTGAAACAACTACAGAAACTAAAAAAGAATTGAATAAATTAATACCTCCCATTCCAGATAAAGTTAAAAGAAGGTTAATTAATGGACTAGGAAAGGTAATAAAATTCATTTCAGGTAATTTAGATCAAGATGATTTTGATAACTTGCAAAGTCAAATTAATGCATTAAAACAGTTCCGCAATAATGAAATTAAACATATTAATAAGTTACTATCATTTACTAATTCCATTGCTCAGAAATTTTATACTGAGATGAACCAGGTTTAACACCAATATGAAGGCAATCCAAAGTGTACTTCGAACAGAAGACTTTGAGATAAATTTATTGGAACACATCCAATACGTGTTAATGTGCATCAACAAGTTCAACAAGATTGTGCGAGTGTTGCAAGAAACTATCAGTCTCTCATTCAACGAGATGAATAATGTGAAATTATTTTCCAGGAAGGACTTAACAAACATAGTCAAACATATGTTATCAATTTATCCTGTGAATAATATAATCCACACTGATCAATACCATCAGTATGAAAATTTAAAAATGTCAAAGACTCAAGTCCTCATGCTGGACGAAGAACTTATAGTGATTCTTTCCATGCCTGTTACAGATGGAACTCAATATCAACTATATGATGTAACCCCTATCCCTACTTTTAACAATATTGTACTTATCCCATCTGAAAGGTATTATCTGCAAGGCCCAACATTAAAATGGTCTAATGCACCTTGCATAAAAGGTACTAAATCAGTATGTACTATAATATTAAAATTACTAATTGCAGCTTAACAAATAATGTAGGATGTGAATTTGCTTCTGTAAAGAACAATGTGAAACTTTTTCAATCTGTAAATAAGGAACACATCCTTTTCTTTAGTAACATGCCAGAAGTGATCTTACAAACGTGCCCAGAATCTCAAAAGACAGTACAACGTTCTGGACCACAAATAATTTATTCTAACGAATCTTGTCCAATTTTAAGTATGGGTATAACACTCCAACAAAAACCTACCAATTACATCCACACCTTCCCACTCCTGACCATTCATGAGGAAACCATTGCAAAACATGAAATAAATTTCCATATTTCCCATCTGGATGTAACGAAGATGAAACTAGACCTAAAACCAATACCAATAACTTATGTCACTACAAAACAATTTATGTCTATTAACATAATTTCTGTAATGGTAATAATATGTATTATTTTACTCATATTTAGAAAGAAATTGTATCACTTCTGTAAAACCATTAAGATTAAGGTTATGAAAAATGTAAATGCCACTGAGGACAGTGCCTTGAAACTAAGGGGGGAGGAATTACATACCTCGCCCGGTATTGAACTCCAGACTGCATCTCCTAATGAATTTAACTTCTAAATTGTTATTATTATTATTATTATTATTATTATTATTATTATTATTATTATAGTAAGGAGAAAGCAGGACATAGCTTGTAGAATGTTTCAACATGAAACCTATCTAAGGAAATACCAGGGCCTGGCCATCAATTAACTTAAGTAAAACTGCTTGTAAGCTTTTAGGGCGGAAACAGCCCATAGCCATTAGCAGCACCAGGAATTCTAAGACGTAGTCATTTACGGAAATGACCGCATTCCATTACGACGATTTCACTTTAGATAAACTTAAGAACGTATTTCCTCAATTTTCTAAAATGAAAGGTTCCACAAGGGCCTGGTAATTTCTAGAAGGAATTCGTGGTGACCCCTGTGTGGGGATTGCCATCTCATTGGTCAGACACGGTAGCCTCGGGAGAGCCCAGCTACCCCCTCTAAAGTAAAGCAAATGTATATAAAGCCTGTATTGCTGGGAGTCTCTCTCTGTGGACTCCGACAACTCTGTAGACTACTACTATGTAAATATCGCTCTTCGAACTAGTAACCAGCTGTGCTGTATACAATGGCATATTATTAAATTACAATACTGACTTCAAACTGCAAAACTGGACTTCTTCATTTCTGTTGAATAAGATACCACTCAGCCGCGTGGAGAACCTGAGAAGGACCGACACTTTGTAGTTTTGCCACGCATCGTTAAGCTACAAATTGGTGTCCCGTCCCGGGATATCAACAAACTTAACTCCGGTTACTATTAATTCAAACATGAACTGTATATTCATGAGAATATACCACCTAATGTGCCCAAGATCCTAGGATCCATACTTTTTCGGCTATATTAGCCTATTTCTAGTTTTACTGTGTCTACTGGGACACCCTATAGGAAATCATTGTGTCTGTGGTCTGAGACCCATAATAATTAAGCAATATTCTTGCTTTCTCTTTACTTAAACTTTGAAGCAATTAAATTACGTACTAAAAGCACAGCTTTTAGGCAAGAGGCCACGGCGGCCCTCTTGGTCAATGACAATGACTTTAACTATTATTCCTACTCGAAGAGTATTATAAATCTCCAAAAATGGTTATTATTATACTCTCTCATGTACTTCTTCACTTGTTTAAGCTATTGTAAAAGTTCCACGTTGAGTTGTGTGAATCTTTTTTATTCTATTGTGCTGAAACAAATTGTCATTAAATGCGTTTTTGCCACGTTCGTCCTACTATTCTCTCGACTGTAAAGTGTTAGAACAGTTCGCTCAGTTAAGTTCCTACTTAGCCATTTCAATCAATGCTTCTTGACTGTGGGTTTTTCCCAATCAAGATTTGGTTGGTTCACTCTCTCGCTAAATGTCTCATTAGTATCCTGCTGGAGACAAATTAGATGTATTTCTAGCACAATAATTGTTCTCTTTCTGAAATTATTGCTATTTATAGTTTATTTTTGCACCTGGCTACAGTAGTTTGTCTTTCTTTACGGCTTTTTCTATTTGCTTGGGTTCTCAAAACCCAGGTTCAACGACTTTTAAAATTAATCAGGTACCCTTAATGTTATTGTCAATCTTCACTTGGTTGTCATTTGTTGATGCGCCGCGTGAATTTGGGTGTTCGTTGCCTTTTTTTTCCTTTTATTGCTTCGTTACAATTTTCTTTCGGATTTAGCATGGTGTTCGAATAACATTATAAAATTATTAGTTCTATAAACTTTAAGCTTGATCATAATGATCACTACTGTAAACAATATTTGTAAATGAGCTACGAGCTCCCCCCCTCTCTACAACTTTTTGCCAGACTCGCTCAGTGATTCTCAAAACCATTAGGTTTTTCAGTCCTCTTTTTTATTGTTACTACTTGTTGTTTTTTCAACTGTTTTTATAAATAAACAGTTTGTTTGCTGTAATCCTGTTCTTTCACTCCCAACTCTTTTCCTCAATTCTTCTTCTTCCCCAGCAGCTTCGGTGGCGTAGTTGGTAGCATGCTGAGCTTCTATGCCCAAGATCGAGGGTTCAAACCCAGCCGAAGTCGTCGGATTACTTAAGAGCGTTAAAATCCCTCAGTATGCCTTCCTTCAGAGGGGAAGTAAAGCCGGCGCGGCGGTCCCATGTCATAGATTTATGGCATGTTAAAGAACCGTCCACTAATTACACCTGAGTGAAGCTAAATTAGGTTAAACATTTCACAAACGCTCTTAGGTTCCGACGTTCGTCGCCAGGAGCCGACTGCGATGGCATCTGGTAACCAAGTTCTGGACTAGTAGTCGTTGACGGTGGCGTTTGGTGGCAAAAGTAGGAACTACTTGAAATAATTCAATGTCTGCAGTCCTTACATGAATTGAAAACAGATAGCACACACTAATACAGTCATCACAATTAACACCGGTTATCAGACAGATTCTACACACACCTAAAGTATACGGGGCTACATGACCGCGTTGTCACAACCCCTAAACTGAGGAACCAACCAACCTTCTTCTTCCCTTATGGTCTAGTTGTCGGAATTGAATTCCAATTGCTCCAAATGCCACTGGGGAGTGACGTGTCACCGTGTGAACTACGGCAACAGTTGAATGTCGGCGAGTATTTGTACTGAAACGCCAAAGCTTCCGTGACTTGAGTTTGGCAGTTGTCTTTCTTAGATAGGGGCAGATGACCTCGCTGTTCTACCCCCTTAAAACAACTAACTTACCGTACTGTAACTATTCCTTCGATCAGTGGTTCCCAACCTTTGCCAGCTAATGCCCCCCTTTTCAGATACTGGTGGTCATCGCCCCCGACCCCCACCCTCTCCTCCACTCGTCGCTTCTATAACCTCTTCGATAAACTGACGCAGAGGATATAGACCTAAACCTAGTAACACTATATAATGGAATAATTATTTCTGAAAAAGTAGTATGAAGTACGCGCTTTATATCTATTACATACTAACTTCATTTTAGCACAATACAAATAAGACACTTTTACAATAAATCCTTAAATTAATTAACACATGTCAGTGAGAGGGTTGACATTGTTTTCTCTTGGTAAGATTCGGTATGTGTGGTTTGATATTTGAATTTGACAGAGCACAGCGGAGATCACTTGCAACATTCCAACATCAAGCCTACAGCGCTGCTTTGTTTTTATGACACTCAGCGTTGAAAATCTTGACTCGCCTAAATATTTCGTTGAAAATGGGACAATGACACACAATGCATCTTTGGCTATTTCAGGATACACTGCAAGACAGTTAACCCAAAAGTCACCCAGTTCTAATATTTTGGAATCATCTTTTAGCTTTGAATCACACTTCAAATCTATGGCTTGTTCTTGAAGTTGTGCTGGCAGTGCTTCAATGTCAATGGCAAACGGACATCTTGTTAACATCCAGGACCATTCATCCGACGAGATATCAGGAAAATAGAAGTTGAATTATTGCGCCAGGGAATCCAAATGTGACTGAATTTGCACCTTAAGTTTATTACGATCACGTTCATTTTCCAATAAAATTTCATTAAGGCGGTGAAAGGATGAGAATTTGTTCAGCTGAAGTCGGCGTTTCCATAACTGTATTTTTTCTTTCAGGAAAGCTCTGATGGCATCATAAGCAAGCATAATATTGGACTTTTTGGCATGGAGCTTTTAAGTTCAAAATGTTCATAGCTTCAAAGAAATCACAAAGATATGCCAATGAGACGTTCAAATTGGCATTAATAATAATAATAATAATAATAATAATAATAATATCGTATGGCCTCGGGTGCCTGGTGCAAGCTTTGTTGACACCCAGAGGGTAACTTGCATGTCGAATTTCGTCGTTTATTTGAACGCTATGAAAGTCAAGGACGTTAGATATCTAAACTCCTTGACACTACAGCGCTTTCAAGTAGAGAATGGAGGAACTTTGTGTTGGCGGAAAATCCCGAGATTAATTTTGCCATTGAACACGGCCTACTGAATTCAAATGGGTTCTTTAACATGCCAACAACGTATGACATGAGTATCGTGATTTTTGTCGCATTGGCATTGATTTTGCTCCTTACAACACCAATTACAAGTGCTTTTGAACGATTGACTTGACGCGACAATCACTTGGAGAGATTCAAAAAAAGTTTATTATACAAAATTGTAATATTCGCGTTAAAATGTTAATTCGGAAATCACTTCACGCCTCCCTTGATATAGCCCCACGCCCCCCATGTTGGGAACCCCCGCCTTAGATGATCATTAAAAGAAAGCATTCTGTCAAGAGTTGCACCAGTGTAAACCATAGCCTATATAAAGCGCATACCGCAAATTATTAACAGAAAAGCGCACGAATGTGCATAACATAGATTTACACTAGTAAAACAAACATGTTACAAAAGAGTTAATTGATGTGAAGACATCATGATCCAGTAATCAATCAGAAAATTGTGCATTAAGGCATTCATTCATGACCAGTCATTATATTGTGAATTGAATGTTATTTGTGAAATAGAGCAACACTGTATGATGCTTTGTTCAGTTTAAATGTTAGTGCTTGCCATATCCACACAGTGATTTCTGGTTATTTTTACATCGTGTGATGTGATATGTGTCTCAGAACTGGTCACATAACGAGCACACGCAGAGTTCATTTGGGGTGTGGTAGGACATGTTTTTGCATATTTTATGGTGGTACCCATGCACTGCTAACTTTATCACCACATGTCTTAGTTTCTTATTGGCGCTGGTCCAGTTCCGGTTGATCATGGCATCCGTGCTGTAAAATTCTAGCGGAATGTCTTCTCTCTTCTCTCTGCTAGGTGCGCTTCAGCATTCTTTGTTGATGGAAGCTGTAATTTTGTCCTTATTTCTTCGACGAGGAAGGGTTCTCGTGGTAATTCATATGTTAGGCGGGAGCGCGTGTATTTTGAGATGCCCATTAAGGTTTTCAGGAATTGGGCTTTAACTCTTTCGATGGTGGCTAGATCTCTCTTCGTTAGTCGGTCCCATATCAAGTGGATCCCGTACGTGAGAATTGGTAGGATATTTGCGTCAAACAGATGCATAGCTGTTTTTAAGGATAGCTGCTGTAGATTAATAATGTCGTACATGGCTTTCAAGCAAGCTACTGCTCTGTCTTGGATGTGTAATCTGAAAGTCCCGGTAGTCTGTAAAGTGATCCCAAGGTATTTAACTGCATTTACTATTTCCATTTTGTCCTCTTTATATTGCAAGTTGTCGTTTGCTGCTACACGCCCACCTTTCCGAAAAACCATCTGTTGGGTTTTTGTCCAGTTTATTTTCAGACTGTTATTTCCTCCCCATTCTACCAGTGCTGAGAAGGCGTGTTGGAGTTTTTCCTTATTTGGTGTCGTCCGCATATATGTAAATCACTGCGTCCTTTGATTTCTCTCGGATTGCTGTTGTTACATCGGCTGTGGCAATATTGAACAGTATGGGACTGAGGGGGTCACCTTGCAACACTTTATTAGTTTGGGTGATTTTCTTTGTTTTGCATACTGCGTCATCTATGGTGATCTTTAGAGCCCTGCGCGGATACAAAACGTTATCCGCATCCGCCCCGCACCCGCACGACTGTTATCCGCATCCGCACAGCTGTTATCCGCATCCGCCCCCGCATCCGCATGACTGTTATCCTCATCCGCCCCGCATCCGCACGACAGTTATCCGCATCCGCCCCGCATCCGCACGACTTTTATCCAAATCCGCCCCGCATCCGCACGACTGTTATCCACACGTTTGTTATCCGAATCTACTGGCATTACAATAATATTTTCAATGTGTTGCTTTATACTTTATCTTTTAGACATTTGAGCAGAAAGTCGTTTCCTTAGGCTATGTATGCCATGTGTTATGTTTAAAATAAATGTTATACAGCCAGAATTGCAACCCTTTTCATTTCGGAGTGTTGACTATCCTTAATGGCATAATTTGAGTGGAATTAGCGTAAATCATCATCTTACATTTGTCATGAAAAAACATAACGAAAAAAAAATGTCATAAACATCCGGGCCCTAGTAAGAGATAGTGGGGGAATTGTGCGCAAGAATCGGTCTTGTGATGGTCTCATAATAGATAACACAGCTGCATTTATGAATAAGGGAGCCTTAGTAATCCTATATTCGATGTGCAGAAACAAATGTAATTCAAAAATAAATTTGGTGGATTATAATTCAAAGTCTCGCAAATATGCATTTGCGCACGATTACCCACCCTGCAGGGAAATCATGCGCACGGATTGGCGAATTGTGCACAAGCGCTGAATGTTGGAAAGCCATAATAATACAATGTGAATTGGCTGAAATTTGTATTGTGCATTAATATTATAATATTCCAATGCTTTTTACAATAGCATAACAATGCAATGATACTAAAATTCTGCAGTTTTTGAAATTAGAATAAAATATCTCCGTTTCGTCAGCAAGGAGGCAATCCAATTTAGGCTTGTTTTTTCAGGTTGTCTCAACGTTAATGCAGGATTTCTCTTCAAGAACTCATACAACCAATCTTTGCCTGCTAGACCTTTAACTTTATTGAAATTATGGGGAATCTTATTCTCCTCTGCAAACTTGAACGCAAACCGTCTGACAAGCTTGGTGGACGTTGAGCCGTAAAATAATTTTGTCAATGTCAAAACGCATTCGGATAATTGTGACTCCATTTCGTTGGTAAAAAACAGATTTACGGCCTAGACGAGGTAGAACAAGTCTATTTTGCAGCATCTGCTTTCGTACGGTTGACTCGGAAATGTTGAAACGTCTCCCCACTTCCCTTATTTTCCTCCCATCATCCCTAATTGCACGTAGAGCTTTCTGCATATTTTCTCCGTTTTCCGCGTATAATTTCTTGGCATCTGGAGAACAAACACGAAATATTTTGCCATTAATTTCGCGTTGTATTTACTTGTATCGTATGTTCTGCGCACCATTACCCCACTCTGCTTTTAAAACGTAACTCACTGAATCCCGGTAAACTAAACTATTATATTGAAAAATAAATACCTGCAAAAACACTGTAAAACTGGCATTACAAACTGCATTTAATTTTAAATAATTGAATCATAACTGTAGGCTTACCTTCGTATTTGCTGGCTACAGAAAATAACATGCAACGTGTAAAGTTTCCTCATCCAAGCCTCACGGCTATCACATAGCAACTGGCATCATGCTGACTGTCCCTATCTGATAGGTACGATGGCAGCTTAAGGGTAGCAGGGACTGAGTTGCTAGTTGTACTACCAACTCGAAAAACATGGGTGCGCAAAATTACCCAACTTTCCCCATGATATTCAACAAGTTCGGATTGTATTCTTAAAACTATCTGCAAATTTACTCCAAACATTATCCGCAGCTTTTCCGCTGTCCGCAAAGCCATGCAAACTATATCCGTGCAGGGATTTAGTGATCTTGTTGTATGCCAGGATTAACTAAGATTGTTAAAGGGTTGTGATTTCCGATGATATTTTGAAGTTTCGATGTGAGCTTTCTTCTGTCAATTAGGTCGAAGGCCTTTGTATAGTCTATAAAGACTGCATAATACTTTCCTTTTTGGAGTCGTTTTGCTTCATCTATGTCATTTAACAGATTTTGAATTCCGTGCAAGGTTCCTCTTCCTCGTCTAAAGCCGAATTGCTTCTCCGGTATCTTGGAGTCGACTTCGTATACTATCCTGTTGGTTAGAATTCTTGTCAGTAACTTGAAGGTGTTGCTTTCCGGTGCAATTCCTCTGTACGAGTTGGGGTCGTTGGTTTCAACTTTTCATTTATAGAGAGATTTAATGGTTGATTTTCTCCATTCTTCGGGGATATTTCCTGATTCTAGGCATTTGGTAAACAGCTTGGACCATAGTTCTGATAGCTATTGTGCCGATTCCTTTAGATGTTCGTTGAAAAACCCGACTGGTCCTGCGGCCTTGTTACATTTCGTAGCCATGATTATGTCCAATACCTCTGTTTTAGTGATGGGGAGTATTTCTTCGTGTTGATCTCTATTCAATTTCATATGCCGCTTGTTGACCTGTACCGTTAAGGATGATAGTGAAGTGCGATTCCCATATTCCTATTTCTACGTTGCTAGATCTTGATGATCTTCTTGGTCTGATGGCTATGTATGGATCATTCATTGCTTCTTTGGCAATCCTCTCACCTTCTTTTTCTATGTATTGAAAGCGTTTACGTTTAAGGAGATTCTTGTAATATCTCCGTGTTTCCCCATATACTCTCAGGTCTTCTGGTGTTGACGTGATCCTAGCTATATATAGCGCCTTTAGTGTAGTTTGCCTTTCTGCATAACATTCCTTATCAAACCACGGTTGAGCTTTCCTTGTAATCTGTTTGTGGGTTATACTTGCTCCTAGTATCTTGTTAATTGTTCTTAGGGCTGTATTTAGGTCGTTTTCCTTGATTGTCTTTTCTGCTTCAGGTACTTTTCCTATACCAGGCCCAAAACAACTGTGAACATGAGGGAGGATTGTACAAATAGGGGTCTTAGATTTCCAAGTTGTTAAACCAAAATTTTTCTATTTAGCTTAAAATAGCTCAATTGTTACTCTTAACTCAAAATAAGATACTAAATCTAACAAATTGTTAAATATTTCAAATTCTATCCTGTTAAATAAATAATTTGTTGTTTTGTTGCTATCTCTATTACTAGAACAAAAGGTTAGGCAGGACCTTCTCTTCCCTGATTCTTCACCCAAAATTATTTCTTATTTCAAAATAAAAAAGACAATCACTGAATCAATAAAAACGTTACCACTTGTAGCGTTTAAAACGAAACTTCAAATAAAAACATTTGCAAAGTTTCTCTTAGCTCTCACAGCTAATTCTAGTAAATCATTAAGGCAAGTACAGCTCTCTCCGCTAGCTTCCAATTTGTAGAGACTTCTTCTCTAACTTCAAAATTTTAGTTTTGTTTAAGTTAGGTCTGAGGGTTTCCTACGTTCTAAGCTTTTAGTCGGCACTCTGCTGGGTGAAAGCTTAGCCTGCTTTAAGTGCAACAATTGGTATTCTTAAAAGATTCTCACTAATAACAGTAAAAAATATTGCTAAAGGCACTAGAGTTGCTTTATCTCTTCCCACTCTGGGGGCATTAGGCTGTTCTGCCGGAGATACAACAGTGTCCAATAATAAAAATATTACAGCAAATTCAAATCCTTCCAGCATTTTAGAATGCTTAGTAAGATCTAACCCTTTTGAAGGGAAACCACATAAATCCACTTCCTTTCATATATCCTTGCTTTCTAGTGTACTACCTATCCCCAAAGTACCCAAATGCCAGCTCTTTCCGATGACAGTGTCCGAGCTCCCTCTTATTTTAGTACCTAGCATAACTTGTCTTAAGATCACTACTTTCGTTCTCATTTTATTGGATTCTCTTCCCCTTTGCCAAAAATTGTTCCTACTCCTAAACCTACTTCATTTTTCCACATCATCTTCCCTCAGGTAGTGTTGACACTCGGTATTAACCTACCAAAAACTGGTGTCAGAAACCCGGGAGAAGCCAAGTTGTCAATATCTTGCAAATTACTAATATCTACTTTGAATTTTTCAGCTATAACTTTACTGTGCAAAGCTGGTGGAGGAGAAAGAGGTCGCTCCTGTCTCCTTCAGTGTCTATCACTTTCAACCTGCTCACTGCTGCCAACCTGACAGTATTTCCGCCAACTCCACATTCTTGTAAGTTGTACTCCAGTTTACCTACTTCATTATGGCCGCCGACAGGGGTATGCCCGCTTCTCCCAATTCTAAACATGAATCTATGTCCCCTAAATCTAAAAGCGAATATGCAGCGTCTAGTACTCAAAAACCTGGGTCTAGCTGTTCCAAATCTAAGTCATACGCCACTGGTTACCAAACTAGGTCCAGTGAACGCCGTATCGCAAGTTCTCTTTCATTGGTACCCAAGGTGAACCACGTAAAAGTTTTACTGAACCGTTAAAGTGCATACTATGCAAAGATTCTCACGCTTTAATACTTATGCAAATCTTTCAAATAGCTATCAGTTGATGACAGAAGGAAATTGGTATCTCAGAACAAGTACTGCTTTAATTGTCGTTCGCCTAAACATTCCGTTTCTAATTGCAAGTCCACTAGACTCTGTTTTCATTGTGAAAGGGCGCACCACACTTTATTGCATCGTCATGATCAATCGAGGTCATCAGCAGCATCCACTTCTCAAAAAAGTGACAATACTAACAAGTCTAATGCGTCATCTTTTATTCAAAACGCCAAGTCTTTGCGTAGTGCTCAAGTACTATTGTCCACAGTTCAAATTGAGTTTCAAGATAAATCTGGTAACTGGGTTCGCGCCCGAGGTCTCCTCGACTCAGCAGCGACCCATGATTTTGTTTCCAACTCTTTAATCAAAAAACTTGGTCTTCCAGTAACCCCCACTTCTATCAATGTATCAGGCATTAACAGTGTAAAATCACAAGCCTTGCAATTCTCAAAATTAACTATAAAGGACACTTGTCAAAGAAACAATCTTCTCAAACTGAACTGTCTAATTCTTAACAGCACTGGTGAAGATACTCCTAGTCACTCTGTTGACACTTCCTGTTTGAATATTCCTTCTCACTTAAGGTTAGCAGATCCTCTGTTTGATATCCAAGGTCCTATTGACATACATTTTAGTGCTAATGTTTTCTGAAATTTCCTTCGCAAGCAAATTCGTCAATTATCTTCCGATGTGTTTGCTAGAGACACTAATTTTGGATGGATTGTTACCGGTCAACTCCCCCATTACTCCCCCCAATGTCACTTTGTAAGTATCGATTTGGAACAATTCTGGAAACTTGATAACATCGATTCCCCTAACTCAACCTCCTCAGAAAACGAATTCTTCGAGCAACTTTTCAATTCTACCACTACACGCACACCCGAAGGTCGATTCATAGTTCAAACGCCAAGACTACTCAATCCTCCAAAACTAAGTAATTCTCGGCTATCTCTTTGCTATCAAAAGTAAATTTAAGAAGGAACCCCTCGTTAAACAACAATATATCAACTTCATGGAAGAATATGAAAGTCTGGATCACATGGAAGTTGTCAACAAATCTGATGACGAATTACATCCCCCAGTCGAAACTGCCTTCTTAAATCACCATCCCGTGTGGAAAACCCCTCTTGTTAAAGACAAAATTCGAGTTGTGTTTAATGTATCATCACCTGACTCTAATGGCAACAGTCTTAACGTTCCACTTTTTTACTCCGGTCCTGCTATTCAGTCCGATCTGTCTACCATACTCTTAAATTTTCGCCTATTCCCTATAGCCGTCATTGCGGATATAAAGCAAATGTATCGTCAAGTTTTAATCCAATCTGAACAGCAAGATCTTCGGAGAATCTTATGGCGTGACGAAACTAGTAAACCCATTAAAACATTTCGCTTATAAACCGTTACATAAGGTCTTAAACCTTCCGCTTTCCTAGCTATCCGATCCTTACATATGCTAGCCTCTCAATATGGTAATTTATTGCAAGCTAAAGCTTCAGAAGCATTAACCACATCCTTTTATGTCGATGATTACCTTCAATCCTTTCAGACTCTTGAAGAAGCTTCTATCATATCTCTTGAACTAAAAGCATTGTTAAAGGATGGAGTATTCCCACTTTATAAGTGGAATTCAAATTCACCTGAGATCCTTGCTCAATTTCCCGTCGAAGATGTAGAGCCCTCTTCTGTCGAACTTGGCGGAGATTCCGAATCGGACAAAATAGTTCTATGCTCCTACCGAGATTCATTGAAGTCACTCTATAGTGCGTTCAAAAGACAGTACGGGATTAAATGTAGTATTTGCCTCTCACTCCCACTCATATGTCCTGCAATTAGCTTCGTCCTCTTCTACCGCGGCGATGTTGCCATTTCCCAATAATTGAAAGTGACAAATCTAAGAAAATGTTTGCGTGGTCTTATAGAGAATTTTACGCTCTTTATGATGATGTAAAAATAGAAGCCATAAATAATTAATTCATGGTCCAATTTTCACAATTACGATATTTTAGCACTAATCTATATTTTTGCAGATATAAAACTATCACGCCATAGATAATGCACTAATGATAGCAAGAGATCAAGAATTTATTTTTAGACTGCATGATGTTGGTAGAAGATGCCCTACCCTCAGGGCAGTAATTATTTTCATAATAAGAAAGTTATGATTTTGTTCATAACAAATCTGGGATGGTGTCACAGAAATGTTAGATAGCGAGAAACGTTTTTGCTGTTGACTTTGCGTTGGTGGCTAAGGGAGAAGAAATGTTCATTAATGTCTGAAATAGTTTTTAAAACAGACCAGAGCTCGATATGAGATAGCATTGATAAGTTATCGCACTTCGCGTACTCCTCCCGTCCAGCGCAGCGCTGACGCAGCGAAACTTTGTTTAATCAGGTGACGCTTAAATCCCCGACTGAGTTTGACGGAGTGAAGTAAAACTGTAAAACTAATGAAGTGGAGCTTGTTCTTTATAAATTGTCCGCCTCGTTGCGTAGTGGCTAGCATTCTTTGCTATCACCGAGGATGCCTGGGTTTAAATCCCGGCTCTGCCAAGGAATTTAATTCTGGTCTGAGGGCTGGACAGCAGTGTACTCAACTTCATGAGACAAAACTGAGATGAGGCGGGTTCAATTCCTACCTCTGCCATCCTCGAGTGGTTTCCGTAGTTTGCCTTTGTTCGTCCTGGGAATGAACAAGGTTTCGTTAATGGTGCAGAGTTAACGTTTCTGTGCCAAAAGAACACGGCAGACACCTACGACGAAATGGAAGGTGAAGTGGGTGTTGGCGAATCTGAGTGGATCTTTCTTATCTTGTCATTCCATCGCAGAGTCCTTTCTGGCCACTTGCCCCAGGCCAAGTTCTGGTTCTTCCGCTGAGATCCTTCTCCTTTCGGTCCCTCACCGCTACCACTGTGAAAACCCAAAAGTTAAGATAACTTACTTGATCTTGCAGAATGACCCACTGGCTCTGGAATTTCCCGTAAACACACTTCCTTGTAGGATTGTACAAAATGGGATCTAGCACAATTTCAGTGAAACAAACCTTATGCCTTTATACTTTTAAAAGGCCACAACAGTTAAAAGGTACCTTAAACCCCTTACATTATTATTATTATTATTGCCCCCCATGATGTATGGATAGCACGCCTTTCTCTTACCGAGGAGGCTCTGGGTTAGATTCCAGCCAGAAACTTATGATCTATAGACGCCGGGATGCCGGAATTTTGTCCCGAAAGAGATCTTTAACGTGCCAGTAAAACTACTGACACAGCTCTGGCTCCATCGCATTTACGCACCCTCAAATGCCAACTAACTGCGCCAGGATTCGATCCTGTAACCTTGGGCACAGCATGCGAGAACGTTACCACTGAGCAACGCAGCCAGACATACTTAAGATCTGACTTGGAGGCTGAAAAGGGGTACTTTTTGTCGTTTATTCATTTTGAAGGCTTTGCGATTATGTAGTACTTTGGAGTAGGCTATGTGGAATCTGTCTGATAATCTGTGTTATTGTACCTGCTGTAGCGTACTATTGTGTACTTGTAATTGGTCTAGGATATGGTTAGGAGGTGTCCATGGTCTTAATTTAGGTACAAATTCGCCATCTGCCTTGGGTAGAAATGAGAAACCATGGAAAACCTTTTAGGACGGCTGAGGTAGGAATCGAACATGCCTCATCTCAATTCTGCATCAAGAGAAGGAAAAGTGTACACTCAGCCTCGTTAGGACAATTGAGTAGTTGTCTGACAGTGGGGCAGCGCCCCGGTCACGGAGACAAAAATTAACGGTCGAGGTGACGCGACCTGACCTCGCTTCATCCTTCAATCTGTAGGCCGAACGGCTGGGCAGGGGTCGCTTGGTAGGCCAGGATCAAACATGGGCTGTAGTGTCACGGGGTGGTTCGAGTTATTTTGCGTGTATTAAAATTCGTCTAGAGATATTTGCATTCAAATGATCTCGCTATGTGTTGTAACTTGATAGAAAATAAGTTCTTAACCAGCTGTTTCACTCAGACTGACACTATTTGCATAACACTAGCCTATGTTGGGGCAGATGGCCTCGCTGTAACGCCCGTTAAGACACCAACCATCATCATCATCAAACTTGTTACATAATCATTCTTATCCTGCAAATTACATGCGCAGTTATTTTTCTCTAATTTTGACATTCGTCAACGGTAGGCGTAGCCCAGTGGTTCCCAACCTTTTGTGGCCCTTTCTAGGGGTTGACTAACACCTATCACCCCCTTTTCATTTTCATTGTATGCCTAACTTGAATTTGAAGTAAAGTGAAAATAATAAGGCAGTTTTATTATTTTAAACAATTGTATTACCGTATACAAAAACAACCAAAGCAGTTTTATCCGGTTACTCTTAAATAACATTGAAAAAAAAAATTTTACAGATGTTTTAAGAACAAAGAATTGAAATAATTAACTAAGATCATTGACGTACATTTAAAAAATAGGAATTCGTGTTTTCTTTTTTAAATTGGAATCTGAAAAAAATTTGACTGTTAAAATTTGAAAAAATAGATGACAGTTAGAAAACTTTGTTATAGTTTTATTTTTGTGCTTGCTGGATTTCAGTTAAAGCTTGAATAACCGGTTTTATGTTCGTCAAGTTCACGGGCAAGTCTCCTTTGAGGCATGTCCAACTTATTTCTTTGTTTTGTGAGGAGCTGGATAACAGAATTAAATCGTTTTTCAACTAAATATGTTGACGGGAACGAGATGAGAAGTGGTTCAGTTGTGGATAAGTGTCCATAAGCTTCATCCAGGTTAACTTGTAACCGCTCTGCTTGAAAATGATTTTCGGCTCAGTCATACTTCAGATCTAGAAACTCCGTCTGCAAAGAGTTATCAAGCTTATCCACAGCTTCAAACGAGAATGGATCTAGAATCCAATCCGGAATTATTTGTAAATTGGTCAAATCTTCAAATCTTGATTCCATGTCAGCTTTTAACCTGGTCAAGCTGATCTGATCAGTAAAAAATAGGATTTTGTCTTTTGGGAGTTCAGGAGTTTCGTTATCTGACTTTGAACACTTTTCAAGGGTTGAAAACTGAATCAGCCCTTAACGGCCAATATTTACCTCGTGAATATCAAACTTGCCAATGAATGATGAACAAGCGAACGGGAGGCGCTCCTGTCACATTTTCTTTCGTGTACCCTGCAACTTCTACTGTACAGTAGGCCCTACTATTTAAATTCCCCCCCCCCCCCCCTATGAAAAATCATCGCCCCCCACTTATTTATTGCCCCCCCCCCCCTGATAACCCAAATCGCCCACTTGGGGGCGATCGCCCCCAGATTGCGAACCACTGGCGTAGCCTAATCCACAGGACAAAATATATTTTTTACACTATATTCGAACTACCATGTATTTATTCATCATCATTATTTTCTGAGTAGCAGTGCTTATACCATTCCGTGAAACTTAAGTGATATAATGTACCTATAACCTGATAAATCTTAGGAGTATATTTTCGAGATCACAAATAGTAGTGCTGAGTTGGGAAAGTACTAAATAACAAAGAAAGATTTCTGTACTTCTTACGTAAATGAAAATCTGTAATCGGTAGTCTACATATTTATTGTAATTTGTATGCTTTGGCATAATATGGAGAAACCCAAGGGAGAATGAGGTCTATTAATACATGCAGTGGAGGGAGTTTCCACTCTTTCTGCTCCTATATAAGACACAGTGAATGTTGATAACTAGTCGTTGTCAGGCTTTTGTTCAAAATGGAATTGGAACAGACTATAAGCTCACGTGGGCAAATCAATATTATTTACAAGTACAAATTTCGTCGGGTTAATGAGACTTGGCACGGTTGGAGGTGGCGTTCTATGGTTAAAAACTGCCTAGCGAAAATATACGTCGATGGAAACGGAACTACTATTCTCAGGTACGAAGGCGAACATAACCATGCACCGAGTGAGAAATTAGCTCGCCAGATCACTGCAAGTAATGTGAAGAGGAAGGATGCTAAGGACTCAAATGAAACACCAAGGAAAATCATCAGAAGAGAAATCTGCAATACGAACACTACAGCGTCACTAACTATCCATGACATTAATCTCCTACGTCGAAGGGTGTATAGAGTTCGTCGAAGGGAACAGCCCGTCTTACCTACGTCAGCCGCAGAGGTTCAACGTGCTCTTAAAGAAATGAACATTTCAACAAACCAGGGCGAGCTTTTCTTGCAGTTTAATGGCACCGAGAATGGCATAATATGCTTCACAACAGCGAAGAATTTCAAATGTACTTGTGGTCGAGATAGAATTTTCGTCTATGGCACTTTCACGTATTGTCCAAAGTATTTTTATCAGTTTTTTTACCATTCACGTGTTTGAAATCGGTCATTATATACCAACAATTTTCCTGCTTTTACTCAACAATAATAATAATAATAATGATGTTATTGGTTTTACGTCCCTTTTAACTACACTGGCTTTTTGAGACGCCGGGGTGCCGGAATTTTGCCCCGAAGAGGATCTTCAACGTGCCAGTAAATCTACTGACACGACTCCCTTGCATTTGCGCACCCTCAAATGCCAGCTGACTGCGCTAGGTTTCGAACCTGCAACCTTGGGCTCAGCAAGCGAGAACGTTACCCCTGAGCCACGCAGCCAGACACCCAACAAGAAGACGACGACTTACGTGAAGGCATTTGCAAGTATTATTGCCAAACATCAAGAATTAAGAACTACGTTTCGACCAAGGCAAATCGTTTCGGACTTTGAAGAAGGAATTCATAACGCCGCCAGGAGAGTATGGTCTGATATTGAGGTAATTGGTTGTAGGTTTCATCTCCCTCAGTCCTGGTGGAGGAAAATCCAACAATTTGGCCTTTCACAAGCGTACGTGGAAAGATCATCGGAGTTGGGGCAATGGCTTCGAGCGATTTTTGGCCTTCCCTTATTGAGCCCCGAAGAAGTTGCTGATGCCTTTGTAGAAGATTTCATGTCCTGCAAGCCTGAAGACGAACGAGTTACTGCGTTTTGTGACTATTTGACGGAAACATATATCACAGAAGACGCAAAATTCCCGCCTACTATTTGGGCATGATCGTCAGTATCTTCGCTTCGTACAACAAACGCATGTGAAAGCTTTCACTCGCATTTTGGATCTTCTTTCTACACGGCACACCCAAACATATTCCGTTTCGTGGAAGTTCTAAAGCAGAGGCAAATGTAAACCAAGATTTCTATTAAGAGTGTGGGAATCAAGAAAATGCCAAACAATCGCAAATACAGGAAGTAGATTGAGATTATGGAGCGAACGCGACGGGAATACGAACAGGGGAAAATTACCAGGTTACGTTACACAACCTGTGCCGCATACCACTATAAGAAAAGGGAAAACGACAACAAATGATTGCAAATAATGTAAACTGGACTTAATAAATAACATGTGACGAGCAGGAATCAATATCATGTAAATAAATCAATCAAGCAAAAAAATAAAATAAAAAACGAACAAAAAATGGGGTTCAATGAGAGACTACCTCCTCGTGGTGTACCCTGGAAACGGCAGAGCCGGCTAAATGTCTCTTCTAACATAATTTAACTAGCAGACCCGTACGAGGAATCTCGCATGTTCATAAGCCACACTTTCCCCAATAGGTTTATAATAAGAGACTTACGAGAAAGGTTATGTTATGTTTTCATTTGAACCAAATGATTATAGAACACTAATTTACGTTTCAGGCGTCCCTACAACCAAAATGCGAACTGAACAGCAATAATGTCGCGTATTTTACTACAGCAACAATATTTGCAAATCGCACCCTTCTTACAAAAATTGATATTTATGAAATTAGAATGCAATTCGTCACTACTAATGTCATTTGTGTGCTGAGTCCATTGATTGACAGCTTAGCCATAACACTCACCGGTTATTCGATATTTATGAAATTATACGATTTGAGTACGGTATTCATGACTTTAAATTACTGTTTCTGAAATCCATGCAAAATGATAAAGGATTGACCTCAGAATGTTAAAATGACATGAAACAGGCGTCGCAGCGGCCGAAATGTGAAGTGGACAGCAATTATGGAGCGTATCCTCCTGCAGCAACAGTATCTGCAAATCGCACACTTCGTACAGTTTTTAAGTCATTTTTTAAGAAAATAATATATATTTATAAAATTAGAGTGCAATGCGTCACTGGTAATGAATATTCTCTTTCATTTGAATGCTCATTTATAACGATCGGTCGCTTGTGAGCACCGCAGGAGGGATCTATACTACTGAAATAATATATATGATGAGAATGGTCTTCACCTGAGGGCTGATGTTGATGCCTTGAAAATTCGCCTACTGCTCATGTTGTTGTTGATTGAGGGGCTTTGCGACATCGTGGTCATGTAACCCCACGTACTTGGGTGTGTGTGGGGGGATTTGTCTGATAACCTGTGGTACTATGATGACTGTATTATTGTGTGTAGTCCTAGTAATTCAGATGAGGGTTGGGAAGGAGGCGGCCGTGGCCTTCAGTTAGGACCCAATCCGGTATTTGCTTGGAGTAGAAGTGGGAAACCACGGAAAACCACTTCCAGGATGGCGTGAGTAGGAATCGAATACACCTGTTCTCAGTTTTACCTCACGAGGCTGAGTGTAGCCCGTTCCAGCCCTCATACCAGAATTGAATTTCTTGGCAGAGCCGGGAATCAAACCCGAACCTCCGCGGTGACAGCCACTACGCAATAAGGTAGACATATAACGCTCAATGAAATGTAATCTGAAAAAGACTGACTTTAAAAAAATATTCAATCAAACTGAAATATGGCAACCGTTTTACCGAGGATTCATCAAAGCAAACCTGTTTTATTCACTACTCAATTGCCATATCCTGAACGCAGGGGCATACATAAGTGACTTTAGAGTAATTGACACCCCTGGGACCGTCAAACTGAGAGTCACCTTCCCTCCAACAGTTTAATGAGGGAAGGTTGGAACGTGTGTAAAATATGGTATGTGTTGGCGGCAGAGTGGGGGAAGAGAGGGGAGGTTGCTAATGAGCTATCACAGGCTGAAGTCGACTATGTCTTATCAAAGGGGCAGATCATGCTGGCGATAAAAGTCTGTCCGATTTTATCAGTGCAATTAACTGGCCGAATTGGACTGCGCCCGGTGAAGTGTATGAAAAGTGGTTCGCCGAGCAATTGTTGCCCAATGTTCCCGAAGGATCTATCCTAGTAATAGACAATGTAGGCTATCACAGCAGAGAAATATACCACCACACCACAGTGAACTTAATCCCATCGAAATGGTCTGGGCGCAAGTGAAGAACTATGTAAAATTGAAACAAGAACTGAAGTATTTAATTTCGGCTGCATACCACCAGTTGACCACACAAAATTGGGTAAATTACGTGGACCACAATATATTATTACTATTATTATTGTCATATTATAACTTATTGTAACCTATGATATTCGAGAAAATGTACAATTATCATATTCATGTATTATGTATCTAGTTTATGTCCTCTATGGAACTTGGTCGGAGTGTATATATGCTTTTACTCTGTGACAATGTTAGTAGTAAGTTGTTCATTGTGTTAAGATGTAGATTCAGATGTGTGTGCATATTAAAGAGTTATAATATCCGTTATCCAAAACATAATAGCTATAATGTGCTTTATTCAAACATAATAGTTGGCGACGAGGAATTGGGACTTGATTCTCCGGTACAGATATAGCCTACATCAATGAAGTACGGTATTTACGTCGTCTGTTTCAACGGCCACGTGAGTAAAATCAAGAATCAGGCAAATCGACATGAAATGTACACAGAGTACTTGTAAACAATCCTAAGCAACTCATCGTATATTCAGCTACGTGTGCCTGCATGCCACATATTCAAAATAATATTTATCGCAGTTCGAACTTTGAGGTTATGCAATGTTGTTTTTTTTTTTTCTCTCAAGCCCAGGACAATATTCGGTCATCGATCACTACCCAGTGTGTTTTAAATCTGTTATATTGAAACATTTTATTATATTTGAACTGTGACTTTTAAAATTATTTCTAAGTTCCGTCAAGATGGACGCAAATCAGTTTCAACAATTACTGAACATTTTTACTGATTCTCAAGAGAAGTTACTTGAAAGGTATCAAGCTCACCAGCCCGTCACAACCCCACAAGCCACTAACATCACACCTTTTGAAAAATTTGATTCTGAAAAGGAAAAATTCGTGTCGTATTTAGAACGATTTGAAAATTACGCAAACTTCAACAATGCCACCGATCCAACAAAGAAAGCTCAGCTCTTGTGTACATCAATAGGGGCAATTCATTATAACAATCTCTCTGCATTTTTAGGCCCTGATAAACCAATCAAGTCTCTTGGTTATAATGACCTAGTAAAGCATTTCAAGCAAATACTGTCACCCCAAGTCTCAACCGTAGTTTCCCAACACTATTTTTTGAACGTCAATCAAAAAGAAAGTCAAAATATTGCAGGATTTGTTGCCACTCTTAGAAGCCACTTACTAGACTGTGACTTTTATATTCAGTGTACATGTGACGCCAGAATTTCAATCGCGGATGTTTTTCTTCGTGCACAATTTATACGTGGCTTGCGAGATAATTGGATCAGAGAGAAACTTCTCCAGTCTAATGACACGAAATTTGATGATCTCCTGAAGAAGGCTATAGCCTTGGAAGCATCGCGGTATGAGAGTAATCAGCTGTCAAAACAGCTCACTGCACCGTCAGACACTATAGAGGACACAAACAAAGTAACAAAAGCCACAAGTTCATATAATGACCGAAGTAGGAATCAATATAGCAGTGATACTCAGTCACGTTTTGTTCAACAGCCTAGCCCAGGCTCTCACTCACGTTCACAGTCCAGGGGCCGCCGTAGTTCTGTCAATTATAGAGCACTAGGTATTGATGGATTATGCCTGAATTGTGGAAATTCAAACCACAGGTCAAGAGATTGTCGCACAAACAGAAACTCTCTTAAATGTAGGTCATGTAGGAAAGTGGGACATGTTGCAAAAGTTTGTATCACTACACTTCTTCAACAGTCAAATACACACAACATTGCAACTGAGAACATAGATGACAATTTGCATGACCACCCTGAAACCAATTTCGGGATAGGACAACTGGAATGCATCGAAGATCTCTTTGAAGTAGGACAAGAATCAGATAAATATTTTATCAGTGTTAAACTCAACAATAAATCACAAAGATTTGAAGTCGACACGGGAGCAAAATATTCACTCATCTCAGAGAACGAATGTTCAACCTTGGGTCTTGGTTTGCCATTGCAGCCAACAAATGTCTGTTTTCGATCATATTCTGATCATGTTATCAAACCCAGAGGAAAAATTGTTGTCACAGTATCATACAAAGGGAAAGAAATTGTTGCAGATCTTTTTGTAATTCCGCAAGGTCATGCCGCATTGCTTGGTCGTGTTTGGATCAGGGGCCTCGGCCTTGATCTGAAGGAAATTGACAAGGACACAAATCAATCACTTCACACTGAATCTGTCAACTCAGTGCAGTCAATTCAGGATATTTTACATCAGTATAGTACAATCTTTGAAGAAAAAATTGGATGCGTTCCCAACATTGAAGTAAAACTGCAACTCAGAGAGGGGGTGAAACCTGTCTTCAATCGTGAACGTGATGTCCCTTTTGCTCTTCGGGAACGCGTTGAAAAGGAACTCGCTTCATTGGAATCAGAAGGAGTTATTTCTCCCACAGCTTTAAGTGATTGGGGATCGCCTCTTGTTGTTATCCCAAAACCAGATGGGGGAGTTAGGTTATGTGTTGACTACAAATGTGGAGTAAATTCAAGGTTGATTTCTGCAAACCATCCCATAAGACCAGTTAATGATGTTCTACATAGTCTTAGAAACTCAAAATTTTTCTGCAAGTTAGACTTATACAAGGCATATCTACATCTGAAGGTTGATGAAGAAGGTAGTATGATTCAAACTATATCCACTCACAAAGGAACCTTCAGGATGCACCGACTGAGTTTTGGCATCAAAACTGCCCCCTCAGAATTTAATAGGATATTATCACAGATCCTTCATGGTCTTCCAAAAGCTGAAGCTTATTTTGACGACATCATAATACATGGTACAACGAAGGAGGAGTGCACCAAGAACTTAATAGCCTGTCTAGAACGACTTTCGAAAAATAATCTGCATTTGAACAAAAGCAAATGCTCATTTTTCAAGGAAAACATAGACTACCTAGGGCATATTGTATCATATAATGAGATCCGCAAGTCACCAGAGAAAGTTCAAGCTGTGTCACAAATGCCACGCCCTAAAAACAATGAAGAAGTGAGACGCTTCCTTGGTATGGTGACTTATTATGCAAAGTTCATTCCTAATTTTTCAACGAAGTCCCACCCATTACGGCAGTTATTGCGGAAAGGTGAACGGTTTTTCTGGTCTGCAGCCTGTGAAGCAGCTTTCTTGAATCTCAAGTCCGAGTTATGTAGTGAACGTGTCCTTACCCCATTCAACCCATCACTGCCTATCATCTTGTCAACCGATGCCAGTCCTACTGGTGTTGGAGCAGTATTAAGTCATGAGATGGATGGCCAAGAAAGACCCATCGCCTATGCATCTCGTGCCCTAACACCAGCAGAATGTAATTACAGTCAGCTTGACCGGGAAGCGCTGGCAATAATTTTCGCCACAACACACTTCTACAACTATATTTTTGCAAGAAATTTCATTCTTGTGACAGACAATGAACCTCTGTCTCGTATTTTTCATCAGAACAAGGGCCTGCCACAAATGACATCCGCAAGGCTCCTAAGATATGCATCGTTTCTCTCCGGGTTTGACTACACGGTAAGAGTGAAAAAAGGGAAAGATAACGAAAATGTTGACTGCCTATCCCGAGCCCCTGTTGCATCTACCTCGCCAAACATTGAAACATCAATAAATGCAGAAGTTTCACAACTCTGTGCTGAAACGATTCTTCAAGTGTCAAGTGAAGCCATTACGTACGAAACTATCCGTGATGAGACTATGTTAGACCCAGAACTTAGTGCCACCCTGCAACGTCTTCAAACTCAATCCTTGGATGAACCATATACAGTTGAAAATGGTATTCTATTCCGTCAAGACCGAATTGTTATCCCAAAGAAATTACAAAGAAAAATATTGGAAGAGTTACATTTAACACACCTCGGCATTGTGAAAACAAAACAGTTAGCAAGACGATATGTCTACTGGCCGCAATTAGACAAAGACATTGCGAAGCTTATCAAATCTTGTGAAGAGTGCGCACAGACTCGTTCAAATCCACCAAAAGCTCCAATACACCCCTGGGATGAACCAGAAGAAAATTGGGAACGCATACACATTGACTATGCGGGGCCATTTGATAACCACCATTTCTTGATGTGTGTTGACGCGAAATCCAAGTGGGTCGAAGTACGAATGGTGAAAGACGCTCCATCCACTGCAACTACTATCAGTCTGCTTGACAATATCTTCACCGTACATGGGTACCCGAATGTCCTTGTGTCAGATAATGCCACTATCTTCACGAGTGATGTATTCAGATCCTATTGCAAGGAGAGAGGGATTTTTCAGAAATATATTGCACCAGGGCACCCAGCAACCAATGGGCTAGCTGAGAGAAACATCCAAACTTTGAAGAGGCGACTTCGTGCTGCTGTAAATGACCCGGCACCATTATCGACTAAGTTACAGAACATCTTGTTTCAATACAGAGCAACGCCATTGGCATGTGGACAGTCTCCAGCTGAACTATATTTGAAACGTCGGCTACGTATCCGGTTGGATGCTCTACGTCCAAACCAAAAGAGCTTGACTACATCCAGTTTCTCACCCCCTGTTCGCTCTTTCAAAGTGGGAGAGAGAGTGCAAGTCCGGATTCACCAGAAAAACCGTGATATTTGGCAGTTTGGTGTTATACAAACTAAACTCGGCCAGCGTCACTATGATGTGAAATTGGATTCGGGACGAATTTTAAAGCGGCATGTTGACCAGTTATTATCGACTCTCGTGCCAAAGAAAGATAAGCATGTCACTTTTGCTCCAACAAATCCTCCTGTGCGTGGTGTTCCAAACATACCAACACCAACCCAGTCAAGACTAGAAAATGAGGATATTCCTCCTGCAACCCACACTTCAGATGATACAAGGTAGACCATCGTGCAACCAGATGAACGCCCTGATCGAAACAGCCTTCCACCACCTGCTGATAATTATTTAAGAAGATCAGCCCGCCCAAATGAATATGAATAGTTCCTTTTATTTGTTTTTATATAAGTGGGGGAGACTATTATGTATCTAGTTTATGTCCTCTATGGAACTTGGTCGGAGTGTATATATGCTTTTACTCTGTGACAATGTTAGTTGTAAGTTGTTCATTGTGTTAAGATGTAGATTCAGATGTGTGTGCATATTAAAGAGTTATAATATCCGTTATCCAAAACATAATAGCTATAATGTGCTTTATTCAAACATAATATCATGAATAATTGAAAATTATTATAATAGGCTATGTGCATTAAAATCGCACTCTGATCTTCGGTGTATCACATCTAAATATTGTACCGTCGTTCGCTCCAATGCATGAGGTACAGTTATATTTACCAAAACTTAATGGCGGCCACTCAAATGGTCAAAACTTAAATATAAACCAAACGAATCATCGGATCAACTAGTTCTGAACTTGATAAACATTTGGTAAAAACATACCTTCATATGGGACGCGTCTTGCGCCCAAACTACAAGGTCTTCAGAATGGCGGCCGTGTGAATTATGCATACCTACTTTATAATCTATAACTTGGGACTGGGACCCACCAGTTCCGATTATCGAATCGAGAATCGCTTAAACTGTTCTTAAGGACATGGCCCGTTCGAAATTAGAAGTTTATGTTGTAATACAGTACCGTATTATAAGTTAGTGCAGAAGAGACTTTTAAAAGCTGAGCCGTCTCGGTTGCAAGACAAGATGGCAGCTGATCTCTCGTTCTGACCTGTATTTCACAATTTGAGTGTTGCACGCAATATAGCCTACTGATAGAAATAATATGAACTTAGTATGAAATGGGTCGGTAATATATTCCAGTGAAGAAATAGTTTAGTCAAAGTCATTATATGCTAAGACGTATGTAAATCAATTGATAACGTATAACTTATGAGGATATGTTTGGCTCTGTGGTTAGAGATCTGTTTTTTCACCCGGCCGGCTGGGGTTCAAAACCTATCAGTTTTTTTTAAGTCTTTTCAAATATCTACTGGTTTTTTGTTTAGCGCTGAGCGTTATATTGTCCATTTTGCAACGGAAGATATATATTTAATCAAAACAAAGTTGCCACCGGATCTACACGAGTAACATCTACTAGCAACCAGTTGAACTATGCGTGAGCTAACCACGGCCTACTAGATGCGAGCTGCGCTCTATACCGGCCTTTACATTCCCAGTTAGTGAACACATGCATACGGTGTAATTGAAAAAATCCTCTTGTTGTCGATAGAGAGCACTCACCCCCATGGATAGGCGCAATTAAAAATTAGCTGTGCAGAAGGTTTATTAAATGTTTTTCTCCCTGTGATACGTTTAGACCAACGAAGTTTTGTTTCAGTTTCAATTATTGTAAGTAGTCTGTGTTAATATACTGAATTCCTACATTGTTTGGTTTGGAGTGCTTGCTGATGAAATTGTAAAACGCTGGGGTATAAACTATGGTTTGAACGCCGCTGCTCAAATCCAGTACGGTATGTCATACTGTAGTGTACCATTTTGCACTTCAAATAGGAAGAAAATAGGAGATGATAAGGACAAACTATACATTTAGGAGAAAGTTGACTACGGTATATGTTCTTTCCTGAACATCTTGTTTCATAAATGAAAATAGGCTAAAAATAAATTCACGAATACCTCTCAATGTTATTGTACTACTACTGAAAACAATGAATCCATTACGATATCTGAAGCTAAGCAACTTCGGCCGCGATCATAACTTGGATGGACGACCGGTTCTGGGGACTACGTGCTGTTGGTGAGCAGAGCGTAAAGGAACTGGCCACCCTACCGCAAATAAATACCGGCTCAGAATCGCCTTTACGGAGGTGAAGACCAGCCTACGGACTGAAACCCCCTATTCTTTACAAATAATAATATACCTCAGAGGTAGTGTATTTCCTTGGGTGCAGATTACCTCGCTGTTCTGCCCCATAAAACAACAATCATCAGTATGTGTGCTTCAGGTTCCAAGATCGTGTTTTTGATTCCTGGCCGAGGAAGTCTGAGTTTTGAAGGGTAGCAAATATCAGTGGCGGCCGGTGTTATGTCAAGCAGGGTGTTTCACCAAAAATTCTGATGTCGCAATTTTATATGGGAAGTTTACACATTTAACAAAAATGAATTAACTTTAGATAAACTACAGTTCTATAAAAACTGAAATACATGGGTTTTCTAAAATAACTGTACGTTCGTCAAATAGACAAATTTTAATGGCTCTTTTGGGCTTCTTCCTATAGGAATTCATAACAAATCAGATGTATGTATTTAAACCCTATGCCTGAGTTAATGGGAAGAATTTTAAACATAGCAGGTTGTCTAAGGTTGGGTCTCAATCTTCGGGATAATAAACATTCTCAACAACAACAAAACATGGGAACCGAAAAGTTTGTACGTTAACGAAAATGTTATTACTAACAAAGACGGGCACATATTATGCATAAGGATAGGCTTTTTATCATTTTAAATGATCTTGTCGACTTTGTAGTTATGCTGGGGTCTGGCGGTACGTTACGGTGACGGGACGAAATGTACCGAGAATGCACTGAGGTGTGTGACGTCAGTACTGCTTGAGCTTCCTCCTTTCCCCGCGTGCCCCGGTGAGCGTGACGTCATCTAGCCAGCTACCTCTTTTGACCTTGGTTTGCACTTGCTAACGGACTTTCAGTTCACGCAGCATTTGTAGCATTTAAAATTATATAAAGTCTAGTCTTTCAGACTGACTATCAGTCCTTTTTTTACTATAGCTTGAACCCCATCAGAGGAACCAGCTATGAAGTGCGTTCTGTCATACGTCTGCGCAATTCATTTTTGCGGAGTTTCATTCAATTTCTGCTTCTTTAATTCATCCAGTAAACACGCTGCTAATGTGTGTGCATCATGATTTGTTTGCCTCTTACTACGAATCAGTACACAAAAGCCATCTGAAATATGATTGAATTATCACTAGTTTCATCTGCTATAATGGCTAAAATTTCCGATTCCTTTATTTGCTTTGATACTTCTTCTCGGTAAACCTCCAACATAATCTGTAAAACTCAGCAATTCTTCTAGGTTTGTGCCGTGTCTAGTGTGGGGTTTCGCCTAGGACACCAAGTTGGCTCATCGGCGGGCTCTTGGTGTTATACAGTTAACCAGCTGCAACAACGCAGTCATGTAGCCCCCTGTACTTTGGGTGTGTGGAGAAACTGTCTGATAACCGGTGTTAATTTTGAATTGTTTTGGACGTTCCTTTGAAAACAGTTGCCCTTACCAAATGACCTTCAACACAGCATCCAACTCAGCGCTAAAATTAATTAGTTCTCTCAAAACACCTGGATTTGTTGATGTTACACTTTCATCATGATCACGCAAGGCCAGTTCGAAAGAGCCACAGAAACGAACACAGTTTATTACAATATTAAACACATACCTATTGTGCCTAACTTCTTCGTTATATTCCGCAATTTACCTTCTATAGGCACTGTCCAATTGTGCAGCTTCGTTAACAGTTCCAAAAAGTGTCAATTTCAAACAGCTGAAGATTGGTTGGTTCCTCAGTTTAGGAGCTGCAACAACGCAGTCATGTAGTCCCCTGTACTTCGGGTGTGTGGAGAAACTGTCTGATAACCGGTGTTAATTGTGATGGCTGTATTAGTGAGTGTTATCTGTTTTTAATTCAAGTGAGGACTGCAGACATTGAATTTCAAGCAGTTCCTACTTTTGCCGCCAAAGGCCACCGTAAACAACTACTAGTTCAGAACTTGGTTACTAGATGCCACCGCAGTCGGCTCCTGGCAACGAACGTTGGAACCTAAGAGCGTTGTTCAAATTTTTAACCTATAATTTAGCTTCACACAGGTGTAATAAGTGGAAGGTTCTTTAACATGCCATAAATCTATGACATGGGACCGCCGGCTTTACTTCCCCTCCGAAGGAATGCATACTGAGGGATTTTTAACGCTCTTAAAAATTCCGACGACTTTGGCCGGGTTTGAACCCACGATCTTGGGCATAGAGGCTCAGCATGCTACCAACTACGGCACAGAAGCCGCTCAGCTGAAGATTCATGTTTCTTTATTTTAGGGATTAATTTCCGTAACTCCTATTTTGGTCCACGCGGATTCTCCACCAACAAACATGGAAAATAGAATAAAGCGTTTTTAATATCGCATTCACATAACCAATTATTATTGCCTTAAATATCTCCTTTAAACGCCCCCGTATACTTATATTTTGGACAATACTTATCCGGTAATGGTCTACCGAGTGTAAGTTTATCGTCATCAGGGAGCTGGGAAAACTGTCTAACTAGTAAATTACTTACTCCATTAATTTTCACTCACACTCCACAATACAATTAATGTTTCAAACTAAACATTCCGTTAAAATAAAATACTAACTTACAAGATGCACATATGATAAAACTGGGTGCTATATGGAAAGTGGCGCGAAAGGCAAACAAACAAAACACTGAATTTTGCTAGCCTAGAACTGTCGTAGTGAATGCATAGGTCTACTCACAATCAACCAAACAATTATAATAATACTAATAATAATGCAAAGTTATGTATCTGCCTGGAACCAAAATACTCAAATCAACTAAATACAGAACTAACCACAACCCGAATCCCGCAAGAACAAGAGTGGTAAAAGCAAACATGAACCGCTACAGTTCACCAACAATACGTCGCAAAATAGTTCAGCCAATTATCTACTGTACTTATAGCAATGGTGGCGTTCTTAGGCTCGCTTCACAGAATAATTGACAAAAATATTAAATAAAGTTATGATGAGAAAACATCTAAAAATAATTGGGTGTGAACCAACTAATGTCTCCCCATGAAATTCCGATATTTGTACTGTTGTGGGTGGTGTAGCATTCCCTAGTGGTGTGGGAAAGAAATTACCCTTCAGGGGCAGATGACCTCGTAGTTCCGCCCCTTAAAACAACAATAACTAACTAAACTACCCTTCGCGGGGTAAGAGAAATCAAGGGTGTTGTAATTTCCAAAGAGTGGTGTAGTCTAATGGGGCCATTTGGAACTGAGTGCTGCCAGGGGGGGCTGGCAGCTCGTCTGCAACTCCCTACTACCCATGCTGGCCAGCAAGCTATGTACAAGCTTGGCCTCGTCCCTGCCGGCCGCGCTGTCTACTTGGGAGTCGCCACAAGAGAGCTAACCCCCTGGAGTTTGATTTGAAGGCGGCAGCTTTTATAGGTGCAGTGTGAAGCATTAGGATTAATAATATCAAAATATCGATGATTTTAACACATATTTTAGTGCATTAGATCTATAAAACTAAAACATTAAAGGAAAAGAAACGACGAATTAGGTGTAAAATTATTGGGAGTTGTGCAACACTGCCACCAGCCGCCACTGGCAAATATTCATGGCACCCCTAGGCGTACGATATCGGTTAATAATAATCCCTCACATATTTGATAACTGCCATCAATCAACTTCTAACGTCAACGCCTCGTCTCCGCAACCATTGCTCTCCGTCTTCAGCACCTCGTTTCATCTCACAGTAGGAAGCATAATGAAGTTAGAGTGATATCTTGCAGGAAACCTTAAAATTAATAAACCCTCAGTCACAGGTCATCCAATTCAGTTCCCGTTCCACTGCGTCCCCTTTTTACAGTCGGGGACAAGACGAGATTCAATGTGGCAATGGTTTTCACGGCTGGGTGCAATTTCTGAAGCCATTTTAACACAAGAGTTTGATGGTAAACAAAATGACAATAGGGCAAGGTGTTGGAAGAAAGCAGACTAGGTCTATTAGGAAGTACCATCCCGGAAAACCATTTCAAGGTTGACAGTGGTGTTTTGAACAGAACCCTAAGACCTTGCACAGTAATGCACATAATTATCCACTTCGGTCGAGTTCCGCTCCTTAAAACAGTAACATTACTAATTAATCTTATAGACTAAGGTGCAGTATAAGGCTAATAATGTTGGTTTGTCAGTCTGTCTGTTATTTATACAAATCTACACCGTTTCGCCGATCTGTACCAAATTGTACATGCATACCCTTTGGAACCCTGCAAGTAACACTGTCCACTTGAAATTTCAGACTCTTCATTCCCTAGATTTAGGCCCTTCGGCACAAATCAACAGTTTCACCAAACTGAAACAAATTTCATGTACGGTACTTACTTTTTGGAACCCTGCAGGTACCTGTCTACTTGAAATTTGGACAGCCCTCTCAATTCTCCAGATTTAGACCATTTGGTAATGAGAAAATTCAGAATAACATTGGTATTCATGGAGAGGTAACCCGCAATAATAATGGAACAAAATTAATAGATTTCACTATCTTCAATCAGTTTCGGATTATGAACACACTATTTCTACACAAGGACAGTCATAAATATACGTGGTCCGCAAGAAAATCAGAAATCAATTATTGATTATATCATTTGTAATGGAAAATTGGCAGATTTAGTTTTGGATACAAGAGTTTATCGAGGACATGAATTGGAAACAGACCACTATTTATTAGTTGCTCCTATTCGTTTAAAACCACGGTGGTTCAAGAAAAAGAAACAAAGAACACAGGAAAACGAAACTTTATATAAGGTTAACCTTTTAAATGGCTATACCAAAACAGGCTTGATAATCACATTCAGACGATTCCACTTTCTGACGATGTGGAAGACGAGTGGTCCAATTTGAGTTCAGCTCTAAAACAGTCAGCATTTGAAAGTTTGGGAGAAAAAAGAAGATGGCAAAAGAAAAAGGGTTCAAGAATTTGGGACGAAGAAATTAAAAAAGTAATCTCCGAAAAAAGAAATTCATATAAAAAGTTTCTGTCAACTGGTAAATTAGAAGATAAAATTGAATACCATCATAAGAGAGCAATAGCAAAAAGAGAAGTTCGAAAGAAACACAGGGAAAGTTGGGAAAACTTTGTCTCGTACCTGGAGACTGACCTAAGACCACAAACCTATAAAATTTTTAAAAAACTTAATAGGGAACTAAAAGAAGATGTAAAAATTAATGCAATATCTCACAAAGAATGGCTCGAGTATTTTTAGAGCCTTTGGTCGAGTCCAAAAATTGAACAACTTGTTTTACAAGCATCTAACAACAAGTCATCGGAAAATATTACACTCGAAGAATTAGAACGGGTCTTGAGGAAACTTCGAAATGGGAAAACACCTGGAGAAGATTCGATAAATGCAGAAATGTTAAAATATTCAGGCGATGCCTTCAAGAAAAGATTTCTCAGATTATTGAATTTAATCTGGATGGGTAACAGGCCTCCAGAAGATTGGCAAAAGGCAATAGTAGTTCCTCTTCATAAGAAGGGAAATATGAGAGTTTTGGAAAATTATAGAGGAATAAGTATACTGTACTTAACTCTGGATACAAAATTTTTGCAAACATTGTTAAAGAAAAATTAATGAAACATTACTCAGAGTTAATAGGGAATGAACAAGATGGGTTTAGAAAAGGTCGCACATGTGCAGATGCCTACTTCACCTTAAAAATTTTGATCAAAAAACGCAGGGAGTTCAATTTGGAAACACACACATCATTTGTTGATTTGAAGAAAGCCTTTGATTTTGTTGACAGAAACAGACTTAATGACATATTGGCCAGAGATGGTGTCCCCCAACAGTTAATTGATAGCATTTCCAACATGTATAGTGGTACTCTTATTTCAGTAAGGTTAAGTAATCATAAATCCAAGTGGAAGCCAATCAGCAGAGGGGTAAGACAAGGCTGTGGACTCTCTCCATTGCTATTCATAATCTACATGAATGCTATAATAAAGGAATGGAGGTGTGAAAGACATGGTTCAATACCTATCAGCAGGCATCTAAAAAATTTAGATGCTTTACTATTTGCTGATGATGTTGCATTGGTAGCAGCATCTGAAGATGATCTGCAGTGGTCAGTTTTCAACCTCCAGAAAGTGGCATCAAAATTCAGCATGTGCATTTCTACTGAAAAGACTAAAGTAATGGCCTTTAAGGGTAAGGACCCTATCCCCAGTAAAATTTGTCTGGATGGTAAAATTTTAGAAAGAGTTAACGAATTCAAGTATTTAGGATATCATTTATCTTTTCAAGAAGAACGAGACATAACTGCAAAAATAACTAATTATACCAGAACAACAGGAATCAATCATGTCATGAAGCCATCTCTTGTCCAAAGGCATACACGCTTGCGTTTGTATAACACATTAGCCAGACCAACCCTATGCTATGGCAGCGAGGCATGGACAATAAGATGTCAGGACATCTCCAGACTCACAGCACGCGAAATGACCTTTATGCGCCGAACAGCAGGCTATACTAAATGGGATCATAAGAGAAACGAAGATGTGCTGAAGGAACTAAAAGTGAAACCAATAACTGCATACATTTGTGACTACCAAGAGAACTGGAAGCATCATGTCCAAAGGATGGAACCTGGAAGATTTCCAAAGGAGATCCTTCGCTACCAGCCACGGGGAAATAGATAGGACGTCCGATGAAGAGATGGAGGGAAAGTGCAAGACCGTAACGGGACATTTGGCCCAATACTTGGAAGGAAGATGATGGCACATATCGAATTTTTGGTTCAGGAGGATCAATCTAGGCTTATTATAAGCCTGACAAAGCAAGTAACAAAACTCTGGACATACATTTCAGGATTTTCTCTGCCTATTTGCCTTATGTAATGTTACCTGTTTAACGAGAGACCTTTCTCTCGTTTGACTTTTAAACAAGGGCCCAGCAGAAAGTTAAATATTTGTTACGGTTCTTATACTATATAATTCTTTGATACGTATATGTTTCTCCTATTAAATATGAGAATCCCCCAATCTACCTTCCACTGCGACTGTTGAGGTTAATACTTCAGTCTAGTATTATTAATTTTAGCGGTATGCTACAGTACAAGTGTGTTGGTGCAGAACATTGAGGTTATCAGCTGCAATAAGTGTAGGTACTTAAAAATTTTCTATGGCAAGTTCCGATCATTTACCTACAGTGCTAAAAATGACACTATTGCTCCCTCAGGAGCTCGGGACAGACGAAGTTTATCACAGTGCTCCGATCATTTTCTTACAGCGCTATGCGGCAAAAGAAGACAGTAATGCTCCCCAGCTTTGCAGCAGCCAATGAGATATAGGTGCTTCTTTTACTTAACATATTCCTTTTTCCTATAACTTTTTTATATTAATTGATAAATTACATGTACATGTGCCAGTAGTTAGTTCCATGTCCATAATCAACTCTCTTGTTATCACTAATATTATCATTAGGGGCCAATGACCTGGATGTTACATCCATTATAACCACCACCACATCAAGTCTTCCTCAACTTTGATTTTAAAAATATTTACTTTCTTTTAATTTGTAAGTTTGATGTGAAAGTTCAGTAGTAGTTTTCATTATCATCCTTCAAAGAAGGAAAGAAATATATATATATAAAATTCCATCCCTTTGAGTGTTACCTGACCACAGAACTGGAGCCTTCATGATCATTCGACCGGGCAAAGCTGGGTACTACTTCTAGTTAATATTACTATAATGGTAATATTTTGTAAGTATGGTTTTTGTGCAAACCAACTCTTATATCAAGCTGAAGGAGGGTCAGTTAAGACTCTATATGTACTAGTTGTTAAAATTGTTGACTAAATTGTATTGACAAGGCTTATAATTTGATGGAGATTTAATTACGTATTTTGAATTGTACGGTATTTTAAAAAACTATATTGCATTTTCAAGAATTTAGTAAGTGTATTAAATATCTAAAATACACTTTGTAGCATTTTGTTTGGCTACTATACAAGAATTAGAAGAACAATAAAATAAGAAAGGGAAATCAATGAGGAAAAGAAACTAATGTCCTCAACCCTCAAAGCAAGACGGGCATTTCTATCACAGCTGAATGTCACCATGCCATTAAAGAAGTTACCATACTGCACGATTATTTGGTTGGCCTGTGCGAGGAAACACTCAAAATACCGGTAAACATGTTATTTCACAAGGACTGAAGTTCGATAGCCTAAATGACAACACAAGATAAAGCAGACGTGTCATTCCTCAGATTCAGTTCAAAGCATCACAAAGTACTGTCCCACTACGACATTATTGGATGTGATGACCGTTTGCATGCAGCTTAGTCGTCTGACTTCCATTTCAAGATAGCAAGTTCGAGCTCTGCTTTGATCAGTGGTATTTCAAGACAGCTGAAATACAATGACTGAAAATCACTTGGCTGGCATTTCAACTGAAAAACAAATTGTTAATTTTATGAATTTCTGGAGTGTCGAGGATTAGAATCAAGGAAATATCACTATTGTTTAGGAAAAAATAAAATTACAAGATATTATCCAATACTGGCTGCTTCGAATGCTACCCCAGCACTAACAAAGCATGTTAATATGGATTCAACCTCTTACTTTAATTTCAGCTTTCTGCTCACAGAGTTTGGTATTTAGCAAAACATGTCACTCCGAAGCCAAAATTATGTTTAATTACCCTTCACTACTATAGCATGCAAAGTTAGGTACCGGAACATCAAATCTCAAGTATGCTCTTCCAGGTGATGTTTGAGGGTCACCGTAGCTTATGACATATACTTGACAACTTCCCATCGAGTGACTAGTCATATGCCCTTGGGGATCTTGTGGTTTAGAAAACATGCATTCGTAAAGGCTATATCCAACGGCCAAGTACAAAATAAGATGGTAGCATTCATTTTACACTAATTTCTACATGGTATTGAGCAGTACCCTTTCTATTTTGTCTAAATTCCATTTGTATTCAGTACTTTTCGGGGCAATGGTGACAAAAGTGTTATCCTTCCATGGAATAAAATAATAATATCGTATGGCCTCGGGTGCCAGGTGCAAGCTTTGTAATTTGACATCCAGAGGGTAGCTTGCATGTCGAATTTCGTTGTCCCTTGAATCACTACGAAAGTCAAGGAGGTTAGATATCTAAGCTCCTTGAACACCATAGCGCTTTCTAGTAGAGAAATGAGGAACTTTGTGTTGGCGGAAAGTCCCGAGATTAATTTTGCCATTATGAACACGGCCTACTGAATTCCAATGGGTTCTTTGACATGCCAACATCGTATGACATGCATGTCGTATTTTTGGAATAAAAGGAATACCATTGTCGAGTTCAAGTATTAGGCTGAGATTTAACACCAAGTTCTGCAGATGAACCTTTCTTGTCTACCTAGATTGAAATTCCCTGTAAAAAGGAAGAAAAAAAATTATGTAATGCAGAACTTCTTGTTCCTTAGCATGGCCATATACGAGGGCTGTTTATTTTTTCAAGTTCCAATGGACTGTATAAAAATAACAGAATGACATACCAAACTGATTGTACCACTAAATGTTTGCTTGTTTTATTCTTATGTCTCGACATAATCGCCAAAAGATTGAAACATTTGTTGTATCGTTACACCAGCTTTCCAATGCCCTCGGCAAAAAATTCTGCCACCACTGAAGTGGGTATGTCTGGACAGTCTCCTGAAGTTTTTCCTTTTAGGCGAGGTGTTGCCGCTCACCCATACCTTCAATTATCGAAATGGTGAAAATCATTCAGTGCTGGTTTGGACTAAACGGCAGATGGTCCAAAACTTCCCTCTTAATTCTTTGAAAAAGTCTATCGTAATGTTGGCACAGTGCGGTCGTGCATGGTTTTCACCTTTTTCGAAAATTGAAGGTATGGTTGTGCGGCGGCAACGCCTCGCCAAAAAGGAAAAACTTCAGGAGACTGTCCAGACGTGATCACCTCAGTGGCGGCAGAATTCTTTGCCGAGGGCATTGGAAAGCTGGTATAACGATACGACAAATGTTTCGATAGTTTTGGCGGTTTTGTTGAAACATAAGTACAAAACATGCAAACATTTAGTAATAAAATCAGTTTGGTATATCAATCTTATTTTTATATAGCCGATCGGACCTTGAAATAATAAACAGCCCTCGTAGCTTTGGGCATGTATGGAATTGGTATGATGACATGTAGTATTGCAATGGCTGTACTAGTGTGTATATATACTACCCTGCCAAGGAATTGTTACCGCTAGACGTGGAGCGGGGCTATTGCGTATACATTACATCAGCTTGTCACGTTATAGCTACCGCGGGCGGGTGCGGGGTAAGAGGAACGCATGTACAGTCATACAATGAGAACACACCGCACAAACCATGCACACACACAACATGAGATTTCACTGGCGACGACTACACATCTATCGCAGGCGTGTGGCTGGGCATTAGTTCAGATTTCTGCCACCGGCAAAAATTTGCTGGCAGTGTAGTATATTGGGGATGAGGTGGTCAGGGCATTAGTTAGGAACCATCCCAGCATTTTCCTAGTGGATAGGTGGGGAAACCAATTCCACGATGGCCGAGGTGGGAGTCGAACCCTCCTCTTCTCAGTTTTGCCTCACAAGGCCGAGTGTATCCCGTTCCTCCCCCATTAAATTGTCTTGACTGAACCAGGAAGCAAATCAAAACCTCCAGGGAGACAGCCAAGAACACTAGCTGTAACACCAGGAGGGGGTCAAACTAGTTTAATTGATAGCTTATCCAGAATGAACACTATTGGCAATGTGTCCATACAAAAACATTTGCCTCATTTATAGTCCACTTCCAAAATACTATGAAGATGATATTTTGGCCAATACACTCCCAAGCAAATGCGTACGTAGGAGAATGGAGGGAGATGTCCCCCGAAAAGTCTGGTTGGTCACTCCCTGTGAACAGCCCTGAAGCCAGTCAGCAAAACCCAACAAAAATATTGTGTGTACACCCCTGCTCCTGGAGTAACAAATGAATAATCGAATATATCAATCAACAAGTAACCAAATACAGTTTCAATCCACGGGTGTAAAATAATACTTATTAGGCAAAATATTGTAAAACCCATTATCCATGGCTTGATATAAATACCTAGTCATACCATTAATTTGGTATCAATGTCGTGCTTTTTGGAGATAGGCAACCACTGCCATGGTTGATATTTTGAAGCCACATATGGTTTCACAGATTCATTATTGACTGGTATTATCAAGCTGAATACACAGAAGAGGAAATATTGACAACATTACACTTCTACACAATGCAGGTCCATGTTTTTCTCTCTTAAGAACCACATCTGAACTCTAGATGCTCCTACAGCCAACAAACCAAACTTCCTAAGGCCCATCTGTAACTTCAAGTAAAGGATCATTGTTTAATATCAGCCATAAACTATCTTTTAAGAAGTGGTTCATGAGATTATGGTATGCCTCAAGGTTTAGTGTTTAGCATCATTGGCTATAATCGAAGAAGCCTGGGTTCAATTTCCGGTTCTGCAAAGAAATTTAATTCTGGCTTCACAAACTGGAATGACATCACTGACATACAAGTCACCCAAGTGGTGTCAATTTCAGAGAGTTGCACCAGAATAGTAGGCTAAAGAAGTTTGTTTGTGAGACCTTAAGCATCTGTTCATGAAAAGGCAAATTGTTTGCTCTAAACCCGCCCGTGTTAACAGACTTGTTACAGAAGCTAGTAGGTATTTTGTTTTAACTAGAGATTATGTAGTTTCATTTAGGGATTTGGACATCATGATCATTTCAGCCCTGTACACTTGGGTGTGTGTAGAATTTGTCAGAAAACCTGGTGTATGTATTAGTATTTGTAATTGGGAGTAAGGATTGGTATGGAGGTGGGCAAAGCCTTATGTTAGGATCCAGTGGCATATCCCTTTAGTAGAAATGGGAAACTACAGAAAGCCACTTCCAGGATAGCTGAAGTGGGATTCAAACCCACCTTTACTCAGTTTTTCTTACGATGCTGAGTGTACCCCGTTCCAGCCCTCAGACCAGAAATAAATTTCTGTCATAGCCGAAAATTGAACCCGGACCTCGAAGGCAACAGCCAAGAATACTAGTCACTGCACCACGAGGTGGTGTGGACATATGGTACGGAGCATTGACAAGATCGAAACTGATAAGAGGTAAATTTGGAATTAAATTTTCCATTAATCTATATTTGAAGTTTTCAAGTTAGACAAACACGAGAAATGCAACAGAAACAAATTCAACTCAATCTTCAGCATCAACCTTGATAACCCTTTAGATATCTTCTTCCTAGCATTTTCCTACTGTTGCAGGGTCCACTATTTTGATCTTGCCTCGCCATTTTGTGGTCTTAAGTTGAGGGTCTTCATGTCAGCATTTAGTGAGTCAAGCCAGCGCTGCTTTGGTCGACCACGTGGACGTTGCCCATTAATATAGATATATGGGGCTAATAATCATGACTTAGTTAACACTCCTCTCTACATTACTTTAGTGCATGTCAATATGATATGTTATGACCTCGTGACCAAATATTCTGCCTCGACTAAAATGGCTTGTTTATTGCCTATTTAGTCCTTCCAATTTAATCCAAGATTGTGTGATACGTGGTACTGAGACATCTTAATCATCAGCTCCCATCTAACTGTAGGCTTTCATGGAAGTTTCAGGAACAGGTTACAGACAGGCACAAACCTTTCTTGAATACAAGTAACAATAGTTTATCGAATACGGTATCATCAATGTTTGTGGTGCAACTGGGTGCAAGATGGTATTTACTGATGTTTAAAATGAGATACCCTGTTACTGACAATTCTTTCCTTCTATAACACTCTATCCTCTGTCACTTTTGATATGGCTACCCCTTATGCACTACTTATGTATCAATGTGCATGCCCCAGAATTCGAGGCTACCAGTCCCAAATTGCATTCAGAATGCACCACCTGAAAACAATGGAGCTTGGGCCACATTCACCCTGCCCCTTAACTTATCTCTTAACAGTATGAAGGGAAAATGTGGTGAAAAGGATAACATCTTATCCCTCGAAAAATTAGGTTACCATAAAAGAAAGGGACAATTGAGGAAAAAATAAAAGATGCCCCAACTGCCCTAGCACTATCATTACCAGATGGGAACAAGAGTTGACCAAGGGAAGACAACAAAAAGGATGACAAAATGGGGTGTGACACACGTGAAAGCAATGCAAGGCTCTGATGTCTTGTGATTGCCAACCCATTAGTTAGTTATTGTTTTAAGGGGCGGAACTACGAGGTCATCTGCCCCTCTTAACACAGATTAAAGAATACAAATTTTGAATTGAATTTAAAATGTTGAGGTGGACATCTAAATTTAAAAAGACCAAAAATTAATAAAACAAAAACAAACAATTAAATAAAAAATAAAAACTATAAAAATAAACAAAAATTGTGGAAAAAACAAAACATTATCATTCAAAAACGAACAAGTCGTTGAGTCAATATTCACTGGAAAATTTAGATTGCTGGCCCTAACCCACTCTCACTTATAAAGCGGATAACGCGATCAGCAGCCACCGCGTCATCGGCTAATATAAGATTGAGTGTCATCTGCAAACCAAGGTTTCTTCGCGAGTCAGCAAGATCCACACACTCGGTGAAAATGTGGGCCACGGTGAAAACGGCTCCGCAGGTACAAAGTGGGGGGGGTCTTCCCTTCTCATTAGGTACGAGTGGGTGGATCTTGTATGAATCCTTAGCCTACACAAAATGACGGACTCTCTCCGGGCCCGGAAGGAGCTCCGCCAAACGCGAGTAGTTCCCTTGATCGCTTTCAGTTTACTGGGCAGTGGGTCAGCTAGCCACTGACTCTCCCAAAAAGCCAGAATTTGTAGGCGGAACTGAGAGCGAATATCTCTAGCGGGTACCTCCATTGGTCGAGGTGGTAGTGATACCGCCTCTTTTGCAGCTTGATCAGCTGGTGGTTTTGGGTACCGAAGAGAGCTTGATAGGACGGGTGTTGCGGCATTTGACGCACATTGGCAGCATATGTTGGCGTCTATAATTTAAAGGTGGAACACTCGATTCGGCGAGTAGGCTGGGTATCGGGCTGGTCCGGAAGGCACCGGTAGCCAGCCTAACGCCACTATGGTGGATACTGTCCAGCATTTTCAAGGTTGCCGGCCTTGCTGAACCGTATGCCACAGAACCATAGTCTAGCCGGGACAGGACGAGGGCTTAGTAGAACCGTAGCAGCACCGCGCGGTCAGCCCCCCACGTAGTGCTACTAAGAAACCTGAGCATGTTCAGTTTCCTGAGACATGTCATTTTCAATTAGTGTCAACCAACGGCAACGCAGCATCCCTGAGATGTAGTTCAGGGTGTAAGTGTAGCCTCCGTAGCCGACAAAAATGGACGACGGAGGTTTTCGCTGCTGAAAAACGAAAACCCCAGTCGTGAGCCCACCTGTCGACCCGGTTGATAGCTAGCTGCAATTGCCGTTCCACAACTGCCATACTTCCAGAGCTGTAATGCAGAGCTAAATCGTCTACATACAGCGATGGAACTACCGCGGACCCGGCGGCGGCAACAATGCCATTAATGGCAATCGCGAACAAGGTGACACTCAGCACTGAACCCTGAGGATCTCTTGGGTATAGTATTGCGATAATGTCCTACCGACCCTTACACGGAAGAGTCGGACGGACATGAAATTCGCAATGAAAGTCGGTAAGTTACCACGGAGTCCCCACTTGTGAAGGGTGGAAAGGATCCCGTAGCGCCATGTGGTGTCGTAGGCTTTCTCGAGGTCAAAGAAAACCGTGACTAGGTGCTGCTTTCGGAAAAAAGCCTCCTGTATGGCGCTCTCAAGTTGCACCAGATGGTCAGTGGTGGACCTATGAGATCGAAATCCACATTGGTACTCAGACAGGAGACCTTTATCCTCCAAGAACCACACCAGTCGACGGTTCACCATCTTTTCGAGCAGCTTACATAGGCCATTTATCAAACAAATGGGCCTATAGCTGCTTACAAACTTGGGATCCTTTCCAGCCTTAGGAATCGGTATCACGATCCCCTCTCGCCATTGAGATGGAAACTCCCCTTCAATCCATATACGATTGAAGAGGATCAACTGTTTTTTATACTGGTTTCGCACAGATTTTTAAACTTTTGATTATGTATGTTATCCGGTCCAGGAGCCGTATCCCTGCACAGTGCAAGCGCACTGCGCAGTTCCCATTCAGAGAATGGTACATTATAGGACTCCGAAGCAGCAGTGGCAAAGGACAAGGGGCAAGTCTCTGCCTCCCGCTTCAGAATCAGAAATGTAGGATCGTAACTCCCAGAGCAGGATACATCGGAGAAGTGCGAGCCAATGCTGTTGGCAATGGCGAGATGGTCCGTGATGATGTCTCCATTGATGGACACTCCGGGTATCGACAGTGATGTCGGGAGTCCGGAGATCCGACGAAGCTTAGTCCACACTTGAGATGAAGGAGTATGCGCCGTCATAGACGACACATACTTTTCCCACGTCGTTTTCTTACTCTTCCGAATCAGATATCGGGCTCTAGCACGCATCCTTCTGAAGGTGATAAGGTTGGCCATAGTGTTTTGCCTCCGATAGCATCTGAAAGCACTTCGACGATCTTTAATGGCTGCTGCAATCTCGGCTGTCCACCAAGGGACAAGCTTCCGGCATGAGTTGCCGGATGAGGAAGGTATTGTTTCCTCAGCAGCAGCCAAAATACCATTCGTTATGTGAATGGTATGATCGTCGACACTCTCAAAGGTATCTTCGGCAAACACCGCACGTGCCGTGAAAGTTGGCCAATCAGCCCGACGGAGAAGCCATCGACTTGGTAACTCGATGGCTCTCTGGTTTGGAAGAGTAACGATAATTGGAAAATGGTCACTATTACAAAGGTCATCGTGTACACCCCACTGTAGCAGGGGAACCAGCGCACGACTGCACAAGGTAATATCGATACTTGAATAAGTACCGTGTGCAATAGAGAAGTGTGTAGGTTCCCGTGTGTTCAACAGACACAGGTCCAGCCTCTCAAAATCTCTCCCTTTACCGCTAGTGGTAGCGGAGCCCCAGATGGTGTTGTGGGCATTAACATCTCCCAGAAGGAGAAAAGGAGGGGGGAGCTGAGAGACTAGATCCACCAGCAGGTCGTAATCCGGCTGAGAATCAGGCAGGATGTACACATTACATACTGTTGCCATTACTGGCAACGAAGTACGAACTGCGACTGCCTCTAGCCGAGTACGCAACGGCACCTCTTCACTAAAGAGGCTAGAGTGGACGAGAGTGCAGACGCCACCAGCGGCCACAGCTCCGTCCACCCGGTCTTTAGAGAAGAGTTTGAAGTGACGCATTGTTGTCTCATGTTCAGGACGAAACCTGGATTCCTGAAGACAGACAATGGTTGCCGAAAACGAAGAAATTAATTGTCGTAACTCAGCGAGATGAACAGAATAGCTATTACAGTTCCATTGTAATAGTGCCATGGTGAGGACTTAAGTAGAAGTGGGTCTTCTAATTATGCTTGACCGTTTGCCACCCTTCCCCATCTCTAGTTGGAGATGATGGGGCAGGAGAGCACACCTCAATCTCCACATCTCCTTCCGAAGACGAAGAAAATTGAGCGGGCGCTCTCTTGGGTTGCGCGCGGTCGTCGTCGGACACGAGTCTCGCTCTTGGGGAAGAGCGAGAGCGGTGTCGAGGGACTTTCTCCCGGTCCAAAGACTGGGTGTCTGTCCCCGACACGCCCCGAAGAGATTTCTTTCTGGATCGGCGCCGACGTGTGTTTGGGAAAGTAGATGGTCCCTTCTCCACAGACGCCGGGTCCTTATAAAACAAGGTCGGTCCTGCTGACACCGCTCCACTGGTAGTGGTGGGAGCGGGATGGCCAGCAGATACGTGAGCAGCCCTGCCTTTAGGAGAGGAAGAGAAACGGCGCTGAACCGTTCCCCTCTCCTCCGCCGATCTATTTTCTTTTCTATAGGGGAGTTCCTCCATACGAACGGGCTTGGCTTCGCTCCCTTGGTGGTCGTGGGAGCGGAAAGGCCAGCAGAGACAGTAGCCACCCCGTCAGGAGGAGGGCGAGAGAGACGGCGACGAACCGTCTCCCTCTTCTCCCCTATATTTTTCGTATTAGGTGGGCTGGAAGAAGGACCAGCCCTGGTCGGCAAATTCTTCTTTCCCCCTTTAGCTGGGGAAGACTTGTTCGCCGACCGTTTCGGAGAAGAAGTCCTCTTCTTCTCCGAATTCGCCGGTTTAGGTGTTAAAACCGGCGCCTTCTTAACTGTGGCTGAAGAAGGTTTTGGGACCTCCTTTGGGCTGACAGTGCTCGCTGGCACAGCGAGGAGAGATTTCAAACTCGTACTAAAAGAGGACATCGAGGGTACTGCACTGGAAACTTTAACGGCAGGGGTAATTGAGGGCGTCGCTGCAGCTGCAAACGATACCCGAAATTCGGGGGCATTCATATCACGATACCTCTTGCGAGCGTCGTGAAATGAAAGCCTGTCAAGAGTCCTGATTTCCTGGATCTTGGCTTCCATAATGAATTCAGGGCACTGTTTTGACCGTGGAGAGTGACTTCCTTGGCAGTTGGGACATAGAGACAATAATACCTTAGATGTTTATCTCGTAAGGCCTGTAGAGCTGTATATTAACTGTCTGAAAGTACCAGGAATTAGTGACCATTCTGGGGTTCAATTAAATATTAGATATGGTGACATTACAAAATTAGACTCTGATGTAGCAAAGAAGATCATATTCCAGTATCGCAGGGCGGATCATGGCAAGTTTCAGGGGTATTTGAATGAGCTATTTGTAGGATGGGCATCGGAAGGAAATCACATTAATATCCTGTGGACTAACTTTTTGAAAATTTTAAATAGCGCTGTTGATAAATTTGTCCCATTTAAATTGCTGAAACAAAACCCAGATCCTGAGTATTACACACGAGAAATTAGGAGTCTAAAACGGAAAATTAGGAAATTATACAATAAAAGACATGATAGTGACAAGTATATGTTGAAATTTAAGTCCTTATCAAGAGAGCTCGTCTTAAAAAAGAGGGCTGCTCATGACAGTTATATGCAAGGTTTACTTGGTTCGGGAGGTGATGGGTGGAAAAATTTTTACAGTTAGGAGAAGAAAGGGAAATTCAAATAATTTGTCGATGATAATGTCCGGTGACGGTAAATTAATTACTGAGAAACAGGCCATTGCTAATGAATTAAATGTCTTTTACGGTAGTGTGTTCAATAAATCCAATAGCTGTGTGTTGGACCTTAACGACGAATCAGGGGCTCCCCTGTTCCAAATAAACCAGTCAGCAATTGTAAAGCTAATACAAAAACTACGTTTCAATGTATCAAAGGGTCCTGATAATATTGTTAGTGAAGTACTTAAACTAGGAGGTAGGGCCGTGGCACGATACTTGGAGGTGATGTTTAATGTGTCCATAAACAATGCGCAAATCCCAGATGACTGGAAAAGAGCTACGGTAGTCCCAATATTTAAGGGAGGGAGCAGACTTGAATTGGGCAACTACAGGCCGGTTAGCCTTACGTCCGTCGTTTGTAAACAGATGGAGCATCTCATTTGCGACTACTTGAGGGAACAATGGGAAACATTATCATGGTTTAATGATAGGCAACATGGATTTCGGAAAGGTTACTCATGCGAGAGTCAGACGCTATCACTTTTTCAAGACATTAGCGAATCGTTAGACCATGGAGTTTCAGTCGACGCCGTGGTTATAGATTTTGCGAAGGCATTTGATGTCGTTCCGCATGACATGCTACTCCATAAATTAGCTTCGACGAAGATTGATAGAAGAGTAATTTTATGGATCCAAGCATTTTTGACGGGTCGTTCTCAGAAAGTGAAAGTCGAAGGCATATTCTCGGATGAAATTACCGTAACGTCGGGTATCCCTCAGGGCAGCGTAATCGGAACTTTGTTATTTTTGGCGTTTATAAATGACTTACCAAATGGGATTCGCAGTGACTGTCGATTGTTTGCGGATGATTGTGTAATATATCAAAAGATACATGACTCACAAGACAATGCAGTGCTTCAAGAGGACCTGAACCTGGTTTATAAGTGGGCGATTGTAAATAAAATGAAAATAAACACAAGAAAATGTAGTCTCTTAAAAATAGGGAAAGTGCGAAGGCAGGATTTTCAATATAACATTGGCTCGGAAATACTTGTAGAAGAAGATTCTTGCAAATATTTGGGCGTTCACGTAAGGAATGATATGAAATGGAGTAGTCATGTAGGATGTGTAGTTTCAAAAGCTTACAAATCCCTGCACTTTGTAATGAGGGTATTAAAAGGAAGTAGTACCTCTGCTAAAGAATTAGACTATTTGTTACTTGTAAGACCTATTCTGGAATATGCCTCGGCGGTTTGGGATCCATATCAAGTAGGGCTCATCAATGAGTTGGAAATGGTACAAAGAAAGGCCGCTAGATTTGTGCTCAGTGACTTTAATCCCAGGAGCAGTGTGAACCGTATGTTAAAGTAACTTGGGTGGGAATCACTGGAGGCTAGGAGGATGAAATCTAGACTCTGCGCTATGTACAACACGTATACAAATCAACCAGCATGGGGTGAGCTTAGCAAACGATTGGGAAAGCCCACTTACATGGGTAGGAGCGATCATCCTTTCAAAGTTAAGGACCGACCACAGCGAACAAATTATGGTAAATATTCTCTTTTAAACCATGCCATTGATAACTGGAACTCTCTACCTGGCGCAGTCTTAGAGCCTTTTCCCAAACATATAGGTGTGTTTAAGAAAAGACTGACTGTGTAAATACTCCAGTTTAATTGTTGTATAATTGTTATTGAATTGTTATGTATAATTATTTATTTGTTATGTATATACAATTTGCCACCGGGGGACACACCCCCCATTGCAAATGAATGAATATGAATAAATATCGGGGGAGGCGTACACCTCTCGTCACCCCCATGTGTCCCCTTGCCACACTCTCTACACACGGCCTTCGCAGTACACCTGGCGGAAACATGCCCGAATCTCTGGCACTGGTAGCAGAGCATAGGTGGAGGGATGTACGGTCGCACATCGCAGTGGTACGATGTGACCTTCACCTGCTTAGGTAAAACATCACCCTCAAAATTGAGAATAAATGCGCCGGTATCGGCGCTCCTTTCCCCAATCTTTCGGGTGATGCGCCTAATATTTGTGACGCCTCTCTTCCCCAGATCCCGCAACAGTTCAGCATCGCTATTCAAAATGAGGTCACAATGGAAAATAACTCCACGGACCTCATTCAGCGTTTCGTGCCTTGTGATCTTAACGGGGATTTCGCCGAATTGCGTGCATTCCAACAACGCTTCGGTTTGCAGCAAGAGCTGCCCGTTCCGGAGCTTGGAAATCCCGTTAAGATCACCAAATTTCCCCTTGATTTCCTCAGCGAAAATGATCGATTTTACGAGCTTGAAATCATCCCCGTCTGTCCTGGTAGCTACCAGGTAGCGAGGTGATCTATCTGTCGCAAATCGTTTGTTAAAGGCTTCATCCCAAGGCGTATACACCTTGGGATTAGCTCGACACTCCAGAGACGGATTTTTAAGGGTGCCACCCTGAACAGGTGTCCGTGATCGCTTTGATGGCATCCCGGACGAAATCCTCCCCGAATACTGCCCACTCCGAACGGGGGCTATAACTGTGGGCGCCACCCAGCCAAGGCAATACCTACCTGCCATAGCAGACATTGCCCGGGGTCCCAGTGCCTCGAACAGGCACTTCGCCCTTGGCATGCACAGGATTTATGCAGCTCCAGTATTCGGCCATGCAGGGACCTTCGTTGTAAGGTGGATACTACTGTAGGGTACATGGCGCAACCACCTGACGGGATGGGGCATACCGTCTAGGCTTTCTGGCCAGATGGCCAAGCTGGTGGCCCTTCCCCTAACAGCATGCATGTTTATTTCTATTGGTCAAACCAGAGCTGGGACCAGAAACCCAAAATCGACCTTTATAAGGCCCCCTCTAAGTCGCCTTTTACGACAGGCAGGGGATACCGTGGATGAATTCTGCCCTCCCCATCCACAGGGGGTCTGAACAAATCAAAAACTGGCAAGTTATTCGGCCATGTCGGCCCTATTAGTCGCCTCCTACGACAAGCAGGGCATACCGTGGGTGTATTCCAACCCGCACCCACACGGGGTTGCCAACCCATGTCCCACTAAATGTGAACATCTAAGGGAGAGGATACAAGAATAAAACAAATTAATTCCTATGCAACAAGTACACCTGTGTGTATATTTTTCACACTATTCAGCTCTCATCAAAAATAACACCCAAAACTAAGCCCTCACTGTATGTACCAAAATATGATTTATAACAAGGGATAAGAAGTACAAGAGGATATCATTTCCAGATGAATTCAAAGAAAACAATAATTTCATGGACAATTTACACAAAAGTTAATTAGAAGCAATAGATAGTGAGCAGGTTCACTAGCATATTACAGCTTCAGTCACTATATAAAGCCATCAGTAAAGAAGTCAATTCTCCATCTATTGTCACTTCATACTGAATTTGAATATGCATTTTAAAAAAATATGACTTTTATACAATTTCCCTACATATAAAACTAACAGCAAATATGATTCATTCAACTTATTTCACTTGTGACACCTGTAACAGAACATCACTGTCTCAGTAAATAGAAAAGTAACATGACACTTCAGCAAATGTACACACCCAAGCAATATTTAACCAAGGATAGCACCTGATAAGATCAAATACAATTTCAATAATATCCACAGTAAAACCCTATCTATCGAAGATTGTGGGAGCTATATTATAGACCCAATGATGATTGAAGTTTTCATAGAAAGTTACAAAGCCATTTTTCAGTGTTAATCTTGATGAAGTGGTGCTGCACCTTAGCAAGTTACAGTTCCAGGACCATGACCATTTGTGATTAGCATTGTGAGTCTTTATTAGTGTTTCGTAGAGAATTTTTTCCCCCATATTTGAATGTGCATGATCTGATGACCATATATTTGAATGTGCAGGATCTGATGGTTTGCTTTGAGAATGAAATATGCCATCCTTTAAATCCCCCCCCCCTGCAATTGTGCAAATAATAAATCACAAGATTTTCTTTCAGGTGGAATCACATATTTTCCAACCACTTATTCAGGTATATATTTGTGTTGACCGACTGAATACTACCATTGGACGATTGAAGTTCTCTTGTATACAACACTTGAAAAACGTTCATCACTATCCAGATCAACTTTGTTTCCTGGAAAGAAAACAGCTTGGCTCCATAATCTTCAGTAGTGGGTATGACTTCAATGTATACTTTACTAGCCATCGACAAGGCAGTGTCGGTGATTGTGGCTAGTGCTATCATGATGGTATGGAGCCAACATGTCCTGAAGGCACAGGTACAGAAGTACCAATCTCAGGCCACTTTAGGTTATCACCACCACTTAAAATCAGATTTCATGGTAAGACATGATTTCTGCTGGCCGTTCAGAGCAGTTTCAATTACTACACAGGTATCGCAAAATTAATTCTGCTTCCCTCCCCCCAAACTTAAAAAGCCAGGAGCATTCCCCCACCCCAACAATTTTACTGATGTGTGCTGGTTCCCCAATCAAGACCGATTTATAATGGAGAAACAATAATTACATGCCTTCTCAGAAGAATCCCTGGTGAAGTCGTCCATGTGTCGTGTTGACAACGGAATGGAGCAAGGATATTCCCATATTTCAACTCAGGGAACTTAGATAAAAAGAGACCAGTTGTCGCATCATTCAGTTCAAATATATAAACTGTCATGGGACGGGTTGGTTAATTGTAACATTAACCAAGATTTTATTTAATGAAGAGCTTTTACTGCACAGAATGTTTAATGATTAATATAATTATATACAGTGATATAAAATTATTTGTGATGACTTAATTATCGAATAAATTTGTTAAACTTTGTAATTGAAGGCTGATGATTCTTGGATATCCAAGTTTTAGAAGCTAGGTTGAGTGCCCCCCGTCCCCCTCCCAATATTTTATAGAAGTCTGTACCTACGGTGCACACAATTGGCACCAGCCATATGCTGACCAGTATTTTGATTACTGCTTCACTTGTGAGTTCCCAGTACACGACACATTCAGGCCGACATCATTAGGGCACCATTTTGGGTGGATAAAGGGAGTTTCTACTGCAATTTATGTTCTTATTAATAAACAAGATGAACAACATGATGGTGCTGCATTTGACAACTTTGTGTCATAACTCGTGAAGTACCACGAGCATCTTGTTTATGAAGGTTCAGAGTTTCCCAAGCGCACTGTATCAAATGCATACTCCGCAACATGGAGAAGTCGCTGTGCCTCTCGCACCGCATCACCGGCAGAGAGATCCTTCATTGTTGCGACAGTAGTTGAAGTTGCAGCAGCCAGATGCCTCCTGGCTATATCTGTACTGTCTTTATTTTTTGGAGTTTCCTTGAGGTCAGCCTGTTTGGAGTGGTGGCCCATCTTGGGTAGAGAAGGATCTCCCTCCTCACAAATATCTCGAAATTTCGGGATTCTGTATCGTTTAGCTCCAGAGTTGGGCGTTGATCGAAGTGTTTTCTTCTTCTTCTCTTCCAGGAATGGAAGGTGGTTAGAAATCTAATTGTAGGCAATACATGGTTCCCAAAGAAGAACAGTCAGAAAATAACAAGATATGGATGGGGGCAAAAGAAAACAAAATCAGTGATTGATTTGATTTTTAGTTGAGAGAGAGAGAAACGCAGACAGTTGGAAGATGTCACGGTTATGCCAAGAGCAGATTTTGAAGGAGATCATAAAATTGCAGTGGCTAAACTAAGACTTGGTAAAATAGTTAGGTTCAAAGAGACAAGAGAAAGAAAAATAAAGGTATGGAAATTAAAGGAAACGGAGGTGCAGGAAAAGTTCCAAGATGAGGTGAAAAAACGAATTCCCAAAGGAGAGGATGGCAGTGTAGAAGAAGAATAAGTTCAAACAAGGAATGGTAAAATGTGCAGAGGATGCATGTGGTAGAGCTTCAGGGATAAAGGAAAAGGAAACACCCTGGTGGAATGACACAGTAAAGGATGCAGTGAAGGAAAAAAAAAGGCTTGGAGGAGCTGGATCAGAGACAGAAACTCAAGAGAGTAAGGAAAAATATCATGAAGCAAAGAAAACATGCCAAAAATCATACAGGATGGAAAACAGAAGTGCTGGGAAAACTTCATAGAAACCCTACAGGTGGATGTTAAAGGAAGTAAGAAACTTCTGCAAGGATTGGTTAGAAACAAAGTGAGAAATAAAAAAGAAACAAAATTTGTGAAGACGGACAGTGGACACATTTTGACACAAAGAGAGGATATACTTCAGCGATTGGAAGAGTATTTCACTAAATTACTTAACGTCAAATTCAAGGAACTGGCTGAAGGGGAAGAACATGAAGAAGAAGAAGAGGTGGAAGAAAACCGAAATGAAGACATAGCAATGTTGGAAATAGAAGAAGCCCTATGGAAGATGAAGAATGGGAAAGCACCAGGAGTGGATAAAGTGACTACAGAGATGATAAAGGCAGCTGGACCAGTAGGGTTACATTGGATGTATAGACTATTTCGTGTGATATGGAAGGAGAAACAAGTACAGGAAGATTGGAGGAAGGGTCTGATAATTCCAGTATTCAAGAAGGGTGATAAGAAAGAATGTAACAATTATCGGGGAATCACACTTATTTCCCATGTTGGAAAGATCTTTGAGAGGATATTAGAGAAAAGAGTGAGAATGAAAGTTGACACAGAAATGGAGGAAGAACAACATGGATTCCGAAGAGATAGATCAACCTTCGATCTAATCTTTGCTCTAAGAAACATGATGGAGAAAAGATGGGAGTTCAAAAAGGATTTGGTGACGACATTTCTAGATATTGAGAAGGCATACGACAGTGTACTACGAGGATTGGTCTGGGACGCATTGATAAAAACCAGGGTAGGCAGAGCAGAAATACAAATGATCAAAGCCATGTATGAAAAGTGTGTAAGTAGTGTGAAGACCAAGCTAGGACAAACAAACTGGTTCAGTGTTGAAACAGGACTTCGACAAGGAAGCGTGTTATCCCTTATACTATTTATAACTGTCATGGATGAAATCCACAAGAGTGTGAAACGAAGAATGGGAAGGACGGAGACTAAGGCCTTACTCTTTGCAGACGACATAGTAATATGGGAAGAAAATGAAATAGAAGTGCAAGAACAAGTCACTGTATGGAATCAAGAGAGAGAGAAATATGGAATGAAAATAAGTGTGGAGAAGAGTAAGACTGTAGAGATGACAAGAAACAAGAGAGAAGACGGAATATTGAAGTCAATGGAAATCCATTGGAAATGGTAAAAAGCTTTAACTATTTGCGGAGCATAATCACAGAAGATGGTAAATTAATGAAAAAATTGGAAAGAGAATCCAACAAGCTAATGGGTTCTACCAGTGTGTGAGAGGTTTAGTTTGGAACCAGGAAGTCCCAGAAAAATGCAAGAAAGTTCTATTCTCAATGTATTACACACCAATTTTGACATATGCAGCAGGTACTTGGACCACAACAAAACGCGATGAAAGCCGAATCCAAGCAGCCGAGATGAAATTCCTTACAGGAATAATTGGGAAGGCACAGAGGAATAAAATCAGAAATGTGGACATTAGGGAGAGAACTGGGTTCCAAAACTGCAAGACAAGATATAAAACCAGTAAGCTGAAGTGGTACGGACATATGATGAGAATGGAAGAATATAGAGTACCAAAAAGAATATTTATGGAGAAAATACCAGGAAGAAGACCACGAGGAAGGCCCAGAAAGAGGTGGATAGATATGGTGAAGGAAAGCATAGAGAAAAGAGGAGTAAAAGAAAAAGAAGTATTGAAAGAAGGAAATGAATGGTGGAGGGATAGACAATTGTGGAGGTCCTTGATTCACAACCCGACCCAGGGAACTGGAAACGGGAAATGAAGAAGAAGAAAATTGACGCAAACTTAATAAAAATGTAACATGATGAGAAAACATTATTCGTGGGAATTCAAAACAGGGCTTTACTGCAGTATATTGAAATAAAGTCCCTACTCTGTCTTAACGATAACGATTCATTTATGAAACGTTTTCAGTATAATACACAATAATGCCGAGATTGTTCAGCTCCTGCTCGTAACATTTACTAAAATAACATTGAAACCTTATTTTGATAGTTCACTGCAATGAACTCTGGTAGTTAACAAATTTACAAGAATGATCTCCAAATGCCCCTTACACAAGTTACTTACACCTACTAGCCATAGCCAAACAAAATGATTTAATTCAGATGTACCAACAAAGCACAGCTGATCAAGATTTCCACATGGTTGGTTTTGAAGAGAAACTGCCACAAAGAATAAGGATCATTTTACCACACTATGGAAATATAACATCAACAAATTCCCCTAGGGGAGTTAAAATCACCACAATTGGCAGAAACAAACATTCCCTCAGACAGTAGGTGAAAACCAGTGATTAAAATGCCAGCGAGGGGTGAATTGATAATTCACTCATGGGATGGATAGGTCAATGGCTCTTCAACTTAGTTCAAAAAAACCATCAATCGCTACCCAGTCCCTAGCCAAAGGAAAACATAGTCCCACCCTTTGCCCTCGACCTAATCAATGCATGTATCACCCACTATATACAGTATTAGTATTTGTTTCGATATTTTGTTGTGCATTTTACTGTAGAATCTAAAGGATTATAAAAGCTCAAGTTGATATAATCAACCAGTTGCGATAAAGCACATTATACAGTATAGTCATCTAATGGTTTAGGCGATTTGATGTTATATCACTGAATCCAAAGAATTAGTACAAGGGAGACATTTTCAATGAAATGAGACAAAACAACCATGAAATAAATACGTATGAAATACTTCTTACCACTATTAAAAATACATTTGGGATTTACCAGTAGAAATACAAGTAAATAACCACACTATTATAATTACGTTGGCTAGGCTTGGCATACGAAACAATCATTAAGGTTGTAAATATTCATTCTTGGTAATTCCAGATAAACATTGGAATTTTACTAGCATGTCTGAATAGAAGAATATAATTATTGAAGAAATGCAGAGCTATGATGAATCTTTCTCTGGTGAGGCTGATTAAAGCTAAATCACACGTTTTTGACACTAAGCAAGAAGACGTTGGGACAAGCGAGACCCATCTTGCATTACAGAGACTATAATTCCTAATAAATTAGATGCTAAGATCCTCTTGCTTCTGTCTGCTCCTTAGTATCAGGATGTTTCTCCCCTTCAACATCAGCTAAGTTTTGTAGAGGATCCATGGCTGATTCATCTTTATCATCAGAATCAAGTTTATGATAAAGTGAAGGATACTTAGCCATACAATTTTGCATAGAACTGAATTGCTCATAACAATCACTACCTTTTGGCTCTCCTGTACTATAATGGAAACAAGAAAAAGCTTCCCTAAACTCTACACCACAAGGCCCCGTGGCCATTCCTCCCAAGCATGGGCAGCTCCAATTAATTGTGCCATCTGCGAGGATCAATCCTGGTTGTGGCTCCGGCTCTGGTAATGTTATTGTGCTTGGAATCTCATGGTCTTCCTTCGTTGCAAAAATAATCTTGTCCTTACCAACCTGGCGACAATAAGACATGATGCACCAAACTGAGTCAAGAAGAAAAGATAATAAAACACAAGAGTTCTCTCGTACAACTAATTCAAATCAGACACCACTATTCGAAGTGTGATCGTAAGTCCGACTATTGCCCAGAAGAGAGAGGAGACTAGATGAAACTTTATGAATTCTGAAGGCACACAGAGACGACTTATATTTTCCACATAAAGTTAAGGAGCTTCTTAACTTTACATACGAATAGGCTGGACAACGAAGAATTGCACGTTGTGAAGATTCATCATATTTTAAGATATCAATGGTTGTACTTGCTGCAACCTGAAACAAAGAAGCCATCTATATACTGGTACTCAACAAACTGATAAGGGAAGGGAAGATTCTGACAGAATTTACCACACACACACATGAACACTTACATTTAAAACAAGAAGTTTCATAATGAACTGAAATTAGTTATTGTTTTAAGGGGTGGAACTATGAGGTCATCTGCCCCTCTAACACAGATTGAAGTATACAAATAAGGAATGGAATTTAAAATTTAGAGGACACCTAAATTGGAAAGGCCAAAATTAATAAAATAAAAAATTAAATAAAACTAATAATTATAATATAAACACAATTTACGGAAAAACAAAAATTCAGCATTCAAAAAAGAACAAGTCTTTGAGCCAATGTACACTGGAAAATTTAGATTGCTGGCCCTAACCTACTCTCACTTATAAAGCTGATGACTAGATCAGCAGCCACCGCATCATCGGCTAATATAGGGGCAGATGACCTCGTAGTTCCGCTCCTTAAAACAACAATAACTAACTAGTGTCATCTGCAAACTAAGGTTTCTTCATAAGTCAGCAAGATCCACATACTCGGTTAAAATGAGGGTAACAGTGAAAACGGCTCCACAGGTACAAATTGGGGGTTCCTCCCTTCTCATCAGGTACGAGTGGGTGGATCTTGTATGACCTATCTTTAGCCTATACAAAATGACGGACTCCCTCTGTGACCGGAAAGAGCTCTGCCACACGCGAGTAGTTCCCTTGATCGCTCTCAGTGTACTGGGCATTGGGTAAGCTAGCCACTGACTCACCCAAAATACAAGTACTTGTCAGCGTAACTGAGAGCGAATATCTCTAGCGAGTAGCTCCATTAGTCATAGACAACACATACCTTTCCCAAGTCATTTTCTTACTCTGCCGAATCAGATATTGGGGCCTAGCACACATCTTTTGAAGGTGATAAGCTTGGCCATGGTGTTTTGCCTCCGATAGCATTTGAAAGCACATCTACGATCTTTAATGGCTGCTGCAATCTCGGCTGTCCATCAAGGGACAATCTTCCGGCAGGAGTTGCCGGATGAGGAAGGAATTGTTTCCTCTGCCGCAGCCAAAATACCATTCGTTATGTGAATGGTATGATCATCAACACTCTCAAAGGTATCTTCGGCAAAAAACGAACGTGCTGTGAAACTTGGCGAATCAGCCCGACGGAGAAGCCATCGACTTGGCAACTCGATGGCTCTCTGGTTCGGAAGAGTAACGATAATCGGGAAATGGTCACTATTACAAAGGTCGTCGTGCACGCCCCACTGTAGCAGGGTAATCAGCGCACGACTGCACAAGGTGATATCTACACATGATTAAGTGCCGTGGAACAGAGAAGTGCGTAGGTTCTCCTGGGTTCAACAAACACAGGTCGAGCCGCCTGGTCAGTTCCTAACAAGAAGTTCCATGACAACTAAAGAGCCTACTTTTCTTAAAATTTAATCTATATGGATCTATCTAGAATAATGACGGAATTAAGTTGGTAATATCGAAATTTCTAATTAGTTCGAAATACTGTATACCTGGCATAATGTAGCCTTATAGAGCACTACAGTTGGCATCCCTGGTGACTGAATATATTCTTAGTTCCATCTCTTAAGGTACAGAATACAAAATTCGGTTGAGTCCAATGAATAGCATGGACGTTACATGCAGTTAAACATTGGATCTAACAGCGCGCGTAAAATCATGTTGGCAACAATGTCATGCATGTATTGGTCAGAAATAATCTAAAATAATTTGATCTATTGTTGTGCCAATTTTGAATGAAATCCATAGTTAGTATAGAAGTTACATGCATTTTAAAATTGGACCTATCAGCAGGCTTAGAATCATGTTGGCAGCACTGACGTATATTAGTACTCCAAATTCATCTAGAATGCCAGGTACTATACATGTGCAAAGTTTAGAGCCATTGGCTTGCATACTTTCTGATATATTGATATTAGGGTAACAAAAATAGAGACAACACATTAACAGTTGGCAGCCCTGGTTGCTCTTAATAATACGCATAGTCATATCTGTTATGGTACACATAGCACATACGAAATTTGGTTGAAATCCAAATGATAGAATGGAAGTTACATGTATTTAAAGTTGGACCTCTCAGCAGGCTTAGAATCATGTTGGTAGCACTGACGTATATAAGTTACTCCACCAACCTGGGCCCAATGTTTGGGACGCCAGGCTCTGCCTGTCACAAGTCAGGACAAAGGGCGAGTGATAGAGGAGTAACACTTCTTAAAAAAACCTGGGACTAGCTGACCCGGCTGGTAGTACCCTGTAAGGGTCCCTTGCCAGGGTTACGGTGAAGTCCACAACGGCTGCTACAGTGGAGAGGATAATCTTCGGTACAGTGTATATGGCGGATGTGGCAGCCAAGTGCTCGGGATTTTAATAGAGTACAAGGTATCATCCTCACTCCGAGGATAGATATCAGTTGTAGCGTCTGATCCGGAGCGGGCGGCTACGAACGGCGTCTGTACCCCATGTTAGGGGCGGCCGAATTTATATGCTGGCAGTAGCTTTAAAATGCTAGGCGTCAGACTCAGCGACAAGTCGGCCGAAATTTAATTGTCGTATCATGATGCACCAAGTAAATTGTAGTATCCAGGCTAGGGCGTCCCCCGCAAGCGACGTGCCCCGACCCCGCCCGATCGGGGTGGGAAATGGACGAGGGCTACCTACCCAAGGCCGGGGCAGGCTAAAGAAGCAAGGCTCGATTACCAGATTTGCGACAATCAACGTTGGGACATTAACTGGGCGCAGTCATGAGTTGGCTGAATCGCTCCACCAACGCAAAATTGAAGTAGCCTGTATCCAGGAAACAAAGTGGAACGGCGCAAAGGCGCGTGATATTGGTGATGGTTACGAGCTCTTCTACAATGGCAAAACATCTGACCGAAATAGTGTGGCAATTGCCATCTGTGAACGGCTACGGAATAGTGTCACCAGAGTAAACCGTATCTCTGATCGCCTAATGAGCATCCAGATAATTACGGACGCAATATCACTCCAATCGTCTCATGTTATGCACCACAGACTGGGTGCCAAGCTGAAGAACATGACAAATTCTGGGGTGATCTTGAGACATTAATACATTCAGTTGATCCTAATGAGTCTTTGCTTATTGGTGGTGATCTCAATAGTCATGTTGGTAGATCACGTGATGGATTTGAACGCGTACATGGTGGTTGTGGTCATGGGACGCGAAATGCAGCTGGTGTGCGTACTTTAGAGTGTGCCGAGGCTTGTGACCTAGTGGTGGTGAACACCTTCTTCAAGAAACGGTTATCACATCTCATCACATACAACAGTGGTGGCCATCAAACTCGAATTGATTACTGGTTGGTGCGTAGAAGAGATCTGAGATTGGTGAAGGACTCCAAGGTCATTCCTTCAGAAAATGTTGCTCCCCAACATAAGCCCTTGATCTTAGATTTCCCTATTACTCTTCGTACTCCTTCACGACCTATCACCAATACTGAACGTATAAAGTGGTGGAAACTACCTGGCCATGAATTGCTACTTCTAGATTCTATTGGTCCTCTTCCTGACAACACTGATCAACTAACATGGAATGAATTCACCTCAAACATCCAGGCAAATGCAAAGGAAGTAATGGGTATGACAAAACCGGGACGACAATTTGTTGATAAACAAACTTGGTGGTGGAATGAAGACGTGCAACGAGCTGTGAAATCTAAGAAAACTGCTTACAAAAAGTGGCTTAGATCAAGAACCGATGCTGATCTAACTCAATATCGTCAGCTCATATCCGATGCAAAACACGCTGTTGCAGTTGCAAAATCCAAGCAACTAAGTACATTGTACAAACAACTAGAGGAATCTACTGGGGTCAATAATATTTACAAGCTAGCCAGATCTCGTCATCGTGCCACAGTTGACATAGGACATGTCATGCATGTCAAGGATAAGCACGGGCATCTTCTAACAAAACCAACAGAGATCCTTCAACGATGGCATGAACACTTCAATACTATCTGTAATGAAGAGTTCCCTCACCCACCGATTCCATTAGCCGAACCTGTACAAGGTGCAGTTCCACCTATCACACCTGCCGAGGTCAATACTGCGATCCACGCAATGAAGAATGGCAAGGCAACAGGCCCTGATGATATTCCTGCAGAGCTATGGAAGCAGTTGGGTCATGCCTCTGCAGAGTTCCTAGCAGAGTTCTTTAACAAATGCCTTGCGAGCCACCAGATCCCGTCAGCTTGGCAAACTAGCGTCACAATACCAATATGGAAAGGCAAGGGCGATGTAACTATCTGTGCCAATTATCGTCCCATTCGTCTCTTATGCCACATAATGAAGATTCTAGAACGTGTGATTGACACTCGCTTACGTAGCATTGTTACCATCTCGCCTAACCAATGTGGATTCATGAAAGGTCGCGGAACAACTGATGCTATCCATGCAATGCGGCTTCTGATAGAAAAGTATATGGAGAAAAGAAGGACAATCATGGCTTTTCTGGATCTGGAGAAAGCATTCGACCGGGTTCCCCATCAGCTTATATGGTATTCTCTTCGATCTCATGGCGTACCAGAAGCTTATGTGCGTTGGGTCCAACTCCTCTACAATAATACAACTAGCTCTGTACGCAGTGCTGCTGGGCTCACCAAACAGTTCGATATTCGAGTTGGGGTTCACCAGGGATCTGCACTATCTCCACTCTTGTTTATCCTATGCATGGATACAGTGACTGCCGATTTGCAGAGGCAACCACCATGGACATTACTGTACGCCGATGATGTCATGCTTGCAAGCGAGACCCGTAATGATCTAGAGCAATTGGTCAACCTCTGGAAAGCGAGGCTCTGTGAATTTGGACTACGGCTCAACCTCACTAAGACTGAGTATCTTGAATGTGGTTCCCAGACAGATGGGACCATCATAGTGGATGGCACCCCACTACCAAAAGCTTCACATCTCCGATACCTTGGCTCCGTTGTGAGACCTGATGGTGATACAGTCTCGGATGCCCGTGCATGAGTGAATGCTGCATGGATGAAGTGGCGCCAGGTCACAGGCGTTCTCTGTGACCGCAAGATCCCTTTGCGCCTCAAAACTAAGATCTATCAATCAGTCGTCCGCCCTGTTGCTTTGTATGGAGCTGAATGCTGGCCTAATACAAAGAAACATGAACAAGCTTTGCACTCAATGGAGATGCGGATGCTAAGATGGTCCTTGGGAATTACACGGCTGGATCATATTAAGAACGAAGACGTCCGCAATACTCTTGGAATTGCCCCTATTCCAGCCAAAATGAGGGAGACTCGGTTGCGTTGGTACGGACATGTAACCCGAGCAAATACAGAGTCCATTGTAAGCAAGTCACTTGCTCTCGAGCCTGATGGACAAAGACCTCCAGGACGACCAAAAAGGCGTTGGATGGATACCCTACACGACGATATGCGCATCGTAGGTCTTCGTCCTACAGATGCAGCAAACCGCAACAAATGGAGAGCGAGGTGCAGAGTGGCGGACCCAAAAAAAAATTGGGAACAACGCCAGGAAGAAGAAGAATATAGAATGTCAGGTACTATACGTGTGCATAGTTTAATGCTGTCGGCTTGCATACAGTTGGCAGCCCTGGAGGTTCTTAAGAATATGCTCAGTCATATCTGGTTATATACACATACAACATATGAAATTTGGTTGAATTCCAATTGATAGTGTAGAAGTTATATGCATTTAAAAATTGGACCTATCAGCAGGCTTATAATCATTTTGGCAACACTGCCATGTATGGCCTCCTGGAAATTAAACTGCAATATTATTATCTATAGGTGTGCCAATTTTGAAATAGCTCTCATTCATATCTTCCAAGATATCCAACATGGAGCTCAAATTTCAATTGCGATTTTTCAGCAGTTGGTAGCACTGACATCATTTTCAAATATGGCCGTGAGATATTCAGGTATAGATCTTTACTGCTACGAAATTTTGTTTCGATTGCTCTAGCCGTTTAGGAGTTGATAGGGGGGGACACACACACAGCCAGCCAGCCAGCCAGACAGACATACATACATACATACATTTGGCCGATCTCATAAGTCTACTTTTTCCTCATTTTTGCAAAATGTGAAAAGTAGGCTAAAAATCTCTCCCTCTACTGCTAGAGGTAGCGGAGCCCCAGATAGTGTTGTGGGCATTAACATCTCCCAGAAGGAGAAAAGGAGGAGGAAGCTGAGAGACTAGATCCACCAGCTGGTTGTAATCCAGGTGAGAATCAGGCGGGATGTACACGTTACATACTGTAGCCAACCGGACTAAGGTTATGAAGGTATCAGAGGCGATGGATTGAACGTACATTCACTGCCATGTGAATGCAAGTTCTATTCGAATGCGCTATACATTATGGGCCTAGCTTAGCTTAAAGAAATAAAGACTAAATACCGGTAAGGTACACATACTCATCACATAGGCAAAGAAGAGGTAATGTACTGACCAAAGAGATAACATTAAGGAATGACGAGGAAGCATTACATGCTATGAATGAGGTTAAGTGGACGACAAACATGTGATACTAGGTAAAATAACGGGCGAATGGACCGAAACGTAAATGTCAAGATCGATAGGGAGAAACGATAAAGGGGGGAACACATCTGGGAAAGTATACTCGTAAAGAGTAAAATTACATTGTGAAAAATAAAGATTAAAAGGGCTACACAAAGAGTCGGGGAAAGTGAGTCTACCGTCAAAGGAGCGAACGGTAGCTCAAATAGCCCTGAAGGAGATGAGGGAGTGCGAGGGGGACGGAGTATTAATAAATGAAGTAAAAGAATAAACACAAAAAGGGGCAAGTAACCGATATTAAAAATAATTACGAGAAAGGTATTGCAACACAAAATAAAAGATACCCATCAAAATAAGCTACATCAGAAAGGGATTAAGCGAAACTCATGGACTTGCATATGAAAACGCAATCCTAAGATAAGAGGCAAACAAAAGATAAGAGGTATGGCATAGGTCTTACTGTTGAACACACGCTACTCAGTAAACCGTACCAAATACCAACACAAAAGATACGACGAAATGGGGACAAATAAATAATGGGAACGAAACAGATACTCCATGGACATACTAGAGTAGGCGAAACGCCCTAGTATTCCATGCAATGAGCAAAGACAAAAATACGTAACCTACCTTGATGGTATGAACATTAATCCGGCATCACGGAGTTACATTAAATGAACTAGATTCGCACCTCTACGTGCACCTTTATAAAAACACAAACGAACGGGTCAAAACGGAATAAAAAGGCGAGGCATCTCGAAAACAAGAGCGGGTGCACAAATCAAAAGGTCCTACCAGGGAGATAAAAAACATAAGACTGCCTAGAGAGTAACAAACGGTTGTCACAGGAGACGAAAAAAGAAGATAAAAAGGAAAGGGGTGTCACTGATCACGATTCGGCATAGTAAGAAATCACTATAACGAACCTTGATCAGCAATTATAGAAATGTCCACTGATCTGCTCGGCTACCCTGGCCAGTAATAACCAAGAAGAAAAGAGAACAATTCCGATAATTGACACGCCGAAGAAAAGAGAGAGAAAAAAAAAAGGCACGACTACAGGTGGAAAAGAAAAACGGTTCAGTCTTCAGCTCCTGAATCTTGGATTCCTTGATGAATTCTGGACAATCCTTCGATTTAGGAGCGTGGATGCTCGAGCAGTGGAGGTGAGCACTTTGCACCTTCGTAAACAGCTTTCCCGCAATCTTAGCACACAGCATTTGATGTGCAGCGGGAAGACACATGCCCGACATTCTGACACTGGTAGCATCGCATCGGCGGTGGAATATAAGCTCTGGCATCGCAGAGATGGGATGTCACTTAAACCTGCTTAGGTAGAACGGACCCCTCTAAGGCCCGGTTTCACCAGTTTCGCTTAAAGAAGTAAGGGTGGTTTAAACTATCCTCAAGGATGTGGCCCGTTGCACCAGACCATAAGCAATGGCTGAAAGTAGGCTTAGATTAAGCGGCCGTGCTCGGTGGTTTAATACTTAAGGATGGTTTAAGCCGTTCACTCATACGCCAAAATGGCGGCCGGCCCCATTGTGTCTGATCCATATCTCAGTAGGTTGGAGGTGTTGTTATATAATGTAGTGAACGAAATAAAAAAAAATATTATTGAATGGTTTATAATACGGCACAATACACTGAAGAGATATTTTCTTCCGTGTGATCATTTGCTAAGCATTAGTATCTATACCTGTTGATAAAGCCGTAACATATATCGTAATCTTTGGTCGAGTGGATAACGTTACAGACTCCTGCCCGGAGTGCCGGGGTTCGATTACCAGCGGGGAGGAATATTTTTGCTTGACTTTTATTGTTTTATAATTACTCAGTCGTTATAATATAAAGCATACATAGTGTGTATTTTGCGATGCAAATTAAATATATTCGTAAGTTATAACACTCTTTCAACACGCTGCCACAGGGATTCCCTTCATGTTCCTAAAATCGCGGTAGCTTGTACTACAGGCAACATAGCTTTTGACAACGTAAAATGAAATACTCTTCTTTATATTGGCAGTACCACAATGTACATTTTTGGTTGTTAAACTAAATATTAGCCCAGGCACGGATGTATATAGAAATCCTTAGCCAATGACGAACTAGCCTATTGTGGATGCTTGCAATACAACATGCTGTGTCATTCGTATAAATACTGTATTCTTCTTCTTCTTTTGAGACCACAAAGGATCACTTTACCCAACCATTAGTTCGTCGACTTGTAGGAACTGTACGAGCCTTGCGGTCCTCCCAGTACTTCTTCATGCGTATTGATCGTCTTGCCCGTACTTCGGCGGAAAATATTCTTGTAGGAATTTTCTTTTTTGTGAGTGGAAAATGAAACGTCATATTTTTAAGTGCTGTAGTTAAACTTTTCTTATTTGCAGCATCTTCTGTTGTTAGGCCAATTTCTTTTAAGTCCTCTCTGATTTCTTTTAACCATCGGCATCCAGTTGTTGTGTTTTTTGAAGCAAGATTGTACTGTACTAGTTGTTTTAGAAGACGTGAATCTGGCATTCTCATGATGTGCCCAAAGAATCCTAGTCTTTTCTTTCGCATGGTATCAGAAATGGGTTCTAGGTTGTTATAGACCATATTGTTAGGTATTATTTGCCATTGCCCATCTTTTTTATATCCTTTATTGATACAAGTTCTTCCAATTCGCCTTTCGATCTTCTGTAATCTGTCGGTTCTAGAATGTTCATTTAGATGGAATAATGTTTCTGCTGCATATGTGGCTTCCGGTTTTATGACTGTATCGTAATGTTTATTTTTTGCATTAATTGATAAGCATTTCTTTTTGTAAGTTTCCCATGTTAATTTTTGTGCCCTAGATAACTTGTTGGTTCTTATTTGAATTGACGCTTTCTCATTTAAATTGTTTGTTATTAGCTCTCCTAGATATTTGAATCGTGTTACAATTTTAATTTTTGTATCATTAATTTGTATTTCCTTTAATGGTGTTGGTTTTTGTGGCATGATTTCTGTTTTTTCGAACGATATCTTAAGGCCAATTTTATTTGCAATTGTCTGAAGCTCTGATATCTGTGTTTTGGCTTCCTCTAAATCTTTCGCCAATAACGCCATGTCGTCTGCAAAACCAAGACAGTTTGTTTGAATTTTTCTCCCTATTTTTATATTTGGAGGGCATTTCTTAGACCATTCTCGCATTACCATTTCCAATGCACAATTAAATAGTAATGGTGATAAGCCATCACCCTGTCGTAAACCAGTTGTGACCTCAAATGGGTCAGAGAATTCACCTCTGAATTTAACTTTTGATTTGGTGCCTGTATATATACTGTATATATATATATCATTAGAAAATACGCACTATATGTGCTTAATGCTATAATATATGCGTATTTATAAACAAGCGATATAATGAAAACCAAGTAAGAAAACATAACCTTTGCAAGATGCGACCATCTCAATGTGGTGTGTACTCAATAACATGTTCAGGAAGTACCGTAATGATAAGGAAAATACACTGCATTATATTTCAACAACGGTTTTCCCAGCGTCTACTACAGCTGATGCTCACGTCTCGCAAACACAGTAGGCAATTCTTTCTAAAACTAGTAATGAATTTTATGGTTGCCAACCCCAAAAGTAGAACAGCTGTAGTCGTGGAAAATTATTGCGACGGCTAGAAACAAATGATAACCGTGACCAACATGACAAACAAAATCAATCTCGGAGGATCAATACTGCCGAAATTATTTCATATTATATGTATGATGCGAATACAATAATAGCGTTCAAATAGCTCCCTAGATACTTAAGTTGTCATTCTTTCCTTATATTGCATATGATCATTATGCAAGTAATTCTGCACGACTGGGATTATGTTGGCATAACGCTAAGACTACGTATTCTTTGCTGCAGTGAGCATTACTCACGCAACGAAGATCTTTGACTCCCACCGTAAACTCAGTTCACCTAAGCGAAGTACGAGACTAGCTGATGCAACACCCAGCCTTAAGCCGTCGTATTTAAGATCGCTTAACCGTAAACCAACCTTAGCAAAGCAGGGTTTAAGCGGCCTCGTGGTGAAACCGGCCCTAAATGGAGTATAAAGGCACCCGTGCCTATATTGTCTTCGCCGATCTTCCTCGTGATACGTCGGATCTTGGTGACCCCAAGTTTCCTCAAATTACGCAACAGTTAATCATCGGAAATCAGAACGAGATCACGATGGAAGATAACGCCACGGATCTTGTTCAGCGTCGAGTGCTTTTCGATCTTCACTGGGATCGCATCGAAATGGTCGCATTTCAGCAACTTTTCTGTTTGATCACCACCAGTGGTCTTCAATAAAAGCTGACCATTGCATAGCTTTTTGATCCCATCAAGGTCACCGAATTTATCTTCGATTTTCCTTATATCAATCCCAATCAAATTTCACAATACTGTATATTATTATCTTGCATCTAGGATTCAGTGCCAATGTCTAAAAACTTATTTCTAATAAATTGCTATGCACAGTGTGTAATCTACTTCCATACTCGGATCTCAGTATTTATCAATACGTTCATGTTGATTCATACCATACATATTATTTCAGTAGTATAGATCTCGTTTAGAGTGCTCAAAAGCAACTGACCGTCAATACGGACCTGAATAATCGACATTATGAATAATGAGCATGAAATAAAATAAAATAAAAAATTACCCAGGGCAGTGATGTATAGCACTCCGATTTCAAATCGACACCTTGTTTATAAACAAATAAACAAGACGACAGTGCTAGCCAGAACCGTGTCGCATTGAGCCTGCACAACAGTAATGCCGGGCCCATACACTGCCATCCCCTGCCAGAACTGTGTTGCGTTGAGCCTTATTGATGTACAAGGCTAATGCACGATGACACTGATGTTGAAATGAAAGATTTCTTACACGGGTCCCCTAGTTTTCCTTATTTGTAAAACATTGAATTGATTTGAGTTTTTAATTGTTTCAAAAATACTTTTTTAGACATGGAGGAATCACTTCCTAAAGCAAAACCACCTACTCAGAACTATTCAATGCTTAGAAACAAGGGAAATAAAAGTTAAAGCATCTTATTAACAGGTGCACATATTATTAAATGCATTAATATGGTGGCTATGCATGATATTCAGTAAGACAGTTCATATCTACAGACTCCAAAAATAACCTTCAAATAGAAAACGATACGCAGGCCAATATCAAATTGACTTAAATCAGGATGTAGCTGTATTTTATCTATGTTTAGGAATAGTGTGCAAAGTTCTTTTATATATACAGTATATACAGATATACATTTTCATTTGGGACTGTTTTACTTTTCAGCATCCAGTCTATTCTAGTCTGCAAGCCTCTGTCTGTTCTCTTACCCTCTATAGCCGAAATCATTAACCTCTTAGGTAACCTCTCCTTCCCTTAGAAACAAGGGAAATAAGATTATTATTTATTTAGCATATGGCAACAAGTGAGATACATATATACAAGTACAAATATACACAGACAAGAAACATGTTTCCCGGAAGCAAGATTTAATTAGAATGAAATGTCGAGTTGGGTGATCCACTGTATGGCTTCCTCTGTTGGTTCCAGAAAGTCATTTGGACTACCTGTATAGGAACGTCGCACACATTCACTTACAATATGGGGGATTGTTTGTTGAGAGGCACCACAGTCGCACTCCGGTAATGTACGGTAATATATTTCTACTTATAAAAGGCGTCCCTATATCGTCCACGATTTGTTCTCATCCGATTCACTGTGGTCCAGAGCATATGCGGTAGATGATGTCCACTAGGAAGATGTTCACCAAAAAAGATGTCGTGTAGGGAACTGTCTGTGGCAACATTCCAGAGACTTTTCCATTCTTCTAAAGGGTAGAAATTCCCATCTACCAAAGTGACAGCATCACGCAAAGATGGATGACATGACTTGATCCACGGTATCTTCAGAGCGGGAATAGCACCCAGAACAGGCAATTGAGGGTTCATTTCAATCTGCCTGTACTCTCATATGAGACCATTTGATCTTCTTAAATCAGACGGCATTATACCTGACAGAATTAGAATCCAATACAGTGGTGTGGGCTGGATAGTACCAGATATTAACCACATGCTAGCGTTTAGTTGGGTATCAATGAGTCTTGAAAACGAGCTATTTAACCAAACTGTTGCACAGTAGTCAGCACAGGAGTAAACCAGTAAACCCCATCTTGAACCACACGATTTCTGGAGGATGCTATTGCGTGTTTCGAGCTTTTTAGACAGATTTATAAGATGTTGTTTGTAAGACAGTGTGTGATCAAGTGTAATGCCCAAATATTTTGGATACCAACTGTGCCGAAGTTCACGATGACAAAAACGAATGTGAAGTACAATGCTAGCTTGGCGATTGTTTAGATGAAAGCCTGACACTTTTGTTTTGTTTGGGTTAGGATTCAGTCTCTATTTCTTAAAGTATGTTTCAAGTGAAATCAGGTCTCTTTGTAGCACTTCTTCTGTCATATTAAGGCCTCGATGTTGAGTGGCTAGTGTTATATCATCAGCGTAACAGAATGTTCGCGATGATGTTTCTGGGAGGTCGAAGATATACAAATTGAACAGTAGGGGGAGAGTACCGATCCTTGAGGTAATCCATTCTTGAGCTTCCTTTCTGTACTCACACTGTTTCCCATACAGACCCGGAATCTTCTGTCGCTGAGCATGTTATAATCTGCACGTTGGTCCTCCAGGGTACAATTTGGAGAAGCTTGTAAATTAATAATAAGATAATAACTTTTAATTATCTGTGTTAAAAAAAACACTTTAGGCTATGTATAAAAATGTTATCAATTTAACAAGAAAACCATATCTTAATACTGGAAGGTCAAATGAAGTCTAATTTAACAGACTTTGGAGGTATTATTTCTGTTCTTATTATCATTATTTATTGAAAACATGTAATGACATCTGTATTCTATATAAGCCACAATGTCACTGAATGGGAGCACGGGTTGCATTGTGTTGGGATTAAACTATCACTGAATTTCTCTAACCTGCTAAAGAAGAAAACTAATTATGCTATGTGCTTCTGTATGATTTTCTATGAGTAGAAATTACTTTCGTCGTGTTGTGGGAAAAATGAATCTCCGCCTACAAGAAATTTTTGACAGAGGAAACTTAGAGCTGCTTCTTGCAAAAAGCACGTCACATGATCATACAATCAAAGATAATCTATTTCAGTATGTTTCTAAAATAAGTAAATTACTTTGCATGCCAGTAGTCAGTTGCTACGTGACATGAGACTGTGTGCTTTGTGGTACCATATATAATTGAATCAATATCAATATTATAATCCCACCAACCTGGGCCCAAAGTTTTGGAAGCCAGGCTCTGCCTGTCACAAGTCAGAACAAAGGGAGAGTGATAAGAGGAGTAACACCTCTGTAAAAAACCTTGGTCCAGCTGACCTGGCAGGTAGTACCATGTAAGGGTCCCTTGCCAGGGTTACGGTGATGACCTCTACGGCATATACAATGGAGTAGATGGACTATGTAACAGTGTAGATGGCGGAAGAGGCATCCCAGTGCTCGGGAGAGTAAGAGCAAAAGGTATATGGTTGCCATATATCAGTCAATTTGGTCAACGGTCTTAAAGGCGGAAGAGGAACTTTTTCCCAACGGCAGAGAGAGCGGAAGAACCTACTGGAGTTAACCACGAAAATAAATCAATGTAGCGTCTGTTCTCCAAGTTAGGGGCGGCTACAGAGGGCGTCTGTTCCCCATGTTAGGGGTGGTCTAAATAAAGTGCAGAACGAAACGGGAAACCACTGCACTACTTATTCCCAAGTTAAGCAATCATGATGTGTTCACAGTAAGATGTATCATTTACTGATTATGAGGCAAGGAACCCAAGATCCGGCAGGGGAAGAGTCGAGGCTTCCCGGGTCGTCATTAAGCGAAATCCTCGAGGAAAAGGATCAATGAAACTTGGAACGTGAGAACGCTGTTAGAAGCAGGAAAATTAGAAGAAGCTAAAATGATTATGAAGTAAAGAGGACTGGACATCTTGGGGCTGTGCGAGATAAGGTGGCCAGGGAATGGTGATTTCTACAGTGAGGACTTCAGAATGATCTATAGTGGTGGTGCAAGTGGAGGAAGTAATGGAGTAGGACAGCTCATTAGAAATAACTGGGCAAGAAATATGATGAACACCTATCACATAAATGAGAGGAATAACAATCAAGACAAAACCCAGGAATCTGGTAATTGTTCAAGTGTATTTTCCAACATCGAACAGCTCGGATGAAGAAATAGAAGAAATGTATGGGACCATTGAGGAAATATGGAATCTGAGATAGAAAACAGATAATGTAATATTCATGGGAGATTTCAATGCTATTGTCGGAATGCATCCAAACCATGAAGGAATTGAGAAGTTTGGATTATGTGTCAGGAACAAGCGAGGGGAGAGGTTATTGGACTTCTGTGATCAGTATCATTTGATTGCGACAAACACCCTATTTGATGTTCCATTGCGCAGAAGATACACCTGGAAAGACCCTGGTGACACTGCCCGTTACCAAAATGACTATATCCTCGTCAAGAGAAAATATCACAATCAAGTCAAGTCAAGACAAGTCATAGCTATCCTGGGGCAGAGATAGTCATAGCCAAATGCATTATCCACCTGAAAAGAATTGATCATTGGAAACCAAAACCTATCGACTTAACCAAATTACGAGATCATAAAAACAAGGATGTTTATGTACACAAAACAAATGAGTTTGCCAACCAAAATGAGAATTCTACATGGAATACTATAAAGGAAGACTTGCTAAGAGTAGCTCATGAAACACTGGGAACAAAAAGACTGGAACTAAGGAAAGCATGGATTACAGAGGAAATTTTGGATTTGATAGTAAAAAGGCACCATTTCAGGAAAAGGAACACGCCAGAAAGCCAGGAACAATATAGGCAGGTCAAAAATCAAATTACAACTCTGTATAGGAGAGCGAAGGAAGCGTGGATGGATGAGGTTTCGGAGAATATCGGGAATGATATTATGAAAGGAAGAACAGATAGAGCATATCGGAACATTAAAATTTTAAACCAAAAAATCTAAAACAAAAAGCTATCTAGTGAGAGATAAAAATGGGAAAATTTTAATAAATAATTATGAAATCAGTGCACAGTGGAAGGAACACATTGAAGAACTGTATGATGGAGGTAATGTGCTGAATGCACTACATTACTGTATATTGAACCAGAACAAGAAGTAGAGGAAGATGATAAAGGTCCTGCAATCACACGGAGGGAGTTTGAATCAACACTTCAGAGATTAAATGACAATAAAGCCACTGGTCCAGATAATATACCTGGAGAATTACTAAAGAATCTGGGAGAGGATATGAAACAACTTTTATATGGCATAATATGCAAATGTTACGATGATGGTGAAATTCCAGAATACTTCATCAAGAGTAGAACGGTTATGATACCAAAGAAAGGGAATAGTATAGAATGCTCTGATTACAGAACCATAACTTTGCTCTCTCATACATCTAAAATACTAGTATCAATAATAAAGAACAGGATAAATAACAAGTTGAACTCACAGATTGATCAAGATCAGTTTGGATTTCGAATAGGAACAGGAACAAGAGAAGCAAACTTGGCTCTTAGAACAATTTTGGAAAGGAGGCTGGAGATGAATAGAAGCACATACGTGGCATTTGTAGACATCGAAAAGGCTTTCGATAACGTTAGTTGGGACATATTATTCAAAATTCTTAAAACTACAGGGTTGGACTGGAAAGACCAGAGGATGATACTGCAACTCTATGGGAGACAGATCACGATGGTCGATATTGGAGAATGCATTCAGACAGCAAAAATCAGAAAGGGTGTGAGACAGGGCAGCTCTCTCTCACCGTACGTCTTTAACGTATTCATTGAGGAAGTCGTAAAGAAGTTTAAGACAAATACTAAAGGGGCATCATATTCAATGTATTAGATTTGCAGATGACATAGCAATTGTAGCGGACTCCAAAAAGATGTTGTCCAGAATGTTAAATGTATTGTCATCAGCGTTGTCAAAGTCACGTTTGAACATTAATGCTAAGAAGACCAAGGTGTTAGTTGTGAGTAAACATCCTGAGAGTATTCACACAAACATTAAGATTGCAGACAAGTTAGTGGAACAAGTCACCAGTTTCACTTATTTGGGAAGTCTAATCACAAATGACAACAGGTGTAGTTAAAGAGATTAGAAGGCGGATAGCGCTCGCAAAGCAGGCTTTCAATAATAAGAAAGATCTTTTTATTAATGCAAATTTGGATATTGCAATTAAAAAGAAATTTGTCATATCCTTTGTGCTTGTGTATGGATGTGAATCTTGGACGATAAGAGGTCAGGATTGGAAGCGACTTGAAGCGTTTGAGATGTGGGTCTGGCGGAGAATATTACGGGTTAAATGGATTGAAAAGAGGACTAACATCAGCATCCTGCAAGAAATTCAAGGGAAAGAGAACTGAGACCAACTATCCATAAAAGAAAAGCTAAACTCACAGGCCACATCTTGCGACATAACTCTTTCCTAACTAATCTCCTAGAAGGAAAGATCACAAGGAAGAAAGTGCAGAGGTCGACCAAGGAAATGTTTCCTGCAAGACATCACACTAACTCTTCAATATGGTTCCTACTGTGGGATGAAACGAGGTGCTGAAGACAGAGAGCAATGGTTGCGGAGACAAGGCATTGCCTTTAGAAGTTTATGTTCAATATTATTGATTTATTTATAAAATCATTCAATATGAGTGAAGTTCAAATAGGCCTCATTGTGATAATCATGCCATTTGACACATTTGAAAAACGTTTTTCGCATGGTGGAAAATCTCACAACAATAGTAACCTAAAAGACATGTCACATGAGTGAATAAATTGCTTTTTCGGAACCTCTTTAATAAGAAATTCTGCGGAACTGGAAATTTAACTACTGAAGAAGTAACAGTAGATGAGCCTGTAACCCTTCTTTCACAGTCATCATCGATGGTTACGACATCATTCTCTCAACCTACACTTAGATAATTCATGGACACTAAATCTGCATTTAATATCAACTTGAAAATCAAAATGCTAGGGTTACAGGTACAATGAAAATTTTCTGCAATGGCTCTCCATATGGAGGAATCCAGACATAAATTCACAAGCATAAACAATGTCATCAGAATACTACACTACACTTCCATGGGTAACCTATGAATGTCTTAGAAGCCATTGAAATAAACAAGACACTAAAAATATCAAATTCAACAAATCTCAGTGAGATAAACTTCGACACCAATATTCTGTTCGACACACTCACAGATTACATCATACGTAACAAACAGCATAACCCTCATAATTTTTTATTTTTCCGAATATAATTCGTTTTTTGTTGTAACAAACTACAATGTTCATTAACTAACCGTTTCCCTTCCTTCCTTCCCTCCCTTGGTCTCTCCTCTCCGTACTCATTCCCCTCACCCACCCCGCTCCCCCCTTTCCCTTTTCTCTGTACTCACACACATGCTTGTAACCAAATGCCAGCGCACATTCAAGGAGTAGCCTAGAGCTTGCACACATTCACGGACGCCTTGAACTGCTTCCTCACATAAGTTTCTCTTATTTTGGTATTGTCCATCCTTTCTCACTGTCCACATGGGTCGATATTACCGTATATCACGTTCTTTTCTATCAGTATTTTCACTTCGTGTGTCCTATCCCATTTTCAGATTGGTCTAAAAACACCAATTACAACCCGATGTTAACTGTTGTTTGACTTAAAACCTCTCAGCACGGAATAAGTCTATCACATTTTCGGAACTTTTTAAATAAATCAACTTTAAATATTTTTATTATTTTTCACTGTTTCCATTTTTTGTTTTTTTTGGGTTGATTTTGCCAACATTTTGAAATAATTTACGTCCCATTTCACTTTAATAATGCTCACGTTTTCCGTTATCCACACATGACGGAACTCTCTATAACGAGTAAAATTGGACTCGAAATGACGATCAAGTTTTAATGGAATTTTAATAAGAGGACCCGCAGCGCATTTCACAATTGTCAACTTGTTGCATTTGACCTACAGCATTAATGAACCATTCTCAACTAGATTAAGCTTCTACAGCATGTATTACGTCAACAAGGGCATCCAGATATAATATATAACTCTACATGTGAAAATTTTACGGTCACATTCCCCTTTCAGTCAAATGGAATGTGATACATCTTTTACCTAACAACTTTTCATCATGTTTGGGACAACAAACTTTAGGATGGGCTTTTACTTTATTTCTAATTGACATCATCCAATTTATCTAATCAATGACTGCATAGTGTAACATTTTTAACATGTTTCACATTTTTAAATTTTTTCGTTGATGCTATGTTTTTGTGTCATATTGCCTATATATTTTGGATGTTATCAAATTCAACAGGCCGATGAAGGGGTCATGAACAAGCCTTGAAACATGAAGTTGGTTTGAAATGTTTTAATTAAAGTATTCACTAGGTGGAAAATTTATTATTTTTCTTTTTGAAAAATACTTGTGTTTTTGATCGTCAATACAGAACCACAATGAGTAATAATTATAATAAGCACTGTCTGTCTCGGGCATCTGAGACATTCTGTCAAACAAATGCGGTGCGGCTATAACAGGGAAAGTGTGATACCTTTTCACAGGTAGTTGGCAATAATCATGGAATATGCAGGGACTTCATATTTGCTTGGCAAGGATATTCTCGCTCATGCGTCCCGCCAGTGACGGCTCAGTTGCAGGCTGCCGCACGCGCATATGTTCGGCAGAATACGGTGCTTAAAATCAGTATCGTGCATTTTACTCACCATGTTTACAGTAGATGTTGAAAATGTTTCCCAACCGCTGCCAAACATAATTGGCATCTCCTTATGAAGTTTCCGGTTACTCCGGTTAATTTAGTATGGAAAGAATGACCTTTAAGTCTATTTTTATTGTTTACTGAACCTGTACGTTTGAATCTCTTAGCCAGTTGTTTTATTGTCCGATTTATATGAATGGGTCTCCCTGGAAGTTTCACTCGAAACATTTGTCCTGTTCTAGCGCACAATTTCCTGCACTTTATGTATGCATTGTGCAGATATATACTTTCATGTAACGAACATTTCACATAAGGCATTACAGCACTATACACAACCTGCACTAGTGCAACATGCATTATGCAGGCTGCGGCGGCGGAGTACGAAATGCATCCCGTGTAAATACATGTGGAGCGGTAGTGAGCTACCGCCGCCAAGGTTCCAAACCTTTAAATGATTCGTTATTGGCGTAATCAGAAGGACCGACTAACGTTAGTCAAAAAGGAATCTAAATCTCTCCATGGCACACGGAAAGGAGAGTACCAAGAAGTTGATGTAGAAGTGTTACAGTGGATCATTGAAACAAGAAACAATGGTCACGCCGTGATGCATGAAATGTGATAGTTCAAAGCGAGTCAAATTTGTTAAAAGTCACAGACGTATTCAGCTTCACAATTTAAGGCGAGCCGAGGCTGGGCTATATGATTTATGCGTGGGAACAATTGAAGTTTGTGGAGGAGAATTTCACTGTGCCAACATCTTTCAGCAGACTACAGTGATAAAGTGATAGAATTTCATAGTTTTGTGATAGGGCTCCGAAAAGAACATAAAATGTCGACTGAAAACAAAAACAGAGCTAAGTGACAAAACAATCAAATTACATTTTATTGCTAAAACGTGGGCTATGCGCCTATGCCAGTGAGGTAAAAACCGCACTATACACAACATGCACTAGTGATATTCAGTCTGCAAGTAGTTCAAACTCTGACCCTAAGAATTCGCCTGGGTCTAAGTGCCACCTGCTGTATATCAAAATCCGGGCTATGTGCCAAGCGCCATGCGACTGGTTTTGCAGTACTTGGCTGTCTTGGAGGTTATATTTTGAGCTGCTTTTTGGTGCGAGTTCAGTGTTTTAAGTGTATTGTGGTGTTTTAATAATGGACGTACCTAAAGAACTATGATTCCATACCTAATTGAAGAAAAACCTTTATACACTGAACTAACACAATAGCCATGGTTTGAAGAACACTGTTTACTTATTAAAACTTTTAATATTTGTATAATAATTATTATAGCCTAAAGAAACGTACTGTACACTACATTATTTTAAAATTAATTATTAATTTTTTCAACAGCACTACATTTTACTTAGGGCCTAATATTATTAAGACTTTTAGTACTGGTTTTTTATGTTTTAGGAATAAAATTCATTAAATGAAAGATTTTCTCCTTTCTTTACTGAAGTGTTATCCATAACCTGTTTGCTAACTCTGCTCTTGCAAATTTTGTTGATACTTCAGGGCACTTAGCCCAGTTTTAAGGGAACAGCAGTTGGTATATACCGCATTTCATTAAAAGGTTCAGACAAAAGAGGTAATTACAAGAAAAATATTCCTTAGGTAACATTAAGCTTTCATGAGTGTTTATAACGTAAGTGCTTCTAACTTTTTTACACTAGTCCAACCCCTCGTCCACGTCGTGGGAGACGGGCAACGGCACAAAGTAGGGGATTTCCTGAAGGGGCGAAGTACAGTGGGGACTTTGTGTGCCCCGGGACCGTTACGGTAGCTGTGAAGGTCCTACAGGAACCCTGAAAAGTGACGGCTAACGGGGCTCTGGTAAAGCTACGATAGGCCCAGCAAGCCAGTAGTGGATGAAACCAAATGCTTTCAAGAATGGAACGAGCCTCGGACATGATGGATATAATAGACGACACGGCTGTACACACGGACTAAGATTTGGAACTTTAAACATAAGAACACTGACGGGGAAGGGGGAGGAGATAGTGGATATGATGGAAAGAAGGAAGTTGGATTTATTGGGATTGGCAGAAACAAAGTGGAAAGGGGAAGGAAGGAGAGAACTGAGAAAAGGCTATAGACTGTACTGGAGTGGGAATAAAGAGGGAAAGAGGAATGGAGTGGGAGTAGTAGTACGAGATGGTATAAAAGAAGAAGTGAGGAGAATAAGTGATAGGATGATGAAAGTGAAAGTAGCACTGAGGGGAGAGACCGTAGAAATAGTGCAAGTGTATGTTCCACAAGTAGGCTGCGCCTCTGAAGAGAAGGAGGAGTTCGAAGAGGAATTGCAGAAGCAGCTGGTAGGAAGAAATATGATTGTCATGGGGGATCTGAATGCCCATGTAGGAAGAGAAAGACAAGGTTATGCGAGTGTTCTAGGACCAGAGGGTTGGGGCGGAAGAAATGAGGAAGGAAAGAGACTGTTGGACTTCTGCCAGAGGAACAGCCTGCTAGTTGGGAACTCCTGGTTCAAGAAAAGAGAGAGCCACACAATCACATGGTACAGTGATGACTTGACCAGGAAGTCGGTGGTCGACTATATACTGTATGAGAAAGATCTAAATAAGAACATCACGGACATCAAGGTTATACCATTGGAGAACCTGGATAGCGACCATCGATTGCTGGTAATGAACCTGAGAGGGAGTAAGGAGAAGAAAGGGACTGAGAACCAGGAAAGACGTATAAGGATATGGTAATTGAAAGAAGGGGATAGAAGGGTCGAGTACCTCAAAATGGTAAAGGAAGGAATTCCAACAGATGAAGAAAGAGGGGTGGAAGAGGAATGGGCTAGATTTAAGAAGACACTAGTAGGTGCAGCAGAAGCAGTATGTGGGAGGACAAGTAGTAAGAAGAGGTGGAAGGAAACACCATGGTGGAATGAGAAGACAAAAGATATAGTAAGGGTAAAGAATAGAGCCTTTAGGAGGTGTATCAATATAGGACGGTAGAGACAAGGGAAGAGTACCAGGAAAGAAAGAAGGAGGCGAAGAGAGTAGTGGCTGAGGAGAGAAGAAAGTGGATGGAAGAGTGGACAAAGATGATGGACGATAGTGAAGGTACAAAAAAGGTCCTGTATGGGATGGTAAAAAATTAGAGGCGAAAGGATCCTACGGATTACATACCTGCCAACCTCTCAAAATGAAAAATCGGGAGATTCGACGAGGCGGCGATTGGGAGAGAGGGGGGGGCGGCCGCGATGCAATACATAATACATACACAGGCTAAGACATTTCAGCAAATATATCAGTTACACTATTAAACTGTACATGACTAACATGATATGACATCCCAGTTTACAAATGTACTTAAGACTGAGTAATTTTAAATTCTAACTAATCTATCAAACAAGCATAGCCTACCTTTCTTTCGACCACACTCAGGCATACAAAAACTAGTGACGTATCGAAGATCATATTATTGATCGTTGTTGCAGGTGACTGTGGCTGATTTTGCCCTCTTCAAAAAGGTCTTGCTATATGCTTGCTCAAAACACTTCCCTTTCTGAATCGACTTCAGAGTTATAAGTTTGTCCAAAGTCTTGTCGGAGAGAGATAACCTGAACTGCGTTCTTGGTTTTCTGACAAGACTGAACATCCTCTCACACTCAGCATTACTATGCGGAATGGTCAGAATGGAAAGCACAACTTTAGACAATTTGTCATACTTGAGTTCTGGCTGAGCCACATCTCCCGGCAATTTTTGAGTCTGGGAACATCATCCTAAATAAAGGACCAGCGTGATCGGAACAATTGACAGGGAGGTTATGTTCAATAATAAACGATGTGAACAATACTTCTGCACGTGTTATACTGTCAGTGTCTTCCTCCTTACACTTGAAATAATCAAGTTTGTTGTTTTTCCCAACACACTGTTTCTTTGAGAGTACATGTTTTGAAATGTCTCCCTTTCCACCATGTGAGATACTGAAATCACACCTACAGACACTACAAAATGCAAATGTTGCACCTCTTCTTGACTCAGTTATATGCGGAAAGTTATCTGTGTACACACTTTTAAATGTCACATCATATTTCTTCGCCATATTACCGAGGAATGGACGCAATCACTCAGATCAAAAAATCACAATAGCCTACGGGCATATTAACGCCAACAACATCAAACTAAGTTATAAATAAATCATATAATTTCACGTGTGAAACAGATACAATATTCCGCAGCGCACAACTACCTATCACCCACAGGTCATTATGCAAAACATCTAGGAACAAGCGCTGAATTATCCATCGACGATTTCAAACACAGACGTATTCGAAGCGAACTTTTTATACCAGCAGGACGTGACGCGGGAGTTGTCGATTATCGATACAGAGCGATACTGCGGCATCGAGATATAACTTCAAAACACGTAAAGTCGATCCGTTCGATAGACGACTGGAGTGTCATCTCGCACGTTCAATCCGAAATTACGCGTGGGATTTTTGAAAAATCGGGAGATTTAATACGTTAAGCGGGAGGGCGGGAGAAATGGTCTGAAATCGGGAGTCTCCCGCCTAAATCGGGAGAGTTGGCAGGTATGGGATTATGTTAGAATGGTGAACAAAAGGGGACAAGAGATAGAAAGTAGAGAAGAACTGAAGAAAATGTGGAAAGAATATTTTGAAGAACTTCTGAACCCAAATGGAAACCACGGCGAGGAGAAAGTAATCGGGGAAGAGGAAGATGAACTCTAAACAGAAAAGGACTTAACATGGAAAGAAGTGGAAGATGCAGTGAGGAAGATGAAAGGAGGGAAGGCACCGGGTGGGGATGAGTTGAGTGTGGAGATGGTGAGAGCAGCAGGAGAGGTTGTATGGCTCCTGGACATGAGTTCTTCCCTACTTTCTATCTCTTGTCCCCTTTTGTTCACCATTCTAACATAATCCCATACCTGCCAACAATGGTTGTACAGAGTGATGAGGACAGCATGGAAGGAAAGGAAGACCCCAGAGGACTGGAAAAAAGGAATAATTGTCCCGATCTTCAAGAAAGGTAGTAGAACAGAATGCAGAAACTACCGGGGAATAACACTGATGAGTCATTGTGCAAAGATCTTTGAGCAAGTTTTGGAAAGGAGGATTAGGACAAGGATAGAAGGAGGAATGAGGGAAGAGCAACATGGCTTCAGAGCAGGAAGGTCCACAGTGGATTTGATTTTTGCTGTAAGGCAGTTACAAGAACAGCACTATGAGTATGGAACAGATCTACTGATAGCCTTCCTGGACATTGAGAAAGCATACGACAGTGTATGCAGAAACAACGTATGGAAGTCCCTGGAGGATAGAGGAGTAGAGAAATAAAGAGGATAAAGGAGATGTACAAGGGAAGTGTGAGCTGTGTGAAAGTGGGAGGAGAGAGATCGGACTGGTTGGAACAGAGAAACAGCCTGAAACAAGGAAGTGCACTGTCACCGTTACTTTTCATTGTGGTGATGGATGACATAATGTCCCGAGTGGCACAAGTAATTGGGGAAGGAAAGATGAAACCAATGGTGTTTGCAGATGATTTGATGATTTGGGGAAACAAGGAGGAGGAGGTACAGGAACAATTGGACGTGTGGGAAGGAATAATACAAGGATATGGGATGAAATTTAGCATAAATAAGAGTGAGATGGTGATCACAACAAGAAGGAAAGAACCACAACGGGAATAACAATTGGTGGGGAACAGCTGAAGAAAGTGGAGAGTTTCAAGTATCTGGGAAGACTGATACAAGATAATGGAAGAAACGATAGAGAAATAAATGAGCGGGGGATACAGGCAGAAGCATTCCGGAGGAGTGTGAGAAGCATGTTATGGAGCAAGGATGTCCCTCAGAACAGCAAAAAGATCATATATCGGACGTACTACGTCCCTATCCTGACGTATTCCTCGGAGACCTGGGTTATGAAAGGAAGGGAGAAGAGCAAAATGCAGGCCAGTGAGATGAGGTTCTTGAGAAGCAGTATTGGAGCTACAAAGATGGACCGAATAAGAAATGGGAGGACCAGAGAATTAATGAAGGAGGAAGCATTACAGGATATAGAGAAATCTAGACTTAGATGGTATGGACATGTAAAACGAATGGAGGAGAAGAGGATACCCAGAAGGGTACATGAGACGAAGTGGGAAGGAAAGAGACTGAGAGGAAGACCGAGAGACAGGTGGCTGAAGGGGGTGGAAGAAAGCGTGAAGAAGAGAAGAGAAGACTGGACAAGGGTGGAGGCTGAGAGATGGTGGGAAGACAGAAGACGTTGGAGAGGCTCGTGTTCCAAACAGATCAAGCCAGTGGCTGGAAACTGTGCAAGATGATGATGATGGGAGGAAAAAATCAACAACTGTGAAAATGACAATGTTCTATTTGGCACGTAGCTCGGTTTTTGTATTCGGTCGACAATTTCTATCGCAAATTGGCAGCGCCGATCAGACTCCTGTTCACTTTGACATGCCGACAAGCACAACGATAAACACACCAGGTGCATCTAGTGTTTTAGTGAAAGCATCGGGCGCTGAGTAGCTACAATGTACAGTAACGCTAGCTGTGACTGCAGAAGGCAAGAAACTCCCTCCGTACTGTATTTTCAAGCAAAAAACTTTGCCTAAAGGAGATTTCTCAAAAGGAATTCACATCCGTGTACAGGAGAAAGGGTGGATGGAGGCAGATCTGGTAACTGACTGGCTAAAAGCTGTATGGGAACGATGTCCAGGAGCCATACTAAATGAAGAGTCTATGCTTGTTCTGGACAGCTTTAGCGATCACTGACCGTCAACCAAAAAATTTTTTCAACCATGCGTCACATTTAAGAATTATCTCACAAACCCGTCATCAGATTGAATCCAAATTTTAACACAATATACATTGGAATGTTGTATAACTGGTTTATTAATTTTAAAATTTTAAAACATGCTTAAAAAAGGGCACTGTTTGTGTTTCAACTGTGATAAAAAATATTAAAATATAAATTAAAAATTCCAAACCTACATGAACTAACGTAAAATAGAACGACGAAAATGATGTTATTGGATTTTATGTAGGTCTATTGGTTAATTCACAAACAACCTTCAAACTCGAGTGCACATAATATTTTGGACGACAGTAGATGAGGGCGTAAAAAATAACAAATGGCACTAACACCTATCCAGAGATTATCCCAGGAGGACTAACATCAATTTTGCAGCCATTATACGTCTCCATAAATAAGCCTATAAAGGACCATATGAGAACATTCATGGTGGCCACTCAAATCGGTCAACGAATTTCCAGGAGTTTTCCAGAAATTTATCGGTTGCCTACTTCAAGACCAAAATAAAGCAGTTGTGTTTGGTTTACTTATACAGTTGTGGACAAAAATTAGTGACGATTGCGGTATTGATGCGCAAGCCTACACACAAATGATTTAATTGTTGTTTTAAAAAAGCCTTTGTGACTCAAATATCCGCTTTAAAAAAAGGAGAAAAGAATGCCGCCTGCAATTTTATTGCGGTGAAAGTTGTCTATACTCAATACCTTATGTTTTACAAAAATACTATCGCGTGTTCTCCCACACAGAAACAGGTAGCCTGAGGAAATTTCTTTCGTTAACAATAGAGTGCTCACCCAAAACCACAGACAGAGTATGATTTAACATGGAAAGATTTTTATAATTCATTAACAGTGGCTATTTTCCAGGAGTTTTAAAAATTTTCGTCATTTTCCAGGAGTTTTCCAGACCTAATAAAAATCCAGGAGTTTTCCAGGATTTCCAGGAGTAGTGGCCACCATGACATTTTACACCAACTGGATGGCGGACAATATGCATGAGACAACAAAAGCTGGGAAAATCAAGCGGCCTTCGCTACCATGTATTTGCCAGTGGATAGTGCGTGCATGGGGATAGATCACCCAAGACATTGATAATAATAATAATAATATCGTATGGCCTCGGGTGCCTGGTGCAAGCTTTGTTAATTGACACCCAGAGGGTAGCTTGCATGTCGAATTTCGTCATTCCTTTGAACGCTATGAAAGTCAACGAGGTTAGATATCTAAACTCCTTGACACTACAGGGCTTTCAAGTAGAGAATGGAGGAACTTTGTGTTGGCGGAAAATCCCGAGATTAATTTTACCATTGAACACGGCCTACTGAATTCAAATGGGTCCTTTAACATGCCAACAACGTATGACATGAGTATCGTGATTTTTGTCGCCTTCAAAAATCACTTACCATGGCCAGGGGCGAACCTGCAATCTTGGGGTTGGTAGTCCGATACTATAACCACTCACCCACCGTGGCAAGCTAAGACATTGATGAAAAACATTTTAAGAAGACTGGCATATCATGAGCATTAGATGGCTCTGAAGATGACTTTCTATGGAAAGATCGCAAGGAGAATGAAAACCCAGGCTCGAGCAACTATGACGGAGATGAGGATAGCTTGCGATTCCCACTGCAAAAAAGGGAGGCTTAACTTTTATTTTACCGGTATTATTTTTCGCTTTGTTAGGCCTAAATATTTTTTTGTGAAGCATGATTTTCGTGTTATAGGTAAAGATTATGTATTCAGCCAGCATGTCCTACTAGCCACGCCCATCAACCACTTTATGGTAGTATCTTTGCCTATGCGGAACTCACTGCGCAGATGTTGTGGTGTATCATCACTGATGAAAGATGTAAACTTCCTTTATTTTGATTAAATATATCGAACTATGTACCATAAAAATAAAATGTTCATTTTTACTCTCTCCCTTCCCCAAAATAATGGATTTTTGCGAAGTGCACGTCTATAGAACCCACCCCCAATTTCGGAATTAAAAATTTAGAAAACTAGTAGTTCCGTGAAGAACTATACAGCCTATTATATATATCCTACTTATGTTAATTGCCTCTATCAATATACAAAATTTCAGTTTGACTGCTGTAATAGATTTATAGATATTGAGACCGTCTAAATATTTCGGTTAGTCGCCATGTTGGATTTTTACATATGTAGGCCATAGAGTTATGTACTATTAGATGACGAATTTTGTGTAGGTTCATTATTCACACGTTCACATGGTTAATACTGAAGAAATAAAAACTTAATTTTAAAATTGTGCACAGCCGCCATCTCGAGGTTATGTGAACAATTGAATTAAATTAGATGCCAGTGCATTACAATGTGTATAAACATTTACTGTACCAAATTTCACAGCGCTTGGATGGTTAAATCGCGAGAAAAATCTATTAAAATGTTTCACCTTTGCTTGGCCACCCTGTTAGTTTTGTATTTTACAGGTTTTTGGAAGTTTCATAGCTGAACTTCTAGTAATACCCTTTATCACCGAACAAAATTTCAGGGTGATATCAGTAATAGTTTCAGAGATATATAATGCAGGTGAAATATTTCGCACAGTCCCCATGTTGGATTGGTGAGACTTAATAAAATTTGAAGGGCACGGTCGGAGTCGGCCGTAATAGTACTAGGGTATGACCTTACCAAGTTTCATTGAAATCACTCCTGCCATCTAGATCTTATTAGAGGGACACACACACACGCGGACAAAAGGTGATCTATTATCAATTAATATGATAAAATTGGTCGGGTTAACTAAAACATAAAATGCCAGCGTTTCACCCCAGTGTGCCGTTGGGCTCGTCAGTTGGTACAGACACACCTCGCCAATACGCGTGGCTAGCACATACTGAGCAGGCCATCACAAGACACAAAATACAAGTAGTATTGATGTCATGAGTGATGCCAATGTGCTACGGAAGTCAAGCTCCCTTTATAAAACAAAAGCCTTACCTTGGAAATCCAAATTGGTTATGAATATTCCCGAATGAGAATATGATGTTATTTCCGTTTGAGCAGATGAATTATCATTTAAAATGATAAAATTGGTCCGGTTAACTCAAACATAAAATGCCAGGTTGGATCACGAGGAGGATTTAGTATTTCGATGCTACATAGACTGTCATTTTTAAGTGGGTTGATGCACTTCTCGCTCCCAGCACGCTTTTATGTATACGGCCATGGGAAAAGTGGCAAGTAGGTTTCGTGATGGGTGCCCCGTGATGGGTGCCCAATCACCTTTGACAGGATTCCCGCAGTCCTCGTGGTCACAAGTTCACGATAGGGGGAGGGTTTTATGATTTTACGCAACTGACGTCGATCTCAGTCCGTTTGACGAGATTCCCGCAGGCAAGTCGTGCGGTCAGCCGGCCGTCTTAAGGATGCGATTTTGGAGGATGAACGTTCGAAGTAGGTACGGTATCGAATATTACGAATTATTCTGAGAGGATTGCACGAATAATACGACAAGAGGGCAAGTTTTATTTCGACTGGGAACCACGAATTATCTACAAGTTATCACAATAATCGGTTAGATTATACAGTAAAACTCGGTTAAGAAGTTCCCGCATAAAACGTTTTTCCGCTTAAGACGTCCGATATTCTCGGTCCCGTGATTCGTCCCATAAGATACATGTATATTTTTCCCGTATATAGTGTTTGTGCATAAGAGGTTTTCCCGGTTAAATAGTTCAGATTTTGTATTCCCTTAGAGCATAAGACGTTCACTGAGAGACAACTGACTTGGAATCAAAACTCGCCAATCTCCGCGGAAGATACATCCGGTGTTCCGAATGAAAGAATACAAGAGTTCCGAGTGTTCGCGGGTCTCTGACCGGGCCCGGTGTTCCGAATGAAAGAATACAGCCGTTCCGAGTGTTCGCGGGTCACTGACCAGGCGAGCATTTCAAGGCTGAATGACGTCCCGCTATGACGACACCCGCCCAAGACCGACTACAATATACAGCATCATGCTTTCATTTGTGGCCTCCTATATTCTTTGTTCGTGGCTTTTATCGCTGTTCTGTGTGATCAAACTTGTTAGCCAAGCATTGACAGATGTAGCATAACATTATTGAGATTACGAGAATTGCGTCGTCAGTGAAGTAAAGTTTTCAAATCATTGTGAAAATGAATGGTTCTCAGATGAAAGGCATCAAAAGAAAGGCACTTTCTATTAAAGATAAAGTGGACATTATAAGAAAAGTAGAGTCTTCTACTCTTTCACGTGTTGCTCTTGCGAAGGAGCTCGGAATGCCGCCGTCTACTTTGAACGGCATCATAGCAAAGAAAGAAGGGATCTTGGCTTCTGCCGGGAATACTTTGGCAAGCTGCAAGAAGATTTAAAGCGCAAAATACCAAGACGTTGAACAAGCTCTGCTCGTGTGGTTTAAACAGCAGCGAAGTTTAAACATTCCCTTCAGCGGGATTATCGTGAAGGAGAAAGCCGAAGAAATCGAGTGTCGATTACAAGTGCCTTTTACTGCGTCGAATCGGTGGCTGGATCTCTTTAAAAATCGGGCTGGCATAGTTTACAAGACTATTAGTGGTGAAGCTGCGAGTGTAAGTACAGAGGAAACGGAAGCGTGGAAGGAAACACTGCTGCCGGCAAAATTCAGTAATTACAAACATTGTGACGTTTTTAATGTTGACGAATTCGGACTTTTTTATCAGGTTGTTCCGGATAAATCTTTGGTTTTGAAGGGAGAAAAAAAGGTCAAAAAAGTGTTTTCAATTCAGTCTTAGTTGTTTATTTACATTCTAAAATGTGTCTATAATTGTAGTTTGCTGGAATATATGGTGTGTGCTCAAACAGTTATTGAAATTAATTCTATTAATGTGAATTGTGAGGATTATGCCAATTAATTTCTCTTAATCTCTGGTCTGATAGTCAGATTTTAATATTGGGGCTTCTCTTTTTCTGGCTTTTATATAGGCCTATGTACAGTATATTATAGGATCCTTCACAAACAACAAAAATGTGTGCGTTTCACATGCATTTCAGGCCACTACCCTTTTAAGAAGTTTCCCTGTTAAGAAGTTTTTTTAATGGTCCCTTGAAAAACTTCTTAACAGAGTTTTACTGTATATCCGATGGAACGAAAGTTCGAAGGAAGAATAGACTTATAACGGAATTTCGAATTAACCATACTGGATGTCGCAAATTTACTAGACATATTTTTTTAATAAGTTATATATATTTCGAAGATTTTTCGCAACTGTAACATTACGCAAGATTGCGACATTAAATAATTGTTTCGTGTTCTTTCTGGACTTCAATTTGAAATAGATTCCGCATAACAGAAATGAGAGATTTCTTTTTAGTTTCGGAAGTATACGCGAATAAGCGTCTCGCGAAAAGTCAGGTTTTCTAATACAGTAACACAGAAAAATATTTCACACGAAACTTAAGTCTTCTTGATGCCGAAAATATACGTTGAACCGATGTATATAGTTTAATCAGTTGAAACTTTCCGTCAAATCAATACAAAATATTTTGCGCTATTATTGCGCTAAGTTAGGTACATGTTTCGAACCTTGCAAGGCGGTCCTTCATCAGCCTCTCACACAAATGGCAACACATCAAAAAAACACTGAACAATATCCTAAAATGCATGCACACTAATAAAACACATATTAAAAACATTCCATTAAAATTTGTACGAAACATATTAAAAAAAACACATGTTAAAAGTTCTGAGAGTCCATTTATCTTGTTCATTGCCAACGTTTAAACACGTGTCGTTCTGATAGGAGATCTTGTCCTGTTTTGTTATCTGCTTCTTGTCATGTGGGGAACGGAAATAGAGTAGTATTCCCATTTGAATGGTCCAAATGCAAAAGACTTTTAGGTACTCCCAGACTAAACAAGTAGTCCTCTGTTGAAAGAAAATTAAAATTTATTTAGTGAATGGACTGAAGTAATGAGAATCTAATTAAGATCAACCAGAAAACGATTGCTAGAAAATCCTTACCTCCCAGTGTATGCAGTGAACCTGTGCGCTTGAAACAGCTGTTGCAACTAAAGTGCTGAGTCTAGGCGAGGCGAGGTGAGGCCACGTGAGACATGTAGGGGTGGAGAATACCATTGGTGGAAGCAATGAGCGGAGGGGCGGGGAGGCACTTGGAGTGGGAGGGGAAAGGAAGTTTGGGTGGTACTACGAACCCAGATCTAATTTATGGAGGTTTTTTATTTATGGAGGTTTTTTTATGTTGGTTGCTGGTGACAAAGTTTGTCAATGTTTCGTATAAAACATTGCTATCGAAATTGATTTCATTCAGATTGTGTAACGGGTTGTTTCTCAAGGCCTGGTCTATCTCAAGCTGTTCTAAAATATTAAGCATGATGCCTTTGCTGCAATAATGTAAAATTTCCAAGTCTTCCTCAATTTTCGAAAAGTTGTGGTTGTGTTCCTGCATGTGATTATTAATGGCTGAGAATTTTTTGTGCCTCGCAGCGTTGAAATGCTCATTATATCTTATTTTAAAACTACGCCCCGTTTGACCTATGTAATCTGCATCACAATCGCACTTTATTCTGTAAATACCGGATTTCTGGAATTTGTCTTGTTTGTTGATCGATTTGGAGTTAAATAAGTGTTTCATAGTGGTGTTGTCTGTTCTGTATGCTATTCTAAGCTCTTGTTTCTTGAAAACGTTTGTGATGTTGTGCGTTAGTTGATTTGCGTATGTGAAAACTGCAACAGATTTCTTATTTTCTATTGGTTGCAAGCTTGTGACTGGTTTATTTTTAATTTTGCTTAAAATGGAATCGACGTACATTTTGCTAAAACCATTGGCTATGGCTATCTGATATATGGTGGAAAGCTCTTTGTTCCAATCTTGTTCTGAAAGGGGTACGTTAATAGCTCTGTTAATATATGCCCTGAAAGCAGCTTTTTTATGGCTGGCCGGGTGATTTGAATCCTTCCTAATGGTGGTGTGCGTTTGGGTTGGTTTCCTGTATATTTTAAATCGTAGGCCCATGGTGTCCCTAATGACAGTAAGATCCAGGTAGTTTATAGACTGATTTATTTCTGATGTTGTGGTGAATTTGATGCAATCATCAATTTGGTTTAGCTCTGTTGTGATGTGATTGATGCTACTGATTTCATTATCAACTATCAGAAAAACGTCATCGACGTATCTTGTCCAATAGCTGATTCCTTTTATTTTACTGATACTGACGTTTTCCAAATGGTCAATGTAAATATTGGCCATTATGCCTGACAATGGGGAACTCATGGCCAATCCTTCTGTCTGCTTGTAGATTTTTTTGGTTGAACGTGAAATAATTGTTTTGCACGGCAAATTTTAACAGGTTAATGAACTCCTTGATTTCACCTTGCGACATCCTACTGTGCATTTTTAAATTTCCCTCTATTATATGTATAGTGGGACCTACTGGGATGTTCGTGTACATATCGCTGATGTCAGCGGTGTGTAAGGTTTCTGAGCCTTTTATATTCAAAACTTTAGTGCGTTTACAGAAGTCAATGGAATTTCTAATTGCATTATTGGTCGTAAATTTATAGTGTTTTTTCAAAAATTTTTGGAGGAATTGCGACAGCTTGTAAACAGGACTACCCCTGAAATTTACAATAGGTCTGATCGGTACGTTATCCTTATGAGTTTTGGGTAATGCTCTAAGGGTTGGTATGCCTGGGTTCATATTGATCAGTTTACTAATTTGATATTCATCTAGAATCATGTCGGTGTTCTTTAATAGCTGCTTGAGTTTTCGTTGTGTGGGCCCTGTGGGATCTTTGCTGATAATGCTGAAATTTTTGTTGCTCAAAAAAGATTCCGTTTTTTCGATGTATTCGTTTTTATTCAAAATAACGATGCTATTACCTTTATCTGCCTTAGTTATTATTAAATTCTCTTGAGAGATTTTCTTTTTTAGGTTGGTGACATTTTCTGTGTGGGGTTGTTTATTATCCTGTTTTATTATTTTGTTGATTTTCTTGTTGATGACATGTCTGGTTTCATTCCTTTTTTCTATTGGGAGTTTTTGGATTGCCGTTTCCGATTCTGCTATTAGTACTGTTAAATTAGTTTTATTATTGTAGGAGGAGTGCCAGTTATGTTTGTAGCCTTTTTCCATTAATTCGATTTCCGCTTGGTTAAAATCAACATTAGATAAGTTTTCGAACGGTTTTTGGAATTCATGGGATGGAGCGTCTGGTTCCTCGTTGCTCATCGTGCGTGCCTGCCGCATTAGTTGGTCTAACTTCCTGTTTAAAGTGCCGACCTTTTTACTGGCGTGGAATGCGACAACTTCCTCTACATGGAGAAGGAAGGAGTCCCATTCATCTTTATCCATGGTGTTAGCAGCCTCTAAGTGAACTTCATATAAAAAGAGGCTGATGAAGGACCGCCTTGCAAGGTTCGAAACATGTACCTAACTTAGCGCAATAATAGCGCAAAATATTTTGTATTGATTTGACGGAAAGTTTCAACTGATTAAACTATTTATATACGTCAATACGGACCAGAAATGGCAATTAGTATTCCCATTACTAAAACGGCTAGTCAGGCTAAAAGGTATAAATTTAAACATCTGCGAATAAAATTGGCCAGCGTCATTAAAAACATTGATTTCTTACAAAAATGCAGAACGCACAATCTAGTTCCTCGACATATAGGCGCGTTTCAGAAAAAGAGATTTCACAACAACTTTGAACGTAAAACACAGCTAATGATCAACCAGAAAATCCTGCAACGTGAATTAAAATTTTTATATATAAAGAAAAATCAAATTAATAACTTTTTATATGAAGTTCACTTAGAGGCTGCTAACACCACGGATAAAGATGAATGGGACTCCTTCCTTCTCCATGTAGAGGAAGTTGTCGCATTCCACGCCAGTAAAAAGGTCGGCACTTTAAACAGGAAGTTAGACCAACTAATGCGGCAGGCACGCACGGTGAGCAACGAGGAACCAGACGCTCCATCCCATGAATTCCAAAAACCGTTCGAAAACTTATCTAATGTTGATTTTAACCAAGCGGAAATCGAATTAATGGAAAAAGGCTATAAACGTAACTGGCACTCCTCCTACAATAATAAAACTAATTTAACAGTACTAATAGCAGAATCGGAAGCGGCAATCCAAAAACTCCCAATAGAAAAAAGGAATGAAACCAGACATGTCATCAACAAGAAAATCAACAAAATAATAAAACAGGATAATAAACAACCCCACACAGAAAATGTCACCAACCTAAAAAAGAAAATCGCTCAAGAGAATTTAATAATAACTAAGGCAGATAAAGGTAATAGCATCGTTATTTTGAATAAAAACGAATACATCGAAAAAACTGAATCTTTTTTGAGCAACAAAAATTTCAGCATTATCAGCAAAGATCCCACAGGGCCCACACAACGAAAACTCAAGCAGCTATTAAAGAACACCGACATGATTCTAGATGAATATCAAATTAGTAAACTGATCAATATGAACCCAGGCATACCAACCCTTAGAGCATTAAGGCCACCACACACAGAAAGCTAGGCTAAGCTAAGCTAAGCTGTGTTATGAAAAATATCGCTCTCAATGCATTTAAGTACAGTGACACACACAGGCTGCTATGCTAAGCTATACTATGCGAAGCTAAGCTAAGCTAAGCTAGACAGATCGCTAGGCAGGCGATTTTCTTGGCTGTAGCTGGCCTGGCGCATGCGCTTTTCATTTCGGAACAGTTGATCTGGCGGGCTGCCGCAGACCTTGAGTTGTGTGCGTAGCCGTGTCGTGTGAGTGTAGTGTAGTGATTCAGGTAGTACCGTACTTCGTTTTATTTAAACAATGGGTGACAGGCCAAAATAACAACTTTGTTCATTTCCCAGCCCTACAAAACTGTGGTAGGCTAATCAAAATTCTCAAAAGAACGCAGAAATTATATCAGAATTAAGAACTGAATCCCGCGTTAATTTCAAGACTTCATGGAGAATGTTATAAGTTTCAATATGTTTTCCTCCCCTTTCTCCATTAAGCCGATCCCGTGGTGTAGGGGTAGCGCGCCTGCCTCTCACCCGGAAGCCCCGGGTTTGATTCCCGGCTCCGTCAGGGAATTTTAGAAACTGACGTGAGGGCTGGAACGGGGTACACTCAGCCTCGTGAGGACAATTGAGTAGCTGTCTGACAGTGAGACAGCGCCCCGATCACGAAAACCAAGATTAACGGCCAAGGGGACCCGATGCGCTGACCACATGTCACCCCAATATCTGCAGGCCAAATGGCTGGGCAGCGGTCGCTTGGTAGGCCTAGGCCCTTCATGGGCTGTATTTGATAAGTTATAGAAATAAACACGTATCTACATAGCTATAGTTGGCCACAATTTTAATTAATAAAATAGCGACAACTGGACCCCCACCTAAACAGAATCCTGGCTGCGTTCCTATTTTTTAAAGTTACATATACAGTATTATACCAAAATAAATTTAGAAAGCAGTATTAAAATAATATTATTAATCTAATTTAATCCTGTAAGATCTCTTCCTATAAAAATACTATACATTTTCATTAGTAGGAAAGCATGTAATAAGAAATATGCTGCCTAGCTTAGTTTAGCTTAGCTTTTTGTTCGTGTCATAGCACACCATAGCTTGGCATTGCTTAGCATAGCATACCGTAGCGTAGCTTAGCTTTCTGTGTGTGGTGACCTTTACCCAAAACTCATAAGTAGGGATAGGAATTTTTCGGTGATTTCAGAGTGAAGAAAGCGGTATTTTAAAGTGGCAAATTCGGTGTTTTCAAGTGAACTTTTCGGTACTTTCAAAATGTTAAATTTTAGGCAGTATTTTTTAAATATCATGGATAACATAACGCATTTCAGTCATCCTTCAAAGTATACTTCAGTGAAGAGATCCAAATTCTCTTGTGACAAACGGTAACATGTATCACTTAAAAAGGAAGCTTGTAGTTTAACGTGACCGTTAATCTTGAGATCATGAGCCACGGGACCTCCTTTTTACGTGGAATCCGAACCACAGGACATGGCATTTCACTTCGAAAATCTCACATGCATTGACCGGGAATCGAACCCGGACCGCCTTGGTGAAAGGCATACAGCTAGACCGCTGAGCCACCACGCCCCGCTTGTATCACTTAACGTGCTAGTGTAAGCTGAAAAACAAGTTCACAGTTAGCGTTTGAACAGGGTATCAAAATGGTTTTCAGCACAGATTCTGAGAACTTTGGAAATACAAATGTCATTCCTTGCAAAACTCAAACAATATCTGTCTTGGTCCTGTCGTGCATCTGCCTCTTGATTAAAGTTTGCAGTTCGTTGTATCCTCTAATGACCTCACTTTTTTCCAGTGTTCCACAGAATGACAACTTCTTAATTTTCTTTGCAAGGTCCTCATTGATGTTCATTGGCACTATTTCTGCTGGATCAAACGCACACATTTGTAAATCGTGTTGCCAGGGTCAACGTATCTCAGGCTGATTAATATTCTAAGAGCATGGGACCCAGCGTTTACTAAAACTGGATGTATTTTCTCTCCTTTTAACTCATTTCCACAACCCTCCAACAGCTCCTTAATGTTGGTACCGTAATTTCCAGAAACAGCAAGTTTAAGGGCTTTCTGAATTCTCCGTAGATGTCCATCTAGAAGGTGAACAGTCTGATAAGACTGGGATGAGTTTAGTGATGTCTGTGCCAAATTCTTTGAATCTCAAGTATTTCGTCATGTGAAACATTGTTCGGGAAATCAACACCAGAGTTATCAGTCCCTACTACTTCATTCATAAATTGCACGATATCTTTCAAGTACTCTGACAGGTACACTACAGAATGAAACCAAGAAGACCACCTGGTTAAGACTGGTTCAGGAAACAGTGGCACATTTGGATATGGATACTTGCCCTCTAGATATTCATGTTTGAAAGGCGCACTATATGACGCCACGCGTCGAGTAGTTACTAGGATGAAGGGGGAGGTGACCTTGCTGTTCTGGTCCATAAAACCTCAATAAGTTAGTAACTTACCAGGATGAGATTGAAAGATCGCTGTTTGCAGAAAGCGAGGTCCGTTATCTTCCATTAAGTTTTCGATCATTCCGTGTTTATTGGATGCTCTCCATGCAGTCAAGTCATGAGAGAAAATTACCGCTACTACACTCGCACAAAAACAAGCCTTTGTCAGCTTCTGTGACGACGATATTTTAAATCGGCAAGGTGGTCTCACTACGATGACATTAGGGCAAAACCTGGATGAATGCCAAGATGCAGAAGAAAGTGACATTCAGTAGTTAGACTTCGATAAAGACGATCATGGTTTCAGACATGAAAGCGCTTAGGATATTGTACGGAAATTGACTGTCGGTGAGGTAAACTGAGATCCAGTGCATGTCAAGTGAAGGAGTGATGCAACGGAAATCCCGCAAGTTCCCACAATCAAGCTAGTGTGTCTATAGTCACACTTATCTCTTATATAGAAAATCGAGATGAATTTTCGTTCTCATATATTGTTTTCTTCAGAATTGTACAACCTAAAACTAGAAAAAATAAACTATCTAAGAAACAAAAAGTGATTACAGTCATTTCTCTTAGTTTTTAATATTGGTGTAGGCCTAATCTTCGTAGTGTGTCTTACAATACTATGTTGTAATAGTACATTATGCAACGAGCCTATAATGGCAATAATTAAGACACGAGTAAGTTTATAAAACGAGCGTATGCGAGTCTTATAATTTCCATACGAATGTCTTAATTACCATTATAGGCGAGTTGCATTCGACTGTTTATGTTCGACGATAATTATTATAACTATTTCATGTTCGAACATAAATATTCATAAATATCTGTAGAGATTTCACCAGTTTTAAGTACTGAACAGACTGCATGAGATGCAGAGAATGCCTTGTATTTGACCATGGCCTCCTCGATTACCCTACTATGACACTAGGCCAGGCAGCGACATTTAAATTAGAAGGCCGTGGAACTCAGTGCATCTAATTATCTAATTGGTCAAACAACTGTTTCTTGAGCTCTGATTGGTGGGAGAAACTGTTTCATAATGCAAAATAGTGTTATAATGAGCCTCATTATAGTACCGTTTTCTGACACATATTAGTCAGGGTCGAACATTAAGTATTATAATTATTTTTTTCTGCGTGTTCTTAAAATACATTTCAATATTTTAACCAATAGTTTTCTTTTTGCCTGGCTTAAAAACATTATTGCAGATAATTCGTGGCTTTCAAAACATCGCGGAAATTTGTGCATTAATTGCCGCGAATTATCGGAAGAGCACTATAAAGGAAAAAAAACGAAAAAAGCTAAAATTCGCGTTTTCATGCGAAATTCACGAAAATTCGCGTTTTATGCGAAATTCGCGAAAATTCGCGAGCTCAAAGACATTTATTTTTGCCATTTTTAGGGTTATTATAACACATTATCACCTGTGTATGACTTCTTTTAAAAATTCGCGAAATTCGCGATCGCGAATTTTTCCTATCCCTACTCATAAGGATAACGTACCGATCAGACCTATTGTAAATTTCAGGGGTAGTCCTGTTTACAAGCTGTCGCAATTCCTCCAAAAATTTTTGAAAAAACACTATAAATTTACGACCAATAATGCAATTAGAAATTCCATTGACTTCTGTGAACGCACTAAAGTTTTGAATATAAAAGGCTCAGAAACCTTACACACCGCTGACATCAGCGACATGTACACGAACATCCCAGTAGGTCCCACTATACATATAATAGAGGGAAATTTAAAAATGCACAGTAGGATGTCACAAGGTGAAATCAAGGAGTTCATTAACCTGTTAAAATTTGCCGTGCAAAACAATTATTTCACGTTCAACCAAAAAATCTACAAGCAGACAGAAGGATTGGCCATGGGTTCCCCATTGTCAGGCATAATGGCCAATATTTACATTGACCATTTGGAAAACGTCAGTATCAGTAAAATAAAAGGAATCAGCTATTGGACAAGATACGTCGATGACGTTTTTCTGATAGTTGATAATGAAATCAGTAGCATCAATCACATCACAACAGAGCTAAACCAAATTGATAATAGCATCAAATTCACCACAACATCAGAAATAAATCAGTCTACAAACTACCTGGATCTTACTGTCATTAGGGACACCATGGGCCTACGATTTAAAATATACAGGAAACCAACCCAAACGCACACCACCATTAGGAAGGATTCAAATCACCCAGCCAGCCATAAAAAAGCTGCTTTCAAGGCATATATTAACAGAGCTATTAACGTACCCCTTTCAGAACAAGATTGGAACAAACAGCTTTCCACCATATATCAGATAGCCATAGCCAATGGTTTTAGCAAAATGTACGTCGATTCCATTTTAAGCAAAATTAAAAATAAACCAGTCACAAGCTTGCAACCAATAGAAAATAAGAAATCTGTTGCAGTTTTCACATACACAAATCAACTAACGCACAACATCACAAACGTTTTCAAGAAACAAGAGCTTAGAATAGCATACAGAACAGACAACACCACTATGAAACACTTATTTAACTCCAAATCGATCAACAAACAAGACAAATTCCAGAAATCCGGTATTTACAGAATAAAGTGCAAGGATTGTGATGCAGATTACATAGGTCAAACGGGGCGTAGTTTTAAAATAAGATATAATGAGCATTTCAACGCTGCGAGGCACAAAAAATTCTCAGCCATTAATAATCACATGCAGGAACACAACCACAACTTTTCGAAAATTGAGGAAGACTTGGAAATTTTACATTATTGCAGCAAAGGCATCATGCTTAATATTTTAGAACAGCTTGAGATAGACCAGGCCTTGAGAAACAACCCGTTACACAATCTGAATGAAATCAATTTCGATAGCAATTTTTTATACGAAACATTGACAAACTTTGTCACCAGCAACAAACATAAAAAAACCTCCATAAATAAAAAACCTCCATAAATTAGATCTGGGTTCGTAGTACCACCCAAACTTCCTTTCCCCTCCCACTCCAAGTGCCTCCCCGCCCCTCCGCTCATTGCTTCCACCAATGGTATTCTCCACCCCTACATGTCTCACGTGGCCTCACCTCGCCTCGCCTAGACTCAGCACTTTAGTTGCAACAGCTGTTTCAAGCGCACAGGTTCACTGCATACACTGGGAGGTAAGGATTTTCTAGCAATCGTTTTCTGGTTGATCATAATTAGATTCTCATTACTTCAGTCCATTCACTAAATAAATTTTAATTTTCTTTCAACAGAGGACTACTTGTTTAGTCTGGGAGTACCTAAAAGTCTTTTGCATTTGGACCATTCAAATGGGAATACTACTCTATTTCCGTTCCCCACATGACAAGAAGCAGATAACAAAACAGGACAAGATCTCCTATCAGAACGACACGTGTTTAAACGTTGGCAATGAACAAGATAAATGGACTCTCAGAACTTTTAACATGTGTTTTTTTAATATGTTTCGTACAAATTTTAATGGAATGTTTTTAATATGTGTTTTATTAGTGTGCATGCATTTTTGGATATTGTTCAGTGTTTTTTGATGTGTTGCCCTTTGTGTGAGAGGCTGATGAAGGACCGCCTTGCAAGGTTCGAAACATGTACCTAACTTAGCGCAATAATAGCGCAAAATATGTTGTATTGATTTGACGGAAAGTTTCAACTGATTAAACTATTTATATACGTCAATACGGACCAGAAATGGCAATTAGTATTCCCAGAACCGATGTATACCACTCAAGGTATCCTCAGTATGTATTTCCTTGAGGTCGGGCACGGGGAAATATAGCTTAGTACTATGCAATAAGCACGGCGCCGCTTGCGTGAAACTCGCAATCTATGAGCCTAGCGGCGTGAGTTTAAATGATTCAACCCGCCTTCAGAAAATTTTCGTTACCCGTTTGTAAAATTCGTTACTTTCGTTACCCATTTGTAAAATTCGTTACTTTTTCGTTACTTTCGTTACCGGTAGACACCCTGACTTTATAATAAACATCAGTTAAGACCTTTTTTAAGCAACGTCTACACATGCAAGAAATTGTCTATGACTAGGAGTTGGATAGAGCATTCAGTTATCTCACAATTTTCTATCCCTAATTTACTTTTAACAAAGCCACAAAGTTCCACTTTTGACATAATCGTCGAACCCAGTGCTTCAAACAGTTGTAAACTTGTGAGAACTGGTTGCGCGGCATCTTCTAAAACGTAAAATAACTAAGTAGCCTAAGTTGCAAAAAGATGCAAAATATCTTATAACAGGCATAAACTACAAGAAAGGAAAGGAAGGAAGCTTGTAGTTTAACGTGACCGTCAATCTCTAGATCATGAGCCACGGGACCTACTTTTTACGTGGAATCCGAACCACAGGACGTGGCATTTCACTTCAAAAATCTCACATGCATTGACCGGGAATCGAACCCGGTCCGCCTTGGTGAGAGGCATACAGCAGCTTGACCGCTGAGCCACCACGCCCCCATAAACTACAAGACTTTATCTACATTTTAACATTAAGTAGAAAGTGACGCTGAATGACGCGACATACTAAAAATCTAAATGAAAATATAATTTATAAATAATAGTTAAATATTATATAATGCAAATATAGCTAATATTACGTAACAATTACGCCCATTAATAACTGAAACACATTACAAAGATCATACCTTCAGCTGCATGTTCCATCTTAAAGCATCACACTAACCACAAAGACAACCAAACCACAGCCACTTACATTCACCCTCCAATTCAGACTGCACGAACAGTGGTGACAGATTTACACAATTGCGTTTATATCCCAGAATAGTGAGCGGCAATTGTATGAGAATGCTGTAGAAGTAATAAATTTTGATTTTTCAATTATGAAAATTACTAATTTTGTCCTCCTAGATTTCAATTTTGACCCACTGTGCGCTGGCCTCGCTCCAGCAAAAAAATTACCCTGTACAAGCCAAATGCTCATGGAACCAAATGGAATAAATATATTATAATTACTTTAACAGAGGGAACCAAAAACATTAATGCCAGATACTAACCTGTCCAAAAACCTCATTCATACGCTGCATAATACAACTCTTGAAGAAAACACCATTTATCTCCTCGTCTGTTCCATCACTGAGATGCCTGGAATGAGAGACAAAAAATATTTTTTAAGAACCATTTCAGATTTGAGACCCAACAGTCAGTGGTAGCCAAGTAGGCTACACATTGAATAATTTGAGGGCACTAGAATACATTATTGTAATGGATAGCAATTGGTAGATTCCAACATTTCTGCCACGCTTGTGGAGTACCACGGCAATCACTTCAAAAGCTTGCTACAGTAGAAGTTAAAAGATTCAAAGGGTTTTCATACTTAAGCACACAAAAGACACTAACCAAGAATGCAACACTTACAGGAGTGTAGTAAACTAATGGAATAAGAAATAATTGTTTCAAACAATTGACTCATAAGTATGCCTTCCTTCGGAGAGGAAGTCAAGCCGGCGGTCCCATGTCATAGATTTAAAAAAGCAAGCTTGTAGTTTAACGTGACCGTTAATCTCGCGATCATAAGCCACGGGACCTCCGTTTTACGTGGAATCCGAACCACAGGACATGGCATTTCACATCGAAAATCTCACATGCATTGACCGGGAATCGAACCCGGTCCGCCTTGGTGAGAGGCATACAGCTAGACAGCTGAGCCACCATGCCCCACGTCATAGATTTATGGCATGCTAAAGAACCTTCCACTAATTACACCTGTGTGAAGCAAAATTGTATAGGTTAAGAATGTAAACAACGCTCTTAGGTTCCTACGTTCGTTACCAAGAGCCGACTACGGTGGCGTCTGGTAGCTAAGTTCTGAACTAGTAGTCGTTGATGGTGGTGTCGGGCAGCAAAAGAACTATTTGAATAATTCAAAAGTCTGCACTTCTTACTTGAATTAAAAAACAGATAACACACACTAATAAAGTCATCACAATTAACACCGGTTATCAGACAGATTCTACACACACCCAAAGTACACGGGGCTACATGACCGCGTTGTCGCAGCCCCTAAACTTAAGAACCAACCAACCAGATTAACTAAAATACTTCTGAAACTTAATAATTGTAATAATGTTGTGCATAAGTGTTGTACACATATCTAATGAACCTGAGTTAAGCCTACATGAGCAGGATCTGATGATGTTGACGAACCTCTCATTTGTATTAAGTATAAATAATTCATGTATTTATTTCAGCTACTGGGAAATTAATTGTTAATCCTCGCCCAATCTTATTGGGTACACTTATTAACTAATATTGAGGATCTGAAAATTCTTTGCAACATTTCCAAAGCAACCTTATGAACATACTGTACTTTAACAAATAGGGATAAACACAGCACAAAATTTAACACCCACGATATCACCTAAACAAGTTTTGACCAAAACATTTGATATGATATCCTTACATATTTCATTAGGTAACAAAACAAAGGAAAAGCACCAGTAATAAAGAAAAAGTTGATTAATTCTGAATGAAACATCACTCATTTCTTTTTCACTTCCATAATATATGAATTGCAGCCAATAGCCATAGAAAGGTATTTTAAATGAATGCTCTTAAGCTCCCAGCAAGTTCAATTTCAAGTAAATACAACTTTGGCTACCAGATGCCACTGTCAGTGACACCTAGCGGCAAATGTTGGAACTTGATAGTTTTTCTAACCAACCAATCATAACCTACATATTTGGCTACAGTACCAATTTTAGTGGTAGGTCCTTTTACATGCCATAAATCTGACATGGGCCCGCCGGCTTTACTTCCCCTCCGAAGGAAGGCATACTGAAAGTTTTTAATGCTCTTAAAAATCCGACAACTACGGCTGAGTTTGAACACACGATCTTGGGCATAACAGTTCAGCATGCAACCGACTACACCACTGAAGTGATAATATATGATTTTCATACCTTATTTCATCTTCTGGGAGACCTTAACAATTGAAATTACTAGCTGGTCACAACTGCACAGGATATATATGCTAAATAACGTAAATACATGCTTTTATTGCTTATTTAACAATGGCAGCCATGTTCGACAGTGAGCGAGGTATCTTCAACTGTCACCGAAGTGCCAACATGTGGGATACAAAACACACCACACTAATTAAATATTATTGGTGAGAGACTACCCCTCTGTGGAAGTAACAGTTTCCGAAGGACACAGGATGTTTATTTTCCGAATGGACTAATGGTAATTGGATTGCCAAGGTAAGGTTTTATTTTTGAAAAAGGGAGCTTGCCTCTCACAGGCACTGCTCTTGGCATGAGCCTTGCAGCGGCCTTCTCAGAATGTACTAACCATGGGTCTTGGCAAGGTGTACCATACCAACTGATGAGCCCAATGGTACACCGGGGCGAAACTCTGGTAAAATGTTTGGGTTAGCCGGGCCATTCTTTCATACTTCTTTTTGAAGTTTTGTTAAAGTACTACCCCACTGTGCATGACAAAATCCACGGATGTATAGCCCATATATAATGCTAACGAGGCCCACAATTATTATTGATCTAGACAAAAGCCATTGGTCTGGATTCAAATGGAAATTATCTAGTTTAGGCTACTCCTCCGCTGTCTATAACCTACCCACCTTCCCTTTTTAGAGCACAACTTATATAGTAAAATTCCATCATCTGCGTTAATTATGCACAACTACAGTATTGCTAACCCCATGCATAACTCGTACGATAAAATTTTCTGAAGTACCGAAATTAGCCAAAATACGCTTACGGTGGGGTAGTCACCCATCAATAATCTTTAATTAATACCCATATGGTACTAATTGTATAGGCAGTCTAGGTAGATTTCTGTGAGGGGGGTTCAAATGAAAGGAACAATGGTTTTGACAATGGATACAGACCAACACATCCAATCCAACAGTATTTTGACAATGGTTACAGCCTAACGTGTCGTCACCAGTGTCCCACTAGCTTCCTGCGGCCATGGCCGCACCTCAACCCGACCATTCTCACCTTAGTTTTGTCCAATTCAATGGTTTTAGACTGTTGGCTGCATTAACCATATATACCCCCTGGTTATATTAAAAATTCACAGTGGGGTAGTCGTGGTGTATTTTGCATTCCACGTGTTGGCAACTAGTGACGTCAATGTGCGCGCCTCGTGTGCACTTTGGAAGCAGTTTAACATACTAAATACACTGTCGAACATGCTGTTAAATGAGCAATAAATAAAACCACGTAATTTAGACATATCCGGTGCAGTCAGTGTAGAAGTACCAAGGTTAGTATTACAATCGATAACGTCCCCCTCGAAGATGAAATAAGGTATGAAAATCATACTGTTTTATCCAAATGAAAGCGAAAAATGAAAGAGTGATGTCTCATTGAGTTTTAATGACTTAGGAGGCAATGAACAGATTGTGTTGAACGATTTCAAGGCGAGACGTGTAGGAGAAGCCGAGTAAGCACCAGTGGTAACTGCCAATATGGAGGTAACTTGTTAAAAAAGAAACAGCTTGCCGACTAGACTGGATGCATAAAGTCAGAAAGGCTCTTCCCTCGCCATCCCCATCAATCACTCATCTATGTTCAATCATTCTTTTGCTGTAGCTGGATCTTGACTGTGGAATTAAAATCCTGCCGACATTAGAAATACTAAAACATCAAAGAAATTTAAGGCCGCAAGCCAAGATTACCTGTTGAATACTGCTGATTGACCCATGCAACTGGTGATGGATGGAAGGACGTATGACTGAGCTAGGATAATATTTAGGAAATTATAGAAAGGTTTGTAACATTGTGATTAATATATTTGCCGTTATTATTAGTCTATTAATATTCATATGCCACATTCATCAATATTAGTATTTAACATAATAAATCTACTCTTAATTTACTTTTATTGTATTTCAAAAATAGTCTCATATGCACCTGTACCATATTGCATGGTTAAGAGTAAGAGAGGGCCATGAGCTCTAACTTTGCCACTACTAAAGACATGAAATAAATAAATCGGTCTCAAATGAAAATGTATGTTGCTTGCTTCACTCCGAAAGTTGTTTCTACTTGCTTTGCCACGGTTATAGGCCTAACTGTTAATGCATTTACGGAACACCATATCTCCATTTTAATAAGGAAATTACAAATGCTATAAGTTAATTCTGCAATAGTCAACTGACGAAAAAGCTTGCCACGGTGGGTGAGTGGTCAACGTGTCTGTCAACTAACCCCAAGCTTGCAGGTTCGCTCCTGGCCATGGTAAGTGATTTTTGAAAGGCGGCAAAAATTACGACACCATCTCATACGATGTTGGCATGTCAAAGAACCCATTTGAATTCAGTAGGCCGTGTTCATAATGGCAAAATTAATCTCGGGAGTTTCCGCCAACACAAAGTTCCTCATTTCTCTTCTAGAAAGCGCTATAGTGTTCAAGGAGCTTAGATATCTAACCACCTTGACTTTCATAGTGCTTCAAAGAACCACGAAATTCGACGTGCAAGCTACCCTTTGGGTGTCAAATAACAAAGCTTGCACCCGGCACCCGAGGCCATACGATAATATTATTATTAACTCATGAAAACATTAGTCGCCATGTTCAAAAAGGCACGGTAAAGGCAATGCTGCCATCTTCACTTCACTATACTTCCCTGAAGCAATCTGGATTCCCTTGAAGCCACAGTTTGGATAAAACCATTGGTCGCTACTGGGTTAGACCATTGTCTGGGCGAAGACATTGATTGCTACTGGGTTAAATCACTGTCTTCAACGGAGGACGTCTGGGGGCATGAACGCCAGTTTCAGCATGTTGCTTTATGTAAATTCTGAAACCGCACATGCCGCAGTAGCAGTTGCTCCTAAATTCACATCGAGCGTTGAGCACTGTAAAACCAATCTTATGCCAAGCAATCATATTGGCACTATTAAAATTATGCAGCAACACCCCCCCAGTGATAAAACAACTCTACTTCTCTGTCTAGGTTACATTACCAGCTCCTATAAGTACAGTAGTTATTGCGATTTTCATGACAGCTCATCCCAGTCACCTCTACGTTTGTCTCTATGCATGATTTCAGGACTGCATACTAGAGGATGCTATACAAAATACTGAAATTGTTATCAAAGACAATGTGTCCATACTGTGATTATGATCATATGCAGTGTACAACTCATATAATAATTGAATAAAACAGCATTCATGTGGGACCATTATTTCAGGGTGTCAACTTTCATTTCCACAAGTGTAATCACTCCATTCTTAGAAGAGCTTCGACAGAGTTGTGCAGTCCTATGGAGCAAAACTTCCGAGGGCCGAGATAGGGACACTTGAACATAACCTAACTTGCTTACAATTCCAACCTGAAGAAACAACAAATAACACAATTTCCTTGTTAAAGATAAATGCTGGTGCACTTATAGTCTAGAGAGACATTTCAATATACTGTGCATACAAATAAGCAAATCATGAAAGCCTAAGTAAAATTATTACTCAAAAAAATTCGGTAATTCTTCGGGAGTGATGAACCAAGATCCTACATTGTTACTTACCTAATGTATGATTTTCATACCTTATTTGATATTCTGGGAGTCATTACCAATTGAAATTACTGTCCATTATCAATACTGCTCAGGAAATAAGTACTAACATCACGTAAATATGTGACGTAAGTAGTTATTTATTGTTCATTGAACGACGGCGAACGACGGCAATTGTAATGGCTTGTCGTTGCTCAACTGCCTGCTACTGAAGGATGCGCATTGGGCGTGTTCAATTGTTAAGGAGACGTCATTTCACTGTTGCCAATGCATGGTACACAAAATACACGACACAGGTCATGTGTAGCGAGCTAAGAGAGCGTAGAGAGTTAATTGAGCGAAGCGAGAAACTATTGGCTTACGAATCGGGAGAGTAGATAGTTAATCCAGCGAAGCGAAAAACTATTGGCTTACGAAGCGGAGCTAGATACTACTGGCATTTATGTCCGCTACTAACTTATGCACTGTCTTGCCGAAAATTACTGCTAGTGCCACAAAAAAGGGGGTCTGGGGCGTAAGCCCCAGGTTAGGTTTGTTTTTGTATGTAAAACATTAATAAGATAGAATTTATGTCCACTACTAGGTTAGGTACTGCCTGGCTGAAAATTACTGCTAGTACCACAAGCAAGGGGGTCTGGGGCGTAAGCCCCAGGTTAGACTTGTTTTTGTATGTAAAACATTAATAACATAGAATTAGGGTTTTGCCTTTCGAATACGAGTATCAACAATCGCAACACCAAAGAATAGGGAAATTGTATGCGAAAATTTTCCGTCAGATGGCGTAACTGTTCTATGTGGGACTCAATTGATTTGCCTTCCGTTGGAATTCTATACTCATCGAATTTTAAGAATGACGGGTTGAAAATACAGTAAATTTTCATTTTAAATAGTTTGTAACAGTCAATTGTGTGTTTCTGTTAAATGCTATTTGAAATAAAGAACAAAGTGATTCCACATAGTACCTGTGCGCTATCTGTTGCAGCTAGTTCAGGATGTCCCTGCAGAAACAGAAATAAGCGAGCGCGCTCACATCGCTCACTCCACTCAAAACAAACAACACACGGCCGTGTTTACCGTATACGTGGGGTTGGCAATATCTTCTTTGTCAAATAAGCCACGCCTACAATGGACGACACAACTGAAATTTCACTATATAAGTCGTGTTATTAATTGGGGAAGGTGGTTGGGTTATAGTCAGCGGAGGAGACAACATCTATTACCACATCACTCCTACAATTATTATTCATCATTACACAAGGTATTTCGGCTAATTTAACTAGTTTTCTACTTAGTTCATCACTCCCGAAGTGTTACCAAAAATTCACCCTGCATATTTTAAGTAAACTAGCACTTCCAGCACTTTCCAAGTTTGCCAATTATCTCATTATACTACATGTTAACCCTCACAACTCAAATAGGTAGACTAGAAGGGTTCTTCACATACATTGTCCATTAAGGCGTTTTCCTTCTCATTATGGGGCAAGACCAGAACTCTACCAAGCTTAAGAAATATAGAAATTCTAATAATGGAAGTATGAGCAAATAGAATCGGGTACAGACCTATGGAATGACTAGGCCAATGTAAAATATTACGTAATACTAACAGTGAAACATCAAAGTAGACATAGTCCCTCTCCACCTTATTGCACATTTCTGCACAGGACGAGAAGAGCCACAAACTCAAGCATCCAAACTAGGTCTAATCGCTTTGCAACACATCCCAATCCTCTTCAATAAAACGCGAAAAGTTACTCACAACGAGAAGTAGTGAAATGCGTCATTTCTTGACTGAAAAGCGAAGAAATAAGAATTGTCCTTTGTTTAGAATGTGGTAAAAATTACTCGGACGTAAGTTGCACGTCTTGTGCATTGATCACCGGCTAAATTAGCAACTGAAGTCCAGAGCGTTTTACTAAAGTATTCATTTTTCCTTGGATCTGAACGGAATACCACATGCAAAAGCCGAACTTGCAACCCAAACCAAAGCATATAAAATAAGTCTAAGAATAAACGAAAGGAAAGACTGAAAACGCCTCAGTTTGACTAATACCGGATGTCCCTGGTAGAAAGCAATCCTTGTGAACTATTGAATTTCTGCTAATTGGCAACTCCAGCTATCTGATATGACATCTAGCGGTAAAAATGAGAAACTTACCAAGTAGGGTACATTTGTCACGTGGTGACTGTTTGTGTATGGTTCCTTGTATTGGTAAACCTTAGATCATGTATTTCTGTATTTATGCTCGAAGTGGTAAACAGATCGTGATAATTTGTTCGTGTCTTTATACGTAAGTAATAAGTTTTACTCGTTGATAGAGTGAAAAATGAGTAAAAGCAGTGTATTGCTCAGTTTACGGCTGTAAGTCGATGTATAAGAGGGCTGCGGATATACGTTTTCATCACTTTCCAAAAGATGCAAATAGCAATAGCCGAAATGTGATGATACCTAATAATACCTAATACCTAATAATAATACCTTTCCACCCCGGGAAGGATCTAACACTTGTCGAGGTAGACAGACAGAAGACCTGCGACGTAAAGCCAGCGAAGGTTATTCAGTTTAAAAACAGCTGTTACGATGGGCGCGCTGGTAAGATTGAAGTTACTTGAATACTGCTTGGTAGGGAGAAGGGATGAGTTTAACTTGTATTAAAACTCGTGGGGCTACAGGAATTGCTTGATTTGGATGGTTAAAAGGTGGGTTTGGTGTTGAATATTTGAATGGTAGCGGAATCACTCATTCTACAGTGCCCACGGGGAGGAAAATTAGGCCTATATGACTCGTAGTGGAATAGCTCGAATATCGAAGAACTTAGCGATTACGAGGTGTAGGCTTGGCAGAAAGGCTGGCGGATCATCAGTTTGACATCAATTCACGATATAAGTCGGAGCTTGGAACAGTGGCGTCTGGTTTGCGTGGATGCTAGTCTCGGAATGATAAAAGTAGCACAGCTTCGGTGTGTTATTTATTTGTTTATGTACCGTATTTCTCTATTTGAATGTCCTCGGCGTTGAATCAGGATCGACATTACATTATATTGCGCATAATAGTACCGAAATAATGTCCGAAGTGTAGCCCTGTGTAAATTTGAATCAGCTGATCTACATCAACCATAAAAACTGATGCTTGATAATATGCAAATGACACCAAAAATCCAGTGGAACACACAAATTAGATCACGTGTATCGCACAGTTATACATATATACAATTAAAAATAACACTGCCATTACTTTAGAGACCACATTTACTGATTATAACCGAAAAATAAAAAGTGTTCCATATCAAACGCGTGTTATTGAGTATTTTAAACCCTACTTATCCAGACCGACCGTAGCGCCCCAAGTGTTAGTTTGAGTTGCCAATAGGATTATGTTATACCAAACTCTGCCACCAGATGACATCAGCGTTGGTTCGTTAGCAATTCGAGAGTGAGTAATAAAGAAGAAAACAATTTGTATTATTCAGTGTGCCCTACGTGTAATGAAATAAATGTGACGTGTGCAGAGATGGATCAGGCGAGTTGTTATTTGGAAGAGGCAAGAAATTTGAAGATAAATGATATGTTGAAACGCGGTGCGCGCTTAACTGGGAACAAACAAGAACTTGGCCAAAGGTAAATATTATCAGTGGCGGCTTGCATATATCGCAGTTGTGGAGACTACATGCACATGCATTAACTTACCTTTTTTTAGATCAGCTCCAGGCGCCCGGGTCTCGAACGTGACGAATTTTTCGATGACGAGGTTATTGACATTCGGTATGGTGTTAATCAGACCCTTCTCAATAGACAGCGTTCCAAGTGCAGTAAGTCTTTCTTGTCCCATAGCATTCCTGAGGTACATTTTGATCCTCTTGGGGCACCAGAAGCAGCGTTCTGGTTCAGCGGTAGCCATAGGCTGTTTGCCAAATAGCCAAAGTTTACACTCTTGCACACTCTCACTCGGAAGTGACGTCAGCGGGTGGTATTCTAAATACGATCGAGTGCAAGTGTACGAGCCGAGTGCGAGTGTACATAGCTGTAGAAACTTCTAGAGCTATCCATGGGTTTCTATGCACGGGATAAACGGATTGATACACACGAACACATGTTGACATGGATATATTTAACAAGACACTAACCCAAGCGAAAGCTGTGTATGTGAGCTGTGTAACAAGAAATGTGACAGGTACCACCTATCAAAGTGCTCCAAAAGAACATTATCATTGACTGAGTACAGTAAGATGTAAATTCTCTTCTTTTGGCCTTTCGGCTGCAATAAATTCTTATTTAATAAGACACTGTGACACATGATACAGAGTAAAGTCTATATACAAAAAAAAGGCAAAGGACATAAAGGTCAACGAACATACATGTGACAAAAGACAAACGACATGTAGAGCGAGATTAGAAATTACGAAAAGTATTCATTCTCTTCAACAATAGCGACAATTTTGAAGGTGCGGACTCGGTTCGTTCACTCGGTGCAGGCTCTGTGATGTCGCCATACATACATACATACATGGTTTATTTGCAAATGTGGACACTGCCATGGTGGAAAATTACAATAAATACACAAAACAATTCACAACCACAAAAATTTTAGAAAATTAGGACTAATTAGAAATTAAGTATTAGTTGCTAAGAGAAGAAACCGGTAATCGTAAAAATAATCATTCTAATAACAGAAATAAATATAAAATACTAAACATTTACACTTTATTTCATTGCTTCAACTTATGCACCGTACATCACTGCCTCTTAATCTGGTGCTTTTTCACCAACTCCTTAAATTTACCAACATCAGAAGGCAAAGGGCTGAAAATGCCCCCCTGGCAAACTGTTCCATTCTATTTCCCCCCTCCCAATGAACGAATATTTGCCCGAGTTACTTTTCCACTGACTTAATTTCAATTTACAACAATGACTGTATCTGCCCATATATGAACTTTCCTTTCCCAATCTCTCATGAATATCTTCCCATGCAATTTCCCCCTTGTAAGCTAAGAAAATAACCCCTAGTCATGCTCTTGAACGTCTATCAGCCAGACCTTCCCATCCCAAATCCTGTATCATCCTACTCACACTACTCGTCGATCTGTGGTCCTCCATTACATACCTGGCGGCCTTCCTTTGCACTCCTTCCAATTCCTTTATTAAATACATTTGGTATGGATCCCACACTCCCCCAGCATATTCCAGCAGAGGACGGACTAGGGACATGTATGCCCTTTCCCTAATCTCTCTGCCAGCGCCTTTAAAGACTCGCATAACCATATGTAGTGACTTGTATGCTTTCTTTACTATTTCCCTTATGTGCTTACCCCAGTGAAAATTCCCACCCCCCACAGTTACACCTAAATACCTACATTCGTCCCCAAATACAACTTTATTTTCCCCCACTGAATATTAAAAAACAATATAATTCCTTTTGTTAACAAATCTCACTGCCTGACATTTCTTTGAATTTATCATCATATCACTTTTATCCGCCCAGCTTTGTATGTCCGTCAAGTCCCTCTGCAATATGCCGCAGTCATCCGGGTGATTTATCCTCCTGTATACTACTATATCATCAGCAAATAATCTTATCTGGGATGATATTTTAATTCCTATGTCGTTAATGTAAATGAGAAATAGTAAAGGACCCGATTTACTCCCCTGAGGTACCCCCCTCCCCACCCAAGACTGTTCTGACACTGACCCACCAACCCTTACCCTCTGACTTCTCCCCTCCAAAAATGATCTCACCCATTGAACTACTCTCCTGTCCAATCCTATAGCCCCCATTTTCCTTAACAGAATACCATGATTGACCCTATCAAAAGCCTTTGATAGGTCAACTGCAATGCAGTCAACTTGACCTCTGTTATCCAAGGCCTCACTGATATCCTCCTGAAAGCCTGCTAGCTGCGATTCACACGAAAATCCCTCTCTGAAACCATGCTGTTTATTTCCCAACCACCTACTACTCCCTAAGCATTCCCTTATGTATTCATTCATAATTCCCTCAAAAATTTTGCATATAATACATGTTAGACTGACAGGTCTGTAGCTATCACTATCCCCCCTTCCCCCTCTCCCTTTATATACCGGAACTACCAGAGCCTGTTTCCAGTCCTCAGGCACTACCCCATTATTTAGACAAAAGTCAAACAGAAATCTTAAATAAGGCACAATGTTCCATCCCATAACCTTTAACAATTCCCCATTTATCCCATCTATCCCGGTTGATTTTCTTGACCCTAATCCCCGTATTGCATTATAGATATCCTTATTTACATAACTTTATTTCTTATCCTCCTCAATACCCTGCTCTCCTCCCTGATCCACATTTCCCTCCCCTGTAATTCCTACCACCTTACCATATACCTTATTAAATGCCTCAGCCTTCTCCCCATCTTCCACCAGGAGCGTTCCATCTTCTCCCTCGATATCAGGTATGCGGCCTTGAACCCCTCTTACTCTCCTGAAATAGACATACATATTCCTCCACCGTTCCTTGAAAGTCGTCCCCCCGCCAACTAGCCTACCCATAAAATGTTTCTTTGCTACTATCTTAGCCCTATCCAGTTCCCTCCTCAACCTATTTAATTATATTTGGTGGCCTATCCCCTTCCTAATCTAATTGCTTTCTAATCTACATTTCTTCTTTAATCTTCTTACCTCCTTATTGTAATAAAGTGGATCAGTAGTCGCCCCTACTTTTTTAAATGGCACATGTAATTTTTCACAATCCAGAATTATTGTTTTCAAACCAGCCCACAGTCTATCTACATCTAGTCCCCTCTCTATCCACTGATTGAAATGTTCAGCTAAGTAACTACCAATCTTTTCCTTATTAGCTTTGTAGTACTGTTTTACCAATCTTGTCTCCCTCTTGACCTGCCTCTCAATGCTCAACTTTACCTCTACTAAAACAGCCTTGTGGTCACATATCCCTTCAATTATCTCTGATTCGACCCAAATATCCTCAGGCTTTATCAAAAACACATCCTGTAAGCTGTTCCCCCTAGTGCATCCCTCAATAACTTGAACAAAGCCCCCCTCCCATATGATTTTGTTGGCCAGCGATTGGTAATGTTCTTGAGAGTCAGCCCTACCCTCCCAGTCCACTCCTGGCATATTAAAACCACCCCGTACAATTATATTTCTTCCTGCCCTGTCAGCCTCCATAGCATAATTTACTAAAGTTGTTCCTAAATTGACATCCCTTTCCCCCCTTCCTGTTCTATATACACCCAAAATGTCTACCATATCTTTAAAACCAACCCTAACCCCCAGAATCTCATTTTCCTCATCTGTAAAAACTAGGCGACTCCTAAATATATCCTTAACTAATATAAAATCCCCACCCCCCGTGCTTCCCCTATCCCTCCTGTATATCCTATAACCCATAGGAAATACCTCTCCTTCCACAACATTATCCACTAGCCATGACTCAACCCCGATTATAACATCTGGATCATATATTTCCACCATGGTTCCAAATGTTATGCCTTTTCTGACTACACTACGACAGTTTACCAGAAGGCATCTCAATCCTCCTTCATATTCTTCACAAAAATGAGATTGCTCACCTCTTACATACCTTATCTGGTTTTTTTTTTTGCAAGCTCTTTACTATTCGTTCAAAGAATTGCCCTAATTTTACAGAGTCCCTTCTATATAAATGTAGGCCATCCCACCCCAAGTCACAGTCTTGAACCCATACCCCTGAATTAACATTTTGAAAGAACATCTGTAATCTCACTTGACATGATCAATTGTGAATTTCAGACGATACAAGGAGGGATACTTATATTTAAATGTAAGTAATCATCTTTTACAATAGCGGTGATTGTTTTTTAACATACTTGCAATGTTGAATGAAATGTGTATGTTAGTAGTGTTCCATAACCTGGGAGGTTAACCAAACTTTCCATGGCCTTTTAAACCTTTACTCATAATGTCTTCCTTTTTATTTTCTAGGGTCGATGACGGAGTAATACGTGAAAAGAAAAACTGAAACTTATTTTTCAAAACGGATTTTGTTTCTCACGGGTGTGATGTGATTTGGCAAATTTGAACAGTCAGCACCCATATAAAATTGCAAGATATGTAAGAATATGTGATTTATGAATAATAATAATAATAATAATAATAATAATAATAATAATAAATAAACTGGGTTAGGCAATAAGTTTGTTTTTATAGCAAGGACCAATTAATTACTGTATTTATGCTAGCTGCATTTAACGTCTGGCAATTGGATGCAACATGTTGTGGTCATCAGCTTGCCACTCCTGCAGATAGTTAAGTTATTGTAGTTTTAGGGGGCGGAACTACGAGGTCATCTGCCCCTACTCCTGCAGATAAGTTCGATATTCCTCCCCATTAAATAACAGTTGGTTACTCCTGCGAGTCAGTGAGTCTTGTTATAAGTGTTTGTATCTAGTTGAATGAGGAATTCCATGTAGGCCTACTTAATCTCTACAAACTGCCTCCACATTCTACTTGTGATGGAGAAACATATTTGTCACCTCCATCTGTTTTCCTTGCTGTACGATCTTTCCAGTAGCTAAATAGTATGATAGCGCTGAATGAAGATAGAACGAGCGATAACATTCTCTATAATACATGAATTAGCCAAACTACCTTATGAAGCGATGAGAAATAAATCAGGGAACGATGTTTCCTCCTCCGCAGTCTGTGACCCACCCAACCATCCCAAATAGGATCACGACTTATGTAACCGAAATTACGGCTGTGGCCGCCATTAGTCCAAATCAATCATCGGTCGCGGTCATGAGTATTCGGGTCTCTTCGTTAGCCCCACTGATCCGCTGGTCTGTCATCAAAACAATACTGCCAACCTCGCCCTTACGTTACTATGTAACACAAAGAAGCACCCAGTTCAGTCTCTAGTGCACATCATTCGTGCCCAGCACTCATTTCACCGCTCTAATTAGGCTAGTGTGTGCAATATTTCGCTTTTCTGTAATGATTATTTTTTCCACGGTTGAAATGAGTATTTTTTGTTATCTGCTCTGTAATTACTATGCAGTAGGCCTATATCGCTCCGCTGAAATAAATATGTGTATTTTTTTCGCACAACTGTGGTTTTGACCATAGTTACAGCCTAACTCGCCCAGTTCAATGGTTTTGTGTCAACCGTGCCCCGCTAGCTAGGCGCGGCCAAGGCCACACCTGCACCTGACCTTCTAACCATCGTTTTGTCCAATCTAATGGTTTTTGACAATGGTTACAGCCCACCGTGTACATACCAATGGTTTTGTTCAACCGTGCCCCGCTAGCTGCGCGCAGTCAAGGCCACACCTACGCTTGACCTTCTAACCTTTATTTTGTCCAATCCAATGGTTAGGCTACAGCCTAACGCGCACAGACCAATGGTTTTGTGTCGACCGTGCCCTGCTAGCTACGCGCAGCCAAAGCTACACCTGAACTTCTAACCTTTGTTTTGTCCAATCCCATGGTTTTTGACAATGGTTACAGCCTAACGCGCACAGACCAATGGCTTTGTGTCAATCGTGCCCTGCTAACTGCGCGTGGCCAAGGCCACACCTACACCTGACCTTCGTTTTGTCCAATCCATTGGTTTATGACAATGGTGACAGCCTATTGCGCACAGACTTATTGTTTTGTGTCAACCGTGCCCCGCTAGCTGCGCGCGGCCAGGCCGCACCTGTACGTAACCATTCTAACCTTCGTTTTGTCCAATGCAATGGTTCTTGAAAATTGTTACGGCCTAACGCGGCCAGATCAATGAGTTTGGCAATGCTTTCAGTCTAACGCGTCCCAATGATTTTTTTTAATCAACAGTGAATTTGTATCCCACATGTGGGCAACAATGTGTCCGTCTCGGTGCGTGCCGCTAGAGTGAGTCTTGATGACAGTTGAACGAGATGCAAGCGCTGTCGAAACATGGCAGCCGTCTTTACAATGGCAATAAATAACATCACATATTTACGAACTTTAGCACATATATGAGGTTCAGTAGGGACCAGGTTTGCTAATTTAAATACGTAATATCACCCTGATGATGAAACGAGGACACAAGGTATGAAAAAGTCTCATTCACATTTCGAGGATGAACATGTCCACAGAGCATGAAGTGCCGGAAGCAGATTTGCTTATCCAAGTTATCTCATTTACTTCAAGAATAACAGCATTAAGCAGTCTTCCAAATCACACTGCGTTTGAACATCAAAAATATGTTCTGGCGGTGTTTTAAATCTCTCTGTTCTGAAGTCGTCATATCGAGCTACAGTCCAGTGGCTGCCTTCAGTAACTCTTTCCTCGTGTCGGGAACAAGAATTTGGAATAATTATCCTCGTGACGTTAGAAATTGTACATACGGTGACTACGCCCCTGCAGTTTGGCTTTGGTCACCACAATTATTGTAGTTGTGATAAGAATAGAATACCCTCTGTTTCAAATGTAATGTTTATACTCGTAATTTTTGCCCATAGCTGCCAACAACCCTTCTTTTGAACTCGGTGACTGAACATCATGTGCATGCTTGTAAGGTGCAGTGTAATTGTCCATGGCAAATATTGTGCGCTTATTTACAATGTAGATGTAAAACTCTTACATGCAAACCGCAACTATTTTGTAATTGCTATCGAAACTTGTGCTAACTCCATCGTTAGAAGAGGTGGGTTCGATTCCCTCCTCATACTTCCTGGAAGTGGTTTTCTGTGGTTTCCCCAAATCGACTCCATGCAAATGCTGGGATGGTTCCTAACTTAAGGCCATGGCCACCTCCTTCCCAATACACACAAATACACACACTACTACAGCCATCAGACTTTTCTTATACATAGGCCTACACACAAAAGTACACGGGGCTAAATGACCCCCATGTCCAAGCTCCTCCAATGAAGCAACAATATGGTATGACTACTCTCTATGCCAGTGTTCCAAACTTTTGTTGAGGTGCATGTATAACAATTTTTCCTTATGTTAAGACTGCATAATTTTGAAATGTTTTCAAGTACCTAATTTGGCTAATCCCTTTCTTTACATTGGCAGGTGAGGAATTTGTCAAGGAAGCTTATAATAAGCCCCATTATATTGACAACATTTACATTCTCTCCCCTCCATCCAGCAACCCTGTCGATGTCATCTGCCTCCAGGACAGGATCTACACCAAGACTGAAGAAATGGGAGACCTCCCTTGTGGAATTGCTGCAATATACCGTACATAAGAAGAAAACAAAAATGTGTAATATGAAGAGTCAATAAAATAGAGAAATGAAATTTAATTTCAAAATCATATCTGTACAGTTGACATTAATTTAAATGTGTTCCAACCTTTCATTCCTGAAAGTATTTATAAACAGTAAAACTTGCAACATTATAGACTTAACTCCATGTGGTACATCACAATTTTGCATAATAGGCCGGTTTTCATTCAACAGGATGTGCTGCCTGATTTAAGCGCATGGCGCAGAGGTAATGTTTTCGCCTGCTGTTGCTCAGGTTGCAGGATTGAATCCTGGCTCAGTCAGTTGGTGCATAAATGAGAGGGAGTCGTATCACAGATTTTCTGGCATGATAAAGATACCCTTTTGGGTGGAAATTCTGGCACCCTGGCATCTCTAAAAACTGCAGTAGTTAAAGGAACGTAAAACCAATAACATTATTATTATTATTTGATTTAGGATGTTCCAAGAATGAAGCATGACTGTCCCGCTATACTACTGTAGAGCTAATTTTTTTTAACAAAACGCTAAGAATAATTTTCAGTGCTGAGGAGTGGAAGTATTATATTGTTAGAAGCAACCTAATGATTGATGTAAGTTACTCTATGCCTTTTGAAAAAATACTTTTTCTGAACCGGTTTGGATTACATTGTTCTTCTAAGACAATGGCAATATCAGAAAGGCACTCCTGTGTGTATGAGAGTCAGTGTCTCAATGCATCTCTCATCCTAAGTGCTGCATGTCATATGCACTGATTTGTCAACTAGTCAGAATGCAGTTAATCTGAAATGAGCAAAGAAAGCACTATACCATGCTAGAATGTGAATGCATGCAGCTCGATTTGAAATAGACTCTAAAACCTGCTTTTTCTAGGATGAATTGAAAGCTAGCATGGCACTTCGACAACACACCAGAGTGAATTAGCTGCCTTTGTTTGTGTATGTTTGTCATGTCTAATAATTAAGTTATTCACTAGATATGAAAATACTCTCTATATAAAGCAGGCTTAACGTGGGCACAGTGTTCACTGGTTCAGTGAAACTCTTAGAAAAATAGCAGAAAGAAGGCAAAAATTCAATAAAAGTACTAATTTTAAAATGTTATTTATGACTAGCTAATTCTTTTATTTCTTGCCATTACTTGTGTGCACAACGGAATTCATGGCTTCTGTAGTACAGTACCACACAGGGGCGGCTCATGATTAAAATTCTAGGGTGGGCCAGATGATACTATTTTTTTTTTGTTAAATATTACATATTGTTTTATATTTGGCATTTATTGTTGCCAATATTGCCATTTTCATAATTCCACACAACACAAAATTTGTAACAAGTTATAATAAATATTTGATGCATTAAAAACTGTACCCACATGGCTCTTTATTTATACATATGAGGGGGCTAGTTTCAAACCCAGCAATCTCCAACATTTTCTTTGAGTTATTGGTACCGAGTTAAACTTCGCATTGAATTCTACTTATGTAACCTATGCTGTTCCTGCAAACACGGCAAAATCCATGTTATTTTCTTTAATAAATATCCGTGCCAATTTCAAACCTAGCAATCTCCACCAGATGGTAGTTTCAAACAGAGCAATCTCCGAACAGACCAATGAGAGCGTCAATATGGCGGACACCCAGCATGCTCCACCCTTGTTTGTTGACATCACTGTGGCAAGCGCGCTGTGTCTGTTGCTTGATCTGGAGTTTGTTGTTAGTTTAATTAATAATTCTTGTATTCATTAATTAAGAATGGACACCAGTGCTACGTACAGTTCGGTAGTTTCTCCGGTATCACCAAGTAAAGCTAGGAAACGGATTCAGCAACCTGATAGATGGAAAAGAAATGTTGCCAAAAGGCTAAGGTTAATAGCAGTCATTGTTTCAACTGAACATTAAATAGCATGTAAACGTAATCATTTTATTTGCATTATTTTAAATTTCATTACATAATAGAACAATAATTATTGTTGAATATTTTGACAGGTATTCACCAATTGGACCACCAGAGTACCCCTCTTGAAGTCACAATACAAAGCAACTACAGTGCTCCAAGCTGAGGATGGCTGATATTCTAAAGTTCCATACATTATTTTACGCCAGTAAGAAGAAAATCGACCAGGATAACTTTTTACTGAGAAACATTGTTCTCACTCCTGTTAAACGCAGAAGGCCGAAACGTGAACGCCATCAGTCCAAGACACACCAAACTAAGTATTATGTCAAACGGAAGGAAGGTGTACCTCTTCAAGTTTGTCAACAAACGTTTTTGAAAGTACTTCAAATAACAAGATCAAGGGTAGAATTTGTTGCAAAAAAGTGTGGAGTTAGTGGAAGCAATCCCATAGAAACAAGAGGTGGTGATTGAATGACAGGAAAGTTTGTGGAACGCAAAAATTTTGTCATCAACTATCTGTCGTCTCTGGTGTGTGTGGAATCACATTATTGCAGAGGTTCGAGTGCGCGGAAGTACTTATCGTCCAATCTAAATATCTCTAAGCTCTGGACAATGTACAATTCTCGAAATGCAGAAAATTTAGTTGTAAAGAAATCTTTCTTTCGGAATATATTTGCATTAAAATTCAACCTCGGATTCGGTGGTCCCCGAACAGACATGTGCTCGACATGTATCTCGTTTGGAGAAGAGTTAAGGAGAGAAACAGATCTCAAGAAGAAGAAGAATGACTTAATGACTGCTAGAAGGGTTGATAAGTTGAGATCTCAAGCATTTTATGAAGCTCTGAAATGCACTGATCCGGATTTACTTATACTTTGGTTTGATTTGCAAAAAGAATTTGGGCATGCCAAAGGTAGCAGATCAACAGGCTTATTTCAACAGACAGCTCTATTTGCACAATTTTACAGTGGTCCAAGGAACATCACAAGCTCATCTCACACCTAGAAACTGTTTCAGTTACGTCTGGACTGAAGACCAGTTTCCCAAAGGAGCTAACCAGGTATCCTCTGCTTTGTATCATTGCTTGCAGGCTATAGATACGTCCGCATTCAGTAAAGTCAGATTAGTGGCCGATAAATGCGGCGAACAAAATAAAAATAAAATCCTTCTCTTCATGTGCATGAGGTGGCTACTGACAGCACCGGACAATATCACCGAACTTGAGCTTTACTTCCCTGTCAGAGGACATTCTTTCATTCCCCCTGATAGGGTACTTGGAATTTTAGATAAGGCTTTCAAACGACAGGAAGTGATATCCAATCCTGAAGGTTATCTAGAAATCATGAATAGCACCACCACTTTATTCAAAGCAGCATCGGACTTCCAAATGTTGGACTGGCATAAGGAGGCTAATACTAAACTTAAGCAAACAGGATCCTGGCATTTCATGATCTCAACTTCAAAACGCATAATTCTGAAGCGTCATAAAAAATAAAGAAGAAATATTAGTTAGAGGTGAACAGTTTTACAAGAGTGACATTGGTTGTTGGAGATGCCTTACTAAAAAGAATTGTTCTGTAGCTGATATAATTCCTGAGGTCATCACACTAGGAAATCTAAGGAAAGTGGTTCCTGCAAAACTAAAAGACGTTGAGAACCTGCTGACAACACACTATGGGGAGCAGTGGAGACATCTTAAGGAGTTACAGTACTACGAAGAGGTGCTGTCAAGAACAGAAGAAACAGTTCCTGCGGAAGATGATAATCCTTTGTGTGAACCTGTGGAGGAAGAAGTAGTCATGCGTATTTAAAGAAAAAGGACAAAAGTCGCATGTAAAAAGGTGTTCCTGAAGTTTCATTTTTATTTTTAATTTGTGTTCCTTTGTTAGTCTGGTAATTCTGAAGTACAAAATGTAAAGTTCTAGCCAAGCACAGTGCTCATCTAAGTGATTGTATTATTCATAATTAATAAAATTAGTGATTCAAATGAAGTAATATCCATAAAACTTTCATGTTTCCCTGTTTCTTCAAGTCAAAGTGTGCAGTTTCAACATCCTATTACATCAAACCCAGCAATCCCCATACTATTACTCCAAAGTCAGCAATCTCCAAAATTTAAATACATATTACATCATATCAACAGGGCTTACTTCAAATATGTGTCAGAAAATGTACACTTATTGGTCCAAATAAGTGGTAGGAACCGACAGTAGTGGCTACGCGGGCTAAAGCGCTGCGTTAGGTCAAGGGGCCAAGCTCTCTGCTGACTCGGTAGACGCGTGGGTTCGAGCCCCACCGTCGGCTGTCCTTGAAATGGTTTTCCGTGGTTTCCCATTTTCAACACCAGGCAAATGCTGGGACAGTACCTTCTGACAGGCCACGGCCGCTTCCTTCGACATCCTTGCCCAGTTTCATTCATCTTCATCCATTCCATCTCTCATCCCGACGCGCAGGTCGCCCACGGGCGTCGACTAGAAAGACCTGCACTCGGCCTCTCAGGAGGCTACACGACAAAAAAAAAGTGGTAGAAACAGAAGAACACTTTCAAAATGTAGGGGAAATTAGTGCAACAGTTTTTGGCATCTGCTGCAAAATCATCAAAGATGGAGATTGCTGGGTTTGAAACTAGCCCCCCTCATATATTTTCTCTTGTGCTTGGATGAAGCAAATTTATTCATCAGCTTGGTTGATGAGGTCATAATTATTTAATTTCTAACTTTGTGTTCAGAGCTAGAGAAGAAAATGGATTTGTTTAAAAATTACACTTTCATTTTCCTGTTTCAGCATACGATTGACGTATTAAATAACTACGTACCGTGCCACAAATAAAAAAATAAAAACATTTATACAGTAGAAATTACAGCTTCATCGATAGAACTCACTAACACATTTGTACTGTACTTGGAATATCAGACAACTGAAAATGTATAATTATATGTTTGGCTTATGTCAGCAATCTGCGAACAATAGCTGAATACCTGCTTAAGAGCGTGGGGTGGGGTGAACCCTTCTCCCGTAATCCTGTTTGACAGAGACAGTAGTAGGAAGCTTCAAAGCAACGCTATGGGCCCAAATTGCTGCCCCTTGAAGAGAGAGAAAATTCCCTTCATAGCACTGAAGAATTCGCGTGCAAGACAGTGCTATGTCCACTGTTTCCTCACCCGGCCCATGAAGCCATATACTTTACATGGGACTTGCTGTGGAGCGGCCCTCGCTATGACGATACACCGTACGAGACTGTCAGGATCTTAAGTTAGGGATGAGTTATTTATAATGAATTATGTTTAGAGATTGTAGAAGGGTAAAACACTTATTTTAAGTTGAGTATCTGTAATATAAAGTAATGTTAAAAGACATTAATTACCGGTAAACAAATTCTTTGCAATGCTGCCTAACGGCCTTGGGTGGGCAGGGCCTATTCGGCCCTTAATGACGCACCGTCCCTGGTACCACACTTAACGCAGTCAATACGATGCAGGCGTTATACCACACGTCCTATTTACCTCCTTTTGACGAGCTGGGAAACATTTATCGCAGGTAAGAATACAGACTCTTAAAACTATGAAGTGTGTGGAAATGTCCACAAGTTGTTATTGCAGGTTTCTTAAACTGATTATTAAACTAAGAGGAACACATACCTTAGCCTATGCTCTTGGTTTTGGAAGCTGTACCATAACATGGCGGTAGGTAATTATTCCCAAGCTAGTAGTTTTAACGTGGCCTGAAAAGGTATGATTGGTCAGGTATGTGGTACAGCCTATAAGGCCCCATGTCTAGCCTACTACATGCAAGAGGCCTGTGTATGTTTATATACTGACATTTTGCAGAACCCCACCAGGGGATAATTATAGCACCGTTGGAATTATAGAAAACCGTAAACCAATAGCCTACTATCAAATTTCACAATTTTGAGCCACAGCACCTACTTTTTATGTTGAGCATGCATTAATCGGGAATTTAACCTGGTTCTCCAAGATTATGTACCAGGATCGTTATTGTGTCCTTACCAATACCTTCTGATAGGGATTACAGTACACCTCTACTACACAAGGAAATGGGAGTGGGGTGAGATTCAGGATTCATGGAATGCTCCCCAATGAAAGAGATTGAAAGCTTAACTCCCAGTTCATTCAGTAGGTAGCCTAGGCCTAAGTGAGTAATAAATTTTACGCCACAAGTGATTGAGCACTATCTCATTGGACTAAATGGCAGTAAAATGCTAAAGAAATAACTGTAGGATTTATTCTTAAGCAATATACTGCAGTAGCAGGTAGGCCTTACTTACTTACTGGTCGGCGCTACAGTCCCTGAAGAACCGTGGCCTCCTTCATCACCTGCCTCCATTCATCTCTATCTTCCGCCTTCTTTATCCAGTTCCTGATTCCCATACTCCTAAGGTCGTCTTCCACATCATCTATCCACCGTCTCCTGGGTCTTCCTCTCCTCCTCCTTCCATCCGGTCTTTGCGTAAACACCTTTTTGACACTCCGTGATTCTGGCATTCTCTGAACGTGTCCTGCCCATCTTATCCTCCCCTGCTTAATTTTGACCACAATATCTGCCTGTCCGAAGAGTTCCTGTAGTTCCTCATTTGTCCTTAATCTCCAACCTTCCTCCTCTCTCACTGCCGCGTATATTTTCCTCAAGATCTTCCTTTTCCATCTTCGCAGCCAGTCTTCTTCTCTTCTATTGAGAACCCAACCTTCCGATCCATACATAACCACAGGTCTTAGTATTGTAATGTAAATTTTTATTTTAGTGTTCCTACTAACATTTCTCGATTTAAACATGCTTTGCAGAGCGTAATATCATCTATTTCCACTTTTAATTATTTCTTGTATTTCCACTGATGTTCTGTTATCCTCAGTTATTATTGAGCCCAAATATTTGAATTATTCTACTCATTGATATTCTTTCCCATTTAATTTAATATACGGATCTCTTCTTGCCTCTCTGGAGTTTCCCATCTTCATATACTTGGTTTTACTTGTATTCACTTCTAATCCTAACTTGCGTGCCTTTTCTTCTAATAGGACATAGCTCTCTTCTAATGCTTTACTGTTCCTTGCAATTAATGCTACATCATCCGCATATGCTATCACCTGCACTTGTCTGTTAAATATGGTCCCTCCTGAATTGATTGGCAGTTGTTGAATTATTTTTTCTAGAGCTACATTAAAGAGTAATGCAGAAATTACATCTCCTTGTCGCAAACCCCTTTCTACAATGAATTCTTCGGACATATCTTGTTCTAATCTAAACTTACAGATTGTGGTTTCCATAGTCATTTCTGTCGGCTTGACCAATTTTATCGGGATCTTAAACTCTTTCATAATTTTAAAAATCTATTTTCTATCCAAACTGCCATGTGCCTGTTTAAAATACAGGGTGTCTATAAAAGAACTCCGGGGTTATGAGGCAAAATATTGTAATGAAGTAAAAATGTTATATTAATGTTTAATACATGATTGGAAAGGTTGCATTTTCAATTTTTTTAAACAATTTAATAAAGTTAAATATGAGCCCCGTTAGTGGCACGGCACACATCGTAATTGTTTTCCACGTCTTCCCATGTCCAGGCCAGCATGTCTGGAAGGACGGTTGTCACACAATTGATTATTCGTTCCCTGAGATGGCCAACATCATGAATTTTCTCCGCATACACAAGATTCGTGATATGCACCCAGAAGAAAAAGTCCAACGGAGTCATATCAGGGCTCCTTGGAGGCAATGGAATAGGTCCTTCCCTTCCAATCCATCTGTTGCCTAGTCGAGCGTCAAGTGCCTCACGCACACGCAAACTGAAGTGTGGCGGTGCCCCTTCTTGCTGGAAGTGGACTAAACCCTTATCCGCCTCAATGTCATCTAAATGAGGAAAAACATATTCCTCTAACATGTCACAATAGACATCACCATTGATATTTCTTTCAACAAAAATGAAGGGACCTATTACTCTATCATGTATAAGACCACACCAAACATTCACTTTTGGCGTGTCACGTTCATACTCTATGAACCCATGGGGCGGCTCTGATCCCCAAATTCTGCTATTATGTCTGTTTACAGACCCGTTCACAGGAAACGTCGTTTCATCACTAAAAATAACATTATTAAAAAAGTCGTTATTTTCATCGATTTCGTTTAGCATAGAAACAGAAAAGTCTAATCTCTTAATCTTGTCTGCAGGTTTAATGTGGTGTAACAGTTGAATTTTGTAAGCAGTTAAACGAAGTCTTATATGAACTACCTTATGAACTGTTGATCTTGGTAACCCCAACTCAAGACTGCGTCTTGTCAATGATTTCTTATGGCTTCGAAGGCATGAAGCTCGGATTCTGTCCACATTCTCTTGTGACACACGCGGCCTACCCGGCGACCTTTGTTTTAAAACACTTCCTGTTTGTTTGAAAGCACTTAACCATTGGCGAATGGTTTTATCCGTAGGCGGGTCAACAACATAATTATGTCGAAAGTTTCTTTGTACCGTAACAACAGAATTAGTTTCCATTAGCCAAATAACGCATTGAGCCTTTTGTTGCGGCGTCGCCATAGCGCGGCAATCCAGACAGCACTGACTGCCGCTACGTTGTTTCAAGGTCAACGCTCCGCAGCGTTGCCAACTGTTGATGAAAACATTCCCAATTGGTATGAGTAAAACTTGATGAGCTACTCGTTTCAGAGAAATTAACTACATTTTGCTATCTTCTACAGTTATTAAGATATGAATTTTTAAAACCCCGGAGTTCTTTTATAGAAACCCTGTATATATACAGCTGATCCAGCTGCTTATCATGTTCATAAAACTTCTCCAGTATCTGCCTCACTACAAATATCTGGTCCATTGTAGAGCGATTCCTTCTAAATCCAGCTTGATAGTCCCCCAATATTTTCTCTACACAACGCTCCAGTCGAGAGGCTAAAATCTTACTGAACACCTTATATGTTACGTCCAACAAAGTAATCCCACGATAATTGCCACATACTGATTTATCCCCTTTCTTATACAAAGGGCATATTATTCCTACAGTCCAATCCCTGGGCATTTCCTCTTTCGTCCAAACTTCCTTTATTAGTTCATGTATTGCTTTTACCACTACCCAGCGTTTCCTCTGCAACTTCACTGATGGTGTTTCTCAGTAACTCCCATTTAGTTTCCACATTACCTTCTTCCCAGAGGTTCTTATTGTTTTCCATGTTTTATCCCATTTTCAATCTATACTCCTCTTGTACTTCCTTGTTGCTTTGAAGCCTTCCGATATTATGCTTCATCTTCCTTTCACTTTTTTGTTTCCTCGCTGAATCTATTTTTTGTCTATACTTGATTCTTACCAAGTAATGATCTGTGTCCCCATCTGCTCCTCTACAACTACTTACTTCCATTACATCCGATGCATGTCGTTTGTCAATAATCACATGATCTATTTGATTCCTTGTAACTTGCACCGCGTTGTGCTCTTACGTTAAACAAAATAGCAGAGGCGTGAGGAAATACAGTAGAAGTGAAAACAACACCTTAAACAGGATCGCTAAGGAGCGGGGAAAGGATGTCTCTTTCGATGCGTGCTGGGCCCAAGATTCCGGATCGAAAGAAAGATGATTTCCAAAAAAGGAATCGAATGAATTGTTTAAAACAAATCAAAAGCGGAATTGAAATTATCTAATTGATCGAGGAACCCAGAAGCGTGAAGGTCGTGACTGCGTTACAGTACGAAGCCAAGACCGACGAAATCGGACGAGAGATGAGGGAACTTAAAATTACAAATGAAAGAGGACGAAACCAAGTGAACTATTTACTATTGTATTTAAAGTAAACTAAAACAGGTGCGCATAAGAGTAAGGATATATCTAAACACAAAATGAAAGGTAAACGTGAAGAGGTATAAAATCGCTTAATAACAAATAAAATAAAATTAATGATTAAAGATGGTACCTAAGAAAGGAGCACACAAAAACAATCTCAATAGAAAAGTGTATAAATGAACTTAAGCACTAACAAAGATGAAACAAGATTAATTAAAATGTACTTACAATCAATGTGCAACTAAACCGTAAGCGCGACTCGATAACCAAAATTTAAAATACAAAAACAAAACAAAAACGAAAAAGATAGAGAGTATGGATGAGTCGAATAAGAGAACACCTCTACTTACGAGGATGACCTGGACTAGAATGCCCTTGCCAAGAACAGACTTCCAAAAAGCTCATGATGTTGTGAAATCATGGGGTAAGGGGGGGGGGGGGGGGGGGAGTGGTGGGGATGAGAAGGGTGCGTATGTAGGAAACGGGGGTGGGGGGTGGGAGAGGGGGGATGACACGGAGTTACGTAATATAACGAAGCCAGAGGAAACAACACAAAATTAACACATAAAAATAAAGGAAAATGAGTATTACATTAAATTAATTGACATTACCGGGACAGGAAATGAAAGGAAAGGTCGATCAGCTAAGAAATATGCTTTGTAGGAAAATATAGGCTTACGTAGAGGTAGTTATGTCTAAATATAACGACATACGAAGAAACAAAGGAATTAAGGCATGACGAATGGACAGTGACTAACACAAAGACCATCGCTCACACACTTTTCCTAAAACAGAAGGAAGGATCAAATAGGAGGCGAAATGAGACATGGCTCCGTTACTCCAATGATACCTTGACCCAAAAAAACAAACTCTGATACGACAATCAAATGAAAGATACCTCGAAAGAGTGCACATCAATTTGTGACGTAATACAGAGCGTTGGTAAGCCTCGCAGAAAAGTAGCATATATTTCAGACCTGAGAGATTTGAGTAAAAAAATAAAACCGATTACATGAAAGGTAGGGATGACAAATAAACACAGAGGCTTCGCTAAACTAACGTAAACAAAGGCGAAGGGACTTGGGTTCATGGATCGAATTCACATCATCATAAGAAAGGGAAATTGATAAACTGAAATTCAAAAATGATAGCATGCCAGATAAAACCAAGTGATCGAATCGTACTTACGTTTAGTTGCGTTGGGCACGGGCGAAAAGCCCGACACACCTAGGCTGTGACCGTTTCACATGATGGTCAGAAATGGAAGGAAGCCACCTTCTCTAAAAGGAACGCAGTAACGCCGCTCGGGAAAAATAAGTCGTAGAACTCCCCCTCTCCAGAACATAAAGGGGGCCAATGGGAGAAGCAAAGCTTAGTAACAAGTTATGCTTCAACCAATGGTAACACAGTGTCAGTAGGGGTGAAAAGTTTCACCACCTGACGAAACATTTACGCAGAATTACAAAGTTTGAACGCAGTAGGTGAGACAGAGAAACGTATGTCACAATAATGCGACATGAAGGAAATGATGATAATAATAATAATAATAATATGACAAAAAATAATGAACCTGATAAAAACGGTTCAAACTCCGTCCGGAGACACCCAGGTCTCTTTCTTGATATCTTTCCTTGGGTGCCAAGTAGGCTACTTTTCACCACCATTTCTTTCCCAATGGCAAAGTCTATCAACCGCAATCCATTGTCATTACTCCCTTCGTGTAAACTTTCCTTCCCTATTATATCTCTGAACACCTCTTCCTTCCCGACTTTGGCATTTAGGTCCCCAAGGATTATTTTCACATCATGTCTTTGTACTTTGTTGACCTCCTCCTCCAACTTAGTGTAGAAGCTATCCTCCTCTTCTTCTTCTGCCTCTTCTGTGAGGGCATGGACACAGAACATGGTGATGTTAAAAAACTGTGCTCGTAGTCGCACTGAGCACATCCTCTCATTCATAGCATTGAAGTTTATTACACTTGACTTAACAGACTTTTGTATAAGAAAGCCTGTACTTCCATAACCGGTATTTCCTCCACTGTACATCAGTATATGTTCCCCTGATGCTATCATTCCTTGGCCTTTCCATCGTATTTCTTGTAGTGCAGCTATTTCCACTCGGTATTTTCCCATTTCTTCTCTAATCTCTCTCATTTTCCCAGGTCTCCTTAGGGTTTCCACATTCTATGTCGCTAACATAATATCCGCTTTCCTTCTCATTAACCGTTTCCTTTGCCGGTTCGTCATCGGGTGATCAGCATTCCGAGGCACTTGTAAGGTATCCGTAACATTGAGATATTTTACAGTGTAGGGTTGTTAACCCTACGCCCAACCCTCAACCTGAAGGACCAGGGTATCCCTCTTGGTCTGGCCCATCACCTTTGACCTGTCCGGCATGGGTGGCCCTACCAGGAGCTTACGCTCCCGCCGGCATAGCTCACAGGATCATTTGAACTCTCAAGCCCCCACATCACGTCAAGATGAGGATACCATCGTGAGGGAGCAGGTAGGAATATCAGGGTAGAAATGCTACAAATTATATTATCCTTCATCAGACCTGGATGCCTTTACATCCCATGGCTACTCATTAGCTTACTTTTCTCTTATACTTAAGTTCCCAGAGCCAAATATATGATGTACCCCTTCTTATTCGCGATAATCAGATCGGAACGAATGTAAACATGAGACGGTCAGCTGTTCATGCCGCGAGCCATCATACTTCGCGCGCCGCGCCTAGGGAGAGCGAGTTCAGATACGTTCCAAATTACCGAGTGTTTACACTTCGAGTGTGGACAGAGTGATCGAGTGCAAGTGTACATGAGAGTGTGGAGTGCGAGTGCAGAGTGTTCAACATTTGGCAAACAGGCATAGGCAGGGTGATAGTGATACATGCATACGGTACCAGTTTAACGACCTATCTAAATGACCGGTCTAAGTCTTCAGACAGAAGGAAACTCAAAAGTTTTACAGCTCCACCGATATTTCGAAATTCTTCTCTTTGATATAATATAGTCATTTCGGTCCTTAGTTCCTTAGTTTGTTCAGCTCCAGCATCGGAAAGACACGTTCGCTTGCTCGTAAGTCTCCTTCCGGAAAGGAGTTCTTATGTATCTCAATTTTTTTGTTTTGAAGAGAAGAAAGTACTAAATGGTCAACAAATTAAAACCGCGATTTGACTTGATTATTGATGACGTCACAAACTTCTCTTGCAGCAGCAATACGCGTTTGACTTCCTCCGATTTCTGTCTCTTTCTAGGATGTTCACTCTCGTCAGCATTACTATCCAAATGGATTGGGTCTCGGGACTTTCTGGACAGTTTCAACAAAACTCGAAACACAGCCACGCACTTTCGCTACATTGATCTGACGACTCTGTAATTGTTGGTACAGAATGTCCACATGAGGCATGATGCAATGAAAGAAACGAAGCCAGAAATTGAATTCTGGTTCATCCAGTGTCCGAAGAAGTTAACTAGCTTCGTTAACTGTAATATCATTCGAACCATCCGACTCGACCAGCACATTGAAATATTCTTCTAGGGCTTTTTTTTCTCAAACACAGTGTTCACCGTCGATGCTCGAAAATTCCACCTGGTTGCTCCCGCAGACGGTATTCTCCTGGGCACACATGAATCTAAAACGGATGTCCTGTGTGACGATCTGGAAAAGAATGCTGGAATAGCAGGCAAATTGGCAAAACATATTCGAGATTTTGTATTCTGCCTAGTAGCTCTTTCCATAATCAGGTTCAGCTGATGGGCGTAACAGTGGATAAAAAAGAGGCATCCTTGTATTCGTCCCTGATTCGCTTCTGCTCGCCATTTATTGCGCCATTCATTAGAGATTCTCTATCGTAGCTGTGACCAATTAACTTTCCCTTGTTGTCTTTCAATACTATGTGTAGCTGAGAAACAATGCATTAATTTTATATCGAACTTGAATCCTGACCACCTGACTCAAAAAATCCCCAGAATCTTTCAACTGCTTTGCCTTCATTAGTGCAATATCGCAATACAATCACTAACTGCAACTTCTCAGTGATATCGGTAGTTTCAGCGAGAAGAGAAATGAAATTTACATCCTCAATTTCAGCTAGGATCCTTGCCCGACATATTTCCAGCCTGCAACTAAGCAATTCATTTTGTATGCTTTTCGATGTTCCTTTGAATGTTATCGAGCTTTCTAAATGACTCTGAAAACCGGAATCTAATTCACTCGTGTATTACACTAAATTTAGAAACACGCCCTTGTTGTCTGAATCGGCCTTCTCAACATGTCCACGTAGCACTAACCCATTAAAGCCGCAGAACTTAATACAGTTTATTAACATTGAAAGTATGTCCCTGTTTCTAGTTACTCCATTGTTATGACGCTCAATCGATTGTTGATGTGCCTAACTGAAGCTTTTCTGTATATCCACTTTCCCTGACACTGCAAAATTTATCATGTTATTTAAATGAGTTCCGGAAGATTCGTGCTTCTGTATATTTTGAATATATTCAATCCTGACTATAAACATTGCACAGTGTTACTGATTATTTACTTGAAACACAATCACAAGCTAATCACACAACAGTTCACAAACTCCAAAAACACGCACTATGGATTTTGACAAGGGGGTAACTACCACAGCTTGTGTAGAGCCCAGGAGTAACGGAAAAATATTCTAAAACTGGTCGGTTGTGTAAGAGCAAGGAAGATTGCACCCAAGGAGGCTTTCATCGGGTGGCTTAGCAATGGGGGTAGTGGATTCAGGAAGTACGATTTTAAGTTCGTAAGGTGCTGCCAGAAATGCAGCAGCCATGGGGAGAAGTGGATTTACAAGCCAACTTGGCCTTTACTGGCGGGAAATTTAAATAATTCAGCAGAGATCTATTTAATTATACTGTTACCCATTACTTTCAAAGTATAAATTGTTATTGTCAAATACCCTGGGAGGGGGGGGGGACTGCAAATTTTCAGCCCCACTTCACGAGCCACCACTGAATATTATTATCACTTTAATTACTTGTATGCCCGGTGAATTTATAGGGGAGATATGTATCACTTTTCAAACTCTCTCAGTCGTCTAGTGTAAATAATATTATCGATGAAATGCTTGGCTCTAGATGTAGCACGTAGTGTATGATTTCAATATGATGAACTAACTTGAATAATATCATTCAATATAAAATAACATAAGCGTAAACGCAGAATTCCAGACAAGTACTCGTCTTAGGGTTAGGGAACCATATCGCACGTACCAATATTTTCCTTATTTTAATGTATGGTCCCAAAGCGAAATTGTTCAGGCACCAACTTTTTATCAACTTGTTGTTTAGCCTATGTTTATTGTGATACGGTACTTAGTGAAAGCTTTTTTTTTTTAGTTTGAACGCCCTTCCCCATGGTCTGGTACCTTGACGCGGTGGGGATCCTTGTGTGTCTCAGTGATCCTGAGAGCAATGCTGGCAGGAGCTTCGGCTCCTAGCAGGCCCACCCATGCCGGTGTGATCGAGGGTGAGAGATCAGACTAAATGATGGACCTCACCATGATGGAGGACAGCAGCGTCATCAGTAAGTAGGTTATTTCCAGGTGGAGCAGTAATTCAGCGTTACGGTTGGAAAACTGCGGGGGATCGTTTTCAGCCCTTAAGTTGGCAGCCCTACCAGATAACTAGAAAACTGTGGGCTAATAACTCGCACTCTCCGAAATTGTTTAGTATTAAAGAAATTGAAAAGAATGAAGACCGGACTGATCTCATGTTGACAACATTCGGCACGAAAAGGAAGACACGAATAGGTTTCTGGAATGTGAGGACTCTGGGTGAGAGCAGTAGGCTGAGACACGTGACCAGAAAAATGATCTCGCATACACTAGATATACTTGGGGTCAGTGAGATATGATGGCCAGGTTTTAGTGAGATAAAAACTTATGAAGGACTTACCCTCATATATACTGGGAGAAGCGAGCAGTATGCTGAACGCAGAGATGGAGTTGGTTTTTGCTTACTGATCATGGAAAGAAAAGCCTTATAAGTTGGTAACCCATTTCTGAGAGAATATTATCAGCACGATTTAAAACTCGCATTCGCAATGTTACGATTATACAATGCTATGCACCCACGGAACCATCAGAAGAACTTAAGGAAGTATTCTACTTCCGTCTACATGTGACAGTAAAAAAAGCAGTAAGAGAGTGATGTGATTATAATAATGGGAGACCTTATTGCTAAGATAGGAGAGAGCAACGAGGGACTAGAACATTTGATAGGTGTAGCCTACATGGCCTTGGGGATAGGAATGGCAATGGAGAAAATTTCACTAACTTCTGTGCTAGTCATGACCTTGTTATTGAAGGTACTTTGTTTCCTCATAAGAGGTGCCATAAGATCACGTGGGTTTCCCCTGATCATGACACTGAGAACTAAATTGACCACATCGCAGTGAGTAGGAGATTCAGAAGATCACTCACCGATGTTCGGAATAAAAGAGGAGCTGATGCTATCAGTGATCACCACACTTTGCTGGCTTAATTCAAGATGAAGATCATGGCGGCAAAAAAAGAGGTTTGAAAAACAGAGTAAGCGCTTTGATGTGAGGAAATTGAAGGAGGAGAAGGTCAGAGAAGAATTTGAATTGGGGCTAAGAAATCGTTTTCAGGTACTCCAAACTGATACTGCGGAAACTGATATTGAATCTTCCTGGAGTAATGTAAAGAACATCATCCTTGATACAAGTGAAATAAACTTGGGAAAAAGCAATCCCCTCAAGAAGGATTGGATGTCAGAACAAACTTGGGACACCATAAGACATAGGAACAGGATTAAGGAGAGGTTAAATGTGTGTAAGACTCGACAGCAGAAAGCAAAAGTGCAAGCAGAATACACGGTCATTGACAAAGAAGTCAGAAGGAAAGGAAGGAAGGAATGAAGATTGTAGTTTTACGTGACCGTGAATCTTGTGATTATGAGCCATGGGATCTCCTCTTTACATGTAATCCGAACCACAGGACATGGCATTTCACTTCGAAAATCTCACATGTATTTACCGGGAATCGAACCCAGTCCACCTTGGTGAGAGGCAAGTCAAAAGGAGTGTGAAGAGAGATAAGAGTAATTGGATCGATAAGATGGCGAAGAAAGCAGAAGGGTGACAGCAAAGAAATGTACCGTATCACAAAAGTGCTGTCCAAGAGAAGATTCGGAAGAACCGACCCATAAAATACAAATAGGGAAATTTACATACAACTCAAAAGGAACAACAAGAACGGTGGAAGGAATACTTCACCGAGGTTATTTAATGTTGACCGAGGGATTGATGAACAACACGGAGAGAGGAATGATGCACCTGAAAACTCTGATCCAAATATTCTTTTGCACAGCCCAACTTGTGTTGAAATCAAAGAAGCCTTTCTACAGCTGAAGAAAGGAAATGTCCCACGTGTCGACAACATTTTGCCAGATGTCCTCAAGATAGACATGGATACCACAGGTAATATCCCTGAAGCAATTGATGGAAAAGATCTGGTTGGAAGAGAAGCTGCCTGTGGAATGGAAGAAAGGTGTGATTGTTGAAATCCCAAAGAAGGGTGACATGACGAATTGTAATATCTAGAGAGGTATTAACTTACTATCCGTACTGTACCCGTATTCCTGAAATGATCCACCAAAACCCGCAGCTGGAAAATGGATCTCAGCATCTTGAAGTCCCGGCTAGAAAAACTACGCAGTGCTACTGGCGAATACACATCGGATAAGGGACAGTGGATTTAACTGAATGTGCTATAGTAACTAACTACAAAACACAAGGGTTCTCAACACTACTCGGGAATACGAGAATCAAAAAATCTCGCTCGTAAGGATACGAATCAGGTCCATGGGAAAAACCTCCACCCTATAGCACATTTCTCTACCAATAAACTACAAAAGACAATGCCAAATTACTATAAAAATATCAGGTAAACGTAAGTCACGTGCCTGTCATTTATTAACGACACGTAAACATGAAATACAAATTCATGTTACATTTTAAAAATCTTACGTTCTTGTAAAAATATTACGTAAATGGCTTCATAATAATTACATTCTTTTTATAAGTTTCCACTGGCAACACTCATGAACTAAAAATGCTTATAAAATCTCAAATAAAACAATATTAATTTAATTATTGCAAACAACTGCTGTGCCCTAGATAACGGGAGTTAACAACAAATATAAATTAATGTCGTTAAATTTAAAACACCCCACAAAAATAAATGAATTTACAATAACTATTTATTAATCTATACAATATAACTCCCGTCTCCTATTTTCATAAAATCCTTCCGTAGAAGCGATACAAACTTCTACCATCAACTATAATAAAATACGCTTCAAATTATGTCAAGTAAAATCCCTATAACTATTAATCACGTCTTATATATAACACAAATGTCTACGACGTTTTTCGTCAACAACTATCTTGAACAAATTATTTACAATGGCAAGAATGCCAACTTCAAACTTGAAAATATTTACATTATCTTTCCTCCTTCTTATCTCAGCTTAATTCTTTTAGAATATTGAAAATCTCCACTTTGCTAAGTCTTTTTCAGTATTAATAGTTTCAATTCAGGATTCTATACTCCGTGGAGTTAAGTAAAGACATAGTTTATTCACATCCACTGGTCTCTCGTTTAAATAAAATTAATTAATATATATAACTTTCCTTTTTCGTCGAATAATTACCAGTAATATCATTATCTACTTAGAACCATTTAAATAGATCTCAGTTTACTTTCAGCTTTAACAAAGATCCGTTGCTCCTATATTTTCTATCAGACACAACTTCAGCAAGGATCAGCTGTCCTACTTGTTTCAAGGAATTTCAACTGTAACGCCTATATCGATCACTCCTAATAATTATTTTACAATAATACTGAATCTTAATAATTCTTCCTTCAAATACCATGAACATTTCGCAAATCTGTCTCTATCTCTTCAACAATAAAGAAACAATGACATAACTTTGCCCATTGCCATAAATACCTACAACACAATCCTCCGTAAATACGGGAATACCATAAAATATCTCTCTTAGATATGCTTCGCAGTTCCTTTCCTTTACTATAATCATTAAATACATCATATTGAGAAAATTCTCTCTGCAGTTTATACAAGTTTACTAAAAATACTGGAATAAAAATATTGGTTCCTTCGATGTACTATCCTAATAGGTAATATAATAAAATACTATTCCTGTTATAACTCTTATATTCCTTCATTAATAACATTAATGCAATCAGCTGTTATACTTCACTCGAGTATTTCTTTCCACCTTACATTTCTTCAATGTTATATCGTAAATTGTAGTTACCTCTGCTCGTATGACAATATTATTTTGTATTCTTTCGCTAATTCGTTTACAATAAAAATCCATACTTTCACATTAGTGATTCACGTAAATAACTATTCACAACCAGATCTGACAATAAGTTACTCACAAAGTAACTTCATTCAGATCTTAAAATATATCATACAAGATCGCATTCTTTAAATATACTGTATTGGCAATATTACTCTCGGAACATAGTTTCCAATAAAATTCCATCCATCTTATGGAAAACGAAACAATCAAATCGAAATAATAAAATCGAAACAAAAAATCTAAACAAAATCTCAACAATAAAATGTCCGTAAGTAAATTTCAAAATCACACAATCTTCTGAATTTCAAATAGCAAATGTAAATCGTCGAAATCGCTTCCTAAATATAGAATGTCGATGAAAATCGAGAATGAAAATTCTACATGACATTGCGATGAAAAATATACAGTCAAAAAATTACTAAAAATTCTAAAATGTAGAAAAATGGCATCAATAAACATAGTTGTCGGATATTCTAAAATGTATCTACAGTTCTACAATATGGGATATTGGTATGGTCTTGATCTACCTGGTGCTGTGGTAAAGTTGACTAGAAGTGGATCTCCCTCGTTCATCAGAAACGGATTGTTTCTGGGACATCGCTGTTTATAGCTGTAGTACGGGAACATCCTGGATCTCCTCCTGAAGTCGCCAAACTGCCAGGCACTGGATTCGAACTCCATCATCAACGCGCGGTCTCAGCGTCCGTTCTACTTGTCAATCTTCTTTGTGAGATGGGATTACCCTTTCTCTCTTGAATCATACCGGGATCCCCCTGGTCGCGCTCGTACTGGATTTTCTTCTTTCTTCTTTACTGCCATTGTATCGATAGTTGTAGTATATTGAAATGACTTCTGTAGATATATGTTTGTTTTGTGCAGGAGAGAAAAGATGTTTATCTCCCCTGCATAATTAATGATATGTCATTTTGAATATTCTCGTTGTCATCGTTCCCTCATCATCTTAGTGAAACATCTCCCTCGCTGTAGTCTCGATGATAAATTCCCCTCTCAACTTCTGTTCATTCGGAGTAGTGATGAATGTAAAGAATAATTTTCAATCCTCTTTAAGCATTGCTTCGAATGGCTATCACGTACTTTATTCAATATCGTAGTGGCAGGTTAAAATTGTAGATAATAATTACGCAGATGAATATGCCGTAATTCTCGATGCTTGTATAATAATTGTAGTTATAACTTCTTCTTCAATGTCGTTCCAAAATATTATAGCTTTGTCTTCCTAATTATTATAGCGTAGTCTGTGGACACGTCCACTCCCAATGAACACTTGAGTAATAAAAGCCTCGAATCCTGTCGCGTCTCTCCCGCTTCGATGAAAAGTTAGCGTCACCTCATAAAAAACTTGTCTAAATTGCGCGTTTATTGAAAATATCCATTATTCCGTAATTATGCTTCAAATATATCTCAATAATTCTTATTTATTATTTGACAACTTCACTGGTGTCCTGAAGTATTTAATTATCTCTGGTAATTAGATATTCTCATTATGCTAATAAGTTATATCAATGTAACACGACATTCCATTGGCTTGCGTTGGTCACGTGGCTGGCGTGATGCCGGGTCGCTCGGCACAAGCCCACATTCCTCTGAACGCGCGCAAGCTTTCCCTTCGGAAATCCTCGGCTCGCTATCACAAAGAACCGAAGACTGGCTCCTCACCGCTCGGCTCATGTAGGCAGCGAATTATGTGATTGGTGCGCTCAATTAACTGGTTAACTCGCAGAGTTGTATCAAACCAGTTTGTGGTCTCCATCCAGACTAGTTTTATTTAACATAGGCTAACTTTCGTAACTTTTCAAATGACTGAATCTTTCACCAAGCATATACGAGTACGGTACCAAGCAAAGTATTTCTCATGATAATCTTGAATCGCGTAAAGAGGTCTATCGAGTCGAAGTCGAGGAAAGAACAAGCTGGATTTAGGGAACACCGTAGTTGTGTGGAGTTAATTAACACTTTACGGATTATGGTTGAGCAGAGTAACGAGTGGCAAGTAGCACTGTACATCACGGTTATAGATTTTGAGAAGGCATTTGATTCCATTAAGAGACCTATGAATATGTTATACCAAGAGAGATGTATTCTGGCTATGAATGTCAAGTACTGCAAGATGGTCAGCTAACCTAGCCATTGACTATCCAGACAGGAGTACGATCAGAATGTGTACTTTACCCCACCCTGTTCCTGATTGTTCTTAATAATACTCTTAGGAAGGTGGGGAGAGGAAGGAAGAGAGGGATACGGTGGGGACTTCGAGGCAGGTTGGAGGATCTTGATTTTGCTGATTACATCTGTATACTGGCACAGTGCTTCAGAGACATATAGGGAAAACTGGCAAACTTAGAACTTGAGGCTGCTAAGGTTGGACTTAAGTTAAATTCAAAGAAGACAAAAGAGCTGAGAATGAACTCGACAGTACAGGCTGGCCTCACTGTGGGAGGAGTAGATGAAGAACAGGTGGATACATTTGTTTATTTGGGAAGTGTGGTAACGAGAAGTGGAGGGGCTGAGGAGGACGTCAAGAGTAGAATACGAAAAGCTTTTGTACAGCTGTATCCAGTCTGGAGAAACCGTAACATATCCTGGAAGACGAAAATCAGACTTTTAATACCAATGTGAAAGCTGTCCTATTGTATGCATTTGAAACATGGAAAGTTACCAATCCTATTAGCCACCAACTTCTAGTATTCATCAATCGTTGTCTGCGTCGAATTCTGGATATACGATGACCAGATATAATCCCAATCGAAGAGCTGTGGCAATGGATCAACCAACAACCTATAGAAGTACAAAATAAATGGAGGAAATGGGGCTGGATTGGCATACTCTGCGGAAACAGAATGATGCAGTAGAAAGCGGAGCTCGGGACTGGAATCCTCAAGGAGCTCGGAGACGAGGAATACCAAGGAAGACCTGGGGACGCATCATTGAAAAGGAGGCCATGAAAGCTGGAAAGACTTGGAGGGAGGTGAAGAACTTGGCAGCAAACACAGCCCGATGGAAATCATTCTTGGATGCCCTCTGCTCCACACGGAGCGAAAGAAAATAAGTCAAGCAAGTCAAGGTTGAACGCGTACATACAAATGGGGACAACAGTGGACAACTCAATATCCGAAGTTGAAGGAGACCCCAATGTCATTTTCTGATGATGATGGTTGCTTTAAAGACCTTTCTGCTTCATTTTAACTCCATATAAAACCGTCGCATGTACACCTTATGGACTGCTTTGTGTTTTGGGAAATCAGAAATTGATGATGTTGCAGTCAACAACTGCCGTATAAATTGTTGTGTGGTGCTGGTTTCAAATTATTTGAAGATATATTTCTTTTATTTATAAAGTGTCTTGTTAGGGAAGATATATTTGTGGTATCCATACTGAAATCAGAGTGCACTAAAAAGCAATAAATTGTTAAAGTGATTTTGATAGCAAGGGGATTGATGCAGCTGTATGCGAATGTGTGGCAGAAGCAGGTCCAAAAGCTTGCTCTAAGCATACTGCTGCGGTGTGCCATGCTCTGGAACACTTCAGCAAAATATGTGATGTAAAGTGTGCTCTTACTTGCACAGACCTACTAAAAGACTTTCAACACCCTGCAAAAAAAAAGAAGAATGCACAACAACCCTGTTAAAATTTCTATCCTTCAAATTGCAGGTGGCCAAAAATCGGTTTTTGACCAGGCCTGTTTCCTCCAGGGACAATGTAGATTATTCGAATTATGTAAAAAATATAGTTCAGAATTTTGGGATGAAACTGTCATCGTATCATACATCGAAAGTGAGTGTTGAAGTTGTGATGAATGATCACTCTTAGGAGCCATTTGGAGATTTATGTGTGAACATCTGTGGGACTCACGATGACATACAGGAAATTGAGCGTTTAGCTCAAGGACAGTATGTAACCAAGTATGGTAGTGGCATGTGGAGAGAAAGAAGCGTCTGACCTCAAGTAATTTTGTTAGGATGTGCCATACCAAAAATGCAAAAAACTGGCATTATATTTAATTGTTAGTAACACCTTTCAGAGCAAATTTATGAAGTGTGCTTGGATATGGAGAATTAGGCAAGAAAACGATATGAAGAAATCACTGACCACAAGGTAGCTGAATGTGGATTAAGTGACAAGCCCCTTTACCTCATGCACATGTGGATAACTAACAGCTATCCCAGACAAGTTATTTTCTTGTGTTATGCATATTTGAAGGATAAAATTTTGATAGAAATTTACAAATGTTAGCACGTTTAAAGATAGTCTGAGTACAGACCTCCTCGTGATGTAGCGGCTAGCGTTCTTGGCTGTCGCCTCAGAAGTCCAGGTTCGATTCCCAGCTTTGCCAAGAAATTTTAAATCTGGTGGGAGGGCTGGACCATCCTGGTAGTGGTTATCCGTGGTTTCCCCAATTCTACTTCAGGCAAATGCTGGGATGGTTCCTAACTTAAGGTCACGGCTGCCTCCTCCCCAATCCTATCCCCAATTTACAAATACACACACTAGTACAGCCATCACAATAACACAAGTTGTCCACAATCTACACACACACACACAAATACACGGGGATATATGATCAAATGATCACGATGTCGCAGCACCTAAAATAAGCAACAAAAAACGAGCCATACAGTAGTCGCATATGGTGTGTAACAGCCAGGGCCGTCGCGAGGGTGCGCGGGGCCTGTCGCGAGAATGTGCGCGGGGCCTAGTATGAGTTCGCGGGAAAGGGGTAGTAAATGCAAATTTTAGACAGTAAGTGGATGTGTTGTACGGAGAGTGATGTTTTAAACGAAATTACAATTTTAGGCTAGTTAAAACTCATTTTATTACATTTCTAGTTTCTAAACAAACCTCAACAAATAGGACATGCATTAAATTGGTTACAGGAAGCACCTGATCAGATAAAAGCAACAAGCAATATCAATGGAAACCAGATATAATGAGCTAACACAGGTGATTTGTTTGGCATAAATAATATATTTGGAAAACGTAGCATGGGCTTGATGTACTTTCTTACCCAAACGCACATAATTAATAATAATACGCAATCACGTTTACATATTTCAACATTTCTACGGCTATACAGTTGTTCATAAACTAAATTACTAAAAGTGCTATAAGTCTACTTTCATTGATAAATTTGAGCTGAACGGCCCCTGTATTCGAGAAATAACATGGTTCACAAGGCAGGCTATATTTTCAACAAAAAAAACCTGTTTTTTGTTTAAAATTTAGAGCTTTTTATTTATGTAAAAGGCGCTCAGCGGGCCTCTGCTAGGGCAAAAGTGCTGATTAAATCATTAATTTCTAATTTTTTGGCCGTTTCACATTTGATTGGCAGAGTAGATCGCAAATAGTTTTTTTTAGCCTATTTTCATTTATGAAAAAATAGCCCTATGAGATCACCTTTATTTGTCCGTATGTCTGTCTGTGTTTGTTTGTGTGTGCCCCCCCCCCCTCCTAATAACATCTTAACGGCTGGAGCGATTTCAATGAAACTCGGTAAGTTTATAGCACTATTCCGGACGACCCCGACCGTGCCCTTCAAATTTTGTTACGTCTCACCGATCCAACATGGCGGCTGTGCGAAATATTTCATCAGCATTCAATATCTCCGAAACTACTGTATTATATATATCACCCTGGAATTTTGTACGGTGATAAAGGGAACTTCTAGAAGTTCACCTATGTGACTTTGTAAACCTGGTAACTACAAAACCAACATGGCAGCCAAGCGAAGTTGCGACTTTTAAATAGACGTTTCTCGCGACTTAACCAACCAAACGCAATGAAACTTGGTACAGTACCTAATGTTTATACACATTGTAATGCACCGACATCTAACTTCGTTCAATTGTTTACATAACCTCAAGATGGCGGCTGTGCGAAATATTTCACCGGCATTCTATATCTCTGAAACTATTATCGGTATTACCCTGAAATTTTGTACGGAGATAAAGGGCACTACTGGAAGTTCATCTATGAGACTTTCAAAAATCGGTTAACTACAAAACGAACATGGCGAAGTTGACAGTTTTAAATAGAATTTTCTCGCGGTTTAATGATCCAAACGCAATGAAACTTGTTACAGCAAATGCTTATACACATTGTAATGCAATACCCTGGTGATCACAAATCCAACATGGCGACGACGCGAAGTATAAATATTCACATGGACGTTTCTCGCAATATAACCATCCGAGTGCAGTGAAATTTGGTACAGTAGCCTAAATCCTTTTACAAACGTTAATCCACTGGCATCTAATAGGGATGTCGCCGCAGAAAGTTCGCGCCAGATAGCGCTCGTGTAGTACTGGGTAAGCGCAAGGCGATCGTCTTATGTTTCTCCCAGTCAGCTGAAAGGAATGTATAAATTGTGACCGAGTTTTCTAAGCTAAAGTAAATTATATATTCCCTAATTTAATTCCAAGACTATATTAATTAGTTCTAAAGGTATATGTCCTAATATATTATGGTCGATTTTCTGCGTTTAATCGTTAAACAGCTGCAAAATGAGCTACGGACCAGAGGCGCTAAAACTAGCGGGAGGAAGGAAGAATTAATACAGCGGTAATAACAAAATTCTAACACGCTTTATTATTCAAATAATGAATATGAGTCAGCATGCTTTCTCCTAATATAAAGATTACAATTAGCCTACTTGAGTATTGTAGGCCTGTATTTATAAATATATCTCCGTAAGACTTAAATCATCGATAGAGATTTAAATATTCACTAGCTCCCCTTGCTTCGATTCATGTATTTTTTTATTTTTTTAGGTTGATAGCAGTAGTGGTTTTGTAACAGTTCTAGCACCTCCTCCTCCTCACCCTCCTCACAAGAAGGCGGCGACGCGATATCTCTCGAACGCATGGTCGGATTTTGACGAATGAGGTGTCATTGAACTCGGGCTGACACCCTCTTTCCAATGGACAACATATTTCAACCCCAAAATAAAACCTACCCCTAATAGGGGGTGACATTTTAATTTTTTAGAGAATCTCTCTTTCCAATTGTAACATGTGAGAGTTTGAATGTCAATATGGAATGAAACGTTGTTCTACACAAGAGACATGTATACGGTGGATAGCCACTATGAATTAACATGATTTTTTTTGTTTTTATGCATGCCCACTCATGGCTTTTGAAGAGGGTGGGGGAGCGGTTCCCTGTGGACGGGTCCTTGTGGACAAGTCCTTGTGGACGAGTCCTTGTGGACAGGTCCTTGTGGACGAGTCCTTGTTGACAGGTTATTGATGACAGGTCCTTGTGGACGAGTCCTTTTGGACGAGTCCTTGTTGACGAGTCCTTGTTGACGAGTCCTTGTGGGCAGGTCCTTGTGGACGAGTCCTTGTGGATGAGCCCCTTTGGACTGGTCCCTATAGACTAGCCCATGCATTTATTTAAATTATGTCAAAGGGCCTAACTACATTTTGCGTGTAAAGCAATGTGTTGAACTGACGTTGTTCACTAATCCTCGACTACTATAATGGGATAACGATATGAAAGGAAAGTGACGAAACACATGTGAACACGTGTGAGATGACCTTATTACCGTCCTCCTTGTGAAACAAGTCACATCCTGTTTTGGTTCATACGTGAGAAAATGCGAGTTCATGTGTAATATGATCTAACACATAGGTGTTCACCTGTACACGCGCAAGATAAGGGCTAACAAGTCACAACCTGTTTTGACAGTGGTGGGAGGTGAAGGGGAGGAGAGGGGGAGAGTTGGTGTAAGAGACAACACAGGTGAAGAGAGAAATACATATGTATTGCTCATAATATATGTAGAGCTGTGGACTGTACATAGGACTGTACGTTAAGTACAACATGAGTGAATAAATAAATACAAGGCACACAGGTTCACACAACATGTAATTTATTAATCCAAGAATTAAAGGCTGAGCTTAATCCCAACCATTTTACATATAGTTTATTTCCTTTCTGTTTCAACACTTTTTCCACAAGGTAATGCTTAGGAAACGCCGTCTTTTGGAGTTCTTGGAGATAAAAACCTGCCTTTTATGGGTTGATGGTTGAGGTCCTCGAGTAAATAGGTGACTGGACTGTTCAAGTTGACTTGACGAATTCGAAATAGTTCTGTCCCCCAATTTGGTGTGTAGCGCTTGTCGAAGACGGACTTGAATTTGCTCACTCGAAAATGGTCCCCAATGTTAAGGCGATGACGTTTAGGGTCTGCTGTTTTTATGGGGTTAAACAGTTTATCCAATCGCTGAATATTTTTGCTCACGAGGCGTGGCATTGTCCCAATGGTTCTGTGTTTGGTGTCATTGTAACGTGACACTAGCTCAGGTAACAAGTCCAACCAGCGATAAGTGCCCTGAGCGGTAAACGCTTTCCACATATGGTTTTTCAATGTTCGGTTGAACCGCTCGATCACGCTGGCTTTGAGATTGCTGTACGTGGTGTAATGGTGAATATCCTTAGATTTGAGAAAACTGGAGAAATCCTTGTTGAAAAATTCTTTTCCCTGATCGGTTTGTAGCAGCTGAGGTTGACGTTTGGAGTGTTGAATAATATGTTGAAAGGCCTGGGTAACTAGTGGACCAGACTTGCGTCGCGCAGGTTCAACAAACGCCATTTTGGAGTAAACATCAATGACCGTCAACATATAGCGTACACCATCGTTAACGCTAGCATAGGGAATCATTTCAACCAAGTCTGCTTGCCAAAGTTCATCCACACCTTGTGAAATAACCTTGAGTCGCTGATAGTGACGTCTAGCTGGACGATGCAACTCGTGAGCAATACCCATTTTAATGGGTGAGGGCTTAAACAATAATTTTGGCATTTCGAAGTTCTTCCTCAATTTCTTGAATTTCCCAATCGTGACCAGTATGACCGGCTTGACGTGAAGCATGCAACAGCTGTAGTCGCTGGACGAGTTTATTGGGATTGTGCCAGTAGGTAACATCCACAAGGGGTTTTAATGGTTTAAATGTCACCCCTGAAGCGGACACTTTACGACGACCACTTTGACTAGTGGGGAACATTTTTGCAATGATGGTTTTATATTTTTGAGATATATTGGCATTCACTTGTTGAGTGGGATCATACTGTCTTTTGTGGGCATGGGTGTCCAATAAAATGGATTTATATTTACCAAGGTCCTCTGGCGTATAATCTTGGGATGAGGGAGTCCGAGAGAATAGTAGCTTTAACAATCCTGGTGTTAATTTATAGTTGATCTTTTTAATGACAGCTTTAGTACGACTAAATTTAATCGATGAATCACCAATTTTAAAACTATCATCCTCATAGCCAACACCATACGTGGTATCTGTGTTTCCAATAAATAGATTGGTGAAATAGGGTTCCAGTGTTGATCCATAATATTTTATTAAAATGTTTTTCAGTTGAGCTTTATGTTGAGGAGTGGCCAAGAGTTGTGAAAATGGAGATGATCTGGAAGGGCAAGGTGTTTCGACCACGGCCAAGGATTTATCTTTTCTTAAAAACTCTGCAAGGGGTGATGCCTATTTTTGAGGCGTAAACACTTGTTCCTCATTATCCTCAACTTCGCTAACACTAGTTAAATCTTCCTGTTCCTCTTCCTCTTCCTCAGGGTCCTCGTGGTGCGTCTGAGTGGCTTGTGAAACGGTAGGTAGCGTTTCAGATGGCTTGAAAGAGGGTTTCAACATAGCTTTTAGCGGAGGGGCTAAATGTTGTTGAATAAACAAAGCATGATCCGCACGCGATCGTTTCAATTGACGAAACTTTTGTCGAATAGTATTTTTTGCTCTAATAATATGCTTTTTCAATTGACTCTCTGCTAACGCCATGGTGTCGTGCAAATGACTTGAGAGGGAATGATACAGTGCCTTAAATAGCAATACAATGATCAAACCCTAAGCGATACCGCCCTTGGTTGAGTTCACTTTGTTTGTCAATCACTAAACAGGCATGACGTTGTGTGTTCCAGCACTTGCCACACAATTCTGTAAACATTTGAAAGGTCATATCCGGATTCAAATGTTCATTATAAATGTAACGACTCTTCCTCTCGTCCTGGCGAAATAAAACAATGACATTGGCATTGTCACGAATCAACTGTTTGGACATTTTAGAATACGTTTGTCCAAGATAGAAGCAATCGATATGTTTGTGTCGACCCATGCTGAAATAGCTTTGAATGATGCCTTGTCGTTCAGTCGATACATCATCGAAAATCATGAGTGAATCAGGCTTTACCTCATCCGGTGAAATAACATTTTCTTGCGTGGAAAATGTAAAATACCCCATATTCTCATTTTGTAATCCAGACATGACTTGATCCAGAAACACGTAGAGGGGTTGGTAGAGAGATTTTGCGAAAATATAGATATTATGAAAACACAGACCATTGGGCGCTGTAATAAGTGTCAGCAAAAGATTGGTCTTTGCACAGCCGGAAGGTCCCACAATGATGCAGCGAATGGAAGATGGAAACAGTGAACCATGGCGTTGTTCACGTGATGTGGGGCAGAGATGGGAAACCATGTCCCTCACGGGGAATGACTCTTGCTGCTTAATTAGCTTCATTTCAACTAAGGCTTAGAAAGGCTAGCAGGCTGTCTATATACATCGCACCGAGCCTTGTCATAGAAACAGTAGACTCGTACTACAGGTTGACGATGGATGTCTTTGGACGTGCGTTGATGGTCAAAGCTAGGTCTGTTCCCATACATGATCCTAAACAAGAAACAGATCCTGCTAATAAACACTATGTGGATAGGTCTGTAGTGCCACGCACTAAACAAGGAGATTATGACTTTAAAGGAAAGCGGTTAACCCATGTAAAACATCCTCAAGTGTCTACAGACGTTACTTGTGGATAACAAGGTGTATGAGTTTTATGATAAAGTGCCTCAGCTTACGGTGAATGGCTATAGCGCTAATCATCACCGCATTATTCACGTGGAAGACCCACAAGAAGATGATGGTGTCTGTACCAAGCGATACGTAACCTATGAAATGAAAAGGCTTTATAAATGTATCCCATCTGTATTTTTAGTGCATCTGACAAATGTAAAACCTGTGAATGAGAGAAACCAAATACCGCTAGTTCATGACCAGCACTTGACCTATGTGCTTGCTTCGGGTTTAAGCCACTATCGACTACAATATGATGGAATCATTCACATCAAATACGCCATACCTGATGAGAACCATTTAGAAATAGACATAAATGGTCATAGGATGTTGGTCCATAACCATGAAATGGTCAATGCAGGAGACGAATTATCCTTTCATCTCATGTTGACATGGAATGAAAAGCAAGCTGGAAAATTATAAACGATTTCCCACTTTATGTAGAATTGGAATATACAGCCATGAAATAACAATCTGACGTTAGTTGTGACATAAACTTTCTTGTGAAAGGTTGTTGGTCATCATCATCATGGTGAAACAAAGATATGTGGTGAGAAAGACTAAAAATATGACCCTGTCCTTGGCAAAGCCTGGGCTTAAGACATTCTTGGACAAGCCCTTGCGAAAGAAAAAAAGAAAAAAAAATGTGTTGACCATAAGGAAATCTCTTCGAGCAGCACAGAGACATGTTATTCCAAAACGTCAGCGACAGGGTTCAAAACAAGGGCGAGTGATCCCCGTCCCCAAACGAGCGGGATTTTTACCTGCATTATTCGCTGGTCTGGCTGCTCTAGGTTCACTTTTAGGCGGCGCCAGTGCAGTGGCAAAAACTATTAAAGCCGCGCAACAGGGCAAGCAACAACTCAAGAAAGTCAGCGACACAATGAAACAATGGAAGCCATTGCTATGGGGGCTAGAAATGTCAATTTGAAGCCAGCCTTTTATCAACAAGGATTTGGAATTCACCTTTTCGAAAAACATCTTTAACCTCAGCCATAGCAAGACATGCCCTGACACATCAACAAGTGGAAAGCTATGCTAAACAACTGAAGCTTTCTCATTTTCGAGGTGTGTTTATGCGAAACCAATTACCCTCACGACCCTGGAAACATGAATGTGCTGTCGTCAATTTGGATGATCACCGAGGACCTGGAACACATTATGTAGCTTATGTCAAAGAGGGATCCACTGTATGGTACTTTGACAGTTTTGGGAATTTGCCCCCGCCCATGGAACTAGTGGTCTATTTTGGAAACAGGATCAAGATATATTATAATGTGAAACGTGAGCAAACGTTTAACAGCCAACAGTGTGGACGTTCGTGTTTAATTTTTTTAATATAAGACGCAGCATAACCAAAAACGTCAACAGTATGTCGGTGGAAAGTAAGACGTTTACACTGCATGGACGTGGACCTGAAGTGAGCCTAGACTTTTACCCACCTATCGAATTGAGTGAAAACCCCTATGGTTTAGGACTTGTTTCACTCGAAACGTACAATAGAATATACAACATACGTGAAAATGTGAACAACAAGTTTTACTATGATGATTCTGTGCTCACCCTGAACTCTGGTGGATACACGATAGATGACATTTATGAGTACATTTATGTGGTGATGATCAATGAATATGGTTTAAAGTCATTTCTCGATGGAACGCGCAAGTTTGAACTTGTAGGAAATACCAACACTCATCGCTGCAGTATTTTTTCTACATTCAAAATTGAATTTAAAACACACCCCGATTCCATTGGATTTAAACCACGCGTGTTGGAGCCCAACAAAAAACATGAATCAGACCATGAAGTGAAATTCATTGAGGACCATCATGTGTCGGTGACGTGTAATATTATTAGTCAAGTGTACACCAATCAAGAACCATCGCATTCGCTTTATGACTTTCTTGTAACATCGCCCAATGGTTATATTAATCGTGAAAACCCTCCAGTGGTGCTTTTTCATTCTGTGGCTGTCGATGGTATTAGTAATATAACATTAAGACTGATCAATAGAGAGCAACAACTCATTGATCTAGATTCTACCTCACCAGTGACTTACAAATTGGTGCTAAAACCACTATGAAGTTTGTATATAAAGCAACAGCACCGTCTGGGAATGGTGTTAGTTGTTTACCACGTGAATACACGTTAACATCTCAGAACAAGCAGATTTTACAGCATTTGGGTTACCACGTCAACCCCCGCGATGAATTCTATCCTAGAGGTAGCGAACCACATCGAGGAGCAACCAGGAGTGGTAAGAATTGATCTCCATTCTTATCAAGCTCAAGCACCTGGACTCAATAACAATGATGAAATTCAATTTGTTATCAACAACCAAGATATTTACACTCTACCGCATGAAAGTGTTGTTCAGATTGAAGGTCGGCTCACCAAAGCCAATGGCTCTACACCCACTACATCCAAGTTAGCCAACCATGCTTTCGCCTTTCTGTTTTCTGAAGTGCGTTATGTGATTAACGATATCGTGGTGGATAGCACTCGAAATGTGGGTATTTCCAGTGTCATGAAACTATATCCCTCTTATAGTGAGGAAGAAGCTAAAACACTTTGCATGGCGGGTTGGTGCCCTGACTCGATCAATGACTGGATGGTACACACCGATGGCACCTTTACTGGATATTTACCTCTTAAACTGATTTTAGGCTTTGCAGAAGATCACCAGCGCATTGTGGTCAACGCAAGGCAAGTGCTTTATCTGGTGAGAGACAGGAGTGATAATAATGCACTCAAGGGAGCCGACAATGCCCCCATTGATTCAAAAATTCAACTACAACGCTTGCTATGGAAAGTGCCTCATGTGACCCTTAACGATAGCAAAAAACTGGACATACTCAAAATGGAATTTAGAAGCTGGGCACTCCATGAGTACCCGCTATTGCCCACCACCAACACACACAGTTGGTCTATAAAAACAGCTAGCTATATAGAGAGACCTCTCTACATGATTGTGGGTTTTCAAACGAATCGCAAGTATCAACAAACCAAAGATGTCACGCAATTTGATCACCTGCAATTGAGAAATGCACGTCTTTTCCTCAACAGTGCTGTGTTTCCCTATGAAGGGCTGGATTTAGATTTTTCAAAAAATAAGTTTGGCCCCCTGTACGACTTGTTTTCTAAATTTAGATGGTCGTATTATCAAAAAGAGAATTGTCCCATGTTGTCACCCCAAGCTTTTAAGACAAGGGCGCCACTGATTGTCTTTGACTGTTCCTACTTGGAAGAGTCTGTCAAACCATCCAATATTGACATTCGACTAGATTTTGAAACGCATGACAATGTTCCATCCAATACCACGGCCTACTGTTTGATTATTCATCACAAACAAGTCAACTATTATCCACTGTCCAACCTAGTGACAAGTGTATAAATAGCAGGTCAGCACACATCAAACCGCTCAGTCATGTCTTGCTTTCAAGCCTCAAGAGAAGTTACATCCATGAATTTAAAATCTGAGGAACAACGTTTCAAGACCTTTGCGACGTGGCCGGTGCCTTTTATAAACCCTCAAGCCTTAGCAGCCGCTGGATTCTACTATTTAAAAAGAAGAGATGAAGTGAAATGTGTGTTTTGTCCCATCATCTCAGACCAATGGCAAGAGAGCGATGAACCCATGCAGGAACATCAGCGTTGGTCACCTGCCTGCCCCTACCTATGCAGAATGGAGGTGGGTAATATACCCTGTCATTTAAGTTACCCCTCACTCGTGCCTCTAAGTGATGAAAAAAGTTATGATACGTGTGGACTTTATGGTGCCGGCAGTGCTTCAGTGAGCAGCTCACAGTTAAAAACATCCAGTTTAGAGACATTGGGATATCATCGGTGTTATGGACACTATAAACACAAAAGACTTTTTGTTGTATGAGTTGGTACCGCCTCTATCCTAGAATGAAAAAAGAATGTAAAACTTGTTATGCTAATAAAATAATGAAATTAAAAATTGGTTGTTGTTGTTGTTATATTATTATTTCTTATGCCCCCCCTGTCATATCCTAACCTCTATAGTGACTACTCGATGTTTTTATTTTATTTTATTAGAATGGAATGTAAGTAAATGACATGGGTACACCTTACTGAACAATTGTCAGTCTGTGGTCAGTTGGACTTGATCCAGACTAGAGTGAACATGTTGCGTACACTGATTGTCGACTGTCAAGGGCTTAAAATTGGAGATAACAAATTTATATTTAAAGAAGTGGCCATTATCGATTGTTCCACTTTTTGGATATCGCAAGCTACCCATTTGCTGTTTAAACCACCTTATGCGTTTGATTTATTGTATGATAAAGACCTTAAACAAACTCAGTGGATTGAAACTCATATGCAACTAGACTGGAAGCAAGGAACCATTTCATATAAGCACCTGCACATGGTCATGAAAGCCCACTTGTCTTCTTCCCATGTAGTATTTGTGAAAGTAGTGAAAAATGTCAATGGCTACAACCATTTTTAGCGTCTTACTGCCAATGTATCGATTTAATGGACTTGGGCTGTCCCTCGCTCAAACACTCATGGACCGCTGCCCTTGTGATAACATTACCCATAAAGCCTTGGCACAGGTGTGGCAATTGTTTCATTGGCTAACCACCAATGCCTGCTGGGAGTTGTTAAATAAAATTAAAACTAAAAGTTTAACTGTGAATGACACCAGTGAGATTTCTACAAGCGACGTGTAAACATCAACGTGATACCATGGAGAAAGGGGATGCTACCGATAAAACGATTGGAAAGTTCTTCGTGTGCAAAAAGAAACTAGACAGTTTTACCAAAGAAGAATTATTGGTTCTTCCAAAATCATTCATTTATTACGTCGCAGCAAATGCAGTGAAAGAAATCTGGAAACATGTACCAAAATCATGGACTCAAGACCCTGTGTTAAGTGAATTGCAACCATGTACGGATTATGATCACCATAAGCAAGTGGCTATGGCAAAAATACACTCTATGCGACAGTGTGCTACCTGCCAGCTGGTCAAACAGTATCACGGTCATAAAAGTCAGTGTAAAGACTTTGTTTCCTCATACCATGGGTGTGATGAAGAAAAAAAGCAGCAACAACAAACATCATCCACAGAGGAGGAGAAAGATCAAACCTTTTTACCACCGATGGAAAAGAATATGCCAGACCTGTACTGGCAATGGCGTCATTGATAAAGTAATCCAATACTTGACTTTCGAAATCTACCTACCTGGTTATTATTTGTGTGGTCCTGGAACTTGTCTTGAAGAACCTTTGCAGCGTGGTGATATACCTATTAATCTTTTGGATCAAGCATGCACCTTTCTTATCACCACAGTCATCCTGCATTAAGACGTGTAGTGGATAAAGTATCGTTGAAAAGCCAAACAACGTTTGACATCCTGCGATGTCTCAGTGGGGAGAGGTTGGCAGCTCTCATTGTGATTAGTGTTATAAAAGGAAAGTTAATGATGAGTGGACATGAACATTGAAAAGGATTGAGGAATTGGTATTTCTTTTGTATTCTATTTTTGTAAAGCTCTATTTGTTGTAAAAAAACAATGTTTACAAGATCACAATGTCTTTTAATTTTAAAAATGATGATAGCCATTTCTTCATTTTCATTTTTTCTTACATGAATATTTACAATTTCCACTTCCCCTTTTTTACATTCCCCTTGTTTAGTTCACACATTCTGTACATTTTTTTGTTGTCAAATAAAAAATAAGTTTCACTAGATCACTATATCTTTTATATCTCTTAATTCTAAAAATGGTGAAAGTCATTTCTTCATTTTATTTTTTCACACATGAATATTTACAATTTCCACTTTACATTTTTTACATTCCCCTTGTTTAGCACACACATTCTGTAAATTTTTTTGTTGTGAAATAAAAATAAGGTTCACAAGATCACTATATCTTTTTAATTTTTAAAAATGGTGATAGCCATTTAATTTTTTTTTCACACATGAATATTTACTATTTCCACTTTCCATTTTCTACATTCCCCTTGTTTAGTTTACACATTCTGTACATTTTTGTTTTGTGAAATAAAAACAAGGTTTACCAGATCACAATGTCTTTTTAATTTTAAAATGGTGATTGCCATTTCACTTTTTCACACATGGATATTTACAATTTCCACTTTACATTTTTTACATTCCCCTTGTTTAGTTCACACATTCTGTAGATTTTTAAAAATCTTCTTCGTAATATACAAAAGCAAACATTTTAAACTAAAATGTATTACTTATCTTATTTTTACTAAACTACAGTAGCCTAACATTATACATTCTACTTACTGTTTTTACAAAAAATATTACAATATAAAACACACTACAAATATTACAATATAGTGATCATTAGACTTAAGTAAAGTAATAGTCGTCAATGCGACTGTTTCCCCAAGCAAGAGTATCAAATGTGTTGGGTATAATGAATCGTTTGTTGTCTTCATTACTTAAAGCAACTTTGTTCAGCAAATTGGTATGTAGTTGATGATTTTTACTTCTAAATACACACATTTTCCTATATAATACAGGTGGGTTACTAACTACACAGTTTTTATAATCACTTATATCTAACTCTTTACTAACCACATTCTTTTTCACTCCTTTTAATTTTCTTACTAATACATCATCAATTGTCATATAGCTGTATGATTTAGATTTTGTGCCTACAAAGGTGTCTATAATAACACCAGCACATCCATCCTTAAATTTCCCAAGAACCTTTTTGTATACTAGAGGTAAATGGTAAATATTATCCTCGGGATAGTCACTTGTATCAAACCTATTTAGCTCAGTTTTGATATCCTCATAAAAATCATCAGTTTTAACCTCATAAATAAAAGAATCTGTGTCTGTGAAGAGCAATTTAGCATTATCAAGATAGTTTTTCTTTACATAATCATAGTGAAATTCACACATAAGTGTTTTTGACAATTCCAGAATGGTGTAACCCACATATATGGGTTTGTTGTAAGTTACTTTAAGACGATTCATTTGTATTACAACTAAATCCTCATGAATAATTGAACAGCTATGAAAGTTAGGCTTGCTTATTAAGTTGCTCGCACCATACCTTTTACCATCATTCTCTCACATTGTTATCAGCTTTACATCAACTCGTTTATCAACATTCTCCATAGTCTTTCCAAAAACACTATTATTCATGAGTTTATAAAAATCTTTTTCAAACGCGTTTGTTGACTGTGTTCTTAAATTATTGTTTAGATCCATATACGGTTTGAGCCATGCTGACTGATGAAATTGCAATACGCGATGAATTTTAGTTAATTTCAATCCATGCTGTAGACACTGTTTCAAGTTTTGATAATGTATTACATATTTACATTTATCATTTACATTAGCAATTAACATTTTTGTTCGTGATGAGATATATGGAGTTTTCATATTCTCAGGACAAAATGGTAAATCATTATGATCATCATGTAACTCTTTAGGGTACTCAAGATTTACTTCTAAAATATATCCTTTATCATCGTTATCATTAAGAGTGTCAACATGTAAGATATCAATTTCAGGTTGTGTCAGCCAGCGAAAATCTTTCAGTGGTAGATATTGACTCATAGCCCAACCATATTGGTTATTTGCATCGAGGTAGACAATATACTTTGACTCTTCACAAGGGTTGTAGCTAGGCATGTATTTATTATTCGCTTTAGAGTACCGTCCACTACATTGACTTAATCCACCTCGATTTGATGATTTTATAAAATTGATCATGTCTATATCAGTCATTAATTCTAAATTTACTTTCGTTTTTTCCAACATTGAACTGAAACGTAACCCAGGAGCAGTGAAATACTGACAAGGATCAAGGTCATAAGTTTTCATACAAACATTCCGAAAATTTTCAAAAACATCTGCTAATAATAACACATCTGTCTTCAAATATATGTCTGAAAATTCTCCTAAAGTTTGAATGTGGAACTGAGTCCATACACGTTGTGCATGTAAATATTCCTGATCACTGATATCACTTGTGTTTAAGGAACTGTAAAATGCATCTTTCGGTGGTAAAGAACACCCCTCAAGCCGTTCCACACAGTTAATATATTCATAAGGGAATATACCCTTTTGACGAATCAAATTAAAATCATCTTCTTTAGGAAAGACACGTTGAATTTCATGAAACTGATGTGATTTTAAATTACTATCCAGCTTATCAAGACTACTCGGCATAAAGCGGAATGAATCTAAAAATCGCAGTTTAATGTTTTTTATTGCTAGTTTTGATGTATTTTGTGAACGATATGTATTGTTCCTTATTATTTGCAATCACATCAATTTTCACATCTGAAGCTCCAAATTCTTTAACGATAAAGTGGTTATCGTATTTGCTACCGTTATGTAGAATGACCGGAATGAATTTACTTACTCTATAATTTAAATTACTTTCTTGGTGAGCAGCACCACGATATTTTCCTGTTAAATGGTCATGATCGTGAACCCTGTCTGTATATAAACATTCACCACATATAAAACAATTAGTTTCAGTTTCAAAATTCATATGCTCTGATGAAGTTAGTGGCTCCATTGGAATGATCGTATTTAAAATAGAAGATATACGGATGGCATCTTTCTCAAGCCTTTCCATAAAAACTTTAGGTGCATCAGGTCCTCTATAGAGCTCAAACTTATTTAAAGAGTCATCATAACTACATTTAATATAATATGCAAAGCTAAAAGGTTCATGAATGTGATTAGTGTTGGTGAAAGGTTGGGCTGGATTCGATGAACATGTATTAAATGGTTTTTGCAAAGCCTCGAAGTCAGCATATATAACAAATGGTACTCGAAGTTGTTTCTCATAATCCTTAAATTTTAGAATGTTATTTTTAGGAGTTGGTAATACCGTACACACATGATCACATCCCCATTTTTGATGTTGAGTTAGTTGATCCTATTTTCTGAAATATAGCAAACAGCCATCACACAACCACTTTTTCCATCGCATTTTGATAGCTGACTACTAACAAGTCTACTGAAATGTTTTATCCAGCAATAGTGAGCATTTTCATCTTCGGTTATGAATAATAAATTTACATGAGCATCCTTTTTTTCCTGAGTATAATATAGAGGACCTACTATTCTCTTATTTTCAATTCCATAAACATTAATTCTTATATTGTTCAGCTCTTCAAAACGTTGAACGTCTTTTATCGCCATAGAAAATTCTATTTCTTTTAAATCTAACACTGAAGAATAGTGAGGATAAGATGACATTCTCTCCACAGCCTTTTCTGCTGGATGAAGAGCTGAGGTTACAGCCCACGCAAAACATGCTTGATCACTATTCATTACGTTCACAACAGCTTTCTTTCGTTTGATCCATCCTGGCAAATCAATGTATGATGATGCTCGAAGGGGGTTGTATTTATTCAGGTTGGTTTCTAAATAAAGTACTTCAACCAACGCCCAGCCTGACTCCCTTTCCTGGAACTCTTCACTCTTCACAATGATAGCACTAGAAATATTTTGATATATATCACTAATATTAGTTGATTTGCTAACAATTATGTTTTTTGTATTAAAGGATTTGATATCCGTAATTTCACCTTCGCTCCCAGTTTTTACATAGAGTCCAAAAAGTTCAAAATTCATTTTAATTGTTTTATGCTCTAATAAAACTTTACCTACCAAGCCAAACACAGTAGATTGAACATTTTTTAAAAATGATTCAATACTTTGAGTTTTTTCTTTACTATAAAGTCTATAACTAGCAATTCGACTTTTAAATGCACTACCAATTTGTTGAACATTTCCAGAATTTCTTTCATGGCAAGCGTTATTTTTATGAGGAATACTGCGTAAATGTCCATGAATGATTGAAGAAGGTATATCAATATTATATACATCACAATGTGTTATCGAAGGTTCACCATTCTTATTTCTTTTTGTTGCACAACTATTTTCACAATCTTGCGATCGTTTACGCTTTTGAGCGTCACATTCGTTTAAAGGTTCCGTGCTAGTTGTTGGTTTTACAGTTTTTAATTCTTTTTGTTCACCATGCACTTCAACCATGTGGGATTGATATCGCCTTACAGCAGAAAAACCAAGTTCGCAAACTGAACACGAAAATGGTGCTGAACTAACATGCAGTAATTTACATGACGTGCAAGATTATCATGTCTGTTAAATGTGGTAGCACAATGACTGCACACAAACATTTTAATGTCATGTTTAACATTTGCGTGTCGTTGAAGGTTGTCAGGTCTTGAGAACTGTTTCTTACAGTCACCACACTTGAACATGATGATCACTGTCGAAATTACCTATAAAAGAAAGAAATCATAAATGTTAATAAGTGATAAAACAAAGTACAATATAAATAGTTTAATTACATTCCAGTCAATGGTTGTAGCAGGGTATTTAAATCGGTCATATGTGAACTCCTAGCAAGTCTAACTTCATGTAGTTCTAACTAAGGGTTACTATATACCACTGTCACTGACACTTAGCGGGTAACATAGGAACTTGATAGAGTGGTAAAAACCAGCGGTCGCCAGTTAAGTGAGCTAAGTGTGACGTCATAGCCAGTCTTAAAGCAAGTCTAAACTTGTAGAACATGTCACCTGATAGAAACCAGCGGTCGCCAGTTAAGTGAGCTAAGTGTGACGTCATAGCCAGTCTTAAAACAAGTCTAAACTTGTAAAACATGTCACATGATAGAAACCAGCAATCGCCAGTTAAGTGAGCTAAGTGTGACGTCATAGCCAGTCTTAAAAAAGTCTAAACTTGTAGAACATGTCACGTGATAGAAACCAGCAGCCACCAGTTAAGTGAGCTAAGTGTGACGTCATAGTCAGTCATAAAGCAAGTCTAAACTTGTCAAACATGTCTCGTGGTAAGGTTAAGTTAGGTAAAGTTAGGTTATGATAGGTGAACTGAGGTTGAGTCTTTAAATATTCCCTATGTCACTGACACCTAGCAATGAACATTCAGACTTAATAGAGCGGTAATCAAAATCTAACCTACAAAATTAGCTTTACACACCATGGTCAAGTAGTTCCAACTTTTGACTGCTAAATATACCATTTTCACTGACATATAGTGGTGAACATTGGAAAATATCACTCTAACTGTTTAAAGTTATTAGAGGGGCACTTACCTTTTTATAATTTATCAACTGCTGCCACTGAATGAACAGATTGTAGGAATCTGGTAACCTACAGGTACCCAATTATCTGTAAACAAATCAATCAATCAATCAATCAATCAATCAATCAATCAATAAATAAATACATTCCAATCAATAACTTCAACATCAATTAGTAATAAAAGACTACAATCCATTAATAATAAGTACTTACCTTGCAATATAATTTAATGATTTTCTACCAAAAAGGTTTTTCTTTACAACTCTTGAGCAGTAATAGAGCACTGTTCACTCAAAGCGAGTAATAAAGACTGACAGAAGGGAAATATATGACACCTCTCTTATATAAACTCTCATCGCTCGTGTCAGCAGTTTTTTGCAGATCATTGCAATTCCTTTCCCAATACAGATGAGAGTCCAAAGTACACTAGGAACACCTGTGTGGTATTCAATTACTGCTGACTTTGCATGATCATCACCCATAGTCTTGATCAACACTTGGGGTTTCAAATTACTGCAGCGTCAGTCATAGCAACAGCAGTGCGTGCTCTCTGCCATGTCAGCAACATGACACCGGAAGGAACACCTGTGTAATATCCAATAACTGCTAACTTTGCATGATCATCACCCATTGTCTTCATGAACACTTGCGGATTCAAATTACTGCAGCGTTAGTCATAGCAACAGATCTGCGCACTCTCTGTCATGTCTGTAATATGACACAGGAAGTAACAAGACGTCTTACTGCACGTACCATCTCCTCAGTTTTAACATCTTAAGAACATGTATTATTCTCTTTCAACTACAAATGACACATCCATCCACCAAGTTAGATCCCTTGTATGTTCACATGTATTCGTCACTTTCTTTTCATATCGTTATCACATTATAGTAGTGGGGGATTAGTGAACAACGTCAGTTCAACACACTGCTTTACACGCAAAATGTTGTTAGGCCCTTTGACATAATTTAAATAAATTCATGGGCTAGTCCGTGGGAACCAGGCCAAAGGGACCCATCCAAAGGGATCAGTCCAAAGGGACTCATCAACAAGGACTCGTCCACAAGAACTTGTCCACAAGGACCTGTCCACAAGGACTTGTCCACAAGGACCTGTCCACAAGGACTCGTCCACAAGGACCTGTCCACAAGGACTTGTCCACAAGGACTCGTCCACAAGGACTTGTCCACACAAACTCATCCACAATGACCTGTCAACAATGACCTGTCAACAAGGACCCGTCCACAGGGAACCGCTCCCCCACCCTCTTCAAAAGCCATGAGTGGGCATGCACAAAAACAAAAACAAGCATGTTAATTCATAGTGGCTATCCACCGTATACATGTCTCTTGTGTAGAACAACGTTTCATTCCATATTGACATTCAAACTCTCACATGTTACAATTGGAAAGAGAGATTCTCTAAAAAATTAAAATGTCACCCCCTATTAGGGGTAGGTTTTATTTTGGGGTTGAAATATGTTGTCCATTGGAAAGAGGGTGTCAGCCCGAGTTCAATGACACCTCATTCGTCAAAATCCGACCATGCGTTCGAGAGATATCGCGTCGCCGCCATCTTGTGAGGAGGGTGCGGAGGAGGAGGTGCTAGAACTGTTACAAAACCACTACTGATAGCCTACACGAAACTGTCATGTTTTAAGGTAAACATAATCAAAGAAAGTTGATACCGGTATACCTCGAAAATGCATCGCAACGTTTGGTTCTTATGTAATTTTGTCAATTTCTCAATAAGAATCGTTCCCGTACCCCCAGGGAAAGGACTTGGTGGTACAATTTTTTAAAGGTTTGAGAATCCCTGCATTAGGACCATGAACTGTTTCCATTCATCTGACTATGTCTCAAGAATGTAGAAGTCAGTCGCTACCACATTCTCCGTCGGGCAGATGGAAGTTGACGATTAATTCTGATTTCAAGAAACCAACCGTAATACGTTTGTGACTGTCAATGTTGCAACATTTATTCTTGAAGTATTTATCCGAGTATGGATGTCTTTGAAAATGGGAGTCAGAAATGTTACATTCACTTCTTCGTGTATATTGACGATTTCTTCCCGTACTTCAATGGAGATGATTTCTGCAGATTCGGATATTGTAGGCTTATCGTGACAATCCGGCAATTTTCTTGTGTATGGCCTCTTCCTTATTTTTGTTGTGTTCGTGGTCCACGGAAAAGTGATGGAACTGCCCCCGGTTTTAATCTTGCTCTCTCACCTTCAAATACAAACGCATAAATTCAGTAGTTGTTACCGAAATGTCTAATCAGTTTATAGGTACAAAATATGAATTATTTCCCTTTGCAAATCACACTTATCCAACACAGTTTTCGTGAAGTCATCGGGTTGTTAATGAAGGGAACACAGTTTAATATATTCGGTTAGATTTTTCTCACCGAAAATTTTCCTTCTAATAGCACGTAACTATTTCTTCCTCATTTCTTTATTTTGTGGAAATTGGTGAAACGAAAACGGGCATCCCTGATTTTTGGAAAAAGGAACACTGCAATAGCTCGGCATAGTCACGAAAATAACAATTTAAGCAACTTAAATTCGTACATATTAGCGGCATCAGAACACAGGAGACAAATGAAGAGCGCCTTGCCCTTACCCAGTACAACAGCAGTGTGCTCTATCGGTGCTAGTTCTATACATCCCTATTTATTTCATTGTTTCCATAACCACAAGATGGCAGCTGTGCGAAATTTTTAAATCTCGTTTTTACTTCTTGTGTCCTAATCATGCGATTGAAGTTTGAATATTACACGTACACAATATTCTTCATGTAACAATACATAACTCTAAGACCTACATATATAAAAATGCAACATGGCGACCATCCGAATTATTTAGTCGGTTCTCAATATCTACGAATATATTACAGCAATCAAACTGAAATTTTGTATGTTAATTTATTTATTTATTTATTTATTTATTTATACCTTCAACAGAGCTTAGGCTCCAATTACAGAAGGCGTACATAGCACTATATTGAATAGTTACAGATTTAACAAACGAAAAAGTTACATACTAGGTCTATAATACAAACAAAAATGGAAAGAAGTTTTAGAAGAATATTTGACAATGGTACATAAGTCACACTATAGCTCAGATATAACATAAGTACTAGGCATATTTACACATAAATACAAAATTACAGATTATATTCCATACCGGTAATTGCTAACATTTACAATTTATTCATTGACAATGTAAGAATTGTAGCTCTTAAAACCTTAATATATACTGGTAATGCAGAGCTGAAGTCTAAACTATTGTTGATTTTGGCAAGTTTATTGTACACCAGACACATTCTTACTAATGGTGAATTTTTATAATATACTGTTTTTGGTATTTTGCAAACTAAGAGATCTCGATTTCGCAAATTTCCTGCTCTGACATTGAAATGAATCTGCTGCAAGAAGCCACTGTTGTCTAACATTCCATTAACTGTTTTATACAAAAACACCTGCTGTAAGTTTTCGCGCCTTGCTGCCAAGCTAGTGTAGTTGAATTCATCCAGTAGTTGAGTATATGATTTATTTGATTTAAATGCAGATATATTGTTGTCTTTGTAATATAAGAACCTTAGAAAACATTTTTGAACTTTTTCGAGGCTCGCTTCCAGTGATTTATAATACGGATGCCAAATAACTGAAGCATATTCTAACTTGCTACGGACCAAGATTTTGAATAGATGATCGACGGCTTTAATGCGCGTAAACTCTTTAGTTGTCCTAATAACAAATCCCAGAGTTTTGAATGCCGAATTGGCACAGAAATAGATGTGCTGCTTAAAACACATGTTATGTGTTAAAATAACTCCAAGGTCCTTGATAGACATAACTGGTTTTAAGTTTGTTCCATTAATTGTGTATGTATAATCGGATGTACATTTTGCTGATGAAAATTTAAGGTAAAAGCATTTGTTTATATTCAGTGCTAGCTGATTATTAATGCTCCAGATAAAAACACGATCAATGTCTTCTTGTAACTTTACTGCGTCTTCTAATTTTTTTTATAACTTTGTAAATTTTTAAATCGTCTGCATATAATTGACATTCTGAATGTTTTATTCTTTGTGGTAGATCATTGATGAATATTATAAAAAATAATGGGCCTAAATTTGATCCTTGTGGAACTCCGGAGTTGGCTATGAATTCATAGGATTCATACCGATTATAAAAGACGTATTGCCGTCTACCGTTCAAATATGATGCAATCAAGTTCAATAGCAGTTCACAGATGCCAAAATCAGAGAGTTTTTTTTAATTAAAACATTATGATTTAATCTATCGAAAGCTTTCGCGAAGTCTGTAAAGATACAATCAACACGGCTACGATCATGAAATGCATTAATTACGTACTGCACAAAATTAATTAAATTAGTAGTGGTCGAGCGATTAGGGAAGAATCCATGCTGTTTATCCGTTATGTAGTTCTGAACGTGTCTAAATATTCTATTGTACAGAATAAATTCAAATATCTTTGCAGGTGCACATACAATTGATACAGGCCTATAATTTTCAATTGTGTTCCTATCTCCAGATTTGAAAATTGGGAAGATCCTAGTAGTTTTCCATAATAACGGATAAGTTTGAGTACGCAGTATCAGGTTAAATATTAGACACAGTGGTTCTCTGAGCACATCTGAACAGCCCTTTACTATATATGGCGGAACACCATCAGGACCAACTGAATGCTTGGGCTTTAGATGTTTGGCAGCCATTTTGTATCCATTTTCAGTCACATCATTCAAAAATGGAGAATAACTTTTAGGACCAGCTCCTTCTGCTTGAATGACGTATTTTGCAGCTTGTGGCAAATACATACTTTGGAAACATGCAGCGAAACCATCTGCTATATCTCTTGAATTATCCAGCTGATTACCTTTGTATGTCATTATTTGATTGTTCTGATTTGTGCTACCTTTCTTATTTTTAATAAAATTCCAGAAATATTTTTGGTTATCACCTAAGTTTTCCTGAACCTGTTTTATGTAATTTCGGTAACTCCTGCTTATCATAGTTTTAACATTTTTCTTAGCTCTTTGTAAGATTCAAGACTTGCTTGACTGTACATCATCCTTTTCCGGTGAGAATCTTTAAGTTTTAAAGCATTAATGATTTCTTTATTAAACCAACAAGGATACTTTCTTTTTGACTGAATATGTTTTATAGGACAATTTGTCTCCAAAGCTGAGTTGAATATTTTGTAAAAATATCCAACAGCTTCTTCAACATTGCAAGATTGTTTTAATGGGGTCCAGTCCGAATTTTGCAACGAGCTATACAGGCCTAAAAAATTCGTTTCTTGAAATTATATACTTTTTTGTAGTACTATTTGTTACCCTTCCAATACGATTGCAGTTGATAACTAAACTTAGTGCAGGATGGTGAACATCTTCTGGTACTAACGGATCCCTATCCCTAAAAACTGATATAGTATTATTTATATTTGTTAATACAAGGTCTAATGTTCTTTGATTGGAGTTTTGAATATTGTTATGGGATGACAAGTTATACAATGACATAAAATTTGCAAGAACTCTACTGCAAGGTCCACCCGCAATAAAATCGTAACATGTACCTGAAATTGTTGGAATATTGAAATCCCCTGCAATGATTAAATTATGGTTTTGATAATATTTTTCTTCAATTGCACTGAAGAATGCAAGATAAGACTCTAGTTTGGAGTTAGGAGGGAAATACACAGTAATGATAAAATTATTTTTTCCACTAATTATTGCTTTAACACACAATGCTTCTAAGCCCCCGGTATCAAAATGGCAGTTACTCGAAACAATATCTTTTCTCACAGCTATCAAAACTCCGTCCCATTTTTTAGTTCCTTCCCTATGTCTTTTATGTAGAGTGAAAGTATCATCAAATAGCTCACCATCCTGCATACTATCCGAAATCCATGTCTCTGTATTTATAATTATATCATATTCACAATTAAGTGTATTAAAGTAATATTCTTGTGTTTTACTATTCAGTCCTCGGACGTTTTGATAGTAAATCCTAAGAGACTTATCCTCAGCCATTTTGTTTATCTCAGTTTTTCAAGGTCGTCGGGTGTCTGCAGCTCGTAGACATGTCTATCTTCAGCTTTCTTCCTCAATTTTATTGTACCAGATCTGTCAACCCAGAGAAATGCGTAGTTCTTTTCGCGTTTGAGCTTTCTCGCCTGACCTAAGATAGACCTACGGTACGATGTTAGACTTTGGTTGACATAAATTGGTTCGTTGGAAACATAACCTACAACAACACAAGCCAAACGAACAATTGAATATTCACAGTGCGAGTGTCACCAACCTAACAAATAGAGAAGGAGCGCGATTGTCACAGTCCTTGTTCGAGATATCGATATCGATATGAGCACCAACGGCAAAATGGATGGAAAGAAGCGCGGCGTATCATCGGCCGGTGAGGGAACCAACACGGCAGCAGTGCCATCTGTTGCCGACGTGTATGAACTCCTTCAAGCTACAAGCAAGGAAGTTGCTAGCCTCAAGAATCTACACAAAGACACGGAAAGAGAACTGAACAAATCCCTGGAATTCGCTCACGGTAATAATAATAATATCGTATGGCCTCGCGGCGGCCGGGTGCAAGCTTTGCTATTTGACACCGAAAGGGTAGCTTGCATGTCGAATTTCGTTGTTCCTTGAAGCACTATGAAAGTCAAGGAGGTTAGATATCTAAGCTCCTTGAACACTATAGCGCTTTCTAGTAGAGAAATGGGGAACTTTGTGTAGGCGGAAACTCCCGAGATTAATTTTGGCATTATGAACCCGGTCTATTGAATTCAAATGGGTCATTTGATAAGCCAACATCGTATGACATGGTGTCGTAATTTTTTCCGCCTTAAAAAAAACTCACTTACCACGGCCAGGAGCGAACCTGCAAGCTTGGGGTTAGTAGACCGACACGTTGACCACTCACCCACCATGGCAAGATATTTTGTATGTTGACAGTGGCAATTAACATAAGTAGGATATATGAAAATAGGCTTTAGTTCTTCACGGAACGACTTGTTTTGATTAGTTTCAAAATGGATAACTCCTTTCCCCCGACGCAACCGTTATAGGAATTGTAAGCATAATTCGATATGCCGTCGTCAAATTAGGATAGGACTCCTTTATCGGGGCTAAGTACTCTAGTGCACTTTTAACAGATGACGGAACAGCGTACCAAAATAATTGTAGCTCCAGAAAAAGATCTTCTACATCCAAATCTTCAAGCTCACCGTCTTTTAGAAAATTAGATAGTGTTTGACAATGGTCTTTCAATTGCTTTTCCTCCAAATTGGAAGGCTTGGAAGGATCGAAAAGAAATCCAAAGTATTCCGAAAAAAAAAAACTTCGTTAAATCTATTTTCTACGCAGCTCAGTGCAGTATCTACGACAGACAAAAAGTAATTGACCCGAAATTTATTCTCAGCATCTTTTTAAAGTTCCTCTTCCTTTTTTTCCACATGTTGATCATTTTGCTGATTTATTTCATCAAGGAACTTTTTGCGATTACCTTGACGGCGAATAGAAAATTTCTTTGCATAGCCCAAATTTTCCATTATTTCTCCAGCGGTGGACATTGCACTGTTAAAGCCAGTGTTGCGATCATTTTCAAAAAATAAGGCCCTGAAGTTCGGTTAAAACCGTATCTAACGAAGTCTTCTCGGATTGGAGAGATCTACTTGTTGAGTTCACAGAAAATAAAATATCGTACCAGGTACGAACTTGTATGAAGCAACAAAGATTGGGCCTCTGACTGGGTAACAGGGTCATTGGTAGTTTCTGCCACTTTTTCTAGAGCTTCGTTTATTTTGCCTAACTGGTACCTGATGGGCTTGACACTGTCAATTCAACATTCCCATCTCGTGCTAGATAAAGATTTTAGTGTGAGGAGGCCAGGACATAGATCGCACAAAATGTCTCACCTTTGCGTGGAAGCCACAAACAAAGTAAACAGACGCTGAACTATACCAAAAAATTTCATAGCGTCCTTATTGCATTTAACCATGTCACCCAAAAGTAAGTTGAGATTATGTGCAACACATGCCGTGAACATTGCTCGTTTATTAATATTTTTTACTCGCGTCTGCACTCCCTTATACTTGGTCTTAATATTAGCACCGTTGTCCTCTACAGTCCATGATATCAGGATCATTATCCTCCAATACTCCCTCTAAAAATCAGCTACCCCCTTTCCCGTAGTGTCGTGTACCTCCAACAATTCGATGAACGATCCTTGGAGTTTTTGCCATCATATCAACTAAGCGGAGGACCAATTTTAGTTTGGGCTGGACTGAATCAAACACACTATCTTTTTTTTTCATTTATGGAAAAAAATGGCGAGAAGCGCGGGGCCTTTCTGAGCGCGGGGCCTGGCGCGACCGCACCTCTCGCGCCACCCTCGCGACGGCCCTGGAACAGCTGACATGTTATCCTGCTATGAAATTGAGATGAAATATATGTGAAGTCAATTTCCTTCAGCTGTACTCCTCCAGTTTTAATTTTTTTTCTGACGTTTCTTTTGTCGATAATTTCGCATATAATCTGCTCTGGATTTACCCATCTCTGCAAAATCACAAAATCATGAAAAAAAGGGGCGTCAACCCGAGTCCTACAACAACTCATACAAGTCCCTAGCATTATTGGTTCACGAAATATTAAAAAGCCGATTACCCTTTAGTTTTGGGTCCTTTGGTTAAATTAAGAGGGGGATAGAAAAACGGGGGACGTCACCCCGACTCCTAGGACACCTCATACAAATCCCTAGCATTATCGGTTCGCGAGATATAAAAAAAGCCGATGACCTATTAGTGTAGGGTCCTTTGGTTAAATTAAGGGTGCTATAGGAAAACGGGGGGGGGGGGGGGGTCACCCCGAGTCCTAGGACACCTCATACAAGTCCCTAGCATTATTGGTTCGCGAGATATTAAAGAGCCGATGACCTATTAGTTTTGGGCCCTTTGGTTAAATTAAGGGGGTTATAGGAAAAGAGGGGGCGTCACCTCACGCAAAATGGGTTGTCACCATCTCACAGCCATCTCTCCGCCACCGCACGCGCTCATTGGTCAAATCAAATAGCGCGCGCTACCTTCTTCCTGTGACACATTTCCGTCCCTTTTCCAAAATCACTCCCACAAAAGATATCCAACAAACGAGAGGCAACACTAAGTTGGCCAACAGTACGTCGTGGTACCAATCTCCGCCACCGCACGCGCTAATTGTTTCCTGTAACACACTTCCGTCCCTTTTCCAAAATCACTCCCACAAAAAATACCCAGCAACCGAGAGGAAATATGTTACGCATCAACAACAATCTGAGTACAGTAGAATTGATTTAAACAAATGGAGAACGCGGGAACTTGCAGTCAAGAAATTTGAAAAGGACGAAACGGAAACTGCCAAAGTGAGTTGTTGAATGGGAATGAAATATATTCCTAATCTGACTTACATAGGTGCAGATCTGCGACTTTTAAGTCAAGAAATAGCGCGGGCGAGGACCAAACAGTTTCACGGGCGATGTCTTAGACATATCCGCGAGAAGTATTACGAGGCCCGGTGATAGACAGCGTACTATATTGGACTTAGTATAATTTTGATGCCATAAGAGTGTGGGATTGTGAGCCTTGTGATACGGAGGAAGACAGATTACTTCTCGGCAAGCTTCATTGAACCTGCGATGATATGGACTTAAGATATTTCATGTGAACGAAACGAGCTCTGTTTTTATGCACGACATAGACGCACAGTTTAACTTGAAATAATTTGGCATATTGGCTTTCACGGCCAGTGAATTAAAACTCAGCAATTTTTCTTGGTTTGTGCCGTGTCATGTGTGGGGTTTTACCTAGGACACCAAGCTGGCTCATCAGCGGGCTCTAGGTCACCCCACCTGTACCCCCACAGGAGTAGCGAACTGCGCAATGCCTCCCTTTTTATGAAGGGCACCTGCGCCTCTTTACTGCAAGAACTAAAAGTTAAAACAGTCATAACCTCCCTATAATAATAATAATAATAATAACTCCGCTATACCGGTCGCAAGCCCGGGGCCTCTTCTTGCAAGAGTCGAGGAAGGAGGAGCGGGAGGAGTAACAACCTCGTAAAAAAACGGGGTTCAGCTGGCCTGGCTGATAGCACCCTGTAAGGGCCCCTGCCTAGGGTACAGGTGAAAACTGGTCAACGGCTCCTGAGGCGGATGAATATGGTTGGCATCATCTCAACGGTAAGGAAGGCGGAAGAACCAATATGGGGAAGATTGGTCGCCTCTGCCTTGGAAGGCAACCAATCTACGGGAGACAACCCTAATTCAAACCTACTGGAGCTCACAACCTCGGTAGTAACTTGATCAGGGAGTTAAACCTCTGATCCCCCTAATCAATCTTTAACTAAAGCATGGGAAGTAAACGCACGGAATTAACTACCCCAGGTGGTATCAAATCCACCTCCGCTGTCGGCGGTGTTCGTGGGCCTTTGGAGTCTGAGGAGCCCACACCAACATTCTTTAAGGACGGGTCGGAGCGTCCTGGAACCAGTAGCAAAAAGATCAGACATAAACAACAGAACTACTTCGCCACATTGAACATCAACTCGCTACTAAAGATAGGCAAACTGAAGTATTTAACAGACACTTTGACTAATCACAAGATACTGCTCAGAGCAATACAGGAAACCAGATATACTGAAGAACATGCCTTTGATTCCCAGGGCTACCGTATTTTCAAAGGAAAGGTAGGACGTGCAAGAATGAAGAACGTACCACACCTGGGGACTGGTTTTATTGTAACCCATAAGATACTGGATTCAGTTATTGACTTCAGCTCACTCAATAGTCGAGTGTCTTTAATAACATTCCGGTGCACAAACAAGGTCTACACTGTAGTAAATGTCCATGCACCCATCAATGAGGACAATAAGCGTAACCCTGAAAATACTGACAAGTTTTGGGAGGAACTGAAGGTCCCAGAGCGTCATATAATCATCTTACTCGGTGACTTCAACGCCCAGTTAGGGAAAGAACGCAAGTCCAGAGACATTGTGGTGGATTTCCCGGCCCACACAAGGACAAATAGGAATGGAGAGCGCCTAGTAGGACTTTGTAAGGCTTTCAACTTGGTAATGAAGTCAACGGCTTTCAAGAGACTGCCAAGGAAGCAAAAGACCTTGACATCACCTAACTGTCTCCTGGGAGAATTCCAAATAGACCATATTGCCATCTCAAAGAAGTCCCATAGAGAGATCCAGAATGTTAGAGTGTTAAGAGGAGCAAAGTAGGACTCTGACCACTATCTCTCCAAGGTCAAGCTAAGATTTCTACCTCGGAATAACTTACTAAAAAAACAAAGTCACTCAAACTCAATAAGTTTGATTTAGAAAAACTTTCAAATTGCAACCAGTTCACGGAGAAAATGGAAATCCTGGAATGTAAATCCTGGGATGAAGTGAGGGAGAACCTAGTGAAAGTTGCCACGGAGATTGCGCCATTGCTGAAGCAGAAGAAGCATGCCTGGTGGACGACTCCCTGTGATGAAGCGGTGACACAGAGACTAGGATTTGCAAGACGTAATCTTCTGGGATTCAGAAGCCGTGCACTCCGAGCGGTGTATCTCTCCACGATACGGCCCATTCTTCTGTATGGACTTCCTGCCAGGCATCCCACTACCGAGGAAAACATGAGGAAGTTAAGTGCAGTCCAACGTCGAGCAGAGCGACTCATTTACAATCAGGGTAACAAAGTTTTGACAAAACCATTAACATTCATCAATGACATATGTAGCCAAATAGATCTCACCTTTCTCAGAAAATCTCTAGCTGGCACCATTAAACTGTCCCCATTTAACCGCCTTCAGCTGTCATATCGTTCAGTCCGTAGAGCACAGGGTGTCACCCTTGTTCCTCCATTCGCTAGGACAACAGATTATCAATCTGGATTCTACAATCGCTCTGCTCGACTTTGGAATGACCTGCCTCGTGAAATAAAAGACCTTCCTCCACGAAAATTTTGCCGCAAAGTGAAGGCTCTAAAGGGACTAAAACCCCATGTAAATTGAAATTATATATAATGTAACTTCGTGAGTGATTGGGAGTGTGCGCGTGCGTGTATATATGTATGTATGTATGTATGTATGTATGTATGCGTGTGTGAGCGTGTATATGTGTGCGTGCAAGCCTGTGTCTTCCCTTTTATTTATGAATTGTATGATATAGACGTCATGTACAGCAGATTATGTGTATATAGCAAATGTAAAGGTGTAAATTGTATAATGTAACATTTGAGATTTGTTTAGATTTAATGAACGGAGATGGAGACACTGCTGTGTATGTGGGGCTTGCCCTTTCTCTATCTGCCGTCCATAAATTGTAGGCACAACTTTTGGTAAATAAATAAATAATAATAATAATAATAATAATAATAATAATAATAATAAGCAGCCTGGCTTAAGTGGAACTCACAGAAGACACAACACAACAGGGATAAGCTCATAGAGCAACGAAAGTTAGCTGCCAGGATCATCCGACAAGTAAAACGGCAATTCACAAAGGACCAATTGACTCAGTTGGATGACGATTTCAAGAAGAACAACACCAGAAATTTCTACAGAAGATTTAAACGGAACCTCAGCCGTTATAATCCTCCCAGGCTCCACTTCAGGGGATCGGATGGGCAGATAGCCTATAATAATACAGACAATTGCCACCTTCTGGCCAAGTACTTCGAGAATCTCCTTAACTGTGAATCACCTGACACATTCTTCACTTATCAAGACACCATCAGGCAACCAAACTCTCAACCACCAACCAAAAAAGAAGTGATAGACATCATCAAGTCCTTGAAAAACAGCAAAGCATTAGGAGAAGACTCAATTGTAGCGGAACTATGGAAACAAGCTGGAAATAGGACTATAGGCAAGTTGACAGAAATCTTCCATGATATTTAGGAGACTGAAACATTGCCTAGTGACTGGACCTCTGCTTTGATTCATCCCCTACATAAGAAAGGATACTTGACCGACACCAACAACTATCGAGGAATCTCGTTAGTACTTGTGACATACAAGATATTTTCTAAGGCCTTATTAAACAGAGCTGAACCCCAGACAGACCTTCGACTAGGAGACTACCGGGCAGGATTTAGAAAAGGACGTTCTTGTACGTAACAGATACTCAACTTGAAATCAGTGCTACGGCAAGCAAAAATGGCTAGTAAGAAATATGTCATAATATTTGTTGATTTTAAGAAGGCGTATGATTCGGTTGACAGACCTACTCTCATGAGCATCCTGCAAGAACAAGGACTAGACGAGAAGACACATAACCTTATCCAACAGACTTTAAATAACACCAGGTCACGAGTGAAGTTCAGAGGAGCCCTCTCTGAAAGTTTTGAATTTAAGTCAGGAGTAAGACAGGGAGACGGTCTCTCACCTCTCCTCTTTAACTGTGCCCTGGAAGAGGTGATAAGGGAGTGGCGAAAGGAGCTAATTAGTCAGGGGGTATTGTACCATTATTCCTAAAGGTTTTAAGTACAGATATGGGTACAGTATTATGGGATGGCGTGTAACTTCCAAGTCAACCAGAGAAGTCTGTCATCAAAGCAGGTTCACCGCAAGCAAAAGTACGCTCGAAGAGTGAATCGGGAGAGCTCGTATTTCCGAAGAGAATCCCGAAGGCACGTCGATAATAAACATATTGATATTGTCTAACATCATATCGATCGATACACCTGAGAATGATAAATACAAATTAAAGAATATTTAGCGCCATATGCGAGCAACTATATGTGTCAGAATGCACATCTCCATGGCAGAAAGCTATTACAAAAGGAAGCGTGAAGAACGGAAGAAGATCTGTTAAATTACTTGTAATTGCACTACTACTACGATATATATATCGATACGTGACGTCAGAGAGAAGGGGGTATCAGGTATCTTCCTCAAACGAGCAAGTCTGGAGAGCGAGAACGAGCAGTAACAATCCCGGCTCACGGTGAAGTGAAATCGAAAGTTACGGGAATTATAAAACGTGCGAGTGGACCGCAGAGTTTAAACAAGTTCGCTCAACATTCTGTATGCAGTAGAAACTTTTATAATGGGAGTCAGACGTTATTTAATACACATAATATGTTCATATTTGCGGTCGTACATTTACTGCTACTAACGGGCGACGCGGAAGGATTCGTTCCTGCTCTCAGCGGCCATTTCGTGTGCATTATATCGAAACACAGGTGTGTGTAGAAACTTCATGGGACTGCAACCTGAAGTTAACCAAACTTTTTCAAGTGGCAATACTTCTCAAAACGGCGTATTCTTAAGCAAGGCGTCGGAGGGAAGGAATACAATGAAGCCTATATCTGTTGAGATGGCAGGCTAGATTATGATGAGAATACTGCATTAATGAAGCAATAGCGCAAGCATCGTGCAACCACGTTTATTTACTGTGAACTTTACAAACGAATTTTGTACGGCAATCGATCGCGCGGGCACTTGTGAACATAGTCCCATTTGAATTTTCGTCATGGAACTATTCACTGGTTGTACAAGTTCACTCTCGCAATGCGACGGGCTGATAAACTGTTAGTGGTTAGGCCATCTATATTCTAACGCGTGTGGGAAGCTATCGCCAGGACATATTGGGACATTTCGAACAACCAGGAGTCGTTCGAGCCTGAGAGGACTATGGGTTCGAGCACTGGGGACCTGGTTGGAGTCTTCCATGTTATGTGTTGGTCTGGAGACTACCATGACCAACGATATCCTTTTTTTTTTACCGAATCTAGAATTGCCGAAAGGTACAGAAACTTCAGCTTGTTGCAGTAGTGTAGCTAGGGCATTTGAGACAACCGCAAATTGCCATATTTTGATTTTTGTAGTTTAAATGGTTGAGTAGAGGGCGCAGGTTCGATGTTAATTTCGGAGCTGACCTTCTATGATGCCAGGATTTTGACTTATTAATATGAGTGCATCCTTTTAGTACTTTTTATTGATAAATTTAAATTTCAGTAATATTTTATAGTATTTAAAGTGACATGCTTATTCTCATTGTCGGGAAGATCGGATAGGGGAAGATCTCCAGATTTTTGTGTAAGAATATTTTAGAAACGTAATTTCTCAGAAGCGTTGAGAACTCTGGCTGATTTTTCTATGTTCTAGTGAATTTTTTTTAAGCACTTACGCTTGGATTATCCTATTCTCAGAGGAGAATTTTTACTTGCCTAATTATTATATCGATATTAGGAAGTTTTCGGTTCATGTTATTCTGAAAGTCACTTTGATTCTTTAGAATATTTTTCTCAATCATTAACAGATTTAACTTGCATTTTCTGGGCGTGATTTTCGAGATGGATTTTCCTAATGGATCATTAGTTGCTTAACCTCTGTAGTTAACCTAGATTCATGCTGTAGGAATGATCCATCGACATTTTCGGTTTCAGAGAATTCAGGGAAGATCTTAATTTGAGAAAGGATCTATCTTTATAATTGTTCTACAACCTCAGTTTTGAGTGGTTGTGAGTGTTATACTATCCTTCTCTAATGAAGTTATCACTGGATTAAATTTATATCATTGCCATTGGTGCAATAGTTTTTCTCTATTAAGAAGGTATTTGAAAGACATCCAAATTGAATGGGTGAAAATCGTAACGGTATAAGTGACATTTAAAAAAATAGGAAGGATGTATCTTTTGAATAGCAGAGAGGGACAAGTGATTGCGGTATTGTTCTGCCTTCTAGTGATAGGTGGTGTAACTACAGATAGCCTGCTTTATATGAGTGTTACAATGTTTAAATGGCTTTTTCTCTGAATGAACAAAGTGTTACTTATACCGTTATGGTTTCCATCCATTCAATTTGTGAGGATAATCCCAGGGAGGACTTACTATAAGTCATACGCTTTAGTAACAATGAATATTGTAACACATTAATGTAAGGCAAGTTTTCTAAATTATGTGGAGTATTACTGGAGTCCACAATAATTCCAATAGCGTGATACAGAGTCGAATTCTTATTTCTAAGCACGAGTAGAGTCATTTCTAATGGACAGCTGATTTATATAACAGTGAATTATAGCAGTAAGACACCAATTATGGGTGCATATTAGTATTTAAGAGGCATGTATTATGGATAATTCCCATGTTTTTCAGCATTGTAGATATTGTGCTTTGCGAAGCAATTTTTCTTGTTGAAGATTGAGCCATGTGTGCCAATCGAGAATAGATTGAAAGAGGTTTCAACCAGATGGGTGCTGTATTTAACGTAGAGTGGTTGGTTAATATTTTATGTCCTAGGAGACATAATCGCTGTTAATACTTTTGAAGTAAGGCCTGCGTGAAGATTAGTATTTTCTCTAAGCACTATTCTTGATATAAATGAGTGGATATTCAATCCAATATTTCCAGTAAAATTATGATGTACTATGCCATAACATGGATGTATAACAAATATGATCAATATCTATTTAATGCCAAATCTAAGATAACCATTTTGCTTAACTTAATTGTTCGGCAGAATTACACTGGAATAATAATAATGAAAACGATTAAATTAATTTAAACAGAAGCGAATGTCGTGACATCAGGTCAGTGTAGAGAATAATCGAAATTATTCTAAAATTATGTATAAATTTGTACATTCTGTAAATACGACATAATAATTTCTTCATTGATTAATAAGATAATGTAATATTGTTTGATAGGTGATTTAAGATTATTATCATTCATCGGAATGTTTAATAAGGTGTGTATTAAATGAACACGAAGTGAATCCAAAGTTCATTTGTTTATTCTATGGGATCGGAATTCATTATAAATTTAATGTTAAAGGAATTGAAAGTCAGTTTTGGTAATGGATGATCCATTTTGGAATCCATTCACACATCCCATGTCTGGAAGACAATCCAGGATATTTTTTTGTTTATTTATTTCGACTGGTCATGGTTACGACAAATTTAATGTTTCTTGTGTTTATTCTTTCAATAAACTCATTTCTCATTTGGTTTTAATTATTGCGTGATGCTTTATAGAGGTGATGATAGGTCGTATTAAGACGGCCATCGCTAGGTATTTTAGGGTTTACCACACCTTTGAGATTCTTTCTTCTTTTAGAAGGACTCTTGTGTTTTGAGCTAATTTCTTTCTTTGAGCCTCGGTCATTCTTAATACAACCTGTGAGGAATTCAAGTGGCCCCATTATCCCTTTATTTGTTGGTAGAACTTGGGTTTTTTTCTAGCCGGGGATTTTCAGGTTCTACTATCCAGCTGTCATCGAGGGGTTTCAACAGGTATTGGTAGGTAATACGGGTACAGTACCAAGTGGTATCACTTTGGGACACAAGTGCAATGGGCTCAGTGTTGATTGTCTGTCATTTGCCGACGACCTGGCACTTCTATCTCATTCAATAAAAACTTCTGTGAAACAACTTAATGTTCTCACGCAACAAGCAGCTTAGGTAGGACTTCATGTGTCACTTGAAAAAACACAGTACATCACAAACATCAGTGAATCTCCTTGTACATTGCATTTGGACCAGGGAGATATCAAGAAAACTGACAGATATAAGTACCTAGGATAATGGCTGGAACCGAATCTCTTGGAAGTAAGGGCATTATCATCTCGAGTTAACAAGTTAGAAATGGCTTATCAACTAACCAAGAACAAAATAATAATGTGTCTCTCCCGAAAGATTATGTGACACTACCAGACAGTTATTCGTCCTGAAGCCTTATATGCATCAGAATGTCTAGTATTCAACCGGAAGGGACTCACGGACAAACTCGAAGTACAGGAGAGAAAGATAATGAGGAAGATATTGGGGCCTGTTAAGGAAGGTAATGAATACAGAAGGCGACCTAATCAAGGGCTCTACACGTACTGTGAAAGAATCACGGATGTTTTTAAGAAATGACGTCTAGCATTTTATGGACATGTCTACAGGATGCATCCTACCAGGTTGACCAACCAGTTCCTCGGTTACTGGCAAAAGCGGAAGACCAAGTCACCATGGTTGTGGGAAATGAGCAAAGATCTGCAAGAACTTGGAGGGACGGAAAGAGACTTAAAAGACCGGACACTCTCAGGAAGATGCTTCAGCAATTGAGGTTCCAGGACAACCCGCCAAGAAAGAAAACATGTGCCCTCTGGGCCCAGGAGAGGGGGGAACAACATAGCAAGAGGATGCGTAACAACTGGGCAAACATCAAAGCCCACTCCAAATGTAACAGTTGAACGTCGTGGTCCTTAGATGGCCTATTCGAAACTAGAATAATAATAATATATATATATATATATATATTTTATTTTTTTACGAGGGAAGTGGAAAAATCTTGCATAAGACCTTGAGAAGGGTCCGCACTCCTCAAGAGTGTGAGATTCTTACCCACTAAAAAACCACACCCTGTCCTCTTGACAAAACCCATCCCGGGACCACTTTCGTATTACTTCAGGATGGAGTCATTTTCTTTGCTTCACAAGCACCATCTTACTTCTCCATTCATAGTCCGCGGATCGCAGACTCAATCGACTAAATCGAGCAAGTTCCCATCCGACTTCTTCTGACGAAGGACCACCTCAACAAAGAAAGCAACCGTAACCCAGCTGAGCTCGTTCCTCAGCATAATGCCAACTATATTGTCCGGCGTTATTGGACCAACCTCAGCTTCAAGTTGTTGTTTTTCCGCTGCCCAACGATCGCAGACGAAAAACGTATGATAAACGTCATCTCGTTCGTTCTCGCAGTAAATACAAACTGGACTGCTTACTTTGGCCATACGATGAAGGTAACACCGAAAGTAGCCATGACCTGTCAACATCCGAGTCAGAAAGCAATTAGTTTCTCCGTGTTTCCTACTCTTCCACTCGACCAGACTCGGTATCAGCCGAGCTGTCCATCTTCCTCTGAGATCGTCATTAAACCTCTGCTGCCAAAGCTCCATCTTGCGTACTAAGGCTTCCTTCCGGGCTTGAGCCTTGCCCAGTTCTACTCGTCGGAAGTATACGTCTTTACGTTCTTGCGCGAGTAAGTCTATTGGCGCAACACATGAGACAACCAGAACTGCAGGTTCCGAAACTGTACGGTAAGCACACGCCACCCTCAGAGCTCCTCTCCTCTGAATTGCAGCTAGGCGTTTCCTATACTTCTCTATCCTCAGCTAATCAGACCAAATCTTAGCTGCATACAGGAGAATAGACTGCGCTGTGGACAACAGTAGTCGACGCTTGCTTTCTCCAGGACCATGCACATTAGCCATGAGTCTACTAATGGCAGCTGTCACTACTTCCGCCTTGTCTGCTGCCTTCCGTATATGAGACCAGTATGTCAGTTTCGTGTCAAGAGTAAATCCTAAGTACTTCGCAGTGGCTCCAGTTCGAACGACCACCTCTTCAACTTTCATGGGAATTATAGTGTCCATTCTCCTCCTAGTTAACATGACTATTTCAGTTTTCGCCACAGCTAAATTCAGACCATGAGCGTTCATCCAACCACTCACCCGTCGCATTACCTGATTAAGTTTCCACTGAGCCAGAACTGCATCTCGGGCTACAATCACCGCTGCAATATCATCAGCGTACCCAACAAGGAATGTATCTTCGGGCATCTCCATGCGCAGTAAGCCGTCGTACAACATGTTCCACAAATCCGGGCCCAGGATAGATCCTTGCGCTGCTCCTGTAGTGACTTTTCTCCTCCTCTGGCCGTCTGCAGTGTCATATAACAGGGTACGGTCCTTCAAATAATCTTTCATTATACGCAGGAGATATGCAGGCAACTGGAAGGTGAATTGAAGAGCTTCAACCATATCTATCCACATAGCTGAGTTGAAGGCGTTCTTCACATCCAAGGTTACCAGAAGTGTTATTTTCCGAGAATAGTGGTTACCTTCCTGGGCTTGATTCGCAGCTTCAACTACTAGGCGTACTGCATCTATTGTACATCGCCCACGGCGGAAGCCAAATTGCCTGTCAGGCAGATTTATCGCGGCTTGAATAGACGACAGTATGCGAGGTTTTAATAGCTTCTCCAGCACTTTTCCCGCAATGTCTAAAATACATAGAGGTCTGAAGGACGATGGCGCGTTCCCGACTGCCTTTCCTTTTTTAATCAGCACTAGTCGAGCCATTTTCCAACGGGCACTAAAGACACCTGCTCTCAGACAACAGTTGTACATTTCAAGCAGTAGCTGCGGACAAACCTTGAGAGCTAGTTTCATAGCTTCCGCGGGTATCCCGTCAGGGCCTGGAGCCTTCTTATTCCGAAGGGAGCCTACTGCTTCCTTCAGCTCAACTATGGTAAATAGAGGAATGAATTCCGGCTCAAGTACGTCGCCCACATCAATTCGCACAGGGTGAGTAGGGAATAGCTCGTTTACAATATCATCCTACGTCCGTGCACCCAACGTGGTATTGGACATGGAGCCGAGTATCTTGGTGACAATTCGGTAGCCTAATCCTACGTCTACTTCTTTAACTAACAACTGCCACATCAGAGTCTTACGTCTTCTGATGGCATTTCGAAGGGTTCTCTTAGCTGCAAGGTGCTCAGCGGATCTCAAATCAGCCTCTGGTCGATGTCTTGAACGTTGGGCTCTTCTTCTGAGTCGAAGACAAGTTCTTCGAAGATCAGCTATTTCGTCAGTCCACCAATAAGCTGGACGTCTATTGTTTCGAAGACGCTTTCGGGGCATTGACGCTTCGCAGGCTAGGTGCAAGAGACGCATAGTGACTCCCACCTGTTCCTCAACAGAAACTCTTGGATCTAATTCCTCAACAATGTTACTAGTTCCTGTCTGTACTGATTCGAGTACATTGGCAAATTTCTCCTCGTCGATGAGCGATACATTCCAACGTGTTGTCTTCAATGTGTTGTGCCTCTGAGGCTGCTCATCTCGTAAAATCCTGAAGGTGATATATTGGTCATCACTAGCAGTATAATCCTCGATCATTTCCCATTCTACTACCAAGGCTGCCAGACAATCCGACACCAGCGTAATATCTGGTTTAGTCTCCGTATAACCAGGTCGTCTAAATGTCGTTGAGGTCCCTGTATTCACCACGACCAATCCTAATCTGGCTGCCATCTCTAAAATTCGTAGTCCCCTCGAATTTTGATGTGGCATACCCCATTCCAATGCCCTAGCGTTGAAGTCACCGGCAACTACCACAACACCTTCCATCTCACGGACAGTATCTTCCAAATTGTCCAGCTTCCTTTGAAAGTCCTGAATATGTTAATTTGGAGTTAAATAGCAACTTACGTACGTAATCCCACCACTCTTAACCTAAACGAACCCTTCTCCGGATCCGTGATCCTCCACATGGACTTTGCTCAGATCCGGTATCCAGATAGCCGCCGTACCTAGGGGATCCGAAAACCAGCCCAGCATGTCAAAGCGCTTCTCTGTCGTCACAAAGGGCGGAACCACCAGTTCGGGAGAGCAAGACTCGGAAATCCCATAATCGATCACGACCCAAGGCTGTGCTGATCCAACCAGCAGCTGGGAAGACTTACGCAGAAATTGTGAAGAATTTGAGGGAGAAGGTGAAGCCAGAGGCCTGCTATCCGGAAATTCGATCGATCCGTCAAACTATATCCGGGGACGTTTTACTGGAGTTTGATACGAAGGCTGACAAGGACTGTCGAGAAATGTTCAGCAGCACTTTGAGGGAAGCTGTTGGTCATGCAGGATTGGTGAGGACATTGACTCCTAGAACTGTCTTGGAGGTACGAGACATGGATATAGTAACTACTGTAAGTGATGTCGAATTGGCTCTGAAACGAGACATAGCGGGTTTTATAGATGAGCTGAAAGTATCCGTCACTAAACCCAACAGTAGAGGGCAGAAAATGGCAATTGTGGAAATTGATAATCAGAATGCTGAGAAATTATTGGAGACTGGCCGTATTAAGGTCGGTTTCATATACTGTAGGATGAGGAGAAGAGCGATGGTAACGCGCTGCTTTCGGTGTCTGGGTTATGGCCATATAAGGAGAAATTGCAATGGCCCGGATAGAAGCGGCCTTTGCTACAGATGTGGTCAACTGGGTCATAAAGCCGCAGGATGTACGTCAGATATGAAATGCGTGCTGTGCTCTGACTGTAATAGGGAGGGCTTAAACATAAGTCACATCCCTGGAACAAGTTCTTGTACAGTGTTTCGAGAGGCACTCGCGAAGATTAAAGAAAAAACACAATGACGAATGTCCTACAAGGGAACCTGAAACGAAGCATAATCGCTAATAATAATAATAATAATAATAATAATAATAATAATAATAATAATAATAATAATAATAAAAATAATAATAACAATAATAATAATAATAATAATAATAATAATAATAATAATAGTGGTCCCAGGAATTAACCTGGGAGGAGTCCTTGTGGCTCTGGGCAAATGGGAGTGAAATGCGTCGTTGCCTGTCATCTGCGACCATAACATATTGGATTCAGCAAGAGAATCCAACTAGCCTCTTTCACTCCAACTCCAGCACGTAACCTACAAGAGGTGCCCCTGTTAAGCCGAGCAACCCAGTGGAAGGTTGGGTAACCAATCCCAGCGGGAAGCTGGGTCGGTGAGCCGATCAGTGCTGGGGGCTCTAAGAAAAACGGTCAACGGTCTCAAAGGCGGAAGAAGAATTTCATTTCTCAACGGCTGAGAGGGCGGAAGAACCTAGTGGAGTCAACCACGAAAACAAATCATTTCAGACTAACAATCTGATCTTACTTTGGAATATTATTCCTACCCTTGAAAAACACAATTTCAATTGCAGAATGGAAAAGCTGCTGAAAGAAAGCACTACCCCAGTTGGCAGCTCGGAAGAGAAATCCACCATTGCGTTATGCAATGCATCGGGACCTAGGGTTCTGGGGAGTCCCAACATCTGCATTAGGGATGAGTCGGAGCATCCTTGGAATCTTTCCAGACTTAAGTTTAAACATAAGTTTTTTGCAGGTACTTTGAATGTAAATTCTTCACTGAAGGTGGGTAAACAGAAGGAATTAGAACTGCTTTTAGATAGAAACGAAATTCAAATTTTAGCAGTACAAGAGACAAGATATTTGGATGAGAATGTGACAGAAACGAAAGATTATAGAATCTTTAAAGGTAAACCTGCGATTAAAATTATGAAAGGAATGCCACTCTTGGGAACAGCCTTTTATGTCCATAAACATCTATTAGCCAATGTAACTGAATTCAAATCACGCTCAGAAAGGATGTGTCTTTTGACAATGAAATGCAAAAATAAAATATATACTTTTGTTAATTGTCATGCGCCAATAAACGAAGACAACAAGAAGAACCCAAATAAAGTAGAGGAATTCTGGGACCTCCTAGATGATGAAATATCTAAAATTCCAAAATCAAATGTAGTGATATCACTTGGAGATTTCAATGCCCAAATAGGAAGAGAGAGGATTCATTGACCAATAGTGGGAGAATATGCTGCACACCAAAGAACAAACAGAAATGGGATGAGATTAATTACAATTTGTAAAAACTTTCAACTTAAGTTAATGTCAACTTTCTTCAAGAAATTGCCAAGAAAAGCTAAAACATGGATTTCTCCAAATCCAATACTAGGTGAATTTCAACTGGATCATGTAGCTATATCCAAAAGAAACATGAAAGAAATTATGAATGTCAAGGTTATAAGAAGCAGAGAATTTGACTCTGAACACTATTTGTCTAAAATTAAACTCAAATTCTTACCCAACAGAAACCACAGAAGGGGGGAAAGAGTAAATAAATATAACACAAATAGACTTCAAATTACACAAGAAACATTGGAAAATTTTCAGGAAGAAATAAAAGTAACTCATCATGGGAAGTGGCATGATTTATCTAAAGAAATAACCAACGCAGCTCAGAAGACGTTTGGGCTAGCCAAACCTAAGAAGAAACCTTGGTGGAATCAAGTATGTGAGGATACGTTACAAGAGAGAACAAAACAATGGAAAAAGTGGAAATGCTCTGGAAAGACGGAACATTATGACCAATTCAAACAGCAAAGGAAAGTCACTGCTAGAATAATAAGAGGAGTTAAAAGATCATTCGAAAAATCACAACTTACTGACCTGCAAGACAGCTTTGTTAAAAATAACTCTCGAAACTTCTATCAGACTTTTAAGAGTCAATTAAAGGGGTATCAAGCGCCTAGCATATGCTTTAAAGATGAAAATGGTAGACTTGGCCTAAGCAATGTTGAGAACTGTGAAATACTTGCGAAGCACTTTGATCAACTTTTAAACTGTCCTGAACCAGATCATAAGTTGGAATTCTCACAAGCAACAGAAAATCTGGAAGAAGATATACTACCCAATGCTGAAGAAATTAAAGAAGCAATTAACAATCTAAAAAATAATAAAGCTAGTGGAGAGGACTCTATAACAGCTGAACTTTTGAAATGGTCTCAATCAAAAATCATTGAAGAGCTGCAGTTAATCTTTGAAGATATTTGGAGAACAGAGAGGATTCCAGAGGAATGGAAAGTGGCTCTAATACACCCATTGCATAAAAAGGGGACAAACAAAACGTTGATAACTATAGAGGCATCTCTCTTCTTCAAATTGCATACAAGGTATTTTCAAAAATATTGCTGAATAGAGTAGAAACATCACTTGACAAGCAACTGGGCGAGTCAAGCTGGATTTCGAAAAGGTAGATCTTGTTCAGAAGAAATATTTAACTTAAAATCCATAATTCGCCATAGGATACTGAATTCAAAGGACATAGTTGTGACTTTTGTAGATTTTAAAAAGGCCTTTGACTCGGTTGATAGAGAAACCATAGATAAAACAATTCGTGAATTTGGAGTGAAAACTAAATTGGCAAACCTAATACGTGAAACCCTTACTGACACGATTTCAAAAGTAAAATTTATGGGTGAGATATCAAAATCTATTAAGATAAATACAGGTGTACGGCAGGGTGATGGTTTATCACCCCTTCTGTTCAACTGTGTTTTAGAGAAAATTATAAGAATTTGGAATGTAAAGCTAAAAGAACATAACATTTCGCCAGTAACTTTGGGGAGAAGAAAAAAAGGCATTGAAATAAGTTGCCTAGCATTTGCAGACGAATTTGCTATATTGTCAGAAAACCTAACAAGTGCAACAACACAAATCAATCTCTTGGAAGAAATAGCCAACAAAACAGGGTTGCGAATCTCCGTAGAAAAAACTAAATTTATTACAAACATCAAGAACGCTTCAAAATATTTGGCAACAGATATTGGCCCAGTGGAAAAAGTAAAGAAATTCAAATATCTGGGAGAAATAATTCAAGAAAATGGTTTAGAAAAATCTTCGGTAGAAGAAAGGGTACACAAGATGGAAAGAGCATATGGTATCACTAAGAATTTTTATAACAAAAAGTGCTTATCTAAAAATCTTAAAATAAGGCACTACACTACAGTGGTGAAACCGGAATGCCTATAGGCAAGTGAATGTCTGGTAATAAACTATAGATTAGATAAACTTGAAGTACTAGAAAGGAGAATCATGAGGAAAATTTATACCCAGTGAAAACAGCAGAAGTATGGAAATTAAGATCTAATGATGAAATATACATGAACATAGAAAATATAACAGAAACGATAAGAAAAAGGAGATTGCAATTTTTTGGACATATTTACAGAATGGATGATTCCAGATTAACAAAAAGGATATTCAAGTACCTTTGGGAGAAAAGGGCAACAACTAGCTGGATTCAAGAAGTAAAGAAAAATTTAGAAAGAAATAATATAAGTGAAGAAGAAACGGTGAACAGAGAGATCTTTTGAAAAAGGGTATTAAGTATGAGAGGATTCCAAGGAAGATTGCCAAAGAAACCTGGTGCGAAGTGGTCCGAGGACAGAAAGAAGCAGCATAGTGAACGGATGAAGGAGTACTGGAGGGAACGGAAGAGAAAACAACAAAGTGTGAAGAATTGAAATTGGCACGTGGTCCCTAGCAGGCCTCATCGGAAAGAAGAAGAAGAATAATAGTAATATCGTATGGCCTCAGGTGCCGCGTGCAAGCTTTGTTATTTGACACCCAGAGGGTAGCTTGCATGTCAAATTTCATGGTTCCTTGAAGCACTATGAAAGTCAAGGAGGTTAGATATCTAATCTCCCTGAACAATATAGCGCTTTCTAGTAGAGAAATGAGGAACTTTGTGTTGCCGGAAACTCCCGAGATTAATTTTGCCATTATGAACACGGCCTACTGAATTCAAATGGGTTCTTCGACATGCCAACATCGTATGACATGCTTGTCGTAATTTTTGCATAACCTCCCTATGAAGGCCTCCAAATAGATGGTATATTGGCTTTCACGGCCGGTGAATTAACACTCAGCAATTTTTCTAGGTTTGTGCCGTGTCTTGTGTGGGGTTTCGCCTAGGACACCAAACTGGCTCATCAGCGGGCTCTTGGTGTCCCCACCCGGACCCCTGTTCGCTACTCCTGTGGGGGTTCGGGCGGGGACACCAAGGGCCCACTCATGAGCCAGTTTGTTGTCCCAGGCGAAACCTCAAACAAGACACGACACAAACCTTGAAAAATTTCTGAGTTTGAAATAATGTATTCATATTAGCAACGGATTATAGCAGGCGATTTAACACTCGTGTTTACTTACAAATATCCAGCATATGAGTTATATACATGGAAATTCTACTGGAGAACAGTGAAAATAGTCGAACATTGCCAAATTTTTGAACTACATTGGTTGTTTTGGAAAATGTAAGGGAAATATTTGATGAAATAAATTGATATTCAGCAAACTACGAACATTGATAAATATTATTGGAACAATTCTACGGATATTATTGAGTAGTACGAGGCATTTGAAGAATTTAAAGATGAACAACGTGGTTGGATGAAGAGGGATGTTTTGGAATGTGAGAACATTGCAAGCAACATAAATTTCTAAATTATGCTTACGGGAACCTGGCAGCGAACGTTGAACTTATAGAGCGTTAATCAACTCTAACCTACTTATTTAGTTTCACACAATTGCAGTCAATGGAAGGTTCTTTTACATGCCATAAATCGATGACATGCACCCGCCAGCTTAACGTCCCCTCCGAAGGAAGGCATAGTGAAGAATTTTTAACGCTCTTAAAAATCCGACGACTTCGGCCGGGTTTGAACCCGCAGTCTTGGGCATAAAAGCTCAGCATATTACCAACTATGCCATCAAAGTCGCCGAAGAATTTATTGAATTGGATGAAATAGATGAAATTTGTGAAACAGATAACCTATGCTAGTACCGTATGCCTGATGAAGCAAGTGCGAGTGCCACACGTAGACTCGGCCTGTGGCGGTACCTGTTGACAAACCTTGTTACTGCAGTAACAATAGCAACGTATTGATAGGCACTGAAGAATGGGAGTTTTACTTTTTGCGGGCATTTCTTCCAAATTTTCTCTTCATAAATACCATCTTCGGACTTTAAAGAATATTTGAAAAACAAATTAGCCCAATTGGTCCAGCCGTTCTCGAATTTTGCACTTAGTAACACATTTTTATTATATAGATTAATTTTAACCATATCCCTCCCGTTAATAAAATAAAATAAAAGATAAATATGAGATTTAAAGTTATTTGGCACTAGACTCAGTTTGAAATAAGCTATATTTAGCGGGAAAAAGTTAGATTGGCAACCTTGGGAGGGCAGATTTGTACGTCATCATTCAGACGGGTGTAGCCTGAAATGGGAAACCGGGCCGAAAGGCGACAACAGTATACAGTTTGAGTTATAACTTCATTAGCAAGTAACATTATTTCATTTTAGAATTGTTTATTTAGCTTATCGTTTATTATCAGTTTCTGGTTTATTTTTATTTTTTTGGTTAAAATTACAACCCGCAGTACACCTACCTGGCTTCGCCACTGACTGATTATTCTTTCATATAACGCTCAAATATCAATAGTAAGTTTCTAGGAAGTTAACATAATATTTGACATGATGGTACACTCACATAGGACTACCTGTTTCCCACTGGTGGCAGTAGGCCTATCTCTTTTTTCACTTTTGGTGTACCCTGATCTTTTTACCCTCTACTCTTCAACCGTTGTATTTTTATTGATCACTATTGTACATATGCATCATCCCATAATACAGTACAAATTGTTCGTACTGCACCCGAATTCCGCATAGTCATAGCCTATATCCGCTGAGATGGAAAAGGATTGAAGGGAGGTCGATACCCAGCCAGATTAACCAACACTACCCTACTAGGATAATGACTAGGAAACTCTCGATACATACCGGCCATGCAACAACACTACTGATTAGTTACACATTTACTAGAACTAAAATATCCTATACACAAAACTGGTAGGACGAGAATCTCGGATCTTGAGCGTGAACGGTGAAAGTTGAGACTACGTGAATTCTAGTAACTAATTCGCAGTATTATCGCACATCGATTGCAAGAATGAATAGATGATCAGATTTATAAAAAACGAACAGGCAAACAAAAATAGTGCCTGGGATTTATTACCAAACAAATTACAAACAATAAAATGTTCCCTATCACCAATTAAAATAAGTAAGCATGTTAAAATTAAACATCTCACACGTCAGATAGTTCTACTATCTGTAGAATAAATGTTATTAAACATTCTCATTACAACAATGTAATTATATTACGTTTTATAAAAAGTTTACGCAATTGACAGTCACCCTGTGACTATGTCACTGAAGCAGTTTGATCTACATCAGCTGTTCAATCATCAAAAATGAAGTTAACACTGCAAAAACCCTACATTATACACGTGCGTGTGTAAAACGTGACTATCTAATCAATTAATAATATTATAAATTAAACAAGGTTTAAATATATACAATATCTACAATTTTCCATGATTTACACGGTATAAAAAAATACTTTTCGCACTATCAGTCGCGATCTGACAGTCTTATAGTGTCTCTGTTAAATAACAGTTCTTTGAACAATGTTTTACACAAAAATAAAAATTCTCAGATATTTCTGGTAGTATGTCAAAGCAAATAAAGCTTGAATATCAAACACTAAAGTTAAATATAGCTTAAAATGTCGTGTCAATGAATAAAACAATATAATAAAGAGCGATGCGAAACTACTTAAACACTCTTCACACTTCGTGGATCATATACTGATACTCTCTGATATAAACAATACAAACATTAAACTTTGTGTTAGCGCTTCTTACATATACTGTAACAATTCGTTGCTCCACATGGCAATACATTTATTTCTCTCGCAATACAGTGAACAATACTCATCAATGGCGTTTACTACGTTCCAAACATCTCATACTTCCATCCTTTCCTTACTACCAACAATCTCCAATACTCCGCACGGCATTACTTACATAAAAACCATCTTGCTACAGACTTGTAGAAGAATTAGTGATTTTACTAGGCAAATACGCAATTGTATATTACCGTTCAGAATGCACTCCTAACCCCAACTCTATTGTAAATGATTAAACCTCGTGCATCAATTACAACAATTACATGTTCGTTCACAACAATACATCTCACATAGTGTTTCTTATTTCTTTCATTTGCGCTATTCGTTCACTTAGTTCAATAATAGACTGTTTTTCCACGTTACCAAATGTTAACAATACTAACTTGTAGTTCGCTCGTCTTTAGTAGTTAATAAAAATAAATACATATCCTCACGCTTCTGGTGTACATTTAAATATATGAACTTTTCATATTTAAGTTGATTTTAGAACATACTAGACCTCAGGTGGACTAACAAATCTCCTGGACTATTTATTTCAGTTTAACAATGTTTCCAATTTAATTGTTGATAAATATAGGCATCATTTGACCTCAGTTGTCACTATCATGATCCTATTTTACAGTGTATTTTCGTAATATCCATAGTCCAGGACTATATAATTGTCAAATAAGTTGTATTCCTCTATTGGAATTTTATAACATCCATATTGTTATAAATAATTATTTTAGTTGTATACTGACATAATAATGTCTATTAAAGAATGTTACAGCATCTCACAATAATGCTTTGTTTTGTAAAAATGTAATATAAATATACACATGTTTTCTATCGCTGTTACGCATTTGTAATTATTAATAACAATTTTAATGTTTAAATGTTCTTACAACTTGAAAGTAATTTCAATGAAAAATGTCATTATCGAAGCATTCTCTTCGAAATACAATATTATCGAAGTACAATATTATCGAAGCATTCCCTTTATAAAATGAGTTTCGTTCGAAAGTGAGTATGTTAAAACGTTTCCTTCAAAAATAAATACATAAAACGAAATATCTAAGTTAAAAATGCATGAAATAACGTCTTAAACGACACACGAAGACGTATCCATGAATTACAAAGAATCTCAAAAATTTCAGCTATTATAAACATAGAATAAAGATAGTGGTTGGTTGGTTCTTAAGTTTAGGGGCTGCGACAACGCGGTCATGTAGCCCCGTGTACTTTGGGTGTGTGAAGAATCTGTCTGATAACCGGTGTTAATTGTGATGACTGTATTAGTGTGTGTTATCTGTTTTTTTAATTTAAGTACATCAACTTAGAATTTTTCAAATAGATCCTACTTTTGCCGCCGAGCTCCACCGTCAACGATTACTAGGCCAAGTTCAGAACTTAGCTACTAGACACCACCGTGGTCGGCTCTTGGCAACGAACATAGAAACCTAAGAGCGTTGTTTACATTCTTAACCTATCCAATTTAGCTTCACACAGGTGCAATTAGTGGAAGGTTCTTTAACATGCCATAAATCTATGACATGGGACCGCCGGCTCTACTTCCCCTCCGAAGGAAGGCATACTGAGGGATTTTAACGCTCTTAGAAAATCCGACGGCTTCGGCCGGGTTTGAACCCGCTATCTTGGGCATGGGAGCTCAGCATGCTACCGACTACGCCACCGAAGCAGCCAGGATAAAGATAAGAATATCTACAATAAAGTTGGTCACTCCAAAATGGATTTCTACTGCTACTGCAAAACTACAGATATTAGATCAATCGGTTGTTCTACCTTGAGATGTCTTATGCTGCCGAAAATACCTCTATCAGATGGTCTTGACTCTCCGTTGAGACTGCGAGCGCTCGTCTCCCCTTGAAACCAGTTCTGCCAGGCGCGTGCGAATCCGCTGTGAGCGACCCGTCTCGACCGTGTTGCATTCACCTGCTCGCCGCCTCGACTGTGGCTGCTAACGGCGAATCTTCCATTTTCACGGTCAGCGACCTGGGAACTGCGTTTCTTGGTCCGATTGGCTGCAAGCGATCGTCTTCTTCTTATCCCTGAATTGCAGAGTGGTCTCACCAACGTAGATCCGAAAGTCCTGGGTTGACATCTCCTCCTGATGGTAGTGGACATCTCGCTTGTAGTGCAGAAATTCATTTTGGAATATTGCAAGTTGTTGAGTAGTTGTAGATGTATCGGTCCTCGATCTTCCAAGTCACTCTGACTTTCCAATCCATGGTATAGACTAACCTCCTTCCATTGATTTAGTTATCCATAATAATCACCTCAGTATTTGTAGAATAAGTTTGTCCTCCCCGACTAAAGTTCCTTGTCATCATACTGACTATAATGTTGATGATGATGATGATAATTGTTGCTTTAAGGGGCCTAACATCGAGGTTATCGGCCCCTTTATAATGTTGACTGTGATGTTATAACGTAGAATATATACTGTTGAATATATTGTAGCAATACTGTAGCTTGAAGTAGGCAATACTGCTGGTTATTGCTTTTCTTTAGAATGCTGTTGTATAAGCGAAGTCTCGTTCTGATAATATTATGTTTCAATAAACGTTGATCTCTTCAAATTTAGTGCATTTGCATTTCACCGGCTCCTCTGATAACTTCCTCAGCGATTCCTCGGTCTCCCGACAGTACAATAGCGTTTGTCGACCAGGCTTCTGTTCCGTGCAAAAAGTGCTTCTCTGCTGAGCGCGTGTGACAACACGTCCGCTCGTGTCAAGTAGCTGCGTGAGAGTCCTGGCTCGCTTCTCTGCTGTGACGCGCGTGCCATCGCTAGCCTCCTACCCTAGCCTCGCACTGTTGCATTTTAATATAAACATACTCATTGTTTCTCTATTAACCAATAATTTACATTTCTTTTTAACCAAATAAATTTCATATTGCATTCTACACCTGTAGATGTGCTCATTTCGCTTTATATATGCCAAATTTATATAAAAGCGATTCCCACAAAATGTATGTGCTTTAATTTGATTGGCTACTGAAATATTGTGATAGAAGCTCCTGGAACTAGCCTCTTATCAACGGGTCGTGTGCATCGCTTTGTTATTGTCACCTAGCTGACCAAAACTGGTTTTCTGGTGCCAAACATGAAGCCTTGTACAATTTCCAGCTTCGAATGATCCAACTCTTCCTTAGTTAAAATCTCATTCACCAGAATATTTCCAAATAATAATTCCTTAAAATGCTTCAAAATTTACCAAAATACTTCCATTATGCATCATTCACTTCCCACAATGCATATATAATTATTAAATTATTTTAATTCCAAATTTCCAATTTTTCATTCCAATGGTGCACAAGTCGGTTCGAACCTCGGCTCAGTCAAAGTCCTAAGCTGGGCTGAATTCGAGTTCAGTACCATGATTAATTGAAGGGTTATTATATTTAATACAAACTAGTAATTATTATAATCATAATCAGTAGCGTAGCCATGGGGTGGGGGTTGTGGGTTGTAATAAATGAATTCAATTATCTGGGAAACAAATTATCCAAGTAGCCTACACTAGAACATAGGAAGCATAAATCACATCATGAAACCATCATTTGTGCAAAAACAAACTCACTTACGTCTAAATAACACATTGGCCAGACTAACCATTTGCTACGGCAGCAAGGCATGGACACTAAGATCTCAAGACATCTCTCGACTTACAGCTTGTGAAATGAAATTCATGCGACGAACAGCAGGCTATACAAAATGGGATCAAACTCTAAATGAAGACGTGCTGGAGAAATTGAAGGTGAAACATGTCATCACTTACATTTATGATTACCAGGAAACTGGAAACATCACTTGCAAAGGATGGATTCTGAGAGACTACCGGTACCAAAGAAGATACCCAGAGGGACAAGATCTGTAGGACGCCCGATGAAGCGATGGAAGGAAAATTCAAGACCTTAACAGGCCACTTGGCCCAATACTTGGAAGAAAGATGATGATGATGATGATGATGATGACAAACTTTGGCAATTAGTATTCATAATACATCTCTACTAAGAGCTATGTACAGGCCGGATTTTTGTTATGCAGGCCCCAAAGCACGGCATCATATTGCCCCCCACTCCTCCCCTCCCGGAAATAATGTCGCCATATTTACTAAAAAGCTAATTATGATACAATAACTTTTTGTACAAATACAAATGAGAATTAGCAAATTGCTTGAATTGCAAAAAATACATTTTACAATCACATGATTTTATTATACTCTTCACTGCAGAAAACTGGTCGATGATGTCCTCAAAGTGAAGAGTTTGCATACTCATGAATGATATTTACGTAGCAGCTTCGGTGGCTTAATCGGTAGTATGCTGAAGTGCTATGCCCAAGATCGCGGGTTAAAACCCGACCGAAGTCGTTGGATTTTTAGAGCATTAAAATCCTTCAGTATGCCTTCCTTCCAAGGAGAAGTAAAACCGGAGGGCCCATGTCATAGATTTACAGCATGCAAAAGAACCTACCACTACAATTGGTAGTGTGTAGCTAAAATTGTTGGTTATTTGGTTAGAAACGCTCCAGCAAGTTCCAACGTTCACCACTGGGTGTCAGTGTCAGTGACAGTGGCGTCTGGTATCCAAAGTTGGAACTACTTGAAATTGAACTTGCCCAGTTTCATTCATCTTCATTCAATACCTCATTAACTCCTCTCATGAGGTTGGCGTCAGGAATGGCATCCTGCCATAAAAACCATCCACCACATAGAATTTCATCGCATCTCATCCCAGACCCCGTTGGAAACGGGGTTGATAAGGGGTAGACATACAGTACATACTACCTTTTCATGGGACATAGTCGTACGTAAATAATCTTTTATCAGCTTCAGTTTACATAATTACCGTTCTGCAGTACAGTTTTTATATCAGCAAATTTAAATATGGTGGCTTTAGTGGCGTAGTTGGTAGCATGCTGAGCTTCTATGCCCAAGGACGCGGGTTCAAACCCGGCCGAAGTCATTGGATTTTTAAGAGCGTTAAAAATCTCTCAGTATGCCTTCCTTCGGAGAGGAAGTGAGGCCGGCGGTCCCATGTCATAGATGTATGGCATGAAAAAGAACCATCCACTAACTACACCTGTGCGAAGCCAAAATTTGTAGTTTAGAATTGATAACGCTGCATTAGTTCCAACGTTCGCCACAAGGTGCTGACTGCGATGCCATCTAGTAGCCAAGTCTTCAAGCTAGGTGTCGTGGACGGTAGCATTTGGAAGTAAAAGTAGGAACTACTTGAAATTATTGTCTGTAGTTCTTACTTGAATTAAAACAGATAACACACACTAATACAGCCATCACACTAACACTGGTTATCAGACAGATCCTACACACACCCAAAGTACACGGGGCTATATGACCGCGTTGTCGCAACCCCTAAACTAAGAAACCAACCACACTTAAGTATATTCGTAACGTCGTTTCAACAGTAGGAAGCGCTTAAAAACAAATTAAAAATGTTTTCTTTGAATATAAAATGGTAGTTCTTCGTGATCAAGCTTGGCAATTGGATATGTCTCCTTTACTTACCGTACGCAGAGGAAAAAAGTCCTCTCGGCACGCCGGAAGGCGGAGGTAGATTTCACCGGACAAACTTGGGAATAGGCGAAAATAGGCAGAATATGCAGGTTTTCGTAGAAGGATCAGACCTCATTTAATGCGAGAACGTATTTTATAATTGGAGCTTAATTAATTTTGTTTTTCATCATTTTATGCATATTATAAACATTTTATTGTCTTATGGGGACGGTAACCTTCTTGTCATTTGGGGTCCATTTTTATACTTGTGGTCACACTGTCCTTATGCAAGGTTTCGACACTGATGTGTAACTATGTAACGGTCTGTTACTTCTTCACGCAAAATTATATCTCCCGCAGAGGTTTTGGTTGGTTCCTTAGTTTAGGGACTGCGATAACGCGGTCATGTAACCCCGTGTACTTTGGATGAGTGTAGAGTCTGTCTGATAAACGGTGTAAATTGTGATGGCTGTATTAGTCTGTAGCCGGCCCCGTGGTGTTGGGTTAGCGTGCCTGCCTCTCACCCGGAGGCCCCGGGCTCGATCCCCGGCTCCGTCAGGGATTTTAAAACTGACGTGAGGGTTGGAACGGGGTGCACTCAGCCTCGTGAGGACAATTGAGTAGCTGTCTGACAGTGAGACAGCGCCTCGATCACGAAAACCAAGATTAACGGCCGAGGGGACCGGACACGCTGATCACGTGTCACCCCAATATCTGCAGGCCGAATGTCTGGGCAGCGGTCACTTGGTCGGCCTTAGCCCTTCAAGGGCTGTATAGTGCCAGGGGTTGACTTTTTTTGTTGTTGTATTAGTCTGTAATTCAGGTAAGGACTGCAGACGGTCAATTTCAAGCAGTAGTTCCTAATGTTGCTACCAGATACTACCTTCAACGACACCTAGCCGTGAACTTGGCTACTAGATGCCACCGCAACCAGCAACTCGCAACGAACGTTGGAACTTCCCCTCCAAAGGAAAGCATACTGAGGGATTTTTAGCGCTCTTAGAAAATCCGACGACTTCGGCCGGCTTTGAACCCGCGACCTTGGGCATAGAAATTCCGCATGCTACCAGTTACGTCACCGAAGCAGCTTCACACTTAGTCAGATGGAAATCTGAATCTGATCTCGTGCTAGTGCGTTGTCATGGCAACGTCTGATGGCTCATTCCTCATCAATTTAGTAGTGTTGCCATGGCAACCTCTGATAGCTCTTGGCATTTTCTTATAATTCCGAAATCATTTTTCTCATCCCTTAGCGTAATGGTGGGTCATATCAAAAATTCTTTCAGACAAAAGTTTTAGGTAATTATTAGGGGAATATTGTCCATTTTGTACGGTTTTGATATTGTGCCTATTAAGAGAGATATGATTAATGTTTCCCGAAAAACCCACTTTTTCCCACCCCTTTGGTCAATGGTTGGTGCTATAAAAAACTCTTCAAACATAAATTTTTGGGCTTTATCCGACACATAGTATGAACGTTGAACGGATTCGATATTTCACATATTAAGAGAGTTATAGCAATATTTCACTTTTTCGAAAAAAGCCCCCCATTTTCACCCCCTTCGACCGATCTAGCCCAGTAACGAACTCGACCGAGATTAATAGGTATACATATTCGGTAAAAAATTCAAAGTGATTGGTGCAAAATTACGGCAGTTATCGTGTCCCCAAGAAACTGATATATATATATATATGTATACATAAATTATATATAAACTTTTGAACTGTCGGTGGTTTTGGGGTCTGGGGGATGTGAAACGCGAAGATATGTAGAAATTTTCCGGAAGTCGAAACATGGTACCCATTGCCATAGTTAGCTTTCTAATGAAATCTACCTAAAAGAATACTTAGCAGTGAAATCTGTATTCAAGTCTTATTTTTCCGAGGCGTGGAGACCCCCATCGATGGAGTCCCCCAAACAACTGCTTGTTTTGCTTGTAGGTAAATTCGGGTCTTACTATGTAACCATAACTTCCATCCGGATCATAAGAATAATTTCTTCCCTCAGGGGCAGATGATCTCACTGCCCCCACCCCTGAGATTGAGCTTGGAAGGCATGCACTACCTCCTGCATGCACTACTTCCTGCTGAGTAGGTTTACAAATCAGCCTTGAAGTAATCAATGGCATGTGCTCATATCGGCAATGATTAGAACTGCGGTTAGTTAAAAAACGCAGGGAAGATAATACCCAGTTAAAAGACAAAAGCACAATTAAGTTACGTTTTAAGGAAACCTAGCGGTTATTTACAACTTTACCTGTTCGGAATACATGCCATGAAATTATGAACCATTATCGCATTTGACCTTCAAGAGAGCGAGATGTATTTATGAAAAACATGTCACTAAATGGACGTAATACTGCTAATTAGTGCAATAATGGGACTGCATTAGCAATACGAACTCAAGGTTTAAGCAGCGGCAAACGATAAATTATACCTGGAAGGAAGTTCTATAAAACTGAAAAATGTATGCACATTTATGCAATGAATCGTCTTAAATATAAACTAAAATAACAAATTCTCGTATATCTCGATAATAGAAATGAATGTTACGTGATAGTTAGTCTGTCCTTTGTGAGTTCAGTAGCAACCCACCCCGGCTACTTTCGATGCCAATGAACTACGGCCTACGTCTCAGCATGATGGGTTAAAATCACTGACTGGACTATTAATTATATTATCATGGAGATGCATGTGCAACGAATTCCTGTCAGACGTAATTTTAGAATGGGTTGGTTGGTTCCTCTGTTTAGGGGCTGCAACAACGCGGTCATGTAGCCCTGTGTACTTTGGGTGTGTGTAGAATCTGCCTGATAACCAGTGTTAATTGTGATGACTGTATTAGAGTGTGTATCTGTTTTAATTCAAGTAAGGACTGCAGACATTGAATTTTTTCAAGTAGTTCCTACTTTTGCCGCCAAACGCCACCGTCAACGACCAACTAGTACAGAACTTAGTTACCGGATGCCACCGCAGTCGGCTCTTGACGACGAACGTAGGAACCTAAGAACGTTAGTCAATTTTTTTTTGTCGTGTAGCCTCCTGAGAGGCCGAGTGCAGGTCTTTCTAGTCGACGCCCGTGGGCGACCTGCGCGTCGGGATGAGAGATGGAATGGATGAAGATGAATGAAACTGGGCAAGGATGTGGAAGGAAGCGGCCGTGGCCTGTCAGAAGGTACTGTCCCAGCATTATCTGGTGTTGAAAATTGGAAACCACGGAAAACCATTTCAAGGACAGCCGACGGTGGGGCTCGAACCCACGCGTCTACCGAATTAGTCAAAAGTTTAACCTATATAATTTAGCTTCACACAGGTGTAATTAGTGGAAGGTTCTTTAAAATGACATGGGACCGCCCGCTTTACTTCCCCTCCGAAGGAAGGCATACTGAGGGTTTTTTAACGTTCTTAAAAAATCCGAAGACTTCGGCCGGGTTTGAACCCGCGATCTTGGGCATAGAAGCTCAGCATGCGTAATTTAAGAATGGCGAGGTGCTTTAAACTCAAATCCCCCTTCCGTCCAACCTAAAACACTTATAGTAGGCGATGCATTGAAGATAGAGATATGCCCTCGCGGCATTTTTTGTAGAACTCTTCATTCTGAACAATTCTTACACTCATAGTATATTGATATTTTTAACGGTTTGCCCAGCGTAAGCTTAAAAAGCGCACAGACGCCAGGTATTTAATCGACTTTTTCACTGAAATTGTTACTGATTGGCTTCTTTTAGTCATAAATAAATTATTTTCTACAAAAACCTTCCTGGAGGTATCCTTTACAGAATGGTGAAAACCACATCAAAATCCATCCAGTGGTTCTCGAGATTAACCGTGACATACAAGAATCGGGGACTTTGTTTATACTAAGTGGAGATTATACGCCAATCAGTATAATTTAAATATTAAATTGACTGTAAATTTGGCGGAATGAAAAGTTCACAGGCGAAATGAGAGTTGCACTTCCAGGGAAAGGCGAGGTGAATGAAACTCAACTCCCCCTTCCATCCAATCTTAACTTGACTGTGTTTCATAGGCGAAATGAAGAAACCCCGAGTTGCACTGCCAGGGAAACTCCAAACACAACTACCCTTCTCAGAAGTTTTAACACGACTCAACGGTTTGCTGGTGGCTGTATCTGGGGCAATAGGTTCGCCCGCTAGCTAGGCTGTAACAGGGATGATAGACTCGCCCTTAGCTAAGTCGTAAACTTTCGCCTCAGTAGTTTAATCAACGTGGTTGGAAGAAATTAAAACGTACAAACACTTATAGTGGGCGATGTTTTTAAGATAGCCACATGCTCTCGCAGACTTTTTTTGTAGAACATTTCATGCTGAACAATTCTTACACTCATAGTATTTAGATATTTTAACGGTTTGTCCAGCGTAAACTTACAATGTGCTCGGACGTCAGGTTCTTTCTTCGGCTTTTCCACTGAAATCGTTACTGCTCCGCTTCCTTTGATCATAAATAAATTATTTTCTACAAAAATCATCCACGAGATATCCCTTACAGAATGTTGAAAACCGAATCAAAATCCATCCAGTGGTTCTCGAGTTTACCTGTAACATCCAAGAATCGGGGACTTTGTTTTATACTAAGTAGAGATATACAATTCATCCGATTGCGATGTTTTGGTGAATTGTTGTATACACTCCAGGGAAGGCTTCTGACTTAGTAAATCCATTTTAAAATAGGTAGACCACGAGTAATTTCAACAAATGTGTCACGGCGCGCGAATCGTATCAACAAAATCCCATATGCGTTCATATACTATTCAGCCAATTGCGATGAAACTTTGATGAGTTGCTGTGTAAACTCCCTTGAAGGTTCCTGACTTAGTAATTCCATTTCACAGTTGGTAGCGCACGAGTAGTTTCAACGAATGGGTGACGGAGGGCGAATCTTATCAACAAAGTCCCGTATGCATTCATATCCCATTAATCCGGCTGTGATGAAACTCTGGTGAAGTTGTGTACACTACTGCTAAGGTTTCTGACGTAGTAAATCCATATTACAATAGTTTAGAGGCAGGTAACGTAAAAAGAACAAAACTATTGTGTATCCAAAAGAACAGCTTACGCTTTCACGGCCGGCGTTCATAATTAAGTACACGTTTTTCGGGTTTGTGGGCCGTGGTCCAGACAGCATATCTCCCGACGTTTCACCGGAAACTGCGTCCGGCATTTTCAAGGGTTCCGCTCCTTTCTTTGGTCAGCAATGCCGGACGCAGTTTCCGGTGAATCGTCGGGAGATGTCCTGTCTGGACCATGGCCTACAAGCCCGAAAAACTTGTACTTAATTATCCAAAAGAACCTCAACAAACAATATTACAACGCCAACACATTCTTTGATTGGCATTGCATCGCATGCCGGGTACAGCTAGTGCATTATAAAAATATATTAATAATAATAATTTGTCGTAAATCCCAATTTTTATTATTGTACTGTACACAAACATACACACACACCATAATTAATCGTTTATAGGTTATATTAAGGCTACAACTGTCTCCTGAATCCTAGCCCCAATCATATATACTGTGCCCTAAAGAGACGTAGCGAGGAGGCTGGCGTGATACGACATTTGAATTGAGCGCGCTGAGGCGAGGCCGAGGTCACTACTTGTTGTCCCTCTACCATGTTTGAAGATAGCGCGTGGCACGAGAGTTCACCAGGAAATGCTTGAGTATAATATACTTTTTTTTACGAATATATGGAAGTTGAAAGCATAAGCACCTGTGAATACTATTTTATGTTAATATTCTATTTATTTTATGAAGATTTATTGTACAGAAGATACCTTCCAGAATCTTCCACTGCAGGAGCCATTAGTAAAAAGGGTATCGCATTACGTAATGTGACTGCGAGAATCGCTACTAGTAGGATAAACAAACCGGTTCAGGCACAGGGGCTAATGGGCAAGATGGCCGCCGCGCGCACCCACTCTATGTTTTTCATATGGAGGGGTGAGTCATAGCTGGCACAGGGGCTAATAGGCAAGATGGCCGACACGCGCAACTGCACTCTTAAATGTTTGTCTTTTAAAATCATTATTTATTTAATATTAACTTATAAATTTTTATTTATTTAATATTTAATTTATTATTTATAGCACAGGGCTAATACACAAAATGGTCACTGCACACAAGAACTTACATATATGACATGCAAACCTAACCTAACCTAACCTAATCTAACTTCAAAGTCAGAGCAAATGTGAGAGCACACATAATAAACTAAGTTATAACCTAACCTAACCTAACATAACCTAACTTCAAAGTGCGAGCAAATATGGGAGCAAAAAGTGAGAGCAGAAAGTAAGAGCAAAAAAGTGGGAGGAAAAAGTGGGAGCAAAAAGGTGGGAGCAAAAAGTGGGAGCAAAAAAGTAAGAGCAAAACGTGGGAGCAAAAAAGTGGGAGCAAAAGAGTAAGAGCAAATGGGAGGGCACAAATAATAGACTTAGTTATAACCTACCCTAACCTAAACTGACCTAACCTAACCCACAGAAACCTCATTTAAGATTTAAGATTTTACATTTTAACATTTTAGATTTTTGATTTTTCATTTTACTTTTTTTTAGATTTTACAATATTGATATTTTGTATTTTAGATTTTAAATTTTTTTAGATTATATATTTTAAATTTAAGATTTTTTGATTTTAGATTTTACAATTTACATTTTCCGAAAAGAGTAAACTACAAGGTCACATACCTAACCTCACCAAACCTAACTTTACCAAACCTAACTTCAGCTAATCCAAAGGTAATTGCACATACACAAAGTATATAAGGGCACATGCAACTATTCTTATGCTAGTCTTATAGGCTACTGTACAATGATCACTACCACAACCGGGTATTTTTTAATTTTGTTTTTTACATATTTGTCAATTTTCTAATTTATCATTTTCAGTTTTTTTAATGCCAGTTTTAAGTTTTTCAATTTCATAATATGGAAACATGGATTTTGCATTTTGTTGTTTACACATTTGTCAATTTACCAAATTCCCATTTTCAGTTTTTAAAATGTCAGTTTAAAGTTTTTCAATTTCATGATATAGAAACATGGATTTTCCAATTTGTTGTTTACACATTTGTCAATTTACCAAATTCCCATTTACAGTTTTTAACATTTCAGTTTAATGTTTTTTCTATTTTGTCAATATGGAAATATAGATTTTCCCATTTGTGTATTACATGTTCATTTGCATTAGGAGTGGAGAGAGGTGGGTGGTAATTAAAATGTACAAGAAGTGTCCATACAATATTTTTAATTTTAAATACATGTACACTATTTACACATAATATATTTTCATATATAGTCTATTCTTTTTTTGTTATAAATTGTACAGTTGTTTTTATTTTGTTTTCTATTTTATTTATTTTGATTATGAATACCATTTTTTTATTTTCGTAGCGCTATGGTTTTATTTCCTAAACTAGCAGGTACCCGCGGCTTCGCTCGCGATCAAGACAATGGGGACGATGCATTATTGCTGATAGTTGGTTTATTCTATTACAGCAATCGCGGCTACAGGTGGGTAGATTCAAATTCTGAGAATTCTGATACATACAGTATATAGATATGAGCAGCAAAGTGGGAATTTTATAGAGTTGTGAACACATTTGAAAATTTTAGTTTTGGTTTTGCCATCTTCTGCTGAGACATAACGATTTTGTTGTCCGGATACTCGCCAGCACGCCACATACAGTTGTCCATGGGAAATAATGGTTTTGTCTAAACGTACACCTGGAATGGCAAATCTATCTGAATATGGGGAATTAAAAGTATTTTTCCTTAAGCTATTCTGGGTATAATTTTGCCACACTTATTGATGATTTGAACGTCAACATGTCGCTATTAATAGACCTATAGTAAAATATCTCTCACCTTGGTCGCTGATGTACATTATGCAGTCACTTCCAGTGTTACATCCCAGGGATTGAAATTCTCCAACAACCCTTTTGCCTCACATGCCTCTCTAAGTAATTAAAATTCCCGATTGTTGTTGTTTGAGTCTTAAGTTTTTTGACTGGTTTGATGCATCCCTCCATGCCTCGCTCTCCTGAGCTAATCGTTTCATCACTACATAGCTACCACACCCTACATCCGAGGCAATCTGTATAACCCTGGTCTACCCCTACAGTTCTTGTCCTTGACCCTCCCATCCATAACTAAGCTTGCTATTCCTGGGTGTCTTAATATGTGTCGTACCAACCTATCTCTTCTCTTCATTAGCAGTCGCCAGAAACATCTCTCCTCTCCCACTCGTCTTAATAGCTCTTCATTTGATACCCTATCTAACCATCTGATCTTCATCATTCTCCCGTAACACCACATTTCAAACGCTTCAATTCTCCTCTTTACTGCAGCACCATTAGTCCAAGTTTCACTTCCTTATAATGACTCAAAAGCTTTCAAAAATGACATCCTAATACCTAAATGTATATTCGATGTCAAGAGATTCCTTTTTGTGTAGAAATGCTTTCCTTGCCTGAGCCAACCTGCTTTTTATATCCTCATTGCTTCGTCCATTACTGGTTATTTTGCTTCCTAAGTACCGGTAACAGAAGTCTCCTACTTCCCGTAGCGTTTCACCTGCCAATTTGATGTCCATAGAGGTTTCTGATTTATTTCGGCTGCATTCCAATAATTTTGTTTTACATTTATTGATTTTCATCATGAATTCATTCGTCAATACGGAGTCCATACCATTCATAAACTCGTTCAAATCTTCTGGCGTATTGGCCAAGATGACGATGTCATCAGCAAATCTCAGAGATGAAATTATTTCTCCTTGAATCTTCACTCCGACTTTAAATTGTTCTCCAATTTCTTGATTATTGTGTTTTTAGAGATCTTTGAAATGCGTTGCCCTCGCACATGGTGTAGATGCATTGTCAAAGGGAAACATTCCATGTTACGAACATGGGCCGAATAACCTGTACCGAAAGCCTATTCTGGACAGCAGTTCCTTGAACTCAGATTTGCCAACATTTTATTGTATCATTCCATGTGGTATGTCTCTGTACCTCAACATACAGAAGAGTGCTTTAAACATCATGTCTTGTGTAAATTTTGGAAAATGTAGTGAGAGTGGTTTTTGCCGGAGTGGATACTCGCTAGTAGAAATTCTTTTCAGTAAAATAGACTGGTTCACAATTTGGTAAATGCACATTGAGCTTCTGGCGTATTGGCCAAGATGACTATGTCATCATCAAATCTCAGAGATGAAATTATTTCTCCTTGAATCTTCACTCCGACTTTAAAGTGTTCTCCAATGTCCTGATTATTGTGTTTTTAGAGATCTTTGAAATGCGTTGCCCTCGCACATGGTGTAGATGCATTGTCAAAGGGTAACATTCCATGTTACGAACACGGGCCGAATAACCTGTACCGAAAGCCTATTCTGGACAGCAGTTCCTTGAACTCAGATTTGCCAACATTTTATTGTATCTTTCCATGTGGTATGTCTCTGTACCTCAACATACAGAAGAGTGCTTTAAAAATCATGTCTTGTGTAAATTTTGGAAAATGTAGTGAGAGTGGTTTTTGCCGGAGTGGATACTCGCTAGTAGAAATTCTTTTCAGTAAAATAGACTGGTTCACAATTTGGTAAATGCACATTGAGCTTCTGGCGTATTGGCCAAGATGACTATGTCATCATCAAATCTCAGAGATGAAATTATTTCTCCTTGAATCTTCACTCCGACTTTAAATTGTTCTCCAATTTCCTGATTATTGTGTTTTTAGAGATCTTTGAAATGCGTTGCCCTCGCACATGGTGTAGATGCATTGTCAAAGGGCAACATTCCATGTTACGAACACGGGCCGAATAACCTGTACCGAAAGCCTATTCTGGACAGCAGTTCCTTGAACTCAGATTTGCCAACATTTTATTGTATCTTTCCATGTGGTATGTCTCTGTACCTCAACATACAGAAGAGTGCTTTAAAAATCATGTCTTGTGTAAATTTTGGAAAATGTAGTGAGAGTGGTTTTTGCCGGAGTGGATACTCGCTAGTAGAAATTCTTTTCAGTAAAATAGACTGGTTCACAATTTGGTAAGTGCACATTGAGGTATATGACGGCGGGATGCCTTAAGTGTTAAGGAAACGGCAATAGCCGCCTCAGAGCTTCGTTGCTATTGAAATTATGACCAGACCGATATTTGTACTTAACTATACGGGATTTGTGAGCCCAGTGTTTATGAAATTGAACGTAGCTATATCGCTACCTTTATTTATTAGCCGCTACTGTAGTGTTTAAAAATTAAAGGTGGTATTAGAAGGCGCTTCCCCTAATATTTTTTACCCCTGGCACTACAGCCCATGAAGGGCCTAGGCCTATCATGCGACCGCTTCCCAGCCATTTGGCCTGCAGATATTGTGGAGACGCGTGGTCAGTGCATAGTGTCCTCTCAGCCGTTAATCTTGTTCTTCGTGACCGTGGCACGCTGCCTCACAGCTACTCAATTGTCCTCACGAATCTGAGTTCAGCCCGTTGCAGCCCTCACGTCAGTGTCTAAAATCTCTGACGGAGCCGGGAATCGAACCCGGGGCCTCCGGACGGGAGGCAGGCGCGCTACACTGTTCTTATTGTGTTTATATATATCTTGAAAAAGATAATAAATGAATTGGCATTGCCTCCTAGAGGGATATATAGAAAATCGGCCATTTGGCCTGCTGATATTGTGGTGACGAGTGGTCAGTGCATAGTGTCCCCTCTGCCGTTAATCTTTTTCTTCGTGACCGGCGCGCTGCCTCACAGCTACACAATTGTCCTCACGAATCTGAGTTCAGCCCGTTGCAGCCCTCACGTCAGTGTCTAAAATCTCTGACGGAGCCGGGAATCGAACCCGGGGCCTCCGGACGGGAGGCAGGCGCGCTACACTGTTCTTATTGTGTTTATATATATCTTAAAAAAGATAATAAATGAATTGGCATTGCCTCCTAGAGGGATATATAGAAAATCGGATGTCATACCTTGAGGTAGTGTTGCCATGGAAACGGACTTGCGATTAGTTCATCAATCAGAGCGAAGATAGTTTTCTGCGAATATCTTTGAAACTGTTGGTTTTAGAGCCTTAAAATGTAGTTTTCGGTGTCCCGTAGGGACGCACCGAGTATTGTTTCTTGCATCGAGGGGAGTAAAATGAGCTTTGTCCGGTCTCTATGTGACAACTTCGATATTTTGTCCTGGTTGAGTATTTTTGGTGACTTTTCAGTTATATTGCCCATTCCACGGGAACAATGATTTATTTCCGGACAAAAGGCAGCCTATATGTTATCCCATGGTATAAGCTGTCTCCATTTCAAATTTCATCCAAATCCGTCCAGCCGTTTTAGTGTCAAGAGGTAACAAACTAACACACACACTCACACACACACACACGGACACACAGATTTTCACAATTATAATATACTAGCAGGTACCCGCGGCTTCGCTCGCGATCAAGACAATGGGGACGATGCATTATTGCTGATAATTGGTTTATTCTATTACAGCAATCGCGGCAACAGGTGGGTCGATTCTAATTCTGAAAATTCTGATACATACAGTATATTGATATGAGCAGCAAAAGTGGGAATTTTATAGAGTTGTGAAAGTCTGCAAGGTACGATGTTACATTATGTGAACACATTTGAAAATTTTGGTTTTGGTTTTGCCACCTTCTGCAGAGACATAACGATTTTGTTGTCCGGATAATCGCGAGCACGCCACATACAGTTGCGCGTGGGAAAAATGGTTTTGTCTAAACGTACAGTACACCTGGAATGGCAAATCTATCGGAATATGGGGAATGAAAAGTATTTTTCCTTAAACTATTGTGGGTATAATTTTGCCACACTTATTGATGATTTGAACGTCAACATGTCGCTATTAATAGACCTATAGTAAAATATCTCTCACCTTGGCCGCTGATGTACATTATGCAGTCTCTTCCCGTGTTACATCCCAGAGATTTAAATTCTTCAACAACCCTTTTGCCTCACATGCCTGTCTAAGTAATTAAAATTCCCGATTGTTGTTGTTTGAGTCTTCAGTTTTTGACTGGTTTGACGCAGCCCTCCATTCATCTCTACATAGCTACCGCACCCTACATCTGAGGCAATCTGTATAACCCTGGTCTACCCCTACAGTTCTTGTCCTTGACCCTTCCATCCATAACTAAGCTTGTTATTCCTTTGTGTCTTAATATGTGTCGTACCAACCTATCTCTTCTCTTCATTAGCAGTTGCCAGAAACAACTCTCCTCTCCCACTCGTCTTAATAGCTCTTCATTTGTTACCCTATCTACCCATCTGATCTTCATCATTCTCCCGTAACACCACATTTCAAACGCTTCAATTCTCCTCTTTTCTGCAGCACCATTAGTCCAAGTTTCACTTCCTTATGGTCCACGCTCCAGACAAAAGCTTTCAAAAATGACATCCTAATACCTAAATGTATATTCGATGTCAACAGATTCCTTTTCTGTAGAAATGCTTTCCTTGCCTGAGCCAACCTGCTTTTAATATATCCTCTTTGCTTCGTCCATTACTGGTTATTTTGCTTCCTAAGTACCGGTAACAGAAGTCTCCTACTTCCCGCAGCGTTTCACCTGCCAATTTGCTGTCCATAGAGGTTTCTGATTTATTTCGGCTGCATTCCAATAATTTTGTTTTACATTTATTGATTTTCATCATGAATTCATTCGTCAATACGGAGTCCATACCATTTAAAAACTCGTTCAAATCTTCTGGCGTATTGGCCATGAAGACGATGTCATCAGCAAATCTCAGAGATGAAATTATTTCTCCTTGAATCTTCACTCCTACTTTAATTTGTTCTCCAATTTCCTGATTATTGTGTTTTTAGAGATCTTTGAAATGCGTTGCCCTCGCACATGGTGCAGATGCATTGTCAAAGGAAAACATTCCATGTTACGAACATGGGCCGCATAACCTGTACCGAAAGCCTATTCTGGACAGCAGTTCCTTGAAATCAGAATTGCCAACATTTTATTGTATCTTTCCATGTGGTATGTCTCTGTACCTCAACATACAGAAGAGTGCTTTAAAAATCATGTCTTGTGTAAATTTTGGAAACGGTAGTGAGTGTGGATTTTGCCGGAGTGGATACTCGCTAGTAGAAATTCTTTTCAGTAAAATAGACTGGTTCACAATTTGGTAAGTGCACATTGAGGTATACGACGGCGGGATGCCTTAAGTGTTAAGGAAACGGCAATAGCCACCTCAGAGCTTCGTTGCTACTGAAATAATGACCAGACTGATATTTGTACTTACCTATGCGGGATTTGTGAGCCCAGTGTTTATGAAATTGAACGTAGCTATATCGCTACCTTTATTTAATAGCCGCTACTGTAGTGTTTAAAAATTAAAGGTGCTATTAGAAGGCGCTTCCCCTATTTTTTTTTACCCCTGGCACTACAGCCCATGAAGGGCCTAGGCCTATCATGCGACGCTTCCCAACCATTTGGCCTGCAGATATTGTGGTGACGCGTGGTCAGTGCATAGTGTCCCCTCAGCCGTTAATCTTGTTCTTCGTGACCGGGGCGCTGCCTCACAGCTACTCAATTGTCCTCACGAATCTGAGTGCAGCCCGTTGCAGCCCTCACGTCAGTGTCTAAAATCTCTGACGGAGCCGGGAATCGAACCCGGGGCCTCCGGACGAGAGGCAGGCGCGCTACACTGTTCTTATTGTGTTTATATATATCTTGAAAAAGATAATAAATGGATTGGCATTGCCTCCTACAGGGATATATAGAAAATAGGATGTCATACCTTGAGGTAGTGTTGCCATGGAAAGCGACTTGCGATTAGTTCATCCATCAGAGCGAAGATAGTTTTCTGCGAATATATTTGAAACTGTTGGTTTTGGGGCATTAAATTTAGTTTTCGGTGTCCCGTAGGGACATACCGAGTATTGTTTCTTGCATCGAGGGGAGTAAAATGAGCTTTGTCCGGTCTTTATGCGACAACTTCGATATTTTGTCCTGGTTGAGTATTTTTGGTGACTTTTCAGTTTTGTTGCCCGTTCCACGGGAACAATGATTTATTTCCGGACGAAAGGCAGCCTATAGTAAAGCCATCATTACTTCCGACTTGACGTTTCGGTTCTAGGCTAGAGTTTCTTTCACTAAATCGCGACTTCGTGAACGAAACTCAATATGTCGCGATATATCTAATTGAATGGCCGCCTGTGATAGTCTAGTCAAAGTGATTTTCTTTCTAACCGCTAGATAATTCTAGGGTAACACAGAATTGTCAAGTCGGAAGTAATGATGGCTTTACTATATATGTTATCCCATCGTATAAGCTGTCTCCATTTCGAATTTCATCCAAATCCGTCCAGCCGTTTTAGTGTCAAGAGGTAACAAACTAACACACACACACACACACACACACGGCCACACAGATTTTCACAATTATAATATATATAGGGATATAGGGATTGTTTTGTTTTATGTATTTGCTAGTTGCAGACAGAAGATTTTGATATTCATAACTTAACTCTTTAAGCATGGTTAATGATTGAGTAATGACCATAGGCATGTGTACCTATACCATCAGCATCAATCACTCTTTTATCATCACCAGGACACAAAGCAATTTTGTTTAGTCTTATAGATGATATGTCATGTTGTTTAGAAGCGATAATGTTCATGGGTATTCTTTTTACATTGTTTTTCATGACACAATCCTTATAATCTTGAAAGCTTATACAATTTTTGACAACACCTCTGCTAATACTTTTAATCTTTTTGATTTATTTACCATTTATGTCTAAAGCGTACATTTAATTCTAAGTCCAACAAATGCTTTTACAATTTGGCCACAAGCCTCGTCTTTAAATTTCCCCAACGTTTTCTTGTTTGATGTAGAGTAACATATGTGATTAGTAGGATAATCTGATGTGTCCAGGTGTTCTTGGAAATCCAACTTGTCTTGATATACATCTGGGGTGTTAACCAAATAAATGAACGAGTCGGTATCCATATACATGAGTTTAAGATTGTTCATTCCATAATAGGGTAGCAGGACATCATAGTGGTGGGAATACATTAGAGTTTTTGAAATATCCAGTATACACATTCCAATATATATAGGCTTATTGAATACAATGTTACGTTTAGCCATGTGGAAAGCAGCTCGGTTAGGATCATAAATTGTTCTGTCAATAAATGTCGGCTTTGCTATTAGCTTTTCTGCCTTTTTGCTGTCAGTCACAAGACGTATGTCTATTCTTTTACGGATATTTTCCATTGTTTTTCCAAAAATGGCATTGTTGAATAATTTGTACAAATTTTTCTCAAAATCATTTTTGGCTTGTTTTCGAAGGTTGTTATTAAAATCACACGATGAATTTTTATCAATTTTATTCCATGATCGAAAGCTTGTTTTAATGCCATGTAGTGAACAACATATCGCCCTCGATTTCCAAGATGAGGAATTAATTTTTTCAGAGACGAATCCTTAGGTTGTGTACACTCTGGTAGGAAAGGTAAATCGTTGTGTAGATCATGAAGGTCAGATGGGTATTCAACATCAACGTCTAGAATGTAACCCATCCGGATCGTCTTCCTTTAGTTTTTCTAGATCAACAGTATCTGGAGAAACCCACTGAAATCCACCATAAGGAAGGGAGTGGCACATAGCCCAACCGTATTGGTTGTTGACATCATGATAGGTAATAAACTGCGATGGTTTCTGAGAATCATAGGTTTCCATGTATTTATTGTTAGCTTAAGCATACCGATGAGACACCTGTCTTATGCCTCCACGTATTCCAGACTCGATAAGAAGAATCTGATCGTAATCCTGTAGCAATTCTAGTTCAATTCCTGTGTAAAGGAGCATTGCCTCGAAACATAAACCAGGCGAAGTAAAAAAGTGTGCAGCATCCACTCGGTGTGTTTCTAGTGTTTTGTTTCTAAACGTTCCAAAGCTGTCTGCAAGAAGGAGTACATCTGAAGTTAGTTAGAGGTCACTATATTCCCCTAGAGTTTTAATGTTGAACTGTTTCCAGACTTTTTTGGCATGTTCATAGTCTTCCTGCCTAACATTTTCCTGACTTAATTTGTTAAAGAATGCCTCTTTGGGAGGTAAACACGTTTCACTTAACTTTTCCCATGAGTCAATGTAGTCATAACAAAATACCCCTTTTCGAGTCATGAGCATTGCATTTTCTTTTCCAAAGTACTTGTCTGTTTCAGGGTATGATGTTAAGTTGGAAACTAAGTTTTCCAAACTACTCGGCATTAACCGAAACGTGTCCACAAATCTAAGCTTAACATTTCCTACATATTTGGTAAAGGAAATGTACTTTTCTTTGGAGTTAGCAATAACATCCACTCTCTCAGTAGTACATCCCAATTGCTTTACAATGAAATTTGGGTCGTAGCCACTCGTATTATGTAGAAACACAGGAACGGGGGTACGTGTTTTACACCTCAAATTACAGTTATGAGCACTTCCACGGTATTCCCCTGTAATATGGCATTGGTCTCGAACTTTCCAGTCCTCTTTGGTAAATGGTTTATGACACAAATAACAGGTTTCAGTAGATCGGAACTCTGCTTCTTGATCCTGAGTTAAGGCCTTTGGAACATTTAAGCTGTAAATGCGATCAATTTCATTAACTATTGAGATCAAAGAGTCCATAAACTTTTCTGCAGCGTCAGGACCACGATAAATGACAGGTTGGCTTGGAAGGTTTGTCTATGTGTTCCACAGCTGGTGAGGGTTTAACATATATATCAAAGCTCATAGGAACATGACTCTGGTATTGGACTGTATAACTTGCTTCAGGAATGGTAACAGTATACTTTCAAAATCAGCATAGATAACGTAAGGTATCCTCAGCATTTTTTCCTAATTTAAGAATTTGACAATGGGGTTTTAATAGGCATTTCAACCCTAGCAATGTCATGCTGGACACACAATGCTCTATGTTCTTTTAATTTTTCCATTCCTCGTTGACCGTATTGATTATCGAAGTGAGTGAAACACCATTTACACGTATATATCTTATGTTCATAGCGGGTAATCTGATGTCCGACTACTTTATCAAAATCTTTGATAAAGACGTAGTGTTTCTGACCAGATGGAAAACTTAGCAAAAGGAGGTCACGATGGTCTTGCAGCTCTTGATCCACAACCTTTAGAGGGAACAATTTGTTGTCTTGTTCCAATCCAAATACATTAGTGGATATATCGTTGGCTTTTTCAAATGTAGGAATGTCAGCTAGCGATGTAGGAAACGATATTACTGAAGAATCATACTTGTTTTCCAGGTCCTTGTGTTTATTAATGCGTTGAGCATTCTTTTTAACCAGTTTTGCTAAAATGGCATACATAAAACACTTTTCATCTTTCAAATTTTCAGGATTAATGCAGACTTTTCTTGCTGGTAATGGAATATATGTGCTACCACTTATTTATTTTCAATCGTACTCCTTCCACTGCTAACAAAGCCCAATTACTGCCATTTAGCTCATATTCCTCCATTTCTGTAGTTAACTTTTTAAATTGTGTTTCCAAGAAACTACTTAAGTCTGTTTCCAAAAATAGGGCCTGATTTCGTGTTTTAAAAGCACGATTTGTTATTTCATTGGTAGGTGTATGAATGAATCTACATTCAGCCACAAGATTAACTTTTATAGACTTGTGCATTGCTAGTTCTTTCTGCATAGCTTGTATTATTTGCTGTTTGGACTCTTTAAGGTATGAATTTAAATCCTTACACGTATCACAACCTATGAAATAGGATTTAAGTCAACCTTCAAAAGATGTCTCATATTCAATAAGTCCATTTTTGTAAGGGACCAATGACAGTAGGTAATAAAAAGATGGTATATTGGCTTTCACGGCCGGTGAATTAAAACTCAGCAATTCTTCTAGGTTTGTGCCGTGTCTTGTGTGGGGTTTCGCCTAGGACACCAAGCTAGGCTCATCGGCGGGCTCTTGGTGTCCCCGCCCCGTCACTCCTGTGGGGGTCCGGGCGGGGACACCAAGAGCCCGCCGATGAGCCTAGCTTGGTGTCCTAGGCGAAACCCCACACAAGACACGGCACAAACCAAGAAGAATTGCTGAGTTTTAATTCACCGGCCGTGAAAGCCAATATACCATCTTTTTGGAAGCCTTCATAGGGAGGTTAAGGCTACTTGAACTTTTAGTTCTCGTAGTCAAGTAGGTGCAGTTGCACCTTATATAAAGGGAGGTGGCGCGCAGTTCGTCACTCCTGTGGGGGTCCGGGCGGGGACACCAAGAGCCCGCCGATGAGCCTAGCTTGGTGTCCTAGGCGAAACCCCACACAAGACACGGCACAAACCTAGAAGAATTGCTGAGTTTTAACAGTAGGTAATGTTTTGTAGGCGAGATTTTTGTCTTTTAGCTGCCGACACAACATTACAACATTCTTCATGACGACGTCCATTGTAGGCATTGTTGTATTTACTGCCACACGTTTTACACTCATGAAATTCCCCACACGAAACTTCATGACGCTTCCTATGATAGTCCCGAAGAAAAGTTTTTCCACACTCTTTGCACATATAGCTAGGAATGGGTTCTTCCATCACGAATGTTGAGTTCTGCAAACAGCTGCTTACTGCGTATCACAGGGCTAGATATTGGTCGGTGAGACGGTCTTTCACGATGTGAACACCGTGTGAGGTAGTAGTCAACTGGTGATATTCTTGTTAAGGGTCCTTTAATATACCCTAGTCTAGACCAACAGCTCTTTACAGCGTATGACAAGGCTGTAGACTGGACAGTGAGACGGTCTTTCACGATGTGAACACTGTAACAAGTAGTAGTCGACTGATTATATACTTGCAAAGGATTCTTTATTATACCATAGTCAAGACCAACAGCTACTTACTCTGTAGTACAAGGCTGTACTATATTTGTTTTGACAGTCTTTCACGATGTGGTCACTGTGAGTGGTAGTAGTCAACTGATGATATTCTTGCTAAGGGTCCTCTAATATACCCCTAGTTAAGGATAACAGCTGCTTACTGCTTATGACAAAGCTAAACACTGGTTGTGTCAACAGTCTTTCACAAGTTAAACACTGTGACAGGTAGTAGTCAAGGTTATCAGGTACTTACTGCATATCAAAAGGCTGTACAATCATGTGTCTTAGGCACTCTTTCTTGCCAAGGACCCCAATATTCCCTACACAAGGCTAAACATGTTCGTTCTGAAAACTTATTAGTTAATTGTATATTCAATTTATATACTAAGCTTATACAAGTACGTTTTCACACTGTAAAACTTTGTTAAATAGCCGCAGGCGACACGCGGAGTATGTTTCCGCTATCTAACGGTGACTATGAGATCTACCTGAACGACCAGCATGATACCTAGTGCTCTATATCAACACTCACTCACTGAACGACCAGCATGCTATCTAGCGGTCGATATCAATACTCACTCAACTACCAGCATGCTACCCATCGGTCAATATAACAACTCACTCAACTACCAGCATGCTACATGGATTTTTTGTCGGCTTTTGATGACTTTTTTGTGGGATTTTGTTGGCTTTTTTGTTGGCTTTTGTATTAGCTCTCTCATATTTGCTCTTGCTTGTTGGGGCTTATTTGGTCGTGGAAGTATGTCAGTCCTTTTTTATGGCTGCATAATGCTTACAGCCATGTTTGTAAGCAGCAACAACAACAACACAAACAAAATTCCAAAAATAAAAAAATACTCTAAGGTTTAACAATGACTCTCAACTCTTACACTTACCTCTATCCCATGCCTAGTCAAAATATAATGTATTTTTCAAATTTTTCAATAAATATTTGGAAAGTAGGCTATGTCTTTAAACTAAAGACCCTAAAAAGACATATGTTACCTCCTACAGCTACCTCTATACCACTCTCAGTCCAAAAATAGTGTATTTTTCAAATTTTCCAAAACATATTTCCAAAATGGATTATATTTCCAAAATTAGAAAGTTTAAAAAAAATGTTTGTTTGACATACATTAATGGCCTTTGTCCCCTCTACCGCCGTACCACGTCCCAGGACTCTAGAACAACAAAAATAAAATTTTGAAAATGGGTTATATTTCCAAAATTAGGAATTTTACAAAAACGTTTGTCTGACGTAAATCAATGGTCATTACCCCCTCTACCGCCGTACCAAGTCCCAGGTCTCTAGGACAACAAAAATAAAAGTTTGAAAATGGGTCTATATTTCCAAAATTAGGAATTTTACAAAGAAGTTTGTCGGACATAAATCAATGGTCTTTATCCCCTATACCTGTAAACCTAGTCTCAGGTCTCTAGGACAAAAAGATAAATTTTGAAAATGGGCTATATTTTCAAAATGAGGAATTTTACAAAAACGTTTGTCTGACGTAAATCAATGGCCTTTACCCCCTCTACCCCCACACAAAGTTTCAGGTATCTAGGACAAAACAAAATTAATTTTGAAAATAGGCTATATATCCAAATTTTGGAATTCTACAAAAATGTTTGTTTGACATAAATCATTGGTCTTAACCCCCTTTACCTGTAAACCAGGTCCCAGTTCTCTAGGACAACAACAACAAAAAATTAGAAAAATGGGCTATATTTCCAAAAAATCAGGAATTCTACAAAAAAGTTTGTTTAACATAAATGAAAGGTCTCTATTCCCTCTACCTGTGAACCAAGTCCCAGGTCTGTAGGACAAAAATGAAAAAAGTTCAATTGGAAAGTAGGCTATAGTTTTAGAATCAAACATTCTAAAAAGTGTTCTATGGGCTTGAAAGAATGGTCCCTATGTACTTTATTTCTTATTTTTTACATTTTTTTTGAAAAATGTTCAATTTTGAAATTTATTATTTTGGAAACTAAAGAGTTTACAAAAAAAATTGTTAGACATAAATGAATGGCCATGACCCCTCTACCCCAAAATAAATTTCAAGCCGCTAGGACAAAAAGTAACAGTAGTGGGATGAGGGGAAAGCTGTCTACTAACTTATTTAACCCTCCTCGTATTTGCCCCGAACCTGATATCTCGCTAACCAATCATGGGATTTCAACAAACAGGGTGTCCTAGCACTCGTAGTAATGCCCCCTACTTTCCTATAGTCTCTTTATTTAATGAAAAGACCAAAACTAAAAGGTCATCAGCATGTCGTTTTGGTCTTTTAATTAAATAAAGAGACTATAGGAAAGTAGGGGGCATTACTACGAGTGCTAGGACACCCTGTATGTTCTAATCCCATGATTGGTTAGCGAGATATCAGGTTCGGGGCAAATACGAGGAGGGTTAAATAAGTTAGTAGACAGCTTTCCCCTCATCCCACTATTGTTATTTTTTGTCCTAGCGACTTGAAATTTATTTTGGGGGTAGAGGGGTCATGGCCATTGATTTATGTCTAACAAAATTTTTGTTAACTCTTTAGTTTCCAAAATATAAAAATTTCAAAATTGAACTTTTTTCAAAAAAAAAGGAAAAATAAAAAAAGTATTCTTATAAAAATAAAGGATATAGGGACCATTCTTTTAAGCCCATAGAACACTTTTTAGAATGATTCTAAAACAATAGACTACTTTCCCAATTGAACGTTTTTCATTTTTGTCCTACAGACCTGGAACGTGGTTCACAGGTAGAGGGAAGAGAGATCTTTCATTTATGTTAAACAAGCTTTTTTGTAGAATTCCTAATTTTTTGGAAATATAGCCCATTTTTCTAAATTTTATTGTTTTTGTCCTAGAGACCTGAGACTTGGTTTCCAGGTAGAGAGGGTAAAGACCAATGATTTATGTCAAACAAACATTTTTGTAGAATTCCTAATTTTGGAAATATAGCCTAATTTTCAAAATTAATTTTGTTTTGTCCTAGAGACCTGAAACTTAGTGTGGAGGTAGAGGGGGTAAAGACCATTGATTTACGTCAGACAAACGTTTTTGTAAAATGTCTCGTTTTGGAAATATAGCCCATTTTCAAAATTTATCTTTTTGTCCAAGAGACCTGAGACTTGGTTTACAGGTATAGGGGTTAAAGACCATTGATTTATGTCAGACAAACTTCTCTGTAAAATTCCTAATTTTGGAAATATAGACCCATTTTCAAACTTTTATTTTTGTTGTCCTAGAGACCTGGGACTTGGTACGGCGGTAAAGGGGGTAATGACCATTGATTTACGTCAGACAAACGTTTTTGTAAAATTCCTAATTTTGGAAATATAACCCATTTTCAAAATTTTATTTTTGTTGTTCTAGAGTCCTGGGACTTTGTACGGCGGTAGAGGGGACAAAGGCCATTCATGTATGTCAAACAAACATTTTTTTAAACTTTCTAATTCTGGAAATATAACCCATTTTGGAAATATGTTTTGGAAAATTTGAAAAATACACTATTTTTGGACTGACAGTGGTATAGAGGTAGGTGTAGGAGTTAACATATGTCTTTTTAGGATTTTTAGTTTAATGATATAGCCTGCTTTCCAAATATTTATTGAAAAATTTGAAAAATACATTATATTTTGACTAGGCATGGGATAGAGGTAAGTGTATGAGTTGAGAGTCATTGATAATTAAACATTAGAGTATTTTTTTATTTTTGGAATTTTGTGTGTGTTGTTGTTGTTGTTGCTGCTTACAAACATGGCTGTAAGCATTATGCAGCCATAAAAAAGGACTGACATACTTTCCACGACCAAGTAAGCCCCAACAAGCAAGAGCAAATATGAGAGAGCTAATACAAAAGCCAACAAAAGCCAACAAAAAGCCAACAAAAGCCAACAAAAAAGCCAACAAAATCCAACAAAAAAGCCAACAAAAGCCGACAAAAAAGCCATGTAGCATGCTGGTAGTTGAGTGAGTTGTTATATTGACCGATAGGTAGCATGCTGGTAGTTGAGTGAGTATTGATATCGACCGCTAGATATCATGCTGGTCGTTCAGTGAGTGAGTGCTGATATAGAGCACTAGGTATCATGCTGGTCGTTCAGGTAGTTCTCATAGTCACCGTTAGATAGCGGAAACATACTTTGCGTGTCGCATGCGGCTATTTAACAAAGTTTTACAGTGTGAAAAACGTACTTGTATAAGCTTAGTATATAAATTGAATATACAATTAACTACTAAGTGTTCAGAACGAACATGTTTAGCCTTGTGTAGGGAATATTGGGGTCCTTGGCAAGAAAGAGTGCCTAAGACACATGATTGTACAGCCTTTTGATATGCAGTAAGTACGTGATAACCTTGACTACTACCTGTCAAAGTGCTTACATTGTGAAAGACCGTTGACACAACCAGTGTTTAGCCTTGTCATAAGCAGTAAGCAGCTGTTATCCTCTAGGGGTATATTAGAGGACCCCTAGCAAGAATATCATCAGTTGACTACTACCACTCACAGTGACCACATCGTGAAAGACTGTCAAAACAAATATAGTACAGCCTTGTACTACAGAGTAAGTAGCTGTTGGTCTTGACTATGGTATATTAGAGAACCCTTAGCAAGTATATAATCAGTTGACTACTACTTGTTACAGTGTTCACATCGTGAAAGACCGTCTCACTGTCCAGTCTACAGCCTTGTCATACGCTGTAAAGAGCTGTTGGTCTAGACTAGGGTATATTAAAGGACCATTAACAAGAATATCACCAGTTGAATACTACCTCACACGGTGTTCACATCGTGAAGGACCGTCTCACCGACCAACATCTAGCCCTGTGATACGCAGTAAGCAGCTGTTTGCAGAACTCAACATTCGTGATGGAAGAACCCATTCCTAGCTATATATGCAAAGAGTGTGGAAAAACTTTTCTTCGGGACTATCATAGGAAGCGTCAGGAAGTTTCGTGTGAGGAATTTCATGAGTGTAAAACGTGTGGCAGTAAATTCAACAATGCCTACAATGGACGTCGTCATGCAGAATGTTGTAATGTTGTGTCGGCAGCTAAAAGACAAATATCTGAGCCTACAAAACATTACCTACTGTCAATGGTCCCTTACAAAAATTGACTTATTGAATATGAGACATCTTTTGAAGGTCGACTTAAATCCTATCTCATTCGTTGTGATACGTGTAAGGATTTAAATTCATACCTTAAAGCGTCCAAACAGCAAATAATACAAGCTATGCAGAAAGAACTAGCAATGCACAAGTCGATAAAAGTCAATCTTGTGGCTGAATGTAGATTCATTCATACATCTACCAATGAAATTACAGATCGTGCTTTTAAAACACGAAATCAGGCCCTATTTTTAGAAACAGACTTAAGTAGTTTCTTGGAAACACAATTTAAAAAGTTAACTACAGAAATGGAGGAATATGAGCTAAATGGCAGTAATTGGGCTTTGTTAGCAGTGGAAGGAGTACGATTGAAAATAAATAAGTGGTAGCACATATATTCCATTACCAGCAAGAAAAGTCTGCATTAATCCTGAAAATTTGAAAGATGAAAAGTGTTTTATGTATGCCATTTTAGCAAAACTGGTTAAAAAGAATGCTCAACGCATTAATAAACACAAGGACCTGGAAAACAAGTATGATTCTTCAGTAATATCGTTTCCTACATCGCTAGCTGACATTCCTACATTTGAAAAAGCCAACGATATATCCACTAATGTATTTGGATTGGAACAAGACAACAAATTGTTCCCTCTAAAGGTTGTGGATCAAGAGCTGCAAGACCATCGTGACCTCCTTTTGCTAAGTTTTCCATCTGGTCAGAAACACTACGTCTTTATCAAAGATTTTGATAAAGTAGTCGGACATCAGATTACCCGCTATGAACATAAGATATATACGTGTAAATGGTGTTTCACTCACTTCGATAATCAATACGGTCAACGAGGAATGGAAAAATTAAAAGAACATAGAGCATTGTGTGTCCAGCATGACATTGCTAGGGTTGAAATGCCTATAAAAACCCCCATTGTCAAATTCTTAAATGTGGAAAAAATGCTGAGAATACCTTACGTTATCTATGCGGATTTTGAAAGTATACTGTTACCATATCAAACCTGTCTACCCAATCCTGAAGCAAGTTATACAGTCCCATACTAGAGTCATGTTCCTTTGAGCTTTGGTATATATGTTAAACCCTCACCAGCTCTGGAACACATAAAGACAAACTTTCCAAGCCAACCTGTTATTTATCGTGGTCCTGACGCTGCTGAAATGTTTATGGACTCTTTGATCTCAATAGCTAATGAAATTGATCGCCTTTACAGCTTAAATGTTCCAAAGGCCTTAACTCAGGATCAAGAAGCAGAGTTCCAATCTTCTGAAACCTGTTATTTGTGTCATAAACCATTTACCAAAGAGGACTGGAAAGTTCGAGACCATTGCCATATTACAGGGGAATACCGTGGAAGTGCTCATAATAACTGTAATTTGAGGTGGAAAACACGTACCCCCGTTCCTGTGTTTCTACATAATATTAGTGGCTGCGACGCAAATTTCATTGTAAAGCAATTGGGATGTACTACTGAGAGAGTGGATGTTATCGCTAACTCCAAAGAAAAGTACATTTCCTTTACCAAATATGTAGAAAATTTTAAGCTTCGAATTGAGGACACGTTTCGGTTAATGCCGAGTAGTTTGCAAAAATTAGTTTCCAACTTAACATCAAACCCTGAAACAGACAAGTACTTTGGAAAAGAAAATACAATGCTCATGACTCGTAAAGGGGTGTTTTGTTATGGCTACATTGACTCATGGGGAAAGTTGAGTGAAACTTGTTTACCTCCAAAAGAGGCATTCTTTAACAAATTAAGTCAAGAAAATGTTGGTCAAGAAGACTTTGAACATGCCAAAAATGTCTGGAAACAGTTCAACATTAAAACTCTAGGGAAATATAGTGACCTCTAACTAACTTCAGATGTACTCCTTCTTGCAGACAGCTTTGGAACGTTTAGAAACAAAACACTAGAAACACACCGAGTGGATGCTGCACACTTTTTTTACTTCGCCTGGTTTATGTTTCGAGGCAATGCTCCTTTACACAGGAATTGAACTAGAATTGCTACAGGATTACGATCAGATTCTTCTTATCGAGTCTGGAATACGTGGAGGCATAAGACAGGTGTCTCATCGGTATGCTTAAGCTAACAATAAATACATGGAAACCTATGATTCTCAGAAACCATCGCAGTTTATTACCTATCATGATGTCAACAACCAATACGGTTGGGCTATGTGCCACTCCCTTCCTTATGGTGGATTTCAGTGGGTTCCTCCAGATACTGTTGATCTAGAAAAACTAAAGGAAGACGATCCGGATGGGTTACATTCTAGACGTTGATGTTGATTACCCATCTGACCTTAATGATCTACACAACGATTTACCTTTCCTACCAGAGTGTACACAACCTAAGTATTCGTCTCTGAAAAAATTAATTCCTCATCTTGGAAATCGAGGGCGATATGTTGTTCACTACATGGCATTAAAACAAGCTTTCGATCATGGAATAAAATTGATAAAAATTAATCGTGTGTTAAAGTTCAAACAAAGATCTTGGCTAAAGGCATACATTGATTTTAATAACAACCTTCGAAAACAAGCCAAAAATGATTTTGAGAAAAATCTGTACAAATTATTCAACAATGCCATTTTTGGAAAAACAATGGAAAATATCCGTAAAAGAATAGACATACGTCTTGTGACTGACAGCAAAAAGGCAGAAAAGCTAATAGCAAAGCCAACATTTATTGACAGAACAATTTATGGTCCTAACCTAGCTGCTTTCCACATGGCTAAACGTAACATTGTATTCAATAAGCCTATATATATTGGAATGTGTATACTGAATATTTCAAAAACTCGAATGTATTCCCACCACTATGATATCCTGCTACCCTATTATGGAATGAACAATCTTAAACTCATGTATATGGATACCGACTCGTTCATTTATTTGGTTAACACCCCAGATGTATATCAAGACAAGTTGGATTTCCTAGAACACCTGGACACACCAGATTATCCTACTAATCACATATGTTATTCTACATCAAACAAGAAAACGTTGGGGAAATTTAAAGACGAGGCTTGTGGACAAATTTTAAAAGCATTTGTTGGACTTAGCGCTAAAATGTACGCTTTAGACATAAATGGTAAAGAAGCTTTCAAGATTATAAGGATTGTGTCATGGAAAACAATGTAAAAAGAATACCCATGAACATTATCGCTTCTAAACAACATGACATATCATCTATAAGACTAAACAAAATTGCTTTGTGTCCTGGTGATGATAAAAGAGTGATTGATGCTGATGGTATAGGTACACATGCCTATGGTCATTACTCAATCATTAACCATGCTTAAAGAGTTAAGTTATGAATATCAAAATCTTCTGTCTGCAACTAGCAAATACATAAAATAAAACAATTTAGGAAATAAAACCATAGAGCTACAAACATAAAAAATGGTATTCATAATCAAAAACAAGATGTTCAGTAAAGAACATATAGCCTACTTTCTCCTAAATGCATGGGTATTGTTATAAATCTTTGTCCTTTTCAAGGAGTATGATTGAATGTTGGTTGTAGTAGCTTGTTGAAATACAACGTGCTATAGGGATATTAAACATGAATATGAGGTGCCCTTTGCTAGTGCTACCTCTGTACCAAATTTCGTCCAATTCGTTTTCACCGTGTTTGAATTGATAGGGGGAATCGATTTGCACACATACTTGGCCACCATCTGCAAACTATTGGGCTGATGTTCTTGCAGTTTGGTCAGAATATGTTTCCCACATAAAGATATGGTGTTGCAAAATTTGGTAGAGACTAGATTATTAGGTTGGTCGTAATTACATTTTAGCTTATAAAATTTGGGTGGCCGCGATTACCTTTCCGTCAAGATAGCGGTGATATAACACATGACACTGAGGTGCCCTTTGCTAGTGCTACCTCTGTACCAAATGTCGTTCATTTGGTTCCACCGTGTTCGAATTAATAGGGGGAATCAATTTTGACATAAGGATGGCCGCCATCCTCAAACTATTAGTCTAATGACCAATTAGATTGGTCAAAGGATGCTCCCTCCATAAAGATATGTTGTTGCAAAGTTTGGTAGAGATCGGATGGTTATGTTAGTCGTAATTTGATTTATGCTTTAAACATTCGTGTGGCCGCCACTACGTTTCTGTGAATATGGCGGCGATATTAATCATGACACTGAGATGCCCTTTGCTAGTGCTATCTCTGTACCAAATTTCGTTCCATTCGGTTTCACCGTGTTTGAATTAATAGGGGGAATCGATTCTGAACAAAGATGGCCGCCATCCGCAAACTATTAGGCGAATGACCTATTAGATTGGTCAAAGGATGCTCCCTCCATAAAGGTATGTAGTTGCAAAATTTGGTAGAGATAGGATGATTACGTTAATCGTAATTTGATTTAAGCTTTGAACATTCGTGTGGCCGCCATTACGTTTCAGTCAAGATGGCGGCGATATAAAACATGACACTGAGGTGCCCTTTGCCAGTGCTACCTCTGTACCAAATTTCATTCCATTCGGTTACCGTGTTCGAATTAATAGGGGGAATCAATTTTGACATAAAGATGGCAGCCATCCGCAAACTATTTGACGAATGACATATTAGATTGGTCAAAGGATGCTCCCTCCATAAAGGTATGTAATTGAAAAATTTGGTAGAGATCGGATGATTAGGTTAATCGTAATTTGATTTAAGCGTTGAACATTCACGTGGCCGCCATTACGTTTCAGTCAAGATGGCGGCGATATAAATCATGACACTGAGGTGCCCTTTGCTAGTGCTACCTCTGTACCAAATATCGTTCCATTCGGTTCTACCGTGTTCGAATTAATAGGGGGAATCAATTTTGACATAAAGATGGCCGCCATCCGCATACTACTAGGCTAATAACCTACTAGATTGGTCAAAGGATGCTCCCCCCATAAAGGTAAGTTGTTGCAAAATTTGGTAGAGATCGGATGATTAGGTTAGTCGTAATTTGATTTAAGCTTTAAACATTCGTGTGGCCGTCATTACGTTTCTGTCAATACGGCGGCGATATTAATCATGACACTGAGGTGCCCTTTGCTAGTGCTACCTCTGTACCAAATTTCGTTCCATTCGGTTCCACCGTGTTCGAATTAATAGGGGGAATCAATTTTGACATAAAGATGGCCGCCATCCGCATACTACTAGGCTAATAACCTACTAGATTGGTCAAAGGATGCTCCCCCCATAAAGGTAAGTTGTTGCAAAATTTGGTAGAGATCGGATGATTAGGTTAGTCGTAATTTGATTTAAGCTTTAAACATTCGTGTGGCCGTCATTACGTTTCTGTCAATACGGCGGCGATATTAATCATGACACTGAGGTGCCCTTTGCTAGTGCTACCTCTGTACCAAATTTCGTTCCATTCGGTTCCACCGTGTTCGAATTAATAGGGGGAATCAATTTTGACATAAAGATGGCCGCCATCCGCAAACTACTAGGCTAATAACCTACTAGATTGGTCAAAGGATGCTCCCCCCATAAAGGTATGTTGTTGCAAAATTTGGTAGAGATCGGATGATTTGGTTAGTCGTAATTTGATTTACGCTTTGAACATTTGTGTGGCCGCCATTACGTTTCCGTCAAGATGGCGGCGATATAAAACATGACACTGAGGTGCGTTTTGTTAGTACTACCTCTGTACCAAATTTCGTTCCATTCGGTTGCACCGTGTACGAATTAATAGGGGGAATCGATTTTCACACAAAGATGGCCGCCATTCGCAAACTATTATGCTGATGACCTATTAGTTTGGTCAAAGGATGCTCCCCCCATAAATGTATGTCGTTGCAAAATTTGGTAGAGATCGGATGATTAGGTTAGTCGTAATTTGATTTAAGCTTTGAACATTTGTGTGGCCGCCATTACGTTTCCGTCAAGATGGCGGTGATATAAAACATGACACTGAGGTGTCCTTTGCCATTGCTACCTTTGTACCAAATTTCGTTCAATTCGCATTCACCGTGTTCGAATTGATAGGGGGGACAGACATTCAGAGTACACACACTCACACACACACAGACACACACACACACACACATACACACACACACAGTCACACACACACACATACACACACACAGACAGACACACTTTTTTCGCCCTGTGTTGATCTCATATGTCTACTTTAATTTTTTTGCAAAAATCGAAAGTAGGCTAATAAATAAAATAGAAAACATAATAAAAACAACTGTACAATTTATAACAAAAAAGAATAGACTATAGATAGAATGTATTATGTGTAAATAGTGTACATGTATTTAAAATTAAAAATATTGTATGGACACTGCTTGTACATTTTTAATTACTCGCTCCTCTCTCCACTCCTAATGCAAAATGAACATGTAAAACACAAATTGGAAAATCTATGTTTCCACATTAACAAAATAGAAAAAATCATTAAGCTGAAATTTTAAAAACTGTAAATGGGAATTTGGTAAATTGACAAATGTGTAAACAACAAATTGGAAAATCCATGTTTCTATATCATGAAATTGAAAAACTTTAAACTGACATTTTAAAAACTGAAAATGGGAATTTGGTTAATTGACAAAAGTGTAAACAACAAAATGCAAAATCCATGTTTCCATCTTATGAAATTGGAAAACTTAAAACTGACATTAAAAAGAACTGAAAATGGTAAATTGGAAAATTGACAAATGTGTAAACAACAAATTAAAAAATAATACCCGTTTGGGGTAGTGATCATGTTGTACAGTAGCCTATAAGACCAGCATAAGGATAGTTGCATGTGCCCTTTTATACTTTGTGTATGTGCATTATCCTTTGGATTAGCTTAAGTTTGGTTTGGTAAAGTTAGGTTTGGTGAGGTTAGGTATGTGACCTTGTAGTTTACTCTTTTCTGGAAATGTAAATTGTAAAATCTAAAATCAAAAAATCTTCAATTTAAAATGTAAAATCTAAAAAAAAACTAAAATCTAAAATACAAAAAATCAAAATTGTAAAATTTAAAAAAAGTAAAATGAAAAAATCTACAATCTAAAATGTTAAAATGTAATATCTAAAATCTTAAATGAGGTTTCTGTGGGTTAGGTTAGGTTAGTTTAGGTTAGGGTAGGTTATCACTAAGTTTATTACTTGTGCTCTCCCATTTGCTCTTACTTTTTTGCTCCCACTTTTTTGCTCCCCACCTTTTTGCTTCCACTTTTTGCTCTCACTTTTTTGCTCCCACTTTTTGCTCCCACTTTTTTGCTCCCACTTTTTCTCTCACTTTTTTGCTCCCTCGTTTTGCTCCCACCTTTTTGCTCCCACTTTTTGCTCCCTCTTTTTTGCTCTCACTTTTTGCTCTCACTTTTTGCTCCCATATTTACTCGCTCTTTGAAGTTAGGTTATGTTAGGTTAGGTTAGGTTATAACTTAGTTTATTATGTGTGCTCTCACATTTGCTCTCATATTTCCTCTGACTTGGAAATTAGGTTAGTTTAGGTTAGTTTAGGTTAGGTTAGGTTTGCATGCCATATATGTAAGTTGTTGTGTGCAGTGACCATTGTGTGTATTAGCCCTGTGCTAAAAGTAATAAATTAAATATTAAATAAATTAAAATTTATAAGTTGGTATTAAATAAATAATGATTTTAAAAGACAAATATTTAAGAGTTCAGTTGCGCGTGTCGACCATCTTGCCCATTAGCCCCTGTGCCAGCTATGACTCTCCCCTCCATATGAATAACATAGAGTGGGTGCGCGCGGCGGCCATCTTGCCCATTAGCCCCTGTGCCAGAACCGGTTCATTTATCCTACTGATTCTTGACTTTTGAGGTGTTTATAATCGTGATTTTGGAGAGCCGAGGTATGCTTTTGTCATCATGCTTTTGTCATCGTGGAGAGGCATATGCTATGCTTTTGTCATCGTGAAATTGCTTTGTGCTACGTGTGTCAGTCCGCGAAGTTGCGCCGCTGTTATAATTTTCAAAGGTGAAAATACGTTACTCCGCGCGTCTGTCTAAAGACATATTCTGCGGCAAAGTTATTACTTGCACCAGTGCTCTGCTGAAGATAGGCAATCAGTATCCACGTTGATCGTCAAGGTCCGGGAGACTGGGCAGGGTACATAGAAGAAGCAGAAGAAGTGCGCGTAAAGTGTATAATAACAAGCGATATTAAGTCATACAGTGTTACTGTGATTTTAATAGTACTGTTAAAGTGATTGAGAAGATCTACATACAGTATTACGTGAATATTGGAAATGCAAAGTTATGTGGACATGTACTTGTCCTATACTAGCTGACTGATTATATTTGACTGTCTATAAGCTTCACCCAAACACTCAATACTTTGTGAACTGGAAATATGTTGTAATATGAAGTTATTATAAGTGACCATGATGTTATGGACTTGTGAAATGTCACGATTCACTACTTATGAGCTCAGTGCTTGACGTAGGCCAGACAAATCCGGAAATACATTATTACCCGGATATATGGAACGTTATAGTTAGCAGTGAAATAATTCACTAATTATACTCGGGACAAATAATATACACTGAAGAAAATGGAAATTGCAACACCCAGAATGAGTGATGCTACATTGCTGCAATTGAAAATGCAGGACTAGTGTTCGGTTGTGATTCGATGATTACACTTTCAGGTCCCTCTGACCGCAAGTTTGGACAACAATCAATACAGGATGTGCCCACCACGAGCTGCAATGCATTGATGAATTCGGCGAGGCATGGAGTCAATAAGGCCCTGGATCGCTTCCTGAGGAATTGTGGCCCATGCTTGCTGCACTGCATGGGTCAGTTGTTCCTGAGTTTTGAGAGGCTGAGGACGGTTGGCCAGTTGTCGACCCATCGTGTCCCCTCACATGCTCAATAGGACTGAGGTCCGGGGTTCTGGCGGGTCATTCTAAGGTTGTGATGTCGTGGAGAGCCTCTCTGGAGATGCGTGCAGTGTGAACATGGGCATTGTCCTGCTGAAACATCCCATTAGCAATGTTCGACATCATAGGGGCAACCACTGTATTGAGTACCCTATGAACGTACTGCCGAGCAGTCATCGTGCCCTCAACAAGCACTAATTGAGATTTCACATTAAAGCCAAGAGCTCCCAGGCCATAATGCTTGGTGTTGGCCCTGTGTGCCTTCGACAATAAGGTCTGGGCGGCCCCTCTCCCAGGCACGTCGGCCACACGATTCCGGCGATAACTGCGGGCAAGACAGAAGCGCGATTCATCACTAAAGACGACCTTATGCCATTCGTCGACCCTCGTCGATCGTTCTCGACACCAGGCCAGCCTTACACGTCGCTGTTGTGGGGTCAATGGAACACCTGCAGGAACACGGGATCGTAAGCCAGTTGCACGCAGGCGGTTACCAACTGTTTGTTGTGTAACGTGGGGTGTCACAGCTGCTCGAATTTGCGCTGCTGTTGCATGGGGTTTCATCCGGGCCATCCGAATGATGCGGCGATCCTCTCTCACAGTTGTCTGTCGTGCTGGGCCTGTGCCAGGTCTATGAGTGTGGGTACCTTCATTTGACCACTGCTGCCATACACGTTGTATCGTAGATGCCTGTCGGTCAACACGTGCAGCGAGAGTCCTTAGCGATAATCCAGCCTCACACAGCCCAATTATCCGAGCCCTCTCAAACGTCGACAGTTGTTGATAGCGTGCTCTTCTCTGTCGTCAAGGCATGTTTGACGGGGAACACTTCACTGCACAGACTGCAAGTTAACTACGCTACACCAGAGTCCGTATACTGGAGTTGATTCCTCCGCAACCAATCACGTGGGGAGACATGTAGCAACAATCCAATGGGTCTGAAACTTTGATCGTTTACATACCTATATGGCATCGTTCAATATCTTGAAAATCAACACAAACGACCAATGCCTTCATGGTGTTGCAATTTCCATTTTCTCCAGTGTATAAAGACTGTGGACTACACCATTACAATGCCGAACATGTATGACCATATTTGGACGAGTCAAGGACGATCGAGTAGGAGTGTGATGTCACCGCCCAGCTGTTTGAAGGATATATCTTGCTAGGGAGCCTAATGGCAAGGCGAGCGATACCGAGATCGCAGAATGGATTCCTGGAAGCGATGCCTATCCCGGGCATATTGCTGTGGACTTGGAGAGGGCAGTAGGCGAATGCTGGGATGCAACCCTTCCCTAGGATGGAGCCATTATGGAATCGTGGTGCATGGTTTCATTCCACGGCGAGGGGTCATCACCTTCAAAACATCTTTAAGGTAGAAACCTTCCAACTTGTTATGTGAATCTTATATTTGCCATGAATTTCCTAATATTCCGTAAATGTGCGTCTATAATGGCATGCGAACACTTTAAGTTATTTATATCGTTGCCTGAAGTTAACGCATATACTTGTAGGTGAGTGGATCCTCAAGTTATTTGTTTGAACTTATTTCATAGAATAGGATGTCCTACCCTATATTCTTAAGAGGTAGCAGGAGTAGTGACACCTCAAAAGCATTGACACTATTTAGCACATGCTTTAAATAATAAAATATTTGTTTTTGTTTATAATAATAATAATAATAATAATAATAATAATAATAATAATAATAATAATAATAACTCTGTTTCTTGTTTGAACACTGAACTCCGATGAACAGTGATTGTCTTTGATATGACATTGTGAAATGATAAATGATCTACGATAAACGATAATGATATCGTTATAAACAATTGTTTGAGAGTGAGGGATCTCACGATCCTTAAGCTAATATTGGATATGCGATAACTGAAGTATAATTGTTCTACCTATGAGTAGAAGGTGATGGTATAGGGATATGTGTGTATTCCCCGATTCATTAATGTTGTTTTCTGAGTATAGCTCAGATTATTTAGGGGTTAATCCTCTGGTAAATGGTACATGTTGCTGGAGTGACAATCCTGCCCATTATATGTATAAAGTGCTTCGAATAATGTCAGTCCAATATCATAGATTTCCACATCAAATAAACTTAATAATAATCATGGAATCTATTTGGAAAGTGTAATGACGTCACTTCAAAATGTATTGCCAATTCATATGATGGCTTGTTAATGATCAGTGTTCTAGTGTAATTAATCCACTAATTACAGTGTCGACTAATGGAAAGTACAGCCATGTGTCACAAGTTACATTAGAAAATGTATACACATTTATTTTTATTATGATTTTTTATTTACTTTCGTCGAAAACTTTTGTGTGTCAACCCATTGGTAGTATCAAGTGTCAAGTCTATGAATTTTAATATGCTGCGTCAATAAGTGACATTTCAAAGAAATATATTGGTTTTTCAAATTCAATCTTGAACTACGAACACAAGATAATTTACGTCATAAAGACATTTGATCATGTGTGAAATGACTTCGAGATTATTACAACTGTACGGTACATATTAGGATATAGGACGGCGACAGACAGCATTCCTTAATTAATTTGTCTATTTTTTTTTGTTTGATAGATGATTGTGCAGTCTCTCATGTATGGAGTAAAATAATTAATTTTAACGCGTCGATCATAATCGAAACAAACGAACTCTCTTTCTGACGGGCAATGCTTATTTTTATAGTTGAGATTCACCAATCATAAGCCCGATTGCTGTCACCGTTGCATACTTATGTATTATCTGAAGGGAGTGCTTATTTTGGTTTTCGCTCGTTGCTGCCAGGCAGTTCTTTTAGAATAAAAATGATGAATTGATTTTCTTTTAAGTGTGTGTTCTCACTTCGTGTATGTGTTGTGTTTATGTATTCCTTACACCCTTTACGGGGAGAATGAGGGCAGTGTGCAGTAATCATTAGCTAGCAAAACCCAGGACTCCCTGAGACCTGATCACGTGCTCACACTGTACTCATGTTGCCTCGCATATGATCGCCTGTCCATCCAAATTTGACAGACGGGCACAATACATATATATATATATAAGCTCTTCAATCAGAGAGAGAGTGTGCCAAAATCTTCCAAATCTTCTCAGTAGTACAGGAAAAATGATGCATTCCTAGCAGAGTCAACGGAAATACATTTATTTGTTTATAAAGTACTGTACCATTTATTTCAAGGCTCGCGCGCCACTAGGTGACGAACTTCGAACGGCGCTCGGCGCAGGAACAGGTGGTGTTTACCGCTATATAAATGTCTTGCATGGAGAGGAGGCCGAAGGTAGCCGAGGATGCGCGAGACTGCTCGAAGCACGTCATAGAAAAGAATGGAGTCATGGCAAGCAACATGTGATCTTAGTAACGTCAAGGAATTCTAGACACTCGTATAAAGAAAATTAATTGAACACTGAGGCAAAAGGAAGTATTTTAAGCAGTAGGATTGAGTCTAAATAACATGTCAGAATGCTTGAATGTGTATACATGTATTTATGTGATTATAAAGAAGCCTGTAATATTGGAAAAACGTATATACTGCACCCTAGTGGAGAGCAAAGTCGAACCAAGATACCCGAGAGGAGGGGGTAACAGCTCTGATGAGCTATGCAACAAGTGTGGAGTTACCAGATTGTAATGTGAATTCGAAGCGGAACCAAATGTGGATTACGGGCGTGTTATAAGAGTAACGTCGTGTTCCGGAAGTTTTGGCAAAACGAACCGTGAAACCAAGTACGGTGAAACCACGAATAAACTGTATATTCTTAGCACATGAATATGGAGTACAATCGCCTTCAGATTTCACGCAAGGCTCCGATATATAAATGAGCAGAAACTTTTCACATTTTATCTATTTGCGGAAGGATACTGACAGCTGCAGTAAAGCGTGTGTCGATAGCAGCTATTGTGAACAGTTAACCCGTACGAGAACTGTGTCTCGTTATACTCTTGTTGAGTGGGACAATAGAACGAGCTGTATTACTTGCCTAGTTCTTTTGCAAGAGGAACATTATTTCCCGTACAGGATGTTGAACAATCAGACATCGGTGGGAACGCTCGAAGACTTTTATAAGTGTTTAGTCATGGTAGGCTAAACCATAGACACAAGCACTACGTTTGCAATGCAGTAGAGACTTCTCAGGTTAACCATATCCCAACATATGGTCTGAAGACACAATTTTCTGTGCCAGTCTATTAAACATTGTGAAAATATATTACTAATATCTGAATAAGATGAGTATTACATATGGTTCGAAGCAAATGCTTGCTTACTACCGCATAACATTACTTTTCTACCGAAAGACACGTGTTCGTGTTCGTGAATCGGACTGCTATCGCTCGACAGTGGCACACAGTCGAGATGGCGTAAGGGGGCTTGGAGATGTTCGTGTTCCTGGTTCGAGTCCCGAGACCACTGGAGTATGGAATTTGTGTCTTGGAGGAGGTCGAGGATCTTTACCCTGGCACATGGCTATATCCTTTTTACAATACATCAGAACGTGGCTGAAGGTAGAAGAAATCCAGTTTTTTTTTTCAGTAGTAGCCTAGAAGTATTTTCAAGTAACCATAATTATTGTCCTAGTAAGTTTTGTAGTATGGTCAGACAGGAGTCTAGATTCGACATTTTGTCGCTTCTGACTTTTGCCTATCCAGAGTTTGATTCATAATAAATAAATGCATCCAGTTATTTAAATTTGTGACAATTATTTTTGGATTAATTTAATTGTAGCTTTTGCTTACTTTCATTGTCGAGAAGAAAAACCTATCGGGGAAGATAGTTTATTTCCAATCGTTTTTGGAACTATTTTGTGTGTGTGTTCACACGTGTTGGTCAATTATGACTGGACTATAAAATTGTTATATCACAGATTAGAGTGGTTTATTGACGTCCGAAACGGGGGAGGAGCTTACGGTCAGCTGTTTGCAATATGGCGGCGATATGGTGACGTGAAGTAATTGGGTGTGCGTTTGTTATGGCTTCTAATTTATGATGTCAAAATACTACATATTTCCTTTCATTGATAGAAATATTTTTATAATCAATTTAAATGCAGTGCCTAATTACTACCAGTTAAAAATATTACCCACATGTAGATAGTTAATTTACTGTCTGCTGTTACATATATGAAGCCTGTACTTGGGAGCCTAGCGGTATCGATGTTTTTTTTATTAATTTCACAATATATATATCTATATCTCACATAACACAAAGGATGACTCCCTGATAATAAATTGAATCAAGCAACCCTGAATTTGCATGAATGTTTTGGGTTCAAAGAAGCGTTACTTGGGATGCTCAAATCATACTTCAATATTGCAAATATTGACCTACATACTTGCTGTTCAAAGGCAAGAATGTTAATTTATTAATCTCTTGCCACAGGCAAGTTAAAATGGAGGCATCCTCTTTATCAATATATTTAATTAAATATTTAAAATACAGATATTTAACAAAGCTGGAGTCTTCATTTAAACTTGTCATAAGCAAACGGAAAAGATCAAAAACTACACTAAAAGCCAAACCAAATTCACTCCTCAGCTCGACATAAACCATAATACCAATTAAAACCTATACAAAACATACTCTCCTTACTGTTGTACAACTTTCAAACCAACTATTCGCACTCAAAACTGTAAAACCCTGAAATGAAAACTAATTAAAGTTAGAATAGCCTAGGCCGATCCGGTCTCCCACTACATTACCGCATATGTAGCCTATACTTAACATCACTATAACTTTAAAATTACGACTAAGTGACCTATCTGCCTGAGTAGTATAGGTGTTACCGGCCTGCCTGGGATGATGGGTCACCAAACCGGTACTTAAAACTAAGATTTTACATTTTAATTAACTAAATTCAACAGTAGGGAGATCATAGCGAAAAACACAATTTAAGCCAAATCATACTTCAATGACCTACATACTTGCTGTTCAAAGGCAAGAATATAAATTCTCTGGCAAATTAAGGCTAGGAACAGCATTTTTCTTAAGTTTTCTAACCATTCGGCTATTGTCAATCGGAAGAACCCCTTAAATAAGTTTACGAAGAGCGGATTACATTCTTTGTACGGCACAGAAGTAACAGGCTATAAGTTTATCAGTATTTTTGATGTAGCTAAATCCATGTGAATACAAATTAGAGACAATAACTATCAATAATCAACAGTACCGGTGGAAAGAAGTCGTCTTCACAAAAATGCAGGCTGCACACTGTCATGTAACATGTAACACGTTTTCCAATTGACAGCGCCGAAGCCCATCTTTCTCTCTGAACTTTTTGTACAGGAAAGTAGTGAAGATATTTCGTAGCCGTTTTATACGTTTTGCAACCTTATACAGAGCAGTACCTCCTCGAATTTGACAAATTTCTTTCTGTTTCCATCACGACGTCAATGCTTCACCATCTAAATAAATCTCACCAATCACAATGTTACAGCTTCAACATTCTGCCGCGTGGCTGCGCCATCCAACTTTTCTGACGTCAATTGTACATGCAGTTGCGCTGACATTGAAATGATTCAGTATTTGAATGAGCACACTATTAAAGAAATTTTCTTAGATCGTTTCGATGCAGGGTGTTTCTGAAGTCAGGTCTTATTAGGATTTTGTTCAGTTATCCATGTAGGGACTTCACTTAATTTCTGAGGGGCAAGATATGTTTACAGTGCGTCCCAGTGAATCAATTAGAATTAACTTAATTATGTTAACTACGGTTCACGGCGTAGGGGGCATTGTTAGGCATGTTGAGTCCATCTGAATGAGTGTTGAACTCTATTTTTGATTTGAACAATTTTCTTTTTGAGCAAGCCTTTTTTGTGGGTGCAATTTTGTAACTTAAGATTTAATAACATAATAATTATTATTATGAATTTCTTACTTGATTAAAGATAATTTGACGTGCAGCAAATATCTTTTATACGCAATTTCTCAAAAGAGACTTTAAGAAAGTCTATATAAATTAATAATATAATATGTAATGAAATATTGTGAGGCAAGACTTTAACACAGTAAGGATATTTTATGCCATTTTGAGTATATTTCAACAAAGTTAATGAACTCCGATTCAAAGAGAGAGAGAGTGAACTTCAGTATGCGCGGTATAAATATGAGGTTAAGAATCTATTATGAATGTTTGTGATCACTGATGAGTGATACTGATATTTGATTGTAATATAGAGCAGGAGGTCACCATTTTTTGGTGTTCATTGTAATTCTGCATACCAGCGGGTATTGCTAAGTTTATTATTATGGATATTAGACATGAATTTGTTTCATGGTGGATTTATTGTTGGAATTGAGCCAGTGAGAGCCAAGTATTTTTAGATTTCTATGGAAATCTACGTCGTCGAGTAATTGTTTGATATATCCTTGTGATAGGATGTATGCTCAGCTGTTTGGTCGCAGGCATTTTATACCTCAATGCTATACTCACTCTAAGCATTAAATTGTGCTGAAATTATTCCGGATGGATAGTTTATCTTAAATGAAATTAATATAAATGCCTACATCATTAATTAATTATGTTGAAATAATTTACATGGATGAGTCAGTTAAAAACTTTCAATTAGCTTTATCGCTTGTTGGATGTAAATATGATTACGACAAATTTGAAACAATATAATATGAATTTAAATTTTGTATTGTTAGGTTGCAACAAGCCAAGTCAAAGAAATAAAAACAAGTCATTGATAAAATAATGTTGTCCAAGAGATTGAAAAATGTTAATCCATGATTAATGGAATGAAAATGCATACGTGATGCAGTAATGTAAATTCTAATTGTTGTATATAGTTGAAACTTTGATATTTGATTATGTTGTATATATTACACTTTGGCGAATGAATTATAACATATTTTAGTATGTGCGATAACCTAATATAATTTGTTTGGGTTTGCTCATAATGTGAGAGGCTATTTAGATTTTTACGTTAAGGTGTCAGGTTGGACACGAGTTTCTTGTTGATTCTCCGATTATATTACCCTTTGGGAATGGTATATTTGAGCATCCTTTTGAAGGCTGAAATTTATTTTCTTGTTTATTGTTCACCTTTTCTGAATGAATATCTTTTAGTTAAAAGTATACATGGCGTGATGCTTTAGAGAGGTGGTGGAAGGGTGTATTATGAAGGCCATCGCTGGGTATTTCGGGGTATTCCACGCCTCCGAGATGTTCTTTCATTGGAATGTCATGTTCTCTGAGCTTCTTTTGCTTTTGCGGCCATGATCTTTCGTAATGCTCCCTTATTAGGTATATTTGTCCCCTATTATCCCATTCACTTGTGAGTAGGACATGGGGGTTTTTCTAGCCGGGGATTTTCAGGTTCTACGATCCGGCAGTCTTCGTGGGATGAAGCAAGTAATGGTAGGTAATTACGGGTACAGTACGTTCGAACAAATAAAGATGACGATAGCCCCTGCTAGACTCTGTTGCGTTGAACCTGCATAAAAGTAAAGCCAGGAAGTTGGTTTATACGCATGCGTAAAGTTCTCGCATGGGAAAGCTAGTTACTTATCTCTTAACCTTACTAGTTCAGACACCACAATAACACAGATCATCAGGTTATTAAACATGCTCCCAAATGTAAGAGCCTAATTACCTCGTTGAGCCTTGATGCCAGATTAAACAACAAAAGAGCTTTCCTGCTCGAGTTCTCTTTAGGCATTTCAACATTTATGATGACGTCACAAACACCCAGGCTTCGAGTCAGGGGAATTAACCTTGAGAGATTAAAATCCCCACGGTCCTTTTAGCCCCCCCCCTCCGAGTTTTGTGTCTGACACCAAGGGGCTGAAAATGAATTATTCCTTGTCGTTGTACGCCATAATAATAATAATAATAATAATAATAATAATATAGGGATAAGAATATAATAGACCTTCAGAACTGAGCCCGTTAAACGGGATTGTCAGGGTACCACTAACCACAGATGGCATTCTAGACACCCTCATCCTCCAAACGCACACTCTGAGAGCATCCGATGTCTTCCTCAAGCCAGTTCCGGCACGAGACTGATAACCCGGGTTATCAGGTATAACGGGGGAAAAGTCATAGAAATGCCCAAGGAAACACACCCCAAAATATAAAGCTAGCAATAATGAGATTCTGACTTAGATAAAATTCGTAAACATGTATTCAAAAAAATCACAAACTCCTATCCTACTTCGGAGGGTTGAAAATCGGCTAGTGCGCACAGCTAATAACAAGTAGTTCCGTGACGAACTAAACAGCCTACTTTTCTTAAAATGTAAGATTCATGCCAATCAATATAGACCTATCTGCAATAATAACAATATCAAGTTCCTAATACCAACATTTCTAATTACTGCAGTTTGAAATACACCTAAAATAATGTAGCCTATTACAGTAACTTACTACAGTTGGCAGCCCTGGTGACTCTGAATATATTCAGAGCTCCCTCTCTTAAGGTATAGAATGCACATACAAAATTTGGTTGAAGACTAATGGATAGTACGGACGTTACATGCTGCTTGATATTGCATTTATCAGTGCGCATAAAATCGTGTTGGGAACAATGTCATGTATGTGATGCTCAGAATTAATCTGAAATAATACGATATATTATAGCCTAGTGCCAATTGGTAATAATTGTTAGTATAGAAGTTACATTTAATTAAAATTGAAACTATCAGAAAGCTTAGAATCATGTTGGCAGCACTGAGGTATATTAGATACTCCAAATTAATCTAGAAAGTCAGGTACTATACGTGTGCAAAGTTTAGAGCTGAAGGCTTGCATACATTTCTGATATATTGATATTAGGATTAAAAAACAAATAGAGAGAACATTTATTAACAGTTGGCAGCCCTGCTGGTTCCTACGAATACGCATAATCATAACTGTTATGGTACACAAAGCACATACGAAAATTGGTTGAAATGCATTTGTTATTATATAAGTTATATGCATTTAAAAACTTGACCTATCAGCAGGCCTAGAATCGTGTTGGCAGCACTGAAGTATATAAGTTACACCGAACTTGGGTAGAATATTAGGTACTATAAGTGTGCAAAGTTTAGAGCTGTTGGCTTGCATACTTTCTGATATATTGACATTAGGGTTAAACAAATAGAGATAATATTTATTAACAGTTGGCAGCCCTGCTGGTTCCTACGAATAAGCATAATCATAACTGTTATGGTACACAAAGAGCATACGAAATTTGGTTGAAATCCATTTGTTAGTATAGAAGTTACATGCATTTAAAAACTTGACCTATCAGCAGGCTTAGAATCGTGTTGGCAGCACTGATGTATATAAGTTACACCGAACTTGGGTAGAATATCAGGTACTATACGTGTGCAATGTTTAGAGCTGTTGGCTTGCATACTTCCTGATATATTGACATTAGGGTTGAAGCATAGTGAGTGCATTTATTAATAGTTGGCAGCCCTAGTGTCTGTTTAGAATATGCACAGTCATTTGCGTTGTAGTACCCATAGTACATACGAAATTTGGTTGAAATCCAATCGATAATATAGAAGTTAGATGCATTTAGAAATTGGACCTACCGGCAGGCTTAGAATCATATTGGCAACGCTGGCATGTATGAACTTCAGAAAATTAATCTGGAATGCTATTATCTATACGTGTTCCAATTTTGGAATAGTTCGCATGCATATCTTCTGAGATATCCGACATAGAGCTGAAATTTCAATTGCGATTTTTCAGCAGTTGGTAGCACTGACGTCAATTTCAAATATGGCCGTGAGATATTCAGGTGTAGATCTTTACTCCTACCAAATTTTGTTTCGATTGCTCCAGCCGTTTAGGAGTTGATAGGGGGGGGGGGGACACACACACAGCCAGACAGACAGACAGACACACATTTTCCCGGATCGATCTCATAAGTCTACTTTTTCCTCATTTTTGCAAAATGTGAAAAGTAGGCTAAAAATATAAAAATAAGTAATTCGTTAAGTTGTAGCCTCTCGAATATCCTTTTTACAAAAAATAACACAGCAAGCAAGCTTGGAATGTGGCACGAAAATGAAATCCCTACGCAAGTACAATACAGTGTTAAGAATACGAATAATCACGTAATCGAATTTACGGCAAAGCAAGAATACTAATCTTCCATATGCCACAAGAATAAATTTACATTTAATGCACCATTAGAAAATAGGCTAAGTTACGGTGGTAACACTTCTGACATTTACCTTGATGTTAATCAGTTAGCTAAGCCCTAATTTACGTTAAATACGGATGAGAAGCATCCGTAATAAATAAAATACAAAATCTAAAATAGCAACCATATCCTAGCGTGATAAACAATAACCCAAATCTCAAGAATACGCACATTAGTACAGAAAACATGGGTAAACACATATAAAATGAATACATTCTTAATTAAAAATAATCCTACCTTCGCTAATTAGAATGCTCTTTGCATCTAAATGGCTTCTAAGTGGATGTGATTAGGTTGCCAATTGCACAGAAAAAACTGCGTCTGACATTGCAGTAGCCACTGGTGCCATCAAGTTACGAACTATAGTGGCATTAGTGAACTTCGTCGTCTCAAATTAGTATCAGCTAGTCCTAATAATGTCAGTTCCACCAAAGAAGATCGTCACAATGCGTCGGTCAACAATAAAATGGTAGATCAAGTTTAAAATTGTTCACATTTTTATCAACTGCTTTAGATCGTCGGTTTAAGTTAATTAGGGTCCTTGCTTTAGTTCTTTTAATTCGTTGTTTTAATCCCTCACATTGTAGTTTAGATTCCTAGTGACCAGAAAGACACATGCCGAAAATAAACACACATTTCTAAAGTGTTGTCTCTAGCAATAACTCCACTGACTACCACATCAAGGGTAGCACAACAACACAAGCTACTGTATAAACAGCATAATACACGTGGCTCTCAAGCTCACTGAACCTCGGTTAAATGTGATTAGAGACGCAATCATCATCACCGAAAAATATCAATGGACAAAGAGGGAGAACAACGTCTATCCCATCATCTGCCTCCATTAGGCACTCCAATAATACATGTTACTAACCTTATACAAGGTCTGGTCCTTCCTCAAACACAGGGAATAATTTCCTCTCATTGGTTACAGATTCATGAAAACAACAAAGATTACCTGTCGTAAGCATAGACGATTTTCAAATATGGCTTAACAGTCTTACAATTAATTCCAGCGATTAGCTGTGGCCTACATTTATATCGTAACCTACCATTGAAACAAAACCTTTATGGGAACAATTCGTCGTGTGTCAGAAAATACTGCAGTAGTTTAGCTATAAGAATAGTTTTGAATGCTGGGAAATATTAGCTCATAACAGGTGGCCTGACCTTGAGTAGACAGTTACACACTTCCACTAGATTGACTATGTTCACGGCGAGGTTTTGCCTTCTTAAATCAGAATGCAATAATATTTTGAGCTCACAAAACGACAGTCCTATCTGTAGCTCATATAACTTAAATCTACACACATTTGCAGGCTTATTAACACTAGAGCTAGTCTCTGTTCACGGCGAGGTTTTGCCTTCTTAAATCAGAATGCAATAATATTTTGAGCTCACAAAACGACAGTCCTATCTGTAGCTCATATAACTTAAATCTACACACATTTGCAGGATTATTAACACTAGAGCTAGTCTCACACTCGGCTCATCAAGAAAAATAGAAGTTGATGTCAAAGAAGACAAAATGATAGATATAACAGTACACATCAAATGCTTTGGAATATAAAAATACTGCTATCACCCTCATGCTTCATTTTCAAAGGTCTCACACACCTTCTTAAATGGAATTACACCTCCGAATGTGTGTCAAAACATTTAGTGTCCTCTTCGACACGAAAATAACCAATACTAACAACACTTCCACTTCTCGTGTTAAAACTGATACGATGACAGATCAAATACGAAGACACGACTTCTGAAGCCTAATATAAGAATCCTGCTGATTCCTAACTCTGGAATAATGTGTCATCAGAGCTCACAAACAAAATAACCAAAATTTATAGCAACGGGTGAACCTCTACTTCCGTCAAACAATACGCCGATAATTAGGGTGTCCAAGTGCGAGGGTGGATGCCCCTGTATTCAATAGTAATTAATTAAACATATTCAGGGTATTTAAATAACAGATTGTCTACCTCGTAGACTGGAAATATAGTTCGCGAGGGCTATAAAAGTTCTTGAGTGTCTCTCAAAATTACATCAGTGCATAGTAGGTTGCACGTGGCATAGTTGCGCCACAGGTTGTCACTAAAATTAGTAATGGGACCAGGGATGTCCCAAAAGCTATAAATCAGTAAATATCATAATTTAAACAAGTCCTACCGAAATGGTTGCTATCAAGTGCGGTTCTACAACTACTCAACTGAAGCAGAAACCTTAACAAATGAAAATTATTGGACTCACATGGTCAGCGAGCTGGATCTCATGTTACCTTGGGATTAGAATTGTTTCCAGGTCCTGCCTTCGATCCGTTTACGTCCTCCGAATCCATCGCCTCCTTTTCCTCCTCATTATGCGATACCGGTATCTGCCCAAAGCATCCCCCGTTGTTGTTTGAGTATTCAGTCTTTTGACTGGTTTGATGCAGCTCTCCATTCCTCCCTGTCCTGAGCTAATCGTTTCATCTCTACATAGCTACCACACCCTACATCCGACGCAATCTGTTTAACATATTTTAACCTTGGTCTACGCCTACAGTTCTTGTCCTCGACCCTTCCTTGCATAACTAAGCTTGCTATTCCTGGGTGTCTCTTCTCTTCCTTAGCAGTCGCCAGAAACATCCCTCCTCTCCCACTAGTCTTAATACCTCTTCGTTTGTAACCCTATCTATCCATCTGATCTTCATCATTCTCCTGTAACACCACATTTCAAACACTTCAATTCTCCTCTTTTCTGCTGCACCAATAGTCCAAGTTTCACTTCCATAGAGTGCCACGCTCCAGACAAAGGCCTTCAAAAATGACTTCCTAATACCTGAATCTATATTCGATGTCAACAGATTCCTTTTCTGTAGAAATGCCTTCCTTGCCTGAGCTAACCTACTTTTTATATCCTCTTTGCTTTGTCCATCACTGGTTATTTTGCATCCTTAGTAAAATAAGTCTCCTAATTCCTTTAGGTTTTCACCTGCCAATTTGATGTCCATAGAGGTTTCTGATTTATTTCGTCTGCATTCCAATATTTTTGTTTTACATTTATTAATTTTCATCATGAATTCCTTCCTCAAGACGGAGTCCTTACCATTCAAACACTCATTTAAATCCTGAGGCGTGATGGCCATGATGACTATGTCATCGGCAAATCTCAGAGTTGAAATTATTTTCATTTAGACTTTCACGGCCGTGTTACTATTCATAATGATGAATTTTGGGCTTATGCCTTGTTTTATTATATTAAAATTCGACGAGTTTCGAAAGAAACCATGTCTTTCGTCGTCAGGAATAATCTGGAATACGACAATGTTGCTAAGAGAAAGCAACGAAGAACATATAGAAGGTGCCCAAAGATGGACGCCATTATAGCCACATGTTAGGGACAACGGAAAGCAGCAGTGAATTACATTCTCAGGGTTCTGATAATAGGTAGCCAGGATTCGCTGAGATTGTAGCCGGTGTCGCGGTTGAAATTATCTGGGTGTTTACGTATTTCAACCGCCTCCCTGATGATTCAGGGACGATATTGCTTTATACGGGCAAGAACATCCACTCCTTGGAACATGACATCATGGCCAGGTGTTAAAGCATGATTGGCAACAGCTGATTTATCAGGTTGAATGAGCCTGATACATCTATTATGTTCCTTAATGCCAGTGCATATTGTTCTCGAAGTCTGCCCGATGTAAACCTTGCCACAAGTACAGGGAACTCTGTAGATACCCGGTTGTTGCAATTTAGGCAAACTGTCCTTAGTTGGTCGCAGGAGCTGCCTAATCTTAAAAGAAGTTCCAAATACAGTCCGTATGTTGTACCGACGTAGGATTTTAGCAATACGATCCGTTGTGTTATGTATGTACGGAAGGTAAGCAGTTCCTCTTACATCTCTTTTCTCAACTGACGTCCTATTATTATTTGTTGGTTTCAGAACCGTAGAAATCAAAGCCTTGCTATAACCGTTGCTCTCAAAGGTGGTTCGCAGGGTGTTAATTTCTTCTTGTAAAGAAGACACTTCACAAATCCTCCTAGCCCTGGTAGTTAGAGTTGTAAGGATACCATGTTTCTGGGCAGGGTGATGGTGAGAACTTGCGTGGAGATATCTATTGGTGTGTGTTGGCTTACGAAAAAAGCTGTGTTCTAAAGATCCATCCTCTTTCATGGTGACGAGAACATCTAAAAAAGGTATTTTGCCGTCAAATTCCTTTTCCATGGTGAAACAAATAGAAGGGTGCTGGAGATTAAGGTGATCCAGGAAATGGCTAAGATTTTCCTCACCTTCCGTCCAAACAACGAACGTGTCATCCACATAACGTCACCAGATCTTCGGTTTGAAAGGAGACGACGACAAAGCTTTCTCTTCAAAGTTCTCCATGAAGAAATTAGCCACAACAGGAGAGAGAGGACTACCCATGGCCACACCATCAGTCTTCTCATAAAAATTCCCATTCCATAGAAAGTAGGAGGAGGTCATGCAGTGATAAAAAAAAGTCTTGTGATGTCTTCAGGAAAAAAGCCATTAATGAGAGACATAACACCATCAATAGGTACTCTCGTAAACAGAGACACCACGTCGAGACTCACTAGAATATCACCCGGCTGAAGTGTTATAGCTTTTAACTTTTCCACGAAGTGTGTGGAATCCTTAATGTACGAAGGCGTGTTACCCAGAAGCGGCTGAAGTAGTCTACCTAAGTATTTGGAAAGGGCATATGTAGGAGAACCAATCGTACTAACAATAGGTCTAAGAGGAACATCTTCCTTATGTATTTTAGGAAGACCATAGAGTCTCGGAGGAATAGCATCCCCTGGAAGGAGAGTCTTCGCTGCATCCGCTGGAATAGATGATTGCTTGATCAATTTGACGGTGACATTTGAGTAGCGAGTAGTAGGATCACGACTATTAATCCTATATACAGGATCTGATAACAAAGACGAGATCTTGGAATCATAATCAACCTTATCCAACACCACTGTCGCGTTACCCTTGTCAGCGGGAGAACGATAATATCAGAATTGTCCCTTAGATCTTTAAGTGCCCGGCTTTCGCCTTGTTTTAAGATGGTGTTAGGTGGCTTAGCGGTCTTGAGAACTCGGGAACATTCTTGCCTGGCTTCCTCGGCCTCTTCAGTTGTGAGGTAATGTACCGAGGATTCTACGGATGTAATAAGTTCTTCAATAGGAATTCTTCTAGGCGCTACAGCAAAATTGAGACCTTTAGCGAGAACTGCCTGTTGGACAAATTTACGACAACCTTGTTAGCATCAAGTCTAATGGCTTGAGATTTCTGCAACTGACATAACCTATCATATTTGGAAATATGTCTGGCCCTCACCTGATCTAGAACGCTGTTAGCTTGCACTGAAGAAATACTATCAAAGATCTTCCATAATTCCTCACTTACGAAGTTCGAGAGGCGTAGATGTAGCTGTAGTAACTCCCTCGAAATAAAATCCAACTGCTTACGAGTATGCTGTAACCTCTCTATCAATAACGCCTTGCTTGCACGACGATAGATTCTCGTTGCCTTAGGTGTTCTGAAGGAATGCTTCAACATAACAAAATTCGGTAGAATATCATGATCCCGGCATCTTAGGAGAAAAGCGAGTGAAGAGATTAGACATACTTTCTTGCGTCGTAACCTACTAAGTCTAGACATCAGTCGGAAAATATCCTCCCCATAGAGGTTTCTAATATTGTCATTTAGACTTTCACGGCCCGTGTTACTATTCATAATGTTGAATTTTGGGCTTATGCCGTGTTTTATTATATTAAAATTCGACGCGTTTCGAAAGAAACCATGTCTTTCAACGTCAGGAATAATCTGGAATACGACAATGTTGCTAAGAGAAAGCAACCTTCTATATGTTCTTCGTTGCTTTCTCTTAGCAACATTGTCGTATTCCAGATTATTCCTGACGATGAAAGACATGGTTTCTTTCGAAACGAGTCGAATTTTAATATAATAAAACACGGCATAAGCCCAAAATTCAACATTGTGAATAGTAACACGGGCCGTGAAAGTCTAAATGACAATATTAGAAACCTCTATGGGGAGGATATTTTCCGACTGATGTCTAGATTTAGTAGGTTACGACGCAAAAAGGTGTGTCTAATCTCTTCACTCGCTTTTCTCCTAAGATGCCGGGATCATGATATTCTACCGAATTTTGTTATGTTGAAGCATTCCTTCAGAACACCTAAGGCAACGAGAATCTATCGTCGTGCAAGCAAGGCGTTATTGATAGAGAGGTTACAGCATACTCGTAAGCAGTTGGATTTTATTTCGAGGGAGTTACTACAGCTACATCTACGCCTCTCAAACTTCGTAAGTGAGGAATTATGGAAGATCTTTGATCGTATTTCTTCAGTGCAAGCTAACAGCGTTCTGGATCAGGTGAGGGACAGACATATTTCCAAATATGATAGGTTATGTCAGTTGCAGAAATCTCAAGCCATTAGACTTGATGCTAACAAGGTTGTCGTAAATTTGTCCAACAGGCAGTTCTCGCTAAAGGTCTCAATTTTGCTGTAGCGCCTAGAAGAATTCCTATTGAAGAACTTATTACATCCGTAGAATCCTCGGTACATTACCTCACAACTGAAGAGGCCGAGGAAGCCAGGCAAGAATGTTCCCGAGTTCTCAAGACCGCTAAGCCACCTAACACCAACTTAAAACAAGGCGAAAGCCGGGCATTTAAAGACCCAAGGGACAATTCTGATATTATCGTTCTCCCCGCTGACAAGGGTAACGCGACAGTGGTGTTGGATAAGGTTGATTATGATTCCAAGATCTCGTCTTTGTTATCAGATCCTGTATATAGGATTAATAGTCGTGATCCTACTACTCGCTACTCAAATGTCACCGTCAAATTGATCAAGCAATCATCTATTCCAGCGGATGCAGCGAAGACTCTCCTTCCAGGGGATGCTATTCCTCCGAGACTCTGTGGTCTTCCTAAAATACATAAGGAAGATGTTCCTCTTAGACCTATTGTTAGTACGATTGGTTCTCCTACATATGCCCTTTCCAAATACTTAGGTAGACTACTTCAGCCGCTTCTGGGTAACACGCCTTCGTACATTAAGGATTCCACACACTTCGTGGAAAAGTTGAAAGCTATAACACTTCAGCCGGGTGATATTCTACTGAGTCTCGACGTGGTGTCTCTGTTTACGAGAGTACCTATTGATGGTGTTATGTCTCTCATTAATGGCTTTTTTCCTGAAGCCATCACAAGACTTTTTTTTATCACTGCATGACCTCCTCCTACTTTCTATGGAATGGGAATTTTTATGAGCAGACTGATGGTGTGGCCATGGGTAGTCCTCTCTCTCCTGTTGTGGCTAATTTCTTCATGGAGAACTTTGAAGAGAACGCTTTGTCGTCGTCTCCTTTCAAACCGAAGATCTGGTGGCGTTATGTGGATGACACGTTCGTTGTTTGGACGGAAGGTGAGGAAAATCTTAGCCATTTCCTGGATCACCTTAATCTCCAGCACCCTTCCATTTGTTTCACCATGGAAAAGGAATCTGACGGCAAAATACCTTTTTTAGATGTTCTCGTCACCAAGAAAGAGGATGGATCTTTAGGACACAGCGTTTCTCGTAAGCCAACACACACCAATAGATATCTCCACGCAAGTTCTCACCATCACCCTGCCCAGAAACATGGTATCCTTACAACTCTAACTACCAGGGCTAGGAGGATTTGTGAAGTGTCTTCTTTACAAGAAGAAATTAACACCCTGCGAACCACCTTTGAGAGCAACGGTTATAGCAAGGCTTTGATTTCTACGGTTCTGAAACCAACAAATAATAATAGGACGTCAGTTGAGAAAAGAGATGTAAGAGGAACTGCTTACCTTCCGTACATACATAACAGAACGGATCGTATTGCTAAAATCCTACGTCAGTACAACATACGGACTGTATTTGGAACTTCTGTTAAGATTAGGCAACTCCTGCGACCAACTAAGGACAGTTTGCCTAAATTGCAACAACCGGGTATCTACAGAGTTCCCTGTACTTGTGGCAAGGTTTACATCGGGCAGACTTCGAGAACAATATGCACTCGCATTAAGGAACATAATAGATGTATCAGGCTCATTCAACCTGATAAATCAGCTGTTGCCGATCATGCTTTAACACCTGGCCATGATGTCATGTTCCAAGGAGTGGATGTTCTTGCCCGTATAAAGCAATATCGTCCCAGAATCATCAGGGAGGCGGTTGAAATACGTAAACACCCAGATAATTTCAACCGCGACACCGGCTACAATCTCAGCGAATCCTGGCTACCTATTATCAGAACCCTGAAAAAGTAATTCACTGCTGCTTTCCGTTGTCCCTAACATGGGGCTATTATGGCGTCCATCTTTGGGCACCTTCTATATGTTCTTCGTTGCTTTCTCTTAGCAACATTGTCGTATTCCAGATTATTCCTGACGATGAAAGACATGGTTTCTTTCGAAACGCGTCGAATTTTAATATAATAAAACACGGCATAAGCCCAAAATTCAACATTATGAATATTGAAATTATTTCTCCTTGAATCTTCACTCCCACTCTAAATTTTTCACCAATTTCCTCCATTGCTTGTTCAATGTAAATATTGAAAAGTATGGGTGATAAAGTGCAGTCTTGACTTACACCTTTCTGAATACCAGCTTCTCTCTCATGTCTTTCAGCTAGAATGACTGCTGTCTGGTTTCTATATAGATTGTAGATCACCCTCCTATCCCTGTACTTTATTCCAATCGTTTTCAAAATGTCAAACAATTTAGGTCACTCAACGTTATCAATAGCCTTTTCTAAGTCTACAAATGCCATGAACGTTCTCTTATCTTTCCTTATTATACCTTCCAAAATCAGCCTAAGACTTAGTACAGCTTCTCTTGTTCCTACATTTCTCCTGAGACCAAACTGGTCTTCACCCAACTCCGTTTCTATCTGGCTTTCCATCGTCTTGTAAATTATTCTAGACATGATCTTTGAAGCATGAGTACCGTAATCGAGCTGATTGTACGGTAATCTTCACTTATGTCAGCTCCCACTTTCTTCGGTTTAGGGATGATAACATTCTTCTTAAAACCAGAGAGTACCTCACCTGTCTCATAAATCCTACACACAAAGTGATATAACCTAATCAGACCTTCATCTCCTATGCAGCATAGCAACTCAATTGGTATATCATCTATGACTGGTGCTTTGTTCCTGCTTAAGTATTCCAATGCTCTGTCAAGTTCTGATCTCAATATTAAATCTCCTTTTGCATCCTCATCAATTTCCTCCTCCCTTTCCATTAAACGATTCTCAATCTCCTTTCCCTTATACAGACACTCAATGTAAGCTTTCAATCTCTCAACCTTTTCTTCCCTATCTGTTAGAGGCTTTCCATTTGTGTCCTTAATATTACAGCACTTAGTCTTCTTTTCCCCCAAAGTATTCTTAAAATTCCATTTTTGGTGTTTCGAAGAATATTCGTGGCACAGAATATACAAATAATTATACTGAATTATGCCCATACACTGGCATTACACTATTAAAGACTGGTATAATGTGGCTCAATGTCTGCAAATGGCTTTAACGAACACGCGGGCGGTGTTCAATTCACTGAAGTTATTACTTTAGCCAAAATCGTCGAAAACCGTTGTAATCATACTCAAATATTGTTTCAGAAATTGCTTCTGTTCAGTTCACAAGTCAATGTGGTTCCAAATAGCTTTATACAATACTCACAAGATTTCTGTGATGAATTTGAGCACCTCGTGGCTTGACCACGCTGAAATTGCACAATGCGGTCGCATAAAAATTCAAATGTGCTAGCGAAAATAACACTGTTTCCACAAAAACCGTGGCTCTTTTGCACACTAAATTGCCAGTAAGGCGTTATGCTGTAACGTTAGCAGAATTATGACGATACAATTTACCAATTAACCCATTCGCATATCTGCGAGGAAAATTAAGATCCAATGTCTCCATAAATCCATAAATTCATCAAAATGTAATAGGATATGCAGAATAACGTTACATATAAAAACGTAGAATGTCAGAATTGGTGATAGAAATTACTTCCCACGAATCAGAAGGTTGGAATGCAATACCAGAGTCAAAATAAGGGTAGGAATTCACTCAAAGCTTTCACGGTGCGTTCTATCCATCGTTGGGTGGATTACCAACTCATGCTCATCAAAGTCATCAGCAACATGAACCATACGGGCTCATATGCTCTTGAAATGAAAATCCACAGCCTGCTTCCAGTCTCCGACCGGGTCAGAAATGGAATGAATGAAGCCCCCATCTTGCGGCGAGGATATGAAATGTGCCGGCTGCCGAGGCCTGACGCACTCCTCTGGGGCAATGATTAAATGAATGACAGATGAAATGAAATGATAGTGGAGAGTGTTGCTGGAATGAAATTTTGACAGGGAAAACCGGAGTACCCGGAGAAAAACCTGTCTGCCTCCGCTTTGTCCACCACAGATCTCACATGGAGTGACCGGGATTTGAACCACGGACCCAGCGGTGAGAGGCCGGCGTGCTGCCGCCTTAACCACGGAGGCTTTCATATGCTCTTAATGGGTCCAAATAAAAATGTGGGGAATGCATTTTATTTCCCTCACTCTCACAGTTCAATTTAGTTGATACTTCTTCAAGTTCGAGGCTTTATAAGTTCCTAGGCATTCTCCTGTATTCAGGTCACCAATAACGTAGCTTCCGTTGTCCAAAACTTAAATTAGACGATGAGGGCCATAATAAAGTGAGATCAACTTGCTGTAAACACGTTCCAAAGGGTTGGAAATTCCAGGCCTCCTAATTAAGGTCAAATCTCCCACGATGAGTGGATTTCTAAACCTCTTATTACGAGTCCTTCGTAAGCGCTTCCCTGCCTGATGGTTCATTCTCTCCTTCGCAGCTTCAATCTTACTGGCTTGAGGTGGTTGCAGACAAGGTGGCGTTGCCAAAAGTCGATTCCAGACGAGCACAGGTGACCGGTTCAGGTATTCATCACCAACATTAACCATACGGGCTCAGTACCACACCCGCACGTGTAAATCGAGTGAAAAAATTCCAGAGTACCCCTGACCCCCTTAATCGCATTATATGTATTCATGAATTTTACAGCTTAATTTGGTTCCGTGATAACCTTAAAGCCGTTTGCAAACTTTCACAGTAATGTAATAAATGGAATTGCATTGCGTCTTACAGAATTAGATGTACCTCTGAGACTCTGTTGCAATGGTTATCGGCTTGCATTCTTTGATTAGTTTCTTCTTCTTCTATTGAATTGGCCTACTTAGGACCACGTTTATTCAACAGGAGGGTCTTGATCATCGCCCAGTATTGACGCATTCTCTACCGGTATAAGTTAACTCCTCTTTTATTAGTTTATTACAGTAAATGAAATTAGTTTTCTGGGAATTTCTCAAAATCTGTTGGCTTTAGGGCCTAAAATGTGGATTCTGGGCCCTTTAGGGCTTCCGAGTTTTGTTTCTCACTCTGACGGGATGAAAATGAGCTTTATCTCGCCCTTCTACGCCAATTTCAGCAAGTATTTTAAGGGGGTAGGCCCCCTTTTATTAGAGATACGGAGAATATTAATATCAATGACTGAAGTCGTGCCTCTGATGGATATCTCTATCAAATTTTACCTTGATCCATCCAGTCGTTCTCGAGTTATAAGTGGACAAAATTGTGCACATACAAACAGACAGACATACAGACAGACAGACAGACAGACAGACAAAAAATTATTTTCGCGCGCATCCGTCATAAAACAGTCTGAAACGCGTTAATAACGCAAATTTCCGTAGAAATTCAGGAAAAAGCAAAGTTTCATTTTTATATACAGTATATAGTAAAAGAAAAAGAAAACGTGGGCCTCCCCTAATGCGTTGCTGGGTGAGTTCCAACTAGATCATGTAGCTATCTCTCGAAATTGTTACAAAGAAATCCAAAATGTTAAGGTCAGAAAATCCATTAATGTAACTTCAGATCATTCATTACCTTTCTCAAATCAAGATGAATTTCATACCTTTCACATGCAAACAAAATACAACTAGAATTAAAATTCCAAAAATTAATAGAGAGGTTCTTACAAATGAAAAAGGATAGAATATCAAGAAAAACTTAAAATACCAACCAATTTGAATGATGTTACTAATAAGCTTCTTGAACCACCTCAGGAAATTTCACCGTTGAACTTTCAGAGGAAACATGCTTGGTGGAATGAACAATGTGAAAGAGTGATCAAAGAAAGACATTGTGCGTGGCACAAGTGGAACGGGAACAAGATTCCAGAAAATTTAGAGGAAGTACAAAGATTAAGGAAAATGGCCCACCAGACTTTAAGGACGATTCGAAGAAAATATATGAAGGACCAGATAATGGAAATGGACGACAATTTTAAGAAAAATGACACACGATTATTTTATAGAGCATTTAAAAATGAAATCACTGGATATTCAGCGCCGAGTTTAAATTTCAAAAGGGAAGATGGTACGCTAGCATTAAACAACAAGGAAAATTGTGATGTCTTGGCTGCGTATTTTGAGAAGTTGTTAAATTGTGCAAAACCGACAGACAAGTTGATTTCAAATTTACAACACAAAATTTCTGACTCTACGCCACCAGATGTAAACGAAGTTAAAGGTGTTATCAACTCACTTAAAAATAATAAAGCCTCAGGCGAGGATGGGATAATTGCAGAAATGTGAAAGCTTGTAGATGATGAATTTTTAATAGCGACGACAAATCTATTTCAGTAAATTTGGATTGAGGGAGCAATTCCAGAAGACTGGTTAATCGCCTTAAATCATCCACTATATAAAAAAGGCTCAAAAATTGATGTCAATAGTTATAGGGGGATCTCATTGTTGTCCGTCACATATAAAATATTTGCCAAATTTCTTCTAAAAAGACTTGAACCACAGATCGAACCACAGCTTGGCGAGTTCCAAGGTGATTTCAGAAGGAATAGATCGTGTGCAGAACAAATACTTAGTTTAAAATTGATATTAAAATATTACAACCACAGGCCAAAGAATATCTTTATCTCATTCGTTGATTTTCAGAAAGCGTATGATTCAGTGGATAGGGATACTGTTTTTGACACATTGAAGGAATACCAAGTTGATCAAAAAACCATAAATTTAATAAAACTTACATTAACTAATACGATTTCCAGAGTCAAATTTTTAAATGAAGTTACCGAGCCCTTCGAGGTAAAAACTGGGCTAAGACAAGGGGAGAGTCTATCACCACTGCCTTTCAATTTGGTCTTGGATAAAGTCATGAGGACGTTTTGGGAGAAGAACGATTCAAGTGCTAAAATTGGTACAAAGAATCAGAACCTCAAAGTCAAAGGTTTAGCATTTGCTGACGACGTAGCGTTGTTTGCTGAATCAGAACAAGAAGCTATTAACCAAATTGATCAGTTAAAAGAAACGGCGGAAAAAGCGGGCTTACAGAGTTCGTTGGTAAAAACAGAGATGATGACAAGTGATCAGAAATACACTAAGAAAATTATAAAAACAAATTATGGGAGAATCAGGGTCACTGACCGATTTAAATATCTTGGAGAAATAATTAGTAGCAATGGGACGGATAAATTGGCAATTGAGAACAAAAATGGGGAAATTGGAAAGATTACATTTTTGTACAAAAAATATATACCATAAAAAGAACCTGTCTATCAATGCAAAATTACGACATTTTAATACAGTTGTTAGACCAGTCATCTTGTACGGTATGAAACTACAAATATAACCGGAATGGAGAATTTGCTCAAGATAGAAAGAAGAATTTCAAGAAGGATTTATTGTCCTAGGAAAACACTATAGTAAAATCGACAACCTTGAAGTGATGATCAGAAAACGGCGACTTCAGTTCTACAGACATATGGTCCGCATGGATTGCTCAAGGTTAAACAAACAAATATTTGATAAAATCTGGAAATATAAAGGGCAAGGAGGCTATGTAAATCAAATGAAAGAAGAACTTCAAAAATTCAAAATTACTGAAGAAGATTGTCTAAATCGAATAGAGTACAGAAAAAATATTTTTGGCCTCAAAATTCTTGTCGGAGAGAAGAAGAATCTCAACAGAGGAGAATGGAATGCTGAAAGAAGATCTGCGCAGTCGACCAGGATGAAAGACTTCTGGAAGAGGAAGAAGGAAACTAGACCTATAAAGAAGTGATACTTGCGTGATCCTTGTTGGTCTGTCCGCGGTGTATGTACTGTATATATAGTGATGTCTGTCCCCCTCCCCGTCCCATATCAATACCCAAACGACGAAACCGATTTGTATCAAATTTGATGAAGTGGTAACACATGCAGAGAGCTCATCAGTGTGATGTTTTACATCGCCACCTTCTTAACGAAAACAAAATGCCAGCCACCCGACTCTTCAAAATCTAAATTAAGCACCGACTAAACTAAAGGACATCTGGCCTACTTTCTCTTGAATGTATGGGTATTGTTAGATCTCTTGTTCTTACCATGCAGTGTAATTTTTTTTAAAGTAGGGTGGCTGACAAAAGAATTAAATTCATGTAGCCCATTGGCCTGGTACATGCCTTGGAAACCGAATCACTTGAGCCCACCGTTCCAACATCTCAAACTAGAATTAAATCCCTTGGCGACGGCTTCGGTGGCGCAGTTGGTATCATGCTGAGCTTCTCTTCCCAATATCGCGGGTTCAAACCCGGCCGAAGTCGTCGGATTTTTTAAGAGCGATAAAAATCCCTCCGTATGCCTTCCTTCGGAGGGGAAGTAAAGCCGGCGGTCCCATGTAATAGATTTATGGCATGTTAAAGAACCTTCTACTAATATCACCTGTGGGAAGCTAAATTATATAGGTTAAGAATGTAAGCAACGCTCTTAGGTTCCTACGTTCATTGCTAGGAGCCGACTGCGGTGGCGTCTAGTAGCTAAGTTCTGAACTAGTAGTCGTTGACGGTAGCATTTGGCGGCAAAAGTTGGAAATATTTGAAAAATTCAAAGTCTGTAGTCCTTACTTGAATTAAAAAACAGATAACACACACTAATACAGTCATCACAATTAACACCGGTTATCAGACAGATTCTACACACACCCACACGGGGCTATATGGCCGCGTTGTCGCAGCCCCTAAACTAAGGAACCCTTGGCTTGTATCGAATGTCATGAAAGTTGTATAATTATTTTCTTCCTTCCAATAATAAACAGGTCTTCATTATAGTAACAGCTACTGTACTTGTCTGTCTGTGAAATTATCAGCCAAGGGAATGGATGGGCCCTCAAAATGCACGCATGTGATGTTCATGGAAACCTCGTAAACCCAATGCAGTGCCTTAATGAGGTATACAAAACAACATGAATAATGAGGTATTTAATGTAGAGGTTTGAGGCCATTCTTCTTTCTGTGTTGCCTCTACAAATTGACTTTATGTAGCTTTTCAGTCGGTCAACACGATTGTGCCCAATGAATGGGCGGGGTACAATATATAAATATATAATTACACTCCTGGAAAAAATTACATGCATTAGTTAATATTCACAATTAAAACAAAAGTTTGGTGCTCTTCAGTCGGTCAACACGAATGTACCCAAACGAGTTGGATTATACCCTAATCCTGAAAATAGTTACATGAGATTAATAAATACAATAGGATGACCAGTTTCGATCGTCAAGCGATCAACATGAGATCCATTACACTTAGGCTATAAAATCTATGTTTGAAAATACGGGTGAAAATATTTACAATATGTAGGCCTACACTTATTTAGTTGCTGTATTGGTGATGCAACTTGTCGGTATATGTTAGTTGTGATCTATACGACATTTGGTGAAATGCTAAAATGGTGATGGAGCTACGGAAATTTGTCTATTTGGGGCGACTATATGGTTATAAATGGTCATTTTGATGGTACAGGTGACTTATCTGGCTGGATCTCTTCCGCACTGCAGCCGCGAGCAAGTTCAACTTCATTCGTGCACTCGTAACAGGGAACTGAGTTGGAATGTTATCTCGGTGAACTAGTTTTCCCTCCTCCCCCACCCCGTATTCATCTGTGCTGTATTTAGTAAGTGCATGCGTACTTGTGCTGTGTTGCCAAGCCTAGACAAAATGTATGTTATTGGGATTCAGGACGGACATCAACTATTAAAGACCTATACAAGCGCTGCCTGTCTCTGAGGATGTCCCGGCACCTTTAATACTGCCGTGAATTCCGGCCTAGGTTTATTGAAGAAAAAAAGTATATCGTACATCATGATCCAAATAACATTTACCTATTACCCCCCCCCCTTTTTATCTAGCTTGGCTGTAATAGTCATGTTTTTTCTTGTTTTGGACAGGGTGTTTTTTTTACTAGATTGAAGAGGGGTGAGCTCGCCATGAAATTGTGTTCATTTAGATTGAATTGGGCAATTTAGGATTACGCGTTTCGACCCTAGAGTGGCCATTATCAGATCCTGATCAGTGTCCTCTGGACTAAGCCAACAGCGTAGTGAGGAGAACCCACACAGAATAAGTTAACATTATAATTTTTTTCTAGTGCATGCCAAAACTTGTTAATTGGTCCATTATTGTTACAGGGTGTTATTCTAAATTGTATATAAGTGCACGTACACCGTCCCTCACGTAATTCACAAAAACCTAACGTAAGATTTGATTAAAAGCGATTCAGAGTATAGTTGAACTAACGATACTATTGTACTACAATCGTGAGTTTACATTAGTGAAAATTTAAAATTTGAACACAGTGATCAGAATCTGATGATGGCCACTTGAGGGTTGAAACGTGTAATCCTAAATTGCCCAATTTAATTGTGAATATTAACTAATACATAGAAGCCTCCGTGGCTTAGGCGGCAGCACGCCGGCCTCTCACCGCTGGGTCCGTGGTTCAAATCCCGGTCACTCCATGTGAGATCTGTGCTGGACCAAACGGAGGCAGACAGGTTTTTCTCCGGGTACTCCGGTTTTCCCTGTCACAATTTCATTCCAGCAACACTCTCCACTATCATTTCATTTCATCTGTCATTCATTTAATCATTGCCCCAGAGGAGTGCGTCAGGCCTCGGCAGCCGGCACAGTTCATATCCTCGCCGCCAGAGGGGGGCTTCATTCATTCCATTCCTGACCCGGTCGGAGACTGGAAGCAGGCTGTGGATTTTCATTTTCAACTAATACATATAATTTTTTCCAGGAGTGTATTTATATATTTATATGTTGTACCCCGCCCATTCAGTGGGCACAATCGTGTTGACCGACTGAAAAGCTAAAAAAAAGTCAAGTGAGGTAGTTAAGCATTGGATTCGGCACTGAGCAGATGCAGCAGTTCTTACCCTATGATAATCCCCTCTCACAGCATCCACAGACATTAGTAACTGTGCTCCGAATGTCTATACTAAGCACCATCTATACCTCTGTAGCTTTCATATAATCACAACCACAAATGAGACTGAGACATCGGTGAAAAGCCACATTTGGCTCTAGCTTGTGGTAACTGATCAAAGTAAAAAATAGGGCGCTAATCAATCTCCAGAAACTGATTTTTAAATCAATACAAATGGAAATTCAAACGAATTTGAACCATAAGGGATTGCACAAGAATAGTATAATCATGAGTGAGCTCATATCTTTGAAAAATAGAAAAATATAGAAGCACACGATAGCAGGCAACTACAACAATTACTAGGGGCAAAAGTGGATGGGACAGCTATTGACAAGATAACAACAAGGTTATCATGTAGTGCAGTTACGGTGGGTGGTCGACTGATAATTACTTCATTGTGCAGTATAAAAAGGCAGCAAATTCCCAAGTGCATCCATCACTCGTGAGTCTTCTGGGAGCCACATACTTCTTCGAGCTGTTTGTAAGCATGATTGTTGTTGTTGATTCATTTGGGGGCTTGTAATCCCATGTACTTGGGTGTGTGAAGAGTCTGTCTGATGAACAGTATCATAGCGATGGCTTCAGTAGTATGTGTATTTCTAATTGAGGCTGGTTATGAAATGAGTTGGTTTTGACCTTAAGTTGGGAACCATCCCGATATTTACCAGGAATAGAAGTGGAAAATCACGGAATACCACTTCTCGGATTGTTGAGGTTAGAATCGAAGTAATCTTTTCTCAGTTTTGTCTCACGAGGCTGAGTTTAGCCCGTTCCAACCCTCAGACAAGAATTACAATTCTTGACCAAGATAAACGACCGAGGGGACACGTCGCACTTGCTACGCGTCACCTCGCAATCGGCAGGCGATTCGGCTGAGCAGTGATTGGTCTTGGTAGGCGTAGACCCTGAATAGGCTGTTGAGACGAGGGGTTGTTGGTTGTTGTGTGGGTAATGATATTCGTGGTGCAGTTAGTGCCTGTGGATGCTGCAAATGTTATCCGTAGGGTCAGTTGTGCTCCACTGGTTCAGTGAAGAAACCAGCCTCAACACGTACCCCGAGACCATAAAAGACGCCATTTAAGTCGAACTACCTTAGCTAGCCTTAAGCTGAAGGCATAAGAGAAACCACCCTCGATTAATTATATGCAAGTGTGGCTTGCTGCCATCCCTTGATGTCTTCTTGCATTATTTTTTATGACAAAGAATAGAGGAACATATGGTTTTCAGCTAAGTCTCAGCATCCTTGTGATGATATGGAAAGTTCTCAGGTATTTGAAATTGCTATCTTTTTTGAATAACTCTAAGTATGTATTTACATCCATCATGTTACAGGTTTCTTTTTCATCTTATTTGTTTACTTCCCCTTGCAATTCAGGTACACCCCCTAGATTGAGAACCACTGTTATAGAATCCCTGCCGTTGAATTTTTGGGGTTTCGGTCCGCATAACCCATCGGAGTGATTTTTGAGGATCCTATCAGCCTCAAGAATGATACCGTATTTTACTCACTAAAATTTATGAAATGTATTGTGCCCGTTGCTCACGGTCCCTTGCTACAGTATAATGCGCTAACATTCCCTCAACATGATTCCAAAGGACATTGTGTTGTTGTTGTTGTTGTTGTTGTTGTTGTTGTTGTTGTTGTTGTTGTTGTTGTTGTTGTTGTTTCAATAGGGAGCTTGGATATGGTGGTCATTTCCATCCTGAGTAGTTGGGTGTGTGTAGTATTTGTCTAACAACCTGTGTTATTGTGATAGATTTAGTAGAGTGTGTATTTGTATTTATATATGAATTGCTGCCAATGGCATTAGGTTCGATTTCAATTAGTTCCAACTTTGGCTACCAGATGCCACTGTCACTGACACCTAGTGGCGAACGTTGTAACTTGATAGAGCGTTTCTAACTAACCAAATATAACCTATACATTTAGCTACACACTACCAATTGCAGTGGTAGGTTCTTATTCATGCCATAAATCTATGACATGGGCCCGCCGGCTTTACTTCCCCTCCAAAGGAAGATATACTGAAGTATTTTAACGCTCTTAAATCCGACGACTTTGGCTGGGTTGGTCCCAGCGATCTAGGGGATAGCAGTTCAGCATGCTACCGACTACGCCACCGAAGCCGTTTTGTATTTGAGACTAGGATTGAGAAGGAGATGACCATGCCCTTTGACTGCCTAATAAGTGGGAAACTATGGAAATCCTTTTCTAGGATTACTGAGATGAGAATCGAACCCACCTCTTCTCAGTGTTACCTCAAGAGGCTGACTGAAACCCGTTCTAACTTTCAGACCGGAATTCAATTTCGTGGCAGATACCTGAATCGAACCTGGACCTTTAGAATGACAGCCGAGTGCGTTAGCTACTATTGAAATACCTTTGTGTGTGTTTTGTTCGAAGACAGACGTAAAAGTATCGCTCAGGGTCTTTCCGGGTTGGTTAAGTAATACTCCTTCTTAAAATATACTCATATACATCGACATCTACAATAATAACAATTCATTTTTTTAAATGATCCTTATTCTAGAAGGAGCCTAGTCTACGGACTCCACAGTGTGCTTGGCCCCATGGCCTAGCACTGCGCTTTAGCGAGCGTAGCTACCGCGGTTGGTTGATTCATAACAATTTGGTATTTACTTTACTTTAATTATTACCAATGAGGAAACGTTCAGACATGATTAAGTTCCTATCTCTACGTGCTCTAAATAAAGCCTGATTTGCTTAAATTAAACAACATTAATATGAATGGTCGCTGAAAGGAAAAGTCTCAAATGAAAATCCACGTAGAGTATATATTTTTTAAAATTTTTAATTTCAATATTTATATATTATTTTTACATTAATTTTACATTTATACAGGCCCGTAGTTCAAAGGGATGGAAAAGTAATATTTGGTTTACAGAACTACCGTATTAAGACTTCCAAAGTAAAATTCGTTAAAGTAAACCTGAAAGATTTAACCACTACAATTTTTGATGTGTAACGTCTTTCCACTAGGTTGCTGGATATTTTTTGTGGGAGTGATTTTGGAAAAGGGACGGAAATGGGGCGGAAATGTGTAAGAGGAAACAACGCATACGGTTTACTTCAAGGTTTGGAGGCCCCATTAAAGATATTCCTACAATAAATCATCTTCAAGTTGTCGTTCTTTGGTGTGAAAATATTCATTATATCATATTTGCTGAAAACGATTATGATTTATTAAATCTTCATACTTTTGCTGTATTTTTAGCCTACTTTCGATTTTTGCAAAAAATGAAAGTAGACTTATGAGATCAACACAGGGCGAAAAAAGTGTGTCTGTCTGTGTGTGTGTATTCGTGTGTGTGTCTGTGTGTGTGTGTGTGTGTATGTGAGTGTGTGTGAGTCTGTGTGTGTGTGTCTGTGTGTGAGTGTGTGTACTCTGAATGTCTGTCCCCCCTATCAATTCGAACACGGTGAATGCGAATTGAACGAAATTTGGTAGAAAGGTAGCACTAGCAAAGGACACCTAAGTGTCATGTTTTATATAGCCGCCATCTTGACGAAAACGCAATGGCGGCCCCACAAATGTTCAAAGCTTAAATCAAATTACGACTAACCTAATCATCCGATCTCTACCAAATTTTGCAACAACATACCTTTATGGGGGGAGCATCCTTTGACCAAACCAATAGGTCATCAACGTAATAGTTTGCAGATGGCGGCCACCTTTGTGTGAAAATCGATTCCCCCTATTAATTCAAACACGTTGCAACCGAATGGAACGAAATTTGGTACAGAGGTAGTACTAACAAAAGGCACCTCAGTGTCATGTTTTATATCGCCGCCATCTTGACGGAAACGTAATGGCGGCCACACAAATGTTCAAAGCTTAAATCAAATTACGACTAACCTAATCATTTGATCTCTACCAAATTTTGCAACAACATACCTTTACGGGGGGAGGATCCTTTGACCAAACTAATAGATCATCAGCCTAATAGTTTGCGGATGGCGGCCATCTTTGTGTGAAAATCGATTCCCCCTATTAATTCGAACACGGTGCAACCGAATGGAACGAAATTTGGTACAGAGGTAGTACTAACAAAAGGCACCTCAGTGTCATGTTTTATATCGCCGCCATCTTGACTGAAAAGTAATGGCGGCCACACAAATGTTCAAAGCTTAAATCAAATTACGATTAACCTAATCATCCGATCTCTACCAAATTTTGCAACAACATACCCTTATAGAGGAAGCATCCTTTGACCAAACGAATAGGTCATTAGCCTAATAGTTTGCGGATGGCGGCCATCTTTATGTAAAAATCAAACACGGTGAAACCGAATGGAACGAAATTTGGTACAGAGGTAGCACTAGCAAAGGGTATCTCAGTGTCATGTTTTATATCGCCGCCATAGTGACAGAAACGTAATGGCGGCCACACAAATGTTCAAAGCTTAAGTTAAATTACGACTAACATAACCATCCGATCTCTACCAAACTTTGCAACAACATACCTTTATGGAGGAAGCATCCTTTGACCAATCTAATAGGTTATTAGCCTAATAGTTTGCGGATGGCGGCCATCTTTATGTCAAAATTGATTCCCCCTATTAATTCGAACACGGTGGAACCGAATGGAACGAAATTTGGTTCAGAGGTAGCACTAGCAAAGGGCACCTCAGTGTCATGTTTTGTAAAACCGCCATCTTGACTGAAACGTAATGGTGGCCACACGAATGTTCAAAGCTTAAATCAAATTACGACTAACCTAATCATTTGATCTCTACCAAATTTTGCAACAACATACCTTTACGGGGGGAGGATCCTTTGACCAAACAAATAGATCATCAGCCTAATAGTTTGCGGATGGCGGCCATCTTTGTGTGAAAATCGATTCCCCCTATTAATTCGAACACGGTGCAACCGAATGGAACGAAATTTGGTACAGAGGTAGTACTAACAAAAGGCACCTCAGTGTCATGTTTTATATCGCCGCCATTTTGACGGAAACGTAATGGCGGCCACACAAATGTTCAAAGCTTAAATCAAATTACGATTAACCTAATCATCCGATCTCTACCAAATTTTGCAACAACATACCCTTATAGAGGAAGCATCCTTTGACCAAACGAATAGGTCATTAGCCTAATAGTTTGCGGATGGCGGCCATCTTTGTGTGAAAATCAAACACGGTGAAACCGAATGGAACGAAATTTGGTACAGAGGTAGCACTAGCAAAGGATATCTCAGTGTCATGTTTTATATCGCCACCATAGTGACAGAAACGTAATGGCGGCCACACATATGTTCAAAGCTTAAGTTAAATTACGACTAACATAACCATCCTCCGATCTCTACCAAACTTTGCAACAACATACCTTTATGGAGGGAGCATCCTTTGACCAATCTAATAGGTTATTAGCCTAATAGTTGGCGGATGGCGGCCATCTTTATGTCAAAATTGATTCCCCCTATTAATTCGAACACGGTGGAACCGATTGGAACGAAATTTGGTACAGAGGTAGCACTAGCAAAGGGCACCTCAGTGTCATGTTTTATATCGCCGCCATCTTGGCTGCAACGTAATGGCGGCCACACGAATGTTCAACGCTTAAATCAAATTACGATTAACCTAATCATCCGATCTCTACCAAATTCTGCAACTACATACCTTTATGGAGGGAGCATCCTTTGACCAATCTAATAGGTCATTCGCCTAACAGTTTGAGGATGGCGGCCATATTTATGTCAAAATTGATTCCGCCTATTAATTCGAACACGGTGGAACCGAATGGAACGAAATTTGGTACAGAGGTAGCACTTGCAAAGTGCACCTCAGTGTCATGTTTTATATCGCCGCCATCTTGACTGAAAAGTAATGGCGGCCACACGAATGTTCAAAGCTTAAATCAAATTACGATTAACCTAATCATCCGATCTCTACCAAATTTTGCAACTTCATACCTTTATGGAGGGAGCATCCTTTGACCAATCTAATAGGTCATCCGCCTAATAGTTTGCGGATGGCGGCCATCTTTGTGTCAGAATCGATTCCCCCTATTAATTCAAACACGGTGAAACCGAATGGAACGAAATTTGGTTCAGAGGTAGCACTAGCAAAGGGCACCTCAGTGTCATGTTTTGTATCGCCGCCTTATTGACAGAAACGTAAAGGCGGCCACACAAATGTTCAAGGCTTAAGTTAAATTACGACTAACATAACCATCCGATCTCTACCAAACTTTGCAACAACATACCTTTATGGAGGGAGCATCCTTTGACCAATCTAATAGGTTATTAGCCTAATAGTTGGCGGATGGCGGCCATCTTTATGTCAAAATTGATTCCCCCTATTAATTCGAACACGGTGGAACCGATTGGAACGAAATTTGGTACAGAGGTAGCACTAGCAAAGGGCACCTCAGTGTCATGTTTTATATCGCCGCCATCTTGGCTGCAACGTAATGGCGGCCACACGAATGTTCAAAGCTTAAATCAAATTACGATTAACCTAATCATCCGATCTCTACCAAATTCTGCAACTACATACCTTTATGGAGGGAGCATCCTTTGACCAATCTAATAGGTCATTCGCCTAACAGTTTGAGGATGGCGGCCATATTTATGTCAAAATTGATTCCGCCTATTAATTCGAACACGGTGGAACCGAATGGAACGAAATTTGGTACAGAGGTAGCAATTGCAAAGTGCACCTCAGTGTCATGTTTTATATCGCCGCCATCTTGACTGAAAAGTAATGGCGGCCACACGAATGTTCAAAGCTTAAATCAAATTACGATTAACCTAATCATCCGATCTCTACCAAATTTTGCAACTTCATACCTTTATGGAGGGAGCATCCTTTGACCAATCTAATAGGTCATTCGCCTAATAGTTTGCGGATGGCGGCCATCTTTGTGTCAGAATCGATTCCCCCTATTAATTCAAACACGGTGAAACCGAATGGAACGAAATTTGGTACAGAGATAGCACTAGCAAAGGGCATCTCAGTGTCACGATTAATATCGCCACCATATTGACAAAAACGTAATGGCGGCCACACAAATGTTTAAAGCTTAAATCAAATTAGGACTAACATAACCATCCGATCTCTTCCAAACTTTGCAAAAACGTACCTTTATGGAGGGAGCATCCTTTGACTAATCTAATAGGTCATTAGCCTAATAGTTTGCGGATGGCGGCCATCTTTATGTCAAAATTGATTCCCCCTATTAATTCGAACACGGTAGAACCGAATGAACGAAATTTGGTACAGAGGTAGCACTAGCAAAGGGCACCTCATATTCATGTTTAATATCCCTATAGCACGTTGTATTTCAACAAGCTACTACAACCAACATTCAATCATACTCCTTGAAAAGGACAAAGAGTTATAACAATACCCATGCATTTAGGAGAAAGTAGGCTATATGTTCTTTACTGAACATCTTGTTATTTACTGTAATATAGTCTAAGCATTCGAGGTACTGTCGGCCACGGAAATGGGACGGAAAGGTGTAAGAGGAATCATCGCATACGGTTTTTTTCAATGTTTGGAGGCCCCATTAAAGATATTCCTACAATAAATTATCTTCAAGTAGTCGTTCTTTAGGGTGAAAATATTCATTATATCATATTCGCTGAAAACAATTATGATTTATTAATTAAATCTTTATACTTTTGCTGTGGAATGTATATCGCATACGGTTTACTTCTAGGTTTGGAGGACCCATTAAAGATATTCCTGCAATAAATCACTGGTACCACGACGTACCTCGCGCATGCGCACCGGTATTTGGCACTGGAGTTTTACAAGTAGTTATTTCAATGACCAACTGAGTTCACTGTTATCAAGGGATTTGCGCTCTCGGCAAAACTAATTGGTCATCGGCTTTTTAATACCTCGCGAACCAATAATGCTAGGGACTTGTATGCGGTGTCCTAGGACTCGGGGTGACATCTCCCGTTTTCCTATAGCCCCCTTAATTTAACCAAAGGACCCAAAACTAATCATGTCAGATACGACTATTGTAAGCCTCGTAATATCTTTATAACATAAATTGTTCTTATACAGATCACTGTCCCAATAAAGATTAAATAGAAAAGTTGTTGCAGTGATATTGCAAGGCGTTCGGGCAACTAACATGGACCAAGGTTTCAGGGGTCTTGTAGTGATGCAGAATAATAATCAGTGGCGTATTCTATGAGCTAGCTAGGCTCGCTGCGACGCCAACAGATTTCACACCTTATCAGACTTTAATAATTTTCTCTTTGGCATTGCATATTTTAAGTATATAAGTCATATATAATAAGATCAATATGTATCTGTTTTAATTCACCTCAGCTGAACGTCACAGCCGATAGGTCTACTGAATCCTCAAATCAAATGTTCACCAATGCTTCGCCGTAGACCTGCGCTAGAGACGAATGTACTGAGCAGTAGTGAGCCACCTAGGGGGAGGGTGACCACTACACTCTTGTAAGCAGAGAATGTTTCGCGATTCAAAAATCTAGCAATAACAAGAACTGTATCTAAAAACTCTTATTGGCAAACAAAATCCGATACTACTATTACTATCGTATGGCCTCCGATGTCGGGTGCAAGCTTTGTTATTTGACACCCAGAGGGCAGCTTGCATGTCGAATTTCGTCGTTCCTTTGAACGCTATGAAAGTCAAGGGGGTTAGATATCTAAGCTCCTTGACACCATAGCGCTTTCTAGTAGCGAATGGAGGAACTTTGAGTTGGCGGAAAATCCCGAGATTAATTTTGCCATTATGAACACAGCCTACTGAATTCAAATGGGTTCATAAATATGTCAACAACGTATGACATGCAAGTCGTAATTTTTGTCGCCTTTCAAAAATCACTTACCACGGCCAGGAGCGAACCTGCAAGCTTGGGGTTGGTAGTCCGACACGTTAACCACTCACCCACCGTGCAAGCACAAAATCCGATGTAAAATTAAAAATGTGTTTCATTTAGTTTTCTTTTTCGAAATCAACACATCGAGGGTCATGTGACTTTGCAAATAACCGTTTCAATTCTTAACAAATACAAATATAAGGAAATGATAGGCGAGATATTTAACCAAATTATTAGTATTTTAGTGGCTCCTATTACACTACAAAGTTAAATTCTAAACTGACTTAAGTAGGGAAAGTAAGTGTATTATGGGGCATAGTTGAATGTGCAGCAATTCGTGTTAAGCGAGTTCGAGTTAACCGACACCCTGCCTAAACCAACCGTTTGGGTAATGATGAAAAACGCTCATCACGAACTGCTGCACACTAGCCCCTGCGCCAGATCTCGTTATTTACCCTACGAACATATTGATGTCTATCTTTAGATTGTCAAGCGGAGATGATGAAGCTGCTGATCTGTCTAATGGCCGCCTGCGCGTTGGCTCTTGCAACCACGAGGGATGAGTACTGTGCATTGTGCGAGGACCACACAATGTGCAAGTATGATGTAAGTATATCCTAACTACAAACTAAGCACCTGTCATTGAATTCCCAAATGTCCACTCCATACCAGAACCTGTTACGGCGACGTTTTTAACCGGGCAGCTGCGCACCACCACAGCGCTGATTACTGGACTCCGCTTGTACCTTCTGGCTCTCTACACCAAGTACAAGGACCTGTGGAGCTTATATAATCTGCTTAGGCTTTCACGGCTGGCGTACGTAGCTGTGTATACATCGCGCGGTAATTTTTTACTGGTCCGTAAGCTCGCAAATCGAGTCCAGAGGTGCTCAAATACTTATGTTTCACATTCTGTAACAAATACTGCCATCCCTCATATCCATCAACCTATCATAGGCAGGAAGCGTCCACGGCCATTCAAGACTTTAAAAACTCGTACTTTTGCTGTCTTATTTCACAACAAGAAGTTCCGTGACGAACTAAAGAGCCTACTTTTCTTAAAATTTAAGATTCATGCCAATGATTAATCTATATGGATCTATCTAGAATAATGACAAAATTAAGTTGGTAATATCGACATTTCTAATTAGTTCGAAATACTGTATACCTGGCATAATGTAGCCTAATAGAGAACTACAGTTGGCAGCCCTGGTGACTGAATATATTCTTAGATCCATCTCTTAAGGTAAAGAATACAAAATTTGGTTGAAATCCAATGGATAGCATGGACGTTACATGCAGTTAAACATTGGATCTAACAGCGCGCGTAAAATCATATTGGCAACAGTGACATACATGTGTTGGTCAGAAATAATCTGAAATAATATGATCTATTGTTGTGTCAATTTTGAATGAAATCCATTGGTTAGTATAGAAGTTACATGCATTTTAAAATTGGACCTATCAGCAGGCTTAGAATCATGTTGGCAGCAGTGACATATATTAGTTACTCCTAATTCATCTAGAATACCAGGTACTATACGTGTGCAAAGTTTAAGGCTATTGGCTTGCATACTTTCTGATATATTGATATTAGGGTAACAAAAATAGAGACAGTATTTATTAACAGTTGGCAGCCCTGGTTACTCTTAAGAATCGGCATAGTCATATCTGTTATGATACACATAGCACACACGAAATTTGGTTGAAATCCAAATGATAGTATAGAAATTACATGTAGTCTATTTAAAGTTGGACCTCTCAACAGGCTTAGAATCATGTTGGCAGCACTGACGTATATAAGTTACTCCAAATTAATATAGAATGTCAGGTACTATACGTGTGCCTAATTTAAAGCTGTCGGCTTGCATACTTTTTGATATATGGATTTTAAAAAAATGAGAGCATTTATTAACAGTTGGTAGCCTTGATGGCTCTTAAGAATACGCTCAGTCATATCTGTTTATGTGCACATACCACATACGAAATTTGGTTGAAATCCAATTGATAGTGAAGAAGTTATATGCAGTTAAAATTTTGACCTATCAGCAGGCTTATAATCATTTTGGAAACACTGCCATGCACGGCCTCCTGGAAATTAAATTGCAATATTATTATCTATACGTGTGCCAAATTTGAAATAGCTCCCATTCATACCTTCCAAGATATCCAACATGAGCTCAAATTTCAATTGCTATTTTTCAGCAGTTGGTAGCACTGACAACATTTTCAAATATGGCCGTGAGATATTCAGGTATAGGTCTTTACTCCTACCAAATTTTGTTTCGTTTGCTGCAGCCGTTTAGGAGTTGATAGGGGGACACACACACACAGCCAGACAGACAGACAGACAGACAGAAGGACAGACAGACAGAAGGACAGACAGACAGACAGACACACATTTGCCCGATCTTATAAGTCTACTTTTTCCTCATTTTTGCAAAATGTGAAAAGTAGGCTAAAAAAAAACTGACCAGTAGATCCTGCCAGCAGGAATTCTGAGAAGAGGTGTACAGAAACATTTCCCACATAGCTCCCTTTTACCCGCCACTCCCAAACAACCACAAATTGCAATAAGCCGCTTGACAATGTGATCGCCACTTCCTCACAAGAATAGATTCTTCTATTTCAGCCATTGTCGACTTGAAATCAGCCAGGCCTTTGCAGTCAGTTCAAAAACAGTGAGTGAACAGGTGAATTCTAGAGCGTGTTCAGAGGAAGTGGTAACCCCGATTTACAATAAACTGATACAAGTAACGCCACTACCCATGGATAAGTGGCGTATTAGCAGTAGTGAAAAGAGACCCCATGAAAGTTACAGTACTTGCCCTCGCTCGGATTTATTCAGTCCTGATAAGGAACAAGAAGAATAAGGGGGGTCACTAAATACTTTATGTTTTAGAAGGGGGTGCGACAGAAAAGGTTTGAGAACTCCTGTTTTAGTCGACGGCCCTATATCCCACCCCACACAGACCGAGGGAGGAACAGGGTGGTTAGCCGCGATTGGTCGGAAGACCATTTGAAATGTTCCAACCAGGTCCAGCATATGGCCACACCCATGAGACACTCCTCACACCAACGGGGCAAGAAACTTGCTCTTCGTCTTCCATTTCAAATGTGGACCGGCCAAGAACTAGCTGTCCATCTATACAAGTTATCCGGGCTTATAGGCCAAGGTCCAGGCAGGATGTTTTCTTCCGACGTTTCACCGAAGACTGCATGCGGCATTATCAAGGGTCCGCTCTCTCCGTTGGTCAGCAGTGGATTGAGACCAGGCACCGGGAGCAGCGAAACGAAACAAGCAGGGAGTTAGGAATTTCTCTGAATTCTTTGTGGCATGAAATCATAATTTGCAACTATGCATGGTAGCATCATTTGCATTATACGTTATTGTAACGTCACATTAGCTTCAATAACGATTGTCTTCACTACCTCAGTTATCAGTTCTACTTTAGTGCCAGGCTCTGCAGATGAAGTAAACTTCAAGCGTGTGGAAGTTGTTGGGCAAGCACAGACCAATTAAATCTTGCGAGACGTTTTAACACACACAACTGGTTGAAAGTGCGATACAAGTCTTTTCTATTTGTTTCTTACAAGTTAATTTGGGACCAAAAACAACTCCGAAGCAAGTGTACTCATCTAATAGAGTTAGTGCAGCATCCTTGTAATTCAATGTCGATTGTTTGTGAGTTGGACCAGGGTAAATGCCGTAAGCTGTGTACTATTGCATCTCTGATTGTCGACTCGAACCCGGCTCATCATGGTATCTTATTGTTGGTACATTTGTTATTAATTTTCGTTGTTTTCTCCACTTTCCCAAACATAAAGGACACACTAAACGTTTCTTACGAGGTGCCGGCATAATGACACGCGGTAGACCAACCATACCCGGTCGAATAGATTAGCAGTTTGCCTTTTCTACCTATAAGACCACTAGTGTGAGTCAATAAAACTCAACCATATCTGGTCAAATATATATATATGCAGTTTGCCTTTTCTACCACTCCAAGCGCTAGTTATGATGTTTGAAGCCATTTTCAGTGTTGCCTTAGTAAACGTAGTTTGATGTTTTCCAGTCGGTCAACACGATTTTAACCAATTGTGGGTTATTCCCTAATCCTGAAAAAAAAAATACGTGAGATTAACAAATACAATTGGATGACCAGCTTCGATCGTCAAGCGATCATCATCAGATCCATTACACTTAGGCTATAAAATCTATGTCTGAAAGACATGATGATCACTTGTTGATCGAAACTGGTCATCCAATTGTATTTGTTAATCTCACGTAATATTTTTCAGGATTAGGGAATAACCCACAATTGGATACAATCGTGTTGACCGACTGAAAAATATTAAACTACGTAAAGCGCTAGTTTGAGTCAATGCAGAGTTTCACATAAGCCCTTTTAACTACTTCTGGTGTGAAGAGTTTCCCAAAAATTAAAAGAAAAAAAAAACAAGGATATTGAACCAAGGAACACTTTAAATAAAGAATTTTGCAAATAAGTTAATTTGGGTAGGATTTGAATCAAAAAGAAAAATAGTCAGGAAAGAAGCAATTTTAACTTGTTTTTCCCGAGCTGCATTTAGGCTAGAAGTGATTTTCGAAATTTGGAATAGAACTCTCCAAGACACAAAATTTGAAACCTCTCCGGGCCCTTAGTATTCAACCTTTTGCACAACTAATTGAGGAAATTACTTAAATTTACTTTTTTGCTAAGACATGTTTTCTACATTCAAAAACTCAGTCACGTGTTTGTTGAGTTATTGTAAATATATTCTGGAGCTGAAGATGGTTGGGTTAAATTTACAGTTATTGCTAATCCTTCCGTTAACGTACTGTAACTTCCGCTCTACCCCATTACAGGGAGTGTCAGATGCCTGTGACCCAGATGGTGTTTTTGGTGTTAACGATGAGGAAAAGGATACGATCGTGAAAGTTCACAACAATTATCGAGCTAAGGTAGCAAGAGGTGAGGAAACTAGACTGCCGCCTGCGAGCAACATGAAAGCGTTGGTAAGTTTATACACTCAATGCTAATATATCCACTGATCATTTTAATGAATGCTTTGAAACAAATATGAGTTTGAAAATAAAGTGAACGCTATCTTTATTGTGGGTGATCAAGGGAATGCCGATTGAAATACAGTTCAACTTCGATATTTCGAAGTGCTTTCGGAAATAAAAATTACTTTGAGTTATAGAAAATTCATGATATAGAAATACCTTAAAATGGAGTTCTATTATCATAAATAGTCAACTGTTGCTACTTCATGCTGTTATTGTCACTAGGTCTACTCATGCAGGTTAACTAACAAGGGTTAGATGTTGTTGTGCAAATATTTCAGATATATTTCCATTAATTTTACTGTATGCATTTTAGTTCCTTTCAGCTTGCCACGGTCGGTGAGTGGATATCGTGTCGTATTACTAACCCCCCAAGCTTGCAGGTTCGCTCCTGGCCGTGGTAAGTGATTTTTGAAAGGCGGGAAAAATCACGATACGCATGTCTTACGATGATGGCATGTTAAAGAGCCCATTTGAATTCAGTAGGCCGTTTTCATAATGGCAACATTAATCTCGGGATTTTCCGCCAACACAAAGTTCCTCATTTCTCTACTAGAAAGCGCTATAGTGTCAAGGAGCTTAAATATGTAACCTCCTTGGCTTTCATAGTGATTCAAGGAACAACAGAATTCGACATGCAAGCTGCCCTCTGGGTGTCAAATAATAAAGCTTCCACCTGGCACCCGAGGCCATATGATATTATTATTATTATTATTATTATTATTATTATTATTATTATTATTATTATTAACGTACAGTATTGTGCAGTTATGTTATCGTCTCTCAACTAGCAGTACCAAAATAAATGTTATTATAATAGCTTAATGGAAGTGGCTTGACAGTGTCACTGTCAGTTGTAACTCTTCAGTCGGCACAATGTATATAATGTAAATAACATTATCCTACTGAAAAGAAAATACTTGTATTAGTTATGAACACTATTATATGTTGTTGTTGCTAATTCATTAGGGGCTTTGCGACATCGTGGTCATGTAGCCCAGTGCACTTTGGCGTGTGTCACGGTGAAGTCTGTAGGCTACTATTGTGTGTATTTGTAAATGAGGTAAGATTGGGTAGGAAGCGGCCGTGGCCATAAGTTAGGTATCAACCCGGCATTCGCCTGGAATAGAAGTAGGAAACCACGGAAAACCACATCCAGGATGAGGTAGGAATCGAACCCGCCTCTCCTCAGTTTTGTCTCACGAGGCTGAGTGTTCCGCGTTCCAGCCTTCAGACCAGAATTAAATTCCTTGGCGGAGCAGTGATTCGAACCCGGGCCTCCGCGGTGGCAGTTGCTATTATAATGGGGCAATAATTATAATTAATATAATATTGTACTTCACTCATATATTTGTACTGTTTTTCAGAGCTGGGATGACGGGCTAGCTGAAGTAGCCCAGAGATGGGTAGACCAGTGTGACTATGGTCATGATGCGTGCAGAAAAGATCGTAAGTATCGTAACGAGTAATATCAAGTTGACTGAGGCCTGCCTTATATGGCTAAACAGCAAATTTTATATTTCCTCAATGGAATCGAACCAGAAATCTGCTCTAGGACTATAACATCATAAAGCAAACACATACAACACCTACCGTACTTCATGCCTATTCTCATATCTGGTTTAAAGGAATTTACTCTAACAAGCAAGCACTTCAGCAGAATTCCGGTAGTAGAAGTGAGATTCATTGTAACTATGAATCAAACTACCACGTAAGGGATGATCATAAATGAAGAATATGAGAGGTACAGGGGAAGAAAAAAATTGATCAAATAAAGATGATGATGATGATGTTGATGATGAGGAGGAGGACAGGGAGGCATGGAGTACTGCGTCAAACCAGCCAAAAGACTGAAGACTTAAACACACATATTTATATTATTATTGTTAATAATAATAATGAAATTTAAACCAATAATGCTATTGTTATAGAAATTAGTGTTATTATATCTTATTGTCAACTAGTTATTTCTAATGATGTCATGTGAACAACATACTTGCAATACAACCAGTTACACTTCGGGTAGGTAATAATATTAATAATAATAATAAGAAGAAGAGAAACCCCCTGTTTTATTTAATTCCAGAGAAAACCGATCAGGATTCATTGCATGATGTAATAATTTTAACACATTTCGTAACAATATTATTTTATTGAAATGGTAGTAAAAGTAATGTGTATGTTTTATTAATAGGCTACATGGTTCTTTGATATTAACAAGATATACAATTTTATAGTTCTAAACTTCTGTTCGATGTGAGTTTTAGAACTTTAATAAGAGACCCCTGTACCATTCAAATAGGAAAGCAGCTCCTAACAATGTTCCTTGTTGCCAGGGTTATATGGAAGCTCAGAAGTGAACGGTGTGGGAAAATGATGAGAAAGGAAACTGAGAGGCCTGGAAGAAAATATTTTGACCTTAATATCCTTTGATGGGCGTTACATTTTCCTTGCTATGAACTGGTGCTGATGGTATCAATTAGCCTACAGCCCTCCATATTAATCTATATTATTACACTAGCAGGTACCCGCGGCTTCGCTCGCGATCAAGACAATGGGGACGATGCATTATTGCTGATAGTTGGTTTATTCTATTACAGCAATCGCGGCTACAGGTGGGTAGATTCAAATTCTGAGAATTCTGATACATACAGTATATAGATATGAGCAGCAAAGTGGGAATTTCATTGAGTTGTGAACACATTTGAAAATTTTAGTTTTGGTTTTGCCATCTTCTGCTGAGACATAACGATTTTGTTGTCCGGATACTCGCCAGCACGCCACATACAGTTGTCCATGGGAAATAATGGTTTTGTCTAAACGTACACCTGGAATGGCAAATCTATCTGAATATGGGGAATTAAAAGTATTTTTCCTTAAGCTATTCTGGGTATAATTTTGCCACACTTATTGATGATTTGAACGTCAACATGTCGCTATTAATATACCTATAGTAAAATATCTCTCACCTTGGTCGCTGATGTACATTATGCAGTCACTTCCAGTGTTACATCCCAGGGATTGAAATTCTCCAACAACCCTTTTGCCTCACATGCCTCTCTAAGTAATTAAAATTCCCGATTGTTGTTGTTTGAGTCTTAAGTTTTTTGACTGGTTTGATGCAGCCCTCCATGCCTCGCTCTCCTGAGCTAATCGTTTCATCACTACATAGCTACCACACCCTACATCCGAGGCAATCTGTATAACCCTGGTCTACCCCTACAGTTCTTGTCCTTGACCCTCCCATCCATAACTAAGCTTGCTATTCCTGGGTGTCTTAATATGTGTCGTACCAACCTATCTCTTCTCTTCATTAGCAGTCGCCAGAAACATCTCTCCTCTCCCACTCGTCTTAATAGCTCTTCATTTGATACCCTATCTAACCATCTGATCTTCATCATTCTCCCGTAACACCACATTTCAAACGCTTCAATTCTCCTCTTTACTGCAGCACCATTAGTCCAAGTTTCACTTCCTTATAATGACTCAAAAGCTTTCAAAAATGACATCCTAATACCTAAATGTATATTCGATGTCAAGAGATTCCTTTTTGTGTAGAAATGCTTTCCTTGCCTGAGCCAACCTGCTTTTTATATCCTCTTTGCTTCGTCCATTACTGGTTATTTTGCTTCCTAAGTACCGGTAACAGAAGTCTCCTACTTCCCGTAGCGTTTCACCTGCCAATTTGATGTCCATAGAGGTTTCTGATTTATTTCGGCTGCATTCCGATAATTTTGTTTTACATTTATTGATTTTCATCATGAATTCATTTGTCAATACGGAGTCCATACCATTCATAAACTCGTTCAAATCTTCTGGCGTATTGGCCAAGATGACGATGTCATCAGCAAATCTCAGAGATGAAATTATTTCTCCTTGAATCATCACTCCGACTTTAAATTGTTCTCCAATTTCTTGATTATTGTGTTTTTAGAGATCTTTGAAATGCGTTGCCCTCGCACATGGTGTAGATGCATTGTCAAAGGGAAACATTCCATGTTACGAACATGGGCCGAATAACCTGTACCGAAAGCCTATTCTGGACAGCAGTTCCTTGAACTCAGATTTGCCAACATTTTATTGTATCATTCCATGTGGTATGTCTCTGTACCTCAACATACAGAAGAGTGCTTTAAAAATCATGTCTTGTGTAAATTTTGGAAAATGTAGTGAGAGTGGTTTTTGCCGGAGTGGATACTCGCTAGTAGAAATTCTTTTCAGTAAAATAGACTGGTTCACAATTTGGTAAGTGCACATTGAGCTTCTGGCGTATTGGCCAAGATGACTATGTCATCATCAAATCTCAGAGATGAAATTATTTCTCCTTGAATCTTCACTCCGACTTTAAATTGTTCTCCAATTTCCTGATTATTGTGTTTTTAGAGATCTTTGAAATGCGTTGCCCTCGCACATGGTGTAGATGCATTGTCAAAGGGAAACATTCCATGTTACGAACACGGGCCGAATAACCTGTACCGAAAGCCTATTCTGGACAGCAGTTCCTTGAACTCAGATTTGCCAACATTTTATTGTATCTTTCCATGTGGTATGTCTCTGTACCTCAACATACAGAAGAGTGCTTTAAAAATCATGTCTTGTGTAAATTTTGGAAAATGTAGTGAGAGTGGTTTTTGCCGGAGTGGATACTCGCTAGTAGAAATTCTTTTCAGTAAAATAGACTGGTTCACAATTTGGTAAGTGCACATTGAGGTATATGACGGCGGGATACCTTAAGTGTTAAGGAAACGGCAATAGCCGCCTCAGAGCTTCGTTGCTATTGAAATTATGACCAGACCGATATTTGTACTTAACTATACGGGATTTGTGAGCCCAGTGTTTATGAAATTGAACGTAGCTATATCGCTACCTTTATTTAATAGCCGCTACTGTAGTGTTTAAAAATTAAAGGTGGTATTAGAAGGCGCTTCCCCTAATATTTTTTACCCCTGGCACTACAGCCCATGAAGGGCCTAGGCCTATCATGCGACCGCTTCCCAGCCATTTGGCCTGCAGATATTGTGGTGACGCGTGGTCAGTGCATAGTGTCCTCTCAGCCGTTAATCTTGTTCTTCGTGACCGGCACGCTGCCTCACAGCTACTCAATTGTCCTCACGAATCTGAGTTCAGCCCGTTGCAGCCCTCACGTCAGTGTCTAAAATCTCTGACGGAGCCGGGAATCGAACCCGGGGCCTCCGGACGGGAGGCAGGCGCGCTACACTGTTCTTATTGTGTTTATATATATCTTAAAAAAGATAATAAATGAATTGGCATTGCCTCCTAGAGGGATATATAGAAAATCGGATGTCATACCTTGAGGCAGTGTTGCCATGGAAACGGACTTGCGATTAGTTCATCAATCAGAGCGAAGATAGTTTTCTGCGAATATCTTTGAAACTGTTGGTTTTAGAGCCTTAAAATGTAGTTTTCGGTGTTCCGTAGGGACATACCGAGTATTGTTTCTTGCATCGAGGGGAGTAAAATGAGCTTTGTCCGGTCTTTATGCGACAACTTCGATATTTTGTCCTGGTTGAGTATTTTTGGTGACTTTTCAGTTATATTGCCCATTCCACGGGAACAATGATTTATTTCCGGACAAAAGGCAGCCTATATGTTATCCCATGGTATAAGCTGTCTCCATTTCAAATTTCATCCAAATCCGTCCAGCCGTTTTAGTGTCAAGAGGTAACAAACTAACACACACACACTCACACACACACACACACACGGACACACAGATTTTCACAATTATAATATATATAGGGATATAGGGATGTATTGTGTTTAGCTATAAGTCAATATTTGATTCGAGCAAAATCTTGATCGCATACGGGAGAGTACCTAAACCTAGTTTCGTGTCTTTAACAGGTTTACAAAGCGAAATTTGATGATTTTCAGAGTACCTGAACATAATTCCGTCTCTTAAACAGGTTTACAAAGCGAAATTTGATGTTTTTCATTCGGTCAACACGAGTGTACCCGAATGTGATGGGTTATTCCCTCCCTAATCCTGAAAACAATTTATGAGACTTCAATAAATAAATGTAATTTAAATTAATTTATTCATTTACATATATTAATCTCATGTACTTTTTTTTTCATAGTTAGGGAATAACCCATCACATCTGGGCACAATCGTGTTGGCCGACTGAAAAACATGAAATTTTGATTACTAAGGCAACACTGAAAATGGATTCAATCACCATAATGTTTACAAAGATTGTAGAAGACATACAGTACAATCCCTATATCCCTATATCCCTATATCCCTATATCTATTATATAAAACTAAGTGTCCTGACTGACTGACTGACTGACTGACTGACTGACTCATCATCGCCCAGCCAAAACTATTAAAGTTAGAAACATGAAATTTTGGGAATATGTTCGTTGTAAGTCGAAAGCGCCCACTAAGGAAGGTTTTTTGGATATTCAGGTTCTAAAGGGGTGTTAAGGGGGTACACCTGCATTTCATTGAATAACAATATCTCCGGATTGGTTTCATTGGGGGATTTGATACTCGGCATATAAACTCATCATTAAAAATAAGAAGATACTTGTCTGAGGGTTTTTCGATGTGGTGTATATTATGAGGTGAAAGGGGTGAAAAGTGGGGGTTGAAGGATTCCTAACGGAGCGTGTATCCCTTAAACGACATAGGCGAGGAATTTGAAACTCAACGAAAAAAATAAGTAAATAGGTGTTTCACGGTTTTTTCATATATCCAATTTAAGGGGCCCAAAGGGAGGGGTGAAATTCTGGGGGTGAAAAAAACAGAAAAGAGGATGTCCTAACTCATTGACTGACTGACTCACTCATCAAACTCAGGGGGGAAAAATGCTTAAAAAAAGTAAATAGTTGTTCGACAGTTTTTCTCATTAATCCAATTTAAGGGGTTCATGGGGAGGGGTGAAATTTTGAAAAAACAAAATTGAAAGAAAATGTTCTGACTCACTCACTCATCATTGCCCGGCCAAAATTATTGATGTTAGACACATTACATTTTGGGGATATGTTCATTGTATGTCAAAACCGTCCACTAAGGGAGGATTTTCAGATATTCAGGTTCTAAATGGGTCTTAAGGGGGTTAAACCTGCATTTAATTGAATAACAATATCTCCCGATTGGTTTCATTGGGGGATATGATACTCGGCATATAAACTCACCATTAAATATAGGAAGACATGTGTCTGAGGGTTTTTCGATGTGGTGTATATATGAGGTTAAAGGGGTGAAAAGTGGGGGTTGAAGAAATGCTAACGGAGCGTGTATGTCTTAAGCGACATAGGCGTGGGGTGTGAAATTCAGCGGAAAAAAATCAGTTTAAAAAAAGAGTGAATAGGTGTTTGACCGTTTTTCTTCATAAATCAAATTTAAGGGGTTCATGGGGAGGGGTGAAATTCTGGAAAATCTCTTATATAAAAACAAGTGTCCTGACTGACTGACTGACTGACTGACTGACTCATCATCGCCCAGCCAAAACTATTAAAGTTAGAAACATGACATTTTGGGGGTATGTTCGTTGTAACTCGAAAACGCTCACTAAGGAAGGATTTTTGGATATTCAGGTTCTAAAGGGGTGTTAATGGGGTACACCTGCATTTCATTGAATAACAATATCTCTGGATTGGTTTCATTGAGGGATGTGATACTCGGCATATAAACTCATCATTAATAATAAGAAGACACGTGTCTGAGGGTTTTACGATGTGGTGTATATTATGAGGTGAAAGGGGTGAAAAGTGGGGGTTGAAGGCTTCCTAACGGAGCGTGTATCTCTTAAACGACATAGGCGAGGTGCTTGAAACTCATCGAAAAGAAATCAGCTTAAAAACAAGATGTTCAGTAAAGAACATATAGCCTACTTTCTTCTAAATGCATGGGAATTGTTATAACTCTTTGTCCTTTTCAAGGAGTATGATTGAATGTTGGTTGTAGTAACTTGTTGAAATACAACGTGCTATAGGGATATTAAACATGAATATGAGGTGCCCTTTGCTAGTGCTACCTCTGTACCAAATTTCGTTCAATTCAGTTTCGCCGTGTTTGAATTGATAGGGGGAATCGATTTGCACACATACTTGGCCACCATCTGCAAACTATTGGGCTGATGTTCTTGCAGTTTGGTCAGAATATGATTCCCACATAAAGATATGGAGTTGCAAAATTTGGTAGAGACTAGATTATTAGGTTGGTCGTAATTACATTTTAACTTTTAACATTTGGGTGGCCGCGATTACGTTTCCGTCAAGATAGCGGTGATATAAAACATGACACTGAGGTGCCCTTTGCTAGTGCTACCTCTGTACCAAATTTCGTTCATTCGGTTCCACCGTGTTCGAATTAATAGGGGGAATCAATTTTGGCATAAAGATGGCCGCCATCCGCAAACTATTAGGCTAATGACCTATTAGATTGGTCAAAGGATGCTCCCTCCATAAAGGTATGGAGTTGCAAAATTTGGTAGAGATCGGATGATTAGGTTAATCGTAATGTGACTTAAGCTTTGAACATTCGTGTGGCCACCATTACGTTTCAGTCCAGATGGCGGTGACATAAAACATGACACTGAGGTGCCCTTTGCTAGTGCTACCTCTGTACCAAATTTCGTTCCATTCGGTTTCACCGTGTTTGAATTAATAGGGGGAATCGATTCTGACACAAATATGGCCGCCATCCGCAAACTATTAGGCGAATGACCTATTAGATTGGTCAAACGATGCGCCCTCCATAAAGGTATGGAGTTGCAAAATTTGGTAGAGATCGGATGATTAGGTTAATCGTAATTTGATTTAAGCTTTGAACATTCGTGTGGCCGCCATTACGTTTCCGTCAAGATGGCGGCGATAAAAAACATGACACTGAGGTGCACATTGCTAGTGCTACCTCTGTTCCAAATTTCGTTCCATTCGGTATCACCGTGTTTGAATTAATAGGGGGAATTGATTTTCACACAAATATGGCCGCCATCCGCAAACTATTAGGCTAATGACCTATTCATTCGGTCAAACGATGCTTCCTCTATAAGGGTATGTTGTTGCAAAAGTTGGTAGAGATCGGATGATTAGGTTAATCGTACTTTGATTTAAGCTTTGAACATTTGTGTGGCCGGCATTACGTTTCCGTCAAGATGGCCGCGATATAAAACATAACACTGAGGTGACTTTTGTTAGTACTACCTCTGTACCAAATTTCGTTCCATTCGGTTGCACCGTGTTCGAATTAATAGGGGGAATTGATTTTCACACAAAGATGACCGCCATCCGCAAACTATTACGCTGATGACCTATTAGTTTGGTCAAAGGATGCTCCCTCCATAAAGGTATGATGTTGCAAAATTTGGTAGAGATCGGATGATTAGGTTAGTCGTAATTTGATTTAAGCTTTGAAAATTTGTGTGGCCGCCATTACGTTTCCGTCAAGATGGCGGCGATATAAAACATGACACTGAGGTGCCTTTTGTTAGTACTACCTCTGTACCAAATTTCGTTCCATTCGGTTCCACCGTGTTCGAATTAATAGGGGGAATTGATTTTCACACAAAGATGGCCGCCATCCGCAAACTATTAGGCTAATGACCTATTCATTTGGTCAAAGGTTGCTTCCTTCATAAAGGTATATTGTTGCAAAGTTTGGCAGAGATCGGATGGTTATGTTAGTCGTAATTTGATTTAAGCTTTGAACATTTGTGTGGCCGCCATTACGTTTCTGTCAATATGGCGGCGATATAAAACATGACACTGAGATGCCCTTTGCTAGTGCTACCTCTGTACCAAATTTCGTTCCATTCGGTTTCACCGTGTTCGAATTAATAGGGGGAATTGATTTTCACACAAAGATGGCCGCCATCCGCAAACTATTAGGCTAATGACCTATTCATTTGGTCAAAGGATGCTTCCTCTATAAGGGTATGTTGTTGCAAAATTTGGTAGAGATCGGATGATTAGGTTAATCGTAATTTGATTTAAGCTTTGAACATTTGTGTGGCCGCCATTACGTTTCCGTCAAGATGGCGGCGATATAAAACATGACACTGAGGTGCCTTTTGTTAGTACTACCTCTGTACCAAATGTCGTTCCATTCGATTGCACCGTGTTCGAAATAATAGGGGGAATCGATTTTCACACAAAGATGGCCGCCATCCGCAAACTATTACGCTGATGACCTATTTGTTTGGTCAAAGGATGCTCCCCCCATAAAGGTATGTTTTTGCAAAATTTGGTAGAGATCGGATGATTAGGTTAGTCGTAATTTGATTTAAGCTTTGAACATTTGTGTGGCCGCCATTACTTTTCCGTCAAGATGGCGGCGATATAAAACATGACACTGAGGTGCCTTTTGTTAGTACTACCTCTGTACCAAATTTCGTTCCATTCGGTTGCACCGTGTTCGAATTAATAGGGGGAATCGATTTTCACACAAAGATGGCCGCCATCCGCAAACTATTACGCTGATGACCTATTGGTTCGGTCAAAGGATGCTCCCCCCATAAAGGTATGTTGTTGCAAAATTTGGTAGAGATCGGACGATTAGATTAGTCGTAATTTGATTTAAGCTTTGAACATTTGTGTGGCCGCCATTACGTTTCCGTCAAGATGGCGGCGATATAAAACATGACACTGAGGTGTCCTTTGCTAGTGCTACCTTTGTACCAAATTTCGTTCAATTCGCATTCACCGTGTTCGAATTGATAAGGGGGGACAGACATTCAGAGTACACACACTCACACACACAGACACACACACACACACACACAGACACACACACACACACACACACAGACTCACACACACACATACACACACACAGACAGACACACTTTTTTCGCCCTGTGTTGATCTCATAAGTCTACTTTCATTTTTTGCAAAAATCGAAAGTAGGCTAATAAGTAAATAGGTGTTTGACCGTTTTTTCATAAATCCAATTTAAGGGGCCCATGGGGAGGGGTGAAATTCTGGGGGAAAAAAACAGGAAAGAATGTGTCCTAACTGATTGACTGACAGACTCACTCAACAAAGTCAGAGGGAAAAAAACTGCTTAAAATAAGTAAATAGGTGTTCGACAGTTTTATTTCATAAACCCAATTAAAGGGGTTCGTGGGGAGGGGTGAAATTCTTAAAAAAGGAAATTGAAAGAAATAGTCCTGACTCACTCACCATCGCCCAGCCAAAATTATTGAAGTTAGAAACATGAAATTTTGGGGATGTGATCATTGTATGTCAAAACCGTCCACTAAGGGAGGATTTTCGGATATTCAGGTTCTAAAGGGGTCTTAAGGGGGTTAAACCTGCATTTCATTCAATAACAATAACTCCCGATTGGTTTCATTGGGTGATGTGATACTCGGCATATAAACTCATCATTAAAAATAAGAAGACACGTGTCTGAGGGTTCTTCGATGTGGTGTATATTATGAGGTGAAAGGGGTGAAACATGGGGGTTGATGGATTTCTAACGGAGCGTGTATTTCTTAAACGACATAGGCAAGGAGTTTGAAACTCAGCGGGAAAAAAATCAGCTTAAAAGATAAGTAAATAGGTGTTCGACCGTTTTTTTTTCATAAATCCAAATTAAGGGGTTCATGGGGAGGGGTGAAATTCTGAAAAAATAATTGAAAGAAAATGTCCTGACTCTCTCACTCACTCATCATCGCCCAGCCAAAATTATTGAAGTTAGAAACATGACATTTTGGGGATATGTTCGTTGTATGTCAAAACCGTGCTCTAAGAGAGGGTTTTTGGATATTCAGGTTCTAAAGTGGTCTTAAGGGGGTTAAACCTACATTTTATTGAATAACAATAACTCACGTGTGGTTTCTTTAATTTGTGGATGTGATACACGGAATATAAACTAATCATTAAAAATAAGCCGACATGTGTCTAAGGGTTTTTCGATGTGATGTATATTATAAGGTGAAAGGGGTGAAAAGTGGGGGTTTAAGGATTCGTAACGGAGCGTGTATCTCTTAAACGATATAGGCGAGAAGTTTGAAATTCACCAACAATAAAAAACAGCTTAAAATATAAGTAAATATTTGTTCGGCCGTTTTTTCACAAATCCAATTTTAGGGGCCCTTGGAGAGGGGTGAAATTCTGAAGAAAAAAACAGGAAATAAAGTGTTCTAACTGATTAACTCACTCACTCACTCATCCTACTGAGGGGGGAAGAACAACTTAAAATTAAGTAAATAGGTGTTTGATGTTTTTTTTTAATAAATCCAATTAAAGGGGTTCATGAGTGGGGTGAAATTCTGAAAAATAAATGAAAGAAAATGTCCTGACTTACTCACTCACTCATCATCGCCCAGCCAAAATTATTGAAGTTAGAAACATAAAATTTTGGGGTTATGTTCGCTGTATGTCGAAAACGTCCACTATGGAAGGACTTTTGGGTATTCTGATTCTAAAGGGGTATTAAGGGGGTAGACCTGCATTTAATTGAATAACAATATCTCCCGATTGGTTTCCTTGGGGGATGCGATACTCGGCATATAAACTCATCATTAAGAATAAGAAGACATATGTCTGAGGGTTTTTCGATGTAGTGTATATTATGAGGTGAAAGGGGTGAAAAGTGGGGGTTGAAGGATTCCTAACGGAGCAAATATCTCTTAAAAGACAGAGGCATAATGTATGAAACTCAGGGGGTAAAATCAGCTTGAAGAATAAGTAAATAGGTGGTCGACCGTTTTTTCACAAATCCAATTTTAGGGGCCTTTGGAGAGGGGTGAAATTCTGGAGAAGAAAAAACAGGAAATAAAGTGTTCTAACTGATTAACTCACTCACTCATCCTACTGAGGGGGGAAGAACAACTTAAAATTAAGTAAAGAGGTGTTCGACCGTTTATTTTTCATAAATCCCATTTAAGGGGTTCATTGGGAGGGGTGAAATTGTCAAAAATAAATGAAAGAAAATGTCCTGACTGAGTCACTCACTCATCATCGCCCAGCCAACATTATTGAAGTTAGAAACATCAAATTTTGGGGATATGTTCGTTGTATGTCGAAAACGTCCACTAAGGAAAGATTTTTGGATATTCAGGTTCGAAAGGGGTGTTAAGGGGGTAAACGTGTATTTCATTGAATAATAATATCTCACGAGTGTTTTCATATGGGGATGTGCTACTTGGCATATAAACTAATCATTAAAAATAAGCTGACACATGCCTAATGGTTTTTCGATATGTTGTATATTATGAGTGAAAGCGGTGAAAAGTGGGGGTTGAAGGATTCTTAACGGAGCGTGCATCTCTTAAACGACATAGGCGAGGAGTTTGAAACTCAGAGGAAAACAATCGGCTTAATAATAAATAAATAATTAAATAAATAGATGTTCGACCGTTTTTTCATAAATCCAATTTAAGGGGCCCTTGGGGAGGGGTGAAATTCTGGAAGAAAAACGTCCACTAAGGAAGGATTTTTGGATATTCACTCTCATCGACCAACCAAAGCTATTAAAGTTAGAAGAATGATATTTTGGGGATATGTTTGTCGAAAACGTCTATTAAGGAGGGATTTATGGATATTCAGGTACTAAAGGGATGTTAGCGGGGTAAAACCTGCATTTCATTGAATAACAATATAACATGACTATGACGCGAGCGAAGCCGCGGGTACCTGCTAGTATATTATAATTGTGAAAATCTGTGTGTCCGTGTGTGTGTGTGTGTGAGTGTGTGTGTTAGTTTGTTACCTCTTGACACTAAAACGGCTGGACGGATTTGGATGAAATTTGAAATGGAGACAGCTTATACCATGGGATAACATATAGGCTGCCTTTTGTCCGGAAATAAATCATTGTTCCCGTGGAATGGGCAATATAACTGAAAAGTCACCAAAAATACTCAACCAGGACAAAATATCGAAGTTGTCGCATAAAGACCTGACAAAGCTCATTTTACTCCCCTCGATGCAAGAAACAATACTCGGTATGTCCCTACGGGACACCGAAAACTACATTTTAAGGCTCTAAAACCAACAGTTTCAAAGATATTCGCAGAAAATTATCTTCGCTCTGATTGATGAACTAATCGCAAGTCCGTTTCCATGGCAACACTGCCTCAAGGTATGACATCCGATTTTCTATATATCCCTCTAGGAGGCAATGCCAATTCATTTATTATCTTTTTTAAGATATATATAAACACAATAAGAACAGTGTAGCGCGCCTGCCTCCCGTCCGGAGGCCCCGGGTTCGATTCCCGGCTCCGTCAGAGATTTTAGACACTGACGTGAGGGCTGCAACGGGCTGAACTCAGATTCGTGAGGACAATTGTGTAGCTGTGAGGCAGCGCGCCGGTCACGAAGAACAAGATTAACGGCAGAGGGCACACTATGCACTGACCACGCGTCACCACAATATCTGCAGGCCAAATGGCCGATTTTCTATATATCCCTCTAGGAGGCAATGCCAATTCATTTATTATCTTTTTCAAGATATATATAAACACAATAAGAACAGTGTAGCGCGCCTGCCTCCCGTCCGGAGGCCCCGGGTTCGATTCCCGGCTCCGTCAGAGATTTTAGACACTGACGTGAGGGCTGCAACGGGCTGAACTCAGATTCGTGAGGACAATTGAGTAGCTGTGAGGCAGCGTGCCGGTCACGAAGAACAAGATTAACGGCTGAGAGGACACTATGCACTGACCACGCGTCACCACAATATCTGCAGGCCAAATGGCTGGGAAGCGGTCGCATGATAGGCCTAGGCCCTTCATGGGCTGTAGTGCCAGGGGTAAAAAATATTAGGGGAAGCGCCTTCTAATACCACCTTTAATTTTTAAACACTACAGTAGCGGCTATTAAATAAAGGTAGCGATATAGCTACGTTCAATTTCATAAACACTGGGCTCACAAATCCCGTATAGTTAAGTACAAATATCGGTCTGGTCATAATTTCAATAGCAACGAAGCTCTGAGGCGGCTATTGCCGTTTCCTTAACACTTAAGGCATCCCGCCGTCATATACCTCAATGTGCACTTACCAAATTGTGAACCAGTCAATTTTACTGAAATGAATTTCTACTAGCGAGTATCCACTCCGGCAAAAACCACTCTCACTACATTTTCCAAAATTTACACAAGACATGATTTTTAAAGCACTCTTCTGTATGTTGAGGTACAGAGACATACCACATGGAAAGATACAATAAAATGTTGGCAAATCTGAGTTCAAGGAACTGCTGTCCAGAATAGGCTTGAGGTACAGGTTATTCGGCCCATGTTCGTAACATGGAATGTTTCCCTTTGACAATGCATCTACACCATGTGCGAGGGCAACGCATTTCAAAGATCTCTAAAAACACAATAATCAGGAAATTGGAGAACAATTTAAAGTCGGAGTGAAGATTCAAGGAGAAATAATTTCATCTCTGAGATTTGATGATGACATAGTCATCTTGGCCAATACGCCAGAAGCTCAATGTGCACTTACCAAATTGTGAACCAGTCTATTTTACTGAAAAGAATTTCTACTAGCGAGTATCCACTCCGGCAAAAACCACTCTCACTACATTTTCCAAAATTTACACAAGACATGATTTTTAAAGCACTCTTCTGTATGTTGAGGTACAGAGACATACCACATGGAATGATACAATAAAATGTTGGCAAATCTGAGTTCAAGGAACTGCTGTCCTGAATAGGCTTTCGGTACAGGTTATTCGGCCCATGTTCGTAACATGGAATGTTTTCCTTTGACAATGCATCTACACCATGTGCGAGGGCAACGCATTTCAAAGATCTCTAAAAACACAATAATCAAGAAATTGGAGAACAATTTAAAGTCGGGGTGAAGATTCAAGGAGAAATAATTTCATCTCTGAGATTTGCTGATGACATCGTCATCTTGGCCAATACGCCAGAAGATTTGAACGAGTTTATGAATGGTATGGACTCCGTATTGACGAATGAATTCATGATGAAAATCAATAAATGTAAAACAAAATTATCGGAATGCAGCCGAAATAAATCAGAAACCTCTATGGACATCAAATTGGCAGGTGAAACGCTACGGGAAGTAGGAGACTTCTGTTACCGGTACTTAGGAAGCAAAATAACCAGTAATGGACGAAGCAAAGAGGATATAAAAAGCAGGTTGGCTCAGGCAAGGAAAGCATTTCTACACAAAAAGGAATCTCTTGACATCGAATATACATTTAGGTATTAGGATGTCATTTTTGAAAGCTTTTGAGTCATTATAAGGAAGTGAAACTTGGACTAATGGTGCTGCAGTAAAGAGGAGAATTGAAGCGTTTGAAATGTGGTGTTACGGGAGAATGATGAAGATCAGATGGTTAGATAGGGTATCAAATGAAGAGCTATTAAGACGAGTGGGAGAGGAGAGATGTTTCTGGCGACTGCTAATGAAGAGAAGAGATAGGTTGGTACGACACATATTAAGACACCCAGGAATAGCAAGCTTAGTTATGGATGGGAGGGTCAAGGACAAGAACTGTAGGGGTAGACCAGGGTTGTACAGATTGCCTCGGATGTAGGGTGTGGTAGCTATGTAGTGATGAAACGATTAGCTCAGGAGAGCGAGGCATGGAGGGCTGCATCAAACCAGTCAAAAAACTTAAGACTCAAACAACAACAATCGGGAATTTTAATTACTTAGAGAGGCATGTGAGGCAAAAGGGTTGTTGGAGAATTTCAATCCCTGGGATGTAACACTGGAAGTGACTGCATAATGTACATCAGCGACCAAGGTGAGAGATATTTTACTATAGGTATATTAATAGCGACATGTTGACGTTCAAATCATCAATAAGTGTGGCAAAATTATACCCAGAATAGCTTAAGGAAAAATACTTTTAATTCCCCATATTCAGATAGATTTGCCATTCCAGGTGTACGTTTAGACAAAACCATTATTTCCCATGGACAACTGTATGTGGCGTGCTGGCGAGTATCCGGACAACAAAATCGTTATGTCTCAGCAGAGGATGGCAAAACCAAAACTAAAATTTTCAAATGTGTTCACAACTCTATAAAATTCCCACTTTGCTGCTCATATCTATATACTGTATGTATCAGAATTCTCAGAATTTGAATCTACCCACCTGTAGCCGCGATTGCTGTAATAGAATAAACCAACTATCAGCAATAATGCATCGTCCCCATTGTCTTGATCGCGAGCGAAGCCGCGGGTACCTGCTAGTAAATAAATAAATAAATAAATAAATAAAACTCCTTCTGAAATTGTCAGCGTTGTAATGTTTGAAACATAGTGGAAATAATAAGCTTATCTGCATAAAATGGGAACACGGTACATTAAAAACTGTCTTCAATTAACCCTTTATTAAACGGAAACTTGTCTTAAACGAAAATATTTGAGTGATCTTAGGAGTGAAAAACATGATAAATTTCCTTCATTAAAAGGAAACTGTGGTAGTCTGACAACGGAAAACAAAATAACATTTTAACGGAAAATGTACAAGTTACGAAATGCAGTGTTTAGCAAATTCGCAGGCACCCTGTGAAAGTCTACTTCGTCTGTAGTAACAGCTGACTCTGTAGCTAACAGGGAATGTGCAAATCGGTCTTCCTTATTTTGTTCTCCAACTTACACGTCAAAGGGTACGTTTATTTGCCTGTTTCCTGTTGCCCAAACCATTCTCAATGCTCGCTATAATTAGCTGCAAACCAACAAATGCCTGTATGTACAGAACTGTATTAATTCATAGCAGAACAATTTAAATACAATGTGTGAATGACGTATGCACACCATTTTATTATGTCTCAGTATAAGTTATCTGTCGTAGTCAGTGAAATCTGGCATTTCATGAAAATCCTAGGCACTTCATGAAAAGCCGGCATTAGATATAAAACGGGATAGTTGCACTATCGAACGTGTTTCTTCATGAAGTAATGGACTGATTTAGGCAGACGGTGTAAGACATTATTTTACATTATCAGCCGAGGTACATCATGAAGATCCGGTGTTTGTTGATTCAACTCTTCATGAAATAATTGACGCGATGGAGTTGTACATTACCGCCATACAAGAACTATTCCAAGAAATAAATTAATGCTTATTTATTATGTTTTAAAATGAATTTACAACAATAAGACAATAATAATAGAACAACAGACCTATATTAAAACGTGCAGACTGAACAAAAAAAAAAAAAACAGAAATCTTTATTTGGCAAAAAATACTCTTTAAGAAACAGCCTTTGAACGTCCATGGTGACTTCCATACAGTATACTGTCACTATTACGAGGCACGTCAAGAAAATAAGTTCCGTTTGGTAATAAAATTAAATTGTGTACAGATACAGAAAAATTATTTATTGCACAACATTCTACACCTCTTAAACTACTTTTCCACATAACTGCTGAACTTTTGCAGGCATTTGTCATAGCGTGGCACAAGTTCATGGATACCTTCTTCATAGAAGTTTGCCGCCTGTGTCTTCAACCAGTTGGAAACATCTTTCAGCTCGTCGTCATTGTTGAAGTGTTTACCGCCAAGGAAAGACTTGAGATGTGTGAACAGATGAAAGTCGCTAGGAGCGAGGTCAGGGCTGTACGGAGGATGGTCAAACACGTCCCAGCCAAATCCCTGTAGGAGGTTTTTCGTCACATTTGCAGTGTGTGGTCGTGCGTTGTCGTGAAGAAAAACAACACCTTTTGACAGCAACCCTCGGCGCTTATTCTGTATTGCGCGGCGCAATTTCCTAAGTGTCTCGCAGTAAGCATCTGCGTGGATTGTTTGACCACGCGGTAAGAGATCAATGAGTAAGATGCCTTTCCAGTCCCAGAACACTGTGCACATCATTTTCCGAGGTGTCAAGATTTGTTTCGGCTTAACCTTTGCTGGAGGTGAAGTGCGCCTCCATTCCATTGATTGCCGCTTACTTTCAGGGGTGTCGTAAGAAACCCAAGTTTCATCTCCTGTGACTATCTGTGTCAGAAATTCTTCGCCGCCTTCATTGTAACGGGTCAAAAACTTAAGTGCACTACCCATCCGTTTTGTTTTGTGTTGCTCCGTAAGAATCTTTGGTACCCAACGTCGGCAAAGTTTACGAAAGTTCAGTTTTTCGGAAAAATTTCATGGATTAGTGATCGTGAGATTTGGGGAATTTCCATAGCGAGAGCACTAATTGTAAACCTGCGGTTTTCCCGGATCTTGTCATCAATCGCGTGAACCAGTTATTCTGTAACCAAAGATGGACGCCCACTTCGTTCTTCATCGTGCACTTCACTACGTCCTTCATTGAACTGTCGGACCCATCTTCTCACCATTGAATCACTCATCGCATTTTGTCCATACACTTCGCAAATTTGCCGATAAATTTCAATTGGTTTCACTTTCCTAGCATTCAGAAAACGAATCACAGATCTGATTTCACAAGCGGCGGGATTTTCAATCAACACCGACATTGTACGAGTAAACAGGCACAACAACGCGTACGTGGCTGACAGCGCTCTCCAAATGGCGCACGTGTCTTCTCCTTGATACAGAGCGTCTACCGCGCATATGCGGAACTGCGCTGCAGCGGAACGTACAACTAGTTGAAGACACAGGCGGCACACGTCTATGAAGAAGGTATACAAAAACTCGTGCCACTACGACAAATGCCTGCAACATTTCGGCAGTTATGTGGAAAAGTAGTTTAAGGGTTGCAGAATTTTGTGCAATAAATACTTTTTCTCTATCTGTACACAATTTAATGTTATTACCAATCGGAACTTACTTTATGGACGTACTTCGTATTTCTTGGAAAGCACACTTATCCCTCCACGAGGAGACCACTATTTAGGACGGCTTCGGTGGCGTACTTGGTAGCATGCTGAGCTTCTATGCCCAAGATCGCGGGTTCAATCCAGGCCAAAGTCATCGGATTTTTAAGAGTGTTAAAAATCCCTCAGTATGCCTTCCTTCGGAGGGGAAGTAAAGATAGTCATAAATTGATGGCATGTAAAAGAACCATCCACTAACTACAATTGTAAGAAGCTAAATTTGTAGGTTAGATTTGATTAACTCTCTATTAAAATCCAACGTTCATCGCCAGGTGCCAGTTGCAATGGCATCTAGATGCCAAGTTCACAGCTAGGTGTCGTTGACGGCAGCATTCGGTAACGAAAGTCGGAACTACTTGAAATTGATCGTCTGCTGTCTTTACCTGAATTACAGATAACACACACTAATACAGCCATCAAAATTAACACTGGTTATCAGACAGATTCTACACACACCCAACGTACACGGGGCTACATGACCGCATTGTCACAGCCCCTAAACTAAGGAACCAACCAACCAGACCACTATTTCATGAAACCATGTATCAGATAATGTCACTATACCTTTTTACATCATATGCGCGCTCTTCATGAGGTGCCTAGGATTTTCATGGAATGACGAATTTCATAATCTGACTACGACATAGCCATTATATGCATGCTCGTTGTTTAACTATTTTATCATAGGCCTACCACCGGAAACTTATCTTTAACGGAAAAATATGCAAGTACGGTTCGTTTTCGTTTAAGGCAGGTATTACTGTATTATGGGCCCATTTTCCGTACACCCCTCATATGTTCTGTAATATTTCAATGATGTTCTTCTTTTAGCCCGATTCCCTGATGTGCTGTATCAGGTTGGTCAAAATGCTGCTTACCAAAGCCCCTGTGTACCTAGCAAGGAAGCAGATTGGCCTGGAGCTGTCGCAATATGGTACAACGAGGTTGCCGACTTCAACGAGACCCTTGTCAAGAATTACGAGTAAGTTAAGCAACTATATGATAATCACAGTGTTGCCCGCAAAGGAAAGAGGGGAGAGGTTGGTGGCAGTTGTCTTCACTAAGATTCTTACTGCAGATATAATCAAAACATGGTATAAAACAAGTCCCCGATTCTTGGATGTAACGGGTAATCTCGAGAACCACTGGATGGATGCGGTTTTCACCATTCTGTAAACGATTTCTTGAGGAAGGTTTTTGCAGAAAACTATTTATTTATGACCCAATGAAGCCGAGCAGTAGTGATTTTAGAGAAACGAGTCTAAAAATAACCTGCTGTCTGAGCGGCTTTTAAGCTTACGCTGGGTAGGCTAAATCGTTAAAAATATCTACAGGGTCTTTCATATAAAGTAAGAACGGCAAGTGGCAGTTTTGTTATTCGCTGGTACGGTGGCCTTGGCCGAGCTTGTGGTGCGCCACGCCCCCCTGCTCTAAGCGTGTGTACAATACTGTATGAAATATTACTTTAAAAAAGATGATGGAAGTGTCGTCCTTCCTGGGTTATACAGGCATTGTACCTGGTAACCACATTCTGGCTGACGCGAGTGAGATCTGCCACTGTAATGTTTCTGATTTTAAATTTTATGCTTTTTATTGAGCACTGGGTCAGTAGTGTCAAACTTATTTACAATTACGTGAATCCGTGCTAGTGAAGGTGGCACTTAATCAGGAAATTGCTGAACAAATGAAACACGTTCCCGCCGAGCCGACTCGTACATAAAATAAGTTTTACATACAAAAATACGATGTTGTGATGATAGTCTAACTATCTCATGTTAACATCTGAGGTTCAGACTGGCGACTGAACACCTCTGCACGTTTATTGCAAGGTCGAGTACAGTATATACTATGCGCGCGCTGTTAATACTACAGCAGGGGGCCGTGGCACGCCACAAGCTCGATCAAGGCCACTGCAACAGCGGATATCAAAGCCGCCGCTCACCGTTCTTACTTTATATTAAATACCCTGTATATACTATGATCATGACCATGCTATGAGTGGAAGAACTGTTCATCTTAAAAAGTGCTCCAAATATCCGAGAGAGCATACCTCTATCTTTAATACATCGCCCACTACAAGTGTATTTACGTTTTCATTTCTTCCAACAATCTCCATTCAGTTGAAATTTAAATTACTAGCTTCGGAGCGAGTTTATGAGCTACGGAGGGATCCTATCACCGCAGCTTTGGCTAGAACCAAACTGTCGAGTCGTGTCGAGCTAAGCCTTCAGAGAAGAGTTTATGTGTTTGGGGTTTCACTGTTCACCTCGGCTTAAGCTGTATGGTCCTCTTTAATGCTCTAGAATCAACTCTTTCTGCGATATTTACAGACTAATATCCCCACATTGCACTGGTAGACTGAACAAGGCTGACTAACCATAACCATGACAACGCCAGCCCTAGAGGTCCTTTTCTACTTTCCAACCAGCTAAGTTAAGAGCATGACCAACTATAATCCTCAGACCTTATGTACTGTAGATAAAACATAGCGACAAAAAAAGCTCAACCAATTCCCGAGATCATCTTATTGGGCTTGTCGCAGTTATTGTAGATTCTTCTTGTTTGTTGTTTGGGACTACAGACCACCACGGAGCTCGTATCATCTCGTTACTTGGGCCTTCTGTTTTCTCCTCTTCCAACACTCCTTCAACTTCTGACTATGAGCCAGCTTTCATTCCTCCGTCCATAAAGGTCTGTTGTTCCCTGTGTTCTTCTTTCTAGTAATTGATGCTAATAACAGCGAATCTTTATTAACCCTCTTAGTGCCAAGCCATTTCCTGAAATACTTGCCACGAATGCCAAGCCATTTTCAATGGTCATGCATTCTTTCGAAAATAAATCATAAATACCACATTTCCAACGATAGAATCATTATTTTTGCTTTGCATTATAACCAATACCTCATTCTTTCATACAATATGTTCATAACAGTAAATATGGCATTTAAACCTTTTTAATTGAGTTATTCTGATAATTGTTCAATTTTTCATTTTTTGTTGTTGTAAAAAATCAGTTTTGAGCCCTAATTAAGGACACCTAAGAATCATATTCGAAGAAACACTATGTTTCCAGCTGTAGAAAGGACTTAGATACATCTGTAGACAGAAAACTTCAACAAGAAGAAAACAACTGTACTGCAATTTTGGCGGGAACGCGCGTGATTGGGGGAGCGCAAAGGGACGGCATGAATACAAACTCGAACCTATTGCGTAAAGGAATTCGAAGGAAAAAAGTAAACACCGCACAGGTAAGCTTGAAACCTCACCTTTCCAACAGTATGAAATAATTAAGACATATGCCTACAGAAATCTAGAAATATAAGATAAACAGCGCGCCGATGGAATCGGCTTTGGCACTTTTGGCGCGAGTAGCGAGAGCCGATCTGATAGCCGCGTGGCACTTTGTGAGAGGATTAGGAGCTTAGTATAAACACAACTTATGTTCAATTATTTTCAATAATTCAATACATCAGTTCGAAATTTTGAAACCTACTTTTTTTGTTTTACATGCCCAATTCAAACGATTGAAAAGAAGATTCGTATGATAGGTTATTATATGAGTAATAATCATAATCTAATGACACTAAATTCTGTAGCTTACTTTCCGTAAATCAGAGAAGCCCTATATTTGACTTTACGGAAATTTTACTCCCGTGACGCGTTACAGAAAGACGTCATCTCGTGGGAGGAGTCTCATTCACCGATATTAGCACATACTTCCTCAATGCAATGGTATTGGTGGTGACATAGGTCGTGTATCAAAAACTATTTAGTATACATTACATGGACAATCCTTTTAAAAGCCAGTAAGATATATGAAAATAGGTTATTTATTTCTTCACGGAGCTACTTGTTATATTAATTGCCTGAAACGACTGTAATTTACGGATATTAAGTTTTGGATTTGGAATTCTTGCTTTATACTTTATCACGATGTAAGTTAGTTAGTTAGTTATTGTTGTTTTAAGGGGCGGAACTACGAGGTCATCTTCCCCTTATCACGATGTAAGTCGTGTCCCAAAAGATTTTTAATACCTCACATGGAATAGTCTTTCAACAGGCGACAGATGTTTCAAACGGAAACGACCAGTTGGATATATGAAAATACGTTATTTTGGCTCTCCATGAAAGTAGTTTTAATGTTTGCATTGCAAGTCCAGAAAATTTTGCCGAGGAAATAAAGAAGTATATCAAAATACGTTTCACAATACTTTCATTTCATTTGTCTAAATACAGTGATAGTAAGTAAGTAAGTTATATAGTTAGTTTTTTTAATTTATTTAATATAGTTACAACCCGTGCTTCACCTACAGGTATATCACGGGATATTTACAGTTTTAAATGCAAAATTAACATGAATAACATTAGTTAACCTATAAGACTTTCAATAATCTGATTAGCACAGAACTACGTGTTCTTTGATCTATCTGGTCGTTCTCTAGTTAGAAGAATAAAAACACAGTCAGACAGACAAAATGAAATGCACGTATTCGAACTGTTTAAAACGCAAAAATGAAACATTATGCCATATAAATGAGAAAAGAAACCAATGGGAGAATTTGATTCTTACCTACCCAAGCAGAATATATAGATGTTGTACTGTATTTCAGGTTCCTCCTGAATATTGGTCATGTTTCACAAGTACTCTGGGCTGAAACTACACACGTTGGATGTGGATATAGGACCTATATAGCAGATGGAGTGTGCAGGAAGTATTCTGTCTGTAACTATGCTCCACCTGGGAACTTTCCGAATTGGGAGGTGTATGAAATTGGAGAAGCTCGTTCTGGTTGTCCTAATGCACCGATAAACCCCGATAATCCTGACCTCTGTTAAGGGATGGAAAGTCACAACTGTATTGAGAAGAAACTGGAAAGATGCACTGTGGATAATCTTTCGTAACTTACTGGCTTGAAATATCGCATTATGATTGTTACTTTACTTGCACCGAAAGGTTTTCTGGAGAAATTTTTCAGCACTTTTACACTGTACTTTTGTTGAGTCAAGCATGTATGTAGTTAAAGAAGTGAGTTATCGTCTTTCAATTTCAGAAAATATTGATTTAGTACGATAGTGCTCTCACTTTCCTACTGTACACTTATTTCTTTCTTCAATAAAAGCTTTGCAAAACTTGAATTTTGAATTTTCATTCAGAAATATCAGCAAGCCCGTACGAATTGTTTTCTTGTAGAAAGGTTTGTTCTGTGTATGAAAGAGTAATTTACCTGACATATGATGAATTATGTGTTGGTTATAATTCCTTCATTTATGTTAGGGTATGTTTCTCATTCACAGCATTGTTTTATTGTTGTGTAAATGTTCGGGACGGTGAGATAAGTGGAGTAAATGTAACTGGTAATGTGAGTGGGCTGATGGGTATGGTATCTCTGGCAGTGGCGGCCGGTGATAAGATTGCAGTGTTACACAACGACCAGATTTTTCCAACAAAATAATAATAAAATACATAATACCGTAATTATATTTTAGTAATGGAAAGTTATACGTTTCCTCATGTATGAATATGAATTCATAGTTTTGCTCGTTAATAATTCAGGAAATCTTGTCGTACTGTGACCTGTTTGAGAAAGTGAAACGCGACAATAATATAGAAACGCCCGCCTTGTGGTCGTTGCCAGGCTCGAACCCCAACCAGATCTCAATAGTGAAGAGCAGGGCTAGATTTGTGACGGTACGCTCCGGTACGCCGTACCGAAACCTCTGATCGGGGGAAAAGTCGAATATTGTGCCCGTCAGAGGAGCTATCAGGGTTGCCAACTGCCGAAACGACATCCCTAACACCTCACCTGCCGTACCCATGTGCCATGAGGATTGGGTGAATTTCTTATAGGCCATAGCGGCACGAGAATCCATGATCCAGGGGATCCGTGGTAACATGGTTGCTAAAAGGTCATAGACAGCCCAAGAAAATACACCTCCTAAAGCTAGACTGAGAAATAAACTTCCAGACTTAGGTAAAACTTGTAGAAATATTTATTCAAAATATTCAGACACCTAGCCTAGTTCGGAGGGTTTCTATCGGCTAATCCGCAAACTAATAAATAAATAAAAAAAAAAGATCAGTACCCTAACTGTAAACTACTGTAAACCCTCGCGAAAAATATATCAGACAAAGTAAAGCAACAACAGCAACGCTGGGAAAATGGTACGGCAATAGTCTCTAAATCAAGTTACGAAATAAGCTAATAACAGAATTTACATTTAAAAAGTCTAAGTTAGGATGATACCATTTCCTCATTTACATTTATTTTTAAATCTAGCTAATTCCTAACAATTAATACAACATTTACGGCGATGACGTCCGTAAAGCAAAAACAATTTAATCCAAAATCTACATGACAAGCGGTAAAAAAAAAACATTAAATGCCCTCTTATAATCTAAGTAAAGGCTAAACATGAGGTTATCATACACTTGAAATAAGTAAAACAAGACCATAAACATTATTATTCCTGCCTTCGCCCTGGATTACTCTTTGTAAACCAGTGTCATCTACGTGCATGTGATTTACGTTGGCGATTGCGTAGTGAAAACTACGTCAAACGTCACATGAGGCTCACGCTCCACCAGCTACTGACTAAAGGTCGAGCAAGCACTCCGTCTATAAACATTAGTGTCATCTGTCCTAGATTACTTCCATAAGAGAAATGTGCACAAAGCAAGTGCCAGCCATCAGGTCCAAAATGCAAGAAAATCTAGGTTCAATGCTATGAGTAGTTAATTATCATCAGATTTATGATAATGACGTTAGTGATTATTAGAATCGTTGGTTTAAATTATCGTTGGTTTATGACGAATAGGCTGACAATCCTGAATACCTTGGGATCAGCAGTAGCAGTCTCGTGTGAGATCAATCTCTGCTATAACACCGTCAACGAGCTTTCCCGCTCGGACATAACAATAACACAGGTTATTAGTGGCTCTCGGCTCACTTCATTTACCTCTGGGTAAGGCCTGGTATGAACATCAGTTACCTCCCTATAATAACACAGTCAACAGAATCGAAGTCTGGACACACATAAATATAGCCTCTATACAGGTGCCTCATCTAGCCTCTTAATTACCATAAATAAACCTTATCATAACGTGAAATCATTCTCTGATGGAGAAGAAATATATTCGCTTTAGTAGCGATGCAAACACATGGCTCTCGCCAGTCATCTCTAAGTAGCAAGACGTATGATTATTACAAAATGGTGGCCTGGACATTGACCTACATATGAGACACGTCATCTAAATGTTAGTAATGCTATAAGCATTGTCAAAGAGTCTGGAAAAGTTATGGTCTCACTGAGTGAGTGGTGCTCTAGTACACTGCATGCTGGGAACTGTTAACACCTGTCCATGATTCGAGCTAGCCTCGCTACTCGCAATCATCTACACGGACGGTTTAGAAAATGCACATCACTGAAGGCAGGCAGCTTTCACGCAGAAAGTCCTATTAGAAAACTGGCCTTGTTATCATGTCCCAGATATAATAGAAATTACATAAACATTAGGCTTGAAATCACGCCTTAAAACAATGCTCAATGATATAGCATGTCTGAAAAGTCAAAGAAAAGAAAAACATAGATATTCCACTTCATCTGAATCTCTTTGAAATGTGCAGATATGTCAGTTCATAACTGCTCTGTCTAAATATAACCAAAACAATAACTGTGTCGAAACACTGACACGAAATAAACATTATAAAGGCGCAAATCTTACAATTGCTAAGTTTGCCAATGATACGGCATTCATTGCTGGGTTCGATGCTAGATTGCATACAAACTGTAACACTCTGAATGTGCTCAAACTTGAACTGGATGGCTTCATAGCACATCAAAATGAAAAATGACATAGTATTACATAACTGATAGCTTCAGTCGGCTATCCAACGATACGGACTGTTCTGACTAAATCAGTGGCGTGACAACATTTACCAGAAAGGGGTGTTATAAAAATATCACTGGCCATGGCGTCTGATCGTCATCCCAAATAACTGTACACAAAATCACCCACCTAGGGCTGAACAAAACGTAGTAACAAGACTACAGTCACGCTTAGCAGGGGTAAAAATAACATCCTAACGATGTCCCTCAGAATGCACCGTGATCGAAGAGAAATTCAATCACAACAGGTGACTAACAATCACTGAAAGTGAACTACAAGGTTTAATTCTAACAGTACAAAACCTACCTATGGCTTGTCAAGGAGTTCGGCTGATTCTACAATAAACTACAATAAACTACACTAAGCTACACCACAAAAGAACCTCACAAGGAAATAATATTTCGGACTCACAAGAAAGGATGTCTACATCTCGGTCATTCCAACGACCCGAGGGATATAATAAGGCTTTGGTCTCCGGACAAGGGTTGTCCAATCTGAGCCTCCACACCGGCTCTATCCATTTCCACGGCCTTTATTCGTCCTCCTCGTTGTCATGATGATATAACCAGACTCCTCCTCAAAGTTGTCATCTTCCTTGGATTAGCGGGTGCTAAAACCATGGTTCTTCCGTCATCTGCTGTAGTTCTCCGTTCCTCTCCTTCACATGATGAAGCTTAACAGCTCATCTCTACAGGTGATGCGTAACAAGGATTGTCGTACACGTGGTCGTCAAAATATGACATCTTGAAGTATGGCTTTACCACTTTAAGGTACGATGAATAAGCGTAGCACAATTGCACAGAAGCTAGCTTTAACGTGGCACTAAACTCACTGCTGCTACACGGCGCAGATGGTTTAAAATTGGCCATGAACTATTATCTGCTTCACTGATACAGATTTCACTTCCCCACAAATCACGTGGCATCAGCGTTGTGTTTCACTGAAAAGAATCGCACTTGTGATTAAAGCAATTTTTGTAGTTATGAGTGTTGAAATGATTCACTCGGTTAATAATGATTTCACTGTGAGTGATGTATTTATCGCCACTCGACGATGTCGAAGTATGATGTTCAAGCACGTGGCTGAAAATGTGGCGTTCCACGGTTATGATCACTTTTCCCAAAAATCCACAGTATTCGTAGCACAAGCCTTTTCCGGCTGTAATATTTAATAATATCATGCACTATTCAAATTGAAATAAAGTGCGATGCACTAGGATTGCTTTCCTCGCCTTCAGGCGAACTGTTACCTCGTCTTATAGACGGACTTGATACAAACGGCATCCAACTTGGATGATAATTCAAACACTTGTGGTAAGCTCTCAGCTATGCGCTGCGTTAGCTTGTAACTACACTGGTCGTGCAGCATCTGTCTGGTTCCGGTTCGCGCATCTGCGAGGTTACTACCTTACCAAAAGCAGAAATCACATTCTAAAGAATGTTTCAATGATACAGAATTACAATATGATAATATCTGAGCTTCGTAGAAAATAGAAGTGTCATAATTTAGCCTCAGATTATTTAATAGTGGTTTTCTCCGTTGTCAAAAGATCAACCATTTATAACTCCAAAGAATGTTAGCATGTAGCGACAGCATGGTCGGTCAGTGGGTGCGTTCTAAAGTGATGCATCAAAAATGCGTTGCGGTGAAAAATATCACATGAACCAGTGGTTAGCGGGTTCAATATATAACATAATTTTTAGAACTGTGGAACGTTAGTTGTAAGTCAAGGTCAACTTGGTCTTTGACCCGACGGTACTTCAAAGTACGTGGAATCTTGGCTGCTTCGGGTGCGGCACTCCGCTCTGGATACTCACAGCAAGGTGAAAGAGAGAGGAGGCACATACAACGAAATCTTTTCTAAGCTTTGGACAATTTTACATGTTTAAGTACATAGGCTACCTTTTATAATAAATAATTATTTCATAAAACAGTAAAAATAAAATTATAGAACCAGAAATAAAATATTGTTGGTAAACTTGTGTGTATTTTCAAACCGAATGTATTCAATTTTTTAAATTACGTAAAAAGAAATACATGGAAATAATGTACATTGTTTGAATGGTAGCCTAGTTGGCCAACATTAAAATTTGATATAGGCCAGCGGCTATGGTAAGAAAAATATTGCTACAGCAGTCTCAATTTAATTTGAAATCGTAATCAAAAAAGATTGGTATTTTGTCCACTGATTAAGTTTTAACGATGTTCAGAAAAGCGAAAATATCGATTTTAGAACTCTATATTTCAATATTCCATAAAGCCCCCACCCTCCTTCCACCACCACCCGGAAGCTCTTTTCTTTTACAAATCAAGCACTGGTGAAGGGTATGGCAGAGATGCTAGACCGAGTAAATCCTATCCCAACAGTTAACTTGGCTACTGCCGATACTGTGATATCCCCGTATTTACCATTTAATTTATAATACATATTGTTTTTTGATATGGATATTTATATATGATTTATTTATTTCGTATATAAATAATTATTTAATAATAATAATTATAATTCGGATCTTGAGCAAGGATTCACACCTCCCAATGAATAAACAACACAGCTTCCTAATAGCTAAGTTATTCAAAATAACACACAACAAATAAACTGAACATCACCTCCCTTTACAATATGGACCTCTCACATGAGTCCTTAATGATATTCAAATCTCTGTCAGACATCTCTCACACTCTAGGTGAGTCCCTTATTCTCTTCTGATAATTCTCTGGTGGTTAATTAACTGTGATTAACATTTAAAATGTTATTTAATCCCTCGTGAGGATAGTAATAATTCACAATAACCATACTTTCATCTCTCTCCCCCAACATTTCTCAGGTCTCACAGACTGTTTTAAATCTCATCCTGATTATTTCACGTTTTCACCATAACGGTATCAAATCCAGCATTATTCTACCTTCGAATTATACGTGCACACAATATAGTACCATTTTTATTTTTATTTTCATTACAGTCGAAATATTATTTAATTTAAGGGAACCCGTCTGCTCGTATTTATCCTTCTTCTTTCTCTGTTAGGCTCTTCTGAGAACCACGAACCAATTTCGATGTTTAGTCCTTTGTTGTTCTTTCTTCTTCCTCCAACGCTCCTTCATCTTTTCACTGTGTGCCTTCTTTCTCTCTTCCCACGTATTTATTATTATTATTATTATTATTATTTCCACCTGGACATAATTTTTAGGATTATTTTTAGGAAAATCTGTGAGTTCAGGTACCGACTCTTAATTAAAGTTTTAGGACAAGGGTCTATCTAAAACTGATCTACAAGATACGATATCTTACATTATTTTAACATAGAACACTGCTTCTTAAACCAGTGTCCTGGCCCGTCGTCCGTCTAGTGTTTACAAGATGTATCCCAGCCCTTGTAGGCTAATTTATGGCAGTGTTACTACACTGGTCAAAGCAATTAGGGGATCAGGTGAGATATCATACACAAGATACATATGGTATCGTCTTTTATTCAAAGTTCGGTTACAATTGTAATTTGTGTGTGCTACAGTACGATATTGTGCTGTCTCAACTCTTTACTGGAGGTTTACATAGCGTTTACATAGAGCGAGGCACCATGGAGCTACCATAATACTGAAAAAGTCATTCTCGTTGCCCTCTAATATTGTGTGTGATCACCTCGGACGGCCAGGACAGTTGCACGCCTGCGTGGCATGGACAGTATGAGGTTATCAATCAGCTCTTGAGGGATATTTGGCTATTCTTCCATGAATGCAATATCCAGCTCGGCAACCGTTGTGGGAGGTGCTGGTCAGGCTGCAATGCGTCTGCCAAGTGTATCCCAGACATGCTCAATCGGGTTTAAGTCCGGCGAACAAGCTGGCCACTCCATTCGTGCAATGCCCTCGTCGTCAAGCATGTTGTCCACCAGTGCAGCTCTGTGGGGACGTGCGTTATCGTCCACCAAAATGAACCTATCACCTATGGCACCAGCGTAGGGCACAACAAACGGTTCAAGGATCTCGTCTCGATACCTCTGAGCAGTCAAAGCGCCATTCTGAACGACATAGAGAACCGTACGTCCGCCAATACTGACTCCTGCCCACACCATTCGTCCATCACCAATACAAGGTGCTGTTTCCTGCACATACGTTGGATTGTTCCGAGTTCCACGTTCTCTCCAGACGAGGAAACGACGATTGTCCGGCTGTACACAAAATCTTGACTCATCTGTGATCCGAACCCGTTTCATTCGTTACGACGCCAATCCTGATGTTCCTCTGCCCAGTTTCTGCGGGCTAAACGGTGGCGTGGTTTTAATGGGACACACACCATAGGCCTCCGTGCGTAGAGGCCACTTTCCCGAAGGCGATTTTGGACTGTTTGTGTTGATATTGCGCGTCCTGTTGCCGCCTGGAGGGTGCGTTGCAGCTGAGTTGCATTCAGCGTCCTGTCTCGGCTGGCTGTTAACCGGAGAAAGCGGTCATCTCTTGCTGATGTTACCCGTGGACGACCTGGCCTGGCCTTCTTTTAACGGTTCCTGTTGTCTGAAATCGCGTCCAGGTCCTGGAAATTACACTTTGGGACACTCCAATAGCTGCAGCCACCTCCCTCTGTGTCTGTCCTGCTTCCAACATTCCTATGACTCTCCATGCAATTCCTTCGGATAAGTCACGTTGTTGTTGCATTGCACTACCTGCTCACTACACCATCTGAACCCAACTGCTTGTGTCATTCGTTTGGTAGAGTAAACACACGTCCCCACGAACCCCCTCTGTAGCAACTTTCTGTTATTACCACTATCTCGGTTGCCATAATGTGGTGGTATCCACTCCGTAGAACCAACAGAAAGACGTCGAACCATTTTAGGCCATTCTGCCAATGACAATGCGTCAGAACCTAGATATCTCGAATGATCCCCTAATTGTTTTGACCAGTGTATTTCTAAAATGGCTGCCTGTCTAAAGAAACAGAAAGGGTTGTATCTCCCCCATACCGAATGAAATACAATGACCTTTTCTTAAATAGGTCTAGCCTCCTTCAGATCTTTTCCACTTACCACAATATTTCAATTATTCCTTTCTGATTATTGAAGGGTGTCTCAACGTTTAATTCCTGTCATTCTCTTTCCGATATAAAATTCACTCTTAGTTACCTTCTTACATTAGGTACTTTTTAAATCCCTGGATTAATCTGATGCACTTAGCTACAACTTCCTTCCCTCGGACCACAGACAAATTTTCTTCGCGAAGCTGAACCGCTGATTTTTACCTTGGATAGCGAGGTGAGCCTTACTCCATCCTCAATTAGCTATCTTAATTTCAACAGCTAGTCCATAGACAGGAAGATTCTTCGTCTACACTTTCATAGCATCTCTCTCTTTTCATGGTGCATATTAGCCCCTATTACTTCGACGACTTTGCCTACATGGCACATTCCTTACTTCGTGCATGACCGCATGAATTACTTTCACTCTCATATTAGCCGATTCCAACTTCCGCTAAGGTATCTCCTATCTTATTATCCTATTCTGCATCTCATGCATACTACTAGGCTCAATTCGGTCCTGATTATTTATTCTATCAAAGCAGTTCAATCTCCAGTTAGCATTTTCCTTTTCTGTGTTCTTCAAGCCATTTTCATTTCATCATATTAATACATTTGGCATCTCAGGTGAAACAATTTTTATTCCTGGTTCGATATTTAATATTTCCATCTTACGTCGCTACGTTTTTTAAGGTTAGTAGGTCCTATCAATTCCATTTTTACTTTTTACATGATAACAAATTTCCTTCTAATAAACCGGGTTCCCTGTTCCATTTCACATATTTATATCAGTATCTTGGTGCATGGTTCTGCTGTTTACTCTGTTTAATCTGATATTTACAGCATTTTTCCTCCTTCCATTTCACCCGCCCTAGTGAATGATCTTGTCTCATCATAATACATTTCTCCCAAAGAGCTTGATGCTAGGTTAATACTGAGTTTATACACTACCTGAGGGAAGATGATTGAAAGAAAATGAGAAAAGTTTAGGAGTGAAAACAATTTTAGGCAGAGAGGAAGAAAATCCAATAAAAAATAATAAGAAAATAGTGATCTAACGACGGGTTATGCTGGGCAGAGCCCGTGAAGTAACTAAAGTAAGAGGGAGCTCGGTCACCGTCAGCGGAGAGAGCGGCGGGAGCTACGGTTACCAGCAAGATATCGCTAAGTGCTCTTTCCCTCCCGAGCAGGTATTTGGATACTATGGGGGATAGGTAGTGCGCTAGCAAGCAAGGATATACAAAAGGAAATGGATTTATGTTCTTTCCCTTCAAAAGGGTGAGATTCTTTCAAGCATCCAGAAATGCTAGAAATATCTAAATTAGTCGGAATAATTTTATTTCCAGATACGGTTGGCTCCCCGACAGAAAGGCCGAATGTCCCCAGAGTGGGTAGGAATAAAACAACTCGAGTGCTTTTAGCGATATTTTTATTATTATTAGCAGAAATTTGAGGGAGTACCAATTGTTGCATCTAAAGCAGGCTAAACTCTTACCCAGGAGAATGCCGACTAAAAGTTTAGAATAGAGGAAGACCTCAAACCTAACTTGAACAAAACCAAACTTTTAAGCAGTGAATCATAAGCCAGAGAGAAATCTCTACAAGTAGGAAGCTGGCGGAGCGAGCTATAGTTGCTTTAATAATTCACTAGAATTAGTTGGTTAGCTAAGAGAAACTTTGTAAATGTTAATCGAAGTTTTGTTTTAATCGCAACAAGTGATGGAGTTGTTAATAACTTGGTCATTAAGTGACTTGCCCTTTTCATTGAATTTGGAACGATTCAAAAAGGAAAGGTAGGGAAAAGGAGGTCCTGCCTAACGGGTTTTCTATCAATAGAGTTAGAACACAAATAATAATGGGTTTATTTTAAAAATAAGTAAGTGAAATATGGAAATCACTTAAGATAACAGATCTTATTTTTTTGCAGATAAGAACAACTTTTTGGGTTACAAATTCGAGATCTCAGACCTGTAATATTTAGAAACTTACAATTGACAAATAATGTTAAACAATTCAAATGGTTTCGAACCTGTTACGAGCACTAAAAACCTTACAAGCGTTTTAAAAGTGTGTTTACAATAGGAAGTTTAACGCATATAAAGATAATGGTAAATGAATTACAATTTGGATTAATATTATGTAGTAAATTTTTGTTTTAAGACCAAATACTTAGAAAATGCCCCTTTATTTTAAAGCAAAAGGGCTATGAATTCCTGAACAAACAAGATAAAAAAAGAGATTAATAGCATGTTTCTATAACCTCTGTTATTGACGAAGAATTGAACATGTGTTACATTCAAATAGGGCAGATCACCTTTGTGAAACCTGGATTAAACAAATTAGATAAACATTTAACAATTAGAAAATTAGAGTGTCCTGATTACAACAGGAAAAATTACGTTTTAAAACGTGGATTATAACCATGGTTATTTTTACAGAGTGAAAGTTGTACATGGAGCAAATAGGGAAGATGCTTAATGTTAAGCGAGGCCTCATAGAAAAATAACTAGTTAAATATACTACATTGTTAGTAAAAAGGGATCGGGAGAATAGGAATTGTAGGATAGAGGCCAGTTCTGATAATACGAACAAATCGCGACGCTTTAGATTGTTTAGCGGACACTGTTTTCGCACTAAATTTTGTTGATAAATTGTAAATTTTCACTATTGCGGTAGAATGAGTTCATTATGTTACACTTTGACGGGTTTTAGCAGTATGTAGTCTTGAGTTTGCAGTTTCTGAATTCACTGAGTTTGACTTGAATAGGTTATTGTGTTAGAGAGTTCTTGGTTTGCAGTTAATAGTTCTGTTTCACTGAAAGTTGCGGAAATTTTGACAGTATTGAGTATAGTTCATCACGCTTGATAGTTTATTTTGAATGGAAAGCTCCCGAACTCTAGTGACAGTTTAAAGTGGCAAGTAGACATCCGGCGAAGGTTGATAAGTTAAGTTTTAGACAGCTGTTAATTTTACAAGGATCCCTCGTTGCGGGTAAGTATTCCCTTACTTAGTTCAAGAAATGCTAGATTTCATGACTAGTAGAAAGCCTGGTTGTCCAAGAAAGACGGTTCCAAGGGGGGCAGATATTGTACAATTTTGTGAAATCCCAACACTGCCTATAACTTTCAGTAAAAACATTCCAAATGTTGATTAAAGCCCTCTAAAATGGTTAAAATCATTTAAGATTTGTACTTAACTTTCCATGGTGGTTTGATGATAGAAACCTCCTTCGACCGTTACACGAAGATTTCAGACATGGCGTGGAATTTAAATATTCCTCATTTGGAGAGGAGAAGAGCCTCTGAATGGTGACTACACTGTTCACTCGAAAGTCGGACGAGAAGTGGGAGCTAGAGGAGAAGCACACGAGAGAAACAGAGAGGCGAGGGGGAAGGGGAAAGACACATACGAAGCTTAACACTATAGGAAACATTAGGGCACACAATTGTCAACACAATGGAAATTCGATACATCAATTAATATCTTCATAGAGGTAATAGATGACGACAGGCACGACATCTGCTTGACCGGTGTGTAAGTACTCTTGAAATTGATGATTCCAAAACTTCGGCTGGTTGCCACGTGGATCGCCATTACATTTCAGAGAATACAACTGAAACAAACTTATACAGATATGAATATACTGTGACCGAAATCCACCATGTTGGTGATGTTTAATTGCCGAGATTCGCAAAGCAACCTTGGAAGTATTTGATGAATGCAACATATTGTAATGTATTCCAGCATGTGTTTGTAACAGACCCAGAGCTGAAGAAACATTCTTCATAATTATTCTAGATGATAAATGGACCTATCATTATGGCAATGAGCTAAAATTTAGCACAAGCGAGAGTCGAACATCTTCAACTCCTAACGGCTTTGACAAGTCGTGACGCAATAGATGAGGGGTAGAAACTTCCCCACGCACTGCTTTGAATCAGGTGACTACGCAGCGTGCACTCTGTCAGTTCTAGAACACGTTCATTCGAGCATTCTTTTTCACTGGCTAAACTCATGTGTGCGCGAAGATGAGGTTTTCTAACACGTGTGGAAAGCGTGTGTTTGCACTATTTAACTAACCATCACAATTTGGCTGGTGATACGCCGATACTTATAATAATTTCTTTACCAGTGTTAAGCAAAGTAAAGTCAGTGTTTTCGACGAGTGGCAGAAATACTGTAAGTGAGAATTATAATATTATTCAGCGGACACATTCACAGCACCATTGCGGGCTGGAAATATATTCACCGTAGAACGCAGGCCAGTAGACATTGATATACAACTTGTTGCTGCGCATAACATATGACAGATCTTGTCATATTATTATTCAGCCAGGCACACGGATATATAATGTTGAACTTTCTTTTTCGACACGATAGCTATACTAAATGTAACCGAATAAGATCAACATTTAATTGAATTGCTAGCAAGTGCATTCATGAATAATGAACAATATTGCAATTACAGCACCTATTCCAAACTGATAAAATTGTCGGAACATTTCACCATCAGTGGCGTACAACCAATTTTGATTTAAGGGGTTGCATGAAGTCATCCACGATGCCACTTGTAATTAAGAACAGTAACATGGGAACACTGATAAAGACTTTATTACTAATCAAGATGATAGCTTAAGCCATCAACAGGGAAGCTTAATGACCAGGATGAGTCCGAGATCTGGAGGACCGAATTCACGTTAGATCAGACGTCTCGACGATGGATGCATTACAAGAGTATCTTAAGCGGCGATCTTGAAAAATTAAGTATAGGACCAAGATTAACCACGTCGTGGGAAATCACATAGGCAACACATTCTCCGTAACCCTGAGCATGCTTTCAGACCACTTGTCTGAAATTATATGACAAGCCATTACCATGTTATAATAATGTTCTCTCTTCCAGGTGACTGATATATTTCGAATGAATTCCCAAACTAAAAAGCAAATAATTTAAGGATATTAAGAGTAATTTCGCACATATATTTAAGATATTTAACAAAATGTTTTATGGTTGAATTCCATATTTTTTTATCAACTTATTCTAAACTTAGTTTCGTTCTTACTCATGGTGTATTTTACCTTTATGGCGGTTGCAAGCGGAACATTAAACTTTTTGCAGAGCTATTTTTTGAAACTTGATAATTAATTCTTGGGACAGTAATTATCATCTGGATTCATGATCTGTGATCCTAAACCCTACTGTAATTAATTCTGATTGTATACAAATACGAAGCCGATAATTATCGTAGACATTAAGAGATTCTGACCAGTCTTATTATTGCCATTTAAGGATTACTTGACATTATGTCAAAAGGATTTTGAATAAAGCACAATTTTTAATAAGTTGTAGACACTTTATAGTGGTCTAAGAGCAGCAACTGTTGGAAATGAGTTATTCCATTCCAATGCATTAATAAATTAATAATTAATGAATTTCTTCGATGATATAAATGTTTGTAATTATGAAAGGATTCAGGGTCTATGCAGTCCTAGGTCAAATGAATTAGTATGTGCTTTATTATAGTAATTATATTTATATTTCCAACTTTGGGAAATAGTGCAATGACAGGTTCTTTTCCTGTCCAATTTATCGTCATTTTGTGCACTGTTGTTAGGGTTTAATGAGCTGGTCAATCCAATTTAATAATTATGCAGATCTTAGGCAATTCTACTGTATTCCTATATCTTTGAATGTAACTGTTACATCATCGCAATCTCAACAATTTAATTTATCCCATAAGGACATGTTGAATCCAATTTCTTATTTGAGAATGACTTGAGTGATTAAAATTCCCTTGTAAACCAATGTTTTGAGAAATTACGATAGATTAATGCTACTTTGAGCTGAGATGTTTTCCATAAGGAAACTTGGAATTATTGTGGTGATATAATGATAATAATAATGTATTTTCTATAATTAATTTAATACAATTAATTAATTAACGGTCATTAATGTCAATCTAATATATGTAAATATCTAGGATGTGTATAATTTGTGTGTGAATTATTAATTTAGTCTGTTTTATGGGAAGAAAAAAATGTTTAATTTTTTTTTCTACAAAGCTGAAACTGATAGTGAAGTGTTTTTGTTCATATTCAGCTAAACAACGAGCTCTCGAACTCTGATTAATTTTCTTTTGTGAGAACTTCCCATTTCAGTGAAATAGGACAGCTCAACGGCACAGATGGACATTATGGATACTTGTATCCCAACCTAATGATTTGCCTTGAGTAATAGGAGTGTTCATATCTTTATTTTGTCCGTCCGCTCTAAAATAAATTTAGGATCTCGATTTTAACCGGTTATAATTATTACGGTAGTTTGGAACTTCTCCCGAGTCAGTGATACGTTTTCTTTTTCTTGTTTGTGAGTTATTTGTCCTGTTGAACCTTGCATGCCTATCCCTTTAAACGACCCGCGATATTCGATCTCTTGCCTGCCCGAGCTAGTTGTTATGATTTTTTTATTGGACAAATATTTCAAGGACTTAATTTTTTTTATCGCCTGTGTCCCTTCTTTGGTTTCTCGTTGAAATCACCGGGCCAACGTGACGTCGGGGAAACGGGCACAATACATTCAATGAAAAGAGGAATACAAATGAGGGGTCCCTGTCGGTGTCTGCGAGAGAAAACAAAAGAATCTAATGAAAAAGAAAAGTAAAGCGCAGCAAGAGCAAACTCTAGTTAAACGTGTATTCCAAGAATACACCAAGCTGAGCGGACACCAACAGAGACGAAGGATAGGTTAAATTTCAATGGGAAGGGGGGAAATTAGGGAAATCGTTCTTGAAATATGGCCGTTAATTGTGGAAATCTTGACCACTCTAACTCTTCCATCCCTTCCCGGGTAGCAGTCCACCACCCTGCCGGAGATCCAAACTAGAGGGGAGGGGGGAAGCATTCCCTACCACACGCTGTTCCAAATCCATGAGTTTGAGTATGCGTACACGCGAGTACTCAGCAGTGATGCTCGGAGTACGGTTGGAAAGGGACAGGGGGTGAGAGCCAATACGTAACTGGGCGAAGGTCATAGCACAAGTCCATGCGCTTCATGTCAATCTTGATGTATCCACCGCGAAGTGACGGCAGCCCCCCACAGCAGAGCTGTATTGCATGTTGCAGGTTTACTCACGGAAGGTGGCGAGTACTCCGCTGCTCACGGGCGAGCTGCTCGCCTGGAACATCCTGCCCTACCAGAAACAAATCACCCATATTGCTATCAGGATTAGAAAGAACCCACTTTTGTCTCCGCTGTAAAGAAGTTTAATATTCTAATTTCCACCTTTTCCAGAAAGGATTACGAAGGGCTTCAATTTTACGCCAAACAATAGATAAGCGAGGATATCTGTGAGAGCTGGGATGTGGGGGAGGAGAAGAGAGAGAACTGCCAATAAGGAAATGACCAGGGGTTAATGGAAGTAAATCATCAAGATCATTAGAAAGCGGGTTCAAAGGGCGAGATTTAACAACACCTTCAATTAGGATAGACAGCGAGTTGAATTCTTCATAAGTTAGAATACGATTACCTAAAACCTTTTTTAGATGACGTTTGGTAAGCTTGACACAAGATTCCCACCTGCCGCCGTGATGGGGGGCGTAAGTGGGTATGAATCGCCATTTGAAACCTTTAGCATAGGAAACGTTAGAAATTTGTTCCATGGCAGGAGAAGATGTAAGGGATTTCTTCCCCAATGAAGCTGCGCCTTGAAAGGTGAAGGCATTATCGGAAAACATTTCAGAAGGAACTCCTCGCCTGGCAGTAAAAAGAGAAACAGCTGACAGAAAATACGAAGTAGAGGCATTTGTTACTAGTTCCAGATGGTTCGCACCCGTAACCATGTAGACGAAGAGAGAAACATAGTTTTCCAAATAATTTGCGTTTAGCTTCAGGGGAATTGCGCTGATATTGAGATGGACCCATGTAATCCACACCAGTTAAAGCAAAAGGGCGGCTAGGGGAAGAGCGGAAAGAAGGTAGATCGCCCATGATTTGAGTGCTAACCTTAGGTTTCACCTTAAAGCAAGGGATGCATTTGTGTATTACTAAAGAAACTTCATGAACTCCATTTATTATCCTGTACTTCTCTCTTAATAAGCAAAGCAGGGTTTGAGTACCAACATGCAGATTTCGATAATGGAAGTCACGTATAATTAAGGAAGTTACGTGATGCTTAGAAGGCAAAATGGAAGGATGCTTTTTGTCTTCAGAAAGTGAAGAATGAGAGAGCCTTCCACCTACTCTAAGTAACCCATTTTCATCAAGGAAGGGGGCTAGAGCACGAAGACGACTGGATTTTGAAAGATCTTTCTTAGCTGAAAGCCAAGACAATTCAGTAGGGAAAGCTTCTTGCTGTGTGAGTTGCAAAATTTTGATAGTAGCGAGGGTTAATTCATGATTAGTTAGATGCAGTTTAAGAAGAACAGGTTGGTCAACAACGAGATATTTACATCTAAGAAGATAGGCAAAAATCCGAATTCGTTTATGAAAGGAGGAATAGCGGGACATTCAGAGAAATGAAACGCTGGAAATAAGACACGAAGCGGTAGATTTAGTTACTTTGGCATCAGGCAAGTTGGAAATTGTAACTGGAAGTTTAAAAGGCCAGCAAGAAGGGTCTTCGATTATCCACAAGGGCCCATACCTGTACAGTTGAGATGCTGCCAATTGAGAGGGTAAGCGACCACGTGAGATAATGTCAGCGGGGTTATCAGCACTAGGCACATGACTCCATTGACATCCCGAAGAAAGGGTTTGAATTTTAGAAACTCTATTGGCAACGAATGTTTGCCAGAGAGTGGGGGTTTTGGCGATCCGAGAAAGAGTGTTCATGGAGTCGCTCCATAGATAGATTTGCGAAAATTGAATTTTTAAAACTTTCTGCAGTTTTTTAGCAAGTTCTGCGGCCATGAGAACGGCACACAATTCAAGTCTGGGCAAGGTGATAGTTTTAAGCGTGGCTACTTTGGAGGTAGCACAAAATAAGACTCGAGCGTGAAAGTTCGTTTAGAGAATTGCATTAAACAAGGTATGCGCAGCAACCGTAAGCTTTCTCGGAGCTGTCAGCAAAGACATGAAGAACGAAAGGTGTATTAAAAGAAGCGTTGATTAAATTTCTAGGAATTTCAATAAGCGAAAGGTTAAGTAAACTAAATCGAAAAGAAAGCCATCTATTAAGGAAAGAAGAGGGAACAACTTCGTCCCATTCACATTTGGGAGACCATAGATCTTGCATAAAAAGCTTAGCAATAACATTAACTGGAGCAAGAAATTGAAGTGGGTCGAAAATTTTAGCTATTTCAGAAAAAATTTGCCTTTTTGTGTTAGGGAGCTCTTCGGAAAGCGAGTCTTTGTAAATGAGAGTATCAGTGCGAGTGCACCAGTGTACTCCTACCGTTTTTATAGATTCGGAATCCCCACCAATTTCGACAGAAGAGGGATCTACATCTTCGACGGGAAATTGAGCAAGGAACACAGGTGAATTTGAATTCCACTTATGATGTGGGAATCCTCCATTCTTTAACAATGCTTTAGTTCAAGAGATATGCTAGAAACTTCTTCAAGAGTCTGAAAGGATTGAAGGTAATCATCCACATAAAAGGATGTGGTTAATGCTTCTGAAGCTTTAGCGTGATATAAATCACCATCTTGAGAGGCTAGCATATGTAAGGATCGGATAGCTAGAAAGCGGAAGTTCTAAGACCATATGTAACGGTCTTTAAGCGAAATGTTTTAACGGGTTTACTAGTTTCGTCACGTCATAAGATTCTCTGAAGATCTTGCCTTTCAGATTGGATTAAAACTTGACGATACATTTGCTTTATATCCGCGATGACGGCTATAGGGAATAGGCGAAAATTTAAGAGTATGGTAGACAGATTGGACTGAGTAGCAGGACCGGAGTGAAGAGTATCGTTAAGACTGTTGCCATTAGCGACAGGTGATGACCCATTAAACACAACTCGAATTTTGTCTTTAACAAGAGGGTTTTTCCACACGGGATAGTGATTTAAGAAGACAGTTTCGACTGGAGGATGTAATTCGTCATCCTATCTATTGAAAACTTCCATGTGATACAGACCTTCAACTCCTCCATGAACTCTGTATATTGTTGTTTGACAAGAGGTTCTTTTTTTAATTTACTCTCAACGGCGAAGAGAGCTTTACGAGCTTTGGGCTGAGAATTACTTAGTTTTGGAGGATTGAGTTGTCTCGGCATTTGCACTATAAATCTATCTTTGGGTGTGCGAGTAGTTGTAGAGACAAAGAGTTGTTCACAAAATTAGTTTTCTGATGAGGTTGATCAATCAATGTTTTCAAGTTTCCAGAACTGTTCCAAATCGGTACTTACAAAGTGACATTGTGACACAGGTTGAGTGGTGTAATGAGGGAGTTGACCAGTGACAATCCACCCGAAATTAGTGTTTTCAAGTTTCCAGAACTGTTCCAAATCGGTACTTACAAAGTGACATTGTGACACAGGTTGAGTGGTGTAATGAGGGAGTTGACCAGTGACAATTCACCCAAAATTAGTGTCTCTGGCAAAAACGCTAGAAGATAATTGGTGAATTTGCTTGCGTAGGCAATTCCAGAAGACATTTGCACTAAAGAGTATGTCAATAGAACCTTGGATATTAAGCAGAGGATCTGCAAGCCTCAAGTTAGAGGGAATATTTAAGCAGGAGATGTCAACAGAGTGACTAGGGGTATCTTCACTTATGCTGTTGAGAATGAGACAGTTTAGCTTGAGAAAATTATTTCTCTGATAGGTATCCTTTATAGTTAATTTTGAGAATTGCAAAGTTTGTGATTTTAAGCTGTTAATGCATGATACGTTAATAGAAGTGGGGGTTACTAGAAGACCCAGTTTTTTGATTAATGAGTTAGAAACAAAATCATGGGTCGCTGCCGAGTCGAGAAGGCCTCGGGCGCGAATCCAGTTGCTAGATTTATCTTGAACCTCAATTTGAACCGTGATAATAGTACTTGAGCACTACGCAAAGACTTGGTGTTTTGAATATAAGATGACGCATTAGGCTTGTTAGTATTGTCACTTTTTTGAGAAGTGGATGCTGCTGATGACCTCGGTTGAACATGACGATGCAATAAAGTGTGATGCGCCCTTTCAAAATGAAAAGAGAGTCTAGTGGACTTGCAATTAGAAGCGGAATGTTTAGGTGAATGACAATTGACACAGTACCTATTTTGAGATACCAATTTCCTTCTGTCATCAACCGATAGCTCTTTGAAAGATTTGCATAAGTATAAAGCGTGAGTATCTTTGCACAGTACGCACTTTAACGGTTCATTAAAACTTTGACGGGGTTCACCTTGGGTACGTAATGCAAGAGAACTTGTAGTACCGTGTTCACTGGACCTAGTTTGGTAACCAGTGGTGTATGGCTTAGTTTTAGAAGGGCTTGATCCAGATGTTTGAGTACTAGAGGATGCATATTCGCGTCTAGATTTGGGTGACATAGATTCACGTTTAGAATTGGGAGAGGCGGGTTCACTTTGGTTAGATAAGGCGGTTAAAAGTTGACATCTACTATTTATGAAAAAGATGAAATGTTCATAACAGTAATCATCATTGTTAGAAAGTTCAATCTCCCATGCTTTGAGAGTGGCAGTATCGACTTTAGAAACCACTAAGTGTATTAAGAAGGTGTCCCAATGGTCGGTGGGCTGATTCAATTAGGATAATGCTTTCACATGCAGCTGGGTTGTATCGATGAGGGTACGCAAGCTAGTGACGTCATTATGCAGTGAAGGGGCAAGTTAAATAAAGATTTCATATGACGTTGGATCCTCAAACGTACATTACCATATCTTTCTTTAAGTGAATTAAAAGCGATAGGGTAGTTTTCGGTGCTTAAAAGGAGCGCTTCAACCAGCTGTAACGCTTGATTATGAAGGGTTTCTCTTAAATAATGACATTTATGGATAACTTGAATATCGTCATTATTATGAACAAGAGAACAAAAAATCTCATAAAAGGACTACTAATCAGCTTCATCTCCTGAAAAATGAGACAAGCCTATTTTAGGAAGTAATGGTTTGGGTTTATAATTGCCCTCACGAGACGAGGTTTGTTGTTCTTGAGGTGAACTATGGACCGAAACGTCCTTTTTTGATCGTCCTCAAGTTGACGAATTAACTTGAAGGCAGCGCCCATGCCTTCATAGTATTGGGTTTCTGTCTCCACTCAATCGTCTGTTTGATTGAGCAGGCATGTTTCAATTTCTGTTTGGATTGTGCAATATATCTCAAAAGATCGTTCATAGTCTTTTACACGATGTTTCGGTAAATCTAACTGAGCTTCTGAAGGATCCAGCTCTATGATATATATTTTATATTGGGTGTTTTGCCCTTTATAAGACGCTCGTTTGGCAGTCAGCTTGTCATCCCTATCTTTTCCTTTATATTTTTCCCTGTCCTTATCTCCAGGCATAATGAGAGTTGAAAAGTGGAAGACAACTTATAAAACTGTGGAGTTTTGAAAATGCTGTCAGGATGGCAGCAGCAAGCAAGTTGAAAGGTAGTAGACACTGTTGGAGACAGGAGTGACCTCTTTCTCCTTCCACCAGCCTCGCACAGTATGAATTATAGCTGAAAAATTCAAAGTAGATATTAATAATTTGCAAGATATTGACAAATTGGATTCTCCCGGGTTTCTGTACCAAATTTTGGTAGGTTAATACTGAGTTTAAACACTACCTGAGGGAAGATGATTGAAAGAGAAGGAGAACAGTTTAGGAGTGGAAACAATTTTAGGCAGAGAGGAAGAGAATCCAATAAAAATAATAAGAAAATAGTGATCTAACGACGGGTTATGCTGGGCAGAGCCTTTGAAGTAACTCAAGTAAAAGGGAGCTCGGTTACCGTCAGCGGAGAGAGCGGCGGGAGCTACGGTTACCTGCAAGCTATCGTTCTGTGCTCTTTCCCTCCCGAGCAGGTATTTGGATATTATGGGGATAGGTAGTGCGCTAGCAAGCAAGGATATACAAAAGGAAATGGATTTATGTTCTTTCCCTTCAAAAGGTGAGATTCTTTCAAGCATCCAGAAATGCTAAATGTCTAAATTAGTCGGAATAATTTTATTTCCAGATATGGTTGGATCCCCGACAGAAAGGCCGAATGCCCCCAGAGTGGGTGGGAATAAAGCAACTCGAGTGCTTTTAGCGATATTTTTATTATTATTAGCAGAAATTTGAGAGAGTACCAATTTTGGCACCTAAAGCAAGCTAAACTCCTACCCAACATAATGCCGACTAAAAGTTTAGAACAGAAGAAGACCTGAAACCTAACTTGAACAAAACCAAACTTTTAAGCAGTGAATCATAAGCCAGAGAGAAATCTCTACGAGTAGGAAGCTGGCGGAGCGAGCTATACTTGCTTTAATAATTCACTAGAATTAGCTGGTTAGCTAAGAGAAACTTTTTAAATGTTGTTAATCGAAGTTTTGTTTTAAACGCAACAAGTGATGGAGTTGTTAATAACTTGGTCATTAAGTGATTTGCCCATTTCTTTGAATTTGGAACAATTCAAAAAGTAAAAGTAGGGAAAAGAAGGTCCTGTCTAACAGTTTTTCTAGCAAGAGAGATAGAACACAAATAATAATGGGTTTATTTAACAAATAAGTAAGTGAAATATGGAAATCACTTAAGATCACAGATCTTATTTTTTTGGAGTTAAGAACAACTTTCTGGGTTACAAATTCGAGGTCTCAGGCCTGTGATATTTAGAAACTTACAACTGACAAATAATGTTAAACAATTTAAATGGTTTCGAACCTGTTACGAGCACAAAAACCTTACAAGAGTTTTAAAAGTGTGTATACAATAGGAAGTTTAACGAATATAAAGATAATTGTAAATGAATTACAATTTGGATTAATATTACGAAGTATTTTTTGTTTTAAGACCAAATACTTAGAAAATGCCCCTTTATTTTAAAGCAAAAGGGCTATGAATTCCTGAACAAACAAGATAAGAAAAAAAAAGAGAGATTAATAGGAGGTTTCTATAACCTCTGTTATTGACGAAGAATTGAACATGTGTTACGTTCAAATAGGGCAGGTCACCTTTTTGAAACCTGGATTAAACAAATTAGATAAGCATTTAACAATTAGAAAATTAGAGTGTCCTGATTACAACAGGAAAAAATACGTTTTAAAACGTGGATTATAACCATGGTTATTTTTACAGAGTGAAAGTTGTACATGGATCCAATAGGGAGGGCGCTTAATGTTAAGCGAGGCCTCATAGAAAAATAACTAGTTAAATATACTAAATTGGTAGTAAAAAAGGGATTGGGAGAATAGGAATTGTAGGATAGAGTCCTGGCCAGTTCTGTTGATACGAACGAGTCGCGACGCGGTAGATTGTTGAGCGGACACTGTTTTCGCACTAAAGTTTGTTGATAGATTGTAAATTTTCACTATTGCGGTAGAATGAGTTCATTATGTTACACTTTGACGGGTTTTCTGTTTCACTGAAAGTTGCGGAAATTTTGACAGTATTGAGTATAGTTCATCACGGTTGATAGTTTATTTTGAACGGAAAGCTCCAGAACTGTAGTGACGGTTTAAAGTGGCAAGTAGACATCCCGCGAATGTAGATAAGTTAAGTTTTAGACAGCTGTTAATTTTACATGGATCCCTCGTTGCGGGTAAGTATTCCCTTACTTAGTTCAAGAAATGCTAAATTTCATGACTAGTAGAAAGCCTGGTTGGCTAAGAAAGACGGTTCCAAGGGGGGCAGATATTGTACAATTTTGTGAAATCCCAATACTGCCTATAACTTTCAGTAAAAACATTCAAAATGTTGATTAAAATCCTCTAAAATGGTTAAAATCATTTAAGATTTGTACTTAACTTTCCATGGTGGTTTGATGATAGAAAACTCCTTCGACCGTTACACGAAGATTTCAGACATGGCGTGGAATTTAAATATTCCTCATTTGGAGAGGAGGAGAGCCTCTGAATGGAGACTACACTGTTCACTCGAAAGTCGGGACGAGAAGTGGGAGCTAGAGGAGAAGCACACGAGAGAGCCAGAGAGGCGAGGGGGAAGGGGAAAGAAACATACGAAGCTAAACACTATAGGAAACATTAGGGCACAAAATTGTCAACACAATGGAAATTCGATACATCAACTAATATCTTCATAGAGGTAATAGATGACGACAGGCACGACATCTGCTTGACCGGTGTGTAAGTACTCTTGAGATTGATGAATCCAAAACTTCGGCAGGTTGCCACGTTGAGCACCGTTACATTTCAGAGGATACAACTGAAACAAACTTATAGAGATATGAATATACATTCAAAGGAAAAGGGAATATAAATGAGGGTTCCCTGTTGGTGTCTGCGAGAGAAAATAAAAGAAACTAAAGAAAAAGGAAAGCAAAGAGCAGCAAGAGCAAACTCTAACTAATCGTGTTTTCCAAGAATACACCACCTGGCCCTTATAAACACAAATTGTGTCACAATTTTAACCCTTCACTTAACATTTACACACCACATCAATATTCACTTGATGCCCCATTCACTACTTTTTCACCATATTTATGTACACTGTTTTCCTTGGTTACTCCTATGAACTTCGCTACGTACAGGTAGAATCTACGTGATCCACGGCGGTCATTTTCGCCTCCTACCATCACGATATTTGCAAGTTCTCCTTGTCTTGGTGACTGCCTCACTGAATAAAGGAAACCTCCTCAAACTACTGTATTTCTCCCAATACTGTCCTATTCTTACTGATCAATGTTCTCTATGAGGCCCTCCTCAGCGTAGCCAACCTCGCATGGTGACGAAATTTTCACTCACGGGTATAACTATGCGATTAGTACGAATGATCACTAAGGTTCCATTTATTTGAGTATAAATTCTTACTCCTTTTCCTATAGTTATTCCCTTATTGATCACTCTGCTCACGCCTGAGAATACTTGAACCATTCCTCACTGTTCAAATTGAACGACGTGCGTCTCCCACTGTACTATCAAAATGTGCGTACTCGTTCTGCAACATCTTGGTATTTCACCTTTTTTGACTCACTAGAATTATTAATATAACATTCCAAAGAGTTTATTTATTACTCGAATATTATTCACACGACGTTACTTCACTTCGACTTATGCACTTTTGCGGCGTCCAGTCCGGACTGCTATGTGTTGTGGACCGTTCCTCTCAAAGGTTGTAAGTCATGTGTGTGTGGCCTTCTACCACCTCCTATATAAACTTTTCGAGCGAAGTACGAGTAGTTCACAGCTGTAGTCATCCTGGAACCGATTTTTCGTTCCTCACCACCTATAATTTCCATTCTAGTCTTATCTGACTCGTAATTATAATTATGATGATTCCAAATTTCTATTGCGGAGTCTGATCTGTTCGTCCGTTGATAAGTTATAAGCTTCGCGCCTTCTAGTTTCAAGTGACGCTCTTCTCCTGTTCTTCCCAAAATACGGATTTCAATTCTACGCGTAGGCACGCTGACTGTGTACTCATGTGTACCCACACGTCTGGCTTGAATTTTTTTTTTTTATTAAAGATTTTCTTGACATGTAAATTGAATTTCGAATTGCCTGTATCCGGTGTTATCTTTTGTTTTAAAATCGGTCCTGTCGTTTGGGTAATACTGTATCAATAATTCTGGGGTACGGTCAACCTTCCTCCCCTACTTTCCCAATGCTTTAGAATGTTCTACAGTCATCTCGGGGTCTCCTGCAGCTTCGGAAGTGGGACGAGTGTTTGACACTGACGTATGCTGGTGCCTGAGAAACCCCGCCCCTTTCTCCAGTCCATTAGTTAACTGTCAGGAGATGAAGCTGACAGTAGCTTGCAATGCTAGTTTCTCAAGATTTCCTTGTATATGTAGCCTTTCAGTATTACAATCTGTAGTAAAAATATGTTAATTTCGTCGTTATGTTGAGGCTTTATGATTAGATGGGTTATAACGGCTATTCCACTCTAAATTAATCTAAACTGAAAAATAAAATCTGACATCCTAATTAATAGTTACAAAAATAAGTCCCAAATCAAACTAAGATTCGTGACACATAAAAATCCCTACGCAAATACAATCCCATTAATTAAGAAGAAGAATAATTACACCTGATCCTACTGCAATTTATTTTCGACTCTTCTATATTAAAGTCATTTACATTTAAATAATTGGCAATATTAAAAATAACGGAGTTTTAATGGTGCCAACGTCCAACATCTATCTTTACGTTACTTTGTCTTGCTAATCCTTTCTGAAATCAATTAACGTTACATAGACGATAAGCGTCAAGGAAATAAAAAAAACACAAAGCTAAAAATATGCACAGCTTTCCTAACTAAATAAAAATAGTAAGATAATGGCTAACGTGGTAACAACCCATCCGCTGCCTTAACTCATAAATAATTAGCAACCTCAAGGGCTCCAGAATGTCACAAAATTGACGGTACAATAGTGTTATTCTAACTGATACACAAAAGTATATCCTAAATGGGATATTCATCTTTATTAAATCGTAGATGGAAATCTCTACCTTAATCTCAATTTAAATATAATAATCTGCAGTACAAAAATATTACTGAATGAATTTGTATCTAAGCTGCAATAATAGCTCATAGCTATATCCATGTGAATAACGAACTCAGGTCCTCCCACATTCAAGGCGTGTCTACCTGCTGTGTCATAAAATGTCGTCCGTAGTCTCATATTAATATTCTCTCACTCCACGAGTAGCAAAGATAAACAGCGCTGCTATAAAACTCGTCAGGCGGCTTCGCGTAGTTGGTAGCATGCTGAGCTTCTATGCCCAAGATCGCGGGTTCAATCCAGGCTGAAGTAGTCGGATTTTTTAAGAGCGTTAAAAATCTCTCAGTATGCCTTCCTTCGCAGGGGAAGTAAAGCCGGCGGGCCCATGTCATAGATTTATGGCATGTAAAAGAACCTTCCACTAACTACAATTGTATGAAGCTGAATTTGTAGGTTAAATTTGATTAACGATCTATAAGTTCCAGCGTTCCCCGCCAGGTGCCAGTTACTGTGACATATAGTAGCCAAGTTCGCGCCTAGGTGTCGTTGACGGTAGTATTTGGTAGAAAAATTATTGCTCGGGTCAAAGGTGCGAGAACCTGAGAGGAATGTGCATCACGGACTATGAGGAGTGGTGTTGATGAGTAATGAGGTTTCACGGTCCGTGCATAGTACAGAACCAAATACATTGGTCGGTGACTCACTCACTCATTCCTAACACCACAGTGGTTTGACCAACAGCCCTATGTTTGCAGTATTGGAATAGAAAGGAATACCACATACCAAGGCGGGCTGACAGTTTAGATTAATTTAGAGTGGAATAGCCGTTATAACGCATCTAATAATCTCAAGTTTGGGGGATGGAATGCCAGTCAACGTTCGGAAGGGGTTGATTTCGTGTCACCACTACTTCTAAGGAACTTTACAGCCCTTTCTGCAATTAAGACCACGTTTCAGACCTTAAAAACGGCCTGATTCGAAAAATCATCCAAAAGAGGGTAGCAGGGGAAGGGGTGGTAATCAGAGGCACAGCTCCTTTTTTGAAACGTTAGGGGAAGACCCCCCCCCATTTGCAGCAATGATAAACATCTCTATTTAAACCTTCCTTAGGGGTGAATCGAGACGGGGTGGTTTGGTCCCATGTCAGTTGAGGGTGTTAGGGAGGGGGGGGTGAACATTGCCGGAGGCCATAAGAACATTCTGCAATCAGCTACTGAAGACGGTGTGGAGGTTTTCAGGCGGTTAAACACACCCGGTGCCTTCTCAGACGCTCCCAATGGTAGTCCATGTTTAGGGGATGATGAAGGGGGTTGAAAATGCCCAAGCGTTAAATGTAACGATTTCAACGTGTTTGTGGAACCTAGACTCATTCATTTTCGACTGCTTTGGCAACCTGCGACAAGTCCTACAGCGTTTTTTTGCAAACTTCAATTTGCGGTTTTCGAAAATGGGCTGATTTTAGGGGCACTACCCCGAAACTACTCAAGTTGGGGAGTTGTGCTGAAGCATATGCTTGGTAGGTGTCAGGACAAACGTCATACTGAGATATCGAGCTTGTGTGGTCAACTTTTCAAAATTTGGTGGCCTTTGAAAAAAGTGGTGCTTTAATATCTGTGAGCAGTTTATATGCATTAATTTAATTGATCACATAAATTGAGAGATGGAAGGACATCTTTATTCCTAGGTAAAGAATTAGCGCTAGATATTCTGGACGCAGGAACTTGCGCAATCTGCTAAGCCTTTTAGGGTGTGTTTCTATCTCCCAAAATTTTAATAATGGCACCCCGTGGCGTTAACGAACAGCTGATTCGTCACCTCAAGTTAAAACGCAATGAGAGTGAAACCGAATTATGATCCGCGTCACCCTGGCTTGTTATTGGCTGGCAATTATTACCAGCCATTGGCTGCCCGCTGGTTTGTTTACAATTATCACCAACATGGCGGCGAGAGGAATAGATTTCTACATCAATTAAATTGCTATAAATCTATTCCAGTTCATGACAGTATGAAGTGCAAATCACTTATTGATGAGGAATTGTATGTATGTTTATACGTATTTAAATTGCAGCGTGACACTGTTCATCAACATTTGCGAAAATAAAAGTACAAATCAACACAATTGCTGATCAACTGAAAGATTCTACTACTTTGGATGTAAATAAATTGGCTGTCGTTTCCACCAGTTTTATTCATCAGTTCGAAATACATTCAGTACAACAACCTTTTGTGCACTATAAAACGACATTATTGACCATTGCCTATTGATGTTGCTGTCTGCTTATATTTGCCAATTTCATGACATGTAATTTGTAGGTTATGCCTAAGGCATATAATTTAAGTGGTCGTTTGTAATGTGAAGTTCTTACTGTAATTGTTGTACAAATATTATGGTTTAACTAATGAAGCAAGGATTAAAAGTGCAGTTTGCACCGCCACCCTTTTTTAGCCTATTTTCAATTTTGAAAAAAATAGGCTTATGAGATCACCTTTTGTCCGTGTGTGTGTGCGTGTGTGTGTGTGTGATTCGTGTGTGTGTGTCCCCCCCCCCCTAATAAAATCTAAACGGCAGGAGCGATTTCATTGAAACTCGGAAATTTCATAGCACTATTCCCGGCGACCTCGACCGTGCCCTTCAAATTTTGTTACGACTCACCAATCCAACATGGCGGCTGTGCGAAATATTTCACCAGCATTCAATATCTCCGAAACTATTACCGATATTACCCTGACATTTTATATGGTGATAGAGGGAACTACTATAAGTTCACTTATGTGACTTTTGAAAACCTGGTAACTACAAACCCAACATGGAGGCCAAGCGAATTTGCGACTTTTAAATAGACGTTTCTCGTGATTTGACCAACCAAACGCAATGAAACTTGGTACAGTATATGTTTATATACATTGTAATGCACCGACATCTAACTTCGTTCAATTGTTTACATAATCACAAGATGGCGGATGTGCGAAATATTTCACCGGCATTCTATATCACTGAAACTATTAGCGGTATCTCCCTAAAATTTTGTACGGAGATAAAGGGCACTACTGGAAGTCCATCTATAAGACTTTCAAAAACCGGTTAACTACAAAACGAACATGGCGGCCAAGCGAATTTGAAAATTTTAAATAGACCTTTTCGCGATTTAATGTTCCAAGCGCACTGAAACCTGGTACAGGAAATATTTATACACATTGTAATCCACTGGTATCTAATTTAGTTCAATTGTTTACAAAACCTCAAGATGACGGCAGTGCGAATTTTAAAATTAAGTTTTTATTTCTTGTGATGTAGTCATGCGATCGAAGTGAAAGTTTGAATAATGAACCTAGGCAATAATTTTCCTTTAATGGTACATGACTCTATGGCCTATACATTTAACAATCCAACATGGCGACCATCCGAAATATTTAGACGATACTGAATATCTACGAATCTATTTTAGCAATCAAACTGCATTTTTTAATGTTCATAGGGGCTATGAACTTAAGTTCACCTATAGGACTTTAAATAACCTGGTGATCACAAATCCAACATGGCGGTGACGCGAATTATAAATATTTACATGGACGTTTCTCGCAATTTAACCATCCGAGTGCAGTGAAACTTGGTACAGTAAATCCTTATACGAATGTTAATCCACTGGCATCTAATTTATTTCAATTGTTTCCATAACCTCAAGATGGCAGCTGTGAAAAATTTTAAAATCTCCTTGTTTTTTCTTGTGTCCTAATTATGCGATTGAAGTTTGAATATTACACGTTCACAATAATCTGCATGTAACAGTACATAACTCTAGGACCTACATATATAAAATCCAACATGGCGACCATCCGAAATATTTAGTCGGTTCTTAATATCTACGAATCTATTACAGCAATCAAACAGAAATTGTGTATGTTGATAGAGGCAGTTAACATAAGTAGGATATATGAAAATAGGCTGTATAGTTCTTCACGGAACTACTTGTTTTAAATATTGATATGTAGTTTCTCAGTCTGATAACTTCTTGGATTTGATTGAGATAGATTTATAGTAATATACTACCTTATTAACCTGCAGGCTGAGTTTTTTTTAAACATGCCCAGGTGCATACAGTAGCATAAGACCTACTGCAGGCTATGTCGATCCTAAATGTCGGCCTGTTATAGTGCTCATGTCGAAGGTCGCCCTAAAGTTTTAACTACCGTATTGAGACTTGATTTGCATCGAAGATAATTTCAGCTGAATCTGGCAAGGCTTCGTAAACTTGGGCGCGACTTCACATTTTCATTTTTCCAATACAGCTTTTGATAACAACCACTTAAATCACAGTGTTTCAAGATTTGCTCTCGTTAAACATCACCAACAAGTTGTTTTTTTCCCTGGTGGTAGGCAGTGTTGGAGTCTACAGAAAATAAACTTGAGAAATAAAAATACATCTCAGGGGTCCATGACATAGTTGCATTTTATCATACTGTATCTCCACTACATATAGCAATCCTACCAATGTTTCCTAATTCCTCATACTGCATAAATAAGCATGACAGATTACAGCATTAGCAATGATGACAGTAACTTATGAATTGCTAAAATGTTTTCAAAAGATGCATAGAAAGTGGCTTGATAAACCCTGTATCATCAATCCATTTAAACATTCCCACAGAGCTCTAATCAGAAGCTCATTTTATGTGCAACAGGTATGTAGAATAAACCTCCCTCCCAATAACTTGTAGGCCTAACCTGAACATAATCCATGTTAAGAGCTGTTTTTTGGTTCACAGAAAAACCTACCATTTAAAATCTTGCACATAGGTTACTAATCATATTAAAAATCCACTACTGATTTAAATATTCCAGACATCTTCCTTAACTCCACTTTTACTGACAGCATGTAAGTCCTTACTACTGTCTTTCAAGCCATTGGCCAGTTATTAGCCTATTTTCAATTTTGAAAAAAAAAAATAGGCTTATGAGATCACCTTTTGTCCGTGTGCGTGTGCGTGTGTGTGTGAGGTGTGTATGTGCCCCCCCCCCCTAATAACTTCTAAACGGCTAGAGCGATTTCAATGAAACTCTGTAAGTTCATAGCACTCTTCCGGGCGACCCCAACCGTGCCCTTCAAATTTTATGTCTCACCAATCCAACATGGCGGCTGTGCGAAATATTTCACCAGCATTCAATATCTCCGAAACTATTCCCGATATCACCATGGAATTTTTTACGGTGATAAAGGGAACTACTAGAAGTTCACCTATGTGACTTTTGAAAAACTGGTAACTACAAAACCAACATGGCGGCCACGCAAATTTGCGACTTTTAAATAGACGATTCTCGCGATTAACCAACCAAAGGCAATAAAACTTGGTACATTATATGTTTATACACATTGTAATGCACCGACATCTAACTTCGTTCAATTGTTTACATAACCACAAGATGGCGGATGTGCGAAATATTTCACCGGCATTCTATATCTCTGAAACTATTAGCGGTATCACCCTGAAATTTTGTACGGTGATAAAGGGCACTACTGGAAGTTCATCTATAAGACTTTCAAAAATCGGTTAACTACAAAACGAACATGGCGGCCAAACGAATTTGAATATTTTAAATAGACCTTTCTCGCGATTTAATTTTCCAAACGCAATGAAATCTGATAGAGGAAATGTATATACCCATTGTCATGCACTGGTATCTAATTTAGTTCAATTGTTTACATAACGTCAATATGGCGGCGGCGCGAATTTTAAAATTAAGTTTTTATTTCTTGTGCCGTAGTCATGCGATCGAAGTGAAAGTTTGAATAATGAACCTACGCAATAATTTTCCTTTAATGGTACATGACACTATGGCCTATACATTTATCAATCCAACATGGCGACCATCCGAAATATTTAGACGCCTCTGAATATCTACGAATCTATTATAAAAATCAAACTGATTTTTTATTTTCATAGGAGCTATGAACTTAGGTTCACCTATAGGACTTTAAATAACCTGGTGAACACAAATCCAACATGGCGGCGACGCGAAGTATAAATATTCACATGGACGTTTCTCGCAATTTAACCGTCCGAGTGCAGTGAAACTTGGTACAATAAATCCTTATACGAATGTTAATCCACTGGCATCTAATTTATTTCAATTGTTTCCATAACCACAAGATGGCAGCTGAGCGAAATTTTAAAATCTCCTTGTTACTTCTTGTGTCCTAATCATGCGATTGAATTTTGAATGCTACACGTAGACAATAATCTTCATGTAACAGTACATAACTCTAGGACCTACATATATAAAATCCAACATGGCGACCATCCGAAATATTTAGTCGGTTCTCAATATCTACGAATCTATTACAGCAATCAAACTGGAATTTTGTATGTTGATAGTGGCAATTAACATAAGTAAGATATATGAAAATAGGCTGTATAGTTCTTCACGGAACTACTTGTTTTTTTCATGAGGAACTATTTTAGTCATTCTTCTCTATGTGAAATACAGTTGATGACAACTGCCTGGAAGACTCAGGTGTTTTTTCTTGTGTCGCTTCTCTGGTTGCCTACGATACTTCCTAATTAAGAACAGAATGTTCCATTGAATTGTTGAATCCAATTGACCAACTGGTAATATATTATGGCTTGCTTTAATATTCCTATGATACACTTTTAGATCCCATATATTAATGAAATATACAACAACATAGGCTGACATGTTGAACCAATTTCCCATTCCCTAACACTCCCAACTAATTGGACATAACCTACCTAGTGGTTGGTCTCACATTGCTCCCATCTACATGTACCGTATTAGGTCTAGTAGTACCATAGGTATTGTGACTGTTTTTCCAACTCCGTCAAGGAAACTAATTCTGAACTAAGGTCTGGAATGGGGTACACTGTCCCACGAGGACAATCAAGGACAACTTGAACCATTCAAGTGATTTTTCTATTTCATTTTACCAACTAACCAGGTGCCTGGAAATGCTAGTAGGCAGCTAAGTAGGCTAACCTACTGGTATTCACCATTCAGAGAACATTCTCGGCGACTTGTCTATGCATGGCACAATTTTCAGAAATTGATACAGTAGTCACAGAACACTAATAGTGCCCCGTACTCACAGCTTAGCATAGGACGGAGTGGATTCCAGCCACAGATTAACTCATGATCTGTCAATGGGTTTTCAAACAGATTGAGCACACACCCAAGTACAGGGGTCTTGACCATGATGTTCCAAGCCTCTAAATGAAACACTCCTCTTTAAGACTTGCTGGTCTTGCATCCATGGTCGATCAACATTCTCCTGATCTCAGTGTTCTCAAGTTTCTGATTGTTATGGACATGTTTTTATCCTGACAACTTCATATTGTAAGGGGTTGGGGTACATGCCCTATTCTTAATTAGTTCAGCATAAGATCATTGAATCCCCTTAAGAAACATAGGGAACATCCATGTGTTATTTGACCATAGGAAAGGGAGAATAAAAAAAACTGAACCTCTAGGGAGATTGATGCAGATGACTCCGAGTAAGTAGGCTAGATCAAAATGATCATTTTTCAGTGTTGCCTTAATAAAAGTTGATAACTTTCTACCGTTCAACATGAATAGGCCTTTATTGGATGGGAAATATTTTTATTATTTGCAGAGATTACAAGGATGACTTGTTGATGTATCATTATTTTGTTAAGCGAACATAAGTTCCAAGTCCATATCGTGTTGGAACCCATATTTCAGTGTTGCCTTAGCAAACGAAATATTCAATATCTTTCAGTCGGTCAACACGGTTGCACTTAATGGTAATGGTAATGAGCATTATTCCCAAAACCAGAAAAAAGCTGTACATGCAGGCCTAACATGTCAAATCAATCATACCTACAAGACAACAAAAATGCTCTATGAAAAACTATTAAAACCCCATAATGGTAGTCAAAAATAATCTCAAACCACCGCCACTATTTCGCGAAGGTGCAGAAAAATCTTAATAAAGTACAGCTATTCGTAATAGTAGGCTACTGTTGTGATAAACCGCTACTGAGCGATAGGCCTCCGAAATAAATCTATTTATCTTAATGTCTACAAGATAACGAGACTGCCAAAAAACCACAATGCCACCCACAAATGAGGGGCTCAGTGGAATAAGGGCCCATCCCAACCAGACTAAGTATTGAGAAAAAAAGGGGTTTTGTTAGATTTTACATCATTCAAAATGCAAAGAGCACACGTAAATGAAATTTGGCATGTATATTCTAAATAAAATGACCCTTTTACTTGCAAATGTTTAGTGCGATACAATGTTTGATTTTCGAAGAAAGGGGAAATGCTGTAAGGAAATTAATAATAGGAGCATGAATTGAAATGCGTAGTATATGTTTGCACTATTATTATATTATGACTAAATGATTCAAGAAACATGATTTACAGCTCAATATTGCAGGTGTTCAACAACTGAGGCATCCATATCATTGTTGTCTGAACTAAGGCCCCCGTAAAATATTTGATGGACAGGTAGTACAAATTTCATAAGTTTCATAATGTCCTCATACTTAGCCCTCTTTAACTTCCTGCTACAGGGGTATTTTGTGTTCAGCACAACGTCACGTAGTACAGACGGTTTCCCTTTCCCTTTTTGTAGACTTATTGTTTCTTCTGAAGCCAAATCCATAGAACAAAATTTTATTTGCATATCATGCGTTCCCTTTCACAAACCGAAACTGAGATATCTTTCTTATAACTACTTTATGTTTTTCCACTGTCACATTTCTCTTTATGAACTTGTTGTTTAAGATGTTGAGATCTTTTAAATCCTCAGTTCCCATTTCAATAACAGTGAAAGATTTCTTCACTCGACTTTTCCTAATAAGATCACACCACTGCCCAGGTGTATAAACCACTTGGGTTTTCCTTTTAAGTTTTTCAGTGACACCAAAGTCAGGAAGGAAAGTGTGACCTGGCACAAGAAATTTGTGTTCGATTTCCTCAAACAATCCGCAATCAATCATATAGCCATAGTCCCATTTTTGCAAAATGCTTGTTCTGACCAACACACGAGTTGCTATACACAATAAGTTTCCTTTTGCCTACCCTTTCCTCAATCAATGACATAGCTTTCAGCAAACAACTTTCGATTTCATCTGCACCTCTGGAAGCAACAGACTCAGGCCGAACACACATGACTGCAATATCACTGTTGCACACGTGAATGTCAAGGTTGTAAGTCCACAGTTGTCGTTGATAAAACACTCATTCCGTCAGCAAGTGAGGAGTTAGAAGGGCTTGCTGCAAGTCCATTGTAACAACTAACTTGCTAGTTTGTCTCTTTTGAGAGACTCGTAAGCTGTTTGTGCTTTCCGCAGATGCACTTCATACTTTGATGGTTTTGGGTCCTTTTGCTGTGCCTCATCACACACTTTACAGGTATCTGTTGTTGGGAGCTTAAATCCAATGTTATATTCAGTATTGAAGATATCACGAAAAATATGCTCCTTCACTGACTCTTCATTATCAGTTTCACACTTCTCCAGATACAGTTTGTAGAGCTGTGATATGGAGTGTACAGATGTTATATATGCCTTATTGGGATTAGATTTTCGGCTGTAATGTAAAGTGCACTTGGGAAAACTATCTATTGTCTTTCTCACGACGTCCTTTCTTTCTTCAGATATCGCATGGGGTATTTTTTATGGTGGCCACGCTTGTCCATAGGGGGGTGTACAAACCCCCTTCTGAGGAATCCTCTGCATTTACATTACCTGTAATCATAAAATGGAAGTAAATAACAATATATATTAACATTCGGCCGAAATATAATATATAGACAATATATTACGCGTTATAAAATTAAGTATTATTTTTACATACCTCTTACAACTCTCGTTTGCTGGATATGCTATGTGCTGTACAGAATGCTGTCCTGCATAACTGAAGTTTACAACCAGTTTTTCGATCATTGACGTAGTACTTGTAAGTTGCGAAAAGTCAGGATGTAACCTATCATTCTTGTATAGTTTTCTGCACTTATGTTCTTCCATGAGGCCAAATAGATATATCTTAGCTAGGTAACTTGTAAAATTCGAAAAATATACTTTCTTTACTTTCTTGAGAAAGTCTGGCAACACTGTTCAATATTTACCAGGCGTTTACCAGGAATTACTTTCCCTGATGCCGACACATACTCTTCTCCAGGGTTTCGTAGAATCTTCATCTTTGTTTTACGCCACTGCTACGCATTTCTTTTCCGCTTCTTAGACTTTGAAACATCACCATTAACACAAGAATCAGGCGAAGTAGGCATTTTTCCGCGCACTGTAGACGAGACAGCGGTATGCTTCGCACTGCTGCAGAAACATATGGTCACATGGCAGGAGTTGGAATGGGCCTTTATTCCACTCGCGCGAGGGAAAGTTCAAAACATACTGTTCCAAAGAACATGTCAAACACCACCTATTGAGTAAATATTGAAGTTCGAGCTTGTGAACAATGACTGCAGATGGCTTCCAGATACCGATGCCGTACAGAACTCAAAATCGGCCGTTGGTTGGGATGGGCCCTTATTCCACTGAGCCCCTCAAATCTATAGAAGGCAACACTAAAAATGGCTTATCTAATCCACAAGTCACCCAACCTTCACCAACATTAATATTTGTAATTTAAGTAACTTAGGTTATGTTAAATTGAGGTTAATGGCGGAATTGATTGCGGCTGTGTGGCGGGAAGGACCCAATAAGTGCTCAGCCAATCAGGGACGTTTTGATTTGGAGACCATGCTCGGAAAAATTTTAGAAAGTTTTGATTCACTCCTCTTCGTTAAGCCCCCACCCTAGGCCGCGGCAGCGAACAAAATGGCGGCTTAACGAACACGACGGGGTGCCATTATTACAATTTTGGGCGATAGAAACACAGCCTTATTGACGTCACGAGGCAGGTGCCTTGATTTGTGTCACGATGGGACGAATGGGCTTTGTTTCAACAGGGAGACTTACCTATAGAAATATTCTGAGAAGCAATTTAAGCGAGGGCTTATCCATCGTTTCTGAAAACAAAGGAAGACGCTGCAATCTTAGCTGCAGTTTTGGTTTTCTACGAAATTAAGAAGCAAGAAGAGGCGGGCGTACGTTATACAACCAACGAATCGAGCAGTAGACTTATACGTCACAGCTTAGAGGGAGAACCTTAGGCCCTCTGAGGTCTTTCGTGATTGGAAGAAGAATTTGGAAGGGAGGTGTAACGTGGTCTGATATATACTTGCCCCGGGAGGTGAGAAGCCGTCCCGGAAAGGCAAAGGCTTGGGGAAGGGAGGAGCCAGGGGGTGATGCCCTCTTACCGAGCCTTCTTCCCCGGTGACGCGCGCTCACCAGGCGGCCCGAAGCGAGAAGACGCCATCATCGCAGAAGTCGACAGCCGAGGCCGAGAAGAGCAAGGACCAAGGCCCGGCCGGCGCATGCACCAGCGGCAAGTGAGCGCGAGCTCGGATACACATGCGTCTGCAGACAACACCTATTTTTCTGCTGCTCGACTCGATCGGCACGTATCGGACAAGTTCGGATCAACTCGTTGATGCTCGCTCTTCTTGTTCTTGTTCGCGGTAAATCGCAGATATCTCGTCCCCATCGCTATACATTTTATAAATGAGGAAAGCCATGCTACAGTGTAATTTGTAAGACCAGCAAGTTACTGTATATGCGCGTATCGTGTTGTTTTTTGGTGTTAATCCTAGATTTAGGATCACAGTTCTGTAACGGTGTTGGTGTCAGTTCTACGACTGTGCTGTCGTAATATTTGTTTATACGGTGTATATTTTGCAAATTTGCGAGTGGAGTGTGTGTTAAGTGTTCTGGCGGTCTTTTTTTCTTTTTTAGTATTCAGCCTTATGTTCATTTAGGAGATAGTGATCTTGGTGAATTTTGGTGTGTTATTCGCTTAGGACAAGAGTGTGAAATATTTGTTATTTGTAGTGTGCGTGAACGGAGTGTGTTGTAAATAGTGTTAATATTGTGTTCAAGTCGATGACAAGTGTCCATGAAATATTCGGATGTTGTATACATATAGGTAGTAAGAAGTTAAGATTATGTCTCAACCAAAAGAATCTGTGAATGCATTTAGGTGCAACGTTTGTGATGCTCGATTTGCCTACAAACGAAATTGCAGTGCACATGAGAAGGCAAAGCATGGATTGAAGGGTATTGAACAGAACAGGACATTCAAATGTGACCAGTGTGATGAAACATTTGCTAAGTGTATAGACATAAAAAGCCATAAACGTGAAGAACATGGCACTGATGTGGACAGTGGAAAGAAACACCAGTGTGAACATTGTGGTGTACAGTTTTTATACTTTAAAAATCTAAAAGATCATATGACTGTAAAACACAGTATTTTACCCCCAGATAAAAACATAAATGTTTAAAATGCAGTGCACAGTTCAACAGAAAGGACAATTTAAACGAACACAAGCGAAGGAAACATGAAAATCGTAGGCCTAAAAGGTATAATTCATCGAAATTAACATGTCCTATTTGTCACCATAGAGGATCAAGAAAAGAGCTACGCCTTCCCTTCAGCCAAGTACATGAAATTAAATTAGTGCTAAAGAGCAAACTTTTTTCTAGTGTCAGCTTATTTGATAAATGGAAATTACAAACAGAAAATGACAATAAAACAAAATTTGTTCAAGAAAGACCTCACAAATTAAAGTCTGGGAGAAAATATTTCACGTACATATGCCATCGCAGTGGATATTTTGTATCTAAAGGGCACAATAAAAGACACCTGAAGTCCCAAGGAAGCAATAAGATTAATGCTTTTTGCCCAGCTGAAATTAAAGTGGAAGAATACCAAGATGGCACATGCCAGGTAAACTACAGTGAAACGCATGTAGGCCACGATAATGATCTTGGTCATTTACAATTAACGGTACATGAAAGACAAGGTCTGGCCAGCAAAATTGCTATGAAAATTCCCTTCGATATTATCCTGGACGATACAAGAAGTTCACTTTCCCAAAACACTTTGGAAAGGAATCACCTTCTAACCAAGAAAGATCTCCACAATATCGAACAGGAATTTAATGTGTCCGAGGATGGAATTCATCACACCAGTGATGCAGCTAGTGTAGAGAAGTGGATTGAAACCAACAAAGATAGTATCCTCTTCTACAAACCTCAAGGAGTGACAAGCGACTTATTAAAAGATGACGACTTTATTCTCATTGTTATGAACGAGGCACAAGGCGAGATACTTAAAAAGTATAGAACCGAAAAGATTACAATTGACGGAACCCATGGGATGGGTAATTATGGGTTCCAATTAATTACCTTAATGGCTATTGATGACATGGGTCAAGGCTTTCCTGGAGCATTCATGGTGTCTAGCCGGATAGATGAACCAGTCCTGAGTTTATTTTTAATACTGTAAAAGAGATATTAGGTCCTATACAAACAAAAGTATTTATGAGCGATATGGAAGAGACATTCTACAAGTCATGGACCAAAATAATGGGAGAACCACACAACAGGTTATTTTGTGTATGGCATGTTGATCAAGCCTGGAGGAAAAACTTACGAACAAAAATCACCAGCACCGAGAAGCAGGCAGAAATTTATAAGTTCCTGCGTGTACTTTTAACTGAACAGGATGAGCTCACATTCTTTAGACTGACTGAGAATTTCTTGAAGATGATGTTGGAAGATGAGGATTTACATGAATTTCAACATTATTTTCAAGAATATTATGTTAAAAGATGCAGAACTTGGGCCTATTGTTTCAGGAAAATGTTGGGGATCAACACAAACATGCATCTTGAGCGCATGCATCGGACATTGAAACATGTTTATTTAAAAGGAAAGCAGATTAAACGACTGGACAAAGCTCTTATTGCAATAGCCAAGTTAACAAAAAATAGGCTTTATGATCGCCTTATTTTGCTTCATAAGGGCAATATCACCTCAAAATTATCAAATTTAAGGAAAAAACACAATTTATCACTGAGTCTTCAAACATCGAGTGTTGTAAAATGTGACAGTGAGGCCTTTTGCTTCGACCCTGATAGAATATTCGAACATGAGGGAAAATAACATCAATTATAGCTCCCGTTACCTTATTTTCTTGAAGATCCTTTGTATTTCAAGCGTGTGTACATGTGTGTATTTTTTTATTCGTAAGCCTAGGCCTACCATTATAGTCTAGTCAAAAGCCATTGCATGTAATCGTTTATTATTGAATAAATTGTTGATGCTTCAGCACTTGTGTTTTTTTAAACTTATTTGTTATATAAATAGTGTTACAGCCAATCTTTAAAGACATACGTCTTGTGAAAAGAGTACCCCAACACTAACCTTTTGATATCATTGTATTGGATTAACGAGACGAAAACCATGAAAGATGAAAATGAGTGGAAATCAAAAAGAACAATAGTTTAACAAGAAAGCCCAGAAGCAAGACACCATATTTTTTTAAAATTTCATTCAACTTATTTTAAAATAGACACCTGAGCCGTAGCTCGTGATGGTGCAGTACATAAAAATTATATTTGGTACCAGAGAAAAGAATTACATGTTTTACAAGTTATAACGTACATGAACAGAAGTAACATAATATACTGTATATAAAGATACAATATTGTATCAACCATTATAATTTCAAGTACCGGTAGCTAATAAGATTTCTTTTACATTCTGTAAGAGAAGGAGCCTATTGAAGTAATTACAAAGAGTTATTACCATACTTGGACAAGTGAACGGGGTTACAATACATTTTGTTAGTTCCTATTGTTTTATGCGCATGCCTGCCTTAAGAAAGTAGAAGCAATTTCAGGGTCAGTTCAGTACCTAATGTGCCACTTATTCACCAACTTGCTGGGAGCCCTACAAAAGTACATCTGAATGAGGGTAATGAACATGCAATTTGTAACTGACCACTATAAGGAACAATTTTCAGCATTACCAAGACCAATGATCAATAATCTGCCAATTTTCGGAGTAGGGAGCACAGAGAAGTTCTATGCGAATATTAAGTTAATTATTATTATTATTATTAACTTCATTGGCCACATTGAACCACTTGAGTTTTCCATGTACACTTTATCTTTATTAATATTATTACTGATTTACTCTTGAGATGGTCTAAAAAAATACATACGGTATTTTAGGCCTTTCATTTTCCTTATTATTTAGGTATGAGTTCGCCAAAAATTAGTGAAACACAGTACAGTATGTTCAGGATATTCAATTTAAGTCTTCCACACAGACAATGTGGAACAAGAGGAGCGAGAATAACACCTAGCAGCGCTCTACACGCCACGATTGTGTTTAGATCGAGTGATGACACAAGCCAGATGGCTATGACTGATGAACAGAATATTCCATAGATGCAAAGTATAATTCTTATATAGATTGCACTGTAGTTCCATATGGGCTTGATATGGCAAACATTTTCTTCTTTTATCTTGTAGGAAAGAGCTTTGAATGGTAGCTTAAATTTCCCATCCAGAACGTATAAAAACACAGACAACCATACTTCCTATTTTTTATTATATCTTCGAGAATAAGTTTTGTCAAGCATAGTCTGGTATATTTCAACGGCCATCTACAATGAATAAAGACATGCAGTCACGAAATCGGTCAATTAACTGACCAAATCTCATCAAAATATGAAAAGCATGATGTACTTTTATATCAACTAGATATTCCATAGGCCACCTATACAATAAATTTCAAATTAAATAGTAGAAATGAATAAAATAGTGTGTCATCATTGCTAGTGGAAAATCTGCTATGTGGTGATGATAGGCTATACTATATTATTTTTCTTGAAAAATACCAGGGGCCTGTCCTATGTATGGACAGAAACCTTTACTACTTTTACTGCAGGGCAGATAGTTGTTTTAAGAAGGAAGGAAGCTTTTAGTTTTACGTGACCGTTAATCATGCGATCATGAGCCACGGGACCTCCGTTTTACGTGGAATCCGAACTACAGGACATGGCATTTCATTTCGAAAATCTCACATGCATTGATCGGGAATCGAACCCGCTCCACCTTAGTGAGAGGCCAACTGCTTGACTGCTGCGCCACCACGCCCCCCTAGATAGTTGTTTTATTGTTGCTTATTTTAGGGGCTGTGACATCGTGGTCATATAGCTCCATGTATCTGCATCTGTGGAATTTGTGTGATAACCTGTGATATTGTGATGGCTGTACTAGTATGTATATTTGTAAATGAAGGATAGGATTGGGAAGAAGGTGGCTGTGGCCTTAAGTTAGGAACCATCTCAGCATTTGCCTACAGTAGCAGTAAGGAAACCATGGAAAACCACTTCCAGGATGGCTGAGATGGGAATTGAATCCTCCTCTTTTCAGTTTTGCCTCACAAGGTTGCGTGTACCCCATTCCAGCCCTCACTTGGCATAGCTGGGAATCAAACCCGGACTTCGGGGGTGACAGTCAAGGACGGCTACTACACCATGAAGTGGTCAGCAGGGCAGATAGACCTAAGCAGTTTTTCTACTGGCAATGACCGTTATGATACTGCACCCAAGCATAGGAAGAGAAGGAACATCTCGGTCCTGTCCGAACTCAGATTTTTATCATGATTATCTGTTATAAATCACAAATAAACTTAAAAAGGCTAGATAAAAGTAAGGTGGAAAGAGAGAGAGCGGCTTGTTCCTGAGTCCCATCATATGTCATGCCAATAATACAGAAGGGGCAGCCAAGCTTGAGTTGGCCTCTTTAATCACACAAGATGCTGCAAGAACTGAACCAGCATGCTACATTGGTGCCTATTATTTCCAGAGGTGTAGACTTCTTTCAAATATTGGATGGGGGCAGGATTATACAATGTAGATATATATATATATATATATATATATATATAGGCTATCTTATAAAAGCTTACGGTATTAATGATGTTAGAACACTTATAGATGCATTTAATGACAATACTAGTAGACTACGGTAATGGAAGTAATCATTTACATTTATAATTTTAATGAACAATCACGGTAGGTCGGGTGTGTTGTTGGCAAAATTGTAAAGTCTCAACTCGTGTCTACACATTACTAACACTTGAAGTATAACTTTTCAGATTCCTTTAATAACCGGGTTATTCTTCCAAAGAAATGAATACCGTACCGTATTAAGAAAATTATGTAGGAATCAATTCATTATAAATACAGAGTATGGGAAAGAGGCAGACAGTAAGCTATCTTTCCCCACATAAAGTCTACGCTTTGGCACATTTCAATAAATTGATACGGTAGGCCTATGGTATGATGAGAATCACGAGAACATAGCATTTAAAAGCAGTAGGCCTAGTGATGAAGATTTGATTCACGACTTTTGGCCATTACTGCCTTCATTACAGTATTAAACGCTTATTTTTAGTGCACAAGAATATCCACACAAATCCTTCATTATAATTAATATATAAACGAACTCCTAAAAAACACCATAATTAATATAAAAAACGAACTCCTAAAAAAACGCCATTCTACACAAGATTACGTTTATATCAAGAAGCGAGAACCGCGTGTGTTCACAGCTGTTTACAGCCAACAGCTTGTCACGCTGAATCGACGAATCAATACGAACTCATCCGAGTCACGCCGAACAACCGCAGCAGAAAAATAGGTGTCTGCAGACGCTTGTCTCGGATACTGTGCAGGTTACACCAAGCCTTGAGGCTCGGGCCTGGGGCTCCGAGACCTCACCCCGCCCCTCCAGACCACTCCCCCTCCTCCTCCGAGAAGAACTGGACACCAGGCACGGCTAGCGCCAGATCTATCAGCAATGACCAGCAAGCGGCCAGAGGGGCAACGTGAGCTTGGATACTGTGCAGGTGTCCCTGTGCCCTGCGGCTTTGGCCCCGGGCTCTGAGATTTCACCCCTCAACGCTGAGCCCATGTTCAACCGGAGTAGCAACGTGTCCTCGGATACCGCGCAGGTCTCTCACAGAGCACCCACAGAGCAACTTAAAACCCTTCGACCCGGTGAAGCTCATCTACTATCGCCCGGGTTACGACCCGGACCAGGAGAGGATCAACATCAACAACGTCGTGGACTACGCCCTCCACTTCATCAGCGGAGGCACCGCCAACCAGGATAACGTCGAGGCTTGCCTACCGACTGGCGTTCTGGTCAGGCCCTACCTCCAAGAACTGCTACCAGTCAGGCAGGTTGCACCACTGTCCGGCGCACTCCTAGGTGCTATCCCCAACATCATAGGGATCCGCTATGCCGACGCCGTAACCGACGAAAATGGGAGGGCCAGCGACGGCGGAGGCCGGGACCCAGGTGGGCCCCCTATTCCTTAGGAAGTCGAGCCAGATACTCACCCAGGACAGCTCCAACGGTTATTTCACTGTCTGAAGTGGAGGCACTCCCAACTAACCGAAAAACAATATTTCGACTACCGGCTACCGACTGCCAGCTACTGACTGCAACTGCATGTTGTCTATGGTGCCTATAGTAGGCTATACACGGGAACGACTGCGACTGCCAACTACCGACTGCCGACTGCGCATTGTGGATGGGCCTAGTCGTTTCACATTTCGCCATGTTGTCTATCACCCTCAGAAAATAATGCAGTGCCCTCTGGTGATAGCATAACGCACCTGAGTATTATCAACCCTTGTTTGCAATCCCCAACATATGGCCCGGCATAACAGGGGAGGGAAGGACACATACACACAAGTGCACCATACTCCAACATTTACGACAATTCGCTGCTGAGCGCCCTATCCTTGGAAGTTGGAAGAGGGCATAACTTGGTGGCTGGTATTTTAAAAGGCCCCCATGGCAATTCGGATTGTAGCTACCCTCACAAGCCCATCTTCTCCAGGGTGGATTAAGTCGTCTACGGCAAGCTTCCATTGTAATGACGATTTTAATCGCACCTGATTGAATATTCCGACACACTGCAGACCACTTGACATGTAGTCTGTGGACCAGACTTTCCAAAGCCTTGGAGGTTGCTGCTGGATCTGATACCATCTTAAGAGCAAACTAAGACTTACAATGCCCATGTCTGGTCCAGTAAGGGAAGTGATAGGGTTTCCTTGAGGAAATATTTTGAGATGGGGAGATCAGTGTCATGGGATGGAGGTACAAAAGGGCGAGAGTAAAAGGCATGACTCGTCTGTGCAAATGTCAGAAATTAAATTCCCATCACATGCCAAAAATGATGTTTTAGAAGATTTGACACCATCTTCGTAAACTCCATCAAAATATGGAGTTGCTGGTGGGTTAAAATGCCACTGAATACCTTCGATACTAGCAAAATCCAGGACTTCTCGCTGGTGAATATGAGAATTATATAGCCCTCTAAGTTCTCTGTCGGCGTTCACAAATACTTCCATTTTCGGAAGAGATATGGGTGGGTTTACCCCGTCAAACAATGGACCGTTTCAGGGCTGCAAGAAATATGGTTTGCCATGTCTTTAACAACCTCCAAATGAATGGCTCTTGTATTTGTCTTTGATCGCTTGGAGCATGATTTGAACAACGAAGGTCCATCGTAGACCGTCCCACAGTTAGCAAATGGATTAGCTGGAGTCACTCTGTAGATTATCAACTGTCGCATGAGTTATTACTGGTCATGTTCATTCTGGGGTCTGAGTAAACATTATAATAGTGTATGATATCACGAGCGGCCTGTGAGGTAGTGCCGGTGTGCCATGGCACCACCAATGTGCCCTCTCAATAGGAGTTTATATTAAATTTAAACTTCCAGGAAATGGCAAGCTGCATATCTTATTGGGTATTCATCTGAATGATCGGGCAACTGGCATACGATCTTGCAGCGCTTTTCTGAATGAGTGAGACAGGCCACACAGGCTCCACCTCCGAAGATAAGACTCAGCACCAATAAAGGCTAGTTTGGCTTGGATTTGCATGTGTTGTATTGTGATGTGTTGGGTCACAGATTATCCTAGGTAGAGCCAACAGCCGGGTGGCGCATTCACCAGAGTGCAGCTTGCAAGCGCAAGCTAGGATTGCTTAAAGTGATTTAGATTTCAACCACCATATGACAGCACAATGCAGAGGTCCCAGCCCACAGGGTTCCCAATTTAATTTTTATTTTTTTATTTTTTCAATACTGTGATTCTGAAACTTAGGCCTATGACATAAAATATGTGGTGTCTATACTTGCAACGTTTGAACGATTTGATTGCAAATTTTGAATTTCCTGGCACCACTAAGATAAATATAACCAGCCGGCACTGTATTTGCTGAGAGCCGACTGCGGTGGCGTCTGGTACCTAAGTTCTGAACTAGTAGTTGTTGACGGTGGCGTTTGGCAGCAAAAGTAGGAAGTATTTGAAAAATTCAAAAGTCTGCAGTCTTTACTTGAATTAAAAAACGGATAACACACACTAATACAGTCATCACAATTAACACCGGTTATCAGACAGTTTCTACACACACCCAAAGTACACGGGGCTACATGACCGCGTTGTCGCAGCCCCTAAACTTAAAACCCAACCAACCGCCACTGTATGATATTGTATTTGATCCTCTTCCCATAGACAATCCAATAGTGCTAGAGAAGCTAAGAACAAATTGCGGGTCAGCGTGCAGCAAGCTCTACATTAAGCCGTGTGAGGTGATACAGTTTAAGGGGCGGAACAGCGAGGTCATCTGCCTGTGAGGTGATGTTTGACAGGTAGGATGATCTGATGCTTCTGGCTTAACAGAAATTTGGAATGTTGAAGTCAGTCATCTATTCGGAAGAACCCATAGCACAGAATAAAGGAGCCAGAGGCTTCAGCTTGCTCTCGTTACTGACTGCCCACATGAGATTTAGTGCACTTAATAGGGATCATATAGCTTAAGGAGCTATTTTATTGTACCTGTCATAAATCTTGTGCAACGATTAGGCATATACAGGGTGTTTCGAAAAAGGTATCCGATGTTGCAACAGGGTCAAAACGAGAAGAAATGTTCCTATAAACATATGCCCAGAAACAAATCCCTGTTAAGATATAAGTCATTTTACTTGTGTTGTGTATTTACACTTCAGACAATGGACGTCATCTTACCAGCTACTTCTAATGAACACCTGACTCGCACCCACGTTCAATAGAACACGCGTTGGGCAAACATCCATCAACACCACCAACCAGTAGCTGTGATGATTTCAGCCTGTCTGTCGACAGATACCATCTGCACGTTACAAGAGATGCTCCACATGGTTACCACGAATTCGTACACATGCATCGGCTCTTCTTCGCAAGGAATCCCGATCTCGTCCAATCACGGTTGGTTGCTCGCGGATGTTGGCACACTCATTGGTCACACGCTCTTGCAACATCTGCACATTGTCGATGGGTGTGGCATAAACCAATGTATTTAAATGTCCCCATAGCCAGAAACCCAACTGAATAATGTCCGGCGATCCCCACAACCACATACTATGACTCAACATCCGACACATGCAAAGACCTTCAACGGAAAGACGCCTGCACCACCGAACACAACGCCTCCTCCACGCAGGTGAAATGGTCCATATCTGAACAGGCATTTGTTTCCGGACATATGATTATGGGAACATTTCTTCTCGTTTTGGCCAATCCCAACCCCTGTTGAAATATCGGACACTTTTTTCGAATCACCCTGTATGCATTTCCAAGACCACCTCGTTGTGTAGCGGCTAGCGTTCTTGGCTGTCTCCCAGGAGGTCCGGCTCTGCCAATAAATGTAAATTCTGGTGTTAGGGCTGGAATAGGGTACACTCAGCCTTGTGACGCAAAACTTAGAAGAGGTGGGTTCGATTCCCACCTCAGCCATCCTGGAAGTGGTTTTCCGTGGTTTCCCCAATTCTACTGCAGACAAATGCTGGGATGGTTCCTACCATAAGGCCATGACCGAATCCTTCTCAATCCCATCCCCACATACACACACCAGTACTGCCATCACAATAACACAGGTTATCACACACATTCTATACACTCACACCCACCCAAAAATACATGGTACTACATGACCACGATGTCACAGCCCCTAAAATAAGCAACAACAACAATATATTTCCAAGAAAACTTAGACATCTTTGTAGTAACTATTACTGAAAAATTAAGCAACCGAAAAAATAACTAGCTTACTTATTTTAATCTTGAAAAGTTAGAAATAAAGCAACACTGCAGAATGGCTTCAAAGCTATCATTTTGTGTAGATTTGTGTAAATTGCTTACAACAGCTCTTGAATCTACCATCCATAAAAATATAAAGAGTTTTTTAGACTATCCTTTGCATTTCCGCCACCAACTATTAGTTCCGTGAAGATCTAAATATCGCATTTTCATATATCCTACTTATGTTAATTGCCTCTAACAACATACAGAATTTCAGGTTGATTGATGTAATAGATTCGTAGATATTGAGAACCATCTAAATATTTCGGATGGTGGCCATGTTGGAGTTTTGTGTATGTAGGCCATAGAGTTATGTACTTTGTGATGTATGTACTATTAGATGAAGATTATTGCGTAGGTTTATTATTTAAATTCAATCGTATGATTAGGACACAAGGAATAAAAACTTATTTTAAAAATTTTGCATAGCCATCATCTTGGGGTTATCAAAACAATTGAGTTTAATTGGATGTCAGTGAACATTTACCGTACCAAGTTTCACTGCGCTTGGATGATTAAATCACGAGAAACGTCCATTGAAATATTTAAAATTCGCGTCACCGCCATGTTGGATTTGTGCTTACCAGGTTATTGAAAGTCCCATAGGTTAACGTATGTTAATGGCCTTTATCAACATACAAAATTTCAGTTTCATTTCTGTCATAGTTTAGTAGATATTGAGAACCGTCTAAATAATTCGGATGGTTGCCATGTTGGATTATTATATGTGTAGGTCATAGAGTTATGTACTATTAGATGACGATTATTGCGTAGGTTCATAATTCAAACTTTCACTTCGATCGCATGATTAGGACGCAAGAAATACAAACTTAATTTTAATATTTCGCACAGCCGCCATCTTGAGGTTTTGTAAACAATTGAACTAAATTAGATGTCAGTGCATTGCAATGTGTATAAACATTTGCTGTACCATGTTTCACTGCGCTAGGATGGTTAAATCGCGAGAAAACTATATTTAAATGTTTCAACTTTGCTTGGGTGTCATGTACGTTTTGTTCTTAATAGGTTTTTAAAAATGACATAGATAAACTTCCAGTAGTTCCCTTGATCATCATATAAAATTGGAGGGTGATATCAGTAATACTGTAGTTTCGAAAATATAGAATGCCGGTTAAATATTTCACACCGCCGCCATGTTGGATTGGTGAGACGTAATAAAATTTGAAGGGCACAGTCGGGGTCGGACGAAATAGTACTATGTCATTATCAAGTTTCATTGAAATCGTTCCAGGGGACCACTTTCATAAAACTGTCTGATAATATTCACTAATAATATTAGTAGGCCCACTCATAATAATTTTTATTAGTTAGCCAAAATTTGTTTCATAAAGAATCATGTGGACTGATAAAATTTCTACTCAGTCTTGGTATCAGTATTTAAATGATATTATACTTTAACTCCGTAGCGTAGCTGTCAGCATGGTTAGCTGCCGCCCCGGAGGTCCTGGGTTCGATTCCCGGCTCTACCACGAAATTTGAAAAGTGGTATGAGGACTGGAACGGGGTCAACTCAGCCTCGGGTGGTTCAAATGAGTAGAGGGGTTCGATTCCCACCTCAGCCATCCTCGAAGTGGTTTTCCGTGGTTTCCCCACTTCGTCTTCGGGCAAATGCCGGGATGGTACCTACTGTAAGGCCACGGCCGTCTCCTTCCCTCTTCCTCGCCTATCCATCCCAATCTTCCATCCCTCAAGAGGCCCCTGTTCGCTTTGCAGGTGAGGCCGCCTGGGTGAAGTGCTGATCACACCTCCCCAGTTGTATCCATCCCGTCCAGATGTTCCAGGCTCCAGGACACTGCCCATAGAGGCGGTAGTGGTGAGTTCCCTCGCTGAGTCCGTGGGAACCACCAACCTAGAGGGTAAATTGACTTTAAAAAAAAATATATATATACTTTAATATGAAACATTGCAACTAGTCGACAATACTGGTATTATGCTTCTGCGCAATGGCTATTGAGATATTTACCCACATTGTGGTAATACAGTTTTCTATATAATATAGGCTATATGGATGTGTTTATACGGGAACTGAGCAAGCCTTCATGAACTTCTGCTGTAGCCTACACATTCCCTTTACTCGCAGTTGGCCGATTCATAAGACATTTAAAACTCAATTGCACGCAGGAACGTTATCGAAGAAGGCAAAATATTAATGGAGCTTAATTCCATAATGCAGTAATATCGCTACCGTACGTGAAAATAAGTCACCATCTTGTGGTCAATATTGGCGTGGTCGAAATAGCCGTCGTGCTTGCGTGTTTGTCTGTAAATCTAGAGATCTCGGGTTCGGATCCTGGTCGGGGTGGGTATTTTTGATGCAGCTGGGGCCTGTTTCATAAAGCTCTTACACTAATATTATTAGCAAGACAGTAATGATATTAACTAATATCATTAGTTTTCTGTTTCATATACTTAATAGCTAATAATAGCAGTTATTAGATCATGACTCCAAAATATTAGTAAAGGTTTCTAATAATATTAGCTAAATGTTTTGGAGTCATGAACTAATAACTAATATTATTAGCTCATAAGTTTATTAAACTAAAGTTTGGTACTTTTCAGTCGGTCAACACGAAAGTACCCAAAAGAGTTTTGTTATACCCTAATCCTGAAGAAAATTACATGAGATTAATAAATACACTAGGATGACCAGTTTCGATCGTCAAGCGATCATCATCAGATCCGTTACACTTAGGCTGAAAAATCTACGTTTGAAAATACAGGTGAAAATATTTACAATATGTACAATTATTTAGTTGCAGTATTGGCAATGCAACTTGTCAGTGTATGCTAGTTGTAGTATATATGATGTTAGGTGAAATGCTAAAATGATGATAGAAATCCGGAATTTGTCTGTTTGGAGTGACTATATGGTTGTAAAAGTCAACTATGGTTGTACTGTATAGTGTAGGCTGTTACTTATCTGGTTGGATGACTTCCGCGTTGGAGCTGCTAGCAGTGTCAACCTCACTCGTTCACCAGTGACTGTCGACTGGATCGGAATGTTATCACTGTCCTGGTTTTTCCCTCCCCCCGCCCCGTGTTCCTATGTGTTGTCTGTGGTCAATGCATGTGTAATTGTGACGTGTTGCCAAGTTTGGATTCAGGAAGGTCTTCAACTATTAAAGACCGTGGAACAATCCTCGCCACGCATAGACAATTAGCCATTCATACTAAGCACATCCGGTCTTTTGAGGACGTCCGGGGACCATTAATACTGCCGCGAATGCCGGCCTTGGTATATTGAAGAAAAAAAGTACATCGAACTCCTAATCTAGATAACATTTACCAAATAAAATGCCCCTATTTACCCCTCCCCTTTTTAAAATCTAGCTTGGCTGTATCGCTAAGTAGTGTCTTGTTTCCGACAGGTTGAGTTTTTTAGTAGAGTGAAGAGGGGTGAGCTCTCCATAAAGGTGTGTTCATTTAGATTGTTGGGGTTATTTCTTTTGGCTAGGTGTATCTCGATTGCTTCCTTTATGTCAAGAGCTCTGCCTTTCGATTCGTGATGAATTATTTTTAGGTTCGTTTCAATGTTAGTGAAGCTGTGCCCTGCGTCATACATGTGTTCGCATACGGCTGAATGTGTTCCGTATCTTATCGCATTCCTATGTTCATTGTAACGTGTGTCTACTCGCCTTCCACTCTATCCGATGTAATTAGCTTGACAACCAGTATCTTGGCACGTAATAGAATATAATCCTGACTTTGAATACGGGTCATGTTTATTTAGATTACTATTTTGCAGGTGCCTACCGGTTGAGTTTTTCGTTGTGAATGCTATTTTATGCCGTGATTTTTGAATAGATTAGTGCTTTTATTTGTGTTCGCATTCACATAGTTGAGGCACGCGAATTTTTTCTCATTACTGCCCGGTTTTGGAATAGTTTTATCTTTATTTTTATGTTTGGCTACAATTTGGTCTATTTTGCTTGGCGGGAAATTGTTTTCCTTTGCTATTTGTTTAATAGTTCTTATTTCCTTATTATAATTGTCTTTTGACATGGGTATGTTTAAAGCCCTGTGCACCATTGAATTGAACCCCGCTAATTTATGCGTACTGGGGTGATTAGACTGATTGTCGATTGCATGCGAAGTTTCTGTGGCTTTCCGGAATATAGAATATGAAATCTCGTTGTATTTACGTTCAATAGTTATGTCGAGATAATTTATTTTTCGGTCTGTTTCGGATTCCTTAGTGAATTTGATTGAGTGGTGTAGGCTATTAATGGATTGGAGAATTGTTTCTTCGATTGTTAATTCCGTGTCGTAGATGCAAATTTCATCATATACGTATCTTTTCCATGTTACTATTCCCTTCGTTGAAGTCTTTTCTAAGAACTCATTTTCTAGTGCATTAATGAAGATGTCAGCGATTAGCTCGCTTAGTGGTGACCCCATCGCTAGGCCTTCGATTTGTGTGTACATTTTGTTGTGGAATTGAAACACGTTTTGGCTGAGAACGACCCTCAGTAATCTCACAATCTCTTCAGTTTCTTTTGCCGAATTGTTGGATTTTAAGTTGTTTTCGATAGTGCTGATTGCTTCATTAATTGGAATAATGGTGTACGTGTTAGTTATATCGAAGGAAACTAGCCGCAAGCTAGGTTTCATTTGTAGGGTGTTCAATGTTGTTACTAATTCCGTTGTGTTCTATACAGAATTGTTTTTGTCGTTGGAAAGACGATGTTTTAAGATTTTTAGTAACTCTTTGCTGATTTTGTAATTAGGGGCATTCCTACAGTTGACTATTGGTCTCATTGGGCACTTCTTTTTGTGTATTTTAGGTTGTCCCCTCAAAGACGGTATTTTCGGGTTCATGTTTATTAATTTTGATTTTTCGGCTTTGGTCAATATGTATTCTGTTTCTTTTAACGTACTTTTTATTTGTTTTTGGAATTTGTTGGTGGGGTCTTTTGCTATTTCCTAGATATCGTTGTTGTTTAGGAAATCGACTCTTTTCTCAATGTATTCTGTTTTGTTCAAAATTACTGTCGTGTTCCCCTTATCTTCTTTTATGAAGATTAAGTCATGATCTTTTATTTTTTGTTTCAATAACTTTATTTCTTTGAGTTGTTTGTTGCTTTGAATGTTATTGCTTTCGCCCTCTCGTTTAAGGATTTTTTTGGCTTCGTTGGTGGCAAGATAAGTTTATGAAACAGAAAACTAATAATATTACTGTAGTTAATATTATTACTGTCCTAATAATATTAGTGTAAGAGCTTTATGAAACAGGCCCCAGCTGTTTAGATTTTATTAGGGAGAACACACACGGACAAAAGATGATCTCGTAAGCCTATTTTTTTCATAAATAAAAATAGGCTAAATTTTCAATTATCTCTTCCAATGCATCACCATTAAAAAAGAAAACCGCTGCAATCGTTCTTTCTTAGAATGTCTTCTGAAAGAACAATTTCTTCATTATTCTTAGGTTCTTGCTGGTTTCCTTGAACTTTACACCGATGATCCCGCAGGTTCTCTTCAATGTTTCTGTGTCGGGTATTACTGTGACAAAAGTAGCCTATAACCTTTGTCATAATACCAATTTTATGTTTATATCGCAAAAAACAGTATTGTTTTCAGGCCCCTTGTTCTTCGTTTACTCCACACACGTCCTCACTTCTAAGGACCATTCATCAGGTGGTCCAAACAATTGTTCGTAAACGTCGAAAACATATTCTTTCTTCGAACATATGTATAATAATATTATTTCCTTTACAGCTATTGGATTTCTATCGCAAACACATCCACGTAACAATACATTCTTTCGACTGCCGAAATTTATGATACGCAGAACCGTTGTTTGATCGCAAGGTTTATCCTTAGTATTTGTGACAACTTCAATACTTTTTTTTCACTTAACAAATGTCAAACTCAGAGTCAAATACCTCGATTTGATTCCTACAAGTAAACATGTGAGAGTGGTAGGGATGGGAGGGGTAGAAAAGTTCATAGGTTATACTATTAACAAAGAAGGAAATTCTAAATTCCAAGTCAGGCTCATTGACATGTTTCCATATTCTAATCTACCCGAAAGGTTAGTGTCTGTCAACCTATGGTATAGGCTGGGTAAAAAGAAGGGCCAGTATCAGCAAATCTCCGTGTCCGCATCTCTCCGGTACTCAACCTGCTTTGAAAACATCTGACCGCATGAATTAAACATACAATCACGTTAAACAAGATGTTTATTGACAAGGTGTGGAAGAATACATAACAAGAAAGGGAACTCAGTGTAATACAATTATATTCAGGAACAAGAACACAATAACTCACTTTTATTACTGCTAATACATGAGACTCGAGGCTAGAACACCCTTCAATTGTGATTCTGGTATCAAAGTGTGAAACCATTTAAAAATAATTGTTGAATCATTTTTGAAATTAAAACCACAGTTGAGATTTGAACCCAAATATTCTTCATTCCTATCAGGTGAATTACCCAATTTCACTACCTTGGCGTTCACCATGACCAGGACTCGGCACGGCACGAGGAAGAACATTCGTGTTCGATACTTGGCTGTAGTCGTATTTTAAAATCTTACTTTTTACCCTATCTTTAAAAGAGTAAGTTATCAAACTGATCCAGAGAACTCAGCAATTCCTCTAGGTTTGTGCCGTGTCTTGTGTGGGGTTTCGCCTAGGACACCAAGCTGGCTCATCGGCGGGTTCTTGGTGTCCCCGCCCGGACCCCCATAGGAGTAACGAACTACGAGCTACCTCACTTTATATAGAGTGCAACTGCACTACTTGCCTGCGAGAACTAAAAGCTCAAGCAGCCTTTTTTGGAAGCCTTCATAGGGAGGTTAAGGCTGCTTGAGCTTTTAGTACTTGCAGTCAGGTAGTGCAGTTGCACTCTATATAAAGGGAGGTAGAGCGCAGTTCGTTACTCATGTGGGGGTCCGGGCGGGGACACCAAGAGCCCGCCGATGAGCCAGCTTGGTGTCCTAGGCGAAACCCCACACAAGACACGGCACAAACCTAGAAGAATTGCTGAGTTTTAATTCACCGGCCGTGAAAGCCAATATACCATCTTTTTTGATCCAGAGAACATTTCGGTGTAAGCGAAGATATATTCAAACCAGAAATATAAGTAAGGTATTCTCTGTTTATCTTTCCGTCTTCCTTGAAATGTGCAAGTAGTTCTCCATCATTTAGCAGAGGTCTGGGAATTCAGGGTCTAGTGCTGTTTCAGGGCAGCTTGCACGTGGTTCTCCTTCTTCGTACACCTTACGGTTGGGAAAGTTACCAGTTGGACCATAGTTACAGACGTAGTATCTTCTGCAAGGGCCATCTTCCGGCGTGTAGGTCCTGTATCCACACCCAATCTTGTCTGTCTCAGCCCAGACTACTTGTGAGTAGTGACCAATGTCCATACCAAACCTTAAATAGAGTACAACAAGATAGTAAGATTCGTATTTACAAGCCTATTGTATCAATACCCCTTTATGGGAACAGGAATGACATTCGATAATATTCTATGTGGCGGAAGATTTTAGTAATCTGATAATCTTCTTCACGCCTACCTTATTGGAGGAGTTAATGAGGGATGACATTAGTGAACGTGAATAAACTCGGACAATGAGTTGGAAGGAAACGGACGTGGTCTATTATATAGTACCATCCCAGCATTTGTTCATAGAAAACCCATTTCAAGGAGGCTAGAGGTGATATTCTTACTCATCTGTCTACCGATTTCGGAGATAGTTTGGCTTTATAGCCCTGCACTGCACCTTAGCGAGCGTAGCAACAGCGTACCCTACATGTTAATCAAGTACGAGTGAAAATCCGTTCTCTTCCTATCACACAAACTTTTGTCAAATTCCATATTTGTAAGCACGAGTATCGAAGTCTCTGCTGTAATCAACCAACAAATACAGCATCACAAGCTTTTGTACTCATCTTTTACTACCACAAGTATGCATTTTGAACTTCATGAGATACTGAAGTAGAAAGAAGTAGGACGCCACTGTAAATATTAACTAAATAGGTTTGGAAGACTTTGTGTGATTACCGCCGTGGTCTCGGTTGGTTGGTTGGTTCCTCAGATTAGGGGCTGCGACAATGCGGTCATGTAGCCCCGTGTACTTTGGGTGTGTGTAGAGTCTGTCTGATAACCAATGTTAATTGTGTTGGCTGTATTAGTGTGTGCTATCTGTAATTCAGGTAGGGATTGCAGACGATCAATTTCAAGTAGTTCCTACTTTTGCTGCCAAATGCTACCGTCAACGACACCTAGCCGCGAACTTGGCTACTAGATGCCACCGCAACTGGCACTGGTGGCGAACTTTGGAACTTATAGAGCATTAATCAAATCTAACCTAAAATTCAGTCTCACACAATTGTAGTTAGTGGAACGTTCTTTTACATGCCATAAATCAATGACATGGGCCCGCCGACCCTACTTCCCCTCCGAGGGAAGGCATACTGAGGGATTTTTAACGCTCTTAACAAATCCGACGACTTCGGTCAGGTTTGAACCCACGATCTTGGGCATAGAAGCTCAGCATGCTACCAACTACGCCACCGAAGCAGCCACCCGGTGGTCTCGAGGCAACATTATAACTCCTCGCTCAGGCGGCCCGGGTTAAATTCCCAGGACTGACCAAGTGGTTCGGAACGACACAGCGTTGATACAGTGTCGTAATGACATTTGGGGAGCTACAGCTTTTTTCTTTACCAAGAAATGCGACTGTGGGAAGCGTTGTGCTGACCAAGTGATCTATCTTTTCTTTGTAAGCATTGAACCGTCTTGGTCACTATGGGTCATAACGGCTTGGCTACACGGTGGAGCAAAGTAGACTTTATGTAAAGTACAAAACTCATGTTATTATTATTAATACTACTATTATTGGCACTACCAATTACGTTATCACCGGCCGCCACTAATCACTATAACCAAAAAATATGAAATTTGGCACCACATAAGGTTGTATGAAGAATAAGGATAAATTGCACACTCTAGAATGTTTAAGACAATACATCAAACATCCTAGTGCAGAGCCGAATTTAGATTTTATGCGCTCCTAGGCCCCTGGGTTTTTGCCGCCCCCTCTTCATACCATCGTGAAGGAGGGAGAATTTAGACTTCACAAAGGTCTTTGTGAAGGTAATTTTTATTTTAATGTAACGTGAAGTAAAATTAATTAAATAATTTAAAATAATGAGAGGATCAACTGTTTCTAAATTTGTACATATAAACTATAAATAAATAGGCCAACGAGATATGAAAATAAGTTGAAACCATTTAAGACTCATTATACACTTACAGATATTCAGATATACATATACACTACATCATACAACCTACAGCAGGCCCCGGGCTATAAATGGGCATACTGGGCATTTGCCCAGGGCGTCAAATTTTAGGGAGCGCCGAAATTTAAATGACGCTGAACGCAGAAGAGGTTTACCCAACAATCCCAACATTAAATATCAGTACGACAGGGAAATCTTGAACATATATGAATACGTCATAAAAATTATTTGAAAACTACTTTCTCCAATCTTGAGGTAGCAACTAGAATATTTCTGACTTTACCAGTCACCAACTGCTCCTCATAAACAGGGTTTTCTGTTTTGACTCAGCTAAAGAATTTGAAATGATCAACTCTTTCTGACAGCAAACTAAATTCTCTATTGCTATTGTGTTGTGAAAAAGACGTAACCCTTAGCACAGACTTTTCTGACATCATAAATAAATTTGCAAAGTTAAAAGCCAGAAAATAACCTTTGATTTGAAATGTTTCTGTATATTGTACTTTTAAAATTTAACTTTTGAATTTGTAATCTTTTTTTTTTAGTGTGATTAATGTATCAATAAATGGCTACACAATTGTATGAACGACTTACTTTTCTTATTATTTCCTGTGATACAATATTAGTAACGTAGTTGTTTGTAAAAAAAACTATTATCCTATTTTTATAAACACATAAATGAGAAAAAGGGCGCCAGTAGACCATTTGCCCAGGGCGTCTATCACCGTAACCCGTGGCCTGACCTACAGCTACCTATGCATAATGAATTATTCAAAATAAACTGATATTACTATTCAAGACTTAAATTTTCTCCTAATATATCATAAAACATTCCTGTTCTAAAACTGAAGTCGAAAAATCTGCTGTTGCAAAACATTTGTTGGAAAATGATGGCCTCAATATAAATTGGAAAATTGTCAAAAATTTGGAAAGTTTAATTTAAATCATAAAATTATACGAAATACGTGTATTGTAGTCTTTAAGTTTTCTGGAAATGTTCTGACAAAACAATGTGGATTAATTTTGCACCCCTCACCATGGTGCGCCCCTAGGCTGGGGCCTATGGGGCCTATTGGTAAATCCAGCCCTGTCCTAGTGTCATATTAAACTGTGGGGTGAGTTAGCCGAGGTCGTTGCGGCATGACTGTTGGCAGTCGCTCGCATCCGGGAGGCGAGGAGGTTCGAATCCTCCCGCCGGCAACCTTGAAGATGGTCTTCTGTGGTTTCCCATCTTCCTTCCAGGCAAATGCCGGGGTTGGTCCCTAACTATAGGCCACAGCCGCTACCTTCCAACTCCTCGACCCTCCCATCCAACATTCCTCCCCAACGGTACTTGTAGCTCACCCATTGGGTGTTCGTCTCGAAGCAGCTACAAAACTGGCGAGCCGAACATGTCCTCGGACACTCCCGGCACTAAAAGCCATACGCTAAAAAAAAACCTAAACCTTAATTATCTGAAATTCCTACTGGTTTTTACTTAATATCTGTCATGTAAGCTAGTCTTCAATTCACAACCCAAAACACAAGCGTTTATTGTTGATGTTGTTTTATTTAAGGGCTTTAGGGATCGTGCTCATCAGCCCACACACTTGGGATTGTATAATATTTTACCTGATGTAGCAGGCTATCTTTTGTACTGTGTTCATTTATAATTGGGTGGAAGACCTCCGCGTTCTTGTCCGGAAATAATATTGAGTAAAGTTGTAGCCAACCAGTGAACAGTTTGAAGAAATTCTTCCGAAGAGACTGCCTGTGCAACAATGTGTTTTGAGAAAGTTAGTTATTGTGGTTTTATGAGGCGGAACGGCGAGGTATTCTGCCGCGAAATTCTGAGATATAAGGTCTGATTGCAAATTCATACCCAAGTAAATACTCTATCTGAATTTTAAGAAGGGTGTAAAAGAGCTATTTTAGCTTTACGATATCCATGGAAACACTTCGGTGCTTCAACGCCAGAGAGGAAACATTGTATTTCGTTTATGTTATGTTTTAGTTTGTTATTGCTTCAGTAAGATCACAATGTAATCCACCCATTATGTAAATCTAAGCCTAATTATTCCTGCTTCTACGAGGCTGAAGATGATTTACAATGGGTGACTACTGACTACTATGTGCGGCGAATGGTTATTATGAGGCTGAAGATGATTTACAATGAGTGTCTACTATGTGTGGCGAATGGGTATTACGAGGCTGAAGATGATTTACAATGGGTGGCTACTATACTGAAAATGCTGTGAAATGAGTCAAAGTATGGCGAATGGTTGTTAATGTCGAATCTCCCTTCTGACGCCAGTCTACTATGATGTATTTAATGAATTAAAATGGGTGAAATTGGGCAAAGAGTAGAAAGGAAGCAGTCATGTCACAATAAAAGGTACTTATTATTTGCCTGAAGTTGAAAATAAGAAACTATTTCCAAGACGGCTGACAGTGGGGTTCGAACCTACTCATCTCTCGAGTCGGGTGATAGCCTGGCCCAATGGCCTTACGAATAAACGCACTGAGCCTCCCGGTCAATTAAATAAGATGTTAATAATAGGCCCAAATGACATGATTGAACTTTTCCAAGGAAACAGATGATGAACTCATTATGTACAGGGAGTGCTACCAACTGTTGTCAGACGTTCCTGTGGATGATCGCGCAAAGAGGGTCAGGATTCGTAAGCCCCCGGGTTAGACCCCTCGACGCAGGGAGGCCATACAGCTTTCTGCTTTTAAATGACAAAAAATTGAAGTTCTTGGTATTCTGTCAATGTATTCTCTAGTTGGTACATAAAATATAATGAAGATCGCATTTGTATCGATTTAAAAGGTGAGAACGCCATTTTGAATTTGCAGCCAATTTCAGTGTTTCTTAATTTGCCTGATTTGAAAAATGTTGATTGTTTCATGACTCTCCATTATAGCCTATAACATGATGAACACATCTACAGTATATCTGCAACATAATAGTCCTGTACGTTTCAATTTAGGTTTCACAATTTTGAGAATCGTAAGCAATACCGGTATATTATAGGATGTGATATATCTCCTTAATCTTAACATATATACGACAACTGTAGAGTACTGTATATTTCCACTCACGTGTACTTGGAGACCAATTTACTGTCGAACACCTTAACCTCGTCATACCACAGATTGATCGGAACTGTCCAGTCAGCTGGCTCGTCACAGCCACCATCGTAAGCCGCATTCTGACCAATCTGATTCCATACTTCAGGGAATCGAGCTGAAAATATAAATAAATAACATTTCTTACATTCATCATCACAAGTATATTATTATTAGTAACCTAACCCGCTTAAGACAGAAGTAGCTATGTTCCATCTCAGTAATAGGTACGCAAACTACCAGCCTATGATGAGGTTCAGGAACCACACACTGCAGTTCAATACCGCCCCCAAATACCTGGGTGTAACGTTAGACAGATCCTTAACGTACCGACGCCATCTCCAGAAACTTGCAGCTAAACTTAAAAACCGTAACAACTTGCTGGGTAGATTAGCTGGAACTAAATGGGGTGCAGATGCGTATACGCTTCGTATCCTAACTGCTCTAGCAATTTTATATTCGACTGCCGAGTACTGCTCTGTTGTATGGTTGAATAGCTCCCACACTCGACAGGTAGATGTCCAGCTACGTCACTCAATGAGAGTTATATCGGGTACATTACATCCCATTCCTGTCCAGTGGTTACCGGTTCTGAGCAACATTGAACCTCCTAACATCAGACGGAAGATATCCCTTGCTAGAGTATGGTCGAGGATTCTGATGATCCATCTGGACACAGACGAAAATGCCGTAACGAGACTGAAGTCCCGGAAACCTGCTTGAAGGACAGCCAAGGAATTAACTGCAATGCCTTTCAGACCTAAGGAGGCATGGAAACAAGAATGGTCTCAATCATTCTCGTGTGGCATTTCTATCAGGGATCCAACAATAAAACTAGCTGCGTTCAATCTCCCTCGCTTCACTTGGATCAAACTTAACAGGGTACGATGTGGTGTTGTAAGAAGTGCTTCTGTTCTCCACCAGTGGGGTTGGCTGAAGTCTCCAGCTTGTGACTGTCGTTCTGAAGTGCAAACCATCATGCACATTGTGAAGGACTGCCCTTTGCGAGCATTCTCTGGATCATTCAAGGACCTCCATCGTTTAACCCCTGACGCAATCACTTGGTTGGGGAGACTGGACATAGTCTGTGAGAGGCTACCACATTGCCAAAGCCTTTTTCATATTTCTTTGTTTTCCTATATATACAGGGAGTGGCAAAAAGATCTGACGGTTTGTAAATCACAACAACACAAACATTTTAAATGATACAAACTCTTTTATTACTTACTAGCAGTAGTGCCCGGCTTCGCCCGGTGGATTTATTGTTTTTTTGGATGATAATGAATACTACTACAGAACTGGCACATGATACTTAACTAACAGAAACCAATACTTTAAAAATATACTGCTCAAAAAAATTAAAGCACCACTTTTTTCAAAGGCCACCAAATTTTGAAAAGTTGACCTACAAGCTCGAAATCTCAGTATGACGTTTGTCCTGACGCCTACCAAGCATATGCTTCAGTACAACTCCCCAACTTGAGTAGTTTCGGGGTAGCACCCCGAAAACCAGCCCATTTTCGAAAACCGCAAATTGAAGTTTGCGAAAAACGCTGCAGGACTTGTCGCAGGTTGCCAAAGCAGTCGAAAATGAATGAGTCTTGCACTTAAAGGTTCCACAAACACGTAGAAATCGTTACATTTGACGTTTGGGCATTTTCAACCCCCTTCATCATCCCCTAAACATGGACTACCATTGGGGGCGTCTGAGAAGGTACCGGGTGTGTTTAACCATCTGAAAACCTGCACACCGTCCTCAGTTGCTGATTGCAGTAAGTTCTTAAGGCCTCCGGCAATGTCCACACCCCCTAACACCCTCAACTGGCATGGGACCAAACCACCCCCTCTCGATTCACCCCTAAGGAAGGTTTTAATCGAGATGTTTATCAGTGCTGTGAATGCGGGGGTCTTCCCCTACCGTTTCAAAAAAGGAGCTGTGCCTTCGTCACCACCCCTTCCCCTGCAACCCCCGTCTGTATGATTTTTAGAATCAGGCCCTTTTTAAGGGCTGAAACGAGGTCTTAATCGCTGAAAGGGCTGTAAAGGTCCTTAGAAGTAGTGGTGACACGAAATCAACCCCTTTCGATCGATGATTGACATTCCGTCCCCGAATTTCGAAATTGTTGCACCCCCAACCCTCCCTGTCTGGACGCGTAACGCGTCATGGCAGAGTTTTCAGAGTTGGATGGAAATGAAGCTTATGGCCTGTCATGGAGCCCAAAACAGCAGGTTGGATGGAAATTCATCGGTAGGGTGGGAAACGGGACCAAAAAGTTTTCAAAAAATTAACAGCCTCTAGTACGTACACCAATGCATAGGCTACCCACATCACGTCATTTTTCTCTCATTGCCAAACTTTGTAACCTATTGCCGATCATAGGCAACCCAATCGCACGGACGTGATGTGGGTTGCCTATGCAAGGGCGTACTTACTGTAGGCTGTACACTTTTTTGAAAAATTTTGGTCCCGTTTCCCAACCTACCGATGAATTTCTATCCAACCTGCTGTTTTGGGCTCCATTGCAGGCCATAAGCTTCATTTCCATCCAACTCTGAAAACTCTGCCATGACGCGTTACGCGTCCAGACAGGGAGGGTTGGGGGTGCAAAAATTTCGAATTTGGGGGACGGAATGTCAATCATCGATCGGAAGGGGTTGATTTCGTATCACCACTACTTCTAAGGACCTTTACAGCCCTTTCAGCGATTAAGACCTCGTTTCAGCCCTTAAAAAGGGCCTGATTCGAAAAATCATACAAACGGGGGTTGCAGGGGAATGGGTGGTGACAAAGGCACAGCTCCCTTTTTGAAACGGTAGGGGAAGACCCCCGAATTCACAGCACTGATAAACATCTCGATTAAAACCTTCCTTAGGGGTGAATCGAGAAGGGGTGGTTTGGTCCCATGCCAGTTGAGGGTGTTAGGGGGTGTGGACATTGCCGGAGGCCTTAAGAACTTACTGCAATCAGCAACTGAGGACGGTGTGCAGGTTTTCAGATGGTTCAACACACCCGGTACCTTCTCAGACGCCCCCAATGGTAGTCCATGTTTAGGGGATGATGAAGGGGGTTGAAAATGCCCAAACGTCAAATGTAACGATTTCTACGTGTTTGTGGAACCTTTAAGAGCAAGACTCATTCATTTTAGACTGCTTTGGCAACCTGCGACAAGTCCTGCAGCGTTTTTCGCAAACATCAATTTGCGGTTTTCGAAAATGGGCTGGTTTTCGGGGTGCTACCCCGAAACTACTCAAGTTGGGGAGTTGTGCTGAAGCATATGCTTGGTAGGCGTCAGGACAAACGTCATACTGAGATTTCGAGCTTGTAGGTCAACTTTTCAAAATTTGATGGCCTTTGAAAAAAGTGGTGCTTTAATTTTTTTGAGCAGTATATATATTTTTGTGGTGGTGGTGGTGGTGGTGGTGGTGGTGGTGGTGGTGGTGGTGGTGGTGGTGGTGGTTGTAGTGGGGGTGAGAAGTAGTACAGTATAATGGACGTAACATTCAGGTCAATTTCCCATAATGATAATTATGAATAAGGAAACAGCTATTTACTAACTACAGCACTGACACGTGTAATTTACAAACAAATTTGCAAAAAATAAAATAAAATAGAAGGAACAGTAAGTGAAACAAAAGACACTGCCTAGGACCTATATCTCATTGGCTGTTAGATATGTAGAGACCAATAGTGACGTCTTTTGTCGCATAGCGCCGTAGGAAAATAATCAGAACTCTTTGGCAAACTTCGGCTGTCCCGAGTTACTGAGGTAGCAATAGTATCATTTATCGCCACAAAGCGCTTAACGATAAGTTTCAGAATAAATGAAGGTACATTTGAAAGCACCAACGCTTATTGCAGCTGATAACCTCAATGTACTGCACCAACACCATTGCACTTATACAGAGGCATAATATTTTCATGATGATAACTGTTTAAAGGGGCCTAAGAAATCTTTTTGCACTAATTACCCCCCGTGACTGCAATTTATAAACAGCGCAAGATGCAACTATTCTGCACCAGAACGCTGGTTGGGGTGACGTGATGCAGCCCTAACTGCCCGTCAACAATAGACTTATTAAAATACTCTCACAGTTACACTACTACGGACATGAATGGTTCTAGGGCCTTAATACGTGGTTTTCAAGTCCATTTTGTCTGTTATTCTAAATGTAGGTAATGGGGAGCGTTGTCCAAAATATCAAGTGAACAGTGTTACCAGCAGGGTTTCAAAGTGTATGTAAAATTTGGTGCAATTAAGAGAAATGGTGTAGATTTGTGATGAAGGGCCTAAAAGCAGGGAATGGAGGGGTCTGCCCAAAATGTCATGCAGTCAGTGTTACTCGCAGGGTTCCAAAGGGTAAGTATACAAGTTGCCGTTCAGATCGGTGAAACGGTATAGATGTGTACCAAAGGGCCAAAATACAGGGAATGGAGGGGTATGTCCAAAATTTCATGCAGTCAGTGTTACTCGCAGGGTTCCAAAGGGTAAGTATACAAATCGCCGTTCAGATCGGTGAAACGGTATAGATGTGTGCCAAAGGGCCTATATGCAGGGAATGGAGTGGTCTGTCCGAAATTTCATGTAAACAGTGTTACTCATAGGGTTCCAAAAGGTAAGTATACAACTTTTGGTTCAGATTGGTGAAAGGGTGTAGACTTGTGCCAAAGGGCCTAAATGCAGGGAATGGACTGATCTGTCATAAATTCCATGTAGGCAGTGTTACTCGCAGGGTTCCAAAGGGTAAGTATACAAATTTTGGCTCAGATCGGTGAAACGGTGTAGATTTGTGTCAAAGGGCCTAAATGCAGGAAATGGAGTGTTCTGTCCGAAATTTCATGCCGACTGTGTTACTCGCAGGGCTCCAAAGGGTAAGTATACAAATTTTGGTTCTGATTGGTGAAACGGTGTAGATTTGTGCCAAAGGGCCTAAATGCAAGGAATGGAGTGGTCTGTCCGATATTTCATGTAAACAGTGTTACTCGCAGGGTTCCAAAGGGTAAGTATACAAATTTTGGCTCAGATCGGGGAAAAGGTGTAGATTTGAACCAAAGGGCCTAATGAAGGGAACGGACTGGTCTGTCATAAATTTCACATAGACAGTGTTACCATCAGGGTTCCAAAGGGTAAGTATACAAATATTGGTTCAGATAGGTGAAACGGCGTACGTATCACTAACCATAACGCCAGCGCATGCGGATAGAGCTGTTCGGGAGCACTTGTCCTACCGACTTGCTGAACAAAAATCAATCTTGAAGGTCACCTGAGAGGTGTAGCCTAATGCTGCATAGACTAAACTATTCCTCTTGAATCAGGCTATCATATAAAAAAAGAATATTTCGAATCCGACTGGTAGTTCCAGAGATTAGCGCGTTTAAACACACAAACACACAAACTCTTCAGCTTTATTATATTAGTATAGATAACAGTAAGGTGTACATGTCAATTAATGGAAAACATGAAAGAACAATAGATTTTAACTTTTAGATTTGAAGATAACGTATTTCAAATGATGCCCATCTTTTGCCATGCATTCTTCCAGTCTTGCACAGAAGCTGTCAAACGTCTTCTCTAACATGTCATTAGATTACGGATGAAAATGCAAATCGAAACGCAATATTCGACTCACTGTTCGATCAGACATTTGCAAAGCAGCAGCTTGTTTACGAGCCGGCCGCCGTGGACTGGTTTCCACAGCTTGTCTCACTCGCTCAACATTTTCTGGTGTCCTGGCTGACCTTGGACGGCCTGTCGACGTACATTTTAAGGCTGCACCTGTAGCTCTAAAATTACTCACCCATAACAAAATTGTGTTACGAGATGGAACGCGTTCTCTTCGACCCACATTAAAGTGTTGACGGAACTGACGCTGACGACAGAAACCGACAGATCTTTTTGCCGCATGGCAAAAGATGGGCATCATTTGAAAGACGTTATCTTCAAATCATAAAAGTTAAAATCTATTGTTCTTTCATGTTTTCCATTAATTGGCATGTACACCTTGCTGTTATAAGTAATAAAAATGTTTGTATCATTTAAAATGTTTGTGTTGTTGTGATTTAAAAACCGTCAGATCTTTTTGCCGCTCCCTGTATTTATATATTTTGTGAACCGATTGTCAATTGAAACATCATACGCTAATAATAATAATAATAGAGGAGACATCACTTTCACTATTGCAAGCGCGAGATATACGTTCATCCTACCATTCTCATATCTTGTTTTGTATTCTGGCCGACATTACTTATTGACATTACAGCAAATTATCACTACCTACTGCACTGGAAATCTGTACTAAATGTCAGAAATATGAGTTTTTATATACACACATCAAAAAAAGTTTTGCATCACCTCGGTTCCAAGAGTTCCGGAACCTTTAAATACAAAGGGAATAGAGATCAACACAAACAACATTTCAGCTCGTTTTATTGCTCATGAGACCCACACATTGCATGTTGTACCATCATACAGCTAGACTTTCAGCATTTGTGGTCCAGATTGCAGTACACACCACTACCTCTAATACCCAGTAGCACGTCCTCTTGCATTGATGCATGCCTGTATTCGTCGTGGCATACTATCCACAAGTTCATCAAGACACTGTTGGTCCAAATTGTCCCACTCCTCAACGACAATTCGACGTAAATCTCTCAGAGTGGTTGGTGGGTCAAGACGTCCATAAACAGCCCTTTTCAACATATCCCAGGCATGTTCGATAGGGTTCATGTCTGGCGAACATGCTGGCCACTGTAGTCGAGCGATGTCGTTATCTTGAAGGAACGCATTCACAAGATGTGCACGATGAGGTCGAGAATTGTCGTCCATGAAGACAAATGCCTCTCCAATATTCTGCCGATATGGGTGCACTATGGATCGGAGGATGTCATTCAGGTATCGTAAAGCCGTTTCGGAGCCTTCCATGACCACCAGTGGCGTACGTCGGCCCCACATAATGCCACCTCAAAACATCAGGGAACCACCACCTTGCTGCACTCGCTGGACAGTGTGTCTAAGACGTTCAGCCTGACCAGGGTGCCTCCAAACACGTCTCCGACGATTGTCTGGTTGAAGGCATATGCGACACTCATCGGTGAAGAGAACGTGATGCCAATTCTGTGGGGTCCATTCAGCATGTTGTTGGGCCCATCTGTACCGCGCTGCATGGTGTCGGGGTTGCAAAGCTGGACCTCGCCATGGACGTCGGGAGTGAAGTTGCGCATCATGCAGCCTATTGCGCACAGTTTGAGTTGAAACACGACGTCCTGTGGCTGAACGAAACGCATTATTCAACATGGTGGCATTGCTGTCAGGGTTCCTCCGAGCGGCAATCCGTAAGTAGCGGTCATCCACTACAGTAGTAGCCCTTGGGCGGCCTGAGCGAGGCCAGTCATCGACAGTTCCTGTATCTCTGTACCTCCTCCATGTCCGAACAACATCGCTTTGGTTCACTCTGAGACGCCTGGAAACTTCCCTTGTTGAGAGCCCTTCTTGACACAAAGTAACAATGCGGACGCGATCGAACTGCGGTATTGACCTTCTAGGCATGGTAGAACTACAGACAACATGAGCAGCGTACCTTCGTCCTGGTGGAATGACTGGAACTGATCGGCTGTCGTACCCCCTCCGTCTAATAGGCCCTGCTCATGCATGGTTGTTTACATCTTTGAGCAGTTTTAGTGACATCTATGAACAGTCAAAGGGACTGTATCTTGGATACAATATACACAGTCAACGTCTATATGCCGGAGATCTGGGAACCGAGGTGATGCAAAACTTTTTTTGATGTGTGTACTACTCATTCAACAACGGTAGCCATATTTGTCCTTGTTGTCTTCTAGGAAGAGAGTAACATTGTGACATAACATCGGGGTTTCCAATATGGGAAAATTAATACACCACGCATATCATGCTAAGAAAAAGAATGGTGAATGGAAGTTACTTCTGGTTGATACTAAAACTATTGCTCTACTAAGATTTCAATATCCGGAACGAACGAAGCGAGCGTAGCATTAGGGTTATGCTTACCCAAATATGCGGGGCATGCGGGGTTGCCAATATAGCTTTCTGCATGAATTGTGCAGTGTTCTTAATCTGGAGATCCTTAGTGCTCAAAGGAACAATTTCAGTAGCCGACATTATGATGGGATGTATACTATTCCCAACCTTGACCATTTCCCACATTTGCTTAATATCAGCTAAATCTATATATTTGTTGATATTTAGGGCGTAGGTTTTGAGTCGTTCATAGGCTTTTGCTCCACACCATGAGTCTATCGATCCTGCCTGGAAAAGACTGGTCTAGAGCCATGCAATACGTTAATTATGATTACAGCTATGCAATACAACACTTACGATCATTCCTGCAGGCGTCGTGACCATAGTCACATTGGTCTACCCATCTCTGAGCCACTTCGGCTAGTCCATCATCCCAGCTCTGAAAAAATAAATTAGTGCCATAAATTAGAATTCGGTAGTTTCTAGCTGAAAACCATGATAAAAGTTATTTTTAACTTATGGTTTGTGCTGATTCAAACTATTCATTGTACTATTCATCGAGTTTCTTTATAACAGACGACCTTAGGCTACGGCAATCCTAAATGAATTCTTGTAATTTGTACCTATATATCTCGCTTATGATCACCTGATTATAGAATGGTCGTTAACAGGCACCCCTTGTGGTACAACACTGAATGGATGGTGGACAATCAACAATATCGAAATTACATTAAATGAACGGGTCTATTATTACTTTACTGTACGATACAAGGTTGTTCAGAAATAGACATAGAAACAGTTTTCAAATATTGTTTTTAAGTAAACCGTGAAATAACAATGTGGGATAGAGGAAGGTATAAGTGTTAAGTTCCTTGAGCTTGCATTCACTCATAAAAAAGCAAGTGTGAATGCTGCGTATTGCCTCTAGCATAGGTTGACTTCTAAAAGATTCAAAGCCCCAAACTCAGCATATGTTAGAACTTCTACAGAGCCTTCAATCATGGAGGAAGAAACGATAGGAGTTACCCTCGCTACGCTGGGTAGTGCAAACTGTTGAATTCAATAGTTACGCCGATTCTGAGGTGAAGTGATTGGTGCTTAGGACTGGAAACCATACCAAATAGTCTTGGATTTTTGGAGCATAAAACTTCAATGAAAATTCAAAGTATTGTTCCTTTTAGGAATTGAAGAATAAACTCCCGACGTCCCTTCACATTTCTCACAAAACTGTAGTGTTGTGCTATAATTTAGATTAAGTAGGAATCTAAGAGCACTGACCCCATGGCAAGTTTGATAAGTAAAACCAAAGAACTCGCTGATGAATTAATAAAAATGAACACAGAGTTTGGAAGTTGAAAGATTCTTCAATGAAGGAACTTGGAAAATCCTAGTTACCATAATGATGCCGATCTCAGTAAGTATAATGACACGAAATTTTGATTTTCGAGTTTAATTATGATTCATGCCTGTCATTCTTGAATTATTTTAGGCCTAAACTCGAGAACAACCGGCTTATAATGTACTTTCATTCATTCTTCGTACACATTTAGACACCCAAAGATGCTTAAAATGAATAACCAGTACGCCTTTTTATCGTTACCATTATAAATTATTATTAATATACAAGTTATTATTGTATTGTCAATTTACCCTTCATTCCCCCTCCTTCTATGTACCTAGCCGACTTGTGTGTTATTCTAAAGTTAAATTATTACCAACACATCAGTGGGGGAGAGGGTTGGATTAAGAAATATGCTGCTAGCTGGAGTAAGTCAGGACAGTTTCTGGCCACACGTGATCTTCTGTAGTATGAAGTAACAAAACTTACCATCTTCTTCATGTTGGTTGCAGATGGCTGTCCACCGTTGAGACCTCGTCCTTCGTGTCCACTTGCTACCTTTGAACGTAGTTCATTGTGGAGTTGGACAATTTCTGCCTCTTCGGCGGGACTAACTCCATGATCACCATCTCTGTCGCAAGCATCAGACACTCCCTGTAATAAGGATGACGCATTAACTCACTCACTAACAACGATCAGACTCGTATTTAAGGTTCAAGGCACCCTGGGCACAGCAAGTTTTGGCACCGCCCATTATACCTGCAATACTATGGTATTATCAATCAAAACAATATTTATTGTTCGTGCTGCAATTATATCCTCTTTCAAAATTGGCTATGTTTGGTTGGGTGGTTGGTTCTTAAGTTTAGGGGCTGCGACAACGCGGTCATGTAGCCCCGTGTACTTTGGGTGAGTGTAGAATCTGTCTGATAACCGGTGTTAATTTTGATGACCGTATTAATGTGTGCTATCTGTATTTTAATTTAAGTACAGACTGCAACTTAGAATTTTTCAAATAGTTCCTACTTTTGCCGCCAAGAGCCACCGTCAACGACTGCTAGGCCAAGTTCAGAACTTAGCTACTAGACGCCACCGCAGTCGCCTCTTGGCAACGAACGTAGAAACCTAAGAGCGTTGTTTACATTCTTAACCTATCCAATTTAGCTTCACACAGGTGTAATTAGTGGAAGGTCCTTTAACATGCCATAAATATATGACATGGGACCGCCGGCTTTACTTCCCCTCCGAAGGAAGGCATACTGAGGGATTTTAAACGCTCTTAAAAAATCCGACGGCTTCGGCCGGGTTGGCTATGTTTAAAATGACAAAAAGAAACAAAATAAAAAATAAAGTGAAAAGAGCAATACACTATTGTCATCAAATCAATACTTTGATAGGTAGCAAAAATAAAATGTTAACAAGTTATATTTCTGTCAAGTATCCACATTTAGCGCAAACACTTAAATTGAGCGGTGGAACAATGGAAACATTTAAGTACGAATCCGCACACTGTTGTGTATTTTTCACTGAACTTGTAGTGAATGACGCACTCCTTGTATGCTTTTATAAGCAAAGGCTTAAGTAGCAGATGGTTACAAATTTCATAACATGTCATTGACTTGAAATCGACTTGACATTGTACACTGCAGAAAATGGAAATTGCAACACCATGAAGTCATTGGTCGTTTGTGTTGATTTTCAAGATATGGAACGATGCCATGTAGCTATGTAAACGATCAATGTTTCAGACCCATTGGATTGTTACTGAGCCAATTGTTGGCTTACATCTACGTTTGAGATACGAAATGTGGTCTGTGATTATATTTGAAAATGCGCGGCGACATTATAACTTGTTGACTGCCGTTAGATGGCAGCTTTTGTCAAGGGCTAGGCCTCCGCATGTAAGTTGGAAAGTTGAGCCGCGAGAATGCAGGTAGAGTTCCTTTCTTCCCGTAGTAATGCATGACTGTTATGTTGTTGCCTTCCTTGATGTTGGCAGTCTTCCGTTTGTGGAAACATGATGGTAAGAAAAGGTTGTTTATCTGGTCTTGATATTGTTATCGTCGTTGGAATTGAGATGCCTTGGAAAAGTAAAATATCGTGTCTTTGGAAACTGGTAAACTTCGTATTTTGTTAGGCCTAAGATACTATGGACGTATTTTGAATATTGATGGCATTATGAATACAACTTGTGACGACGTGGGAAGTACATGTGGATATGGTTATGTTGGTAAACTGATGAAATACGTGTAAAACTTGTTGGACCGTATTGATGTACGTAAGTAAGAATGAGGGAGTATATGGATGAACATTTAATGCATTTGATATTCTAATTTATGTTCTCTGGAGAAAAGGTCTTTGAAATGTGATGTCATTTTATTTGTATTGTCTACCTCGAGATTTCTCCCTGATGGTTTCGACTCTCAGATTTTATTACGTAGCCAAGTTGATTAACTTAAAAGTACGTTTTGTTTGTTATTGTCTTGTTTTGGCTACGTAAATTAGTTTGACCATTATGGTTCCGTGAACGATTAGTTTCCTTGTTTTCTCGTGAGTTGTCGGGTTGCGCAGTTTGTTCCTCTGGCGTGCTTTGTTGTTAGAACATGGCAGCAACTATGAAGTTCATTATTATCGATATCAGCAGTTAGTAAGAAAGGAGAGTGTGACGTAGCCATTGCTCGGAGGCAGAATGTTTGCTAATTTGCTCCGTAATGTGTATTAACCTTAAGTTTCGATGATTATAAGCTATGGAAAGCGTAATGTATTATCGTCTGACTTCGTTACATGTGCGTTCGATGGAAATGCAGATTATTAAGCAAGGCAAGAGTAAGTGATATGATGACTGATGTATTTTATGAAATTTATTTATTTATTTATCGTATGGCATACATGAAAATTATTTACAATTTAACATCAAGTTCCGAAACGTAATGAAGTGCCTGTGGTGTCCCTAGGAAGAAGTCGCTGAAGTCACCACCGTATGATGTTTGTGGGCATTCCTGAACTAGGTGCCGAACAGTCTGTCTTTCAGCACCGCACTCGCAACATGACGAAGACTTTTTCCTCCACTTGTACAGGAGATCGCCGCATACACCGTGATTGGTCCGGATTTTATTTAATTTTGACCAGGTCTTTCTAGGCTGAGTGAACCCTGGCACCTGCTCAGTTATGCATGGCATTACTGTAATCTCTGGAGGGGCAAACGAATTCCAATCAGAAGACCATCTCTCAGTCAGGTTGAATTTGTTAGTTGCAAGATTCTCCGCTGTGCAGATAGGTGGATGTCTTGAACGTAATCGTTTCACATGTAGATCACCAATGTCTCCATGGATTGGTAGTTGTTTGTTGGTCTGGATCGTTCTATATTCTCTTATCAAAATGTTGCATCGCCGCAAATGAGGTGGTGGGATGTGGCTGAGAATAGGAAGCCATTGTGTAGGAGTTGACATAATTGTTCCTGTTATCATGAGCATGGTGTTATTCAATTGTACATCTATTAATCTTACATGCGGACTATTTATCCACACAGGAGCACAATACTCAGCAACAGAATAAACTAAGCCTAGAGCTGAGCAACGGAGAGTAGTTGCATTGGCACCCCAAGTGGTGCCACATAATTTCCGTAAGATGTTGTTTCTTGTCTTCATTTTGGCAGAAGTTATTCGTAGGTGTTCTTTGAATGACAATGTTCTATCCAGTGTTATACCCAAATACTTGGGATGTCTGTTATGGCGAAGGAGGATGTTATTGAAGTAAACCGTAAGTTCCCTTGTTGCCATTTTATTGTTCAGGTGGAAGCAAGCAACTTCGGTCTTAGTTGTGCTTGGCTGAAGTCTCCATTTGCGAAAATAATCTCCCAGTGCAGAAAGATCATTTGTCAGCGTCTCTTCTGTACTTTCGAAACATGGATCTCTAGTAGCAATTGCCCAGTCGTCAGCATATCCAAACTTCCTTGATTTTGTGGAGGGCAAATCTGATATATAGAGGATGAACAAGAGTGGGGCAAGCATTGATCCTTGAGGAAGTCCATTATTTAATTTACTTGGTTTGCTAATTTCACTGCCCATGATGACCTGGAAGCTTCTATCATTCAGCATGTTGCTTACAAGACGAGCCAGTGTCTTACAAGGGATAACTTGAAGTAATTTATAAATTACACCCTCTCTCCAAACAGTGTCATAAGCTGCCTTAAGGTCTATAAATGCTACTGATGTTTTTTGGCGATTCTGGAACCCTGCCTCAACATAGGTGGTTAAGGAGAGAACTTGGTCCGAGCAACTCCGTTGTGGTCTAAATCCTGCTTGTTCTATGGGAATTACTTCAAGCACTTTTGAGGCGATTCTGTTCAAGATTAGTCTCTCAATTAACTTATAGCATACGCTCAACAATGAGATCGGTCTATAACTGTCTGGTCTGTCACTTGGTTTTCCAGGCTTCAGTATGGCAACGATCTTCGTCAATTTAAACAAACGAGGTAGCTTACCAGTCTGAACAATGTTAGTGGCTAGCTTGGATAGCCAAAGACGAGCATGCTTTCCACTGTGTATCAAGAATTTGGGATGTATTCCATGAAATCCCGGTGCCTTACCGCTTTTTACATCTTTCAGCGCTGTGTCAATGTCCTGGATGGTGAAGGGTTTAGTGCATTCTGATCCAAAATTACTTGTGGCTTTGAGATTGGCCAATTCTTTCTTGATATATTTTGTGTGATTTCTGTCTCTAGCTGTTCGAGACATTGAAACTATATGGGAAGCAACCATTTTTGGAGTGACATTTTGATGTCCACGGACAATAGGGGTACCTCCTCCAAGTTTTCTCAAGAGTGACCAGGCTATTCTGCTGGATTTACTGAAGTTAATAGATTCTACGGTTTCAATCCACTTTTCCTTCCGAGCATTATCAAGGCTACCAAGTAGTTCTTCAGCGATCTCTTATTTTATGAAAGAAGAAAAAAGATAGCAGCCATGTCTAGAGATGAACGTATTGTATTGGATCTTGATATATGAAGTTGATTAACAAGTAGTCTATTCATCTTGGGTTATGACGGATGTTGGTTTTGGAAAACAAATGTTACTATCGTCAGACTTGGTACACTTTAATAGTTGGATGAAGAGTTCGTTAATTTGTCAAGAGGACTAATATGAAACATGGATATGTGATTCGATGTTTGAAGTACTTATGTGAGGTCGAGGATTTAAACAAGAAAGCTTCTGTATTTGTCTACGTATATTTGAGGATACCACTGAGACAATGCTAATGGATGTTATATTGTGTTGGACATATTGAAGTTAAGAAGACATGATTAAAGAAATTGTATTAGGCGGTTGGGTTTAAGTAAGTACCTTTGATTTCAAGTTTCTACATCTCTTGTAGTTATGTTATGTCAATGTATTTTGTATTTGAAGGTGTTGGCAGAATACATTGAGTGTATACCAGATTTACAAGTGTATCATTTCTTAGATTTAGAATTCATTGACAGCTTCAAACTGGTGGGCAGGGTAAATGGTCGCAAACGGCCCAGTAGCATCCTTTCTCTAAATAAAGCCCTGTGGGGTGTGTCAGTTACTACTGGTATCCCCACGTGATTGGTCGCGGAGGAATCAACTCCAGTATACGGACTCTGATGTAGCGTAGTTGACTTGCAGTCTGTGCAGTGAAGTGTTCCCCGTCAAACATGCCTCGATGACAGAGAAGAGCACGCTATCAACAACTGTCGCCGTTTGAGAGGGCTCAGGTAATTGGGCTGTGTGAGGCTGGATTATCACTAAGGACTGTCGCTGCACGTGTTGGCCGACAGGCATCTGCGATACAACGTGTATGGCAGCAGTGGTCAAATGAAGTTACCCACACTCGTAGACCTGGCACAGGCCCAGCGCGACAGACAACTGTGAGAGAGGATCGCCGCATCATTCGGATAGCCCGGATTGAACCCCATGCAACAGCAGCGCAAATTCGAGCAGCTGCGGCACCCCACTTTACACAACAAACAGTTAGTAATCGCCTGCGTGCAGCTGGCTTACGATCCCGTGTCCCTGCAGAAGGTGTTCCATTGACCCCACTACAGCGACGTGTAAGGCTGGCCTGGTGTCGAGAACGATCGAGGTGGGTCGACGAATGGCATAGGGTCGTCTTTAGTGATGAATCGCGCTTCTGTCTTGCCCGCAGTGATCGCCGGAATCGTGTACGCCGACGTACCGGGGGAGAGGGGCCGCCCAGACCTTATTGTTGAGAGGCACACAGGGCCAACACCAAGCATTATGGTCTGGGGAGCTATTGGCTTTAATGTGAAATCACAATTAGAGCTTGTTGAGGGCACTATGACTTCTCGACAGTACGTTGATAGGGTACTCAATCCAGTGGTTGTCCCTATGATGGTGAACATTGCTAATGGGATGTTTCAGCAGGAAAATGCCCGGGTTCACACTGCACGCATCTCCAGAGAAGCTCTCCACGACATCACAACCTTAGAATGGCCCGCCAGATCCCCGGTCCTCAGTCCTATTGAGCATGTGTGGGGAATGATGGGTCGACAACTGGCGAACCGTCCTCAGCCACCCACAACTCTGGAACAACTGACCCGGGCAGTGCAGTAAGCATGGGCCACAATACCTCAGGAAGCGATCCAGGGCCTTATTGACTCCATGCCTCGCCGAATTCATCAATGTATTGCAGCTCGTGGTGGGCACATCTTGTATTGATTGTTGTCCAAACTTGCGGTCAGAGGGACCTGAAAGTGTAATCATCGAATCACAACCGAACACTCGTCCTGCATGTTCAATTGCAGCAATGTAGACCACTCCTTCTGGGTGTTGCAATTTCCATTTTCTTCAGTGTATTTATGCTTCAGCCACATCGACAGGATCACAGTAAGTCTACCACGATTATATCAGGCCAAACATTCCCATTGTTCAAAATCTATCGTTCTGTGAATGCTTGCAGTCAGATTAGATTAGTCAGTGAAGTGATCAGGACAAACTAATCTTTATATCTACCTGACAGTGTTGACAACCTTGTGATGGGATTGTTGCATAGTAAAGTGCAAATAATTGAAGAAGATGACCGGGTGAGGGAAACAATTCTCACTCTATTCCCGAAATGTTTGGAGTATTCCAAAACCGGCGGTAACCAAATTAGTGTATAATTGAATTGCATACCCCTGATGCATCTCAGTTATTTTGTTACTTAAATGTTGGCAGCTATGACGTTTTCTTTCGTTTCTCTTTAGGTGTTGAATTACTGATTATATATGAATTGCAGCCAATGGCCATAGCAGGGTATTTTAATTGAACGCCCGTAGACTCCCAGCAAGTTCAATTTCAAGTAGTTCGAACGGTGGCTACCATATGCCACTGACACCTAGCGGTGAACTTTGGAACTTAATAGAGTGTTTCTAACGTGCCAAATATAACCTAACTACAAATTTGGCTACACACTACCAATTGTAGTGGTAGGTTCTTTTACATGCCATAAATCTATGACATGGGCCCACCGGATTTACTTCCCCTCCGAAGGAAGGCATACTGAAGGATTTTAACGCTCCTACAAAATCCAACCACTTCGGCCTACTTTGAACCCGCGATTTTGGTCATAGCAGTTCAGTATGCTACCGACTACGCCAATATAATAGGTTTCTTCGGACAATTCAAACCCATTTAATTGGGATTTGGAACACCGGGACCACCCTGGCTCATTTTGGTTTTGGATGGTGATTTAAATTTGTATCCCGTTCCAGGCGTTACCTGGCTGTCAACTGGTGCTCCGGCCGTTTGTGTGAACGGCAAGTAGCTATTCCAATGTGCCATCGCACGTCTCGATTTATTTGCAACAATCGTATATTTTAATACACAGATCGAAAGTGACGAATTACAATTAACGGAATAACTATCTGATTGAATCTTGGAGTTGTAGTCCGCGGTTTGAATCTCGGGGCTGAAGGGAGCCATCATGAGAGTGGTCTTCTCCCTGGGGTTTCCAGAGTCACTCGAGAAAAATAATAGAAACGTACTTTACTTCGAGTTCTGGTGCGCCTCCCCTCAAACTTCATAACGTAATTACAGCACTTCACACACATTACTACATTAATACAGGTTGTCAGATGGATACCAACAGCTCACATGTATACACAAGTGCCGTACTACCCTGCCAGCGAATTGCTGCTGGTGGCGGGAATCGGATCTAATGCGCTCCACCCAGCCACACGCCTGGGATAGACGTGCACGTCCATCAGTCGTCGCCAGCGAAACCTCATCGCATGTTCTGTGCGTGCATGATTCGTGCTGGGTCACGCGCTGTGCGGCGTGTTCTCATTGTATGACTGTACATGCGTTCCCCCTCTTGCTCCGCACCCGCCAGCGGCAGCCATAACGTGGCGAGATGACGTAAGGTATACACAACAGCCCCGCTCCATGTCTAGTGGTAACAATTCCCTGGCAGGGTAGTACATCTATTGAGAGCGCGTTCAATTCCCATATACATAGACCAGCGGTTCCCAAACTTTTTTGGTCCCAGAACCCTTCAGAAGCTATGTTCTTTCCGCGGAACCCGAACTATATCCCCGATTTTTACTGAGCATTGTGAATCCACAACGTTCTTCCTGCTTTCATCTATTCTTATTGCCTGGGTGTTTTGTATAGCCTAACGCTGACGTAGTAGGTTAGGAAACAAAGACAAAACATTTTAAATATACATGCAAGCCTTTATTTTAGTACAAAAATATAAACAATTAGGCTATTTTAGAACAATAAAAATTGGATTTCCATCTAATTTCTATGTGATGAATGAAATTGATTCATTTTCGTCTTAAAATATGTTTGAAATCGACAGCTGAATACGTAAATCCGGGGCAGCATTCAACTTACTCCTAAATTTGTTTTTGGTGTAAGCATAAGCAGAAAAGTCTAATTCGCATCGATAGGTGGACACTATGGGGAGCAGAGCTCGGATAGTCCTACCCAATAGTCATTCAGCGGCACTAATTCAAATTTCGTTTTAAAAGCGGAGGTACATTGCATTTCAATCAGATCTTCCATAGTCAGGCACGGACATGTGAGGTTTATTTCGGTTGGCAAATGGATTTTGCTGTGATAAAAGTCATAAAACGAAGTCCTAACGTTGGCGAATAGGTGTTTGGATAAGGTACGTGTACCAAATAAGGCCCACCTAAAGTTCAGCGCTTGTTATTTCACTTCTATGGGAGGTGATAGTTGAGAAACGGCAATCAAACATACCCCCTGTGTTTGCGACTTAAAATGTTAGCATTAAAAGTTGTCTGACTTAAACATTATATCCGCAATAAACGACAATAATACCTCGCACCAATGGGCCTTATAAGGAACATCTGATCCAAACAAGGCCCATCATAGATCCCCAATAAGGCCCACCCCTCAATCCCTTAAAAAAGCAGTATAATTCCAAGCTCTTATTATTTTATACTACGTTTTATTGATGGCAGATGTAAAGTAATAAAATACACTTCAAACAACAACAGAAATTTTGGAATTCAAGTCTTTTACGTAAACACAAAAAATATTTTCTCTTTGGTAAACAAAATATGTAAGTTAGAATTATTAGAATGATATTGAATAATTTTTCAAAGTACAGGAAACGCTAAATCAATGCCTTTTTAAAACAAGAAACCATAAAAAAAACCTCGTCACTTAAAATACACTTGCTTCCTGAAAAATATGTTCACTTAACAAACTCACCTCACTTCATTTCACTTATCACACGATGGACACATGAAATTTGGCATTTTGTCTTCCCTTCTTATGCCTACACATTCTTCGTGAACATATTTTCTGCAATTTTTGCAGAGCCTCATATCGGCAACTCTGTCTTCGCAACACATGTGACAAAACCAGCTTACCACTTGCTGGTTCACTCCGCTACTCGACTGACTACACTCTCCTTCATTGCAAGGGCTCCCCTTGAGCCCTGTTTCCAGAATGGTCAACGTTTTCTTCGAACTGTCCTTGGCTTTTGTCACGTGACCTTTTTGATTAGCTTTCTGACCAGTTTGGTCAAGACGCTTTGAGATTTTGTCCTTAAACAATTCCTTTGTGACCACTTGGGCCTTGTAATTCAAGGCCTTCCTTCTAGGTGTTTGAGGTTTTTTTTTGAATTCACGAGTTTTCAGGATGTCTTGAAAAGATGATTCCATTTCCTCCTGATCATCATCTACAATGTCTAAGTCACTCAGACTGTCGTGAACCTAGAACTGCTCACTCACGCTTGAGCTAGAATCACTTTCGTTTGGAAGTCTTCTTTTTCTAGATGTAGCTGATGCTTCTTGATTTTGCAAAATTCTGCCGGGCTGAGCTTCATCTGGAATGACTTCCGGTAGATCAGCGTGTTGCGTTGGTATTGATGGAGCGAAAGCACTTTCAGGAATAATGTTTGCATCAAACGGAAAAATACCGGTTGCACGAAACCCGGAAATAACATTTGCTGGCGACGTTGCTTTCGGCCACACTTTACTGAATATCTTCCCGAACACTCGCCTGCTGATCGCCCTACTTTCATCTGATTTATTTTTTGACCAATAAAGTTGAACTTCGTCATCCCAAAAGGTTTCAAAAGGTTTAAATACTGATTTGTCCATTGGTTGAAGTTCATGGGTAGTGTTGCTCGGCAAACAGTAGAGATTTATGTCGTGTTCTTCGGCAGCATCGCAAATATCCGGATCTAAGTGTGATGACGCTCCATCAAAAATCAGTAGCACTTTGCCTGCAGGTTTGTACTTGGCAAAGTGATGCAACCACTTAACGAAGGTTGCAGTGTTCATTGAACCCTTCTCAGTCATTTCTATCTCAGTTCCGGGGGGAAGATAGTCCTCCCATTCCGGTTTACGGCGTTTTCCCTTAAAAAGTATCATGGGAGGGATCACCTGGCCAATGGCATTGCCACAAGATACAATTGATACATTTTCTCCATGCTCTGGAGCAACAAAGTGAAGTCGTTTATCACCCCTTTTAGCCAAAACCTGTGGTGATTTATGTAGTGAAAGGCGACACCCCTTCTCATCCATATTATAGACCAACTGAGGATTGTTGAAGAGTTCTAAGTCAGTCATAACAGTTTTCAGTTTTTCGAAATGGTCACTCACGATCACTTTATTTAGCTTGGCAGCTCTTCCAGGGTTCATATGCTGCGCCTTCCTACGGGCGATGTCAGGTTGCCTCATTAAGAAAAGCTTTAACCACTTGCGCCCAGCTAGTCCTTTTGCATCATTGAAAGGATTCTGTAGTTTATTCTTTTCGCAGAATTCATACACAGATCGCCGAAGAACTTTGCCTGTAACTGGATAGCCAACTTCCGCGAGACGAAAAATTCTCTGACATAGTTCTTTCTCCTGTGCCTCATTCAAACAAGCCCTACGTCCTAGTTTCTTAACAACAACGCCTGAATCCACATGATTGCGTAATGTGCGCCTGGGTATATTGAAATTCTTTGATGCTGTCCTGACAGACATTCCTTCTGCAACAGCTTGCATAGCTCTCTTCAAATCATCTTCACTCCAACTTGCACGTTTGTTCTTGAGTGGATTCATCTAAATAAGAAGAAACAGAACAATTGTTTTACTAAAATCTAAATAAGACAGCCACGTGTGCAATTTTACAAACGGCTATAGCTAAAATGAATTTAATGAATGTTAAGTTTTCTTAAAATATATTTTTTATTTTTTTCTAAAATCCCCCCCCCCCCGGTCCCCCCCCCCTTTCCCCCTCCCCCTTCCCCCCTCCTCCCATCCAAAATGTCCCTCCACCAGAAAGCACATTAAATGCCCTTTTACTGTGATATCAAGAGTTAAAAACACCAAAATATAATTTAATGCGTACATTGACCAGATAGGCCTAATAAGGCCCACCCGGGCTTTATTTGGCACACTAGGGGTGGGCCTTATTGGGAGCCACCTTATGACAGTAAAGATGCAGCACACATGTTGTTATAGGCTTTTACAGATTTCATTTTTCCAATAACTAAATCCACCGTCTTAAAGAGCATAATTTACTCTACTGTTGGATATATTTTCAATAGTACCACTTAAGTTAAAACATGCGTTATGAAGCAAATACACATACCTTGCAAATAAGAACAGCGCTCTCCTTTGTTGAAGGTTGCTACATAACTACTGTACAGGCGACTGGAGGACGGGGTGTCTTGGAAGTAGTTGTTTCCCCTCTCACTAGATGTCAGGAGCTAACGGAATCCTGGGGAAATTATGTCGTAATTGCAGCCATGAGGCCAGGATGAGGGGGTGGGCCTTATTTGGAGCCGGGCCTTATTTGGTACGGATACCTTATAACATGAACTCTACCTACCTTTGCATTAGAGATAATCTGATAGTTAGCCTCGTGTGGTTTTATTTTAAAATCAGTTTTAAATTTGATTTTTAAGATATATCGCGGAACCCCTGCGATGCCTTCGCGAAATCCTAGGGTTCCGCGGAACCCAGTTTGGGAACCGCTGACATAGACCTACATGTATAATAACAGATCTGCCCACGTTTTCACACTGATGGTTGTTAGTATTCTGTCAATCGCTAGCGTTTATAGAGTTTCTACATGAAATATGATCCAAGACACATTATAGTCTTGTCTATATCAAATCTACGTCTCATCTTTGATCATGGTCGTCAAGTGGCGCTTCTTGTGGTCAATAATAAAGGAGGGCAGAGGGTTAACAATTATGAGTGTGTTTCACAAAGGCAGGTCCATTGTGGTTCTAACCAGCCTATACTTACATCATAGATCCACATTGTGTGGTCCCCATTCTTGCATGTATCGCGGTACTCCTCGACGGTAGTTCCATGAACCACCGCGCAGGCAGACAAGAGACAGATTAGCAGCTTCATAATATCGGCTCAGGAATCTGAAAGTAATGGGAAGTCTCGCAATGACAAGTGTGTTTCAAGACATGCATGCAATTGCAGATCAACCCTCAAAATGAAAAGTATTGAGCCCTATTCATTGGGAAGGTATCCACTTTGAGCAGTACCGATGGATAACGGAATATTTTCAGTTGGATAGGCGAGGTGTTTTCAATTATAAATACTGTACATTTATTTTTAAAGCAAACTTGTAGGTATGTGTAGAGGGATTTCCTCGCACTCATTTAAGACAACGTTATTAAAATCTATGGTATGCAAGTAAATGTATTTTAATAATCCAATGTTCATTCACAATAATTGCAATTTAACGATTTTCTTAACACTGGACATCTCTGAACAGAAGACATATTATATGTAATAAGCGATGTGCACGTGACTTCAACAATCGGCGGATTTGGAATCCTGTTGCATGGTGATTATGATGATAATAATTGTTGTTTTAAGGGGCCTAACATCTAGGTTATCGGCCCCGACACTCCTGTTGCAATACTTTAACTGATTCAATTAAATGTTATACGTTTTCTTTTCTCTTTGTTATAGTTCAATTTAATGTATTCTGAAAGCAGTGTTAGCATGTTCTTCCTTTTCCAGCAAGCATGGTCGAAGCGTGCGGCTCTTGTTTCAAATGACGCTAGACCGGGTCACGAAAATAACCTAGGAGATGGAAAATATTTGTATACCACTCCACTATAGTGTTTACCTAAACGTTTGAACCACCATAATATATTAGTAATACTTTTACTGGGTGCTTGAGCCCCGCTGAATTTCCATAACGAAACCTGCTTCCCCAAATTCGATGGGCTTCAAACGGGGGGGGGGGGGGGTATTTGTCTACCAGATCAGGTGCGATAGGGTTCTTATAAGCTCCTCAAACCCTACACACACACATGAAAGGTATGGAAATTAACTTAACGTTAGTAAATTTGTCAAACACATTCCTTACACACATATTTAATGAAGTAGAAAGATTTAAAAAAACTATCGGAAGTTATGTGATAGAGAAACGAATGTAAGACGTTGTCATATTTAATCCCAACAATGTAACATGTAAAACTCCAATTTCACTTAAATAGATTACTAGCTCGTTTGTCCAAAACTAACTGCAGAATAAAACGAAGTCCATGGTTCCATTTGTAATATTTAAGAAAGTAACGCCTCGTGAAATGTATTTATTTATTTATTGATCGTATGGCATACATGACAATTATTTATAAGTTGACATCAAGGTTAGAAACCTAATGAAGTGCCTGTTGTGTCCCTAGGAAGAAGTCGCTGAATTCACCACTGTAAGATGTCTGTAGGCATTCTTGAACTAGGTGCCGAACAGTCTGTCTTTCAGCCCGCACTCGCAAAATGATGTAGATCTTTTCCTCCACTTGTACAGGAGATCCCCGCATACACCGTGATTGGTCCGGATTCTATTTAATTTTGACCAGATCTTTCTAGGCTGATTGAACCCTGGCACCTTCTCAGTTTTGCATGGTATTACTGAACTCTCTGGAGGTGCAAACGAATTCCAATCAGAAGACCATCTCTCAGTCAGGTTGAATTTGTTGGTTGCAAGATTCTCCTCTGTGCAGTTAGGTGGATGTTTTGAACGTAATCGTTTCACATGTAGATCAGCAATGTCTCCATGGATTGGTAGTTGTTTGTTGGTCTGGATCGTTCTATATTCTCTTATCAAAATGTTGCATCGCCGCAAATGAAGTGGTGGGATGTGGCTGATAATAGAAAGCCATTGTGTAGGAGTTGACATAATTGTTCCTGTTATCATGCGCATGGTGTTATTCAATTGTGAAAGAAATGAACGGGGTACGCTCAACCTTGTGAGGCAAAATTGTGAAGAGGTGGGTTCGATTCCCACCTCACCTCTCCTGGAAGTGGTTATTCATGGTTTCCCATTTTTATTCCAGGAAGATGCTGGGATAGCTTCTGACATCAGGCTACGGTCACCTCCTTCCCTTTCCTTACCTTCCTTACAAATGCACACACTAATACAGCCATCACAATAACACAGGTTATCAGACAAAATTACACAAACACCCAAGTACACGGAGGTACAAGACCACGATGTCGCAAAGCTCATAAAATAAATAAACAACTATTTCTGCAGATATTATCCACTAACAAGGAGAGGTCGCCATGTGGTTTACTTGAAAAGTGTCCAAATTTGGTGGGTTTGCTCTTCATAAAAACAATATTTTGCCCCTGTTCGAGCGTTTTTGCCAATGGGCCTGAGCGTGTTCAAAATTGAACGATTAAAATCAATCCTCAAACTTGTGTAGTCCTATTCCCACACACGTTCCCGGCTCATCTCCGTAGCGTAGTCGCTAGAGCGTTGGCCTTGAAAATGCAAGTTATCGTGATCGAAATCTACCTTGATCTTTTTAAATTATTTTCTTTATCTTTCTTTGACATTCTTTTCTTTTATACTTGTGGTACAATATTTAAGTTGGCAGATTACATCAAGTGCTTTATTATTTGTTGTTGCTTTTCCTATTTACAATAATAATAAATTAATAGTCACCTCCGTAGCGTAGCGGTCAGCATGGTTAGCTGCCGCCCCGGAGGTCCTGGGTTCGATTCCCGGCTCTGCCACGAAATATGGAAAGTGGTACGAGGACTGGAACGGGGTCTACTCAGCCTCGGGTGGCCCAAATGAGTAGAGGGGGTTCGATTCCCCCTCAGTCATCCTCGAAGTGGTTTTCCGTGGTTTTCCACTTCGTCTTCGGGCACATGCCGGGATGGTACCTTCTTCAAGGCCACGGCCGCCTCCTTCCCTCTTCCTTGTCTATCCATCCTAACCATCCCTTACCTTCCCTCATAAGGCCCCTGTTCGCTTTGCAGGTGAGGCCGCCTGGGCGATGTGCCAATCCCACCTCACCAGTTGTATCCCTTCCGATTCGATGTTCCCAGCTCTAGGACACTGCCCGTAGAGGCGGTAGTGGTGAGTTCCCTCGCTGAGTCCGTGGGTTCCACCAACCTGGAGGGTAAACGACTAAAAAATAAATAAAAAAATATTTACGTTATTGTTTACCTACAGAAAGTTTAGTTTGATGGCGGAGCACAGTGGAACAGAGGAAAGGGCTCTTGCGTTTCTGCATTAGACTCGGCGCAGTGGGAATGAACGTAGCGTCGCCGGCCACGCAGCATTTAAATTCTAGCGAATAAAACTTGCAACACGTTCAATCGTCACGGACGAATAATGATGTTAAGATATTGTACACAGCTCCAAAACCCAAGAGACCACAGCAAATACATTATAGAAAACACAAAAGACAATAAGGGATGTATCAGTAAAAGAGAAAAAAAAATGGTGACCAAGGTCTGACTCGAACTCGAAACCTTCGATTCCCCCACGCCAACGTGCTAGCAACTACGCCACGGAGACGAACCGGGATCGTGTGCGGGAATAGGACTACACAAGTTTGAGGATTGATTTTAATCGTTCAATTTTGAACACGCTCAGGCCCATTGGCAAAAACGCTCGAACAGGGGCAAAATATTGTTTTTATGAAGCGCAAACCCACCAAATTTGAACACTTTTCTAGTAAACCACATGGCGACCTCTCCTTGTAAGCGTGTTTAATGAGGAGATGGAGTCAACTCAAATGATCACTGTTCATTGGCTACATCATGTGACGTCCAGTGTAAACACAAAACTATCTATTGTATGTTTTTAAAAATAAAATCTGGAAGTACAATTTTCTGCGACTAATCAATATGGCTGCATCTGATGGATCTAAAGCGGTACCATTTCAATTGACAGTGGCTAAACAAAATAACAAAGGTTATATCTGAAACAACGGCTAAGTGAGCCAGCTGTCCTGCGCCTCACCTCGGTCATCAGCCTCTTGCTACACAGTTACCGGGGATAAATATCCTTCAATTGATATCACAACAGACTAATTTGATGCTGTTCTACCCTTTGGTCCAATAAATGTTGCATCTACAAATCAGATTTTTGCTCTCAATTGGGAAAAGAAATACATTTTGCGTTTAAACGGGGGGTCACAAGACGTAGCCGATGGTTAGTGTTTATTAGGGGCTGCTTCTATCCCGAATGCTCCTCAGGACTTGCTCACCTGATGAGTTAAAACTGAGCAATTCCCTGCAAAGCAGGAGGCCATAGCCCTTATGGGATTTGTAAGGCTATTTATTTATTTATTTATTTATTTATCTATCTACACATAAAAACAAATTGAACATTGAACATATCTATGTAGACGTCGTTGAAAAGTTGTAAGCCTATATCAACTCTTAGGAGAGTCAATCAGTAATATCAGTTATTTTATAAGATATCCAATGACTTTTGAAATGGTGGCAAATTGACAAAATAATTATTTCACAATTTGACTGATTATTTTTCGGGCATATTGGAAATGCCAGATTCGAATAATTCTGATTTTAAATTATGTTGTAATTTAATATTAAATGAAACCTAACTTAACCTAAAATGAAAGTTTGATTATTTTCAGTCGGATGACACGATTGTACCCAAATGAGATGGGTAATTCCCTAATCCTGAAAAATATTTTGAGCCTGACGAAGTGATTTGAATCTTTTGGCTTCACGATTTGCCTGACTAGCCGTGAACATTAGCCTATGGTGTTTGCAGCAATTTTCAGTGTTGTGTTAACATTACGTTCACGGCTAGTCAAGCAAAATCGTGAATCCAAAAGATTCAAATCACTCAGGATCAAAGTTGTTTTCAGGATTAAGGAATAACCCATCTCATTTGGGTACAATCGTGTTGACCGACTGAAAAGCATCAAACACCATAATAATTAACCTAACATCGTAATACCTAGGCTAGGTTAGATTCTGTTACGCAATTGAATGTCAAATTACACAGCTATTTAACATTATTTGACTAAAAAGATGGTGTATTGGCTTTCACGGCCGGTGAATTAAAACTCAGCAATTCTTCTAGGTTTGTGCCGTGTCTTGTGTGGGGTTTCGCCTAGGACACCAAGCTAGGCTCATCGGCGGGCTCTTGGTGTCCCTGCCCGGACCCCCACAGGAGTATCGAACTGCGCGATACCTCCCTTTATATAGAGTGCAACTGCACTCCTTGACTGCGAGAACCAAAAGCTCAAGCAGCCATAACCTCCCTATGAAGGCTTCCAAAAAGATGGTGTATTGGCTTTCACGGCCGGTGAATTAAAACTCAGCAATTCTTCTAGGTTTGTGCCGTGTCTTGTGTGGGGTTTCGCCTAGGACACCAAGCTAGGCTCATCGGCGGGCTCTTGGTGTCCCTGCCCGGACCCCCACAGGAGTATCGAACTGCGCGATACCTCCCTTTATATAGAGTGCAACTGCACTCCTTGACTGCGAGAACCAAAAGCTCAAGCAGCCATAACCTCCCTATGAAGGCTTCCAAAAAGATGGTGTATTGGCTTTCACGGCCGGTGAATTAAAACTCAGCAATTCTTCTAGGTTTGTGCCGTGTCTTGTGTGGGGTTTCGCCTAGGACACCAAGCTAGGCTCATCGGCGGGCTCTTGGTGTCCCTGCCCGGACCCCCACAGGAGTATCGAACTGCGCGATACCTCCCTTTATATAGAGTGCAACTGCACTCCTTGACTGCGAGAACCAAAAGCTCAAGCAGCCATAACCTCCCTATGAAGGCTTCCAAAAAGATGGTGTATTGGCTTTCACGGCCGGTGAATTAAAACTCAGCAATTCTTCTAGGTTTGTGCCGTGTCTTGTGTGGGGTTTCGCCTAGGACACCAAGCTAGGCTCATCGGCGGGCTCTTGGTGTCCCTGCCCGGACCCCCACAGGAGTATCGAACTGCGCGATACCTCCCTTTATATAGAGTGCAACTGCACTCCTTGACTGCGAGAACCAAAAGCTCAAGCAGCCATAACCTCCCTATGAAGGCTTCCAAAAAGATGGTGTATTGGCTTTCACGGCCGGTGAATTAAAACTCAGCAATTCTTCTAGGTTTGTGCCGTGTCTTGTGTGGGGTTTCGCCTAGGACACCAAGCTAGGCTCATCGGCGGGCTCTTGGTGTCCCTGCCCGGACCCCCACAGGAGTATCGAACTGCGCGATACCTCCCTTTATATAGAGTGCAACTGCACTCCTTGACTGCGAGAACCAAAAGCTCAAGCAGCCATAACCTCCCTATGAAGGCTTCCAAAAAGATGGTGTATTGGCTTTCACGGCAGGTGAATTAAAACTCAGCAATTCTTCTAGGTTTGTGCCGTGTCTTGTGTGGGGTTTCGCCTAGGACACCAAGCTAGGCTCATCGGCGGGCTCTTGGTGTCCCTGCCCGGACCCCCACAGGAGTATCGAACTGCGCGATACCTCCCTTTATATAGAGTGCAACTGCACTCCTTGACTGCGAGAACCAAAAGCTCAAGCAGCCATAACCTCCCTATGAAGGCTTACAAAAAGATGGTGTATTGGCTTTCACGGCCGGTGAATTAAAACTCAGCAATTCTTCTAGGTTTGTGCCTTGTCTTGTGTGGGGTTTCGCCTAGGACACCAAGCTAGGCTCATCGGCGGGCTCTTGGTGTCCCTGCCCGGACCCCCACAGGAGTATCGAACTGCGCGATACCTCCCTTTATATAGAGTGCAACTGCACTCCTTGACTGCGAGAACCAAAAGCTCAAGCAGCCATAACCTCCCTATGAAGGCTTCCAAAAAGATGGTGTATTGGCTTTCACGGCCGGTGAATTAAAACTCAGCAATTCTTCTAGGTTTGTGCCGTGTCTTGTGTGGGGTTTCGCCTAGGACACCAAGCTAGGCTCATCGGCGGGCTCTTGGTGTCCCTGCCCGGACCCCCACAGGAGTATCGAACTGCGCGATACCTCCCTTTATATAGAGTGCAACTGCACTCCTTGACTGCGAGAACCAAAAACTCAAGCAGCCATAACCTCCCTATGAAGGCTTCCAAAAAGATGGTGTATTGGCTTTCACGGCCGGTGAATTAAAACTCAGCAATTCTTCTAGGTTTGTGCCGTGTCTTGTGTGGGGTTTCGCCTAGGACACCAAGCTAGGCTCATCGGCGGGCTCTTGGTGTCCCTGCCCGGACCCCCACAGGAGTATCGAACTGCGCGATACCTCCCTTTATATAGAGTGCAACTGCACTCCTTGACTGCGAGAACCAAAAGCTCAAGCAGCCATAACCTCCCTATGAAGGCTTCCAAAAAGATGGTGTATTGGCTTTCACGGCCGGTGAATTAAAACTCAGCAATTCTTCTAGGTTTGTGCCGTGTCTTGTGTGGGGTTTCGCCTAGGACACCAAGCTAGGCTCATCGGCGGGCTCTTGGTGTCCCTGCCCGGACCCCCACAGGAGTATCGAACTGCGCGATACCTCCCTTTATATAGAGTGCAACTGCACTCCTTGACTGCGAGAACCAAAAGCTCAAGCAGCCATAACCTCCCTATGAAGGCTTCCAAAAAGATGGTGTATTGGCTTTCACGGCCGGTGAATTAAAACTCAGCAATTCTTCTAGGTTTGTGCCGTGTCTTGTGTGGGGTTTCGCCTAGGACACCAAGCTAGGCTCATCGGCGGGCTCTTGGTGTCCCTGCCCGGACCCCCACAGGAGTATCGAACTGCGCGATACCTCCCTTTATATAGAGTGCAACTGCACTCCTTGACTGCGAGAACCAAAAGCTCAAGCAGCCATAACCTCCCTATGAAGGCTTCCAAAAAGATGGTGTATTTGCTTTCACGGCCGGTGAATTAAAACTCAGCAATTCTTCTAGGTTTGTGCCGTGTCTTGTGTGGGGTTTCGCCTAGGACACCAAGCTAGGCTCATCGGCGGGCTCTTGGTGTCCCTGCCCGGACCCCCACAGGAGTATCGAACTGCGCGATACCTCCCTTTATATAGAGTGCAACTGCACTCCTTGACTGCGAGAACCAAAAGCTCAAGCAGCCATAACCTCCCTATGAAGGCTTCCAAAAAGATGGTGTATTGGCTTTCACGGCCGGTGAATTAAAACTCAGCAATTCTTCTAGGTTTGTGCCGTGTCTTGTGTGGGGTTTCGCCTAGGACACCAAGCTAGGCTCATCGGCGGGCTCTTGGTGTCCCTGCCCGGACCCCCACAGGAGTATCTAACTGCGCGATACCTCCCTTTATATAGAGTGCAACTGCACTCCTTGACTGCGAGAACCAAAAGCTCAAGCAGCCATAACCTCCCTATGAAGGCTTCCAAAAAGATGGTGTATTGGTTTTCACGGCCGGTGAATTAAAACTCAGCAATTCTTCTAGGTTTGTGCCGTGTCTTGTGTGGGGTTTCGCCTAGGACACCAAGCTAGGCTCATCGGCGGGCTCTTGGTGTCCCTGCCCGGACCCCCACAGGAGTATCGAACTGCGCGATACCTCCCTTTATATAGAGTGCAACTGCACTCCTTGACTGCGAGAACCAAAAGCTCAAGCAGCCATAACCTCCCTATGAAGGCTTCCAAAAAGATGGTGTATTGGCTTTCACGGCCGGTGAATTAAAACTCAGCAATTCTTCTAGGTTTGTGCCGTGTCTTGTGTGGGGTTTCGCCTAGGACACCAAGCTAGGCTCATCGGCGGGCTCTTGGTGTCCCTGCCCGGACCCCCACAGGAGTATCGAACTGCGCGATACCTCCCTTTATATAGAGTGCAACTGCACTCCTTGACTGCGAGAACCAAAAGCTCAAGCAGCCATAACCTCCCTATGAAGGCTTCCAAAAAGATGGTGTATTGGCTTTCACGGCCGGTGAATTAAAACTCAGCAATTCTTCTAGGTTTGTGCCGTGTCTTGTGTGGGGTTTCGCCTAGGACACCAAGCTAGGCTCATCGGCGGGCTCTTGGTGTCCCTGCCCGGACCCCCACAGGAGTATCGAACTGCGCGATACCTCCCTTTATATAGAGTGCAACTGCACTCCTTGACTGCGAGAACCAAAAGCTCAAGCAGCCATAACCTCCCTATGAAGGCTTCCAAAAAGATGGTGTATTGGCTTTCACGGCCGGTGAATTAAAACTCAGCAATTCTTCTAGGTTTGTGCCGTGTCTTGTGTGGGGTTTCGCCTAGGACACCAAGCTAGGCTCATCGGCGGGCTCTTGGTGTCCCTGCCCGGACCCCCACAGGAGTATCGAACTGCGCGATACCTCCCTTTATATAGAGTGCAACTGCACTCCTTGACTGCGAGAACCAAAAGCTCAAGCAGCCATAACCTCCCTATGAAGGCTTCCAAAAAGATGGTGTATTGGCTTTCACGGCCGGTGAATTAAAACTCAGCAATTCTTCTAGGTTTGTGCCGTGTCTTGTGTGGGGTTTCGCCTAGGACACCAAGCTAGGCTCATCGGCGGGCTCTTGGTGTCCCTGCCCGGACCCCCACAGGAGTATCGAACTGCGCGATACCTCCCTTTATATAGAGTGCAACTGCACTCCTTGACTGCGAGAACCAAAAGCTCAAGCAGCCATAACCTCCCTATGAAGGCTTCCAAAAAGATGGTGTATTGGCTTTCACGGCCGGTGAATTAAAACTCAGCAATTCTTCTAGGTTTGTGCCGTGTCTTGTGTGGGGTTTCGCCTAGGACACCAAGCTAGGCTCATCGGCTTGGTGTCCTAGGCGAAACCCCACACAAGACACGGCACAAACCTAGAAGAATTGCTGAGTTTTAATTCACCGGCCGTGAAAGCCAATACACCATCTTTTTGGAAGCCTTCATAGGGAGGTTATGGCTGATTGAGCTTTTGGTTCTCGCAGTCAAGGAGTGCAGTTGCACTCTATATAAAGGGAGGTATCGCGCAGTTCGATACTCCTGTGGGGGTCCGGTCAGGGACACCAAGAGCCCGCCGATGAGCCTAGCTTGGTGTCCTAGGCGAAACCCCACACAAGACACGGCACAAACCTAGAAGAATTGCTGAGTTTTAATTCACCGGCCGTGAAAGCCAATACACCATCTTTTGGAAGCCTTCATAGGGAGGTTATGGCTGCTTGAGCTTTTGGTTCTCGCAGTCAAGGAGTGCAGTTGCACTCTATATAAAGGGAGGTATCGCGCAGTTCGATACTCCTGTGGGGGTCCGGGCAGGGACACCAAGAGCCCGCCGATGAGCCTAGCTTGGTGTCCTAGGCGAAACCCCACACAAGACACGGCACAAACCTAGAAGAATTGCTGAGTTTTAATTCACCGGCCGTGAAAGCCAATACACCATCTTTTTGGAAGCCTTCATAGGGAGGTTATGGCTGCTTGAGCTTTTGGTTCTCGCAGTCAAGGAGTGCAGTTGCACTCTATATAAAGGGAGGTATCGCGCAGTTCGATACTCCTGTGGGGGTCCGGGCAGGGACACCAAGAGCCCGCCGATGAGCCTAGCTTGGTGTCCTAGGCGAAACCCCACACAAGACACGGCACAAACCTAGAAGAATTGCTGAGTTTTAATTCACCGGCCGTGAAAGCCAATACACCATCTTTTTGGAAGCCTTCATAGGGAGGTTATGGCTGCTTGAGCTTTTGGTTCTCGCAGTCAAGGAGTGCAGTTGCACTCTATATAAAGGGAGGTATCGCGCAGTTCGATACTCCTGTGGGGGTCCGGGCAGGGACACCAAGAGCCCGCCGATGAGCCTAGCTTGGTGTCCTAGGCGAAACCCCACACAAGACACGGCACAAACCTAGAAGAATTGCTGAGTTTTAATTCACCGGCCGTGAAAGCCAATACACCATCTTTTTGGAAGCCTTCATAGGGAGGTTATGGCTGCTTGAGCTTTTGGTTCTCGCAGTCAAGGAGTGCAGTTGCACTCTATATAAAGGGAGGTATCGCGCAGTTCGATACTCCTGTGGGGGTCCGGGCAGGGACACCAAGAGCCCGCCGATGAGCCTAGCTTGGTGTCCTAGGCGAAACCCCACACAAGACACGGCACAAACCTAGAAGAATTGCTGAGTTTTAATTCACCGGCCGTGAAAGCCAATACACCATCTTTTTGGAAGCCTTCATAGGGAGGTTATGGCTGCTTGAGCTTTTGGTTCTCGCAGTCAAGGAGTGCAGTTGCACTCTATATAAAGGGAGGTATCGCGCAGTTCGATACTCCTGTGGGGGTCCGGGCAGGGACACCAAGAGCCCGCCGATGAGCCTAGCTTGGTGTCCTAGGCGAAACCCCACACAAGACACGGCACAAACCTAGAAGAATTGCTGAGTTTTAATTCACCGGCCGTGAAAGCCAATACACCATCTTTTTGGAAGCCTTCATAGGGAGGTTATGGCTGCTTGAGCTTTTGGTTCTCGCAGTCAAGGAGTGCAGTTGCACTCTATATAAAGGGAGGTATCGCGCAGTTCGATACTCCTGTGGGGGTCCGGGCAGGGACACCAAGAGCCCGCCGATGAGCCTAGCTTGGTGTCCTAGGCGAAACCCCACACAAGACACGGCACAAACCTAGAAGAATTGCTGAGTTTTAATTCACCGGCCGTGAAAGCCAATACACCATCTTTTTGGAAGCCTTCATAGGGAGGTTATGGCTGCTTGAGCTTTTGGTTCTCGCAGTCAAGGAGTGCAGTTGCACTCTATATAAAGGGAGGTATCGCGCAGTTCGATACTCCTGTGGGGGTCCGGGCAGGGACACCAAGAGCCCGCCGATGAGCCTAGCTTGGTGTCCTAGGCGAAACCCCACACAAGACACGGCACAAACCTAGAAGAATTGCTGAGTTTTAATTCACCGGCCGTGAAAGCCAATACACCATCTTTTTGGAAGCCTTCATAGGGAGGTTATGGCTGCTTGAGCTTTTGGTTCTCGCAGTCAAGGAGTGCAGTTGCACTCTATATAAAGGGAGGTATCGCGCAGTTCGATACTCCTGTGGGGGTCCGGGCAGGGACACCAAGAGCCCGCCGATGAGCCTAGCTTGGTGTCCTAGGCGAAACCCCACACAAGACACGGCACAAACCTAGAAGAATTGCTGAGTTTTAATTCACCGGCCGTGAAAGCCAATACACCATCTTTTTGGAAGCCTTCATAGGGAGGTTATGGCTGCTTGAGCTTTTGGTTCTCGCAGTCAAGGAGTGCAGTTGCACTCTATATAAAGGGAGGTATCGCGCAGTTCGATACTCCTGTGGGGGTCCGGGCAGGGACACCAAGAGCCCGCCGATGAGCCTAGCTTGGTGTCCTAGGCGAAACCCCACACAAGACACGGCACAAACCTAGAAGAATTGCTGAGTTTTAATTCACCGGCCGTGAAAGCCAATACACCATCTTTTTGGAAGCCTTCATAGGGAGGTTATGGCTGCTTGAGCTTTTGGTTCTCGCAGTCAAGGAGTGCAGTTGCACTCTATATAAAGGGAGGTATCGCGCAGTTCGATACTCCTGTGGGGGTCCGGGCAGGGACACCAAGAGCCCGCCGATGAGCCTAGCTTGGTGTCCTAGGCGAAACCCCACACAAGACAAGGCACAAACCTAGAAGAATTGCTGAGTTTTAATTCACCGGCCGTGAAAGCCAATACACCATCTTTTTGTAAGCCTTCATAGGGAGGTTATGGCTGCTTGAGCTTTTGGTTCTCGCAGTCAAGGAGTGCAGTTGCACTCTATATAAAGGGAGGTATCGCGCAGTTCGATACTCCTGTGGGGGTCCGGGCAGGGACACCAAGAGCCCGCCGATGAGCCTAGCTTGGTGTCCTAGGCGAAACCCCACACAAGACACGGCACAAACCTAGAAGAATTGCTGAGTTTTAATTCACCGGCCGTGAAAGCCAATACACCATCTTTTTGGAAGCCTTCATAGGGAGGTTATGGCTGCCTGAGCTATTGGTTCTCGCAGTCAAGGAGTGAAGTTGCACTCTATATAAAGGGAGGTATCGTGCAGTTCGATACTCCTGTGGGGGTCCGGGCAGGGACACCAAGAGCCCGCCGATGAGCCTAGCTTGGTGTCCTAGGCGAAACCCCACACAAGACACCGCACAAACCTAGAAGAATTGCTGAGTTTTAATTCACCGGCCGTGAAAGCCAATACACCATCTTTTTGGAAGCCTTCATAGGGAGGTTATGGCTGCTTGAGCTTTTGGTTCTCGCAGTCAAGGAGTGCAGTTGCACTCTATATAAAGGGAGGTATCGCGCAGTTCGATACTCCTGTGGGGGTCCGGGCAGGGACACCAAGAGCCCGCCGATGAGCCTAGCTTGGTGTCCTAGGCGAAACCCCACACAAGACACGGCACAAACCTAGAAGAATTGCTGAGTTTTAATTCACCGGCCGTGAAAGCCAATACACCATCTTTTTGGAAGCCTTCATAGGGAGGTTATGGCTGCTTGAGCTTTTGGTTCTCGCAGTCAAGGAGTGCAGTTGCACTCTATATAAAGGGAGGTATCGCGCAGTTCGATACTCCTGTGGGGGTCCGGGCAGGGACACCAAGAGCCCGCCGATGAGCCTAGCTTGGTGTCCTAGGCGAAACCCCACACAAGACACGGCACAAACCTAGAAGAATTGCTGAGTTTTAATTCACCGGCCGTGAAAGCCAATACACGATCTTTTTGGAAGCCTTCATAGGGAGGTTATGGCTGCTTGAGCTTTTGGTTCTCGCAGTCAAGGAGTGCAGTTGCACTCTATATAAAGGGAGGTATCGCGCAGTTCGATACTCCTGTGGGGGTCCGGGCAGGGACACCAAGAGCCCGCCGATGAGCCTAGCTTGGTGTCCTAGGCGAAACCCCACACAAGACACGGCACAAACCTAGAAGAATTGCTGAGTTTTAATTCACCGGCCGTGAAAGCCAATACACCATCTTTTTGGAAGCCTTCATAGGGAGGTTATGGCTGCTTGAGCTTTTGGTTCTCGCAGTCAAGGAGTGCAGTTGCACTCTATATAAAGGGAGGTATCGCGCAGTTCGATACTCCTGTGGGGGTCCGGGCAGGGACACCAAGAGCCCGCCGATGAGCCTAGCTTGGTGTCCTAGGCGAAACCCCACACAAGACACGGCACAAACCTAGAAGAATTGCTGAGTTTTAATTCACCGGCCGTGAAAGCCAATACACCATCTTTTTGGAAGCCTTCATAGGGAGGTTATGGCTGCTTGAGCTTTTGGTTCTCGCAGTCAAGGAGTGCAGTTGCACTCTATATAAAGGGAGGTATCGCGCAGTTCGATACTCCTGTGGGGGTCCGGGCAGGGACACCAAGAGCCCGCCGATGAGCCTAGCTTGGTGTCCTAGGCGAAACCCCACACAAGACACGGCACAAACCTAGAAGAATTGCTGAGTTTTAATTCACCGGCCGTGAAAGCCAATACACCATCTTTTTGGAAGCCTTCATAGGGAGGTTATGGCTGCTTGAGCTTTTGGTTCTCGCAGTCAAGGAGTGCAGTTGCACTCTATATAAAGGGAGGTATCGCGCAGTTCGATACTCCTGTGGGGGTCCGGGCAGGGACACCAAGAGCCCGCCGATGAGCCTAGCTTGGTGTCCTAGGCGAAACCCCACACAAGACACGGCACAAACCTAGAAGAATTGCTGAGTTTTAATTCACCGGCCGTGAAAGCCAATACACCATCTTTTTGGAAGCCTTCATAGGGAGGTTATGGCTGCTTGAGCTTTTGGTTCTCGCAGTCAAGGAGTGCAGTTGCACTCTATATAAAGGGAGGTATCGCGCAGTTCGATACTCCTGTGGGGGTCCGGGCAGGGACACCAAGAGCCCGCCGATGAGCCTAGCTTGGTGTCCTAGGCGAAACCCCACACAAGACACGGCACAAACCTAGAAGAATTGCTGAGTTTTAATTCACCGGCCGTGAAAGCCAATACACCATCTTTTTGGAAGCCTTCATAGGGAGGTTATGGCTGCTTGAGCTTTTGGTTCTCGCAGTCAAGGAGTGCAGTTGCACTCTATATAAAGGGAGGTATCGCGCAGTTCGATACTCCTGTGGGGGTCCGGGCAGGGACACCAAGAGCCCGCCGATGAGCCTAGCTTGGTGTCCTAGGCGAAACCCCACACAAGACACGGCACAAACCTAGAAGAATTGCTGAGTTTTAATTCACCGGCCGTGAAAGCCAATACACCATCTTTTTGGAAGCCTTCATAGGGAGGTTATGGCTGCTTGAGCTTTTGGTTCTCGCAGTCAAGGAGTGCAGTTGCACTCTATATAAAGGGAGGTATCGCCAGTTCGATACTCCTGTGGGGGTCCGGGCAGGGACACCAAGAGCCCGCCGATGAGCCTAGCTTGGTGTCCTAGGCGAAACCCCACACAAGACACGGCACAAACCTAGAAGAATTGCTGAGTTTTAATTCACCGGCCGTGAAAGCCAATACACCATCTTTTTGGAAGCCTTCATAGGGAGGTTATGGCTGCTTGAGCTTTTGGTTCTCGCAGTCAAGGAGTGCAGTTGCACTCTATATAAAGGGAGGTATCGCGCAGTTCGATACTCCTGTGGGGGTCCGGGCAGGGACACCAAGAGCCCGCCGATGAGCCTAGCTTGGTGTCCTAGGCGAAACCCCACACAAGACACGGCACAAACCTAGAAGAATTGCTGAGTTTTAATTCACCGGCCGTGAAAGCCAATACACCATCTTTTTGGAAGCCTTCATAGGGAGGTTATGGCTGCTTGAGCTTTTGGTTCTCGCAGTCAAGGAGTGCAGTTGCACTCTATATAAAGGGAGGTATCGCGCAGTTCGATACTCCTGTGGGGGTCCGGGCAGGGACACCAAGAGCCCGCCGATGAGCCTAGCTTGGTGTCCTAGGCGAAACCCCACACAAGACACGGCACAAACCTAGAAGAATTGCTGAGTATTATTTGACTAACTTTATTTAGGCTTCTTTAACGTGCCAGACGGGAAACCAGTCAAATAGTTTGCTTTCTTGTTATAAAATGACGGAATTTACAAGTCTAATAATGTTAAGTTGGTTGGTTCCTTAGTTTAGGGACTGCGACAACGCGATCATGTAGCCCCGAGTACTTTGGGTGTGTGTAGAATCTGTCTGATAACCGGTGTTAATTGTGATGACTGTATTAGTGTGTGTTATCTTTTTTTAATTCAAGTGAGGACTGCAACCATTGAATTTCAAGTAGTTCCTACTTTTGCCGTCAAACGCCACCGTCAGCGACTACTAGTTCAGAACTTGGCTACTAGACGCCACTGCAGTCGGCTCTTGGCGACAACGTAGGAACCTACACAGGTGTAATTAGTGGAAGGCTCTTTAACATGCCATAAATCTATGACATGGGACCGCCGGCTTTACTTCTCCTCCGAAGGAAGGCATACTGAGGGATTTTTAAGGCTCTTAAAGAACCCGACGACTTCGGACGGGTTTGAACCCGCGATCTTGGGCATAGAAGCTCAGCATGCTACCAACTACGCCACCGAAGCCGCCCTAATAGTGTTAATTTTATGGGTTATACGTCCCTTTTAGCTACTGTGGCTTTTAGAGACGCCGAGGTGCCGGAATTTTGCCCCGAAGGGGATCTACTGACAGGAGTCCCTCACATTTAAGCACCCTCAATGGCAAACTGACTGCACTGCGATTCGATCCCCCTATCTTGGGATCAGCAGGCGAGAACGTTACCTCTGAGCCACACAGTCAGTCAATTTACAACTTTCCAATGGCATGTACGAGTACAAAGAAACGAGGGCAGGCCTTCCGAAGTCTCTAAGATAGTAACGTAGTGCAACTTACAGTCTACTCTGAACTCGTTCGGTGTGGCTCCACAGAACTGAATAGTGCTACACTTGGGAGTTAGTTCCCCATTTATACTAAAACAGAGAATTAGATAAGATTAGGCCTTCACCACCCACTGGAGTCCTTGACGCTCTCGTTGGTAACCAACTTGTCAACAAACTAGCGTGTCTACTAGTAGTTTTGCCCTTCATAATTGTTGGAAATTCCCGTTATCGAACGCCATACACTTATATCTTTAACAATAGAAATACGGAAAAATCGGTTAAAATGTTCAACCAGGGGACAATATGTGTGTTTCTGCATGAATGCACCGTACACCATCGCACAGTCACAGGAGCTGCCCTTGGAGCATGGTTACGTGACAAGGGTGGAAGGGAGAACAAGCAGGAGAGACTCTGATGGGGGAAGAAACAGTTTTCTTTACTTCTGAAATATTATCGTGGATTCAAATATTTGAGCATCAATTAAATTTTCACTACACCGCAATAGATCTAATAGGAATATGTAAAGATAGACCCTTTCTGCAAAATATAAGTAAACAGCTTCACAAATACGCGAAATGGTCCTTAAATAAGTTTCTCTACATCACCACCACTTAAAAATATTTATTTTTACAGTCAACATCAGGGAATTGATATTCTTACCTAAGTTAATGTGTTGATAGAAAGCAATAGACTTATAAACCAGAAAGGTTTTATTATAGAATTGGTCCAGTATGTCATATCTCATTGTGAACGGATCATTCAGTGACGAATTAGGATAATTCATACTTGAGGAATTGGTATACGCGCCATTTTTATAGAAAGTAAAATAAAGATTTTGTACCAGTGGGCTTAGATTATAGTAGCTGTCTATCATACCAAGTTTCATAAATATCGGCCATTCCGTGAGGAAATACAGGAATCCAGATACTGGGAATTGACATATTTAAGATAAGTGATGTAGGATATAATATATTCTATACCCATGGGTAGTGATGTGGGCCGGGCAAATGCCCAGTGGGCAGGACATCTATAAATGGACATTTGCCCGGGCATTTGCCCAAAGCAGTTTTAAGCGCCCAAAATCTGGGCATTTAAGAAAACTCCTTTTTTTTTACTTTTTACTACTTGTGATTGTTACTAGAGCATCTAAAACATAATAAAAACCATTAATCAAAGGTACATTTCATGGATAAACTAGTAATGCCTGAATATTGCTAATAATAATTTAGTTATCCTGTGTCAATGTCGTCAATAACATCTAAATGAGAATTATGTACTGTATATCTGGTTTGAATAAAACATTGTATTACTGAGTTAGGGTCGCCTCCGTAGCGTAGCGGTCAGCATGGTTAGCTGCCACCCCGGAGGTCCTGGGATCGATTCCCGGCTCTGCCACGAAATTTGAAAAGTGGTATGAGGACTGGAACGGGGTCTACTCAGCCTCGGGTGTTCCAAATGAGTAGAGGGGGTTCGATTCCCACCTCAGCCATCCTCGAAGTGGTTTTCCGTGGTTTCCCACTTCGTCATCGGGCAAATGCCGGGATGGTACTGCCCCCGTAAATTGAATTATACTGAGACCACGGTGGCTGTATTGGCATATGTGAATAAAGTTATGGCCGTCGTTGTTGTGACGTGTATATTCATGACGTAGGCACGGATGACGCAGACTTTATGCAAGTAGGCTGGATGAGCTGAGATTCTTGGTGACGTCATGATTTTGTTCGAGAAAGATCTGAGATTTACGACGCAGTCGCAGGGAAACAAGGAATTGTGCTGAGGAAGAAGTTACGCTATTGGAGGAGAGGCTCGAACCAATGAATGATAGTTTGGAGGGATACGGAGATTACTGAAACTACCATATTTAATTACTTTTGGCATGCAGAATTGTGGAAATCTATTTTCAGTTATGGCATTGATTTGGAATTTTGAAGAAATTAATTATGAGTTTTTGAAATTTGAAAATCCGTCAAGTATAGCCAAAGTTAGAACTTCTAGCAATGACGGAGGAACAAGCTATGGAAGGGATGGATACGCCCCTTAAGAAGTTGATAAAAGATCTTGCACAGCAGAGAGGAAGCTCTCATGTCTCATGGCTCAGTTTTCTGATTCTCAGATTGTCAGACTTCGAGTTCTTAAGTGAAGCAAGTCGTCATTAGCACGTGTGGTAGAGCCCACAGCATCGAACAAGCACGGAGCGTGCAGCAGTACAATTTTACGGTTACTGAAACTAGGCGAAGTTGGAGCGCACACATAAACGAGTCTACAAGATTATCTATCAAGAGTTAGCTACTGCATTTATGCTAATTCAATTGTGCATTACAATATTGAGGCGTGTAAGAAAGTTGAACATTTTCACTATTATACTTTGGAAGATATTCGCATTTTAAGACTGCAGACAAAAGTGATTTTCTCGACACCTGAGAAGCACTTTTATAATACCACATTCTACGCTACGGCTGACACTTGTATTGCAACCGTGATACTGAAGATTACATTTGGTGATACAACGCTACATTCTACAATGGAACAATATAATCTGGCAGTACTTTCGACTATTATTATAACGGAAGTGGAGATGGAAGTCTAAAACTTTAATGCAATTGTGACATATATCAATGGAGTGAAATAGCAGCATGGAGCTTCGTTAATCGTCATTCTACAAAAGCGAGCATGTAGTGAACATCCAACTACACTCAAGCATCGTAATCCATCGCTGTATTACATCAAATGGCAGTGGAAATATCTTCATACTCCACAATTATGAACATTTCTGCGGAAATAATTGCAATAAACTTCATGGCGAATTTCTACCAGAACTTCAGGGAACTATCAAGAGAGGCCAGGGTGGACCCGGCTCACAAAGAAGAGTTTTTCCAGAAAGATGTCTATCGTCTACACGGAGCAGTGCAATTTCCGGAGGAGGAAGCAGTTCTATTCTCCGAGGGCGCAGGTTCCAGGTTCGAGGTCGGAGCACATCTTTACGGTGGTGAAATGGAACCAACAGCAGTCTTCTTTTGGAAATTTTCCTCTAGAACTTCAATCAACAGATAAGGTAGTCGTGAACGTTTCTTGTTTTACTTGAGCCATTTAGCGATATCTGAGCAACCATTTCTCCCATGTTTTCTGTCCCATATATTTTGCCCCACATTCTTGCTTGACATTTCTGTACTCTGTACACTTTGCTGATTTATGCCTTTTTCTACGATTTATTGAGACATTATTATGTCATTGGCATATTTATATAATTTTGGATCAGTTGAGACTGATAATATATATATTCTTTCAGTAATTTGCATATTTTTGTAGTCACGATTTGACTGTAAAGTTAACGATTTTCTATGGCAAATTTGAATTCAGACAGCGTGTCATTTTATTAAAGTAATTCTATTCAGTAAATTACTTTGACCAATTTTCTGTCATCCTCAAGAAAGAAGAATGATTAAAAGATTTTAGAGCGTTAAAATCTATTACTTTATCGACGATCTTGGAAATACTAGTCGTTTTATGAACATGATTGCAACATAGACATTTATCGTCAATTATGAAATACCATTGCATTATAGACAATTTTATGAACTATGAACTTTGAGTACGATTTATTGAGTACACTATAGTAATGAACATTTGATAGGAGTTTTTCTCAATTCTAGATTGGAACAATAATGTTTGCATTCCACAGTCTAATTGTATTCTATTCGACTATTTATGCAGTTTAAATGAACTTTGATTGAAGATAGTATTTTTATACTGCGATACTTTGATGATATTAATCTCAATTTTGATAGACCAGGGAGGCGTGTCTAATCGTATTTGCTATTAAATTTATTTGTGACCGGCAAATTTTTACTTCATATCGATTCATGAATGAAACCCACGAAGGTTAAATATAATAACAGTTTTGATACAATTGATGAATATAAGTATTTTTAAAGAGGAACTATGGATGTATAATCGTTAGTTCAGTGGACGTGTAAAAGTCGCTGATGAATAATGCCCTGTAATAAGTGAAGGAGGTTCCCACAGTAATATTGATGATGATGATGAATTTATAAGTGGAGGTTTTTTGTGTATTGTGGAAGATTTTGATGCCATATATAATGAGATATATGATGAATTATGGGCCAATTTTGGTGCAATATTGTGCGTTTTGAGCGAGGTATTTTTCCGCTGAGTGTATTGTTCAGGTCCATTGAAAATTATTCATGTGAAGTTACTGTTAAAATTAACAAGAGTGTTTAAATAATTTGAGATAACGATTTTGAATGGAGGTTACCGTCACTAATAATTATTATTAAATCTTATTAAACCTGAAACTAAAATTTAAATATAACTAACCTTCATTGGTCGATTATATCACACCGATTTAAGTAATTATCAACCGGATAAACGTGTGGTTTAATGTATTTATAATATAAATAGTATAAATAATGTAAATAACTATGTAAATATCTTTAATAATAATTTGAAACGAACGGGATTAATAGAGGCGTGTATAAATTTTTCAATTGTCGTTTGACAATGTTATAAACAATTTAAAATGTTATAAATAATTAATGAACATTTTGTTATAAACATTAAGCGTTTTCGTTAGTATACTTTAAACAACGCTAGTTCAACAATTGGATTATTCAATTAAACAAGATTTGGGATTATTAGAGTAATCCATTGATATTTGAACGGAGCATTTAAAAGATTTGCGTGATAATATTTGAGTTGAGATGTGAACATTTAAAGTGTTTTGAAAAGGAGCTAGGCTCTGAGGTAACTAGCATATGCTAACATTGGATGGACAGGTGTGTCCATTTGACGATGCAAGCATGCGGCACGGTGCAGGGTGTATCACAGGTGGCCAGATAACTGTATGATAGAGGCCAAGGTCATCTACATAGCAGCCTTGCGGTTATAAATAAAATGTGAAGTTTATGAAAAAGGAAACAAATGCTATATGTCTCGTCCCAGCTCCCTTATCCATTCCAAAGTGCATTGTTATTATTACGTTCTTTTGAGCTAGAGAAAGCTGATTTTTTTATGTGAAGTCTACAAGTCCTACAGGAGGACATGGTTACATTGACAATGGCTTCTGAGTGCCACGTATATTTTGTTGTTAAAATTTTGTTAAATTATTTTCTTTATGTGAAATAAATTATTGTGCAGTTTAAATTTTCTTGTTTCGTCTTGGTTCATTTTAAATATCGTGGTGGAGGTTATTGTGAGGGCATACTATTAGTGATCCAGTTGAAAACCCAGACCCGAGATTAAATTGAATAGGTAAGTAGAAGGTAAGTATGAACCCCCGTATATTTTGGTGTGTTCCACAATAATTTCTTGTTAACTACTGTGCTCTAATCTCGGTAGTATCTGTCAGTGCCATTTTCATTGATGTAGCTGTGCCGGTGCGATTGATTATTGGCAATCCGATTGAGGGGGGCGGATATCTGACAGCCTACTATCCGGATTATCGGGGACAGTAGGATTGGCGACCCTAATCCGTGGGGATCGATTGGCTCGATTGGCTCGGATGGCTCGAATGCCAGTAGGATTGGCACCGCAATTTCGTGGGGCTCGAATAACATTGGATTACCAAGTTATCGATGTCAATGGGATTGTGAAGACTCAAATAAAGAGGTTGATTCTTTGTTAGATGTCTTGGCCAATTGTAGAATTTGAGAGTGTGATTATATAGGGATTAAATGTTGTGTTGTATTAGGAAAATTACCCTCAGAAAAGATCAGATCTTATACAACCTGAGAGAGGTTAAATAGGCTGGAAACTTAGAAAAATCGCCTATGATCTGGAGTCTTATTTTATTTGACCGGCTTATGACATGTTTAGTCATATTAAAGATAAAATTAAACTATTTGGATTGTAAATGTAAATTATTTGTGTTAGGATATTTAAAATGAACCGAAGAAATTTGAACATGTGCTTGAGTTTATCTCAACATGAAGTGTCTACGAAGGTTAATTATAAGGTAATTATAAGTTAGATTTAAGACAGAAAATTGCTCAAACTTATATATGGTGAAGGATGTTGCTCAGATGTTATCTTGCTCTGTTTGATGTATGTCCCTAAAGCAGTCTATTATTGAAATATTATTGAGATGGCAGATGAGAGTATGAGAAAGATGTTGGAGGAGATGTCCAACAGCTTGAAAGATAGCATGAATGAAAGTGTGAAGGAGATGAAAGCTAACATGAATAACAGTATGAAGCAGATGATGGAGGAGAATGCTAGTAATTTGTCTATTAGAATGGAGGAGAATATGAAAGTTCTCCAGACCAGTTCTGCAAACTTGGAAAATAATGTGTCGCGTTTACAGACCAGTACCCAGGGAATCCAGAATGCCGTGACTGACATTCACAAGGATGTCTCAGATGTTAAAGTAGATTTATCCAATGTACATAAAGATGTCTCCAATGTCCATAAAGATGTCTCAGATGTTAATACTGATGTTTCCAAAGTACAGAAGGACCTTACTATGTTGAATCTTGATGTTGCTAATGTCCGGGGTGATATTTCATGTGCTAGAGCAGAAGTAATCGTTGTTAGGAATGATGTTGCTACTGTACAAGACAAGGTAGAAGAAGTTCAAAGAGAGATTAGAAATGTTCGAACCGATGTGTCAAACGTTCAAGTAGACAAATAATATTCATTCTGACGTTAATGATATGCAAAGCGATATCAATAAGATGCAAATAGAAGTTAATACAGTTTTTGTAGACATTGCCAAAGTTCAAACTGATGTTAATAAGGTTAGAGAAGAAATTGAAACTTCAAAAACGCTTTGTACTCGTAACATTAGTGCTTTAACAACTAGGTTGGTTGACGAGTCTGTTAGGACAACAGCTTCTCTAGCTGGATTAAAATATGATGTAGAGGTCATGAGGACCCAAGTCTTAGATCATAATCGTTTACTTAAGGAAGACATTGAAGTAGATATTGCGGAAATATTAACTGCAAATGTAACGGTTTGGAAAGATGAATGGAACAGGTCAAGAGGGGAACATGTCAATCAGATTCAGGAGCGAATTGAACGAAAACTTGCCAGTACACAAGTAGATATAAATAATGAGGTAGTTCAAATTAGGGAGGATTTGAGTATAAGGATGGATTCGCTATCCGAAAAGCAGGTAGAGGATAGAACTCAAATAGGTTAGGACGTGCAAGCATTAAAACCGCGTTAGAGGAACAAATTCATAAGGTTGTCTCTGATGTCAATGAAACTACGAGCAAACTTCAGAATTTGAAACTAGGAGAAGCTAGCATGATGGAAACGTATAAAGAAGAGTTGATTAGGAAAGTCATCACGGAAATCACAGATAAGGATCCAGAAGGATTGACTTGTGAAGATAATAGAAATTACGTGAGAAGATGTAACCTCGCTACTGAAGAGAGAGATATTAGTCCTGAGGAACGTATATTCAGATTCCGGGAAGAAGAAGAGGATAGGAATATTGAACCTGAATGGAAATATCGTGATAGTGGTAAGAATTACATGGATTCATATCCAAGAAATGTGACAGTCATCCGAAACTTTGAGGATAAGCCTCAAAAATTTAGAAATACAGATAGTCTAACACCGATAGAATATATCAGGAACCTGAAAGACTATTTTATTGAAGCCCATATTCCTAGGGAAAGAGAAATGAGAATCGTAGAAAGATTTCTAGCTGGAGGACCCCTTGAGTGGTTCCGAGCATTTCGGTACACTTTTAGTAATTTCGATGAATTTGCAGAGGCACTGATAAAACGATTCTGGTCAATAGGAGCACAAAATTCATTAAGAGCTGAGGTATACTCGAGGAAGTATTCGGGTATTCTTCCAACACGGTACGCTGATTTCTTCACGAGCCAGTTATCGCGCTTGAGATTCTTACAACCCCCATTGTCGACAGAGCAGTTGATAGATGCTATTTCACGTATGCTGCCTTTGGAGGTAAGAAGACTTATCATATCGTCAAATATCAGGGATTTGACCAGTATGGACGAACTATTGAGAAGGCTTGATTACACGAGTCCAATGCCAAATTTGGTTCAAAAAGGTCAGAGGCACGAATTCAAAGACATTAATACAGTCTACATGGATCAAGTTCAGCAAACTGATAAGCCTGCTGAAGAGAAAACTGAAAATGTAGGTCCTCACAGGAACAATTATTTTCGCAACAACAGATCACAAGGTTACCGTCCATATCAGCAAAGACGAGGCTGGAATAACAAGAGAGGGAACTATAACAACGAAAGAGGTAGATATTATAATAACAATGGGTACAATAGGAACTACAACAGAAATAACCAGTACCAGAATCGGAATCAGAATTCTCAAGGTCAGGTTATGACACCGGACAAGTATCAAGAGAGAGAGAAAGAAAGTCAGCAGTATTTGAAGGAATTACGAGAGAAGGAAGCTGAAAACCAGAAGAAAAGACAGGATGTAGTGATCGATCCTGGTCCTTCTACAAGCCAGCAGAATTTGGAAAAAAGGAATACAGGACAGAAGAGAAAGTAGAAAGGAGAGAATGCATTAGCCACACACAACCCAGAGACGAAGAGACTTATGATTAAGGAACATAGAGGAAATATCATACAAGAGTAAGCCAATAATAATTCAATTTCGTGTTCAAGTGAATTCAGATATTTATAACAGAGTTTAAAAACAATTTGCAACTGTTTTTAAAACGTGGTGAAGGGAGAATGCCCCCGTAAATTGAATTATACTGAGACCACGGTGGCTGTATTGGCATATGTGAATAAAGTTATGGCCGTCATAGTTGTGACGTGTATATTCATGACGTAGGCACGGATGACGCAGACTTTATGCAAGTAGGCTGGATGAGCTGAGATTCTTGGTGACGTCATGATTTTGTTCGAGAAAGATCTGAGATTTACGACGCAGTCGCAGGGAAACAAGGAATTGTGCTGAGGAAGAAGTTACTCTATTGGAGGAGAGGCTCGAACCAATGAATGATAGTTTGGAGGGAGACGGAGATTACTGAAACTACCATATTTAATTACTTTTGGCATGCAGAATTGTGGAAATCTATTTTCAGTTATGGCATTGATTTGGAATTTTGAAGAAATTAATTATGAGTTTTTGAAATTTGAAAATCCAACAAGTATAGCCAAAGTTTGAACTTCTAGCAATGACGGAGGAACAAGCTATGGAAGGGATGGATACGCCCTTAAGAAGTTGATAAAAGGCCTTGCACAGCAGAGAGGAAGCTCTCATGTCTCATGGCTCAGTTTTCTGATTCTCAGATTGTCAGACTTCGAGTTCTTAAGTGAAGCAAGTCGTCATTAGCACGTGTGGTAGAGCCCACAGCATCGAACAAGCACGGAGCGTGCAGCAGTACAATTTTACCGTTACTGAAACTAGGCGAAGTTGGAGCGCACACATAAACGAGTCTACAGGATTATCTATCAAGAGTTAGCTACTGCATTTATGCTAATTCAATTGTGCATTACAATATTGAGGCGTGTAAGAAAGTTGAACATTTTCACTATTATACTTTGGAAGATATTCGCATTTTAAGACTGCAGACAAAAGTGATTTTCTCGACACCTGAGAAGCACTTTTATAATACCACATTCTACGCTACGGCTGACACTTGTATTGCAACCGTGATACTGAAGATTACATTTGGTGATACAACGCTACATTCTACAATGGAACAATATAATCTGGCAGTACTTTCGACTATTATTATAACGGAAGTGGAGATGGAAGACTAGAACTTTAATGCAATTGGGACATATATCAATGGAGTGAAATAGCAGCATGGAGCTTCGTTAATCGTCATTCTACAAAAGCGAGCATGTAGTGAACATCCAACTACACTCATGCATCGTAATCCATCGCTGTATTACATCAAATGGCAGTGGAAATATCTTCATACTCCACAATTATGAACATTTCTGCGGAAATAATTGCAATAAACTTCATGGCGAATTTCTACCAGAACTTCAGGGAACTATCAAGAGAGGCCAGGGTGGACCCGGCTCACAAAGAAGAGTTTTGCCAGAAGGATGTCTATCGTCTACACGGAGCAGTGCAATTTCCGGAGGAGGAAGCAGTTCTATTCTCCGAGGGCGCAGGTTCCAGGTTCGAGGTCGGAGCACATCTTTACGGTGGTGAAATGGAACCAACAGCAGTCTTCTTTTGGAAATTTTCCTCTAGAACTTCAATCAACAGATAAGGTAGTCGTGAACGTTTCTTGTTTTATTTGAGCCATTTAGCGATATCTGAGCAACCATTTTTCCCATGTTTTCTGTCCCATATATTTTGCCCCACATTCTTGCTTGACATTTCTGTACTCTGTACACTTTGCTGATTTATGCCTTTTTCTACGATTTATTGAGACATTATTATGCCATTGGCATATTTATATAATTTTGGATCAGTTGAGACTGATAATATATATATTCTTTCAGTAATTTGCATATTTTTGTAGTCACGATTTGACTGTAAAGTTAACGATTTTCTATGGCAAATTTGAATTCAGACAGCGTGTCATTTTATTAAAGTAATTCTATTCAGTAAATTACTTTGACCAATTTTCTGTCATCCTCAAGAAAGAAGAATGATTAAAAGATTTTAGAGCGTTAAAATCTATTACTTTATCGACGATCTTGGAAATACTAGTCGTTTTATGAACATGATTGCAACATAGACATTTATCGTCAATTATGAAATACCATTGCATTATAGATAATTTTATGAACTATGAACTTTGAGTACGATTTATTGAGTAAACTATAGTAATGAACATTTGATAGGAGTTTTTCTCAATTCTAGATTGGAACAATAATGTTTGCATTCCACTGTCTAATTGTATTCTATTCGACTATTTATGCAGTTTAGATGAACTTTGATTGAAGATAGTATTTTTATACTGCGATACTTTGATGATATTAATCTCAATTTTGATAGACCAGGGAGGCGTGTCTAATCGTATTTGCTATTAAATTTATTTGTGACTGGCAAATTTTTACTTCATATCGATTCATGAATGAAACCCGCGAAGGTTAAATATAATAACAGTGTTTGATACAATTGATGAATATAAGTATTTTTAAAGAGGAACTATGGATGTATAATCGTTAGTTCAGTGGACGTGTAAAAGTCGCTGATGAATAATGCCCTGTAATAAGTGAAGGAGGTTCCCACAGTAATATTGATGATGATGATGAATTTATAAGTGGAGGTTTTTTGTGTATTGTGGAAGATTTTGATGCCATATATAATGAGATATATGATGAATTATGGGCCAATTTTGGGGCAATTTTGTGCGTTGTGAGCGAGGTATTTTTCCGCTGAGTGTATTGTTTAGGTCCATTGAAAATTATTCATGTGAAGTTACTGTTAAAATTAACAAGAGTGTTTAAATAATTTGAGATAACGATTTTGAATGGAGGTTACCGTCACTAATAATTATTATTAAATATTATTAAACCTGAATCTAAAATTTAAATATAACTAACCTTCATTGGTCGATTATATCACACCGATTTAAGTAATTATCAACCGGATAAACGTGTGGTTTAATGTATTTATAATATAAATAGTATAAATAATGTAAATAACTATGTAAATATCTTTAATAATAATTTGAAACGAACGGGATTAATAGAGGCGTGTATAAATTTTTCAATTGTCGTTTGACAATGTTATAAACAATTTATAATGTTATAAATAATTAATGAACATTTTGTTATAAACATTAAGCGTTTTCGTTAGTATACTTTAAACAACGCTAGTTCAACAATTGGATTATACAATTAAACAAGATTTGGGATTATTAGAGTAATCCATTGATATTTGAACGGAGCATTTAAAAGATTTGCGTGATAATATTTGAGTTGAGATGTGAACATTTAAAGTGTTTTGAAAAGGAGCTAGGTCTGAGGTAACTAGCATATGCTAACATTGGATGGACAGGTGTGTCCATTTGACGATGCAAGCATGCGGCACGGTGCAGGGTGTATCACAGGTGGCCAGATAACTGTATGATAGAGGCCAAGGTCATCTACATAGCAGCCTTGCGGTTATAAATAAAATGTGAAGTTTATGAAAAGGAAACAAATGCTATATGTCTCGTCCCAGCTCCCTTATCCATTCCAAAGTGCATTGTTATTATTACGTTCTTTTGAGCTAGAGAAAGCTGAATTTTTTTATGTGAAGTCTGCAAGTCCTACAGGAGGACATGGTTACATTGACAATGGCTTCTGATTGCCACGTATATTTTGTTGTTAAAATTTTGTTAAATTATTTTCTTTATGTGAAATAAATTATTGTGCAGTTTAAATTTTCTTGTTTCGTCTTGGTTCATTTTAAATATCGTGGTGGAGGTTATTGTGAGGGCATACTATTAGTGATCCAGTTGAAAACCCAGACCCGAGATTAAATTGAATAGGTAAGTAGAAGGTAAGTATGAACCCCCGTATATTTTGGTGTGTTCCACAATAATTTCTTGTTAACTACTGTGCTCTAATCTCGGTAGTATCTGTCAGTGCCATTTTCATTGATGTAGCTGTGCCGGTGCGATTGATTATTGGCAATCCGATTGAGGGGGGCGGATATCTGACAGCCTACTATCCGGATTATCGGGGACAGTACCATCTTCAAGGCCAAGGCCGCCTCCTTCCCTCTTCCTTGCCTATCCATCCTGACCATTCATTACCTTCCCTCATGAGGCCCCTGTTCGCTTTGCAGGTGAGGCCGCCTGGGCGAGGTGCCAATCACACCTCACCAGTTGTATCCACTCCGATTAGATGTTCCCAGCTCTAGGACACTTCCCGTAGAGGTGGTAGTGGTGAGTTCCCTCGCTGAGGCAAATCGGCAACATCGCGACTTTTTCTAATGTGTCCGTTCCGTACCAGTCGCGGAGGAATGCCGCCACTTCCCGTCAGTAGTACCGTGCACGGCACGGCGTGTTCCTTGAAACGAGTCATTTGGTAGCGGTTCAAATCAGAGCCAGCGCAAGTTTTTTATTACTTCTCATTCAAGGGCCAAGCACTCTTTAGCTGATTGAGTAGGCAAGCTCTCAACTTGCCTACCCTTCAAAAACGTGTCACCCTCGAGTCGGGTTAAGTGGATTGGCGTTCAGTTTAAAAAGAAGATTATTGAGTAGGTGGAGAGCATACACTAACAGATTTTCTTGAGAGCGGATAATTTCAAGCATTCTTAAGACAAAATACTCTGAAACACTATGAATAATGTAATGTGTCCCATAAATAGACATACGTAAGAAAAAAGTTAGTTAGTTATTGTTGTTTTAAGGGGAGGAACTACGAGGTCATCTGCCCCTTGTAAGGAAAAATGTCTAATATAAATATGAAGAACATTAACTTTCTAAAATCGTCCAGGTAGGCTTAGCCTATCTTATCTACCCTATGGAGCCGCGCCTTTCCAGCTCATGAATACCTCAGGATCACTTACTCTCAAACTCACCTGCCGTGAGCACTTGAGGGTGTAGCACTATCCAAAGTGGGTCGCACATGCCCTGTTGTCACCTTTAGGACGCTTAAAAAAAGGCAGAATATACCATGAAAACAAACTGAAACCCTCGACACATGAGGGAATTAGTAAAGATACACGATGGATTCTAACTTGGTGATATCAAGAATTGGCTAGTTGCCAGTACATTGTTGTTTGTTTAGCGCAACCCATCTAACACGTACTGCCGCTGTAAATTGAATTATTTTGGGTCAAAATGAGAGTATTTTCCGTCCCCATGATAAAATTTAACCAGCAAATATAATTTCTGGAAGTGTGACACAGGAGGGTAGTGTTACAAGCTCGAGGCTGTGGGAGAGCCCGATCACGTGATATGTTGCACAAGAGACGCTTCTAGAAGGCTATAATTAGCATAGCAACAGCGAGTCTCGAAATTAATATTATAAATATTGTTATAAATTATGCTATTGGATCCCAGCCCAGAGCCAATGAGAAGAGGTCTTATTGAAGACGGGATCAACTTCAATTACACAATTTGATGAAATTATGCATTTAGGCCCTTAGAAGAAGATTTTCTTATTTGGTAATGAAGACAATATTAAAAGAAATTATGTCTGATAGTTTAAAAACCACAGATCGGTTGACCTACGCAGTAATAAGCATTAGTAATCTACGCGCTAAAATTATGGTGGGAGTTTGATATGGCCGCCAAAAATTCGACTTGGAGAGGGAGATCCAAGGATCGAGGCTCTCATTCCAGCAGTCTTTGAAGAGTGAGGAAGTGTTTTTACTGGGTTAACGGAGATCCCAAGACTTAGTCCGAGTGTGACGACTGTCGACTTGTGGAGACGCGAGGATAGCTAGGTGGAACGTAGGAGATCACCGCACTTCCATTCTACGTGAAGTTGTGAGGAACATTGAATTAAATATATCTCTTATATAATTGAGATCTGAATATAAATAAGCGAATATATATAAGGAACAGGTCGCATACTATATATTGTGAGAAGTCGAGCGTTTTAAAATTCACCGTTTCGACAATATAAGCCTGTTAAGTCAGATTTTCAAATGTATTGGAAATAAAGCTGAATATCATTTTAAATTGCAGCGTGAATATGGCGAACGCAGTTCAAGTGAACAGTAGCGGAGAACTTTTAATATTGGCGTAACACATAAACATTAACAGAATGACTATTATTATTCTTCAAATGTTTTCATTCAACATAAGTAACATTGTTGATATGATGAACTAAATAGTCATGCACCAGAGACATATTCGATAACAGGAGTTAAGATACAACGATGGGACTTCGTTAGACAACGTATTCTTGAATACAGACGTAGTGCACGGTCCATCTTTTGCAATTTCGTCAGTCTACGAACACTAATATAACATTAATTATCAATGGAAATATTCAATTCACCATTTATATGAATATTTCTATAAATTATTCAAATGATGAAGCTGATACATATTTACGACGGAGAATGAAGACTTTACAGAAGAGATTTGTCAAGATGCTAGGGAGGGTATCCCAGCAACACAGAAGAATTTGCCAGAAGGATGTCGTTCGAGCCCAGGCGAATGTTGGTGAATTCCAGAGAGGGACGTTTCCTATCTCTGAGATCGCAGATCCGAGGTTCGAATGCAGATCCATCTCAGTTTCTTGTACTGAGGAAACATCTAAAGTATTGTGGTAATACTTACATAGATCTTCAAGTTTACGTTCATTTATAGTATAGAGTTTGATTAGTGACATCCTGAGCCAACGATCCTATTCCATATTTCCATATTTTAACATTTCATGTATTTCAGTGCTTTCATGTATTTTACACTTCAGATGTGTGTTACGATTTTTATGCTTCAAGATTATTTAGGAGAAGATTGACTTTCATCTATTTTTCAATTTTATTCTACGGATCAGTTATGGGACTGACATTAAAAATTTTGTTTGAGGAATCATAGTGCCTCATAGTAGACTAGTCGTTTCGACTCTCGAATTTTAATAATTTCATTTAAACCAAGTATTCTGACATTGTGTCATAGCTTCAAATTAAATTCTTATTAAATTTAATTTGAACACTTTAATGTAACAACATCCAACTTCAAGAACAGAAGAAACATCGAATGATATTGTTATATCATTATTGTACATAAACTATCGACGATCTAATAAAACTAGTCGTTTGATAAGCCCGAAGTCTTAATCCCTATGAACATTCTTTGTGTAGAGTAGAAAAACATTACGACATTGACGAACCGTTTTATTATTTGTAAAGCTAAGAGCTTTGTTCATTTACTATGTTAGAGGAAATACCTTTTTGATAGAAGATTATTCAAATCTTTGGCTAGGAATTCAAACCTAGTTTATCCCGGTCAAGATTGAATTCTATTTGACACTATAAATAACATGTGTGTTATTTTATTCTATTTGTGTAACATCACGTCATTTTGTCGACCTGATATTACAACGATAAACAATTTAAAGCTTGACAAGTGAGGTGAGACAGGAGTATTATTTTTATTACATGTATTTGCGACAGACGAGTTAACAGTTAATTATCTTGTTGTGGAGTAAACTTTAGGAGGTTAATCACGACTGTCTAAAATCGTTCATTACAATTGGAAGTTTCCTTTGAAGAACTTAAGCATGTATAATTGTAGTCCAGTAGTCATGTGGAATGATAATGAGGGTCATGCCATTATTTGAGAGAAGTGCCTACAGAAGATATGTTAATAACAATTAATCCTTTTTGGTTATTGTTTAACATAGTGGATGATAATAGTTTATGCCATATATATTGTTATATGAGGATTTGTAGACCTATGAAGAGTGCTCATGCGAGGGAGTTCCGCATTTTGAGAGAAGTCAAAGTATTATTGTTCTTTGATAAGAAGGCATTCTGACATTGTGTCATAGCTTCAAATTAAATTCTTATTAAATTTAATTTGAACACTTTAATGTAACAACATCCAACTTCAAGAACAGAAGAAACATCGAATAATATTGTTATATCATTATTGTACATAAACTATCGACGAGCCGTTGTATACAAGTAGTCCAGTTCTTGTGAAGTAACGATTTAGCTGTGTTAACAGGAGGGCTTTAGCGGAAATACAACTTGAGAACGATTGTCTACTCATGTCTATAATACTATTATTATATTTTATTATACCCGAAGTTATGTAATTAAGTACAGTTAACTTTAATTAGTCGACTGTATTATATCGACAATGTAATGAAACCTATATAAGACGATGTGTAAGCAGTATATCAAAACTACGGAACGTTAGAGGATGGTTATGTGAAAACCCCGTGTATATATTTAGTTGAGAATTGTATTTTAACCGAGAAACCAGAATCTCGGATGTATCGTGTTAGCAACACTAAATAATGTATATTATTATGAACATATTACATGTAAATATTTTTTTGAAAATGATTTAATTAGTTAAATAATTTAGAAGGATTTATTAACCAATTGTTTTGAAATAGCGTGTGTTTTATGAGCGGATGATTTGGTAAGAATGATTGTTCACTGTTAAGAGTAATTGTGGAACCGGATTGGTCATGAACAATTGTGGGTGCGAATGAAAGAGTGTATAAAAAAAATTAGGATGATTATTTAAGAAACAGAGTAGTTATGTGAACTTTTGTAAGATCTAAATGTTAATTTTACGTTTTTTTTATAAACGCACACACAAGAACAGTCTCAATGTGGGCTGGCTAGAATGATTCACCGTTAGAGTTGGAGAACGGTGTGACATAACATAAGCAGGTGGACACCCACCGCCTTCTATAAATTGTATAAAACAATTCCGAGTGCAGCGTGGTGCTGAGGTTTCATTGATGAAACTAGATCAGTGCACGTGCGTTCTACAAACGCAAGCTAGTGAATGAAACCATGTGTTAGAAATGCCACGAATGTAAGAGCCTTCATTAAACGGTTTTATTTTTACGCTGTGTAGGCCTAAAACCAGCCAGAATATTATGCTCATAATTTTTAGCCTACTTTTCACATTTTGCAAAAATGAGGAAAAAGTAGACTTATGAGATCGATCCGGGAAAATGTGTGTCTGTCTGTCTGTATGTCCTTCTGTCTGTCTGGCTGTGTGTGTGTCCCCCCCTTATCAACTCCTAAACGGCTGCAGCAATCAAAATCAAATTTAGTATGAGTAAAGATGTGCACCGGAATAGCTCACGTCCATATTTCAAAATGATGTCAGTGCTACCAACTGCTGAAAAAACGCACTAGAAATTTGAGCTCCATGTTGGATATCTTGCAAGATATGCATGGGAGCTATTCCAAAATTGGCACACATATAGATAATGATATTTCAGTTTAATTTCCAGGAGGCCAATCATGACAGTGTTGCCAAAATAATTTTAAGCCTTCTGATAGGTTCAATGTTTAAAAGCATATAACTTCTACACTATCAATTGGATTTCAACCAAATGTTGTATGTAATATCTGTACATAAACAGATATGACTGAGCGTATTCTTAAGAGCCACCAGGGCTGACAACTGTTAATAATTGCTCTCTCTATTTTTTTATCCAAATACCAATATATCAGGAAGTATGCAAGCCAACAGCTTTAAACTATGCACACGTATATTCTGACATTTTAGATTAATTTGGAGTAACTTATATACGTCAGTTCTACCAACATGATTATAGGCCTGCTGATAGTACCAATTTTTAAATACATGTAACTTCTATACTATCAGTTGGATTTCAACCAAATTTCGTATGTGCTATGTGTACCATAACAGATATGACTATAAGTATTGTTAAGAGCAATCAGGGCTGCCAACTGTTAATAAATGCTGTCTATATTATTTTTACCCTAATATCATTATATCAGAAAGTACGCAAGCCAACAGCTCTATACTTTGCACACGTATAGCACCTGACATTCTAGATTAATTTGGGGTAATTAATACAAGGCAGTGCTGCCAACATGATTCTATGCTTGCTGATATGTCCAATTTTAAAGTACATGTAACTTCTATACTAACAAATGGTTTTCATCCAAAATTGGCACAACAAGATATCATAATAATTCAGATTATTTCTGACCAGCACACGCATGGTATTGTTGTCAACATGCTTTTACGCGTGTTGATAGATCCAGTGTCTAACTGCATGTAACGTCCATTGGACTTCAACCAAATTTTGTATTCTGTACCTTAAGAGGTGGAACTAAGAAAATATTCAGTCACCAGGGCTCCCAACTGTAGTGCTCTATTAGGCTACATTATACCAAGTATATTTTGAACTAATTAGATATTTCGATATTACCAACTTAATTTCGTCATTATTCTAGATAGGTTCATATACTGTAGAATAATCATTGGCATGAAAAGTAGGCTGTATAGTTCTTCACGGAACTTCTTGTTAATACTGCATTGTACACACATCAAAAAAAGTTTTGCATCACCTCGGTTCCCAGATCTCCGGCATATAGACGTTGACTGTGTATATTGTATCCAAGATACAGTCCCTTTGACTGTTCATTGATGTCACTAAAACTGCTCAAAGATGTAAACAACCATGCATGAGCAGGGCCTATTAGACGGAGGGGGTACGACAGCCGATCAGTTCCAGTCATTCCACCAGGACGAAGGTACGCTGCTCATGTTGTCTGTAGTTCTACCATGCCTAGAAGGTCAATACCGCAGTTCGATCGCGTCCGCATTGTTACTTTGTGTCAAGAAGGGCTCTCAACAAGGGAAGTTTCCAGGCGTCTCAGAGTGAACCAAAGCGATGTTGTTCGGACATGGAGGAGGTACAGAGATACAGGAACTGTCGATGACAGGCCTCGCTCAGGCCGCCCAAGGGCTACTACTGTAGTGGATGACCGCTACTTACGGATTGCCCCTCGGAGGAACCCTGACAGCAATGCCACCATGTTGAATAATGCGTTTCGTTCAGCCACAGGACGTCGTGTTTCAACTCAAACTGTGCGCAATAGGCTGCATGATGCGCAACTTCACTCCCGACGTCCATGGCGAGGTCCAGCTTTGCAACCCCGACACCATGCAGCGCGGTACAGATGGGCCCAACAACATGCTGAATGGACCCCACGGAATTGGCATCACGTTCTCTTCACCGATGAGTGTCGCATATGCCTTCAACCAGACAATCGTCGGAGACGTGTTTGGAGGCACCCTGGTCAGGCTGAACGTCTTAGACACACTGTCCAGCGAGTGCAGCAAGGTGGTGGTTCCCTGATGTTTTGGGGTGGCATTATGTGGGGCCGACGTACGCCACTGGTGGTCATGGAAGGCTCCGAAACGGCTTTACGATACCTGAATGACATCCTCCGACCCATAGTGCAACCATATCGGCAGAATATTGGAGAGGCATTTGTCTTCATGGACGACAATTCTCGACCTCATCGTGCACATCTTGTGAATGCGTTCCTTCAAGATAACGACATCGCTCGACTACAGTGGCCAGCATGTTCGCCAGACATGAACCCTATCGAACATGCCTGGGATATGTTGAAAAGGGCTGTTTATGGACGTCTTGACCCACCAACCACTCTGAGAGATTTACGCCGAATTGTCGTTGAGGAGTGGGACAATTTGGACCATCAGTGTCTTGATGAACTTGTGGATAGTATGCCACGGCGAATACAGGCATGCATCAATGCAAGAGGACGTGCTACTGGGTATTAGAGGTAGTGGTGTGTACTGCAATCTGGACCACAAATGCTGAAAGTCTAGCTGTATGATGGTACAACATGCAATGTGTGGGTCTCATGAGCAATAAAACGAGCTGAAATGTTGTTTGTGTTGATCTCTATTCCCTTTGTATTTAACGGTTCCGGAACTCTTGGAACCGAGGTGATGCAAAACTTTTTTTGATGTGTGTAGTAAGATGTGGAGTTGAAAGGAAGTGTGAATGATTGCGTGTTTTTATTTTGTTATTTGATTGTTAAATTAGTTTATTGTTATTTTGTTTATACTTGATTAGTTTACTCAATTGTTAATAAATTTTATTCAGTTTGTTATCAGTTGTTGTTGGAGTGTGATTCATTTTAAATATAGGGAGAAGAGTATTGTGGATATATTGTAGGCGAAGCTGAATTCCCTGTCCCCGAGAAAGTAAGTAAAGGTAAGTGCACCGTGTAGTTGGTTGTTGATCCACAATATTCTTGAAACTGCTGTATGTAAATCCCTAAAGGCCATGTTGGAAGCGATTTCTAATGTAGTATTTGCCGGTGCTGTTAGAAATAAGCAATCCAGCTGGGGCAATGGATATTCCAACATGATCCTTTCCGGATTATCGGGTACAGTACCAAGTAATAGGATGATCTGTGGACGTAACGGCCATCAAGAAAATTGGGGATCAATAGAATATATTCATGTTTTAGACAATCGTTTGAATTTTTTGTTGTGTAACATCTTTCCACTCGGTTGCTGGATATTTTTTGTGAGAGTGATTTTGGAAAAGGGACGGAAATGGGACGGAAATGTGTAAGAAGAAACATCGCATACGGTTTACATCTAGTTTTGGAGGCCCTTTTAAATATATTCATACAATAAATCATCTTCAAGTTGTCGTTCTTTGGTGTGAAAATATTCATTATATCATATTTGCTGAAAACATTAATGATGATTTATTAATTAAATCTTCATACTTTTGCTGTGGAATGTATATCGCATACGGTTTACATGAAGGTTTGGAGGCTCCATTAAAGATATTCCTACAGTAAATCATTGGTACTGAACTCAAATTCAGCCCAGATTAGGACCTTAGACCGAGCCGAGGTTATAATGACTTGCGCACCATTGGAAGGAAAAATTGGAAATTTGGAATTTAAATAATTTAATAAATATACATGTATTATGGGATGCAAATGAAGCATAATGAAGGTATTTTGGAGAAATTTGAAGCATTTTGAGGAATTTATTATTTGGAAATATTCTGGTGAATGAGATTTTAACTCAGGAAGAGCTCGATCATTCGAAGCTGGATATTGTACAAAGCTTCATGTTTGGCACTAGAAAACCAGTTTTGGTTAGCAAGGCGATCATAACAAAGCAATGCACACGATCCGTGGAGAAGAGGCTAGACCCAGGAGCCTTTTTCAGAATATTTCAACAGCCAATCAAAAAATAGCACATAATTTTTGTGGGAATCGCTTTTATATACATTTGGCAAATATAAAGAGAAATAAGCATGTCTACAAGTGTAGAATGCAATATGAAATTTATTCGGTTGAAAAGAAATATAAATTATTGAATAACAGAGTGAATATGAGTATATTTCTATTAATATATATGTGTGTGAGGCTAGCGGAGCTAGGCCAACAGTGACACGCGCCGCGGGGAGAAGAAGCGTGGCGTGCATTCTCTCACAGTGACTGGACAGGAGCGGACGCGTTCTGACGCACGCGCACAGCAAAGAAGCAGTTATTGCACGCAACATAAGCCCGGTCGATAGGCACCGTTGTACCGTCGAACAACCTAGGCATCGCCGAGGAGGTTGGGAAGAGGAGCCGGCGAAACGCATGTTACATTAATCTTGGAGAGACCAGCGTTGATAAAAGTATTACAGCTTTAGAACGAGACTTCGATTATAGAACAACACTTCACAGAGTAGCAATAACATATAGCATTATCTATTGCAAGCAACGATATTGCTACAAAGATTTCAACTATACAATTTAACAGTATTTCATCACAATCTACATTACTGTCTACATGATGGCAGCGATTTTAAGTCAGGGAGGAAAAGCTTATTCTACGTCTACTGAAGAGAAGATTATGGAGAACTAAATAAAATGAAAGGAGGTTAATCTATACCATGGATTGGGAGGTCAGAGTGACTTGGAAATTCAAGGATCGACACAGCTACTACAACTGCGCAACAACTTGCAGTATTCCAATATGAGTTTCTACACCACAAGCAAGATGTCCCACAACACCAGAACGAGATGTCAACTAAGGACTTGCGGATCTACATTGTCGAGACCACTCTGCAGGACAGAGATAAGAAACAGAAGATCGTTTGCAGCCAATCGATCTAGAAATCGCAGTTACCAGGCCGCTGGTCGCGAAGATGACACATCTACCGTTAGCAGCTCAAGCCGACACGCAGAACAGGTGATGGCAGGCAGAGTGAGTTGGGGTCGCCCACCTCTGATTTGCACGAGCTTGGCAGTAACTGGTTTCGCTTGGCGGCGAGCGATGACAGCTTCGACGCAACATCAAGGACAGCTGATAGAGGTATTCCCTGGCTGTAGAAGACGTCTCAAGGTAGAACAACCGTTTGATCAAATGTCTGTAGTTTTGCTGTAGTAGTAGAAATCCATTTTTGGAGTGACCAACTTCATTTGTAGAAATTGTTATCTTTATTCTTTGTCTCTTAATAGCTTAAATTTTAGAGTTTCATTGTAACTTTTTGATACGTCTTCGTGTGTCGTTTAAGACGTTATTTCATGCATATGTAACGTAGATTTGCGTTTCACGTATTTTTTATTCTGAAGGAAACGTTGTATGACCCTCACCTTTGAACGATATTCGTTTTATAAAAGGAATGCTTCGATAATGCTCATATAACTCGATTATTTGATTAATCGACTATTTGTTTATTTGGTATCTCAAAGAGATTACTCGATTATTCTATAACACTGTATTATGGGGAGGAAAGCGTAAATATTGACAAATTGTAAGAACATTTAAACATTATGATTGTTATTAACAATTTCTATGCGTAACAGCGAAAGTATACATTGATATGTCTATAATGCATTGTTATCAAGTAAAGCATTATTGTGAGATGCTATAATTCTATGGAACAAACATTACGATGTTAATATACATCTGATATATTTATTTATAACAATTGGAGTGTTATAGAATTTCCATAGCGGAATATAACTTATTAGACAACTAAATAGTCTTGGACTATTATATTACGAATATACACTATAAATTAGGATCATGGTATTGACAATTGTGGTCAAATGATGCCTATATTTACCAACAACTAAAGTATAAACATTGTTTAACTGAGATGAATAGACCAGGAGATATGTTAGTCTACCTGAGGTCTTGTATGTTAAAAACAACTTAAATATGAATGTACCCAGAAGCGGGAGGATATGAATTTATTTTTATTAACAACTAAAAGACGAGCGAACTACAAATTAACATTGTTAACGTTTGGTAACGTGAATGATCAAGTTTGTTATGGATCATGGAGAACGAATAGCGCTAATGAAAGGTAAAGAAATACTTTGTGAATTGTATTAATGTGAACGAACATGTAATTGTAGTAATTGGATGCACGAGGTTTAATAATTTAGACAGGAGTTGAGAGTTAGGAGTGCATTCTGAACGGTAACATACTCTAGCGTAGTTATCTAGTAAAATCACTAATTCTTCTACAAGTGTGTAGCAAGTTTTTTTTTTATTGAAGTAATGCCGTGCGGAGTTGTGAAGATTGTTTATAGAGAGGAAAGGAAGGATGTACGATATGTTTGGAGCGTAGTAAGACGCCTTTGATAAGTATTGTTCACTGTATTGCGGAAGGAAGGAATATATTGCTATTTGGAGCAACGAATTGTTACAGGATGAGTAAAAAGTGCTAACACAGAGGTTAATGTTTGAATTGTTAATATCTGAGAGTATTTGTAAATGACCCACGTGATGTGTAGAGTCTTTAAGTAGTTTCGCATCGCTCTTTATCCTATTGTTTTATTTATTGACACGACATTCTAAGCTGTATTTAAATTAATTGTTTGATACTCAGGCTTATTTTATTATGACATACCACTAGAAGTACCTGAGAATTTGATCGTTGGTAGAAACATTGTTAAAGAACTGTTTTTGTAACATAGACACTATGAAGCTGTCAGAGCGCGACTGACAGTGTCAATAGTAATTTTTAAACCGTGTGAAGCACGAGATCTGTAAGTAATGTAAATATTTAAACCATATATAATTAATATCAGGATTATTAGAGTAGATAGTTACATTCTACGCACGCCCGTGTATAATGTAGGGTTTTGTATTGTTAACTTCATTTTTATGAGTGAACAGCTGATTTTAATCAGACCATTTCAATGACACAGCCGCAGGGTGACTGTAAATTTACGCAAACATTTTGTGAAACTTAATATCGTTACATTGCTGTAACGAGAATATTCAGAAACATTTATTCTACAAATAGTAGAACTATTTGACGTGTGTAACAGTTAATTTTATTATGTTTATCTATTAGTGGTGATAGGGGTTATTTTTATTTTCTCTTATTTGTATTTGTTTGGAAATAAATCCCAGGCACTAGTTTTTGTTTGCCTGTTCGTTTTTATAAATCTGATCATCATTTCATTCTGGCAATCGACATGCGATGATACTGCGAATTAGTTACTCGAGTTCTAGTTAATCTCAATGTTCACCGTTCACACCCGAGAGCTGAGATTCTCGTTCTACCATTTTGTGTTTAGGATAGTTTATTTTCTATGTAAATGTGTAACTAATCGGTAGTGTTATTGCATGACCGGTATGCATCGAGGGTTCCCTAGTCATTATCCTAGTAGGGTAGTGTTGGTCAACCTGGCTGGGTATCGACCTCCCTACAATCCTTTTCTATCTTTGCGGATATAGGCTATGACTATGCGGGATTCGGGTGCATATAGGTGGTAATTTCTTGGCGCCCGAACGTGTTTTGGCCTCGACTGTGTTGAGACAGTGTAGTCTGCAACGACAACCGTACAAGATATTTGTTAGATTTTGTGTTTATTTAGAAATGCCGATCCCAAGTTTTTGGAAAGTTTTTTAAGTGAATAAACACTGCCAAATTTGGGGAGTACAGTTTGTTAGAGGCATGTTCGTTTATCCAGCTAATGACATTTTTGGTCATATTACCGTCAAATTTAGTTAAATTCTTGTTGTCGAAACGTAATATTAGTTAGGGATTGCGAGGTGAAGGAAGTTCAGTTTATTAGAGTAAGGTTAGGTAAGATGGTAGCCTTTAAGTTATTGAATTTTAATACGTATATCGAAGTATTCCTTTGTAGTATTTAAATGAGTTGGTGCTCTGACATGTCCATGAAGTAGTATAGATTTTTTTTTTCGTGTGGCCTCCTCCTGAGTGGCCGAGTGCAGGTCTTTCTAGTCGACGCTCGTAGGCGACCCGCGTGCCGGGTTGAAAGATGGAATGTATGAAGATGAATGAAATTGGGCAAGGATGTGGGAGGAAGCGGCCGTAGCCTATCAGAAGGTACCGTCCCAGTATTTGCCTGGTGTTGAAAATGGGAAACCACGGAAAACCATTTCAAGGACGGCTGACGTTGGGGCTCGAACCCACGCGTCTACCGACTCAGCAGAGAGCTTGGTCCCATGACCTAACACTGCGGTTTAGCCAGCGTAGCCACTACTGTCGGTAGTAGTATAGATGATACCTCCTTATTTCTCAAGTGTGAAATTATTATGTCGTCGGGAAATATGAGCCATATCAGGGCTATCCTGGAGAAGATCCAGGAAAGTCAGAACCAGTTAACAGGAGATGTAGATGCCCTCCACAAATCCACACACGATAGCACTAAGAAGTTAGATAGAGAGATAAAGCAGTCAGCAGCCACAGTTAAGTCTGAGATGAAAGGAGAGTTAGCATTAGCTCAGTCAGTTACTAAAGCTAGTATATCCTTAGTTCAGGAGGAGTGGTGTAGGAAAACTCAGGAGAAAATTCTAGAAGAAAATAGAAAGACTCAAGAGAAAGTACAGGAAGACACAAGAAAGGCACAAGAGAAAACTCAAGAAGAAAATAGGAAGGCACGAGAAGAAGACAGAGCAGCACGAGAGGAAGCTAGAAAGGTGCAAGAAGCAATAAGAAAAGCACAAGAGGAGGCCAGGTTAGCGCAAGAGGAAGCACAAGAGAAGGTTGAAAAAACACAGGAAGATATTAAGAGAGCCTTAGAAAAAGCACAGGAGGAAGGAAGATTAGCTCAGGAGCAAAGCAAATTAGCTCAGGCTGAAAGTAGAATTTCTGTAGACGAAAGCAGGAGAGCTTTGGGAGAGACCAAATCAGCTTTCAATCAAGTGAAAGAAGATGTGGCCTCTACCAAAATGGAAATAAGCTCACTAAGAGAGGAAGTTAGCCAGAAGGTAGTAGAAGCTAGAGTCCAATGTAATGACAATATCATTAAGCTAGAAGGAAAGATACAGGAAAGCATAGGGAAAGCCACAATAGAGCAGCTTAAATACAATGATTCCTTGTTAGGTTCACAGAAGAAACTCACTGATAAGCTCAGTGACCTGAACACCACAGTTGGTAATTTAGAAGGTAAGTCAAAGGACCAAAAAAAGCTAATAACAGAAGGTATAAATGTTGACATTGAGTCTTGTATAACTAAATCTGTTATTAATTTAAGAGATGAGGTTATTAAATCGAATAGGGATTACATGCAGGAACTGCATGGTAAAATATTGCAGGATGTCAATCAAATAGAGAAAAATGCTAAGACTCACAGGGATAATTTGAAATTAGAACTGTATAAGCATATAGAGGAAAGTAGAAAATCGAGCATTACCGAAATGAGAGGTATTGTAAATAAAACAGAATCGGAAAAAGTTAGGAATTGAACGTTATCCGCGCGACAGTTAACGAAATAAATCTAGATCTCGCGAAAGTAAAATCTAGTTAGGAAAGCGAACTGCGTGACATTAGTAACAAACTCAACTCACTTACTTTGGCAGAACCATGCGACCATGAAGGTTTGAAGGAAGAGATAAAATTAGGAATGCAACGGGATATTACTCAATTCTTCCTAAGTAGAGAGGAGAGATATAAAGAAGAATTAGGAAGACTTAGTAGACCGGAAGAAAGAGTTGAAGACGATTCTGAAAGCATCTTTAGTCGAAGGCAGGAGCGGCCACATATGATGCAAGAACCGGAGGGTATTCAGAGGGAATATGCAGGACTGGAAGGATTCTATGACCAAGGAGGCCATAGAAATAACCAGAACTTTATCGTAATAAGGAATATTGACGATAAACCAACTCGTTTCGGCGGAGTAGGAAACATCACAGCAGTCGAATTTCTTAGAGACATGAGACATTATCTCGATGATAATCGCATACCGAGGGACCGAGAAATGCGTGTAGTTGAAAAGTATCTTGAATCTGAAGCCCTAAATTAGCATAGAGCTTTCAAATACATGTACATCAATTTTGAAGAGTTTGCGGACGCTTTACAACGCAGATTTTGGAGTTTAGAGATGCAGCAGGACATTAGAGCCGAGGTATAGTCTAAAAAATATGCGCACTCTACCCCTACACGTTATGCAATGTTCTTTACATCGCAACTTGCAAGGCTTCAGTATTTGGATCCACCATTGGTTGAGACAGAACTGATTCATGCGATATCGAGACAGATGCCAAATGATGTCAGAAGACATTTAATTGCGGCAGATGAGAAATCTCTGGAAGTCATGGCAGAAATATTAAGGAAATTAGATCATGCTAGTTCCACACCGAATGCAACGCCTAGTAATAATACTAGAGGAAGACCGGAGCATAGAGGAGTTCACACCATGCTGGTAGATCAGACACAGCAGACGGAGGAGAACCGTAGTAGACCAGGTCCTAGCAGAAACAATGCATATGGGAGGTACCGTTATGAACCGCCATATCGCAGATTTCGAGATGGAAGGCCATACCAGGCAAGAACGTGGAATAATGGTCAGAGAAGGACAGGATACCACCGGAACAATGACGCACGAAGGTACGACTATTACGACCGGAACAATAGAGGCACAGCAGGAGGTTATCGCCGATATAAAAATTGGAACGACGATAATTATGCCCGCCAACAACAACAACAACAACAACAGCAGCAGCAGCAACAACAGCCAAGACAACAACAACAACAACAGAGAGGTTGGTGCAACAACGAGAACGTTAGGCAATATTACCAAGATCGTGACAGGGAAAGTCAAGACTATAGGAACAACCACAGAGAAAACGAGGCAAGAAATAGCCAAGGAAGAGAAGAGGTACAACCTCAAGCCTCGAACTCAGGAACACAGGAACAGAACCTGAGCGGGGTACAAAAAAACTCCGATTGGGAAACGGAAGTAGAGGGAGGAACAGTGTTCACCAACGATAGGCATGAGATCGCCGTGAACGAATTATATCAGGTACAAGATGAAGACTTATTGTATGAAAGAGAGGAGCCAGAGAGCGGAAAAATAGCTAGTTTACCTATTTTACAAATTACAACGGAAGGAGAGAATTTAAGGACACTCCTAGATACGGGAGCGAATGCATCTATCTTGTCAGAAAGTTGCTATAATAAATTGAAAGATGGAATGTCTATAATATCAATGCCAGTTTCATCTATTAAAGTTCGTGGCATATTCAACGATAAGACGATGAAATCATACTAATATATAAAAATGAGATGGTGTGTGTCTGTCTTTCTGTCTGTCTGTCTGTCTGTCTGTTACCAAATAACGCAAGAACCACTGGTCCGATTTAAATGAAATTTTGCATGGATGTAGCTGAAATACCAGGTTTACATATAGGATACTTTTAATTTCGATATTTTGCACTATTAAGAAATGGCGACCATTTTAGGGACGTCACTACATCCTTTGGTTTCAAAATTTCATATTTCCATATCAAATAAAAAGAGAACGGTAGAAAATAGCAAACTTTTGATGGCACAAACGAGCTTTGAAATTTAATTTCCTATCCGAAAGGTCCTTAACACTTTTCATGTATCTCCAACGGTTAGCGAGTAAAACCTACTTTTGTGACGTCACTACACCCTTTGGTTTCAAAATTTCATATTTCCATTTCAAATAAAAAGAGAACGCTAAGAAATAGCAAACTTTTGTTGGTATACACGAGCTTTAGCATTTAATTTTCTATCCAAAAGGTTCTTATCACTTTTCGTGTATCTCCGACGGTTAGCGAGTATAACCTAAATTTGTGCAATAAAACACTGTCAACACCGAGCGGTGCAGTATATATCTATATATATAAATAGAAAATTTGTCTGTTTTTTTCTGAATTTCTACGGAAATTTGAGTTATTTACACGTTTCAGACTGTTTTATGATAGATGCGCGCGAAAATAATGTTTTGGTCTGTCTGTTTGTTTGATTGTCTGTGGACAAATTTTTTCCCTTATAACTCGAGAACGGCTGGGTGTATCAACGTAAAATTTGGTACAGATATCCATCAGAGGCACGACACTAATCATTGATGTAACCCTTCTCCGTACCTCTCATAAAAGGGGGCCTACCCCCTTAAAATGCATGCTGAAATAGGAGTAGAAGGACGAGACAAAAATCATTTTCATCCCCTCGATGTGAGAGACAAAACTCGGGGGCCCAGAATGGTCCCCGAAATCCACATTTTAAGGCCCTAAAACCAACCGTTTTTGAGATATTCCCAGAAAACTAATTTCATTTACTAAACTAATGAACGAATACAAGCCGGTAACCATGGCAACAGATTCTCAGAGGTCCATCTATTGCTGTAAGACGCAATGCAATTCCATTAATTACATTGGTGTGAAAGTTTGCAAACGGCTAGAACGTTATCACGGAACCAAATTAAGCTGTAGAATTCATCAATACGTATAATGCGCTTAAGGGGGTCAAGGGGTACAGTAGAATTTTTTCACGCGATTTACACCTCCGGGTGTGGTACGGCAGGTCTATTATATTCCTATCCCTATATTATATTATTATTATTATATTATGGCGTACAACGAGGAGACAAAGCCCCCTCTTTGCCAGAAACAAAACTTGGGGGCCCTAAAGGGTCCTCGAAAACTACATTATAAGGCCCTAAAACCAAAAGTATCTGAAATATTCCCAGAAAACTAATTTAATTTAACAAACTAATGAAGGAATGGAAATCACTAACCATGACAACATTATCTCAAAGGGTGGCATCCAACTTTCCATCTATTTCTGTAAGAAGTAATGTCACTCCATTTATTACATTTCTGTGAAAGTTTGCAAATGGCTATACGGTTATCACGGAACCAACGTAGACTGTATAATTCATCAATGCAATTAAGGGGGTCAAGGGGTAACCTAGATTTTTTTCATGCAATTTTCACGTGCGACATATAGTACAGAAGGACTCCAAACATTTGCAAAGTGAAATGCCATGCCCTGTGGTTCAGATTCCACGTAAAATGGAGGTCCCGTGGCTTATGATCTCGCGATTAATGGTCACGTAAAACTACAATCATCCTTTATATCTCCAAACAGCAACATTATTTTCAAAAATTCCTGAATTGAATCAGCATTTTTTGCGGCTTTTAGGAATTTGGGCCATTTGAGACTAAAGAACCTGAATTTTCATGCACCACAAGCCTTTATAATTTATGAAAGAGGTCTTCCTGTGTATGTGGACCTAACACAACGTAGAGGGTCATTTTTTATGTGAGGTGTATTGCGTTTCGTCTACAAGTCTTTCAATTCTATTTCACGTCAAGAAGTACAAGTTAGGTGAATTTAGTTTGAGAGCAAATTTTAACTAATCTTTCTTTTGTCGACATACGGGTTCATCTTAAGGATGATTTTGTTTGATACTGTATGGCAGATATACCCATATTTGGATATCTGGGTGATATGTTGTAGACAATAGAATTGTCTGTCTTTCGGTGTATCTTTATGTACGCCTATAAATCGTGTTCGTAGGCGTGGTGCATCGTAAAATTAGGTATGGTAAACATGAGTCAATACACCAATCATTTATAAAACTCCTCACCGTACTTTTCAAACAGTAGAAGGGTGGATATAGGGAAAAACTTCTCAAAATACATGCTAAAATAGGCGAAATATAAAAAATTATCCTAGAAGGACGATCAAAGCATATGTTGCGCTTCTCAATGTGAGACACAAAATTCGCGAGTCTATAAGGGGTCTCCTAAAACCACATTTTAAGGCCCTTAAATTAACAGTGTGTGTGGTAATCCCTGAAAACTAACTTCGTTCTGATAAACTTGTGAAGGAATGAAAAACCGCTAACCATTGCAACAGTAGCTCAATTGATAATGTCTGCTGTTAAATATAACACCGTTCGAAGGACGGGTACTTCTGCTATACTAATATATAAAAATGAGATGGTGTGTGTCTGTCTTTCTGTCTGTCTGTGTGCTACTCAATAACGCAAGAACCACTGGTCCGATTTAAATGAAATTTTGCATGGATGTAGCTGATTTACCAGGTTTACATATAGGATACATTTTATTTCGATAATTTGCACTATTAAAAATGGCGACCATTTTAGTGACGTCACTACACACTTTAATCAAAACTTCATATTTCCTTATCAAATAAAAAGAGAAAGCTAAGAAATAGCAAACTTTTGACGGTACTGAACCCGCTGAGCTATGGTTCATGTGATATTTTTTTTATGACAGAGCATTTATGATGGGATGTTGTACTTTTGAACACACCCAGGAAGCCACGTGAAGCTGAGAGATCACGCGATACTTTGAAGTAGCGGTGAATCGCACTTTTGACTTTGGTGTAAACTGCTAATTATTATCTGAGGTCTTATTAATTATTTTTATCTTTCCTACGAGACTCAGAATATTCCATTTCGTCATGCTGCATTATTAAAACATTTTGGAGAATGTTTATTTTTACTTTAGGTAAGGTAATACCCTTGCAGATACGCAAAAAGGAACGTAAGTAGTCGCTCAACGTTTTCGTTTTGACGACCTACTTTCTAGAGACACCCAGTACCGGAGCACTGCGTCTTGAGAATCCGCCTTGTGTAGGCCTGGAATTACATTTGTCCTACGAGACGTAGAAGAATATCCGCTGTTTAGCGTTAAAAGTGATTATAAGGTGCCATCGAGCAAGCAAATACTAATATTCACTGTCGATGAAGTCCAGTGAATTAAATAAGAATCTTGGGAAATAATTATTGGCAAGTATAGTGTATTGCACAACATTGCTGTGACATCACATATTACCCACGCGCATGTGGAGGGCAGATGCCTAGTGGAAATATACAGGTAATAGTGTTACAATTATCCTGAATAAGTGTGATTATAATAGTATGAGATATTTAAATTGCCAAAGTGGAAATTTCATCTTTGAAACGTCGTATAATTCACGGATGCTGCGTGATACAAAAGTAGCGTCACTAGCACGTGCAGCATTATAAAATAGTGTTAGCTCACATGCTAATCCACATCTGCAAGATTAAGGCTGTGTCGTATTTTATAATTGAAGCCTAGAATAGTCACGACGGACATTATAATTTTGGAAGTGAGAGGATGAATAATCACGCAACTTATTTCGCTACCCACGTGATTGGGCTTTTCTTCACCATGGTTGAAGCAGTCACCATGGGCTAATACCATCCCGGTATGGGGGGGTGACGTTTCTACAGGGACCCGCATGATGGTGGAACTTCCAGAACGATGAACGAGAGGGAAGGAGCCAAAATGCCATTTCCAGGCATATCCACGTAGATGTCGACAGGGACAAATCGAACCCTGGTCTTTGGGGGAGTCCAGATGGGAATCCTGATGAGGAGGATACCGATCCAGAGAGCCAGAGAGGTTTATGTACAACCCTTGTTGTGGAATAGAGAGCTGAGTGAGAGCTCCTCCATTTCGTGAGTTTTTGTCACACCCCTTCTTTGTTCTAGTTTCTGGTGGTATAGTAGTTTTAATGTAGTTTGTGAATCAACCACACTCAGTGTCAGCCATTTTTCTAGGTAGGGATGTAACTAGATTAGTTAGATGTCATTTATTTCAGTTTAGAGTGAGACACCCTTGGGGTCAGACATTTTGGTCAGCCCTGGTGCAGCTTGGTGAACGTCGTGGAACGTCAATGCCTACCTTTTTGCTGAACCTGATCGTAGTCATTTTGAGGCTATTTTGTTCAACCCTACTTGGGGTAATTTTCAAGTCTTTGCTGACTGTAGTTATGGCAATCAGATGCCTTGGTTATTAATTGACTGCATTCTTCGCAGCCATCCTTTGTTACACCCCTGACTGTCGTTAGATCGGTCGTATCATTTAGGTAGTCGACAGTAACTACCAGTTTGTAAATGCATTATATTTCATTTTGAATAAGCTCAGAAGCTATTCTTGGTCATGTTTGAACCTAACAACTAGAAGGAATGTTTCGTTGCCTAGCATCGAACGCGGTTCCCAACGTATCATTAAGCAGATCTAGTGTGTGAATCTGTGCCACATTTATCATATTTTTCTTGTGTCGTGTGAGACACGTTTTTTATTTGATGTTCTATCAACTACTGAGTTGCATTTTTAAAGCAAAGAGCTTCAGTTATTGTAAGTTTACTTTCATTTAGACGTCTTTGGTAGAAAGACGGAAGTGTATTACTATACTCAGATTTATAGCGTGCGTTTGATACACGGACTCTGTAGAGATCCGTAACCCATAGTAAAATTTTTTATGAACCGGCCAAGTGCAGGTTTTGTATTGATTAAATCGCCGGCCTTGAATAAACTGGTTATGTAACCCAGTGACCTAGAGCACGCCTGCTTCATTGTGAGACAAAACTACTATAGACGAGGACAGAGTACAATTTGTATTCGCTTTTCCTTTCATTGCTATTTTGCTTATGGAAATCAGTTTCCACTCTTGTATTTGATCACTTGTTTTATGGATCGGTTTTTGTTAGTTTAACGCTCTGTTGCGTGTATTGTCGTATGACAGGTACAGTTATGTAAGGTTTTCTATAGGATGGTGAAGTCTACCCTGTTATAGCAGGATGTTATTGTATGCTTTGTCCGGGGATGATCCCGTTGACCAGATGTTATATGGAAGGTAACTGTTGTACAGGCCTATCCCAGAGTTATTGAACGCGAGCTTAGCGCCGCTGGTAACCCGTGTTATTGTGTGTCCGAGTTGTTATACTCGTTGATTATATTCCGACTGTTAAGTCGAGGCTTTTTGGTGGAGAATGATCTCAGTTGGAGACACTCCGTGCCCAGGCTATTGTCAATGTTATTCGCCATAAACCTACGATAAACCTATAAACCGACATTCTAATAATAAAACGCATAATTGTTGTAAAACAAGCCTAACTAACGATTCTTTCTATCTAACTTTGTTCTTTGCATTCTGGAACTGTTGACATAGCCGTGCAGTTGAAGATAATTTCCTTGTGAGGAAATGACTAGGACAGTTGACATTTTTGTAGCGACCTGAAGCATGTGCGAACCTAGAGTTCGTAGCTTGTGGAGCTCAGGCCATGCGATGTCAGACGTGGTCTCAACTGCGCATTCGTCACCGTAACTATACACATTAGATGACTATGGTTTACAAAGAGTAAACCAAGGTGTAGGCAGGAATTTTTAATAAAACTACTGTGTCTATTTCGTTATTAATTTATGATGTCAAGTGTATTAAACCCTACATGTTACTTTATTGTGTGCTGTTAGCACATAGTTATTAAGCATAATTAAATTGTTTGTTTTTCATGGCTGTACACTTAGCTTTTGGATGTAATTGTTTTCTTTTACGGACGTCATCGCCGTAAATTTTGTTAATTGATAGGACTTAGCTAGTTGAATTAATGTTAAATTTAAATGTCGAAATGGTACCATCCTAACCTAGATTTGTTTTGCTACCCTGTTAAATGTAAATTCAGATATTAGCTTGATCTTGTAACTTGAACTAGGGACTTGCGTCGTACCATATTCCTAGCGTTGCTGTTGTTGCTTTATCATTGTGAGTTAGATCTTTCGCGAGGGTTTTCAGTAACTTCTCAGGTAGGGGACCTGTTCTTTATCTTAGTTTATTTATTAACTTGCGGACTAGCCGATTATAACCCTCCGAACTAGGCTAGGGGCTTGTGAATTTTAATAAATTTTCACGGTGTTTTACATGAGTCTGGATGTTTATTTTCTCAGTCTAGTTTTAAGGTGAACCTTTCCTTAGGCGGTCTATGACCATCGTCACCATGTACCACGATCCCTGTGGACTACGGACTCTCGTGCCGCTTTAGCCTTTATGGAAGGTCACCTGATCCTCACGGTACTTTTTTTTATTTGATTTATGTGTCGTTAGTTGAGTCATCGTGGTTGTTGACATCAACTAAACGGTCACATAAAATGGCGCACAACGTTGTGGGCTCGACTTGGACGACATAAAATGGCGCCCAACTCATGTGCCGACGTTAACGTGGTGACCCTCAGTACCATGTTATTTTTGAGGATCCTAATGTTGATTAATGGTAAATTGACAGGACTGGGACGAACTTAGAAAGTCGTACTGCAGATCAATTGACCGCATGGCATTCATGTTTGATAGAAGTCCATGGGGTGAGGCTTTAGTGTTGAATAAATGAAGGATAGGATTTTCTTTGATGATGCCTCATCCTAAGTAAATGTAATACTTTGCTTTGCTCACCGTTGTCTTTGTAAATGTAGAAGCACTTAGTTTGCATACTCCAGCTGTACTCGTGATATTTATATAAATGAAGCAAGCTTTATACCACCAAGTAACTAATCATAGCTGTAAGTTCCAGTAGAAATTGATCCCTCACTTTCTCATATATTTCTTATCTATGGATGAGGAAACTATTCGTCGTGTGTTTGGAGAGATGATGGCAGGTGTGAATGCCAATCTTCAACAGATTACTGCTGACTTAGGTCAGAATACTCAGGCTGTAAATACTGTAAGCGGTCATGTGGACCAGGTTAGACAGGAAGTCAACAATGTCAGTGGTCATGTGGACCAGGTTAGACAGTACTTAGAGATTAACACTCAGTCTATGAACAATGTAAGACAGGACTTAGAGATTAACACTCAGCCTATAAACAATGTAAGACAGGACTTAGAAATTAACACCCACTCTGTAAATAATGTTAGGGCTGATTTAACTCAAGTCAGGGCAGACATGGACACATATAGGATCGAAGCGAGAAATGATCTGACGACAGGTTTAGCAGCTGTTAGGGTTGATGTCATACGACACCATCAGGAGGCTAACCAGCGCGTAGATTGCTTAACCGACCAGATGAATAGAGCTAGGGAGGAGGTGCAAAACCGATTGGAGGAGCACACAGCTCAAATTCAGACAACCTTGAATAAAGTCCAGATAGACATGAGAGCAGATCTGGAACATACCAGGGAAGAATTCGGGACTCGACTAGATCACGTCGAGGGATTTATCGGAAATGTGAAGAAGGACATGGCAACCATGAACGTTGGTTTAATCTTGATGAGAGGAGCTGCCATTGCCGTTAATAACAACGTGAAGACTATCGTTGATGGCATGATGGAGATTAAAGAGGAACTTAACACCAACAGGAGAAACATTTCTGAATTGACGGAAACCGTAGCCAGTCTACGTGAGACAGTTGATGTTCATCATGAGGAACACAAAATTGACCTCATGTTATTGAGAGGTGACCTCAACGAACACGAAGCTACCGTCAAGGCTAAGGTAGCCGAGGTTAGAGACGATGTGGGTAAAATCCAAGAAAATATGTCCAGAGTTGAAGGAGATATCGATTCCTTACAAAAGAGATTTGAGGAAGTCGCGGTGACCGAGAGGTTAGACCTCAGTTATAACCTTAGGACGGCCATACGCGAGGTAGACACAAACCTCAAGGGAAAGGTTGACAGGATCGAGCTGCAATTGAACGACTTAGGCAACAAAGTCGCAGCCAGAACCATCCCAGGTCTTGAAGTAATAGAAAGACGCCTGGACAGACTCGAGACGACTCCAAGAGAGAGACACGTACACCCACAGATGGGAGAATCTCAGGAAACGCCTATATCTCAATCAGGAGGAATGATGCCTACCCATTTCCAACCCAGCGCGCCTATGGAATCGCAACCGTCACAATTCACTAATTTAGCGCAAGGTCAGACCTTGAACTTTGACGCTCACCCGTTTCAACCAGCATCTAATCGAATTAGTCATGAGACTAACACTCCTACGCAGAGTTACATGCAAAATACTTTCAGACCCGCGAATACGCAGGGAAATGTCACCATAATTCGTTCAAGAGAGGAGCAACCAGCTCGCTTCTCGGGAACTGGGAGCGGTGTTACTCCAGTGGAATTCCTAGCAAATGTCGAAAGCTACTTACGTGATACTATGGTAACTCCAGAGAGGGAACTAAGAGTTATAGAGCGACTGCTTGAGGGACAAGCCGGTACCTGGTTCAGAGCATTCCGATACTCATTTACAGGCTACCAAGACTTTAAGGAAGCGTTATTGAGAACATATTGGTCGAGCGACATCCAGCAGAGTATCCGAGCTGAGATGTACACTCGAAGGTACAGTTCCAATACACCTACTCGTTATGCGAATTACTTCGCAATACAGCTCGCGAAGCTCCGTTGTCTTCAGCCTCCGTTGTCCGAACAAGATTTGGTGAACACAATTGTTTGGCAGTACCCTGCGGATGTACAACGTGTGTTAATCGCTGCAGGGGCATCCACTTTCCAGCAGTGTGACCAGATACTGCGAAGGTTGGACGCTAACACAGAACAGTTTCCTACACACCGTCAGCAGAAGGCTGATAGGCGCGAGGATAGACGTATGAATCTGACGACTGTTGATAAAGTGAGCCAGACGCCACAACAAACACAAACCACAGAGGAATCTGGGCGACGTGATAACAATTACAGTTATAACAGGAGAGAATGGAACAACACTCCGTATACTCGAAATCAACATGATGACCGGCGAAGTCATTGGGACCGGCGATTCGACCGAAGGACGGACGACAACCGACGTCATGAAAACAACCGCCGAGGGAATGAAGGAAGAAATCAGCAACACGGACGTATCCGTAGAGACTATCGATATAGTGGGGGTTACGACAGAAATCGAGACCCTAGATACCAGCCAGACAGGGATTGGAAAGGAAGAGCGCGGGAGAGCCGTGAGTACCTCCAACAATTGAGAGAATTGCAGATCCAAGAAGAGGGAGAACGGAACCCTACTTCGAGGGAAAATAGACATTCGGCGCAGGAGACGGAGCAGAACCAGCCCAGTACTTCTCGCCATGACAGAAAAAAAAACTCCGAAAAATCAATAGATTCTTGTTTGGTTGAGCACCGAGTAACTGCCTCTATATTACTCTGGGAGCCAATCCAAGAAGACTTGTTGGACGAACGACGAACGACGAACCACAATTATGAATTAACACGTCTACCCAAGATTGTAGCCACCTTGAATGAAGTCAGTGTAGTCATACTCAGCGATACTGGAGCGATGATTAGTGTAATTTCCGCCGATTGCCATGCCAGACTTAGAGCAAACTCTGAGGTGACGGAGTTGCCCATTTCAGCTATAAGAGTCAGAGGTGTCATACCTGACCGCGTTGTAACGTGCAAAATCCAGATTTTGTGTACTGTGAAGATTTCGAGCCACGTGTACTTGCACGAATTTCTCGTAATGAAGGGCCTGCATCATGATGCCATTTTAGGCGCAGACTTCATTAGAAAATATGATGGAATCATTGACATGGGACGGAATACGGTAGAGTTCAAGCCGAACGAACCCATTCAGATGAGCCTAATTGAAGAAGAACCGGAATTCCTATCCGAAGTAGACGTAGTCGAAGCATTAAATGGCAAGGAAATTGAGGCGACACTAGATGCCGACGAAGAGGCAGAATCGTTATCAGCACCCACACATGAGGATCTTGACGCAATACTGAACGAATACCGAGATATATTCGACACCACACCTGGTGAGATATTAGACTACGAGTATGATCTTGTATTACTGGACGATTCCCCATTCCAGAAAAGGATCTATCCGATTGCCGAGAAACATCTCGAAGAAGCTGCTAAGAAGATCCATGAGATGGAAGCAGCAGGTACAATCAAGAAATCACCGACTCCTTTCTTGAATCCCATAATACCTGTGGTTAAGGTAGATGGAAGCTTGAGACTTTGTCTTGATGCCAGAGCCTTGAATGAACGCCTAGCTCCTGAGCACGACAGACCGCCCAAGATTAGGGACATTCTCAGGAAGTTCAAAGGAAAAAGGATATTTTCATCATTAGACTTGGTTCAGTCTCATTACCATATCAGATTATCTGAGCATACTCAGAAATATACTGGATTCTTGTTTGATCAGACTACTTATGTATTCCAAAAACTACCATTTGGATTGAAAAATGCCGGAGCCGCATTAATCAGAGCACTTGATGCCAAGCTGACTCATGAAGTGAAGCAGAAAGTAATATGTTATGTGGATGACATAATCATAGCTTCGGGAACAGAAGAAGAGCATTTAAAGACATTGTGCCTTGTTTTTGAGAATCTCCGACAGGCAAATTTTAAGGTCAAGTTTGACAAGTGTCGATTTTTTCAGGAAGAAGTGAAATTCGTAGGACACATAATCAATGGAGAAGGATATAGACCGAATCCGGCAAAGATTAGAACTGTTGCTGCATTTCCAACACCAACCCGTGTGAAACACGTGAGACAATTCTTAGGAATTCTCCAATTCTTTGCTGCTCATTGTGAGAAGTATTCCGAAACTGTTGCACCACTGCAAGGATTATTGAAAAAGAACTGCAGGTGGAACTGGAATGATGAATGCGAGATAGCTTTCAGGAGAGCTAAACAGATGCTTGTGGACTCAATTCAGTTAGAATATCCAGATTACTCTCGGAACTTTATTCTAGAAACTGATGCATCTGCCATTGGTATAGGAGCCATTTTACTGCAGGAAGATGATGAGAAGAAACGTCATTACATTGCTTTCTTAAGCCGACGTTTAAGAGCACATGAATCTCACTACTTCACGACCGAGATAGAAGCACTTGCAATTGTTTACGCACTTGAATACTGGCAGAAACTTCTGTTAGGTCAGAGGATTATTGTGAGAACCGATCATCATGCGTTGACCTTCATCTTGAGAACAAGACTGGCAAGCGACAGGATCACACGTTGGACGCTGTTTCTCCAACAGTTCGATTTGGAAATAGTTTATCGACCAGGCAGAGAGAATGTGTTGGCCGACATCCTCAGCCGGAATCCTGAAGCTACTGTTAATGCCATAGACATCGAGGGAGAATGCGAGGAACACCTTCGCCGATTTCGTCATTTACCTGAAGGACAGCGACGTGAGGAGGAACTCAGACATATTATCCGTTTCCTAGAACGAAGAATGGATCCTCAGGATGATCATTATGCAAGGATTGCTGCTGTTGCAGATGATTATTTGAATTATCATCGTGTCTTATACAAGTTTGTAGACGAGGACCACACTCAATTGCGTGCAGTTATTCCTAGGAGATACCAAGAATCTGTTATTCTTATGGTACATTTATCCATTGGACATGGTGGAACAGACAAAACCATTGCAACTATCAAGGAGTCTTTCACATGGAAAGGGTTAGGAGCCACCGTTAGACAGTGTTTACGTGCTTGCGACGCATGCCAGCGGAACAAGTACACGTCACACTTGCTGAAGGAACAACCTAGACCAGTACTACCAACTCAACCTAGAGAGTTGTATGCACAGGACCTGTATGGCCCAATACCTAAGGCTCGTCGTGGGAATCGATACATCGTTGAAACGGTGGATGTGTTCACGAAATATACGATGCTTCATCCAATTCAAAAAGCTACTGCACATCAGATTATTCAGAGGATTAGACGTCAAGTGATACCGGAGGCAGGAAAGCCACAATTCTTGTTGACTGATCACGGATCACAGTACACCTCAGCAGAATTTGCCAATGCCATGAATGAGCTTGAAATAGGTCATGTTTTATCATCTATTCGACATCCAGAGAGCAACCCAGCAGAATGCGTGATGTCTATTATCGCAAAATTCTGTCGATTATATTGTCAAGAAGAACACTGGCGATGGACTGAAGTCCTTGTTATTATGGCAAAATGTATTAATTCAACAGTACATGAAAGCACTGGTCAAATACCTATGGTCTTGCATTTGAACCAGATGCCGCTGAGAATATGGGATCGTGTGATTGTAAATCCACCTTGTTTACAACCATCACATGCCAGCAGACTTTTAGCTGCGAGAGAGACTATGGACAGACAAGCTGCCAAGCGCTTGAGAAGAACTAGACGCCAGAGGTTTAGAGAACCACTAGTAGAAGGAGACCTTATCCTTATAAGGAGACCCGGAATTTCTAGTCCTATAGACCGCATATATGGGAAATTTCTATCCTTGTATTATGGCCCTAGTCGTATCCGACAGCCTTTAAACAATGGAAGTTATGTGATAGAAGACATTAGGACAGGAGAGCGCATTGGAACCTTTAATGCAGCCAATCTAAAAAAAATATCACTCTTGAATGAATTTCAAAGCAAATAAAAATGTTATCCCAACATTTTATTTGAAACGACAGAGAGGCAGATGAACCCGCTGAGCTATGGTTCATGTGATATTTTTTTTATGACAGAGCATTTATGATGGGATGTTGTACTTTTGAACACACCCAGGAAGCCACGTGAAGCTGAGAGATCACGCGATACTTTGAAGTAGCGGTGAATCGCACTTTTGACTTTGGTGTAAACTGCTAATTATTATCTGAGGTCTTATTAATTATTTTTAGCTTTCCTACGAGACTCAGAATATTCCATTTCGTCATGCTGCATTATTAAAACATTTTGGAGAATGTTTATTTTTACTTTAGGTAAGGTAATACCCTTGCAGATACGCAAAAAGGAACGTAAGTAGTCGCTCAACGTTTTCGTTTTGACGACCTACTTTCTAGAGACACCCAGTACCGGAGCACTGCGTCTTGAGAATCCGCCTTGTGTAGGCCTGGAATTACATTTGTCCTACGAGACGTAGAAGAATATCCGCTGTTTAGCGTTAAAAGTGATTATAAGGTGCCATCGAGCATGCAAATACTAATATTCACTGTCGATGAAGTCCAGTGAATTAAATAAGAAGCTTGGGAAATAATTATTGGCAAGTATAGTGTATTGCACAACATTGCTGTGACATCACATATTACCCACGCGCATGTGGAGGGCAGATGCCTAGTGGAAATATACAGGTAATAGTGTTACAATTATCCTGAATAAGTGTGATTATAATAGTATGAGATATTTAAATTGCCAAAGTGGAAATTTCATCTTTGAAACGTCGTATAATTCACGGATGCTGCGTGATACAAAAGTAGCGTCACTAGCACGTGCAGCATTATAAAATAGTGTTAGCTCACATGCTAATCCACATCTGCAAGATTAAGGCTGTGTCGTATTTTATAATTGAAGCCTAGAATAGTCACGACGGACATTATAATTTTGGAAGTGAGAGGATGAATAATCACGCAACTTATTTCGCTACCCACGTGATTGGGCTTTTCTTCACCATGGTTGAAGCAGTCACCATGGGCTAATACCATCCCGGTATGGGGGGGGTGACGTTTCTACAGGGACCCGCATGATGGTGGAACTTCCAGAACGATGAACGAGAGGGAAGGAGCCAAAATGCCATTTCCAGGCATATCCACGTAGATGTCGACAGGGACAAATCGAACCCTGGTCTTTGGGGGAGTCCAGATGGGAATCCTGATGAGGAGGATACCGATCCAGAGAGCCAGAGAGGTTTATGTACAACCCTTGTTGTGGAATAGAGAGCTGAGTGAGAGCTCCTCCATTTCGTGAGTTTTTGTCACACCCCTTCTTTGTTCTAGTTTCTGGTGGTATAGTAGTTTTAATGTAGTTTGTGAATCAACCACACTCAGTGTCAGCCATTTTTCTAGGTAGGGATGTAACTAGATTAGTTAGATGTCATTTATTTCAGTTTAGAGTGAGACACCCTTGGGGTCAGACATTTTGGTCAGCCCTGGTGCAGCTTGGTGAACGTCGTGGAACGTCAATGCCTACCTTTTTGCTGAACCTGATCGTAGTCATTTTGAGGCTATTTTGTTCAACCCTACTTGGGGTAATTTTCAAGTCTTTGCTGACTGTAGTTATGGCAATCAGATGCCTTGGTTATTAATTGACTGCATTCTTCGCAGCCATCCTTTGTTACACCCCTGACTGTCGTTAGATCGGTCGTATCATTTAGGTAGTCGACAGTAACTACCAGTGTGTAAATGCATTATATTTCATTTTGAATAAGCTCAGAAGCTATTCTTGGTCATGTTTGAACCTAACAACTAGAAGGAATGTTTCGTTGCCTAGCATCGAACGCGGTTCCCAACGTATCATTAAGCAGATCTAGTGTGTGAATCTGTGCCACATTTATCATATTTTTCTTGTGTCGTGTGAGACACGTTTTTTATTTGATGTTCTATCAACTACTGAGTTGCATTTTTAAAGCAAAGAGCTTCAGTTATTGTAAGTTTACTTTCATTTAGACGTCTTTGGTAGAAAGACGGAAGTGTATTACTATACTCAGATTTATAGCGTGCGTTTGATACACGGACTCTGTAGAGATCCGTAACCCATAGTAAAATTTTTTATGAACCGGCCAAGTGCAGGTTTTGTATTGATTAAATCGCCGGCCTTGAATAAACTGGTTATGTAACCCAGTGACCTAGAGCACGCCTGCTTCATTGTGAGACAAAACTACTATAGACGAGGACAGAGTACAATTTGTATTCGCTTTTCCTTTCATTGCTATTTTGCTTATGGAAATCAGTTTCCACTCTTGTATTTGATCACTTGTTTTATGGATCGGTTTTTGTTAGTTTAACGCTCTGTTGCGTGTATTGTCGTATGACAGGTACAGTTATGTAAGGTTTTCTATAGGATGGTGAAGTCTACCCTGTTATAGCAGGATGTTATTGTATGCTTTGTCCGGGGATGATCCCGTTGACCAGATGTTATATGGAAGGTAACTGTTGTACAGGCCTATCCCAGAGTTATTGAACGCGAGCTTAGCGCCGCTGGTAACCCGTGTTATTGTGTGTCCGAGTTGTTATACTCGTTGATTATATTCCGACTGTTAAGTCGAGGCTTTTTGGTGGAGAATGATCTCAGTTGGAGACACTCCGTGCCCAGGCTATAGTCAATGTTATTCGCCATAAACCTACGATAAACCTATAAACCGACATTCTAATAATAAAACGCATAATTGTTGTAAAACAAGCCTAACTAACGATTCTTTCTATCTAACTTTGTTCTTTGCATTCTGGAACTGTTGACATAGCCGTGCAGTTGAAGATAATTTCCTTGTGAGGAAATGACTAGGACAGTTGACATTTTTGTAGCGACCTGAAGCATGTGCGAACCTAGAGTTCGTAGCTTGTGGAGCTCAGGCCATGCGATGTCAGACGTGGTCTCAACTGCGCATTCGTCACCGTAACTATACACATTAGATGACTATGGTTTACAAAGAGTAAACCAAGGTGTAGGCAGGAATTTTTAATAAAACTACTGTGTCTATTTCGTTATTAATTTATGATGTCAAGTGTATTAAACCCTACATGTTACTTTATTGTGTGCTGTTAGCACATAGTTATTAAGCATAATTAAATTGTTTGTTTTTCATGGCTGTACACTTAGCTTTTGGATGTAATTGTTTTCTTTTACGGACGTCATCGCCGTAAATTTTGTTAATTGATAGGACTTAGCTAGTTGAATTAATGTTAAATTTAAATGTCGAAATGGTACCATCCTAACCTAGATTTGTTTTGCTACCCTGTTAAATGTAAATTCAGATATTAGCTTGATCTTGTAACTTGAACTAGGGACTTGCGTCGTACCATATTCCTAGCGTTGCTGTTGTTGCTTTATCATTGTGAGTTAGATCTTTCGCGAGGGTTTTCAGTAACTTCTCAGGTAGGGGACCTGTTCTTTATCTTAGTTTATTTATTAACTTGCGGACTAGCCGATTATAACCCTCCGAACTAGGCTAGGGGCTTGTGAATTTTAATAAATTTTCACGGTGTTTTACATGAGTCTGGATGTTTATTTTCTCAGTCTAGTTTTAAGGTGAACCTTTCCTTAGGCGGTCTATGACCATCGTCACCATGTACCACGATCCCTGTGGACTACGGACTCTCGTGCCGCTTTAGCCTTTATGCAAGGTCACCTGATCCTCACGGTACTTTTTTTTATTTGATTTATGTGTCGTTAGTTGAGTCATCGTGGTTGTTGACATCAACTAAACGGTCACATAAAATGGCGCACAACGTTGTGGGCTCGACTTGGACGACATAAAATGGCGTCCAACTCATGTGCCGACGTTAACGTGGTGACCCTCAGTACCATGTTATTTTTGAGGATCCTAATGTTGATTAATGGTAAATTGACAGGACTGGGACGAACTTAGAAAGTCGTACTGCAGATCAATTGACCGCATGGCATTCATGTTTGATAGAAGTCCATGGGGTGAGGCTTTAGTGTTGAATAAATGAAGGATAGGATTTTCTTTGATGATGCCTCATCCTAAGTAAATGTAATACTTTGCTTTGCTCACCGTTGTCTTTGTAAATGTAGAAGCACTTAGTTTGCATACTCCAGCTGTACTCGTGATATTTATATAAATGAAGCAAGCTTTATACCACCAAGTAACTAATCATAGCTGTAAGTTCCAGTAGAAATTGATCCCTCACTTTCTCATATATTTCTTATCTATGGATGAGGAAACTATTCGTCGTGTGTTTGGAGAGATGATGGCAGGTGTGAATGCCAATCTTCAACAGATTACTGCTGACTTAGGTCAGAATACTCAGGCTGTAAATACTGTAAGCGGTCATGTGGACCAGGTTAGACAGGAAGTCAACAATGTCAGTGGTCATGTGGACCAGGTTAGACAGTACTTAGAGATTAACACTCAGTCTATGAACAATGTAAGACAGGACTTAGAGATTAACACTCAGCCTATAAACAATGTAAGACAGGACTTAGAAATTAACACCCACTCTGTAAATAATGTTAGGGCTGATTTAACTCAAGTCAGGGCAGACATGGACACATATAGGATCGAAGCGAGAAATGATCTGACGACAGGTTTAGCAGCTGTTAGGGTTGATGTCATACGACACCATCAGGAGGCTAACCAGCGCGTAGATTGCTTAACCGACCAGATGAATAGAGCTAGGGAGGAGGTGCAAAACCGATTGGAGGAGCACACAGCTCAAATTCAGACAACCTTGAATAAAGTCCAGATAGACATGAGAGCAGATCTGGAACATACCAGGGAAGAATTCGGGACTCGACTAGATCACGTCGAGGGATTTATCGGAAATGTGAAGAAGGACATGGCAACCATGAACGTTGGTTTAATCTTGATGAGAGGAGCTGCCATTGCCGTTAATAACAACGTGAAGACTATCGTTGATGGCATGATGGAGATTAAAGAGGAACTTAACACCAACAGGAGAAACATTTCTGAATTGACGGAAACCGTAGCCAGTCTACGTGAGACAGTTGATGTTCATCATGAGGAACACAAAATTGACCTCATGTTATTGAGAGGTGACCTCAACGAACACGAAGCTACCGTCAAGGCTAAGGTAGCCGAGGTTAGAGACGATGTGGGTAAAATCCAAGAAAATATGTCCAGAGTTGAAGGAGATATCGATTCCTTACAAAAGAGATTTGAGGAAGTCGCGGTGACCGAGAGGTTAGACCTCAGTTATAACCTTAGGACGGCCATACGCGAGGTAGACACAAACCTCAAGGGAAAGGTTGACAGGATCGAGCTGCAATTGAACGACTTAGGCAACAAAGTCGCAGCCAGAACCATCCCAGGTCTTGAAGTAATAGAAAGACGCCTGGACAGACTCGAGACGACTCCAAGAGAGAGACACGTACACCCACAGATGGGAGAATCTCAGGAAACGCCTATATCTCAATCAGGAGGAATGATGCCTACCCATTTCCAACCCAGCGCGCCTATGGAATCGCAACCGTCACAATTCACTAATTTAGCGCAAGGTCAGACCTTGAACTTTGACGCTCACCCGTTTCAACCAGCATCTAATCGAATTAGTCATGAGACTAACACTCCTACGCAGAGTTACATGCAAAATACTTTCAGACCCGCGAATACGCAGGGAAATGTCACCATAATTCGTTCAAGAGAGGAGCAACCAGCTCGCTTCTCGGGAACTGGGAGCGGTGTTACTCCAGTGGAATTCCTAGCAAATGTCGAAAGCTACTTACGTGATACTATGGTAACTCCAGAGAGGGAACTAAGAGTTATAGAGCGACTGCTTGAGGGACAAGCCGGTACCTGGTTCAGAGCATTCCGATACTCATTTACAGGCTACCAAGACTTTAAGGAAGCGTTATTGAGAACATATTGGTCGAGCGACATCCAGCAGAGTATCCGAGCTGAGATGTACACTCGAAGGTACAGTTCCAATACACCTACTCGTTATGCGAATTACTTCGCAATACAGCTCGCGAAGCTCCGTTGTCTTCAGCCTCCGTTGTCCGAACAAGATTTGGTGAACACAATTGTTTGGCAGTACCCTGCGGATGTACAACGTGTGTTAATCGCTGCAGGGGCATCCACTTTCCAGCAGTGTGACCAGATACTGCGAAGGTTGGACGCTAACACAGAACAGTTTCCTACACACCGTCAGCAGAAGGCTGATAGGCGCGAGGATAGACGTATGAATCTGACGACTGTTGATAAAGTGAGCCAGACGCCACAACAAACACAAACCACAGAGGAATCTGGGCGACGTGATAACAATTACAGTTATAACAGGAGAGAATGGAACAACACTCCGTATACTCGAAATCAACATGATGACCGGCGAAGTCATTGGGACCGGCGATTCGACCGAAGGACGGACGACAACCGACGTCATGAAAACAACCGCCGAGGGAATGAAGGAAGAAATCAGCAACACGGACGTATCCGTAGAGACTATCGATATAGTGGGGGTTACGACAGAAATCGAGACCCTAGATACCAGCCAGACAGGGATTGGAAAGGAAGAGCGCGGGAGAGCCGTGAGTACCTCCAACAATTGAGAGAATTGCAGATCCAAGAAGAGGGAGAACGGAACCCTACTTCGAGGGAAAATAGACATTCGGCGCAGGAGACGGAGCAGAACCAGCCCAGTACTTCTCGCCATGACAGAAAAAAAAACTCCGAAAAATCAATAGATTCTTGTTTGGTTGAGCACCGAGTAACTGCCTCTATATTACTCTGGGAGCCAATCCAAGAAGACTTGTTGGACGAACGACGAACGACGAACCACAATTATGAATTAACACGTCTACCCAAGATTGTAGCCACCTTGAATGAAGTCAGTGTAGTCATACTCAGCGATACTGGAGCGATGATTAGTGTAATTTCCGCCGATTGCCATGCCAGACTTAGAGCAAACTCTGAGGTGACGGAGTTGCCCATTTCAGCTATAAGAGTCAGAGGTGTCATACCTGACCGCGTTGTAACGTGCAAAATCCAGATTTTGTGTACTGTGAAGATTTCGAGCCACGTGTACTTGCACGAATTTCTCGTAATGAAGGGCCTGCATCATGATGCCATTTTAGGCGCAGACTTCATTAGAAAATATGATGGAATCATTGACATGGGACGGAATACGGTAGAGTTCAAGCCGAACGAACCCATTCAGATGAGCCTAATTGAAGAAGAACCGGAATTCCTATCCGAAGTAGACGTAGTCGAAGCATTAAATGGCAAGGAAATTGAGGCGACACTAGATGCCGACGAAGAGGCAGAATCGTTATCAGCACCCACACATGAGGATCTTGACGCAATACTGAACGAATACCGAGATATATTCGACACCACACCTGGTGAGATATTAGACTACGAGTATGATCTTGTATTACTGGACGATTCCCCATTCCAGAAAAGGATCTATCCGATTGCCGAGAAACATCTCGAAGAAGCTGCTAAGAAGATCCATGAGATGGAAGCAGCAGGTACAATCAAGAAATCACCGACTCCTTTCTTGAATCCCATAATACCTGTGGTTAAGGTAGATGGAAGCTTGAGACTTTGTCTTGATGCCAGAGCCTTGAATGAACGCCTAGCTCCTGAGCACGACAGACCGCCCAAGATTAGGGACATTCTCAGGAAGTTCAAAGGAAAAAGGATATTTTCATCATTAGACTTGGTTCAGTCTCATTACCATATCAGATTATCTGAGCATACTCAGAAATATACTGGATTCTTGTTTGATCAGACTACTTATGTATTCCAAAAACTACCATTTGGATTGAAAAATGCCGGAGCCGCATTAATCAGAGCACTTGATGCCAAGCTGACTCATGAAGTGAAGCAGAAAGTAATATGTTATGTGGATGACATAATCATAGCTTCGGGAACAGAAGAAGAGCATTTAAAGACATTGTGCCTTGTTTTTGAGAATCTCCGACAGGCAAATTTTAAGGTCAAGTTTGACAAGTGTCGATTTTTTCAGGAAGAAGTGAAATTCGTAGGACACATAATCAATGGAGAAGGATATAGACCGAATCCGGCAAAGATTAGAACTGTTGCTGCATTTCCAACACCAACCCGTGTGAAACACGTGAGACAATTCTTAGGAATTCTCCAATTCTTTGCTGCTCATTGTGAGAAGTATTCCGAAACTGTTGCACCACTGCAAGGATTATTGAAAAAGAACTGCAGGTGGAACTGGAATGATGAATGCGAGATAGCTTTCAGGAGAGCTAAACAGATGCTTGTGGACTCAATTCAGTTAGAATATCCAGATTACTCTCGGAACTTTATTCTAGAAACTGATGCATCTGCCATTGGTATAGGAGCCATTTTACTGCAGGAAGATGATGAGAAGAAACGTCATTACATTGCTTTCTTAAGCCGACGTTTAAGAGCACATGAATCTCACTACTTCACGACCGAGATAGAAGCACTTGCAATTGTTTACGCACTTGAATACTGGCAGAAACTTCTGTTAGGTCAGAGGATTATTGTGAGAACCGATCATCATGCGTTGACCTTCATCTTGAGAACAAGACTGGCAAGCGACAGGATCACACGTTGGACGCTGTTTCTCCAACAGTTCGATTTGGAAATAGTTTATCGACCAGGCAGAGAGAATGTGTTGGCCGACATCCTCAGCCGGAATCCTGAAGCTACTGTTAATGCCATAGACATCGAGGGAGAATGCGAGGAACACCTTCGCCGATTTCGTCATTTACCTGAAGGACAGCGACGTGAGGAGGAACTCAGACATATTATCCGTTTCCTAGAACGAAGAATGGATCCTCAGGATGATCATTATGCAAGGATTGCTGCTGTTGCAGATGATTATTTGATTTATCATCGTGTCTTATACAAGTTTGTAGACGAGGACCACACTCAATTGCGTGCAGTTATTCCTAGGAGATACCAAGAATCTGTTATTCTTATGGTACATTTATCCATTGGACATGGTGGAACAGACAAAACCATTGCAACTATCAAGGAGTCTTTCACATGGAAAGGGTTAGGAGCCACCGTTAGACAGTGTTTACGTGCTTGCGACGCATGCCAGCGGAACAAGTACACGTCACACTTGCTGAAGGAACAACCTAGACCAGTACTACCAACTCAACCTAGAGAGTTGTATGCACAGGACCTGTATGGCCCAATACCTAAGGCTCGTCGTGGGAATCGATACATCGTTGAAACGGTGGATGTGTTCACGAAATATACGATGCTTCATCCAATTCAAAAAGCTACTGCACATCAGATTATTCAGAGGATTAGACGTCAAGTGATACCGGAGGCAGGAAAGCCACAATTCTTGTTGACTGATCACGGATCACAGTACACCTCAGCAGAATTTGCCAATGCCATGAATGAGCTTGAAATAGGTCATGTTTTATCATCTATTCGACATCCAGAGAGCAACCCAGCAGAATGCGTGATGTCTATTATCGCAAAATTCTGTCGATTATATTGTCAAGAAGAACACTGGCGATGGACTGAAGTCCTTGTTATTATGGCAAAATGTATTAATTCAACAGTACATGAAAGCACTGGTCAAATACCTATGGTCTTGCATTTGAACCAGATGCCGCTGAGAATATGGGATCGTGTGATTGTAAATCCACCTTGTTTACAACCATCACATGCCAGCAGACTTTTAGCTGCGAGAGAGACTATGGACAGACAAGCTGCCAAGCGCTTGAGAAGAACTAGACGCCAGAGGTTTAGAGAACCACTAGTAGAAGGAGACCTTATCCTTATAAGGAGACCCGGAATTTCTAGTCCTATAGACCGCATATATGGGAAATTTCTATCCTTGTATTATGGCCCTAGTCGTATCCGACAGCCTTTAAACAATGGAAGTTATGTGATAGAAGACATTAGGACAGGAGAGCGCATTGGAACCTTTAATGCAGCCAATCTAAAAAAAATATCACTCTTGAATGAATTTCAAAGCAAATAAAAATGTTATCCCAACATTTTATTTGAAACGACAGAGAGGCAGATGAACCCGCTGAGCTATGGTTCATGTGATATTTTTTTTATGACAGAGCATTTATGATGGGATGTTGTACTTTTGAACACACCCAGGAAGCCACGTGAAGCTGAGAGATCACGCGATACTTTGAAGTAGCGGTGAATCGCACTTTTGACTTTGGTGTAAACTGCTAATTATTATCTGAGGTCTTATTAATTATTTTTAGCTTTCCTACGAGACTCAGAATATTCCATTTCGTCATGCTGCATTATTAAAACATTTTGGAGAATGTTTATTTTTACTTTAGGTAAGGTAATACCCTTGCAGATACGCAAAAAGGAACGTAAGTAGTCGCTCAACGTTTTCGTTTTGACGACCTACTTTCTAGAGACACCCAGTACCGGAGCACTGCGTCTTGAGAATCCGCCTTGTGTAGGCCTGGAATTACATTTGTCCTACGAGACGTAGAAGAATATCCGCTGTTTAGCGTTAAAAGTGATTATAAGGTGCCATCGAGCAAGCAAATACTAATATTCACTGTCGATGAAGTCCAGTGAATTAAATAAGAAGCTTGGGAAATAATTATTGGCAAGTATAGTGTATTGCACAACATTGCTGTGACATCACATATTACCCACGCGCATGTGGAGGGCAGATGCCTAGTGGAAATATACAGGTAATAGTGTTACAATTATCCTGAATAAGTGTGATTATAATAGTATGAGATATTTAAATTGCCAAAGTGGAAATTTCATCTTTGAAACGTCGTATAATTCACGGATGCTGCGTGATACAAAAGTAGCGTCACTAGCACGTGCAGCATTATAAAATAGTGTTAGCTCACATGCTAATCCACATCTGCAAGATTAAGGCTGTGTCGTATTTTATAATTGAAGCCTAGAATAGTCACGACGGACATTATAATTTTGGAAGTGAGAGGATGAATAATCACGCAACTTATTTCGCTACCCACGTGATTGGGCTTTTCTTCACCATGGTTGAAGCAGTCACCATGGGCTAATACCATCCCGGTATGGGGGGGTGACGTTTCTACAGGGACCCGCATGATGGTGGAACTTCCAGAACGATGAACGAGAGGGAAGGAGCCAAAATGCCATTTCCAGGCATATCCACGTAGATGTCGACAGGGACAAATCGAACCCTGGTCTTTGGGGGAGTCCAGATGGGAATCCTGATGAGGAGGATACCGATCCAGAGAGCCAGAGAGGTTTATGTACAACCCTTGTTGTGGAATAGAGAGCTGAGTGAGAGCTCCTCCATTTCGTGAGTTTTTGTCACACCCCTTCTTTGTTCTAGTTTCTGGTGGTATAGTAGTTTTAATGTAGTTTGTGAATCAACCACACTCAGTGTCAGCCATTTTTCTAGGTAGGGATGTAACTAGATTAGTTAGATGTCATTTATTTCAGTTTAGAGTGAGACACCCTTGGGGTCAGACATTTTGGTCAGCCCTGGTGCAGCTTGGTGAACGTCGTGGAACGTCAATGCCTACCTTTTTGCTGAACCTGATCGTAGTCATTTTGAGGCTATTTTGTTCAACCCTACTTGGGGTAATTTTCAAGTCTTTGCTGACTGTAGTTATGGCAATCAGATGCCTTGGTTATTAATTGACTGCATTCTTCGCAGCCATCCTTTGTTACACCCCTGACTGTCGTTAGATCGGTCGTATCATTTAGGTAGTCGACAGTAACTACCAGTGTGTAAATGCATTATATTTCATTTTGAATAAGCTCAGAAGCTATTCTTGGTCATGTTTGAACCTAACAACTAGAAGGAATGTTTCGTTGCCTAGCATCGAACGCGGTTCCCAACGTATCATTAAGCAGATCTAGTGTGTGAATCTGTGCCACATTTATCATATTTTTCTTGTGTCGTGTGAGACACGTTTTTTATTTGATGTTCTATCAACTACTGAGTTGCATTTTTAAAGCAAAGAGCTTCAGTTATTGTAAGTTTACTTTCATTTAGACGTCTTTGGTAGAAAGACGGAAGTGTATTACTATACTCAGATTTATAGCGTGCGTTTGATACACGGACTCTGTAGAGATCCGTAACCCATAGTAAAATTTTTTATGAACCGGCCAAGTGCAGGTTTTGTATTGATTAAATCGCCGGCCTTGAATAAACTGGTTATGTAACCCAGTGACCTAGAGCACGCCTGCTTCATTGTGAGACAAAACTACTATAGACGAGGACAGAGTACAATTTGTATTCGCTTTTCCTTTCATTGCTATTTTGCTTATGGAAATCAGTTTCCACTCTTGTATTTGATCACTTGTTTTATGGATCGGTTTTTGTTAGTTTAACGCTCTGTTGCGTGTATTGTCGTATGACAGGTACAGTTATGTAAGGTTTTCTATAGGATGGTGAAGTCTACCCTGTTATAGCAGGATGTTATTGTATGCTTTGTCCGGGGATGATCCCGTTGACCAGATGTTATATGGAAGGTAACTGTTGTACAGGCCTATCCCAGAGTTATTGAACGCGAGCTTAGCGCCGCTGGTAACCCGTGTTATTGTGTGTCCGAGTTGTTATACTCGTTGATTATATTCCGACTGTTAAGTCGAGGCTTTTTGGTGGAGAATGATCTCAGTTGGAGACACTCCGTGCCCAGGCTATTGTCAATGTTATTCGCCATAAACCTACGATAAACCTATAAACCGACATTCTAATAATAAAACGCATAATTGTTGTAAAACAAGCCTAACTAACGATTCTTTCTATCTAACTTTGTTCTTTGCATTCTGGAACTGTTGACATAGCCGTGCAGTTGAAGATAATTTCCTTGTGAGGAAATGACTAGGACAGTTGACATTTTTGTAGCGACCTGAAGCATGTGCGAACCTAGAGTTCGTAGCTTGTGGAGCTCAGGCCATGCGATGTCAGACGTGGTCTCAACTGCGCATTCGTCACCGTAACTATACACATTAGATGACTATGGTTTACAAAGAGTAAACCAAGGTGTAGGCAGGAATTTTTAATAAAACTACTGTGTCTATTTCGTTATTAATTTATGATGTCAAGTGTATTAAACCCTACATGTTACTTTATTGTGTGCTGTTAGCACATAGTTATTAAGCATAATTAAATTGTTTGTTTTTCATGGCTGTACACTTAGCTTTTGGATGTAATTGTTTTCTTTTACGGACGTCATCGCCGTAAATTTTGTTAATTGATAGGACTTAGCTAGTTGAATTAATGTTAAATTTAAATGTCGAAATGGTACCATCCTAACCTAGATTTGTTTTGCTACCCTGTTAAATGTAAATTCAGATATTAGCTTGATCTTGTAACTTGAACTAGGGACTTGCGTCGTACCATATTCCTAGCGTTGCTGTTGTTGCTTTATCATTGTGAGTTAGATCTTTCGCGAGGGTTTTCAGTAACTTCTCAGGTAGGGGACCTGTTCTTTATCTTAGTTTATTTATTAACTTGCGGACTAGCCGATTATAACCCTCCGAACTAGGCTAGGGGCTTGTGAATTTTAATAAATTTTCACGGTGTTTTACATGAGTCTGGATGTTTATTTTCTCAGTCTAGTTTTAAGGTGAACCTTTCCTTAGGCGGTCTATGACCATCGTCACCATGTACCACGATCCCTGTGGACTACGGACTCTCGTGCCGCTTTAGCCTTTATGGAAGGTCACCTGATCCACACGGTACTTTTTTTTATTTGATTTGTGTGTCGTTAGTTGAGTCATCGTGGTTGTTGACATCAACTAAACGGTCACAGTACATACGAGCTTCACTTTTCGTTTATCTCCAACGGTTAGCGAGTAAAACCCACATTTATGACGTCACTGCACCCTTTGGTTTCAAAATTTGATATTTCCATTTCAAATAAAAAGAGAACGCTAAGAAATAGCAACCTTTTGATGGCATACATGAGCTTTAACATTCAATTTTCTATCCAAAAGGTCCTTAACACTTTTCGTGTATCTCCAACGGTTAGCGAGTAAATCCTAAATTTGTGCAATAAAACACGGTCAACACCGAGCCGTGCAGTATATCTCGACATATATAAATAGAAAATTTGTCTGTTTTTTTTCTGAATTTCTATGGAAATTTGAGTTATTTACACGTTTCAGACTGTTTTATGATAGATGCGCGCGAAAATAATGTTTTGGTCTGTCTGTTTGTTTGTTTGATTGTGGACAAATTTGTTCCTTTATAAATCGAGAACGGCTGGGTGTATCAACGCAAAATTTGGTACAGATATCCATCAGTGGCACGACACTAATCATTGATGTATCACTTCTCTGTACCTATCATAAAAGTGGGCATACCCCCTTAAAATGCATGCTGAAATAGGAGTAGAAGGACGAGACAAAGCCCATTTTCAGCCCCTCAATGTGAGAGATAACATTCGGGGGCCCTAAAAACACATTTTAAGGTCCTACGTCCAACCGTTTTTGAGATATTCCCAGAAAACTAATTTAATTTAATAAACTACTGAACGAATGCAAGCCGATAACCATGGCAACAGATTCTCAGCGGTCCATCTATTGCTGTAAGACGCAATGCAATTCCATTAATTACATTAGTGTGAAAGTTTGCAAACGGCTAGATGGTTATTATGGAACCAAATTAAGCTGTAAATTTCATCAATATGTAAAATGCGCTTAAGGGGGTCAAGGGGTAGTCTAGAATTTTTTCACGCGATTTACACCTGCGGGTGTGGTATGGCAGGTATATTATATTCCTATCCCTATATTATATTATTATTAGTAATATTATATTATGGCGTACAACGACGAGACAAAGCCCCTCGGTGCCAGAAATAAAACTCCAGGGTCCTCGAAAACAACATTATAAGGCTCTTAAACCAACAGTTTCTGAAACATTCCCAGAAAACTAATTACATTTAATTTAACAAACTAATGAAGGAATGCAAATCCGTAACCATGACAACATTATCTCAAGGGGTGGCATCCAACTTTCCATCTATTTCAGTAAGAAGCAATTTCTTTCTGTTTCCATCACTACGTCAATGCTTCACCATCTAAATAAATCTCACCAGTCACAATGTTACAGCTTCAACATTCTGCCACGTGGCTGCGCCATCCAACTTTTCTGACGTCAATAGTGACTTCCCCTCCTCCCTTCCATTACTCCTCAATCGCACACTATCTTCCCCTCTCTCACGTGAAGCCTTCCTTGCGAGTCGCACAGCGATCTGTTTCCGAGTCGTAAGCTTATTGCAACCTTGAGATCTGTCCTCCAGCCGGATAAAATGGGTCGGGGCGTTTGATTGATAGGTCTATGCATTTCAATTTTCTTCTGCTACAAGGGAAAATATTAACTTACTTATTGTTAAGTAAAGTGCCATGTGTTCAGATTTTCTGTAGCACGCCAGGTTTCCTTTCTTGTAATTTTGAAAAGAAAATCGAAAAAAACATCAAAATTGGCAAAGTTTAACATTAAAAAAATAAATATAATATTAATAAGACAATATACCTAAATGACTGCTTAGGTATTGAGGGATGTAGAATCCAATTCTGTATTCAGAGTTTCCCTATCGTGTCCCGTTTTTTGTTGTTGTTGTAATTTTTAGAAATAAGAACGAAAAACTTCAAAATTCGATCAAGAATTTCAATAACATGAAATTAGGTACCATATTATTTTTTAAAGTCGCCTCCGTTGCGTAGTGGTCAGAGTGATTAGCTGCCACCCCGGAGGTCCGCGGTTCGATTCCCGGCTCTGCCACGAAAATTGAAAAGTGGTATGAGGACTAGAACGGGGTCTTCTCAGCCTCGGGTGGTCCAAATGGGTAGAGAGGGTTTGATTCCCACCTCAGCCATCCTCGAAGTGGTTTTCCGTGGTTTCCCCACTTCGTCCTCGGGCAAATGCCGGGATGCTACCTACCGTAAGACCACGGCCGCCTCCTTCTCACTTCCTTGCCTAACCTTCCCACTCTTCCCATCCCTTCATCAAGCCCCTGTTCGCTTTGCAGGCGAGGCCGCCTGGGCGTAGTGCTGATCACACACCCCAGTTGTATCCATTACCCAATTTTCAAGCTCCACGACAATGCCCTCAGTGGCGGGAGAGGTGGGATCCCTCGCTTAGTCCGTGGGAAAAGCCACCCCTGGAGAGTAAAACGATGGCGAAAAAAACAAAATATATTTTAAGCGTGTTTTAACACCGCAATATAAAGCTACTATAAAATCTTGAATTATATTAATATAAAGTACTTCCAGCCATTCAGAAGTTCAATTTGTCGTTTGAATTGCGCAGTTCAACAGGAAGTAATTTTATGACACCACTTAACCTTCTCAGATCCACTACATATTTTCTGAACACAGATTTACTGCGCTGGGTATATGCCACATAAAATGAATACGCAATTAAAGCTTACAGTATACCTATCAGTTTCAAGGAATGGAATTAATACAAATGTAGAAATATATTGAGTTATTTTTAGTTTCTTTGCAATATTAACCAAGAGATAAACTATATGGATACTTTGCTCATAATTTTTAATGCCAGTTATTTTATAAGATTTCAGGGATTCCATTTGTGTAAATTACCAGCTTTAACGCAATAATAATAGTATAGTTGATGTAAAGATATATATCAGTTTCAGTATTTTGACATTTTCATAATTTCCAAAAAGTTCTTTTTTAAAAAATTGCGCGCGTGAAACGAAACTACATATGGGCTTTGTAACTACCCATAGGGGGGAAGAGTTTTTCTGTAGCGAAGTGGTTGCATATCAGTGATATAACTATGAAATTAAAACACAAAAGAAGTATTTGGATGGATCATAAACCTCTTTATTGCGCACTGACAAAACTGCAATGGAATGCAAAATATTATTTTAAAAAACGCAGTAAACCACAAAAGGTGATTTATATAAACAAAATGACTGCTCATTCAGTAATGAAATTTCGAGTTCACGTATGCAGAATTTTGTGAAGTACAATGCATATTTTACATTCTGTGAACAAAACACACACTTTCACAATTAAGAGCCAAAACACTGAAAACCCCATAATGTTTGCTACATATGTAAATGAAAGTTAATCTACTAAATTATAACATAATTTCCAAATAAGAAACCATCTCGGGAATTTTTTCAGAAAATACCCAAATTATGCACTATTAACAAACAAAAATTATTTTTAAAATGTAAGCAGCAAGTTCAATGACAATCGGCTGCATAGACACACTAGCAAGAACATGAAAAACACAATAACACGCAGCTAATGACATATTTAAGTATGTTAAAGTTGTTATGTTATTAATTATTTCACATTAAATAATAAAGAATAATTTATTATTCACTTTCTATATCAAAGAAACTTACAAGGCAACTGATTAAAAAAATAGGCTACTTATTCTGAACAATTTACAGTACGTTCGAGTATCATTCAACAATATTAGCTTCTTGTTGTTGCTTATTTTAGGGCTTCGACATCGTGGTCATATAGCCCCGTGCATCTAGGTGTGTGTAACCTGTGTTATTGTGATGGCTGTACCACTGTGTACAGTTGTAAATTGGGGATAGAACATAAAGAGGCGGCCGTGGCCTTAAGTTAGGAACCACCCCGACCACGGAAAACCACATCCAGGATGACTGAGGTAGGAATTGAATCCCCCTCTTCTGAGTTTTATCTCACGAGGCTGAGTGTACCCCGTTCCAGCCCTCACAACAGTATTAAAATCTCCTGGCTGAGCCGGGAATCGAACCCGGACCTCCAGGGCGTCAGCCAAGAACGCTAGCCACTATACCCCCAGGTGGTTAATGTTTTTCTTGTCTGTGAATGTGTCAGTGGTTTCCTTTCTTTCGTTTGTTGATATTATTTGTCGACTGATTTTGTCGTTGTGCCTCTAGCACCAATGAGGGATCTCGGATATTCATGCCTCGAACAACTCGACTGTCTAGAATTTCTGGCAAAATACACTCCTTATAAAATTGTTCTTGGTCGTTGTAATCCTTATACATCAAAAAGGTATTCTGTATGATTGTGAAATACGTAAATTAATTCACTTATTTTATATCGGTTTGCTCTTCTCCCTTCCTTTCGTAACCCAGGTCTCCGAGGCATACATCAGGATAGGGACATAGTACGTCAGATATATGATCTTTTTGCTGTTCTGAGGGACATCCTTGCTCCATAACATGCTTCTCACACTCCTCCGGAATGCTTCTGCCTGTCTCCCCCGCTCATTTATTTCTCTATCGTTTCTTCCATTCTCTTGTATCAGGCTTCCCAGATACTTGAAACTCTCCACTTTCTTCAGCTGTTCCCCACCAATTGTTATTCCTGTTGTGGTTCTTTCCTTCTTCCTTGTTGTGATCACCATCTCACTCTTATTTATGCTAAATTTCATCCCATACCCTTGTATTATTCCTTCCCACACGTTCAACTGTTCCTGTACCTCCTCCTCCTTGTTTCCCCAAATCATCTAATCATCTGCAAACACCATTGCTTTCATCTTTCCTTCCCCAATTACTTGTGCCACTCGGGTCATTATGTCATCCATCACCACAATGAAAAGTAACGGTGACAGTGCACTTCCTTGTTTCAGGCCGTTTCTCTGTTCCAACCAGTCCAATCTCTCTCCTCCCACTTTCACACAGCTCACGCTTCCCTTGTACATCTCCTTTATCCTCCTTATAGTCCATTTTTCTACTCCTCTATCCTCCAGGGACTTCCGTACTTTGCTTCTGCATACACTGTCATATGCTTTCTCAATGTCCAGGAAGGCCATCGGTAGATCTGTTCCATACTCATAGTGCTGTTCTTGTAACTCCTTACAGCTAAAGTCAAATCCACTGTGGACCTTCCTGCTCTGAAGCCATGTTGTTCTTCCCTCATCCCTCCTCCTATCCTTGTCCTAATTCATCATCATCATGATCATCTGGAGCAGTTTCCAACCGCTGGTCGGGTCTGCTTCTTGTCCTAATTCTCCTTTCCAAAACTTTCTCAAACATCTTTGCACAATGACTCATCAGTGTTATTCCCCGATAGTTTCTGCATTCTGTTCTACTACCTTTCTTGTAAATATTGTCAATTCAAATAACAGTACAGTAAGTATGTAGTTAGTTATAAGTAGGTAGTTAGTTTGTCTATTAGATATATGTCATTGTTCTATTAGACTGTGGTGTGTGAGTGTGTCTGGTAACAGTTGCATTGTTTATTAGTTATAGTTCATTGTTTCAGTAGACTGTGATGTGTGATTGCATGTGAGTGAGTCTGGTGACAGATTGTTTTAGTGGTAGTATTTGTTGTTGGTGGAACTTTAGTATTTTTTCGTTAGTAGAATTTTGGTATTTAATTGTTAGTACAGTAGAAGGTTAGTATTTTTGTTAGTAGAATTGCTCTTTACTTATTCTGAAAGGGAGTAGGAGCCTTTCAGAATAAATCAATTCTTTACTAGTCTTATAGACGGTTAAGATATTGATAATATAAGCCAAATAATGGCTACACTGCGTCCTGCTGCACGGCTGAAAGCAAGGGGAAACTACAGCCGTTTGCTATTCCCGAGTATATGCACCTCTCTATGCATAAATACATGTGATGATGGCCTCCTCCCTTGTAAAATTTCAATCCGGAGGTAAACTAGTCCCCCGTTCGGATCTCTGGGTGGGGACTACTCGAGAGGGGGTTAACATCACAGAAGTGACAAAGAGGAACTCTGATATTCTACGGATCGGAGCGTGGAATGTTAGAAGTCTGCTAGGAAATGGAAGGTTAGAAAACTTAGAAAGGGAAATGGATAGGTTGAGGTTGGATTTTGTTGGGATTAGTGAAATGCGCTGGCAGGAAGAACAGGACTTTTGGTCAGGAGACTATAGGGTCATTAGCACTAAATCAAACAATGGCCAAGCAGGGGTTGGCCTCATATTGAGTAGGAAACTTGGACAGCGGGTGGAATATTATGAGCAATATAGTGAACGGATTATTGTAGCAAAAATAAATACTAAACCTATCTGCACCACAGTGGTACAAGTCTATATGCCTACCAGTCAAGCTGATGATGAGGATGTTGAAAAGGTCTACGATGAAATAGACGAAATTCTGAGGTATATCAAGGGCGATGAAAATGTTATAGTAATGGGAGATTGGAATGCTGTGGTAGGAAAAGGGAGAGAAGGGAAGATAGTAGGAGATTTCGGATTAGGTGAAAGGAATGATCGAGGAAGCAGGCTGGTAGAATTCTGCACTGAGCATGAGTTGGTCATAGCTAACACCTTATTCAATAACCACAATAGAAGAATATACACATGGATGAGACCAGGAGATACAGGGCGTTACCAAATCGACTTCATTATGGTCAAGCAGAGGTTTCGAAACCAGATTTTGGATTGTAAAACATATCCTGGTGCTGACATAAACACTGACCACAATCTGGTTGTAATGAAATGCAGATTAAAGTTGAAGAAACTGAAGAAAAGTCAAAAGCCAAAAAGGTGGGCAATAGACAGACTGCAAGAGAAGGATGTAAACGAAAGATTCAAGAAGAGTATAAAGGAAGGACTAATGAAAAACCCTAAACAAACTTCAACTGCAGAAGAATGGGCACTTTTGAGGAATGAAATAACAAAATCCGCAGAAGAAAACATTGGTAGGAAAGAGAGAATAGGTAGAAAACCGTGGATCACTCAGGATATACTCGAATTGATGGATGAAAGGCGGAAGCACAAGAATGTAAGAGATGAAAAGGGGAAAGCAGAATACAGACGTCTGAGAAATGAGGTTAACAAGAAGTGCAAGGAAGCGAAAGAAGAATGGTTGAAAGAGAAATGTGCAGGTATAGAAAATTGTCTGAAATTAGGAAAAGTAGACACAGCTTATCGAAGGATTAAGAATACTTTTGGGGAAAAGAAGACTAAGTGCTGTAATATTAAGGACACAAATGGAAAGCCTCTAACAGATAGGGAAGAAAAGGTTGAGAGATGGAAAGCTTACATAGAGAGTTTGTATAAGGGAAAGGAGATTGAGAATCATGTAATGGAAAGGGAGGAGGAAATTGATGAGGATGCGAAAGGAGATTTAATATTGAGATCAGAATTTGATAGAGCTTTGGAAGACTTAAGCAGGAACAAAGCACCAGGCATAGATGATATACCGATTGAGTTGCTACGCTGCATAGGAGAGGAAGGTCTGATCAGGTTATTTCACTTGGTGTGTAGGATTTATGAGACAGGTGAGGTACCCCCTGATTTCAAGAAGAATGTAATCATCCCTATACCAAAGAAAGTGGGAGCTGACAGATGTGAAGATTACCGTACAATCAGCTTGATTACTCATGCTTCAAAGATCCTGTCTAGAATAATTTACAAAAGGATTGAGAGCCAGATAGAAACGGAGTTGGGTGAAGACCAGTTTGGTTTCAGGAGAAATGTAGGAACAAGGGAAGCTGTACTAAGTCTTAGGCTGATTTTGGAAGGTAGAATAAGGAAAGATAAGAGAACGTTCATGGCATTTGTAGACTTAGAAAAGGCTTTTGATAACGTTGATTGGACTAAATTGTTTGACAATTTGAAATCGATTGGAACAAAGTACAGGGATAGGAGGGTGATATACAATCTATACAGAAACCAGACAGCAGTCATTCGAGTTGAAGGACATGAGAGAGAAGGTGGTATTCAGAAAGGTGTAAGGCAAGGCTGCAACTTATCACCCATACTTTTCAATCTTTACATTGAACAAGCAATGAAGGAAATTAGAGAAAAATTTAAAGTGGGAGTGAAGATTCAAGGAGAAATAATTTCAACTCTGAGATTTGCTGATGACATCGTCATCTTGGCCAACAAGCCTGAGGATTTGAATGAGTTTTTGAATGGTATGGACTCCGTCTTACGGAAAGAATTCATGATGAAAATTAATAAATGTAAAACAAAAATACTGGAATGCAGCCGAAATAAATCAGAAACCTGTATGGAGATCAAATTGGCAGGTGAAAAGCTGAAGGAAGTATGAGATTTCTGTTACTTAGGAAGCAGAATAACCAGTGATGGACGAAGCAAAGAGGATATAAAAAGTAGGTTGGCTCAGGCAAGAAAAGCATTTCTACAAAAAAGGAATCTGCTGACATCGAATATAGATTTAGGTATTAGGAAGTCATTTTTGAAAGCCTTTGTCTGGAGCGTGGCGCTCTATGGAAGTGAAACTTGGACTATTGGTGCAGCAGAAAAGAGGAGAATTTAAGCATTTGAAATGTGGTGTTACAGGAGAATGATGAAGATCAGATGGGTAGATAGGGTTACAAACAAAGAGGTATTAAGACGAGTGGGAGAGGAGAGATGTTTCTGGCGACTGCTAATGAAGAGAAGAGATAGGTTGGTAGGACACATACTAAGACACCCAGGAATAGCAAGCTTAGTTATGGAAGGAAGGGTCGAGGACAAGAACTGTAGGGGTAGACCAAGGTTAGAATATGTTAAACAGATTGCCTCGGATGTAGGGTGTGGTAGCTATGTAGAGATGAAACGATTAGCTCAGGACAGGGAGGCATGGAGAGCTGCATCAAACCAGTCAAAAGACTGAAGACTCAAACAACAACAAGAAGCAATTTATTACATTTATTACATTTCTGTGAAAGTTTGCAAATATAAGGTTATCACGGAACCAACGTAGACTGTATAATTCACCAATGCAATTAAGGGGGTCAAGGGGTAATCTAGGTTTTTTTAATGCAATTTTCACGTGCGACATATAGTACAGAAGGTCTATTATATCTCCAAACAACAACATTATTTTCAAAAATTCCTGAATTGAATCAGCATTTTTTGCGGCTTTTAGGAATTTGGGCCATTTGAGACTAAAGAACCTGAATTTTCATGCACCACAAGCTTTTATAATTTATGATAGAGGTCTTCCTGTGTATGGGGACCCAACACAGCGTAGAGGGTCAGTTTTTATGTGACGTGTATTGCGTTTCATCTACAAGACTTTCAATTCTATTTCATGTCAGGAAGTACACGTTAGGTGAATTTAGTTTGAGAGCACATTTCAACTAATCTTTTTTCTTTTCTTTTTTTTTTTGTCGACATACGGGTTCATCGTAAGGATGATTTTCTTTGATACTGTGTGGTAGATATACCCATATTTGGATTTCTGGGTGATATGTTGTAGACAATAGAATTGTCTGTCTGTCTTTCTGTGTATCCTTATGTACGCCTATAACTCATGTTCGGATGCTTGGTGCATCGTAAAATTAGGTATGGTAAACATGAGTCAATACACCAATCATTTATAAAACTCTTCACCGTACTTTTCATACAGTAGAAGGGTGGATATAGGGAAAAACTTCTCAAAATACATGCTAAAATAGGCGAAATATAAAAATTATCCTAGAAGGACGACCAAAGCATATGTTGCACTTCTCAATGTGAGACAAAAAATTCGCGAGTCTATTAAGGATCTCCGAAAACCACATTATAAAGCCCTTAAATTAACAGTGTGTGTGATATTCCCAGAAAATTAACTTCGTTCTGATAAACTTATGAAGGAATTACAAGCCGCTAACCATTGCAACAGTAGCTCAATTGATAATATCTGGTGCGTCTCTAAAAGCAACAGTGCTTAAAAGGGATGTAACACCAATAACATTGTTATTATTATTATTATTATTATTATTATTATTATAATGTCTGGTGTTAACACCGAACACCGTTCGAAGAACGGGTACTTCTGCTAGTGTAGAATAAAAGCATTATGAAGTTCACTATAAACGGTCATGCTTATGAACAAATCTTTATAGTTCTGAATAAAAATAATTTTGATGCTATATTGGGGATAGATTTCATCACTGAGACAGGTGCAGTGATAGACCTAAAGAATGGCATAGTGATGTTTAACGAGGGGAACAACGGGAAAGAAAATGAAGACAGAAATGAATACGTAATAGAAAAGGGAAGCACTGAAAATTTTTTGGAGAAAATTATTTCGGAAGTCGAATTAGAGAAGACAGGACATTATGGTTTGAAGATAGACGATTTTGAGGTCTATGAAGGCAGATTGGAAGCATTAATTCAGGAATATTCCGACGTCTTCGATGATAAACCAGGTATAATCAAGGATTTTAAATATGAAATTAAGCTGAAGGACAATACACCATTTCAGAAAAAGCTATATCCTATTCCTGAGAAATATCAAGCAGAGGTTGCTAATCTCATTAAAGGAATGGAAAAGGATGGGATAATCCGAAAACAGGCGACGCCTTATTTGAACCCAATCACAGCAGTGAAGAAAGCTGATGGGAGTCTGCGGGTTTGCCTAGATTCTAGGGGTCTCAACAGTCTCATAGAAAGAGAACACGACCAACCGCCTAAGATCAGAGAACTATTAAGGAAGTTCAAGGGGAAGTCAAGCTTCAGTGTTTTGGACTTACCTTCATCCTTTTATCCGATTGAACTAACGGAGAAGAGCAAATGTTATTCAGGCTTCTTGTTCGAACAGAATAGCTTCTGTTTTGAACGCGTCCCGTTTGGACTTATAAATTCGAGCCCTTCTTCAATTAGAGCATTGGATAGCAAGCTCACAGAAGAAGTGAAAGCTAACGTCATATGCTACGTGGATGATTTAATTGTTTCATCAGGAAATCCCGAGCAACACCTAATTCATTTAAAGGAACTATTGGAGAACTTGAGAGAGGTCAACATGAAAGTTAAGTTCAGTAAATGTCACTTCTTTCAACGGAAGATTAATTTCCTGGGGCATACAATTGATCAACATGGTTACCATCCAAACCAAGACAAAATTGATGCTATTTTAAGATTTCCTCGACCGAAGAAGATCCGAGACGTGCGAGCTTTCGCGGGTCTCTGTCAATTTTTTAGCAGCCATTGTCCTCGTTATTCCGAAGTTATGGCACCATTGCACGAGTTATTGAAGAAGAATAACCGATGGAAATGGGGAACAGAAGCTGAGAATGCATTTATTTTGGCAAAGCAGATGCTCAGAGATAATATTAAGCTCGAGTATCCGGACTTTTAACGTTCGTTTATTGTTGAGACGGACGCTTCAAAAGTCGGAATCAGCGCAATTCTGTACCAGAAGGACCAAGAGGGAAACAACCATTATATTTCCTTCAACAGTAGAAAACTGAAACCCCATGAAATAAATTATTTAACAACAGAGCTGGAGGCTTTAGCAGTGATAAATGCTCTGCATTACTGGGAGAAAATTTTAATTGGACACCAGATCATTATTAGGACAGATCATAAAGCTTTGGAATTCATGCTCAAGTCAGATTTATCTAGTGACAGGATGACTAGATGGACGTTGTTTCTGCAACAATTTAACGCCACAATCGTTCATGTTCCTGGTAAGGAAAACTTGTTGGCAGACATTCTATCCAGAAATCCAACTACAGAGAGGAGCGTGAATGTCAATGTAATAGAACTGGTCGATGAAGATCAGGCTGCATTAAAACGTCTGAGGAGGATAGCCATCAGTCAAAAGAAGGATTCTAGTTTGAGAAATTTGTTCAGATTCGTGTCAGGAAAGATGCAGAACGACGATGAAGCATATGAGGAAACACGGAAGAAAGCAACTCAGTATGTATTAGTAGAAGGCATTGTATTCAAGTACCTAGACACTGACCACAGGAAGGTGAGAATTGTAATTCCACCTAGGTTGAGAGTGCCCATAGTTTGGTTGGTTCACAAATCTATTGGTCACGGAGGTGTAGACAAGACGTACAGTACTGCACAGCAGAAGTTCTATTGGAGCAACATGCGGGAATCCATATCTGTCATTATCAGAACATGTGAACTCTGCCAGAAAAATAAGTATAATTCTGAGCTTTTGAAGGAGAAGCCAAAGCCATAATACCCACTAAATCTTTGGAATTATTCAGTCAAGATATTTTCGGCCCAGTTCCTAAGGGTAGGAGGGGAAACAAATACTTGCTAGTCACTATGGATATTTTCTCTAAAAGAGTTATGATGAATCCAATGCAGAAGGCAACTACGAAAACTGTATTGTACCACTTAGAGAAAAACATAATTCCTAAGTTAGGAAAGCCCGAACGTATACTGACCGACCATGGAACACAGTACACTTCTTCAGAATTTCAACAGGCTATGGAAATACTCGAGATTGGACATATATTTAGTTCCATCCGTAGCCCAGAGACAAATCCTATTGAAAGGACTATGTAAGAGGCCTCGAAATACATACGACTCTACAGTTCTGAGAACCACGCTAATTGTGTAAGCGTAGTTCCAATTATGGAGTTTTGAATAAATAACACAAGGCATGAGAGCACGAACCAAGTTCCAGTGACACTTCATTACGACGAAAAACCAGTTAGGCCGTGGGACGGAATCTTCAATCTTCCGGAAGATGACGAACCATCGTTGGAACAACGAATAGAAACCGCCAGAGAGCACTTGAATAAACAAGCGGAGAAACGGCTGAAGAGAAGTTTTGGAAAGAGGTACAGCAGACCACTGATACACGGAGAATTATTCCTAATTAGGATGCCCATCAAAGCTGACGTTTTGAAGAAGACATATGTCAAATTTGCCAATGTGTTCAAAGGCCCGTTCAAGGTTGGCAGAGTATTTAACAACAATTGCTATAAAATCGTCAGGATAGAAGACGAACGACACATCGGAAAATACAACCATTCAAAATTGAAAAGATTTTATCCAAGGATTCATTGAGGAAAAATTCGAGTTCCAGTATTTAACAAGTCGAATGTTAAATAAAGTTTGTTTTACACTTTATTTATAAGTCGGGTGAGGATCTGAACTCGAATTCAGCCCAGCTTAGGACCTTTGACCGAGCCGAGGATCGAACGACTTGCGCACCATTGGAAAGAAAAATTGAAAATTTGGAATTAAAATAATTTAATAAATATACATGTATTATGGGATGAAAATGAAGCATAATGAAGGTATTTTGGAGAAATTTGAAGCATTTTGAGGAATTTTTTATTTGGAAATATTCTGGTGAATGAGATTTTAACTAAGGAAGAGCTCGATCATTCGAAGCTGGATATTGTGTACAAAGCTTCATGTTTGGCACTAGAAAACCAGTTTTGGTTAGCAAGGTGATCATAACAAAGCAATGCACACGACCCGTGGAGAAGAGGCTAGACCCAGGAGCCTTTTTCAGAATATTTCAACAGCCAATCCAAAAATAGAACATAATTTTTGTGGGAATCGCTTTTATATACATTTGGCAGGTATAAAGAGAAATAAGCTTATCTACAAGTGTAGAAAGCAATATTAAATTTATTTGGTTGAAAAGAAATGTAAATTATTGAATAAAAGAGCGAATATGAGTATATTTCTATTAATATACATGTGTGTGAGGCTCGCGGAGCTAGGCCAGCAGTGACACGCGCCGCGAGGAGAAGAAGCGTGGCGTGCATTCTCTCACAGCGACTGGACAGGAGCGGACGCGTTCTGACGCAAAGAAGCAGTTATTGCACGCAACATAAGCCCGGTCGATAGGCACCGTTGTACCGTCGAACAACCTAGGCATCGCCGAGGAGGTTGGGAAGAGGAGCCGGCGAAACGCATTATACATTAATCTTGGAGAGACCAGCGTTGATAAAAGTATTACAGCTTTGGAACGAGACTTCGATTATAGAACAACACTTCACAGAGAAGCAATAACATATAGCATTATCTAACTAAAAGCGACTTTCTTAAAGAAGGTTCTGTGTGTTTCAAAATACACGCCTTCAAGACTAGTCTATGAATTAACACGTGAATTATATTATGTGGAAGAGCTCCGCCTCCAACTGTCGCTACCGTCTACACCAGCATACGTGCAACTCATGGAGAACCTGAAATCGAAGAAGAGAGACATATGGTGGGATTTCTACATCACTGACGCAATGACCTGCAATGATTGGAAACGGGGAGGCTACGAACTAAGACATACTGTTACACGCTTTGCCATACATGACTTTCACCATAAGCTGTGCAAGTTAAAGAAGTTTCACCAGCCAGACGCAGACTGTGTATGTGAACGTTGCGGCAAATGTTGCGAAAGATATCATGCGATGTACTGTACATATAGACTTGAATCTCTGACGTCCTTCTGTTGTAATGAATAGTTTATTATGTTTCATTTTGTCTGTATCATTCCTTTGGCTATTAGCTGCAATAAATATTTTATTTATTTATTATAGCATTATCTATTGCAAGCAACGATATTGCTACAACGATTTCAACTATACAATTTAACAGTATTTCATCACAATCTACATTACTGTCTACATGATGGCAGCGATTTTAAGTCGGGGAGGAAAAGCTTATTCTACGTCTACTGAAGAGAAGATTATGGAGAACTAAATACAGTAAAATGAAAGGAGGTTAATCTATACCATGGATTGGGAGGTCAGAGTGACTTGGAAATTCAAGGATCGACACAGCTACAACTGCGCAACTACTTGCAGTATTCCAATATGAGTTTCTACACCACAAGCAAGATGTCCCACAACACCAGGACGAGATGTCAACTCAGGACTTGCGGATCTACATTGTCGAGACCACTCTGCAGGACAGAGATAAGAAGCAGAAGACCGTTTGCAGCCAATCGATCTAGGAATCGCAGTTACCAGGCCGCTGGCCGCGAAGATGACACATCTACCGTTAGCAGCTCAAGCAGACACGCAGAACAGGTGAAGGCAGGCCGAGTGAGTTGGGGTCACCCACAGCGGATTTGCACGAGCTTGGAGTAAATGGTTTCGCTAGGAGGCGAGCGATGACAGCTTCGACGCAACATCAAGGACAGCTGATAGAGGTATTCCCTGGCTGTAGAAGACGTCTCAAGGTAGAACAACCGTTTGATCAAATGTCTGTAGTTTTGCTGTAGTAGTAGAAATCCATTTTTGGAGTGACCAACTTCAGTTGTAGTAATTCTTATCTTTATTCTTTGTATTTTAATGGCTTAAATTTTAGAGTTTCATTGTAATTTTTTGATACGTCTTCGTGTGTCGTTTAAGACGTCATTTCATGCATATTTAACGTAGATTTGCGTTTCACGTATTTTTTATTCTGAAGGAAACGTTGTATGACCCTCACTTTTGAACGATACTCGTTTTATAAAAGGAATGCTTCGAAAATGCTTAGATAATTGGATTATTTGATTAATCGACTATTTGTTTATTTGGTATCTCAAAGAGATTACTCGATTATTCTATTACACTGTATTATGGAGAGGAAAGCGTAACTATTGACAAATTGTAACAACATTTATAACATTATAATTGTTATTAACAATTTCTATGCGAAACAGTGAAAGTATAAATCGACATGTCTATAATGCATTGTTATCAAGTAAAGCATTATTGTGAGATGCTATAATTCTATGTAACAAACATTACGAAGTTAATATACATCTGATATATTTATTTATAACAATTGGAGTGTTATAAAATTCCCATAGCGGAATATAACTTATTAGACAACTAAATAGTCTTGGACTATTATATTACGAATATACACTATAAATTAGGATCATGGTATTGACAATTGTGGTCAAATGATGCCTATGTTTACCAACAATTAAAGTATAAACATTGTTTAACTGAGATGAATAGACCAGGAGATATGTTAGTCTACCTGTGGTCTTGTATGTTAAAAACAACTTCAATATGAATTGTTCATATATTTAAATGTACACCAGAAGCGGGAGGATATGAATTTATTTTTATTAACAACTAAAAGACGTGCGAACTACAAATTAACATTGTTAACGTTTGGTAACGTGGATGATCAAGTTTGTTATGGATCATAGAGAGCGAATAGCGCTAATGAAAGGAATAAGAAATACTTTGTGAATTGTATTAATGTGAACGAACATGTATTTTTTGTAATTTGATGCACGAGGTTTAATAATTTAGACAGGAGTTGAGATTTAGGAGTGCATTCTGAACGGTAACATACTCTAGCGTAGTTATCTAGTAAAATCACTAATTCTTCTACAAGTGTGTAGCAAGATGGTTTTTTTTATGGAAGTAAAGCCGTGCGGAGTTGTGAAGATTGTTCATAGAGAGGAAAGGAAGGATGTATGATATGTTTGGAGCGTAGTAAGACGCCTTTGATAAGTATTGTTCACTGTATTGCGGAAGGAAGGAATATATTGCTATTTGGAGCAACGAATTGTTACAGGATGAGTAAAAAGCGCTAACACAGAGTTTAATGTTTGAATTGTTAATTTATGAGAGTATTTGTAAATGATCCACGTGATGTGTAGAGTCTTTAAGTAGTTTCGCATCGCTCTTTATCCTATTATTTTATTTATTGACACGACATTCTAAGCTGTATTTAAATTAACTGTTTGATATTCAGGCTTATTTTATTATGACATACCACTAGAAGTACCTGAGAATTTGATCGTTGGTAGAAACATTGTTAAAGAACTGTTTTTGTAACATAGACACTATGAAGCTGTCAGAGCGCGACTGACAGTGTCAATAGCAATTTTTAAACCATGTGAAGCACGAGATCTGTAAATAATATAAATATTTAAACCATATATAATTTATATCAGGATTATTAGAGTAGATAGTTACATTCTACGCACGCCCGTGTGTAATGTAGAGTTTTGTATTGTTAACTTCATTTTTATGAGTGAACAGCTGATTTTAATCAGACCATTTCAATGACACAACCACAGGGTGACTGTAAATTTACGTAAACATTTTGTGAAACTTCATATCGTTACATTGCTGTAACGAGAATATTCAGAAACATTTATTCTACAAATAGTAGAACTATTTGACGTGTGTAACAGTTAATTTTAATATGTTTATCTATTAGTGGTGATAGGGATTATTTTTATTTTCTCTTATTTGTATTTGTTTGGAAATAAATCCCAGGCACTAGTTTTTGTTTGCCTGTTCGTTTTTAGCCTATTTTCAATTTTGAAAAAAAATAGGCTTATGAGATCACCTTTTGTCCGTGTGTGTGTGCGTGTGTGTGTCCCCCCCTAATAAAATCTAAACGGCAGGAGCGATTTCAATGAAACTCGGAAAGTTCATAGCACTATTCCGGGCAACCTCGACCGTGCCCTTCAAATTTTGTTACAACTCACCAATCCAACATGGCGGCTGTGCGAAATATTTCACCAGCATTCAATATCTCCGAAACTATTACCGATATTACCATGATATTTTCTATGGTGATAGAGGGAACTACTATAAGTTCACTTATGTGACTTTTGAAAACCTGGTAACTACAAAACCAACATGGCGGCCAAGCGAATTTGCGACTTATAAATAGACGTTTCTCGCGATTTGACCAACCAAACGCAATGAAACTTGGTACAGTATATGTTTATATACATTGTAATGCACCGACATCTAACTTCGTTCAATTATTTACATAATCACAAGATGGCGGATGTGCGAAATATTTCACCGACATTCTATATCTCTGAAACTATTAGCGGTAAACCCCTGAAATTTTGTACGGAGATAAAGGGCACTACTGGAAGTCCATCTATAAGACTTTCAAAAGCCGGTTAACTACAAAACGAACATGGCGGCCAAGCGAATTTGAAATTTTTAAATAGACCTTTCTCGCGATTTAATGTTCTAAGCTCACTGAAACCTGGCACAGGAAATATTTATACACATTGTAATCCACTGGTATCTAATTTAGTTCAATTGTTTACAAAACCTCAAGATGGCGGCAGTGCGAATTTTAATATTAAAATTTTATTCATTGTGATGTAGTCATGCGATCGAAGTGAAAGTTTGAATAATGAACCTACGCAATAATTTTCCTTTAATGGTACATGACTCTATGGCCTATACATTTCACAATCCAACATGGCGACCAACCGAAATATTTAGACGATACTGAATATCTACGAATCTATTTTAGCAATCAAACTGCATTTTTTAATGTTCATAGGGGCTATGAACTTAAGTTCACCTATAGGACTTTAAATAACCTGGTGATCACAAATCCAACATGGCGGTGTCGCGAATTATAAATATTCACATGGACGTTTCTCGCAATTTAACCATCCGCGTGCAGTGAAACTTGGTACAGTAAATCCTTATACGAATGTTAATGCACTGGCATCTAATTTATTTCAATTGTTTCCATAACCTCAAGATGGCAGCTGTGAAATTTTTTTAAATCTCCTTGTTTTTTCTTGTGTCCTAACTATGCGATTGAAGTTTGAATACTACACGTTCACAATAATCTGCATGTAACAGTACATAACTCTAGGACCTACATATATAAAATCCAACATGGCGACCATCCGAAATATTTAGTCGGTTCTCAATATCTACGAATATATTACAGCAATCAAACTGAAATTGTGTATGTTGATAGTGGCAATTAACATAAGTAGGATATATGAAAATAGGCTGTATAGTTCTTCACGGAACTACTTGTTATAAATCTGATCATCATTTCATTCTGGCAATCGACATGCGATGATACTGCGAATTAGTTACTAGAGTTCTAGTTAGTCTCAACGTTCACCGTTCACACCCGAAAGCCGAGATTCTCGTTCGCCATTTTGTGTTTAGGATAGTTTATTTTCTATGTAAATGTGTAACTAATCGGTAGTGTTATTGCATGACCGGTATGCATCGAGGGTTCCCTAGTCATTATCCTAGTAGGGTAGTGTTGGTCAACCTGGCTGGGTATCGACCTCCCTACAATCCTTTTCTATCTTTGCGGATATAGGCTATGACTATGCGGGATTCGGGTGCAGTACCACGTCGTACCTCGTGCTTGCACACCGGTCAGGATTTGGCACTGGAATTTTACAAGTAGTTATATCAATGACCAACAGAGTTCACTGTTAACAAGTGATTTGAGCTCCCGGCAAAACTAATAGGTCATCGGCTTTTTAATATCCCGCGAACCAATAATGCTAGGGACTTGTATGAGGTGTCCTTGAACTCGGGGTGACACCCCCCGTTTTCCTATAGTCACCTCAATTAACCAAAGGACCCAAAACTTATAGGTAATCGGCTTTTTAATATCTCGCGAACCAATAATGCTAGAAACTTGTATGAGGTGGCCTAGGATTCGGGGTGACGCCTCCTGTTTTCCTATAGTCCCCTTAATTTAACCAAAGGACCCTAAACTAATAGGTCATCGGCTTTTTAATATCTCGCGAACCAATAATGCTAGGGACTTATATGAGGTGTCCTAGGTCTCGGGGTGACATCCCCGTTTTCTTATAGCCCCCTTAATTAAACCAAAGGACCCAAAACTAATAGGTCATCGGCTTTTTAATATCCTTCGAACCAATAATGCTAGGGACTTGTATGAGGTGTCTTAGGTGTCGGGGTGACGCCCCCCATTTTCTATCCCCCTCTTAATTGAACCAAAGGACCCAAAACTAAGGGGTCATCGGCTTTTTTTAATATTTTGCGAACCAATAAAGCTGTATGAAGTGTTGTAGGACTCGGGGTGACGCCCGTTTTGTCATGATTTTATGATTTTCAGAGATGGGTAAATCCAGAGCAGGATATATGCGAAATTATCGACAAAAGAAACGTGAGATAAAATTAAAAACTGGAGGAGTACAGCCGAAAAATATTGACTTCACATATATTTCATCTCAATTTCATAGTAGGGAAACATGACGGAAGTTACACATCATATGCGACTACTGTAAGGCTTGTATTTTTTTTAAAATTGTTATAATTTTATGTATGTGTATGTCTACCCCTTATTATTCCCGTTTTCCTACGGGGTCGGGGATGAGATGCGATAATTGAAAAATAAAGTTTTGTATTATGTATTGAAATTCTTTAAATATTTCATTAATGTGATATTAAGCCGCACGCTAAATAAATAAATAAATAAGTAGTTCCGTGAAGAACTAAATAGCCTATTTTCATATAGCCTATCCTACTTATGCCAATTGCCTCTATCAACATACAAAATATCAGTTAGATTGCTGTAACAGATTCGTAGATATTGAGAACCGTCTAAATATTTCGGATGGTCGCCATGTTTTATTTCTGTTATGTAGATCATAAAATAATGTACTAACATGAAGATTATTGCGTGGGTTTATTATTCAAACTCAAATCGCATTATTAGGACACAAGAAATAGAAACTTAATTTTAAAATTTAGGACTGCCGCCATCTTGAGGTTATGTAAAAAATTGAACTAAATTATATTTCAGTATAATTACAATGTGTATAAACATTTGCTGCACCATGTTTCACTGTGCTGGAATGGTTAAATCCCGAGAAAAGTCTATTTAAATGTTTGAACTTCGCTTGGCCGCCATGTTCGTTTTGTACTTAACAGGTTTTGGGATGTCACATAGGTAAACTATTAGTTGTGCATTTTATCACCGTTGAAAATTTCAGGGTGATACAAGTAACAGTTTCGAAGATATAGAATGCCGGTGAAATATTTCGCACAGCCGCCATGTTGGATTCATGAGACGTAATAAAATGTAAAGAGTATGGTTGGGGTAAAACTAAATAGTACTATGACCTTACTGAGTATCATTGAAATCGCTCCGGCCGTTTTGATGTTATTAGGGGGGGGGCACACAGACACACACACACACAAACGCGCACTTATACATACACAGAGACGGTCAAAAAAAGATTCTATAAGCCTATTTTTCTTAAATGAAAATAGGCTAATAAATAAATCAATGCCGTTGGGGGGATCAGAAAAGAACATTAACTGATCAAAGGAGCTCGACTGGAAAGATAATTGGAAAAAACGGAAGCTTGTAGTTTTACATGAACGTTAATCTCGCGATCAGGAAGCAGGGGGGCTCAATTTTTACATGGATTTTGAAACAGAGGACGTGATATTTCACTTCAAAAATCTTCTTTTTGAGAATCGAACCCGGTGACTTAGTGAGAGCTTGACCAATGCACCACCACGCTCAACAGGAAAGACAAAATAGAAGCTCTGGGCACAAGTAAGTGTAAGCAATGTTTGACTCAGCTGGGGTCTCGTGGTACCCAACCCACGCCCCTAGAGGGTTTGTCGACTTGTTTTAAATACAAATTTTGTAGAATAATTTAATAGGTATTTAATGTGAAATGTAGTTAATTGGAACTCTTATAAGGAATGAAGCGTAGGTCTTATTGCCTTACACAACAACTCGTTGAACTTTATGTCGCAAACACGCTATGCATGTCCATAGCCCACGTTCGTTTGGAAACAACCTGTCGTTAAATTGTCATGGGATATTCCATTATTGGCGCTTTGCAGGTAAAGATAAGGTACGAGAAGGCTTGCTCTATTATCTTGATTACCTCAAATTGTTGGTTAGTAGCCTACTTCTCGTTTATCCAAATTGGCTCACCGACCTTCACAATAAGAGCTTAATTTTAGGATAATTAGATACGTAATAGGGACACAATCTTAACTCGGGAAACTATTGTTAGCCGAAGGTCATACAGGGGATTAACATCATTTCTAAGTACGTTATGCTGTCTTTAGACGGTAAATAGCTTGCGTAATTTGTATTCATGCCTGCACTCATTCTCATTTCATCAGGGTTGATGAGATTTATTTCTCTCTTTGATCAAACTCTTACCTCAATTTACACCAGTTCTTGGCGTAATGATATTCCCACACCCATCCATCAGTGTCAATGCCTACGTTAGGCTGCAAAATATGTGTTCTGTGTACAGTGGCCTTAGACCCTTCTTTCGTTCTTTCTTTCTTTCTTTCCTTCATTCTTTCATTCATTCATTCATTCATTCATTCATTCATTCATTCATTCATTCATTCATTCATTCATACATTCATACATTCATTCTTTCTTTCTTTCTTTCTTTCTTTCTTTCTTTCATTCATTCATTCATTCATTCATTCATTCTTTCTTTCTTTCTTTCTTTCTTTCATTCATTCATTCATTCATTTATTCTTTCTTTCTTTCTTTCTTTCTTTCTTTCTTTCTTCTTTCTCTTCAGGCCACGACATAAACAACGTTTATTGAGGCTTGATAATCATGATGTTAACAATATAATAATGAAAATGAAAATCCACAGCCTGCTTCCAGTCTCCGACCGGGTCAGGAATGGAATGAATGAAGCCCCTATCTAGCGGCGAGGATATGAACTGTGCCGGCTGCCGAGGCCTGACGCACTCCTCTGGGGCAATGATTAAATGAATGACAGATGAAATGAAATGATAGTGGAGAGTGTTGCTGGAATGAAATGTTGACAGGGAAAACCGGAGTACCCGGAGAAAAACCTGTCTGCCCCCGTTTTGTCCAGCACAGATCTCACATGGAGTGACCGGGATTTGAACCACGGACCCAGCGGTGAGAGGCCGGCGTGCTGCCGCCTGAGCCACGGAGGCTGTTAACAATATAATAATAATATATAGAAATTTTATATAACTATATTTTGAAAAGCATGCACGGGAAATTCTCCGAAAAAAATATGGTCCCACGAATGAAAATGGAATGTGGATTAAGAGGGCAACAGTAGTGGACTTCTACTCCTTAACTGACAGGTTTACTGATGCCGAGCGCAAGGGACGCCTAAAATACTATGGCCATATTTACAGTGTACAGCGACAGAATAACCCACAGTTCATTTAAATTTATTTATCATATGAAGTTTAGTACCGGGAGTGTCCGAAGACATGTTCGGCTCGCCTGAGTCTGTAGCTGCTTCCAGCGGACACTCTTTGGGTGAGCTACAAGTTCCGTTCTATTTCAAGTAGTTCCAACTTTCGCTACCAGATATCAATGATACCTAGTGGTGAACGTTGGGACTTTGCTAGAGCGTTCTGTCGAAATCTAACGTAACAATTTAGCTTCACACAAGTTTAGTCCGTGGAAGGATTTTTTACATGCCATAAATCTATGACATGGGGCCGCCGGCTTTACTTCCCCTCCGAAGGAAGGCATACTGAAGGATTTTTAACGCTCTTAAAAATCAGACGACTTCGGCCGGGTTTGAACCCGCTATCTTGGGTGTAGCAGTTCAGCATGCTACCAACTATCAACTCAAAGAAAATCAAAATAAATTGGTCAGAAGAAACTAAGACTATATAATGAATCACAGACGACATCATAAAAAATCGTGAAGCCTTTAGTACTATGGTAGGCAAGCGCACATTCGTGGAGAAACCTAAAAAAGAAAACTGGTACGAAATGGTAGGGGAAACTCGGCTAAATCCACAGTTCGGCTAACTCCGCAGTATTTCAAATAAACCTGTTCTACGGAGTTACCCCAGCGTGAGAGACGAGTTTATCACACCAGTTATGTTGATTGAAGTGTGCACTTCCCTTGGGTTGAATTTCGGAACGAAAGGTGCTGCCATCTGGTGTACAATAATGTGAAAACCTGTGGCTGAGTGTTGTACTTTGTTCGTGATGACGACGTGATAAAAGGCAATTATTTATAATAGTACATTATGCAACGAGCCTATACTGGCAATAATTAAGACACGAGTATGTTTCCATGCGAGTGTCTTAATTACCATTACAGGCGAGTTGCATTCGACTGTTTATGTTCGACGATAATTATAACTTTATTATATGTTTTAACATAAATATTCATAAATATCTGTGGGATTCAGTAACTTCAGTTAGTGAACAGAGCGCGCTGGGTGGTTTGCTGACTCAACAGAGCACATGCGTGGGTCAAAGAATTTCGAAAGCGGAGATCATTTACCTTGCTTGGCAATGCTATTGTTTATAGCCTGCATGATGTCTAGTGCCGATCAGAACTAGCATTCACTAATATTGTCACCGAAGTCGTTTGAAAGCAATGCGCTGTGTAGAAATTGGTGTTGGGGATATTAAGGTACAGTGCTATTTCTTTTCTCCTATTCGACAGTTTATTTACGCGAACATATGGGACGGTGCACTTTCCATGTCGGTAATTTATATAGAAGGATGCTGTGTTGCTAATTTCTGGACGTAGATTCATAAATTTCTTGCATATGTCACAGTATTTTCTTGTTACCGTAAAGATTCGTGCTGATTTTGTCTTTGGGTTTGGTATTGTAACTACAATGGTTGATCCGATACCCAATTTGAACTTTCAAATCATGTAATTCACGTCCGACATGTTGGATTTTGAGCGCATGCGCGAAGCTATTCTTACCTAATTGGTCAATGAATGAGCTCTGATTGGCTGGAGAAACTGTTTATAATGAAGAATTGTACTATAATGACCCTCATTATGATACAGTTCTCTGACATAAAATATTTACATTTCGACATCGTCGAACATAAATAATTATACTGGTATTTCGGAAATGCAGTTAAGCAGTAGTGTTAGTAATGAATCATTTTACTGAAATAATGTAGTTTTACCTCAGAATATTCATGCAATAGATGCTGACAAGCTTGTTAGCTAAAGCGGCATGACTTACATTTTACCTCATAACTTGAGATTGAAGAAGCACGCTGTGATCGGGCTATCGACAAGTACCTCTATGTTGCCGTAATTAGGAGCTGATTGATGCTCCAGGAAAAGTGCAGCTCAGAAAACAAAATTATTCGATGGCATTCCGGGTAGTGAAGCACAAGAAATTCATCCTGAGGCTCCAAGCACGTCTGGATAAGGAGTAGAACAAATTCCCAACACAAAATAATATTGTATTGATTTCACGTCCCTGTTAACAACTGAGGCTGTTAGAGATGTCGGAGTGCCGGAATTTTGCCCCGGCTCCCTCGCATTTGTGCATCCTCAAATGCCAACTGACTGCGCCGGGATTCGATCCCGCTATCTTGGGATCAACAGGAATAGTCACTACTCCATCAATAATTAATTAATTAATTAATCAATTAATATTCAGAAGATTAATATTAAGAATCAAGGACTTTATCCCACTAACTTTCATAGGTATACACAGGTCTGATCTGTTAAGAGGAAGAAAGGGAGGGGAAAATGAAGAGAAGGGAGAGGGAAAGGAGGAGGAGGAAGGATTGATTCATTGGTGTCACAGAAGTGCTTGTATTGAGATGCTGACTTACAGTAGTTATTTTTTTATTTTTATTTTTTATTAATATTTTCCGTTTCTTGAATGAATATGAAGTTAAGAATTAGTGCGGAATTAGACTGATCATATTGCGGCTTTAGACCAGGTATTGCGGATTTACACTGAATGCCACTTTTAGTATTAAATGCTTTATACAACCCATGTATGATAAAATGTTAATCCTAAGAACGGAAGATATGTCACAAATGTATACTACTTTAATATCTATGTTAATTTTTTGAAACATTTTCCCTTAATTTATCGTACTTACCATAACCCCCTTAATATTGCGGATTAGCAGAGCTTCCCCTACACATAACGCAAGAGTGCATTCATGAAGAGATTCTGGGAGGATAAGAAAGCGAAATCCATCACGCCAACTAACAAGTTCAAACGCGTTCTTTGAATGGCCATAACAAATAATAATAATAATAATAATAATAATAATAATAATAATAATAATAATAATAATTTAATTTAATTTATTTATTAAATACTATTTATGTTACATAATTGTGATGTGTCTCACGAATCTGATGACAGAACAGATTATCTGTGAGACATATTAATTATTATTTACAACATATATATAGATTATATTTCAATACAAGAGTGCATGCAATTATTTTTGTAATGATAATGATAATGATAAAAGTATTAATGTAAATAATTAAAGACACAAAAAGTTACACTATGGTAGTTATATTAATAAATTTATGTTATGAGTTAATGTTTAGTTAAGTAATATTTTTAATGCGACTTATAGCTAGTTGTTTGCTGTTAATGTTCGTCAATCCAGGTGGTAGTTCATTAAGTAGTGATGGTATAATATCATTTATACAAAAAGGTTTTACATATTTAGTACTTGTTATGGCTCTTGTTTGTATGTTCTGAGAGACCTTATGCCTGAATCTTGAATCATGGTAGTACAGATTCAGTACAGTAATTTGAAACAACTCTTTAATATTAAAACAAGGAATATCAGTGAAATATTTAAAGAACCTGTTTTGGCTATCTTGAAGATTATTCATTTAAGTTGTGTTTTGATTTCCCTAAGCTGCTATATCATATCTTAATTTGCTTTCAATCAGAGCACTATAAATGGTTTTGTAAGTTTTCCTATCTACATAAAATCGGAGATTGTAGAAGGTGTAGTGGTTCGCTCTTAGTTTTTTTTATTATATTTACTGTGTGTGTGTTCATTTTAAAGTGTTCACCAAGGGTAATTCCTAGGTATTTTTGTGTCGAAGTACTATTTATGAAGGTGTTACATTTGCAACCTGTCAGGATGTTTTGGTGTATGCATGATATGCTGTGGTGCGTTAGGTTGTATTTTTCTTGTGTGAAGTGATCAACTCTGATGTGCATTATTTTAGATTTGGTTGTATTTACATACAAATTATTGTCATGGCACCATCTTGTGATGTTATTGAAGTCTTCTTGAAGTCTATCAAAAGCTGTTTTAGAGTCTTTATGTATGGTATATATAGTGGTGTCATCAGCATAAATAAATATTTTACTGTGTTTAATGGTTTCATTCATGTCGTTTACGAACAGGTTATATAGTGTACCGGTAGGTGAAATAATACTGCCTTGAGGGATACCATGTGTTCCTTCTGCTGCGTCACTGATTGACCATAACTGCCATTTCCCTGTTTTTCAGATAGCTTTCAAATAGTTTGTAAGTCGTGCCTCTTATTCCAACATCGTGTAATTTAGCAAGTAGTTTATTGAGATTTATTGTGTCAAATGCTTTAGAAAAGTCAAGAAAAAGTACCATTATGCGATTGTTCTTATTTAAGGCATTATTTATTACATTGGCAAATTCAGCCAGGAGTAGTTCAGTACTTTTTCCCTTCCTAAAACCGTATTGGTGTCCCTTTAAAATATCATATTTATTTAGAAAATTCTTCAATCTCTTATCCAAGCATTTTTCCATTATTTTGTGTAGGATTGATAAAATGCATATTGGTCTGTAGTTGCCAAAGTCAAAGTGATCGCCATTCTTATATATTGGTTTAATAATTGTGTATTTCAGATATTTTGGTATTATGCCTGATTCGAATATCTTGTTTATGAGATGTGTTATGATTGGTATAGTTTTTTTTGGATGTTGCCTTTATGTCTTTCAAGCGTATATTGTCTGCCCCAGGCGATTTGTCTGTTTTTAATTCCTTAATTATGTTTTCTATTTCATATTCACAGTTTCAAGTAATGTAAAGGAATTCATTAATGTGTTTCTATTTGATTGCCATATGTTGATACTACAGTTATGAGCTAGGCTGTTTATTTTTTCACTAAAGGTACTGTTGAATTTATTGACTATCACTTCGTTAGTATAATGCATTCTTAAATGTTTGTTTATGACTTCAATGACAGTTTGTGTTTTCCGACCTGTTATATCATTAATGACTTTCCACATTCCTTTATTATCGTTTTTGGAACTATTTATATTATTTTTATAATATGGATGTTTTGTTTATTAGCTTATTTAATTTGTTTCTGAAAGCTTTGTATTCATTTTTATTGCAATATTATCCTTGTTTCTGAGCATTGTTTTGTAAAGTCTGTCTCTTTCCTCACATTGTATTTTTAGGTCATAAGTGAACCATTGTTTGCTTTTTCTGTGTTTACGTGTGGTTATGTAAGATGCTTTCTGGTAAATTTCCTTAAATTTGGTTGTTATATTGTTGTATATGTCATTAGGATTTTTTAATTCAAAGCAATCTGTCCAGTCTGTGTTGTTAAGGCTAAATGTCCTGACATTTTGGTGAGAATATATTTCAACAGATGGCAGCACAAGCGAAGCTGAATTTATTTATTTTTGTATCGAAGGGGAGCTCCGATCTGCGACCTGAAAACTGCTATGCACTCTGTCTAGTAGCAGAATTGATATTAATTCATTGCTTACTTTTTAATTTCAAAAACAGAAAAGTTGCTGTTTGTTTTTCAAATATCAGATTAAAATTCGAAAGAAAACGGGTAATACGAAAGTTGAATTTTTCTCACTGATTCCAAAGCCGCATCGAAAACCTAAATTGGTTGAATAGAACCGTCGGGATCACTTTGGGAAGTTTGTGAATAAAAGTGTTACTGTATTTGCAACAAGGCGCGACAGTAGAACAAGGTCATGGTGAGCGGGTTGGTGGAGGGTTGGGGGGAGGGGATTGGAGCTAGAGTGATTTGAGAGCGCGACAACCTTGCCAGACGGTATGGAATTCCCGAGCATTTTGTCCAATATTGCGATTGACTGTGCTGGTTAGTTCTGAATATTGTTAAGGTCTGGATATTTCTGAGTGATCCTTTGATATTTTACCAGTTCCTAGTTACGACTTCTTGTTTTTAGTTCATCGATCTCATTAATTACTTTTTATTCAATTTATTTTACCTGCAACAGTATTATTTTTTAATGCCCGTTAGGTGTTCTATTTTCGGCACTTTATTTTTTGGACAGTATTTCTGGTAGAATAGATCATTTCTTTTAGTCAATTTTACCCTCCAGGTTGGTGGTTCCCACGGACTCAGCGAGGGAACTCACCACTACCGCCTTTCCAGGCAGTGTCCTAGAGCTGGGAACCCTTGGTCAGTTTGGATACAACTGGGGAGATGTGACAGCACTTCTCCCAGGCGGTCTCACCTGCTAAGCGAACAGAGGCCTCATGAGGGATGGGATGGGAAAGGAAGATTGGGATGGATATGCAAGGAAGAGGGAAGGAGGCGGCCGTGGCCTTACAGTAGGTACCATCCCGGCATTTGCCCGAAGACGAAGTGGTAAACCACGGAAAACCACTTCGAGGATGGCTGAGGTGGGAATCAACCCCCTCTACTCATTTGGACTACCCATGGCTGAGTAGACCCCGTTCCAGTTCTCATACCACTTTTCAAATTTCGTGGCAGAGCCGGGAATCGAACCCATGACCTCCGGGGCGTCAGCAAACCATGCTGACCGCTATGCTACGGAGGTTGAATAGATATATGTACATAAAGGTTGGCTACGACTGGTGGAGAGCATTACGGTCATCACGTGGAGTTATTTTTTCGTTTTTGTTGAAAAATGGAGCCACCACCTAAACCGATTCAAGGGCGTTCCACTAAATCTCAGAGGAGGTTGCGACTAAGTACTAAGAAAAAAAAGACGAGAAAAACTCTTCTTCACACTCATAAGTTTTTTTTCGTAGTTTATATTTGAAATTATATAATTCTTTACGCTTGCAATAGAGAATCTGTAATGCTCTGAGCAGTTATGATTTCACTTATATTTTACCTGTAGCCTACAGTACAAGTTGGATGACTAAACGTCACCCCGCAATTTGCAGGCTACAAGTGAAGCTTATTTCCAAAAGGTACCAAATACAAAAAGTAATATTTTACAGGAGAGAGGAAAAACGCTCATAGTGTAAAATTTCATTTGAAAATCCATTTGAGCACATTTATTATGTTAAGATAGAATAAATGCATTGTTATTCCAAGTATTTCTGTTTAGGCTTTTGCAGTATAGGAAATATTCAAAGAAAATGATGGATTAGGTACTTTTTGGCACTGAAACTCTAAATACTTTAAACGGAAAGACATAAATTTCACTGCAGTTATCAGAATCTTCGAGAAAACAGATTGTATTTAGTTATGCAATAATTAGATTTAAGGTATTTACAGTGGAGGCACAGATTATTTAAATAATATTAAATAAAATTGCAGAAATCAATGAAAATTTTGCACAGTAACTTACCAGTGCTGAACTTTTGGAATTATGATTGTAGTTTGTGTCTAAAGAACCTGAATATGGTAAATAACTTGTGAACTGGACAATGGATAATATTATCTAGTACTAAAAGAAATGGCATCTCATTGGCTGCATCGATACGGTACGTATTGGAACATTCAGGCCACAGGATTTGGTACTTATTGGCATCAAACGAGAGTTTTATCGCCCGTTTGTTATGGATTTAGGTCGTTTTGGCAATTTTCTTTCTTTCATATGATGGAGCTTCCCACCAATGTATGTTTTCCATCATAATCTCAATTTCGATTTTTTTGGATTTGGTATCTTTTGGAAATAAGCCATGGCTGAATAGCGCATAGGTTGCTTGATAGGCCTAGGCGCTTCATGGGGTGTCGCGCTATGGGTGTAGTTTGTTTTTTACTTCTAATACATAAGTGTAGGATTACAAAGTCACGAACTAATCAGTGTCAACGTTTTCAGAGAAGCAAGTTCGACTTCAAATGAAAACAATGCGTTGTGTGGAAAAATAAAGGAGTATCGAATGTGAAAATGGAAAATTGGTTTCCGGAAATACTGGATTCGATTGGGATCCATAAAGACTGCAAACAGTACTCTTGAACTACCAGTGGGCAAGGTGAAGGCAAACAGCTAACTAAAACCAAACTTATGCGTTATTGCTTGCAGCCCCTAATTGCAAAATGTTCCCAGCTAGTACCAAACACCACCTGCTATGCTGCCGAAAATTAGATGTCCCTTGTTGCAAAATTCACGGGAGGTAAGCAGATCAATAGAGGGAAACGAGGTTCCTTCACTCATAAAACCAAAGCTGCCGGACTGGTCTTTCAGTTTGGGCCATCCTGGCACTATAAAACAATGAAATCCGTTTAGAAAAAAAAACCTGCCACAATAGTGAAGGACACTGCACTCTGCAGAAAGAGAAGAAGAGTAGCTTTCCGAAAAAGTTTATTTGCGTCGCGAGAAGGGAAAAGAATGTCCCGACAACAGTCTAATGAAATGAAACGTACTGTCTCACGTGATTATAGAAACCGATCAATGCAGTTGGATTTCGATGAGGTACTGTTGAGAGAGTTTAGTGATGAGAAGATCAAGCAACTAACGCTTAGTGAAGGCCATATTCAAAAACTGGAAAAGGAAACAAGGGGCCAAAGGGAAAATGAAATGCACACAGCTAGAAACGACAGACTTACGGCATCCAATATTGGATATGTATGCAAGAGGAAACCTACTTCGAAATGGGCTCCATTAGCAAAAAACATTCTGTACGGCGAATTTCACTCAAATGCAATGCAGTATGTGATAATGAGCGAATTGCAAAACTAAATTTAGAGGAGAAATCGGCAGAAAAGTCGAAGAATGTGATATTTTCGTACATAAAACTTATGGGTTTTTAGGTGCCTCCCCAAACGGATTAATAGGAGACGACGTTGTAGTCGAAGTCAAGTGCCCTTATTCTGCACGGAATATGACCATACTGGAAGCCTGCAAAAAGCTAAAGGGATTTTGTTTGGCAGAAAGTAAGCGAAAAAGAAAGCCAGAGAATGTCAAGAACAGTGCCTTTCAGAAGAGAACAGATTGATAACTCTCTAACACTCACATGGTTTTTATTTCCACAACCAGGGCCAGTTGGAAATAACATAGCGGGAAATATGTTATTTTGTGGTATTGACGCCTAAGGACATTCACATAGAAACAATCAAGAGGGACGAAAAGTTCTGGAGACAAAAAAAGCTCATGTAACTGACATGCTGCTGCGAGAAAATCTTGTTGCCTGAGATCATTGATCCGAGGATGACCAGATGAATGGATATAAGAGAACCTGAGGTGAAGTAAAATACTGAGTGTGTGTAAATAATGAAACGCTATCTTTAATATGGAAAAAAATGAAGCATTGGTTTCAAGAACAGGAAATAATTAGGTATAGTATTTTTGTTTATAGTATGCCGTACTACTGCCTGTGCTAACAATAGGCAGATGAGAATATCTTAGGAACTTAAATTCTATTATGTACTGTGCCCGTTTGGACCGAGATCCATCGACCACATTTTGTAAAATACCGACATCAGATTAGCATGAGAAAATATATCTCAGGGTCTATCTAGGTGAATACTTGGGTCTAATATGGCATCCCTGATTTCGGTAATTCACAAGTAAGGTAAGGTGAGAAATTATTTTGAATTAGCACATTCCTTTAAAATCTCAATTTATTTGCAGATAAAAATATGATTTGAATGGCAAAAACCTCAACAAAGATAAAACAAATCACACATGAGAAATTAACAGTCCCTAAAATTATTACTAGAATGTCGCAGATATGATAATCAGAAAATTAATTAGTCCATTCTGATATAAAAAAAATCAAAAGAAATATTTACCCTGGTAATCACTGTTCAATAAAGAGTTCTGGGTGATCCCTAATATTTACATGTTCGTAGTTCACTTTTCGAAAGATTGCATTTGATTGTTCAAATATTCGTAGCAAAACATTTCCAAAAAAAAAGTCACTTGATTCATTCGGTGTTATTCCAAAATTATACTTATTTGGAAAAATTATCATATCACTGAATCGTTGTTTCATAACAATATCAATACTCGACTGACATAAAGTCTAATGTTAATAATTGTTCATACAGATTTTCAATTTCAAAAACCAAAATTTGTTCAAAAAACTTTTCATAATATTTTGAAAATTTAACTTTCTTCTTTTCTCACTTTCATTTGTTTAATTGTCACAAAAATTTTAAATCATTTTCATATGTTATTATAATTACAAAAAAATGTTGTAAACAATATAAATTGTTGCTATCCACCATCAGCAGATTAAATAATTAACTCTTCACCAAATTTTTATATCATAAAAATTTTCTATCACCAAAATTTTCATATAGGCTAATCTCAAAAAAAAAAATTAATCAAAAAGATTTATTATTATTATAAATTAATAAATTTCAAAATTTCCCTTCACTTTATTTAAAACAAGTTTTCTCAACCTCTCGCATGATGAATATTTTATTTGCTCATTTCCACTGTTATTATTATTATTATTATTATTATTATTATTCCAAAAATAAAAATTCATTAATTATTTATTTTAATTCATTTGCACTTTTCATCTTATTATTTTTTTTCTCGGTCAGGTTCAACAAATCTAAATTCATGTTCTTCAATTATTTATTTAGGCATACCATCGGAACTTCGAGTTGATCCAGAAAAAAAAAAAATTGGATTGACAGAATAGTGAAATCTGACATGAAAATGGGGCGGCCCACATTGCCTAACCATTCTTTTACAATTTAGCCCACGTGCTCTTTCAAAAACATACGCACATCCTTGTGTGCCCACAACTACGGGAACAAAAGCCCTCTTGGATGACCCCCAAGGTCTCCACAACTTTAAGTGTCGCCAAACGCACACTAAAATCATCACCAGAATATTCTGCACACATCATATTATTCTCTTTTTTTTTATCATATTTTTTTTTCTTGTAATATTCTGTCAAATACTAGACTGTGTTCTTCAGTGTTATTTTACCAAAAAAATAAATTCTGGTCAATCTCTCCTTGCCTCCCATTTACATAAATTCTCCCTGTTTTGATACATTAAATACCTGCCGTTTCCTTTCTTTTCATCTGAATATATTGTGCCCGTTTAGACCGGAGTCCGCACGACCACATATGCATTTTACCAAGAATCAATCAGCACGAGAGTCAAAATATCCCGGGGCGCCAGATGGGTTAAAGCTAATCGCAAAAACGACATCAAATGAAAAAAATGCTTTACTGATTTTTGGCTCAATGCAACAATAAGGATAGAAGGAGATTCAACTGGGCATAACACATCATGTAAAATTATCTCATTTTATTCTGAATTTAAAATTGATCGCAAAATAAAATGCTCAAAGCAGCATCATTCTTGTGTGGCGACCCACATTAATATTTACACAATGTACAGAAATTTCCCAACACATTGGACAATTATCTTTGGAGACACAAGTCTGATTATCAGTCCTGTAGACTGTGTTCCAAAATTATATCCATTATTTATGATTAAATCCAGTTCAAATTTAATTGTCTTTACTGGAAATACTGTAGTTCACTGGTTGAATTTTTACATAATATTAACACTCGTAGAATAATTGTACATAGAATTTTTAACTTTCACTTATTTTTCCAGTTTCAAAAAATATTGTCAAAAAATATTATTATCTCTGAATCAACACAAAATATGTACACATATTAATAACAACATCTGAAAAGTATCTGACCTTTGAGCATAGCATCGAAGAACTGTGCGAAGCACAACAAAATTAATTGTACTTCTGACATTAAACGTTTCGAGAAGTGACTCGATTATGAACTTCAAGTTCCTAACGAAATATATGATTTCTGAATCATCAACTTGATCAATAAATTGTTGGACCATTCAACTATTCGATTTTCCACTTGGAATCATTATTAAGAAAAATATTTATATTTGTGGCCATTTTAGTAACTTTCACAATTTGCAATTCTTTAACAGAATGCGGAAATAAGAATTGTAGCTTCATAATAAATTCATTTAGTTCATGACACTAGGATTGAAAACATCCTTCAAATTATTCGTGGTTATAGAATTATTTTTAATTGGCAGTGGCCCATTCTATTATTTTATAAGAACACAATATTCCAACAACAACGGCAAAGGTCTTCCTCTGAAGAAGAATAAAATACTATCATGACAAATCCGGGTTCTAGCAAAATCAAAGTCTTAATGGAATCCGTAAACAAGGTTGAAATAAGAACTGATGGTTTTTAAGAAATAACCTTTGGGTCATTCATACGACGCAATGTGTAGTTCCAATACTCCTTCTTTAACACTGAGTCATCGAACCTGCTATTTGATTGATGCTCAAATACAGTAAAAACCTCCTCATTCCTGCGACTTAAACATGCGCACCTGGGAATGGCATTTCAACTACTCCACACACATAACTTTTCTTCCTAAAATGTATACAATAAATCAAGCCTCTGCTTATTATCAACACTGGAAGATTTATAAACTTACAAGTTTATTTTATTTTACCATTCAGTTCAAATCGTGAATTTACCACACTTATGATACTCTCTATTTCACTTTCGAATGTGTATCTACGTCATGATTTTATATAAATACAAAAATATCCTAAGTGATACCAATATCATTTGCTTCCCGTTTCATGCCTCTCCGTGTTATCTGAAAAATATACTTTGCTCATTGCAAATATTAACTGTTCAACCAGAACTGTAATGTTGGTTGAATGCGGGCTTGCGCTAACCACTAACCTTCGGAAAATCACCTGTTCCAAACTAGAAATGATTAAACTACTTCATAAGCTCTCTCTCAATGAATGTGATTATTAGAAAATATAAGATCCAAGAATTATTTAGAAAAGTTATGAAAATCATTATTATTATTATTAGTTATATTATTGTAAATGTGTTTAATTATTATTTCATTATGTGAGAATCCACATGTTCGATTCTTCGAATATGGATAAAATATCCATTTCTCAACAAATAATTATTAACTTTTACAGTTACCTCAGCTGATTACCGTGACTATCAAAAAAAAATGAAACATTCAAATAAATGCTCGTTATGCTCGGTCATCGATCCTAAACTGTTCTGAGTGCTGAAAATACTCAGAATAACTCTAATATGTCTTGCGTAAATCATTGCAAGATTTAAATACGAAGAAAAAAACAAATGTGTTGGTCATCTGCAGAAAATGAGTTTGTTCCAATTAGCTAGGCATAATATAAAATTCAAATGTGGCTTACATTTCTCGTTGGTCTTGAAGCGTAGTGAACCTGGTCTGTACCAGATTTATCCAGATACATGCCCTATTGGACACGCACGTCTAATCCTTGTATCGGCCGCCATTATATACCCACAATCTGTCTAACACGACATAGTGGAAATATTTCTTGAAGTTTGAAGTAACTGCTGATCCATTTTAATATTGGCTTCAATTAAATCCATAGCATTTCGCTTAAATGGGGTCAGATCTAAATGATCTATTCTCAAATACGTCAGTTGTAACATAACTCACGGTAATCTTTTCAGTACAAGAAAACACTGACAGTCCAAATCAATCAACGGCTGTTCTGAAGATCGTTCCCTGGGCATGGTTTATCACCATCTATCATGCGCGAAGCAACTTATAGTTTCCCTTTGTCGGCTAATGAACAACACCGTGATAGACTGGCCTTCAATATACTGAAAGATCGGAGTGGTTATCAAGTTACAATTTATGAAACTGACTAATTGGATTAAAATATCCAAGTATTGAATTATTATTACTGGACTGTGACAAAGTACTTTCTAGACAAAGTCTAGCATATGTCCATATAGAAATAAAGTATTTCACCAGTGTCCGTAGAAAAACAACAATCACCTTAGTGATTCCCTCTGCCTGAAACTTACTATGTTCCACACATATCGTCGCACTTTTGTGACTATCACAATTTAAAGATATCTTCTGCGTAGATCCGGCAACCATGTGCCTTGGCTCAACGTAGCAGCAGCACCTTGTCATGCAAGAGCTTGGTTCGAAGTGAGCTGATGATGCTTGGGCCGGTCGGCTTTTATTCAAAACGGCCGGGACCACGCTGGATCACGCTGAAATCTGGAAATCCTCATATCTCCAGTGTCTCTGGTCCGATTCACTTGAGACTAAGTGCATTCTCTTTCATTTGGCCGTGCCAGTAATCTGATCCAAGTCTCAAGTCTCTACTCCATGGCTAAATATTTAATCAACAAATAGTCTCGACCTCTGCTACTACTTGCTACGTCACTTAACATGCTCTTGGCTGCACAAAGTTTCCATTCCATTCTAGAAGTAATGGAGCGCGATATTCAAATATCTCAACTTTCAAAAGCAGCTGTAGCCTTTCCCTTGATATCTAGGTGTCTGAATCTTGGAATACCCATTCCTAGAGTTGGGCACTATATATATTTTTAAGTGCTTTTGGAAAAAATAATTCTGAGCTCAAAAATCTTACTACTTCATTCTCTTAATCCATAAACTCATTTAAATTTATTTAAACTTCCAAACTTTTATTCAAAAATAAACAAAGTTATTTAATTTAAGTCCTTCCAACTAATTAAATTCATCCAAAAATTATTATTATTATTATTACAAAAAATCTTTAGGCATCATCAATGTCATAAATGATTATTATCGCCCAATTTCTTTAATAAATAAATATTTAAATCTCATCTGTAATGATTATTATTAACATCTTCTATTATTTTATTTAATGCACTAATTATTTAATCACAATAAACAATTAACAATTAATTTAATTTAGTTCCTAATGTTCGGTATTATCACTCCCTAATTATTTATAACTTTAAAGAGCATCGTTATTATTTATAATATTATTAACTTATTCACTTCACACTTGATTATTATTATTATTAAATAAATCAAATTATTTAAATAATCCAAGTCGCAATTACTTGGGCTCTCATAATAACAATTAAAGAAAAATACTCCTATCCCTTGGAATAATCGAAATATTTCATGTCGGAACATAAACTAATGCCTGTCCTGACAAAATCGTAGATCGAAATAAATTGTCACACAGCAGTTCCATTTGTCATCCTGACAAATACAATCGAAAATCTAGCTACGGTGAAAAATGTGTGTTGATTTCTGATCGTGACTGTTCAAACATATGGAATTCTCTAATACTACAGGTTAGTGGATAGTACATGAATAGTTGTCTTACTTCATTCTTGATGTGTAGGAAGAGCGTGTCCTGCGGTGGACACTATTCCAACAGTGTCTTCCCATGTCTATCTGCTGTATCCGTATACCTCGTTTGTCTCCATGTCCTACCAATCCTACGAGTAGTTTAACGGCGCATGTTGATACTCGCAGTCACTCGTTCTAAATAACTCCCGCTATCACTAGTACCGTGTAACATGACGAAAAGTTGCTCAGTCATAGACTGGTACAGTACTCTTGTAGATTTGAGAATAAATCTCATATTCAAATAATGCGGTTTCGTTTGCACGCTAAGATAGGAACACCTATTAGCTGCATAAACGAACTGATGAAATAAATAACTTCTCCTGACGAAATTCGAAGTGCCTGATGTATAGTCACCACAAGAAATACAGCGTTCTGTAGGCTAACTTCTGTGAATGGTTTCGACACTTCCATCACCTGACTGTAGAATATGTGACCTGAAAGTCAGTGGATATTCTAAGTCCATTCGCTGCCAAAAGTTAAGTTTGTTCACTCGAACAAAAACTAAGTCTTGCTGACCACTGGTACAGCGACTAAGTCCTTCGACCGTCAGAATCTCGGCGTGTATACTGTCACTTCACGTTACGTAGTTCCGCACATGAGCAAATGCTCCGTTGTAATGATGTAACTATCTTGAGGATCGTGCCCTTTATATAGTCCAGCGAGCAAATGTTCCAGAAACTTCCATCTCTATCTCGGCTTCTACTGGACCGATTTTAACGTTTGATAGCTCAAATTCCTTCTCTTGTAATTGCCAGTAAAGTGTGCTAATTTCCTAGCGTCCATCTCTTCTCCTAAAGGTAATTCAAGAAAAAAAATTCTCGTGACGTATGAGGGCTCCACGTCATAAACTCGCGTCACTCGCTCCTGCGATGCATGCTTTCCTCAGCACTCTTGAGTCTCCTCCGCGCGCTATTCAAACTATCCATTCCCTCAATCTCTTCAATTAATAACTCTTCTTTCCAAAATAATAATGTCAACAATGTCACGGACGTGTGAACGATCCGGGTATAGTACATCATAATTTTGCTCTTGTTATGCATTTTCATACTTTGTTTATTGTAATAAAATGTCCTACATAAATGAACTGTTATTATTACCTCCATGAAAATTGAAGTACGTTATAGTGATTGGCCACACGGAGTCGTTTCAGATCTCACGAAAAAAAAAGAATTAGAGTCTAGAGAACCAAAGAACCATACGAATCACCAAAATAAATGTATGTATGTATGTAGTTAGGTCTATGTGCGTGCGCATTTGGCCTCTTATAAATCGTTAATAGCTGGCTCCATTGATTAGAATATTTCACGGTTTGTGGTCTTGTTTGTTTTGTCTAGAAGACGATACCTAGAGTTGGACGTCCTCATCGGATGGTTTTTAGAATAGATATTCCCAATAAACCTGAACACGAACATATCTTATCCATCTTTTTTCTAAAATATCAAGAGCGTGCTAACTACAAACCAGTCATATCTTTCTATACAGTATTCAATTTCACATCGAGTGAAACCAGTCGCTGATCTGTGCGGTAAGAATTATGCCCTACAAAGTATTACTAATGTCGGAACAATATGTTTTTGATCGGGAGTTTATTTTCAAATAACTCTAAAACAGTTACCTGAAGGGAATCCAACGTTGTTAGCATCTATCCTGAGTGTGTTTTCACCGGCTTTTCCACAATTCCTCCAGGTAAATGCCAAGATAGTACCGAACGTGAAGTTTTAGGGCACCTGCCCCATCCCTGACTCTAATACAGTTACACACACAATCAACTACACGGGACTGATGATAATAATAATAATAATAATAATAATATTAATAATAACTTTATTGGTTTTACGCCCCTTTTAACTACTGCGGCTTTTAGAGACGCCGGGGTGCCGGAATTTTGCCCCGAAGGGGATCTTTAACGTGCCAGTAAATCTAATGACACGGCTCTCTCGCATTCGCGCACCCTCAAATGCCAATTGGCTGCACCATGATTCGATCCTGCAACCTTGGGAACAGCAAGTGAGAACGTTACCACTGAGCCACGCAGCCAGCCAAAGGTACTGATGACCATGATCTCCCAAACCCCTACAATGTATTATTATAAACAAGAATGTTAGAGGAAGTAAGAAAGGCATCTGTACGAACACATTGTGTCAACGTTACATATTGTGACACTACTACAGTATAATTTTATTGCTCAGATATTTTCCACCCCTAGGCACTTGTACACGTAACTCGTCGAACTATAATATTTGTGACAAGAGGAAGACAACTCCTTCCTGTAGTCAAGTTGTTCCCTTCTCCCTCCGCCCTGTCAGCGTGTTCATCATTTTCCTTGCGCAAGAGATCTTGTGGAGCCGCGCCGCCTACCACCCTTTTCAAAACAATTCCCAAACTATTGCTGTCGATTCCATTCACCCGATTTTAATTCTGAAAATGCATTGGAAACAGGAAATAAATTTCCAAATTCGTATTACCGTTTTTTTTTTCACATTTTAAGCAGAGATATAAAAAACTAAACCCCTACAATGTATTATTATAAACAAGAATGTTAGAGGAAGTAAGAAAGGCATCTGTACGAACACATTGTGTGACACTACTACAGTACAATTTTATTGCTCAGATATTTTCCACGCCTACGCACTTGTACACGTAACTCGTCGAACTATAATATTTGTGACAAGAGGAAGACAACTCCTTCCTGTAGTCAAGTTGTTCCCTTCTCCCTCCACCCTGTCGGCGTGTTCATCATTTTCCTTGCGCAAGAGATCTTGTGGAGCCGCGCCGCCTACCACCCTTTTCAAAATAATTCCCAAACTATTGCTGTCGATTCCATTCACCCGATTTTAATTCTGAAAAATGCATTGGAAACAGGAAATAAATTTCCAAATTCGTATTACCGTTTTTTTCATATTTTAAGCAGAGATATAAAAAACTGTTAGTAACTTTTTTGTTTTTCACATTTTGGAAAATGCATTGAATTAATATCAATTCAATTGCAGTCTAGTATACATAGTGGTTTTCAGATCGCAAATACGAGCTTTCGTTCAAAAGAAAACTGAAAAAAGAAATTGGCTCACTTTGGTGCTGCTCCGTGGTGTCAGAATTACAAACAAAAAAAACGGGACATTTAGCCTTAAGGCTTGTGTGTATAGTATCGTTCATTAGCGTAATGTACGATCTTGTAATTGTGTCTTATAATTTTTTGGCCAAATACCTGCATATGTTATGTAGTGGTCAGAGATGTCTGCTTGTATGACTGCAGAAGCATATTGATCTAGTCTGCTACGATAGTATATGTGATCAATACATGTTCTCGAGTCTAAATTTGAATCATAACGAGTACATTGAGTGATAAGTGGTAGGAACCCATGAGTTGCCATAATATTTGTATATTTGATAGCTGATAGACTGATGTCATTAGATAAAGTATCAATGTTAATATCTCCTAAAATGGCGTATTCGCTGTACTTACTGGTGTGTTGTGTTATATGTGTCTCCAGTTCATCAAGAAAGTCATTTATGTTAGTGCTAGGTGGTCTGTAAAGGCATGTTAATCCAATCTTTTTGTTCATGTGAAGTATTTCTATTACCATTGATTCATGAGTATTGGAAATGTATGAATTGTGTGTTCTAATAATAATAATAACAATAATAATAATAATGCAGGTGAGTGGCTACTATGCACGTTACTCACTGAAGGTCTCTTCGCTGTTGTTTTCAGGATTACTAGGATAAAGCCAATATATTAGGCTACTGTCGACCAAAATATTATGTGTACTCGAGTTTGAAGGTTGTTTGTGAAGTAACTAATAGACCTACATAAAATCCAATAACATCATCATTTTCGTCGTTCCATTTTACGTTACTTCATGTAGGTTTGGCATTTTTAATTTATATTTAAATATTTTGTATCGCAGTTGGAACACAAAAAGTGCCCGTTTTTAAGCGTGTTTCAACCATGCGTCACATTTAAGAATTATTATCTCACAAACCCGCCATCAGATCGAATCCAAATTTTAACACAATATACATAGGAATGTTGTATAACGGTTTTATTAATTCCAAAATTTTGTGTGTCCAAGAAACAAAGTTGTTATCATTTTTGTATGGTAACTTTTTCTCGGCGCGGGGTGGTTGGAAAATGTAGTTCTTGGTCGCGTTGTAATCCTTATACATCAAAAAGATGCGGTGCGGTGAAAGCTGTACAGCGTTGCCAAGATGGGCTCCATCACGCCTCATGGCGCGCCTCGCTCGGAAGTGCAGGGCTCCATATCAGCAACGCTGTACAGCATTTCCCGGAGCGGCTAGCTGGTGAACCATGTCTTAATTCCCCGTACAAATACAAACCGATATAAAATAAGTGAATTAATTTACGTATTTCACAGTCATACAGCATAAATTTTTGATGTATAAGGAATACGACGCGACCAAGAACTACATTTTCCAACGGCCCCGAGCCGAGAGAAAATTACCTTACAAAAATGATAACAACATTCGTTTTTGAACACAAAAAAAAATGAAATTAATAATTCACTTATACAACATTCCAATGTATATTGTGTTAAAATTTGGATTCGTTCTGATGACGGGTTTGTGAGATAATAATTCTTAAATGTGACGCATGGTTGAAACACGCTTAAAAACGGGCACTTTTTGTATTTCAACTGTGATAAAAAATATTAAAATATAAATTAATAATTCCATACCTACATGAACTAACGTAAAATAGAACAACGAAAATGATGATGTTATTGGGTTTAATATAGGTCTATTGGTTACTTCACAAACAACCTTCAAACTCGAGTGCACATAATATTTTGGTCGATAGTAGTTGGTTATATATACCACGACGTTATTATATTTGAATTGCTGCCAATAGACATAGCGGGGTATTTTGATTGAACGCCCGAAGTTTTTCTTTAAGCAAGTTCAATTTCAAGTAGTTCCAACTTTGGCTACCAGATATGTCACTGTCACTAACACCTAGCGGCGAACGTTGGAACGTAATAGAGCGCTTCTAACCAAAAACCTGAAAAATTAGCTACACACTACCAATCGTAGTGGTAGGTTCTTTTACATGGCATAAAATATGACATGGGCCCACCGGCTTTACTTCCCCTCTGAAGGAAGGCATACTGAAGGATTTTAACGCTCTTAAAAGATCCAGGTTTGAACCCACGATCTTGGGTATAGCAGTTCAGCATACTACTGACTACGCCACAGAAGCCGTTATATACCCCATCGTCTGATGTACGTTAGCGATTTTGTCTAAAGAAATGACAACGATATAGGCCTACCACATCGTAGTTATTTCTCTAGACAAATGGCTAACGTGCACCAGTCCTCTCCATAGAACCCGCTTTTCCAAAGTTCAGTGTGACGCAGCCTTGGTTTCATGACAGAGCTCAAACCCGGAATGGCTTCGGCTCGGGCCGACTCACAGGGCACTGGCCAAACAGTGTCGCTGGTGCGACACCAAGATCTACTCAGGAACGGGATCATTTGCGCAGTTCGTTCTGCGGGTGCACACAAATCATGGCGATCTGACTCACATTATTTCGCCTTGAGATCGTCTAAGACAACGTTTCCCGAACTGTGGTACGCGTACCACTGGTGGCACGCTCGTAATGCGGCAGTGGTATGCGGTGATGTTACGAAATATATAAAAAATATATTAATTACGTTACAAAAAATATTTTTTTAAAAATTCAAAAATATAAAAACATTCAAATGTTTTTTAGGGGTAGATGACCACGTAGTTCCGTCCCTTAAAACAACAATAACTAACTAACTATAATTGATATGTTGCCGGAGGACTTTAAGGCCAAAGATAAAGAGCAGTTTTATGAATTAAATTGTGATTCAGAACTAAGGCAAACTTTTTCAAAAATGGCTCTTGTGAAACTTTGGGTTGAGAGGCGTGCAGACTATGCAGACTTAGCTGACAAAGCAGTTAGATTTTTACTGCCTTTCGCTACTTTGTACAGTACTTATGTGAGACATCATTTTCTTCACTTGTTTATCTCAAGAATAAATACCGGAATTGACTCCTTACCGTAGAAAACGATCTTCGTTTGAGACTCAGCAATCTTAAACCAGACATTCCTAAGTTGGCTTCTAATCTTCAAGCTCACATTTCACATTGAAGTTGTTAGTTGCACTTTGGTTTTTATGTTTAATTATTAAGAGTTCTTTTATTAATATTATTTGTACAGTGTCATTTCTGAATGTTTGAATAGAATACTTATTGTAATAAATAATAAACCAACTGGACTCACTTTTTATTATTTCAACCTTAACTCTAACAGTCTAACTCGAACAAGCACAACTTACAATCCTTCTCTTGGTCTACTACGTAGTGGTGGTGGGGGGTTATAGTTACGGTGTATATCTCCCAACCATTAGGTGGTACGCGAGAGATTCCCATCTCTTAAAGTGGTACACACGCAGAAAAGTTTGGGAAACACTATTCTAAGAGATATTATTATGCAGGCAGGGAATGAACGAGCCACAGAAGATGGAGATCAACAAGAAAACGGAACACCGCAGAGAAGTGACAAGCGATTTCGGCATCTCAATCACCATCCAGCTGAACACAATGCAAGGCTCTGATATAAATAGCTTTACGGCATAGTTACAGGTTTGGCTTGAATAGGCTACTGTCCTCCATTTTTAGCCTATTTTAATTTATGAAAAAAAAGGCTTATGAGACCACCTATTGTCCGTGTGTGTGTCCCCCTAATAAAAAGTAAATGGCAGGAGCGCTTTCAATGAACCTTGATCACTTTTGTGATACTTTCAATGTTTAGCTTGGCCCATTTGTCGGTCAAATTTTATTTATTGTTACCGAGATCCCCGAATGGTAATTATTTCTTTACAAATGTTAATTGCTTAAACCATATGCATAATCTTGTTATCGATCACTTATTCATAGATATTATAGTTCTCACCTCGAGTGTTACAGTCGCTCGCTACCTCAGGCGTCCTCACTCACGACATACAGGACATCTACTGGTTGATCCACTGTCCGCTGAGTAGTGTCGACTGACGTCACCCTGACTTTCGTTCGACCAATGGCAGGTCTTTGTCTGGTCGGGCGATCTCCAAACTTCGAGAGAGTTCCATGGTCCCTATTTAAGACGCCGCTTGCTGGCGTTCTTCACCACTTCTGATCCACCACTTCTGATCACTTCAACCTGCTGGTCACCGCTACTGCATCTCATGACACCATCGCTGATATCTACGCTACCGAGCAGTTACGTCACAAGATCTGCACCATGACGTATTGCTCAAGATGTCAAGAATAATTGCCAGCCGCTGTACTCTTCACCTTCACCTTAGAGAGGATACTTGGAATCGTCTTTCGAAATATCGCTGGATCATCTCTTGGAAACTATAAATGTCATTCCTGCGCAAGAAAAGAAGAGAGAGTTGACATTTTATCGATGGTGCACATAACTCTAGGCCATGTACGCCTCCTTCCGAGAAAACAGTGAAGACTTTTAAACCAACATTTATGCTAGCTGGAGCTTTTTAAGGAGCTGGCTCTTTAACCCTCTTCAAAGATAAGTTTACTTTTATGAAGAACTTATATCATACCAGTTATTTTATACTCTTAATTATTTTTTATGGTTCTCTCTTTTTATAAAGTGCATTTTTTATATGTCAAGCTCAACTTTTCTCCAATCAAGCAAGCTTGTTTCATGGACCTTTTTTTTCAATCTGGGTTTCTGTCATCAGGCCCTCACACTTTGCTACGTTTATAATTGTTCATTTCTGTGATAAGCACTTAAGTGCACTTGGTTTATTCATTATAAATTTATTATTAGGAATAAAAATTGTTAATGTATTGCTCCTTATATTGGTTCTCTAGTGACGTATTTCATGCCCACTACCCCGCTCCGCTTCAGTCTAATTTTCTTGACCACAGTAGTTATTTTGTCCAGGCTTTCGCCTGATGCGTTTCGTTCTCCCGTATGGGGAAGTTTTTAGGGCAAACTTATTCTTCTCCATAGTTTTTGGTGCCGAAAACCGGGAAACATATCTGTTGCACCCTGGATCCCTATACAAGTTTAATATTGTGGATTTTACATTAACAATTTTTGTTCATTGTGTTTCAACACTAATTCACATTGTACGTTTCAGCTTAAGGCGCATGTTCAGCAGAAGAGAGAAACGTAAGCTAAGCCGGTTTCTTCCGCATCAGACTAAACCTTACTACCTAGCAAGCTGTCATCCTCTGACTTCCAGTACTCGAAGTCACAATATTGACATGAGTAACAAACAACTTTTGACATGCCTAACCTTGATGAAAAACTTAGCAATGCCAGAGCCTCTTGTAAGGGCAAGCTCACACGGTTTCGTACTTTCTTAACGGAGCTCGAACCCCAAGAGCGTAATCTTGACATAATTTCGCAGAGGCTTAAGAATTATGAACAAGCCTTTGAGAAATATGATGAGATACAATGCAGTATAGAAACTCAGCATCCGGACCAGCAAAGTGATAGGTTGGAAGTTGAAAAATTATACTATCAGGGATTTGCTGAAGCTAAACAGCTTATTAGGGCTTTAACTTTAAAAGAAAAACAAGAAGATCAAACTTCTGCGGCATCTTCCACATCTTCTTCACGCATTATATAACCCAAATTAGAAATACCCAAATTCACTGGTAAAGACATAGAATGGGAACCATTTTTTGAATTATTCAATTCTTTAGTACATGAGAATACTTCTATACCAGTAATACAAAAATTTCACTACTTGCGTCTGGCAGTTCAAGGCAACGCACTTAACCTGATTCAAGCACTTTCTTTGACCAGTGATAATTATGAAGTTGCTCTGAATCTTCTTAAGGATAGATATGGGAACATTCGTTTATCTATTCAACGCCATATACAAAGCTTATTCGAGTTACCTAACTTGCAAGCAGATAACAGTTTATCACTTCGTAAGTTGATTGACACTGCAGAGCTACACGTCAGAGCATTGTCCAATTTAAACCAACCTGTAAATCACTGGGATTTATTTCTAGTTCACCTCATTTCTGCAAGATTGGATGCAAATACATTAAAAGCCTGGGAAACAGAACTTTCCCAGAATTTGCAATGCACTTATGAGGCGATTATTAACTTTTTGAAGGCCAGAAGCCAAGTCTTTTCCGCCATAGCTAATCAAAAAACTAGTAGTTCAGATTCAAAAGCCTTCTCAAAACATAAGGTTAGCAGTTCTAATCAAAGAATTTTAAGATCACAGGCTCTTCCTGTTGATGCTCGGTCACCTAACCAAATGCAAACGTGCGGTCTGTGTCAGCAATCGCATACTTTATACAATTGTGATGAATTTAAATCTTTATCAGTAGATGAAAGACGAAAGTTCATTACGAACAAAAAACATTGTTTCAACTGTTTGTCAGGAACGCATATGTTAAACAATTGCCGTTCACAACGTTTATGCTTTCATTGTAAGGCTAGACACCATTCACTTTTGCACAGACATGAAAGATCACGGTTATCAGGACCAAGCAGTTCCAATACCAAGTCTAATTCTGAGACTTCTCAAAATAGTGCGCAGTCGTATGCTCAAAGTTCTACCTCGCTTGGCAAAGTCCAGGTTTTATTATCCACCGTGCAGGTTCTATTGAAAAATTCTCACGGAAAATGGGTATCTGTCAGGGGATTATTGGATAATGCCGCTACCAACAATTTTATTAATGAATCGTTGGTACAAAAGTTAGGCCTTCCAAAACATCCTACCTCAATAGAGGTTACAGGAATAAACTGCTCTAAATCGCAATCCTTAAGCTTTGCTAAAGTGGATCTGAAGGACTCTAATAATCTTGGTACGCAGTTGCAATTAGATTGTTTGATTATCAAGTCTATAGGCAACAATATTCCTGGCACTTCTTATCCTATTCAAAGTTGGAATATCCCGAATTTTGTCCAGCTAGCTGACCCTCATTTCAACAGAGCTTCACCCGTAGAGCTTCTTTTCAGCTCAAGCGTATTTTGGCAATGTCTTCATTCCAATAAAGTAAAAATTGCTCCTAATGTTTTCTTCCGCGAAACTGATTTTGGTTGGATTGCTACTGGCCAAATATACCGTAATCCTATTCAAATTGTATCGAATTGTTATTTTGTTGGTACCGATTTGAGTCAAGAGCTAACCAAGTTCTGGGATCTTGAGAATGTTCAGGCTACTTCTTCTTCTTCTTCTAACGAAATTTGTGAAAAGGTATACAAGGAAACCACTGTCCGTACTGCTGAAGGCAGATTTATAGTAACTCTTCCACGTATTCCCAATCCTCCCGCCATTACAGGCTCGCATTCCAGAGCACTTAGGGCACTATTTGCTATTGAAAATCGGTTCAAACAAGATGCTTCTGTCAAAACTCAGTATGCTTCCTTTATGGAGGAATACGAATCATCCAATCACATGGAGGTAATTTCTAAATCAGAAGAAATTGACCATCCTTTAAATGAAATAGTTTATCTAAATCATCACCCGGTATGGAAAAATTCCTTAACACAAGACAATATAAGAGTAGTTTTCAATGGCTCATCACCAGATTCCAATGGAATCTCTTTAAATTATACCTTGCAATGTGGTCCCGCGATTCAAACAGATCTCACCTCTGTTTTGCTTAATTTTCGAAGGTTTCCTATTGCTGTAATCTCAGATATTAAGCAGATGTACCGGCAGATTCTCGTAAATTCTGAGCAGCAAGATCTGCAAAGAATATTGTGGCGCGATGAGAGTTCCAAACCCATAAAGATATTTAGATTGAAGACTGTGACATATGGCCTGAAGCCTTCAGCCTTTCTTGCGATTCGGTCTCTCCACATGTTAGCCGAGCAAGATGGTCATCTGTATCATCCTTTGGCATCTGAGTCATTAAAAACGGCATTTTATGTTGACGATTTCTTGTGCTCTTTCCCTAATATTTCTGAAGCGCTCCTTGTGTGCGAAGATTTGAAATCCCTACTCCTAGGAGGTGGTTTTCCGCTCCATAAATGGACTTCAAATTCCACTGAATTTATATCAAAATTTTCATCAGAGGTCCCAGTTGATGAATTTTTTGCCATTCCTACTGATGAAGCAGCCGTAAAAGCATTGGGTGTTTTTGGTGTCCTTCTTCTGATACCTTCTCTTATCAGGTACATCTGTCAGAATCTCCCCCTGTAACTAAGAGACAAGTTCTGTCAGAAATCGCAAAGATCTTTGATCCTTTGCAATATATTGCTCCTATAGTTATTGTTGCAAAAATGTTCTTGCAAAAGCTTTGGTCATTAAAATCAGACTGGGATGAAAATCTCCCCCTCCCTCTTGTAGAAGAATGGTTAGAGTATCGCAGCAGTTTGCTGGATCTCTCCAAGGTTTCTATACCCCGCCCTTTAATTTCTAATCCCTTATACCAGCAGTATGACCTGCATGTATTTTCTGATAGTTCAGAACGGGCTTATGGCTGTTGTGCATACATAGTAGGACGTTCCTCAGCTACTTTCCCTGGATTTTCTAATTTAGTGTGCGCTAAATCTAAGGTTGCTCCACTTAAAACAGTATCATTGCCGAGATTAGAATTATGCTCTGCTTTAATGGCAACAGAATTAGCTACTAAACTAAATGTCAGTTTAAAGTTAAAATTTTCCCGCACATTTTTTTGGAGCGATTCTTCTATTGTATTAGCTTGGATTTCCAAGCCTTCTTCTCATTGGAATACCTTTGTGGCAAATCGCGTTTCTAAGATTCATGAAGTCTCTCATTCTGAGCAATGGAGACATGTTCCTAGCCGTGAAAACCCCGCGGATATAATATCACGTGGTTGCACGCCTAAAAAATTGATTTCTTCAGACCTGTACTGGAATGGTCCTGCTTGGCTAAGTCAGGAATCATCTTGCTGGCCTCGCTTAGCTAATCAATTTGCAGAAGAAATACCTGATGCCCGCAATGACCCTGTCACGTCGCATCTTACTTCTACTTCTACTAGCCTTTTTCATAGATACTCTTCATTTGATAAATTGATTCGTGTAGTGTCTTATATCTTCCGATGGAAATATTTAGTAATTGATCAACCTTTGAAGCCTCAACCCTTTCTCTCCAGAGTAGAGTTAGAATTTGCTACTTGCAAGATTTTGTTACTTGTTCAGCAGGAAGTATTTGCTCCTGAAAAGCAAGCTCTTATAAGTGGTAAAGATTTACCCAAGTCTAGCAGGCTTTCACCACTCACTCCTTTTCTAGACCAGGACGGCATAATACGTGTGGGTGGAAGATTAGCTATGTCTAGTTGTGAGGATGGGAAAAAGCATCCCATCATCCTTCCTTCAAAGCATCCTATCACTACCCTTATAATAAAAAAGTTTCATTATAAACACCTTCATGCTGGCATTCGCACCTTGCTCTGTCTAATTCGTGAACTCTACTGGATCATCAATGGCGTTCATGAGGTTTCTTCTGTTGTCAAAAAGTGTATACCTTGCTTCAAGGTTAAACCAAGGCCCGCCACGCAGATTATGGGTAATTTGCCTCCATTTCGTTCAGAACCTAGTAAGCCCTTCGCTCTTACTGGGATCGATTACGCAGGTCCTTACGTATATCAGACCAATCCCTCTTCATCTAAGCGCAAAATCTTAGGTAAACTTTACATCTCGTTATTTGTATGTATGGTGACGGGAGCTATCCACCCTGAGTTGGATACGAACGCTTCTGTATCCTACTTTTTGGCCGCCTTTTCTAGATTTGCTGCTAGACGGGGTGTTCCATCTGAAGTTTTTTCAGATGATGCAAACATTTTTGTAAGTGCTTCTGATCTCTGGAAAAAAGTGTTAAGCTCCCCTTCTGCTAAAGAAAAAATTTCCAACTTTTCCTATTCTAAAGGTTTCAAATGGCATTTCACCCCGCCTTATGCTCCCCATCATGGGGGCCGTTGGGAGTCCTGCATCAAACTTACTAAAGGACAGCTTAAGAAAACTCTTGGTCCTACCATACTTTCTTATGAGGAATTCAACTCTTTAATTATTCAAATTGAAGGTATTGTAAATTCCAGACCTCTGACCCCTCTTTCAAACGATCCTAAGGATCTTTTACCTTTAATACCCAGTCACTTCCTGATTGGCTGTTCGCTTGCTGCTACTCCGCCTTTGCTGGTTCGACGCTGTGATCCTAACTTGCCTATCTTTTGGAGAAAAGTAGAATCTTTGCGATGTTCTTTTTGGCGCCGATGGAAGTTAGAATATCTCAGCTTGCTAAATAGGCGTGAGAAATTGCGGCTTCCTCAACCAGATGTACGAGTGGGGGACATGGTTCTTCTTCGGGACCCATCTCCGCCTCTCGTGTGGAACCTAGGTAGAGTTATTCACTGCCACTTTGGCCGTGATAAACGCGTCAGAGTTGTTGATGTTTTAACTAGTAAAGGTCGTTATACTAGACCCATCTCTGCTATTTCTGTTTTGCCTTTCGAGTCTTAGTTTCTCCTCGTCTGTTATCCATGTTTAGCTTTGACTGATTCTTTTGTTTGTTTTCATTCGGAGTTCTCGGAGCATGATCACTTTTGTGATACTTTCAATGTTTAGCTTGGCCCATTTGTCGGTCAAATTTTATTTATTGTTACCGAGATCCCCGAATGGTAATTATTTCTTTACACATGTTAATTGCTTAAACCATATGCATAATCTTGTTATCGATCACTTATTCATAGATATTATAGTTCTCACCTCGAGTGTTACAGTCGCTCGCTACCTCAGGCGTCCTCACTCACGACATACAGGACATCTACTGGTTGATCCACTGTCCGCTGAGTAGTGTCGACTGACGTCACCCTGACTTTCGTTCGACCAATGGCAGGTCTTTGTCTGGTCGGGCGATCTCCAAACTTCGAGAGAGTTCCATGGTCCCTATTTAAGACGCCGCTTGCTGGCGTTCTTCACCACTTCTGATCCACCACTTCTGATCACTTCAACCTGCTGGTCACCGCTACTGCATCTCATGACACCATCGCTGATATCTACGCTACCGAGCAGTTACGTCACAAGATCTGCACCATGACGTATTGCTCAAGATGTCAAGAATAATTGCCAGCCGCTGTACTCTTCACCTTCACCTTAGAGAGGATACTTGGAATCGTCTTTCGAAATATCGCTGGATCATCTCTTGGAAACTATAAATGTCATTCCTGCGCAAGAAAAGAAGAGAGAGTTGACATTTTATCGATGGTGCACATAACTCTAGGCCATGTACGCCTCCTTCCGAGAAAACAGTGAAGACTTTTAAACCAACATTTATGCTAGCTGGAGCTTTTTAAGGAGCTGGCTCTTCAACCCTCTTCAAAGATAAGTTTACTTTTATGAAGAACTTATATCATACCAGTTATTTTATACTCTTAATTATTTTTTATGGTTCTCTCTTTTTATAAAGTGCATTTTTTATATGTCAAGCTCAACTTTTCTCCAATCAAGAAAGCTTGTTTCATGGACCTTTTTTTTTCAATCTGGGTTTCTGTCATCAGGCCCTCACACTTTGCTACGTTTATAATTGTTCATTTCTGTGATAAGCACTTAAGTGCAATTGGTTTATTCATTATAAATTTATTATTAGGAATAAAAATTGTTAATGTATTGCTCCTTATATTGGTTCTCTAGTCACGTATTTCATGCCCACTACCCCGCTCCGCTTCAGTCTAATTTTCTTGACCACAGTAGTTATTTTGTCCAGGCTTTCGCCTGATGCGTTTCGTTCTCCCGTATGGGGAAGTTTTTAGGGCAAACTTATTCTTCTCCAAACCTCGGCAAGGCCATAGTACTATTTTGCCCGACCCCGACTGTGGCCTTTAAATTTTATTACATTTCACCAATCCAACATGGTGGCTGTTCGAATTAATTCACCGGCATTGTATATCTCCATAACTATTATCGGTATCACCCTAACATACAGTAATAAAGGGCACTACGAGAAGTTCACTTATGTGACTTTCAAAAACCTGTTATGTACAAAACGAACATGGCGGCCAAACGAAGTTGAAACATGAAAATAGACGTTTCTCGTGATTTAACCATCCGAACGCAGTGAAACTTGGTACAACAAATGTTTATAAACATTGTAAACTACTGTATTATCATTGAGTTCAATTTTCCACATGACCTCAAGATGGTGGCTGTGCGAAATTTTAAAATTACGTTTTTATTTAGTCGCCTCGGCAGCGTAGCGGTCAGCATGGTTAACTGCCACCCCGGAGGTCCTGGGTTCGATTCCAGGCTCTGCCACGAAATTTGAAAAGTGGTACGAGGACTGGAACGGGGTCTACTCAGCCCCGGGTGGCCCAAATGAGTAGAGGGGATTCGATTCCCCCTCAGCCATCCTCGAAGTAGTTTTCAGTGGTTTCCCACTTCGTCTTCGGGCAAATGCCGGGATGGTACCTTATTCAAGGCCACGGCCGCCTCCTTCCCTCTTCCTTGCCTATCCATCCTCACCATCCCTTACCTTCCCTCATGAGGCCCCTGTTCGCTTTGCAGGTGAGGCCGCCTGGGCGAGGTGCCAATCCCACCTCACCAGTTGTATCCCTTCCGATTCGATGTTCCCAGCTCTAGGACTCTGCCCGTAGAGGCGGTAGTGGTGAGTTCCCTCGCTGAGTCCGTGGGTTCCACCAGCCTGGAGGGTAAACGACTAAAAATAAATAAAAAACGTTTTTATTTCTTGTGTCATAATCAATCGATCGAAGTCAACGTTTGAATAATAAACCTACGCAATATCCGTCATCTAATAGTGCATAACACTGTGGCCTACATATATAAAAATCCGACATGGCAACGATCCGAAATATTTAGACGGTTCTTAATCTACTAATCTCTGACAGCAATCAAACTGAAATTTTGCTTGTTGATAAAGGCTATGAACATAAGTTCACCTATGTGACTTTCAATAACCTGGTGAGTGCAAATCTAACATGGCGGCGATGCGAAATTTAAATATTTGAAAGAACGTTTTTCGTGATTTAACCATCCGAGCGCAGTGAAACTTGGTACGGTAAATTCCTATGCAAACCTTAATCCACTAACATATAATTTATTTAAATTGTTTTTATAGCCACAAGATGGTGGCTGTGAGAAATTTTAAAATCTCGTTTTATTTCTTGTGCCCTAATCATGCGATAGAAGTTTGAATTATACACCTACGCAATAATCTTCATTTAATAGGCTACCTATATGGCCTAGTTTATAACAAGTAGTTCCGTGAAGAACTATACAGCCTATTTTCATATATCCTGGTCATAACAATTGCCTCTATCAACATAAAAAATTTCAGTTTGATTGTTGTAATAGATTCGTAGATATTGAGAACCGTCTAAATATTTCAGATGGTCACCATGTTGGATTTTTATTTATGTAGCCTACCATTACATGAAGATTGTTGTGTAAGTATGGTATTCAAACGTCAATCGCATGATTAGGACACACGAAGTAAAAACGAGATTTTAAAATTTCACACAACTGCCATCTTGTGGTTATGAAAACAATTGAAATAAACTAGATGCCAGTGGATAACATTTGTATAAGCATTTACTGTACAAGGTTTCACTGCATTCGGATGATTAAATCACGAGAAACGTCCAGTTAAATATTTATAATTCGCGTCGCCGCCATGTTGGATTTGTGCTCACCAGGTTATTGAAAGTCGTATAGATGAACTTATGTTCATAGCCTCTATGAACATTTAAAAAAATCATTTTGATTGCTGTAAATGATTCGTAGATACTGAGAACCGTCTAAATATTTCGGATGGTCACCATTTTGGATTGTTGTATGTATAGGCCATATAGTTATGTACCATAAAGAAAAATGATTGCGTAGCTTCATTATTCAAACTTTCACTTCGATCGCATGATTACGACACAAGAAAAAAACTTAAAAATTCGCACAGCTGCCATCTTGTCGTTATGAAAACAATTGAGATAAATTAGATGCCAGTGGATTAACATTTGTATAAGCATTTAACGTGCAAATTTTACTGAACTCGGATGGTTAAATCGCGAGAAAAGTCCCTTTAAATATGTATTCCTCGCGTCGTCGCCATGTTGGAGTTGTGCTCATCAGGTTACTGAAAGTCCTATAGGTGAACTTATGTTCATAGCCTCTATTAACATTTAAAAAAATCAGTTTGATTGCTCTAAAAGATTCGTAGATATTGAGAACCGTCTAAATATTTCGGATGCTCGCCATTTTGGATTGTTATAAGTATAGGCCACGGAGTTATGTACCATTAAAGGAAAATTATTGCGTAGGTTCATTATTCAAACTTTCACTTCGATAGCATGATTACGACACAAGAAATAATAACTTAATTTTAAAGTTTCGCAAAGCCGCCATCTTGAGGTTATTTAAGAATTGAACTAAATTAGATGCCAATGCATTGCAATATGTACAATCATTTACTGTACCATATTTCAATGCGCTAAGAGAGTTAAATCACGAGAAAAGCCTATTAAAATGTTTCGAATTCGCTTGGCCGCCATGTTAGTTTTGTACTTTGCAGGTTTATGAAAGTTACATAGATAAACTTGTACCAGTTCCCTTTATCATCGTATAAAATTTCAGGGTGATATCTGTAATAGTTTCTGAGATTTAGAATGCCGGTGAAATATTTTGTACAGCCGCCATTTTGAGATTATGTACAAAATTGAACTAAATTAGATGCAAGTGCATTACAATGTGTATAAACATTTGCTGTACCAAGTTTCATTACGTTTGGATGGTCAAATCGTGAGAAAAGTCTATTTAAAAGTCTCAACTTCTCTTGGCCACCATATTGGTTTTGTAGTTAAGTTACCAGGTTTTTGAAAGTCTCATAGGTGAACTTCTAGTAGTGCCCTTTATCACCGTACACAATTTCAGGGTGATATCGGTAATAGTTTCGGAGATACTGAATGCTGGTGAAATATTTCGCACAGCCACCATGTTGGATTGGTGAGACACAATAAAATTTGAAGGGCACGGTCAGGGTCGACCTGAATTGTGCTATGATATTACCGAGTTTCATTGAAATCGCTCCATCCGTTTAGAAGTTATTAGGGGGCACGCACACACACAGACACACGGACAAATGTGATCTCATAAGCCTTTTTTTTTTCATAAAATGAAAATAGGCTAAAAATCCCACATGGCGACCAACAATATATTTAGACGGTTCTCAATATCTACGAATCTAGCAATGAAACTGAAATTTTGTATGTTGAGAGAGGCAATTAACATAAGTAGGATATATGAAGATAAGTTCTTTAGTTCTTCAAGGAACTACTTGTTTCCTTTGTGGCTCTCTTGTATCTGATATAAGCACTACACATTTCGATGTCAGGGAGTGCTACATTTCTAAATTCCTAGAGAATACGATTTATGCTATTTCGATCGTTTGCCTGATTTCTTCCCTCGCTTTTCACCCATATATCAACACGATTTGATTTTAAACAAAAGATTCCGTACAAATGCATCTGTTACGTCCTCAGTAATATGATTCGATTTGTCTGAAATTATAGCCTGTTTGAGGAACCATTCTCAAGAAAATGAACGATTCAAAGTTTTGTTGCATGTACTGTAGGTCAATATACGAATGTTCCACCGATGAACCATAGGGTATATCTCTAATGAAGGTGTGAGAGCCAACAGGCGTACTATACCCCGTATTCTTTAAAAACCATAACAATGAATATGAATACAGTTATTAAATACTAGTCTTACATAGTGTTGCTTACCTGGTGCTTTCAATTTCGTAGGAGTTTTCTTGTTTTCTTTTCGAACTACGTTATTTCATCCGGGGATATCTAGCTGATTATCAACTCCAAATTAACATTATTATTATTATTATTATTATTATTGTGAAATGTGATATTATTTCACAGTATGTGGTTTATACCAAACTAGCAGAAGTACCCATTCTTCGAACGGTCTTCGGTATTAATAACCAGACGTTATCAATTGAGCTACTGTTGCAATGGTTTGGGGCTTGGAACCAGCTTGTAGACAAAGAAAAATGGTTAGTTAAAATGTTCTCTCAAACTAAATTTACCTAACGTGTTCTTCCTGGCCTGAAAATAAAATTGAAAACCTCGTAGACGAATCGCAATACATGTCACATACAAACTGACCCTCACCGTTGTGTCAAGTCCCCAACCACAGGAAGACCCCTTTTAAAAATTATAAAGGCTTGTGATGCATGAAAATTAAAGTTTTATAGCCTCCAATGACCCAAATTCCTAAAAGCAGCAAAAAATACTATTTCAAATCAGGAGTTTTTGAAAATAATGTTGCTGTTTGGGGATATGATAGACCTTCTGTACGACATATCGCACGTGTAAGTAGTGTGAAAATAATCTCGGGTACTCCTTGAACCCCTTAAGCGCATTGATGAATTTTACAGTTTTAGTTGGTTCTATGATAACCTTCTAGCCATTTGCAAACTTTCACAGAAATTATATAATTGGAGTGGCATTACTTCTTGCAGAAATAGATGGAAAGTTGGATGTCACCTCTTGAGATACTGTTGTCATGGTTACTGGCTGGCATTCCTTCATTAGTTTATTAAATGAAATTAGTTTTTCTGGGAATATCTAAGAAACTGTTGGTTTTAGAGCCTTAAATTGTAGTTTTCGGGGACCCTTTTCGGCTCTTTATGGGCCCCGAGCTTTGTTTCTGACTCCAAGGGGTTGAAAATGAACTTTTCTCGTCGTTGTACGCCATAATATAATAATAATTATAATAAGTTAATAATATAACAATATAGGGATAGGGATATAATAGACCTTCTGTACCATACCCGCACGTGTAAATCGCGTGAAAAAATTCTAGAGTACCCCTTGATCACCTTAAGCGCATTATATGTATTGATGAATTTTACAGCTTAATTTGGATCCGTTATAACCTTATAGCCGTTTGCAAACCTTCACAGTGATGTAATAAATGGAATTGCATTGCGTCTTGCAGAAAATATATGGACCTCTGAGATTGTGTTGCCATGGTTACCGGCTTGCATTCTTTCAATAGCTTAATAAATGAAATTAGTTTTCTGGGAATATCTCAAAAATTGTTGGTTTTAGGGCCTTAATATGTGGTTTTCGGGGTCCCTCTAAGGCCGCCGAGTTTCGTTTCACACATTGAGGGACTAAAATAGCTTCTCACCCTTCTACGCCTATATGAACATTTATTTTAAGGGGGTAGGCCCCCTTTTATGAGAGGTATGGAGAAGAGTTACATCAATGATTAGTGTCGTGCCTCTGATGGATATCTGTATCAAATTTTACGTCGGTCCACCCAGCCGTTCTCGAGTTATAAGGACACGAAGTTGTGCACAGACAGACAGACAAAAAAATATTTTTGCGCGCATCGGTCATAAAACAGTCTGATACGCGCAAATATCGCAAATTTCCGTGGAAATTCAGAAAAAAACAGACAGACTTTCATTTTTATATATATAGAGGTAGAGATGTCGGCCATGGCATGTAACTTTAGTTCTCGATGTTTTCCTTGGGAGAATCGACAGGCAATGTAATGCAGTCGATCTATGTGATTGAGTGACTCCTGACTATCGCTGTTGCAAGTTCATTTGTTTTTATGATAACACTAGAAACAGTGAAGGTGTGACGTGGGCTAGAGCTGGTTTTGTGACTGGGATGGCCCCTTAAAGTTTAGTATGACACAAACTCTTAACTTGAAGTTCGTGACGTTGAGCGTAACGTACGAAGGAGTAAATTATTTTGGAAAATTACTCGAAAAATACCTACGATTATTAGTCTATTTTCACGTATAACTAGCTATTTTACCCGGCGTTTCCTGGGAGGTGTATTTAAATGTTATAGAAAGATACATGCCAATATATTACGCAAGGTATATTCACTTTGCCCCTAAGTGAGTTTAAACATAGTTCTCCTGGGCTCTGAAGTTAATCAAGTTAATTAACTCACTGTAAATCTAGGTGAAGGGTACTGTGGAGTTCAATAACGTAGTAGAGAATCCATCAATAATAAAAAGGGCTGTATATGCACATTTCTCAAGGACCTAGTCTCACAATTTCAGTACTTTCCTGATAGTCTGTTTTTGTTGTAATGGGTGTAATTTAGACGTCTTGTTCATACACAGTAGTTCTGTTTCAATTTTAAATTGTTGCATCTACCTTTTAGAAAAGAACGAATGTTTAAATTATTCAATATTTGGATTATAAAGTCATCATTCTGGAGTCAAATATACTTAGATTTCCAACCCCGCACAATGGTGTGATTAATGAGAAATGGCTTATTCATCTACAAAGGTCAGTGTATAGGCTACTATAGCTGCATATTAGGGAATAGTATTGCTGTATTTACATGCCAATTATCTCTTATTAGGGGCAGATGACCTCGTAGTTCCGTCCCTTAAAACAACAATAAATAACTAACTAACTATCTCTTATTGGGCCGCTTTTTGTGGCGTATTTGGTAGCATGCTGAGCTTCTATGCCCAAGGTCACGGATTCAAACCCGGCCGAAGTCATCAGAGTTTTGAAGAGTGTTAAAAATTCCTCAGTATGCCTTTCTTCCGAGGGGAAGTAAATCCGGTGGGCCCATGTCCGAGGACATAGATTTATGTGATGTAAAAGAACCTTCCACTAACTACACTCGTGTGAAAGTAAAATTTGTAGGTTAAATTTGATTAACGCTATTAAGTTCCAACGGTCACCATCAGGTTCTGGTTGCGGGGGTATCCATTAGCCAAGTTTGCAGCTAGGTGTCGTTAACGGTAGCATTTGGTAGCAAAAGTAGTAACTACTTAAAACTGACTGTCTGTAGTCCTTACCTGAATATAATATAGCACTCAATAATACAGCCATCACAATTAACACCGGTTATCAGGCAGATTCTACCCACATCCAAAGTCCACGGGGCTGCATGACCTCGTTGTCGCAGCCCCTAAACAGAGGAACCATCTAACCTATCTCACCTAGTTAAAGTAAATGCAGCAACGTATAATCCCAGTATAATGTCAAATAAGATGCATTGATTGAGAACACATTGGGCTTCTTTATTCCCTAAAGTATTTCGTAAGGTAGGTCAAAAGTTAGAAATGGCAGACTTGGAATATCAATACTTCACCAATCCGTGTATAATTAATGAAGAGCCTGTATGCTTAAAGATCCATAAGCCTTTTATAATCAAAGTGGCTTCAAGTAACATGGCGTGGTGGAAAGTAGAGCTCTTGGTAAAGAGGTTAGCTCATAGTATATGGTGTCTAAAAAGAAAGCAATGGAAAAAACAAATATAATTATAAACGTGACTGAGATGACAAAATATATTAAAATCATTATGCAATTCAGATTTAAATGACATTGAATGAATACAAATTTAATAAATACGATATCTTGCTGAGGTCAAGACAATGTTTCATTTAGAAAATGATTTGTCTATTGTTTAAAATTTTATGGGTGTAGCAAAGTCCAAAGACTCAAATAGACGGTAGTAAGAAATAAAATAACGTCAGTGCTAGTTCAGGAATAAGACGTAAATACGAATGGAGTGCTACTGTAAAAAGATCCTGTACGCGTCTGAGTGTTGAATGGGCAGGCAGTTTGAAGCAGCCAGGAGGGATGCGATCCAGCTGGCAGTGAAAATGCCGCAGCGATCACAGTCGGTTGGTGCTGCAACCTATCTTGTCTTGTGTTAAATGGACAGGCAGTTTAAAGCAGCTTGGAGGGATGTGATCTAGCTGGCAGTGGGTGTAACATGGCCTCTTACCGAGATAGATGGATTCTTGGTGGTCCCGTCTTGAGCTATTGTTGCCATGGACATGCCGGCCTTGCCATTACTTTATCAGTTTATTTTCTGACTTAATTAGCCTTTGCTCGAGTGCAAAAAGGCCTAAATCAGAAGAATGAGAAAGACTATCGAAAATTCATGTAGCCAGCCGTTCCTTCTGGGTCCTAAACTATGTGTATGCAAAATTTGGTTGAGATTGGTGGGACGGTGTAGATTTGTATACGGAACAAATATACATACATACATACATACATACCCACATACAGACTTTCACTTTTATATATTAGATAAACAAGTAGTTCCTTGAAGAACTATACAGCCTATTTTCATATATCCTGCTTATGTTAATTGTCTCTATCAACATACACAATTTCAGTTTGATTGCTGTAATAGACTCGTAGATATTGAGAACCGTCAAAAATTTTGGTTGGTTGCCAAGTTGGATTCTTATATATGAAGGCCATAGAGTTATGTACTATTAGATGACGATTTTTGTGTAAGTTCATTATTCAAACGTTCACTTCGATCGCATGATTAACACAAAAGTAATAAAAATTTAATTTTAAAATTGCGTCCAGCCGTTATCTTGAGGTTGGTTGGTTGGTTGGTTCCTCAGTTTAGGGGCTGCGACAACGCGGTCATATAGCCCCGTGTACTTTGGGTGTGTGTAGAATCTGTCTGATAACCGGTGTTAATTGTGATGGTTGTATTAGTGATCTTGAGGTTATGTGAACAATGAAACTAAATTAGATGCCAGGGCATTACAATGTCTATAAACATTTACTGTACCAAATTTCACGTGCGCCCAGATGGTCAAATCACGAGAAAAGTCTATTAAAATGTTTCACCTTCGCTTGGCCGCCATGTTCGTTTTGTATTTTACAGGTTTTTGGAAGTCTCAGAGCTGAACTTATAGTAGTACCCTTTATCACCGTAGAAAATTTCAGGGTGATATCAGTAATAGTTTCGGAGATATAGAATGCCGGTGAAATATTTCGCACAGCCGCCATGTTGGATTGGTGTGACGTAATAAAATTCGAATGGCAGGGTAGAGGTCATCCGTAATATTACTATGACCTCACCCAGTTTCATCGAAATCGCTCCAGCCGTTTAGAAGTTATTAGGGGGATACACACATACGCACAAACACACGGACAAAAGGCGATCTCATAAGCCTATTTCTACATGAAGTGAAAATAGGCATATGAGATCACCTTTTGCCCGTGTGTGTGTGTCCCCCTATAAAATCTAAACAGCTGGAGCACTTTCAATGAAACTCGGTAAGGACATAGTACTATCTTGTCCGACCCCGATTGTGCCCTTCAAATTTTATTACGTCTCACCAATCCAACACGGCGGCTGTGCAAAATGTTTTACCGGCATTCTATATCTCCGTAACATTTACTGATATCACCCTGAAATTTTATACGGTGATAAAGGACACTACTAGAGGTTCACTTAAGTCACATTCAAAAACCTGTTAAGTACAAAACGAACATGGCGGCCAAATTAAATTGAAACATTTTAATAGCCTTTCACACAATTTAACCATCCTAGCACAGTGAGACTTGTTACAGCAAAAAATGTTTATACACATTGCAATACACTGGCGTCTAATTTAGTCCAAATGTTTAGATAACATCAAGATGGCGGCTATGGGAAATTTTAGAATTAAGTTCTTATTTCTTGCGTCCTGATCATGCGCATAACGTTTACTCAATAATCTTCATATGATAGTACATAACTCTATGGCCTATATAATAATAATCCAACATGGCAACCATCCGAAATAAACTGCTCAAAAAAATTAAAGCACCACCTTTTTCAAAGGCCACCAAATTTTTAAAAGTTGACAGCACAAGCTCGAAATCTCAGTATGACGTTTGTCCTGATGCCTACCAAGCATATGCTTCAGCACAACTCCCCAACTTGAGTATTTTCGTGGTAGCGCCCCGAAAACCAGCCCATTTTCGAAAACCGCAAATTGAGGTTTGCGAAAAACGCTGCAGGACTTGTCGCAGATTGCCAAACCAGTCAAAAATGAATGAGTCTTGCTCTTAAAGGTTCCACAAACACGTTGAAATCGTTTCATTTGACGTTTGGGCATTTTCAACCCCCTTCATCATCATGGCAACCATCCGAAATAAACTGCTCAAAAAATTAAAGCACCACTTTTTCCAAATTCTTCTTGTTTCTTAAGAAGGGCCTGATTAAAAAAATCATACAAACGGGGTAGCAGGGGAAGGGGTGGTGACACAGGCACAGCTCCTTTTTTGAAACGTTAGGGGAGGTCAACGTGAATGTACCGGACTGTCCTTATAATCAGTTATGTATTTTCATGTCCCTAATCTGTGGTATAAAGTGCAAGGTGGCCACATCTCTTTTTCTTGGTGTTTCACTTTCTAAAAACAAGAGTGTATGTAGGCCATAGAGTTATGTACTATTATGAATTGCTTTGATAACCCCAAGATGGCAGCTGTGCGAAATTTTAAAAATGAGCTTTTATTTCTTGTGTCTTAATCATGCGAATAGATCGATCAGACGTGGACAAAAGCGAACTTGAGTTGAGGCATGTGCTTACACGTCTGGCGGTCCATGGTTTTCACCACCTTAATTGCGTTAGCAAATATTTCCATGAACCTACAGTGACGTGTGTATGCCAACTATGTGGAGAAGCATGTGATCGCTACCACTTAGAGCTCTGTAGGAAAAGGACAGAATCAATCAAAGACTATGCAACTCAAAGTGCCAGAATGCAATTCTAGTCTACTTTTTTATACTTTATTTTCAATGGCTATTTGGCTGCAATAAAAGTATTATCATTCATTATTCAAACGCTTCTGGGGAATACCTTACCACGAGGATTGTAGGCACGTCCACAAAGCATCAACAGTGGCGGCAGGTGGACCTGAATGAACAAGATGCCGACCGACCATATCCCAGACATGTTCGATGGGCAACATGTTAGGCGAACGGGCAGGCCAGGGAAGCAGAGGTATCCGTCGTTCTGCGAAGAAGGCTTGCACATTCCTCGCCACATGCGGGCGGGCATTGTTCTGCTGAAATATGGCCTCCGGAACGACCAGCAAGAGGGGCTGTGCCGCGGGCTGCAAAACTTCCCTGATGTAGCGGTCACTGTTCAGATTGCCCGCAAGACGTACTGTGCCCGTTTAGACCGGAGTCCGCACGACCACATATGCATTTTACCAATAATCAGTCAGCACGAGAGTCAAAATATCCCGGAGCGCCAGATGGGTTAAAGCAAATCGCAAAAACGACATCAAATTTAAAAAATGCGTTACTGGTTTTTGGCTCAATGCAACAATAAGGATAGAAGGAGATTTAATTGGGAGAAACATATCTGGTAAAATTATCTCAGTTTATTTAGAAGTTAAAACCTGACTGCAAGGATGCTCAAAGCAGCATCATCCACGTGTGGCGATCCACACTCTTATTTACACACAATATACAGAAATTTTCCAAACACATTTGACAATCTTTTTGGAAACACAAGTCCGATTAATAGTCCTGTGGACTGTGTTCCAAAATTATTAATATTTAATTCCAGTTCAAAGTTAATTGTCTATACTGGAAATAAACGTAGATCACTGTTTGAATATTTACATGATATTAACACTCGTAGAATAAATGTTTATAGAATTTTTAAACTTTCACTTGTTTTCCAGTTTCAAAAATACATCGTCGAAAAATATTATCATCATTGAAGCAATACAAATTATTAACACATATTAATAACATCTGAAAAGTATTTGACCATTGAGCATAGCATCGAAGAACTGTGCGAAGCACAACAACAATTAATTGTTCTTCTGACATTAAACAGTTCGAGAAGTGACTCGATTATGAACTTCAAGTTCCAAACAAAATACATGATTTCTGAATCATCAACTTGATCAATAAATGGTTGAACCATTCAACTATTCAATTATCCACTTGGAATCATTATGAAAAAAATATTTATATTCATGGCCATTCTTAGTAACTTTCACAACTTGCAATTCTTCGACAGAATGCGGAAATAAGAATTGTAGTTTTATAATGAATTCATTTAGTTCATGGCACTAGGATTGAAAATATCCTTCAAATTATTCGTGGTTAAAGAATTATTTTAAATTGGCAGTGGCCCATTCTATTATTTGTGTAAGAACACAATATTACAACAACAACGGCAAAGGTCTTCCTCTGAAGAAGAATAAACTACTATCATGACAAATCCGGGTTCTAGCAAAATCAAAGTCTAAATGGAATTCGTAAACAAGGTTGAAATAAGAACTGATGGTTTCAAAGAAATAACCTTCGGGTCATTCATCCGACGAAATGTGTGGCTCCAATACTCCTACTATAAACCTGAGCCATCGAACCTGCTATTTGATTGATGCTCGAAAAAACCTTCATTCCTGCGACTTAAACATGCGCACCTGGGAATGGCATTCAACTACTCCACACATAAATTATCTTCCCAAAATGTATACAATAAATCAAGCCTCTGCTTGTTATCAACACTGGAAGATTAATAAACTGACAAGTTTATTTTATTTTACCATTCAGTTCAACCCGTGAATTTACCATACATATGAAAATCTTTATTTCACTTTCGAGTGTATTTACGTCATGATTTTATATAAATACAAAAATATCCTATTTGATACAAATATCAATTGCTTCCCGTTTCATGCCTCTCCGTGTTATCTGAAAAATATACTTTGCTCATTGCAAATATCAACTGTTCAACCAGAACTGAAATGTTGGTTGAATGCGGGCTTGCGCTAACCACTCTCCTTCGGAAAATCTCCTGTTCCAAACTAGAAATGATTAAACTACTTCATAGGCTCTTTCTCAATACATATGATTATTATAAAATATAATATCCAAGAATTATTTAGAAAAATTATGAAAATTATTATTATTATTATTAGTGGATTATTATTATTATTATTATTTATATTATTTTAAATATGTTTAATTATCATCTCATTATGTGAGAATCCACATGTTCGAACCTTCGAATATGGAAAAAATATCCATTCCTTAACAAAAATAAATTTAACTTTTACAGTTACATCGGGGGTATTCCGTGGTTTCCTTAAAATATGAAAAATTCAAATAAATCTTCGAAATGCTCGGTCATCGATCCTAAACTGTTCTGAGTGTTGCAAATGCTCAGAATAACTCTAATAAGTCTTGCGTAAATCATTGCAAGCTTTAAATACGACGAAAAAAATGTGTTGGTCATCTGCAGAAAAAAATAGTTTGTTCCAATTAGCTAGGCATAATATAATTCAAATGTGGCTTACATTTCTTGATGGTCTTGAAGTGTAGTAAACCTGGTCTGTACCAGATTTATCCATAGACATGCCCTATCGGACAAGCATGTATAATCCTTGTATCGGCCGCCATCATATACCCACAATTCGTCTAGTCAGACATAGTGGTAGTATCTTTCGACGTTTGAATAAACTGTGGTTCCATTTTAATATGGGCTTCTATCAAAGCCATAACAGTTTGTTTAAATAGGGTCAGATCTAAGTGATCTCTTCTTAAATATGTCAGTTGTAACATAACTCACGGTAATCTTATCAGTACAAGAAAAACACTGACAGTCTAAGCAATTAACGGCTGTTCTGAAGATCGTTCCCTGGGCATGGTTTGTTATATCACCATCTGCCATGCGCTAAGCAACCTGCAGTTTCCCTTGCGTAGACTAATGAACGCCACCGTTATAGACTAGTCTTCAGTGTACTGACAGATCGAAGTGGTTAACTAGTTACAAATAATGAAAACTGACTGAATGGATTTAAACATCCAAGTATTAAGTTTTTACTGGACTGTGACAAAATACTATTTTCTAGACAAAGTCTAGCATATGTCCTTGTAGAAATATAAATATTTCCACCAATGTCTGTAGAAAAACAATCACCTCAGTGATTCTCCTCACCAGAAACTTATTAAGTTCCAACTCGTTTGCGCAGCACTTTTCGTGACTATCACGACTTGAAAAGAACTTCTGCGTAGATCTGGCAACCATGTGCCTTGGCTCAGCGTAGACGCAACTTGCTCGCCAAGTGCTTATGTTAGAATGAGCTGAAGTTGCTTCGGCCAGCTGGCTTTTATTCAAAACCGTCAGGGTCACGCGTCATCACCTGATATCTAGAAATCCTCATATCTCTTGAATCCCTGGTCCGATTTACTTGATACTAATTGCATTCTCTTTCATTTGGCCGTGCCAGTAATCTGATCCAAGTCTCAAGTCTCTACTCCATAGTTAACTATTTAATCAATAAATAGCCTCCACCTCTGCTATTACTCGCTACGTCACTTGACATCCAACTATCGGTAAATTCTTTCTAAATGCTTCTCGAAGCAATGTAGCGCGATATTCAAATATCTGAACTTTCAAAAGCGGCTACAGCCTTTCCCTTGATATCTAGGTGTCTGAAACTTGGAATACCCATTCCTAGAGTTGGGCACAGTACGAGGCGCGATCGCCTGTTATAGGCAATTGCGACCCAAACCATTACACCTGGTGTTTGTTCGCTATGCCGCTCAACAATACAGTCTGTATGATTGCGTTCTCCACGGCGGCGTCGAACGCGTATGCGACCATCACTGTAGGACAGGTTGAAGCGAGACTCGTCCGAAAACACTACATTTCGCCACTCAGCCTGCCAGTGTCGGCGTGTACGTGCCCATTGTAGTCGGAGGCGTCGGTGGTTCCCAGTCAATGGAGGCCGACGCAGTGGCATGCGTGCTACCAGTCCAGACCTCAAAGGAGGACGCCTCACCGTCGACGCAGACATGTCCACCTCCGTTGCAGTGCTCCATCGTCGAGCCAACATCGAGGACGACGCTGCTCTTTCCGATACGGCCATGCGGAGAAGATGGCGGTCGTCTCGCGCTGTGGTCACATTGCGTCGTCTTGTACCCTGTCGTCCCAGTGTAACGACCCTCCTCTCTCCACTGGATCCACACACGCCTTACTGTTCACGCAGAGTGCCCTGTACGAGCAGCAATGTCCCAGAATGACAGATCTGCCAACCGAAGCCCAAGCATTCTGCCCCGTTCCACCACACTCACATGCTGATAGTCCATCCTGTGAGGTCGGCGAGGCATCGTTGCACTTGCTTAAACGTTTCCACTTGGTATGACGGCCCCACGCTGACAGAGCTGTGCGGAACACTGACCTCTCCGGTCCCACGACAGAGGGCACTGGTGGGCCAATGTGCACGCCATCTCTCAGCGATTTCAATCACTTAGTATGATGCCGCAGGCCTACTCGACCTCTGTTCTGGGAGTTTCTCTGACCATTTTTTCAGGGTGTTTCACTTTCTACAAACAGTAGTGTATATAAAAATACAACAGGGCAGCCATCTGAAATATTTAGACGGTTCTCAATATCTACGAATCTATTGCAACAATCAAACTGAAATTTTGTATGTTGATAGAGGCAATTGACATAAGTAATATAGGCCTATATGAAAGTAGGCTGTTAAGTTTTTCATGGAACTACTTGTCAAATATTTAAAATTCCCGTGACTGCCATGTTGATTTTGTGTTCATCCGGTTTTTTAAACACAGGCCTGTGTGACTGAATATTCCTGTAATACGATACAAAATTTCAGTTTGATTGCTGCAATAGTTTCGTTGATATTGAGTACTAGTGAAATATTTCGTGGAGCGGCCATATTGCATTGGATTATGGGATTTCGTACATTAGCGAGCACACATTTCACAAATTTATCAACGACTCTGTAACTAGTGGAGGAATTTTCTTGTATTTTGACCCATATGTGCATATGTATGTGGCGTTTTATTTAGAAAGAATAAGCAAGGAAGGAAGCTTGTAGTTTTACGTGACTTTTTGACCTCGTGATCATGAGTCACGGGACGTCTATTTTTACGTGGAATCCGAACAATAGGACGTAATATTTCACTATGAAAATCTCACATGCATTGTCCGGTAATCGAAAATGTCATTAATGAATAGCAAAGTGAGCACCGGTGATTATTTACAGCCCTGTCTTAATCCCAAATTTGACTTTATATCTCCCAAAATTACATCACTTTTAATTTTAATTGCACATTTTACTTTCGAATACACATTCTCAATTGCTCTTATCATCTTATGTGACACCCTGATCTGTACCAATTTAGCAATGACAGTTCCTCTGCTCACTGAATTGAACGCCTTCTCTAAATCAATTGCTGTGATGTACAGCTTACCTCTTTTCCTCCTTATGTATTTGTCCATCAACATTCTAACCACCATTATATTGTCAATGGTGCTCATCCCTTTTCTAAACCCTGATTGGAGTCTCGAGAACAGCGAGCAACCCTCTGCCCACGCCATTGAACCCTTGGTTAAAACCCCGGTGTATATTTTGTTCGGAATATCAAGCAAAGTTATGCCTCCATAATTGCTTGCATTGGCCGGGAATCGAACCCGATCTGCCTTAATGAGAGGCAAGGAGGTTGACCACTGCACCACATAGTCCCTTAGAAAGAATATGATTGTGTATGATGTGGTTTTTATTGTATTTTCAAAACTAATTTTGCCTATTTGCCCAAAATCTCAATAACCTAAAAAATGCGGCAGAATTGGCAACAGACAAACAGTTAGGCAAAAAATTGTTTGCACGCATTCGTCAAGAAATAGTCTGAAACACCTATAAACACTGCAAACCTCCGGATAAATTAACAACAACAAAAAAGAAACAGAAAAATTTTCGTTTTTATGCAGTATATGTTATGGGGGGGGGGGGGGGCAGATGACCTTAAAAATCTCCATGTCTTAAAACAAACATCATCGACACCACCAAAATTTTGAGAAGAATGAGTGCTCCATTATCTAGAGTCCTGTGTCATTTTGTTGGTTTATCACTGTTATCACTTCTCTCGACCTCGGTTGTTGAAAGACACTCTGCGAATTGGTAACGAGGAGATATGGATAAGGAAATTACCTCTAATTGACTGGTTAGCAAAGAAGACAAGGGCACGTCGTTTAACATCAAACTCAAAGAAGAAATGTCACGTGCAACCACATTTTCATGATAAACTTTACCTGCTGTCCTTCAAAACAACACTCAAACGAACACAATGTTCTTTTTTTTTTTTTTTTTCAAATTCCTCCTACTATGATGTTGAAAGGAGTCACTGATAATGCGACCAGTGTACTTACTTAAGCATAATAGTGAGTAAACCAACCTTTAACTATGAACTAGGTGAATAATGCGACATTTTAGCTCATCTATATTCTACTACGAGTTGTTGTAGATTCTTTTAGGGGCTTTGCAACATCGTGATCATGTAGCCTCATGTACTTGGGTGTCTGTAGAAGTTGTTCGATGACCGGTATCACAGTGATGTCTGTATTAGTGTGTGTATTTGTAATTGAGGAAGGATTTTGGTATGAAGAGGCCGTGGTACCATCCCGGTATTTGCCTGGAGTAGAAATGAGGCAACCACGATAAACCACTTCCAGGATGGCTGAGGTGGGAATCGATCCCAACTCCTTGCAATTTTACCTCACGAGGCTGAGTGAATACCGTTCCAGCCCTCAGACCAGAATTAAATTTCTTGGCAGAACTGGGAATTGAACCCACACCTCCGGGATGACAGACAAGAATGCTAGCTGCTGCACCACGGGGTGGATCCTAATGATCTCGGCCATGCATATGTAGACAGTGAGGCGCGGGACGTTTGGATGATTCATAACTACTTTTTCCCCCCGAAACTGAAGGTTTTATTTCTGCAATACAAGATCAGGCAGTGACCACAAAGAACTGCGTGAAGTTCAGTGCAAAGGATGAAAATACCACGCATGATGCATGCTGATTATGTCACAGTACTTCTGAGACAAAAAAAACACACGAGGCAGTCAGATCATAGCCAACATAGTATTCCCAAAGGCATAATAAAGGCACCAAAATCTTGCACTGCAAACTTGCTCTGGAACATCAATTAATAGGTTCAATGAAACTATACTGTACGTAGCGTATACAGCAAGCACAGTTCTATTTGGGCAGATCTGTCATCACAGATAAAGCAATTCCTGCTAATAGACCAGACATTATTCCTGTGGGCAAAATTAAAAAGAAGAAACCCGCATTTAATCGGCATTGCTGTTCTAAATACACACAATATGGAACAGTCAAAAAGTCAAAAACTAAGTGAATACAGTGAGTTGGTGGCAGAAATAAAGAAGTTGAGGCATCAAGCAAATACCACTGTTGTACCACTTGTCCTCACAGCAACTGGTGTTTTACCGACGTCGCTAAAGAGGCGCCTGCAAACACTGAATCATCCCATTAGTACAGTGAGATATTGTAATATGTATCTTAGATAGGGGGTAGTGGCAATCTCTATATATATAAAAATGAAAGTTTATCTGTTTTTTCTGAATTTCCACGGAAATTTGCGATATTTGCACGTTTCAGACTGTTTTATGATGGATGCGCGCAAAAATAATTTTTTTGTCTGTCTGTCCGTCTGTTTGTTTGTTTGTTTGTCTGTGGACAATTTGTTGTGCCCTTATAACTCGAGAACGGCTGAGTGGATCAACGTAAAATTTGATACAGATATCATTCAGAGGCAAGACACCAATCATTGATGTAACTCTTCTCCGTACCTCTCATAAAAGGGGCCCTACCCCCTTAAAATACATGCTGAAATAGGCGTAGAAGGGTGAAACAAAGCTCATTTTCAGCCCCTCAATGTGAGAAACGAAACTCGGGGGAGGGCCCCCGAAAACCATATTTTAAGGCCCTAAAACCAACAGTTTTTGAGATATTCCCAGAAAACTAATTTCACTTAATAAATTAATGAAAGAATGCGTGCCGGTAACCATGGCAACTGAATCTCAGAGGTCCACCTATTTCTGCAAGACGCAATGCAATTCCATTTATTACATTACTGTGAAGGTTTGCAAACGGCTATAAGGTTATAACGGATACAAATTAAGCTGAAATATCCATCAATACATACAATGGCTTAAGGGGTCAAGGGGTACTCTAGAATTTTTTCACGCGATTTACACGTGCGGGTGTGGTACGGAAGGTCTATTATATTCCTTCTCTATTATATACAAATGAATGTTTGTCTGTTTTTTCTGCATTTCCACGGAAATTTGACATATTTGCCCGTTTCAGACTGTTTTGTGACGGATGAACGCAAAAATATGTTTGTCTGTCTGTCTGTTTGTCTGTGGACAATATTTTGTGTCCTTATAACTCGAGAACGGCTGGGTGGATTAACATAAAATTTGATACAGATATCCATCAGAGGCACGACATTAATCATTGATGTAACTCTTCTCCGTACCTCTCATAACACGGGGCCTACCCCCTTAAAATACAAGCTGAAATTAGCGTAGAAGGGTGAGACAAAGCTCATTTTCAGCCCCTCAATGTGAGAAACGAAACTCGGGGTCCCTAAAAGAACCCCGAAAATCACATTTTAAGGCCCTAAAACCAACATTTTTCTAGATATTCCCAAAAAACTAATTTCACTTAATAAATTAATGAAGGATTGCATGCCGGTAACAATGGCATCAGAATCTCAGAGGTCCATCTATTACTGTAAGACGCAATGCAATTCCATTTATTATATTACTGTGAAGGTTTTCAAACGACAATAAGGTTAGAAGGGATCCAAATTAAGCTGAAATATTCATCAATACATATAATGCGCTTAAGGGGTCAAGGGGCTCTCTAGAATTATTTAACGCGACTTACACGTGCGGGTATGGTACGGAAGGTCTATTATATCCCTATCCCTATATTGTTATATTATTATTATTACTATTATTTTAATTATTATCATTATTATGGCATACAACGACGAGACAAACTCATTTTCAAACCCTTGGTGTCAGAAACAAAACTCGGGGCCCCTCAAGAGCCGTAAAGGGTCCCCGAAAACTATATTTTAAGGCTCTAAACCCAACAGTTTCTTAGATATTCCCAGAAAACTAGTTTAATTTAATAAACTAAAGAAGGAATGCAAGCCACTAACCATGAGAAAAGTATCTCAAGAGGTGGCATCCAACTTTCCATCTATTTCTGGAATAAGTAATGCCACTCCATTTATTACATTTCTGTGAAAGGTTGCAAATGGCTATAAGGTTATCACGGAACCAACTAAAACTGTAAAATTCAACAATGCGCTTAAGGGGTTTAAGGAGTACCCTAGATTTTTTTTCACACGACTTACACGTGCGATATGTCGTACAGAAGGTCTATTATATCTCCAATCAGCAACATTATCTTCAAAATTTCCTGATTTGAAATAGTAGACTGTTTTTTGCTGATTTTAGGAATTTGGGCCATTGGAGGCTAAAGAAAACTGAATTTTCATGCACCACAAGCCTTTATAATTTATAAAAGGGGTTGGGCACTTGACACAACGGTTAGGGTCAGTTCGTATGTGACGTGCATTGCGATTCGTCTACGAGGTTTTCAATTTTATTTTCACGACAGGAAGAACACGTTAGGTAAATTTAGTTTGAGAGAACATTTTAGCTAATCATTTTTCTTTGCCAACAAACAGGTTCCAATCCCCTAAACATTGCAACAGTAGATCAATTGGTAACATCTGGTTATTAATACCGAAGACCGTTCGAAGAATGGGTACTTCTGCTAGTTATCACCATAAGGGACACATTTCCTAAACACTTCTCTTCTTATAATCAATCTCTTACCTCTTTAAAACATAACATATTATTTATTTCACACCCAATAATCACATCTCTAACACATAATTTATAAGCAATCTTCCAGCATGGCTTCCTACAATCTCCATAGATTTTCTAAACAGATATTTTAACAAATATTTTTACAGCATGGAATAAAAATAATCAAAGATATATAAAAAACAAAACAGCATCAAAATAGAAATAAAAATACAGATGTGTCACTCTATGGTTCATGGCCCCCTCCCACCTCACTACTAGATCATTACAAGGAATACCATGGCTCAAGACTCAATACTCCTTGCAATGATCTATCAGTAAAAAGGTAGCCATGCTATAACCTTAACCTATAATCTAAGAGATTGAACAGTGACAATTGACCACTATAACCACATGTTACAATATGTCCAAAATATCTGTCAGCCTATTTTCATTTTATGAAAGACAAGAAGTTCCGTGACGAACTACAGAGCCTATTTTTCATAAAATTTAAGATTCATGCCAAAGATTATTCTATATGAATCTATCTATAAAATAAATATTATTAATAATAAATTTTATTACGTCTCACCAATCCAACATGGCGGCTGTGCGAAATATTTAACCGGCATTCTATATCTCCGCCACTTTTACAGATAACACCCTGAAAGTTTGTACGTTGATAAAGGGTACTACTAGAGGTTCACCTATGTAGCTTTCAAAAACCTGCCAAGTACAAAACCAACATGGCGGCCGAACGAAGTTAAAATATTTAAATGGAATTTACTCGTGATTTAATCATTTGAGCGCCGTGAAATTTGGCACGTAAATGTTAATACATGTTTTAATATACTGGCATCCAATTTCGTTCAATTATTTTCATAACCTCAAGATGCGAAAGTTTAAAATTAAGTTTGTATTATTAGTGTCCTAATCATGCGATCGAAGTGAATGCTTGAATAATGAACCTACGCAATAATCTTCATCTAATAACCTATATATAGAACACTTCAACATGGTCCTTAGCTAAATTACGGATAACACACACAAATACAGCCATCACAATTAACACCGATTATCAGACAGATTCTACACACACCCAAGTACACGGGGCTACTTGACAGCGTTGTCGCAGCCCCTAAACAGAGGAACCAACCAACCAAATTCCTCTGACTCGTTAGAGCAAGATGCCATCTCACGGTAGGAGTCTTAATAACCGATACTGAAAGTTACGTATTGTAGTCCCGGTACATAACTTCTCAACGTAATGGTGTATGTGGTGACATAGTCTAAGTCGTGTATCAAAAGCTGTTTAGTATACATAGAAGGAATCTTGAATGTAAAAACCTTCTAGAAAATCACAAAGCTGATGAGTAGGGTTCGGAAGTTTAAGACCTAAAGAAGTACAAAATAAGCAAGCAAATATGCCCTAAAAACTAGCTAAATATCACCTAAAACCTATAAAATATGACCTAAAAAACTATGAAATATGACATGTAATTTTTGGGATGGGTAGAGTATCACTAACATACAGTAAATGCTAAATGACATCCGTAGAAGAGCGCCTTCTTGGAAGCAGGTCTTCTAAACCTGATATCTGCCTGTTCAGGGAAAATAAAGAAAAATATATCCGCTACACTATTCGGAAATCCTGTGTTTGAAACTCGACGTAGATAACACGTACCTTGTTAACAACGCCTCAATTTAAACAACAATGCTGAAATTATAACCAAATATGACCTTATATCACTAAAATATGACCAAATATGACCAAAACAATAAAAATGGCCGAAATATGCATTTATAGGAAACATCAAATTGCTTTAAACGTGGTCAGGACCCGTCATTCAAACTTATTTTTCAGATTTCGGGCAAAATGAGCTCGGGAAAAAATATGACTTTTCCTTAACATCCGAACCTTACTGATGAGTAAAGAAATATTGAATACTATGATAAGATGTTTCCAAAGTATGAAGTGCCATGTCCCCAAAATTGAATTTCCTTGATTGACATCAAGACATTCCCCCTCAGAATGTGAGGAATACGGTGAGCGTTTCCACCGAGGCATTTCAGTAATTTAAAAATGGTTTGTGGGACGGTAAAAGACAAAGAATATGTTGGCAGAATAGTATCAGTCCTTAGTTTCGGACACTTCCAAAAGTGAATACAAAAGGGAGCGATCAAAATTCCATTCAAAACTTCTCCTTTGGGTAAAATATACGTATATATAATTTCAAGGTCTGAAAATGTATACTGTATTATATATTTTTCACGAATAAGTAGAACCTCTGGTTCGTGGAAATTGTAAGTGAGGGCAGAAAAAGTGCATTTGTTGTACAGTGTTAAAAGTTGGAAATACTGGAAGAGTTGGTTGGTAGTTGGTTCTTTAGTTTAGGGCAGACGAGGGCAAACTTCTTAGGGGCAGGGCCAGCCGCAATACAAAATAATCTAGGCGGGCCGAAGAAAAGAACAACCCCTGTTTATGGATAGATTATGCACGTTTTATTTCTGAATTTTCAATCAAACAAAACGTACAGGCTACAAATTGTAGAAAACTTAGGAAAAAAGAACACACCTTCATTATTTGTTAGTAGAGGAAGGAGTATGTGACAAGTGAAACTTTGACCGTGCTTCTAAAAGTTCTTCATAATCTAGTTGAAACTGGGAAGAGCTGATTCTTACGTTAGTAGCGCAGCTAAATAGTGGTCTGTCAATCAATTTCTGACGCTATTTCTGCGAAGTTTCATTGTGGAAAACACCTGTTCACAGATACAGTAAGATGCGAACATGGCAGTTGTCTTTTGTGCATGAGATTTCAAGTTTGGGAAGCTTGATTTTGATACGGCCTTGTAGAACTCAATTTACGAAACGTTGAAGAATAGTTGCTTTAATTGTTACATTGTAACTCACTCAGTTCTAGCTGCAAATCTGATTTTACTGTTTCACAGCCAACATTAAATGGCATGCTGAAAACTTCCAAGTCCTGTTCAATGACTTTGAAGTCCTGAAATCTTCATTCAAATTCGTCGTGGAGATTTTTCGCACAAGAAGATCTTACAAAAATGCATAAACACAATGAGATTGAAATAGTTTTTCACTTCTAAGTACAGAGAACAGGAAATATCACCTATGTGTAATTGTAGGAAGTATAATTCGAAACTATGTCGCGGGCCGGATTAAACTAGCTCAAGGGCCGCGCTTGGCCCGCGGGCCGTACTTTGCCCATTACTGGTTTAGGGGCTGCGACAACGCCGTCATGTAGCCCCGTGTACTTTGGGTGTGTGTAGAATCTGTCTCATAACCGGTGTTAATTGTGAAAGCTGTATTAGTGTGTGATATCAAGTAAGGGCTGCAAATTATAATTTCAAGTAGTTCCTACCTTTGCTACCAAATGCTACCGTCCACGACACCTAGCTGCGGACTTGACTACTAGATGCCATCGCAGGCAGCACCTTGCGGCGAATGTTGGAACTAATATAGCGTTATCAAATAATCTAACCTACAAATTTTGGCTTTATTAGTTAGTGGAAGGTTCTTTTTCATGGCATAAATCTATGACATGGGACCACCAGCTTTACTTCCCCTCCAAAGGAAGGCATTCTGAGGGATTTTTAACGCTCTTTAAAAATCTGACGATTTCGGTCGGGTTTGAACCCGCGACCTTGGGAATAGAAGCTCAACATGTTACCAACTACGCCACCGAAGCCGTCATCTGGAAAAGTAATCGTAAAATTACAAAATTGTTAATGTCTTGAAAACGTGGGTGAGGTGACATGTCAAGAATTGAAGTGCTTTTTATTAACGTGATAAAAGGAATGTGGTCGATTGCTACAGTAGTGTGAAGACTAGAGTCGGGACATCGGAATGGTTTAAAATTGACACTGGACTAAAGCAAGGAAGTGTGTTGTCACCATTATTGTTCGTAATGGTGATGGATGACATCATGAAGGCAGCAATGAAAGACTACAGTAGGGCAAAGATGAAGGTAATGTTGTTTGCAGATGACGTTGTGATCTGGGGCGAGGATGAGATGGAGGTGCAAGAACAGTTAGACGTAATAAATGGAAAGATTGAGCAATGGGGATTGAAGATAAATGTGGAGAAGGGTAAAACAGTGGTGATGAGTAGAGATAAGAAAGATGGAAAAGGAATAATCAAAGTAGGAGTTAAGGAATTGAAAGTGGTGAAACACTTCAAATACTTGGGAAGTGAACTGACTGAAGAAGGAAGACTAGATTTGGAAATTAGCAGAAGAATACTGGTGTATTCTTTGAATACACGGTACCTGAGATATAATGTCTACTGCTCCTTGCATGTTCATTTCTTTCTTCCTCTTTTCCAAACACCAACAGTGATCTTCTGTTTTCTCCTTGATGGGCAAATCTCTTACGTCTTCATAAGTATGTTTCAGATATATAACTTCTGTGACCCACCTAGCGTCATCTAGTAGCGTACCTCTGAAGCTACTCAATTCCTCATCGTGCAAGAGGACTTAAATATCCATCTGGCCACCAGATCTTGTTACTATCGTCAGCTATTTTCTCCTTGAGCAAGAGGACTACGTCTACTGTTTCACTCACCATGCTGCGCTAATATCGCCTACTATCAATTCTTAGAAGACCATCCATTAAGAAGAAAATTTATTTTTTGATAAGTTGGTTATGCTGATATGTATACCTTTTGTTTCCTACCCCCACTCTCGTCCCTTCCTAGGACCTTCCGTGCTTCGTTGAGCAAGTCTCACTTCTCAGTCGGCAGTTGAAGCAATCAGTAAGGGCTCAACCAGAGCTGCCTCCTGACCTAACGAGGCATTTTCTAATTTCCACGCCATGTTGGAACTCTAAGCATCAGTGAGGAACTTCACTTCGACATGCAACAAAGATAAGTACCTTCTTCAAGTTTTAACCTCATCTTCATGGTTTTAACTTCTACGTGTTTTTAATGATACTTTTATAGACAGTGTGAAAGTATTTATTTTGGGGCAATAATCATTCTTCGTGGGATTTGCCATGTTGAGCTTTCGCTTGTATAAGCCGACCTTACCATAAAGAGCTTTTATTAAGCTATTCAAATGAGAAATCCTCTCACTACGTGGGATATTATCTAATTACCCGCTGTCTATAATTCAACAAGCTAGTTCCTCCGCTGGATTTACATTAGCCCCATTTTACTGCTAAGATTGTTCTGGAACCTTCCAGATTCTGTACTCAATCTACAAGTCCTGCCGTCATGTATTTCTCACGTATTTGTGAGAATTCTGTTTAAAATTGAATTATCTTACTTCTAAATTACTACATAGTGAAGTTTCGTCCACCGCGGGAATTTTCTATAGCGCATTTAATTGTAACTTACAACTTTCTCAAAAAATAGACTCTCACTTATCTAGTGAAACCAGTTATTTTCATCATTGCAATAACTTTCTTTTCCATAAACTTTGTGTCTCCACAGTGAACTTTTCATATGTTTCAATGAACTATAGTGAAAACCAGTGCTTGCTCAACTTTTCTACCGCGTCGCGATCGTCCGCTTATATTCAAATAAGGCCATGAACATTCTCCTTAATTCCCATTTCTCTTTCCTAAACCTCTCACTAACAATCTGCAGTAAACTTTTAATCTAGGTCTGTTCCAATAAGGTGTCATTCCAAGAAGTGCCCTTCCATTTTGTTGGTTTATCATTAAGTATGTCTGTATAATTGCGTGTCCAGCACACGTTTCAAACTTACATTGTTCCTCCCTTCAAAAGCAGGGAAAACAATTCTCTCAACTCTTGAGTGAGTTATTTTTTGGTCTCGCTAAATGAAAACTGCCTCATTTAACTTGCTAGTCTTATTCAAAGTATAAGAGGTCTAGAACCTTCCTTTTGATTAACTTTTCAGGTTCACAGTAAGTGACCTGCTCTCTTTGTATAAATCTCACAAAGTAATTCTGTTTAATTATAAGAAGTTGTAGTAACTTCCTTTTTATTCTTTATGTTTTCCATTTTGTTATCTTCGAAGTTGTTATCCTCGTTAGAATGTTCTTTCGGAGGTTTCTTATAGTACACTGCCTGTACTCTTGTAAATGTTAAAACTTTAATTATTCCATTTTGCCTATTTTATTAAATCTTACCAAGATTTTAATACAAGGTTTAAAAAACCTTATAAATTGTCAATTGCCTGGAGCAACCGTTTAATGTTGAAAGGTCTGCGACCCTATTTGTTAAAAAGTTCAAATGAACTATGTTAATTAAAATTATATTGCATAATTGTTAATTTCCTCAAACTTTTTCTAATTGTAAAATAAACAAATCTTTTCCCTTCGCTTTTTCATTTTCGAATATAAAGTTTAGGCAAAATCCTGTCTTCCTTGACTCTCCTCACTCAATGATATTAAAATCATTAATAGAGCTTTCACCATTTGTTGCATTTGAGCAAGAACTCTTAATTTTCACCTTACTAAAGTTCTTTTTAGCTTTAAAAGCTAATTCTAATTGGCCAGTAAGGCAAGTAAAGTTCGCTAAGCCAACTACCTGCTTGTGGAGACCCTCTCCGAAAACTTATGGTCAGTTTTCTAAAAGATAAGTGTTTCCTTTTGTCTAAACTTTTAGCCGGCTCCTCGCTGAGTAAAAGCTTAGCCATTGTCCAATGCAACCATTGGTTCATTTACCAAGATTACCCAATAAGGCATAATCTTTTATCATATTCCTTCTTAGAGACACTTGGTCGCCCTTACAGGAACTCCATAATTTTGGAAATTGAAAATACCAAGCTTGAGTTAAATCATTGGCATTCTTCGAATTACTTTGTAAAACCTAATTTCTTTGAGAAGACATACAGTAAATTTGTTCCTCTAAGTCTTGCCAGACCATTACCCTTCCCCATAGTACTTTTATACATGCTTGGGAGGAAATGTACTAAAGCCTCTCTCTTGCAAATCGCCCAAGTCCTAGCTGCGGTTCCCGTTAGCCTCGACCAAGCTCGTACCTACTTTAGGTATCCGAGAGTTAATTTCCATTGGCAACTGCTTCTAAGGGTATTTAAATCTCAACTTATTAATTTTGTGGGACTCTCCTCCTATTTTTCTATCCTTCTTTTCCAATCCCAAATCTACTTCCTTCTCTTAATCATCTTCCCTTGGTGGGTGGGTTATTCCTCATCCTATAATCTACCCAAAAATTTGGTACCAGAAACCCGGGAGAGTCCATTTTTTATTTTTATTGTTTGTCAAGTGTCATTTGACAATACTTGGCAAATTATTAATATCTGCTTTGGATTTTTCAGTTATATCTACATCATGCAAAGCCTGTGAACGGGAAAGAGGCCGCTCCTGTCTCCTTTGGGGTGTCCTGTTCTTTATACCCATTCTCTGCTGCAAACCTGACAGCATTTCCAAGGTTCCACAGTTTCGTGAGTTGTATTTCAATTTATTCTTTTTGTCATGGCTCCTACTGAAAAAGATGAAACTCTCATTGCCAGACGTTCTTCCTATAAAGGGCAACTCACTAGATTCAGAAATTTTATCAACAAGTTAAATCCCGCCGAGTGTGATTTAGATATCTTAACACATCGTCTTAAGTTGTACGAACGGTCTTATGATTATTATGACCAAATTCAAACCGAGATTGAATCCGCTTGTCCAGACCTTCAATCGGATCGGGACGAGGTCGAACCCTTGTACTTTGAAGGGATTGCAAAGGCCCACCAATTGATCCGCAATATCTCAGAACCGGACACTAAGGTCATCAATCCGGCCCAGTTCGCACCCGCTTCAGTTCACGAGAACAAACCGAAACCGTTACTTCCCAAGATAAGCCTACCGCACTTCTCAGGCAAGGAAGGTGAATGGTATTCTTTTTACGAACTTTACTGTTCCCTAATTCATGAAAATATCGAGATCCCAGACATACATAAATTTTACTTCCTCCGTACGTCTTTGGAATCTGAGGCCTTGGCCTTGGTGGAGTCACTGCCTTTAAGCGCAGACAACTACCACATCGCCTTTAATCTCCTTAAAGAGAGATATGGCAATTTACGTTTGAGTGTCGCTCGACACATCCGTTGTTTGTTCAATCTACCAGCCGTCAAACCTAATGACGTCACATCTTTAAGAGACCTCTTAGATTCTATGCAGTTAAATGTCAGAGCGCTATACCAACTAAAACAGCCTGTCCAAACATGGGACACCATACTTATTCACCTAGCTACATCAAGATTCGATTTTGCGACACTGAAGGCCTGGGAGATCGAACTCGCCTGCAACAAGGAACATTCGTTCGAACACCTTATCTCGTTTCTCAACAGTCGATGTCAATTCCTTACAGCACTCGCATTTCAGTGCGAAAAGGTCGAAACGAATCCTCAGTGTCAAATTTTTGAAAAAAAAACTTGCTTCTTTAAAGGGACATCAGCCCCCATTTGTCGAAAACAAACAAACCCGTTCTTCTTTCAATCATTCAAGAGAAGATATCAGGCCGCTTAACAAATCGTTAAAATGCACGCTCTGTAAAAAGCTTCACACATTGTATTCGTGCAAATCCTTTAAAGAATTGTCTGTCGAAAATCGAAGAAAGTTTGTCTTGAATAGCAAACATTGTTTCAATTGCTTGTCACCTAAGCATTCTTCTTCGAACTGTACGTCATTAAATCTCTGTTTCCATTGTAAAAAACCGCATCATTCTTTATTTCACGTTCACGATAAATCGAGGTCATCAGCACCCGCCTCTTCAAGCTCAATGCAGAGCAGCTCCGAACAAACTAATGCCTCTTCCTGCATTTCCAACGCCGAAACTTTTCATAGTGCGCAAACCCTGTTGACCACTGTACAATTTGAAATCCAAGATAAATTTGGAAATTGGTTCAGAACCCGTGGTCTTCTTGATTCCGCTTCAACGCACAACTTTGTTTCGCAATCGTTGATTAAAAAACTAGGTCTTTCGTCATCGCCTACTTCTATCAATGTGACCGGCATTGACAATTTGAAAACTCAAGTCTTGCAGTCTTCAAAATTGAAAATCAGAGACGTTTGCCAAAGAAACACCAATCTTAATTTAAACTGTCTCATTCTTACCAGTATTGGCAAGGACACTCCAAGTCACTCTATTAATACCTCCGGATTAAAGATTCCTTCGCACTTAAGGTTAGCCGATCCTCAGTTTAATGCTCAAGGTCCCATTGATGTACTTTTCAGTGCCAATGTTTTTTGGAAATGCCTTCGCAAACAAACACGCAAGTTATCTTCAACCGTGGTCGCCAGAGACACCGATTTTGGTTGGGTTATTACTGGTGAAATCAAACATACCAGTGTTCAAACCAAAGCGCAATGTCATTTCGTTACAGCTGACATAAATCCCATTTCTGAAAAAGTGAACGCTCATGTTTCAGATCTCAATATTTTTGAAAAACACTTGTCGAAACGATGTCTTATCGTGAACAACTACACTACCTCTGTAAGTTGTTTAAATGGTTTTTCCTTCTTCCCGCACAAGATGGCCATTCAAGTTCGCCTTGCTTTGTGTTATTTCGTTTACCTTCTTATGTCATTTTTTATAGCAGGTAATTGCTTAAACTTTTTCTCGAAAACTATCTTCACCTTGTGTAAAACCATGGATATCAGTCACCATCACTTTGCTGTACGCTATGTTTCACTTCTTTCGCTATGTAGAAGGATGGCCACGGCCGGCTCCTCCCTCCTTCCTCACAATTGGAAGTCGCTTTTGAAACCGCTTGAAAATGTGAATTCCCTAACATCTAGAATAACTATTCTTATGCATAACCTTCTTCTCAATGTCCCAGCTTGTCTTCTTTGCTCGGAAGAATTAAGCTTCTTTTTGTTGAAAATTGTCGGATTCCGTGATCCTCTCAATTATGCGAAATTGATTTCCTACTCTATTTCATATATCTTTAAATTGCCTTTTCACGTCCAAGTTACGATTGACTGCATTCCGTTCAACCTGAATATCTGCTTTAAGTTACAGCTGATTCAACAAATGTTGTTTGTGTACTCCGAACTGCTTGTTTTTCAAACTTGTTTGTATACACGCCTGAGGAAGGCCAAGTTGTTGTTTATTTCCTGTACGCTTGACACAGTTCAAAGCAAGTTTCTCTTATCTCAACTCTGGCTGATTGCCAACCATTGTCTGGCGAGCCGCTACTGCAAGTACGGAAGCCGTTCGCCTACTTCCAAAAATAAACTTGTTCCAGTTAAGGACTCGTTCAGCTATTTATATGTCTTATCTCGTTGTACTATGTGTGTCAAGGCTGTGCTTGTTTACGTCTTCCAATTACTCATGCTCGTATTCTATAACTGCTTCGATCCCTGTTTCAAAACTTCGTTGCGTATTTCTCACGCGCTTATGTATTGCAATTTGCTTACATATTTTGCGATCTTAATGTTCATTGATGAACAAACTTGTTTTTTCTCGTCGTCACATTCGATGTGTTTTTGTATTCATACTTGTCATGTCATGTTTCTCGCTGACTTAAGTATTTTTCTGAGTAAACCCTTTGATACTCATTATAACTTGAGGTTATTGTTTATGGCTACTAGGTTGTTACCTATGGCGTTCTTGCTTTCTACTCGCATAGTTTCTTTGTTTATTTGGTATATTCTTGTCCTGAATAGATGTACTTGTTTCTATACGCTTTGTTTAAACTTGTTAATTCTCCTTTTGCATTGTATCGCAATCTTTACTAGTGCTTTATTTCCCTCAGCTTCTAGTTATTTTGTGATTGAAGGTGTTGTTAATTCTCGCCTTTTAACTCCGCTTTCCAATGACCCTGATGACCTCCTTTCACTTACACCTGGTCGCTTCCTTACACGCACTTCTCTCTCTGCCCCTCCTCCCCTTCCTAATTCTTTCAGGTATTTTGATTTACCTATTGTTTGGTGTAAACTTGAAGCCCTCAGTAATTCTTTTTTGAAGAGGTGGAACTTGGAATATTTAACTTCCTTGCAACGGAGGCAGAAGTGGTTTCTTTCCAGTCCCGACATTATGGTGGGGGACTTGGTCTTAGTTAGGGATGTTTCACCCCCCCCCCTAGTCTGGCCTTTTGGAAAAGTGACCGAGTGTCACCCTGGAAGAGATAGGAGAGTCAGGGTAGTCAGAGTCTTAACTATTAATGGTCCGATCACAAGACCTCTGTCTTTGATCTCTCCATTACCTTTAAATGTGTACTTGTTTTTCTTGTTCGCTGTTGGTGTTTGCTCCCCCAGTATGGTGTATTCTTTGAATACACGGTACCTGAGATATAATGTCTACTGCTCCTTGCATGTTCATTTCTTTCTTCCTCTTTTCCAAACACCAACAGTGATCTTCTGTTTTCTCCTTGATGGGCAAATCTCTTACGTCTTCATAAGTATGTTTCAGATATATAACTTCTGTGACCCACCTAGCGTCATCTAGTAGCGTACCTCTGAAGCTACTCAATTCCTCATCGTGCAAGAGGACTTACATATCCATCTGGCCACCAGATCTTGTTACTATCGTCAGCTATTTTCTCCTTGAGCAAGAGGACTACGTCTACTGTTTCACTCACCATGCTGCGCTAATATCGCCTACTATCAATTCTTAGAAGACCATCCATTAAGAAGAAAATTTATTTTTTGATAAGTTGGTTATGCTGATATGTATACCTTTTGTTTCCTACCCCCACTCTCGTCCCTTCCTAGGACCTTCCGTGCTTCGTTGAGCAAGTCTCACTTCTCAGTCGGCAGTTGAAGCAATCAGTAAGGGCTCAACCAGAGCTGCCTCCTGACCTAACGAGGCATTTTCTAATTTCCACGCCATGTTGGAACTCTAAGCATCAGTGAGGAACTTCACTTCGACATGCAACAAAGATAAGTACCTTCTTCAAGTTTTAACCTCATCTTCATGGTTTTAACTTCTACGTGTTTTTAATGATACTTTTATAGACAGTGTGAAAGTATTTATTTTGGGGCAATAATCATTCTTCGTGGGATTTGCCATGTTGAGCTTTCGCTTGTATAAGCCGACCTTACCATAAAGAGCTTTTATTAAGCTATTCAAATGAGAAATCCTCTCACTACGTGGGATATTATCTAATTACCCGCTGTCTATAATTCAACAAGCTAGTTCCTCCGCTGGATTTACATTAGCCCCATTTTACTGCTAAGATTGTTCTGGAACCTTCCAGATTCTGTACTCAATCTACAAGTCCTGCCGTCATGTATTTCTCACGTATTTGTGAGAATTCTGTTTAAAATTGAATTATCTTACTTCTAAATTACTACATAGTGAAGTTTCGTCCACCGCGGGAATTTTCTATAGCGCATTTAATTGTAACTTACAACTTTCTCAAAAAATAGACTCTCACTTATCTAGTGAAACCAGTTATTTTCATCATTGCAATAACTTTCTTTTCCATAAACTTTGTGTCTCCACAGTGAACTTTTCATATGTTTCAATGAACTATAGTGAAAACCAGTGCTTGCTCAACTTTTCTACCGCGTCGCGATCGTCCGCTTATATTCAAATAAGGCCATGAACATTCTCCTTAATTCCCATTTCTCTTTCCTAAACCTCTCACTAACAATCTGCAGTAAACTTTTAATCTAGGTCTGTTCCAATAAGGTGTCATTCCAAGAAGTGCCCTTCCATTTTGTTGGTTTATCATTAAGTATGTCTGTATAATTGCGTGTCCAGCACACGTTTCAAACTTACATTGTTCCTCCCTTCAAAAGCAGGGAAAACAATTCTCTCAACTCTTGAGTGAGTTATTTTTTGGTCTCGCTAAATGAAAACTGCCTCATTTAACTTGCTAGTCTTATTCAAAGTATAAGAGGTCTAGAACCTTCCTTTTGATTAACTTTTCAGGTTCACAGTAAGTGACCTGCTCTCTTTGTATAAATCTCACAAAGTAATTCTGTTTAATTATAAGAAGTTGTAGTAACTTCCTTTTTATTCTTTATGTTTTCCATTTTGTTGTCTTCGAAGTTGTTATTCTCGTTAGAATGTTCTTTCGGAGGTTTCTTATAGTACACTGCCTGTACTCTTGTAAATGTTAAAACTTTAATTATTCCATTTTGCCTATTTTATTAAATCTTACCAAGATTTTAATACAAGGTTTAAAAAACCTTATAAATTGTCAATTGCCTGGAGCAACCGTTTAATGTTGAAAGGTCTGCGACCCTATTTGTTAAAAAGTTCAAATGAACTATGTTAATTAAAATTATATTGCATAATTGTTAATTTCCTCAAACTTTTTCTAATTGTAAAATAAACAAATCTTTTCCCTTCGCTTTTTCATTTTCGAATATAAAGTTTAGGCAAAATCCTGTCTTCCTTGACTCTCCTCACTCAATGATATTAAAATCATTAATAGAGCTTTCACCATTTGTTGCATTTGAGCAAGAACTCTTAATTTTCACCTTACTAAAGTTCTTTTTAGCTTTAAAAGCTAATTCTAATTGGCCAGTAAGGCAAGTAAAGTTCGCTAAGCCAACTACCTGCTTGTGGAGACCCTCTCCGAAAACTTATGGTCAGTTTTCTAAAAGATAAGTGTTTCCTTTTGTCTAAACTTTTAGCCGGCTCCTCGCTGAGTAAAAGCTTAGCCATTGTCCAATGCAACCATTGGTTCATTTACCAAGATTACCCAATAAGGCATAATCTTTTATCATATTCCTTCTTAGAGACACTTGGTCGCCCTTACAGGAACTCCATAATTTTGGAAATTGAAAATACCAAGCTTGAGTTAAATCATTGGCATTCTTCGAATTACTTTGTAAAACCTAATTTCTTTGAGAAGACATACAGTAAATTTGTTCCTCTAAGTCTTGCCAGACCATTACCCTTTCCCATAGTACTTTTATACATGCTTGGGAGGAAATGTACTAAAGCCTCTCTCTTGCAAATCGCCCAAGTCCTAGCTGCGGTTCCCGTTAGCCTCGACCAAGCTCGTACCTACTTTAGGTATCCGAGAGTTAATTTCCATTGGCAACTGCTTCTAAGGGTATTTAAATCTCAACTTATTAATTTTGTGGGACTCTCCTCCTATTTTTCTATCCTTCTTTTCCAATCCCAAATCTACTTCCTTCTCTTAATCATCTTCCCTTGGTGGGTGGGTTATTCCTCATCCTATAATCTACCCAAATACAACTCGGGAGTGCTTTCTACCAACAGGTACGGGGACTAGTATGGAACAAGGATATACCAATTAAGGCTAAAGAAGTTATGTACAAAGCATATTATGTTCCTATAATGACATATGCAGCAGATACTTGGACACTGACAAAGAGGAATGAGAGCAGAGTACCAGCAGCAGAGATGAGATTCCTGAGAAGTAGCCTATGGTCCAGAAAACGAGGAAGGACATAGTAAAAAATGAGGATATACGGAAGGAACTGGGAGTACAGAAACTAAATGACAACTGGAGCAAAACAGATTGAGATGGTTTGGGCATGTCAAACGGATGAATGAAGTAAGGCTACCAAGACGAGCACTGGAACGACGGATAACAGGGAAGAGAGGACGAGGAAGACCAAGAATGCGTTGGCTGGACTCGGTGGAGAATAGTATTAGAAAACGGAACCTGGATTGGCACACCGTGTCGGAAGAGGAATGGTGGAACGACAGAACAAAGTGGTTGGTCCTTAGTTGTTATCAACGCTTCATTGGCGAATTAAGGTTACAAACTCTTCAATATTGGTGATTACTTCATCTGTTGTGCTGTTGAAGATTTTGAATGTTTAAATGATTGTGAATTTAAATTAGCAGATGTATGTAGCGGAGTGGCTCCAGATAATGATGTCGGAGTGTGTTGACCGGACATAAAATGAGTACCAGTAGTTAACGATTCATTAATATAGGAGTTCATCTCTGCCTCAATAAATAATTGGTTGATTTTATGGATAAGAATTGATTTGTTTCTCCGGTCAAACTGGTTGAGTTCTTGCGACAGATATTAACAATATAAAGTTGTAGAATCCTCCCGCTGTGTTGACTGTTGAAATAATTCGAATGATTCCTGAATTTGGGACTCTTCCTTTTCATCCTCTTCATTTATATATTTCCCACTTTTTCGCCTTAGTGTTGACAGTTTCCAAAGGCCTCTTGGAGTTTCTTCCTCGGTATTTAGAGCCAGTGGCACTTCTGTGGCTGAACTGCAACCAGGGATTTGGTCGATGTCTTCAACTTCAGGAGTTATAACCATGTATTTCTGGGAAAGATATTTAAAACATTAATTTCGAACAATTAATTAATCCATTTAATTAACCGACAGTAGTGGCTGCGCTCGCTAAAGCGCTGCGTTAGGCCATGGGGCCAAGCTCTCTGCTGACTCGGTAGACGCGTGGGTTCGAGCCCCACCGTCGGCTGTCCTTGAAATGGTTTTCCGTGGTTTCCCATTTTCAACTCCAGGCAAATGCTGGGACGGTACCTTCTGACAGGCCACGGCCGCTTCCTTCCACATCCTTGCCCAGTTTCATTCACCATCATCCATTTCATCTCTCATTAACTCCTCTCATGAGGTTGGTGGCAGGAAGGGCATCCGGCCGTAAAAATCATCCGCCACAAAGACTTCCATAGCATCTCATCCCCGACCCCGTTGGAAAAACGGGAATAATAAGGGGTAGACATACATACAATTAATCCATTTAATTATATAATTTCTATTATAATGTTATAATCAGAGAGGTGGGTGACAATTTCACAAGATTTTAAGACACTTTGGATTCTACTTAATGCAAGTAGTGTTAGGGCAGACATCTTATTACGTAACATGATGGTAAACATTTCAGAGCTTCTAGATGTACCCTGTAAGTCATAAACTAGAACCAATACTATTATAGTTGCTGCTATATAATTGTATGGAATATTATTTACATTCATTATTTATTTACCGAAGCCTCCGTGGCTTAGGCGGCAGCACGCCGGCCTCTCACCGCTGGGTCCATGGTTCAAATCCCGGTCACTCCATGTGAGATCTGTGCTGGACAAAACGGAGGCAGACAGGTTTTTCTCCGGGTACTCCGGTTTTCCCTGTCAAAATTTCATTCCAGCAACACTCTCCACTATCATTTCATTTCATCTGTCATACATTTAATCATTGCTCCAGAGGAGTGCGTCAGGCCTCGGCAGCCGGCACATTTCATATCCTCGCCGCTAGATGGGGGCTTCATTCATTCCATTCCTGACCCGGTCGGAGACTGGAAGCAGGCTGTGGATTTTCATTTCATTTATTTACCATAAAACCTTAACAGAATCTATGGAAAGCCAGGGGAAAAGGCAAGCTTCATACACAATGTTTCCAGATCTGTTGACAATAAAAACAAGATGTTCAGTACAGAACATATAGCCAACTTTCTACTAAATGCATGGGTATAGGTATAACTCATTATCCTTATCAAAGAGTATAAATAAATGTTGGTTGTAGTATCTTGTTGAAATACAACGTGGTGTATTATACGTTGATTGAATGAATGATTGATTGCTGTTTTAAGAGGCGGACAAGTGAGGTCATCTGGCCCAGTGTTAGGCCTATATGATAGGTCTACTATGCTAAAGATGTTCCTTATTCCAATCATTACGGTACTTCCTGAACCTATTATCGACTTTTTAAATCAATGTGGTACTTGGGTCGAGTGGTCTAGATGCTTGGCTCTCAACCATGAAGCCGGGATACGAATATATAAAACTTGTATTTTCTATTTGTGTTTTATTTTATTTGTTTTATAATTACCTGTATAATTACACATAGTGCGTATTTTCTAATGGGAAATAAATACTAATTACACAGCACTTTTTATTGCAAGCTTCCACAACAATGAGGCTAGTTTATTGGCTAGAAATCCTACACCCGTCCCTCAGCAAAAAATAAAAATAAAAAATACATTACTCACTAGTTACATAAAGTTGCTATTTGGTGTAGGTTGGCTGTAGTCGACTCTACCGCCGTTGTCCGCTTCGTTCCGTAGTGTCACCCCAGAGGCCCGGGTTCGATTTCCAGCCCTACCAAGAAACTCAATTCTGGTCTGAGGACTGGAAAATAACCTACACTCAGCGTCGGGAGGCTAAACTCGACCATCCTGGAAGTGTTTTTCCGTGGTTTCCCATTTCTACTCCAGACAAAATGCCGGGATGGTAGCTAACTTAAGGCCACGGCCGCTTCCTACCCAAATCCTCCCACGTTTACAAGTACAAACACAAGTACAGACATTACAATGACACAGGTTATCAGACAACTTCTACGCACACCCAAGTACACGGAGCTACATGCCCACGATGCCGTAAAGTCCATAAAGAATCATCATCAACAACAAACAACAAGGATCGAGGATAACGAATGGAAATTGCTGTGATAGCGTGTTGAAATAATTAGGTGGTGCTATAGGCCAAAGTATACAGTATATAACATTTTCCTTTGCAAAATTCACACTATAGGCCAATATAACTTATACTTAATATGTATTTAATGAGTAGCCTATTATAAAACAATAACAGGAAGTTCCGTAACGAACTAAAGAGCCTACTTTTCTTAAAATTAAGATTCATGCCAATGATTAATCTACAGTATATGAACCTATCTAGAATAATGACGAAATCAAGTTGGTAATATCGAAATGTTTACTTAACCTGGTATAATGTAGCTTAATAGAGCACTACAGTTGGCAGCCCTGGTGACTGAATATATTCTTAGTTCCATCTCTTAAGGTACAGAATACAACATTTGGTTGAAGTTCAATGGACGTTACATGCAGTTAGACATTGGATCTATCAGCACGCGTAAAAGCATGTTGGCAACAATGTCATGCGTGTGCTGGTCAGAAATAATCTGAAATATTATGATATGTTGTTGTGAAAATTTTGGATGAAATCCATTTGTTAGTATAGAAGTTACCTGTATTTTAAAATTGGACATATCGGCAGGCATAGAATCATGTTGGCGGCACTGACTTATATGAATTACTCCAAATTAATCTAAAATGACAGGTACTATACGTGTGCATAGTTTAAAGCTGTTGGCTTGCATTTTTTCTGATATATTGGTATTTGGATAAAAATAGAGAGAGGAATTTTTAACACTTGGCAGCCCTGGTGGCTCTTAAGAATATGCTCAGTCATATGTGTTACTGTACACATATTACATACACAATTTGGTTGAAATCCAATTGATAGTGTATATGTTATATGCATTTAAAAATTGGACATATCAGAAGGCCTAAAATTATTTTGGCAACACTGTCATGTATGGCTTCCTGGAAATTAAACAGAAATAGTATTATCTACATGTGTGCCAATTTTGGAATAGCTCCCATGCATACCTTCCAAGATATCCAACATGGATCTCAAATTTCTAGTGCGTTTTTCCAGCAGTTGTTAGCACCGACATCATTTTCAAATATGGGCTTGAGATAATCCGATATACATCTTTACTCATACTAAATTCGGTTCCGATTGCTGCAGCCGTTTATGAGTTGATAGGGGGGGGGACACACACACAGCCAGACAGACAGACAGACAGACAGAAGGACAGACAGACAGACAGACATACATTTTCCCGGATCGATCTCATAAGTCTACTTTTTCCTCATTTTTGCAAAATGTGAAAAGTAGGCTAAAAATAAATAGTATAAATGAGGAGTGTAGATGCAGAACTCACATTCTCCATTTTTCCAAACTTTCGGAAAAAGGAGAAAAACTGTTTTATGTTGAAGGCCATGGTATTGTGCTTTACTTTTTTAAGTTTTTTTTAGTTTGTTTCAATATGAACTGTTTGCCCACACTGCAAAGCTTTGTTTAAAGAGGGCTCTTTTGTAATTTTGGTTGGTTAGTTGGTTCTTAAGTTTAGCGGCTGCGACAACGCGGTCATGCAGCCCCGTGTACTTTGTGTGTGTGTAGAATCTGTCTGATAAGCGGTGTTAATTGTGATGACTCTATTAGTGTGAGTTAATTGTTTTTTAAAATTCAAGTAAGGACTGCAGACTTTTGAATTTTTCAAATAGTTCCTACTTTTGCTGCCAAACGCCACCGTCAACGACTACTAGTTCAGAACCTGGCTACCAGACGCCACCGCAGTCGGCTCTTGGCAACGAAGGTAGGAACCTAAGAGCGTTGTTTACATTCTTAACCTATACAATTTAGCTTCACACAGGTGTAATTAGTGGAAGGTATTTTAACATGCCATAAATCTATGACATGGGGCCGCCGGCTTTACTTCCCCTCCGAAGGAAGGCATACTGAGGGATTTTTAGCGCTCTAAAAAATCCGACGACTTCGGCCGGATTTGAACCAGCGATCTTGGGCATAGAAGCTCAGCATGTTACCAACTACGCCACCGAAGCCGCCGTTGTAATTTTAAAGTAAAATTCAGGCAATGTGAGTTTTGAACCAAACTGTGCTCAACTGTGAGTTTTTCAACAAACTTTCATTGATAATGTTAGTTATGAAGCAAAACGGGTTAACTTTGAAACCGAACCAAGAAAAATGTCGTGGGTTAGTATGCTGTTATAGGTTGGATTAGCAAAAAAGAAACAAAAAGCATTAAGAAATGAACAAATTTTAATATCTAAAATGTTAGAAACTTTAGTAGACTACAGGTTTTACACATTAATGACACTGACTTCTTCAATCGGCTCACAAACTAGTTCCTCGTCTTCAGTGTCATCAGCCTCATCAATAATGTTTTTGTAAAATAGCAACTCCTCGTTATCTCTCCAGTGGTCCCCGTAATGTTTCGTCAGCAAGTTGTTGACATCAACCTTCTTGGTTTCTTTTGTTGTGTTTGACGCAGGAATAACATTAGGACTCATGTTAAAAAGCAGTTTCCCTGGCTTGGTTAGAGATTTGGAAGCTCCAAGGTCTGATTTGTATGTGTCCTCTTCCCTAAGTAGTACGTTCTTCGTTTTAGTTCTTGTCAGAACAATATTTATATAATTTATATTTAATATCAGCCCTATTTGGATTTGAACTGCCGCCCTCCATCTGATGTCTGGAACGCTAACTCCTCGGCTAAATGAGACGGTTGTTAAACTAGTGTTATCAATAGCTTTAGTATAACTGCCTAGCATATAATGTCATGGAATGAACGATTTCTTCGGCGTTTTATGCCTATATTATTTCGTTCAGTACATTCCATAAAAGAATTTTAAGCTACTGAAATATGCCCAATAGAAGTCATATTGACGAGTGAGCTTGAAGCACGGCACGAAAACGGCTCGGCATGACACGGCATGGCACGGGCGGCCTTAGTTGTAGTCGCTCCTACAGTATAATATTCTGATATAAAATTATAATATCAAACCAGTCACCTCCTTGAGGACTGTTCAAACCACCCTCTGTACGATAAGCGGAACTGGTGAATCCTGCCCTTGTTGGATCATAAGTTACGGATTAGCCAATATGCTTGCATGATTCACACGACCACCAAATTGAAACTATTTGGCTGATGACCTAATGGTTCGGGCTAAAGACGCTCCTTACACGAAGGTATAATTTTTTCAAAATTTGGTAGAGATCGGATGATTAGGTTAGTCGCAATTCGGTGGTCACCGTTTCGTGTTTGTTAAGATGGCGGAGATATAAAGCATGACACTGAGTTGTCCTTTGCTAGTGAAACCCTGTACCATATATTTGGTTCAGTTCGATTTCATCGTATTTGAATTGATATGGAGGGATTGATTGCACACATACACGGCCACCATCTTGAAATTATTTCGCTGATGACCTTGCAGTTAGGGTGGCAGACGATTTCCGCATAAAGGTATACTTTTCCAAACTTTGATCGAGATCGTATGGTTAGTTTAGTAGTAATTTGATTTAAGCTTTGAACGTTTAGATGGCGACCTTTATGTTTTGGATGAGATGGTGGCGATATAAAACACTAGCAGTAGTGCCCGGCTTCGCCCGGTGAATTTATTTGTTTTATGGATGATAATGAATACTACTACAGAACTGGCACATGATACTTAAACTACTAGAAATATTTTTTAAGGTATAACTTTTTGTGATGGTGGTGGTGTTGGGGGTGATTGTAGTGGTGGTGATAAGCAGTACAGTATAATGGACGTACTATTTAGATCATTTTCCCGTAATGATAATAATGATAATAATGAATAGGGAAACGGCTATTTACTAACTACAGCACTGCCACATGTAATTTACAAACAAATTTCTAAAAATTATTAGAAAGGGCCTATATCTCATTGTCTGTTAGAAATGTAGAGACAAATAGTGTCGTATTTTGTCGCATAACGCCATAGGAAAATAATCAGAACACTTTGGAAAACTTTGGCTGTCCCGAGCTCCTGAGGTAGCAATAGCATAATTTATCGCCACATAGCACTCAACGGCAAGTTTCGAAATAAATTAAGGTAAATTTGAAAGCACCAACGATTATTGTAGCTGATAACCTCAATGTACTGCACCAACACCATTGCACTTATACAGAGGCATAATATGTTCATGATGATAACTGTTTTAAGGGGCCTAAGAAATCTTTTTGCACCAATTACTCCCCGTAACTGCAATTTATAAGCAGCGCAAGATTTAACTATTTTCGCAATTCTGCACCAGAACACTGGTAGGGGCGACGTGATGCAGCCCGAATTGCCAGACAACAATAGACTTATTAAAATACTCTTACAGTTACACTACTACGGACATGAATGGTTCTAGGGCCTTAATACGTGGTTTTCAAGTTCAGTTTGTTTGTTATTCTAAATGTAGGGAATGGAGAGCGTTGTCCAAAATATCAAGTGGACAGTGTTATGTGTACCGTATGTAAAATTTGGTGCAATTAGGAGGAACGGTGTAGATTTGTGATAAAGGGCCTAAATGCAGGGAATGGAGTGGTTTGTCCGAAATTTCAAGCAGACAGTGTTACTCGTCGAATTCCAAAGAGTAAGTATGTGAAATTTGGTTCAGATCGGTGAAACGGTGTAGATTTGTGCCAAAGGGCCTAAATGCAAGGAATGGAGTGGTCTGTCCGAAATTTAACATACCGTAGCATAAACTATTCCTCAGGCGGCTTCGGTGGCGTAGTTGGTAGCATGCTGAGCTTCTATGCCTAAGATAGCGGATTCAAACCCGGCCGAATCCGTCGGATTTTTTAAGAGCGTTAAAAATCCCTCAGTATGCCTTCCTTCGGAGCGGAAGTAAAGCCGGCTGTCCCATGTCATAGATTTATGGCATGTTAAAAAAACTTTCCACTAATTACACCTGTGGGAAACTAAATTGTATAGGTTAGTAATGTAAACAAAGCTCTTAGGTTGCTACGATCGTTGCCAAGAGCCGACTGCGGTGGCGTCTAGTAGCTAAGTTCTGAATTAGTCCTAGTAGCCGTTGACGGTGGCGTTTGGCGGCAAAAGTAGGAACTACTTGAAATTAAATGTCTGCTGTCCTCACTTGAATTGAAAACAGATAACACACACTAATACAGTCATTACAATTAACACCGGTTATCAGACAGATTCTACACACACCCAAAGTACACTGGGCTACATGACCGCGTTGTCGCAGCCCCTAAACTACGGAACCAACCAACCAACCAAACTATTCCTCTTGAATCTGGCTGTCATATAGAAAAATAATTTTTCGAATCCGACTGGTAGTTTCAGAGATTAGCGCGTTTAAACACACAAACACACAAACTCATTTTTATTATATTAGTATAGATGACACTGAGGTGTCCTTTGCTAGTCCTACCTCTGAACCAAATATTTGGTTCAATTCGGTTTCATAATGTTTGAATTGATAGAGGGGCAGACATATAGACAAACTTTTGGAACGTGTATATCTCATAAGTCTACAGTATTGTTTTGCAAAAATCGATAGTACCGGTACGCTAAAAACCTAATACCGTATACAGTATAAACCAGCAGACGTACTCGTCATTGACGGGTTAATTATGAATTCTCTATAGTTCTCTCGAATTGATATGAAATTAATCATAATGACTTGGTTGGTTTCGTATTGATATATAAATTAAATATCTACTTGTAGATAAAACACAAATTATTTTTATCCACAACAATTTTGTCGTTAATTCCTAGTTCCCCTAGGATTCTGAAAAGAATGGTTCTATCCACGGGATCATGTGTCTTATGGAAGTCAACAAATCCACATTCTGGCTTTTTTTCTTGCTGTATTGGATGATGGTCTTGGGGTTTTGTATTTGTTCAGTATAATACCTCAATAATTTGAAACCTGCTTGGTATTCCCCTAAATGGATAACTAGCTGTCTCAGTACATGCCGTCCTAAAATCTTGGAAAAGATCACTGAGTGATTTGTTAGAGAAGTGTGTGAATAAGTGAAAAAATAATTTCATGTAATATTTCTTTCAGGTAGTAGGCTTACGGCGGTAAAGTAATTGTTACTTCCCACCAAATCTAATTGGGCACAACTGTATTGACCGACTGAAAAGCAATTCTGTTAATTGATGCGCGATCCTGTAATTTACGATCTTCAAATCAGGCTGGGTTGCCGACCCGAAATCATCACGTCTTCGACAGGGGACGCTGTCAGGTGGTCATCAGTCACCAAGACTGGTCTCAATGACAAGTCAACATGGGGTAATATGAGAATATGTAATATTTGGAGAAGTTTTGTGGTAAATTTTAGAGTCATTCTTGTTTTGTTTTCACATCATTAAGATTTAGTAATTCGGGAAAATTCAGAATTCAAAATAATTTCAGAATACAAGCAAAATTTCAAACTGTGGATATACGATCATTCTATTTTTCTGTATGCACGTGATAAGCTCACACAATAAAAACATTAGTCACACCCCTTGAAACAACACACTTTAGTGGCGCGCTGTAGATGCTGTTGAACTGGTAGCAGGCGGTCATGAAACCCCTCACCACTGACATTATGACCATGCAGTGAAGTAGCGTGTGTGTGCCAATCTTCAAGATCCACGGCTACAAGGGGCCAAACAACACCGAAAGTATATAGACAGTTGCCGTCTGGCCGCGTGTAGTGTGGTCCAACAAGTCACGAATTTATCTATTTTGAAATGATGCAAGGCGTCGAGTGCACTGACGCCCAATGAGGAGTTTAATCTGCAGTGAGTAGATGTTTTAATTCAGGCCGGAAGTGGTTTTGTGATGTTTTTCATACCATGACTGAGGCCCACTCATTCACATCACCCATCGTGAACATGAACCAGGATGTTTATTTCAGCACACTCGGTGATCAAGTGTTGCCTTTTATTCAATAATCTGCATGATAGGTATGCTGAGGACACACTGATGTTCCAAGCCATATTCATAGGGCCGCACGCATATCGCTTGCGACTGGTATGACAAACATACATCCTGTCGCATCTTCACTGGCCCATTAAATCGCCTGATCTTAACCCCATAGAAAATATGTGGGACTATTTGGATTAGTGAGTAAAACGCATCCCCGCAATTTGGTGGCTCTACGGGATTTAATTATCAGTGAATGGCTTCAACTAGATATGACATCTGCAGAAACTTGTGTACTCCCTTCCTCGCCGAATCAAGGTGTTGAAACACGGTATTAGAACATCTCCAGGAATCGGGATGGAAACCCACGTAAAAATGGAGGTCCCACTGCATATGATCGCGAGATTAACGATCACGTAACATTACAAGCTTTCTTCCTTTTTCCTAGAGATGTTAACACTCTGGTTAACATGCAGATGGTTTTTATTTTATGTACACAACACGACTCATATGATAGTATAGATTAAATAACATCCGTAATAAAGAGTTAACTATTCGGGACCCAGTAGTACTCATCTTACCTTTCATGTTGCGCGAACGTGTGTTTTATCCCGGCATTTGCTTGGAATGGAAAATGGGAAACCATGGAAAACCATTAGTGTGACTTGGATAATTCGAACTTCCATAATTTGAATTCGTCAAAAATTCGAAGATTTGTGTAGATCCCTTCAACTTCGTATCAAATCAATGGAAAAAAATCGAGGATAATTCGAAGTTTTTGTACACAGATACTGAAATATATCGGTAAGTCAAATGTTCCCACACAATTCACTATGCGGGTATACTGGTAGTGGGAGTGACATTTCACCCCTTTTACCGTTATTGTAGAGATGTCATCACTGTCGTGTTGTCCCATTCCGGTCAATGTCTAGCACGTGAGTCATTCCCAGAAATCTTACTTACTGCTCCTCCACGTCGTGGTGGTGGTGTTTGCCACTTAGTTGTAACTTAAGCTTCTCACTGTTATCTATGGTAACGCAACCTGTATTAAATATGTGTAGGTCTAAATATCGTGTACGGTATACGGTATTCTTTTACAAGAAACATTTCTCAATAATTATTTACTTATTGAAAGATTGACCATTTCAGGCATTTTTGGACCTAAAACCAAACAAAATACCGGTAAGTAACTTTTCTAATTCGAAATTTTGTTGGTCCCTTCAGCTTGGAATTATCCAAGTATATCAATTCCAGACTGTTGAAATAACTCTAGTTAGGCCTATGTAGGCTTTCGATATACGGTACCAGTAAGAACTTAAAGGACGACTTGGCATTACGTCCTTTCTCATCGTCGCTGCGGTCAATTGTAATCTGAAGAAGTAAAGAGAGATAGTCAATGTGCGTGACAACTGCGGTGTTAACGCGCCAGTTGTAGAGATTGTGAGGGCTCTGTGTTTGAATCCTCGTGAAGTTCACATTCTTAGTACCACGGTTTATCTATTGAAGATTGTTATAACATCACTCACATAGCCTATTATTGGTTCCGATTTGATTGCCTCCCTCGGTTGCTCTTTATCCGTGAGAAATGCAAAACTACAAACCAATCTGATTTGTATACTTCCATAGCAGCTGAAAAATTTACAAATGTGTTTTTATTAGAATATTTATATTTCCTGGTCTACTTATCTATGGATAAAAGCAATACCGTAATCGTTGTGCACTTACCTTCACCTGTTCCACTGCCATCGTAATGTACAGGCCGTAAGGCTCCTACGGTGAAGTCACGCCTAGGGTCGTTATAGTCGCAGCAGCAAGTCAGATAGCTCCCTTCACGCGCAGTCTCTTCAAACCTAATATAAATTACGATCCCGCTTCAAGACGTAGAACAAGTAGTTCCGTGAAGAACTATACAGCCTATTTTCATGCATCTTGCTCATGTTAATTGTCTCTATCAACATACAAAATTTCAGTTTAATTGCTGTAACAGATTCGTAGATATTGAGAACCGTCTAAATACTTCATATGGTCGCCAGGATGGATTTTTATTTTTGTACTATTGCATTAAGATTATTGTGTACGTGTGGTATTCAAACTTCAATCGCATGATTAGAACACAAGAAGTAAAAAAGAGATTTTAAATGTACGCACACCAGCCATCTTGTGATTATGCAAACAATTGAAATAAATTACATGCCAGTGGATCAACATTTGTATAAGCATTTAACGTGCAACGTTTCACGGCACTCGGATAGTTAATTCGCGAGAAACGTCCATTTAAATATTTATACTTCGCGTCGCCGCCATGTTGGATTTGTGCTCACCAGGTTACTGAAAGTCCTATAGGTGAACATATGTTCATAGTCTCTATGAACATTAAAAAAATCAGTTTGGTTGCTGTAAAAGATTCATAGGCATTGAGAACCGTCTAAGTATTTCGGAAGCTCGCCATTTAGGATTGTTATATGTATATGTATAGGCCATTCAAACTTTCACTTCGATTGCATGATTACGACACAAGAATAAAAATTTAATTTTAAAATTTCGCACAGCCGCCATCTTGAGGTTATGTAAACAATTGAATTAAATTAGATGACAGTGCATTACAATCTGCAAAATCAATTACTGTTCCACATTTCACTGCGCTCAGAGAGTTAAATCACGAGAAAAGTCTATTAAAATATTTCAAATTCGCTTGGTCTCCATGTTCGATTTGTACTTTACAGGTTTATGAAATATACATAGGTAAACTTGTATCAGTACCCTTTATCACCGTACAAAATTGCATGATGATATCTGTAATAGTTTCGGAGATATAGAATGTCAGTGAAATATTTCGCACAGCCGCCATTTTGAGGTTATGTAAACAATTGAACTAAATTAGACTCCAGTGCATTACAATGTGTATAAACATTTGCTGTACCAAGTTTCATTACGTTTGTTTAGTTAAATCGCGAGAAATGTCTATTTAAAAGTCTCAATTTCGCTTGACCGCCACGTTGGTTTTGTAGTCTCCAGGATTTTGAAAGTCTCATAGGTGAACTTCTAGTAGTGCCCTTTATCACCGTACACAATTTCAGGACGATATCGGTAATAGTTTCGGAGAAATTGAATGCTAGTGAAATATTTCGGACAGCCGCCATGTTGGATTGGTGAGACGTAACAAAATTTGAAGGGCACGGCCGAGGTCGCCGGGAATAGTGCTATGAACTTACCGAGTTTCATTGAAATCGCTCCAGCCGTTTAGATTTTATTAGGGGACACACACACACACCTCACACACGTACACACACACGCACACACACACACACGGACAAAAGGTGATCTCATAAGCCTATTTTTTCAAAATTGAAAATAGGATAAAAATAGCATTGCTATTTAGGGCTGATTGGCACTTCCATCCGTTACCACTACATACGCCTAATTATCGCTCCGCCTGTTCGAATCCGGCCGATGTAGCTGGTATTTTGAGAATGAACAAAATGGTACATTGCCGGTACATTTACTAGGACGTTGAAACACACAAACAGGGCTAAATTGCAGTATTTTGACGTCGAGAATAAGATCTATTCTTGGCCATTTTCTCGTTGTTCACCGCTTTGAAAAGTTTTATGGTAGATGCCTGAGAAAACCCCACATCACTCTTGGCTATTCAACAGATCACGTCCTAAACTGCTCGTGGATGACAAAGCACTATGTAACCTATCTCTAACTGTAAGCAATGCACAGGCCATCGTCAATGTGACTTAAACAGGGCCTATCCTAACAGCACTTATTTTCTATGACTCAATCTAACTTGTTTCTTGCATCTGGAATTTACAATGGGTTGTAATTTTGAAATCAGGTATCAATAACCTACAGTACATACACCAGGTGCTAACAATCCCATTAATGTAAATACAGTAGCCTACACAAATGCTGCCACGAAAACATTACCATATTCACTTGAGCTTGATCGAGAGACCATTCTCACAAATAATGTAACTTGGACTGACTTTAGTAGGTACTGAATACTGGATATCGCTTCTCTGATTTACATACGGTAAGTAACTTAACCTCAGCATTATCATATTAGAAATGTTTCCAGTCCTAGCATAGGCTGAAGTTTGGGAACTTCTTACAATAATTGAAACCATATTAACTAACAACCTACCATCAAAGCGATTAGCTCTTCTCTCCCGAAGAATGGTATCTTACTTTCAGGGAAATGTTAACACACACTCTTGTATTCCCCGTAATGTAAAAATAATTTCTAGTAATGTTGTGTATGCATTGCTTTCTTAAATTGTCGTGGTGGGGAAGGAGAAGCAAGCCATATTATCATTTCTTTCATAATATCTGTAGTTGCTATAAACAAACTTTTGACATACCTGCGACCTGGGAATGAGGTTTCCTGAACTAACAACATTTTATTACCATCCAAAAAACCTTGTATGAGTCGAAATAATAAGTGATATAGAGGTCGTAACCAAAATATAACCTTCTGTGTGATGACAAACATGCAACGCAAAATTTGCGTAGATACAATAAGCTACCTACAAAATGATCATTTGTTTCAGAAAATAAATAATCCTCATTCTATATGACGTAAGTAGAAGCGTTCTCAAATGTCACTTTTCACGCGGATACTCATTCATAAAAGATATAAACAACACAGCACAAAGCAAAATGGTCGCCATCTCTACCCCCTACCGATCAGCTGATCAATCGTTTAGAGTCGCTGCATGATGGCCTGTACATTAAGATGGCAGTGCCTGTTCCCACGATCTTTGTTCCTTTCGATTTTTCTCGCCTGAAAGATCCTAGAGCGCTCGAAATCTTTTTATTTTCATCTTCAAAATCAATATCTAAGACTTTTCCAATTTCTTCCCAAGCTTCGTACTTTTTAGTTTTACTAAAATACCGTACCGATTATCTTTTGGATCCCACAGGAGTCTATGTTTTTGGTACGGTATTCATAGATTAAGAGCAAAACGCCTTCCTTATCCAGCTCCATTCCAAGCTCTGCCAATAACCAAAACAATGCATGGGTATCTTCATCTGTAGACTTCATTGTTCCCTCGGCATATTAGGACAAAATTTGGCCTGATACGGAAAAAATTAAATGACAACGAATTTCTTCAAAAACATGTTCTATAGGACCCCCTGAACATCCCCAGAAAAATCGCCAAAAATCGGTCTTGGGGAACACCCCTAAATTTTCAAAAAACGCCCGCCATCTTGGATATTTTAAAAACTGCTATAATTTATGAACGAAAAGTAGAAATAAGGTGTGGTTTTCGCTCAAAGTTGTGTTCCGACTTCTAGGTGTTGTACCTACTGTGAAAACTCCTATTCAAGTCGCGGACCGTCTTCAAATTTTGAAAAAACTTTTATTATCTACTTTAAAGAAATGCTTTCTCCTAAACGAAAAGTGATAAAAAAGTGCTGTTTTCGTCTATATAATTAATTTAACTTTCAGAACTTCTGTTTATTATATTACTGCGTATGTAAGATGGGGAACGTCCTTAAATTTCAAGAAAGAAGGCTGATTTCTTAGAATATATTTTAAAATTGTGTGATATACTAAGCAAGCGTAAAAACACAGTTGTCCAAATGATGGGTGGACACGCATATGCAAGAACTTTGCGTGATCATTCCCTCTCTCGAGCTGCTATCGGCCATTTGATTTTGGAATCATGCCAGGAACAGAAACGTCTGTCTGCCTCCGACGTCGAAACTCTTCATCTAGCTTACGAAAAGGTTTTTAACACCAGATCTTCAGAAGAATCCTTTCTTGAGGTGGAAGAACTACTCCAGGCTGTTTCGTCGTGGATGGCTGAAATGGAAGAAAAAAGTCCTCTCGGCACGCCGGAAGGCGGAGGTAGATTTCACCGGACAAACTAGAGGATAAGCGAAAATAGGCAGAATATGCAGGTTTTCGTAGAAGGCTCAGACCACATTTATTGCGAGAAATTAGTTTACAATTGGAGTTTAATTAACTTTCTTTTTCGTCTTTTTATGCATATTTTTGACATTTTATTGCGTTATGGGGACGGTAACCATTTTCGTCATTTGGGTTCCATTTTTATACTTGTGGTCACACTGTCCTTATGCAAGGTTTCGACACTGATGTGTAACTATCTACCGGTATGTTACTTCTTCACGCAAAATATTATCTCCCGCACAGATGTTGGTTGGTTCCTCAGTTTAGGGGTTGCGACAACGCGGTAATGTAACCCCGAGTACTTTGGATGTGTGTAGAATCTGTCTGACAAACGGTGTCTGATGGCTGTATTAGTCTGTAACTCAGGTAAGGACTGCAGACGGTCAATTTCAAGTAGTAGTTCCTAATTTTGCTACCAAGTCAATAGTTCATGAGCAACCGATTATTTCAACCCCGGAGACAACGAAACCAATGATGGGATCCTCAACTGACCCAGTACGAACACCGGCCACGGACTATCGTTATCCTAGTCATCATACTGGACCATATATTATTTTTGTGATGGGGGAAGGGGCTCAGGCGATCGGAAATTTACATCCGATGGCCATGGGTCAGCTTTTCTTTGAAAGAAAAATCTCGGGCATACGAGAACTTCAGAAAAAGGGACGCAATAGAGTACAAATACAATTCACAAATTATCGAGATACAAATACTTTTTTGGAAAATCAGGAGACTATAGGGTCATTAGCACTAAATCAAACAATGGCCAAGCAGGGGTTGGTCTCATATTGAGTAGGAAACTTGGACAGCGGGTGGAATATTATGAGCAATATAGTAAACGGTTTATTGTAGCAAAAATCAATACTAAAGCTACGTGCACCACAGTGGTACAAGTCTATATGCCTACCAGTCAAGCTGATGACGAGGATGTTGAAAAGGTCTACGAAGAAATAGACGAAATTCTGAGGTATATCAAGGGTGATGAAAATGTTATAGTAATGGGAGATTGGAATGCTGTGGTAGGAAAAGGGCGAGAAGGGAAGATAGTAGGAGATTTCGGATTAGGTGAAAGGAATGATCGAGGAAGCAGGCTGATGGAATTCTGCACCGAGCATGAGTTGGTCATAGCTAACACTTTATTCAATAACCACAATAGAAGAATATACACATGGATGAGACCAGGAGATACAGGGCGTTACCAAATCGACTTCATTATGGTCAAGCAGAGGTTTCAAAACCAGATTTTGGATTGTAAAACATATCCTGGTGCTGACATAAACTCGGACCACAATCTGGTTGTAATGAAATGCAGATTTAAGTTGAAGAAACTGAAGAAAAGTCAAAAGCCAAAAAAGTGGGCAATAGACAGACTGAAAGAGAAGGATGTAAACGAAAGATTCAAGAAGAGTATAAAGGAAGGACTAATGAAAAACCCTAAACAAACTTCAATTGCAGACGAATGGGCACTTTTGAAGAATGAAATAACAAAATCCGCAGAAGAAAACATTGGTAGGAAAGAAAGAATAGGTAGAAAACCGTGGATCACTCAGGATATACTAGAATTGACGGATGACAGGCGGAAACACAAGAATGTAAGAGATGAAAAGGGGAAAGCAGAATACAGACGTCTGAGAAATGAGGTCAACAAGAAGTGCAAGGAAGCGAAAGAAGAATGGTTGAAAGAGAAATGTGCAGGTATAGAAAATTGTCTGAAATTAGGAAAAGTAGACACAGCTTATCGAAGGATTAAGAATACATTTGGGGAAAAGAAGACTAAGTGCTGTAACATTAAGGACACAAATGGAAAGCCTCTAACAGATAGGGAAGAAAAGGTTGAGAGATGGAAAGCTTACATAGAGAGTTTGTATAAGGGAAAGGAGATTGAGAATCATGCAATGGAAAGAGAGGAGGAAATTGATGAGGATGCGAAAGGAGATTTAATATTGAGATCAGAATTTGATAGAGCTTTGGAAGACTTAAGCAGGAACAAAGCACTAGGCATAGATGATATACCGATTGAGTTGCTACGCTGCATAGGAGATGAAGGTCTGATCAGGCTATTTCACTTGGTGTGTAGGATTTATGAGATAGGTGAGGTACCCCCTGATTTCAAGAAGAATGTAATCATTCCTATACCAAAGAAAGTGGGAGCTGACAGATGTGAAGATTACCGTACAATCAGCTTGATTACTCATGCTTCAAAGATCCTGTCTAGAATAATTTACAAGAGGATTGAAAGCCAGATAGAAAGGGAGTTGGGTGAAGACCAGTTTGGTTTCAGGAGAAATGTAGGAACAAGGGAAGCTGTACTAAGTCTTAGGCTGATTTTGGAAGGTAGAATAAGGAAAGATAAGAGAACGTTCATGGCATTTGTAGACTTAGAAAAGGCTTTTGATAACGTTGATTGGACTAAATTGTTTGACATTTTGAAATCTATTGGAATAAAGTACAGGGATAGGAGGGTGATCTACAATCTATACAGAAACCAGAAAGCAGTCATTCGAGCTGAAGGACATGAGAGAGAAGCTGATATTCAGAAAGGTGTTAGGCAAGGCTGCAACTTATCACCCATACTTTTCAATCTTTACATTGAACAAGCAATGAAGGAAATTAGAGAAAAATTTAAAGTGGGAGTGAATATTCAAGGAGAAATAATTAACTCTGAGATTTGCTGATGACATCGTCATCTTGGCCGACAAGCCTGAGGATTTGAATGAGTTTTTGAATGGTATGGACTCCGTCTTACGGAAAGAATACATGATGAAAATTAAAAATTGTAAAACAAAAATACTAGAATGCAGCCGAAATAAATCAGAAACCTCTATGGACATCAAATTGGCAGGTGAAATCTGAAGGAAGTAGGAGACTTCTGTTACTTAGGAAGCAAAATAACCAGTGATGGACGAAGCAAAGAGGATATAAAAAGTAGGTTGGCTCAGGCAAGGAAAGCATTTCTACAAAAAAGGAATCTGTTGACATCAAATATAGATTTAGGTATTAGGAAGTCATTTTTGAAAGCCTTTGTCTGGAGCGTGGCACTCTATGGAAGTGAAACTTGGACTATTGGTGCAGCAGAAAGGAGGAGAATTGAAGCATTTGAAATGTGGTGTTACAGGAGAATGATGAAGATCAGATGGGTAGATAGGGTTACAAACGAAGAGGTATTACGACGAGTGGGAGAGGAGAGATGTTTCTGGCGACTGCTAATGAAGAGAAGAGACAGGTTAGTAGGACACATACTAAGACACCCAGGAATAGCAAGCTTAGTTATGGAAGGAAGGGTCGAGGACAAGAACTGTAGGGGTAGACCAAGGTTAGAATATGTTAAACAGATTGCCTCGGATGTAAGGTGTGGTAGCTATGTAGAGATGAAACGATTAGCTCAGGACAGGGAAGCATGGAGAGCTGCATCAAACCAGTCAAAAGACTGAAGACTCAAACAACTCAAACAACAGATACTACGTGAGAGGAATTTGATAGCTTTTATCCCCTCCTCTAATGTCCAACGGGTTGGACTTGAGCGAGGGGTTGACACTTTTCTTACGAATGAGGAACTACTCAAGTATATAGAGGCTCCTGTCCCCATTTTACGGGTACAGCGCTTCTTTCGAAACAAAACTGTTGATGGCCAAACGGAACGCATTGCTACGAGGACTGTGATTTTTTTTTTGAGACACAGAACTTACCACCTTATGTCAGCATTTTTAATGTTATGCTAGAAGTTAATTTGTATATTTTCTCGCCTCTACGATGCACCAAGTGTCAAAGATACGGACATGTGCAGTTACATTGCCGAGCTCAAGCCCCTCGCTGTGGCAATTGTGCCGCTGAACACCTCACCTCGGGATGTAAGGAAGTTTTATCTAAATGTGCAAATTGTGCAGAGAATCACCCGGCAGGTGCCGTTCGTTGCGAAATTCATCAACAGCAAGATGAAATTAAACGACGGATGTGTGTGGAAAATAAATCGTACAATGAGATCATGAAAATTCAAATGGGTCCAACATTCAATCCATTAACTTTACCCCAACAATTTCCGCCGTTAATTTCAGCTCCAAGTGTCAGGCAGGCTGAGCCGGCCCGAAAGCGCAAGTTTACGGGAATCGTTCATTCGGCCCCCAAAGTGGTACAACCTCTGGGACATGATAGGAGTGCTTATTCCCAGCTTTTTAACCAACCGAGATTGGAAAAGGCCCCACCGGTCTTCTCAGCCAAGACGTCGGACGCAAGTAATCTACATAGTCCCGGGACTGGTTCAGGGTCGCCTGGATCGGAGCCAACAAAACTTATTTTGGCAGAGTTTACTAAACTTATGGAGTTGTTAGGGCATAATGCGCAATGGGCGCATTGCGTTAAAAATTTGTTAGATAGGGTATTACCTTTGCTACCTCCGTTGGAAACATCAACAAAGCATTACAACCCGACCTTGAGTCACTAGTTTAACTTATTTCCTCTTTCCGTTTTTGACGAGACGTGTGGTTCCTCCAATGGAATTGCAGGAGTATAGTCAACAAGCGGCATGAATTACTTAAATTAATCGATGACTTCCATCCGGATGTTATTTTTTTACAAGAAACTTGGTTATCGCCCCAATATCGTTTTACGATCCCAATGTATAATGTTGTTAGAGAGGATGGTCCAGGTTATGGCGGTATAAGCACCCTTATTCGAATGGATATCCCTTTTTCAGTGATCCCAATTTCTTACCTTCTACCACGTAGTTTTCATCAGTGTTTTCGGATCGGCAATACTATTTTTTGTAATTTATATTGCCCTCCCCATGATCAGGGATCGCAACGCCAATGATTGATGTATTACAAATATATTGCACAATTTCCTAAACATATTGTTCTCGGGAATTTAAATGCCCACCATGGACTCTGGGGCAGTGAGCGTGTAAACCCTAAAGGTCGTCATATTGTGCATGCACTTCAAACTTATGCTTTGAATATTCTTAATGATGGGTCGCCTACGCGCATAACACCTCCGGGACGTCCAAACAGTGCGGTAGAATTGACTATTTCAACAGCGGATATTGCCCATCAATTGGAATGGCGAACAATATTGGGGACTCATCAGAGCGATCATTTTCTGATTCTTATATATTATGCGAAACCGGGTGAGAAGCTTGATCGTCCATGTCATTTTACCATCAAAAGTAATTTACAGCATTTCGACTATGATATTTTTCAACACTTTATAAATGATGGATTGGGGACTTCGCGAACACCTCCGTATCAACGGTATTCTTATTTATTACAGCTGATACAGCGATTTCTTGATTGTTATCACACCCAGCGTGCGATATCATCGTATTCGTTACAGCATCCGGTTGCGGTCCATTGGTGGGACGCTGAGTGTGCATTGCTTGTTCGTCGGAGAAATGCATGTTTAAAAAGATATAGCGTTCAATGGACTGTTGATAATTATCTACGTTACAAAAGTCTCACTGCCAAGCTTCAGAAGACATTTAATGAGAAATGACGGATGGCATGGCAAACTTATATTAGTACATTCAATTCCCATACTTCTTTGAGCACCTTATGGTCTTTGATAAAACAATTATCGAATACTCGTCGTACTCGTCCTAGTACAAGGCTAGTAAACTACAGAGGTTGACTCAATATGGAGCTCTTAGGCGAGGGGATCGCGGAGGGAAGGGAAAGGACGTGACGTCACACGTTTCCTCGTAGCGCGAGATATGCAAGGAAAGTCAACTTTCCCACACATTATATTGCATGGATTGCAGTGGTTTAAACACGTGTTTTAAGCCCTTTTGTTTATAATCATGCCAGGCCAAAGATGTGCTGTGGCAGTTTGTCACAGTTATTATAAAGTTGGAAATGACGTGTCGTTTTTCACGACGTCTAAAGACGCATGCCTTCGCAATCAGTGGATTGCTGCATGTAAGCGAAAAGATAATTGCAACCCTCAAACAAGTAGGATATGTTCCCTCCACTTTAAGAGTGAAGACTTCGAATTAGACTACAGGGCCGAATTGCTTAATATAAAGCCAAGATTTCCAAGGAATCTAAAACCAAATGGTAAGTGAACCTAGCTGGCCTACTCTTAAGTTTTGATGACCTGCTAGGATGATTTTAAAGCTGTTAATATTTTTGACATATTTCGTACATGTTATCAGGGGCGTATTGTGCCCGTTTAGACCGGAGTCCGCACGACCACATATGCATTTTACCAAGAATCAGCCAGCACGAGAGTCAAAATATCCCGGGGCGCCAGATGGGTTAAAGCTAATCGCAAAAACGACATCAAATAAAAAAAATGCTTTACTGATTTTTGGCTCAATGCAACAATAAGGATAGAAGGAGATTCAACTGGCATAACACATCATGTAAAATTATCTCATTTTATTCTGAATTTAAAATTGACTGCAAAATAAAATGCTCAAAGCAGCATCATTCATGTGTGGCGACCCACATTACTATTTACACAATTTACAGAAATTTTCCAACACATTGGACAATTATCTTTGGAGACACAAGTCTGATTATCAGTCCTGTAGACTGTGTTCCAAAATTATAATAATTATTTATGATTAAATCCAGTTCAAATTTAATTGTCTTTACTGGAAATATTGCAGTTCACATAATATTAACACTCGTAGAATAATTGTTCATAGAATTTTTAACTTTCACTTATTTTTCCAGTTTCAAAAAAATATTGTCAAAAAATATTAACATCTCTGAATCAACACAAATTATGTACACATATTAATAACAACATCTGAAAAGTATCTGACCCTTGAGCATAGCATCGAAGAACTGTGCGAAGCACAACAAAATTAATTGTTCTTCCGACCTTAAACGTTTCGAGAAGTGACTCGATTATGAACTTCAAGTTCCTAACAAAATATATGATTTCTGAATCATCAACTTGATCAATAAATTGTTGGACCATTCAACTATTCTATTTTCCACTTGGAATCATTATTAAGAAAAAATATTTATATTTGTGGTCATTTTAATAATTTTCACAACTTGTAATTCTTGAACAGAATGCGGAAATAAGAATTGTAGCTTCATAATAAATTCATTTATTTCATGACATTAGGATTGAAAAACATCCTTCAAATTATTCGTGATTATAAAATTATTTATAATTGGCAGTGGCCCATTTTATTATTTTTATAAGAACACAATATTCCAACAACAACGGCAAAGGTCTTCCTCTGAAGAAGATTAAATATTATCATGACAAATCCGGGTTCTAGCAAAATCAAACTCTTAATGGAGTCCGTAAACAAGATTGAAATAAGAACTGATGTTTTTTTTTTAAGAAATAACCTTTGGGTCATTCATACGACGCAATGTGTAGTTCCAATACTCCTTCTTTATCACTGAGTCATCGAACCTGCTATTTGATTGATGCTCAAATAAAAACCTCCTCATTCCTGCGACTTAAACATGCGCACCTGGGAATGGCATTTCAACTACTCCACACACATAAATTTTCTTCCCAAAATTTATACAATAAATCAAGCCTCTGCTTGTTATCCACACTGGAAGATTTATAAACTTACAAGTTTATTTTATTTTACCATTCAGTTCAAATCGTGAAGTTACCACACTTATGATACTCTCTATTTCACTTTCGAATGTGTATCTACGTCATGATTTTATATAAATACAAAAATATCTTAATTGATACAAATATCATTTGCTTCCCGTTTCATGCCTCTCCGTGTTATCTGAAAAATATACTTTGCTCATTGCAAATATTAACTGTTCAACCAGAACTGTGATGTTGGTTGAATGCGGGCTTGCGCTAACCACTATCCTTCGGAAAATCACCTGTTCCAAACTAGAAATGATTAAACTACTTCATAATCTCTCTCTCAATGAATGTGATTATTAGAAAATATAAGATCCAAGAATTATTTAGAAAAGTTATGAAAATCATTATTATTATTATTAGTGGATTATTATTATTATTATTAGTTATATTATTTTAAATATATTTAATTATTATTTCATTATGTGAGAATACACATGTTCGATTCTTCGAATATGGATAAAATCTCCATTTCTCAACAAAAAATAATTATTAACTTTTACAGTTACCTCGGCTGATTACCGTGATTATCAAAAAAAATGAAACATTCAAATAAATGCTCGTTATGCTCGGTCATCGATCCTAAACTGTTCTGAGTGCTGAAAATACTCAGAATAACCCTCATGTGTCTTGCGTAAATCATTGCAAGATTTAAATACGAAGAAAAATAAATGTGTTGGTCATCTGCAGAAAATGAGTTTGTTCCAATTAGCTAGGCATAATGTAAAATCAAATGTGGCTTACATTTCTCGTTGGTCTTGAAGCGTAGTGAACCTGGTCTGTACCAGATTTATCCAGATACATGTCCTATTTGACACGCACGTCTAATCCTTGTATCGGCCGCCATTATATACCCACAAGCTGTCTAACAAGACATAGTGGAAATATCTCTTGAAGTTGGAAGTAACTGTTGATCCATTATAATATTTACTTCTGTTAAAGCCATAACAGTTTGCTTAACTGGGGTCAGATCCAAATAATCTCTTCTCAAATACGTCAGTTGTAACATAACTCACGGTAATCTTTTCAGTACAAGAAAACACTGACAGTCTAAATCAATCAACGGCTGTTCTGAAGATCGTTCCCTGGGCATGGTTTATCACCATCTATCATGCGCGAAGCAACTTACAGTTTCCCTTTGTCGGCTAATGAACAACACCGTGATAGACTGGCCTTCAATATACTGAAAGATCGGCGTGGTTATCAAGTTACAATATATTAAACTGACTAATTGGATTAAAATATCCAAGTATAGAATTATTATTACTGGACTGTGACAAAGTACTTTCTAGACAAAGTCTAGCATATGTCCACATAGAAATAAAGTATTTCACCAGTGTCCGTAGAAAAATAGCAATCACCTTAGTGATTCCCTCTGCCGGAAACTTACTATGTTCCACACGTATCGTAGTACTTTTGTAACTATCACAATTTAAAGATATCTTCGGCGTAGATCCGGCAACCATGTGCCTTGGCTCAACGTAGAAGCAGCACCTTGTCATGCAAGAGCTTGGTTCGAAGTGAGCTGATGATGCTTGGGCCGGTCGGCTTTTATTCAAAACGGTCGGGTCACGCTGAAATCTGGAAATCCTCATATCTCCGGTATCTCTGGTCCGATTCACTTGAGACTAAGTGCATTCTCTTTCATTTGGCCGTTCCAGTAATCTGATCCAAGTCTCAAGTCTCTACTCCATGGCTAACTATTTAATCAACAAATAGTCTCGACCTCTGCTACTACTCGCTACGTCACTTAACATGCTCTTGGCTGCACAAAGTTTCCATTCCATTCTAGAAGTAATGGAGCGCGATATTCAAATATCTCAACTTTCAAAAGCGGCTGTAGCCTTTCCCTTGATCTCTAGGTGTCTGAATCTTGGAATACCCATTCCTAGAGTTGGGCACAGTATATACAATTTCTTTTCGAGGGGGGGGGGGGGGGGACTATCGTGGAAAATTGTGAGTACTTAATGAATTTTCTATTATAGCCTATGGAGTATGAATGGAAAGTATCTAAATGGGCTATTTTCAATTTATTAAGCAGAAAGGTTAACTCTCATTTTCTTTTCCAAATTGATAATTATTTCTTAAAAGTAGACTACTGTGAAATACATTGTATGTTTTAGCCAAGTTGGCTTTTTTCGGGGGGTCTGGAGCCCCCTTCAGCCCCCCACCCCTTATATACGCCCATGCATGGTATTTTGATTTTGGACAGGATGGAAAATTTCGTGAGTAATTCTCTTTGCATTGGTAAAAATCTTTGCAAATATTCCAGAAAGTAGTCATCATTTCAATAAAATCCCTTCGACTTCTGTACCAAGATATGGCCCGTAGGCATAATACAAAGTACATTCTCACACATAGACTAAATCAAGATGTACTGGAAAACCTCTTTTCACAATTGCGAACCCGTGGTGTCTTACACGATCATCATTCTCCCCTTGACTGCTTTTACAGACTGAGGATGATTATTTTAGGAAAACATCCAGGAGTTGTTCAAAAGCAAACAAACACTGCTGATCCATATTCAGATGAATATGTAGTTGCTAAAGCACTAAACAAAGCTGGCATAGTGTCGGAATCAAGTAACGTGCTTCCAGAACCAACCTTAGGGAGCAATGTGCAACCAGAGTCCTTCATTGCTAATATCATGGAACAAAGTGAGGAAGATGCCAAGGCTTATGTTGCAAGTTATGTAGCCCACAAGTTCCAAGATAAATTTCCACAACTTGGGAACTTAACCTACGGAATGCAAACTCAACACGATTATGCATTACCAACCTGGATTAAACACTTGTAATACGGTGGTATGACCGATCCCTCAGAAACTTGGCTAAACCAGTTCCGGCACATTTCAGCAAAATTCGTCACATTTCACGGAAAATACGGATTTCAACGAGGCAAGAACGTTCTAAGAATGACAGATTTTGTGTCGAGAGAAGTTCTTGACGTACCGTCTGGTGGGGGTGAGGCAGCTGTGATAACAATTTTCTTCATCAGATTGATACATTCCAATTCTATCTTGCATAAGAAGTGGTTATTGGAAGTCACTTAACACCCACGATACTACTTCCAAGTCTAGGCGAATTTCCAAGAAATTCAAGATCACAACATAAGTAAGTAGGCTACATTCAGTTATTTTATCACCCATTTACCAATAATTTCATGAGAATAAACTGTTCTTTGCGTACTCAACAGCTGATGTTGACAGTTTCGTTACGTTCCCCACATGGCGCGTTTGGTATCTTGTGACGTCATCCGCCTTGTGAGCGCTGATTGGTGAGTGAAAATTGAGGCAACCTCTGTAGTTTATAAGCCTTGGTCCTAGTACGGGACTCACGCAGACAGGTTTTCAAATGTTTTATCATTCCCTCACGCCTGATTCAGTTTCCGGATACGCATTTGTACCACCTTATTTGGCTTCGGATAAGTTTCAGGTTTTACAACAACCAATCACGCGCAATGATATCTCGACTGTGTTGCGTCACACTAAATCCACGAGTCCGGGTATGGATTACATTACTTATGGGATGGTGGCCCATTTCCCTGACCCAGCACTGACGATCTTGATTGCGCTTTACAATACGGTACTGACAACTGGTACATATCCCGCGGAATGGAATAATTTTGAAATTCTTCCGATATTAAAACCAATGAAAGATGCCAGAGACCCCCTAAGCTATCGTGGCATCAATCTCGGTTCGTGTCTAAGAAAATTATTTCAAAAAATTTTATTACGTAGATTGCAATAGTGTTTGGAGTACTATAAAAAAATTTTCGAGGCCACAATTTGCATTCCGTAAACGGCTAGGCACAATCGACGCTCTTACGATTTTTTTTACGGATATCTTATTAGCGAAAGCCCGAAAACAACACACGGTTGCAGTATGTGTGGATATTCAGGGGGCCTATGATGCGGTGGACCCAGTCATATTACAACATCGACTAGGGGAGATGCGTTTCCCATTACCTTTCATATGTTTAATTCGGAATTTTTACACCATCGTCGACTATTTCTACACACCCCAACTGGTGTACTTGATAACCGTCAGACTTCTCGTGGACTGCCTCAAGGTGATATTTTAAGCGGTATTCTTTTTTCAATTTATACTCAGGCATTAGAATCGGTCATTCTTCCTTATGCATGAATCATTCAATTCTCAGATGATTTTCTTATTTATTTTTCGCGTGATACTATCCAGTTTTGTCGTCAGGATATATATGATGCATTGACTGCTGCTCATACATGGTTCCATAATCACGGTTTTGACACTTCGCCGAGAAAAAAGTCTGCTATAATTATTACTCATCAAAGGCAGGTTGATCGCACTCCTATTTTATTTAGACAGGGAGCCATAGAGGTGGTTCGCAGCATCAAATATTTGGGATTACATATTGATGACCAATTACTGTGGTCGTGCCAGGTTCAAACACTCACTGTTCAAATTGTAAAAAAGACTACACGTTCTCCGAGCGCTAGCACGCCGGGGTTGGGGGGCAGATCCTCATTTATTACTTACGGTCTATAAGAATATTATTCGTTCCCAGATGGATTATGGTTGCTTTTTCTACGATATGATGGCAAGTAGTCGGTTGGTCACATTCGACAGGTTGCAGTATCGGGCTTTACGTATTATTTTGGGGGCGCTTCCGTCCAGTCCCATTTGTGCATTACTAGTTGAATCTGGGGAATTACCTTTACACTTACGACGGAGATTTTTGGCAAGTAAGTACTTGGTTTCTAAAATGTCACTGTCGGCGTCACCAATTATCAGTAAATTACAGCTGCTTGTGGAGTATTATGCGCAAAATCGCTTCGCACGTCCGCGTAAGCCGGCTCTGGTATTGGCATATGAAATCTTGCAACCATTTCGGTCAGATTTACTGCAAACGCTCAAACCTTTACCATACACGGTTTCATATAGGGTCCTACAATCCCAGCCAAATATATCGCACACTTCCTTACCGGCGCTATTCCGGATGTATCAGCGTTTTCCGCAAGTAATTTCACGATGCTTTCGGGATATTGCCAATTGATATTCCCGTTATACCATGTTTTATACAGATGGCTCAAGAATGTTGTCACCAGATGGAGTGGGGGCGGCTTTTTATGCTCCGGACCGACAGATTATACGCACATATAGTTTGCCAAAATATATAATGATTTTTACTGCTGAAGTATTTGCCATTCGCCAAACCTGTCAGTATATACGTACATACAGAGTTTCTCCGGCAATGATTTGCACGGATTCAATGAGTATCATCCAGGCTTTATCGAATCCGAGTAGCTCTGACAATTGGTATGTGTATCAAGTTGCGCAAAGGTTGTATGATTTTCAGACCATGGCACAGGAGGTAGTGCTCACTTGGATCCCGGGGCATTCGGGTATCCAAGGATACGAGGATATGGACGGCATGGCAAAGTGGGCAGGTCAGGGATATGGAGTAGTTCATAATATCGCTGTACCTTTTACGGACTTTCTGCCTGTTATTTATTCCCAGCTCTTCAATGAATGGCAAACTGAATGGTCGAATATCACGCCAATTAAGGCTCGTAATTATTATCTGGTACAACCCACTGTCCGAACAACACCATGGTTCCGGGTAGGCAGATATACGAGACGGCACATTATTACTATAATACGTTTGCGTTTTCAGCATGCTCTGACGCCGGTGTATATGGCACGCATGAACCTTCGCGAGGATGCTAGATGTGTGTGTGGTCGAATTAGGGGTACACTTAACCATCTTATGTTTCAGTGTGACTTTTTCAATGAACCGCGGATAGTGATGGTCAGAAAGATAAGATCTTACGGTTATACGTTGCCCTTAAATATGACCACTATTTTGCATAATCCTGTAATTCCATTGGTCGAGGCCATTGTAGGTGCAGGAGACATGATTTAGGTAGCTGTGAGTAAAGAAAGAAAACAAACAGTAGAAAAAGAAAAAGAACAAATATATAGTTAGCAGTGCCTATAATGTAATCTATGGAGAAATACTGATTGTTGTTGTTCTGTTAAAATAAGTGATTGAAAATAAACATAAATAGAGTATCTATAAATTGGTGATTCCCGACGTGATTCGAGAAATGACTGAAAATAGTGATAATGAAGCGCGAACGCCTAATGGCACTACCAGTGAAGTTGAGGTTAGTAAAGTGTCTGTTAAAATTCCACCGTTCTGAGCCGATAAACCAGAAATTTGGTTTTACCAGATCAAAGCACAATTTGCGAATAACAGGATAACCTCGGAAGAGACTAAATTTAATTACTTGGTTTCGCAATTAGAACCGAAATATGTGGAAAACATATGGGACATCAATAGTAGTGATAACTCCTGTAAATATGCCGCAGCAAAAGAAAGATTCCTCAACATCTTCAAAGAAAGGTAAGATAAGAAAATAAAGCGATTAACGACAGGAATTAACTAAGGGGACCTCAAACCAAGTCAGCTGCTGCGCAAAATGCAATCCCTGGCAGGCGCAGATATTTCAAACAAAGTCTTAAGGACACTATGGCTAGACAAACTTCCTAACTCAGTAAGAAACATATTGATAGTTAGTGATGAGGAATTGGAGGAAATGGCAATGATGGCAGATAAAATACTGGAAATGAATCCACGTACTGAACTGTATAGTGCCACAAAACCCCCAAGTCAGTGCTCTTCAAGTAGCAGTGCAACACTGGATGAAATCGTAGCGAAAATTACCGCAATGGAACAACAAATAGCAGCTATCCCAATCGGAAGACATCACTCACGAGCAACACATCGTAGCCTCAGACGAAGTAGCAGCCGCAGCCGCTCAACCAGAAAATTCAATCCAGATGGGAAATTGTGTTACTATCATTTTAAATTTGGCTCATGATGCTACCCAGATAAATGTAAACAACCGTGCGGATGGAAGAATCCGGAAAACGAGAAACAGCAGTAGAATTAGCGGCAAGTTCTCCTGCAGAAGGTCACGAGCTGTTCCGCAGATCCTGGTTATTTGTGAGAGATAAAGAAAAGGGAGTGAAGTTCCTTGTAGACAGTGGAGCGGATGTTTCAATTTGGCCAGCAACAAAGCATGACAATGTCGATAGTTCCTATAAACTGTATGCAGCCAACAATACAGAAATACCAACCAATGGTATCAAAATATTGACGGTGAACTTGGGACTAAGGCGAAAATTCCAGTGGCCATTTCTGATAGCTAAAATAAACAAAGGTATAATTGGAGCAGATTTTCTTAAACAGTTCCATTTACTTGTGGACCTGCATAATAAACGATTAATTGACGGTGTAACTCAGCTTGGTGTTAAGGGCGAAGTTACAGTCATTCCAGAATGCGATGTTATTAGCTCTACGAATACAAATTTCAAATACAGTGACATTCTTGCACAATATCCAAGATTAACAACACCAAACTTAACCCCTACCCTGATAACACATGATATTAAACATCAAACAGTTACCAACGGTCAACCGGTATTCTCAAAAGCCAGACAGTTAGGTCCGAAGAGGCTCCAGATTGCCAAACAAGAATTTCAGTTCCTGCTGGATAACGGAATAGTTCGACCATCAAAACCTCAATGGGCGAGTCCACTGCACATGGCTAGTAAGAAGGATGGGTCGTTACGACCTTGTGGTGACTATAGAAGATTGAACGAGAGGACAATTCCAGACCGATACCCAGTACCAAGAATAGAAGATTTTCAACACATCTTGAAAGGAAAAACTGTTTTCTCAAAAATCGACTTATTTAAAGCATATTACCAAATCTCAATCGCCGAAGAGGATAAGTGCAAAACTGCAATAATAACTCCTTTCGGATTGTATGAGTTCATTGTCATGAGTTTTGGGTTAAGAAATGCTCCATCCACCTTCCAGAGATTCATAAATAAAGTTTTCAGAGGTTTGGATTTCACATTTCCCTACTTGAACAGCATTCTGGTAGCCTCCACATCATTCGAAGAGCATAAGAACGATCTTAGTTGGTTATGGACAGGTTAAACAAGTATGGCCTTCGAATAAATACCTCCAAATCAGTGATGGGCGTAGACAGAATAGAGTTTTAGGGTACCTAATTGCAGCTGAGGGTACTAGACCTCTTCCTGAAAAGGTTCAAACAATCTTGAATTATAAACTGCCAGAAACAGTGCATGAACTCCACACGTTTCTCGGCATGGTTAACTTTTACCGCCATTACCTCAAAGATGCTGCCAAAACCCAAGCAGTGCTCCATGAATACCTAAAAGGAGCAAGAAAGAGAGACCGCAGAAAAATTCAATGGACTGAAGAAGCGAAACAGATGTTTGAAAAATGTAAACAAGAGTTATCAAATACAACACCCTTAACTATTCCTAACCCAGACAATCTATTAGGCCTGTTTACAGACGCCTCTGACATTGCCATTGGATCTGTGTTGCAACAATATGAAAATGATAGTTGGAGACCAATTGCCTTCTACTCAGAGAAACTGAGCAAAAAAAACCACAGAAATCTTACAGCACATATGACAGAGAGCTTTTAGGCATTTACCTATCTGTGAAACAGTTCAAACATCTTTTGGAGGGAAGAGGTTTCACCATCCTCACGGATCACAAGCCGCTAACCTATTCATTTATACAAAAGAACGAGAAAGCATCACCAAGACAATTGCGACACCTCCATTATATTTCTCAATTCACTACCTATATTCAACATATGAGGGGTAAACACAACATTGTAGCCGACACTCTATCTCGAACGGAAGAAATCTCTGTGATTGATTTCTATGAAATTGCAAGAGAGCAACTGCAAGATGAAGAATTAAAACGGCTGATGGAAGAGAGTAAATCACTGAAATTCAAGAAGTGCGCATTAACAGCGGGCAAGGCATTGTGGTGCGACATCTCAACGAATAATGCAAGACCATTTATCCCAGAATCATTCCGCAAACATATGTTTCAACAGATCCATAACTTATCACACTCAGGTGTAAAATCGTCAGTGAAGCAGATGACAACTAGGTTCATTTGGCCGAATATAAAATCTGATGTTTGAAAACTGGCCCAAGCTTGCATCCACTGCCAGAAAAACAAAGTAACAAGACACACACAGTCTAAATTAATTTCATTTCCAGAACCTGATGAAAGGTTTAGTGTTGTACATATGGACTTAGTTGGCCCACTGCCACCATCAGATGGGAACATTTATTGTTTAACATGCATCGACCGCTATACCTCTTAGATGGAAGTCATCCCAATGCAAAATATCACAGCAGACACAGTTGCTAAATCATTCTACTCCAACTGGATTGCTAGATTTGGAGTCCCGAGTGTAATTATCACAGACCGTGGACCACAATTTGAATCCGAACTTTTCAAGAAATTAGCAGTGTTGTGTGGTGTTAAACTGAAGCACACTACAGCCTACCACCCACAATGCAATGGAAAGATTGAACGACTACACCGCATCTTAAAAACTGCCATCAGAGTACATAATTCCCATAAATGGACAGAGGTTTGCCTACAGTGCTTCTTGGGTCGCGTGCAGCCATAAAGAGCAATTCTGACTATTCTATTGCACAGATGGTCTATGGTAAGACTATTAAGCCACGTGGAGAGTTTTTTGAAATGCCATCAACAACAACTGACCCAGACACCTTCGTCTCCCAATTACAAAAACAGATGACAGCACTTAAGCCTATTCCATCTTATCATAAAACTACCAGAAGTGTATTTGTACATAGAGACCTCAAGTCATGTAGGCTACTCATGTATTCTTGAGGAATAACAAAGTAAAGAAGCCATTGACACCACCTTATGCTGGTCCTTTTCCTGTTGAGAAGAGATATGAGAAATTCTTCACACTACTAATTGAAGGCAAACAAGTAAATGTATCGATAGACAGAATAAAACCAGCCTACATCTTGGCACCAGATGAAGAGACCCCAGATCCTTCTCCTGTTTCAAGCCCAGCCAACCATCAACAAGACACTGCAGTACCACCTCATGCCATAGCGAATAAAAAGGACACTACCATCATCAAGACATCACACTCTGGACGTACTGTGATATTGCCAGTTCGTTTTCAATACAGTAGTGCTTACAGTAATTTTAATTGTATTGTTAGTGTATGGTGATAGTTTTATTCCTGCTTTAACAAGCGTAACTATGTTACTGGTGGGGGAGTGGTGTAGGTGCAGGAGACATGATTTAAGTAGCTGTGAGTAAAGAAAAAAACAAACAGTAGAAAAAGAAAAAGAACAAATATATAGTTAGCAGTGCCTATAATGTAATCTATGGAGAAATACCGATTGTTGTTGTTTTGTTGAAATAAGTGATTGAAAATAAACATAAATGGAGTATCTATAGGCTACCATAATGGAGTATTTGGACCATTTTCCTTTTACAATATAATTTCTCGTCCCCTCTTTCGTTTGCTGTATTTTTCTACGTTTTACGATTTGACACGAAGTATGTGTTTGTTGATTTTTCCTTAATCCTTCTTAGTGTATCGTGCATACCGTTGTGCTACACCCTCTATGGATAGATTTTGCAGGCGAATAGTTTAGGCACGGTCTAGACAGGTCGGAAGGCTGAGACTTGGCAACATGTTCATCAGTCATACCCATGTCAGGCGGGAACACGAGGGAACGTTCAGTCTGGCAGATGTTCTTCTTTATCTCATAGGGATATTTCCTTCTATATTTTGTTTCTTACGCTTTGTACGTTTATACGGTTTATAGTAGCGTATATATTACCCTTCCAGATGAGCTTTTTACTGTAATCCCTAATCGAGAACACACTGACGAGTGTGCTTTGTATCTGGCAAATATGGTATTTTTAAATGCCTACGGTACATGGAGTTATCACATATCGCACTTCATGTTTTTAACTTTGATTTTCCTGGAATGTTTCGGCACCCTAACAATGCCAGATACATGCCGTATCCCCAACTGTAATTCAAATTAACCAAGTAAGAGAGGCTACACACCAGTGTTTAGGTTCCCAAGTGACGAAAATCTGCGCCTGGCCTGGATTAGGAACCTTCGAAATAGTTCGTAGATTGCATAAATTAGTCAATTAAGTGAAAAAAAAATGAAATGAAAATCCACAGCCTGCTTCCAGTCGACCGACCGGGTCAGGGAATGGAATGAATGAAGCCCCCATCTAGCGGCGAGGATAGGAATTGTGCCGGTTGCCGAAGCCTGTCGCACTCCTCTGGGGCAATGATAATGAATGACAGATGAAATGAAATGATAATGGAGAGTGTTGCTGGAATGAAATTAGTGACAGGGAAAACCGGAGTACCCGGAGAAAAACCTGTCTGCCTCCGTTTTGTCCAGCACGAATCTCACGTGGAGTGACCGGGATTTGAACCACGGATCTCAGCGGTGAGAGGCCGGCGTGCTGCCGCCTAAGCCACGGAGGCTAATTAAGTGAAAAAAAACTTTCAATTATTGCCACTGTATTGCTAAACAATTATTCACAGGCAAGGAATGATGCTGTTGTTGTCAGCAAACTTGTTTATAGGAAGATAAAGTTGCAGCACTTTAGGAATGAAACAGAAGTAATCTGTTGCAGTTACGGAATACCAGCAGCAACAGACTATTTCTATAATGGTAAGTTAGTAAATTATCTACATACATGTGCGGCGGAATCGAAGGTTTATAGGCCTACAGTGTGAAGATGTTATGGGAGATAGCCTACATTTTTGCATCACATAACCTTCAATTGCATCTACTTACTACAAATTATTATTATTATAATACCGCCAATTGTTTTATTACCATACTTCAGATACGAAAAGAAACCAAAATAATTTTCTTTATTTTGCTGAACACTTCTATCAGTTGGTAAATTATTTCCCACGGTCGACTCTTGACCGTGTATTTCCATGTCACTCGTGCCTAATATCAGCTGCTTGGCTCTTATAACAACTTTTCACGATCATATGCACGTTATTCATTTATTTCTGATTGTAACGCTGGTCATGTGTAAATAAAAATCAACAGATGTTTTGCTAAACATGTACATTATGTTGGTCCAATATTAATTCCGTAGTGTTTGTCGCCTCCCTTGCTAGCAAACAGCTGTTTCAGTTCAGACGCTCGTGATGAAGTATGACTGACAATAGCCGTAGCTACAGTGTTGTCAGGTTGAACCTTCCGACCTTTCTAGGCTGTGTTTCTATCTCCCAAAATTTTAATAAAGGCACCCCGTCGTGTTCGTTAAGCCGCCATTTTGTTCGCTGCCACGGCCTAGGGTGGGGGCTTAACGAAGGCGAGTGAATCAAAACGATCTAAAATTTTTCCGAGCATGGTCTCCAATCAAAACGTCCCTGATTGGCTGAGCACTTATTGGGTCCTTTCCGCCACACAGCCGCAATCAATTCCGCCATTAACCTCAATTTAACATAACCTAAGTTACTTAAATTACAAATATTAATTTTGGTGAAGGGTGGGTGACTTGTGGATTAGATAAGCCATTTTTAGTGTTGCCTTCTATAGATTTGTGGGTGGCATTGTGCTTTTTGGCAATCTCGTTATCTTGTAGACATTAAGATTAATAGTTATATTTCGGGGGCCTATCACTCAGTAGCTGTTAATCACAACAGTAGCAACTATTACGAATAGCTGTACTTCATTAAGATTTTTCTGCAGCTTTGCGAAATAGTGGCGGTGGTTTGAGATTATTTTTGACTACCATTATGGGGTTTTAATAGTTTTTCATAGAGCATTTTTGTTGTCTTGTAGGCATGATTGATTTGACATGTTAGGTCTGCATGTAGCCTACAGTTTTTTTTTTCTGTTTTTTGGAATAATGCTCATTACCATTAAGTGCAACCGTGTTGACCGACTGAAAGACATTGAATATTTCGTTTACTAAGGCAGCACTGAAATATGGGTTCCAACACGATATGGACTTGGAACTTATGTTCGCTTAACAAAATAATGATACATCAACAAGTCATCCTTGTAATCTCTGCAAATAACTTAATAAAAATATTTCCCATCCAATATAGGCCTATTCATGTTGAACGGTAGAAAGTTATCAAACTTTATTAAGGCAACACTGAAAAATGTTCATCTTGATCTAGCCTACTTACTCCGAGTCATCTGCATCAATGTCCCTAGAGGTTCAGTTTTTTAAATTCTCCCTTTCCTATGGTCAAATAACACATGGATGTTCCCTGTTTTTCTTAAGGGGATTCAATGATCTTATGCTGAACTAATTAAGAATAGGGCATGTACCTCAACCCCTTAAAATATGAAGTTATCAGGATAAAAATAATGTCCATAACCATCAGAAACTTGAGAACACAGATCAGGAGAATGTTGTTCGACCATGGATGCAAGACCAGAAAGTCTTAAAGAGGAGTGTTTCATTTAGAGGCTTGGAACATCATGGTCAAGACCCCTGTACTTGGGTATGTGCTCAATTTGTTTGAAAACCCGTTGACAGATCATAAGTTAATCTTTGGCTGGAATCCACTCCGTCCTATGCTAAGCTGTGAGTACTGGGCACCATTAGTGTTCTGTGACTACTGTATCAATTTCTGAAAATTGTGTCATACTGTAGGCCTATGCATAGACAAGTCGCCGAGAATGTTCTCTGAATGGTGAATACCAGTAGGATAGCCTACTTAGCTGCCTCCTTCACTAGCATTTCCAGGCACCTGGTTAGTTGGTAAAATGAAATAGAAAAATCACATGAATGATTCAAGTTGTCCTTGATTGCCCTCGTGGGACAGTGTACCCCATTCCAGATCTTAGTTCAGAATTAGTTTCCTTGACGGAGTTGGAGAAACAGTCACAATACCTATGGTATTACTAGACCTAGTACGGTACATGTAGATGGAAGCAATGGGAGACCAACCACTAGGTAGCTTATGTCCCATTAGTTGGGAGTGTTAGGGAATGGGAGATTGGTTCAACATGTCAGCCTATGTTTTTGTATATTTCATTAATGTATGGGATCTAAAAGTGTATCATAGGAATATTAAAGCAAGCCATAATATATTACCAGTTGGTCAATTGGATACAACAATTCAATGAAACATTCTGTTAATAATTAGGAAGTGTCGTAGGCAACCAGAGAAGCGACACAAGAAAAAACACCTGAGTCTTCCAGGCAGTTGTCATCAACTGTATTTCACATAGAGAAGAATGACTAAAATAGTTCCTCATGAAAAAATAACTGGTCAATGGTTTGAAAGACAGTAGTAAGGACTTACATCCTGTCAGTAAAAGTGGAGTTAAGAAAGATGTCTGGAATATTTAAATCAGTAGTTGATAGCCAGGATTTTTAAAATTACCGTAGGTAATTGCACCATAATATGATTAGTAGCCTATGTGCAAGATTTTAAATGGTAGGTTTTCCTGTGAACCAAAAAACAGCTCTTAACATGGATTATGTTCAGGTTAGGCCTACAAGTTATTGGGAGGGAGGTTTATTCTACATACCTGTTGCACATAAAATGAGCTTCTGATTAGAGCTCTGTGGGAATGTTTAAATGGATTGATGATACAGGGTTTATCAAGCCACTTTCTATGCATCTTTTAAAAACAATTTAGCAATTCATAAATTACTGTCATCATTGCTAATGCTGTAATCTGTCATGTTTATTTATGCAGCATGAGGAATTAGGAAACATTGTTAGGATTGGTATATTGAGTGGAGATATAGTAGGATAAAATGCAACTATGTCATGGAAACCTAAGATGTATTTTTATTTCTCAACTTTATTTTCTGTAGACTCCAACACAGCCCACCACCAGGGCAAAAGAAAGTTTTGGTGATGTTTAATGAGAGCAAATCTTGAAACACTGTTGTTACGAACAGAAACGTCACTTCGTACTTATTCGGGAAAATGAAAAGATATTAATTCACAAGAAAAATGCACACACATTACAAATAACACTCAAAAGACTCCATCTTGGATGCACTGTTCCTTGTCCTTCTTTTCTCACAAAAACAAAAATAACTGTTGCCAACTGTCTGTCACATCCTCCCACCGTTGAGGAAAGACATCCTCAACAAGACATCCTCAACTACTCCACATATCTTGCAGGAACATTGACAGTTCTACCCGAACGTGTAGTCTTTGGGGGTTGAACACCAGTTCCAGTCGGCTCTCCTAAAGCAGTAGCCGTTTTCTTATTCAAGCCAGTCCTTAAAGGTGTGCTGTCTTCATCAGGTACTTCTAGTGGGTAGAGTCGCTGTATCGGTCTCAAGAGTTCTCCTTTAGATGTAACAACCCTTGCAAGTCTTGTATTACCATCAGTTCCAGGGAACAAGTCCACAATTTTTCCAAGGGGCCAATCTATCCTCTTAGTGCCATCTGATCCAACTAGGACAATGTCACCTCTCTTGAACAAAAGAGTTGGTTTACAACTCGGCTTACCGAGTGCCAAACGTCCCAGATATTCCTGCTGGAATCTTTTTTTCAATGCCATTCTTAGGTTCAGAAGATGACGATTTCTTTGATTCAGGGTTATAGCATCCAATGCATCACATTCTGGAACTCCAGTTGTCGTTAATTTCTTGTAGAAAGCAGGCAGGGGTGAGTGGACTTATATCTTCACATCCATCGGTCAGATATGTTAGCGGTCTTGCATTTATGGTGGCTTCTATACTGCAGAGAAGGGTAAGCATTTCTTGGTAAGTTAGACAGGCTTTACCCAAAACTCGTTTCAGAAGCTGTTTAATTAGACGTATTAACCTTTCCCAGAAGCCTCCCCACCAAGGAGCACTAGGGGGATTAAATCTCCAAGTAATACGTTCAACCGAATGGTGTTTGGAAATATTCTCCCAGTCAACACTTTGAAACGCGTTATCTGTACCCGTGAAATTTGTACCATTGTCTGAGTAAATCACAGAGGGGCGTCCTTTTCTTGCTACAAACCGCCGGAACGCTTGCACAAACGCCTCTGTGGAGAGAGAAGTAACCATTTCGAGATGAACAGCGCGATACACCGCACATGTGAAAACTACAATCCAAGCTTTACTTTCATCCCTCAGGAACACCGGACCTGCCAAGTCCACTCCTATCACTTCAAATACACAGGCTTCCCGTATGCGGTCCAGGGACAGAGGGGTCTGAGCGATTTCGGTATGTTGTCCATCATGCCTCCGGCACTTGACACATTTTCTTATAATTTTTCTAACTGTCCTCCTTCCACCGATGATCCAGAAGCGTTGTCTCAGGTGATTAAGAAGAAGTTGTACTCAAATGTGATTTTCTTTCACGTGCTCATCCATAATCAAGCGAGAGGTGATGACATGGTTCGCCGGGAGAATCATTGGGAACCTGAATTGCTTCAAATCTTCTCGCAGTAGTAGTCTCGTTTTAACCCTGAGAACACCATCTTCCAGGAATGGATGTAGTGTAGATAGACGTTTATCAACTAATCCGTGGAAGCTTTCTCGTTGAATTATAGAAATGAGTCTAATTTCAGCCCTTTCTAACTCTTCAACTTGCAGATTTTCTTGCGAGATCCTCTCACGTCTAAGACAATTCTTACAGAAACGAAGAATCCATGCGATTAGATGAACTATTCTGTGATAGCTGGAAAAATACCTGGCATACCAGAGGGGACCTTCATTGGTTACAGTCATAGAATTCACAGGGTTTTTCTTAATTTCCTTTGCGATACTCTCTTCGTCATACACCACTTTTGTTTGAGGCCAACAATCTGGAGATTCGTACAACCAGGCAGGTCCCTCCCACCATCGAGAGGCTACTAATTGCGAAGCAGAACAGCCACGTGACGGTAAATCAGCTGGATTCAATGAACCTGGAACATGTCGCCAGCAGTTTAAATTGGTCAAATTCCTGATCTCATTCACACGATTGCGGACAAACACCGACCAGTTCTCAGTCCTGCAGATCCATGCTAGAAATGTGGACGAGTCAGACCAGAGAAAAAATTCATGAACTTCCAGTGAAATAGATTCCAACACACATTTAAGCAACCGTGCACCAATTGTAGCAGCCAGCAATTCCAATCTGGGGATTGTCACTTCCTTGAGGGGGGCCACACGAGATCTTGCATCACATGACTGTACACTCACTTGACTGTTGGAATCGCATCTTATGAAGACTACTGCTGCGTATGCAAGTTGGCTGGCATCTCAGAAGACATGAATTTGCACATGGTCACTTCTTCCAAACCATCGAGGAATCTTGATTTCTACCAGGTGAGGTAGATCCTTTACCCAGGCCAGAAACTCGTCTCTGGACTTCTCATCAACTGCACTATCCCATCCTATATGAGTCTTCCAGGTCCTTTGAATCAACAGTTTAACACAAAGGGTGACAGGACATGTCACACCAACTGGATCAAAAATTCGATGTGCGAGTGACAGAATTGTCCTTTTCGACACTTCTCCCACCTGAAGGCTATTCAACCAATGCAAATTTAAAGTAAGTGTATCCTCCTGTCGATCCCATAACAGTCCCAAAACAGATGAAAGGGTAGCAGACTGGTCATCATCCTGAGAGAACTGCCATCCCCTCAAATTAAAACTGCCTTCTGATAATACCCTACTAGCTTGATTGATAAACTCGCCCACCTCCGATTCCCTGTCAAGGCTAGTGACAACGTTGTCCACGTAGAAGCTCTGTATAAGTCTCTTGATGAATAGGGGATTGAATTGCGGGTTTTCCAAGTACTTCTTCAGGTGATACTCCAAGACAGCCACCAGGAGAAACGGACTACAAGTTAAGCCGAAAACCAGCCTGGCATGCTTGAAGATCTTGTAATTATTCCCAACGTCCTGCCACATCAGGAAGCAGATATAGTTTCGATCTTCTTTCCGTATGCTTATCTGAAGGAAGGCCTTCTCAATGTCTGCAATAATTCCTACTTTCCTCTCTCGGAATCTAAGAAGAATAGCAGGGATTAGCTCAATCAGGTTGGGGCCATCATACAAACAATCGTTCAAAGCAGGGGTTCCCGCTTCCTTCGCTGAGGCGTCAAATACAGGACGAACAGGTGTCGTTGAACTACTTTCCTTCACAACAGCTCGATGCGGTAGACAGTGTCTGAAGTTTTCATCCTCCTGAACCGGTTCAATAACACCACTCCTTTCCCACTCGGTGAAAATATTTTCATATGTCTCGCCTAGTCCAAAATTTTCCACTTTCTTCCTAGTGTTGACTAACCTCTTCTCAGCCATGACCCTGTTAGATACAAGAAATGATTTGTTTTCTTTCCAGGGTAAATGGACTTCATACCTAAATTCTCCATTAATAGACACGGTTTTCTGAAAGTGCTCCATTGTTGCAAAGTTTTCTTCAGTTTTAGTTTTCTTTACGGCAGGATCGCTGATACCCAGCACGTCCAGTTCCCACAGATTTTCAACTGAAGCATCTCTGATAAAGAGAGAAGTGACGAGGTTGGTCATGCTTGATTGATCTCCGGAAACTACTTGACCCATCACAGTCCACCCCAGCAGAGTCTCAATACATACAAGACCATTGCTTAGTGCACACGTTTGTCCAGTCATTAACTTTCCAGCGACATCAGCGCCTATTAATAGTTCAATGGGACCTTCAGTATCATAATTCTGTATCCCTTTTGCTCTTAGTTCTTGCAACCATGGGCCCTTTAACATAGTATTGTACCCTGTAATTACTTGTTGCCCTAAGACTTCAAAATTGCAGGCATAAGGCTTTCCTAAACTCTCTATGTAGATCCTATAGCACATATGCTGGCCCTCTTCGGTGACTACCCCACCAAATAGTGAATGGCGTAGCATTTCTGTGCGATGACTACTGTAACCTAACTTCTGTGCCACTGATTCAAGCATATAAGATCTCTGACTGCCAGTATCCAGTAGAGCCCTTACCTCCATTGCAGAGGATTCTCCAATGACCTTCACCTTTAATGTTTGCAAAATAACACCTTGCACACCACTACGTTCTTCATTTGAAATCAAAGAATGAGACTGAAGTTTCTCATTGGTAGCTTCAGAGGAATGTGTTGGGCCTAGACATATTAGGCTGTTATGTTTTTTTTGCTACAGGAATCACATTTTAACTGACTTCTGCACATCTTTGAAACATGTCCTTTCTTCAGACAGAGAAAGCATGCTCTCTTATTCTTCACAATTGAGACTCTCTCCTTTAAAGCCATCTGCTTTGCCACGGAGCAGTTTGAACTAGCATGGGACCTATCACAAAATATACAGTTTAGTTTAAGATTACAATCCACAAGTGCAGCTGCGGTAGGTGGCGATTCACTGTAAATGTCAATTTTCTTCGTACCTTTTGACTTGTTACCTTTACTTGGGATGGCCAGTTTGATCCTTTCCTCACTCTCTACTTCATTCTCCAGGAATTTCATCAAACCTTTAAGACGTTCACTAGGTTCACATTCCTTCCCACCGCCACTCCTCTGCCAGGCACGTAACACATCTATAGACAAGCATGATTCAATCATTGGAAATAACATTGCTGCATATTTCTCGGAAGTTACACCTAGGCTCTCCAAAGCACCAAGTTGAGTTTCGAGTCTGTCATATAATGATGAGATGTCAAGACTACTACAAGAATTCATCATTGTCAATAGTTCTCTAGTGTAGACTTCCACCAACAAAGAATCTTTGCCAAAACGTGATTTAAGTTTCTGTATTGCTTTAGGGCAATTTCCACTTGTGGCTGGAAAACTATCAACGATGTCGCGAGCTTTGGAGTTTGGCAATGTTGCTTGGATAAGATATTCGTATTTATCGGCATTATCTAACCCTTCATCTTCATCAATCTTTTGAAATTGATTCCAGAAACCTAACCAATCTCGTAGATTTCCACCAAATTTTCGGAATTCGATCTTTGGAAGGCGATATTTACTTTTGAGGTTATGAGTGTTACTGGTGCTTGCTGTTGACTGGACTTCGTCTTCACGTTTTCTCTCCATTGCAAGAGCATCGGAAACAGCCGCTGCTAACATATGAAACTTGCGTTTATAGTCATCTACTCCGTCTACTTCTGTGATCAGGTCTTCTTCTGACACCGCATCTTCCATGAGGTGTTGGAAGATCTCCTGGTCCAGATTACTTATGAGGTTAGCCTTCTCTTCCACTAAGGCGTAATCTCCTCGGATAGCGACTATGTCCTTTATTTCTTTCTCCAACAAAACTTGAAGTGAAGCTACAATTTTCGTGAACGATGCACGGTATACACCACGTTTTCTGATCAAACTTCGAATATCGCTCATTTTCCTTTCTATGTCCTGTCACGGTCGCCAGATGTTACGAACAGAAACGTCACTTCGTACTTATTCGGGAAAATGAAAAGATATTTATTCACAAGAAAAATGCACACACATTACAAATAACACTCAAAAGACTCCATCTTGGATGCACTGTTCCTTGTCCTTCTTTTCTCACAAAAAACAAAAATAACTGTTGCCAACTGTCAGTCACAACTGTGATTTAAGTGGTTGGTATCAAAAGCTGTATAGGAAAAATGAAAATGTGAAGTCGCGCCCAAGTTTATGAAGCCTTGCCAGACTCAGCTGAAATTATCTTCGATGCAAATCAAGTCTCAATAGTTAAAACTTTAGGACGACCTTTGATATGAGCACTATAATAGGCCTACATTTAGGATCGACATAGCTTGCAGTAGGTCTTATGCTACTGTATGCACCTGGGCATGTTTTAAAAAAAACTCAGCCTGCAGGTTAATAAGGTAGTATATTACTATAAATCTATCTCAAGCAAATCCAAGAAGTTACCAGACTGAGAAACACATATCAATATATATATATATAAAAAAAAGGGTGGCAGTGCAAACTGCGCTTTTAATCCTTGCTTCATTAGTTAAACCATAATATTTGTACATAAATACAGTAAGGACTTCACATTACAAACGGCCACTTAAATTATATGCCTTATTAGGCATAACCTACAAATTACATGTCATGAAATTGGTAAATATAAGCAGACAGCAACATCAATATGCAATGGTCTATAATGTAGTTTTATAGTACACAAAAGGTTATTGTACTGAATGTATTTCGAACTAATGAATAAAACTGGCGGAAACGACAGCCAATTGATTTACTTGAGGGCGCCTCCGTTACACCTTGATATGCATGTTGATATTAATGTACTTTTATTACTATGTGTTTTTGAGGGGAAAATTAGGTCTATTAATGATAGGTTCCAGGTTGAGTTGTCGTTGCATTCATGGGTGAAGGACATGGGTGTTGTAGATATATTGTGTGAAGCCTGTGAGCAGTTTAAGTGGATGGCTGTCAATACGTTCGGTAGCAGTTCTAAGTGCAACCAGCCACAGTAAAGCGAGTGATTGTCATCATTCGCAGTATCGAGTCTAAAGACGCCGTATAGTATTGCCGCATGCGAACAGTTTAAAACCCGCCGGGAGTGATAGTGAAACATCCGTGACGCGAGTTCTCTACCGCAAAATCGTGTTTTGAAATTCACGATAGCAAGTTCGGACATTGTATTGAGAATCCATTGTATTTGAACAGACAATCAAAATGTTTCAAGTTGTTTACTACAAAAATTTAACACACGAGTGTGTCTAGAGCTGTGAGAGCTAAGGGAGCGAATGATGTGGGGTTTGGTGGTGTTGGTATCACTGCTCCACTCCACCGTCAGCTGAAAACACAAAAACAGATTTGTTTTTATCAGTACTACACATTTATCAGTGAACATTTGAGAACAAGTGAAAAGTGAATGACGTATGACGTGTTAATGTACATAATAATCGTGTCGAACTCGAATAACAGAGAATACAAAACAATTTAAAGTGTAACTAATACTCTACTATAAGATTGCGGAATTGTATGTACCATCAGCCTGTAGATTTGGTATAATAATACATTGTAATAACATAAGGTTAGTATCAAACTAAACAGAAAATCTTCAGCCATATTTACTAAATTCCGTAATATTCGAGACCAACGAGAGAAAATATTCTCCCGTATCCCGCGAATTGTTGTTGACAGTAACAACCGAGAGTATCACTAGGTACTAATTTCTAACGTATCCCGCGTCATTTTGGTAACTCATAATGGTCAATGAGCAAATAACCGACTTAGCTCAATGTAGCAGTTGCAACATGAGAGTAAATAATAAGGAAGACGCCATAGAATGTGAAAAATGCCGTAAATGGCAGCACTTAGAATGTTGCGGGCTGACAAAGGGTGAATTTGACGTAATGAGACGGAAAACTTGCAAGCTCACGTGGTTATGCTCTGAGTGTAAACCAAAACTCCTTTGCATGGCCGACATAGAAGAGAGAGTAACGACAAATGTATTAACGCAAATGAAGGCCATTATAGAATCGATGATGGAAGGCATCCAAGAAGCTATAAAGGCGGGAATTAAATCAGCATTGACCCCTAACATAATCAACCATACTGAACCACAAACAGTAAATTCACGGGCTCCTAAACCACCAATTCAGTCATGCGACGTTATGTCATATGAGGGAAACGATGTACATAACGTAATTATGACAGATCAACGTAAGAAGGAAGGAAGAACAATCTCATGTTCCCAAGTTCCTTGTGAAGAACCAGCCGATCGACCACCAAATGGTCAATGGACGGAGGCGGTCAAACGAGGGAGTCAACAAATGATAGGAACAAAGGAGAATACCAGGCTGAAGGCAGCACTGCGCAAAGCTTGGTTATATGTAGGAAGACTTGATGAAGAGACCAAAGCAGAAAACATTATAGCACATCTCCAGAGGGGGGTATCGTAGAAAATATAACATGTGAAGAGATAGATATTAGGGGGCGAAACAAGGCTTTTAAAGTGAGTTTCAACTTCGATGATCTGGAAAAAACTAAGGACCCACTGTTCTGGCCGCGAAATGTGATAGTACGACCCTACCGCTTTCCAAGACAACGTCCAGGACTCATAACTACAAGTACAAGTGAGCCCACCCAATGACTTTTGGATACAAATTCAAGTCAAGTAAACTATATTAATCCAAGTATTAGCGAACTGAGAGATAAGACTAATTCAATCAGGTTACAGACATTACTATGGAATATTGAAGGAATTACTAGTGCGCTAGACCTTGCCCCGAACAACCTACTACAACGATACGACATTGTGATTCTTAATGAAACTTACCTCACAAAACATTGGGAAACGCATAATTTTTACTGCCTCCACAGGTACGCATCAAAGGGAGACAAAGGCAGGCCTAAAGGCGGCATTTCTTGCCTACTCAAACCGTCTCTATCACCATTCACAAAACCGTTTGAAACTGACAATGTGATGCTGGTGCTAACGAACAGGCTATCAATATTGTGTGCATACTTCCAACCAGACCTAACAGAAGTAGACATTATAGACGAATTAGGCACAGTAATGTCGATAGTACCTACCACAAATCCGATAATGATAGCCGGAGACTTCAACTGCCGCATTGATGTCCCATGCAGGAAAACAAACGCGTTACTTGAATACTTAGAAGAAGAGGGCTTTTCCTTAACGAACAAAAGTGATGAGAAGACATACATAGCTTTCAATGGCACAAGCACGATAGATCTCTTATTCATAAGCAACGACATAGAAATATTGCATCAAGAAGTACTATCCAATGTTGTAGCAAGAAAACACCTCCCATTAGCAACCACCCTCTCAGTTAACATCAATATAAACATTCAAAAAAGCTCCAGAACCCCTATTTCGCGGAAAATAGACATGAACAAATTGAGCACTATAGACATGGAAGGAATCACGAACATAATCAAATCTGGAAACATAGACGCCGCGCTAACACTGATCGAGAATCATATCAAGGACGCAACTCCTAAGATAGGTCAAAATACAAGAAGAGCAAAACCATGGTTCACTACCGAATGTTACCAACGGAGGAAGGAGACGCTAGCAGCATTACACAAGATAAAAAGGGCAAGTACACATACAGCACTACAAGAGTATGTCGAGAAAAGAAGATATTATAAGGAGGTAGTTAAAAGAGCAAAGGAAAGCTATCAACAATTGAAGGAAGCTCAACTAATACAGGAGGCTGAAACAAACCCTTTCTCAGCCCTAAATCCCAGAAGACCCAAATTCCCAAAGGACATTCCTATGACAACGTGGATTCAGCATCTTACAGCAACCCTACAAGCGCGGGACACCAGACCTATTCAGGTTAGCAACCCTTCTCAACTACCAGTGCCGATCACGGCACAAGATGTCCTAATTGAGATAAACAACTGCGCAGAAAAGAAAGCATGTGGTCCAGATACTATTCACTACGAGCACCTGAAGATGACAGCTCCGCTGTTAAAAGGGCTATGGGCAGAGCTCATGAACGAATGTTTACTTCAAGGTCACATACCGTCAAACTGGAGAACCTCGACTTTGAAGATGCTATATAAAGGAAAAGGTAATACAGGAGACCCAAATTCCTATCGTGGTATCGCTTTGGAAAACACAATCTTTAAGATCTTTACGAAAATACTCACTAGAAGACTCACAGATTTAGTTGACAACAAGATACCTGAAGAACAGTTTGGCTTCCGGAAAGGAAGGAATACACTACAAGCCGTTAACTGTCTTTTAACGAATGTAGAAGACGCGCTAAGACAGAAAAGAGGAAAGCTATATGCAGTATTCGTCGACTACACCAAGGCGTTTGATCTAGTGAGTAGAAACACTTTGCTCAGGAAACTTGAAAATATGATCGGAAAAGAACATTACCTTTTTGGGATAATAAGGGACATTCTCCACAAAAACAGCCTACAAATAGATGACAGTATAGTTCAATCAGAACGAATAGAACAAACAAATGGTGTACTTCAGGGTGACCCTTTGAGTCCGTTACTATTTAACATCGCTACAGCTGATGTCATTGAGGCTATTTACCTTGAGGGAGCGAAAATTTACATCTACGCGGATGATATGGTTGTGGCATCGACATCAAAGGAAACCTTGCAATCGTCCATTGATAAACTCGCCACATGGGCTCAAGAAAATGATATGACGATAAACTGCACCAAGACAGTAATGCTGGCATTCCGTAAAGGCGGGAAACTATCCGCAGATGAGCATATACTACTAAATGGAGAACCGCTAGTCAATGTAAATCATTTCAAATACCTAGGAGTAGTAATGCAAATGCAAGGGAACGTATTCACGCGACATGTCAGGGATAGAACAACATCCGCCATAAAAGCAATGCAAGACATAATGCAACTGGGAAATCTATCTTTACAAACCGCAATGAATTTATTCAGAACGAAAATAACTCCAATAGTGACATACGGCATTCAAATAACTTGGGATCATTTGACACAAAGTAACCTTCGAGAGATAGAAAGAGTTAAGTCTACTTTTCTAAAGAAAATTCTGCACTTATCAAAATACACGCCATCTCGTCTAACGTACGTACTAGCAAGGGAGACTTTCTTCATAGAAGACCTGCGTTTGGAGAACTCCCTACCATCAACAGTGCAATACCAGAGACTGATCGAAGAACTAAACCTCAAGCGTAATGACATATGGCCTGATTTCTATTCCACAGAAGCTCTTATGTCGACGGACTGGATGAATGCCAACTTTGAACTGCGGCATACGATCACCCGTTTTGCAGTCCACGGTTTTCATTTTAAGATATGCACAGCAAGAGGATTTCATGACCCAGGCCCCCAATGCACCTGCTCTCTGTGTGGTAGTGCTTGTGATAGATATCACGCCATTTCCTGCGCCCAGAGGAAAGTATCGCTAACACGCTTCTGCTGCGAATAACTATACATATAGCAAAGAACCTGTCAGACACTTTGTATATAGACACTTTGATGAGTAAGATTTAAGTTATTAGTATTAGTTTTGTATCTCGGCATGGCTATTTGCTGCAATAAATGATTATTATTTACATCCAAAGTAGTAGAAACTTTCAGTTGATTGGCAAGAGTGTTGTACTCTTATTTTCACAAATTTTGGTGAACAGTGTCACGCTTCAATTTAAATATAAACGTACGTACAATTCCTCATCAATAAGTGATTTGCACTTCATACTGTCATGAACTAAAGGGTATTTACTGTGACCATTTCCTTAAAGGAAAAAAGAAGAAGAAGAGTGTGGGTAAATTGTTTACTGTGCCCACTACCATAACAAGGAGAAGAAGAGTCATATGCTAAGCAACTTGCTTTCAGTCCGGTCGTTCGGTTCTTGTCAATTAAATCATGGGATCATCAGATGAAAATGAAGACAAGCCAGATATTTCGGCAAAGATAGAACAGCTTCGCAAGATAAGAAACAAATATCTGCGTTCGGTTGAATTTAAGAAACAGCTGAAGCTGAAGAAGAAGGTAACATGCTTATGTGAATTCAAAAGTAGTAATTGCACGTGGTAGGCGTAATGATTGAGAATTTTTGATTAAATCCATAAAGACGTTTGGCAAGTTACAACCGAGAACGTATTTCTAACTTTTTGTATATATTTGTGCATGTCCGTAATGTCCTGTTAATGAAATACCCAATTTTCAAGGTTAGGTAAACATAACCTCTGTTTTGGTACTCCCAGGTAAAAAAGGTCGAAAGGAAGAAGAGAAGGGCACAAGGCATTCCGAAGAGTATTCCTAAAACCTTAGAGACCCTTCGCGAGCCCGATGAAACTGTGATTGCTGATGTGGATGGCGAAGATAATAAAGAATTTCAAGTTGACGTTGCTGCAAGTGAATTTGGCCCTTACTTTACGAAGTCGTACGAACCCAAGGTTCTTATTACCTACTCGGACAATCCCTCAAAGGTATATTGATCTCTTGTATGGAGTAGAATATGCTGAAATAAACTCTTTTTAGTATAGGCCTACTGCATGTGGAATTATTTCAAATTCCTAGGACTGGCTTAGGGGAGGGAAGTACGGTACCAGAATAGCTTTGACCAAAGAATCAGGTACAACCTTCGTGTAAGGATACTACTACCATAAAAGTCTGGAAAATTATGGTGGAGAATCGCTCATTAATTGTCCAGTATACCAATACCGGAACCAAACCAGAACATATATCATTCACATACCTTTCTGGGAGTCATTAGGAATTGAAAATACTGTCAATTATCACTGCTGCACATTGAAAATACTGTCAAATATCATTGCTTAACCCTACAATATTAACATATATAAAATTTACGTGTATGAATAATTTAACTGCTTAGAATTCCCTCTATATCTGTCCCCTCCGTACCATTTTCCAGCAGTGCTTCTAGTCTATGGTGGTGATGTCAATGCTTTTGTTGTTAAATGCCAATCCGTTCTAGAGCATAATCAAGGGGCAAAGAATTGCCTGGAATCTATCCTTGGAATTGAACAACATATTGGTTTCTCCATGGCAATAACAAAGAGGTGAGGAATTTGATGTAGATATGTCACATCACTTCAGGAGGATTATAAAAAAATCTCATAAAAAACGGAGACTGTATAAGACGCTGGAGAGATTACGTACTGCTATTTACATCAAAGTTAACAACTTCTGTATTTGTTGTATTTAAGATGGAACTTAAGGTAAATGAACCGGTTTTCATCACTGAGTAGTCGTCGTCAATCTCTTATATAAGTACAAAAAATAAGCATGTCAATGGGTCTTTTTCAACGCACAAAGACATACGAGATGCATCATACCTTCGTAGCCGATAAGGAGCAACTTTGCGATATCATGCGTGTGATGTAATATGTGATTCCCAGCGTCAAACATATCCTGTGAGTTTAATTGTCTTGACGCGGCGTATTGCTTCTCGCAAGTGCTAAGCAGGCATGCGAGTTAATTATGTGCATACGTGTTATGTTCGGACATTTTAAAATGTTACAAGTGCGTGATATAGTTGGTAATTGTTTCTGTAACATATGTGATTTGTTATATCGTGCTCTCTTGCCTAGTTCTGTTTTAAATGCCGGTGACAATTATTGGATAAAAAAAACTCACTTTACCAATGCTCGTCATTTGTGACAAAAACTGGCATACTGTCATTTCTCCTTGTAAGACCTAACTACGGCACTATACTTATAATGTAGCTCTGAAGCACCCTGTATTAATTAAATTATCATTTGATCCTAGTGTCCAGTAGTCGTCATAGCTGACGATCTTGAGAGCACATTAGTGACGAACACTAGTGCACGATAATGTTAAAGTTTGTGTTAACATTTCGCAACCAATAAACATTTACAGTGTATTGTTATTATTACGTAGGTCTCTCTTCTTGACGGCCGCACCTCAGCAGGCCTAGGGTTTTTGGGCTAGGCGTGTTCCAGAGGATTTTTTAAATTTTTAATTGAGATGAAAAATATTATATTATTCTAAGACTAAATCTTTGCTTTCAGGCAATATGTCGAAACGCACAGTTCTGAATTTTGATATTCAGCATGTGGAAGCTGCTATTAAGGCCGTTGTGGAGGACGGCATGAATATTAAAAAGGCCGCGGAGAGGAATGGTGTTCAGAGAAACACCCTCTCGGGAAAAATTAAAGGAAATTCTCCTAGAGAGAGGAAGATGGGGCCAAGTTCCTTTTTAACAAAGGATGAAGAGGCTGTGCTAGTACAATGGGTAATCTCACTAGGAAAAGCGGGGTTGCTGGTAACAAAGGACGATTTGCAAAATAATGTCCAGTGCCTCACGCAAGAATTGAAGAGGGACTTTCCTTTCAAAGATGGGCAGCCAGGAAGGAAGTGGTGTGAATCTTTCCTAAAAAGCAATCCAGGTCTATCTCTACGAACCCCTCAAAATTTGACAGTAAGCCGTGCTGCAATTACAGAACATCAAATTAAAACCTGGTTTTCAGAAGTCTACAACTATTTGGTGGAAAACGACTTCCAGTCTATTTTGTCAGACCCTCACCCTCGGCGACTGTTCAACGCTGACGAGACGGCTTTCTTTCTCGATCCGAAAGGTAACAAAGTGCTGGAGAACAGGGGTGACAAGACAATATATCAGCAAGTGAATTCGGATGAGAAAGAATGCTTAACGGTACTTGTAACAGGCAATGCCCACGGCGATATTTCTCCTTCCTTTGTAGTGTTCAAGTATGAACGTCTGTCGCAAGACATCATTGCCCCAATGCCAGCACACTGGGGCATTGGCAAATCGCAAAATGGGTGGATGACGGGGGAAGTGTTTTACGAATTTCTCAGTAACATATTATTTCATCCTTGGTTGGTTGAGAAAGAAATTCCTCTCCTTGTCATTCTATTGTAGACGGGCACTCCTCACACTTGATTTTGTGAGGATCATCATGGAATTGTTTTGGTCGCTTTACTACCTAATGCCAAACATGTACTTCAACCCATGGATGTAGGGGTTTTTAAGCCACTAAAGACTGCCTGGAAGAAAAGTGTACATGAGTGGCGAATTCAGAGGGTTGCTAATAGCGAAGATACTGCACTGAAGAAGGATTTTTTGAAACCTTTGGCAACAACAATAGGTGTTAGGCCTTGGCGAATGGTCATTTTCTGGGCTGTTATGCCGTGATATTAACCAAAATACCTGTAGTACTGTAATGGTCAGGAAAAAATCTGGAGACGTTTACTCCTGTGCTGTCTATAACCCATCCGCCATCCCAAGTAGTATCACTACTTATATAGATGAATTTCCAGCTGTGTCCGCCATATTCACCATTAATTATGCACTATTACAGGATTGCCAACCCCGCACATATGGTACTACTTGGTATATGCGATATACCATGAAATGAAATAGCGCAGAGTTCACTTGGCAGTAGAGGCGTCGTGGCTCAGCTGTCAAGCTGTCTGCGTCTCACCAAGGCAGACTGTGTTCGATTCCCGATCAATGCCTGTGAGATTTTCGAATTGTAATGCCATGTCCTGTGGTTCGGATTCCACGTAAAGAGGAGGTCCCGTGGCTCATGATTGAGAGATGAACGGTCACGTTGAATGAACAGCGAGGTCATCTGCATGCTAAACTACAATCTTCCTTCCTTTTTTCACTTGACTGCGCTGAATTTGAACCCGTTCGCAATGGATTGTGCAAGCTATTGCATTACTATAAATAATTTCAATCGGCGTTGACTGAAAGGAGCGTTTCTTGTTTTGTTTTCTCCACATTGAATGTGTGTTTTTTTGGTAGTACTGATTGAAAGTAGAACGAGCGATAACATTCTCTATACAGTAGTACATGATTTAGCCAAAGTACCTTATCAAACAATGAGAAATAAATCAGGGAATGATGTTTTAATAGATGTTTCCCCCTCCACTGACTGTGACCCATCCAGGTATCCCAAATAGGATCATGACTTATGTAGGCAAAATTCCAGCTGTGGCCGCCATTGACCACATGAATCATCAAAACGGTTCTGCCAACCTCGCCCGTACGGTACTATGCCACACCAATACCCGACCATTCTAACCGATTTGCTCAATCTAATGGTTTTTGACAATGGTTACAGGCTAACGCGCCCAGATCAACGGTTTTGTGTCAACCGTGCCCCGACCATTCTAACCTTAGTTTTGTCAATCCAGTGGTTACGGCCTAGTGCATCCAGATCAATGGATTTTGACAATGGTTACAGCATAACCCGTCCCGATGAATGTTTTTTTATCAACAGTATGTGCCCCTAGAATGCGCCTTGTTGACAGTTGAACGAGATGCAAGCACTGTCGGAATATGGCTACCATTTTTAAAAAGAGCAATAAATAAGAACACATATTATCGTACTTAAGCACATTTATATGTGGTGCAGTAGTGACTAGGGTTCCTAATTTCAATACGTATTATCACCCAGAAGATGAACCAAGGACACAAGGTATGTAAAAGTCACATTCATGTCTGATGCAAGTGCATAAGCCATGTTCTACTTTCATTCAGAATTGATGTTTTTTCCCACTGTAATAATTTATGTTCTTCCAATCATAATTTTCATCCAAACCAATACTGTTCTACCCCCTTGCTTGTATTACAATCGGTAATTTTCGTTGAGACAGTCATCGAATCAAGTAGCGACCAATGATTTCGTCCAGACAGTCGGCTAACCAAGTACCATAGAGACCAATGGTTTAGTCCCGACTCCCATTTTAGTTCATCAGTATTTTTCATCCAGACAGTCGCCATACCTCACTAACAGGGGATTGCGGTAAAGTGAGTTGTCACCATTGCCATATACAAGCATTAATTACAAATGAAATTCCTAAGAAGTATGATAGGTAAGACAAGGAAAGACAGAGTGAGGAATGAAGATGTTAGGAAGGAAGTTGGGTTGGGAAAACTAAATGAAAGAATTGAGAAGAATAAACTAAGGTGGTTTGGACATGTAAAGAGGATGGAGGAAAATAGAATACCAAGACAGGTGCTGGAGGCCAAGTGCAAGGGTAAAAGAGCAAGGGGAAGACCTAGAACAAGGTGGATCGATTCAGTGAAGAACAGCGTGAGAAAAAGGAATCTGGACTGGGACAAGATCGTGGAAGAAGAATTGTGGAAGGAAAGAGGAAAGTGGAGAAGTGCCATAAATACCCCGACCCGGCAGGAGCTGGATAAGGGGAAATGATGATGATGATGAATTACAAATACTAATAATACACAAAAGCCCAATTGTTTCTTTTCTCACATTATTACAACATTACGTGCGTCGTCTGGTGTATTTTGTATCGGACATGTTGGCAACTACTGATGCCAATGTGTGCACCTCATCGTGAGCGCTCGCTGTGGCAGTTTCACATACAAAATATGCTGAAGAACAAGGCTACGATTGTTAAATAAACAATAAATTAAAACACATACGGTATTTACTTGATTTAGCACATATATCCGATGCAGTAGGTGCAGATGTGATAAAGGTTTGGAAGCCCATGCAGCAGCATTCGCCGAGTACCATCTGTTATGCCATCCTCAGGCACTAGCTGTGATTGGAATACCATTACTCATACTCATTACTAGGGGACAGATTTCTATGAGAAGTAATATTTTTTCCCTTAACATTATATCTTATAGTCTTGTATTTTCAACACTTTTCCAAGCATGATAACCAAAATTAAACAGGTTTTATTGGGCATATAAATGCATATTTAGGCTTTCTTAAGTTTTATGGCATATTTTGAACAAAATATCATTATAAACAGCATATTTTGGTAATTTTCATTTGAATTTCGTTTTATAAAAATCAGAATAAGCTCTAGAAATTATTGTTCAAGATAGACTGGAATATACTACTGAAGAACCATTCTAAAGTAGTGTATGGAATGTTTCTAACAGGTAGGAGCTATTGTTTGCTAGCTGGGTCAATTCCTGGAAATCGGGCTATTGTTTACACAGAAGCAGTGGTAATTCCGCAGTTATTTGTCATCGTTCTTATCTCTGTCCTTCCCTCTTCCACCTTCAGCACACTGAATGACCTTGGTCACTCATTAGGGAGCTTCAGTCATTCAGTTCCTTTCAATATGCCTAAAACGTAAGTCTCAATTTGTGGGAAGTTGTGAACTTTTGTTCACGAGTTAGGTGAAAGCATATTCAGTATGGATGGAGTAATAAAAGTGTTTCTATGTAACGTAGATGCTATTCATTAAGTCATATTTTGAATTTGATAGGTCATATTTTTATGTTTTTTAGGTCATAAATGCATACATATTTCATACATTTTAGGTCATAGAAATCCGCCCCTTACTCATTACCATACAGAAATAGCTTTCATATTATTACAGTCATGAATGAGTTATCTGTGAAAAGTCTCATTTTATTCTAGATGCAAGAATACTACTTTCATCAAGAAATGGCAGCAGGTTGACCCGTTTTGTTAGCTATACTGTAATAAGTTATGATTTCTTTTTCAGAAAACATGGTCATTTGGAAGAGAGCTTTGTCGTATAATTCCTAATGCCTACGGAAAATTACGAAAGCATGTTCCTATCAAGAAAATTATAGAACGATGTAAAGAAGAAGAGTTCACTGACATTATTGTGGTGAATGAAAACATGAAGATACCAAGTATCCTTTCTCAGCTTTCACTCAAGTTGAATGTGATTAGTCTAGGCTGTCATATTTGAATGGTATATTACTGTATGCATCAAGTTCTTCTTCACAAATAACTGTTAAATGAGGTTCAGTACAAAGTGTATAGTCATTTAAACAAGAGATGAGGTAACTCTTGGTAACTGCTCAGAATTTCTTTCTTGTTTAGTTCTCAAGATCTGAAGATTTATAGTGTAATTTCTTACTGTTGGGTTGAAACAGGGTTGTATTTATTGTTGCCAAATGTGTTTCAAAGTCATCGTTGCCACATGTGTTTCAAAGTCACTATGTTTGCAGACAACTTGCAGACACTGGAAGTGGCAGCCATGTCTGTCGCTGTGACGTTGTTCTATGTTCGCCAATCTTCACATTAATAGTGAGATGGCAACACATAACATAATCTAAAAGGCAACACCTATTGAAGACCATTGATGCATTTTCATTTCAAGTAAATTGTACATTCTTCTTCTTCTGCGCGAATGGGTCTCCTAGGACCACATGGAATCAACACTTCTTGGCCTTGATGTTTGCCCAATATCTCTTCATGCTCAACGATTGAGCGAGTCTTCGTTTCTGCGACCAGACGTGTCTGGTAGGTCTTCTCTCTTCTGCCTCAAAACCCCGTGTATGAGTAATTTTCCTAATTTCCTCTCGATCCTTGAGATTGGGAAAACCTAATTCAGCCAAGTCCTTTTCCGCCTGTTTGTACCAATTGGACCTTGTTGTCTTTTTCTGCAAAAACGTATAGATTTTATTTGTTAACCTTGTTGGGTCCATTCTGTCCAAATGTCCCATGAATTGGATCTTTCTCATACGGATTGTGTCTGTGATTTTAGTAATTTTTAAATAGATGTCAGCATTAGGTTTCGGAAGGTGAATTCCATCTTTAATTCTTGGTCCCAAAATTTTTCGCATGATTTTGCGTTCCTTAATCTCCAATTGATTTCTCAGTGTTTTATGTTGTAGATTAAGTGTCTCGGCTGCATAAAGGGCTGCAGGCAAGACTACTGTTTCATAATGTTGAATTTTACAATTCCAAGAGTGGCATTTTTTGTTATAAACTTGTTTTGTCAAATGGAAAGCAGTTTCCATTTTCTGTAGTCTTGCTTCTATAGCTTTTTTTTCGTTGCCAGTTTCATTGATCCATTCACCTAAATACTTGAAGTCTTTCACTCGGGAGACCTGACAATTACCGATGCGGAGTGTATTCGGAGCAGTTTTAATATCCGTCATAAATTTTGTTTTGTCGAAAGAAATCCGTAAGCCGATTTTTGCTGCATGTTCTTGGAGTAATTCAAGTTGTTTCTGGGCATCAGAAATGCTTGGAGCAATTAACGCCATGTCGTCCGTAAATGCCAGTCTAGTGTTATCCTTTGAGTTTTGGTCCTAGTCTATGGGATGGTGCACCAGCTCGTCTCCATTCTCGGACGACTTTTTCGAGCGCACAATTAAACAACAATGGAGATAATTCATCTCCTTGACACACTCCTGTATCAATTGAAAATTCTGCGCTCAGTCCTCCCATAAATTTAACCTTTGAACTTGTATTCAAGAGGGTATCTTTGATGATTGATGTTGTCTTGCGATCCAATCCAAATTCTAAGAGTACAGCAACAAGGGATTCAAGGTCAATGCTGTCATAAGCCTTAGCAAAGTCAACAAAAGTAATGTACATTCTACTAGGTATTATTTCATATGATTGGTATAAGATTATGTCATTTATTAAGTGACCACCTGTTAGGCTATGACAATTATGAAAGTAAATATTAACCTTTCAAGATACGATTGCCGTTGAACTTGGCTGCACCAGCGTTTGTTGATTGAGCACCTGGAGCCTTGTGGGACGAGGAGAGGAACACAACTATGATGGACTGGAGTCCGTCCATAAGTCAAGCAGCATTGTGCATGATAGAAGAAGTGTTAGGAGTTATATTGCGAATTGTGAGCAGAAAAATGAATAATGGGTGAATTAAGCATGGCAAGTTTCTAATTGTCACCATGTAGAGTTGACTGGAGCTGATTCATACCCTATTACCCATTTAAGATTTGATTGCCGCTGAGCGTGGCTGCGCCAATGTTTGTTGTTTATTGTAGCAGCTGCCCCGTGGGGTGAAGCGGGGAACACAGTGATGACAGAGTGCATTCTATACATAAGTCAAGCAGCATTGCACGTCACGGGAGCTCATGTCACCAGGGAGAGTTATTTATTTAAATATCGTATGTCTTGTAGAGCCGGGAGTGTCAGAGGACATGTTCGGCTTGCCTGAGTCTGTAGCTGCTTCCAGCGGACACCCTTAGGGTGAGCTACAAGTTCCGTTCAATTTCAAGTAGTTCCAACTTTCGCCACCAGATATCAATGATACCTAGTGGTGAACGTTGGAACTTTGATAGAACGTTCCGACGAAATCTAACCTAACAATTTTGCTTCACACAAGTTTAGTCTATGGAAGGATCTTTTACATGCCATAAATCTATGACATGGGACCGCCGGCTTTACTTCCCCTCCGAAGGAAGGCATACTGAAGGATTTTTAACGCTCTTAAAAAATCCGACGACTTTGGCCGGGTTTGAACCCGCTACCTTAGGCACAGCAGTTCAGCATGCTACCAACCACACCACCGAAGCCGCTACCAGGGACAGTTATACGATGACTGAGGCTACTGGAGCTGAGTTATATCCTACTCGCGCAACTGTACCTGTCAACCAAGCAGGCCGACGTGTGACACAAGTAAACAAAGAATAGTTCTCACCTTGGCCACCGGCAATGGTTTCTTATAAGGCTATTTCGTACAATATGTTGGCAGCTTTGTGTCAAACAAGAAATTTTCTTCAATGAATAAATAACTTTTTAGTTGTTAGAGTAAGATGATGCCGACTATAAGGGACATGGTGGAGTAGTAGTCAGCTTTTTGCCTCCCACCAAACTGCTGGACTGGGTTTGATTTCTGGTTAATGCATGTGATATTTTCAAGGTGAAATGTTATGTACAATTCCACATAAAACGAAGGTCCTGTGGCTGATGGTTGCAAGTTCAATGGTCATGCCAAACTGTCTGGGGTTTCAACTGAGATTTGCGAATTAGAACTATACTTCCTTTGGCACTATTGAGCCAACAAGAAGGAAAGTGGCTCATAATTCTTCCAGTCCTATTTATTGAAACTGTCTCTTCGGACACTCAAATCACATTTGATTTTAATTACACTCTTATTTTAACTAAAAGTGATTCACATCAGTGGTGAAGAGTATACTGTATTTCCACCCCTTACTATTCCAGCTGTAGTGGAATGGGATATGGTGGGGTACGATTTCTGTATGGCTGGATGCGTGTCCTGGTGCCAACCTTATAAGAGCACTTAAGGTGAGATGAAGATCAAAGAAATTGGGCAGGGGCAAGGAGTATGAATGCAGTAATTGTGGCCCATTAGAAGGTACGGACCTAGAATTTACCTGGAGTTGCAAATGGCAACCCACCGAGAAACTTTTCTGGATGGGGTTTGAACCTACTGATCTTCCGAGTCTACATATGGCAAACCTGCCAACTCTCCTGTTTTAGGTGGGAGGCTCCAGGTTTTTCCATATTTTTTCCTGTCTCCCATTTATTCAAGTTTATCCCCCGATTTCAGTTAATTATTGTCAAACTTCAAACATTATTTAAATTTCTGCCGTTTTAGCTTTGTTTAACAGTGGCCAGAAGTCCATAGCTCATGAGCTGCTTTCAAATTAAATATCGATGTTTATTATTAATAATATGACACGTCTGGTCGCAGCAACAAAGACTCGCTCAATCGTTGCACATGAAGAGTTATTTGGCAAACATCAAGGCCAATAAGTGTTGATTCCGCGTGGTCCTAGGAGACCCATTCACGCAGAAGAAGAAGAATATGACAATATATATGTAGTATTGGGTAGAAGGCATTCTGGTGGTGATTTCCTTGAAACACTTTATGAGCGACTATTTTCCAGCACATCTCTCAGCCCCTGTATTAAGAATTATGTGTAGGTGATTAAGTTTTTGCAATGTATGCTAATATATGTCGTAATAAGGCATCGTCTGATGGTACATATGTGTCAGGACATCAGTCTACACGTTTTGTGTCGTCGTCGGCTTTAACTCGTTTCCGAGTATACATCTTCTTCCAAAACAGTCTAAAATAATCTAAGGTTGAGGTCTGTGGGCATGTTTGCGGTGACTGAACAGCCCAATGCGTGCATGAAACAAACGTCCGCACAGATCACACAGAACTGTTGGTGGAGGGCGTGGCTGTGCTGCACGGAGCTTACGTGCTTGTCGCTTGGCCTTAACAATTCTACGACGTTCATCTTCAAACATTTTGACAGCAGCCGGGATGGTTTGGCGCCAAGTTGAACGGTCCTTAGCAAGCTGGTCCCAGGTTTGTGGATTGAGACCTGTCAACTTCATATTCTGCTTGAATTGGTCCTTGTAACGTCTCTTAGGGCCTCCATGAGGTCTGGTGCCGGAGGTGAGTTCACCATACAGAACCTGGCGTGGTAGTCTCGTATCATCCATCCGTTGGACATGTCCAATCCATCTAAGTTGATGACCAATGATGGATGATTCTATACTATTAGCAAGCGCTTTCTCAAGAACATCAAGATTGGTGATGTGGTCTTCCCACTTTATCTTAAGGATGGATCGAAGCTTCTGTTGATGGAAGCGCTCAAGCTTTCGGAAGTCATGTCGATAGAGGGTCCAGGTTTCACAGCCATACAACAATGTTGAGATAACAACAGCTTGGTACACCATGAGCTTCGTCTTCACGGTCAGATCTTTATTCAAGAAGACCCGGTGGGATAGTCGCCCAAATGCCGCATGGGCAGCACCGATTCTCTTCTCAACATCCTGCCCACAATTGCCGTGTACAGATAGCAGACTGCCCCAGATACGAGAAGTGGTCTACCTGCTCCAATGGAGTATCTGAGATAGAAATGTTGAAGTGCGGAAGGGAAGTGCCTGGTGAGGGTTGTGCCAGAACCTTGGTCTTCTGAACATTAATGGTGAGACCAAAACGTTCACATGCATTCTTGTAGCAATTAACAGTCTGTTGCAACTCCACTGGCGTGAGTGTAGGCGATGCTGCATCATCTGCATACAACATATTGGTTATCTTCGTAACCTGAGTTAGCTTCTTGGAGCGAAATCGAGCTAGGTTGAAGAGCCCTCCATCAAATCGGTACCTGACATCTACACCTGGGATGTTTGTGGGCGATTTATAGAGCATTGCAGCCAAATACAATGCAAACAGTGTTGGAGCAAGTACGCAGCCTTGTTTCAGTCCATGAGTGATAGGAAATTCGTCAGAGATCTTATTTTGCTGACAAACCTGACCGGTCATGCCATCATGGAGAGCTTGGATTAGATCAACAAAGCGTCGAGGACAGCCAAAGCGTTGTAGCACCGCCCACATAGCAGATCTTGGAACTGAGTCAAAGGCCTTTTCCAGATCATAAAAGACTAAGAAGAGTGGATTCTGTTGCTCACTACATTTTTCTTGTAGTTGTCTTATGCAGAAAATCAAGTCAGTTGTGCTTCTGGAAGATCGAAATCCACACTGGGACTCGGGGAGGATCTTTTCTGAGATAACCTGAAGGCGGTTAAGTAAAATTCTGGCGAGAATTTTACCCACATTAGATAGTAGCGATATACCGCGATAGTTGCCACAAACACTACGATCACCTTTCTTGAAGATTGTGATGATAGTGGCGTTCTTTAGGTCACCAGGTACTTCTCCTAATTCCCAAATTTTGAGAATAAGAGTGAAAATCCGCGTTTTGAGGGACTGACCTCCAGCGTGAATTAATTCCAGTGGGATGTTATCTGGGCCAGGTGCCTTTCTTGGTTTCATTTGATTGAGAGCTACACTGAATTCCGTGTAAGAAGGAGGTACAGCCATCCATGGTTGTTCAGGATATTTCGGCAGATCACGGAGGAAGTCTTCAGTAGCTGTTGAGGGACGATTTAGAAGGATGGAGAAATGTTCCTTCCAACGCTCTAAGATATCATGGCTGTCAGTAAGAGTGGCAGAGTTGTCAGCACTTTTTAGTGTACCTGATGAAGAACGAAGTGGGCCATATATCTCTTTAATCCCTGCATAGAAGTTCCTCAGATCACGAGTATCAGATAGCCTCTGAAGTTCCTCAGCTTTCCGCTGCCACCAAGTATTCTTTATCTCTCTTATTTGTGTCTGACACTTACTCTTGAGTTCTAAATACAGAGCTTTCTTCGTATTTGAGGATGGGTCTTGAAGATGAGATAGATAGGCTTCCCTTTTGATGTTGATGAGACGCAAAATTTCTTCGTTGTTGTCATCAAACCAGTCTTGACTTTTCAGCTTTACCAAACCAATGGTTTCTTCAGCTGACTTAGTGATTATCTCCCTCAGATTGGTCCATTCTTCTCGAATGTCACTTGTTTTAACTGGATGATCTGATAGCTGGGCATTGATCATATTCTCAAAGTTTGTGGAAATAGATTCATCCTGAAGTTTGGAGGTGTTAAACTTTCCTCTGGATGGGGTTTGGAAACGCCTTGGTGGTTTTGGGCTGATGGATATCCTGAGTTTACAGATGAGAAGTTTGTGATCCGTCCAACAATCGTCAATATTCCTTGCTGTTTTGGTAATAAGTATGTCCTTCTTATCACATTGTCGGGTAATGACGTAATCAAGGATGTGCCAATGCTTAGAACGTGGATGCATCCACGTGGTCTTGAAGCGGTCAGGTAATCGGAATTGAGTGTTGGTGATGAAGAGTTCATGTTCTGCACAAAGACCAAGAAGAAGAAGTCCATTGGGATTACAGGTTCCAAGACCTTGTTTACCCATCACATTTTGCCATAGCCGGTTATCTTTCCCAACTCTTGCATTGAAATCACCAAGGAGTAAGAGCTTATCTGTAGATAGTACCTTGGAGATGATTGTGCCAAGCTGGTCATAGAACTGGCCCTTAACTTCATCATCGGCCTTCAAAGTTGGAGCATAGGCAGATATGAGAGTCATGAATGAACCTCCAGAGAGTGGAATGCGGAGAGTCATAAGTCTTTCGCTGATTGCAGTGGGAGTAATTTGGAAATCATTAACTAGCTTGGTCTTTACAGCGAATCCTACACCATGAATACGATGTTCTCCCTCCTCCTTTCCCTTCCAGAAGATGGTATAACCTGATCCAAACTCAGTAATTTTTCCTTCAGTGGACAACCTGGTTTCACTGAGAGCAGCGATGTCAATGTTGAGTCTGGATAATTCATGAGTAATAAGAGCCGTTCTTCTTTCAGGCCTGTCGTTATCTTTTAAGTCAAGCAAAGTTCTGACGTTCCATGTTCCAATAATAAAATTATGTGTCCTTATTGACTTGGCAGTTTTTGTTTTTCGACCGCATGAGGGGTGACCTGCTGGGTGCGGCCGCCCAGCCGGACAGTAGATGTGACTTCCGATGTTTAGCCCACCTTTTCTAGGGCCTTCCCCATGTGGGGTGAGCAGCGGTAATCCTAAACAGGCCTGCTCAAACACAGATGCAGGACCGAACTCCTGAGTAGCCACAGAGTCACAGGAAGACGACCATCACACATCTGCTGCCAACGTGCAGGTCCGAACTAGGGGCTTCCAGTTACACCCATAACCTGCCCCCACCATCCATATCCCATCGCCGTTGGACTTTAGAAAATAAGTGACTGATGGAAGAATTGCCACTGGCGTGTATTTGTTTAGGGTGGATCACAACTTGCCAGGAAGTGACCCACTCACTATGATCTCGGAGTCGTGTCCTGCGGCACATATGAAATGAGACATGCAAGACCAGACACAGAGACTGCAACGAACTGCCGCAGACTCAAAATATTACTGAGGTGCGCCTTCACAGCCAATTCGTCTGGCATGGCCTCTTCCGCCTTCACGACCGTTGGAAACCATAAAAGTAATGGATTCTTCTTCCGCCCGCTTTGCCGTTGGGCCTAAACACATGTGCCCCATCCGCCAGCTCCGCCGTACCGAAGTTCATCTTCTCCGCCTTCACTGCCGTTGTGGTCTTCACTCGTAACCCTGAGCTGGGACCCTTACCAGATGATACACACCGGGCCAGTGTGCTCTGGGACTCACATAGGCAGGGGCGCCACTCCCTGGGTAGGGCTACCTCCGAAGAGGGTCCCTACCTGCTACCTGCAGGTGTAAACCATCTTTGATCAATCATACTGCCATACTGAATGTGAACTGCGAGGTCCTCGTAGAATGCGATGTTGAAAGCCGATTGCCACTGTCCGTACTTTCTCCAACGCCTGACGTAGATCATCTTCTGTACAGGATGTTGGACTCAAGTCGACAGTGGAGCATGTGTTTTGTGGTATGATCTTCTGCACAATCACATTTGGTGCTATCTTCTTTAGTGTAGCCCTATCTTGCCAGATTAACCCTGCATCTGCCTACTCCTGATATGGCAGCTATGAAATGGTTGCATCAGATAAACCTCTCTAAAATCAAGCGCAGTGCCCCGAAAAAAGAGCCGCTCTCCAGGCCCTTCTCCACAGCGGAAGTAGAAAGTGCAATTAAACAACTGAAAATCGTCAAGGCTGCTGGTCCGGACAACATCTATAATGAATTTATTAAGAACATGGGCCTGTACTGTATATGCTGGCTTACTTCTCTCTTCACTTACATTCTCCAAGAGAACAGACTGCCCGGTCATTTCAAATTATCAAAAGTTATAGCCATTTTCAAACCTGGCAAACCCGAAGATAACCCCGAAAGTTATCGACCAATAGCACAGCTCAGTTGCATATTCAAGCTTCTTGAACGAATCCTCCTAACCAGAATAGCACCTTTCATTGAAGCTGTTACGCCTCCTGAACAAGCTGGATTCAGACATTAACGCAGCTGCACCGATCAAGTTCTTGCTCTAACTGCACATATCGAAGAAGGTTTTCAAAGACAACTGAAATCAACAGCTGTTTTCATTGACTTGACTGGAGCATATAACACTGTTTGGCGACAAGGGCTTATCTACAAACTATTGCAAGTTGTACCAAGTCGAGAAATCTTGGATATAATATCTGGTATGCTTAGTGAAAGACAATTCCAAGTGTTTCTAGGCAGCACTAAAAGCCACAAACGAAAACTAAATAATGGTCTACCACAGGGATCTCTTTTAGCCCCATTGCTCTTCAATATGTACATGCATGATTTTCCAGTCACAACATCAACTAAGTTCATATATGCTGATGACATAGCTCTTGTAGCACAGAGTAATAACTTTGGAGATGGTGAACAAATCCTTACAGAGGGTCTCAAGAAGATGTCAACTTTCTTGAAGACCTGGAGATTGGTCCCCAGCATTTCAAAAACTGAAGTCTCTTGTTTCCATTTATCTAATCGTGCTGCAAACTACAATCCAAGAGTTCTGTTCAACGAACTAAATCTAAGGTACAATCCTTTTCCGAAATATCTTGGAGTCACTTTAGATAAATCCCTGAGCTACAAAGAACACATCACTAAGCTTTCCCACAAAGTCGCCGCAAGAAACAACATATTGCATAAGCTCAGTGATACATCCTGGGGAGCCTCTGCTGACTGTTTACGCTTATCTGCCATCAGTCTTGTCTACTCGCCTGCTGAGTACTGTGCACCTGTCTGGTTGGAAAGCGTACATGTGAAGAAGGTAGGCACAAAATTGAATGATACAATGCGTTGCATTACTGGTTCCATCAAATCAACTCCATGTCACTGGTTACCCATGCTGAGTCACATCCCTCCACCTCACTTAAGGAGGAAGCAAGCTCTCCTAAGGGAAGCTAAGAAAATCGTTGCATCTCCCTCTTTGCCATTGCACCAAGAATTCTGCCATCGATCACAGCAACGACTGAAATCTAGAAGACCAGTAAGTGTCACTGCGGGGCAACTCATTGCTGCTGGATTTGATCTAAATGAAAGCTGGAAGCATGAGTGGTCTACTAAAACATTGGGAACAAGTGCCCACCATCTTGATCCCATGAAGAAACCAAACGGTTTTGACTTACCGAGGAATCGCTGGTGCTGCATCAACAGGCTGAGGACTGGACATGGTTGCTGCAATTATTTCAGGTACAAGTGGGGCTGGATCAGCTCACCAATGTGTGAGTGTAACCTGGAAGAACAGACGATCGAACATCTGGTCCAACGCTGTCCTCTTTATTCGTACGCTGGCTTTCCTGACGATTTGTTCGCTCTCGCACCCGATTTAACCGAATGGTTGAGAAGGATGGACTTTAAAGTTTGAATATTGTCTTGTTATATATAATTGTATATTATATAAATTACCTTACGATTAAATAAATAAATAGGATAAACATGCGATTTAGGAAAGGTACCCTCTGACTGGACAAAAGCAGTAATCAACCCAAATTATAAGCAAGGTAATAGGAAAGATTGCAACAATCAACACGCACAAGGGTTAAGCTTTTACACTTGCATGCCATCTGTTGGTTGTCAGTTTAAACTTCTCGAGGATATATTATGTGGAAATAGTGATAGGAATAATTCAAGTTGTGGTGAAAGTGTTACTGATGATCATTATGCACAGTAGGTAAATGTGTGTGATATAAATAAAGATATTAGGGATAGTGTCCACGTAGCCCAACTAATGTAATGGAACTGTTTTGATGTAATTCTCATTTTTTGATGAAATGTTAGTGAAAGTTGGAAAGTTTGTGCCAGCAAGTAATGTTGCAATATTTTTCTGAAATTTATTACCACTATAGGAATAAAACTTGCCCAACTGGCTTGAGTGGTTAACACCATATCTAGATCTACCCTTGATTTAAGTGGTATAATAATAATAATATCGTATGGCCTCGGGTGCCGGGTGCAAGCTTTGTTATTTGACGCCCAAAGGGTAGCTTACATGTCAAACTTCATTGTTCCTTGAAGCAATATGAAAGTCAAGGAGGTTAGATATCTAAGCTCCTTGAACACTATAGCGCTTTCTAGTAGAGAAATGAGGAACTTTGTGTTGGCGGTAAATCCCGAGATTAATTTTGCCATTATGAACACGGCCTACTGAATTCAAATGGGCTCTTTGACATGCCAACATCGTATGACATGGTAAACGATAGTTTTAAAACTACTTTTCAAATTTTGCAAAAATGCGGAAAAAATAGACTTATGAGATCGATCCGGGCAAATGTGTGTCTGTCTTGTCTGTGTGTCCCCCCCTATCAACTCCTAAACGGCTGCAGCATTTGAAACCAAATTTAGTATGAGTAAAGATCTATACCTGAATATCTAAAGTCCATTTTTGAAAATTATGTCAGTGCTACCAACTGCTGAAAAATCGTAATTGAAATTTGAGCTCCAGGAAGGCATGCATAGGAGCTATTCCAAAATTGGCACATATATAGATAATAATATCTCAGTTTAATTTCCAGGAGGCCATGTATAGCAGTGTTGCCAAAATGATTCTAAGCTGCTGATAGGACTGATTTTTAAATACATGTAACATCTATACTATCAATTGGATTTCAACCAAATTTGGCATGTGCTATGTGTATCATAATAGATATGACTATGCATATTCTTAAGAGCAACCAGGGCTGCCAATTGTTAATAAATGCTGTCTCTATTTTTTTACCCTAAAATCAATATATCAGAAAGTATGCAAGCCAACAGCTCTAAACCTTGCACACGTATAGTACCTGACATTCTAGATTAATTTGGGGTAACTAATATACGTCAGTGCCGCCAACATGATTCTAAGCCTGCTGATAGGCCCAATTTTAAATTACATGTCACTTCTATATTAACAAATGGATTTGATCCAAAATTGGCACAACAAGAGATCATAATATTTCAGTTTATTTCTGACCAACACATGCATGACATTGTTGCCAACATCATTTTACGTGCACTGACAGATCCAACGTCTAACTGCATCTAACTTCCATGCTATCCACTGGACTTCAACCTATTTTGTATTCTGTACCTTAAGAGATGGTACTAAGAATATATTCAGTCACCAGGGCTGCCAACTGTAGGCTACATTATACCAGGTATATTTCGAACTAATTAGAAATCTCTATAGACCAACTTAATTTTGTCTTTATTCTAAATAGTTCCATATAGATTAATCATTGGCATGAATCTTAAATTTTAAGAAAAGTAGGCTCTTTAGTTCGTCACGGAACTACTTGTTATTATTGCTTGAGATAGTCTAGAAAAATAAACTTCCAATTAGCCTTTCTGAAATACACTAAGAAAATAAATACTCGTAAAGTGAAACCTGCCCAGACAACTCTTTAAATGAACATTATTTTGTAGAACTGATTGTATATTACTAACAGGGCTTTGCCTAGCCTACTTTGTGGTATTATATCATGCTCTATGTAATACTGACTTAATTGGAATGGTGGTGGTTGGGAAGATGTGTCATGTTGTTATATGACAAGTGGCGAATGATGGAGGGGATGATGGGAATTTCTTAATGTCTCTATAGTGGATTTGACAAATATTTTTCTAATATAAAGAGATACAGTACATCTTTAACATCTCTCATTTAAGTAACCATCTCAATCCCCAGTGACCATTCTGTATTATCTGTCCCACTTGTTTTTATAATATAGTGGCTGAAACAAAGAACCGACAGCAGTAGCTACACTCGCTAACACACAGTGCTAGGCCATGGGGCCCAGCTATCTGTGGACTCCATGGACGTAGGTTCGAGCCCCACCGTCGGCCGTCCTTGAAATAGTTTTCCTTGGTTTCCCATTTTCATCTCCAGGCAAATGCTGAAACGGTACCTTCTGACAGGTCACGGCTGCTTCCTTCCACATCCTTTCCCAGTTGCATTCATCTCTCATTAACTCCTCTCGTGAGGTTGACGTCAGGAAGGTCATCCGGCCATAAAAAGCACTCGCCACAATGACTTTCATCGCATCTCATCCCCGACTCGGTTAAAAACGGGAATAATAAGGGTTAGACATACATACAATAGCTGAAACAAAGAACTAGTTCACTCTTGGTAACTGTTTTGGCTAAGTCCCAATGGCAAGAGCCTCCATTGTTGTTTTATTTAGTGTGGTTTGGATATTGTGGTCATCAACCCCATATACTTAAATTGTATGTAGAATTTGTCTGATAACATATTGTGTTATTGTTGTGTCTGTGGTAGTGTGTATATTTGTAACTGGAACTGGGTAGGAAGTGGCCATACGTTAGGACCCATCCTGCATTTGCCTGGAATAGAAGTGGAAGCCATGTAAAACCCCTCTAGGAAGCTGAAGTGAGATGTTACAACTCTTAGTCCATTCATAATTTATGTATTCACATTGTCTTAGATCTTAAACGTCATTACTACTGTAAATTTTTAGATTTTGACCTTAACTGTAAATAGATGGACTGCTTGTTATTCATCTGCCAGATGGTCCTACTGCAAACTTCAGGCTGAGCAATGTAAAAATTACTCCCGAACTTAGGGTAAGAGAGCATGTAATTAATGTACAGTATATATAATATTGCAATAGCTGCAGTGATTCCTTTAAGATCAGTTAGAAGAATTTTGAGCTGTTGTCTAGAAAATTCCTATATTATTCATACGTTCTGCTATCTTAATATACTAATAGATTACTTGTAGTTAAATTCCATGTAATTTGCATGTGATAATAGCTGCTCGTTTGGAAGAAAAGAGATGCATGGGCCAAAGTCTGATAAGAATAATTTTTTATGCCTATTCACTCTTTCTTTGATAAAAAGGAAGGTACTGTGTGCTTGTATGTACTGGATTGTAAAAGACTTGTTTTCGCAGTAAGTATTTTTTTAAACTTTCTTTAATTACCACAGGTATAGAAAAAGTAAGCTTATGAGATCGCTTGTGTATACTTTATGTGTTTCTTTGTAAGTTTTAATTGTCCAGATCAATATTAATGAAACTGGTAGCGAATTTGTGTCATGTAGCAGGACCATGACCACATTTTTTATTTTTGTAACTCTCCCCAATTCAACATTATGACAAGATAAATTCATACCAGGAATATACCGTATTTAATTGGCTATATGACCCCCTCGCCTATAGTACCCCCCTTAATTTTCGAGAGCCAAAATACAAAATACCCCTCCTTAATTATTGCGAGTCAAAATACAGCATTCTTGTAAATTGACGAATATTCTTAATTTTTTTAATAATTTCAACTGAAATTCATTCTCTTTTATGACAAAAATATTTTTCTTGTTATATTAGTTTGTTATTCAGACGATGACTGCCATTTTCCTTACATGTACGGCGTACACGATTGGGCAGGATATCGAATTGTGTAGCCAATTGGCTTCACCCGATATCCTATAGAAGATGCCACACTATTGGCCGAGTAGAAGCGCCATCCGCCAATGAAAGTTATGGTTTCATATCTTGCCTGCATTCTTCTGTTTAGTATTCTTTATATTGCGATTCAATTGTGTTTACGACAGACTTCTTAGTTTTATTTTAAACACATTTCATTTGTTGCAAAATCAGTCGACATTTGTGTGACACGTTATGGGTGTATTAATGTGAAATATGTGAATAATACGTACTTGGTTCTGTTTACAAATGTTAGTGAGATGTGATCTTTCAGCATCATCAGATATTCACTAATTGATGCATTCTCCCTCCCTATGTTCAAATAAAAATAAGGTTTGCATTTCCATGCCTTTGTCCATTCCATTCTATTTCTTTGATACTAAGATTTTTGTTTAGCAAGGTATAGGAAGTGTATTGTCCCCCTTACTATTCATCATAGTCATGGATGAAATTCACAAGAATGTTAAACAGAGATTGGGACAAGAGGCAACAAAGGCCATGCTGTTTGCAGATGATATAGTGATATGGGGCGAGGATGAAAAGGAGGTACAAAAACAACTAGATGTATGGAATCAAGAAATAGAGAAATATGGGATGAAAGTAAGCACAGAGAAGAGCAAGACAATGGTAATGTCAAGAGGAAGGAAGGAAGAGGAAAGATAGAATTGAATGGGAAAGTTCTAGAAGTGGTTAAAAGTTTCAAGTACTTGGGAAGTGTGACCACAGAAGATGGAAGGATAACTGAGGAAATTGGAAAGAGAATACAACAAGCGAACAGTTTTTACCAGAGCATAAGGGGTATTCTGTGGAACCGAGATGTCCCAAAGAAATGTAAAAATGTATTATATTCAACCTACTACAGACTCATACTAACATATGCAGCTGGAGCGTGGACTACTACAAAAAGAGAGGAGAGTAGAATACAAGCCGCGGAGATGAAATTCCTAAGAGGTATAGAGGGCAAGACCAGAAGAGATTAGAAAAAGGACAGGAATCTTGAAGCTGCAGGACAGGATAGAAACAACAAAGCTAAAGTGGTGTGGACATATGATGAGAATGGGAGAGGAGAGAGTACCAAAGAAAACTTTCTGTGAAAAGATGACAGGGAAGAGACCACGAGGAAGGCCCCGAAAGAGATGGGCAGTACAGTGGGGGAGTGTGTAGGGAAGAGAGGAGGAAAACCTGAAGAAGTACTAAAAACAGGAGAGGAGTAGTGGAGAGACAGGAAACGTTGGGAGGTCCTTAATTCACAACCCGACCCAGGAAGCTGGAAACGGGAAATGATGATGATGAGTAGTGAAAGTCTTTGGGGGGTAGCCGGGAATAGTGGTGGATAAGTTAGGTTATAGCAGTCTCATAATGGACTGATTCAAGATGTAAACTTCGTTTATTTTGATTAAATATATCGTACTATGTAGCATCAAAACAAAAGTACTTATTTTTGCCCTCTCCCTTTCCCAAAATAATGGATTATTGCGAAGTTCACATCTATAGAACCCCCCCCCCCTCAATTTCGGAACTAAAAATTTAGAAAAAAGGGGGTCCTATAGCTGAGTAAATACGCTAATTTTCCTAAGCTCAATAGCGTAACTGCAAACACAAATATAACACTCAAAATTAACACTACCACAAAAATAACATGTATAAAGCCACCAAAGCCAAATTTAAAGGCGAATCAAAACATACGATTTAGGAACACATCGCGTGCAATCAAAATTCAAAGGAAAATAATTTAAATTATAAAATGAAGATTACATGCACCTGGGCATTTGCCCAATAAACAAAATAGGCTACACCCCATACCATACTATACCTATTCTCCTGAACATTATCACTTCAGCCTGGTCTAAAAATACACGGGGCGGAAGTAGTCAATGTTGGAAATTTCAAATTCTGCGCTCGTAGATTATAATCACTTGCATAAGGAACGTCTTGAAGAATACCAATTTGCTGTTGGTATGTATCTGATCTCCCTTGGGGATTACAATCCGTCTCTTCTACTTCATTTTCAAACTATTTTCAAATTATTTTCAAATTGTTACTCTGCTAACTGTCCGAGGCTCGGCGCAAAGTGTGAACTCTTGCGCAGCTGAAAAGGAATTCTCTTGACTCACCGTTCACTGCCCTAAGCCGTTCCATTGCACATTTCCCATCATGCCATGCATGACATCCGGCATGCTCTCAATGTATCGAAGTCGCTCGAAGGGTTCGACATAAAATAGCTAGTGCTGCTACTGTGGGAACTCCATAAGCTCAGAGTCCACAGTGTGCACATTTCTTGTTCATAGATACAAATCAGGCTGATAAGAGAGCATGAGCAGTCGCCTTTAGAACGACTGTGTTGGGTTTTGCGCAAGACGTCATACTCCCCAATTTAGTACAGTACAACATCTTTTATACGTTTCACACTTATACATGTTCTACACTTATACGCTTCTTTCAGCGGTCCCAGCAAAATCCTATAATGTATTCCGGCAAATTATTTCGTTTATATGACTTTCATTTATACAATTTTTACACTTTAATATTACGTCCCCGAGAGCAAAATGCGTCGTTTATCTGTTTACAATGGTTTCCCTACTTAAAATCTCTAAAATTATTGGAGCCAGAAACTTATGACATGCACTGTACATTTCTCAGAAACCATCCCTGGCGTGGGGTTATCTGCGGTGGCGAAAGCGACCTTGAAGCTATTTTCAGCCAAAGTTGCATGTGGTGTGAAATACCACACCACTTGCTTCAATCCTTGTTCTGCCTTTTTCAGTGCTTCAGTTGTGGTTAACCTCGAGTGCAATGAACATGGGTGAAAGAAAGAGGAAAAATTATGCATTTTGAATGTAGTGAAGCGTGTGTTTTAGGTGTTTCTACAAATAAGCGAACTCTCATTCAGGGCAGAAAATACGAATGGTTGGAAGATTGTTGCAGTGGTTCAGGCAACATAGGGCAGAAGACATTCCAATCAGCGGACCAATGCTTTGCGAAAAGGCAAGTGAATTGGCAGTCTGACTTGGTGTAGATTTTAGTGCTTGATCAGGCTGACTACACAAATTTAAGGCTAAGCATGGCATCAGTAGTCACGACGTGTGTGGGGAGAGCAGGAGTGTTGATGCCGAGACTGTATAAGATTGGAAAGAAAACCGTTTGAAAGAACTGACATCCCGATTCGCTCCCCAGGACATTTTCAACGCTGACGAACCGGCGGAAAACAAAGCAAACAATGCGTAACAGTGCTGTAGTGCGCCAACTGCGACAGATCTGAAAACTGCCTACACCGATAATCGGCAAATTTTCAAATCCGCGTTGTTTTAAAAATGTTGCTACGCTCCCTACAAAATACACCAACAACAATAAATCTTGGGTCACGAAAGTTTTTGAAGACTGGCTTCGTAGTGCAAACGCCAAAATGGGAACGAAAGGTCGTAAGATCTTATTATTCGTGGACCGATGCCCCACTCATCCTCCGATTACTTCTTATTTGAGGTACGTGACTGTGGAATGTTAACCAGCGAACTACACGAGCGAGTTGCAGCCGCTCGATCTCCGAGTGATACGCAACTTCAAGTTGCATTATCGTAAGATGCTGGTGCAACACGCGGTCAGATGTGTAGACATAGGAAAAAAGGACGAAATGAAAATCAACTTGTTACAGGTAAGATTTCTAGTACTGTATTTATTTCCTCTTTTATAATTTCTTTTCGTGTTTTCTTCAGGTCTTCTCGTCAAACCATCAAAAATACGCGATTGATTCTGTTATAATAATCTTGCGTCTTCAGACAAATTAAAATCCATAAATTAATTTATTTTATTTTCTTCTGGTAGGCAATGCATTACATCGCAGCATCATGGCACAGTGTGTCAGCACTTACAATTCGAAACTGTTTTTGTTAAGCTGGTTTTGGAGTTACCGGTAGTTGTACTGGTGATATTATTGATGATCATGTTCCTGATAATGACTGCGGATGGAGGAGACTGGAAGAGGAGGCATCACTATATGACTACGTAAATGTTGACACCAACCTAGTCACTGCAGAATTCATGACTATCTCCGAGATAGTTGAAGACTCAGAACGGGATCTGTGCGAGGTCCGTATTAATGACGACGATGGTACTGAAGAGCCGCAATATAATACAGTGGATTTTAATGATGCTGTCTATGCTCTAAGGACTATCAAACATTTTGTGACGCGCCATAACGTTTCTGAAGAAATAATTGCCGAATTCTATTGGTTTGAAAATACTGTTCATGCCGTGGCCGCGGCAAACAAAAATCAAGTCAAGATAACAGTCTACTTCGTAAAGTGACTCAATTTTCTTAGTTTTGTTGCTGTTGTTTCTTTCTTTATTTGGGTGCATTTCTCTTGTATTTCTATTGTTACATATTGCCGATTCTTATAGTTAAACAATCGTATTATTATTATTATTATTTCTTGTCGTTCACTTCTTAACTATAACCCATATTGTCACATACATTTTGCAGTTTTTATTTACCGACTTTCATTTATGCATTTCTCACACTTATACGTATTTTTCCTTTGGTGCCCTGGAAACCGTATAAGTGAAGTTTTACTGTAGTTGGTAGCATGCTGAGCTTCTATGCCCAAGGTTGCGGGTTCAAACCCGGCCGAAGTCGTCGGATTTTTTAGAGCGTTAAAAATCCCTCAAGTTTGCCTTCCCTCGGAGGGGAAGTAAAGCCGGCGGGCCCATGCCATAAATTTATGGCATGTAAAAGAACCTTCCACTAACAACTTGTGCAAAGCAAAATTTGTTGGTTAGGTTTGATTAATGATCTTAAGTTCCAACATTCATCACCAGGCGCTGGTTGCAATGGGATCTAGTAGTAGCCAAGTTCACAGCTAGGTGTCACGGATGGTAGCATTTGGTAGCGAAAGTAGGAACTACTTGAAATTATCGTCTGCAGTTCTTACTTGAATTAAAAATAGATAACGCACACTAATACAGTCATCATATTTAACACCGGTTAGTGGCGTAGTTGGTAGCATGCTGAACTGCTGTGCCGAAGTCGTCTGATTTTTTAAGAGTGTTAAAAATCCTTCAGCATGCCTTCCTTCGGAGGGGAAGTAAAGCCGGCGGTCCCATGTCATAGATTTATGGCATGTAAAAGATCCTTCCACAGACTAAACTTGTGTGAAGGAAAATTGTTAGGTTAGATTTCGTCAACGCTCTATCAAAGTTCCAACGTTCACCACCATGTATCATTGATATCTGGTAGCGAAAGTTGGAACTACTTGAAATTGAACGGAACCTGTAGCTCATCCTAAGGGTGTCCGCTGGAAGCAGCTATAGACTCAGGCGAGCCGAACATGTCCTTGGACACTCCCGGCACTAAGAGCCATACAATAAATAAATTAACACCGGTTATCAGACAGATTTTACACACACCCAAAGTACACGGGGCTACATGACCGCGTTGTTGCAGCCCCTAAACTAAGGAACCAATCAAACAACCTCAGTTAAAATGTTAAGAAAATGAAATGTCTTAAATACACCATGCATGAAACAATAAAAAGGCACTTGGTTTATTTTTATTTGTGTATTACAGTTTTTGAGGGAAAGGAAATATTTTGGTTCTGTTTTAGAGAGACTACAAGGAAATATCCACCTTTAGGCCTGAAGTAATCCTCAATAATTTTACAACAAGACTTGGCAGCACTGTGGCTAGTATGCTGGCAGCCTTGTTTCATTATGATCCAGAATTCAAAGGTCGGAGAGCAGTAACGTTTCATAACCAACGTGATTATATCTTCTTTCGACATCATAGGTGAGTAGTTAATTATAATATATTTGCACTATTAGTTTATGTACACTTTCTACAGTTTTGAGTTAATTTTATGATAATATGATCAGTTTTGATAGATGTCAAGCAGTCGGTTACATAAATAGAATTTTAATTTGTTTCATGGAATGGATTAAAGAGTACAGTTAGTTATTGTTGCTTTTAGGGGCGGAACAGCGAGGTCACCTGCCCCTAAGAGTACAGTGGATCTCCTCTAAATGATCACTCTTGCTATCAACCAATTATTTTAAGAAACTATTTAAAAACCTCATTAAGTCAATGTATTATGTAGCCTACTTCTATTTAACCCTTACAGTGCCATGGGGCGAGCCTCTGTGGCTTAGGCGGCAGCACGCGGGCCTCTCACTGCTGGGTCCGTGGTTCAAATCCCGGTCACTCCATGTGGGATTTGTGCTGGACAAAGCGGAGGCAGACATGTTTCTCTCTGGGTACTCCCGTTTTCCCTGTCACCAATTTCATTCCAGCAACACTCCATTTTCATTTCATTTCATCTGTAATTCATTTAAGCATTGCCTTAGGGGAGTGCAACAGGCTTCGGCAGCCGGCACAGTTCACATCCTCGCCGCTAGATGGGGGCTTCATTCATTCCATTCCCTGACTTGGTCGGTTGACTGGACGCAGGCTGTGGATTTTCAGTGTCATGGGGCCGATATATTGGCCAAGGGAGCTTCTGGTAAAAATGTCTTTGGCCGATCAATCGGCCCCGTTTGGTATATGGCCTCCAGCAACGCCTTATGGAGGTCTTTCAAGTTAACACCCGTGGGGAACCTGGTGGTGATTGTATACAGATGTAAGAAGTCTGTGCACGAGGTTTTCATCCACTTAAACATCCCTAGGTCCATAGTGTCTAATGTGGTAGCAAAATTGCAATATGAGCGGATGTATACAACCCCAATACCTTGCTGGACAGTCACTCATGTTGACTCCAGGGTCCATTGAGTCGTGAAGAGTGTCATACGGTATACTCGACAATCGTCCAGTGCCACCATTGCACAGGAATTCCATATTGCTTCTGGCTTTATTCCTAGCACCATGTAGTCTAAATTATCTATTGTATGTGATCGGAATAAGTTCGTTTGTATTTTCCATTTTTCATCTGTGCAAACTCAAGTCCACATTGATGCAGATAATTAAGAGTTAACTGTATTTTAATTTCTATAGACAAGGTGGACCACTAAATTATATTTAAAAAAAAAAAAAAAAGTCAACCCCTGGCACTATCCAGCCCATGACGGGCTAAGGCCGACCAAGCGACCGCTGCCCAGCCATTTGGCCTGCAGATATTTGGGGTGACGCGTGATCAGCGCGTCGGGTCCCCTCGGCCGTTAATCTTGGTATTCGTGATCGGGGCGCTGTCTCACTGTCAAGACAGCTACTCAATTGTCCTCACGAGGCTGAGTGCACCCCGTTCCAACCCTCACGTCAGTTTTAAAATCCCTGACGGAGCCGGGGATCGAACCCGGGGCCTCCGGGCGAGAGGCAGGCACGCTACCCCAACACCACGGGGCCGGCACTAAATTATATTGCTTTATGAAATAATTTTGCATAATCACTATTCCTGCATATCTGGCCTGGGCAGAAAACTGTCATCCTTTTTTCTTTTAATGTTTCAGGTATGAATTTAAAGGCAATGGTGCAAAAGTTGGCCTGCGTGAACTAGGGCCACGATTCACCCTGAAACTTCGTTACCTTCAACATGGAACCTTTGATGCAAAGACTGGAGAATATGAATGGATTATATCTGGCAGGCGACATGAGTTGGAAACAAGCCGAAGAAAATTTTTCTTATAACATTCTATTACTGTTGTTCCTTCAAGAAAGGGCCAATGGGATCTCTGTGTTTATTTATCAGTAGAAATAACAAACTATTGCATGTGAGTTTTTGTAATGATATTTGTGTTTTTATCTTTGAGAGAGATACATTAATGGACATGTTTTAGTGTCCTTTTATGAGTGGCAATGATCTTGAGAAAGTGGCAGTTAGTAATTTCAATTCGGCACAGAAGTCTAACAGCAATTTTGGTGTGTCAGTTATAGTCTTCCAGCATATGGCCCAGTATTTCTGCTCATTAATGTAAAGTCTTGATAGGGCATACCTTACTCTTCTGCCATATTCCCTTAATTTTGTTTGTGTTTACAAAGTAGTTAATGTCCGAGGCATATCAGAGTGAAGAACTTCTTCTTTACAAATACATGCTTTTATTCTGATTTCCCATTTCATTGATTGCAGTGAACAGTGACTTTCCCTTTCAAACTATTGAAGCTTTTGTAGACACGTATTTTATCCTGAAGAGGATCTGTAACGTGCCAGTAAATCTACTACATGGTTCCCTCACATTTAAGCACCCTTATATATCAATTGCTTGCCACGGTGGGTGAGTGGTTAACGTGTCGGACTACCAACCCCAAGCTTGCAGGTTCGCCCCTGGCCGTGGTAAGTGATTTTTGAAAGGCAACAAAAATCACGACATGGATGTCTTACGTTGTTGGCATGTTAAAGAACCCATTTGAATTCAGTAGGCCGTGTTCATAAAGGCAAAATTAATCTTGGGATTTTCCGCCAACACAAAGTTCCTCCATTTTCCACTAGAAAGTGTTATCAAGGAGCTTAGATATCTAAGCTCCTTGACTTTCATAGCGTTGCAAGGAACGACGAAATTCGACATGCAAGCTACCCTCTGGGTGTCAAATAACAAAGCTTGCACCCGGCCCCCGAAGCCATACGATATTATTATTATTATTATTATTATTATTATATATCAATTAACTGCACTGGGGTTTTATACCACAGCCTTGGGAACAGCAGTCGAGAACATTACCTTTGCGCCAATCAATCAGCCGAAAAGCATATGATTTGCTGTTGTATCGTAGTGGTGTTTCAGTACGTGATGTTTATCTTCATCTTCATCAGTGGATGTGAGAATTTCAAAGTCAAATGCCATGTCCTGTGTTTTGGATTCCACATAAAAAGGGGGTCCTGTAGCTCATGATCAAGAGATTAACGATCACGTAAAACTACAAACTTCCTTGTTTATCTTCAAATGTCAGTACTGTTTATAAAGTCTTTAACAAGAGGCAGTGGCATCACTAGGGTTGGTATCACCCAGTGTGGTAACTCGAGGTGTCACCCCACTCGCAACACCCCATAGACCTCCTCCGAGTCAGCCAGTCCAAATAACGGAAGCATACAGAATCCTTAGTAACGTTTATAAACATAGGTCTTATATTTATAAAGGCAATATAAGAAAAAATTAATTCATGGTTGGTTGGTAAAAGATTGTAAGAATTTAAGAACTACATAGAAAATATGTTACTTTTTTAATTGGTATTTTAACATTACATTTAAGGGGCCAATAACCTAGACGTTTAGCCCCTTAAAACAACAATTATCATCATCATCAACATTACATTTTATGTCATAATTAAGTCTCTACTAAATCAAAACTTTCCTTTCCTGGCCTTTAGAGCTGCAAACTTGTTAATTACTTCATTGAAATCAACTCCTTTCGGCAAATCACTTTCAATTGATAATATTGTAAGATCAGAAAGCCTCGACTGTCCCATGGTAGTTCGCAAATAGTTCTTTATAACTTTGAAAAACTCCTCTCACATGAAGCCACAGACATACAGTACAGATCGTAAGAAATAATTGTAGGCTCACTGAGAGATATGGGAGAGATTCTAGGAAGCCTCATTCAGCTATGAATTTCAAAACGTCAAGTACTGACCAATCTTTGACTTCTTCGAGATCAATCTCTGCTGCCTTCAGGTGCCTTCTCAGCCTTGGTATTTCTAATAAAAGCTCTTCCTCTGATAACTCATCATGGAAAGTGGTTAATTTTGGAACGAACACCAGTAGTGGCAGATATCAAACTCTTGGCTTGAACAGCCTCAAACATGGCTGCTACTTTCTTGATGGCTTTGATCTGATCTGGAGTTCAGAATAGAAACGATCAATACACTCAAGCATCGCTCTCTTGCAGAGTTAGTCCAGCATCTCTCGTCTTCTCACCTGTCATCCTCTTCTTGAACCTGGGTCTGCTCCCTACTGAAATTCCATATTGGTCTGATTTTAATTGCCTGCTCCACAAGATGATTGCACTGCTCTTATATAAAAAGTCTTAGCGTCTCTAGTTTGGCACCACCTTGTCAAGAGTTAAGTCCTTAGTCTGAAGGTACAGCTATGTAAGATTAACTTCTTCAAGTACAGTGGAACTTCGTTAGTACGTTTTTCAAGGGACTGAAAAATTTGATCACAAAAAGCGGAAAACGTACTAATGAAAAATGATAATTAAACCTCATTAACTTGTTTCAGTGAGGGAAAAGTAAAAAAGGTGATAATCGGAAGTACGTACTATCGAATATACAATTTTAAACAACCTACAGAATTATTGTATTACAGAACTAGTTTATACAGCACAGAGAAACGAGAGCAATGAAAACAAGAGAAAAATGTTCTACCGTATACCGTACTCATAATTGTAGTACTGTAGTACGAGTTGAAATATTTAGTTTTCTATAATTGATTTCGGCTTAAATACATGTTTTTCTTGATTTTCTGTGGAAAAGAAGTGCTGTATTCTTTGGTGTGAACGATTGGATGTAACCGAAGTTTTTTTGAGGTTAGACATGCTCGCGTGTGTACAGAAAAAACTTCCACGCGCTTAAGGTGAGGATTATACAAAGGTTCTCGTACTTTGGAGCGCCACCTCCTTTACAGTATTTCAATACGACGCAACAGAATTATCACTAGGTTTCACCGTTTCTTCGGTAGTGTAATGTGTATTTGCGTGAATCAGATCGTGTTGAGTTTCAAGGTCTATACGGTAAAATTGTGGGATCAGATCATATCCAAACTGGTGTTCAGGAACATATAAACACGTATCGTATTGAAAGCGATTCTGCACGCTGACTAAAATGCGATCGTACTAAAGCGATGCGTGGCAAAATATGCAACGTGACCTTGTTTAAAGGTTCTGTGCGCACGGGCTATACAACTCGCGCTACGCGTCAGATGACGGTGCGGCTTGTCGTCAAACGCACGCTGCCGCATTCACGGAAGGACGAGACACTTAGTGGTCGGCCGGCATACGCACGCCATTCTAGTGTATTTCAAAACAACTGGCGCGAGAGAGACACGTCGGGTATCTTCAGTATTGCGTCATAGCTCTCAAGCCACTTCTACACCGTCAGCTATCTTCTGTGTTGCGTCATACCTCAAGCCACTTCCACACCGTCAAAACACACTAATCGTCTACACTGTCAATAACTATCAGAGAATAGGAAGCAATATCGCATCGTGTTTTCAAGATGCCGAATTTTATAATAAAATAAGAACAAAATCCGGTTCCCGAACAAATAGTACAACGGAAATTTGATCGTCGTAAGCGGGAATAGAAAACGTATTAAGGGGATATATCAACATGTAATTAGTAGGAATGGGACTGGGACTTTCATCGCGTTTAACGGGAAAACGTGGTAACCGAGAACGTGCTAACGAGATTCCACTATACATCACATCAAAAGAAGAGGTAGCACAGAAACGTGAAATTGCAGACAGCAGGTAAGAGACCTCGGGCTGTACTTCTTGTGTCTAAATTTTCATCTGCATCACATAGAGCTTCAATTGCCGCCACACATTCATCGAATTTTTCTTTCATTGCCTTTACTGCAGCATGATGAGAACTCCAGTGTGTTGTTGATAATCTTTTTACTGAGACACCAGTGTGGTTCATTAAAACATCCCATCAGTGAGTGGAAGCAGCAAAGAAAGAAAACATTGTCTCGAGAGTTCCAAAAATCGTCACGCATGAAGCATTTTCAGCAAAAGAGTGTTGGCCGCACAAGTTAAGCGAATGGTCCACACATCCATTAAAAATAGCTTTCCTGTTCTTTGTTTCCAAAAGGGCTTGTACACCCCCATGAATTCCACCCATAGTCGCAGCATTATCGTAACCTTGAGCTTGGCACATCATAATGTTGAGTCCATCACTTTCCGGATTTCTGAGAATATCAGAACTGAGGTCAACAGCTTTTTTTCCACTTTAAAGGGAAAAATCCCAGAACCACTTCTTACTTCAACTTTCCTATTGTGAATTGTCACGTATCTGATAACTTCGGATATTTGGTCATTGTGTGATGTGTCAGGTGTGCTATCGAACATGATCCGAAAATACCTGGCAGATTTTTATCCATGACAAGCTTCTCCTTCACATGATTTACTAGGACATGTATAAACTCATTCTGAGTTTTAGGTGCAAGATAAGATACTGATGCTTTGATTTTGCATGTGCTTCGCTTTAATCTCATTAGGTGCTCTTTCAGCACTGCGTCATATTTAGAAAGCATCTCAACCATTTCAAGAAAGTTTCCTTTATTCGATGAAGATTTATCTTCATCGTGGCCCCTGATGCCAGATTTTGCTTGACGAGAAATAATGTGATATTGAGCAACCTGTGAAAGTTGTCTCTCCACTTTTTCTTCTCCATGTCCATCAAAGCAATATTTTCGGTGTCAATTGTTTTGTGCAATCTTAAGTCCTGCTGCCAACATTTTCCATTTTTCAAAGCAATGTAAGTGCTCTTCGAATGTCACATGATTATGCACTTTCGGGCTCAGTTTCCACCACGTCTGAAAACCCCATCACAAATTTGGATGTTGTGTCTGTAGCGTTAACGGTAAAGAGTCGGCAGCGAAAACAATATAATTTCTCATGACGAGAGAGTAAACCATCCATGTTCGCAACACTTTCTCGCCATTTTGCATCACCTTGTATGATCACTCTGTTGATAGCCGGCGAACATCTCCTTTTGCTTTTAGATCTCGCCTTGTCACAATTCTGAAAGGCCCATCTTTGTTCTGGAGAGAAGCACTTCCTCTTTTGATGATTAGAACCTGCAAATGATCTGGAATTGGTACATTCCAATAAGAAGCAACATCTAAAATATTCCAATTTTTTCCCTTAAGCTCATTCAACACCACATTTTCAGTATCACGGTTAGAGTCACTATGAGTCCACACTGCTGCTTTATTTTCTTCTATTTCAACTTCCTCCTCTGCTGAATGCATACTAGCATCAGATAAATTAGCCTCATCAATTACTGACTGAGGAACTGTGTCTTTGGATGAACCCTGGGCCTCATCCGGTCTCTTGACATATTACAGCATGGATCTGCATAATGTTGATAGTGATTCATTTTTCTTAATTTTTGCTCTTCTTTGTTGACATCCACTTGGCCTCTTCGTTTTATCTATCCCACGTGGCATGATATAATATCCTGGAACAATATAAAAATAATAATTTAAAACTAGCGGACCCGTGCGAGAATTCTCGCATGTTCATGAGCCACACTTTCCCAATAGGTTTTTAATAAGAGATTTAAGGAGAAAGGTTGTTATGTTTTTATTTGAACCAAATGATTCTAGAACACTATTTACATTTCAGGCGTCCCTGCGGCCAAAATGCGAACTGAACAGCAATGATGTGTATTTTCCTACAGCAACAGTATTTGCAAATTGCATACTTCTTATAAAAATCGATATTTATGAAATTAGAATGCAATTCGTCATTGCTAATGTCATTTGTGTGCTGAGTCCATTGATTGTCAGCTTAGCCGTAACACTCACCGGTTATTCGATATTTATGATATTATACGAATTGAGTACTCATTCCTTTAAATTAATGTTTCTGAAATCCATGCAAAATGATAAAGGAAAGACCTCAGAATGTTAAAATGACATGAAACAGGCGTCACAGCGGCTAAAATGTGAAGTGGTCAGTAATTATGGAGGGTATCTTCTTGCAGCAACAGTATCTGCAAATCGCACACTTCGTACAATTTTTTAAGTCATTTTTTAAAGAAATTATAGATATTTATGAAATTCGAGTGCAATGCGTCACTGGTAATGCATATTCTCTTTCATTTGAATGCTCATTATTATCGATCGGTCGCTTGTGAGCACCGCAAGAGGGATCTATACTACTGAAATAATATATACTAGCGGACCTGTGCGAGAAATCTTGCATGTTCATAAACCACAGTTTCTCCAATAGGTTTGTAATGAGACACTTAAGGAGAAAGGTTGTTATGTTTTCATTTCAACCAATTGATTATAGAACACTATTTACATTTCAGTTAGAATTCCAAGTTCTACATTCCCTAACTTAAGAAGGCCATCGCTAAAAATTGGATCATCATAACACTCACCAGTTATTCGATATTTATGAAATTATTCGATTTGAGTACTCATTCCTTTAATTTACTGTTTCTGAAATCCATGCAAATGATAAAGGAAAGACCTCAGAATGTTAAAATAACATGAAACAGGTGTCACAGTGGCCGAAATGTCAAGGGGACAGCAATTATGGAGAGAATCTTCCTGCAACAACAGTATCTGCAAATCGCACACTTCATACAGTTTTTTAAAAGTCATTTTTTAAAGAAATTATAGATACTTATCAAATTAGAGTGCAATGTGTCACTGGTAATGTTTATTCTCTTTCATTTGAATGCTCATTTGTCACGATCGAGAGGGATCTATACTACTGAAATAATATAGATGATGATCGGGTTTAATTGATAAATCAAATTTTATTTGAAAATCTTTTATTTATTGAACAACATCCTTTTATTTATTTACACTGTTTACGCCCACATTGGAGCACCAAAAATCAAACCTGATATACAAAGTCTTCCAATATTTCAAATAATAAGTTTAGTTCTTAATTCTTGACAATTTTTTCCTTTCCCAATACTTCTTCAGTCTGGAAGATCTTGCAGCTCGTTCTTCTTCTGATATAACATACTGCTTACGCTGTGAAATTTTGAATGTTAGTCGAGTGTATTTGTTATTCAGAAGCCGTTTCTCCTCTCTATGTTCAATTTGATGTTGAGTTATTTTCAATTCGTCTAAATCCATTTGTATTTCTTTAAACCATGTGATTTTTGTTTTACTGTTCCAAAAGAAGTCAAAAAGTTGTTTCAGGAGTCTAGTATTTGGCAAGCGGGATATGTGTCCAAAAAACGCAATCCTTCGTTTTCGCATCGTGTCAATGATAGATTCATTTTCCTTGTAAAGTATTGAATTGGGCAAAAGTCTCCACTGACCCTCAACCTGGTGTTTTTTATTGAGTATTGTCCGAAGAATCCGTCTATCAACCTTCTGTAGTTTGTCAGTTGTTGATCGGGTGTTTAGTTTAAATAAAGTTTCACTTGCATATGTTGCTTCTGGCTTAACGACGGAGAAATAATGTCGAAGTTTAGCATTAATCGAAAGAGACTGTTTCTTATATGTTGGCCAGGTAATCTGTTGTGCTCGTCGCAATTTTAGAGTTCTATTATCTATTGATGCTCTCTCATTGGCATTCCAAGTGATGATCTCACCAAGATATTTAAATTTTTTCACAATCCTTATTTTCTGGGCATTATGCAGTACAATATGTGATGTGTCAGCTTGAAAAGATGGCATCATTTCTGTTTTCTCAAAGGAAATTTTCAACCCAACCTTTGCTGCTAATCGTTCCAATTCCTCTACCTGGAATTTAGCTTCTTCGATACTAGTTGCTAATAATGCTAGATCATCAGCAAAGGCGAGACAATTTAGTCGAGCATTTTTTCCAATCTTGACATTCGGTGGACAAACCTTATTCCATTGACGCATAACTTTTTCCAGCACACAATTAAACAGCAATGGAGATAATCCATCTCCCTGCCGAAGACCAGTATGGATTTCAAATGACTCAGAGGTTTCACTTCTAAACCTAACTCTAGATTTAGTATTCTTAAGAGTGACCGCAATAAGGTTAACAAGTTTTCGATGTAAACCAAATTCAGTAAGGACATTTAATAGAGATTCGCGATGGATACTATCATAAGCTTTTTGAAAATCAACGAATGTGATCACTAAATCTTTGCTCCTAATCCTGTGATGTTTTATAATCCATTTGAGACTGATAATTTGATCTGGACAGCTTCGTCCTGGACGGAAACCACCCTGATATTCACCAAGTTCATTATCAAGTTGTTCGTGAATTCTGGAATATAAAATCTTTGAAAAAATCTTATACGTGACATCCAGCAACGATATCCCTCGATAATTGCCAGGATCTGATCTATCGCCCTTTTTGTGTATGGGATGTATAATTGCAATATTCCACTCTTCAGGCAATTTTTCTGTATTCCAAATGTCAATAAGATATTTATGTAAGTTATGAATAGTCTGTACATTAGCATTCTTCCAAAGTTCTGCTACTACTTTATTCTCTCCTGCCGCTTTAAAATTCTTAAGTGAATCAATCGCTGTACGCACTTCATCGTAAACCGGCGGTATGATCTTTTCCAGGGGTGTTTTATTTCTAGGATAGGGATCGAATTCAAAAGAATCTTCAGGTTCACAACATCCTTTAATAAGAATAATTTCATGGAGTGACATAGAATCATAGACAGTGATATTTTGTTTGAAACGAAACTTACATATAAAATTGTTAAAATGCAAAAATACTCACATTTATGTAATTGATGAAATCCAATAATAAACGTAAGCCACATACATACATGAGCTAAATGATAAATTCACTATTTTTTATAGCCAATGAAGTGAAGGCAGACAAGACACACTTGGTACTGGTAAAAAAAATCGATGTTCTGCTGTGATAAATTTGTTTAAAAATGAAATTTTTACGAACCGCCCTAATTTTGGTGTCACCCCTTATGATGGTGTCACCCGGTGCGGTTCGCACCTGCCGCATCCCCCTAGTGACTCCACTGAAAAGAGTGCTGATTGGTTTGAGAATATAAGTGATCATCTATGATTGGTCCTTTATTTGTGGTCAATTTTTAAACAACACTCGCCCACTATGATGGCATTACTATGTTCACAGCCTTCATTTATAAGTATCTTGGCGATCTAGTAAGTCTGGAGGATGAAATTCGCCAGTGTGCTCAGATAAATGTACTGTATGGCACAGGCAACTGAGAGGTGAAGACTTAACCCTCCATGCTCTCAGTGTGATAGGGTTGAATGATTACTCACATGAACAGGATTACATTATGTGCAAAGGAATCTTTTATAGCCTACTCAGCAAACGGTTACTTTATCTTTTTTAATTAGATGTTCACCACCACACAGTCCTCCTCCCATTTTATTCATGAGGGATAATACTGGTTCGGAAACACCATAATCATTCTAGAGCAGAGTATGCCAGACACATGTTACCCACTCTTTATTCTCAGTAGGATCATCTGCTCTCCACCTCAGTGGAGTAAGGAACCAGCCGGGAACATACAGCTTGGCCGAGATGACATGCAATGGCGAGCTAGATGGGACATGCCTAACAAGTCACTTGTCACTCCAATGCAAGCAACACACATGGCCCACAGAAACCTTTACAAAGTGTGGCCATCTGTGTTCCAGAGTCTGAAAACATCAGAAACAACAGCTATCTGAGCATTCTGTAACCAAAATGACAGGAACAATGCAGTGAGTACTTTTACAATGGCGTGAAATTGTGCAGAAATATTTGGCATTAAATGTTTTTAGTTTGTTCGAAAACGGTTTGTATGGTCCCAATGAAATGCTAGAAAAAGTTACTAGTTTCCATCCCACTTTGCCTGATTTCTGGGATATGTGATGAAGTATTTAGTTGCTGGACTGTAAAATCATTTGTAGATACACTGTTATTGATGATGTAAATAAAGTTATCACGTTTCAGCACTTGATCACAGTCGTGTATATAAAGGCATACAGCTGAGGAAATTTTGTGAAATAAAATAATTTTGTGTTATTTAGTGACTTCAATTTGATTACAGTAATTTTCCAAATGTAAAAATGAGAGGTTTCATGAAAATTCATGGTTCCTCTGATAGCCAACCTAGAACACAATTCCACCAGAATTGATATTTACCATAAGAAAACTAATCTTATTAACCTGATATAGGGTGTAATGCAAGGATCTCCTTTCCCCACAGTGCTCTATAATTTAGCAACTGAACTACATCCTTAACGAGTTGAGGAACCAGTTGCTAATGAATACAGTTACAATCTCTTGCCTAGTTTAGGTCCTATTACAGTTCTAGGTTTTTCTGACTATACCATGATGGTTACAAAAGATCAGATGCTAGCCATATAGCTAACAAGGATGGTAATGCAAGGCTCGAACCAAAATGGTCTGGCGGAGGCAGTTCCACGGCATAGTTCACCAATTTCCGGACGCTGGCATTCTCTAAACAGATGGTTCGAAGGTGCACGAGAGGGTGGGTTGTGCTTACGTTATTGATGGTGCAAATACCAAGATCTCTTTGCCTGAGGCCTGTAGTGTCTTTACTGCGGAGCTCGCTGCCATCTATGAAGCTTTCCAGTTTGCACTACAGGTTCCACTAATCCACTTTCTCATGTGTACCGACCATTTGAGTTCGTTGCAGTCAATTGCTACATGTTTCCCGCAACACCCCCTAGTGCAGCGAATCCACGACCTACTAGCAGGGTTGTGCCGCGCTGACACTCGAATCTCCTTTCTGTGGCTTCCAAGCCACATAGGAATGGCGGGAAATGAGTTAGGGGATCAAGCTGCAAAAGAGGCGGTATCACTACCACCTCGACCAATGAAGGTACTGTACAATTATTCTCATATTGTTATGAGAAGTATTAGAGCGCGCCGTTTATTTTGAAGTCCAGCGCAATTCACGGTCGAGAGGCGAGCTAGGTACAGCTGAGAGATTACGGTATTTGCAGAGCACCGTCGAACAAGGCCGAAGACGATAGAACGCGAGACCAGCATGGCAACTATTGATCCAGTTTATTGATCTACCACCAGGAGTACATTTTAACAGGAATCAGAAATGAGGATAACATGCAAAATTTGCAGTATTATACAAGATGTAAGATCATATGATATGTATTTTGATATGTATACATGTTAATAATCTGTATGAAACATTTTAAGTTATGGACTACATTCACCAATGCGATGAAAGCTTGATTCATGTTGCATCGTGGTGGGGGAAGACGGAGACTTCCTGTAACCATCCGCGCATAGTTGTAGACAGACCGTATTACAAGTCACATGGAAACACATCTCTTGAGGAGAGGTAAAACGCGTTACGAAAGTATCCAGGTCGTATCAAATACTTTGATATTTCGACAGAGTCAGTGTCGAAGAACTCTGTTCATTTTCAGCCAAGATGTGGACTTGTCAAGAAACACACACGCGAGTAGAACATGTGTTTTACACGACTAAAGTCATACGTTCATTTTACCGTGTGGACTTTAAATTATACTGCAACTACAATGAACATTATATATTATATATTATAATAAGCTGCATTTCACGCTAGTGAACTTTGTATTTAAAAGCAGTGCTATACATACTTGTGTATGATTTCAAATACGCAGCAATGTTCTTGGAGCTTTGAACATTATTTCTCATCGACAAACGACATATTCTTTGACAAGATGTCGAGAGGAATAGTTCTTATGCAGTTTACTTTATTAACGTTGGCGGGTTAAGCACGTTAGCATAAACACTGATGAACCGGCCAAGTATCGAACATTTCAGTGAATTATTTCAATGAACCCGGTAATGACTTACGCTTATTGCGGGGCCACTTCTACACAGCTGACTGACTAGTGTGTTCCAACGCTATTCTTACTGGCAGTCATACGTGTTCGGTTAATGATATTCCGGTTCGATATGGATATCGCAATACTACGTTGGAGCAGACTTTGTTCTGGATGGAGATGGGGTCTTGAAGGGGTGGTAGCTGACCGTTCATCCAGGATGGATTACAGCCTGTTAAACCAGGGGGAACATGTGGAATGGAGAAGGTGTTCCAAGGTTCGATTCCCGACGATCTGGGGAATACAAGTTACTGCTACATTTGAGGAAAGATGTGATATGCAGGGCATATCAATGCTCCCATTTGAACTTCTAGATGCAACAAGGAACAGCACATTCAGTCCAGTCTTTCGTAGTAGAGTATAGACATTTCAATGCCAATTTCTGCCATTATTTCTAGTGTATTTAGATTTTGAGTAGTATGTCGAATTATAAAATGTCAGGAATTTTGTTTTTAGTCAGGAAAAAGTTTGAAAAAATGGCGTGAGTCAGGAAAAAATGGCGAAAAGTATTAGAAAGTCAGGAATTTTATATTAACCATACAGTATTTTGTGTTTTACAATCATACTTTGATGTTACTAGTTCAATTAATCTGAGGATAAAAAGCAATAACTCACTGGACTATGGTAAGTTTCCATTTTTACAGTGCATCATAGTAAAAACCTCTTTTACTTATTTTTTTGGCGTCGGCGTTGGGATGTGGCGACCCCATCACTATAGTTTAGCTCTTTAAGTACTTCGATTTATGTATTATTGCATTATAATTTACTTTATTATGTATTTTAAATGAATAAAGAGGCGAGCATTGGGGCAGCTATGGGGATGGTGGAGGTTGCAAATAAAAAATATATATATTTGCTCAATAAACCTTTATTCCGATGTTACGATGACTTTGCGAGTCAGGAATTTTGTTGAAAAATGGTCAGGAAAAGTCAGGAAAATTGACATTGAAAATTCTGTGGACACCATGGATAAGACGCCATTTCTTGTTCGTTTCGAATCTTGTGTTCGAACACGTGGGAGATGTCGTGGATTAGCCAACCTGACGCCATTACAACGATCATTGGGAATTCATTGAATGAACATCAGAAAATAATGGCATACCGACATTTTTAGCACAAAATGTCGGAATTCACGTGTGAACAAAGCGTTTATGAGATTGCTCAATCTGCATGATATACATGTAGAAATGCAACCATTATTAGTTTTTGCTCTTTTTTAAAGTGGTGCTACACTAAGCTTAGTTTGTAATAGATTGTCGATTTGAGCATAAGCAGTGAAAGATATACTTCGGAATCTTAACTGACGTGTTCAGTCGAGTGGAGACATTTGATACAGTTCATGTTTGAGCTGCATTCAAATAGCTTGACTTAGTTGAATCCGGCTGTTGTGGATTTTTAAACTCATCGTAATTATAGGATGTTTTATTCATTTAAATTCTTGTCAGATTACTACATTTTAGGAAATATCACTGATATAATGTATCACACACTTTACTGTAGGGAATTCCACATTTATGTAAGGTGTTTAGGACGTTATCTTTCGTGAGGGTGAAGGACTTTGGTCACTACTCTTGTTTTTCTTTTTATTCCAAGCGGGCTCTGTATTATCTCTGTGGTCTGTTTTGAAGGACATGGCTGATCATCGTCTGCTTTGATTTAATGCAAATAAAATAAGTACGGTATTATAAAATAACCTAAACGCCGGTTAGGCTTTCAAGAATTACAATTTCGTAACATTGTGGCGACCCTTGTCAGGACAAAAGAGAAAATGGATTCTTTAATGAAGAAAAGAAGTATTATTCGGAGTTCATTTACGCGAATATACAACAACGTGGACAATGATATAACGAAGAATGGTGATGAGATGCTTGTGGAGGCAAACCTGGCGGTGTTCAAGAACAAAGCCAGAGTTCTAACAAAACTGGATGAAGAAATTATATATCTTATGCTAACAGAAGACTACGCAACTGCAGATCTGGAAAAGAAAATGACTTCTGCGGATGTATATGCAAGTAAGGCCAAACTATTGGAAGTAAAATATGATAACTACATGAAAAGTAAGATAGCTGACATGTTAAATACTTCATCTGACCTGACACCTTCAAACGAAGCCCATGCAAAACGCAAGTTTAAATTACCCTTATTAGAATTTAAGAAGTTTGGAGGGGATGTAAGGGAATGGTTGGCGTTCTGGGGACAGTTCCGAAAAATACATGAAGATACTGATATAGCCCAGGAAGATAAGTTTCAGTACTTATTACAATCAACATTACCTAACTCTCGCGCCCACGAGATAGTTGAAAGTTTCCCACCAATTAGTGAAAACTATCAAAAGGCTCTCGATAGTTTGAAGTCTAGATTCGGGCGTGATGAATTACTTGTTGAAGTATAAGTTAGGGAGATTCTGAAACTAACCCTTAATTTAACCACCAGTAGCGATAAACCTGATCTTTCGTCCATGTATGATCGCATAGAAACACAACTTCGTGCTTTAGAGATGCTAGGAGTGACATCAGAGAAGTATGCTGCAATGCTTTTTCTACTTGTGGAATAGTGCTTGGCAGAGGAGTTCATTCACCTCGGGGGAGTCGGCACAAAATTCAAAGCTGGGTAACTTGATGGCATTTTTGAAGCAGGAAGTGGAAAGTGAGGAAAGGATATCTATGGCTATAGAAGAATTTCATTTAGATTCAAAAGGCAAGAATGTTAGTGAAAGTAAGTTACCAACTGCGGCCTGTCTAATTAATGTTAAATCTTCCAAACCCGTATGTATCTTCTGTGATGGAACTCATTACAGCATAAACTGTTACAAAGCTCGTAAGTTTAGTTTGGAAGAGAAGAGGAAAGTTGTCTGAGATAAAAGATGCTGTTTCGGCTGCTTGAAACCCAACCATACTAGTAAGAAATGTAAAACTATTTTTAAATGCATTGTTTGTGAAGTAGGCACATACCCCTCATGTATAATAAAGCCAGTGTGTCTGTCAAATCTGACAAGAATGATATTCCTTCAGTCGAGAACAATTTGTCAAATGTGAATTGTGGACAAGTTCTTTCGAAAACTTGGACTGCTGTAATTAAGGGTGTTGCTGAAAAACCACAATACGTGTTCTGTTCGATGACGGTTCTCAGAGATCCTATGTTAGGAGTGACTTAGCCAAACAGATGGAAGACCAGTCTGTAGGCAGTGGTAGTGTGGTACATGCACTCTTTGGTGGTTCCCATTCTAGGCCATATAAACACCAGTGTTATAAAGTAAGGTTAGGTAGTATGGATGAGAAATATGCATGCAACTTTGATGCTTTGGATCAGGACGTTATTTGTTCAAATGTGCCCACTGCTCGAGAAGGTCCATGGTTGAGCGAACTGGAAGAAGAAGGAATAAAGCTTACTAGTGATAATGGGGATCCTATCGATGTGTTAATTGGAGCAGATGTTTGTGGTAAGCTGTGGACTGGTAAGAAGAAGAATCTTAATTGTGGTCTTGTGGCTATCAAAACACACTTGGGATGGACAATCATGGGGAAGAACAAAAATGAAAGCTCAGGGAACATTAACCGTTCAATGATGGTCATGTCAATGTTGTCCACTGAGAAGTCGTTAACTACCTTGTGGGACTTAGATGTATTAGGAATTGAGGATCCAATAATGAGAACCAGCAAGGCTGAGATGAAACGCCTAGCCAAAGACCATTTTGAGAAAACTGTTTGTGTAAATGAAGATGGAAGGTATGAGGTTCAGTTGCCCTGGTTAGAAGATCACCCACCCCTTCCGGGGAATTTCAACCAGGCAAAGCGCAGATTGGACTAGACAGTGAAGCAGATGGCGGGCAGTAATTCTTTTGAGCGTTATGATGCTGTGTTGACTGAATGGTTAAGGGACGATGTTTTAGAAGAAATACCAAGAGAAGAGTGGGACAATGGACATTATCTTCCTCATAGGCCTATTTTTAAAGAAAATAGTACAACCCCCATTCGGCCAGTCTTCGATGCTTCAGCAAGAGAGCAAGGGTGCCCATCTCTAAACCAATGCATTGACAAAGGCATTAACTTGATCGAGTTAATTGCACCACTTTTGCTTCGCTTCCGACTTCATGAGATAGGAGTGATAACAGATATAAAAAAGGCTTTCTTGCAGATCAGTCTTGCTAGAGAGGACAGAGACTTTCTAAGATTTTTGTGGTTTGAAAAGTCTGGTAACTTGAGAATATTTCGACACACCCGAGTAGTTTTCGGTGTGACTTGCAGTCCCTTTCTGTTGTGTGCTGTCATAGAACACCATCTAAAGATCTGTTCGATGCCCAGAAAAGATGGAATTCCTCCCTATTCCTAAAATACTATTACTACACTGCTGAAGTCTTTTCTATGTGGATGATTGTGTAGCAAGTGTTCGTGATGAAAAGGAGCTAGATTGCTTCATAAAGGAATCCACTGATATATTTACTAAGGGCAAGTTTGATTTAAGAGGGTGGGAGTTTACCAATCCTGAACTTCCATTGAAAAGCATTAAACCTACTGCAGTTTTAGGTCTTCTTTGGGACAAGAAGGAAGATGTCTTGTTTGTGAACACTGATTTATGGAAAAGTGAAGACATGAATAGGATCACTAAAAGAGGTTATTTGATCCAATTGTTTTTTTATGTCCAGTGGCACTCTTCCCCCAAGATTCTCCTCCAAAAGGCTTGGATAACAAAAAAGGTGGAGTGACGATTGTACAGAGTAGTCCCAGTCCATCTTCTCCTGAAGATGACAGCAAACCCAAGATCATCCTAAGTCCAAAGCAGATTAATATGACTCCTCTGCAAGTTGAACTACTGGTGAAAGAAGTTGCTGAACTGAGGAATTTACTGTGTGAATCCTAAACTAAAAACTTTTATCTCTCTGGTATTGTGGAGGAACAGAAAAAGAAAATAGATAGTCTGGAACATGGGAAGCAAGAATTGGAGACGGTTGGGAGCAAAATAAGTCCTGGCACAAAGTTAGATGCTCAAATCAAGGCTGGCAGTAGCTCCAAGAGCAATGCAGCAATGGAAGGGACCGAGGCAGTCCTAACATTCATGTTGGAGGAAGCAGAGAAGGCCATCCGACGGTTACGGCGAGATAACGACGAATATCGAAGAGAGGTGAGCAAGAAAGGCCCAGAACTGGCGGCGATTGGCCATTCTGAAGGCCTGATGGTGACGCCAACATCTGATCCCTTGCTACGCATAGCGCAGCTTGAACAGAACATCAGGTTCTTACAAGAACAACTTCAAATTACGTTGGCTAGCTTACATCAGGAGGTTGAGCAGCTCAGGCAGAGGAACAGAGATCTTCAGTTTCAGCTGGTATTCACAAAAGGTGAAGTACCCGATTGCGATACTGCTTATTCCACTGATTTAGGAAAAGGACTACGGTGTCAACAACAATTAATAGAAAGCTTGAGGCAACGGTTCAGAACTGAGTCATCTTGGTCAACTCAAACTTACTTCCAAGAATCAGAAGCACGACCTGATGACTGGGGAAGTTGTTCTAATAGGCTCAGACAACAGCAAGAAAATTGATTGGCCTATTGCTATTGTACAGGAACTTATCCCAGGGAAGGATGGAGTGGAAAGAGTAGCACGGCTGAAGACATCATCTGGAACTCTGATTCGGCCAGTCCAAAGACTTTGTCCTTTAGAGATCTCATATGGAGCTTGGTGTAGTGGTAACCAGTCGACCCTACCTGTAGAAGACCAGTCACCGTTGGAACCAGTAGCTGAGGAGATATCTGTAGTTGGCTATTCCATGGTGAAGACAAGATGTGGAAGAAAATAATAGTGCCATCAAGGTTTTCGGAGTGAACTGTACATAATGTGTGTTGAGACAAATGTCTCAAGGTGGGAGTGTGTTTAGGACTGTTATATCTTTCGAGAGGGTGAAGGACTTTGGTCACTACTCTTTGTTTTTCTTTTTATTCCAAGCGGGCTCTGTATTATTATCTCTGTGGTCTGTTTTGAAGGACAAGGCTGATCATTGTCTGCTTTGATTTATTGCAAATAAAATAAGTACGGTATTATAAAAGAACCTATATGCCGGTTAGGCTTTCGAGAGTTACAATTTCGTAACATAAGACATTAATATTAATTAAATTTAGTATAGCTTTAAGGTTTAATGCTATACACTAAGGAAGCTTCAATTATGGCAGAAAATTTTCATTGAAATGTTCATGCTTTGCTTAGGTTTAAGTAGTGTATGTGTTTGTTTTTGTGAAATATATATATAGATCATGCATAGCCGAGGTGAAGAGGTGGTCACTGACTTTTAAGTCAATGTATAGGATGCTCCAGAGTAAGATGTACACAATGCAGGAAAAATGGCATACCCAGAGTAGAGGGGTAATACTGGACGTAGCTGCTGAAAGTCTACGTACTGAAATTTCCAATATGCAGGGTACTTGAAAGAACTTACAATACAGTTCCAAACAAGTACTGGCTAAAGTCAATAATGTAGAAACAATGGTAGATGATGTACAATCAGATGTTAAGCAAACGCATTCTGATGTCCACAAGATCTGATTTAGACACTGTCCAAACGGGGCAACTCAAGCAAGAGTCCATTAGTAGTAAGATGCAATCCACAGCTGATAGTATTCAACTAGAAACAGGCAAGATTCAATCAAGCGACGATAATCTTGAATTAAATGTCACTAAAATTCAATCAAGCCAGGATAATCTGGAGTCTAATGTTACTAAAATTCAATCCACTATTGATGGAATGCAATCTAGTCAAAAGAATCTTGAGTCAAATGTTACTAAAATTCAGTGGCGTAGCGTGAACTTTTGAGTTGGGGACGCCAAAGTTTATAACGACAGTTAAACTATGGAACAAATCAAAAAGCTAATATGTAAGATACTGTCACATACCTCACACAGTCTTGTACATCACCTCCATTCGTCTTTACTTCTTTTCTGCGAAAATGTCTATGATATGTTCAAGAAATGCGGGCTCTGATGAAAGCTCACCTAATAACTGTTTTTCAATATCCAGTGAATTTAAACACGACAAGCGACTATTGCTCATAGAATTTCTAAGGTAGGTTTTAATTATTTTCAGCGTGCTCATGCTGCGTTCACTACTAGCTGTAGTAGTTGGAATAGTCAGTACTAAGTTTAGTGGTTTAGTTACTTCCTGATAGATGGAGTCAAGACCGTTTGTAACAAAATATTTTAAAATATCTTTTGAAGCTAAATGCTTTGTCTGATCTGCATAAACAATGTGAAGTTCATTTAGTAATTGGTTAACATTAAAAAATGTATACTGTTCTACCAAAATATCTAATTTGCTCTGGGGAAATGTTTCGGTGTATTCTTTAAATTTCCTTTTTTTTTGTACTAACTCAATAAAATTTAGATGAGTAAGATCATCAAACCTACTTTTCATTTGAGCTGTAAGTGAATCTACTATTTCAAAAGTCAGCACTCTCAAAGTGTTCTTTTTCTTGCCATCATACATTACGTTTTCATTCAACTGGATGCTTTTTTTAACGCATCTGTCAGTGAAATCTTCATTTCTTAAGTTTTCTATGCTTTTGACGACAGCCTCTATCTCATTATGGCAAGTTACGATACTCACTGTCGATGATTGTAACAATTTGAAAAGATGATCAGTGTAAATGAAACAAGCTTCGAATACACATAGCAAATATACAAAGGTTGGGTCATCCATATGTCTTTTGAGACCAATGGCGCAGTTCACAGAGTCGTCGCCCCATTCACTATTTTCATCATCAATAATTTCATTAAAAAAACGTACAATCCTTGGAAATGTTTCTTAATGGTGAAAACTGCCTTCGAACGAAAATTCTATCTCGTATTGCTAGCTTTTGGAAGCTTAAATCCTCTTTCGGTCAAAAAACTGTCCTTTTGGAAGAAGACTTGCTGAAAAACTGCGAAAATCAGTCAAGGCACAGACAAACAAACGAACCTGTTTTATTGTTTTTGAGCCATACCGAAGTACCAAATTTAATTGGTGGGCGTAACAATGGATGAAAAGAGCATATGGGCAAAACTGTTTCACTAGCATTTGAACTCCTCCTTATCTGCCTGTCACTACAGCTGCGCCATCGTATGTCTGGCTTATGACTTTTTCTCTATTTACTTCTCAGTCAGGTAAAACTTTGTGCACGACTTCTGACAATCACGCAGCTGTTTTATATTTGGAAACGTCATAAAAGCCGACGAATCTCTCCTCTATTCTATCATCCACACGATATCCAAATATTATACTCATCTGGCTCTTACACGACACGTCTAATGTCTCATCCGCATGTATGGAGAGAAAGGGTGCTTCATTTATTTCTGATTTGATTTTTCCATTTAATGCAATTGTTGTAACTTCTATCAAGTCATTTTGAATGTCTGGAGATGTTCCTTTTAATAATGATGATGACTGTAAATGGTCTCTTACTATCGATTCATTTTGAGCGAGCAGATTCAACAATTGCAAATAATTCCCCTTGTTAATAGAAATTTCATCTTCTCTATGCCCACGGAAGGCTAGTTCTTGTGTACTCAGAAATACTACAGATTGAATGAGTCGTCGCAAAAACTGCATGTTTGAAGACACGATCTAATTATGTTTACTGCTTGTAATCGAGCAGCTTCAGATAATGCATGCTCAATGCGAGTTTTACCTAGCAGAAGAAATGCTTCACAATGTAACAAGTGGTGTTTTGAAGACTGGTGTTTAGCAGCCTTTTTAATTAAATTACTCAGGTCCGAAATTCCTTCTGTGCACCATTCAGTGTCTTTCGCCCCAAACGTAACAAAACTTTTTTTTTCTTCAACACATCCAGTTAGTCGGGAAAGTCTGTCATACCAAAAAAGCTGAAAACTCCCTGTGCGATTTTTACCAACTTCTTTAATTGATAAATTTGGCTTTGGTCTTTATGTTTTTAGTTCACATCGCTGTTCATATGATAAAGTGCTCAAAGGAGTTGCCTTTAAAAAATTAATAACATTAGAGTCAGGTGAACTTACTTCAGTCATATTGGTAGCATTAATCACACACACGCACAATTAAAAGAAACTACACTTTTACAGTTCAAACTAGCACTAGCGCCAGAGCCGTATTTCTAAATAGGCTAAGTAGGCTGCAGCCTAGAGCGGCAAATTTTCAGGGGCGGCAGTGTGGCAATTCATTCAAAAGCTAAAATGAAGTATTTCAGTCGTTGATGATATTTTCCGTACGAATTTAAGAATATATGTTACTTAAAACTATGTTTTAGTCCTTCTACAGTTTTTCTTGCCTTAGAAGAGTTAAGAACTATCTGTGAACTAGTATTTCTGAAATACGGTTAAACTCACTTTCATTACGGTACTTTGCATTGAGGCAAATACAACAAAAACGCTTTCATATGAGGACATTATTAACGAGTTTGGCATTATGAAATCTCGCTAGAAAGCTATGTAAATTTGAAAATCAAGATTACGTGGGGTGGATTGTTTTAGAGAAGTTTGTATATTTTTAAACAAATAAACCAGTAATTAACTACATTTTGTGTAATTTCATTTCACCATGTAGGACAACTTAATTCAAATTGAACGCAGTTCTTCAGTTATGCAAAAGATAGTCATTAGCATTAAAACATAAAAATATGAGTAAAATAGTGATCACTGGTCTCCAAGAACAAATTAATTAATTAAGTTCGAAACCCATTTCATATTTTAACGAATCTTAAAAGAAGGCAGGTAGGTAGATACCGTAACTAATTTCAGTATAACCTTTATTATGTAAGCCATTAAAATTGTAGTTTTATCTAAACTAAATGAACTTTATGTTTAAAAAAGATGAAAACGCCAATGAATTCTATCCTTTTGTTGTATAAAACAAATGTATTAAGCAAATATGAACTATAGAGGGGGCGGCAAATGGACTTTAGCCTATAAGCAGCATACTCTTAAATCCGGCCCTGAAGCGCAGCGATTGGGTTATTGAGTTAACAGAACAGTGATCATACAAAGCTGACGCCAGTCAAACGCCAGCGTACGGAAGCACTTCCCTTCCGAGAGCAGGTATGAGCTCGCGCATGCGCTGCAACGTAGCCTGGCCAGGGTGGTACATATAGCTCTTGACGCCAAGAAGCTCGGGCGTACAGACAAGGAAAGCAAAGCACATCAGTACACCGCGGCCGGGCTAAGACTAGTTATATAGGGGGTGCGGAAAAAAAATAACTAAGCGCCATGTAATATACTAACGCCGCATTTATATAAAATAAAAACAATGTTATATTTTACTCTTTGATGAATACACTTTCTAATTTTTAAATCAGGGAACGCCCGGCGTATTATAGCGCTACGCCTCTGCTAAAATTCAATCCACTATTGATGGAATGCAATCCACTGTGGACAAATTAGATTCTAAAATGGTTAGGATTGAGTCAACTCAATGCCATATGCAATCTACTCAGTCAAATCCAGAATGTGCAAGGTCAAATGCAAACTACCCGGATTAACATTGAAACTAAAGTGGATATTGTAGATTCTAATCAGAAATTGATGCAAGTCCAACTAAATGAAGCCCGACAAAATAATAGGGATTTCCAGTTGGAAATTAAATTAGAACTGTCCAACCATAAAAAAGAGGCTAAAACAAACTTAGATGCTCTCCAATTACAAGTGTCTAATGGAACCATCCATACACAATGTACTTTAGAGCAGTTAAAGAATGAATTGTGCCTTTTGCAGACTCAGGTTAAAGATCATAACAAACTCATAAAGAAGGATTTTGACGTTGATATTAAAGGTATAATATCTGATAATGTAACTATTCTTAGACAAGAAATGGTTAAGATTAACGATGATTATTTCAAAGATTTTAAGTTGGAAGTTAATAGGAAAATTGTAGCGGGTGAACTTAGATCAAGTAAGGAGATATCTGATGTTCGGGAAGACGTAATTAAAAGATTGGATGTGCTTCAGAATTCTCACACTAACAATCAAAGTAGTATAGAAGAAAGGGTTAAATCATTAGAGGTTAAGGTTGATCAAGCCAAATTAGAAGTAAATGAAGTCAGAGAGAAAAAGACCTCTGAAATTAACGAGATTCGTAATCAACTCGAACGTATAACTTTAGAAGGCAGCGTGAATGTGGATAGTTTACGGGAACAGTTAAGGGCGCATTGGAATGTGGAATTCCTAACTGCGATCGACCGGAATGATGTTAGGACGCAAGGTAGGGAGGTCCACCTTCAACAACCGACTCTTATGGCAGAGAGTAGTCCTCGATCTAATGCAGCTCTTAATCCCAATGTAACACAATCGCATATTTCGCCGATAGGGAATGCGAGTACAGGAGCGTACACACACAAGACGCCAGATGGGACATCTCATGTCACCATTATTAGGAATTACGAAGATGACCCTAGACGCTTTAGTAACCTCGACGGAAATACTCCTATCGAATTTATAAGAAGTGTGAGGGATTATTTTATTGAGACACACGTTCCGAGGGAGAGAGAACTGAGAGTGGTGGAGCGTTTTTTTTTAATCAGATGCGCCACTTCAGTGGTATCATGCAGTCCGCTACACATTTGACAACTTTGACGAATTCGCTGCAGCATTTATAAACTGGTTCTGGAGTACAGAGGTACAGAACAATGTGCGTTCAGAGATGTATTCTCGCAAATACTCAAGTACAGGTCCAACGAGCTACTCTTGAGTACTTTGCATCTCAGCTCGCGTAACTGAGGTTCCTGCAGCTACCTTTAACCCAACCTCAGTTGATAGAAGCTATTTCTCGACAGCTCCCGGTAGAAGTCCGAAAGAATGTTATATCATCTGGTGCACCCGATTTGGCAACCATGGATGATCTGTTAAGAAGGCTTGACCATGTAAGTGCTCTTACGACACCTACAGTGGTAAGGAATAGTAGAAATGAACCTAGAGTCGTTAACACTATAGTCATGGTCAGGACGGAACAGACTGATTAGATCAGGTCCGATGAGCGGAACTACAATAGATCAGGGAATAATCGTAACAACAATTACTATCAGAGAAACAATCGTCAGGATACCAGGTATGTTGAATACAGTGAGCAGCCCTGGCAGCGTGAATACGAAGAGCGCAATTTCTATCGCCGAGATAATGGGAACAATAGGAATAAATATAGGAGGAAGCCCATATAACTCCAATTACAGACAATATCAAGGATATGGGAGGTATAAAAACTATAGGAATGAGGAATATGAACGCAATCGTGATCGAAGGCTCAGAGAGCAAGAAAAGTCTAGGGAAACCAGACGAAGAGATTCGAGAGAGAGAAAGGAAAATGAGGAAATCGAGGAGAACAGGGCTAGTACAAGTCGTCAGGGGAGTAGGGAAAGAAACCCTGACGAAGGAAAAAGAAAAACTCAGATTTCCAAACGCAAGTAAGGACTCAGATTTCAACACCTCCATTAGAAATCACGATACAGGAATTCTAAGTAAAATAGAGGAAATTCTATAAGAAGTTAACATGAGATAACGATCCATTGTATATGCTGATATTAGATGGTGTACATAAAAGGGCGTTTCTCTTTTATGTAAAGATGTCAAGAGGAACATGTACCATTATTCTCATATCGTTATGTGAAGTATTAGAGCGCGACGTTTGTTTTGAAGTCCAGCGCAATTCACGGTCGCGAGGCGAGCTAGGTACAGCTGAGAGATTACGGTATTTGCCGAGGACCGTCGAACAAGGCCGAAAACGATAGAACGCGAGGCCAGCATGGGGACTATTGATCCAGTTTATTGATCTACCACCAGGAGTACATTTTAAAAGGGATAAGAAGAAATGAGAATAACATGCAGGATTTGCAGTATTATACAAGATGTAAGATCATAATATGATATGTATTTTGATATATATACATGTTAATAATCTGTATGAAACATTTTGAGTTATGGACTACATTCATCAATGCGATGAAAGCTTGATTCATGTTGCATCGTGGTGAGGGAAGACGGAGACTTCCTGTAACCATCCGCGCACAGCTGTAGACGGACCGTATTACAAGTCACATGGAAACACATATCTTGAGGAGAGGTAAAACGCGTTACGAAAGTATCCAGTTCGACGCGATAGCATTATCAAATACTTCGATATTTCGACAGAGACAGTGTCGAAGATCTCTGTTCATTTTCACACAAGATGTGGACTTGTTAAGAAACACACGCGAGTAGAACATGTGTTTTACACGACTAAAGTCATACGTTCATTTTACCGTGTGGACTTTAAATTATCCTGCAACTACAATGAATATTACAAGGAACTTTAAATACGTTGTAATAAGCTGCATTTCACGCCAGTGAACGTTGTATTTAAAAGCAGTGCTATACATACTTGTGTACGATTTCAAATACGCAGCAATGTTGTTGGAACTTTGAACATGATTTCTCATCTACAAACGACATATTCTTTGACAAGATGTCGAGAGGAATAGTTCTTATGCAGTTTACTTTATTAACGATGCCGGGTTAAGCACGCTAGCATGAACACTGCTGAACCGGCAAAGTATCTAATATTTCAGTGAATTATTTGAATGAACCCGGTAATGACTTACGCTTATTGCGGGGCCACTTCTACACAGCTGACTAGTGCGTTCCAACGCTATTCTTAGTGGCAGTCATACGTGTTCGGTTAATGACATTCCGTTTCGATATGGACATAGCAATACTACGTTGGAGCAGACTTTGTTCTGGATGGAGATGGAGTCTTGAAGGGGTGGTAGCTGACCGTTCATCCAGGATGGATTACAGCCTGTTAAACCAGGGGGAACATGTGGAATGGAGAAGGTGTTCCAAGGTTAGATTCCCGACGATCTGGGGAATCCAAGTTACTGCTACATTTGAGGAAAGATGTGATATGCAGGGCATATCAATGCTCCCATTTGAACTTCTAAATGCAACAAGGTACAGCACATTCAGTCCAGTCTTTCGTAGTAGAGTATAGACATTTCAATGCTAATTTCTGCCATTATTTCTAGTGTATTTAGATTTTGAGTAGTATGTCGAATTTTAAAATTTAGGCATGACTGAATTTATACTCTACAGGTTTTAGATTCCAATAAGGAGTGCAACCATTTTTTTCACTTTGTATTTCAGGATGTTTAATTAAATTTAATAGTAAATTCAGTAATATTTTTATTGAAGCTTTCTTGGTGTAGTGAAGAGGATTTCGATAGGCACTTTTGCGTTTTTATCAGTGAGGTGAACACTTATAGATGCAATGCTTGACATTTTTCGCATCTATAGACTCTTGTTATGAGCTAAATTTATCACTGAACTTCTGGAATATTATACATTCGAGTGATTCGTTTCGCAATGCAATATATTCTTAGGTAGCAAGTTATAAGCTTTGTGAAGCTTTTCTACAGAGGAGTCTGATCCTTCGCTTTTGCTAGGGACCATTGTCTGTGCTTTTGAAGGATAGAGACTTGTATTGTTTTCTAACCGGTCAATTGCGCTAATTGCTATGATTACCATGATCGGTGGGGTGGGACTCTACTTGTTTTCTGGAATTCATTTGTGCAGGGGTGTACCAAACTTTGGCTGGGTGAACGTTCTCTTTGTTGATTTAAATTGAGATTTTGATTCATGATAGCCTCATGTGTGAAGGCATAGCTGAGATCCATGTTCGATGGATTTTATTATAGTCATTAAGTCTATTGACTTTTTGAAGATTCTGAAACAACATTTACTTTTTAACCAGCGTATATCCCAGATTTAATGAATGTGCAAGCACGGTTTGATAAAGAAAATATAAATTGTAATTCAGCTTTTTGAAAGCATAATTGGATACCTATCAGTAGAGAGGTGCTAAGTGCCATTTTTATGAACATTGAGTATTATAGTAAAAAGTGATTAGTCAACGTATTTGTGAGTATGTATTCTTCTTATTTGAATAACATACAGATATAATATTCCTTGCTATCCAGTGGCAGATATAGGTTCATAATATGAGAACTGTGGAATTCTCTTTGAGTGAAATGTTAGAAGTTGTGAAAGGTGCAAAGTCCAGTAGTCTTTACGAATGTTTTACGTGCTAACTAAACAAAGATGATGGCTTTCCGACCCGCGAACACGTGACATACAATTTGCCATGCACGAAACAAGGAAACTCCAAGTTAATTCCACAAACATCCAACGACTGACCTTGTGATTTGTTGATGGTCATTGCGAAGGCCAGAAGCATGGGGAATTGCAACCGTTTAAAATCGAATGACACGTCCGGTGGAATCATTAGGATGTGCGGAATCAAAACAACCTCTCCTTTTAGGTACTTTCCCTTGATAATCGTCGCATCGATGACGTTGTTCATTTGCTTTTCCACAGCCAGTCGTGTTCCATTGCATAGTCGAGGTTGATTGATGTTACGCAACATGATGATGACTGAGCCTACTTTCAATTGCAAATTGTGAGGTAGTAATCCAGGCAATTCCAGCGAATTCAAAAATTCTGTGAGCTAGCTGACTACCTCATCCTGGTTGCTAACTGTGTCAACCGATTTGAAGGAAAGCAACTGTCACGGAATGAAATTTTGAATAGACTCGTTGAGATCTTTATTTTTCGCAGCGAATATGGCTCGTTCGGTCAGCCAATTATGGTTTTTGAAGTTCTGCGCTACGTTCGGAAAAACACGCCGAATGAGCTCCTTCTTTGATTCGGTCAACTGACGTTCCAGGTTCATAGGAGCATCGCGTCGGCGCAATCGGTCATGCTCGTTGGCGTTGTGTTTGATATTCACGAACTCATTGCATTCAAAATCTATTCGCTTTTCGTTCATTTTCAGTCGCTCTCGAACGTAAGTCAGACATGCCAATACGACTATTTTCATTATCCGGCGCTCGTTGGTCATCAGTGCGGTTTGCACGTCAAGTAGCTCGCCGCGCGTTTAACTGGCTTGGACGACCTCTGTCAGCTCTTCCTCTCCATGGCATTGTAATGGACACTGTAAAACGAAATGGAATTTCGGTATTGTAATGAACACTGTAAAACGACACGAAATTGTTTTAATAGTAACTCAAATCTATCGAACTTACCTTCAGAACTTAACAATATTGACCTCCTTTCTGTTAGTAGTAGGCTACGTTCTCACGTTAGTGATGTTGCTATAAACGTGAAATGTAATATTATTATAACATACTTTAATACGCTGTAATTGGATTATACAGTACGGTATATAGAGATATGAATGATTCTGTTATGTTAACTATTATTTTGTTGCACGTATTGATCAAAGGGTATGGAATGGGATGTTATCTTTGCTCGTAGAAGATTTTGAAGTCACCATCTGTCCGTCAAGTTATTAGATTCAATATTGGCGTGGCTTTGTAATGTAAATTAATATTAAAATACTGCCAATTCGATTTCGTTCAAACCACTTTCTAAACACTGTCTACCATAATGAGAACAAATTGTAAAATTTTCATTGAAATTGGGGCAGTAGTTTTAGAGTTTTTGCGAGACTAATGCGCGGCAAAGTCGCGTGTCCTACAGGAAAAAAACACGTTATCTGTACACAGGTTCCCACCAGTACGAACTGCTAGTAATTGAGTATTATAAGTTCCTTGAACAATTCTGTCAACGCTGCACATATTGGAGGGAAATGAGAACAAATGATTGGCACAATGCACCTTTCTTCTGAAAGAGCTGCAGGACTTCCCGCTAGTGCCATCTTGTGATGCTCTTGGAAGGTCCTTCGAAACCACCAGATAATCTCCCTCCAAACCTACCGAAGAAGTAGGAATTAAAGGCATGACTGCCAAAAGGACGAAATACCTGCTCGACAACATTCGAGAGTACTGCACAGCGGGAACAAGGGATCTATTGTGCCCACGGCCAGGCAACATTGAAGCCCCTGAACCTGGCCCAAGTAATGCGAAGGATTGTGTGCGCAAAATAAAAAGACATACGTAAACATTCCGCAACAGTTCAATTTGCAACTACAGGATGCAAGACAGATTCCTGTAGAATGGTATACTAACTAACTTTGTGTCGTTTCAGAACGTTTTAATATCCAACATTAATATGTTCTGAATTAAGCCTCCGTGGCTTAGGCGGCAGCACGCCGGCCTCTCACCGCTGGGTCCGTGGTTCAAATCCCGGTCACTCCATGTGAGATCTGTGCTGGACAAAACGGAGGCAGACAGGTTTTTCTCCGGGTACTCCGGTTTTCCCTGTCAAAATTTCATTCCAGCAACACTCTCCACTATCATTTCATCTCATCTGTCATTCATTTAATCATTGCCCCCAGAGGAGTGCGTCAGGCCTCGGCAGCCGGCACAGTTCATATCCTCGCCGCTAGATGGGGGCTTCATTCATTCCATTCCTGACCCGGTCGGAGACTGGAAGCAGGCTGTGGATTTTCATTTTCAATATGTTCTGAATTCCTTTTCTTCTTCTTCTTCTTCTTATTGAAAATCCACTGCCTGCTTCCAGTCTCCCACCGGGTCAGGAATGGAATGAATGAAGCCCCCATCTAGCGGCGAGGATATGAACTGTGCCGGCTGCCGAGGCCTGACGCACTCCTCTGGGGCAATGATTAAATGAATGACAGATGAAATGATAGTGGAGAGTGTTGCTGGAATGAAATTTTGACAGGGAAAACCGGAGTACCCGGAGAAAAACCTGTCTGCCTCCGTTCTGTCCAGCACAGATCTCACATGGAGTGACCGGGATTTGAACCACGGACCCAGCGGTGAGAGGCCGGCGTGCTGCCGCCTAAGCCACGGAGGCTTACTATTATTATTATTATTATTATTATTATTATTATTATTAAATAAATGAAGTTAATAAAGCAATAGTAATAAAAACAACATTTTGAAATGTGTAGTTGTGCCCTTTGGCAACATTTGAAAAAAAAAGAAAAAACACGGCAAAGAGGGTGTTACGCCCTTTAATTTGAATCCTTGCACGACTTTTTACAATAATTGGTTCGCGAGATATTTTAAAAATATAGTTATGCCCTTTGGCAAAATCTAAAAGAATTATTATTATCATCATCATTATTATTATTACTAACATTATCACAGATACTATAATTGTTTCCTGATATTGTTTGCACTTCGTAAGGCCTACTTGAGTCTTGCAAGACTAATTTTTTCTGATTCACATTCATTACCTTGAATATTTTTACATATTTACAATACTTTCTAGAGAATAAAACTCCGATATTATATATATATGAAATATTGTTTTAATACACAATGCTGATCTTCCTTCATCCAGTGAAACAGTCAGAATTTCTTAAATATTTAATATATTGTCCGAGCACTATACTAAATTTTCAAATCGATTTTCTCGACATTCAATAAATTCTGTCCTATAATTTCAATGTTTCATAAAATAATCAGTTTTTAAAATAAATACTTCTACCCAGAACTTCAATCGGATCGGGGCGAGGTCGAACCCTTGTACTTTGAAGGGATTGCCAAGGCCCACCAATTGATTCGCAGTATCTCAGGACCGGACACTAGGGTCATCAATCCGGCACAGTTCGCACCCGCTTCAGTTCACGAAAACAAACCGAAACCGTTACTTCCAAAGATAAGCCTACCTCACTTCTCAGGCAAGGAAGGTGAATGGTATTCTTTTTATGAACTTTACTGCTCCCTAATTCATGAAAATACTGACATTGCTGATATTCATAAATTCTTCTACCTACGTACTTCTTTGGATAGCGAGGCCTTAGCCTTGGTGGAGTCACTGCCTTTAAGCGCAGAGAACTACCACATCGCCTTTAATCTCCTTAAAGAGAGATATGGCAATTTACGTTTGAGTGTCGCTCGTCACATTCGCTGCTTGTTCAACTTACCAGCCGTCAAACCTAATGACGTCACCTCTTTAAGAGACCTCCTAGACTCTATGCAGTTAAATGTTAGAGCATTATACCAACTTAAGCAGCCTGTCCAAACATGGGACACCATACTTATTCATCTTGCTACATCCAGATTCGATTTTTCGACTTTAAAGGCTTGGGAGGTCGAACTTGCCCGCAAAGAGGAATTTTCGTTCGAACACTTAATCTCGTTTCTCAACAGTCGATGTCAATTCCTTACAGCACTTGCATTTCAGTGCGAAAATATCGAAACGAGTCATCCGTGTCGCACTCTTGAAAAAAAAAACTTGCTTCTTCAAAGGGACATCAGCCCCCATCTGTCGAGAACAAGCAAACCCGTTCTTCTTTCAATCATTCAAGAGAACATATCAGGCCGCTTAACAAATCTTTAAAATGCACGCTCTGTAAAAAGCTTCACACATTGTATTCGTGCAAATCCTTTAAAGAATTGTCTGTCGAAGATAGAAGGAAGTTTGTCTTCAATAGCAAACATTGTTTCAATTGCTTATCACCTAAGCATTCTTCTTCAAACTGCACGTCATCTAATCTCTGTTTTCATTGCAAAAAAAACCGCATCATTCTTTATTGCACGTTCATGATAAATCGAGGTCATCAGTACCTACCTCTTCAAGCTCCATGCAGAGCAGCTCCGAACAAACTAATGCTTCTTCCTGCATTTCTAACGCCGAAACTTTTCATAGTGCGCAAACCCTTTTGACCACTGTACAATTCGAAATCCAAGATAAATTTGGAAATTGGTTTAGAACCCGTGGTCTTCTTGATTCCGCTTCAACTCATAATTTTGTTTCGCAATCGTTGATTATAAAACTAGGTCTTTCGTCATCGCCTACTTCTATCAATGTGACCGGCATTGACAATTTGAAAACTCAAGTTTTGCAGTCTTCAAAATTGAAAATCAGAGACGTTTGCCAAAGAAACACCAATCTTAATTTAAACTGTCTCATTCTTACCAGTATTGGCAAGGACACTCCTAGCAGCTGTATTAATACCTCCGGATTAAACATTCCTTCGCACTTAAGGTTAGCCGATCCTCAGTTTAATGCTCAAAGTCCCATTGATGTACTTTTCAGTGCCAATGTTTTTTGGAAGTGCATTCGCAAACAAACACGTAAGTTATCTTCAACCGTGGTCGCCAGAGACACCGATTTTGGTTGGGTTATTACTGGTGAGATCCAACAACCCAGTGTTCAAACCAAAGCGCAATGTCATTTCGTTACAGCTGACATAAATCCCATTTCTGAAAAAGTGAACGCTCATGTTTCAGATCTCAATATTTTTGAAAAACACTTGTCGAAACGATGTCTTATCGTGAACAACTACACTACCTCTGTAAGTTGTTTAAATGGTTTTTCCTTCTTCCCGCACAAGATGGCCATTCAAGTTCGCCTTGCTTTGTGTTATTTCGTTTACCTTCTTATGTCATTTTTTATAGCAGGTAATTGCTTAAACTCTTTCTCGAAAACTATCTTCCTCTTGTGTAAAACTATGGCTATCAGTCACCATCACTTTGCTGTGAGCTATGTTTCACTTCTTTCGTTATTTAGAAGGACGGCCACGGCCGGCTCCCTCCTCCTTCCTCACATTTGGAAGCCGCTTTTGAAACCGCTTGAAAATCTGAATTCTATAGCATCAAGAATAACTATTCTTATGCATAAACTGCTTCTCAATGTCCCAGCTTTTCTTCTCTGTTCGGAAGAATTAAGCTTCTTTCTGTTGAAAATTGTCCGATTTCGTGATCCTCAAAATTATGCGAAATTGATTTCCTACTCTGTTTCATACGGCTTTAAATTGCTTTTTCACGTCCAAGTTACGATTGACTGCATGTAGTCCAACCTGAATATCTGCTTTAAGTTACAGCTGATTCAACTAGTGTTGTTTGTGTACTTTGAACTGCTTGTTTTTCAAACTTGTTTGTATACAAGCCGGAGGAAGGCCAAGTCACTGTTTATTTCCTGTACGATTGCCAAAGGTCAAAGCAAGACTCCCTTATCTCAACTTTGGCTGATTGCCAAGCATTGTCTAGTGAGTCGCTCCTGCAAGTACAGAAGCCGTTCACCTACTTCCCAAAATAAACTTGTTCCAGTTAAGGACTCTTTCAGCTATTTATATGCCTTATCTCGCTGTACTATGTGTGTCAAGGCCGTGCTTGCCTGTGTATCTCACTTACTTACGCTCGTATTCTACAATTGCTTCGATTCTCGTCTCGTAACTTCGTTGCGTATTTCTCACGCGCTCATGTATTGCACTCTGCTCACATATTTTGAAATCTTATTGTTCATTAATGAACAAACTGGTTTTTCTCGTCGTCACATTCGCTGTGTTCTTGCATTTATACTTGTTATGTCACGTTTCTCGCTGACTTAAGTATTTTTCTGATCAACCCCTTTGATACTCATTATAACTTGAGGTCATTGTTTATGGCTACTAGGTTGTTACCTATGGCGTTCTTGCTTTCTACTCGCATAGTTTCTTTGTTTATTTGGTATATTCTTATCCTGAATAGATGTACTTGTTTCTATACGCTTTGTTTAAACTTGTTAATTCTCCTTTTGCATCGTATCGCCATCTTTACTAGTGCTTTATTTCCCTCAGCTTCTAGTTATTTTGTGATGGAAGATGTCGTTAATTCTCTTTATTTAACTCCGCTTTCTAATGACCCTGATGACCTCCTTCCACTCACACCTGGTCACTGTCTTACACGCACTTCTCTCTCTGCCCATCCTCCCCTTCCTAATTCTTTCGGGGATTCTGATTTACCTATTGTTTGGCGTAAACTTGAAGCCCTCCGTAATTCTTTTTGGAAGAGGTGGAACCTGGAATATTTAACTTCCTTGCAACGGAGACAGAAGTGCTTTCTTTCCAGTCCTGACATTAAAGTGGGAGACTTGGTCTTAGTTAGGGATGTTTCACCCCCCCCTAGTATGGATCTCTGGTAGAGTGACCGAGTGTTATCCTGGAAGAGATGGGAGAGTCAGAGTGGTCAGAGTTTTGACCACTAATGGTCAGATCACAAGACTACTTCTCTTCAATTGCTTATTACCTTTAAATGTTTACTTGTTTTTCTTGTTCGCTGTTGGTGTTTGCCCCTCCCAGTATGGTGCATTCTTTGAATACACGGTACGAGAGAATAAAGTCTATTGCTCTTTGCATGTTCATTTCTTCCTTCCTCTTTGTCAAACACCAACAGTGATCTTCTGTTTTCTCCTTGATGGGCAAATCTCTTATGTCTTCATAAGTCTGTTCTAGATATATAACTTCTGTGACCCACCTAACGTCATATAGCAGCGAATATCTGAAGCTCTTCAACTCTTCCTCGTGCAAGAGGAATTCCTTCTCCATCTGGCCACCAGATCCTGTTACCATCGCCAGCTATTTTCTCCTTGAGCAAGAGGACTACGTCTACTCTTTTACTCACCATGCTGTGCTAGTATCATCTGTTATCTACTCTTTGAAGACCGGCTCAGCAAGAGATCAATTTTTTGTTTTAAAGTTGGCAATGTTTATATGTTCTCCTTTTGTCTCCTACCCCCCACTCTTTTCCCCTTCCTTGGACCCTCCGTGCTCCGTTGAGCAGGTCTCACTTCGCAATCGGCAGTTGACTCGGTCAGTCAAAGCTCCTCTCGAGCTAGTCTCCTCAACCCAAGAGGCAAACTCTCTTCTACGCCATGTTGGCAAAGTAGTTATCGTCAAAGGGAACTTCATCTTCTACATGAAATCAAGATAAGTACCATCTTAAAGTTTTAGCCTCATTTTCATGGTTTTAACTTTCACGTGCTTTTAAAGAAGTTTTATAGACAGTGTGCGATTGCTTATTTTGGGGCAAAAATCATTCTTCGTGGGATTTGCCATGTTGAGCCTTTGTTTGTATAAGCCAACCTTACTAAAAAAGAGCTTTTCTTAAGCTATTCAAATGAGAAATCCTCTCACTACGTGGGATATTGTCTAAATACCCGCTGTCTATAATTCACTGAGCTAGTTCCTCCGTTGGATTTTCTTGACCCCATTTTTCTATTAAGATCGTTCTGGAACTTTCCAGATTCTGTACTTGATCTACAAGTCCTGTCGTCATGTATTTTTTCTCCCTCGTGAGAATACTATTTAAAATTGAAGAATCTCATTTCTGAATTAAAAGCTCAATAGCTAACTTTCTTCCACCGCTGGAACCGCTGGAATGTTCTATGGTACATTTAATTGTAACTCACAACTTTCTCAAGAAATAGACTCTCACCTATATAGTGCAATCAGTTATTTCCATAATTGCAATAACTATCTTTCTCATAAACTTTAGTGTTTCTATAGTGAACTTTGCATCCATCTTTACAGACTACAGCGATAACCAGTGCTTGCTCCACGTTTCTACCGCGTCGCGATCGTCCGTTTACATTAAATACGGCCATGAACATTGATCCTATATCCCAATGATCTTTCCTCAACCTTCTACTAACAACCCATATTAATAAAATTGTAACTTTTCTATAAGGTGTCACTCACGAAGTGCCCTTCCAACTTTGCTAGTTTAACATTAATTAATTTCTGCATAATTGCGTGTGTGATACACGTTTCAAATTCACATTGTTCCTTTCCTATAATCAGGGAAAACAATTCTTTAAACTCTTAAGCGAGTCATGTTCAGGTTTCACGAAATGGAAACTGTCCCATTTGGCTAGTGATTCCTACTCAAACTTGGGAAGTCTAGAACCTTCCTTTTAACTTTCTTCAGGTTTCACAGTAAGTGACCTGCCCTTATTTGCATAATAACCAACATTAATTCTGTATAAATATAAGAAGTTGTAGGAACTTCTATCTTATTCTTCATGTTTTTCTTATTGTTATTTTCGAAGTTGTCACTTTCTCTAGAACATTCTCTCAAGAATTTCTTAAAGTACACTCTTTGTACTCAATTTAAATGTTTAAACTTTAATTACTACACATGTCTTTTTATTTTCTTATAAAGATTTTTGAAACATTTAAGGTTTGAAACCTCATAAATTGTTAATTGCCTGGAGCAATCGTTTAATGTGAGGTGGTCTTCGACCCCATTTCTTAAAAAAGTTTAAATGAACTATGTTTGTCAAAATTATATTACATGCTAGTTAATTTCCTCAAACTTCTTTGAATTGTTAAATAAATTAAATATTTGTTTTTGGATTTATCATTTATCAAATACCACGGTTAAGCAAGAGTCTGTCTTCCCTGACTCTTCCCACGTTTATGCCCTCGTTAATACAGAACAAATCTACTACTATTTGTCTGGCCAGACCATCACCCTTCCCCATAGTACTTTTATGCATGCTTGGGAGGAAATACACTAAAGCCTTTCTCTGGCAAATCGCCCAAGTCTTAGCTGCGGTTCCCGTCAGCTTCGACCAAGCTCGTACCTACTTTAGGTATCAGAGAGTTAACTTCCAGTGGCAACCGCCTTTAAGTGTGTTTAAAGTTAAACTTATTAATTTTGTGGGACTCTCCTCCTATCTTTCTATCCTTTTTCTCCAATCCAAAATCTACTTCCTTCTCTTAATCATCTTTCCTTGGTGGGTGGGTTATTCCTCAGCTAATAAACTACCCAGAGCGTTAAAAATCCCTCAGTATGCCTTCCATCGGAGGGGAAGTAAAGCCGGCGGTCCCATGTCATAGATTTATGGCATGTTAAAGAACCTTCCACTAATTGCATCTGTGTGAAGCTAAATTGGATAGGTTAAGAATGTAAACAACGCTCTTAGGTTTCTACGTTCGTTGCCAAGAGCCGACTGCGGTGGCGTCTGGTAGTTAAGTTCTGAACATGGCCTAGTAGTAGTTGACGGTGGCGCTTGGCGACAAAAGTAGGAACTATTTGAAAAATTGTAAGTTGCAGTACTTAAATTAAAAAACAGATAACACACACTAATACAGTCATCACAATTAACACCGGTTATCAGACTGATTCTACACACACCCAAAGTACACGGGGCTACATGACCGCGTTGTCGCAGCCCCTAAACTTAAGAACCAACCAACCATCTCATCATTAGCAGTCGCCAGAACCATCTCTCCTCTCCCATTCATCTTAATACCTCTTCGTTTATAACCCTATCGACCCATCTGATCTTCATCATTCTCCTGCAACAGCACATTTAAAACGCTTCAATTCTCCTCTTTCCTGATACTCCACAGTCCAAGTTTCACTTCCTGCTACATTCAACTAAATTGAATATTCACATCGACAGGCAGCGTAATTTTTTTTGAAAGTGCATACGAATAAAACGATCCGAGGTAATAGTCTACTCCTTGAATATTTCTTCTTTTGCTTTAGCGTTTGTTCCGCCTCGTGGCAGGGTACGCTATGTGAATCCGCTGTCTCCACTTTACACGGTCATGGGGCATGACGCTTTTCAGATCCCTGTGCAGTGCTTCGAGCATAAATACAATAGAGTGCGCATTGCCACACTGCGCCTGTACTGTGACGTGAAACCAACATCTGGATCAGCTGACTAAAGGGAAAACAGAGGAACTCGTAATGGAAGGTGATAGGAGTTGGAGGGGAAATGATTTTTAATGAGGGTTTAAACACACATTTTCGTAATTTATACGACATTGGGAAAAGCATCGCATGTTTCTTTACGTACCGGAAGGTAGCACAGGTTAATAATGTAACACATTTGGTGTTAAAAGTGGCTGTCGTGTTCCGTAATACTCATACATCCAGAATCCCCTCTTGTAAATAATTAATAACAAATCCAATTCTGAATTAGGCTTACTGATTTTTGAACAGAATTGTGTTAGTGTAAAAAGTGTCTGTCGTGTTCCGTAATATTCATACATCCAGGATCCCCTCTTATAAATACTTAATAACAAATCCAACTCTGAATTAGGCCTACTTATTTTTGAAGAGAATTGTGTTTGTGTAAAAAGTGGCTGTCGTGTTCCGTAATACTCATACATCCAGGATCCCCTCTTGTAAATCATTAATAACAAATCCAACTCTGAATTAGGCCTACTGATTTTTTAAGAGAATTGTGTTTGTGTAGCTGGTCATTTTTAATTGTACGCCCGAGAGCTCCAAACAAGTTCAATCTATTACTACATCATTTCCTAATTTATTTGTCATTATTAGAAAATGTATTTTGGCTAATTTCAGTACCGGTGCATTACTTTACAAAATTTTATCGTACGATTAGCTCTTATTCAGCGTTACTTTCCACTTCAGTATTTTATGAAGGTGAACAAAACATAGGCAAATGGAAATAAGGAAGTCTATTGATTTAGTAAGCGTTGTTTTTTAACAACTATGCATTACATTTGCTATAACGGAAAACATTACAAGCAATGAACTGTTTCCGTTTAAATTCCATTTTCCACGAATCATAGAAACCTTCGCAGTAATAGTTCAGAACTTTGAAATCCTACGAATTGACTAATTTAGGGCTGCAATGTATCCTAGAAGGATCTGAAAATTTACTCAACCAAACGCACTATCCATACGTTTAATAAGATGACAAATATTACCTCAGCGTATTTATTATCGAAGACTACATCGTCACATCAGTAGCATAACCCGCAATTTGACACTGAACATGATTGAAAAGGAAGGCTATTTGATGTTGTGATGGTCCTAATTTTGCTTCATAGGCCTGTTCAGTGGAGTAAGGGATAGAGTAAATTTTAGTAATTTGTAATAAATGTACAGATTAAATTATTTTTCTTTCATGTCTCGGAGTTAGGAGGAAACGTAAAGAAATGCAAGTAGTGAAGTCAAGAATGTTAGGGTTATTTTACAATGAATTAATTTAGGACTACCTATGGAAAGAAATGCCCGATCTTTTCCTAAACGTCTCCTTACATCCATACGCTGCACAGTAATACACCATTCTGGCTTAGTACGGTAATGAATAGAACAGAATAGCCCAATTCTATCATCACGTGTAGTATTTCAGTGCTCCAAACTATCCGCAGTTTCCGGCAGTTCCCTTTAGTCAGCTGATTGAGATGTTGGTTTCACAAATGTGACGTCATCAGCCATATATTGTATTTATGATCTAAGGTGCAGTGTATCGGCCCAACGTTGTCTCGGTCGCCCGTTTGGTCTCTTCCCGGCGACCTCTAGTGTGTAGTTCTGTTTTGCAATGGTGTCCGCTCCTGACCGTAGCACATGCCCAAATCATCGCAGACAACCTTCACGCATTTTGTTGTTAATTGCCGCGACACCAAATCGTTCCCTAAATCTCCTTGAATACTATGAATAAAATATACAATAATAAGAGAAATTATGAATTAAGGAAACAGGGATCATAGAAAATAGCTATAGCATCGCACGCTAAAAATTATTTTGATGCAGAATAGCCAGAGATAGCGCGTTACTCGATTTACCAGTCATCTCAGTGGCGTAACTACTTTGTTGATAAAAAGGCAACTTTCGGATTGTTGACAAACGATAGGATTATGTACGTTTATAATTTGAGAACATTCGAGACATTGTGGTATGTATTATTTCTTTTTAATATTGTGAATCATCCCTCTGTGTATGTTGTAATGCTTTTGACTCGAATAAATAAATAAATAAATTTGAGAACATTTGTCTTTACTTGTGTGAAATATTAATGTTGGCCGCACATTGAGAGATGCAAATAAAACGTATAGAAGGTTAACGTGTGGCTTTGCTTTCATTGATTGCCTTATTTTACCCCCCGCACAAAGCAAAAACAAACACAAAGACGAACACTCAAAGCAAAAAGCGAAATTTAAAAAAATTACAGTCAGTCTGAAAGACTAGATGTTATATCATTTTAAATGACGCATGCTACAAATGCTACACAAGTTAGAAAGGCTTAGGAGGGCTCTTTCAACAGACTCCATTACCCATTAACTTAGGCTTCCCGCGCGGGCACCTCTTTAAGGGTCACCCTGTATTTGAGTCTGACATCTTTTACAACTCTTATTATTTGAATCTGATATCTCGCAAACCTCTTTAAGGGTCACCCTGTATTTGAATTGAATCTAACATACTGTACACCTCGTTAAGTGTCACCCTGTAATTTGCTCTGATATCCTGCACACCTCTTTAGGAGGCACTCTGTATTCTTATTTGGCATCTTGTATATCTCTTTAGAAGTCACCCTGTATTCTTGTGTGACATCTTGTACACCTCTTTAGGAGTCACCCTGTATTCTTCTCTGCCATCTTGTACAACTCTTTAAGAGTCACCTTGTATTCTTATCTGGCATCTAGTATATCTCTTTAGGAGTCACCCTGTATTCTTGTGTGACATCTTGTACACCTCTTTAGGAGTCACCCTGTAATCTTGTCTGCCATCTTGTACACCACTTTAAGAGTCACCTTGTATTCTTATCTGGCATCTTGTATATCTCTTTATGAGTCACCCTGTATTCTTATCTGGCATCTTGTACTGAATTTTGCTCTGACATCCTGCACACCTCCTTAGGAGGCACCCTGTATTCTTATATGGCATCTTGTATTGTGCCCAACTCTAGGAATGGGTATTCCAAGATTCAGACACCTAGATATCAAGGGAAAGGCTGTAGCCGCTTTTGAAAGTTGAGATATTTGAATATCGCGCTACATTGCTTCTCGAAGCAATTGGAAAGAATATACCGATACTTGCATGTCAAGTGACGTAGCGAGTAATAGCAGAGGTCGAGGCTATTTATTGATTAAATAGTTAACCATGGAGTAGAGACTTGAGACTGGGATCAGATTACTGGCACGGCCAAATGAAAGAGAATGCAATTAGTATCAAGTAAATCGGACCAGGGATACCAGAGATATGAGGATTTCCAGATATCAGCTGATGCGGCATGACCCTGACAGTTTTGAATAAAAGCCGGCTGGCCGAAGCATCGATAGCTCATTCCAACACAAGCACTTGCCGAGCAAGTTGCTGCTACGCTGAGCCAAGGCACATGGTTGCAGGATCTACGCAGAAGTTCTTTTCAAAGTCGTGATAGTCACAAAAGTGCTGCGCTACGAGGTGGAACTTAGTAAGTTTCCGGCGAGGAGAATCACTGAGGTGATTGATTATTTTCTACAGACATTGGTGGAAATATTTTTATTTCTACATGGACATATGCTAGACTTTGTCTAGAATTAGTTCTTGGTCACAGTCCAGTAATAACCTAATACTTGGATATTTAAATCCATTTCAGTCAGTTTTCATATTTGTAACTAGTTAACCACTTCGATCTATCAGTACACTGAAGACTAGTCTATAACGGTGGTGTTCATTAGTCTACGCAAGGGAAACTACAGGTTGCTTAGCGCATGGTAGATGGCGTGAAATCATGCCCAGGGAACGATCTTCAGAACAGCCGTTGATTGGTTAGACTGTCAGTGTTTTTCTTGTACTGATAAGATTACCGTGAGTTATGTTACAACTGACATATCTAAGAAGAGATCACTTAGATCTGACCCTACTTAAACAAACTGTTATGGCTTTGATAGAAAACCATATTAAAATGGAACAACAGTTAATTCAAACGTCAAGAGATACTACCACTATGTCTGACTAGACGAATTGTGGGTATATAATGGCGGCCGATACAAGGATTATACGTACTTGTCCGATAGGGCATGTCTATGGATAAATCTGGTACAGACCAAGTTTACTACACTTCAAGACCATCAAGAAATGTAAGCCACATTTGAATTATATTATGCCTAGCTAATTGGAACAAACTATTTTTTCTGCAGATGACCAACACATTTTATTTCTTCGTATTTAAATCTTGCAATGATTTACGCAAGACTTGTTAGAGTTATTCTGAGTATTTTTAGCACTCAGAACAGTTTAGGATCGATGACCGAGCATAACGAAGATTTATTTGAATATTTCATATTTTTGGGAAATCACGGTAATCAGCCGATGTAACTGTAAAAGTTAATAATTATTTTTGTTGAGGAATGGATACTTTCTCCATATTCGAAGGTTCGAGCATGTGGATTCTCACATAATGAGATGATAGTTAAACATATTTAAAATAATATAACAAATAATAATAATTCACTAATAATAATAATAATTTTTATAATTTTTCTAAATAATTCTTTGATACTATATTTTATAATAATCATATGTATTGAGAGAGAGCCTATGAAGTAGTTTAATCATATCTAGTCTGGAACAGGAGATTTTCCGAAGGAGAGTGGTTAGCGCAAGCCCGCATTCAACCAACATTTCAGTTCTGATTGAACAGTTGATATTTGCAATGAGCAAAGTATATTTTTCAGATAACACGGAGAGGCATGAAACGGGAAGCAAATGATATTTGTATCAAATAGGATATTTTTGTATTTATATAAAATCATGACGTAAATACACTCGAAAGTGAAATAAAGATTTTCATAAGAATGGTAAATTCACGGGTTGAACTGAATGGTAAAATAAAATAAACTTGTAAGTTTATAAATCTTCCAGTGTTGATAACAAGCAGAGGCTTGATTTATTGTATAAATTTTGGGAAGAAAATTTATATGTGTGGAGTAGTTGAAATGCCATTCCCAGGTGCGCATGTTTAAGTCGCAGGAATGAAGAGGTTTTTTCGAGCATCAATCAAATAGCAGGTTCGATGGCTCAGGTTTATAGTAGGAGTATTGGAGCTACACATTTCGTCGGATGAATGACCCGAAGGTTATTTCTTGAAACCATCAGTTCTTATTTCAACCTTGTTTACGAATTCCATTTAGACTTTGATTTTGCTAGAACCCGGATTTGTCATGATAGTAGTTTATTCTTCTTCAGAGGAAGACCTTTGCCGTTGTTGTTGTAATATTGTGTTCTTACACAAATAATAGAATGGGCCACTGTCAATTAAAAAATAATTTGGAGGATATTTTCAATCCTAGTGTCATGAACTAAATGAATTTATTATGAAGCTACAATTCTTATTTCCGCATTCTGTCGAAGAATTGCAAGTTGTGAAAATTACTAAAAATGGCCATAAATATAAATATTTTTATAATAATGATTCCAAGTGGAAAATTGAATAGTTGAATGGTTCAACAATTTATTGATCAAGTTGATGATTTAGAAATCATGTATTTTGTTAGGAACTTGAAGTTCATAATCGAGTCACTTCTCGAATGTTTAATGTCAGAAGAACAATTAATTGTTGTTGTGCTTCGCACAGTTCTTCGATGCTATGCTCAAGGTCAAATACTTTTCAGATGTTATTAATATGTGTAAATAATGTGTGTTGATTTAATGATAATAATATTTTCGACAATATATTTTTGAAACTGGAAAAATAAGTGAAGGTTTAAAATTCTATGAACATTTATTCTACGAGTGTTAATATCATGTAAATATTCAAACAGTGATCTACGATATTTCCAGTAGAGACAATTAACTTTGAACTGGATTTAATCATAAATAATTTTGGAACACAGTCTACAGGACTATTAATCAGACTTGTGTTTCCAAAAAAAGATTGTCAAATGTGTTTGGAAAATTTCTGTATATTGTGTAAATAAGAGTGTGGGTCGCCACACGTGAGTGATGCTGCTTTGAGCATCTTTGCAGTCAATTTTAACTTCAAAATAAACTGAGATAATTTTACCAGATGTGTTATACCCAATTGAATCTCCTTCTATCCTTATTGTTGCATTGAGCCAAAAATCAGTAAAGCATTTTTTTTATTTGATGTCGTTTTTGCGATTTGCTTTAACCCATCTGGCGCTCCGGGATATTTTGACTCTCGTGCTGACTGATTATTGGTAAAATGCATATGTGGTCGTGCGGACTCCGGTCTAAACGGGCACATAACATAAGATAGAGAGAGAAATGGCTTCGAACGTGGGGCTCGAGTTAGACATGGTCAATCGCATGCCGATTTAAATTGTGATAATTTTTATAGAAATATTTTGGGAGTTGAGAGATGTCTGGTTTGGATGAATAAATTAGTAGGAAACCCAATTAGTGGGGAAAATTAAAAATTTAACTTGATTAATAATTAGAATGGGTTTGATTATTTTTGATAATGGCTTAACCATTAGGGCGTCAAGTAAATTCAGTAGTAAACGTTCGATGACTGGACATACACATTATTAGAATCCTGGTGGAGGATATTTGAGAACTTGTATATTTTTCTTGTGATATTGTGGTAAATGTAATTCGTAAAAGTAGAGAATTTTGTTTTTCCATCACGTCGACATTAGGACAAATCTCATTTTATTAGAGTGTTTCAATTAGCTATTCATATTTCTTGTTCTAGTTATAAGCTTGTGTTTGCCAATATTGTATACCCCTAAGTTTTGAATAATAATTGAAATTATGGAAGAAATGATGAGGATGATGAGGAGTTTGGAGGAAAGTTCAAAAGAGGCTGGACTGCGTGTAGCAGCCATAATGAAAGAAAATACTGAGGCTTTGGAAAGGAAACTTAAAGAAAATACTGATTAACTTAAAGAAAGTTTAAACGATAAACTTAAAGAAAATTCTGATTCTTTAGAAAATAAACTTAAAGAAAATTCTGATTCTTTAGAAAATAAACTTAAAGAAAGTTTAAATGATAAACTTAAGGAAAATTCTGATTTTTTAGAAAATAAACTTAAAGAAAGTTCTGATTCTTTAAAAAGTAATTTGAAAGAAAATTTAAATAGTAAATTTAATTCTATGGAAAGTAAATTTAAAGAGAATTCTGAAATTTTAAAAATGTCACTTAAGAGTAAAATGAATAAATTATGCGAAAAAACACATGAGCTCGAAACTTCATTAGCTACTAACGCAAGTTTAATGGACGAAAAATTTCGCGATGCCGATCTTCGATCCCAAAGCTTAGCTGATAGGATAGAACATGGTCTTAGGAAAGTTGGTGAAGACATGATCGACCTAGAAGTCAGAGTGAAGAAGGAGAGTAATGAGATGGGAATTCTAGTTGTTCAACGGTTGACAGAACAATTCAAGGAACTTGTAATGGGAGAAATAAGAGAAGGTGTGATTAATGAGTTGCAAACTGAAATTAAAACCACAGTTGTCAATGAAATTAAAGACACACTCAAGCTGGAGAACCAAGAGGGAATCAAGGAGATTAGGGAATCTTTGTCATCCCATATTGAAGTGATTTCCAAAGATATCCAAGCAACTCAGAAGGACATATCAGATATGACAGGGTCATTGAAAAGTCATGAGACTGTTATGAACCAGATATCCATTGGTGTTAAGGAGAATTGTAAAGAAACTGAAGCAATTAAGAAAATGGCAGAAGAAAACCAGAAGGAACTTGAGGCTATGAAAACTCAAATCAAGGACGAGAAACAGTCTGACCATCTGTTGAAAATGCCAAATGTAAGGGGAAAGGAACAGATACAGATAAATCTAGGAGGAGCTAGAGACACGGATAGTCAAAGACAGGATGAGGTCAGGACAGTATTTCAATCCAACCCCATAACTGTATTTAAGAATGTAGAAGATAAGCCTTCTAAATTTTCAGGGCGAGATTCTGTGACACCCGTGGAATTTTTGAGAGAAGCAGGTGATTACCTGAAAGATTCCAAGATCCCTAAAGAAAGACAGATCCGAGTGATAGGGAAGTTTTTGGAAGGTCCTGCACTTCTTTGGTTTAGAGCTTTTAGATCCCCTCTAACCACTTTCGACGAGTTTTCTCGTGGGTTATTGAAAAAGTTTTGGTCCCCGGAAACCCAACAGCAAGTCAGAGCAGAGTTATATTCGAAGAGATTCTCGACGTCACAACCTACTCGATACTCAACGTACTTTTCTGGGCAGCTTTCTAAACTACAACATTTAGATCCGCCGATGCCAGATAACGAATTGATTACTGCATTGATACGTCAGTTTCCATCAGACGTCCAGAGGACTTTGATCGCTGCTGATATCTATAATATGGAACAATTTGATGAAGTATTACAGAAGCTGGATCATACGAACGCTCAATTCTTCCATCAGAAGGGAGCAAAGCATAACAACGCTGTGTACGCTGTTATGGCTGATAGTTGTTCTCAAACACCTCGAGAGATTCGAGAGGGGCGAGAAGAGAAAACGCCGAGGGAAGATTCAAATAAGAGAGTATGGAACCAGTACAGTAACAGATACAGTTACAAGCCTTATGCGAGACCGGATGGTGGAAATCGATACAATACTCGATGGAGAAGACCACGAGATAATCAAGGAAGGTACCAGGAAAGAAGATACTATGGTAGAAACAACTACAATAACAGAGGGAATGTGGATACTCGTCAGTCCAATGAAGAGTTCAACAAGGAGACGAGGAAAAACTTGGAAGCAAGACACCAAGATAACTTGCAATTTTTGGAGCAGAGGCCCAATGAACCAGGTCCATCGGGAACACAACAATCCCGGGGGAATGGTAACGAAAAAAAAACCAACTTCGAATTCACAGTAGAAGATAGAATTTTGAACACTTTCACTTCCAGAATTATTAAATGGCAAGCAGAGGATGATGACTTAATTCAACAGAATGACGAACGGAAAGAAATGGGTACAAGAATTAGAATGCCAATCATATCATGCGAAGTATTCGGTATGCCTGTCGATACTTTGATTGATACTGGGGCTATTCTTTGTCTTGTGAGTGAGAAGCTTTATGTTCTGTGGAAGCTCAAAGAGAATTTAGAGGAGATTCCAGTATCAGGAATTAAGATCCAAGGAATAATACCCAATAAAATATCTCTGTGTAAGACACAATTATACTTATGTATTACGATTGGAGGACATTATTTCCGACATGTATTTGTTGTAATGAAGGACATGGCTTTTGACATGATATTGGGAGCAGATTTCATTCAGAAATATCAAGCAGTGATAGACATGAAGACAGAGACGATCAGATTCAAGAATACCGAAGAGATTAACTTCGAGGGAAAAGAAGAGGAAGACACCGAGGAAGATGCTCAATGGTCTCTGATTTTTCATGAAGCTGAAGGAAGAGAAGTCTACACTGAGAAGGAGTCCTCAGAGCTAGGGAAAATTTTGGAAGAATATCACGATATTTTTGATATTAAACCTGGTGAAATTAAAGATTTTGAATATTGTGGAAGTAAACAACAATGGAAGCTATGAAGTCGCTAATACACGAACTGGTAACATCGTGGGAACTTATAATGCATCGAATTTGAAGATTTATTATTCAAGAACCAGATGATTTAATGTGTAGATAGGAAAAATAAAAATTTTTCAATTTTTATTTTTTGCTAGGTGTGGGGTGGATGTGCCCAACTCTAGGAATGGGTATTCCAAGATTCAGACACCTAGATATCAAGGGAAAGGCTGTAGCCGCTTTTGAAAGTTGAGATATTTGAATATCGCGCTACATTGCTTCTCGAAGCAATTGGAAAGAATATACCGATACTTGCATGTCAAGTGACGCAGCGAGTAATAGCAGAGGTCGAGGCTATTTATTGATTAAATAGTTAACCATGGAGTAGAGACTTGAGACTGGGATCAGATTACTGGCACGGCCAAATGAAAGAGAATGCAATTAGTATCAAGTAAATCGGACCAGGGATACCAGAGATATGAGGATTTCCAGATATCAGCTGATGCGGCATGACCCTGACAGTTTTGAATAAAAGCCGGCTGGCCGAAGCATCGATAGCTCATTCCAACACAAGCACTTGCCGAGCAAGTTGCTGCTACGCTGAGCCAAGGCACATGGTTGCCGGATCTACGCAGAAGTTCTTTTCAAAGTCGTGATAGTCACAAAAGTGCTGCGCTACGAGGTGGAACTTAGTAAGTTTCCGGCGAGGAGAATCACTGAGGTGATTGATTATTTTCTACAGACATTGGTGGAAATATTTTTATTTCTACATGGACATATGCTAGACTTTGTCTAGAATTAGTTCTTGGTCACAGTCCAGTAATAACCTAATACTTGGATATTTAAATCCATTTCAGTCAGTTTTCATATTTGTAACTAGTTAACCACTTCGATCTATCAGTACACTGAAGACTAGTCTATAACGGTGGTGTTCATTAGTCTACGCAAGGGAAACTACAGGTTGCTTAGCGCATGGTAGATGGCGTGAAATCATGCCCAGGGAACGATCTTCAGAACAGCCGTTGATTGGTTAGACTGTCAGTGTTTTTCTTGTACTGATAAGATTACCGTGAGTTATGTTACAACTGACATATCTAAGAAGAGATCACTTAGATCTGACCCTACTTAAACAAACTGTTATGGCTTTGATAGAAAACCATATTAAAATGGAACAACAGTTAATTCAAACGTCAAGAGATACTACCACTATGTCTGACTAGAATAATTGTGGGTATATAATGGCGGCCGATACAAGGATTATAAGTACTTGTCCGATAGGGCATGTCTATGGATAAATCTGGTACAGACCAGGTTTACTACACTTCAAGACCATCAAGAAATGTAAGCCACATTTGAATTATATTATGCCTAGCTAATTGGAACAAACTATTTTTTCTGCAGATGACCAACACATTTTTTTTTCTTCGTATTTAAATCTTGCAATGATTTACGCAAGACTTGTTAGAGTTATTCTGAGTATTTTTAGCACTCAGAACAGTTTAGGATCGATGACCGAGCATAACGAAGATTTATTTGAATATTTCATATTTTTGGGAAATCACGGTAATCAGCCGATGTAACTGTAAAAGTTAATAATTATTTTTGTTGAGGAATGGATACTTTTTCCATATTCGAAGGTTCGAACATGTGGATTCTCACATAATGAGATGATAGTTAAACATATTTAAAATAATATAACAAATAATAATAATAATAATTCACTAATAATAATAATAATATTTTTTATAATTTTTCTAAATAATTCTTGGATACTATATTTTATAATAATCATATGTATTGGGAGAGAGCCTATGAAGTAGTTTAATCATTTCTAGTCTGGAACAGGAGATTTTCCGAAGGAGAGTGGTTAGCGCAAGCCCGCATTCAACCAACATTTCAGTTCTGATTGAACAGTTGATATTTGCAATGAGCAAAGTATATTTTTCAGATAACACGGAGAGGCATGAAACGGGAAGCAAATGATATTTGTATCAAATAGGATATTTTTGTATTTATATAAAATCATGACGTAAATACACTCGAAAGTGAAATAAAGATTTTCATAAGTATGGTAAATTCACGGGTTGAACTGAATGGTAAAATAAAATAAACTTGTAAGTTTATAAATCTTCCAGTGTTGATAACAAGCAGAGGCTTGATTTATTGTATAAATTTTGGGAAGAAAATTTATATGTGTGGAGTAGTTGAAATGCCATTCCCAGGTGCGCATGTTTAAGTCGCAGGAATGAAGAGGTTTTTTCGAGCATCAATCAAATAGCAGGTTCGATGGCTCAGGTTTATAGTAGGAGTATTGGAGCTACACATTTCGTTGGATGAATGACCCGAAGGTTATTTCTTGAAACCATCAATTCTTATTTCAACCTTGTTTACGAATTCCATTTAGACTTTGATTTTGCTAGAACCCGGATTTGTCATGATAGTAGTTTATTCTTCTTCAGAGGAAGACCTTTGCCGTTGTTGTTGTAATATTGTGTTCTTATACAAATAATAGAATGGGCCACTGCCAATTAAAAAATAATTTGGAGGATATTTTCAATCCTAGTGTCATGAACTAAATGAATTTATTATGAAGCTACAATTCTTATTTCCGCATTCTGTCGAAGAATTGCAAGTTGTGAAAATTACTAAAAATGGCCATAAATATTAATATTTTTATAATAATGATTCCAAGTGGAAAATTGAATAGTTGAATGGTTCAACAATTTATTGATCAAGTTGATGATTTAGAAATCATGTATTTTGTTAGGAACTTGAAGTTCATAATCGAGTCACTTCTCGAATGTTTAATGTCAGAAGAACAATTAATTGTTGTTGTGCTTCGCACAGTTCTTCGATGCTATGCTCAAGGTCAAATACTTTTCAGATGTTATTAATATGTGTAAATAATGTGTGTTGATTCAATGATAATAATATTTTCGACAATATATTTTTGAAACTGGAAAAATATGTGAAAGTTTAAAATTCTATGAACATTTATTCTACGAGTGTTAATATCATGTAAATATTCAAACAGTGATCTACGATATTTCCAGTAGAGACAATTAACTTTGAACTGGATTTAATCATAAATAATTTTGGAACACAGTCTACAGGACTATTAATCAGACTTGTGTTTCCAAAAAAAGATTGTCAAATGTGTTTGGAAAATTTCTGTATATTGTGTAAATAAGAGTGTGGGTCGCCACACGTGAGTGATGCTGCTTTGAGCATCTTTGCAGTCAATTTTAACTTCAAAATAAACTGAGATAATTTTACCAGATGTGTTATACCCAATTGAATCTCCTTCTATCCTTATTGTTGCATTGAGCCAAAAATCAGTAAAGCATTTTTTATTTGATGTCGTTTTTGCGATTTGCTTTAACCCATCTGGCGCTCCGGGATATTTTGACTCTCGTGCTGACTGATTATTGGTAAAATGCATATGTGGTCGTGCGGACTCCGGTCTAAACGGGCACAGTATATCTCTTTAGAAGTCACCCTGTATTCTTGTGTTCACTTCGCTCAAAGCCCCAGGTCGCTCTTTCAACAGACTCCAATAACCATTAGCTTCTGCTTCCCGCGTGGCTGCATGACGTCACCCTCTCGCTTCCCGCGCGGCTGCATGACGTCACTTCCGTCTCCGTAACGCATAACGTTGGACCCAAGCATAACGACGAAGTCGACAAGATCATTTGAAATGATAAAACAAAGCAAAAGCAGAAAATAAACACATAGCAAAAAACAAAAAGGAAAATTCGAAAACAAAAACTTTATCGGCAGACCAGAAACCGTGAAGTTGAGTGACTCTTCCAATTGCTTAACCGCCCACTCAAGCTAGAGCTTGATGCAAGAGATAGCGGACCGGAAAGCCATCTGACTGGGCGAGCACTCCTCCCGGCAAGCTAAATTACAGGGGGGACTCCATGTCGCTTGGTTTAAAAAGAAAAAGAGTTCATTGACCCTCTGTGTAGGTGTAGCTCACCGTGGTGGCCTCCTGCCGTTATTATACAGTAGTTGGCAATTTCTTCAAGCCCTCAAATATCAGTTTCCCCCATGCTTCCTTCTTCGGCGTTGGACCTCACGTCATGCGGTATTCGGTCAATTCCTTTACATCAGAGTAAAACTTCTCTACACAACCTAGAATCGAACCATCGACCACACGATTAAGAGTCCATCACTCTGACCTATATACCAACAATTTATGTTAAATATGTTCGCTTAAAAATGATTCTTGAAGTGCACTATTCACTATTCCTGCTGTGGTCTGAGGGGTAGAAATAAAATCAAGTCCCACTTTTTACCACTGAGGAAGCACGGGTGATTAACCAATCAGAAGAGTCGCCCAACTTCGAGGATTCTGGTCTGCCGATGAAGTTAGGTCCAAGGGCGGGTTAGTTGTTGGGATCAGGCCTTAGAAACTCCAATGCACCGGTTCCGTTCGTCAAATATTATTATTCATGTGTTTGGGGCCTTACTTGGTAACTTTTGTTACCAACCTTGTATTGTCATTACATTTTAGGGACTTTCCGTTTATTTTTTTGGTCCTTAGGAAAATTAACGCAACGTGATGGACGGCAATGGATACATGTGATGCGGAGTTCGCAAATCGATAAGGTAATTATTACGTCTAGAGATGGGAATATCGACTACTTTTAATCATTGACTGACTAGTCATTCGTTGGAAGAAACTATCGACCTAGATAGTCGACTACTTTCAGTCGAAAAGTTACCAGAATTCGCATAGGTCCTAAGCGTGTCGTTTCATGTATTCGACTGAATGTAGTCGCTCCTAGGTGGCGAACAAAGCAGTGTAAGCCATTACCCGCGGAGTTCAGTCATACTAACAGATGAAAAACAAACTTCTCCTCAAACGACGTATTTTTGCAGACGTCAGTTTGGACTACACGACACTCGGCAACATGCAATTGGTCAAAGTTATTTATTTTTACTGTGTTTCGAAATGGTGGGTGCGGCGTCGTGTAGAGTGCAGCCATTATTTCCAATGTTGCACATTTCATTTAATGCAAAATGTGTCTGAGTAAATGTTCCCCGATATTGGCTTAGGGCACATTACCTGTATTTACTGTGGATAAGTGAATCAATAGAGCAATACTTAATTAAATTACTAGAACTGAAAGGGAGTTCTTACGTACCGGTAACAATTCCATAGCCAACATAGAAATAATCACACATCATTTTTAATGCCACAAAATAAATGCAAAATATTTCCATAGAGCCACAAACAAGTAATTTAATCCTCTCTAAAGAAACGCGGTTAACTTACGCGTAATACCGCTTATTTACTTATGTATTGTATGGTAGGTATTGTAGAAGTCAGAATCCACACTACACATATTTATACACTGACGAACTACTCATAGGGTTAGTACTGCTGTTCTGACTCAGTGAGGAAAGCAATGGCAAACTACCTCACTCCTCGTCTTGCCTAGTACGCCTCAATATAGCGCTGCCTTGGGTTTTTGAGGATCCAACCAGCCTTCGGGCTGACTACCTAACAGACAAATGTAATCCAGACTAATCAACTACAGTAGGTTATATTATACAATACCATTTTCAAACATTTTTAGTGGTTATTTAGCCCCGTGTACATGGGTGTGTGTGTAATTTTGTCTACTATAACCTGTGCTCGTATTGGGCTGTATTAGTGTTTGCATTTGTAATACAAGGAGCCGGCCGTAGCCGTAAGTTAGGAACCTTTCCGCCATTTGCCTAGAGTAGAAGTGGGAAACCACAGAGAACCGCTTTCAGTATGGCTGAGCTAAGAATCGAACCCACGCCTTCTTTCAGTTTTACCTCACGAGTGTGAGTGCCAGTGAACAGATTAACCCGTCCCGGCTCTGAGGTACACTATCGGATTCATAGATAGCGTTACGTGAACTGTGAAACACATGGCAGACACGCAGCGCCATGCGGAGAGCTTTGGAATCAAACAGCGTTCTCTTCTGAAGGCTCCGACTGCCAATTATATGCTTGAATTATTGGCCTAAGACAATTTTACTATCATTATTGACTAAATACTCTATATATTTAGATGTATAAAAATATTTTAAATCCAAATAAAATAGATACTTGATTATACATGTCCTTAGTTAGCTTTTAACAAGTTTAAACGTTTTTCACCCTGGTAGTTTCAGAATACATTTCTTGATATAAATATCCACGGCCGCCGATAACAATTTTAGCAACATATCACTCCGGAACTGCTAATCTCATTAACTTATTAGAAAATATTCTGGGACGTGTTTACCCACAAAACTTAATAAAGCAAATTAAACCATTATACACACATCAAAAAAAGTTTTGCATCACCTCGGTTCCCAGATCTCCGGCATATAGACGTTGACTGTGTATATTGTATCCAAGATACAGTCCCTTTGACTGTTCATAGATGTCACTAAAACTGCTCAAAGATGTAAACAACCATGCATGAGCAGGGCCTATTAGACGGAGGGGGTACGACAGCCGATCAGTTCCAGTCATTCCACCAGGACGAAGGTACGCTGCTCATGTTGTCTGTAGTTCTACCATGCCTAGAAGGTCAATACCGCAGTTCGATCGCGTCCGCATTGTTACTTTGTGTCAAGAAGGGCTCTCAACAAGGGAAGTTTCCAGGCGTCTCAGAGTGAACCAAAGCGATGTTGTTCGGACATGGAGGAGGTACAGAGATACAGGAACTGTCGATGACAGGCCTCGCTCAGGCCGCCCAAGGGCTACTACTGTAGTGGATGACCGCTACTTACGGATTGCCGCTCGGAGGAACCCTGAGAGCAATGCCACCATGCTGAATAATGCGTTTCGTTCAGCCACAGGACGTCGTGTTTCAACTCAAACTGTGCGCAATAGGCTGCATGATGCGCAACTTCACTCCCGACGTCCATGGCGAGGTCCAGCTTTGCAACCCCGACACCATGCAGCGCGGTACAGATGGGCCCAACAACATGCTGAATGGACCCCACGGAATTGGCATCACGTTCTCTTCACCGATGAGTGTCGCATATGCCTTCAACCAGACAATCGTCGGAGACGTGTTTGGAGGCACCCTGGTCAGGCTGAACGTCTTAGACACACTGTCCAGCGAGTGCAGCAAGGTGGTGGTTCCCTGATGTTTTGGGGTGGCATTATGTGGGGCCGACGTACGCCACTGGTGGTCATGGAAGGCTCCGAAACGGCTTTACGATACCTGAATGACATCCTCCGACCCATAGTGCAACCATATCGGCAGAATATTGGAGAGGCATTTGTCTTCATGGACGACAATTCTCGACCTCATCGTGCACATCTTGTGAATGCGTTCCTTCAAGATAACGACATCGCTCGACTACAGTGGCCAGCATGTTCGCCAGACATGAACCCTATCGAACTTGCCTGGGATATGTTGAAAAGGGCTGTTTATGGACGTCTTGACCCACCAACCACTCTGAGAGATTTACGCCGAATTGTCGTTGAGGAGTGGGACAATTTGGACCAACAGTGTCTTGATGAACTTGTGGATAGTATGCCACGACGAATACAGGCATGCATCAATGCAAGAGGACGTGCTACTGGGTATTAGAGGTAGTGGTGTGTACTGCAATCTGGACTACAAATGCTGAAAGTCTAGCTGTATGATGGTACAACATGCAATGTGTGGGTCTCATGAGCAATAAAACGAGCTGAAATGTTGTTTGTGTTGATCTCTATTCCCTTTGTACGAGGCACGTCCAGAAATTAAGCTCCGTTTGGTAATAAAATTAAATTGTGTACAGATACAGAAAAAATATTTATTGCACAACATTCTACACCTCTTAAACTACTTTTCCACATAACTGCCGAACTTTTTCAGGCATTTGTCATAGCGTGGCACAAGTTTTTGTATACCTTCTTCATAGAAGTTTGCCGCCAACCCGTAAAAGAGTGTGAAGACTCCCCTGTAAGGTATCCTACTGTTTGGCCACCACTGTTAGGCAAATTGCGTATGTGGTCAGGAGAACTCCTAAACATACGCAGTTCTCCTGGTAAGCACGCAATTTGCCTAACAGTGGTGGCCAAACAGTAGGATATCTTACAGGGGAGTCTTCACACTCTTTTACGGGTCGGCGGCAAACTTCTATGAAGAAGGTATTCAAAAACTTGTGCCACGCTATGACAAATGCCTGCATAAGTTCGGCAGTTATGTGTAAAAGTAGTTTAAGAGGTGTAGAATGTTGTGCAATAAATATTTTTTCTGTATCTGTACACAATTTAATTTTATTACCAAACGGAGCTTACTTTCTGGACGTGCCTCGTATTTAAAGGTTCCGGAACTCTTGGAACCGAGGTGATGTAAAACTTTTTTTGATGTGTGTAGTTCGGTCAAACTGGACATTTACCCTTGCTTAAATTCCCTCGGAGCTGAGGTTTTGCATGAACTTAGGGGATACCTTCATAATAGATGAAAATTCACAGCCTGCTTTCAGTCTCCGACCGGGTCAGGAATGGAATGAATGAAGCCCCCATCTAGCGGCGAGGATATGAACTGTGCCGAGGCCTGACGCACTTCTCTGGGGCAATGATTAATGAATGACAGATGAAACGAAATGATAATGGAGAGTGTTGCTGGAGTGAAATGTTGACAGGGAAAACCGGAGTACCCGGAGAAAAACCTGTCTGCCTCCGTTTTGTCCAGCACAGATCTCACATGGAGTGACCGGGATTTGAACCACGGACCCAGCGTTGAGAGGCCGGCGTGCTGCCGCCTAAGTCACGGAGGCTTATTACCATTATAATGAAATTGTGAAAAAGTCCCCATCGATCGCATGTGTGCAAAATTTTTTATGCAAGGTCAAAGTTCGCAAAAATGTTTTATTTTTATTTTGTAGCGAAACGGTTAATTTTGTGATGAAAATAGATCCGACAAAAATTGTAGATCATGCAATTATCTACAAAAAAATGTCCTTACGCTTTTTCCCTTAAGATTCACCATTTCTGAGAAAAAGCGATTCTAAAATTTACTAAAGTTGTATTCCCCATAATATGCACTCTTTTCCACGCCACCTATGAGGTAGTGTACTTGACGCGTTTTTAGCCTACTTATCAAATTTTGAAAAGATTAGGAAAAAGTAGACTTTCGAGATCGATCCGGGCAAATGTATGTCTATCTGTCCGTCTGGCTGTGTGAGTGTCCCCCCCCACCCCTATCAACTCATAAACGGCTGCAGCAATCGAATCCAAATTTGATATGAGTAAAGATCTATTCCTGAATATCTCAAGACCATAATTGAAAATGATGTCAGTGCTACCAACAGCTGAAACACCGCAATTGAAATTTAAGCTCCATGTTGGATATCTTGGAAGATATGCAGGGGAGCTATTCCAAAATTGGCACACATATAGATAACAATATTTCAGCTTAATTTTTAGGAGGCCATGCATGGCAGTGTTGCCAAAATGATTCTAAGCCTGCTGATGGTCCAATTTTTAAATGCATATAACTTCTACACTATCAATTGGATTTCAACCAAATTTCGTATGTATTATGTGTACATAAACAGATATGACTGAGCGTATTCTTAAAAGCCACCAGGGCTTCCAACTGTTAATAAATGCTCTCTCTCTATTTTCTTATCCAAATACCAATGTATCAGAAAGTATGCAAGCCGACAGCTTTAAACTATGCACACGTATAGTAACTGACATTCTAGATTAATTTGGAGTAACTTATGTACGTCAGTGTTACCAACAAGATTCTAAGCCTGCTGATAGGACCAATTTTAAAATACATGTAACTTCTATACTATTAATTGGATTTCAACCAAATTTCGTATGTGCTATGTGTACTATAACAGATATGACTATGCTTATTCTTAAGAGCAACCAGGGCTGCCAACCGTTAATAAATGCTGTCTCTATTATTTACCCTATTATTAATATATCAGAAAGTATGTAAGCCAACAGCTTTAAAATTTGCACTCGTATAGTACCTGGCATTCTGGATTAATTTGGAGAAATAATATACGTCAGTGCTGCCAACATTACTCAAAGCCTGCTGATAGGTCCAATTTTAAAATCCATGTAACATCTATACTAACAAATGGATTTCATCCAAAATTGGCACAACAAGAGATCATAATATTTCAGATTATTTCTGACCAACACATGCATACATTGTAGCCAACATGATTTTACGCACGCTGATATATCCAATGTCTAACTGCATGTACCGTCCATGCAATCCATTGGACTTCAACCAAATTTTGTATTATGAACCTTAAGAGATGGAACTAACAATATATTCAGTCATCAGGGCTGCCAACTCTAGTGCTCTATTAGGCTACAATAAACCAGGTATATTTCGAACTAATCAGAAATTTCTATATTAACAACTTGATTTCGTCATTATTCTAGATAAGTCTATATAGATTGGCATGAATGTTAAATTTAAGAAAAGTATGCTCTCTTGTTCGTCTCGGAACTTGTATTGAGAACGGTGGAAATTAGTGTCGGATATGCAAAGAAAATATTTGGTTTTTTAAAGAATACATCAGGTGGCATTGTGTTCCTAACCACAGACCTGTATATAATAAATACGATGGAGTATTACGCATGGATATTTCAAATTGAATAAAAGGTCTCGTCGCTCAATACGAATGTTCAAGAAACGGATGAAGGAAAATATAGCTTCAGTCCGTGTACACATTGATTAGCTGCGAAATGGAAACAATTTTCTGATGGGGATTTTGTGAAGAACTGTACACTTTCTGTAATATAAGAAATGTGTCTTGAGAAGAAACTACTTATAAATTTGATCAGCTTGTCGCGGAGCACAATGACAAGAAGTATTCTGGGCTAATTTTATCCTCAACAAAATCAAAATCATTGGAGTGCTTTTCGTTGGCTTTGAATGAAAGTAATTGCGTCCGTGATACAGCACAACTTTTGTTTTTTATTCGTGGCATTGACTATGCATATGAAATAACTGAGGTACTGGCAAAGAAGCATCCATGGAACTACAACAGGCGAGGATATATTTCTCCAACTGAGTGAAACATTGAAGAATCTCGATGAGATGGATTGGCAACTATAGTGGATGGAGCAATGAATATGAGTGGTACACAAACTGGATTAATTGGAAGAATAAGAAAAGAATTAATTAACTTAAACCGAAGTACTGATATGCCTCTTGAATTACACTGCATTATTCATCTGTAATTTCTATGTGGAAAAGTATTACATTTACGACATATGATAACAGAATGACATCTACAGTTAATTATAGGCCTATTCTATCTCATGGACTCATCGGTAGTTCTAGTTATTTCTGGTTGACATTGTCATTAAGGCGATATAATTTATCATAATAAAGTATGTTGGCTTAGTCATGGTGATATTTTGATACGTTTCATTCATCTTCGTGAAGAAATAAGCAAATTTATGGGCATGAAACAGAAAGGAGTGGCAGATTTTGGGAATGAAAACTGGATGTTGGATTTAGCAATTCTCACAGATTAAATGCAACATTTCGTGGTTTTAAATGGAGTGTATAGTTGTGTAGTCTTTCCAAAATAAATTGAAATTATTTCGATCGCAATTAGAGAAGGGCATGTTCCCACACTTTTCATGTTGTACTGAGCTCCAAGAAGTGAACTCAACAATGTTCAGTGCCACATGATTTAATGACTTATTGAAGATTTTAGTTAGAAAACATTTCAAAGACGTTTCTGCGAGTGTCGAGAAAATTCATTTGCTTGAAAATCCATTTTCAGTTGACATTGGTGATGCACCTGTGCGACTGCTGGTCGAATTCATTGAACTTCAGTGTTGTTCTCAATTAAGGGACATATACATGTAGGGAAAACTTCTTAATTTTTACAGGGTGCTTAGTAATAAAAATTTTCCGGCTTTCTTAAAATTTGCGAGAAAATACTTGCGCATGTTTGTGAGTACTTACGTTTGTGAACAAAAATTTTCAAAAATAAAGTTCATAAAATAAACATTACGTTTCCGGATCAGTGATGAACATTGCATTCCATTCTGAGAGTGGCTGTGTCAAATCTAACTCCAAACATTTCAACACTCACTTCAAGCAAAGGCCCAGACCTCTCATTAATGGGTAAGTTTATCCAAAGTTACAGAATATTGGCATATTGGCTTTAAGGACAGTGAATTAAAACCCAGCAATTCTTCTAGATTAATGCTGTGTCTTGTGTTGGGTTTCGCCTAGGAACACCAAGCTGTCTCATCAGCGGGTCTTGGTGTCCATGCTCGGACCCCCAGAGGAGTAGCGAACTGCTTGCTCCCTACCTTTTTATGAGGCGCACCTGTGCCTCTTTACTGCAAGCTCATCACAATGCCATGTTTCCAAGGTGTTCGCTTTTGCGAATGTTTTTTGTAGGTTTTGTTTCCCGTACGGTTTGAAACACACTGCTATAATTGCAGTATGAACGCGGTGTTCTGTTTATTTATTTATTTAACTTATGTTTCATTTGAATTGTTGTTCTTTATTATTCTTGTCAACTCACCTTTTTCTGAAGTGTCTTTCTAGACGCACCATACTGTCACACTTTCTCATGAAGTACTGTGCTCACCTCAGCGGTAACCCTCGCAATGTGCATGGAGCTATGCGTTGATTGGCTGTTTGACAACCCTCCTCCCCATCTGGAATGTTCGGCGCGCTGAGGTCATTACCACTGTATATTCTCTTCATCGCCGTTCTGCTGTGTCTGTCTACACCTGTCCACGGCTGTTTGACCACTTCAGTGCAGCCTAGGTCAGCGCACTGTTTACCAACACTGTTTGACCTGCAGCTATCTACGTGGCATGCCTCCCTGCTTGGACATTGCCGGGCTGGGCAATCTGGGGTCAACAACCTTCATCTAGGCGACAGCTTCGTCACTTAAACTCTCTACAACTCGGCACGATGAAATCGTAACTGCTCGTACCTGCTAACCAGGTCATTCCCAAGAGGCTGGTTACGTTTCGCTGGAGGAATTACCATCCATTTCCTTTGGAAGCCACATCACGTCTTCTTGGAGAATAACTTCACTGGACTTCATGACCCGCTCTACGCGGGCCAGCCAATTCATGGTCTACACTCGGACCTTGGAATCACGCTGAACTAACTTGCCCTGCCAAGGCAATCATCATCGCTTCCTGCTGTTGTCAGCGGGGTCTCCGCAGGATTATTTATGGAAGATACTCTCTGTGTCAAGTATCGAACTGTTGGTAACAAATCAATTTTATTTTACATAATATAAGGCCAAGACTTTAAAACTTCTAACTTGGTTGTCATGGATTTTTCTATATTTTTTTTTATCGAGTTGCCTGTTATTAGTCTTTCTTCATGTAATCAACTTTGGCAATTCATTCTTTTCCTAGTCAATGCTACTTGCGAGTTGTTTTTGAGTTTCCTGGAGAAACAGGCATTTTGAATTGCCTCTTTTAAATACTCCTTTTAATGCAAATAATTGTTACTATTTATCTAAATGTTTATAATAATCAAATAAATGTATCAACACTAGTCAAGTAACGTTTGGTCTCTTCCATATCGTCCTATTACGGTCCACTGTGTGCCCTGAACCTAATCCATTGCTATTTCCCAGTTGGGGTGCTATCCAAAAAAAACCTTTCCAAGGTACCTCAACCCCAGATCGAACCCAGAACTTTTATTCTGAGACCACAAATTCTATTCCAAAAAAAACTTGTGCAATCTAACATTTGTCTTACCCATTTCAGTATACCGTGGCGAGCGCAGGAGATCTGCGGGAAGGCGGGAACAATCCCAGCTTACTGTTCAACTGTTCTCTTTCCGGAAAGCGGGTCTCAGTCTGGCGCTGCAAGCGGCCTTGGTGAGTGAGTTATTCCAACTTTCCAGCCATGCCTGTAATAATAGATGACAAGCTGTTAAACTCTCGGGCTGCCTTCAAGCGCCAACTCACCCATTTTCAAAAATATTTAGCTACTCTACCTAAAGATGAACAAAACCTTGATATTATATCTCAGCGTTTAAAAGCTTTTGAACAGGCGTACGAGAAATATGATCTCTTGCAACTAGAAATTGAAATCAACGCTCAGGCTGTGGCATTAGTTAGAACTATGACCCTGGCGTTGAAGGTAGAAGAAACTCAAGGAAGAATTAGCGACAATGAGAATAGTGTCAAACCATTGTTACCTAAAATCGAAAATCCGCATTTTTCAGGAAAGAAGGAGATGTGGCAATCATTCTTTGAATTGTTCAGTTCATTAGTACATGATAATGCCACACTTCCAGATATTCAGAAATTCCATTATTTAAAATCCACTTTGCAAGGCCCACCCCTTCAACTTATAAGGGAACTCCCCTTAACAGGAGAAAACTATAACATTGCTATAGAGTTTCTTAAAGGCCGCTATGGCAACGAAAGATTATGTATACAAAGGCGTAAGTAGTGGAGTAGGGAAGGTTCTACTTCACTCCAGAACATACATGCCCTTACTACTAAGCCTCAGCCATGTAATATTTGTCGATATCTCTCGACCCATGGTCCGATTTTCACAAATGAGGTGTCGTTGGATTCGGGCTGACGCCCCCTTTCCAATGGATAACTTATTTCAACCCTAAAATAAAACCTACCCCTACTAGTTGATGAAATTGTAATTTTTTTTGTGAAATTTATTTTACAAATGCATCAGACATGAGAGGCGATACCACTATGAACTTAAACGTTGTTGCTCATATAGCGCATGTGTTTTTCTGGATGCCGCTATGGATTAACATTTTTGTTTTTGTTTTGTACGCATGCGCACGTGGGATTTTTGTAAGAGGGCGAGCTCTTTGAAAAAAAAATGATTGATAAGAAGGGGTTTTGGTGGTGAGGAGAGAGCCAGATAGTCGCCTACTTTCCTACGAAGTTTGCCGATATCTCTCAAACGCAAGGTCGGATTTGGACGTGTGACGTGCCAAATCGCTTGTCTCGAAGCCCTATATATGTTTTATTATTATTTAGCGTATGGCTTATATGACAATATCGGTAATATATATGTACATATTTACAGACGAGAAACAAAGTCATTTGTGCTTCACGATTGAATGTCTAAGTTTTCAATCCAGCATACAGCATCTGGAGTTGCCAGCAGGAAGTCCACTTCACCACCGTGATAGGTTCATATGTTATTAATAGGTTAAAGTTTTGAGAATGCTGGAAACATGTTTTTTGGGGGTAAAAACGTGATTTTAGACTTTTTCCTATATCTCACGAATGCATGGTCGGATTTGGTCCTATGACGTGTCAAATCGCTTGTCGCGAAACCTTCTTTATTTTGGTAATAGGTTAAAGTTTTTGAGAATGATGGAAACAGAATTTTTTGGTGTAAAACTGTGATTTTAGACTTTTTGCTATATCTCGCGAACCAATGATGCCAGAGGCGTGTACGACGGGTCCAAGGACTCGGGGTGACGTCCTCTTTGCTATGGACCACTCGATATAATTTTAAAAAAATAATTGGAAACGCGATTTTGGGGTAAACACGTGTTTTTTGTGATTTTTGCTGATTTCTCACGAACCAATAATGCTAGAGACGTGTACGAGGTGTCCTAGGACTCTGGCTAACGCCCCCTTCCAAATGTGGTAGATATTTTTTCGAAGAAATAATTCACAAAGGGCCTAACGCCATACATGTTGAAAAAACGTTTTTTTCTTTACATGTTTATAATGTTTATGAAGCGTGGTGGTTGAGAGAGACGATACTGCTGGGTGTGTGTTTCAACGAACCTGTCGCTGACCACGGTGGCTGTGCTCAATAGATCAATCAATATTTCGACGGGCCGGTTTATGACAGAGCGAGGGTGCGTTTTTTTCTGATACTTTACACCGAAGGGGATCTTAAACGTGTAAACGGTGATGAGAACTTGGTTCTATGTTGGTCGAAGCGAGTACAGAAAACAAACTTGCAGAGGAGCAGGAGGTGAATGTCATTTGAGCTTATTGGAATGCGCTGATCTGACTTGACAACAAGTGCAATGGAAAATGACAAAGACGCTTGAAGGTGAAATAATCTGACCACCGTGGTGGCAGGGAAGTGCGAAATGCATGCATACACATGTGAAACCACATGAGGGCTAAACACGTCACATCCTGTCTTGCTTCGTACGTGATAAAATGCAAGTTCATGTGAAATTTGACCTAGCACAGGTGTTCACCTTGGACGTTATATGTCCACGTGCATGATAACAGAATGTTCAAAGCGTGGGAAAAATGATTATACATGCAACGTAGCATATATAAAGACACGTCGTTATCATTTCCACTCTCACTTGGGTGACTACCTTTGAACACACTGCGTTGCGTGAAACACTTGGTCTTGTTTAACAGTTTTGGTGTTGGCGGAAAATACTTAACCTTGTTGTGGGGTAGGTATTTATTTATATATATAGAGAGAGAGAGAGATTGTGCCCTTCCAGCAAGAAATATGCAAATCACAGTATGCCAGCAATGCTCAATTCGGGATTTTCGAGGTTTTGGTATGTTCTCCCACTCTGTGACCTACACATTTTGGATTAAATAGAGGATACGCTTTCAAAATAAAAACAAATTCCACTCCTATTTTAACACATTTAATTAACCAAAATTATGGCGCTACAAACAAATAAAATAAATAAACTATTGACCACTCCTTCCACTTGTTCAAAGTGAACAAGGAATATATCAAAATCAAACTATTATTATATTAAAATAATGGTTGCATTCAAACCAACAACTCATCATTATTTTCACTTCCATAACGTATCTATCTTAAAGTCCAATATAATCACGAGCTCTAATGGCTCGATACCTTCCAAAAATGACGGTGTCCTTCTTTCACACACCTCATTAACTATTTTATGAGTTTCTTCTCACCAAACAAATATATAATCATATTTAAAGTACATATTACTTCTCTACTTAAATGTGTGGGCATTCCACAATATTCTCAACATTACCATCTCTCTCAGGTTTCACAAATTCACTACAGTGATCGGGAAAATACTTGTGTACTCCAGAGTTACAAAAGATTACTTGACAAAGTCAAAAACTATGATTACTCCCGGAATCTAGTTATCTTCATTGAACTCAAAGAATCCTACATCCATACAACATTACATTAGGGATTTTATTTATTTATTTGTCTTATAAGACCATTATCACATAAGAAAGCTAACGATCTGAACAGGCAAGCGGTACTTTCATCTACAAGGACCTCGGTTCAAATCCCGGGTCATTTACAACTTTTAAACAGTCACGGTGTATATTTACTTCTCTCAGACGGTCTTTTTCCGACCTAGCATACATACAATAACAAGGGTTAGACCGTAATCACTTGGGCGAGATTTATGGCTAAGAGGGGAGCCTCTAGCCGTGCAAGCGTGGCAGCTATACTCAATGCTTTTAAAACAGATCTTTCTTTTCTTCAGTTCTCTGGAGAGACCTAGCGTTTCTTTAATTCACTTTCGACAATATTATTAGGTTCATAAACCACTTTCGTAACCTTGGCATTGATTAATTATGAAGTGTCATCATTGATTGGTAAGAGTAATTCACATACAACGACGAATACTTATGGGCTTCAACAACTTGACGAGTCTGGGTTCGACTCTCTTAACATGCCTCGGGAACCATTCCCATACTAGAGGACTTATATAGATGCGACTTAGGGTCGGCCGTGGCCTATATCACCTGCGCTCATAATACCATACATTTGCTCCCTTTTATAATACAACATAACACACATAGCCTCGTGATCTACGCCACTATTGGAGGACGTACAACATAGCTCAATTACCGCAATCAACTGTCCCTCATAAGTAATCTACCAAGTACATTCAGATTCTACGCATTCCTAGCGTGACAATTTACTTTAATGCGCTACATTGCGCTTTATATTATTTTAAGGCCTAGCGTCTTCCAAAGAACTGATAAATTCCACATTAACAATTGATCCATATCTCAATTTTTATATTAAGCCTTCCCCTTGACAATAATCGCTATATTTTAAGAACATGCATTAACACCATGTCTTATACCTTTATTAAGGCTCAAACGCCATTTCTTTCATATAATTCAAATTTATCTTTGTTTATATACCTTTCATTATTATTATTACGCTTGCTTTTACAATATTTGTCAAATACACTGACATTTTTATTTCATACATTTCCTCTACAGGATTTCACATAATTATTTATAATTTCTCAAATTTTATTTGTTCAGACCGCGCTCTTATTCTGTTATTTGTTATTCAGAAATATCCCTCTATCTCAAACTCCGGTGGATTGTACACAAACACTTTCCGAACACAAAACATAATGAAAATCTTTACTCACATGTTATAGGTCTTCCTGACCTTCCTTTTTCTTGCGATGTTTCATTTTTGCCCACTATTTTGAAATTACACCATTTTGTACAAATTCATTTCATGTACTGACATATCTTGACACACACTTAACTCGTATATATTTAACACTGATAACATTTTAAAATACACTGGTGTATTCGTTTAGAATACACGACAAAAACACTGAAATTATTACTTTTTAACACAAATTTTTATATATTTACACTTCACAGATTCTAATCACTAAGGCTGCTGTGAAGCCTTTCACACGTGATTTCTTGACCTCCCGTCTCCAAGGGTGAACTTTAGTAAATGTCGGCTCCCTATCTTGCCAGAATTTGAAAGTCTCGAACCATCTACTTCCTCCCTGGAATAATACTCCTTCAAATCCCGTTTCTTGACGATCTGCTATTTTTATTGACTGGAACGGCTTCTTTCTAGACCCTATTTGTTGGTTTAGCGAAATTCTATTCTGTCCACGGTCCCCCAGATAATCTATTGGTGACCTATTGATTTCTAGCAACTAATACTCCTCGTAACTTAGTGCTTTTTGAATAGTTCGTCTGCTTCCTGGAAATAATGTCTAGAGATTCCTTCTCCTTTCCGCTGATTCGGTTCTCGAATTCCTCTCTTTCCGAAATACTTTGCGAACCTTATTCTGTCCGTCCCTACTCGGGTTCTTTAAAGTTGATAGAATGTTTATCTCGCTGTTACGTTACTTCAATACGTTATGATCCTTTTGGTCGTTTAATTTAAGACCTATCGCCCTAGGCTCTAAGTTCGCAGCCTGCTTTGACTGTAATTACTGAGCTTTTCACTGTAAACTTTATATTGTCGGTACTAAATCCTGTAACTAGGATTTTCCTAATTCTCCACTCGGCGATACTGTATTAATACTTCTTGGCTACTCCTTATGGATGCTCGTTAGTTATCGATACCGCGACGCTCTTGGCTGTCGGATAATGTCTATGCGGTGATACAGCATTTCCCCTCAAGGAATACTTGTAGAGTCTTCGGCGTGAAGTAGCACTATGACGCCCCCTGGGCTATCGGAAACTGCCTGACGTGTTGTAGCATCTCCCCTCAAGAAGTCTGTCGTGAACTGCATGATTGGTCTGGCTTGGCCTGGACTTTTAAACTATTTAGTAAAAAATAAACAAAATCCTAGTCCTTTTCGTGACCAACTTTTGAAATAATTGTCGCACAATTATTAAAATTATATCTCCAGAAAGCTCGTCTTCCAAACGTAAAATGACCTCACTGCACATGAAAATCGATCGTGCATTTCCGAGATATTGAATAATTTTTAGTCTTCAGCTGTGTGGGTGTTGCTGTTGATTTTTATTTCCCCACTCCTCAGTAATTCCCCTATGACGTATGGCTACGTTTGCACTTCTTTCCTGGACTATTATTAAAAGCTTTTTCTCCACACAAAAATCTCTAATCCGAAATGATTCACAATGCTGTATTTATTTACTTACTTTTATTCCTGCAAATGGGTTAAACTTAATTCTTCTTCTTCTGGCACAGTTGCGCTGTTGCCGTTTTAATGCAAGATAAGGTTGATTTCCGAATCGTGCTTCTCTGTCATACGCCTGGAACTTTCCACCACTTCTATTTATACTCGTGACTGGCTCCTTATCAATGAGTCAGGCATGATGTCATTTCCTGGCCACCTGGGTTAACTTCTTGCACAACGCTAGGCTAGCATCCTTGCATGAAATCTTTCTATGTTCTTCTGAAGACTGTATATTTCCTTCCTTCCTTTTACAAAAATACATGGATTCGACCCCCTTTTGAGCCAATGGTACATGGGTTCAATATATATATTTATTGATTTATATATACTTACATGCAATTATTTATTGCTTAGGTAATTAATGTTTTTTTTGCGGATAACCCATATACCTTACATGTCTGAGAGAGAAGAAACCATTGCACTTTTGAGCCCACTAGAAGGAAACAGCAAGAAGCCACTGCAAGTGAAGGTGGGATTATTTTTTTAAACTAACTTGTTTCATTTTTTGTTTCATATTTTATTTTATGAAATGCATGTATTAACCTGAATTTAGGTATTTATAACGGTTTATTTTATTTATTTTTAGAAACTTGGAAAGAAAAGCCTTACCGCCATAGCAGTCGCTGAAAACCCGAGACGCAGTAAAGTGCAACCATTGTTTCCAGGCAGTGAACTATTTAAAACTCAGGTAAGCCTAACATAAAATGCTATTCCATTTTACGACTACTGAAAACTCGTAGACAAAAAATTCATTACCTGTACATGACTAGGACAATGATTGCTTCCTTGATTAATGACTATGTATTGGCAACCAGTACAAGACCATATTGGTTGTTTACCGGGAAAGTACAAGGCCATATTGGATTTTGTAAAAAACAAAAAATTTAATTTAACTGACATGTCGTTCCCTATAATAATAATATAATAATAATAATAATAATAATAATAATAATAATAATATAATATTAATAATAATATTAATATCGTATGTCCTCGGGTGCCGGGTGCAAACTTTGTCATTTGACACACAGAGGGGTAGCTTGCATGTCGAATTTAGTTGTTCCTTGACTATGAAAGTCAAGTGAGAGTGGAAATGATAACGACATGTCTTTATATATGCTACGTTGCATGTATAATCATATTTTCCCGCGCTTTGATCATTCTGTTATCATGCACGTGGACAGATAACGTCCAAGGTGAACACCTGTGCTAGGTCAAATTTCACATGAACTTGCATTTTATCACGTACGAAGCAAGACAGGATGTGACTTGTTTAGCCCTCATGTGGTTTCACATGTGTATGCATGCATTTCGCACTTCCCTGCCACCACGGTGGTCGGATTGTTTCACCTTCAAGCGTCTTTGTCATTTTCCATTGCACTTGTTGTCAAGTCAGATCAGCGCATTCCAATAAGCTCAAATGACATTCACCTCCTGCTCCTCTGCAAGTTTGTTTTCTGTACTCGCTTCGACCAGCATAGAACCAAGTTCTCATCACCGTTTACACGTTAAAGATCCCCTTCGGGGTAAAGTATCAGAAAGAACGCAACCTCGCTCTGTCATAAACCGGCCCGTCGAAATATCGATTGATCTATTGAGCACAGCCACCGTGGTCAGCGACAGGTTCGTTGAAACACACACCCAGCAGTATCGTCTCTCTCAACCACCACGCTTCATAAACATTATAAACAGGTAAAGAAAAAAAGTTTTTTCAACATGTATGGCGTTAGGCCCTTTGTGAATTATTTCTTGGAAAAAATATCTACCACATTTGAAAGGGGGCGTTAGCCAGAGTCCTATGACACCTCGTACACGTCTCTAGCGTTATTGGTTCGTGAGAAATCAGCAAAAATCACAAAAAACACGTGTTTACCCCAAAATCGCGTTTCCAATTTTTTTTTGAAAATTATAACGAGTGGTCCATAGCAAAGAGGACGTCACTCCGAGTCCTTGGACCCGTCGTACACGCCTCTGGCATCATTGGTTCGCGAGATATAGCAAAAAGTCTAAAATCACAGTTTTACACCAAAAAATTCTGTTTCCATCGTTCTCAAAAACTTTAACCTGTTACCAAAATAAAGAGGGTTTCGAGACAAGCCATTTGACACGTCATAGGACCAAATCCGACCATGCATTCGAGAGATATAGGAAAAAGTCTAAAATCACGTTTTTACCCCCAAAAACATGTTTCCAGCATTCTCAAAACTTTAATCGTTTAATAACATATATAGGGCTTCGGGACAAGCGATTTGACACGTCACACGTCCAAATCCGACTTTGCGTTTGAGAGATATCAGCAAACTTCGTAGGAAAGTAGGCGACTATCTGGCTCTCTCCTCACCACCAAAACCCCTTCTTATCAATCATTTTTTTCAAAGAGCTCGCCCTCTTACAAAAATCCGAAGTGCGCATTCGTACAAAACAAAAACAAAAATGTTAATACATAGCGGCATCCAGTAAAAGGCATGCACTATATGAGCAATAACGTTCTTAATTCATAGTGGTATCGCCCCTCATGTCTGTTGCATTTGTAAAGTGAATTTCACTAAAAAATTAGAATTGCACCCCTTAGTAGGGATAGTTTTTATTTTGGGGTTGAAATAAGTTATCCATTGGAAAGAGGGCGTCAGCCCAAGTCCAACGACAACTCATTTGTCAAAATCGGACCATGGGTTCGAGAGATATCGACAAATATTACATGGCTGAGGCTTAGTAGTAGGGGCATGTATGTTCTGGAGTGAAGTAGAACTCCCCCTACTCCACTACTGGCATATTCAAGCCTTATTCAACCTGCCCGTCTTGCGTGCTGACAATTTGTCAACACTGCGAGCCATAAGTGACACGGCCCAACTACACGTCAGAGCTTTGGCACGGTTGAATCAACCGGTCGAGCATTGGGATCTATTCTTAGTTCACTTGGTTACTTCCAAATTTGATCCAGCAACTTTAAAGGCTTGGGAGAGTGAAATAACAAATGACACTTCATATACCTATGATTCACTGCTTACGTTTATAAATAATAGATGTCAGGGTTTTTTAGCCGTGGCCTGTCATACGTCAGGAAGTGCAGATAACAAATCTAATTATGTCAAGCCAGTCGGTACTAAAATAAACAAATCTGCTGTCTTCACTTTTCAACATAATTCAACAGATTGTATTCTCTGTAAAGCGCCTCACAGGTTATATTTCTGCGTTGCCTTTAAAGCTCTTTCTACCGACGAAAAACGCAAATTAATAGCTCAAAAAAGATATTGCTACAACTGTCTGTCAGCTAGGCATATGGTGCCTGATTGCTTATCTAAAAATACTTGTTCCCATTGCAAGGCTCAACATCATACCTTGCTTCATAGGTGTGAAAAGCCACGTCAGGCTCCTTCCCCTGAAAGTTCCAAAGATACATCCCCAGGAGCCAATGCGCAATCTTATACTCAGAGCTCTAGCTCCATTCGTAGTTCCCAGGTGCTACTATCAACCGTGTTATTAAAAGTTCAAGATTCCTCTGGTAGATGGCTTGAAGCACGTGCCTTATTGGATAATGCCGCCACCCATGACTATAAGTGAGCTTCTTATCAAGGAACTTGGTCTTCCAAAGCAACCTACATTAATTCAGGTTACCGGTATTAACAATAGCAATGTTAAATCTTTGCATTTTGTTCGTATTCATATCAAAGATGCTGTTAATTGTAACACACCATTACAGTTGAATTGTCTTGCCATTGATACTATTGGCAGTATTACCCACAGTACTTCTTTTGAAATTAGAAATTGGCAATTTCCTCATAACATTCAGTTGGCAGATCCAACATTTAATACGAGCGCTCCAGTAGACATACTTCTCAGTGCCCAAGTATTTTGGCAATGTCTCCTTAGCTCTAAGTTCAAAATATCACCAGGAGTGTTTGTTCATCATACCAAACTAGGTTCGTTAGTAACTGGTCAAGTCCCTCGTAAATCATTTCAAAATTTCTCACAATATCATTTTGTCAATACAAATCTCGATTACAACTTAGAAAGATTTTGGAAAATCGAAACTATAGATTCAGTTTCACCTTCCTTAGTTGAAAATGCAATGTGTGAAAAACTGTTTCGCGAAACAACCAAACGCACTTCAGAGGGTAGATTTGTCGTAACAAAGCCCCGCGTGAAAAATCCACCTCTTCTATTTGAAACACACAATGGGGCTCTTAGAGCGCTCTATGCTGTGGAAAGCAAATTTAAACGTGACCCTGTTGTTAAAACTCAATATTCCACATTTGTGGAGGAATATGAGGCGCTCGATCACATGAGGTTGTTACCAAGAAAGATGATGCTTCCTATACCCCATCTGAAGTCATTTACCTCAATCACCATCCTGTTTGGAAGAATGAAATTTTAAAGGAAAACATAAGAGTGGTCTTTAATGGCTCTGCATTGGATGCCAACGGAAATTCTCTGAATGACACTTTATTATCAGGCTCTCCAATTCAATCTGACATTTCTTCTGTTTTGATGAATTTTCGCTTATTTCCTATCGCAGTAATATCCGATATCAAACAGATGTATTGAACCCTTAATAAGCTACACATATTAATGATTCTAATTATTCATTTCATTATATTCTGATTTAACTACCAGAATCATACAGGAAGGCCAGACTGGATTGCGAAATGTCAAACTTATATGGAGACAGTACGTTTGAACGTGCCCAGTCCTGAAACAAAGAAGTGACGAGATCGGAATGTGTGACAGGTGCAAGTATCAGACAAAGGTGTGTTGGGGTCCTGACTCATTTCAGACCGTAATTTCTTTGTCACCCTAGCGTTGTGAGTAAGATAGTTGCTGGGTGAGAGAGACGAGAGGAACCTTCAACCAATCATAGGACAGAGGCTTCTGTTCAAAAATGCGACATTGACGTCATGAACCACAAATCAGAGAGGGTCACCATTTATAGCGCCAAGATAGCGTCTGACGCCGGCCTGATGATAAAAGCGGGAAAGATTGGATTAATAAAGTCTATGATCGATTCTAGAGCACGATAACTCCATTGTGACCTGTGTAATATTTCAAACTGTTTGATACCTGTCGCATGCCAATAGTCGCATTATTATAGAAGTTAGTGATAGATTTCCCTCTCCCTCCGTCCTTTTGAAAAATTCACATAAATACTGTCGTCTGAGTGACGACGAGGCTGATTCTTGGTGACACCGTGAGGTGATCGTTTATTCTTTTCGATACCGTGAATGTCTACTGCGTTAAATTTATCAGATATAGATTCATTATTGAAAACATTATAATAAAGTTGTGTGCGCACAGCTTAGTGTGAAATTTGTGTATCTGTAAAATGTTAGTTGTCTCCCACGACTACAACTATTAGGGAAAGTCTACGATTAATTTTGCACTAGTCAAATGGTGAAAGAAGTAGCTATTGGCAAAATTTAGATAGAGAATTACGTGTGACTATAACTAACATTTTTATTTTTTTTATTGAACGTCAAGATGGAACTCCAGACCCAGAGACAGACATCGAACCAACGTTTCTTCGGCTCCATGTGGTCTGAGATGAGCTAAACACTTTGGAGAGAGAATGTCTGGCGATATTCGATGAGACGACGCAGAAAGAGGAATGAGTACTGAAATATAATTTATTTATTTGATAAGCTGGTTATGGTTTTGTGGGAACATATTATTTTGTGTATATATGATTTTCATTTTGTCTTCGTGTTTTATTGTAGATGCTTTGTTGTACTGACACACATTCGTTTAGTGCATGAGCAACGTGACATGTTGTATTTTATTTGTGTGAAAATATTTTTTTGTTGATGTCAAGTATACGGGCAAGCGTACTCGAGTGCGTGTCGCTACCGTAAAATGCGCGGCTAAGAGGCACAAATTGGGAACCGATATCATAACAGAAGCGAAACTGAATTAACTAGAGTAGATAATAGAATTGGTGGGAAATCTTTGTATTGTATAGATTTTTATTGTTACACAGGCTTGTATGTTAATTGCCGTTTGTTGCATTTTTGTTAAGTGAGGAGTCATCTGCCCAATTAATTTATTTGTTTGTGAAGTTACTCTTTTAGTGTCTTGGGACACAAAATCTAGGGATATTTGATTGGAGTGTCGGCCCGTGGTAGATATGTGTTGTGTTCAGCCCAAAAGCTTCGTTGAGTCTGCAAATATGTGTTTCATGGGATAGCAGTTTTCGGGAACTTTGGTTCTGTCTGAAGCTCTGTCCAGGATCAGCATTTAATCCTTGCGAGGAAAATGTTGGAATCCCTTCTACGATGTTCTTGCAATTCAAATGGAATTGGCAAGAAGTGTGCGAATTTATGTGTCGCGATTAACAGGTGGCGTAACGGGACTGTCCAGAATCTTGTTATAAATAGCATGACTCAAAGCTTCGACAAGGAGGGCTCGGGTGAACACAGATGTTGATGAGTGGTAAGGGAGGAATTTCTACCGGGAGGACTCCAATCAGATAAGGAGCAAGCTGTGCTCATTAGTATTCTCGGACCAGGTTTCCGTCCTTCGTACATGTGTATCTTATACATTAAAATAAAGCCTGTATAATGATAAAAGAATTGTAATCGGTAAATGAGAGCTGTTCGCGTTTTGATCGATCGATTCCCAGCGTGTTAGCTTATCCATGCATTTATTTCATGTAAATATCAGCCGGGTTTAGGCATGTTATTCTTGGATTGTTCATTGTCATGTTTATTGACCTCGGATGGTCTCGATGTTCGGTCACGTTCTTGTCATGTTTGTGTTGAGCTATTTGAGCCCTTGGGCAAGCTTCTGTTTTGCTGGGAGTTTCCTGACTCACTGCGATCTCGCTGGAGATCAGTTAGTTTATAAATTTTAAATGGTTGCGTGTGTCAGTAAAATTATAATTTTTGGTATGTTATTCTACGAGTGTGTCCCATAAAGCCATAATAATGGTTTGCAGTATGGGGGTTTGCAAGCATATTGGCTGTTCCATCTGTGAGCAAATCTCCATCAAAAGTACTTGTTTCCTTTCTGGCATAGTTATACGCGTGCATACATATTAACCAGACAAGTGGAATTTGATCCACAATTTTAATTCTTTGGAGTGGACCTTCCTAGGCCACTCAGATCGGTGTAAATTCTTGTACTGTGGGAGTAAAGTTCAGGGTGGACTTTGTTTATGTTGTATTTTTATGTTTTGTTGTTTATATTCAGTTATTAAATGGTGTTAATTTTATTTGCTTTTCACTCATTTCCTAGTTTGTAGTTTTGCATATGGTCCTTGTATTACTAAAGCAGTCGTCTGGTATTTGAGCGCTAGTGAAAGCATACCCGGACTGAACGCGCCCCGAAGACTGATTCTCGTATAATGACGCTGTTATATGCAAGGGCACATAGGCAGAGATGGCTTTACCCATCGTGGGGCATTTCACTCTTTTAGGCTTTTCTAGCGCATTTTTGATAAACTGACACGCCACAAGTGGAGACAGAATGTGACAGTATTTGAATCACCGGATGTGATAACTTTATGTAACGTAGTTATGGCGACTGTATTACCGCCAAGAGAGTGAATGAAACAGTAAAATCAGGAGTTGCAATGTAAAATACAGTACACGTTTTTATTTTGTCGCATTAATTGTAAGGATAATATCGTGAGACTGGACGCCCATATTAATGATAAAAATTAGCTTTGTGTAGAAAGACAACTCCACGAATGCAATAGGAAGGCGTGTAGCCTTTCCAAGACAATTAATACTTGATTAATTAGTCTGTTTTTGTAGCGTTTTGTAAGGCTAGCATTTAATAACTGAATATGTGGGTTAAATTTTAAATTATGTAAAATGAGGAATACTCAGTGATGCTATTGGATTAATGGGATTGTGATTATAAATTTAAACGAACTGGGTATGTGTAAAATGATATAAATGTGTGTTAATATGTATGCACGTATCGGAGAACATCGCCAGTTGGCATTTACTCTATTTTCTCAAGTGTATTGTGGTGATGGCTTCTTTAGACGAAATTAGATATGTTGTAGAGAGCGCTGCAGCACGCACTCTGCAGCAAATGGTGATGTTACGGCAGGAGATGACTGCTGAATTTAAGGCACAAATGAACAGTAGTTGGGCTGAACAATCAGCTGAACTTAAGGCACAAATGGACAGTAGTAGGGCTGAACAATCAGTGGAATTAATAGCACAGAGTGAAACATTTAAGGCACAAATGGACAGTAGTAGGGCTGAACAATCAGCGGAATTAATAGCACAGAGTGAAACATTTAAGGCACAAATAGACAGTAGTAGTGTTGAACAGTCAGCGGTGATCAAAACCCAAATTAATGAATCTATTGGCATACAATTAGCACTTCAAAATGATAGTATTAATACACAATTAGCTCTACAGAATGATAATATTAGTTCTCAATTGACACAACAAAGTGAATCAATAAACTCTCAACTAGACGCGCAAAACAGTCGCAAAACTGAGCAACTCGATAATGTAGTGGTTGAAATGAAAGAACATACATGGAAACAGCTTATACTACTTGCCTTAGATGTAAGTAAGAACAATGAGAAGCAGGTTAAACAGATAAAACAACTTGATGATCAGTTTAACGCTAAACTTAATAACTTAGACGATACAGTTCTGGCAAAATTTTCACAGATTGAATTGGCATGCACAACTAACAATAGCGAAATTAAAACTGCACAGGACAGGTTACAAAACAGATTTAATAAAGTGGAGAAAATAACCGTAGTTATACAGGAACAGATAAAGGCGGTAGATGAAAACGTGACCGGCCTTATAAAAGACATAGACCTTCTCGAAAACCAATCAACAGATCGCTGGAAAAATGCAGAAGTAGACCGGGAGGGATTAAAAGCCACTATTGAAGAAAATAATGTACGCATGGAGGATCGCTTGGAACGGATCGAAGTGAGCCAGGATACTAATAATCTGAAGATAGAAAACGTTAGAATGGATTGGCAAAAATTAAGTAAGGACTCCAAGGAAGAAAGATTGGCGGTAATTAAGAAGCTTGGGGAGAACTACACACGGACACAGACGCTAGAAGATGAGATAAAAGCAAAATTTAAAGAACAGGGTAACTGGTTGATAAAATCAGAATTATTTTCTATGGAACATAATGCAGGGTCATTAGGCGAAAAGGGAAGAGATGGAGACAGAGATAGCCCGGGGGCGACTCATTCAACTGGTAGTCAGCTTGACACGGAAAGTCCACTTGCTCGGAACACGGAAGAATTTCGTAATCACATAGGGAGAAGTTCTACACCACATGATGGTAATCAGCAACATCACCTTATCCAAATCATCCGTTCCAATGAATTCAAACCGGCTATGTTTATGGAAAATTCTGGAGTCACACCCAGGGCATTCTTGCGGGAAGTCCAACATTACTATAATGATAATAATATAGCTCCCGCCCGGCAACTGCGCATGATGGATTTTTTTTATTTGGAAATGTTTTAACGTGGTACTTGAACTTCAAATACACGTTTGAAAGCTTAGAGGCATTCAAGCATGCTTTACTTCGGAAATATTGGTCGTCTTCATATCAACAGGGGTTAAGAATGGAATTGTACTCCAGAAAGTACCATTCTACTCAGCAAACTAAGTATTCAGATTTTTTTCATCACAACTCCTTAAATTTAAAGATCTGGATAATTCTTTAAGTGAGGCCGAGCTAGTCATGACTATCGGACGCCAACTTCCCGTTAACTTTCAGCAGGTCTTGGTCGCAGCTAACGTTCGAGACGCGATACACGCTGAACAGATCCTGCGCCAGATAGATGAAACCACGTCCCACTTACACAATAGAGTTGGAAGACAGGTCGAAATGGTAAATACAACCGAGGTGATTAAGCCGAGCCAGGTAAACACAAGATCCCGGGCTACCAATACAAATACAAACATTTCAACACCCGTGAGAGGTCGAGAAAATACAGCGCCAACATTACGATAACAACCGTAATAACAAGAGACAGTTCCAAGGACATAATAGATTCCAACAACGAGGATTTCAACAATGGAGGGACAATTGGAGACAAGATGTACCATACAGGAGAGGGGGAGATGGGAATGAAAATCAGAGATGGCAAGACCGCAGATTTCAGAATCGTGAGGACTCTACAAGCTACCGAGACGACTGGAACGATAGGCATGCTCAATCGCAGAAATACTTAGAGGAAATTCATGCTAATGAGGGGAATGAGCAAGGACGCTGGGAAAATGCTATTGACAATAGAGTAAATCCCGAGATTCACACCTAGGGGGCTGAAAGTCTACAGCGACAGCAGGATCGTCAGGAGAGTCCTCGACCTCAGGAAAATAGAGGTCGAGGCTGCAAAAAAAAGTTTGATAAGTGAGATTGGAGACAGCCTGGGATTGCAACAGCATGCGGGAGGAGGAAATTGGATCGTCGCGCACTTAGAGGAATGGATCGCTTTACCGGCGGATTGCCTGGAGGAGACGGTGAAACCACCGAACGACATTATTAAACAATTGCCGGTTATATACGCCAGGATTGGTGGATTAAAGGTCAGGTGCTTATTAGATACGGGGTCGCAGATTAGTCTGTTATCTGAGGCCCTAATTCGAGAGTTGGGACGGAGTCAAAAGATTGCTATGATTCCCGTGCCACAACTCAAAGTGAGAGGCGTAATTCCTGAACGCCCTGTCACTTGCAAAAATCAAGCTTACCTTGAACTTGATATTTTGGGGCACACATTTGGGCAAACCTTCATCGTAATGGCAAATATGAGCTTTAATATTATTCATGGAGCCAACTTCATTTGCGACTATCAAGCCGTGATAAATCTGCACAAGAATACAGTCAGTTTCAGAGAGTATGTAAATTTAAATAACGTGGGTTTGCATATGGATGAGATCAACACAGGAAGGGATGTGAGTTCATGGACACTAGAAGCGATCCAGGAAGAGACGAACGAAGAGGTACAGGAGGCCGAGGATGACGTCATTGGCACAGCTGTTGTAGAACTTGAAGAGGGCGAGTCCCAGGAACTATGGTCCCTACTGACGGTAGGAGATGATAACGAGGCTTATTTAGAAGAGATATTACAGGAGCGGATCAGAGATGTTCAACTTGGGAGTGAGCACAAGAAACAGTTAGAAGAAATTTTAAGGAAACACAAGGCAGTTTTTGATACGATTCCAGGGAGGATACTAAATTTTCAATATTCGATGCAAGTTCTGGATTGGTCACCTTTCAGGAATAGACTGTACCCTATTCCTGAAAAACATCGCAGCCAGGTGAAACAAATAATAGATGGCATGTTGCAGGCAGGGGTTAATAAGAAGGCACCTACACCTTACTTAAATGCAATTTTGGCAGTTTCCAAGCCAAATGGTTCCATCAGATTATGTCTGGATGCCAGAAATTTGAACCAGCGACTTATATTTCCGGAATGCGACACGGCGCCGATTATCAGAGATGTCCTGAAAGGATTTAAAAATAAAAGTATTTACAGTTCTGTGGACCTGACGAATTCCTTCCACCATATTGAATTAGATGAAAAGTCACAACTACTTACGGGCTTTTTGTTTGATAACCAAACGTATTATTTTGTCCGTATGCCTTTTGGTGTGAGAACTGCTGGGTGTGCGTTGATACGAGCTTTAGATCGAAATCTTACTGAGGAGGTGAAGGAGATGACCGTTCGCTATATTGATGACATCCTGCTGGCATCGGACAACGCTGACACACACATGAGAAATTTGGATAAATTGTTGGAAAATCTGAGAATAACAAATTTTAAAATCAACTTAAAGAAATCGCACTTCTTCAAAATCCAGATTCTATATTTAGGCCACATGATAGACCAGGAGGTAGTCAGACCAAACTCTGCCAAGCTCGAGGCTATAAAGAACTTCCCGACTCCTACGAGAGTAAAACACATCCGTGCTTTCCTAGGCGTAACGGGATTCTTTAAGGAGAACTGCCCTGGCTATACTGAAACAGTAGCACCCAAGCAGGAGATGTTAAAAAGAGTAATAAATGGCTTTGGAATGCTGATTGCGAAAAGTCATTCCAAGCGACCAAACTTTTGCTGGAAAATTGTATCAAGCTCGGTTATCCGGATTTTGGCCGCAAGTTTATAATCCAGGCGGATGCCTCATTAATTGGAGTAGGAGCTATGCTGTACCAAGAGGATCCGGCCAACCATCACAAACGCTCATATTTGGCATTTGTCAGCCGCAGATTAAGGAAACACGAGCGCAACTACACTGTAACGTAGCTGGAGCTACTAGCTATTCTCCATGCTCTGCAACAATGGAAAAGAATTATTTATGGGTACCCCATTGTTGTCAGGACGGACGATAAGGCACTGACGTTTCTGTTCAAAACGTCTATGGCTAGTGAACGTGTCACACGCTGGTCTATTTACATACAGCAATTTAATATCGAGATTGAGCACTGCCCAGGAAAAATGAATGTAATTCCGAATGCTCTTAGCAGGAACCCTGAGCCTGACAATGTTGAAGCAGCGAGTGTTCAACATATTGAATTAACACCCAAGGATCATGAATTCTTGGAGGAGCTACGAGAGACCCAGAGAGAACAGGAAGCCGAGCCATGGATGTATTTAATGATCCAATATTTTAGAAGGGAATTACCGCCAGGAACACCCGCATTTCGTGAAGCCAGAGCTAAAGAAGGACTGTTTCACTATTTTAACAATTTACTCCATAAATTTGTGGATGCAGAGCACTCTAAATATCGCATCTTGGTACCAGCGTCATTATAGCGAGGATTGACATGGCATGTCCACGAAAGTCTCGGCCATATTGGAATCGACAAGTCTGAATCGACCATTGGGGAGATGTTTACTTGGCCACGCATGAGGACGACCATCTGTGAGGTTATTAAAACATGTGACCCGTGTCAGAGGACAAAGCCAAACAATTATCTGATGAAACAGTACCCCAAACCACTGCTTCCTCAGAGACCTTGTGAAATGGTGGCAATAGATTGTTTCGGTCCAATTCCTAAGGGAAGGCGAGGATGCCGACACCTATTAGTTTGTCTGGATGTGTTTTCCAAATGTGTAGTACTTTGCCCAATCCAGAAAACTACCTCAAAACAAGTACTTAACCACATACGAAATAGTCATTCCCATCCTTGGAAAACCAGAATTCATATTATCTGTTCATGGCAGCTACTTAACGAGCGCCGAATTAAAAAAAGGAATGGAGGATATGGACGTAAAGCACATTTTATCTAGCATACGCCACGTCCAGGCTAATCCCTCGGAATGGGCAATTAAATGCGTCACTAAGTACCTGAGGATCTTCATTCCCAACGAACATTACAAGTGGATGGACAAGATCAAGGATGTAGAGACGTGCATGAATTCTCCAAAGCACGAATCGACAGGACAGATTCCTGTGGTTTTACACATGAATCAGCATCCAGAGAGATCATGGAGTACCATAATTAATTGCCCACAAGATCACAATATAGCACATGATTTAAGAATTGAGCGCACCAGAGTGCATATGAGAAACCAGGCAGACAGGAGGCTTAGCCGCGTGAGAAACAAGAGATTCCATCGTGAGCTAGAATTAGACGAGCTTGTCCTGGTACGCCGACCCGCTGTATCTGATCCAGCAAAGAAGATATTCAACAAGTTCTGTGCCAAGTATGTTGGGCCGTTCAGCATAGTGAGGAATCTTGGAAATAAAGCATATCGAGTAAAAGAATTAAGCACAGGAAACATGTCTGTCTATAATAGTGAAAATCTTAAAATGTATCACACCAGAGAGCCTTGGGAAGTCAGAAATAATGCAGTGAATAAAATACGTGGTCGTCCAACATCATTCAAGCAGAAGACGGCACGACATCGAGGAAGTGATTAGCGCCTGACCCTGTTTACCTCTTGAAGCAAGCAGAGTTGACAGGAATGTCGACAGACGAGCAACCCAGAGGGGAATAGGCTTCAAGCGACAAATAGCCCCAGGCGAAGCGCTGGGCAAGTGAGCAGCAGGCTGGTATTGTCCTAATGAATGGGCGAGAATGTAAACATTGGAACGAGGAAAACACATGTCAACTAGCAGAGGCGGACTGACTGAGAACTTTGAAGGGAAACTAACCCAGTATTCTGCATCATGTGAATTAGGGAAGAAAAATCGACTTTATTCTAAGTTCGATTTTTCCCAACTAAGGGAGTTGTGAACCCTTAATAAGCTACGCATATTAATGATTCTAATTATTCATTTCATTATATTCTGATTTTACTGCCAGAATCATACAGGAAGGCCAGACTGGATTGCGAAATGTCAAGCTTATATGGAGACAGTATGTTTGGACGTGCCCAGTCCTGAAACAAAGAAGTGACGAGATCGGAATGTTTGACAGGTGCAAGTATCAGACGAAGGTGTGTTGGGGTCCTGACTCATTTCAGACCGTAATTTCTTTGTCACCCTAGCGTTGTAAGTAAGATAGTTGCTGGGTGAGAGAGACGAGAGGAACCTTCAACCAATCATAGGACAGAGGCTTCTGTTCAAAAATGCGACATTGACGTCATGAACCACAAATCAGAGAGGGTCACCATTTATAGCGCCAAGATAGCGTCTGACGCCGGCCTGGTGATAAAAGCGGGAAAGATTGGATTAATAAAGTCTATGATCGATTCTAGAGCACGATAACTCCATTGTGACCTGTGTAATATTTCAAACTGTTTGATACCTGTCGCATGCCAATAGTCGCATTATTATAGAAGTTAGTGATAGATTTCCCTCTCCCTCCGTCCTTTTGCAAAATTCACATAAATACTGTCGTCTGAGTGACGACGAGGCTGATTCTTGGTGACACCGTGAGGTGATCGCTTATTCTTTTCGATACCGTGAAGGTCTACTGCGTTAAATTTATCAGATATAGATTCATTATTGAAAACATTATAATAAAGTTGTGTGCGCACAGCTTAGTGTGAAATTTGTGTATCTGTAAAATGTTAGTTGTCTCCCACGACTACAACTATTAGGGAAAGTCTACGATTAAATTTGCACTAGTCAAATGGTGAAAGAAGTAGCTATTGGCAAAATTTAGATAGAGAATTACGTGTGACTATAACTAACATTTTTTTTTATTGAACGTCAAGATGGAACTCCAGACCCAGAGAAAGACATCGAACCAACGTTTCTTCGGCTCCATGTGGTCTGAGATGAGCTAAACACTTTGGAGAGAGAATGTCTGGCGATATTCGATGAGACGACGCAGAAAGAGGAATGAGTACTGAAATAATTTATTTATTTGACAAGCTGGTTATGGTTTTGTGGGAACATATTATTTTGTGTATATATGATTTTCATTTTGTCTTCGTGTTTTATTGTAGATGCTTTGTTGTACCGACACACATTCGTTTAGTGCATGAGCAACATGACATGTTGTATTTTATTTGTGTGAAAATATTTTTTTGTTGATGTCAAGTATACGGGCAAGCGTACTCGAGTGCGTGTCGCTACCGTAAAATGCGCGGCTAAGTGGCACAAATTGGGAACCGATATCATAACAGAAGCGAAACTGAATTAACTAGAGCAGATAATAGAATTGGTGGGAAATCTTTGTATTGTATAGATTTTTATTGTTACACAGGCTTGTATGTTAATTGCCGTTTGTTGCATTTTTGTTAAGTGAGGGGTCATCTGCCCAATTAATTTATTTGTTTGTGAAGTTACTCTTTTAGTGTCTTGGGACACAAAATCTAGGGATATTTGATTGGAGTGTCGGCCCGTGGCAGATATGTGTTGTGTTCAGCCCAAAAGCTTCGTTGAGTCTGCAAATATGTGTTTCATGGGATAGCAGTTTTCGGGAACTTTGGTTCTGTCTGAAGCTCTGTCCAGGATCAGCATTTAATACTTGCGAGGAAAATGTTGGAATCCCTTCTACGATGTTCTTGCAATTCAAATGGAATTGGCAAGAAGTGTGTGAATTTATGTGTCGCGATTAACATGTGGCGTGACGGGACTGTCCAGTATCTTGTTATAAATATCATGAATCAAAGCTTCGACAAGGAGGGCTCGGGTGAACACAGATGTTGATGAGTGGTAAGGGAGGAATTTCTACCGGGAGGACTCCAATCAGATAAGGAGCAAGCTGTGCTCATTAGTATTCACGGACCAGGTTTCCGTCCTTCGTACATGTTTATCTTATATATTAAAATAAAGCTTGTATAATGATAAAAGAACTGTAATCGGTAAATGGGAGCTGTTCGCGTTTTGATCGTTCGATTCCTAGAGTGTTAACTTATCCATGCATTTATTTCATGTAAATATCAGCCGGGTTTAGTCATGTTATTCTTGGTTTGTTCATTGTCATGTTTATTGACCTCGGATGGTCCCGATGTTCGGTCACGTTGTTGTCATGCTTGTGTTGAGCTATTTGAGCCCTTGGACAAGCTTCTGTTTTGCTGGGAGTTTCCTGACTCACTGCGATCTCGCTGGAGATCAGTTAGTTTATAAATTTTAAATGGTTGCGTGTGTCAGTAAAATTATAATTTTTGGTATGTTATTCTACGAGCGTGTCCCATAAAGCCATAATAATGGTTTGCAGTTTGGGGGTTTGCAAGCATATTGGCTGTTCCATCTGTGAGCAAATCTCCATCAAAAGTACTTGTTTCCTTTCTAGCGTAGTTATACGCCTGCATACATATTAACCCGACAAGTGGAATTTGATCCACAATTTTAATTCTTTGGAGTGGACCTTCCTAGGCCACTCAGATCTGTGTAAATTCTTGTACTGTGGGAGTAAAGTTCAGGGTGGACTTTGTTTATGTTGTATTTTTATGTTTTGTTGTTTATATTCAGTTATTAAATGGTGTTAATTTTATTTGTTTTTCACTCATTTCTTAGTTTGTAGTTTTGCATATGGTCCTTGTATTAGTAAAGCAGTCGTCTGGTATTTGAGCTCTAGTGAAAGCATATCCGGACTGAACGCGCCACTAAGAATGATTCTCGTATAATGCCGCTGTTATACGCAAGGGCACAGTACAGAAAGATTTTGGTTTATCAACAACAGCGTGAACTTCAGAGAATTCTTTGGCGCGACGAGCCTACTAAACCTGTCAAGATTTTTCGACTAAAAACATTAACATATGGACTAAAGCCTTCTGCTTTTTTAGCCATACGTACGTTGAAATTACTTGCTGACCAGGATGGCCCATTGTATTCTCCTAAGGCTTCTGAAGTGTTAAAATCATCATTTTACGTTGACGATTTTCTTCAATCATTTGAGTCAGTATCCGAAGCACTTCAAGTCTCTAAAGATTTGACAGCTTTGCTTTTGGGAGGTGGATTTTCCCTGTGCAAATGGAACTCTAATTCGGAGGAATTCCTTTCTAAATTTCCGTTAACTTCAGTCTATAACGACTCAGTAGAACTTCTACAAGAAAATAATTCTATCAAAACTTTAGGCATCTTTTGGAGTTCTCAAAAGGATTTTTTCTTTTTCAAAATTAATCTCAGTGACATTCAACCCCAAACTAAGCGGCAAATTTTGTCTGAGATTGCAAAGATATTTGATCCTCTCCAATTCTTGGCGCCAATCATCGTCACGGCAAAGCTTTCCATGCAAGACCTTTGGTCCTTGAAAACTGGCTGGGATGAACCAGTTCCTTCAGAATTGAAAAAAAAAATGGATTTCTTATAGAAATAGTTTGGAAGCTCTTTCTAATGTTATTATCCCGCGAGTGATTATTCCCTTTCCCTCCTGAGGAGGATATGAACTTCATATCTTTGCTGATAGCTCATTGAAAGCTTATGGATGTTGTGCGTATAATGTTTGCCGTAATTTCGTCCATTTATATATTTTTTCCAATTTAATTTGCGCTAAGTCAAATATTGCCCCTCTTAAATCTTTATCCTTGCCACGACTGGAACTTTGTGCTGCTCTTCTGGCGGTTGAATTATCGGTCAAAATCCGTCAATCTTTAAAAAATCTATTTATTAAAACTTACTTTTGGAGTGACTCAGCCATCACGTTGGCATGGATTACCAAACCTCCCTCACATTGGCAGGTGTTTTTAGCTAATAGAGTGTCCAAAATTCAACAATTATCTTATCTTGAACAATGGCATCATCTCTCTGGCAAGGAGAACCCTGCAGATGTCATTTCTCGGGGATGTTCCCCTCTTATGTTGGCTAACCTGATATTATACTGGCACGGTCCCCATTGGCTTATGCAAGAACCTTCCGCTTGGCCAAATTTTCCTCTTCCGGAGTTATCAGACTTGCCGGATGCTGGTAAGATTACTGGATCTTCTCTTCTCGTTTCCGACTCTCCCCTTCTCTTGCAGCGATATTCCTCTTTCCATAAATTGGTGAGGGTTATGGCTTATCTCCTTCGATGGAAATATTTTGTGGTAGAACAACCCTTTTTTCTTAAGCCATATTTAACCCTTTCTGAATTAGGTTTAGCCACTACAAAAATCTTATGGCTTACTCAACGAGAAATATTCTCTGAAGAATGTCAGGTGTTGTCCCAAGGTCAATCACTTAAGAAATCGAGTAGGCTTTCCTCACTCGCCCTTTTTTTGGATGCTCATGGTTTACTAAGAGTAGGAGGACGTTTATCTTTGTCTGATCTTTCTGAGGATAAAAAACATCCAATTATTCTTCCCTCAAAGCATCATGTCACTTCCTTAATCATTCGTCAGAATCATTACCAGCATCTTCATGTTGGCACTCGTAAATACTTTCTGTCATTCGTGAAAGGTATTGGCCCATAAACGGAGTACATGAAGTTACCTCTGTTATCCGGAAGTGCATTCCATGTTTTAAATCCAACCCTAAAATTACCGCTCAGCTCATGGGTGATCTTTCCAACTTTAGCTCTGCGCCTGCTAGACCCTTTACCTTTACGGGGGTGGATTATTCCGGGCCTTTTATTTACAGAAGAAATTCCCCTGAGGCTAAAAATGTATTTCTGGAAAACTCTATATTTCGCTTTTTGTACGTATGGTCACCGGAGCAGTTCACTTAGAAATAGTTACCAACGCCTCTACTGCTTACTTTTTGGCAGCTTTTGCCAGATTTTCTGCTCGCCGATGTTTTCCTTCAGAAGTGTTCTCGGATAGTGCTAAAAAAATTATCGGAGCTTCTGAACAAATTAAGAGAGCTCTTGCTCACAATTCAGCGCTGGAAAGGATTACTGATTACGATCACCAGAGAAATTTCAAGTGGCACTTTATCCCCCCTTATGCACCTCATCAAGGTGGGCGTAGGGAGTCTTGTGTGAAACTCACCAAGAAGCAACTTAGACGTGTTTGTGGCCACACCCTCCTTTCTCATGAAGAATTTAATTCCTTACTTATTTTTATTGAGGGCCTAATTATTTCTCGTCCTTTATCACCCTAATGATCCTTCAGATCTGCCATTAACGCCAGGCCATTTTCTTATCGGTGGTCCGTTCACTGCCTCTCCCCCTTTGTTATATTCTAATTCTGAATCTTCTTTAGCCATTTCTTGGCGCAAAATTGAAAGTGTGCGCAATAAATTTTGGCGCCGCTGGAGGTTGGAATACCTCGGTTTGCTTCAGCAGCGTGGTAAATGGCGTGTTTCCTGCTCTAACCTTCAGGTAGGGGACTTGGTCCTTTTGAAAGACCCCAGTCCCCCTCTTCTCTGGAATTTGGGTAGGGTTGTTGAGTGCTTTCCTGGCAGAGATGATAGGGTAAGCGTGGTAAAACTCAGACTTCTGCTGGTCATTTTCTCAGGCCAAACACTATGATTGCTCCTTTGTCACGCGAGGCCTAACTTCTGCGCTTTCTTCCTGCAATTTTTTCTCGCCCCTCCCAGCATGTTCGCTTTTCCGAAAGTTTTGTGTAGGTTTTGTTTCCCGTACGGTTAGAAACACACGTTCTATCTTTCTGCCCCATTATTTTATTTCGCTATAATTGCAGAATGAAAGGGGTGTTCTGTTTATTTATTTATTTATTTATTTAACTTATGTTTCATTTGAATTGTTGTTCTTTATTATTCTTGTCAACTCACCTTTTTCTGAAATGTCTTTCTAGACGCACCATACTGTCACACTTTCTCATGAAGTACTGTGCTCACCTCAGCGGTAACCCTCGCAATGTGCATGGAGCTATGCGTTGATTGGCTGTTTGACAACCCTCCTCCCCATCTGGAATGTTCGGCGCGCTGACGTCATTACCACTGTATATTCTCTTCATCGCCGTTCTGCTGTGTCTGTCTACACCTGTCCACGGCTGTTTGACCAATTCAGTGCAGCCTAGGTCAGCGCACTGTTTACCAACACTGTTTGACCTGCAGCTATCTACGTGGCATGCCTCCCTGCTTGGACTTTTCCGGGCTGGGAGTCTTGGGTCAACAACCTTCATCTAGGCGACAGCTTCGTCACTTAAACTCTCTTCAACTCGGCACGATGAAATCGTAACTGCTCGTACCTGCTAACCAGGTCATTCCCAAGAGGCCTGGCACTGCTGGTTACGTTTCGCTGGAGGAATTACCATCCATCTCCTTTGGAAGACACATCACGGCTTCTTGGAGAATAACTTCACTGGACTTCATGACCCGCTCTACGCGGGCCAGCCAATTTATGGTCTACACTCGGACCTTGGAATCACGCTGAACTAACTTGCCCTGCCCGGGCAATCATCATCGCTTCCTGCTATTGTCAGCGGGGTCTCCGCAGGATTATTTATGGAAGATACTCTCTGTGTCAAGTATCGAACTGTTGGTAACAAATCAAACTTATTTTACATAATACAAGGCCAAACCTTAAAAACTTCTAACTTGGTTGTCATGGATTTTTTAATATATTTTTTTATCGAGTTGCCTGTAATTAGTCTTTCTTCATGTTATCAACTTTGGCAATTCATTCTTTTCCTAGTCAATGCTACTTGCAAGTTGTTTTTGAGTTTCCTGGAGAAACAGGCATTTTGAATTGCCTCTTTTAAATGAATGAAAATCCACATCCTGCTTCCAGTCTCCGACCGGGCCAGGAATGGAATGAATGATGCCCATATCTAGCGGCGAGGATATGAACTGTGCCAGCTGCCGAGGCGTAACGCACTCCCCTGGGGCAATGATTAAATGAATGACAGATGGAATGAAATGATAGTGGAGAGTGTTGCTGGATTGAAATTTTGACAGGGACAACCGAAGTACCCGGAGAAAAACCTGTCTGCCTCCGTTTTGTCCAGCACAGATCTCACATGGAGTGACAGGGATTTGAACCACGGACCCAGTGGTGAGAGGCCGGAGTGCTGCCGCCTAAGCCACGGAGGCTTTTTAAATACTCCCTTTAATGCAAATAATTGTTACTATTTATCTAAATGTTTATAATAATCAAATAAATGTATCAACACTAGTCAAATAACGTTTGGTCTCTTCCATATCGTCCTATTACAGTCCACTGTGTGGCCTGAACCTAATCAATTGTTATTTCCCAGTTGGGGTGCTATCCAAAAAAACTCCTTTCCACAAGGCTTTGAAACATTGTTTATTGTACAATAGGGATATCCTGAACTAGCGCCAACAGATTGTGCACAGGTACTATGTGGGATCATTTTGCTATTTAATTCAAATAACACACAATAGGCTATATAACACAAGAGAAACTGTTCCGCCTAGTCAATATATTTATTTATAACAAGTTATAAACTTGTTATTATATGGTACATGTTTCGGGATCTCTGGTACTGGGCCCTTCTTCAGCCATAAATTAAGATGTAAAATCCAGCATAATTAAATATATCATAAAAATACATAAAATGATGAGTGAATGGATGCAATGAGGTGAAAAAGAACATATTAACCATGAGAAGTAATATGAGGGCGCATCAGTAAAATGTAACACCGTCGGTAGTGCTAGGATCTTGTGAACAAACACTTATTCAGCAATGTTTGTGCGTGCGAAAATCACTTCACTTGGGATGTATGGCCTGTTGTTTACAGTGCTGTTGACTGAAACTTGCTGTTCAAGGTGGGGCTTCTGAGCGTATCGTCTCTTATTAGAGGGAAAAACACTGATTGTCATGAAATGAAATACATCACCATGGTGAGGAGACGGCCAAGCGTGGAAAAAACATACTTTACTTAGACCAACTAAAACATTTTCTTTGTTGATCTAATTCATAGAATCTCATATCCTATTTTTCAACCAAAGCCTCATCTCTGCTTCTTGTCTTTATTAAAATTACATCAACTTCATGGCCCCATCATTGCTTCATCCAGTTACGTAGATATCTTTGATCTAAGGCTTCTAGATTATATGCATTGCCTAGGTCATGAAGTATCTAAATTTGCAACCATTGTACTCTCATTAATAATATATTATTAAATTTAAAAAATAATGACAATAAAATACTCATAAAATACAATATGAGATTTAAATTAAAATAAGGTGAGGTAATATAATTTTATATCTTTGTGACCTGGAATTGTTATAAATGGAACATAGAATGGTGGATGGGGTTATAAGGGAGAGATGATAAGGAAGGGTGGTAAACATATTGGGGAATTTGTGTTGGGGAATTCAAGGTGGTTTGTTGTTGTCAACAATTTTATTCTTTATATATTCCGTTAGGGTGTTGTACAGGATATTCGTTTCAAAATTTATTTCATTAAGATTATGAAGAGGAGATAGTTTCTGCGCGGTGTTAATTTCTATCGCTTCTAGTACATTCATAGCAGTCCCCTTTCCTGTAAAATGGAGGATTTCTAGGTCTTTATCGATGTTGGGGAATTTATGATGCGACTCCTCCATGTGTGTTTCCATTGCTGAGAATCTTCTGCATTTTGTGGCACTAAGATGTTCGTAGTATCTGATTGTGAATGATCTACCCGTTTGTCCCAAATTATATGCGTCGCATTCAGGACAATTACGTCTATAAATGCCTGATCTATGGAATTTTTCTGTAGAATTTACTTTGTTCGAATTAAAGAAGAAATTGGCATTGGTGTTGGATGTTTTATAGGCCATTTTAAACCGTGTTTTTAATAAGTTAGAGATGCTGTATGTTTGTGCTTTAAATAAGTGAAAACCGCATATACAGGTTTTTCTTTATGTTCTGGTTTAAATGGGTGGAAGGTCTATTTCTTATTTTGTTTATAATGTTTGAGATGAATTGATAGTTAAAACCATTAACCTTAGCTATTTGGCGTATGGTTTTTATTTCACTGGTGAGGTCATTTCTTGAAAGGGGAAGGTTGAAAGCTCTGTGAATCATACCGAAGAAGGCCGCCTTTTTGTGGTTGCCAGGATGATTAGAACTATTGCTTATGGTAGTATGAGTTTGTGTAGGCTTTCTGAAAATTTTATAGGAAAGTCAATTGTTCTTTATGGAAACTGTGGTATCCAAAAAATTAATCGAGTTATTGATTGCAGATTCTGAAACGAACTGTATATTGCTGTCAATGCTGTTAAGTTTCTCTACAAGTTGGTCAATTTTCTGTATTGTGTTATCAATGATGATGAAAATGTCATCAACATATCGACCCCAGTATGCCAAACCTGCAATTTTTCCATGTATTTTAGTGTATTCCATATGATCCATATAAATATTTGCTATAATGCCAGATAAAGGGGAGCCCATGGGAAGGCCTTCCTTCTGCCTGTATATTTTATTATTGAAGGTGAAATAATTGCTATTAAGGGTGAATTCCAACAATGATATTAATTCGTTGATTTCAACATTTGATAGTTTGCTGCTGGCTGAAAAATTTTGTTTAATAATTTTGATGGTAGGGTTAATTGGGATATTGGTGTACATATCCTTCACGTCAATTCTATGTAAAGAATGTTCATCATGTAGTTTTAAATTCATAGTACTTTCGCAAAAATGAAGGGTGTTTCTAAGAATGTGTTAGCTTCAGGGGCGGTTTGATCTTGCCGTCTAGGGGGGGGGGGGGGGGTGAGAATTAAAAAAATGTCGACTGGCTGTTTAACATTGCCGACTATACGCTTAAAAACTAAGCAACGGGAGGGAAGGGGGGGGGGGGGCGGCGTTGGCAAACGATACACAAGACAAATATACGTAATTAACGGCTCTCATTTAAAATGTATTTTATTAGTTCCAGAATTTTGAATCGCAGGAAAATTTGATAAATGAACAAAATAAGTGTTTAAATATTACAAGAATAAAAACACTCTAGTTATCTTTCTAAATCCCTTCTCTACGATGTTCTAACAAGGACCACTTCTCCACTATCTCCGAATTTCAATGTTGTCGACCTTATCTTTTGTTGAAAACAACATCATGAGGGAGTCTAAGCGGTCGTCACCCATCGATGTCCGCAAATGATTGAAAATGAGCTTCAACTTGCTGAAGGACCGTTCGGAAGAAGCTGAAGACACTGGGGATGTTAAAATAAGTCGAACTACTTGATAACCACACGGGATAATCCTCTTTCATTTAACAGAAACTTTTGCGATTTCTTTAAAAGATGAGCACTGTTTACTGGCATCAAGCAGGATTTCAAGCTCAGCCAGCACAAGCTCTTCATCTTGAAGGATGGTTTTCGGGTGCGATTACTTTATAGATCGGACGCACTCGATGGTGCAGTTCATTCTGTCAGCGGGTATCTTGAAAATTATGTGGAATGGCTCTAGCAAAGAAATTAGTTTTGCGAGATTGTCTTGCACGCTTGTAGAAAATACATCCACAAGTATTCGGAACTCAATTCTGTAGAATGTAAGGAAAGAAATGTCTGCTGTCATTTCAGCGTGCGTGTCATACTTCTTTGCAAGTCGCCGGGTCCTGTGGTGCTTGAAGAAGTCTTCCTCCGCATTTACTTGCATACTTTTCGCAAATTACGATGCACTCTTTATTAAAGCGTTCATCTTGCCGTCGTCATCGATATCTTCAAAAGACTTCAAAGCGCTCTGAATCAGCTGCATCGCGTCTACTACATTCAGCTCCTCCGCTCCTAAAAGCTCGGTTACGTTCTTAAGTTTTAACATGATGTTTTTGGTAAAGTGCATGCCACAGATAAAATCAAAGTCTACAAGCTTTTTGTGCAAGCCTGACCCAAAAGTTCGGGTTTTACTGTCAAATTCAGAATCGAATGAGGTTTTCATTGTTTCCAATGCTGTGACTATATATTCATAAGACGTAGAAACAGCTCTCATCGATTCGGCGCGCGCAGTCCACCTTGTTTTTGATAAATTCTTAAGTTGAAGTGAATATTCAATTTTATCCAGCTCTTTCTGCGAGCTTAAATGTGGTTTCGTGCTATCCGAAAAAAAACCGTACAACGCTTCAAGAGTGTCAAAAACTCTCGGATAAGCGCGCTAGCATTACAAGCTGTCTCTACGAAAATGTTTAACCTGTGAGCTTGGCATGGAACGTACGGAATATCTATTTTGTTATTATTTCTAAGACACATACTCCATAACCGCGGGAAGTGAAAATAGGTTTAGAGCTGTATGTAAAGGGGGCAATATATATAAAAGTAATTAATCGTTTTAACGGGGAAAAAGTTTTACTACAGTGAAAGCTTAGTTGTACGACGCTTAGTTGTACGACGATCCCGTTTACACGACGTTTTTAGCCGGTCCCTTCAGCAAAATAAGCTCAGTTATACGACGCCTATCAGAGAAGTGTTGCTTTTGCAAGACGTTCCCCAGATCTAAACCGCATTTACAGATGTCTAATCTACAATTCATTAACAAAATCAGTAAAGAGCAGGCCTGAGTTTGGCCGAATCGTTTTGGAGAGTACCGTATTCAGGGTGTTCCAAAACTCAGTGAGAAGAAGACCGGGCCGGGGTGGAGGAGACAATTCTAAGCCACTAAGTCTAAACACGAAGGTCCAAAAATTCTCCCCTACGACGCTGGACTTTGTCTAAGTGGGCAGATGGCTTAATTTGGTATCTGTCGGATAGCTTAATTACTCATCAGATCAGATTAAATCTTGGCGGAATGGATAGTGTATATAAATATGAGTAAACTTCACATGGAGAGATTTTCTGGTAACGTGTAAGGTTTATTCGCTAGTCACCAAAAATGATGTGTGTGAATTATTGCCTACTATACAGGGTAAAGGCATTTTCTTTAGAGATATTAAGCACCTAAACCTTACGAGCTACAGGAAAAGTCGCCATAACGAAATTTTCCAATGATACTCGATCCATTCCGCTAAGATTTAATTTGATTTTAATTGTACCTTAGCTACCCGATGGGCATTAAGTTCAACCCTTTCAAAACGTCGAGCGTCGCAGGGGTGCTTATCCAGATATTCGTTCCTCGAGAGTTGTCTCCTCTAGACCGTCCCGGTTCACTTGTCACTGAGTTTTAAAACACTCTGTAAGTTTTATTTAAATAGAAAAGATGGTTTAAAAGAGAACAATTTCCCCCCATAAAGGTCGACTTTTATGGATTTATCGGGCATTTTTCTTGTTAACACCATTATACATAAACATGCCTGAAAATACGCATGTATTTATTATATTATTATTACTTACGTTTGATGGGTGCGCGATGCTCCGTGAAAATGTTCCGCGCCGGAGAAAACTCACGTCCCACTGCCACTGTATTTGCACCTAGTTATCAATGTAAAAGTTACCGGTTCAGGAACGACTGCTTTCACTCATTCTTGGTGACCACTGCACTGACCATAAGGAGCACCCCACCCCTTGAGGAACCTTGGAACCATAAACCTGTTGATTTTGTCACAATAGCGCGGATATCTGAGGACGCGCCAAGATCAGCGGTAGCAGGTCATAAGTTATGACTCATAACTAGGGCCCGGTTGATGATGTCGTAAAAAAATGCACTTAAAATTTTAAAAAGACTGTAATAAATGACCTAAAATTCGAAAAATGCACTATAAAATGGAGAAAATGATCTTATAAACTAACCAATATTTCAAATATTCGAAAAATGCACTATAAATGGAGAAAATGATCTTATAATAATAAACTCATCAATATTTCAAAAATGACATCTTAAGCTCAAACTGAAAAGTCAATCAAAATAGATTTCTAGCTCTTAACAAATGGTTTATGTTCACTTTAGTCTGAGTTGCACTGCACTACGCATGCCATTCTGATATTGTCAAATGTAAATGATCTGCGGTTATCAGCCAACAAGATTTTATATCTCGAAAAGCTGCGTTCAACATCAACTGATGTGATCGGAGCGTACTTGAAGTGAGAAAGGTCGTTTGCTGCTAAATCCTCCTCAATCCCATCCAAGCAGTAGTTTTCACCAGAAAGAATGTCTGAGATTTTGCATAATGTTTTATACCCGGTGTTTTTGTCCAGCACTTTTAGGTAGATTTCATTAGAAAGCTAACTATTGCAATGGGTCCCATGTTTCGACTTCCGGAAAATTTCGACATATCTTCGCGTTTCACATCCTCCAGACCCCAAAACCACCGTCAGTTCAAAAGTTTATATATAATTTATGTATGTATATATATATATGTGTGTATATATATATATATATATAATGTATATCAGTTTCTTGTGGACACGATAACTGCCGTAATTTTGCACCAATCACTTTGAATTTTTTTACCGAATATGTATACCTATAAAATCTCGGTCGAGTTCGTTACTGGGCTAAATCGGTTGAAGGGGGTGAAAATGGGGGGCTTTTTTTTTTTCGAAAAAGTGAAATATTGCTATAACTCTCTTAATATGTGACATATCGAATCCGTTCAACGTTCATACTATGTGTCGGATAAAGCCCAAAAATTTATGTTTGAAGAGTTTTTTATAGCACCAACCATTGACCAAAGGGGTGGGAAAAAGTGGGTTTTTCGGGAAACATTAATCATATCTCTCTTAATAGGCACAATATCAAAACCGTACAAAATGGACAATATTCCCCTAATAATTACCTAAAAATTTTGTCTGAAAGAATTTTTGATATGACCCACCATTACGCCAAGGGATGAGAAAAATGATTTCGGAATTATAAGAAAATGCCCGGAGGTTGCCATGGCAACACTACTAAATTGATGAGAGATGAGCCATCATTGTTGCCATGACAACGCACATGCACGAGATCAGATTCAGTATTTCCATCTGACTGAGTGGGAAGCGGCTTCGGTGACGTAACTGGTAGCATGCTGAATGTCTATGCCCAAGGTCGCGGTTTCAAAGCCGGCCGAAGTCGTCGGATTTTCTAAGAGCGCTAAAATCCCTCACTATGCTTTCCTTTGGAGGGGAAGATCCAACGTTCGTTGCGAGTTGTTGGTTGGGGTGGCATCTAGTAGCCAAGTTCACAGCTAGGTGTCGTTGACAGTAGTACCTGGTAGCAACATTAGGAACTACTGCTTGAAATTGACCGTCTGCAGTCCTTACCTGAATTAAGACAAATACATCCATTACAATTCACACCGTTTATCAGACAGATTCTACACTCACCCAAAGTACACGGGGTTAGATGACCGCGTTGTCGCAGCCCCTAAACTGAGGAACCAACCAGAGGTAGATTTCATTAGAAAGCTAACTATTGCAATGGGTACCATGTTTCGACTTCCGGAAAATTTCGACATATCTTCGCGTTTCACATACCCCAGACCCCAAAACCACCGTCAGTTCAAATGTTTATATATAATTTATGTATATATATCAGTTTCTTGTGGACACGATAACTGCCGTAATTTTGCACCAATCACTTTGAGTTTTTTACCGAATATGTATACCTATAAAATCTCGGTCGAGTTTGTTACTGGGCTAAATCGGTCGAAGGGGGTGAAAATGGGGGGCTTTTTTCGAAAAAGTGAAATATTGCTATAACTCTCTTAATATGTGACATATCGAATCCGTTCAACGTTCATACTATGTGTCGGATAAAGCCCAAAAATTTATGTTTGAAGAGTTTTTTATAGCACCAATCATTGACCAAAGGGGTGGGAAAAAGTGGGTTTTTCGGGAAACATTAATCATATCTCTCTTAATAGGCACAATATCAAAACCGTACAAAATGGACAATATTCCCCTAATAATTACCTAAAACTTATGTCTGAAAGAATTTTTGATATGACCCACCATTATGCCAAGGGATGAGAAAAATGATTTCGGAATTATAAGAAAATGCCAAGAGCTATCAGTGGTTGCCTTGGCAACACTACTAAATTGATGAGGGATGAGCCATCAGACGTTGCCAAGATAACGCACTTGCACGAGATCAGATCCAGATTTTCATCTGACTAAGTGTGAAGCGGCTTCGGTGACGTAAATGGTAGCATGCTGAATGTCTATGCCCAAGGTCGCGAGTTCAAAGTCGGCCGAAGTCGTCGGATTTTCTAAGAGCGTTAAAATCCCTCAGTATGCTTTCCTTTGGAGGGGAAGTTCCAACGTTCGTTGCGAGTTGCTGGTTGCGGTGGTATCTAGTAGCCAAGTTCACAGCTAGGTGTCGTTGACGGTAGTACCTGGTAGCAACATTAGGAACTCCTGCTTGAAATTGACCGTCTGCAGTCCTTACCTGAATTACAGACTAATACAGCCATCCCTAAGTACACGGGGTTACATGACCGCGTTGTCGCAGCCCCTTTACTGAGCAACCAACCAAAATCTCTGCGGGAGATATAATTTTGCGTGAAGAAGTAACAGACCGTTACATAGTTACACAACAGTGTCGAAACCTTGCATAAGGACAGTGTGACCACAAGTATAAAAATGGACCCCAAATGACAAGAAGGTTACCGTTCCCATAAGACAATAAAATGTTTAAAATAAGCATAAAATGACGAAAAACAAAGTTAATTAAGCTCCAATTATAAAATATCTTCTCGCAATAAATGAGGTCTGATCCTTCTACGAAAACCTGCATATTCTGCCTATTTTCGCCTATCCCCAAGTTTGTCCGGTGAAATCTACCTCCGCCTTCCAGCGTGCCGAGAGGACTTTTTTTCAGTTTTGATGCAATAACCGCAGCAATTTCGTCACGATTATTGCTATGACTAGTTTCCTCCCGGTTGATTAAGGAAACGGAATCAGCTATTTCTTCACCTGTTTTCTCCAACGATGTGATTGTTGTTGTCAATAACGCGAAATTCGGTTTTATGAATGCCTAACTACCTTCAATGTTCGGTGCAGCTTCTTCACTGTCAAAACTCTGCACTATTTCTTTCACTAACTTGAAGTTTTCACAATAATACATACACGCGTTTCTGGAGCTTCCGCTCTAAAACGTGGGACTCGCGAGGGTGCTTTTAAGCAAACTTTGTTAACACTCGCTATAAGCTTGACTACACTGGGGTAAAGAGCCCTTACTTCTTCACAAACTCTGTGGAGTCCATGGACAAGGCATGTATAGTAGAGCCATCATTACTTCCGACTTCACGTTTCAGTGCTAGGCTAGAGTTTCGTTCGCTAAATCGCGACATCGCGAACGAAACTCAATTTGCCGTGATATATCGATTTGAATGGGTGCCTGTGATTGGCTATTTAAAGTGATTTTCCTTCTGACCGCTACATAACTCTAGGGTAACACTGAAATGTCAAGTGGAAAGTTATGATGGCTTTACTATAAGATGGACCATTTTGGAATAGAGCGCCTTCAATGAATTAGCTGCTCGTACCATATACGGTGCAGCGTCAGTTAAAAATAAAAGCACATCGTCATGTTTGATGTCCTCAGGCCACAGGAGAAACATAGCACTATCAAACAGTTTTGATACGGTAGAATAATTGGTCTTTTCTAACACTTCGGCAGTCAATAAAAATATTTCACCTGGTGTATGCACTTCTAATGTTCCAATCACAACGTTGGCTATATGACGCCCCATAGCATCTATAGTTTCGTCGATTGACACCCATATCTTCTTCCCGCGAGTTTCAGAACTTATTTTGTTTAATGTGTTTTCGTAACACTCCGGCAAATAATTCTTGCGTAAAGTTGAGTCGTCTGGTATTTCTTGATTCGGATGTTTTCAAAAAATCCACGTAATTTCGGGCTGTTGAGTTTATACAGCGGAATGTTTCAGATAGAAATACATCACACAATTTTTTACTGAACGGTGAGGACTTGCCGGAAGTCGAAGCAACCGAAGGCAGTAAGCGCTGAGTTGCAGGTTTATTTGAAACACGCTAAAGAGCACGAATGCGTTTATCGCGACCGATATGTTGCGTTATAGTAAATCTTCTTTCAGCAGCTACTTTATTTCCACACAGTTTGCAAAACAATATGTTTCCATCTGTAGAAAACACATTGTCACCAAATTCACATATTACTTGTTTTAAATGCACTGACACACTCGGTTTTATTTTAGGCATGTAGAAAGCGTCAATGAACGATATCTCTCGCCGTGAACTATGTGGAACTGAGCCAAGAATATACACCCCTTCCCCTTTCTTCCCCGCCACAGCTGACCTTGGTCAACAGAGCAGGTAACATTCCATTCCGCTAATAACTGGTTTGCGACGAAAACAAGAGCATCTGTATACCTACGGTACCATTCCTCCGCATCCAAGATATATATTTTTCTACTAACAGCAATACTGAAATATTTTATTTCAATATTTTAAAGTATCTTGTATCAGCTACTAGCTTCTTCTTAACTCTGAGAGACGTAACTCCCTCATAAAAATCTGTGACATGACTGAATTGGAAAAAAATGACCTTAAAAGGCCGATCTCTCTAAGATATGACCAAAAAATCTACCAAACTCTAAAAAATGCCATTAAAATGGAAAAATAGCAAAAAATGCAAAAAGATGCAAAATAAAAATGACATATTTGAAAACGGGGTGGCCCGTCCGGAGTTTCTATGTACTTCAGCATTGATTTAGACAACTCAGTAAAACGATGTCATCAACATCCGGGCCCTACTCATAACATTCCTCCGACAACATCTCAATGAGTTGGCTTGAGTTTGCCGACTCTTCCTCTTGCCGCACTGGGCTATTGCCTGGCTGTACGAAATTATTGCAGCGTCCGTTTGTGCCGACTGTCGGTAAAAAAGCCGACTGTCAGTATAATAATTAGTCTCTTAAAATAATCGGACCAAATCGTATATGGCCATGCTCCGTTTTGCTTTTTTAAATGCTGTTTTGGGAAATGTTACGACTTCTTCAGGATATGCCGACTGCCGACTGAGAAAATACCTGAGGGGGGGGGGGGGTAAGACAACCCCCCAATCCCCCCACTCGAACCGCCCCTGGTTAGCTTTAAAGGTATAATGTTTAACTAGAAACCTTTGAATGAATTCAGACACTTTATAAAGTGGGCTGTTTATGAAATTAATGATAGGTCTAATTGGGATCCCTTTCTTGTGTATTTTTGGTAAGGACTTCATAGTGGGAAGTCCCGGGTTCATATTGATGAGTATGTTAGTGTGCTTTTCATCTAAAATAAAAATGGAATTTTTAATGATGCCTTTTAATTTTCTTTGAATGGTCTGTGTAGGGTACTTCTTTATTTCTTCAAAATTAGGGTTGTTTAAGAAGTTATTTGTTTTACTAATATAGTCCTCTTTTTCTAGTAGTACGATTGTGTTGCTTTTATCAGCTTTGGTAATGATTATGTTGTTATCATTTATTTTCTTTTTGGATTAATCAAGTTTGAAAATGATTTAGTTTTAACTTTTTGTTGATATTAATTATTTTCTGAATTTCCTTATTGGCTTCGTATCTCGCTTCCCCCCGTTTATCAAATGGGAGATTTCGAATTGCCACTTCCGTTTCAGTAATCATGGTTGTGAGTGTGGTTGTATATATATATAAAGCTCAATGTTTGTCTGTCTGTTTGTGTGTTATTTATACAAATCTACACCGTTTCACCGATCTGAACCAAAATTTGTAAACTTAGAGGAAAGTCGCCATATATGGGGAGGTTTCCTAATATGGGGAAGTAGTATTTCGTCATTTAGTAGATGCTGTAACCTTGCGGTGAATACATTAAATTGTTGTCCATGTGCTGTGTGGGTAACGCACGAAGTTGCCCTAAATGCGCATCATAGCCATTTTGTTATTGAAGTTTGTTGTTCTACATCGTTGTAAAATATTTCTCACTTTTCTGAATTCGTACGAATTGATAAGAAAAGGTAAGTGAATTAATTTTCTAAATGTGTTTGTATATACAGTCAGGGGTTTGGGTTCAACGTACTATTGTAGTATTTAGTCTTAGCCTATACATTTCTTGGAAGTAAAATGTTAAAGCATGGACATTGAGATAGCCTAATATGGGGAGTTCATTGTCCCCTAATATGCGGAACCCCATATTACGTTCTATTGAATGTAATGGAATAGTTCAGCTCTTACTAAGTGGCATATCACTTATTTTTAGATGCCGGGAAGGAAAAAAATGTGTTAGTGAGCTGTTTGCTCGTGCGTATTTGAAGGCAGCAACTGTTGAAAATGTAGGAGGGTTCCGTAAATCTGGGCTTTATCCGTATAATAAGAACAACTTCCAGGACCATGATTATCCGAAACTCTCAGTAGAGAGAGATGGGAGGGGGGCGCAGTCCACTTGTTCGTGCTGTTGACATCCTTCCAATCCCAAATTGGCTGCTAACAGGGGAAATGGATTGCGTGGTGGAGCAGCAGAGTTAATGAACATATAGTTCTCGCTGAGTGTTCATGCCATCCCTCGTACCCCACACTCGCCCTGAAGAGGTGACAGACAGATGTAAACCGTTGGCAGCCCACTCACATTAATACAAAACAGAGTGCTGGGCTTACAAACTGTGTGTAGAATCAGAGATAGGTTGTCTTGTTTGGAAGTTCGGCAACAGGAAACTAGGACTGTTAATAACTTACAATGTTCATTTTTGTATTTTTGTACTATTTATGTTCATGATTTTATTACATTGTCAGAATTAATACTTTAATTAGAAGGGCAGGCTATATTATTCATTGTGGGCTATGTATTATAAATAAAAACCGCGAGGTTTCTCACCTTCCCATATTACGACCCTGGTTGCCTAATATGGGGAAAGTGCACTTTTAAAGTTAACAATATGTCAGAGGGTATTACAACATCAAACGTGCCCATATTTGTAATATGCATAGTATATCCCCTGAGGTTTACATTGGTGATAGAACCAAAATTATTCCGTTCCTTTTTATGACTAATGTGAGTCCTATAAAAAATCTCCCCATATTTGGCGACTTTCCTCTCCCCTTTGGAACCCTGCGGGTAACCCTGTCTACTTTAGATTTCGGACAGACCACTCCATTCCCTGCATTTAGGCCCCTTTGCACAAATTAAACCGTTTCTCCCATCTGAACCAAACTTTACATAAGTTACTTACCCTCTGGAACCCGACGAGTAACACTGTCTACTTGAAATTTCGGACAGACCAGTCCATTCCCTGCATTTAGGCCCTTTGGCACAAATCTACACCTTGTTACCGATCTGAACCAAATTTTACGTACTTAACCTTTGGAACCCGACGAGTAACACTGTCTGCTTGACATTTATGACAGAGCACTCCATTCCCTGTATTTAGGCCCTTTAGCACAAATCTACATGTTTTCAACTAATTGCACCGAATTTTACATACTTACCCTTTGAGACCCTGCTGGTATCACTGTCCACTTTATATTTCGGACAGACCATTCCATTCTCTGCATTTAGGCCCTTTAGCACAAATCTACACCGTTTCACCTAATTGCACCGAATTTTACACACTTACCCTTTGAAACCCTGCAAGTATCACTGTCCACTTGATATTTTGGACAACCCTCTCCATTCTCTACAGTTAGAATAACAGACAAAAGGAACTTGAAAACCACGTTTTAAGGCCCTAGAACCATTCATGTCCGTAGTAGTGTAACTGTAAGAATATTTTAATAAGTCAATTGTTAGCTGGAAATGCGGGCTGAATCACGTCGGCCCTACCAGTGTTCTGTTGCAGATTGCGAACATGATTACATCTAGCAGTCACGGGGAGTAATTAGTGCAATGATATTTCTTAGGCTCCTGAAAACAATTATCATCATGAACATATTAGGCCTCTGTATGAGTGCGATAGTGTTGGTGCAGTACATTTAGGTTATCAGCTGCAATAAGCCTTGATGCTTTCAAATTTACTTCCATTTATTCTGATCCTTATCCATGAGCGCTATGTAGCGATAAATGACACTAATGCTACCTCAGGAGCCCGGGACCGCCAAAGTTTTCGAAAGTGCTCCTATGGCGCTATGCGACAAAAGACGACACTATTGGTCTCTACTTTTCTAATGAGATATAGGCCCTAGGTAGTGTCTTTTATTTCACTTACGGTACTCCTCTTTCCCTTCATATTTTCAATTCGTTTGTAAATTATATGTGTCAATACTGTAGTTAGTAAATAGCCGTTTCCCTATTCATTATCATTACGGGAAAATGACCTAAATGTTAGTCCATTATACTGTACTATTTATCACCCCCACTACCACCACAACCACCACAAAAATTATATTTTTAAATTTTCTTTTTCTGTTATTTTAAGTATCATGTTCCAGTTCAGTAGAAGTATTCATTATCATCCATAAAAACATCACTGGGCGAAGCCGGGCACTACTGCTAGTAATAGATATTTCTTTCTGGTATTGACTAGGCGTACAATAAAGTAATATTCTCTTGTACTTTTTTTTAGCGTATGGCTTTTAGTGCCGGGACATGTTCGGCTCGCCAGTTTTGTAGCTTCTTCAAGGCGGACACCCAATGAGAGAGCTACACGTACCGTCGTTTTTGGAGTGTTGTCTGGGGAGGAAAGTTTTGAATGTTAGGACAAGGAGTTGGAAGGTAGCGGCTGTGGCCTATAGTTAGGGACCAACCCCGGCATTTGTCTGGAAGGAAGATGGGAGACCTCAGAAGAAGGTTGTCGGCGGGGGGATTCGAACCTCCGTGCCTCTCGGATATGAGCGACTGCCAACAGTCATTGCCATAACGACCACGGCTAACTCACCCGGTCTCTTGTACTCTCAGTACGTGATTGTTTGCACACTACATTTGGGGATCCAGGCCCCCATAGATTTCACCCTCAGTGATTGGTTGGTTCCTCAGTTTAGGGGCTGCAACAACGCGGTCATTTAGCCCCGTGTACTTTGGGTGTGTGTAGAATCTGTCTGAAAAACGGTGTTAATTATGATGGCTGTATTAGTCAGTAATTCAGGTACAGACTGCAGACGATCAATTTACAGTAGTTCCTACTTTTGCTACCAAATGCTACTGCCAACGACACCTAGCTTTGAACTTGGCTACTTGATGCCACTGCAACCAGCACCTAGCGACGCACATTGAAACTTAATAGAGCGTTAATCAAATCTAACCTACACATGTAGATTCACATAATTTTAGTTAGCTGAAGGTTCTTTTACACGGCATAAATCTATGACATGGTCCCGCTGGCTTTACAGTACTTCCCTCCGAAGGAACGCATGCTGAGGGATTTTTAACGCTTTTGAAAATCCGACGACTTCGGCTGGGTTAGAACCCGCGATCTTGGGCATAGAAGCTTAGCATGCTACAAACTACGCCACCGTATCCGCCCACCCTGTGCGATATAAAGGAGTAAATGCAGTTCACAACCAATACATGGTATCATGGGCGATATCATACTTGAAAGATGTTAACCTTTCGAATTATTTGAATTCGTGAAAGATATGCTACACATGGCTTCCATACAATCTATATTTTTAGTCTAAGTATGAATTGAAAAGTAGCTCATGAGATCGATCTGGGAGAGATGTGGGCTTCAATCTGAACTTCTATTTGTTCGTTTGTTCCTGTGAACTTCTAACCTACTGATTCTATTGAAACTTAGCTGGAAAAGCCAATATTCCATCTTTAAGGTTGGTATGATTAAAGTTATTCCATGGAGGAAAGAAAGGAAGGAGATGCCTTCGCTGCTCTGCCTAGCACAAGCTGTTGAAGCCAAACGGCTCGCCCACTTTGGTTGCAAGAAAATGGCTGTCCCTATGCCTAAAGCCGTAAACCACTCCAACTAGTAATGGATTTTAGTGACATAAAACTGCAATGACAAGTCAAGATTTTTTCTTCACGGTACTTGGCACAAATAAGCTGCGTGATCGTTTTAAAATCCAATTTAAATATAAATATTAGAGCACCTTTGCGAGGCTAGTTTTGTAAGGAAGACGCGGCAAACCGTAATAATACGCAGAAACACTGATTAAATTGAATACAGGTGTCTGAAGATGCGAGTTATACCAAAGAAGGAACATCATGGGAATTAATGATGCCGAACTAATTACGGTATTTACACCAAATTGAGTTTTATGTTCTTATTGGTGTTGAGGCATTCATCAGTTTTTAGGCCTAATTTCGAGCACAGCCACTTTCACTCATTGGTCGTACACATTTTGATATTCAAGAATACGAACCTCAAAATTAATAAACAGAACAATTAAAAAAGGACGCATATTTGCACAAAAATAAGGCATTGCCTACGTTTCGGTACCGTACGGTATTTTCTTTGTGGGGGTAGAAACTTGACGATTAGCCTCGAATTGATTAATTACGTAGCCTACCGTAATTATTGACCGACAGCCGTTTGATAATTTGGGATTTGTAGAGGAATGATTTTTATTTTTTGGTATATAGGGTAGCCTACACATGCTGAGATTAGAATTGAAGATTATTTTTTTAAATAAGTTATCACTACTGAACCCATGTACCATTGGTTCAAGGGGTCGAATCCAAGTATTTTTGTAAAAGGAAGGAGGGAAATATACAGTCTTCAGAGGAACATAGAAAGATTTTATACAAGAAGGCTAGCATAACGTTGTGAAATAAAATGAAGCCAGGTGGCCAGGAAATGAGATCATGCCTGACGCATCGATGAGGAGCCAGTCACGAATATAAATAGAACGAGTGGAATTTTCCGAGCGAGTGACAAGGAGCGTGTTTCGGAAATCGCCCGTACCTTGCATTAAAATGGCAACCGCGCTGCTGTGCCAGAAGAAGAAGAATTAAATTTAACCCATTGGCAGGAATAAAATTAACTAAAGAAATACAGCATTGTGAATCATTTCGGAATAGAGATTTTTGTGTGGAGAAAAAGGTTTTAATAATTGCCCAGGAGAGAAGTGCAAACGTAGCCATACGTCATTGGCGGTTTCCCGAGACCCGAGGAGTGGGGAATTAAAAATCAACTGTAACACCCACACAGCTGAAGACTAAATTTTATTTAATATCTCAGAATTGCACGATCGATTTTCATGTGCAAAGAAGTCAGTTTACGTTTAGAAAACGAGCTTTCCAGAGATATAATTTTAAATAATGTGCGTCCATTACTTCAGAAGTTGGTTCTGGAAAAGGCGTGGATTTTATCTTTTTGTAGCCAAAGAGTATAAAAGTCCTTGCAGAACCAAGCCAATGATGCAGTCTATAAGCATTCCTTGAGGGGAAACGCTGTATCACATCGTATAGACAGTATCCGACAGCCCGAGGGCGTCGCTGTATAGACAACCAACGAGCACCCGTAAGGAGTGGCCGATAAGTATTATTATAGTATCGCCGTGTGGAGAATTAGGAAAATCCTAAATACAGGATCTAGTTCCGCCAGTATCAATCTTACAGTGAAAAGTTCAGTAATTACAGTCAAAGCAGGCTGCGAACTTAGAAAACAGGCGATAGGTCTTCAAAATACAGTTCGATTAGACGACCGAATGTATCGTAACGTTTTGAAGTACCATAACAGCGAGATAAACATTCTATCAACTTTAAAGAACACGATCAGGGTCGGACAGAATAAGGTTCGCATAATATTCTGAAAAGATAGGAATTCGAGAACAGAATAATCAGAAAGGAGAAGTAAATTCTAGACATTGTTTCAAGGAAACAAACGAACTATAAAAAGCACTAAGTTACGAGGAGTATTAGATGCGAGAAAATAATAGGTCACCGATAGATTATCTGGGAGACCGTGAATAAGACAGACTTTCACTAGACAACTAATAGGGTCTAGAAAGAAGCAGTTCGAGCGAATAATAATAATAGCCGATCGTCAGGAAACCGGATTCGAAGAAGTACCAGTCCAGGAGGAGGTAGTGTGTTCGAGACTTTCACATTCTGGTCAGATAGGAAGCCGTCATTTACTAGTTTCACCCTTGGAGACGGGGAAAGAAAAAATCACGTGTGCAAGGCCTAATCAGAGCCTCAGTGATCAGAATCAGTGTAGTGTAAATATATAAAATTTGTGTTAGATAGTAATTTTTCAGTGATTTTATTGTGTGTAATAGAAGAATACCGAAGTGTATTTTAAAATGTTGCCAGTGTTTAAGGTATATAAAGTATATGTGTGTCAAGATATGTCGGTGTATAAAATGAATTTGAGCACGATGGTGTAATCACAAATAGTGGGCAAAAATGAAACATCGTTGGAAAGCACGGTATTGGACCGCTGAGCATGTAAGTAGCTATTTTCATTATGTTATGTGTTGGGGGAATATTTGTGTACAATTCACCTGAGTTTGAGAAATAGGGATGTTTTTGAATAACAAATAACAGAATAAGAGCGCGGTCTGAACAAACAAAAATTGAGAAATTATAAAATAATTGTGTGAAAGGAATAAACCCTTAGAGGAAAAGTATGAAATAAAATATCAGGGTATTTGATAAATGTTATAAAAGCAAGCGTAAAAATATAATACTAATAAAAATTATATAAATGAAGATTAAGTGGAATTATATGAAAGTAATAGCTCTTGAGCTCTAGTAAAAGTATAAAGACATGGTGTAAATACATGTTCTTAAAGTATAGTGATTATTGTCACGGGAGAGGATTAATATAAAAATTGAGATATAGATCAATTGTTGATGCTGAATTTATCAGTTCTTTGGAAGACGCTAGGCCTTAAAGTAATGTATAGCGCATTGTCGCGCATTAAAGTAAATTGTCACGCTAGGAAGGCGTTGAATCTAAATATACTTGGTAAATTAATTGTGGGGGACAGTTGATTGCGGTAATTGACGATAAGTCCTCCATCTAGTGATGTAGATCACGAGGCCATGTGTTTTATGTTGGGTGAAAATAGGGAGCGAATTTATTGTATTGATGAGCGCAGGTTAGACCGAGGTCGCCCTATGCCGCTGAATTGTTGTCAAGTCCTCCAGTATGGGATTGGTTCCCGAGGCAGTTGAGAGAGTCGAACCCAGACTCGTATAGTTGTTGAAGCCCCTAAATATTGTTGTTGTATTGAATTATTCTTACCCATCAATGATGACACTTCATAATTAATAAATGCCAAGGTTACGAAAGTGGTCTATGAACCTAAATAATGTTGTTAAAAAAATAAATGAAAGAAACGCCAGGTCTGTTCAGAGAACTGTGTTCGAGAAAAAGCTGTTTTAAAAGCATGAATGTAGCTGTCCCGAGTGGGCAAGGCGTGAGTCTCCCCTCCCGGGCAATAAATCAAGTCGAGTGTCACGGTCCAACCCCTCGCTATTGAAAGTACGGTAGGTCAGGGGAACCGTCTATTAGAAGTAATAATACGCCGTGAGTGTTTAGAATGTATTAATGACCCGGGATTTGAACCGAGGTTCTTGTAGATGAAAGTACCGCTTGCCTGTTCAGATCGTAGCTTTCTTATGGGATAATGGTCTTTTAAGACAAATAAATAAAATTCCCTAATGTAATGAGATATCGATGTAGGATTTCACGAGTTCAATGAAGACAATTAGATTTCGGGAGTGATCATAATTTTTGACTTTGTTCAATTAGTCTTTTATAACTCGGGAGTACACAAGTATTTTCCCGATCACTGTAGTGAATTTGTTTAACTTGAGAGAGGTGGTAACGTGAGAACATTATGAAATGCCCAAAATTTTAAGTAAAGGAGTAACAATTACTTTTAATAAGATTATATATTGTTTTGATTATAAGAAACTCAAAAAATAGATATTGAGGTGTGTAAAAGAATAACACAGTTTGTAGTGGAATGTATCGAGCCATTGGAGCTCGTGATTGTAGTGAAATTTAAAAGGGATACTTTATGGAAGTGAAAGGAAGTATAAGTTTGTTGGTTTGAAGGAAACCCGAGTTTTGAATATAACATTTGTTTTGTGTATTCCTTGTTCACTTTGAATAAGTTAGAAGGTTTGGTCAGTAGTTTATTTGTTTAAATTGTTTTTAGCGCCATATATTTGGTTAATTAAATGTTTTATAATAGGAGTTGATTTTGTTTTTATTTTGGAAGTGTATCCTCTATTTAATCCAAAATGTGTAAGTCACAGAGTGGGAGAACATACCAAAACCTCGAAAATCCCGATTTGAGCATTGCTGGCATACTGTGATTTGCATATTTCTTGTTAAAACGGCACAGGGGGGCATAGAAGTACTGTGCTTGGATTAATAATTAGAGGAACACTTAAGACGGTCATATCATGTAAAAGTAAAAATGATAGGAATAACTACAACATATAATGTTAACTGACCGCATGGGTCCCTAGAAACTCACACTGAGCAGCCCTGAAGTAAACCCCCCCCCTAAAATCAATCTTTTTGGCGCCCAGTACGCAGGGATGAGTTTTCATAGGGAAAACCCGAGTTTTCTTGAAGAATCAAAATTTACATTCTTTAAAAAAAAATGGTTTTTCGAATTTTTGAATTTTTAAATACTTCCATAAAGGTTTTGACATTGAATGAGTAAATCAAAAGGGTATGCTTTAGTAAACACCCGTACCAAGGTAAAATTTTTGAAAATTGGACACAAAGGTTCGTGGTACCATCTCTCGAGCATGTACCAGCGATGTGGCATAGTAGCCCACTGCATTTTTATATTGTGGATGAGATGTGTACGATGATGGAGATAAATTAGTGTTTGGATGAGCATTTCCAAAGGAATAGGGAGGAGATGATAAAAATAAGTACGGAAAGTAACAAAGCTTCAAAAGAAGAGAATAGGGAAGAGAGGCAGGTTTTTTGGACGCTTTAAAAGCTGATAGTAAGGAAAAGTTGGAGGCTATAAAAGCCGATAGCAAGGAAAAGTTGGAGACTATAAACAATACATTTGAAACGATAGACAATATATTGGGCCTCCGACAGGATGAAAATAACAAAAAGTTAGAATCCATAAATCAGAAGTTAGGATCTATCCAAGCCGATTGTATCAACATGAATAGTACATTGAAGGCTGAGATAGAAAGTAAGTTGGATAGTATAAAAACAGAGAATTCAGATCATTTTTCAGCACAATCCAGGGTTTTGGAGGATAAACTAGGAGTAATGGAAGTGAAACTTGAAAATAAATTACATTCGTTTCAGGAGAATATGATAGCTGATAATTCTCTGAAAAGTCAAGCCATGAACACCAAACTAGAGGTCATGGAGACTAAAATACAAAGTAATATAAATGAGAAATTAGAAGAGACAATGAATAACAAATTTCAAGGGTTTGACATTGAGTTTGGGAGTAAGTTAAGAGAGTTCAAAGGGGAAATCACAAGTGAAATTAAAAAGGAAAATAATGTATTTAATTCAGGATTGCAAGTCCAAATACATACCTTGAATGAAAGTATGGTAGATTCCCAAATTTAATGTCAAGAATATTTTTAAAAATTAGAAACTAAACTAATTAACATGGAAGAAAATGTAGATGTATGTAAAAATGAACTTGTAACCCAGATCCAAGGAGTGCAGAAAAATTTAGAAGCTCAGATAGAATCTAACAAGAGTATTTGTGAAACATCCCGGGATGAGATAAAAGAAAGTTTTAAGGAATTAGGAGACGAATTTAAAGGGGGTGGAAAACCAAGTAGGAAAACTCGAGGGAAAGGTTGATAAAATTCAGGCCAAAGTTGATGATATGGAAAATCAGAATTATAAAGATGTACAGGGTATGAAAGATCAGATTGATCATTTTACCGGGCAGGTGGATGATAACTTGAAGAAGTACGAAGCGGAAATAAATAAGAGATTAGGTACATATGAAGAGCATCTCCAGGGAGAAAGAAAGCAACGAAATGAAGAAAATAAGGAAAAAACCCAGAAGATAGATGAAATAAGTAAGGGTATTAATGAGGTTCAGGAAACCATTGGAACATTAAAGGAACAAGTAGGAAAAACCAATACCGAAGTGAACCAGGTCCAAGATGAATTGACGAGATTATATAAGAGTCAAGGGAAAACTGAGGAAAAGCTTGAAGGAATTAAAGTAGATATGGTCAAAGGAGAAAAAGAAATGGAGAAGAAAATAAAGGAGATACGAGAAGACTTAGATACCATAGGTGACGTTAAGCCAGAAATTATAAAAGAACAGGTCATGGTCATCAAGAAAAAGGTAGAAGATCAATTAGCTGAAATCAGGGATAGTTTCAGGGAAGAGAAATTCCAACTCAAAAAGAATCAAGACAAAATTCAGAATGAATTAGGATCCCGGTTGGAATGGACTGAACAAAAGAATAGTCAGATGGAAATTCAACTCATGGCTAATGAAGAAAGTGCCCGAAGAGAAAGGAAATTAGAATTTGAAAGTCAGGATGAGCCCTTATAAGAACCCAGGATATCCGATGGCGATGTCTACCCCTTATATGAACCAAACGAATGGTCAAATAATAAATATCATCAAGTCAAATGAGGACAGACCAGTGAAGTTTACGGGTAATAATATGTCAATTACTCCTAAATACTGGTTAAAGGAGGTCGCAGAGTACTTGAACGAAATGAAAGTTCCTCAGGATCGGAGACTGAGAGCAATTGAGAAACTATTGGCAGGTGATTGTCTCACCTGGTTCAGGAGTTTCAGGTATACATTTGACACGGTGGAAGGTTTTAGAGAAGCGTTTCTGAAACGATATTGGGCAGCAGATGTCCAAGAGAATCTGAGGCTAGATCTATACTCTAGGAAGTATAGCACAAATGCCCCAACTAAATATTCAGAATTTTTCACCGCTCAGCTGTGTAAATTCCGGGAACTTGACATTGCTCCTGCTGAGAACGATCTGTGTGCCGCCATTGCAAGACAACTTCCATATGAGATCCAGAGGATGTTAATCTCATCTAAAGCCAGAAGTGCTGTGGAAGTGGAGAGCGTTTTACGTCAATTAGATATGACGACTTCATACGTTACTCCCAGGCATTAAAGACAAACTGAACAGGTACATATGGCCAGCAGTCAAGAAGACAGAGAGAAACCATCGACCAGAAATCAGTCCACTAGTACTGACACTCAGGGTCGAGAATATGGACATCAAGAGCCTAGGGAAATACAGCCATACTATAGAGGAGGATATCGAGGAAGGAATCCTAGGAATACGGGTTATAGGCAACAAGAGAACCGACCCTATAACAATAATAATCAGAGGCAGGATAACAGAAAGAGATGGGAAAAATATCCCAGAAGGAATGTGAGGCCGGAAGACAGAAATGATGAATATCGGGCCGAAATAGAAGAAAGATATCAGGAAAGTCTTCGTTACATGAATGAACAAACAAACGAACCTGAAACGCAAAGCGTCCGTTGGAGTGAGGCAATAAAGAACCGAAAATCATCCGACCGACTAGAAGGAGCTCAAAGCTTGGAGCTACAAGCTCAATTGAAGAATGAGGGAAAAGGAAGCCCTCAGGATAAAAAAACTTCAAAATTAAATCATCAAAAGTGGAAACATACCAGGAGCTGGGAGGAGGTAGAGATTGTGAATTGGATAGCGAGACCAGATGAGCTAATTAAAGAAGAGGTGGAAGGAATCCCACCTATTAGAAGAGAACTACCTATCATCATGCTAAGGATAGAAGGATTACTGGTCAGGGCATTAATTGATACTGGATCAACCATAAGTTTAATTACGCAAACCCTCCTAAATGAATTGGAAACAAGAGGCCGCGTATTGAAAATTCCCACCTCAAGTGTGAAGATTAAGGGAATTATTCCTGAAAAATCTTTAACATGTAAATTTCAGGTATACATTGATATGATCATGGGTAACGCTGAAATTTCGCAATGCTTTTTGCTGGTAAATCAATTGCCATATGATGTCATATTAGGTAATGATTTTATCCGTGAGAATAAGGTCATTATAGACCTAGCGCAATATTGCATTAGGATTCAAAGAGAGGATGTGGATGAACAAAATATAAATTTACAGGAACAGGATGCGAAAATAGAAGAACAGGTATGGCATGTGGAAGAAGTAACTGAGGAAGGTTGTAAGGACATAGAAAAGATATTTGAAGTCCTAAACATAGAACTTGAAGATAGTTTGGAAGCTGAGTTCGAAACCAACTTGTCAGGAAAAATAGAGGAAGCTAAAGTTGACCTCGAAAATGAGGAACAATTAAAGGAATTACTATTAAATTACAGGGACGTATTTGATTCCAAGCCAGGAAAGATTGAAAATTATAAATACGCTTTCCAAGTAAATGATTGGGCACCGTTTAGACAAAAACCATACCCGGTTGCAGAAAAACATTACCCACAAACGAAGAAAACACTGCAGGAGATGAGTGATGCAGGTGTTATAGAAAAGATGGCAACACCATATGTTAGTCCATTAGTAATTGTGAGTAAACCGGATGGCTCAGTAAGGGTGTGTTTAGATGCCAGGAATTTGAATGAAAAATCATACCAGAAAATGATTCGGCACCACCCATAAAAGAAATACTGAGGAAATTTAAAGGCAAGAAGATATTCACCAATATTGACATGACTTCTTCGTATCATCATCTCGAACTGGAAGAGAAAACCAGTCTTTTAACTGGATTTCAGTTCGACCAACAAACATATTGCTTCAGGAGATGTCCGTTTGGTTTGAAGACCGCGGGATCTGCCTTAATAAGAGCGCTTGATCGAAACTTGTCAGAGGAAGTGAAAGATTGCACTATCCGTTATGTGGATGACATTTTGTTTACCTCGGAAAACATTGAGGAACATTTGGAAAAGTTAAAGAAATTATTGGAAGATTTAAGAAGGGCTAACTTTAAGATTAATTTGAAGAAATCAAATTTTTGTCAGAGACAAGTAACATTTTTGGGGCATGTGATTGATAAGGATGGTGTTAAACCAAATCCATGCAAATTAGAATCGATAAGAGATTTTCCCAGGCCTTTGAAGGTGAAAAACGTTCGCCAGTTTTTGGGATTGATTGGATTTTTCTCAGGACATTGTCCATCATACACCAAAACTGTTGCACCACTACAGGACCTTCTGAAGAAGGGAGGCAAGTGGAAATGGACGGAGGAAACAGAAAAAGCATTTATAGAGGCCAAGGAAATGCTCTTAAATTATGTGAATCTAGGATATCCTGATTTTAATCAGAGATTTGTTATACAAACAGATGCATCCCAGATTGGAATAGGGGCAATGCTATATCAGGAAAGCCCGGATAATCCTGATAAGAAAAATTATCTAGCTTTCACAAGTCGGAGACTGAAACCACACGAGAAAAATTATACAATCAGCGAAATCGAGCTGTTAGCGATATTGCACGCGCTGCAATATTGGCGAAAGATTGTATATGGGTTCCCAGTCACATTAAGGACTGATCATAAAGCCTTAATCTTTTTGATGAAGACGGATTTATCCAGTCAAAGGTTGATGCGTTGGGCTTTATACATTCAACAGTTCGATGTAAATATAGAGTATTGCCCAGGGAAAGAAAATGCAGTTCCAGATTATTTAAGTAGACAGCCAGAGTCCACAGAAGAGGAAGTAATGGCTATTGATTTGGAAGACAGGGATCAGCGTATTCTGAATGAATTGAGAAACATTGGTCAACGACAACGTGAGGATCCATGGATGAACATGCTCATATCGTTTTTGGAAGGGAGTTTGATAAGGGGAACACCGGCGTACACTGAAGCGAATAAGATAGCTCAAGATTACACGTTCTTTAATGGATTGTTGTATAAGTTTGTGGACTCTGACCATACACGATTAAGGATCGTAGTACCTGCGATTTTGCAGGGGAAAATGGTATGGTTAGCCCATAGATCGTTCGGACATATGGGAGTCGACAAAACAGTCTCGATGCTGAAAGAAGCATTTGTATGGCCGAGACTGAGAGAAACTGTAAGGGATACGCTCAAGACATGTGATCTATGTCAAAGGATTAAGCCAAATGCGTTTTTGATGAGACAAAAGCCAATACCATTGTTGCCTGAGAGTCCAGGTCAAATTATTTCTATTGACAATTTCGGTCCTTTGCCAAAGGCTAGGAGAGGAAATAGACACATAATGGTGGATATGGACGTGTTCACAAAAATGGTTGTCCTTGCTCCCATACAGAAGACTAGTGCCAAACAGATGTTAAAACAACTCAAAGAAAAAGTGATACCTATTCTGGGAAAACCCGAGAATTTGTTGTCGGATCACGGTAGTTGTTTTACAAGTGTAGAGTTCAGAGAGGAATTAGAAAGACTTGGAATACGTCAGATTTTGTCAAGTATTCGCCATCCTGAGGTAAACCCTGTGGAAAGAGTGATGAGGGGGACGGCCAAGCATTGTAGGATATACTGTGCCGAGGAAAATTGGAAATGGATAGACATTCTGGATATTATCGAATTTTGTATTAACAACACAATCCATGAATCTACGGGAGAGATACCGATAACGTTACATTGGAATGAGCAACCAGAGAGACCTTGGAGTCTGGTAATTCCTAGGCCAGCAGACGCTCAGCCTGGAAGAGATGTACGGATTAGAAGAGCCTTTGAGCATCTAAAAGCTCAAGCTGATAGAAGGCAAAGACGAAACAGGCACAAGAGGTATCATCGACCACTATTAGCAGGAGAAATGGTGTTAGTGAAAAGACCAGCCATTTTGGATCCAGGGAACCGCGTGTACAAGAAGTTCCAGAAAATGTACCACGGACCGTATCAAATAATAAGAAATTTAAGAAATAATGCCTATATAATTCGGCACTGTGAAACGAATCACGAAGTGACCATGAACTCAGCGAATTTAAAAGTATATTACCCTCCCGAAGACTTCGATGAAGCAAATGAACAAGCCCTGGTTATGGAACAATTTAGAGACGATGAATCCATTTTTGATAGAAACAATAGTAAGGTATAAAAAGGAAACAGAGCTCAACCATTCGAGTGCGAATGCGAATTAGAGAAACTGTATTGTGAGATAAGAGAAATAATTGATTTTGTTGAAAAGGAAAATTTCAATTTAAGAAGAGAGAATGATGAAATAGAGAAACGGGTAGGGATAGACCATACCCGTAACGAAGAATTATGTTCTGGAGACTTGTAGTCCAGACAAATAAGAAAGAAAGAAAGGGTAGGGACAGAGCGTACCCAACCTACACTATTACCGGATATGATTTAAAAGGTGGAAAACCCTAACTATCGTGGGATTTTAAAGGAATAAAGATCAAAAGGTACTGAGAATATTATGACGGCTTCGACAATTAAAGAAAAATAAGATTTTATGAATAATTGAAATTAATTTCCTCAAAAATTTTTCGAAAATTTATTTACCTAAGGAGGGGAGTGATGAACCCATGTACCATTGGTTCAAGGGGTCGAATCCATGTATTTTTGTAAAAGGAAGGAAGGAAATATACAGTCTTCAGAGGAACATAGAAAGATTTTATACAAGAAGGCTAGCATAACGTTGTGAAATAAAATGAAGCCAGGTGGCCAGGAAATGAGATCATGCCTGACGCATCGATGAGGAGCCAGTCACGAATATAAATAGAACGAGTGGAATTTTCCGAGCGAGTGACAAGGAGCGTGTTTCGGAAATCGCCCTTACCTTGCATTAAAATGGCAACCGCGCAGCTGTGCCAGAAGAAGAATAATTAAATTTAACCCATTGGCAGGAATAAAATTAACTAAAGAAATACAGCATTGTTAATCATTTCGGAATAGAGATTTTTGTGTGGAGAAAAAGGTTTTAATAATTGCCCAGGAGAGATGTGAAACGTAGCCATACGTCATTGGGGGTTTCCCGAGACCCGAGGAGTGGGGAATTAAAAATCAACTGTAACACCCACACAGCTGAAGACTAAATTTTATTTAATATCTCAGAATTGCACGATCGATTTTCATGTGCAAAGAAGTCAGTTTACGTTTAGAAAACGAGCTTTCCAGAGATATAATTTTAAATAATGTGCGTCCATTACTTCAGAAGTTGGTTCTGGAAAAGACGTGTATTTTATTTTTTGTAGCCAAAGAGTATAAAAGTCCTGGCAGAACCAAGCCAATGATGCAGTCTATAAGCATT